>CM061525.1:31635000-36635000 GCA_030068015.2 Neoceratitis asiatica | reverse complement strand
CTGTCTAAACGAAAGTGAGTTCGCGATCACTACCCGCATCGATGAACTCAAAATCCTCGTAAACTCATTCACCATTTATCACAAACACCGGACAAAATGCCGTAGGCTTACCACCGCCACCGCCACTACAACCATCACCACCGCTACCACCATTACCATTGTCCTTACCGTTACCCTTACAGTCTACCAATTTGACATGTCGTTGTCTCGCCTTCTTCGGTTCACTGTTATGTTTTGATGTCGTTTGATTCGATCGTTGTGTCTCCCCATCGGTTGTGTCCAATTCTTCCTTTTCGGTCGCCCCTGCGCCGGTGCCGTTGCCACCACCACTACCTTCTAACACCGCTGTCGTCGTATCGATACCAGCGCCACCAACGTCACCATCAGCATTGCCGCCGCCGCCATCCTCAACCTCGTCATCTTCTTCGTAGTCGTTGCTCTCGCCACTCTCCGCCTCTTCGACGGTCTCGAGTTCGCCACCGGCCAATGTTGTCGAGCAATAACAATACGACAAATTGGTCTTGAGATCTTCACAGAATTGTTGCTGTTGCGCAATGCTGGCAATGCGCTCACGCGCATACTCTCACATATAGGCCGGTTTGAGTTTATAAGCACGCTTCCAGATTTCACACAAGCAAACTGTTGAGTGGAAGCGATAAAAGATGGCCAAAGGCATGGAGACATGTGTAATTATCGTCCACGCCCAGAGGCCGTAGAAGTTCAGCTGTATGGGATGCGATTCGGCACGTGATTTCTCCAGTGTACTAATGGCCCACATTGCCAAATTCACGACCAACATAAATGTGACAATCTCTCGCCCGGGTTTCTTGCGTATATGTTCCGGTGTGATCGCTTGTCTCCGGCTGGCGTCCAAAATGAAAAGCGTTTGGCAAGCCGTCTGTACGATGGATGCGAGCGCATTTAACGGTACCAACATATCATCACTGCGTAACGTAAAATGTCCGGCAATAACTGTGAATATATTATATAAGAACGAGCCCGTTTGTGCGCCAACCAATAAAATATCATCCAAAGAGAAACTGCGATACCAATCGTACTGTAAATGTCGTATTTGTATCATTCCGATGAGTGTCGCTATTGTCGCTGTGCCATAGATGAGCAACTCACAGATGGTCACCTCGGTGACGGCCAGGGCGACAAAATCTGGTCGCGAGATCAACACGAAGAAGAGAATGAGCGAAATGATGGTCAGCACGAGTATGAGTATGCCAACGAAGAGACCCTTATGGGCACGCGCACAATCCACCGAATAATGATGGGGTGAACGCTTCATCGGCGAACTGATCGTGTCCGGTCGTTGTGGCGCTGGTGTTGGTGGTCGCGATATGCTACGCCACATCACATACAAAATGGCGGCACAGATTAGTGAATACTCAATGGTGCAGGGGAAGAGAAATGGTGAGGCGTCTTGCACGAGTGTGCCGAGTATATTTGTACGTCGACATTCGAAAATCTGATAGGGTCCTTTCAGTCCGCGTGGCAGTCGCAAATGTGCCGTCGGATCGGTTGGTATCACCGCTGGTGCGTTAACGTGTCCACGTGAGTGTCCCGGGATGCGATGTGAAATGCGTAATGTGCGGTTCTCTGGATTGTAGAAAGTTAATATTTCGTGTTTCGTTTCCTGTATCAACACGTTCAGCCAAACTGCCAGATTTGTACCGATCATATGCATGAGTCCGAAGCGTGCGATTATTTTGTAGCGGTACACCTTGATTTGCTGGAAGAAAAACATGATAAACAGTTAAAGTTAGATGAATAATATAAAGATACTTAGATAGACATGAAGATGCCTTGGCATTGAAGGTAAAGAAAGGGGAATTAAATTGCTCCCTTAACTAAGCTCAAGGATATCCTCTACTTCATATTGGTTTGAAACAAAGACTTAAAGTATCCAACGGCTCGTAAATGCCTGAGCGCGATGTTCAAAGAGTTATTCAATTGGCACCATCAGTGAGCCGGCAGTGGCTCTAAATTCAGTTCTATGAGGCGTCATGAATACAGTAGCCGACCGCTAGGGGACAAGAATTTCCAAAAGTTCTGAAACACTGGTCATTTCCTGCTGAGAGATGGACCAGCAAAAACAGCAAGGGTGCGATAGGCCGATTGCCTTAATAAAAATTTAAGTCTGAAAAAGTTTCTCAGATTATTAGAAAACTCTGTTCAATATTGCTTTCTGACATAATCTAAAGTGCAACACACCTGTTAAAAGCGTAGCTCCGCAGAGACTTGAGACACCACTCACTAGCTCTTTATACAGAACGAGCTTTCCAGCATACGGAATATGATTCGTGAGTAGAGCTTTCAATAATATCTTTTATGAAATAATCATGAACAGTCTAGAAACTGCCAGTGTAGAACCTGCTGAACTACAGTAGGATAAGTGCGAAGTGGAATAAAGCCAGACCTACTAGACGGTGTTATATCACTGCTCTTGTCGTCTTGGAGAACAATATAACAAAAAAAAACATTGAAACTCTAGTAAACTTTGAAGTAAATGCAAATAAAACGGGGATGGTACTCTTCTCTATAAGATCCAAAGTCCCGGGATGGAAACCTCCGAGACTGAACAGAGTGAAATTAGCAATAAAGATAAGATCAAATCTCGGATTTTTATAGGGCTATGATTTCGCTGAACCACGGTTAGTAAAGCTTCATATTGAAAGCCACTGAGAAGATACATCAGCTTGACGCACAGTATATAATGTAAACGGCAAAAACTATTCCCTCAACTGTACTGGAAAGGGTACTCAAACTACTGCTTTGGGATTGGCGGCTTCAGGTAAATTCTCTTAAAATAAAACTGCGAACGTAAGTTGATAAGCAAGAGAACGGTAGACGAAGAGACTACATAGTACCGCGCTTGGACGAAATAAGGTCCGGAATCCATTGCCTTAAATTGAACCAGAGAGAACTATTGAGACTCTTAGACTGTTCTTCTTCTTCTTTAGCGTAGGCACCGCTTACGCGATTATAGCCTCGTCAACAATAGCGCGCCACTCGTTTTTTCTTTTTGCTGTTTGGCGCCAATTTAGAAATACCAAGTGATACCAGGTCGCTCTCCACCTGATCTTTCAAACGGAGTGGAGGTCTTCCTCTTCCTCTGCTTCCGCCAGCGAGTACTCCGTTGAATATTTTCAAAGCTGGAGCGCTTTCATCCATTCCTACGACATGACCTAGCCAGCGTAGCCGCTGTCTCGTATTCGGCGTTGCCAACGCGCAAAACTTTTCTCTCGAAAACTCCTAAAGCCGACTCGTCGGATGTAGACATCGTCCAGGCTTCTGCACCATATGTCAGGACGGGAATGATGAGCGACTTGTAGGGTTTGGTTTTGGTTCGTCGAGAGAGGACTTTACTTTTCAATTGCCTACTCAGTCCAAAGTAGCACCTGTTGGCAAGAGTGATTCTGCGCTGGATTTCAAGACTGACATTGTTGGTGTTGTTAATGCTGGTTCTCAGATAGACGAAATTATCTACGACTTCGAAGTTGTGATTGCCAACAGCGACGTGGGAGCCAAGTCGCGAGTGCGATGACTGTTTATTTGATGACAGGATATATTTCGTCTTGCCATCGTTCACTACCAGAGTCATTTGCTTCGCTTCTTTGTCTATTCTGGAGAACGCAGAACTTACGGTGCGGTTGTTATGACCATAGACTCTCAGACTACTGCAGTATTTTTCAGGCTGAAGTCTGTCCTATAAAGAAAACTGCAGAGCAAGCGGAATTTAAAGTCTTAGACTCATGGTGCATTACGTCAAAAATTGGTATTTCAGGCAGCGATGCAGTGGATAAGGCCAAAAATGTTATACATGAGGTGACTGGCCAGGGTATATATAAGGCTAAAGACTGCAGAAGAAATATCAGCTGCAAAAGGAATTAGGGTGGATTGAAATGGTTTAACAGCCTTCAAGACCGCCAAGAACATGTGCAAAGACAACAAAGGGCGAACAATTCACGATCTCGAATGGACTGCACGAATGCGTAATGACTGGCCAAAACCTATTAGTGTCACATCCGTGTACAAAGACCATTACTAATAGTCAATAATGCATGGAAGAAATATTTCAGCCCAGTTTTGTTCGGAACTGGAATCAAGCATATAGGCCCTTCCATTAGGGGCTTCATAATTAAGAGGACTATCAAAGGGCTCTTAAGCTTCGCATTGAAAGTGAATTATTTTGAATGTACTGGTACCTGATATTATAAAGAACCAACAGGACTAAAAAAGCTTAACAGCCAGCCACTGTAGCCTGATATTAGCGTTTTAATGTAATTTAAAAAATTGCATTTTACGAGGAAAATCAGAATAAGAATTTTTGGGAAAAGATGGATTGAAGAGAGCTTGAATTAAGCTCTTTTGGAAATTTTAATTATGTAGAATATGTAATTCAATGTTCCAAAAACAATTTCTCCAGTAAAAAAATTTTTGTCACAAATTATTAAAATCCTCTTTATAAATGCTACCCTGAGAAATCCTAAAAACTCTAATCTTTAATATTTTTTTTTTTATGCATAAAAATATGTTAAGACCACCACTTACCTCATTATTCAGGAATATAAAATACATTTGTATGAAAATGAATGCCATTCGCGTCGCTGGTGTCAATGCCAGAAGGACATTGTGACACTTAGTATCCGGATTCAACTCAAAATATTGGCCAAATTCCAAACCCGAATAAATCATGCTGCCAATGCCGAAAGCTGTCAAAAGGAACAAAAATAAAAGACATTAAAGAAAGGCAAGAAAATGTGCAATGAAATGTGTTGTTGTAAAATTAAGCATAAATTAGAATTCAATCAACCTCCAAAGCATGCTAATTAACGAAATTACGACGGCAATTAAGCAAAAGAATTGCAAATGCGCGGTAAATGGGAATGAAAATGAGCAATAAACTGTTGGGGAAATGCTCAAATGGCAAATAGCGTAATGAACTGACAAAATGTCAGCACAAAATCAAGGCGATATATTCTTTTTTTTCTTTTGTTCACACAGAACAAAATCAATAACAAAAGCAAGAATGACAATCAGACGCCGAAGAAGCATCACACAAAAGCAAAATGAAAAATATTTTGCGAAAATAAAATATTAAGAAATTTTCAGTGGATGCTGCACAGGACTAACAAGTTCACGAGAGCTCAAACAAATACAATTTTTCCTATCAAATTTTTCATTGCATACTTTAAGGATTTAAGGTAACGTTGGTGTTTATCTGTGTGGAATATTTTGTTCAAGATAATCCACTACTGAGCGATGCGCAATAAATAACTTTTACTTCAGCAAGGAAACTTAAAAAAAAAATAAGAAAGGTTTCGCAAACCGTTGATTCCTTTTTCATTTTTCTCTTTACAAAATTGTTTGAATTTCCCAATTGCGATAAAGGATAAAATCATAAAAGAAACCCACTTGACTGGTTTGGTACTGGCTAAGTATTTATTTATATTTTGCGCATACAGATATATTTATATATATATGTTCCCATGTGTATGTATATTCAAAAAGGAACGAGTAAGTGGCTATTCTCTGTTTTCAATCTCTTTTATGGGTCCATGGGGAAATATTAGATATTGAGTGTGGCAATAGTGAGGAGTGGAATAGCCGATTAATGAAACCAAATCTACTCGTGATACAATAAAACTTTTTGGAAGTACAATGAATTCAGTCCCTTGTAAAAAAATACATCGTTGAAAGTATGGTCTGTCGGATGCGACTAGTTTTTCCCATCTCTCTGGTAATTTTCGAATACCATCGGTCCGGTAACCCCCAAGTCTTTTTGCATCCGGAAAGGTCAGTAGTCGGAAGAAGCAAGATCTGGAGAATACAGCGCGTTGGGTAAGACCTCACATGTTAGCGTTTTTAGGTAGTTTTTGTCCGTTACAGCCAAGTGGGGAAGAGTATTATCATGTTGCAAAATCATCTTGTGCATTTCGGTCGTTTCTGATAATTTTTGCCCCAATGCATTACTCAAACGTAATCGATAACGAGTTCAGCTTGCGTTTGGCACGGATCTTGATTCCTGATTCCTGATTCTTGATTCTTGATTCTTGATTCTTGATTCTTGATTCTTGATTCTTGATTCTTGATTCTTGATTCTTGATTCTTGATTCTTGATTCTTGATTCTTGATTCTTGATTCTTGATTTTTGATTCTTGATTCTTGATTCTTGATTTTTGATTCTTGATTCCTGATTCCTGATTTTTGATTTTTGATTTTTGATTCTTCATTTTTGATTCTTGATTTTTGATTTTTGATTCTTGATTCTTGATTTTTGTTTTTTTGATTCTTGATTCTTGATTTCTGTTTCTTGATTCTTGATTCCTGATTCTTGATTCTTGATTTTTGATTCTTGATTCTTGGCTCTTGATTCTTGATTCTTGTTTTTTGAATCTTGATTCTTGATTCTTGATTTTTGATTTTTGATTTTTGATTCTTGATTCCTGATTCTTGATTCTTGATTTTTGATTCTTGATTCTTGATTCCTGATTCTTGATTCTTGATTCTTGATTCTTGATTCCTGATTCTTGATTCCTGATTCTTGATTCTTGATTCTTGATCATTAATTCTTGATTCTTGATTCTTGATTCTTGATTCTTGATCATTAATTCTTGATTTCTGTTTCTTGATTCTTGATTCTTGATTCCTGATTCTTGATTCTTGATTCTTGGTTCTTGGTTCTTGGTTAATCTGGCCAGAAGTTTCTATGTTTTAAACGTTAAAATCACTCTCAGCATGACTTATCGGTGGGTGGAGTTTCTTCGTAAGCTTCCACGAGCATACAATAGGCTTGAGCTGCATTTCTCTTCCAATTAAAATAGAAAATCAAAACTTCCCGCAAGTGCTGATACCTTATGTCCAACAAAAGTACAGATTTTTTAATTTATGTTATAGGGAATGTATAGGTCAAGAGGATCTAAGCTCTATAACCAAATTGGTAAATTAATCTGTTAAAACATTGAAATCTTATTTCATTCAACTTAATCCTTTAAGACTTTGAGCGTTGTATTATTTTATTCAAGTTAATAATATCATTTCAAATCGGTAGTACCTAAAGTAGATTGATATGGCATGTGATGATAGACACAGTCACAATCTGGTAACATCTACATATATACAACAAGTTTGAAAATTCACGGAGACTCTTTAGACGGAATTTTTCTATGTTATTAGTGACGAACACAAAGCCATGGTTTTCTTAGCTCGCATAATAATATCAAAAACTTATTATATCACATCAATATATCACATCATATGAAGACATCATCATATCAATATCGCAGCGCATACACATATCGCCTTAACAGCAATGTACATATGATATTTCACACAAAATATACTCATATGTATGTATATAGGTAAAAATCGATAAGCATGTAGTGTATGAAATAGAATTAAAGGAAAATTGAATAAAAGGCCAGCCGCCGACTAAGATGACAGAAGTCGTAAGTCGACTGCTACAGTTACTGCTATCTTATTCACCAAGAGGTGTCGTACTACTTTTTATATTGAGTTAATTGATAAAGTCAGGATTTGGTCCTTCTCCAATAGAAAAAACACTTATCTAGAGCCTATGAAGAACTACTCCCCTCAGGAATGATCGGGGTGAGGTTTTATTCTCAGTATTCGGTAATACTTATATATTTGGCGAGGAACTGCTCCACGTCGTTACTAATAAATTCTTATTATGGAGATGGCTAGGTCCTTGCAAGGTTTACAGGTTTAATTTGGCTGTAAAAGTTACGTTAAACGGAGACTGGAGCGAAAGCAGCAGCAGTGGGAAGTACTTTTATGCACACAATTAACATTTCGAAGAAGCAGTGATAAGAATTTGCTCTCTGTAGCATCTAACCATCCATTTCACTATACTTATTATAATAAGGGGTGATCCAAGTAGAGTTACTTTTTTCAATAGCCTTTTTCTGACAGATCACGCGTGAGTCGTGTCAAGTTGTTATGTTGTTTTTGTTTAGTATTGTTTGGCTTTTCATCATGGAACGACTTACGCCTGAACAACGTTAATCAACAATCATTAAACTTTATTATGAAAATTCAGGTTCTGTAAAGAATGTGTTTCGTGCGCTTCACTGAACTCATGGTCAATATAATCGGCCTACTGAGCGTCCTATTCGCAACACCATCACCCATCTTGAGACCCAACATTCATTATTGGATAATAATCGACCGAATAGATCACGTGCAGCATGCAGTGAAGAAAATATAGCGGCCGTATCTGAGAGTGCACACGAAGACCATGGAGAGTCGATTCGGCGCCGCTCGCAGCAACTCGGACGGACGTATGGAACGACTTGGCGCATTTAGCGTCGCAATCTTAAATTGAAAGCGTACAAAATACAGCTTGTGCAAGAACTGAAGCCGCTCGACCTGCCCAAGCGACATTGCTTCTCTCTATGGGCTCCTGAAAAGTTCAAGAAGATCCGATGTTTTCGAGCGAAATTTTGTTCAGCGATGAGGCCAATTTTTGGCTCAATGAGCAAGTAAACAAGCAAAATTTCCGAATTTGGGACTAAGGGAAACCTGAAGAAATTCAACAGCTGTCATTTCATAGAGAAAAACTACGGTTGGTGTGGTTTGTGGGCCGGTGGAATCATCGGTCCATATTTCTTTAAAAATGATGTCGGTGAGAACGCAACCGTCAATGGCGACCATTATCACGCCATGATAACTGACTATTTGATGCCTGAAATTGAAGCTCTTGATCTCCGCGACATTTGATTTCAACAAGACGGCGTAACTTCCCACACATCGCATCAATCAATGGATTTATTGAGAGAACACTTCGGTGAGCAGATAATTTCACGTTTTTAGCCGGTCGACTGGCCACCAAGATTGTGTGATATCACAACTTTAGACTTTTTCCTGTGGGGATATGTTAAGTTTAAAGTCTATGCGGGCAATCCCGCTTCGATTCAGAGCTTGGAGCAAAACATCATGCGTGTCATTCGCCAGTTACTAGTCGAAATGCTCGAACGAGTCATCGAAAATTAGACTCAATGGATGGACCATCTTTGACTTAGCCTCCGCCGACAATTGAAAGATATAATCTTCAATCCCAAAGAATGTTATTTTGAATGATAATAAACATTCTCCATTAAATTAGAATTTTCTGTGCTTTTATTTTTTTTAATTAATCAAAATGGATCACCCTTCATATGTATTTGGCGCTTTGTAGCCGCTGAATCGATTTTTGGTCGAAAATAAAAAAATACACAATTGCAAAATTTTATTTATAGCACACATACAAACATTTTGCTACAACTTCAATTTCATAAATTTTCATTAAACACATAAAAACACTTATGCCTTGAATGCTAGCAAATAAATCTTCATAAATTTAACGCAAGACTTGGTGAATTTACTCGTTTAACACAAACATAGTATGAAACTTAAGACGCCCAGCAAATACATAAAGTACTATATGCATATATATACATAAATGCACATCGTTACAAAATATATTCATGCACAGAAAGGAGTGTATAGAACTGTGAAATTATACATATTTATATTATGCGCAACTTTAGCGCTTCACTTTTAACACTTCAAAGTTCGCGCGCATCCTTTCTGTGTTTCAGTCATCGAAGGAAATACTCACCCACTGCACCCATTCGCAGATAGAAGGATCCATAGTGATGTTGACGACCGAGCGGTGCCAATAGTGAGGGCCTTCGGGCGGGTATAACGGTCGGTATGCGTTTATTATGCATCGAATTGCTGTCAGTGTCCGATTCGTCCATACTCTCCGAAGCGGTTGAGGAGCGCGCTTTTGATGTTGACTTGCTGGGTGAAGCTGGAGGGAAAAATGGTGAAAAAGAAAGGATGAAATATGATTACTGTAAATAACTCTCTTTTTTTTCTTTTTTTTTTGTGGTTTATATATAATTTTGTAAATTTTTAAAAGTCTCCATGTATATGTAAGTATGCTTGTTCATTTGTTTAATGTTGAATGAAAGGACTTTCAACACGATTAATGTTGATGTTTGTTAATGACACGCGTAATAATGAAAACAAATAAATAAAAATGACTGAAAAACATTTTAATTAACAATGCTGCTGCTTCACTCTTTTTTTTAACTCCTTTTAATTAATCATTACTTTTGCTGTTCTACTTTTTGCCATGTTTCCATAATTCTTGTTTTTCATGTTTTTATGAGAATTAAATTTGAGTCGCAAATACGAAACAAGCAAAATGTCCATGTAGGCTTATAGTATGAAAAAAATTTTTTCGTGAAAAAAATTGTTTGATAATTTTATTGAATTTTCACTTCTTTTATATTATTTTATTTATTTATTTGTTTGAAATATAATTATAATTAATTATATTAAACGATTAAGGTAACTAACATAGAAACAGCGACTATCGGCCTGTCACTTTTTTATAAGTATTTTTATAATCATTGATATTGATAACAGTACGATGGTGGTTTAATAATTGAGTGACTTTTTGAATAAAACTTTTTTTCGGCAAAAAAAGCGTTTTATTTCTCAACATAGTCTCCTTTTAGCTCTATACATTTAGTCCACCGTTTTCTTTCAATTTTTTTATTCCTCCCAAATAATAGATCTCTCCAAGGCCCCCAAAATAAGCGCTTGATTCTGGGATGACCACTTCACACGACGCAAATCTCTTACCACGCAGCCATTTCTTCAGGTGCGGAAACAAGAAATAGTTGCAGATTGCTACATCTGAAAAATACGCTGGATGGGGTTGCAGTTCGTAGCCCAATTTATGAATGTTTGCCATGGAGACTACACACGTGTGCACGCACGTGCATTATCCTGATGAAACAATACCTTTTTCCCCAAATGGGATCGTTTCTGTTTGAAATTTATCAACATTGAATCTGTATGTCCAAAAGTTCTAAATAACATTCGCCCTTGAACGTTTTACCCTTTTCAAGGTAATCGATGTAAGTGACACCTCGTGCATCCCAAGAAACCGTGGCGATGAATTTGTTGACCGATAGACGCAACTTGGTATTCTTTGGTGCACGTTCACTCAGAGAAACCCACTGTCTTGATTGTTCTTTAGTCTGGTGTAGTGTGATTGTTCTTTATTTCGTCTACAGTAACTAAACAATGAAGAAATTCGTTTGGATTGCGGTTGAACTTCGCCAAATACTTTTTGTGTGAGTAATCGCGGCACCCATCGCTCGGGTAGCTCTTTCAATATTCCAAATGTCCAAATATTCATGTAAACTCAGTTGAGATGCCTACAGTTTCATCCACCGCAGGTACTTTTATTCTCCGATCGTTCAATATCATTTCATGAATTTTATCGACGACTTCGGGCGTGACGACCTCTTTTGGGCGACCTGAACGTTCAGCGTCAATTGTACTGGTATGACCACAACGGAGTGGTGATGGTATTTATACGAAAAAAATAATGCGTAATCAGCACCGAAATTTCCTTTATTTCATTCTCATTAAAATTTGCGAGGTCGTCTGTTTTCAATATCATTCAAACACAAACTAAATGGCGCAAATTATTCAAAATTTTACAGCAGTCTATTATCGATAACAGTTAACGGTGGCAGTGTTGTAGTTACAGTAACTGCACCCCAAATTCAAAAGATCACAGATTTACTTACGTAACTCGTATTCACAGATTTATTTTATTAATTTTTTACTTACTGATATTCGCTGGTATTTTGGGCCGTCCCCATAATAGTGTGGCATACATGAAGAGCAGAAAAATCATACTTCCAATGTACAAGTATAGGTAATACACCTGAGAAATAAAAAATTGAAATATGAATAGATAGATATATATATAGAAATATAGGGTAAAGAAAACAGATTTTTTTATTCCGATATCATGAAACATAAATAGAAATCAGTATTTATGTTAGACTCGCAATATTTAGCCTAGTCAAATTAGGCAACCGAAGTTACAATGATTCGACCCAGCTGAGAGTTGGGAGAATAGCTCAGAACACTATCATAAATTACACCTATAAAGTCCTCATGAACCCGTCCTCTGGAAAAAAAATATTCAGATAATCATCAAAAAAAAAGCTGTTTGAAATTTCTGCAATTTCAGAAGCTTCGTTCATCTTTTCTTTTTTTGTTCAAATATATATTCTTGCAAAAAATGGAAATATTTTTCTTTTCAAATTGGCTGAAACAACTCTTTGCCACTTATTTTGTAAATATTTTGTAATATTCCCGGTATCTAAATCTCAATTTTTGACTTTTTGCCTATTGTCGTGCAATAAAGCCAAGTGATTTGTAGTTACAATATATCTAAAATTTCATTAAAAAAATCATTTTTTAACAGCAGCTTGTTTATGCTTTGACATCTTGAAAGAAATTTTCGATGTATCAAATATTCAGTTCAAGGTTCACGGTTACGAAATAATTAAGACAATGGCTTTCGCGAAACTGCGTTCAGAGAAAAATTATGATACTTTATCTCAGAATGGGCTGGAACATCCATCCGCATCAAATCAATAGCATTCGCAGGAATTAAACATTTCGGGCATTTCTTCGCGCAAGATTTTGCATAGAGACCTCGGCATGAAGTGTTGTAAAGTCCAGCTGGTCCAAGAGACAATCCCATGCGATTTCGCTTTGTTTAATGGGCTCTTAGAACCCGCAAGGTTCAAATCTATTATGATAGGATAGAGTCTAATCAAAAACAATTCCTCTTATTTGCCTTAAGAAATTTGTATTGATACTCGCAGTACAATTTTTCTCCTTATACTAGTCATCTGAAGCTTATCAATCTACCTACTCTCCCCAGTCGTTGGCAAATGCATGGTGTAATTTTCATGGTTTAAATAATAACAGGCTCAATTTCTAGACCCCTCATATGTTTTTGAAAACGTATTTTGAATTTCACGAGCCTTTGTATTGCTTGTGTTTTGATCTCAACTCTCATTCAAGCACATTTGGCATATCTGACTCGCTTCTTCATATTAAGAAAACTATATTGACGACTTCCAACTAATCATTAAATAACATTTTATATTTTAATTTAAAAGAAGTTCCGGGTGCCAGACCGTCTTTTAAAAATAAAAAAGCTTTTACCTGCACATTTCTACTTAGTACTCAAGTCTTATTTAAGTTTCAGACACTTCTAGGTCAGGTACCAAGATACGTCATCAGAAATTTATGGAATTAATGCTGGTGTACCTTAGGGTAGTGTTTTAGGTCCCGTCCTATATACTATATTTACATCGGATATTCCAACGTCGGAAGGAGTAAAAGTGGCAACTTTTGCTGATGATACCGCTTTTATCGCTTGTAGCGAGGCCCCTGTAGAAGCTTCTTCTATTCTTCAAAATCAACTTGACCTTTTAGGGTCTTGGCTTATAAAACGGAAAATTAAAGTTAACGCAGAAAAGTCCACACACGCCACTTTTACATTAAGAAGAGGTCAATGTCCAGCTGTATTTCTCAACAATGATCAGATTCCTACTAGTGATAAGGTCAAATATTTAGGAATGCATCTTGATCGACGTCTTACTTGGAAACCCCATATTAAGGATAAGCAACAGCAGCTAAAAATAAAAACAAAACGGATGTACTGGCTGTTAGGTCGCAAATCTCAACTAAGTCTAGAAAACAAAGTTCGGCTCTACAAAGCTATACTTAAACCTTTATGGACCTACGGCATTCAGCTTTGGGGTACTGCTAGCAAATCCAATGTGGAGATCCTACAACGGTATCAATCTAAAACATTACGAACAATGGTTAATGCGCCTTGGTTTGCCACCAATGAAGTTATTCACAAGGGCCTAGGTGTTCCTTTTATAAAGTGTGAAATACCAAAATTCAGTGCTAGATATCTTACACGCCTATCCAACCACATAAACCCAACTGCTATTTGCTTATTAGACACGACTTATGAAACTATATGGCTAAAGCGCCGCCATATCTTAGACTTGCCATTCCTATAAAATTTGAAATCTCTCTAAAAAAAAAGTAATTTTGAAATTTATATAACGTAAGAATGTATGTAAATATATCAAATTTATACATATTTCTCTATGTAGATTTGTGCAAGGCAAACCTACCGCTGTCATTATCTTATAAGATCTAATTTGCTGAATGTCTCATGTAAAATAGATTGCAAATAAAATTTAAGTTAAAATAAAAAATAAAAAATATTTTAATTAATTCTTAAAAATCCGCTGATGAATTTTTGTTCT
Organism: Neoceratitis asiatica; assembly: GCA_030068015.2. Taxonomy (NCBI): domain Eukaryota; kingdom Metazoa; phylum Arthropoda; class Insecta; order Diptera; family Tephritidae; genus Neoceratitis; species Neoceratitis asiatica. Next base: position 36,620,811 of record CM061525.1, on the reverse strand, counting down.
GTAGTTGAACTTTTTTAGTTCTCGACACTAAACAAACCCCTGCTCATCGTTACTTGGTATTGATGCAAAACAAAACAAATTCCGTACGTCATGCCGACACCACCCCTCTTGCGGATTGGCGGGAGGAGGGTAAACCGTTGAGAATAATTAATTAAAAAAATATATCCGATGAAGCTCATTTTGATCTCAGACACTACGTTAACAAGCAAAACTGCTGTTGTCAGTGCTCAGAACACACAATCGTAATCACTGAACATCCAACCAACTAGTTGCTGTTTGGTGCGGATTGTAGACCGACGGCTTAATTGAAGCATTTTTCTTCGAAGACGTGGAAGGAATGCCCCGATCAAAGCTGAATTGTTTCGAAATATTGAAGATAAGGATATAGACGATATGTGGCTTCCACCGGACTACGCTACACAGCCAACGTTACAAACGAAATTTTTCGCATTGTACTTGGAAATCTCATGTTAAGACAAAACAGCCACACAATCTAAAATGTGTGGCCGCCGCCGCGGCGAGTAATATACACATACAGGTCTTCGGCTACACTTTCGTTTGCAGCAGCGATATTTGAGGAGAAATGAGCAAAATGATGATGCATAAGCCTTACGATATCTGTAACCGATCTAGTCTTTTCAAATTTCTAGAAAACTTTACCAATTGCTTGAGTAGTTGGGACGATTATGTGCAACATAATCTGCTCTTAAAGCACGAAACGTGGTCACATTTGAATCAGCATTTTTATAGTAGGTTTTAACAATCTTAAAGCGTTGAGTGACTGACCTTTAATTAAAACAAAATATGTTCGATAGGACAGTTAAGTTTGACAGATACCAAAATAGAACCCTGCCCTTTCGAAACCACTAAATGGATAACTTGCTCATTTAATCGTAAAAAGATAGCACTCTACACTCCCAAATGAAATCGTACATATTTTTCTTATACTATTTTCCTTAGACTATTTGCTATTTTTCATTATTTATTACTTAGTTCTTTTGCATATAAGATATGAATTTTACTTTTTTTTATAATAATTTGCATATCACCCACATTTCCTTGTCCCCACAATCTACCATAGCCTTTGGCAAAATGCGTCTCGCAATGAATAATTGCTGCGAAAAAATTCAAATCGAAATCAATAGACGCCTGAAGTACTGCATACTGTTACATATACATATACATATGTATGTATGTAAAAGAATAAAAACTCCGAGGACGTTGTTGACATATGATTGACCGAAAAAAGATTTATTGAACTCTTTGCTGCCACCACGACAAAACTTTGGCCGCGACAATCGATAATATCCACGCGACGCCACGCCAAGCCGCACGAGCAAATTGCTTGCAAACGATGACTATTAATACCGACTAAATGCACTTCCGCAATCAATGAATGGCGTTGAAGCTCATGAAAAATATGTAAAACAAACAAATCCACACAAACCGCTACACACAGCGAGAGGAAAAGCAACAGAAAAGCAATATTTCTAATTCTCCAAAGCGTACGAACAAACACTTATTTACAACAAAAATTTACGCGTGATCGAAACTCGATTGAAGTTTGATTGGAGTGAGGCCACCACCGGAGGAGTCAGTCAGTCACTGTGGTAGGAACATTAGTAGCAGCAAAAGACAGAATGATAAAACTTGTCCTGCAAACAATATCTATACACAGGAGTATATATAGAAAAGTGGAGGCGGCTATATAAGGATAACAGCCAACATGCAGCGTTCGAACAGCCAACAGCCAACGGCAAACCAACAACCGTAGAGTTAATGTCGTCTGCAATTGAACATGACATGTGGCATGATTTCCAGTCAACCAAAATATAGGCTCACAGACTCACATAGCCACAGCCAAAGGCCTCAATTGCACGGTTAGGCAGTAAATAAAATATTCTACAGTCACATAGGCAATCGAAGCGGTAAATATATTGAGTTGGGTAGAAGGTGAATGGCTTGCCAAGAAATTTATGTCCACATATATGTACGTATATATATTTGTAAATGAAAATGCAGAACACTTGTCGTGCCTGTCTTGTTTACTATGTTATGTGTCTTCTCAAATTGTCTGAAGGGAGTTGCCTAACACATTGACAAAATGTTACAACACCTCCTGTGAGTTGGCAAGAAAACATTTATCAAATTGAAGAGGTGTTAATTTTTTTATTTCTGTTGGAATTTAAAAATTAATTTTTTTGTTTGCAGTTTTATACTTTTGCAACACTTTTCAGGTGCTTTAGTCGTCGAGACAAATGGTTGTGTGAGGTTATGATATGAGATTACAAGTGGTTCACAGCATACTTTTAGGAGCGAGATAGCAAAGAATGATTCATTTTTATTAGGAGCAGTACATTTTATACCATAATGTATTGCATATTAGTTCTGAAAATCATCGCAATCGGACAACTATAACATATAGCTCCCATACACCGATTTGTTCATATGTGAAGCTGTGGTCACAACTCAGTCAAAAAAGCATCTAGGAGCGTGTAATCTGGTATTTCACATTAGTAAAATAAAATAATAAATTGGAGGATGGTGCCACGTATAGAAGTTCAGGAAAGTGCCGAAATTTTTTTACTGCCATTCAACTGGGGGTGGCCAGAAACGATTCTTTTACATATGGTTCAAGCAGCTCACAACTTCCAGGCTTAGGCTAAGCATCCTCTGGGTAGCCAACAAGCTTCCATTTGGAGGCGAGCTAAAGTGAGAAGGCAAATCCTCTGCGGTTGTGTGTAGGGTTTGGGATTAACCACATAAAAACTATACACCAATGAAAAATCAACAAACGCCTTGGAGGAAACTCCCCTTTTGATGACGACAGCTGGAATGTCCGGTCCCTTCCCTTAATTGTGAAGGTGCCACTACCAAACTGGTTGATGTACTCGTAAGACTAAAAGCTGATATCTTCACCGTCAAAGAAATGCGATGGACGGGCCAAGGACGGAAGAAGGTGGGTGAGTCCTTGTGAAATCTACTACAGCGGTCATTTAAAGGATCGCAATTTTGATGTTGGGTTTGTAGTGGGGGAGAGACTTCACCGCCGAGTACTGGCATTCACCCCGGTGGATGAACCTCTAGCCGCAATTCGCATGAAAGTGAAGTTCTTCAACATATCGTTAATTTCCGACAGAAGAGAAAGATGATGTGACCAAATATGCTTTCTATGAAAGCATAGAACGCACTTATGAGAAATGTCCCTGCCACGATGTTAAAATTGTGTTAGGCGAATTCAACGCCAGGATGGGTAAAGAAGGTATTTTTTGCGCAACAATCGGAATACTCAGCCTTCACGGCGAAACATCTCCAAACGAGCTGAAGCTGATTAACTTCACCGGAACCCGAAATAAGGTTTTCTGTAGTACCAGATTCCAAATAACTACTCATATCATTATCTCGTAGCAGTAAAGATACGCACCCGCTTCTGTGCAGCAAAGAATGCCCGTCAACAAGCGCAAGGAAGGTTCGACGACGAAAAGCTGCAATCCCAGCAGATAGCCAGCAAGTTTTTTACTCGGTTTGCTCTTCTACTCTCTGAGAGCACTCACCAGCAACTCGATATATGGAAGCTGTGGAACGAAATAGCAAACTTCTTACGAAAAATAGAAAAACAGCTGGTGCGATGGGGAATGTCGAACTGCAGTGGAGAGAAAGCAGACTGTTTACCTCACAACTTTGCGATGGACTAAAAGTCGTGAGGGATGGGATAGATACCGGAAGCTGAAGAGCGAGGCGATACGCATTTGCAGGCGAAAAAAGAAAGAGGCCAAAATGCGTGAGTATGAAGAGTTTGAGAAGCCGGCCGATAAGGGTAATGCTTCAAAATTCTATGGTAAGATGCGCCGACTTACAGAAAGTTTCAAGACCGGAACAAGCTCATATAGGGACCAAGGAGGTAATCTGGTAACATGTCCAGAGCATACTTAGTGTATGGAGAGAACACTTCTCCAACCTGCTGAATGGCAGTGAAAGTGAAAGTCCCAGAGATTTCGAACCCGAAACCCCAAGCGATTGCCCGCTTAAAAAATAACAAAAGGCGGCAGCCGATGGCTTACCGGCAGAGCTATTCAAATACAGCGGCGAAGAGCTGACAAGGAGCATGCATCAGCTTCTTTCCCTAATATGGTGGGACGAAAGCATGCCCGACGAATGGAACCTAATTGTGTTCTGCCCAATTCAAAAAAAGCGAGACCTAAAGGTCTGTGCCAATTATCGGTGGATAAGACTCCTCAATATCGCATACAAGGTCCTATCACCTTTGACCAGATATTCACTATGCCCCAATTATGTCTGAATTTGATATCTTCACAAAACTTATACGGCTGTGTAAACTGACCCTGGATAATAATATAAGTACAATCGGAATTGGGAAGGACCTCTCCGAGCCGTTCGATACCAAACGAGGTTGCTCTTTATCATGTGCTGCAGAGCTAAATATACCAGCTACAAACTTCTACAAGAGTGTACTATTGTCAGCAAATGCCTATGATTTTGATATCATTGGCCATAACCATCTGCGTTCTCCAGGTTAGACAAAAAAGCGAAGCGAATGTGTCTGGTAGTGAATGATGGTAAGACAAAATATCTGTTAATCATTATATTCGCGACTCGTCTCTCACGTCACCGTTGACAGTCATAACTTCGAAGTCGTAGATAATTTCGTCTATCTTGGAACCTTCATTAACAATACCTTGAAATCCAACGCAGAATCACTCTTACGAAAAGGTGCTACTTTGGACTGAGTAGGCAACTGAAAAGCAAAGTCTTCTCTCGACGAACCAAAACGAAACTCTACAAGTCGGTCATCATATGTGGTGCGATGTTGACATCCGATGAGTCCGCTAAAAGGGTATCTACAAGCGTGAAATTTGGTATACTTCAGACTTAAATACAAGTTAACATTGCCACTAGAAATTATCACAATCGAATTTTGCAATTTACTATGAATTTGATATGCTCATGAAACATATAAAGACTTCGGCATGACCGAAGACAGGCGTTTTATTTTGTTTCGTTTCATTTTATTAGATTTTGTTTGATTTTAGGTATTTTTATTTTATTTTTATTTTATTTTAACCCATTTCCAAGTGCATTTTGTAATAATCATAATAGCATAATGATGGCAAATGGCATCATATAAGCAATTGAAAAATCATATTTTTCTTATTATCCGCACATTACCAATAAAAATGGCTATGAAAATAAAATTTTATGTTCAGTAAGTTTGGTAATGAGCATATTTTGAACAACCAAAGAAAGTGCACAACAAGTAAGAAAGGATTAAAGTTGAGGGGAAAATCCATTAGATATTGGACTCTTTATATGGGCAATAACATCAAGAAATGAAAAGATTATTAGAAATGAAAAATGGATTTCAGAATTTTGGCTTTAAATTTCGAAATGTCCTCTTTTTGTTCGTATTTGAGTTCTAGGTCCTAAGGCAACCAAATAAGACAAAAATTTTACAGTACATCGACATCGTGATATTATTCCTAAATAGTTTCCGTATTTAGCTAATTTTTTTTTTTTTTTTTTTTTGGGAAAACACTAAGAGGATTGATCCGAACTTTAAAAACTTTCTCACGAATAATAAAAACAAAGTAAAGTCATAATCTGCAGACTAGTTTCGGAGCTCATAAAAAGCAAACAAACCGAAAACAAAAATTTCTAAAGGGTGATCCAAGTAGAGGTACTTTTTTCAATAGCCTTTTTTTGGCAGATCACGCGTGAGTTGTGCCAAGCTTTCATGTTATTTTTGTTCAGTATTGTTTGGCATTTCATCATGGAAAGACCTACGCCTGAACAACGTTTAAAAATCATTCAAAATTATTACGAAAATTCACGTTCCGTAAAGAATGTGTTTCACGCGCTTCGCTCAATTTATGGTCAACATAATCGGCGTACTGAGCGTACTATTCGAAACAGCATCACCCATCTTGAGACCCAGCATTCATTATTGGATAATATTCGACCGAATAGATCACGTCCAGTATGCAGTAAAGAAATTATAGCCGCCGTAGCTGAGAGTGTACACGAAGAACGTGGAGAATCGATTCGGCGCCGTTCGCAGCAACTCGGACTGACGTATGGAACGACTTGACGCATTTTACGCCAAGGTCTTAAATTGAAAGCTTACAAAATACAGCTTATGCAAGAACTGAAGCCGCCCAACCTTCCCAAGCGACATCGCTTCGCTCTATGGTCTCTTGAAAAGTTCAAGAAGATCCGACGTTTCCGAGCCAAATTTTGTTCAACGGTGTGGCCCATTTATGGCTCAATGCGTATACAAACAAGCAAAATTGCCGAATTTGGGATGAAGAGCAACCTAAAGAGATTCAAGAGCTGCTATTTCATTCAGAAAAAAACGGTTTGGTGTGGTTTGTGGGCCGGTGAAATCATCGGTCCATATTTCTACAAAAATGATGCCGGTGAGAACGTAACCAACATTTGAAAAAGATAATCTTCAAAAAACAAATGCCAAGAAATGTTCTTTCGAATGAGAGTATACATTCCCCATTAGATGTGAATTTTTTGTGTTTTTTTTTCTTTCAAAAAGTAAGGAACCTCAAAATGGATCACCCGATACATGCCTACATATATAGACTGTGTGGACGAACATAACTTTCTCATAACACCAAAGAACAATTTCTTTCAATGCATACTGTTCGCTCACATATTTATAACAAAGATTTATACAAAAGGTTGAGCCAAGAATTCTCAACGGCAAAGGCATCAGATTAAGCGGATTAAATGAAAGTTGTTTTTGTTTCAAATTATATAGATTTTATTCAATAATTTACTTACCTCATAGAACGAAGGTGGTATATATGTCGATATAACTTCGGCCATTGGAAACGCTATACCCATTACCACCAACAATTTGCCATATAAAGCGGAGAAAAGAGTAGCCAAGGCATCACCACTAAAATGGAATAAAGTGAAAATTGCTTAAAATTTTAATAAAACACACATTTAAATAGTGCACAAATTATTAGAAGCGTGCTGAAATAAAAATAAATTCGTATATACTTATATAAGTATGTATGTAAACTGTTAAAATAGCCTACAGTCAATCCAAAGGAGTAAATTATTTGTAATTTAAGATTATCCCCAACGCGCGCCATAACCCAGCGTACACATTCATCAATTATGCATTAACCTTTGCATAATGCCATAATGCACGTGTTGTTGTGCAAATTTAAAGACACCGTTACATAAATGTATATATGCATTAGTGCATACACCTCTCGTTTCACTTGGCATGTGACGGAAAATGTGCGGTTAATTTTGGTGTACACCTTTTTGTATATACTTAACCACAACATAACCAGTAGAGACAGAAAAAGCAACAAAAACAATAGCAACAACAATATAACCACAAAACCGACTATTAATTGGCACAAGAAATCTATTCACTTGAGTGACTGATAGACAGACAGTTCACAGGGTAAGCGAGTGTTAAAGAAAGTTAATATGTCAAGCGTTTATTTATAGAAAGTGTATACATAGTATCACACATACATTCGAGTACATACTTATTAGATAATAAGTAGTACAAGAAAGTGCAGGTGTCTGCTGTATATGTAAGGAGGCAGACAAGTGAAGATGAACTCTGAGAGACAAGTGAAGAAAATAATATGGATAATTGCGATGGGTAATTAAGCACAATGCATATACGAGTATGTATGTAATGTGTATAAAAGATATGTGGAAAAATATATATACATGCATACATATGTGTGCATATGCATACGCCGACCATAAATGCCACACAACCACACTTAAGCTGCTAATTGCAATTGCAAAGCTCGGATAAATACTATGGAAGGGGGAAAGGGAAAAGTGCAGAAAAGAGGAGGGCGAGAGGCAGAGGATGTAGATAGAAATAGAAATTAAGCTCATGCCAGAACGTTGATGCTCATTAAAGAGCAGTCATCGAGGGCTAATCAGGCGGTCGTGAGCTGTAATGGGTAGATAAAAAGCAAAGAAATATCGAAGATCACTGACAAGGTGTTAAGGCTGAAGAGGTGTTATGTACAATGTTAAAAATTTATGGCAAAAGTTAGCATTTTAATGTAAATTTCCCAACTTTATGAAAATTTTATGTGTATTTATATGTTTCAAATAAGAATAAATGATAAAAATTTAAACATCATTATATCAAATTAAATTCATTAATATCCAAGTAAAGTAAAATAGGCAAAAAATAAGATAAAACAAATTATAACAAAAAAAAATAAAATAAAATAAAATAAAATAAAAAAAAATTAAAAAAATTAAAATAAAATAAAATAAAAAAATAAAATAAAACAAAATAAGAAAAAAAAATAAAAATAAAAAATTTAAAAAAAAATAAAATAAAATAAAATATTAAAAAAAATTAAAATAAAATAAATAAATAAAATAAAGTAATATAAAATAAAATAAATAAATTAGGTTCCCTACATTTTTAAAGAAAAAAAACACACAGAAAATTCAAATTTAATGGCCAATGTTTATTATCATTCGAAAGAACATTCTTTAGCATTTATTTTTTGAAGATTATCTCTCTCAGCTGTTGGCCGCGGCTACGTCTCAGTTGGTCCATCCGTTGACTCAAATTTGCGATGACTCGTTCGATAATTTCGACTGGTAATTGGCGAATGAAACGCGAGATGCTTTGCTCCAAGGCTTGAATCGAAGCGGGATTGTCCGCATAGACTTTAGACTTTACATATCCCCGCAGGAAAAATTCTAACGGCGTGATACGATCTTCACGGCCAATCGACCTGCCCAAAACGTGCAATTATTTGCTCACCGAAGTCAATTTCAGGTATCAAATAGTCGGTTAACATGGCCCGATAACGGTCGCAATGGGCAGTTACGTTCTCACCGGCATCATTCTTGAAGAAATATGGACCAATGATTCCTCCGGCGCACAAGCCACACCAAACCGTTGTTTTTTCTGGATAAAATGGCAGGTCTCGAATCTCTTCAGAGTGCTCTTCATCCCAAATGCATACCCATTGAGCTAGCTATGGGCCTCATCGCTGAACAAACCTTGGCTCGAAAACGTCGGATCTTCTTGGAACTTTTCAAGATCCCATAGAGCGAAGCAATGTCGCTTGGGAAGGTCGAGCTGCTTCAGTTTTTGCACAAGCTGTATTCTGTACGCTTTCAATTTAAGATCTTAACGTAAAATGCGCCAAGTCGTTCCATGCGTCCGTCCGAGTTTCCGCGAACGGCGCCAAATCGACTCTCCACGGTCTTCGTGTACACTCACAGCTACGGCCGCTATATTTTCTTCACTGCGTGATGGACGTGGTCGATTCGGTCGAATATTATCCAATAATGAAAGTTTTTAGTCTCAAGATGGGCGATGGTGTTGCGAATAGTACGCTCAGTAGGCCGTTTTATGTTGACCATAAGCTGAGGAAGCCCGCGAAACACATTCTTTACAGAACGTGAATTTTCGTAATAAAATTGAATGATTTGTAAGCGTTGTTCAGACGTAAGTCTTTCCATGATGAAATGTCAAAAAAGACTGAGCAAAAATTGCATGAAAGCTTGGAACAACGCACGAGTGATCTGTCAAAAAAGGCTACTGAAAAAAGTACTTCTACTTCGATCACCCTTTAAAAAAAATTAATATATAATGTAACTAAATTAACCTAAAAAATAAAAAAAATACAAAAATGCCCAAAAATTAAATTAAATAAAATACTAAAAAATAAAATAAAAATTAAAATTAAAAAATAATATGCAATTTGATTAAAATTAATTAAAGAAATTAAATTAGTTCCAAAAAAATTTATAAATAAAATAAATTTCAATAATATTAAACAAAATGAAATGAAATTAAATTAAATAATATAAAATAAAATAAGAAAAAATATAGAGTAAAAAAATTTTAATTAAACTAAATTAGTTTAATTTAAAAGTTAAACTAAAATAATTAAAAACTAAATTAAGTTAAATTAAATTAAAAAATTATCATAAAGTAGAATAAAATAAAATAAAATAAGGTAAAATAAAATCAAATAGAATAAATAATGAATATTAATTTATATTTTAAATTAAATTATTTTAAGTAAATTCAAATAAAATATAATTAAAAATTAAAATAAAAGAAAATAAATTAAATTAATTTTAATTAAAATTTAGATTAAAATAAAATTAAATTAAAAATATTAATAAATTAATGAAATTAAATTAAGTTTAATTAAAATGAATGAATTTTCATTTAGTAAAATTTAATAAAATAACATAAAAATACATAAAAATACATATATAGAATAAAAAAATAGAATAAACCAAAATAAACTAAAATAAATTAAACGAAAATAAAAATAAAAAATAAAATTTAATATAATTAATATAAATTTAATTTAATATAATTAAATTAACCTCATTTGAAATGAAAAAAAAATATAAAATATATTTAAAGGAATGGATTTGCTTGTTCAAAAATTCGAAACTGTCTCATAATTGAATTTTCAATTGGATTTTGGCAGGCTGAGAATTCCAAGAAAAATAATACTACTCACTTGGAAAATAAAATACGAGTTCTTTCAAATCATTCACCGAAATTATTACATTGTTTTTTCAACCCATATTCGTTTCAGCTCCTAGGTTAAAATTTGCTACTCTTACTAAATTTTCTCAAGCGATCCACTTATTAACACGTCAAATGTCACATAAATAGATATGTATTTCAAGTGAACCTCAGCAATCTCAAAATATTTAACAAATGGTACGCGACCCTTCTTCTAAGAGTACTTACTAGAATCAAGCGCAAAGACACGAAGAAGTAATTGTGTTGAGCCAATAATTGCCACTTTCTGTTCCTGCTGCATGTGCAGTTACCAGTTGTGGTGAGACAGCAATTTGCCATTAACCACACATATATAGTTACGTACAGATGCATGTAAATATGTATACATTAAATCATGTTTGCACACATAGTTAGAAATATTAATTAAGCTTTTAGGGAATTCAACTGTAATTAATTGCGCTCGTAGTAATAGAGAATGCAAGTGCAGCGGAAGGAATACACTTTTAAGCCGATGAATATGTTCGTATACTCGTCTGTGTTTGATTGCTTTAAAAACGTACATTCTTCTTGATTGTACAATTTAATTATTCTCAAACATTAGTAAGCTTGACTATAAATTTTCTTTTATTGCAGTGACAAACTTACAATTTAATATATGGTTCGAGCATAATTACGCCTTTTAATTACAACTAGTGAGGATGCTGATTGCCAGTGTAGCAGAATAGTTGTTTTAATCTAAAAAAATTAAGCAACGTATTCGTCTATTTTAGTTTTTACCTACAATGACGGGTAAAATATTTCTTGAAAGATATATTTAAATTAGCTTTCAACTGGTGCTACCCTCTTAAAATAGTCTGAACTTTATATTTGAGGAAGTGGAGCATAAAATTATATTGGTCGCTTTCTGGCTTTGCAAAGGTAAAAAATAGGTGCATTTAGCCATTCCATTTATCTCAAACACTAAAAGTCATAAACAAACGATATCTTCTTAAATTATTCTCTTCGTTTACTTCACTTTTTAATTTTCTAAATTTGAATTCATTAAAACTATGTTCACGCTTGCCGATAAGCTGTGAAAATTAATAAATTCCCACACTGAATTTGATGTTCACACAGGCATTCAATTAAGTTGCATCAATTAGTATTGAACAACTGCTGTTTAATAGCTTATTTTTTTCTGTGAGCTCCGCAACCTCTATTTATCTAAATTAAAATTCGTTGAAAATCACTGAGCATTATTTTTTCAATTCTTTTTTTTTTGTATTAAAATTGAATGATTTTTAATGACAATTTTACGTCATTTTAATAAACATATCCTTTGATCTACTGATTATAATAGTTATTACTATTTTACGACCGATTGTTGAAAATTTCTTATTAATTGCTAGTTAAATAAGGTCAATTTTGATACAACTAGAGTTGCGAATGTTGAATTCGCTCAATTAACTAATTGAACGCCTGTGAGAACACAATTTGATGTCGAATTTTTTGAATAAATTTTTTTGCCAAAGGAATGTATTCAAATAAGTAAATAAGCAAACACAAACACTAGCTTGGACATGGAAATTCAAGTAATGATCTCTCATAAAGCTTTTTCAATCAATTTTATACAAATAAAATCGTTCTTTATGCTTTTGTGATTTGTGTTTTTAGGACGCTATACAGGAGGAGGCGTTACTGGCGGGTTGGATACTGCCAGTGGTGGCAGTAACTTGCGGACTGGTGGGATGTCCAGTGATACTGCCATTAAAGTGACCGGGGGAGCGGCTTCCAGTCGCTCAACCAAAAAGTTCGTTGGGGGTCAAACTGTGTCCAGTAGTGTGACCAGTAAAATTGATGAAGCTATGGCTAATTCCGTGGTCCAAAGGTACCTGGAGGGGGTACATAAGGAAGCAGAAGGTTATTACCTTCACCGTCTCCATTGCTGCTGTGGATCTTATGGTGCCAAGGGAGGCGATGAGTAAGATCCTCGGTTACGGTGCTGACTATGAAGAACTATTAATGACGTTAATAGCAGAAAACGATAATCTTCGTGGGCAGATCGAGGTGCGCCAGAAGCGCCTTGCTACGACTTCAGAGCCTGCACTGAGGACACTCGCTCGGGCACTACCCAAGCTGGTTGAGACGTGATCGTGCGTCGCATGTAACAGACACCCTTCTACCTCCTCAACGGAGGTGATTAAGAAGGTGGTTAAAGAGGTGGGCCCTAGCACTGGGATGAGGGTTCAAGAAGTGAAGCCTTTGAAGGGTTGAGGGGCGATTATTTGCATCCCTCCCATTTCTGAACGGAAGAAGGTGGCGAAAAATGCGCGTTTCAAGGAGGTGGGGTTGGAAATGAGTGTCACCCGGAAAATGGATACTTGTTGTAGCTCAGGGAGGTTTTACTGAGATCTCCCATGAAGATTTCATGGAAGATATTATTTAGAAGAACTTCCAGGATTTCAGCCCTGGATGACGACCGCTGGAAATCAGAGTGGTCAGTCGCCACTGTAAGGTAGCATCTGGTGGCACGATGAATGTGGTCCTGAAGGGTGGGGACAAATTTATGTCGGCTCTCCTGGAGAACTCACGTTGCTATATCAAGTTGTTCTCCTTCCGTGTGTGAGCGGACAACCTGATGCCAGGCTGCTTCCGGTATATGGGTTATAAGTTATGTGTTTAAAAGCTTAGGCTGGCCAACAGGGGTAACACACGAAAGTTCTATGAAAAGAAGCAAGACCTGAGTATACTCATTAAGGAACCAAGGAGCAAAAATGAAACACCCGGAAATGATGAAGTTCGAATTGCGATGGCCCTCTTAAAACAACAAGAACGCTGCGGTATCGGTTCAGGGCTTAGCTATATATATGTGGCGAGGAAAAACTTACAAAGCACATGCAGCAGCTCCTTTGTAGGAAACGTTCGAAAGAGAAACAAGGGAGAGCTTCACATTATGTACAAGTAATCTTCCCAATATCATATATGTGGAGGGCGCTGTCTGGAATTCGCCTTCTAGAAAGGTAGCTGCCTCTACATCGTTGCGTCCGAATTTAGTATCATCGCAAAGCTAAAATTAAGCAGCACCGTAATTCCGTTACATTGTGGATGAGCTCCTCCAAGCCGTTTGGTACCAAACGATGCTCCAGATACGTGACTCGCCCATACAACTGCGGACGTATACTGAAAACATTGGTGGCATCGCTAGTAACAACAGGACCGTAAGATTTTCATTACGTTAAAAGAATCATGTGAAAGATTACTTGACTTAACTTAGTGTTTCCAATTGTCGCCAATCGCCTACATAAAGGAACTACTGGCATAATATTGTGGACTCATCTATTCATAATGGAGAAGAAGAAGATAAACGAACGCTCGAAAGATACGAATTGATAGATGGTTAGTCGGAACGTACGCCCTCGTAAAGTTCTACGCAGTAAAGGATGGTTTGAAGAAATCAAGCGATATTTTGCCATAATCACGGTAGTTGTGAAAAATGTATTTGCCTCTGTCAACTGGAACCAGTTATAAGGGCTAGAAAAAACATTCATGTTCCGGGCTATTTAACGCGCGCAATAATGAGCTGCGAGTATAGGTCTGAAGAAGCATAAAATAGCAGAATTTGTGTTCCAAGGGTCAGTGCACTCTTGACCACTATTGTGGAACATAATGTAAAATGGCATTCCTAAAGGAAAGAAATCCGATCTATCTACTGTGGGCCAAACTGGTAATAAAGGTATTATAGGGTCAGCAAAACACTTATCTGACATATACGCAATGAAACCATATTGTCTATGAAAATGTGACTTCGGACAGCAATTTTAGAGTTAGCAGACCACAAAATAGAGTCGTTGCTAATGATCAGTGGCAAAAATGTGGATGTTGTATAAGTGTATGATCCATAGAGTCGAGTACAGCAATTAAATAACTAGAAGCCATACTTGATAGCCGACCAAACCGAGCAAAGGAACATTTTAAATAAGTTAGTGGGAAAGCGACAAGGCCGGGGCAGCTATTGTACTCATATAGACAGACGAAGCGCAGACGTGCCAGCCGGAAGATTTTTAGGTCAAAGCACCAAAGCGATATTATGTTATCAGAGTTTAAATGAATGACAACAAAATGGGATTCATCTCTGAAGGACGATAAACATACATATAGATCCCAAGAGGAGAAGAATGGAGCAAAAGCAAACACAACAAATTATTACTTAGCACAGCTCCTCAACGGTCGCTACTTATCCCGACAGTGCTTGCACAAGCATACTCAATGGAAAACACAGATCACATTCTTTTATATTGCAGCAGATATAAAATTATGTGGAAGCAGCTCGAATGCATTAACCTCTGAAGGTCTGATGAAGGCAATGTTGTCCATATGAAAAAAATCTGAACCATCTCTATCAGGAACAGCGCAGATCGCGCCACGAAGGAACTAGTTAAGTGACAAAACCGAAACTTCCAGTACCTGCCGCGCGTTGTAATATCGGAATTGATAGCCTCACGGGGACCTCACAAGCACAGCGCACGAAGATGGTTGGGTTTAGTCCCTTGGTGCCAAGAGGAAAGAAAGATTTCTTACCGATCGAGTAATAACCAAATATAAAAAGTAACTTGATGGAAAATTCAAGTAGATATAATCAAAAAATATATATATATTTGTTGAGAAAATGCATACTTGCATATATATATTTACGTTAAGATAAAGTGTCAAATCATAATGAAAATCCTGTTTGAATGTAAATAATTTGTGAAATTAAAAAATAGGCATTTTGCCTATAATTTATTATTATCCTCATCAAGCTTTATATTACACTTCAGTAATTTTCATATTCATAAAATTTCTATGCTGAACCTAAAAAACCCTTAATATCCTGCCAACATTTTAGTAGTTCATGAAATATCCCTTAATGACAAAATGTCCAAAGAACATATAAGCTCCAAGGAGAAGCAGTAAAAGGAGTCAAGCGGATGGTAGGAAAGTAAAAGCATCATACAAACATACAAATATATTTATGCATCTCGACATTAAACGACATTTAATGGACTAAACAACAATACTTTGTGTTTGCGTATAAGTGTCCAAGTTTATGACTACGACCATGTGTAAGGAAAACTCACACGCACAACATGTGTGTACATACACACATGCAATACACACACTTCATTTTCTTTGTAAGCAATTTTTCATACTTTATTTTGACAAAATTCCAATTTTCTTGAACCGAGACAAATTGATGAAATAATTTTTGGCGGATTTTGCCTTTGTGTCTGATGCAGTAAGGCGAATGATTCGCTTTTAATTGAATTTATTATCTTGATAAGGAAAAAAATAGAAAACTGGAGGAAATATTTTATTAAAAAACAATACTTTTTGTGGCGAAAATTATGAAACCCAACTCAAAAATATATTTTTTTTATGTTTTTCTAATATTTTTGAAATTTTTAACACTGCTAGCCATAAGAGGAACAGGTGGAAAGGTGGAAAAATATTTTTTACGAGAAAGCAAAAATATTTTATTTTAGCATTTATATAAGAAAAACATGCAGTCTCTACTTACGCTCTGACCCGCGGCATCGGCGGATATATGAACGATGGTCGGTGCGTGCGTTTGATAGCTGGCAACACCGGATAGCTGGTGAGTTGATGCGAGTGATACATTAACGCTAAATGCCCCGTCTGACGATCCTCCCCCAACGCCGATGAGGAGAGACGCCGATTTGATGAACCCGGTGATGGTGGTCCCGAGCCACCTGCACCACCACCGCCACTACCAGCATCACCATCATCATCACCACCACCACCGCGCACATCCAATTGATGGCTCAACGCCGACGAAGTGGCTATATTCGATTCATCGATTGTGACCCGGTGATGTGAACCGGAGCGTGAGGTTAAGCGTCCTGGCGATATCGAGGGTGTTGGTGTAGCATCTGCAGCCAGTAAAAGACTCGATGTTGTAGCCAGAGCAGTCGCAGCGCCTGCATTAGGCGGTGAACGTCGCTCTTGTGTGATAATGTGCGGTGGTTTGGCAGGCGGTTGCGGTGGACCGCTACTCATACCACTCACACTACCACTACTATCCTCATCCATGGCACTACTACTGTAGGAATTCGCCTTATGCTGATGATGATGATGCAACAAGTGTTGGGTCCCCGCATAACTGGCGGGCACTGTAGGTGTGGCCACAGGCACGCCACCATGTGTGTGATGATTTTGATGGTGTGGATGTTGAAATTGATGTGGCAGGTGGTAGTGATGATGACTGCTGAGGTGTGCGCGCATAATGTGTTGCTGTGGCTGCTGCTCGTCCTGGTAGCTGAGTGTGGTGCTATTTGCCGCAGTGGCAGCGGCAGGCGTTGTGGCGGTGCCCATTGTGGGCGAGACAATCGAAGCGGCGTCGAGGGTCTCACTAGACGCGGCCGCCGAATCGCTGTAAGTGCTGCAAGTGGAATTGGAACGAGAAAATGTTGTTGCAGCCATACACAAATGTTATTATATTTATTGTTGGAATTTTTTTTTTTTAATAAGAAATTATTGCGAAAATCACTTTTGTCGGAAGAAAAAATTGGGAGAAAATAGTTTTATGAACACTTTTTTCCTGAAAATGTTTTAGATTATTTAATTTTATTCAATTTTATTTTATTTTGTAATTTTTTATAATAATAAGAATATAAAGAATATTTTTAAAATAGTCATTCAAGTTTTCAAAACGATTACCCAAGCACAAATATTCGAAATTTTTTTATAAAAATGTATATTGAATTCACTAAAGGTATTTCGGCTGGTACAGCAATGTATTTTGTGCACTGAACTTTCCTGTAAACTATTTTTCCTTAATTTCCAATTAAAATTAAATTTTTTAAATTTAATAATTTCATATTCGAAGCACGCCACACATTTCTCTGTTTTTATTACTTCAATCAAAATGGAAAAAAAATATTTGAAATTCCCCAAAAAAAAAGAAAAAGAAATTGCAATCTCTTTAAATCTTTTAACCGCAAAATAACCGCAAAATTTCTGAAACGCCCGCCATTGCTCACACTCGCCGCATAACTGTGATTGCCAGTCATGCCGTTGATTTACGGTCCCCACTAACTGTCAAACAGTGCAGACCGGATACACATTTAAGCGCTTTGGTCGCGTAACAAAAATCAAAATAAATGTAAAAAAAAATATTAAATGTTTAGCAACTTGCAAATAAGTATGTTTAAGTTTTTTTTGTGTGTATGTATTTTTTTCCATTATTATTATAATTTTTTTTTTTTTTTTTTTTTTTTTGTAGTCAGCCACCTAAATTGGATAATTCAGTTTTTCAAGTTATTTCAACGCCATAATTGACTTTGGTGTCGGCACGACCAGCAGCAATTCTAGAGTGAAAGATTTTTTGCCTTTTTTTTTTGCAAAAGAGCGAAAGTGAAAAAGCTAAAATATTAAAAATTGTAACTGCAATTTGCCTCTATCTTCGTAAATATGTATTGCATACTTCTTATTTCATTTTTGCAAGTGGTCCATTCAATTTGTATTATGTGAAAATCACTTTGAACTTAGTTCGAGGAAGACTTTATTAAGGCGACGGCAATGTTTTGAATATTATTAATTATGTTGAAAAAATTTTAGATGACGAGTTTTATTCCATGCAAGTAAGGTGCATTTCTGGATAAAGGAGTCATTCGTAAAGCAGTTCTTTATCAAACTTTGTCTTTAATAACACCACACGCAAAATGATGCGGCTGCGGGTCACTAAAGCCTAAAATGATGGTAAAAATTTCCTAATATATAAGAAGAAAAACTTTAATCAAATCTGTTCCACTTAAGGGGTATTTTAGTCTAGAGAGATGAATTTTAAGTAATCTTTGAAGCTCCGTGTAAAGAAAGCAATCAATATTTTTACTATACATCTTTTTATAAGTTATTTATTGACTTAAGAAAAATACAACAACAAAAAATAGAAAACAAAAAAATTTAATTCCACGAATTAACATTAGAGGAAGTGGAAGTGGAAGTGAAAAAAACCCACGATTTCAGCCCTTCTAACAATCTGAAAAAAATAATATTAATCTAGAGGAAAGTCGCAACGTCTTTAACTACAGAGTCAAATAAAAAAATTCCACAAAATGAAGACTGTTTGAAAAAAAATTTATTTAACCTTTTTTTGGACTTTTCGAATTTTTTAAAAATACTAAAAATTAAAAAAAAAATTATTTAACTTTTTTTCGACTTTTCAAATTTTTTAAAAATACTAAAAATTGAAATTCATGGATGAGCGTATTTCCAGACATAGAGAAGTCTATAAAGATGACTCTCCAAAAATTTCAAGTAAATCGGTTCAGTAGAACTTGAGAAATCGTAGACAGTTTCGAGCAAAAAGCGTTTAAAGTTCCTCGTAAAGGCCGAGCCGATGTGGATGCCGCTTCAAAAAAATACCTGTATCTCCGAAAATAATTTGCATTTGAAAAAATTCTCTTGCAGATATATTTTTAAATAGTTAAACTTTAAAAATATGCAAAAAAAATCGAATTTTCAAAATTCTAAACTAGAGTACTCTCTTAAACATACACAAAAACTATCATCAAAAAAACCATTTTTGGAGAGAGTTCAAGAACAGGAAGATTTTTATATGCATAGAAAGATTTGGGAAAAGTAAAATAACTGATTTGTTCTATAACTCAAAATCTGAGCATGAGGGCAAGTTGTAGAGCTTGAATTTGTAATTAGGATATCTTAGGTAACCTCGTGGATCTCTCACAGTATAATTCGTAATTTTTTCTTCGCATTTGTCGGGCAGTGTTTTGTCAAACTACCAAATCTTGTCTATTTTTTGGTTGTTAATTAAATTACTAAAATCATCATCAGTGTTTTAGCGCACTTTACTGTGCTTTGATCTCACCTCGGTTTGATTGATGATATAGTTTAAGAGGTTAGGTGGGATTGAAAATTCAAAAAAAAAAACGATTTCTTTGTCTTATTAAAATATTCTCCTAAAACTTCAAATTGATCGGAATAAAATTCTAAGATAGACCCTTTGGAAGTTCTGCACATCAGACATCAGTGTCAATTTGAAACTTTAAACGCGTTTATCTCAAAACTCTATTTTTTAGCCGGTGGACATGATTTCTCGAAAAGTTATAAAGCGATTTTGTTCAAATTTGGCACACATCTTTGCAATAACATTATCTGGTCATTGAAAGAAAGATTTTTTTTTATTACGATTAATTTTTTTGAGCCAATGCATGGCGAGAATTTGATCAAAAAATGTGTTTTTTTTTCAAAGTCTGTCAAATTATTCAAATTTTAATTTGTTGTTTTTTCCTTCGTCCAATAAGGAAATTTATCCATGTATTAACGAAAGATTTTTGGTTTTCTGATTTTAGATGAACCAATAATGAGTTATGCTGTCTACTTTGATAGCATATATTTTTGAGACGGCAAGGTATAAACGGCTGAGTTTTCAGAATTTTCGAATAAAAATTTCACAAAATACTGTTTAAATATGTATCTTGATATGGCAAATTGTTTGAATAAAATATATGATTGTAGATATAAAAAATAGGGAAAATTCCTTTTTTAATCTCTGAAACCCACCTAACCCCTTAATAAATAACCTTTTTTGTTGCAAATAACATTAAAACTGTCACAACCAACGTTGGATTAAGAAAAAAATATATTTTTATTCAGACCTTTACCAGCGAAAAGTATAAATTCAATGATAATCTCTCAAATAATGAATTGTTCCCAAAAATTATTGAACAAAGCTATAAAAACACAGATCGGAACTCGGAACTGTCTTAAAAATTTATTAAACCAGCGAAAAGTATAAATTCAATGATAATCTCTCAAATAATGAATTGTTCCCAAAAATTATTGAACAAAGCTATAAAAACACAGATCGGAACTCGGAACTGTCTTAAAAATTTATTAAAACAGAGAAAACAACTTCTATTGTAAGGATAAAATATTTGTTGAGAAAGATAAAGTGATATATTTTTTAAAATTTTCTCTCAATTAATGATCAAAGTCAACTCAAAATTTAGCTTAAGCATATCAAGTAAACTGCTGGAAAGTCATTTGCATGAAAATAAAGTGTACAGTCAGCTCAACAGAACAACATTTTACAGAGCGATTGTCATACTCTCAAAACTGTAGACTAAAAATCATACAATTCTGGAAAAAGGTTACAGTTTACGAACAAAAGAAAATTTTGTGTTATTAAACCTGTGGTGGAATTCAGTATGCATATTTTAACGATACTCGCTATCGTTAAAATACTTAGCTGCAATTTTAACGATTCGAATATTTGCTAAACATATTTTAACGATATTCGCTACCGCTTGATCAGCTGTTATTAGGGTTAAAATAAAAAGTATAAAAAGAAGTAAAATACAAATCGGAAAATTACCAAAAAAAAAGGGAAAAGAAAATAAACTAAAACGTCTTTTGAGAATATATGTTTTATCCCAAGATAAGGAAATAACACACTCTTCGTCAATAGATAGGAGTTTGTTGCGAGAAATAGAAGATCCTTTCAACTTGAGTGAAACAAAATTTCGAAATTTGTATCGATTAACCACAGACGTAGTTAATAAAATTATTTTTCAACTTGATAGCAAACTAAAAGGCAGGAGGAAAACGGTGATATCTACAGAAAACTTATAAATAATGTAACTTTAAAGTGTTTTTCAGTTTTTAAATTTATTAAAATGATTGAAGATTATAAGTTCCTTACGATTCTTCGCAACTGGATGATATCAACGTCCTAGCAGAAAGCAGTAGGAGTAAGCGATGAGCCAGTCTAGGTTTTCTATGACTAAAATCGAATGGCAACCTGCAAAGAAAATTTTCGCTTCATCAAACTCACCACTTGTTAGATGCACCATTGCAGCTATCGATTGAACTCATGTGTCAATCATGAGCCCCTGAAATCATGAAGAAGCCTAAGTTAACCACCATGGATACCATTCTATCAATGTGAAAATGGTAAGAGATTTTCTTTTAAATATATATATTTTGTGCATAGATATGTGATCCGAATTTCAATTTTTTAGCGGTAAATTCTTCACACCCAGGGCCATAGCACGATTAATTATTTGGAGCTGCTCTAAAGTGGGGAAAAGTTATGCAGCGTAATTTGGAAAGAGGAAAACAGAAAAAAAAATTTTTTTTAATTTTTAAACTTTGTATTCTTTTGCAACTGATTTCTTAAATAATTGCTATTGTGAATTTATTTGTTTTTTTTTTGCGTTCCTCTCGATGTTTTGTTAAGCTGTGGAGCCACCTTTTCTTCATTTAAATAAAAAGGAAACGTCAGCTAACAAAAGTCGTTATAATTGAGTTACTGAATCACCTAATCCACAAAAATCGTTAGTTAACAACTCGACAAATCGTATCGATAAAATTTACAGAATTCCCCTACTGAAAAAACTTCAAGAGATCAATCCATGATGTACAATGTTAGGCGTTCGAAAATGTGGTTTTCGTTTTCGTGGCCTGCTGGATGTTAGAAATGCAATGGTTAAGATAGAGGAAAATATATTTTAATTCACTAATCTTGATATTTTAAGAACAATATTTCTTTGAATTTTTTACTGAGAATTGAATTTTAAGCAAAATAATGACCCCGAAATTCTATTATCAAAAGAATTTAGCCCATTGCTAAGTAGCGTTTATTTTGAAATTTAAAAAATTTCAATGATATTTGAGCAGAACTAAAGAAGCTGTTATACGCACTACTTTATATGGCTGCCAAAAGCTATTACAGAGTTTACCACGTAGGTGTGATGCAGCTCTTAGAAATGGGGGTTGTCGGTTTTTTTTTTAGTATACTTGGCGAAGCGCTGCTCAAGATCATGACAACATTCTCTCTTTTTTTTTTTTTTGTAGATTTTTTGTAGTAAAATGCTCATGCAATATAAAATGAACATTTTCCTTTGATGCATACACAAACTCAGCTTACTCATGCACTTCACTTTTCGATCATTCTGAACTATTTTGTGGGTTTTCTCATGTTCTCTGTTGATACCGCCCCATTTGGACGCCTAGTGCGTTAGGCGTCATCGTTTGACCACGTCTGTAGTCGGCAGATCAACGTTTTGTTGTTATTTCAGGTAAGGACTCAATGCATTTTTAAACCATTGCTGAATATAAATGAACAAAACTTTTTCCGGAATGTTCAGAAGCAAGCTTAGAGCGAAAGGAAACCAAGTCATTAAAGGTAAGTGAATTTAGAAAATTCGAAAACTTATGCACGAAGTTAAGCTGTAGTCCTACAATAATATGTCCTTTAATATATCCACTTAAATCTGCTCATATATGTTAAAATCCTTGTGAACATACAACTCCCACAAAAAACAAAAACGGAATTTTGGTTGTTTTGTAAATAACTCTTTGTAATTACTTGAATGCAACTCACGTAACCGCTACTACTTTGAGCTCAATTTTCATTTTCATTTTCATTTAATAAAATGAATTTCGTAAACTCGCCATGCGACACTTGACAACACACAATGACGTTTACCTGGAAATTTTGTTAATTAACAGTCATACAAAAAGGAAATTCTACTGAGCGCAAATAAATAACACACAAGGCACTGCCGGCGACGGCGATGTCGACGACGACGCCGCGGATGAGGATGACGATGACTTACAACAAGGTATTATAGAAAACAATCAGCAACAAGAAAGCCAGGAACCGACAAGCGACAAACGTTGCGCATACGACCTGGTGTACAAATTATTTGAAAATATTTCATTTATTTATTGTAGTCACCGGTAGGGTAAGGTGCACATGGAACTACGTGAGAGTAAAAACAATAACAACAATCGCGTTGAAAGTCAATAGCGTAGGTGTAAGCGGTCACAGCAACACATATATACATACTCACAATCCATGTTACATCCACAGCTTCATAGCAGTTTAATTTAATATTCTTCGCTTGCATACAGTTTACGAGAAGATGCAAAGGTGAGAGAGGAAAATATTCAACGAAACCTTTTAGTTGCTTTATTTGCTTCATTTCACTCTTTTTGTTGCTTTGTCAACGGCAAATTGAATTTATTTACTTTCTTTTGCTGGCCCCATTTCAGACCCAATATATATTTTTTATGCTCCGCTATGGCGCGACGGAACTGCGTTGAGGTGGACATGTGAGCGATGTATGTGTGCAAGCGTTTATGTAATATATATTTTATATGCACATTCCTTGCAAACAGGAAAGCGAAGCTTGAATATGAGATAAAATATTGAATGGCAAACATTAAAGAAAAAACAGAAATATTATACTGTAAAAAAAAAATTGAAAAATTTAAGACGTAAAATTAACTATTTTGCGCAGAGCCATTATGAATTGGAATTTTATAAGTACGAGGTGTGTTCAAGGGAAAAGGTGAATTTGAAAAAGTACTTATTTATTCATCATTATTTATTTTGTCCCCTTCAAAGTAATCCCCTTCGGATATAGTACACTTGTGTCAACGCTTTTTCCTATCCTCGAAGCACTTCTAAAATGCGCTTTTCTGTATGGCCACCAGCTCTTTCTTAGATTCTGATTTGATCTCATCAATTGTGGCAAAACGCGTTCCTTTCATTGGTTTCTTTAGTTTTGGGAAAAGAAAGAAATTGTAGGGAGCAAAATCTGTTGAATACGGTGATTGTGGCATGATTATCTTCTTGTTTTTGACCAAAAAAATCACGAATAAGCATTAAGCATTGATGTGTGCTCTGGTGCATTATCGTGATGCAGAATCCGCGATTTGTTTTTCCACAATTCCGATCATTTCAGCCATATTGCTTCGCTCTAATGATGCATAACTTTATTGTGGTACTCCTTATTAACTTTACGACCTTTTGGCAGGAACTCATGATGCACCACACCATTGTAATAAAAAAAACAGTTAGCGAAACCTTAATGTTTTCCTTTGAACATACCTCGTATATCGGAAAAATAAGTGCTTGTAATCGCATTTATTCTTTTTTTTCGAAGAGAATAATTTGTTGTCCAAATATTTTTACATAACTGATAAATATCCTTAATTGAATGCAATATCTAAAAGACAAACCTGTCCATTTTTCACAATTTTTTAAAACATTCATATTTTAACAAAAGCCTAGAACGCACGTATGAGCGTTGCCCATGCCACGATGTCCAAAATCTTTTTGGCGCTGATTTTTACCCTGGCAATATCTTAAATAATCAAGCAGCCATTCACGTTCACGCCAAGTATATCTACTAACAAATGCACAGTGGTTTTAGCACCGAAATCACCTGAAATAGCTAAAAAAAATTATAAGTTAAGAACATATGTAATATGTAAAATCCAGAAAACATATTTGTGCAAATATAAAATGTTTTCAAAAAAATTCAAAAGTTATATTAGGTAAGGAAATCATGCGCTTCACGCATGTGTCTTCCTACAAACAAACATAAACAGCATGGTTGAATGGTGTAAAAGAAATCGGCTACCCCTAAATCTTAAGAAATGTAAAGTTATGTATGTCTCTTGAAGAGCCATACAGACAACTACTTACACTATAGATAATTACAATTTCGAACAGGTTCATCGTTTTATTGACCTGGGTATGGACTATGGACCATAAACTGAACTTCACTCATTACATTGGTGTGGTAGTAAACTATGCCAAAGACATCTTGGCTTTTGTAAAACGGTGGCGAAAGGTGTTCAATAATCCTTATGTCACTAAAGCTTTGCATACAGCATTAGTTAGTCCTATTTTGCAATACGGTTCGGCAATTTGGAACTCGAGTTATCAAATCTATTCTGTGTGGTTAGAATCTGTTAAAAAAGAATACCTATTTTTTCCTTGAGAAATTCGCTTTGGGACAATTAATATAATCTTCCTCCTTATACTAGTCGCCTGAAACGTATCAATCTTCCCACTCTTGCCCGACGTCGGGAAATGCTTGGTGTAATTTTCATGGTTAAAATTAAAAAAGGCTCAATTTTTAACCCCCTCGTTCTCTCTGAAACAAAATTTAATGTTCCGTTTAGAATTTCCAGCCATTTTTGCCTATTGTTTCTGAAAACTTCTAAAGCGAATTTTGAATTTCACCCCTATTTTCAATATTTTTAACGAAAGTATTTCCAGAAAATTTGAAAATGTTCAAACTTTCTTATGTCCCAAATTACAACTTCGTGAAACAAGTGCTCTCATGTACAATATGCTAAACCTATTTTTAACCAAAATGTTCAATTTACTTTGAGTAAGCAAATGTGCGGTTGGCCGGGAGGTGGGTAATCCGTTGGAAATAATAATGAAAATAATAATAAAAATATTTATGTACGCATGTATTTATGAGTTAAAATTAATACCACAATATCTTTCTGAATTATTGCGTGTATGATCCACAAATTTCTGATAAAATTTTGCATATGTAATCAACAAATGTAGCGTTGGCGACAAATATGTTGTAAGCAACAGAGTTTATTCGAAATATCGAAAATAAAAATTTAATTTTTTATTTCAATATAACAAAATTAACTTAATCATGACTTGTCCAACAACGGGAGTATTGCTCAAAGCCACTTGTGTCCTCTCTGAGTTGAGAATAAGCTTTTTCAGAATTAAAATCATGTGCTACTGCAAATTCCATGTCAAGTCAGCTCTAAGTACATTTTGTTGAGATTTAAAGGTTGTTTAGTTACTTTCCTGGAAAGAAAAACTTGCTATGTGTGCCATGACGCATTTTTTTCGGCCACTATATTCATCTATGTTATTTCATAACCTTTAATTCTTTAAATCTTTCCACATTTCACAATGTATTTTCCGTTTTTAGGAAAGAAATAAAAGGTAATTTATACTGTCATGCATACAGAGCAGCCTGTTCATGCATCTTGCATCGATGTTGTACGCGTACAATTTCTACTGGGAAGGTTATTTTCTCTAGCACTCCTTCACTTATATAAATTATAGATATGTATATTCCACAGCAATGCTTCGTCGGCATCATTATTCATAATGAGATTTTAATTAATTAGCATCATAAATTTATGCAGCTGACACCTTAATTATTAAATTTGCGGTTTTCACTAAGAAGACGTGCGAATGTCAACTTAACTACCTAACAGTATGTGTGTATGTGTGTCTGAATGTTTTAAGTTTGCGTCTCTGTATCCCGTCTATTAGGCTACCTGACGCGTAAAACTTTATTAAGATAAAGTTCTTCGAAATTCTCTTCAACAATGGGCGTATGCTTCTATAAGATCCCTCTTATGTTCAGCCTACTGGCTTCTTTTTTATACCTTTCATATGCCTGAAATGGTATATTAGCTTTGGTTGGGAAACTATTTGGAATATATAATCTATGTCAGTAATTTATTTGGATTCACATTTTCGAATGAGCAAGTCCAAAACGTTATCTCTGGAATTCTTCTTAACTCTAAATTGATAATGGCATTGTAATATTTTTATTTTATTTTATGAAATATAAATCACAATTTAATGATTGTTTATTGTTCTTTATATATTTTGCTTAGTTAAAAATAGTTCATTTTCTTCACTTCAGCACAAATTTCGCTCTGAAAATGTTTCACAGCGATCGAAAGCTCTTGGCGACCTCGTGAATTTTAACAAACATGGAAAAAGTGCATTTCGTGTGCTGATTAAGCTTCGTTTTTTACGTAGCCGTCACCGAAATCAAGGAAAGACTTGAAAACTACGATGGGGACTGTGCACCATTAATTTCAATGGTTAAGAAATGGTTTACTGAGTTCCATTGTGGTCGTAACAGTACAACCGACGCCCAAAGGATGCCGTCACATCAGAAATCGTCGATAAAAACTATGAAATGAAATTGGACGATCGGAATATAAAAGCGCAAGAGGTGACTGAGGCTGTGGGCACCCCAGCTGACAACTATATTTGGGCATCAAAAAGCTTTCCCCGTGATGGGTGCCACGGTTGCTCACACACGACCATAAGCGCAACCGTGTGCCGACTTCAAAGGAGTGTTTGGCAATATTCTAACGCAATTTAAACGAATTTTTGCACCGTTTCGTTACTATAGACGAAATGTGAATCCACCACACCACACCAGAGACCAAAGAACAATGAAGACAGTGGGCTTCTCTAGGTGCACGTGCACAAAAGAATACCAAGGTCGGTTTGTCGGCCAACAAGGTAATGGCCACAGTTTTTTGGGATGCACGAGGTATCTTTCACATCGATTACTTTGAAAAGGGTAAAACAATTACCCGGAAATATTATTCAGAACTTCGGGACAGATTCCATATTGATTTGAAGCAGAAACGACAGCATTTGGTGAAAAAATGTGCTGTTCCATCAGGACACTGCACGGGTGCACACATGTTTAGTCACTATGCAAAAATTCATAAACTGAGCTACCACTCATTCTGTATATTCATTCTCCATATTTAGCACCCTCTGACTATTTCTTATTGCCAAACCTGAAGAAATGGCTAGGCAGTAAGATATTCGAATCGAATGAAGAGTTCATCACAGAAACAAACGCTTTTTTGAGGGCCTTGAAACACCTATTCCTTGGAAGGAATACAAAGAATGGAAAAACACTGGACTAAATGCATAAGGCTAAATAAATAAATGTTGAGAAATAAAACTCTTTTTTTTTGGTGAAAAAAAAATATTTTATTCAAAAAGCTACTACCTTATCAACCCACCCTCTGCTAAGTAAACTAAATAGCAGAAGACAAAGTTGAGCTCTACCAAAACAGCATATAAAATGTATATCTGCATGTGAGTGATCCAAGCTTTCAACAAATATGTAATTTTCAAAGTAAGTCTTTAAACCAATACTTGAATTTAGTGTTTTTTTAATAATTGTAGAATCACTTATGTATAACAAGCGCCTTTCAATAGTTTTTATACTGGATTTCTTATTATTCAGTTGCCATAAAGTGTGTGAGAGCGACCCCAGAGACAACAGTTAAACACAGCAATTTTTTATAAATATCACTCCGCAATTTAAAACACTTTTTGAAACTCTTTGGAGCTGTTTCGTTTTCTAAGAGGAAAAAAAATTTTTTTTGTTTATATGTTAATCTGCTCTCCACCACATCGTGGCAGTGACAATTCCACTCCTCAACGAAATCACACAAAATCTTTACTTGACTTTTCATTCAAGTAGTGCACTACTTAAAAAAAAATATAGCATTACTAGCCTACTGAACTGAGTTAGTTTAGTTTTAAGTGCACATTTCAACATTTGTCTTTATACATATATGTACACTTTTTATATTTACTTGAACTTAATTCTTTATATTTAATACGTTGGAATTTTCACTTAATCTTTAGTATTCATAACATATACGAGCATATAACTAACGTTTATACTGTAACGGTTATACTGTTGAAATAACGTTATATAAGAGCTTACTTGTGTATGCACTATGTCTGTGTCTCCATTTCTATTACCATCATTTGAGCTGTTGTTATAAGATTCTCAATTATTTCTTCAGCATTTATATGAGGGTAAATATGGGTCACTTTCCAAGCAGCTAATAAAATTTGTACAGATTTTTACACTTTATACATTTAATAACTATTAAGTTACATACAAACTTACACGTTCATCTGAGCTTTCTTTAAAGCCATAGAATATTAACTTTCATGTGGTAATGATATTTATTAAGAAAATTGTTATGCATTAAGAGCCAAAATTCAGTCACACTTGCGCAGCTTTTTGTTTTTGGTTATGCTGGTGGAATAGTTTATAAAAAAATTTTACTAACTCAATCCCCCGAATTTGGAAAGCTGTGTAACAAAAAGTATTAGGTTTGTTCAGGTTATGGTTGTCTATGAATGAAGGAAGATCTCAAAGAGCAGGCCAAAAGCAGAAATTCTTGAAAGTTAAAAAAAAAAAAATCGACAACTTACTGAAGGCTTCAATATCTGTAAACTCGCGTCAAATCCAAGGAAATATTGTAGTTAATGACATTCAGTGCATATGGAGTTCAAGTAGGAAGAATATCTCCAGATAGCTGAATGGCAATAAAAGTGCAATACCCGGCGACGGTGAACATAACCCATATTGTGAGCTGACCATAACGAAATTCGAAAAGCGACTTCTTATTCGAAAAATATCAAATCAGTTTGAGTTGCTATCTACCGGCTGAGCCATTTAGATATCACAACGAAAAACTGAAAAGCTGTTTTCAGCATCAACGTCTTTGCAGAAAATTAACGGACGAAACCATGCCCAAAGATTGGAATCTGTATATGTTTCATCCAACCCATAAAGAGCGAGACCCCACAATGTGTACCAATCATCGTCGAAAAGTATTCTCAACATCGCATTTCAAGCATATTACGTGAAAGATTGAGAGCCACTGCTAAAGAACTTTTCAGTCTTGGAACTGATGGCTCACCATAAGCCAGATAATCAACACAAAACAAATCGACACATACCATCACTTTGCACGAAAATGAACTGTCTCTATTTAGTATCCCCTCAAAACTTACATGACTGAGTAAGAGCCTAGATTGGAAACTCTCCAGGCCGTTTTATATTAAACGAGGTTTCAGACAGGATAGCTCTTTATAGAGGAAAACTTCTATCCACGGCTTTGACAACCGCGCTGTTAACTCTTTCTCCAAACTGGACAAGGAAGCGAGGCGAATAGGTCTGGTAGTGAACGAGTACAAGACAAAATATTATCTATTCAAGCACACAATCAGTGCATACGGGTCTGGGCTCCCACTTCACACTTGACAGCCATAAATCATAGATACGAGTAATTTCGCCTATGTTGGAACTATCATAAAGAACACCAACAATATTAGCCTTGAAATCTAACTCATAATCACTCTTGCCATCAGGTGCTACTTTGGATTGAGTCGGCAACTGAAAAGTAAAGTCCTCTCTCGACAAACTAAAACCAAACTCTAAAATTCGCTCATCATTCCAGCGGATGAACATCTGATTAACTTGCATTAGGAGTTTGCAAGAAAAGGATTAAACGTAAGATTTATGAGATGAGTTTTACGAGCTATTCGACGATAATGACAGACACGGGCTATGTTGGCTAAGTACACATGTTGTTGGATCGATGAGGGCACTCCAGCTGAGAAGGTACAGTACCCGGTTGAGAAAGCAGAGGAAAGAAACGACTGTCGCATCGCAGGTAGCTCGACTTTAATCCCGTAAGCGACGCCTATGCCAATTAACAAGAAGAAGAAAAATAAATCGCTTGGGTTTGAACCTTTTAATACAGTTAATTTCATCACAAGGTGCTTACCTCTGACTGACTAATTTCAGACTCAATTAAAATCCGGCTACACCTGATTTAAACCTTCCTTAATTTTGCTTTGTGCTTTTACTCTTTCCCCTGGCATACCTGCGTATGTATTTCATATGTATGAACTACAATATTTACATAAAAGTTCCAAAGCTAAAAACTTTGTTATTTTGACTAACCTCGAAAGTCTGAAAATACTTCAACTTTTTTAATTAGTTTTTGCAATTATTTTTTTTTTTTTTTTTTTTTTTTTTGTGGAAAGCAAACCTACTTTCGTTTATTTTCATGAATTGTTCACTTTAGCACTTTACAATGTTTTAATTAAATAAAATTTCATTAATAATTTTTTTTTTTGATATGAAAATTGGCAAAATTGCATATCGCGCAGAAATAAAAAAGAGCTATTTTGGAAACAACAAATATTGGATTGGTCTTTTATCAAAAGAGGCTAGCAGGAGATTTAAAAGAGCACCTTTTGGAATCTAAAGAAATGTTGAGTGAGAGGTCTACAAGCAACGGAAACAGCTTATGGTGCATTTCTTTGAACAAAGCAAGTCAATCAGTAAATACTGATTTTTATACGAGTGCATATCAATAATGTGAACGAATTGTCTAGAGAAAAGTTAATAAATCTGTAATTAAACACAACGAATTCCCGAGCAAGAAAAATGCATATAAATTCCACTAATATTTTTTTAGTCACCAACAATGTGCAAACTTCTAATCTCTTACTTAGCACAGAGCAAGGCAGTCTCTTATGTATTTTCCAGCAGACGTGCCATTAGCGTAGCTGATTACTTTTAGCGTACGAGAGTATGCGCTGCGACACTTTAGCAAGTTTTTCGTTGCAACCGAGCATGCCACAAAGAGCTGAAAATTTATGTATCCTTTAGGCGAAAATACACCCACGCCCCCAAGTATTAACAACGAAATTAACAGCAAACGCAAACCCACAAAACTCACTGACTTTTGCTTAAATACACATTCAGACGCATGCATATATGTTACATACACATGTGTATCCATATGAACACATGTGTATTTCCTGATTTTATGAGTTTAGAAAATACAATTTTCCACTCATGAGTGCCACAGCGCATTGACGTCGCTGCAAGGGCAACTATTACAGCAGAGATGTTTGAAACTTTGAAACAACCGTTGAGAGCGTAGCTACAACTTTTCAATAATCTATGTGGATATGAAATGTATATTGAATACAGTAGTCGTCACATTTTTACAAAAAGTCATATTTACTAAAATAATAAATAAACGGAAAGATGGAAACCTGACCAGAAACGTGAGAGAAGAGAAGAAATAGCTATCGATAGCTGACACTCTTCCAATCGGATTTTCATCTCTCACTTCTTCTCGCTGAGAGCAAATGTCAAAAACACTCCTAAGATCATTTTTCAATTATAAGTAACGTAATCAACGTGAGAGATCCGTCCGAATTTAAGGAAGACATCGAGTTGGAGTGCAAGGAACTTAATCCTCAAGCAGAGACCAACCTCCATCGAATCGAAACGGCAAATTCATGACAGATGATCTATAACTTCAGAGTGCTCAAATGTCATTCAGAACCGGTAACCACTGATTGCGACATATTTTATTAACAAGCTTTCATCAGAAATACTTCCAACCAGTGGCTGCCAAAAGGTGATATGCCTAGAGGGCGACTCTGCTTCAAAGGAGTTTATTAAATGAAGAGTAAAATATTGATCGGCTGGATTTACGACTGTCTACCTTCTCTGGTTTCAACAATGTTCCCTTGTTAACCTACACTTGGGAAAATGTGTATGTGAAAAACTTGCACAGACTACTAAATTTCAAATTTCAGAAGATTTTCTTATCTAGCATTGCAGAATGGCAACACATGTGCAGGACCCGGAGATGGAGAACTCGATTCCCGTTCGATGACGATGTAATAAAGGTACCTATTACTACTACAATGATAAAGCCCGAATAACAATTGTCGCACGGGAAGAATAATAAAGCGGTGCGAGCCAAGGTCTAATAGCTGAGCTAATCAAATATGGTAGCGATGAGCTTTTTTGAAAAGTTTTATCGGAGGAGTGCATGCCTGACGAATAATATCTGCGATGTTCTATCCATAACAAGGTAGACCTCAAAGAATGCGCAAATTATCATGTGATAAGCATCCTTAGGATCAAATGTAAGGTCTCATCTAGCTTACTGTGTGAAATATGAAAGCCAACCGTACAGGCGATTATCAGACCTTATTAAAGTAGCTTCGGATCTTGCGGTTTAACCATAGACTAGGTTCTCTATATGCCAAGTCTTTGTGAAGCCCGTGAGGAAAGTCGTCGATTTTAAAGTGGCCTTGGATAACACAAAAAGAGCAACAGCAAAAGCTCCGTCAGAATCGGAAAGGTGAATCTTTACTCATATCTTCTGAATGAATGAAAACACTTCAGCCGTCGGAAGCGTATAAAATGACTTCTATTTCGCAGTAGGATCTAGCTTGACCTGCTGTTTCCAATTGGTGCCGAAGCTAATATAAGTAGTAACTAGCATACCATACAGTCGGAAAACTAACGGGCATTGCGACCAAGTTCATAGAGGGCACCAGATGGATGTATGGTGAAAAAGAATATTGCCCGGTTGTCACACATGACGTGAAAAATGCTTTCAAGTCGACGAACTGGCTGTTAAGAATAATTAGAAGCTATCTGTCTGACAGATTGCTATTTTACGATACCGATACAGGTCCAAAGTGACAGCGACCCTGACGAGAGAATTATGTCAAACATTGGTGGCCCTAGCCACAGTTGGAGAGCGCTACTAGCTAAAGTTAGTCAGTCAGTACTGATGTATGCGCCTTCTATATAAGAGACAGCACTGCGTCAAGAAGCAAGTGCCAATAAGACAAAGGCAGCTCCCAGGCAAAGTGACATTAGAGTAGCATGGGCATTTAGAACGGCGTCACATGAAGCAGCCGGTATCATATCTGGCCTAATGCCGCCGGATATATTTGCTTCGGATTTTGGCAAAGCCTATAAAAACCAAAGCTTTTAATAGGCATCTAACATAAGCTAATTAAGAACGAATCAGTCTGTATTGAGAGGCAAAACGGAAAAACAGACGTGTATCTCACACAGTTTTTGTCAGGTCATGGCTGTTTCAGGGAGTACCTCCACAGATTCGGCCATGATGACGAGATGGAATGGTCCTTCTGCGGTAGTGCCGAAGAAAATTTGGAGTATATATTCTTCCCCTGCTAGAGATATGCAATGGAAAGAGCTACCATAAAACAGTTAACAAAGAAAAAGATGACGCCCGACAATGTTGTAAGTCACATGTTGCAATCGAGGTTGGCATGGAATAAAATGAAAGATTGGGCGGCGATATCGCTCAAAGTGCTGAGGATAAAAGAACGGCAGCGCAGAGGCATAAGACAGGGATGAATAACCCTGCAGAGAAGTAAAGTGTGAAGAGGCACTTTGGCCCAGCCTGGATCTGCGAAGTAATGCTTAGCAGACGGAGTTAAGGGTTTGGAACGTAGACATTATGCTTCGCAAGTCCAGCATAGCTAGAAAATGCTGTCTGGGCGTGGGTACTTTAGCGGGGGTTGTCTTTTAGCGGACAATATAAATCGTGCATGCTGTCAGTCTACATTGGGAGTATCTTTGGAAGATTCTCCCTTCGGAAAAAAGTACTTTGAATCACTATTTCCAATTATATGATCACCACTGTTAGACGTATATGTATATGTTAATGTATGTGTGCAAAATGAGTCTGCTTGGTGCTAGTAATTATCTATTAGCGCAAATAGACTTTCTGCGACGCTTCCGCAAAACTTGTACATGCAAATGGAATCGCTGTATGTAGATTAAACTATGTGTATACGTTTGTGTATAATAGGATGCATATTCCCGTCGATCCCTTGGAAGGGAGTATGCATCACTGCAATTAGTAGCTTTACAGAGTTTTAGCCAACTAAGCAAAATATGGAAACGCCGGGTACTATACATCACATACTTGCTTGATATGGCTGCATGTATAAATATCTATAAATATTGGTTTGCATATATTGGCGCATATATGTATGTTACATATATATTAAACGTACATCGAGGTGTTTTCATCATTTACTAGCTAAGTGTTCATCATATAAGCGATAATTATATTTTAAGTGTTGAATACAATATGTTTTTAAACTCACACACATTAACATACAAATACGTATGCGTAATTGTGTTAGAGGTACCTTTGCAGACATACATATGTACATACTTCATGTGCATTTTCTGTCTCGCCTACCTTTCAAATACTACATCCACTGGCTGGGAGTAACGACAAATTATCGAGCGTCTGCTAATTTTCAGCTTCGGAGCACCTAAACCCTCCACCATAAACATTATACATACAGATATACGAATGAATTGGGAATTTCATAATCACAGTTGTGGTCTCTGTGGCAAACGAGTAAATGACAAGCGTAGGGTGTAGGTTTTGTGGATGTGACAAACTTTGTTTGACATTCATTTGTTTGGTATTTAATTTTATTTCCAAAACCAGAATTTCATGGTTTCATATTTAGTCAATTAATATTCCCAGTGCATATAAGCAATGATGTATGTGAGTGGTTGGTATACGTTGGTATTAATTGAAAGTTGGCTTTAATGTACCAAATTGGCATTTGAACTTTGATAGACTAATATTTCTACTCAGCTTTGTACAAAATTTTGGTTGGAGGTCATTGTCAGGGACATAAAAAGTTGAATATACAAAAACTCACACATCTTTATAGAGATATATTTGTGGAAGACAATAGGAATAACTCTAGAGATTTTGGGATGGGGCGACAAATACTTGAATACTTAACGGAGCTGTAGCGGAGCCAGAACGCCGTAAGGTCAAATTTTGGCCGGTTTTGATGTTAAAAATACTTAACAAACGCTTCTCGGTAGAAAATGTGAATTTCTCCGTTTATAGTTTTTACAATAAAACTAAAGCTTTTCATAAAAATTCCCCGCTCATTCGAGGGCGGCATAGAACTGTGAAACTATTTATGAGCAGTGACAAAAAATAAGTTCTTTTTATTGGATTGTGACTGGAGATGAAAAAATGTGTCCATTACGACAACTCTAAGGGTAAAAAATCGTATGTGAAGCCTGGTCAACCAGAAAAATCAACGGCGAATTCGAATAACCATTACGCCAAGGTAATGATCTGTATTTGAAGGGATCAGAAAGGCTAGCTGTATTATAAGCTTCTAAAACCGAGTGATACGACCAATGGGGAACGCTACCTACTACCACTTATCAAACTAAAGCGAGTAATTGCCGAAGACACCCGGAATTTGCAACCAGACGCAAGACAATAATTTCCATCACAACAGCGCACGGATTCATGTTGAAATACCTGCTAAAAACTATTTGGAAACAGTGGTTGAGAAGTTTTGCCTCCTCCTTACAGCACAGACATTGTCTTACTGACTACCGTTTGTTTGGGACGCTGTGAGACGACCTCACTGGAGTACGGCTCATATCAGAACAGGGTATCAAAAATTGGTTTGTTGCATTCTCAGTTTCTTTGGATTGGTATTCATAAATTGCCAAAGTGATGGGCAAATGTTAGAGCTTCAAATAGGCAATACTTTGAATAATGCTAAAGTATTATTTTTCTAAAAGAAACGTTCACATTTTGAAAAACAAACCGAATGAAACAAGTTATAGACCCAATAAAAAACGGGAATGAGTGCCTTGGTTTACTCTTCCATTCATCAACAAATTGGCGCCCAAGTGATCTGTAAATCGGATCGTAGTCACGCTTTTTCGTCACCATCCTCGAAGGGATCAGTAATTCAATAATCGACAATGCGCGCTCTAAGCGATCTCTCAATGTATAGATTTAAATATAAGGTGACTTCGGTTGAAAAGACGTTGATGCGTTTTTAATTCTACCCTCGCCAAGCTATCTGTCGGTATCTCATTTTGAACTTTATTTTGAGGAATAGCAGGCAGATTCAGGTCCGTTTATTGTGATGAACACTGCGAGATATCTACTATTCAGACTTTCTGATCTGAAGGAAGGCTTGACATTTCATTCCGAAGGGCGACCGTGGTTAGAAAAATTATTTTCTTGATTTTGGATGTTGTTCCAATCCCACTAGAATCCGAGCCTTCTGAATGGTGTACAATGCTAACTACTCGGCTATTGTGACCACCGTCTACACTAGACTACATTTCTATGTCCAAACACACTTAAGCTCTTTAACACCTAGTTGTACTAATATTTAACATACAAAAAACTCTGTTCCTTCTTTTCAGATTGTTTAATTATTTAGTATGCACACATAAAATTATTCACATATGTTGAGGCTGATTCGAGTGTGGTTGACCAGCACTAAAAGCTGGATAGCGAAGTAGAGGTAATGTTCTATCGACCACTCCTTTTTTGTTAACCAACATCTGCGTCAAAAATCATTAAAAAAAAGTTACACATACTCCTTTCATAAGTACCCATCAGAGAGTGCCCCATTATTTTGGCGGTTGCACTTCTAATGGCGAACCGATTTGGATGAACGTTTATTCACGTTCGGCTGAGAAGCTCATACCGGGATTTTAATTCCAAGATAACTCGATTACCGAGGTGTTTTACATAATAAATTGTCTTCGCTGTCAACAAGGAATATTATCTGAGGGTTATGCGCCGTTGAGTTTTTCGCCAAATAATGTACTAAACTTGCTTCTCAACCACCGCATTCTTTTAATTTAGTTCTATGTGACTTCTGGCTATTTAACAAGCTCAAAAGAGCGGTCTTAAGGAATCGTAATAATTGAACAAATTAAAAAAAAGATTCAGGAATTGGAAAAGGCGTTGGCATATGTGCATTGCATCGTGAAGAGATTACTTTGAAGGCGATCAAATAGATTTGTTAGAATGGATGCTTAGTTGTAGCCCTTGATGTGCAAAATGAATTCAATAGTGCAAGCTGAGTTCATATAATAAATGCGCTATAGCGTTTGAATCCATTGCCGTACCTGCTCAACATTCTAACAAGTTATTTAAGTAATAGAGTGCAACAGTACAATACCAGAGAAGGAATCATAGAGCGGACAATCATATGAGGGGTGCCAGAGGGATCTGTACTGGGTCCTATCTTATGGAACGTCATGTATGATGAAGTGCTGCGACTATCAGTTCCAACAGGAGTAACCTTTGTAAGATACGCTGATGATATAGCAATCGTTGTGGTTGCTAAAACCTCTTCAACTTTCTGAGCTAGTAACCGCAGACATTAAAAGCTGACTAGAAACAAAATTTATAAAATTAGCAGAACACAAGACGCAAGCCGTTCTTATTAGTAGCCGGAAAAAGTGAAGAAAATGCATCTGAGAGTTGGTGGTTGCATTATTGTATCAAAGCCAGGCGTTAGATATCTAGGCATCATCATTGACCATCGTCTAACCTTTCGTGACCACCACGAATATGCAAATAATAAAGCCGCTGTCTGCTTTGTTGACTCGCTCCGATGACATTTGCCATTAGTCTAGTTAAAGCAGTGGGGGCTAACTGCTTCAACTAAACTAATGGCAAATGTCATCGGAGCGCGTCAACAAAGCAGACAGCTGCTCGCTGGAGTAGTGAAAGCCGTCATCTTTTATGGCTCTACGATTTGGTATTCGGAGTTGGAAACATAATCCTATGTCCGTGGCGTTAGGTCTACTTACCGTCGGTACGCTCTTCGTGTTTGCGCTGCTTTCCGCATGGTATCAGAGGAAGCAGCGTTAGTTATTACTGAGCTATTACCCCTCGATATCGCAGTGCCGGAACAAATCGAGCTAGAGAAACTGAAACGTAAAGAACGAAGCAGTAGTAGTAAGAGCACCAAAAGGTAACTGTCCATGGCCTGCTGGCAGAGAAGATGAAATGATAGCGCTAAGGTAAGGTGGACTCACCGTCTGATACCTAATCTAGTTGTATGGCTAGGTAGGAAGCATGGATATGTGGACTTCTATTTAACGCAAGTCCTCAGTGATCACGGGTGTTTTAAAAGCCACCTTTACTGCTTTGGCCATGAACCGGACCCATACTGTGAACTTTCTTGTTCAGAATTCGTAAAAGACGCTGAACACTCAATCTTTGTCTGTCCCCGCTTTGTCAGAAAACTACAGAGACTGAACGAGGCTGTAGGCATAAATTTTAGACCTGACACGTTAATTAAATGTATGCTGGAAAGCGCAAATATCTGGAATGAAGTTTGCAGTATTATAGCCGAAATAATGCAGCATTTACGATGCGGTGGGTAGCAAAGGCGAAGACGCGATAACAGCGTACCAACGACTGACACTCATATTGACCAGGTAACTTAAATACGTGGTTCATAGTGACGAATACTGAAGCCAGGACGGTTGAACAAAGATAACGACGGACGATATTAACTCATACTAATGAGCTATTAGTTCAAACGGCCTCCTGACGAAATACTGAAAGGTAATACCAGCGTTTACCATACGGGAGGGGATGGTTTTAGTGGATTAGAGTCTCACACTGACGGGGTTATGGCTTTTGATGCTTTAAATTTCCACATAATCAAAAAAAAAAACAGTTTTAAGCCTCCTTCGATTACCATTGAATATAATTTTCATGTCGGAAATACAAATAGTCAAATTTATGGCATTTAAAATTTATGGCAATAAAACATTAA
This sequence comes from Neoceratitis asiatica, assembly GCA_030068015.2. NCBI lineage: Eukaryota > Metazoa > Arthropoda > Insecta > Diptera > Tephritidae > Neoceratitis > Neoceratitis asiatica. The sequence goes on along the minus strand of CM061525.1, from coordinate 36,581,392 downwards.
TAAAATAAATAAATTAAATCTTTACATTTAAGACTAAAAATGTTTTGAATAAACTTCAAATATTATATGTAACAAATCATTATCGTAGAATGAAAATTATAAACAATTATATAAAAACCATAATTTAAATATAAATACGATTAATCAAAGTAGTTATTGGTTTTAAATATTAATCAGAGCCTTAAGAGCTTAAAACAATTTTAATTTTAATTTGTTAAATATTTTAAGTAAATTTATGCTTTAAATAATATTTTACCCACATACACAGTAATCCTCTCAAGCTAATCTACATAGTTAACCAGTGGCCACGAGAGCATGCATACATAAACTTTGTGGTGTGGTGTGCATTTCCTCCACAAAACCACAAAAAGTAAATACTCATAACACACAATCTGTAAGCTTTTGCATATTTTCAGGCGTTTCCGCTTATAATTTACAACAACTGTCAATCAACATAGCATATTTGCTGATTATGCGCACACACATTGCTGTAGTTTTGCTTGCACAAAAATCATGTATGTATAAGTGTATACATATATGTGTTTTGAAAACACAAGTTATACATATATTAAAATATGCAATGAAAAAATATATTCATATACAAGTATATGAATTTATGCATTTATCTACTACACTATGTATTACTTTTTTGAAAACTTTTAGTCCTTTTTATGTATTTTATATTTTATATTTTAATTTTTTTACTTTTTTATTCTTTTTTTCTTACTTTTTTGTCATTTTCTAGTATTTATTTCCTGCAAACATTGCTCCTATTCCTCATCATTCATACAGTCAGCGACTGTTCAGTTTACAGCCTCTGGGCAAATTTGCTCCCGCACAGAAAGCATACAAAAAAGCATACAAAAAAGTCTATACACACATACATGCAAACAACTGTAAAAGCAAACATAAATATTTGCAAATGTACCACGCACAGTGATGTGTTTGATTACTTGAACTAGAAAAAGGGAGTAAAATAGTTCCGTTTTTCAACTACTTTTATAAAAAAAAACTATTTCAACAAGATATCTGAAAATTCCAAAAAATAATCTAAACCAACTGGGAAAGGAAAAATGTACCAAATTGTCGCTATGCCTTTTCCAGAACACCCCAAAAACTCTCAAGTCTGAGTACGTAATCTTCAAACGATAAACGATGACACCGATACAAAAATTGCTATTCTTTATTTAATAGTAAGAAGAAGAAGAATTTTTCGAATATTTTTAATCATTCACACGACATGAATTATGAAAATGTCATCGTATAATTCGTACAGCTCATCGCTCCATCGTGTGCAGTATTCGCCGCTGATAACAAGCAAAGGACCATAAATATTCCGCAAAACCGTTCTCTCGAAAACTCCTAGTGCCGTCTCATTGGATGTTGACATCGTCCACGTTTCTTTACCATACAGCATCACGGAAATAATGAGCGAATTGTAGTTTGGTTTTGGTTCGTCGAGAGAGAGGACCTTACTTTTCAATTGCCTATTGGGTCCAATGCAGCACCTGTTGGCAAGAGTGATTCTGCGTTTGATTTCAAGGCTGACATTATTGATATTGCTTATGCTGGTTCTTAAATAGACGAAATTATCTACCACTTCAAAGTTACGACTGTAATCAGTGACGTGAGTTCCGAGTCACCAATACGATAACTGTTTGTTTGATAACAGGAGACATTTTATCTTGTGCTTGTTCACCACCAGACCCATTCGCTTCCCTTCTTTTCCTAGCCTGGAGAAAGCATAACGGGGTACGTCAACAATTGTATACTCTTGTAAAAGAGTGTACCCTGTCTGAAAGCTCGTTTGGTACCGATCGTATCAGAGAGATTCTTCCCAATTCTGACTGCACTTGTGGTATTGTCTAAGTTCAGTTCACATAGGCGTATAAGTTTTGCAGGGATACCAAATTCAGACATTGCAACACGGAAATAGCTCCTCTTTGTGCTAACAAAACAGTTTTAAAATCGATGAAAATTTGGTCTGTAACTATTCTTTACTCAGATCCAAGAATTGGCGCAAGGCGAATATCTTGTCAATGGTGAATTTACCAGGTCTAAAGCCACACTGGTAAGGTTCAATCAATTCGTAGACGGTGGGCTTCAATCTCTCACAAAATACGCTTGATAGGGCTTTGTATGCGGTCTACCTTTTTTTTTTTGGATTGGGCAGAGTACACTGGGATTCGTCGCCGCCGTATTTAAAGAGCTAGACTAGTGAGCGATCGGCTCCTGCCTTGTTATTTCTTAAACAAACAATCACTATTCGAACTTCATTATAGTCGGGAATTGGAATGTCTATTCCATCATCTTTAATTCAGGATTCGGGTTCACCATCTCAAGGTTTAGCACTGCAACTATCATTCAGCAGGTTGGAGAAGTGTTCCCTCCATGAACTCGCTATGCCCTAGACATCGGTGACTAGATTACTTCCTTGGTTCTTACATGAGTGCGCTTCGGTCTGGAAACCTTCTGTAAGTCGCTGCAAATTTTCGAAGAATTTTGAAGCAATACCCATGTCGACTAGTTTCTCAAGCTCTACAGACTCACGTGTTGTGGTCGATCGCAAAGTTACGAGGTAGGCAGTCTGCTTTCTCTCCACTACAGCACGGCAATTCTCTTCATATCAGCTGTTCTTTTCACCTATCCAAAATTCAGTTGTTTCTACAGCAGCCGTACTTAGGGAGCTTGATATGCAATTTAGGTATCATCAGGTCTTTTATAAAACCATTTAAAGGCGGACTATATGTCCCTTCATTTATTGGAAAAGCATTAATGCTTATTTCTTTGAATACTACAGAGTAGGTTCATGGTATACGGGGAATATTAGGAATAAATACAGAACAGCCTGTAAATTATTAACGAGTCGACGAATTTATATTGATATTGGACACTTTTCGCATGATTTTGATAGTATTTCTTCTATGACTGAAGGTTATTCATTTTTTGGTGTATTTGGACGCTCGCATAAGAATTCTGCAGGTTTATCGTTAATATTACTAATTCTCGGATAAATTGAGCCATAAAATATTCTACAGTGGAAACTATTGTCCCTTAATATGTAGGAAGAATTATCTACATTATATGGCAGTAACTTCTCCTATAAGATAAACTATCAGATTTTTGGTGAGTCTCATCTTTTGTCATTGTTTTTTACGAAACCCTGTAGAAAATATTCCTCAGACCGTCATTTTGTTAATTTTAAAAAAATCTTCAATAAGACTAGGCCAGGTTGTCTGTTAAAAAAAATCTAATTTTTTTTTATACTATTAATGACTCATCAAGGATTTGTTCGAGTCACCTTGAAGCACTTCAATTTTAAGTGGGTCAATGCATACAGCCATAACTTCGAAAATTTTCGTCCAGCCAAAACATGATGAAATGATGCCTTAAAATACTTGCATAATAACAGTTGATCTATAGACAAAACGAGTTATTAAAAAATCAAACACTTCCATTTTGACTACCCTTAACCTCTTAAAATTGTTGAAACCTAAAATGCGATAATCGTTATTTTTCACCAAATACTTATATTTTCCTCAATTAATCTTTATCTTTTAATTTTTATATTTTCAATAGTAAATCTCTAAATTTAAAGGCCATAAGAAGTATTAAAAATTTTATACACCTATTTCCCTCAACGATACCACTGTGTAGCACTACAAGTCACTGTGGCATTCACCGGCAGTACATTGCTCCGCTTAGATTGCCAAAAAATAGGAGAAAAAATTTACAAAAAAAAAACCACACAATCAACAGCTGGCTTGTAATTTAATGGAGCCTTCAACGTTTCTCTATGCCTGCTGACGCTGGTTTGGTCAGTGGCTGCGTCGTCGCGACGCGTTAGCCTTATCAAGACCTACTTGACTGCCTTTCTGCATTTTTCATATTTATGCCTTTCATGAGCAGCGTAAAAATGCTAGGTCTGATATTTGTTGCTACAAAAGGAGAATATTTAGATTCAGGGAAATAGTAAAGTCGTAAGCAGAATGTTCAAAATAGCGGTTGTAATCAGCTGTCGGCAGGTTCTAAAGCTCAATTTCGAAGCTATCAGCTCCAAGTTCAGTCTTTTAACTTAAAAATCATTTGTTGTAGCTGTAAGAATCAGGCAATTGTTATATAGGATTGTTTTTGGAAAAATTTCCTTTCTATTTTAACTACTCAGTGAGAAAGATATCAGTGAAGAACTTCAGGCCCAGTCAGTGAAGAAAGAGACCAGCATGAATGGTATAAAATCACCAGCAAACCATTTAAAAAAAAAAATTCTTATTTTAATTTTTTCCACACTTTACTTCATTCCATATTTTGCAATTTTGCCGCTGTATATTTTTATTTTAGTTTAGTGCAACTTTTCACCCGATTTCTTTAAATTTTTTTTTTTTTTTTTTTTTTTTTTTTTGTAACTACAACTCATTTTTCATAGTTTTTATTGCCGATTTTAAGAAAAAAGTGCAAAATGGATTTATGTATGTTTATTTGTACTTATGTAATCGCATATTGAAAAGGAAATAAACGTGATAGGAAATATGTGTTTGTTTGCGTTGGTGAAATATAGGCGAGTAGGCAAAAAGTTGGTTGAACTTAGAGCTCTAAATAAACGTGAGTCCGTTCGGCATACGCCCAGCTGGGTAACGAGGACAAAAACGCTTTTTACGCTCTTTCAGCAGCTCGCCTTTGTGTGATAGTGATTTTACGTTCAGCTACGAATATACATACAAACATACATACATATATATATTGTAAGAGCATAAGTACCACTGCTGCTGCAGCTGCTGTACACTGTTGTTGGCGATTTTGAAGTGCTTGTGGTTTACATTTAGTACATTCGGAATTGAAATGTAAAATTTATTTGCAAAAGCAAAATGCGCTTTGGAGATTTACGATTTTTTTTTGCAGTGATACTGCGAGGTGCACACGCATACATATATATAAAGTTGAAACTGTGTTTAAAGCCCGTAGGCTGTAGGATTAGCGGCATCAATACTTAACAGTTTTTCATATTTACTTTTGCTTGTGGCGGTTAGAGCGTATTTAAGGTGAGAATCTTAAATTTATTTTCTTTTAAATATATATATATATATATAAAATTTGAAATATAGCTGCTTGTGGTTATATGATAAATAATAAAACTTTGGAATAAGAAAGAAATTTATAATTTTTAATAATATTGGCGACTTTAACGGCAGGATGGGTAAAGAAGGCATCTTCGACACAACGGCCGGAAAGTTCAGCATTCTTGACGAAACATCACAGAATGGGTAGTGGCAGATCGACTTCGCTGGTTGCCGTGCCACGATGCAGAAAATATCGCATAGGAAAGACAGAGAGCGTTAAAAAGGTAAGTGAAACTTTTTCTCGGACATCACAAAAAGAGGGAGGACGAGATGCGTCAGTATAAAGAGCTCAATAGGCTTGCTGAATGAAGAAATGCTCAAAGCTGCATTAAAAAAATCGGTGCATTACACACAGTTACAAAAGCGGAGCTTGAGAAAGGGTATAAACTGCAGATTTACAGAGAAATCGAAACACCAAGACATTTTAAACCCGAGTACCTATTCTATTAGGATGGTATAGACGTTCCATCACCCCATTACGATGAAGTTCGAAAAACTAAACGAAGAAAACGTCAGAAGCCGTTGGCCGACTGAAATATCCAAATGTGGCGGCGAAGAACTGACAAAATATGTTACATGCATCAGCCTTATTATGGAATAAGATCGTGCAAAGCATGTCCGACGATTAGAACCTAGATGTGCGCTGTCCAATTCATAACAAGAAGCCCATCACCTCCTAGGGTATTTTCATGTGGCTAACCTTCTCACAATCGCATGTAAAATCTTATTTGGCGTATTGTAAGAAAGACCGAATCCCACTGTTAATGAACTGATCAGGCCTTATCAGTGTAGGTTTAGACTTGTTGGATTCGCCAAGACCGTGGAGAAGAATTGACACATCTTAATTTTTCACCAATTCTAAAGCCGCCTTCGATAGCACGGTAAGGAGTTGCCTTTACGCTGACGTAGTTGCGGAAAATCTAACTCTCTATCAACTGTGATTTCTTCAATGCTAAAGAAAATAATGTTAGCTGCAGAGCCAAACAGAGAAGGTACAACCTTATATAAGAGAGCACAGCATTCGACATATGACGGCATCAACATCCTCACCGTTAGTTCAACTTTATCCAGACTCAGTATCAAACAAATAGTCAGCACATTCATATCTGGGCTCTCACTTCGCTTTTGGTAGTTATAACTTGGAAGTTTTAGAAGATTTCGAATATCTGGAGAACAGTATTAACTCCAACAGCAATATCAGCCTTTAAATCCAACGCAACTCACTCTTTTCAATAGGTGTCTCTTGAGACTGAGTACATAATTAAAAAATAAGATCCACTCTCGACGAACAAAGACCCAACAAGTCGCTCATCATTTCCATCCTGATATATGGTGTATAGGCATTGACGAAGACAAAATCTAATGAGTCGGTGTTAGGAGTTTTCGAGAGAAAGGTTTTTTCGAAAGATATATGGTCCTCTGCTTGCAAATGATGGCGAATATCGCAGATGATGAAAGGATGAGGCATATGAAGTATATCGGCGGCAAGGTAGGTCACATCATTCGGATGAACGAAAGCACTCCAGCTCTGAAAGTATTCTGCACAGTACCCATGGGGTGGTTAGCATTGCGTACTACAACTCGCAAGGTCTGGATTCGAGTCCAGGTTCGAGCAGCATCCAAAATTATAGAAAATTCATTTTTCTAATTGCCATCGACCCTCGGCAGGTAATGTCAAGCCCTCCGAGTGTTTTTCGGACATAAAGTAAAAACTTCTCCTAAAAATCTATCGGCCATTCGCAGGCAGCTTAGACTAAACTGTAGATCCCTCCATTTGTTAGTAAAAATCATTCAGACGCTGGACCACGAATTAGGGGAGGAGCTCGGCCAAAAATCGCTTCAGCGGTTACAAAGAGCCAAATATAAATATATATATATATCTCCGATGGTGGGAACTGAGGAAGAGGAAAACCTCCGCTCTGGTTGAAGGATTAGTGAAGAACAGATTTTATGGGGAGGATTTAACATTCCCCGTCAAGTAGTTGTCGCAAATAGAAAATTTATTTAAAATTAATTTCCGATACTTTCGGATGTTGAAAGCTGTAGAGCACTTTAATCTTTAAATTTGCATGATTATATAAATTGAATTAGGTCAATGCGAAGAATTAGAATAATTCTCTCTGATTGTTTATGCAAAGAGCTCTTACCCTTAAAGTGAAATTCAAACTACATAAAAACTCTTCCAAAATTATGCTAATGAATTACCATCATCCAGTCAGTAGTCTTACAAATTCAGTGCTTTATTGCTCGTTTCACAGTTCGTTTCGAGTCCGCTCTGAAGTATAATTCAATTCATTGTAAATTAATGACACTGAATGACACTACAATTGAGCGTAATAAATAACGCGTGGGATGGGCAAAAAGGAAAAAAAATATATGTCCATTATAGGACAGCGAGGGAAGGCCGAAAATCAGTGCCATCCCCAGTTGCTTTTGGTTTCAACTCCAGACTGAGATACAACGGAGTACTCAACTGCCCCCTAAATGTCCCGTACGATAATGAGGGGAAAAAATAAAATACTTTATTTAATTCCTCTTTGAACTCACTTTTTCACATCTCCACTTTTCTACTCTACCAAAAATTGCTCCATTTAATTCTCAAGTGGCGCACAGGCACTAAAGCAATAACGGCAAGCCGATAAAGAAATTCGTATGGAAGTAACAAAAATATTAAAGTGTAAGATTGAAACAAAGGAAATAAAAATGGAAATGGAAGTGGAAGTTGGAAAGTAATTCGGAAACGAAAAGAACTGCCAGAGTTCACTGACTCACCACAATTTGGAGACCATTCATTTTGTGGCATAAAACGTGACAATATAAGCTCACGACACTGATGACTACAACAATATTAACAACAATGTGACGATGAGAATGGCAACGCAATGGATGAAGATTAAGTGAATGGACCAAATGGAAATGGGTGGTCGAACGGTTGGTCGGTTGGTTGGTCGGTCGGTCGGTTGGTCGGTCGGTCGTCAAGTAATCTTCAAGCTGTGAAATGTTCCAACAAAGTGCTAACCAAAACTGTGCTCCTCCACCTCCTCTCACTACATAATCCTAGCAAAAAGTGTGACCATCAAGTGGGTGAAATGTGAAAGCAATAAATGAAGTACGAAGTAGTAAGTAGGAAACCACTCATAATGTGTAACACAATGCAATTGCATATGGTTAATTTCTATTTTTCCTTATTTTGAATTTATTTTTACAATTTCATTTCACTTGCTTTTGGTTTGCGCATCTTTTTCACGTCACAGTTTTAATTTATCTTTTATCTTTCTACTTACAATATATAGTTGACTTCTGGGCATTACAAAACTGTAAATGCAATGTTTTTTAGGGGGCAGAGGGTTGGAAGGAATTAAGTTTTGCAGTCTTAGGTTAGCACAATTGAGGTATCAAGTCATATTTTATATGTAACATATGTCGAAAAGGGATGTTGATGCATGAAAATAAAATATATATGAAAATAGCATATATTACAAAAAATGTACTATATACAAATAAAGTCAATTAGGAGGGATATAAACATTGAACATTAAAAAAACCTCAAATATAGGAATTGTTTATTCTCTTTTCAAACTTTATCAGTTTTCATATTCTTCTTCTTTTTTTTGGCGTAGGCACCGCTTACGCGGTTATAGCCTCGTCAACAATAGCGCGATACTCGTTTCTTCTCTTTGCTGTTTGGCGACAGTTAGAAATACCAAGTGATACCAGGTCGCTCTCCACCTGATCTTTCCAAAGGAATGGCGGTTTCCTCTTCCTCTGCTTCCGCCAGCGAGTACTCCATTGAATATTTTCAAAGCTGGAGCGCTTTCATCCATTCCTACGACATGACTCAGCCAGCGTAGCCACTGTCTCTTGATTCGCTAAACTATGTCAATGTCGTCGTATAGCTCGTACAGCTCATCGTTCCATCGTCTGCGGTATTCGCCATTGCCAACGCGCAAAGGACCATAAATCTTCCGCAAAACTTTTCCCTCGAAAACTCCTAAAGTCGACTCATCGGATGTAGACATCGTCCAGGTTTCTGCACCATATGTCAGGACGGGAATTATGAGCGCCTTGTAGAGTTCGGTTTTGGTACGTCGAGAGAGAAATTTACTTTTCAATTGCCTACTCAGTCTAAAATAGCACCTGTTGGCAAGAGTGATTCTGCGTTGGATTTCAAAGCTGAAATTGTTGGTGCTGTTAATGCTGGTTTCCAGATAAACGAAATTATCTACGACTTCGAAGTTGTGACTGTCAACAGTGACGTGGGAGCCAAGTCCCGAGTGCGATGTCTGTTTATTTGATGACAGGAGATATTTCGTCTTGCCCTCGTTCACTACCAGACCCACTCGATACACGATAAAGAGTCTCCTTGTCTGAAACCTCGTTTGGTATCGAAAGGCTTGGCCAATTGTGACTGCGATTCTGGTATTATCCAAGGTAAGTTTTCAAATCCGTATGAGTTTTGTGGGGATATCAAATTCAGACATAGCGGCGTATAGGCATTTCCTTACCGTGCTGTCGAAGGCAGCTTTAAAATCGATAAAAAGGTGGTGTGTATGGAATCTTTTCTCTCTGGTCTTCTCCAAGATTTGGCACATGGTGAATATCTGGTCAATGGTGGATTTGCCAGGTCTAAAGCCACACTGATAAGGTCCGCTCAGTTTGTTGAGGGTGGGCTTTAGTCTTTCACACAATACGTTAGATAGGACCTTATATGTGACATTAAGGAGACTTATTCCACGATAATTGGCGCAGACCATGGGGTCTCTCTTTTTTTGGATTGGGAAGAGCACACTTATGTTCCATTCGTCAGGCATGCTTTCGTCGGACCATATTCTGCAAAGAAGCTGATTCATGCTCCTTGCCAGCTCTTCGCCGCCGTATTTGAATAGTTCTGCTGGTAAGCCATCGGCTCCCACCGCTTTCTTATTTTTTAAGCGGGCAATCGCTATTCGAACTTCTTCATAGTCGGGTGATGGTACTTCTATACTACCGTCATCGATTGGGGTTTCAGGTTCGCCATATCCGGGGTTTTCATTTTCACTGCCATTAAGCAGGTTGGAGAAGTGTTCCCTCCATACACTAAGTATACTCTGGATATCTGTTACCAGGTTCCTCCATGGTCCCTACACGAGTTTTCTCCGGTCTTGAAACCTTCTGTAAATCGCCGCATCTTCTCATAGAATTTTCGAGCATTACCCAGCTTCTCATGCTCTTCATACTCACGCATTTCGGGCTCTTTCTTTTTTCGTCTCGCTTCCCTCTTCAGCTGTCGGTATCCATCCCACCCCACACGCGCTGTAGTCGTTCATATACCGACCTATAAAATGGTGCATACTGTGGCAATTTTCAAATCCGGTCAATTGAAAAGTCCCCTTCCTTCCGCGTATATAAATTTGACAGCTGTCGGATCATTAGTTTGTAAATTGAAGCATTTTAAGTGGAGCAACTTTTGTTATTGTGAAAAAAATGGATAAAAAGGAATTTCATATGTTGATAAATATTTCTTTTTAAAGGCAGATCATATAGTTGAAGCAAAATTTTGGAGTGTGCAGATCTTCAAGCATAATAAACCCGGGTTTTTGCGTCGATGTATGACAATGAATGAATGATGGCTCCACAATTTCACTCCGAAGTCCAATCGCCAATCACCTGAGTGGGCTGCACATGATAAACCTCTATGGCGTCTGTATGTATGCGCATGGAATAATTTTCATTGACTATCTTGAAAAAGAGAGAACCATCAACAGCGACTATTACATAGCATTACTGAACCGTTTGACGAAATCGCTAAAAAAAAATGGCCGCATTTGAATTAAAAGAAAGTGTTGTTTCACCAAGACAATGCAACGCACAAGTAAGTGAAATCGATGGCAAAAATGCAAGAATTTGGCTTCGAGTTGCTTTCGTTTACACCACATTCTTCAGCTGTGGACCCCAGCGACTATTTCCTGCTATCAAATCTCAAAAGAATGCTCGCTGAGAAGAAATTTTTGTCGAATAAAGAAGCGATCGCCGAAACTGAGGCCTATTTTGAAGCAAAGGACAAATTATACTACAAAAATGGTACGGAAAAGTCTGAGGTTCGCTATTATTAGTGTGTCATCCTTGAATAAAAAAAGAATTATGCTAGAAAAATGTATTTTACTATAGTAGGCCGGGGAACTTTCAATTGACCTGTTATAAATTAATTACAACTAGACGTGCTTGCAATCATGTCTAAGGAATTTTCACTTGAAGAACAATCTTTCAACGAACAAAAAACAGTAAATTGAAAAAATTTTAGAGTAAAAAAAGTGAATAGGAGGAAGAAGTTATGCGCTATTGTTGATTCTGATATAATCGCGTAAACGTTACCTACGCCAAATAAGAAAAAGAAAATCGTTACCTACGCCAAATAAGAAAAAATTAAGCTTTGTAATACTTTTCTTATCATCTGGAGGGTAAGGACCACCTGAAAATAAAGTTGTAGCTTTTAAGCAAGTGTTACTTTCACCAGACATTTCCAGCATTTTTTCAACAATGCTTTTGCAATATTCTTCTCCTTTGCAACTCCTGCTACTGCTTTCTGGCTTATATCTATTCTTTTCTTCTTAAACCTAAGTTTTTAAGAAATGCAAGGGTTTAACCTTAGATAGGCGTTTCGAATACTACCTTTTATTTAAAAGTCTGGTCAAGGTTTTTAATAGAGATAGGGAGGCCAAAGGGCCTTAAGGCTTTAGGGGAACTCTTCTTTTTATCCGGATAAATTTCATCATGAGCAAGCTATTCTTGCACATCTTATTCTTTAGCCATCAATATGCCATTGAGTCTCGCGGCTTTAATGTCTTAAAAAAGTGTAGTACAGTCAATCATCATACAGCCAATCAGAAAATCTTGAAAGGAACGCCAAAACGCTTCAAAACCGAAAACTTAAGTTACAGTATTTGTATTTTGAGTCCGAGACAAATCATAAAAAAAACACTTTTAATTCCCAACAACCAGGAACTATCAAAAAAATAAAGGCGAAACAAGCAAAAGCATTTCCTTTTATTTATTATTTTATTTTATTTGTCCCAGAATTGATGAGCGAGAACAGAAAGACTTGCTGTTGTAAAAATTTCATCTGTTTCCTTAAAAAAATTTTCAAACTTCAGCACCCCACTTCACTAACAAACAAGCACTAACAACTAAGCTTTTAATACCAACAAGAAAAACAAAATTACACTCAATATTATAAATTTCAAATGGAAACAAACCAAACTGATAGCTTAAACTGGCTGATATTGAGAATATAAAACAAAGAAAAAATGTTGTGAACAAAGTAAAATAAAAAATACTTAACCAAAATAAATTCAATAAAAGGAACAAATGGATATAACGGAACTTACATTAGCAAATGTAGCATTAAAATTCGATAAGAGGAAAATATTCAGCTTAAAAGCGGGCCTTAAAGCAGTAGTATGTAGAGTGGGTATTTGTTAGCAGTTTGCGTTGGTGATAGTTGTATTTTTCGTAGCTACGTTTCAAAGGCGTCTGCCTGTCCAAGCTGTTATCACACACATAATGGTTCAAGCAAAGGCAAAGCAGAGGGGAAACAATAAAGGGAAAATAGCAAAACTCAATTGAAACACAAATTACGCCTCAAACATGACTGCCCATTTGCTACATTGCCTCCATTTATTTGTAATTTTTAACCGCCAAACTGGTGCCAGTCATGGAGCTCCTTTTTTTTGCCTGCCTACTTCTGTTTTTCATATGTCTCTGCTCGTTCACTGGGTACTTCCCTGGCTTGCCAAACAAAATTTAAAATATTGCTAAATTATGCAATTTTGGTGGAAAATAAATGAATGATAAAATTCATTTATGGCAGAGATAATAAAATTGAATGTGTCTACCGCCTAAAAGCAGACTTTAATTTTTCACTTAATAACCCTTGTAATGGAGTGAATGTTCGTTTCTTTCGGCGCTTATTTTTTTGGCACATTTTAGATGTTTTTCTAACGATTTCAAACTGAGTGTAACTTCAGGAAAAATCTATTATCTGAGCGTGTGCCGGTGCTCTTTTATGAGTATAGTGGTTGTCAGTGTATCTCACATGCCAGTCATATGATGTTACATATGTCTGCATTAGTCTTTAATACAATATATGTCAAATATACGTTTTTCCTGCGAATATATTCAATAATATATATGTATGTATGTAAAAAAAAACTTGTAAACTTTCACAATGTCGTAAATACATATATATAATACACGTACTTAATAGTTGCATAGTCTCCATAGTCTCCCTAACAAGCTTAAATAATATCCTTTTCAATAAAATTTCATTAGTAATTGTAGTTCAATGCTATCAACGCTGCTGATAAGACCAATCTCTCATGTACTTTTGCTGAAATATTTCTGTAAAACACACACAGCTCAGTTAATATGATCCCATAAGCAGTTAATGGCATGTAAATCCAGCGAAAATACACACACTCCTACACACTGAGATATTTAAATTCGCTAAAGAATTTAATTTCAAGCACTTTGAGTGAGATCGAGTTTTCGGGATTTGATATTTACCGAAATCCCGTATGTTTTATTCCTTGTAGAGAGAGAAGAGCTCAGTTGAGAGGCATTTTTTGGAGGAGCGCTGAGCAACCAATGAAGAAAGCGCCATTTGTTATTAAGTGTGACCCAAGTTAATGTGGCGGTGAAAGTCGCAAAGTCTGCTTGACGGTTGCTTCTCTAACATCTTTTGAAAAACAGAGTGAGTTTAGCTCACAAGAGACCACAAAAGCCTAACATCATTGTTTCCATACTTCCAATTTCTAATTCCGATGAGCTCTCTCTCACTCTCTCAGAGTGCACTCAAATCCTCTCTGATAGAGTATGGTTTTGTTTGTGTAGAAGTATTACATACTTAAATTTGCATCGAGGAGAGCACAGAGCTGCTTAGAGCTTTTGAAAAGATTTCCTGGATTTAATAGGACTTATGTGAACCTAGAGACAGCTATTTATAAGGTAATAGTATACAATAGGATGACTCGGAAGTACAGGAAGGAGTCCTGTAGTAAGTAGCTCTGCACATGTGGACGAGACTGTCTGGCGACTTAAGACAATGGCTGGTTACTGGTGGGCTGCAGTTAACCGGTATGTTAATCCTAACCGGTGGACGTGTGAACACAGTTTTCCACAGTTGAAAAGAGAAGGCAACTTATTCCTGCCAAAACTACGAATGAAAAAGCGTGTGATCTTCAGAAAGATCGCAATTCGATCCAAAAAGTGGAAACCAAACTTAAACTTTGTCTTGATATTTTACGCTTACTCAAGGAATTTTATAATAAGCTGAATTTTAACCTGATGTGGTGATGTAGACATTGACTTTATATTAGTGGTAAACATCTACTTGAGCCATTCATTATCTCTGTTGCCATAGCAACAGCGTGTAAAGTAGGAATTTCCATAAACCTAGTGGGTCTGATCTCTCATCTCATTTGCCGATTATTGACGTTTGTTGGTGAGCGATCCCGTCTTCGACTTTTTTCACGCATTCACTGCCAGAAACATAACACTAATCTCACGAAAGTCGCTGACTTATTAATTCTCATGGTCAATAACCCATAGTTATTGGACGAAATTCGTTCCCGCATGAAAAATATCAGATCAGTTACACCCCCAGATACATCGAAATGATGGCAAAATGCGGTCACCTCACGGAAAGCTGACATGAAAGTCGTCTCCTAAATATTCTTTAGCTGAAAGAGTCATAAAACAAAGACATAAATTGAAGAACTAGCCCGGCCAGGAATCGCTCATCTAGTTAGGAAGCAGCACTTATTGTGAAATCAGCGTAGCTCTTACATCTACAACTACTTCCCTCAAATCGCTAACCTTACCCGAAACTACAAAGACCAGAAACCCCGAAAAAGAGTCTTAAAAATTTAAAATTAACATAGCAATATAAGTTTCGGGTTCCTGGAGCCTAAAATAATTCGACTAAATGTTTAATCACTGATTTGTTTCCAGTACACACATAGCGTACTCATATATGTGCAATCTGTGCTTCGAAGCATTCGCATCAGCACACACATTCACGGCGTACAACACTTTATTGGCATGACCCAGTTTCGTTCCTTATATAATCATAACTTTGCTATTTTTCTCATAACCTGAATTAAACGTTGTTTCCACTGTTCATAATCCGCAAACGAGCCTCAATACCCTTCTCCTTCAAGCTGTGTGCGAGTGTGTGCGAACGGAATAACAAACGTTTATGCATATACATACAAACATTCACAGAGATGTATATCTAACTGGTTGAATTTACTTAAAATTAAGCTGGTTTGCGTCGTCATGAAATTGTAACAAAGCCTCAACGAAGAGGCAATAACAAACTCTACCTCAACTCTTTACTCTCACCCACAGCCTGCTTATAACATACAACAACCAATCCAAACCGAACCGATCCAATCTGATCCAACTAACCAAAGTCATAAGTAAATACTACAAAAATCTACCATGTAAAAAGTGAAAAAAAGGCAAAAAAAACATGAAAATTGGAAAATGAAAATGAAAATCAGTGGGAAAATGCAATTTCTACGCCAGTCAACCGTCAATGGAGCAATTGTTGTTGTAGTTAGCTTGCACCGTTGCACCGATGTTGGATATTGATGGAGAAGAACACCATGTTATTGCTGTATGATTGTTGTTGCAACGATTTACTATGCATTGAATTGCACTTGCCAGCTGCGAGAGTCAGTAAGGCACTGCAAGACAGACGAGTGGGGAGTGGGCTATGTGGGTAAAAGCAAGGCAGAGAACAACGAGTAGTTGCAGCACACTTTCCATAATGCCCACCACTTCTTCAACCACCACAGTTTGTCTGAAGTCATACCTCCTTTATTCATTTACCAACAGCTCAATTGGCTTACAACTCAGTTGTAGTGGGAAGAGATGGGCTGAATATGTTAGTAACTTCGTTTATAAGGCTCAAACAAATAACGAATATCGTACTGCACTCAATGCACATACAAACATATAAGCAATAGCCCACAGGAGCGCACACTTAGTTGGGGTTTAAGGGTTTAAAAATTTGTGTTTTCACCTCACTTAGCATAAATTTTATGCTATACCAGCATTATATAGCACATAACTGTCTTTTGCTTTGTAGAATGTGGTTTAAGATGGTTCCAAGTGGTCCATACATAACAAAAATTAGTGTGGTATGAAGCTAGTATTGCAAGCAACTGAACTTTAAGGAATTGTGTGTCATATTTAAAAAATTATAGCGCATAAATTATAATATATAAATTATGGTACATAGATATCAGTATATAAACAACAATATATAAATCATAGTTTATAGATCATAGTTTTATACATTTTAGTAAAAAACCGTAGTATATGAATAACAATATTTAATGCGTA
This sequence comes from Neoceratitis asiatica, assembly GCA_030068015.2. Classification (NCBI taxonomy): domain Eukaryota; kingdom Metazoa; phylum Arthropoda; class Insecta; order Diptera; family Tephritidae; genus Neoceratitis; species Neoceratitis asiatica. Next base: position 36,564,890 of record CM061525.1, on the reverse strand, counting down.
GTATATAAACCAACCATAGTATATAAACCATAGTAAATAAACTGTTAAACTTAACCATACTAAATAGATCATTGTATATGAAGAACAGTGTATAAATCTTAGTATAATATATATATTACAGTACACAAATCACAAAACATTCTCAATAGAGCACAAACCATAGCACAAAAAGTGCATATGTAAACCATAGTATATAAACCATAATATATAAATCATACTGTGTAAACCATAGTGCAGAAATTGTAGTATATAGATAATGGTATATAAACCATATTAAAAAAACCATAGCAAATAAGTCAAAGTATGTAAACCACGCTACATAAACTATAGTATAAAACCGTGGTATATAAACCACAATATGAACCGTTGTAGATAAAGTTTTTTGCCTGATAATTTATTGTGTCTCTAGACTGTGCAGAATAAACTCTCATCAGAGTCCCTTTTCTCGATCTTCAGTCACATAACTATTTTATCTCATAGCTAGAGCATAGGGTTTTAGACTGAAAGCAAGAATCGAGATCAATTATTACCTGATGACCTATACGGGCTTATGTTGCCGAAAGGGTGACAGTCCTTGGCCGGATAAAATCCGGTATGGTGGTGTACTCTACACGATGCTGTTTAATTTCTATATTTCGAGGCTTCCTCCACCACCAGAGGTCGTCTCTTTGATCTCATACGCCGATGACTGTTTGATTTTGGCGTCTGGCCAGGATATTGATAGCCTTTTTCCGCAAGTAAATTGCTATATCGTCGACCAACTTCCTTACTGCACGACATCTTCACCTACAACCGGCGAAATAGTCTACCACTTTTCACCAGCTGGACGAAGAGTACTTGCTAAAATTCAATGTGAAGGTCAATGACGTTTAAATTCCGACCACGAGCAACCCAAAGTTATTGGGAGTCACATTTGACAGCCTGCACTCCTTCACTCAACATACGGCTGCAATTGCCACCAAAGTACAGAGCCCCATCAAAATCCTCAAATCTTTAACCGGTAGCACCTAGGGAAAAGGCAAGGAAACGCTGTTGGCAACGTACAAAGCAATTGGCTAGCTGATCGTAAGCTATGCTGCATCGATTTTGACGCCGGGGACTAGCGAGACGCAGTTGATGAAATGTGAGGCAAACTGTTTAAGTCTGAAATCCCAAATTTTTGAGAAAATAATCCCAGAAAATATAGTGATGCGATCAAAACAGGTGTGGGATTTTGTCAAAGATTGGGCTGCAAAGGTTCCAGTAGAGCAGAGAAGATAAGAGCGACTGCGTTATAGCGAGGTAAGTAGCCAAAATCAGTTTTCAAATCCCTAAGATGTTTTAGCCAATAGGCTTAGCTTGCCCTGCGATGTAATACTCAACGGTAGTTTCGCAGGGCAATTATACCAAAGCTAGGAGTTTTTTCCTGAGATGTTTTTTCCGTGAGTTAAAGTACCACACTACCGTTAATTGGCAACAGTGTTTTTTGATGATTTTTCCATATCGCAACAACAACAAAACCGCAGCTAAAGAAACTTTTTTATACGGCCACTAATTACCCTACGATCACTGATCTTATAATACAGAAGTCGCGGAAGCAAACTCTTTAGAGCACGCTCTGTGGTACTGAATGAATTCCGAAAGGCCAGTGAAAAGCTACACCAAGAGCAAGGGCTTCAATTCACTCCTTGTCCTTCAATAATTGAACAAAACAGGCCTGGTCATTCTTAGCATTGATATTACTACAAGAAGCGAGAATGCAAAACCGTAAAGACTTTCATTCTCGCATTAAATATTGTTCTTATTTTCAAGAGTCACTGTCAGAAGAAATGAATAACCGCTGCTTTAGTGAACAAAATCTGCCGCGTAACTTCGTGAAAAGGTTCAGAAATTCTATTACATTCTGTCCTCGGAATAAAATAGATTTCTGCCGCTACCTAGTAACCAATATAATCACTTCTCCTATGATTGAGGAAGTTACTGCATTAAATTCGATAACTTATCAACCAAGCTTTAGCGATTATCTTTCACTGCTCGAATTGAGAGGAAGTTTATGATTCTATCAAAGGATAACACTAAACGGTCTTATCTAAACCTTTATTTTTACTAAAAAAAAGTTATCAGTTTTCATTTATTTCTATTTAAAGTTTTCTTTACAAAATCCCTCCAAAAAGGATTTTGGTATGCGTCCCTGGCTTTGTACGTTCGTATAAACCAGTATACATCGATTGCGTTTGTGTTGGCGCATATTTTATAAATTATCACAATAGGCTTGGAAAAGTTGGTAATTGGATTGTTTTTAGTTAATAGGTCAGGTATTGCAACATTGCTACAAAGCAACAAAGACCAACAACAACAATTGTGCCAGAGAAATTTTATTTAAAATCATTGCGCTCACTCTCTCTCTTCCCTGCCGGTTCCATACCTTTGCTTTCAATTGTAATGAAGTGCAGGTGTGCGTGTATAATTTTTTTTGTATTTTTTCTTATATCCTATTGTGCATACATCGTTTTTTCTCCTTTTTCCAATTTTTATTTTTATTTATTCTATAAGGAAAAGTGGATGAATTTGTACACAATCACATTTGTCGTTGCGATTTGTAACGATAAGTGTATATTTAACAGATGCAGAAATGTAAAGCCACACATTCACATTCATACACATATACATACATACACGCACACTTAAATACGGGACATGTAACTTTGGTTCCATACAATTTAATGCAATTTGTCAAGTTCCATTGTAGGCCAACGAGAGTTGAGTACGCCATTTGTGAACATATACACATGCATGTACTCATAAGTCCTTAAGTGTTAACGAGTCTACTAAAGCCTTAGTAATAGATGAAAAGAGGTCATAGAACAAAAAAAAATATTCTCAATCAGATCACTGTTATCTAAAAGAGGATATTTTGTTAGTGGTTAATTAAATATTACAAGACGTCGGATAATTTTAAGCATTTAATGCATTTTCAAAGACGCGTAGTATGGATATTTAGTTTTAGCTGGCTCGTTACGACTTTAACTAACAAATTCAGCTCTTAAGAAAATACGAATCAGCCAGTGCAGAGTCAGTTATTAAACTAGTCAGTCTAGCTGTGGTTCGATGTCATCTAAAGAAAACTACCGCTCTTCGGTAAAGTTGGACAACAACGTGTGGGATGATTAACGTCTAATAAAATGCCTTGGGTTTTACAAAGGAGATTCTTCATCAGAAATTGATAATACTTTGATGACGGCATTTACATATACATAGTATGTGATAACATTTTTATTTAAAAAAAAATTGTACAAGAAATGGAAACAAAACCCTTAAAAATGGGCTCGTTGTGTATCCTAGTTTGCATTGATCGAGTTTGAGCTATCACATTTTTTTTCTTTAAATTCTCATTCACAGTACTGTTTGAATTCAAACGTAGTCTTCTAAGTATCAGGTTAATACTTGATAGAAGGGCTTGTGAGATTAGTTGAGGGAGAAGGCAAGATATTTAAACTAATTTTTTGCAAAGATTACTGAAAGAATAACGCAGGCAAATGTGTGAAAAGTGAAGGTCTTTAGAAAGTTATTCCTAAAAAAACGAACGTGATATATAGCTTAGAATTTCTTAGCTCCCAACCTTATAGCTAACTTTATTAGAGTTCATCTATAAGTCCCCGTACTCAAGTAAACGGCCTTGATGAACGAACGATGTATATCCAAAGACCTTTCAAATATTCACTCAGGAATTATATCCTAATCAAGTCACAATCTTTTACATACAAAACATATTCACTTTTGTTCAGCTCCTCATAAAAATCCTGAAAAATAGAGTTCGAAACATATTGTATATATTGTACATATATCCGTCTATCTGTCCGTCTCTATTATATACGAAAACTCGATTAAAATTGCTGATACCTTAACAAAACGTTCGACTGGCATTGAAGAAAGCAAAAGCGGAGAAAGATCACGTTCATCTTACGTACAACATATTATTTCCGGCATCTACCTCTGAGATATCATCTCCTGAAGCTAGATAAAGTGGAACCGACTGAGGACAGAGCATTCAGAGAAAATGGCGAAACGCTGGAACACCATCACTACAGTTTTGAGTGTTCGGCCTTGGCAGAAATTAAAATAGCAGAGTAACACAATGATCCTACTCAATGGCTTGGTTGCGGCCGCTTGAATAACCATGTTAAGTTACTAAAGACTGATCTCTCTCAGAAATAGCCTCTACTCATATAGATTACGCGATTATAACCGAATCAACATATGCCTGGGTTTTGTCAAAGGCTGAGGTGAACTCAGCCGATCCAGAGTCGGGCAAAGGTCTCACTAGCCCCCGCAAACACAGCTTTAAAACTGGAGTGCCGACAACCTTAGTCCAAGCAGAGACTGGAAGAGAGAGGATAGAGATATTGGAGGTAAAGGTTGTTATTACAGAGATGTCGTATTGGGAGTACAGTGGTAAATGCTCTTACAGTCCCTGAGGGGAGTAACACACCAAGACTCACAAGACTAGAAAGACTGTATAGACACCGTTGCTCTCGTAGTTGCACATCCAGAACTACTGAAACATCTTACTTCACTAGCTAAACGGATCACTGGCTTAACTGAAGGAACCGATTTGCTGTACCAGAGACACATCGAGGTCTTGCTCGTTATTCCTCTTATTGCTGCTAAAGCATCTCATGTCGTCATCGTCCAGCACTTGTAAAGTTTGTTATTTATTCGTGGGACACCAAAACTAATAAAAAATGCTTTCATCACACTCATTTTTCCCTGATAACGGAACCAGTGTGTCTAGTTCCGTAAGCTCATCATCCCTAAAGTTTCCATTCCGGAATTTAATCTCCGCCACAACAAGCGGCTACTTCTCGACCATAATTCCTTAAGGCGAAGACTAGAGGAGACAGGGCCTTTGGAAGAAGGGCGAACTTGACTTCTTCAGGGGTGAGTCGAAGCTTAACAAAAAAGTCACTGCTGAAGAGTTATTTGGCGGGTGAAGGATTTAGACTTCCAAACCACTGCAGCGTTTCTCAAGTGGAAGTACCAGCCACCAAGGAAGCTGTAAACACACTGCTTTGAAGTGCGGTTTCTGTGAGAGAGGCTTACATTTACGCAGATAGCGACTGTTTTGTATGCAGTATGTTTTTTATCTCTATATATGGCATCGGCTTATTTCTGAATGTGAGTACCGTATCATATCAGAAAAGCTGGGAACTGAAATGCTGTTTAACCTTGCACGTATGGGCTCTACTGTTTTGTTAACTCCGGACAAAGCGAAAAAGGTCAACTCTTTGTTAACTTGCAATCTGCTTTCAAACAACGTGATCATTCTGGCTTAATATGGACCTGGAAGGTTGTTAAGCTTCTTTTTTTCCATGATCAATACTCTCCCACTTGGTTGGAACTCTGACCGCTCATTATTAATAATAAGAAGAGATGGAATCATGGATAGATGGAATTTATCTAACAGAGAGTTAACAGACTTTAACATCAGGCGATAGATTGGTGTAGAAATGTGAAAGACTCTAAGCAATCCACTGAAGGAAAAGTGGTCTAGCCTTCAGGGCATTTCTACTTTTTGTAGTATCAGAAAGTATGTGTTTTATGTGAATACGTGGCGTCCTCTTAGGACAAGCCACTTCTTCCTAACCTAACCTAAACTTAGCTCCAGTCAAAAATTTCATATACCGGAACGCAAATCTGGTTTGTTTTTATTCTTTTTTTGCAGTCTTGCATATTGATTTGCCTCGAACCGAAAATCTCCTAATTTCTAAACGACTGACTGCCATTGTAAGCAACAGGAATTCTTTCTTGCTTGCTATTCATACAAATGCTTAAATTGAACTTTTTAAGTTCAAAGAATTTGTCCTAAAGCTCTGCTTAGCAACTTTTCCAAACTTCTAACACCGTCTAAGATTTGTGAACAGATCCAGCTATTTATGTGGTACTTACATAACATACATACATACATACATAAATATCATACCCAAAAAAAAACAAAAGACGGAGAACAACTTTCAATTCGTGTCCTAAGTAAACTACCAAAATGATAGAAAGGTGTTTCTCGCTTTGTTATTGTAAACAGAAGTGAGTAAAATGCAGAAAAGTTATTTCTATTTATTTAAGCAGAAATAACAAAAGAATTGTTGTTATTGTTTACTACCTCTTACCCGACTTAGTTTCAGCATTGGGAATACTTTTTCTTGTCTCAGCGAAAACTCGCCCGCAGTCACGTTTCTCTTCAGAACAAAAACAATGGGTGTTGTCACTTTTACAACAATTGGCTACATTTCAAAACAATAGAATGCAAAAGCAAAGAAAAGCTCTAAGGTGTCACTGTGACGCTCAGGTGAGTATGCGTGAAGAAAACTATTTACTTTACCCAAAAGAAAAGTTGCATTTAACTGAAATATGCGGTGAAAGTTTGACAATAAATGGAGCGCATGCTTGAGGTAGCAAGAAAAGCACTTAAACAAAGAGATTTATATTGGGCGACTCAAAAATCGCGTTAATAACTAGCGCTATTCTAAATACAATCACAATATTCTTATTCTCACAGTTTTGAGCAAGGCTGCGCCGAAAACTATGCTCGGATTATGCCTAGAAGCTTCAAACCTACTTTATTAAATTTTTTAAGATGTAAGATTCTGTGGCATGGTTTTGGGTGCAAAATTTTATTCTAACGGGTGATCCATTTCGAGGTTCCCTACTTTTTAAAGGAAAAAAACACAGAAAATTCAAATTTTATTGGGAATGTTTATTATCATTCGAAAGAACATTCTTTGGCATTTATTTTTGAAGATTATCTCTTTCAAATCTTGGCCGCGGCTACGTCTCAGATGGTCCATCTCTTGAGTCCAATTTTCGATGACTCGTTCGAGCATTTTGACCTGAATCGAAGCAAGATTGTCCGCATAGACTTTAGACTTTACATATTCCCACAGGAAAAAGTCTAACGATGTGATATCACACGATCTTGGTGGCCAATCGACCGGCCCAACACGTGAAATTATCTGCTCACCGATGTGGTCTCTCAATAAAGCCATTGATTGATACGATATGTGGGAAGTGGCACCGTCTTGTTGAAACCAAATTTCGCAGAAATCACGAGCTGAAACTCTTCAGATTGCTCTTCGTCCCAAATTCGACAATTTTGCTTGTTTACGTACCCATTGAGCCAAAAATGGACCTCATCGCTGAACAGAATTCGGCTCGAAAACGTCGCCCATAGAGCGAAGCGATGTCGCTTGGGAAAGTCGAGCGGCTTCAGTTCTTGCACAAGCTGTATTTTGTACGCTTTCAATTAAAGAACTCGACGTAAAATGCACCAAGTCGTTCTATACGTCAATCCGAGTTGCTGCGAGCGGAGCCGAATCGGCTATCCACGGTCTTCGTGTACACTGTCAGCTACGGCCGCTATATTTTCTTCACTACATGCTATTCATTCGGTCGAATATTATCCAATAATGAATTCTGGGTCCCGAGATGGGTGACTCACGCGTGCTCTTTCAAATTGGAATTGGATCACCCTTTATAAGTATGGCCTGCTAATGAAAATGCTTAAGAATTTCTTCTCAACCTATCAATTTCTGAGTAAAAAATTGTAAGCAAAAATTTTGGTTTTATTTCAATTCAGTTTTCAGCGTGTATTTTTTTAAACCAAAAACTGCTTTAAGGACTGGTATAAACTCTGTATTACAATGCATACATAATTTTCAAAATCACATTGTTTTTCTTCCTCACTGCACATTCACTTTTTCCTTTTACCAACTGCATGTTACTAGAGCATTATGCTCGTAAACTCCCAAATACACTAAGGGCTGTTTAAGTAACAGAGACAGAGTCTGACGCTTTGTTGCGTCGCGAAATTCTGTTGCCAGAGTTGAATGTACCCACTAAATATACAATCATTTTATGCTTTGTTTTCCTGCCAAAAAACTACACTATCGCTGCAACAATAGTGGAAATAAGAATAATGACAATGTACCACCTGAGAATAGTGAGAATAAAAATACGAATTTTCATTTTTTTAAAATAAGAAAAAACAAAAAAAAGGATTTTTTATAGAGCCAGACACATTATTTCGTGAAGTTAAAAGTTTAATGCATTTACATGCATATAAGCATTTTTTTTACAAAAATATGGACAGAAAAACAATACAAGAAAAACATTTAAAAAAAACACATAGTAATTACTGAATGAAATCACGGTTTTTTAAGATAAATAATAAATCAAAATTTTGCAGTTTTGAATTCTCAGCTAAGCGAGGCTATGAAATATTAAGCAAAATTTTCAAATTCTACTCTTAAGTAAATAAAAAATTTTCTATGGGCTTATAAACAGTTTAAGTCGCAAACGTGTTCATCACAAGATTGGTTACTAAACTATTCCCAATATAACGAGAAGTATTATCTATATATTTCAAAACCACTCTACTCTTCTTTAATAGATAACATCTTACCTATTTAATAGAATCTATGTAGTTGCTTTTGATAATAACTCATGCCGCCCTTTTATAGCGAGATCGGGTATACCTCGAGCCTGTGTCTTCAATGCTCTACCGTTTATTTTATTCATCAATGATGTCAGTTCCGGTTTTCTTACATCCAAATTTCCTCTTTATGCTCATAACCTCAAGTATTTAATTTACTCAGTAATTAAAAGCCTTAGTGATTTCGTTGCGCTTTAAGTGGATCTTGATAAACTGCAATCTTAATGCACCCGGAATAACCTATTGTTGAATGTCATAAAGTGTTCTCTCTTCACTTATACCCGAAATTTTCCTCATTTCCCTGCACGTTACCATATTTCTGGAATACTTCTCAATTCGGTTTCAGAAATTAAGGATTTAGGTGTTTATTTCTATACAAAATTGAGCTTCTCTAATCACATTACTTATACTGTTTCAAAATCTTATTGCTATGTTAGCCTTCATTCGCCGTAATAGTACTCCATTTTCCGATCCCTACACACTGAAGATTCTTTATGTTTCTCTGCTAAGAACAAGGCTCGACTATGCTTCATTCATCCGTAGACCGTACAATTCTTCATATATATAAGCCGCTTAGAATGAGTCCAGAAAGTTTTCAAAAAAGTTGCCTTACGCTCCTTACATTTTTCTGAACCGATTCCTTTGTATGAGTGGCGTGTCTGCTAGTTGGTATTAAATCTCTGAGTAGCAAGCACCCTTTCCTAGCTGCCTTTTTGTGTACAGTCAGTCGACTGTCCTAACCTTTTGGAAATATTATACTTCAATGTGCCTAGTCGAGTGTAACTGCTTTTTATATTGGGCTTGTAAAATCAAACTATGCCTATTATGCCCCTTTAAGACGAACCTTTACGGAATTAAATGGTATTTTGAATCTTGTTTTGTTTGTTGTTTAATTAGCCTTGAGTCTTCTTCCTGATAGTCAATAGGAATTTATTGTTCATTTGACTGAAAAATATATAAATAAATAAATATCTATCTCGAAAAGTTACGGACCGATTGACTTGAAATATTTATCCAACGTTGTCTAAAACCCCGCAAGTATTTTGGTTCACTCAAACTTTAATTGAAAGTATATTTTCCTGGAGAGACTGGCAAAACGTTCCTTATTAAACTGATTCTGGCAACGATTCGATCAGAATAGCCTTGGTCTTACGTCGCCAGCCGCTCCTCCGCTCTGAAGTTACCATTGAATTTGCAATCCATAGAGACTCCGATGTGTAATATTTCCAAAGTATCCCCGGAATAGGAAAAGTATTACGACAATGCAAACTTATTGTTTGGAATGAATGCATAATGGCACACAACAATCAGCATGCCTAACAGAGAAGGATATCACCCGGAACTGCGTTGCATAGGCTAATTTCAATTATTGAAAAACCTCATAATGAAAGACAATACCAGATGCTGTTAAAACTGGCTTGGAGGACCTCGCAGTAAACGCACCGCTTGTTTAGTTCAAAAATAAACTGCTACTGTGCAGAACAGTAACCGCGAACCTGGTTAGCTATCAGGTGTCCACTTACGTAAGTAGATCAACGCCTCTCTCCCATACTCTGGAATCTTACGGTCAATCCCTTTTTGACAGGAACTGATTGAGGCGAAGGTAGAGCGTTAAATACGCCAATGATATTGCAGTAGCTTATAGGGGTAAGTTTCCACAAACTCTATGCGACTTGATACAGAGTACTCTCTGGAGAGTATCCAACTGGTCTAACCGTTGATGGCTATGCGTCAGCTCAAATAAGGTGGAACTTGTTCTATTCACTAGGGGGTATAAAATACCGATATTGAGCCCGCCAAATTTAAATGGTGTTGACCTAAGCCTAGCAGCTAAGACGAAATTTCTTGGCGTAGTTTTGGACAAGAAACTGAACGCCAACATAGCAAATAGATATGATAAAGCCTCAATTGCCTTCTATACATGTAAAAAAGCTGTTGGTAAGAGATGGGGTTTAAACCCTAAGATTTGTCACTGGATTTTTGTATCTTTTGTTAGACCAATATTGCTGTATGGAGTGGCCGTTTGGTGGCCTGATTTAAACCAAGGGACAAACGTTAACTTCCTAAGCGAAATTCAAAGATCTGCGATTGTTAGTATAAGTGGTGCACTCAAGATCAAACCCAATTAAAACCTTAAATGTAATCCTCAATATCTTACCACTGGACTTAATAAGCTATCAGACAGCAGCGCTAGCCGCTCTTCGCCTAAGAGAACTAAATCAGTGAAATAATCAATAGTTTTAACACTCGGCAATCCTTAAAAGATTTAATTTCATACTAGGCAGTATCGATTGCTGCTGCTCAACTCTGCTTATAAGTAACAATTACACAACGCATATCCCTAAATGGGAGGAATAGAGCACTAACTTTGATACTCCTGTCGATAGGATTGAGGTTATATGGCTGGATCTAACCAAACTCTCACGAAATACACCTTTGAGCTCTCTTCCAGGCTACTTGATCTTTGTAACATATACTCCAAGCTGAGATTTCAGGCATTATGGAGACTGCAGACAGCATTGGAACTAAACTTACAAGCAAGAATAACTTTATTTTCAGCAACTGCCAAGCAGAGATTAAGTCGCTTGGTTCGCTTACGATAAACTCCACTCATACTTGCTCAATACTCGTTTTCTGTGCTGGACTGTCACCGATCACTACAGGAGATGGCCAAACAGAACAGATTATTTCTCATTTGGGCTCACAGTGACGTAGGGGTACTTGCAAAGTAGATGAACTTACCAGGCATGGTACGACCAAGCATATTCTTCGCGGCATAGAACGCATTAGAATGCCTCTTGCTACTCAAAGAAGTATATATGAAGTATTATAAGCAAGCAAACCTGGCAGAAGTTGGATTGGAAAAGAGTATGCGCAATATAATCTCTTAAAAGGGAGACAGGAGAGAAAGAGAAGAGGTCTACGAGGACATGCGGCGAGGCTGGGTGTTCCTTTTAGAAGATGTTGTCGAAGCTGCAAGAACGATGAACAGGAAGAAACGGACTTTCATCTCTTACGCAATTGTCCTGCGTTTTGCAGAGGTAGGTTCCTATATCTCGCAGCTGCTCTCCTTGGTGATTTGTCTAAGATAGCAGACATCAAGGTAAGTTATTTCGAGAAATTTATAAAGGAATCAAGGTGTATCACAATGGGTCAGCTCTGGTCTAAGTATATCGATGCTCCCACATCGATAGCCACTCCATTCTAATCTTCATAAACTGATATGTACATATACGATCTTCAAATGAGAACTTTATATGTAAAGAAGTTTCTCGCTTCAAACATGTTTACCTATTTAATATTTCGAACTTTTAATTTGCAAAAATATAAGATCTCTAAATCACTCTCAATATTTTCAATAAACTCTGTAGTGGTTCAAACACCTGATGAAACTACTGATTGCACACTAAGGCAAACGGTTTCTGATGTTTTAAACTGTAGAAGTTTAACATTTATTTTTAAAATTAATCATTCAGATTTTTTAATTTTTTATACAAAAAAAACCTAAACAAATATCAGCATGTAGACGTTTAAAATTTTGAAATCAAACTACAGGAAATTTAATTAATCGCAACAATTGCTAAAAATAACACACATTTATATGTACATATACGTATGCAAATATGCCAGCCTGTGTGTGTGAGTGTATGTTTTTTCTATCAAGGTCAAAGACCATTTTAGCTAACCAACAACTAAGTAACTGTGATAATAATAATTGCCACAAATAAAAAAAAACACAGTTGAGTGTTAGCATCAGCGTGAGGCGTACACCAATTATGTGAGTGGAATGACTACAAAAAGTAGACATAAATACGTGTGCACTTATCACATATACATATATGTTTATTTGTACAAAAAAAAAATCTACCGACTACCCCATCAGTGGTGATTGCTTTAAATTGTAAATGATTATTATTTGTGTATGCACCGAGTTAAGGTATTAATACTGCTAAGAGGCTTGCACATACTGAAAATACAGTGTCTGACGTACCTATGTAAATATATTTGTATATACTTGATAACATTTTATATCTGCCTTTCACTTAAGCTTCGTTAGCAACAGTATTTTTTTCATGTGGTGCAGAGAGTCATTTTAAAAACAGCTGATCCACTTCAAACCACTTTCTACATATTAATCAAAATTGTGTGAACACATTTTTTATTTATTATACAAATACAAATAAAAACGGGAGAAGGGCTGTCTCCGGCCAAGCCGAAGTTTTTATACCCTTCATAAACATTATCAAAATTCGTTTCGATGATTTTCAGTGTTAAAATTAGCTTGATTTCACAGATTGATGGATTTTTTACCAAAGCTCAGATCTGAGCAAATTGGTGTAATTTCTATAATATTCAATGTGCAATTCATTATGGGTGATCCCAGTAGAGGTACTTTTTTCAATAGCATTTTTTTGACAGATCACGCCTGAGCCATGTCAAGTTGTTATGTTTTTTTTTTGTTCAATATTGTTTGGCATTTCAATATGGAAAGACTTACGCCTGAACAACGTTTACAAACCATTCAATTTTATTACGAAAATTCACGTTCCGTAAAGAATGTGTTTCGCACGCTTCGCTCAACTTATGGTCAACATAACCGGCCTACTGAGCGTACTACTCGAAACAGCATCCCCATCTTGAGACCCAGCATTCATTATTGGATAATATTCGGCCGTGCTTAGCACGCAGTGAAGAAAATATAGCGGCCTTAGCCGAGAGTGTACACGAAGACCGTGGAGAGTCGATTCGGCGCCGTTCGCAGCAACTCGGACTGACGCATGGAACGACTTGACGCATTTTACGTTGCAATCTTAAATTGAAAGCGCACAAAATACAGCTTGTGTAAGAACTGAAGCCGCTTGACCTTCCCGAGCGACATCGCTTCGCTCTATGGGCTCTTGAAAAGTTCCAAGGGGATCCAACGTTTTCGATCCAAGTTTTGTTCAGGGATGATGCCCATTTCTAGCTCAATGGGTATGTGAACAAGCAGATTCAAGAGCTGCCATTTTATCTAGAAAACCAACGGTTTGGTGTGGTTTGTGGGCCGGTAGAATCATCAGTCCATATTTCTTCAAAATTGATGCCGGTGTGAAGTCTGAAGTCTATGCGGACAATCCCGCTTCGATTCAGGTCTTGGAGCAAAACATCACGCGTGTCATTTGCTAGTTACCAGTCGAAGTGCTCGAACGATTCATTGAAAATTGGAGTCAACGAATGGACCATCTGAGACGTAGCCGTGGACAACTTTGAAAGAGATAATATTCAAAACCTAAATGCCAAAGAGTGATTTTTCCACTGATATTAAACATTACCCATTAAATTTGATCTCTTTTTTTAAGTAGGGAAGGTCTAAATGGACCACCCGTTATTTGTCTAGAATACCAAATTCAACGTTCTTAGATTCGGTTTTGACGGATTTAAGACACAAAATGTCAAGCCTGAAAATTTGGTCTAATATATGCTATAGTGGTCCAATGTGACCAGTTCCGACAAATGTACGTATAAATTTACCAGTGCATCTGCCTATCAAGTTTTCTTGAAATATCTCAAAAGTGATGGACTAGTTCGCATTCAAACAGACGGACATGGCTAAATCAACTCAGTTCGTTATTCTGCTACGATCAGTAAATTTTTGGTGGGTCTATCACTTCTTCTTTTGGTACCTACATATCTCGGGCCTCAAAGTTAACATACCATTTCATGTATATGAATGGTATAATAAATAAATAAATAAATATCACAGAATCTGTGTGAGCGCTTCTGTACTATGGCCAGTTGACGTCTAATAAATGAATCGTATGTTTGTATATTTGTGTTTTGCACTTTGCTGCGATTTACATAATTTACCAGCAAATATTCCGCCACACATAATTTATTGTTTTACATAAATAATCCCATGACAATAGCATAGCAGGATGTAGCTTAGAGTAAGTTCTGTATATATGCATGTGTGAAGCTAAGTATAAATGTTTCCAAAAGCGGTTTAAATTTATTGTGTATTAGAAAACCTAGTCAACATTATATATACTGATATGCAGTTTCTGCAATTCTCTAGCGAAGTGATGAGAGTTTGGCTTTATGTGTACCGAGTTCGCAGAACTTTGCAATCTAATAATAGATCATCTCTCTTCCTTTACTTTTGGTTACTCTGATCGATCCAGTTACTCTTTGTTGCGACAACTTGCACTGCCAAAACCGAAATTATGAGAAACAAGGAAAGCAGTTTCAACACATCCGGTAATAATTATGATATAAAACTGAAAGTCATTCGTAGAAATCTATCAACCGTTTGGAGACGGACTAGAACTGAAACAATTGCTGAATATATTTGTTGGAAAAACATTAAGATACTCATTACAAACCGACTGACATTGAGTAACATCAAAAACGAGAAGCACCTTTCCTAACCGTTCGATACTAATCGTGATTTCAAACAGAGCGACCCTTTAACGAGCGGCTTTTTTAATCATCTAAAAGAACAACTGCTTGCTTACACCCGGTCCCAACAATTATTATTATTAATCCCAACGGTTTACCCACCTCCCGGCCATCCGCACGAGGAGCGCTGTCCGCATGACGTACGGAACTTGTTTTATTTTTCATATTTTCCATCAATGCCGAGTTACGATGAGGAGAGGTTTGTTTAGTGTCGAGAACTAAAAGAGTTCAGCTACAGAGCAAAATTCGTCAGCTGATTTTTAAGAATTATTTAAAATATAAAAAATATAGTGTAACGATCAGTTGAGAGTCGACAAAATAGTTTTCTTAGTATGAAAAAGGGAGTCAGATAGGTCAAATGTGCTTGAATGAGAGTTGAAAGTTGAAATAGCGACTTTAATTTTTTTTTACTCACGTCCTACCTCATACGTCACTGTTCACAGTTAAAACTTTGAAGTCATAGCCAAATAATTAACACCAACAACAATGTCAGCCTTAAAATATAACGCATAATTCTCTTGCCAGCAGGTGCTTCTTAGAACTGAGTCGGCAATGGAAAAGTAAAGCCCTCTCGACATATAAAGATCGAACACTATAATTCGCTCATCAATCACATCCTGCTATATGGTGCTGAAGCTTGAATGTGACGACATCGAATGAATAGGCATTAAGAGGTTTTTTAATGGCAGGTTGTTGCGAAGAATTTCTTCCTTAAAAAAGAAGAATAAGAAGCCCTTATAAAGATCGTTAGTGTACGAAGAGCAATACCATCTTTCAAGTGAGCCAGGATTTCAAACAAACTTTTCCCTCCAAAAAGAGAGCGCCAAGCGGTTCCTATTTTTTTTTTTTTGCTTGTTTAAATTCATTAGTACAAAATAGTACAACCTTAATTGATGAAGGTGCAAATAGCTCCTTGGAGAACACCACGGGGCACGGACTTTCTCTGTGAGGCTATTGAGCCAATCCTCACACACCCACGTTCTGTCTGATAAGTAACTTTTCATGAAGGACAGATCATTTTACCAAATCCAAATAGAATGATTATTATTTTGAGGAAAGCAATGAATGATCAACGGAGTCAAATCCTTTTAGAAGTAAAAAAAATCACTGT
Source organism: Neoceratitis asiatica (assembly GCA_030068015.2). Classification (NCBI taxonomy): domain Eukaryota; kingdom Metazoa; phylum Arthropoda; class Insecta; order Diptera; family Tephritidae; genus Neoceratitis; species Neoceratitis asiatica. The sequence goes on along the minus strand of CM061525.1, from coordinate 36,548,877 downwards.
AGGCATTAATCACTTTTCTCATAGGAAACTCGTAAATCAATTAAAATTTTAAACATTGCGGTAGTGCATCCATGGCCAGCTCAAAAGTCTGATTGAGATACAGAAGTCTGTTCAAAAATTAGGAACTCAAATATCTGCACTAAAGCAGGTGAAACACTAATCGCACGAAAATCACAAGGAGAGCAGGCACATTTATTTTTAGCGACAGAACAAACTCAAGCAACCTTCCAAAAGTTTAACAAACATGATGTAGTGATGCTGTGATTGATAATGCGAGTCAGTGGGCATAGCCAGCTTTATAAGTCGTATGGGTAGACCATCTTCACCGACTCCATTAGATTTAATTTTGTTTTGATTATGCATTTAGCTACATCACATTCCGTTACAGTTGAAAATTCAAATGGCTCGGCTTCATTCAGACTGTAAACATTTAATATACGAGGTTTGTTCAAAGTAAAAGATGAATTTTGAATTTTTTTGAAAGGACTTATTTATTCATCAATATCTATTTTGTCCCCTTCAAAGTAATCCCCCTCGGAAATTATACACTTGTGCAACGCTTTTTCCAATCCTCGAAGCAATTCTGAAATGCGCGCTTCGGTATGGTCATTAGCTCTTTCTTCTGTTTCTGACTTGATCTCATAATTGTGGCAAAACGCTTTCCTTTCATTGGTTTGTTTAGTTTTGGAAATAGGAAAAAGTTGCAGGGAGCTAAATCTGGTGAATACGGCGGTTGAGGCATGATTACGGTTTTATTTTTGGCCAAAAAAATCACGAATAAGCATTGATGTGTGAGTTGGTGTATTATCGTGATGCAGAATCCACGATAGATTTTCCACACTTCCGCTCGTTTGAGCCGTATTGCTTCACGCAGTTACATAACTTTCCTTTAGTATTCCTTATTAACTCTACGACCTTTTGGCAGGAACTCATGATGCAGTACACCATTGTAATCAAAGAAAACAGTGAGCAAAACCTTCAACTTTTCCTTTTAACATACTTTGTACAATCGGCTTTGTGCATAGGATGCTTTCGAATGCTTATAATATTACAGGTACCTTACCTAAGAAAAGAGATGAGTCTGGCTCGGCTGCAAAGAATCTTTGCTCTTCAGCCCTAAAATTGTTGTGGCTTTATTTTTTGCCTGGAGAAACGAATTCCAGCTAGCTTTTGAACTATTTTGCCTCGAAAAGCGATGCACTTTTGTTCTTGCTTTAATAGCTTACCTGACTTTGTTGGCTTAACGCAGAGTAAAGCCGATATTGTAAAGAGAATTTTTAGATTAATTTATTAATTAGAGAACCGAGCTATTAATTAACAGATTCAGTTTCCTATCTTTTCCCCCTTCCTTTTCCTTTTCTCTTACCTTTCTTTTCCCTTCCTTATCCCTTCCTTTCCCTTCTTTTACCCTTCCTTTGCCCTTCTCTTCCCTTCAATTCCCTTCCCTTCCTTTCCCATTCCTTCCTCTCCCATCTTTTTCCTTCCCTTCCCTTCTCTTCCCTTCAATTCCCTTCCCTTTCCATCCCTTCCCTTTCCATCCCTTCCCTTCCTTTCCCTTCCCTTCCCTTCCCTTCCCTTCCCTTCCCTTCCCTTCCCTTCCCTTCAATTCCCTTCCCTTTCCATCCTATCCCTTCCCTTCCCTTCCCTTCCCTTCCCTTCCCTTCCCTTCCCTTCCCTTCCCTTCCCTTCACTTCACTTCAGTCCCCTTCTCTTCCCTTCTCTTCCATTCCCATATCTTCCCTTCTCAAGATTTTGCTAAAACATTTTCGAGCAGTTCGAGCACTTGAGCAACGAGCACCCGAGCACTTATTAATTGCTCATTGCTCGAAAATTTTCTACAAGCAGAAACTGAAAATTTTACTGGACTCCCTGAAAGAAAACTCAGATGACTATTTCCAAAGCACTATTTATAGTTTATGAAAATTAATCCCAATTTATGAGCTATATACTTGTATATATATATGTACACTCTTAGAAGTGATTTTCTACATAATACAATATTATTTTGAAGTAACAACACGAAATCCTATTAAATATTAAAATTATCTATTACGAATAGTTGCTAATAACAACAATGGTGTTGTATTATAGTTGTTTATTATTTATTATTACAACAGGTTCATGCGCCCCACTCAGTGTCTTTTGTGTCACGTCAGACATTTATATCCACAATTTATGCGACAATCAAAAAGCATTTTACCCACACTCTCATCAGCAAATAAACAAAAGAACGAACATTAATATACAAACACTAAAATAGAAGACTGTAATTTCTTGTTATTCATCATAATCTCAGCGCTGCCGTCACGTTTCATGCTTTTAAGACATTTAAACGAAATATATTTCTATGTAAAATGTATATGTAAGCATATTTTCCATTAAATATATATATATAGTTGATTTGTGTTGTTAGTTGTATTTATTGTTCTGTTACTTGCCACTTTCTATTGGAATTTTATTGCTTTTGTATTCCTTTTTTATACCCTTCATGTACGTGAAATGGTATATTAACTTTGGTCGGTCCGAAATGTGTAAGTACTAAAATGAGAGGATATAGGCAAACAAAATCTATACCGATTGCTTCAGAATGACGAACTGAGTTAATTAAACCATGTTCATCTGTATAAATATATATCAATATCATATTTTCGATATATATGACCGACTTTTCAGATTTGAAATTTGGTGTTATACAACAGATAATGAACTGAACATTGGTACCTTCAAATACAAGCTTTTGGCTGAAAAATTCATCCAAAAAGCATTTGAGATTGTGACGCTTGGTATTACCCGCACTTTTATTCTAGTAGATATTGAAGCTGAAAATTATCGAAATCGAAAGACCTTATCATATATCGTCCTTATAACCGATTTGTTCAGATATGAGGTCTCGCGTCAAAAAACCGCTAAAAAAAAGCATCCGAGAGTGTTAAATTTGGTATTCTACAGACGTGAATTTAACTCAGTATTGACACTGAAAATTAGCGAAATCGAATTTTGCAAATTTGCAATAATTTTTATATGTTCATGAAAGATATAAAGATATCCGCATAGCCGAAGTTTTCTTGCTATATTTGATTTTTACACTAATAAATCAAAGAAAAGTCAAATGGGAAGTGAAAGTTCATTTCCCCCAGAGGCTTTCGTGTGACTTGACTTTCTTTGTTGTCATTATTACAGTTTTGTTGTAGTTGTTATTGTTTATTTGTCGCCGTTACGTTTTATTGCATTTCCGTTGTGACGCCGCTAACAAATAGAGTATCGCGGTTGTTGTTGCTATTGTTTTCTTTGTTAACTATGAGGGGTGGCCTAAAAACATATGGAATTTATAAAATTATACTTCAAGAATATTCTTATGAGCAGGCTGCATCAAATCTAGGAAAGCTTTGCCAAAATGAAATCGGAAAAGAGCATGTGCACTCTCTTAGAAGGCAGCACACCTAAAACATGGTAGTAGTCCTTGCAGGCGACTGCCTGATAAGGCGAACCACAGAAAACTGAGAATTTGGTTTAAAAGGTGTTGTAAAAACTGTAAGAGCGATTACGAGGAAGAATTCAGATTTCATCTCTTATGCAGCAGATCTACCTTAGGTCCAGCTTCCTTGATGATTTATCGAAGATAACAATTCGTCAAAGTAAATAAGCTATACAAAATTTATAAGAAAAGAGAACAACCTTCTCTCGCCTAAGTCCCCTCTCATCAATTGGCAATTCTACCTAATCCAAACCTAGAGGAAAGAGTGAAATACCGGCGACATCTTAGTGTTTTACTAATTGTACACCCCGCCATCCCTCGCAATTAAAATCTAAGTAAAATGCCATTCATTAGAAAACAAGCTACACCATCCCTAATCATCCAAAAGAAACTTGAAAGTATCGGTGTCAGCAGAATAAATGAGAGAACTTGTCGATTATAAGGAAAAAGGTGCCAACATTAGCCAGGAATACCACGCCATCTTACGAGAAGAAGGCCATCAAATAAAAACACAAAGAAAATTTGCTATTATGAAACAACACATAGGTTCTTAGGGATAGACTTACATTAACATGTGCCGCTCTACCGACGAAACTCACTGGTAGTATCGTACAAATCTGTTTTCAAAGAATTACAAAAATGTTTAGGAAAATTAAATTTTTCGACAATAATTCGGGTTGTTAGCCTGTTTTGAAGCGAAATTCACGAAATTTTATTTCTCTAACTATTATTATCCTTTCTTCACTTCATTATAGCCCATTTGAGATATCTGACTCTCTTTTTCATATTAAAATAAACAATTTTGTGGACTATAAATGAACTATTAACATTATATATATATTAAATCAGCTGATGAATTTTTTTCCTTGCTGAAATTTTTTAGTTCTCGACACTAAGCAAATCCCTGCTCATCGTGACTCGGCGTTAATGTAAATAAAGAAAAGGTTTCCGTACAACATGCGGACTGGGCCGCTCGTGCGGTTATGCGGGAGGTGAATACACCGTTGCCAATAATAATAAAACAACTCTTAGGCCCCCCCTCGTATCGTGCCGTAAATGTTGCATGAGAATCATCAAAATCAACAACAACAAAAACAAGTAAATTCCACGTGTGTAACTCTGTTTTATGAGAAGCAATTTTCTTTCGCCAAATGCCATTGTTGTTACATTGACAGGTATTGGCATAAAATTCATAGACAAATGTCATTCAACTTCAACTTGGGCGAAATTGCAAATCGATAGGAAAAATTGTAAATTTTTAAAAGTATATTGGATATTACTAGCGATAGCTGGGAGAAGTGGTGACCTAACGTGTTCCGTTTCAAAATATACAACAATCAAAAATGGATCCATTTTGTTGTGGTACTCATCTTTCTGATCTGAGTTAATAAGTGGTGAGCTTTAGCCTCCTTCTCCCTAAAAATATTTACTTGAAAGGTAACTATTTCTTTTTACGTTATATATGGTCTGGACAAAAAAATGAAATATATGGTCTGGGCAATTTTTGAATGATGAAACGTGTTTTTTTGATTTAAGTTATAAGTTAATCAGCTTTATGTGAATGTCCTCTTTTTGATCTAGATATTTTTGTTATACAACATTGTAAATGGTAGAAGTGAAAGCTGTTTATTAGATCACCACATCTCCTCATCAGATTTCTTACGGCAGGGATCAAACCAACGGATCTTGACTTCATTATAAAATTAAAATATTGTCCGTACTTTTTATGAGAATTGTTTCGAAACCTTTATGTATTTAGTGAAATGTCATTGAAGCTATAAAATATACCATGTGATATCCGATTCCAAGTGTCGGCTAAAAAGAAACAACTGTTCCTTTGCTTCTTACACTAAATAGCTACAGATTTGCTAATCAGCTTTTCTAAGAAATTACATTGAGATTAAGCAGATATGAAGAATACACCAATAGCTTATCTACTTAAGACAACCAATATTTCTTGATGCTGAAAAGTAAGTCGATAGAAACAATGCTAGCAGAATGAGTATAAAAATTGTTACACAAGTAAGTGTCTAGTTGATCTTAAAGTTGAAGTAAATATCGCTAAGTGGGAATGGGTCATTGAAAACATCCCTTTTTAATTCAGTAAAAAATATTACACTAAGCTTCTCTATTATCCTGAAAATTTGTTTTTTTCAGAATTGCAATATGTTCACTTATATATGTGGATCATTTAACACACGCCCATAGTTAGCCTAATTTGAACCAGAATTTATATGATATCTAAAATATAATTTGTGTTTCATTGTGAGACCTAAGCCCATGTAGTCAGCAACTTGTTCAACACTGTGATTATGTATTACATCGTACAGGCAAATGATTGGATAATCTCCTAGAGACCACTCTATGAGGTCCTCATACGATATAATACATACTCACAATGTTGACCGCACAGTTTTCATTACACTACTTTTCTAAATTATTTTGGTCCAGTTGCAAAACTTCTCTGTTTTGTATAGAAGGAACTGATTTAAAGAGCTTGACCTTAGTTGCATATATAAGTGCTTTCGAACATAGAATCGCACTTAGAGCGCTTTTGTCATTCGCACATAGTCATAGTTTGAAAACTATAACTCGAAAAAAGATACCGAAGTCGGGTTCGTTTTCCTGATCTACTAGTAGATCGCAGACGAAGATTGGGAAAAATATAGACATATTTATTAATATTGATATATCAGGAATAATATTCCATGGACTTTTCGCCTGTGAATTCGATTTGTATGCACATTAGTTATCCAAAACACATAGAAGTGAAAAAAATAATAATTTTACAGGCGTAAGTATCACTTTTCGAGTCGACACCTTGAAGTTTGAAGTTTTAAAAATAATTTTAAAACTTTGAGAGCACTACAGGAAGTATGGAACTTCATTTCTAATGTTATTGTTATTAGAAACGAGAGTATTATAGAAAGAATTAATATTGAAGCATTTTTTTCCACTAAAAAAATAATTTTTACAAATCTTAGCTCTAAATACTTGCCATATGTAAATAAATATAATTAATTTATATTCCACTTTTTAATACTTGATGTTAATGAAGTAATAAAATGTTTTGTTCAAAAAATAACAAGTTTAATTTTTAGTATACAATCGCACAATTGAATAATTTTAGATTTGTTTATTGAAGCCGGAGCTCTAGATACCCGGTTATCGAGCAAAAGTAGCAGCTCGAGCTCGCTCGATACTCACTCATTGCTCCACTGCTCAGCAGGACAAGAACTTTCAATTTTGTTTGTCAAAACTTCTTTGCTCGAAAAGTTTCTAGTAATGAGGAATGAGCAAGTGTGCGAGTGCTCGTTGCTCAAGGGCTCGCACAGCTCGAAAATGTTTGAGAAATATCTTTAACTCTAATTAAAACTGAAAATGGAGTAGACTATCTAAAGTTCAAACAAAGCAGAACAGCAAAATGAAGTAGAGCAAGTTGAGACAACTCGAAACACTTGGCATGAAATACATTACGGACAACAATCTTTTAATTTTAAGGTTTGACATTTCTATCGTAAAAAAATGTCAAAATATTTCAGATCTTTTAATCAATTTTTTATGAAATTTACATTTTTATACCTTTCATGTACATGAACATGGTTATTAACTTTGCTTCGAACTATGTAGATACCAGAAAAATAAGAGATAGACCCACCCAAAAATTTATGCTGATTGTATCAAAATGACGAGTTAAGTTGAATTAACCATGTCCGTCTCATTTTTTAAGATATTTCACCTGAATTTAATATGCGGCTGTATTTTTGTAATGTATTGATAATTTTTCGGAACCGGCCGACTCAGTCGACTATATCATATAGCCTCCCTACAACCGATTTGTTTATATATGTGATTTTCGGTCATAATTACTTCAATAAAGCTTCTAAGAAAGAGAAATTCGGTATTCTACTCGCACATAATGAACTTAGTGTTGATATTGAGAGTCATCGAAATCGAAAGACTATATCATAATAATAAAAGCATACATTGAACTTCAGCTAAATCCAACTCTAGAGGTGTTCAGAGGCCTGTTAGGTAGTAGTATGTAAAAACCAATAAAATACATACATATATAAAATGTTTTCCGATTTAGTATTACCAAAAAATTACAAACTTAAAAATCTTCATTTAATTTTCCCTTAGACCTCTGACTTATTTACCATACTAATAATGCCTAAATTTTATCATCAGGACATCGATTGCCATTCAAGAAATCGCTCATCTTTTAAAGCTCATATTTTGAGCATTTTGAGCATTTTGAGCAATATATCAATTGCCGTTTGAGAAACCTCCTTCCTAAGATCTTACCTTTTCAGTAAACAATTCCAATTTCCAAGTTCACTTTCTATTAAAATTTTCTATTGAAATATTTACCACAGATTGTAAAGAAAATAACTAAATTTGAAAGAAAAAAATTAAATTCAAATTTACTCAAAGTTAAATGATCCTTTGTAAAGTACAACAAAAAATAAACATACAAACAACAGGCCCAAGCATACATCAGCATTTTTACAATATTTTCGATTACAATGTTTAACACGCCTGTTCCATTGGGGCCAAAAGGCCAACAAAACTCATCAAAATTGAATTTCCATTTTTACATAATAATTAAAAAAAAAACACAAACAAAATATACTTATAAATATATATGCATACGAATTTACGCGTACTATGGCAGAAAAACAACAACAACAAAAAAATGTTTATAAATTTATTATTTTGAGTGTCAACTGACAACCTGAATATACGTATTTGATAGCATGACCCTGACTCTTAACATCGACAAAGCTCACTTAAATGTCGACAAATTCATCACACACACACACACGCACAAACAATCCATTAAACAATTCAAAAAGTTTAAATTCTTCAAAATTACACATTGCACATGTTATATATATACCGATATTTGTACTCGTATGACATCGGGTGCACCAATGTTTAATATTGTTTAAGGTCGCTTGGATCATTGGTGACCACTCATAATGGTGGGAGATTATGTGGGGTAAGCGCAGCATCTCAAATATATTTGATTTGATTAAAATAAAAATATTTTATATACGAGTATTTAGATACATATATGCATAAATATATATATGTAAGTATATTGTATGCATTCTCTATACAGATGCGGAGCAATCATGGGAAAAGCCATCTGAAATATGTGAGTTTTTACGCAATGGTTACACTGATGACAGTGATTATGGCGATGTTGAAAAAGGTGGAATACCTTTGACAAGAAACCCTTGTCAAAAACGTAGATTGTCAATTCAATATATATGTATATTTCTACGAATGTACAAATAAGTTTTAGAAATAAAAAAACTTTGCTTGCCTTTACTTTGCATATATCGAAAGATATCCTTAAAAAAGACGACCTGCAGTTCAGAAACAGAGAAATACGTTAAATTAGGTTATTGGACCACGGTGGGCGACATCTTATGGATATTTATGATAATAAAGGAGACTGTGCTACGGCCGCTATATTTTTTTCACTGCGTGTTGGACGTGGTCTATTCGGTCGAATATTATCCAATAATGAATGCTGGGTGTGGAGATGGGTGATGGTGGTGTTGCAAATAGTACGCTCAATAGGCCGATTATGTTGACCATAAGTTGAGCGAAGCACGCGAAACATATTCTTTACAGAACGTGAATTTTCGTAATAAAATTGAATGATTTGTAAACGTTGTTCAGGCGTAAGTCTTTCCATAATGAATTGCCAGACAATACCGAACAAAAATAACATTACAGCTTGACACCACTCACGCGTGATATGTCAAAAAAGACTATTAAAAACAGTACCTCTACTTGGATCACCCTTTATGTAGGTCAATGAGCAAAAGCTAGCACTTTGAAATAAATGAAGACAGAAAAGAATGATTTCCAAAAAATTCGGAGGACTCTGCCTATGCATAACCTACTATTAGAGAATACAAATAGATATATATTTTTTTTCTTATTTACCATTTGATTTCTGATTTTTTTCTCCTTCCAATGAAAATTAAAAATAATTTTAAATTTAATAGTGCTAAAGCCTGAAGTTTCATATTTACTTTATTTACTCTTACTGTGCCATGAAAAAATACAAACTGTTCTTTTTATTAATGCCTACCAAATACGATTATTCTTCAACGCTTGTTTGTATTTTCATTTATTTCGTACAGTTAAATTGAAATGAATTTTTCATGCAACAAAAAATAAACATTTATATCGTATATTTGAGCCAAAGGCAAATATTTATTTCAACCGCAAAAGCATAACGAAATTGCTGGAATTTACATAAAAGACTGAACAAACGTATTTGATATAACACCATATATGTACATACAAACATGGACATATGGAGAGCATGTACATATAAATACATACGTATGACTGTGACATTATTTACTTAGTTGCTTTGCAATACATTTATTATATATGTATTTATATATATATTTAAGGATTTGCACATCGAACGCGAGCATACAACAATTCGCAATTGTCGAAGAATGCTGAAAGACAGGGAGGGAGCCTTGTTTTACTTGTATTTTATTGACATTGTAAGATTAGAAGCATGACTGGAAATTGACAGATACGTGATTTCATCGTATTGACAACTGACAAGTGAACAAGTACAAAAACAACATTACAAATATACAAATACAAATAAATGCAATTACATATTCGTTACATATGCGCGCTTTGTGTATTCGAGTATTTGCAGAAAATTTATCAGGATTACGATTAGACTTGTTAACAGGCTTACGTGTTTCATATAAAAAACAAAACAAGATTAAAACAATTTTCATGGCAAAACATGTGTAACTTTCTAAAAAGAAATATGCATTTTTATATAATAATAATATTTAAATATTTTAAATGGATACTACAACAAGCTGTTTAAAAATCGATCATTCGGAGTTAGCTCAGAATAAACTATACGTCCCCATATTTGCTGAAAAACCATCAAGACGCACTCCAAAATATGGAGAAAGAATTAGGCCGAAAATTGCGATGGCGGTGTAAAGCATCATATATGTAATACAATGTGATTGAAGGAAAAAATTCTTTTTTTAGTAAGAAAATGTTTCGGATGTGACTAAAATATATATGCGATAAAATAAAAATAAAATCCCGTAAGACTTTTAGCACTTGTTATACTCGTTCTATTTTTCACGTCTTATTTGGCTTCATTTTATCAGCTTTCATTGTATTTTATTTCATTATTATTTCATATTTTTATACCTTTCATATACATGAAATAGTATATTAACTTTGGTCCGAAGTATATAGGTATCAGAAAGAGAAGAGACCAAAATGCATACCGATCGTATCAGAATCACGAGCTGAATTGATTTAGCTATATCCGTTTGTCCGTCTGTCTCTATGTTTCATCGAAAACTAGTTCTTCAATTTTTGACATATTTCAATAAAACTTAGTGCGCAGATGTACTGATACATAGCTAGATGCATTTGTTGGAACCGCCAGATCGAACGACCGATTTTTAAGATCCGAAATTTTCGTCAAAATAGCATTTAAAAGCGTGAAATTTGGTATTCTTCTCAATTTCAAATAAATATTGATACTAAAAGTCGTTGAAATCGAAAGACTATATCATATAGCCACCATATAACCGATTTGTTCTGATATGAGAATTTGTGTCAAAAATCCATCAAAAAGGTATGGAAGAAGCCGAAATTTGGTATTCTACAGAAGTGAATTCAAGTTTATTTTGGCTGGTTAAAGACCGTCCCTCTTTCTTGTTTTATTTCCTTTCATTTGATTTGATTGTATTTTATTTTTATCCATTTATTTTAAATTCATTCAATTCTTCTAATACGTTAATTTTATTTTATTTTTATTTTTTCCTTTTTATTGCATCCCGTTAGGGAGTAAATTTCAATTTCTAATAATATGGCAGAAATTCAATAAGGCTGCTTTCTGCATGTCGAAGATGATGTGATCTGGCAACTGGAGCCTTCGTATGTTTTCCTTAAAATTAATATGCACCAGGCCGTGCGCGGAAATGATGACTGGTAGTAGATACACTCTTCTTAACTTCCATTGGCGTTTCACATCAATACCTAAGTCAGAGTACTTTGTGATATTTTCCGAATATGTTTTTTGCAAGTTTGTTGAGAGCAACCGCAATATCAATTATAAATACTATTTTACTAGCCTGTTCAACCACAAATATATCTGGTCGATTGTGGTCTCTCGTGGCATTCGTCAAAACGGTTCGATCGAAATATAGAAGCATGCTGGCATCTTCGTGCACTGGTTCCGGAATATGTCTGTAGTACGATGGCTTATTTTGATAAAAGTTGCAAGTTGCAACTGAATTACTTTCGCGATGTCATTATGTCGCTTAAGATACATCGAATTAGCGAGCATAGCACATACAGCGAGCACATGGTCTAGAGTGTCGCTTCTGATACTGCATCTACGACATCTGTCTGAAGGAGCATTTATGTCACGAATTACATACTTGACATAATTTCTGGTGGGAACGACCCCATCTTGCATTGCAAAAATAGTCCCTTCCGTTTCGGCGAATATTGCTCTGTTTGTGAGTTATAAGTGCGACAATTTTTGGTCGGCATGTGGACTCAGCAAATCTTTCCGATTTACTCTTTCCACCTTCTTTCCTGGTCAACGTCGTTCGAAAGACGAATGCTTTGGGATGATGAGCTTTATATTTGGACATGACTGTACGTATTATCCGATGCATATTTTCCTGCTCGATTGTTGACCATTTTATAGCTCCAAAACTGTACGATACCACGAGTATAGCAAACAAATGTATGGCAAGTGTCTGGTTTGTTCCACTTAATTGAGTTTTGCATATAGCATGAAGTCGTCTCCTAAACTCCATCACTAATTTTTTCCGCATATGCATAGTGTCTACACAATTGCTCTGCATAACTCCAAGATACTTATATACCTCATCTAGTTCCATTTCTTTTATATCGAGGCCTACAAGTTCAATGGGAGTATTTCTGGGAACCACCTTTCCTTTCAAGATAGCTATTGCGCGGCATTTCTCAAGACCAACAGGCATCTTAATGTCATTGGAAAAAGTTGCAACACATTTCAAAAGCTTTTCAAATTTGGTTTGGTTTGCTGGCATAAAGCTTCAAATCATCTACGTAGAAGAGATGACTCAATCGGTATCTTCCAGTCTGGCTATGTTTCACCACATAACCGTAGCCTGTATGATGAACCAGAGTGGACTCAGTGAATCGCTTTGGAAGATTCCATTGCTGATATTTATGTACCTCTTGTAATGAGCAGCGCCAGATATTAGCAATTTTATTCGAGTTTTACAATATTGCATAATTTTTTCTAGGAAAAGTAATATATTGGGATTGAATTTATACAAATGCAACACGTCAATAAGCCATGAATGGGGCACTGAATCGAAAGCTTTCATCCAATCGATGTACGCTGCATATAGGTTTCTGCTTTACCTTTTTGATTGTCCAAGTATCACTTGATCTATAATTAGCTGCTCTTTACATCCCTGTGACGATCTTATGCACTCTTTCTGTTCTTCTGCAATCAAGTTGTTTGCTTCAATGTGTTCATAAAAGATGTTGGATATGCTTGACGTTAGTATTTTATTTAATTTAATTTTTTTATTTTATTTTTATTTTTTTATTTCATTTTTATTTTTTGTTTTATTTTTTTTTATTTTAGTATTTTATTTCAGTTTATTTTATTTATTTTAAATTCATTTTTTTTTAAATTTTTTTTTTAATTTATTTGCTTATTTAATATTTTTATTGCTCGCTTTCGGATTAATATTTCTTAGTTATATTCTTTCTTTCAGAATCTCTAAAGAACCATTAAATAAAAGTTATGCTTCAAATCTTTTACGTTCATTTTTCATAACTAATTTTATATCTGCCTAAAGTGTTCCAAATCTTGTAAACTTTTACAACTTTTGCTCACCCATATAAGTATATTTGTACATTACTAAGGGTAACTACGTTGTAAAAAATATGCTTTACTATTAGTAAAATAAGTTTTTACTACAAGTATCCTCATTCACAAAACCGAAGCAGTAATCGTAATCGGTCGCCACCAGTCGAGCGAAATATCGCCAAATAGCCAACCATTTGGTCTACTCGTATATGCAAAATACTACAAAACCATTTAAATGTCTCCGAAAAGTCTCATTTGGGCTATAAAAACAAGTTTAGCAGCAAAGAGCTTACCAAAAAAAAACAAAAAAAGAGCGCCAAAATCTGAAGAAGTCTTCACTCCCCCAAATTGGCACTGTGTTTGATATGCTGCTATCAGGCATGCACGAGTAAGCAAAATAGCTTTAGAATGCCTGATTTACAGACAAACACGTATGCTACATTACGTTTGTATTTGCTATGTACTCGTTTAAAAGTGTTATGTATACCTCAAGGAACAAAAGGATAATATTTATGTATGAAGGGAAAAACTCTTCTTCTCTATGTAAATGCATATATATATATATTTTTCATTTACAAGCGTGCGTATGTTTGTATTTAAATTCAGCTCAGTTGTTGTAAGCGCCAAATTACTTCTGGGCATATTTTTTTACGCATCATAAGGATAATTTGCTTAGCTGTCACTACAACAAATTATCCACAGCAAGGAGAAAAGATATTATTTTAATTTTATTGCGAAAAGGATTTGAGTGAAGATTTTTTGGCGTCGTTTTACATCTTCATGAACGCCAAATTTGTCATGCAACAGCATTAGTTAAGTAAAAAATAAATTTTAACAAGAAATTAGTTCGCATATGATTTCAGCTTTGCACTTTTTCCTAGCGTTATTTATTTTCTCCAATGCAATGGCATTTTTTTAGCTTACCAATCTCCACTTGAGTTGAATTTTTTTAAAATTTAAACGAATAATCTACATGTAAATATCTCTGCACACAAATATTTGCAAATCCTTGAAATTCGAAAATTGTCGGCTTTAGCATTGAAAATGCTACTGTATAGATATGCAAAAAAATAGTAGTAGACAAACTTAATTTCGAGCAAAAAAGGAAGATTTCCATCATACATCAATAAAGTCAACGCACTTCAGTCAGCCTCAATTCCTTTGAAGAGAACATCAACAGCAGCTAACAGCAGAAACAGAAGAAAGAGAATGTAATATGGAATGTAAAAAGCAGGGTACAGAATATTTTAACGGTATTTGATATGGCTGTATGCAGAAATATGCAAAGAATAGCAATTTTCAGCGCAACAGATAAGGAATTGAGCATTGAATGGGAGATAAGATTATTTTTGGGTTAAGCCACAGAGCTGTAGCGAGCTGCCCCAGTCACAAAATTTGTTGGTGTTCTTTAAAGATTTGCACAGCATCTCACTTAGTCACTTCATCACAGCTAGTTTCATCTTTAAAAGTTGATATATGAGAAGGTTTAGAGAACGAAAACCAAAGTTGCCCACGAAATACTACAGCAAGGACGTGGAAAGCAGAATCCCAAGAATGCATGAATGCCCATCGGACAATATCTAGTCAGAAAGTTCACCGCATAAGAAGCTTCACCTATTTCTCGAAATTCTCCAGCTTTCATGTTTAAATATTTTACCAGCGTTTTCAGAATTAGTGCCAGCCCATAAGCGGATATCATATATTATATTAGCATGAGCCACATTTGTGAATACCCCATCGGTGGGATGTACGAATGAGTTACTGCTGTTTAGGGTCGTGGCTGAGAGCCCGGGAAGATATCAGGAGTCTACTTACGTAAACAAAGGAATGTCTCAGAATGGATTCTTCTCTTCCATGTTACTGATCATGGGGGAGGTAAGATGGATGCAAATGCCTATGAAATTTCTGTAGCCCTTAGGGCCAAGTTACTGCAGGGTCTATGGGTTTTGTTGCATTGGGCTATTTGAAAAGTTTCAAACTGGTGTAATCGATACGGCGGAACTTGTTCTCTTCACAAGGAGATACGAAATTTCGGCAATAAATCTTCCTACTTGGTGTTAAGCTAAATTTATGGAGTGGTTGTATGGCGTCCTGCTGTAAGCAAGGCGATATATTTCAACCTTATAAATAAATTCAGAGACTCCCTCTGATTAGCGAAAGTGGGGCACTCAAACCTACCAGAAACGTGGTCCTTAATGTAATCCTCAACATCCTACTGCACTTATTGTAGCTCAATTAATGGAGTAATCAACGATTTGGACACTCGAGAATCCCCGAAAGGTACACTTTCAACGTAATCACACAGACCTCTTCCGACCTCTTCCTCGGAAGTTCCTAAATGGAACGAATGGAATGGCAATTTCGATATTCCAGTAAATAACATTGAGATAATACGTAGAATTCCATGACGGCCGCATTAGCCGAGTAGTTAGCATTGCGTACTACTATTCGGAAGACGAGGGTCCAAGTACAAGTTCGAGCAGCATCCAAAATTATTGAAATATAATATTTTTATTTGCAGTCGCTTCTCGGCAGGGAATGTCAAGCCCTCCGAATGTATTTCTGACATGAAATTAAAAGGTCCTCTCAAAAATCCATCGGTCGTTCGAAGGTGACTTAAGATAACCTGTAGGTCCCTCCATTTGTAGGTAAAAAAAATCAAGACGCAAAACCACAGTTTGGTGAAGAAGATCGGCCGAAAATCGCACGAACAAATATAAATATATATATTACGCATGATTCAAAAGTCGATAGGAGAGTTGGTGGTGATGTTTTCTCAAAAGGCAAGTAGGTCCGGCTGCCCGTCTATTGCAGCATTTTTCAAATCTAAGTACAGCTATTATGGAGGCAGAAGACAACAGCGGAGCTGAGCTCTTGAACAATGGTATTTTCATTTTAAGCCACAGTCAAGCAGCAGTTAAATCGCTTAATGCTTACAAAGAATTCAAAAATTGTACGATCTCTAGAGTAGATAGCAAAACCGAACAGAGTGTCTCTCTATTGGATTCCTTCTAGCCACAGGGACATAGACGGTAGGTTTATGATGTTTGTCTTACAGAAACCGCTCTCAAACAAAAGCAGTGATTGCTTGCCTCCACATTCACCTAGAAAACACTGAAATGTCCTAGAAGTCAAAGCTTTATCTCGATGGATGTATCTCGGCTCCATCACCTTCCATAAAGAAGTTTTTTTCAGTTGCACCATACCCTCCCATCCACTCGTGAAGCAATTGTGGCTACGAAAGAACCACCAGATTTTTCGAATTTTTTATTGCACCCGTTGAGTTTTTTCCTGTAAATTCAAGGTAAACTCAAAGTAAATACGCAAAGCATTTAACTGGCAGAGATAAGTCAACCAACTTTCGCAAATATGTGAACATACGCATACATACACACTTAACACGTATATCCATTTGATATATTTGATATTTGAGTAAACATACAAACAAGCTTACATTTATTATTATTTTCTATTTCTTTCAATACCAACGAAAGAAAATGCCACATTCCATAAGCCTGTACGAGCACCGAAGTGAAGACACTGCACCACTGAGGCATGCCAAATAGGCTAAGGTTGATAACCTGCAAGCACGTTTAGACCTCATTGGCAACTCAAACTCAAACGAAGCAAGCACAAGCAGATGCGCATAAGTATTTGAAAAGCTAAATGTGAGATGGGCGTGTGGCAGCAATTGCATTTGCCAATACTTCACACCACCAAACACCAAACAAACAGCAAAGTACTCGCATATGCAACAGTTGTAACGCTCGGAGCAGTTACATTGCCGGAAAGATAAAAAAATTGCCAAACACATCCACGCACACACACACACAAATACACAAGATAAATAAAAACTTACTACACTCGTCTGTGCTGGTATCTGGAGAATAATATGAATGTATGGAGAAGTGCACTTCAGGAATACAAATGGTAGTTGCTTTTGTTGTGTACACCGTACGCTGGAATTCTGGAGTGTTCTGGTAGTGTTGTAGCAGGTATGCTGTGTTGGCGAGATGGTGAGGCGGAAGGTTTCATTTTTAGCTTTAGAATTTTTTTATCAACGGAATCTAGTCAAGCGCATCACATCACGTTGCAACTGGATTGCTTTTGAATTTTAATACAATAAAATATAAGCAGATATGTTATGTATATCCACCTTGACTTCTAAGCAACGCACAGCTCTAAGCCACATATCTTTATAAAAAGCCGTTATTTAAGTGCTTTAGGAATGCAGTGGGTGTCAAACTTTTTTGAACGAACACGCGCAAGTGGTTAAGAGTAAAGTAACTGTTGCCTAGTTGGTTAGGTAAGGTAAGGAGTATTTTTTAAAGGTACAAAATAGTTGCAGAAATCTGAGTTTCTCTTTTTGAAATATTGTGTTTAATTAAGAAAATTTTCTAACAAACTTTCTAACAAAAACATATAAAATTCTTGCAATGATATGCTATGGAAATTTAAAACAAATTTAGTGTATTATGGGAAAAGTGTATCAACCAAAATGCCTCAGACCACGACTCGTCTCGATTGTAATTTATGGCAAAAACTAAATTAAAAAAACAGTTTTAGTAAAAAACAAATATATTTTTAGTTTTATTAATAAAGCAATTTATAAATATGATTTCTAGCATCATAATTATTCTAAAAATCAATTAAAAAAAATTTTTTGTAATAATTATTGAACTGAAAAAAGTGAAGAAATCAAGGACTCGGCCCAAAACAATTCATAAGTCGGCTAAAAGGCTAAGGCTTCGACTGTTTACTCATTACTTTTTTATATGAAATATTCCCAAAACTCGTAAGACTTTCTTTAATTATTATTAGAGTAAACATTTTCCTAGAAAGTTTTTTCAAAATAGTTAAGAAGTTATGAATATTTGATGTGACAAATAACACTGCTCTGTACTGAACTGTTTCTTTAAAAACTTCTATAACAAAAATTAAAATTTTGTTGCTCAGAATCTTTGTATTTTTCGTAAAAACATCATAAACGGTATATGCTCCTCATGGTGAAGGCACTTTACTTTCAGTTGTACCAGAAATCACAAAAAAAAAACGGAAAATATAATAAAAGGTCCCTAGGCTTTGGCAAAATTACATTTTTTTATTCTCCGTCGTTCCCTTCAAGGGTGATACACTTATTATAGAGACCCACCAACTTTTTGTTACCTTTTTTTAGTACGACTTGTCCTTTGCTTAAAAATAGGCCTCAGTTTCGGCGAACACCTCTTCATTAATGAAAATTTCTTCCCAGCGAGCATTTTTTTGAGATCGAAAAACAATAAATAGTCGTTGGTGGCCAGATCTGGAGAATACGGTGGATGCGGAAGCAATTTGAAACCCAAATATCATGGATTTTTACTATTGATTTCACTGACTTGTGACACGGTGCATTGTCTTAGTGAAACAGCCGTTTTTCGGCGAGTTCGTCCTTTAAACGGTTCAATAACGCTATGTAAAAATCACTGTTGATAGACCTTACTTCTTTAAGGTAGTAAATGAAAATTATTTTATGCGCATTCCAAAACCTTGCCAGCCGACTGTTGCGTTTTTACACGCTTTGGAGCGGGTTCTTCGCGTGCAGTCCATTCGAATGTCGATTGGACTTCGGAGTGAAATAAGGGAGCCATGTTTCATCCATTGTCACATTTCGATGCAAAAACTCGGGTTTATTACGCTTGAACACCTCCAAACACTGCTCTGAACCATCAATTCGTCGTTGTTTTTGGTCAAATGTGAGCTCGCGCGAAACCTACTCTGCACAGAGTTTTCTCATATCCAAATATTCGTGAATGATATGATTTACACGTTGAGTTGATATCTCTAGAGTGCCTACTATTTCATTAAATTTCAATTTATGGTCATTAAAAATCATTTTGTGGATTTTTTTGATGTTTTCGTCCATAATATGTCCTTTTGTATGTCCACTGCTTCCACCGTCTTCGGTGCTCATTTCACCACGTCTAAACTTAGCGTACCAATCCGTTATGGTTGATTTTCCTAGGACGGTGTCCGAAAACTCGTCTCGTCAAGCTAAGTTTTTGCTTCAACTGTTTTTTTCCTCAAAAAGCAATATTTTATCGACGCGCGAAACTTCTTTTCATCCAGTTTTTCACGATAATAAAACTTGCTTAACTCAAAATGCTATAATTCACAAACTAATGGCCCTATAGCTGTCAAATTTATATACGCTTCTTTTAAAGCTTCCGGCTAATTAAAAATCATTAATTATTGCTAGTAGCGCCATCTGTGTGTCAGGCCGTGGACTTTTCATTTGACCTGTTAAATGTGGTCTATAGCTTCAATGGAGTTTAAATATTACCTCTTCATCTTCAAAAACGTGGTTTGCATTTTCAAAACCTTCCATATTTTGATAGAAACATAGTTGGGGCTTTCTAGATCTGATTCAAAATTAATCAGATCAAAATCAAAACAGTAGAATAGGGTTAATCTACGAAAATCTAAATTTTTTGGACCAGAGAAGAAGAGTTCGCATATTGCTTTTCTAAATAAGATGATATAAAATATTGCTCTGATACCTTTGAGATTCTCTGAGAACTGAATTTTTCAGAAAACTCAGATGAATGAAAGCAAATTACTGTTGTCTGGAGAAAAAGTTTGACCACTTTTCTACTGTACAAAGGTAACAAATACCCATCAAAAGCTATTCGACATGCAACAAATATAAAAGAAAATAGCTGAACGAATATTTATAATTATATAATAATTATAACCGCTGAAATGATTTTTGCCCGCGCGAACGTATTACTTGAAAAAAAATTTCATATTCTCAATACCAACTTCATATAAATGTTGGAAGGAAAGCTTTATAAAAGTTTTGATCAAAGAAGGATTAGGCTTTTTACTGAATAGAAAACAATAAACTTGTCTCGAATCAGTGTCGCGAAATCTAAAAGAGAGGTTTCTGTAGGACCACCGTTTCTAGAGCTAATGAAATGACTTTGTTGAAGTATGGCACAGTTTTTTTAGGAATGAAAAAATTAAAAAAAATATATATTCGCTGCAAGAATCAGAAAATTCGGGACCCATGACAAAACACTTCCAAATGGGTTGAGGTGATCTACTTTTCGAATCACAAACTATGGGAGTCTATATAATACCATGCCCCGAATCAAAAGTAACCAAGCAAAACATGTGGTGATAGACAGAGTTCAGATCTCCATAATTTTCGATGGGCGTACTCCCTGCAGTTCATTCAGCGTCGATTCGGACTGCATTCTGGTGGCAGACACGAAATTTTGAAACTATACTGTCACCACAGAATATTGTCAAATCTTACCGAGAGAAGAGTTGGTACACTGGGATTGTCGCATCGTCAATGAAGAGATAAAACTCTGTATATCTCTCATTGTTACGATCGACTACACCACCTGCCTTGTGGGAGAAACACCGAGACTTGAAGAGCGAAACGAAAAGCATTTGCATACAGAAATAGAGAGATGCTGTACTGCGTGAGTACGAAGAGCTTGTGAAGCTGACCAACAAGTTGCATGCTTAAAAATTTTATGATAAAATACAAGGATATTCAAAATCCGCACATACTCACTTATGAACTAAAGAGGTCAACTGGAGACTGTTGTTTAGAAGAATTTTGAAGCAAACACTACTCGAGCCTGTTTAGCAGCAGTGAAAATAAAACACCGAAAATGGCGGACCCGAATAATGAGCAAGAAATCAACACGAACTCTTGAATGAAATGCTCAGAAAACGCAGCTAACGAATGACGAAGTATACGAATTTGCTATTTTACAGAATAAAACCGGAAAAACTCATGTCTTACGATTGGAATCTCTGCCCAATCCAATTAAATTGGAGTCTCCACAGTCTCTATTAAATTTCGAAGGATACTGTTGAAGACGTGTAACTTTTCTCCTTTCCTTCAATCTTGCACTAGTTTTACTTGTCAAACTAAGTGACAACCCGACATCTCGCTGACCAACAAACTCTGAGTTGCCTACTCTCCATACCTAGACTGTAAACGTACTTAATTTGAAGCAAATCGGTTCTGGTCTAATCTCGAAAAAGAAATAGCACTTTCCACTTACGTAGACATAAAGATACCTTCTTCCAAAAATTTAACCAAATTGAACCATAAACATAATTTCAATTTTTTTTAAAGAGATTGTTATCTGGTCCCAGAAAAAAAAATTCTCAAGTAAATCGAAGAATAAAAACGATTTTTTTCGCATAAGTCGGTCCCTGGCCCACTTTCCGTAAGAAAAAGCAATGTTCATATTCAACTCAGCAAAAAGCCACTTACATACTGTAAGGAAATTGAAACTTAATTTTGATAGGTCGGTCTCAGATCCTCTTCCTGGAAGATAAAGTAACCAATTTAAAAAAAAAATCGATCCAAAAATACAATATTTTCGAATAGTTCGATCTGGAGTTCGCCTCAGTTGAGAAAAAGTAGTGTGTTCGTATTAAGCCAATAGTGAACCTACTTACGTGGCAAATTTCAAGGAAATCGAACCAAAATTATGATTTTTTCATTTCTCGGATATTTCTCTCTTGTTTTGCCCGAGGCCATTTATTAAAAACTCATTGATTCATTGATTAAAAACTCATCTTAAAATCGCATAAGGAACCGCATACTCAATCTTTAAAATGCTTCACGCAAATTTTTTTTTTTTTTTTTTGAATTATCAAGTAGAAGAAGCAATGAACTACATATGAAAACAAAAATTTCGCAGGAAAAATACTAATGAAAATAAAATACTCCAATCCAAATAGAGATGCTAAGCTACCCAAGCCATACCCAAACCTGGTAACTGTTTGTCACACATTCAGGCCATTAAACTACAAATGCTCTTGCGAATGGCAAGAAAAACAAAAACACAGATATACTCATATAAGAGACTTTGCTATCAACCAGTATACAAACAGACGCCTTTAGGCATGCTGCAAAACTATTGCAATTTCTATGAAGCTTAACATTGTTGTTATCGCTGTTGTTGTTGTTGATATTTACCAGCCACACTTGCAAATGCTCAAGTATTGCAGACGGAAAGCAAACGCATACAAATAACAAGAAAATAGCTGCAAAACATGGAAAATATAAATACATAGCATGAGTATTTATATGTATGTATGTATATGTGTTCGTGCAACAAATATTTGCATCTTCATATTTTATGTATATATATATATGTGTTTTCATATAGGTAGTATAGTAGACTTCTTTCAGCAACGTCTCAATGACACAACTTCACTTGCTGCAGCTGCAACTACAGCAACAACTACAATAACAACTTTACATCTTCACCTACGCCTTCTCTACTCTTCTCTCTCATCATCAGCTTCTTCTCGCCGCTGTTGCATTATTTAGTTGTAGTGCACTTGCTGCAACATAAACAGCTACAAAAGCAACAACAACAAGAAACAGCATTTTAACATAATACCAAAGGCGATAGAGTTGCAAAGCGTCAAGCAACAACAAAAACTCCGTTTGAAACGCGCACCAATTGCATATACCCGCTGTGGCGTATACGTGTTATGTTTATAGGCAGCATGGCGCTTATGTGTGTGTGTGTGCGTGTGCACGCAAATCCTTCATCATAGTACGGCAGCTACTGCTGCCTTAGCGAATTTGCAACTAACGCATGTTTTTCGTTTTCTCGCAACAACTACACTTTTTAACTACTTTTTCTCGTATTAATTTTTTTCAATGGCTTCCTTAGTCACCACCACTCAAAGTTGGTTCCATAATTTATATTTCTTTTTACTTTTTTCTTAGTTTACAATTTTTGCATTTTTTTGTATTTTTTTCTACTCCTTATTTTTGTTTGCTTCAAGCATAAGCTCCTGCGGTGTTCTCCAAGCACGTGATGTTTAATTAACGGCAACTCTAAGTCATTCCTCGCTGCAGTTGCTATGTCAGCATATTCAGGTTTTCTTCATGCCAACTTTCTTTGCTGCTTCTTGCTTTTTCACCTTCACTGCAATTTACAGCTTAAGAAGTTTTACAACACCACAGTATTGGCCACAAAAGGATTAACTTACATTGGAAATTTTCTTAATTTGCAAATTAACGCTGATCGCGTTGAGTTCGTAAGAGTTTTGCAAGTTTAAGAAAAAGTTGTTTGCAAATTAAGTGAATTTACTACCAGCTTAGAGCTGATAAAGATACCCGGTTAACGAGCAGTATGAGCAACTTGATGCTTGCTCGATACTCGCTCATTACTCAGCTTCTCAGCAAAACAAACAAAATTTAAATTTTTTTTTGTCAAAATTTTTTTTGGCATTTCAATGATTTTTACACTTTGCATACAAAAATTTTTAATTATTAAAAAAAAAGAAGTTCGGGGAAAAAATCATTTTTTTTTTTTGGTCTAAATACTCGAAATGCCCGTGCTCGAATTTTCTTCAGTAGTGCGTAATAAGTGTGCGAGTTGCTCAAATGCTCGCACTGCTCCAAAATGTTAGAGCAAAATCTTATATAGATATAGAGGAAAAATATAAAAATATAAAAAAAATATAAAATGTGGCTTAATTTCATGCTAATTTCATGCGATATTTAAAAAAAAAATCTTTATTTTCTGAATTATATTTAAAAAATTTCATAAAAAATATTTTTTTGAACAGACTTTGTTTTCATTATTCAAAAACTTCTTTTCATATTGCCAAAAAAACTGTTGGACCAAACAATATTCAACGAATAAAGAAATAAATTATCTCTAAATTGAATATTTTTTGAGATGGAGCCGCCAAAAATCAAGGTCGGCTGGAGAATTAAGAAGGGTGTTGACGGACTCTCTATGAATGGCGTTTAGAATTTGTTGGTAGCTCGTCCTTTCTAGTGGTTATGTGTTACTGAATGAAGTTTATTAGGTCAAATACTGTCTTCATGAAGTGCATGACTGGTGGTTCTGTTTGGCTCCTATGTTAGCACTTCAACAGCTATTGCTTAAACCGCATAACACTACGCTCATGAACTGGTAGCATAGACACTTCACTGTGTAAATGTTGCACAGGAGGTTTTCTGTTCTTCAGTGAAGATAATTTTTACTACCAGCGACGAAGAGACACATTACCTCTTCGTGAACGTTTTTTTTTTTTAAGCAAATAAAATTTTTCTATTCTATGCAGAAATTATGTTCTAAAAACTTAAAACAAATGAGTACTAATGGTAAAAGAGCATCTAGTCCCCCAAACTAATAGGTGCCGAAATATATCTAAAAACCGTTTTCATTAAAATTCAAACCAAGATGTATGCATATAACATAAGTATAGTCAAATATAAGGTTTTTGAACTGAACCTATAAGTAGTGCTACAGACCATATGTTACAAACTATATGGTAGAACCTACTAGACAGTAAGTACCTGTAATGTAACCTTGGACAACAGTTAAAGCAGACGCAGCTTCAATGGAGCCACTCCAAAATATTCGAAAATGGCACCTTAAGTTTTTTATCTCTTATCGGCTGTCGATTTTTGAGCTTAATCTCGTCTCACAAATATTAATTTTTAGGTTGTAACAAAACAACCATCCTTCCTTTTCTTTTTGCCTTAGAGAATGAGACTCACACTGATAAGCTGCCTGATTTCCATGACATGGAAACAAAAGAAAATTTTCTAATTACGATCGCTCCTCGACAGGGAATGTCAAGCCACTCGAGTATATTTCTGACATGAAAAAAGACTCTTCATAAATATCCATTAGCCATTTGGCGGCTGTTTAGAAAAAACTGTAGATACATTTATTTGGTGTAAAAACATAGAAACGCTTTGCACAAATTGAGGAAGAAACTCAACGGAAAATGGCTTCAGCCTTTTCTGATTACTTATATTCTACTGTTGATATGATTTAAAAGACAACTACCCACATTCTAAAGAAGGTAAATAAAGAATTTAAGACTTTTTCCAAGGATTTAATTGATTGGGCGGTTATTTCAAAAAGCATATCTCAGAAATCACTAGAGAAAATTCGATATTATAATTATAATTATAATTTCCAAAATTTCCAGTGTCTAATATAAACACGAATATGGAAGCAAGCGGGGAACACCAACGCCTTTGTCCCATGTAACAGACTTTTTAATTTCTACACCCCGCTTCCCTCAAGTTCGAATACATAAGACGTTAATCAACAGAATTCAACAAAACTTGCTAAGTGTGCTACTTTGGGATTACAGGGGACTACAGTTTCTATTAAAAATGGCTGATAAGGGTCTATAGCCTAATCGCCATATAACCTTCTATTTTTCACAGAACTGTGGAGTTAATAGTAACGTAAATTCTGGATTATCCAGGTTAGACAAAGAAGCGAAACGAATGGGTCTGGCAGTGAACGATGACAAGACGAAATATTTCATGTCATCAAATAAACAGTTTTTGCATTCGCGACTCGGCTTCCACGTCACTGTTGACAGTCATCGCTTCCAAGTCGTAGATAATTTCGTTTATCTTGGAACCAGCATCAACAACACCAACAATGTCAGTCTTGGCAAAATCACTTTTGTCAAAAGGTGCAATTTAAAAGTAAAGTTCTAGGACATGTTCAGGGCTAGGACATGTTGTTCTAATGGATGAAAGCAATCCAGCTTTGAAAGTATTCGATGGAGTATCCGCTGGTGGAAGCAGAGGAGGAGGAAGTTCTTCACTTCGTTGGAAGGATCTGGTGGAGAACGACCAGGTTTCATTTGGTATTTTCAACTGGAGCCAAACAGCGAAAAGAAATAACGAGAGACGCGCTATTGTTGATTAGGATTTAATCACGTAAGCATTGTCTACGCCAAAGAAGAACACGAATATGAACTTGATATAAATATCAACTGAAAATATAATGTTAGGTTGTACCCGAACTTAGTCCTCCTTACTAATATGTGGTCATACGTTATATATTTTAATTACTCAAATATGCTTCCAAAAATAATTCAACCCAAAAACAAAAACACCAGATCTAATCTCTGTAATTGTACATATATATGTAGCAAATAAAAATCCAAAATTAACCGCGATGATGAAATGGTATTAATTAAATTCAAACCGCAAATGACTGAAGAGTGCCTGGTCTGCTTAAGCGCAAAATTCACGCTTGCACACATATATCAAAAACCTCTGAATGTACCGAATGCCTGTAGAGATATACACGCGTATATATATATGTATGTAGAAACAAATTCAACATGCAACCACACTAATTAAGTAATCACAAGTCGAGACATTTTATGCTCATTATAAACCAAATTAAATTATGGAAGTGATGAAAGTCATTCACATTCAGAAATCGCATGCAAAAAATAGGGGGTGGAAGGCCAAGCAAAGAAAATGTATATATATGTAAAATAAACATGCAAATTGTCAGGTAAATAAATGCTGGTGTATAAAAGAAAAAACTTTTTTTCCACGTCCGGCACGATATCTGAGGAAAAAGGGAAAAATCCTGCTGCCAACAAAGCTGGCAGGTGATTATAAGCGATTAGGAGGGTGGACAGAAACAACAAACCAGAAACACGCAACAGCACGCAACCCGGCAGCGCTGTTGTTGTTGGTAATGCACACCTCGGTTAATACTTTAGGACTTTAGAATTATGACAAAACTTGCCACAAACATAAACTTCAAGGTAAAGTCGGTGTGAAAAGTGATACCCGACGTATGAGTTACTCTAACCAGATAAATATTTTTAACCAAAATTTAAAAGTACTAAATTTGCGCAGTAAAAGTACGAAGTAAACTCAAAGCAAAGCTCGAAGAGCACAATAGCTACCGGCGTCTCGAATAAGTGTGAAAAGTTGAACCCAACACGATGCTGTCATACTGTCTATCATCACCCCCCACCCATCCCAAGGGAGTGGCGAACGAAATAATCAAAATAAGCTCTACGAACTGAAAGTAAAAGTATTTGGAGAGTATAAGTATGACGATTAAAATCAACCCTCAACGTGCCATGTGCCACCAGCCAAATATCCTATTGATTTTTTAATAAACGTCAACTGTTTAAATTAAGTTTTTTGAATTTTGACGCCAACATATGAACAACATCATCACCATTAACATCAGCAGTAGCAGCAGCAGCATTGCTTCAGGTATGTGAAATGAAACGTCAAACACCAAACAGCATGGGACAATGAGTTACAAGCTCCATAAGACACACCTAACTGTAAGCAAGACAAATTATAAAGGTCGTTGGGAGGTCAGCTGAATGAGGAGGATGAGGAGGAGGACGACGAGAGTTTACCGACAAACTTCATATCGTTTAAATTTAAATCGACAGTAAAGGATAGTAGTAGTAAAACGGCTGTCGAAATGGCGTGAAAATTGGAAATGATTAAATTTGGGGAGTGGGTGATTGAAGGTGGTGCATAAAGCAACAGTGTCGCATACTGTCTACAGTGTGTACGAGTACTTATTTGTGAGCATTGGGAAAGTACAGAGTAGCAGGTATTAATGCTTTTGAAAATGAAAAGGTAGTGTTTCTTGTTGCTACTGTAATTATCAACAAGTTGGATTGAAACCCCTGAAAGTACATACCTTGTGCTGAAATACCTTATTTATTTACATTTCAACTACAGTGGGTAACTGTTCAAATTATAATAATAATAATGTATAATTAACTGATCAATTTTTTGCATATTTTGGAAAAAAGTTTTATTGAAAATTAATTTTAATCAAGTACATATTGACCTTTATTATATATGATCTTTTAATTCATAATTCCATGAGAGTTATTTATGGAGGAGAAAATTGGCCTAATTATTTAAAGTGGCATTTTTTAAATCAATATCGTTTTAAAAAAATCGAAACAAGTAGTAGTTAGAAGATGCTAAGTCTGCACTATATGTTGGGTGCATCAAAACGTTCCAACGTAAATTTTTATAATAAATTTTTATGGTAAATCGCATAACGTATTTCTTCGAGAATTTCACAAATTTTCAAATCAAAATAATTTTGCATGCGAATAACAAAGGATTTACATAATTGTCTTTACGAACAAAATTGCTTGAATTGTCAATTTCAAACATGTGTTAGTTTGACACAATCGGATTAAGAGTAATATATCAACACCATCTGGTGACAAAAGCCGACAAGATTTTTTAATCATCAATAATTTATACAGAAATTCTTCTAACACTGAAAATAAAACCAACACTTTCAAAGCGAAAATTGGCAACGCTGCCAAATCAATTTTTTATATACGGTAGGCGAAGCACATTGAGCTCTATAGCCCAGGCCGAATTATAGTGCGTTTGAACTTAAATTTAGCTAACATATCTATACTGTTTACCTGAAAGCGAAGGTAAAGGGATATCACCACGAACGATCACCTTGGGCTATTGTGTAGCATCATTATGTTACCCTGTATATTCAACTATTGCTAGATATCGACACATTATGCTAGATATCGGCACTATAGAACTTGGGTTCATATAAGAAACTTTTAATTGGATTCTTACAGTTATCTCGCTTCTGACAGATACTGATGCGAGAGGACGAAGATATTGCTATAGCCTATAGAGTAGTTTCCACAGACCTTGTGCGATTTGATGCAGGCAATTCTTCTAAAAGTATCGAATTGGTCTCATCGATGAGAACTTTGCATCAACTCCAATACTCTCCACACGGGAAGCTGATTTTCCATCTAAGCCTGGGAACGAAAGAAAAAATTTATGGGCATAATTGTTGAGAAGATACTGAAAGCCAACATAGGAAATAGATATGAGCAGAACTTCATCAGTTTTTACACATGTAAAATAGGCCATTGGTAAAAAGTGGATCCTAAGTTCCAAGATCTGTCACTGCATTTACATAGCAGTAGTAAGACCAATACTCCTCCTTTATGGAGTAGTTGTGGTGGCATGCGTCGACAAATCTGAACCTCAGATATAAATACAAATACCCCCGCTGATTAGCATAAGTATTGCACTCAAACCCAAGCCAGCTGAAGCCTTTAATGTAATCCTCAACATCTACTACTGGACTTACTAAATTTCCAGATAGTAGCACCATCTGTCTAAGACAGGTAAATCAGTGGAGTAATAAACGATTTGGATCCTTGGAAGTAATCGAAAGGTACACTCTCGTCGCACAGTAGCATAGACTTCTGATGTTAATCTCTCGTTAGCAGAAATAACTATACATAAGACGCAAATAGCCAAAGGTAGGAATGGAATTATGTTTTCGACACTTCACTAAATAGCATTGAGTTATATACGGATGTTTCGAAGCTCGATGTGAGTGTTGATGCTGATGCTTTCTCAAAGACCCACTCTTGGAGCTTTCTTACGAATTGATCGGGTAATTACAGCGCCTAAGTAAAAGTAAGTGTACTGAGGATCTTACGGTCAGACAGATTTATTTTCATCATCTTGGCAACATGATAGTGCAGCCAGATTTCTCCCAATTGCAACGAACCCGGTTGAGAAGGGTCGACGTGACAACACGTTTCGTAAACAATGTCAATCCAGTCACCCACCAAGTGCAAAATACGTAACGTCTACTATTAACGCGTTTAGAGAGGAAACCTCCATTTGAAATTTATAATAAAGTGAGTGTATATGGTGATAAAACGAGCTTAAAAACGGTGGTACGTCTTTGCATGATGAACAGAGGAGCCAAAGACATTCAATTGTGACTGAAAAAGAAATGTCTGAAAAACTCGAAATCGCGCTCCATACGGATCGCAGATTGAGTATGGATGAGCTTTCTGCGATGCTTCCGCAAATTTCCAGATCTCTACTACACGAAACAATCACAGATGACTACGCATATCGTCAACTATCCACGAGATGAGGCTGGCGAGAAACTACTTCGAGGAAGGGATAAGAAAATTGATATCCGCTCACCACCTGCGTAGAAAAATAGGTTAAATTATGTACTAAAGTTTTAGTTAAAGCATTTAACTTACTTACAACAAATTCAAGAATTGTGCTTGAATGTCGCCCATCTCTAGAAGGATCTGACGAAAAAGAGCAGATTATCTCTTATTTTGGCTCCTCAGCACAGGTAGGCTTACTTTTTAGGCAAAGGTTGCATTTAGATGAACTCACACCGATCTTAGAAAATATATGCAAAATTTGCCTAAATTCTCTTAGGATAGAGGAAATTTCAAAGTTAGCATAAGTCCTGGCAGGCCACTATAGTAATATTATAATTCAAAAATTCCTCGAAAGATCTTTTGAAAGTGGACAAAATTAAAGAAATTCTATTAAATAATTTAATTCTTAAGTAGAGTTATGATGTTTAATTTTCATACACATTTTTGTCATAATAATAAAAATTATTTATTAAAAGATTTTATAAATATTTTTAGTTAAAAATCCAAAATAAATAAAACTGTCTATCTGACATGTAACACTTCCATATGTTACACCGTACCTGACTTACTGACAAAATCCACCAAAGCTTTTTTGAAACTCCACGCAAGTACATAGCCAATTCCCAGCCAACCACAGGTAAATAATACGAAACCATAGCAAAACGACGGTTTTAAATCATCCACCACGAAACAAACAAAAAAAACGACAAAATGCAATCACGCAGTATTTACAATCCTGACTAAATTGTTGCTCCTTCTGCTGCTCACATTTCAACGACTATCACGCCGCAAGCGAAAGAGGTATGAGCAAATACGCTTACAAATTAACTTCAATCAGACGTTTAGCAAATACAGCACACTATATAACTATGTGTATATGTTATATAAAGGGTGTTTTTATAGAGGCATAGAACTTTAAGTTGGCATTACTTTTCAAAGGTGGCGACCGATTTAACAGCTGTCAAGTGATTTATTCTCAGTTTGGTTTGGCAATTCATCATGAATAGACTCACGCCTGAACAACGCTTGCAAATAGTGCAATTTTATTTCGAAAATAATGGTTCTGTGCGGAACTACGTCCATTTTAACGATGTTTAGCGATGAAGCGCACTTCCGGTTGAATGGCTACGTCAACAAACAAAACTGCCGCATTTGGAGTGAAGGTAATCCTCAAGTGTATGTTGAAACACCGTTACATCCAGAAAAACTGACTGTTTGGTGCGCTTTATGGGCTGGTGGAATCATTGGTCCGTATCATTGGACGTAGTGCGCGATACGTTTTCCGCACAGAACCATTATTTTCGAAATAAAATTGCACTATTTGCAAGCGTTGTTCAAGCTTGAGTCTATTCATGATGAATTGCCAAACCAAACTGAGAATAAATCACTTGACAGCTGTTATATCGGTCGCCATCTTGAAAAGTAATGCCAATTTAAAGTTCTATACCTCTATAAAAAACACCCTATATAAGATTAAAGGTGCACATTAAGGAGGTGAATTTAACAAAAAATATCAATGATCGTAATTAATTAAACTTGATTTGATCATTAATTATAGTTTCATAAATCTAGAATCTCAACTTTTTTAAACATTGAAATTTATTTATTGAATGGTTAGAGGTTTTAAGTGAGAGAGGAATTAAAAATTTACAAATTTGTATCAGGAACCTAACATTCTTTAAAATTGAAATCACGGAAAATTCGAACGTAGCCTCACTTTTAATTTTATTTATTTTTTTTCAGTCAATACAGGTCAAAATTTTTTTCCTGAAGAAATTTATATAAATCGGAAGATCCTGAGAAAAAAATAGTTTCTTTATATTGAGAAAACTTTATTTTTTCGAAAACAGTAAAAAATACTTAAAGGGAGGAGAGGGCAATGATTTCTGGAGCTGTCTTCTCCGTCGTCGCAACAAAAGTCGTCCGATATAAACTCAGTATTATAATTAGAGAAAATCGTCATATTTGTGTCTCCGGATCAAATCGAAAGATATGAAATGAATGTATGGATAAGAAAAGCGTTTACAAATTCCGAAAGACCTGAATTTTCTTCAAAAATTCTATCGCTTAAAGGCTTCTAGTTCGGATCGTACATTAATGTAACGCATTGTAGTTGATTATGAGATATGGACTTACGAGCTGGATATGAAGGGTGATTCAAGTAAAGGCACTTTTTTGACAGATCAAGCGTGAGTCGTGTCAAGCTGTCATGTTATTTTTGTTCAGTATTGTTTGGCATTTCATCATTGAAAGACTTACGCCAGAACAAGCGACATCGCTTCGCTCTATGGGCGCTCTTGAAAAGTTCTAAGAAGATCCGACGTTTTCGAGCCAAATTTCGTTCAGCGATGAGGCCCATTTCTGGCTCAATTGCCGCATTTGGGACGAAGAGCATTCTGAGGAGATTCAAGGGCTGTCATTCCATTCAAAAAAAAAAAAGTGTGGTGTGGCTTGTGGAATCATCGGTCCATATTTCTTCAAAAATGATACCGGTGACAACGTAACCGTCAATGGCGACCGTTATCGCGCTATGATAACCGACTTTTTGATGCCTAAAATCTCCGCGACATTTGGTTTCAACAAGACGGCGCCACTTCGCACACATCGCATCAATCAATGGATTATTTTTAGAGCACTTCGGTGAGCAGATAATTTCACGTTTTGGGCCGGTCTGTTGGCCACCAAAATCGTGTGGTATTACACCGTTAGGCTTTTTCCTGTGGGGATATGTAAAATTCAAAGTCTATGTGGACAATTCCGCTTCGATTCAGGCCTTGGGGCAAAACATCATGCATGTCATTCGCCTGTTACCCGTCGAAATATTCGAACGGGTCATTGAAAATTGGACTCAACGGATGGTCCATTTGAGTCGTAGCCGCAGCCAACATTCAAAAAATAAATGCCTAAGAACGTTCATTTTTTTCCACTGAACAGAAACCGAGAAAACCACTCAAGGGTATGTTGCATGGATTATTTAATTATCACGGTGTTGTGCACTCAGAATTCTTGCAAAGAGTCAACTAAACAGTAAATAAAAAATATTTTTTGAGTATTTTCCGGCGTTTGAGAGTGAAGGCCATCTCACATGGTTATCACGATATTCACCTGATATGAAATATTTTCACGTCTTGTGCAACAGTTTCTTAATTAGAAAAATTAAATACATAAACGGAACTATTGATTAATTATTGGATGTGCAGATTAATTCGATTCGTTCTCACGAGATAGCTTCACCTGCAAGTTGTGGCCGATCTTGGAAGCTGTCAACAATAAATAGTGTGCATCAGAGTTTCTAGCAAAAACATTGTTTTTTTGCCTTTTCGAAAATGTCCTGATTTGTGTTAAATAAACACCATTTGCGGAAAGTTGGTGAATCTACGCCGACCGATAAGGCAGGCATAAAGAGGCGGTGCTTCAAAAGTGGTGATTTAAGCATCGAAACGAAAGAGCGTCCTGGCCAACCCAAAATCGTAAACAGAAACGACCGAAAGGCATGGCAAGGTGATTTTGCAACATGACGAAAACTATCTGGAAACGCATACTCCAGACTTTGCTCCTCCTGACTATTGGTTTCGATATATGTAAAACAATTTGCGGGTCACCGGTTCGGGTCTTTTGAAGAAATCGAAAAATAGCTCAATGATTGGATCGAGGATGGAAAGGACTAATTTTTTAGAGATAGTATTTGAAAATTACCGGAGTGATGGGGCCGCTTCCGACGGACAATGCTTTGAATATGTATTTTTACTTTTTTCAATAAAAACGCATTTGAACAACAAAAAAACCAACCGAATTAATATATATTGTGATTGGCAAGTAAATTTAAGATTAAAGAAAAACTTGCCGAAGTCTTTATACGTTTCATAAACTTATCTAATTCATTGATTTTCCGTGTCAATATTATATGTCACGTCACGTGTCACGTGAACTTTTGGCGCGAAACCTCGTATCAAAACCAATCAGTCTATATTATATAGTCTTCCGATTTCGATGATTTTCAGTGCCAATATAAAATTCGTTATATAAGTTTAGGACGAATAAGAATTTAAAATTCTAAATGTGAACAGAAAATTTAATTTTTTTATAAATATTAAACCAAATAAATTTGTTAATGTACATATATATGTATATATATAAGGATATTACTTAGAATTTTCTTAATAATTTCACAAGTCATTCTAAGCTAAATACATTATTGTTGAAATCTGATAGTCCATAATTTTAATAATATTATGAGCTGTGTTCACGTTATACCGAATCTCCCATCGGCAATAAGTAGGCACTCAATAGACAGTAAAACAATTTCCTATGCTTGTTTATTGTCACTTAAATTTGTTAATACACAATCGCACGCATACATAGGTATGTGTGTCATGAAAAACAATGAAAAGGAATTACAAGTAAAGGCAGAAAATTTTATTATTTTTTTCCAAGAATCATGTCTCCGTCTCCTAAATCCTTATATTATCCTGCGGCTCTCAGAACTGAGATTGCTTCTATATATGTACATATCTTCACATTTTTATAGGTAAGAAAATCGAGATAATTCCAGGAATAGCATTTACACGATTTAACAATGAGACTACACAACAAGACGTACGCGATTTCATTTATATGGGTACAGAGCTATCCATTTTGCGGTTTCCAAAATAAACTTAAATGAAATTTATTTAAATATTTATTTTTATGAATTTTCTTTTTTATTATAATGTTTGAAACCTGGCATTATATGTGAAACAATACATCATTCAAATGGCCGCATCGGAAATTTTCGAAAAATCTTGGATCCGTTTGAGGTGATTTTCGACCACTTTTTGACACATATTGGAAAATATCTCAGCCATAACTTTACAAATGTTGGTTTTAAAGTGCTCAAGAGTTAAAGATTTGTACACATAAGCACGGCTTTTCGCGTAGTCCCACCAAAAAAAGTCCAACGGTATCAATTGGCACGATTTCAGTGTCCAATTGACATCGCCAAGACGAAAGATTACGAGCCGGGGTAAATTTCCTTGCAATAAAGCCATATTCGCTTATGTTGTGTGGCATGGGGCACCATCTTGTTGGCACCACATATTTTCCAAGTCATATTCCTCAATTGCAGGCCAAAAAAAAAGTCGGTTATCATACGACTATAACGCTTCGAATTGACAGTGACAGTCTCGCCGTAACCGTTTTCAAAGAAGTAAGGTCCAATCACACCTCCGCATCAAAGAACGCTACTGACAGTAGGTATTTTTGGGCGAAATGGGCCTCTCTTCAATTATTTGTGGTCCACTGCTTGTTGTTCAAGCACCCAATCGACGTAACTACGGCCTTATGAATGGACAGCTGGCTTCAGTGTTGTGTGAGCTGGACTGTATATGGATGTACGTGTAAGTCCAAGTGCAGAATACGCCAGAAAATCAGCTCTTGAGAACGTCGAGAAATATACCCATTCGGATCTTCGGCTACACTTTCATTTACAGCAGCGATATTTGAGATGGAACGAGCAAAACGATGATGCACAGGCCTTACAATATCTGCAACCGATTCAGTCTGTTCAATTTTCTTTAAAACTCTACCAACCGCTTGAGTAGTATAACGATTATGTGCACCATAATCTCCTCGAAAAGTGGCCACGTTTGAATCACCTTTTCTAGTAAGTTCAGACAATTTCCGGTTGTTAAACGATCCATTCTCATAACTGCCTGACTTTTAACAAAAACAAAAGATGTTCGATTTGACAGCTATACTTGACAGATATCAAAACACAACCCTGCATCTTCGAAACCACTAAATGGATAACTCTTTATATGTAAATTCATAGATGCCAAACCCATTCTCTCATATCTTTCCTCATCTTCAGCCTTTCCTTTGCACTAGCATCACCAACCTGCTTGGTGGTTGTTTCGTTTGTGATTTGCTTTATTGCGCAGCAGGCACTTAATTCTTTGCATTTTTCACAAGCTTTTCTGGATTGCACAGTGCGGCGCAGGGAGTATGGAGTATTGCAAATGGGGCAGACGAATATTCGACATATGTTAGAGTTGTTTAATGACATTTAAATGTTTTCATCCCCTTTAACCCATTTCAGTTGAGCACATTTTCGAGCAGTGCGTAGTTGAAATGGCAGAAAATTACTTGGAATCAGTGTAAATACATCAGAGCATGTCGTGTAGAGCCCAAAGGAAAGAGAACAAATGTATGTTGTAGACTCCAAATGAAGTTGGTTTTACATGGCTTTGCAAATACAAATTTATAAGTCACTCCTTGTCTGCTGGAGCCGCGATGGTGAAAGTAATTAAGGGGTAATTGGTTTCTTTACAAAATTGGAGTTTTTTCTGGTACGTTTATGAGTACTTGAAGAATATTTAAGTAGTCAACGCAGTTGATATTTAGGTCAGTTGTATCGTTTGAGCGGCATGAAAAGCATTATTTAAGTTTTTTAATGACAATTTTAATATTTAAACACAATAATTGCGTTTCTTGCCACTTCATAATACCTCAGAAATGAGCTGGTAACTGGTTAAATGAGTTATTCCAGTGTATGATAAAATATTAGTGCTTCTGGGGACAGAAGAGCTAATATTGTTCTTCGGATTGCAACACTGGTTAAATGAATATAAACCCAGAATGACTTGTAAAGTTCTTCCTAAGGGATATTATACTTTCTATAAAAAATTGCTGAAAATCTTATCACGCAGTATATAACATTACACACATCATCTAGGATTCAGCCCGTCTCAAGTAGTCTTAGGCGTACCCATTTTCTTCCTTACATTGGCCTTGGATTGCCTACGATTGCCTTCTTTGTCTCTTAGAGCAGATTACGAGCAATTGCTAGAAATGATCGGAATTCGGATTAATTTGATTTCTACGATTTGATGTTATTTAATTAATATCAAACTGAAATTTCCGTCAAAATCGGAAAGGAACTCTTATAGTCGCTTGATACTAAACGAACTTTCAGACAAGGCGACTCCTTATCGTGAAAAGGTACAGCTGCTGACGTATTGCTTTGATCCCAACAACCGCGCTGTCAGTACTTACTGTTTTTTCCAGACTGGACAAAGAAGAGAAGCGAATGGGTGGGGTGTGGTAGTGAACGAGGACAAGACGAAATATTTCCTATCGTCAGAAAAACAGCCATCGAATTCGCGCGTCCCTGTTGACTTAACTTTAAAGTCCTAGAAAATTCTGCTTATCTACGAACAAACATCATCAACAACAACCAAGTCAGCCTTGACAAAAAGTTCTACTTTAGACTCAGCAGACAATTGAAAAGTAAAACACTCTATCGGTGAACAAAGTTAACAAGTCGCTAACCATTTCCCTCATATTTTATGGTGCAGAAACGTGGACGATGACAACATTCAATGAGTTGTCTTCGGAAGTCTACGATAGAAAGATTTTGCGGAAGATTTGTGGTTCTCTTCGTGTGGACGACGGACTCTACCCTTTGACGAATGGAACGAAAAACTGTATGAGATATACGAAAATTTTTACATAGGGGCGCTTCCATAACATAACTGAACCTTGAGCACTAAAGACAAAAACGGTGATTTAAGCAGCGGTTATAGGAAGCGGAATAACGGCTGCAGATGAAAAGAAAATAAGATACAAAAAAAGAAGTTGGATACCGTTTAGGATATTCGACACACAGATAGCAGTACAAAGTAAACCGAATACCGGAAGATAGAAATCAGGTTCCAAACGTGAGGTACACGAAATGGGATGCAAAGATAGTGAGGAAAAGAACAAAGAACTGGAAGTCGAGCACAGAAAATCAGAAACTAAGATAAAGGAATTGAAAACAGAACAGAAATAAAAAGAGAAACTGGGGAAATATGAAAGCGTAAACTGGAAAAAGGATAGAGGAATGAAAATACTAAAATTAAGTAAGCAAAATGCAACGCACTGTGCTGAGAGAAATGAAATTTGAGATCTGCCTATTTACAAGAAAAACAAAAGTTCACCATTTTAATTCATCGCCTTTAATAGGTAACATTATAGTAACCTCCAACTAGCCAAATATCTCGGTATAATTTTTGATAAAAAAAAACTTAGCGGGAAGTAAAATAACGAAGAAGGGGCTCAACGCTTACAACTAAAGGACTCTGAAAGATATGGCAAAATAGCGAAAGTTATAATAGAAAGAGATAAGAGGAAATATTCTCGGTAGTAGTGAAGATATCCATATATATACTGATTGGTCTTAATACGAAGCAGATGAGGAAGCAGGGCTTTTCTGTTACCGACCCAATAACCAAAGCATCTCCACACTCATTGACTGCACCTCTGTCTTCAAAGCATAGATTAAAGACAACACAGAAAGTAGCGAATAGGCGGAAATCTATTAGAAATTCTTTCAGACAGCCAAACGGCATTAAAACGATTAAGTGTTTAAATACAAAGTCCTGAAATTGTTAGATCGTGTAAAGTAGAGTAATTAAAAAACTATAGCGATGGAAAACTTGGCGAGGCTGTCGCCATCGGCTGCCACAGACTTTACTCCAAATTTTGTCTAAGTCAATGGACCATTGAGGAAAACTTAAGGCTCCACCGTAGGATGTAAAACTAGATTACTGAGGGGCAGTGTGGATTAGGGTTTAGACAGACTAATCATATACCTGTATTAGGTAAAAAAAAGCTTTGTATTAGTTATTTCTTTCACAATACTCTGAGATCCAGTTTTACAGAGCGTGGTTGGAAAAAATTAAAACGGTTAAAATCGAATGAACTTCTCTCAAACGCATAGCTGGGACGCCCTACTCAATTGCGATCGCTTGCATTTAGGTCCTCATCATTCCTAGCTCAGCAAACTAAACCACTGAGAAATCAGAAATCGAAAACAAATATTGAAGAAGGAAAGTGAGTCTAGTTGCGTTTAGTACACTGGGGAACTTATGAAAAGAAATTGACCGAAATTTCTGAAGTGGAATTATTCAAAAAAAAATCCCAATTTATTTCAACTGTTTGAAAATATTTCCCACGGCAGCTTTAAGGTGGTAAACTTTGAAACAAAAAACCGTCAAACTTTATCGCACACAATATCGACTTTTTCTGGCTTTAAAAATACAAATTACACTGTTGCTTATTACCGCAATTTTATGGCTAAAACATGAAATGTCACATAACGGCAGCCTACATACAAGTACATTTATCTTATGTTAATTTTCGACTTTCCCTTTTTGCATATTTTTCATGTAAATTTTACATGCACACATATGATAAATATATATGTACACACAATTCAAAATAACTCACATATCCTTACAGTCGCAGCCAAGGGATTTTAATAGGTTTGGGAAAAGCCTATTAACTGCTGCAGTTAACAGCTTTGACGGCAGACCAGCATACATATGCAATTATGTACATATAAATTTTGTATAATCAACACAACGAAGGAATGTGCGCAACAAGGAATAATAATAATGAACCATAAAACAAAACAAAATTTATATGCGAGCTTAAGAAGTGCAAAGAAATGTCGGAGTTAAAACATAAAGAATAAATGGAAATAAATCAAGCTAAAATGTGTTCTACGTGCTTCTAATTTTCTCTTATAAAAGACGACAGTGCTATTTTTTTCAATTCTTTTTTCAATATTTAAAACCATATTGCGCCGTGACACGAAAGGCAAGACACAATCGGTACGGCGAGACGCTTGGGAAGGGTATCGAAGTCGGCTAACGACTCACGCCTTGCACTTGTTGGGGAAGGAGTGCCGTGGGTCGGTCACGGATTTGCATTTTGTTTTGAAACTTCAATTTCCAAAACATACCCAAGTCGAAGAGCATAAAGCAAATGTATGTGACTTTTGAAAACATCTAGCGGGTGGGAGTGGGAGTGCAAGTATTTGGTGGAGTTGTTGACTGTGCGTGCTATTGCGTTTCAAATGTGTATATCCTCTGCAAATAAAAAGGACGAGAAAAAACAAAGAACTCATAAAAATTGTCTGCGCACAGGCAAATCGCTGAGTGTGTTGTATTTAGTGGGGTTGCGAAGAAGTGCGACAGTCGGCGTGTATATGGTTTGACAACGGATTATGGCTTTTTGTTTTGTTATTTGTCTTTTTTTCTCTCCCTCTCTCTTTATTTTGTTCGCCTCAACACTTTCGTGTGCGTTTATATGCCAATGACAAAGGAAGTAATGCAAAACACGCACACTCTTTTTTGTTTATGCATACATACACACGCTTGTCCCCCACTAAATATGCTATGATATTGACTTGTCGCCACACACATACACACGCAAATTGTTTGTTGATTTTCAGCAGGAACAATGCATAAAAATTGCCGGTAATTCCCGAATTCAATAATATTGTGGTTTTGATATTTCGTCCTTATCTCCGCAATACTGTTAATTTTTATTGTCGTTTATGTACATATGTACGAAATAACAATACATGTACATATGTATTTGCGTCACTTTTTTGTGTACACACAATCATTGTGTTGATTTTATTATCCTTTGTATTATTTTAATACGATTAAACTTCGACCTTTGGTACTATTGTTTGCTAAAAAGGGGTGTGTGTGTTAGAGAAATCTGTATAATCTACGGAAGCATGATTAAAATATCAAGCTATCATCAAAAAAATCTTTGAATGACGTGTTAAAATTCCTCTATTTAGCTACAAAACCACTTAAAAGCTATGAAAACCATTTAAATTGCTCCCAAATCGCCAATATTTGTTGAAACTTGAATTAGTTTTTAAGTTTTTTTAGTTTATACTATAAAATCTGGTAATGAGCGGAGTTTAAATATGAGGACACATAAACAAAAATTAAAAAAATTTAATAATACCAAGAAACAAAGTATCAAAAACTACTTCCAGGACGGAAACTACCCATCGCGATCGAAATCGAAAACAAGAATATTTCATTTGGGATCAACACACCTATCATTCAAGCATATTAAGGGTGATCGAAGTATAGGTACTTTTTCAAAAGCCTTTTTTTGATAGATTACGAGTGAGTCGTGTAAAGTTGTCATGTTATTTTTATTCAGTATTGTTTGGCATTTCATCATGAAAAGACTTATGCTTGAACAACGTTTCAACAATTCATTCAACTTTATTGCGAAAATTCACGTTCTGTAAGGAATGTGTTTCGCGCGCTTCACTCAACTTATAGTCAACATAATCGGCGTTACTAATCGCAAACTTATCATTCATCTTGAGCCCCAGCATTCATTATTGGATAATATTCGACCGAATAGACCACGTCCAGCACGCAAGTGAAGAAAATATAATTGCCGTAGCTGAGAGTGTACACGAAGACTGTGGAGACGATTCGGCGCCGCTCGCAGCAACTCGAACGACTTGACGCATTTTACGTCGGGATCTTAAATAGAAAGCGCACAAAATACAGCTTGTGCAAGAACTTAAGCCGTTCGACTTTCCCAAGCGACATCGCTTCACTCTATGGGCTCTTGGAAAGTTCCAAGAAGATCCGACGTTTCGAGCCAAATTTTGTTCAGCGGTGAGGCCCATTTCTCAATATGTATATAAACAAGCAAACTTGCCGAAGTTGGGACGAAGAGCAATCTGAAGAGATTCAAGAGCTGTCATTTCATATAGAAAAAAAAATTGGTTTGGTTTGTGGGCCGGTGGAATCATCGGTCCATATTTCTACAAAAATGATCCCGGTGAGAACGCAACCGTCAATGGCGATCGTTATCTCGCAATGATAACCGACTATTTGATGCCTGAAATCGAAGCTCGTGATTTCCGCGACATTTGGTTTCAACAAGACGGCGCCACTTCCCACACATCGCATCATTCAATGGATTTATTGAGAGAACACTTCGGGGAGTAGATAATTTCACGTTTTGGGCTGGTCGACTGGCCACCAACATCTTGTGATATCACACCGTTAGACTTTTTCCTATGGGTATATGTAAAGTTTAAAGTCTATGCGGACAATCCCGCATCGATTTAGGTCTTGGAGCAAAACATGTCAAATGCTCGAAAGAGTCATCGAAAATTGGACTCAAGAGATGGTCCATCTGAGACGTAGCCGCGGCCGAAGAATGTTCTTTCGATTGATAATAAACATTTCCCATTAAATTTGAGTTTTCTGTGTTTTTTCTTTAAAAAAGTAACGAAACTCGAAATCTCACTGAATATTTCTTTTTTCAAAATTGATATCAATTTAGAACATTTTGAGGCGATGCTAAGTAGTTTTTCTTTTAGCCTACTGGCGCTTTTCTTCGAGTACAAACCAAACCAATATATAATAATTTGGCTAAAATTTCGCTAGAAAGAAATGCTCCAAAAAAACTGATGCTGAAACCTGCTTGAAGTCTAACTATCAAAGTCTCGAAAATTGCTATAATGTAATTTCTTTTATTGAAAGCTTGCTTAAACCTCATGTTCTTAAGGGGTTAGGAATTTTCTAGAATTTTCGGAAAATGGATTTTCTTTCTTTCAAATGATACATTATGGTCTCAAAAATGTTATCCCGAAAGATTATAACAGATAAAAATTTTGAAATGCGAGATTCTTCCAAGTTCTTATAAAACTTTTAGAAAATACTGTGAAAACAGAGTTGGGGTCACTTTTTGCTGTAGACTTCTCGACTCCAGCTGAATTTAAGTGTATTCGACTACAGGTACATATACTTATATAATTAGCTCCCTGCGGCATTCGTCCTCAATCAGATCTGATAGCATAATCGTATTTGCAACACATCTCTCTTTCAAAATCTATTAACGTAATTGTGAAAGGCACACATTCAGTGATTGTTTTGACCTACCATGTGCATCATGGAACAAATTTGACGGTGATATTGTACCTCACTCCACAAAAACATCTTATAATGGATTTTTAGAAGAGATGGCTGATTTCAGCATAAATCAAGTAAATCTATATAAAAATTAGTACGGCAATATTCTTGATCTCGTTTTCGCTGACAATGCGACAGAAGCTTTAGTAGAAAAAAGCACACCTCTAGTTCGCCAGAGGACGTTTACCACCCTGCTCTTGCTACATTTGCGAAACTATATGTGATAAGGTTTTAATAACTGATAAAAATCGATTCGAATACTCAATTTCAATTCTCGAAATCTAAATTTAAAGATCTTAACAAACCTTTGTTTGTTTGTTAACTAAATGTACATTATATTGAAAATTTACGTGATGTACTTAATTGGTTGTTGCACTCCGTGTTCAGAGCGCAAAATATGATTAACTCATGAATGAAAACTATAGGGAGCAAAAATAATTTTTTTTTTCTCATGTAGACCAGTGCAACTAACCTGAACTATACCTTTCATACAGGTACAGCGTAAAATAGCACATTGAATACCACGAATTTCGCATAGAGTGGCACTCAAACTGTTTTGACAGCTTACTGACGTTCTGACTGCTTGGAACTATCGACATTTGACCATATTGAGTATATTTTAGAAAAATATACTAAAAATATTTAAGCATTAATTAAAAATATATATATTTTTATAATCAATTGGCATAATCCGGAAGCATACAACATAGGGTATGCAGTCCAGTGAAATTATTAGTCGTAGGCAACCAAGGCAACCAAGGCGGTCAGTTTAAAAACAGGAGAAATAAAAAATTCTACTTCTTTCTTGCATCATAATAATTGTCTGTTGCTCTTCATTCATTCCCAGCTCTTCCGCATTTGTTTTTTTGCCCGCTCCTACCATTGCGTTAATAAATAATGACATTCATGGTAGTTAAGTTGTTGCAACTACATACTAGTTTCAATGCAGCAACAACAACGACAACATAATGATACTAACAAGCGTTAAAGTGGAAAAAGGCCATGTCTGTTGCCGGCAGGACAATGACTTCAATACGTCACAAGTGCGTTGCACTGCATGCATATAAATGCATATAAATATGCGTCACGATATATGTATGAATGTGCTATGTTTTGTTCAAAAGCACTATACCATATTTATAACTGTAACATGAACTATGAACTCGCTGCCACAACCTTTTCCAGATTGTCAATTGTGACATTAGCAAAGGCTGTTATGGTTCTCTACGCACGTGAAAGCATAGGCGGGTAGCTCACGTGCTCCACATTCACTCTTATTGAAAAATGCATATATGTATATATGTATTTTTTATTCAACGGAATTAAATCTTGGAAAAGTCGAAATGATTAAAGTAGATAAAAATCATTTCCGGGCATGCCGAGCTGAGCCTTGCCAGGGATCGGTGGGAGTTAGATGGAAAGTTTAGTGTAGAGATTTGTTATGTTGTTGCTAAGTGCTGCAAGGCGCCAATCACATTAACTCATGCATTGGTATTACCCAGCGATAGTCAATCTAATCTTA
The DNA here is from genome assembly GCA_030068015.2 of Neoceratitis asiatica. NCBI lineage: Eukaryota > Metazoa > Arthropoda > Insecta > Diptera > Tephritidae > Neoceratitis > Neoceratitis asiatica. Next base: position 36,504,418 of record CM061525.1, on the reverse strand, counting down.
GACCCACGGCCAATAAAATCTCAGACTACCAGTGGTGCGGCTACAGTGTTTCCCGTCATTCCCCTTAAAGGAAGCCGTATAATTATGTAAATTTTCTGCTGAAAACTTTGGATAAACCACAATAAGCAAGATAACTGGGGACAAAATAGCCTACATACACCCACGACTTATCTGGGAAAAAAGCTTTCAGACTACTATAAAAGAATGTGTACAGCAGCGCACAACAACTTCTACACTGGGGGAGAGGGAGCCGGAGTCTATTGGGCTGTGTTAGATATCAGACAACACTTCCAGGCTCTGGAATATTACAGTATTTTACGTTAGAAAATATCCTTAGAAGCAGGGGAAGAAGTGGATAAGCCGGTTGCAGGTGAGCAATTCCTTATCATTGGCTTCTAGGCTATAAGATCATTACGGGGAAATAAAATAGTTAACTTAACCTGAGTACATGAAATAAGAAATACACAAAGGACTCTGAACAATGAAATTTCCTACGGATATGGATCAAGTTGAGATACAACTTGCAAGACCGCTAAGATCATGTGTAATAGCAACGAATGAAGATACGGATACTTTTTACTCTAGAAAGCTTCGCAAAAGAACAGACAATATTAGCAATTATACTTGCGGAAAGTGTAGGGAGGCTCTTCACCTAGAGCACATCAAGTAGCTTCGCTGTTCAGAAGACTAGGCGTCATAGGCGACGTCTACATAAATTTTATCGGCATCTGGCACGTTAAAGGATCTACTGGTTTATTAAAGACGTAGAAACCAGCCAGATTAACTTATTTTTGGTTTTAGTACAATCGTGAAGAGCTAGAGAGCTTAGCGCGAAAACACTTGTTCTTTGCTACTGAACAAATTTGGTTTGTGAGGATTTGCAAATGCTTAGGGAGCATTTCGAGGTCTTTGTTGTTTAAACCAACCTTAGTGATTTTCGCAATATTATTATTTAAAAATTATATATGTATATAAATAGCTCTTTTTTGCACTTACCTCGCTGCTGCTGGTCCCTTAACACTTTTTCTATCCTCTTCATCTTTCCCTGCCTCAGTTGAGTCCATTTTACGCATCGGTGGACTACTCACCAATGGTGGACTGTATACCCTTGGTGGACTGGTCACCTTGGGAGGACTATGCATTATTGGTGGGCTCTTCATAACCGGGGGAGAACGCATGTTCGGCGGTGATGGCATCACCGGTGGTCGATCACCTTCGGGAGGACTCTTCATCATGGGTGGTGATGCGCTATGTTTGGAGTATGAGGATTTTACCGAGCCTGGTTGGCTGCGTATCGATTTTATAGAAGTTTGTGGTGATGCAACTGCTACCGCTGATTTTGCTGCTGCTATTTCAGCCACTTGGTATGAGCCAGATGCGACGGAGGCGACAGCTGAAGCCACAGAGGCAGCAGCTATACTACCAGCACGTGATGCGATGCTACCACGCACACTACCGCTGCGACTAGCATTACGACTACCACCATGACTGCCGCTATGGCTGCCACTACGACTGGCGCTACGGCTCGGGCCACGGCTGCCGGAACCGCTGCCACCACTGGCTGTAATACTGCTGCGTTTTTTCTTTGGTGAACCAGAGGCTGGTGGGGTGGGTAGTGGCGTGGGTAGTGGAGTGCTGCGTGGCGTTGCTTGCGAGGTGGGTGTACCACGTGTCTCCACCACCTCGTCGGCTGGTGTGTCAGCGGTTGTGTGATCCTCACTTAGTTGACGCTCCGACGAAATTGGCGTTCTTTCACTTAACATATCTTCCTCTTCAACTATTTCATCAACATCCATGGGCTCCTCTGATAGTTTGGTAGCCTCTGCTTCTACTTCCATTGCATCAGGCAGCTCGTCCTCCATACCTGGCGGTGGCGGTATATCAGCTAACATCAAGCCTGTGTCTTCATCCAATTCGCCTAAGTGGTCGGCAGGTGGCGCAATCATGGAGGATGCCGAAAACCCATTACTCGGTGGCGTAGTTATCGTCGTAGATTCATCTTCATTTAGTGATTTATTTTCATCGATCATATGATAGGCGGTACCTTGTGTGATTCCCTGTATGAGTTCACAGGATTTCACCTCAATTGCAGCAGCCAATGCAGCGGCAATGACATCACTCGGCTCACCGAAATCTGGTGGTGGTGTTGTCAGTCCGTCTTCTGTTATAAACTCCCTGGTACGTGTTGGTGTACCAGTTGAACGCGGCTGAGAGCTAGCCGAGTGTGGTGGGGAGCTAATCGAGCCTTGTGGCGAGCCCATAGAACGTGGTTGGGAACCGGTAGAAAGCGGTGGCGAAGCTACGATCACCCGTTGTTGTGAGCCAATTGAACGCGGCTGAGAACCGACCGAGCTAGCAGGCGAACCACTGGAACGAGGTGGTGACTGTGGCAGTGGTGCATGTTGCGGCAATGGTGGTGGGGAATTCGGTTGTGATTGATCACTTTCCGAGGGTGGTGTCAATAATGGCATTGGCAATTGTGCATGCATCGGCGGCGGTGGCGGCGGTGAGGCCAGCTTCGAAGGTAATGTCATCTTAGAGCATGGCGGTGGGGTGTCCGGTGGTGAAGGTGAAGTTGACGGCGACTTAGTGGCCGGTGGTGTGCCGCCAACCCCGCCCGTTAAGCCCGATCCATGTGCACCATTACCATGCACATACGAGAAATTCGATGGTAGTGGTGGCAAGGGTGGTGGCGGTGTAGATTTATCATCATCCTCCTCCTCCTCTTCATCCACATCGGCATCATCACCCTCATCTTCGGTTTCGATCGGTGGCGATGGTGGTGCCAACGTGTGTACTGATGGTGGTGGTGGTGTTGTCATAGGTGGAGAAAGCGGTGGTGGCGGTATCATCTCGAGTACAGATGATGTTGGCGAAGCTGGTGGCGAGTCAACCACGGTACCAGTGGGTTCCTGTTGTGGTGGTGGTGTTGGTGGTAGATCATCGTGTTCGGTGAGTGTGGGCAACGGTTGACCCTGCATAACCAAAGGAGGTGGTGGTATAAAACCGGCACCTAGCACATCTCCGGGTGCTACTAAGGGCAGAGGTGGTGGTGGTGGTTGTTGCGGTTCGAGCGCCAAGGCGCTATTGTCCACCTCCTCGATATCAGAGTCAATACCCTGTGCGAAATCCATATAGAAGTTGTCACGTGAATCGCTTGAGCCACGACGTAACTTCAGGGATAGATCAGGTGAACTATCCATGATGTTGATTTGGCAGCACTTTAACGGTGTTAATGTTTTGCCTTAGTTATGCAACACTATTGCACTGAGAATAGTTTTAATTTCTTTTTCACTTTTTATTCCAAAAGATGAATTTAATTTTTTTACGCTTTTAAGTCACATAAGAACTATTTGCAAGGTTTTTTTATTTTTATTTTTAACTTTTTTAAACACTTCACAAAGTCATTTCAATTGTCGCTTGAAGCATCATCTCCGAGTTCAGAAACCTAAAATGGGAGACACACAACACTGTTAGAGATTCATTTTATTTATTTCTTTTCGCTATTTTTCGTCTGTTTCCTCAAGCCAGTTTACTACGTCACAATTTCATTACACTCGACTCGACTCTTTTTCTTTTTCTCCACAAACAAGTGTCTAGGTTGGGCGGGCATGTTCCGCGTACGTAGCACAGCACTCGCACACTTCTCTTAATAGCGAAATTTATATTTTTGTTTGCTCCCTTTACGCATAATAAATGTGCGAGCACAAATGACAACAGCAACAACAACAACAACAACAACAACAACAACAACAACAACAACAACAACAGTAGAAAGCACATTTATAGTATTTGCGTGATTGCCAAAAAAGGAATTTTCGAGCCTCCAGGACAAGACACAAAAATAATGCGTAGCAGGAAACAACAACAGCAACAGCCAAAAAAATTTTAGCAAAGCATACTAGCATAGCAATGAGTTGAGAAGTCGCGCCAAGAAACATTCATTCAACCCAACCAACGCGGTATAAACACTTACATGTGTGAATGCAGTGCCTGCATGTACTTTCTAGGGGTGTCCAGACAGTCAAACAAGTAGTTGGTTTCACTAATGCGCACTTTCGGTTTTTATTTTTTTTCAGCCAAAAACCATAATGGACTTGATAGCTGGCGGTTGACTCGGTGCCAACTCCAAATGGTTCGAAAATATTGCCTTCGAGCAATATCTCTCTATGCCTTTGTATGTTTTTGAGTATCTTTGCGCCGTTCGATGTTTCTTCGCCACCAAAATGGTCAAACAATTGTAAGTGTTTGAATAGATTTGTATGTTACTCGTATATACTTATATATTATTGATTTGATTCTTGGCATTCGTTAAGCCGCTTTGTTTCGCTTTTCTGCAATTCGACTATTATTTAAGGTCACTAAGTGGAAATATCAATAAGAATTCCATTACTATGCTGTCATAAATCTTATGTGATAATGATTATAATGCAGTTGTTACTTAAGAAAAGTATTCAGAGAAAAAAAATATTGTCTCTTGTTGCTCTCATTTAGAAAGTTTGGACACTCTGAGCTTCAAAAAAAAAAAACATTTGGCCCGTGGTTTCCACATGACCGTGGTAAGATTGCAGACTATATTTTAGTCGTGTAGGTGGTTTAGTCCATATGTCTATAAATTTGTATTTGTAATTCGTTTTTAATAAAATAAGAAACTCATTATAATAAAGGGTGATCCAAGTAGAGGTGTTTTTTCAATAGCCTTTTTTGACAGATCACGCCTGAGTCGTGTCAAGCTGTCATGTTTTCTTTTGTTCAGTATTGTTTGACATTTCATCGTGGAAAGACTAACGCTTGAACAACGAAATTCAAGTTCTCTAAAGAATGAGTTTCGCGCACTTCGCTCAACTTATAGTCAACATAATCGGCTTACTGAGCGTATTATTCGCAACACCATCACCCTTCTTGAGATCCAGCATTCATAATTGAATATAATTCGACCGAATAGACCATGTCCATCACGCAGTGAAGAAAATATAGCGGCCGTAGCTGAAAGTGTAGACGAAGACCGTGGAGAGTCGATTCGGCGCCGTTCGCAGCAACTCGGAATGACGCATGGAACAACTTACGTCGAAATCTTAAATTGAAAGCATATGAAACACAGCTTGTACAAGAACCGAAGCCGCTCGACCTTTCCAAGCGACATCGCTTCGCTTTATGGGTTCTTGAAAAGCTCCAAGAAGATCCAACATTTTCGAGCCAAATTTTGTTCAGCGATGAGGCTCATTTCTGGCTCAATTGGTATGTAAACAAGCAAAATTGCCGCATTTGGGACGAAGAGAAACCTAAGGAGATTCAAGAGCTGCCATTTTATCCAGAAAAAACAATGGTTCGGTGTGGCTTGTGGGCCGGTGGAATCCCCGGTCCATATTTCTTCAAAAATTATGCCGGTGATAACGTAACCGTCAATGGCGACCGTTATCGCGCCATGATAACCAACTATTTGATGCCTGAAATCGAAAACAATATGCCACCACTTGCCACACATCGCATCAATCAATGGATTTATTGAGAGAACACTTCGGTGAGCAGATAATTTAACGTTTTGTGCTGGTCGATTGCGATTGTGATATCACACCGTTAGACTTTTTCCTGTGGGGATCTGCAAAGTCTAAAGTCTATGTGGACAATCTCGTTTCGATTCATGCCTTGGAGCAAAACATCACTCGTTTCATTCGCCATCAACAGATGGACCATCTGAGACGTAGCCACGACCAATATTTGAAAGAGATAATTTTTAAAAATTAAATGCCAAAGAATGTTCTTTCGAATGATAACAAACATTCCCTTTTAAATTTGAATTTTCTGTGTTTTTTTCTTTAAAAAAATAAGGAACCTCGAAATGATCACCCGTTAGAAACTTTCTAAAAAAACTTATCCACTTTGTAGCGCATATAAGTCAAGTTATTCAGAAAAGTTCCGACCCAATCTAGTTGGTTTACATAAGCCCGGAAATACTCTTACAAAAAAAAACTGATCATACAGCTGTTATATATTTTTCAGGCCTTATATATTACTCCAAAGAAGTGGCAACTTAAAATCACTTTGTAAGTGATCCATCATGCCTTGTTCTTCATCAACTTTTGTTTTTCGATTGCTTGGTATTAGTTTCCTTAACTTTAACTTTAACTAAGAGTGTCAAAATTTACATAGGGATTCTCAATATAGACTTCCTTCTTATGCTAGTCTCCAACTTGTTTTGTCGTCGGGAAAATGCTTAGTTTAATTTTCATATTCAGTCTCTAGCCCTCATATTCTCCCTGAAATCAAATTTTCGTTCAATCGATGTTCCGCTTAGAATGTCTAGACATTTTTGCCCCTTGTTTCTGACATCTTGAATAACGCATTTTGAATTTCATGAGCCTTTGTATTGTTTTTGTCTTGATTTCAACTCTCCTTCTAGCACATTTGACATATTTTTTTAATTTTAAATTCAATATAAATTTGCTTTACATATTAAGAAACCAATATTGTCGACTTTCAACTAATCATTATTGAATTAATTTATTTTTAAAAATCAGCTGATGAATTTTTGTTCTGTAACTGAAATTTTTTAGTTTTCGACACTAAACAAACTCCTATTCATCGTGACTTGGTATTAATGAAAAACAAAACAAGTTCCATACGTCATGCGGACTGTCTAAATAATCCAATCTATAAAAAAAAAAACACTCAGCATGGTTAAAAAAAAATTTACGACCCCAAGCCCAAAAAAATTATGTTCAAGGTTCAATTCACGATTAAGAAAATGTGATTTTTGCGATTTCATTTTTTTAGTGTCTTTTAATTGACTGATTTGTCAGGTTAAACCGAAAGAGAGTCTAACTACGGGATGGTTTTCATTTATGGACAGTTGCCTTTGTTTGTTTAGTGCGCATTGAGTCAAATATGTGAGGTATCAGTCGGTAAGAGATCATCATTCAACCCAAGACCTAAAGTTAAACACATGAGAAGGAGAACGGCTTTATACGTGGCGAGTATTTCATTAAGATGTTTTCTATTTTGGTCATGAAAATATCGCATAGAAGATAATGGTTTCTATTTTTACATAAAATAGTAATTTTAACCCAGAAACACCTTCAACAATCAATCAGAAAAAAAAATTTCACGAAAAAAATAAAAATAAATCAAGACGAATCTATGTTTTATGTTGAAAATTGTGAGTAGGTATATATGAGACGATATTATAAAATCAAAATCATTATTCTATGATCTCTACTGAAGCTAGAATAAAAAATTTGTCTTCCCTTAAGTGAAGACAGCAACCAAAATTATAGCATAATTTCAATAAGACCGAAGTTTAGAATTGATAATCAAAACATATGTCGGAAGATGGTTTTCGCAACATATCGTTTGCACTAGCGAAGCTACGTTCCTATCTATCTCAAGTACCAATGACGAAGGCTATCGGAGCACATGAAAATCTGTAGTATATTGGCATGTTCTTGTTCTTCCTCTTTGGCGTAGGTACCGTTTACACGATTATATCCGAATTAACAATAACGCGCCACTCGTCCCTCCTCTTCGCTGTTTGGAGGTGGTTGGAAATACCAAGTGAAAACAGATCCTTCCAACTTAATGGAGGTCTTCCTCTTCTTCTACTCCCACCCACCAGCGGGTACTGTACAGAATACATTCAGAATTGGAGTGCTTTCATACATTCGGTCGATGCGACCTAGAGAGCGTATTCAGATTTACTTATGTATGAAAATTATTTAAAAAATGGAGAGAGGTTAAGTCATTCTCGGACTGGTGTGGAAATACATATTTATGATTTTTGGAATTTTTTCCGCATAGAAAAAAACAATTAAAATAATAATTGAATTGTTGAGTAACTGCTAACTCTTGCTTCGCTGGATGTTAAATCACAGACTGAACGAAAACTTCTGGTTAAATTATCATACATATCTTCGTCGATCTCATGACTTCTGTCACAAGAACTTGAGTGAAGGATCAAGACTAGCTGAAATATCAATATTTAGTATCTAGTATTAGTGAAAAACTATTAGCGGAAATCCCTATGATTCAAACCAATCCAGCAAAATTTAATTCATGTATCAGAATCCTGAAAATTGTCATTTCCGCCCACGGTTTGAGACATCTCTACAAATTGTCTCCATATACTAATATTTAAAAAACAAATCTGATAGTTTCACAATCCACCAAGTATGCAGTATTTATGGGCGTTTTCAAACCGCACACAATGAGAAATGAAAGTGTTTCCCCAGTCAACCGTATGCAACCGTACGCCTGCCACAAAGAGTAAATGAAAATTACGTACACAAGAACGTTAGGGAGTTGAGTAGGGATGCTAGCATTGGATACACAGAAGTTGAAAATTCTATATGCATGCATTTGTGTGTGTATGTGTATGCCTTCGAGGGGGGCTGGAAACATTATTGGAGGGCGGCTAACCATTGTTCGATTTGAAAGCCAACGAAAGGGACAGTGTAAGCCATAATAATAACCACTTGACTTCAAACGTAAAATACTCGTGCATATATACATATCTATGTATGTATACTTATATATATGTATTAGATATTTGTGTATATACAAACATATGTGCAACGAGGCGAAAGTCGTGACCGAAACGAAGCATAAACGCGGGCGAAGGATATGACAAGAGAATTTTGAGGATAGTTTTGTCTGTTTGCTGTTATTGTTGCGTTGTGTTTGTTGGTAGGCAAAATGCAACTATGATGCGAAACGAAGTGTTGTAGTTGTACTAACTCATACATGCACTGTTTCAGTTCGTTCGTCGGTAATTATAGTATAGAAAACAAGAGGCGGTTGGCTTGCTGCCTGGCAGGCTGGCTGCCTTACTGACTGGTTGGTGTGAAAGAAAAAACAAAAATTTGTTTGCCAAAGGATAACACTTTTCCTGGTGTGGATTGTTGTTATTGCAGTTCTCACTGCATTTCCCATTTCCCACTGCTTCCTGCTGTCTTGCTAAGCGCTGTTGTTGTTATTGTTGTTGCTTGCCGCTGCTACTATTGCTGCTGGTTTCATTTAAGTTTGGAACATAATTGCACATTTTGTTGTTGTTGTTGCTTTTTAAATTTTTTTTTTTTTGCTTTCCCTTATTTTAACACTTTCAACTTTCTTCTGTTTTCCATTTTATTCTCTTCTTAATTTCACTTTTTTCTCAACGATTATAACAACAACTTAACTAAACGTCGTAGTAAGCGCATATGTATGTACACAAATACGCGTTGTTATGTTTGTTGCAATGTGCAAACGAGTATGCACGTACGTACGATTTTCGCCACTGCCCTAACTAACGAGTGTGTATACACCAATTTTTCTTCTTTTTTTTCTGTTTTACACAAATTGCACTTTTTTATAAGAATTATATTTCAAAAAAAATGTTTAATTTAATTTCATTGCGACACCGGAAATGTACTCAAATACGCTCTCAATAGTTTTCCGCTATTTCAAACACTGTTAAAATTCGTTTAAACCAAACTAACGGTATTTTTACACACCCAAAAATGCCCGATGTCGTCGTCACTCCATACAAAATGCGAAAAATTTCACTTTTTTGTTCGCTAATTTTTCACAAAATATAAATTTTATCTCAATTCAAGTGCGTTTATGTATCCTCCTGCTCCTGTGAAGGGTGCGTATGTGTGTGTTTGTGTGCGCGTATATGCGCGAACACATACATATATATAGCACAATAGTAAATCACAAAAAAAGCGAGCACAAAATTATTTGCGACGCGTGCAAGGAAACTGTGATCCTGCTGCGACAACACTCAACTATGGAATGCCTACGAAAAGCTAAAAGCGCTCCAGTCGCTCAATGCGCCAGCTAGAGCAACTTGTCGGCAAACGACGAAGCGCATCGGCTGACGAGTCATCCATACAAGTCAAGTTGAGGAGATTTGCGCGCGTACAATAACAAAACTGTAGTAGTATCTATTGCAAACAGCAGCCGATTGGAAGTACCGGAAGCAGCTGTGTGTGCTTATGTGTGTATGTATATATATTTATTCTAAGCGTAGTGTGAGTATTGGATTCCCGCGCCGTTTCCAGGCGCGCGCGCATGGCGATAGAGACAAACAAAAATCAAAACATACACACTGGAAGGAAACGGAAACGGCCGCTGAGACCCCGTACACAACAACACAAAACTCACACCATGAAAGGGGGTGTAAAAAGAAACACAAATGCACGTACACACACACACGAACTTACCGAGCATATGAAAGTATATACCGTTAAACGAAATTCAAATATATGTACATACATTCATTCATTATGTGTAGCACACTAGGGCGGTTAATGGCATCGAGCCGCTGGTGACACCATTGGAATTTCTGTTTTGTTGTTTGTTATTATTTTGTTTGCTTGCTTGCTGCTGTAGCTTCACTCACTTTTTTTTTTAATTTCTTTACAGATTTTTACCGAGCAGTTGACGAGTACAATCGGCGGCACAACGACTAGGCCCTCACTGTAACCGGTCACGGTAGGCAATGAATGAAAGCGCGCGCCCACTCGCGGTGGTGGTGGCACAAAGAGCGAACAAGCGAGTGAGGTACATATGCATGTATGCACGAATATATACGAGTATGTATGTATGTTATAAGAGCTGCGCTGTGTAACGAAATGGGGTTTTGAATGTATGTTTGTTTGCTTTTGTTTTTCTTCTTGTTTCTCATATGTTTTTAGAGATACCCACACATAAATTAATATGTTTGTTGATATATGCGTATGTATATATCTAAAGATTCACGCTGCCTCAGCTATCAGTTGAGGCTCGTTTCAAGCTCACGGATAACCGAGCCAACGAGCCAACGAGCCACCAAGCACATCATTCAAGCATCTATCCGACTTTGCTGCCAGAGGTTGGTTGACAGTGATGCTCTTTGGCTATTTGGCTGTTTGGTTGTTTGTATGTGCATATGTAAATGACGCCAAATTAATTGCGTGTTAGTGTGGACGCATATATGCAAACATACCTACCTTCATATTCACAAAGGAGTGTGTATGTTTATTGAGTTTTTGAATGCTGTTGCACTTCATATGCTCATACTCGTTTTCGCACACAACATACAACATAAATGCATTGATGTAGCGTGTGACAATGCTCGCTTTTGATAGACTGAATGGCGTCTACTTCCGGTCTGCGTATTTTGAGTTGGGGCGATGTCTATGTAGAAGGCGTTGAGATCTCACTCTTTTTTGTGTGTGAGATTTCAATGCGTGCGTATGTATGTATATCTGTATGTAAGTGCTGATCGCTTTTGAAATGCAAAACGTGCATCGTGAAAGAGTATGGACGCTTAATGGCATTAGTAAATATGTATGTATGAATGAATGTATGTATGTAAATTACTCAGGTGAACTTGCTAATAAAAGTAAAGTAAATTTATTTGAAATAAAATTTGAATATGAAATATATTTAATACTTGTATATTCGCTGGCTCACGGAGATGATTAGGTGAAGAGTTGTAGGAAATTAAAAAAGAGCTTAAATTTGCTTGATTTGAGCAAAAGATGAATGTATGTTATCAGAAGAATGAAATGGTACTACGAATCCATACACAAATTTCCGCTCCTGCTGCACAACATCTAAAGAACCCACTTACTTCGGACGGGAGAGATTTCAGCTTAAATTTTTGCAATAGCAGCTGTGCAACCACGATTTCCTAATTACTTGTATAGTACGTGTTTGCAAATTGAAGATGTGTGTCCTCAAATCTTAGGTCTGGATACGTTTGCCGTAGTCGTAATCCAAATTGAAAATTCTCATCCGAGATTTTTCGGCCCTTTTCTTTGGAGCTTATTTTTTTAATGGTGAACCCTAAGCTCTCGGCACAGCATTGATTCCAGAAGACTTATTTCATCCTTAGGCATATACTTTTTTATAGCTTATTTCCTGCTGCCAGCTTGCTTGCAGCTGCAGCTATATTGAATGGATGTTGCTATAAAACTTCAGAACCCTTAAAGAGAATATGTCAGAATAACTTCACTATTAGGTAAGACTCCAAAGTACAACAGGTTTGGTTATATCATCTCCTGAACTGCGTACTTCTAACCTACAACTAGTGAAAACGATTAGATAAAAGGCACAAAGTGCAGGACTGTCAATCAGAATGTGCTAAAATGACGCCACCATACTTACTCTATCCAGATCCTGCATTATGAATTTGACAAAATTTTCAAACCGACATCATGTATACCAGTCAGATGGTGACCATTGATCAGTCCGAGCTACCTCTAAAAGCGTTATGTGCGACTTGAAGAGTGCTAATGGTTTTCTAACCTCTTGCAATCCTCTCAGGCCCTACTGTTAGCTCAGATTTCCCCGCGTTGTAGAGCTTAAGAATTAGCAAATCTCTCTTTCTGTTTTGCATCCATCTTAATCGTTCAAAAAACAAAGTCCTTAGCCACCCATCGCTTGAAAATTGATAGTTCCTACGAATTACAAGCGAAATGAGGAACGAAATTCATCACATAATCTCGGCAGAGAGCTCGATTAGGAATAATTAGTTAGGTTTTCCTAGTTTAAAGGCTGTATAATGGTTCGCCGAGCTGGGATGAAGTCATTTAGACAAAAACAACAGGTGGCTGTTAGTTCAGCATATATTTTAGATATAAATGTTATAACTTGGTATAAGTCTCTGAATGGGGAAATAATTACGCTTGGCCTTGGTTTGATGATTTAAGAATGTTTGATCTAGCTTACAGCTTCGCCTCGTAGAAAGTTTATGAGAAGTACAACCAAAGTAGAGACTAGAAGAGTTTGTAGGTGTTCACTTTCCCCGCCAAGGCGATATCATCTAACGGGAAGCACAGGAAACATGCTGTTTCGGCGGGTTTGGACCAGTGAGAGAGGGTATTGATATATGAGTCGGATTGAGTGGCCATGCAAAGAGATGGTTAGTGCCGTGCGGGGATTCATTGCATGCGAGGCATATGTTTGGTATGACGCGGTCGAGTCAGTCTATGTTGAGGTAGGAGTTAAGTCTACTACAATATCCAGACCTTAATTGTGCAAGTGAACCGATAAAGCAACTAGAAAAGTATATAAGTTTGAAATTTGATATAAAAAATTCTGGCAGAGCGCTTACATTTCAATTTTGCTTACTCTTAAGCGGACTCAAAAAATTTACTAGTATAACACTTTATAACACATATGGCAATTATCTTTTAAATAATCCGATTCGTTGGGCATCACCTTACAAGAAAAGCAACTCTGCGCAGTACAACAACAAAAACATAGGCACGCTAAAAACAGCTGTTCCTGGTTGACAGTTGCCGGCGCCAATTTGCTTATATATTTGGATTTTATTTACAGTCGCTTGTTTTTAAAAAAATATATAAAATGAGTGAGAAGACTGAAAAACAGTGCCGAATGCCATGGTAAGTAGTGATCAATCAATAGAAAAACATAAATATATATAAAAATCCCACAGGGTAGAGAAGTATCGGCCCTCAAAGTTGGATGACTTGATATCGCATGAGGAAATTATTTCGACAAGTAAGTTAACTGGAATATTAACAAAACTATGTAAATTTTATTAATATTTTCGTTTAATCACCAGTCAATCGCTTCATCGCTCAAAAACAATTGCCACATCTGCTCTTCTATGGCCCACCCGGTACAGGTAAGACAAGTACAATACTCGCTTGTGCCAAGCAACTGTATAGCCCAACGCAATTCAAATCGATGGTTTTGGAATTGAATGCCTCAGATGATCGTGGTATTGGTATTGTACGTGGACAAATTTTGAATTTTGCCTCAACACGCACGATATTCAGCGGCACCTTTAAATTGATTATATTAGATGAAGCCGATGCTATGACCAATGATGCACAGAATGCATTGCGGCGTATTATTGAGAAGTACACAGAGAATGTGCGTTTCTGTGTTATTTGCAATTATTTAAGTAAAATTATACCAGCTCTACAGTCACGTTGTACGCGATTCCGTTTTGCGCCGCTATCGCCAGAGCAAATTTTACCGCGTCTTGATAAAATTATTGTGGAGGAAGCGTAAGTTTAATAACTATTTTATATATTTTTATAATTTAAATAAAAATATTTATTGTTATAAAAACATCAAAGGCTGAATGTGACCGAGGATGGCAAGAAAGCGCTGATGACACTTTCGAAAGGTGATATGCGTAAAGTTTTAAACGTTTTGCAGAGTACATCAATGGCATTTGATGTTGTTAATGAAGACAATGTTTATACGTGTGTTGGACATCCACTGCGTAGTGATATAGAAAGAACACTGCAAACGCTACTATCAACGGAGGGTTTCGAGGAAGCTTATGATGGTAAGTGAAGCGCATTTTGGCAATAATCAAGAAAACATTAATATGTAATGTGTTAATGTCAATAATTTTTTACTTTTAGAAATTCAGCGCATAAAATCTGTACGCGGTCTCGCTCTTAGCGATATTCTTACGGAGTTGCACTTGTTTGTGATGCGCTGTGAGTTGCTCAACATTTGTGTGTAAGAAGAACGAAAAAATAACAATTATTTACATTATTTCTATTTCAGTGGAACTACCACCCGGTGTTATGAATAAATTGGTTATAAAAATGGCTAATATTGAAGAACGCTTAGCGAAAGGCTGCACTGAGGGTCCACAAACAACTGCATTGATTGCAGCTTTCTTTATTTGCCGCGATATGGTCGCGCTGGAGAGTTAAATGTTTAAGCTGCTATCTATTCTAGCATATGTAATGCTGGGAAATATAAATATTGCTAAGTTACTTTGATACAATCCATTTCATCTTTTCATAACCGTCTGTATTTGTTTATTTTCGTGATCCAATACCAATCTAAGCCACTTATCATTAGGAAAAAGTATAAAATTATTTTTTTGTCTCAATTCCGTTCATTTATACTATCTCTCATGTAACAATAAACAATTTCCCATTTGTTTGTAAAACATCAAGATGAACACCATAAATTGGAGGAGTAGCTCCGCCGAAAGTGATCATAAAGCGCAAATCCGGAAAGTGCACAGCATCACAACTGCACTTAACGCCATAAACACTCAGATAATTCGTGGTCTTAACAAGAGGTGTCCTCTCCCCGATGCTGTTTATTTTCTACATTTCGAGGCTTCCTTCACCACCAGAAGGCGTCTCTTTGATCTCATACGCCGCTGACTGTTCGATGTCTGTTTGCGTCTGGCTAGTTAAGTAAATTGCTATCTCGCCGACCTTTCCAACTTCTTCACTGCACGACATTTACATCTACAATCCGCGAAATCCTCTGCCACCCTTTTCACCAGCTGGACGAAGGAGTACCGGCTAGAATTTAATGTGAAGGTCGATGACGTAAAAACTCCGAACACGAACAACCCATATTACTGGGAGTCACATTTGATAGCCTGCCCCTCTTCACTCCGCATACGACTGCAATTGCCACCAAAGTACAGAGCCGCAACAAAATCATCAAATCGCTAGCCGGTAGCACCTAGGGGAAAGACAGAAACGCTGCTGGCAACCTACAAGGCAAAATTGGCCGGCCAGTCGTAAACTATGCTGCGCCTATTTGGACGCCGGAGGCCCTTCGGACCGTGACGGAAAACCACCTGCCCGAGCACCACTTACACAGTGAAACACCTATGCTCCCAGTTAAAGAGCATAATGTTATGGTGTGTAAGCAATATCTGCCGGGATGCTACCGTAGGGATCATCCCAAACAGACACTTATTGGAAGCTGAACCACCACCTAGGCATATCAGGAAGGAAGTACTTGACTACCGGGACGACGTACAGCAATACAGACCAGACCCACTGGACAGGACGGCGTACAGACAGATCATAAACTCCATTCACCGAGAGTCTGTTAACACCTTCGTGAGCTCTATTCCTGTTAATGGTGTTATCGGAGCCCAATCACCACCCATTGTGGAGCAAGAGCTCGAGCTGCCTCGAGAGACCGGCGTAAGCCTTGCACAATTAAGATCTGGATACTGTAGCAGGCTAAACTCCAATTATCCATAGTCGACCCTGACATACCCAACACATGTCAGGCACGCAACGAATCCCCGCACGACACTAACCACCTCTTTGCATGCCCACTTAACCCGACTCATCTAACACCCCCTCTCCCGTTAGATGACCTCGATGACTAAAACTAAACTTGCCTGACCCTAGACGGCGCTGGCGTACAGCCGCTACAACAACATAAAGCGCAAATTATATATACTGGAAAAGGTTTTACATAGTGGACGCTTACTAAACAGGAGTTTATGAGAACGGCTTTACTCTTCACAGATTATGAAATTAACTCTCTTAAAAAGATAATTTTCTCTTCCAGTCGTCTCTAAACTCAAATATACCCAGTTAATTGCAATATATATATTGCATTTGTTTAAAAGTCTACACAAGCATGTAGTATATCTGAATGGCCCACATATGATTATCAGCACAACTGATTTGCTCCTCCATAGTAATAAAAAAAAAGTGGTGTTTTCATAGAGTTTGCAAATCTGCCAGGAAAACTTGCTCTATAAATAACAGTAAACTTAATGAAAACATTTTAGTATAAAAAAATTCTGAAAATAGCTCAAACATATTGGTTTCAGTGCAAAATGTTAAGAATCGAACGGCAATAATAACAAAGAAATAAAAATTTGAGCCAATATTCTTTTAATATTCTTATTTATGCAATATGTCAACTAAGATTTACGATGACTTTAATTAAATGCGCTCATTACTTACTATGTTCCGGCGCAAAATGGGTATATATATATAATACATGTAAAGATTTAATTTTGTTTCGAATAAATACACAGATATTTAAAACTAGTAGCTTTCTAAGCGATTTATAACGCCCAGAAGTAATTAAAAGCCGTATTAAGTGTTAATCAAAAAAATTCTGAGCTCAAAGTTTATGGTCTGAAAAGTGCAATAACCATTATTCGGACGAAATATCTTATTTACGGCAGTGCTGACTAGGAACTAACGACTGTTTCCCACCAGCACCACGCATCTATACGGGTTAGAGGGTGAAGAGTGTAGTTCAGTGTTATTCAGTATTTGTGCTACCCGGCAGAAAATTAATTATTTTGTGAATATATTATTAGAACTCAACGATAGTCACATGACATACTCGAGGTAGTCGAAAATCGAAAATTAATGCGATATATCCATCTTATAACCTTAATCAAGGAAATTATCGAGGAACGATGAAAAATGATGCCCCGGCAGCAGTGAATATTGATAGTCGTGATTTTTTTTTTAGAGAAAACTCAAAGAAAGGGAGCTCTATGGATGTTGTTGTTGTAGTAACCGAATAAATATTCACCAATTTGGGGTTCGGGGAATATTATGAGGGAGACGACAATCCTTGGCCGGATAAAAAATCAGGGTCGTTTCGGTATAAAGACCCGTATTGGATTTCAGCCGCCTATTCTAGCCATGCCCTACCGCGTGCGAATTCTTTAACACCTAACCCGCAGGGGGAGGGAGCTCTGTGATCTCTTTATATGGCTCTCTCCATCCCATGAGTTTCTATTATTATTATAGCAGTGTTCCAACCTCGCCTAGACTCTAACAAAGACCTATATGATATCATCGAGGCCATCTTACAGGTGGCCCAAATGAATAGTCATACTAAAAACTTTCAGGAGATATACATATGTACATGCAAGGGCATGTTCTAATTTCGATCGCCGCTCTGCAGGGAATGTCAATCGCTCTTCAAAAAAACCCGTCATTCATTCGGAGGCGGCTTAGAATAAATTATAGGTCCGTCTATTTGTTGGGAAAATATCAAAACGCTCAATACATATTGAAGGAAAAGGCCAGCTCTCCTCAGTGTTTCGAGAATGCTAATTTATATAAAAAGGATTTTTTAGGCATGTGGTTTTTTCGTCTGACTGCGTCTGACTGCTGTGACACTGGCTCGAATAAATTCCACGCGAGAGGCCCAATTTTCGACCAGTTTTTACAGCAATTGGGGCCGAATGACAGCAACAATATGCCGAATATTAGTCAGCCCGCACATTATGAAACGGCAAACCAAACTAGGGATAAATCAATTGACTGCTGTCAACTCCAAAAAAAAGTATTGCCTCATTGAAAACCACACATCTAAAAAAAAATACCCTTTAGCAGAGGAAGAGCATAACCTCCACTCTGCTAGGAAGATCAGATTGAAGAAAGATCTGGCTACGCTTGGTGCCTCCGATCAGAGCCAAAAGATGAAAATAAAAAACGAATGGTGTGCTGTTATTAACTCGCCTATAATCGTGTAAGCGATAACTACGTTAATTAAGAAGAGAAGAGGATCAAATCTTGTGTTGTTTATTTCGTTATGCCTCATTTAAAGGCAGTTCCATGCACTACACAACTCGCTGCAGTGATTCCAAAAAAAAAACCTTTTCGCCGAGGTAATCTAACAGAGGAGTAAACTACAGAGCCCTTTGCACAAGCTTGACTACGATGAAATATCGCGTTATATATATAATATGAGGGGTAAGAGGTAACTAGAATACTAGGGTCACTCCTTACTTGTTGATTATGTATGTAAGTACTTATATATTAGTTGAGTAAGTCTAAATCCACTCTTGAGCTTTGATGATGTTATTATTTGCTTTAGCTTGTAAGAGATAAGTAAATCAGTTGTTGAGAGGGACGGGGAAATTCTAGATGAAGACTCTTCAATAATAGTATGGACGCATTTGCGTAGGTATGAATTTGAAGGACTTGCACCAAGCCACAACGTCGACTTGCAATCGTAGACCTGTTCTTCGCTACTTCGGCACGCTTCCAACGGAATTCGCGCCAGCTGTTCAGTTAACTGTTATTTTATATTGCCATTATTTATAATATTAACTTAATTTAATTCATCATGTTGTATTTAATGTCTCGAATAAATGCGTTCACCTGATCATTAATTTTTTATTAATCAAATAATAAAATCATTGAGGTGTATAAATATTTATGTAAAACGTCCACATTAAGTTTTGTTGGTTAAGTTGGTTGAAAAAAATCTAGCAGATACTGTTTATCTTTGGCTCTGTACTTTGTCCCAACAACTGGCTGAGTGTTAAGTCGCTTCTCTCTTAATATAAAAAATTGTAAACAACAAATTAACAATTTGACGTAAAAGAGCGAAAGAGAACAATTAGCGAATGGATGCCCCATGAATTTGGGACAAATGGAAAGTGTTTAACGTAGAGTAGTTGATCGCGGAACGCCAAGTGGTTGAGTTACAGATACTGCGAGCCGGTTGTATAGCTGTACATACAAAAATATACAAATATATATTTTATTTTATTTACTAATGTGCGTAATGACTGAAGCTCATACAACTTAGTGATAAGCCTTTGTGGGAATATCTTCATAATATTTAACTATAAATTTTGTGATTTTTAAGCTTTTCACGCGAAATATCCTCTATTTCTTCGCATTTCAGTTCCATTAATACTGGGTCCAAAGGTGAAAATGTCGCTAAAATATTACTATGATTTAATGTCGCAGCCATCGCGTGCGCTTCATATCATTCTCAAGATGAGCAATGTACAATTTGAAGATTGTCCAGTTGCGCTGCGTAAAGGTAAGTAGTGAGTGCCAACAATATTACATATACAGAGTTATCCATTTTGCAGTTTCCAAAATAAATGCAAATGAATTGCATTTAAAATTATTTTTTTCATGAAATTCCTTTTTTCTTATAAAGTTTGAACTTTGGCATTATATGTGGAACACTACATTCAACATTCAAATGGCCGCCTCGTGAATTTTTGCAAACTTTGTTCCGTTTAAGGTAATTTTCGACCACTTTTTGGCACATATTTGGCGGTATCTCAGTCATAACTTGACGAATGTTGATTTTCAAATGCTTAAGAGTTAAAAATTTATCCACATCTTTCGGTGTCAAATCTCACGCTGACCGATTGACATCGCCGAGGCGAGAGATTTCTCTCGCAATAAAGCCATATACGCTAGTGTTGTGTGGCATGTGGCACCACATTGTTCGAACCACATATTGTCCAAGTTGTGTTCCTCAATTACAGGCCAAAAAAGTCGTATCATACGACCATAACGCTCCTAATTAACAGTGATAGTCTCGCCGTTATCGTTTTCAAAGAAGGAAGATCTAATCACACCTTCTGACCAAAGAGCGCACTAGGCAGTAAGATTTTTTTTAGGAATAATGACCTCTCTTCAAATATTTGAGACTTATCGGAGCTTCAAATGCACAATTGTGCTTATTTACGTATCCACCGAGTGAGCTTTGTGTCTCGCTCTTGATGTTCAAGCACACAGTTGTTGCGTGAGCTAAGTCCAAGTACCTGCTCTTGAGACCGTTAAGATATAGACACATTCGGGTCTTCGGATACACTTTCACTTACAGCAGCGAAATTTGAGGCAGAACGAACAAAACGATGATGCACAGCCCTTAAAATATCCAATTCAGTTTCTTCAAATTTCTTCTAAATTTTACCAAGTGCTGAGGTAGTTGACGATTATGTGCATCATAATCTCCTCTTGAAGCACGGAACGCGGCCACGTTTGAATCACCATTTTTGTAGTAGATTTCAACAATTTTAAAGTGTTGTGCAGTTTTCGGCCGAGCTCCTCCTCAAATTTTACGTCTGACTGTTGGTATGTCTCCAATAAATGTAGGAACCTATAATTTATTCTTAACCACGTGCGAAAGGCTGATGGATTATTATGAGGAACTTTTTATTTCACATCAGAAATACACTCGGAGAGGTTGAAATTTTTTGCTGAGGGGCGACCGCAATTAGAAACATAACTTTTTCATTTTCTGAAATTTTTAATTTTGTCTGAAACCCATGACCCTCCGCATAGAGTAGTATGCACTGCTAACCACTCAGCTACTCTGGCCGACTACAAAGCGAGCACGTGATGATAGTATAGTCTTTCACCCGAAATATTATCACTTGTACCATCAAAATGGTCATACAGCTACTTGGTTATGTCCGAAACAAAATCAACAATATTTTTCCATCAATACGATGCTAAGTCGTTAACATAGACACAGTCCAAAAAAAGCTCACGAGTAGACCCAAGTATTTAACTTGCGTGGAAACCGTAAGTTGAAGAGCGCTAAGATAGAAGCCGCAGACCATATTTGTGTCAGGTTTAAACGTTCTTCAAACCAGGAAAGCCAAATCACTGTTAGAGTTCATAGCTGCCTACCCCTATTCCCCTAGCCAGATCCGCCCTTGATATTATAGCATCTGAGATCCCCTTTCCGTGGAAGATAGTGTTCTTTATTTAAATTGCTCCATTTCTGGAGATGAGGGGTATTTCATGTGAGAAATAGAAATTTTGTAATCAAAATTCAACCAAATCCAACCATTTCATTCTAGTCGACTTTTAGGAAATCTAAGAATTTCAAACCATAAATACGATTTTATTCAAATAACTTAGTTTCAGATCAACTTCTCGGAAGGAAAAGTTGTGTTCATGTACAATGTCATGGGCATGGTGTTCCCGAACGGATTTTACGTGCTGAACACGAATATGGAGCAAAAGCTTCCCATCACGTCGCGATTTCGAATAAACTGACATTTAAAGCCCTAAAAAAGCGTTTGTTTTTGCCATTTATGAAAAATTGTGCAGCTAAACTCTGACTTGCTACGAAGTTTACTGACATCAGAAATTAAAGTCTAAATCGTTCTCTTTAAACCCTTGTAGCTGGGGATGTGTTTATACCTGGGGGTGTAATAAAAACAGAACATAAAAATATAAAATTCAGTACTTATCAATAAAATATTGTACCTAGGGATTTTCTGGGTCGCTGATTACGGGTCTGAGATCGGATTTGAAAACTTCGAAAAGGCCGATCAGCGACTGCGTAAACCCTTTTTATTGAAATTAATTTTAATAACCATGTTCGCCACATTGGATCCGCCATTTTGAAGTTTTAGCTGTACATTTTTTCAAAAATGGTAAAAAAAACCCTTTATTTAGGGATGGAAAGTGATGGTAAGTTTTGAACCCAGAATCGTGTTCTGCACGAAAAATCTGCTTGGAAGCACTATGTTCCATTTTATTCGCAAAACCCATGCAGGGCAGTGTAATCTAACCAAACTTTTCTCAAAACACAAAAGCTTTCATAAAACTCCCTCATCCTTGACACCTATTGGAACAGTTTAAGAGGAGCATTCGCTAGTCCATACTCCTTCATCCATCTATTTATCCCATTCATCCATTTAAAATGAAGAACATACTACCGACATAGTGAAGATCTGTATACTCTTACATGGTATACAACGTATGTCTTGCTGGCAATTAGTCTTCCCAGTAATCATCTATTTCAGCGCTCCCTTAAGGGTACTCCTCTCACTCTCTTCTTGCGGTCCAGCCCGATTAATGATGAATTTCCCCTCTATGCCGTCCACCCACCAGAAAAAGTCACTAGCTGCAGAGTCATGCGATTAAGCCGTGGACAGAAAAATCAAATATATTTTTGTATGCGTTTGCATTTACCGTAAAGCTTAAAAACTTCTCATAAAAATCCTCCAACCACACGAAGAACTGCCTGCTCTCCTTTTTTTTTTGTTGAAAAAATATCGAGATGGAAGATGCTTATAAAGCACCAGTTTTTTACAATATATATATATATATATATATATATTTGGCGCTTTATAAACGCTGAAGCGATTTTCGGCCGAGTCCTCCTCCAATTTGTGGTTTTGCGTCTTGATGTTTTTACCAACAAATGGAGGGACCTACAGTTTATTCTAAGCCGCCTCCGAACGGCTGATGGATTTTTATGAGGAGCTTTTATTTCATGCCAGAAATACACTCGGAGGGCTTGACATTCCCTGCCGAGGGGCGACCGCAATTAGAAAAAAAATTTTCTATCATTTTGGCCTTCCGAATGTCAGTGCGCAACGCTAACCACTCGCCTATCGCAGCCGCCGTTTTTTACAATATATGTACATATATATGCATACATATGTGTATTATGGTTTATCTAATGAGTTTTTTTTTCATTACTTTCATTTCACTTCCCAGGAGAACACATGACTGAAGAATTTAAGCAAAACGTCAATCGTTTCCAGCGTGTACCCTGTATTATTGATGATGGTATGAAGCTGGCCGAAAGTATAGCCATACTTAGGTAAGTAAAGCAAAGCTTCGTCCACAGTTTTAAGTAATTTATTGCTCAATAGGGGAAATATTCTACAAAACGTCTAAAAAAGGTTTGTTAAACCAGACGTTGGTTTAGACCTGCGCTGATTTTTCAGCAAATCACCTGATTCGGATAAAAGTTAATAAAGTTAGGCAATACCAGTTAAGATTTATGGAGAAATTGTCTAGATATTTGTCGTTAAATCCACCGATGAGTTAGTGTTAAAAACAAATTTCGATGTAAGAGCCTTTTTGAGGTCATTTGTCCGAAATTTTTTGAAGAATACTCATTGAGAAAAAGGTAAGGTGGTGAGGCTACGACGATTGAACTCCTTTTCAGTTAAGGTCTCCTTTCCCTACCCTTCAATTCGACCAAAAAATGTGTAGACCCAACATTATATTTTTAATTTAGAAAAATCTCAGATCTACTAACATATCTATCTCGATAATTACAGTACCGACTTGTATACAAAAAAAAAACTCTGCTATTTTCAGATATCTCAGCGCAAAGGGTAAAATTCCTGAACATCTTTATCCCAAATATTTCGTAGAGCAAGCGCGTGTCGATGAGTTTCTCGAATGGCAGCACATTACGCTGCGTGTCACCTGTTCGATTTATTTCCGCAGCATTTGGCTGGATCCACTGCTTACCGGCGTGAGACCGACAAATGAGAAAATAGAAAAACTTAAAAACCTTATGGAAGGCAATTTGGATATTGTCGAAAATGTTTGGTTACAAAAAACAGATTTTCTAACGGGACAACGACTAACGGTGGCCGATATCTTCGCAGCGTGTGAGATTGAACAAACAAGTGAGTTCCGAATGTTTTGAGCAATTCTGAAGATGTTTAATTTTTATATTAATTTTGTTTGAAATACGTAATTCAATTTTATTCATTTTACAGGACTTGCTGATTATGATGTGCGTATCAAGTATCCAAAAATTAAAGCTTGGCTAAAGCGAGTGCGCACAGGCTGCAATCCGCACTACGATAATGCCCATACCCATGTGTATAAGATCAGTGGCACTGCCCCTAATGCAAAACTATAAACAATATTTGTCTTAAAATTTTTACTTTTGTACTAACGCTTAGGTAAATAAATAATAAAAATTCAATTATTTAAAAAGAGGTCCGAAATTAGTTCATTTTAAAGTAAAATGAAATAAAATAATAGAAATAAAAAAATATAATTAAAATCAAATAAAGTAACATAACTGAAGAAATAACTAATAAACCGAATAAAATAAAAGAAATGAAAAAAATTAAAAATGTGAAATAATAAAATTAAATAACAGAATAAATAATAATTGTTAAGAAGGTAAAATCAATTATTATAAAATAATTAAAAAAAAAATAAAAGCTTAATTTAAATAAAGTAACAGAAGTAAAATTAAATTATTGAAATTAGAATTGTATTATATACTTAAATAAAATAATAACATAACTAAAAGTAGTAAAATAAAATTTTAAAATAAAACAAGAGTTAAAATAATTAAAAAGAAATAAAATAAAATAAATAATTACCAAAAAATTAACTAAAGGAAATTAGAGTAAAATAAAATAAAATAAAATGAAATTAAAAAAAATTAACTTAAATTAAATACTTAAAGTAAAATAAATTGTACATCATTGTACCCAACTAAATCTCCTGCAATCATCTTCATTTAGACGAATGGCTCACCATCAAACAAACTCTCCACATATTCTATGACTACAGGAAACAGTATCCTTAAATCGGAAGAACTCCCATCCTATTCATCATGATAGGCATCAGCTGTAACAATTGCCATATTAGAGGCAATTCAAATGATAAACGTGAAAAGCGGTAAATTTATCATATGCTCTGATTCTCTATCAGCCTTAAAATCAATCTCTAATACAAATAACCATGAAATCTATCCAAGTGCCAGCAGGTCGCTATTAATTAAACATACGAGTATACCAAAAATTAGAGTTCTTTGGATACCTGGCAATACAAACATTATTGCTAATGAGATATCAGATCAAATCGCCAAGGAAGCAGCTCCTCTCTCCCTCATAAGTACCCAAAACATTAACGTAAAAGATAGAAATAAATTTTTAAAACGCCAACTCTAAAAGCAACACGACACGGTGATTCATTTCGATGTTCCCTACTTAAAAAAAATAACAACACAGAAAATTCAAATTTAATGGGGAATGTTTATTATCATTCGAAAGGACATTCTTTGGCATTTATTTTTTAAAGATTATCACATTCAAATTTTGGCCGCAGATGCGTCTCATTGAGTCCAATTTTCGATGACTCGTTCGAGCATTTCGACGGGTAACTGGCGAATGAAACGCGTAATGTTTTGCTCCAAGACCTGAATCGAAGCGAGACTGTCCGCATAAACTTTAGACTTTACGTATCCCCACAGGAAAAAGTTTAAAGGTGTGATTATGACGATGAAATTATCTGCTCTCCAAAGTGTTCTCACAATAAATCCATTGATTGATGCGATGTGTGGGAAGTGGCACCGTCTCTTCAGGTTACTCTTCGACCCAAATGTGACAATTTTGCTTAATTACATACCCATTGAGCAAGAAATTGGCTTCAGTTTTTGCACAAGCTGTATTTTGTACGCTTTCAATTTAACATCTCAACATAAAATGTGCCAAGTTGTTCCATACGTCAGTCAGAGTTACTGTGAACAGCGCCGTATCGACTCTCCACGGATTTCGTGTACACTCTCAGCTACGGCCGCTATATTTTCTTCATTTCGTTCTGGACGTAATCTATTCGGTCGAATATTAACCAATAATGAATACTGGCTTTCAAGATGGGTGATGGCGAATAGTACGCTCAGTAGGCCGATTATGTTGGCCATAAGTTGAGCGAAGCCCGTCAAACACATTTTCGTAATAAAATTGAATGGTTTGTAAACTTTGTTCAGGCGTAAATCTTTCCATGATGATATACCAAACAATACTGGGCAAAAATAACATGACAGCTTGACACGACTCACGATCTGTGGATCACCCTTTATAAGCTGCAATTACATCAAATACATACCCCAAAATTCATTTACAAGATTAGACCAAATCAAAATGATAAGACTTCGATTAGGGCACACATAGATTACTAAACTATACCACATAGACAGAAACTCTTCCCCATCATGTCATGCTTGTCAAAATCATTTTCCAACCTCCATATCCTCAATTCCTGTCACTCCACAACAATCTTTAGAAGACAAATCTTCCATAATGATCCCAACTTCGAAAATATGAGCAAAATTATAAAAAAATTTAAAATTATCTAATCAGTTCAGCGTGAAGTCCCAGCATCAAAAGCTATCCCTTCTGCTAATTTTAAGTCTTAGAAGCTGTTCTAACAGCTATAAATAAATAACTTAATTAATTCAAATACATCAAAATAAAATAAAATAAAATAAAATAAATTAAATTAAAATATTTAAATTAAATTAAAGTAAAATATAATAATATATTTAATAAAATCAAGGTGAAAAGAATAAAATAAATAAATATTTAAAAAATAAAATGAAATGCATACATTAAATTAAAATAACTTAAAATAAAATTAAATAATACAAAATTAAATATGACAAAATAAAAATAATTAAAATAAAATACAGAAAAATAAATTAAAATAAAATTAGATATTTAACCAAATTAAAGTAAAATAGATTAAATATAAATATATTTGTAAAATAAATTAAAATAATAATATAATAAAAAATAGAAAAATAAAATAATAAAACAAACTCAAATGTTTGATTTGATGATTTTTGAACAAAAAAAAATTTTTCTACCTCAAATATCAATACTGAAATTAAACACACTTCCTAAAAGATATAAAAATTAAACAAATAAATCAAATTAAAAATTTTCACTAGTAAAACAATTTACTTGCATATAGTTAAGACTTTAAAAAAATTTTACGAAAAAAGATCACGATATTCACCTCAAATTGGAAGAGACATTTCTTGAACGAAATAAAATAGAGTTTGAAAGGCATTTCTTTTCCAGCATCAACTCTAAGAAGTCATCGTTGGGAACGAATGTAAGGAATCAAGTAATGAACTCTTTTGACTGAAGATTGACCAACTACCGTCATATTGATGAAAATGCTAAGAGACCTCACAACTGATTTCACTACTCTAACCCAGACATTACCCTAACTTATTTCTACATAACAACAACAACGGCCATATAGCAAACACTCAATCCAGAAATAAAACAAATTCATTTATTTCACTTTTAAATTTGTAATCACTTTGTTTATTTACTCTTGATAATATTGATGGGTGTATGTTTACGTGAGTGTATATGTGAATATGCATACAAACATCTATTCAAAATTATCGACAGCTGCTCCATATGTACTTTGCTTTCCTTTTTGTGTATTTATGCATTTTGTTTTATTTTGTTTACGCATTTTCTTTTTTGCTTTTCATTTATATATTTTTTTTTTTCTCAAATATGTATTTGTAATGTATGCAATTGTATATATGTATATGTAATTGCACAAAAAATAAATCCATACACATTTAATAGGTAAATAGGTAGGTAAATATATGTTTGTTTATATTGTATATATACTATATCTATATATATACCTTTTCATAATATATATATATGTAGTTGAATTTTGTGTGGTTGTTTGTCTATGTCTATATACGCGTATATCGAGCTACATATAATTTCTACAGTGTGCTATACCTTTCTAACGTCTTCCACACCAAAAAAAAAATGAAAAATTCAATACAAACACTTCAAAAATCGTGTAATAAGGGTAGCGTGGGGCACAAAATGTATCAAAATAAATACGTTCCACTTATTATCTAACTGTATAATTCCCAAATTAACTTTAACTTTTCCACGTACAGGTCATTATTGTTGTCAACACTCTCTCGCGCCGCACGCTTACCTACCATAATGTTGCTTCTTAATTAGCGCATTTATTAACTAGAAAAAAAAACTATAAAGTAGAAATAATTTAAACAACATGCATATATTTTAATAAAAATAATTTTCATTTTTTTCCACCAAACATAAATTTTGGCTTGTAAATACAACTTAAGTTTTTATTTATTTATAAGCAGATATAACAGAGGAGTAAAATTAGTCGCATATACTCGTAAATCATAATAATCAAAATAATATTTATTTATATATTATATATTTTTATAATTACAATACAATGTTGTAAATAGTTCAATTTGTTTAATACAAGCATAATTATTATCGAATAAATAATATTCGTTATGTTACATACATATACACATACATACGTACAGGGTGTTTTTTTTGGAAGTTCGTAAATAATATTTAATGATAATAATAATAATAATATTACTAATATAAAAACAATTTAACTTTGTTTTTATAACATATATATTTCAAATTAATTTAATAATGTTCCGTTTTGAAATCATAATAAATTTATGCCTAAAAATACCAATAAATTTAGTTTTTTTTTTTTCAATTTATTCTTTTCATATATTAGGTTTCTTCTATGGGGGGTAAAACGACGCTGTACAAAATCTTATAAAATTTTAACTTTATAATCAAATAACATGAGAGTGTTGTCATAAAAATACAAATTTACAAACATTTGCGTTTTCTTTTTTTTTTCAATTTTATTCACAATTTTCTTAATTTACGCAAACATGTGTGTAAAAACTATTTTATTTTTTAAATAGAAATTAGAAAATTATATTAAATACACGTTTTATCTAATTTTAGATTCATTAAAATATACAACAACATATGTAAATCGAAATAAAAATGTATGAAAAATTATTGAATACTTAATTTTATAACACCAAAATCGAAATTAGGAAGTGTTATACCTAAAAAAAAAACAAGAAAAGTCGCGCTATAAATAACTCTTGCTACTACAATTTCAATGCACAACACACGCCAGTCATACCTACATATATAAGCTCGTTTATTGGGTTTTAGGGTTTTGAAAAAATACATATCAGAAAATATCTATATTTGTGGGTTTTTTTTTGCATATACTTTTGTATTTCTATAATGAAATTGGAATGTGACAAAGAATTCAGAAAGAGAAATAATTTTCAAAACACTGTTATTAGGAGGAATATTTTAAATCGATAAGATTTTTGTATGTAGGGGCAATATTAAAAGTAGTATTATAAAAAGGGAATATTGAATATAGAAAAGAACAATATGAGAATGTAACGAGTAATTCAAAAAAAAAAAAAAAACAATGTGTAGAGAACTAATGATGTATTAAAATTGTTTTCGATAACCGGTTTAAAGATCCAATGTACAATATATAATATTCGATAAAAAAAGGTATTATTTTTGTATGAACTGAATACGTTATGACATTCCAATTCCACTACAAAGAATACTCAATGCTCTCAATCTAAGCTATTATTTTAAAGTAATCTTACATTTCTTGTATATACATTCCTTTTTTTTATAAAATAGCTTTTTTGTGTGTACTTTTCATTTTGTAACTCTTTTTTCTGCCGCAAAATTTTGCTTTGCTCTTGTGTGTAGGCGTTTGTTTGGGAGGTGGTGTTTTATACTTTAGTTAAGTGCATTACATACATTTAATAAATATGTATTTTTCTTTTGTAACAATTCACAATTTTTTGTAAAGGATATTCATGCTCTGTTGGGAGAAGACGGGAGTTGAGAAGGTGAATTTTTGTATTTAAAATAATTTATGAAACAAACAAAAAAGATTTTTAACGTGAAATTTCGGATTACGCATCAGCTGTTATATATACATATGTGTATCAGTTATTTCTTAATAATTTTTGTTTTTTATTAAAAAGAAGGATAATATTTTGGAATACGCTCGAGTTTTGATTACCAGCAAAATTGGTTTTTTAGTTGTTTAATTCCTATTTTCAGCAAAATCCATTATTTAATCCTCTATTATGAAAAGGTTGGGATTTAATCCTTTAATTAAACGAATAGTAGGTAAAAAAAAAATACTCATTAAAATTGTTTCTTAAAATTGTAGGTAGAGAAATAAAAATCTGTGCATTTTGTTATTATTTATAAATAATGAAATTTTTCACAGTTTTACTAAATTTTATAAAAGTAATCATCTGCCTAGTTTCATATATTTTCTATAATATTGAAATAAAATTTTATTGCCGTACTTTTTTGAAAGACCAGAGATATCGTAACTCCTCTGCGCACAGTTTAAAAATTCGAAGAAAATCCTTCTACTTAGGTACAGTAAATTTAATGATGGGACATACTTCACCACACACAGCATGAATATCCTTGCGGTTTGTTGTTTTGCGCTGTTTTTTTTCTTTTTCATTATTATACTATAATTTCTTTGCTTGCTAATACTAGAATGTTGTATTTTTAATTTACACACACATTTAAATGAACGCTGTTGACTTTTTGTATTTTTTGTTTGTTTTTTTTTTCAACTTAAAAACTAATTGGTGTTTCTCTTATTTATCATTTGCTTGCAATTACTTGCCAAACGCATTTCACTGCCCTTTATCCTCATGTTTATCATACTCCCCGCCATTTAATATCGACTCCTGTTGATATTCTTTATGCGTATGCCCACTTCCAGTACATGTTCGCCACCTGCGCCACTAGCCATAGACACTGTTGCACTGTTGCCAGAAATATCGCCAGCTCCCGTACTGCTCACACCAACGCTGCCACTGCCACTACCGCCACCACTACCACTGCCACCGCCGCCGCCATTGCCATTGTTGCCATCTTGCATTAGATTGGTATTAATATTATTATTGTTGTTGCTGATGTTGCCATTAGCGCTGGGTATAGGAATGCGTCGTAGCACGGTTGTAGTAGTTGTTGTAGTGCCACCCGCACCAGTTGTCACCTTACAGGTGTGATGATGATTGCAATTGTTGCTATTCGCTGGGGGACAGCCATTCGGTCCGACATAGTCGTGTGGACCACCCACCGTATGCCGTCGTTTAATCGAACGATTCTGTTTATTTTGTATTTGTCGCTTTTTCGTTAAATTCATATCAGTCTTTTCATCTTTAGTCAATGCTGATGCAGAACCGCCACCGCCGCCGCCGCCACCGCTGCTAGTTATGTGATGGCCGCTACTATGCCTGCCCGATGATGATGAATAATTACGGCT
Source organism: Neoceratitis asiatica (assembly GCA_030068015.2). Lineage (NCBI taxonomy): Eukaryota > Metazoa > Arthropoda > Insecta > Diptera > Tephritidae > Neoceratitis > Neoceratitis asiatica. Next base: position 36,473,207 of record CM061525.1, on the reverse strand, counting down.
GTTAAACGAAGCCGAACGGAAGAGTCGATGGTCACGACGTTTCTTATTGTAGCGATCTAGAAAAAACGGCGGTGAAGCTATGATAAGCGAATCCTTCGGATCACTCGTTGTGGAACCCTCTGAGTCATCATCCGAGCAACATTGTTGTTCATATGAATGCTTGAAGAAGCGTGCGCTACGCCCTAAATAGGAATTACGTGCCGAATTGCAACCGCTGCCAACGCCGCTGCCTACACCTCCACTGCCGGTGCCACTGCCTTGTGTGTTTGTCGTTTTTACTGTTAAGATGGCAGTAGGCGTCGACGCTGCTGTCGAGGGTGTACTACCACTAGCAACTATTGTTGTTGCCGAACCGGAATTAATGGGCACGGTGGCCGAATGTTGCAGTTTGTTGTTTTTGTAGGCAGACAAAACCGCTGCCACACGCTGTTCTTTGCTTTCATTCAACTTCGCTGAGGCGATGGTGTTAGTGGCGGTGCAGGAACGACTTAGCATCAACACATTCGGCGCATCTAGTGGCGAGGAATGAAAATGACGCTCAGGTGACTCGTCGGCATAGGGAATGTTTTCTGAATGCAAATGTAACGGCTGACCGAGTGTGTGCCGTCGATTTTTGCGAAATTCCGGCGAGCCATTCTCATCATTCGATTCGGAACCACTGCGCAAATTGCGCAATTTGGAGTCCAACGTGTCGGTGATGGTGGTTAGTGACATGGAACCTGAGAGAGGGATATAATAAAATTACCACGTTATTAGCTTTCGTAACGCATTAATATGTGATACTCAACTAGTTGACTTTGCCTACTCACCCGTGTCACTTCGACTATTGCTCGACTCATCATCGGTCAGTAGCACCGAAATGTCGACACTGCTGCGCTGTTGCTCCTTAGTCATTCTGCCACCGCTGCCACTACCCGAGCCGCTACAACTGCCCGAATCCTTCTCATCCAGACTGGCCTTTCGATGGTGTAGACGCACAAATCCACCACCGCCATGATTGATAAGGAAACTTCGCTCCTTCTTCGTCTTTTGCATGGTAGACGTGACACTACTGCTGCCGCCACTGCCACTACTCGACGAAGCGGTGGTAGCATTGGTCGAACTGCTGCTCGTGGTCATCGCTGTCGTAGCTGACTTGGTTGAATCCAATGACTGAAATTGTACACGCAATGTTAACCCAAAATCACATATAGTAGGAACGGCTTTGCGACGCCGCTGCTGCAGCTGCTGCTTTTGCATTTGCATATGCTTTTGCAATGTTTGCGGCGGCTGCGGCAGCTGCTGTTGCGACCGGCTTGCCGTTGCACATGATGGCTTGTTGGATGGTGGCTTGGTAGCCGGTGTGGCTGCCGCCACGCATATATTGGGTGTGGACTGTGTAGTGGTGGTGATGTTGTTGTTGGGATTGGTGCTAATAATACCATTGTACTTGAGTAGTGCATTATGCATGTTGTGTGGTGCAGATATGAGTTTAGTAATGGTTTGATTGAGGTTGATGGATGATTGCAATGATTTGCGTTTATGGTTATTTGAATTTTTATTTGCATTTTTATTATGATTATTCGAACTCAGATAGGCATTATGACTCTGATTCAAATTTTGTATATCTCTTACCAACACACTTTCGCCCGAATATGTGTCCGAACTGACAGCACCACGCTTGCTATGGGTACGCCTTCGCAGCTGTGGTATGAACCGGGATGTTCGTGTGCTGGACGTAGTCTCACGCTCAGTTAGACGTTCGATTTTCGACACGTTATGCAGCAACATATTCGTCTGATCCTCTTGGGTATGCAGAGCGCCGGACGCTGAACTAGAAGTGGACGCTATGGGCGTATTGCCAGTGATGTCCGCGAGCTCCGGCTGGGGGCCATTCTCAAAGAAGTAATCATACTGTAAAAATAAAAATTAAAAATTATTAGCCCATTTCACACTAGCGTGGCGAAATTTAGGACAAAAATACAATTTTCGAAAATTTAACACCCCCCAAAACGCCTCACCTGCGTCACCAGCAGCTCCACAATGCGGCACTGATGTTTCATGTCTTTCACTGCAATTTCAAGCGTATCATTTGGTGTACGTATAATCGATGGTCCAAATATGATTGCTAAATTTTTCGGTTCCATCAAATTTACATCGCAATTCTTGCTCACACGACTCAAGTGGCGTATCAAATGTTTCAAAGTTTCGTATGAGTAACGTGGGAGTGTGTTCAACAGCTCTCTTAGCTCTCTCAAACGTTCTAAGCCCGTCTTCTTATCGGCTTCAATGAAATTTATATAGAAGGAACATGGCAGCAATGCATCGGGCAGATTGCGTATGTATTGCTTTAGCAAACTCGACACGACATTCACATCTTCCCACCTTACATCGGTGCTGCAGCGATCCCAAGAAAAATCGGCTTTATTCACTTGCTCCGAAAGCTCCGAGATGGCAGCCTTATTGCCCGGTATACGATAAATACCAACTATACCGAGTCCTTTAGTTTCGACAATATTTGTACAGACGTCCACTAACAGCGGCACATATTCGTTGTTTTTGGACTGAAAATTAAGAGAATATTTGTCAAAAAAGATGTTCTTTAATATAAAATAGAAAACTGCCAATTCACCATTGGGCATGATTTCAAGGGTACGCCAATAGAACCGGTCGTCTTGCCGCTTGACGCTAAACTTGATGGTGAAATGTCGGCATGGTGGCTACTACTACTACCACCGCGTCTAAAAAGTAAATCTTTCCAATTTTTGGCTTTTGGTGAACCTAAATCTTTATCGGGTATATTTTTGTGAGAAGATGATTTGCGCGTTTTCATCACGGGCGAAATCGAGTCGGAAATGATTTCGGAATCGCCACCACCGCGTGATGTTGTGCTTAATGGTGAATACTCTGGTTGTAATTGTTGGTGTGGATGTAAATGTGGTTGTACGTTATCATCACAGTATGTTGCTGTTGACATGCTAGAGATAGCCGCGGTTTTCTGCGGCTCAGCTAATTGCCTGCCTTGAAGATCCTGTGCGGTGAAAAGGAGGATGAACAAAAAAAGTGATATGAAAATGTGAAATGAAGAAATAGTTCATTTTAATTGTAGTTTACTTACACTATCGTCATAAATTAGACTATTTTTCCATTGCAATAAACCGAAAATGCGTTTCATTTCGTTCATGCTTTTCGTTTTGAATAATATTTCAGTTGGTTGGTGATTTGGTTGGTGATGTTGCAGTGGCTCCATATGTGACGCTGTCGTCGAAGCACTACTACCTGATGAGGTCAGCTTATCTGGCACATCATCCAGGTTTAGCTCGTTGCCCAAAGTTGCAATTTGTGTTGGTTTCGATTGCATACGAAACATATAGGATTTCTTTTTATCGACTGATTCATCGAAAATTTTGAAATTTCTAATATCGAGTTCTATCATCTGTTGGGAGAAAAGAAGAGTTAGCGAATTTATGCAAAAGTAATTAATAATAATTTCCTCACATTGCTCTCCTTACAACTGCGGCCGGGATAAATACGAAGAAAGTCGCCTTTGATTTCGATTTTCACTTGTCGCCAAGAACGATAATCCGAAAGACGCTAGGGAAAAATCATTTCGCGATTATTATTGATCGAAATCGGAAAAATGATTGTAATAAAAATAAATAAAATAGACTAAAATGGACTACAATATGGACAACGTAAAATAAAATAAAATAAAAATAAATTAAATAAAATTAAAATAAATAAGATAAAATAAAAATAAATTATATAAAAAGCAATAAACATAAAACAAAAAGAATTAAATTAACAATAAAAGAATATATTTAAAAATCATATGAAGGAAAAAATTAAATAAAATATATTGAAAGAAAATAAAATAAATAAAATGAAATATATTAGAATTAAATAATATAAAATAAAATTAATATCATAAAATAATACAAACTAAAGTGTTGAAAAGGAAAAATTAAAATAAAATAACAAACTAAATAAAATAAAATAAAATAAAATAAAACTAAACAAAACAAAAAATAAAATAAAATAAAAAAATAAAACAAATAAATTAAAAGAAAATATACAAAATCAAATTTAAAAATATAAAATAAAGCAAAATAAAATAAAATAAAATAAAATAAATAATATAAAGTAAAATGAAATAAACTAAAATAAAATAAAAAACAACAAAGCATAATAAACTAAAGTAATATAATTTTAAATAAAATAAAATAAAACAAAATAAAATAACAAAAAATGAAATAAAATAAAATAAAGTTAAATAAAATGAAATAAAATAAAACAAAACAAAATAAAATACAACAACAAAAATTTAATAAAATAAAACAAAATAAAATAATACAATATAAAATAAAATAAACTAAAATAAAATAAAACAAAATTATATAAAATAAAATAAAATAAAATAAAATTATATAAAATAAAATAAAATAAAACAAAACAAAACAAAATAAAATAAAAAAAATAAGTAAAATAAAAAAATAAAAATTAAATTAAATAAAACAAAACAAAACAAAATAAAGTAAAATAAAATTTAAAAAAATTAAAAAAAAAATTAAATAAAACAAAACACAATAAAATAAACCAAAATAAAATATAAAAAAGAAGTGAAATGTAATAAAAAAGGAAAGTGAAAGAAGTAAAATAAAGTAAAATAAAATAAAATAAAATGAAATAAAGCATAATAAACTAAAGTAATATAATTTTAAATTAAATAAAACAAAACAAAATAAAATAGAACGAAAAAATTAAATGAAATAAAACAAAATAAAATAAATGAAATGAAGTGAATTTAATAAAAATAAATAAAAATTAATGAAAGTAAATTAAATGCAATAAAGTAAAATAAAGTTAAATTCAATTCAATAAAAATGCAATAAAATAAACCAAAATAAAATATAAATTATATAAAATGGATAAAATAAATTAAATAAAATGAAAATAAAATAAAGTAAAAAATATTAAAAAAAATTATTATAAAATCAAAATAATAATTTTAACAATGCGCCAAAAATCAAAACACCTCGCATTAAAATTCCCCACACATACCTTTCCATTGATGCATGACGACTTAATCTCCATTTCAGTTTCGAACACTTCCATTTCGGTAGCCACATCCTTTGTCTCCAATTTGCCATTTATGTCTGCGATTACATCGTCAATGTGAACGCTGTACGAATATGTAAGTAATAAAATTAAACATTAAATGACACTTGCTTTTCGCTTGTTTTTTTTTTTTACTTTTCACGCGTTAAGTAATTAGTAAATCAATCACAAAAATACAAACAACAATAACCAACTTTACCAGCTGGCATGTATCAAATAATATATATATATATATATACATACACACACCTATTTCGTATTTCACTATTCACCGATTCGCGTCTACTTTCACTTAAAGCCGCCGCTGCACCACCACCAACACCTGCGGCCGTCACCGCCGCCACAATGGCAGCCTCGGCAGTGACACTCGCTCTATCTTTCAAAAGCTGATGCTGTTGCTGTTGCTCCGCCAAATGCTCCTGTGCTGTTGCCACCATTAATTCGGCTGCTGTTTGTCTCACTGTCTCACGTTCATCGCCAGCCACCACGTCATAAGTAGGATCGTCCGTATCAGCATCGCCATCATCGAATGATGACTGTTTTGATGTCACCTCTATGAGTGGCGGTGGTGGTGGTGCACCAATACCAACACCAACACCAACGCCAACTCCACTGCTATTCAAACCTGTTAACGATGTAGATGATGTATCCGATGCGGAGTAGTCCGCTTCATTGTTGGTAGCGCGTAGATATGATATGCGACGCATTGGTTTGCTGCTATCATCAAAGGAAGAGGATATTGGCTTAAAACGGCGCACCACAGCAGCTGTTGCAGGATTGCTATCGGTAGCGCCAACAGTTGCAGAAACTGTTTTTCGTGAAAAGATAAGATAAAAATGAATTGCGGTTAAATGAAAATAATAGAGAAGAAATTGGTAAAAAAAAGAAAAAACGGAAATGAATTTGATTGCGTGTAGCAGGTTTTCCAGCCAATGCTAGCAACTACGTGAGCGGCAGCGATGGCTGGAGAATTGCTAGCCACAAACAGAGACGCATACATAGTTAAGAGTGAGCGAGAAACATATGAGCCACTTACCTTGACTGCCTGCTAGCGGTGCCTCATTGCTTTCAGCGATATCAGTGAGTGCCGGTTTTGGTTCAGAAATCGCAGTCGCCGCTATTGCTGCTGTTGATACAAGCGCTTCCGGTACTTTGCTAGTATATTCTGTGAAAATACGTTGAGAAAAAGATGTAGAAAATATGAATTACAATATGAATTACAGTTTTTCTTCTATTTTGCAATGAGGCAAACGAGTTTTGTTTAAAAAAAAAACTTAATGCAGTGTACCGAATGTGCAAATAATCAAGCGACGATCGATAGAGCAAACTAATTGGTGAACTGTCAGGTTGGCTTATATGTTCAAGTTGGCGAAAGATACCATTATAAATTGATGTCAAGTGCATTAATCTAGGACTATAGTTACTTATTAACAACTGAGCCATTCAAACATATTTATTTTTATGGTTTAACAAAATTTTAGTTCACCGATTAACAGCATGTTTGCGAATTTTAATTTTGTGTAGTTTCTAAAGACTATTTTAGCGCGCCTAAATTGTTTGCAAATATTTCAAAATGTTAAAAAAAAGATTTTTCTCCTCCCTATACCCAACTTCGTATTAAAATTATAATATATTCACAATTTCGTATACATAAAAAGCATAATAATAGAATACTCACTACTAGTCGGCGCTTGATCGATGGTCGTCGTGGCCAAACTGGCCTTGTGTATCTCCATACGACTATATTGGGCACCGTCCACCACACTGCCGGTTGTATGCAGTTTTTGTTGTTGCAGTTGCTGTGGCACTATCACATTGCCGCTCGCATGCGCTTGTTGTGTGTGTTGTAGTTGTTGTAATTGCTGCTGATGCAATGGATGATGTTGTAGAGACTCGTAGAGCACTGTGGGTTTCTTTATCAACATCATATTGCCGGCTGCATTGACTGCTGTTGTGGCATTGGGATCTACGCTAGCGGCGTTCGTATTGATGGAGAGCGGTTGGAAGGGATCAAAGCCTTTGGCGAGGTGTGAGACCAGTTTGCGCTCGAAACTAAAAGGAGAAAAGTAAAAAATTTATTTATTTTACACATATAAATATATAAGAATATTGATCGAAATCAACTCACACTTTATTGGTGACACCAGTCTCCTGCAATGTTTCCAAATAATCCAAATCCTTTGCGTACTTGTCACCCACGCCATTGTTGTTAGTCGCTCTGCTACTCAATGCACTGCTGCCATTGCCCGATGTACGTCGCAGAGCTGATGATGCTTCAACACCACCAGGAATAGTGCGAGCACCGCCACTACCACGACTCAAGGTGGTGCCCTCTATGCTAATATAATTACCAACAGCACAATTGCTGCTGCTGCTGCTGGCGTTCGTGACGTGGTGTTTACCACCACCATTACCACCACCACTAGTGCTGCCCGTGCTGCTGCTTACACTGCCGTAATATTGATGCATTTCAATTGCATTGACATGTGTTGCTGGCAACAATTCACGCGTACTGGACGCCGACGAGGATGTTGCGGAGAGTGGCTGCTTGACGAGTGTACGCACTTGACCACGCGCCGATGTCTGCCCGCTGCTGCTCAGCACTGATGAACCGGCTGATGTTGATGTCGTCGACACCATAGACAACTGCGGGCTACCCGACGGTGGTGTATGCGGCGGAAAGAAATGTTGTTGTGCTGTTGTATGATGGCTCACAGCGGGTACACCGTGTAGCGTTGCGTGTGTGTGTGGCAATGGTGATTTAAGGAATTCCTCTTTTTGCTTGATCGATTCACGTAGGCGTATCATCAATTCGCTAGTGTCAACGGCGCCACCCGTAGTCGCCGGTGCATAGAAGGCGGAATTGGCTGCGGCTACGGCCGCTGCTGCAGTTGATTGTGTTTGGTACAGATGATGGTGTTGTTGTTGTTGCTGTTGTTGTCGGGATAATACTGTCAAATTGGGCGGTGGTTGAGAGCTGGAAATGCAAAACAGAGGAAAAAATTATGAAATTAAAGCGAAGAAATGTTGAAATAAATTGACTGTAAGTAAAGTACATGGGGGAAAGATTAAAGAAAACTTTTTTTTTTAATTTTTATTTTTTATTTTTTATTTATTTTTATTTTTTATTATTATTTTTTTTTTAAATTCTTTATTATTTTATATTTTTTTCTTGTGTTTGGTTTACGCAGTACCAGCTTAATGCTTTGATATCGGGAACTTGGTTTACTTAAGGACTTTCCAACCAATGGGGTATTTATACCACAGAGAGTGTATTGAAATTTTCCCATCACATCTGAGTATAAATGGATCAGTGATCTCGTACCTAGAGATGTTTTCATAGTTTCCCTAACCACAAACTTCTTTTTATATTCGGTTATTCTTTGTGCAGAGACTATGTAAGGTTTTTTCGGTTAACGTTTGTTTACAATGGCATTAAATAATCGTCGAGATAGATATAAACATATAGTATTTATATAAAACTTCTCTGCCTGTCCGTCCTACCTCTATCCCATGCCTAAAGTAAGGATTGAGGTATTTTGATGAAGCTTGGTTCACACATTCCTTGGGTGATAAGTACAGACGCCGCTGCAAATGAGTGAACTTGGACTATAAACTACCTCTTAGTGGCAATTGATAAAGATTAGAGCTTTGGATCATCTACTAGATTTCAAAACTCGAGTTTTTTACCTTTTGCAGGCAAAAATCATTAATTCAAGTGACTATCAAGCTTGCGCATTTAACGAAAAAGTGAAACTGTGTGTCTGCAGAGGCTCAAAGAGATACTTTCAGAAAATTACTTACAAATTGTGCACGATGCTTATGACTGCTAAGAGAGAAATTCATTGGGTGTACGAGTACAAATTGATTCGATCCGCTTTTTTGTGTTCAAAAAAGTGTATTTTTTGAATAAAAAGTAAAAAAAAAGAGATCATCAAAAAAAATGTCCATCGGAAACGATCACTTTTTTAAATCTCTATGGTAATTTTCAAATACCATCCCAAAAGGAGTCACCCTCTGTCCTCGATCTAATCATTGAGCCATTCTACAACTTCTTCAAAACCTTCGAATCGATGACCCCCAAATATTTTTGGATACGTTGAAAAAGCCAATAGCCGGAAAGAGCAAGATCTGGAGAATACGGGGGGTGGGGTAAGACCTTCCATTTCAGCGTTTCCAGGTTGGTTTTGACCATTACAGCAACGTGGGGTCTAGCGTTGTCATATTGCAAAACCACCTTGTTACGCCTTTCGATGGTTTCTGTCCGTTTTTCGCGAAATGCACGCATTAGTTGTAGTCGATAACGAGTTAAGTTTGCATTTGGCAGGGATCTTTATCCCGTAAAGCCTCTTTTTGGATTGATCAGGTTATTTGTCTTCGACGATAAAATCACCACTTTCGAAGATTCTTAAGGGGTTAGGCCATTCTAGAGGGCCACAAAATAGGCCTTTTTTGAGATTTTTTTCGGGAAAACTATTAAATAAATCTGATTTTTGATAAAAGGCTTTTATAGTACATATAATTAACTGCTTTTAACTATAAATTATAACCATAAGAAAAATTAATTTAAAAATGGCGGCTATAGAGCGTTTTCCCTAGAATGTCTCCTTTTTTTCGGAAGCCACGGCCGGACACATATGTAGCTCTTGTAATTTTTATTTATTTTAATAAGTTGTTGAACGGTTTCCGTTTGTTAATAGCAATAGCTACAAAAGTATGTAGGATTTTTTCAATATATGCATTCTTGACAAAGTGGCAGGTCTATAAAGGACAAAGTAACAATTTGGCCTAAAAAATTGTTCGAAATTTGTTAATAAAAAAAAAAAAAAAAAATTATGCAAGATAAAAAAACCCCTACCTTCTTCTGTAGATAATGTATTTCTGAAGATCTTGTCAACATTTCGAGTGAAAAAAGGCAGTTTTGAAATAAACGCGTTTAAAGTTCTGAGTATGCCTTACTGACTGAAACAGACGCTTCAACTAGAAGACGAAAATGGGGCATTTAGAAATTTTTATCTCTCATAATCTTTCGGGATAACATTATTGAGACCATAATGTATCATTTGAGAGGAAAAAAATCCATTTTCCTAAAATTCTAGAGTGGCCTAACTCCTTAACCACTCTCTGCATGGACATTTTCGAAGAATCAACAAACAATGTTGTTGTCAGAAACAGACGCTGTTGCACATTGATTATTGTTAACAGATGTGCAACCTTTCCAATATAGAAATAGGTAGTCATGTTTTGAAAACGAACCGAATTAATTTGTACACCCACAAGTTGTTTATACTTTGAGAAGGGTTTCAACTATAAATTGTCAATAGATCAATGTATATCTTTAAGAAGAAATATTAAATATAAAAAAAAAATATTTTTAAGCTTTTTATTAATTTAAACTAATTTTTAATAAAACATTTCTGAAAATTAAACCCAAAAATGAGCGCATCAAACGATAAATGGAGCACAACATGCTTCCACTCCCTTCAAATCCCCTTTAACCAGAGCATACACAATCCCACATAAATACACACCTACAACATGGTGACTGACACATTCTGCAAAAACAACTTAAGACCGCATCCATCGGCCCCATCATAACATCGGAATGCAATAATTCCGCACTCACTGGACATGTAGTATAACTCAGAGTAATAAATATGAGCGATTTAATGAGCGTTTGAGTGAGCGAGTGGAAGCGCGCAATAAAATAAAATTTATTTTGTCAAAGTCGATGTTTATTAATACACAACAACAACATACTGCACTTTAATTACGTATGTACGTCTATGTACGTGAATATTATTTACATTCTTTCTAAGTTTTTATAATAAATTTATTATGAGTTTCGAGAGGAAATTGTGGAGACAACACAACGCGCGCTGTCAGACAGGGTGTGGTTGGGCTAGAAAACGTAGACGGACGATCGGTTGGCAATGAATGAATGAATTGCACGATTGAAGGGTTGAATTTAACATAATTTTTTTATAATTAGAAGAAAATTAACACTTTTTAATTTTAATTTTTTTTATTTTTATTTTTTTTTTTGCACTTTTGAGAACTCGTCCGCGTATTTATATTTTAAGACACCACTTGTTTCGACGAAAGTAAATAACTTGATGATACAACAATAACTAAAGCGTTGTGCTAAAAACACCAACAATCTCAAGCAGAAAATAGCAACGATCAATCATAAAACATTCGAACTGACCGACCGATCTCGAATTTTGCAATAAATGAGTAAGCGTTTGCTTAATAATTTATTAACTACCGACCAACGTTTTCCAGTCAACACATTTGACTAAATTTTTTGACGTGAAAGTAGACTGGAGCGGCGCGCAAGGTGGCTGGCTGGCACGTTAACGAGTGAGTATTAGAAATTCAAATAAAATTGACAACGCGTCAACTCAATTTGATGCGTGGAGTGTATATGTTGTTGTTGTTGTTGGCAGGCAAAAATACGCAAAACAATGCGTAGTTATTACGGAGGACAAAAGTAGACAGTCCCTTCTACTACAGCACCGATGGCGGCGCGATCAATAATTTGCGTGGCATTCCTGCGTGGAATTTGGTACACTGAACGTCAACCCAAACATCAAATTGGACTAGCGACGCACACGAGTATATGATAAGCACTGACAGGTGGACGGTGACAACCTTCAACGAACGAACGGACGCATTAACTTGCACGTAGAAGCAGCAGTCGCAGCGATCGCTTACAGGGAGCTCGGGAGCTCGGGAGCTCTCAGCGCGTCACACACAGCTATAATCCATTATTATATGCTTAATATGCTGACGTATGAATATTGCTATGTGCTGCTAGCTAGCGAGCCAACCAAATAGGAGCTTCCACCCCCCCTTATAAAGGCATACACGTTCGGTCGTAGCAGCGTTGACGGATACGGCATGCTATTCAAATCATGGTAAGGCCGCTGCACAGTCAGCGCAACTCCTTAAAGAGCACATGCGCGGCACACAGCCAGACAACCGCCACCCCCAAACCTATCGCACCCACAATGGCGTAGAGGTAGTAGTGTCATCATTATGGAATTGGAATAATTGAATAAGCGAAAATGGAAAAAATGAAAACAAATATAAAAATATAAAAATAAAATATACAAAAATTAAAAAAAAAAATTAAAAATAAAAATTAATGAAAAAATAATAATTAAAAAAATTTACGATATTCATATATACATCCATACAAAGAGAATGGAATAAGCAAACTTCTACAAAAGTGATCAATTGGAAAGTACCCGGAATGACATATAGATGGCTCTACTAGAATTAGATGCATATTGATCAGTTGAAGCAAAAACTTGGCTTGATGACGAGTTTCCGGACATTGCCCCAGGAAAATCAACCATCAAGGATTGGTATGCTAAGTTTAGACGTGGAGAAATGAGCACCGAAGACGGCGAACACAGCGGACGCCCAAAAGAGTTAGTTACCGACGAAAATATCAAAAAAATCCACAAAATTATCTTGAATGACCGTAAATTGAAATTGAATGAAATAACAGGTACTCTAAATATATCAACTGAACGTGTACATCATATCATTCGCGAATATTTGGGTATGAGAAAGCTCTGTGCAAAGTAGGTGCCGCGCAAGTTCACTTTTGACCAAAAACACAACGATTAGTTGATGATTCGGAGCAGTGTTTGGAGATGTTCAAACGTAATAAAACCGAGTTTTTGTGTCGATATGTGACAATGGATGAAACGTGCCTCTATCATTTCACTCTGAAGTCCAATCGACAGTCATCCGAGCGTACTACACACAATTAACCCATTCCAAAGCGTGGAAAAACGCAACAGTCGGCTGGCAAGGTTATGGCGTCTGTATTTTGGGATGCGCATGGAACGATTTTCATTTACTACCTTGAAAAAGGAAAGACCATCAACAGTGACTACAACCATTGCGTTATTTGAGAGTTTGGAGGACGAAATGGCCGAAAAACGGCCGACTTTGAAGAAAAAGAAAATCCTGTTTCAGCTAGACAATGCATCGTGTCACAAGTCAGTGAAATCGATGGCAAAACTCTATGAATTGGGCTTCGAATTTCTTCTGAATCCACCGTATTCTCCAAATTTGGCCCCCAGCGACTATTTCCTTATTTCAGATCTCAAAAGAATGCTCGCTGAGAGGAAATTTTCATCGAATAAAGAGGTGATTGCCGAAACAGAGGCTTATTTTGAAGCAAATGACTAATGACTAATGAATTTTGTCAAAAAAAATATGTTTTGTTATGTGTGTTGGATAACCACGTTGTTTTAGTACCTCACTCAACAAGTTTAGCATCGAATTTACCTACTTGTCTGTTTCCTCAGCTGTAATTCGGGACCATTCTGCCAGCATAAGTCTTCGCAAAACCTCTTTACTTGTTATTATATGCTGACGAGTTCTTTTTCTTAATATATCCCAAAGGTGCTCTATAGGATTGAGATCGGGTGACTGAGGAGGCGTTTTAAGCTATCTAGGAGCATTGTACAATAGCTAAAGTCTGACTGTTTGAGCAGTATGCTTCGGATCGATATCCTGTTGAAACCAAAACATCGAAGATAAGCCAAGATTATCTGCATTTTGTTTCAAGTTCTTTCTTAAAATATTTAAATATCCCCATTTATCCATTGTCGATTCGATATTCAGGCTGACCCACACCATTAGACGCCATGCACCCCGACACCATAATTCCACCACCACCATGTTTCACTGAACCACCAAGATTCTGTTTTTCAAGGGCAGTTCCTGATTTGCGCCGTATAATTTGGCGACATTTTATGCCGAATATACAAAATTTGTTCTCATCCGAAGAAGTCTTTCAAGAATTCCGGAGGCTTTTTATATAATTATGAGCAAATTCAATGCGCTTTTGTCTGTTGACAAGTGAGATATAAGGTTTTTTTCGAGCGACTCTATCATGATATCCAGCTTTACGTAAAATTTTTCTAGCAGTTTCTGCCTAAATGGTTTTTTTAAACATTTTATTTACGTTTTCAACTATATTTGTTGACGTGATTCCCGGGTTAACTTTCACCAGATTTATTATTTTGCGATCTTCCCGTACTGATAATATTTTTGGAAACCCCAATTCGACGTTAAAATATCGGTTTGCTTCGAATTATTTACTACGCGCTGGACGGAGGAATACGTTCTTCCAATAGTTTGTCTGACACACTAATTTCTTTCACTTTGGTTCCCATTTTTTCGAGCTAATGCTAAAACACGTCACGAACTCTTTAAATGATTAATTAGAATAAAAGGCAATAGAAAATATGCAAAAAGAAGAAACATCTTCTCGAAAAGTAACGGTATTCTCAAATCAAGCAAACTGAACGCAGACTTAGTGATGTCTATGTTTACTTGTTGCTGCACTTAGATACCGTTATCTCGAAAATGGAAATAGGAATTTGGTTTTTTGTTTTTGCATTTTGAACTTAAAAATATATTGAATAAATTCATGTAAAAAATTTTAACTGAATTAACTATTTCAGTTGTGTTTTTACTTTACTTAAAAAAATGTGTTGGGTGAACGCAGATTTTACGGTCTATGTGTATATTGAGAAGTATAAGAAACCAAAATCTCCAATAAAATAAAATAAAAATTTTGTCAATAAACAAAAAAAAAACCAATTAATTCAAATGTAACAAGATTTGAAACAATTAAATAGAAGAAAAATTTATAAAAAAATTAAAAATAGAAAATTAAAGAGATGTAGTCACTAAAAAATAAACATTAAATACTTAAATAAATAAATAAAAACATGAATAAAATATTTATAAATGGCAATTGCAGAATTGTATAGGAAAAATTAATAAAATTAAATAGCCAAAAATAAATAAATTTAAAAAAATTAAATTTAACAAAAAATATATAAAAAAAATTAAAATTAATGTAAAAAAAATTAATTAAATTTAATTGTAAAAAAAATTAAATGTAAATAAAAAGAAAACAATTTAATTAAATTAAAAGTTAGAGCTTCAAAAAAGCTCTTATAAATACAAAAGAAAAACAAAATATGCACAATTCAAAAAAAAAAAATAATAATAATACCAATTACATAAAATTAAGCTAGTCTTGCTACTTGCCGTGCGCGACACATCGCACACAGAACTTCATAGTTAAACTTTAGCTCCGTATAAGCCAATGACTTATTTATACGGCCGCGGACAGCGTTTAGCTAGCGGTCAGTCATGAAATAAGGAACGCACGGGATACTCGTTTTTGGTCTCGAGTTGCTTTTAATATTTTATTTTTGCTTTTCATATGCTGGCTTGGCTGGCTACATAAATTTTTCTACGGCATTTTGAGTATGCGCAAAATTGTATCTACACAAATGTACGTACGAGTGAGTATATTCAATTTTTTCCCCTTTCTATATTCGTGACAGCGCGCTTGGAAGGAAAACAATGTGTGTCTCTGGAATTGGTGAATTGTGGCACATAGTGACACACAAATAGAAATAAATATTAAATTAAACAGAACATTATTCAATTGACCTTGAGCAAGTTTACTTTAACAGCGCGGGGTTGTAGGTATATACATACATAGATATATACGTACATAGATAGATAGGAAGGAAGCTACACAAAAATGACGCACAAGCGACTGAAGTGCTCACGTGGGTAGTTACATGTGTGGCGGGTACCGTGTCCGTGATAAGTGCGGTAGTGTATGTTCACTAGGATATACGGTTGGCAATTTTGGGTGACTTACAGCAAGGCACTCATTATTAATATTGTATATTGTCACATACATAAGTTCTCATGGATATATGAAGTTATGGAATCAACTTTAAGAACGGTCTTTTGAGATTTTAGTCCCCATCTCTCAATCATCAACAGTGGAACGAATGAATATTTGAATTACTTGAACCACATCCGATAAAGTAGGTGATTTTGAGTAAGCCCGAGAATACACCTTAAATTTAGTTGTCCATTTTGGATATTATAATTTTTTTTTTTTTGCGAACGTGCGCCAAAGATGTCCAAGGTGAGTCTGTGGACCAACAAGGTCAGTTTTTTGGGATGCGCAAGGTATCATTCACATCGATTACCTTGAAAATGGTAAAACGATCACCGGCGAAGATTATTCAGAGCTTTCTGACAGATTCGATATTGATTTGAAGCAGAAACGTGTGTAGTCAACATGACAAAATTCATAAATTGGGCTACGACCCATTCTGCATATTCTCCAGATTCAGCCTCCTGCGACTATTACTTGTTTCCAAACGTGAAGACATAGCTGGGCGGTAAGAGATTTTAAGAGAGTGTCCACCCACTCCACCATTTCTCACCATTCACCATTTCTCTGCAAGTTGTTCTCCATGTCCATTTGGATTTTGGATGCAGGTCGAGTCTTTTTCCTTCTGAGTTACTTTCAATGACAGTGCAGAAGTTTTTCCACGATTCTCTTTCTACTTTGCTGATAGCTTTTTGAAAACTTTTATATGATTGCCAAAAACTTCTTTAAAGAGTTTTCCGCTGCTTTTCCAAAGCAGAGCATGCTCTGTACAAAGTGGGTGCCGCGCGACCAAAAACAACGAGGAGTTGATGATTCAGAGCAGTGTTTGGAGATGTTCAAGCCTAATAAACCCGAGCTTTTGCATTGATATGTGACAATGGATGAAACATGGCTCCATCATTTCACTCCGAAGTCGAATCGTCAGTCTTCCGAGTAGACTGCACACGATGAACTCGCTTCAAAGCGTATAAAGACGCAACAGTCGGATGGCAAGGTTATGGCGTTTGTATTTTGGCATGTGCATGGAATAATTTTCATTGACTACCTTAAAAAAGGAAGAAGCAGCAACAGCGACTATTACATTGCGTTATTGGACCGTTTGAAGAACGAAATCGACGAAAAACGGGAGCATTTGTCGGTGAAATCTATGACAAAAATCCATGAATTGGGCTTCGAACTGCTTACGCTCGCAGGCCGGGGTCTTTTCAATTGACCTGTTATATATAATATCCCGATACTTTTCGATAAATACAATAAAAACTGCAGTTGCATTAGATTCTTTCGTACTGATGTTATGAATTTCGAGGCTACGGTTTCTTCAAAATTCGCGTCTTGAATATCTTTATAAATTCTTCTTCTTCAAAAAAAAATTATCTAATATCCCTTTACATATATACCTTTATATATACAGCCAAAAATGCACGAGTAGGTACATTTAAATAACAAAAAAAATTGTAAAAAAAAAATACTTCAAAATTAAGTGGAAAAATACTATCAACGAAAAGTTACAACCTTTTGAGGAAATTCAACTAAATAAGCATAATAATAATAATAAAATCAATAGTAATAATAATCATAAATTCCAAACGAGTGCAAATGTCACAAACAAACGCCAAGTTATGCTTGTCATAATCGAAGCATTATCGTAAACATATTTACACGTACATACATACTGATCGACATTTATGCATAATATGCAAATAAAATGTATAAAAACAACAAAACAATAAAAAATAATAATAGTAAAAGGCATACGCCGTAAACATAAACATAAACAACAGCAACAACAACAACAACAACAACAACAACAATTTTAAGGCTATAAAAATCCACCAAAGTTAAATTATGTGGGTTTTGCTGGACTAGAGGACTGGTTTGGGCTGCAACCCTACGAAAACGTAGTGTCGTCTGCTCAACAAAATGAAAAGCAGAAAGCAGCAGGGCACACAAATCAGAGACCTACAAGCGCTGCATATAGCCGGATAGACATTGCGCGTCAGCACTCGCTTTCGGCTGCCAACCCACACAGCCAGGTAAAGCAATGAGGAAAACAACGCGACTTGACAGCACGCATGGCAATATGCGAAAAATCAATGCGCGTGCAACAACAATAAAATTGAAAATGAAACTGAAACTGAAACTGAGACATCGACTATAAACAACTAAAACAACTAAAACAACTACTACAACAACTATAAGTAAATTAAATAAATAATGAAAAATCATTATATCTGTCGATGGACAGTCGCAAAAGATATTGATAGCAGACGCCTTTGGTTGTTGTAGCCCTTTTTTGTCGCGTAATAACAATAAATGACATACAATGTGATACAGTGACAGCCGATCAAGTTTTTTTCTTCGCTTTTTTTTTCAAATTATTTTTGTACCTGCATTACATAAATTAACCAAAACCAAACAGGCGTTAATAGACTTTTACGATATCGGCCAACCAAATAAAAGATTGTAAAAGGGCAGCCTGACCAATTGGCTATGCAATAAGGCAGAGCAAAGCAAAGCATGGTGAACAGTGACAGTTAGCAGCGACAAGAGTAGCATAGCGGCAGGTTGTCACGCTGTTGCTGGCTGCCTGTCGTTGTGTTGACAGTAAATACTCGAGTGTGAGACGTGATGGCAATGTGCGACGCATTTTGCCACATTGTTTGTGGTAAGACATGAGTTTTATTATTTTGATTTGGCGATTAAGTAAAAAAAAAATGAAAAATATTTAAATTTGATATCAACCAAAAGCTGTTTAGAGAGCTTAGAGTTGCCACATATTTTGACTCAATAATTCGAAAAAAAAAAATTGGTAACCGCAATAGCCGAGTGGTTAGCATTGCGTACTACAATTTGTAAGGCTTGGGCTCGAGTCCGGGTTCGAGCAACATCCAAAACTATATAGGAAAAAAAAAATTTAATTGAAACATTAACAGGTCAAGTGAAAAGTCCCCTACCTACCATAGTAAACATATTTTTTTTGGCAAAATTAATTTTTTTAATTCAACATAGTTCTTTTCAAGGGTGATACACCATTTCTGTAGTAGAATTTCTCCTTTGCTTCAAAATAGGTCACAGTTTCGGCGTTCACCTCTTCATTCGACGAAAATATTTTCCCAGCGAGCATTCTATTGAGATTTGAGAACAGGAAGTAGTAGTGGGGGGGTCCATATCTGAAGAATACGGTGAATGCGGAAGCCCGATTCAAGGATATTTGCCACCGATTTCACTGACTTCTGACAAATGCGGCCGTTTCTCGACGTTTTTCGACTATTTCGTCCTTCAAACGGTCAAAAAACGCTATACAATAGTCGCTGTTAACGCTTCTTCCTTTCCATGCTTTGAACATCTCCAAACATTGCTCCGAATCATCAACTCATCACTGTTTTTGGTCAAAAGTGAGCTCGCGCGACACCCACTTTGCACAGAGCATTCTCATACCCAGACATTTGCGAATAATATGATGTACACGTTCAGTTGATATATTTAGAGTTCCTGCTATTTCGATGACAATCTCTTTTTTGCGTCCACTGTTGTGTTCACCGTCTTCATTGGTCATTTCACCACGTCTAAGCTTAGCATACCAACCTGTGATGGTTGATTTTCCTGGGGCAGTATCCGGTCAAGCCAAGCTTTTGCTTCAACTGCTTTTTTTCTCTTCAAAAAGCAATATTTTATCAACGCACCTTTTGAAGGTAGGGGCTAACTATAAATCATTAATTAATTAATTCTATTAGCACCATCTATGTGTCAGGCTGGGAACTTTCCAACTGACTTGTTTACAATCAAATCATACCAATGAAGCTGAAGAACTTAACTTAAACAGAATTTTCAAATATAATTGATTTTTTTTTCAAACGATACATTATGGTCTCAAAAATGTTATCCCAAAAGATTATGACAGATAGAAATTTCGAAATGCCCCATTTTCGTTCTCTAGTTGAAGCGTCTGTTTCAGTCAGTAAGGCATACTCAAAACTTTAAACGAGTTTATCTCAAAACTGCTTTTTTCAAGTTGGCCGAAAACATAACTCACAAAATTTACAACCGCTTCACTTGAAATGTTGATAAGATCTTCAGAAATACATTATCTACAGAAGTACGTAGGATTTTTTTTATCTTGCATAGTTTTTTTTTTTTTATTAACAAATTTCGAACAATTTTTTAGGCCAAATTGTAACTTTGTCCTTTATAGACCTGCCACTTTGTCAAGAATGCATATATTGAAAAAATCCTACATACTTCTGTAGCTATTGCTATTTACAAGCGGAAACCGTTCAACAACTTATTAAAATAAATAAAAATTACAGGAGCTGTGTGTCCGGCCGTGGCTTACGAAAAAATGCGAGATATCCTAGGGAGAACGCTGTATAGCAGCCATTTTCAAATAAATTTTTCTTAAATAATAGTTATAAGCAGTTAGTTATATGTATAATAAATGCATATAACTATCTGATTTATTCAATAGTTTTCCCGAAAAAATTCTCAAAAAAGTACTATTTTGTGGCCCTCTAGAGTGGCCTAAGCCCTTAAAAAAGTTGTTATCGAAAATATTTTAAGGAGTTAAACGTTTTTGCGATAATACAATAAGGACAAGTAATAAACTAAACTGAAGACACAGCTTTTACAGGGAAAGATTTCTAAGGAGGTTGCCACTTAATGCATATTTTACATCTAAAAAATCTATTTTGTGAACGAAATATTCAAATATTGGTTTTAAAGTAGTGGTGCTTAAAGAGATTATAGTGAAAATAAAAAAAAATAAAAATTTCACGAAATTCGCGTGAATAATAATAATACAAGCAACTCAACGACCTAATTGTACGTATAAAGATACATATGCATATATGTAAATAAGTTACAAAAATGTATGAAAAATACATGTACACGGAAGAGTACTCATAAAATGCAATGCACAATCAGAGCTGCAAGCATGTAGTAAAACATCGTCATCAATTTGGTATGTCGCGGAGACTGAAGAAATGCTAAACAAATTAAAAAAAAAAAAAAACAAGAAATAAAACGAAATGCAATAAAACAGTAATAAAAAATTGAATAAGTAAAAAAAACAAGCAGCAAATAAAGAGCAGTGCAATCGAGCCAGCCAATCAGACGACATAACAAACAGCAGCCACAGCAGATGCAGTGCAATCAGTGCTGAATGTAGCCAGCAACAATGCGGCGAGTACTTTGTGGGACTGACAGAATTTGATAGCAGACGAAGGCAGGCGTGTGACTCGCCGGTGGGTGAGACACTCATGTGGTCAGACATACACCCAGCAACACATACCAACAAGCAGCAGTCAAATAATCAGTCAGTTTGTCAGTCACTCAGTCAAGTTATACCGACAATTATGTGCAAACAACACCCAACCCCACCCACAATCAGAGCCATAGCTGCTGCCACAATAACGCCGCTGGCAATCATTTAAAGTAGCTTGCGATCGCTCGCGCTACAATGCTTAATTAAGAGTTCAACATATTGCCAGCCAACAATAACAATTGTAATTGTTGCTCACAATGCAAAATATTGTGAATTCATGTTTTTGTAAATTGGATAACGACACAATACAACAACAATAAAAACTACAACAATAATAAAGTACAAATTGTAAAATACAATAAAAAAATATAAAAGCAAGCACACACACACATACACACGTACAAAGGTATGTGCATGCATATATTAGTATGACAATCAAAATAGGAACAGAAAAATTGCAGCGAGCCAAAAAACACCAACAGCAATATGTCAAATAAGTGAGCAATGAGCAATGCATTGATGTAACAAACAACAACCACAACACACCACAACACTGATGCAGCAGTCACTCAGTCAGTCAGTCAGTCACCACGTCGGCATCAGCAGCAGCAACATGAGCAATAATCCCCATAAAAGCTACAACCAACAACAGAAAAGCAATTTACTAATCTGTTGTAAACAAGTATGAAGAAAGAGGAAAGTGCACAAAAAAAAGGTGCAGAAAAGTTACAGATTTTTCTGTAGTCTTTTTGGCTTCACAATTTTTTTCTTTCTTTCTGGAAGTGAGAGTAGATGAAATAAACTAATTTAATGATGAGGTCCATTATAGGTGCATATAAAGAGGCATATAGGCGAAGAAAAATACTATTAACACGATTTGGAATGTCATAGGACGGTTGAACAGTGCAGGACTTGGATTTTATTTATTTATCATAAACGTTTTTTATTAAAAAAAAAGAAGAAAATTATAAATTACCGTTGCTGTTTTTCATATCATGTTTTCAAAGAAAACACATTAAATATCATTTGGGTGACCGGTCACAATAATGTAGGAAGCAATGAAAGAGCAGAGACGAGTTGGCTCGTGCTGGCGCCTCCAGTGAAGGTACCTTAAAATCTTGTCTAAAAAGTAGTGGACCAAGTGTTCCTTCATACTTGCAGTCCTGAAAAATGTCCCACGTAGGACTTACCATTAAATTATTTAGGAACAGCATGCTCCACACCTTTTGTGTGTACGCGGCATTCAATCGATTGAGACGACATATCTTTCACAATGCTCCGAGGAGATCCAGCCTTACAGAGGTTGGCACACATAGTTGGCAGAAAGTAAAGCAGTCAAATCGAATGAAAGGTTAAAAAAAAAAAATTTTACGCGATGAAGCACAATGAGCCTACTCAATGGCCTAGATGAGGCCGCTTGCCTCTTCTTTGAACCAACTAACGAATCAACAAAGGAACACAATTAAATGATATATACATAGATCATTTTATTATACGAGGTGTGTTCAAAGGATAATCTGAATATTGGATTTTTTTTTTAAAGTACTTATTTATTCATCAATACCTATTTTGTCCCATTCAAAGTAATCCCTCTCGGATATGATACACTTGTACCAACGCTTTTTCCAATCATCGAAGCACTTCTGAAATGCGCTTTTTCATATGGCCATCAGCTCTTTCTTCGATTCTTGGGAATAGGAAAAAGTCACAGGGAACAGGATCTGGTAAATATGAATACGGTGGTTGAGCCATGTTTACGGTTTTATTTTTGGCCAAAAAAATCACGAATAAGCATCGATGTCTGAGCTGGTGCATTATCGTGATGCAGATCCACGATTTGTTTTTCCAGAATTTCGATCATTTGAGCCGTATTGCTTCACGCAAACGTTGCATAACTTCCTTGTAGTATTCCTTATTAACTGCACTACCTTTTGGCACTTTACCATTGTAATCAAAGAAAGCAGTGAGAAAAACCTTCACCGTTTCCTTTGAATATATCTCGTATATATACAGATATTTTCCTATAATTTATGAAATATTTCACTTTTAAACCTTTGATTTTTAGAAGGTAGTGGACAAGGGTCTCCCTTCTGGACCGGAATTGAAATTTTTACCATTCAAAAGGGTTGCGAGAGTTGATCCGATAGAGTAAGTCAAGGCTATAGGGTGTATATGACATCAGTAACACCAGCTAAGTAGTTGGCTACGCCCTTGACTATACCTTTTTAATTCACAGCATTGAAGACTCATACGCTTCTTTGGGTGGGTATTGACTTTTTGAGGGCTAAGTTTGCTTGACGCATATCGTTTTAGGACAACTTTATCGTATGAGATCTATTTTTGAAATGAAATTACAACTTGTCGAAAATCTACGAAAACTTGGCCGAAATGAGACAGAAAGAGATCACAAGGAATGTACTCCTTAAATATAAGGGGCTGACCAAGGTAATACCGGAGCTTCGGCTGGCTACATACTGATAAAACGACATGAAGAGAGACTAGGCGATCATTATAGGAAATATGCCGCAAAAGATGAGGAGGAAACGGCAACATATTGCTGGATGGTAAATCTAAAAAAGTTACGAATCTAATGAGGCTTATCAGAGCAACGGCCAGGTTATTGTACCATCACAACGGGTCTCATTCAGGCCTAGGTGTAATCGATGTGATACAAAAGTAGCCACAACAACCCAATCTAATATAACTTAGAAAGTATTTAGGTCGCATTGGTTATGATCAAGGTTGCGTCGTAACGATAAATTTCGCGTTAATCCAAAAATGTCTATAGTTTCGACTGAAACATTTGTAAAATTTAACGTTAAAGCAGTTATCAGTGTCAAAATAAATAATTTCAATTCGTTTCGATACAAATGCGTTGCAACGAAACAAAGTTATTTCGTTGAGCTCTTTATCCATTTTAACAAAACGAAAACCCTAGTGAAATATCTCTGGTTACGATTCAACAGAGTACAATACATGTATGTCAACGAAGATTTACTTCAAAACCAAATACTGAACTTTTAATATAATTATAAACTTCATTCAATATTATTAAAGAGATCCGAGAGATCATTCACTGACTAATAGAGATTAGTCGCCACTCAAATGATGTCAAACGGCACTAAAAAAGTTCGATCCGTAGAGTAATTCGGTCGTAAAACTCAAAACAGATTGCATACTAAAATGACGCAGCGATCTACAAGCGATCTATATTATTACCCGAATCATGCCTTCGTCGATCTATTGACCTGTGATCCCATTCCCGGTGTCCCCATACCAAAGTGTTAAATTTCAAGAAATTCGAACTTGCTTCCTGGTCAATTTCCGACATTTGTTTGTCTACACATAACTTTGCACAAAAATTCAACAATAAGCTTGATATTTTTGAAACGGTTATAGAACCACTTGCCGTAGGGAACACTGTTCTGTCTGTTAATCTTGGCAAAAAGCTATCTGTGCACCAAATTTCAAGTAAATCAAAATACTATATCTTGAAAATTTTAACAAAATATGCTGAGTAAGTAATTGTAATAAATTCGAAAATAAAATATATACAAAATTAAAAATAAATAATACAAACTAAAAAGTATTAAACAAAATAAAAGATAAAAATAAAATATTAAACAAAATAACAAAACAAAAAGCTAGAGATTTAACTAAAAATGCGTAAAAAAAAAATTTAGATTAAAACTTCTTAGTTGTAATGTTAGAAAATAAAGCCGCCACCAGCAACAGATTTCTGTTTCATTTCATGTATTTATTTCTGTTTTTGTCATTGTCATTGCTAGCGCTAATCCGCTATCAGACGAAGTCGCAAAAAAAAAAAAAGAGAAAAAGAGCTATGCCGAAGTCTTTATTTATACCTTACATGAATATATCAAGTTTATTGCAAATAGAAAAATTCGATTTCGATGATTTGCAGTGTATAGACATGAATTTACGTCTGTAGAATACCAAATTTCACGTTCTCAGGTACTTTTTTGATGGATTTATGACCCAAAACCTCATACGAGGTATGTTCAAAGGCAAAGGTGAAGGTTTTCTTCGATTACAATGGTGTGGCGCATCATCATGAGTTGCCCTTTTGGCGTACAGTTAATAAGGAATACAAGGAAGTTATGCGACGTTTGCGTGAAGCAATACGGCCTATTCGTGATTTTTTTGACCAAAAAAAACCGTAATCATGCGTCAACCACTGTTATTCAGCAGATTTGGCTCCCTGCGACTTTTTCCTATTCCCAAAACGAAACTAAAAACCAATGAAAGTAAACTGTTTTGCCACAATTGATGAGATCAAGTCAGAATCGAGGAAACAGCTGATGGCCATACCGAAAAGCGCATTTCAGAAGTGCTTCGAGAATTGGAAAAAGCTTTGGCACAAGTGTGTTATATTTGGAGGGATTACTTTGAATGGGACAAAATAGATATTGATGAACAAATAAATACTTTTAAAAAAATTTCAAAATTCATCTTTTCCTTTGAACACACCTCGTATGTGAACAAATCGGTTGTAAGGTGTCTATATGATATAGTATTTCGATTTCAATCACTTTCAGTATCAGTTTTCAATTCATAATATGTGTGCTTATTACCAAATTTCACACTCGTAGATACAGTAGTTCGATTTCTATGAGTTTCTCTACCAATATGCAGTTGGCAATATGTGTGGATAATATCAAATTTCACGCTCCTAAATTCTTTTTTCGGGGATTTTTGACCCAAAATCTTATATCTAAAGAAATCGGTGTACGGAAACTATACGAATTCGATGATTTTTTTTAGTAGCCAAATTCACGTTTGTACATACTTTTTGGACGGATTTGTGACCCAAAATTTCAAATCTAGAAAATCGGTCGTATATATGCTACAGTGTCCGACTAGCCGGTTCCGACAAATGATCGTTTAAACGTATAGGTGTATCTTCCTACCAAGTTAGATTAAAATATCTCAAAAATTGAGGGACTAATTTGCGTTCAAACAGACAGACGGACAGATGGAAATGGCTAAATCAGCTCAGCTCGTGATTCTGATACGATCAGTATTGACTTCGGTTGATCTACCTCTTCTCCTTTTGGTACCTACATATTTCGTACATGAAAGGTATAAAAAAAACTCCCAAAAATTTAGTTACAGCCTAAGGTACTATCACATGTGTGTTTATACATACATATGTTAAGTATGTATTGTGTTTGAAAAACATTACATATACGCGAAAATTACTATCATTTGTTGGTTAATTTACATTTCTCTTTCACATTTATATTTTATTTTATTACTTTTATTATATTTATCCGCGTGTGTTTGTGTGTACACATTGAATATTTCGAAATTAGAAAGTGCATTGTGCAAGCACTCAAACAAATGGGTACGAAATCATGCGAGGAGTGTACGAACTTAGCAACATAAGTGCAAGCAAACATACTTTTAGTATTTGCAATGAGTGCAATTTAAGTGGCACCTTTTGCCTGCAGAGTCCAACGACAACAATATATAAATACATATACATGTATGTGCATGTGCTATGGGTTATTGTTATGTATTATCAGCGGCAATAATTTGATAACAATACAATGTCATAAAAAGGCATCATACACACATACATACGAATGAGTTATTGCCCAACAGCATATACATATGTACATATAACCAATGAGCGGAAGCGGTGTGTAAATTTTCGATTTTTATTGGCGCAAAGTAAAATGCAAAAACAAATTATAAAAATACCAAAACAAATGCGTAAGGCTTCAAAATTACTTATAACCAAAAACCATTTCAGGCCGCATTAAAAATACCCATAAATATAAGTCGAGCCCGACAAGCAATTCTACTTATATACATTTCTCAGACTATTAATGCCTGAATGTATGCAGGATTGCAAAATACTCGTTAACCCAACATTAAGTAAAAATAGCGGCTAATATTAGCGCACTTAATAGTTGTTGGTTAGTAAAAAAAATTGAATAATACAACAACAGATTCCATGGCAGGCGTTGGCTCAGTCGGCAGAGCACTCGCCTGTGATGCCAGAATCCGTCGGTTCGATCCCTGGCAAAAGATGTCTGCTGAGGAGATGTGGTGATCTCCGAAACAGCTGTCACTTCTACCATTTTTTCTTTGTTGTATAACAATATTCAATGAAAGAAATTATGTTTTTAACAAAAATAGGCCTTTGAATACAGCTCAATACTTATAACCAAAAACAATTACAGGCCGCATTAAAAATACCCAAAAAGCAATTGTTGTTGGTTAGAAACTTTTATCATATTTTTATATGAAAACAAATTACCACAAACCTATTCACTGTGGCTTTACAAAATGTACCTACAAAAAAAGCTTTAACAAGAATTGGTCAACAAGAATACGCAGTGGAAGCATATGATGGAAAAGTTTGGTTTTATTTAATTCTTTCCCATACAGACGATTCCACCGTCTTATTTTTTTTTTTTTTTTTTTTAACTTTAACTGGGATTTTTTTCGAATAATTAGAAGCTAGTACTCTATGCACACTACAGTGACCTACGATTGCCTTAGTAGGTATTTATACAAGCAACTGCTGAAGAAACCCCCTATTTAGATTAAAGAGAATGGAAATTTTACCCATACCGACAAAGTGGCAAAAATGGCCAGCTAACCCTTTAGAATGGTAAAATTTAGATGAAATATATTATTGATGAGCTAACCGACCGCGAGTTGCTGCAAATTACAAACCAGAGTACGGAAAACTCGCTCGCGTCGGATCGTTCGATCACGATCGACTGACAATGAGCTCTTTTTGAAACTCGTTCGCGATCGATGAGGTGGCCGATCGCGTTCGATCTGAAAATTTGCGATCTAGCAAAAAAAACTCGCGCGCGATTTTCGTTGGCAGCAGATCGTAATCGAGTTGATCGCGATCGATGCATCGCTTTGTTCTTTTTCTAAAAATTGATATTGCAATAATATTAAATTTAAATTTCTACTTTACAGGTAATTTGACAAAACTTAATTACCCAATTGAATAATTATTGACTTTTATTTACTAATAATTTTGATCTTTTATCTTTGCAATTGCTAATAGAATTGTATCACGAGTATATTTCGTTTTTTAGTACGTCAAACATAAGCCCGTTGAGCTGTTACGTAAATAATCTCATACCAGGCCAGCATACATAGATACATTCATTTGCGCCTACAACAATTCGCTTTTAACACAACACAGTTAAAAACCCCAAAAAAACCAGTTGATCAATCGATATCGAGTCTATCACTCGTTCGATCGGAGAATCCGATCGCGATCCGCCTTTGCAGTAGATTAATCGTTTGAGCGAACGACTGCGAACCCATCAACCACGATCGAGCGATACTTGTTACTTGCTGGATCGATCGTAATCGAGCGAAGCAAATCAAAACGAGCACTGCTTCGATCGCGATCGAAGAAAACGAGCGAACGTTGCATTTTGATCAATCGCTTTCTGTTACAAACTGAAAGTTTAATGTTAAGATTTTCGGAGTTCAACTCCAGTTACCCCAATACGCTTGCTAAACGGATTTTAACTCATTTGCTATCCATGAGATTTCCCTCCCCGCATTGAAAAACATTGCGAATACATGTAATGAGACTGATCTTGATGTTTTGGATCAAACAACTTAGATATATATGTATATATTTGCGGCTTGGAAACCGCTAAGTCGTTTCTTATCGGATAGCTACGTTATATACAAAACACACCCTCCAAGTTTCAGGTCTCTGCGATTAGTGGTTTAGGCTTTAGGTTGATCCGTCAGTCATTCAGAACAAGTGCTTTTTATATATAACTATATATACATACATAGATATGCTTAAGGTGGAGACAGTCATTCAAGGTTTGGACCCTGATGGTTTAGAAGTGTTGAATTTGTGAAATAACTGGGCACTCATGGAGCTTTCAAATAGTTCCATTTTTTATGCATGTTCCACAAATTCCCAGTGATTCGATATTTTAGCAGTAATTTATATTCATATATATTTTCCATAGACCTATTTTATAAGTCCATTGTTTTTGTCTTGTCATTCTTGGATCAAATTTGCTTCGTTATCTTACAGTCGGTTAAGAAATTCGATCTGTTCTAAAAACTTCATTCAAATTGAAAGTGAATTTCAGTGAAAGTGAATGAGAGTTCCTAACCTCGCACGATATTATCACCGCTTCGGTTTCGTTAAGAGATGTTCGTGACTTGGCGCACTCATCAGCTTTTCCATTACCGAATATGTGCCTATGGCCGGGAAATCATTTAGTGGAGCTGACGAGTTAACTTGCCAACGCTCTTATTATCTTCCCATAATTGTCTAAGACGCTGAAACTCACGCTTGGCGACAGTTGCTTATCTGTTTGAGTAAATGATTCGATACCCGTATCTTTCCGTAATTCTTCATTAGTACCATAAAGGTCTTACTATCAATTGGAAATTTCAAGCTGAGTTTGGTAGACGTAAAGAGACGGTGATATTAAGATCTACGGATTAGACACCCATACCCACCGTGCCCGTGTCCTCCAATTTGGAACCATCCTTGCATATTAGCTTGTTACATAAGCATATATCATCTACATTTCTATATGCCCTACCGTTAATGAACTGTTCAGACTTTTTTAGTGTGGCTTCATATATGGTAGATTCATCAAGTGCCAAGTCTTAGGAAAAACCAGCTAGTGAAACATAGACGCTCGCTTACCCCCTTTTCGTTAATTTTAAAGCGGTCTTCGATAGTGGCCGTACGCCGCTTATGTGTGAATTTTGTTTTATCGAAAAAATTATGCCGTTGTATAAATGGACAGTGAGCAACACCATCATAATCACGAAAGACCTCACCGAGCTGTTTGACATTGAACGAGATTTCAAACACGGTGACTCTTTATCCTATGCATTCTATAAATTCTTTAAATAAAATATCCCATGAAGCGGCCTTAGATGTTTTCGAGTGAAAGGTCTTGCGAGAGGTTTAAGTGGACCTTTGTGTACTAGCGACGACGAATGCCGCAAATAGTCGAACGATGAGCTAAATGAGATATACGACAATATTAACATAGTCCTGCGTATCAAGACAGTGATGGCTAGGTCATTCCATCCGGATGGAAAAGAACCCTCCAGCTTTGAAAGTGTTTGATGTACATACTACCCGCCGCTGAACGCTGAAGAATAAAAAGATCTTCACTGCGTTAAAAAGAGCAAGGGACCAATCTACCTGGCTTCACTTAGTGTTTCTCATTGGCACCAAGTTCTTGCACTATTCAAAGTTAGATATTAAGAAATAAATATCCTCTGCATGCACAGTCACAGGAATGAACAAATAAGATTTAAGGTTATAGTTTTAAGGTTATAGCCTATCCAAACCTAAATGTTAACTAGTGAAATTTCGAGTATTACACAACTGGACATTTTCACGCCTAATACGCATAAATATGCATATGTTCGCCTCGAATTAGGCAAATGAAGTGGTAATTTCATTCAGTTCGGTTTCGTATTAACGCGTACAAACAACAAAATTGACATTCACATCCTTGGCGGCGGTGGGTCTATACGTAGTACAACAGCGCGCTGTCAGTCAATCTCATGTGCATTTACGCATGATGATTTAATTATGCACATTTTCATTAAAACACAACTACATCTACATGTGGACATCTACATATGAGCACTATATTCACACAGTCGCAGTCGCAGTCAGCAAACAGAACCCAATCACATCTGACTACTCATTCACGCCTCAAGCAAATGCACTCACACTAACATCAGTCAGAGGCGAGAAATTAACTTTGTTGGCCTTCTACCGGGCATGAAAAATGTGTAGCGCGCACACACGCACACATGGTTGGATATGAAATAATTGCATTTCATGCAAAAAAAATCCAATTTAAGTAGTGCGTTTTGCAATTTGTGTGGAAAATTAATAATATTTTTGTTGTTGTTGCAACAATTGCAACAGTTTTTTGCAATATTAGCTATTTTGCTTATGCACCCTCTGGAAAACGACAACAACAACAATAATAACAAGTGTAAGTATAAATGACTGTTTGTCCGTCTCTGCTATTCACCTATTTCTCATTCAATTTAATTACACACAATTATTCACCACATTTGCATTTGTATGTTTGTTTGTGCATATAAAGATTAAATTTAAAAAAAAAAAATGTGAAAAAAAAAGAAGAAATTGCAAAAATTCAGAGCAAAGAAAAAAAATTAAAGCGTTTTTAATTGCATTTCCGTTTGTGCTACTTTTTAATATCATTGCACATAATTAATTTAACCATTTTGATCTAATTTATATTTGCTGAGGCTGAGATATGAAGCAACAACAGCAGCAGTGGCAGTGACAGCAGGCAATCACGTCAAATGCTTGCGGTTGCTGGAACAGACCAACGCCACCACCACCGCCACCCACTACCGACCTCGCTGCATTTGCAGTGAGTAACTTTGTCATGCTGTCGTGGTCGGCCAAATGCACGCGCGAATGTCACTCATTAGTTACCTACCATACGTATGTACGATAGTTACTTATTGTCATTTCACTTCAACATTTTGGCGACAACAACGCGTGTGTACCTGTTCCACACCACCCACACAACATTACTTTGAGAGTTTGCCTTTGCCTTGGCTTGTTTCTCACTTAATTGGGTTACTGCGGTCATTTAGTTGTTTAATTGCAATTGCACATTTACTCCGTCTCAAGGACAGCGCATTGAAGGAACAGTAACAGTAGCAAGTATAATTGCTTTTGGAAGATAATTGCTGAGTAGAGCGTATGGTAAGAGCTGTGAGAAGTTATTTAAGTAAATTTTTTCTTTATCAGAGATTCAATGAGCATAAATTTTTATATGGTATATCTATAACGCCAGTAAAAAGGCTATTGGCCAAGTCCTCCCCGGCCAACCATACAAAAATACAGTTTTTTGGCAAAATTCCTTTCTCCTAACTCGTCCGTACCATTTTTGTAGTACGATTAATTATTTGCTTCAAAATAGGCCTCAGTTTCGGTGATTACGAAAATTACTTCCCAGCGAGCATTCTTTTAAGATCTGGGAAGAGGAATTAGTCGATTTCACTTGGTGAAACAATATTTTCCTTTTTTTCAACTGCGGCCGTTATTTTCCGATTTCGCCCTTCGCTATGTAATAGTCACTGTTCATGGTCCTTCCTTTTTCAAGATAGTCAATGAAAATGATTCTATGCGCTTCCCAAAATACAGATGTCTTAACCTTGCCCGTCGACTGTTTCGTTTTCCCATGCTTTGAAGTGGGGTCATCTTGTGCTCGAATAACTGTCGATTGGACATCGCAGTGAAATGATGGAGCCATGGTTCTTCCACTGTCACATATCGACGCAAAAACTCGAGTTTATTACGCTTAAACATTTATAAACACTGCTCCGAATCATCAACTCGTAGTTATTTTTGGCCAAGTTTGAGCTTACGCGACACCC
The DNA here is from genome assembly GCA_030068015.2 of Neoceratitis asiatica. Lineage (NCBI taxonomy): Eukaryota > Metazoa > Arthropoda > Insecta > Diptera > Tephritidae > Neoceratitis > Neoceratitis asiatica. Next base: position 36,440,673 of record CM061525.1, on the reverse strand, counting down.
GCTTTGCACAGAACTTTCTTATACCCAAATATTCGGGAACGATATGATGTACACGTTCAGTTGATATATTTAGAGTGCCTGTTATTACATTCAATTTCAATTTACGGTCATTCCAAATCATTTTGTGTATTTTTTTGACATTTTCGTCGGTAACAACCTTTTTTGGGCGTCCACCACGTTCACCGCCTTCAGTGCTCAGTTCGCCACGTTTAAGCTTAGCATACCAATCCTTTCCTGGGGCAGTATCCGGAAACTCGTCATTAAGCCAAGTTTTTGCTTCAACTATATTTTTGCCATTCAAAAAGCACGCGAAATTACTTTTTATCCATTTTTTTTTCACAAAAACAAAAGTTGCTTCACTCAAAATGTTATAATTCAAAATCTATGATCCGAGCGCTGTCAAATTTAGGTTAGGGTAGCGTCATCTATGATAAAAATTAAAAACCGATTTTTTGTTTTTACAAAAATCTTTTTCAAATAAAGCCCATTAACTCATAACTTAAAAATCTTTTTCTTGTTGGTTCTAAATTTTTTCATAGAAAATTGAATGAGGAATTAAAATATTTTTTTTTTAAATTGTATCAGAAGTCTAAGATGCATTAAATTCAAATTACGAAAATTTTGAATATAGCCTGTTTTGAAGAAAATTTTGAACCGACAGTTGTTGATAAACCAAAAAATTAATTCAGAATTACTGCCGAACTTTCTTCCTTTCCAATGTGTGTGTATTGGCAGCCAGCTCAGTCCGCTAGCTTAAAAAAAATCATGAATCTAACCGAATAGAAACACACTATTCAAAACTCGCCTCAATATTATGAGTACAATATTTCTTCCAAAACATGACGTTTGGTGGATCTGGAGCTTTTGTAGATATCGAAAGTTGAAAAATATTTTTCAAAACTCTAATTCTCGGAAGCATTTTTGTGTGTTATGGGTGTAGTCAAATAAGCCTAGTCAAGTTTCAAGTGAAATCTGTATATGTCGGCTGCAACATATAAAACTTGTTCCTTTTACAAGACGGTATGAGGTTCAGACTATGAACCAATTAAATCCACAAAAAGGTTTTAAAGTAAAATCATGAATTATGAATCGGAAAGATCTTGTGGGGCTGTGATACAGTTGCCCTAAGACTTGAATAGTAATAGTTCGATAACCAATGACCTACCGTCCAGTAATAATGACGTGGTGGTGCTCGCGTGATGTTCCATAATTATAACGCCATATCCTACATCTCTTTTATTATCTGCGAAAATTCGAGCATTTTAAATGTTAAAACTTTTGATTCCTGTGAATTAAAAATCATTTGAATCAGTTTTAGCTGCTGAGATTTTGTGCTGAAAGAACCCTGCTTTTGCTAATTTCATTTCAAGGGATCGAAAACAATTTTGTGTTTTAATATTACACTGTTTCTTGATGTGAAAAATACCGTTCGAGACAAGCTTGAAAATTGGTTTAAGAACTCCGCTCCGGTAGAAACTATAATAAAACGTTAGTTTGCTGATTTCAAATGATGGCCTCGGTATTCTGAGATGTACGTGTTGTAATATTCATCGAATTGCAAGAAAACTACTGCATATGACAAAGAAAAAAATTTTATTTCATAAAAGTCAATGTAAATAAGGCCAAAACTACATTGATTTTGCTCCGACGACCAACCCATACGCTAAGTTTATCTCTCTGTGACTACTAGTCAGTTCTGAAACACATTCAAAAAATACTCATCGATATGAAATTTCACTCGAATAAAGAAGTTATCGATGAAACTGATTCTCGTTTTGAGGCAAAAGATAAATGGTCCTACAAAAATGGTATTGAAATTTTAGAGTTGCGCTGTATGGCTTTCGATGGAGATTAGGTTGACGAATAAAGGTCATTTTGAACAAACAAAAATGTGTTTTCATTATTAGGCACAGGTTTTTTCAGTCCATGTATGATTCCATTAATTAATGTTTGTTGTTAATAAAAAAAGTTTTCTTTAATAAATATGGTTTAAGATGGTTTTAATTAGTGAACAATGCAATAACATATTATTAAATGACTTAAATAAGCCTCCGGATAGCATTCCGAAAGAACGAAGTTGGATTTTAAATATTTGATTTTATATATGAAAAAGATAATTTTATTTGAAAAGACTATACTTGTTGAAGTAGCTCAAAAGGAATGGAGTATCACACTGACCTATATGATTTGAGATAGGCTTTTTGGCATATTCACGACTCACAATCTATTTTATTAGATAGCCAACCTTCTTAGCACAAGAATTGATGATTCAATACTGTATAAAAATCAAATAGCTTCGAAAAGAATCGATTTAAACGTTTGAATTCATTGCTTTAATAATTTAATTTTTTTTTGTTATTCCGACAAGTAATAAGCGAAAAATATGCCTACAAAGGCTACTCATGACCGTGATAATTTTTAACAGGCATAACATGATAAAACTAAAAAAAAAAAGTTCAGTGATCAGCGAATAAAGCGAATAAAATTTACAAAATTTACTTTTAGTTGAACACGACCAAAAAAAAATCTATAATTATAGACCAAGACTAAAAACCTTCGACAAGTCGTGAAAAAATCAAAGTGTTGAAAAAAGAGGAAATGAAAAATAGAGCATTAAATGAAACTAAACAAGAAAAATCGAAAAAACCGAGCCTATGAAAAACCTTGTATTAAAATCACTATAGAAACAAGAATCAAGTAACAATGCAACAGAGGCCTCTTTTTGTTGTGATTGCATGATATGAACAAGTACATAAAGTAATCGTACGAGTATATACATACTATGGATATACACAATGTACAAGAAAAAGAAAAACAAATGAACCTTGAAAAGAATTAAGTATACAAAAGTTCAAGTGCTTTTTTTCGTCAGTAGTTAAAATCTAGAATCAAGAAGAGACAAGTAGTTTTATAAAGTTTACAAACAAACACACTTGACTTGCGGAAATTAGGTATGGGTTAAGAACATTTTGAGTAACACTGTCGTATGGCTTGTGAAAAATAAGCTATTTACATGTTTAACTGAAAAAATTATGATTATGCAATTACAAAATTAATCGAATGAATATGTTGCTGATGAATTCAAAGCTGTTTAATTCATTATTTGTAATAGTACATTTTGATGGAAAAAATATTAATTTCCAAATTATATTTTTAGTAATCATAATTTATATTGTTTGATTAAAATTAATTCAAACCTTATGGTTAGTCTTATATTTATGCTTTGTCAAAGAGTATATATATAGGGTTTTCCAATAAGAGTGATATGATTTCTTTAAAAAAAAATCCCACTAATTGTTAAGGAAATTCAAATGATTTTTATTTAATATGATGTACAATTGATACAATTGAGTTCTGAATATAACAGCATTCAAATGTCCTATACGACTTCTTTTGCAGGAAAGAATTCGATGAAAGCAATTTTTGAGCACTTTTTCCACTAAATCAAGTCAGATATCATGAATAGTACGTTCAATATCGACTTTTAAAACTTGAAGAGAGTCTGTTTTGTTGTTAAAGACCAATGACTTCAAATAACCCCACAAAAAGTAGTCTAATGGTGTTAAATCACAACTTCTTGGAGGCTATTCAATTGAACGTGCTGTGTGATACGTAGCCCCGTCTTGTTGGAACCATATGTTGTTAGAATCAATTTCTTCCAATTGTGGCCATAAAAAGTTGGTTATCATCGATCTATACCGCTCTCCATGGACAGTAACGGTACTACCATCTTGATTTCGAAAGAAGTACGGATCGTTGATTCCACCAGACCAAAAACCAAACCAAACCGTCAATTTAGGTGAATGTAATGGTTGTTCATGAATAATTTGTGGATTTTCTTCGCACCAGAATCGACAGTTTTGTTTATTTACCATACCACTCTTTCATCTGAGTGGTGAGCCTCATCGCAGAAGCTGATTTTCTTAAAAAATTGTTATAGTTTCCCCAAGGCAAAATCAGCAATGTTTTTCTTGCGTATATCTTGCCATGATGAAATTGTAAACATTACTGAATACAATGAAAAAAACAAAAAATGGCAGATCATGACATATTAAAAATGGTCAAAACGACACTAAGAAATCATATCATCCCTATTGGAAAACCCTTTACATACATGTGTCTTTACGGAAACTCATCTTTATAAAAATCTATATTAACATAGACTTATCTTTACGAAGGTCTATATTTGCGATAATTTATCTTTGCAAAGATCTTCAGAAAGATCTATATTTATAAATACCTATGTTTACGAAGATCTTTTCCCAAATATGTACATTTGCGGATATCTATCTTTACAAAGATCTATATTTACAAAGACTTATCCTTACGAAGATCTATATTGCGGATATCTATCATTACAAATATCTATATTTACAAAGACTTATCTTTGCCAATATCTATATTTACGATAATTTATATTTACAAAGACTTATCTTTAGAAAGATCTGTATTCACAAAGACTTGTCTTTACGAAGATCTGTGTTATATTTACAAAACTTAATATTTATGAAGATCTATCTTTTCGAAGATGTATATTTACAGAGATCTATTATTAAAAAGATCTATCCATAAGAAGATCTATATTTACAAAAATCTATATTTACAAAAAAATAATATTTACGAAGATTTGTATATTATTGAGATCTATCTCTAGGAAATCTACCTTTACGAAGATCTATATTAACTTAGATTTATCTTTAAAAATATCAATCTTTACGATATCATTCTCTATAGAATCTTGCTTCTGCTGCTTACTTTAGTTACCTTTCTTTCGATATTAGGCGCAACTCTTTGTTAGTTTCATCAGTGAATTATGACACAGATACCATTTAGGTCTTTCTCCCTATACTATAAAATATTTATGTTTTTTACTGTCCACAGAAGCAAGATTGAATTCAGGTGCAAAACTATATCAGGCTTTGCTTAAGCTTCTTTGCTAGCAGCTTGAGTTAGCTATATTCTGAAATAACAATGCTGGACTTGGTCGTTCCGATACTCTCCTCGCCAAAGTATACTGTCTAAAATAATCCTGCTTTACTTACAACCAAGCAATTATACATAATATACATACAAATTTATATATGTACCTAACAGAACTCCAAACACGAACAGATCCTTAGATTTTATTAAGTACTCTAAAATGTTATAAAGTAACAGGTGTTCAAGCGCCAAGGGAGACGAAAGCTGAGATTGCCTTCTATTGACACTATACATTGAATTTTCCAAAAGACCTTAATGTCCTGCAATACCTCCAAATTCATGTGGGCATTACTAACAGCGCCGCATGCGTGTTATATATGGAATGAGACGTTGGAACACCTCCGTCTGTTTCGGTCTCGACAACGCGATGTTTACTTTCCTCAAATTCATTTGAGACAACAACTAGCACTATAAAGAACAGAGCTATGTTACACATAGCGGCCAACCAGTGCATTATAACCTAACCTAACCTAATATACTATGAGCAGCCCATCTAACTAAGGTTAATAGTCAATGAGTACGTCGATAGAGTGGAAGAGAAAAAGTACTCTGTTTCAAGTTACGGCCAGTGTTGAGTTAATTAATGGAATGAAAAAATATTGGACATACCGAAAATTCTCATAACATTTCGAGTCCTCAAACGAAAACCTTGCATTAGAGGTAAGTTAAAAACTGAGTATGCGATATCCCAAAGCAATATTATGTGATAAGTGTATCAACAGCAAAATAAATTAAATTAAAAAAAAAAAAGTCATAATATAAATAAGCAACAATGGTTTGCCCAAAATGAACGACTACAAAAAATATTGGTAAAATTCGTGCAATTAATAAACACACAAATCCCGACGTAGCGTCAGTGTGTATGTTAGCAATTTTGGCAAGAGTCAGACTGGAATGTTGATACGAGACCACATAATCATACATGCCCATACAACGAGTTGATGTATATGCATATCGGCATGGAAGTAGCCGTAATGGACGTGGAACTGTCGATGGCGTTGGAATTTGGTACGTGCGAACGCCTCTATCAAGCGCCAAAAATATGTAGTACCACTTGACTGTTGACTGCTGAAATTTGCGTTTTCGCTTTTTTGGCCGATAACACACGCACACATATACACACACACACGACCACCTTGGTGTTGCGCCACTCTGATGAGACACAATATATTTGTTAGGTGGCCAAAAACCAATTATTTTTTTTTGTTGTTGAAAAAAGTTGATACGAATTTTGATTACTCAGTCGTTTTGGGGCGACTGTTGGTCAATTTGACTTTTTGGCATTTGTTGGTTAATTAAATTATTTATTTTACTTTGGACATACATATATGTTACATACAGTGATTTTCGAACATGCCCAGACCTTTTATCAAGCATGTCAACATATTTATATTTATGGCTTGTTTTAATTGCATAAGGTTCAACACAATGAATTTTTGGCAAATAGAATTAGGCAAGCCAAATAGTTATCGAATAATTTTTTCAATTACGGCGATATGAAATTGACATGTTATATGCGCTTACCAAAGAGCAACCACCTGTTCGAGTTAAAATAGATAAAGGTACGATTGAGATAACGAAAATTGGTAACACTGCCTCAACCCTATAATACAATGTGATAAATTCCTGCGAGTGAAAATTGGCAACGCCGCAATAAAATATGTTTTACTTTGCGAAAATTTATCAACGTTGCCTTTAAACATTCCTACAATGGCAATTTCACACTAGAGAAAATTGGCAACGTTGCAATAAAAAGCCGACAACTTCGAACTGGTGAAAATTGACAACCTTGCAATAAGAAAGTTTCAAATTATAATAGAATTGATGTATCAATGTCGCCTTGAAAACTATTTAAAGCCTGGCAATTTTTTACTTGTCAAAATTGCCAACGATGTGCCTGAGACTTTAGATTTATTACTAGAAATTATAGTTATCTTTGGCAATTGCCTACATTGCTTCGACAGATATTTACAAAGACAGAAATTTGCGCTGACAAAATTTAGCCATGTTACTCTGAAGCAATGGTGTCCTAGTTTTTAGCAATTATTAAACGAAAATTGACAACATTGCCTGGACAGATGTTTATAAAGAAAGAAATTCGTGGCAAGAATATTTAGCAACATTGTCATGAAGAAACTTTAGTATTCCCACGAAGAAATTGGCTTAGCTTCAAGACGCACTGCGTCAATTTCTTTGTGTAGAAAACTGTCAGGTATAATTTTAAGTTTTCTATATAAATATAATAACGGTAATCCAGTTTTTGGAAATTATGAAACTAAAATTAACAACATTACTTCGGAGATATTTATGAATCTACCTTAGATTTTCTACGACTAAATTGTATTATAACCTCGTCCCAACGCGTCAATTTCTTGCTGAAGAAAATTGGCAACGTTGCTTTTACATTTTCCACAAGAAAATTTGCCATATGCGTCATTAAACCTTAAAAATTAGGCGGTGAATATTGTGAGCAATGCGCTGACAACTGTTTAGTGTTTAAATGAGAAGTTCGTACCAGCGAAAATCGGCAACATTGCAATTCAAAAACTTTAGATTTTCTACAATAAATCGATGACTTAAAGCTACTAGCAATGTAGCATTTTCATGCTGAATAAAATTGGTAAAGCTTTCATGGAACAACCTCGGATTTACTAAAAAGGTGGCCGCGGAGGAAAATTTGAACCTTAGCTTAGCAAATATTCTAAAATAGGTGGATTGGGTTGCATAATAGAGATTTGGCGGAAAATAAGTTTTTGCGCTGTATGCCAAATGGATTAATTGCGAACCTTCCAAGTATTTGGATGAAATTTTTATATGTTAAACCTCATCAAAGATACCACAGACAAGAACGCTAGTACACCAGAAGGGAAGACCCTCATTATGGCGACCCACTAACATCGGTACAGAAAATGGTCCTGTCCTGAATGATCAACTTTTTGATTCCTGGTTAGACATGATTTTCTGGCAGAACTATTACTTTTTCTAGACTTTATCTATGATCAGTATAAAAGGTTTGAGATAAAAAGCTACGTGCATTAAGTAAAGCGAAAAAAATATTGTTACAGGAGACATTAGGAGGATAAAATCCACAGACTGTTTTCTAAATTACATTGAAGATAACTCGGGTAAAAACTTGGTACACAAATTTCTTCAAGCTCACTGGAATGATATAAAATTTTAGATCACTAACTAGACAATTTTTAAGCAACAATGTTTACAGGTAGAATGATAAAAACAACGATTATAACGAGACAAATGGCGAGGTATCGTGTTCTCCCAATACTCAACTTGAACTAAAAAACAATTTTTGCATTATTTTTTACCTTAAATTCATTGGCTGAATCATAATGGTGAATTTACAATTAAATTCGTTTATCCTGATGGAAAAAAACATACATATACATAGATCCAATTCAATACTGCCTACTTGCTTATTGCTTCAAATAAGAATCGTGAAATACTAGAAAATCTCTGTAACAAAAGTCAATCTCAACCTCAACTGCCCCAGTTTCAATAAACTAATTTAAAATCCAACACCGCAAATAAACAGTACAGATAAACATCAAATTAGTTAAATTATGTACATATAAACGAATTTTATAAATTCAAGTAAGTAGTAAGTAACTCACTCTCGCATGGATACGCAATAATTCGCATGTAACTGCGATCAGTTGACGTTGGTGGTAGCAAGAGTACTCGCAGTAGACATTAAGGACGCCGCTGGTCGCTGGTTATCAGTGGCAATAGATCAATGCAAAAAGTAGCAAAAACTAAACAGTTTAAGTTTTAATAACAAGACCAGTAGCGGGGCAAAGTCGCAGCAACTTCGACATGCGGTTAATAGTAACACCAAGTAATCGCAGTTGGGAGTATTTAACTTTTAATTAATTTTTTGTAAATTTTTTTTTCTCAACTTTAATTTAATTTTTTATTTTTAAACCTTGGATTTTTAATTTTTGTTTCTTTTTTGTATTTTTATATATTTTTTTAATCAATATATATATTTTAATTTATTAATTAATTTTATAATTTATTTTTTAATTCCTTTTACTTTTTATTTTTATTTTTATTTTAATATATTTTTATTTAATTTTTTTAATTTTTAATACTTTTTTATATTCTCAATATTTTTAATATTATCTTTGTATTTATTATATTTTTTATATTTTTTTTAAGTTTTTATATTTTTAATGTTTTTTAGTTTTTTATAGCTCATATATTTTTTATTTTGCTATAAATTTTTGAGTTGTAAATTTTTTTTTCTAATTTTTTATTTTATTAATACTCATTTATGTATTTATATATATATTTTTTTATATATTTATATTTTTATTATAATTTTTTATAACTTTTAATAAATTAAAAATTTTTTATTTTTTTAAATTAAAATTTTTTTATTTTTACTTTTGTCTTAACTTTTTTATATAATTTTTTTTTTTTACATATTTAGTATCTTTTTGTATTTCTATAAATTTTTAAGGTTTTTATGTTTTTATAAATTTTTATATTCTTTTATATTTTTATAACTTTTATATTTGTTTATATTTTTTTTTATAAATTTTATATTTTTTGATAGGTTCTATATTTTAATTTTTTTAATATTTCTAATTTTTTTTGTTATTTTCTTTTATAATGTTTTTTATACTTCATACTTAAAAAAAAAAATTATTGTTATTTTTTTTTATTTTTTTGATATTTTTTATATTTCCAATTTTTTGAATTCTTTGATGTGTTTGACGTTTTTAAGTTTTTTTATTTTTTTTTTTATATAAATTACATTTTTTAAATTTATTTGTTATATTTTTTTTTATAATTTGTATTTTTTATATTTTGTATTTTTTTATATTTTTTTTATATTTTTTTTTTATATTTTTATAAGTTTTATAAATTTTTTATTTTGTATTTTTTTTTTAATTTTCTCTATTTTTTAATTTTAAATTTTTATATATTTTTTCTTTTTTTAAAAAAAAATTTTTTTTATATATTTTTATATTTTATATCTTTTATGTTTCCATATATTTGTTATAATTTTTATTTAATTATTTTCACACGGTAGTCAACAAAACACAAGACTGATGCGACGCGACACGCCTTGTGGTTTCGCATATATTTGTTGCTGCTTTCCTATTGCATAAAGCTTTTATGAATATTAAATGGATTTTAGATATAAACACGTTCATTAAAGTTGGATTAATTCACATACATAGATCTGATTTTTCACATACAGAGTTGCACTTTTCTCAACCTTTACATATAGTTCTTGCTTAAATTAAATTATTTACTTTTATTTTATAAATTTTTTATTCTGATTTTTTTTCCGTTTTCATTTCTTTATACTTTCCAATCACTTCACTTTTTACGAAAAATATATTATTTCACAAATTCATATATCTTTCTATAAACTAGACACACTCGTTATTACAAGAACACAGCCAATAACCACTTGTATATATGTAGCCACCACAGTTTGTCAACTAGAGCCGAGAGTGTTACTCGCACGCCTGACTAGACTAGACTAGACTAGTGTCGCCGTGCTGTTTGTGGCATGCCACAACAGTTGGTCGATCGGTGAGCTCGATTGCATGCGACAGGTAGGTAAGTAGGCTTGGCTTCTGCCAGTCGCTGCATTACTAAGAAAGCTCAAGAGCTTGGCTGCTGCATAGAGAATGGCTTGGTTAATAGCTTGAATGCGTGTCTACGCACAACGAATGCCAGCAGAGGACGACGAGACGGAGATTCACCAGCACAGCACAAAAAAAAATAATAATTTAAATGGTGCACCAGTAGTTTTTCCCTTTTCGCGACACACAATGTCAACGCAAATCGACTCGAATGTATATATAAACGCGTGTGACGTACTTGCTGCTTATCAACCAACCTAGAAGAGGCAATAAAACGCGTTTGGGCAAGTTGGTGGTCGTAGTGTCATCGCCAACACTAACTAAACTGAACTGAACAAATTTATTACTATTACTTAATGCAAGTGTAGCTAAAAATGTCACAGGGAAAGCTTTAACATCGTCGTTGTTGTCGCTATTCACCGCTGTCGCCCTATAATAACCAATTGTGCGCAAAATCACCAACCGAATGACGAACGCAACGACTGACAGACTGACTGACTGCCTGCATGTACACATGTACATATGTATGTAGTTAGTTTATTGTTGAACATGCAAATGTTTCCGAACAAGTGTATTTGTATTTATATATGAGTATGTATGTGCAAGTTAGTCCATATATTTATTTACAACCCACCACCACCCACCCATCAAATCACTATCGTCACAACAATCAACCATCAGTGCTGTCACTAAGCTACACACACACACATACGATTAATGATAATAATAATGTAAAAAAGTAAGGAAGCGCTAAGTTCGTGTTGAATCAGAAATGTTAAAAATCTGTCAAAACAAGTCAAGCAAAGCCTGGAACTTCGTTTTTTTCATATTCTCTCGGTGTAAGGTATATCCTTCTTCTTCGTGTCCGGAACAGCAAATTTTTGTACCAAAAGAGTTTTCTGCGTAAGAAACATTCTCTACATTATTTTGGTCTCCCGAGAGCTCATATGATCTGGTTTTGAATGATGAAAGTCAGGAATGTGGAATCCAAGGTGGTTGTTTCTTGCGTAGAGTAAGTTTTCTATATTATTTTGGCTCCGGAGAGCTCATTTTTAACACCGCTTTATATGAAAGCTGGAAGTGGATGTGATCTAGGTCGATAAATGTAAGGTGATGATGGAAGGTGGCACGAAGAACTAGTCGGGCACCAATCGCGTATTTTAAGAATGCTTGGAAAGGAAACGAGATACTTTTTTAGGCCGAAGACGATTGAGGTGGAGGAAGAGTTGTTTAAGAGAGTAATGCACAACGTTTTTATGAAAATTTTAATAACGGAGCACGCAGAGCAAGGGCTTTCTGAGAGAACGGCCTTAGCGCCACCTAGCAGGTAATTCGATTGCAAACATATTTCTATTCCAAGAAACAATATAACACCAAGTCTGAGCCACGTAGAATCGTAAATGCAATAATTCGACTCTAGCGGCACCTGGCGGTTAATTTTTTGTCTCTAAAAACTAATAAAAAATAACACGAATATGAGTCCAAGTAAGTTTATTTAAAGAAATATGACCTTCACCAAAGCATCAGCAGAAAATTACTCATCCGTTCTGAAGCATTTAATGTTAGGTTAGGTAGAGTGATTTGCAAAACGCACCACCAAGCGGAGAGTAACGAGTTTGATTCTTGGTCCGACCAAAATCCAAAAGTTATATAAAACTAATTTAAAAAATAAAAATTAATTTTCCTGATTGCGGTCACCCCTCTGCAGACATAAAATAAAAACTCCTCTGCGTCTTCAGCCGTTCGGGAGCAGCTAAGAATAAACTGTAGGTTTCTTCGCTTGTTGGAAACACATCAAGAGGCACACGACAAATTGGAGAAGTTCGACCAAAAATGCCAATGCATAAATGATTTCAGCTCCTTTCCAGCAACACTCAAGAAAGGAGTTTCCCCTCTGACCTTGTCCAAACAAACGTTATGCAGATAAACTTAAAATACCGCGTACAACAGCAGCGCTAGCGTATAAAAATTATAACAACAACAACAACAACAACAACCAATAAATGCAAGAGCCATTACATATTGTCACATGCAGACCCACAACAACACCCTTAAGTAACAACAACAACCATACTCGTACACACAAACACAGACGTATTGTGGGAGGGTGTATCCGAGCCGGCCTAGCAGTCGGTGTAGTTAGACGTTAAGGTGATTTAATAGTGAGTAGAAGATTGCCTACTACTATTACCGTTGCCTAGCATTTCATTGTTGCACATAAGCACTTGCACACACACACACACGTATACAGATACATTCAAGCATATAGAGCTTAAAAATAACAACAATTTAATAACAGTAGTATTGGTGCTCGCTAATAATGCAATAACAATAACAATAAAAGAAGAAAATAACAACAATGAGCTTAATAAATGCTATAAACCGAGTAGAAATAAATCAGTAGCACAACACAAAGCCACACAGAAAATACAATACTTATGCATACGAGAGTAAATGTATGTAGGTATGTAAGTACGTATGCTACGAGTATATGAACCTAAGAGCTGAATAATATTATTAGACGTAATTGTCAACGTAAGTAAGTGGCTGCAATAACTGCGGTTGCGTTAAGTACGAAGAGTATATATTTTAATGGGCAATTCCTTGCGAAAAAATCACCTTTTCATGCTCCCCAAAATTAAAAAATTCAGATATTGTTATAGGAGAGACAGCAGGCACATTTTTAGCGAGAGCTTGAAGTTCCAAACTAAAATATGCTAAAGAGAATGATGAAAATGATGTCGGATCGAGAGCAATAGGCACAAAATACATTATGAGCGGTAACATAATCGCCGGAGGCCCCAAATGAAAAAATCAGTACATGTACGTCTGATACGTATAAAAAGTTAAAAATTTAAGACCGAGGTCTTATCTTCTATTTTTTATTTATTTTTTTTTTGTGTTTTGACTTTTTTTAAATTAATTTTTTTCTTTTTTTTTTTTTTTTTTTTTTTGATTTAACTTTGAAATACATACTAATTTATTTTGTTTTCAATAACTTTTCTTATTTTATTTTATTTTTTATATTTTTTTTATATTTTATTTTCTTAAATAATTTTTAATTTTCTTTCTTTTAATTCTTTTTTCTAATTGATATTTTTTTAAATTATATATGCTAAAAAAAATTTTTATTTAATTTTTTTTTTCAATAAAATTATTTTTATTTAACATTTTTAACTTAATTTTTTGTGTTGTTATTTTTTAATGATTTTGTTTATTTAATTATTAATATTATTTTTTTATTATAATTTTTTTTAAATTTTCTTCTTGATTTTATTTCTTTTTATAATTTTTATCTCTATTTATTTTTTTATTTATTTTAATTTTTATTCATTTTTAATTCCTATTTTTATTAAATTTTATTTTTGACTTTTTTGTATTTCTTATTTATTTTATTTTGTACAATATTTCTTACTTTACATTATTTTCAATAATTTCAGTTTTCTTCACTTTTTATTTTTATCTTTCTAATTTTTTATATTTTTCTTACAGTATGTTTTTTAATTTTTTTTTTAATTTTTTTTATTAGTTTTTATATTTCACTTTTTTCATTCAATTTTTTTCTGTATTATTGTTTTTATTGTTATTTTTTATTTTATTTTTTTATCATTTATTTAATATCTTTTTTTTTTAATTAAATTTTATTTTTATTTATTTATTTTTTTCTTTTTTTTTTCTTTTTAATTATTTTAAGATATAACATCGACCCGTCCACCCGTCCTCTTGGACCAAAAAGAAGTATGTTTTTTTTTTCAGGAATCGACTTTAATATGCAATCATTTCATCATCAAACTTTTTTAACTTTTCCTTCATCTTATAACCCTCTCTCCCGGGGCCTTGCCAAAAAAAAGCTAAATAAACTAAACTATGCGTCATTTGAGTTAAGCCACAAACAATTCTTTATCACATACAAAACGCATCAGATTAATCGTTCTCACACTATATGAATCGCAGTGAAATTAAATATTTTTTTTTATAAATTTTATTGAGACTATAATTCATGCATACTCATTCAATTTCAACATCGATCACAATGAGATCTCACTTTACAACATTTTCCAATTAATTTTTTTTTTTTTCTTATTCGTCATCTCGATTTATTTATTTGCATAGACGATTAACATATTACCATAAAAGGCAAAAAATGTTCGCACACACTGCCACGCACATTTAAATATATCACAGTGTTGTTGGTAACGAAGATAAATTGCTACATAATATTTTATACGTCTTCAGGCACATGGGTTTATGCATGCAAGAGACGCTGCCGTCAAATGAATTAGTTAAAAATTAATTTCAAACTAGTATCTTATGCGAGAGCAACTGATAGTTAACTGTATAATTTACATTTAAAGAACTGTTAATTTTAACACAGTGATGGAGCATATTCGAGAGAAAGAGACAGTAATTGTCAGGTTATGATGAGAGATATGATAGTTTAATACTAGTTAAAAATGGACCAGTCCAAAATTATCCACATAAAAAGGGACATGAGGACGATGGGTAGAGGTATCAAATAATATTGATTAAATAGAAAAGTCTCTGCGGGGTTTTCACCAGATGGTGTTGATACTTCCATTTCAGATAACACTTATTTGATTGCGTGTTTGAAAGCTGACAATCAAGCAATATTTTTCATGAAAACATTTCCGTAAATTCGTGTGAAATGTTTCTTTGATGAGCGAAATTTCCGAAGAAATACTTTAAGTGATAGTTTTTGTTATAAAAACGTGCCAAAAAGGCATTGTGAATTCGGATTAGAATGTTGTAAGTGAACGCTGGACCCAGGAGTGGTTCGCTAAATTCTGTTCAGGAAATCTCTCTTTCTTTCTCTCTCTCTTTGCCGATAAACACTGATGGATTTATAAAGCTACCCGAAGGATGACAAAAGGTCACAGATAAGAATGGTCAATATGTACTTGATTAAAATTAACTCTAAATAAAGAAAATTTTGTTTAAAAAATATACAAAAAAAACGATAGTTTTTTAAGTATGCAATATTTTAATTTTGCTTTTTTTTTAATATATACCGTGAGCTTTTATGTTGTTTATTCATATTAAAAATAAAAAAAAGGTATTACAATTAGCTCTGTAATTGATCCAAGTTTATCACTTTTCGGACTAGTGCCATTTTCCAACCAGCTTTTCAAGATATATACTGTAACATATGTTGTTGTCTGCGAGTATGTATGTAGATACAAGATAAACATGAATATAATATCAGCCCACACAAAAACCGTATATGATTTCGTCCCACTGTGCGATTTTTGTCAAGTGTTCGCCGCTGATGTCGCATACATATATAAATATGTATGTATTTAGTATACTTGTATATTGTATTTGCTATTTGTATGTTTGTAATGAAACAAGCTTTACAACTTTAGTATCATCGCATCAATCATAGCATTGCTAAATGACAAGGTAGACAAGAAGAACAAAAGCAAAAATTACAAACAAACAAAATCCGAAAAAGAAGCGCTTCAAAGATAACGTAAATATATTAGCAACAGAAGAAGAATTGATGCATGGATAGCTAAAGAAGTTGTGGGTATATTAAACCGCACGAAGGACTAGATATTATATGTATTAATTAATAACGAAAATTTGGAATAAAAAATTAAAAATTACCCAATTCAGAAAACTTCGTTTTATATTTAAAATTCAAATGAATGGATATAGAATAAAATCAAATAAATCCAAATAACGACCAAAAAAATGGATGTGGAGGGATCTATGGCTTACAGAGTTACCGCCGTTTACAACTGACGAACTACAATTGGCAATAAGCAAATTGAAGTCCAATTAAACGCCTGGACCTGACGAAATACATATTGAAGTGCTGAACGAATGCAGAAATGCCGGCTTACTCTCCCGCCCAGATATTTTGTAGAGGCAACAGTATCAGCATATTAACTCTTCTGCATATTTGACGCCGTTGGGAAACTCCTTGAAAGAATATTTATAACCTGGTTAGAAGTATCTGTCTCTAATGCGAGTGGTCTAACACTAAGACAATATGGAGTTAAACTTCAAAAATCGACACTAGGTTGCCATTGAGGATGTCACGAGAAGCGTGGAGTCTGTTTATCGAGGATGCTATAAATACGACAACATTGTTGTATTAACTTAGTAGCAAATTAGTTACAGAAGAGACCGAGCTGTTGGGTTTAAAATTTTTTTCTTTAAATTTTTTATTTTTTATTTTACACATATTTCTTTTTTTAATTATTTTATTTAATTTTTTTTTTTTAAATTAATTTTTTATAATTTTACTTTATTTTACTTTTTTTATTATATTTTTATTTAATTTTTTTAATTTTCTTTCTCTACAAAAATTTTAATTGACTAATAACTTTCATTTTTTAGTTTTTCTTTTAATTTTTTCACATTCTTTATATTAATTCTTCTTTTTAATTTTATATATATTTTTATTTAAATAGAAGATATTAATTTTAATTAACTTTTAAAAATTTATTTAACGCATTTTCGTTTATTTTTTATAATTTTTATTTTAATTTTCTACATTTTTAATTTTAATTTTTTTATACTGTTTTTATATTTTATTTTTATATTATTCATTTACTTATTTTTATTTATTTAATTTATTTTTTAATTTTTTATTTTTTTTATATTTTTTTTATTTTTTTTTTATTTTTTAAAATTTTTTTTTTTTTGAACCTTTTCAATTTTTTTTTATTAACTTATAATTAATTTTATTTACTTTTTTTCTATATTTTATTACATTTTTCTAATTTATTTTTTTTTTTATTTTATTATTTTTTATTTTTTTTTATTATTTACATTTTTTTTTTTTTTTTTTTTTTTTTTTTTTTTTTTAATATTTTTTTTATTTTTTTTTTCTTTTTAATAATTTTTTTTCTCGATTTTTTTTTTATTTGAATAAAATTTTAACCTTTAATTTTTCAATTTTTATATATTTTTTTTTACTTTTTTATATTTCTATTTTTAATTTTATTTTTTTACCTTTATTTTTATTTTTTATTTTCTTTAAAAAAATTTTTTTTTGTATTACTATTATTTTTTTAATTTAATTTTTTAGTAATTTATTTCATTATTTTTTTACTAAATTAATATTTTTATTTTTATTTATTATTAATATTTTTAATATTTGGATTTTTGAACGTTAAAATTTTTTTAAATTTTTCTTGTTTTTTTCTTTTGAATTATTTGAATAATTTTTTTTTTTTTTTTGCATATTTTTTTATATTTATGTTATATTAATTTTTTTCACTTTTTTTGTATGTCTTATGTTATTTTATTTCCTATAATATAATATTTATTGCTTTATTTTATTTTCAATAATTTTCAGTTTTCTTCTTTTTTTTCATTTTTTTTATTTTTATATCCTTTAATATTATTTTAAATTTATTTGTAAAATATTTTTTTATACTGTTTGTTTTAATATTACCTTTTTTAATTTTTTTTTTTTGTTGCAACTAATAATTAATTTAATTTAATTTTTTTCCATATTTTATTCTAACTTTTCACTTATTTAATATATTTCTGAATTTATTATTTTTTATAGTTCTTTTTAATTTTCATATTTTTTTTATTTTTTTATATTTTTTTATATAATTTTTAAATATTTTTTTTCCGATTTTTATTTATTTATTTTTTTCGACAAAATTGTAACCTTTAACTTTTTATTTTTATTTTTTTTTATACTTTTTTTATACTTTTTTTATACTTTTTTTATACTTTTTTTATATTTTTTTTATTTTTTGACCTTATATTTTTATTTTTTTTTCTTTCAAAATTTTTCCTTGTTTTATTTTTTTTCACTATTATTTAATTTAATTTAATTTTGTAGTTCTTTATTTTATTATTTGTTTACTAAATTAATATTTTTTTATTTTTATTTTTTATTAATATTTTTTATATTTGGATTTTTTTACGTTAAAAAAATTTTAAAGTTATTTGTGTTTTTTTTTTTTTCTTTTTGAATTAGTTAAATAAAATTTTTTTGCATTTTTTTTTATATTTATGTTATATTAATTTTTTTCGCTTTTTTGTATGTATTATTTTATTTTATTTTCTATAATATAACATTTCTTGCTTTATTTTTATTTATATTCTTTAATTTTATTTTGTTTTAAATTTAGTTTTGAAATATTTTTTTTCCTATTATTATTTTTAATGTTTGTTTTAATATTATTTTTTTTGTTATTATTTTTAATATTTTTATTTATTTTTTTATTTTATTTTTTTTTATTTATTTTTTTATTTATTTTTTTTTATTTTTTTTTATTTTTTTTTATTATTTTTTTTTTATAAGTTGATTGCTTTTTTATAATTTTTATTTTATTGTACTATTATTACTATTATTTTTTGTTTGTTTTTTTTTTCATTCGTTTTTATCTTTATTTACTTTTGCTTTTGATTTTTTTTAATTCTTTTCTTTATCTTATTTAGTGTCAATATCTTTTTACATTTAGTATTATTTTCTTTTTAAGTTTATATAAAAAAATTTGTGTACTTTTGGTAGAGAATAGAAGCGGGAACTTATAACAACGAAGGAGCTAAAAGCACTCTGTTATTTCCAAGCACCTTCAAACTTTTCAAAAACCACTAAAGCAAAGTTATGATCTCATAGTTAAAATACAACCATCAGCGAATCTACACATTTCATACAACATTGTTGGATTTAAAAAGTATGTAAGAGAGAACGGTTTAATTAAAAATAGCACAGAGATATATATTACATAAAGAAGAAAGTTTGAAGAAAGAGAAATAAAACTGAAAACAATTTCGCATAAAATATAAAAATCTCTAAGTGGATACGCTTTCCCCGTGCATTTTTATTTTATTACACAAAAATATATGGTAAAAGTCGCAGCAAAGAGTGGGATTAGCAAAATTATACATAGATACATATGTCATGTATAAAACACACACACATGTAAATTAAATCATAAAAAGCGCATTACAAAAATTGATGAATTCATAAATCACGATGTCGATGAAGTAACGCTTTGCTGCCAAATCTAAATCTGAAGTGTGGAAAGCCGTTTGTTGTGGCATAAGCTACAAAAAGGTAGTAAAAACAAAATACCAGGTAGACACTTAAGCACACATAATATTCAGAGACTGTCTGTCTGTTATTGGCCTATATAGGAGCGAACCGTACACGACGGCATGAAGAATGAAGGCACCCACTGTAGCCGGAGCAGTAATGGCGATGGGCATGGTATAAGCGTGTGTGCGCGCGCATTTGACAGCTTTGGTCACGCTGTTATTCCACCCGCGCTTAATTACAAAATTATGAGAGAGCGCGTGCGCACAATCGCGATAATGTATCTATAGGTGTGTATGTATGTGCCTAGGATTATTCAAACGTATGTAATGTGCTGTATGGCAGTCTAGCCTGGTAATGTAATTGTAAAAAGAAAAAAATATAAAAAAAACTATCATCATCATGTGCGAAGCGCAAAATGTATGTTTCTATGTCGCTTGTAATTGTGAAAACAAAAACAACAATGAACATTAAGTAAGGAAGCTTTGAAGCAACGCGTTAATATTCATGGTTTTAAAACGAACATTATGAGGAATATATGTAGGTAAATATGTTTCTATGTATGTAAGTAAATTTTTGCAATAAAACCACAGCATGACACATAGTAATTATAAAACAGCGTGAAAAGTGATCGCATGTGTATGAGTGAAGCTCAATTACTGCGCAGGCCCGCACTAATCTGCATTAAATAATCATAAAAAGGTATTAAGAAAGGGGATTATGAGTTCAAGAGATAAATCAAATTATATTTCTAGCTCACAAAAAAATTGCTAAATTGCTTTATGCACACTCTAGAGGTATCTACCAATAAATTAAGTATAATACTTTCTCTATAAAAGAACTTTGAATCAATTTATTTAAAATTACAATTGTTTATATAGTTTATTTGTGATCTTGTATTGATTTTCACGAAAAATTATAAGAAAGGTTCAAAAATTTATATCCTGTTTTTCATTCAGTTCAGTTGAGTCAGTTTAGCTCAGTTGTTGTAGTTAATTTTGATATTTATAAAATTACATTTGCGAAACTACAATTCTGCAATGGAGACTTCTTAAAGAAGGGTAGTCAGAATTTTCAAAACAAATGTTTATTTGTGGTTTTTTAAATAATTTTTTTTTAAACTATTCTCACAATTGAATTTGAGCTAAATTTGTGAAATACTTTTCGTGTTTTCCAATAATTGGCGAAAGTTTCTCGGGTGCTCCAGAATATTTTTTTATTTTTTTTAAGTATTACTGGTGACAACTCGATAGCCGTTGAGTATATTGCTTTGCTGTAAAAACAAAATTATTGAAAATTATATTCCTCCAGAAAACCCACTTAATTTACGGTCAATAGAAAAATCTCCGGCCTGACACATAAATGGCTAACCTTTATAAAAAAAAAAAATATAAAAAAAAAAGCGTGTATCAATTTGACAGCCGGCGAATTTGTGAATTATAGCATTTTGAATGAAGAAAATTTTGTAATTATGAAAAAAAATTAATAAAAAGGAATTTCGCGTTTTGAAAATATTGCCTTTTGATGGGGAAAAATACAGTTTAAGCCTCTTGATGGGGGAAAAATACAGTTTAAGTAAAAACTTGGCTTTATGACGAGTTTCCGGATACTGCTCCAGGAAAATCAACTATAAAGGATGGGTATGCTAAACTTAGACCTGGTGAAATGAGCACCGAAGACGGTGAACACAGTGGATGCCCAAAAGAGGTTTTTACGGACGAAAACGAAAAAAAAAACACAAAATGATTTTGAATGACCATATCTTGAAATTAAAAAAAGGAGGCGCCCTAAAGATATCAATTGAACGTGTACACTACATCATTCGCGAATATTTGAATATGAGAAAGTTATGTGCAAAGTCGATGCTGCGCGATCTCGATTTTAACGAAAAAAACGACGAGTTCATGATTTGGAGCTGTGTTTGGAAATGTTTAAGCGTAATAAACCCGAGTTTTTACGTCGATATGTGCCAACATGGCTCCACCATTTCACTCCGAAGTCCAATCGACAGTCATCCGAGTGGACTGCACACAATGAAGCCGCTCCAAAACATGGAATAACGCAATAGTCGGCCGGAAAGTTATAGCGTGTATATTTTGGGATTTGAATGAAATAGCTTCCACAGACTACCTCGAAAAAGGAAGGACCATCATCAGCGACTATTACATAGCGTTATTGGACCGTTTTAAGGACGAAATCGCAAAAAAAAACAGTCGCATTTGAAGAAAAAGGAAAGCTGTTTCACCAAGACAATGCACTGTTTCACAAGTCAGTGAAATCGATGGCAAAAATCCAAGAATTGGGCTTCGAATTGCTTCCACACCCACCGTATGCTCCAGATCTGGACCTCAGCGACTATTTCCTATTCTCAGACCTCAAAAGAATGCTCGCTGAAAAAAAATTTACATTTTAAAGATAAAAAAATTAGGAGAATCTCGGTCACAGCTCCACTTATACTAACATTCTTCAGTTCAAATATTTCTGTTGGATTGGATTGTTCCGTATATGTCCTAAATGTGAGTAAAATCGGATAGTAAATGCAATGTTTAGAAATATCCCGACCGAGATACTATTCTCCATGCGAACCAAACACCCTCGTGGCGTAGCTTAGTTAATAAAAATTTTACATAGTGTTTTTTCGTAAAATTAAACTTTTATCAAGTAAAAAAAAATTTATTTTTTAATAAATAAAAAAAAGCGTTAAGTTGGTTGAGGGAATTATAACAAAAGCATCTGGTAATAAAATAAAATAAAATAAATTGTATAAAATACCATAGAGTTTATTCTCACCGTCGCCACCATTCAACTTTAATCAAATCAAGCACATCAACTGTTGACGAGCTGTTGACAGCAGTCGAGTAATGTCTACGAACAATACGACGCCTTCGCCATTACACACCTCACCCTTTTCCATTCACCGCTGGCAACTTTGCTCTTAACACACTAACAATACAAATGACATTTAAACACCGATTTTCACTACACAATTATAACAAAGCAAATACAAATATATACAAGTATATATGTATATGAGAATGTAGTACTATTCAAAAAATAAAACATTTGCGAAAAAAGTCTATTTTCTTCTATAGAAAAACATAAATTATAAAAGCAAACAGAAGGTTTTTGTGTAAAAAAAGCCGAAACTTTTCTGTGTTGACATATGTGAATGGTAGTAGCATGAATGCAATGAATTTATATGTGTGTACGTATATACATACACACATATGTGCATACGTCCGCCACCTACTAATTTTTAAGTGTTGCTTTGTGTTAAAAAAAAATTATTTAAGTTACAACAATGATGTCGGATGTTGTCAGCTACTTATTTGAAGTTTTGAAGTGTGCTCTTGAAGGCTGCAATTGCAAGTAAAATATTTATTTTTAAATATGTGATAGGTGCTGATGTCGATAGCTAGTTGCCATATGAAAGTGTTTCATGCAATCGATGCCCATGCAACTTCTTGCAATTACAGTATATAAAAAATTTAAACAATAAAGGTAAAAGTGTAATTGATGCAATGTACTTGTAAATAGAGAATTGATGAATTTCATAATATTGATTGTTACTGCGCCTAAATGTATACAGTGATATTCATATAAATTATTTGTTGAAACCCCAATGGAGATACCAACAACGGGAATATAAACATCAAATATTTCTTACAGTTATCCATTTTTTATTTATCTATTTATTTGTAATTGATTTTAATCAATTTCATACAAAAAATGATGAAGCACATTATGAATGAAATTAAAGTTATGGACATTAATTAAAGCGTCTAGATGTAGGCAACGTTTTTAATGTATTTTATTTCATTTAAATAAAAAAATACGTCAGTCAGTCCACCAGCTCTAAACGGAGTTCGAATTAGTTTGGGAGCTAAGACAAGTTTTTAGGAGTCATTATGGGTGAAGAATGAGGTGAAAAAGGAATACTTTTTTATCTATCGATCAACCAAGACAACGCTCCAGAATTATAGAGAATTATCGTTTTTCACAACGCAGCACCGACCACTGTCCTTTCCTCCATTGGCACTCATTCATTTATCAATCAGGCACATTGGAAACAAATACGCAGAAAGAGACATAATCATCTTTACTGATAGACAGGCAACACTAAACGCTTTGGGTTCAATCACACCAAACTGGTACTAAAAGAACATTTTCACAGGCAGGATGCCTTAAGCTGCAAACCAAACTTGATATGACGCAAGTCGAGGCAAACTTGTCCGAAAAGGTCCAGAAAGGCTAGGAATCTCTTTCAGAAGATGCTGTATGAGCTGCAAGATTTACGAGGGGGAAGAGTCGATTATTCATCAATTATGTAATTATCCTGCTCTAAGCAGATGCAGAATTTGTCAGTTTGGTGTCGCTTATATGGATAGCCTTTGCTATGTGGCAGAAACTGAGGTAAGCGTCCTAATAAAGTTATTCTGGAAAAGCAAATATAAGATCAAATTAGATAAAAATTTTCATGGTATCAGAGCGAGTCTCTGAACAGCCACTCCTATTTACTAATTTAATTTAATTTGTTAAACTATATTTTACTTTTAATTATTTTTTTCTTCTTTTAACAATTTTTTTTATTATTTTTATTCATTTATTCATTTATTTCTTTTTATATATTTTTTTTATTTTTTATTTTATTTTTTTTTTTCATTTTTTTCTAATTTTTTTTTATCTTTCCTTTTTTTCATTATAAGAGTTCACTTATTTTTTATTTTAATCTTTTCGTTTTTCATTTAGTTCTTTTTTATTTATAAAAAAAAATTTATTTTTTTTAACTTTTATTTTTTTATTAATTTTTTTTTTGAAATTTTTTTGTAACTTTTTTTATAATTTTTTTTTAAATTTTTTTTTTTAAATTTTTTTTTTAATTTCCTTTTTTAATTTTTTTAATTTTTTTTCAATTTTTTTTTAATTTTTTTTTTTATTTTTTTTTTAATTTTTGTTTTAATATTTTTTTTAATTTTTTTATATATTTTTTTGTTACATTTAGAAAATTTTATATTTTCTTGTTTTTTAAATATTTCAAAAAAAAATTTTTTTACATTCTTTATATTTTCTATTAATTTCAAAAAATTTAATATTTTTATTAATTCACTTAATTTTCTTTTTTTTTCATTTAATATTTTTTCTATTTTTCTATATTTTTATTTTTAGTTATTTTTATTTTATATTTTATTAAATTAAAAAATTTATGAATTTTTATTTAAAATTTATATTTTTTTTAATAATTTAAAATAATTTTTTTTCCGTAAATTTTTGTTTAGTTTTTTCTTCTTTTTTTATATATTTTTTATTTTATTTCTTTTTTTTTATTATTATTTAATTTATCATTATTAAATTTTTTAATTTTTTATTATTCATTAAGTTTTTAATTTTTATATTTTATTTTCCATTTATTTTCTCATTAGTTTTGGTTTTCATTTATTAAATTTTTTTCTCATTCGAATCGAAATGTATTCCAAAGGATAAATATAAATCTAAAAATTAAGAGAAAAAATACAAACATTCATATAGCTGTCAAGTGGCAATCTTCCGCCTGCATTAACTCAACGAAGCAGATGATGAACTTAATCAAGGGCAAGGTCATTGTGAGCGTCACAAGTGAGGCAATATTTACACATAAATATGTTAAATACATATGTATGAGTTGTATATTTTTAATGAAATCACCACTTATAGTTAACTTAAAGAGAACGCCCCTAAGAAGCAGATTTATAATTATATAAATAAAATTGTATTTAAAACAAAACATTATGTATCCAACCAGCTGCTATATTCCCAAGAATATCATTTTATACGAATGGGCTTATCGCAAGCAAAACAAAATAAATATGCGCATAAAATGCAATTAAAGGTAGGCAAGAAATAAATAAATGATAAAAACAGCAACAAAACAACTATAAAATTGTGCAGCGAGATTATTTACAAAAACAAATGTGTGTATACGTCAATTTTATTGCAATATAAATCAAATGAATTGCAAATTTCATTACAAAAATTATTTACACACATACCGTATGTATGTACATGTTAAATTTAGCAACCAGCGCCGGTACACACACAGGCGTGCATATACTCATGGGCAATTTAAATCAACACACGATTGCACAATGGAATCATTACAAAAATAGCGCAATTAACACATATAAAAATAATGCAAACGAATATAAAAGTGAGTAGAGTTAATAAAGACAAAAAAATATGCATAAACAAAAAATAGCGAAGCAAAAAAATTTAATAATAATAATAATAATGATAATTTTTGCAATACTAAAGAATGACAAACACGCAGACATATGGCGAATTAAGTGAGCTTTCTTGATGAAATCATCTCAGACCCTCATCAGCGCATTTTTCATCTCAATTCGGCACGTCGGCGGCGGCGGCATCATTTTGGAATGAGGAACACAAAACGAACGCCATGATTGCAGGCTCAGATGCGGTAATTGTAAGTACGCTAACAAATAGTGTTGTTTTTGTTATTTTCTATTATTTTGTATTTTATTAACTTATAAAAATGATTATGAAGTGCTGCCGTTGCCGCTGCCACTGCTGCTGCTGTTGATGATGAAGATGATCGTGATGAGTGCGCGTTCGCATTTAATAATGACGTTAATGATGGTACTAAATGTAGCATTTAGTGAGGGTTAAATTGACACGCTGTTGCTATTTAAGCTTTTTGCATTACTGTTGCATATGCTGTTACATGCCTCGTAGGAAATATTTAAGAAAATTGAGGTTACCATTATTCACTAATTCCATAAGCTCGCCGCTAATAATACCCAAAGTGTAGAGAGTAAGGATGAGCTCTTTTGCCACAAACTAAATACGCTTCCCACGAGGCAATTTCAAGCGAACGTAGTCAAGATGCAAAAAAAAATTATTAAAAAATATATATCATTAAATAAAAATTAAAAAAAAAAAAAATTTTAAATAAATTAAAGAGATATATATATTAAAATATATTTAAAAATAAATATCAATAACATTTAAATAATATCTGTAATTAAAAATATATTAAATAAAATAAAAATATTTTAAATATAACAAAAAAAAAATTTTTTTTTTAAGAAAATATATTTAAAAAGCCAGTACGACTCAAAAATGCCATAATTTTTTTTTAACTGACAGAAATTTGAAAAAATTAGTAAATAAAAATTTGAAAAAATATTGCTTCGAAAAACTAAATTCTTTAATAATTAAAATGATGCTTCTTCAAAAACATCAACAAACATTTGAAAAATTTTACATTTAAAAGAAATTGTTTTTTTTTTTCGAAACATAAACAAAAACAGTAATTATTGCATTGTTGCAATTTTCCTTCATGGAAATAATATTTAAAAAAATTTTATTATTAAAAAATTTTTATTTTAAAAAATAATTAAACAAATTAGTAATTACAAATACATTCCTTCAAAGTAATTTCAAAAACAATATACAAAAATTAAATAAAATGCTTTTTTCAAGAAAATATTTAACAAAATAATTAATACTAGTCAAAAAAAATCCAACGAACACGCTTTTTTACTTTTGAAAAATTCGAAGGTTATCGAATGAAAAATAAATTCCTTCCCTAAAAATAATAAAAAAGCTATAAATTGTAAAAAGGAATCCTTTGAAAAAAATATTGAAAAAAAATATTTGAATTATATTAGTAAATAAAATAAAAATTATTACTTATGAAAAATGTTTGATATAAAATTATAAAAATAAATATTTTTTAAAATAGGCTTTTGAAAAAATTAAAAATGTTTTTGATAAAAAAAATCAGTAATAATTAAAAAAAAACCACCACCGAAAACATATTTGAAGGAAGAAATTAGTAATAATTGAACAAAAATTTATTTAAAATTTTTTTTTGGAAAAAATATTCAGCATTAAAAAAATTATTCCTTTGAAAATATACTTGAAAAAATATTAAAAACTTAATTAGTAATTTAAAAAATGTTCCTTCGAAAATACATTTGAAAATTTATAAATATCGTTGAAAAATATATGATAAAAATCTGCAATAATTAAATTTTTAGTAAATATATTTAAAAAAAAACTTGTACTAATTTGAAAAAGTCCTAAAGAATAATTGAAAAAATCGTTATTTCGAAAAAATAATTGGAAAAATTACAAAAAAATTAAAAAGTATCACCTCCAAATGCGTTTAAAAAATAATAATAGTGAAAAAAATAAGAATAAAATAATAAGGAAATAAAAATAATAAAAAATAATAATGATAATGAATAATAATAATAAAAAACAATAGTATAAAAAATAATAAAATTATTAATAACAAAAAATAATAAAATAAAAAGCATTACTAAGAAAGCATGTTTGATAGAAAAATTGCTCATAATTACAGAAAAGCTCCTTCGAAAAAAATATTGAAAAACTAGTAATAATTTAAAAAAATGATCCTTTAAAAAATTAGTAAAAAAGGGTACATATGTTATATCAGTAAGAATCAAAAATAAATTTTCTTTCGAGAAATATCTCAGCAAAAATGTTTATAATTCCCTCATAAAATTAAATAAAAAATAATAATATTGATTTAAAACTAAAAAATATGTTTATTCGAAAATTTAAAAAAAAAAACATCAGTAAAAAAATGTTTATTGTCGGCCGCGATAGCCGAGTGGTTAGCATTGCGTACTGACATTCGGAAGGCCTGGGTTCGAGCCCAGGTTCGAGCAACATCCAAAATTATAGAAAATTAATTTTTTCTAATTGCGGTCGCCCCTCGGCAGGGAATGTCAAGCCCTCCGAGTATATTTCTGGCATGAAATAAAGCTCCTCATAAAAATCCATCAGCCGTTCGGAGGCGGCTTAGAATAAACTGTAGGTCCCTCCATTTGTTGGTAAAAACATCAAGACGCAAAAGCATAAATTGGAGGAAGAGCTCGGCCGAAAATCGCTTCAGCGGTTACAAAGCGCCAAATATAAATAAAATAATAAATAAAAATGTTTCTTCGAACAATAAAAAAATTATTAATTTATTAAATTTAATTAAAAAATATGTTATTTTGAATGATCAGGGATCTAAGATCGGATAGAAAAATTTAAAGCATTAGTACCACTTAAAAACATGTCGTTCGAAAAATAATGAAAAGTGAGAGTATTTAAATAAAATTACAACAACAAAAAAAACAGTAACAATTGAAAAG
This sequence comes from Neoceratitis asiatica, assembly GCA_030068015.2. Classification (NCBI taxonomy): domain Eukaryota; kingdom Metazoa; phylum Arthropoda; class Insecta; order Diptera; family Tephritidae; genus Neoceratitis; species Neoceratitis asiatica. The sequence continues at coordinate 36,411,871 of CM061525.1, read as the reverse complement.
AAACAAAAAATCAGTATAAAATGTTTCTTCGAAAAAAAAAAAAGAATTTGCAAAAATTTAAAAATATGCTTTATTGCCCCGGAAGTCCTACTCCTAAGCTCCAAGAAAAAGGAGCTATGCAGAATGATACTAGGAGGAGGAATATAAATGTAACATACAAAACGAATTATTAAAAAAAAAATTATAAAATATTTAGCAATACTCGCCACTTCACATTTATTTGCTCTCTTGGAAATTCCCTACAGGGTATCAATACTTTTTATATCATTCTTATTTCCATAACAAATGCGCAAAGAACGTCATAATCACTAGCTGGTATGCTTGCCAACAGTAAATACATATAAAATAGTTACAGAGACAATTGAATTAAATTTGAAGAAGAATGCAGACAAGATAAAATCATAATAATTGCGTTTATGTATATATGCAAGTCATACATCTTTAGGCTTTAAGTGAATTGTATATATTTAAAAAAAATATCTAAAACAAAAATAGTGAAAATAATACAAAAATATATCAAACATTTGTATAGAAAAGCTACTAAAAAAATATTAAATAATAAAATAAACCTTCTGATAAGCTAAATCAGTGAAGCTGTTTCAGCAGCGCCGCTACTGTCTATTTAGATAACTTCTTTTTTATATGAAATTCATAAAGATAAACAGCATAGCCAGCGCACAGTTAGTCAGGCAGTCAGTCGGTCAGCCAGTCAGTCATTCAGTCAATTAGTCACCTACGCAAAGCTTACTGACGTCAGCAGTTATAAAGTGCCTTGAAATAAGCGCGCGCTTAGCTTACTTGTTTATGAGATTATAATGATTGTGATATTATTATTAAATATATTGCAAATTTATCTGTACACATATGCACATGCATATGCATATTTGTAGATTTCAATTCATGTTGCGTGTGTTAAGTGATAAATGACTACTTAACTAAGTAACTGAGAAATTTATAGTGTGTTATGCCAAATAGGGGCAAAACTAGAGATAAATTACTTAATAACCGACACCATTAAGTGTTTAATTATAAAATAACAAAAAAAAACTAACGCATAGGAAAGCATTTTAATTAATTTAATGCTAAATTTTTGGCAATTTTTATGACTAATACTGAGCTCTTGTGATGAGTAATATTTCATTTCATCATATGTCTTGGTCGTCAGACCTCATTTTGATGATGACCCATGCAAAGGGAAGCGACAGCAACACTTCGATTCTGTAAATATGCTGCCAAGATCCTCGGCAACAAAGGCCGAAGAATCGTGTGGGGAAGGTCAGGTACAAACATGATGGTTAATGGTGGGGGATGTATGGCAGTTATAGGGGTAGGACACTCTGAACAGAAAGACAAGAACCTAGAACATATGGAGGTGTTAATCAGGTTATGACTCCCTTAAAACATTCCAATGAAACCCATTGAATGCCTATGTAAAGTAATAAATGTGGATGCTGAAAAAATTCGTCAGAGATGAATGGGGAAAAATTACAGCTGAGGGGACATTAAAACTGTTTTATTATATGTCGAAAAGACTGAGGAATTTGCTTAGGAAACTGGTTTACCTCATTCATTATTAAAATGCTTACCTTATGAATATTTATTTTCCCTAATGATATTTGGATAACTTTTTATTTTTTCACATATAACGGTAAACAAAAATCGTTAGAATTCAGCAACTTTAAATGTATATATATAAGTATATATATCTATATTTAGCGTTTTTTGTTGTTGTTGAAGCGGCTTTCCCAACCCCGTCTAAGGTCAGGTATGTCTAGTCTTAGTCATCGAGGTAGTGTCGTGCGGGGATTCGTTGCATGCGGGACATGTGTTGGATATGTTAGGGTCGAGCCTGGATAGGTAGGAGTTAAGCCTACTAGCATATTCAGATCTTAATTGTGCCAGGGTTACGCGGGTCTCTCGAGCCAGCTCGAGCTTTTGTTCTGCTATAACACCATTCACGGGAAGAGAGTTCACAAGGGTGTTAACGGATTCTCGGTGAATGGTGTTTATGGCCTGTCTGTACGCCATCTGTCCAGCAGGTTTGGTGGTGGTGGTGTCAGATATTGCTTACACAGCATAACATTATGCTTTTTAACTGGGAGCATAGATGTTTCACTGTGTAAGTGGTGCACCGGCGCCATCAAGAGGTTTCCCGTCACGGTCCGAAGGGCGGTGTTCTGGCAAGTCTGGAGCTTCTTCAACTGCGTCTCGCTAGTCCCCGACGTCCAAATCGGTGCAGCATAGTTTACAACCGGCCGGCCAATTGCTTTGTATACACGTTGCCAGCAGTATTTCTTTGTCTTTTCCCCAGGTTCTACCGGCTAGCAATTTGGGAACTTCGTTGCGGCTTTGTAATTTGGTGGCAATTGAAGTCGTATGCATATTGAAGGAGTGCCGGCTGTCAAATGTGGCTCCCAGTAACTTTGGGTTGTTCGTGGTCGGAATTCGACCTTCACATTGAGTACTAGACGGTACTCCTTCGTCCAGCTGGTGAAAAGGGTGGCAGAAAATTTCGCTATTTGTAGATCGAGATGTCGTGCAATGAAGAAATTGGAAAGGTCGTCGAGATAGCAGTTTACTTTCAAACAAAGGCTATTAATATCTTGGCCAGACGCCAAAATCGAACAGTCATCGGCTTTGTAACCGGCTACGCTGACTAGGTGATGTCTCTGCTCCAGCTTTAAAAGCACTCGATGGAGTACAAACTGGTGGAAGGTGGAAGAGGGAGACCTCCACACCGTTGGAAGGATCAGGTGGAGAGCGACCTGGTTTCACTTTTTATTTCCAGCAGGCGCCAAACAGCTAAGAGAAGGGACGAGTGGCGCGTTGTTGTTAATTCGACTATAATCGTGTAAGCGGTACCTGCACCAAAGGAGGAGAAAAAGAAGAAAAGCAACAAGCAAAAGAAGAAGAAAAACCTCTGAACCGATTTCCGGCCTAGCTTCTCGTGCGATTTGTGTTTCAAAAAGAGATTTTCTTCAAAACTATAAAAAAAAACCAGGGCGTAAAGGGCATTTTATGGAAATATAGCTTATGCTTTTGATATTTGCCATGCTATTTTCTTCGATTTATCTTTATTTTCAAAACAAAACTGTCGTTATAAATTCAAATAAATAGACCTACAGATATTCCAAGCCGACTCCGAGCGGCTAATGAATTTTTATGAGAAGCTTTTATTTAATGTCGGAAATATACCCGGAGGGCTTGAAATTCCCTGCCGATGGGGCGACTGCAGTGAAAAATAATTTTCTAATTTCTAATAATTTTGGACACGAACCCTGGGGCCTTTCGAATGTTAGTAAGCAACGACTTGGCTATTGCGGCCTCCTACTATAAATGTAATTGATTACAAATCAGATGTGGTAATAATAACAAAATGAAAATTCCAATTAATTTTTGGAAATGTAAAACAAAAGTGTGTTTAAGTTAATCTCTTGCAGCCGCTGTAAAATAGTTTGAGTTTCCGAAATGACCAAACTTGGTTTTACATTAATCTTTCTCGTATATACATAAAAAAGCTCCCTTCAGGATTTTTAAAAGAAGTAAACGATACATGAACCCAGGAAGTTTTGGCTGATTCCGTTCCGGGAATTTTGATGTCAAAGTTACACCTCGTTCTGAGCGGCCAGTCACTCAAGAAGTAGATGAAATTTTGCCATTTTTAGAGCAAGGCCGAAATGCACGCTATCAGGAGATAAGGTGGGCGTTAGGCATCATCAATCACGTGACAGTTTGGAATCATTTAAAATGCGTTAAATATGAGAATACAAAAGGAAAAAATTATGGGTAAAGCACCACAGAAATTCTACTCTGATGGCATTATGAAGCTATGTCATAGATAAAAATGGTCAATATGTATTTTACTTGATAAAAATTAATTTTTAATAGAGAAAAATAATAAACAAACAAAAAAGACGCGGAAACTATTTTAATTTGTTATTATTTCATATTTTCAGATCCTAAATTGTAATAACTATGACATCAAAATCCCAAATCTTAACAATCAATTGTATGGCAACCATAGCATAGAGTTTTGCGATCTGCCTGCGAAAATGATTAGCTCAACTCAGCTCATCATTCCGATCACATGCTTACAAATGAACTTTCGTGGGGTCTACCTTTTCGCGCTCCAGTACTTATATATTGTTTATGAAAAGTATAATAAATATCATTAAGCGTGACAAGATGATTTAAATGCATACAAGTATATGCCCATTCGTTATACGATTTGTTAAGCACGAAAATATATTTGTTACATTTCCCTATCAAGAATTTATAACACTCAACCGTTGATAAACAATTCAGCACAATTACAAAACATTTTAAATTTTTTTCCGCGAACAAAGTTTTAAAATACACACCTCTTATACACACTCAAATGAAAATAAAAATAAAAATTTTCAAACAAACGAGTAATTGTTGTTGTTGAGTTGCATAATTATCATTTCGAATCGAACACCATATTCATTGGCACATATGTATATTTCCCCATAAAACAATAAATTATGCAAATATTTGCACACTTACCGCGACAAAAATCCTCCTCCGCCTACGTCACCACCACCACCACCACCACCACCACCAGCATCGTCTCTTAACAGCAAACGGCCGCTGTGTTGGTGTAGTCCCTGCGATGATGACATATCGATAAATTCACCGCTCGCCGCCACAACAGTGGGGCGGAAACTGCTACTGCCAACAGAGCTCGTAATACTGCCCGAACGACTAGCTTTTCCGCCGGCGCCAACACCGACAGAACTCAGCTGTGGATATGAGATCAATTGCTGTTGTTGCTGTAGCTGTTGTTGTTGTTGTTGTTGATGTGAAAAAGATTTTATTGTTGGGACAGATGCAGATGCAGAAGCAGTTGCTGCAGCAACAGCTGGTGTGATTGGTATTAATGCGCCAGCTGCATTACCATTGCCCCCAGTCACAGGCGATGGTATGGATCGTGGCGCTGTGGCAAGACGATTAGTTTCTGGTGTATGCGCTATGCTCGTGTAATGCTGCAATTGGTAGAAAATGACGGGGATATTAGTAATTTGTCATTTATGAATGGTGCAAGTAGCAAGAAAACAAACACGCTTTCATAGTTTGCACTTTATTCGTACTTACCATCTGCAGTACATCGCACTCCTTGGGCACCACATGCAACGTCAACACTGAAGGCGTTTGCTTGATCATCGATACGATTGTACTGTACGCAAGTCCGGCAATGGGTGAGTTGTTTACCATTAGAACGCGATCGCCCGTCTGCAGGTTGGCGTAGTGAGCAGGTCCGTTCGTTTGAACTTCTTTTATGAAAATGGTTTCCATCGCTTTCACTTGGTGGTGGTACGGATCTGATGCTTCCTACACACGCCAAAAAAAACAGCCAACAGTCGGCGTCGTCGTTGTCGATGAGTTAGTCAGCAAGCCAACAAGCGAGCGAGCCAGCCAACCAGTCAGCCAGTCAGCCAGTCATCCAAACCAAGCCGAGTCAGCAACGCAGAGCCAACAATACAGCGAACGAGCGCCAGCAATCAAAGTCAACACCAACACCGCCGAAAAAAAACGAGCGACGAGAGTGTGGCAATTGGAGTCGTTGTGAAAATCGGCAACAGCGGCGGTGCAACGGCAGTCGGTACGGTTGGTTGATGTTGCGATTTGTGTGGAGCAAAAAAGAGAATAAAAATAAAAGCAAGAAATTTAGTGAGTGAATGAGTTACTTTGGCGTTTAAGTGTGAGAAAGTGTGCAAAATAAAGTAAAAAAAAACACAGTGGCGAGAGGGGGTGGTGGTGTTGGTGAAAAAAGATACTTGTTTATTGTTGTTTGGTCTTTGTTTAGTTTTTATTTATTTTATTTTATATTATTTTTTTTAATATATGTATTTATAATGAATGTTGTTAAAATGTCTGTATGGAGGTGATTGTTTGTAATAATGTTCGTCACGTTCGTTTTTATTTTACGATCACATATCGACATACATTACTTTTGCTTTAGCTTTGTTGGAATTGTTTTTGTGTTGTTATTTAAAGTGGTAAATCAACGAAGCATAACAAAAACAAAAACGAGAATACTCGAACATAAAAGAAAGGCAAAGTTTTAAGGCAAACAAAATCAGGGGTAAAACAGCGAATAATAAATAAATTTAAAAAATATATGCGAATAACTGTAGACTGACCGTCTGTTGTTATGTTGAACGCAGAGGGGCTCGATGTAAGTTCGCAATGATAAAAACAAAAGTGTTTTCATTTCATTTGCATCAGGAACGGTAAATAATCATTAAACTTTTAAGGAGTATACCTACAACTCTTCTGAGAACATGAGTGCAGTAGAAACAAAATAAGATGTACCACCATGAATTTTCATGTCAGTCTTTACTCAGAGCGAAAGAAGATCGTAAAATAAACATAGCATCTGAAGTAGACAAAGATTTAGGGTAAACTAATAAAGGTCGAGATCAGAAAACGCGACGATGGTGCTTCTTTCTCCAGATTGGACGATGAGGCGAAGCGAATAGGTCTAGTATCGACCCAAGACAAGACAAAATAATTCTTGTCACAAAAGAGACAGTCAGGACACTCACATCTGTGCTACCACGCCATAGCCCACAGTAATAATAGTAACCAGAACAAGGACCGATAACAGCGTCAGCTTTGAAATTCATTTCACAAACACTTTTACTAACAAATGCTACCTTGGACTAAGTATGCAATCGAAAAGTAAAGTATTCTCTCTCTCTCTCACGTCGAACAGAAGGAAAAAAGTTTTACGAAAGATTGGTAGACATTTGTGTACTAGTTACGGCGAATACAGCAGACGAAGGAACGATGATTGGTGTACCAGTGGAAAAATTCCCAGAACTTAATGAAAATGAAGCTACGCTGACAAATTTGGTGCCAGAAGTACTACTAATGCGAATCTTTAGCTGATATTACCCGAAGTACCCGTGGAAAAATTAGCAGAGCTCAATGGAAATGAAGCTACGCTGACAAACTTGGTGCCAGAAGTGCTACGAAGCATTCGTTGTCTGTCACCTATATGCGAAGACTCAGGCTGGTACTAGGGCCAAATCAAAATTATAGCTTGCAATAAGGAGAGAACGGCCCAGCTATGCAACGCTGCTATTGCCAACGCTGGGGAAGTTTATCCCCATAGCCACGTTGGCAATAGTCGATCGGAAAGACATACTATCTCAACCAATGGAGGACTACACCATCTCAGCCTCTCCAGATAATGCAATTAATAAGGGCTCGCAACCCAAATCCAATGGGTGGGAAAGACATTTGAAGATATTTCAAGAGAAACTCGCATGGAGGCGAAAATTTACTCGACTGAACCGTCTGCGGAAAAGTGGCGGGGAGATTAATTATGGTTTTCCCGAAGCAAAATCCAGACCGCCGATGCTCCGATCACGTGATTTCGCATAACGAAATAAGTGAAGCTAAGGAAGATCCTATGCACTCCTCCAGCGATGTATAAAGCTTCGGGCAAGGTGTGTACTCTTCAGAGTCTAAACTCTCTGTGACAAGCTCTCAAAATTATACACAGAGAAAGAGTTTTAAGTGATTTTCAAGAGAATGCTTAACTAATACGTCTTCTCAAATAAATCTTCATCATAGCAAACTAGCTTTACTTTCATAGAAATCTAACCTCACTATAACGAACTTTCATCGAATCTCTTTCGTTCAACTTATTAACATTCAATTTTTCGCACATATGGGGGATACGCATATTCAACTGTCCAATTGTACACATAAACATAACCTACGGTCGTGTGTAAAAGCTTTTGTATTTTTTAATAATTTTTTTTTTTAATTTTTTGTGAGATAGACTTTAACGCTTACCTGTGGCCAAGAGGGATCATCTTCCGGTGGGTAGGCAATAAAGTGACGCAGCGTAAAACCAAAACCTTGATTCGGACGTCGTCGTATTACAACGACTTTTGGCTGTATGGTGTCTTGCAACATTTTTTCTTTTTATTTGTTTGTTTTACTTTGTTTCTGGGGCAAATGCGGCGTAGCTTTAAATGTACTTCTTCTTGTGTTTCTGCGTTATTTTATTTTATTTTATTTTACATGTACGGGTATGTGTGTAAGTGGCAGCAGGGCAGCGACTACTACTACTACTACTACAGCTACTATCACTATGTAATATTTACTTTGCGTCTTTAATGTCACCACTCACCACTCACCACTCACTTCTATGGTATTATTGTGGGTTAGTTGACTGGTTGGGTTGGCGGCAGCGACGGTGATGACGTTGAGTAAGAAGCAAGAAGGTTGATTATAGTATTTAGTAATGGTGAGATGGTGGCAATGTTGGTTATTATTGTATGATATTTTTTTGTTTGTTTGTTTATAGTAGTAGTTGTTGTTGTTGTGGCTTTTCGGACAGTTGACGACATGCGAGTGATGGCTACGTTCTCAAAATGTGCCCATTTGTGCTTTTACATACATTTGCGCTATAAATGGTATTTTAAAGTTAAATTTTTGTCGTTTTTTTTTTGCTTCTTTTTATTGCTGTCTTCCTTTTAAGGTTTTATTTAACAACTTTTTTTATTTACGCTCTTTGTGCGGCGTTTTCGTTTTCGTAACGGGGATTATGCGGTCTGATCCGGGGTTTTGTGCGTCATTCGGTAACACTTTACAACCTTCAATCGTTCAATGGGTTTCCTTTTATTATTTGGTCCTTCGCTTCAGTGTCCTTATTTGCTTTTTTTATGGTGTGTCATATCGCTTGGCATTATTTTATTTGGTTGTGGGGCTTCCTGCGGCTTATGCTTCGTAGATACCTTCGTCTTCCGCCTTTACATTTGCCTAATTTTAGTTTCGTCTTTCACTAAGTCATGCTGATGATGAAGGCTTACATTTTGTTCCTCTTCCGTTTGTTTTTAATTATTTTTTGTTTTGGTTGCTTTTTTTTTCTTTCATGTCATGCTATTTTATATGATGAATTTTCGTGTGTTATATAAATTGTCTACAATAAAAGAGAGAGAAAAAGCAAAGGAAATTAATATAAATGACCAGGTATGGGGTAATTAACTGTAAAAAAATCTCGGAAGAAAAGCTCAAAAATATTTCAAGAAATTATTTATGTGTCTTAATGGATAGTATGTTAGGCCAATTAGCTAAATTGCCAATGGAAATAAATTATATTACAACAAAAATGTCTAGCGTATGTGAGAGTAATACAAACAACTTAAAAAATAAAATAAAAATAAATAAATTTTAATAAGCATATAAAAACATATAAATAAATAAAAAATAATAATATGTACAAAAATAATAATAAATATAAAAGCAATAATAATGAATACAAGAGATATAACAAATAAAAAATTAAAAAGTGTGTATTATACCAAATTTCACTCTTTTCCTAGATGCTTTTTTAACGGATATTTGAACCAAAACCTTATAACTGAATATATTGGTTGTATGGAGCTATATGATATAGCATTTTCGGTACCAACATTTGTTTTAATTTACTTGTATAGAATACCCAATTCACGCTTCTAGATGCTTTTTTGAACTTACTTACGTTCTGCGTTCTCCAGATTATACAGAAAGGCGAAGCGAATGGGTCTGGTAGTGAACGAGGGCTAGACGAAATATCTTCTGTGATGAAATAAACAGTCATCGCATTCGCGACTTGGCTCCCACTTCACTGGTAACAGTCACAACTTCGAAGTCGTAGATAATTTCGTGTATCTGGGAGCCAGCATTAACAACACCAACAATGTCAGCCTTGAAATCCAACGCAGAATCACTCTTGCCAACAGGTGCTACTTTGGACTGAGTAAGCAATTGAAAAGTAAAGTCCTCTCTCGACGAACCAAAACTAAACTCTACAAATCACTCATCATTCCCGTCCTGACATATGGTGCAGAAACCTGGACGATGTCTACATCTGATGAGTCGACTTTAGAAGTTTTCGAGGGAAAAGTCTTGTGGAAGTTTTATGGTCCTTTGCGCGTTGGCAACGGCGAATAACGCAGACGTTGGAACGATGAGCTGTACGAGCTATACGACGACATTGAAATAGTTCAGCGAATCAAGAGACACCGGCCACGCTGGCTAGGTCATGTCCTCCGAAATGAAAGCGCTCCAGCTTTGAGAGTATTCGATGGAGTACTCGCTGGCGGAAGCAGAGAAAGAGGAAGACCTCTACTCCGTTGGAAGGATCAGGTGGAGAACGACCTGGTATCACTTGGTATTTCTAACTGGCGCCAAAACCAAGCATAGCAATAAAAAGCAAGCAAAACCAAACGAGGGTCGCGCTATTGTTGACGAGGCTATAATCGCGTAAGCGGTGCCTACGCCAAAGAAGAAGAAGATGCTTTTTTGACTGAGTTTTGACCATGGCCTCACATCTGAAAAAATCGGTGTATAGTCATCCGATTGCGGCGATTTTCAGGAACGATATGCAATACTTTATGTACGTGTATGTACCACGTTCTTATGTACTTTTTTGACGGATTTATGGTACGCCACATACTACGTTTTATTAAGTCTCCTAATGCCCGAAAGCCGAGTGGTTAGCATTGCGTACTGCCATTCGGAAGGCCTGGGTTCGAGCCTAGATTCGAGCAACATCCAAAATTATAGAAAATAAATTTTTCTAATTGCGGTCGCCGCTCGGCAGAGAATGTCAAGCCCCCCGAGTGTATTTCTGACATGAAATAAAAGCTCCTCATAAAAATCCATCATCCGTTCGGAGGCGGCTTAGAATAAACTGTAGATCCCTCCATTTGTTGGTATAAACATCAAGACGCAAAACCACAAATTGGAGGAATTACTTGGGTGTAATATTGAACTCTAGGCTTACTTGCTCAGCAGACTGATGGCCAATATAGGGGGATCGACACAGGAAAAACCGAAGCTTTTGATGTCAACAACACTGAATGTCTTGCTCTACAGAGCAGATTCACTGAGGAAGCATAAGCGACGTAAAGCCCTGGAAAAAATTTATCGCACAGCTGCTGGGCATATCGTAGTTTCAGGCGAAGCTGCATTGGTAATAAGCGGAAGCACACCCATCGACTTATTAGCCTTTAAAAAAAAAAGAAGAAAATGTGTACGTTTAAGAATCAATTGCCACCACCACAAAAGAGGAAGTAAAGAACGATACCTTAGGCACAATGGCTTCTGCAGACTTTGGTCGGTCTCCTTATGCTGATGACATTATAATTGTCATGAGTCAGAACGAGGAAAACTGGAATAACGTGAAAAACTACATAGAAAACGTACTAGGTAATTACATACAAGCCTTAAGACGATAAATAAAGAACGCCACTCTGAAGTAATGCGAAAGTGGTCCCAGGATAGGCGACGATTCCTCAGAGAAGAATTTTTAATGACCCAAAAGTGGCTCATACCATTGCTGTGACGACGCAATGATGATGCGGTAGGCATTTTTTCTATCTCAAAAACATCTGAAGAAATCGGTTGTAGGAATATCTCAAAAACTGAGAGACTAGTTTGCGTTCAGAAAATCAGAATTTCATGGCTAAATCAATTCGGCTCGTTATTCTGCTCATATCATATATATAAGGACCTATCTCTTCTCTTTCTGGCACCTTTATACTTCGAACCGAAGTTGATACAGCATTTCAAGTTTAAGAAAGGTACAAAAAGAATGAAATAAATAAATATTAGGAAAAGTCTGTTTTCGGCTGTGTCATGTAGTTTATGGGGTTAACCCTTTCACGGGTTTGTTTAATTATGTTTTTTTCTCTTTCAAACAGGTTTATTTCTCAGAAAAAAGTTTTTCTTTCTTCCTTTGCAGAGAAAATAATAAATATTCTATATATTTTTAACCCTTTATGAGCCATATTAGTTGAGAAGAACCTATTTTCAAAAAATAAAGATAAAATTAAAGAAGTTTGATAGATGAAACGGTTAATAAGCAATAATTGATTTAAAAATTTAGTTTGAAAAATTATATTTAACTTAAGCTAGGCGATACACTCGTCCTTTCATGACAATTTTTAATGTTTTTAATGAACTCCACTAATGCGCCACCTAGCGTCACAAAATCGCACTTCTAAATAATTATAACAATTGTATGGGAGGATGTTATATCTATCCAGATTTTTCATATCTGTTGTCAGCTCAAAATAAAATATAAAATAAATAAATAAAATTACCCAAAAACTAAACGCCAACTAAAAAATAATAATTTATGATCGAATGCTAAACCACATTTCCGGTATAAGAAAGGAAAAATTAAAAAAAAAACTTAAAATTGTTTATCATAAAATTTACACAAAATTAGCGAAATTCGATGCAACGCCATTCGAGCACCTGGAACGAATTGATTATTTCCGCAAACAAAGCGCGGCAGCTCAAATTTAATTTTCAAACTACTGTAATAATTACTTCGATGCGAAATCTTATATTTTTTTTGCTTGTTCAAATTCACGAAGCTAGACATTCGCTAATACACAAGCACACACACATGATTGTACATTAATCTATAAAATATTGATTTTGCAAATAAAGTAACGAACCGAGGCACTGAAAAAGATATAAAATTGAAAACCTCACCAAGCGCCAACTAAATAAGTAATTAAAAAAATAATCAAAAACAAATTACATTTTTCCACTTATTTAAACATGCGCGCCTTGTCAATGATAAACGTGTTACATGCCGCTGTCTAGTTGTTGTTGTTGTAATAATTCAATCATTAATACATAATAAACAATAAATAATAAATGGTGAATAATAAAAAGCAAGCAAAAATAGCAAAAGAAAAAATTAAATAATAAAAACTGCCAGCAACACAAGCAAGATCATCATCTTTGTACATATGTATGAATTTGGCCCGTATTGGCACACGCGTGTCTGCTCAACTCACAGCTGGAAAGCGAATTTTTAATGAAAAATTTTGTAAAATTCAATTAAAATCAAAATGTTGCGATGCTGTGACGCTGACGTTGTAGCAAGATTATTGCAACAAAAACATGCTTTTGTGTTTGCATGCGAATGTGTGTGTGTGTGTTTTCTTGTGCTGGTCACTGACCCATAATCCACTACGCTCGGACAATTCATCACCACTAACACCAGTAAATCAAGTGGTCCATTTGCTAGTTTTTGCGCATGTTGCGCATGTGCACAAGCACTCCGTCTTACATAAATGTGTACATACAAACTAAGATTTATCTACATACAAATAGTTTAAGTGTGATTTAATTGTTTTGTGTGGAGATGTCAACTTGAAAAACTTAATAGATTCAATTAAAGTTACTGCGACAGAAATGCTATTAAGGTGTGAACATATATTATATTTTACAATTACACTACAATTTGTGCTTCATTTTGGCAAAGGTGACAGCATATTTTTTTAATTTTTTTTTATTTCTTATTTTTATTTTTATTTTTTATTTTTTTTATTTTTATTTTTTTTCTTTTATTTTTTTTTCTTTTATTTTTTTTTTTATTTGCCTAATAGCTTTTATTTTAATTCATTGTATTTTATTTTATTTTTTTAATTTAATTATTTTTTATTTTTTTTTTTCATTTTTTTTTTCATTTATTCATTTCATTTTTTTAATTTTTTTTACTCTTTTTACTTATTTATATTATATTATATTTTACTTTATTTTATTATATTTTACTTTATTTTATTATATTTTACTTTATTTTATTATATTTTGCTTTATTTTATTATATTTTACTTTATTTTATTATATTTTACTTTATTTTATTTCATTTTATTTCCTTTTATTTTATTTTATTTTATTTTGTTTTATTTTATGTTATTTTATTTTATTTTATTTTATTTTATTTTAATTTTATTTTATTTTATTTTATTTTATTTTATTTTATTTTATTTTATTTTATTTTATTTTATTTTATTTTATATTATTTTATTTTATTTTATTTTATTTTATCTTATTTTATTTTATTTTATTTTATTTTATTTTAGTTTATTTTATTTTATTTTGTTTAATTTTCATTTAATTTAATTTTCTCATTTATTTTATTTTATTTTATTATATATGAATTTATTTTATTTTATTTTATTTTATTTTATTTTATATTAAATTTTATAATTTTTTTATTTATTTAATTGTTTATTGCGGCCTGTAATTGGTTGTGGTTATAAGTGAATGAGCTTTATTCAAAAGGCCTATTTGTTAGTATTTTGTAATTGAATTTTATGTTATACAACAAAGAAAAATGGTAGAAGCGACAGTATTTTCGGTGATCACCAAATCTCCTCATCAGACTTTTTTGCCAGCGATCGAACCAACGGATGCTGACATCACAAGCGGGTGCTCTACCAGTGAGCTAACGTCTACAACGGAATCTGTTGTTGTAATATTCAATTAATTACCACCCAACAACTAGTAAGTTTATTAAGTATTTTAATTTATTTAATTTTAATTTATTTAATTTTAATTTTATTTATTTTAAATTATTTTAATTTAATTTATTTCAAAAATTAAAAGTAAAAAATAAAAATAAAACCGTAAAATGTTTTTTAATGTTCGAATTTGTGGCGGAAACTTGCAAGTAATGAGCTTGTATGAAGCAACAGCAGCACTTTCCTCAACCAACAACACCTTGTTCAGCTATCGAGAGGCAACTCAATGTGTGAAATATTTATGTAATATGCCAAGCAAATCGAGCGGCAGAGCATACTCGTAAGTAAAAAATTTCACACTAAATTACAATTAAATCGTCACACTATTTACATTTACACCCGTACCAACGAGCCGGCGAATTGGCACACCGTTGGTTGTGGCATAGGCGACGACAAATATTGATGAATACTTGAATGGCTGAATGCTTGAGTGAGCGTGTGACGTGCCGCGCATGCCCATGTAATGAAAAACAAATAAATTCGCGCCTAGCACAAACAACCTGTTTTTAGACATTTACATGCGTACATATATGTACATGACTGTGTATATATGTAAGTAGCCAAATACAATGGGAAACCGAAAACAAAACAATTGCTGCTTCATGCTTGAAGGTTGTTGCTGGGCGGCAACTACAACAATTAATTACAAAGGCAGCGACCGACGATGTAACCACCCACCGCAAAGGCAAAAGCTTTTTACTGACCGTGCGATAAATATGGACATATTTACATATAGAAGAAGTGTTTCTAGTAATCCCATTTACAGTTGTACTCGAAATAATGGTAAAAAGATTATTTTTCGGATAATTATTTTATTTAATTTATATGCCTTACTGTAGATAAAAATTCGCGCCTCTGAAAATACGAGATGTTTTTTTTTTTTTTTTCAATTGCAATTTCAACCTCTGAGATAGTCTTTGATTCTTTCAGCGAAGAACTCTTAAAGTCATCTTCTGTCGAAGAACTCTTAATCTCATCTTCTGTCGAAAAACCGGGCCGTCGTTTATTTTAATTTTTGAGACACATGAAGCCACACTAGGCTGGAGGATCGTTCCAGAATATTTTTTGGCCAAAAATTCACGAACAAGCAATGAAGTGCTAGCAGATGCATTATAGCGATGCAAAATCCAGGAATTGTTCTCCCACAAATCAGAACGTTTTTTCGTATTGCTTCATGCAACTGACGTTTAAGTTGTAGGTGACACTCGACCGTTCGACCTGGCGGCTGGAACACAGTGAGCGTATATGTTATATCGTGTTTGCTGAACCTTTTTCAGTCTTGACGAGCCAGAAGCTTCCATTGCGATGAGTGAGCCATAGTTTCGACGTCATATCCGTAAGTAAGTCCATGCTTCGCCACCTGTTAGACAACGCATCAGTAATTCTGCAACGCAGGAATGTATATGTAACAGGTCAATTGAAAAATCCTCGGCCTGACACATAGATGGCGATGCTAGAATTAAATCCAAATCAATCCATCCTAACCTTAAAAAGACGCGAATATTTGGGTATGAGAAAGCTCTGTACAAAGTGGGTGCCACGCAAGCTCACTTTTGACCAAAAACGACGAGTTGATGATTCGGAGCAGTGTTTGGAGATGTTCAAACGTAATAAACCCGAGTTTTTGCGACGATATGTGACAATGGATGATACAGGGCTCTCTTATTTCACTCCGAAGTCGAATCGACAGTCATCCGTGTGGAGTGCACACTATGAACCCGCTCCAAAGCGTGGAAAAATGCAAGAGTCGGCTCGCAAGGTTATGGAGTCTGTATTTTGGGATGCGCATGGAATAATTTTCATTGACTATCTTGAAAAAGCAAGGACCATCAACAGCGACTACTACGTGGCGGTATTGGATCGTTTGAAGGACGCAATCGCCGAAAAAGGGCCGCATTTGAAGAAAAAGACAGTGATGTTTCACCAGGACAAAGCACTGTTGGAAAGAAAATTTCGTCGATTGCGGAGGTGATCGCCGAAACTGAGGCCTATTTTGAAGCAAAGCACAAATCGTACTACAAATATGGTATCGAAAAGTTGGAGGGTCGCTATAATCAGTGTATTACACTTGAAGGGAACTATTTTAAATTTGATAAAATTTATTTTGTCAAAAAAAATGTGTCTTACTATGTCAGGCAGGGGCCTTTCAATTTACCTGTTATATGTATGAACACTTATACAATGTATGTCCCACAGGAAAACAGATTTATTAAAAGCAAAATAAAATATTTATAAAATTCTTTCATAAACTAATACTTGTGATCGAATATGCAATTTTTAATAGCCTCATTTTCTTTAATTGCATATCTGATATTGAGAAACACTAACCCATCGGCAGTTTCAGTATTCAGTATTTTCTTATTTAATCTGTTATGGTTTTCAAAAAAAATGCAAATAAATATAATGAAAAAAAGAACTATAACTACTAATTTTGTTTTATTTGTTTTTTTTACTTCTGTTCATTCAATGTTGTTCATTTTATGTATCTCTTGGTGAACGCGAATAAAGCGACTGTGTTTCTTTCTGTTTCGTTCACTGTTCGCCACTTATTCATACATACAGTGCGTTTCATAGCTATAAGACACTTTGCAAATGCAGCTTTGTTTTATAATAGAAACATGTAGAAGAATTTTAAAACAGTTATTTTTGCATTTATGATGCTAGTACTCTTTTCTGCATTTGGTATACCGTTATAGGCGCCGAATCTCGCGTCACGCCATAGAATCGTTATCTTTTGCATGATGAGTGCCGTTTTGCTGCGATTCTCGTTGTTTCATATTTATAAGACATTAGTCGAAAATTGGTTATCAAAGACAAGTGACGTGTCAATATCTATTGTTTTGAGTTCTAATTGATTTTGCATTTAATTTTAAATGAAATGCTGCGCGATACGACATTATCGGTTGAGGAACGTGGAAAAATATTGGCATATAAGGAGCCTGGAATGACAATATCCTTCATTTCGAAAAAACTTGACAGAAGCCGATGTGTAGTTCGAAATTTTATAAAAAATCCAAACAGTTATAATGTTATTAAGCGAACTGGGAGGAAATGTAAACTTTCTGATCGCGAGCAGTGACTTCTGCAAAATAAAACTTCGAATTCCTGCTCAGTTGCTCTAACTTGGCTAGAATAATGGCCAATAAAGTGTCCAAGACCACAATATGGCGTACACTAAACCGCTACCGGCACTTAAAATTATCAAAGCTAATTAAAGCTCCTTGTCTTCTGCCACGGCATATGATAGCTCGTCTTCAAATTGCAGAGGAACATCTGTCAGTTGATTGGGACCCAGTAAGTAAAATCTGTAGATTCAAGAAATCATTTGTTTCAAAATTAGTTTTTCAAAGGTCATTTTTTCTGATGAGAAAAAGTGGAATCTAGATGGCCCCGATGGTTACCGGCACTTCTGGAGGGATTTGCGAAAAGATCCCCAATATTTTTTAAAGCGCAAGAGGGAGCCTTTACATCCAAAGCCACTCTTGAATTGCAAGTTTCCTCCACTCGGATGAACAGTGCTGAGTATATTCAGGAAAACAGTCTTCTACCTTTTCTTGAAGAAAATAGGGAGATTTCTTTTGTTTTTCAACAGGATAATGCTCGCATCCATGTCAGCCGTGAAGCAAGACGGTTCTTGGATGCCTGCTCTATCCAAACTATGAACCGGCCTGCTCTCCGGACTTAAATCCGATCGAAAATGTATGGGCATTATTAGTACGTCGTGTCTATATAAATAATCGCCAATATAATAACATTAACGAGCTGAAGGCCTCAATGGGATAAACTTCAAGTCAGTTATTTGAAAAAATTGTCTGAATCAATGAAAAAAAGACTTTTTTGCATTGCAAAAGCCAATGGAGCATAATTATTAAGAATTTAAATAAAATCTAAAAGTTTCCAAATATTATCATTAAGTCAATAAGTTTAATCGGTATCCAAAAGTGTCTTAATATTATGAAACAGCCAAAAATACGAATTTATAAAAAAAAATTTTTGTTTACAGGACATTTTAAGGATATTATTATCTGAAAACATTTACGTTATGAATATATACTTTAAAACCAAATTTGGATTAAATCCGTTTTCTTTTAATAAAAATATTCAAAAAAATGTGAGTGTCTTATAATAATGAAACACACTGTATGTACGTGCCTGATTAACTGATTTTAAATTAAAGTTTCAATTTTACAGAATTTCAGAAATTGACTATTTACCGTTTATCGAAAAAAAAAACAATAATAACAAAGATAGGCTGTGCACCACCAACAAGCTAACTGACCAAGCGACCGCCTGCTGAAATGGCTACCACATCAGTTGTAATAATATAATTAAAGCTCTTGCACGTACATACATATATTGGTTAGACAATATTGAGGAAATACAATAAAATTTTGATTGAAAAAAATATTTGAAAGTAATTAAAAAATTGTGTATCTAGGAAGCAGATAAAAATATTAATAATTTACGGAGATACGGAAGATTGAATTATGAAAGAATTTGAAAGCAAAAAATGTTTTGAGGTAGTTCTTTAAAATTTATTTTACTTTATTTTTTTAAAGAAGGCTCTAATATTAATAATGTTTGAAGTCCTTTACTTCGTTTTAAAGTAACGTAACCTTATTATTCTAATAACCCGATTGAAAATCTGTCGTCATCCTTACTCAGGCAGAGAAATATGTATATGAAGTCGTCTTCACTAAGTACCACCTTCATTTTCTGCCTAGTCTATGTTTCGTAAGTGACGACTGAAATTAAAGAACTCCCATGACTGTAGTGTTGAAACAATCGAGAAGACTCTTCTGATGGTGTAAAGAAATTACTGTTAACGGGGGGTCCTTAACCCAAAGTGTTATCGTGGAAAAAGAATCTGAATACCTGCGACTATTATAGAAACCTTTACCGAATCGTATCTACGCTATTTATGTTACATATATGTTATGTGAAAGAATTCTTTCTCTGTTCTAATCTTGGAATTTCTGCGTAGTTATAAGCTTATGTTCATATTTGTAACTCTTTACGTCTAATATATTAGTCACGATTAAAATACAAATGCAAATATTTCAGTGAGAGATATATTTAGCAGGGTAGCACAAGAATCCTACTTAATAGTTAAGGTGCAGTCGCTTGCGGTCAGTTCATCAACCTGCCATTTGAAACAACCAAGCAACCAACAAAAGATATATTTCATTCTTTGTCTATGAATCAGATGAGTTTTTGAATGAAAGAAAGAAAAAACATTAGGGCAGTACTATAAGAGGTGTGTTCAAAACATGACGATAAATTTTTAATTTCGCGTACTTGGAGAGTCCGATTGTCAAATTTTTTTGTTATTATGTTTATTACGTTTTTCTTTTTTTGGTATGTTATGTTGGTATTATATTGGTATGCACGCCCCTGGTAATTTACATAGTCTGCGACAGCCATTAAGGTTAGACTGGTTTTTATTAGATCGTCGATTTTTGTTTGTTAAAAGAAATAGATCGGAGAAATTGTATAAAATTTTGAATAAAAATTTGTATAAAATGTGACATCCACTAAAAACATAGAAAAAGGGAAAGAAATAGTTATGAACGATCGCCGAATCACAAATAAGGAAGTCGCTGATGATGAGAATATATCCATAGAATCATGTCATGGGATTTATTTTCTAAGATTTTGTATATGAAAGAGTTATTAGGTAGGTTTCAAAGGTTAAATAATAAAGGAATTTTCACTATTTTTTTTATATTTACAATCATATATTTTATTCAAACAATTCACTATATCAAAGATACATATTTAAACAGTATTTTTTGAGTTTTTTATTTAAAAATTCTGAAAACTCAGCCGTTGGTACCTCATCTCCCTTGACGTCTCAAAAGAAAATGCTCTAGTCGTGGAGAGCATAACTCAGTATTCAAATCAAAAAACCAAAAATATTTCATTGGTACATGGATAAATCTCATTATTGGACGAAGGAAACAAACAATTAAAATTTGAATTTTTTACAAACTTTGAACAAAAAAACACATTTTTTGATCAAATTTTCGCCATGCATTGGCTCGAAAAAATTAGTTGTAATAAAAAAAATCCTTCGTTCAATGGCTAGATAATGTTATTACAAAGATGTGTGCCAAATTTGAACAAAATTACTTGATAACTTTTCGAGAAATCGCGTCCACCGACTTAAAAATTAGAGTTTTGAGATAAACGCGTTTAAAGTTTCAAATTGACACAGACATGGTCTGATGGGCGGAACTTTCAAAGGGTCTATCTTTTAGAATTTTACTCCGAATATTTTAAACATATTTTAAAATTTTATAAGACAAAAACATCATTTTTTTTTAATTTTCAAACACAACTAACCCCTTAAACGCGTTTGCTGAATTTTTAACAAAACCAACCACTGAATGGAAGTTGATCAGGGTTTAGTAAATTACGATGCAGAATTACTGAAACGTATTATGATAGGTGATAAAGCAAGGGTGTATAGATATGACGCCAATACTAGTGTGCTACATGAATTCAAAACAAATTAAAAAAGTGTGGATTTGTAAAGACTGGCTATGGGACCACAAACAATGGCAACACTGCTCGACGTTTTTGCTCTGAAACCGATCTAAAATTACTGGTGTGGCATAGAGCGTTATTAAAATATTTAGGACAATTCTTTAGGATCTTAACAAAGCTTGAATTGTGATCCCAAACTGTAGAAGTGTTTATTCTGCTATATGGCTGGTACAATATGCCTCCATCTGTGCATGAGGCTTTGTTACTTTGTCAGGTAAATAATTGAAAAAAATATAGGTTCCAATTGTATGGCTGTCCGAAGGAGTCTAAATGATTTTTAAAAATTCCGACTTCTCAACGGTAGAAACACTGGATCTCTTGAGATCCTCTTACAAGCAGCATTAAGATTGAATGAGATAAAACAACATTCGTATAACAAGCATAGGAACTGCTGGTATCTTAAATTTGTTTGTAACACAAGTACTGAATGTCGGCAGGACCACGACCCTTTATGTTCAGATAATATTTTTCTTACTTAAAATGGGCTGGGAGTATTTGTCGACGGATTAAGTTCATTTTAGCACCGTTTACTTATCATCAAAGAAGCTTGTGTACAAAATTTAAGAACCGTAGGTCTATTTTAACCTTTTATGGCCATTTTTGTATCTAAATCTCCTATTGTGCACCAGGTCAAATCATCAATAAAGATTACTACCTACAAGTTTAATGCCGTTTGCGTGAAATCATCTGAGAAAAAAGTCGAATTTGTGGAAAAATAGTCATAGATTTTGCATCGCGATACTGCACCTGCTGACACTTCTTTGTTTCTTTGTGAAGCTATGGCCAAAAAAAATATTTTCACGATGCCCGAGCATTTATACCCGCTAGACATGTCTCCGTGTGACTGTTTCCTATGTCTCCAAAAATAAAGCAAACCAGAAAGGGCTGTTGGTTTACAACGGTAAATGAAATTAAAATCACAAAGCTGAAAGAAATAAAGGCCAACCCAAAGATCGAGTTTGAGAAGTGTTTCCGGGGATTGGATTGGGATTGATCACTCGCGCGAGTGTTTAAACTCTAAGCAATTTTTAAAGCGACAACATCTGTGTGGACGAGTAAATAAAAGTTTTGTTCAAAAAATTAAAGTTCTCGTTATTTTTCGAACACACCTTATGTAACACATTAAAGCATTTTGCCAAGTGCCACACATAGATGCCGCAATTGGCGCTGAAAGCTTATAAAAGCTGGAAGTCAAGGTACGTTGTTAAGCTTTCACAGTTATACAAAATTATATTAATGGTTTAAAATAAAAGAATTTTATTTTTCAATTTTAAATTTTTATTTATTTTCTGTAAATATCTTCATTTTTTCAAGTCTAAAAAAAATTAGTTCCTAATATTTCACACATAACTTTTTTATGTAAAAAAAAAATTAGGTTTTGTAAATGAAAGGTGTTGACTAGAACTTTGTACAAAAATAGGTAAACAACCAAAAAAACATTGCACTTTTATCCAAGTGAAAAGTATGCCAACAATTACACTCACTCATCACCAAAGACACATACACAGCACAACCCACGCACATACGCAGCAACAATGACTGACTGACTGAGAATTGGCACACATTCCAAACAATTTATTGACTGGCAAACTGACTGCCATTATAAATGTATGGGCAATACAGACATACATAAATAAATAAACTGTGTGTAAGTATATGAATTGACAATGCTTTTCAGCAATAATAACAACGACAACAA
Source organism: Neoceratitis asiatica (assembly GCA_030068015.2). NCBI lineage: Eukaryota > Metazoa > Arthropoda > Insecta > Diptera > Tephritidae > Neoceratitis > Neoceratitis asiatica. Next base: position 36,389,269 of record CM061525.1, on the reverse strand, counting down.
ACAACAAACAACAAACAACAAATGATGAGTAGAAAATGAATACAGTCAACTGACAATTGACAATCACAACTGGCAACAGTCAACTAGTCAACTAGTCAACTATTAAAATGAACTCATAGAGAATGGAAGTGTCAAAGCAATGGCAGCGGCAGCGGCAATCGAGGAGTCAACTGAAAATGCAGAGGAATTACAACTGAACTGATTGTCTGACCAAGCAACAGCAAAGTATAGAAACAATGACAACAAACACAATACACAAGAACATTGATGCCAATAATAAAGTGAAGAAGAAAACTAACAACACCAACAACAACAACAATAATAATAATAATAATAACAACAACAACAACAACAACAACAACAACAACAACAACAACAACAACAACAACAACAACAACAACAACAACAACAGTAATAGCTTTCGCAAAGTTGATGATAATATTGAAAAGTAACGCAAGAAAGTACTAAGTTGGAAACATCAGCAAAGATCTAAACATATAAATTCATTGAAAATCAACACCACTTTGATGCACACACTTAAATAAATACTAGGGTGGTACACTACCTTTAAGAATAAAAAAAAATGGAATTATATAAGTTATCTCTCGTTGATATGTAACATTTTACGTACTTAAACACTTTTCTGATGTAAATTTATATAACTGAGCAAATCGGTTGTAAGGAGGCTATATGATAAGTCCTCTGATTTCAATGTTTTTCAGTGTCAATATTTATTTTAATTTAGTTAAGAATATAAAATTTCAAGGTGTTATTAAGGTCCGATTTGGTCGGCTCCGACAGATTAGCAATATAGTAAAGGGCGATCCATTTCGAGGTTTTTACTTTTTTAAAGAAGAAAACACAGAAAATTCAAATTTAATGGAAAGAACATTCTTTGGCATTTATTTTTTTAAGATTATCTCTTTCATATGTTCGCCGCGGCTATGTCTCAGATGGGCCATCCGTTGAGTCTCATTTTCAATGGTGTGATATCACACGATCTTGATGGCCAAGCGACCGGCCTAAAACGTGAAATTATCTGCTCACCGAAGTGTTCTCTCAATAAATCCATTGATTGATGCGATGTGTGGCGCCGCCTTTTTGAAACCAAATGTCGCGGATATCACGAGTTTCAATTTCAGGCATCAAATAGTTATCATATCGCGATAACGGGCACCATTGACGGTTATGTTCTCACCGGCATAATTTTGGAAGAAATATGAACCGATGATTCTACCGGACCACAAACCACACCAAACCGCTCTTGAATCTCTTCAGGTTGCCCTTCGTCCCAAATACGGAAATTTTGCTTCTTTACATACCCATCGAGCCAGAGATGGGCCTCATAGCTGAACCAAAGGCGGTTCGAAAACGTCGGTGGATTTTCTTGGAACTTTTCAAGAGCCCATAGAGCGAAGCAATGTCGCTTGGGAAGGTCGAGGCTTCAATTCTTGAACAAGCTGTATTTTGTGCGCTTTCAATTTAAGATTTCGACATAAATGCGCCCAGTCGTTCTATACGTCAGTCCGAGCTGCTGCGAACGGCGCCGAATCGACTGTCCACGGTCTTCATGTACACCCTCAGCTACGGCCGCTATATTTTCTTCACTGCGTGCTGGACGCGGTCTATTCTATTCCAATAATGAATGATGGGTCTCAAGATGGGTGATGTTGTTGCAAATAGTACGCTCAGTAGGCCGAATATGTTGACCATAAGTTGAGCGAAGCGCGCGAAGCACATTCTTTACAGTATGTGAATTTTTGTAATAAAGTTGAATGATTTGTGAACGTTATTCAGGCGTAAGTATTTCCATGATGAAATGCCAAACAATACTGAACAAAAATAACATGACCGCTTGACACGACCAAAGTTAATAAACCAATTCATGTTAAGGAAAATATTAAAGAACAATATGATTTTTTTCGAAAATATATACATTTTCGCAAAATTTAAACGGCTTCTGAATGTAGTATTTATTCGGAGGTCGAAATAAAATTGTGGGAAATATTTACTTGTTTTTCAGGTACTACGGTTATCCATTTTGCGACTCAAATGATCGCTTCGTGAATTTTTGCAAACTTCGATTCGTTTAAGGTAATTTTCGACCACTTTTAACACGTATTGGCCGGTATTTCAGCCATACCTTGACGAAAGTTGGGTTTTAAGTGCTCAAGAGTTAAAGATTTTTCTGCATAAACATGGTCTTTCGCATAGCCCCACAAAAAAGTCCAACGGTGTCAAATCGCACGGTCTCGTTGGCCAATTGACATCGCCTAAACGAGAAATTACGAGGCAGGGAAATTTTTCTCGCAAAAAAGCCATATTCGCTCGTGTTGTGTGGCATATGACACCATCTTGCAGGAACCACATATTTTCCAAGTCGTGTTCTTCAATTGAAGGCCAAAAAAGTGGGTTATCATATGACCATAACGCTCCGAATTGACAGTGACAGTATCTCCGTTATCGTTTTCAAAGAAATAAGGTCCAATCACACCTCTGAACCAAAGAGATAACCCTTTATATTATTTTATGGGACCACCCTAATGAATGCAAACATAATTGCATATAGCATTAAATAATTTGATGAAATCATTGTAAAATTAGAAGTAAATATGTACATACATACATAGAAAAAGTAACAATATAACGGCCCTCATTTGCGCCGATTTATGCCGTTCATAAGTAGGTAATGAGCGATGGAAAGGTGAAACTTCACCATTCACACACACAGCTGCGCTGGTCGTATAAATAACACACGTACCGATATATAAACTTGTACTTGAAGATAACGGCGCTCGTCAAGTAACATTAAATGGAAAAAAGCCAAGGAAAATCAAACCAAAAAAGTGGAAAAAATGAAATAAAACTAAAGGAACGATGGCAGTAAAAGCAATTGAAGTAAAAGTTCTTGAAAACAAGAAACAATTAAATACATAAAGACGAAAAAAAAATTTCGCTGTGGCAGCAAAACTCAAGTGAAACGCTAATAAATCACACGATACCGCAGTCTGCAGCCACGTCATGCCACATGAGAAATCAAAACACTTTAAACAGTTATGTTTGTTGCTTTCCCAAATGCTGCTGACGATGCAATAACAAAAAAAAACGATTGCCGGTAAGCAGAAATTAATAAAGTATTGAATTGAATTTAATTGAACTTCATTTATGTAGAATGTACTTCGCAGAGCACGTGAGTTTGTATAAGTGCGAGCATGAGAGGGTACGTACTTCATTTTCAGGAGAAATTCGTGTTGTTTCAAACACTACTTTGCTTTAGGAAGTGAAGTGAAGCAAGGTGAAAGTGTGCGGAAAAGGAAACTTTGAAAATGTTCAAAGAATTTTATTTTTTTCCTACATATTTTTTTCAAGTCCACATCTACCTTCTTATGCCTTATTTGATACTAAATTATAATTATCTCTATGCTAGAGGCTTTTCTATAAGAGATCGTCATGATTTTTATGAAAAAGACTCTACAGTTTTTAATCGTATTTTCACCCTCAAAACTGGTGCTGCTCTATAAATCTTCTTCAAAACCATAGCCTGCAATGACTCCTATTTTAGAGAACCTGAACTGGATTTATCGAAAAATAAAAAATTAAATGAAAATAAAAATAAAAAGACATGGATCGCTGTATAGGATATTTGTTACTAGGTAATCTCTAACACATTCCCTGAGAGGGAACATCATAGAGGCCAGTCAGCATCAGTTTGATCGTTTTTGTTCCGGAAAGTTTAACTAAAACTACCTCACCAAACATATTCTATTTGCTGAATCGTAATCAAATTGATGCATTTTAAACAGAAAAAAAAAACAGTATATCCACGGATGGAAAATGGATAGTTTAAAATAAGGTAGTCGAAAAGAGAGTCAAAATTCCCTCTAAAATCTAAAAATCGACTTCATAAGTCAATAATAACCTAAGGAAGATTATGCGTGCTCTGTGTGGTGGAATTTTATTCATTTATAAGCACTAAACACATTTATTTATTTCAGTACACTACATTTTCTCTCATAGGAAGCATCCGGAGTCTCTCTGAAGCGTTCAACTGCAGTATGCCATGCCATCTTCGCTTATGTATTTTCACCTTCTCCTTAATATCTTAGTGAAATTCATGATCTTAACTCACATCTCCTAAATTTTCTGGAATGTAGTCGAAATGGGGACCTAAAGTTTGAAATGCTCCTAAAACTCTTTTGACAACTGTTATTTGTAGTTGCGATCTTTGTTACTACCTAAAAAATTCTCTCTGACTTCTTTAAATGCAATTCATCGTTCTCTTTGAGGATTCGTCATGGTTGTGAATAATTGTGGATGAGCCATAAGCCGTCTAATACCCAATTGAACGAAAACATCTTGTAGAAAGAAGGAAAAGTGAAAAAACAACAATGAATTAGCCCGGCACTCACGCGGTATAATGGTTTAACTATTGATCCGTGCTGTGTACATCCAAAGTTCGGATTCAATTCGAAGAAGGGTGTCTGGAAAAGTCTGTTGAGGAAACGCGGTGGTTTCCGAAATAGCCATAACCTATAACAGTCTGATACAGCTCGAAAAAATTAATTATGTTATTGAACAGTGACCTGAAAAAACATCTTCCTTCAATTTTACCTCTGAAAGGCCTGAAAACTTAAATATTAAGTACTCGTATTTCAGGCAATTTCTCTTTCTTGGAAGTAACGTAGCAAATTGTTTCATCGATCCCAGCTTTATGTGAAGAACTTTATGAGCAGGTATAAAAGTCTTATGTAGGTCGTTCCTTTCGCCAATGTAAAGCTCTCTCGGAGGCCAACATTTTTTCATCCAGTGATTCGTTCGGTCTTTACTATCTCATAAACAAAGAAAGCAAGGGAATTCGGTAAACACAGATTGTTGTCCAAGTAACATGGTCACTTGCCAAATGTGATCGCTATATTCCAATTTCCGACAGGCATAGAAGACGCCATTATGAGGCAAAACTGTTTTAAAGCTTCTTTTAGAAGAATATGTGAAAATAGGCGGCTGATCACATGTATCCATCAAATATTCAATATTGGCATAATAAACCAACTCGTCGGCCGCAATAGCTGAGTGGTTAACATTGCGTACTGTCATTCGGAAGGCCTGGGTTCGAGCCCAGATTCGAGCAACATCCAAAATTATAGAAAATAAATTTTTCTAATTGCGGTCGCCCCTCGGCAGGGAATGTCAACGTAAGTTCCTGGTTTTGAACAACTCAGCAGTGTATTTAGAAGGATGTAAGTCTTTTACCAAATCATTTAGCACGCACTGGGAAAGCGATTTCGGACTGCTGTCATCTTCGAATTCAAAACGTGATTTGTCATCAGGTTTATGTACGAGTATAACGCCATCTTAGCCAGCACTTGGTATTTCAGTCCCGTATGAAAAATAGAACGAATAGCTGATTGCAGATTGAGGCGTGAAATTGACTGCTGTCATTTTGAACAATATCCTTCCACATGACACGAACAAAGTAAAAGATGTGTATTAACGAAATTGAATGAAGAAATCAAGAGCTATACAAGGATTGATAAAGCCAGAATCCATACCCTACAGTTGATCCAAAATAGCAGAGGTGGTGGTATATGCGTGCACCATGAGAAATAGAACGAATAGTTGTTTGCAGATTGATTGATTGATTGATCCATTCAAAATTAACAAGGAGCAATGGGAACTGTTGTCAGCTTAAATCCACATCGTTGCAGTATCAGATTGACATTTGTTTCGCCTCCCTTCAGAACCATTTAGATAGAATTTTTCAACATAAAAATTACAGTATATGAAAAACGACGTGAATTGTCAAAGAACATTTTTAAACCACTTTGTAATCGTTTCTGACTTAAGTTCCGGGTAATTGTACTTAAAAAAATCATTAAATTACACCAAGTTCCCGCAAATTTCAAGGTTATACAATTAAACAAAAAAAAAAGTTTGTCACTTTAATAAAGGGAATCAAATATATGAACAAAGGTTCTTTTAATAAATTGAAAATTATCTAAAGTATTATAAGTTGATACGTCTTATTAAACAATTGAAATGAAAGTGATTTTTAATAAAGAAACTAAATAAATCACATATAATACATAGACGGAAACATATAATAGTACAAAGAGAGCAGGAGAACTACATTTACGCCCACAAAATTACTTCTTCACAACAATAAATAAAATAAATAAAAACAACAATCAAAACAAAGTAGACAGAGATATTTATGTTTGAAAATTTATACAAAGAGATGAATTCATAAAGATTTACGATAACAACATTCAACGCACATAAAAAATGAACATTCGATAAAAATTGAACTCAATACGAGACAACAAAGTAAACAGAACAAAATAAAATAAAGGCAAGAGAGAGCTTGAAAGAAAAATATAACGGGTGATCCATTTCGAAGTAACCAAATTTTTTTATAATAAAAAAACACATAAAATTCAAATTTAATGGGGAATGTTTTTTGTCATTCGAAAGAACATTCTTCTGCATTTATTTTTTGAAGATTATCTCTTTCAAATGTTGGCCGCGGCTACGTCTCAGATGGTCCATCCGTTGAGTCCAATTTTCGAAAACTCGTTCGAGCAAAATGACACGCGTGATGTTTTGCTCCAAGATCTGAATCGAAGCGGGATTGTCCGCATAGACTTTAGACTTTACATATCCCCACAGGAAAAAGTTTGACGATGTGATATCACACGATCTTGATGGTCTATCGACCGGCGCACCGAAGTGAAATTATCTGCTCACCGAAGTGTTCTCTCAATAAATCCATTGATTGATGCGATGCGTGGGAAATGACGCCGTCTTGATGAAACCAAATATCGCGGAGATCACGAGCTTCAATTTCAGGCATCAAATAGTCGGTTATCATGGCGCGATAACGGTCGCTATTGATGGCTACGTTCCCAGCGGCATTATTTTTGAAGAAATGTGGACCGATGCTTACACCGTCTCACAAACCACACCTAGCGGTGGTTTTTTCTAGATGAAATGGCAGCTCTTGAATCTCTTCAGGTTGCTTTTCGTCCCAAATTCTGCAATTTTGCTTGCTTGCATACCCACTGAGCCAGAAATGGGCCTCATCGCTGAAAAAAATTTGGCACGAAAACGGCGAATCTTCTTGGAACTTTTAAAGCGCCCATAGAGTGAAGCGATGTCGCTTGGAAAGGTCGAGCGGCTTCAGTTCTTGCACAAGCTGTATTTTGTACACTTGCAATTTAAGATCTCGACGTAAAATGCGCCAAATCGTTCCATACGTCAGTCCCAGTTGCTGCGAACGGCGCTGAATGGACTCTCCACGGTCTTCATGCACACTCTCAGCTATGACCGCTATATTTTATTCACTGCGTGCTGAATGTGGTCAATTCGGTCGAATATTATCAAATAATGAATGCTGGGTCTCAAGATGGGTGATAGTGTTGCGAATAGTACGATCAGTGGGCCGATTATGTTGACCATAAGTTGAGCGAAGCGCGCGAAAAACAATCTTTACAGAACGTGAATTTTCGGAATAAAGTTGAATGATTTGTAAACGTTATTCAGGCGTAAGTCTTCTCATAATAAAATGCCAAACAATACTGAACAAAAATAACATGACAGCTTGACACGACTCACGCGTGATCTGTCAAAAAAGGCTATTGAAAAAAGTACCTCTACTTGGATAACCCTTTGGATTGTATATAAATTGAGCTATGTGCACTATGTACCGTCAATAGACAAGACAATACTATTTTTTCTTCGTTTTCTAAAGTATTAAAAGCAAGTATCGGTGAAGTGGTGGTAACCAAGATAAGAACTGTTTGTTCAGTAAAGTAGCGAATTACAAAAGTGGGGGTTTTGTCTCTGTTTCTAGGAAGAACAGTAACTAAACGGTAAATATTACTACATTCACGTTCACCTGATTGACCACCGGCGGCCACCACAATCACCATGGTATCACAAGTCTCTTTAAACTCATGGCAGTGTTGTAAGTAAATGCGGTGGGCAACAAGAAGGCGCTTCATGCCAACTCTAAACGATATATTTATATTTGTGATTATTTTTTTTCTTTCACTTTTACGACTCAATCGAATGACTGATAATATGTGAACATGAAACTGAAGGCAATTTTATTTTATGGCATGACAATTACACAATCGGTCATTTGGTATTTACTTTTGAGTTTTATGTACATCCATACATTTGACTAACTGTATCGTTGCTGAATGTTGTTTTGTTTAATTAACATTTGTAGACAATTACTGGCCTTGTAGAGGTTAAAAGAATTCACAATAGTCGGTTATTTTACGCGTTAAGCAAAATATTCCACTCTTAGAACCCATCGAATTTTTTTTTATCTAATTTTTTTTTAATTAGAGCAAGGGTGTGACAGAAAAACAAATTCGCAATTAGTAATAATCATAATTTATGCTATTTGGAAAATATTTTATAATTAAAGAAACCTTATTATTATAGTAAATGTTTATCTATGTCAGCTGCACGGAAATAAGGTGTGACTGAGGGTCAATGTCTATAAAAGATCTTTAGTGAGTCATAGAACCGATTTTATTTCCATGTATCCTATTTTCGATTTTCGATCGTGTCAAATCGAGTTGCAAATTTCCAACTCGTATTGTGGGCAATGCAATGATTAATAAGTTTGGCTGAAATATGTCAAAAACTGAGGTACTAATGTGCGCTGAAGCATACGGACAAAAAGATAGATGGACAATCGGCTAGTCGGATATGGCTAAATCAACTCAGCTCGTCATTCTGCTGATCCAAGAGAGACTTTTTTCAATATCCTTTTTTGACAGATCACACGTGAGTCGTGTCAAGCTGTTATATTATTTTTGTTCAGTATTGTTTGGCATTGCGTTGTGGAAAGACTTACGCCTGAACAACAACAACAACACACTTCGCATCAATCAATGGATTTATTGAGAGAATACTTCGGTGAGCAGATAATTTCACGCTTTTGGCCGGTCGATTGGCCACTAAAATCGTGTGATATCACATCGTTATGGAACAAAACATCACGCGTGTCATTCGCCTTTTACCAGTCGAAATGCTCGAACGAGTCATCGAAAATTGAACTCAATGGATGGACCATCCGAGACGTGGCCACGGCCAACATTTGAAAAAGATAATCTTCAAAAAATAAATGGCGAAGAAGGTTCTTTCGAATAATAGAATAAACATTCCTCATTAAATTTGAATTTTCTGTCTTTTTTTCTTTAAAAAAGTAGGGAACCGCGAAATGGATCACCCATTAGTTATGCTTAACTTTTTTTTAAATTGTAATTATTTTCCATTTTATAGCAATATACGAGTAATTTTAATTTGCATGAAATAACCTGTGAGCTACTGTATAAGTACAATAAGATTTTCAGCACTCATCACGTGCTTATGCAATTAATAAACTTTCACAGAGGGCGATATCGAAAATACAAAATGCAATATCGACGTATACACTGACACTGACGGGGCTCATCAAAAGCGGCTTTATTTCCAATTAAATGGTACAATATAATCAGAAACAGAGAAGTGTCAACGAAGAGTGCAAAAAAATAAATATAAAAAAAATGTAAAGCAATTGTGTAACAGACGAGTCAACTAAAATGAATGTGAATTAAAATAAATAAATAAAAATATCGAAACAAAAATAAAACAAAGGATATGGATACAAAAACATTAGCAATCAAACAATGTATTGTTTAATTTAAAAATGAAAAAAAGCACTTTTTCGCCAAAAAAAACTATATCATTTGGGTTGTACGAGTATTATAATTTCAATTACACTGAGATACCGCCCAACCAACCTCTTTCATAATGCGTAAACAACCTTCGACATATGTAAATACATGTATGTATGTATGCTTAACAACAAAATGTGAAAAATTCAAGCGTAAAATAGTGAAGCGACACATGTGACTGAAGATAAAGGGGACTGCACAAGCTGATATTGGCGCGCGGCGTGTGCTACCAACCAATGCAACAGCATGCATACAGCGTACGCGTACAGATACGTGGGCGTTTTACTGCATATTTAGCTTACCTTGACCGTGTTCTTTGACCTTTCGCGTGTACATGAAAAGCTTTTCTCTTCTTCTATCAGGCAGTCAGTCTGTCAGTAAGTCAGTCAGGCAGCGAGCCAGCGAATCAGCTAAGACTATTATGTCATTCATTGATTATTGTTGCTTATTTTCATGTTGTAAACAACAGAAGCAAAAAAAAAACACTAGCGGATGAGTAAATATGTACGTAAGTGCAAACAAATATAATTTAATGCACACAAACAACAAATACTTAGATGAAAATGCGTGTGCGTTACACGCCGCTCATCGCTCGCTTTACTACTTTTGCTGTTGCTGTTGCTACTATTCGTCGATCGTTTCAAATGTCGGCGAATGTTGCGAGATATAAAACAGTGCTACTGCTGGAATCAGTTGGTTTTGGCGATGCGTGTGTGTGTGTGCGTATATTGCCATAAAATTTAAAATTTAAATATTCTCACCTTATTAAGTTTTTCCTTTCGATTTTCATTGGCCATGCAACGTCATCGCTGTGCATGTGGTGCAGAAGCCAGCGAGCGTTGCTATACGCTGGTAGCCACAGCTACATACATACATACATACATACATACATACTTACATATATATTATGGTTGCCTGTTGCCTGATGAATATGGCGGCGGCGAATTATGTAAACATTTCCAAATTTGATTTAGCAAACAGCAAAAACTCAAATAGTCAGTCATACTCGTGATAAAAAGAACTATTTCAAGGTATATTCATACCCAGGTACACACAAGAGCATACAAACATAAAATATCTTGTATAATAATAGCTGACGGTATACATACATACATTCATTGCGCGTCACGCCGGCACTTGCAAGGCTATTCTGACTTGTTTGTTTTTTTTCTTTTGTTCGCTCTTTCTTTTATTCGAAATGCTTACGTGGAATTTGTACTTGTATCCGGGTGAAGGAAAACAATAGGATTCCAATGTGTAGTGTCTTTAATAGGGACACACAACATGGCCGGATGCTCCTTTATGCGTTCGATTATTTACATAAATGGCGCTGCTGGTCAACTCCAATGAAGCAATGAAGCAAAAGGAATGAAAATTCAAAACAAAAGGATTTTTTGTTTATTTAATAAATTAGCTCAAATTTTGAATTATTAAAAGTCCTTGTACGTAACAACTTATATATTGAAGAAATCAAAACCTAACTAAAAACCATGTGTAATTTTGCAAGAAATCTGCGAGCGAAAGTTTGAGTAAACAACAAAAAATAAAAAATAAAAAATAAAAAATAAAATAAAAAAATAAATAAAAATAAAAAAACATCCGAAAATATGTTTATACATAAACACACACAAATGTAGAACTGAAAAAATCTCAGTCGTAGAAATGCTAAGAAAATGAAAAGAAAATTCTATTTCATCGACCAGATTTAAAAAATGTTTTTTAAACAAATTTTGTACTCAAAGGTAAAAAAAAAAGTATACGAAGTACGGTAGAACATATGCAAGAAAATATACAGAATTAGAATACGTACAAACTTATCACAGTGGATTAAGGTGTATAAGAGCATAAAATAAAATGACTTAAAATTAAATTAAATTACATAAATTAAAACAAAATAAGTTTTAAATTACAAATAAAATCATATAGAATTATAATAAAATAATAAATAATAAAAATAATACATAAAATATAATATAAAATTTAACTGGAAAAAATAAAAATATCATAGAATTGAAAAGAACAAAATAAAATAAAATGGAATTATATAAGAATAAATAAAATTATATTTAAAAAAAATTATATTCATATAAATTAAATAGACTAAAATAAAATTAAAATGAACATAAAAAAATAATAATATAAAGTATAAAGTAAAATAAGACGAAGTATATTAAAGCAACATTAAAAAAATTAAAATGAAATGAAATTCAATAAAATAAAATTTAAAAAAATAAAAAAAAAATAAATCAAAGAGAATTCAAAAGAGAATTCAAAGAATTAAATTAAATAAATTACAATCAAATAGTATTAAAATTACAATAAAATAATAATATAAATTAACAAATTAAATAAGAATAAAAAAAACATTTTATATTTGTTTTTGCAAATAAAATAAAATAAATAAAATAAAAAATAATATAAAATGATATATAATAAATTAACAGAAAAAATTATATTAAAAAAAATTAAATAGGCTGAAATAAAGTTAAATTAAACATTAAAAAAACAAATAAAAATAAATAAAATAAAAAAATAAAAATTTAGGTAAAGTTAAAAAATTAACATGAAATAAATACACCTCAATAAATGAATCTAAAAATATTTTGGCGTCGAGTGGTATTACTCAGTACAATACAATCAATATATTTTTTACTTTTTTTCCGACTTGTACTTTTATGTCTTCCATCTGTTTCTTAATTAGCATCTACGGCAGCACGGTTCATAAATAAATTGATTTTGATGTCAGGTCTACGTCAGGAAGAAGTTTTCTCAATGATCCAAATGTGTTTTGTTACTTTTGTGAGGAATACACAGTCAAAATGTTGACCAGCTCCCAAAGAAACTTGATTCCTATAGCGAATAATAAGGGGAGTGCTTTCGCCAAGTCCTAAGGAGGGAGTAGCATATGATGGCTGACTACTACTGGAGGATGCAACGTGATTGCCCTGCCACACGTCATTCACAAAAAGGCATAAAAGAAAGTTTTAATTTCCATAAAAACTCATAATAAATGTTGTTTTTGGTGTAAATATTTTTTAATGCTCAATGAAAAATATCAATTTTTGCATTACATTATGTAATTAGTGTAAGGTCCGAAATTAAGAAAAATAATTATAATAATAATTCAGCTTATTGGCACCAAAACCACTGCTGACCAGTTTAATATGAAATAAAAATAAAAGAAATCAAATATATTAACAAATTTAAAAACATATATGAAAGAAAATAAAATAAAATAAAAAGAATTGAAGTAAATTAAAATAAATTACAATAAAATAAAGTAAATATAAATTCAGTTAAATAAAATAAAAAAGGGATAAAATAGAATAAATAATTTAATAAAATAATACTAAAAATTTAATCAATTTAAATCAAATAAAATACAAGAAATTAAAAAGAAATTCATTAAAAGAGCTTAGATAAATTAAAATTTAATTTAGTGAAGGCAAAAAAAATTTCAAGCAAACGTAGTAGAAAATAAAATAATATAAAATAAAATGAATTGAAATAAAAACAATAAAAATTAAATAAATTCAAAAATTAAATAAAAACCCAAAAAATAAGTGAAAACGAATAAAAGAATGAAACAAAATTTAATAAAAATAAAAGAATTTAAACATTAACACAAATTAAGTAAAGTTAAAAAAAATTTAAAACTTAATTCAAAGTAAGCAAAATAAAAATAAAATAAAGAAAAATATCTATCAACTAAAGTTAAATAAAATGAAAAAATAAAGCAAAATAAAATAAAATAAAATAAAACAAAAAACCGAAATTGTTTAAAATAAAAAAAATAAAAACAACCCACAGTCCAGCCAAAAATTTTCATTTTGCTACCAAGTAAAAAGTCGAAAGTCTGAAAGTTTCTCAATTTAATTGCTTTTAGTATAATGAAAAATACGAACAGAAAATAAACAATGATATTGAGAATAAAATAAAGAAGCGTTATGGCGGCTGTTGAGTAGAAAATCAAAATTCCGTAGCATACCTAAAAATATATATTAGAGAGAGAGAGAGAGAGGTAGAGGGAGAGACTAACTGAATAGTATATTAGAACTCATTAATTTCCATTTCACAGCAAATCATGATATTTCGAAGATTTTCAACAATTAATATTATACTACAAATGGATATGCTATGGTTTTCTACAAAAATTTTAAGAAATGAAATGGACATATTCACGACAGAAAAATCGTAAAAAATAGAACGAAAATACTTCAAAAAAAAAAAATTACTTTAATAAGATTCTTTATTTATTATTTTATTGCTTGCTAATATTACAAAAAAAAAATTGGAAAAATTATTATTAAAAAAAGTATAAAGAAAAAAAATTTACAAAAAGCAATAGAACAATTTTTCAAAGAAATAAGGAAAAATTTTGAAAAATTGGACTAAATACATATTTTTGGTCATGCACCAGCTGTATACTCGTGTATGTTAGTATTAAAACTACAATTTTTTCACTGGCTCAATTTTATTTTTATTTTACCTGCAGTATTTTTTATTCCCAATTTTACTACATTTTCTCAAATTTCCTAGCATTATGAAAATGCACAAACAACAACAACAAAAACAAACGACATACTTTATAATTTATATGGCTTTGTATGTATATCACTATTCGTTGACTTTCCAATACAATGACGAGAGAGATCATTTACAAGACCACAATCATATTAATCCATAGTTATTACACATACACATGTACATATGTATGCACATCTGTGAAATCGTTCTCAAACTCAAGCCGACTACTATTTTTTGCTGCCGCTCTAATTTAAATAAATGATTTATGTATTAATTTAAGCCCAATGTAACTGGGTCGTTGTCAAAACACATACAACGGGAGATATATGTACATACATATGCACATATATGTAACATATAGGCATAAATATATAGAGTCACCAATTAAAAGAATAAACAAAACAAGTAGTTATGTGAAGAGAGAAATATACATACATACATATATGTGCATATATGTATGTAAATGAGCAGCATAAATGGCAAACATTCAACGCTACTCAGCAATTTACGGCGCAAATTTTTCATATTATTTATTAAAAAAAAAAATAATGATAAAAAATAAAAAAATTAGCAATAAATATTTCATTTCCATTTATTCACTGCTACCGACTGACTACTGCCCTCAGCAAAGTTACAAATATTGCTACTCTCGCATGTGTGGAAAGAAAATGCTACATTTTGCACGCGCGCCAAGCTGACTACACGTCATTCAATCAGTCAATAAACTTAAAGTGTGTAGAAAACAAAAATAAAATTAAAAAAGAAAATAAAATAAAAATATTAGGAAATAAAAGGCAATAGAGAGATTAAATGAGTCGCATTTAATAAATTGTTCAAAGGCCTGAATAATAACGCGATAGTTAAACTTCAAAAATAAATGCTACATGCTATGCGGAGGCGATAAAATAAATATTTATGTTGTGGTACAAAATAAAAGTAAGAAAAATATTTTTAAAAAAAGGAAACAATTAAAAGCAAAAAAAAATAAAAAAAATTTAAAGGATTTTAATGAAAGCTATTATTTTTGAGACCGGAGATTAAAGTTAGCGGTTAAGCTTTTAAGCTCCTCCCTTTGAAAAACTCGCTACAAATTTGGAACATTACTAGTCAATATCTACCTATTTTTTATATATCATATGGGCCCTATATAACTGATTTGTTTATTTGATATAAAGTTTTGAGTAAGAAATCCATGAAAAAAGCATCTAAAACCTTGAAATTTGATATTCTACATACGTTATGTCAAACACATAGTAGCACCGAAAATTATCGAAATCGGAAAGTAGCAATTGAAAAGTCACCGGCCTACCATAGTAAAACACATTTTTTTAGCAAAATTCATTTTTTTTATTCAACACAGTTCTCTTCAATGGTGATAGACTGATTATGGCAAACCTCCAACTTTTCGATACCGTTTTTGTAGTACAATTTGTCCTTTGTTTCAAAATAAGACTCAGTTTCGGTGATCTCTTCTTCATTCGATGAAAATTTCTTCCCAGCGAGAATTCTTTTGAGATTTGAGAACAGGAAATAGTCGCTGGAGGCCTGATCTGGATAATATGGGGGATGTGGAAGCAATTCGAAGCCGAATTCATGAGTTTTTGCCATTGATTTCCTTGACTTGTGAAACTGTGCATTAATGCTATGTAATAGTCGCTGTTGATGGTCCTTCCTTTTTCAAGGTAGTCAATGAAAATTATTCCATGCGCATCACAAAATACAGACACCATAACCATATGCCAGTCACCTGTTGCTTTTCTACGCTTTGGAGCTGGTACATCGTGTGCAGTCTACTCTGATGACTATCGCATGGACTTCGGAGTGAAATGATGGAGCCATGTTTTCATGTTATCACATACCTACGTATAAACTCGCTCTTTTACGCTTGAACACCTCCAAACACTGCTCCGAACCATAAACTCGTCGTTGCATTTGGTCAAAAGTAAGCTCGCGCGGCACCCACTTTGCACAGAGCTTTCTCATACCCTAATATTCGTGAAAGATACGATGTGCACAATCAGTTGATATCTTTAGAGTGCCTGATATTCCATTCAATTTCAATTTACTGTCACTTAAGATTATTTTGTGGATTATTTTTGATGTTTTCGTCGGTAACAACCTCTTCTGGGTGTCCACTGCGTTCGCGTCTTTGGTGCCCAGGTCTAAACTAGCATACCAATCCTTGATGGTTTATTTTCCTGGGGCAGTGTCCAAAAACTCGTCATCAAGCCAGAAGCAAAAGCTTCAACTGTATTTTTCCTTTCAAAAAGCAATATTTTATCAACACGCGAATTCCTCTTTATCCATTTTTTTCAGAATAACAAAAGTTGCTTCCCTCAAAATGTTATAATTCACAAACTAATGATCCCACAGCTGTCAAATATGCGCGCGTCTTTTGAAGGTTAGGGTTAACTAAAAATCTCTATGGATTTCATTCTAGTAGAGCCATCTATATGTCTCAGGCCGGGGAGTTTTCAATTGACCTGTTATATCTTACAGGCCCCATACAATCAAATCGCTTAGATATGAACCTTTGCATCAAAATTCCGTCAAAAATCATCGAATTGTGTGATATTTAGTTCTTCTCACGTAAATTCAAATAAATGTTGACACTGAGAATCATAGAAATCGAATGTGGCATTTTCCAAAATGTTCATTATAGGTATAAGGCTTTGACATGGCCGAGGATTGCACTTCTTGAATCGCTTCAGCACTAGAATATGTTGGTCCCGCTAACAACAAATACATCTTACAGTTAAGTCAGAGGTGTAGGGAAACTAGTTCTTGGTTAAAATGGAATTTTTGAGAAAAAAATCGTTATCAAGCTATATCAGTGAGACGATGAATTATTATGAAAATTTCTCAAACTTTTAATATAGATTGATCTTTTCACTTTTATTTACCAAGCAATAGCTTAAGCAAGCAAAATATGAAAAAAATGTTAGCAGTCTCCTTTCCCATGGGACATACCTTCCTTGCACATACCATCCAAATGATGAACATCGTCATTAACTATAATACACATATGTAAATGTTTTTATTAATTAATAGGAATGCTCATTCAAATCATCATCATCAGCAATATAGAATATGTACATTAGAGAAAAAAAATGTATAACTCAAGTGTGGAATGTGAAGTAGCTAAAATATGTCAGCAGCAAAAAAAAAATACAACAACAACATAAATAGCAGCAAATTTATCATAGAAGTATTCAAACGGAAGTCCACAGACAGACAGCAGCAGCATCATCATCCATAGCACAGCATAATAACCACAATGATGCTACTACAAACAGACAATCTCCTCCTGTTAAAGGCACAGAATCATGCCACATCACGACTTTGGAGCCACTGTCTGTTGTTTGTTGCTATTGATGAAACATAATCCGCAATAACCTCTTTTGCATAGCATTTGCGTATAATGACTGAGCATAATTTTAACATATTCTCACATGTACATACATATATACATACATGCATATGCATATCCACTGAAAGTGAGGCGGTTGGCAGATTGTTTGGCGAAAGATCAGACTGAAAGCACAATTAAGAGTTCAAAAAGTATTTAAGAAGAATCAAAAAGAAAACGTAATCGGTATGTGCATTTGAACGGAAAGTCGTTCGAGTACACTATGGAACAAACACATAAACACTTGAGAACTACAAAATTCTAAAAATTCTCAAAGGTTGGAGAATAACTTTGGATATCAATTTGAGACTTATAAATTTCTCAAATTTTCTCCAAGGCTGGAGAATGATTTTCTATATCAATTTATATAATGTTGAACAAATGCTTGATATCGACTTGAGAACTACGAATTTATCAAATTTCTTAAATCCATAACTTTCTCAAATTTTGAAAAATTTTTAAGACTAGCTTCTTCTTCTTTGGCGTAGTCACTACTTACGCGATTATAGCCGCAACAAAAATAGCACGCCACTCGTTCCTTCTCTTTGTTACATGGCGCTGTTAGAAATACCAAGTGAAACCACATGTGGGTACTCCATCGAATAGTTTCAAAGCTGGAGTTTTATCCATTCGGACAACATGACCTAGCTAGCGTATCCGACGTGTTGTCAAATAGTTCGTACAGCTCATCGTTCCATCGTCTGCTGTATTTGGCGTTGCCAACGCGCAAAGGACCACAAATCTTCCGCAAAACTTTTCTCATAAGATGTCGACATAATCCAGGCTTCTGCATCATTCGTCAGGACGGGCTACTCAGTCCAAAGTAGCACCTGTTGGCAAGAGTGATTGTACGTTGGATTTCAAGGCTTCAAATTATCTACGACTTCGAAGTTATGACTGTCAAGAGTGACGTGGGGGCCAAATCGCTAATGCGATGACTGTTTAATTGATGACAGGCGAGGCGGGTCTTCTCCAAGAAGGGCCAATCCGTTTGTTGGCGGTGGGCTTTAATCTTTCACACAATACGCTAGATACGCGATATTAAGGAGGCTCACCATACGGCGCAGAGCAAAAGCCCTCCCATTTTTGGATTGGGCAGAATACAATTAGGTTGTTGGATATGCTTTCGTCCGAACATATTCTGCAAAGAAGCTAATGCATGCACCGTGTCAGTACTTCCCTGCCGTATTTGGATAGCTTTGCCGGTGAGCCATCGGCTCTGCCGCTTTCTTATTTTTTAAGCGGGCAATCGCTATTCGAACTTCTTCGTAGTCGGGTGATGGAGCGTTTATACGTCTCATAGTTATCGATTGGAGTTTTGGCTTAACCATCTCTGGGTTTTTCAATTTTTACTTCATTGAGCAGGTTGGAGAAGTGTTCCCTTTATACACTAACTATACGCTGGACATCTGTCACCACATTACCTTCTTGGTCCCTACATGAGACTAACTTGAGAATTATAAATTTCTCAAATTTTCTCAAAATCTGGATAATGTTATAACAATGAAACCATGCATTTCTGAAAGGATATACATTTTTATTTTTCGCAGAAACATTTTTTCGGCAATTTTTACCATTGACCATTTTTCGGTTTCATAATTCCATCTGTGTAGAACTTCTGTGGTTTATCGGCGAAAAACTTGGCAAAAGGATTTTCACCGGCTCTTCATTCGGTCAATTTTTTGCATGAAGCAAAGATCCAAACAAAAGGTAGTCAGGCGGCGCAGGTCCGCGCTGTAGGTGAATGCATCAAAACTGCTAGCTAACTAAACCAATTTCGCGAATTTTTGCCTGGTCACCAAATACGTATTTGATTTTTCGTTGGCATGATCAACGCTGGACCGTCTTTCTTCAAGAGTTTGTTGTAAGCTGATTAATTACTGATAGTAGGGCTCAGTATTGACCATATTACCAGGTTGTAGCACCTCATAATGGACAATTCCCTTGAGTCAATTCGTGTTTTGAAATCATTTGTGGAGAATAACTGACCTTTGAACATGATTTTATTTCTTTGTATATTCTCGTATTTAACCCGTTTGACATGGCATCAGAAATGGTTCCGCATTAGTTCATGTGGAACTCAAACATCGAGCTTCTTTGACTAGCCAGTCCTTTTTTAAATGACTACAATATGTCACGCGAGTGATGCCGCTATTTCCTGACAGTTTGCATGCTGGTCTTGCTCCACTAGTTGCAGAATTTTATTACCTTTTTGAGCGTTCTCTTAAAGCATTCTCACTGTAAAGCAGACAATTTTTTCGGCACGCTTTTACCTTTTTTATAACAAAAAGCATCTCATAACGTATTTCTTCGGAAATTTCTAATCAAAATAACTTTGAAGACGAAAGATTTATAGCACTGTCTTCTTTGTAGAAATGTCTTCTTTCAAACACGTGTTAGTTCGACACAATCAGATTAGTGTTGCCCGAAATAAGTGTATAACACCATCTAGTGACAAAAATCACGAATACTTTTTTCAATATATTGTCAATCTAGAAGTGGAGCAGCAAATACGTGACCATTTTGCAGTATGAACTACGATGATTATGAACTAACGTCGTGATCCCAAAAACATTGGTTCATGCATGGGTCAATCTTTATATTTTTTGGCACCCGCAAACATCGAACCGAACTTATACTCCTCCCTTCTTATATGAAAGGCAACAGTAAAACTTTTTCAGAGATTCAATTGCTTGATAGCTCTTTAGCAGCAAAAAAAATTATAAAAATAAAAATAAATGCAAATAAATATGTACTTACCAAATATAGCTGTATGTAGGTTTATAACTGTAAAAGAGAAAAAATTCGAAATAATATATTGAAACACTTTAGCAACATAAAATTAAAATATAGCTATAAATACTATATAATATAAGGAAGAAAAGGGAGAAAAGCCGGCAAACAATGTTGATGTGGTTTTGTAGTTAAAAATAAATGACGAAAGCAAAGAAAAACCGAGGTCGATGATAAGACATCGTTAGATTAATATATGTATGTCTGCAAATAGGGTTATCGATTTAGTGGTTTCGAAAGTGCAGGGCTGTATTTTGACATCTGTCAAACATAACTGTCTAAAAAAATATATAATGTTTTACATACAAGTCAGGCTTTCACGAAAACGGATCACTTAACAACCGCACACGTTAAAATTGTTGAAACCTACTACAAAAATGGCGATTCAAACGTAGCTACTTTTCGTGCTTTAAGCGGAGATTATGGTGCACTTAGTAGTCCAACTACTCAAGCAATTGGTTCAATTTCAAAAAACTTTGAAGAGGCTGAATCGGTTACAAATATTGTAAGGGCTGCGCTTGGAATTAACCTACATCCATATAAAGTTCAGCGCACACAACAACTAAAGTCAGCTGACCATTCACAACTGTAGCCGTAGTTGCGTCGATTGGGAGCTTGAACAACAAGCAGTTAGTTGAACGCCATATTTCCAACAAAGTTTTCTTCAGCCAGACGAGGCACATTTCTCACTTGGTGGATACGTAAATAAGCAAAATTGTCGAGGTACAGATAATCCTCAGCTAATAGGAGAGAGGCCATTACACCCAAAACAAAGACTTGCGTCTGGTGCATTCTTTGGTCTGGGGGTGTGATTGGACCTTACTTCTTTGAAAACGATAACGTCGATACTGTCACTGTCAATTCGGAGCCTTATGGTCGTATGATAACCGACTTCTAGCCTGCAATTGAAGAACATGACTTGGATAATATGTAGTTCCAACAAGATGGTGCCACATGCTACACAATCCGAGCAAATATGGCTTTATTGCGAGAGAAATTTCCCCGCCGCGTAATTTCTCATCTTGGCGATGTCACGAGATCGTGCAATGTGACAACGTTGGACACTTTTTGCGAGGCTACGTGAAAGACCATGTTTATGCGGACAAACCTTTAACTCTTGAGCACTTGAAAACCAACATTCATCGAGTTATGGCTGAGATACCGCCCAATATGTGCCAAAAAGTAGTAGAAATAATTTCAAGGTTCAAACTTTATAATAAAAAAGGAATTTCATGAAAAAAAATTATTATAAATGAATTTCATTTACGTTTATTTTGTAAAGCGCAAAATGGATAATCCTGTATGAATAAATACTTGTACATAATATATATATATTATGGACATGACATCATGTGGTTAACGGATGCCTATACATACAAATAGATAAATGTTATAGTCAATAACGATGATGATGCCGATGGTGATTATGATGTGTGTCCATGACGATAGCAACGTCATACTTCTCAATCATTCCAATGAGCACTTTTAAGTGGTAGCCACCAAGTACAAATAGACAAATAGACAAAGAGCAAATACTCAAATACTTTTGTGGTATGAGAAGCAAGCTTGGCAAAATGACGATAATCGCCAAAGAATCTGTGTAAAGGCACGTACGTATAGAGAGAACCATCACCATCCAGCACCCCTGTGCCCTGTGGGTGATGTAAGAACTAACTAGCAGCAACTGTGTTGGGCGGAAATACATACATATAATATTTTGCATATGAGGGCGTTAAGTACAATCAACTTGTACAAACCAAACGATTGTCTTCTGTTACACCTGTCTCAAAGGATTCACCGGTGAGTGGGTGGAAAGGTAAAAAAAAAAAGCTTTGACAGGAAATGTTTTGTTGCAAAGCACTCCGTCGAGTACTAACTGTCTCATAACTAACATATAGCTAAATATATCCATACATACTCGTACAAGCGTAAGGAAATGTACGGTCATATTTAAAAAAGGTGACGCAGCTTGAAGTAATTGAACGCATGTTTTTGAACTCTGGTCGGAAACAACCGTCAATAGTGATGATAATAAGAGTGCACATTATATACAGACATATGTGCGTACATATTTTTTGTTATGTAGAGAGTGGAAATGCATTTTGTTTTTTGATTTTTTGTTATACCAAAGATGTACGTGTAAATGTTGGTCACTCTGTGGTAAAGTTCAGTGATGACGTTGTTCACGACAAACACAATTAAATGATAATAACTAGATAAATAATCAAAACTTTTAGTCTCGCTGCAGACGAAAATATTTCAGAATGCATGACAAAAATGGTGTGCAAGTGACACAATGCATAAAATCGAAAGCGTGACGAATGTAACATGAAACGTGTAATGTGTGAGATTATCACTGTAGTGAAATACTTGGGGTCTGAGCTGTCGGTATTCTCGTAAATATGTAGTCAAACAATCAAGCCGAAAACTTTGGTGCGGACCGGATTCGGAATATACCAAATCTCGACATCAACAATTTATATCGTGAGAAGGATAACGCATAGTTCATGGCCAAAAAAATATAACAGATATAGATTCACAATTTTAAACACTCAAACAGTCGGGCATTAAATATCTGTGTCTCCCGAACTAATGGACTTTAGTCTTTTTTTAGTTTTTATTGTTCACCTTACTTGTTAATGTCAGTCCCTTCTGCTCTATTTTTCTTCCACTCCTTATCTGTTTTTCTTGCCTTAATCTTTCACCTTCATCATTTTTTTCCTCATTTTTTCTTCTTTTATTTTTTGTTAGTTCTTTTTATTTTAATTTTTTTTTCTATTCTTATTTGTTTTTTCATCTTCTTATTTTTTTTTTTGATATTATTCATATTTTTCTCTCTTCTTCTATTTATTTTTTATTTTTATTTTTTTCTTCTTCTTCTTCTTCTTTCTTCTCTTTATCTTCTTCTTTTTCTTCTCATTATCTTCTTCTTTTTGTAGCATTTTTCTCTTTTTTTCGTTTTTCTTGTTTCTTTATTTATTTTTCTTTTTATTCTCTTTCTTTTTCTATTTCTTTTATCTTTTATCTTTTTCTTTTTTATTTTTATTTTTCTTTTTTCTTTTTCTTCTTCTTTTTCTTCTTTTTCTTCTTCTTTTTCTTCTTCATTATCTTCTTCTTTTTGTAGTATTTTTCTTTTTTTTCGTTTTTCTTTTTTCTTGTTTCTTTCTTTATTTTTCTTTTTCTTCTCTTTCTTTTTCTATTTCTTTCCTTTTTTCTTTTTCTTTTTTCTTCTTCTTTTTCTTCTTTTTCTTCTTCTGTTTCTTCTTGTTTTTTCCTTCTTCGTGTTCTTCTTTTTTTCGTTCTCTGCCTTCTTGTTTTCCTTTTCATATTTTTTGTTCTCGTTCTTTTTATGCAACAAATTCTTCTTATTCTACTTTTTTTTTCATCTACCCTTCTCATTTATCTTCTGGATAATATTTTTCCCGCTGAAACCCCTTTCCAACCACATGCAACTACAGGGAGGTAAAGAAATAGTGATCTCAAAAGGATTTTTCTCCTTCCCAACGAGATAATGGATGACGCCACGCATTTCGCAGTTGACGTGTACCTGGATGGTATTGTTCACGAAACGTGTTGTCGCGTCGACAGTTCTCAACGTACTGACCTTGAACCGGTCCCGTTGCAAAGGGGAGATGGCGAAAATGAAATCCCTCCGGCCGGGGTTACAATATCTGCTCTTAGAAGCAGATACAAATAGAACTATTAGAAACTCTGCAGCGCCTCAAGTTCTTAGAGCGGAGCTGCATTTGGTCTCTTTTTCAGACGTTCCAATATAGTTATATTCTATTTTGACAGCTCACATGGCAAAACAATTAAATGCAGCCAGCATTGGGCCATCACCTTAAAATTAACATAAAAAAAGCGCGCTCTACCCATGACCATTCTTAACCGCGTGTTTCCTCATGCAAAAACGGATCCAGAAACGATTATTTGGGAGGCTGGGAGGGTAAATTAGTTTCTTATATCTGAATTTAATCATAGTTTGGTAATAAATGGCATTAAAAATTTAACTCAAATTACAATTTGCGTTTCGTGGAAGTTTTGTATGATTTCAACTCAAATTTGTGAATTCGATTTATTTCAAATACAATATTTTTACGTTTTATATGTCCTCTATAAGACTTAAAGCTCCCATGGGGATTGTCAACTATATTACCCACCTAGACCCGAACCGTCTCACCTAACTTTGTGAACGCTCGACATTCGCAGGCGAAGCGGATCAAGATTCACAGCGCCGACTCAAATTAAGTTCTAAGTACATTAGCGTCAAAAAAAATTTATAAAGGCTAAATCCAAAAAAAAAAATTTCTTTGATTTTTAGTTTTTTGGTGGTTTGATTTTGTCTATTTTTTTTATCTTAAAGTAAAAATTTCTGTTTTTTTTTTCAATTTTATGTGGGACTAAACTTCAAAGTATAACCTATCTATTAAAGGAAAAATTAGGCCAATCAGACTATGTGGCAACGGTATATGCGGGATTATACGTTTAAATCCATTATTCATCCCCCTTTTCTATTCTTCAAAATAAATTCTTTCAATTTTCTATGGGCCCAATTATTTTCGAACAATTATCAAAATTGGAATATGTGTTAACGGAATATGAAAGATTAATTCTTGAAATCATTGAATCATCACCCCTTTCCTACCCTTCTAGTTAACATTCTTTTTTCAACTACCAATGGGACCGTTTGCAAGATATACCCCTTCCAGCAAAAAACGAATTATCACAATCCGATCACTCTGCAGAGAGAGCCTCAAATGACTGTAAAGCCTAAAAATCTTCGAAAACTATCAACGTGTGAAATGGATGTGGATGTGGAGGTCTAGCCTAAGTGACTTGCGGATAAAATTCGCTGCAGGGTAAAGTTCAGTAAGCAGTAATGGCAATTTCTGGTCATAAAAAGCTCTTGTGAAATTTGTTTTCTTTTTCTTGTTTTCAATCTATCGCTAAAGGCATTAAGAGAATCTCAGAAGTATATGAAATTGAGAAGGATAAGTTATGAATGAACTAGTAATGGTTAAAAAATCACTGAAACGAGACCAGTTTGAACTGCTGAGAATTGTTAACAACATATATATAGATATATATAAAGTACATACACATTACTTACGACTAAATAATACGCTTGAGATGAAATACACCACCGACGACGACAACGACAAACAATACCAACACGAAATGCCACCAAAAAGTTAAGAATGACGTCATTGCTGACACAAACACATTCGGTTAAATGCACGCTGCGCTATCAGTAAATTTATGTACAAAATATATATGTATATATATGTAAATATACTTATATGTTATATTCATATGTACATACATACATATGTATGAGTTGATGCGCTTGCGTTCATTGGCTTTGTGTTTGCTTGCGTTTTGTGTACGAATCCATGTCGTGCAAATTTATAATTCACTAATGAAATTAGAATACATATGAATAAATGGCGAAAACAATTTGATTACGTGCTGCATGACACTTTAGCGATTTATGTAACATGAAGTAGCAACGCTGGCGACAGCACGTTTTATGGCAAAAAAATAAAAAATAAAAAGAAATAAATGGAAAGATTATAACACTGAATGAGTATCAAAGCTTGCGGAACCTAAGAAGAATTCTTATATTATGTTATTTATAATGATTCAAATAATAATAAGATTTGATATGTCTAATTTTTTTCTAAGTTAAACAAAAATTTGCAGAGGCATTGAGAAGACTTCAAAAACTTCGGACAAAATCTGAGTTTAGTAAACAGGGAGAGCAAAGAAAGAGGCTAATTTAGAGACGGCTATGTATGATCTGCCTTCATACTGGTGCGTAAAACCGGCCGGCAAACACAATCGCGAAACCAGATTTCGCCAGCGAAGAAGTACAGGGGTTTATCGGATAGGCAAGATCCTCCAAATACATCGATAACGACAAAATAAGCATGCCAACCACGCAGGATAAGAGTATTATTTCTTACGAGGGCCCTCAATCTATCTCTAAACTAACAATACTGGACATGTGGAAGCCAGACAACTAACAAAGGAGAATCATATCAGCAGATATCCCCGGCTATAACCTCCAACAGAAAGCCTCCTGATGTCGCCATGCAACATTTGCATAGTGAAAGATCTATGCTCCCAGTTAAGGACCACAAGGTTATGTTGTGTCAGCAGTATCGATGGAATCATCCTTGCAGACACCTGCTAGAAGCTAAACCAGCCACACTACCCCAAGTACACTAGGACTATCCACTAAATCAATAACAGAGTAATATTCTGGTATCGAGAAAGGGAACTATTCTGATTAAAAGTCTGCTAAATTCTTGAAGAATAAGATCGAAGAAAATCTACAAAATACAAGATGATAGGAATACGTAATAAATGATGGAACGAAATCTCAATGACGGCTTGAAAAAAGCTCAAAATAAGTGAGCTAAGTTTTCAATGAGAACTCGGTAAGGGTATTTCACACTAACATCAATTAAAGCAACAAGCAGAAGAGAAGGAACCAAAGAGGAAATATGTTTACAATTCTAGACACTCCAAGGGAACTGAAAACTTCGAGGTTTCCAGTGATTTTGGCCTACTCTGAGCTAGTTACCCTTTTTTAAGAAATATATTCACTTATTTTCAAGAAAAACATAACCCACTCCGGTTTATTGGTCTAAGAATCTATCCGCGGTTAAGCATGTTGTCATAAAAGTATATAGTTATCACGAAAGACGGGTATTCCAAATCATTCACGAAACTAATTTGGGGAATGGGTTTGCTGCTAGGAGAACAACACAATAAGTATAATGGACGAAGGCTGCGCAATAAAAATATTTGGGGAAAGTCCGATAACAGGGAGGAAACTCTAGGCAAAGTTTCTGAAGAAGGGCTTGTGATAATTCATTATACCTTTGTTTGAAAGATATCAAAAACCTTCGTAAGAAGTTGTTTTCTATCGAAACTTCTCATTCAACAGTCAGACCATATGACCTAATGCTCTCAAAGTACAATAATTGTATTATATTACCCAACCATGGGTGATCAAAAGACCTTGGCAAATTCATTCAGAATACTTTGCCCTCGTCCTAGCATGAGTTCTATTCCAACCTCGGGCCGTTATAGAAATTAAACTATTATAAATTTTTTAATAAAGTTAATTTTATTTAATAATACATACATTAAATGAGCGATGTATAAAATTGTATTTGAAATAGTCACCTTTGGAAGATTTTGCGTAGATTTTCTCCTTCAATAGTGAACATTTTCTCATCTGTAAAAAGATGCTTTAATGACCGTTAACCACTAAAGAAGCCGCTTTTATCTGTTGAGCCTAATTTGCCTCAATCGCTTTTGGTTATAAGTAAATGAGCTGTATTCAAAGGCCTATTTTTGTTAGAAAAATTATTTTTCAATTAAATATTTTGTTATACAACAAAGAAAAATTGGTAGAAGTGACAGCTGTTTCGGATATCACCACATCTCCTCATCAGACTTCTTTTGCCAGGAATCGAACCGGCGGATTCTGGCATCACAGGCAAGTGCTCTAACAACTGAGCCAACGTCTGCCATGTAATCTGCTGTTGTATTATTCAATTCTTTACTAACCAACAACTAATAAGTGCGCTAATATTTAGCCGCTATTTTTACTTAATGTTGGGTTAGTGAGTCTTTTTAACAATCCTGCATACATTCAGGCATTAATTGTCTGAGAAATGTATATAAGTAGAATTGCTTGTCAGGCTCGACTTATATATTATGGAATGTTTAATGCGGCCTGTAATTGTTTTTGGTCATAAGTAAATGAGCTGTATTCAATCACGTTATCATAAGATGACCAGTCGGCTGACGGTAGGCTTTCATCTCGTATAAGTCTTGACATTGATGTGGTCGATATATCCATTTCTAATACATTTCATTTCATACATTTCATTCATAACTGACTATTATGTACAAGTAGACACTACATACAAATTATAATAAAAAATAATGGCATATTTTTCTCTGAATTTGTCCTCGCTGTATGCATTTTAAACTTTGTAATATAATTTATGGCAATACTAAGTATATATAAGTATATTCTTGAAGGAAAAGTTTGATACAATTACACTACAGTTCGTACCAGAAGCCACATGAGGAGTTGTCTAACAGGTCAATTGAAAAGTCCACGGCCTGACACATAGATGACGCTACTGGAATTAAATCCAAATCCATAGATAGTTAGCTCTAACCTTCAAAAGACGATTTTATAAATTTGACAGCTGTCCGATTATTAGTTTGTGAATCAACTTTTGTTATTGTGAAAAAATTGTTGAAAAGGCATTTCGCGTGTTGATAAATATTGCTTTTTGAAGGGAAGAATACAGTTGAAGTAAAAACTTGGCTTGATGACGAGTTTGCGGACACTGCCTCGGGAATATCAAATATAAAGTACTGGTATGCTAAGCTTAGACTTGGTGAAATAAGCACTGAAGACAGTGAAAGCAGTGGACGCCCAAAAGAGGTTGTTACCGACGAAAATATCAGAAAAATACACAAAATGACTTTGAATGACTCTAAAAATATCAATTGAACGTGTACATCATATCATTCACGAACATTTGGGTATGAGAAGAAAGCTCTGTACAAAGTGGGTGCCGCGTGAGCTCACTTCTGACCAAAAACAACAATAAATTGATGATTCGGAACGGTGTTCGAAGATGTTCAAGCGAAATAAACCCAAGTTTATGCGTCGATATGAGGCAATAGATGAAACATGGCTCCATAATTTCAATCCGACTTTTAATCGACAGTCATCCGAGTGGATTGCACACGATGAACCCACTATAAAGCGTGGACTAGTCGCAGTAGTCGACTGGCAAGGTTATGGCGTCTGTATTTTGGGAGGCGCATGGAATAATTTCCATTGACTATCTTGAAAAAGGAAGGAGCATCAACAGCGACATAGCGTTATATGAAGACAAAGAAAGTGCTGTTTCACCAAGACAATGCACCGTGTCACAAGTCAGTGAAATCGATGGCAAAAATCTATGAATTCAGCTTCAAATTGCTTCCACATCCACCGTATTCTCCGGTGTCCCCAGCGTCTAGTACCTGTTCTCAGATCTCTAAAAGAATTCTCGCTGAGAAGAAATTTTCATCGAATGAAGAGGTGATCGCCGAAACTGAGGCCTATTTTGAAGCAAAAGACAAATCGTTCTACAAAAATGGTATCGAAAAGTTGGAGGGTCGCTTTAATTAAGTTATCACCAGCGAAGGAAACTAAGTTGAGTGAAAAAAAGTAATTTTTGCCAAAAAAAAATATGTTTTACTATGGAAAGCAGGGGCACTTTTCAATTGACCTGTTATATGAGAAACCCAACACTAATAATATGAGTTTTAGTTTTCAAACATAAATTTAATTATAATTGATGGATACTTTAAGCTCTTTAATTGAAAAAGTTTCTGTACCACTTTACTCTTCTTCAATTTATGCGTTCTATAAATAAACTTTTTTTTTTAAATATAATTTTCCACACTTGGCGCTTAGCCACTTGTTGTTGCCTGCAGCTACAAAATATAATTTATTAAAACATAAATTATTCAGCAAAACTCCGACAAAATTTATGCGAAAAGTTTGGAAAAACTATACGATAAGAAAATGCAAAAGACATAAATTATAACTAAAAAATCTATTCTACGTCAATTTGAATGCATTTTGCAATAACAACAACGAAGTCACCCTACAAACATACATCACCCACTCAACACCCTCTCTCTTTCCCTCTATATTTACGCACAAGATTTAACTCAGACGAGCTGTGACCAATTTATCAGATTAGAAAACGTTTTTGAAATTGATAGCACAAGAAAAAGTATGAAGAAAACAATGCAAGCACTCAAAATCTTTGATTAAGTAGATACCGATTACACACGTGCGACATTCTTTTGAAGTGTGTGTGTTTAAATATAATAGGGGTAGTGGGATTGGAAAGCGGAAGAAAAGCAGAAGCAGGGGTTGGAAAATCACTTGCACTCCCACCAACTCACACACTTCTTTTTGTCTTTTTGTATACATTTTAAATTGTATAAACACTTCTTGTATATATATTTGTTTGTACACCACTTGTGTGCCGCCAGCACTCCGCCGCTACTGTGAATGCACTTTAAAATTCATTCATACATGAATGGAGCACAAATAAAATTACTGCGGTTATGCAAAGTCTAAAAAAGGGTAAGAATTCATGTTCATGAATTGAAAGTGAAGGCAAAAATGTGTACGTCTCACCCACTCTATGTATGTATATATGTATGTAACATATTTTTTGTTCGGTGGAGGTTGGGTGAAAAAATGCATGGGGGTTGGTTGAAACTAAGACAAAAGGCCCAAGCGGATAATAATGACAGTAATGGAAAGCTACAACGCCGTAAAAACAAACAGCGTAACAACCACCACCACCCACCAAACCCAACGCAACACAGCCACCTCCCAAATGAATATTCATTACTTACAAAGTTACTCAACGCATGCATACATATATGTATGTACAGTACGTCACAGCATATGCGGTAATGTTGTATGCAACTTTATATACGCCCCAGAATTAAGCGCACCATAATGCATAGCGACGAGAACTCACTCTACTCGGCGTATGGGTCTACGTGCACGAGGAAAGTACAATGAGAGTATAACGATGGCGTTGGCTTGGTGTACGAATCGCCTGAAGCATTACCGGGCACATATGCAAAAATTCATCAATAATAAATGTGATGACACAGCGACAGGAAGAAGAGGAAGCATAGACAAGTGCAATGTATTGGTGTCATGCGAATATAGAGTGTATTGATATTTCTGTTACTAACAAATTAAATTCAAAATTAATAATAAAATAAACAAACAAAAAATTAAAAAAAAAAAAACTTTAAAAATATATATAAGAAAATATAAAACAAATAAAAATTAAAAAATATATATAATTAAAAAAAAATTATTGAAAAAATAAAAAATATAAAGTACAAAAAAAATTTTAAAAAAATTGAAAAATTTTTTTTTGTATTTAATTTTAATATAAAAAAAAAATTAAACAAAAAAATATTAAAAATTTAAATTGTAAAAAAGTAAAGAATTTATAAATAAATAATAGTAAATAAAAAAAATTAAATTAAAAAAACTATCAAAAAATAAGAAGATGAAAAATATACAACAAATTGTAAAAAGTTTAATTTTAAATTTTAAATACGCATATAAAATCAACAGTTGTGTCTTTTTAAGTATACCAACGAATTTCATTTAAATTTATCCGATTCTAGTCAAATTAAAAGAAAAATAGTTATTAAGAATTAAAAAAAAAAATTAAGAAGAAAATAAAAAATAAATTTTGAAACTTTTAGAAAAATTACAACAACAAAATTTAAAAATATTTAAATTTAGGGTTTGTAAATCTGATAGCTACCAGATTACGCTGAAATGCAAAATTATCCAAAACCCATTTTTACACTTATTCAATATCATTCAAATTCCATACAAATATTGATCATATGCTTGAAATAAATAAGGAAAAATAAATAAAATAAGAAAAAACTAGACGAAAATTATAATAATAAAAACAAAAAAATAAAAAAATTAATAAATAAAAGAATATAAAAAAATATTAAAAAAATAAAATAATAATAATTAGTATGACGAAAAATTTAGACATCAAAATCTTGTGGCATCTGTTGGTATTTATAACTGGTGATCCATTTAGAGGTTCCCTAATTTTTTGAAGAAAAAAACCCAAAAAATTCAAATTTAATGGGGAATATTTATTATCATTCGAAAGAACATTCTTTGAAATTTATTTTTTGAAGATTATCTCTTTCAAATGTTGGCCGGGGCTATGTCTCAGATAATCCATCCATTGAGTTCAATTTTCGATGACTCGTTCAAGCATTTGGACTGGTAACTGGCGAATGACATGCGTGATGTTTTGCTCAAAGGTCTGAATCAAAGCGGGATTGTCCGCATAGACATTAGACTTTACATATTACCACAGAAAAATGTCTAAAAGCGTGATATCACACCACATTGGTGACTAATCGACCGGCCCACAATGTTAAATTATGTGCTCACCGAAGTATTCTCTCAATAAATCTATTGTGGGGAAGTGGCGCCGTCTTGTTGAAAATAAATGTCGCGGAGATCACGAGCTTCAATTTCAGGCATCAAATAGTCGGTTACCATGGCGCGATAACGGTCACTATTGAGGGCTACGTTCTCACCGGTATCAGTTTTGAAGAAATATGGACCGATGATTCCACCGGCCCACAAACCACACCGAACCGTTGTTTTTTCTGGATAAAATGGCAGCTTTTGAATCTCCTCAGGTTGCTTTTCGTCCCAAATGCGTCAATTTTGCCATTGAGCCAGACTCAATGGGTCTCATCGCTGAACAAAATTTGGCTCGAAAACGTCGGATCTTCTTGGAACTTTTCAAGAGCCCATAGAGCGAAGCGATGTCGCTTGGGCAGGTCGAGCGGCTTCAGTTCTTGCACAAGCTGTATTTTGTACGCTTTCAATTTAAGATCTTAACGTAAAATATTTTCTTCACTACGTGCTTCTTTCCATAATTAAATGCTAAATAATACTGAAAAAAATAACATGACAGCTTGACACGACTCACGCGTGATCTGTCAAAAAAAGGCTATTGAAAAAAGTACCTCCACTTGGATCACCCTTTAAAAAAAATTAGTGAGACGAAAAATTTAGACCACAAAAGTCGGTTGCATAAGTTGGTATTTATATATGTCCTTTTATACTGTTCTAATACTGGGGCTGCAATAGAAAATATCTCAAAAGTCGAATTCGATTAAAATTTAAAACTGATGTTGGACACATAAATATGAAGTATTGGGCAGACCGATATATCGCTCCGTTGGAAAAAAATATTTAAAAAATAAAAATATAAAATACCAAAATAAATATATAAATATATATTAAAATGAAAAAATTAATAAAAATGTGATAATAAAATAAAAATAAAAATAACAGAAATAAAAATGAATAAAAAAATTAATTAAACAATTTTTAAATAAAAAAAAATCTAAAATATTATTATAAAAATTAAAAAAAAATAATAATTTAAAAAACTAAACTTAAATTTTTTTAAATAAATAAATTAAATTTATTTTCAAATATTTAATTTAAAAAATTTTAAACAATTAAATTAAATTTGTTTTTAAATTCAAATTTTTTTTAATAATTAAAATAAATTTTAAAAATAAAATTGTTTCAAAATAAATGTGTATGACCATTATAAAACTGCTCCAATAGGTGGCGCTGAAGTAGAAATTATCTTAAAACAGTATTTACGGCCTGATTCCAAATTCAAAACAGGTCCTACACAAAAGTATATATAAAAGACTAAAAAATAATTTTAAAAAATAAATCGATAAATAAAAAATAACGAGATATTTTGAAGTATACAAATTAGGTTACCAGAAAAATGGCAAGTATTAACAATAATACTTATCAAAATACCTCAAAAATGCTATTAAAATTATTTCCAGAAATTCTCTTTGCAAATCATAATTGGGGTCGCTTTTCAGAAATCTCTGGAATGCAAAATTTTTTCGAAACTCAAAAACTACTGTATATACGTATTTCAATGCTTTTTATTTCAGGTTATTTTAGATTAAACGGCCAGTGATGGGCTCTTAAAAACACGTTATATTTCGATGGGACTGGGTTGGTATTGAATTTTCCTGCATAAACTCCGTTTTTGCTCTCCACTCTAAAGCAGGTTTAATACCCGCAATTAAAGAAAAATTAGGAGAGGGATGCGTAATGGTTGGAGCAAAAGAAAAACTGGGCGACAGTACAGTAGCAGTCAAAGCGAAAACAATGCAAGTGAAAGGCAAAAAAAGGTTTGAATGCTGAAGTATGGGCATTAATGCACGCTTTGGTGAATTATTCCATAAAACAGCTTCAAAACGAAAAACAAAGCCAAACAACCATTGACTGAAGCAATAATCTACCCGAAGACCCCTCAGCGTGCACACGCCACAACGACAGCTAGGAATACAAACAGTAGAGCAATGCTTGCTGCAGCCTGTCTATGCATAATGAAGTAAGACAGAGTTTAATGCAGACAACTATAGCCGGCAGGATTAGAGTGAGCACACCCTGTCAGTAGCCGGTTTACAAAAAAAAAAAAATGATAGAGCAAGGCGAAGTAAAGCAAAGCCTTGCACGGCAGACAACAGTAGCTCTTAGGAGCGCAGCTAAGTTCCGCACTTGAGTTGCTAGGCAAATACCGAACACAGCAGACGCTGAACTTATACATGTCCATACATACATACGTACGTCGTTTACATCTAAGGCTAAACACACTGAGGTGAAGGCCTTGCCAACGACTGTGGCTGTGGCAAACGCAATAACTGGAGTTAAAGCTGGAGCCGGAGTCGGAGCTGTTTGTCCGCTTCACTGCTCAACTCAGTTCGGCGGCTGGGTTTGTTCACCCATTTGCGCGAGCGCTTCGCTCGTTTGCCGCTTACCGCTTATTTGCCGGTTCGCCCATCGCTGCTTCGGTTCGTTGCCATCGGGAAGTAATAAATTATTTAGCATGCATGCAAAATAATTGCAAAATGCGAGTGAATGAATGCATTCAACAAGCGCTGAAGTGCATTGTAGCTACAAATTGTGTGCGTGTATATGGGTTTAGGTGCAATCTGTAGTGCAGTAGCCAGCACCGAGCTGACAACAGCCATGCCTATCGACCTACCACTCAAACTACACTACTGAAGCGGTGCACAGAGGTTGATAGCAGCAGCTCTTTCGTTAAGTACCAGCATTGGGGTTTGAAGTGCGGTTTGGAAGCTCCTCAGTTGTTTACAAAGGCTTAAAAGCGACTAATAAGCGACCAGCAACCGGACGGCCGAACGACCAAACCATACCCAGAGCCTATCCACCAAACAACCAGCCGGCCAGGCAAACCAGTCAACTAGGCACCCAGCCTGTCTGTCTGTCTGTCAGCCTATCGAAGCGAAAGGAGTGTAACAACAACAACGGTAATATTAACCACTTAAAGGCAACGAGCTACGATTTAAAAAAAAAAAGAAGCGGAACGAACGATCCGCAAATACCTAAAAAACTTCAAGGCATCATTGCATGGGAAAGTCGGCAGAGGGAGGCTGTTTTTACCTAGAGTTTGTGCTCGCCTCCCTTCGTATACTGTATTGTGTACATTTTTAGAGTGTTCATGGTGTTTGTTTCGTCAGCTTTTTTTCCCCATGCAATAATTTCGTGCATCAGCCTCCTCGATTTCTGGTTTTGTGTTTGTGCTTTCGTTTGTTTCGTTCGCTTGTTCGTTGGTATTGACAGTTCAAGGACCAGACCAGACAACGTATAGTACAAAAAAAAATCGAGAAAAAATACAAATAATAATCAAAACAACACCATCCACTTGGCGAGGTAACGATGTAACAGCTACAACAACAAGTAAAACCCAGCAACGACGACCACTTTTGCTGAGCGAAAACTGCATAGGAGAGCAATATACTCGTATGTATAGATATACAAAATACATACATATATTTTTTTGGCAAAAGCAGTTATTTTTTATAATTTTTATACCTTTCATGTACCTGAAATGGTCTAGTAACTTTGGTGCGAAGTATGTTAGTACCATAAAGAGAAGAAATAGACCCACCAAATTTTATACCGAGCGTATCAGAATGACGAGCTGAGCTAATTTAGACATATCCGTCTTTTTGAATGCAAGCTAGTTCCTAAATTTTTGAGATATTTAATCTAAACTTAGTATTTGTTCGGACATTCAGGTTTCGGCTAAAAAACCTATCGAAAAGCATCTAAGGACGTGAAGTTTGGTATTCAAATAAATCGACTTGTATTATGTACAATTATTTATGAAAGGTATTTATAAAGCCCTCGGAAAGACATCACTTCTTTCTTGTCTTTTTTTTATTCCTTTTTTTATCTTTATATTTTTTTATTTCGCCGCATAACTGGTTAAAAGCAAAGCTAACTGTCTTTGCTTGTCGCCTCAACATAGTGCAAACGAGCGTGAAATATTTTGGAGTTTAGAGTTCTGGATCCCTCCGTCCATAGCATTTCTTAACCCCGGGATTTACAAGTGAGACCTTAAGCAAAGAATCGATATGTAAAAAAAATTTATATATTGAGATAATCGATTTTAATCCTCCTCCAGTCCTCAAGACTGGACTAGTGCTTTAATAGCTTTTTTAAATAATCTTGATAAGAACTCAATATGAGAGAGGACTATTCCAACGATATTTCATAGAGATTTCACAGTAAACCCATGTTTATAAAACTCCTCGGATAAACTCGTATATAATGTGGGAACTAGAAAATTTGTATAGTTTGACTTGACCTCGACATACTTAATATATATCTTGCATACAATGAGTTCCAGAACAACACTAACGACCTCTTTGCATTTCTATTAAAAAAATTTCTCTGCCTCTGGTCCGAACCCGTCGAAACAGCTCAATTCTTGGATCTCCCGTTAACTCCTTTCCTCAACTCGAGTGAACTCGAGGTGGCCTGTGAGAAACGCGAAGTCTTGGCGGAACTTAGGCCTAGTTTTTATAAAAGATTTAACTCCCACTTATCTAGACACAACCAAGAATTATCAAATATATGTCCAACATGCAATATGTTTCAACAAGTAACTCCTCCACGTTGCATGTGCCTTAAAACCGACTCATCTAGCACCTTTCTCTTGGTAACAAAATTACAATACCTTTAACGGGAAAGTGTATAAAAGATCCAAAGCTGCAATTTTTACAACATACCTATATATGTATCTTTTAAGCAAAATTAAGAACTAAAATATAACTATTTGGCGCATCGAATTGATTTTTATTGTTATTCCACTTCTGAAATTGATGTTTTTTTTTTCAATTTGCTTTGAAATTTTATTTTGCGCCACATGCCGATAAGCTCACTCTCCTTTTCAGTATGCTACACAATATCGACTGTGTGCGACCGTGACATATTTAGCATGAAATGTGATATGATTGTGCTGATAAAAAATTTGCTGAAAAAATGCCTATAAGAGTTGACACCTGGCTTGTTAAAAAGACATGGCTTGTAGAAGGAAACATGTGTTATGACATGCTAAATGCATGAAATATTCCAATTTAGATTGAAAATATAAGTTTTGTATTATTTATTATGAATTTATTTATATTCAAAATGTGCTTTACCTTGGATTTTGGCAAAATTATTCATGGCTTTCGTTTTAAATTTGTTGCTTTTGTGTCTATATGATGCCTATATTAAATACAATTTTTTTTTTTAATTGTTATATACCTTTTTATTTTTTGTTTACATTTATTTTTTATTTTTTATTTTTTTTTTTTTTTTACATTATCTTTATTATTTTAAAAAAAAAAATTTTAATATAATTTTTTAAATTTTTTTTTATTTTATTTAAGATTTTTTTTGATTTTTTATTTAAATTTTTTTTGTTTTACTTTTTAATTTTTTTTATTTTTTTATTAGTTATATTTTTATTTTATATTTCATATGTATCTTTTTTATTTCATTTTTTTACTTTTTTATTTTTTCTTACTTTTTAATTTTTTTAACTTTTCTTTTTCCTTTAATTATTTTTTTTAATTTTTTTTATTTTTTACTTTTGATTTTTTTTTAAATTTTTTTTAATTAATTTTTTTTATCTTATTTTATTTTTACTTTTTGTAATTCATTTTTTAAAATTTTGTTTACAGTTTTATTTTTTGTTCTACTTTTTTGATTTTTTGTCACTTTTCAATTTTTTCGTTTACTTTTTTGTTACTTACATTTTAATTTTGTTTATTTTTTATTTATTTTAATTTTTTTTATTTTTTTTTTATTTCTTTTTTTTTTTTTTATTTTTTTTTTTTTTAATTTTTTTTATATTTTTTTTTTTAATATTTTTTTTATATTTTTTTATATTTTTTTATTTTTTTTTATATTTTTTTATTTATTTTTTATTTTTTAATTATATTTTATTATTTTTTTCATTTTACTTTCTGTTATTTATATTTTTTATTATTAAATTGTTTTTTTTTTTAATTATTCCGTTATCTTTTTATTTATATCATTTATAAAATTAAAAAAAAATCTAATATTTTTGAAATATTTAATAATATTTATTATTTAACAATTTTTTTTTTAATATTTTCGAATTTTTTTCTTAATTTATTGTTTAATTTTTTATTTTTTATTTTCTTATGCTTTTTAATTCTTTTACTAATTTTTTTATATTCTTTTTTTATTTTATTTTTTTTTATTTGTTTTTAATTTTTTTTAATTTTTTTTATTTTTTTACATTAATTTAGATTTTTTTAAATATTTTCTTTTAATATTTAAAATAATTTTTTTTAATAGTGTTATTAATGGTTATACTTTTTTTCATTTTTCCAATTTATATACATATATTTTCTCATTTTATATACATAAATTTGTAAGATTTTTTTGTTCCGTTATATTTTTTTATTTTTTTATTTTTTTTTCATTTTATTTTTTGATTCTTTTTTCTTTTTTTCTTTTTATTTTATTTTCTTTTTTTTATGTTTTTTTTTTCTTTTTTTTTATATTCTTATATTTTTTTATGTTTTTCGGTTTTTTTATATACTTGTATATATATATTTTTTTAAATTTTGTTTTTGTTTATTTCTTTTTTTTACATTTAAGAATTTATGTGGACTCGGAAGTTTGGCAAATATTTTGAATGAAATTTATGTGAATATGTAAATAATTAGAAAAGCAAAAATAAATTTCTTACAAAATGCGGTTAACAACATTTTCGATATGAATTTTGCTGTTGCGCCATTGCCATTGCCGTTGTCGAGGTCTTATCAAACCCCGTGGGATATCACATTTATTTGCTATTTGCATTTTTGTTGTTTACTTCATTTTAATTATTTGTTTTTTTTTTCTTACTTGATAAAACGGTATTTATGTATATAATATTTATGCACATGTGAATGTACAATATATTTACTAGAACATTTTCGCAAATGGGCGATGAACAAAACACCTCTAGCCATAGCCTCTTCTAGAAATTGGCTGAGTAATCAAAAATATATATATAAAAACAAAAAGAAAACAAAAAACCGGAACGCAAATAAAACGTATGAAAGCCGCAAGTAAACAGACATGAAGAGTGAAAACAATAAGAAACAGAGAGGAATAATAATTTAATATTGTAGTAAAAAAGTCCAAGCCGACAAACTAAACAACAGACCCACAGACCTGCCGCTGCTGCAGCGCCATTAAACTCCCTAACTGAATGACTGACTGACTGACTGACTGACTAACTGATTGAGTGATTCTCTAATTTAGCAACATTTTGGCTGGCTGGCTGAAGTAACTGTGTAACGGACTGTCTGTGGCTGGTACATCATTTTACAATTAACAATTAAAATTTTAATGTTCACATTTTTGCTATTTGCGGTTTATTTTTGTTCGCATGACACTTGCCAGCAGAAAACAATACACAACCTGCTGGAGAGAGTTGAGTAGAAGAAGGAGACGTGGCAGTAGAACATATGTCTAAGTGCTTGCAACTAAAATACAATATTTAGGAAATAAAGAAGAATCAGCGTACATACATACATACATGCTCATATATACACATTAGCAATGTGATGGAACTTCGAATTCGGTTCGAAATTTTTTTAACAAAGCTCAAATTTGAGGTACTATGACAATGGTTCAAGCAAGCAGGGCTTGAACTATTAATGTAAAGAAGTGATTAACAGGGTGTAGGCGATTCAATGAAATTACCGGTATCGACTGTGGATAGCAAAGGGAGTTTGCTGGTAACATTTGTCAATATCATGATTCCATCAAAAAATAAGAGACAAGTGTTGCTAAACACCGTTCTGGGGGCAGGTAAAACTAGGCCAAGTCATCGATAGAGATTATTTAATGGGGGCCAAAGAACACACTGTTTGGACGGGTTCGAAGCAGAGGGGGAGAGGTGTTAGATGAGTCAGTTTTAAGGGTATCAGGGGCGAGTCTGGATACGTAAGAATTAAGTCGACTACAATACCCAGACCTTTATTGTGCCATTGTTACTCGGATGTCTAGAGGCTGCTTGATCTCTTGTTCTGCGATGTGTGGTGCCTTGATTCCAAGAACAACGCCATTCAAAGAGGTTCACAATGGTGTTACCGGACTCTCGGTGAATTGTGTTTAATACCTGTCGATACGTCCTGTGGTAAAGGGATCCTCGTAATATAGAAATTAAAGAGCAGTGGGCCGAGGACACCATCCTGCGGAACCACTTTTGAGGTTTGGAGATTCGAACTCGACAGTCTACCGATGATTAGCTCATCCATCCCGGCGGTAATGAAGCTTCCTCGATGTCCGATAGTAGCACTGTGTGCTTGACCATGTCAAAAGCTTTTGATAATCCAGTGCTACCAGGACAGTTTGCGCGCAGGGATCGATTTTGGTTACGGCCATGGACTATCTGGGTGTTTATGGCATTAAGTGCGGTTGTGGTGCTGTGGTGCTGTGGACTTTGCGAAAGCCATGCTGGTGCATTGCTTAGCTCAGGTAATGTGTGAAAGACTTGAGGGGCAAAGCCCAATTGTATTGGCTACTGTGGAAAGGAGAGATATCGGGCAATAAGACTCTCCTTTATTTTCAGGTTCCCCTGGCTTTAGAAGCGGGATCACTCTACCCAGTTTCCTCATGTCAGGTATAATTATAATAATCAAAGACAAATTGAGGACCTTGGTGAGGCATACTTCTACCGCTGGACCCTAATGTTTTAGATTTGAATGTTTTTCTCTTCTTGATAGCCCCCTGAACCTCTCCCCTGGAGAAATCAAGCGCCGCGCTGGTGTTGGCAGTTGGCGCAGACGATAGATCACATATTTTGTGATTTCGTCAGTGTCAATAGCCGGCTAAAATTGCTCGTGCACCTCTTTGGGTCCAACGAGATGTGATCACCGAATAAAATTTCCGCTCGATCATCACAGATTTTTCCGACCGGACTCACGAGCAGAAGACTGCTATCAAGTTTCAAAGCGTCGTTTGTCCTCTTCCTTAAGTTGTCGTCTTTTTATTCAGGTGCTACCGTCTTGCAGTTGTTATTCTAGTTTTGTTGCTGTACTCATTGTTTTTATTGTTGTTATAACCGCCACTTTGTTGTAACTGCAATCATTCTTTCTCTCTGCTGATGATGTTGGCTGTCAGTCTTGGTTAAGCGCGCTTCCTTGAAAGGCAAAAACCGGACAAGATTTTGTTTTATTTACGTCTTCTTCCTCGTAAACTTCGTAAGCTACATTGAGGCCAACCAGTTCAGACGCTTGCGACAAGGCAAGACAAACTCACTGAAACGGGCAATAATGAAGAGCTTATTTATATACGAGTATGTACATATATAAATATGTACAATTTTTAATACTCGTATTGCATAAGCACTTGGCTTCCTTCACGTGCACAACTACAAGTAAAGCGAGAAATCCTCGGACGCATATATGTGCTTTACTGAACGTCTTGCCTAATGTTGTTGCTGTTCTCCATGTTGCTGTTGTCAATGTTGATTTTGACACTATTGTCCGACGAACGTCCAGTGAATGGCGGCCAACAAACACACAAAAAGAGAGCAAGTAAGTTGAAGAGGATGGAGAAGGGAACGGGAATGGAAACGGGAGGTGAGCTTTGGACGCTTTGTGTGGGTGTCGGGGGTAAGGAAACAAAATTATGTTGCGTTGGAGGACAACATTAACGGACAATCTAGTCACCACCAACAACAACAACAACAATAATAATAACAAAAACATCAACGTCAACACAACTAGAGCACCATTACAACGCCTGTCGTCTGTGTGTCGCGTGAAAAGAGGGTGGTTGGGTTGCATTTGTTGTATTCGGATTTTAGTGTTGGCGTAAATTGTTAGCGACACTACAATATAAACTAACTCGTAGTACTGGCGTGCTATGCCATTGACAGTGATAATAATAATGTTGGCGACAAAGCTTACACGAGAAGTGGCCATAAAGGACGGACGGTCTGAAGGCTGAAGGTTCCATGGCTAGTGGTGGCGTCAAAGTGGCACAGAGACATTGCGACTGAGACCGGCAGGTACGCACATAGGTATGTATGTATTTATGCATATTTATATATATTTACAGGCACTTAACTGGCATTACCTTTTCCTTTTTTTGTTTTTTGCTACCTACACTCATACATGTAAGTATTTTTTTTTGTTGCTCGCGCATGTGTATGTGTATGGCGGCATGGAATATCGATCGTCACTACAGTGTGCGTGCCTTTAAGTCAGTACAAACTGTCGTATGCTCTTGAATTTGTTTTAGTATTTTTGCTTCCGCAACAATTGGTCTCGGGCATTACGAATTCTGCTGACTGGAAAAATATAAAGAATAATAGCATTCTGTCTTTGATCCTTTCAAAAAATCATTTTATTATACAAAACTCCCTTAAATGTGTCTCATACTTCAAGCCCTGTTTACCGTTAAAAACTGTTCGCGCCTAGGTTAACAGATGGATCGAGGTTTTTTTATAAATACAAATTTTGATGGGGTAAATATGAACCTGGATAAGCTAGGGAATAAAACCCATACAAAATTAAGCGAAGTAGCTCGAGGTTTTATGACGTCATTCACAGTTTAAACACACAAAACAGATGTTGTACAGAGACTATATCATTTAGCCTTTTATCCTGATAGGCTCAGGCGAGTGTTCCAATTGAAAATTCCAACTGCGTAGCTAATGATTAGGTTACCTTAGGGCATAAACTTTTTTGAACCTTCAAGGCCATCTTCTGAGAAATATATTTTCTGCTCATGTGCAACTGGCAATCAATTTCTCCTTAGTACAGTAATTAAGTACAGCCAAGGAAGACATTTTAATAACATAATCAGTTATATCGGGTTTTAAACTGACACTTGGATTTAGTGAGATACTAAGTCTAAGTACGAAGTGAAGTAAGTGAAAAAAGTCGGAAAAGTTATCTCTTATATTTTTAATAATCTAACTTATAAATTAATTATTATCTTGTTTTTTTTTTTTTTTTGTTTATATGCATATTCCACAGAAATGTCAAACGCAGCTAAAAACAACAAAGTTTTTAACATATTTTCGTAGGAATCTATCAAATTGAAGCGAATTTTACATTTATTCATAACACATCTCGAATTTTTTTTAAATCTTGGTTTATATGCGAGGTGGATTTGATAAATTAGTGCTTTTTAAAAAATATATTTCTTCGGCAAATAAGCATTTTATATCTCAACATAGTCACCTTTTAGCTCTATACATTTAATCTAGCGTATCCCTTCCAACTCCAAGGCTCTCAAAATAGGCCTTTGTTTTTGTGTTGAACTCTTCATTCGACCCGAATTTTTTACCGCCTAGCGATTTGCTCAGGTTTGGATACAAGAAATCGTCATAGAGGCACTAAATCTGGAGAATATGCTGTATGGGGTATCAACTTGTAGCCCAATTTATGCATTATTACCATGGTGACTACACATTTGTGCACCCGTGCATTGTCCTTATGGAAAAACACATTTTTTTAGCCAAATTCGGTCGGTTCTGCTTCAAATCAATATCGAATCTGCCCAAAAGCTCTTAAAAATATTTGCCGGTGATTGTTTTATCCTTTTCAAGGTAATCGATGGTAATGACACCTCGTGCATACCAAACAACTGTGGCCATGATCTTGTTGATAGACAGACCAACCTTGGCCTAGATTGGTCTAGATTGTTCTTTGGTCTCTGGTGTGGTGTGGTGCATCCATATTTCGTCTACGGTAACAAAACGGTGTAAAATATCGTTTGGATTGCGGTTGGACATTGCCAAACACTCCTTTAAAGTGGGCACACGGTTGCGCTTATAGTCGTGTTTGAGCAATCGCGGTACCCACCGCTTTTCGGATAGCTTTTTCATGTCCAAGTATTAATGTTAAATGTAATGTACCCGCTCAGTTTAGATGCCTACAGCCCTCAGCCACCTCACGCACTTTTATTTTCCGATCGTCCGATATCATTCCATACTTTTCATCGTCGATTTCTAGTGTGACGACCTCTTTTAGGCGACCT
Organism: Neoceratitis asiatica; assembly: GCA_030068015.2. Lineage (NCBI taxonomy): Eukaryota > Metazoa > Arthropoda > Insecta > Diptera > Tephritidae > Neoceratitis > Neoceratitis asiatica. Next base: position 36,344,763 of record CM061525.1, on the reverse strand, counting down.
GAAAATTTTCGGCGTCAATTGTACTGGTACGATCACAACGGAGCTCAGTAAACTACATCCTAACCTTTAAAGCTGCGCGGCAAATTCACAGTCACAATAAACTCGTGGTATTTATTTTTGTTTTAGATCCTTTAATCGTAACTAAAAAAAACAATGGAAGCTGCACTCAATTTAAAGATAAATATATTTTGATAATCTTGAATGTCATTATGAAAGAAATTCAATGTATATATATATTTAATATTTGCTAGTTCTCACGGAAGGTTGATAGAGTAGGAGAAAGACGGAAGCAAAATGCAATGGAAGGATGTGAAAAAAGATACTGGCTGCATTTGTTGCTATAGCCAACAGGTAGAAGCAATTTATTTGGCATTAGCAATCCTATTCTAAGCTAATTTAGTTCTTTATTTTTACATACATATATGAGAAGCATACTTATTTTAGTTTTTCTATATTGAAGATATTTACAAATTTAATTTTTTTTGTGATAATACATTTATTGAATATATTAAATATCGATTGTATTCATGTTTAATTACATAAAAGTACAAATATATTAAATAACAATTGTAGTCATGTTTAATTACATAAAAAGTACAAAAGAAATATAAAAAATATGATGGAACATTCGACATGTCGCGTGCGACAGTGATAAAAATTAGATTAAAAATTAACTAATTAGTATTTTTGAAAGAAATAAGAAGTATTATTCAGATAAAATAATGTAAATCAGTTTAAAATTAATTACATTGAAACATTTCTACAAGTTTCGCTGAAATTAGTGTTTAATTTGTTTGCTTTGAAAGCGACATCTTGATTTCTTGCAATTACTCGTTTCTTGGTAACGAGCTATTGGCCAAAGTCAACTTTAGCACCATTTGAAGTGCTATCTGGCGCTATAGGTTTCTTTTTATGTCAACATAAAATAATGTCTTGGCATATGTTTTTTTTCCACTTTCAATGCGTACGAATGTCAACATTAGAGAACTGTCTGCACGTATTTTTGTGTTTTTATTATTTTTCATTATTTTATTTGTTAATTATTTTTATTTATTGTTTATTATTTATTTAAATATTTTTGATTATTTATTTGATTTTACTTATTTATTATTTTTATTTATTATTTTGTGTACTTTTTATTTATTTAATTATTCTATTTATAAATTCATTATTTATTTACTTTGTTTTTATTTATTTATTTATTCTTTTTTATATATATTTATTATACGAGTGTATTCATTATTTGTTTATTTGTTTGTTAAGGGGTTAGGTGGGTTTGAAATTTTGAATTTTCGATCAAATCGTCAAATATGTTTAAAATATTCTCCTAAAATTTCAAATCAATCGGAGTACAATTCTAAAAGATAGACCCTTTGGAAGTTCCGCCCATCAGGCCATGTCTGTGAAAAATTTGAAACTTTAAACGCATTTATCTCAAAACTCTATTTTTTAAGTCGGTGGACGCGATGTCTCGAAGAGTTATATAGCGATTTTGTTCAAATTTGGCACACATCTTTGTAATAACATTATCTAGTTATTGAAAGAAGGATTATTTTTTATTTTAACTAATTTTTTCGAGCCAATGCATGGCGAAAATTTGGACAAAAAATTTGTTTTTTTGTTCAGTCTGTCAAAAATTCGAATTTTAATTTTTTGTATTTTCCTACATCCAATAACGAGATTTATTCATGCACTAACGAAATATTTATGGTTTTTTTGATTTTATATGAACCAATAATCAGTCATGCTGTTCACGGCGAGAGCATTTTCTTTTGAGACGTTAAGGGAGATGATGTACTAACGGCTGGGTTTTCGAAATTTTTGCATAAAAATTTCACAAAATACTGTTTAAATATGTATCTTTGATATGGTGAATTATTTGAATAAAATATATGATTGTATATATAAAAAAATAGTGATAATTCCTTTTCTCTAACCTCTGAAACCCACCTAACCCCTTAATTATTTCTTTAATTATTTTTGATTATTTATTTATTTGTACTTATTTATTTATTTATTTTTATTTTATTTTTTATGAACTTTATTAATTTTTATTTATTTATTTATTTTCATTTATTGAATTATTTTTATATATAAATGCAATTTTTTAATTTTTTTATTTTTTTTCCTTTTTTTTATTTTATATACGAGTATATTTATTATTTATATATTTGTTTTTGTATTTATTTGCATATTTATTTAATTAGCTTATTTTTTATTTTAATGTATTTTTTACTTACTTGTTTATTTATTTTATTTTTTTCTTTATTTATTTTTTTTTCATTTATTTTTTATCATTTATTTATTTGTTTTCTTTTATTTATTAAGGTTTATGTATAATTATTTATTTTTCTATTTTCCCATTTATTTCTCCACTTCTTCATTTATTTATTGATTCTTATATTTTTTACTTATTCCTTATTTTGAAATTAATTAATTTATTTTATTTATTGCATTTATTTTACCTATTTTTTTATTACTTTCTTTTTTTATTATTTTCATATTAAATTTTATATTTTTTTTATAAAATACTTTATTATTTTTTAATTAAAATCTTTATTATTTTTTTTAATATAAATTTATTAGATTTTTAATTTGAATTTTATATTTTTATTTGTTTATTTATTAGATTTTTTTGAATGTACAACATTCATACAAAAAAATATTAAGTTTAGAAAGCATATTTCTTCGCCTTGAATAGTCCAATTTATACATATATCAAGATTCATATGTTTAGATATATTTATAAATATATAGTTTTTTCAGCACGATTAAGAAAAAAATAATTGTTTAATAATCATTTCATGAAATTACATTGCTTTAAAGAGCTGTTGGATATAACACATTTTATAATTTTTATTTACACGGTTAAAATGTTAATTTTTAATTTACCAAGAACACACCTAAACAGTAAAATTAGAAGGAATACGAAGCACAAATTACGAAATCGTGGCTTGAAATAAAAAGCAAAAACTAAAGCTGTGAGAAAAAAATTATTGACTGAAGTTCAAATCTACTAGCAAATACGCTGGCTAATTTAGCAGCAGCCTGAGGAATGTAATTAAATATTAAAAAAAAAATTATTTACTACTAAATAAATATTACCTACCAATAAGAGTCGCAGTTTGGAAAAGAAGGAAAAAATAAAAAGAATAATTATTGAATGAAAATTCTTTATGCAACATGCATTATGTCATTGCCATACAACACAAAACAGTTAAAAAAATAGGGAATTAAAAAAAAAAACAGAAAACAAATTATATCAATTACCCAACTACAACTTAACCGCAAAGCCAAAACAAATTCACCTTTACTGCAAATCGAATGTGAAACAAAGAGACAATCACAAATTGCATCAACATATTAAAAATTACAAAATATTTGCAACAATTGCCATTTTTTAATTAAATTAGTATGCCTCAGTGACTTGAAACTCAATAAAATATTGCAAATTTATAAAAAAAAAACCTCCGATTTGTCTTAGTTGCAGTCACTACGTTGTCCAATGAGTAATACAACGACGACAACAACAAAATCAATTGGGCGCCTCACTAAACCGCTGATGGAGCCTAGGCGCACAAGCGGCGTCAAAGCAGCGCACAGCTGCAATGAACAATGTACCGCTTGATTTCAGCCGACAGACACACGCACATATGTATGTACATATGCACATATGTATATTTGGACTGACAAACTAATGAGCTGCATTTTATGTACAAATTCATATATATATACATATATGTATATATATATGTATGTATGTATGTACTTAGCTAGAAGATGGATGGTTGATGGGAAGATGGACTTCAAGTTTTATAGAAAGAAAATTATCGTATCTACTAAACATGAGTGAGTGTGTGTGTGTGTGTGTGTGTGTATGTATGTATGCAGATGGAAAACGAGATGAATGATTTATTGGTCCAGACAACATGCTACAAACCAATAAAAACAAAGAAAGGTAATCAACAAAGACTGTATTGAACTGCATTGAGCTTGAGATTTTGTGTGCGGTAAATTGCAGCAATCAAGCCAAAGTCCATCTTCATACACAATTTACAGTTACTTGCTGTTTCTTCTATCTTTCTTTTGTTATTCTCTTACCGATTTTATTATTAGTAGTTATCAATGAATTTAAAAAAAAAATTAAAAAAATAAAGTAACAACACACAAGAAATTTTTACACTGTATGTATGTATGTAAATATTTATGTATTTGATAAAAGCAACAAGCGGGCATTAGTTTAAATAAGATTATTAAATACAAATAAAGCATTTTTAGACAATAATTAAGAGATTTTAGTTTGAATAAAATGATCAAACACACATACACCAATTTTAAGAAACAACAACAAATTGATAAACGACACAGTAACTGGAGCACAGCTCTATACATAGTTTTCATGTGTAGAATAAATGAATTAAACAACTGGATTAAGGTGAAAACATTTTATGGGTTACAAATTTAGGTTATAGCAAAAGCTATTTATACTTTTAGATAAATTTCAATATATTTGCAAGTTTCATACATATAAAAAATATGAAAAGTGTGCCGTGATAACAATAAATAATGTACTAGGAATATAATTAAACTATGTAAACACTTACATATATGTAACTTACCTTTATAATTTTTTCAAAAATTATGCAATTATTTATGTAGGTACAATTTTAACGATGATGCAATATTTCTGAAATGCTTTTATATGTTTCATTTTAATGCAACCCCTCGTTGTAACTTGTTTTCTATACAAATTATTTTTTGTAATTTGGAAATATTCCACGGTGACAACAAAAAAATATAAAATACACTTTCAGTACTGGCGAATTCAAAGTGTGCGCCTTGCGACACAGCGAAAGAATTTTCTTGTCCACTTTAAATATATGGTTTCTTGGGGAGGAAGCGCCAATGCCAAACCCAGAAATTTTGAAAAAAAAAAAATTCAAACGATGACGTCGCTAACGATAACTAAGAATATAATGATGATTAAGTTGATGTCGGTATGTACTAGCCACTGCCAATTGGGGGACGTTTGGACACTTTTTCGTCTCACTTTTTTGGTACACATTCACATCTGCACCAATTTCCTCGTTTCCTATGCATTCTGCACTTTTCTTTGAACGATTTCTTATATCGACGTCAATGCACTTTAAATATACACATATATGTACGTAAATATATATTTTATTAAGTATCTAAAAAAAAAGCACAAAAATTAAATTTTACACCAGTTTAAAAGCTTTATCAATTTATTAACTGCTAAGACAGCAGAAACCATCAGGTAAATGTAAAATATTATTAAAAAAAAAAATTTCGCACAACTTGGCAGTTCTTTTGCTTCTGCTATTATTCGCCTCGACTTCAATATTTGTATGTGCACTTTTCCATTCTTCTTTCACATTCACTCGACGCAGCTGGCAAACAGTCAACGACGACGACGACGACGTCGTTGACGACACTCGATTCACTATGACACTGGAAGCAGAGATTTTGCTGACTTTGCTTCTGCTGCCGTCACCTTCGACGTTGGAATTGAGCAGAGCAGTGAAATGATGATGAAAAGATTGTCGGTTGAAAGGTCCGCGCGGACTGGATACGAATGCGCGAATGCATGGAGAGAGCGAAAGGCGAAGAAATTTTTTCACATAACTTTTCGACCGGTTGGAAGGCTTTTAATGAACATTTACACTGTGTTTAATTTATAAATAAAATATAATTTACAATTTAATGTTAATTAGTAATATTTTGATAGTTCTGTTTAGTTTTTTTTACAATTATTTTTATTTATTTTTGCTACAATTCGTTCCTGCACTCGCGTACTTGGCTGTCCAAAAAGCACTTCAAAAAACTTCTTGGACGAACATAATAGGACTGTTGTATCGTTGCGTTATTTTGGTTATTTTTCCTGTACATACAATCTGTGCAACCCTGCACTGTTGATTAAGAAAACATAAATAGAATCGGTATATTTTTCCGGTATTTAACATCTCATCTCATCACATCGCTCAGATTTTACATTTTGTATATTTGTAAGTTGTGGCTATTTTTTTAAACAAAGAAATTAAATAACTATATGGAAGACCGAATAAGTTTAAAAATATTTTCTGCTGCTCAGCAGCACTGTTCACTTAATATGCCCTAATGCGTTCAAAAGTATATGTAATACATAAGATTTATGAAGGTAACATGCGTCAATATTACTGCACAGTATTATATACAAATTTCCTAGATCAATTAAGGTGCTTTCTATTTGTCTGCCAGAACAATTTTTAATTCGTTCAACACATTTCACTATCAAAAAAATTCTAATTTTGGCAACTTATGACACCGTTAGACTTAAAAATTTCATGCAATTTTTAATCGTTTCTGAAATGTAATTTCCCTACGTAAACTAAGGGAGACTAATTTCTGTAATTTAATAATTGATATTGCAGAAATAAAAATTGTTGTGGAACTGTGCGTAGTTATACGCAATTCGATTTAATGTCAAAGTTAAATTCCCAATTGCTCGCGCTGCACTAAAAAAAATTTATTTCACTTCAAAGTGCTGTCAAAAGATTTGAGGATTTTCCGAAAATTTTTATTTTTCAAAATGACCGTTCAGAAGTTTAAAATTAATTTCCATGATATTCTTTATGCTACGTGTAACTACTTTTGATTTTTGATTATGTTATGCAGTTTGAACTCAATTACTGCACTTAATTATCTGTAATTAAGGAAATGAAAATTGCAATCAAACACTGCTTATCTGCAAATTGCATTACGAAGTTACAAGTTCCCTCCCTGCACCTGCAAATTTTATTTGCCTTGAAAGTACCAAAACACTATTATTTGGTTAATGGAAAATTAGGCAAAGCATTTTCACGCAAAAGATTTAAGAAAAAATCTGCATTTGTTCATCAAATGTCAATAATAGTATTTGTAGAGTTTTGAAAGAGAAGCAAATTTTTATAATATTCTACAAGTATGAAGGTTTTTAAATATATATAACAAACCATATAGAAAATATATTAACTTTAATCAATTATAAATAAATAGTAAAGAAAAATATTAACAGTAAGACATCAGATTATTATTTTTTTTTCTTTATAACTTTATCTTCTCCAGGAGGATAATTCCTAACACGATAAACGTGATTAAAAAAAAATATTTGCTTTTTCTGGTGACTGTTCAATAACATTAATTAGTTTTGTATATTTCGCTAATATTAACATTAAGTAAATGTTTTTCATCTTGAGAAATGATTTTAAAATTTTTGTAATAAAAACTTCTGATATTTTTTAAACTTCCATAATTTGTTAAATATATGTTAATTTTATTATTTTAAAGTCGAAAAGTATATATATTTCCATTCAGGTTAAAAATAAACTGACATTCCAAAAATAACGTTTAGGTTATTTTATACTGGCTAGCTGTTAGTGCCTGAGAAGCCTCATAAGTGCATAAATTACATAAAAGGAATTAAATGTGTCGTAAGCTTCTATTTCTTTTTTATCAAATAAAAGGTTTAGATTAGTTATTTTTAAATTAATTTTTTATAATTTTCTACATTGATCTATTTAAGGCTCAAACCCATGAATTTCAGCATATATTACTTGTACTTTATACAAAGTTAAAATCCTATAAACAGAATTTTATATATAAATAACCATTCGTAGACAAAACGCTGCTAGGAAGATATTTAGTAAGTTCAAGCTTGGGCTGTCCTATATATTTGTTTGTTATTTTAATAAGAATTCTTTCTTTGCCTTAAATTTCGAAATTGCAAACTCTATACCACGCATTAGATAAAAGTCTTACTGTTGACATACGCTGAGCAACCCTGTCGTAAAAAAAATTTTCGAAGCAACAAATTGCAATCGCTGCTCAGATTATTCGAAAAATTCGACGAGTGTGGTTCACTTAAAGTGGGGAGATAGTGTTCGTGTTTAAAATAATTCATATCTATTTACCCCTGATGGGAATAAAATCAAATTATTTTTAGTATTAAACGCAAACAAATTAATAAATAAAATACATTTTGTAAAAGTGTAAGTGTAAAAATTAGAAAGGTGTTAATAATTATGTAAGAATTGTAATGTGTGATCATTTATGAGTGCTACTAAGAAAAATAAAAGATGATTTCATTCAATTCGTAGTGTTGATTCAATCAAAAGTTGGTGAGGGGAAATACGAGTAAAAGTGGTAGCGGTAGTGAAAAGTATATGAAATGAGAAAACAAAAAAAGAATGTTGACACAAATTACGGATAAACTTCAATGGTATCCCCAACAAAACTAGATTTACCATGCATAATGAGATATGTGATAAAGTTTGCAATGGAATTGCAAAATATTAGTCATCATTGCAGGAAAAATAAGTTTATATAGTTAACTTTTGGATATATGTACATATGTATAAGATAAGGCGAATGGAGTTCAGTGCCACTCCCCAAACTCCTTTGTATTACTTTGAATGTGTATGCATACATTGCATAAACATATGTACATATATATATGGATACTACCTTATTAGAACAAGTTAAACGCCCACATCAGGAATATACCTACCTACTCGTATGCATTTGGCTGTAATTTTTGATGGTTTTTATGCTGTCGCTTATGAAAAGTTCATATATGTGTACATATACAAGCTAAACAAACAACTGGACCAACTGATATGAGTTTCATACCTAGTTTTTTTTCGCTCATGCTTGTCGATCCGATAGATATCTATTTTGTTTCTGTTGTTGTTTTCCTCTTACCATAGTTTTGTTGCTTTTATTTTACCTTCAATTTTGTTTGCTTTGGCGTCTAGTACCATATTGTTGTTCTTGTTATTGCCGAATTGTGTGTTGGCGTTGCTGTTGTTGTTATTGCAGATGCGTAGGCTAAATATAGCCAATCCAACCCACCAGCATCAACGTCAGATTTTGTATCGGTGATGGCTTTTTTCTCAATGATTTGTTTTATATATATACATATATATCCATACACATACCTAATCGATGTAACGTGGTTTTGTGCTTTCGAGCTGTAGGGTTTGAGTTCAAATTCTGAACAAAAAACATTTAAATGTTGCCCTTTGGGAGCGAATTTTAATACCTTCACCGATCGTACAGAAGACAACATGTCGTACGTCGGAATTCGGTTGAAAATCTCGGCCAAAACTTCTCCAACCGGTTATGAAACAAACATAAATACATGTGAATAGAATTTGTCGCGGAAAATATGTTTTAATGAATATAAAAGATAAAAGGTATTCTAACGTGAAATTAAAAACTCTGGAAATGCATTAATAGTATACATACTGGGTCAAAATTAGATTGGCGTGACATTAGTTCTTTTATTCAAAAATAACCAAGGCGAATTTATAAGCAGAGGAACAGGAGAACAAATACAATAATTACCGAGTGCTATGTTTTTTGCTTTTTTATAGCGATTGTCAAAATCATGGAAAATACATTTGCTTTGAAAGAAGCATAAGTTCTCTGTTCCACTCTTTTTTCTCACAAATCACAATTCACAAGATTTTAGCCTTTACAAATAGAAAATCTAATCAAACTCCAAAAAAAAAAAAAAAAAAAATTGAAAAATAATGTTGACTATCTGTATTAAAAGAAAGATAAATTTGCCTTGAAAATAACAACTGCGGATATCTCAAAACTATTGTCTGGTTTTCGTGACTTGTAAATTTCCTTCTACACTCTTTTTCTAAAATTCTTTCAAAATGTCTTGGTTTTCCAAAAAAAATTCATACAGTATTTCATAGAAACAAACATATATTATCTTCCTGTCGTCCTTGGTACTAACGGTAGACTGACTAATGTTTGTTATGACAAGCATTAACTATTGTTTATTCTGTCAAATTGAATTTTCTCTTAAAACAGGTTGCTCACGCAAACATTATAGTATGTACATACGTAGGTACAAGGAAACCTGTATTTACAACAATAGAACGCGCCTTGGTATATATAATATATTGACAACAAATTGGATTGGCGTCAAACGGCGCCCTATTCACTTCCTTTATGTGTTTTTGCTGGCACCAATTAGTCTTTTGTTGACCTGTCCTTATTTAGTGGCACATAGCATTTTCCTCATTGGGCCGATAACCATTTCAGTAATGGTAAGTCCATTTTTATAGCACAAGCACACATGTCTTACAGGCCAGTCTAAGTACAAAGGAGTTTTGCGGTATTCGGCACACTTTTCGACGTCGTTATCGTACCGGGTTTGGTAATTGTTGTAAACTTATAATTACTTTTATATACATACATATGTATTTATGTGTACATTATGTACCTATTTTATGTATTTTCAACTATTTACTTTGCTTTTCGTAATTTCTTTTACTTTTTCCCTTGCTGTTTTATTGCAAATTGTATATAGAAAGATGTACATATGTACTACACAATACTTTTATATGCGAGTATTTTATGTTTTTTTCCCCTCGTATTTGTTGTGTGATTTCATTTTCTTGACCGCTATCTACCGACAAACCTACCTACAGTGTTCATGGCAGATGAGTCACTATTGGCTCGCAATTTGATTCATATGAATCCGTGCTGACTGTATTTCAACAAAGCAAATAAAAAAGAAGAAGAAAATAACGTCAGCAGCAAAAGCAAAGAAAGAATATACAGAAGTACATACATACATACATACATATATAAAAAAAATAAAGATTACTTAAGCGCCAATCTTTTTTTTTTACTATTTAATCTATGTACATACATGTGTACGAAATATTGTTGAATCGAATTTAAATTTGAATAAATTAACATATTTTTTACATCAATTGAATATTTAAATTCGTATTTCCTACAGCTGCGGTCAAAAAAATAGTTGTGTGCACAATGTAGGAAAGAAATCAAGAAAAATTATGCTTTTTATTTGCTATATTTTTATATTTTTTTCTTTTCGGCAAATAATTTTTATTTATTTTTATATTTGCAAGTAAAAGATAAAAGAAAACTTTAAGACAATAATTCATCATAATGAAATTAAAATGAAAAAAAGGCACATATTATATAGGCAAGCGGTCAAAAAAAGTTTAATTGTTATAATTAAACTGAACAAAATTTTTGTTGAAGTAATTATTAATTTAAAAAACTTCATGACAGAATTATATTTAAGTTTAGCAGAAATAATACTTAGTAGCGTGCCCTTTGTTCGATATAACTTCGGCACATCGTCGATTGCATTTAATTAACAGGATTCTCACATCTTTCCTAAGTTATTAATCCCCTCGTTCGTTCAACGGTTTCCCGAAGTTGATTATTATTTATTGGCAACTGTCTCTTTTACGTTGTACCACAAATTCTCTAAAGGGTTGATATCTGAAGACTGTACTAAACCAATTTTTCTGAAACCACTTATGAGTCAACTTGCTTGCATGATTCAGTCATTGTCTTGTTGAAAGACTCAAATTAAAGGCATTTATTTTACGGGCAAACGTAAACGAAACTAACTCCATAATTCGAACATACACAGTACGATCCATAGTTTCCTTAATCCAGTAAAACCGGAACGACTGCATAACATGAAAAAAACATGCCCAAATCATAACACGGGATTTCCCATGTCTAACAGTCTTGTATTTTGGGGTGTATTCGGAGTTAGATTGATTTGCGAACTTCATTTGGCTTGCATGTTCCTTTTTCTTGGACTATGAGCTATCAAATTGAATAAATTTGAATAGGATTGTTAAAAATGATTTAGAAATTTATACATAAAAATGCAATACTTATTTTTTTTAGAATTTTTTTTTTACCCAAATAAATAGCTTATGCTTGTGTTTTGGCAGCTCACTCACAGCACTGCACAAGACGACGGAAAAATTACTTGATGACCTAAACAGTGAAAATCCGGGTCGACTTCGGTGCGTAAAACCGGCACCCATCCATATTGGACCCCGACATATCCAACGTTTGATTCCCCGCACGACACTAATCACCTTTTTGCGTGCCCCTCAAACTGACTCATCAAACACTCCTTTACCTCTGGTCCGAATCCAACGGAGCAGCACGTTTCCTGCTACTACCCGTTAGATGATCTCAATGACTTGTACCAAACAGTCAGTTTTTCTGGATGTAACGGTGTTTCAACATACACTTGAATTACCTTCACTCCAAATGCGGCAGTTTTGTTTGTTGACGTAGCCATTCAACCAGAAGTGCGCTTCATCGCTAAACATCGCTAAAATGGACGTAGTTCCGCACAGAACCATTATTTTCGAAATAAAATTGCAAGCGTTGTTCAGGCGTGAGTCTATTCATGATGAATTGCCAAACCAAACTGAGAATAAATCACTTGGCAGCTGTTAAATCGGTCGCCATTTTGAAAAGTAAATACCTCTATAAAGTTCTATACCTCTATAAAAAACACCCTATACTAGACCTACCTGACCCTAGGCGGTATAAGCAAGCCGCTACAATAACAACGGAAGAAAATATACAAACTAAACTATATGCCATAGTAACACTACCATTATTTAGACCGCAACTGTTCATCAACATGAATTTATCGATTCCCTCTTGTTAACGTATGTATGACTAAACCAAAACCACCTGAGTCTCTCATTCACCAAATTATTATTATTTATATACATATATACATATATTTTTTGCATTTGATCATTTGTTTCATTTCAATTTGATTGCTAACCCTGTTATCGAGTGACTAATTTTAGATGTTGGCATTTTGCTCTCACTTTCATGTTCATTTAATAATTGAATATAAACGCAAACAAAATATGAATAAATTGAAATAGCGACGTTGAAAACCGTTTCAGGCCCTAAGACCAACAAAGAGTGGACCAAGCGTTAACTGTCCTGGTAGCACTGGACCTGTGAAAAGCTTAGCCACGGTCAACCACGCAGTGCCACTATCGAACATTGAAGAATCTTCAATATCACCGGGGTTGAAGAGGTGGTGGTCTGAGTGGTTGACAGTCATCAGTTGAATTTCGAAGTCAAAATTATAAACTTCGTAAAATTAAACAAGGTTCCTCAGGGTGGTGTCCTCTCCCAATGCTGTTTAATTTTTGCCTCTAGAAGCTCCTTCCACCGCCAGAGGTCGTTTCTTTCACCTCATATGCCGATGACTGTTCGATATTGTCGTCTGCTTAGGACGTTGATCACCCTTTGGTCAAAATTAAACTGCTATCTTGCCGACCTTTCCCACTTCTTTACTGCACGATATCTACAAACCAGCGAAATCCTCGGACCCCCCTTCTTTCATCAACTGGACGAAGGAGTACCGGCTCAAGCTTGGTTAGCCGGCAGAACCTGCGGAAAAGACAAAGAAATGTTGCTAGCAGCACACTAGGCAGTTAGTCGAACGGTCGTAAATTACGCTGCAATTGTTGTTGTTGTTAAAATGGCTATCGAGGAATATTGCGACAGAGACAGTCCTTGGCCGGATAAAAATCCGGGCTGTTCCGTGGGTAAATTCTTCAATCCCCAACACGCTGCACCTAAGAAATATCTGCTAGGATACTAGGATACTAGAAAGGGAGAACTGTAGCAATATAGAATAGAACTGCTGGACAGGAGGACGTACCGACAGGTACTCTTCCCGTTAATGGCATTCGCAGAATCTAAGCACCACCCATTGCAGACCAAGAACTGGAGCTGTCTCGAGGGGTCCGAGTAATACTGGATCAGTATATTGTAGTCAATTTAGTTCCTACTTATCCAGACTTGTCCCAGACATACCCAACGTGTGCCCTGCTTGCAATGAGTCCCCTCAAGACACTAACCACCTCTTTGCATGCCCATTTAACCCGACTCATGTAACACCTGGGCCGCCCGTTAAATGACCTTGAAGACTATGACAACAACAACAACAGCATGCTACTTTTTATGGTGAACCTTTAACTTTCCTTACTTCGATCTTATCTGCATATTGAAATCCAACACTTCCAATTAGCTATTTGTATCTTGACATAGGTATGCGAGTATGTTCTTAATGCAATTAGTAAGAGTAAACAATATTCTGAATAAGGAAAATATTTTGTACTCACTGTAATTCAATTTTTGCTTAATTATTTAGTATTTTTAAACTTCTCATCCGATTTTCGATCTCTAATTATTCTTAATTTTATTTATTTTCAACAGCTTCCAAATCATTTACATCTTACCTCCCGAAATCTTAAGAAGAAGGTAAGAATAATCGAATATGACAGCATATCCCCACCGTCTGCCCGCCACAACGCGGCTGGTAGCCATACTCCTTGCTACAATAATCGCCTGCAGCAGCATTTTAAACGTTGAAGCACAATTCGCCGGTAAACTTATACAGGATCCTTGTGTGAATAAGGCGTCCTGTCATGAATGTATACGAACACAAAATTGCGCCTGGTGTATGCAACCGGATCTTGGTGATTCGCCACGCTGCTTTAAGAATAGCATACAAAATTATTGTAAAGAGGAATTTACATGGAATCCTCAGACAGAACAAAAATTCACAATTAATCGTGAATTAACACGTGGTGGTGGTGAGGCAAGTAGTGCCGCTGCAGCTGGTTACGGCTATGGTGGTACCTATGAATCTGGTTCATCCTATAGCAGGAGCTCATCCTCGTCCAGTTCGTCGTATGCTGGCGCTTATGGTAGTGCTGCTGCAGCTGGTGCTGCCGCTTCTAGCGGTGAAATTGTACAAATCAGTCCACAACGTGTCGGTCTCAAGTTGCGCATCAGTAAGTTGTTGGAAATGAAAGGAATTGAGAATTTTTAAATTACAATTTTTCTCATATATAGATCAGTTACACTCACTGAGCATGCGTTACTCGCAAGCTGTTGATTATCCTGTTGACTTATACTATTTGATGGACTTGTCCAAATCTATGGAGGACGATAAGGATAAATTATCTGCCTTGGGTGATAAATTATCAGAGACTATGCGTAATATTACATCGAATTTCCGTTTGGGTTTCGGTTCATTTGTCGACAAGGTGCTAATGCCATATGTTTCAACTATACCCAAAAAGTGAGTGATTTCCTTTCGATTACTAAGTGAATAAGGCTTTAGTTGAAGATTTACTGTATTTATGTATATTTATTTGTATTATTATAATTAAGTATTGTTTTAATTAAGTTTCAGTTTATTTAAGTAAAAAATTTAGTTAGGACATATTCAAAAATAAGTTATTATTTTGGAAATTTTATTTAAAAAATAGTGAAATTAGAATTATTATTATTTTAATTTTATTTTTTTTTAAATCAACACAAAACAAACTAAGAAATTGAATCATGAAAAACAGGCAATTTGGCAAAATAAATAAACTGAGTTTTTATATTTTTCTACTCTAGGAAACAATTATTTTATAATTTTATTATAATTATATTTAAACTCAAGCCAAGTACCAGAAAAATATAATTACTTTTTTAAATTTTCATTATTATTATTTTTTATTTTATTTTTTTTTATATATTTTTTGTTTTAATATTTTTTTCTATTTTTTTTTTAATTTTTTTAAATCAATAATATTTTTTCTATGGATAATTTTATTATTTTATTTAGGGTATAATTCATTTTTTTTAATATAGTTTTTTCTTTAATTATTATATACATATATGTGTGTATATACATATATAATCAGCGCTTTATAACCTATATTTTATTATAATTTATAAATAAAAAAATATTAATTTTTCTTAGAATTTATCAACATTCTTTTTTTTTTGTCTAATATACTTACAATTATTCATAAAATAATAATAATTATAATCTTCTTTTCGTTCTTTTTTTTTACAAATAATTTTCTTGTTCACTTTGTTATTTGGCGTTGAAATTTGTTTGCCGTTCTTTGCAAACTGTTTATGCATTAAAACAAAAAAAAAACATTTTTATTTCTGTGTAACCACCACATTTTTAAATTTAAAAAAAAATTATTATTAATTTAAAAAAATTAAAAATAAAATAATAAAACCACAACTAACCAACAAATTTGCATTACCTGCAAATATACATACTTCACGGCTACTTTTTAATACAACAACAAACCAAATCGTTATTTATGCGCTGTAACAAAAACAACAACCAACCAACCAACTACCTACCACCCACAAAATTCACAATAACAACGAAAAACAACAACAACAATTACCATGTTAAATGCAACCACAATTTGCTACTATTTGTAATATCAACTAAAAAAAATAAAACTACAACAACAGACTCGAAAGGCCCTGCGATGGTTGTGAGGCGCCTTACGGTTACCGCAATCACATGCCTCTGAGTACAAATACCTCAACGTTCACTGTAAGAAGAAATGCTTTGTGATTTTATTTTTATAACATACATACATATTGCCCTCCTTCGCTGATTCAGTGATTTCTTTAATGCTTTTTTTTCTTTTTTTTTGCTGCTCCTAACTTCATGTGTTGTGCTTACTGTATAAGTAAATTTCTTTTTTTGTTTGTTTGTTTGTATGTAAACGGGTTTATGTTTTTATTTTCTAGTGGATATGAGTTCATAAGTAATATAAATTTTGAATGTCGCTTTTGTTGTGCTCTTTGCTATAAAAAATATATGTATTTTTAACAGATTTATGCTGTCATAGTGCTGGTACTAATATGCATATATACCATATGTACTAGTGGTTTGAATGTTCTATTTATTTATATTTATTTTTTTTTATATCTATTTGGCACTCTGTTGGGTTTTGGTCTGTGCTTTCTGCTGTTTCTTTTGATTTTTCAGCACATTTAGTTATGCATGTGGTTTTGTTTATTGTTTTTTTTTTGTCTATTTTATGTGCAATTAATATTTATTATAATTTTAATATTTATGTATTTTAAGCACAGTATTTTTCTATACGTATATGACGTATATGTCGTAAAATAAGTATTTTTTATAAGCACGATCTGTTGGTATCACAATCTGTCATCTACAAATATATGAAATACTCGTGATATGCATTTGAAGTGTGTTGCATATTTAAATTTGAAGTGAATTTCGTTTTTTCTTGCACATGTCTAAACATTCGCACATATTTACACAAAAATATGCAACCTTTTAGCACTCAATATAAATTTCGATCAGATTTCGCTCATATTTGTGCGTTAACTTCTTTCCTTAGTGTCATTTTCTTAATTAAAATTTTTTTTTTTAGTAAAAAAAAATCGCGCATTTCATTTCCCTAGTCACTTAAGCTGTCTTATTTCAATTCTATATAATTGGTTGTAAGTTTGCAAAAAAAAAATTATCTAATAAAAAATACGTATTCTTATTGGTTTATAAATATATAGTTATAATTTAGTGAAAAGTCTATAATTGATAAATATTGTATATTGGCATTTATGTTGAAAATTATTGTTTATAATTATATTTTTGTACTTCTCTATCTTTTTCTCTCTATTTCACTCACACATTTGAATGTTTTCGTAAATTATCTAAATATACATATAATTTCAATATGCTCATGCCTGCATATTTATTCGTGTTCGTATATACATACATAAATATCACTAAACTATATGTGTATATGTGATCATAAAATATACATTAAAATAATATATATATATATATACATACATACATAAAAACACATACATAGCTTGGAACATCCATGTGGGAATTGTACTGCACCATATGGCTATCGTAATGTTATGGCTTTAAATACGGATACATATCGATTTTCTGTAAGTTGTTGTTGTATGTAAGATGATGTACGCATAAATAACATTTAAAATAAATAAAACAAATATTCGAAAAGAAAACGATTTTTACAAATGCGCTGATTGATGGAATTCAACAAAAAAAACAAATTTTAAGGGGGTATTCTAGTCTAGAGGCCCCTTGCGGTCATCTGAAAAATAAAAAAAAGATGGATTCTTAATTAGAACGAATATCGCTATCTCATGAACCTACAAAACTGAAAAAAAAATTTCATAAAAAAATGCTCATAAATAAACGTCGATTTTTCCACTAATTTTTTAACTTTGTCGAATTTAAAAAAAAAAATGCAAATTTCAGTTTTCCATTTTTTGTTGGTTCATGCGATAGAGAGATATTTAAAGAAAATTCGTCCAAATTTCAAGTAAATCGGCTGATTAGGACTTGAGATATTGTGATTACTGCATCAAAAAACGTAGTTTCGAGAAAAACGCGTTTAAAGTTCCGCGTAAAGGTCGAGCCGATATGGATACCGCTCCAAAAAAATACATGTAAAAAATCCTCTCACAGGCATATTTTTAAATAGTTAATCTTTACAAATATGCAAAAAAAAATCGAATTTTCCAAAATGCTAGACTAGAAATACCCCCTTAAATGAGAAAAGTATGTACTTGCTAATTGAAATACTGTTATTTTTAAACATTTGCATTTGAACGTTTGAAAATAGCAAAAAAATTGTGTGATCGCTTTAATTTAGATTTCAAAAAACTTTTCATACTAACAAATTATAAGAATTTCAAGCTGTTGAAGTGTTTAAAAATTTTAATTTTATTTATGAAATTTGTTTCAAAATTTTCCATATTATTTTATACAATTGAAATTATATCAGTCAGCGAAATTTGTGAAAATTAGCATGTTAAAAAAAATTAGCATGTTAAAAAAAATTATATAATTACTTTTCATATACAATAACATAGTTTTTTAGCTTATGGGTCATTCATTTTTACTAATATAAAAGCATGTTAAGGGGTAGAAGATGGTAAATATTTTGTGGCATGTTTGGTTATAATATTAATGTTTTCGCTTTTTCCTAACTAAAATTCTTATTTATTAACATTATTTACTTAAAGATGGTACACTCTTGTCAATTAAAAATTATAAAAATATTAGTTCGTTTAAAACATGTTCGCAATAAATAAAATAAAAAACGTTTCATCCACTAAACAACAAAATTCATAAGCATACTGAAAAAAGGTTAATCATTATACACAAAATACTTTTGATTTTGATTTTTAAAACAAACCGACTATACTATTTTCCTTCTCGCCTTCTAAATCCACAGATGCACATTTTGATGATTTTATGAGTCAGTTACAAAGTTTTTCTAATTACTTTAACAAAATCAATAGTTCTTGCATATTGTTATTCTGAACCCCTTACACAAATACCATATGTAACAGACTTGATTATATACATATATACAACAAGTTAATTGAAAAGTCCCCGGCCTACCATAGTAAGACACTTTTTTTTTGACAAAAAAAAATTTTTTTTTATTCAACATAGTTCCTTTGAAGGGTGAAACACTAATTATAACGATCCTCCAACATTTCGATATCATTTTCGTAGTATGATTTGTCCTTTGCTTTAAAATAGGTCACACAGTCGGCGATCACTTCTTTATTCTACGAAAATTTCTTACCAGCGAGCATTCTTTTCAGATCTAAAAGCAGGTATTAGTCGATAGGGGCCAGATCTGGAGAATACGGTGGCAATTCGAGGCCCAATTCATGGATTTTTGCCACCGATTTCATTGAATTATGACATGGTGCATTGGCTTGGTGAAACAGCACTTTCATTTTCTTCAAATGCAGTCGTCTTTCGACGATTTCGTCCTTCAAACGGTCAAATAACGCTATGTAATAACCACTGTTGATGGTCCTTCGTTTTTAAGGTAGTAAATAAAAATTATTCAATGCACATCCCAAAACACACACGCCCTAACCTTGCCAGCCGACTGTTGCGTTTTTTCACGCTTTGAAGTGGGTGCATCGTTTGCAGTCCACTCGAATGACTGCCGATAGCACTTCGGAGTGAAATGATGGAGCCATGTTTCATCCATTGTCACATATCGACGCAAAAACTCGGGTCTTTTACGCTTGAACATCTCCAAGCAAGCACTACTCCAAATTATCAACTCGTCGTTGTTTTTGGTAAAAATTGAGCTTGCACGGCACCCACTTTACACAGAACTTTCTCATACCTAAATATTCGTAAATTATTTGATGTACACGTTCAGTTGATATCCTCTAGAGTGCCTGCAATTTTATTTAATTTCATTTTACGGTCATTAAAAATTCTTTTGCGGATTTTTTTTTATGTTTTCGTTGGTAGCAACCTCCTTTGGGCGACCATTGCGTGCGTTCGGTGCTGATTTTACCACGTATCAACTTGGCACACCAATTCTTGATGGTTGATTTTCCTGGGGCAATGTGCGGAAACTCGTCATCAAGCCCAGTTTTTGTTTCAACTGTATTTTTTCCCTTCAAAAATAAATATTTTAACAAAATGCGAAATTCCTTTTTATTCATTCTTTAACAATAACAAAAGTTGCTTTACTCAAAATACTATAATTCACAAACTAATCATTCAACACCTGTCAAATTTATACACGCGTCTTTTGAAGGCTAGAGCTAATCAAAAATCATTAATTAATTAATTCTAATATGTGTCATTCCGGGGACTTTCCAATTGACCTGTTATGTATGTATCTAAAATTTCGTTTTAGTCAAATTTTTGTGATATTTATTTTCCCAATAAATTCAGTTCAAGAGTGTTTTTTTTACTAATAATGTATTTATAAAAATGATCAGCAACAGTTTTTTTTTCGTTTGCACTTTATCGCAAGCAATAATGCAATTCTTTGTGCAAAATTTTTTTATCTGTGTATTTACTCTAGCTGATATTGGTAAACTACTTTTTTTTAAATCGAATAAATAATTGCTACGACAACATTATCAGGCTTATCTAAATATTGATAAAATTGTAAGGGCGTGGAATTTTTGAATTTCTCGTAGTTTGTTTTAGAATGTGAGAAAAATGTAAGAAGAAGCTTTTTGCTAATTTTAAATTCAAAATTTCATTCAATAAATTTTTAATTTCTATTTCTATTTTATAAAATATTTACCCTTAACTGAATTTGCTGATTGTGTGATGGTCATTTTCAACCACATATGTTGCTCTTACCCCTCCACTGAATGTTAAACGTTTGAAAATAATTTAAAAAACAAATTTAAAAATATTTAATATTTTTTACATTTTTATTTTAATTTAATATTTTTAATTTGTTTGCCTACAAAATATTTTTTTTCGCTGTAAAAAATCACCCCGCGTCAACTAAAGCACTTCATTGAATTTGCCTTCCTGCATTCCCATCATTAATATTAAAACAAAAAATTTGTTTAATTAATTTTCAAATATTGCTTTAAAAAAATTCCTCTATAGAGTGTACCATTAACATAACCGTTTTTTTATTTTAAAATCTTCAATGTTTTTTCTACAATAATTATTTTTCTACTTTCTCCTCATTCAAACTGCTTCAGTCCGAAGTGAGTCGCGCTGCTGTTTCTGGTAATTTGGATGCACCTGAGGGAGGTTTCGATGCTATTATGCAAGCGATTGTTTGCCGTCAGCAAATTGGTTGGCGTGAGAAGGCGCGTCGCCTGTTGGTATTCTCAACAGATGCTGGTTTCCATTATGCTGGCGATGGCAAGGCAAGAAATATAAATTAATGATTTTTTCCAATTTTTTTATGAATTTTTGAATTAAAAAAAATGAAACTTTTAATTTAACTATTTTTTAATGTATTTTTTTTTCATTTGATTTATTTTTAATTAAGTTCTTTTTCATTTTTTATATATGTTATTTGAACTAAAAAAATATTGTTATATCATTTTATTGTTATTTCTGTTATTATTATTTTTTGTTTTTTTGTTTTGTTTTGTTTTTTGCATCAAAGTGTAATATTCCTCATCTTTGTTCGTTCGTTTTAAGTTTTTAGAATTAAAAAGAAAAAATTTATTTAGCTTTTTTTTATTTATTTATTTTTTGTTATATATATTTTACAAATTAATTTTTTTCATTGTTTCATATTTTTTATTATAATATTTTTTTATAATTTTTTCTTTTATTATTTATTTTCTTTATTATTATTTTTTTAATATTTTCCTTTTTATTATTTTTTTAGTGTTTTTATTTATTTTTCTCATCAAATTTTATTATTCCTCCTCTATTATTAGCTTGGCGGTGTGATTGCACCGAACGATGGTGACTGTCATTTGAGCGGCGAGGGACTTTATACACACTCCACCATTCAAGATTATCCCAGCATTTCACAAATCAATCACAAGGTTAAACAAAATTCGATTAACGTCATTTTCGCTGTGACTGCTAATCAGCATTCGGTGTATGAAAAGCTATCGCAACATATTGAGGGTTCTTCGAGCGCGGTGCTATCTGAAGATTCATCGAACGTTGTTGATTTGGTGCGCTCCGAGTATAGTGTAAGTAATAGAGATGCATTTTTTTGTTGTTTAACTGTGCATTATTGAATAATCTTGTCATAATTTTTCATTTTTCCCTCACAGAAAATCTCCTCTTCCATTGAAATGAAAGATAATGCTACCAGCAATATAAAGGTTACTTATCACTCTGCATGCTTGAATGGTGGCGCCGAGATACCTACCGCCAAGTGCGATGGCCTAAAAGTTGGTGATATTGTACAATTCACAGCACAAATTTTGGTCACCTCCTGCCCCACAGATCCACGTGAATGGAATCAGGTCATACAAATCTACCCAGTTGGTATTAATGAAAGTTTAATTATTGATTTGGAAATGCTTTGCTCCTGTCCATGTGAGCGTCCAGGCGCTATTGGCTATGAGAGACACTCGGCCAAGTGTAATAATCACGGTACACTTATGTGTGGCATTTGCGAGTGTGATGAAATGCATTTCGGTCATAATTGTGAATGTTCCACAAGTGATGTGCATACGGGCAGTGATAAGGATTTGGTTTGTCGACCGGATAATACAACGCAAGTGGATTGTAATAATCGCGGTACATGCCTGTGTGGCGTGTGTGAGTGTGAGAAGCGTCAAAATCCAGAGGAAATTATTTCAGGAAAATTCTGTGAATGCGATAACTTCTCGTGTGAACGTCATAAGAATTTGCTTTGCTCTGGACCCGATCATGGCACTTGTGAGTGTAATCAATGCGTTTGCAAGGAGGGCTGGACGGGTTCAGCATGCGATTGTCGCGCCTCAAATGCCTCCTGTATTGCACCAAATAACGGCGAAATCTGTTCGGGTCACGGCGTTTGTGAATGTGACGCATGCAAGTATGTTAAAATATTTCAGTGCAATATTTAATCAGATAATATTAAAAATTCATATACTGCTTTTTAGATGTAAATCCACGCCCGAAGGTCGCTACTCAGGCAAGTATTGTGAAAAGTGTCCAACATGCGCGGGTCGTTGCGACGAGTTCCAAAGTTGTGTTCAATGTCAAATGTACAAGACTGGTAAATTCAAGGATGAGGCGATATGTGCTGAGAATTGCACCAACACCTTCGTACCCATAGCCGAGGAGAAAATTGTTATTGATGAAGATAAAGATGAATCCCTTTGCATTTTCTACGATGAAGATGATTGTAAATTTATATTTAAATATAGTGAAGTGAATGGTAAAATTATAGTGCATGCACAGCAGGAGCGTGAATGTCCACCAAGGGTGTTCATGTTGAGCATTGTATTGGGTGTGATCGCCGCTATTGTTTTGATAGGTTTGGCTATACTGCTGCTGTGGAAGCTGCTAACAACCATACACGATCGCCGGGAGTTTGCTCGCTTCGAGAAGGAACGCATGAATGCCAAGTGGGACACGGTAAGTGTGTGGGAATGATGAAGTGAAAAAAGTATTAAAAAAAAATTATTCCATGAAATATATATTCAAAATGCTGCAGTGTATTTTACTAAAATTTTAAAATTTTTTCAGGGCGAGAATCCCATCTACAAGCAAGCCACATCAACTTTCAAGAATCCAATGTACGCCGGCAAATAAGTTGTTCACCTTCGTATGTGAATCAAAAAACGTTGCAAATAAATTAATTTGCTTGGACAATGTTGTATTGTTTGGATTACGAATTTCTCTATAAATGCCATACTAACAAAAAAAAAAAAAACAGAAGTTTATGTCCGAAGTTGCGTGTATTTGTTAAGTGAGAATTTAAATTAGAAAGAAAAGCGAAAACAATATATTTATATATATCACATACAAACATATGTGCACTAGCATCAGCTACTTATAACGCTGCATTATTATTAATATAATGCAATAGTTGAACTGACATTTAATTAAAGTAAAATATTGCTAAAATCCCAAGGGAGAATATAATTGCAAAACTTTTTCTTAAGTATTATACACAAGTGCACGTATGTGCGTACATAACTGTTGTGTGCTTCCGTCAGTGTATAAATGAAAAAAGATACATATACATATATTTCAATAATATACTGCCATTAACATATATATTTTTACACAGACAAAGCAGACAAAACAATTATATATTTATATACACAATTTGAGCGATAAATAATTGAGAAGTAATGTATGTGCCTTTAGAATTATAAAGAAAAAAACAGTTTACATTTAAATATAAAATATTTTATACATTTGAATTTACCAGTAGAACAGATGAAAACTACACATTCAGCTATAATTATATCACCAAAAATATATATACAAATTCTAATGGCATATTCTTCATTAAATGGTAACAAAATTAAGCACTCACCTAGTAGGTGAGTAGTCACAGAGAAGTTTTTGTAGTGGCACTACTTAAGCTAAAAATATATAAATGTTTATATCATTGCATTGGCTATTTGCCTAAATAGACGTTAAATTTGTATAAACGATGAACCAATTTTTTTTTTTGTAACTGTAACGATGCACAAAACGAATATGGAATTTTTTATAATTTTTTTTTTTTTTTGTAATGAGAATTTATACTGCAAACGTGCCTACTACTTACATAAATAGACATTTTGTACTAAAAGGCAATAAAAAAACCATAAAGGAAAAAACTCCTTTCGAAACATTGAGAACAAATTTGAAAACTTAGTACTTTCAAAAAAGTCAAGTCGTTTTGTGACCTATATACTATTACTATTCAAAACATGTATTTAATTTAATTCTTTTTTTTTTATTAAAAATATTAATATAGCTTATGAGTATAAAATTGAGTATGCATGCATATTAATTTATATAAGCTGTCCCAAGTACGCCAAATTAAACCAAATTTGCAATAAATCCAAAAAAAGTAACGAATGTTGTTACCTTGCAAAAAATTGCGAAGAAAAAAAATTTTTTTTATAAAATTTATGTTTTTTGGCAGCTGTCACTATAATCTAATCTTTTGTCCAATTTTTTTTTTTTTTACCTTCGTTAAGAATTTATATTTTTTGTCGGCTCCCAAAATCTTCTCTACGAAGTAGCTTAGAGCTTTAATATTATTTACCGCCAATTTTAGTTTACTTTTTTCTGGGTTTTGTATTATTTTTTATAATTTTTTTTTTTCATTAAAAAAAAAAGTGTTTTAATAACATCTTTACATATATATGTATATTCAACTTTTTTTGTACTGACCTGTGCCGGTAATATTAACACTTAATGCAATTAAGTTAAAGAGTGAAAAATGCTTAAAAATTATATAAAAAGTAGTTGATAGACTATTTGGTATTTAATTGTATTAGAAAAATGTAAGTTTATCAACTTTTTGTTTAGTGTGTTTTTTTTTATTTTAATAATAATAAATTCTAATATTAAGTTAAAATTTGCTTGCTTTGTAATTTATTGGTTGGGGTAGGAATGGTTTTCAGTTACACTGATGTGGCTCGACACTTAAATTAGTACTGTGATTGCATACTGAGCAAGGAATCGAGAGGAGACTCGCCAACTTATAAATAGCAACAAAAAATACTTTCAATCTCTTTCCCAATAAAAGTCTTGAAATCTACTAGCTTACCCTGTTTGTGTAGCAGATTTCATGGTTCGAGAAGTACCATTACCATTGTGATAAGATCCGCTAGGGAATGTTGTAGTCGTTTTAGCGGTTCATTAGAAACAGGCAACGTTGCTCTATGCTATCGTTGTCATCATAAGGAAGTACCAGGAAAAGAGCAATGAGTAGAAATATTTAAATAGATGGTTAGTGTAGTAGGTAGACTCATTCATGCTAGACATACGTTGGGTATGTTTGAGGTCGAGCATAAGAGTTGACTCTACTACAATTTTCAGACCTTAATTGCATCAGTATTACTGTCGTAGTTCGAGCTCGTCATCTGCAATTGGTAGTATCGGGTTCCAATATTCACTAATCAATAATCACACGCTTGTCACGGCTAGTGAGTTAAGGAAGGTTTTGATTGAGTTTCTATAAACGGTCTTGCTTGTCTATAATCGCGTCTAGCTGTAGCAGTGAGGGTCTGTTATGGTCCTTAAGGCGATGTTTTAACAGGTCTGTTCCATTCTCATATGCATCTTTCTGATTGCTTTTATGTGGCCAAAAACGTTGCTTTATACACACATTGATAAGAATAGCGGTTGTATGTGGTGTGAATGAGTGCGGCCTGTCGAATGTCTTTCCCAGTAGCCTTGAATTGTTGATCTTCAAAATCTTCACGTCATTGCCTTTGGCATTCAGATTTAGAGACTACTCTTTGGGGGAACGTGTCGCCGTGGACCAAGCAAGTTAAAGTCTTCGGTCTCTGGCAGTAAAAAATAGAACAAGGTCGATGAGGTAACCGTTTAGTTCACTGGTTCAAGCATAAAATACCAAGAAAACCCCCTTTCGTGGGCGTGAGAGTTTCGAAATAAATGAAGAGGCACCTTCCTGCGAAACCCGAGATTGGAAGTTTGGTCTCAAAATTTTACCAACGATTATCAATAGCTTAGAAAAAAATCATGCTCAATCTCTTCAAACCCGCCGGTAATAAAAGGAACTCAGTGTGATAGAGCTGACAAAGTTCGTGCATAAGGTCAGCTTTGTTTTTGTCCAAAAATCGGTTCAAACCACTTTCGCACTTTTTCGGGCCCGACGAATGAAGTTTTAATCCGATCATCGTATTGCCTCAGATTAGACATAGATGTGAGGGTGGTAAAAAGCTTACTTGTACCAGTGAAGAGTGCAGGACTTTAAATGCTCCTTTTAAAGTCGCTCTTTGGTTAAAATATATAATTTCTTATTAGTGCTATTCTGCGACAAATGTTTATATCGTTACTCACTTAATAAATTGTCTTAATTTAATTCTAATTTTTATTTTATTCAGTATTTTGATTGCTTTTACATTTCAAATGTATTCAATTCAGTAATTAGTTTAATAAACTCCTTCAAGACATCCCAACAATCGCCACCCAATATACCCAAACAATACATGACGCTTCTTCACATAAGCAGCTATAACTTTTAGCAGCTAGCATTTTCCTTCGTTCACAGCTTATTGTACGAGTCCAGCTGTAAACCAATGCATAGTTTACGATATCTGTTGGCGGTCAATGAAATTAACACTGCGAAATACGAAACGTTTACTCTTCATTTTGTATGCCAAATTCCTATAATTTAGCTGCAGTGTTTAATTGAAAATCAAATCCGCATCTGGTGCGCCCTTCTGATGGCGAAATTTCGGTTTATTTGGGCGTTGATAGTGATTTTGGGACATGTTACGCTGAGATTGCATTAAAGACTCCTGCAGACGATGTTAGAAATGTTCGATTAGTTATGTTTTCAATTTTATTTCTTTTACAACAATATACCTGATAATCCTCCTCTTCTATGCGTTCTGTTATGTTTAATGTTAAACGCTTTACACGCTCTTTCTCCTCACGCGTCTTCTCTTCCTGCAATTTCAAATTGATGGCTAGTTGAGAATCGGATGGTGCGGCAAATTGTTTAAATTGTTGTTTTCCACCTTTACCGCTGCGTACCATGAGTACAAAAGGCACTACACTGGCGCCACCAACAGCTCCTGAAACACCATTACCTTTGGCTGTTTCTTTTTCGCTTCCCGACTGATTTCCATTCGAGGCTGTAATTTGCTCATACGATTTCTTACTAGTTCGAGCCATCATTGGCACAGGTATATCCTTCGTATTCGGTTTAACAGTCTCTTTGATACGCTCCTGATAACAATCTTGTGCCATTTTTTCGAACATTTGTTCGAATTCTAAATCTTCTTTGGATTTCTCTGTTTCTTGAGGTTCAGAATCTTCGAGCATAAATTCATTTTCAGTCCAGTCTGTTGTATTGGCCAATTCATTGGCATTATTCGCATCCTCCATGTTAGGATCATCATCAGCGCCGGCGTGGTGATCACGTGTGCGCGGTTCACGCTCAGAAGAGGAATCGTCACTCAACTGTTAAGAAAGTGTTGAAAATTGAATGAAAATGTGCTAAAAGCTCTGGCAAAGTTTTATGCAAGAATTAATGTTTTTGAAAACAGTTACTTTACGAAACCCAATGGTTTATTATGCGCCGAAGACTGTTTTTCTTTCATAAGAACTGCAAAGTGTCTCTACAAAATGCAATAACAGTACTTACTGCGTCATCAAATTCACTATCTTCCCGTATAGGCTCCAGACCATTGTCGCCTTCAGATTGCAACTGCATGCTAGCTTTCAATTGGGGATACAACTCTTCTTTAAGTTGTTCAATAGCCTCCTTGGCTTGTTCGAGACTTTTGTAGAGCTGTTTATAAGAAATACAAAGATTATTTAATTTTTAATTGAAAATTATACTGAAAGTACCTTTAATTTCGGCCGCACATTAGCCAAGCAATCGCGATACATATGATCCACTAATATAGGGAATAAATCCGATGTATTTTCCACCCTACTAAATACTGGATGTGACTTTTTATACCAGTAGTAGTGCTGGAAAAAGACCAAAAAGTAATCCAATCTGTAAAATGAGTGCAATTATTAGCAGCTATAAAATTTCATTATATTCCCTTATACTTTTTGCGGCTCATGGAGCTGGTGAAATACTGGCCACACGTATCGAGCAACACACAGGCCAGTTTTAGACGAAACAAACTATCTGGCGGATCTAATTCTGAGTAAACACCTTCTTCCGTTGACACACCCAGTGAGATAATAGAATATAGTGTATTTAGAATGTTCGTCGATTCTACCAATTTATAATTATACAATTCACCCAAATATTTAGCCATTGCTATGCGACGCTGTGCTAATTTTGGTGAGTGTATTTCGAGACCTGCACGTATATCTTCGAAAACATTATCGATAACCATTGTCACGGCACGCTCCTGATACGAACTCATGCCCGATACCAAATCAGCAAGACAGCGTATGAGTGGAAAGCGTAGCAGATAAGCTTTGGACATACATTTAATGGCATAACTGCTGACTTCGGGGTCATCCCAATTAATGCGGCGCAACATTTTTATACATCTGTCGACATTTTGTTTGCACAGCTCTTCAAATATTAAATGGCGTATATATTCATGGATTACCGGTCGTACTACAGCATCTTGTTTTACGCTTTCTGGTGGCTTTACCAAATAGTAGACACTCTCAACCTGGGCGGCATGTCGAGAATCTAAAGCCGTAGCGGTTTTCAGACGCATCATTTGATCGAGAAAGACATTGGTAAGCAAGCGGGAGTCACGACAGTTATAGAGATAAATGCCAGCGACCTCAATAAAAGCGCAAGCCATTTCAATTTGATGATGTTGGAAATCGCGTAGCAACATCTTCAGACAGCTGAGCGCGTCGAATTTCTTGCACAGTCCAAATTTAACCATTTCACCAATGAAGCGTACAATTTTTATTTTCGATTCGATATTGAGTTGATTTTTTTTGCGTATGTGCCATTTGAATTCTTTGCGTAACATCTCCGATAAATCAACGGCGACATCTGTGTTGCAGAGATTTACAATGGCAACAAAACGTGAGAGAAACGGCAATAAATCCAAGCGTGTTCTGTGTATGAAAAGGTATGCAATTTTTATATAAAAACTTTATGTCGAAATTTACAAATACATTACCTTTGCACCGCAAAAATGGACTTCGTCAGTTTTTTGCGATTGTTTTTCGTATTGAAATTCAGCAAAAACTCTATTGCTGCCGAATCTATGAGCTCCTTATTGACACAATTGTTTAAATTAGACAAAAACTGATCGAAATGTTGTTTACTATGCGGCACGTGTAGCGCACGTCCAACTTCCATGAGCGCATTTGCAATTTTGTCCGGTAATGGCGCAGCTGGCGTACCGTCTTCGTTGACTTGTTCAGCTGCCGGCTCAGTGTCTTTATCATTCGGTGGATCTGAAGTTGTTGAGGGTGGGTCATCTATATCCAATTCAACATCTATATCAGCATCGAGTGCTTCCTCCGTCATCTCTGCGGGCTCTTCAACTTGTTCTAAATCCACTTTGGGTGCGGAAAAATTCGGCAGATATTGCCGCAAATCGGGCAGATCTGTGTAAAAACTTTTTGTTTCCTCGTCGCCCCAGGGATCAAGTTCACCCAAAGTTGCATCTTCGAGCATATTTTCGATTACTGTGCCCGCATTACAGGCTTCTGTTTCACTTGTCAACTCTGGCAATGGTTCGTCCAGTAAATCAGAGAGCGTTTGTGCAGATGAGAGTAATTTGTCAAAGTTCGCCTGCATTAGTTCACATTTTTCCTTTTTATCATTCGAAATTTCACCTAAAATAGTTAATTTGTGTAGTAAACAAAAAGCAGATGTTGATAGACTTAAAACTTGCCTTTGGATTCCATTGTACGGCGTATGTTTTTTGTCATATTAAGAAGCTCCTGTTGTTCGGATACTAAATGCTTGCATAAATTTTTGAAATAATCCTTTAGCAAACCACGTAGATTTTGTTGTCGGTCAGGCGCAAGAAAATCTGACTTCGGTATAGGAATACCACCATATTTCTCCGCCAAGTCTTGCATTTTGCGTGGTACAAGTCCCGCATACTCTTCTCCACAATGACGACAAAAGGACAAAATTATTGAAAAATTACTATGATCCTCTTTATCTTGTGATATGACATTGATAAGTACAGAACCGAGTAATTGTAGGCCCTGTTTGCCACTAATCACTCCAGAGCTAACAAATTCCGCAAATAAACGCAGGTCAACACGCAATTTACTTGGATTGGAAATCTTTTCACCTGGTTTTAACGAAAGTGTTTTCTGCCACGCTTCCAGAAATTGTCCATCAAAGTCGGCATAGGTTTGATGTAAGCGTGAACAAAGCGTTACTACTGCCGGCACATCGGTCATTTTTAATTTTGCTTCGGAAAGTGCAGCACAAATTTCGGAAATGTATTTACTTAAATTAAGACCGCTCATATCTTTGAGCAGTGCATCGAGTTGCGCGGCAGTAAACTGTTTAAGTTTTTTAACAAATGCAGTGTTTCGCTTTAAGCTGGAATCCAATTTGGCAAAAAAAGATTCGTTGGGATGCTCACAGTTGACATTTTCAGCACGTAATTGTGCTTTTGTGTTGATTTTTGTTTGTAGTTCCATTATGAAGTTGTTGAGTTCTTCACGTTCACGGCGCTCCGTCTCACTATCGACAACAGCGTCTTCATCTCCTTTCGCAGCTGCCTCCATATCTGGCGGCGATTTTTCAGTAGATTTATTATCATTGCTGTTGCCTGACTCTTCAACCACCATTTTGGTAGCTATATTTTATTCTCAATAATTGTAAGTTTATTTAGCTTTATAGAATTTCCGATTTTCACACTTTTATGATTTGTTTTTTTTTTCTTGCGTATTTGCAGGCAGACAATTGATTTGACGTTTGTAGACGCAAACAGCTGTAAAGGAAAACACCTCACACTCACCTACGTGTTTGCATGACGTGTACGTATGAAGTGTGATAACACGATGCAATGGTACAATGATAGCTCAGAAGATTGCATCCAATTGAAAGAGAGCATCTTACTATTCTTTCAAAAAAATGGAGGGAGCTGTAGTTTTTGCTCCGAACGGTCGATGGATTTTTGTGTACATAGCTTTCGTGTATTATCTCTGTAATGAAATGTAAACAAGTTCAGCTGTTATTGTAAACTCAGAAATAGTAGGTTTGCTTACCATGTGTATCAAATATTTATCAAAAATGCATCGCATCCTGAATACTACTGATAATTTTATTTGGCACGCTGGTATTATGTTTTTAAAGAAATAAATCATTTATTTGAGAGTAAGAGGGAAATAATAAATAAGAGCTGTCTTATGTGTACAGAATATCGAATTTCATGTTCTGAGAAATTGGCTCATATATAATTTAGTCCGTGATCCGATCTGTCCACGGAAGATTTTGAAAAGGACAAAACTCATCAAAGTCAACTGACGTTCGCATCAGCTGAGCCGATCTAACTTATAAAGAGGAGCGTCATGAAATAAAAAATCACTAAAGCCGATGACAGATAGCACTTTGTTGCGTTGCGTGACGTTTTCAGCTTTGCTATCGAAGCGAAAAACACTTTAGCTATCCAATGAATTTGTTAATCAAAACCAGAGATGGTAACCATTATAAGTTTTATAAAAAAATCATTTTTAATCATTTTATTCAGCTACTTAAAACTTTCGATCAATGATAATTATTAAATTTTCCGATGTCTCCAATAATAATTATTAAAAGTATTTAATAATTTTTCAATCAGATATAATATTTGGATAGAAAATTTAAAGCTTAGTTCTAATCATCACTTTTGAAGGAAAATTAAATTAAATCAAAAATTAAAAATTATATCTGATTGAAAAATATAACATAATTGTTCAAAATTATATCCTGAGCGATAAATAAAAATGTAATTTTATTATTAATTTTGATTTTTATAGACAATTGATCACACTTTTCAAAATCACTGCAGAATCGCAAAGGACCATTAGGCATATACTTCTACAAATGTATACAGAAAACTCTTATGCGATACGTGGAGACCTTTGTTGTCGATCGATGTGAAGCATTAGGTTACGACTGAACGGGAGGACCCCCTGCGGGTTAGGGGTTCAAGAATTTACCCACGGTAAGGCATGCCTGTCGTTAGAGCCGACTAAAATCTATAGTTCCCGCGACAGTCGGGTCTTTATACCAAAACGACCCGGATTTTTATCCGGCTAAGCACTGTCACTCCCGCAATGTTCCCATTTGGAGAATTTTCTGACCACATACAGCACGCAGTGAAGAAAATATAGCGGCCGGAGCTGAGAGTGTACACGTGGAGAGTCGATTCGGCGCCGTTCGCAGCAACTCGAACTGACGTATGGAACGACTTGGCGCATTTTACGTCGACATCTTAAATTGAAAGCATGCAAACTACAGCTTGTGCAAGAGCTGAAGCCGCTCGGCCTTTCCAAGCGACATCGCTTCGTTCTATGAGCTCTTGAAAAGTTGCAAGAAGATCCAACGTTTTCGAACCAAATTTGTTCAGCGATGAGGCCAATTTCTGGCTCCATGGGTATGTAAGCAAGCAAAATTGCTACATTTGCGACGAAAAGCAACCTGAAGAGATTCAAGAGCTGATATTTTATCCAGAAAAAACAACGGTTTTGTGTGGTTTGTGGGTCGGTGGAATCATCGGCCATATTTCTTCATAAATGATGCTGGTGAAAACGTAACCGTCAATGGCGACCGTTATCGCGTCATGATAACCGACTATTTTATGCCCGAAATTGAAGCTCGTGATCTCCGCGACATTTAGTTTCAACAAGACGGCGCCACTTCCCACACATCGCATCATCGCATCAATCAATGGATTTATTGAGAGAATACTTCGGTGAGCAGATAATTTCACGTTTTGGGCCGGTCGATTGGCCACCAAGATCGTGTGATATAACACCGTTAGACTTTTTCCTGTGGGGATATGTAAAGTCTAAAGTCTATGCGGACAATCCCGCTGCCATTCAAGTCTTGGAGCAAAATATCACGCGTGTCACTGGCCAGTTACCAGTCAAAATGCTCGGCGAGTCATCGAAAATTGGACTCAACGGATGGACCATCTGAGACGTAGCCGCGGCCAACATTTGAAAGAGATAATCTTTAAAAAATAAATGCATAAATGAATGTTCTTTCGAATGGTAAGAAACCTTCCCCATTAAATTTGATTAATTTTCTGTTTTTTTTTTCTTTAAAAAAGTAGGGTGTCTCGAAATGGATCACCCTTTATGTAAATATTTGTTTAGAAGTACATACATATACGAGTATATGCAAAACCAACTTGGTTTCCATGTAATTACGGTTTTGTCAATAAGAATTTCATTACCACACCACTTTCATCGCTAAAAATTTCGATGCATTAGAAAACCTCTTCAGTTGTATAAGTGAAATCATACCGTTAAAATATATTTTGCCTGCAATTTCACTACCACCGACGCGTGTTAAGCTATGCTTTGTTGGGCTGTTGAAGATAAGAATTTACTATCGCGCTTCCCAAGTATTTATTCGAAAACCGAAAGTGTTAAAGAATTAATGTTAAAATCGAGTATACCCATAGTGAGTGCAGTTTTTGTTGTGCTTTAAAGAAACAGAAGAAAAAAGCGAAATAAAATCGTATAAACCTCTTAATCACTCAAACGCAACACTTCATAAACTCATCACGCTTCCCATCATGAAGTATCATGCAACATCATATCTTGAGAATCGCATCTTCGATCATCGTCTGGTCAAGGATAATCTGCTGGATAAGTGGCCGACGGAGCATAGCAGCGTTCATGAGTATATTGAGCGCAAGGATCACAGGAACCTGGCCGAATCATATGTATCGCATGCCATTTTTATCACAACAACATTTTCATAAACAATTTTTACACACATTCCATTCAAATTGCCACACCACTCCCCCGCCTGCCTCATTACACATTTCAGTGCTTGTAAATTGAGATTTTCATTTTTTTTTCAACTCATTCACTGTAGTTTTTTTTTTTTAATTTGAAGTGAGGAAAAGTTTTGCAGTTTTCAATTTTCGTAACGATTTTCACAGCTTAATTTTGTTATTTCAAAAAAATTATCAGTTCTTCATTCAACAAATTAGTTCGTATTTCTTGTTAGTAGAAAAAGAAAAAAAAAATAATTAACTAATAAAAATGACCACAAAATTTGAACAAACTGTGATGTATTCACAATTGCAGCCATGGAGCACAGCTGGCGCGCCACCATGTATGGAGCCAGTGACTGGCCCATCGGTACCACCACGCGTGGGCATAGCTTACCAGGTTAGATGGTTTGAAGTCTGTGTAGACTCATTTTTCCTTATATGATTTTATTTTGTTTTAAAGAACAATCATCCGCATCCATGGCGACCGACACTGGCATACGAAATGATTGAGGTCAAGAATTTAGCTGAGCAACCCGTAACCAATCAGCTGGTGAAACCGTGCTTCTCGCCGTCTGGCATGACAACGGAACCAATGAATTTCCCCAATTTGGTAACTGGCTTCGAACGTAATCCACAACATGCTGCTCGTGCGGCGCTCTTCACGCGCTACACCAACAACGAATGGGTTAATAGTAATTTGACCAAATATGCTGAGTCCAATATAAATCGGTGAGTGGAGACAGGTGTTTTGCACATATACTTATATATACGAGTATGTATGTCTATAAAATTATTTCGTTTCTATTCGTGTAGTAATCAATCGGAGCGCCTGCGCAACGATGCTGTGCGTTTAATGCGTGAAACCGATGAGAAGACCTCGCAAGGGCAACGTGATGCGGGTAGACGTTTGGGTGAACGTATAACCGATGTCACCTTTTGGCGCAACGAATTAAATACTGAGTTGGATAAGTTGGTTTCGGAATCGTCCGCAATTTCCGAATTGAAGCGACGTTGTGGTAAAGCCATGTTAGACTTGGAGGCGCCGCTACATATCGCACAAGAATGCTTGTATCATCGTGAAGCACGTGCGGGCGTTGAAAAGGTACATGATGCGCCTGAGAAGGCTTTGCTATTGGAAATAGATAATATACGGAATTCACGTGATAAGCTTAAAGATCTACATGAAAAGGTAAATTAGAGAAGCTTTATTGGAATTCCCTCATAGTACTCGTAGTGACCGCAGCCATGTTCACAGATCACAAGACAAGCCAACGACTGCCGTGCCGCTCAGCATTTACTCGAGGAGGATATAGCGCATAAAGAATCCACTTTGGGCATCGATTCGGTTTGTCATCAACTGAATAATTATAGTCGTGGCATTACTTACTACGGCGGCATTGAAAAATACGACCCCAGCATTAGTACGCAGGAGTCATGGGCCGAGGCGAGCAGTCAACGCGTTAGCAGGTTAAATACTTGACGTTAAGGTTTTTCCCTCAACTCCTATTAACTTCAATTTTGCGTAATTGTAGATCTCAAGCCGAACGCGCCAAGCTTTCGCAATTGCGCAGCGACGCTGAGACTATCGTCAATGCAATCGCTCAATCTGTTTGGGATCATTGGAGTAATACGAACAACGCCTTGGATCGTCGCTCACAAGAGATGAACGAATCGAAGAATAAGATACAATTACATTTGCACAAGGTGCAACAGGAGTTATTTGATCTGGAGAAACATATATTCTTAATACAAAAAGGTATACAGGATAAATCGAATCCACTGAAAGTGGCTCAAACACGTTTGGAGGCACGTTCGCATCGTGAAGGTGTCGAATTATGCAAGTAAGTATTTATACGAAAGAGAGACTCTCTTTTTCCAAGGCAGCTTTTCACCGGTTAATGAACTGCGCTGAACTTTTCAATGTATTCAACTCTCTCTTCCTTTTAGGGACTGGGCTCAACTACGCTTGGTGCAGGAAGTGCAAGATATACAGGATACTGTGAAACAACTCCACCACAAGTTACAAGAAGCCGAAGCACAGCATCAAAACTTACTTAAGACCCGTTCAACATTGGAAGCTGATTTGCGGCGCAAAGTGAATGCATTATTTATTGATCGTGAAAAGTGTATGGGACTGAGGCGTTCGTTCCCCGTAAATAATTTGATTAAATACTAAATTTTAACCGTAAATATCAATGTAAGAAATTGTTAGTTTGTATTTGCCAGTAAATAGTAGTAGTGTTCTGTAAAAATTAGCGCTTGACATGTGCTAAAAGACGTTATGTCAATATTGAATAAAAAAACTTTGTCGAAGGAATTTTTGCAAGGTTTATCACTTTTGTTTGATCTTGGAAAAATTTTGTGTTGAAGATTTTTCTTCACTAAAATCAAGTCCGTTCACTCGCAAAACGGCCTCTCTCGAAACATTGGAAAGTAGACCCTGAGCAGGCTTTCAAAAATCCCACCGCGAGCTAGAGGTACAAGATCTTACTAGCGGTAAGGTATGCCTATCATAAGAGGCGAATAAAATCCAATAGTTCCCTCGACAGTCGAGTCTTTATACCGGAACGACCTGCATTTTGATAAGGCCAAGGACTGTCACTTCCGTAATATTCTCCGAAGCCCAATTTGGGGATTTTTCGACGGTTACAACAACAACAACAACAACAGGCTCGCAAAAAAGAGTGGCCATTTATGTATGTTTTTTCACTTTTCCAACACTACATAATTAACCCTATCAAAGTACCTGGGTGAGTAAGATGTAGTCCTGCTTCTGCGTACGAATTTATGTTGGAAATATAGTCTAGTCAATTTTTATTCTTGCCTTCTTATCGCACTCTCTGGGGAATTTTAGCAGCTTTTGTTCGCGATGCGATAACCAACCCGTGTTAGGGCTTGCTGATTTGTACTCACGTCTCGACGATGTATCCGCAGATACTTTTTAAGACACCTATAATGCACTTATGAGAGTTGCTCCCACTCCGATATCAGAAACTTGTTTGGGGATCTTAACGGAATTATCTTTAGTACAACAGTCGGAAAATTCTGCTTTAAAGTCGAAACATCCCCGGATGGATTGAGGCTGATCAACTTCGGTGCGTCCGAAATATGGTTGCCTGTAGCACCAGATTCCGGCAGAAGAAAATTCGTCAAGCTAAATGGTTGTCAGATGATTGAAAATCTCGCAACCAAATCGACCAGGTTGTGATAGACGGAAAACAAGTTTCCAGTGAGAGTATTGTGCAAAAGATTAAATATCACGGTCAACGCACTGATTGTACCTTGATGAGTCGTCATTAGGAGTTTTCTCGAGAGAAAGATTTTGCGTACGAGTTATGGTCCTCTACTTATAAATGGCGGCGAATTGACATTGATATAGTTCAGTGTAACAAGAGACAACGGTTATGCTGGCTTTTGTCATGTCGTACGAAATAAGTACCTACAGAGGAAGAGGAAGAGGAAGAGGAAGACCTTGACCCCATTTAAAGAATCCGGTGCTTTAACTTGGCGTCTCCAATTGGCGCTGAACGGCGAAAAGAAGAAACGACTATTGTTGGATCTGCTATGATCTTGTAAGCGGTGCCCGTGCCAATAAGTGAAATGAGAATTGGAGTACGGGATATTATAAAGGTCTTCTGGAGGATTTATCTAGAAAATCCAGTATTAAACTAGCCTGCACGACTTTTCTCGCCGTTGTGACTCAAAAAAAAATTTTTAATTCGTAGTATATAAAAATTTATTTGAATAGTAATCGGATCTATGTTGATGGCCTGTGCATTTTGAGGGAATGAAAACTATTGATAGTTTCCCATCGCTATAAAATGGCGAAGCAGCTGATTCTTGTTAATATATTAATATTGAATTGAGTGTGTAATATATCGTACTTATTTACTTTTAATTAAATAATTAAGCTTTTAGCTAAATTATATGCCTAAAAATTAATTTTTCTTACTTTTTAAAATTGATGCCTAAAAGTATGCAACGAATTTTCCCACTTGATTGCTACCACATCTTTGAAGTCGAAAAATTCTAAGTTGACGTATGTAACACGTACTGAAAATTACTAAATACTGTTACGATTTTGCTCATTCAACCTCGATGATTTCCCAAATCCTTCGGGTACGATCTCTGGATTGTTAAATGAAAATCGCCAACTTAATTTGCAGTCTCTTTATTTATAAAGACTTTATTTAATGTCCTTTTATTACTCAGTAATTCACAATTCAATTACAATTTACTTTACTATTTACAATCACTTGCATACAACTTACATAATACTTTCTATTTCAGTACACTTCTTGAATAAATAATTTTCTTTAATAATGTTACGATCTTGCTGATTAACCTCGATGATTTCCTTAATCTTTCGGGTACGACCTCTGGATTGTTAAATAAAATCGCCAACTTAAATTGCAGTCTCTTTATTTATAAAGACTTAATTAATGTGTATTTAATTATTCGGTAATTCACAATTCAATTACAATTACGTTACTATTTACAATCACTTGTATACAACTTTCACAATGTACTGTTTTTATTACTTTACTGTAATGTAATCTCCACGAGCTTAATTCACAACTGATTGCTCTTGCAGTCGAATGTCGTCCTTATATACTTGTTTGCTGCTTGAAAAACGAAACCCCTGGAATAATCGCGTCGTTTACGATATACCTCTCGCTTACGATAAACCTCTCGCTTACGATAATCCTCGTTTACGATATTCGCTTCGTTTACGATAATCGTCGTTTACGATAATCGCCTCGTTTACGCTCTAGAACGTGCCAGCTGTCGGCTCCTCTCTTTCATCTGTCATTCGCTTCGCATTTTCGCCACACTGCCCTCCACCTAAGTCTGATCGTCCCGATCAGACACATTCGCTGTTCCAAACGCAGCAAGCCTCTCTAGGTGGACCACTTTCATCTTGTTTCTCGGCCTCCCCACAGTTTGTATTCGATACACTACGTCGTTTAGTCGTTTGATTATCTTGTATGGACCTTCCCAATTGCATTGAAGCTTTGGGGACAAACCTCTCTTTCGTTGTGGATTGTACAGCAACACCAAATCTCCATTTTGGAAGCCTTCGGAGTTCATCGCCTTGTCATACCTAGCCTTCATTTTGTCACTCATAATTTGAGTTCGCTGCCTCACAAGAGCATGTATCTCTCTTAACTCTTCCTCGAGAACAGTAGACGCTTCCTTCCCAATTCTTCTCGCATCACCAGTTATTCCAAATTTTAAATCGCTGGGCAACCGAAGTTCACTACCAAACAGTATCCTGGCAGGTGTTTGACCTGTTGTTTCATGCACTGCGGACCGATATCCCATAAAGAAAAGCGGTATGTGTACATCCCAATTATCTTGATTCTTGTCCACTACTTTTCGCAAGTGCTCTTCCAGGGTCCGGTTGAATCGCTCTACCATGCCATCTGATTGAGGATGCAGGGCTGTCGTTCGCGTT
Source organism: Neoceratitis asiatica (assembly GCA_030068015.2). NCBI lineage: Eukaryota > Metazoa > Arthropoda > Insecta > Diptera > Tephritidae > Neoceratitis > Neoceratitis asiatica. Next base: position 36,304,796 of record CM061525.1, on the reverse strand, counting down.
TTCCGAATACGAAGTATCTGGCACATCTCTTGGAACACCGCCGCTTCAAAGTTTCTTCCTTGGTCTGAGTGCAATTCTATAGGCGCACCGTATCTGGTAACCCAATTGTGAGTGAATGCATCCGCAACTGTTTTCGCTTCCTGGTTTGGAATTGGGTAGACCTCAGGCCATTTACTAAAGTAGTCCATAACCACAAGAACGTATTTGTTTCCTTGTTTGCTTAGAGGGAATGGACCGGCTACATCCATGGCAACCCGCTCAAATGGTGCACCTGAGTTATACTGTTTCATCTGCCCATGACTTCGTGACTTTGGCCCTTTAGCTGCAATGCACTCCGTGCAGTTAGCAATCCACTCAGCGATCGACTGCCGACAGCCAACCCAATAGAACCGCTGCTTGATCTTCTCCAGCGTTTTTGTAATGCCTAGGTGCCCTCCACTAGGACCATTATGGAATTCCTTAAGAACATCCGGAATTCTTAACCTTGGAACTACTATAAGCTTCCGAGAGCACTGGCCATCTTCACTTTCCCATACTCTATGCAAACAGCCAGATATCAATTCTAAACTGTTCCATTGTGCCCAGTATGCTTTCGCGATGGGACTTTCCGCTGCCATTTGTTCTTTGCTTGGCCGTCTGTTCACCTCCAATCCGTGCATTACCAATTCCAAGTCCGGATCTTCTTGCTGACATTTCCTTAAGTGACTTGCCTCCCACTCTTCTGCTGATGTAACTGTCATTAGCCGGACGTCTATTATGTCTTCCTTACCCTCGGCTTTTGAGCAGTGCTTACATTCCAAACAACATGGTCGACGGGACATAGCGTCAGAATTTCCGTGCGTATTACCCTTGCGGTGCTCGATGGTGAAGTCATAACTTTGCAGCCTCTCAATCCACCGTGCAAGCTGCCCTTCAGGATTCTTGAACTGTAGTAGCCACTTCAGCGCTGCATGATCCGTTCTAACGCGGAAATGTTGACCATACAGATATTTGTGGAAGTGTTTAATGCAATCCACCAACGCTAATAGTTCTCTCCGCGTTACGCAGTAGTTCCGCTCTGGTTTCCCAATAGACCGGCTATAGTAGGCAACTATCTTCTCCTGCCCATCAATGACTTGCGAAAGTACCCCTCCTATGCCATAACCACTAGCATCTGTGTCCAGAATAAATGTTGCACCTGGAACCGGGTACGCTAGCATAGGTGCAGAGCATAGTCGTTCTTTTAAAGCTTGGAAAGCATCCTCTTGTTCCGTTTTCCACTCGAAAGATTTATTTTTTCTTGTGAGTTCATGGAGACTATGAGCTACGCTGGTGAAATTCGGAACAAAGCGACGATAGTAAGTACACAGCCCAAGGAAACTTCTTAATTCATGCAAATTTCTGGGTCTCGGCCAATCCTTCACTGCTTCTATTTTTTCCTTCGCAGTACACACGCCCTTCGTGGTTACTTGATGACCTAAGTAATTCACCTCCTTCTTGAATAAAGAGCACTTCTTAGGACTTAGTTTAAGACCAGCGCCAGCTATTCTCTGGAAAACTTCTTCCAAATTACTCAGATGTTCATCGAAGCTCTTTCCCAATACGATTATGTCATCCAGATACACCAAACAGGTCTTCCAGTGTAGTCCTTTGAGCACATGGTCCATTAATCTTTCAAAAGTGGCAGGAGCGTTGCATAACCCAAATGGCATTACCGTAAATTGCCATAGACCGTTGCCGGCACTAAACGCTGTCTTCTCTTTATCTTCTTCACTCACTTCTACTTGCCAATACCCGCTCTTAAGGTCAAGTGTTGAGAACCATTCTGTGCCAGTTAACGAGTCTAGTGTATCATCGATCCTGGGCAAAGGATAGCTGTCTTTCTTTGTGACATCATTTAATCTCCGATAGTCCACGCAGAACCGCAACTGGCCATCTTTCTTCTTCACGAGTACCACCGGAGAGCTCCATGGACTTGCCGATGGTTCGATAACATCGCTTTCGCTCATTTCCCTAATTATTTGGCCAACAGCGTCACGTTTTGCTAGTGGAACGCTTCGAGGAGCTTGACGAATTGGTCTTGCGTCACCAGTATCAATGCAATGCTTCACTACGTTGGTCCTGCCTGGTTTGTTGCCATCCTTGTCGAATATGTTGGAGTATTTACGGATCATCTGGCTGTCCTTGTGCTTGTACTTGTCTTCCAACCCTTGCGTCCATGCATTGATATCTTCCTTCATCTCCTTGCTGCCAATAGAGTCGATTCCAGATGAATCATTGCTGTTAATAATGGCTTCTACCTCTTGACATTGCCCTAATACAGTTCCTCTAGGAATTTTTACTGATGATCTGGTCATTTAATACTCTCACTGGGATGCGTCCATTCTTTCGTGCCTTAGTCAGGGTTTTTCCAATAAGTAAGTCCAGTGTAGAATTTTGTGCTGCTTCGACAATCCACAATTTGTTTGTCCCACAATCTCCATTAATTTTCGCCCAAACAATTGCTTCTGACTTCGGTGGAATCAGTTCACTGCCTTCTAAGACCACTTGTTTGCTGCTGTATGTGGAATCGTAGCCCATGTTTAGTGGTACTTCCATGTTCTTATACTCCATAACCTTGTTATTCAAGTCGATCTTGATACCTTGCTCCATCAAGAAGTCCACTCCTATGATTACCTCATCTACGATCTGCGCGACTATAAAGCTGTGTAACACCGTCACATTCCCTATTGAGACCTCACATGTTACTTCTCCCACCACTTGTGTGTCCTCACCAGTCGCCGTTTTCAATATTGCTCCAGGTAATGGTCTCACTTCTTTAGCGATCAGGTCAGTTCGAATGATGGAGTGTGATGCGCCCGTATCCACTGTTAATTTTCGCGCTCGTCCATCCACATATCCACCAATAGTAATGTTGCTCGTTTTCCTACCAATTTGCGAGACGGAGATTATGGGGCATTCAATTGCAGGAGCCAGCATACGCCCTTTTAGACTGGCTCGTTTTAGTTTAACGACTGAGAAGTTGATGGTTTATCTTCGTCAGCCTTCCGTTTTCGCTGTCCTTCTTGTATGCTGGAACCCGTTTTGCATTCGCGTGCGAAGTGACCAGGCTTTCCACATTTAAAGCATTTCCCAGCCTGATTCTTACCACCAGAACGATTCATTCCTTCTAACGACTTCAGAGTTCTCAATATTTCGGTCATCACATCTGCTGTTTCAACCTCCACTTTATTAACTTTGTATGCTGGTCTGCTTATGAGTGCCGCCGTTTCACGTGTTTGAGCATACGCCACTGTTTCAGCGAATGTTAACTTTGGATTCGCATATGTCTCCCGCTTGGTATAAACGTCTTTTATGCCGCTGATGAATTTTTGTATTTTCACCCTTTCAAGATGCTCACCTGATGCGTCTCCGATGGCTAAATGAGCCAATCTCTCAATTTCCGAGGCATATTCCTGTAGAGATTCGTTGGGTTTTTGGTCGCGCTTTTCTAACTCCATCTGGTAAATTTGTCTTCTGTGTTCGCTACCATAGCGTCTTTCCAGGGCTCGCATCAATCCGTCGTAATCATTTCTCTCATAATCAGGTACAGTTTGCAAAAGTTCTGCCGCAGGTCCTTCCAAAGCAACGAATAGTGCAGCAGATTTTTCCTCCATGCTCCATTTATTGGTTTCAGCCGTCTTCTCAAACTGGAGCTTGAAGACTTGGAAGGGAATTTTTCCGTCAAAAGATGGTGTTTTTACCTTGGGAGCGTTCACTGAAGTGGTTGGACGATTTAACTGCAAATCCCGAAAACGACCTTCCAATGTGTTGACTTTGGCTTCAATTAACTCTTCCATTTTTTCTTGCCGACCTTCCAATTTGTTCACTTTGGTTTCAATTAGCTCCTCTATTTTGTCTTGCCGCTCCTCGATTTGATCCTGTCTTTCCTTAAGTTCCGCATTGTCTCTCACCAGATTTTGCTGTATTTGTGCGATTGTCCCTTCTAATCCATCAAACTTTGCATCCATCTTTTCTGATATTTTGGCATCCTGTGCATCCATATTTTGTGAAATTGCAGCCAATAACATGTTCATGTCAATACCCGCAGATGAGCTAGGAGCCTTTTCTTGAATCTTACTTGATGGCTGCTCTAACTCCTTCGCAGAATCACTAGCCTCTTCCTTGTCAACATCCTTCAGGGATACATCTTCATCCTCGCGGCGGAATTCGTATTGGTTCAAGTCGATACCTTCGACTTCCATTGCTTCTCGCAGTCTCGATTGCAGGTCTGCCTTATTTCCTGTTGTAGACAATCCTCGCTTTGCCAACTCCTTCTTGAGAGGAGGTATCGTCAAATCTTGAATTTTCACCATTTTTCAATAATTATCCTTTGGAATTTATTTAACAATCCCACTTCTGACACCAATTGTTACGATCTTGCTGATTAACCTCGATGATTTCCCAAATCCTTCGGGTACGATCCCTGGATTGTTAAATAAAAATCGCCAACTTAATTTGCAGTCTCTTTATTTATAAAGACTTTATTTAATGTCCTTTTATTACTCAGTAATTCACAATTCAATTACAATTTACTTTACTATTTACAATCACTTGCATACAACTTACATAATACTTTCTATTTCAGTACACTTCTTGAATAAATAATTTTCTTTAATAATGTTACGATCTTGCTGATTAACCTCGATGATTTCCTTAATCTTTCGGGTACGACCTCTGGATTGTTAAATAAAATCGCCAACTTAAATTGCAGTCTCTTTATTTATAAAGACTTAATTAATGTGTATTTAATTATTCGGTAATTCACAATTCAATTACAATTACGTTACTATTTACAATCACTTGTATACAACTTTCACAATGTACTGTTTTTATTACTTTACTGTAATGTAATCTCCACGAGTTTAATTCACAACTGATTGCTCTTGCAGTCGAATGTCGTCCTTATATACTTGTTTGCTGCTTGAAAAACGAAACCCCTGGAATAATCGCGTCGTTTACGATATACCTCTCGCTTACGATAAACCTCTCGCTTACGATAATCCTCGTTTACGATATTCGCTTCGTTTACGATAATCGTCGTTTACGATAATCGCCTCGTTTACGCTCTAGAACGTGTCAGCTGTCGGCTCCTCTCTTTCATCTGTCATTCGCTTCGCATTTTCGCCACAATAATTTCAATTTTATTTTATTTGATGTGAAACCACCTAAACATAAAATTTATCTTTGGGTTGTCAAATTTAATTCGTATGACATTCATGGTGCTGTCATAAAATTCCCCCAGCTGATTTTTAGCAATGAACGGCAACACTATTTCTCATATACAAATGTGTGAGTGCGCGTGAGTGTCTTCGATCAGCAATTGCAAGGAAAATTATTTGTCGTGCCGACAATTGCTATGCAAAAATCTAAATAAATTTGAGAAAAGTAGTTTATAATATACAAAATTATAACTTTTGTGTTAAGGCGAACAAAAAGAATCGATTGAAATAATTCAGCGTTATTGCTGTTGATTTGGTGAGTAAAAAAATTGCTTTTAAGATAGACAAACTTTGATTATACTCCACGTTGATTTGTTTACTTCTATTCATGATAATTAAGTGAAATGTTGTTCAATTTTTGAATATTTTGTTAAATTTGGACTAAAAATGTAATTTTGTAACATTAAGATAACCTCTTGTGAGATATTTGTAAAAGAATCAATAATGCATTATATATATTAGAAAATATACCTGGGATTCACTGACGTGTACTTTACGTACTAAACGAAAACTATTCGTACATACAAGCAGATACAAGCAGGTAACAGGTAACAAAAAAGGTGCTGATGTTAAATGGCCTAACTGAGGGGCTGATTTAAAAATAAATTCGTTAATATTAAATGATGAAACTTCATTATGACATTATAAAGATAAGAAAATTTGATCTGATCTCAAAATTATCAGCCTGATACAATTTATTAAATATCAGTAGTAAACGAGCTTCTTAAGTTAAAACAGTTAGAAAAAAATAATTTTGAATGGTAAGACATTACGAAAAATTGCTTCGGAATAAAGAATTTCTCAAGATAGGATTATAAAAAACCTGAGACTAGTGCGAAAAATTAGGATAAAATCAAAATTAATTCTTTTTTTTTGGCCACAAAAAGGCAAAGCAATGCAAAATCTCCAGACGATAGAAATCGTGGTGGTTCGCTAATGGTCTAAGACTGTTTTTCCTGTTTTGAAAGAGAGTCATTTGAGCAAGTGCGTGCAGAATAATTACGAAAGAAGTTTACCAAAGAATATTATATGAAAATATGCGTGTAGCCGGTCGGTTGAAAGCCCAAGATTTTGAAACGGAAATTAGTTCTTCTAGTTTCGCTAAAAACTTAACCCTAAAACAGCACCGTTTCCCAAAAGTTTGTTGTTGAATATTAAGTTTAGTCGATTTTCATAATTTTCCTTGAGGCTCAATTGAAGTACAAGCGAAGTGAGACCTTTTTTAAACTTCATATTGAGCACTTACAAATTTGTGAGCTACCAAGTGCCACATCGGTCTTACGGACTCTCACTATCACTTACCACCGATCGAACTAAGATTTTTTTTACATATATCCACTTATTATTAAACATTGATAGACTTACATATAGGTATCATCGCAACTAAACACAGGAAAATCTTTTTAAGATGTTATTTGTCCAAATCATTTTTCTCTGTAATAAATAATGTTTTATCGTTTCAGCAGCTACATCAACATGCGTTTAGCAATATTTCTTTCAATATTGTGCATATTCGAATATGCGGTCGCTGTAGATCAAACAAATTTTAAGACATGCGACCAAAGTAGCTTCTGCAGGTAATTAAGTTAAATATAATGCATCTTGTGCAAAAATATTTAAATTTATTATTTATAGGCGTTGTCGCAAAGTTAAGCCGGACAATACGAGGTTCGCATTGGTGCCAGGTACACTGAACATTTACTCAGACTCCATAACAGCCGATCTACAACATAAGGATAACAAACATTTGTTCAGCTTGAAATTGGAAGGCATTGAGGTAGTTTCATTGTTAAAAAATTAATTACAAATATTTTATAAAAATTGACTTTATAGAAAGGCGATACCTTCCGTTTAATGATCGATGAGAAAACTCCTTTGAAGCCACGTTACAGGGTTGTGGATGCGCTAAAAGAAATACCAAAGCCAGGAAGGTATGCTTACAAGCAATTCAATGTATATTTATGAATAAATGGCACACACATACCTACATATTCATTCGATCTCATTTATTTGTTCTTACTTTCTTCGTTATAGCATTAAAGTACAAGAAGGTCAGGGCGAATTCACCATTACTTCGGGTTCCAACAAAGCAGTTGTCATTGCTGATCCTTTCCGCATCGATTTCTATCAAAATAATGTACTTACCGTTTCCGTTAATGCTAAGGGTCTTATGACTTTTGAACATTTGCGTCCAAAACCACAAGAATTGGGCACAGACAGCCCTGCTGCCAATGAAGTGAAGAGCACTGATGAAATCACCGATCCAGGTGCATGGGAGGAAAATTTCAAATCTCATCATGATTCAAAGCCATACGGCCCTGAAGCTGTTGCACTCGATTTTTCATTCCCAGAAGCAGAAGTGCTTTTCGGCATACCCGAACATGCTGATTCATTTGTATTGAAATCGACATCAGGCACAGACCCCTACCGTTTGTACAATACAGATGTCTTCGAATATATACTCGATAGCAAGATGGCTTTATATGGATCAGTGCCAGTATTATATGGCCATGGGTAGGTTTCCCTGTCTAATTTGAAAACACCACAACCGTATAATAAAACATGTTGAAATAATTTAATTAATTAGTCCCAAACGTACTACTGGTGTTTTCTGGCAAAATGCTGCGGAAACTTGGGTTGATATTTACACTGCTGAAAAGAATGTGGTTTCCTCAATTGTTAATTTCGTATCAGGTATGACGTGTGCGAAAGAACACAAACACAAACGATATATAATATATCTTTCCATAGGCTCCAGCAAGACCGATCCACCCGCTGCTTATTTTATGTCTGAATCAGGCATCATTGATGTTTTCATACTGTTGGGTCCCTCACCAATGGACGTATTCAAACAATATGCCGCACTCACTGGCACAGGACCATTGCCGCAAATGTTTACACTTGCTTATCATCAGTCACGTTGGAATTACAATAGTGAAGATGATGTGGAAGATGTTTCAGCTAAATTCGACGAATATGATATACCAATGGACACAATGTGGTTAGATATTGAACACACCGATGGCAAGCGATACTTCACTTGGGATAAATTTAAATTCGCTAATCCACTTGGTATGATTGGCAATTTAACCAAATTGGGCCGTCACTTGGTGGTGATTGTGGATCCACATATCAAGCGCGATGAGCAATATTTCTTCCATAAAGATTGTACGGAACGCGGTTTATACACCAAGACACATGAGGGCAAAGACTATGAAGGTGGGTTTGCTGCTTATTATATATAACTGTTTAAATATCGTGAATTGTACCTGTGTGCAGGTTGGTGTTGGCCTGGTGCTGCCAGCTATCCAGATTTCTTCAATCCCGATGTGCGTGCCTACTACGCTAGTCAATATTTACCGTCGAATTATAAAACCGTTACTGGCGATGTCATGATCTGGAATGACATGAACGAACCTTCAGTTTTTAACGGCCCTGAAGTGACAATGCCCAAGGATTTGATTCACCATGGCAATTGGGAACATCGTGATGTACATAATTTGTATGGTCACATGCATGTTATGGGCACCTTCGACGGTTTACTTAGCCGCGATCCCAATCAACGTCCATTCATTTTGACTCGTTCTCATTTTGCCGGCACTCAACGTTATGCAATTATTTGGACTGGTGACAATATGGCCGATTGGGGTCACTTAAAATATTCCCTGAAAATGTGTCTGTCCGAATCCGTTGCCGGTTTCTCGTTCTGTGGTGCTGATGTTGGTGGTTTCTTTGGTAATCCTGATGCTGAGCTATTTGCACGTTGGTATCAGACCGGTGCCTTCTTGCCATTCTTCCGTGGTCATGCTCACATCGATACAAAACGCCGTGAACCATGGTTGTTCCCAGAAGATACACGTTTAATTGTACGTGATGCTATTCGCAAACGGTACGCTTTCCTGCCATTATGGTACACTATGTTCTATGAACATGAGGTGACTGGTGAACCTGTTATGCTCCCACTGCTTGCACATTATCCGCAAGATAAGGAAACATACAATATTGACTATGAGTTCTTGCTACAGGATCGCTTGCTTGTGCGTCCAGTGATGGATCTCGGCGTAAGCAAAGTAAATGTTTACTTCCCAGCCATTGATGATAAGAAGACTGGTGATTTTTGGTACGATGTCAGTACACTTAAGAAGTATACAAACGCTGGCTATGAGAGCATAGCCGTCGACAGCTATACCGTAAGTAGTTAGAAGATACCTTAAATAAGTAGATTTTGCAACATTTTTTTTTAAATCTATATTTTTTAGATTCCAGTCTTTCAACGTGGCGGCACTATTATACCCAAAAAGGAACGTATACGTCGTGCTTCAACGCTCATGAAAAATGATCCATACACTCTGGTTGTTTGCTTGGATCGTGCTGGTAAAGCCAAGGGCACACTCTATATAGATGATGAGAAGTCATTCGCATATCGTAAGGGCGAATTCAATTATCTTCTCTTTGAGTTCGAAAATGGTCAATTGAACGTAAACTTCAAGGCCAAACCCATGTACAAGACATCTGCTTGGATTGAGCGTGTTGTTATTGCTGGTTTGGATCGTACACCCAAGTCGGCCACTCTTATCGTTGGCGGAGTATCTCAAGAGCTGGAAGTTCTACCTCACGAAGAAGGTGTCGCCATACGCAAGCCTGGCATCTCTGTATTGGAACTCTTTACTATTAGATTGAATTTCTAAGCTGACCAGAATATATACAAAAGCAATTTAAAAAATCATAAAAATTAACTTTAGATAATTTCACATTTCAATGTAGAAAAAAAGGCTTGAATACCAGTTGGTACTCTTTAAATTGACATTAGCGCACTTCTATGTGCCTTTTAGGTATAGTTTCACTGAATTTTTTTTTAATTTCTTATAAAAAATTTTATCAAAATTTGTGTTTGTATTGTAGTATTTTAATAAAAATTATGTATTTCCCATGAGAGTATGTATTAAATAAAATTTGCCTGCAAAAATAGTGCGGTGAAGAAATTTTTCTTTTGTTTTCATTGTATATTCAAACAGAAATAAGCATTCACACCCTGTATGTTTGCTGAGTGTGCAACAGTTGGTTGTTCGTCCGCAGCTTTGTTGGCACCACGTATAATGGTGTGTTGTGTTGTAACTGGTTAAGCGCCACCCTCCATTGGTAAATCCTTAAGGGTGGTCATACAATTTTGAACAGTTATTTTGTGGCTGTGTTGTGTGTTGTTTACGGGGAAATAGACATGCGCTGAAGTGACCATTTTTATCCGATAAGGAGTAATATCAACGTTTATTTCGTGTAGTCGTCGCATTGTATATTAGTTTTATTTATGAGCTTGGAACGAGTGGTCATTACGCCGCTTACTTGGATAGGTTTTTACGTAATATGGGTTTTATAATTTAATTATTTTGGATTTCAAGCTTTGTATTAAGGAACAAAAACCATGTTTTTCAAACAATTTAGTTAGATATACGGAGTTTTGGTCTATTGGACGTTAAATTTTAATAAAATTTATTGTATTTTCATTTAAATTTTTGTTTTAATTTAATTTATATTTTGTTTCATTTTATATTTATTTTATATAATATAATTTAATTTAATTTTTATTTAATATAAATTTTTTCTGTTTAATAAATTTTTATTTATTTGTGAAGTCAGGATCCATTGGTTCGATCCCTGGTAAAAGAAGTCTGATGAGGAGATGTGGTGAGCTCCGAAACAGCTGCCACTTCTACCATTTTTCTTTGTTGTATAAAAAAATTCAATAACAAATAAACAATTACAGGCCGCAATAAACAATTATAAATTTTTTTATTATATTTTTCACTTTACTTTATTTCGATTAAATAAATTTTGTTTTATTTTACTCTATTTAAAAAAATGAGATTAAATTTGTTTAGATATATTTGAATTTAATTAAGCTTAATATTTTTTTTTTTAATTTTTATTTAATTTTATTTAATCTTATGCAAATCTATTTTAATAAATATATTTTATTTTATTTTAGTTTATTTTAATTTATTTAATTTGTTTATTTTAAATTATTTTATTTTATTTTATTTTACTATATTTTGTTTTTAATTTTAATTTAATTTTTAAATTTAGTTAATTAAATTTTTTACTATTTTTTACTATATTTTTTGTTTAAGTTTTATCATTAGTATATATTTATTTTATTTTATTGTTCAATAAAATTTTTCTTTTATATATTTTTATTTTTGTTTTATTTTACTACAAATAAAATTTGAATTAAATAAATTTTGTTTGCTTTATGTATTTTTATTTTAATTTTTCGGGTTTATTTTATTTTACTTTATTCTTTATTAAATTTTTCTTTATTTTACTTTTTACATTTTAATTTATTTTTGTATATATTTTGTTTTATATTATAAAATTTGATTTTTTTAAATTCTATTTTAATTTAGTTAACTTAATTTTTTTTATTTAGTTTTTATTATTAAATTTTATGTATATATTTTATATGTATTTTATATTTTTCCTCCATAAATTTTTTCTTTATTTTATTTTTTTCCCTTCTTTCTTCTTCTTATTATTTTTTGTATATTTTACTTTTTCCTCAATCAAATTATGCTTTAATTTATTTATTTTTTACATTTTATTTGATTTTATTATATTTTTAATTTTATTTTTCACTTAATTCAATTTAATTTATATTAATTTCTTTAATATTTTGCTGGTTCTCCTCTAATTGATGGCAATGCAACGACAAACGCAAATTTAACGTCATGGCCAAAAGCACTTAGGAGTATAGTCGTGGAGCAGGGTCACCAGAGTTGTAACGAACTCTTTTGGCGAACGAGGTAAACGGTAAATTTTCGTCTCCTCACACCTCAAAGTTTTAAGAAAACATTATACTATTTTAAGGATAAACGTGCTTGTTTATTTTTCTTTACATTAAAATATGACTGTACACGGAAAATTGTATTGAGATTGGTGGAAATGCGTTACATAAACATTCCCATTTTCAATAATTCACAAATGAAATTTTCGAGGTTTCAATGCAGCGACATCATCAATAATATGATAAAAACGAATCTTTTGAGCAAACTCAATTTCAGTTGACAAAATTGCCAAGTTCTTTAATCTTTCTGGTCGATTTCAAACAATTTTTTAATAAGTTTTAGTTTACTAAAGATACGTTCACAGGCAGCTGTAGTTACCGGAGTTCTCAAACAAAACCTGACTGCCATTTCAATGTTCGGGTATGATTCTTTGAGACTGTAATAATGAAGCTAATGAGGTGCCTCTAGAATGATTGCAGATTCATTGTGGTAGGGTAAAATTGAAAGCGCCACATGCTTGAAATCAGAAATTTCATCAATTAATTCTGCTGCACTGATATCTCTTTTTCTTTCTCTTTCTCTTTCTCATTCGGTTTTGCCCAAAGAATGCAAAGGTTCCAAAATCTTCGATGACTTTCGTTAATTTCTTGAAACTCCAATTTATTTCAGTGATCGAAATATCGAAATGTGCGTTATTTTCTTCGCAAACTTCTTCAGAATTTCTTGTTATTTTTTGTAAAACTTTATATACATACATCCTCAATTTGAAAATTTAAGGGCCTCATCGCCTTCGCTTTGGTATCTGAATGTTGGTATAAATTTTGGTGTGTCTATCTCTTCTCCTTCTGGCACTTAAATACTTCGGACCTAAGTTAATATACCAATTCATGTGCATGAAGGGTATAAAAATTCAGTGACATTCCAGTGACTTCTAGCAACTTCCTAATTAATATTCTAGAAATAATTTCTATTTTTTAAATAAAAATCTATTTTTTTATTCATTAACTATGTATATACGAGGGTGCGTTTTTATGTTCACGGAATGGGGGAAAAGGGGTGGAAATAAAAAACCAAACTATTTTACGTTTTCAATATATTCACCTGCAATATTGAAATGTATTATGATCCAGTTATAGATATACCTTCATCTTTATAATCGGTCATTCATATTCCTTCCGAGTCCCAAAAGACCGTTGTCATGAGTTTTCCAGCTGACTGTGACACCATAAACTTCTTGAGGAGTGCTGGATTTTTATGCGTCGACTCAGGATCAAATGATCCAGGTTTTGTATCCAGTAATAATTCGACTCAAAACACCATTCTCACGGAGGTCCAAAATGCACGTGAACACTCTACGCGCTGTTGTTTTATTATACCTTTCATGTATATACATGAAATCATATATTAACTTTAGTCTGAAGTATGTAAGTAGCAGAAGGAGAAGAGATAGACCACCAAAATTTATACCGATCGTATCAGAATCACGAGCCGAGTTGATTTAGCCATATCCGTCTGTCTTATTGAACGCAAAATAGGAGGCCCTCAGTTTTTTTTTATAGATATTTAAACCAAACTTGGTAGGCAGATGCACGTTTACGTTTAAACGATCATTTGTCGGAACCGGCCAGATCGGACCACTATAGCATATAATGACCGATTTTTCAGATTTGAAGTTTTGGGTCATAAATCAGAAAAAAACTACCTAAGAACGTTAAATTTGGTATACTGCACTTAAATAATGCCCATTGCATTGCATATTGGATCTGAAAATCATCGAAATCGGACTACTCTATCATAACAGGTCAATTAAAAAGTCTCCGACCTACTATAGTAAAACAAATTTTTCTGGAAAAATTAATTTTTTTATTAAACATAGTTCCCTTCAAGGGCCATACACTGACTATAGGGACCCTCTACCTTTTCGTTACTATTTTGTGGTAAGATTTGCCTTCTGCTTCAAAATTGGCCTCAATTTCGGCGATCACCTCTTCATTCGACAACGAAAATTTCTTCCCAGCGAGCATTCTTTTGAGATCTGAGAAGAGGAATTAGTCGCTGGGAGCCAGATGCCGAGAATACGTTAGATGCGGAAGCAATTTGAAACACTATTCATGGATTTTTGCCATCGATTTCACTGGCTTGTGACAATGTACCGTGTCTTGGTAAAACAGCACTTTCTTTTTCTCCAAATGCGGTCGTTTTTCGGCGATTTCGTCCTTCAAACGATCCCTTTTTCAAGGTAGTCAATGAAAATTATTCCATGCGCCATAACCTTGCCAGCCGACTTTTGCGTTTTTCAACCCTTTGGAGCAGGTTCATCGTGTGCAGTCCACTCGGATGACTGTCGATTGCACTTCGGAGTGAAATGATTGAACCAATTATGTTGCTTGGTTGACGATAGCTCAATGACTAATTGTATTTCTACTAATTATGAGTCACTGAACGCGTTACGATTCATATGAGGCTAACCACCCCCCTACAACTATCTCCGCCAGTTTCTTCATCTCCGCCACGGCTCTGAGGGTTACCTGCAGAACTAGATTTCTGTAATATCTCAACAAAGATCAAAAACTAAAAGTAACTCATCATTTCTGAACTCAAATAACAACCACTTACTAGCTTTTGCAAATTTCACTATCGTCTAGTGTCTCTATGGAAAAAAGCTCAATAAAACAAATTCGTGAAATTTGTAAGAAGAAGATGTGAACAAGGTCGAACGAGCTCTTGCAGTAGACAGTAAAATATTTTTAAGAACACATTACTGCATCCAAAAAAAGAAAAAAAATATTCGCACACATTTTTCAATCTCTTAACAGTTTCTTTTATGTCACTTTTTGTCCTTGCATACAGAATCATTGGCCTTTATTAAAAGAGGTTAACGAACCTCGAATAACATTATATTTATAAATAGACATATGAACAGTTATATTTAGGTACATACATATGTATATACTCGTATGTAAGTTGTGGCATAAAATATAAATTTTCAGTTTTTTCAATAGTTTTTTTTTTATATATATCTTGGTCGGCAGTAAAATGCGGCTAATCTGCAGAGGAAAAGAAACAAAAACTGACTGTTTTTAAAACGGATGTGCAAACTCATGCATGCACATAAACATATGAATATGGCGAATGAAGATTTGTGTTCATTTACTTTGTATGTATATGTATGCATACGTATGCATGTGAAAATTAAGCTTGTGAAGAGTAACTGAACCAGGATATGGAGATAAATGCTTATATGAATAAATGCATACATAGATATGAATGTAGTTGTGTGTAAATATGTTAATTATATATGAGCACGTTGTTGTTGTGTGCGGACAATTGTAACAGGCAACATTGCATGGCAGTCAGCATCAGGTAAGAGTAATAGCAGCGACAACAACAACAACAACAACAACAACAACAACAACAACAACAACAACAACAACAACAACAACAACAACAATGATAGCAGTGTGGAGTGGCATAAAAGCTACATCAGCAGTTTATGGCTTGTTGCGTCCACTTTTCTGTATCTCATTCGTGCAACTCCACCAAATCCACCTGACTATGAATACTTAGCCGCCCACTTAGCACACACACACACATGCACATGCACACATAAAAAATACTCTTAGTTATACTCATATTCTTGCAACGAGTGCACTCGACTGTGCAATTCATTTTTTTAAAAGCCACCACCACACACACACACACACACAAACACATTCGCACACACTTTTTTTTTGCCTCTATGACCATGAAATGGCAACAAATTCATAAGGAGAGGCAAGTACAATTGTAATGGAAAAAATATGCTTGACAACAAAGTTGCATACAAAGTACAATTAATTAGTAGAATATGCTGTTGCTGGTTGCTGTTGCATGGCATTTTGAACTTCCGTTTGTTTGTTTGTTTGTTGTAGGAAAAGTTGCAACATTGCTGGACAAAAAACAAAAACCAAATAATAATAATAATAAATACAGAAATGTAAAAAAGCAGCGAAAGTCAAAAAAGACTACAAAATAATAAAGAAAAACACAAATTAAGTGCAAGAGATGCCACACAAATCTAAATTTCAAAAAAAAAAAATTAAATAAAATAGAAAAATAACAAAAATAAAAAATTCCTTTATAAGCTTTATACCCTACACTAAAGGAGGCCAAGTGACTTTTTGTGGTAAAAATATTCATTCAGGCACTAGTACTCTTCTTCGTTGTGACTCACACCCCGGCCAAATCAACATATAAAAATATAGATAATGTTTTTTTTTTGTAAGTGAGATCGCACGCGTGCGGCAAATTACAGTCTCTCTAAGTGTATACTGTAATGAAAGCATCAGCGGTTGCTCGAACGCAACTTGAAATCGTAGGCCCTTCATTTTGTAGAAAGAACACCACAAATACGAGAGGTTGCACTGTCGAAATCGTGTTTTGTTCTCTTTTCGACTATTACAGGCACCCTTTGAGCGATTACAGCCGAGTATAATAGCATCATGATTTTTTCTCTTCGCCGTTCATCGCGGATTGGAGACACCAAGTGATGCCAAGTCATACTGCACCTGATCATTCAAACGGAGTACAGGTTTTTCCTCTCTTCTCTTTCGTCGACCATATTCTGCAGAAGAGCTGATACATGCACCTTGTCAGCTCTCGCCATCACATTTGAATAGTTCTGCCAGTAAGCGGGCAATCGCAATTCGAACATCTTTATAGTCAGGTCATTATCGATTGGGGTTTCGGATTACTCACATCTTTTACTTCTATTTAGCAGGCTCGAGAAGTGTTTCCTCCATAAAATCAGTATGCCTTGAACAACGGTTATCAGATTACCTCGTTCGTTCTTACTTGTGAATGTAAGTATTCGTGTCTCTAAAGGCGCAAGGCTTCCCTCTTCAGCTCTCTGTATCTATCTAACCTCACACGTGTCTTTGTCGATTGCAACGTTGTGTGTTGGGTACTCTCTTTTCTCTCCTGTGCTTCAATATTCCACAACATACCAGCCCTTTTCTCGACATTTTTGAAAACTAATTGATTTTGTAGCGGCAGTACGCAGAGAGCTTGAAATGTCGTTCAACGTCTCCCATTTATCAAATTGCCGATGGGTGCTCTGAGAAACCAACAGTGCCATCGAGTAGAGACCGTTTGGCATTCTTGTGTGACAACAGCTTTTCGACGTTGAACGATCCTTGCGTTTGATAACAGGCCTTATTTGCTGCACAGAGGCGAGTGTTCATTTCTGTTACTACAAAATAGTGGTCTGAGTCGATAATCTGATACTGCATACAGCTATATTCCGCACACCGTCGAAGTCGATCAGCCTCAGCTCGTTTGGGGTTGTCTTCTAATAGAAGCTGATTTCGCAGACAGTTGTACTGAAGTTTCCTTCTGCGTGGGCAAATTTACGCTCCTAGATTTCACAAGGACCCACCTTATTGCGTCGCACCATTCATTCTTTTAAATGTTTGCAGCGGTCGTCATAAAAAGCGACGTCTATCATCCGAGGCTAATTTGAATGGTTTTTCATTGGAGTATATTTTCTATGTGGTAGGTTCCAAGCCTTACGCAAAATCGCAGGGAATTCGACTTTTCACTTCGGTTCGCCTCCAATCGGATGTTAGTTGGCTACTCAGAGAATACTTCGTCTAAGACCGGAAGTCGCAGTATACGAAAATATTTGGACCGATCTCTTCTCTTTCTGATAATACAATAAACGAAAAATATCAAACTAAATTAAAAATAAAATTTTAAATGCGAGAAAGGTATAAAAACAGAGGACGCAGTCAACACCAGTAGCCCGATTTGTCAACCACAAAACAACACTCAAAAACCTTAACTTTCTACGCTGAAGCATACACACAATTCAAGTAGCAGGGCGAACAAACACAGCCGGACAATGGCAACAAAATTGTGTGGCGAGCCAACATCGGGCGACTGGCTGTCAGAGAAGCAGACTGCCGTTGTAGGCAATGATGGGCTGACCGGCTAACGCTGATCTTTGTGGCTCATACAATGGCTATTGTAATGGTGTGGCAGTTAAGTTAACTTGATGTTTGTCTCGGCTGACAATGGTGACGGTCATCGTGTTTGGCGATGCTGATGACGATTGTCGTTATTGTGGCGTTTAATTGTTCGCGCAATGTCTGTTATGGGATTAACATTGTCGTTGCTTCCAATTGACAATTAGTTAGTTTTTCCTTTCATTCCCTTTCCTTCCTTTCATTTTTTTGTTTTCTTCTGTTTTGTCGACTTTCGTTTATTTCAATGAAGTGGTTTGTTCTTCGCTGTCCTAAGGGCTGATATGCTTTAAATTATGCCTTTTTTACTACTTTAATCGACTTACCTATTTCGGTGGCTTTCGAGTATATTGACACTGAGACAGGTCCCAAGTACAGCACAATAGTCGATGGGATATCTGATTGAGAACGCTGTACTACTTTAGTAGTTGTATTTATACACGGGTTCTCAACATAAGGATGACAATTGTTCTCGAAGGTCGAACTAGTTTCGAAAGCCCAACATTAGGAATCATAAAAATAGTAATCTATTCCAACGGAGTGAGTTCAAAACGCAGTCACCAAAGGAAAGGAGGAAAAATACCATTTAATTCGTAATTTCCTCCTTGACCCTGACCCTGTAAGCAGACAAGCATAAATGCTTAATGCTATTATCTTCCTATCCTATGCCGGCCGCATTAGCCAAGAAGTTAGTAGTACTACCATGCGGAAGGTGTTGGGTTCCAACTCTGGTAAGATTAACATCTAAGACTAATTCTAATTGCGGTCGCTCTTCTGCATGGAATGTCAAGCTCTCCGGGTGTATTTTTGACGTCAAGCAAAAGTTCATCAAAGAAATCCACCAACCGTTCGGATACGGCTTAGAAAAAACTCAATATCTCTCCAGTTACTGGAAAAATATACAGACACACTTCACAAATTGGAGGAGGAGTACTGCCGAAAATCGTTTTAGCGATTATAATAGTGATTGTCGGGGAAGCTTCAGTGAAGCCACTCCGTCATATTCGATTTAAAGGTTCGCTGAAGTCTAATTGTAGCGTCTGTTCACCAGCACTGCAGCAGTGAGCAGGGTGCGGGCTGCATTTGATACAACTTAGTAAGGCTTCGGAAGAGAGACCCCATTTTTGATGAAGTGTGCCACTGCGCAGCTGGTTGATGTCCTTGTAAGAATAGACTGACAACGGCGGTGATGTGCGATAAACGTGATAAGGTAGGAGACGAGCAGGTCCTTGTGACTTTGACTACAGCGGCTATATAAAGGAGTGGATTCGTGGTGGAAGAGATACCAAAATGCCTGGAATTCACCCCGGAAGCGTAGTTCTCTATAACGCTGATTTGCGACCATGATCCGACGAAATAGAATGACGGTAAGACCAAGGAGGCATTTTATGAGCGCCTGGAGCACACTTATGCGCATTGCCCCAGCCACGTCGTGAAAATTGTACTTGGCGACTTTAACGTCCCTTACATATCTTCGCCACCACTGTCAGCCTATATGACGAAACATCCAGAAATGGGTTGAGACTGATCGACTGATATATGGTTGTCTGTATTACTAGATTCCATCACTCATAACTCATAAAAATACTTGGCTGTTTCCAGATTGAAAAATTCACAACCACATTGATCTTGTTGTGAGAGACGGGCGACATATGTTCAGTGTTTTTTATGTGCGTAAGTTCCATGGACTAATCACCGACTCGGACCACTATTAGAGAGAATCGAACATCTTAGCGATACACAATTTCTCCATCTCTTAACGGATTCGATTCGATCTAGGCTTCGTTTTTGTGTGTGTTTATTTGAGTGAGTACAATATAATCAGCAAGTTGATGCTTTTCTGAGGTTTGGAGGACTAAATGAAAAGATTTTCATACATAATTCTCAGCGACACCACTAAAAGTATGGAAATTCCACTAGTAAGACTTAGCATACTATATTAACAACATAATCACAACAGCTGTGGCTGCAATGGTCGCCAGCAAAATCTCAAAGGAATGTGAAATAAGGAAGGAGCTGCCGCGCTGGTGACGCAAAACCAGCAAGAATTTTTGAATTTTTCATAGCTCCAACAACCATTTCTTCAAAATTTTAAAAAATAAACAAGCATTGGTGGGAAGCTGGCTCATCTCTGAAAAATAATAAACATCGCCATATAAAAGCTAATAAAGCACATACGCTGCGACTTAAGACAAGACAATATTTCAAATTCGCGAAGGTTTTAGCTCAAGTTGTTGTGGTAGCAGCACCTTGAGGACAAGCGGGAAAAAAACATAATCTCTTGATTGCAGCTTAAGGCGACAGCGCAGGTAATCTGCAAGTTGACGGTGTGTGGTGTGTGTGGTGTCGTGGAACGCGATGGAAGACAAAAAAAAAAGATAAATAAAAGCTAAGACCATTAGACGCTTTCCTTTTTCTTTCTTTTTTCAGTTATTCAACAAACACAAGAGTTTGTTTGTTGTTGTTTTTTAAATCTCAAAAGGAAGTAAAATTTTGTTTTTAAGTTGATTGCATCTCCCTACTTCCTTTCATCAGTAGCAGTGTGAAAGTAGCAACCACCGCAGCTCCTGTCAAATCGTGCTACTTCAGGGGATAAAATAATGTAAACATGATTTCAGTGATTTTTTAACACCCACAACCTTTTTTTTATTATAAATATTTTCCACTTTACTCCTTTTGACATAACCCATAACTTTGCTTACTGTGTTGTTTTTGTTGTGTTGTTGGTGCCGCACCAAGCGCCGTGACATATTTGTTGATGCAAAAAAAGAAAATCGAATAAAAATGAAATTATCATATCGTCAGCAGACACTCGCTAAGAATTCCTACGTTTAAGTGTCGTCTGACTGGCAACGTGTAGATATTGCGTGTGTGTACTTGTATATGTATATTTCTAAGTCCGAATTTCTTTCACATTAACACTTCCAAACTGGAAGTGTGTGCGTTTGGCATGTTGCAGATTAGAATTTGTTTTGTTGCACATAAAAATATGAAGCGAGAATGGCGGAATGCAGGGAAATAAAATTTCTTATGTCGGCTGTTTTTTGCCTAATTTTTGAAGTTATTTCGTGCAGAAATATTTCGGTTTTTATTTTAATAAATTCAAGCTCTTCATATTTTACTTTTCAGCAGATGGAAACATTAAATAAAAGTTGTTGTATTTTATTTTGTCTCTCTTGAAAATGTTGCATTTTATCGATTCACTTCAGCGCCTGCTGATTAAGAGCCCTCTGAATATAGAATTTGTCAAAGACCCTTCACTTGTGAAGGGTGAAACCAAAATTGGTTGTTCAATGAATTTGCTTTTTTTATAAAGGGTGATCCAAGTAGAGGTACTTTTTCAATAGCCTTTTAGCTTGAGTCGTGTCAAGCTGTCATGTTATTTTTGTTCAGCAATGTTTGACTATTCATCATGAAAAGACTTACATACGCCTGAATGACTTTTATAAATCCTTCAACTTTATTACGAAGATTCACGTTCTGTAAAGGAAGTGTATCGGGCGCTTCGCTCAAATTACGGTCAACATAATCAGGCCACTGAGCGTACTATTCGCAACACCATCACCCATATTGAGACCCAGCATTAATTATTGGATAATATTCGACCGAATAGACCACGTCCAGCACGCAGTGAAGAAAATTAGCGGCCGTAGCTGAGAGTGTACACGAAGACCGTGGAGAGTCGATTCGGCGCCGCTCGCAGCAACTCGGACTGACGTATGGAATGACTTGGCGCATTTTACGTCGAGATCTTAAATCGAAAGCGTACAAAACACAGCTTGTGCAAGAACTGAAGCCGCTCGACCTTCCCAAGCGATATCGCTTCGCTCTATGGGTTCTTGAAAAGTTCCAAGAAGGTCCGACGTTTTCGAAGCTAATTTTGTTCAGCGATGAGCGATGTGTATGTAAATAAGCGAAATTGCCGCATTTGGGACAAAAAGCAATCTGAAGAGATTCAAAAGCTGCCATTTCATCCAGAAAAACAACGGTTTAGTGTGGTTTGCGGGACATGATAACCGACTATTTGATGCCTGAAATTGAAGCTCGTGATCTCCGCGACATTTGGTTTTAACAAGATTGCGCCACTTTGTACACATTGCATCAATCAATGGATTTATTGAGAGAACACTTCGGTGAGCATATAATTTCACGTTTTGGGCCGGTCGCTTGGCCACCAAGATCGTGTGAAGTCACACCATTAGACTTTTTCCTATGGGAATATGTAAAGTCTAAAGTCTATGCGGATAATCCCGCTTCGATTCTGGCCTTGGAGCAAAACATCACGCATGTCATTCGCCAGTTACCGGTCAAAATGCTCGAAAGGGTCATCGAAAATTGGACTCAACGGATGGACCATAAGAGACGTAGCACCCTTGGCGTCGGGTTCTAGGTAGGTCCAGGCTTGTGACACATTAAGTCTGCATGCTTCCTTGCTTCACATTGCCCTTATAAGGAGTTAAATCCATAGTAATATCTCGCCATAAGCTGAGCTTTTTGTCAAAAAGCGCTACCGCCTACCTCAGAATAGTCGCAAAAGATTCCGGAGATGTAGCAGGCTCTCGATGTCATACAACTACTTTTCTGGTGCAGTCAAGCATTGTGCGACCTCCAAATCCAGGTCTAACTTAGTAGATTCCTACTCTCTCTCCTTAAAATCAGCGCTAGACAAAGGTCAGTAGACTGCGCTCATTTAGTCAACCTATGCTGAAGATTATAATGAAATTCCAATGTCACAATTTGGAGGGTGCTATAGCTAAGTTCCGCTCTCTACGACTCGGATGATCATTTATTCAGGCTCTGGATAAAGCATCATCTAAAAGTTTATAAAGGGTTCTTCGCACTCGGAAGGAAAATTGAAATATCTAATATGAAAATCCATCAACTGTTTGCAGGTGTCTTGAAAGTGATGCCTTCGTCATGTGTAAGGAGACGGTCAAGACTCAAACCTAAAATTGGAAGAAGAATTCTTGTTTCGTTGAACTATGTTAACGTCGTTGTACAATTCATATTATTATTCGCTACTACCAAGGCGTAGAAATCCATAAATCTTTCGCAAAAACTTTCTCACGAAAACTCCTAGCACCGACTCATCAGATATTGTCAACATTCGCTCCATATGGCTGGAAGGAATTATGAGGTACTTATAGAGTATGGTTTTTATCGTCGAAAGAGGATTTTTCATTTCAATTGTCTACTCAGTCCAAAGTAGTTTGTTGGAAAGAGGGATTTTGCACTGGACGCTGTTGTGGTTGTTGATTCTCGTTAAAAACTGAACAAAATTATCTCCGCCTTCAAAGTTATGACGTTCAACAAGTCGTTGGAACTAAGCCAAGCAGTGAGTATATTCGTGTCTTTCTTCGCTGTTTGGCCGCAGTTGGAAATACCAAGTGAAATCAGGTTGCACTCCACCTGACCCTTCCAAAGGAGTGCAGGTCTTCCTCTTCTTCTATTTCCACCAGCGGGCACTTCATTGAATACTATCAAAGCTGGAGGGCTTTCATCCATTCGGTCAACATGACCTAGCCAGCGTATCGCTGTCTCTTGATTCGCTGAGCAATGTCAATGTCATTTTATAGCTCGTACAGCTCATCGTTCCATCGTCTACGGTATTCGCAGTTTCCACTTCTAAAGCCGATTCATCGTATGTCGACATCTTGCAGGCTTCTGCACAATATGTCAGGACGGGAATGATGAGCGACTTGTAGAGTTTGGTTTTGGTTCGTCTAGAGAAGACTTTACTTTTCAAGTTATTCAGCGTTGGATTTCAAGGCTGACATAATTGGCGCAGACCGTGGGGTCGCCCTCTTTTTGGATTGGGCAGAGCACACCTAGGTTTCATTCGTTGGTCATGCTTTCGCATAACCTTATTCTGAAAGAAGCTGATTCATGTACCTTGTCAGTTCATCGGCGCCGTATTTAAATAGCTTTGCCGGTAAGCCATTGGCTCCCACCGTTTTGTTATTTTTTAAGCGGGAAATCGCTATTCGAACTACATCCTAATAGGTGGTCATCGATTAGGTTTTCGGATTCGTCATCTCCCGGCTTTTCAATTTCATTGTCATTGAGCAGGTTAGAGAAGTATTCCCTCCATGCACTAAGTATGCTCTGGAAATTTGTCACCAGATATTCTCTTTGGCGCCTACAAGAGCTTTCTCCGGTCTTGAAACCTTCTGCAAGTCGACATATCTTCTCATAGAATTTGCTAGCATTATCCTTCTCAGCCAGCTTCTCAAGCTCGTCATACTCATGCATTTCGTCCTCTTTCTTTTTTCGAATTCAAATGAGCTTAGCTTCCCTTCATCCATCGCACTTCTTTGACGACGGTGATGCCAGCCCTTAGTCTAACGAAGACATAAACCAGCTGGGCATCGGTACCATCCCAATTAAGGGATCGAACATTTAAGATGTATGCCCTCAAATCGAGATGCTTTAAACGTTTGCAGGGATCGTCATCAAAAGGGGGTGTCTCACCCGAGGCATTTGTTGGTTCTTATTGGACTATAATTGTTTCATGTGGCGAGTCCCAAACCCTAATCATAGGCACAGGAGATTGGCCTTCTCACTTTAGCTCACCTCCAAACGCATGTTTGTTGGCTACCTAGAGGGTATTTGGTCTAATACCGGAAATCGTGAGCTGCTTAAACCATATGTAAAAGAATCGTTTGTGGCCACTACCAAGTGAATGGCAGTCAAAAACTTTCTTACCTTGAGTGAACTAGCAGATGTCACTTGCAGCATTAACGAAAAAACATTGTTGGCAGCATACAAGTCAATCAGCATGCATAAGGACATGCTTTTCATGAAGTATCTGTTCGTGAATAATCCAGAGATGAGAAGATACAAAGGCAGGTTTAAAACGTCATTCACAGAAAGTTCGTTTACGCTTTTTCGTACACTCTTCCCTTGAATGGCGTCATAGATACTCAAGCTTCACCAATTACTGACCAAGAACTCAAACATCCTCATGACATGAGCGTAATTTGGACCAAATTGCAGTTTGGATATGGTAGATGGTAAAACTTTCAGATTCGTATCCTATGTACCGATCTTTCAAATGTTCTGACTTCAATGAGTACCAGACACTAATCAGCTCTTCGAGCTCTTTTCAAATCACTAATATACTTATTCCTAAACTGGGTTAATTTCTGCTAAATTAACAAAGTAAATCAACCAAAACTCTTACTTGCAATTACCGAAGCGACAAGCCTATCGCAATTGTAAAGCTTTAATGACCCGTTAGCCACACTGATATTCTTCTTCTTTAAACTAAACTAATCAAGTATAACAAATAATTATGAAAACATTAGTGACCACCCTCATCCCCTCCACTTGGCATTTTCTCGCCACTTGGCGCATTAATCTTAACAACAGTGACAGAATGAAAAAAAGTATTTAACATAAACACAAGTGAAGTACCATACTTTCTCTTGGACGCCCTCGACCACTTTAACTTACTTGGCTTCCAACGTAGTTTTTTTTCTTTATTTAGTCGCAGTCGTTTGTCTGCCGATAAAGTGTCGAAATGCTCGTACTTACAAATGACTTAATGACTTCATAATTGAATAATGGCATGAACTCAACTGCCGGCAATTGCGACCCAATAAATGCGACTTGGCCGACTCGAAAGCGCTGTTTCTCCTTCTCTCTCTCTCTCTACAACTTTCCGAATTTCCATTATATAGCGAAATTTAACGCATACAAATTTACTTATACATATTTGCAATTCATGCGAATCATTTCTATAAAATCAACATTAAAATTGAAATTCCCTGAGGGAGAACCAGATGTGGCGCTGGTGGCGGTGGTGAGTAGTGGTGAGAGCAACAAGGAACAACACAAATAAAGTGTTGCCTTTGGCCATGCCGCAAACTTTATACCTTTCATGAACATATCAAATTTATTGTTATGCATATGAGAACTAATTAATAATTGTCATATTTGAAAAATCGGTTGTTGGGGGTTATATGACTTTATCTTCCGATTTCGATGATTTTAAGAACCAATATTTTTATTTGAATTTACGTGAGTGGGATATAAAATTTCACGCTTCTAGATGCTTTTTGATTGATTTTTGACGCAAAATCTCATATCTGAACAAATCGGTTGGATGGAGGCTAT
This sequence comes from Neoceratitis asiatica, assembly GCA_030068015.2. Lineage (NCBI taxonomy): Eukaryota > Metazoa > Arthropoda > Insecta > Diptera > Tephritidae > Neoceratitis > Neoceratitis asiatica. The sequence goes on along the minus strand of CM061525.1, from coordinate 36,278,657 downwards.
ATGTTATATGGAAAGACTTACGCCTGAACAACGTCTACAAATCATTCAACTTAATTACGAAAATTTAGCTTCTGTAAAAAATGTGTTTCGCGCGCTTCGCTCAACTTATGGTCAACATAATCGGCCTACTGAGCGTACTATTCGCAACACTATCACCTATCTGGGGACCCAGCATTCATTATTCGATAATATTTGACCGAATAGACCACGTCCAGCACGCAGTGAAGAAAATATAGCGGCCATAGCTGAGAGTGTACACGAAGAGGGGGGAGAATCGATTCGGCGCCGTTCGCTGCAACTCGGACTGACGTATAGAACGACTCGGCGCATTTTACGTCGATATCTTAAATTGAAAGCGTACAAAATACAGCTTGTGCAAGAACTGAAGCCGCTCGACATTCCCAAGCGACATCGCTTGGCTCTGTGGGTTCTTGAAAAGTTCCAAGAAGATCCGATGTTTTCGATCCAAACTTTGTTAAGCGATGAGGCCCGTTTCTGTCTCAACGGGTATGTAAACAAACAAAATTGCGGCATATGGGACGAAGAGCAACCTGAAGAGTTTCAAGAGCTGCCATTTCATTCAGAAAAAAACAACGGTTTGAGGTGATTTGTGGACCGGTGGAATCATCGGTCCTTATTTCTTCAAAAATTATGCCGGTGAGAACGTGACCGTCAATGACGACCGTTATCGCGACATGATGACCGACTATTTAATGCCTGAAATAAAGCTCATGATCTCTGCGACATTTGGTTTCAACAAGACGGCGCCACTTCCCACACATTGCATCAATCAATGGATTTATTGAGAGAACACTTCCATGAGCAGATAATTTCACGTTTTGGGTCGATCGATTGGCCACCAAGATCGTGTGATATCACACCGTTAGACTTTTTCCTGTGGGGATATGTAAAGTCTAAAGTCTATGCGGACAATCCCGCTTCGATTCAGGCCTTTGAGCAAAACATCACGCATGTCATTCGCCAGTTACCAGTCGAAATGCTCGACGAGTCATCGAAAATTGGACTCAACGGATGGACCATCTGAGACGTAGCCGCGGCCAACATTTGAAAAAGATAATCTTCAAAAAAAAAAAAATCTCACAGAATATTTTTTAGAATTATAATAAATATTCTCCATAAAATTCGAATTTTCTGTTTTTTTATTTAAAAAAGTAGGGAACCTCGAAATGGATACCCTTTATAATTCCGATTTCAATGGTACAGTGCAATTTATTTTGTATGCGTGAGTACCAAATTTCACACTTTTAAATGGGGTTTTGGCGGATTTATGGTCAAAAGTTTCAAATCTGAAAAATCGTACCAGCGAATCTGCCTACCAAGTTTGGTTGAAATATCACAAAAATTGAGGGACTCGCTTGCGTTGAAACACACGGACAGACGAACATAGCTAAACCAACTCAGCTCGCCATTGTTTACGATCGGTATAAATTTTGATGGGTCTATCTACTTTCCTTTTGGTACTGCAATACTTCGGACCAAAGTTACCATATCATGTACATAAAAGGTATACAAATTGGAGAGAGACACAAAAGAGAGAGCGCTGCTTTGAAGTACTTGTTAAATACGAATTATTACTAAAAGTGAAATCACAAACACTTACATACATATCAATATAGCATTTAATAAGGAAAGTCCCATCGTCCAACTAAAAGCTTCGCCGCCAGCACAAGTCATTCGCTTGGCCATTCAGCGTTGAAACCTATGTGGTCCTTGCTCGTGCGCTGCGTTTCGATGGAAGGAAGTGACCCCCTTGGGGAAAATTATTACAGTCGTTGTCGTACAAATGATATTTCGCGACAACGAAAACAACAGCAACAACAACGCAATGAAATACAAAATATTATTGGTATTAAATGTTCGTGCCTTCACTTGCCATCTACCAACCTACTGTGCCAAGGCTCGGAAAGGCCTACTGCGCTGCATACAAGTTAGTCATTTAAAGGGTGTTAAAAGGTCGTGAACACCCATGGCTTTTCGTCCTTTGGTTGACTTTAATGCTGGCTTTCATTGCTCACTCACAGAGTTCGCTGGTGGGCACTGTTGTGCCGCTTTTGATATTAATATGAAGCCATGGAAGATGGAGATGGCCTTGTGGGGCGATGAAAACACAAATGATTGTGACCATAAATCAGTAAACGTTGACATGCGCTTCATCAGACACGGGACGGTATGCCGTCCGTTTGGCGAAAGTGTGAGGTCTGTTAAGTATATATAAACGAGTATATTGTCATTAAATGATGTGTAGGCTTTGGCAGCAGCTGGTGTGTAAAAGTGAAATAAATTTATAATTTTTGGTAGTTAATTTTGTTGGTGAGCTCTTTAAATGTTGTTCTTTGAAGAGGAAAAATTTGTAGAATGCTCATATGAATAATAAATTTTTAATGATTGAACTCGCAGTATAGAGAAGGAAAGCTTACCAGAATGATGGGGTAGTATTTTCAATCAAAAGCTGGACGTCAGGAGTCGACCGGTGAATTGAATGGTGGCAGTAAGTAGCTTCGGGAGATTATAATCAGTTAAAGGGTGGGTGATCTACTGTTTTCTTTTTGAGCTGCGTCTTATTTGGGCATTGAAACTTTCAATTATATTTTCGATGTTCCAAAGATTCAAGCTTTGCGGTTAGCAAAATGGTTGAGTTTACTCTTAAAGATAATTTTACTTCCAAAATCGTGAGTCTTCAACGCAAACGCAAGAGAAACACACACCAAATGCGGACGAAATAACTCGTCTTCTAGGCATTAATTAGTGCAGCGAGTTTGCCAAACCATTTATTGTTCCGAGGATTATATTGCAGCTGCAGCTCAAAATGTGCTCGAACAGCCATTAATAACTACTCGACACCGTTCGAAAGAATTTACCATTTCTCATACTTCTTTGCACTGGATTTTGCATAAAGATCTAATTATAAATACTTATAAAGTGCAATTGGTCCAAAAAATGAAGGATCATGACTATCCGAAGATCACTTGACAGAAAAAAACCACATTTGGATCTCAAAAACCCACACGCAACCATTTAAAATCCACTGCGTTCTTCAAAACTGACTGTTTGGTGTAACATGTGGACCGGCAGCATTATTGATCCGCTTTTCCTCAAAAAGAAGAAAGGACCCATCGTTACGGTCGATGCCGGTTACAGTGCCATGTTAACAGATTATTTGATTCCGAACTAATGTTACAATATAGATAAGAGAGAGAAATGTGTGAGAAATGCTTTGCTTATCCCGACATCAATGGTTGTTGACTGCTAGATAAGAGAGGCTCGTAAATTATTCACTCTTGTTTGTACACATACAGATTTTTTTTTGAGAAAGAGAGAGACAAACTGCTCTGTACGTGCTTTAAATCAAACTATTCGTTTGATCAGTCCCTCTTTTTTTGGTTGGTTAGAAGTGTATATTGCCATGAGGAGGATCATGGATTGGAGCACTGGCCTTGGCCAGACCAGCACCTAAAATTATAGGAAGTTTTCTAATTGCAGTCACTCCTTCAGAGAAAATGTTAGCCCCACCGAGTGTATTTCTGATATGATATAAAAGCTGCTCATAAAAATTCCCCGGCCGTTCGGAGGTGGCTTAGAATAAACTGTAGGTCCCTCCGTTTGTTGATAAAACGACAAGATGCACACCACAAATTGGAGAAGGAGTTCGTCGTGTATCACCAGCGCGACAGAACTGCAGACGGACTAGGCAAGCGACAAGTTAGGAAGGGGACGGTGAGTACATGAAGGAGTTGGAACAATAGTTTGAGATATAAAAATTTTAAGGACTTCACTGTCAGTTTTAAAATGTTAAGATGATATTTTGCATACGGAAAACCATCGTTGTCACATTGTAGTGTTGTTCTGGGTCCTAACTGCTTCAAACTTCCATCACAAAGTTGATATAATGGCCATCATAAACAAACCCTACGTACTAGAACTAGACATGTTCTAAATTATCTTGAATATATTTTGCTACAATCAGAAGGCTTAAGTCAATTGCTATCGGACAACAGATAATGGAATTTCTAAAATTATTTACTTCCGTAGAGGATATAGTTATGAAATATATATAAATATATATAGTTGGCGCTTTGTAACTGCTGAAGCGATTTTCGGCCGAGCTCATTCGCCAATTCTTGGTTTGCCTCTTGATGTTTTTACTAACAAACGAAGGGATCTACAGTTTATTTCAAGCCGCCTCCGAGCGCCAGATGGAGCTTTTATTTTATGGTAGAAATACACTCGAAGGGGTTGAGATTCCCTACCGAGGGGCGAACGCTATTAGAAAAATTAATATTCTATGATTTTGAATGTCGTTAGAACCAGGATTCGAACCCTGGCCTTCCGAATGCTAGTACGCAATGCTTACCACTCACTATTATAGTCACGTTATGAAATAAATGAAATTCTATATTCTTTAAAAATAATTAGAAAATTTAAATAAACGAGGAAAAATCACCAAGTTCTAATGAAGCGAAGATCTTATCTTTCTTCCCGATAAGATAGCAAATTAGACGCCACTTTCAACGCCTTGAGAATATAAACACGTGCGAATAGTAATTACAAAACAGTTACTTAACAAATGTGCAAAATGGCTTGTTTACATTTCGCTCGCGTTTCCGTACTTAACTTGTTGATATTATTCATCAGCTGCGATTTGACGTACGCCATCGAGAATAGAACTGACGCGCCGCTTATTGAGGGTAGACTATTTAACGGCGTTACTTTTGGACCAGCTCTTCCACGAAGTTGCGCTGAGGCATTAACGGGCTCTGCACAGAGTGGTATCTATCAACTGTATCTACCAGAATGGCTTGAACATCCTTTCTTCGCATATTGCCTGAAAGATGCTAATGGAGGGGATGCCTGGACGGTGGTGCAGCGTCGACGGGACGAATTGGTGAACTTCTATCGCAATTGGCATGATTATCAAACTGGTTTTGGTAATTTGGATGGCAATTTCTTTATCGGCTTGAATAAATTACATGCCTTGACACAGGTGCAGTTGCAGGAATTGTGGATTGAAATGACAGATTATTTCGGTACCACCGTCTATGCGAAATACGATAGTTTTGCTGTGGGAGGTGAAGAGGAGAAATATGCTTTGACGATATTGGGTAAAAATTCCGGTACAGCTGGTGAGGCTTTGAAGGGGTTTCATGATGGTCAAAAGTTTAGTACATTCGATCAAGATAATGACGAGTATAAGGACAATTGTGCGGAGATCTGGAAAGGTGCTTGGTGGTACAAGGATTGTTGGTGGAGGTGGGTGATGAGTTGAATGTTTCATTTATGAATTGAGTTAATGACTTTTAAACAAATATTTTACAGCAATCTTAATGGCATGTACAACAAAACTTTGCTTTGGAATGGACGTTATCCAAATGCTATGAAGTACACACACTTAGCGATAAGACCGAGGAAATGAGCTTTTGTGTAGTAAATTATTGAGAGGAAAAGTGCAATAAATAGATTTTATGTGAAATTTCGTTCATACATATGATTTTAGTATTTTTAATGATGATAAAAAATTAAATTAGTATTTATTAGGTCGTCGTGAAGTCTATAGATGGTGTGAGTACCAGTGGATGGCTCTTTTCAATTGAAATTGAGTGTGAATTTTATGATAGGTTAATACAAAAATTTTAGCCAGATATAGATTCATTTTATGTATTAAATTTTTTGTAAGAGATCACAAAGATTTGGGGAGACTAATAATTTGATCAAACTGATTTACTGATTGTAAAACAGGGGATATGGAAATGATGGCGGGCGGCATTGATTAGGCTTATTTTTGATATCGAAAAATTTGCTTAATTTGAGAAATTTTCTTACTAGGTTGGAGCTTTGAACATTGTTGAATATGTGGTGTCTCAATCAGTCGAAGCCGGGCACTCCTAAAAGTGCTCTTAAATTACATTCTTTTGTCTGCATGCTCTGCACTCATCAAATTCAGTCTAACCTAGTTTTTTGAAGATGATACTTCAGAGTTAGATCTCCGTCAATACGACTAGTATTGACAATTTGGACTGTTTGCTATCCAAATTCCTCCTCAGTAGTTTCGTGGTACGTCCTAAATTGGAAATATTCCAGACGGTTTTCGTCTCTCGGTCGCATTGTACTTTCAAACCGAGCTCCGTTATAATTTTCTGTATGCTACCATATCCGTTACAGTTAGTAAACTGGACACAATCGTCTAGAATTTGGGGCGGTTAGCTATTATTGCTTTATTGAGGTAATCCCCAACGCTCCTGTTTTACCAAGTAAGCAGGTTCTTTGCACCTGTTCCAGATGTTTAATGCGGTAGTGCCTCTTTAATGACGCCCACCTACTAGTGTTTCATAAAATTCTCTCACTCTATGTGTGAACTGAAACCAATAAAATCACTTTCCATAATTTTCCCACCTCACCAATGCGCATTTTTAAGAAGAAAATTTCCAACGACATGCCCGACATCATATTGATAAAATTCCTACAAATTTATGTTAATAAAATACCAGCTATAGTATATACGATTATCGCTTTGAATCCGTTGAGCCACAGTCATTCTGCTGAGATCAATATGAGTTTTTCTAGTACAAATAAATATATAAGTATATGATCTATCAGGTTTAACAGTCCTTAAAATGCCGAGTAAATTTTTTACAACTAGACAATAGGCCTAGGGACGAATCCGTGAAACAATAAAATAATTAAGACGATAGTTGCAAATAGACCGTGGGCCATCAGAATTTACACCAAAATCAAGAACTTCAATTTACCGAGTGTAAGATGAGCTTCCGACATTTCTTTATCGAATAATGAGACAGAGAGATCACGCTGCCGCAATTGAAGTAGCATTCATTACTCGGCAGTTACTGAATACAAGTTCTGTGAATTCTGACATCCTTAACCAATTTTATGCTCCATGCTTTTTTAGTCTGTTTTCTTCCTCGATAGCAGCCACTTTCCTACAATGCTATGAAAGCCTGAACCCAGAGCCGATAGCAAACCCTCGATAGAAAACTACTACCTATTCATCGAACAATCCAAGGGAAGTAATGAAAATTGCAGCGTGTGAAGGTTTTTGTATAAAGACATTAGTAAGAAGGCAAGTAAAGTGCAATTGGTCTAATAATGGAAGCCTCATGACCATCCGTTGCGATTTCGCTCCGATAAATGGACTGAAGATCGCTTGGTGAAAGATGAGCATTTTTACCGTGAAATCATCTTTCCCGATGAACCTCAATTTCACCACGGCGTCTGCGTTAACAAGCAAAACTTCTGGAGTGTGCGGAAAAACCACATACAACTATGGATAACCAATGCATATTCAACGAGTGAGTGCTTGGTCAGCATTTCGATCATTACCGCGCAATGCTCAGAGATTATCTGTTCCCAAATGGTGTAGAGAAAGATGTGTACGATGTGTGGTTTCAACAGGATGGTGCTACGTACCACAACCAATGTTACATTCTATCTTTTGAGTACTGTTTTCGGTAAGTGCATAATTAGCCGAAACGGCGATGTCAACTGGCCACCTCGCTGTTGTGAGTGACTCCACTGGATATTTTTTCTGTGGAGATCCGTTAAGAATATATGCTACGGTAACCAACCAGAGACTATCTTTACTTGAAACACACCATTGTAGTGGAAGTCGCCTTTGTAGCCATAGAAGACGACACAAGAGCTGAGAAATTGGGTTCACAGAATGTGTTACGACAAGATCAGCTGAGGCAGCCATATAAATAAAGTGTTGTTTCGTCATTAACCAGAATGCTAAGGCTTTTCAAAAAAGCAAAATCATTCAAAAACATTTATCCGACTTTTCTTTATAACAATTTTAAAAGTAAATTTTTCAAGGCCCACATTTTAAAAATACGAATATTTCACGAGACAACCAGATCTCGTCGACACTATCAGTTGCTCTCCCTTTAAATAATTTACACTAAGAGTGCATACAATGGTGTTGATCGTCTCACTAGTTGTTTTCGGCACCTGCCTATATCGTGACAACGTGAGTTGTCTAACAAGAAATAGTTGGACGTAGGCCCCATACATTTGTTTTCTGTGTCGGGGTGGCGGTTTTGATACAAGAAGCTAACACGTCTGTAGTTTGCCTTGTTGCATACCTCTCATTTCTTGTTGACATAATGACGTAGGATAGCTTAAAACTGGCTGGTCGAGTATGAGAATCAAAACAAAAACAGTTTTGGGAAGAAGTCATCGTTCCGCAGGACATTTTGTTTAATCATCTTAATATTTGAAGGCCACTAAACAGGTCAATTGAAATGTCCCCGGCCTATCATAGTAAAACAAATTTTTTTGGCAAAATTAATTTTTTAAATTCAGCATAGTTGCCTTCAAGGGTGATACACTGATTACAGCGACCCCCCAACTTTTCGATACCATTTTTGTAGTACGATTAGTCATTTGCTTCGAAATAGACCTCAGTTTTGGCGATCACCTCTTCATTCAGCAAAAATTTCTTCCCTGCGAACATTCTTTTGAGATCTGAGCACAGAAAGTAGTCGCTGAGGGCCAGATCTGGAGAATAAGGTTAATGCGGAAACAATTCGAAGCCAAATTCATGGATTTTTATCATCGATTTCACTGACTTGTGACACGGTGCATTGTCTTGGTTTCTTTTTCTTTAAAAGTGTCAGTTTTTCGGCGATTTTGTACTTCAAACGGCCTAATAACGCTATGTAATAATCGTCGTTGATGGTCCAACATTTTTCAAGGTAGTCACTGAAAATTATTCCATGCGCATCCAAAAATACTGCCGCTATAACCTTGAGAGCCGACTTCATCGTGTACAGTCCACTCGGATGACTGTCGATTGGACTTCGGAGTGAAAAGATAGAGCCACGTTTAATCCATTGTCACATATCGATGCAAAAACTCTGTCTTATCTTGATCCAAACACTGCTCCGAATCAACAACTCGTCGTTGTTTTTGGTCAAAAGTGAGCTCGCCCGACAGATCTTTCTAATACCCAAGTATTCGCGAATTATATGATTTACACTTTCAGTGCTATTTCCTTAAATTTCCATTTACGAACATCCAAAATCATTTTGTGGATTTTTGTTGTTGATGTTTTCGTCGGTAACAAACCCTTTTGGACAACCATTGCGTTCACCGTTTTCGGTCTTCTCATTTCACCATGTCTAAGCTTAACATACCATTCTGGATGTTTGTTTTTCTTGGGGCAGTGTCCGGAAACTCGCCATCAAGCCAATTTTTGCTTAAACTGTATTTTTTCCCTTCAAAAACTAATATTTTATCAACACGAATTCCTTTTTATCCATTTTTTTCACAATAACAAAAAGTTGCTTCAATCAAAATGTTATACTTCACAAACTAATGGTCCGACAGATGCCAAATTTATACACGCGTCTTTTGGGGGTTAGGCCGCGGACTTTCTAATTGACTTGTTATATTTCCATATTTACTAGGGTTATGCTTACTCTTACGATATTGAGTTAATTTAAGACTGCTACTACTACCAGAACTGATTCTAAATACATTTACTGAGATCCCTTCAATTAAATAGCTGCACTTCAAAGTATACATTATCTACCTACTCTCTTCTCAACCGTTACTCTATGGGAGTCCACTATCATCAAATACTTTGAAGATGAAAGGCAAATATTGAGGAGGATATTCAAACGAGGAAATGTTTTCATTTGAGAGGAAACATCAACAATACCACGCAACAGCTGGACCGTGAAGTTGTTTGTTGAAAAAATATTGTAATACGTGACGTGAGATAGTCAAGTTTATTTAACCTGCTGCCACAATTGACATTGCCGAAGGGGAAAATAAATTAAAAGAATGACAATCGAAACAACTAAAAGCATTCCACATAGCAATTGGTCAGCCAACCTGTTCGGATGTTTGTATATTTGCATATGGGGAGTTAGTGTCGCGTGTGCACAAGGTGGTATATGCAAATGTTCATTAATTTGGTAGTGAGGTTTGCAACTAGTCCATTAAAATTTACATATGTTTTATATGATATATACATACGAATACATATATTAGTAACAAAGTACAATACTGGACAACTCAAGAGCTTTTGCTTTGCTCTTTGATAGTCACATATTTGTATGGTCATAGTATACATACATATTTATATAAAATATAGGATTTAAAAAAATTTTTTTTTCTAATAAAGTAAACGAACGGAATCGAAATAGTAAAACTCTAGTTGCTTTGTCCGCGGTTCGTTGCAGGCATGAAAGCCATTATGTGGATGCATAAAAGGATTGTGCGGCACAGGCGACAAAGAATTCATGGTATTGTCATCGAAGGCCACCGGCAAACGTGGGAAAAATAATCTATAATATGTACCTATATAACGGGTGATCCATTACGAGGTATCCTACTTTTTTAAAGAAAAAAACACAAAAAATTCAAATTTAATGGGGAATGTTTATTATCATTAGAGAGAACATTCTTTGGCATTTATTATCTCCTTCAAATGTTGACCGCGACTACGTCTCAGATGGTCCATCCGTTGAGTCCAATTTTCGATAACTCGTTCGAGCAGTTCGACTGGTAACTGGCGAATGACATGCGTGATGTTTTGCTCAAAGGCCTGAATCGAAGGGGGATTGTCCGCAAAGGCTTTAGACTTTACATATCCCCACACGAAAAAGTCTAACGGTGTGATATCACACGATCTTGGTGGCCAATCGACCGACCCAAAACGTGAAATTATTTGCTCACCGAAGTGTTTTCTCAATAAATCCATTGATTGATGCGATGATGCGATGTGTGGGAAGAGGCGCCGTCTTGTTGAAACCAAATGTCGCGGAGATAACGAGCTTCAATTTGAAGCATCAAATAGTCGGTTATCATGGTGCGAAAACGGTCGCCATTGACGGTCATGTTCTCACCGGCATCATTTTTGAAGAAATATGGCCCACAAGCCACACCGAACCGATGTTTTTTCTTGATGAAATGGCAGCTCTTGAATCTCTTCAGGTTGCTCTTCGTCCCAAATGCGGCAATTTTGTTTGCTTACATACCCATTGAGCCAGATATGGCCCTCATCGCTGAACAAAATTTGGCTCGAAAACGTCGGATCTTCTTGTAACTTTTCAAGAGCCCATAGAGCGTAGCGATGTCGCTTGGAAAGGTCGGGTGGCTTCAGTTTTTGCACAAGCTGTATTTTGTATGCTTTCAATTTAAGATCACGATGTAAAATGCGCCAAGTCGTTCCATACGTTAGTCCGAGCTGCTGCGAACGGCACCGAATCGACTCTCTTCATGTACACTCTCAGCTAAGGCCGCTATATTTTCTTCACTGCGTGGTGGACGTGGTGTATTCGGTCAAATATTATCCAATAATGAATGCTGGGTCCCAAGATGGGTGATGGTGTTGCCAATAGTATGCTCAGTAGGTCGATTACGTTGATCTTAAGTTGAGCGAAGCGCGCGATACACATTCTTTACAGAACGTGAATTTTCGTTGAATGGTTTGGAAACGTTGTTCAGGCATAAGTCTTTCCTTGATGAAATGCCAAACAATACTGAACAAAAATAAAATAACAGCTTGACACGACTCACGCGTGATCTGTCAAGGAAAGGCTATTGAAAAAAGTACCTCTACTTGGATCACCTTTTATAGACGGCCGCAGTAGACGAGTGGTTAGCACTGCGAAGTTTCGATTCTTTTTATTGCAGTCTCCCCTCTGCAAGTAGTGTGATTCTGACATTTCATAAAAATCCACCAACCGATCAGAGGTGGGTAAGCAATACAGCTTTCGTCATCCTTCCTTTTCATTGGAAAGATATCAAGACACATGCCACAAATTGGAGGGAGAGATCGGCGAAAAATCGCTCTGCAATTATATAGCACCAATTATATATACGAGTATGTCTATATTATCTGAATATTCTACGATATCTTTAACGAACTAGCGGTCTTCCTATTCGACAGTTTTTAAAACTGGAATATTTCCGCCCCGTCCAAATCGCAGGATCTAACCAAACTAGATGTTGCCTCTTAATTTACTTAACATTTTTCTCGTTAGTTTCAGATGTCATCTTACCTGAGAGTGTAATCGCTCACCTCTCTACACCCTAAAGTAGGCTGGTAATGTTGAGCGACTTGTCATTACCAGACACATCCACTCTGCTTCCCTATGGATGCTGTTTGATACATGAATATATTTTTCCTAATTCTTCTTCTTGTTAATTGCTCCTAGTCACTCAATTCTTCCTGCGTACAGCTGAGCTGATTTCTAAGATAGGGAATGCCTTCGCAGCTAAACAGGAGTCACCAGAGCCTGAGTGTTTAATTAGGCCCTTAACTTTTTTCTACCTTTTTTACTGCGTGGTGAAGTTTCTGGAAGAGAAGAGTTATGAATTTAAAGAAGAGGTCCAAACGTTTGCTCTGTAGTTCCCACACTCAATCTAAGCCATAGAAAATACTTTGGAAATTTAAAGGATAATGATTTTTTTGCACCTGCGCATTCAATTTTGATCAAGATAAGTCACTGCGTGAGAGAGATACCTAAAGTTGAAGAGGGATGCGCGACGGATTTGCAGACAGAAGAAGAGAGAGACCAAAATCTGTAATTATGAAGAGCTTGAAAAGCTGGCCGACAGGGATAAAGCAAGAAAATATCAAGACCGGAGCATAGTCATGATGGACTCAAAAAGGTGATCTAGTGACAGATATTCGAAACCTGCTAAGTTGCAGTAAAATCGAAACACCAGGAGATGCTGAATCCGATTGGCCAATCGCTCACGATTGAAAAGAAGGCCCAACACCCGACAAAGGATAGCCATTGTTCGCTTAAAGAATCACAAAGCAGATGAAGCCGATGGCTTCAGAGAAGAACTGGCAAAGCATTTTTTGCAAAATATGGAAAATCCACAAAAAAGGGGCCCCACAATCTGTGCTAATTAGCATGGAATAAGTCTCTTCAATATCGCATATAAGATTCTATCGAATGTAATGTGCGATTATCAGTGTGGCTTCAGACCTGGAAAATCTACAATTAACTAGATATTCAAACGCGCCAAATCTTTGAATACCCGTGTGAAAAATATCAGCCGTACTATCCCTTTGTCGATTTTAAGGTAACCTTCGATTTCACGTACAGGCGATGCCTCTATGGCGCTATACCTGAATTTCGTATCCCCGCAAAACTTACACGGTTGTGTAAACTAACATTGAACAACACGAATAGCTCCACTCAGAATGGGAAGAGAATATCTCCCGACCCGTTCGATACTAAAGGAGGTTTCACATAGGGTGACTGGGCGAGTAGGTTTGGTTGTGAATGAGGACGAGACAAAATATCTCTTGACAGTGACATAACTCTGAAGTCGTAGATAGTTTCGTTTATCTAGCAACCAGTAGTGGGGGAAATTTTATTTTCTGGGTGTAATGGTCTCTCTTCAATTATTTGACGATTATCGGAGCCCCAAACGCGGCAATTTTGCTTACTTACGTAATCAAAGAGTGAGAAATGTGCCGAGTCGTTAAAGATTTTTTTTTGGAAAAACTACGGTCCACTGCTTGGGATTCAAGCATCCAATCAACTTAACTACTACTACTACTAGTAAAGAATAGTAGCTGGCTTCAGTTGTTGTGCGAGCTGGCCTTTATATGGATGTAGGTGTATGCTCAAGTGCAAAATACGCCATAATGTACCGCGAGAAAGTCCCAGCTCCTGAGAACGTCCGAGAAATACACACATTCTGGTCTTCGGCTACACTTTCACTTACAGCAGCGCGATTGGGAAAAACCTGCTTCTAAAGAGTGATCCAAGTAAAAGTACTTTTAATTTTAATTAATAATAGCCTTTTTTTTGACAGATCACGCGAGAGTCGTGTCAAGCTGTCATATTATTTTTGTTCAGCAATGTTTGACTATTCATCATGAAAAGACTTACGTCTGAACGACTTTTATAAATCCTTCAACTTTATTACGAAAATTTACGTTCTTTTAAAGATGTGTTTCGCGCGCTTCGCTCAATTTATGGTCAATATAATCGGCCTACTGAACTTACTATTTGCAACGCTATCGCCCATCTGGAGACCCAGCATTCATTATTGGATAATATTCGGCCGAATAGACCACGTCCAGCACGCAGTGAAGAAAATATAGCGCCCATAGCTGAGAGTGTACACGAAGACGGTGGAGAGTCGATTCGGTGCCGTTCGAAGCAACTCGGACTGACGTATGGAACGACTCGGCGCATTTTACGTCGATATCGTAAATTGAAAGCGTACAAAAAGCAGCTTGTGCAAGAACTGAAGCCGCTCAACCTTCCCAAGCGCTCTACGGGCTCTTGAAAAGTTTCAAGAAGATCCGACGTTTTCCAGCCAAATTTTGTTCAGCTCACTTCTGGCTCAATGGATATGTAAGCAAACAAAATTACCGCATTCGGAACGAAGATAAACCTGAAGAGCTTCAAGAGCTGCCATTTCATCCGGAAAAAATAACGGTTTGGTGTGGTTTGTGTGCCGGTGGAATCATCGGTCCATATTTCTTCAAAACTGATGCTGCTGAAAACGTAACCGTCAATGGCGACCGTTATCGCACCATGATAACCAACTATTTGATGCTTCAAACCAATGGATTTATTGAGAGAACACTTCGGTGAGCAGATAATTTCACATTTTGGGCCGGTCGATTGGACACCAAGCCACCAAGATCGTGTGATATCACACCGCTAGACTGTTTTCTGTGGGGATATGTAATGCCTAAAGTCTATGCGGACAATCCCGCTTCGATTCAGGCCTTGGAGCAAAACATCACGCGTGTCATTCACCAGTTACCAGTCGAAATGCTCGAACGAGTCATTGAAAATTGGACTCAACGGATGGACCATCTGAGACGTAGCTGCGGCCAACATTTGAAAAAGATAATCTTCAAAAAATAAATGCAAAAGAATGTTCTTTTGAATGATAATAAATATTCCCCACTAAATTTGAATTTTCTGTGTGTTTACTTTAAAAAAAGTATGGAATCTCGAAATGGATCACCCGTTACAATTGGAATCTTATCATAAAGAGAAGAATGAGAGGAATATATTCCTTTTCTTGTGAAATTTAACTATGAAAGCAATGAAATTTAATATTTTAATGTGAGATCTAATGATAAATTATTATTCTACGCTGCGTTGACACTCTTCAGATTGATATATGCAAATTAAGGATATTCATCCCATAGTTCTACTTAAACCATTCATCCGTGAAATCCATTTAATTTCATTTGCATTTAAGGCAATTTCACGCCAAACCCAACGAAATACACAACAGCAAGAAGGAAAAAAGCGAATAAAAACAACAAAAGCAATTATTTATTCAAAACATGTAAAATCAATGATCTACAACACAATAATAACAACAATAAAGTAGAAATTGAAGAAAAAACTTGTAAACAAAGCAGCACCGCTTACCAGGTCCAGCCATATCTAAAGCCCAAGCATGTATACAAAAATATGAAGCCAACAAGTCGCCGAGTCATTCAAAACAGCACACACACAGCAAAATATACAATCCACCATGCAATCCCACCAGTTAGCGAACCATTGAGCCCCCGAACAAAATGAAAGGTGATGACGTCTGCTCAATTTGGTTGGCCGATTTATTTATTAGCCACACTTTAGCGGCACTCGAAGAGACGCAAGAAGTTTATGGATGAGGAAAAATCTCAATGTTTACACATAAACTGCTCCCCAACATAGGAGAGTGTTGTACTGATGATGTGGCTGATGATTATGGCTTTACCGCTTTACCCACCAAGTATGGACATCCAACCAGCGCCTGTCTATGTCAGCAACCAAAGCTTTGTGTGGCTGTCAAAGTATGAGTATCCGCGTCGCCGTTGGTAGCGATGTTGGCGATTGGCTTTAGTTGACGCTGTGGCTATGTAAACAAATAGGAAATGTGAGTTGTTATGCAAATATTTACATGACGTGTTGAAAAATGCTACTAAAAGTCGAAAATCTGAAAATCTCTGCTATTTGCTATTATTGTTAGCCATGGCTAGGTGGAGTGTGACTCGTGTGCCTGTCATGACGTGCCATGATTTGGCAAATACCATATGTAATGGAAACAAATTCTTTGCATTTATTATTCTTCCCCCAGGAGTTACGTGGTGTATTATACATGGGAACGAGTGGAATATATTTTGTTATTTGCGGATGGTGTGAATAGATACTTTATGACTTGAAAAAAGGCTATGTGGTCAATGAGTTTAAAGTGAAATTTCTTTAGTAGCCTAGTGAAATTTAAAGACAAAAAACTTAATGATATGGTATGCTATTCTGACACTTTAGACGGGAAGCCGCTGTTAGAACTTAATCATAGTCGGGCAATGGAAAGTCTATATCATCGTCATCGATTGGGGTTTTGTGTTCGCCATATCCGGGTGTTTCAATTTCATTGCAGTTAAGTACTCTGAACGTCAGTCACCAAATCTCCTTTATCGTTACCAGCAGTAGAAAGCTGCGGTTTTGAAACCTCTCGAATGTCGCCTGTTGGCCATCTCCACAAGTTCTTTGTATTTAAGCGTTTCGACTCTTGCTTTTCCCTTTTCCATTTCTTGGTATCTTTCCATACTTTTTGCATTGCGGTCGATGTCAAAGTTTTTTTTTCTCGACTGTGCTTGCAGATATACGTAGGGAGCTTCAAATTCCGTCCCACAGTTACTTTATACCGAGTTCTTGATGAGCCTTCTTTCTTGGTTACAACCAGATGGTGGTCCGTGTTAATGTTAAGGCTCCGGAGAGGAGAGATACTGGAGACGTGCTTTACAACATAATTCATCTGGTTCTGGTTTCGATCCGACATCCAAGTGGCTTGATGGATTCTTCTGTGTCGGAATATAGTATTACATATAATCATAATTCGGGCCCCGGCCAAGACAATCAGCCTCAGCTTTCGTCGCTGAGTTTACCGAATGTTTTACCAAAAATGTATTCTTTGCTACCCTGGCGTTAACGACTTTGATGTCGTGAAGGGGCAGCGCTCATAGGTGTATTGTAAGCACTCATAAAAAGTATCTTTGGTCACATAGTACTTCCAAACTGTCAGGACGTGAGCGCAGATCAGCGATACGTTGAAGCGATATTTCGCTTTGATGCGGATTGTGGCGAGATGTTCCTCCGCAGGTGTGAATGTCAGGACTCGGTGACGGAGTCTCTCTCGTCTCCGTTCTTGCCCGTCCATCGCACTCCTTGGACGGCGGTAATATCAGCCTTTAATCTTACGATGACATCAACCAGCTGGGCCGGCACCTTCTCAATTAATGGACCGCTCGTGGCCCAAGGCTCCACACGGCTCGGTTACTGTACGATGTGGTCATCCGCTTTGTCGAACTCCATCCGCTTTCGCTTCGAACACCTTCTTCGCAACATTTCCGTCATCCTTGACAATTTCGAAAGTATATCGAGCCGTTACAACTTGGGTTGCGCGCCCCTGTACGTTGATAACATTATTTTTGTCTTTACCTTCGCCGATTCCTTTTCGATTGCAGAAAATGCAGCAGTAACATCGAGTTTCCGACGTCCAATGATATCTATAACATCGACATACATATGCGGAGCGCTGGATGGTTTTGTAGAAAATAGAACCATTACGATGTACACCAGCCTTCCGGAGTATCCCTTCCAAAGAGGTTGCACTATAGAAGGTCATCTTATCTGAAACCTTGAACAATATTGAAAGGTTCGGAAAGGTCCGTTCCTTCCTTGATAGAGCTGCGGATGTCGCTCAATGCCTTTTTGAAAAACCGTATATGCTTTGCAGCAATACCCAGCTCATGACGTACAGATCGGCTGCCTTTTTGTTTTTAGTCGCCTAATAGCGTTCGGGTTTCGCCATTACTCGGTGGTCTACTCCATTGTCGTTAATTGGTGGTATCGGCTTGCTTCCTACAGGGGTGGGATTGGAGGAGTTATCGACTGCATGAAACTTGGAGAAATGCTCCCTCAATAAGCTTAAAGCGGAAATTCGATGCTCCGGACTTTAAACCTTGGGTCAGATGGTTGGCCTGTATCTCGACATTATTTATTTCTGAAAAAGTGACTCTCTTTAAAGAAAAAAGAACTACCTTTCCGGTGAATGGAAAACACTATGTTTGAGAGACCGCAACATATTCTCCACCAGTCCAAACACTTCCTATCGCTATCAGTAATTTGTTACCAAAGGTTAAAGCTCTTCCCACTCGGCATTGAATTGTATCTTTTCTGCCAAATTACAACCGTTTGAGAACACTGCAACACAGGAAATACAGAGTCTCTCAGCCACAAGGCATGTTTGCCTCCGCACAAGTCCACGTTGCCAAAACGAGTTAGAGCGTCACCTGAATATAAAGGTGGTTCAGATTTCTGTGATAAATGTATGTTCTGAGCTTGAAACCCACATTTTTTTTAACTGTTTCAAACTGACAAATGATTACTCATATTATTCGTATTGACGGAGAGAAAAACAAAGCTCTCTTCTGCATTTTGGAATTGCTTCTCAATTTCCAGTTTCATAAGCACATTTATTCCTTCGAAGTGATGAATAATTGAGAATATTAAAGAGTATTTTCTTTGCACTTTATTAATATTGTTAAATATAATATTCATTATAATCCTCTCTTCATCTCTCTCTCTCTAGTGAATTAGCATCACATAATAGTGGAGTGAGGCGCTGATAGAAAATAAAGTTAAAGGCAAAGCGCTGATGCCGCGCACTTATTAATTAAGCAAACAATTTGCGCAAAACGCCACAACAACAACAAAAATTGCAACAAAAAGCGAATCAACGTTAAGAGAGCTAATTGCAAAGAGGCTTCAATTTCTATTGCACTCGCACTTCAAGCAGGGAGGTAGATAGGCAGCTGCGCGTATTCAAAGGTTTTTTTGTTTGCAATTTGTCGAAACGATTGCATAAATTTCCCAACCAACTAACGCGTGTTGCCGTCAAAGGTGGACTGCGACGATGAAAAGTAATTTAGTACGCAGATGAGGTGTTAATTGCGTGACACGAAACGAAAGGCGGCACAAGCCATACAACGACGTGACCGAAATTGCTGGCGCTGAAGTGTTTGGCAAAACTTTAAAATTAAAATAAGGAAAGAAATGAATTTGCAATTTACTTGTGGCTGGTTTTGTGAGCTGGAGATGTGCGCACACATACATACACTCTTCGTCAAGCTGCAAGAAAATTTAGACATTAATTTACGTGAAAGACGCGTTCCGCAACCAGCGAATGTGAGGTGTTAACGTGTGAAGGGTTTATGGCCAAGCGATGGATTTTGGCATGGCATGAAGCCTTGACGTCAAAGGATTGTAGTAACACACTCGTGTATGTACAAATGTCTCTCTGCGCGTATCGGCAATTAAGTTCCAAGCCACGCATGAAGGACCAAAATGAATCGCTGAGGTTGACTTGCTGTATGTGCTGGTATGTATGTGAAAGCCAAGTTGAAGAGCTTCTTATTGGCGGTCTTGTTGTTGTTTTTGTTACATTTTGTGTTTTTATTGCTACACGTAAGCTATAAATTTGACAGCGTGCGCACATTTACTTTCTTATTAAGCTGAAAACTGTGCATCATTTGCGCGAGACGGAGCGAGGTGAAAGGTTAAGAGAAGCGACAGGATGTGTTTAATTTTTTCCACTCAGAACGCTATCAGAGGTTAAGATGTGCGAGTTTATGTGTATGTATATGTGTATATAAATACACATGATTGTTTATAATAAAGTCGATGTATAAGAATTGCCCTGCATTGTAAGCGAGGACTCCATCAAGCTCCTCTAGGGTTAGTTAAGCAGCTCTAACTATAGCTCTTCTTCTTTTTTGTACATATTTCCCTCTTGTATATGCTTCTAATTTGCTTTGTTGCTCCGGCTTTGCTTATTAAGCAATTTACAAGATACTTAGGCAAGAATTATGTGCAACATTTTGACAAAAACTCATTTAAAACCCGAGCGTGTGCATGGTGTGGGCGGAGCGTTGTTATCTTTCCTCAATGAGCTGCTTACAATTGTTGCTGCTTTTTGTGTGTTGGCACTTTTGTTTCATTTTAAAATAATCAGCAGGCAATAAAATATGTACGAGTATGAGCAGAGAGCAATTTTCGAGTGGGATTATGACACCAACTGGGTTCAGGTGCAGGCAGTTTTAGATATTTGAGTTTTAATTAATATTCCAGACATTGAGCGCAATATATAATACGGATCTTTGTAGAAAATCAATTAGTATGTAGTGTGGCAAAGGGTCAAGCTGATTTTTACCGATATTTTATGCAATTTAATTCCAAAGAGTCGCTTTTCAGTACTTCTTGAGATACCTATTGAAAATGGGTTCCTCTCTTCTTGACCCTTCCAATGGAATGCAGGTGTTCCTCTTCCTCATCTCCAAGGCCTGAGCTGTTTTAGAAATAGTTTTGCAACAAGAGGCCGAGCGTTGACATGATGGAATATTATTGGCCGCAAACTAGAGACTTTTTTTCAGAACAATGGAATAATAATCAAGTTACGCCATATCTTGGCAAACCGTACCAAGAATTAAGTTCTATCTTTTATATACTTATATTTATATGATAGTCTTTGTTGACTTTGAATGCCCATTGAACAAGGACCCTACTGTATACAACAATCAGACAATTCAGCCTCCAAAACGACATTAGAAATGAATTGTAGATTCTTGCATGAAAAAAATAAAAGTTACTTGGTCTCCACCGAATCAAGGATTTCGAAGCCAAGTCGTTCATTTTGTGACCGGAGGAGGATACATCTCCAATGACTTGGATGCATGTATCTCCTAGGCTCTAGCATCGACTCCGACCTCTATCTTGTCGTAAACAGGATATATACACGCTTCTGTGCAGAAGAGAATTTGAAGTCAAACAGCTCGCTACGGTTGGCGTATAAATAAAACAACGTGCAAGCAGAGGTAAAGTGAAGGAGGCCAGTAGACTTGAGTATGACAGAGTAAAAATTTATGCAGATAACCTTTTTCCAATCTACTTAAATGCAGTCTTAATGAAACACACGGAAATTAAAATAACTTGTTGGTCGCCTGAAAACAGGGACAAAACGGCTACTTTACCGACTGAGTTATCCAAAAATTGCGAACTCAAATGTGGCCGCGAAGTATTGACTAAGGTCGGAGGAAAGCATGTCCGATGATTGCAATCTAAGGCTTAGCGACAATGAACCGATCAGATCAGTCTCTATTCAAAACTGGAACATTGTTTAATGCTGAAGTGAATAGCTAAAGCTCTAAAATTTTTATTTGGATTAGAGAATTTATATGTAGCTAATATTGGCTGAGGGTGAGAGGCTATTGATACCCTTATTTCGTGCAAAATTGCTCTGATTGTGTCTTAAAAGCTGATATTTCAAGCAATATTTTTTATAAAGACATTTCTGTAAATTCATTCGCGTGAACAGTTATTTTGATTTGAAGGCGAGTGAAATTTCCAAAGGACTACGTTATGAGATGCTTTTTACTATAAACAAGAAAGAAGAGCTGTATTCGACCATGCCGAAGTCTTTATACCTTTAATGAACATAGAAAATTGCAAATTGCAAAATTCGATTTCAATGATTTTCCGTGTCAATATTAACTTGAAATTACATTTGTAGAATACCAAATTTCCCGCCCTTAGATGGGCTTTTGGTGGAGTTTTGACCAAAGCCTCACATCTGAACAAATCGATTATATCATGGCTATATGATTTAGTCTAAGAGACTACTTTGCATTCAAAGAGACGGACAAACGGACATGGCTAAACAACTAAGCTCGTCATTCTGATACGAACGATATGGTGGGTCCATCTCTTATACTCTTGGTACTTAGATACTTCGAATCGAAGTTAATATAGCATTTCATGTACATGAAAGTTATAAAAATGTAAAAGCACTGCAAAAACGTAGTTTGCGGTAAGAATGCAGTAAATCAACGCTGGACCAATAAGTGTTTTGCTTGATTTTGATCTAGAAATTGTGATAGCAAGACCGACGCGCAAATTTTTCAGGAAATAGCATAAGGCATAGCTCACGCGACAGTTTAAAATCATTTAGTAAGGTTTCGCTACTCAAAGAAGCTAGATGTTTGAGTGCCACGTAAATTACTGCAATTTTTAGCTCTCAACATTTAACCAACTTACAACAAGCCCTACAAAAGAAGCATTCAGAGTTGATCAATAGAAACAGAGATAATTTATCATGACAACGTCAAACCATACACATCCAAATTAAAGGAGGCTGGTGGTAGAGCCTGGACCATGCGCCAACCGACTATGATTTGCTTCAGTATTTGCATCTTGGCAAAACTCTCTTGATGGTAAACAACCAACTGAAAAGTCGCTGAAGATCATTTGGACTAGTGAGCGCCAATTTCCATAGGTGTGTTTCTCACGCTAAAAAGCTTCTAATAAATATCTATCAGCTCTAGGAGGCAGCTTGAAACTGTAAGTTCCTCCAGTTGAGTGGATGCGCCTGCTGATTAGAACGACCAGCGCACTTAGCCCTGAAGGTTGCTATAATACAGCTGTAGTATACTTATGACCTTGTCAAATAGAGGAAACATTTCGTAAGACTTACATATTAAATGTTGCGATATTGTTTATACCAGCTGTACCTACGTCAGTCAGGCAATCGCAGAAGTGATTTTCTAGAAGCATATGATCTACTCCTATATTGCTTAGGGCTGGACAGCGATAGAGGTAATATATCACTCTATTATGTTGAATCCCCAATCAGGAGTTTCTAGTTAATTTACCAGTTATTGTATTGATGGTGAACTGGTCGAGGAGGATTAGATTCTTTGATCTTTGAGAGTCCAACATCGGCCGCAGCTGTCTAGTCACGTTGCGAGTTCTTTCGTTAGGCCATATGGTATTGTTTTTTTTTTTTTTTGGTGAAGGATAATTTCAGAACGAGTTTTGCCATGGACAAAAGTACACCGGCATCGTGCGGAAAATTTACTGTAGCTAGAGTCATTTCATCTCTCGCTAGTTTCTTTCGTCGCGCAGTTGCCTGGAGATGTCGCTATGTTCGGATACCCAGGCTACGGCTGTGTTGCATTTCACCGAATTCTTATTCAAAGTACTTCAGCATTCTAACGCCATTTTTGATGTGGTGTAGTCTCATTCGTGCTTTGAATCTCACAACTGTCATAAATGCAGGTTTTTTTGTATAATTTCAGCCAGGCGTCACCATTATTACAATCAATTATATATATAGAATTTCTTTGAAACCGTATCAGTAATAGCATTATATCTTAACTTTTAAGCTTTCTTGTGGATGAACATTTTTTATTAAAATAATTAAAATTACTTCAAAACAAGGGAAAAATGTTCTTTAAAAAATTACCTATTACTCTACCCTCTTTCGCTGTAATCTTATATTTAAACAAGAAAGAATGGATGTCTTTGGCCATGTCGATGCCTTTATACCTTTTAATTTTTATAATTTTCGGTGTCATTATAACCTTGAATTTGCCTTTGTAGAATAGTAAATTTCACGCTGCTAGATGCTTTTTTAACGGATTTTTTACCCAAAACCTCATATCAGAACAAATCAGTTGCATGGGGCTATAAGATGTAGTATTTCGATTTCGATAACTGTCAGAACCAATGAGCAATTCATTATGTAACCGGTCAATTGGAAAGTAAACGACCTGACAAACAGATGGCTCTACAAAAAAACGCTTTTATAAATTTGACAACTGTTTGATCATTTGTTTGTGAATTATGGCTTTTTCAGTGAAGCAACTTTTGTTATTGTGAAAAAATGGATTGAAAGGAATTTCGCGTGTTGATAAAATAATGCTTTTTGATGAAAAAAATACAATTTAAGAAAAAACAAGGCTTGATGACGAATTTCCGGACACTGCTCCAGGAAAATCAATCACCAGGGGCTGGTGTGCTAAGTCTAGAGGTGGAGGAATAAGCACCGAAGACGGTGACCGTAGTGGACGCCCACAAGCGGGTTTTACCGATGAAAACATTAAAATTCAACAAAATGATTTTGAATGACCGCAAATTGAAATTAAGTGAAATAGCAAGCACTCTGAAGATATCAACTGAATGTGTACATCATATCATATACGGTTATTTCGGTATGAAAAAACTCTGTGCAGAGTGGGTGCCGCGCGAGTTCACATTTGACCAAAAAACAACGATGAGTTTATGATTCGGAGCAGTGTTTGTAGATGTTCAAGCGTAGTAAACTCGAGCTTTTGCATCAATATGTGAAAATGGATGAAACATGTCTACATTATTTCACTCCGAAATCCAATCGGCCGTCATTCCAGGTGACTGCACACAGCCACCATTACTTGTATATAGGATTATTGGACCGCTCGAATGCCGAAATCGCCGAAAATCGGCCGCATTTGAAGGAAAAGGAAAAGCTATTTCACCTAGGCAATGCACCGTGTCACAAGTCAGTGAAATCGATGGCAAAAATCCATGAATGGGCTTCAATTTGCTTCCGCATCCACTGTATTCTACAGATCTGCCTCCAGCGTCCATTCCTAGTACGCAGATCTCTAAAGAATGCCCCCTGGGAAGAAAATTTTGTCGAATAAAAAGGTGATCGCCGAAACTGAGGTCTATTTCGAAGGATTTTACTACAAAAATTGTATCGACAAGTTGGAGGGTCGCTTTAATCAGTGTATCACCCTTGAAGGAAACTATGTTGAATAAAAAAATGAATTTTGCCAAAAATATGTGTCTTACTATAGTAGGCCGGGAATTTTTTAATTGATCTGTTACGTGTAGTATACCAAATGTCATGTTCTTAGGTACTTTTTGTTGACGGTTTTATGGCCCAAAATCTGAAAAGTCGGTCGTATATATGTCCGATCTGGAGGGTTCGAACAAATGTTTGCTAAAACGTATTGGTGCAACTCCCTCCAAGTTTATCTGAAAACTGAGAAACTAGTTCGCGTTCAGGCCGACGGGTGGACAGAAGAACAGACGGACAGGCAGACATGGATAAATAAATGCAGCTTCTCATTCTGAAACAATCTGTATAAATTTCAGTGGGTCTACATCTTCGGACGAAAATTAATATACCATTCATGATGTTGAAAGGTATAAAAAAGACACCCTTTAGTTTTTTTCTCAATACGAAGCGCCTTGGCAAGAAATAAAACTGTCAAAGGGCAACAACAAAAGAGGAGCAAACAAAAACATTACAACGGTAATAACGAAGTCCTTACAGAAGAAGCTAAATAACAAGATAAATACACATATACATAGTTATGTATATATATTAACTTGCAAACGTACAAGGCGAAGTGTCACGCGCGTGGATTGAATGAGAATGTGGCAATGTTGCAAAATAGAAAAATACCACACTACAAATGTCAACAGTATGTCTATGGTTTAGAAATTATGTGCGTCGTCATTGTAATTTCATCAAGTGCCTCACCACTCACCCAGGGGGAGGGAATGGCTGAAAATGCAAAAGAATGATAAAGAATGGTGGTGAAGTTTAGTCTATAGCACAGGGTAAGCTTATATTTGCCGTCACTGACAGTTAACTTACAGCTGACTGCTGACTACTGACTGCTGATCACTGACTGGTGACTGTTGGTGGTTTACAGCGGTTGACTGGCAGAGGCTTGCTGAGTTGTTTGTTAGTATGCGTGTTATTGGTTGTAAGTTACGCGGAATTGTAAGCCAGCATATGGTTCAAATTCTCATAAAAGGCGCAATTTTATACTTAAATACATATTTTAAGATTCTCTTTTTTTGGGCTTCAGTTAAAACAATTGAAATAGGAAAGGTGGCAGGAAAATAAATGAAATGAACTGTGTAGGGTTAGTTAGAGATGAAGGGAGATCGCTCTGTTTAATGAGCGTTAAATTGGAAAATTCCTTAACAAGCAGCGGAAATGTATAAAATAATATCAATGTGTGTGTCTGTGTCTGTATGTATATATGAACTATGGTAAGACGCCTTTGCATATGGGTGTATTTTTGTTGAAAACCATATATGTATTCCTTTGATAGTATATTTCATAATACAAAGGAGCAGAGTGAAGAACACTTGGATGCTCCATTTGTGCCCAATATTCGTATGCATGCTTTTCGGCTGGCAACAGCTGTTGCATTCACCAGATATTTGAACAACATGGCGTATACGTAATATTTTAGTTTTAATTACTTCCGTTATTTATGTAAATTAATTACAATTTGTAATAGATAAGCAAAAACGAATGTGCATTTCGAGATTTTTATTTTATTTTTGTTAATTCGTTCTATTTTTTCCTTTTAGTTTATTTACGGATAGCTTCTTCTTCTTTGGCGTAGGCACCGCTTACGCGATTATAACTTCGTCAACAATAGCGCGCCACTCGTTTCTTCTTTTTGCTGTTTGGCGTCAGTTAGAAATGCCAAGTGATACCAGGTCGCTCTCTACCTGATCTTTCCAACGGAGTGAAGGTCTTCCTCTGTTTCCGCCAGCGGGTACTCCATCGAATACTTTCAAAGCTGGAGCGCTTTCATCCATTCGGACGACATGACCTAGCCATCGTCTGCGGTATTCGCCGCTGCCAACGATCAAAGGACCATAAATCTTCCGCAAAACTTTTTTCTCGAAAACTCTCAAAGCCGACTAATCGGATGTCGACATTTTCCAGGCTTCTTCACCATATGTCAGGACGGGAATGATGAGCGACTTGTAGAGTTTGGTTTTGGTTTCTCGAGAGAGGACTTTACTTTTACTCTCCTACTCAGTCTAAAGTAACACCTGTTGGCAAAAGCAATTTTGCGTTGGATTTCAAGGCTGACATTGTTGGTGTTGTTAATGCTGGTTCCTAGATAGACGAAATTATCTACGACTTAGAAGTTATGACTGTCAACATTGACGTGGGGGCCAAGTCGCGAGTGCGATGACTGTTTATTTGATGACAGGAGATATTTCGTCTTGCCCTCGTTCACTACCAGACCCATTTGCTTCGCTTCCTTGTCTAGCCTGGAGAACTCAGAACTTACGGTGCGGTTGTTTTGATCAATTATATCAATATCATCGGCATACGCCAGTAATTGCACACTCTTGTAGAAGATTGTACCTGCAGATTGCAAAAGTCACCCTGTCTGAAACCTCTTTTGGTATCAAACGGCTTGGAGAGGTCTTTCCCAATTCAGACTGCATTTCTGATACTATCCAGGTTAAGTTTACATAGCCGTATGAGTTTTGAAGGGATATCAAATTTAGACATAGCGGCGTAGAGGCAGTTTCTTATGGTGGTGTGTATCGATTCTTTTTTCTCGGATCTTCTTCAAGATTTGGCGCGTCGTGAATATCTGGTCAATGATGGATTTGCCAGGTCTAAAGCCACACTAATAAGGGCCGATAAAGTTGTGGACGGCGAGCTTTAATCTTTCAAACGATACGCTAGATAGGACTATATATGCGATATTAAGGACTTAACCTACGATAATTGGCGCAGACCGTGAGGTCTCTCTTTTTTTTGGACTGAACAAAGAACACTTAAATTCCATTCGTCAGACATACTCGTACTTTCGTATTAGAATAACTTTGCAGGCACGCCATCGTCTCCCGCCACTTTTTTATTTTTCAAATGGGAAATTGCTCTTTGAAATCTTGTTTCCAGAGGTGCGGCTACGAGCGGGCGTCGGTCTTGAAACATGATTCGGATGTGAACTTGCAACTTTGATTAATGTCAGGTCTCTTATTTTGGAACTTGCCCAGTCGGTTAATGTCCGATATATAAAACTGACATAAACGCCGTACAGAAGATGAGATGAACGCGGCAAGGAGATGAAAGGATTTGTTCTTGTCAATTTTATTACTTAATTATTAATTATTATTGATCATATAAAGGAGCCCAAATTTGTTGTTGCTTTTGTGGTGGGAGAGAAATGTAGTCGACCACAATACGCATCTAAACGCGATTCTTAAAAATATATCTGATTTGCATCCACGTACGGAAGAATGAGAAGAACAATGTAACCAAGGATTCTTTCTATGGGCTCTTATAAAAGCTCTGCCTCCGACACGATGTCAAAATAATTTTTTGATAACTTTATTTTCGGCACAACTGTGGGAAAATTCGTCGTCCATTACGAAACATTCCCAAATGGTTTGAGGCCGATCGACTTCGCCAGGGACGGAAATATGGTTGCCTGCACTACTAGATTCCAGCACAAGAAAATTCATCAAGCGACTTCGTTGCATCGATCAGGTTGTGATTGCCGAAAGACATATATCCAATGTTTTAGATGTGCGTGCGTTCCGAGGACCTAATATCGCGGTGAGTATAAGCACCCACACTGCGCAGCTAAGAATGAACGAGAATAAACACAAGGAATGTTCGACGTAGAAAAGCTGCAATCACAGCAGACAGCCAGTGTACTGTGGAACGGAATATTAAACTCCCTACGTATCGCCGGTACGGAAGCAATTGATTTTTAACAGTGTTAGATAAAGAGCTGATATGATGAGGAATTTTGAACTGCAATGGAGAGAAAACGGACTGCCTACCTCGCACTGTTGCTGTCGACTACAACATGCACAGGGTGGGATAGATACCGAGAGCTGAAAAAGAAAGCGAGAAGTATTTACAGACAATTCCCATTCTTGACTATAACGAAGTTCGAATAGCTATCGCTTGCTTGTAGAAAAACAAAGTGGCTGATCACGGCGGTTTCCTATTTTTTTTTACAGAATAGGGTCGGAAAGAAACATGTCCTACGATTTTAACCTGAGTGTATTCTGCCAAATTCACAAAAAAGGAAAGCTCGAAATCTGCGATATATATTGTGGTAAAACTCTCCATACCACTATAGATAATATTGTGTGATTTAAATCCACCGTTAACGAACTGATCTGACCTTGTCGGGTTGGCATTAGACCTGGTAAATTCACCATGTTGGAAAAGACCCGTGAGAAAGGGGTCGAAATATACTTCTTCTGTTTCGGTTTTAAAGTAGCCCTCGACAGCACTAAAAGAAACTGTGTCTATACCGCTTTGCCTAAATTTTGTATTTACGTAAAACTAACACGGTTGTCAGAGTTGGGAAGGGTGTCTCTGATTTGTTCGGTACTAAGAGGGCTTCCAACCATCCAAAGTGACTTCATTTTTCGTGACTTTTTTGGTTTATTGCTAGACCTCTCCAACACTCATGCTTTTAACAAAAAAAATAAATATTTTTTTATTTTCTTTTAATAAGTAATAGAATATAATATTTTTTAAGAGATCTTAAAATTTTTTTGAGTACTTTCAATTGATTATACTTATACACAAATATATATTGTAAATTTATTTTTTTGTGTAATAAGACCTAAGTTTTGATAAAAATTCAATTTTATTTAATTACAAAAATTATAAATTTTCTATTAAATGGCAAACAGCACAAATTTATTGAATTAAATCTGAATTAAATTTTCATTCTCTGCTACTGTGATTATAAACATTTGACAATTAACTCAAAAATCGTAAAATACTGGATTAGTCTGCTCATCATAATTTTAATAAACGATTCACAGAGATATGTATCCCAGTATGTGTGCATTGCATATTGCAAAATATTCACCCACAAAAACATATGTAGGGTGTTTTTTTTATAGAAGTATAGAACTTTAAGTTGGCATTACTTTTCAAGATGGCGACCGATTTAACAGTTGTCAAGTGATTTATTCTCAGTTTGGTTTGGAGTGAAGGTAATCCTCAAGTGTATGTTGAAACACCGTTACATCCAGAAAAACTGACTGTTTGGTGCGCTTTATGGTTATTGCCGATATACGGCCACAAATGTTGGAAAAAGTCATCGAAAATTGGACGTCCAGATTGGACTACATCCGCGCCAGCCGTGGCGGTCATATGCCAGAAGTCATATTTAAAATGTAATGCCACAAGATTATCTTTCGGATGAATAAAATTCATGTCAATCGAATAATCCATCGTTGTTTTATTGCAACTTAAAGTTCTATACCTCTATAAAAATCACCCTTTATAAATGACCACGTCAAATTATTATTTTTATGGCATCATTAGCATATACAGTCGTATTTACGCTATATTTGAATAAATGTATATACATATATGTGTGTATTTGTATATTAACCACAAAATCAACGTTGCGCCACCGCTGACCGCAGGCCAAATAACACTAAATTAGTGCCGTTGAAACTCATTTGACAGCGTACAGCTGTTAAATACATATATAGAGACATAAATATATATATATAAAGAAATGTTTATAGAAAATATACAGAAAAATAAATAACAGGTGAATTGGAAAGTCCTCGACCTTACACATAGATGGCGCTACTAAGATTAAATCCGTATAGATGCTTAGTTGGTTCTAACCTTCGAAAGACGCGTGTATAAATTCGACAGCTGACGGATCATTAATTTTTCAATTATATCATTTTGAGTGAAGCAACTTTTGTTATTGTGAAAAAATGAATAAAATGTAATTTCGCGAGATAGGTTATTGCTTTTTGATGGAAAAAAATGCAGTTGAAGCAAAAACTTGTCTCGATGACGAGTTTTACCCCAAGAAAATCAACCATCAAGGATTTGTATGCTGAGTATAGACGTGGTGAAATGAGCACCGAAGACGGTGAACACAGTGGATGCCTAAAGAAGGTTGTTACCGACGAAACCATCAAAAAAAATCCACAAAATGATTTTGAATGACCGTAAGTTGAAATTGAATGGAATAGCAGGTACTCTTAAGATATCAACTGAACGTGTACATCATATCATTCACGAATATTTGGGTTTGAAAGGCTCTGTGCAAAGTGGATGCCACCTGAACTCACTTCTGACCAAAAACAACGACGAGTTGATGTTTCGGAGCAGTGTTTGGAGATGCTCAAGCATAATAAACCTGAGTTTTTGCATCGATATGTGGGAATGGATGAAGCATGGTTCCATCATTTCGCTCCGAAGCCCAATCGAGAGTCGTCCGATGAACCCGCTCCAAAGCGTTGAAAACGTAACAGTCGGCTTGCAAGGTTATGACGTCTGTATTTTGGGATGCGCATGGAATAATTTTCATGGACTACCTTGAAAAAGGAAGGACTATCAACAGCGACTATTATATAGCGTCGTTTGAAGGACGAAATCACCGAAAAACGGCAGCATTTAAAGAAAAAGAAATTGCTGTTTCACCAGGACAATGCACTAGTCAGTGAAATCGATGGAAAAAATCAATGAATTGAGCTTCGAATTGCTTCCGCATTCACCGTATTCTCCAGTTCTGACCCCCACGACTATTTCCCGTTCTCACATTTCAAAAGAATGCTCGCTGGGAAGAAAATTTTGTCGAATGAAAAGGTGATCGCCAAAACTGAGGTATATTTCGAAGCAAAGGACAAACCTTACCACAAAAATGGTATCGAAAAGTTGGCGGGGCACTATAATCAGTGTATCACCCTTGAAGGGAACTATATTGAATAAAAAAATGAATTTTGCCAACAAAAAATTGTTTTACTGTGGTAGGCCGGGGACTTTTCAATTGACCTGTTATATATATACAAATACACACATTTATAAATACAAACTGTCATCGTTTATTGAATTTTTGGTTTTCATTTGCAAATTGAATGTTAAAATGTAACAAATTTTCAATTAAGTCCAATTGTGTAAGTCTTTAGGCCTTTGGTGAAATTACCAACTAAATGCCAACAACTTTACTCACAGCTTCACATCTACAGAAAGCAATTGATTTACTGCGATTGGTGCGAATATAACTGACCACAACTCGTTGCTATCATAT
The DNA here is from genome assembly GCA_030068015.2 of Neoceratitis asiatica. Classification (NCBI taxonomy): domain Eukaryota; kingdom Metazoa; phylum Arthropoda; class Insecta; order Diptera; family Tephritidae; genus Neoceratitis; species Neoceratitis asiatica. The sequence goes on along the minus strand of CM061525.1, from coordinate 36,246,940 downwards.
ACATATGTACCTGTATGTATGTCTTGATATTTGTTGGTTAGTTGCTAATTAAACACCCCCTGTTGTTGTTGTTGTTGTTGTTGTTGTTTGGTGACTGTTTTCCCTAATGAAAGTCACTTTCAATTACTTGGAATTAATTCTTGATTTTCAATTAGAATTATATTACAAATTATTTATTATAACGAATGTAGACTTTCATTTGTACAAATTATGAAATTATGCAATTGCTACATTTAGAGAATATTTATTTTATATTAATAAATATATTTAATTTTATTTGATTTTAGTTTGTTTAATTTTTTCCATTTTATTTAATTTAATTTTCTTTATAACATTTTATTTTTTGATCTTTTTTTATTTTACTTTAATTTGCTCTCTTTAATATACTTGGTTTATTATTTCAATTAATTAATTTTTTAATTGTACTATAATTTATTTTTTGATTTTTAAACTTGCTTTTTTTAATTTTTTATTTTATTTTTTTATAGTTTTTATTATTTTTCATTTTATATAATTTTATTTCATTCTGCTTTCTGAAATTAATTTTTAGTTTTTGTTTAAATTTGTTATTTTATTTTATTTTACTTAATTTTATTTTGTCTTATTTTATTTCATATTAATTTCATTTTGTCTTACATTAGTTTACTTTATTTTATCTGATTTTTAAATTCGCTTAATTGGATTTATTACTTTAGTTTGTTACATTTTGTTTTATTTTTCATTTTATTTTATTTAGTTATTTTATTTTATTTACTTCAATTAAGTTTTTATGTTAATTAATTTTTTTTAAATTTTCTATTTCTTATATTTCTTAATTTCCATTTATATTAGTTTCCTTTATTTAATTTGATTTTTATCGTTTATACAGGGTTATCCAACTTGGGGTTTCCAAAATAAACGTCAATAAAATACATTTAAAATACTTTTTTTCATTAAACTACATTTTTATTATAAATAAAGTTTGAATATAGACATTATATGTGAAACACTGCATCATTCAAATGACCGCCTCGTGAATTTTTGGAAACATCCATCCGTTTGAATTTTCGACCACTTTTTGGCACATATTGGGCGGTATCTCAGCTATAACTTGCCGAATGTTAGTTTTGAAGTGCTCAAGAGCAAAAGGTCTATCCGCATAAACATGGTCTTTCGCGTAGCACAACAAAAACAAAGTCCAACGATGTCAAAAAGCACGATCTCGGTGGCCAATTGATATCGCCAAGACGACAGATTACGTGGCCGGGAAACTTCTCTCACAATAGAGCCATATTTGTCTGTATCGTGTAGCATGTGGCACCAAATTGTTGGAACTAAGAACTGCCTAAGCCGTGTTCTTCAATTGCATCCTAAAAAATAGTCGGTTATCATACGACCATAACGCTCCGAATTTACAGTGACAGTCTTACCGTTATTGTGTTCAAAGAAGTAAGGCGCAATCACACCTCCGGACCAAAGAGCGCAACTGACTGTAAGTTTCTTTTGGTGTTACGGTCTTTCTTAAATTATTTGCGGATTCTCGGAGCAACAAATGCGACAATTTTGCGTATTTACGTATCCCCCCGATGAGAAATGTTCCTCTTTCATGAAGAAAATTTTGTTGCTGGCTTCAGTTGTTGTGTGAGCTGGACTTTAGGTGGATGTGGGTGTAAGATTGAGTGCAAAATACGCCATAATGTGCGGTAAAAAAGTTCCAGCGCTTGAGAACGTCGACAAATAGACAAAGGCGATTCTTCAGCTACATTTTCACTCACAGCAGCGATAATTGAGGTGGAACGAGCAAACGATGATAAGCAAGTCTTGCAATTTCTATAACCGATCCAGTCTCATCAAATTTATTTAAAATTTTACCAATTCTTTGATATGCAAACCTATACGTTTAAAGAATCATTTGTCGGAACCGAACTACTACAGCATATATACGACCGATTTTTCAGATCGGAAATTTTGGGTCATAAATCCGTCAAAAAAGTACCTAACACCGTGAAATTTCATATACTATGCATATATAGTGGATTGCATATTGGTTCCGAAAATCACCGAAATCGGACGACAAAAATAGAGCTCCCATACATTGATTTCTTCAGACGTAAGGCTTTGAACGAAACTCGATCAAAAAAGCAGCTAGAAGCATGGAATTTACTATACTACACAAATAAGTTAAGGAAAACTGAGGATCATTGAAATCGGAACACTATATCATATAGTTCCCATACAACCGATATGTATAGATATAAGGTTTTGGGTAAAAAATCCGCCAAAAAAGCATCTAGGGGCTTGAAATTTGGTGTTCTGTAAAAACGAACTAAAGTTCAAAATGACAGTGAAAATCATAGGAATCGAATTTTTTCATTTTGCCATAAGTTTCATATGTACACGAAAGGTATAAAGACTTCGGAATGAGCGAACCCAATCCTTCTTTCTTGTGTCAATTTTACATAGTTCTTACTTTTTTCATAACATTATCCTATATTTAATTCTATGTTATTTTCCTTTAATTAACTTTATTTAAAATATTTTTATTTTTAATTTTAGTTAAAAGTTTTGTTTTATTTTATTTTATTTGATTTTTGAATTTACTTTTATATTTTTATTTTATTATTTTATTTTTCTAATTTTATTTAATTTAATTTTATTTTATTTGATTTTTAAACTTCTATTTAATTTTTTTATTGCAGTTTAGTTTACTTTATTCTTTGTTTTGGTGTTTTATTTTTTCATTTTATATAGTGTTATATTATTTTATTTAATATTTTACTTTTATTTTTTATTAATTTGACATATTTTCGAATTTATTTTATTTTTAATTATTTTTATCTTAAGCTTGCTTTTATTTAATTTTTTATTTGAATTTATTTGAATAAGTTTTTTAATTTTTGTCAATTTTTTGGTTTTGTGTTTTATTTAATTTTTCCCCTTTTTTCTTATTTAATTTTATTTAAAGTTTTACAATTTAATTTAAATATTTTTTTAATTTAATATTATTTTAATATTTTTTAACTTTATTTTATTTTATTTTAATTAAATTTAGTTTGTTTTCTAGTCTAATTTAGTTATGTTTTATTTAATGAAATTTTATTTTAATATATTTTAGCTGAAAATGTTACCCCTATTCCCTGACATTAAAGATACTAAAGCTTAAGGTTATTTTTTCATTGCAATAATTTATGACCTTTCTCAAACAAATTGGCACTCAATGGCAAGCAGCTGCTAGCAGCGCAAACTCTACCTCCATCCAGGCATATTCACATACTTAATATTTTTTTAACGACCACAAAAAGTGCACATTTTCGCGGCAAATACCACAAAGCCAGAAGTGGCAAGCGATCGTAAAGAGAAAGTATGAGCACAGAGCGCTATATTTTAAGTGATATTTACTTACACATAAATTTTTTCAAGCGCACACACCTATAACATAAGAGTATATGTATTAATGTGTGACCATAAGTGTGCAATTTTCTTCTTAACACACACTCTTACATTGTGACGCATGTTAATGCCATTGCTGAAGTTTTTAGTATAAGATTGCGAGCGTAAATTGCTTTAAATTAATTTTCGAAAATAACTTGCAGCTCGTATAAATAAATTCTTTGCTATGTGTAAGTATTTGTGAGTGTGCCTGTGTATTCACATAGCGCATCCCTGTCGTGAAAAATCCAATTGAATGGAAATTGGACTAGTTTACAACTAGAATGTTTTGACTAAAATTTTACTGGTACAAAAGTACCAAACCGCTGCTGATTCCAAAAACTATTAGTTTTATTTTCATTTAATTTATTTTTATTTAATTTTTTGCCCAAAAAAGAGTGAAAAATTGTTTGCCTCTTTTTTCTTATGCTCTTTAAGCTAGTCCATTGCGAACTAGTAAGATACTACTAAATTTATGTCAAAGAAATGACATTTGCCATTCAGCAGAATATTTCTGTGCTAATAATACCAGTTTCCTGTATGGAAAAAATAATTTTGCCTCTCTGGTTTAAAATGTTTGGCTTACTAGTTTCAAACTAGTTTTAAACTAGTTCATTTGACTGCTGGCATGTCATCATTGCACTTTGTATATATATATATATATATATATATATATATATATATCTATATGGCGCTTTGTAACCGCTGAAGCGATTTTCGGCCGAGCTCCTCCTCCAATTTGTGGTTTTGCGTCTTGATGTTTTTACCAACAAATGGAGGGACCTACAGTTTATTCTAAGCCGCCTCCGAGCGGCTGATGGATTTTAATGGGGAGCTTTATTTCATGCCAGAAATACAATCGGAGGGCTTGGCATTCCCTGCCGAGGGGCGACCGCAATTAGAAAAAAATTTTTTTCTATCATTTTGGATGTTGCTCGAACCTGGGCTCGAACCCAGGCCTTCCGAATGTCAGTACGCAATGCTAACCACTCGGCTATCGCGGCCGCACTTTGTGTATACACATGCTTAAAGTTAGTCAAGTGTCTGTGAGTGTATTTGTGGTGCGATGGTTCTTGCGCGGCATGCCACAAAGTAGTGCAGTGCCTGTGGTGTTTGTGGTGGCGGCTGTGCGTAAAACTCTAAATATAAATGGTGCCAAATATAAATGGTTCGCTGTCGTCAATTAATCAGTTCACTGGTTGAATGAGTTTCGCTAAATTGTACTTTTATGACTCTGTGTAGTTTGGCGCACACATGCAGTTACATAACTAATAAAATGGTATGTGGTCGCTAAAAGCCGTATTATTCGGTGTTTTCCCTTAAAAAACTTATGTTACTTGGTTGCAAAGAATTTCGTTGGAGCGAGATGGTTTTAACTCAGTTTCAATGAATCTGTGAGATAATCTTTTTTTTTTGCTACTCGAGCACTTTGTACGTCTTTTAGAATATTTTTTGGCCCCGAAGAAGCCAGACAACTAAATCAGGTAAAACCTTCATGGCTTAAGGTTGAATGTTTCCCTGAAACAACTTTATTTTACCTATCTACGTGACTTTCTCATTCAGCCAGTTTGAATCAGTGCTAAGTTTGAGGCTGCTCGAGTATTTTCTGGAACAGTCGGGAAAAAGTTGAGAAGTGAGAGCTCAGTGTGTTTCATCTTCTTATGCGGTTACCTTCTATGAGATCCGAGAGATGAATCAGACAGAGATGGAATAACTTGACGACTTGAACGACCACCAAGATCATTTGTAATGACAGCGAAAGAAAACACACAAATGAAGGGAAGTTGTAGATAGTCTACAATCAGCTGGCACTACAAGTCTGGGGAGACATATTCTCTGTTTATGTACCAGGCTAAAAAAACGCCGAAAACCATTTCTACTACAACATTGGCAAAGGCACCGCTTACCGAATAAACAATAGTTTTTTTCACCTTCGCGCTAATTGGAAACACCAAGTGCAAAAGGCTAATCCCCAACTGATCTTTCCAATGGAGTGGAGGTCTTCCTATTCCTCTGCTTCCACTAGTATTTACTGTATCAAAAACTTTCAAGGTTGGAGTACTTTCTTCCATTCCGACGACATGGTCTAGGCAAGGTCTAGTACATCTTGTCGTTCCATTGTCTGCGGTATTCGCAGTTGCCAATTCATGAAGGTTTTTAAATCGTCCGCTATACCTTTCCTTCGACAACTCATTCCGTTAACTCCTCTGGTGTTGACATCGCCCACGCTACTGCGCCATATATCAGGACGGGAATGATGAGAGACTTGGAAAGTTTGGTTTTGGTTCGTCGAGAGAAGACTTTGATTTTCAATTGCCTGCTTGGTTCAATGTAGTGCATGTTCGTCAGAGTGATTTTGCTTGGATTGCCAGGCTAATATTGTTATTGGCATTTATACTGTTTCCCAGGTAGACGAAATTATCCATGACTTCAAAGTTATGACTGTCAAAAGCCTCGCTAACTTATCGAGTCTGGGAAAGACAGAACTTACGACGTGCCTTTTTGAGTCCAATATAAATATTATCGGCATGAGCCATAACTTGTACGCTTTTATAGAAGGTTATACCTTCGTATTTCCACTAGAGGAGTATATTCTCGTCATACTTTCAAAAATACTTTCTCGTTATTTTTTCGTTGATTGTCAACGTCAACAGAAATTCATCTGTATTCTGGAATTACAATAAATAAGTGTGTTGTTAAAAGAAAAAAATGATTTATCACTTTAAAGTGTCTTAGACGTTTGGACCTCTTCAATGATATATTCTTAACTTGTTGATATAAAGATGAGATATTCCTCAGTCACTGAATGAGCTATTGTCACATATATACTTGGCCCGATGATGTATAAACCCTGTGTATGTGCAATGATAAAAAAAAACCTTATTCCCAATGTAAGTTTTTCACAAAAAATCGATTAATCGTACTTCAAAACTTGTGGCTTTAGGTGTGTGACTTCGCTAAAGAGAGCCTAGATGTAGGTAACATTTTACATGTATTTGTTTTTACCATTAGAGCGATGCTGAATTACATATATACATCTATATATGGTTCCGAACGTTTCCACTAAAAATAGTCTTGGAAAGCTTTAGGCTACATAAAGGATTCTGGGCAAAAACTGAAAGATAATTAAACTATGCCACTAAATTATAATGTTCCAAGATATAATGTTTCTGACGGAACATCTGCATCTGAGCGAAAGAAGATTATCGCTGTCCTAGATTTAAAAAAAATCTCTTCACACCAAAGATCGTAAAAGAACTGAGAAGAATTGTTCTTGGTTTTCTTTCAAAGCTTTTCATTGCCATACTGAAGCTAGAGTATTATTATGATAGCTAGCCAGGTAAAGATACCATCCTGCCACCATCATATAGACTGATCGGCCTATTGTCTTGCCTTTTCAAACATTTCGAAAAAATGTTGCTATAGAAAATTTCTCAATTCCTCCATCAAAACAACATATGTAATCCAACACATCAACTAAGTTTTCGCGAAAAACCAGGATAAGTAAATATAACAGAGGAGTATCCAATCACGGGAGGTGTTCCGCAAGGTGGTGTTGGTGGCCAATAATGTATGAGATGTGTACAAAGGAAAAGGTGAATTTTGATTTTTTTTGGAATAGAGCTTATATCTATTTTGTCCCCTTCAAAGTAATCCCCCTCGGATATAATACACTTGTGCCAACACTTTTTCCAATCCTCGAAGCACTTTTCGGCATGGCCATCAGCTTTTTTTTTCGATTCTGACTTGATCTCATCAATTTTGGCAAAACGCTTTCCTTTCATTGGTTTATTTAGTTTTGGGAATAGGAAAAAGTCGCAGGGAGCCAAATCTGGTGAATACGGTGGTTGTGGCATGATAACGGTTTGTTTTTGCCCAAAAAAATTACGAAAAAAATTTTTTTTCCACAACTCCGATCGTTTGAGCCGTATTGCTTCACGCAAACGTTGCATAAATTCCCTATTAACTGTACTACTTTGGAAACAAGAAATAGACGCAGAGGTCTAAATCTGGAGAATTTGCTGGATGGGATAACAGTTTGTATCCCTATTTAAGAATTTTTAGCCTGGTAACTTGGTATCACTTTTTCGCCAAATGCGGTCATTTATGCTTCAAACTAATATCGAATCTATACAAAAGTTCTAAATAATATTGGCCGGTGAAGATATACCCTTCTCAAGGTAATCTCTGTGAATGACATCTTGTGCATCCCAAAAAAACTGCGGCCATGACCATATTATTCGACAGACCCACCTTGGCCTTCTCTGGTGCACATTAACCCGGAGAAAACCACTATATTAATTTTGCCCTGGTCTCTGGTATGATGTGGTGGATCCATGTTTCTCCTACGGTAACGAAAACGCGCAAAAAATTGTTTAGACTGTGGTTGAGCATCGTCAAACCCTCCTTTGACAATGTGATGTACCCACTCAGTTGAGATTCCTACTGATTCAGTCGCCTCATGGACTTTTATTCCCCCATTGTCTAATATCATTGCATAGACGGTTTTTGACGTGAGACGAGCTGTTTTGAGCGACCTCAACCTTTGGCGTCACTTGTGCTGGTACGACCACAAAGGAACTCAGTAAACCACTTCTTAACCATTGAAATTGCCGATGCAGAGTTCACATAGAATTAATCAGGTCTTTCTTTGGGTTGTGTGATGGTTTTTTACGCAAAAAATAATTTTTAATCAGCACCCGAAATACATTTTTTTCATTTTCGTTAAAATTTGCTCAAAAATTTACAGTAGTATATTCATCGAAACATTAACCATAAATTAAAATGTCTTTAGCTTTTTTTTGAGGTTAATTTGAATTCTTTTATTCCATTTCTAATCGGCAAATATTAATTCCAGAAAGATCGGATATTGCAAGTAAATTCATTAACTCCTTAACACTTGCGAGCGTAGTTGCGTGTAACGCCTTCGTCGTCTATACTACACAATACGAGCAATTAGATTGAGAACCCTTCACTTCAATGGCCATTCAATTAAATGTTGCAATTGATAGTACAAGAGGCCCGATAATAGCCCAGTCTATGGCTAAACATTAAATGAGAATCAATTTGTAAGCATCACTACATACACTTTAAAACATCCAGTGAGCGCATTTGTATGTACGAGTATGTATACAAATGTAAAATCGAATTGGCAAGTGTGTCTGTAGGTATGAGTGTGTGTGTGAATTGAGAGGGTGTGAATGGCTCTTTTGAAAATTTCGTAATTAACCTAATGAATGCGAAACATTTCATTAAGTGCTACTCATTCAAATAAAATTGAAAGCTGTAGCTGTAGCAGTTGTTGTAGTTGTAGCTGTAACAGTTGTAACAACCGAACACCACCAACAGTTAGTCGTATTTTAATACAATTCAATAGCTTTAAAAGTGGCATGTATTCAGGAAAGAGTACTAGCGCTTTACTATACGAATAGTAAGGGAGCAGAGAGCATCGAGTTGGGTATTGCCACATTATTTTAACTGTGCTTAAGTGGGCGTTGATTTCATGATTTTTGTGGTATATTAAAATTTTAGTTCTTGAACTAGTGTTGAGAGGGAGGAATCAGCTCAAAAATAAGATTTATTTTTAATTTTTGTTTCCTAAATCTGTAATTCTATAAATCCGTTTCGAAAAAAAGTGGTTAGCTGGTTGTTGCACTCAACATCGCCTAAGAGTTAGCAAAGTTAGTTTATGCCGTCGAGATTCTCTAACGGGAGCACCAGCAAACGAGCTGTTTCGATTAGATTAGAGAAGGTTTTAGTGAGCATCAACGTGAGGTACACGACACCAAGCGGGAACTCATTGTACTCAGATCATACGTTAAGGAAGTTGGGTGCAAGTCTGGAGTTGAGTCTATTAAACATATGCAGCGCTTAACTGTCTAGTACCACTCGAGCTTTTCATCTGCTTTGGATGGTGAATGGATTCCGAGCATGACTTTCACGTGGACAGAGTTTAAAAAAGGGCTTTACGAGTTCTCTGTGAATGGGCCAGTCGGTATGTCGTTGTTCCAGCGCTTCTGTTCTGTAGTGTTTTCAGGCCATGTCTATTATAATGCTTTCGTAGTGACCATCCCAACAGATACTGCTTATACATCTTAATATTATGCTTCTTAACTGTGAACATAGATGTTTCTTTTGCCCAGGTGCTGGCGGATAGCGATTTGAGGAATTTCTTGCGGCTCTGTATATTGATAGTACTCGCGGTCGAATGTGACATCCAATAAAGTGGGAAAGGTCGGAGGTATAGCAGTTCAGCTTCGAACAAAGACTATCAATATCCAAGAAGGACACTATTATCTGGTAGTTATCGCTAAAAATATCAGTTAAACGTTTTATGGTGGTGGAGGGAGCTTCGAAGTGTAAAAATTAAATACTATAAGACATATTCCAGTTAAACTAATTAATTAATAAATTACAAAGTTTTGTCTCGAAATTCTACTGGTAATTCATGGTTCACTTCTTCAACCCCGGTGGTAATGAAGATCTTTCAATGCACGATAGTAGCATTGCGTGGTTAACCTTGTCAAAGTCTCGCACAATCTTACGACGCTGACGACAGTCGGTTATACTACTACTTTCGGGGACCTAACTTTGTTTAAGGCAATAGTTAAATTTAGCTAGTCAAATCAGATATCCAACTTAAATCCCGATCACTGGAGAATGGCTCCGCTGACGGCTGCAAGTATGTAGATCAGCTGGTTCAAAAATTTTGTCCATTAAGGCATAAGAAACCTCACTGATCTTTCAGGAATCACTATGGATAAGATGTTCCGCCCAACAGTACATGTGGCTGAGCACGCTACTTGACGAGCAAGCCGTAGGTGAGCGGAGGAAACTTTATCTCAGCAAAAAGCAGAAGTTCTTTAGAACTTTTCACACGAAATTGCAAAAGCTTTAATTACTGCCTGAAATCCTCTTTGAGTTTCTGCCCAAAATTGACGGAAGAATTTTCCTTTATACAAGGCCAGCTCATGGCTAAGTTTTAATGTAATCAACTGTTTACTTCCTCTATACTCTCTAAAAATAGTAGATAAGGTACAAGTCGCTCGTAAATTTATAGAAGAAAAAACTTCAAAAGTTGGAATTCGTCAAGATTTCTGTCAATCGACTTATGTATATAAAAATCTTTGTTTGTTTGTTCCCAAGGAAATTCGATATTATCAGACAAATGATGCTGGAAATATGTCAGTTTGTTCCTACGGTTTTTGGGAAAACCGTTTTGCTTAGCATAACACGCACAGGCACCAGACAATCACTCTTACAAAGATTGTAATCTTACCAAAAGCTGTTGAGAAAACACAAACAGAATCTTCGGAAAGCTTCTGCAGTGGCATTGATGAAAAATAAGAAGGAAGGAGGCTAAAGAAAGTTCTTTCCAAGACCTCCGCTATTCCAAATTACCAACCTTTCAAGGTGTAATATAAACCACAACCATGTAAGGCAAGTGGGTCAATTTCCCTTATTACCAGCTTTATCTGTTGCAGAAGCCTGGATATCATTCCAATCCTACAAATCTTCCCCGTAGATTTACCAATAGCAGACATTTTTTGAAGAAATGTGGAAAGATCATTCCAACGGACCACAAACAATTCTACTTTTATACATACCCGTTGAGCCAGAAATGGGTCTCATCGCTGAAGAAAATTTGGCTTGAAAACGTCGGATCTTCTTGGAACTTTTCAAGAGCCCATAGAGCAAAGCGATATCGCTTGGGAAGGTAGAGCGACTTCAGTTCTTGTGCAAGCTGTATTTTGTATGCTTTCAATTTAAGATCTCGACGTAAAATACCTCAAGTCGTTCTATATGTGAGTCCGAGCTACTAGGAACGGCGCCGATCGAGTTTCCACGGTCTACGTGTACACTCTCAGCTACGGCCGCTATAGGCACGCTGAACGTGTCTATTCGGTCGAATATTATCCAATAATGAATGCTGGGTCTCAAGATGGGTGATGGTGTTGCGAATAGTACGCTCCGTGGGACGATTATGTTGACCATAAGTTAAGCGAATTGCGCGATACTCATTCTTTAATTGAAGGGAACGCGAATTTTTTTAATAAAGTTGAATGATTTGTAAATGTTGTTCAGGCGTAAGTCTTACCATGATGAAATGTAAAAAAATACTGAACAAATATAATATGACAGCTTCACACGACTCACGTGTGATCTGTAAAAAAAGGGCTATTGGAAAATGTACCTCTATTTGGATCACCCTTTATAGAAGAGTATCCTTTATTTATTATAATTTTCCTCGATGATTATCTTTCTAAAATTTCTCAAATTTTTTTGCGTCTGGCAACACCTTGTGCTGCCTTACCCACGTGCCATTCACATCTGCCACAAAATAATATCTTTTGCTGCCGCAGCTGCTGCTGTAGGCATTAAAGCGTTGTCGTTGGCACTCCATTGACCGTCCGGCGTTCAACAACGTCTAACAAAATCATTGAATATTCAACATTAAATTTTCTATTCAATTGCAGAGTTCAAAGGTCGGCCGCCTATGACTGTGTGTGTGCTTATTTAAACATCCAAACACGTTTACACTCACACAACTACACGCAGGAGCATTCATACTAAAATGTGCCATTGCCGATTTCATATGCAGGCGCAAATGAATTAAAATCGCAATAATTCAAATGAAAAGTATACAAAAGAGTGGTGAATGCATGGACAATATATGGTGGAAAGGGTGGTAGGAGGGGTGGTATAGCATTAATTTTAGTGGCCAAATTTAATGTGATTTAATGATAATAACATTTTGTGAGTTTATTAAATTGAAAACGTTCACAAGGGTTAAGTGTAGGATTTTAATTAAAAATCGAATTTATCTTTTTTCAATATTTTGCTGAATATATTTAGAGCCTCGTTCCGAGAAGAATGTTTACCTTCGATTCTCTTTAAATTAATTAAACAAGTAAAATTGCCGCGTTTGGGACGAAGAGCAACCTAAACAGATTCAAGAGCTGCCATTTCATCCAGAAAAAACAACGGTTTGGCGTGGTTTGTGGATCGGTAGAATCATCGATTCATATTTCTTCAAAAATGATGCCGGAGAGAAGGTAACAGTTCGTATCGCGCCATGATAACCGACTATGTGACGCGTGAAATTGAAGCTCGTGATCTCTACGACATTCCCACACGTCGCATCAATCAATGGATTTTTTGAGAGAACACGTCAGTGAGCAGATAATTTCACGTTTTGAGCCGGTCGATTGGCCACCAAGATCGTGTGATATCCTGTGGGGATATATAAAATCTAAAGTCTATGCGGACAATCAGGCTTCGATTCAGGCCTTGGAGCAAAACATCACGCGTGTCATTCGCAATGCTCGAACGGGTCTCCGCGGCCAACATTTGAAAGAGATAATCTTCCAAAAATAAATGCTAAAGAATGTTTTTTAAAATGATGATAAACATTCCCCATTAAATTTGAATTTTCTGTTTTTTTCTTTAAAAAAGTAGGGAACCTCAAAATGGATCACCCGTTATATATGTATATAATAATAAATAAGACACAAAAAACTTTATATGTTTACTAATCAGGCAGTGACTACAAGCAAAAACTGGGGCTTTATACACCTGATTTGCGGCGTTTCGCCAAAGATTAGGAGGTTTTTTTAAACCTACATTTGTTTGAATAGGTATCTAAATTCCCTTCATTGTATCCAGAACGCTTACTTTTACAAGCAGGCACATAGAATTCGACAATAATTGTCTGGATCATGACAATTGCGTCCGCATACGAGGTCACAGTAACCCCCTTCATACTAGACCAAGTATACACCCCTTCAATCTTTTTCCAAAAAAAATGATATTTTCCTTCTTATTGATTGGCTTAGGTTAATAAAAGCGGAAGCCAAGGGAAGCCAGCACCTCCTCCGTCTGATCCTGCCAACAGAGTGATGGTCTTCCTTTGCCTGTGCTTCCAATAATGGGTTTTACTTCGAAAATTTGCAAAGTATTTTCCTCCAAACGGACGGCAAGACCTAGCCAGCACAGCCACTTTTTCCTAATTCATTGAACTTCCTCTAGTGCGACTCAACAGATATCATTATCCCTCACGCTTTTTCACCATATAGGAGGATGGCAATGAAAAGCGACTCTTAGAATTTCTTTTTTGTTTTTTGGGAGAGAGCCTTACTCCAGTATTAGGTTAAAGAAGTCACACTATAAAAAGTGCCCCTGTCTGGAACCTCGTTCAGTCTCGTATGAGAGAGGGGCCCTCCTTTAGCGTTTGAGAACTTTGCCAAATAAATTTTTTGAAAATATCAAAAATAGACATACTAACTCAGACGAATTTAAAACCGATGGCAGGTGTGTGTCAATCTTTTTCTCATGGATATTTTTCATGATTTGGTGTGAGATTATTGGGACTCAATAGTTTTCCTGGCGACTGTGAATGGGGAACTCAAAATTACCTCTTACAGTTCTCCTATATTGAGTTATATTTCATAGAGAGCAAGCGTGCAAATCTAGCAGCAAATCATTTGAATGTGTGCAGTGTTCTTCACGTCGAAACTTCATTATGTTTGCACGCAGGCGAGTGCGTATCTTGGCTGCTCCAAGATAGTAGTGCGAGTAATGTGTAAGGACCACGGAGTACTTATTACATATTTTCCATACCTACCACACATGGTTACAAGTTCTTCGTTTCGGAGACACTAATGTAGGCTGATGAATTTCTTATGATATATCGACATCTGGTACTATAGACAACCGTATTTCAGACATCGCCCAAGATTGAAACAATTTAGGTAAGTTTAATCTTTGAGACTAGATTTTTCGATTGTTGCACTAAAGAAAATTTCTTTACCGATCTTGGCGTTGAAATCACCATTGACATTGTAGCTGAAGCAGAGCACATATGTGCATTCTAGATGCTAATCATCCTTCTTTTCCTCCGGGACGTGGACACAAATCAGTGATATGTTGAAAAATCTCACTTTAATGCGGCTTACGGCAAGACCTTCTTCCACCGGGGTAAATACCAGGGCTCAGCGAGGGAGTTTCTCTACTATCATAAATCCGGGGTAAATACCAGGGCTCAGCGAGGGAGTTTCTCTACTATCATAAATCCATTCGCTCTTTTAAAGGGGTTTTGGGGTACTGGTGCATGGATCTCTTGTTATGCGTCCTTGTCCCGCCCAACGACATTCTGGAACGGCAATTATTGTTCCAGGATCAGGCCAACAAATTGTAAATCTTAAAACGTTCGCCTTGGACTTTGTCAAATCTGGAGTTTCTCATCCGAGTTGTTATGAATAGGTCTTCACAGTTCTTTCGTAAAATAAAGACTACTTTTCAGTTGTCAGAGTTTTTATAGGGTAAAAATAAAAAATCTTTCGATAGCTCCCATTGCAATGTAAGATGTAGGGAGTCACGTGCGACACGACGAAATTTTTACTTTCCAATGATCCCATTTTTTCTGTTTCAGAATTCGAAACAGCTTCTGGGCTTCTTTTAATAAGGAATATTATTTCTATTGTTATGCTTTTTCGGCTCCTTACAAATATTTCAGCTTCAGGCAGAACATTGAGTTTAGATATTATAAAGATAACAGATCTTTATCTCCCCTACTCAATATAAACCTTTGAAATCAAATGCCGAAAAACTTATCAAATCACATTTCATAACTTATTTTACAACACTCACAGGACTCATTATGCTGAATTACAAATAACTATAATAGTAATATTACATACCAACTATAAATCATATTTGCGCTCAAAACAGGAATCACAGCGTCATTTCAAACTGAAAACATTTCCCCTGTTGAACATTATCAGTTTTCCACCGAATTTTATTCTGCCATTTTCGCCATTTTCAAGCGATGAAAATTCTTAAAACATAATAAAATGGAATTTATTGTGAGTGTGTTGAAGTGAAAATTATCAATCATACGCGAAATAAATAAGGGACATATTTTGACAAAAACAACAACCATCACAACCAACAACAATAATTCTAATAAACACTGCTGGTTCCATTCCAGAGAGTCTAAGTTAATCAAGCAAATGGCACTCACACGACTACATTTGGAAAAGTACAAGCAAAAAAAAACAGTTAGTTTAAGTTATTGGTAGATATGTATCTTTTTTTAATATATGTATGTTTGTATGCATGTATGAAAGTAAGTCAGTTATTTGCTTGTTCGGTTAGTAATATTTTTTCTAAAATGTACCCTTGAGCAATGCAATAAATGGTGTTGGGAATTTTCTTAAGATTTTTCATTTCCTCTTTTATTTCTGCGCAAAAATGTGGTAAAAGCAACTGATGTGTATCAATGAGTATATGTAACAGACCAACATCTCCACACACATACTTATGCATAACATACATGTATGCATACTTGTGACATATTGTTTTCCTTAAAAAAAAACCAACAGAAAAAAAAACAACGCATAGAGACAAATATTTCAATAAAAATAGTCCAAGAGGATGCTGCAAGTTCCAGAAAAGAGAATATGAAAAAATAAAAAACACATCGAACTGTCAAACTGGAACGGATATTGAGTTGTGTTTGATGAGCTCATATCGCTTGCTTGCTATCGTGGCATTTTTCCGTTGCAAAAAATTATATTCAAAAAAACATGCACATACACATATTTTTGTGAAAATGCTTGTCCACATATTCAATTCTTTCATCTATTTTTTTTTGTTTTTCTTTACTGTACTGTATCCTTTTATGTTACAGTTTTTTTGCTTCGAAGAAAAAAACTCAAATGCGTAGAAAATGTTGATTGTCTTCGTTCAATAATAAATAATAAAAATTTTCATTTCCCTCAAAATGAGTTTTTACGCAAAAAGTTTACTTGTTAACGCTTTGGAATTTTTCTCGGTCAAAAGAAAATATAATATTTTTTATCTAGTTACTTCATAAAGGAAAAAAACCTTATTGCCCAAGGGATGGCAGAAAGAAGAGTAACGAATTTAAGGCAGCATAATTTTCCTTAGTTGCTTTATTAAAAGTTATTGCGACAATTTCAAGTGAGTGAATTAAAAAGAGGAAAACTATATATGAGAAATTTGAAATTATTAAGTGATTTACTGATCGCTGGATTGCGTATGGGGGACCTATTGTCAACGAAAATTAAATGTACAAAAAAAGGAAAATCAATCATACGCTTATATTGTTTTAGTAGTATTTTTCTATATAAAGGGTGATCGAAGTATAGGTACTTTTATCAATAGCCTTTTTTTTGACAGATCACGCGTGAGTCGTCTCAAGCTGTCATGTTAGTTTTGTTCAGAATTGTTTGGCATTGCATCATGGAAAGACTTACGCCTGAACAACGGTTTCAAAGCATTCAACTTTATCACGAAATTTCACATTCTGTAAAGAATGTGTTTCGCGCGCTTCGCTCAACTTATGGTCAACATTATCGGCCTATTGAGCATACTATTCGCAACACCATCACCCATATTGAGACTCAGCGGCCGAATAGACCGTAGCTGAGAGTGTACACGAAGACCGTGGAGAATCGATTCGGCGCCGTTCGCAGCCTCGGACTGACGTATGGAACGACTTGGCGCATTTTACATCGAGATCTTAAATTGAAAGCGCACAAAATACAGAAAGAAGTGAAGCCGCTCGAGCTTCAAGAGCTGCCATTTCATCTAGAAAAATAATGGCTTGGTGTGGTTTGTGCTCCGTTGGAATCATCGGCCATATTTCTTCAAAAGAGAGAAGAGAACGTAACCGTTAATGGCGACCGTTAACGCGCCATGATAACCGACTATTTGATGCCTGAAATTGAAGCTCATGATCTCCGCGACATTTGGCTTCAACAAGACTTCCCACATATCGCATCAATCTATGGCTTTATTGAGAGAACACTTCGGTGAGCAGATGATTTCACGTATTGGGCCGGTAGATTGGCCACTAAGATCGTATGATATCACACCGTTAGACTTTTTCCTGTGGGGATATGTAAAATCTAAAGTCTATGCGGACAATCCCGCTTCGATTCAGGGCTTTGAGCAAAACATCACGCGTGTCGTTCGCCAGTTACTAGTCGAAATGCTCGAACGAGTCATTGAAAATTGGACTCAACGGATGGATCATCTGAGACGTAACCGCGGCCAACATTTGAAAGAGATAATCTTCAAAAAATAAATGCCAAATAATGTTCTTTCGAATAATAATAAACATTCCCCATTACATTTGAGTTTTCTAGGTTTTTTATAAAGTGGGGAACCTTGGAGAATGGGGCCATGTGTAGAAGTTCTCGCAAGTGAGGAAAGCTTCTGAGTGGCCAGAAACGATTCTTTACATATGGTTCAAGCAGCTCACGACTTCCGGTTTGAGACCAGGTAGCATCAACAAATATCCGTTTGGAGGCGAGCTAAAGTGAGAAGGCGAATCCCCTGAGGTTGTGCGTAGGGGTTGAAGCCCACCACATAAAAACTATACTCCAATGAAAAATCAACAAATGCCTTGGATGAGACCCCCCTTTTGATCACGATTCCCGCAAACGTTTAAAGGATCACGATTTGAGGGCATGTAACTGGAATGTCCGGTCCCTTAATTGGGAAGGTGCCGCTGCCCAGCTGGTTGATATCCTCGTAAGACTAAAAGCTGACATTACCGCAGTCAAAGAAATGCGATGGACGGGACAAGGACGGAAGAAGGTGGGTCCATGTGATATCTATTATGGCGGCCATTTAAAGGAGCGCAAATTTGGTGTTGGG
This sequence comes from Neoceratitis asiatica, assembly GCA_030068015.2. NCBI lineage: Eukaryota > Metazoa > Arthropoda > Insecta > Diptera > Tephritidae > Neoceratitis > Neoceratitis asiatica. Next base: position 36,228,844 of record CM061525.1, on the reverse strand, counting down.
TTTGTGGTGGGGGAGACTCCGTCGCCGAGTCCTGGTATACACGCCGGTGGATGACCGTCTAGCCGCAATTCGCATCAAAGCAAAGTTTTTCAACATATCCTTAATTTGCGCTCACGCCCCGACTGAAGAGAAAGATGATGTGACGAAAGGTGCTTTCTATGAGAGCCTAGAACGTACTTATGAGCGCTGCCCCCACCAAGATGTCAAAATTGTGCGAGGCGATTTTAACGCCAGGTTGGGCAGAGAAGGTATTTTTGGCGCAACAATCGGAAAATTCAGCCTCCACGACGAAGTATCTCCAAACGGGCTGAGGCTGATTGACTTTGCCGGAGCCTGAAATATGGTTGTCTGTAGTAGCCAGATCGTAAAACACGCAACCAAATCGATCCAGACATGCGTACAGCAGCAGAGAACTTATAACTACTTGTTATAAGTTCTCTGCGAGAGCTGAAGAGGGAAGCGAGACGCATTCCTTTATTATTCTTTATTAAAGTTGTAATTTATTTAATTTTTATTTTCGGTTTTATTTTATTTTATTTTATTTTAGTCTTAATATTTGTCTCTTTATTTTTAATTTATTTCATTTTATTTATTTTTTCTTACTTCATACCTTTTAATATATATATATATATATATATATATATATATATATATATATATATATATATATATATATATATATATATTTGGCGCTTTGCAACCGTTGAAGCGATTTTAGACCGAACTCCTTCTCTAATTTGTAGTTTTGCATCTTGCTGTTTTTATCAACAAATTGGAGAGACCTACACTTTATCCTAAGCCGTCTCCGAAAGTCGGATGGAATTTCATGACGAGCTTTTATTTCATGTCAGATATACACACGGAGGGCTAAACATTCCCTGTCTAGGGGAAATTAGAAAAATTAATTTTCTATAATTTTGGATGTTGCTCGACTCTGGACTCGAACCCAGGCCTTTCGAATTATGGTACGCAATGCTAACACTAGGTTATTGCGGCCGCTTTTATTCCATTTTACTTTAATTGTCGAGGTTCCCTATCTTTTTAAAGAAAAAAACATAGAAAATTCTAATATAATGGAGGGTGTTTATTATCATTCGAAAGAACATTCTTTGGCATTTATTTTTTGAAGATTATCGCTTTCAAATGTTGGCCGCAGCTACGTTTTAGATGGTCCATCCGTTGAGTCCAATTTTCGATGACTCGTTCGAACATTTCGACTGGTAACTGGCGAATGACATGCGTGATGTTTTGCTCCAAGACCTGAAACGAAGCGGAATTGTCCGCATAGACTTTAGACTTTAAGTAAGCATAACGGTATGATGTCACACGATCTTAGTGGCCAATCGACTGGCCCAAAATGTGAAATTATCTGCTCACCGAAGTGTTTTGTCAATAAATCCATTGATTGATGCGATCACGAACTTCAATTTCAGGAATCAAATAGTCAGTCATCATGGCACGATAACGGTCACCATTGACGACTACGTTCTCACCGACATCATTTTTGAAGAAATATGGACCGATGATTCCAACCGCCCACAGATCACACCAAACCGTTGTTATTTCTGGATAAAATGGCAGCTCTTGAATCTCTTCAGGTTCCTCTTCGTCCCAAAAGCGACAATTTTGTTTGTTTATATACCCATTGAGCTAGAAATGGGCCTCATTGCTGAACAAAATTTGGCTCGAAAACATCGGATTTTCTTGAAACTTTTCAAGAGCTCATAGAGCGAAGCGATGTCGCTTGGAAAGGCCAAGCGGTTTCAGTTCTTGCACAAGCTGTATTTTGTACGCTTTCAATTTAAGATCAGGACGTAAAATTCGCCGAGTCATTCCATACGTCAGTTCGAGTTGCTGCGAACGGCGCGGAATCGACTTTCCACGGTCTTCGTGTACACTCTAAGCTACGGCCGCTATATTTTCTTCGCTGTGTGCTGGAAGTGGTCTATTCGGTCGAATATTGTCCAATAATGAATGCTGGGTCAGAAGATGGGTGATGGTGTTGCGAATAGTACGCTCAGTAGGCCGGTTATGTTGACCATAAGTTGAGTGAAGCACGCGCGCTTCACATTCTTTAGTGAACGAGAATTTTTGTATAAGTAATAAAGTTGAATAATTTGTGAACGTTGTTCAGGCGTAAGTCTTTCCATGATGAAATGTCAAACAATACTGAACAAAAGTAACATGACAGCTTGACCCTGCTCACGCGTGATCGGTCAAAAAAAAAAACTATTGAAAAAAGTACCTCTACTTAGGTCACCCGTTATTATTTTATATTAATTTTTTTAGTGTTTTATATAATTTTATTTCCTTATTTTTCTCCTATTCTATTTCTTTTGATTTCGTTTTGCACTATATTATTTTGTGTTATGTCTTTTAAAATAAATTTTACTTAATTTAATTCTTTTATTCCGTTTTTTTTTAAATAATTTAATTTAATTTTTCTTTCATATTTTATTTAGTTTTCATTGTTTATATAAAATTTTATTATGTATTGGGTTTATATTTTTTATCTTGATTTATTCCAATTTATTTCTCTCTTTATTTTAGTTTATTTTATTTTATATCATTTTAGTTCACGTGGTTTTATTTTAGGTTATTTAATTTTGCACGGGCTTCACTTCATTCCACTGAAATTCTTAATTGAAAATAAACAATCTATCACTATTCCTCAGCAATTAAATTAACTTCCCTTAAAATAAACGAAAAGGCGATTGCCCGATTATGGATAGACAAATATTTGTCCACTCTTTAACTGCCAAAGTATTCCACTCCAATTATATTCCTTCTTCTACTTCGACTCTGAACACGAAATACACCGCTCAACACTTTACTCTACAGCCAATTAGCTGAGACGATACTATTATATCTTCGATTGTCCAGAAGCAAAAGAGTTTCTACTTCCTAGCACTTCAAGGAAATTCAAAAGCAATATCACTTACAAAACATAATAACAAACAAACTGAGTAAAGTGCCTGCAACTGGTGAGCTGCCTGTCCATTTTGGATCCCCATCCATTTTTCATTAAAAGCCTTTTATCCCATGAATAACTACTTTGTACATACTTCCTTACTCACCTTGAGCTTGTTTAACAACTGCCAAAGGGCAAAACGCTTAGAGTTAAGAAGAACATTTTTCATTTGCATTGTGTTGTCGTTGTGGTATCTTTGTTTACTTAAGTAGATACAAGTACACACTTTGACCTGGGGAAACAAAAAAAGGCGTTTGTCGGTTTTGATCATTGACTATTACTGTGTTGTTGTTAAGGCCCATCTCGTCATGTGCGTGGGCTACCAATGGTTTTAGTAAGTGTTTGCTGGGAAAATGTAAGTATTTGGTAAGTGATTAAATATGAAATATTGCTAGGGGTGAAGGTTGATTGTTGACAAGGGCTTTATAGTTGCTGCCGTCAATATTTTAGGAATATTTGCTGAATTATATTCATAAAACTAAATTTAGGTGTAGGCGGCCGCAATAGCCGAGTGGTTAGCAGTGCGCACTGCCATTCGGAAGTCCTGGGCTTGGGTTCTCGTCAGACTAATATTCAAAATTATTGCAATTCATTTTAAGTCAAAAATTAAGTTAATTTTTGTAATCGCAGTCGACCATCGGCAGGGAATCATTAGCCTTTCGAGTGTATTTCTGACATGAAATAAGAGATTTGGAGGAAAAACTTTTAAGAGTACCGGAAAATCTAATAAACGGATGCTTTTTAACTTTTCAGCACTACATTTATCTCAGAGTCTAAAACATAATCTAAAATTCTTCTATGAACAGACTGATGTCTTATGAATATACTGGTCGAGCTTAATGTGACGACCTGAAAACTTTCCTTTTGAAACAATATTATTTTGGTACGTAGTCATAGTCAAGTTTATTAATATTCATGAACATCGTCATCCTACGTGCTGCTTGACCATCTCAGTTACGCGCTGGTTCTGCCAGCGTAAATAACAGAATGGGGCGATCATTTCTCTGCACTCTTGGCAGCCATTAAGAGAGTCTGAGAAGCTGATCTCTTACAAGAATACACTTGTATTCCCGAATTTTTGAATTCTGGACGGTTTTCACTAGTAATCTAGATCTACTAACAAATAAGTTAAAGAAACTCAAATTGAGACGGAACACGTCAGAAAGGTTGTAAAATGGGCATTGGCAAGAGACGGGATCTGAAACTGAATATTTTCCACTGGATTTAGAAAGCGGTAGTGAGACCAATCTTATTCTACGGTGCCAAGTTATGGTGATTGACACATTAAATAAATTACTTTGCGGAGCCAACTAGAGAGAGTTCAGTGGTCTGCAGATATCCTCATTATAGTAGCTCTTTCAACGACGATCTCAAAACTCTGGAAACTTTTCTCAGTTTTCCTTTTCAAGACAATCGACTGGCTACTGCGCAAACTTAAGACGAGGTACAACGCAATAAGATTAAAAGCAACTCAGCCTTAGAGGAATCGTATTATAGGGTATTTTGACAGCCAAGCTGCCGCCGGACCTCTACAATTACTTAAATGTATAAGTACTCTGAACATATGCCCGAACGGTTGAAGGAAACACGTTGAGTTGCGTTTAAAGCTTGCAGCACGGTGCCCTATCCAGCAGCATATGTTCTTATTTGCTATATCGCCGAGTACTTACCACATTGAGATTCTTAACTAGGAGCTTTGATATTCCACGGTAGTGGGGTAAAGGTGACATGAGGAGGTTTCCCGTTACGGTCCTCAGGGCGATGTTTTGATAGATTTGATGCTTCTACATCTGCGTCTCGCAGTGGCGCAGACTATTAATGAAAGGTCAGCCGATTGTCTTGTAAGTCGCTAGCAACGTTTCTTTGTCTTTTCTCCACTATTCCAGTGATTTGGGGGTTTTGTTGCGGCTCTGCACTTTGGTGGCAATCGCAATCGTATGCGGAGAGAAGGAGTGCAGGCTGTCGAATCTGACTTGCAGTAAATGCGGGCTCTTTACTGACGGAATTTCGACGTTGTCGACTTTCTCATTCAGTTCAAGTCGGTACTCATTCTTCCAGCAGTTTATTTTACAACAAATGTTGTCAATATCTTGGCCACATACCAATTTAAGTAGTTATTGGCCTATGAGATCAGGGAAACGCCCTTTGATGGGGTCTTCCAATACAGAAATGTAGCAATAACGGGAAGAGACCACCCTGCAAAACCCCTTGGCAAATTTTTCGTAGCTTTAAGTTTTGATTTCGAAATTCTAATCAGGTAATTCACGATCCACTTCTTCAACCCGGTGGTAATGAGAATATCTCAATGTCCGATAGTAGCACTGCCTGATTGAACGTGTCAGAAGCTTTTGAAAGACCAAGTGCTACCGAGATAGTTGCCACACATGGAAGATTTTGGTAAGTAAGATTCTCCGAATGTTTATGGACTTAAATGCAGTTATGGTGCGTTGCACTTTGGGGCAGCAATGCTGATGAGAGCCGTTGGGCTCAGGTGGTGAGTAAAACACGGGAGCAGTGGGGCTTCGCTACGTTCAGTCCTTGTGGAGGTTGGAGGTTTTAAGCAGGGTGTTGTTCGATTCCTAATCTCAAAATAGAGTAGTTTTCAGCGTATCTAATTCCTTTGCCTTCGTTTAAACGCATCTTTAGATTTAAGTAGCTTAAAGTAGCATAAAATATAATACATACATACATATATATTTTATTAATAGTTTTTTATTTCTAAAATAACCATCAACTTGATTTTCCTACGCAAATATCTCCAACCAATTCGTGGTTTATCTTCGCCTTAGCGTAGAAAGCGCCTTTTAGCAAGAGCAAACAATTTTTCAACCAGTCAAGCAGCCAACTAGCCAACCAACCGAACCGAACACTTCATTCTACGTTGGTCGTGTGCATTCAAGCAGATTGCAATTGCATTTTCCCACTACCATTTCTCGATGAGTCAACACAATTTCGCCATCAACCGCTAAGTGTTTATCATTTTTATGCAATATAAGCGGTGGCCTGAGAGGGGGAAATCATATTTCACGCGAATAACTTTTCCATTGGGAAATATCAAATATTTACTTGCAATATTGCACGCTTTGCTGGTTTGGTGCTTGCCTTTTTGAATTGGCGTTAATCGTTGTAACTTTTTTGTCAATTTTTTTTTTGCTGTGAGAATGTGAAAAAATGACAAATGTTTGGGAGAAAAAGTGTATTTTTTTAATTCAAAATTAAAAACTTTAAATTGTATGTGATAAATTACAAGTTTTGGTATTTAATACTACATAAGGACCAAAAGGACAATTTGAGTATGGGAAAAGTGAATCATAATCTGCGTTTATTTAATATTTCAACACAAGTATTTATTACATACACATGTATGAGTTTAAAAGTCAGCGAGAGGACACCAACTTATGTTAGTTGAAATAACGCAAAACTGAACTGAACCGAAAACCAAAAGCACGCTTTTCGAGAAAAAGCCAAAATGACAGCTGGACAGTGTAACTGTAACTTTGCGACATGGTAAGCCAAGCCAAGCCAAGCTGTCAGCGACAAGAATGCAGAAATTGTGAGAATTAGAAGAATTAGTGGTGTCCTATTGCTGTAGCTCCTCGGCTAGAGTCGCTTGCCATGGTCCGGCTTGCTTTCTTTGCTTGTAGCTTTTGCCTTTCTTACTTACATACATAAGCTTGTAAGCGTAAAAGTCAAATGCGTGTACTCATAATTTACAGTAAAGAATTATGAACTTGCCCGGGTGGAGTTCTAAAATGCATGTTGACAGTTACAACTGCAAAAGTATAGTTCGAAAGAAGAAGAATAAGGAGGAGATAGTGGGGAAATAGTGTGAGCGTGGTAACATGAAGCGCCAGGATAGTTTACAAATTGCTGCATAAAACTTTCAATTGCAGCCAACAGCTGCGGAAGTACTCATTGATAAAATTAACAACAACTATAATTCTGGCAAACTAAATAAGCCTTAAGCGTTGCGGAAATGATATTTATCACAAAAAAAGCTTGGGATTAGTTTATGGATTAGTTGCTACGCGCTCGAAGAGTTGAAGTAAAATTAGTTAGTTGGTTGGTAAATATTTTGATCCAGTTGTCCGATTACTCGGTATTAAGTATTTAGTCTAATGTAGCGTATTTTCCGAATTTTGATAAGGGAAGAAGAAAAATTGTATTGAGCTTAACCAATTTATAATTAAAAAAAACTCCGCGTTTGTTTTTGTAGATTTTGGAACAAAATTTTTTTCCACTGAAAATGAATTTTAATGAAGTACATATTGACCATTACAAGGGTGGCTTAATAAGTCAGTGACTTTTTGGAAAAAATATATTTTATTTTCGGCAAATAAGCGTTTTATTATCGTTTCTGCTTTAAACCAATATCGAATCCGTCCAAAAGTTCTGAATAATATTGGCCAGTGATCGTTTTATCCTTTTTAAGGTAATCTCTGTGAATGTCATCTCGTGCATCCCAAAACAACTGTGTTGGATTGCAGTTGAATATAGCCAAACACTCCTTTGAAGTGGATTAATTTTTCATGTCAAAATTTCATGTAAAATGTGATGTACCCACTTCACGCATTTCATCCTCCGATCGCCCGAATTCCATGGATTTTATCAAAAATTTCTGTCATGAGACCTCTTTTAGGCACCCGAACGTTCGGCGTAATTTGTTCTTGTACGACTACAACGGAACTCAGTGAACCATTTCTAAACCACTGAAATTGATGGTACAAAGCTCACATATAATTTATCAAGTCTTTCTTTGGTTTCGGTGATGGTTTTTTTCATTTTATTTAAAATTTACGAGGTTGTCTACCTTCAGGGGCTGTCAAACACAAACTAAATGACGCAGTCTGCAGCAGTCTATTAGATGGGAGCAGTGTTGTATTTACAGTAACTGCGCGGAATATTGAAACAGTCAATGCCTTATCAAAAAAAAAAAACCCTCGTATTATATATGACCGTGCGCCATTTTTCTTATAATTTCATAATTCCAAAAGTGTAGAATTTCTGTACTCTATCCGCTAAATAATTTTTAGCGGCTTTTCGGTTGGTTTTTACCATCATGCAGCGATGCAGAGACAGTAACAAATCGCAGTCAAAAGGTGTACGCTCCAGGCTACATGAAATGTGCATCAAAATTTCCAAACCAAGCTCCGTTAATTTTCGTCTGATCATCAAAAATGCAAGTGGTTTGGCGCTGTTATGAACGGTCTCTTCGCTAAATCGATAGTATCAGAGGGGATTATTAGAATTTCAAGCGTTGTGATAGCATAACAATTGTGTATTGAAACAGATATAGCAAAGATTTCAGTAGCATACTAGTCCTGTCATTGAGATGCACATCACAAATTGGAAGAACAGTTCCGCTGAGAGACTTCTTTCGCCCTCTTCTTGCTTTGCACACGATGCAGCTAACATAGTGTACTTTGGTTTGTACTCATGGCATGTTTCGAGGTTGAGGGTTCCATATTTAAAAACTGGTTACTTTCTCGGATACCCGCTAGGCATATTGCTGTACTTTAGTGTTGTAAGTACCCTTAATGGTTTTCTGGCTGTAGACCACTTGGGTGGCTTCAATTGACTCTAGACTAGACATTGTCGCCGCAGTTTCTGTTTCGGTTGTGCTTATCGCATATTATACATATGTCATTGTCTTTATTTATTGATTTATTTGTTAAGTTCAAAATTTGGTACGACGAGTAGGCTGGAAAGAGTTGTAGGTTGATTAGTCTTCTGCAGAGACGACATGCGGGAAAAAAGCTTTTCATACCTTCGCCCTTGTCCGAGCATCGAAGGGGATTGTTCGCGATAAGTTGCGCAGAAACCGTTCGCTGGTACCTCGTATTACTTAAGCTCACGTCATGGTGATCAACGCTGGAGAAGTGATAAGAGAGAAAATAAAAATAAGTGAACGTAAAACCAAGATTCATCTTAACTCCTTAATTGAAGATAATTTAACCTAAAAGAGCTCTTCAATCTGGCTGTATTTTCGTTGGGAGCTGCCTTTACATTAAGGGATATTCGGGAGTATATGATGAAGTTTTTTCGTCGAAGTGTCTTCCTCAAAACTTCGCAAGGAAGCTTGATGCTTTCAGTGTTTCGGCTGAAATTTTCTGTTCTACATGCTAAATGAACTTGAGAGCTCATGTTAGCTGGGATATAAAAAGGTTAGACAGAAATTTCAATGGTCAAAGTCTGAGTTTTAGAAGCTGGGACAAATTTTTAATTACTTCTTCTTCTTCTTCTTCTTCTTCTTAAGTTGCGTAAGCATTGCTATAGCCATTTCATCAACAGCGGCCAGATATGTCTACTCTTTGCCAATGCCAGTTAGAAATACCAAGTGATACCAGGTCGTTCTTCACTTGATCAGTTCAACGGAATGGCGGTCTTTCTATTCCTCTGCTTCCACTAGCCAGTATTACGTCGAATACTTTCAAAGCTGAACATTTTTAACTTAATTACTGCAAAATAGATAAAGATCAAGTGGGCAGATAGTTTGAAAAACCAAAAATCTTCATGAAAATATGCCAATGATTGAATGGTAATACATATGTGTAGACAGGAAAATAATACTTTTTTCCGGAACTTTTTACCAAATTGAATGGTCCTAAATGGTCACGTGTGGGCTTATCATACGTCTTCAATAACGAAAAGTCCGTACATAGAGTTTGATGACAAGAAAAGCTTGTTTTACGTCAGAATTAGACTCGGAGGACGAGCTGGCGTAGCTAGCTTAGGTGCACGCCCACTGAAAAAAGAATCTTTTGTATTATTTTAAGTGTTGGCTCGACTAGAGATCGAATTTATAATCATCTGCACGGTAGCACAAGCTACTGCCCATTACGACTTATACATGGATAGGAAAGGACATAAAATTTATTCTACGCCGCCTCCAAACAGCCGATGAATTTTTGTGAGGAATTTTTATTTCATGTCAGAAATATGCTTGGAGGGTTTGACATTTACTGCCGAGGGGCGACCGTAATTAGAAAAATTAATTTTCTATAATTTTGAATTTTAATTCAACCAAAACTCGAACCCTGGCCTTCCGAGTAGTAGTACGCAAAGCTAATCACTTGCTTATCGTGTCCGTCTTCAACTAAATGGCAAGGCAAAATACCGAGGGCTTAATACAGGCAGAAAACTTTTTGAAAACAACCAGGGAAAGAGACTGATATCGACAATCTAAACTATATGGAAGGTCATGTAGGGTCATTCTCACTATTTTGAACTGAATTGTTTGTTATTGGTCGGCTGGAAGTCTAAAAGAAGAAAAGAAGGGCTTGCAGGTTTTTATCTTGTATTCGATTCGCTGACCATTGGCAGGTTGGACCGAATCTAAACGAAAGTGTCTGACAAGGATTTAAATTTTGGGAGCTCTTCACTGATTCTACGTTCTGGATTTCTGGCCAGTTATTTCAATATTTTCAAGCGGAGGCATATAGCTGTGTTAGTCATTCTAGAGCACAAATGCAGTCTGCGAGGTGAGTCTCTATGCAATTTAATAGTTTTAAGGTAGGTAAGATTGGAAGATGATACCAGGCGTAGACGTTCACACTAATGGCATCTGTTAAATCAGCTGGGATCGCCCAAAAACGATTATTTTGCGTATAGTTCAAGCAGTTCATGATTTACGGTGTTAGAACAAATATCCATTGCGTAACCAAGAAAGATGCTTTGGGAAGCGAGTTAAAGTGTAAACGTGAATCCCCTGTGTGTTTTGCATAGTGTTTTCGTAAAAAGACATCAAAAATTTTGTTATTAATAAAAAAACACAGCATTGGAAGTTAGGGCAGGAACCATCAATCACTTGGTCATTCTCTATGGCATGCCACCTGATCAGTGGAATAATTTTTTATATAAAATATTATTTATATATTTAAAGCTGCACTCCATCTATGAATCTCTGACTGGTACTTATATAATGCCATTTAGTCTATTCTCAAATCAAATAAATTAATGTCCCTTTGGCCTACACATTTTCGAAGTTCACAACTATGTCTAACTAAAAGCTCTATTGAAAAGTATTTACACTTTATTCCATTAACAAGAAACTTACTATTTCGTGACCGGAATGGACTAAAGTCTATTTAGTATTAATCAGTTTAAAATCAAGAAGAAAGAAATGAAAAAAAAAGAATTATTTGTAAAACTTCTTTTCACAAGCATTTACATAGAATAACGGTACAGAAGCAACTTAACTGTAAATAGGCTTAAAACACTTTCAAGGGATTTCATTGAAAACGGGAAAATTGTTAAAATACACAATAGCAACAACAACAAGGTAGACAACAAAGGAGCAGAAAGGCAAGAAAAGGCAGGCAATATGAAGAAGAAGAAGCAGCGGCAGCAGCGGCAGTAGCAGAGTATTAAAATCGTAAGACGCTCAATTCGACACTCAATTATTTATGCCAGACACGAAACTTAAACTTCAACAACATCAATATGAATGCGCAACAAACACATACAAATACACAGTAGCAACAATAAAACCAACAACAGCAACAACAACAACATAGTAGATGGTACAGCGATAAGCCTAATGGAAATGCTGGCAGCGTGATGCTTTCACAAAAGATAACCTTTTCAAGCATAAAACTTTCAGTTGGTTCCGAGCGGTCGCCACTTCTGCTAACAACATCAACAACAACTCCAACCGCTCCCTTGCAGTTATGTATGCTGGTGTTTAGACGTCTTTTGCCCGGCCGCACAGTAATGATACAACACATTTTCAGCGATGATAACACGTTTTGAAAATTTCCGGAATTGTTGCTGATGCTAATCGAGGCGAGTAACTAACTCTACGGTGTCGATAAAATGTCCGAATGTAGGCAAAACTGGCCAATGGTTGAAATATGGAAAGCATTTAGTTGCTACTTGAATGTTAAATGTTCGCTAGATAGCTTTTGTTGTTGTTGTTGTATAGTAAATAATAAAGCAGTTATGGAAAATGTTGCGTGTTGACAATGAAATTGAAAATTATTGCAAATTAAGTGTCAGTCAGGAAATGAGGGCAGATATAAAAGTGCAGTTCCGTTGGCTAATGTTAGGTGTTAATGGTGAAACACATAAATTTTAAATTTTGGACAAAACTAATATTTAAACTCTTTAGACTTCTGTACATGAGTTCGATAATTCTCAAAACTCAATGGTACTCTCAGCAAATGGTATATTTTCGAAGAGCTCTGGAATTTGTTACAATGAAATCGAAAATTGTAGACAATTGTCATAGATCATTCAACGTGAAGTCTAATCAGTTCACTCTCAAACTGAATTGCAGCCTGGAAACGGTAACATACCTTGTAATAATATGGCGAACGAGCTTGCAAGTATTCCGAGGTCGCCATCATGAAAGTGTTTGGACTTGCCGCTCTTCACTTATAAGATTAGAGTTGCTACTAAGTTGTAAGAGAGAGTTACTAACTTAAGGTGGGAAAGTCTCAATGGTTGCAATGTTACCAGAACAATTTGACTAGCATGTGATAAAAGATGGTCACGAGCGTTTATCGCGCTATAAATAAAAGAAATCTCTACAATTCTGAGTCTTTTTATAGAACATCTTCCTTGAGCAGGCATGCAAAGGGGTTGGCCGCACGACTTCTGAAGAAGTTGTTCAGAAGAGGAAGACCCTGAAACCTTAAAGCACTACTTTTGCGAATGTTACGCACCTTGGAAGGATAGTTGGCTTGACTAGCTGGTGAAAATAATTAAGATGCTCAGTTCTATCAAAATGGGCCCGTTTGGTGGCCTAAGTTTAGACTTATTTTTGGACAAGAAAAATTAAAAAAAAAAGGTTTCCTCATATTGAAAAAAGTTTTGAATACATTTCTAGATCTTTTTCTCTATTTCCTAAGTGATTCTCTCAAAACGTATAATACAATAAACCTCGAATGAGGGATGTCCACTGATGAAGATCACTGCAAATGTCTAAGAAATACGATTTAAGAGCACCAAATCGGAAAAGCTTAGTTAGACCGAAGACATGTATTCAGTATTCTGCTCTCTGAGAGCACTTATCAACGACCCAATCCAGATCCGTAAGGTATTGAACATACCCTCATCCCTTAATTAGTTTCCGGCCACACCAAGGTCTCAACTCAGTATGTGGCCAAAGTACTTGATGATAATATGTCACAAAAAAAATCCAGCCTAGACGTTATAAAAGCTCAATTATCGAGAACCGCATCGACGGAGCTTACCAAATCTCTTTGTCCTTCCGAAACCGCAAGGGGGGAGAGCAACATACCTAGAAAGAAAGCAAACTCCCGCCTGGCGAAAAGTTTCTTTTCTTTGAGGGAAAAGCTTAACTATCAAAAAAAAAAAAAAACACCACAGACAAAGGTGACCCTGCGCGGGGAAGGTTCCAAACACATGCCCTATGCATACCCCAACAAGGTTAGCAACAGCGAGGATAAGTGACCTGGACCAAAGTTCTTGCTCTTTTAAAACTCCACAGAAGATCGGAAACTTTGTCAGATCATATAGGCAAGCATCTCGCATGGTTTTTGAGAAGTTCAGTGCCTTAAAAGCTTATAAAATGGAGGACGCTTCGAAGAGCAGTCTCAATTGGGCAAAGCAAACTCTTGCTACCAAAGAAAGGTGGTCAGAAGGAAACGCAGCAGGCATATGTCTTCAAAAATACTCCTATAGCTGTCGCATACTGCGAGACCATTCAGTGTGATAGCGAACGAACACCTAGCATTAGGGCCCATGGAGAGAGGTCACCTGGATGGGTATATCTGCCCAGACAACTGCATATAAGTATTGATGGGGAAGTGCAGAGTCCATAAGGGCATTTTGCGAAAATACCTGAGCGAAGGAAAAATTATTGGCTCCCACATTATAACTATAAAAGCGTAGGCAACTTGATCTAACTTGGTTCACATATACTCACTTCTGTCAACAGGTGCTATATAGACTGAGTATGCACTTGAAAAGTAAACTCCCTTCCCGACGAACAATGAGCAAACTCTACAAGTCGCTCATTATTCGATGACAACATCCGCTGTTGGACACAGAGAAAAAGTAAAGACCTTTATTCCTTTGGAAACATCAGGCGGGAAAGGACCTGGCTTCACTTGGTATTTACAATTAGTTCCAAAGAGCAAAATGAAGAAACGATATGAGCACCATTGTCGATTCGGCTATAGTCGCACAAGCGATGAAGAATGAGTAACGAAAAGGAAGCAAATGCACAAATTTATTAAAAAATAATTTTTATACATTTAAATAACTCCCTTAACGCAGCCGATGGCTCGATAGCTGCATTTGACAGCAAATTAGCATGACAATAAGGTCATTTTCGCTGCAACACACGGATCTATTTTACAATAAAAAATTTTTTGGTAGGCAAATTTTGTGCAATCGATTGTATTTTCCTTCAGCAGATGCTTTAAAGAATTTGATTTCAGATTTGTCGTTTTTTGGTCTGATACAAAGCTGCTTTTAGATTTGTAGCGCACGCATGTACATGTGCAGATATGTACTTATATTCATGTATAGATATGGAAATGTGTAAAAGCTTGTACTGACTCTCCTCACTTCGTGTGCGGCTCAACCTTTTTGACTTTTGCTCGTAATCTCTTCTGGAATCTGCTTTTTCAAATTGCTTTACAGTTCGAACATATAAAATTTCTTTAATTTTACGGCTCCTACTTTTACTATTGATTGTTTTTCTTGTTTTTATTGCAAAGAAAAAAAAAATAGAGAAAAACACAGTTCAATGCAGCATTCAAATCGACTTATTGGCTTGTTAGCTATTGACTTTGGACTCAGGAGCTATTTCTCCCATTGGTTGGCGCTACTTTTTCAGCAGCTGTTTTTGATTTTATTCTTTGGTCGTGTTTACATAGCAAATCACTAAAGCAGTCCAAAAAGAAAGAAAACCGTGCGGCGGCAACTCTTTTATCCCATTTTTACAGCTTATTTGCCTTTTGTAAGTCTTTCTTCAATAGAAAGTCTCGTCGCTTTTCGGTTTTCTTTTATTTTCTTTTTCTATCTTTAATTGGGTTAGACTAAGGGCAGCCGCTGGCGGCTTATTGAAGTTTTTGTTTTTTTCTTTTGCCGAATGGTGTTTTTCCATCTTTTAACCTGTTAACTTTTCAATTTACTAATTGATTTTTCACTTTTATTTGCTTTTACGGGTACAATTATTGAAGGAAACCATTTTATTGAAAGCGAGTTATTGGAAGATGGATTACAAAACAAAACAAAAAAAAAAAAACAAAAAAAAAAGACTGAAAATCAACAAAAAAATCAAGCAAAGCGGCTTATGTCGAATTGTGAGGCACATTTGTGGACAGCAAATAGAGGGTTAACCGAAAATGTTATTAAGTGCTTAAATTGTGATATTAGAAAAAGAGAAATGTGCTATCTGAGAAGAATTTTTAAAGTACAATAACACCAGTACAAAAAAGAATAAAAAATGGTCGTGCACCAGATCCCTTCAATATCGAGTAAATTACAAAAGGCCGTAAAAATATGGTTCTAAAAAAATTATGCAGATCTGCAAGCGTAAGTTTCATATATTCCAATACACTGAATCTTTAAGCGTACTTAGACTGTAAGCCTTTTATCCATAGATTTAAATTCAAGAATTTTTAGCTTAAAACAAGAAAGAACGGCTGTCATCGGCCACGCTGAAGTCTTTACACCTTTCATGAACAATTCAAATCGAAATTGCATAATTCGATTTTGATAATTTTCAGTGTCAATATCAACTTGAATTTAGGTCTTTAGAATACCAAATTTTACGATTTTAGATGCTCTTTTGACGTATTTTCGACTCAAAATTTCAAATATGAAAAATCGGACGTAAATATGCTATAGTCTTCCCATCGGGCCGGTTCCGACAAATTATTGTTTAAACAAATTGGTACTCCTGCCTACCAAGTTTGGTTTAAGTATTTCAAAAGCTGAGGGACTAGTTAGCGTTCAAGCAGATTGACAGACAGATGGACAAACGGACATAGCTAAATAAATTCCGCTCGTGATTCCGAAACGATCAGTATAAATTTCGGTTGATCTATCTCTTCTCCTTGTAATACTTACATACTTCGGACAAAAGTTAATATACCATTTCATGTATATGAAAGGTATGAATAGAGGTTCGCCATGTCGTATGACTCGCGACAGTCGGGTCTCTATACCGGAACGACCCGGATTTTTATCCGGCCAAGGACTGTCACTCCCGCAATATTCCCCGAAGCCCAATTTGGGGAATTTTCTGCGGTTACAACAACAACAATTTTTTTTGCACTCTTCCTTTGTGAACTAAATGTTGCTCTTACGAGCGAACTTTTTTAATAACTTTATCAGTAAGTTAAGAATTGTTATATTTAAATTTATGTAAAAACAGCTCATGAGTCTCATAACAAGAGAAAAATGGAAACCTAATATGAGAAGAACGTACCTTCTAAATCTCTCTGTGTCTGAGAGGCGAGAACAGTAGTCTGCTGTTGAAAAGTAAACTAGATTTCTAAAGTATCAACCGTAATCCCTTAATAGATAGCTAAGAACATGTAGTTATGTCTAAAAATCAGCCTTTATTTACAGAGTCGATGAAGATCATCCTACCCTTAATTAATAATACAACCACAAGCTGAGCTATGAGTATATTTCAGCGTAATGGCATCTGAGGAGAACGTTCTCAGCAGAAATATTTTTCTCTGGGCAGTTTTCTCATGGAGACGTTCAAGTCAAAGGTGCAAAAGAACTACTTTTTTCGAAAAACAATATTTTTTGGCCTTTCTAAGATACTGCTAGGCTATCTCAATGCTCGATATGTGAGACAAATAAAGAGGGTTAAAGACGATAGAGAGCCTGATTTGCTGGAAATGGGAGGACCCGAAATGTTTTGAATGCCGAGAGCTTAAGGAGCAGGTGCACAAGTGACAAGCTCGAAAATTTTGCCAGAAATTTTGATGTTCGCAAAGTGTATTAATAATATTTTTCATTTTATAAAATAAAAATGGATAGAAAGCAAACATTGAGGTTTTTAGCTGCACAGATGGTAAAATCCACTATTTATTAAAAAAAAAATGTACTGATTCAATATAAAAAATGATGAATGATATGAGAAAAGTACTGTAAGCTACTACCGCAGTGGCGGCTGCAGAGGTAAGGGAAAGGGGAGACTATAAATTTTGTGGTTTAGTTTAGGGTGGTTTGATAAGTCAATGAATTTTTGAATAAACTATAGTTTTTTCGTCAAATAAGCGTTTTATTTCACAACATTTACTCCAGTGTTTTCCAAATTTTTGTATTACATTCAAATAATAGGTTTTTTCAATGCCCTCTCTATCGCCCAGCTATTCAGATTTGGAAAAAGAAATAGTCACAGTGAGCTAAACATCGAGAATATGCTGGATGGAGTAGCAGTTTGAAGTCCAATTTATGAATTTTTGCCATTGTGACTAGATAAGTGTGCACCTGAGAATTTTCCTGATGGAATTGCACGATTATGCCTTTTCTGTTTCAAACTAATATCGTAGCTATTCAAAAACTCGAAATAATATTCGCCAGTGATCGTTTTACACTTGTCAAGATAATAATGATATCTCATGCATCTCAAAAGACTGTTTCCAAGAACCTTGTTGGCCGACAGACCCACCTTGCCTTTCTGCCGATTGTCTTGATTGCTCTTTGGTCTCGGATGTGGTGTGGTAACCAAACGGTGAAAAAATTCGTTTGGCTTACGGTTGAACATCGCCAAACACACCTTTGAAGTGGTTACACGGTTGCGCTTATGGTCGTGTGTCGCGGCATTCATCGTGATGTGATGCACTTCTTTGATCGTCCAATATCATTCCATGGATTTTATCGACAATTTCTGGCGTGACGACATCTTTTAGGCGACCTGAACAATCGGCGTCACATGTACTTGTATGACCACAAAGGTAAACCACTTCTTAACAATTGGGACTGCTGGTGGAGAGCCCACGTAGAATTCATCGTACGTGCTGGAGCAAGGTTTTGGAGGGGATCAGGTAATGGTAGTGCCATTATATGTTTTATTATTTTTTATAATTTCATAGAATATTGGAATAAATTCTTAAATGACGGCTTCAGTAGAACTATTTATAATAGCTTGCCCCATATGTGCTAGTCCACTATGCGTAAAAAAGCTCTATGTGATACTATGGGTTTTATTGAAATACCAATCACGAATAAAATTTGATGAATACGATTCACCTCCTTTCATATACGTTAAATAAGTTGAGAAAGAAAAATTCGCCATATTTTTGAGTATATAAGAATCGCGTGTAAGGACTGACTACGTAGTTCGCAAAACCTCCCGTCTGCACTGCCCTGGTCCTGGATATGTTCAGTTATAAGGATTTGGATAAAAAAAATCCGTCGAAGAAGCGTCTAAGATCGTAAAATTTGGTGTTCTACCTACCATAGACAAATAACTATTCACACTGGAAATGATCAAAAACGGAGAACTATATTATATAGCCCCCATAATACCGATATATGCAGATATGAGAATTAATATTTAATCCAAAAATGCTATTTGATATGTTCATGAAAGTTATAAAGACCTTGGCATGGCCAAAGATAGTACTTATTTGCTGTTTTGTGAACAAGTTTAGCACTATATCTACCTAAACAGACCATCTTTTGTTCAATATATATCTCAATAAAACAACTAAGCTGTGGTTGATCCTAATGTAGGTAATAATCGCGATCAATTCGATTAAGTGGGGAGAGTCTCCTCCTCTCTCTCATTTTATATGAAAGGTCAGTTGGAGAAAGGTTTGACTTCAACTGATGTCGAACAGTAAATAGAAGTTATATCTTCTTATTGTTGACGTGACAATAATCGCCTGAGTCAACCAAGAAGGAAAATCGAGTTTTTCACTGCCAAAAGTAGAATAACTTTCAATTGGTTATAGATGTTATAATCTAAACTTTAATAAAAACTCACTGAAGTGCTGCAGTTGAGTCCTTTTTACATTTAAACTATTTTCATTGAAATTTCCAGTATTTTCAACAAGTTTTTAACTCACGCTTATACTTTCTACGAGCAAGCA
Source organism: Neoceratitis asiatica (assembly GCA_030068015.2). Taxonomy (NCBI): domain Eukaryota; kingdom Metazoa; phylum Arthropoda; class Insecta; order Diptera; family Tephritidae; genus Neoceratitis; species Neoceratitis asiatica. The sequence goes on along the minus strand of CM061525.1, from coordinate 36,209,839 downwards.
CTTATATGTACAAGTACATATAAATAACTATATATTATTTACTTTGCTTTTTCGCCATATATGTACATATGTAGATGTGGCATTTTTGCAAAAATCCAACTGTGTTTATTGTAGTACGAAATGTTGTTTACAAATAGATTCATATGTGAGTGTGTTTTGCGCCGCGATGCTATGCCAATGTCGGTATGGCTTTGTTGCTATTTTTTACGCTTCATTTGCATAGGTTTCTCATCCAGTTTTGCTTAAAAGAATTTTTTAAAATTTTTTTTTTAATAATCCTTTTAATATTTTTTTTTTGTATTCGATAAATATTTACAGTTTTTATTCTTTTTTTTTGAATCTCGTACTATTTTTATTTTCCGGCATTTTTTACTATTATTATTTTTTATTTAAAACTTGTTTTGTGCAATATTTCGCGTGAATTTTTATTTTAATTTTTTTTTTATTGCTTAAAAACAAGTTCAAAAATATCCATTTTACAATTTTTTCTCAATGTAAATATCCTGTGTACTCATATATGTACGTATGTATGTGCGTTCATGATCGTTGGTAAATAAATAGTGGAGAAAATTTGGGTTTTGACTGCGCGCATGCAACATGCAAATTGTGGCAAAGAGTATGAGCGCCAAAAAGCGGAGTGTGTTGGTGTACAGCCAGCATTGGTTGCATAGTTGCAATGTTGTGCAAAAATATCTCAACAATGCCATACAAATGATACAGTGAAGTGTTTTAAATGTTGCATAGCGACAGCAGTAGTCATATATATACAAGTCACATATGTATATACATACATACAAGGACATGTAAATATTTATTGCAATAAGAGGGTTAAGGCTGCCACGCTCTTTATTCGCCACTCCAGTTTCAGTACTTATTTTTATTGAGCACTTTGGAGGCTTTTTATTTTTATCGATATTTACCATTTTTCAATTCATTTCATTCATTTTCATTGACCTACTGTTTGCTTTTCATTTGTTTAAACGCATTAAATCAAAAGGTTTTTGTTTTTGTGCGCAATCAAATTTCCACATTTATTTTAATACATTAAGTAATATATGAAATACACGCCACTCACATTTACATATGGAAATATAAATTTTTTAACTATTTTAAATTGTTATTAATTTAACATATGTTTGCTCTCTTTTGTGTGCTCTCCATTGTGGAAGAGAAAAAACGTACTTGCAAGATGTAAATATCTATATATAAGAAGATTTGCCATTGTTTATGTGGGTTCAATTCATTGTTTTTCTATTTGTTTGTAGTTTTTGAATTGAAACTGTGGTCAATCGATATTTTAAATTAGTAAATAACATAATTTTACAGACAAAGGTTGAGTGGAAAATTGGACGTTTTAGTAATTTTAGCAATACGGAAAAAGTCATATGCCAAGCGTTTGGTAGCATAGAGCCAATGTCGCACTTAATGGTTTGCCATGAAAATAAAATTAAACAAAATAATTTTATTAGACTGCTAGGCCAGACTTAGACTAGAAGATTCGGTCCAGCGTTGTTTTGGCTTTCTGTATTTTTATCAATTTAGGTTTTATAGTTGGTATTGTAAAGAAGGTGATTGGTAAAGAACAACGTAAAATTTCTCATTATATTATTGATCTAGCGACGTATGAATGTGCATTCAAAAATTGATTTCAAATATTACAGCGGCTGAGTTAATTTCTACCCACTCACGGAAGCGCGTGTCAGATATAATAAAAGATTAATTATTTCTTTCCTTTTCAGCGAAGATCTCCAGTGTATCATTCATTTGCACCCACATCCTGATGGAAGAGAAGGATGATGTGAACAAGAATGCTTTCTATGAGCGTCTAGCATGTATCCATGATCGCTGTCCCCGTTATGACATCAAAATCGTGCTTGAGCATTTTAGTGTCAGGGGAGGCAAAGAAGGCGTCTGTGGTACAACAGTTTGAAATTTTAGCCTCCATGACGGAATATCCCCAAACATGTTGAGGCTAATAGACTTCGTTGGAACCCGTAATATGGCTGTATGTTGCGCCAAATTAAGGAACAAGAAAATTCTTCAATCTGCATGGCTGTCAAGGTAGCCCAACCTATAAAATCGTTTAGCGAAGTCGTAAAAGAAAACCATACGCTCTGGAGAACTCTGGTCTGGCATAGACTTGACGACAAAGGAAGTCCAGAGTAAAGATAAGACTCAACAGTGCGAAGTAGAGGAAGTCAAGAGAGGTTACACCGACTTAGCCTCCGATGGTAACACCTCGAGTCGATCAGGATCGAGCTGCCTCGAGAGAGCTGCCAAAGCTACGTCGGACGCTAAAAATGACACACTTTCTGGTACAGAATATGTGGCACAGCCTTCAAATTTTAAAAATCATGGAAGAAGATCAGCTTCTGGAATGGTGTTTTCAAAGTTCAATTACCACTCATAGCTCGAACTGCCTCGAGAGACCCGCGTAATCCTGGCACCATGAAGGTCTGGATATTGTAGCAGGCTTAACTCCTACCTATCCAGACGCATCCCTGACATACTTAATGCATGTCCTGCATGCAACGAATCCCCTCAAGACACTAAGCACCTCTTTGCATGCCTACTTAACCTGACTCATCTAACACCCCTCTTCCTCTGGTCCGAACCCGTCGAAACAGCACGTTTCCTGGGCCTCCCGGTATATGAACTGGATGACTTAAACTGGAAATACCTGACCCTAGGCGAGGTTGGCTAGCCGCTACAACAAAAACAACCAGCTTCTTGAGAGGAGGATATAGACACTACAGTTATAAATTTCTCCGAAGTAGGAGAAGCAAAGGCAATAGACTTGACCACATTATAGGATGATTAAGATTCTTCAGATTAATTTTCAGCAAACAAAGGCAGCATTGCAGTCCTAATTTTACATCCCTGCGAAAAAGCGTTATTCTTCTACAGGTCGACGTAGGTGGCAAGATCTGTGGACTGTCTTCATTGATGCCTACCAGACAGTATCTGCGGCAGGTAGGCCCCGAGTTTGTACTTTAATTAAAAATAATGTTTCTTATTTTATTTTTTATTGAAGCGATATTGCATGATAAAAAGAGTTTATATAATTATTTGAGCGGACAGAATTTATGACTCTAAGCTGAGTTTATTTTTCATCATAATAAACATTCTAAGACCTGTTATAAAACTGAGTCATTTTGGAATTTTTTTGTGTCCTAAGTTCTGAGGAAAAGTTAAAAAAATAAAAATATCAAAAATATAAAGAATTCTGAATATTAAGTTGCAGTAAATCGCCTTATACTTGTATAACTATACCATTGGAATTATATTGACTGTTCTTACTTCTTTTTAAGCTCCTAATTAGGGTGTATAATATCAGAATCTAATACTTTTCAGATTCCAAAATTAGTCAGATTGGCTGATGAAAGTCAGTGCATGAAGTTGAGGGTGGAATATTTCTGAAAATTGCAAAGATTTTTTATTCAAATTCCAGCAAGAGCAACTGAGTCGTACAATTACTTACAGTAACCAATCTTTAACCTTTAGTTTTTCAACTTATGACCGATTTTTGGAAACAGCTTTATGTTGTATACTATTCAGTTAATAATGCTGGAGAATTAGAGTAAAGTTCAGAGATTGCATTAAGGGTTGACACGAGAGTAAGTGATAGGAAAATTTAAGTTTACCTTGTCTTACTATGTTGGTCAGGATTTTTTTAGTTTAATCTAGAATTATGTTCTTTGGTTTATTCAACGAAAGCAAAACAATTGTTGAAATATTTTCGCTCTTTGTCAATGACTTAAAAGTGAGTACATTTTTGCTGCCTTTTAAATACTAGAAGTTGGTTTCTGTTTACATTCTCAACATCTCTTTTAGGTCTGTTTTGTTTTGTCTTGCTTTTTTGGCGCTGTTAATATAAACGATTGTTCACAAAATGTATTCTGCTTGTTGAGTAGAATTTGTATATCTCGACACCTAGTTACCTCATCGCTTTGAAATATCGTGAGCAAAGTTGAATCCATATTTTTGTCAAATAAAATTAGTGTAAATTATATATTTTTACACAAATTTGCCTAAAACACCATCAACTTTAAGTGTAGCGCTATCAAACCATAACATCAAAGAATTTACTTTAAAGTGAAATATATCAGCCTCTGAGTGCAAACCAACCGCCGGTAGTCCACAGCCGGTCGCCTATGACTCTTATGTATGTATTTCATCAGCAACGCCAACGGTGGTCATAAATCACCTGAGACAGCCATGGTCGCACATCATAAACGTCTGGCATAATCGCGTCATTAGCAGCGGCATAAGAGGAACATGTGTATGGGTAAGGTGTCGTCCGACGTGTTGGAGATGAAGCCGAGGACGTTGACTGCCTGCGATGGATGTGATAATTCCATATGCCTGCTGGCGGCTCGGTTGCTTTATACATTGCCAGTTTGCTACACATCTGTTCCTCGTAGACACCATACACCTGCCGGCGTAGCTTAGCAGCGTACTTAGTGTTAGCTGGCTTATGGCGCTGTGTGTATTGTATATACGTAAATGCATACTCAGTAACGTTTATGGTGCCGCATTCGGTTTAGTGGCGTATTAAAATTCGCTTTTATTTCATCGAGCTTAAAGTGCTTTTTAAAGAAAATATAGAATTAAGTTAATTGGAATTTAAAAAAAGTGAAAAATCAATTATTCATTAGTCTTCAAAAATACCCGTTAAATTAACAGCTATGACGAATCCTTTAAAAATACTTAATGATTCTCCTCCCGAACTTGAACACATATACAATTAATTCACTGAATTTTTCAAATTTTTGTTATTGGAGTCTATAAACCGTACACACACACCTTCTTAGACCTATAAAAAAATCTTATTTAATTCACTTAATCATCGCTTATCCGATGCTAAATTGGTAAACAATAGTCAGCCAATAATTTAAAATTTGTTTAACAAATTAAATCCAGCTCTCTATTGCGTATAATCTTTGAAAAGTAGAAGAGATCTTGATATTTCTGCTTCAACGAACTGGACCATAAAGTTCAGCTGCTATAACAGGCCTCAATATAAGAACAATCGCTCTTTTTAGTATTGCGGCCGCTGATACCCGATTGACTGCAAATGCATCGAAACATTTTTCTCTGGAAAACTAATAATGCCGACTAAGCGTATTGTATTGTATTTAAGCGTGCCATTGCAGTATAACTGCTTGCTTGACTGTCTATGTTGGATATAAAGGAGAGGCTAAGTTTTCTAAAAATTCCAATTTATGACTCTCATCTCTTCCTTGAACACCACCAAAACAGTTTCATTTCACAACTAGTCTGAGATCAATGATATCGATAACATCGGCATATAGCAGCAATTTTATAGTCCTGTAAAATATTATATGAGGGCCGTTTGATAAGTAAGTGATTGATAAATACTATGGGGATTCTACACCATCAATTTCAATGATTCAGAATACGTTTACTGAGTTCCGTTGTGGTCGTATTGGTACAAGTGACGCGAACGTTCAAGTCGCACAAAAAAGTTCGTCGAGAAATCGTCGATAAAATCCATAGAATTAAAATGCCTGAGGTGGCTGAGGCTGTATGCCTCTCAACTGAGTGGGTACATCAAATTTTATATAAATAATTGGACCTGAAAAAGCTGTAGGTGGCCCGATTACTCACCGAAGACCATAAGTATAACCGTGTAACCACTTTAAAGGAATGTTTAACCGCAATTTTAAAATCAGCGAAGAGATTGGTGTTTGTTGGTCTACTTAAGATGGATCTTTAAAAAGAATTGCTGCATGGTAAATATTTTGCCGATTTATATAATGTACTTACTTCGGCCGAGTTCTTACTCCAATTCACGGTGGGTATCTTGATGGGTTTGCAACAAATGATGGGACCTTCTTCTTTATTGTAAGCCGCCTCCGAACGGCTTCTGGATTTCCGTAAGAAGTTTTTATTCAAGGTCAGAAATACACTCGATGGGGCCCTGTTTAGGGACAATAGCGCGCTATGTCACTTGAAATCGCAGCTGATTCAGGTGAGAGGCAAGGACGTTCTGTAAACCCGGAAGAATCTTGGGTTTGACTCTTTACGAGAAAGACAAAGAAATGTCCACCAAGTTCACCATTTACACTAGGTTCAGTATATTGGTGCACGTAAAGAGGCAACTAACAGATTTTAATGGGATAATAATGAAAAACAAAACAATAAAGAAGAGCTGTCTTCGGTCATGCCGAAGTCTTTATACATTTCACAAACATATCGAATTTATTGCAAATTCGCAAAATTCGATTTTGGTATTTTCAGTGTCAATATAAATTGGAATTCACGTCTGTAGAGTACTAAATATCACGCTCTTAGATGAATGTTTGGCGGAGTTTTGACCCAAAACCTTATATCTAAGGAAAACGGTTATAAGGGGACATGTGTGATAGTCTTCCGATTTCGATCATTTTCCGTGCCAATATTTATTTGAAGTTAGGCATAATAATAAAATTGGTCGTGCGTATGCTATCGTGGCCCGAACTGGCCGATTTCGACAAATGAAGGAGTGCTTTTGGCGACCAAGCTTGGTTGAAATATCTGAAATACTGAGGGTCTAGTTTGCGTTCAAACATACCTACGGACAGACGGAGAGACGGAGAGATGGAGAGACGTACAAACGAACAGAAGGACAGATGGACAGACGAACATGGCTAAATCGAATTAGCTTGTCAAACTGATACGATCTCTATAAATTTCGGTGTGCCTATCTCTTCTCCTTCTGATACTTACATACTTCGGACCAAAGTTGATATACATTTCTTGTATAAAAAGCTGCCGTACATCAGATACAATGAGTAGCACTTGGATTTAATGGATGTAGATGGTATGGAACTGGCGGATGATCTGGTTTACACTTGCGCTGCCGGAGCGATTGTTCCTGTCGACTGCCGTAGACAATTCAGTGCCTGCACGTTTTTTCTAAAGTACTAGATTATAGCAGAACAATTAAAGAGCAATCCCAGCGTAAGATGTCCTATTAAACTTTTGTAGTGCAGGCCGTATTGCAGACATGCCGAACTGTTACTAGCTTTAAGCAAAACGGAACTAAGTATCCTTGTGGTATTCTTGTAGATGCCTAGAAAATGACAAAACATCCGATTACTAACTTGGCCAGTGCTTGGCCCTCAGCCAGTTGAGGCCTCATACCCTCTATAATGTTCCAAGATTCAGCTTAACGCAAATAGGCAAGCATGGCTGGACGAAAATAACAAAATTTACCAAATCGAACGAATTGTTCGGTAATACATAGTAGGGCTCCGTCGGGGAGCACAAAGCGTCTTAAGTGCGGTCCTCTGTGGTCAGGTCCTCAATCTCCCTTCTTCATTTAACCAACCTATTACACAAAAAGTCGTTAATACTTGTGCAATGAGCAGAAGTTATTAAAAGGTGATCCAAGTAGGGGTACTTTTTTAAATAGCTTTTTTTTGACAGATCACGCGTGAGTCGTGTCAAGCTGTCATATTATTTTTGTTCACTATTGTTTGACGTTTCATCATGGAAAGATTTACGCCTTAACAATGTTTACAAATCATTCAACTTTATTACGAAAATTCACGTTCTGTAAAGATTGTGTTTCGCGCCCTTCGCTCAACATAATCGGCCTACTGAGCGTACTATTCTTGAGACCCAGCATTTATTATTGGATAATATTTGACCGAATAGACCATATCGAGTACGGTGCGAAGAAAATATAGCGGCCGTAGCTGAGAGTGTACACGAAGACTGCGTAGAGTCGATTCGGCGCCATTCGCAACAACTCGGACTAACGTATGTAATGACTTGGCGCATTTTACGTCGAGTTCTTAAATTGGAAGCGTATAAAATACAGCTTGTGCAAGAACTGAAGCCGTACGACCTTTCCAAGCGACATCGCTACGCTCTATGGGCTAATGAAAAGTTCCAAGAAGAGCCGACATTTTCGAGCCAAATTTTGTTCAGCGATAAGGACTATTTCTGGCTCACTGGGTATGTAAAAAAGCAAAATTGCCGCATTTGGGACGAAGAGCAACCTGCAGAAATTCAAGGGCTGCCATTTCATCCGGAAAAAACAACGGTTTGGTGTAGTTTGTGGGCTGGTGAAATCATCGGTCCATATTTCTTCAAAAATGATGCCGGTGAGGGCGTAACCGTCAATGGCGACTGTTATCGCGCCGTGATAACCAACTATTTGATGCCTGAAATTGAAGCACATGATCTCCGCTATATTTGGCTTCAACAAGACGGCGCCATTTCCCACTCATCGCATCAATTAATGGATTTATTGAGGGAACACTTCGATGAGCAGATAATTTCACGTTTTGGGCCGGTCGATTGGACACCAAGATCGTGTGATATCACACCTCCAGACTTTTTCCTGTGGGGATATGTAAAGTCTAAAGTCTATGCGGACAATCCCGCTTCGATTTAGGCCTTTGAGCAAAACATCATGCGTGTTATTCGCCAGTTACCAGAAATGTTCGAACGAGTCATTGAAAATCGGACTCAATTGATGGCCTATCTCGGAAGTAGCTGCGGCCAACATTTGAAAGAGATAATCTTAAGAAAATGAATGCCAAACAATGTGCTTTCGAAAGGTAATTAACATTCCCCATTAAATTTAATTTTTTTGTGCTTTTTCTTTAAAAGAGTAGGGAGCCTCGAAATGGATCACCTGTTATAATGATAAATTATTTTTATTATTAAAAAATTAATAACCAAAATTTTATATTATACAGTGTTTTGAGAAAGACTGATGCCAAATATTCAAAATATATTTATAATATAAATATTTAAAGTAATTTTATATGGAAATTGTAAAACAAATTTAATAAATGAATAGTTCATGAAAAATATTTGATTAAATTTTCTCTAAGTTTATGCATGAAAAATTCAATATATTAAAATACCGTTATTATTTTTGTGGAAGAGTAAATTTTTTTTACGGCAAATTAAAAAAAAATTTGTTTTGTAATAAAATGCATGAACTTAAGCTGACAACGAATATGCAAAACGAAAATTCACACGAAAAAAGGCTAAAAATTACTAGAGCAAAAAGTGAAAAATAAAATCCAAAATAACGCATGACAATGTACAATGTTAAATGTTAAATGCAATTGCAAAACACAGTTTGCAAGCGATTATTTACTTCGCGCACTAAAATATGACAAACAGATAGACAGACAGATGCAATTGTGTAAACACATAAATAAAATGAACTCTCAACTCGAAAACGAGAATGAAAACGAAACGTTAGCGAATATTTGAGTGCGATTGCCATAGCATTTTACGATGGTTTTTTTTTAATTTTATTAAAATTTTTTTTAAATTTTTTTTTTGGTTATTTTATCGAAGAGAAATTGTCGACAGAAGTTGTGTAATAAAAATGCGGTGAAAAAAATGTTTAAGGTGAAACACAAAAAGCGCACACACGCACGCGAGTAAAGCTATCACATGTTGAGCTCTGCAGCTTTGAGCTGAGTGGGTAAAAGAGTGGCAGTGGCAATTGGAAGGAGAGTGGTTATTGACATATACTCGTACTCATGCATGTAGGTATGTGTGTACGCTTGTAACAGCATCAAATGATCGATGACAATTGTCGGGGATGGCTGTTTGGTTCGTTGGCTAACAAATGCTTTTACTGTTATTGTTGTTGTTGTCGTTATCGTTTTTGCTTTTTATACCACATTTTATAATAGTATTGCACGTATGCTTGCGTATTGTTGTAGCGGTGCACCCGGTCGTATTAGTAGTATTATTTGTACGTTCATTTACTTTTAAATGCTTTCAGGGACAATTTATTTTATTACACCGTTGATCTTTTACTTATTGCCAATAGTAGTGAAAAAAGTGCATGTGTGTGTGTATGTGCATGTGTGTGTATTTGTTGTATACAGCTTTAGCTGAAATGTAAATAAAAAATTCACAATCATTTGTTGAGCTACAAAACAGCCAACTGTTAACTGTTGATATGCGTATTTGTTTGAATTTTATCTGCTCGATTTGCTATTTTATTTAATATTTAAACGCAGCAAATGTATATATTTTGTTGGATTTTTTTATTTGAAATTCGTTGAGCTGTTTGCTATTTGAGAAATTTCTAGGCACGCGATTCTATCCTGTGGTGATCGGTGGGGTTGCGTGTTTCTAAAAAAATTAAATAAAAATGGAAATATATATTTAGTAATAGATAAATAAATAAATAAATAAATAAATAAATAAATAAGTAAATAAATAAATAAATAAATAAATAAATAAATAAATAAATAAATAAATAAATAAATAAGTAAATAAATAAATAAATAAATAAATAAATAAATAAATAAATAAATAAGTAAATAAATAAAAAAATAAATAAATAAATAAATAAATAAATAAATAAATAAATAAATAAATAATATTAAAAAAAATAAAAAAAAAATAAATAAAAAATTAGAAAATTTGTAAAGTAAAAAAAATTATAACTAAAAAATTTAGAATAAAAATTAAATCAATCAGTAGACAAATGGTTTAATCAGTGAAAAATAAATAAATAAATAAATTATTGAACTATAAGTAAAAAATATTGAATATATAAATGAAAATAATGAATACGTACAACATCTAAATAAATAATACATCAATAAATAAATTTCTAAATTAACACATAAAAAGTTATAAATAAATAAATGGATAAATAAAAATATATAAAAGACAAACATTTATTTGTTACAAAACTAAAAATATAAATTTATTGACTGGGAGTTATTGGAGTTCCACATAGCCTATACACTGCGTCCACAGTGTTACCAGAAACAATACTGGTGGTATCATCTTAGCAGATATTGCTTACACAGCATAAAATTATGCTAATTATAACTTATATATTATATATTATAACTTGAAGCTTAGATTTTTCGTCATGTAAGTACAATCAGGAGGTGTCCTGAGCTTACTCAACTTTTCTTTGTCTTTTTCACAGGTACTGCCAGCTGGCAATTTGTTAATTTGGTTGCGGCTCTGCATCACTTTAGTGCCAATTGCGGTTGTATGCAGAATGAAGTAGTGCAGGCTGTCGAATGTGACTCCGAACAACTTGTGGTTACTTATTGTCGGAATTTTTATATCACCGACTTTCACGCCGTCAGCAATGAGGATTCCTCAATGTTCGATAGTAGCACTGCGTGGCTGACTGTGTCAAAAGCTTTTGATAGGTCCCTTCTACCAGGAGAGTTCGCGCACAGGGTCCATTTGGGTCGATGCCGAGGATTATCTGAGTGTTTGTGGAGTTAAGTGCGGTTGTGTTACTATACAATTTACGGAAGTCATGCTCAGATATGTAAAAGAGCAGCGATGCCTCAAATTTCTTTGCTACTGAGGGAAGGATAGATATCGGCCGATAAGACCCTCAATTGACGCTGATTTGTTCGATTTTAGTAGCGGGACAACTCTACCCAGTTTCCACATATCGGGTGTGATCACAGTGGTCAAATAAAAGTTGGCAACCTTGGTGAGATAGTCTGCTTCCGCTAGACCTAAATGTTTTTGCATCAGGATATTTATTCCGTCGGACAATAATTTGACATTGGCGCACAGTTTAGTTACTCCAGAGAAGAGGTTGAAGGACCCTAAGTGTTCCACTTGTTCCACTTATACTGACTGACCAATTGCGGGATCTTCGAATTGAGTTCCCTAATAAGAGGATTATCGGCATCGGCTTGCCGTAGAAATTCGCGCCTTGGTACTAATACCGCCGCTTCAATGGAAAAGTCAGGGTGCGCTACAACGGATATGGCTATGCGGTGGAAAATACGTTTACCAGGAGTGGGGAGAGCACAGAACGCGTTCCCGGTGAATTCCGTTTATATAAACCAGTTAACTTTTTTTAAAGAAATTAGCGGAGCTCCTCGAAAGCGAAGTCGAGAGAAGAATTGTCTATCAAGACAATTATGGGCAAATGGTCTGATGCGAGAGTCATCATAGAAGTCCAAACTATACCGTTTATCAGACCAGCGCTGGAAATTGTTATTTCAGGCGAGCTATAGCAATTGTTTACAATTATGGAGCGAGCATTGTCATTCATGCTGTAGAATGTCGAAACGCCCATCTGTTCTGCCAGCATATTAGAATGTCAAAGATTGTTGAGCGCGTTAAAGTCGCCCAATCGATTTTCATCTCTATATTGGGAGGTATCCAAATGGGCCTTAATGAACCAGTATTTAACTAGTATGGTTTGGAAAAAATACAAGAAAATGGAAAGATGTTTTTTAAATAGTATAAATAAACTCCAATCAGTGGTCCTGCAGCAAAATGCATGACAAAAGTGAAACTCTGCGATAGTATTCTTTTCTAAAATTAATGAAACGCTTTAACATTTCCAATCTAAATTTTTAATGAAATTTAAGAACTCTCCTACTTTCACGTTCACATTTCTATTTCCATCTCTACATAAAAGTCAAATCAAAATGCGACCAGCCAGAGATAGTTCTCGAGATTTTTTTTTTTTTACTAATACCCATACAAGTGAGTGTTGGGGGAAATTAGTCTGATGGCAAGCTTTAATTGCTCACACCAGACGAAATAATCATGAACAAAAAAGAAAAAAAAATTTGAAATACAAAAAGATAAAAAATGAAAAAAGTAGTAAATACTATGTATGTATGTATGAGTATGTAACAACAATTTTGTAAATTGCACAACTTTGTTATTGCAACGTCGCGCCGAACTCTCTGGCCGTGTCGAGTGCACAATAACAATGCAATGCAACGGCAGATGGAGAATAGCGAATACTCTATCATTTATAGACCACATTCCGGGCTGCTCGACTGCTGCTTACTGTTCGCCAACTGATAGCCATTTCAGTATGCAACTCTGGACCATTTTAGCCTAATTTAACCGCATGTAAACATAACCATGACATTTAGCCTTGTGTTAACATGCCACAGTAGCAAATGTACAAATGTACTTATGCACAAGCAAATATAACTGTACATACGCGTTAATACATTTTTCGGGTATAAAAACACAACTGAGCATATTTGTATGTATTTCAGTTTATGTGTGTATGTGTGTGTGTGGCAAAAGGATAGAGAAACTTCCGCACCACACAGTTGTACACTTCAATGTAGCTACTTTTTGTTTGGGCCGCTTGTGATTGTGAGGAGTCAGCAGTGAAATATTCAAGTGGTTGGAAAAAGAACTAGTTAATTACTATAATTTCTCGACATAAATCGTAGGAAAAATACCACACTGAGGGAAGTTGGGAATTATAAGTATCTATTCATTTATTTGTGTATTATTACCACTATTACTGCATTCGCGTAGGCACGGCTTTCGTGATTATAGCCGATTCAAAAGCAGTTTGGCGCCAATTGGAAATACCGAACGAAACTATGTCCTTCTGTACTTGATCTTTCCAACGGAGTGGAGGTTTTCCTCCTCCTCTACTTCCACCAGCGGGTACTGAATCGAGTACTTTCAAAGCTAGATTACCACCCATTCGGAGGACAGCGTATAGTTCCAACGCCTGCGGTATTCGCCGTATGCAACACTCAAAGGGCCATAAATCTTCTAAAACCTTTCTCTCTAAACCTCCTAGTGCCATCTCACTGGATGTCGGCACCGTCCAATCTTCTGCACCATATGTCAGGACGGGAATGATGAGCAATTTGTAGAGTTTGGTTTTATTTCGTCCAGAGAGGACTTTACTTTTCAATTGTGGACTCAGTCCAAAGTAGCACCTGTTGGTAAGAGCGATTCTGTGTTGGATTTCTAGGCTGACATTGTTGATGTTGTTGGTACTGGTTCCAAGATGGATGAAATTATGTTTCAACTCAAAGTTATGAATGTCAACCGTGACATGGTAGCCAAGACCTGAATGCTTTGACGGTTTAGGTCATGAGAGAAGAATATCTGGGTAATAGTTGATCTACCAGGTCTAAAGGCACATTGATAAGGTCCAAACAGTTAGTTGGCGGTGGGTTTTAATATTTCACACTATACGCTCGAGATATTGAGGAGGCTAATTTCAGGATAATTTGACGTACATCATGGGCTACCTCTTTTTATGGATTGGGCAGAGAAATCGTTAAGCACGTCTTCGTCCGACAATAATCTGCAAGGAAGGTGATACATGCTCCTTGTCAATTCTTCGCCTCCATATTTGAATACCACCATCTTCGGGTGCCGCACTTTCACTACCTTTCAGCAGAGTAGGTGACCAGATTGCCTCCTTGATTCCTAAATGTTGTCTAGAAACCTTCTGTAGATCTCTCTTTTTTCATCTGCAAAGGCGTGTCGCTTCCCTCTTCATGTCTCGCTATCTATCCCAACTCACATGCGTCGTTGTTGATCAAAAAGTTGGGAGGTAGACAGTCTGACTTCTCTGCGACTGAAATATGTCGACCCTTATCAAGGAAGGTGCCACTACTCAAAGGCCAACATAACCACCATCCAAGGAATAAAATGGGCAGGATAATTCTGCTCTGACCAAGGAAGTCGCGATATTTACTACAGCTGCCCTTTGGACTGTTGCGAATTTAAATAAGGGTTCTTCGTAATTCAGAAACTTCGTCATTCATCGTCAACGAACATGCAGACTGGTCTCAATCCGCGTCAAGGCTAAGTTCTTTAATCTTTGATTTGACTATATTGAGTGCACTCCTCGATGTAGGAGAAAACAGATGCTGTCTATTCTTGTAGACTTCAACGCAAAGGTAGGACGCGAATGTATATTTAACCCTACCTTCGGTGAACTCAACCTCTGCGAAACTTCCTCGTACGAGGTTGATCAACTTCGTCGCGGCCCGAAACATTCACTACCTCGATATCCATAGGGCCATATGGTTGTATCCCGATCAACGAAAACGCGCCCAATCTGATTCGTACGTTTCGTGAGGTGATTCTGAACATTCTCTTGTTGCAGTCAAGATATGCATCCGTCTTTGCAGGGCCAAAAATGTATGCACCAGTGCCCAACGAAAGCTGAATGTCGCTAAGCTGTAATAATAACGGATAGAAAAAGCATCGCTCCATCAACTTGATAATATTGGTGGAATTTTGGTTCATATATAGCAATCGCCGCAGAGAAAAAGAAGAAGTAAGAGAGACGCCATTTCAGACGATTCGGTATTTCTCCGATGCTGATTCGGCTTTGTAAAATGACATTGAACAACATCACCAGTTCTGCCATGGTAATAATAAACGTTTTCGAACCTCGAACAGTATGAGGCTACGAGCAGCCTCCTTCACTTTATGGTGAAAGGGTTACTGTGGAAGGCAGTTGTACATCCATCGTAGTTTCTACACTGCAACTAGGTTCCCCTTTTGGTAGCGGTACTCAGTACTCTAGAAGTTTTCAGAATTCAGGAATTCTCCAGGTGAAGAATCTCACTTGTCAATAGGTCAGTAAAAAAATGTGCAGTAGAGCCCTCTTGGTTGTGTCGCTGGCGGATGCAGCCACGCTTCAAGTATTCGAAAGAAAAATACTTCGCAAAATTTTCGGTTCCTCCCGTATTGGGAACGACTATCGCATTCGGATGAGCTACGAACTGTACAAGCTATAAGACCATATCGATATTGTCCGGCGCATTATAGTAAAAAGTCTGCGCTAGCTCGGACATGCTGTACGTAAGGCGAAGAAGCTCGAACGAAGAAGGTGTTCGAACCGAAAACCTATTGGAGGACGACAACGATGGTGAAACCAAGTTGAAGAGAACCTATCTACACTTGGTGTAATAATTTGGAGAGGGAGTGTTCAATGACCGCTGGCTGTAACTCGATAAGGTGTTTTTGTCTAAAAATTTAACTAGATCTTTCCTAGTCCTTTTTACACTAATATGAGACTAGAATAATTCTGGTCGGACATATCTATGTAAAAAAAAGCAATCACTAGCACAGCAAAGGGACAGTTTACAGACTTGTTACTTCGCATACTAGTTACGAAGTAGTTTTATCTCACTTCTTCGGTTTCATACACGAACACTTGATTACATACAAACACACAGATTGCCATACCATTTTTACATGTATTGCTTCCGTTTTATGTGGCGCACTTCCGTTTAAGCAGCTCTTTGCCGCGCCACACATCACGTCCGCCAAATTATTTCTTCACATTCTCCACTGTTTTTCGAATGGTCGATACAACCAACGTGCTAACAGAAAAACGCATTCGGAGCAGGTCAGACGGCGGTCATGTTAACAACGCTTTATCCATATCTATTTGTACTCACGTTGGACTGTATATGGATTGGCATATATATGTATGTATGTGCACTTCATTCATACGTATTACAGATAACAGTATTCACATTTATCGCTACTTGATATTCACAGTTACATTTTTGTATTCCGCGCCATTTCTGTTTAATATTCACTCATTCATTCACTCACTTATATATATATATATGGTACATACATATGTGCATACAATCCAATGGTAGACAATTGCTTGATATATACAATAATACATATATATTTCGTTGTTTCGTTGTTGTTGTAAAATTTTGTTGCAAAAATGTGTGTAGTCTGCAAAATTGCGAAACACTAAAAGAAATTAAATTTTAATTAGATTCTGCGAAATGGCATTCTGCCGAGCGCAAGCACTTTAATTCGCTTTACTTGCACGCTGCTTGCTGCGAAGCGGAGGCGGCGGCCGAGGTTAACGTAGGTGGATTAAGGAATTGAGTTTAGTTGTTGTAACGGTGCATTTGTACTTCGTTTTTTTTTTTGTTTTACTTCTTGATTCTAATATTTTTTTCCCGCAAATTTTCATTTGTTGGGAAATTCAAATATTAAAACCTCTATGCGTCTAAGCCGAATGTAGGTAACTGTTAAACTTAAAAGCTAAGAAATTTCGTTTTCTAAATTTTTCTTGCTCAAAATAAATAACATTATGAAAGGTTAATGTACGACTGCGAATACGATGCCTGCGAAAAAGCAGAAGTTTCTTAATAATAAAGTACTGAAAATAATTTATTTTAATTTTTAGGCAGTAAATTGTTTCCTTTCTGCGATAACATCGCATCTACCTAATCACGATTTTTGGAAAATCGATCAAAACTTTTAGAGTAAGAAAATTGCGCTTTCTATTTATCACCTTAAAATAATGAAACATTAATTGCAATGCAATCTTCATCGATAAATGACTGTTACTGCCAATTTTACTGAGATACGAGTTTTCGCTTCAAATACTACGGTAGCTTTTTTTGTAGATGCGTAGTTTCGATTCAATTTTAATCTTTAAGATCGATTGAGAACAATTTTGTTATGCAAAGCTGTCGATTTATTATTAAAAGTGACCGAATGAATTAAATAATAAAAATATTTATTAAAAAAATTTAATTTGATTTACTTTTATTTGAATTTAACTTAACATGTTTACAATTTATTAAAATTTGCCCAAATTAACTGCTGGACAATCTGGAAAATAATTAAAGACATCTTTCCACACTAATAAGACTTTCAGTTGATCATAAAAATTGTGATGATATTGTGAAGTAATATTTTAATCTATTTAAATCTTTAAATTTTCTGGTAGAAATCATCTTTTGTCCAGTACAGTAATAATATAGCGGCGGCCGCGATAGCCGAGTGGTTAGCATTACAGCACATGTTCAAGCCACATCCAAAAATTATGGTAAATACATTTTTCTAATTGCGCTCGCCCCTCGACAGGAAATGTCAAGCTCTCCGAGTGTATTTCTGACATGAAATGAAGGCTCTTCATAAAAATTTATCGGCCGTTCGGAGGCGGCTTAGAATAAACTTTAGGTCTCTCCATTTGTTGGTAAAAACATCAAGACGAAAAACAAATTGGAGAAAGAGCTCGGCCAAAACTCGCTTCAGCGGTTACAAAACGTCAACTATATATATATATATATAGTTATAATATTTTTCGATGAATTTTTATTTTTGTTTTTGTTTACAAACAATTATAAAATAGCAACGCCATCTTAACATATCCGGCGGTACTTACGGTTTTTAAAAACGAACACAGTAGATACAAGAAAATCAGACGTCCATAGAAAATTTTTAATTATTATTTTGAACATCTTAGGTTATGTTATCCCTAAAAGGTGTGCTGAAAGGTATATTACATTGAAAATCTCGTACTGCTGGCTCAGTGATGCTCTTTAAAAGGTTGGTTCATCTTTTTCTATTTAGGCGGGTTTGACTTGTTGCAGAGGCCAAGGTGTTAGCCAAAGGGCTTGGATGATTATGCAATTTTCGTTATGTATTTTTGTGTAACGGTTTCTACCTCCTCTTTGATAGTGCGTATGTTTAGGTCTTTGTGAATGTTTTCATTGCGCATATACCATGGTGCGCCCGTTATAGTTGTGAGAGTTCTTGACTGGAGTCTTTTTGAAAATATCAATATTTGTAAGGCAAGCTGAACATATGTTACATCAATATTGGCTTTATGATCGCTTTATAGAGGAGGACTTTGTCGTTCAGACTGAGCTCAGATTTCGCCTCCAGCTTAAGCGCGTGTCAAAGTGAATTCCCTGGTATGTAATTTCGTTAGCTTGAGGAATAGTTACTTAAGCTACTCTCATGTTTTTTTTTTGCTAATAAAAAAGCGATGTGTTTGCACTAATTTTAATTGACTTTTATGTGCCATTTTGTTAGCCATTCTTCAATTAGTTCAAAATGCTTCCCTAGCATTGTTGCGGCTGTAATGGAACATTTTGCCAATTTATAATAGCAGTATAATTCCCGAAATTTGACGTCATTGCTTTGTCACTTGTAGAAATGTCTGTGGTGTACAGTGTATATATAAAGGGTCAATAATACTACCTCACGGATCGCCCGCTGTAATTGGGTACTCCTCTGTTATATATTTATTTACTTATATAGCGAATCACCTGTTTGATAAGTAGGATTCAAGGATTAGGTAATTTTTTTTTTTTAATTTTATGAACAAGTCCATCATGTCACATCTTGTCAAAAGCTTGCGCCACATCGAGAAAAACGGCAGAGCAATACTCTCTAAATTAAAAAAAAAACATTAATTTTTTCATTAGTTATACGATGTACTTGTTTAATTGTGCAGTTTTTTTCGCGGAAGCCAAGCTGGACGAAGAGTTTGGAAAGGCAAGGCAACAGTCTAACTGGTCTATATGATGGCGGGAAGGTGAAGTCTTTACTTGGATTAGTTATTATAATTATCTGCTAAGTGTTAAGAAATACGAGAGCAATACTCGGCAGTTCTTTTAATCTTTGGTGTGATATGCTCGTATACAGGAGACTTTTTTTTAAGATCTAGGACGGCAATAACAATTTTTGCTCTGAAACAGATGTTCCGCAATAAGCATTATATCTGCAGCACTGTAATTTAGTGGCAGAGGTGCATTATCTGTGGCAATGTTTGGCTGGAATGCTATACTGAGGTGCTCTGCAAAACAAGTTGTCTTTTCGTTTTTAGCTCTGGCGCAGGAACCATTACGTAGTGTTCAGTATTTACAGGTTGCCTAACATTTTTTGATAGCTTACCAAAGCAAATTTTTAGTGGAAACGTTTGGAGACAAAATTAACGATAGGAGATTTTTTACAGTTTTTCCTTCGTCATGTCTTAGTACAATTCTTAACTTTATCTTTGCCATCGTAGGTAGGTCTTTTGCATCGGTGCACCAAACAAACCTTCTCACAATATATAAATTTATCGAAATAGGAAAATCACTGAAACCAAGGAAAGACTTGATAAATACAATGGAAACTTCCCACCATAAATTTCATTGGTTAAGCAGTGGTTTACCGATTTCCCTTGTGGTCATACCAGTACAAGTGACGAAGTTCAGATCACACAAAAGAGATCGTCGCGCCAGAAATCGTTGATAAAATCCATGAAATGATATCGGAAAGTAGGAAAATAAAAGTGCGGGAGGCGGCTGAGATTGTGGGAATCTCAACTGAGTGAGTATATCACATTATCAAAGGAGGGAGATGCTAGCCACGATCTAAACGAATTTTTGCGCGATTTCGTTACATGGATCCACTGCATCACAACAGAGACCAAAGAATAATCAATACTGGGCTTCTCGGAGTAAACGTGCACCAAAGAAGGCCAAGGTGGGTCGGTCGGTCAACAAGTTCATAGCCGTAGTATTTTTTGGGTTGCATTTGGCGAAAAAAGGATAATACACGGTTGCACATGACAAAAATTCATAAATTGGACTTCAAACTGCTATCCCATCCAGCATATTCTACAGATTTAGCGCCCTGTGACTCTTTCTTGTTTCCAATCCTGAAGAAATGGCTGTAGCGTAAAATATTCGGGTCAAACGAATAGGTTCTTACAGAAACAAACAATCATTTTGAGGGCCTCGAAAACATCTATTATTTGGAAGGAATACAAAAATTTAAAAAAGACACGCTTGACGTAATGTATAGAGTAAACTGGGGATATGTTGGGAAATAAAACACGTATTTACCCAAGAAATTTATTTTATTCAAAAAAATCACTGACTTATCAAGCCACCATTTTATATAGATTGCTGGCTTTGCAGGATGGTAGGATTTGCCTACAAACATCTTGATCTATGCCTTTGGTATATCCTGTTCTGCTTCAACTGCACTGTTGGCGAATTTATCACCTATTCACCTTCTTTGTGAGGTGGAACCCATTAAATTGTTATGGAAAATTCTACAGTATTTCAGTAACCATAAAAGATTATCGAAGGCCCGACTAAGTGAAATATATTCCGTTGCTTTCTTTATCATCCAATTTTGATCCGCTGGTGTAAATCTGGCATATTTTTTTGGTTGCTGGACTATATGCTCCGTCTTACTCAACCTTCTTTTGGTGAAGAGTGGCATTCTTTTTCAGATAAAGCATGCATATATAATATATATAGTCAGTGAATAAGTTAAGAAGATAGGTCTCACTTAGGGCCTTTTAGCTTTACTAGACATTTTTGTTAGGAACCATGTCCTTCTGCCTCTGAATTTTCCTACACAGTGGGTTTTCTTCCTCTCCTTCACCGGCAGGTATAGTATAGAATGATTTCTCAGCCGAAGTATTTCCATTTATCCAGACGACGTGATCTAGCTAATGCTGAAGCTGTATCGTTATTCGTTGAACTATGTGAATATAAATATCTCTTATATCATTCCATCGTCTACGGTATTCGGCGTCGCTGTTTTAAACAACTTTTCACTTTCAACATTTTGTAAATTATTTTCTATAAACCATTTTCGATGAAAAACTCTACGTGTTAGCAATATTTTTCCTCAATGAACGCTTTTTTTTTAAATATTTTCAAATCGCTTCTCTCCCTACCAAGGATACCTCCAACCAAACATAAATGTTATCAATTTCCTATAATTTCCTATTTTTTATTTCAAAATAAATATTTTATACAACTTTATTATGAAACGCAAAAAGCATCTTATATGTGAAGGTTCATGTACGCTTAGCCAAATACAAAAACCAAATTCCGGTAGTTTCGAAATTTCCTATCACCTTAAGTTTCCAACATCTCTCTTCAAGCAACCAAAGAAGAAAAAAAAAATTAAAAAAAAAAATTGAAAAGACAGCAGTGCAAAGTAGCAAAAAAGTGCTAGACAAGAAACCACAGCTTAAGATAAACACTTGCTACTCAAGGCAATGCCAAGCGGCAGTTAACCG
Source organism: Neoceratitis asiatica (assembly GCA_030068015.2). NCBI lineage: Eukaryota > Metazoa > Arthropoda > Insecta > Diptera > Tephritidae > Neoceratitis > Neoceratitis asiatica. The sequence continues at coordinate 36,188,256 of CM061525.1, read as the reverse complement.
CAAAAAGGAGTTTTTCAAGTGACTCAAAGTGAGCGTGCGAAGTGCACGAAAAGTTCACAGGAAATGCAGCAAGGACACGCAACGGTAGTAAAAAAGTGAAAAACGACAGCCAATGGCAGAGAAAATAAAATTAAACAGATGGGGAATACAAAAAAAAAAAAAAAAAAAACAGAAGAATGAAAAATACAATAAAAAAAATGTTATACAAAATTGTAAAAATAAAAAAAAAGTAATAAAGTATAAAACACCGGAAGAAAATAACGAAGAAAGAAGTCCAAGAATCTTGCAAAAGGGAAGTAGAAAAATAAAGAGTTAAAAATAAATTCTTCAAAAAAAAAAATTCAAAGAGCGCATAATACGCGACAATAGAAGCGACGGCAGTATAAACAAATGTCTATGTGACCGCTACAAGAATGCAGGTGCGATACCAGGTGGGTGCGTATTAAACTAAGAGCTTCATTCAAAATGTGGTAAGATATATGTACGCAAGTACGTTTATACAGTGAAATAAAGAGTTAAAATGCCGCCGAAATGCAGGCAATAGACAGAGTACAGAGCAAAACTCTAAATAGAATTTATTTTCCAGGAAAAGTCAAATCGTAGTTGCCTTTATTTAAAGAAGTTAAAGAAAGAAATAAAAAAATAAAAATAAATAAAAAAGCATACAAAACCTTGCTCCAAACTTTGAACTGCTTAAAGTGTTGTAAAATCAAGGCGAAATCTTTTTGTTGCTTCGAAAAAGTTTTGCTGCGCATTTTGTTGTTAAATTCTTAGTTAAAGTTGTTGCGTAAAATGACTTATATATGTATGTTTTAACGCATATTAGGGTCGTCATTATGTAACCAGAAGTAGCCCAGGTCCGACTTAGATCAAATTTAATACATTCTATTTAAAAAAATCGTATTTAACGTTCGATTTATTTGAAATTATTTTCTTTCCAGTAAATGGAACAGATAGCAATTGAGAGGTCCGCTTTTTCTCAGAGCAAAAACAATTTAAATTTCTCCCGTCCTATTTTGGTGCAGTTTACATCGACTTGCGAAAAGTTATGTTTTGTTTCTAGCTTAACGCCGCCTGTCTCTAAAAATATTTCTCTAGTCGCAGTTTGCATGTGATTAGAGGTATATCGATGCGATCCTTGTACGTAAGAATCTGCTTGGTCGTACTTTGTCTGACATTTTCGTCTGCAATGCTATACAAAAGGGTCCGAAATGGACTAAATATGCTTATTTATTTAGGAAATAAAGTTTCAAGCCACACTAAAAGACGGTCAGTGGCATAGGAACGTGTGGCTCGCTAGCGAAGCTTGCAATAACTACACAAATGAATCAATAATAGCCGATAGTGTGAGTACCAGCATCCAATGCGCTGAGCTAGATCTTCAAACTTTCGGATTATTGCAAAATTTTCTAGACGGAGGTTCTCGTGATAAGGAAAACATCATATTTAGTTTAAAACGCAGCAAACTACATAAAATTATCAAAATATACGTTATTATCTAGATTGTCATTGAAGCAAAACTATCATTTCATATTACATCAGGAATGCCATTAGAACCAGAGTAGAAGTGGATATGGTGGTTGAAGAGAAGCAAACCCATATATAAAGGGTGTTTTTTATAGAGGTATAGAACTTTAAGTTGCAATAAAACAACGATGGATTATTCGATTGACATGAATTTTATTTATCCGAAAGATAATATTGTTGCATTACATTTTAAATATGATTTCTGGCATATGACCGCCACGGCTGGCGCGGATGTAGTCCAATCTGGACGTCCAATTTTCGATTACTTTTTCCAACATTTGTGGCCGTATATCGACAATAACATGGCGATAGTTGTCTTCCAAATGGTCAAGCGTTTGTGGCTTATCCGCATAGACCAATGACTTTACATAGCCCCACAGAAAGTAGTCTAGCGGTGTTAAATCACAAGATCTTGGAGGCCAATTCACAGGTCCAAAACGTGAAATTAGGCGGTCACCAAACATGTCTTTCAATAAATCTATTGTTGCACGAGCTGTGTGACATGTTGCGCCGTCTTGTTGAAACCACATCTCCTGGACATCATGGTTATTCAATTCAGGAATGAAAAAGTTAGTAATCATGGCTCTATACCGATCACCATTGACTGTAACGTTCTGGCCACCATCGTTTTTGAAAAAGTACGGACCAATGATTCCACCAGCCCATAAAGCGCACCAAACAGTCAGTTTTTCTGGATGTAACGGTGTTTCAACATACACTTGAGGATTACCTTCACTCCAAATGCGGCAGTTTTGTTTGTTGACGAAGCTATTCAACCAGAAGTGCGCTTCATCGCTAAACAAAATTCGCTTATGAAAATCGGGAACAACGGTAATCTCGCTTTGGACCCATTCAACGAATCTACGCCTTACTTGATGATCGTTTGGCTTCAATTCTTGCACGAGTTGGATTTTGTAAGCACGCAAACCAAGATCCTTCCGCAAAATCTTCCATAAAGTGGATGGACACAGATCCAATTCCTGTGCTCGATGGCGGATGGACTCATTCGGGTCTTCCTCAATGCTACGCTCTACAGCAGCAACAGCTTCTTCTGTACGTAGCGTACGACATCTCTGGGGATGCGAGTTATCAATAAGAGTAAACCTGGTGCGAAAACGTTCCATGGTTAATCGAATTAACTGCTCTGATGGATGATTTTGTCGACGATAAAATGGACGTAGTGCGCGATACGTTTTCCGCACAGAACTATTATTTTCGAAATAAAATTGCACTATTTGCAAGCGTTGTTCAGGCGTGAGTCTATTCATGATGAATTGCCAAACCAAACTAAGAATAAATCACTTAACATCTGTTAAATCGGTCGCCATCTTGAAAAGTAATGCCAACTTAAATTTCTATACCTCTATAAAAACACCCTTTACTTGTACTCGATACCGAGAAAGTTAATGAGCCTAAAAAGAGTCCCATACGTCTGATATTCGAATAAGTACATGAAATATTAAAAAAGCTTAAGACTCTGTACTTTCATAGAGAGAGCTACATGGAGGATCAGTGTGAGATGGAATGCTTTACCGGAATGCTAGATATCTTGTATAGTTGAAGCGAAGGAAAGCATAATACTTTTTGCACATTTTTTTTCGAAAAGACAATAATACAGTTCTTAGTCTACTGAAATTAGTAGCAGCAACACATGTAGTGGATTGGCAGGCATGAGTGAAACGTTGCAATATCTCCTCTGCTTCTGTCGGAACATAACTGAAATTCGTTTTAGACATCTAGAAGCTTCGCTATTCAGCGAACCACAGGATTTTTAAAACTTGATGACAAAGCTTGCTTAAAGCATGTAGAAGGCGTTGAAATCCTACTTTACCTCGAATTTAATTCCATCTGACACCACAAAGGGTAAAAAGGTGTAAATATGCGTATTTAACAGCATCAAACATGTGTAATTTGGGTACGTTTCGATCAAGAACAATTTTCACATATAGTTGTCAACTACATATGCAAATAAAAGAGGATAAAATTCGTGGGAATTATTCTAGGTGTAGAGTGATTTAAATTATTTGAAATCGAAAGTCTATCAGAATGAAAATTCTGAAATCATTTTCTTTAAACTATGACTGTGACATTTTCAGAGGATTAAAATAATTATTTTGTTTATGTCCTTTTTTCATTACAGCTGTTTTATATTGGATTCCAAAGCAATATTTCATGGGCTAACCCTCCCCTTATCCACCGAGGGAGAAAGTGCCTCGTCGCTGAAGGAAATTGTTTGGAAAAATCTTGGCCCACTGTTGGTTGTTTGATCGCCCAATCGACGTAACTATGGCGTTGTTAGTGGTCAGCTGGCCTCAGTTGTCGTATGTGCGGGACTTTAAGAAGAAAGCACCAGCTCTTGAGAACGCAGCGATATTTGAGGTGGAGTGAGTAAAGCGATGAAACACAGGCCTTACAATATATATGATCGACCCAGTCTCTTCAAATTTCTTTAAAATTTTCCAACTGCTTAAGTAGTTGGACGTTTATGTGCGCTATAATCTCGTATGATTTATTCTTTACAGTAACAGCGCGTATACGTAACCTAACTCTTTTTACTTGTAAAATAACAACGAATTTAAGAAGAAATAATTTAAAAGGATTAATTTTTTTTTAATTAGTTCAATATCCAATTTAAAAACAAACTCGTATCTAAGGCTTATTCACTAGTGTAGGCACAAATAATTATGCATATATGAATAATAGGAAAAACTTTTAATTTCTTTAAAATGCAAGAGAAGTATATCTTTATAATTTTACTTTCTCTGAAATATTTTAGAAGAAAAATCCAGAATGTTAGACCCACCCTAATTTCCATATAAACAAAGTATAAGTGTGTTGCTTGCTCTTAAATCGCATACATAGCAACAAAGGTAATGTGCGCTTACTTAGTTAAGGTAATTTGAAATATATAAACAAATGCATATGTATGCATGCGCACCTACAGTTAGCCTTTAGCATATCTTAGTATATAAATAAAAAGCTAAAGTTTAAGCCGAGAGGTCTGCAGAGGAGAAAGTAGAGTAGTTAGAGCGTCTATTTATGTGCCGCTCCTAAGTCCACACACAAGTAAAACTACATGTGTGCAAGTCTTTACATTTTATGACGCATATTATATGCGTTTGTTCACTTATTATGTATGCGTACACATGTATGTACAAGTATGCTCGTATACCTCTTTAGTTTCTATGTACGGCTCTTTTTTCTAGCACTTCCTCCGAGCAATTGTAAGTACATAAGTTGTAGAAAACTTATTTCAAAACCTCATAGAGCTTATGGTAGGACAACTCAGACGCTTGTTGCTAAATGAAACAGTTGAAGGTGAAGGTGAAAGTTGTTGCTACGCATATGTATCAAGTACATATTTACAAAAGACTAAAATTAAATTAAGTTCGTATAAATTGTGTAAATGCGGTATAAATTTTAATTTCAAGTGCTAATTGGCTTAAAGTAATGAAATTGGGTTTAATATCGTTGCAATGTTAGAAAAAAATTAAAAATTAATGTCAGAATGACGAATATAAGAATAATTGATAAATTTCTATATCAAAGAAATATCAATATAGCGCCCTTAGGGAATTTGAAAAAATCCCTGCCATCTTACTTTAAAAATCTTTTCAGCCTGTATTCGCTGATAATAGCTTAAAAATAGGAGCTGATGATGATGATTGTGACTGGGCTCAATGAAGGATATGCTGAAGTAGAATGCAGCTACAGAATGTGCTATGAGGAATATCATTCTTTCAGAGTGTGAGTGTGGCATATATTTGAATTTCAAGTGGTAATTGGCTTAAAGTAATGAAATTTGCTTTAATACCATTGTAATGTTAGAAAAAATTTAAAAAGTAATTTAAGACATGACGAATGTAAGAATAATTGATAGAATTCTATATCAAGGACATATCCAAATAATATACTTAGGGAATCATAAAAGATCCCTGTCATCTTACTTCAAAAATCTTTTCAATCTGTATACGCTGATACTAGCTTAAATTGAGGAGCAGGTCATGATGATTGGGGCTGAGCTTAATGCAGGATATGCTGAAGTAGAACAGATTGTGCTTTGAGGAATTTTTATCCTTTCAGAGATATCCCTTTTATAACAGGTATCGTTTACCTGTAGCCTGTCGAACATACCCTTCCCGAGCTGAGTTTAATGCGTTGCCGTACTCATGGCATGTGATTTTGGTCGGGTACAAGAAAAAGTCTATACGCGTGTCAAGAAGACCAAACTGCCAGTCGGGTTATGGAAGATTCGCCACAGTAGATCAATCCAGGTCATAAAATAGTAAAGGATGCCAACTGGCAAACTTATACAAGAGGTAGCCCTCAAGTAGGAGTTTTTTCTTCACTGCTGCTCAACAGCACGGGTTGTGATATGATTGCAAACGCTTACGAGATTGCCCTACAATTGGCAGGAAAACAACCCCAAATTCTAAGTAATCTAATACAAAAACCTCCTACATTTTGTAGGAAACTCTCAACCTATGGAAAATGGAAAAGGTAATTTTTACCAGGAGGTGCAAGCTAACGCCTTTTAAACCACTCCTACTTAAATGCATGGGGATCAGCTCTCCACGGAGGTCAACTCAGAATAATCTCAGATAGCAAACTTACCTGAAGCCGAAACGCGACAGATAGATCCATGAAGGTCTAACCATTAGCAAAAGATGGGATTTTAAACCAAATATTGTCCATAGAATTTATAAAGAGATTGTTATAAGCATCCTACCATTTAAACATAATCAAAACTGTCAATAAAATGTAGAAGTACTTTATACAAGCTCTTGAAGAAATTTAACACACTACGAAACTGCACGGCGAACGAGGTAAGGGGAAGGGAAGTTCGTCTGAGCGCAGTAAACCATGGACCTGTCGCATGGTTTCTGTCTACGGCATAACATATCTAAGACCTTCGCTCAATGAGATTACGTGACCAGGTAGATATGACTAATAATACTCACTGTTTAAGAAGGATACGCAATAGGCAATTGGGATAACTCAGTAATAGTGAGCTCTACCATGACCTAATTATATGGAAATACAAAATACCGGCTTGGCATATAACAAAGCTGGGAGAGACTACTTTACAGCCAAAACTAAGCACTAGGTATCTGGGAATTTTGTTGGATCGCAAGTTGTCGAGGAAGCTCAATGCGAGGGAGCGAATAAAGAAGGCGTCGGTGGCCTTGTGCACATGTAAAATGATGTTATACTGCACTTGGGGCCTGTCACCGTCCCTGCCACATTGTATTTTCATTGCGATTTCGAAACCAATACTATTCTTAGGAATTATAGCATGGTGTAAAGCTACAGAAAAAATAACGTATCTGGAAAGGCGGGAAAGGGTCTTCAGACGATCAATGATCTGCGCCGGAGACCTTAAAACAGAGCTCTGCATCTATTTACAGACGGTTCTAAAATGAATGCGTGAGGAAGGGATGCAATTAAGTGTGCACAACCAGAAATATAACAATTATTCAAGCTATCTAACCACTGCAATATATTCTAAGCCGAGATATTTGCAATAACAATGGTGGCAGAGATGCTGCTGCCCTCACAACAGGAGAACACAAATCAATATAAACAGCCAAGTATCTATAAAGGCCTTACTTTCATGCAATACACAGTCGGAGAGTGGTTGCACTTTGCAAAGAGGCATTTAAAATATTTGCAGAGGAAAGGAAAATCCACATTTACTGGGTAGCAGGACACATGGGTATCGAGGGCAATGAGATAGCTAACGAACTCGCCATTGCGGAAGCATTCTCGGAACGTTAAGTAGCCAAGTACTTACAAGTCCCAATAATGAAAGTATTAGTAGTACACCTATAAGACAAAAAACAAGCAAAAGGATATAATACAGAATATAAAAATTATGTGCAAACCATAATACTCAAAGCTCTATAAGTATCTATTAGCCGACAAAGCGGTCAGACTCCAAGCTGCTAATAGAATATTTAACAGCGATATGCTCTGCACGACCTCGATTTATTCTAAGTTGAAGACAACAAATTCAGGAAATTAAGGGAAAGGGTGAAGTCAGTGCAGCACGTAATCTGTGAATATGATCTCACTTGGCGAGAGGGCTGGACCTTTAGAGGTTAAAGGCCTAAAACGCCTGTTTCAATTTACTAAAAGAACAGTAATGTTCTTCAAATTAGAGACACAACAGGAAGTGTAGCAGTGCATGATCCTGAATCTTAAAATTGACTAAAAACCAAACAATTTATGAAAATCCAGTATAAAAATTTTGAATATTTAACATGTAAATTGATAAGCCTACTATAGTAAAAATGGTCCAATAACGCTATGTAATAGTCGCTGTTTATACTCCTTCCTTTTTAAAGATATTTAAAGAAAATTATTCCATGCGCATACCAAAATACAGTAGCCAAAGGCTTAGTTTAGTGCACTTGAACATCTCTAAACATTGCTTCGAATCATCAACTCGTTGTTGTTTTTGGTTAAAAGTGAACTCGCGCAGCACCCACTTTGCACAGAGCTTTTTCCTACCCAAATGTTCGTAAATGTCATGATGTACATGATTAGTTGATACCTTTAGAGTGTCTGCTATTTCATTTAATTTCAATGTACGGTCATCCAAAATCTTTTTGTCGATTTTTTTGATGTTTTCGTCGGTAACAACCTCTTTTGGGCGTCCACTGCGTTCGCCGCCTTCGGTGCTTATTTCACCAAGTCTAACCTTAGCATATCAATTCTTGATGGTTGATTTTCCTTGGTCAGTATCCGGAAACTCGTCATCAAGCCATTTTTTTTGCTTCAACTGTGTTTTTCCCTTCAAAAAGAAATAGTTTATCAACACGCGAAATTAATTTTTATCCATTTTTTTCACAATAACAAAAGTTGCCTGGCAAAAGAAGTCTGATGAGGAGATGTGGTGATCTCCGAAACAGCTGCCACTTCTACCATTTTTTCTTTGTTGTATAACAAAATATTCAATGAAAATATAATGTTTCTAACAAAAATAGACCTTTGAATACAGCTCATTACTTATAACCAAAAAAAAAAAAGTTGGTTCAGTCAAAATGCTATAATTCCGGTCGCGGACTTTCCAATGGGCCTGTTACTAGGCCAAACAATTATAAAAAGTGAAAACGAGATAATTTACATGGGATAGAACTGAAATGATGACTCATTTGTTTGCCAGATTTTAGGGCTTCCTAAAGCATTAAATTTACTCTATTGGCCAACAAAGTAATACTCTTTTATTTCAACTTTTCACTCATGTTTTTTTTTTCTAATTAAAAATTCACGTTTTGACTACAAATACAAATACAGAGTAATAAGCATTTGTAATTTTTTATTTTTTATTTATTTAAAAATAGCATTTACTGCAAAGGACAAAGCTGCCTGCTTATAACCTCCCTCCTTTGATGAAACGAGCATGTGCTTGAGCTTTTATAAATAAATATATGTTTGCATATTTTTTTAAATACCGCTATTTATAAATATATGTAAGAGCTTAAATGGAAACAAAAGTAGCTATCCCAATATACATATGTATGTACATATATGTGTGTATATTCTTTAAGTACTTATTGCATTGCTTTTCGCAGCATACTAACGCTAATTGCATTCTGACATGCACGCCACAGCACAACGTGGTAATTTTACATAAATTACCCATCATTTGCTCGTTTGCTTTGACTCACATACATATATAATACAAATAGAGATATGAGTGTAGTTATGTATGTATGTATAATAATTTATTGACAATCTAAAGCCGCCAACAACACATGCACTTCCTCACATTTTAAGTGAATTCGGTGCGTATGTATGTATGTGCATATGAATTGGGTGTATGAATCTCAGTGTGATTTAAATCGCTGCACGTGTACACCAACCAACAAGTGCTTAAACGTCAGTTTATATAAATATATATACATACATGTACATATTTGTAACTGTCTATGTATGTACATTAAGGCGAATAATACGTTTTTTATGTCGCTCATCAACAAGTTGCCAGTTTGCAATTAATATTATGTATACGCCCTGTTGACTGCCGCTCGTTTATTGGCAGTGTGACGCTTAGTTGGCGCTGACGCTGCTTAACCTGCTGCTGATGCAATTTTAATTATCCATAGTTTATTTATATTTCCGGCTGTTATGACATTACATTTATTATATTGTTTACATTCAGTCAGTCAGTCATTCATTCATTGTGTGGAGTTATTCAATAGAAAGGGAGAAACATATATAATCAGAAGAAAAAATTACACTTATAGGTATGTACTAGCATTAAAGTGTAGCAAATGTTTCATTTTTACTAAAATAATGACACATATTTTTAAGGCTAATGTGTTTCGTATGAATGTAATATACGATAGGAATATACGAAAGTAAAAGAAAATCGTGATTATGCTTTGCTACATATGATAAAAAACTAATTGAGATATTTTAGTTTATATTATTTAATGAAAGTTAATTTTTTTTTGGTTGCATTATATTTTCGTTCTTTTTTTTTTTTTTGCTTAATTTTATTTACTTTTATTATATTACTTTATTTTTATTTGCTTTATTATCATTATTTTTTTTTTTTTTAATGTTTTCACCTTTTACTTGATTATTTTTTATTCCTTCTGAATTTTTTTTTTAACAATTTTGAAATATTTTAATTTACTTATTTTTTTTCTTTTTAATTTATTCATTTAATTTGATTTATTTATTTATCCCGGTTTATTTCATTTTATTTTATTTTATTTTATTTTATTTTATATTATTTTATTTTATTTTATTTTATTTTATTTTTATGAATCATATTGTTTTGTTTAATTTTTTTTAAATTCATTTTAATAAACTTTTACTATATGTTATTTAAATTATTAATTTTGTTCTATTTTGTTCAATGTAATTCATTCTATACATTTTACTTAATTTGTTAATTTATTTTATTTTTAAAACTTTAATTTTTTCATCGCTTTTTACTTTATTTTAATGTGTTTTAATTTATTTATTATTTTATTTTTAATTTTTTTTTTATTATATTAAACTTGTTTTATTTGAATTAACTTTGTTTTACTCAATTTTTTATCATTTTAATATATTTTAATTTTATGAAAATTATTATTATTTTTTAATATGTTTTATTTCATATTATATTATTTTGATTTATTGTATTTTAATGTACTTATTTTTTAATATATCTTTATTTATTTTATATATTTTATTTTTTAATGTTATTTAATTTAATTTATTTTTTATTTAATTTGTTTTCTATTTTATTTTAATTTTACTATAGGTTATTCATTTTTTTATTTTGTTCTATTTTATTTAATTTGATTAATTTTATACCTTTGAATTAATTTTTTATTTTACTTTATAATTAAAAATTTAATTTTTCCATAATTTTTTTACCTTATTTTAATACATTTTAATTTAATTATATTTTATTCTTTTTAATTTATCTTAATATTAGTTTATTTAATTTACTTTATTTTTTATACTATTTTATTTCAATTAAGTTTGTTTTACTCTTTTTTTTAATAATTTTATTACATAATATATTAATTAATTTAATTTTTTTATTTTTTTACTTAAATTATAATTTTTATTTTTTAAATATCTTAATTTCAAATTATTTTATTTATAATTACTTATTTTTAATATATTTTTATTTCATTTTATATATTTTATTTTATAGTTTTATTTAATTTAATCTATTTTATTTTTTAATTTGTTTATATTTAATATTTTTTTTGTGATTTAAATTTTTATTATTACTTAATTTAATATAATTCATTTTTTATTGAATTTTTTTTATTTATTTAATTTTTTTATATTATTTTTATATTATTTTTTGTTTATTTTTTATTTATTTTAATACATTTTAAATTTTTACTCTGCTTAATTTATTTTAATTTTTATTTATTTAATTTAGATTACTTTGTTTTATTTTATTTTATTTGAGCTTGTTTTCGTACACTTTGTTTTATTTTTTTATTATATTATTTTATAATATTTAATTTTATTTCATTTTGTTTGGTATAATATTATTATTTTTTTGTTCTTTGATATTTTTAATTTTAATATTATTTATTTATTTAATTTTCATTTTTTTTATTATTTTACTTGTTTGTTATTTTATATAATTTATTGTATATTTTTCTTAATTTAATTTTTTTATTATTATTTTTTAATTATAATAATTTATTTTATTTATGTTTCATTTTATTTTATTTTTTATTATTTTTTTAAATCGTATTTTACTTAATTCATTTTTTATATTTTTATATAAGTGTTTTATATGTTTAGTTGTTATATTCTTATTATTTAATTTTCTTTTTTAAATTTAATTTTTTAATTTTTATATAATTTTTATATTTTATTAAAATTGTTTTATTTGTATTTAATGTTTTTAAATATGTATTAATTTTTTTTTAATTTTATGTTACTGTATTTAATGTAACTTATTAATTTGTTTTTTTTTATATAAAATTATTTTTATTATTTAAACTTTTTATTTACTTAAATTTTTTATAAATTTTTTTTTTAAATTTCAGTAACAGTACATGGTTTACTTCGGAATCTGAATGAATTTAACTCATGTTACTCGTTCCTGACTGTTGAACTGCAACTCCTACACCGGCATCCGAATTCATGTTAGTGTAATTGAGGTAATACTTATGAAATATATTTGCAAAACTATTATTTCTAAATAAATTTAACTTAATGTTGTTTTCTTCTGTAGATAACAGTAATAAGAAGTTTAATCATTTCTACATAACATTTATTTTAAATCCGATTACTACTTATACTTGAATGATCTTTCAAATTTGCTTCTATGCTTATATATATATTGCTAGCATTGTTAAGTATTATTAAATACATTACAACATTCGTAACTTTTGAAAGCAACAAGAATTTCATCACATTCGCAGTGAGTTCCTGCAGCGCTAGCGCCATGAGTGGTTGCACGAACACTAAAATATTTGACTGCCGACTTTTTGGCAGGAATTGTAGCTACGACGGCCTCTATACAAGCAGAAACTGGTCGAAAATACGAAGTTATTTTCATTTTTGCAGAATGTTATTAGCAGAGAGAATTTCAGAAGTTTATTTTACAGTCTGCTATTGGAAATAATATTAACAGAGGCAAATGTTGCTGTGAAAAATATTTATGGATAGTAAAAGTAAATCTGTTAGAATATTAGTAACGGAAGTTTTAAGGAAGTGATAGATCGAGACTATATAGGCTTAGGTGATTTCTTTATCAAATTTATCATAACGAATACGGATAGTAATTTTATCTCGAAATTAAGAAAAAAAAAACCTATAGCAAGACTTGAAATTGGAAGTTCCTTTTCGAACGCTGATCTTGAGTTAAATGACTATAAAAATTAAAGGGTCTTATTCACAACCATCGATCTTCAAAATAATTTTCCTCTGACTGTATTAACTTGTTGCTCGGAAATACCAATAATTCTCTAGAAAGTAACAGCTACGTAAGGAAGTTGTCTCCATAATGTTCTCACTTAAAGCCCTGAAGTCTTCGAGAACAATATTAATATCGTTGTTAACTAGTGGTTAAGGGTACTTGGAAGGTGTCCCTAAAATATATCTAATATATAAAAGATGGAGATAAATTGGGCGACCCAAGTAGTCTTAAAGCAAACCGCATAAAATTTTCTTATTTACCAGGAAGCATAAAAAATAGAGAGTGGTCCATCTTATAATTGGATGAATTCTAACTGGAAACTGGTCTGAGAAATCTGCAACAGAACATAAAGTATTAGTTGCTTTAAATACTTGTATATTTTGACGAACTCGGGCTTTTAGCAGAGGTCCGTTCGCCAGATTGTGAGGTCTTTCACAAAAAAAATGAATCAAATTTGTGGTTCGTTTTCGATTTATCACACACGTCCGTCGATGAACAGGTCTTGAATATAGAGTAAAGTAAGCTCTCGTACCACCTTCCCAGGTGGGAGTAGTTTCTCACCACCTCGCCTTCTGTTTGGTCTGCTGCCGACCTTTTATATAAGTGTTTTAGCCGCGGACAGTTAGTTTTGTCCGTGCCTTACTTTACTTAAATTTCGTGTTTAACATGTGAAGCCATTGTCTTATGTTGGTACTGTGTGTTGTTGTTATTATTGTGTTAGCTCCAAGACTCTGACTTTGGGTTCGTAGCAATATGCAGGGAAATTATTGACAAGAAGTAGGACTACTTTTTTAAAGAAGTACCCGTATTCTACGAAACCATAGTCAAGTCTTTGTTAAGGGCAGCAAAGTACAACATGCAGAAATTATCTGAATCTGTCGACATAGCTGACAAAATTACCGCTACTAAAATCGTTATTAGGTTCAGATAGTCCAAGTGCTTCTTCGATATAGAATGTTCTTGATGGATACTTTTTACCAGCTGCATGGAGCACTCAGGATTTTACTTTGCAATATTTCCACCCTTTAGGACTCAAAATTATGCAGCCACTGCAGGATATTACTTGTAGTACTAAAGAATTTTGGATTTGAAGCAAAATGTATGTATGTAGATAAGGTTTCCTGTCAAGGATTTTGTATCGCATTTTTCACGAAGATCGTAGTAATATAGAAGCGGTGGACTCACTGAGTGGTAGTGAGATTTTCTTTAGACAAATCAGCATTTACTAAAATTTTCCAGTTATACAAGAAATCAAGGTGGTGCGATGGAAAATTTTAATGCTATGCTCGGTCTGACTTTCGGTGACATCGAGTCACTTCGAGGCACTAACTCACTTTTTTTTTGTAGTTGTAAAGCTAATGCCATCGCACGAGAGGACGTCAAAATGTTATTATTATTAGGTAAGACAATATGGGTGTGAATTTGAACAGATGAGTCTGGCACTATCGAAACTTAGATGAATATCGACCTATGAATGAAATATGATATCTTCTAAAATTGATCATGAAACTAGAGGATTATTCTTCTCATCTTTCTTCTTCTTAACTGGCGTGGATACCGCTTATGCGAATAAAGGCAAGAAACCGCCTCCCCGGATAATTTTTGCAGTTTGGCGCCAATTTCAAATACCAAGTGATGTCAGGCCTTTCCGCGCTAGATTTTTCCAACGGAGTGGAGGTCTTCCTCTTCTTCTGTTCTCACCGGCGGATAGTGCATCGAAAACTTTCAAAGCTGTAGTGTTTTCATTTATACGGGCCACATAACCTAGACTGCGCAGCCTCTGTCGCTTAATTCGCTGAACTATGCCAATCTCGTTATATATTACGTACAGCTCATCGTACCATCGTTCCATCAGCTGCGGTATTTGCTATTGTCTTTTCTATTCCTTCGAAACTCCTAACGTTGACTCATCACATGTTGTCATCGTCCACGCACCATAGAGCAGGGCGGAAATAATGAGTGGGTTGCAGAGTATGGTCTCTGTTCATTTATTACACCGTAGAGGTTTCTCATGGTGCTTCCATATTCAAAACTCTCACACAAAATATGGAAAATCTGACTAAGCATTGTGCGATTGATTTTTATACAGTAAAGAAATATATAGGAAGCTGCTTCTGCACAGAACAAATCTGCCAATATTAACCAGCTTTTGAAATTACGCTCTCCTTGAGAAGATTTTAATTTTCAATTGCTCAGTCCAAAGCAGAAATTTTTGTTGGTATTCATCATGTTGGTTCTAAGATAGACGAAATAAGCTACGACTTCAAAGCTGTGATTGCCAACAGTGATGTGGGAGCCAAGACGCGAATGCATTGATGTTTTCTTTTTATGACCAATAAACCACCAAATAGCCTACAAAAATATTTATTCTACTGAATTTACCATCGTAATTACACAAAAATTTAATATCCTCCTTAAAGCATTGATAAATAATTAAAAGTTTCAAATTTTCAACATATTTCTTCGATCGTCCAAATCACTCTATTAACATGATTTTCCACTTTAGTATTTTATCGCTAGAAAAGAAGTGCTTTGAGCAAAACTCTTCAGCACTTCCTTCCGCCCGAACTCTTATCTTACCTATACAGACACGAGCCTGCCTCTTCATTACTTCATTTCCTTCAAATATTATTCAAATTTATTACCTTAATAGCAAGCGTTCATACATACGAACCTATCTACAAACCATCAGCAACTTATCTACTAAAACCAATGACGTGCTTTCAGGTGGTTGGTAGATTAATAAAAGAAGAAGAAGAAAAAAAATTCAATAAAAATAAAATTCACAAAAACAGCTGTCCCTGCCTACTCCAATACTTATTTGAGTCTTATCCAAATGTTTTAATCGAAATTTAGTCAGCCCCACAACTACCGGCCTCTTTACCTTTTGTTGTTTTTACAGTTTTTGCTTTTTTGTTGCTTTTTTTTACAACATTGGTCATCACTTTTATAAGCATCGACACCTGCCATTACTTGCTGAAGCACTGGAAAAAAAGGAAACATGAAAAAAGTGCTCTGCTATGTTGGCGTGTTATCGCTGACACCGGCAACAGCAACAACATAAATAACAACAACAACAATAAAACAGGCAGTGAAACCACCACAATGCGGTTCGCGGCTGTAACTTTGTTGTAAAACAAAGCTACCATACAATTCCTCTGCTGAGCAACAATGAGCTACAACACTACGAGTACACCACCCACTACACCCAAGTGGTCGTGCCTCCTCCTCCGCCTTTACTGCTTTGCATGTCACCATTTAAATTTACGCGACGTTAAAAATGTAATGAAGTACCCGCCAGTGCAAGAGGGTGAGGGCGAGTACTCTACCCTCAGCTTGGGCTGTGGTGCGCTGCTTTCTACCGTCCCGTCTACTTTTTATTCAATTAGCCACGCGGCGAGTTCGCGTCAACCGTCCGTCCGTCCGTCCGTCTGTTGCGTGACTTTCAATTTGTAAAACATTTTTGTGTCCTTAATGATGATTTTTGCTGAATGTTGAGTGTTGGGCGGGCGCGTGTCTAATTTTTTTTCTCTTCCTCTTCCAGCTCCGCACTTCTCACGTTTTTTGTTTTTTGTTTTTTTGTGTTGTGCCATTGTTTCGTAGTAGCAAGGAATGAAGTAGTTTTTATATACTGTATTTTTAAACTGAATAAATTTAAGTATTTTTTATTTACTGTTTTATGTTTTCTAGTTTTTTTTAGTTTTTGTTTTCAGTTTTGTTATTCGGTTTTTTTTATATAGTTCTTTCCGTAATTACTTACTTTTTACATTATGTTCGTTTTTTATACCCTTTTTATTCTAAATATTTTCTACTACTTTTACTACAACTCTTTTCACTATATGACAGTTGTTGTTTGACTTGTTGTTGTTGCTGTTGTTAGTGCTGTTGTTTCTAAATGAAGAGGCGTTGAATAGTGCTTAGCATTTTTATGGCTGTCTTTATTGCTGCGAAAATATTTTAGTAAAAGTTTTTTTGCGCGAACTTCGCTAGTATGGAAGTCATTCATGAAATTTTCATTCGCTTTTCAATTATACACACATACACATATAAGTGGTAGAATTAAATTTTAAATATTTGTAAAGTATAAATATATGTAAATTTTTAGATTATTATTTTTTAAATGTTTTGCTCCAAGGCCTGTATCGAAGCGGGATTGTCCGCGTAGACTTTGGACTCTACATATCCCCACAGGAAAAAGTCTCACGAAAAAGTGTTACGGTGTGATATCACACGATCTTGGTGGCCAATCAACCGGCCCAAAACGTGAAATTATCTGCTCACCGGAGTTTTTTCTTAATAAGTCCATTGCTTGAAGCGATGAGTGAGAAATGGCACCGTCTTGTTGAAACCAAATATCGCGGAGATCACGAGCTTCAACTTCAGGCTTTAAATAGTTCTCACCGGCATCGGTTTTGCAAAAAATATGTACCGATAATTCCACCGGCACACAAACCACTCCAAACCGTTATTTTTCTGGATGAAGTAGCAGCTCCTGAATATCTTCAGGTTGCTCTTCGTTCCAAATGTGGCAATTTTCCTTGTTTAAATACTCATTGAGCCAGAAATGGGCCTCATCGATGAACAAAATTTGGCCCGAAAACGTCGGATCTTCTTGGAACTTTCAAGAGCCCATAGAGCGAGGCGATGTCGCTTGGGAAGGTCGAGCGGCTTCAGTTCTTGCACAAGCTGTATTTCGTACGCTTTCAATTTAAGATCTTGACGTAAAATGCGGCAAGTCGTTCCATACGTCAGTCCGAGTTAATGCAAACGGCGCCGAATCGACTCTCCACGGTTTTCGTGTACACTCTCAGCTACGGCTGCTATATTTTCTCCACTGCGTGCTGGACGTGATCTATTCGATCGAATGTTATTCAATAATGAATGCTGGGTCTCAAAATGGGTGATGGTGTTGCGAATAGTATGCTCAGTAGGCCAGTTATGTTGACCATAAATGGAGCGAAGCGCGCGAAACGCATTCTTTACAGAACGTGAATTTTCGTAATAAAGTTGAAAGATTTGTAAACGTTGTTCAGGCGTAAGTCTTTCCATGATGAAATGCCAAACAATACTGAACAAAAATAATATGACAGCTTGACACGACTCACGCGTGATCTGCGAAAAAAGGCCATTGGAAACAGTACCTCTGCTTGGATCGCCTTTTGTATGCATAAAATAGGGTGATGTTAGTTACTACGCTTATAACTCAAAAACCATGAGCAGTTTCGAAGATTCGCACTAATTCAAATGAGTCTCCGGCCAAACAAGAATAAATAATCTGAAAGAAAAATCCGGGAAGTGGATCAGTGACCAACCTTTTCGGTGTCGATTTCCTTCCATTTTGCTAAGTACGTAGCTAAACCAAGCTACGTAAGGTTTGAGACTAACACTACACTTTCTTACTGGAAGTGAGCCTGAGACCAATCTATTCCAAAAATCTTATTCATGGTTAGAATTATTGGATGTACAAATTAATTCGATCCGTTTTTTGTGTTTAAAAAGTATTTTCTATTTAAAACATATATAATTTATTGTCTGCCCTCGACCCCCCCAAATATTTTTGCATCCGTCGAAAAACCCAATAGTCGGAATGAGAATGGTCTGGAGAATACAGCGAGTGGGGCAATACCTCTAATTTCAGCGTTTTCGGGGGTAGTTTTTACCCGTTACAGCGACGTGAGGCCGAGCATTGTCATCTTGCAAAATCACCTTGTCATGTCGCTCAGTCGTTACTAACCATTTTTCGCACAATACATAGCTCAAACGCATTAGTTGTAGTCGAAAACGAGTTCAGTTTGCATTTGGAAGGGATATTGACCCAATAAGGCCTCTAATTCCTCATTCCTAATTTTAAAACCTTTTGGTTTGTTCAGGACGCGATTTATGATTTGAATTAATAGAAATTTGGTAAATAGTTAGCTTTTTAATTTTTTTCTTTCAGGCAGCGGAGATCTTTAAGAAAGAAATATTTTCATAGGTCTGTTTTGTAAAATTTTTAGTATATTTTGCCTTGACAAACAAATGGCGGAAATTAATCAAGAAGCAAGTTAAATTTGCTTGAAATTTAGTATGTTGGTATGTTTTTGAATGAGATCACAGTTCAACAGATCGACGAAATTCGGTTTGAATTGAATAAAAATATAGGTCGTTTATAGATCACTGCATCATGTCAGAATACAGTCTGTTGGGTTGTACGATTCAGTTACATCCATATGGTTTTAGTCGTCTAATCTTATTGTACAAAAGCGTAGACCTCAGTAGTTGCGTTTGCCTTACTTCGAGGCATTCAAATTGACATTTGTGGAAGACTTTCAGTGGCGACTATCTATAGTAATAACTCAGCCGCTGCAATACACAGATTTCAAATATTGTAAGCACACAAATATAAATAGGTGAATAAATCAATAATATTATAAGAAGCTTAATATTTAGGATTAAGTATATCATTCTTTATAATGTCAATTATAATATCTAAATTCAACGAAAAAGGAAAAAGCCAAAGCAACATATGGCCGGTCATTGCTAGTGTTACAAATTTATTTTTATCCTATGTAACATATGTATGTTAATTTTTTTATTCACAAATTCTTTGAGCGCAAAAAACACCGTGTGGAAATATACACAAATGGATCGAAACTTGAGGTGAGAATGGGTGCTGGTATCTTCAAACAAAATTCTCTAATTCAGAATAATGGATCATCACAGAGATTTTTGGGCCACAATCTATGTCATCATGCGGATTTCAAAGCAAGTTGAAAGCGACTTTAAAGATAGGTCTTTCATCATTTTCAGGGATGGACAATTATAATGTAAGATACTTAAAGAAGAGGACACGAGTAATCATTTCAAAACAATTTTTTTACTCTGCAAGTTAGTAGGATTTGAAATTTCGGGACTATTTTTCTGGACGATCTATCGCAGAGATGCATGTAACGGGATGCTGATGGACCTAATAAGGATAAGAAAAAATGGCGTAAATCGCAATTACATCCGAATCAACAATAACGCGCCAGTCGTTTATTCTTTTCCCCGTTTGGCGGCAATTGGATACAGGAAGTGCCTGTCCACGTGATCTTTTCAATGCATTGGAGGTGTTCCTCCTCTTTAATTACAACAGTGGGTACTGCATCGAATACTTTCAGAGCTCGAGTGTTGCATACAGAAGCGTTGCCACTGTCTCTTAATTCACAGAAAACGTCTCGGAAAATTCTCCAATTCATCGTCTACGGTATTCATTTCGCTAGTAACTATGTAAAGATCCATAAAACTTTGGTAAAACTTTGCTATTGAAAGCTACTACCAACCAATTGGTCATTGTCCAGGTCTCCCCATCACTCACCAGAATGGGTATGATGTGTAACTTGGAGAGCTTTGTCTTTGTTTGTCTAGTGAGAATTTAAATTTTCCAATTCTCTGCTCATTCCGTAGTAGCATTTGTCGGCAGGAGTTGTGTGTTAGATTTCAAGGCTGACAATGTTGATGGGATTGATGCTTGTTCTCAGATTGTAGTTATCTACGATTCTAATGCTATGACTGCCAACAATGGCGTGACGAGAGTGCGCTGACTGGGTTTTGATGGCAGATGAAATTTCGCCTTGTCGTAGTTCACTACCATTCCCATTCGCTTCCTTATCCAGTTAAGGGAGAGAAAAACTAACAGCGTAGTTGTTGAGACCAATGATAGCAATGTCACGGTTACTAATTACAAATCTTGCAATGCAGAATATGGTTATAATATTTTGATAAACTTGATCCTAATTCGCTTTACAGGAAATTAATTTTTTTTATTGAATCTATGCGTCAGTGAAGTAGGGCTTTTAAAATGCCTCGAATATATTTATTAATTGAATATTCAAATGTTCAATTAGTAAGTGAAGTAGTTAATCTAATTAGTTCTTAAAATCGAGGTTTCGATCACCAACGTGAGAATACAATTGAAGAGCTTTGAAAACCTGAGATGATGCAAACTTCAGAATTCTAGAAAGGAATTTTTTCTTCGTTCAGATTGCGTTTAGAGGTTACTTAGATCTCGAAATTAAATCAGATTCAGGTAGAGAATATTCTATAGGAGACGTGAACATTAGTTGGAGAGCATTCCAAGAAATTTGCTTTTAACATCTTTTATACAATCGGCTAGTACTACCTTTCTTTGTGACAAGTCTCGGTCAGTTTTGGGCAAGTAATTAGTAAATTATCCCCTTTAGCAATCGAGTCTGTCATATGAAATTTATTAAGAGCAAAAGAAATTTGATAAATTTTTAATCATATTTATTACAATTAAATTTATATCTTCTTCTTCAATTTATTATATTAAAAATCTCATATTTAAAACCAATTTGTAAAATATGTCGAGGATATCTAGTTAATTCTCTGTTAATAGACAGCTACAATAAAAGTTTCATGTGAACTTTATAAATTTGAAGCTTATAAAAACTAGTTAAGCTGCGCGAAAACAAACTGTTGATTTTGCAAAACGTAAAAGTTTTCAATACCAATCCGTAATCACTAAACTGCACAGTTAACATGCAGCAAACAAGCACAACGCTATTACCTACAGTGGCTTGGGATATGTCTATGGAAAAGCAAATTGGAAACTATTCAAAACAAAAAGCAAGAAAATTGGATTCAACTGGTCTCTAAATAATTCTGAAGTAAAAAACCGAGGTGAAAGAAGAGGTTTAAATTTTTAGTTTTGGTGATCTCTTCTTAATAGATAAATATTTTAAAATCTACACTGAGTTCGCAATAATTTCATTTTATTTACCATTATTAATAATCTCCGAGGGTGTTCTCGATCTTTAGGCGTTCCACTTCTTGTTCTGGTGCAAATTCAGACGCCACTTTTAATTACTTTCCTACCTAAGGTATCAGCCCCATCGCATGATTGCTGCTGATTGGAATACTATACATAATGGTTCGCTAACACCGCTTATGCGCAACAAATTGCGATGATATTTAGGTTAACTAACGGGATGTCCAGCATATGAGCTGGGTACCTATCAAAGAGAGCGGATTGTAGATGCTTACTTTTACAGGGATATATGAAAAGGTGGTTTGTGTTATACGGGGATTCATGGTATGCTTAACATACGTTGGGTCCCTCTCGGTCTAGCTTAGCTCAGTTCAAGCTTATCCTCATAAAAATGATCGGGCTCATAGTTTGCTTTAGGGTTGGGTTTCGCAGAAAGAGAGTTTGCGGTGGAAGGTTTAAGGCCTGTCTATAACAGGTCGCGTACGAGTCTTCCATTAAACATTGCTGTTTTGAATCTGTGTAGTCACAGTGGCCAGCAGTATTACAAGTAGGCCGTTGTTGTCTCTTCGATAACATTATCTCGGATATTGCCTGCATATCATTCCAATACTTTCCTTAACTGGAATTAAAATTGTCTTACAGGGAGGATGACAGGTGACGTCATGAGGTCGTCAAGACAGTGTTTTGACAAGTCTGTAACTTCTTCATCTGCCTTTCACTAGTTTCCGGTGTACTGGGAGTTACAGTGTAATTCATGAAGAGCCGGTCGACTGATCTACAGCTTGCCAGGAGTGTTTCTTTGTTCCAACCCGAACTGGTGCCGGCTAGCGACTAGAGGATTACTTTTGATGCTAGAACCGGCTCTGATTCGAGTTACGTTGGTCCACAGCATTTTACTGCACCGCTTCCTTCAGCCACCGCGAAGAATTTCAGAAGATTCTTAGATTAATCGCGTTGAGAAAATCATAATAAGAGTTTCCTCTTTGTAACCGCTGAAGCGATTTTCGGCCGAGCTCCTCCAATTTGTGGTTTTGCGTCTTGATGTCTTTACCAACAAATGGAGGGGCCTATAATTTATTCTAAGCCGCCTCCGAACGGCCGATTGATTTTTATGAGGAGCTTTTTCACATGCCAGAAATGCACTTGGAGGACTTGACATTCCCTACCGAGGGGCGGCCGCTATTAGAAAAATTAATTTTCTATAATCTTGGAAGTTGCTCGAACCTGGGCTCGAACCCAGGCCCTCCGAATATTAGTACGCAATGCTAACCACTCGGCTATCGCGGCCGCCAAGAGTTTCCCCTTAGCTCCGAAAAATCTAGCTACCGTTAACCCTATTTCATCAGAGCTTCAGACGGGTTCTGCAGGTAAGAGCGCGGAATCCTTCTGTACACTTTCAGAGCGGCACACTTCCAAATGTCTTTTGTGCGCGAATTTGAAAGAAGAAAATTTTCAAGATTAATTTTCCAAGAATGAACCCACAGTAAACGTTACCGTTACCCAGCTCGTAATCTCGTCTCGCACGTATTTGAGCGCATTTCAATTTTGCACTATGTGCCCTTCTAAATATATTTCTGCTATATGTATGTATATCTCCTCTAAACTTTTTTCATTTTCACGCTTTCGCATGCAAACAATTGATAAAGCTTTGGTAAGAAAGGAAGGCAGGCAGGAAGGAAGTAAAATCGAAATTGCCAACTTATCGATTTGCGAACTTTTCGCAAACTTTAGCATCCCACTTCCCTCGAGACCAAATGAAAATATTTCTAATAGTGCAAGCAACGGTGTCGGGGAAACTCCACTCAAATGGATTTGGTTGAATATAATAATATCTATATACGTACATATATGTAACAGTTAAATATATAACGGTATATAAGTGTGTGTGTGTGTGGTAGGATAGAGCTTATCCGCTAATTTCGTATTCTCAGCACACTTTCACAAACAAGTACCGACGATAATCCCGCAAGCGAAGACATCGACGACAAGGACGATAAAGAACGATTTCGTTGACAAATGCCATGCACGAAGTTAAAGTCAAAGAGAAAGAACACTTTTCGAATTACTTTGTATTCAGAAGAGTGCCTTTCATGTAAGTAAGGAGCAAGGGTGCACCATATATGTAAGTAAGAGTGTGTATGTGAGTGTGTGTGTGTCAAAGTGTCGATGACATTTGTCATTACTCGCTCGTAATCAAGTGTTGTGTGACATTGAGTGTTCCAATTTGTTGTTGTTGTTGTTGAAGCTAGTGAATTTGGTGTGCGTGCAGCCGGTGGCTGAGTTGGCTTAAATGCACGGCGTTGGTGTTTGTTTTTGGCAGCCACCAAAATTAGCTGAGCCACAAAGGCTTGTGCTGGCGCTGACGAAAGGAAGCTTTATAGAACACAGACACATTTCAATATCAATAATACGGAAGATTTAATGAAAAAAATTTTTTTTTATCAAATAATAGCAAAAGTGGATGCAGTGCAGGCGACACTTCCAAACGTGTACATGTGACTTCCGGTAAATTGCTTTGCTTCAAGGACAATTGAGAATTATTCTTAAAAATACTTAGGTGTTTGTGTAGCTACTTTAGCTTTTGAGCTTTTGTTTTGCGTGAAAGTGGTGGAAAATCGATTTTCTGTTTTTTTTTTTTTACTATTTGTGAGATTTAAATTTTTGTGCAATATTTTAGAAAATAAAGTTGAAAGAACTGTTCCGTCTTAAAACATATATGTACCAGTTATTTGAAAATATGTTAACTTTTAATAGAAATTTATTTTTTTTCAGCAATGGTAGGAAGATATCTCAAGCTACACGCCATTGTAAATATTTTGTTTTTATCTTCAAATCAAATCGACTTTGCATTATCAAAATCAAGTTTTGTGAGAATTCTAAATTCTATTTGTTAGTAAGAAATTTATTTTTATCTAGTACTTACTTCAAATACCTCTCCGGGGGTCTTATGTATTATTATTCTAGTCTGTAAGGTATTCTGTACTGTAGACTCAAATAAAAAAAAAAAAAAATAATAAAAAAAAAAAAAAAAATATCTACCAGTTACTTGCACGTCCAGTAGATAGGTGAGCACCACGGTTAAGGATTTCCTAAATATGAACATTTCAGGCATCAAGAGTCTACCATAATAACACTTTTCTTTGGTAAAAAAAAACGTTTCAAGCTTACTAATGATTATTTTTGCCACGTAGTGCTCAATATGATTACGAGTAGACGATAGAAAGACCATAAAGTTACTCGAAGATCATCTGGACATTCACAGACCAGAAATCTATTCAGCAGTTCATTTGGTTACATGTTACAGTGGTTAGCTTTGCATACTACCATTCGGAAGGCTAGGGCTCGAGTCCAGGTTTCACCACGATTCGAAGTAATAGAAAATTATTTTTTCTAATTGCGGTCGCCCCTCAACAGGGAATGCCAAGCCCTCTGAGTGTATTTCTGACATACGACAACGAACTACTTAGATCTAGTCAGTATGTCTCTAGACCTGGTAAATTCCTTCACCAGATATTCACATAGCACCAATTTGGGAAAACCCTTTTTATCAATTTTAACACTGCCATCGATAGCATGAAAAGGAGCTGCCTCTATGCTGCGTTGTCTAAATTTGATCTCATAATGCATATGTAAACCGACGATCGAAAATAAAAGAGGTGCAGTCAGATAAAATAATAAGAGCCGTAGAGCTAAACATAGAAGTTTCAAGCTTTTAATAGAGTATACAATGATATTGATATTATTGGCCATAACAACCTGCTTTATCCAGGTTGGACAAAGATGCGAAGCGAAGGTAATGGATGGAAAATATCACCTAACATCAAACAAACCTTCAAGCTCCAACGTCACTGCCATAGCTTTGAAGTCGTAGATAATTTTGTCCATCTTGGAACCTGAATAAATACCTACAACAACGTTAGTCTGGAAATCCAATGCAGAATCACTATTGCCAACAGGTGCTACCTTGGACTGAGTAGACAATTGATATCTTACACCGACCCTGACCGTCTAAAGCATCTTTTAATTCTTGCGAGCCTACTGCAGTTTTTATGCCTTTTTCTTGGCATCTACTAGACTCATCGAACTCTACATCTGATAAAAAAGAAATTTGATGCCAAGTGCGAAATTCGCGGTATCATCCGTTATCTCGTTTGATAGGAAAAATCTCTATTTGAGATTGATAATAAAATGAATACTACAAATGATGATAAAGCTATGAATCGTACCAATGTGTCAAACTGGTATGTTGAGTTTAAAAGTGGTCGTAGGTTTGTGAATGATGAACAGAGCAGCGGACGACCTTCAATTGCGACTAATGAAATGTTTGAAGAAATTGAAAATTGGCTACGCAACGATCACATATTGACTGTGAATGAACTTTCTGCGATGTTTTCGCAAATTTTCGGATGACGAAACAATCACAGAAATTTTTGGATATCGAATGGATGGTTACAGCTGACGCCATAGCTAATACATTTAAAAAATTTATGACCTTTATTATTGACTTATTTCAAATTTTTCGGTTTTACTCATGTATAGGGCATATATCTTTTAATAAAAATTGTAAAGTCATCGAAGAGGGCGATAAATAAAAAGAAGAAGATATAAGAGTAATTGAAAACGAACGGTATCTCAGCCATAACTTGACGAATGTTGTTTTCCAAGTGCTCAAGAGTTAAAGGTTTATTCGCATTAACATTGTCTTTCATGTAACCCCACAAAAAAAAACCCAACGGTGTCAAATCGCACAATCTCGGTGTCCAATTGACATCGCCAAGACAAGAGATTGCGCGGCCGGGAAATTTCTCTCGTATTGTGTGGCATGTGGCGCCATCTAATTGTTTAAGTTGTGCTCTTCAGTTGCAGGCTAAAAAAGTCGATTAACATACGACCATAACGCTCCGAATTGACAGTGACAGTCTCGACTATATCGTTTTCAAAGAAGTAAGGTCCAATCACACCTCCGGACCAAAAAGCATCCCAGACAGTCCTCTGCTTGTTGTCCAAGTAACCAATCAACGTAGCTACGGCGTTGTGAATGGTCAGCTGGCTTCAGCTGTTGTGTGAGCTGGATTTTATATGGATGTAGGTGTTAGTCCAAGTGCAAAATACGCCATGATGTGCCGTAAAAAATCCCAGATCTTGAGAACGTCGAGAAATAAACACATTCGGGTCTACACTTACACTTACACTTACAGCAGCGACATTTGAGGTGGAACCAGCAAAACTACCAATTTCTTGAGTAGTTGGACGTTTATATGCACCGTAATCTCCTCTTAAAGCACGAAACGTGGCCACATTTGAATCACCATTTTTGTAGCAGGTTTCAACAATTTTCACGGGTTGTGCGGTTGTTAAGCGATCCATTTTCATAAATGCCAGAATTTTAGCTAGCTTTAAGCTTTGACAGATGTCAAAATAAAGCCATTCGCTTTCGAAACCACTAAATAGATAATCCTTTATAAATGTACATCTTCGTGAGTGCAAATATTTTACACGCGTTTAATATTCACTTCTTTACTGAAGTGTTTGCTTAGTTACTCGCTCGCTTATCATTTGTTGCTACTTTTTCGACCCGCGTTTATGTTGTCAAATGTCCGAATGACAAATGACTTTCGATAACTCAAAGCACCAGTTTTTCAATTGCAAAACTTGTTTACACTTTGAGCGTTTTTGCGTGCGTAATTTTCTGAGAAATATATTATATATGCTTATTTCTCCCCATGAAGATCACAGTGAGAATGATGGCTATCACCTTAAGTTAGTGGAGAAGCCGATTTTCGAACTAGAATTCAAGACAAACTTTAGGAGAAGTTTTTTTCATAAAATACTATTTAATATTTTCTTATTCAAGGTATATTTATAAATGAATAAATAAATATATAAAGAAAGCTTCAATGTCTTATGTTTATGACGAATGTAATGTGCTTATTGGGACCAGTCTATGACTTTTGTAATACACATTGACACTGTAAAATTTCCCCCTCTTGGTTACCGAGCAACACTAGATAGGAGCTCCTTTGGGCTTATGTAATGAATATATTTAAGTAAAGGGCGATCCATTTCGAGGTTCTGTACTTTTTTAAAAAACACAGGAAATTCAATTTTAGTGGAGAAGGTTTATTACTATTCGAAAGAACATTCTTTGGCATTTATTTTTTGAAGATTATCTCTTTGAAATATTGGCCGCGGCTACGTCTCATATGGTCCATCCGTTGAGTCCAATTTTCGAAGACTTGTTCGAGCATTTCGACTGGCAACTGGGGAATAACACGCGTGATGTTTTTCTCCAGGATCTGAATCGATGCGGGATTGTCGGCATAGACTTTAGACTTTACATATCTCCACAGGAAAGACTCTAATGGTGTGATATGTTCTTTCAATAAATCCGTTGATTGATGCGATGTGTGGGAAGTAGCGCCGTCTTATTGAAACCAAATGTCGGGGAGATCACGGCATTTCTCATCGGATCATTTTTGAAGAAATATAGACGGATGATTTCACCGGACCACAAACCAAATTGTTTTTTTTTCTGGATGAAATGTCTTGAATCTCTTCAGTTTGCTCTTCGTCCCAAGTACGGCAATTTTGCTTGTTTGCATACCCATTGAGCTAGAAATCGGCCTCATTGCTGAACAAAATTTCACTCGATAACGTCGGTTCTTCTTGGAACTTTTCAAGAGCCCAGAGAGCGAAGCGATGTCGCTTGGGAAGGTCGAGTGGCTTCAGTCCTTGCACAAGCTGTAATTTGTGCACTTTTAATTTAAGATCTCGACGTAGAATGCGTCAACCTCAGTCCGAGATGCTGCGAATGGCGCCGAATTGACTCTGCACGGTCCTCGTGTAGACTCTCACGTGCTGGACGTGGTCTATTCGGTCGAATATTATCCAATAGTGAATGCTGGGTCTCAAGATGGGTGATGGTGTTGCGAATAGTACACACATTCTTTACAGAACGTGAATTTTCGTAGAGAAGTTGAAGGAATGATTTGTAAACGTTGTTCAGGCGTAAGTTTTTCTGTGATGAAATGCCAAACAATACTGAACAGAAATAACCTAACAGTTTTACACGAATTTCTTAAATTTTAATGTTGACGACTGGACTAGACGCAAATGAAAGTTGTTGGCTAGATGAATTGAAAAAAATTAAACAAAATTTCCGAAGGTATAAATTTTTTTGTATTTTCCAGTTCTGAACCGGGTACAAACCCATAACCCTCTAGCACTAATATCATATATTTTAGCCAAATATATAATTAATTAAATCAAGAAATAAAATAAGTACATAAATAAATTAAATTATACACGTACTTGTGTCTATAAATATTTTTCTTCTTCTTCTTCTTTTAATAAATCATCCCCAATGCCCGCATTTGCACACTCACACCAAACAAAAAATAAATAATTGCGAGTTCCTGTGGCCCAAAGCTATTTAATATTCAGCGATAGCAACACGAAGTACGAGCAGTTAAATGATTTTACAACAATAAAAACAACAAGTCAACCACCACTGCAATGTAAAACACACTAATTAATTGTGAATGAGATTCATAATTGTAATAGCGCTTAATTAACATGCAAAGTGTCACACTTACCTAAAAATATATGTTCTCACATACAAATGCATACATACATACATATATGCACATGTGGTATTGCCGTGAAAACATAAAAAGTTGACGAACGTGTGAGAAGGTGAAAAACATAACATAAGTACACGATGTATGTGGTTAGTATGTGGTTAGTATGTGGTTAGGTGTACTGCTAGTTGAACTGTTAAGATTCTTCTAGTCATTCTCACATTTTGCAGAATTTATTGGAAAAAACTGAAAGTTTTCTCATGTCAGCTTCATTAGCAGTAGGTAAATCACAGGATGGTAATTCCTGCTGTGAATATATTTAATTATCATTTAGGAGATATAACGGGTGGTCCAAAAACCAAATAAAAAAATTTAGTATTTCCTATGAAATAAAATAAAATTAAATTAAACAAAATACAATAAAAATAGCATATAAAAAATATAAAAATGAAAAAATAAATAAAATAAAGTAGACTACAACCAAATAAAAAAAATAAAATTTAAAAAATAGAATAATATAAAGTTTATTAAAATAAAATAAAATAAAATGAAAGAAAATGAAAGAAAATTAAATAAAATAAAATAATTTATTTTGCGGGTGAGGAGAAGAAAAATGCCTTCCGCATCATGATTGTGTCGTCACGTCAATGGCATGTGCCACTAAAAGGTCACTAAAAACTCTCCTTTAAGGAACCGCTTTCGCATTACTTCAGGTCGGCCTACGATTTTTTTTGTAGTGAAATTACATCTTGTTTCCTGCGTCTTGGTCCCGCTTTTTCTTACGTAGTATGATTTCTACGTAGTTTGATATATTTTTCCAGATTGCTTCACTCTGGAACATTGTTGGTACTATGTTGTTCGCTTCCAGAGGACCTACCAGGTTCCCTAATGTCTCTCGTTCTGCTAGCCGTCGCTCGCATTTAAAAAATGTATGGTCGGGGCTGTTTTCAATAGCGTCATTGTATATGCTTTTCTGCTTTACCAATTTTGTGCAGTATTTTCGGAAGTATTTATGTCCGGATAACATCTGAGTGACAAAGTAGTTCACTTCCACGAATTTTCGAGAGTTTCACGTCTTTACTAAGGCTAGCGGCCCATCTGCCGCCAGTTCCTTGTTCGCAGCGGCTTTGTCGTCGATTGTAGGTATCCAGTTTTAGACCGTCTCTTGTGTTTTCCCACATTCCTTGATTCTTAAAGTCCCAAATTTTCTTTCTCTTTAGTGCTAAGGGTTCTACAGGTACACTTCCACTTATCACCAGAACGGCTTCACTTGACACCGTGCCGTATGTTGACGCTACCCTTAATGCTGTCGTACGATAAACTTTGGCTATAATCTTGCGCCGGTTATCTTTCTTTAATGTGTCTACCCATATAGTAGAGTACTTTTAGTTGCCGCCATCAGTAGTTTTCTTTTCTCCTTCGTATAATAAAAAAATAAAATGAAAAAAAAAAATAATAAAAAAAATAAAAAATAAAAAATTAAAAAAAAATATAAAATAAAATAAAATAAAGTAAAATAAAGTAAAAAAAATAAAACAAAAAAAATATATATAAAAAAATAAATAAAAAAATAAAAATAAAATAAAATAAAATATAACAAAATAGAATAAAATAAAGTAAAATAAACTAAAATAAAATGAAAAAAATAAAAAATAAAATGAAATAAAATAATATATAATGCAATAGCAAAAATTTAAGCCAAAATAAAATAAGATAACAATATTAAGTATAAAATATTTGAGCCAACCTTTTCATATAATCAGCATACCAACAATGTGAGTAAGTATCTTGTCTGTGCAACAGAGCTTAGACGTCACGCTCGAGCCGTCATTGACTTAGCTCAGCTTTATGATGTGCCATGTTCTTATTATGTTCACATGTCTAAACAATTATACGCTTCTCTTGCGCAGATAGCAGGGGTAAAGCCATGTGTAAGCGCTAAAGCAAACATTTATGTATGTTTCTGGTTATATGTATTACAAACGCCTGTGTTTATGCTACACTTTGCCTTAATTATCCGTTGGCATTTATTAGCTTTGACACTTCGCCAGCTAGCAGTTGTTACTGTGTGCTGTGTGTTTATAAATAAGTATGCATGAATATGTATATATACATATGAGTGGCGTGTGCTTTGTGGCATGTTGCCACTCATAAAATGGCCTAGTGGTAAAATCAAGGTGCTTATAGCTTAGTAATTATTTTGTTTTTATGCTGCTGTGTTAGATTTGTAAACATTTCTCCGGCTTACTACAGCCCCTTATTAACTAACTCGTTTTATATTTAATATAATTTCTCTAAGCTCTTTCAACATTATTACACACTTTCCACTTTTTTTATTTTTCACGCCGTCACTTTTTGTGCCAACTAAATCAAAAAATGTTAAAACAGCGTTGCTTTCGGGTTGTTTTTGTTGTTACTGCTGGCATTAAAAATCATATTTGACTTCTGACAACTTGACAACAAATGTCATTAATGATTAACTCCAAAACTGGGTAGAAAAAGTGTTATGTAACAATAATGAAGTTAAAATTCTGTAAACAGGAAGAACACACTATACACACTCATACACATACACACACTCAGCATAAATGTGCACATGTTTACGAGCACGCCAATTACAAAAGCAACAATCCATAACACTACCAACCGTAAATCCGTTATGTACGCTTAACAAAGCGTGCGAAAAAATGAGAAAAGCTTTTTGCCATAAAAATTCTTACACGCTTCGCTATGTATATACTCGTATGTATGTATGCATGCGTGAGCGGGGGAAGCGAAAGGAAGTACTTTCGCTGTGGGCACTCTGTTGCGTGTTGACTTACCGCTTTACCGTTATTTCCTTCTCTTTTTTTTGTACGTTTTATTTTTTTGCTTACTTTGCACGTAGCCTTTCAACAAACTTTCACTTTATTCGAACTCTTCGCCAATCTCTTCGGCTTTGGGGTGTTTGAAAGAAATTAAGCAACTGTTGCTAATGTCGTAATCAGTTAAGGTCACAAGTATTTTGATTTGATTTGGCGTTTGTTTTTTTAGCTGTTTTTCTTTTGAACATTTTTCCCTTACGATTATTAGATTAGGTGGCGTCAAGTGGCAGTTTGGGTGTAAAGGGTGTAACGTGGGAAGCACGCCTTTCAACGGTATCCACTTCAACTGAAGTCGCCCTGTGGGAAGAAATACCAACTTCTCCGAATGTATTTCTGACATAAAAATAATGGCTTCTTCATAACTATTATTGCAGATATAAAAATGCGGGGGCATATACCTCTGAGAAGCCCGGATTAAACGGGCGGCAGCGGTTACAACTGTTTCCCGGAATTGACGTTCGCCGATGATAACATCTGTTGGAGTGGGTATGGAACTGAAGACCCTGAAGCCAGACTCATCAGCTTTGTTAAAGTTGACATATGTTCAGTAATGCGCGGAAACGAAGTCGTGGGCTCCGTGGATCGAATGGTCTGATGTGATAGTTAGCATAGGTCGGCAAGTTAAGCTGTTTATCAGACCAGCGATACTGCACAGTATTGTGCAAGAGGTATGCTAAGCCACCATGACGTTTTCGCTCGCGATCTATAAATACAACTGTCATAGCTCAAAAGATCTGAGTGGCTGTGTAGCTTTCTTTTGTTGGATCGCAGCAATCGATGTGTTCTCATGAGGGCGACTATTTCGGCGATCTTTCCGTGTAGTCCATTGAAGTTAAATTGTTAGAATCAATTCTATATCGGGAGGGCGTTCGTAATGCCGGAGTTAAGGGTGTGATGTGTGGCTGTTGGATGTCGCAGCTGTATTACCTGCTGCGAAGGTTGCCGCACGTTGATGGTAGTTGGCGGCGGTGTAGTGCATACTCATATAACATGGGGCAATATACGCATCACTCCACTCACGAGTGGTTCACAGGCCAGAGCATGTCTGAAAGTGATATCAGTCAGAGCAAGAGTGATCTGGCAAACGGGATAGACAGTGTGTTGTACTAGGAGCTGCTGAGTGGCCCACGCACGGGAGGTGGAGCTGGATGTGGATGGGGATAGCGATATGAAGGAAATTTGAAAGATATGCTGCTAGTTGTTCCGTTGGTTGCTGAAGGCACAGCCGTAGAGGTTTGAGGTTCAGTTGAGCGTTGAAGGCATGGAGCCAACTAGCGCGTGTTCCACTCCCTGTGAGCTTTGAGATCTTAGCAGGTTTTAATTTGGCTCCATCCATTGCATTGATTACTTCTATTTAAAATGAAAGAATTGTGAATACGTCTACGAACAAGGCTGCAGCTCGACGCTCATATCTGGATAAATCAGGTAAATCTGAGTCTATCCCGGTACGTAAAAACGACTGAAGTGGGAGTCGTAACTTTACAAGTCGCACTTATGACAGTGATCCTGATGAGCCCGTTTCAATCAGTTCACTGTCCGTGAGATCGTTTAACTTGATGTTTCTAAGAATTAATAAATGCTAGGAATATTTTTGCAATGAAATATATCCTTACACTTTAAATAAAAATTTTATAATTTTAATACTCTTATCAAAAGTTTACAGTTATTTCAGTTAGTTTTTTATTGATTGCCTTTTCAAAACTAATAATGGAAACTCCTTTCCTTTCCCCTTCTTCCCTTGCAAGAAATGCAATATTTTTCAGAATTATTTTTAGCTTTGAAATTATTAAATACCAAACTTTTGCCCGTACTTCAGACCACATGATTTGTTGCTGTTGTTCTTGTTTTACCGTAATTTCTTATCGATAATTATTTTAGTTTATTGGCATGTGGCTTTGGCACAGCTTGCAACGTCTCTCATTGCCTTGAAGAAACTTTGTTGAAAAAAATGAAGATAATAAATTTTATATCCTTAGACAATTTGCGATGAGTTGAGGGTGAAAAGTGACTTTTTTCCTCTTATATTTATGTGCCATAATTTGCAAACAATTGGTATATTTATATACATACATATATTTATATATATGTTGGTTGTATTAAAATTTTGTTTTAATTAATTTTACGAATTTCAAAAATAATATGATTTTCTAAGAGAAAATTGCTTATTTTGTTTTTATTGTATTTATATTCATAGCTATAGATAATAAATGAGCTTTAATAAGACTAAAATTGTAAATTTTTGTAAAGCCAGTAAAATGTTTCTATTTATAAACACATACATACATATATACACATATATGCGCTTAAATTCAAACTATTTGACCCAATGACTGACTATTTAAAGGAAATATTCATCACTATACGAGTATATATTTTCTTTCAATCACTTGTTGTGCTTCGTCTAGTCCTTTCATTGTATGATTTGTGTGTGTATGGCTGCACTTCTTACCTTAAACAACTGCCGTAAATACGAAGAAAATTAACTTTTATTTCATTCTTCAACCTATTGGCAGGTTAATGCGTGTGATTACTTGTCAATATGCCAATCACTTGGCCTAAGCCATAAACATACACTTACGCACTCATTCATACATAAACACACACACACACCCACATTCACTCGCACACAAATCGGGGCCACGACCAGCTGTCAATCAAGTTCACACATACTTTCTTAAAGAAGACTAAGTTTCGTGGTTTAATTTTGATATTTATAAATTGACGTAAGGCGAAAGGCTGATGCTTTTGTTGGCATAGAATCTGATGAGGTAGGGAAATGAAAAAAGTAGAACTGTTAAAAGCGATTAAAATTTATTTTCAGCTCTCGTCTTTGTAGGCTTGGAATTGGTATGAACTTAAAGTAGAGTTTTTACTAAAGGGATAATATTTACTTAAAACTATAAATCCCTCAAGCCTATGTATATAAACAAATATATAATTTACCTAATAACCACATCCTTCTCTCTTTAATCTCTTACTTTTTAAGCTTTATTTTAATTACAAACTTAGTTGCCTTGTGTAGTTGGCTCAGCGACTCAGCGAATGTTGCATATAAAAAAAAAAAAATCAATCCTTTGGTTAATTTAAAATTCATGCACAAGGTATGACTGGAAATTGGCTTTTAATAGGAAAAGTGTTGTATAATATGGAAGTTTAATTAAAAAGTATGACTTAAGCGCTCTTGAAAGGTAAAGCTTTCATTCACTTTAAAACTCTTCTTGTATGCATTAAAAAGCGCTAGAAAATTAGACTCGTCGGCGCTAAGTTTCATTTTGTAGTATGCATTTTTAATGACGTTAAGAAAGCTCAATTTATATAAAAATGTTTGTACATAGAAAATTGGTTAAGGCGATTGAAAAAAGTGTAATTAAAACTTAAATAATGAAAAAAAAAAGCTTTTCTTATAATTTAATTTCATATTTTATTTTATTTTATTTATTTTAAATTAAATTTTTTTGATTTTATGACACTGAATTTAGTTAATTATAATATAATTGTTAACGTCAGTAATGCCAACAACACTGAATATCATGATCTACGGAGCAAAGTTAAGGGTAGACTAATTGAGGAGATATAACCGACGTAAAGTCCTGGAAAAAGTTTATCCCACAGCTGCACAGAGAATAGTTTTGGCAAACCGTAGAGTTTCAGGCATTTTTCAGCATTTGAAAAAAAAATGTGGACGTTAAAGAGACAAGAAACAATTGCCAGCACTACAAAAGAGGAATTAAAGAATGATACCTTGTAACAATGTCGAACTCTTTGGGAGCAATGATATCATGGTACAAGGACGGTAAGGCTTAAAAATTAAATTTTAAAGGAAACATGGAGAGGTGAAATATTATACTACATAGTTGATATCCAATCACGGTCATTATAGGCAGTATCTACATAAAATGCGAGCTCTCTTGTATATACAACGATGCGACTGAGAGTGACGCTGAATACACGTTTTTCAAGTGCATATGCTGGCAAACAGAACGAGATAGGCGGCAGATTTTGGTCGTTCTCCTTAATGCTGACAACATTATAACTGTCACGCTTTAAAACGAGGAAAACGAAACGGAATAACACAGAAACTTTCATAGAAAACGTACTCCGGTTAAAAAAAAACCGTGACCTGGACGCAGGTAATGACATTCAAGTTTTAAGATGAGAAATATGGAACACCACCCTGAAGTAATGCGAAAGTGGTCGCCAGGTTAGACGACGGTTACCCAGAGGAGAGTTTTTTAATGACCTGAAAGTTGCACATATTGTTGCTGGGATGACGCATTGATGATGCAGTAGGCATTTTCTTTATTTTCCTCCGTAAAACACATAAATAATAATTTCATTTAGTTTTATTTTATTTCATTTCAATTTATTTAATTTAATTGAAGTTCTATTTTATTTTGTTTCGTTTTATATGGGTTAATATATTTATTTCCATTCCCTTGCTTTAATTTTAATATATTTAATGTTTTTAATAAAATTTTAAATTTTATTTTTTGTTTGTTATTTTTAATTTTTAATTTTTAAATTTAAATTTAAAATTTTTAATTTTTAATATTTAAGTATTCATTTTTAATATTTAAATATTAGTTATTAATTTTTGACTTATAATTTTTAATTAAAAATTTTTAAATTTAAAATTTAACTTTTAATTTTTAATTTTTAATTTTTAATTCTTAATTTTTAATTTTTAATTTAAATTTTTTTAATTTTTAATTTTTAATTTTTAATTTTTAATATAATATTTTAATTTTTAATTTTTAATTTTCAATTTTTCATTTTATTTTTTTTTTAGTTTTAATTTTTAATTTTAATTTTTTTAATTTTTAAGTTTTAATTTTTAGTTTTTCATTTTAATATTTAATTTTTAATTTCAAACTTTTATTTTAAATTTTAAATTATATATTTTTAATTTTTAATTTTAATTTTTAATTTTTAATTTTTAATATTTAATTTTAATTTTAATTTTTAATTTTTAATTTTTAATTTTTAATTTTTAATTTTAATTTTTTTAATTTTAAATTTTTAATTTTTAATTTTTAATTTTAATTTTTTTAATTTTTAATTTATAATTTTTAATTTTTAATTTTTAATTTTTAATTTTTAATTTTAATTTTTTTATTTTTTATTATATAATTTTTAATTCAATTTATTTAATTTAATTGAAGTTCTATTTTATTTTGTTGCGTTTTATATGGGTTAATATATCTATTTCCATTCCCTTGCTTTAATTTTAATATAATTAATTTTTTTAATAAAATTTTAAATTTTATTTTTTGTTTGTTATTTTTAATTTTTAATTTTAAAATTTATATTTAAATTTTTAATTTTTAATATTTAAGTATTAATATTTAATATTTAAATTTTAGTTAATTTTTGACTTATAATTTTTAATTAAAAATTTTTAATTTATTATATATTATTTATATATATATATATTTATTATTTATTTAATTTATTATTTATTATTTATATTATTTTTAATTTTTAACTTTTAATTTTTAATTTTTAATTTTAATTTTTAATTTTTAATTTTTAATTTTAATATTTAATTTTTAATTTCAAATTTTTATTTTAAATTTTAAATTATATATTTTAATTTTTTAATTTTAATTTTTAATTTCAATTTTAAATTTTTAAGTTCTAATTTTAATTTTAATTTTTTTAATTTTTAATTTTTAATTTTTAATTTTAATTTTTTTAATTTTTAATTTTTAATTTTCAATTTTTTATTTTTTATTTTAATATATAATTTTTAATTTTAATTTTTTTAATTTTTAATTTTTAATTTTTAGTTTTTCATTAATTCTTTTATTTTAAATAACTATTTTCATTATTATTTTTATTTTTATTTTATTTATTTTTTAATATTTTTCCGATGTATTTTGCTTTTCGAACATTTACTCTGTCCTCATCAAAAAAAAAAAAAAAAAAAAAAATGCGAAAACGATGGCATATGCCGATAATATGACAGTGATTTAAAGGCAAAATGCACAAATTTTAATAACATATTTACGATCGGTATTAAAGAAAGAAAAATAAAATGGTAAAAAACTTCAAAGATAATCGAATAGATTGAATCTTCTTACGTGTACTGCCCCTAATGCCCTGCACCGCAAAGGCAAATATTCAAACAATTTAATTCCCAATTTACTTAACTCAGCAGCTACCCTTAGCAGAGTGGTCAATAGGTTTCAAACAGTTTAGCCCACAAACAACAATGGACAAACGCAATCACGCAAAGTGCTAAGTAAAATAATGTTAGAGATTTCTTGAAGAGCAACGGCATGCCGAAACAGAGAATGAAAGAAATCTTGTAAAATTGTGTCTTGGGATGAACTCGGCATGAGATGCTACTGATTTATTTTCATTTTTTAATTTTACACTTTTTTATTTCAAAATATTCCATATGTTGCTGTTGTTGTTTTTTGATTCAACTGCTTTTCTTTCCTTTCTTGAAATTACAAACACACTTTGATTGAGTGATACTTCAGTTTGAATACATTTTAGTGTATTTCCTTTTGTTCAATGGAGGTGCAGTAGAAATTGCAGGTACTATTAGTTTCATTTTAAATAATAAATAAATTTTTTTAATTTAATGTATAAAAATTAAAAATATTAATTGATTTACTGAAAATCGCTCCAACGGTTATGAAGCGCAAATTATATAAATACACTTGATTCAATTTTTTATTAATTATATAAGTAAAAAGAAAATAATATATTATATTATATCTTGTCCAATAATTAATTTTTTTTTAATAAAAATTATAAAAAAGATTTGAATAAATAATAATAAATATTAATTAAAAAATAACTTTTAGAAAAGCTTTCTTGCTTGAAAGTATTTACAGATTTTTATTAAATAAATTTTTTTTTTAATAAAATGTAGCTCATCTCCAATTCGTATACACTTTCCATACAGTCCAGCGCAATAGTTCTACTTCATAGAGTGTATAGAAAATAGTTTCGTTTCGCATTATTTGACACAGCAGTGGCGGGAAAATTGCGTCATTATTCATGCATTGTTGTTTTGTGGGTGTTAATACAAAAAAAAAAAGTGGAGTTGATATGATTTTCAATTTTTCTAATGTAAGTTTGGTTGGGATGCTTTGAACTCAAGAGGACATTATATAACATTTATATATACATAAGTAGATTTATTGCAAAAGTCTGAGATAATATTTTTGTTTTGATTGAAGTGAAAAATTATATGAAGGAAAAATAACCTCATCAAAATGCTGAGATTCCGGAAGGTAGGCGAAAAAATATATCGATAATAAGTAATTAAAAATTAAAGATTTATAAAATAAACTCAATTTAAGAAAAGAACTTCGCTCATGACTTAACTTTGGGATATGAACAGAATCGCTGTTATTTACATAGCCAAAGAGACCTTAATTGATTGATAGCTATCAATTTTTGGATTAAAAACGTTAGCGAACAATATTTTTGGGTCTTTGAACCTGTGTGAATTAAAAGAAAAATTTAATTATCGTCGATATGTGGCAACGGATGAAACAGGTCTCCATCATTTCAGTTCGAAGTCTAATCGACCGACAATCATCCGAGTTGGCTGCACACGATGAATCCGCTCCAAAGCGTGGAAAAACGCAATAGTCGGCTGGCAAGGCTATGGCATCTGTATTTGGGATGAGCATGGAATAATTTTCATTGATTACCTTGAAAAAGTAAGGACCATGAACAGTGACTATTACATTGCGTTATTGGACTGTTTGAAGGATGAAATCGCCGAAAAACGACCGCATCTGAAGAAAAAGAAAGTGCTGCTTGACAGTGAAATCGTGGCAAAGCTCTAAGAATCGGGCTTCGAATTGCTTCCGCGTCCACAATGTTCTCGAGATGTGGCCCCCAGCGACTATTTACTGTTCTCAGATCTCAAAAGAATGCTCTCCAGGAAGAAATTTTCGTCGAATGATGAGGTGATCGACAAAACTGAGGACTATTCTGAAGCAAAGGACAAATCGTAATACAAAAATGGTATCGAAAAGTTGGAGGGTCGCTATTATCAGTGCATCACCCTTGAAGGGATTTTTGCCAAAAAATGTGTTTTACTATGATTGGCCGGGGAATTTTCAATTGACCTGTTATATAATAAATATGGTCGACTGTCAGAAAAAAAAACAAGAATAAATATTGCAAGTAACATCTGATTGGCAATTTATTTTATTGTCTTTTAGAAAATTCAAAAAATGCTGAAGATGACTTCAAAACCCCATACCCTGGGTAAAGTTAATTGAATAAGTCCTATAGAATAACCTCTGGGAAAGTGGGACTTGAAGTCCAATTATCTTGTTAGAGAACTTCAGGCAGAATCCTAAACAGTGAGGAGTTCTAAAAGTGAGAATTTGGTGAGAAAAAAACATATTTTCAAGCTTTATATAACTGGTTAGAAAAGCAGTAACCATCATATTGTAATCTCTTTTTTCTGTAAAAGGTTCTTGCCGAGCTTCTTTCACACCAATGTAAAGTAGGCAGCGGTGAATAGCCGAGAGTCATCTAGTGGGTACAAATCTCTATCTGCCTGCTGTGTAGCATAACATTTTATTCTCTAATGTCACACTGGCATAAAAGTGTGTTATTTGTCGTCGTTGAAAAACAAAAGAAATCAAAATCTTCGAATGATACTTTAAGTTCCATTACGCAGTCACCCCAAGCAATTTGTCTCGTTTTCAAATTTTTAGCATCCCTCAAAAGCTGTAAGCTTTCAAAATTGTCATTAGTTTTATATCCTTGACATTACATTGACATTACATTTCAATCAGGTCGCCACTCAAATTTTTTTTCCATAATTAATAATAATAATGTTTTTATCAATTTTTTATATTAAAATTTATAAAAAGGTGGCAATCCTGTTAAATTTTTTTTATTAAGAATTCCTTTAGCATCTTCAGTTTGATACTCAATTTGAAATGTTTAAATTTTTTATTATTTTATTCACATATAAATTTCAGAAGAGTAAATCTAAATCATTCTCGATTCCTGTCGGAAAAACACAAAACCAAATCAACTCACAAGCAAATCCTTTAATCATTTCGTTTGAGACGTTTAGATTGAGTTCATAGACACACTTACAGATTACCAGATATTAAAGGTTTCAAAACAGCTGGTAATCCTGCTGAATTATAATTTTAACTATTCTCGAGTTCTCGTAATTACACATAGAAACTTTCATCGAAAACGCCGTTCAGCAGAAACTTAGTCACATAGTGAATATTTGTATCTAAACAAAAATGGGCAGTGCTACAGTTATTTTTTTCAAATTTTGTTGAGTTCGGTGAGACCGTTCTCGAGTTATTTGGTAGCAACGAAAACTTGATGCCTTCCACGAAGTAGTTTCCCGCCAATTTCGATATCAGAAGTTAGTAGAGATCTGGAAACATCGCAGAAAGTTCATCCCCAATCAAACAATCGACAAGGAGCGCAATTTTATTTTTATTTTTTGAGACATTTCGTCAGTTACAGTTGAAGGTCTTCCGCTCTTCGGCTCATCATGCACAGACGTACGGCGAGATAACGCCACGCATTTCACATTTGGTGGGCGACTATAAGCACATTGTTCACGAAACGTGTTGTCTAGTCGACAGTTCTCAACGTACTGACCTCAAACCAGTCACATTGTAAAGGAGAGAAGTCTCGCTACACTTTCATTTTGTCAAAATGACGAAAATAAAATCCCTCCTATCGTGAGAGCCTCCGCGCACTTACCTTTTGGATACGCCTGGAAATTAACAATTTATAACCGCTGAAGCAATTTTTCCACTTCGAATTTGTGGTTTTTTTTATTATTTTCCTACAAATCGAGGAACATATTTTTTCCCCTAAGTCGTCTCCGCATCGATAAATATTTATGAGAAGCAACCTGTTTCATGACGGAAATACACTCAGAATTCCTCGCCGAAGGTTGAATGCTAATACAAAATTTGTTCTATACAATTTGGAGATTGTTTTGACCAGGATTTGAGCGTATGATCCTTCGGGGTAAATTTGGGTTAAAACAAATAATAGCGAGTCTATTATTCTGCATTACGGAAGAAGAATGGCCGTGGACCAATAATCAGTTATTGACGGATACTCATAGTAATCAAATTTTTTCATTCGAATAATCAAAGTTTATTATAAGCATCATAAATAGTCAAAAGTACATGTTAAGTTAACTGAGAACCCCATGAGATTGCCTACATGAGATTCGTAGAGCGATTCTTCTTCTTCTTCTTCTTCTTCGGATTAGGCTCCGCTTACACAATTATAACCGCATCAACAATAGCCAACTACTCGTTCCTTCTCTTCACTGTGTGGCGACAGTTGAAA
Source organism: Neoceratitis asiatica (assembly GCA_030068015.2). Lineage (NCBI taxonomy): Eukaryota > Metazoa > Arthropoda > Insecta > Diptera > Tephritidae > Neoceratitis > Neoceratitis asiatica. The sequence goes on along the minus strand of CM061525.1, from coordinate 36,145,809 downwards.
ATACCAAGTCAAACCAGGTTGCTTTCCACCTGATGATCCTTCCAACGAAGTGGAGGTCTTCCTCTTCCTCTGCTTTCACCAGCGGGCACTCCGCCGTTGGCAACGCTCAAAGGACCATACATCTTTCGCAAAACTTTTCTCTCGAAATCTCGTAAACATCGTCCAAGCATCTGCACCATATGTCTGTACGGGAATGACGATTGACTTGTAGTGTTTGGTTTTGGTTCATCGAAAGTAGCCCGGTGATTTTGCGTTGAATTTCAAGGCTGACATTGTTGGTGTAGTTAATTAGCATTAGTTCCTAGATAAACGTAATTATCTACGACGTCGAAGTTATGACTGTCAATAGTGACGTGGGAGCCGATTCTAGCTACTGGCAAATTTCTTCGTATTTTAATTTTTGGCCTGTTTAAATTCAGCATGCATAAAGAAACTAATATTTAAATAGTATTACGATAATTGATATTTCAAATCTTTTTTTTTTGACGACAAACCCAGCGTTGCCCAACCTCCCGCCCAACCGACCGAGGCGCGCGCCTGATGGATAAACATAAAATCCAACAGATCAGAGACCGATAACTAGCTACAGCCCGGACTGACCTGAACCCGAATGCGAAACTTGTAAACCAAAAATTTTGTTAAGATTTCAAATATTCTTTTCTCAATTCGTCTTGTCATTCTATCTACAGTCTCTCCTAATAGTATCGCTTAAGATAATTTAACATGAACTAATTAGTTACACAAGAGTCAAAATTTCATTTTAATACCTTGAAGTAACTTTTGTTTGAAGTCGGCAAAGAGATTGTGTGTATTGTTTCGTTTATCCTAAGTTGAATCGATGATGAAATCATATGATTTGAAGCTACATATACTGATAAGCCTTGGATATCTCAAAGCAGCTCAAGAGGGTTCTTTTTTTTTTTTTTGAAAATAAGAAGATTAGATGTGATCTAACCTTAACACCAGTTACTTATTTATCCATTAGTATTATTATTTCATTTAAAATTTGTTACGATAACTTTATTACTTTGATTATATTGTCCATTCATCTTTCTGCTTTTATTTATTTTTAAAGCAAACTTCATTCGACTTTTCCAACCAATAAATTCTTCAGAGTTCTCTTCAGAGTTCTAAGTTGCAATAAAATGTTACCATTTTTTCCCTCCCCTTAACATACAACATGACCAGTAATGCAATGTTAACATATAAAAATCTCAGTGTTACAAGTGGCTTCATAAGCACAGTGAAGGATATGTTTACAAAGGACTCAGTAGAAGGATAACTGAGGCTAGCTAACAAATCTGGCACTTTCTTTGATGGAATTGTAAACAGGACTTCGAGCGAGAGAGAGATAGAGAGAAAAAGAGATAACAGAAACATGTGCATTCAAATGTACATATGTATGTATGTGTGCATACATGCTGTTATACCTACACAGTTGTTGCAATAAACTTTTCTCTAAGTGATTTGTTACGTTTAAAAATTTATCTAGTTTGGCATGCAACTAAGGAAGTGCATAAGTACTATTGTATTACTACATATGTATGTATGTGCTTGTGTGCATAAAATTATAAAAATATCTTATTGTATTTACGAGTATTGCCTTTTTGAATATTTGTTACGCTTCAAAGGTAAGAGTGATCGAATTGGAATTGAAATTGAATTTATTTGAAGTAACAAATATATTTAACTTTTCTGACAAGTAAAAATACTCGTATGCTCAGATCTGACGGGCAATTTGTTGTATTGTATTTTTGAAAACTCAAGGAATTGTAAGGAAAGCTAAAAAAAATTAAAAAATATCAGAAATAAATAAAATGCTGAAAATCGGAAATTACACAAGGCTTCAGGTTAGATGTTAGCTGGATTAGTCATTTGAAGCCAACTTTAAGCCGTCAGAGACCGATATTCGCTATATCGATTGCAAAACGCTGCGATATACTGACTTCATAAAATTTTGGTATAATGAGAAGGCGATGCTTAGAACAAATACAATACCGATACGGAAAACTTTGCTTTTGCTACACTTGCTAATTTATTTCTCACATGTTTTATAGGGTTTTGCGTATTGGGTATTTTTATACGACAAAAACTACCCACGAACCAGCGCGCTTACTCTAAGGGCAAACTCGTCAACAAGGTGCTACACGACACATTTGGCCGTTACAACGCACGCTTCGAGGTAGTAAGCACCCTTCAAGAAATGGGCAGCTCAATAATAAGTTCTCTCGAACTCGAACGACATCTCCTTAACAGCAACCTAGAAACCAACAAATAAAATTGATCTACTGCGACATCATCCCAGCACTCACTTTAAGCCTACACAAAAGGCACGGATACAAAACTTCGACTGAAACTTAACACCTCGGATTAAACTCAGATAGCAATTTATTCTTATGACGGTTGATCCATTTTGGGGTTCCCTACATTTTAAAGAAAGTATCATTCGAAAGAACATTCTTTGGTATTTATTATTTAAAGATTATCTCTTTCAAATGTTGGCCGCGGTTATGTCTCAGATGGTCCATCCGTTGAGTCAAATTTTCGATGTCCCATTCGAACATTTCGACTGGTAACTGGCGAATGAAACGCGTGATATTTTGCTCCATGGCCTGAATCGAAGGTTTTCCCACAGGAAAAAGCCTAACGACGTGATATCACACGATATCGGTGGCTAATCGACCGGCATAAAACATGAAATTATTTGCTCACCGAAGTGTTCCATCAATAAATCCATTGATTGATGCGATGTGTAGGAAGTGGTGGCGTCTTATTGAAACCAAATGTCGCGAAGATCACGAGCTTCAATTTATCTTATGGTTATCATAGCGCGATAACGGTCACCATTGACGGTTACGTTCTCACCGCCATCATTTTTGAAGAAATATGGACCGATGATTCTACCGGTACAAAAACCACACCAACCCGTTGTTTTTTCTATATGAAATGACAACTTTTGAATCTATTCAGGTTGGCCATCGTACCAAATGCGACAATTTGGCTTGTTTACATACCCATTGAGCCAGAAAAGGGCCTCATCGCTGAACAGAATTTGGCTCGAAAAGGTCGGATCTTCTCAGAGCTTTTTAAGAGCCCATATAGCGAAACGATATCGTTTGGGAAGGTCGTATTCAGTTCTTGCACAAGCTGATTTTTAAGATCTCGGCGTGAAATGCATCAAGTCGTTTCACAAGTCAGTCCAAGTTGCTGAGAACGGCGCCGAATCGACTCTTCACGGTCTTCGTGTATACTCGCAGTTACGGCCGCTATCTTTTGTTCACTGTGTGCTGGACATGGTCAATACGGCCGAATATTATCCAATAATGAATGCTGGGTCTCAAGATGGGTTATGGTGTTGCGAATAGTTCGGTCAGTAGGCCGATTATGTTGACCATAATTTGAGCGAAGCGCGTGAAACACATTCTTTGCAGAACGTGAATTTTCGTAATAAAGTTGAATGATTTGTAAACGTTGTTCAGGCGTAAGTCTTTCCATGATAAAATGCCAAACAATATTGAACAAATATAAAATGACAGCTTGACACAACTCACGCGTGATCTGTCGAAAAAAAATGCTATTAAAAATACCTATACTTGGATCACCCTTTATAATAGGCACTTCCGCTAAACCGACTTAATTGGATCCAAAGCAAGGCATAAAGAACAAGTGGAGCTATAAGTACCCTATACTCCAATAAAGCGCTAATTGACAGAATATAAGGCCCGAGACCGTATATTGTCCGCTTGATAAAGTACAGCGGCCTTTTCTAACGTTTCGTCATTTCTTGCCGGCCCTAAATAAAATCCATTTTGGCAGAGACCAGGACAGAATTCAACAATCCACAGCAGTACTTGCAACGGAAACTCTTCTATCGACTCTCACAGTGGCACTAGAAACACTTCTAAACCATTTCACGCAAACTTACGGCGATCTTCAACGCATTCGGACTGAACGTAACTCATCCTTGGGGAGGTCGAGGTATATGTGGAAGACAACTTTATCACGTCAATGAGTGTCAAAAAAATGGTGAAGCACTCTAAATATACTCTCGAGAAAGTGCAGCGTGGTTGTGATCTGGATAACCAAACACAGAGAGAAAACTATCTTCACTATTATGTTACGAACTCTGCAAAAGATTCGGATAAACCTCCATCCATGGCCAATCATATGCTGAAATTAGCTGGCTCTCACTAAATAGGCTAATAACAAGTAGCGTGGCAGATCTAGCTAGCGTTAGATGGTAAGTGGTAAATAAATTTATTGCTTCTGGACTGACTCTGCATCAGTATCTAAACTAGCATAATAGCAGGACTCTATTTAATGCGGAGTCTTGAAAAAGCCGCATCTTCGCGGACGTACTCCACGCGAAACCACTTCCTTGCAAAAACTATTTCGACTAGCTTATAGTGATATCACAATCACATATATATATATTTATAATTGGCACTTTCTAACCACTGAAGCGATTTTCGGCCGACCTCTTCCTCCAATTTGTGGTTTAGCGTCCTGATATTTTTACGGCTAATGGATTTTTATGAGGAACTTTTATTTTCATATCAGTAATACACCCGGAGGGCTGACATTCCCTGCAGAGGGCCGACCGTAGTTAGAAAAATTAATTTTTCTTTAATTTTTTGGCGTTGGTCAGACCAGGGCTCAAAACCTGGCCTTCCGAACAGCAGTAAGCAATGCTAACCACTCGGCTATTGTGGTCGACACACATTTTTGCAATCTGAACCTCAAAGCTGTATGTTGAAATATATATATTATATTTTAATTAATAACCAAATGTATTCATCTTTCATATTTTAATAATATACATTACATATCATACATTTTCGATTTTGCTTATTTCGAAATAAAATATATTAATTTACATGTAATTATGTAGTCAAATCAAAAATATTTATTAGAATTTAATGTCTCCTTAAATTTTTGTAAACAGATAAAAATTTAAATTAATTGCAGTTATGCTCTCTAGGCATATCATTAGTCTTACTTCACAACTACATACACATATACATATATACAGATCAGTAGCAATAAAGCTCATTTAATTATGTATTGCCAATAAAGGTGTTACAAAGTATATAATAGCAAAATAGCTATTCATATCCTTATATATATGTATATATCAATAGGTTTGTATAAACAATTATGCAGTTTTCAGCAACGTACCGCCATTAAAACCCTTTACCACAATTACAGACACAAGTGTGGAAATAGTTCATTTACAATTCACATTTAAAACATATCCATTCAAATACACATACTCGTATAGTATGTAAGTATATTTGTGTGTGTGTGCGTGTGGTTTTACTGTAATTATGCGAACAATTGCCAAACTCATTTCCTCCAAGTGTAATTGTCATTTAGTGTATATATGTATGAATGTTTGTGTGAAAATTTTGGCAAAATGTTGCGGATACAGGAAATGTTGCATGCAACATATTTGAAATGTTACATTGTGTCGTTAACCATAAGCACATAAATATATTTAAATATAAGAATAAAAATATCTACATATATAGATAATATTCTAAACGTAATGTTAATCGTGTATTTGTATAAATAATTGTTTACAAAGATATAAAGTTTATTTAATGTTCGTTTAGCCACATAAGTAGAGGGAAGTCTTCTGGCACTTATGTAAATTAAAATTTTAGATTTGATTAATTGATTAAAATTGTTTACCATTTTATTTTATTATGAAACTATTCTAAAATAAAATAAATAAAAATTATATAAAAAAATAAAATAGAAATAAAATTAAATAAAATGAAATGAAATAAAATAAAATAAAATAAAATAAAATAAAATGAAATAAAATAAAATAATAAAAAAAAAAGAAAAATTTATTAATAAAAATAATAATAAGAGAAAAAAAAAATAAATAAAAAAAAAAAAACAAGAAAAAAATTAAAAATTATTTAAATGAAATAAAATGAAAAAAAAAAGTTTATTAAAATATGTGAAATAGGAAATAAGTAAATTATAAAATTATATTGTTTAGGGTCCCCCTAAAAGAGATTCGATAGTTTTTTTGAGAATTGATTGTTCAAATGTAGTAAAACGGAGGTGAACCAAAAAAATTGAAAAATAAAATCATGAAAAAAATAAGTTGCAACAAAAAACCTAACGGGATTTTGTTCCTTAAACATGAAAACTTCCATAAAATTTTATTTATTTTGAAAATGCAATATGTAAATACAAGAAAGGTATGTCAGAATAATTTTTTTATACATTTGCACTCAAATTCAATGCAGACGTACGCTCGGTATTCATCGCACATTTGGTGTTCACAAGATGGACAAACGTTTTTTGTTTTTATTATCCTGACTCCTTTAGCAAAGTTGACAACGTTGGCATTTGGTTGAATATGAAATAGGAGGTGAATTTTTTTTATGATCATATTGATTCCGCACTAAATACTCGTTCGCATACTCAACATAGTGAGCCTCTTTTCCAGCTGCTGATGTACCAATTCCAATCATTGTGTACGAAGAAGCTAATAGTACGATCTTATTTTTTTCTGAGACATCAGCGTTACGTAAGTAGATGAAAAACCTAATTTTTTCCCCGGTGAATCTGGGCTCGACACTTTTATTTCAGCTTATTCTTACGAATAGTTCCTGTTATAGTCATATTAATTGGTTCACTTTGCATACGCTCAATGGCAGGAATGGAAGTGAATCAATTATCACATGTAACAGTTCGATGTTTATTATGAATTATAACCGTTACCTGCCGAAAAAGGTATTCTGAAATGGATTCAGATCGATTTGGAAGTGTAATATTTCCTAGATATGGAATTCCATTAATCTGAAATTTAAACAACTAAATAAAAAAACCAATGTCGGTAATAAACCAATCTAAAAAATTACATTTGCCAAATAACTAGTTTCAGCATCGTTCAATGTTATAATCTTCAAGTCAATTTATTTATGTCCTGATGATCATTCGCTGTATATGTTGTAAGTGTAAAAGAACCTCAACGTACCTGATTTTCTCTCGGGCATTATTGAGTGCCAAACGTAGAAAGTTCTCACTCTCATTTTACTCAACTACGAGAGCGTTGGTTGTTATGTCTTCTTCCTCCATTCCTGATGCGGAAGCATCTTCGGAATAATCACTTTCTTCAGATAAATGGTCCACTTCACATTCAGAAGTCGCATCGTCGAATTCCGCGGATTCATTTTCCTCTAGCAATAAATCCCGCATGCGTCTCAAATGTGGGTTATATGCCATCTACAAATAAGCTTCAATAACATATAACTACTGCATCAAAAAAAAAAAAAAAAACAATTTAGCTTAGAATCTTTTACTTACGTTACAAATAATTGATTTTGATCGATATAACCACACAAAAATATTAAAAATTATTATTCGAAAGTACACTTAAGTCACAAGGTGTCAACATGATCCCACGATTTTTCACTGTCTGCTTTACTCAGACGTTGCATGAATACTAATGACTCGTGAACTACGCTCACGGCGCAGACGTATATCTGGTTAGACAGACTAATAACAGCAATAGAACGTCAAGACCCATTTTTACGCATTAAAAACTCTACCAGGGGTCTGAGAAAAGTCTAGTGTCAATAATACACCCTGTGACCCAATAGAGTTGAAAAGCGCAAAAATAAAACTTTCAGAAAACGATGTTATGTGTGGTGTAATACAAATAAATGCAAGTGATAGAACGAGGACGGAATAAAGTAATTTTGTTACAATATAATATTGCAGTTGTTTGAAAGAGAGAAAATTTAAAGTTAAATTTGTGACAGAGTAATTCTATTAGATACTAAAAAGCAAAATTACTAATTGAATTTTTCGAAGGCGAAATTTCTTAAATTTGAAATATCTCTCAAGTTCAGGCCATCTCTTTGTTCTAAGCGGCTTTATTCTAGTGATACTCTGCCAAGGTCATTCCGTCTCCATAAATTTTACTTTTCATTGCTTTCTCAGATCGATATCGAGGAAGAAATTTTTGCTGCTAGTTTTCTGCAGGTATCTTGACTTTTTCCAATAGAAATAATAGATCGACTGGGGAAAGGCTGAATGTAATATGATTAAATATATTGAGAGCTTCTTACTCTTAGAGATCTTAATCCGTTTGAAACAGGACCTAAGGGACTTAATTTTAAGTCTGTTTTTACATTGAGAGAGACCTTAAAAGTCGCGATAAGCTCGATAAGCTCTGAGGCAATTATAGTTTGAAGTCTTGGACATTTTAAACTCCTGTCTCCGACTCTGGAATATATGTCTAATGCCTTGCACAAACTAAGCCTCATACAACACTATCCACTGTTTGTGCCTTAATCCTACCAAACAACTCTAAACTTCAAGCAGATGCAGAATCCCGCCAGACCTTTAGTTAAATAACTTTTTACCATTCCTTAGTCCTTGTATATCTTTAAAAAGACGGCTTGCCCTTCCTTTTGTTATTATTTTATGACAAAAAAAAAATTTGAATGACTACAAAATTCCCTAAATCCACTAAAATCCCAAACTACCTTCATTCATCCCACTCAAATCGCTTGTCGTACATACACATTTCACTTGACTACCCTGAAAATAGGCTTAATGGCGGTTTATGATTTTTCTACTGCCGTCTAACCCTAACCCAATGCAGCAGCAGCAGCAGTCGCATCAGCGAAACAACTGAAGATTACGTATGCCAGACACGCTGTCTAAGCTGGAAATCCTTTGATAAGCTGCTATATAGTGCTACTCACACGTTGACTACGCGAAAGCGAGCGCACCAAAGGACGTTCAAAGCGGCGCACGGCTCTCTGCTCAGTGCTCAGTCAATAGCTCTGGTGGAGTGAAGTGGCAGAATTCAGTTTCACCCATTCAGATTGGGTGCAATCAAATTGTCAACTAAAAACGACGACAATGTGGCATGAAATCACGTACGCAAACCGTTTCCGTCACGCACTCATCGACTCACAGACCTACAGACGGACTGGCTCGAAAGCCTTAGTTTTGTTAGGGAATTTCGGAGCTACGCTTCAATGATGAAACTACCTTCAATAACACACGACAATGATGACTTGACTAGGATGTCGACTAGCCGAGTAGCGATGAGTGGTGGATGAGCGAATTGACAAGCTGACGGTCTGCTTAGATGATGACAATCGTACTTTGTTGGTTGTGCAGACATCGTTCGTCGGTTAGTTATGATGATGATGGTGATGATTATGAGGGAGGAGATGCGGCTGAGGTAGAGGTGATTGTCGATAACAGTACATTAACGTACACATGTAAACGTACACATACATGCAAGAAGATAGTTGTATGGATTTGAAAGGATTTTGTGCGAAAAAATGTCTGTCACCCAATTCACGACTTCAATTTCTATTATCGAGCTTTAGTGACGCTTCTTTGATGACACGCTTTGCATATGAACATCATATACATATATATATGCATGTACCTATAAAAATGTTGTTGCTTTAGTGCATTGAAATCAAAAAAGGTTAACGAAGTGTTGTCAGCGACAGTTTGTGAATTGAAATGAAATTGAAAATTAGCATAGATAAAGCAATAAGTCATTATATTATACGCCCTTGTTGAAATTGCGCCAAAATGTATGTTATACAAATATGTAACAAGCAGAGGGTTGAGGTTATGTAAATGACTTTAATACTGAGCTAATGAAATAAATTTCATTATGCAAAATATTCAATAAAGAATCACAACTGGAGAGGAAAAGTAATTATTTTGATAAGTTTTATACAGAGTTTTAAAATTTTTTTAAATTTAATATTACTACCACTACGATACTGGCGTAGGCATCGCTTTCTCGCTTATACTCGAATCAATAATTGCGCGCCACTCGTTCTTTCTCTTCGAAATCTGCAGCGCTTTCATCCATTCGAACGACATGGCCTATCCAGCGTAGCCGCTGTCTCTCTCTGTCTGTCAATGTCGTCATATAACTCGTACAGCTCATAGTTCTAACACCTGCGGTATTCGCCGTTCCCAATAAGGTCCATAAATCTTCGGCAAAACCTTTCTCTAGAAAACTTCTAGTGCCGACTAATTCGATGTCGACATCGTCCATTCTTCTGCACCATATGTCAGTACGGGAGTGAAGAGCGACTTGTAGAGTTTGATTTTGGTTCTTCGAGATAGGACTTTACTCTTCAATTGTCTACTTAGTCCAAAGTAGCACCAGTTGACAAGAGTGATTCTGATTTTGATTTCAAAGCTGATATTTTTAATGTTGCTGACGCTGGTTCCAAGATAGACGAAATTACCTACAACTTCAAAATTATAACTGTCAACAGTGACGTTGGAGCCAAGCCGCGAGTGCGATGACTGTCTATTTGATGACAGGAGATATTTCGTCTTGCCCTCGTTCACTACCAGACCCATTCGCTTCGCTTCTTTGTCTAATCTGGAGAACGAAAATCTTACTGTGCGGTTGTTATGGCCAATCAAATTGAAGAAATCACACGATAAAGGGTCTCCTTGTCTGAAACTTCGTTTGGTATCGAACGGATCGGACTGCGCTTCTGGTATTATTCAGGGTCAGTTTACAAAGCCGTATGAGTTTTGTGGGGCGTAGAGGCAGCTCCTTATCGTGCTGTCGAAGGCAGCTTTAAAATCGATAAAATGGTGGTGTCTATCGATTCTTCTCTCAGTGGTGGATTTGCCAGGTCTAAAGCCACACTGATAAGGTCCGATCAGTTTGTTGACGGTGGGCTTAAGTCTTTCACACAATACACTATATAGGACCTTATATGCGATATTAAGGAGACTTATTCCACGATAATTGGCGCAGACCATGGGGTCTCCCATTTTTGGATTAGGCAGAGCACACTTAGTTTCCATGGTGAGGCGTGCTTTCATCCGACCATATTCTGCAAAGAAGCTGATGCATGCTCCTTGTCAGTTCCTTGTCGCCGTATTTGAATAGTTCTGCTGGTAGGCCATTGGCTCCCGCCGCTTTGTTATTTTTTAAGCGGGCAATCGCTATTCGAACTTCTTCATAGGATGATGGCACTTCTATACCATTGTCATCGATTGGGGTTTCGGGTTCGCTATCTCCGGGTTATTCACTTTCACTGCCATTGAGCAGGTTGGAGAAGTGTTCCCTCCATACACTAAGTTTACTCTGGACATCTGTCACAAGATTACTTCCATGGTCGCTACACGAGTTTGCTCCGGTCTTGAAACCTTCTGTAAGCCGCCGCATCTTCTCATAGAATTTTCGAGCATTTCCCTTGTCGGCCAGCTTCTTAAGCATTTCGGTTTCTTTGTTTTTTCGTCTGCAAATGCGTCTCGCTGGTATTGCTGAAAACCTATTTTTTCCGAAGCAGCGGTACGCAAGAAATTTGCTATTTCGTTCTACAGCTCCCTTATGTCGAGTTGCTGATGAGTGATCTCAGAGAGCAGGTGTGCAAGCCGAGTAGAAAACTTGCTGGTTGTCTGCTGTGATTGCAGCTTTTCTGCGTCGAACCTTCCTTGGTTGTTCTTTGCTTCTTGTGTTAGTTGGCGGGAGTTCTTTGCCACACATAGGCGGGTGCGTATTGTTGCTGCTGTACGGATGTCTAGATCGATTTGGTTACGTGTTTTACATCTGGCGACATCCATGTAACTTGATGAATTTTTGTATGCTGGAATCTGGTACTACAGACAACCATATTTCGGGCTCCGACAAGGTCAATCAGCCTCAGCCAGTTTGGGGATGCTTCGTCGTGGAGGCTGAATTTTCCGATTGTTGCGTCAAAGATACCTTCTTTGCCCACCCTGGTGTTGAAATCGCCTAGCATGATTTTGATATCGTGGCGGGGCAGCGGTCATAAGTACGTTCTAGCCTCTCATTCCTCTCTCGTTCCTTTAAATGGCCGCTGTAATAGATTTCACAATGGCCCACCTTCTTCCGTCCTTGTCCCGTCCATCGCATTTTTTGGATGGCGGGGATGTCAGCCTTTAGTCTTACGAGGACATCAGCCAGCTGGGCAGCGGCATCTTCCCAATTAAGGGACCGGACATTCCAGGTGCATACCCTCAAATCATGATCCTTTGTTGATTTTTCATTGGAGTATAGTTTTTATGTGGTGGGTTCCAAACCCTACGCCCAGCCGCAGGGGATTCGCCTTCTCACTTTAGCTCGCCGCCAAACGGATTTTTGTTGGCTACCCAGGTGAATGGTGGTCAGAAGCTTTCCTCACTTTCGTGAACTTCTACACATGGCCCCATCCTCCAGCTATGTTTTACCCTTACTGAAACCTATCGTTTCGATTGCAGCTGTGCGTTGGGAATTTTAAATGCCATCCCACAGTTCCTTTATACCGAGTTGCTGATAAGTACTCTCAAAGAGCAGGAGCGCAAGTCGAGTAGAAAACCGTTCGGCTGTCTGTTGTGATTGCAGGTTTTCCACGTCAAACCTTGCTTGTGTTTGTTAACGGGCATTCGTTTCTTGCTATATAGAGGCGCGTGCATATATTCAACGCTACAAAATATTCGTGGTGGTCTGAGTCGATATTAGGTCCTCGGATTGTGCGCACATCAAAAACACTGGAGAGATGACGCCCGTCTATCAAAACATGATCGATATAGTTCATATTTTTTCGATGCGGTGACAGCCAAGTAACTTGATGAATTTTCCTGCGTCGGAATCTGATACTAAAGACAAAAATATTTCGGGACCTGGCGAAGTTGATCAGCCATTTGTATAGAGAGCTTCTTGTTTTACCGACGCTCGCTCGTTTCAGTGAAGCTTTAAATCGAATATGTCGGAGTGGCTCCACTGAGGCCTCCTTTCTTTTAACCAAGGCCCATCGCAGGTTAGTTACCGCATTTTATACGAGGTAGAAGCATGACTGTACCAAATTACACCCCAATTATGGGTCCAGGTTTTTTAATATAATATGTCTTTATATTTGAGGTGAAACAACTTTTCAAAGGTTCAGTTATTTTTATAAAGCATTATTTGAATTATTTCTTAATTTTTTTACAGAGTTTGATATCAGTTCCATTCGCCGAATATCCTTCTTATTTACTTTCTCCTCATGTACTCCGATTGATTACAAATAATTAAGTGGCCTTCAGACTTTCAATTGCACGCTGACACCAGTTCATTTGCTTTAACTCTCTCCGTCTTCTTCTCATCATCACTTATTTACTCTCATACACTTTATTTTTCTCTTTACACTTACAATCCTCTGCTCTGTTAGCACTCTTGTGTAGTCTCTCCAATCACTACAAAAATATGTCAATGCAGTGACAATGCGAGGCGACGATGAGCCCGACGAATTCGACGAGATGACGCCATGGTTGACATGCAAATTGCCAATTTCAACTAATTTCGCTAAAAGAAATTTCATACAAAAATGGAAATGCAAAAAAAAAAAATGGGAGAGCGCCAGTTAGCTTCATGTACCGCTTCATCCTTTGCGCGGATTCTTTTTCGTTACCAAAGCAATCACAGTGAAATTCGCAATCAATTACGAGCTGTCAATGACAGTGAGAGTATTAAAATTATAATTAGAATTTCGTGGTGCGAATTGTGTTAGAGAGTTAGACTTCAGCCGTGGCTTTGGGGTCTCAAGTTTTACAATTTAAGTGATTAAATACATATTATTATGTGGTTTATCGTGGATCGCGAGGGTTTGAGGTAAATTATTATTATATTTTCAAATGTATGCTTTTAATGGATTTCTAAAAAGCTTGCGATTAAACCTCTCTTGCTGTTGCCTTTTCTGCATGGAATACTTTCAGAGCTTTAGTTTTTTATGTCCATCTGTATAAAATGACTCGAGTTCGGGTGGCCACTGAGCTAAGTCTATCTTTAAACTTGATTATCAAAGTCTACTCATCAGATGTTGCCATCCTCCACGCTTCTGCACCATAAAGTAGGGTGGTATTAATCAGTGACTTATAGAGTTTGGTCCTTGTCCATCGAAAGAGGACTTCTCATTGTACCAGCTCTTTTTTCTACCTTTCCGAAAACCTTGTTTCGTTAGCGGTTGGGCGCAGCGAGTATGAAATGCTGTTCCTCAGTTTATCTTATCTTTCGTTGCTGTTGATTTTTCTCAGGGAGCAGGAGTGCAAGTCGAATAGAAATTGTTTGGCTACATATTGTGATTGTGCCTTTCCGTCAGCGAACCTTAGCTTATAGGGGGCTAAAATCTATCTCGGCTGTATCAAAATAGTGGCCCGAGCTGATTTTAGGATCTCAGATATAGATAACCATAACGGACTACAGTGTTAAGCATTCGAGTGAGGCACATTGAAGTACTTCGGTTTATTCACATTGACGGTGATGTGAGCCTAACTTTCTGTGAGGATATTGATCAAGTGAGTAACGGCACCTTTCCTATTTAGGCACAGAATTTTCCTGGTGCATGCCCTAAATACGTTTGCAGTGGTGGCCTTCGGAATTTTAAGTTCTCATACGATGATTTATTATAAGGCTTGGACATTCTTAATATAAAGATCTTTTCATTTCGGACCTAGGTAATGAAAATGATAGGCATACCGTCAGATAAGTAGAGGAATAGAGGATCACATCACTCGTGGTAGCCAAGCATTAGAATGAAGAAGCACCAACTAGGGCAAAAATGCAATGCTGACATCTCGAGAGAACTCTGAAACTAAATCCAATATTGCCAACCGGATTAAATATTTGGATTAAGGCTATCAAATATTGTTAAGAATGGTTCTAATCTGCTTGAGTCCAGAATTTGACTTGAATTTGTAAATTTATGTTATTCAATTTCACCTCTATAAATCATTTCTATACTGGTCGTGCTTATAATAAGAATTTGTTCATACAATCCTAGTAGTTGAGGCAATTGAGCTTTAAATTAGACTCACTGAGTTGGGTGTTCACACATATTCAATTAAGCTGAAACAAATAAAACAGCAAATTCTTCTAGAAATATTTTCGTATTACTGTTTCCAGCGAGAGTTAAGATGATTCCAAGAAGGTTTTTAAGGTGATTCCGATTAAGTCCATATAACTTGAGCTGAGTGGTTACCACCGAGTACTGTCATGAACTCATGAGTTAGAATCCTGGCCTAGCCACATCTCCAATTATACGAAATAAGTTTCTAAATTATTATTATTATTTTTTTTTAATGTGGTCGCATGGGTAGGGAATGCCAACCTCTCCGATATATTTTTGGTATGGAAAAAAAAGGCTCTTCATAAAAATCCATCAGCCGTTCGAGAGCGGTTCAAAACAAACTGTAGGTCCCTCCGTATGTGTGACACACATCCAGATTCACACCACAGAAGAGTTTAGTCCAAAATTGCTTCAGCGGTTATAGCATGCTAATTATATAACTCAACTTTTTCTGCTACATGTAACATTAAAAAACTATTAATCGGCATTTTTTGAATAATTTCTTTCTTATTGTCGTGAATAATAGTTTTTTGATATTTATCTTTAGGGCATTACCTCAAGAAACCGTTAGATTTACGCCTGAGCAACGTTTACAAATCATTCAACTTTATTATGAAAATTCACGTTCTGTAAAGAATGTAGAAGCAACTCGGACTGACGTATGGAACGACTTGGCGCATTTTACATCGAGATATTAAATTGAAAGCCTATAAAATACTTGGGCTCTTGAAAAGTTCCAAGAAGATCTGACGTTTTCGAGCCAAATTTCCTTCAGCAATGAGGCCCATTTTGGGACAAAGAGCAGCCTGAACAGATTCAAAAGCTGCCATTTCATCCAAAAAAAACAACGGTTTGGTGTGGGTTGTGGGCCGGTGGAATCATCCGTCCATATTTTTTTCAAAAATGATGCCGCTGAGAACGTAACCGTCAATGGCAACCGTTATCGCGCTATCATAACCGACTATTTGATGTTTGGAATTGAAGCTCGTGATCTCCGCGACATTTGGTTTCAACAAGACGGTGTCACTTCCCACACATCGCATCAATCAATGGATTTATTGAGAGAATACTTCGCTGAGCAGATAATTTCACGTTTCGGGACGGTCGATTGGCCACCCAGATTGTGTGAAACTACACCGTTAGACTTTTTCTTGTATGTAAATGTAAAGTCTAAAGTCTATGCGGACAATCCCGCTTCGATTCAGGCCTTGGAGCAAAACATTACGTGAGTCATTCGCCAGTTACCAGTCGAGGTGCTCGAAGCAGTCATCGAAAATTTGACTCAACGGATGGACCACCGCGGCCAACATTTGGAAGAGATAATCTTCAAAAAATAAATGCCAAATAAATTCACATGATGATATGTAATAGACTTTTCATAAGATAGTTACATAAGAGCTCGGCCGTAATTTCTTAAAAAGTTAGGAGTTTAGGTCAAATTGTTAATCGTATTAATACTCCTTAGCTTGAAGCCCTCTCGTCACAAAAATCTAAGCAACACATCTTAAGCGAGCTTGTTCCTGCCACTGTTTTCAATTTGATCTATATTGCTAAAAATTTTCGTTTGACTATTTCAACATAAAACAACCAAAAGTTTAGATTCTCCGAGATTTTTACATTTCTAATGAATTCAATTTCACTTTCTTTTAAAGTTATCTAGTTCCTATTGGGTACAAATTCACACATTATATTTCACTCCTATTCTGCTATGCACTGCTTCCACATGCATTCATTCAAGCAAGTTGATTTCAAAGATTCCTAACATTGCATGTAAATATATATGTATAAGTATGTTATTTGTATGCACTCTCACATCAAGTGTTACTTACATAGCTCTGAACTATTGCTTGAAGTGTGTAACTTAAGCACCAATATTATGTTTTTTGTGTGGCTGAAATGTGTGCATATTTACCATGCCATCATGCCATGATACCCTTTCGCAGATCACTTGACATTTGAACTGACTCTCAAATCAAAATATTTGCTTACTTTATATTGGTGAAGTCAACATTTAGTTATTTAAGTCAAATCAAATTTTTTGAATAGCTTATGTAGTGACGTGGTGAAGGAGGTTTTGAGGTTGTGGTGTGAGGAATAATAACACAACTTTAGGGTATTACATTAGGTAGTAATATCAGCAGAGAATTTACAGTTTTCACTTTTGAAGACCTAGTTTAAATATTTTTTTTTCTGACCCTGACTTTTATAGAATTTTCTACAAACATACTTCAAAATTTTTTGATTTTTTGTTGTGTGTTTTTAAGTCTCTGTGACCAATGTGAGAGGCGGTTTGTTCTATTTAGACATCTCATATAGAGATCAGCTGTAGTCCAGTGCAGTGTTTGAATTTGCTATAAGCGAGCCTTATTCACCTGAGTGTCGCTGGAAATATAGATATCCGTGTCCGTGAATTCGGCTCTGATGGCTTAAAATATGGCGGAAAAATGTTCAGATCGGATAACCTGAAAGTGACTTTTCGTTTCGATCTATTTGTAGAGGCTTATCCATGCAGTGGTTTCAAAAGTGCAGGGCTATATTTTGGCATCTGTCAAACTTAACTGTCAAACCAAATATGTTTAGATTTGATGAAAAATCAGGCGTTTAATAAAATGGAGCCCTTCACAACCGCACATGCTTTACAATTGTTGAAACCTACTACAAAAACGGTGATTCAAACGTGGTCACAAATTTTACAAGCAATTGGTAAAATTTCAAAGAAATTTGAAGAGACTGGATCGGTTACAGATATTGTATGGTTTGTGCATCTTACTTTCACTCGTTCCACCTCCAATATCGCTGCTTTAAGTGGCTATTTGCCGGTGTTTTCATGAGCTGGAACTTTCTTACGGCACATTATGGCGTATTTTACACTTGTGCATACGCCTAAATCCATATAAAGTCCAGCTCACACAACAACTGAAGTCAGCTGACCTTTCACAATGCCGTAGTTACGTCGATTTTGTGCTTGAACAACAAGCAATGGACCGTAATTTTTTCAACAAAATTTTCTTCATTGACGTGGCAAATTTCTCAATCGGTGGATATGTAAGTAAGCAAAATTATCCCATTTGAGGCTACGAGAATCTGTTTCTGTTTTGTGCGGTCTTTGATCCGGAGGTGTGATTAAAACGGCGAGACTGTCACTGTCAATTCGGAGCGTTGTAGTCGTATGATAACCGCATTTTTTTGGACTGTTGATGTAATATTTCTATGAATATATTTTTACCGGCTTTAAAGGGTTTGTGTATACCTTGAGTTCTTCCTTGTATGTGTGCAAGTGTGACTTCTCAGATGGTCTTCTGATGTGCTTTGTTGAAGATCTTCCTGCACGATTTGCAGAGACTATCTCTTTTCATTGACCATCATCTGTACCTTTCGCTTTTGATCTGATATTCATGCGACTTACGTCCTCCCTTGGGTCGCTGTGCTAGTTTAAGTGAAGTGATCTACTTGGTTTTTAAAACTATTTGAAGATCATAGGAAGAATGTGTTGCGATTCGCTAGAAAGGAATGAAGAGTGGAATTATACGATTAGGGAAAGAGTTCTTTTCTAGAATTCTCCAACCTTTGTCACATACACTTAGATCTTTTCTTTATAGCTTTCAGTCTAAAACTTTCTTAACATTCTTATTGAAGGGATTTGTGTCCTTTCCCTATTGAATACTACTTGGTGGTCGCCGCTTATATTCGTATCGCATGCCGTCAATAAATTCCTTTTTGGTTTTGATTTGTAGTTTCATGCCGGATCCATCTTTAAAAATCTATATTTCTACCAAAAATTACTTTAAATGCTTCAAGTTGATTCCACAAAAATATTCTTAAAATTCCAATGCGTTTTTTGACATTTTTCCAGTAGCCAGAGTGTTAAAGGAATTCCGAATAGTGCCCCTAGCACGTTAGGTACCATAAAATAGCAATAAAACAAGACTGTCTTCTTCACAACTTTGCTGATATACAACAAATGACTCCCCTGAGATTTGACACATTTACACCCCAATACGAAGATAATATTAAGTGTTTCTTTTCCAGAGCGTCTTAAAGCCATTTCATTGCATGAATTGTACAGCCAATGAGTGAAAAGAAATATTTGTTGTTGTTTTTTTCAACTTAACCTTAAGAAACCAAATCCAAAGCGACAAATTGCTAACTATTTTCAACACTTTTGGATGAAAAGGAATTTCTTGAAAACATATTACATTATTACATATGTATATACAATAGTAAATACAGAATGGTCATTTTGGAAATGTTTGCGTGTTATACATTTGAGCATGTAGTAGTGTTTGATTGTTGGGGACATGAATTTTGGCGACATCATAAAATTGCTGGCCAATCGCACGCTCCTTGTCTTGTCTGCGTTGAGTCTTCTAATAGCTGATGCAAGCAATTCACATACAACAAAAGTACAACAGCCAAAGTAAACTTCGGACTTATACAAATGTATTTGTGTACGTCTGCTTATGTGTGTCGTTTATCTTTATTTGGTGTTTTAGGTTGCCCCTGGTCATTGTCACGTGGGGCGTTGTTGTTAGCATCAAATTATTTTATTGTAAAAAAATTACTGTACAAAAACTACACAAAAATATGTATTAAGTTCACCAACTCCTGGTTTGATTCTTAAATTCAATATACTCTCGCCACCAGCCACTAGTTACGGTCTAGAAAGATTAAGTAGGTAATGTTTTCACAGAATTTTCTAGCATTACCCCTGTCAGACAGCTACTCAGACTCTTCGTGCTCACACATTTCGGTCTCTCGCTGTTTTCTTTTGCAAATGCGTTTTGCTTCTCTCTTCAGCTCTAAGTTTTTATCCCACTCCGTACGTGTCGTGGTCGATTGGAGCGTTGCGAGGTAGACTGTCAGTTTTATCTCTACTGCACTTCGACATTCCTCATCGTCCCAGCTCTTTTCGCGACATTGCCGAGAACCAATTGTTTCCGCAGTGTTGATAAGAAGGAGACTTGAAATGCCGTTCCATAGCTCCCTTAGATCGAGTTGCTAATAGGTCCTCTCAGAAATCAATAGCGCACGTCGAGTAGAAAACTGAGTGTCTGCTGTGATAGCGGCTTTTCTGCGTCGAACCTTCCTTAGGCGTTCTTTGTTGCAAAAAGACGAGTGCTTATCTTCGCTGCGACAAGATATTGATCCAAGTCGGTATTAAGTTCTCGGACATGTCTTCCGCCAATAACAACATGAGCGATTCGGTTGAGCGACGGTGTTCCATCAGCCCATTTAGAGATATTTAGTCATGAAGGTTGCATTTAACAACAGTTTAACCAGAGAAAAATTCTCTGCCTACCTTATCGTTAAAGTCCCGAAGCCCAGTTTTGACAACATTGCGACGACAGTGCTTATAAGTATGCTCGAGGGACTGATAAAAGCGATTCTTACTCAGATCGATCTTCACTTACGCCAGAGCGCGAGCCAAGATGAGCGATATGTTGAAAAACGTATCTCTCTCGCATACCACAAATCCTGCATAAAAATTTTGCTCTTTTATATAGCCTCTGTAGTAGATTTCACAAGATCCACCTTCTTCCGTCTTTGTCCAGTCTATCGCACTTCTTGGAGCGTAGCGATGCCAGCCTTCAGTCTTATGAGGACATCAACCAGCAGGACAGCGGTATCTTAATAATTAATTGCCCTTATATCCCTGGTGTTTGTCCTCGAATAGTAATCCTCAAAAATTGTGTAGTGATCATTATCAAATGAGGGCTTTCTCATTCGAGGCATTGTAAATTTTTTCATTGCACCTAGCTTTTACCCGGCCGGTCTCAAACCCAGCATACAACACCGACGACCATTCGCAGACGCGCCTAAAGCTCCCTCTCTTTTAGATCTAATACAAGGCGCTACATAGGTTGGTTACCACAACTTGCATAAGAGTATAGCATTGCCCAAAAACACAACAACAAATCCATTATATTAGATGAGGAGGCTCTAGGAGCTCCCAAGATAAAATTTTTGAGTAAGATATGTTGGGCAACGGTGAACACCACATACGATATAACCATTAGCTGCGGAGGATATCCGGTGACATTAGCATAGTTCAGCGCATCAAGGGATAAGGGCTGAACTGACTGCTTTAAAAATAATAAATTCAGTACCCGTCGGTGGAAGCAGAGAAGAAGGAACAACATCCTTTAGAAAGACCAGGTGGATAAGGCCTTGGCTTCACTTAGTGTCTTCAAACGGCGAAAAAAAGAAACGACTGAGGTGCTGTTTCATGAACCATTTTCTGTTCATTTATATTTTAATCCAAAGTATGTAAGTGCCAGAATAAAAGGAGATAGATCTTTCTTTCTTGTTTCAATTTTCTTTTATTCTTGTCTAATTTTGGTTTTTTCTTTTTAATTTCCAGAATTTTTCATTTGCATATGAATTCATTTGCGGGCCGCTGAGCGTTGGATAGCATGTGGCGAAATGTAATTTCGGTGAACTCCATGCTTTTTTTGTATTTTGATTTGATTGTTGCAAAATTTTTAGGTTAAGAATTTATTTTCAGTACAAAATAAAATATTTTCTATAAACCACCAAAAATGCAACTGCAATGTGTTGTAAGCTAACAATGTGAACAAAAGAGTTTGAATACTAACTCACCGAGAAGAACAATTGGAGCAAGTGGAAGTTGCGCAGAACATGCATACAGTATATGAGTATAGAGTAAATATATACATATATACATACTTGTATAGATACGCATGTGAATCTGTCACGTAACATAACTACCCTATTGAAAATTACTCGCTTAAATTGTCTATGTTTTAAAGGTTTAATTTCTAAACTCAATAAATGGTGATCAAAGTAG
The DNA here is from genome assembly GCA_030068015.2 of Neoceratitis asiatica. Lineage (NCBI taxonomy): Eukaryota > Metazoa > Arthropoda > Insecta > Diptera > Tephritidae > Neoceratitis > Neoceratitis asiatica. The sequence goes on along the minus strand of CM061525.1, from coordinate 36,124,137 downwards.
AGGTACTTTTTTCAATGGCCTTTTTTTTTTAACAGATCACGCGTGAGTCGTGGCAAGCTGTCATGTTATTTTTGTTCAGTTTTGTTTGTTATAACATCATGGAAACACGTACGCCTGAACAACGTTTATAAATCATTCGACTTTATTACGAAAATTAACTCTCTCTAAAGAATGTGTTTCGCGCGCTTCGTTCAACTTATGGCCAACATATTCGACCTACTGAGCGTACTATTCGTAACACCATCACCCATCTTGAGACCCCGCATTCATTATTGCATAATATTTGACCGAATAGACCATGTCCAGCACGCAGTAAAAAAAATATAGCGGCCGTAGCTGAGAGTGTACACGAAGACCGTGGAGAGTCGATTCGACGCCGTTCGCAGCAACTCGGACTAACGTATGGAACGATTTGATGCATTTTACGTCGAGATCGTAAATTGAAAGCGTACAAAATACAGCTTGTGTAAGAACTGAAGCCGCACGACCTTCCCAAGCAACATCGCTTCGCTCTAAGGGCTCTTGAAAAGTTCCAGGAGAATTCGACGTTTTCGAGCCAAATTTTGTTCAGTGATGAGGCCCATTTCTGGTTCTATGGGTATGAAAATAAGCCAAACTGTTACATTTGGGACGAAGAAAAATCTGAAGGGACTCAAGGGCTGTCATTTCATCTAGAAAAAACAATGAGTTGGTGTGGTTTGTGGGCCGGTGGAATCATCGTTACATATTTCTTCAGAAAAGATGCCGGGTGAGAACGTAACCGTCAATGGCGACCGTTATCGCGTCATAATAACCGACTATTTGATGCCTGAAATTGAAGCTCATGATCTCTGCGACATTTGGTCAATTGATTTATTTTGAGAGCACTTCGCTGAGCAGATAATTTCACGTTTTGGGCTGGTCGATTGGCTACCAAGATCGTCTGATATCACGCCATTAGAATTTTTCCTGTGGGTTTATGCAAAGTCTAAAGTCCATGCGGGCAATCTCGCTTCGATTCGGGCCTTGTTCGCCAGTTACCAGTCGTAATGTTTGACCGAGTCGTCGAAAATTAGACTCAATGGATGGACCATCTGAGACGTAGCCACGACCAACTTTTGAAAGAGATAAACTTCAAAGAATAAATGCCAAAGAATGTTCTTTGGGATGATAATAAACATGCGACATTAAAATTGAATTTTTTGCTTTAGAAAAGTAGGGAACCTCGAAAGGGATCACCCTTTATTTCACTCATATGATGGCATATAACGATGTAATGGATGCGATACAAGCTTCTTCGATTAAACAATTAGGTGAAAGTGAAAAAGAGCCAGACCATGTGCTGACATAAATCAATTGAAGCTAATTCGACTCACTTCACTCAAGAATATTTAATTTATTTTGTTTAATAATTCTTATGATTACGTCAATTAATTTCCAATTGAGCACACATACACACATACATATCATGCAACAGCTAGCATTCGGCTACCCTCATAAACAACAACAACATCGATAGTGAACACATTAGTATTCAAATGCGACTTCATGGAAATTGGTGCAGAACCAGTGAGGTCACCACCATCACTCGAGTGAATTCAATGGACTCCGTATGAAGTCAAACAACAATTGGTAATGTATAAATGTATAAATGTATAAATGCAACTGTTATAAATGTATGAGTGTGTTTGTGCGTCTACAAATGCAAACAATGCCATTGCAAATATTTACAAGCGCTTTTATGCATATATGTATGTGTGTATATGTAAGTATGCATATGTTGGTTATCGCGCGAGCATTGTGTGACACCAATGCAGTGGTATTTAAATTACAAATGAAATGCCAGCACAGAAAATGCCAACAAATACAACAACACAACAATTATATGCAAATACGCGACGGAGGGGCACTTGCGGCAAATGCTGCGAATATTTTACTAAAACAGTTTCAGGGCATGCTAGAAAGCGCATTCATACATACGAATACACACGCAGTTGAGCTGTGGAATAGTTTTGCATTGAAGCGGCAATATGTTGTTCAGTCAAAACATTCCTTTAGCAGCGCAGAGTTTCCCAAACTTTTCAGCATAAAGATGGTGTGCTCTTTCTTTTCTCTCCTAATTTAGCAACAAAGCGTTCAGAAATCATAACTATTCGGAGAAGCTGACAAATTTTGATGTTTTATCTTTGAACAATGTTAGAGAAATAGTCTGAACCAAGTCATTTAAACTCTATTTTGAAAAATAGGACTGTCTATAAAAAGCTCTGAATGCACAGTTCCACTTTCAGTCAGCTCTGACAGTAGGGATGGGGTAAGACTTCTAACTACAGAATTGTAAATCTGATAGAGAGAGTATGAAATTCCACTCGAGGAAGCTTCGAAGTACTCAATGGTATCCCCTCTTGTTTGCTATTCAGTAATACTTAATAAAGTGTGACTCTCCTCGCCATCTCATCTTCATTGAGTTAAGCTGAATTGATGTGGTTGCTACTCACATAGCATAGGGTCAAAACACTTAGGTCTATATACCCATTTTGATATCACTAAAAGGTACATGTGGCAGCCGTAATAGTCAAGTGGATAGAATTGCGTACTACAATGCGGAAGGTCAGGGTTCGAGTCCAGATGCAAGCAAGATGAAAAGTTATAAAAAATTAATTTTTCTAATTGAGGTCGCCACTCGGTAGGGAATATCAAGCCCTCCGAGTGTATTTCTGACAATATAAGCTCATTACAAAAATTCATTGGCCGTTGGAAGGCGGCTTAGAGTAAACTGTAGGTACCTCCACTTGTTGGTAAAAGAACATCAAGACGCAAAACCACAAGTTGGGGGAGGAGCTCGACCTAAAATCGCTTCAGTGGTTACAAAGCGACAAACGGTTCATGTTACCTACCCTAAAGAGCTTACCTTTTGGTATACCTACTAAAGGCTGGGAGATTAATTGTGCCAGATAAGTGTTGTAATCTTCAAGAAGAAATGATTTTCACCTTCGTCCTGGCAGCTGTTACCGAAAACGTCCTTAATTTTGCGTAAAATCACCATTAACCAGCAATATTTTTTAACATCGTTCACCCTTTAAGGTCAATGACTAACCACATCTGCTTGGTCTCATTACACCGGGTTCAATTAGGAACTTCGGGTTTGCTGTGGATAGAGGCTTATCCGTAATGTATGGAGAGTTTATATTGTTTAAAAATAACTCGTCAAGGCGTCGCAAGCTCGGTCGTCTCGCAGTTACTTCTGATATCTCTGCGTCTAGAGCACTATCGTTCTGTATTTCTTCCAAACTATTGTAAGATGAGTTTTGTCAAAGCCTGTGGTAAGCTCAGCCTATCCAGAGTCGAGAGAAGATCTCACTAACCCCCGCCAAATAAAACACAGTCATTAAATGTGCTTAATTCGAACAAAAAACACACAGGCTCTACAATTAGAGTGCCTGAAATTTTATACAGAAGAGAGAGAACGGTGACTATGACTATGATAGAAAATATTTTTTCTTGTTTGGATTTTTAAACGAATTTTGAGTATTTTCTTACGAACAAGTACAAAAATCGCCTTAATTCAAAATTCAAAAAAACCAATGAATATTTAATTCTGTTAATTTTTAACATTATTTTATTCACATGGAGTGCCTTCTGCACATAAGCTGTTGAATTTTCCCTAATCTGACACTTCTGCCAACATTAGAGTGGGATATGGGAGGATGTACTCAGTTGCAATATTAGCGAAAATGAGTAAGTTTCGTATCTAGTAATCTGTGCTAACAAGGCTGACCTGACTTCGGGCAAATCGAATGTTTAATACGCATTCAGCTATGCACTGGTTGAGAATTAGTTTTTTATGACGAGCGAATTACCTGGTGCACAATTTGGATTCATAATTAATGGTAAATCACCCTGTGCTTAAACTGACGGATCGTGCCTTTACAGGACTTTGACTTTGATCTCATGGTTTTTTTCACTCAATTTCACTTATCTTATAGCAAAATCTCTATACAATTTTAGAATTTCTAATAGAAATTCCAAATCTCAGACCTTCTTCAAATATATCTCCTACAGAGATTCACAATAAGTTCTGGCGGATTTGATAGCATCGATTAAATCTTTGTATTCACAGCCATCTCAATTATTTTCTACGAAGTCGAACAATATATCCAACACTTAAGTATGAGAAGCAACTCATACTCATACTCAACGACATGTCTGAGTTTTGACTACTCTAACGATTTTCTGTCTGATGAGTAAAGCGGACGAAGATTGGTACGAATTGAATACTAGTAATTCGTCCGTGAATGCTGGTTCGCTGTGCTGTGTTAGCATAAGACAGCTGATATCGATAGTCGTCCAAATGGTTGTAACTATGTAGACATGGCAGAAAAAGTCTGTGTTCACTCACTGTATTAAAGTATTCAACTAAAAAAAGTTATAAATTTTAAAACAATCACTATTTTATTTTCACTTATTTTGTGTACAATTATTTCAAGAATGTTTGAGCAGAATTTTGTAGAATTCGAGCTGCGTCGTTCTGAGTTAACGGGATTGTAGTACCGCTACTTAAGTTCACTTTAAAAAGCGATGGTTTGTTGCATAGAAAATACAAATTATTTATTTTGAATTTAATTTTAAAGGATACACGATAGTAATCGCGATTAAGATGAAGCTAAAGTGTAGAAACACAAATTGGCGAACGGAAAATCCATGTTGGTTTGTGACAGAATGGTAAAAATTATCGGGAAATCGCGAAAACTGTTGGGAGACAGTACTCCTCTGTCCAGAGAATAATAAACAACTTCAAACAAACAAAATCTTATAGGTCTAAGCCACGCTCTGGACGACTGACGGAAAGAGAAGAGCGCAACCTAACCATTCTTGTGAAGTTTAACCCACGTCTAACAGCAAGAAAACTTTCGAAAGACATGTGAATTAAATAACCAAAAGAAATTATGTCCAGACACGATACGAAAAATTCTGAAAAGGATCGGATTTCATGACAGATTTGCACGAAGAAAGCCCTTCATATCGAGAGTAAATCGTCTCAAGCGGATGGACTTTGCGAAGGAGCACTTAAACAAGCCTCTAGAGTTTTGGAATACAGTTATTTTTTCAGCAAGAGAGACAGAGAGCAAGTTTTCATTTTTGGGATAGAAGACCGTAAGATTATTTAGAGAAAAAGCGAAACAGTGCTGTAAAAGCAAGCTCTCGTACCCACGGTAGAGCATGGTAGTGGAGGTGCTGTGATGTAGGGCTGCATGGCAAGTTCGGGTGTAGGAAAATTCAGTTTATTGAGTCGATCATGATCAAGCATGATAATCTTAATATTTTCAAAAAAAATTTGAAAGAAAGTGCAGTAATTTTTAATTTTAATTTTTAGCCTTTTGTTTTATTATTCTTGATGAGAACGCAGAATTTTTCTGTTTGGTTTAAGTGACCTTTTTGTTTATATGTGATCTCATTTTAAATTTATATTAATTATTGGTACCACAGTTTGTGTAGCAGTTACCTTTTATTGAACTTAATGAAATAATGTAAAAAAAAGGTTATGAATGATTTATTGTTTTCGAATTTTCATAGTGCAAACAAAGTATACTTAGATGAATGAAAACTTTTTCTGCCATGTGTATATATACAAAACACTTAGAAATATATTAAAATGCACATTGCTTAAAAATAATGATAACAATCAAAGTTTGCTTTAAGTTTGACGCTGCTTTTGTATCTATTGTGGTTGATAAATGCACTAATAAGTCTAATAATATGGATTGCATGAGTGGCTCAGAGTAGGAGAGTTCGGCTGACTACAACGAATTCATATTCAAAATTTTATGAAGGATTGTGAATAGGGGAAAAGCGATTGATTGTATATTTCTGATCCTTGCAACTTACGCCCTCATCAAGGATAACACTTTCCCAAAGTGTTGGATATCAGTGATTTATAAATAAGAAAGAAAGTTTGATTATTTCTTTTTGGTTATAAGTAAATGAGCTATATTCAAAGGCCTATTTTTGTTAGAAACATTATTTTTTCATTGAATATTTCGTTATACAACAAAGAAAAAATGGTAGAAGTGACAGCTGTTTCGGAGATCACAACATCTCATCATCAGACTTCTGTTGCCAGCAATCGAACCGATGGATTCTGGCAACACTGGATTCTGGATTATTTCAAGTTCATCATTAAAAGAGAGAATTCTATTACTGGTTTGAGTACTGCTAAGCACACAACAACGCTGAATGGAAAGGCAGGGTTGATAACTTTAAAGTAATCTTTGAATTTCGATTTCTTACTAGATACCATAATTCCTGGAGCTCTTAGCATTCTAAAATTCAACATAATTGGGAAACACTGCTTGAGCTCAAGCAACAATAAATAAGATTCAAGCAACAGCATGTTATCATTGCTTTATTGCGTCAAAGCTGCAGGGCTCCGAAAGCCTTTCGCGCTAACATTAGTGAGTAACTACAATACATATACATATACATATATGTATATATATGCACGTGAGTCCATGTCACACACATTTTGACCCCATTTGGTTTTTCCTGCAACTCCTTTGGCTTTATTGCCCTGACCGACCTTAAAAGCCGCTCAAATTGCTTTTACTCTTATTTTGCCTCTGTTGCTGTCACCGCTTGTTCTTGCTCCTGCAGCTGCTTGGTTGGTTATTATTGTTGTTGTTGCAATAACTAGTATGTCACTACTCGGGTCGGTTCTACAGCATCAAACCATTACTTAATTAATTAAATTGAATTTAACCCGAATTTGCTCCTTTCTGTCCATTATGTCGGCGCTTTTATGATGAAATTTATTGAATTTTCGTCTGCTTTGGCTTTTACTATTAGATATTATGAGCTTTTGGTGTATGGTCCAACAGGTGAAAGCTTTTTTTTTTTTTGAGTGAGTGTGTACCTTTTTACTTTATTTTGGGCAAATTTCCTTTCGTGAGTTAATATATTTCGTTGTTGGTACCTTTTCAAAATAGCAATTTTGGTTGGCAGAAATTTGTTGTTTTCGCCAATCACAAAATTTGGGGTAAAATTTAATAATATTATACATTGATTGTTGTTTTTGCTTTCCTTCTTGAGTGTATGCGATTAGCGTATCCAAAGTAGTCTGTTTTATATGTTCTTCAGACGTCTATTTTCTGCTAATAATATTTGGTAAGCAAGTTCAGAAGTAGCGGGTTTCAACTATGTATTGTATTGTATTTGCCATAAAACTAAGAAATTACTTTACATAAACTTGTCTGAAATTTAAATAATTTTTTTTTTAATATTTCACTTAAAATCAAAAAATACTTTATTCATATTTATCGCGTTTGAAAGAGTCTAACAAGAATTTCGTTGGTACAATATACTTATGAAACTTTAGAATTTTCTCTCCACGCCCCACGGGCGGGACAGATACCGAGAGCTGTACAGGAAGAAGAGATGCATTTGTAAACAAAAACATAATCGGATTCGTTCCTTTTTGTCTGTGTGAATATGAAGCAAGAGAAGCTGGCCGACAACTGTAATGCTCGGAAATTCTAAAGAGTGATCTAAGTAGAGATACTTTTTTCAATAGACTTTTTTGACAGATCAGGTGTGAGTCGTATCAAGCTGTCATATTATTTTTGCTCAGTACTGTTTGGCATTTCATTATGGAAAGACTTACGCCTGAACAAGGTTTCCAAAACATTCAACTTTATTACGAAAATTCACGTTCTGTAAATAACGTGTCTCGCGCGCTTCGCTAAGCTTATGGTCAATATAATCGGCCTACAGTGCGTACTATTCGCAACACCATCACCCATCTTGAGACCCAACATTCATTATTGGATAATATTTGACCGAATAGACCACGTCCAGCACGTAGTGAAGAAAATATAAGCGGCCGTAGCAGAGAGTGTGCACGAAGACCGTGGAGAGTCTTGTGTAAGAACTGAAGCCGCACGACCTTCCCAAGCGACATCGCTTCGCTCTATGGGCTCTTGAAAAGTTCCAAGAAGATCCGACGTTTTCGAGCCAAATTTTGTTCAGCGATGAGGCCCATTTCTGGCTCAATACGTACCCCAAGCAAAATTGCCGCATTTGAGACGAAGAGAGAACGTAACCGTCAATGACTAAAGTTATCGCGCTATGATAACCGACTATTTGATGCCTGAAATTGAAGCTCGTGATCTCCGCGACATGTGGTTGCAACAAGACCACCAAGATCGTGTTATATCACACCGTTAACATTTTTCCTGTGGGGATAGCCGAGGATAGCATTTGAAAAAGATAATCTTCAAAAAATAAATGCCAAAGAATGTTCTTTCGTCTGTGTTTTTTCTTTAAAGAAGTAGGGAACCAGACAAGTTACAATATTTTACAAAAGTGTACAACTGCTGGCATGTGCCGATGATATTCATATCATTGTCTATGACAACTGCATCGTAAGTTCTCTTTTTTTCAAATTAGACAAAGAAGCGAAGCGAATAAATGTGGCAATGAACGAGGGAAAAATGAAATATCTCCTGTGATCATATTAACAGTCGTCGCTTTCGCGACTTGGCTCCAACGTCATTGTTGAAAGTCATACCTTTGAAGTTGTGGACAATTTCGTCTATCTAGGAACCAGCATCAACAACGCGAACAAAGTCAACCTTGAAATCGAATGCAGAATCTCTTCTTCCAGCTGAAGCTACTTTGGAGTGAGCATTATACTCGGCTTTGGGAGTTTGGTGCCAGTTGGAGTTGATCTAAGTTAAGCCAGATATCCCTCCATCTGCTCCTACCAATGAAAATAATTTCATTCTCTCCCTTAGGTTCCACTGAGGACACTGCATCGAATACTTTCAGAATTGGAGTGTTTACGTCTACCTGGATCACAGCCTATTCCTATTCTCTGAACTATGTTAATATCGCTTTGGGAGTTTGGTGCCAGTTGGAGTTGATCTAAGTTAAGCCAGATATCCCTCCATCTGATCCTACCAATGAAAATAGTTTCATTCTCTCCCTTAGGTTCCACTGAGGACACTGCATCGAATACTTTCAGAATTGGAGTGTTTACGTCTACCTGGATCATAGCCTATTCCTATTCTCTGAACTATGTTAATATCGTCGTACAGCTCATCGTTCCATAAATCTTCCGTATAACCTTTTTATTGAAAATTTCTTCTGCCGTCTAATTGGATGTCGACATCAGCCACGCTTCTACGTACGCTAGCAGCTGCACACACTTATAGAAGATTGCACCTTCTCGCGTCAGTTTATACAGCTGCATAAGCGTTGCGGGGATACCAAATTTAGATAGCTCCTTTTTGTGTTGTTTTACAGACGGGAGATACTGTTCGAACTTCTTCTTAGTCAAGTAATGGAACATCTGCTCCACCGTCATCAATTGGGATTACGGGCTCGCCATTTTCGAAGATTTCATTTTCACTGCCGTCAGCGCATGGAGAACTGTTCCCTGCATAAATTAAGTATATTCTGGGTCACAGCCGCTAGATCACCTTTTTGTTTCCTACATGAGTATTTTCCGGTCTTGAAATCTTCTTTAAGCCGTCGAATTTTTCATAGAGTCTTCGAGCATTACTTCAAAGCAACAGCTCTATTTTTTTGTCTCCAAATGAGTCTGGCTTCACTCTTCAAATCTCTGTATCTCTCCTTAACGCTGAGCTTTAACTCGTTTCTAATATCTGTATCCCCTCCACTAGTTAACTGTGGTTGAAGGCAACTCACAAGTTTACCTTATATTTGCTATCAGCACAGCTCAATATTTTATAATTATTTGCTTAAGAAAATAACAATTAAAAACAAAACCAATATAAAGAAGCTCACGTTATTACCTAGAGCTCTCTCTCTTTTCGCTAACCTATCAACTTGTCATAGAGTAGAGTGGATAGTAGCGCATCCACCACTCATTTTGCTTACAAGCTGTATCCACCTGTAAATTGGTCTTCACAGGAGCTCACAGTTAATTTCCTCTAAAGATTAGAATGCGGAAACGTCCTTAAGGTCATTCGTTGTTACCAACAGCCGTCGAAGTGTGTATGTCTGTGACGGAACCAAAGTTTGCAGTTCACCGCAAATGCGCGAAAAAGAGATTGGAATTTGTTTGACGGCGCGCCGTAAACCATTTACTTTCTTCAAGTAGCTTTCCGTTTGAAATTGTTTGTTGAAACTCAAAGGTTGAGTCGTGTTTTTTGCCTTCTCCAGCTGCGGCTGTCGTCAGATCACTTGAATGTGTTGTGCGAAAGTAAATACTTGGAAATCTTTTAGCTCACGAAAAAGTTTGCAACTCATTTCGTTTGTAAATTCCGCCGAGAGCGTCAAGTGTTGCTTAGCTGAAATTGAAGTACGAGTTCACAGTACGTTGGAAATAGTAATGGAAAGAAATGGCACTACAAGTCACTGAAATACGGGTTTAGTGCAACTATTTGCAAAGGCAAAATACATTTGGAATTAAAACAAAGGAAAGGCGCGTAAAGAAGGAGCTTGCAGTGCAGGAGAGTTTTGTAAGGTTATAGGTGAAAGTTGTACCGACGTGGAAATGAGTGTATGCAGCGAGAGCCGACTGTGAAGCCGTTGTGTTTGGTTAACGGTATTTTGTGTTTTTAGTAAATTAAAGAAAGCAAATAATGAAACGGTAAAGCAAAGATAGTCGAGCTGACATCAGCTCTTTAAGTTACACAGAATAAAATACTTACGGTTATAGTTCACATAGAAATCAAAACAATAGGTTTCAGGAGCTCACACATTCCGCCGAGCACCTCTTCCAATATTTGGTTTTACGTTTTGATGTTTTTACCAAAAAATTGAGGGATCTACAGTTTATTCTAAATCGCCTCCGAACGGCCGATAGGTTTCTATGAAGAGCTTTTATTTCATGTCTGAAATACACCTGGAGGGATTGACTTTCATTGATGAGGGACGACCACAATTAGATAAATGAATTTTTTATATTTTTGAGGCTGCTCGAATCTGCACTCGAACCCAGGACTTCCGAATTGGTAGTACGTAATGCTAACCACTAGGCTATTAGGCCTGATATAACCTATAAGAAATGTGCTATGTGTAATTTAAGGGTAGACCTCTATGAGAAAGAGGAGACCCCTTCTCCTATTGCGTTTGTCCTGAGCGCATAAAAGGAGTCGAGCCGAATCAATACCGGCGGCCACAGTGTCGTAAGTCTTCAACAGTGGAGTGAGCGGCGAATCGTTATTATGCTGAGGGACTTAAATTCAAAATTACAGAAAAAACGTTTTCTTATAGCAGTCGTCTCTTCGGAGGAAATGTCAACCAGTCCAGCTATATTTCTGATATGAAAAAAGCTTCTTAAAGAAATCCATCAAACATTGTAGAGTTACAAGATGCAGGAAGAGCTTGGCCAAAAATTGTTTCATCGCAGAACGTTTGTTATTGTTGTTGTAGTAAGCGAAAAAATATTCCCCAAATTGGCTTTGGAGAATATGGTGGCAGTGACAGTCCTTTGCCGGATAAAGGTCCGGTTCGTTCCAATACGAAGACCCGACTGTCGCGAAAAGTATTTGATTTTAGTCGCCTATTACGACGGGCTTTCTTCACCGAAGGTAAACTCTTGAACTCCTAATCCGCAGGGATCGTTTATTATCATCTATAAAGTAAGACAGGTATGATTAGTGACTTTTAGAGCTTGTTTCCTTTAATTGTAGCAATAAATATTGCCTCGTTGTTGGATATTGCCGCTTCATAAGTATGTTCAATTTTCACTCTTCGGTTCAAGTAGCGCACTTTTTCATTTCATTTCATTTATTGCCCAAAATCACATTAATATAAAAATTTACATAGTTATATAATAGTTTAGTCATTTAGAGCTACCCTAACATACATTTGTATTTATCTAGGAGTTTGAAATTTATTCAGTTATTTCTTATATACTATAAGTTATGTCAGATTTATATATAATTGCCTAGGGCAAAATTTTTTTTTAAAATAATTAATATTCTCCAAATAAGGGCTAAAACGGAGATATGCTTGTATGGTGTAAGTACTAGTATGTGTATGTGGTAACAAGCAACAAGCAACAATCGCCTAAGTCCCATGTTTTTACATGAGGTCCAGGCGACTATTGCCTATAGCCACAGATATGCTTTGAGAAACTTACTCTAAGCTACTTTAGGTTACTTTACTATAAACTTACTATAAAGTTACTTTACTATAAACTGGTCAGTGCTATAAACACAGTTTTCTTCGTTGAAATTATAAGATTTGTAGCGTCTATGATAGTAGATCGTTTTACTATTTTTGTGTAGCATGGAATTATTTTTTAGTATTTTTAAATATATTGGAGATAAGTATCTTTCTCTTAAAGGTAAAGATATTTCTGTTTGTTTTGATAAATATTCGTTGATTAACTCGTTATCCAAGTGAGCCATTCTTTCAACAAATCGATCTGAGGATTTAATTAGAAAAGAATCTATTCGAGATATTTTACATTTCTCATATAAAACTTTATTAGAAACTCTCTTGCGAAAAGTGCCACTTCTGTAAGGTTGGCGGTTGAGTCCGCTACAAAGTCGAAGAATATATCGCTCAAATCGCCTGAGTCTCTCCATTTGGCTCGACGAAATGTTAAACCATATAGGATGAGCATAGGAGATTATTGGTCTAATTATTTGTTTATATATATTTAATTTAATGCTGCTTGAGAGGCCACCTTGTCTTCTAATTAGGTTGGAGTAACTGAAAAACATGCGCTTTGCCTTTGCCAAAATATAATCTAAGTGTCGCACAAAGGTAAATTTGCTATCCAATATTACGCCTAAGTATTTTATTTGGTCCTTACTGTTTATATTTGTTTCATTAAACTTTATTTGGGGCTCGTATTTACGAGCGTTTGATAACAAATTTTTTTTGATTCCCTTAATAATAATAGTTTCGCTTTTAGTAAGGTTAACTTTAAGTTTCCATTTTTGAAAGTATTTATTTAGCTCATCAAGATATAGGTTAATAGCATCGTTGGCTTTAGTTATGCGTGGATGAGAACCCATTACGAGAATATCGTCCGCGTATATTATAACTTTAATGTCAGGGCTATTCGTTGAAGTGCTCACTGGTGGATCAGGAAAATCGGCTAAGAATATGTTGTACAGGATTGGTCCTAGTAAGGAGCCTTGGGGAACACCTGCTCCAACATCCCTAATCATAGAATTATGTGCATATTCACTTACGTAAAATGTGCGCTCCTTTAGATAGCTGAACAAAATTTTGCACAGCCTTTTATCAAATTTAAACATCCGATACATTTTAAATATAATGCCTTCTACCCAGGCAGTATCAAAAGCTTTTTCCAAATCTAGGCTGACTATGATAGTTGCTTGACGGCGATTTAGGTTAGTGCATACAAAGTCGGAGAGCAGTGTTAATGCGTGACTAGTTGAATGGTGTGGGCGGAAGCCAAATTGGTAATCTTTCATAATATTATGCTCATCTATGTGTTGCTTGACTTCTTCAAGAATTAATTCCTCTAAGAGTTTACTTATATTTGATAGAAGGGATATTGGACGGTAGCTAAGGACCGAATTAGGGCTAGAATTAGGTTTCGGTACACAAATTACTTTTGCTGTTTTCCATTGTTTGGAAAAGTATCCTATATTAAGTGAATGGTTGAAAAGGACGGCTAAGAATCTCCAGAAATCGTTCGTTGTTCTCTTAAGTAGGAAATTCGGGATACCGTCGTCTCCACAACTCTTTTTATTGTTCTTGAAGCGTAAGGTTACACCAATTTTTTCTGCATCTACGTGTTTGTGTTGTAAGTTGTTCGTATTTACCTCACCATCAGCTGTTAAATTATTTGTAAAATCTACCAAAGGTTCATTTGAATTCATTAGTTCTGCTATACTATTTTCAATTGAAATTGAAAAGCTTTCGTCACCAAGGTGTTGATTTTGAAGGTGTACTTTTTCAAAGGTGTATGCTAATGCATTTACTTTGTGTATATTTTCCGTTAAGACAATATTTTCGCTATTATTGTTGCCCGTTGAGTCTACATAAGGAAGGTCGGTATCAATATGTTCTCGGTTAATTATCAGATCTGGAATTTCCGACTTTTTTTTTAGTCCTAATAGTGCTTTAATTTTGCCGTATGTTTTGTTGTTCATAAGTATTTTGGCAAAGTAATTTGACCAATATTTATCTTCATGTATGCGAATACGATCTTCTATTATTTTACTTAGATTGCGAATAATTGCCCTTAGAGTATTTCTACGCTGAGGATCTACGCATCTTACAGCATTGCGACGTAAGCGCTTTTTTTCAGAAATTAGGTCGAGTATTTCTGTAGGAAGGTTTATCAGACTCCGGTTGCGTACTTCCACTTTTGGAATAGCTCCTGAGTTGAGGGCAGAATCAACGGCTTTATTAAGATTCAGAATACAATCGTCAATTTGATTTCGCGATACATTACAATCGATTGGTAAGTAGCTCGTTTTAAGATTGGCTGAGAGAATATTGTTAAAGAGTTTAAAATCAGTTTTATCATAATTGAAAAACTCGGTTGGCTGGCAATCAAGTACATTATGTTCCGATTCTATAACCAATTCTACTGCTTTATGATCGGATTCAAATTCATGTGTTCTTAGGCAGTTTATGTATCCGTTTGTTTCATCAAAGCTTATTCCAGCAAATGGTGTCACTAAAAAGATATCTAAGTACGAAGCTGTGTACGTAGTTACTCTAGTGGGATGCTTTGTTGGTATTAAGCTTAAGATTGGACATTGCTGTAGAAAATTGTTCAATATTCTCCCGTTGTTATTCGCAAGGGAGTCCCCCCAATTGGGATGCCTAGCATTAAGATCTCCACCAATTATTATTTTGCTCGTATTCAGAGACTCCAAAACCAAATTAAGGTCACTTACGTGAAGTGTATCTGATGGGCGATTATACAAAGCTACAAAGCAAATTTCGTCATCATTTTCAAAAAAGATTTTTATCGCAACTTTTTCCAAATGGGCTGTATCTGGAATTCTAATAAACTCATATTTATATTGCTCTCTTAAGCAGATTGCAGTGGCAGTACTAGTTGTGGGCCTCCTGTTCCTTAAATTTTTAGCCTTGTTCACCTGAGTGATAAAGTTATAACCTTTAAAGTTAAGCTTATGCCTTGGGTTGAGTCGATGTTCAGCTATAAGAACTATATAAGGCTTATGTTTTTTTAAAAAAAGGTTAAAGAAATGTCTTTTATGTTTTGATATCAATGAGTTCACGTTTATGAATATGCATTTCAGATTTTTGCTATCCATGATTAAGTTTTAATTCTGTTAAAAGGCCAAAGAGCGCTATTGATTTTTCATCATCATTATATAGCCATAGTCTAATACATTCATTATTTATGTTTTCAAAATGTTTAACCCCTGTTGTTATTTTTGTTTTCATGTTGTTGCTTTTTAAGGTATCGTCACTACGCGTAACTAAAGCATACGAAGCTGACGTTTTACCTGGCTTAAGACTACTTTTTGTTTTGTTATTTAATGGAATTTTATTGTTGTTATGATTTTTGCGTTCGTTCATTCGTTTGATTATTTCTAATCGTTTTGGACATTTTAAGTAGTTGGCTGTATGCCCTTCTTGGTTACAATTTACGCAGCTCACTGGGACTCCAATTTTTTTAATTAATTGACCTGTCTCGTTATCGGTATGTACGTGCTCTTTATTGTTATTTTCCCTAAGGGGTATTTTACATTCACCTGGGCCGTGATTGTCAATACATTTGACGCATCGATAAGGCAGATAACAATTACTTGCAACATGTGTAAAACGTTGGCATTTTTTACATTGGGAGGGCACCATTGGTTTTAATTTTTCGAAATCTACTTTACAGTTTAGAATATACTTAATATTATAAAAGTCAGCTAGCTTAGAGTTATGGCTGAGTTGGATTAACCAAGTGCCATTTTTAAATTTTGCGAGTTTAACAATTTCAATGTCAAGCTTAAGATCACTAAGATAAGTCATAATTTCATCGTGCTCATAGTCATTTGACAATTTTTTTATGATGATTGAGTACGGCTTTTCCTCATTGGGAGTGTAGGTATAAAATTTTATTCCCGCATTTACCAAAAAGGTCTTAATCTCTTTATAATCATTTATGACACATGAACTTATGTGTGTTACATTTTTGTTAATAATATTAAATACAAAGTTTTTGTGTTTTAGTAATTGCTGTAAATTATTTGACATTTCTTTTTGATTTATGTTGTAGCAAATAAATACAGGCGGATTCTCTTTAGTTTTTTTCTTTGCACGCGTTTCCGTTGCTTTTTTCTGCTTAGGTGTTGTTTTTGCAGGAGCTTCGGAGGCCTGCGTTAGGTCTCTTTTCTTTGAAGTAAGGGAAAATTCTCTTCCATTTCAGCTTCATTGTTATTTTGATCTGACATATGAGTATCGCGATCTTCTTTGTTTTGGCTTAGATTTCTTTTAAGTTGCTCATTTTCTTCTCTGAGAAAGGCTTTTTCAGAGTTAAGTTGTGATATTATACTTTTTAGTTCAGAAATTTGCTCGTTAAGTGAGTGAAGTATCACCATTAATGATTGTTTGCTCTCACCCCCGCTACAATCATCTTCAATTTCGCGACGTGCGTCGGTCTGTTCATTTTTTTGCTCTCTGCGTCTCTTTGAAAGATAATCAGCTTTTACATTGTTTTTAGCACGTGTGTTATCACTAGCATTGTTGTTACTTGTTTTTACAAATTCAAGGTCACCTTGCCTTGCACTTTACATATTCATGCATATATTATTGTCTGTGATATTAATTAAATGTTCACTATTTAAGTTGTTGGGTTGTTTATCTGAATAATCTTCCAATAATTGGTATGGATTATTGCTATTGTCTTTTTCACTCATTGATGATAGTTTTTAAATCCAATTAGGATTTTTTTTTATGCTATCAACACAGTTTTTCACTTGATTATATAGTTTGCTTAATCACACGTCCACTTTACTCAAAAGGGGAAAAAATAGATCTTTAGATCACACTATGTTTATGGAGGGAACTTTTTTTCAATCTGCTTCATGGCAGTGAAAGAGCAGCAACCAGATATTATTTGGTATACTTTGTTAATGATTAACGCCCGTCATCAACGAGCTGATTGAACCTGACCGATAGGACTTTAGACCTCAAACATTCATACGTAACTACAAGTAGCGCACTTTGTTGACAAGAGTGACCCTTGTGCAAAATGCAAGAGAAAAACCGAGTGAAGACTTCAGCCACGTACCAAACTTTGGTGAAGCAACTCTGAAAACTGTCAGATCTATCGAATCGACCTTTCGCAGTGTCCATTCAGCAGAGGTGCCGCGTGGCATTGGAAAGTTGCACAAGGGGCTTGGGACATATTTACTTGGGCTTGACTAAGTAACTGCAGTACCTCGCAATGAAGATTCGGCAGCGTTGTCTCCGGATTGAAGGGTACCGGAGCAAAGCACCCACAAAGCGCAAAGCAAAGTTGAGAATGATTGAAGTCAAGAATATCATAGGTCTAACATCGATCCCGATGTGTTGGTGAAGAGTGGCTACTGAACCAGAAAACATACCAATTTTCCGCTCGATTCTCGTTGCTAATCTCAAGGGGCAAAGTGAAAAGTACTTCATAATCCAAAAATTACGAAATTCAAACAGTTATGACTCAAAGGAGACGATCATACTAAAAATGCTAAAAATCGATGAAAAAAAATTCAAACACCAGACATTAACCTAAATTGAAAACCACATGAGCTCAGCCTTACCACATCAGTGATTTCGAGTTTCATATTTTATTAAGCAATTGAGCAACACTATCTCGTGTTGACACCTGCAAATACGTAACACCAACGACACCAATATGGTACAACAAATGGTCCATGGGTCGCCTGCGCAGGAACACCTTGAACTCTGAAAAGCAACACTCCTATAGCTCAGCATTCAAAGTGAATCACATGCTTCACGGTTGAAGAGTCAAACCGGATGTGACGTGCTTTTAAAATCGGAAGTACTTACAGTTAAGCGCTGAACCTCAAACTGAATGCGAGTGACTGGCGGATTGGCACGAGTGGCTGCCAGTTTGTACGTAAGGACACAACAAAGAGAGCCAGTAGCGACGGGTTTTTGGTGCAACACAAACAGCAAAAGCCGCAGCAATAAGACGTTGGCATGTGCTACTTGGCTGCAACTTAAATTTTTTATATGTAAGAAAAAATTTAGCCACGAAGTTTAGGAGATGCAGCCCTCTTTAAAGCAAGAAAAGGAGAAAGAAACTCAGTGAAGCTCGCATGTTGCTTGGCAGTTTTATTACAAAATGTTTCCGCCCTATGAAGGCGGGTGGCATGTGAGCACCAAAAAGTAGTAGAAAAATACTCCAAAATTTTAATACTTTTGTATATTTATATACAAGTATTTGTTGTTTCTGTGCATTTTATGCCACGTCCCGTGTCTATTTGAATCTGGAAGCACTTTAATGGTTTTTAAATTTTTCTTTAGAGACCAGCTATTTACTGCTGGTAATCCACGGTGGAATGCCTAATATATATGTATGGTTATATATATATTGAAACAATAAATACACCAAAGGTTATATATTATTTGCAAGCAATACAAAAACATATGAGTGTATATATTTAAATGGTTGTAGTTGTAACTGGCAATTAAAGTGTTGCAAAACTATTTTAGAATAAAATTTATTGTGGTGTGGTGCTTGCACTCAGTCGAAACATTTGTTACAATCATATATACATATATATATATATATTTATACCTAAACCCTTATCTTCTATAGCTGAATAGTTTTCTGACAGGTAAATCGCGAATATTTTACGAGAAGTTGAGGAAATTTAGTAATGGTTTCAAGATTGGGATACAGTCCGATAAGAAAATGAAATGTGATAATTTTATAGCATTTCCTACTACTTTTTTTATACCTTGGATGTACATGAAATGTTTATTAATTTTAGTTCGAAGTATGTAAGTACCAGAAGGAGAACAGATAGATCCACCGAAATTTACACCGATTGTATCAGAATGACAAACTGAATTGATTTAGTCATGTCCGACTGTCCGTCCGTCTACTCGAACTTAAATTATTACCACAATTTTTTGAGATATTTCAACCAAACTTGGTACCATTTAAATGATCATTTGTTGGAAACGGCCAGATCAAACCACTATAGCATATATATATTTTTTTTTCGTTTTATTATTAATCCCTCCTCCCGCCCAACCGACACGAGGGGCGCCATCTGCATAACGTACGGAATTTTCCGAGTCATGAAAGCAAGAGTTTGTTAAGCGTCGAGATTTAAAACTGCACAGCTACAGAAAACAAATTCATCAGCTGAAATATAAGATTATTTATACTACAATAGCAAATTAGTGTATTATTACTTGTTAAGAGAAGTTAGTATAGTATTTTTTGTTACGAAAAGTGAGTCTTTCACATCGAATGTGCTGGAATAACAATTGAAATTTTGACCTAAGAGAACCGAACTTCAAATCAGTCCATTTAGAATCTTGACTAAAAAAATTATTCCTAACATTTCCCTACAGCTTGAAAGTGTGGGTAGATTTATAAGTTTTAAGCGACTAGTATACGAAGGAAGATTTTGGTGAGAATCCCAGTGCAAATGACACAAACCGAGCAAAAAAAACTGTCTTTGAACGATCTCAATTTTATTAGAATGGACTTTAAATTTTGTTATACACAACCGAACCGTACTCCATATTGGTTCAGAAAGTCATCGACATAGGACGACTATAACATATAGCTCTCATACACCGATTTATTCAGATGAGACCAAAACTCAGTCAAAAAAGCATCTAAGAGCATGAGATTCGGAGATATCCGAAAATATTACGAGATGTATAGTGATGCCGAAAATCATCGAAATCGCACTGCTAAATTGCTAAATCATACAGCCTCCATATAACAGATTTGTTGAGATGTAACAGGTCAATTGAAAAGACCCCGGCCTGACACATAGATGGAATTAGGAAAAATTAAATCCATATATATTTTTAGTTAGCCGTAACCTTCAAAAGACGCTTGTATAAATTTGACAGCAGTTGGATCATTAGTTTATGAATTATAGCATTTTGAGTGAAGCAACGTTGATTAAATAATGCTTTTTGAAGGGGAAAAATACAGTTGAGGCAAGAGCTTGGCTTGATGACGAGTTTCCGTACCATCAAGGATTGAAATGCTACAGTAAATTCGAATGAAATGAAATAGGCACTCTATAGATATCAACATATTCACGAATATTTGAGTATGAGAAAGCTCTGTGCAAAGTGGGTGACGTGCAAGCTCACTTTTGACCAAAAACAACGACGAGTTGATTATTCGAAGCAATGTTTACAGATATTCAATCATAATAAACCCGAGTTTTTTTGTCTATATGTTACAATGGATGAAACATGGCTCCATCATTTCACACCGAAGTCCAATTGACAGTCATCCGAGGAGACTTCACGCGATGACCCAGATCCAAAACGTGGAAAAACACAACAGTCGACTGGCAAGGTTATGGCGTCTGTGTTCTGGAAATCGCATGGAATAATTTTCATTGACTACCTTGAAAAAGGAAGGACAGTCAACATGGACTAATACAAAGCGTTACGGGACCATTTGAAGGACGAAATCGCCGAAAAACGGTCTGAAGAAAAAGAAAGTGCTGTTTTACCAAGACAATGCATCGTATTACAAGTCAGTGAAAGCGAAAAAATCCATGTATTGGTCTTCGAATTACTTCCGTATCCACCGTTTTCTCCAGATCTGTTGGGGGCTATTTCCTGTTCTCAGATCCCAAAAAATGCTCGCTGGGAAGAAATTTTCGTCGAATGAAGCAAAGAACGCCGAAACTGAGGCCTTTTTGGGAAGCAAAGTACAAATCGTACTGCAAAAATATTATTGAAATGTTGGCGGGTCGCTATAATCAGTGCATCACCCTTGAAGGGAACTATGTTGAATAAAGAAATAAATTTTGCCAAAAAATGTGATTTTTTATGGTAGGCCGGGGGCTTTTCAATTGACCTAGTAAGGTTTTAGGTCGAAAATCCGCCAAAAAGTCATTAAAGAGCGTGAAATTTGGTATTCTACAAACGTGAATTAAAGTTGATATTGACACAGAAAATTATCAAAATTGAATTTTGCAATTTGCAATAAATTTGATAT
Organism: Neoceratitis asiatica; assembly: GCA_030068015.2. NCBI lineage: Eukaryota > Metazoa > Arthropoda > Insecta > Diptera > Tephritidae > Neoceratitis > Neoceratitis asiatica. Next base: position 36,103,019 of record CM061525.1, on the reverse strand, counting down.
GTTCATGAAAAGTCCTTATTTCTTGTTTTGTTTTATTTCAGTTTTTTATTTATTTTATATTATTTAGAGTTTATTTAATTTTATTTTATTTAGTTTTATATTATTATATTTAATTTAATTTTACTTTTTTTATGTAATATTAATGTAATAATTTAATTTAATTTTTTATTTATATTATATTATTTTATTTTAAAAAATTTACATAATTTTAATTTATTATATGATATTTTATCCTTTTAAATTAATTTATTTTTAGTACTTTTTTATATTATTTATTCATCTTTTCATATTATTTTATTTTATATTACTTTATTTTATTTTATGCTATTTTATTTCTTATCATTTTATTTTAGTTTATTTTGTTTTTAATTTTATTGGATTTAATATAATTTTATTTTATTTCATTTTATTTTTCATTATTTATTATTTATTTATTTTATTTTATTGTATTTTATTTTATTTTATTTTATTTTATTTTATATTATTTTATTTTATGTTATTTTATTTTATTCTAGGTTATTTAGTTTTATTCTATTTTACTTTTTTATTTTATCTTATTTTATTTTTTTATTTTATTTTATTTCATTTTATTTAATTCTAGTTTATTTTTTATATGATGTTTAAATTTTTTATTTAATTTAATTTTATTTAATGCTAATTTGATCTTTTTCTTTTGTTTTAATTATTTTATTTAGTTTAATCTATTTAATTTAATTTAATTTTAATAATTTATCTCTGCTTAATTTAAATTGTTTTAATTTAATCTTATCCTCTTTTATTTTATTTAGTTTCTTTATTTAATTTTTTTCATATATTAGAAGATTTGTTTTTGGTTATCAAGTAACCTTTGAGGGGTTAATAAATTTTATTTCATTTTGCAAAATAAATATAGTGCGTAAAAACTAAAACAGAAACTATTTATGTGGTAAAAGCATCCACACTTTCCTAATCTCCGCATTTCTCGATATTTCCACATATCTTCCATGGTCATGGTGTAACATATTGTTGTTGTGGTGCGCTTGAATGAGTGCTTTTAGCGAGACTATGAGTGTACTTTACATTATTTTCTTGTCCAGTTCATTGATATTTGGTAATATTTATTGGTGAAAGGCACGCCAGGTGTCAAACATTGCACTGAGTGTATTTCCTCCTGCTTTGCGCACAGCTTAATAATTTCAGGCTGAAAAAGTAGTGAGTAGAAAAAGTGAATTGCTTATGTTTAAAGTGAGTGGGAATAAATAATGAAATCTTAAAATATTTTAAATATTTATTTCCAATGTACAAGTAAAGATAAGTTTTAGGAATTCCTATTCAGTGTTTTATACCTAAGTAATTCGTTGGCGCATGATTTTTGAATTTTTTATATCAAAGAATGCAGATTAAACGAGAAATATGAATCGAAATCAAATACATGTATATAGGTACTCGTATGACACATCTACGTACTTCATAATATGCACAATGAAACACACAAATATACATATATTAATATACTGATATACTAAAATATTTTTAAGAAATTTACTCAAAGCAACTTTCAAAATTCCAGTCGCACAAAAAAAGCGCTTATCAACAATTTACATTGACAAAGCATAAATTTATTATATATTTATTCGTGTGAGTGAGATTAATTAGAATTTCTTCTTTGTGGTCTCTTATTTGTATTAAATCAGTACACAAAAAAAAACTCTAATATGAATCATGAATATATTGAAACGCAGCTTTGCGGGTTCTTAAGTCGCTGAAAGCGCTTTCTTCCAAGATCAGTTGCTTTCCAGCTCCATTTGGTGTAAGTGCATTTAAATAAGTTTTTTATAATAAAATTAATTTCTTCAAATAATTTTTTTTTATAATAAAAATAATATGTAAATCAAAATTTTATTTAAAGAAAATGAATTTTATTCCGCACCAACGGCGGTGCAATGCACGAGTCTTTGTAATAACTTTGCTCGCAATGATTGTGAATGGCGCGATTGCATTAGAAAGCCTTACTAATGCTTGTAAAAACAAAGATAATTGTCGTGATTGCATACAAACGTCAAATTGTGCATGGTGTAAGGAGCCAAATTTTAGTGGAGACCGTTGCTTTGAAAGCAACTCAAATACAACTTGCACATCAATTGAATTGCCAAAGACGAGGAAGGTTAAGGAAACTAGTCTTCCTCTCTCCGGCGGCAAAATGAGCGCACAGGCGAAAAATGGCAAAAATAAAAATCGCGAAATTGTACAACTTATGCCGCAACACATTGAATTGGAATTAAGGCCCAGTAAGTACAAAAAAAAAAAAAAAAAACCACAAAACAAGAAAGACTTTAGTGAAATGTATGAAAATGCAATAATCATTCCTAACCTAACTTTAATATGATTAAAATGCTAATTTATATACGGGTATTATGGTAACCAGCAGGATATTTTCAAATATCATTCCGTTAATACCTTTAGTGAGATAGAAATGTTAGAAATGTGGAATCAGCAATTAATTTAGAAGCAGCAGGACGGAGGGGTAACTTGTGCGACAGCTTCACCATCTTTATGTACCTTTCATGTACCTGAAATGGTATATTAACTTTGGTCAGAATTATGTTATGTAAGTACCAAAAGGAGAAGAGGTAAACCCATCAAATATTTATACCAATCGGATCAGAATGATGAGCTGATTTTATTTAGCATTGTCCGCCTGTCCGTCTGTGCGTCGTCTAATGCCACTTTAAACTCTTTATATGGAATGAACTGTTTCCTTTTGTTTTAACTTGTCCTACGAAAGGATTAATTGTACCTTTTTAATCCCGAACGAATATAAATAGATACATATCGGTAATATTTATCGCACTAGCCGAGTGGTTATCATTGCGTACTACCATTCGGTAGACCAGCGTTAGAGTCCAGGTTCGAGAAACATCCAAAGAAATAATAGAAAATTAATTTTTATAACTGCGGTCGCCTCTCAATATCAAGCCCTCCGAGTGTATTTCTGAAATTAAATAAAAGCTTCAAAAGCAGTACGCGAGTGGATTTTAATTATGTATTGCTCATTTGTCGGAACCGGCTAGATCGACTTACATATTTCATTCAACCGGTATTTCATTCAACCCAGTTTGGGTCTTATATACTCCAATTAAGCATCTAGGGCCATGAAGATAGTACTTTTTTAATGGATTTATATCTCAGATCCGTAAAGTCGGTCGTATATATGTCATAAAGGTCCGATCTGTCCGGTTCTACATATGCATTTGCAAAACAAGTTTGGTTAAAATATCTCGAAAACTGAGGGACTAGTTTTCTTTCAAGCCGACGGGAAGACGGTAGGGCTATAATATAGAATATAATAAACAAAGATATAGGTAAGCAAGCTCGCTTTAATTCAAGTAATTTTTGGCAATAAACCAGTGATTGCTCTGATTTTGGGATCATAGAATTATAGTGTTGCTCAGCACAGTAGACTTGTCTTAGCTTATGCAAAAATATTTTTAAATTTACTGAAATAGGGGTTTCAGAAATGTTTGATTATACATGAATACACATTCATCTAACTATAGGTAAATATATAACAAATTGCGCATATAAATTTAAATATCACAAATACGGATATCTTTCGCAGAGTAATAGAATAGAGTAATAGGAGAGACAGGCTACAAGTATTACCTGCTTTATTTGCTTTAATTCGTAAATTATGCATTTCTAAATGCAGATATGAAGGCAATACAATTTTATGTATTCGAACTGTATTTGAGAATTTCAATATGGCAATACTGCTGCATTTGACTTTCTGTTATTATTATGAATTTGTTTCGCAAAAGAAGAAATAGATACAAAACCACCGTAAAATGAACAAAGCCCATTGCGAATAGTGAATGTTTATTATCCTATTGAAAATGAAATAAAATAAGTCGGGACATATCGTGTTAAGGATTACGCTTGCAAATGCATTAATTATTTTGATATTTTTTAAGAGCTTAAAGAGAAGAATGCTATTTTTTAAAATAAGTAATTATTTTTTGCCAATAAAATAGTTGCTGATCGTTTTTCATTCGTTCTTTACATTTTGAGTTCAAAGTTTCTGTCAAATCAGCTGACAGCTTAATGTGCAGAAGTGCTATATGTCTAGGGAAAAAACGAATTTGCATTTGGGCCACTTAATGCAACTTCAGCTAGTCTGTCTACTCTTTAAATAGCTTAAAGCTTTAATTTCTTCGAATTAGTAAACATACATATTGCATTCGTGCATTTAAAGGGGCTATTGGTGATTAAAATACTATATTCTACAATAGTTATATAGAGTTTGACTTAGCGACCAGCTTATATCCTTAACACCGGAGTGCTACCTCAAACTTCTACAATGGTCCGTGTGCCAAGCCCCTTCCATTGTAGTTGGATGGTAGCGAGCTGCAACACTATAAGGCTAAAATCAGTCCTTGGAATCCGCAATACAGGATCAGGGAACTGTGCGATCGACGACCCAGCAACAAGGGGAATCATACTAACAACAGTCAACTGTGCACACTATTAGGTATACCGATTTTCTCTCCTATTATCTCCTAAGAGTTGTGGGTTCAAGGAAACTTAAAACAAAGACATGCCTATTCATGCACACCCATTGACCGAAGTACGTAGGCCGACGGCTAAAAGCCGCATCATTGCATGCTTGTCCTAAGAGCAGGCTAATATCAAATAGTTACCTCGAAAGTAGGGTCAGGACTATTACTTCTGCAACATTCTCTAAAAAATAATTTGGGTAGTATTTGTGCGGTACAACAACATTAGCAATAACAGTGCGAAGCCATTTGACTACTCTAGCGCCTTTCAAACAGAACAGTTACTACGCACTACAATTCGGAAGACCACGGTTTGAGTCCAGGTTCGATCGAAATTCAAAATTATAGAAAATTAATTTTTCTAATTACGTTCGCCGTTCGGCCAACTTGTCCGAATATATTTGTAAGAAGAAATAAAAACTCTTCTCATAAAAATCCATCCGGTGTTCGAACGATCCGCGATTTGTTAGAGAAACATTAACGCCAAAAATGGGAGGATAAGCTTAACCTAAAATGCTTGAGAGGTTACAATTATGTTTAAAGTGGTAGTAAAATGTAAGGAAACTGTAAGCAGACTTTTAACAAGAAGCATCCTTATCACAGTAAACTCTGTACACGAAACGGTCCCTCGAGCACCGTATTGTCATATTACTTACATATATATTATAAAAATAGTAGAGATATATTTCTAGACTTAATTCTCGATGATACGGATAAGAGGATTTAATTGAAATACAATAATTATATAGCATTTTGGAAAATTTTAATAATGTTAACAAATATTAACTAACAACAAAATTATCAAGGAATCATATGAATTCTTGGTTATTTAATTTTCCCTCATTACATAATAATTGGATTTTTCACAGATGAAGTCTACACTTTTACACTAAAATATGCACGTGCCCTGGATTATCCTGTTGATTTGTACTACCTTATGGACTTATCTCAATCTATGGAAGATGATAAAGCTCAATTATCTAGTTTGGGTAATACGTTGGCAATGACCATGGGGAATATTACTACAGACTTTCGTTTGGGATTTGGTTCTTTTATCGACAAATTAATAATGCCCTTCACGGACAATATAAGAAAAAAGTAAGTAAAATTCTACGATCTATCTGTTTTCTAAAATATAAAACATTTGAAGTTGTAATATTAAAAAAGAAAAAAAATAGCAATAATAAATTAATATAAAGTAATGTAAATAAAATGATATAAAATACACTATAATACAAAATAAACTAAACAAAAATAAATTTAATAAATTATTTTAAACAATTTGAAATAAAATATAGTAAAATAGAATATATAAAAGAAATTTAAAAATTTAAATAAAAAAAATAAAAATAAAATAATATAAAAAAATAAAAAATTATTAGTCCGAGAAACTCAATACACCCTTAGTAAAATCAGGTTTTTTCCATGGAAGTCGGGAAACAAAATACTTAGTATTAAACTACTTATAATGTTAAGGTTCATTCGTATTAGACATATAATCTATTACGATTTGGAAGTAAACAGTTAGGCATGTTGACCGTGACCATGAGTATAATTTACAGTAAATAATTTTTTGTTTCAAAGTATTTTATTGAATCTTTCTTTCCCGAAAGTAGAGATACTTTTTCCAATAACCTTTTTTAGACAGATCACGCCTGAGTCCTGTCAAGATGTCATGTTATTTTTGTTGAGGATTGTTTCGCATTTCATCATGGAAAGACTTACGCCTGAACAACTTTATTACAAAAATTCACGTTCTGTAAAGAATGGGTTTCGCGCGCTTCGCTCAACTTATGGTCAACATAATCGGCCTGCTGAGTGTACTATTCGCAACACCATCACCCATCTTGAAACCCAGCATTCATTATTGGACAATATTCGACCGAATATGCCACGTCCAGCAAGCAGTGAAGAAAATATAGCGGCCGTAGCTGAGAGTGTACATGAAGACCAGTTTGTGCAAGAACTGAAATCGCTCGACTTTCCCAAGCGACATCGCTTCGCTCTATGAGCTCTTGAAAGGTTCGAAGAAGATCCGACGTTTTCGAGCCAAATTTTGCTCAGTGATTATGCCCATTTCTATCTCAATGGCTATGTCAACAAGCAAATTTGCCGGTTTTGGGACGAAGAGCAACCTGAAGAAATTCAAGAGCTACCATTTCATCCAGAAGAAACAACGGTTTGATGTGGTTTTTGAGCCGGGGGAATCATTGATCCATATTACTTCAAAAATGATGCCGGTGAGAACGTGACCGTCAATGGCGACCGTTATCGCGCCATGATAACCGACTATTTGATGCCTGAAATTGAAGTTCGCGATCTCCGCGACATTTCGTTTCAACAAGACGGCGCCACTTCCCACACACCGCATCATTCAATGGATTTATTGAGAGAAAACTTCGGTGAGCAGATAATTTCACGTTTTGGGCCGGTAGATTAGCCACCAAGTCTAAAGTTTATGCGGACAATCCCGCTTCGATTCGGGCCTTGGAAAACAATATCGCGGGTGTCATTCGCCAGTTACCAGTCGAAATGCTCGAACGAGTCATCGGAAATTTGACTCATTGGATGGACCATCTGAGACGTAGCCACCAACATTTGACAGAGATAATCTTCAAAAAATAAATGCCAAAGAATTTTCTTTCGAATGATATAAAACATTTCCCATTAAATTTGAGTTTTCTGTGTTTTTTTTTTAAAGTGGGGAACCTCGAAATGGATCATCAGTTAAATTATAATACATATCTTTAAAGATAAATGGAAATATCGTCCTTTTAGTGCAATAGAATGCGGCAAAGCCGAAATCACAGCGCAAACTTAAGTCCTTTCTCTTTAATCGCTTAGGGTAATTCTTATTTAATAAACTTTTAGGTAGAAATTTGGGGTAGTTAGATAACCTTAACGAGTAATTTTTACGCATATTTTCTATCTCTTCTGTTACGAACATATTACTCTTAAGATTTTAGACTGTAGCCATTGAATTCTTCCTAGACTAGAATTAATCGCTAAGCCCCAAAGTTGGATCCCGTATGTCCAAGGTGGCTTTATAAGCATATTACTACTTTTACTTTGGTGGTGAGTCTTTGATCCAATGTAACTCCCAAGTAAGTAAAGAACTGTTTCCGTGGTATTATTTTACCATTTATGGAGGTTGAAGAGCATGAGTCTTGTGTACACTTAGACTTATTGAAGTTATTTCTCCATGAAGTTAGCCATTCTTCCAATATTTTTAAATGTTGTAATCTATAAGTTGCCGTAACGGGGCACGAACGTATACTATGTAAAATACTGCCGTATCATCTGCAAAAGTATAGGTTTCGGTTTGTGGGAAAATCGCTTGAATAAATTAAATATAAGACGGGTATTAAAACACTTCGTTTTGGAACACCAGATAATATTTCATAGGACTCAGTGGTGTAACTTTTTTGTGCCTAACTCAAAATTTTCTGCCAATAAGGAAGCTTTTTACTACGGCATAAATATTTGCGGGAAGTCAAACTTTATCAAATGTTTGCCTTGAACAACAATGTCAGCCTTGAAATCTAACGCAGAATCACTCTTGCCAACAGGTGCTACTTTGGACTGAGTAGGAAATTGAAAAGTAAAGTCCTCTCTCGACGAACCAAAACCGAACTCTACAAGACGCTTATCATTCCCGTCCTGACATATGGTGCAGAACGCTGGACGATGTCTATATCCGATGAGTGGCTTTAGGAGTTTTCGAGAGAAAAGTTTTGCGGAGGATTTAGAGTCATTTTCGCGTCGGCGAATACCGCAGACGATGGAACGATGAGCTGTACGAGCTATACGACGATATTAACATAGTTCAGCGGACCAAAAGACAGCGGCTACGCTGCCTAGGTCATGTCGTCCGAATGGCTGAAAGCGCTCCAGCTTTGAAAGTATTCGATGGAGTACCCGTTGCGGAAGCAGAGGAAGAGGAAGACATCCACTCCCTTGGAAGGATCAGGTGTAGAGCGACTGAAACAGACGCTTCAACTAGAGAACGAAAATGGGACATTTAGAAATTTTTATCTGCCATAATCTTTCGGGATAACACTTTTGAGACTATAATGTATCATTTGAAAGGAGAAACAAATCCATTTTCAGAAAATTCTAGAGTGGCCTAACAATTTAATGGTAATAGGTTTCCTAAGTGATTTCAAATTAAATTGAATAACTGTTTTATCCGAATCTTCATCAAATTCTGGAAAAGAATTGGTTTCAATATTAGGTTTAAATACTTTGGAAAGATACGTGACAAACAATATACTCTATTCCCGGTCGCTTCGAGCCCACTTACCATCATGAACTCTTAGCGGAGAGTCGCAAATGACCGGAATTTTATAACTTATAACTGTACGCCATAAGGAGTAGTTAGTATCAGAACTTGCTGAAAAAAAGACCTTTGAAATTTATTTTTATGCTTTTACTGCGAGTTATGAGTCCGTGCCGGAAGTTTAAATAAAATACAAGCATTAGCTTAATTTAGTCTTCCTTTATTTTCAGAACTGCCTTTACATTTTTACGCTTACAACTATTTATGCTATTTCTAACTATTGTTTGATAAAAAGATGTTTACATGTTGAGCATTATGTTATCATAATGCTTTGTTACTTATGAGACAAACATGATTGTTTGTTTTGCTTTGTTACTTATGAGACAAACATGATTGTTTGTTTATTATAGCTTATCAATAGATTGTTTACGTCTTCGTATATTCTGAACAAGAATATACATGTTTATTTGTATATTATAGTTTATGAAATGTATGTAACAAAGTTTGTTAGCTAAGTATGTGTGTATGCAATATATGTATGTATGTATGGACGTAGTTATGCTAACGTCGTTAACTATGTATGGACGTAGTTATGCTAACGTCGTTAACTCTCCCTGTGTTGAAAATGGAATGTCCTCATTTCAACGGGCTTAGGTTTTGTATTCGTTGTAACTCTGTTTGATAAGCTAATTCGAACTCTCTTTGGCGTCTGGTGTTTAATTGTAGTTGTCGGCATGTATATAATTTTATAATTAAGTACGTGACTAAAGCTAATATAATTATGATTGTGATTAAATATAAGGTAAATTTCCAAGGATGTTCCTCAATTGGTAAAAATAATTTATACATTTCTTGTATATTAGTAAATTTATAATCTGATTCAGAGTTTAAAATTCTTAGTACATTAACCTTTTCATTCTGATAAGCATGTATTACATTTTTATTTCTTGCTTATGGTTAATATAAGTTTTATTATCAATAGTTGTATTGGAATTGAATTGGATTAAATGTGGGCCATTTACCCTAATTCCGTTCCATGTGTGTGTTCATTGTCGATAATAATATTACCATTATCTAATATTTGTAAGGGAGAGTTATTTTCTTGGATAATATTACAATGGGCTTTTTGTTTTAATAACAAAGGGATAGTACAATTATCCCTTGGTTCTTTTTTACAAATATGTGTTCCTACGTAATTTTTGCATTTTGATAAATTGGTGAAATTATTATTACACAAGGCAATTCTATTATGAAGTTGATATTTTCCGTATTTAAAGGCTAGTGGGGTTAAATTGTACATTTTACATTTATTTGTTATTATGGGGTATTTATAGATTGTAATAATAGTATTATTAAAAGTACATATGTGTATATCGGAATACTCTAGTACATTTATTATTGGAATGTCATATACTTCGTTTTTTATTACCTGCTGTACGTCTCTAAAATTAAGTGTGCCAGAAAAGAAATTTCCTGTTTTTGCAAAGTTAATGGTATTTGTTATAGCTACTAATTCGTTATATATTTCTGTAAGTACTGACTGATCAAAAATTGATTCTGGATTTAATGTTGCTAAAATTTTTTCAAACCGGGAATTTATTTTCCTTTGCTGATTATTATTATCTATAGGCTGGTTCACTCCAGTTTTAATTTCGACAAGGTCATCGTGATCTAGTATTCCTGTTATAAATTTTAACGCGGAACCTAAAAAATTGAGGGCACGTTTGGCACGATACTCGGATGGTATTAATTGTGACTTCAGAGTTTCTATTTTATCAATTATTATATTTTTTTCATCTGTTTGAGTTGATTCATATTTACTTCGCACAATTCTTTCATATGGTTCTAATATTATGGATAAATTTGATACATGGTATAGAAATGTTGAACTCTCATAGGTATACACAGTATCTACTTCAGTAAGTACATATTTTTTACCAGTCAAATCTGTTATTTTATCGCAAAATCCGTGAGTAACTATTACTAAAATTAGGAAGCCTATTCGTTGCATGGTGTGCTACTTTTCCTTATACTGTCCTTGTGTATGATTTTCCTCCTCACTGTTAGGATTGTGTCCCCACGATCTTCTTTTACTTTGTGTTTATTATACTTTGTTGCGAGTTTATTACGTCGATCTGTTCGACTATAAATTATATCACCTGGTTTGTATATAATGGTTTTCCTTTTTTTATTATGTTGCCTGAGTAGTTTTTCTTGTTTATCCTCAAGTATTTCCTTGATATCAGGATATTTTTCTCGGTTGTAAAAAACCTCCTCGGGCTTATATCCTGTTGTGGAGTGAATCGTCCTGTTGTATTGGCGAACTGCGTTGAATAATTCGTCACCGGGAGCAGTATTATTCTCTGCAGCTAAACTTTGGCAAAGTTCAATTAGAGTGTTATGTATCCGTTCAACTTGAGCGTTTGATGTTGAATGATGTACAGGCGTGACAGAGTGCGTTATTTGTAGCCGGCTGTACAAGAATTTTGTTATGTTGCTCTTAAATATACTTTCGTTATCAGTCATGAGGTACTTGGCATTTGGGTAAACTTGTGTGAGTACTTCTTCTATGTATTCGTGACAGTTTGTCTTTGTGTCCAATTTTCGTAAGAAACAGTATTTGGAATATCTGTCTGTAGAACTAAGGTATTGTTTATTATTAATATGGAAAACATCCATCTGTATATACTCTCCTACTTGTGTTGGTATTGGAGTTTTTCCAATAGGTTGTTTATTTGGTTGTCTTTCGTATTTGTGCTGTAGACATATTTCACAGCCTACGACTAGTTTACGGCACATTTCTTTAATATTGGGCCAGTAATGAGTCAACAATATTTCTTGCGTGTTATTTTTGTAGTTCCTATGTGCACGTTTATGTGTTTGTGTGATGATTTCTCTTTGTTCGTTTGGCTTGTAATATCTTTCCTCTTTATGTTGTGAGTAGGTGTTTCGGTTTGTGCTGTGTTGATATCGTCTGCTGTTACTTTCTGGTCTGGACCGTGTCTCGAATTCTTCATTCTCGTTGTCGTGAAAAATGGTACAAGCTATCGCATATGCCGATTCCAAATTTTTTGGGTTATGGCTGTACAATGTACCGCTTGTATATTTGGAGTTTAACCCAAGAATAAACGTCCTTACTGCCTCCTGATTAGCGTATGCTATCATTCCTTTGTCATCATTGGACATCTCAATCTTTGATAGGGCTAAATTAAGTGCCTTAGAAACTTCACTGTGGAATTCTGCAAGGGTTTTTCTACCTTGTGTGATTCGCTTCATTTCATCAAGAAGCACATATAGTGGGCGTTGATCTGCATACGTATAATCCAATCTGTTGATGATTGAATAAAAATTCAATTTGGTGTTGTGGTTCGTAAGAATGTTAGCAGCGGGTCCTGTAATTTTTGTCCGCATTATTCCCAGGGCACTATATCTTGGAAGATCTTTATAGCTTCCATGAATGTCCACACTTGTGATCTCCATGATCGGTATTGTTCTTTATCCCCGTCAAATTTCGGTAGAGATTTGAATAGCTCAAGGTCGATATCCTTGGCGTCAGTAATATTTAGTTTTGCCTCCTCATATAAGACTAATTCTTCCGGAGCGTTTTGTTGCTCCAGTGCAGCAATTCTCTCCGTGAATTCCATTGTTTGTTGCTGCATCTGGTTCATCAGTGTGGTGAACTGGGCATTTAGTTGGGCCAGTTGATGCTCCATTGTAAACTTATTTAGATTTCTGTGGTCGTCGTAGGATTTCTGCTTTTTTCCCCTCCGAAGTCTCCGTAAAGTATCCAGATTTTTCACTTCACTTTTTTTGTCTAAAATTTTCAGAGTTTTTTTTGTTTTATTTGTACACTTTTTTTGAGTAACTAGTGTTTTGTCGCCTTTTTTACGATTCCGGTTTATGTTGTCGGTATTATTCCGTTTTTTCAGGATCTATACTTGATTTTCGTTGATTATTTTTTGGCACTTTTTTCAAACGTATAGTGCTGGAAGTCTTTCTTCCCGTGGATTTAGTTTTTTTTCTATTTCTTTTACATAGAAAAATGGCTTAAGGTTCGTTTGAGCCCCCAGTTATGAGTCCGTGCCGGAAGTTTAAATAAAATACAAGCATTAGCTTAATTTAGTCTTCCTTTATTTTCAGAACTGCCTTTACATTTTTACGCTTACAACTATTTATACTATTTCTAACTATTGTTTGATAAAAAGATGTTTACATGTTGAGCATTATGTTATCATAATGCTTTGTTACTTATGAGACAAACATGTTTGTTTGTTTTGCTTTGTTACTTATGAGACAAACATGATTGTTTGTTTATTATAGCTTATCAATAGATTGTTTACGTCTTCGTATATTCTGAACAAGAATATACATGTTTATTTGTATATTATAGTTTATGAAATGTATGTAACAAAGTTTGTTAGCTAAGTATGTGTGTATGCAATATATGTATGTATGTATGGACGTAGTTATGCTAACGTCGTTAACTATGTATGGACGTAGTTATGCTAACGTCGTTAACTTGCGCCAGAACTCTCTGAAGTTCTTTTAAGTATCTATTGAACCAATGTTTTTAGGCTGGGAAGGAAACCTTTACCAATCTCTACTAAGTTGTCTCTTCTTGATTACCAAACTTGTAATGCCTTTACCAGGGAAACTTTGTCTCCTGTGTTCGTTTAGATTTTCGCTGCCATAAAAGAAAATAAAATTTGTTATATTTCTTTTTAATTATTTTATTTATATTAATTTTTCTCTCAATTAAGAAGGAGCAGCAGTTCGTACAGTTATCGCAATGTTATGCCGCTAAGCACCAATACCGATGAATTTTCAGTGAGTAATTCGAAAATTATATGTTATCAGATTATTATTATTTTTTATGTATTATTATTCATACTTTCGTTGACATATGTATATATAATATTTAACGGGACATTTTAATTATATATTTAGCGCAAAGTAAGAAGCGCTGACATTTCGGGCAACATCGATTCACCCGAAGGTGGTCTTGACGCAATGATGCAGGCGATCGTGTGTCGCAAAGAGATCGGTTGGCGTGAAAAGGCACGACATTTACTCGTCTTTTCTACTGACTCTCATTTTCACAGCGCCGGTGATGGTAAGGTGAGTAAGAGGGCACACAAAGTGTGATGAAGAAACTTTTGCCTTAAGGTCGGTATGCAGCTCTTGCGAAAACTAAAAACTCCATATAAAAAAAGTACAAAAAAACGTTGTGCGAAATTTTTTTTCCGAAGCAGTAAGCACCTCGAACTCCATTTTTACTGCCTATTTCTAAAGTTTTTAAACAAATAGTCTCATATATATTTCGCGAGAAACAAGAGGAAGACTATATTTATGCAATATTTTTAGTTTTTCATCGATTTCTACACCTTTTACTTATTTTTAGCCATGAAAAAGGTAAGAATACATAATCAGCGACAAATATTTACCGCGCTCTACTCACGTTTTACGTTTTGTTTATTTACGTTTGCATATCTTCTTCCTTTGTACAGAGCTAGTTACAATAGAAAATCATCTGCCAAATTTCCGTGCCTACTACATTGTTCCATCCACGAAATATATAAGTTTTTTTTTCGCTAGAGGTGCATACCAACCTTTAGACTAAAAGTATTGATTTACTTGTATACCTAACTTCCTGCAGCTTGCTGGTTTGATTCAACCAAATGATGCCAAATGCCATTTGGATAGCGCAGGCTATTACACACATGCAGAGAAATTGGATTATCCTAGTGTTGGCATGATAAATAATACAGTTAAGGAGAACTCGATTAATGTTATATTTGCTGTTACACAATCAGTTCTGAAGGCTTATAAGCAACTTTCAAAACACATTGAAGGCTCGTCATGTGACTCCTTGACGGACAAGTCTACGAACGTAGTGAATTTGATACGGGAACAATATCAGGTGCGTTAAAGAAAAAAATATTATATTATATAACAGCCTGTATACGGAGAGAATTATGCTTTTTCGGTAATGGTAAATGTCAATACCTCTTAGCATATTTTAGGCGTGAGAGTAACAACATCTCATAAGAGTACCTCAACAGTTCGGAGGTACGTTGAAAGTGTAGATCCCATCCCATTCCTCTCTTCTCAGTTTATTTCAGAATCATATCTTAATAATGTACATAAGAGTCACAGTAAATTTACGAATTATGAACTTGTTTTCTGACCTTCAGCTAATTTCTTCCTCCATTGAAATGCATGACAACTCCACCGGAAATGTTAAGATCACTTACAAGTCATCATGTCGCGGTAATGGTCCCAAGATACCAACATCAAAATGTGATGGGCTGCGTGTCGGTGAAGGGATTGAATTTTCAATTGATATACGTGTAACCTCATGTCCGACAGATCCACGAGATTGGCAACAAAAAATTCAAATTTACCCGGTCGGTATTAATGAGAGTTTAATTATTGATCTCAAAATGCTCTGCAGCTGCGAGTGTGAGGCGGAAGAGAAAAAGAAAAGTAAATACTGCTCGTCTCAAGGCAATCTGGTGTGCGGCGTTTGCGAGTGTGATGAGAAATTCGTCGGCGCTAAATGCCAGTGTTCGAATACTGAACAGATCGACTCAGCTGAAAGTAGTCATCATTGTCGGGACAATACAACGAACGTCGATTGCAGTGGGCGTGGCATATGCTCTTGCGGCCAATGTTTGTGTGATAAACGTAACAATGAGGAGGAGGTTATATCGGGTAAATATTGTCAATGCGATAATTTCTCTTGCGAACGACATGAGCAGAAACTGTGCTCTGGTCCGGAACATGGCAGATGTGAATGTGGTAGTTGCGTTTGTAATGAGGGCTGGAAGGGCAAAGCTTGCGAATGTGCGGTGTCTACAGAGAGCTGTCGCAAAGGGGGTGATGATAAAATTTGCTCCGGTAAGGGCGAATGTGTGTGCGGTAAATGCAAGTAAGTGTTGGATATATATATTTTTATTGAAAGCAGAGAGTAATACTTACTACTTTGTAGATGCCAACAGACTGCACAGGATCCATTCATTGGGAAATATTGCGAAACTACTTTGGATCCTTGCTCCAAACTGAAAGATTGTGTAGAATGTCAAATATACAAGATAGGTAAATTTCAGAATGATAAAGATTGTCTTAGCAATTGTACTCAGATTAAGACAAGCGCCGTGGATAAAGTACGAGAGAAATTCGAATTAGTTGAAGGCGAGCAGTATTGTAAACTTTATGATGATGATAGTTGCCAATATGCTTTTATATTCAAAGAAAATCACAATATTTATGCAGTAGAAGCACAAAAGGAACGCAAATGCGTGCCCATTGAAGCCATTTGGAAGATAACAATTAGCGTGATTGGGTCTATTTTGTTAATCGGTTTGGGCACGCTGCTTCTATGGAAACTTATTACGAGTATGCAGGATCAACGTGAATTCAAGCGCTTCGAACAGGAAAAATTGAAAGCGAAATGGAATTCGGTGAGTTGATAAGGATAAGGAAAGGATCTTGATCATAATGTAGTTTTATTACAATTTTTCTCGTATTTATTTTTTCCTTATTCAGTTGTACTTAATTGCTTTATATTTTATTTTATTTTATATAGTTTCATTTTTTTATTATAATTTATGTAAATTTTTTAGTATTAGTTCATTATATATTATTTTAATAACAATAATATTATTAAAAATAACGTAAAATAAAATAAAATAAATTAATATACAGAAAATCAAATTTAATATTTAGTTTTTATTATTTTATTTTATTTTAATTTAATTAATTTAATTTTTTGATTAATAATCTAATTTCTATAATTTAAGTAATTATAATTTATATTCATTATTTTTTTTTAAATTTTTTTTTGTTTTCTTATTTTCTTTTATTCTTTTTTTTTAATTTAATTTAATTAAAATTTATGTTTTGAATACTATTTAATTTTATTTTATTTAAAAATATATGGTTGATATGCATTTAATGAATTTTAATTTTAATTGTTTTTTATTTTTTTAAATTTTGTTTTCGATATTTCATTTAATTTAATTATCTTTTAAAAATAAATTTCTTCAATTTAATTAATTAAAATTTTAACTAATTAAATTTAATATTTTAGCTTTTTTAATTTTTTATTTCAATTTTAATTCTTTTATTTTATTTTTATATTTATTGTATTTTAATTTAGTTTCAAAATTTTTTAATTTAATTTAATTTTATTTTATTTAGGTAAATTTAGTTAAATTTAATTAAACATAATTAAATTTTATTTAATATCATTCATTTTATTTAATATCATTCACCATCTTGCATTTCATTTTAGTTTATTTCATTTCATTAAATTAAATTATATTAATTTAAATTAAATTTATTTATTTTATTTTATTTTATTTCAATTTAAAAACTTTATTTAATTTTTTTTAATTTTTTAATTTTATTTTATTTCATCTTATTTTATTTTATTTTATATTAAATTATTTTATCTTATATTAGTTTATTTTAATTTATTTTGTTTTATATTATTTTATATTATTTTCTTTCATTTTATATATTTTAATTTAATTTAATTTAATTTAATTTTATTTTATTTCATATTATTTTATTTTGTATCATATTATTTTATCTTATTTTATTTTATTTTAATTTATTTTGTTTTATTTTATTTTATTTTATTTTATTTTATTTTAATTTATTTTATTTTATTTTTTATTCTACTTAATTTTATTTTATTTTATAATTTTTTTTTAAATTAAATTAATGTAATTTTAATTGTATTATTGTTTTTTCTTTATTAAGATTTTTTATTTTAATAAATTATTATTAAATATATTTTCTATTTTACTTAATTTAATTTAATTTAATTTTTAAATTTTTTAAATTTTTTTTTAATTTAATTTATTTTTATTTTTTTATATTATTAGGACGGAAACCCTCTGTACAAACAAGCGACTACAAGTTTTAAAAATCCTACGTATTCAACTAATCTGAAATAAGATTTCAAACATTTAGAACATTTGGATCTAAACCATAGTTAATTAGAATAATGAAATTTAGTTAATAGTATTATTGGTTAAGATATCAAAATTGATTTTGTGCATGAAAGCTGATGTTCCAAAAATTAAATAAAAAAATGCGAACTTTGCTTATTTTTTAAACTCTCTTTTGTATTTTCCATCAGTCATTTGACGTAGTCATACTAAAGTGTATTTCAAGAGCTTATTTCGAAAATATACGATATCCAAAATTTTTACATTGGCTCTAGATTAAATGCATTTAGTGAATGAAGGTCTCACTTAGTGTGCTCTGATATGCGCTTTCTAAAGGATAATTCAAGTAGAGGTACTTTATCAATAGCATTTCTTTGACAGATCACGCGTGAGTCGGGTCAAGCTCTCATGTTAATTATGTTCAGTATTGCTTGGCATTTCATCATGGAAAGACTTACGCCTGAACAACGTTCACAAATCACTCAACTTTATTACGAAAATTCACGCGTTCTGCAAATAATATGTTTTGCACGTACTATTCGCAATACCATCACCCACCGACCGAATAGACCACGTCCAACACGCAGTGAAGAATATATAGCAGCCGTAGCTGAGAGTGTAGACGAAGATCGTGGAGAGTCGATTCGGTGTCGTTCGCAGCAAGTCGGACTGACGTATGGAATGACCTGGCCAAAGAAGTGAAGCCGCTCGACTTTCCCAAGCGACATCGCTTCGCTCTATGGGCTATTGAAAAGTTCCAAGAAGAGCCTATGTTTTCGAGCTAAATTTTGTCCGGCGATGAGGTCCATTTCTGGCGCAATGTGTATGTAAATAATCCAAATTTCCGCACTTGGTGTGGTTTTTAGGCCGGTGGAATCATCAGTCCTCATTTCTTCAAAAATGATGCCGGTGAGAACGTAACTGTCAATGGTGATCGATATCGCGCCATGATAACCGACTATTTAGTACCTGAAATTGAAGCTCGTTATTTCGCCGCCATTTTTTTTCAACAAGACGGCGCCAGTTCTCACACATGGCATCAATCAATGGATTTATTGAGACAACACTTCGGTGAGCAGATAATTTCACGTTTTGAGCTGGTCGATTGGCCACCAAGATCGTGTGATATCACACCGTTAGACTTTTTCCTATGGGGATATATAAAGTCTAAAGTCTTTGCGGAAAATCCCCCTTTGATTCAGGCCTTGGAGTAAAACATCACGCGTGTCATTCGCCAGTTACCAGTCGAAATGCTCGAATGATTCATCGAAAATTGGACTTAACGGATGGACCATCTGAGACGTACCCGCGGGTAACATTTGACATAGATAATCTTCAGAAACAAAAAACAAACAAAAAAATCCAAAGAATGTTCTTTCGAATGATAATAAACATTTCCCATTATATTTGATTTTTCTGTGTTTTTTTTAAAGTATGAAACGAACGATTGTTTCAGAATGGTGAGCTTATTTGTTTTAGTCATGTCCGTCTGCCCGTCCGTCTAGTTGAACGTAAACTAGTCGCTCAATTCGTGAGGTGTTTCAATGAAACTTAGTAAGCGAGTGTATTATTTTAATATAGTGATCATTTGTCGGAATCGGCAGGATCGACAGGATCGGTAGACTATATCTTATAGCGCCATACATCGAGTTGTTCACATATGAGAATTGATTGTAATTCTAAAATGCAATACAACAAACTTCACTTCGCAGCAATTATTTCTTGTTGCAACATGAATTTGAGATAATGGAGCTATTTTTGACGAAGAACCATAATTATATATTGTATTTCTGACTTTTTTACTAGCATATTTACATGTCACCTAATATTAATAATAAAGGAAGTTATATAAAAAAAAATTCTATAAATTTTTTATTACTGCTCTTCACCCTCACCTGCTCAGTGTTTAAAGAACCAAAAAAGGATATCGCAAAGCTTTCCTATCAATTTCACTTCCTTCCGGTTTCTCTTTCAACCGTGAATTTCACCATGAATGCCCACTGACATAATGATCAACAATTACCAGTTCCTAACCATTACATTTGAATGCAAGTAGTCATTATATATATATGTAATTATATCAATATTTCTTACCCTTTCCACGCGCTGAAGTGATTTTTGGCCGAGTTCCTCCTCCAATTTGTGGTTTGTGTCTTAATGTCATTGCCAACAAATGGAGGAGCCCACAGTTTGTTCTAAGACGATTTATATGAAGAGCTTTGTCAGAGATACACTGGGGGGGTTTAACATTTCCATCCGAGGGACGAGTGCCATTCAAAAACTTAGCTTAGTTTTTAAATTATTTATATCAATATTCTTTAATTTGGGATCTTGGTCGTACCGGTATTCGAATGCTGACTTTGCGCATGGCAGTACGCACTGCTAATCACTCGGCTATTGCGCCCCCCATACAATAAGTAATCATTAGCAATAGCTTCGCGTGCGTTCCTTAAATTAGTGGGCGGAGTGAGTGAACGAGTGGTCAGTAAACCGACTGCTTTTGAATATTAGTTATCAAATGAATGGTGCAGCTCATGTGATTGGTTATCATTGCGTGACTTTGAAATTTTCTTCACTTTTTTATATATATAAGTATATATGTGTACATACAAATGGGTACAATCTTTTTATATTTTTTCATTTAAACTATGTTGTTGCCATTTGTTTGATTTCACAATAATATTATTAGCGTTGTGCGCATGTTATTATTTACTTGGTAAAAAAAAACTCTGATTTGATTTCATTAGACTCATTATCATGGCTCATCCTGCTCAGATTTTTTGACTGTTCGATTTTTCTCCCCTTTATGAAACTAATTATGTTCACAATAAAAAAAGTAGGGAAATAAATAAATTTGATAAGGTATAATAAGCCATGCCGAACATGAATTTTTTTCATGAAATTCCTTTTCTATTATAAAGTTTGAAATATATGTTTGGCAATATATGTGAAACACTACATCATTCTAATGACCGGCTTGCGTCACGAATGGCAGGCCTGACGATCGCCCGATCCGATATAAGAAATAAAAAATATAAATAATCTTATAACATCTTTGCCTTTCAACTTTTTCACTAAAAAATCATTTTGGAAAGCTAGCACCAATCTTAAGCCACCGGTAAATATTTAAGGGGTTAGGTCACTCTAGAATTTTCGGAAAATGGATGAAATGATACATTATGGTCTCAAAAATGTTATCCTGAAAGATTATGATAGATAAAATTTTCTAAATGCCCCATTTTTGTCCTCTAGTTGAAGAGTCTGTTTCAGTCAGTAAGGCATACTCAAAATTTTAAACGTTTTTATCTCAAAACTGCCTTTTTTAAATTAGCCGGAAACATAACTCAAACAATTTACAACCGTTTCACTTGAAATTTTGACAACATCTTCAGTTTTTTTTGCATAGTTTTTGTTTTTATTAACAAATTTGGGACAATTTTTTAGGCCAAATTGTTACTTTTTTCTTTAGAGATCCGCCGTTTTGTCGAAAATTCATATATTGAAAAAATTCTACGTTCTTCTTTAGCTACTGCTATTTACAAGCGAAAACCGTTCAACAACTTATAAAAATAAAAAAATTACAGGAGCTGTGTGTCCGGCCGTAGTTCCCGACAAAATGGAGACATCCTAGGGAGAACGCTGTATAACCGCCATTTTTAAATAAATTTTTCTTAAAAAATAGTTATAAGCAGTTAGTTATATGTATAATAAATGCCGTTTGCCAAAAATCAGATTTATTTAATAGTTTTCCCGAAAAAAAATCTCAAAAATGTCTATTTTGTGGCCTTGTAGAGTGGCCTAACCCCTTAAGTACCGTTGAGACTACATAACGGACACTGGCCCAAATTTGAAAAAGAAAAGGTCGACTTGTTTTGAACAGCATATTACAATGGTATTTCAACCAAATACTACTTCAGAAAATGCAACTCTGCCACTAAATCAAAATTTTCCAAATCATACTGTTTTTGGCAGAATATTTGTATATGAGATTACGAATATTGTCGCTGTCTTAGATTAAAAAAAAAAGCAAATAATGTTAAAAGAACTACCAAGCATCGCTCTTATTTTTCTTGCAATGTTTTTCAATGCTATGCTACAGTTAGAATATTATCCGCAAAAATGTAACAAGTCGCTGATAATTATGATAGCTAAACATGGTAAACACACCAATCTGTCGCCATCATATAGATCAAGTAGCCTGTTTTTTTCCTTTACAAACTTTTCGAAAAAGCACTGATATTACAAAATTATTAATTTTCAGTGAAAAAAATGAAGTGCTTTTGACACTAAAAGGGTTTGGCCATTCTCAGATAAAAAAAAATCTTTTAAATCCATTCGAAATGTCAAGCAAATCAGTCAGCTCTAAAGAGTCTGCTAATTAAGCCCGAAAGGATTCATCTCTATCGATATATAGGCGAAATTTATAATTCACGTACACCTAAAAAAATGTATACAGCTTAGTCATTTAAGGCAGTTTTGTCGTAAGCCATTCGTTTCGTATATCTATCGCGTATTCCGTTAAAAATGTCTAGGATCTTTACCTTTCTAAAGTCTTCTGCCGAGATTTCCTCGTTAACCCTATGAGCCAGCCGCTTAATTCCTGAAGTAAATTTTTGCAGTGTTTCGTTGGGTTTCTTGGGCACGTGCTAGTGATGCTCCAGTTCCATCTTGAACATATTACAACTAGTTATGCTCTATTATGTTGAGGGATCTACATTGCAGGTCCAATCAAGTTCAATTGTTTGCAGTTGTCTGTTTTTTAGTTTACAAATAAATAAATAAATTAAAATTTTTAATTTCAAAGGACAAAAGTGCACTTTTAATTTGGTTTTTTGGCAACTCTAGTGTTGTAATATGGCAACTGACAACTTTACCTTGCTGTTTGATATTTTGATGTTTTTTATACTCAGAACGTTTTGACATACGAGGGTAATTTGTGCTGTTTACGGTAAATAAAAATATTAATCTCAGCCAATTTAATAGCGAACATTTTTACGCGATTATTTTTTACAACTTTCGACGTGGATTGATTAACTCAGCAATATTGCATCGTTGAACTTAATTCAGTTTTTGGCGATGGAGTTCTATCCATTTATCGATAGTATGATGATTTCAATCGAGGTCGTAGATCATTCCATGACGAATTACGAGAAGGTGGTCCAAAACAGTTGTTGTTTCGGAAACTATTGATGCTGTGCCTAAACTGAAATTGCAAGATCGTCATGTGACCTGTCGTAAGATTTGGACAACTAAAGGGTGTTTTTTATAGAGGTATAGAACTTTAAGTTGGCATTACTTTTCAAGATGGCGACCGATTTAACAGCTGTCAAGTGATTTATTCTCAGTTTGGTTTGGCAATTCATCATGAATAGACTCACGCCTGAACAACGCTTGCAAATAGTGCAATTTTATTTCGAAAATAATGGTTCTGTGCGGAAAACGTATCGCGCACTACGTCCATTTTAGCGATGTTTAGCGATGAAGCGCACTTCTGGTTGAATGGCTACGTCAACAAACAAAACTGCCGCATTTGGAGTGAAGGTAATCCTCAAGTGTATGTTGAAACACCGTTACATCCAGAAAAACTGACTGTTTGGTGCGCTTTATGGGCTGGTGGAATCATTGGTCCGTACTTTTTCAAAAACGATGGTGGCCAGAACGTTACAGTCAATGGTGATCGGTATAGAGCCATGATTACTAACTTTTTCATTCCTGAATTGAATAACCATGATGTCCAGGAGATGTGGTTTCAACAAGACGGCGCAACATGTCACACAGCTCGTGCCACAATAGATTTATTGAAAGACACTTTGGGTGACCGCCTAATTTCACGTCTTGGACTTGTGAATTGGCCTCCAAGATCTTGTGATTTAACACCGCTAGACTACTTTCTGTGGGGCTATGTAAAGTCATTGGTCTATGCGGATAAGCCACAAACGCTTGACCATTTGGAAGACAACATTGGCCGTGTTATTGCCGATTTACGGCCACAAATGTTGGAAAAAGTCATCGAAAATTGGACGTCCAGATTGGACTACATCCGCGCCAGCCGTGGCGGTCATATGCCATAAATCATATTTAAAATGTAATGCAACAATATTATCTTTCGGATAAACAAAATTCATGTCAATCGAATAATCCATCGTTGTTTTATTGCAACTTAAATTCTATACCTCTATAAAAAAAACACCCTTTATTATTCAATATTGAATGAAATTTGATTGCAAACAAAATTTTTTCATGTTGGATCCAACATAATTTGTCAACTTAAAAAGAGGCTCTTGTAGATTGGTCGAGAGAAATATAAAAAAAGGAAAGATAGCGGTGCTTCGAAACACCTCCATGACATCGTAACAAGTGATGAATCGTGGATTTACGCATATGTACCCGAAAGTAAACAGAAGACGACTGTATGGATGAAAAATATAAGACAACACTCGTTTATAAAGTAACTTTTGTGCAACAACTAAGAGACAAATGAAAAGGAAACAACTAATTAAAACGTAATAAAGGCGACAACAACATTGGTAAGCTATTTAAAGCACTATACTATGTATATGTAGCTAAATGCATACACCTAGGGAAAATGTTAAATCAAATTTGTATTGCAAATATGAATAACATCCCAAACCAGACATCATCCAATTCAAAAATTATTATTTTTATTACATTATTGATCTACGTATTTTTATGTATGTGCCGCTATATCGTTTTCTAAAAATATCAATACAAATGCCTCGAAGTAAGCGGAACACACTATTCCGATCTATGCTTTTTCCAAATATACCTACGTACAATAATAAGCAAACCAAATTCCAAGTAAATCGAAACTGAAATAAGATTTTTCAAACTCTTTTCCACTTCACTCAAAATTTAGTTCTTACAAACCTATCTGTTAGTCATAAGAGTAAACTGAATAATTTTCAAAGATCCTAGACATCAAATCTACAGGTAAAGATTTTTATATGAAAGGCTAATTTTTTCGAGTTCGTCCGCTCAATAGATTTTCACATAAGGAAGCAGTGTAGAGTATTTAAGACAATTTGTTAATATGAGTTGAATTTCAAGTGGATGATAATCTTGGCAATATTGTATGCTTTAAACCATTTTATAAAGAGTCTCAAGGGGGGACAGCGAAAAAACTTTACCAAACCCACTCCATAGGTCGTTACAAAATTTTTCTATTTCTCTATAAATTTCATACATAGATTTTTACAGTGTAAAAATACTTTCGTGTGCATAATAATAATAATAGTACTCATACCCGCACGTCGGCTTTCAGTTCGAATTTCTTCGCACATTTCCGCTTCCTGCAACAATACTTAGCATATTCATTGCATAGTGCCATTCATGCATAGTTACATATCAGGAAATATTTATATATGTATATGCTCAGATATTTAAAAGGCGGACTTTAAGTACACACACAGGTCTGTAAAGTTATTAGTTAACTTAGGTAAGCAAATTATGAAAAACATGAAAATAAAATTTTCATTCAGCACATTTTCATAAATATAATCAAAGACAATACTGTGTTACATATTTAAATATCCATTTCGAGGTTCCTTGCTTAAAAAAAAAAAAAAACAGAAAATATATATTTAATGGGGAATATTTTTTTTATCATTTGGAAAGAACATTCTTTGGCATTTTTTTTTGAAGATTATGTCTTTCAAATGTTGGTCGCGGCTACGTCTTAGATGGTCTATCCGTTGAGTCCAATTTTTGACGACTCGTTCGAGCATTTCGACGGGTACTTGGCGAATGACACGCGTGATGTTTTGCTCCAAGGCCTGAATCGAAGCGGGATTACCTGCATTGACTTTAGACTTTACATATCCCCACAGGAAAGAGTCTAACAGTGTGATATCACACGATCTTGGTGGCCAATCGACCGGCCCAAAACGTGAAATTATCTGCTCACCGAAGTGTTGTCTCAATAAATCCATTGACTGATGCCATATGGGGGAACTGGTGCTATCTTGTTGAAACGAAATGTCGCGGAGATCACAAATAGTCGGTTATAATGGCGCGGTAACGGTTGCCATTTACGGTTACGTTCTTACCGCCATCATTTTTGAAAAAATATAGACCGATGATTCCACCGGCCCACAAATCATACCCAACCGTCGTTTTTTCTAGATGAAATGGCAGCTCTTGAATTTCTTCAAGTTGTTTTTCGTTCCAAATGCGGCAATTTTGCTTGTCAAAAAAGTCGGAGCGACTTCAGTTCTTGCACGAGCTGTGCTTTGTACGCTTTCAATATAATATCTCGACGTAAAATGCGCCAAGTCGAACACTATCCAATAATGAATACTGGGTCTGAAGATGGGTGATGGTGTTGCGAATAGTATGCTCTGTAGGTCGATTATGTTGACCATAAGTTGAGCGAAGTGCGCGAAACACATTCTTTACAGACCGTGAATTTTCGTTGTTGTTACGTTGTTCAGACGTACGTTGTTCAGACGTACATAAGTCTTTCCATGATGAAATGTCAAACAATACTGAACAAAAATAACATGACAGCTTGGCACAACTCACGCATCTGTCAAAAAAAGCTATTGAAAAATGTTCCTGTACTTGGATCGCCCTTTATTAACAACAGCGCGCCATTCCTTCCTTCTTCTCGCTCTATGTTCGTGTAATAAAGTCCGCTACATTTCTGCTAAATATTTGATCAATTGTGGATTTACCAGGACTAAAGACACATTGATAAGTTCCACTCAGCTTATGTAGGTGAGCTTTAATCTTTCACACAATATGCCAGTTATGACCTATTTGCGATATTGAGGACATTTATCCCACGACAGTTGGCGCAGACCGTGGGGTCGCCCATTATTTGGATTGAACAAAGCACACTTACGTTCTAATCGTCGCGTATACCTTAAGCCGGCCACATTCTGCAAAGAAGTTTATACATGAACTTTGTCAGTTATCCGCCGCCGTATTCGAACAGCTTAGCCAGTAAGCCACCGGAACAGCTGTTCCATCGTCATCGAATGGGGAATCCTGTTCGCCATCTCCTGGTATTCCACTTTCACTGCCATTCATCTAGCTTGAGAAGTGCTTTCAATATAAATTGATTAAACTCTATGCATCAACCGCTAGACCACCTCTTTGGGTTCTACAAGAGTATGATCCAACCTTAAAGCCTTCAGTAAGTCATCGCATCTTTTCATAGAATTTTCAAGCATTTCTCCTGTCGGTTAACTACTCTAGCTCTAATATACTCACGCATCTCGAAATCTTTATTTTTATTTTTTGCCTGGATATGTTTCGCGCTTTCCTCTTTAGTTCCCGGGATCAGCCCCACCCCGCTGTGATAGTCGATTGCACAGTTACTGTTCTTTCGATCTTTCCGAAAACCAATAGTTTCGTTTGCAGCTGTACGTAGATAGTTTGAAACGCCGTCGCAGACTTCCCTTATACCGAGTTGCTGATGAGTACTCTCAGAGAGCAGAAATGCAAGCCAAGTAGAAAATTGTTCGGCTGTCAGTTTTCATTGTAGCTTTTCGACATCGAACCTGTGTTATGTTTGTTGACACTGTGAAATCGATCAGTCTAAACCTATTTGGGGATGATTTTCTTGGAGGCTAAGAAACCTTTTTTGCCTACCCGGACGTTAAAGCCGCCAAGCAAAATTTTGATGTCAGCATTACGAGGACACAAGCCAGCGGGGCAACGGCATCTTACCATTTAAAGGACCGGACATTCCATGTGCATGCCCTGAAATCAAAGACCTAAGTACGTTTGCAGTGGTCGTCATCAAAATGGGGTCTATCATCCGAGGCATTGCTGTTTCATTGAAGCTGGTTTTTGCGTGGCGGTTGTCAAACCCAGCGCTGAGCGGCTAGGCTTAAATTAAACACATTTATGTAGCGAGCCACTTGCTTCACGCCTTGGAAAACAGCTCCCTGCTGCACCCCTTGTTGAACAAATACTATAATTAGACTTCAGTGAAACTTTAAACCGAATATATCGAAGTAGTTCCAATGAGGCTTCTTATCTTTAAGTTTTAACTCGAGGTTCCTCACGTTTCGAGAACGTCACGTGGACGCAAGGGTAGCAATTCAGTGTAGTTCTGCGACTATAATTGTATACCCAGAAGCATGACTCACCATATTGCACCCAAGTTCTAACTGAAAGATATAGACCTGAAATATTTTTAAAACCTTTTGCTAAAGTTATGTGATGGGTTCATAGTCATTGTATGAAATTCAAAAATTTTCTTAAAAAAAATATATACATATTTTTTAAATTCAGTTTTTTTCTTATTATATATAAATATTTTTAAGGCAAAATCGACGAAAAACATTAAATATTACCCTTAAAATAAATATTTTTCCGAGATTGAGCTGCGGAAGGTCAAGAAAATTTCTTTTAACTCAAAATAATATTTTTTATGAATATTGACATTAATGAATATAAATGAAAATAAATATTTTTTTAAGCTAAACCAGAATGAAAAGATTTTGCTTTCATATGAAAGAAAATACTAAACAATTATAAAAACAAAAGATTTTTAAATTTTTTATCAAGCTTCAAGCAGGTTCTAACCAAATAACAAACAAAATTTTTTTTTTTAAATAATTTTTTTTTTAAATTAATTAAAAATACTGAATCACTTTCGCTTGCAAAAATTTCAAACTCAGTTAAATATTCAACGCATTTCATCGTTCGTAACAGAAAGTGGTAAATTTTTTAAAAAACATTCTATGTTAATGATTTAATCTGTTACAAAATTGCCATGAAGTTATGATTTTGTAGAGCAAACTTTTCAACACTTCGCTGCACATTCAGCAACACTCAATTCAAGCATTCATACAGAGTCAAAAACCACTTATGAACTGACTTATTCATCTTCCATGCTCACTCATTTCATATTTGGTGCACTTCCACTTACAGTAGGAAGCATAAGTTTGTTTGGCAGTTGATGGAGTGGCATAATTTCTTAAATTAACAACTCGCTTCAACGTTCAGCGCATTTGGTTTGCTGCAGTTCTCCTGATGCAGTTGAGGCATATGCATGGCAAGTGGCATGCTTGAATAGGGAATGCGTAAAAATTTGTGTATCAGACTGAACTCTATTGTGAAATTTTTTGTTAAATATTTAGAATTATAGTTATCTTGTATTTAAGTTCTGAAACCGTTTAAAATATTGACAACGCCATACGCAGAGTGTAGTGGGATTAAGAGGGGAAAAACGCAATATTCACAAGTGCTATAAGCTTTTAACGGAAGTTCGGGAAGATATGAATGGGGAAGTTCGGCTGGGAGATTCCAGTATGAGAACAACCTACGAAAGCGTTGGTTGATTGGAAAAAAGTTGCTATAAATGAGAATCGCCAAATTACAATTAGCAAAGTTTTCTCTAAATGTCGGCGTATCGGGTTGTTCATTTCATGAAATTAATAATTTCAAGAAAATCATTAAACATTTGCTGAATTACCTATGAACAAAATGAATTTAATTTACTTGAAATCGTCAAAATTGATGGCGAATCATGAGCATCTGCTTATGACATCGCAACCATAACCAAATTGCCTCAAAAAATGAGTCCTGGAAAGATAAGCCAGAAATTGGACGCAAAGCAAGAGGAGTTTTTTAAATTTTTGCTCCTCATGAAAA
This sequence comes from Neoceratitis asiatica, assembly GCA_030068015.2. Classification (NCBI taxonomy): domain Eukaryota; kingdom Metazoa; phylum Arthropoda; class Insecta; order Diptera; family Tephritidae; genus Neoceratitis; species Neoceratitis asiatica. The sequence continues at coordinate 36,073,620 of CM061525.1, read as the reverse complement.
TACTTCAGCCTTTCAGAGATTGCTTAGAATAAACATAAGATTATTAATACCGAACCACAATGGGCAGGGGTTGTTTAGTGTCCAAAGCTAAAAAAAAGTTCAGTTACAAAACAAAAATTCATCAGCTGATCTTCAGCTTAATTCAGATAAAAAATCTTATTTGATAATTAGTTGAGGTTCTATGAAAAGAAAAGAAAGAACGGCTGTCTTCGGCCATGCCGAAGTCTTTATACCTTTCATAACATAGGAAATTTAATACAAATTGCAAAATTCAATTAGATAATTTCCTGTGTCAATATGAACTTGAACTTACGTCTATAGAATGCAAAATTTCACGCTCTTATATTACTCTTCGGCGGATTTAGGACGCAAAACCTTATTACGGAACAAATTCGATGTATGGGGGCTATGAGATATCGCATTCCGATTTCGGTTATTTCCAATATGGAATTCATATTATGTGTACATCATACCAAATTTCACGCATCTAGACGCCGTTTTAGATGATTTTCGACCCAAAAGCTCATATCTGAACAAATCAGTTGTATGAGGGCTAAATGATGTAGTGTTCCGATTTTGATGATTTTCAGCACCAATATGCAACTCATAATATGTATTGACAATAACAAATTTCATGCACCAAAATTTTTTTTTTTGACTGAGTTTTGAGCAAAACTTCAAATGTGAAAATATCGGTGTATAGGCGCTATATATTAATATGTGCGATTTCGATGATTTTCAGTACCAATTTGCAATTCGTTCTTCCCCTTCTGGTACTTACATATTTCGGCCCAAAGTTAATATATAATTTCATGTACATGAAAGGTATAAAAAGCAAGTCAGTTATGTAAATTGTGCTAGAGTGAGAGTTCAAATCAAGATTAAGAGCGCAAGGGCTCTTGACATTCAAAATTCGTCAGAAACATAGTTCAAAAATGTCATGATATTTCAAACTGATCATTCAATTGGATTTCAGAGAAAATTTAGCTTATATATTAGCAGAGTCCATTTGATACCTTGGGTTCCAAGTTACGGAACCGTATTCCAAAATGAGTCTTACTAATGATGTATATGAAGTCTTAACCTAGGAATATCAAGCCATTCGGCAAACATTTTTCAAACTACAATATACCAATTACTCCGATTTCTAGGGTGAAGTTCAGCTTAAGGCCATAGTGATAATCAGGTGAATAAAACGGTGAACCTGTTCCAATCTAAGATTATCTATTGTGTAAGCAGTCTGTAAGGTTCTTTGAGAGAAACACATATCTTTACATTTTTTTGAGATTTAGGCGCATTCGAATTTAATGGTGTAACCATTCAACTATGCTGTTTAGGTCCTTTGTGCTTTCCTTTGCCGAAGTGTAAATTTTTTAAGAAAATAAACTAGTCTTCATCGTAATTTAGTCAAAAAGCTATCTGTGTATCGAATTTCAAGTAAATAAAAACATAAATGAGATTTTTTGAGATAGATCAGCCCCAAGTCCACTTCCCGGAAAAAACATCACAAGAACACTCATCGGTCTCCAAGGAACTATCCTGAAAATTTTAACGAAATCAGCTGAGTGGTTTTAGGGTCTACAAGTTACATTCATACCTACATCCATCCTCTTTTATATGTGAGTGCATATAGGGTTCTCCACTATGAGGTTTCCAAAATAAACGTTAATATAGTGAAAATTAGAAAAATTATTTTCTATAACCGCGAACCCAGGCCTTCGGAATTGTAAAGAGTTTTCCAATCAAGATGATATGATTTCTGAGTGTCGTTTTGTCCATTTTTAATATGTCATGATGTGTCTTTTCTTCATTGTATTCAGTAATATTTACAATTTCATCGTAAGAACAATTTTGCTGATTTTGCCTTGGAACAACTTGAAAACGATAGCGATAATTTTAAGAGAATCATTTTCTCCGATGAAACCCACTTTCATCTGTATGGTGCGGTAAATAAACAAAACTGTTGATCCTGGTGCGAAGAAAATCCACGAATTATTCATGAACAACTATTAAATTCACCTAAATTGAATGGTGATGATAACCAACTTTTTATGACCACAATTGGAAGAAGTTGGTTTTAAGAAACATCTGGTTCCAACAAGACGGGGCTAAGTGTCACATAGCACGCGCGACAACCAAATTATTGCGAGAAATGTTTGGATATTCGATTATTTCAAGAAATTGTGACATTTAATGGCCTCCAAGAAGTTGTGATTTAACACCATTAGACCACTCCTTGTGGGGTTATTTGAAGTCATTGGTGTTTAGCAATAAACCAGACTCTCATCAAGCTTTAAAAGTCAGTATTGAATGTGCTACTCATGACATATGACTTGAATTAGTGGAAAAAATGCTTAAAAATTGGGTTCATCGTATTGGTTCCTGCAAAAGAAGTCATGGAGGCCATTTGAAAGATGTTATATTCAGAACTTAATTTTATCGATTGTACTTCGTATTAAATAAAAAATATTTGAATTTCCTTAACAACTAGTGTGTTTTTTTTAAAGAAATCATATCACTCTTATTGGAAAACCCTATGGTACGAAAGCTAACTACCAATTCATGGTTTTTGGACGAGGATAATTCGGCCGCATTTAAAGAAAAAGAAAGGGTTTGTTCACCACCAAAATGCACCCGGTACAAGTCAGTGAAATCGATGGCAAAAATCAATGAATTGGGCTTCGAATTGTTTCCACATCCACCGTATCTCCTGATCTGGCCTCCAGCGACTATTTCCTGCTCTCAGATCTCAAAAGAATGCTCGCTGGGAATAAATTTACGTCGAATGAAGAGGTGATCGCTGAAACTGGGGCCAATTTTGAAGCAAAGAACAAATAGTACTACAAAAATGTTTCGAAAAGTTTGAGGGCCGCTATAATCAGTGTATCACCCTTGAAGGAAACTATGTTGAATAAAAAAAATTAATTTTGCCCAAAAAATTTGTTTCACTATGGTGAGTAAAAATTATATTCAGATCGAAAGATACTCACAATTAGAACCTATTTTCTTTCCTTTTTTGACTTATTTGTATTTAGTTTCTTTCCTTCATTTGTACTTTAAAGTAACTTTAAAAATTGTTCCAAAGCACTGTTGGCGTATTTTGAGAAGCAGACAAAAAATGGAAATCCGATTAAGACATTAAGTTCAAAAGTTCAAAAATTCACAAAGGAAAGACGTTAATGTTAACTGGTTAGAGTAAATAAGTAAAAGCTAATTTTATTTTCAAGCCTACGTGTGACGCAAAGAAGTTTATGAAAGGGTTAAAATGGTAAAATCACAATTTAACAATATAAAAGTATATGTGAATGTATACAGACTGTGTTTTTAAAAGATCAAAACAATTTTTTTTCAAATGCTTAGCGTACATATGTATTTGGATTTAATTTTTATTTCCTACACACTGAGGAAATGCTAACATATGTGTATTCGAAAAAATAAAAGTTATTTCCGAAACATGCATGTGAAATGCGGGTAGGGAGCTAAAATGTAAGGGCGGTTAAAAAGCAAAGAGGTTACAGACATTTGAACTAATATGAAGGAACTTTATTTTTATTTTTTATTTTATTTGATTACATTTTTTTCTTTCCTCTTCTGATAACCTTCAAAAACTCACGAAAGCGTGAAAATTTAATGTGATTTATTTTGCTTGTTGTTGTTGTTGACGAAGTGGATGATGAAAGCAAATGCTTAATTCCTTAAGGAAATACTGGTTGTGACTTTTTAAGAGAAAATGGAAACGCAAAAGTTGGCAATTTTATAAAAAAAAAAACATTCAGCATTTCGAAAAAACCTTGTAAATTTAATAAGCTAAGCGGAAAGTAAGTAACGGATGACCCGATTCGAGGTTCTCTACTTTTTAAAGAAAATTCAAATTCAATGCTGAATGTTCATTATACTTATAGTTCGAAAAAACAGTCTTTGAGATATTTATTTTATTATTATTTTATTTTTTGAAAATTCTCTTTCAAATGTTGACCGCGGCTACGTCTCACATGGTCCATCCTTCACTCCAATTTTCGATGGCTCGTTCGAGCATTTCGACTGAAAGGTGGCGAATAACACGCGTGATGTTTTGCTCGAAGGCCCGAATCGAAGCGGGATTGTCCGCATAGACTTTAGATTTTACATATCCCCACAGAAAAGGCTAACGGTAACGGTGGCCAAACGACCGGCCAAAAACATGAAATTATCTGCTCACCGAAGTGTTCTCTCAATAAATCCATTGATTGATGCGATGTGTGGGAAGTGACGCCGTCTTGTTGAAATCAAATGTCGCGGAGATCACGAGCTTTAATTTCAGGCATCAAATAGTCGGTTATCATGTCGCGATAACGGTCGCCATTGACGGTTACGTTCTCACCGGCATCATTTTTGAAGAAATATGGACCGATGATCCCACCGGCCCCCAAACCACACCAAACCGTTGTTTCTTCTGAATGAAATGGCAGCTCTTGAATACCTTCAGGTTGCTTTTTGTCCCAGATACGGCAATTTCGATTGTTTACATACTCATTGAGCCAGAAAGAGGCCTCACCGCTGAACAAAATTTGGCTCGAAAACGTCGGATCTTCTTGGAACTTTTCAAGAACCCATAGAGCGAAGTGATGTCGCTTTGGAAGGTCGAGCGGCTTCAGTTCTTGCATAAGCTGTATTTTGTATGCTTTCAATTTAAGATCTCGACGTAAAATGCGCCAAGTCGTTCCATATGTCAGTCCGAGTTGCTGGGAGCGGCGCCGAATCGACTCTCCACGCTCTTCGTCTACACTCTCAGCTACGGCCGCTATATTTTCTTCACTGCGTGCTGGACGTAGTTTATTCCGTCGAATATTATCCAATAATGAATGCTGGGTCTTAAGATGTTGATGGGGTGATGGTGTTGCGAATAGTACGCTCAGTAGGCCGATTATGTTGACCATAAGTTGAGCGAAGCGCACGAAACACATTCTTTACAGAACGTGAAAGTTGAATAAAGTTGAATGCTTTGTAAACGTTGTTCAGGCGTTAGCTTCACAAGACTCACGCGTGATCTGTAAAAAATAGTCTATTGAAACAAATACCTCTGCTTGGATCACCCTTCAAAATCGAGTTGAAAACATTTTTTAAATACGTATTTATGAAAAATTCGGTAGTATAGAGTGCAAATGATTTCTTGAGAAGTTTTGTGCAAAATAAATTTTGTAATTAAAATTAAAAATATGTAATTTCCTTATCCAAACTTATTGTTAAGGACATTTTTTGAAGTTTCTGCTACTTGTCAAAGGCCGCGAAAGAAGGCGACGGTGTGTTAGTTAGTTTACTTCTGATTTGAATAGGGTGAACAAATAAAAGATGGAAGCTCATCACTTCTCGTCTTTCCTGTACCTCCTTTCGAATGATGCCCTAGCATTTCCACAAGAGTTTTTTAAGCAAATCTCTCAACAGAGTCTGAGTTACCTTTCTAATGCCCTCCTTTTTTTTTAGAGAGTATGGCCATATGACCTTCTTTATAAATCTATAAGTAATGGTAAGCTACACTAGTTGGCTTCTAAGTCATATGCTGATGGTCCTTTTGTAGTGCCAGATAGAGGTTCAATATAATTCGTGGTAAAGTAGTTGTCGCATAGGACATCAACGGGCTTTGAATTGTAAATCTTCTAGTTGACTGAGTTGTATTCGTGATAAGGCCGACCAGAAACAGAGGAGCTGTTCTAAATTTGAGATATTACGTTGACAGGTACGACTTTGACATCGTAGCACGGTCAAAGCTTATATACGTATTCTACGCACTCATCGAAAGAATTTTTTGTTCACATTTTCCTTATTTTCACCGACAAGTACAAGTATTACGCTTTGATGCTGTTTGTGGCTAGACGTTCGTCCACCGGGTTGTATGCCAAGACTCGGCGATGGGGTCTGTCTCCCACCATGAATCCGACTCAAAATTTGTGCTTCTTTATATGGCCACTATAGCAAATTTTACAAGAACCTAATTGTTTCCCACTTTGTCCCGCCCATTGCATTTCTTTCACGGCGGTGACCTTAGTCTTGAGCTTTAGGTGGATATCAACCAGCTGGCGGTGACTTCTTCTTAATTAAAAGATCGTACAATGCAGTTGTCCTCAAATCATGATCCTTAAGAGTTCAGCAGGGGTCGTCATCAAAGGGGGATTTCTTCTTGGAAAATTGCATGTTCATATAAAGCTTGTACCTTCTCAATTCAGTTCTCTAGCGGTATGATGAAGGAGTCAGTATAAGTTTTGCTGGGACACCAAATTCAGACATGGCGGCGAAGAGATAGTCGTTTTTGCAGCTCTCGAAGGTCTCCTCGAAATCGACAAGAGAGGAAGGAGAGGTTGAGTGTCAATCTTTTTTTCACAAATCTTTGTAAATTTTTGGCCATGGTGATATTTGGTCAATGGTGGATATAACAGGTCAAAAATCACGCAAATAAGATCTGATCAGTTCATTGAACGGAATCTTATATGCGATATTGGGAAGGTTCATCGCTTCTTTTGTATTGGGCATAGCACACTCATGTTAAATTGACTGGAATACTTTCGTATTTTGCAAAGAAGCTTATGTAAATTACGGGAAAGCCCTATTTGAATTTTGTTATAGTCGGTACGTATATCTCATCATCATCGTTTGGGAACTAGGGTTATGTTTTTGGGTGTTGGCAGAAAAAATGTCCCCTCGTGAACTGTGGACATCGGTCACCGGATTACGTTCTTAGTTCCTACATGAATATGCTTCGGTCTTGAGACCTTCAGAAAGTCGGCGCAACTTTTCACAGAGCATTTTCCCTATCGGCCAGCTTCTCAAGCTTTTCATGCTCACACATTTCGGCCTCTTCCTCTATAAGCTATCAAATGCTTCTCGCTTCCCTCTTCAGCTCACGGTATCCAACACATCTTAAGCCACACGCGTTGTGATCGATCGCAACTTTTCCGGCAACCTTTTCTTTCACCACTGCGTGCCAGACATTTCTCTGTTGAGACGTAGTCGACTTTTTCTCAAGCGGCGATACGTAAGAAGCTTAAAATGTCATTCTACAGTTTCTTTGTATCAAATTGTTGTTGAGCGCTCTCAGAGAACAGAGTGAAGTTCAAGTATAAAACTGATTTGTTGTCCTTTCGCCGACGAACCTCTCTCTCACTCTCGTCTCTGTTGCCGGACGATATGTGCTGCTCAGAGGTAGGTTCGTATCTTGGCTGCGAATAGTAATTACTCATGAGTTATTAACCAAAAATTCTAATAATTTCATTTGAAAGATTTGTACTAAAAGAAATTTGTTTAAAAAAAATATTTAAAATAAAACACTGAATTTTATAAAGCCCCCAACTTTGTAAGCACACTTCAAATACAAATTTTCTAGCTTCGTCACTATTTTGTGCATGCATATTTAACCAATGAAAAACTAAAACTCTCTTCCTCTATTTTTTTTCCAAAAAAAAAATTTTTTTTAGAAAAAAAAAACAACAAAAATTCAAAAATTAATTATGCATTGTTTGGAAATTGCAATGGGTCGTGAAACAATGCATAGAGAGAGCTGTATTTACTAAATTGATGTTTGTATGCTTTTCAAAATTTTTGTTTATTGTTGTTTTACATTTTTTGTTTTGCGTTTTTATTTTGGTTGCACTTTGCAAATTGATAACAACCACATACACACATATGTATGTCCATATGTAAGCACGCGCTCTTGGACACAAACGCCATATGTATGTACTCATATATTTGGAAATACTCATATGTATGTACATGTGTTTAAAAATATATTCATACAACCCGGTAGTTCGGCTAACACGGTGCACCACTAACGAATTCCCTAACACCCAGAAATGTGTAGCGGTCCCAAGCTATAACGAAGACTCATTCGTTTATCTATCGAATTCAACATGGCAATGCCATTTCAACGTATCGCTCGGTACGGCATTGCATTTGTTTGCACTCGTGATTCATATTTTGAGAAGTTGTAGGTTATTTCGCTAGCTCAAGTGAGTATTGAATAAATATACAGCATTTCCTTGCTAATTTCATTTATTTAAATAAAAATTAATAAAAAAAAAACCATTCAGACTTCTTGGTATGAAATAGCAATACACGCGGGTGGTATGATAAATTAGTGGCTGTTTGAATTATATATACATATTTTTTTCTCAACAAAGTCTCCTGTCAGATCTATACACTTAATCCAGTGTTTTCCGATTTTGTATTCCTTCCAAATAATAGGTTTTTAAAGACCCAAATAGGCATGTGTTTTTATGGTGACCTCTTCATTCGAACTGAATCTCTTACGGCCCATCCATTTCTTCAAGTTTGGAATCAAGAAATAGGCGTATAGGGGCTAAATCTGGAGAATATTCTAGAATCGAACTTTGTTTCCATATAATTCGGGTTTTTCTGCTTCAAATCAATATCGAATTTGTCCAAAAATCCTAGCCGACAGATCCACTGTCTTGATTGTCCTTTGATCTCTGGTGTAGGGTTGTGGATCCGTGTTTCGTCTACTGTAATGAAACGGCGCAAATTCGTTCAGATGGTTTTTGAACATCGACAAAAACTCCTTTGAAGTGGTTACAGTTGTGCTTATGGTCGTGTGCGACCGTAATCGCGGCACCCAATGCACAGATAACTTTTTTTCATGTTAAAATATTCATGTAAAATGTGATATACCCGCTCAGTTAAGATGCCTGCAGCCCCAATAATGCAATCATACTTTTTTATTCTCCGATCATCCAATATTATTCAAAGGTGTTCATCCACTCATTCACTGGTATGACCACAACGAAACTCAGTAAAACACTTCTTAACCATTGAAATTGATGATGAAGAGATCCAAAAGTATTTATCAAGTTTTTCATTTATTTCGGTGATGGGTCTTCACACAAAAAATAATGCTTAATCAACACTCGAAACTCACTTTTTTCCATTTTCGTTGAAATTCACGAGGCATTTCTTCAATTGGAATTGATTATGATGGGTTGGAAATAATATGTTACAGAATATTGCCAACAAAATCAGGAAGCAAAAGCAAATTCATAGTTTTGATCTAAAATAAGTGAAATTTGTTTTTGTTTTATTAAAAAAACTCTCTTAGATTCTAAATGACAATTTAGTACATTAACTAACATAAGACACGCGGTCTCCTTTCTTACTGTCCTTATGGATTCGTTCCATTTCTTCGATGGATTTAAAAGAGAATTTATCTGAAATATTCTGTTGCATTCAAGAGTTCCTGTTTCATTATTGTTAGATATAATCATAAAGTTGCTACTTTTATACAAATCGCCCATTTATAAAAATAATGAATTTATTAAAATTTATTTAATATGCATCTCAGTGATGGAGCGTAGCTATTACATATATCAGACGTCCATTGAACAAAGCAATAATATCTGCTGATGAAATGTGGCCAAATGTGTTGATGATGTGTGGCCAGTGGGTAGTGTATCGCTTAACGAGTAGTAATGCATCGATGACCGTTCGTTAGCGAATTACTTGACGCTAGGTAATCGTCAATCTTCGGTCTCTGCTTTGATACCATCAGAACTACTGGGTAACGTTTGTCGTCCGCATGTATGCAGAGTTACTCAAATGCTTCCAAAACATTGGCATGCAAATTTTTTTTCACATTGCAAACATTTACAAATAATCGGAGCAACATCAGCTGCAGTGCAGCAATAGCAGCGCATTGGAATGGGAGTGGATGGTGTACTCGTACGCATGCATGTAACATATGTACTATGTATGTTTGTCACTCTTGTCACAGTTCACGAATTTTACGAATTTACGAATTTTTCGCAATTTACAAAATGTTGAAATGAATGTTAATGTTTGCGCCTGTGTGTGCGATTGTGCGTGTGCAAGTTTTGCAGTTTTCAAAGTTTACTCATTCGAGTTGGCATTGTGTCAATGTTTAATGTAAATAAATTTGCATTTCCCTCCCACTCCCTATCTCCCACTCTCTTTCTATATATATATATATATATATATATATATCTATTTCCTTCGACATTAGATCGTAATTCAGTGTGTGAGTAGTAATGAAAGTGTGATTGCTGGATCAGTTGGAGGGGGTTAATGGGCAAATGCGTAGCAAATGAATTTGAAATTTTACATGCATGAGTATTTGATTCAAATCAGCCAGCCTCCCGTGTGCTCCCAATAAGCAATTAAGTTTGAGTCTCACTTGAGATTCAAAAAGCTATTTTTAAAGAGTGTCTCCATTGGAGGTAACAGTTTTCGATTTCGAACTTATACCAATTTGTTAGGCGCTCTTAGTTGAAATCTTTGTTGATTGTGCATAAGTTTTGGAACATATTACATAAACAACCAGCAGCGTTAGAAAGATATAATAATTTTCAAATGAGGAAAACCTATTGTGATGACGACCACGATTTCAGAACATGTACTTGGAATGTGAATAACTAGATCATGTCGTTCGGATGGAAGAAAACACTACAGTTCTTAAAGATATCGGTTCAGTAACCGCAGGAAAGTGAAGGAATACGAAGACGTTTCTTCAGTTAAAAATTTCTGATGAGGATGAACCCATGGGCAAAAGATCGAAAGAACCTTTGGCCAGTGCTTACTGCGCAAAAGTTCAGAAGCCGTTTTTAGGTAATTGGACTCATTTATTTCAGCTAACAGCGCATATACACTCGCTACTTGGTTACAAAAATTTAATAACCCAGGCTCATTAAGTATAATTCTGCAGTCGAATTTCCTGCTCTCCCTTCGTAGGGGAATTTGACTTTTGTTTTTCCAGGAGAGCATCTACTCTTAATCGTGAATAGGACCTGTGAATAGCACATCTTGTTATGATTATTATAGTAAGTAGAGGGGTCTAACGATAAGTTAGGTATTCCAAATGAAGAACTTTTGTTTTTCAACGAATATATCGTCCTCCGTTAGGTTACTCAACATTGGCGAGATTCTGTAGTTTATCTACATCGTTTAGTAACATTGCCCAGGAAAAAGAATCAGGAACGCCACTCTGTATGACATTTCCTTTAGTCCACCGTGACGGTTTTTATAAAGAGAAGTATTAAAACTTAGACCCATCCCGAGAAAATGCAAAGATTACATAATATTTTATTACTACCGGCAGATTATTATCAAAGGCTATCCCAATTCCACGAAAGTCGACTGGTTAATATTGCATACTGCCAATCGGAAGATCAGGGTTCGAGTCCTGTTACAATCAACATCCAAAATTATAGAAAATTATTTTTTCTAATTACGGTCGCCCTTCGGCAGGGTATTTCAAGTCCTACGAGTATATTTCTAACATGAAATAAAAGTTACTCATAAAATCCATCGACCGTTCGGAGGCAGCTTTTAATAAACTGTAGGTCCCTCCTTTTGTTAGTAAAAACATCAAAGTGCAAAACTACAAATTAGAGGAGGAGCTCGGCCGAAAATCACTTCAGCAGTTAGAAAGCGCCAGTTATATATATATCACAAGACCTTACGAAGATAACATTCGTGACCAGCGAACAACCGATTGGGGGTCAATTCCAAAAAGACATAGCTGATGCTTTTCACAAATAAAACTAAAATTGAAACCCCACTGTCTCTCACAGCAATAGCTTTGGGGTTGAGATTGATAACAAATTAAACTGGAAGTTGAACATTGAAAAACGAATAAAGAAGGCATATCCAGCCTATTACACCCAGAAGAGCATACTTAGCAGGAACGAAGACCTTAAATCAAATATAGTAATGTGAATGTATACAGCCATTATAAGACCAATTCTAACATATGAAACGTTGGTGTGGTGATGAGCATTACAAACGCAGTACAATAGCGCGGGAGTTACAGGAGCTTTTAAGTCATGTCCGTCGCATGCGCTTAATATGTTTCTATATAACTGCTTATAGACTTCTTCATTCGCCATCAGAATTAGGGATTGAGGTTTCTGGAACCAACAACGATTTAGTACACTAGCTCATAATATTATTAAATAAATCGGACTTTATCATTCAGAGCTTAGATTTTAATACCTGCCTCCGGCTGAGTATACCCTCTAGATGTGAATGAAGAAAGAGGCTGTAGCAAAGGAGGATATCATCCTAATTTACGTAAACGGGTCAAAAATGGACTGTAATGCGTAATGAATAACTACGAGCGCATACAGAAAATAATTATATACTGAGATAGTCAGGCCACATTTCTGGGCTTAGCGTCATCTATGATCAATTCAAGCACTGTCAACAATTGCCAGGAGGCTCTACACTTCTTGGCAGGTCATTTCACCATCTCCATCATCTGGCTTCCCGGCCATAGGAACATTTTCGGCAACAAAAAGGCTGACAAGTTAGCTAAGTCTGGAGCACCTCTTGATAAATCCGAAGCGTAGATAATATCATTTTTATTCAGAACTATCTTCTATCTGTACCTTCAACAAATAGCACTCCCTACTCAACTGTAAGATAACGAAACAGATCTGGCACAGGTATGACATAATCGGTATAAAGTACCCAATAAAAAGGCTGAGAAAAGATATATATAGACTTACAGCCAATGTAAGTAACGGGTCATGAACAATTCGAAGAGCATGCATAAAAATGGGCCTGTTCTATAACAGCCGTTGCAGAAACTCTAAATTAGAAGAGAATAAGGATACAATGGTCAATTTCTCTACGAATGTCCAGCTCTCTCGTGAATTCGCCACAAAACACTTGGAAAACATCAGGTACCAAGCCTAACAATAATAATAATAAAACGTGATGGAGCACACCTATCAATACAGATCTTTGAAAACATTTCAAAAGTTATCTTGGCGTCTAGAAATAGAAAAAAAAAATTATAAATTTTTTTAAAATTAAAATAATTCTTAATAATATTTTAACAAAATTCAATTATTGCAAAATGGGTTACTGTCGACTCCACCGCCCACTGCGTTCTCTATTCAGCCTTTCCGCAATACCCAGATACTTATATGTTAATAAATGTACTTATACATATGTACTTATGTATATATTTACACACGCATTCCAATTGTTTTTGATTATTGTCACTAGTCCATTTTTGTTTTTGCATAATATTGTGTGTGCCTTGGTTGTTGGCTTTTATTGTCGTTGATTGCCTGCTGAGTGATGTTGGTGTTGTTGTTATTGTTATTGTAGTTGCTAGTGTATTTGCTGTTGTTGGTCGATCGCTTGGTTGGTGATGATGCAAAATTGATTCACGTAATCGTATTGAATGCATTTTTGCACCATTGTTTACTCGCTGGCATTGCAATATGCTAATGCCTGATGACGCTGCTGCTGCTGTTTGTGCCGTTGGTTGCTGGTTGTCGATTGTCGATGGAGTTCAGTTGCAGTGGCACGTTTTTGGGTTGTGTTGTTTGCCTTAATTTACGCACACGAATACACAAATGTCAAATGCAAGTTACGAAATATTCATATATCCAATATATGTATATGTAACTATATGTATCTATGTGTCGTAAGACACTTTGCACTTTGCAGAGTGCATGAATGTGAATATTCATTTTTTGTTTTTGTATGTTCTTAACATTAACTGGATGTGTGGTGTGCTGTATTTGGTGAAGAAACATAAATTCATTAGACAAATGTTGTTATGCATATGCCTCATTTGACTGATTGACTCGAGCAACGATGTGAGTGAGTGAATGAATGAAGGAGTTGAACAAGTGAGATTTTTTTTTTATTTCGTATGAAACTCGTTTATGGAAATCTATTTTTTTTAATGATATCGGTATATCAAAAATGTCTCAGAGTTACATAACTCAGCTATACTTAACTACTACTTGTACTTCTGAATCACTAAAATTCATAAATTCATAAATTGGTGGATAAGACAGTGACTTTTTGAATAAAATATATTTTTTCGACAAATAATAGGTTTTTCGAGACCCTCAAGGCAAGTGTTTGTTTCTGTGATGACCTCTTCATTCGACCTGAATCTCTTACGTCTAAGCATTTAATTCCAGCTTGGAAACATGAAATAGTCGCAGAGGGCCAAATCATAACATATTCTGAATGAGGTAGCAGCAGCTGAATTTATGAATTTTTGCCATGTTAACTACACACGTGGAACAGCAATTTTTTCGCCAAAATGCGGCCGTTTCTGATTCAAATTAATGTCAAATCTGTCCAAAAGCTCTGAATATTATTCGTCGGGAATCGTTTTAACCTTTCCAAGGTAATCGATGTGAATGACACCTCATGCCTCCCAATAGAATTGTGGCAATGACCTTCTGGGCCGACACATTCACCTTGGCCTGTTTTGGTACACGTACACTCGAAGAAACCCACTATCTTGATTGTGCTTTGGTCTCTGGTGTGATGTGGTGAATCCGTCCTTTGTCTACGGTAAAAAACGGAGCTAAAATTCGTTTGGATGGCGGTTGAATATCGCCAAGCACTCCTTTTCCATGTCCAAATATTCATTAAAAATGCGAAGTTCCCACTCAGTTGAGATACCTGCAGCCTCAGCCACTTCACGAATTTTTATTCTTCGATCGTCCAATATCATTCCCTGGATATTATCGACGATTCCTGGCGTGACAACTTTTTCTGGGTGATATGCACGTCCGACGTCACTTGTTTTGGTACAACAAAAACGGAACTCAGTTAACTACTTCTTAAGCATTAATATTGATGGTGCAGAGTCCCCATTGTATTTATCAAGTTTTTTCGTGGTTTCGCTGATGGTTTTTTCCCAAAAATAATGAGGTCTTAACTTTTTAGTAGAATAGATATTGTCCTTCATCTGTTGCTGTCATTTACTACTGCATCGAAAACTTGACCATCCAACTTAATGGATTCATTTTAGCTCCCTGGGCGCAAAAATTCTTCACTGAGCCTTTCTTTCGGAGCTATATTGGGCCAACTCATTTGGTTTTGTATTCAGCCGCATTATCGCACTAGTACTTACGCTTCGACTAAAGAGAAAGGTATACAGAAGACATCAAAATCTGTGATTTTGCAAAGAGTCATTTAATCAAGGCATCACTATTGCTATTCTTTTTCTACTTTCCAGTTTGTCTATCAAAATATAATAGTCGAACCAAACAGAGCGATAAATGATATAACTCGTCGACAATGGGCAATTCACAGCGATAGATTTGACTTTAACGATGAGCCTAGGATAGATAGTGAGTGTTGTGATTTATGTGACCAAAAAGGCTATCTTCGTTAATCGTGCTCGAACGCAAACACTAAGCAACCACATATATTACAGCAATTATTTAAGCCTGGCTAAGTTTCCCAAAGTCTGTCAATCCAATAAGTCTAACAGCAGGCCCCAAGTGAACAGATTAACCTCACACTGACGAGTTGAATCACCAAATTTGGACTACTGGGAGATACTCTTACAATCGCTTATCTATACCTCAAGAATAATTGAACCACTTTACAAAAATTATACTCCGCCAAGAGACCAACTCCCTCATGCCTTATGAAAAATAAACTGACGACATTTAACGTAAGTGCCTTCCCTGAGCTATTTAGTCTATGTTAATATGTGTGTTTGTTGTGTGTTTAGTATACAAAGGTCTGTGAAGGCAGCTATGAAAAACTATGTCTTTGGACCGAGCTTCGCTCTTTAAATGTGGTTTTTTTTTTTAAATACCATTCAATATTCCTTAACAACACCATAAGCAGCTTTGCTCGGCCAAAATGGTACATTTGTTGAGACGACTTTTCAGTTGAGAACTGTATTCTGCATTTTGAATTTTCCTCATTAATCTCCAATGCACACTGTTAGAAAGAATTAAGGCTGCTCGCTTGTTGTTGGCTTCTTGAATTTATTGACGTGTCAAAACTTATTTTGGCGTAAAATTGAAAAATTCTCACTACTTCCCTTGTTTATTGCTTTCAGTGACGTAATTTTTTACTTTTCCGCTTTTTACATATTTACATAAGACTACTCTTATATATATATTGTATTAGTTTTCCCTCAATTTTTTATTGTTCAAAGTGACAGGCACATATTTCTGTGTTGAAAAAAGAAGCTCATTAATAACCCTTTTTCAATATATGTTCGAATTTGTGCTCTTCTATATGACTTTAAAATATTTATGCAATACAATTTAGAAGTTTTTAAATATGTAAAAAAGGGGTTTAAATAAACCACTAACAACTTAAACTAAAAAAAAAATATAAAAATTATAAAAAATAAAGAAAAAAACTCAAAAAAATAATAAAAAAATAATAAAATAAAATAAAATAAAATAAAATAAAATTAGTTTAAAAAAATAAAAGAAAAAAAAATAATAAAAAATTTAATATAACATAAAATAAAATAAAGAAATAAAGAAAAAAATATAATAAAATATAATAAAATAAAAAATTAAAATAATAATAAAAAAAAAATAAAATAAAATAAAAATAAATAAATAAAATAAAATGAGATAAAAAAATAAAAAAATAAAATTAAAATTAAAAAAAAATAAATAAAAAATAAAAAAATTAAAATAGAAAAATAAAATAAAATAAAATAATATAAAATAAAATAATATAAAATAAAAAAAATAAAATAAAATAGAACAAAACAAAATAAAGGAAAAATAAATGGATTGAAATAAAATATCTTAAAGTTCATTAAAATGAAATTTATTAAAAAAAAATAAATTAAAAAAAAAATGAATACAATAAAGTAAAATAAAAAATCGGTCGGGTATATGTTACAGTGGTCCGATTTGGCGGTATCCGACAAATGTTCGTTTAAACGTGTACTTGCATCTTCCTACCAATAACTCGAGAAATTAGTTTGCGTCAAACAGGCGGACGGACAGACAGACATGGCTAAATCAACTCAGCTCGTCATTATGGTCGGATCGGTTTAAATTTCGGTGGGCTTTCTCTTCTCTTCCTGTTACATATTTTCTTCGGACCAAGTTAATATATGCTACTTTCATATTCATGTACATAAAAGGTATAATTAATATAAAATAAAACAAAATTATATTAAAGAAGCAAAATATTAAATTTTCGAGATTTCGTTTTTATAAAAATGCGATTTTAAATAAAAATGCAACGTGCTACGAGAGACATTGGGAATATAAATGTTTTATTTCTTTGATTCATTGCCTTTGGCCCGCCAACTAGAGATCGCATTGACGCACGTCAGACTTTTGCAAAACAACTCAGTTGCCACAGTCTCTATGCATTTATTTATATACCTCCTTTCGTTTGTTTGGTTTTTTTCCCTTCTTACAAATATCATTCTCTTATGCTAACTTTAATATAATTTGGTTGGCGGCTGTGGGATTTCACTGTCAGTTGTGTGAGCTTGAAAAAGGTGAATAGGCACCACCAGCAAGTTGTGGGCGGAGATGAAGTGGGAGTCAGAGGTAAGAAGAGAGAAAAAAATAGGAAATGAAATGCAGGTAGTTTGTTCAAAAATGTTTGTGTTGACCATCGTGCGCAATCGGGTGTAATAATGAAGTGCTATTTAATGATTCCAAAGGGCAACCACAACACAACTGTGTCCCAGAGTATAGAAAAGGAAATAATATAAAAAATAGAATGAAAATAAAAATAGAAAGGTAACGAAAGTAAAACAAATATATAATAATTATAAACAGACAACAGAACGGGGGCTGTCAATTGTTGTCGGTGAACAGTGTGTAGTTTCTGCATAAAAATAAATGCCTTAATTTAGCAAACTCTCCAGAACTCGAGTTTTTAACTTATTATCAGGGATCTTCGAAACCAAAAATAACCACGAGAAAGTGAAGTCTTGTCTTGTCGGTGTAAGAACAGTCGGAGCTAGGCGTAAGCAAGGGAATGCCTCGTATTACTCACCAGTACAGATAAGGTTATTTCGCATAACGATCATGAGGTATTGACAATAAAAAGGGTAACTATAGTTTATCAAACCACAAAATTTTTATTGTTGCGAAATACAAACTAATGACTAGCTCAGTGAAATTGAGGTCTATAAAAATGACACATCAAACCACCCTTTCAATAAATCCAAGGTCAAATGTTTATGATTGCGTTGAAATTAAGGAAAATCCCAATAAATACTTGGTTGGAACATAATTAATTACCTTTCAGCTACATCAGGAACAAAATCTAAGGATATACATTACATATATAAATACATTTCTCCATTTGTCTACCAGCTCAGAAAAACTTCTTTCATGAACGTACTGCAATGCTTCTTCTTCTTCGGCATAGGCACCGCTTACGCGATTATAGTCGCATCAACAATAGCGCGCTACTCATTTCTTCTCTTTGCTGTTTGGCGCCAGTTGAAAATACCAAGTGAAATCAGGTCGCTCTCCACCTGATTCTTCCAACGGAGTGGAGGTCTTCCTCTTAATGCTTAAGCCAGCGGGAACTCCATCGAATACTTTCAAAGCTGGAGAGCTTTCATCCACTCGGACAACATGTCCTAGCCTAGACCTAAACATAGCCGCTATCTCTTGATTCGTTGAACTATGTAAAAAAGACCATAAATCTTCCGCAAAACTTTTCTCTCGAAAACTCCCAAAGCCGACTCACCGACTGTCGACATAGTCCAGGCTTCTTCACTGGTGAGCGACTTGTAGAGATTGGTTTTGGTTCGTCGAGAGAGGACTTTACTTCTCAATTGCCTACTCAGTCCAAAGTAGCACCTGTTGGCAAGAGTGATTCTGCGTTGGATTTTAAGGCTGACATTGTTGGTGTTGTTAATGCTGGTTCCTAGATACACGAAATTATCGCCGACTTCGAAGTTATGTTAGGAATGACGTGCGAGCTAAGTTGCGAATGCGAATACTGTTTATTTAATTACAGGCGATATTTCGTCTTTCCAAATTTCACTGCCAGACCCATTCGCTTCGCTTTTTTGTCTAACCTGGATAACGCAGAGCTTGCGGTGCAGTTGTTATAACCACTTCATCATCGGCATATGCCAACAATTGTACACTCTTGTTGAAGATTGTACCTGGTCTATTTAGCTCTGCAGCTTGTATTATTTTCTCCAGCATCAAATTCAAGAAATCAGAACAATTCTGAGAGGTCCTTCCCAATTCTGACTGCGCTTCTGGTATTATTCAGGGTCAGTTTACATAGTCATTTGAGTTTTGTGTGGATATCAAATTCAGACATAGCGGTGTAGAGACAGTTTCTTATCGTGCTGTCAGAGGCAGATTTAAAATCAATGAAAAGGTGATGTGTAACGATTCTTTTTTCTAGGGTCTTCCCCAAGGTTTGGCGCACGGTGAAATGAGCTTCATTGGAAAAGATGAGGTTTCATCCTCAGCCTATTGTGTGAAGTGAAATCACATCGGATGGTCATCAGGCTTCAGATCTTAAGTCGTAACTTTTAATTAAAGCGAACGGTGTCTCATGGATGTTGATGACTGTTCGAGAACACTTTGAGCTACACACTAACGGACGTAAAGCCTCAAACTTTATACTGAGTACATGATACATTGGGAATGTCACTGTATATTTGTTAGCTGTATTTCCAAAAGCAAGCGGAGGATGTGTCTAGAGTAACGATCTCTCACTGTACACTCTGAAGTGGAATAGTAAGTTGGCGTGTCCTCTTGAAAAGCCTCTATCTTTGCTTGCGTTCGTTAATCTGCCAGGTTCCATACATGTGCGACGTTAGGCACGCGGCGCTTATGTTGTTGTGACTTCGATGTCAATTTTGGCCTGAGTAACAAGGTATGTTTCTTTCACTACCGAAATTTGTAAAGCGCTTATTTTCAGTGCTCTAGCCCCACTTCTTTCACGGATGAGGAAGATGCTGTTGTTCCTAAAACGTGACTGTGTGATATTGCTGAGCGGCGTTGCCACTTTCCAAGATTCTTTTAGTCGGCTATGGCGTTTTCGCTTTGGTGTTCCCATAGATTTCGCGTCGTGGCGCGGAAAGTCCACATTACCCAGTCTGTACCCATAATTGAAATGAAAGCTTTTTACAATAACCTATCAGCTAATCGCTCGGAAGCTGGCTACAGATTTGCCGAACGGTAGTTAATTGCTTTAGAGTCAAATAGAATTTCAGAATTTTTTATGCAAAGAGCATTATGTTCAACCCACTGTGCGCCAGCATTATTTTTACTATTACAAAAAACAATTTTTCTACATACCTTTCTTCATTACACCATTGCGGCTTGTGGTTTTTGGGTACCAACAAACTTACTATGTCCTTTTTCCTCATAAACATACACACACATACACGTGTATGTAACACAAACAAAGTCCGCATTCCATTACACATTCACCTTAGACTATATCAACACTTCATTTCTACCTTTTATTGCTTTCTTTGCACATTTTTTTGTTTTTTGTTTTTTGTTGTTGTAAAAATTCTTTAGTTTTGCTTCATTTGTTTTATGTGGCGGTGGACGGATGAATGTTCTAGCGTGCAAGCTTCATGTGGGTACTGAAACTAATAGGGAAGCTCTACATCTAGTGGATCTCTTGGTTACAGTGCAGCGCCGTTGTTGTTGTTGTTGTAATTATAATATATTTTGTTAGTAAAAAGGTTCAATGTTGTTTACAAGCCGAGTGTGGAGGCACCATTTTTGTTCAATTATTGTTTGGCCGACTGAGGTCGTTACCCCGCTAACCCTGCTTAGGTATCTTTGGAGCTGTTGAATGAAGTATGGTTTCGGAAATATTTTCGTACCTAGTTTGTTGCCTATTTCCTGGCAAAATTTAATTTATTTTGCACACGAATGTTGTTGCGGCAAAAACAATTTCTTTTTTTTCACACTCACAACTTGATCCCTTCATCATTTGCCGTGTGGTGAGTTGGAGTTGGTTGCTGGTATCATTGTTTTCATTTTATTATACATATATGTATATGATGGTGTACGAGTATGAACATACATTCATACCTTATGCAGGTGTTGACGTAATAAATGATTTACATTCTTCTACCGACACATTCTAAGCAAATAACCGTCACCGGCTGTGTGTCCGTTGTCAGCTGAGTGTCGGCATCTCTAACTTTCTTGTTGTCGTTTTGCTATTGTTATTGTTTTTGTTGTCGGTTTTACGGGTAATGCAAATAATGTTGTTGGTATGTATGAGATGCTTTATTATTTATTTATTTATTTATTTTATTGTTGTTTTATGTGGTCTTGACTGCCTGTAGCACTAGACAATATGAATATTTTTATATGTACCCGACTGAATATAACAATTTTTGTGCATATTTTCAAGCGAATAATGCTTAGAATTTTCAATTAGATTTACAATTCATTGTAATCCAAACAAATTCAAGTTGCAAGCGCCAGCAATGAATACATATGATTTGCAGTGCTTGGTATGTGTGGAGATTTGAATATGGTTTTACATTGACAGCTATTGATGTAATCTGTGCAAAAGCAAGCTCCAATGAGGGATAACGTTTAAATTTATTTACAAATTGCTAGGATATCTTTCTTTCTAATTTAAATAGGACAAAGTTGATTACAAAGCGACCTTTGAAGGGCTTATATTTGCAATTGGTTATGTCAGCTGTCTATGAGTTGATTTTGACGATGGTTCCATCACCCGACTATGCAGAAGTCCGAGTAGCAATTACTCGCCTGAAAAATAACAAAGCGGCGGCCGCCGATGGCTTACCGGCAAAGCTATTCAAATACGGCGGCGAAGAACTGACAAGGTGCATGCATCAGCTTTTTTGTAGAATATGGTCGGACGAAAGCAAGGCCTACGATTGCAACCTCAGTATGCTCTGCCCAATCCAAAAAGGGTCTGCGCCAATTATCGTGAGAGAAGCCTCCCTAATATCGCATATAAGGTCCTACCTAGAAAGATTAAAGTCCATCGTCAACAAACTGTTCGGCCCTTATCAGTGTGGCTTTAGACCTGGAAAATCCACCATTGACCAGGTATTCACCACGTGCCAAATCTTTGAGAAGACCGGAGAGAAAAGAATCGATACACATCACATTTTCACCGATTTTAAATATGCCTTCGACAGCAGGCTAAAAAACTGTCTTTACACCGTTACGTCTGAATTTGATATCCATACGAAACTCATATGGTTATGACTCTGGATAATACCAGAAGCGTAGTCAGAATAGCGAAGGACCTCTCCGAGCCATTCGATACCAAACGAGGTTTCAGACTAGGAGACTCTTTACCGTGTGATTTCTTCAATTTGATGCTGGAGAAAATAATACAAGCTGCAGAGCTAAATGGACCAGGCACAATCTTTTACAAAATTGTGCAACTTTTGGCGTACGCCGATGGTATTGATATAATTGGTCATAACAACCGTACCGTAAGTTCTGCGTTCTCCAGATTAGACAAAGAAGTGAAGCCAATGGGCCTGGTAGTGAACGAGAGCAAGACGAAATACCTCCTGTTATCAAATAAACAGTCATTGCACGCCGCGACTTGGCTCCCACGTCACTGCTGGCAGTCATAACTTCGAAGTCGTAGATAATTTCGTCTAACTAAGAATCAGCATTAACAACACCAACAATATCAGCTTTGAAATCCAACGCAGAATCACTTTTGCCAACAGGTGCTATTTTGGACGGAGTAGGCAATTGAAAAGTAAAGTCTTCTCTCGACGAACAAAACCAAACTCTACAAGTCCCTCATCATTCCCCACTCCCATTTGGGAGTTTTCGAGAAAAAAGTTTTGCGGAAGATTTATGAGCCTTTGCACGTTGGCAACGTCGAACACCGCAGATGATGGAACGATGAGCTGTAAGATCTATACGACGAAATTGACGTAGTTCAGTGAAACAAGAGGCAGCGGCTACGCTGGCTAGGTCATATCGTCCGATTGGATGAATGTGTTCCGTTGGAAGGATAAGGTGAAGAGCGACCTGGTTTCACTTGGTGTTTCCAACTGGCACCAAACAGCAAACAGACCTCAACACTCAACACTGGCTCAGAAATTTTTGTTAAAATAATTAAACTCGATGATAAAATCAAATTCTGAATCCTTAGGTTTCCAACCCTTTGAATTTTATATATTCTATCCGCGTCTGTAGTTGTTGCTATACCTTACATAGATATGTTATTCTCGGTCAATTTAATTACAGGTGAAGTACTCGTAGCGTAGGACGTCAACGCTTTTTGCGAAGCTTGACGTAAATATCCACTTTTTCTAGTACTCCGAGCCACAAAGTTCCTAGATGTTTAAGATGTGCTCGGGAAAAGGCCAGAATGAAACATAGGGGACGTTCCAACG
Source organism: Neoceratitis asiatica (assembly GCA_030068015.2). Lineage (NCBI taxonomy): Eukaryota > Metazoa > Arthropoda > Insecta > Diptera > Tephritidae > Neoceratitis > Neoceratitis asiatica. Next base: position 36,050,501 of record CM061525.1, on the reverse strand, counting down.
TCTCACTCATGCCTGACTCCCTACATGTGTTACTGGTAATGCTAATTTTTCCTATTGCTGTATCGCAGTCTTTTGGTATTGATGCGTTTTCCAACTCTTTCGGAAATTTCCTCGTAGAGTGTGTTAATGATTTTCCTATGTACTGGTTCCGTCGCCAGATGTATGAATTTTTTTGCAATATTATAAACTGTTTCGTTCCCCTTTTCGTTCTTTTGCCGCCTGGAGCCCAGGATATATGAAGTTGCTTCTCTGCAGTCATCGGACTACCATAGCATATGTACGATCGATTTTTCAGATTTGAAAGTTTGGGCCATAAGTCCTTCAAAAAATAGAGCTAGAGATTGGGTATTCTACAAAATATAGCTCCAATATACTTGCAAATTGAATTAATTGTTGACATCAAAAGACATCAAATTGGACGAAAATCTCATACATGTTAGTCCCCATATAACCGATTCGTGCATATTTGAGGTTTCGGGTAAAAAATGTATCAAAAGAGCATCATCTGTTGGTGTTTAATCTGGTATTCGAATATTCTTAATTTTATTCAAGGTAGTCAATGAAAATTATTCTATGCAAATCCCAAAATGCAGGCGCCATAACCTTACCATCCGATTATTATGGTTTTCCACGCTTTGGAACGGGTTCATCATGTGCAGTCCACTCGGATGACTGTCGATTGGACTTCGGAGTGAAAATATGGAAGAATGTTTCATCCATTGTCACATAACGACGCAAAAATTAGAGTTTACACTGCTCCGAACCATCAGCTCGTCGTTGTTTTTGTTCAAAATTGAGCTCGCATGGTACCCACTTTGTGCAGAGCTTCCTTATGCTGAAATATTCGTGAATGATGCGATATACATGTTCAGTTGATATCTTTAGAGTGCTTGGTAATCCATTCAATTTCAATTTAAGGTCATTCAAAGTCATTTTGTGGCTTTTTTTATGTTTTCGTCGGTAACAACCTCTTTTGGGCGTACACTGCGTTCACCGTCTTCGGTGCATGATTGATTTCCTTGTGGCAGTGTCCGGAAACTCGTCATCATCATGCTTTCGCTTCAACGGTGTTTTTTCCTTCAAAAAACAATATTTTATCAACATGCGAAATTCCTTTTTATCCATTTTCTTCAGAATAACAAAAGTTGCCTCACTCAGCTAGTGATCCGACAGCTGTCGGGCTAACCAAAATTATTTAATTATTCCTAGTAGCGCTATCTATGTTTCAGGCCAACTAACTTGTTACTATAAATCTAAGGTAGGTTCATATCTATAAATGTCAACTTAAATTAACGCTTTTTCGAAATTATCTTCGAATTACTCGAAATGATTTTCAAAGGAGGTTCGAATTGATGTCATTCCTTAAATATACTCAATAATACCATTATGATTACAAACAAATTCCAAAATGATTCTTAAACACACTTCGGAAAAATTCTAAAATGAATCCGAACCAGAAATATTCTACATAAATAGCCATGAAATATTTATGCTGATCCAAGTAGAGGTACTTTTTTCAATAGCCTTTTTTTGACAGATCGCGCGTAAGTCGCGCCAAGCTGTCATGTTATTTTTGTTCAGTGTTGTTTGGCATTTCATCATGGAAAGACTCACGCCTGAACAACGTTTACAAATCATTCAACTTTATTACGAAATTTCACGTTCTGTAAATAATTTGTTTCGCACGCTTCGCTCAACTTACGGTCAACATAATCGGCCTACTGAGCGTACTATTCGCAACACCATCACCCATCTTGAGACCCAACATTCATTAATGGATAATATTCGACCGAATAGATCACGTCCAGCATGCAGTTAAGAAAATATAGCGGCCATAGCTGAGAGTACACGAAATACAGCTTCTGCAAGAACTGAAGCCGCTCGACCCTTCATAGCGACACCGCTTCGCTCTATGGGCTCTTGAAAAGTTCCAAGAAGATCCGACGTTTCCGAGCCAAATTTTGTTCAGCGGTGAGGCCCAGTTCTGTCTTAACGGGTATCTGAACAAGCAAAACTGACGCATTTGGGACGAAGAGAATCCTGAAGAGATTTAAGAGCTGCCATTTCATCTAGAAAAAACAATGGGTTGATGTGGTTTGTAGGCCGGTGAAACCATTTGTCCATATTTCTTCAAAAATGATGCCGGTGAGAACGTAACCGTCACTGGCGACCGCTATCGCACCATGATAACCGGCTATTTGATGTCTGAAATTGAAGCTCGTCATCTCCGCGACATATGATTTCAACAAGACGGCGCCGATTCCCATCAATCAAGATCGTTTGATATTAAACCGCTAGACTTTTTCCTGTGGGGATACTTATATGTAAAGTGATTTGAAAATGATAACCTTCAAAAACTAAATGCCTAAGAATAATGTTTCGAATGACAATAAACATTCTCCATTAAATTTGAATTTTCTGTGTATTTTTTTTTTAAATAGGGAACCTTGAAATGGATCGCCCTACAGTTCTGAAGTTATTTGAAATAGATCCACCTGAACAACAAGTCATCTTCAAGTAATAAACCATTTAAGCCAAGATTTATAGAATAGAAGGTTACGACAACAACAAAATCATATGTTTAATGACGAGTTTTGTTCAACTTCATGGGTTGCCAAAGATTTTAAAATAGGTCTGGATAGGGAGAAATATTAAGAAATCTATAATATAGAAAATATTATTAAAAAAATGGGTAATTTATGTATTCTTCTGCATAATTGTTTTACGCTTATATATCTGAAAGTTTTCCTTTTATTAGTGTTTTTTAGTTCAGATATGTATACGTTTTTTAAATAAACAATTTAAGGTTTCATTGTGTCATGCCAATATAGATATGAGGAAGTTTGTTCGGTGACGTCAATGGTTGTCGTAACTTTCCGCCACTATAAAGAACGACAATTTATTAATTATTTTTTAAGTTTTTTATGTTGACATTCATCAGATCATATAATTTTTGGATTTATAAATGAAATTAAATCCAAAAACTCAAAGTTTCAAATCCAGTTGGTATACAATTTTCATGAATGGTACACTTGACAAAATAATTTTCATAATGATCCCACATTTATTTTTGTGATTTCATGCAAATATCTATATGAGTGTGTTCACAAATGTACATATATGTATACGTTAACCTGTGAAGTGAACCCACAGGCCTCACTCAACTACACAGCGGCGATAACAAAAGTGTTTACAATTTTCATTAAAACGTAATTACATTTAATGGCAAACAATAAGCAAAAAGACATGTAAATATACAACCATACATACCGCTGTACAGATGCACTGGCGAGCGAAATAATTTGTTGAAAATTGCAGACGCGTGGCCACGGACTCAACAATCAATTATATGAAATGGCGGCGCACATACACATACGTACACATATGTATATATATATATATATATATATATATATATATATATTATATGTACGTGTAAACACATTCATTTAAATAACTGTACAATAAATTGTCGGGCATTAAGCGCAGGGAAAAAGAACAATATTTAAATATTTAATTAAAACAAATTTGTTTAAAACGATTTTACATAATTTGCTCAACCAAAGGATGCGCCTGCCTTGCGTAAAAATATCCGGGAAACGTTGCTCGATTATTTCATGTGCAAATATTTTTTACTTTAATAACGGAGAAACTTCGAAGACAACAGCAGCAGCTTATTGTGGAGCAAAAAAACTAAAAAAAAAATTATAAACAAAACTTTCAAGGACTCTCAGCGCAAGCACTTATTTCAACTTACTATTTTTTGTTGTTATTTTATTTAACAGTAGAGAATTATTAACTCACCATTAAAAAAGAAAACTGAAATAAATTAAGAAAAAAAGAAAGTAGTCTCTATACCATTCACGAACATATCAAATTTATAGCAAATTGAAAAATGCGATTTTTATGAGTTTCGTTGCCAATTTAAATTTGAATTTATGTTTTTTGAATACAAAATTTCAAACTCTTAGTCCGATCTGACCGATTCCGACAAATCAGTGCATCTGCCCAACAAGTTTCGTAAATATCTCAAGAATTAAGGGACTAGAGCACGTTCTAACAGACAGATGGACGGACATGAGAGGTATGTATAGGAATGTACATGAAAGGTATACAAATAAAATATTCACGAGATTGGTTTGATAATTCAGCGACTTTTTGAATAATATACGTATTTATTTCGATAATAGATTTTTTCAAGGCCTCGAAATAGGACTTTGTTTCTGTTATGACCTTTTCATTCGATCCAAATCTTTTACCACCCAGCCATTTCTTCAGGTTTGGAAACAAGAATGGGTTAGCATTTTCTAGCACAGTTTATGAATTTATGGCATTACCCTGATAAAACAGCACATTTTTCGCCAAAAGCGATCGTTTCTTCTTCAAATCAATATCAAATCTGTCCAAAACTTCTGAAAAGTATAATATAATAAAGATCATTTCGCCTTTTATTTTTTTTGAAGGGAATGACACCTCGTGCATCCCGACAAATTGTGGCCTGACCTTGTTTACCGTCAGACCCACCTTGTTTTCTTCTTTGGTACAGGCTCACCCTGAGAAACCCTCTATCTTGATTGTTTGTTTGGTTTCTGGTATGGTGAGGTGGATCCATGTGTCATAAACGGTAATGAAAAGGGACAAAATTTTTTATGGATTGCGCTTGAACATCGCCAAAAACACCTTTAAAGTTGTTATATGATTTCGTTTATGGTCGTGCTTGAGTAATCGTGATGTACCCACTCAGTTGCGATGCTTACAGCCTCAGACACCTCACGCACTTTCATTCTCCGTTCGTCCATTACCATTCCATGGATTTTATCGACGATTCCTGGCGTGACGACCCCTTTTGAGCGATCTGAACGTTCGGCGTCACTTGTACTAGTACGACCACAACGGAACTCAGTAAACCGCTTCTTAACCATTCATATTAAAGTGTGATCCAAGTAGAGATATTTTTTTTCAATAGCCTTTTTTTACAGATCACGCGTGAGTCATGTCAAGCTGTCAAACCATTCAAATTTATTACGAAAATTCACGTTCTGTAAATAACGTGTTTCGCGCGCTTCGCTCAACTTATGGTCAACATATTCGGCCTACTGAGCGTACTATTCGTAAAACCATCACCCATCTTGAGACCCCGCATTCATAATTGGATAATAGTTGACCGAATAGATCACGTCCAGTGCGCAGCGAAGAAAATATAGCGGCCGTAGCTGAGAGTGTAGACGAAGACCGTGGAGAGTCGATTCGACGTCGTTCGCAGCAACTCGGACTGACCTATGGAACGACTTGGCGCATTTTATGTCGAGATCTTAAATTGGAAGTGTACAAGATACAGCTTGGGCAAGAACTGAAGCCGCTCGACCTTCCCAAGCGACATCGCTTCACTCTATGGGTTCTTGAAAAGTTCCAAGGAGATCCGACGTTTTCGAGTCGAATTTTGTTCAGCAATGAGGCCCATTTCTGGCTCATTGGTTATGTAGGGAAGCAAAATTTATGCATTTGCGACGAAGAGAAACCTCAAGAGATTCAAGAGCTGTCATTTTATTCAGAAAAACAACGGTTTGGTGTGGTTTGCGGGCCGGTGGAATCATCGGTCCAAATATATCTTCAAAAATGATGCCGGTGAGAACGTAACCGTCAATGGTGCACAGTCCTTGTAGTACGAGTATTTATCGAGTCTTTCTTTCGTTTCGGTGATGGGTTTTTACGCCAAAAAGAATGCTTATTCAGCACACGAGATTCACTTTTTTCCATTTTCGTTTAAATTCACTAGGTCGTGAGTAGCTTTAAATGGCTGTCAAACACAAAATAAATGGCGATAACAGTTGACGGAAGCAGTGTTGTATTTATGGTGACTGCGCGGCAAAATGGAAAAGTCACTGACTTATCAAACAATTCTTGTAAAATTAAAATTAAAATTAAAACTTTTTTATGAAAAAGAAAAAATCTACAACAACTTCTTGGTGTTGTCAAAAGTTTTCACTTGATTTTCATTTTCATTTCTTCCGTTTACACCAAGAGTTGCCTGCGTTTGCCATTTCTCACTTCCTTCCGTCCTGGCCATATTTGCTGCTACCCCGAACTGTCATTGCAACTGACAGTCCGTGTGGCGTAAGTGCAACGCTTCATACTTAATATTGCAAGACGACACTTATGCAATCAAAAGTGCCAACAACACTTTCGATAGAACTTTTACTTAAATAACTGTACTTACTTCAGTATAGCTGTAGTTGCTATACAATCATACATACATACATACATATGTACTTAATTAGCATTAAAATCACTTCGACGATGTGAAAGTTTTTAGTTTTGATAAAGTTGGCGACAAGAAATCAATAAATTTCAATAATGATATTGAAGGAATTTAAAAGACAAACTTATAAATTATTAAACAGCGAAGGAAAAATCAAAAAAAAAGTGAATTTTTCAAGGTTTAGCAATCCGTGGAAAACTATGAGATATATACAGAACATATATATATATATATGGAGAGAGAGAGAGAGAGAGAGAGAGAGAGAGAGAGCGAGAGAGATAGAAAGAGAATTTGGTTGAGCCCAATAAGGACAAAATTAGACCACGAAGCGGCTGTTCAGATTTGTTACTGATAACAAATATTTTAATGTGCACCTTCTATGTGTAGTTAATACCACCCATCCCTGTCGGCCACATTACGCTCGTTACATTAAACAATTGAGACTCTTCAATCTTAAGTTGCAATGAATGAATCTTATAATGAACTTTGATGTGAAGAGGAACATACAAAAAACTCATCCATGATGGCGAAAATGGGAGAGAGCTGTCCTACCTTGCAAGCTCGCTCGGCATTCCAGAATATTTGATGCTGTCTGTATACCCCGAAAGTTTGTGAGCGCGATTATTAAATTGTTTGATTTTCTTTCATGTAACTTAAATATATCATGTTTTAAATATGGTAAGACATCGAATACAACCATGGGTGTGAACAGAAGTTAGTACTCAAGCTAAAAGTACTAATCAGCTGTTTATACTTCAAGAGAAAATGTCAATCTAGGCTTCCGCATTGGCATTGTTCTGAAAAACCTTCCTTTTGGTTCCTGATCGTCAACGCGTGTGGTAGTCTATTAAAATTTAATTTAAACGAAATCAACGCGAACATAAGTTAAAGAATTCAAAGCCAAGCACGTGGAATCCAGTGAAGGTGTTGCTGCGAAAATAGATGCTGAAACTCATTATAAATTTACGTAATTGGAACGCTCGATTGTCACACGAATAGAAATTGCTATCCAGGAAATCCTCCAATTTGTATCCAGCATTTCACCTGAATTAGCACAAAATCTTTGTTCAAGTTTAAATAACTTAACCAAGCTGTTAAAATTAATACCAGCCTGAATTCATTTCATTAATCGTCGCATATCGTAGTACAGTTAATTGATGAACTAACCAAACAGCAACAAATTAGCGCACTAAGCAGCATAATTCGATAATTCTTTTACGTTTCATTTAACTACATAATTTTGCACCATCTACTTAAGAGAAATTTCACTTATTCAACGTTTCAAAGTAATAAATATATATACTTAATATATATAATTACAAAAGTGGGCGATAAAGCACCAAATTGTTAAAAAAAAAAAGGTTTTAAAAAGTATTACACGAGAAGTATGGAAAAAATTAAAAATTTATTTCTCATTGTCAGTATAATAAGTGTAACTACTATAATTGATATTCTTTGTTGTTGTACGATAGTTCATGGAACTATTGAGAATATTAAAGCTTAAGCTTTCAATCACGTTTTTCCGAACCATCAAAAAAACAAAAAACAAAAAAAAAACAAAAAAAAAATGATAAAAATTTAAATTCATTAAATTATTTTACGCTTCATTACTAAATTTGAAATTCAAAGTAACTAAGCTAATCCACATATCAATGTAAAATATATTTCAGCCCTATGCTTAATTCTTTTCACGCCGCCACTGGTAGTGCGTAAATTCATAACAGAATAGTTTGTAACCTTGAACTTGAATTTTGCAATTTTGAGAACATGTATATATGTAAGCATATTAATTTTTAAAGTGAGAGTAATTTAAGTCACCACACCGCAGCAACTCACCAGGCGCCTGCTGATCCAGCTCGGAGTACATATGTAAGTGTTAAAAATGTCTCTTATATTTATTTGCTCTTATATACATTTCCTTATTGTATAATGTATGCTAAGCATACTCAAAATTTGAATAACAGAATTTGAGGTTAAATGATACGTATATATGTAGGTATGTAACAGTTAAGGTAGATCTCATTGCATTTTTTTGTTTCTTTCTTTCGATTTCTATTAATTTGTTTTTTTTTCTTGTTTTGTTTTTGCTTTTCACCTTTAAAGATTATATTTCTTAAACTCATTTAATTTTGTCTTAGCATGATGATGCCACTGTGAAAATTTAGTTTTCTTATTTTTATTTCAAAGATATAATTTTTTTTGTTAATAAGAAAATATTATTAGAATAGCGAAGTGAAGAAATCATAACAATTTTAATTCTAACACAAAATGTAAAGACTCTTGAAACATTTTCTTCCAAGATGTATTTTGTTTTGATTCATACATGTATTAGAAACAAGAAATAGCACCTTATATATATTATATATATGTATATGTATATATATATATTGTATTGATAGGAATAGAGATAAATAATAAAATGTGAATTTGAATATTGGTTATTAAAATGAAGGAGAGTTAAGTTCATTTAAAAGGGTTGTGAGATGAGTTAGACCTTCGTTTGGTATTGGATGGGATTGGAGATGTTAGTTCAAAATATCTCTCATATGGTTGGGTAGGGGAGAGAAGAGAAGCGGATATATGGCTTCTCCAGTCCGACCGAAGCATTTCCGCCTTTCAGCTTCCGTCCGTCCGTTTTTCTTTTTTTTTTTTTGGGTTTTGGGTAATAGGTTTTAGTTTTTTTTTGGTTCCTTTAAGTTAAACTTGCATGAATATTTTTTGAATACATCCATGATTCACGTACACATATGGCAAGCAAGAACCACCCCAATCCGACGAGCTGAGACCTGGTTAAAACTAGCATGCACGCTTAGCCATGTACGGGGCTTTTGATACATAGTAATGTATCCTAACATCATTTGGTTAATATTTTAGTTAACCACATCTACATCAACATCAATATAATATAATCGCGATGTGAGTATTACAAGTTATAGATACAATTTACTCAGCATGTTACTAAGCACCTGTATGTTCGCTAGTTCCGCTTGAAAAATACTATAATTTTCCGGTAGATGATAGAAATTGCTAAACCCAAGCCTAGATTAGATTCCGCTACCGCTCCTATCTATCTACATAGTTTTCGGCCAATCTGTGTAGAAATTATTCAAGTGGGCATATGCTGGTAGTATCCAATCCCATAGGTTATTACCAGTTAAGATTATACGGTAATCCGTCTTCGTTTTGGTAGACGTAACCTTCGGAAAATATTAGTACTGTAACAGTACGATACGCTATCAAGTCAATTGTGAGTAGATCCAAGAAGCCATTCCCATTCATAGCCTCAACAGATGTGGTCTATAGAATGCTGTAATGATACATAAAAGTGCTGTCCTCTTCAATCTGTGGTATTTACATGTTGTTGATTTTGTTTCCACCACGTAAGGAAGCTTGACAACTGTAATGTAAAACAGTGGCGTGTCAAATTCTGCCTATCGGGATTTTATGATAGTTCCTTTTCAATGCCACTACGCAGTTTCATTTCTGAAATCACTGGAGTTATCAACTTTGGAGTTATATATCTTCTATTGAAGAAAGCTCCGTTTTCTCTGGGTTAATGCGAAAGCCAGCACCATTAGTCTATTTCTCTATCCACCTTAGTCCGTTTTGAATGATTTCACAAAAAGCTTAGGGAAATTTGCAACTATAACGGCCAAATTGTCCGCATAAGATACGACTATGTATCCTCCCTCCTCCTAAGTTTATCTCAGCAGTTGCTTTAATGCCCAGGCTCATAGACCCAAAGGTGAAAGGACTCTACTTTCTAGGGTTCCTATACTGATATACGCAGGTGCTGATAATCCTACTTTAAACTAAATCTATCTAATCACTCCCATGATACAGCTGTTACAACGAAAATTGACTATAGAGTGGTTTCTTTCCTAATAGTTCCACATGGAGCTTTTAAATATTGAAAAATCTTTACTTAATAACTATCAAATAATGTCGTGAAAAGCGTTCAAGAGAGTAGCGTTATAGATAGAAAAACTGTGACCGCGAAGTTCGTGAGTACGAAGAGTTTAAAAAAAAAGCCGTCGGGGAAATATTCGAAAGTTTTGGTCAAATATGCGGTGACTTACTGAAGGTTTCAATATCGGAGTATATTTCTTTGGCGTTTTGATGTTCATGGCATAGTCCTATTGTCAAGGCAACACTTTTCCAGCTGGAGCCGGTAGTATACCGGCAGAACTATTCTTATGTGGGTTATGGTAGGCGAAAAGCATGCCAGCAAGCTCAATCTATAAGAAGAAGATTCTATAGCGTCTTATGTGATATATTGTCTGGAAGATTTAATCTCATCGTCGAAGAACTGATTGCACTTTCTCAGCGTAAAGTTGAAACGTAATGATCGAAAATACTTTCGAAATAGAACAGAAAAATTAACCTCTCCAAGCCGTTCAAGGCAACGAGGCTTCATATATGACTATCTGTCTTCTCTATCGCATGAACTATAAAACTAAGTCGAGAAGGCACAAAATTCAATAAGACCGTACCATTGTTGGAGTATGCCGATGATAAAATACAATATATTTTTTTTTAAGAAAAATTTTATTCAAGGATAATTAATTTTTATCAATCTCGTATTGGCCGTTATTTTCTGCGACATTTTGTCATTTTTTAGGTAGCTATATAATTCCATCACTGTGGAAGTACTGTGGCTTATCAGGGAAAATTTGGATAGCGGTTCTTTGGTCGGACAACTTTTTACGATGAAGAGGGTTTCGAGACACCGAAACAAGTGGTAGTCATATGATAAAGGTTCCGGGTTATATGGTGAGTATATCAAAACTTTACATCCAAGCTTTGTATTCTAATCCCACCATACACTCAACAACGTTTTTATTGCCGTCCATTCAGGCTTTGAAGTCTTTTACAGCCTTTGACCACGATATTTGCTCGTATTTAATCCGCTTTCCATCGCTCGTCATAAGTCGCTTCAGAAATGTACTGCAATTTGGAACGACAGAGTTCGAAGACTGGTCTGACCGGCATCAAAATTATAGCAACTTAATTAAAATTATATTAATGTCAAGTCCATCTAGTAAAGATCTTCGTATAAATTCATTATTCGTTCGGAGACGACATAATTTAAACTCTAGGTCCCTCTAGTTGTTGAAAAAAAAAAACAAAAATAACATTAACATAATAACTTGGCGGGTGTCCCAAAATCACTTCAGCAGTTATATACTCGTATTAGCATGAGGATGGAATTCGCTGAAGACTTAGACCTCACTCTGCTAGAGATATAAAGTGGAGACGAATTTTGCTCCAATTTCTGTCAACAATTGTAGCGTAGCACTGAAGAGTTGAGTGACATGCTATGACGGCAGTAAAGGCATAGGCAATAAGGAGTAAAACGTTATACAACCCAAAAAGCTGTCAAAAATAGATGAAAATATAAGAAGGGTAACTCATTCACCTATAACTTTCACTACTATTTTTCAATTATATATGAAATCTAATGAATTAGAAACTTTTACCGCTTCGAAGTACTTACACTTGGTTACTTTGTATGTGGTTACTTTGTATCACTTCATTGGTGTACCGCTACCGCAATTTCATTATTAATACAAGCAGAGATCGTTTTTAAAGTATAACCACCTACAACAAAAGCCACAACACAAAGCCAGTAAATTTCAAAAAAATAACAATATTTGAAATTCATTTCATTTTATTTACTATATTTATGCTAATGTATGGCATATACATATATATATATTTATTTTCCATATTTCTACGCAAACTAAATACCAATTTTTGGTAATTTGTAATAATGTTGAACAGTGGCTTAAAACCGCAGCGTGATAAATTTAATTAATACAATAATAAATTTTTAATTGCATCATCAATATTTATTATTGTTAAGTTTTGTTGGTATGTGCCACCATATTCATTTAGTCATTGAGAGTGCACTCCGAAATTTCATTATTTTCCACAAAATTAGTAGTTAAGTGAAGTGATTAAATTGTGGCTTGAGTCAAAAAGCAACAGTGAATTTTATGGAAATATATGTGATGCGAAAATTTGTTGGAATATAAGCCTAAATAAAAAAACACATTACTATTTTTTAACTAAAACTATTATAAAAATAATTTTTTGGCTATTTCTAAGCACTGGCGAGCAGCCCTCGCGGAGAGACAAAGCGAAAGGACTAACCTCAAATGCACAAAATTAGTTCTCGATGCTAGAGATAACACCCCAAAAAAAGAAAAAACAGACAAAGCTCTTCAGTATCTAAGAGATCAAGACCTCAAGAAAATACTTCGAGTGGATCCAAGAGACATAAGTCCTGAACCGCTGTCCCTTCATAAACCAGTAGTTCAAACTCTAGGACTATGCAGCGGCGGTCAACTTTATGAGTACATTTTTCCAAATAATTGCAAGACAGTTTTTGCATGGGTATACAAGTAAGGTTACTCTGCAGAGAAACTAATATGCAGAGCTATAGAGCTGGTACATGCAGCGGGTTGACATAAGGTTCGAGTAAAACTCATGATACTCTAGCTATAAGATCAGCAAAACTCAATAAAAAGACTAGCATAGAAGTTAGAAAGCTATGGCCCAAGATAGACTTAAAGGCTGTGCACGGGGATGAAACCCCCAGTACACAACTCCAAATCGGAAGCGATTCTCGAACTTATCCCACTTGTCAACAAATAAACACACTCCAGTGATTTGAGGATAGTTCAAGTTGGTGAAATTCATCAAAAACGACGCTGCACTTCTAACCCTAAAAAGATGTGAAGAGTTATTAGCTACAACTTCATCTCCATGGAGGGTGAGGCTTAGCCAAGTTTTGCTACGAAAAAGCATCATTAGAAAATCAGCAGCCTCGGCCGAGGGCAACGCTGTCGATTCAATACAACTTGAAGATGCGACAACCACTCTGTGAACAACTGGGTGTCATAGTATATATAAGGTAATGTTATGACCTGAAAGTGACACGTTATCGGTGTCATAGTATGTTTGCGTAGCTTTTCAGCATTTCTGAAAATATAAAAGAAAACAAGACATAATATTCTAGAATAAAGTGGGTCGTTCAAATTATTATATATCAAGAGATCTGTGGATTGGCCTTTAATGCCAGCTACATGTCAGCTCCAACTACAGACAGGACTAGATCATGCACATCTTGTCAATGAGAACTTTTATTCTTCCTTTTCTTGATGCAATAGTAGGGAAAGCGACTGCCAGTGATTTTGTTGACCCATCGTCGAGAATTGTTGAATCAGTATACTCTGTTACTATTATGGCTCTGTAGTCGTTATTAACCACGCTTCATAAAAATCATCAGCCGTTGGAAGGAGGTTTTGAAAAAACATATTAAGCAAATTACAATTTAGGAGTAACTCGGCCGAAAATCGCTTAAGCTTTTTTCATGTTTTTTATTCAAAGATTTCCCAAGTTCAGATGCAATTCAAACAAGGGTGTCTGAAAACGAGTCTGATGAGAAAACTTGGTGGCTTCTGAAATACCTATTACTTCTAACGCTCAGACTGTGGTTATAACTTTTTATTTTTCCCAAGAACAAAAAATTGGTCTGATCCAACTCAAAATTCTAAATTATGTAGATAAAAAACTTTAGTTTTTAATTTGATCAAATTCCAGTTCTTGACCTTAGAAAATTTGTTAAAAACTACAGATTTTTTCAATATCTCGATTTTTGCGCCACCTAGTGGCTTTAAATATGGATCAAGTCCTTGTCACGATAAATTTTTTTAAAATCTGTTAAGGGGTGTTAGCGAAGTGGTAATAAAGAATATTATAATTGTAGAAGACACATTTCTAAACAACATCAGTCAAGCAGCAATAAGAGCAATTTCGTTGGCCAACTAACAATTGAAAAAGTTGACATAAAATTAAAGGCAAACGTGCATTTGTATTGAATAAAACATATATAAACAGGTACTTGTGCACATATGTACATGTTAAATGCTGAGCTGTGTTCCAATAACGGTAAAAACTTTTTCGATTACGTGCTTGCAAAAGTTTATACATTTTTTTTGGCTTGCCTTGGAACGCCCAATGGGACTAAGTAAAACAATAAAAGAAAAAAACAATGTTAAGAGAGGAAATCACGGCAAACAACAAAAAGAAGCACAAAACCATTTAATAAAGTTTTTACATACATACTCGCATGTATAAATGTATTTATACGTCATCAGTTTCAAAAATATAAGGAAATATATCCATCCATTCAGATTTAATTCGAACAAAGGTGTCTGGAAAGAAGTATGATGAGGAAATGTGGTGGGTTCCGGCATAGGTATAACTTCTACTGCTCAGACTGCAGTTATAAATTTTTTACTTTTCCCAAAAACAAAATATGGTCTGATACTTACTTCAAAATACATATTAGCTTAGTTAACTAATTTTTTTTTTAAATGTAAAAATTATTGTTTTACTGTCGATATTTCGAGTAAAAATAGTTTTGAGTTACAGGCGGTCTTGGAAAATAAAGCAAAAAAAGACAGCAACGCGAAAAATTTTTATTCTTTTTTTTTTTTGAGTGTTCATTTATATGAACAGAGTTAAAATTCAATGACAGACTACTGTTGAATTGTATTTATTTCAACATAAGGTAACTCAACAAGACTCCAAAAGTATCCTTCGAGATAACGTCTTCATTTTTCAACAAAAATAAATCACAAAAATTAACAATAAAGCTAAGATTTAAATACTTGAAGTAAAAAATTCATTCATATTCATGATAATTATAATGCCAGTATTTTTAGGTAAAAGGAACAAAGACTTTTTACTACATTATCGGCATATAATTTATGTGTTAGGAAAAACAACAAAGCGAGTTTCTGTACTTGCCAAATAACCATGTTTTGCCATTATAATTTTTTGAAAGCTTATGAATTTTGACTTATTTTGAGAGTGTATCAGAGAGGTTTCTTTGAGTATCAACTGTTCTTTGGGATGCAGGAGGAGTCCATCACATCGATTACATTGAAAAGTGTAAAGCGACCACCTGCAAATAACATATCAATTGAAAAGTCCCTGGCCTACAATAGTAAAACATTTTGTTTGTTTGTAAAAATTCATTTTTTTTAATTAAACATACCATTTTTGTAGAAGATTTGTCTTTTGCTTGCGTCCTGACTTTCGGCGATCACCTATTCATTCGCCGAAAATTTCTTTCCAGCGAGCATTCTTTTGAAAACTGAGAACAGGAAGCAGTCGGTGTGGGCCAGATCTGGAGAATACGGTGGATGTGGAAGCGATTTGAAGATAAATTAACGGATGTTTGTTACCGGTTTCACTGACTTTCGTCCTCAAAATGGTTCAATTACGCTATAAAATAGTCGGCTGGACAATAGGTTGATCCTTCCTTTTTCAAAGTAGTCAATGAAAATTATTCCATTCGCGTCCCAAAATAGAGACGCCATAACCTTGCCGGCCGACTTTAACGTTTTTCCAGACTTTGGAGCGGGTTCGTTGTGTGCAGTCCACTCGGATGACTGTCGATTGGTTTTCGGAGTGAAATGATGGAGTCATGTTTCACCCGTTGTCACATATCAAGGCTAAAACTCGGGATAATTATGCTTGTTTTTGGTCAAAAGTGAGCTCGCGTCGCACTCACTTTGCATAGGGCTTTCTCATATCGAAATACTCATGAATGATGTGATGTATACGTTCACTTGATATCTTAAGAGTGCCTGATATTGCATTCAATTTAATTTACGGTCATTCCAAATCATTTCATGAATTTATTTGTTGTTTTCGACAACCTATTTTGGGTATCCACTACGTTCACCGTCTTTGGTGCTCATGTCAATCCTTAATGGTTGATTTTTTCAGGAAAACAAAAGTTGTTTTACTCAAAGTGCCATAATTCACAAACTAACTATCCAACTGCTGTCAAATTTATACACGCGTTTTTTGAAAGTTAACTAAAAATCTATATGGATTTCATTTTTGTAGATCCATCTATGTACCAGGCTGCGGACTTTTCAGTTGACGACGAAGAGGTCTATTCTCCATTACCATTCTGTGCTGATTTTCATCATAGAGAAATAATAATTTAACAGGTCAATGGAAAAGTCGCTGGTCTGACACATAGATGGCGCTACTAGCAATAATTAATGATTTTTAGTTAGCCCTAACCTTCAAAAGTGTGTATGAATTTGACAGCTGTCGGATAATTAGCTTGTGAATTATAGCATTTTGAGTTTAGCAAGTTTTGTTATTGTTGAAAAAAACTGGATAAAAAGGAATCTCGCGCGTGGAAAAATATTGCTTTTTGACGGGAAAAATTACAATTGAAGCAAAAACTTGGCTTGATGACGAGTTTCCGGACACTGCCTCAGGGAAATCAATAATCAAGAGTTGGTGTGCTAAGTTTAGACGTGGTGAAATGAGCACCGAAGGCGGTAAAAGCAATGGACGCCCAAAACAGGTTGTTTCCGAAGAAAACATCAAAAAAATCCACAAAATGATTTTGTATGACCGTAAGATAAGATTGAATGAAATAGCAGGCATTCTGAAGATATCAACTGAACGTGTCCTCTGTGCAAAGTGAGTGCCGCGGGAGATCACTATTGACCACAAACAACAACGAGTTGATGATTTGGAGCAGTGTTTGGAGATGTTGAAGCATAATAAACCCGAGTTTTTGCGTCTATATGTGACAATGGGTGAAACATGGCTCAATAGACAGTCATCCGAAAGGAGTGTACTCAATGAACCCGCTTCAAAGCGGAAAACAGCCGCATCTGAGGAAAAAAATGTTTTGTTTTGTTTTGTTTTTTTGCGCCGTGTCACAAGTCAGTGAAATTGATGGCAAAAATGCATGAATTCGGCTTTGAATTGCTTCCGCATACACTGTATTCTCCAGATCTTGCAACCTACGACTATTTCCTGCTCTCAGACCTCAAAAGAATGCTCGCTGGAAAGAAATTTTCGTCGAATGAAGAGGTGTTCGCCGAAACTGAGGCCTATTTTTAAGCAAAAGATAAATCTTACTACGAAAACGGTGTCGAAAAGTTGGAGGGTCGCTGTAATCAGTATATAACCCTTGAAGGGAACTATGTTGAATAAAAATAAATGAATTTTGCCAAAAAATGTGTATGTCTATGGTAGACCGGGAACTTTTCAATTGACCTATTAAAATGATAGGAGAAAAACTCGAAACACGAAAACACGAATGAGCGCTATCATGGCAGGGTATCATAAACGAGTGAAAAAAAAAGAGTTAAAAATTGAATAAAAATACTGTGATACTAAAAAAATGATTAAACTAGTATGACACTGTCTCTCTGAATACTCTCCACTGTAGGGACTGTAGGCACCCATTTACACGACTATGGCTGAGTTAACAACAGCTTGTCTTTCCTGCCTTCCTCCTTATGTATCTAAATATGTACGAGTATATTATGAGTAGGTAATATGCAAAAAATTATATAAATATTTATTAATTGTTCTATTTTTCTATATTTATACTAGGCTCCACTAATAGTTGTGTATTGCATCACTGCCTACTCTCACCTCACTGGCTGTTGAAACTTTTGTCTTTGCACTGACTGCCACTACTGTGCTACCCCACCTTTTTCAGACGTCACTTGATTGCATTGGGACCTTCGGTATTGTTTTAAAGCGCAAAGCAATCTTTGTTCGAGTTGGTTCGGTCAGGCAGTTGGACGAATATCGAATATTTATTCATTGGACAAATCGGAAAAAAAAATAAATAAAAAATTAAAAAAATAAAATTATTAAAACACATCTCAGTAATTTATTAATCACTTGAGGTTACTCACGATTAAATTTAAATGAAAGTAATAAGTATTGAAAATTTTAATCAAATGTCTAATAATTTACTAAAAAGGCAATTGCAAAGAAGAATATTGCATTTTTAAGCACAACCCCACAGTGTATGCATATGAGCGCAAGTGGCTTACTGATATCATATATGAACATAAAAAAACTTTGCTGTAATGCATTATCATTGGTGCACAAATGACAAAAACAAAATGTTTAGTGCTTTTTTCTTAAGAAAATATTCTAAAAGAATTCATGTATCGTCATGGGTAAGGCATATGAAAAATTTCTAGTAGTTTGGAGGAATATTTGTTTTTGGAAGTCTAAACTGACTGCCAGGGGAAAGAAATCACATTGGGCATTGTGGGAGTATGTATGTAATTACACACATGCGCAATGGGACTTCAATAAATTATCCGTTGGATTATGTGTGAAGGATATTTTTTATGCCTATGGGGATAAAAGTGGATAAAAATATTATTTTTCAGAATGAATAATAACGGCAGTAAAATATGTAATACAATGATATAACCTTAATTGAAATAAAATAAAATAAACAAAATAAATAGTTATAAAATAAATAAAGATAAAAAAATTAAAATATATACAATAGAATAAAAAAAAAAAAACAGAATTTAATATGAAATAGAATACAATAGAAAAAAAATTTAAAAATTAATAAATAAAATAAAATAAAATAAAATAAAATAAAAAATAAAATATAAGAAAATAAAATAAAATAAATTCAATGAAATGAAATAAAATAGAAAATAAAAATATAGAAAATAAATAAAATAATATAAGATATATTAAAAAAAAGCAAGAGAGCAGGGGTGTCTTCGGCTATGCCGAAGTCTTTATTCCTCTCATGAACATATCAATTTTATTGC
This sequence comes from Neoceratitis asiatica, assembly GCA_030068015.2. Classification (NCBI taxonomy): domain Eukaryota; kingdom Metazoa; phylum Arthropoda; class Insecta; order Diptera; family Tephritidae; genus Neoceratitis; species Neoceratitis asiatica. Next base: position 36,031,589 of record CM061525.1, on the reverse strand, counting down.
AAATTGCAAAATTCGATTTTGATGATATTTACTTATAGTATCAACACAAACTTGAATTTTCGTCTGTAGAATACCAAATTTCACTCCCTTAGACTCTTTTTTGGCGGATTTTTGACCAAAGACCTCATATATGAACAAATCCGTTGTAAAAAAGACATAAAAAACATAATACTCCAATTTTGATGATTTTCACCACCAATATGCAATTCTTAACCTTTGTGAATAATAATAAATTTCATGCTAAAACATGCCTCATTAGGGGATTTTTGGACCTAAACCCTCATATCTGAACAAATCGGATGTGAGGGGGGGGAGGGGGGGGGGGTTATTTTATTTAGTACTGCTTTTTAGCGGAATTTTTTGACTCAACACCTCATGTATGAGCGCATCGGTCGTATACGGCTATACGATATAGTAATCTGATTAATTTTCAGTACCAATAGGAAGCAATTTTTATGCTGCTAGATGCTTTTTTCACTAAGTTTCGACCAAAGCTTCATATCTGAGCAAATCGGTTGTACGGGAGCTATATGTTATAGTCGTCAGAGTTCTATGATTTTCAAAACGAAATTCCTATTCATTATGATTGTGTAATATTCCAACTTTCTATGACTGATTTGTGACCCAAAATTTCAAATCTTAAAAATCAATAGTATAAGGGTTTCAAATAGGAGCGATATGGTTTCTTAAAAAAAAAAACACACTAATTGTTAAGGAAATTCAAAAGTTTTTTATTTAATGTTAAGTACAATCGACAAAATTAAGTTTTGAATATAAGATCATTTAAATAGCCTCCATTACTTCCTTTGCAGGAATGAATTTGATGAACCCAATTCTTGAGCACTTTTTCCACTAAATCAAGTCGTATGTCATGAATAGCACGTTCAATATTGACTTTTAAAGCTTGAATAGAGTCTGGTTTATTGCTAAAAATGCAATGACATCAAATAACCCCACAAGAAGTAATCTAATGGTGTTAAATTTCCAAACTTTTATCACAATAATTCGGTTGTTGCACGCGCTGTGTGTCACGTAGCCCCGTCTTGTTGGAACCAGATGTTGCTAAGATCAACTTCTTCCAATGATGGCCATAAAAAGTTGGTTAACATCGATCTATACCGCTCCCCATTGACAGTAATGGTGCTACCAGCTTCATTTCGAAAGAAGTACTGACCGATAATTCCACCAAACCAAAAATCACACCAAACTGTCAATTTAGGTGAATGTAATGGTTGTTCATGAATAATTTGTGGATTTTCTCTGCACCAGAATCGACAGTTTTGTTTATCCACTGCACCACTCAAATGAAAGTGAGCCTCATCGAAGATGATGATTTTCTTAAAAAAATCTTTATCGTTTTCAAATTGTTCCAAGGAAAATCAGGAAATTCGCGACGTTATGGTGGTCCAATGATGAAATTGTAAACATTACTGAATACAATGAAAAGAAAATGACAGATCATTACATATTAAAAATGGTCAAGACCACACTTAGAAATCATATCATCCCTATTAGAAACCCCTTTAGTGACAGTTACCTCATTAACAGTGGTTCACTTTGAACATTGTTGCCATCGCTCATACATTTTTAATAGCATGACTTTTATTTTACATTACTATATACACATTTGTGTTTAATCAAAACTTCTTGGAGGCCATTCGATGTTACAATTTCTTGAAATAATCGAATCTCCAAACCTTTCTCGCAATAACTCGGTTGTTGCACGTAGCATCGTCTTGTTGGACCCAGAAGTTGTTAAGATCAACTTCTTACAATTGTATTTATACCGCTCTCCATTAACAGTAACGGTGCTACCAGCTTCATTTCGAAAGAAGTACGGACCGATGATTCCACCAGGCCAAAAATCACGTCAAATTGTTAATTTAGGTGAATGTAATGGTTGTTCATGAATAATTTGTGGATTTTCTTCGCACCAGAATCGACAGTTTTGTTTATTTATCGCACCATTCAGTGCGAAAGTGAAAGTGAATCTAATCTGAGAAGTAGATTTCCTTAAAAAAAATTGGGTTCTTCGAACTCGTTTCTGCAAAAGAAGTCGTGGATGCCATTTGAATGATGTTATATTCAGAACTTAATTAATTGTATCGATTGTATTTACTTCGTATTAAATAAAAAAAATTGAATTTCCTTAACAATTAGTGTGTTTTTATTTTAAAGAAATCATATCACTCTTATTGGAAAACCCTATATATATGCTATAGTAGTCCGATCTGAATGGTTCCGACAAAAGATATTTTAAACGTACCAGTGCATCCTCCTTCCAAGTTTTGTTTGCGTTCAACCAGACAGACGGACAGATGGACAGACAGACCAACAGACAGACCGACAAACAGACAGACAGTCAGACGGACGAACAGACGAACAGACGGGCGGGCTAAATCAACTCAGTTCGTCATTCTGATACGATCGGAATAAATTTCCGTGAGTCTTTCTCTTCTCCTTCTGGTACTTAAATACTTCGGACCAAAGTTATTATACCATTTTATGTATAGGTATAAAAACGAAAAATTCAATAAAATATAATGAAATTAAAAAAAAAAGCCTAACAAAACATATAGAAAATTTAAGCTAATAAAATTAAATACGATAATATAAAATATAATAAAAAATTTGAATAACATAAACTAAAAAAAATTACTTCAAAAGAAAACTTAATAGATATAAAATAAAATAAAAATTAAGTTAAATATAAAAAAAAAAATAAAATAAATCGAAATAACATAAAAAATAAAAAATAAGACAATTTAATAAAAAAAAAAATAATTATATTAAAAAAAGTTAGTAAAATTAATTTGAATATAAAGTATGAACCGAGGAGAGGTATTTTTTCAATAGCCTATTTTTTGTCAGATTACGCGTCAGTCGTGTCAAGTTGTCATGTTATTTTTGTCGAGTATTGTTTGGCATTTCATCGTATAAAGCATTACGCCTGAACAATGTATACAATTATTCAACTTTATTACGAAAATTCAGGTTCTATAAAGAATGTGTTCCGCGCGCTTCGCTCAACTTATGGTCAACACAATCGGCCTACTGAGCGTACTATTCGTAACACCATCACCCATCTTGAGACCCACCATCCATTATTGGATAATATTCGACCGAATAGACCACGTCCACGCCACATTTGGGACGAAGAGAAACCTGAAGAAAATAAAGAGCTGCCATTTTATCCAGAAAAAGCAAATATTTTATTGAATTTTTCGTTTTTAATGTGGTTTGTGGGCCGGTGGTACCATGGGTCAATATTTCTTTTAAAATGATGCCGGTGAGAACATAACCATCAATGGCGACCGTTATCGCGCCATGATAACCAACTATTTGATGCCTGAAATTGAGGCTCTTAATCTCCGTGACATTTGGTTTTAACAGGATGGCCCCACTTCCCACACATCGAATCAATTAATGGATTTATTGAGAGAACACTTCGGTGAGCAGGTAATTTCACGTTTTGGGTCGCTCGATAGACCACCAAGATCGTGTGATATCACACCGTTATACTTTTTCCTGTGGGGATATGTAAAGTCTAAAGTCTATGCGAACGATCCCACTTCGATTCAGGCCTTGGAGTAAAACATCGCGCGTGTAATTCGCCAGTTACCAGTTGAAATGCTCAAACGAGTTATCGAAAATTGTACTTAAAGTATGGACCATCTGAGACGTAGCCGCGGCCAACATTTGAAAGAGCTAATCTTCAAAAAATAAATACCAAAGAATGTTCTTTCGAATGATAATAAACATTTCCTATTAAATTTGAATTTTCTATATTTTTTCTTTAAAAAAGTAGGGAGCCTCGAATTGGATCACATTTTATAAAATAAATTTAAAAATAAAAAACGAAATAAAATAAAACAAACTAAAACTAAAATAAAAAAAATATTTTAATTAAAGTGATATTAAGTGAAATTGAATGAAATGAAATAAAGTTATTTGAAATAATTTATGATAAATAAAAATAATATTATTTTACATAAAATATAGTAAAATAATATTAAGTGAAATTAAATAAACCCAAAATAATATGTAAAATTATATATGCTTTTAAAGTTACGTTTCCGTTTTATGAGCAACGCATATTTGCGGCGAAAGTAGTCGAAGCGTGTAATTAAATGAAGTAAGTGGGTGAGATTTCTACGCTTAAAACATCCAAATTAGCAATCTAATCTGAATTTTTTATTTACAAAAATTAAACTTAGACCTCACCCATCCAGCTACCCCACTCATAGATCCTAAACCTATTACTACTAGAAATTAAGCAACTGGAAAAAAATAAGTAAACAAACTAAAACTGAAATTGTTGTAGGAAGCAATATTAATATGTTGCTCAAATTCCCTACGGATATTTTTGCTTATTAAAATGTTTGTGGTTTGGAGAGCAAAATTTCGCCAGCGGTCAACACGGGCGGACACCAGTCAAGCAAACAAGCATACACATACAAGCATACACATACATACATATTTGTAAATCTTAATAAGTTTCTCCTTATATTTTTGTCCTTAATTCCAAGCATTCAACATACATATTTACACAGAGTATGTACTTGTATATAAAGGGTGTTTTTTTTTATAGAGGTATAGAACTTTAAGTTGGCATTACTTTTCAAGATGGTGACCGATTTAATAGCTGTCAAGTGATTTATTCTCAGCCTAGTTTGGCAATTCATCATGAATAGACTCAAGTAAGGCGTAGATTCGTCAAATGGGCCCAAAACGAGATTACCGTTGTTCCCAATTTTCATAAGCGTATTTTGTTTAGCGATGAAGCGCACTTCTGGTTGAATGGCTACGTCAACAAACAAAACTGCCGCATTTGGAGTGAAGGTAATCCTCAAGTGTATGTTGAAACACCGTTACATCCAGAAAAACTGACTGTTTGGTGCGCTTTATGGGCTGGTGGAATCATTGGTCCGTACTTTTTCAAAAACGATGGTGGCCAGAACGTTACAGTCAATGGTGATCGGTATAGAGCCATGATTACTAACTTTTTCATTCCTGAATTGAATAACCATGATGTCCAGGAGATGTGGTTTCAACAAGACGGCGCAACATGTCACACAGCTCGTGCAACAATAGATTTATTGAAAGACATGTTTGGTGACCGCCTAATTTCACGTTTTGGACCTGTGAATTGGCCTCCAAGATCTTGTGATTTAACACCGCTAGACTACTTTCTGTGGGCTATGTAAAGTCATTGGTCTATGCGGATAAGCCACAAACGCTTGACCATTTGGAAGACAACATTCGCCGTGTTATTGCCGATATACGGCCACAAATGTTGGAAAAAGTCATCGAAAATTGGGCGTCCAGATTGGACTACATCCGCGCAAGCCGTGGCGCTCATATGCCAGAAATCATATTTTAAATGTAATGCCACAAGATTATCTTTCGGATAAATAAAATTCATGTCAATCGAATAATCCATCGTTGTTTTATTGCAACTTAAAGTTCTATACCTCTATAAAAAACACCCTTTACTTATACATATTTACTTAGTGACGAGTAGCATAGTTTTCGGCAGCCAATTTTCCAAAATTTTCAACAAATTTCTTTAGTTTCCGCAAAATGTTTGGGTTACTATTACACATACTAGCAGAAACAACAACAACAACAACTAACAACAATAGCAACAACCAACTTTTTTACATCTTCAACTATCTTTGCGCTAAAAGATTATTTGGAAATTGTATTGTTGCTTACCGAGCTGGAAATTATGTGGTTTGTATGCTCGAATTTTTGTTGTACACATTACATTGTTGTTGTTGTTGTGGTTTAACTTGTCGTATACTCGACCTTTTTTGTTGGCTACTAGCAATGGTTGCTCTGGTGTTTGCAGCAAAATGACCACAACTGACCACATATTAAAGCAGAGCTCATGTGAGTGAGCTTGCAACAATTATAACTGTAGAATCATGGTGGTACATAAATGTGTATATATATAAATACATGCGTGATTTCACATAAAGTAGTAGAAAGAAATTCTGATATTTCATTTTGTATTTTAATACTTGTGTTAAAAGTTAAAAAAAAAAATATATATTCAATTTTTGACTGCAGCCTCCTTCTCGGCCAGCATATGAACCGCTTAAGGCAGTACAACCGGATTTTGAATAGAATTTCGGTAATTTTTTTTTTAATAATAAATAATATTTATTCACATAATATTAAGAAAACTTGTTTATACAATGATATACAAATATAAAATTAATAATTGAAAATAAATAAATAATTCAATTAATCACAGACCCAACAACTTCATTGGCAAGTTGGAGAAGAACTGCACAAAAACTAAAATAATAATAGCACTTATGCCCAATATAATGAGACCTTTGACAATAACAGGTAGCAAAATTTTTTGGAAAGCCTTTAAAGGATGGGTAAAAGGATTGAAAGTAGTATCGGGGTGCGAGGGAACACCAACGTGGCTTGCTGCAGCTTCCGCTTCAGTAAGCAACTCCAATTCAAGTTCGCTTTTACCAGTTTGCGTACGCATTTTCTCCTTCAACCGTTTATCCTTAGACATCTGATCGACCTGCCCATGCAATGGAAACCAACCGCGTACGCGTTTCTTAGTAAATAAACTCACCGGCGGACGACGACGATGTGCGATGCCATGTAAACGAGCCAATGGCTCGGGCAATTTGATGCCGGCAAAATCATTCGTTAACGTACAAAAACGTCGATTCGTACAAGGTTCTGTGAAGTTCGATAAATTCAGTTCAAGCATGCCGAGAAATTCACCCTTCGTGATTAAATCATTATCCCAAACTTGTAGATAGAGTATAGGCGGTTATTTCACTTCATATTCATCAAGTACGCCACTCTTCATTTTAATGACCATCATATCCTCATTGGCGGAGTATTTGAGCGGGAAGACCATACGCCAATTAAAAGCAGCGTCACTATTGAATGAGCTATGGTAATGGATATCGGTGGCTTGAGATTGGTCTTTATCAGCTCACCAACCTCTCATCCCACATCACTCATCTTTTTGTTAAATATATTACGCTCGTCCAAACTAAGGTCCGCACAACCATAGACTACAACGCGCAGCTCGTACACTTGTGGTGTATGGGGTGTGATATAGACGGGTGGTGGTATATTTGAGTTACCCTCATGTAGTTCAATCTATAGTTGGCTTTTACCCTGTTCTATACCAGGACAGTCACGTCGATAAAGCCTTCTTGTTTAAATTTGTTCCCGTACCAATTTATAGACAAACGACGGTAGTTGATCCGAATGATGTAATGCGGTTAGACTTAAGTGCTCCTGTAGCTCCTCACCAAAAGCAAGACGCGTTTCATCCTTAAACTTCAAACCATCCACTTCAATACGATTCTCAAGGAATTTCGGTGCTGGTAAGTCGTGTTGGGAGCAAAATTCTGCGAGCATTTCGAAAGGTGTAGCAATATCGCGCCATTTATTGTAACCCGTTTTTGAGTACTGCCGCGAAATACCAAGAGCAGCGTGGTGTCTCGCACGCCAGCGATCTTCCAAATCAATAAAAGTCGAGCCGATATAATCATCGGTGAATAAATTTCGATCGAAAATCGAGACCTCCAGCACGTTATCTTTCGGTTAGATGGCAGCCATTTGAAAGTTTGACATAACAAGTCTGATATTTGTTTCATCTTTTCTCCGTTTGGTGGCATTTGGAGACCCCAAACGAAACCAGGTCCTTCATCACCTAACAATCAACGATGTCTTCCTCTTGCTCTGGTTCCACTTGCAGGTAAGCAGTGAAGAAACTGTCTCTTCGTACTAGCCAATACCCAAATGACCACAAGTCTTACGCCCAACGTTTATGTTGAAAACTTCTAGCGTCGGGTCATGAACTATAGTCGTCTTCCTGGCCTCCGTAGCACATAGCTGGACGAAAATAATGAGAGACTCGTAGAGTTTGGTCTTTGTTCATCTTTTCCTTGTTTTTACTTTTCAATTGCCTTCTCAGTCTGTAGCAGCATTTGTTGGCAAGAGTGAATCTGCGTTGGATTTGAAGACTTACATTGTTGTTAGGAAGGATCAATGTTGGCTCCAGGTAATCAAAATTATATATAACTTCAAAGTTATGACTTCCAACAGTCTGGAAGCCAAGAGACCTGATTACGTTTTCTGCCGGGATACCAAATTTAGACATAGTGGAGTAGAGGCAATTACTTTTCGTACTGTTTAAAATCTACGACAAGGGGTGTGGGTCATATTTTACAAGGTTTGACGTATCGTGAATATCGGATCAGTTTTCCAGGTCTAAAGCCGTATTGATAAGTTCCAATGAGTTTGTTAACGATAGGCCTTATACATTCATACAATGCACTCAAAAAGACCTAACATAAGATATTTCGGACGCTTCTTTTCCTTTCTTTTTTTTTGTGGATTGAGCAGAGCACGCTTAGCTTCCAATCGTCGGGCATACCCTGGTCCGTTCATATTCTGTAAAGAAGCCGCATGTGCACCTCGTCAGTTCTTCGATACTGGTAAGCCATCGGCTCCTCTGTTTAGTTGTTTTTCAGGGGGCAATTGCTATTCGAGCACCTTGATCGCCGGGTAATAAAACGCAATACTTATTCGGCTCGGTAAACTCACGTTAATCAACATCAAAAGATCTGTTTCGATCGGGAAGAACCTCTTCGAGTCGTTCAACATCGAAGAAGGTTTCAGAGAAAGGGAACCCTTTTCGTGGGACTTCTTTAATCTATTGCTGGAGAAAATATTACGAGTTGCAGATCTGAATAGAGAAGGTACAATTTTCTATAACAGTGTACAGCTGCTGTCGTAAGCTAATGACAGTAATTGGTCTAAATAACCGCGCTGTGAATTCTGCTTTTTCCACGCTAGATATGGAAGCGAAGAGTGTAGATGACGAAAGATCTGCTGCGATCAAGCAAATGGTCTAGCCTCCCACCTCATTATTGATAGTCACAACTTTGAAGTCGTAGCTAATTTCGTCTCTCTTGGAACCAGTACCAACACCATCGAACATGAGTACACAATTGAAAAGTAAATTCCTCTCTCGATGAACAGAGACCAGACTCTATAAGTCGCTCGTCATTGCGTCCCTGAAATATAGTGCAGAAGTTTGGAAGACGACGACATCTGATGAGCTAACTCGATGAAATGTTGAGCTGTACGAGATATTGCCACATTGAAATAGTTCAGCGCATCAAGAGATAGTGGCTACGTTGGCTACCCACCGGTGGAAGCAGAGGAAAAGCAAGACCTCCATTCTGTTGGAAATATCATGCTGTGAAGAACCTGGCTACTCTTGGTATTTACAATTGCTCTCAATATCGAAAAGAAGTAAGGAATGGCGCATTGTTATTAGCTGGAAAAGCGTAAGCGGTTTATACATAGTTAAAGAAGAAGATGATGAGAGCTCTTAGAAAGCAGGAAAGGAATTCAAATAAAAAATCATCAGTCTGCCTTTTGTCATAGCAGCTTTTCTGCATAGATACGGATATGATCATTGCTGCTACATGATAATCGTACGAGTCGATGTTAGGTTTTAGGAGCACACATCTGGAGCACTAGAGGCATGTCCTCCGTCTATCGCAAGATGATCGACTTGGTTGCGAGTTTTTCGATTCGGACACAGCTAAGTAGGTTGATGAATTTCCACACACAATCATATTTCCGGCCCCGGCGAAGTCTATCAGCCTCTACCAATTTGGGATTTTTGTCATCGAGGCCACCTTATTTGCCTACCTTGGCATTAAAATCGGTAAGCACAATTTTGACTTCGCTGTGGATGCACCGTAAGTACCTTCCAGGCATCTTTGGCAAAATCGTTCTTTTCTTCCACCTGGTGTGGGCGATATGTTAAAGTGCTTTACATAGATGTTCATCCTCCGGCGACTGAATCTGTCATCCACCAGTAATCCGATACTAAATTTGCGTTTATAATATTGTATCGTTTTTCGTTGCTACCCTCGATGATTTCCCAAATCCTTCGAGTCCGATCACTGGATTGCTAAATAAAACTCTCAAGGAGTGTTCGTTTGGTCTCTTAATCATCAGTAATTTACTCAACGTTTATTAAGTATTTAATAATTACAATTCTTTGCTATACCCAATGGCCTATTATACAATTCTTTGTGGCGCACAATTATTCCCTGCTTTACACAGCTTATTCGTTTCTCAAAACACACAGCTCACAGCAATGTTAACTCCACTGCGTCTTCTACTCGTCTCCTCTTGTGATAGCGGCTGCCGATCTTTTTATACCTGAAGATGACCCAAACATTCTGTTCACGCGCTCAAGAATAGGCTGATTATTCGTTTGCCTGCGGTAGCTGCAGCCGCTCCGTTTATCCTTAACGATGGGGAATTTCCTTTACATTGTCGACCCTTTTGTTTGTCAACTTGGTAAGGATAATTTGCATCATACTGCCACTTCTATTGTCTCTTCTTTTTATTTGGAAATCTCGTCACACTGCTACTCCTTTTGTCTGTCCTTCGTATTTGGGATTTCCGTTACAATATGTTTTCCTTACATTTCTAAGATGAAACTTAAATTGTGCTAAGCAAAAAATATAATTAAATTCAGAGTTTTTTTTATCAAAATCAACAAAACCATCAGTTCTAAGCTTTTTTACACTATTCATTCCAACTTTTTCTTTTACCTTTGAATCAACCACACTCGAGTCCGCTCATGTCAGTAGATATATGTATGTGCTAAAATGTAGGTTCAAACATACAACTTTTTATATTTGAAATTTTTGTAGAAAACGCAAAAGTGAAATGCCACAGCTGCATGTATATGGCGGAACCATAAAATTTCAATTAAACGCAGCTCATTCACTCGATTAATTGACGAACTTCGGCATGCCGCTCTCAGCTTCACGACAGTCAAAAGGGCAAACAAGCCACGAACAAGGACTGAAGGGCACTTAAATGCTTCGCTTTCAATTTCATACACACATAAATATGCATATGCGAGTGGATGTTTGTACAAGTATATATAAAGTAAGCGAGAATGTATGAAACTACATTCATCCGCACAACTTATGGAGCAAGGGACAATTTAGAAAATAAATTTACCTCAGTTTATGGTGTCATCTTGAATGCGTGAAAGTTAAGCCAAAGCAATGGCAACAAAAGCGCACAAGACGAGGTGAAGTGTACGAAAGAAAGTAATGAGTGGTATGTATGTACATACATATATGAGTGGTGGTAAGAGGTTTTTAAACTTTATTGGCATGCATACCGCGTATATTAACACGAGCTCACAAGTTCACATACTATGTGTATGAAGCATAGTTTCTATGTAAAAATGTATCTGCAAGCATACATTAAAGGATATAATTTTAACGCAGGCAAAATGTTCATTGAAAAATTACAAAGTCGTTGACTTTTCATTTATATGTAAAATAAATATAATGTTCATATGTATGCTAGGTGAGAAGTAATATATATTTTTTGTTAGTATGGGTGCACACAATCTTATCGCTTACATCCTTCCGTCCGTTGCTGCTTGGTTTTGCTCTATTTTCCGCGTTTGTTCGCGCGACAATGTCATTTCAATATCGTAATAAATGGACCTGCACACCTTCATACATACGCACAAACATACATAAGATATTATGTGCAGATGACATTGTGTCTGCTTTTGGTAGTGGGTTTGTTTTATAGTATAAGAGAGAGCGACTGTTTGCCGGTAAAGTGTTTCATTATCTCTTTCTGCTTTAGCTTGCTATATGCCAAGGGTTGCCACAATAATTCAAATTTAGAAGTTATATATATATTTATAATTTAATTTAATTTTTTTTCATTTATTTGTTTATTGTAATATTTTGATAATTTATTTTGTTACATTTCATTAATTTTAATTGTTTTCAGTTAATTCAATTTAATTTAATCTTGTTTTGCTTTAAACTATTTTATTTTATTATATTTTATTGTTTTTATATTACAATTTATTTAATTTAATTTAATTTATTTATTTTTTTGTTATATTTAATTTTATTTTATTTCGTTTATTATTTTATTTTTTATTATTATTTAATTTTTTTATTTTATCTATAAAGGTGTACGTCAAGTACAAGTACAAGTTTTACAACAAAATTCTTAATACTGTTTTAATAAATTCTAAATTATATACTATCTATCGGTTATGAATAACAAGAAGTATACACATAGGCCATAAAGTCTGCGTTCACCCAACACATTTTTTTAAGTAAAGTAAAAACATAACTGAAATAGTTAATTCAGTTAAAAATTTTTACATGACTTTATTCATTATATTTTTGAATTTGAAATGCAAAAGCAAAAATTGGAATTTCTATTTTCATTTTCGTTAAAACGGTATCTAAGTGCAGCAACAAGTAAACATAGGCTGCGTTCAGTTTGCTTGATTTGAGAATACCGTTACTTTTTATGAAGTTTTTTCTTAATTTTACATATTTTTTATTGTCTTTTATTCTAATTTATCATTTAAAGAGTTCGTGACGTGTTTTAATATTAGCTTGAAAAAATGGAAACCAAAGGAGAAGAAATTAGGGTTTCAGAAAGAAAAATAATTGATAAACTGTGGAAAGATGGCGAAAGTTTCCTAAAACTTGGACAAACTATTGGAAGAACGTATTCCTCCGTCCTTTGCGTAGTAAATAATTTCAAGCAAACCGATATTTTAACGTAGAAACCCCGATCTGGGCGTCCAAAAATATTATTAGAACGGGAAGAACGCTAAATAATAAATCTGGTGCAAGTTAACCCGCGAATTATGTCAACAAATATAATTGAAAACGTTAGTAAAACGTTTAAATAAACAATTTGTGCAGAAACTGCTAGAAAAATTTTACTTAAAGCTGGATATTATAGTATAGTCGTTCGAAAAAAAACCTTATATCTCACTTGTCAACAGACGAAAGCGTTGAGGTTTCATTTAATTTTAGCGGGGTGTGTTTCACATCTGACTGGCATACTACTTTAGGCAATTGGCTTTGTTGCTTATAAAAAAACAGTCCCAGGTTGTATACACACTTTTGGTGTAGATGTTTAATGTCTATTATTCCTCGCTTTCCTTATTTTCGTGTTAAGTAGACACGTTCTATGGCTGATTTGAGGTAATATATTCTAAATTTTGTAAGTAATACCCTTGTCGTTCTTTAGGCGTTTTCTAGATCTGTCTCATACCATTTCGTTGTTCCAAACGCTTATGCTAAAACTGGGATGGCAAATATGTTGTTAGCTTTGAATAGGTTAAAACGATTGAGATGCGACTTCAGCAAGCTTTGCACTCACATTACATATTCCTCCGTTGATGCTCGAACGCTTTCAGAATGATTAATTATTTTTACTTGAGTCAAGTCAAGGTATCTTCAGTGTCATGGCACTAATCCTTTCATTATTTGATAACTCAAAATCACATTTCGGCATTTCTGCGTACCAAATGACATTTAAATGACATTGGAGAAGTCTTTGGTCAGTGTTTTTAGCTGACGTTCATTTTATTTTATTTTATTTTATTTATTTTGTTATATTTTAATTTATTTTAGTTTAGGTTATTTTACTTTCATTTATTTAATTTTTTATATTTTTTTATTATATTTTAATTATTTGTTAAATTTTATTTTATATTATTTTTTGTTTAAATTTATTTTGTTCTATTTAATTTAATTTTATTTTATTTAATTTTGTTATTTTATTTATTTCAATTTAATTTAATTTAATTTAATTTCTTTTAAATTTTTTAAAATTTTTTATTATTATTTGATTTTGTTTACTTTTTTTTAGTTTAATTAATTTTATTCAAATTAAATTATTTATATTTAATTTTATTTAATTTTATTTTAGATCAGTTCATTTTTATTTTAAATAGATATATTTACAAGTTGGCAACACAACAAATTTATGCCAAAATTCAGTTAAATTTATTCTATTGCCTAGTGGATTGTTGTTTTTTCATGTCACTCTGCATTATTTTTGTTCACATGTGTGCTTTTAAATTATTTAACAACCGCTTGTTAGAAAACGTTTATTAAAATTGCGCTTAAAAGGTCCATTGTGAGTGGCATGCTTATAGATGTGGTATAGACATACATATGTACATATGTTGTTTGAAATATGCCTCAAAATTTGGCTTTTTGTTTACAGGCATTTAGAGCGACAAAAATGTGAAAGTGCGTTTTCATGAGCATGGATGTGCGTGAGATTATAAAGCACGAGAAGGATCGAAATGCAGCAGACAATTATTTGAACCTATACATATAAGCATTTTTTATAGGTATTAACGGATGTGAGTTTGTAAGGAATCCCGATATTGATGCTCATAAATTAGGCGTCTCTTCAATTTAGTCGGAGTCGAAAAAAGACTAGGAAATTGCAGTTTGCGTAGCAAGAAGGCAATTATTTTAGTTAACAAAAATAAAGGTGAATCTGTTTTTTTATTCTCTGTTGCCTATTGATTTAGGTTTCATGGTCATATCTGATGCGATAAAACACTATGTACTATCAATTAATTTTGACAAAGTTTGAATTTTTATATAAAGAGATTTTTAGAGTTATCCAAGGATAGTCTTAAAATGTTCTGTTCCGTCTATAGTGAGCAGAGATATAAGGAAAACTATTTGTCAGTAAACAATATTCTTAAAAAATTCTTAAAAAATTCAAATGGATGCAATTAAAATGTTTTTTAAATATGTATTGAAAAAAGGAGTCTTTGATATTTGAAGAGGAATAAATTATTAGTTATAGTTTTTATTTCTTTCTTCTACCATCACTTTCACTACTGCTGATACCACTATTATTACTACAACTGCTACTATTAATTCTTCTACACTGTCTACTACTGCTACTACTACAACTTGTACTACTAACACTATTGGGTGTACAAATTAATTCAGTCCGTTTTCAAAAGATCGCTCCAATTGCGAGTTGTTGCCGATCTTGGTAGCGATTTCGTTTTTCATTGGAAAGGTTTCACATCTATGTCAACAATAATTAGTGTGCATCAGCGTCTATTTCTGAAACCAGTGATTGAGTCGAGGACAGAGAGGACTCATTTTATAGATATGGTATTCGAAAATTACCAGAAATGTGGCAAAAAGTGATCGCTTTCGACGGACGGACTATCGTACTACAAAAATGGTATCGAAAAGTAGGAGGGTCGCTATAATCTGGAAGGATCCGTACGTAACAGGGCAATTGAAAAGTATCCGGCCTACCATAGTAAAACACGTTTTTTTTTGTCCCAGCGAGCATTCTTTTGAGATCTTAGAACAGGAAATAGTCGCTGGAGGTCAGATCTGGAGAATGCGGTGAATGCGGAAGCAATTCGAAGCCAAATTCTTGTATTTTCGCCATCGATTTCAGTGACTTGTGATACGGTGCATTGGCTTAGTGAAACAAAACTTTCTTTTTCTTCAAATTCGTCCTTCAACGGTCCAATATTGCTATGTAATAGTCGCTGCTGATGGTCCTTCCTTTTTCAAGGTAGTCAATGAAAATTATTCCGTGTGCGTCCTAAAATACAGACGCCATAACCTTACCAACCGAATGTTACGTTTTCCAGGCTTTGGAGCGGGTTCATAGTGTGCACTCCACACGGATGACTGTCGATTCGACTTCGGAGTGAAATAAAGGAGCCCTGTATCATCCATTGCCACATATCGACGCAAAAATTCTGCTTTATTACGTTTGAACATATCCAAACACTTCTCCGAATCATCAACTCGTCGTTGTTTTTGGTCAAAAATTAGATTTTTTTTTTGACGACGACGAACCCAGCGTTGTCCAACCTCCCACCCAACCGACCGAGGGGCGCGCCTTATGGATAAACTCCAACAGACCGGAGACCGAAAATCAAGTAGAGCCCAGACTGTCCTGAATCCGAGAACAATCGCGTAAGCTCGCGGCTATACTTGCCTCTTACACTGAGAATAAAGAATTTTTTTTTTTTAATTTAAAACTAATAACTAAACAGTATCGGACGAAGTCGCGAATCTGTTGTCTGGAAGGAGCTAGGCGCTATCCGAATAATCGTAAAGAAATTATGCAACAGAGCATAAATAAATGGCAACAACGGTGGTACTCGTCTCCGAAAGGAAAATGGACGAAGACGCTGATCCCAAGTGTGCACAAATGGATATAAAGACAGCATGGTGAAACCAACTATTATCTCACCCAGTTCCTAACTGGACATACTGTTTGCAATGTCATAATGAGACGGAAAACGCAGAGCATATTCTGTCATACTGCGGCGGGTTTCAAGAAGAGCGCAAGCAGCTAAATCATTGTATAGGAGGCACATTGACACCAGAAAATCTGTTGAAGACAATGCTGTCCGAAAAACGTACATGGACGCAGTGCGCAGATATCATTACTGGAATAATGATGCGTCTCAGACAAGAAGAGCGCAGAGCGCGCCGTCAAAATGCACGTTGAGTGACGGGACAGAATAAAGTCCAGTGCCTGCCCCGCGAAGTAATATCGGAATTGATAGTCGCGCGCGATTCCTTGCCTACCGGGTCGTAACCAAAAAAAAAACACCACCTTACTACATTATTTAGGTCAGGTTGCAAGAGTTCTCTATCTTCTATAAAACGAACTACAAAGCTTGACATCATCTGCGCACATAAATGCTTTAGAATAACGAACAACATTTGGCAAATCATTGATGGATAATAGGAATAGTAAGGGACCGAGATGACTGCCTTAATGTACGCCAGATGTTACTAATATTTCACGTTGGCAAATGGTTAAATGTAATTAGATTTATGTTCCTGTCGATCAATAAATAGTCAACCAAAGTCATATAGATAGGTTAGGAAGTGTATATAGGTACTTCTGGCCACAAATACAAGTAAGCACACCGAAGTATACGAGTATATATACATATATCTGTTCATAATAGTTTTTCCTTTTATGATTATATTATTATTTTTATTAATTCCCAAGGTTAATGCTTTCATGATTACCACTATAAATATATTGTAAATGTAATCGATTTTCATAAATAATACATGTTGTATCCTTTCATCGTTTTTAATGGATAAAATTGACATACATACATAGGTATCGATGTATTCAAAGCGTTATATAAAAGCATTTGCTTTGTTAATCGACTATCGCCTTAATGCCTGCCATTCTTCGATAAACAATGAATGTTGTTGTGCATTAAAACGATATTGAATTTTAACAATGTCATTTAATGGGAATTAATGTATGTGAGCAAAATAAAATTTTCTTTTTAATTTTTTTTTTGTACGATTCTAATACTCCTATAAAATATTTAATTTCTCGTTTAGTAAATGCACGAAAAAAGAAGTGATTTTTTTTTTGCAGAGACAAATAAAATATGAAATATGCTATAACGTATATAAATAAGTTATAATTCGCACAACTGCCTTAGAAAATATGGAATTTTATTTTAATAAACCACTTTAAATATGCATTTCGACTTCTTCATTCTCCCCGTCAATACATTTTTTTTACCACCGCAGCCGTCAAACAAAGACAAACAACATCTCCATACCCCCCCAGCAGCTTAACTTTTCGAGCGACTCAAAACTTGACAGCACTCTTCGTTATGTGCCACAGCGCGAGTGACATTTGTAAAATTCACTAAATCACTTTGAAGGGTGGAAAGAGTTAGAGACAAGAGATGAGTGATGAGCGAAGCGGTGGAGAGTATGATACATGCTGACAGGAAGAGCATACTTCCTCGGCAAAGGAAATGTATAGGCCGCGTAAATGGCGACAAATGTGGAGAAAAGTCATGATGACGTTTAGAGCTATCACTCATACCATCGAGCAAAGTGCAAGCTTTAGTTGAAACAAGACTATATTTACATACAAACATACATATATGTACATATGTTTGTATATATACATTTCGCAGTAGTTTTTGCAATCACTATCTACCGTTTGTTTTTGTTGTTGCTTTTGCAATTGAAATTCCTACGCGTTCCATTGTTTTGCACTCAAAAGCGACAATTTTATTGTTGTTGACAATCTCTTTTATTGCTATCTTTGTTTCTATACTTTTTTTTTGTCTTTTTTACCAGAGTGCCGTGCAGTTGTTTTGTTTTATTTTTCCTTTGATTATTGCAGCTCTCGGTACTCAAATCATAACTCTTTTCATCTGTCAACCAAAAAATATGAGTTCATAATAATGATTTCGGTTTGATGCCCTCAAGCGATTTTAGGTTAAACAGGAATGGAAAATGTGTTATATATATTTTTTTATTTTAATAAATATACACAAAAGAAATATAGTTCGTGTTAAAAGTGAATGTTTTAATTAATATGAGGATTGAAAATATATTTATATAAAATAAAATATATATAAATATAACTAAATTATATAATGAACAAAAAATGTAGGTTTCCATGATGAAAGAAGGTTCCATATTTAATAAAGATATAACTTTTTCTGATTAAAATAATTTCGTTTTATCAAAAAATGAAAATTATTGTTAAGCTTTATTACATTTGCATTTACCAGTGAACAAAAAAATTTTAATTTTTAATTTGGTCAAATACTTCTAAACTATTTTTTCCATGCGGTCTTCAAGTGAAGAAATATCTAATCTTAATCGAAATAACTCATGTTTTTGTGGTAGTAACCATTAATATATTCCCCAAATTGGATTTCTTTAACCCTTAGCCCGAAGGGT
The DNA here is from genome assembly GCA_030068015.2 of Neoceratitis asiatica. Taxonomy (NCBI): domain Eukaryota; kingdom Metazoa; phylum Arthropoda; class Insecta; order Diptera; family Tephritidae; genus Neoceratitis; species Neoceratitis asiatica. The sequence goes on along the minus strand of CM061525.1, from coordinate 36,012,957 downwards.
CGAAGTAACTAATAGGTGATCCAAGTAAAGGTACCTCTTTTGACAAATCGCGCGTGAATCAAGTCAAGTTATCATGTTATTTTTGTTCAGTATTGTTTGGCATTTAATCATGAAAAGACTTACACCTGAACATCGTTTACAAATCATTCAAATTTATTACGAAAATTCAAGTTCTGTAAAGAATGTGTTTCGCGCGCTTCGCTCAACTTATGGTCAACATAATCGGCTTACTGAGCGTACTATTCGCAACACCATCACCCATCTTGAAACCCAGCATTCCATTATTGGACAATTTTCGATTGAATAGAGCACGTCCAGCACGCAGTGAAGAAAATTAGCGGCCGTAGCTGAGGGTGTACACGAAGACCGTGGAGAGTCGATTCGACGTCGTTCGCAGCAACTCGGACTGACGTATGGAACAACTTGGCGCATTTTACGTCGAAATCTTAAACTCGAAGCGTACAAAATACAGCTGTGCAATAACAGAAGCCACTCGGCCTTCCCAAGCGTCATTGTTTCGCTCTATGGCTCTTGAAAAGTTCTAAAAAGATCCGATGTTTTTGGGCCAAATTTTGTTCAGCGATGAGGTCCATATCTGGCTCAATGGGTATGTAAACAAGCAAAATTGTCGCATTTGGAACAAAGTGCAACTTGACGACATTCAAGAGCTGCGACCGTTATCGCGCCATGATAACCGAATATTTGATGTCTAAAATTGAAACTCGTAATCTCCGCGATATTTGGTTTCAATAAGACGGTGCCACTTCCCACACATCGCATCAATCAATGGATTTATTGAGAGAACATTTCGGTGAGCAGATAATTTTAGTTTTTGCGCCGGTCGATTGGCCACCACGATCTTGTGATATTACACCGGTAGACTTTTTCCTGTGTGGATATGTGAAACCTAAAGTCTATGCGGACAATCCCGCTTCGATTCAGGCTTTGGAGCAAAATATCATGCGTGTCATTCATCAGTTATCAGTCGAAATGCTCGACCGAGTCATCGAAAATTGGACTCAACGGATGGACGATCGAGACGTAGCCGCGGTCAACATTTGAAAGAAATAATCTTCAAAAAATAAATGCCAAAGAATGTTGCTTCGAATGAAAATTTGAATTTTCATTGGTTTTTTTCTTCTTTAAAATAGTAGTGAACTAGGAATTGGACTTCTAAAATATTTTTTTCTTGCGGCCTTCAAGTGAAGAAATGTCTGATTTTATGCGAAGTAAATGAGGTTGTTGTGGTAGTAACCAAAAATATTCCTCAAAATGGGGGTCGAAATAACTATTAACTGCTCTTATTTATTATTAGGGCTGTTCTCAAACCCGCTTTTGTTCAAATCGAAAATGAATTCGACCGATATTGCATTATCATATTCTGAAATCCTATTGTATTTAGTATATTGAAATCTAAGTTCTAATGCGATTATTCAACGAATTTGGTGTTCCGTATTTTTATTTATCGGAAAATTCTGTTCGAAAAAATTCCACGAGGATGTAGTTGGCGAATTTTCTTCATAATTGACATATACACAATGTTTTTGGAGAATAAAAGTCTTAGTAATGTCGGTATAATGTTTGTTTTTTTAAGCTTTATCCTACTAAGGAACCACATATAAAAACGCGAGAAATGAAGTAACAACTGAATTGCGAAAAATTAAAAAAGCCCACCTGGTTGCAAAACTTAAAACTAATTTGTCTTCAAAAATATTGTGGACAAATTTAAAAGCATTGGGTGTCTGTGCCGAGAGGAATATACTTGTATAGAGAATTCCAATAACAGTGATATGATTTCTTTAAAATAAAAACACACTAATTGTTAAGGAAATTCAACTGTTTTTTATTTAATGTGAAGTACAATCGATACAATTAAGTTCTGATTAGAACATCATTCAATAACACGAAAGAATTCGATGTCATGAATATCACACTCAATATTTACTTTTAAAGCTTCAGGTTTAGTCAAGTTTATTGCTAAAGACCAATCAAATAACCCCTCAAGAATTAGTCTAATGATAATAAATGAAAACTTCTTGGAGGCCATTCATTGTCACAATTTCTTGTAAAAATCGAATCTCCAAACCTTTCCCGCAATAATTCGATTGTTGTACGTGCTGGGCGACAAGTAGCCCCATCTTGTTGGTTATCATCGATCTATACCGCTCTCCGTTGGCAGTAACGGTGCTACCAGCTTCATTTCGAAAGAAGTGCGGACCGCTGATTCCACCAGACCAAAAATTACACCAAAATCTCAATTTAGGTGAATGTAATGGTTTTCATGAATAATTTGTGGATTTTCTTCGCGCCTGAATCGACAATTTTGTTTATTTACCGCACCACACAGATGAAAGTGAGCCTCATCGGAGTAGATGATTTTCTTAAAAAAATCGTTTTCGTTTTCAAGTTGTTCCAAGGCGAAATCAGCAACGTTGTTCTTGTGTATATTTTGCCATTATGAAATTCTAAAAATTATTGAATACAAGGAAAAAAAAAATAATTGAGAGATCATGATATATTAAAAATGGCCAAAACGACACTTAGAAATCATATCATCCATATTGGAAAACCCTTTATGATTGACACTAATGTGACGAACTCATACTTTGTTGGAATAAGTAAGTTCTCATTCAAATATATCTGCATTCAGCATCAATGAAAGCTTAATTACTGGTCACATCCAAGAACTTTCATTTGGTCGGGCTACTGAAGAGGATATTATATAAAGTGTGCTTTTAGTATAAAATCGAATTGCAATTGGTGTGGTTGGTCTGAGTTTGCGTTTTTTAAAATCAATTTTGCCGAATGTGCTTCCACATCTTTAGTCATGCGATAACTACCTCTACTTTTCTAAATTAAGGGAAGACGGATAACGTTAGTTAAAGGCAACTCTATAGATATCCCCAAAACTATAGCTCCATCAGCATCTTACCAGCATTGTCAAAATATTTAAAAAATTGACAGCCGTATTGAAAATCATGGATGGCATCCTTTCTGCTTTCGATAATAACTTATCTACCATCTAAAGCCTTCGACAGCGTAAATCATAATATTCTTCTATTAAAACTGGAAAGTTATTTTGAGAACAGCAAATAAGCTCATGAGAAGCTACTTACCGAACAGATATCAGCAAGTTCAATACGGGGATGTAATCTCACATTGCAGAGAAATTACCTATGGAGTTCCCCCATGCTCCATATTGGGAGCATTTTCAGTTTATTTATTAATGACTTTGTTCTCTGGTGCAGAAATTTTAGTATCTATCTATATGCTGGTGACACCCAGATAAACCTCTCGTATATGGTATTCTAACCTACAATTCTAGAAACAAATTATATCTAGCTCTAAATAACGTGACCAGGTTCATCTACTGCAAAAGAAAGTTTGACTATATCTCTTTGTATACCAAAAACATTGTTGGGTTCACTCTTGATAATTATCTCAATTTAGTATATTTATTTAAAAATATTAGAAACCGTCAATCTGGATATCTATCTTTTCCAGAAAATGAAGTTTTTACAATCATTTCTTACTCACTACATTGTTGTCCCAAAATACAAAATTTTGACGACCTCTAGTTTGTTTGTTTTTTTTTTGCTAGTGTAGTGAGAATTTGGAACTCATTACCAGTTTTATTAAAATGGTTGCTTTAAAATAACCAAGTACAATTGGATGTTTCCATCTCTTCCTACTGATCTATGATAACGTCTTTCCCATGAATACCTCACCTGGGTGCCATTTGAATAAAAACTGGAACTATTAAAATTCAAATTTTGCATTCATTAATCTTGAATTTCAGTGAATTGTTTTGAACACGTAAAATTGTGCTTTTTAATTTTTCCACTTTATTTTCTTCTGCAATTCCGATGATGACGGCGGGCACAATCAAAAAATGTATTTTTTACAACTTTTTCCAAGTCATATTTATTTTAATTCTTCTCGCAGTAACCGCAGAAGAAAATCAATTGAATTTTGACATTTCGAATAGGATTTGGGTTTCGTTCACATTTCTCCATGCCGATAGAACGACAGTTCTATGCGGTTTTCAGAACAATCCGTATGTGTTAGTTAATTAAAATTAATTCATTGTTCAAATATTAGAATTGATTTTCGTTTTATATCAAATAGAATAAAATTCCATATTGTAACGAACAAACGAATGCCAGATGAAAGAGAGAGGCCCATAACTGGCATGTTCTAGAGCATGAGTTGAAAATATTCGTTGGCGAGAACCTTTCGATCATTCCAGGCGGTAGGACGAAAAATCGACGTATATAAGGGCAAAACACAAATGCAGAGAAAATCAGTCATAAAGCGAATTCGTTGGTGATAATACTACTGTGAAGTGAAAGTGGTACATTGTAAAAGTTGAAATATATGTGATTGTAAATAGTGAAGTGATTTGTTAGTTATTGAGTAATAAATTAACCTTGAGTAAATTCTTTTTAATCAAGAAACTTGAAACATAGTTGGCGACATTTATTTAACAATTCAGTGATCGGACTCGAAGGATTTGGAAATGATTGAGGTTAACTTAACTAAATCGTAACAATTTTCACTGAATGATCAGGTCACAATTGAACCTCTAATGATGTGAGATTACGTCAGAAGAAGGAAAGCAGTGTGTAAGCTAGCTGAAAGGAAGTTACTGCATATCAACTAGGTTCCAGGCCAAAAGGGCATTGAAGGGAACGAAATAACTTGATAAAATTGGCAAAAGTACCATCTGTTTGGTGACCGAGCCATAACTAGTAAAGCAAATCTCTGAAACCACTGGAAGACAGTCTAACGTGGAATAGCAGATCTTAATCTGTTGTTTTCGCAAACAAGCAAAATCAGCGCTACTAGTATAGATAAATAATGAAAGAGCAGAGTGATGGATATGAGTGAGTCGTTGGAATACCTACTCAGTTTCTGTCTGGTCTCATCTAGGACTAGAAGAAGTCTCAAAAAAGCACACCAAGACCCGTTCAAATTTCGCAAAAAGCGTTGCATGACAATTACTTCACTTCGAATTTAATTGAACTACCTGGCACTAGAGAGAACTAACAGGCATATCTAAGACGTAACAGCCAGCCATTGGCAATTCGTTTCAGAAAACTTCTTAAAATCACAGAAATTTCGATTTTGAGTTTATACCCAAACTTGTTTGAATTTAATAATTTTTTGCTAACTTTAACTTTTATCTATTTTCTCTCAAACTCCAAACTTAAAGTTGTCTCATGCCGGCTAGCACTATTTTAACTTATATATAACAACATATAACTAATTTTGTAATAGATTATTTGTTTACAAACGAATTGAACGCTAAACTACCGTTGTGGTTGAGTTATTTCAAATAAATAAATAGAGGAAGGAAGAAATGAGTTGAGCTTTGCGTGCTTGCGTTCTACAATCGGAAATTTTGGCTTCCGTTTTTGGAATAACCAACATTTCCGTCACAAAAATAGACCGAAATAAGTTCAAACAAGTGAATATTTACAACCGATGTTGAAAGTTAAATTCGGCTACAGAAATTCACTAAACGAATAAAATGCTAATATGCATGTTAAGATGAAATAAATTGTACAAATTTTTTAATAAAATCGGATAAATTTGAAATTGTTGTTATGAAATAAAATAAAGTAAAATAAAATTAAATTAAATTAAATCGAAGTCCAAATGTTATGATACTTATTTGTGCAAAATTAAACGTAGTTTAATTAAAAATCCTAATAATTTTATGGTTTCGTAAACTCTAAGCACAAAGTATCCGAATTTCCTTCTACAATGATGTTTCGAAATAAAATTTCTAGTAATAGTCAGAAAATTTCCAATTTGTTTGCTAAATTTTTTAAACCTAATTATTTTCCTAGTATTCAAGTCAACTCAATTTAGCCTTACAAATTTTGTTCGAGTAACTTGCAGGTGTATGGACTGCAATATCGATCGATGATGTATTTCCTTATCTAAAGTTCTTAAAAAAGTCATGCATATATGGTCTTGACCAAATACCTTCTTGATTTCTTGTATATTGTGCTGAGTATATTTTCGAATCTTTGACTCATTTATTTAATTTATCTTTTAAAGAGAGTATTTTTCCAGCTGTATGGAGAGAATCTTTAATTATACCCCTTCATAAAAATGGAAACATATCTTTAGCAGAAAATTTCCGAGGTATAAATAAACCCTCTGCGATTCCTAAATTATTTAAATCACTTCTCACTAAACATTTGACTCATTCAATCTCATCATTTATATCACATTCCCAACATGGTTTTGTTAAAGGAGAATTTACAACCACGAATTTATTTGATTTCATTTCTCATATCGGCAATGCGTTCAGAAAGAACAGAGCGTTGGCGTAATATATATCGACTCTAGCAAAGCTTTTGAAAGAGTGTGTCACTCGTTGCTAATCAAGAATTTTGATTTACTGAGTTCTCATATCTGTATGATCGAACTCAAAGGGTAACGTTTAAAAATTCCATCTTAGATACCGTTAATGTTTCTTCAGGAGTACCTCAGGGTAGCCATCTAAGCCGTCTCTTTTTTCACTATTTATAAACAATCTATTTTCTCAGATAAAATTTTCCAAACTTTTAATGTATGCGAATGATGTAGAACTTTGTAAAACTCACACTCCGGCAAATAAAAGTATCTTACTGCAAACAGACATAACCCGCATTGTTGAATGGTGTAAAATAAATCGGATGACCCGAAGAGCCATACAGACAACTATTTACACAATAGATAACTACAATTTGGAAGGGGTTCACCGTTTTATTGGATTGGTGATTTCTATGGACCCTAAATTGAACTTCACGATGATAAGATAGAGTCTATTCAAAAACAATTCCTCCTAATTGCCTTAAGAAATTTGCATTGAGACTCCCAATACAATCTTCCTCATTATAAAAGCTGACCCAAGTAGAGGTACTTTTTTTTAATAGCCTTTTTTTTTTGACAGAGAACGCGTGAGTCGTGTCAAGCTGTCATGTTATTTTTGTTTAGTATTTTTTGGCATTTCATCATGGAACGACATTCGCCTGAACAGCGTTTACAAATCATTCAACTTTATTACGAAAATTCACGTTCTGTAAAGAATGTGTTTCGCGCGCTTCGCTCAACTTACGATCAACATAATCGGCCTACTGATCGTACTACTCGCAACACCATCACCCATCTTGAGACCCAGCATTTATTATTGAATAATATTCGACCGAATAGACTACGTCCAGCACGCAGTGGAGAAAATATAGCAGCCGTAGTTGAGAGTGTACACGAAGGCCGTGGAGAGCCTATTCGGCGCCGTTCGTAGCAATTCGGACTGACGTATGGAACAGCTTGGTGCAGTTTACGTCGAGATCTTAAACTGAAAGCATACAAAATACAACTTGTGCAAGAACTGAAGCCGCTCGACTTTCCAAAGCGACATCACTTCGCTCTATGGTCTCTTGAAAAGTTCCATGAATATCCGACGTTTTCGAGCCAAAATTTATTCAGCGTTGAGGCCTATTTATGGCTCAATGGGTATGTAAACAAACATAATTGCCGCTTTTGGGACGACGAGCAACATGAGGAGATTCAAGAGCTGTCATTTCATTCAGAAAACATAGGGTTCGGTGAGGATTGTGGGCCGGTGCTGGTGAAAACGTAGCCGTCAATAGCGACCTTGCTAATCGGTGTGATATCACACCGTTAGACTTTTTCCTGTGGGGATATGTAAAGTCTGAAGTCTTTGCTTCGATTCAGGCCTTGAAGCAAGACATCTCGCGTGTCATTCGCCAGTTACCAGTCGAAATGCTCGAACGAGTTATCGAAAATTGGACTCAACGGATGGACCATCTGAGACGTAGCCGCGGCCAACATTTGAAAGAGATAATTTTCAAAAAATAAATGCCAAAGAATATTCTTGAGAATGATAATAAACAGTCCTCATTAAATTTGAATCTTCTGCGTTTTTTTCCTTAAAAATGTAAGGAACCTCGAAATGAATCGCCCGTTACTAGTCGCCTGAAACTTATCAATCTCCCTACTCTCGCTGGTCGTCGAGAAATTTGTGTAGTATTCATGGTTAAAATAATAACAGACGCAATTTCCTTATTCTCTCTGAAATCAAATTTAATGTTTCGTTTAGAATGTGTAGACATGTCTGCCCCTTGTTTCTTAAAACATGTAAAACGAATTTTGAATTTCACCAGTCTTTGCATTGGTTGTGCCTTGATTTCAACTCTCATTCAAGCACATTTGATATATCTGACACGCTTTTTCATATTAAGAAAACTATTTTGTCGACTCTCAACTAATCATTAAATAATATTTTATATTTGAATTAATTTATTCTTAAAAATCAGCTGATGAATTTTTGTTCTGTAGCTGAACTTTTTTCAGTTCTCGTCAAAAAATAAAAATTAAATATATAAAATTAAATATAATAAAGTAAAATTATAAAAATTACATTAAATAAATTAAAGAAAATTATATAAAATAAAATAAAACAATATACGATGAAAGAAAATATGAACTTAAAATTTTTTTTAATTAAATGAGAGAAAAGAGAACAAAATAAATAATGTAAAATTAAATTACATTAAATTAAAATTAAATAAATTTAAGAAATAAAATAATATAAATAAATAAATGAAAACATATAAATTAAATTAAATATGATAACATAAAATATATTTATAGCTATCCTATGGTTAGGGAAAACCATTCCCTGCATGTATTTTTTGTGGTAATTTTTTCATCCGACGAGCCTCCGCCCCGTAGCTCGCACTGCTACATACTTGGTTGCAGCAACGTAGTACCTACAAATTCTTGTAGTGAATACACACGAAACACATTCCTTTATTACTTAACCACTTTAAAGCATTTCAGATTGAAACATTCAATTAACTTAAGACCGACATAAATAAACTTCAATTCCAGTGATTGACTTTTATAGTCCTCTCTGTTTATCCAAGCAAGAAATCGTCATCATTTCCGAGCAATCTCGGTACACATATATGTATACGTATGTAGGTTTGACACATTTGACAGTTAGCATTGTATTACCAGTAGCTGTTCCTGATTCATATAGTGCTATGGGGGGGAATAAAAAAGAAGAAGAAGCACGAGAAACACACTGAAATTGTCAATGATATTTGTTGCTTGATATTGTTTTTTATATACCTACATAACACTTCGTTCTTTTATCATTTTTTGCTGTCCATATTCGCAACAGTTTTATTGCATTCCCGTGCTGATTGCTGGTGTCAGCAATGTTGGAAATGTCACTTGACACCCGCAAATTGGTGGAGAGGAAAACTAGAAGACATAAAAAAGCGCTGGGGATGGATTGGGCGTACATATATATGTATAAGCATATGTATATCTGCAGTGTTGTGCGTTAGTTTCCTTTATGAGATTGCGCGTGTTTGATTTTCATATTCGTGTTTTTAGATAGCTTTATGTGCTTTCTTTCTTATTCTCAGTTCGTAGAATAAAAGAGTTTCAAGGAAATCCAAGTCATTGTCAGTTGGCGTAATGACTCCTTTTGTATAGTTTTTTTTTTTTTTTAACCGGTAACTTCAGTTGTTCGTTGTATTTAAGCATTTGAATGAGTAGGCGTACCAGACATCGAAAGACATGACATGACAAGGCTTTACCCTTTAGATAGACAAACTTCGAAAGACGTTGCTTTGAAAATTGATTTCAAATTACTTTAATTAATTTGCTTTGTACCCTGAATAAATTATAACCCTACTTTTAAAGATTCAAGACCTTTATCGACTTCTTCCCGAATGAGTTGCCCTATAACCTGCAATGAGGAAGATATTATGGCCTTTTTTTGAGAAAAAGAAACAAATATAGTAAAAACAGACAAATAGTAGTAGAAAACTCCTTTTTTTTGAGGAAAACAGATAAAGAGTAGTAGAAACCCCCTTTTTTTTAGAAAAAGAGACAAAAAGTAGTAGAAAAACCACATTCATGTGTGCATTTAAGGAGATTTCGGCAAGGGCCATAACTTAGCCTCGAAATTTCTCAGTGGATAGAGAAGATAGGTGCCCTATTCATATAGATTTCTGCTTAAAAATCTAAAAATTATTGGAGTTTAGAAGTGGAAACTAAGGCATTGGCAGATTATGATGAAGCCCTAACCAAAAAAAAAAAAAAAAACATAATTATATCGTTCGGCACATTTTTTAATCCTTTTTCGGATAAATTGTTTGTTCAAAGTTTTTTTTTTTAATTTGTTATTATTTTAGTATTATTCAACAAATCGTGGAGGGCACACTTTTCCAGTCAACTGAACAGCAGTAAAAGCGCAACACTCTTGTCGACATTCCTCATATGTTAGCAGCTCGACATTCCTCATAGTCGTGCTCCTTTCCCGAAATTGCCGAAAATCAAATTGTTTCTGTAACGGCGATACTATTGCTGAAGAGTGCTTTCAGTAGTTAGGAGGAGCGTAAATCGAATAAAAAAAGTGTTGCTGTCTGCTCTAATTGCAGATCATTTAGATGTCGATTCTTTTTTACCGGCGTTCTTTGCTGCAATGGTGGGTTCGTGTCTTTGATGCTATAAACTAGTGGTTCGATACGTTATTAGATTTTTAGAGCGCACATCCAGAAAACTGAAGATCTGTCGTTCGTATATCAGCACATGATCGATATGGCTTTGAGCTTTTCGATACGGAGACAACCGCGTAGTTTAATGAATTTTGATGTGCCGGAATCTATATTTCCGGCCCGACGAAGTCGACCATCTTCAGACCGTTCGAAAATGTTTCGTCGTGAACGCTGAATTTGATAAATGCTGTTCCGGCGATACTTTCGTTGCGCTCCCTATCGTTAAAATCGCCAATAAAAAGGAGCCCTTTTCCATCATCCATCATTGCCCCGTCCAGAGCATTACTTTGACGACGGACCTATCAGACTGTAGTCCCGTTGGGACATCAACCAACAATTCAAAGGCACCTTCCCAATTAAGTAACCGAACATTCCAGGTGCATGCACTCAAAATACATTTTAACTTCAGAACATTGCAGAGGCTGGTGTCAAAAGTACGGTCTCTCATACGATGCTTTATTGAAATTTTAGTTGAAGTTGATTTCTACTACCTCGATAGACGAGTAGGCTTAAATGTGCACACATTTATTCAGCGAGGCGCTTGCTACAAAACCGACGCTCGCTTACAGATGCATCTCAGGTCCACAGATGCCGCTATTAGACTTCAGCGAACTTTTAAACCGAATGTGTTGGAGTGGCACCAATGAAACTTTCTCTATGTTAGTCCTGACCCTAGCTCTTCATTCGATGAATATTTGTGTCGTGCTTACCTAGTTATTTTGTTAACCTAGTAATTATTCGCCTTTCGTCTTCTTCGTATCTACCTTGTCATCATTTATACAGCCGTATCTCTGTTGTTATTATCATTGTTGTTGTAGCGGCTGCGTCAACCCCGTCTAGGGTCAGGCAAGTTCGGTTTTAGTCATCGAGGTCATCTAAGGGGAGGTTTCGACGGGTTTCGACCAGAGGGAGAAGGGTATTAGACGAGTCGGGTTAAGTGGGTATGCAAAGAGGTAGATAGTGTCGTGCGGGGATTCGTTGCATGCGGGAGCCGTATCTTCTCTCAATTAGCCTTCTTGCTTCGCCCGACATCCTGTTCTTATAGTTCTGTCTGTTCCCCGTTAGCTTCTCAGTATCGAAACAGAGTCTATCCTTTGAAATTCTCTTCTCTGTATTACCTTTGGAGCTTTGTAATTGAATCAGCCCTATCTGGTAGTTCTCCGCTCGTTTTGAATTTTTTTTATCGCCGAAACATTAGAGCCGTTATAAAATTTCTTCTTTGGATCCTTTAATCAAAGGGTTCTTCAGTAATTCTTGGAGCCAGTAATATGCCTCAACCGATAAAGGAAACCCCCGGGTCCGCATGAAAATTAAGGTGAAGTTTAAGGAAGAAATACAGAAACAGAAGAAGATTGAAAATAAACAATGAAAATTAACTAATCTTTAGTAAATCGGAAGATATACGAGTGAATGGTCTACGAGAAATATTATAAACTGTTACCTAACTCTGCCGAATTCATTGCGCCAAAAATTGTACTGAAAAGTGTTTAATGCTAAAACAATTTTTAAATTAATAACAACTTGTTAATTGACAAAAAAGGCATTTATTTCTCAATATGAAAGTATAACAATCGATAGTTTGTTGGAAAAATACATATATGTTAATGTAACTTCATATATGAAGGGCCCAACTTCTCTTAAGGCGAAAAATTAAATATTTTTTAGTAACAGTAAAACCTCATAGATAATATGAGTACAAAAGAAAACAGTCCTCAATTGGCTTTGTTTTTAGTATGCGGGGTCTGCAGGGGTTTCCAACGACGTTTCTCCGCTAAATCATAACCAAAATAGCCAATATTTTTGAAATCCTGCATGAGAGTCGGTGATAATTGAATGGCATTGTAAATCGCCTTTTCCAACTCATTATATTGATTATGCGACTGAAAGGGCATATTATCAAAGCTACACATCAGCACAGTGCCGCGTTCATTGCCAAGAGCTAGCAAGCGGCCGCATAGACTCAATCTAAGGGAGATGCATTGATTTCTGTATATATAATTTTTAAAACGAGATACTCACTTGCCCAATGTATGAAATGATTTATCGATATTTTTCTTTGATATCGGCGCCAAAAGATTGCGTCGTAAATCCCAAATATCTGCAGTGTGCCGATTGATTGCAATAATTACAGTTGAGTGTGTGCGACTCCACATGGCACAATGTATTGGTTCGTAAGTATCGCATAGAGTTATAAGCGGCAGATATATACCCTCCATCCAAATACGAATGGTCCTAGAAAAGTAAATAAAAAGCTATTAATTCAACTGAGATTAGTCTTCTCAGGGCGTATCTAACCTGGAACCAATTTTTTTTGCCCCAAGATACACTGAAATACTACCATTAAAGCTTTATAGTCAAGCTGAGCCGAGTTTCCCTTTTGGTTTGAAACAAGTGCTGAGACCTACAGCTATCGCTAATAATGATCTAAGAATTTAGTGTCTGAAATAGATAGCTCGATACATAATATGTTTAACACATGGACTGAGTGCAAGCTACAATCAACTTCAGAAATCCGCACTCATATCCTTCCTGAAGATTTCGAATTAAGACTATCCATTCACGTAATTCCATCACTCTTGGAGTTGTCAGCGTTTAACCTTATTGAAAAGTAACTTCGCGCTACAGAGTAGGAGCAATTGATCTAACGTTTATTTGCATGCAGTCACTTCGACTAGAAAACTGCCGGCAGAGAGCTCGTCCTCATCCTTTTGACTAGCTTCAATCTATCCGTTAATAAGTTACTACTACTTCTCTCCTAAAAACTCTTTGGCCAGCCAAATTATCTATAGAAATAATTAAGCTGTAAACTTGTTTATTAGGAGTCGAATATTTAGGCTTGAATCAAGCAATTTTTATTGCTTGAAACAAGCAAAACCTGAGTTTTTAAGCCTCACCACTCAACAGCACGTTTTAGAATCAACACGCCGCACTTTAGTTAAAAAGCCCTATGGTTTTTCGATGACATCTCTCCCTGAGTATAAAGGAACCAATCCTGTTTTAACACTCTCCTCAATTTCTGGCTTCCAAGGCAGTTTTATCGACGATATATGCTTTATGTATTGCTTTTTCTACTCTTAAGTTCTTACTAAATTTCCAAGGGCACACAATTTTCCCTTCCCAATCAACTTACCAATCATTACCACAGGTTAGAAAGAGCTTGGGTGACCAAGGTGAGAAATCCATGTGATTAACTGCGCCATCGTGCACCTTTAGAACCTCCAAATAATTATGCGTGTAATTAAGCGAACACTTTTGAATGCAACCCTCATCAGTAAGTATGTAATAGATATCCTCCTGCACTGGATGCATAACAAGATGTAAACCATTTGCATTACGACTCGCTTGGTGGGTAGGTTCTTCTGATAATCTGAAGGCTTTAGTTTGCAAACCCTCCGGATTGCCTTCCATACGCAACAACTCCATTTGACGCATGCCCAATAAATATGGACTTGCAATGATGCGAAATTTACCAACCTTACCATCACGAGTTAGCGCCAGAAAGGGATCTGCCTCCATAGTGTCTTCTAGCGTTTGCCGTATCCATTGTATCGAAGTAATTGGTTCACAGCTCATCAAAACAGTGCGTTGTGAAATTGCCACGGGTGGGTTGTAGGGTTTCGTTATGTTACGTACGTGCACTGTGCCATCGAATAGGCCTATGGCGATTAGAAAAGGCAAATATGGCGAGAACTCAACAGCAGACACGGGCACGGGATAACTGTAGATACGCTCCGGGTTACACGGATTCTTCATGCTCCAAATGCAGACATTACCATTTGGAACAATCACTTTGGCTGCATCGGAATAGAATCCATAAGCCACTGCAAGCAAATCACCATTTCCATGGCAGAAACTCAAAGCTGCGATGGCCTTACGTCTCTTTTCCTGATGTGTTAGAAGCGTCGGCTGTTTCATGCGATAGAGTAAGTTGACAGTGTACTTATATTCAGCGTATGCGTCCATTTTAGTGGGTACTATCATATTTCGAAAACGTCGTTGGCCTTCATTGTAGAAATTACTAGCCAATATACGTTCCACTACCATAGCGGCGTAAGAGAATTGCGGACTCTTGGCGAGCGTCTCTACAATACCCGAGCTCTGTGTATGCCTCAAACCGTTCAGATCTAGCGGTATTTTGAGTAATTGCTGGTAGGTGTCGAACATCTCGGAGAATGAGACATACGTAGCTTTCTCACCAAATTTCCTCCCAACCGTGTTAACATTGCGCGTCTTTACCAGCACATCTTTGGTCTGTGTTTCGGCCTCGGATCGTCGACGTACTTTGCCCCTGCCAACTGTGAGATGATCGTAAACACGATTATCATACTCTACAGCTTCGGCTTCTTCACTATCCTTCGGCACGGTAAAGCTATTTTGTGTGAAAAGCACGAATTCCTCGGTTTTACGCAAAATCACACGTATAAAAGGCAATCGGAATTTTTCGGACACCACAGAATCTCTAGGGTTTTGTTGATGGTCGTGTGTGGAGCAGGTTGAGGCGATCGCTGCTACTATTTCGTCTAGAGATAACTTCAGTCCAAGTCGTGTGCTAGACTTGGCCTTCACAGAACCCATACTCATCCTACGCGAATCGATATTTATGCTATTTGCGCTGGAACTATTTGTTATGCGTTTAACGCGTTCCTCGGCGAAGGTGTTAATACTACTAAACTTTCGCTGCGCTCCACTCGTGTCGATGTCGATCAATTTGGGTGTGACGAGGACACTCTTTCCGCGTACAATATCATACACTTCCAGCGTATTGCGCCATAGTATTTTATCTTCCATCTCCTTGGTCAATGCTATGATGTAAGTGACCCGGGAGATGTGGCTCTTCTTCTTTTCATAATACTGAAAGCAAAAAAAATTATCTGTCAGAATGAAGAGTTATGGTCATAACCACCGAAATCTCTTATATTTACACTCTTTACGCTTTTGCGATTCATTCCGATACTTCACTTCCTTCGTAGAAAATTAATTATATTTAATAATAAAAGAAGATAAGATAATATTCAATCTAGAAATCTAAAAACAAAGCTGATGCTATAAAAAAATATGAATTTTCGTTTCAGTTTTGTAAGTGTCAACCGAAAAAATTTAAAAACAAAATTTCTCATTCTGATGAGTAAAGAAGGGCACATAAAGATATATATAAAAAAATATATAAAAAAATAAATAAAATAAAATAATATAAAATAAGAATTTTTGAACACATAACGGCAAAAACTAGCCGTAAAATCTAACTGAGCGAAAGAAGTTTTTACATGAGACTAAAAGAAAATAAAAATATCCACCTAGCAGAATTACCTAGCAGTGAGCAAATCGAACTATTCTGGAAATCTATATGGTCTCCCAGCATAACACAGAATGGATTTCAGATGAATACACGAGACTGGAAAGTATTAACATAATGGAAGATGTTACGCTCGCCGAAGAAGATATTTAACAAGCATACCCACGTAAACAAAAATACCCACAATTAGAAAGCTCCAGGCCCAGATGGTATTCAATACTTTTGGCTAAAAAAGCTCACGAGTACTCATGTTTTGATAACTCATTACAGTACATAATTGCTTCAAAATGAAGCTCAAGTACCCGCATTTGTGATGAAGGGACAAAATCACCTTCGGGTTGGCTTTAGAATTGTATCTCACTTTCACTGCTTATTGTGTCTAAACGCGTAGACCGAATTAAGTAATTTATAAAAGCATTGATAGGTAATGAATTAAACTTTTGTTCACTTTTTGTTTTATTTGTTTATGTGTTGTAGTTTTCCTACAATGGTTTAACAAAATTTGCATATTTTCCTACTTTTGCTATTTACGTTGCATTTCTTTCACAAATTTTATCATATTAAACACATTTAATTTAAAAAATTTATATTGAATATTAAGCTAAATAAAACAACTATCATTAAATAATTAAAATTTTATTTGTTGATCATTTAGAAAGTAGGGATAATTGTTTAAAAGTTGCACATTTTTCGATACATTTGCGCGACTTTGTTTGGGTATTTTTGATGCAGGAGAAACAGCATCTGTCGATATTTTTGTACTCATATGCACTTTTTTTATTAGATTTTATATATAAATTAAAAGTATGTGTTTTATTCGATTACTTTCTTAAAATTTTATGCTTTAAAGCGTCACTTAATATTAAAAATTGTACATTCACTGAATATCAACTGTCAAATTACGAAGAAAAGGAGACCAAAAGAAAAGCAACATAACCCATTAAACCAAAATGAATGGTGATATGTTCATTACTTCAATGCTCCCTGTGGATATAGTATATAGTCGGTTTTGGTGCCTTAAGGATTTTTTTTTATTAAAGCGGGGTCACAGACCGCCAATTCGCAAAAAAGTTTCACTTACAAATATTGTGCAAGGCAAGGCGGTTTCGCCTTGCACAGTATTTGTAAGTGAAACCTTTTTGTGAGCTGGCCGTTCCAAAAAAAAGAACAGAGGCTCTAAAATAAAGTTCATCAGCAACTTCAAACAAGACAATCCAAAAAAAAAAAATGTTAATCTAAATGTAAATGACCGCTGGGTTATATGCATACTTTCAAAATGTACCAAAAAAGTGAAATTTTTCTCGATTTTCAAGACCCTCCCTAGAGCTTTTTAGAAACCCCAGTGGGGGTAGAGTTGCATTAGTCAAAAGTTTAATTCATTGGCTTTCGAATGAGACTAATTAGAGGTGCCCCGCCCCTCCGTTTGCGCCCCACACTCCTTCAAAGTGGGATACAATTCTAAAGATTTCCCTCACCTTCTATCGGAAGAAGTTGAAAACGCCAGAGAATCCACAAAGTATCGTCCTATAACATGTCTGTGTACTCTGTGTAAACTATTAACATCTTGTGTAGCATCCAAAATATATTACATAACATTGTAGCTATTGCGCAAACGGGACGGATTAGGATTAGTGACATATTATAGAATGTTACAAATAAATATAAGTACCTTGGCTTGACTCAAATTTCAAAACGAAAGCAAAAAGAATGCGTCATTATGAAATCGTTCGAGCAACAACGGAGAAGTATATAATGCGAATGAAAAGCTTGCTGAAGTCGCATCTTTTGGTTTTAACCTATTCAAGGCTATCAAAATATTTGCTATCCCAGTTTCAACATACATATTTGGAACAATAAAATGGTCTGACACAGGCCTAGAAAACGACAAAAGGATGACAAGAGTATTACTTACTAAATTCGGAGTTAATCATCCGAAATCAGCCATAGCACGTATCTACTTGCCACGAAGACAAGGAGGGCGAGGAATGGTAGACATTAAGCATCTACATATGTACATCAAAAGTGTGTATACAACCTAGGGCTTTTTTTCATAAGCAACAAACCGGTACAAAGTAGTATGCCGGTCAGATGTGAAATACACTTCGCTAAATTTAAAAGACACTTCAACGAGTGATATTCCAACAGACGTTCAGTATTTTCAGTCATTAATTTTGCAATGGAGAAAATAATACGAGCTGCAGAGCTAAATAAGCCAGGTAGAACATTCTACAAGAGTGTGCAATTGTTGGCGTATGCCGATGATATTGATATAATTGGTTATAACACCCGCACAGTAAGTTTTGCGTTCTCCAGATTAGACAAAGAAGCGAAGCGAATGGATCTGGTAGTGAACGAGGGAAAGACGAAATATCTCCTGTCATCAAATAAGCAATCTTCGCACTCGCGACTTGGCTGCCACGTCACTGTAGACAGTCACAACTTCGAAGTCGTAGATAATTTCGTCTATTTGGGAACCAGCATTAACAATACCAACAATGTCAGCCTTGAAATCCAACGCAGAATCACTCTTGCCAACCGGTGGTAATTTGGACTGAGTAGGCGATTGAAAAGTAAAGTCTTCTCTCGACGAACCAAAACCAACTCTACAAGTCGCTCATCATTCCCGTTCTGACATATGGTGCAGAAGCCTGGACGATGTCTACATCCGATGAATCGGTTTTAGGAGTTTTCGAGAGAGAGGTTTTGCGAAAGATTAATGGCCATTTGCGCGTTGGCAACGGCGAATACCGCAGACGATGGAACGATGAGCTGTACGAGCTATATCACGAAATTGACATAGTTCAGCGAATCAAGAGACAGCGGCTACGATGGCTAGGTCATGTCGTCCGAATGGATGAAAGCGCTCCAGCTTTGAAAGTATTCGTTGGAGTACCCGCTGGCGGAAGCAAAGGAAGAGGAAGACCTCCATTCCGTTGGAAAGATCAGATGGATAGCGAACTGGCATCACTTGGTATTTCTAACTGGCGCCAAACAGCAAAAAGAAGACACGAGTGGTGCGCTATTGTTGACGAGGCTATAATCGCGTAAGCGGTGCCTACGCCAAATAAGAAGAAGAAGAAGAAGAAGAATTTTGCAATGGGAAATGAAGTCAGTCCACGGAAAATATCCACATGCAATCAATCAACCAGAAATAGACAAAACTGCATTTAACGAATGGCTAAGCAAACCAGGAAGTTTTGCTGAATACGAAGGTTTTATGTGCGCTATGCACGAACAAGTGAGTGCAACCAAAAGCTATAAAAAATATATTATCCGCGCTGCCATTGAAAATAATCTGTGTCGACGATGCCAAAAACTTTCTGAAAGTACTCACCACATTACAGGTGCATGTGCTCCATTAGTAGCCATCGAATATCTAAAAAGTCGTAGCCACGTCGCAAAAATTGTGTTTCAATATTTAGCACTCGGATATGGATTACAAATATTTATGGTGGAATGTCTGTATTTCAAATACAACCCCCTAACAGTTTCAGAATGCAGTTCATCTGGGATCGATCAATATTGACGGATCATCCTATGCCACACAAGAGACCTGACATAATTGTAATCGAGAAACACGAAAAAAGGGCCATGCTAAGAGACATGAGAGTGCACAGCCTGCAAGAATGGTACACAGAAAAGTGTACAAAATTCCACAATTCGCATAAAGTTAAGTATCATCTACGGGAGTTATTCCAATAAATTTTAACACGTCTCTATATAAATTAAAAATCGGCCAATCGCAAGTATCTAAATACCTCAGCAGTTTGTTCACTAAGCGACCTGACTGGCGTTGGAGTTAGTGGCATGATTTTGACTTGTGCGCAGACGGTGAGCTCTGCCTGACCCCCGTTATTGTCTTTTATTGTGAGTTCGCACACTCGACTGGCTCCACGCACCTGAGTGCGGAGTCGCAATCTTGCAATCGTGGCAGCCGATTGGATGACTGCTCTCACTGCAGTGATCCTGTACACGGCTCGTAACTGCACAACCACAGTGGATGACAGCGCCAACATTTGCTGCCAAGGGAGTGCCGTCGTCTTCGTTTCGATTGTCGCTCGCATATTTACACTACGCCGGACACCTCAACCGCGCCTGCGTCTTGATTGGGGTGACCGACGGGACGGATCGAGTCCCGTTCGGCCCGAGGGATGTCGCTCAGACGGATCGAGTCTGAGTCGTTCATCCCTAAGCCTACAATTCGAGGCGAAGTTGCCCGCACATATAGTCCGGCGAGGCGGATCGAGTCTAGCTCAGTACTGCATGTGGCGTGCGCGAGAGATGTCGCATCGTAGGTTTCGGAGCTTCTGAGGTTTGAAGTGGTGGTCGATATGGGTGGGTGAGCGTCATATCCATCGAAGTTGTAGTTGGGACTGTAACCGCGTGTGTTTGTTCAATCGTTGCAGAGTGGGTCGTGCCTCCAAGACGTTCCGTCATTAACGTATCTTCTTCTTCCATTTGCTGGGCCCATGTGAGCTCGACGACATCATTGTCTGACTCTTCGTATAGGTCGGAGCTTAGACCATGCATCATAGTGTGGCGGGTTTCTCCGCGCCTCTTGCAGCCATTAAAGCTGGAGCACTCGCTTTTTGTGTGGTTCTTGGCGAGGCAATTTGTGCAATATAAGTGGGCTAACGTCGTTCTCAACCGTGCCTCGGGAGACATCTGGTGAAGTTGTGGGCACAGCCTTAGGCGAAGGTTATCGAGGCAAACGGAACAGTTATTAGTTTGTGACATCTTCTATAGGAGAAATGAGAAGGGAAATAATAATAGTTTTCATTCGGTAGAACAACTAATTTGACTACTGGTCTACTAATAATAACACGTTATGTTTTGACGTCAAGGATTCGGACATTTTGATCGATGCCGGGATAGACTTTTTCTACCCTACCTAGCCGCCACTCATTTGGAGGTAGATTTTCTTCCCGTACTATGACTAAGTCGCCGATGCCGATATTTCTTGTGAATGTTTCCATTAATTATTCCTTGTTAATACCGTTTTGACATTTCTTCAAATGTATATTTCATTGAGCATACCATTTTTTTGAAGTGGGCCTTGAAGCTTTTCACATCTGCTTCCCAAAGACCTCCCATGTGAGGAGTTCCTGCAGGAATGAAATGCCAATTCAAATCTGGAAACAGATTTGAGGTGGAAATGGCATCTGACCATAATTTTAAAGCGAAAAGAAAAACGGAAGATGGCCACAAAGGGTTTAAGTAGCTAGTTGAGTTTTTTAACGAAAGCTCGGCCTAAGTTGCCATCTCGTTTGCGGATTAAACAAATAAAATAAAATATATTTCAATATAGATCATTTACTTATAACCAAAAACAATTACAGGCCGCATTAAACAATCCATAATATATAAGTCGAGCCCGACGAGCAATCCTACTTATATACATTTCTCAGACTATTAATGCCTGAATGTATGCAGGATTGCAAAATACTCGCTAACCCAACATTAAGTAAAAATAGCGGCTAAATATTAGCGCACTTAATAGTTGTTGGTTAGTAAAAAATAATTGAATAAAACAATAACAGATTACATGGCGGACGTTGGCTCAGTTGTTAGAGCAGTTCGATTCCTGGCAAAAGAAATCTGATGATGAGATGTGGTGATCTCCGAAACAACTGTCACTTCTACCAATTTTTCTTTGTTGTATAACAAAATATTCAATGAAAAATAATTTTTCTAACAAAATAGGCCTTCGAATACAGCTCACTTACTTATAACCTAAAATAAAATAAATTTTAATGAAAAAAAGCTAGTAAACTTAAAAATATGAGAATGTATAACCTTGAAGCCTTTTAAGTCGATAAAAAAGAAGAAGAAATTGTATTATTAAATTTTATTTCTTTCTTACTATTTATATGCTTCTGTACGCTGGAAAATTTTCCACAAATATTTGCCAATCTCTTTATGTGCACCAAATTTTCTATACACAGAATTCTTGATAATGCACTGTGTGTTGAGGTTTTGTGCACGAAATTTGAGTTAAAAGTAAAAAATAAAAATATATATTTACAAAAATGTTGCAAAAAGAGAGAGAGTAGCAATAATCAGCTAACCCGTCAGCAGCAAACGTCAACAACCAGCTTAGCACAGTTGAGCCAGCTACTAAGCTGACAAAATGCATTTTGAGCATTTCACGCAGCTAAAGTCAACACAATTTTGCATGAGGTTAAGCGTAGCGGATTTGTGCGTTATCGAGTGAAAAGCTTATTCAAATTTTTGTACGTCTTCTCCTCTCAGCTTTATTAAGTTTTACTTTTCTTATGTGGTAGAGAGTTGAAGAAAATATTTGAAAATTGGAAGTGATAGAAGCGTGACTTTAATGAAATCTTTACGAAATAATTTTTAAATGCAAAGTTTTTATTATATTTTGGTAAAATATATTTAAGTGTTGATTCGATTGATTTGTATCCATTGCAAAATTATATACTTTTTGTTTTTATTATTACATTTTTCAATAAAATTTTAACAGACTCAAATGTGTAAATGTCAATCAAATAAATATTTGATCAGCGAAACTAAATAAAATCGATGAAAATGAAATGCACAAACGGCATCACACACGTACCATGTACATATATTTGTAGGTTGTAGTTGATGATATTTCACATTTTATTTATTCATAAAAAGCAACACTTTTTTAGTTGAACAAAGTATTCTAAGCCATATTAAATGCCCGTCTTATTTAGATTCGTAGCTGTCAATCATTATTAAAATGTTTTTAATTAAATATTAAATTTATAAATCAAATTCGTTTACACTTTGGAAGCTTAGATGTATGAATATATAATTAATTGGAAATATTTTTTAATCTTTTATTATTGTCAGTGTGTTAAATCGTTGAGCATTAAAGGAGTATTATAGAATAAATCCAATGCAATCAAATTATCAATGATTTACTTATTAAGCTTTAATTGAGCAAAAAAATAAAAAAATACAAAATAATTTCAATGTACAAAAGTATACGAAGCACCAATATTTGAGGTTATATTTCTTCTTATTTCTCATAATTTTTTGCTGTTAAAAATTTTATGTGGTGAAGATGATAGAGGATGGGGCAAATTTTGACTATCATTCTCGTGGGAGTGGTGAGAAATGATACATTTACATATGATACAAGCAGATTACGACTTGTGATAGACCAAGAAACCTTTTCGCAGACAACAAAAATTCGATGGGACTGGAACTAAAGTGAGAAGTCGGATCCTCTGTGTTTACGCTCCAATTAAAAACAATAAAATGCGTCTTTGAATTACGACCACTGCAAACGTTTTAAGGATCTCGATTTGTAATCATATACCGGCCTCTTAATTAGGAAGGTGTCACTTCTCAGCTAATTGATGCCCTCCTAAGGCTTAAGGCTGACCTCCATGAATTGCGCTGAACAGGACAAGGATTGTACCGAGTATTACATGGAGAGAGATTCAATCGTGGAATTCTAGCTCACCCTCAGCAGGAAATGTTAAGACTTCCGAGAGTATTTCAGATGTGAAATAATAGCTGCTCGTAGAAATCCATCCATCAATTCGGAGGCGGCTTGGAATAAATTGTACGTGTCTTCATTTGTTGGAAAACCAGCAAAATGCACACTATCTTTTAAGTGGTTTCGAAAGTACATGGCTGCATTTTGCCAGCTGTCAAACTTAACTGCTAAAGAATTTTAGTCAAATTCAGGCATTCATGAATAAAAGGATCGCTTAAAAACCGCATAACGCATTAAAATTGTTGAAACCTACTACAAAAATGATGATTCAAACGTGACTACGTGTCGTGCTTTAAGAGGAGCATATAGTCGTCCAACTGCTCAAGCAATTGGTAAAATGTTAAAGAAATCTGAAGGGACTGTATCGGTTACCAATACTGGAGGGTCTGTGCATCATCGATTTGCTCGTTTCACCTCAAATATCGCTGCAGTAAGTGAAAGTGTAGCTGAAGTCCCGAATCTGTCTATTTCTCGAAGTACTGAAGAGCTTGGACATTCACCTATATCCATATAAAGTACACCTCTTACAACAAATGAAGCCAGCTGACCATACACAACGCTGTAGTTACGTCCATTTGGTGCTTGAAGAAGTGGGCCGCAATTTTTACAACAAAATTCTCTTCAGCGACGAGGCACATTTCTCACTTGGTGGATAAGTAAATAAGATAAATTATTGCATTTGGGGCTCTGAGAATTCTCAGATCATTGAAAAGAGGAAATTATACTCCAAAAAAATTTTTTTTCGTTTGTCATTTGAATGATTTAGTAGTTCACATTTGATGTCAAGATTCAAACTTTATAATAAAAAAGGAATTTCATTAAAAAAAATATATTTTAAATGCATTTTATTTAGGTTTATTTTGGAAGCCGCAAAATGGATAACCCTTTGTATTTATAATATATTTTTACAAGACTTGTACTCCCGCTAACTGAGAGCACTCATCAACAACTCGGTGTGAGAAAATTCTGAGACGGTCTTTAAGTTCCTTACCAACCGCTCTGAACGACTGGTTTTTGACACCCCCTGCGGTTTGGGGGTGAAGAATTCACCCGCGGTAAGGTATGCCTGTCGCAAGAGGCGACTAAAGCCCAATAGTTCTGGTGACAGCCGGATCTTTCTATCGGAACGACCCGGATTTTTATCTTGCCAAGAACTGTCACTCCCGCAATATTCTACGAAACATAATTTATTTTCTGCGGTTACAACAACAACATCACTGGTTTTGGACAAATTCGAAAAAAGAGCTGACAGGATAAAAATCCTCACACCGAAATGGAGAGCAAAAATACTATATATCTCGCACTGAAAAAAGATATCTGGTGCCCGTTGTATACTTCTCCCGCCTGCCTTATCGCAGTGATCAAGAAAACATAGGAAGTTACGAGCGCGAACCGCCTATATATATTATTACATTATGGTCGAATGAGTACTTGTACCAAAGCGTTTTCTATTCAATGCTCAACACCCACATTTTGTATCAATTATCAGGCGATAAATCTCCTCAATTTCGCATATAGGGTCGAGTATGTGAAAAGCTAAAGAGCCTCAACAAACTTTGGGTGCTCTTGGTATGGCCACAGACCTGGTAAATACAATGAGAAAATAATCAAAGAATATCGAAAACTTCGTCGAGAACTGCAAGGGCCTCCAGAAGTCGTTCGCTACCAAGATAAGTTTCAAACAAGGTGACTCTTTTTCATATGACTTTATCAACCTAATGGTGGAGAAAATATTACGAGCTGCCGAACTGAATAGAGAAGGTACAATTCTTTTCTGTTGACAGAAAGAACTTTGGAATCATAGATAACATCGCCTGTCTAAGAACCAGCACTAATATCAACAACGCTGTCAGCCTTGAAATCCTGAGCAGAATCACTTATGCCAACGTGTGTTTTTTGGACTGAGTAAGCAATTAAAAAGTAAATTTCTCTCACGACGAACCAAAACTAAATCCAACAAGTCCCTCATGATACCGATACTGCTATATGGTATAGAAGGGTGAACGATGACGTCATGACATATACGATGGCATAAGTATAGTTCAGCGAATTAAGAGACAGCGGCTATACAGTCATGGCGACCATAAGAACGAATATACTCCGGCTTTGAAAGCTTTCGACGGAGAACCCGTCAATGCAAGCAAAGGAAGAGGAAGATCTCCACTCCGTTCTAAAGATCAGGTGCAGAAGGACTTAATGTTTCCAATTCCAATGAAATCTTCCCAATTCTAAGTACAGTAACGTCCAAACGAAAGCAACAACAAACAATTTAAATGTAAAAAGCAGGCTAAGCTTCTCTTTCATGCTATTTCTCAACATTTGTTTTGTGGTCTAAACATTTGAAAGTGACAATTTGTCGCAAATATGCAGACAAATTGTAAGACACCGTTAAGTAAACATATGCTTATAGTTGCAGGTGCAGACAAGGTGGCAAATAAAAACATATAACGAATACATATAAACCAACTTGGAACACATTACAAAGTACTTTTTAACGCGTCACTGCAATTCGCGGCGGATATACAGACATATACATATATGATGTAAATATGTTGCAGTGTGTATATTTTTACATGTTGCAAGTTACTGTATTTACATATTTGTGCGGAAATTTGTACATATTTGTTGCAATATATGCGATTACATAGCGTAATAGTCACCATAAGCACACAGGCACAAGTATGTTGTTGAGCGTGTGGCAACTGCCATGCTGACACTTTACTTGTTTAGCTATTTGTTGCATGCAACAGCGAATGACTGCTTCTTCGCACCTTCTTAGTGCACATGAATAGCATGCCACACAAGACTTTGACGCTGTGCCGGTTGTTGTATACCCATCTTATGTGCTGTTGCATGCACTCCGTCGCAATATCTTGTAAAGGCTGTTGCATGTTGCCTTTATGCGGATATCCGTGCTCAGGTACTTGAAGTTATTTGCCAAGAATTTGGTTTCACTTTTCCGTCGCTGTGTTTTCTTCTACTTCCATGCTCTTGTTGTTGTTGTTGCTTGTAGCAATCTCTGTTGCAAGGTGAATAAAATGTCGTCGCTTTTCTCGGCATTTATTTGCATTTACTTTTGCATAGACACAGGTGTGTGTGTGTAGGTGTTTTTGTTGTTTTTGTTGGTGAAAAGCAATTTCTGCATCACTTTAAGTGACTTTGGTTTGCGGCGGCTTTGTGCCTGTTTACAACAACTACAGCTGCAGCTTAGTGACACTCAGCCACGGCGACTTCTCTATGCGGCGTTTACGTCATCTCAAAGGTGGCCTCGAGTTACCTGCCACAGTATGTCTACCGCCGCTTTCGACTGCCGTCTGGCATTCCTGTATACCCTCCTCAACTTCTACTTTGCCAGATCATACCTTGCTAGGCCACGCCATTTGCCATCTCATCTAACAACTCTCATATCTTGTTGATTTACTTTTAAGTGATGCAATTATTTAACTTAGGCCTTGTATTTGCTTGCTTACTTTCATCTCGCTTTTAGATTTTCATTGGACTTTATCTACTTTCTTTATATATTTTATTTGACATTTTTTCTCTTTTGGTGTTTTGTGTGTAGTCAGCGATTCAATTGCTTAAAGTTTATAATACATTAAAGTGAATTTGACTGGGTTCCTCAGAATTTTATTACAGCAAAGGGGTTTATTGGGGTGGTCATGGATTATTATTAGTTCATTTTATATCAAATAATTATATGTTAATAGTAGAACTATTTTTTAAAAGCAGTTAATTTAAAACAACTAGTACAATTTAGCAAAAAAAAATATGGTGAAATTGGATTTCAGATAGGTCGATGACTTTTAGAACATTTAAAGTTTTATTTCGAAAAATCTGAAAGGAAATTTTGGTTGACAATTCGAAAATTAATTTTATTGTACAATCTTTGAATTTCAATTAGCCCTTGTAAAATTTTGAACCTTGTTTATGTACACTTCCATGCCTAAAATATTGATGCCACACCAAATACCATAGTAAAACACATTTTTTTTGGCAAAATTCATTTTTTGTATTCAACTTAGTTCCCTTCAAAAGTGATACACTGATTAAAGCGATCCCCCAACTTTTCGATACAGTTTTTGTAGTACGATTTGTCCTTTGCTTCGAAATAGGGCTCGGACTTGGTGATCACTTCTTCATTCGACGAAAATTTCTTTCCAGCGATTCATGAGATCTGAGAACAGGAAATAGTTACTGCGGCAGATCTGGAGAATACGGTGGATGCAGAAGCAATTCGTAGCCCAATTCATGGATAGTTGCCATCGATTTCACTGACTTGTGAATAGGCTTGATGAAACAACACTCTTTCTTCAAATGCGACTGTTTTTAGCCGATTTCGTCCTTCAAACAGTCTAATATTGCTGTTGATGGTCCTTCCTTTTTTAAGGTAATCAATGAAAACTATTCTATGCGCATCCCAAAATACAGACGCCATAAACTTCTCAGTCGGTTGCTGCACTTTTCCACGCTTTGGAGCGGGTTCATTGAGTACAGTATACTCGGATGACTATTGATTGGACTTCGGAGTAAAATGATGGAGCCATGTTTTATCCACTGTCACATATAGATGCAAAAACTCGGGGGTTTTCCGCTTGAATATCCCTAAACACTGCTCCGAATTATCAAGTCGTCGTTGTTTTTGGTCAAAATTGAGCTCGCGCTGCACTCACTTTGCGCAGAGCTTTCTCATACACAAATATTCGTGAATGATATGATGTAAATGTTCAGCTGGTATTTTTAGAGTCCCTGCTATTTCATTCAATTTAAATTTACGGTCATTCAAAATCATTTTGTGGATTTTTTTGATGTTTTTTTCGGTAACAACTTTTTTTGGGCGTCCACTGCGTTCACCGTTTTCGGTGCTAATTTCACCATGTCTAAACTTAGCGTACCGAAACTTGATGATTGATTTTCCCGGGGCAGTGTCCAGAAACTTGCCATCAAGCAAAGTTTTTGCTTCAATTGTTTTTTCTTTCCAAAAACAATATTTTATCAACACGCGAAAATCATTTTCATCCATTTTTTCACATAAACAAAAGTTGCTTCACTCAAAATACTATAATTCACAAACTAATTATCCGAAAGCTGTCATATTTATACACACATCTTTTGAATGTTAGGGCTAACTGAAAATTATATGAATTTAGTTCTTCTTAATTCCATCTATGTGTAAGCTGTGGACATTTTAATTGACCTGCTACCGGCAGACCTAGTTTTGGCTTTGTGTCTTTTCTGAAATTTTTATTCTAATTGGTATTGCAAAAGTCATAGCTCTATTGAAGCATCATCTCATGAAAAATTATAATTTGCTTTATTATACGAGGGTGCTTTGCTAGCTCAATGACTTTTTAATTAAAAATATTCTTTTTTCGGCAAGTAAGAGCTTTATTTCTTAATATAGTCTCCTTTTAGCTCCTACGTTATATAGGTGAAGACCACCTCTTCATTCGATCCAAATCTCTTACCGCCCAGCCATTTCTTCAGGCTTAGAAACAAGAAATAGTTGCTAGCAGGTTGCTAAATCTGGAAAATATGCTGGATGACGTAGCAGTACGAAGACGAATTTATGAATTTTTTCCATGACGACGGTATACAATTGCGCCCGCGCATTGCCCTGATGTAACAGTATTTGAATGACACCGCGTGCCTCCCAACAAAACTGTGGCGATGACCTTGTTGGCCGACAAACCCACCTTAACCTCCTTTGTTTCACATTCACCCGGAGAAACCCACTGTCTTGATTATTTTTTAGTCTCTGGCGCAAACATTCGTTTGACTTGCGGTTAAACACCGCCAAACACTGTTTTGAAGTATATACACTGTTGCGCAACTACGATTCCCATCGCGTGGAAGCTTTTTTCAATTCGAAATGGCCTGACGACATCTTTTTGGCGACTTGAACATTCGGCGCCACTTGGACTGGTACGACCACAGCGGAACTAAGTAAGCCACTTCTAAACCATTGAAATTGATGGTTAAGAGTCCAGAAGAGTATTTATCAAGACTTTCTTTCGTTTCGATGATGGTTTTTTTTACGGAACAAATAATTCTTATACAGCCCACGAAATATACTTTTTACCATTTTCGTCAAAATTCAAGTGGTCGTTTGCTTTCAATGGCTGCCAAGCACAAGCTAAATAGCGCAGATTGTTCAAAATTGTACATATACTGCTGTAATCGATAACAGTTCACGGGAGCAGTGTTGTATTTACAGTACGAAAGCGACAAAATCGTATGTTTGTAAGAAAAGTAATTTTCATCAGAGAAATATTAAAATCCAAGTAAGCTGAACGCTGAAATTTTAGAATTTTCATATTCATAAAATTAAAAGGTAGATAAATTTCTAAAGTGAAAATTTTTTTCTCTCCATTCATTTGCCCTTCATTTAAAAAATAATTTCAAATGACTATTTTAATGAAAAATTTCAAATTAGTTTTTAGTTTTTATCGAGCTTAATGTCAGCATCATGATCAGACCTTCGTCTGCGGTATTCGCCGCTGCCATCGTGCAAAGGACCATGAATCTTCCACAAAACTTTTCTCTCGAATACTCCTAAAGCCGACTCATGGGATATCAACATCGTCCAAGCTTCTGCACCATATGTCAGGACAAGAATGATGAGCGACTTGTAGAGTTGGGTTTTGGTTCGCCGGCAGAAAACTTTACTTTTCAATTGCCTACTCAGTCCAAAGTAGCACCTGTTGACAAGAGCGATTCTGCGTTGAATTTCAGGGCTGACATTGTTGGTGTTGTTAATGCTGGTTCCTAGGCAGACAAAATTATCTACTACTTCGAAGTTATGACTGTTAACAATGACGTGGGAGCCAAGTCTCCAGTACGGTGACTGTTTATTTGATGACAGGATATATTTCGTCTTGCCCTCGTTCACTACCAGACACATTCGCTTCGCTCCTTTGTTAATCTGGAGAATGCAGAACTTATGGTGCGGTTGTTATGACCAATTATATCTATATCATCGGCATGCGCCAGCAATTGTACACTCTTGTAGAAGACTGTACCTACCTGACATCAAATTGAAGAAATCACACGAACCCCGTTGGGTATCGAACGGCTCGGAGAGGTCCTTTCCTATTCTGATTCTATATTCTATTACCTAGGGTAATTTTACATAGTCATATGAGTTTTGTAGGGATATCAATTCAGATATAAAATTGATGAAAAGGTGGTGTGCATCGATTCTCTTCTTGTCTTCTCTCCAAGATTTGACTCGTGTTGAATATCTGGTCAATGGTGGATTAATCAAGCCTAAAGCCACACTGAAAAGGTACAATGAGTTTGTTGGCCCAGACCGTGGGGTATTCCTTTTTGTGGATTGGGCAGTGTACAATTAGGTTCCATTCGTCGGGAAAGCCCTCGGTCGACCATTTTCTGTAGAACTTGATTTACTTCACAATTAATTTAATCCACTAAACCTTAAATATTCAGCTGTAAATCGAAATGGGTACAGTTTTTAATTAATTCTTTTATATATATTTTTATTATTGTACCAGCTCAAATTAGGTAAAAAAAGATTTTTTTTTTAATTTTCTACTTTTTACTTGTTTTTTTTTATATTAATTTTGCGTCATTTATTGATCATCATATATGCGGTGGGTAAAGAACATTTATACTCATTTACACTTATTTAAAGATAAATACTGTATACATACATACAATATTGATTGCCTTCAACTGTTAAATAGTACAATGTGTATTTAGTCTCCTCATCCCTCTTGAACACAAAGGTGAATTTCACTTATCTTAACATCGCTGGCATTTAAATTATTTTCTTTTAGACACATTTAGACTTTTAGGTAAACAAAAACACAGCCAAATACATAAACACCTCCTATATTATTGTAAATACCAAAGAAAAGCAAACCTTAAGGTAAGACATGTTGTCTTTTAGTCCTTATACTCAAACAGAAGTAGCTAAAGGAAGCCGTGTTTTCACTTAAAAGCACAAACAGAATGATCATGAGTATATGTGTACTCGTATGTGTATAGCGAGTACAGTTGATGTGTGTCTTTTACACCTGGTCGCGTCTCGGTTTCTTAACTAACAGTTGCCTTCCTTGGCAGCAAGTATGTTTGTAAGTGGCTTGCTGTCTGCCTTTTACGCTATATTGTCCTATAGCAGCAGACCACAAAAATTAATGTTCACTTTATAGCTTCGCTCTGTCTTCTCAACACAAATAGCTGAGTTCCTATACATACGACTACATATCATACACACATATGTGTATGCCCTTACATCTTAAATACAACATCGTGAAATGCCTCTCTTGTGAATGCAATGGGCTTGGCTGGTCGGTCTATTGAGTGAGGTAAAATACCTTTCCACGCCTCTGTGTGTTTTATATGTATGTCATTGTATCATACTCGTATTTGTGCAAAAGAGATTGTCAGCTTCTACGCTTTGGGTATCACATATAAATGCCGAGGAAATCATAGTCTTTGTCACATATGTACACGTATGATTGTAAGTTTGTGTGAGTGTGTACTTTTCATCACCTTTTGACTTGTTGAGTGGTGTGCTGATTGATTTTAATCAGAAAATGAAGTGGCAGATCGAAATTTTTCCTAATGTTTGTTATTCTTTTCGAAAAGTAATGCCTGGTCTTGTAGGTAGACATGCATATTGACTGGAAAACACTTGCTTTTACCGTTATATATTGTAATATCATCAATAATATTTTGAATTTTTGAGACATATCCCGAAAATCCTAAAAATAAATGTACTGAGCCTCTCACGGAGGGATTTTATTTTTGTCATGTCGATTACACGGTGTAATGTAGCCAGACTTCTCCCCTTTACAATGTGATCAGTTCGAGGTCGGTATGTTGAGAACTGTCGACGCGACACGTTTCGTGAACAATTGGTGTGGTGAGTTTAGAAACGGTATTAATTCTGTGCATGATGAACATACGTGCGGAAGATCTTCAATTGTGCCAAACCAAATGTCTAAAAATTGAAAATTCGCTTTGTGAAATTCACAGATTGATTGTGGATAAACTTTCTGCAATCTTTGAAGTTGCACATGGGCGAAAAAAGTTTTTCATCCGGCAAGGGAAAAGGATGGCTTGGTGAGAAACTACTCCGATGAAGGCATCATGGAATTTATATCCCGCTTCAACACCTTCATAGAGAGGAATGGCGACTATTTCGAAAACATAGCTTACCTTGTGCATTAAAGTATCTCATAGTTTCTTTGCTTAAATAAAAAATTTGAAGCGTACAAAAATTCCGTACACTTACTTTCTCGTTGTGCTTCATAACTCAAAACCCGAGGTCTCGGTTGTGCTAAATAAATGCCCGACTACATATGGAGTTGCATCGACATGGTTAAATCAACTCATCTATTCTTACTCAACATAATGATAAGTTATTGGTGGACCTTGTTGACAGCCTAGGTTCATGAGCTCAATGATTGTATTTAATATAAAACATTTTGGACCTCTCTCATAAACAGCATATTACTGAGAGAAGAGAGAAGAATATTTATTTATAAATAAGATTGCCTCCTCACAGACAATTTCAATATCTCAAAGGACTTTTCTAGATCTTTTATAATTGAAAATCCTTTCAATTATATGGGAATGATTATTTTTTTATGGCACCAAAGAAATATATTTATTATATCTGCTTAATTAAAGATGGATGACTGAAATGAACAACAGGTAAAACGTCTTTTTAAGAGACTGATAGATCAAATCTTTGAAGGCGGGTTCGCTTTGTTAGGGGATTCAGATATCTTTGCAATTTAGATAGATATTTTTTCGGTAGCACTCCATAATCCCGATTTCCAAAATCTAGACAGTACATAATCCAAACATAACATAAACTAGACATAACGATTTTTTTCAAATTTGAGGACCACTTTTTCTTCTCGGTAGTGTATCTGAGACCGATCTACAGTTGAATCAAAAACTTGGCTTGATGACGAGTTTTCGGATCCAGCCCCAGGAAAATCAACCATCAAAATCGACCATTAACAGGGCTTCGGATTGCTTCCGCATACACCGTATTCTCCAGATCTGGCTCCCAGTGACTATTTCCTGTCCTCAGGTCTCAAGAGAATGCTCGCTAGGAAAAAATTTTCACCGAATGAAGAGCCGAATCTGAGGTCTATTTTGAAACAAAGGATAAATCGTACCACAAAAATGGCATTGAAAAGGTGGAGGGTCGCTATAATCAATATATCAGACTTGAAGGGAACTATCCTGAATAAAAAAATGAATTTTGCCAAAAAAAAAAATTGTTTCACTATGGTAGGACGGGAACTTTTCAGTTGACCTACAACATTTCTGTTACCGATTAATAGACAGCTGCAAAATTTTGACCAAGCTGCGCTATTTAGCTTGTGTTTGACAGTCATTGAAAGCAAACGACCACACGAATTTTAACGAAGATTGGAATTAAATGAATTTCGAATGCTGATTCGGCATTAATTTTTGCATAAAAAACCACAATCGAAACCGCG
Source organism: Neoceratitis asiatica (assembly GCA_030068015.2). Lineage (NCBI taxonomy): Eukaryota > Metazoa > Arthropoda > Insecta > Diptera > Tephritidae > Neoceratitis > Neoceratitis asiatica. The sequence continues at coordinate 35,979,090 of CM061525.1, read as the reverse complement.
GAAAGACTTGATAAATAATATGGGGGTTAAGAAGTCGTTTACTGAGTTCTGTTGTGTTCTGTTGTATTCGTACCACTTTTTCCGGGTGCACATGCGTCAAAGAAGACCAGGGTGGGTCTGTCGGCCAACAAGGTCTAAGCCATAGGTTTTTGGTATACATGAGATATTATTCTCTTAGATTACCTTGAAAATGGTACCCGCGAATATCATTCAGAGCTTTTTTACAGATTGGATATTGATTTGAAACAGAAACGTCCGCATTTGGCAAAAAAAAGAAGATTTTTCATCAGGTCAATTCACGGGCGCAGTCAAGACGTGTGTAAAAAATTCATAAATCGGGCTACAAACTGCTACCCCATCCAGAATATTATCCTGATTTAGTCACCTGTAACTATTTTTTGTTTCCAAACCTCAGGAAATGACAGAGCGAGTAAGAGATTAAGAAAGAAAGAAAAAACTGATCTCTGATGACTGCAACTAATCTGATGATGACACGCACCTCAACGATTATTAATTTTTCACCTGCCTCATGTTGAAGGAAATCAAATTAAAAAAAAAAGTTATGAAAGCATATTACAGCAATTACTATTTATTCATTTATCTATTATGTCCAAATTCAGTGTGAAATCGAAATTTTTTCCATTTTTCATCATATAATAACTAACGAAAATTTTCTATAAAAAATGCTAATAAAATAAAAACATTAAAATAAATCTACAAGATTTTGTTAGAAATATTTAATTAACGGTAAATAAATATTCCATATTTTCATTAGTTTATTTTACGACTTCTGTTAAAAATTGAAAAAATTTGAATTGCATAAACATGCATAATTCACACATTTCTCATCATCCTAATTAATTACAAAATAAGTGTTTTCTCCCGTTGAATTATTATATTTGCTAAATCATATATTTTTATACACAAAAACAAAAATTTGTACATTTTCATAAAGCTCGTAGACAAAACCCAAATTCGCAAAGTTTTTCAAGGCTTCTGGCATGAGAAACTAGGAAATTCATTATTAGTCTCTCTTCTGTTTTCTGTTTGTCTCTTTTTGTTGACTTTATGCATTTTATGGCCATGCAGTCAAGCAATAGAGGAACTGTTCAAAAGCTTTTAGAGAAATTAAGCAGTTGCTGAGTGAAAGTAAGTTAAAGTAATGATTTTTGCTTATATTTATGGATCTGGAGTTTCATATATGAAGCACTGAAGTTTAAATACGAATACCATATGTTATGTTGTATTTATTTAGCTTTATATTATTTAATAAAAATTATCACAGACTGATAACAAAATTTTTATTGAGTAATCAATGTCAAATTTCATTCAAGTGAAACCTAAATTAACTACTACACAGTTTACTACACAGTTCGAAAAGAGAAATGCGAATTCTGAATTTTTTTTTAAGTACTTATTTATTCGCAAAATTTTTCAAATCTAATTATTCTGCTACTATTAAAGTAAACGCATATTACCCATATAAATTATGTTCGGGTAACTTAGTCCATACACCAAGAATATCGTCGGAAGATGTATTTATCCATCTGAAGTCCTTAAAAAAGTCATGCACATATGGTCCGGACCAAATACCTTCCTGCTTTCATGTAAATTGCGCTGAGTATATTTTCGAACCTTTAATGATTCTTATGTTACAAAAGCTCTGTATGTAACAATAGGGAGACCCATTCTTGAATACGGCTCAGTGATTTGGAACCCTATGTATCAAATCTACTCTGACAAGTTAGAGTCTATTCAAAAACAATTTTTCCTATTTGCCTTAAGAAATTTGCATTGGGACTCTCAATACAATCTTCCCTCTTATACTAGTCGTCTGAAACTTATCAATCTTCCTACTCTCGCCAGTCGTCGGGAAATGCTTGGTGTAATTTTCATGGTTAAAATAATAACAGACTCAATTTGCAGCCCCCTTATTCTCTCTGAAATCAAATTTAATGTTCCGTTCAGAATGTCCAGACATTTTCGCCCCTTGTTTCTGAAAACTTGTAAAACGAATTTTGAATTTCAGGAGCCTTTGCATTGTTTGTGTCTAGATTTCAACTCTAATTCATGCACATTTGACATATCTGACTCGCTTTTTCATATTAAGAAAACTATTTTGTCAACTCTCAACTAACCGTTATATTACATTTCATATTTTACATAATTCTTAAAAATCAGCTGATGAATTTTGCTCTGTAGCTGAACTCTTTTAGTTCTCGACACTAAACAAACCTCTCCTCATCATGACTCGGCATTGATGAAAAATAAAACAAGTTACGTACGTCATGCGAACAGCGCCCCGCGTGCGGATGGGCGGGAGGTAGGTGCAACGTTGGGATTAATAATAATAATAATTCATCAATATCTCTTTTTTTCCTTTTAAAGTAATCCTACTCGGATATAATACACTTGTGCCAACGCTTTTTCCAATCCTCGAAGCTCTTTTTTCGATATGGCTCTTTCTTCGATTCTGACTTGATCTCCTCAATTGTGGCAAAAAACTTTTCTTTCATTGGTTTATTAATCTGGTGAATACGGTGATTGAGAAACGGTTTTTTTTTTGGTGAAAAACTCACGAATAAGCATTGACGTGTGAGCTGGAGCATTATATAAGTAGTGATGCAGAATTCAAGATTTGTTTTTCCACAATTCCGATCGTTTGAGCCGTATTGCCTCACGCAAACGTTTCATAACTTCCTTGTAGTATATTTTAGAGACAGCCGCATTTCGTGCTATAGAAAGTTGCTCTAAATTCGACTATCATTTTCTCACAGATCTTATTAAGGGTTTGTCGCATTGTGAATAGCTTACAATGGTGGATCTACTCGGCCTGAAGCTACACAGATGAGGTCCGAGCAGTTCGTTGACTGTCGACTTTATTCCTTCACATAGTATGCTAGATAAGATAATACCTTAACGGCATTATATAGAAAACTCATCCCAGAATTCGATTCCAGTCATCAGGCATGCATTCATATGACCAAAATTAGCAAACTTGCTTGTATTTATCAACTCTTCTCGACCATATTTGAATGGATTAGCTGGTAAACTACCGCTTCTTGCGGCTTTAGGCGCGAAATTACTTTCTTTTTCCTTTATTGAAACCTTCTTTTAGTTACATCATCTTCACATAGAATTTTCGAGCATTATTTTTGTTGACCAGCTTTCCTATTAAATTCTCGGTTATTCCACCATAGAGCGAGCGTTGTGGTCAATCATACCCCTGCGTAACCGCTCAATATTTTTCTTCTCCATTGCAATGCAAGAATACTTATCGTAGAAGCTCTTCTTTAAGCTTTTTCGAAAACCAATATTTTCGGTTATCCATATAAATTTCATGAATGCAGCATAGTAATATATTGGCAATATTTGAAAATTCCAAAATTGATGTCATTTATATATTTTACATTTTTATATTATATTTCGTGTTGAGAAAATATAGGAAATTATAGTGTTGTGAATGCAGCAAAGCATCCATTAAAATATATTTTGAAAAATAATTAAAAATTAAAATTAATTAAAATTTAAAAGAGAAACTTTTGAGTGCTCATACTACTTGAAAGCCGGGTATCTAAATTCGTACTCACATGTCGTGAAGAGAAATGAATTAAGGATAGTTCTCCTTGTGAAACTCAAACTTTATTTTTTTTTTTTGCGAGTTATTAAGCGTATTCCGATTGTAACCAAAAGTTCCCTGTTTGAGCTTTAATTTTACTAACAAAAAAGAATTTTTTTTAATTTATCTTATAATTCTGAACTTATTTGCAAGTACGAAGTATGTTCAAAAGAAAAGGTGAAACTGTTTTCTTTGATTACAATGGTGTGGTTAATCATGAGTTCCTGCTATAAGGTCGTACAGCTAATAACGACCTCATCTGTGTAGCTTCAGGCCGAGTAGATCCACCATTGTAAGCTATTCACAATGCCTTAAAAAGATCTGTGAGAAAATGATAGTCGAATTTAGAGCAACTTTCTATAGCACGAAATGCGGCTGTCTCTATGCTACTAAGTTTAAATTCTAATTCTGATATTGTCAATTTCGAAAAGTTACATCAGAATTAGTTTTTTGAAGCAATTATTGCTAATCAAATAACGTTTTCGAGTTCCATATTACTTTCATGTTCCCAACATATACATATCTCTCAATCGACGAAACACGCTTATTGCAGATGGATTTAAACAATTTAGCTACTCGGTGTGATCAGAACGACATGCCCTTGAATCTTAGAAAATATAAAATTATGTGCTTTTCTCAAAACTTGTTCAAACTTCTCCTTATATAATTAAAAACTATAGGCTAGGACAAGTGTTTAACTTGGTTGATTTTGGGGTTACAATGGACCCCAAGCTTTATTTATCTCTTCATATTAACACCACTGTCTTAAAAGCTAGAAATACTTTTGTCCTTGACAAAAGATGATCCAAAGAATTTAAAGACCCTTATATGACTAAAACTCGTTATACGATTTTTTTGAGGCCAATATTAGATTAATTATCAAGTTCATTCTAATAAGTTAGAGTCTGTACAAAAACAATTTTTAATTTTTACATTAAGACGTTTCCGATGGGAGTCTAGGCTAAATCTTCCCTTCTATACTAACGGTAAAAAGATTTTGAGGCTACCCACTCTCACAAGTCATAATGAAATGTTGGGCGCCTTTTTCGTAGTCAAACTTCTTTACGAATCAATTTGTAGTGCATTGGTTTTGTCTGAAGTAAACTTCAATGTTCCTAGGCAGTTTATATATATATGTATTTGGCGTTTTGTCACCGCTGAAGCAATTTTCGGCCGAGCTTCTCCTCCAATTTATGGTTTTTACCAACAAAATGGGAGGGACCTATAGTTTGTTCTAAGCTACCTCCGAACGGTCGATGGATTTTTATGAACTTTTACTTTCTAGTTAGAAATACACTCGGCGGGATTGACATCCCCTGCCGAAAGGGCGACCGCAATTAGAAAAATTAATTTTCTATAATTTTGGATGTTGGTCGAACCTGGGCTCAAACTCAGGCCCTCCGATCCTCAGTACGTAATGCTAACCACTAGGCTATCGCAGCCGCCAAGGCAGTTTAGACCTCTAAAATTAAAGCCCGTCAAAAGAAATTATGAACTGAATGAATTATTTTGCCGATTGTGTCATGATTTTAATTCTCAATCGAGCACCTTTGACCTATCGGACTCACTTTTTAGCATTAAAAAAAAAGTAAGTTTTAAAAGTTTTCAATTACTTAATTTCAGCTGTTGAATAAATTCTTTTCTGTAGCTGACAGTTTTAAATCTCGATATTTAACGAACTCTTTAACCTTTTATGACAAAAAAGCACTCTACGCGCTGTCCGATGCTAAGCGAAGTTTCGGACAACCTCTGTCTTTTTATTATATGATTTTCTCAAGCTAGAGCTACAGAGTTTAATGTAGTGGCTACAATATTCTAAAAGGCTAATAAGCTTACCAAGTACCTTTACTTTGGCTTTCTCCAGAAACGAAGCGAAGCGCATAAGTTGTGAACGAAAACCAGTTGAAATCTCTTCTGGCAGCAAACAAACAGTCATCGCATCGCGACTCGGCTTCCACGTTACTGTTGAGAGTCTTTACTTCGAAGTCGTCTGTCTACAAAATTGTAAGCCTTGAAATCCAATGCTGGATTGCTCTTGTCTACAGGTGCTACTTTAAATCGAGTTGACAGTTGAAAAGTCCTCTCTCCGTATGGCTAAATACGATTAGTCGCCGCTAGGAGCTTTCTGTGGAATAATTTTCTGAAAGGTTTAGCTATGGACCTTTGCATACCAGTGACGGCAAATAAAGTAGATGATCGAGTAATGTTGTGTTATATGATGATATTGACATACACATATTTATGTAGTAGATGCTTTGTAACTGTTGAAACGATTTTCGCCTTGATATTTTTTCTAACAAATAGATGGATATTCAAATCTTTTTAGATTAACTACATGGGCTGATGCATTTTTATGAGGAGCTTCATTTATTAATAACAGAAATACATACGAAACGGTCGACGTTGCCTTCCAAGAGCCGGTTGGAAGAATAAATACAGTGAATAAGAATCTGAATTCAGTTGCTTTTTATAATTTACGCTAACAGCAAAGAGAAACAACGATTAGCGTTGCCTGCGCCATCTAAAAAAAATGTTTAACATAGTTTTAGGCAAATTTCAATCTTTCGATTTTCAACGTTTATTTTTATATATTTGATTTCTAAGAGCATCTAATTCATGTAATAATTAACGACCATTGATATTATGTAATTTATCTCACCACCAGAGGTGAATGTAGAATAATAAAAATAAAAATTCACTTTGCAGTTAAAGAAGATATTGAGAAATCACAGTGCGAATAAGAAAATCAACTTGACACAAAATGACAAATAAGTACGATTATTGACGATTTTTATGGTTTTGAATGCAAACAAACCCAAGTGCATATGTACTACTGATTCGAAAGCAAGTGCGTAAGTAACTGTTACAACAATTCAATGCCAAAAGCAGACTGACCTCATGCAAAAGCATAAATATAGATGAAACCACATTTAAACGTATATATGTAGGTATGTACATATCTATATAGGAATAAGTATGTGACATAAATATTTATGTATACATTAGCTATGTAGAAGGATTCTCGAAACTCTTAAAACTTTACTTAACTTAACTTAAAGCTATGTGAAAACCCCCAAAAGCTGCATCTAAGACAGACAGACAGTAAAATCATTTATAGCGTACTTTAATTCAAACACAAATACAGTTGTTAAATACATACACATGTATGTACGTGCCACACAAATGGCATATCCTGCTGTGGCAAAAAATGAAAAAAAAAAAAAAACGTTTGTATTTAAATGTATGTATGTACTCGTATATGCATGTGTGTAAGTTGAAATAATAAAAAATGGAAACAAAGTTGACATGTCATGGCACTTGCCATGTCATGACATTTGTAACCGACTAAAGTCAATTCCCTTTGTCGTTACTGTTCAGGGATTGCAATTCGTTGTTCTTTGCCCCCCCTTCCCCCGACCCATTTCAATTGAAGTGGTGTGCGTGATGTGCTTTTGCACTTCTTCTTGTCAACGATATACCCACATAGCATTTCGACGACGCTTCCACCCCTCTACCTGCTGCTTACAACTCTTCCATGACAGTTTATTCAATCCCCAGGCGCAGTTTATGTTAAATAGCTTTTGATCATTGAGCTTAGAGAAAAAGTTAAAATAAATATAAAGTGGCAAAAGAGTGAAATAAAAAATGTGTAAAGTATATGAAAAGGATCTAACAAAAAGCACTAACTTTTCGTATAAATAAATAGTAGCATAAGTAGATAAATATATATATATATATATATATATATATGGATTGTGTGTTGATATCGCTTGTGTTAAACTTGTGACTGACTGGTAAGTGGCATCGGTTTGTCATAGACATGCTTAGTCACACTGGGACATGCAATAAATATAAATCGTTTTTGTATTCCATTTCCTTTAGGTAAATCGTTTTTATTATGATTCCTTGTCATATTCGAGACCTGACAGATATTTGTGATTTTTTTTTTGCCGACTGGAGTTTTTTATTTATTTATTTGCTGTGACCTCGAATGCAAGTGTAACAAGTACTTATGTACCTTAAGTAGATAAACAGAAGGAGTATTTATGGCAAAGGATTATGAAAGAACTTAAAGCAATTTAAATCAACAAAATTGGGGAATAGAAAGTTATCAATGACCGTTGTGAAAATACAATTTTTTAAGATATTAAACATTTTTCTGCTCTATTTCTTAACTTATTGTTGAATTAAGATAGAAATTTTTTTAAATACATTAGGGTTAGGAAAAAAATTAATTAAGTTTCTTCCAGGTTGTAACACCAATATTATTTTGCAGAATAATTTTATTAATGGACTTATTTCGTTCCGCGAAACTCAAAACAAACAAAAAAAACAGAACAAAAATTTTTTTTGCATATATTCTGTGGTTAGATTTTGTTTTTATTTTCTAGTCACATCAAAATACATCGCATAGAGATTTTGTGTGCAAATGTGCTTGGTAAAGTTTTGCCAAACGAAGTTTTCGAAAACATTTCATTCCACTAATGCATTTCCAACCACTTGAGTGAATGCTCGAAGTAATAGAAAATATGCCTTTAGGTGCGAATAAGCGGCTTAAGATGTTCTACAAAAATTTTCCCCAAACATTTTATTACACTCAAATAGTATGTAATTTAATAATATTTTAATTTTTTTTTTTTTGAAATAATAGAATATGTCGAAAAAGTAATAATTAAATACATTTATTCCATATAAAGCTTTTTGGGAACTATTCGGTAAGTAATAAAAAAAAGTACCAAGCAAAAAAGAAAAGTTTTCTAACAATCTCTCTGAAAAGCGGATGGTTGGGTAAACCTGCAAAGAGAAATTCCTGAGACCCAGTGAGGAGCAGAAGTATTTAGTGGTTTTTTAACTGAATTAATTTTTTAATATTTTTAATATTTAATTTTTTAACTATTTCTTATATTTTATAAATTTGCAAAAAAAAAAACATATCTAGAAAACATACTCCATTAAAGTTATTGGGTCAGAGCTGCTTTGTAAACGTTTTTTGAGAATCATTATTTGAGATAACGTTCCGTAGATCCACTTGGCAATAGGCCAACATGCAGTTAGTCAGAAGTAAAATATTATTTTCATAGGTTAACCCTTACATATTTAGAATTATAAATTTTTAAAACTATTTATTACTAAAATTAAAAAAATTAATACTTGGCTTTCGAGATTGTTAATAATTAACATGAAAAATATTTTCACCAGAAAATTAATCAATTTTAATGTATTGAAAATTTACTTGGGGTCGTCTGTTGCCTCCATATATGAGCTAGTTAACCATTTGCTGAGCTAGTGATTATGGTAAGCATATCTGAATTATCCTGTAACTCATTTTAAAGTTCGGGGCACTCAAATCTCTGAAAAAATTAATTAAAATTCCAATTTTTAACTTCAATTCATGTGGTGGTGAAAACTCAAAGTGAATTATACAATTTAAATAATCTTATGCATAGGATGCTTTGTCTTAGATATTAGTCCAGTCTGGTACTTTTTGGATAATCAACTTGTTTATTTCTGCTTATATTGGTAGTAACTTACCACTACTGGCACGTTGTACATTTTTTTTTTTGTGAAAAACTTCATAGATAATTTTTAATCTTTTTGGCACTCTATAAATTTGGTTTATTGATTTAACAGAAATTTTTTTTATTTTATTTGTTTAGAATTTTAAATTGTTTTTCAAAACCAGCCAGTTGAAATAAATTGCAAGCATACACGAAGAATGCATGTCTTATATGTGATGAAACACGATGAATTTATTAAAATATAAAATTGAACTGCATGAAGGATTGGTATGATGAGTTTGGACGTGGTAAAATGAGCACCGAAGACGATGAACGCAGTGGATGCCCAAAAGAGGTTGTTACCGATGAAAACACCAAAAAAAAAACCACAAAATGATTTTGAACTGAACGTTTACATCACATCATTCACTAATTTTTGAGTATGAGGAAGCTGTGTGTAAAGTGAGTGCCCCGCGAGGTCACCTTTGACCAAAAACAACGACGAGTCTATGATTCTGAACAGTGTTTGGAGATGTTCAAGTATAATAAGTCCGAGTTTTTGCCTCGATATGTGACAGTGGATAAAACATAACTTTATCATTTCATCCCGAAGTTCAATCGGCAGTCATCCGAGTGGACAGCACACATGAACTCGCTCCAAAGTGTGGAAAAACGCAACTATCGGCTGGCAAGGTTATGGCGTCTGTATTTTGGGATGCGCAAGGAATAATTTTCATTGGCTACATTAAAAAGGAAGGACCATCAACAGCGACTACTACATAGTATTATTATACCGTTTGAAGGAAGAAATCGCCGAAAGCTGGCGGAAAATAAAGTGCTGTTTTACCAATACAATTCACGAGTCAGTGAAATCCATGGCAAATTTCAACGGATGGCATATTTTCAAAATGTTGTTATCAAATAATGCACAATTTTAATATAAATGTGTAATGAAAATACGTACATACTACTAGATATTTTGAAAATCTAAACGAAGGACAAACAAAGCTGTTGACAATGTAAATGCAATTTCCCGGAAGGACAGAAAATAAAGAAGCGGCCGTATAATGCAAATTACCCATACCAAGGACAAACAAAAGGGTAGACAGATTAATGGAAATTCCACGTCGTTAAGGATGAACGGAGTAGCTGCAGCTACCGCAGGCAAACGAATAATCAGCCTATCCTTAAGCGCGTGAACAGAATGTTTGGGCCATCTACAGGTATAAAAAGAGAGACAGCCGCTATCACGAGAAGAGACGAGTAGACAACTTAGTGGAGTTAACACTGCCGTGAGCTGTGTGTGTCTTAGAAACGGATGAGCTGAGTGAAGCAGATAATAAGTGTGTATCATAAATAATTGTAAAATAAGCCGTTGGCTAAAGACGAAAATTGTACAAATAAATTTCTGACGGTTAAGAAGCCGAACAAATAAATCTTCGGAGTTTTGTTTAGCAATCCAGTAATCGGACTCGAAGGATTTGGAAAATCATCGAGGCGAATTTAGCAAATTCGTTACAATATTTTCTAGTAGACACCACTCTTTGCTACGTTGCATTCTTTCCGAAATCTATTACAGTATTAAAAGAATTGGAGAGGTTCTTTCCAACTCCAAAGCGGAGGTTTTGTTTTTACTCACCCCCAGTTAATGTGGCCATATTAATTTTGCGGCGAAATCAAATTCAGAGATAGCGGGGTATAGTCAAACTACTCTCCGTGCGGGATTGAAATTGACGAAGAGATGGTGTGTGTATTGCGATCTTTAATTCCTTTTAAATTTTTGTTTGTTTTTTATTTTTCTTTTGGAAGCCAAACTGCTAAGGTTCGAGCTCTCTTCTTTCACATTGTACATTAATGTCGTCATGCCAATTGTCATTTCGGTCGGTAATCCATCGGCTCCTGCCGCTTTCTTAGCCTTTAGGCGGACTATAGCAATTCGAAACTAGATACAAATTTCATTAAAGTTCAAACAATGTTTTAAAGCTCCTATTAATATAAGAAAAACGTAAAAAAATTCGTAATTTATTATTCACAAAAATATTTTACTATTGACCCAAATTCATTCAATGTATTTCAACCATATTTAATTTAACAATTGTTTTAAGTCCAGCATCACAAGGCTCTTCGATAGTTTATTTTTTTCGGAATTTTTTTTTTAATTTTTAGGGCATTTGAGATCAGTTTGGTAAACGTATTTTGTTGAAAACTGTCTCTCTGTTAACATTTTATGTATTGAGTCGTTGTCAAGTTGAAATTAAAGCTCGTTTTCTCTGCCCCGGTATATGATCAAGGTGAAAATTGACAAATAAACATTATGCCATTGGTCGCGGTGATAGCGGAGCAGTTAACACTGCATACTGTCATTCGGAAGACCAGAGTTCGAGCCCAGATTCGACCAATACCCAAAATTATAGAAGATATATTTTTCTAATTGCGGTCGCCCCTCCTAAGCGAATGGCAAGCACACTGAGTGTATTTCTGATATGAAATAAAAGCTCCTCGCAAAAATCAATCGGCCATCAGAAGGCGGTTTAGAATAAAGTGTAAGTTACTCCATTTGTTGGCGAGAACATCAATACGTAAACCCACAAATTGGAGGAGGAGCTCGGTCAAAAATCGCTTTTATATATATTTCTTCTACAAAGGCAAGCTTTTCCACTTCTTGAGGGGATACTCGGATATACAGTTTATTTTCTGCAAACTTTACTTTCTGGTTTTGTAGTTTTCTGCCTAAAAATTAGTACATTTTCTTTCTTCCGCAGGGATATCTATCATCTGTGGTAAGCGTCTTGCTGTTGTTTCTACAAATTAATTTTAAATAAATGTCCAGTACCAACAGAATTACCATGTAAACAGACTGGCCATTCTGTTGAACTGTTCAAAAAAATTTGAGAATTGAACAAAATTCTTTGTTAGCTTTGTGCCCTGCACTTATGTTACCGTAGTATTCTCTGAGCGAAAACTAGGCTTGAGCATAATTTATTTATTATGTTTCTGTCTAATGCAAACAAGAATTATTTAAAATAACTTTAATGGTCATTTTGTTGTTGAAAGAAATTCTATACTACATTTCAAAAAAAAAAAAAAAAAAACAAAAAAAAAAAAAACAGAAAATACAGTGCACAAGTATTGTACTCGTATAGTATGTAGTCTTGTAAATATACTAGGAACAATGCAAGTTTGAGAAGTTCGGGCATAAGACATTCATTGCTCGTGCTTGGTTACTTGCTTGGCATATGATTTAATTACTGTGTTCTGTGTTTCACTCGTGCAGAGGTGAGGTGAAGAAAAGGCAGATGGAAATTTACAATTTAGAAGACACGAAGCATAAACGACTGCACCATGTTAAGCGACACCAAATAGCAACATAGTAAACTTTTTGAGAAAACAAAATTACTTCAACTTAAATGGAGCAACGAAAATATTAACAAGAACAAGGAGTATTAAAGAGAAACAACAACAATAAAACCGTAGAATAAGGCGACAATGGAGTAACAAGCGTAACTCAAGAGTGTAACATGGCCCGGAATTGTAATTAGTTTGCCACAAATAAAACAAGTCGAAGTGAATAGGAGAAGTATACAAGTAGTAAATATATGCATAACAAATAAATATAAAATAAAGACAGTAAGTATACAAATACTGACTGAGAAGTAGATTTTCTTAAAAAAAATTGAGATAGAGTAATACATATACACTTAAAAGATAGACTAGTATGCAAAAATTCTAGTTAAATACTAGTATGAAGTAAGATGAAATCATACCAGTTCCTCATTTGTATGGTGGTTTACCAATTACGCAAATAATAATAATTTTCACCACCACGTCGATCGTATGTTGTTGTTATTTTTAGTTCACCACGGCTGAATTTCATTTCACGTTTAAGTAGGAATTGCGCTTTGTCGTTGCTATTCATATCAAAGCGACAGTCCAGTGGTTAAAGGTTATCATTGTAGCTGGTGAGGTTCACAGTTCGAATCTCGCTGCAAGCAAACTCTTTTTTTTCAATTATATTTATTGATGAATTATAAATTCAACACATATTTACCTATGACTGTTCGTAGGACACGGCCGTATCAAAAATAGTTATTGCTTACGTGGAAAAGAGATGCAAGATGAACTAATTAGTACAAAAATGCAAACTAATGGGATTCTAGTTAACAACTAGTACTTTTCCCTGCAGGGTAGTAATAACATATAACATAAAAATATCTAAAAATATCTATACAAATTTACATAGTAAATATAAATATACATATATATGCGTGTATATCTTTACTACATGCATTTTGGGGTAGCTACAAATCATATTTCCGGCGAAATAAATACTCCTGTTAATTGACATACATGCATTGGGAACTTGGGACTCAAACAGTCCCATTGGCGCTGAGGTCAGTGTGCTTTTTGTTTATATTTTTTGTTTAGATTTCGCTTTTCTGGTGGTGTAGCGTGTGTGTGGGGAGGGCATATGAGTACGCATTTATTTAAGAAATTGCAGGAATTAAATATTTTTACTCGCTTAAAATAGGCAATACATAAAATTGCAATGACTTTAGAAATTTCAAGGGTGTGAATCACAAAGAAATTTTATTTGAAAGCCGTACCACCCGTAGGACGATGGGGCCATGTGTAGAAGTTCACGTAAGTGAGTGAAGCTTTGGTCTTCCGGTCTTAGACCAATTACCCTCTGGGTAGTCAACAAACATCCGTTGAGAGGTGCACTCAAATGAGAAGATGAATCACTTGTGGGTTTGGAACTCGCCATGTGGAAATCAGCTCAAACGAAAAAGTTAGCAACGCCTATAATGATGAGCACTACGAACGACGGAATAAGATGGATCTTTGTGAAATCTACTACATAGGCTATATAGGAACGCAAATTTGGTGTTGGTTTGTGGTGTGTGAGAGACTTTGCGCCCACGTCCTGATGAAAGTGAAGGACGATGTGTCCAAAGATGGTCTCTATGTGCGCATAGCAGACACTTACGAGCACTGCTTACTCCGATGTCAAAATTGTGGTGTACAATTTTAACGCCACGGTGAGCAAAATAGGAATATCTAGCGCAGCAGTCGAAAATACAGATTGAATATGACGAAACATTCCTAAACAGGCTGAGGGTGATTGACTTCAGGGAGGGACCGAGCCAGATTCGAGCACACGAAATTCAAAAAGCCACATGGCTGTCGATGGATCGAAAAACTCGGAACTAAATAGATAATGCTATGTTAAATGCAAAACATACATCCAGTGTTTTAAATGTGCGTACGTTCCGAGCAACAAACATTGACGAAGATACGCACATGCCAATGTGCAGCAAAGAACGCCCGTCAACAAACACAAGGAAGGTTCGACGCCGAAAAGTTGCAGTCACAACAGTCAGTCATCATCTCTTGTACTCGACTTACAGATCTGTTCTCCGAGAGCACTTCGAACCGAAAATGAAATTTTCTACATACCGGCGCTACGGAAACAATTAGTTTTTAACAGTGCCAGAAAAAAACTGGTACCATGGGAATGGGAATGGAAATAAACGTCAAAATGCGTGAACATATCGAGCTAACCGATATGTAAGGAGGTAAACTGTTGACAGAGGTCCAGAGCATATTTAGTGTATGGCTTGAACACTTCTCCAGCTAGCTGAATGGTAGTGTAAGAGAAATACCCGGAGATAGCGAAACCAAAACCCCAACCGTTGACGATGGTATAAAAGTTTCATCACCAGACTTTGATGATGGCTTAACGGCAGAGATATTAAAATACGGTGAAATGTCAAGATATATGCAATAGCTTCTATGTAGCTTATGGTAGGATGAAAGCATGCCTAACGCATAGAAACTTAGTTTTTTTCTGCACAAGCCAAAAACCGGGGAATCATTGGTCTGCAATTATTATGAGGTAAGATTCTTCAATATCGCATATAAGGTCCTATCTAGTGTATCATGTGAGAGATTAAAGCTCAACTGTCAATAAACTATTGGATCTTATCCATGTGGTTTTTGACCTAGTAAATCCACCATTGCTCAGATATTCACAATGCGACAAATCTTCGAGATGACCCGAGAGAAAAGGTCGACCAAATTTTCATCGATCTTAAAGCAGCCTTCGACAGCACGAAAAGGAACTTCGTCTACTCCACTATGTGTGAATTTGATATCCCTAAAAAATTCATAGGGCTATGTATACAGACCCTGGATAGTATCAGAAACGGAATCAGAATTGGAAAAGACTTCTCAAAGCGGTTCGGTATCAAACGAGGATTCAAACAGAGTGACTCTTTATCGTGTGATTTCTTCAATTTGATCCTGGAGAAAATAATACGAGCTGCAGAGCTAATAAGACCACGTACAATCTTCTACAGGAGTGTACAAGTATTGGCGTATGCCGATGATAATGATATAATTGGTTACAACAATCACACCGTAAGTTCTGCTTTCTCCAGATTAGTCAAAGAAGCGAAGCGAATGGTCAGATAGTGAACGAGGGCAAGACGAAATATCGCCTGTGATCAAACAAACAGTCATCGCATTCGCGACTTGGCTCCCACGTCACTGCTGAAAGTCATAACTTCCAAGTCGTAGATAATTTCGTCTAACTAGGAATCAGCATCAACAACACCAACAATATCAGCATTGAAGTCCAACGTCAAATCAATCTCACACAACAGGGGCAACTTTGGACTGAGTAGGCAATTGAAAAGTAAAGTTCGCTCTCGCTGAAACAAAACCAAGCTCTATAAGTCGCTTGTCATTACCGTGCTGATATATGGTTTAGAAGCTTGGACGATGCCGAGAGGAAAGTCTTGCGAAAGATTTATGGTCCTTTGCGCGTTGGCAATGGCGAATACCGCAGATGGTGAAACGATGCACTGTATAGGTTACGCGGTGGCCTTGACATAGTTCAGTGGGGGGAAAAACAGCGGCTACACTGGCTAAGTCATGATGTCCGAATCGATGAAAGCGCTCCAGCTTTGAAAATATGCGATGGAGTACCCGCTGGTGCGAGCAGAAGAACAGGAAGACCTGAAATCCGTTGGAATGTTCAGGTGGAGAGTGATCTGGTATGCCTGCGCCGCTAAGAAAGCGAGATGAAGCATTTTAAGATAGACCATGCTCTGATTTAGTGTATCCGTGAACTGTAATTTTCTTGGACCACACTTTCTTAGTCTTATAGACTGCTTTGCATGTCACTGTGTGAGATTCTAGTCGAAGTTTCTCTTAAATTGGTGCAATTGCAGTAACAAAAATAGGGAAATCTTTTACTTAAACAACACAAGATAGACTTTAAAAGTTAAAATAATTTACAAAAAATATATACATATAGAATTTTTTTGGGAAAACCTAGCCATGGTTTCAAAAGATTTTGGATGTAATTAGACTGGCTTTGAGATTGAAATTTCCCAATAATCTGTATTCGAAATATTCTAGAGATGTCTTAAGATTTAATGTGACACTTAAATTTTTTTTTTTTTTCTGGAAACTTAAAACCCATTTTAAGAACTGCTTTTTATACTAAAATTTTTTGCATATCTTAAACTGTTGACTTGAGAAATTCTTATATATAAGTACCTACATATCTCCGTGAAAGTAAACAAAAATTTGTCAACAGCAACTAGGTAAATTTCAAAAATATCGATTGAAATATTTTATGTAACCCAAATGTTGTAAAATTCAACTAAGAATATGTACACCACACAAGACATATGCATATATATCTATATATGACATATATCAAATTTGGGCCAAAAACCGAAAATTGCATACCATCGAAATTCCATCAATTCTAGCAACGTCATTTGTACGTACAAACATACATACCTACCATAAATATGTCCATAGATACATGGCCTGCCACAAGTGAGTAATAAATCCTCGTGCGTGGCTGTGACATTTACGAAAAAACCGCAAAAAGGCGGCCTAACGATAGCAAAAGACAAAGTGTATTCTAAACATGGGCCGTCAGTTGGACGCTGATGATTTTTAACGGTTTAACGTGCATGTGTATGTGCATAGAATTAAGCATATGCATATATGTATATGCATTCACAAGTCAACACTTAACCCCATGACCAACTGTTTACCATACATCCGATACTTACATGCGACAATTTCAGTCTCATCGATCGCCATTGCGTATACGTAACAGTCTGTAGAATCAGCTATAATGGCAAGTTTTTTTTTCCTCCTTAAGTTATCACAACACATACATATTTTTGTTACGAAATTATATTTGTTTAAGCAAGAGATAGGAAAAAAATTATATATTTTTTGAGTAAGAATATTAGCATTGTTTTTCTTCTTCTTTTTTTTTGTTTGTCATATAGCTGATGCTTTAGTAGGCGTCAGTGACCGAAAACTTTTACGATGTTGTAATCGAAAAAGTTATTTCTTTACTTATGCTGCTGCTTGCTGTTTATCCACCCATTGGTGTTTGACGCACATACATAACATATGTATGTATGTATGTACACTGCGAGGTAAACACATAAACTAGCTTTATATGAGATAATATTGTTATGAAAATGTGTGTGTTGTAAAAATGAGTTTTATATTGAGGTGGAAGGGTATTGGTGTCCTCAAATGGCTTGTGAATATTGAATTTTAAATCGATTTAGAGAACTATGTAACTTTAAAATTATTTATTATTACTTTGTTGTAATATAAAATTGCATTGCGTCCGATCTCAGTGCTACAGGAAATCACATTTTTTCTATTGAATGTTCAGGAAGCGTTGAAAATTTTCACTGTCAAGTCAAAGACGGTTGCAGACCGTTGCAATTCCGTTAGATAAATAGCTTTTAATAAAATTTCTTTCCTATAATAGACCCTTGAGTGAATCTAAATTGCAATCGAAATAGGGATCTTTACCAATATCTTTTGATTCCATTAATGGTCATGGAAAGCATGAAAAACTTTCACAACTGTAGCGCCTATATCTATACTTAAAATATTACCGAGCCCGTACAGTTATTTAATCTTACTTTCTTTGAATTATTTTTGTCATTTTAAGGGCCATAAATCTTCCGCAAGACAATTCTCGTGCAAACACTTAATGCATCTCATAGGATGTTATATTCGTTTTAGTTTGTGTACCATATAGCATAATGGGTATGCTGAGTGACTTGTAGAGTTTGGTTTTTGTACATCGGCTTATAACCATACCGCGTGAGCTATTTTAGCCGGCAATTTACACTGCACCCTTCGCTTCACAAAATGAAAAGAGAAGTAAGCAAAATACCAAACACTAGTGCGGCGTTTGATAATGGAATAATCATGCTGATGCTAAACACTTGGATCTAGCGAAAGCAGACTACCTCACGGGGGTCATCTACTTGTATTTGACGACTTTAATATAAAATATGTAACAAAAGAGAGTCTTATCGACTGATATCTTTCCTTTACTCAGTAACAAAGACAATTGAAGCACATGTGTGCCTGTCATTTACACACAATCTATACCCAGAAACGCATCAGCATGACCAATGCGGAGTGCACAACACTATAACCCCACTTAGCGCCGTAAACACCCAGATGTCCTACGGTCTTAACCAAAACTGACACTGCGCGACTGACTGTTCCCGAAGCACTGGACCTGTCAAAAGCTTATTACGCGATCAATCATATAATGCTACTATCGGATATTGATGAATCTTCATTACCGCCGAGATGGAAGATGTGGGCAATGAACTTCCTGAAGGGTCAAAAGTCATCGGTAGACTTTCGAAATCAAGTGTTTTTTACTCCCCACCTCTGCTTAGTTATTTAATTTCGCGACTTCTCCGCCACCTGATGGCCTCTCTTTGATGTCATATGTCGATTATTGTTCGATATTGGGGTCTGACTTGGATATTGATAACCTCTGTTCGAAAGTATGCTGCTATCTCGCTGATATTCCCCACTTCTTTACTGCCCGAAACATGAAGCTACAACCAGAAAAGTATGGACCAAGAAGTTCCAGCATGAGTTCGATATGTAAGTCGGTTATGTTAGAATTCCAACGATGCACCTGGTTTTTGGTCACCGGTCTATTGGATTTACGTTTATCCACTAGGCGCGCCCCTTTATCGGTTGGGCAGGAGGTTGGGTAACTCTTGTCGTCGAATTGTCGTCGGAAAAAAATGGCCCGAAGTCAATGTTAATAGAATTCGACAGCCTATACTCCTTCATATCTCATACCACTGCAATTGACACTAAAGTACAGAGCCGGCACAAAATCCTCAAATCGTTAGCCGACAGCACTTGGGGTAAAGGCAAAGAAACTCTGCTTGCAACATACAAGTCAATTGGCTGGCCAGTCCTAAACTACGCTGCATCGATTCAGACACCGGGGCTCAGCGAGACGCAGTTGAAGAAGCTACAAGCCATAAGGACCGCGACAGAAAACCTCCTGTTGCCACCGAAATATCTATTCTCCCAGTTACAGAATATAATGTTGTGTTATGTATGCAATATCTGTTGAGATTCTACAGTCGGGATCATCCCAACAGGCACTTACTTGCAGCCGAATCTTCCCCAGGCACATCAGGAAGGGAGTACTCGATTACCGGGACTACATACAGTGACGTAGACACAAAGTGCTTGACAGTACGGCGTACCGACAGACTTAAATTTCCATGCACCAAGAGTCTGTTAACACCTTTGTGAACCCACTTACTGTGAATGGGATTCTAGGAATCCAATAACCACCCATTGCAGAAAAAGAGCTCTGGTTGCTTCAAGAGACCCGAGTAACACTGCTACAATTAAGATATGGATATTGTAGTCGAATTAATACCTACCTCTTCAGAATCGACTCTGACATATCCGACGTATGTCCTGCATGCAATGAGTCGGCGCACGAAACTAACCACCTCTTTGCATGGCCCATAAAACAGGCGTACCTAACACCCTATGTTTCTTGTCCGAACCTATCGAAATAGCGCGTTCCTTGGCCTCCCGTTAGATGACATCAATTACCTTTACTGCTTTTCCTATTCCGAGGCATGGTTCAGTTGTGCGCTAAAACAACAATAACTGGAGTGTTCCCAATTAAAAGAGCGAACATTTACCGATTCATTGTAGTTAGCTTTTTGTGTCTGGATTGTGTCTCAACCATATACACAACTTCATTCTTAATTTAGCTAGCCTTAAAAGTATCAATCGCTTGATTACTTAATACTAGACTGCTACAATGTACAAATAACAATATTTGCCATTCTAAGTTATACGAAAACTTTGCCTTCTCCTGCCGACTTTCCCGATGGTTCTCATCTACATAAATCTTGCTAAGCTATAATTCAAACTATCCAGGTTTTAACTGGCAATTAAGTAGTGAAGAAATACCTTTTGGTAAAGATATCACATAATACTAATTTTCAATGAAATATGGAACAGTAAAAATTCTAGTATATATCTAACTTTTCAATACCATTTTTGAGTAGGATTTGTCCTTTACTTCAAAATAGGCTTCAGTTTCGGCGATCATCTCTTCATTCGACGAAACTTTCTTCCCAGCGAGAATTCGTTTGAGATCTCAGAACAGAAATTAGTCGCTGGGGGCCAGATCTGTGAAATACGGTTGATCAGGAAGCAATTTAAAGTCCAATTCATGGATTTTTGCCATCGATTTCACTGACTTGTGACACGGTGCATTGCCTTGGTGAAACAGCATTTTGTTTTTCTTCAAATGCGGTCGTTCTTGCGTTCCTTAAATAATCGACGCAAAAACTCGCTTGAGCATCTAAACAATATCCAAATCGTCTTTTGAAAGTAAGGACTAACTAAAAATCATATGGACTTAATTCTGTGTCAGGCATGGGACTTTCCAATCCTGGTAGGTATGCGGTCCAGAAATATGAGATGGTGTTATAGCTTGCCAAGTTTTGAAAATT
Source organism: Neoceratitis asiatica (assembly GCA_030068015.2). Classification (NCBI taxonomy): domain Eukaryota; kingdom Metazoa; phylum Arthropoda; class Insecta; order Diptera; family Tephritidae; genus Neoceratitis; species Neoceratitis asiatica. Next base: position 35,958,106 of record CM061525.1, on the reverse strand, counting down.
GGAGAGACGGTACCCTGTATCGGCACTAGTGAAAGAGACAACTCATTTTAAGTAAAAATTGTTAAATTTTAGCTCCACACTCAACTACAATTACGTTATTAATATGACAAAAATATATTATTGTGATAAAAAATTCGCCTTTTCTTTCTAACTAAAGTTTTAGCCTTAAATTTTAATCTAAATATGACCAGACATGTGCCGATTAATAATGGACACATTTTATTATACGTATGCTTCTTGTCCAGGGCAATTACATGCTTATGAGAAGAAATTACGGCCTGCATGTGACTGCAATGTATGTATTTGAACTTACATACTCATATGGACACATAGCAGTTACTCAATGAATAATTTGATAAAACGTTGCCAATATTAAAAGCTTTTATGCAGTTGAGTGCTTTTTGCAAATTGCATTTATTTAAACCACAATCACAGTGGCCAAAAAAAAGGAGCAAAAAACCAAACGCAACGTAACCGAAAGTAGGAGTAAAGTAAGTGAGGAAAAATATTTATATATGTATGGTTGTGCATATAGCTTACATAAAAGTGTTTACAATAGTATTTCATAATCAGCGTTGCCGATTGAGTTAATTTTTGCCAAAGCTTGTCCTTTGATAGTTTTCGCTTTTAATATTTTATTCTACGTTCTGTATATTTAATAACAAATTAATATAGTAAATATCCTAAATTAAAAAAGTAAATAGAAAATTATCTTTTAATACCTGAGAAACCGAAAAATGAAATGAAAAATGAAACAAGAAAGAAGTGTCATGAACATATTTTTACTGCAATATTCGATCTCGATGCTTTTCAGTGTCAATATTTGTTTGTCTTTACGTGTCTAACACACCCAACTTAACAAGATTGATGATTTTTGGCGGATTTTTGACAAAACACCTCATATATGAGCGAATTGTAGGAACCAAGGCGATAATCTAGTCACTGGCGCCCAGAGAGTACTGAGTTTATGAAGGAAACACCTCTCCAGCCAGCTGAGTGGCAGTAAAAGCGAAACATAAGGAGATGGCGAACCGAAAACTCGAATCAATGATGATGGCAAAGAAGTTCCATCACCAGATTATGCCGACGTGTTACCGGCAAAACTATTCAAACACGTATTCGAAGAATTGTCATGCCGGAGAAATGGCACCCAAGTGTGCTCTGTCCAATCTAAAAATGGGAGATCCCACGGCCTACGCCAGTTATCTTCGGAACAGCCTCCTCAATATCATATACAAAGTCATATCTAGCGTTTCGTCAACTGTCTGACAAATTGATTGGACTTTATCAGTTTTTTAGATCTGACAAATCCATCATTGACCATGCGCCAAATCTTGGAGAAGACTCCAGAGAAAAGAATCGATAAACACCACCTCTTCATCGGTTTTATACGCGATTTCTTCTCTCTTGGAAGCAGCATCAACGATACGAACAATGTCAGCCTTGAAATCCAACGTGGAATTACTCTTGCCAACACGTGCTACTTTGGACAGAGTAGGCAATTGAAAAGTATAGTCCTCTTTCGACGAACCAAAACCAAACTCTACATGTCGCTATCATTCTCGTCCTGTTTATAGTGCAGAAGCATGGAAGAAGTCGACGGAAGATAAGTCGGCTTTAGGAATTTTCGAAACAAAAGTTTTTCGGAAGATTTATGATCTTTTGCCCTACGGTAACGATGAACACCACTGAAGGTGGAACGATAAGCTGTACCAGTTTTACGACGACGTTGGCATAGTTCAGCGAATCAAGAGACAGCCGCTACGCTGGCAAGATCATGCCTTTATAATGGACGAAAGCGCTCCAGCTTTGATAGTGCTCTATACAGTACCCGCTGTTGCAACCAGAGGTAGAGAACTCCACTCCGTTGGAAGGATAAGGTGAAGAGCGACTTGGTTTCAATTAGTATTTCCAACTGGAGCCAAACTGTACTAATATACTTAGTAATGTAAGTCACCTTGACTGAAATCTCGCTTGGTATCGAATGGCCAAGAGAGGTCATTCCCGATCCTGACTGAGCTTTTGATGTTACTTAGCCTCAGTGTACACAGCTTTTTTACTTTTACAGAGATGCGAAATTACGACATAACGGCGTAGAGGCTGCTCCTTTTCACGCCGTCGAAGCCAGATTTGTAGCCATACTGATAGGGTGTAATCACTTTGTTGACCCACTATAGGACCCACTAAAATTACAAAGTTTAAAATTCGCTTCTAAAGTTTCAAAAAATTTGTATATTGACCTTTTGTCATCTTTTGTTTTGTTTAAAACTTCCACCTTCGATAGAACTTTGGTCAGAATTGAGAAGAAGAACAAACCCGTAATCATGTCTTAGCCAGGGTTTGACCCTTGTGACATTGCCCTGTTTCCAAGATTGAAAAGATTCATAAAAATATTTTTTTTTTGCAACGATTGAGGTGATAAAAATGGAATACTGAATGAGCTCAAGGTCATGGAAATAAGTGCATATCAGATGTACTTGAAAAGAAAGAGGAGAAAATTGAAATTGATGCAATAATATAAAATATTTTTTTTTGTTGAGAAAAATCAAGCACCCCTCGTTCCAAATTTTTTTTTTTTTTTTTTTTTTTTTTTTTTGAGAAAAATCAAACACCCCTCGTTCCAAACTGAATTTTAATATTATTATTATTTTTATTTTGATGCGAAATACAAAACTATTCGTAAATTTACGCTCCTACAAAAAATTTTAATTTCCATACATTTTTGGGAAATTTTCTTTTAAGAAGTAAATTTGACTCTGGCAACGCTTTTCATAACTCAGCAGAGTGAGTGAGTCAAGCAATTAATAGCAACTGTTTTGAGTAATGGAAGTGCAAATATGAAGCAGCAGCACCAGCAGCACCAGCAGCACCAGCAGCGGACGCTAGCGAATGCTAGAGAAGTGCGCCTGTTGCTAGCGCATTATTTTATGTCATCAACGGCGACGAGGAGGACGACAGCATCGAACGTTGATCGCTATACACGAAGTGTAGTACGACAGGTGGCTACCGCAGCATAAACCGCATTGTCAATTTTTGGCATTTACGCTCTTTTAAACATTTTATGCTGCTGACATCCAAACGAGTCTATACATATTCATATGAAACAAAAGCGTATGGGCATAATTGTTCATGACCGCAACGTAATCAATTCAATTAATAAAATAATTTCAAATTTTATGCAAGAGAATAAGAGCAGATATTTTTGGGTGAATATTTTTAAGTATGTGTTGTGTGAGTACTTGTAGATAGTAACCGTTAAAAGCTGTCATATTGTATTTTCTCAAAAATCGAATTTTATGACAATGATTTTGAGAAATAAAAACAAATATATATTAGTGTCAAACCTTTGAAAATTTTATTAATGTGCATTAAATAAAGTGTGATACATATGTATATATATGCCTTTACAGCCCAAAACTTAAATATATTTGCTTTTGCGTAATTTTTCACTATTTTCCCTCACTCTTACCATAAGTATTATAGTTATTATGTGAGTACTAAACAACCACTCGCTCTTCGGTTTCATTATAATTGCGCCATTTTCCCGGTGGCATAAACTTATTACTTGGCATACCACAGCAAACGCCTTTTAAAAGTGGTAAGCAATAATTTCCAATATCTCTCTTCGTTTGCACAATTTATGCTGTCGTCGCTTTTGCCATTTACCATTCTCCATTTTTGCTCATCCCCAGCCGCCTTCTCTACTTGGGCGTGGTGCGTGTCTTGACATTTATTGCTTCAGGTCCTATTTGACACTTCGACTTGGAATATTAATCATTTGTTCATTTTAGTTCCATTTGCTATCAGCTACTGTCAAATAATAGATAAACACATTTATTTATGTGTTGTGCGTGTGTACGTGCGCATGTTCGAAAATACTCATTGAGATACACTTAAATATATGGAATTCTTCTTGTTCAAAAATACATAAATTAAATTTAATTATATGAAAATAATTTGTAGCTTAAAATTCCCAAAATTTCACTTATCAATTCTATAATAATTTCTTGAAGTATATTAAAACGCAGCAATATTTACTTTACTGTTGTTAAAAGCAATTTCTGTAATTAGAAAATTAGGTTATTACTGTTTCTGCTCAATAAGCTTGGAGTGCGGAGGTTTAATATAGGAAATAAATACTCCAATTTTCAATTTTCTTAGGTTATATATATATATTTGGATCTTTGTAACCGTTTAAGCGATATTTGGGTCTAGCTCCTTCTCTAGTTTGTGGGACCTATAGTTTATTCTAAGTCATCTCCGAACGGCTGATGGATTTTTATGTGGACCTTTTTATTTCATGTGAGAAATACACATGGAGAGCTTGACATTCCCTGCCGAGAGGCGAATGCAATTAGAAAAATTAATTGTTCGCACCTGGACTCGAACCCAGGCCTCCCGCATTGTAGTAGGCAATGCTTACCACTTGGCTATTACGGCCGCCCACTTTCTAATATTGCAATCCTAAAATATCCCAGGTATCCTGTAAGAAATTATGTAGCTTTGAATGTGGGATTAAAGGGAGTTTTCGTCTGGCTGTTCCTTATGTAATCCACTACAAGAAATATTTTCTGTGAGTTTATTGTTATCAGCTTAACCTCAAAACTGTCTGTCTAATAGAAATTATTCTTTTAAAAATAATTATAAATACCGTAGTGCAAATAAAAATAATAATAAAAAAAAACAAAAAGAAAAAAGTGATCGGCTCCAGTAATAATAAAATAATCTCAGCAAATACAGACAAAGTGAAATTTTTTTAAAATTATATTAGGCTTACTGAAATAAAAAGATATCATAGATGAACTACGAAAGATGTTAACCCAATTTCTAATGGAGGTGAATTGTCACCCAAAATACACTCATTGGGGAACTAGTCGCAAGATAGCTGTACGAACACTGAAACTGAACCATCTGCATCCAACTAGCACCACCCCTCACGGCAGTGACTAGTCCAAGGTTATTAGACGAAAAAGTGACGAATCTCATCTTTTCAACCCTTTCCGAGCCATTACATGCTACTGTTATGAGTCGAGTGATAAAGTGCGAACTAAAATTCGACGGCGTGGAAGAAACTCTACAATTTCTTGAGCGCATTGAAGAGATGTCCAAAATCTATGAAGTCATCTTAATATTAATAGCATGGAAATCATTTAGGTTGGAACTACGAGTCATTCAAAGATTAAGTTCCAGAACAGTAGACCTTGATGAGATGTCACGCGGTCGGAGGTGGCTTAGCAAAAAAATTGCCAGCTTCACTATTTCTAGAAAATAAGATCAAGAGAAAAAAAAATTAAGTAATTTAAAAATTAAAAGTAGTTTTGCCATAGCGGATGTCACATGATTTTATTGCTAAAAGTGTATGCAGTTGATCCAAGGTGAATATACCACAACACCTTATCCGCTGAAAAACTGAAGACAAGAGAGGGCTGCCCGATTATATGGAAAAATATTACATATCATTTAAAGAGAAAAAAGTAATAATAAAGAAAAAACACGAGGAATGATGCTTCCTCATGAAAACTCAACGGTTTCCACAGCACAAAATATTTTTATTCTTTAAAATTTATTTTATCGCCTTCAAAGTAGGCGGCTTTCGAAATAATATGCTTATGTCATATAGCAATGAGTCATTATCATTGAGTTGCTCTAGGTTATGCCAAGTTACTCTATTTCAAACAAATGAATCTCAAGACAATTTTTTTTTGCCTCTAATTACTCAAATTTTTGTTTAATAAGTCTACTCTAGGCAGAAATAGAGCAACTTTGGTCGAGATTTTCGGCTCTACCTTTCTTGGTAGAGTAATCTAGAGCAAACAATACAGTTTTTGAATAAGCGATTAAAAAACGAAGGAAAACTGGATATGGCTATGGAATGTTCCTGGGCACAAAAAATTACTTAAATAAAAGTTAAATGAAAAAAATAATTTTGAAAAAGAAATGAAATATATAGAATAAGTATGGTCAAAGGAAAAGGTGAAGCTTTTGCTTATTGTTTTCTTTGATTATAACGGTGTGATGCATTATGAGTTCCTGCCAAAAGGTCGTACAGTTAATAAGGAATACTACAAGGAGGTTATGCAACGTTTGCGTGCAGCAATACGGCTTAAACGATCGGAATTTTGGAAAAACAAATCGTGGATTCTGCATCACGATAATGCACCGTATTCATCAGATTTGGCTCCCTGCGACTTTTTCCTATTTCCTAAACTAAAGAAACCAATGAGAGGAAAGCGTTTTGCCACAACTGATGAGATCAAGTCAGAATCGAAGAGAGAGCTGATGGCCATACCGACAAGCGCTTTTCAGAAGTGCTTCGAGGATTAGGAAAAGCGTTGGCACATGTGTATTATATCCGAGGGGAATCACTTTGAAGGGAACAAAATAGATATTGATGAATAAATAAGTACTTTTGAAAAAAATGCAAAATTTACCTTTTCCTTTGACCACACCCCGTAGGTAGATAGGTAGGTAGAGTGGATGTCTTCCGACGCACCTAGGCCTTTAGGAGACTCATTATTATAATACTGTGACTGAAATTACCTCGCACCAACATGCCATCTCTGAAACACCCTGTTGTCTCATTAAAGCTAATTAATCGAAATAGTTTGATATGAGCAACTACCGAGATAAAAAAATAATTATGAGAAATAATTTTGATACCCACTGAATGATAAAAATTGAATTCGCTGAAATAGTACTTCACACTGTTAAATGAATTATACAATTATCTATACATTTTTTATCGCATTTTGGGAAATCAACTTCAGTTCTTATCGCTAGCTTTTTTTATGTCTTCTATCGACTGAAAACTGATGCCTCCAAGTGGGTGTTAGAGTTTTAGAAAACAAAGAAAGTTGGTCGGTTATCAAGTGAATATAGTAGTTTTTTAATAGTATTTGTTGGATTTTTGGTCAGAAATTTCTTCATTGTGATAGCCTTGTTAGATGGTGCGTATAACGGTGATCACCTATTTCGATCCAACGCCGCATAACACTTAGAGAAGGCATTTCTTAACCCTCTGACGTTCTGACAAGAGTTTTGACTGTTACAATAAAAGGAAATAAACATTGTCTTCACTTTTGATCATCTTTGAAGTAATTTTTTCGGCTTGAACACAGTTAGTAGAAGCCGTCCCGAAGCTATACCAATGACTGATCACCATTTACACTATGTTATATGAATGTGGGCTTGGAATTGAGTCGTTCTTATTCTTGGATGTGATAATCAAAAAATTCGCAGACGGATTGCAATCAAGCTCAATGCCAGTGTAATAAATATGTAGGAGAGACTAGCAAAAAAGGATTTTGTTTTTAAATTAATTCAATTAAATAATAAATTTTAAGTAGCCAAAAATTTTTTTTGCCTCTTTAACTTAATAAATTCTTTGTCATTTGACACAATTTTAATTTCATGCCAAAAAGTTGGAACAAAGTTGACCACAGGACACAGTATAGATTAAAAAAAAAATAATTTTGCAATAACTACAGAAAAAGGAATGTGCGCTGCACATGTTGCCGTAGCGCAAATGCATGTGTGTGTGGGACTGAATGTTTATACGTACATTTACATACAGACATATATGCGCATATCTACACTGAAGACTTTCGAAATCAATAGAGATTTTAGACTTTTTACATGTCTTCTTTACACATCCTTTTTGCACTCTTTACTTAGGTAGTGAAGCATGAGTTTTTGTTGCTGTTGCTCACAAAGTTCGTCTTGTTTACCGTTGTTTTACACTGCGCCTACTTATTTTCAAAGTAACTACAGTTAGCTACTTTACCAATATTTCTTTATAACTTCCTGTTGTTGTTGTTGTTGTTTTTTGCCACCACCACCGGAATGTGCGCTTCTTGGCTCAGCTAATGTGGCTTTCGGAAGTTTTTCTCATTCGCTGGTATCAAAAAAGTTTTTTCCATGAGAAAATTGTTTTCTTGTTTCTTGTACAGCAATTTTTCGCCAATCGCTTTTTGCACTGTCTTCGATTTGGCTTTCGAAATTTTTATAAACGATTAAAGTGCCCGAGGAAGCAATTTATTTCTTTAATCCTTTTTTTGTTCATCCCATTATTGGTTCGTCCGTTACTTTCAGCGGATTTGTGATTTAGTTTATAATTAAATTTTGTTGATAGATTTTCCACACATTTTCTATTATTTCCTTTTGTGTGTAAATTGCCGAATTTTTTGTTTTTCGTTGGTAACGAAACTTTACTATATTATTTATTTTTTTCCTAACGATAGCCGTATTCTTTTTTTACGCGAGAAAATTTGTATAAACTTCAATTTCTGGAAAAAAAATTAAATTACTGTATTATGTTCACATAGGAAATTTTATAGAAATTTAAGCGCAAATACGTATGCGCGTAAAAAAAAAAACGAATAATGTTGAAAGGCTCTTTGTTTCGATGATTCTAAAGGGTGTTTTTTTATAGAGGTATAGAAATTTAAGTTAGCATTACTTTTGAAGATGGCGACCGATTTAACAGCTGTCAAGTGATTTATTCTCAGTTTGGTTTGGCAATTTATCATGAATAGACTCACGCCTGAACAACGCTTGCAAATAGTGAAATTTTATTTCGAAAATAATGGTTCTGTGCGGAAAACGTATCGCGCACTACGTCCATTTTATCGTCGACAAAATCGTCCATCAGAGCAGTTAATTCGATTAACCATGGAACGTTTTCGCACCACGTTTACTGCTATTGATAACTCGCATCCCCAGAGGCGCCGTACGGTGCGTACAGAAGAAGCTATTGCTGCTGTAGAGCGTAGCATTGAGGAAGACCCGAATGAGTCCATCCGCCATCGAGCACAGTAATTGGATCTGTGTCCATCCACTTTATGGAAGATTTTGCGGAAGGATCTTGGTTTGCGTGCTTACAAAATCCAACTCGTGCAAGAATAGAAGCCAAACGATCACCAAGTAAGGCGTAGATTCGTCGAATGGGCCCAAAACAAGATTACCGTTGTTCCCGATTTTCATAAGCGAATTTTGTTTAGCGATGAAGCGCACTTCTGGTTGAATGGCTACGTCAACAAACAAAACTGCCGCATAAAACACCCTTTATATTTAGCCTGTTCACCGAAATATGTTTAAAAAGGTTCCAGAAGAGTAAAATATGTATGTAAAGGGTTTTCCAAAAGCGATGATATGATTTCTAAGCGTTGTTTTGCCCATTTTTAATATGTCACGATCTGTCTTTTTTTCCATTGTATACAGTAGTGTTTACAATTGCATAATGGCAGGATATACGCAAGAAAAACTTTGCTGGTTTTGCCTTGGAACAACTCGAAAACGATAACGATATTTTTAAGAGAATCATCTTCTCCGATGAAGCTCACTTTCATCTGTGTGGTGCGGCAAATAAACAAAATTGTCGATTCTGGATTCTGCGAAGGAAATCCACAAATTATACATGAACAACCATTACATTCACCTAAATTTACAGTTTGGTGTGATTTTTGATCTGGTGGAATCATCGGCCCGTCGTACTTCTTTCGAAATGAAGCTGGTAGTACCATTATTGTCAATGGAGAGCGGTATAGATCGATAATAACCAACTTTTTACGGCAACATTTGGAAAAAGTTGATATTAACAATATCTGGTTCCAACAAGACGGGGCAACCGAATTATTGCGAGAAAAGTTTGAATATTGGATATTTCAAGAAATTGTGACATTGAATGGCCTCCAAGAACCTGTGATTTAACACCATTACTTCTTGTGGGGTTATTTGAAGTCAATAATCTTTAGCAATAAACCAGACTCTCTTCAAGCTTTAAAAGTCGATATTGAACGTGATATTCATGACATACGACTTGATTTAGTAGAAAAATTGCTCAAAAATTGGGTTCATCGAATTCGTTCCTGCAAAAGAAATCGTGGAGGCCATGTTATATTCAGGATTTAATTGTGTCGATTGCACTTCACATTAAAAAAAAACATTTAAATTTCCTTACCAATTAGTGTGTTTTTTTTTTAAATAAATGATGAAAAGCCTATATATAAAAATCATTGATGTCTTTAATTAAAAATGTTATTAAATTAAAAATGTATTGCTTTTGAGGCCTGCTCCGGATAAAGCAGATAGGTAAGTATATAAATAATTTTTGCGATAAACCATTAGGCTCGAATCTCTTCTGATTGATGTAAAGATTTTGATTGGCGTAAGGAACGATTTTATCACTATTTATGATATGCTCATTCCTTAGAAGCCAAATATAGTAACAGTTAATATTTGTTCGTAGCAAACGAGCTTCTAATCGAAGTCATTCGAGTATCTGTCCAATATCTAATTACATTTAACCGAGGCCGAGATTAAACTTGGTGTAAAATGTATTTCTGCTGTCAGAACTGACTTCTAAGCGAATTCCATACAGTTGTATACAATGGCATAGCGTTAGGCCCTGCCCATGATCCAGAGATTATAGATAATAAATATTCTTTTTACACGCTCCCTCAATGACGAGAACCTAAGCAGACGGATTAGTTAGAATAGAGCTCAACCATCACACATCAAAACGCAGGCACTAAGCCGCTACCCTCGAACACACTTGAGAATTCTTTTGCGGTTACAACAGCAAGAACAACCATTCACTCGGCTTAAAATAATCTACATAGGATGTATGCATTTATCGATATTTTATAAAATTAAAAATTCATCCGTCCTCTTATTTTAATTAAAAATATAATTTATTCACAAAAATAGCTGGCCCCTATTATGTAACAATAAAAACAACAACTAAGCTCTGAACTCTGTGGAAATGAGCCAGCCAATTTTTGATAAGATTTATAGCTCCATTAGGAGTAACATGCCTATCAAGTTGAGTTCTCTTGGTTAATACCTTAAATATTCGATCTTGAGTCAAAGGTGTAGTTGTTGTCCTATTATGCACATATTAACTATGAGATCATGGATCACCAAGTTTCACTAAAAGACTCCGTCCTTACTCAAATTATCGTGAACACGGACAGGCAGACATGGCCAAATTTCGATTGATCTCGCCATTCCATGAAGCTTGGTATATACTTATACATTTCCATATCTATCTTGATTATTTTATGCTGTCACATACAACCGTTAGCCCAAAAACCCTAATATAATTTCTGTATGGCGCACAGCCGAGTATAAAAAACGAAGTTGATTTTTTTTTTTTCAAAAGAGGATATTTTTTAATATTTATTATTTTAAAGACCTTTTAAAGAGTATATTTCTTACCTTTCCTAAAAATCCCGGAAGCACACAATCAAATTTCCCTATTTTGCCTTAAAGTGATTTTTCCCCTTATATGAAGTGATAACGACGGCTATAAACAAGCAAGGGGTGCCTACACCAATATAGTAATTGTGATATGAAGTGATAGCAGAAACAGGGTTGCAATTTTGAAATTTTCGCAGCGTTTTTTGAAGAGTAACTGAAAACGTCTTCAATCGGAATGGAGGCGTGTATAAAGCTAACAACCAGCCGAGCACCTCTCAATTTATCAACTTGGACGAGGAAAACTTGTTTTGTTTTGTGTTTGGACTCATCCGGAGAACATTACCTTACATGCATTATTATCGCCCGAAATAATGAAAATTATCAAATTATCAGCACAGGATAAATAAAACAAAGTTCTTCCATAAATTTCTCCTTTCAACAGAAGTTTTACGAGAAAAAGTTTTTTTTATTAATTTTATTGAAAATATAACAAATATGATTTTTAAAGCTTTAAAAATGTTTTCTATTTGGTTAAAAATTTCAGAACTTTAAAGCTTCTTGTAATATATATATATATATCCGTATTTACCCTACCTGGTTTTGTCCAAGAAAATCTCTAATTTTTTCCCTACATATCAAAACAAGCCTTTATGGTTTGAAAACCACTGCTTGATACAAAACAAAAAATAGAGTATGGACTCTGCATTTCAGATTTAGAAGCAGCTGCTTCTACCATTTTTGTAAAGATAAAATATTATTTAATCGTATTTGTTAACTAATTCGATTTGGCGCTCTGTGATTGGGATGTGCTCAATTTTTATTTTATTTTTATTTTTTACCTGAAAGGAAAAAGTATATCGAATTATTTTACATTTTAGCCAAATATGTTAAAAATTTAACAAATTTAAGTAGAAAATAAAACTAGTACTTCAAATCTAGTAAAACTTATTATGTAAGTTGAGTTTAAGTCAGTTATGAAATAATCAAAAAAGTATTGAAATTAGTCACTTTTCTGTTTTAAATTTCACAGGACAACGTTACATAAATAATAAATAAATAAATAAAAATTTGTAATTAAAATTAATGCATAATTTTTGTGACTTAACCTTTCATTTTTATTGAAATTTAATAGAAAAAAAGGAAAAAGAAAGTAAAGCTATCTTCCGTCAATACTAAGACTTTATACCTTCCATGAAAATATCAAATTTATTGTCAAATGCAAAGCTCGATTTTCACGATTTTTTGTGTGAATATTTATTTGAATTTGCGTGAGCAACATACGAAATTTCAGACCTTTAGATGCTTTTTTGACTGATTTTTGACCCAAAACTTCATATCTGAACGAATCGGTTGTATGGAGGACTAAGTGATATAGTTCTCCGATTTCATACTGATATTTAATTCATTATATGTTTTCATTATATATATATATATATAGAATACCATATTTCTTGTTCTTAGCTACCTTATTGAAGTATTTAGGACCCAAAACCAAAGATAATATGATACGAAACTTACTCATTTATCTGTTATCTTTGGGCCTAGATTGTGTTTTGTTGCCAGCTCAAACTACAAGATCGAGGCCCAACAATCAGCTGTGAGCAAAAAAGGCGGGCTGCCATATAAAATCCACCAAAAATAAACAAGAATAACAGTTGATTCTTAGCAAATTCTTAGAGCGGCGGAGTTGTGTGTTGGGTTCTGTGAAAAACTTGAAAGTTCTTCATAAACGGTATTTCTTTTAACAAAATAAAGAATCGTGAGTGATGTTTTAAAAGTAAAAAACTAGGAAGTGTTATTTTAAATAAAATTATACTGTGTTTTTTTAGATAAAATGCCAAAAGTCAAAAAATGTGTGGTAGGCTGCAGCGGAGCACAGCGTTTTTTCAGTTTTCCCAATGAGGAAAAGGAAAATATTGAAATACGTTACATTATAATTACATTAGCTTAATGTTTTAGACTATATAAATTATTTATAAGGATAGAGTTTAAATTTAAATGAGTATAATATATTGTGAAGTTTTTTAAATAAAGCCAAATACATTTCAAATAAAGATTTTGTTCAAATTAAAAAGTTGTTAGTGCTAACCAATTGTATAACCACAAGCATGATGAGAAATATAACCACTAGTTAGTGCCTAGCTAGGAATGATAGCATTACACATCATTTCTATGAGGCACAGTTAATGTAGTTATCAGCAAAAGTTTGAAACTAATCCAAAATTATAATTTTATAATATAACGCCAATTGCATACCTCAGTAGTGGTGTGGAAATTGCAAAAGTTCCAAATTAAAAAAAAAAAATACCCAATTTCATCGTGCATCTTAGTGACAAGGATTGGAAAAGTTATAAAAAATGCATATTTTTCGACGCTCTCACGAGATATAGAGTTTCGTATCATATTATCTTTGCCAAAACCACATATCTGAAGAAATCGGTTCAGTCGACTGATCAGGCCGTTTCCGACAAATGAGCAATGTTTTGAAAAAGCTACACCCGCATACTAAGTTTCAATCAACTTGAAGAACTTATAGCTAAATTATGAAATTTTTATGGCCGATAAAATTTGTAGCAGTCTCCAAAATTTGTCATCTTACAAAAATTCTTATAAAAAATAGTTATGAAATTGATAAAGTAGTTTTCCTTCAAACAGAGTGTCAGACACGGCGAGATCCACACAGTTCTTCAATTAGAATTTTGGCGGGTAAATTTCCTTCTGCTATTTTCATACAATAAACTAAAGTTTTAATAGGATCAGCACGAGTGACACTCTCATTTCGAATAGCTCTTTATATGTATAAAACTTGCATATACCAGATGAACTCCAATCAAGGGCCACATAATATAACGCATTTATTATTTTTTATCGAATTTTTAAAAACCGAAATGCGCTTTTAATGCGAATTTACGTTTAAATAAGTTCAAACTAAAGGGTGTTTTTTATAGAGGTATAGAACTTTAAGTTGGCATTACTTTTCAAGATGGCGACCGATTTAACAGCTGTCAAGTGATTTATTCCCAGTTTGGTTTGGCAATTCATCATGAATAGACTCACGATCATCAAGTAAGGCGTAGATTCGTCGAATGGGCCCAAAACGAGATTACCGTTGTTCCAGATTTTCATAAGCGAATTTTGTTTAGCGATGAAGCGCACTTCTGGTTGAATGGCTACGTCAGCAAACAAAACTGCCGCATTTGGAGTGAAGGTAATCCTCAAGTGTATGTTGAAACACCGTTACATCCAGAAAAACTGACTGTTTGGTGCGCTTTATAGGCTGGTGGAATCACTGGTCCGTGCTTTTTCAAAAACGATGGTGGCCAGAACGTTACAGTCAATGGTGATCGGTATAGAGCCATGATTACTAACTTTTTCATTCCTGAATTGAATAACCATGATGTCCAGGAGATTTGGTTTCAACAAGACGGCGCAACATGTCACACAGCTCGTGTCACAATAGATTTATTGAAAGACACGTTTGGTGACCGCCTAATTTCACGTTTTGGACCTGTGAATTGGCCTCCAAGATCTTGTGATTTAACACCGCTAGACTACTTTCTGTGGGGCTATGTAAAGTTATTGGTCTATGCGGATAAGCCACAAATGCTTGACCTTTTGGAAGATAACAGACCAAAAGTCAGTCGAAGTCATCGTCCAGATTGGACTACATCCGCGCCAGCCGTGGCGGTCATATGCCAGAAATCATATTTAAAATGTAATGCCACAAGATTATCTTTCGGATAAATAAAATTCATGTCAATCGAATAATCCATCGTTGTTTTATTGCAACTTAAAGTTCAATACCTCTATAAAAACACCCTTTATATATTTATATAGTATATTATATAAATATATAGTTTATATATAATAATATAATCTATATATAATTATATGTGTATATACGGATTTTTAAGTGATAATACAGTTAAAATTTTTGCCTAAATCTATTAAGTAATATATTTTCGATCTATTTTCTCGCAATACAAACTATCAGCTAAAATAATAGTAAAATAAATAAAAAAGTGTATTTTTTTTAAAAATATTACGTGCTTCCAATTCACAAACAATAGCATAGCAACTAAAAGTGAAATAATAGTATGAAGGGATGCAATATGCATATATTGCAGAATAAAACACAAAAATAAAAATAAAATAAAAAATGCAACACTGCTTCCACATCCAAAAAATGAATATAACAAAAAATTAAAATAATGGCTTCAACGCATAGCAATGCATCAAATGCTGGGTGGAATTTTTTGTATCCTAACCAAAATACACCATTTCGCAATATGCAGCAGCATGGTGGCATATTCCGGACAGTAAATGTGGCTATAACCCGAATTGTAACCAAAATGGAGCCTAAAACAAAAACCAAACCAAAAATCTGAACCGAAGAAAGTAAAAAAAAAAACGGAATTATATTAGACTAGTGCATATAGCCCAGCAGTGGAACGCAGCACGACGCAGTCAGAGTGAGTTAAACGCCGTCATCAATCCTCCAAGCTGCGCCGGGTGTGGTCGCTTGATGCATGCCACTCACCACTCGCTACTCGGCAGTTGCCACTCATTGCATGCCACATCGCTTTTGGTCAACGCATAAAATTTACTGACATGGCAAAACTTATTTTGCCGTGAAATTGAAAAATTCCTTTGTTTAAAATTAGAATTTTTTTATTTATCCATCTAAAATTCGTTTTTTTTTATTGTAACTAAAAACAAACAAATTGTGCGTATTTTCTAAAAAATACTTGCATATTTCTTGTATACTAAGTAAGTTTGTATGTTTTGTGTTTATGCAATCGCAACATATTAATCATTTATTTGGGTCGCATAACGTAATTCTAGGAGGGCGGTAGTATTTATGTCATGCATATATATACATATCTATGTAAATAATTAAATTTTACAGTGAAGGCTAAATGAAAACAAAGTAAGATGTGTAATTCTTTATTTAAAAACGAGGAAGTACACAAAAGGCTTATTAAAAAAGTGTTTCGATCTATGTAGAGAGCAGAGCTGATCCCAAATCGCTTTTTTTTTTTTGAGTGTCCAACGACTTAATAAAATAACTTAATAAAAACATCCGTTTACAATTTTATAGACTTCAAATAAAATTTTTATTTTTTCTAGGTAAATAGACCCAAAAAATATTTCTAAAGAAAACGAGGAAATATAATAGTTCAATTGAAAAGTTCCCGGGTTGATACATAGATGGCGCTACTGGAATACTGGTTAGCCCTACCCTTCAAAAGACGCGTTTATAAATTTGACATCATGAAATGATTTGGAGTGACCGTAAATTGAAATTAAATGCAATATCAGACACTCTAAAGATATCAACTGAACGTGTACATCACATCATTCATGAATATTTGGTTATGAGAAAGCTCTGTGCAAAGTGAGTGCCGCGCGAGCTCACTTTTGACCAAAAACAACGGCGAGTTGATGATTCGGAGCAGTGTTTGGAGATGTTCAAGCGTAATAAACCCGGGTTTGTGCGTCAATATATGGCAATGGATTAAACATGGCTCTATGATTTCACTCCGAAGTCGAATCGACAGTTATCTAAGTGGACTGCACACAATGAACCCGCTCCAAAGTGTGGAAAAACGTAACAGTCGGCTGGCAAGGTAATTGGGGTCTGTATTTTGGGATGTGCATACAATAATTTTCATTGACTACCTTAAAAAAAAGGATGTCCATCAACAACGACTATTACATAGCGTTATGGGATCGTTTGAAGAACGAAGTCGCTGAAAAACAGCCGCATTTGAAGAAAAAGAAAGTGCTCTTTCTCCAAGACAATGCACCAAGTCACAAGTCAGTGAAATCGAAGAAAAAATTCATAAATATAGCTTCGAATTGCTTCCGCATCCACCATACTCTCCGGATCCAGCCCCCGGCAACTATATCCTGTTCTCAGCTCTCAAAAGAATGTTCGCTGGGAAGAAGCTTTCGTCGAATGAAGAAATGATCGCGGAAACTGAGGCCTATTTTGAAGCAAATGAGAAATAGTACTAAACAATATGGTATCGAAAAGTTGGAGTCTTGCAATAATTAATGTACCTTCGTTGAGGAGAACTACGTTTATTAAAAAAAAATGTTGGCAAAAAATGTATTTTATTATGACCGGCACTTTTCAATTGATCTGTTATAACGTCAACTTTAACTAAAATAGCAAAGGACAGTTTGGTATGACCGAAAGTGTTAGATAACAATATTTAAGAATGAAAAGTATCACAAGAAAAAAAACAGGGCACAGGAATAAACATCAAATGAAAATTTCCTAAAGATCAAACATAATTTAAAAAAAAAGCAGTGTTATCTTCGTCGAAGCCTGTATACCTTTCATGAACGAGTATTAATTAATAACTGCAATTTTCCGTACAATCGATTTGTTCAGATATGAGGATTTGGGTCAAAAATCCTCTGAAAAGCGTCTAGAAGCATGAAATATAGTATTCTAGTTGATATTGACACTGAAAATTATAAAAATCGAATTTTGCAATTTGTAATAAATTTGATATGTTCATGAAAGGTGTAAAGACCTCGGCATGACCGAAGGCGGCCGTTCTTTCTTCTTTTAATTTAAATTAGCATCTGTATTATCAATGATATTCTACTTGATAAACTAATAATAAAATATTATTTAGAAATTTGAGAAAAAAATTTAATATAAATAAAATTATTATTTGTTCAATTATCAGGAAAATTGCTACACTTGAAGATTAAACATTTTCGTGAAGTTTAGAATATAATCAACATCAAAAGCCGCAATCCAACATTAAATGCAAGCGGGTATAGTTTTATAGTTCAAACAGCCAATAATGCAACCTATCTTGTGAGTGTAATGACGCTGCTGATGTCGAGAGCAGAATAATCGAGAGTGATTTGATTTTTTTTCGTAAAATCGACTCAGCTAATTGCTTGGTATTGTAAAAATTGCCAGCTCAACCTTTTATGAATTAAATTTAAATAAAATATGCAAATGCAATAAAAAAAATTTAAAAAAAATAAAGAGAACGTAATTCACTATTTAACAATATTACCATACCGTTCAAGTATTTTGGCGGTTAGATTCGGAAATAAAGGGGTATTCATTTAGTGGTTTCGAAAGAACAGTATTGTATTTTTGCATCTACGAGGTGGTCATTTGAATGATTTACATATAATGCCAAGGTTTATACTTTATAATAATAAAATTGTATAAATTATGAAATGGTGGAAGCATTGGTCCGTATCATTGGACGTAGTGCGCGTTACGTTTTCCGCACAGAACCATTATTTTCGAAATAAAATTGCACTATTTGCAAGCGTTGTTCAGGCGTGAGTCTATTCACGATGAATTGCCAAACCAAACTGAGAATAAATCACTTGACAGCTGTTAAATCGGTCACCATCTTGAAAAGTAATGCCAACTTAAAGTTCTATACCTCTATAAAAAACACCCTTTACTTCCACGTACCCTTTTCTTAAATATTCTTAAAATTTCAGCTTAGCTGATCATATTCAATATTTTTTTGTTAATTTTTTCTAATTGTGGCATTTTAGATAACACAATCGGGAAAATGATTTTTTTAAAGCTTAGAAGCAAATTTTGCAAATCGCATTTTGTATGAAATTCACAAAATTACGGTGTGAGCTTAGTAGAGTTTAGTATAAATTTTGTTTAAATTTATACGCTCAATCCTTTATACTCCATTAGTGGTCTTATTAGGTCTGTACAAAAAGTATCGCAAATTCTGTATTTCTTAGGAAATTGCTTATTCATTCATGAATATATATTTTGTCCCCTTCGATGTAGTCATCACCGGTATAGTGTATTTATTCCAATTGTCATTTCATGAGCCCCTTCAGATTTGAGAACAGAAAAAGGAGAAAATATTACAGGCTATCAGGTGTTGTGCATACCAGGCTGCGGCATCATTACTGTATTGTTTTTGGCCAAATAGTAGAGAATTATTGACAAATTTTGCCAAAAACATAGACTTCACTTGTTGAAAACCTAGGAAGAGGGCGAAGTTATAAATAATTATTTTAGAAAGGAAGTAAAACGAAGATCCTCACTTTTCAAGCTAAATCAAATATCCATATCCTCTACAGCAGCCCCATTGAGCTTATTTTTACGATATCAGAATTCTAAGAGAAAGTCACTCGAATTTTAGAAAGGAAGCAAAGACCCCCACCTGCCTATACATATACAGCGTAAACTGGCATAAAGCACGTATTCACATTTACGCGTTTGAATACAAATTTGCCACTTGACAATCAGAAGTGTCAAGCTTTCTCTTCCACTCACCAGTCATAATTAGGCCTTTATGACATTCACATGTGAATGCATACATACATACATACACACATGGACACTCACATAAACACTGACAAACAGATTTGCAATGATAATCATAATTAACAAGCAGACAGTTGTCGCCTTATACGTTGTGACTATGTAATGAACTAAAGAAAGGTCTAGAAAGGGAGATTACTCCTACGCTCAGACGCACCTACACATTTACATATGTAAAGTATATGCCCTGACTCATTTAGAAGCAACCGGTAAGCTCCCTGCTCACCAACTGCTTCACCAATTAAGTGATCATACGTGTGGAAGGAGAGGAGTGGAGTGAAAATGGCAACATTTGAATGCGAATTTTCTTTGACAGTTGGCTAGAAGCGAGGTAGGTGTGAAATAAGTTGAGTGTTGAACTATGTCATGCCTGTCTGTGACTATTAACATATATGCATTTAAGCGCCCTGGAGAGTATAATCGCAAGAGGTTGTGTACAATAAAGCAAGTGAGCAAGATGTATATATGTTTGTTTGAATATATATATATACACACATATATATATATATATATATATATATATATATGAGTTAAACCTCGATATAATATATGTGGTAGTTGGTGTTTACGCCGACGGGCTTTAAAAGCATGGAACATTAACTTTTCAGGCCCAGTAAGGGTTTAAGGTTACTATAAAGAGAAATTGTAGCGGTCGATCGTGCTCTGAAGAAAGTTTTCAGCGCTATCTGGTTTGCTATCACATGCCAATTTTCGACTCTATTTCTATATATCAGAGTAGAAGCGAGGGTGATTTGATAAGTTGCAGTCTCCTTTTAGCTCTATACATTTAGTCAAGCGCCCTAAAAGCAGGTGTTTGCTTCAGTGATTACCTCTTCATTCGACCCGAATCTTTTACCGCCCAGCCGTTTCTTCAGGTTTGGTAACAAAAAATAGTCACAGGGGGTATAAGGAGAATATGCTGTATGGTGTAGAAGTCCGTAGACCAATTTATGAATTTTTGCTATGGTGACTACACACGTGTGCAACCTGCATTGTCGTGATGGAACAGCATTTTTCTTAGCCAAGAGCTCTGAATAATATTCCCCGGTTATCATTTTACGATGTGAATGACACCTCGTGCATCCCAAAAAACAGTGACTATGACTTTGTTGGCCTGCAAACCCACCTTGGCCTTCCTTGGTGCACGTTCACCCGGAGACACCCGCTGTCTTGATTTTTCTTTGGTCTCTGGTGTGATGTGGTAAGTCCATGTTTCCTCTTTGAACGAAACGCATTCGAAGTGGTTACAGGTTTATGGTCGTATGTGAACAATCGCGGCATCCATCGCGCGGATAGCTTTTTCATGTCCAAATATTCATGTAAACTGTGATGTTGACAGCCTCAGCTACCCCATATACTTTTATTCTCCGTTCGTCCAATATAATTCCATGATTTTACCCAACGATTTCTGGCGTGGCGACCTCTTTTGGGCGACGTGAACGCTCGACGTCACTTGTACGACTACAACGAAACTCTGTGACCACTTCTGAACCATTGAAATTGATGGTGTGGAGTATAGTATTTATAAAGTATTCATAAAGTTTTTCCTTGGTTTCGGTGATGGTTTTTTAACGAAAAAATTAATGCCTAATCAGCACTCAAAACTCCCTTTTTCCGATTTTCGTTAAAATTAACGAAGTAAACGGTTTTAAATGGCTCAGCTTTCTCAAAATTTTACAGCAGTCTGTTAATCAATAAAAATTGACGGAAACAGTGTGGTTTTTATGTCGAAGTAACTGCACAGCAAATTCAACATCTTCTTCTTCTTCTTCTTCTTTGGCGTAAGCACCGCTTACGCGATTATAGCCTCGTCAACAATAGCGCGCCACTCGTTTCTTCTTCTTGCTGTTTGGCGCCAGTTAGAAATACCAAGTGACACCAACGGAGTGGAGGTCTCCCTCTTCCTCTGCTTCCACCAGCGGGTACTCTACCGAATACTTTCAAAGCTGGAGCGCTTTCATCACGTGGGGAGTCGCGAATGCGATGACTGTTTATTTGATGACAGGAGATATTTCGTCTTGCCCTCGTTCACTACCAGACCCATTCGCTTCGCTCCTTTGTCTAATCTGGAGAAAGCAGAACTTACATTGCGGATGTTATGACCCATTATATCAATATCATCCGCATACGCCAACAATTGCACACTCTTGTAGAATGTTCTACCTGGCTTATTTAGCTCTGCAGCTCGTATTATTTTCTCCAGCATCAAGTTAAAGAAATCACACGATAAAGAGTCTCCTTGTCTGAAACCTCGTTTGGTATCGAATGGCTCGGAGAAGTTCTTCCCAATTCTGACCGCGCCTTTGGTATTATCCAGGGTCAGTTTACAAAGCCGTATGAGTTTCGTGGGCATATCAAGTTCAGACATAGCGGCGTAGAGGCATTTCCTTATCGTGCTGTCGAAGGCAGCTTTAAAATCGATAAAAAGGTGGTGTGTATCGATTCTTTTCTCTCGGGTCTTCTCCAAGATTTGGCGCATGGTAAATATTTGCCAGGTCTAAAGCCACACTGATAAGGTCCAATCAGTTTGTTGACGGTGGGCTTTAGTCTTTCACACAATACGCTAGATAAGACCTTATATGCGATATTAAGGAGACTTAACCCAAGATAATTGGCGCAGACCGTGGGGTCTCCCTTTTTTTGGATTGGGCTGAGCACACTTAGGTTCCATTCGTCAGGCAAGCTTTCTTCCGACCATATTTTGCAAAGAAGCTGATGCATGCTCCTTGTCAGCTCTTCGCCGCCGTATTTGAATAGTCCTGCCGGTAAGCCATCGACTCCCGCCGCTTTGTTATTTTTTAAGCGGGCAATCGCTATCTGAACTTCTTCATAGTCGGGTGATGGCACTTCTATACCATCGTCATCGATTGGGGTTTCGTGTTCGTCATCTCCGGGGTTTTCATTTTCACTGCTATTGAGCAGGCTGGACAAGTGTTTCCTCCATACACTAAGTATACTCTGGACATCTGTCACCAGATTACCTCCATTGTCCCTACATGAGTTTACTCCGGTCTTGAAACCTTCTGTAAGTCGCCGCATCTTCTCATAGTATTTCATTTACCCTTGTCGGCCAGCTTCTCAAGCTCTTCATACTCACGTATTTCGGCCTCTTCCTTTTTTCGTCTGCAAATGCGTCTCGCTTTCTTCTTCAGCTCTCGGTATCTATCCCACCCCGCACGTGTTGTGGTCGATCACAAAGTTGCGAGGTAGGCAGTCTGTTTTCTCTCTATTGCAGTTCGACATTCCTCATCGTACCAGTTGTTTTTCTGGTATTGCTGAAAACCAATTGTTTCCGAAGCAGCGGTATGCAAGGAATTTGCTATTTCATTCTACAGCTCCCTTATATCGAGTCGCTGATGAGTGCTCCCAGAGCGCAGGTGTGCAAGCCGAGTAGAAAACTTGCTGGCTGTCTGCTGTGATTGCAGCTATTCGACGTCAAACCTTCCTTGTGTTTGTTGACGGGCGTTCTTTGCCACACAGAGGCGGGTGCGTATTTTTGCTGCTACAAGATAATGATCCGAGTCGATATTTGGTCCTCGGAACGTACGCACGTCTAGAACACTGGATACATGTCTTCCGTCTATCACAACGTGATCGATTTGGTTGCGTGTTTTACGATCTGGGGACAGCCATGTTGCTTGATGAATTTTCGTATGCTGGAATCTGGTACTACAGACAACCGTATTTCGGGCCTCGGCAAAGTCAATTAGCCTCAGCCTGTTTGGGGATGTTTCGTCGTGGAGGCTGAATTTTCCGATTGTTGCGCCAAAAATGCCTTCTTTGCGCACCCTGGCGTTGAAATCGCCTAGCACAATTTTGACATCGTGGCGGGGGCAGCGCTCATAAGCACGTTCTAGGCTCTCATAGAAAGCATCTTTGGTCACGCCATCCTTCTCTTCTGTCGGGGCGTGGGCGCAATTCAACATCACTGACTTATAAAGCAGCCCTCGTATTTATACCGATACCATGAGTGTTTCAATTCTAACGGTTTTACCCACTCTAGTAAAGTGGATTTTATACAGTCAATTTTTGATGTGAAAGGAAGTGCGGAGTGTGTGTATCTCCGTCAGTGTATGCAGGATAGGCATGAGATCTTACAACCCTTTTTCGCATGTTGTTTATGCGGATTTAATGTTCTCCTTATATTCTTTTCTTGCTTAATTTTGATGCGTATAGAAAAATGTTCATTGTTTCATACCATTAGCGTTGTTCGCTTTGCCACCAAAGTTGAAAATGTTCCGAAACACAATGAAGTTTCATCTGCTTACCTTATAGAGATCATGCCATCAGAAATATCGTGTACTATTCCTCCTTATGAACCCGTTATTACAGAATCTGTTCTAATTCCAAAGAGTATAATGAATGAAACTAGGTCTACCCGATCTGCACGACAGCACAAATCGACTAATGAATCCTAAAACTCTTCATCATATTGGTTTTGGAAAATGTAATTCCAAAGCGGACAAACCAATATTTCAATACTAGTTGTTCTCAAAAAGAGACGCAGATCAAACAAAGAATGAGTCATATGTAAAATATCCTATCTGAAGAGCACCAAAAATAAATTTGTAATGCAAGCACTTAGTTTTTCTTAGTAACATAATTTTTCTGTTTAGAAATATTATCTCAAGAGTAATAATAAAGACTCTACCTTAGGTTTGAGGACTCAAATCGGGTCTTGTGATTACTACCTAATTTCTATTACATTTTATCAATCGAAATAAATTTCTACAGATTCAGCCGATTGATGTGCTTTCGGGTACATTGAGCGACTCTCACTCGTTGTTGTGCACTCACATGATGATCATTTTGTTTCCTAACTGTAGCGATGGATCCATCTATTTTCACTTAGTAATGCAAAACTTTCGTTTTTTTAATTTTAAATACTTCCCAGAATCATCAAGACGTTTCTTTTTCGGGCCAGCAGTTAGCAAACGCCGCATGTCCTTTTCTATTCGACAATGAACCGACCGTAGGCCAACCCCACCCATACCGGCAGAGGGGCGCATAGTATATAAATATAAAATCCAACAAAGCGGTGACTGAAAACCAGACACAGCCCGAACTATCTTGAATTCGAAACCGATCGCTGCTGAATGTCGCACTTACACTTGCCTCTTCCATTGAAAAACTACAGATTTGCTCATCAGCGGCTATACACTGATTAGTATAAAACTTGCAGTAAATATTTCTTTATACTAAAAAGCGAGTCAGAAGAATCAAAGCTGGTGGAATGAAAATTAAATTCGTGACGCAAACATCACAGGGAAATGGGCCTATAGTATCTAGATGATCTTAAAAGGACACTAAAGTTAATCTCGCAAAGTAGGAATGGAATATTGACAATATATGACTCTGGAGTGAAGGCAGATTAATAAAACTTAATCGGCTTTTATAAGGTGGAAGACTTTATTCGCATCCCAATGTAAACTCCTTAAAGCGAATAATAAGAAATGTTTTTGTACAGATTCCAATTTATCACTATGCAATTGCTAGTGTGTTTTCCATACAAGGGAATTATATTCCAAAATTGGCCTAACGAGTGAAGTGTAAAGTAATTTGATCATACGTGTTTATGGGTCATTGAACTCCTTAGCCCATCGTTTATTGAAAGCTAGGACTCCTTTAGACTTAGTAGCATAGGAATTTATGTGATTTCTAAAATCTAGCTTAGGGTCCACTATGACACCTTAGTCCATGAAGTCAGTAACTTATTCAACACTGTGATTTTGTATCATATAGGCAAAGGATTGTAAAGATTTTTTTAGAGAAGAACATATATTTACAACCTTTTTTTTAATTTAATGGCATACAGTTCACATCGCACAATGCACAGAGTTTTCTCATTGTGGAATGGCCATGTAGTGATGCATTTTGATAACTTTCCAATGTCAACTAACTCATTCAACTTTACTTTTCGAAATGAGTTTTTGGATTTTTTATGATTCTTCTGTTGTTACCGCCTCATTTGGACGTCCGTTATGTTCTGTATGGTCGGTGTCCCTACGAGCAGGTTTGAAGTCATCAAACCAATGATTTGTTGTTCTTTCTGATAGTCCGCTTTTCAAGCGTTTCTTTCAGTTGAATTTTCGACTTAACTTTCGAACATATTTATTAAAATCATATTTTTATTAACAATAATTATCCTTAAACAAGCAAATGTGCTCCGCTTCAACTTCATCGACCTACGTGTCGGATGAATAACATTCAATTTCGGTCACCAAAGCACTCACAACCAAGCACAACTACAATACATAGTACAATGAGAAGCGTTTGTTTGGTTTGTAAAGGATTTTAAATAAATAAATATGTGATAGACATGAGTGTACATATATCTATATATATATATATGTATGTATCAATGTGTACTCGTATGTACATATACTACATAGTTAAATAAACCAATAAAAACTAGTTTTAAACTGGTAAGGCGAGCAAGGCCAACTAGACTGCTAACCATTTTATACCCTTATTCGAGAATTTTAGTACGTACATACTCGTATGTATGTGTATAAATAATAATAAACACCGTTTATTAAGAGAAAATTATTTCTGTGCACATAAATGCAGAAATTACTTTCATCCAATTTTCTCAGGAAGAATTTTTCAATGAAATTTTATTTAAAATAATTGTTTACTGCGGTTTTTACTGAAGACTGTTTTACTGCTTTCCAAAAAGTGTATCAAATTGACGCAATTCGTACAGACTTTTCAAAAATATTTTACAGAATATCATCATTTATCAGAATATCACACAAGGTCCTAGTTTTCAAATTATCTAGTTTGGGTTTTCACGCTACTTCTCTTCAATGGATATCTTCATACCTATCTATTAGGATCCGTGCAGTTGTTTTTCATAATAACTCATGCCGACTTTTTATAGCGACATCGAGCATACCTCAAGGCAGCGTCTTGGTACCTTTGCTGTTTATTTTACTCGCCAATGATATCAGCTCATGTGACCTTACATCTAAATTTTTGCTTTATGCGAAAGCCTAAGTGATACCATTGCGCTTCAAGTAGGACTTGATATACTGAAATTTAGGTGCATCCGGAACCACTTTTTGTAGAATGTTAAAAATTGTGTTCTCACTCTATTTAAACCCGAAAGTTTCGTCCTTTTCCCACGCATTACCTTATTTCCGGCTCACGTCTCTGTTCGGTTTTTGAAATTAAGGATTTAAACGTTTTTTTTTTTCGATACAAAATTTTGTTTCTCTAACAACATTAATAATACTGTTTCAAAATCTCACGCAATGCCAGCTTCATTCGGCTTAAGAGTACTCCATTTTCAGCTCCCCACACACTGAAGAGCCTTTATGTTTTTCTGGTAAGAACAAAGCTCGACCATGCTTCTTTTATCTGGAGACCGTATTATTGATCATATATAAGCCGCATAGAACTATTCCAGAAGATTTTCATAAAAATTTGCCTTCGCGCTTAAATGTATTCTGAATCGACTCCTGCGTATAAATCGCGTTGTTTCCTTTTGGGTGTTAAAATTCCTAGTTAAATGTCCCAAGTCGAGATCTAACTCCTTTTTATATTGGGCTTGTAGAATCTAACTGGGTCATGTACGCCGCATTAACAATTGGTTCAATAGAATTTAATAGCATTTTGAATCTTGACTTGACCCTACCCTGTGGAGCAGTTCATAGTACGTCAGGGAAAAAAGTATATGTGCATTTTTGTTCACAATGTTTTCTTCTCTCTTAATAACAGTATTTATTTTTTAGGTATAACAGCTGTTTCTGTTATATGCTCTCATGTATTTCCATGTTCAAAATTCTTCTTTAAACTCTATCCGTAGTACAGTTATTGGAAAAATGTGATGAAGTAGGTATTATTCGTAGAAAAAAATTGTATGGACATTCCTAGATTAGTGTCTTTTTAAGAGAGATTATGTAACGTGAAGTACATTGGTGATAATTTTTGTCAGAATCTCATCAAGTAAACTAATTAGGTTTATCTTCAACCTAAAATATTTATATCGGATATGAAGTTTAGGTTAAAATTTCACGTGCCACACATTTATTAGAGGAGGAGTGTGGACTGATAAGAGGTTTGGATAAATTGGGGGAAAAAATTGCCGAGATTGCTTCTAAAATCGATGAGAGATGTAAGCGTGAAATTTGGCGGCTAGCAACGCAAAAATGCATGTCTTGCTTGGAAATCAAGGCACATTTATATCTGGTTGTATCAAGAAGAAGAGTCAAACAAATCTTGATGCAAAATAAAATGGTTAGATATGAGTCACGGGCGCCTATGCCCAAGCTATGTCAAGTTAACATATACAGGCAGGTCTGGCTTTTGCTGAAAAACTAAAATTTTGAACAGATGACTTCAAAATGGATATTTTTTCTGACGAAAAAAAATTATTTTGGATAGTTCTGATGGCTGCCATAAGTACTCGCATAATATATAGCAGTCTCGCCAAACCTGCTATAAGCGAAATCATGTCGGAGGTTCGCTGGTGATTTGAGCAGCCGTTGGATATGATGGAAAGTTTCCGCTGTATTTCATATTCACCAGAACGAATTCAGAAATATATAATAAGCCATTATATGAAGCAATGCTCAAGTTTGTTAGAAATCTACGAGGTGTGTTCAAAGGAGAAAGTGAATTTAGAATTTTTTTTGGAAAGGTCTTATTTATTCATCAATATCTCCAATCCTCGAAGCACTTCTGAAATACGGAAATACTTTTCGGTATGGCCATCAGCTCTTTCTTCGATTCTGACTTGACCTCATCAATTGCGGCAAAACGCTTTCCTTTCATTGGTTTCTTTAGCTTTGGGAATACGAAAAGGTCGCAGGGAGCAAAATCTGGTGAATACGGTGGTTAAGGCATAATTACGGTTTTTTTTTTGGCCAAAAAAAAAAAAATCACGAACAAGCATTGCTGTGTGAGCTGGTGCAATATCGTAATGCAGAATTCACGATTTGTTTTTCCACAACGCCGATCGTTTGAGCCGTATTGCTTCACGCAAACGTTGCATAACCTCCTTATAGTATTCTTTATTAACTGTATGATCTTTTGGCAGGAACTCATGATGCACCACACCATTGCAATCAAAGAAAACAGTGAGCAAAACCTTCACATTTGATCGGACTCAGCGTGCTTTTTCCGGTCTTGGCTCATATGGCAGCTTCCATTGGGATGATTGGGCCTAGGATTCGAAGTCATAACCATATACCCACATTTCGTCACCCGTTTGAACAAACCCGGATCATTGTTGCGCTCTTCAACAGCTCCTGAGCGATACTAATGCGAAATTGCTTTTGCTCAAAACTTAGCAATTTCGGAACAAACTTCGCTGCCACATGTTTCATGCCCGAAATATTCGAGAAAATTGAATGGCATGAGCCGATTGTTATGACAACATCCTCTGTAACTTCCTTAATAGTGATTTGATGATTTTCAAGAATAATTTTTTTCACTGTTTCGATGGTTTCTTCGAAGGTTGGCATGGCCGCACCTCCAAGACACTCATCATCATCTACCACTTATAAACACATTTATGAGATAAAGTGGGCTCGCCGAATGCCACAGTCAACATTTCAAGTCCGTATTAATTTATAGATTTGAAGAAAAATTATAAGAAATAAATGAGAGGTCTTAATTTGTTGTTTTTTATTTATGCAATTTTGGTATTTTCAGACTAGTAGCTAAATAGTACCTTTTCTGTTCACTTCACCATTTCATTGCAAGCTATGTACGCATAACCGAACATGCCATTAAATACAACACATTGCTTTGCCCAAAAAGTGTGAATTATTTATCTTTGTTAAACGACATAAATTTCGCCGAAAAGCGCGCTGATAGGAATTTTCATTTAATTTTCAAATAAAATCGCTTGTAAAATTTTATTGCCAAAAATACCCATGCGGATTTGTCACAAACACACACACACCATTGCCTAAACAAATATGCATACGTGTGTAAGTGTTCATCATGTACATATGTAGTTATATGTGAAGTAGTTATTTAAATGAACGCGCTCGAGCGAACTTATGAAATAGAAAATTGATAAAACACAAACAAAAACAATAACAATATCAACTATACACAATACAAGTACATTATGTCAGCAAATAAATATTTATGACTACATACACGCAAATTCCAGCAAAAAAAGCATCAAAAATATATATATTCATACATTAGTACAAAAATTGTGACAACAAAACTGATTGTTGTATTATAGTAATATACAAGTACAACTAGGAAAAATTACACTTTTGCTATTGTTGTTGTTTCTATTTGTGCCAGCGGTGAATAAATGAGTCGACCATTGTAATCGAAAGTGTTGTTGAATGCGTTAAACCACTAAAAGTGCGCACACATACATGCATATGTACAAACACAAGCACAAGCACATGCCACAACAATGTTATTTAAAAAGGCGCCAAAAAAGCTCGAATACGCTTAGAGACTATGAACCAAATGCTCCCATGTGTGCTATTTCAATGTATGCCTATATCAGGACATTTACATACATACACATGTACGAGTATAAATGTATATGCATTTTCAAAAACGTTGCGCTGTAACTGATTTTGTGTGTTTGGGAGAGCTGTAGTAGAGTTGCGAGTCGTGGTTTACCAAAAATATTTTAGCGAAATGAAGCGCAACTTTTCCAATGCGTTTGGCAAAAATTAATTATGCGTATGGATAAATATTGCGACTGATGGCATATAGCGGCATTTATCTGCGAATATACGAATGTAAGAATGTGCATTAGCGGCTTTTTCATCGCTATATGAATATATATGTATGTATATGTGAAAAACGCATTTAGTAAATTATGTGCTCCACTGCCATGGCATGGCGTACCACCGTGGTGGAGAGACCACAAAAACTATTAAGTTTTATTCAGAAGTGTGAATAATCTTCCGTCGAATCGTTGCCTTGAAAGTAGTTAACAAACGAAGTTGTTAATATATTTTGCATTTTGCACCATAAGAATTAGTTTTAGCTTAAGATTATCATTAACATTTAGAGTTACGTGGCTATATTTTTGAGTAAGAAAATTTAAACTTAAGATAAAGGAGCATTCACTAAGATCATAGGTTGTGTAAGCTGACGCTGAGCAATAGCAAAGTCTCCATTAGGATCAGGAAGGACCTCGAGCCATTTGGAAATAAACGAGATTTTAGACTCTTTCGTGTGTCTTCTTTAACTTACTGTTCAAACAAATAAAACGAGCTGCAGTGCTAGAGGGAGAAGGGGCAATCTTATATAAGAGCATACAAGTGGTAGCGTACTCCGAATATATTGATATCATTAGCCTCAAAAGCAGTGCCTTAAGTTCAGCCTTCTCCAGAGCCGAGTGGGTCTGGTAGTTAACGAGAACAAAACGAAATATCTCCCGTCATTTGATAAACATCCAGGGCATCCGTGTCTTGACTTTCATGTCACAGTTAACAGTCACAGTTTAATTCGATTATTAGACCCGTCCTGCTATATGGAGGGCAGTTTAAGGACTTTTGAAGGGAGAGTTTTTGAGGTAGATTTAAGGGCTTAGGTGGGTTTCAGAGATTAAAAACAAAGAATTTTCACTATTTTTTTATATACACAAACATATATTTTATTCAAACTATTCACCATATCAAAGATACATATTTAGACAGTATTTTGTGAAATTTTTATTCAAAACTTCCGAAAACTCAGCTGTTGGTAGCACATCTCCCTTGACGTCTCAAAAAAAAAAATTCTCTCGACGTGGACAGCATAACTCATTATTAGTTCACCGAAAATCAAAAGACCCAAAATATTTCATAAGTACATGAATAAATCTCATTATTGGACGAAGGAAAAAACAAAAAAATACATTTTGAATTTTTGACAGACTTTGAACAAAACAACACATTTTTTGATAAAATTTTCGCCATTCATTGGCTCGAAAAAATTAGTTAAAATAAAAAATAATCCTTTCAATAACTAGATAATGTTATTACAAACATGTGTGCCAAATTTGAACAAAATCGCTTTTTTACTTTTCGAGAAATCGTGTTCACCGACTTAAAAAATAGGGTTTTGAGATAAACGCATTTAAAGTTTCAAATTGACACAGACATGGTCTGATGGGCGGAACTTCCAAAGGGTATATCTCTGAGAATTTTAGTTCATAGTTCATACTAGCTATGCTGGATAGCTCATGTCGTCCATATGGATGAAAATACTCCAGCTTTGATAGGGAAGAGGCGGAACTCCATTCCTTTGGAAGGACCTGGCTTCACATGTAGTACAATCAACCATAACTGGCGTGCTATTGATGATTTGTATATGATCGTATAAGTGGTGTCTGCGTCAAGTAAGTAAGCCTCTACCACTCACATATTTTCATATGACCAGTGTGGAGGTTTTACTTTTTGTTGGATTTTTACAATAAATATATTTTATTTAGGTTAAAATAGGTTTGACTGGCTGATATGCCATACATAGATATGTAGGTTCTTTGTAGCTTCTTACTTATATGAAATACGAGACTCCCAGATGCCTAAGTCATGTTCGTGATAAAGCTGATCAAGAGAAGGTGCATTAACGTCACGCTTATGCCTCCCTGCCTTCCCATACTATCTGCATGTATCACCGTCAGTTATTCCCATTTTACACGCCTATTACTTTTGGACATACAACCCTTCTGCTGTTCTTCCAAGATCGTGCAGGCAATAACTGATTGCATTTTCGTTCGCTGCTTTTTTCATTTTGGGTACATCTTGTTCCGACTCAGTTGAAACTGAACTTTCGGATATGTAAATTTCTGACAAAAGTATATTAAAAAAAATGAATATTACATTATCCAAAAACGATCACGAACCATGCAGAATAAGCCCCTCAACAATCGACGTTTATAGCCAGCATTCACCATAAGAAAAGTTTCCTTTCTCTGTAGTGGTATTGCAAGCTTTTAGTATCAAAGGAAGCGTAGATGTGATGACGAATGTCTACTGCCGCGAAAGAAGAAGACGAGAAAAACTGGCGAATGTCATCATGAAAACAGCTGTTTTGATAAACAGATCTCAAATGAGAACTAGAGCCATACATACTCTCTAACAACGTTAAAATAATCTTATAAATACACAAAAATGGCATAATAATTATATAACAAAAACACAACTAATTAAAGACAACATTTTATTTTTCTTTAAAACTCGTTGCAACTGGTCAATTGGAAAGCCCCCGGCCTAACACATAGATGATGTTACTAGAATTAATTAATTAATGATTTTTAGTTAGCCCTAACCTTCAAAATACGCGGGTATAAATTTGACAGCTATCGGATAATTAGGTTGGAAATTATATATCAACTGTTGTTATTGAGAAAAAAATCGATAAAAATGAATTTCGCTTAAAAATATTGCTTTTTGAAGGGAAAAATTACAGTCGAAGCAAAAAATTGGCTTGGATGACGAGCTTCCAGATAGTGCACCAGGATAATCAACCATAGAGGATTGGTAAGCTAAGTTTAGATGTGGTGAAATAAGCTCCGAAAACGGTGAACACTTCATTGACGAATATTTGGGCATGAGAAAGGTCTGTGAAAAGTGGGTGACGCGCGAGCTCACTTTTGACCAAAAATGACGACGAGTTGTTGATTCGGAGCAGTGTTTGGAGATATTCAAGCTTTATAAACACGAGTTTTTGCACCGAAATGAGACAATGGATGAAACACAGCTCCATCATTTTACTACGAAGTCCAATCAGCACTCATTCGAGTGGAATGTACACGATGAACCCGCTCCAAAGAACAGTTGAAAGGAAGAACCATTAACAGCGACTATAACATAGCATTATTGGACCATCTGCAGGATGAAATCGCCGAAAAATGGCTATATTTGAAGTAAAAGAATGTGTTGTTTAACCACGGCAATGCACCGTGTCACAAGTCAGTGAAATCGATGGCTATACCTTATGAATTGGTCTTCGAATTACTTCCGCATCCACCACATTCTTCATATCAGCGACTAGTTCCTTTTCCAAGATCTCGAAAGAATGCTCGCTGGGAAGAAATTTTCGTAGAAACAGGAGGTGATCGCCGAAACTGTGGTCTATTTCGAAGCAAAGAACAAATCGCACTACAAAAATTGTATCGAAATTATGGAGTGTTAGTGTGTCATCCTTGAAGGTGACTATGCTGAATAAAAAAAAATGGATTTTACCAACAAAAAAAATGTGTTTTACTATGGTAGACCGGGGACTTTTCAATTAACCTGTTATATGAGAAAATGGGGTGAGTTATCGAAACCTTAACAATTACTTCAATTATGATCTCATATCACTAAGACTGAGGCAGTGGGCACAGTGCTATAAGAGGATTATAGGTTTAAGTGAATACCACATCTACCATTAAAAAAAATATATTAAAATTAAAACTGTTTGAATCAAAGCGCTCACCACTAGTTCTCTATAGCATTACCATGTATTTCTGGTATGAGTCTTTGATTAGAGCCGGCAGGATTGAACGATAGCTGAGTAATATCATGTTGGTTTTCATCATTTGCCTCAGATTTAATGCATCATAGTTCACTGTTTAAATACTACATACATATGTTAACACTTACCCATTTCGTTAAAGTGTGTAAAAGTTTTATCTAGTGAGCAGCTGTCTGTCTTACTGAAATTTATGATGGCTTCATTTCAATCGTTTGCACTTCATTTGCTTAAGTGCACCGAATTCTCATACTTTTTAATAAAATTTTTGTTACATTTCCACTTAATAAATAAATGTTAAGCAAATATAAAGAACAATTTCTTTTTAAAAAATATGTAATAAATATACAAACATTAGAGATTTCACATTAAAGCCTGCCGCAGTAATGCCAGGAAAACAAATGAAAAATAACAGTTTAAAGTGAATCCAAGGCAAGCATATAGAAAATTACTTAATTTAATTCAATAAAATTTAACACTAAGAGTCTTGCAATTGTTTAAAACACATTTTGAAGTCATTTGAATTACTTTCTCTTAAACAAAAATGACACAACAGTGCGTATACGCAATATAAAGTTCTTTCTCGAAGCATTGCCGCTCTTGAAACGATATTATAATAAAATATATGAGCATTTCATTTGCCTATGAAATTAAAATGCCAACATGTTAATAAATTTTACATACAACAAAAACAAAAAGAACACACTCAAGCCCTTGCACACTTGCATAAATTTGAGGAAGAGAACGACATTGCGCCATAAAGTAGACAAGCCGGCACTTAGCTGCTGTCAGCTGTCGACTATAAGAGCACGGAAGAGTAACGTTTTTACATATATATACATATACATATATATATATATATATATGCACATTAGTATAATTGTATATGTGTTATAGTAAAGTTGAAAGTTCACAAGCCATTTACCCGCTCCTCAGCATTTGCCTCATAGCATTTGCCGGCGTCTGCAAGCTGTCAGCCTCTGGCATTTCTAATCCTATCATCGCATTTTTTAGGCGGTTTTTTTTTTGTTGTTGTTATAAAATCGATTTTTGTTGTTGGTATCTTTTAGAGCAAGCATTGCAATAGGCCGATCCGGTGGCAAAGACCTTCTTAATGTGTCCGTTTTAAATATTATTTCGGCATTTGGCATTTATTTTTTTAAACATTTTTCCATGCTCCTTTTTTTCATCAAGCGGCACAGCTGTCATCATCAGCGGGCAGCTTATTTGTTGCTGTGGCAGTGGCTTCATTAAAAATTCATTTAGTAACAAGCGGAAGAGTTCAACAAGAATTTTGTGGTAGACCGGCGTTTTAATGGATTTTTAAATGAAAACTTTGTAGTTGTGGCATAAAAGCAAAAGTTGAACTATTCTATTGATATGAAAACACTTATAGGCTCATAAACGACTTTTTACTGTTTAAATTTATTTTTCATACTTTCCTTTAAACTAAGAGTTTAAGTAAAACACCTTTAAATAAATTAAAATAAAATTAAATAATACTATAATAAATTTAATTGAGTTTATCCAAACAAAAGAAAAAATTAAGATCAAATACAAAAATATTATAATTTAAAATGGAATATAGCGAAATAAAACAAAAAATAAAAATTAAGTAAAATAAAAAATATGTAATAATAAAATATTACAAAACATAGAAAATTTAAGAAACAAGCAAACAAAAAAAAAATTAAAATTTAATTAAGAAAAAATAAATATTAAAAATAATTAAATTAAAATAAAACAAAACAGTATAAAAAATCAAATACAACCAATTAAAACTAAAAAGTCATAGAAATAAATGAAAGAAAATAATTAAAGTAACTTAAATAGAAATGAAAAATTTACTAAATATAAAATTAAATTAATCAAATAAAATCAAACAATAAAAATCAAGCTAATACACAAAAAAAGCTTTATACAATTAAATGAAGTAATATAAAAATCATATATAAAAAATGAAATAAATTAACTTGAGTTAAATAAAAAAAGACAAAGAAAAATAAAAATAAAGTAAAAAACAGTAAAATAAAATAAATTAAAATAAAACAAAATAAATAAAAATTAGTAAAATATTAAAATAAATATAGTTAATTAAATTTATTTACGTAAATAAAAATGTAAAGAAAACAATTGAATAAACAAAAAAATTAATGAAAAAAAATAAATAAATAAAAAAAAATTAAATTTTATATACCTAATTAAATAAAATGATATAGCAAAATATGCAAATTATATATATTTGGGTGATGGCACTTCTATACCCTCGTCATCGATTGAGGTTTCGGGTTCGCCATCTCTGGGAGGTTTTTACTTTCACTGCCATTGAGTAGGTTGGAGTATGGTTGGTTTTCCTCCACACACTAAGTGTGCACTAGACACCTATCACCAGAGTATCTCCCTATACGAGTTTGCTCCGGTCTTGAAACCTTCTGTAAGTCGCCGCATCTTCTCATAGAATTATAGAAATCGAGCATTACCCTTGTCGGCCAGCTTCTCAAGCTCTTCATACTCACGTATTTCGGCCTCTTTCTTTCTTCGTCTGCAAATGCGTCTCGCTTCCCTCTTCAGCTCTCGGTATCAATTCCACCCCGCACGTGTTGTAGTCGATCGCAAGGTTGCGAAGTAGGCAGTCTGCTTTCTCTCCACTGCAGCTCGACCTTCCTCATCGTACCAGCTATTTTTCTGGTATTGATGAAAATCTGTTGTTTCCGAAGCCGCGGTACGCAAGGAATTTGCTATTTCATTCTACAGCTCCCTTATATAGAGTCGCTGATGAGTGCTCCCAGAGAGTGGGTGAGCAAGCCGAGTAGAAAACCTATTGGCTGTCTGCTGTGTTTGCAGCTTTTCGACGTCAAACCTTCCTTGTGTTTGTTGACGGACGTTCATTGCCGCACAGAGGCGGGTGCGTATTTTTGCTGCTACAAGATAATGATCCGAATCAATCAGCCTCAGCCCGTTTGGGGATGTTTCATCGTGGAGGCTGAAATTTCTGATTTTTGCGCCAAAAATACCTTCTTTGCCCACCCTGGCGTTGAAATCGCCTAGCACAATTTTGACAGCATTCTTCTTTTCTATCGAGGCGTGGGTTAAAATAAACGATATGTTGAAGAACTTCGCTTTGATGCGAATTGCGGCTAGACGTTCATCGACCGGGTTGAATGTCAGGACGGCGTCTCTCTCCCACGACAAGCCCAACACCAAATTTGCGCTCCTTTAAATGGCCGCTATAATAGATTTTACAAGGACCCACCTTCTTCCGTCCTTGTCCCGTCCATCGTATTTCTTGGACGGCGGTGATGTCAGCCTTTAGTCTTACGAGGACATCAACCAGCTGAGCAGCGGCACCTTCCCAAATAAGGGACCGGACATTCCAGGTGCATGCCCTGAAATCGTGTTCCTTTAAACGTTTGCGGGGGTCGTCATAAAACGGCGTACCTCTCATCCGAGACGCTTGTTGATTTTTTATTAGAGTATAGTTTTAATGTGGTGGTGGGCAACAAAACCCTACGCACAACCGCAGAGGATTCGCCTTCTCACTTTCAAAAAATCAAATAAAATTAAGTAAATTCAAACAAATAAAAACTTTTAATTAAATAAAAAATAAAATCAATGAAATAAAATATAACAAAAGAAAAATTAATTAAATAAAAATCCGAAATGTAATATTATAAATAAAATAATATGCCAACATGTATATATTAAAATGAAATCAAATACTTTAAAAAAATAAAAATAATAAATAAAATAAAATAAAAGTAAAAAATAAAAATAAAAGTAAAAAAATAAAAAATATAATTTAATAAAAGTAAAAAATAAAAAATTATTTTAAATATAAATAAATAAAATAAAAAAAATAAAAAATGAAAAATAAAATAAAATGAAATAAAATAAAATAAAATGAAAAAATAAATAAAATAAACTAAAATAATAAAAATAAAATAAAATAAAATAAAATAAACTAAAGTAAAATAAAATAAATTTAATCAAATAAAAAATAAGAATTAAAACAAAATTGAATAAAAATTGAAAAATTTAAATAAATTTAAATAAATTAGAATAGAATAAAATAATATAATGAGAAATAAAAATAAAAAATTAAAAATATTTAAAAAATTAAATTATATATATAATAAAATTATATTGAATAAAATCAATTATCTTTAGCGCTACTTGTTTTTAAATGCATAATAATTGTTTTTTAATATAAACTTTTCTAAATAAATAAAATGATTAAAATTAGATAAAATAAATCAGTTTATAATCAAATACAATTAAGTTATATAAATGTATACACTTGCATATACTCGTATATGTGTGATGTATAATTCCATAAAATCGTACATTTGTTTGCTTTGTAAGGTAATTTCCATTCATTGTACTCCAATAAAACTCTCTCCATAGGATTACGCACTTTACACTTACCCTATTCGCTTCTCTCATCATCACTCATCACTCTTCATTTTCTGATTCTCTAGATTCTTCCACATCCAAACGCTTTTTATTCAAGTA
The DNA here is from genome assembly GCA_030068015.2 of Neoceratitis asiatica. Taxonomy (NCBI): domain Eukaryota; kingdom Metazoa; phylum Arthropoda; class Insecta; order Diptera; family Tephritidae; genus Neoceratitis; species Neoceratitis asiatica. The sequence goes on along the minus strand of CM061525.1, from coordinate 35,919,612 downwards.
TTTATCTTTTCCTGCTTTTTTGAGTTGAAATTTAGTTCAACGCAGCTAATTAAGTGAATCCTTGCAAAAGGAGGAGAAAGTTTATAAAAAAAGTTGAGGCTAAAAAAAGACACTCATACTTAGCGCGTGCAACATTGTGAGGCGGCGACAGTATTTCAAACACTTGGTAAACATATTCAAATTGTTGCATTTCCTTTATGTATACGAGTAAATATGCATGTATATTTGTATGAGCGTTTATATTGGTCTGCATTTGTTAGCGCACAGCGAGTATAATGAAAATTTAAGCAAATTTGTCATAATGCAATGACAACTTTGTCTGCATTCTCTACAAAGAACTAGCATTGCCATAATAAAATAATAATACATCCGTAGGGGTATGTGTATATGTACATAAAGTTGGCGTAGAGTTTATTGTAAAGCTATAATGAGTGGGACAGTGATGAGGCAATTTAGAGGAAATAAGTTATGAGTTGTGAAAGCGAAAATTACATAATAAGCTGGGGAGGAATGGATCAGCGTAGTCAGCGTATGATGTCAGTAAATTTGCTCATAGTTATTAAAAACTTATTTAATGTAATTATGCTAGAAAGGCGTTGACAAAAGATTGACAATGTGTAAACTGGAGTGAATATGAAGTGCTTTTGGATATATGTATGTATGTATGTAAATAAATGCGTGAATTTCATAATGTCAAAATAAGTAGGTGAATTTGTTGGGAACGCACTGTAGGCGTTGGCCAATACTAATTTAATTCTAAATATAAATTCATATGAATACCCGACGTTGAAGTTGAGGAAAACAAAAGTTACTTGTCCAAATTTCGTAGAGAAGTGGCTACTTTGATCTACAATTCAAAACAAAATTCATTTATTACGTCTTCTAACTTTCATTGTCTTTCTTGACGTAGGTTTTTTGCCGCAGAGAGATGTATTCGTCCTTATTTCGCCTTGAAATGATTGTAGAACGAGTATATGGGAGATGTGCTTTTCGCCTACCACAGCAAGGTCGAGTTAATCACGAGTCGTTCCATTTGATACACAACAAAGTACTTTTCAGGACTTTTGATCCGGCGATGATTAATGTCAGCTTCTTTTGCTACATCTCGTTGAGGAACTTGATTTTTAGACTTTTGCGATTTTAATATGGGGGCAAGAATAACACTTTTAAGTCATTAAGTCTTCTCTTCAATAACGGTACTGTTTTGATCGAGTCGTAGCCAAAAACAAAGAAATTTAAAAATCTTGCTAAAATGCGGAGTACGCATGAACGGTGTTGACACCGCTAACACGAATATCACCCTATTAACAACCACCCGTCATTCCTGTCTTCTGTTCGTTGTCAGTCACCAATAGAAAATACCAAGAGCATATAATTCTTTCTCAATAGAGTGGAGCTCTTCCTCTACTTTAACCGGCAGGTACTGCATCGAAAACTATCAAAGCTGGAGTGCTTTCGTCCATAAAAACCACATGACCTAGCCAGCGTAGCTGCTGTCTCTATAATCTTACCTTTCTCTCGAAAACTCTTAAATCCGACTCATCAGATATTGTATTGTCCATGCCTCCGCACCATATAGCAGGGTGGGAATGACAAATGACTTATAGAGTTTTGTACTTGTTCATCGTGTTACTTTTCAATTGCCTACTCAGTCTAAAGCAGCACGTGTTGGCAAGAGTTATGATTGTCAATTGTGACGTGGGAGCCGAGTCTCACATGCGATGATTGTTTATTTGATGACAGAAGATACATCGTATTGTTCTCGTTCACTACCAAATCTATATGCTTTTCTTCCTTATCCACTCTGGAGAAAGCAGATCTCACTGTGCGGTTGTTGCGGCCCAGTGTATATCAATTCTTTCAACGTACGCCAGCAACTGCACCCTCTTATAGAATATTGTACCTGATCTATTCAGCCTATAGTTTGAATTATTTTCTCCAGTAATAGATTAAAGAAATCACAGGATAAAGACTCACCTTTTCTGAAACCTCGTTTGGTGTCAAAAGGCTCGGAGAGAATCCTCACGACCCTGATAGAGCCTTTGGTGTTGCTTAACGTCAATTAACACAGTCGTATATGTTTTGCGACGATACCAAATTCAGACAATTATTTTAGACCATAATTTTTCGGCGCTGATGTCAAGTCCAAGAAACTCGTTTGTTAGGGTTGTCTAAAGAGTCCCTTCTTTCAAGACCAACATTGAAGGTTGTAATTAATTAAAACTCTCTCTCTCTCTCTTTCTCTCCTCTCTATATCTCCTCTCTTTCTCTCCCTATCTCCCTATCTCCCTCTCTCTTTATGTATATATCTCTTTACCACTCTTTCAGCAACGAACCAAGGCTGTACTCAGAGAAGTAGGTCTCGTTGACTTTGGAAGGTGAATCAAAAACAAAAAAAGGATAACAAACGAATTTATTGGATTTATAAGTTTGTCCCCATTTATAAACATTTATGATTATGAAACAACCGAGCTCGCAGCTACCGCTCATATAACAAAAAATTCGAATTAATGCAAGAATTTAATTGCTGGCAGTGCGCGCGAAGGGTCATGAATTTCAGCCCTGACTAAAACAACGTCTTAAATTGAAAAAAATTCAATAGGATCGCCCACTGTCAGAGCATAAAAAATGACAGCAAATATTCGGATATTAGTAGGGCCATCGATTTGTTGGAAAAACTTCATGAAGCTCAGTACAAATTATATGGGGAGCTCGGGCGAAAATCGATTCAGCAATTATACGTATACAGAATGTTTATACGAGGGGTGTTCAATACATTTGACTGTCAAAAATTTTTTTTATTATGTTATATTTATAAGAAATATAGTAAAACTTTATGCTAACATAATTGTCGACTTATTGGTCACATTCACAATCTTCGCTTGCTGAAAGAAATAGATCAAAGATTGTGTAGTTTTGTGCAAAAAATGGAAGAAAGTTCAAAAATCAGTTTTAAATGTTAACAAAAGTATAAGGTCGGTCTGCTGATTGATGATGATGGCATATCTATAGAAATTTGTTATGACGTATTTTCCAATTTATTGAATATAAAACGCATGACAGCAAAATTCGTTTTAAAATTGTCAAATTTGCACAAAAACAGCGGGGAATGGAAATTTTTACGGATGGAACTTTTACGGATCGTTATATTTCAGTCGCCTACCATAGTAAAACACATTTTTTTAGCAAAATTCATTTTTTTATTCAACATATTTCACTTCAAGGGTGATACACTGGTTATAGCGACCCTCCAAATTTTCAATACCTTTTTCGTAGTACGATTGGTTTTTTGCTTCAAAATACCTCAATTTCGGCTATCACCACTTCATTCGACAAAAATTTCTTCCCAGCGAGCATTTTTTGAGATATGAGAGCAGGAAATAGTCACTAGGGGTCAGATCTTGAGAAAATGGTAGATGCGGGAGCAATTTAAAGCCCAATTAATGGATTTTTGCCAACGATTTCACTGATTTGTGACACGGTGCATTGCCTTGGTGAAACAGTACTTTCTTTTTCTTCAAATGCGGTGATTTTTTCCCTCAAACGGTCCAATAACACCCTGTGGTGGTCGCTGTTGATGGTCCTTTCTTTTTCAAGATAATCAATGAAAATTGTTCCATGCATATCTCAAAATACAGACGCCAAGGTAATGGCCAGCGCACTGTCGCTTTTTTCCACGCTTTGGAACGGGTTCATCGTATGCAGTCCACTCAGATGATTTTCGATTGGATTTCGGAGTGAAATCATAGAATCATGTTTAATTCATTGTCATATATCGATGCAAAAACTCGGGTTTATGACGCTTGAATATCACCAAGTATTGCTCCAAATCATCAACACGTCGTTGTGTTTGGTCAAAAGTTAGCTCGCGCTGCACCCACTTTGCATAGAGCTTTCTCATAGCCAAATACATGTGAATTATATGATATACATGTTCAGTTGATATGTTTGCCTGGAGCAGCGTCCGGAAATTCGTCATAAAGCTAAGTTTTTGCTTCAACAGTATTTTTTCTTTCAAAAAAAAAACAATATTTGATCAACACGCGAAATTTCTTTTTGTATATATTTTTTTTTTGTCAGGCCGGGGATTTTCAGTTGACCTGTTATATCCAAGATCAAATCAAGTTTGAAAATCGTTTCGGAAATTGCAAAAATCGCTAACACAATATATAATCTTTGAAGGAGATTAGTTTGAATGCGCCAACATCGCTGTAGAAGAATAAGTAAATATTTTGATCAAAAATGAAAATTCTCGTTTCTCTTAATTACAATTCGTATATATGTATTAATAGAAAATTATAAAACAAGTAGAAAATTTTACTTTGAAACGTTCATTTCAGCTTTGGGGCTCCAACGCGCACCTTTGGTGGAAATTTACGCCCGCAGGTCGCTTGATATAAATTCTAAATATCGACGCGATCACATAATAAATATGCTTGGGGCGTTAATAAATCAAATTCAATCAATCTTTCGGTTGTTTAGCTTCCGGTACCATCCAAATTTAACTCTTCCTAATTTTTTTATAATTTATTTTTCAATTACGGTTAGAGCCACTAGTGCTCTAAATTATTTTCTACGAAGCATAGAGGCACAGTGTAGCACTTCCAACACGCACACACATATACTACTACATGTGCATACATGAAACTGTTTATTAAAAGAGTGACATCGAAGCAGAGACCTATCAATTCCCATCTCACATAATGCTTAACCGAGTGTAGGAATTAATTAAAAATACTCAATCACGCCAAAGTAATTATGTACACAAAAACAAAAACAAAAACAAAACAAAAAACTAAATTATGATGTAAACAAAACAAACACAAGGATTTTAAGCGCGTCAAACTGGGCCACGATAATTGTGTAACAACACAATCAACACGCCCAGAATTTCAAGGAAAAAGGAAAAAAAAGCGAAAATGCTGGTAACACAAAGCGGCGGATGTAGGAAAATTTCAACGATGACATACATTTTCTTTGTCATATTTTCATTTTGTTTTCACTGTGGTGTATGAAAAATTTTTCTAAAATATAAATAAAGTGTTGTTTTTGTTTAATTTTTTAGAATCTTTTTTCTTTAGTTCAAAATTATAAACATTCATGATAAACATGTACATACATATATATACTTTATGTATGTATGTATTGTGCATACACTCCACTTCCGTTGTTTATTGTTTTATTTGTCCAACGGACTGCTGGTCTGCTGCTACACCGAAAGCTCTCAACTGCATTATGCATAAAAATGCAATTTCCCCTATTTTATGCACCTCTTCCCTTACTTTTTCCCCTCCTACCACCACTACATAGTTAGTCGCCAGTACAATCATAGTCATAGTCACATTTTTCATTTTCTCTCCAACAATCACCTCAAGGGAATGAGTGAATATGCAAATTTATTAGAAAGCAAATCATGTCTTCGGCGGCCGATTGCAACTATTATATTTCTATTTCTATTGCTTTTGCAAACACATACACACATACACATACACACATGCCTACACTCGAATTATTTGCCTTGTGTTAGTGGTATTAGTAGTTGCTGATGACAAACCCTATCACCCCTTTGGAGACATGATTTTGCTGTTTCTACTGTTGTTGCTTTTCGTCTGTTGCATTAATCTTAGTGCCTTTGCAAGAGGAGAAATAAAAATAAAACAACAACAACAACAACATTGATGATTGTTAAGGCCCAACAGTAGAAAACGAAAATGACAGAAGAATGACAGTCACACTATAATTGTGTGGCCAGAGAATTGTGTGTCAGGCGAAATGATGTGCTGATGAAACACAAATCACTGATGACAGTTTTACAATTGGAGAAAATGGGTGGGGTAAAGAGACGGAGCAGAGCTGCAATGTATGTGACAAAGTTTAGCAGAAAGATTGCATTGCTGGTAGATTGTGGCAAGTAGAAGGCACAGGATTAATTATGTGTGATATTTCATGCAACTATATGAGTGCTCCTTGTGCAGACAATTGTCAAATGTCGTTATATATGATATTTTATTATGAGCTGATATTAAACAAAAATTTTGATCATATAGAATAAAGAGAAAGTAAAATAATAGCTAAGAATTGTGTGAATTTTGTGTACAAAAAAAAAAATTTTTCATGAAAATATTATTATTTTAAAAAACCAATTACGATATTCTTCATGATTGGGATTTTAATATAAATTACCCAGTTGTCAATGAGCCCACTCCAATTTTATTATCAAAAAAATCTAAAGTAAAACATCTAGATTTAAAGGGGTTTCTTTTCGAAGGCTAAAAAATCTTATAAATATATTGCCTTTACAACCTAAGCTGCTCCTAGGTGACAATTTTCGCAAAAACCTTAAATTTTTCAGTGCGGTCGCTTGGCCACCAAGATCGTGTGAAGTCACACCGTTAGGCTTTTTCCTGTGGGGATATGTATAGTCTAAAGTCTGTGCGGACAATCAGGCTTCGATTCAGGTTTGGAGCAAAATATTACGCGTTTCAATAGCCAGGTACCAGTCGAAATGCTCGAACGAGTCATCGAAAATTGGACTCAACGGATGGATCACATGAGACGCGGCCAACATTTGAAAGAGATCATCTTCAAAAAATAAATGCCAAAGAATGTTCTTTCGAATGATAGTAAATATTCCTCATTAAATTTGAATTTTCTGTTTTTTTTTTTCTTTAAAAAAGTAGGGAAAGTAGGGAAAAAATGTGTTTACTTGTATATACAAAATTAGTAATTTAGCAAAAAGGACATTATAAAGGAATATATGTAGTAAATTATAATATATAACTTGAAGAGCATAACAAGGTAACATATAAGGTAACACCTTTGTCTTTAATCGCTTGAGGTAGTTCTGCTGCAATAAACTTTTATTAGATAACTTTAAAGAGTAATTCTTACGCAGTTTTTCCATATCTTATTTTACGATGTTAACTCCGATATGTCAGGTGCCCCAATGTTAGAGTCCATACGCACAAGATGATTTTATAAGCCTTTAATCTACTGTAAACTAGCAATTTAGTTTGTGTAATATTGTTGTAATATTTCGTTGTTTTTTCTAATTGAGTTCGTTGAAAATCCTCGCTAATCGAAAATATTTTAGCTTGTACCCTACACATTTATATCACCATAACATATAGAGCCATATACTCACAACTGCTATTTGATTTGTTTCAGTTTATCCTTCGAAGGCTATAAATCTGGTCTACCTATTGGGAAGTCTGCATCGTTTTAAATAAGACGAAACTAATGCTATTCAGAAGAAAATACAAGCAACCATTAACTCTATATGGTGCTTGTCTTGGCCAAATTTCTAGGGACTATCTTAGACAAGAGATTGAACTGAGGAGAGAACGTAGCACTGAGATTAAATATGGCTAAATATACACGCAAAGAGCTATTCACAAATGATGGGACCTCAGTCGCCGGGTTTCTCTCTAGATCAAGTAAGATCCACGCAGTGATTTTCAAGAGAAGGTCAATGCTGGCATAGAGATAGCAAAGCAGATTAAAATCGGCTCGTAGGGTAAGAATATCTTTATTTTTAGTGACAAAAAAGCCGAAATTAAAGCGTTGGACTTACTTAAGCCAAAGTCCGAAATTGTACGAGACTATAGCCGACCTCTGAGGAAGTGGCCAAACATGATCGGACTATGTCCGGCAATCCTCCCTGGTTCGAAAGAAGTTGCAGCACCCTGGTAGAAATGGTAGAGACCGGAAGTTAAAAAGGGAAATGTAGTTCTCAAAAGAAAAGGTGTAACCAAGGTAATCGGGATTCAGTCAAAGCGTTATCTGATAGACAAGCTGCAAAAACGCTGTCGGCAATACAAGAATGATGAGTTAGATGAAACGATCACTCAATTTTATATGCCTAGCTTTGGACAATGCTAAGTTTCGAAAATTTGGTATCGAAAAAAAAATTAAATAACCAGGAATTTGTGGCATCAAAATGGGTATTTCTAAGTGTAATCTATGACTTTCATAGGCAACATAATTTATCTAATTCATTTCAGAGACCATAGCTAATGGAGATGACAAAATATAAGACCATAGAGCTTTAAACCATCTTGGAAAGATAAATTTGCAGTCTGACTATTTGAAGAAATGCTTGTTTTATCTCTATCCAACAATCAAGACTCAATATTCTTCCTTCCTTCCTATTACTTTCAGTTGTAGCAAGAATTCCAAATTTTATAAACTAGAAGAAATCACGGAGCTCGTCGGAGAAAACTCCTATGCACAATTTCTAATTCCACTTTGTATTTCTCGTCTCACCACCGATAGACATCTGCTACTGCTGTCATATGAAGGAACACAAATACCGGTTTGGTTTCTACTAGAGATAAACGCTATAGTATCTTTATCTTATAGCAACTAAAATACACATCATCCTCTGTGTGACAAGAAAGGATTATCTCCATTTTGAAGAATTTGGTATATCAGGATCCGAAGAAACGGAATTCAATGAAGCAGTTGTATTATGCGTAGCCACTCAGGCAAGGTACTGGGCTTTTTCATTGGATCTTAAGCAGTGCATAAATAGAGAGAAATATGTCTGATAATTAGAACCTGTAAATGATTGTGGGAATTATTATTACTTTAGACCTGATTAATAAACAGATTGTCCACATGAATCAAATACTGAAATAGATACTCTGCGTAGATTTTAAAATTTACTTAAGGGGGTATTCTACTCTAGAATTTTGGAATATTCGATTTTATTACATATTTTTAAAGTTTAACTGTTAGAAAATATGCCGGTTACATGAATTTTTCTGTCGCGGCATCCGTATCGGCTCGGCCTTTACGCGAAACTTTAAATGCGTTTTTCTCGAAACTATTTTTTTCGATGTAGTAACCACAATATCTCAAGTTCTAATCAGCCGATTTAAATGAAATTCGGCATGAATATTCTTTAAGTATCTCTCTACACACGAAGCACCAAAAAAGGTAAAATTTGAAAATTAAAATTTGAAATTTGTAATACTTTTAAAAAATTTGACAAAGTTAAAATTTAGTGAAAAAACCGACCTTTATTTTTGAGCAGCCGCTATTTTATGGAAAATTTTTGCCCCAGATTTGCATGTTCTTAAGACAGCAACATTCGTACTTATTAAGAATCCATCATTGTTTTATTTTTCAGATGACCACAAGGGTAGAAATCATGGCGACGAGGACACGGCCTTTTTTCCCCTCTCTACTTCAAGGATGCATAACTCCATGAATTTTTTTTTACTTAATTTTGTGTACGCTGAAATATAAATAAACAAATGATTAAAAAATGGATAGTAAAAATTTCAAATGTTTTTTTTTTATCAATTGCCAAAAAACGCTTGAAATTCGGGTCTCTAGACTAGAATACCTCATTAAGAATATGAAAAGAAACTGATTAACGCTGTGATATCAAATTCAGATACCAAACAGACCTAAGTAAAGTAAAAGAATTTAGTTAGCTCATCTGGCTTCAGTCTGCTCGTAGATATTTTTTATGTTCATCTCCAAAATCTGAGGTAAGACAAGCCTAAAAATTATCAAAGAAATAACTGTAGAAAGATATTATTTTCTAAAAATTTCAGCTTATAAAATTAAGAGATTTTCTAAAAATCAACAATAAAAAAACATATATGTAAACCCTCCAACAATAAAAAGTTAAAAAATTAAACTCCTTTTAATTCTTACGCCTCACCACTCAACTCAACTTATTGTTGTTTGCATAAACAAAATAAGAAAGAAAAAAAATAAGAGACACCACTGTTATTGTTTTTGCATTTCGGAATGCAATTTATCAACATTCCAAACATCGCAGGCAAAAATTGTAGAACGCAATCCAATCCAATCCAATCTTCACAAGCTGCTACATGCTCGTATATACAAGTACATAGCATAGCTACCAGCTGGCAAGCAAGTAACCGACAAGCTGAGGGATTTAAAAAAAAGAATGCATTCTGAGTGAGTGTAAGAGATCAAAGCGGGTGAGTAAGTGTGAGTGGCGAAAGCCAAAAGGGTTCAAAAATGTGTTAGCTACAACATGCCCTCAACCATAAAGGGGGCAATAGTGTTGGTAATGCACAGAAAAATAAAAAATAAAAAAATAAGCAAGATACAAAAAGAAATTAAAACAATGGAATTAAAATGAGATAAAAAAAAAATAAAAATAAAAAAACTCGTAACAAAATGAAAGTCAGTGTTGTTCCACAGTTTTAAAAATGAATATGGAAGGTGGTTTTATTAAAGAAGAAAAATTTTATAAAAACCGTTAAGGCTAAGAAAAATCTAAGCCCGCATAACAACAGCCCTTACGTCATCTGGCTATAAGATACAAAAAACGCAATAAAAAATGCGTAACAACATGCTCGTAAGCGGTAGCTTTAACCATATTCACATCCTGCAAAACGCAAATGAATATGAAACCCGTTGCATTTGTTGTGAGTGGAAATTTTGTTGACTTATATACCCTTCATGCACATTTTTTGCTATTAAAACTTTGAGCTGACTATTAAAATTACCACAAAGTGGCGTAGGGGATCCATTTAGTTTATGAGGATAAGGTGACCAGTCGATTTGAGCTATCTTTGGCCGACTATCTGGCATGAATGTCTGTTACCGGCAGAATGGAATACATTTTAGAGGTTTTCAAATTATTAAATTAATTTTTTTTTTTTTGATTTTTAATATCAAAATATTATATTTAACTGCTTTTTAATTAGAATTTAGATTTATTTTAAGAATTTGGCTTTGAGCAGGGTTACCGCCTCCTAAAAACTTTTTTTTGAGACTCTTATTTTCTTTATTTTTTGAGTCTGTTTAATTTCGAATGTATACTCTTAAGTTAATTAAAGAGGACTGGCACTTTATTTTATTTTTAAATTTCATTTGGAAACTTTTGAGTAGTTACTTTTAATTTCTGGTATTAAAACTTCCATATTTAGTTTCAAGCTGATGGAGAGTTATCAAGTCATTTATTTTGGGATACTCTGAGCAGGGTTGTGCAAACTTAAGTTATTTCATGCTGAACTAAAAGAAATGTTTTCGACATTAACACTTTTATTTTCCAACTTCCAAAGGATCAGACAATCCCTTGGGATAAATGCAAATAATATGCACTGACAACAATGTTTTCAGCCTTAACAACGCAAAGGTCACACAAAAATTATATTCAAACGATGATACAATTCAAACAATTCAACGCATAATGATAAACAAGTCAGGAAAGATAAAACATGACAACACATCAGCGATACTTGCTTTAAAATCACGCCTTCACTATTTTATGCCATTTGGATTCAAACCTTTATAACATATTTTCTCAAACGCAGGGTAATAATACAAAAGAATGGTCAGCATACCAATATCAATACAAAGAAATAAACCCTCACGAAAGTGCAATAGAACTCCCAAGTAAAATAACAATATGGGCTGACAGATGCTTCATATGCCTCAGACTAGGTCGTACTCAATTGATACACGAACATCTTCTGCTATCAACTCCTCGGCCAACATGTCAGTTTTGCAAAAGGTAAGTCTTACGGTCAACCACATCTTACCAACCTGTCCTGCTCTTTCCACAACATGGAACCACATTTTCGACAATCGTACTCTACAACAATCTATCTTAACATACCCCTCTCAAAGTAACATTTAGTATAATATTTGTTAGTGTAGTGAAAAAAAAATATTCTTATTTAACTAAAGGGTGAACCAAATAAAGTACTCTTTCAGTAGCCTTTTTTGACAGATCACGCATGAGTTGTGTCAAGCTGTCATGTTATTTTCGTTCAGTACTGTTTGGCATTTCATCATGGAAAGACTTACGCCTGAACAACGTTTACAAATCATTCAACTTTATTACGAAAATTCACGTTCTGTAAAGAATGTGTTTTCACTTCGCTCAACTTATGGTCAACTTAATCGGCCTGCTGAGAGTACTATTCGCAACACCGTCACCCATCTTGAGACCCAGCATTCATTTTTGAATAATATTTGACCGAGTAGACCACGGCCAGCAAACAGTGAAGAAAATATAGCGGTCGTAGCTGAGAATATACACGAAAACCGTAAAGAGTCGATTCGGAACGAAGGGTAAGCTTAAGAGATTCAAGAGCTGACATTTCATTCAAAAAAAAAAAAAAAAAAAACGGTTTGGTGCGGCCTGTGGGCCAGTGGAATCATCGGCCCATATTATCGCGAAAATATGACATTTGGTTTCAGCAAGACGGCGCTACTTCCCACACATCGCGTTAATCAATGAATATATTAAGAGAACACTTCGGTGAGCAGATAATTTCACGTTTTGGGCCGGTCGATTGGCCACCAAGATCATGATATCCCTGATGTGAAGTTTAAAATCTATGCGGACAATCCTGCTTCGATTCAGGCCTTGGAGCAAAACATCACGCGTGTCATTCGCCAGTTACCAAAATGCTCGAACGAGTAATCGAAAATTGGACTCAACGGATGGACCATCTGAGTCGTAGCCGCGGCCAACATTTGAAAGAGAAAATCTTCAAAAAAAAAAAAATGGTAAAGAATGTTCTTTCGAATGATAATAAAAATTCCCCATAAAATTTGAATTTTCTGTGTTTTTTTTGAAGTAGGGAACTTCGAAGTGAATCACCTGTTATAAGATTTTTGGCTGTTATTTGATTATTTCCGATATTTTTAGTTATTTGTGAAGTTAATAATTTCGAGATCTCCATTTCTCCATTTTTCATATTTTAATTTTTTGCATTTTTATTTATTTATGTAATCGTTAACTTCGAAGTTATTTTGAGTACATATGGCATTTTTTTAGTAGGGAAATTCTTTCGATCCACATTTGAGCAGAGTCACCACTTTCGGTATTTCTTTTTATTTCTGGAATCTTTAACATCGACAGGGTTTTGAATTAATGAATTAAATATTGCACAGATATGTTGTTTTTCGTTACAATTTTTATATTAATATTCGCATTTATTCGTGAAGGGTATAAAACCTCAATTAGCGCGAGTTACGCTTACTTCTACGTATGCATTCTAAACTCTTCCATAACACGACCGCTATATGATGTGTTGCCTTGACTCATCGCCCCGATTTCATAGCTTCCTTTGCGGAAATTTTATGAAAATTCTTCTTCAAAATGTTTCATATTTTCTTTTTCCCTCTCTTTCTCTCACTCTCTCTAAGCATTTCTTATTTGGTTTGCCGCATTCGTTGTGCCACTAACAAGAAAATGTTGGATTTTTGTATTATATCACAAAACTGTTGTTGTTGCTGTTATTGTTGTTGACATCACTTGTTTTTGTTGGTGTAGTTTGCTGCTGTTGTCGCTTCTTTTGCTATTGTTATTGTCATCGCTATTATAATTGTTGTTGTTGTTGTTTTTTTACTTTGGTTGCGTGGTTGTTGTTATTATTGTTGGTTTTAAGCTTTCTCTTTGTATTTTATTCTTGTTATTGTTGTCGCTGATGTTATTGCTACAACTATTGTTACGCTTATTCTATTACTGGTTTATTGTTATTATTGTTTTTGTTTTTTTTAGCTACTGCTGTTACTACACATACACCACACACACATTCACATGCATACATACAAGCATATAGGTTTTACCATACCGTTAAATGGTTGCCCATCTCAACTGCTGCTGCTGCAATCTCGCAAAGCCTTTTGTGTTCTCGTCGTGGTGCGTGGTTTCTTGTTGTTGTTTTGTTGTGCTATATACTCGACCGTTATTTATTTTTCTGTTTCCCTCTCAGCATGTTTGTTGTGGCTTTTGTTTCGGTTTCAAATAACAAATCCTTTTGACTTTACACATATTATCCTTCACCGCTTTGCCACGGCTTGAAGCTTTTCCTATGTTGTTGTTATTTTTTGTTTCTTTCTATGCTTTTCTCTGAGTTTCTAAAGTCATGTTGCAACAACTTGCTTGTATTATACTGTATTTGTTGTTTTTACTCGCTTTCAACTTTGATTTTTTTTACTTTATATTGTTTTTCCTTTCGTATATTTTTTTTGCATATATTTTTTTTTTGCTTTTGTTCTAACGGTTGACTTCACATTTGTTGCATAATTGCTTTCCGTCTGTTATTATTTCTATATAGTGCAATACATGTGTACATATGTATGCACGAGTATATGTAATTTATCTATTTTTTTTTAGTTTTCCATTTCCTTTAGCATTATTTTATTTTTCTGCTGCTTCTTCTTAACTTATTTTCTATATGCTTCCGTTATATAATTTCTCCATTTCATAGGCCATCATCCGGTGATGTAGTAAGTAATTGCTGCGACCAGTCACTGTCGTCTGCTTGGCATACTATGAAATCTATTGTTGATGACACATTTAAATATTTTTTTATTTATTCTTTTTGTTATTATTATTAGAATTTTTATTTTTTTTTGATTTTATAATTGTTTTTCTTATTCGTAGAATGATGTATACAAATTTATAAAATATAATGGAGTGTTTTAAATTTTTAAGTTTACTTTCGCAATTTTAAACTACCATAAATGACAAGCCAAGAAAAGCTTGTATTTTCGCTTGCTTAAACCTGAATATATTTTTCTTCGTCAATACAGCAATAAGATCAGAACACTGACTATCTTGGAGATAGAAAGACACAATTTCAGGCTATTATCATTAATATATATTTACCGGGGTTGGGGTTTAATATAAGCAACAAAAGAAACGAGGAGGGTAGCGTAGCATGTCCAGCTATCGTGGAACTCAGATATGTATAATCCTGTTTAATTCATCTACTGCATCCCCCAAGAGGAGCTCTGTATTAAATATAACCAACAGTAGAGAGACTATAAGAAGACCATAAAACGGGCAGAGATAAGATTTTTGTAGTAATTTAAAAAAAAAATGTCATAGAAGAATAGGAAACTTCTCTCGATAAGGCATCGCTCCGCGCCGCGATACTCTCAAGTATCCCTTGTAGAGGGAAAGGAGTCTTCAGTCTGAATTAAATACCGATTTTATGAAGAAAATCGAGAATTCATTTATTCTCAATTGTGGAAAAGTAAAAGTTTGCTTTTTATATTAAGGATACTGCGGATCAATAGTTCTCTAAAGAGCAGAAATGAAGGGCAGATGAAGCGAGAGACTCATCTTGGTTAAATCATATTTCAGCCTGCCTTCAATGATGTAGTGTCGAACTCTAAAAGGTGGATACCTTTTGCCTGGCTAAAGGCGCTGGCTTAGAAATTAACCTTCAGAAGATGAAGCTAGTTCTTTTCACTAGTGGCCAAGGTGTTTTCTTTGAACCTAACATAGTATGGTTGTCTGGGCATAGTAATATACTGGGTAATGAGCCGACGGACGGTCTTGCAGAGAGGTGCACTTCACTTCCCTTTTCATCATGATGTAAGAATTTGGACATTTCAATCTGCTTGTAAGCTCGCAATAAGAGAGAGCAACATGACCAGGGCAAAGTGGTCAACAT
The DNA here is from genome assembly GCA_030068015.2 of Neoceratitis asiatica. Taxonomy (NCBI): domain Eukaryota; kingdom Metazoa; phylum Arthropoda; class Insecta; order Diptera; family Tephritidae; genus Neoceratitis; species Neoceratitis asiatica. The sequence continues at coordinate 35,904,199 of CM061525.1, read as the reverse complement.
GGAATAGAAGACGATCACGAGAGCTTATCTCGCTAAAAAATTAAGGAAATATCTATCAAGGGCCTTCTTACGGAACTTTTGCAATTGGGATCCCCAGTGGTATACAAACGGGTCAGTTTGATGGCCTAAGGGACTGGGACTAACCTTTAATATAGTAAGATATTCGGATTTATAAATTATTATTACGGTCCGTTTTTTGTGTTTTTTACTGAAAATAATGAAAACCTACATCACTTAAACTACTGTTAATCGGAGGCGACTACTTTTTCCTATCTCTCAAGTATTTTCGAATACCATCTATAAAGAATTAGTCCTCTGTGTCCTCGATCAAATCATTGAGCCATTCTTCGATTTATCTAAAAGACCCGCGCCCGTTACTCTACAAATAGTTTTTCATCCGTCAAAAAAGACTGTAGTCAAAAGGGACAATATGTGGTAATTTTTGCCCGTTAAAGCTATGTTGGACTACGTATTGTCATGTTATATCGCACTATGAGTGGCTTAAGCACTTTGATCCAGTAAAGCATCCGATTCTTCAACTTCGAACTTTTTCAGTTGGCCAGGATACTCTATGTCTTCGATGCTATTGCTAATAATTGCTTTTGAGAGTCGAAACTGATGCACCCTAATTATTGTTGACAGGTGTGAAACCTTCTCAATGGAATTGGTAATCGCTTCCAAGATCGGCCACAACTTACAGGTGGAACCATCTTTTGAGAAAATAGCGACTTAGTTTGTACATCCAACAATTTTTCCCAGTATCTGTACTTCTACTAAGGACAATTGATCAGCACAATTACTTCCCATTTATCAAGCTTCCGATCGCTATGAGCCGAAATTATTATTCCTTTTGATTACAAATATAACGAATTCACACTTCATCAAATAATTTTTTAACTTTCATGTATATGATATATTAACTTTAGTCCGAAGTATGTAAATATCACAAGAAGAAGAGATAAACCCACCAAATTTTATACCGATCGGATTAGACTGACGAGCTCAGTTGATTTAACCATTTCTGTCCGTCTATCTCTTTCAAACTAGTACCTCAGTTTTTGGTATATTTCAACCAAATTTGGCACGGAGATGCATTTTATACTCATTTGTTCACCAGTTCAGACCGCTATAACATGTATACTACCGATTTGAGATTTTGGATCATAAATCATTGAGAGAATCATCAAAGAGCGTGAAATTTAGTATTATATACACATATAGACAATTAAATATTGGTATTTGAAATCATTGAAATGGGGAAAAGAAATTATAAAGCCTCTAGAACCAATTTTTCACATATAGGAATTAATATTTAATCCTTAAATTGGATTTGTTCATGAAAGGTATAAAATTTTAAGTTTGGCACTTTTTTTCTTATTTAATATTCTCTTCAGGGTTTATATCGAAAAATATGAAATATATCAGCAGGATCCATTATTGACTTCAACATTGCATACTTCAAAAATATTTAAAAAAAAACTAAAGCACAAAAAAGTCGAAGCAAATATGATAAGGATAAAAACCACAAAACTAAGTAAATGATGAAATTTAACTACAAAGCCAGCAAAAAAAAAGGTCACTGAGCAAAGGTAACATAAGTGTGCATGTGTTAGTGTAGCATTAAGCTTCGTCACCAACATTAAATTACCACTTACAGAATTGTGACAACGCAAAAGTACCACTTGCTTAGCGGTTCACGAACTCCACACATAAACATCAAGTATTTTGGTGCGAAACAAAAATAACTTCAATAATTTAGATTATATATATATAGTGGCGTGTGACATAACAACCCTGGCACTCCGACTATCTTAAATGGCAACGAAAATCGTATCAGTACCAAGTCGGTTTTTAATAGAATGACATCATCAAGTTTTAAGGTGTTTATCGTCAACATAAACTCAATCAGCAATCAAACATGTATAGTGCCATTAATGGCCTGGTACCCTTTCACAAGAATTTTGGGTTAAAAACAATTTCTTAAATTAATCAGCCGTAGCACAGCATACATACATATACTTATATGTGTAAATGTATATATAAGTATGTATATAGCAAATGAATTGGTTAAAATCGTTTAAGCACAAACACAGGCAAATAAATGAAGTGTTTTATGCATAAACTCAGGTCAATTGTATGGCTTGTTGTTGATTTTTTGTTAGTTTTTTGTTGCTTTATGTTGCCTTCCTTGATTACAAAACTCAAACCGCAGAAAATGTCGTAAATTGTCTTCTACTTTAGAAGTGTTTACATGCGAGTGAATTTGTTTTTCAGACCGAAAATGAATTGGCAAAATTTTCATTGAACGACCGAACGACCCAAAACCAAAACGCATTTCAATGCCAATTTTGAAACAAATCCGTTTTGAAAACTCCTTTAAACACGCATACAAACAAACACACAAAAATAATTATCAACCCAGCCATTCAATAGTATAACCTAAAAGCGTTCGCAAAATCACAGAATCCTAACAAAATACTTAAATAGATATCCACTCAATGTAGATATGGCAGTTATATTGTTGAGCTTGTTATCTTTGTTGTTTTAGTTTGCATAACTTTTCGTGTTAATGTTGAGTCATTAATTTCTGATAGCTTTTACATTTGTTCTACTTATATATAGTGCATTATCCTTATATGTACATACACATTCATATATATTACTAATTATGCTTACATATTTATAACACACTCATTACCCTTTGCCTTCATACATATATCTCTCGAATATTATTATCCCATCAGCAATAAATTGTCCTTTGGTTTTATAATTGTTTGCTATTTATGCCTAAGATTTTCCGCTGATTTTGTAATTTACCCAAAAACTTATTAGCTTTTGTTACGTAATTTGTTTATTTCCCTTCCCCTTTTTTACCAGTTTCTAAAAACTTATTCTTCTTTACTGGCGTACTACTTAAACAAGGCTATCCAATTGGGAATTTTCAAAGCATTTAAAATAATTTTTTTCATGAAACCCTTTCTTATTACAGAGTTTGAACCTTTACGAGTTTATGTGAAATACTACACCATTCAAATTACCGCCTCGGGATTTTTTCGCAAACTTCGAACCGTTTGAGGTAATTTCGCGGTATCGCAGCCATAACTTGACGAATGTTGATTTTCAAGTTCTCAAGAGTTAAAGGTTTATCCTTAGAAACACGGTCTATCAAAGTTGTAGTCCCAGAAAAAACGATCTCATCAAATTGCACGATCTCGGTGGCCTAAAGACATCGTTAAGACGAAAGATTACACTGCCGGAAAAATTCTCTGGGTATAAACAATCCGCTCATGTTGTATGGCATGTGGCACCATCTTGTTGGAACCACATATCGTCCAAGTCGTGTTCTTCAATTGCAAGCCAAAACAGTCAGTTATCATACGATCATAACTTTCCGAAATTACAATGATAGTCTCGCCGTTATCGTTTTCAATGAAGTAAGGTCCAACCATACCTCCGGACCAAACTACGAAACGTGGCCACGTTTGAATCACCATTTTTGTAGTCGGTTTCAACAGTTAAAAGGCTTTCTGTTCGATATCACTAAAAGGATATCCCTTTTTTAATAAATATGTATGGTTATAAGAGATAATTTTGTGGATTTTGTGAAAACGTACTGAGAAACTCTGAATTGAAAAATTGATGTTCATTGGGAATGCACAATAAGACAGAGTCCTGTTTCTGGGAAATGAAAGTAACCCCGAATATGGCAAGATCTAAAGCCAATCCAATTGAATTATTTCGTTTAAATCAATTTCATCATGCAATGATAATGTTAGGGCATGTGGTCAGTTGGTTCCTTGCACATTGTTCTTTAAGAGTTACCAATATCCGAAGTGTTATGATTCCAAGCTTTGCTCAGAGCAGCAACAAAAAAATTTAAATTTGGGCGCCAGACAGTGTATTTCTGCCAGGAAAAAAAACATCTTTTGAATATGTGCTGATATTTTCGGTTATTGCGGTTCCAATAGCCAAGAGGTAAGCGCGCGCTGACATACGGAAAAAAAATTAATGAATTTTTCTTGTTGCCACCGCTCTCGGAGGGAATGTCAACCCCACCGGGTGTATCTCTGATATGAAATAAAAGCTCATTGTCTAAAATTGTAAGTCTCTCCATTTGTTGAAAAAAACATCAAGACGCACTCGCCAAATGGGAGAAGGAATTCAGCCGAAAGTCGCTTCAGCGGTTCTGTAGGGCCAATTATATAATGGCCAATGTCTAGAAATAGGATGAAACCTAACTATTTATAGAACCGTCCAGCGACGCCCACTCTTGTTCAACCTCAGCTTCTTTATCTTTTTCAACGCACTAAGATTATAATTGTAGACCTAGAAATGACCTTTATCCAGCGTCAGCACAGCTTAAAGCGACACATTTATATTTCATTCATTCATTTATTCCTGTTGATATTCATCTTTCTGCCTTTACCACTTTCAAGTCAGCAGTTGGCAATTTTGGATTGAATAACATTTTTATATTATTATCAGGCTTTACTGGAAGCCTCTGGTTCTCGGTCTTGACGGCAAGTCCTTGAAGTCCATGGCTTTTAGGCCCTGAAGCCTCGCCATCCCTCTGCTTATCATCAACAATATCCAGAAGGATATTTCACAAATGAAAGTCCTTGAATTTTCACTCTCTTGAGCTTAGTTACAGGGATATCTGTCGATCTATCATGATTTCTGAGTGGATAGATCTGTTAGCAAATTAAAATGACTCATTCTAAAGTTAGAACAACATCTAGGAAAATATTTTAAATGCTATACTCAGGGAATGTCAATACCTTCGAGTCCACAAATGTCACGCGAAAAATACGTGTAATCGTCTAACACCCGCTCAGTGAGTCACAAATATAACGGTAAGTTTAAAGAAGCCATCAAACATTACAAAATGTCATTTAATAAAGTATTTAAATGGGATAGTCCTTCACTTCTGGGTGTAAATATCCTTTGAACGATGAGAGCCGAAAAATATTAATAAAGTCTAAATTCTTAGCCTCCGTCCCGCTGTCAAACCGGTATATATATACGCAGCGAATACTGGCAGAACGTATGGACTTAAATCATATCGAATACGGCGACCCATGATGGATAAATACAAATTTAGTTTGACGTTTGACTAGCATAAAAGTGAATCATTGGATATCTACACACGCGGGTCATGGGTCGCTTGACAAAAATACTTCAAGGAAAGAACCCCATTCTTTACAATATTAGATTTTGTAATATTGTGTAATTGCAGGGAAATAGCACAAGACTTTCTCCAAGCCTATCCAGCTAAATCGCTCATTTGAGAGTGTTTTTAGCAAAGCTTGAATAGTTATTTCTTCAAAAAGGGACATAAATAGATTTGGAAAAAATATCAAAAGATTTCTAATTATTCCGATATAAATTGGTTACTGATGACAGTAGGAGAGGGTGTGATAAAGAGGTTGAGGTGCAGAATGGCGTTTCTAATGTTATGTCCGGTACTTTCTCCTGCCAATTGCCAATCTGCCTAGGAATCTCTATTACTGACATTTATATACAAATAATTTTGAACATTCGAAATACTAGCCAATCTACATCGGTTACCTTCGAATAAAACTTTTTCCATAATTTTAGATGTTGATCTGACCAGGACTCAAACTCATAAACATTCGTATGGTAAGGCGCACTGCTAATTACTCGATTACAGCGTTGGGATCTCCATGGTTATCCATAAAAGTAGAAAAAACTAAAAAAAAAAAATTTTATATTCAACTTATTCAGTAACAAGCACTTCTAACTCTAAATGACATCTTAGAAACATTTTCCATGCAACATGTAGCCAAACAACTCAACAGGCGCATAACATTGGACTTAGAACTACACAGCACATTTGAACAGTGGAATTGCTGTTATTGAAACTGGGCCACTGTTGACGACATTGGTATAGAAAACGGTGTCGAAACGAAGCGAAAACGCTTCGTCCTTTAGACCAAATTCAACACGAACACTGCATGACAGCAGCGCAGGATGTCGTTGGTTATTTGCTTGGCATACACAAGCAGCAAGCTTACTGATTGCCGCTGCTACTACTGCCGCTATTGAATGTTGCTTAGTAGACGATACAATTTAGTCTTCGTGCAACCATTTAACGTAACGGCATTGATTGCGCTTACCAGCGTGTTAAAAATTACCATAAAAAACAATTTGAAATTAAAACTAAATAATAATAAATTGAAAATAACATCTATATATAAGGAAAAATTAAAATGATTAGAAAAAACTAATTAAAAGTGTTTTGTGGTGATAAAATAAAGAGAAAATATTAATACAAGTAATTATTATGAAAACACACCGCTTGCAATGTGTAACAAGAATTTGTGTATAATTTACAAAGTTTTTAAATAATAATTTTTAAATAATAACAAAAAAACCTAAAATTCGGAAATTGTGAAATTGTGAAAAAATACTACATATATATATCAATTAAGTGTACTACATAGATATTTGCATATTAAATAGGTAACATATATAGCTATGCTGAAGTGCAACAGCGAGCATAAGCAACTTTTTTTTAATACAACTACGTGTTGTTGAATAATAATAACGGTAATTACACCTATGGATTGCGGCGTTAAAATTAAATAATCAAATGCAATAATTCATTTCGGCAGCATGCGCGAAAAAAATAATTAACATAAAATAAAGTAATAAAATTATTATGAAAACGAAATCAAGCCAATGCAAATAAAATGGAAATTAAGAAAAAAAAATTTTAAAATAAGATAAATAAAACAAAATAAATATAAAAAATATAAAATAAAATGTAATACATTAAAATAACTTAAAATAAATTAAAACAGATTAAAATATAGAACAAATAATAAAATAAAATAAAGTAAAAAATAAATAAAAAATAAAAACAAAAATAAAATAATATAAAATAAAAATACAAAAAATATAAAATATTCAGCTGAAATTAATAAAACATTAAAAAATAATATATAATAAACTTTAAACAGAATTCAATTAAATGAATTAAAGCTAAATTAATAAAAAATAACCAATTTGAATTTAAACAAATTCAATTAAAATGTATAAGTAAATTTAAATAACAAAAAATGAAATATATTAAAAATTATTCAAAGTAAATGAAAAAATTAATACAAATACAATTAAATTAAACTACATTAAACCAAATAACGTGAATTAAAAAATGTTGAAAAATATTTAAAGAAATATAATAATGAAATTATTTGAAATATAATAATATATAAAATAATATAAAACTAAATTAATTTAAGTAAAATAAAAAAATAAAATTGCATTAACCTAATTTAAAAAAAATGAATTAAGAAAATTAAACAAATTAAAATAAAAATTAAATTAAAAAATAAAATAAAATAAAATAAAATAATAAAAAAAAATTTTATTAAACTAATATAAATTAAATCAAATTAAATTAAATATATGTATATATATATATATATATATATATATATATATTTATATATATATATATATATAAATAAAATTAAATTAAAATAAATTAAATAAAATTAAATAAATTTAAATTATATTAAATTAAAATAAAAAGGAATAAAAAAATTAATAAAATAAAATAAAATAAAATAAAATAAATTCAAATATAATAAAAAATAAAATAAAATAAAAAAATTAAATTAAATTAAATAGAAGTAAATTAATTTAAGTAAAATAAAATAACTTAAAATAAAATAAAATTAAATATAATATAATATAAAAAAAATTAAAAAATTAAAAAGATAAATATTATAAAATAAAATAAAATTATATAAATAAAACTAAGTAAAATAATTAAAAATAAATAAAATAAAATAAAATGAAATAAAATAAAATAGAATAATATAAAAAAATTAAATTAAATTAAATTAAATTAATAATAAAATAAAATAAAATAAAATTAAATTAAAAAAATTAAAATAAAATAAAATTAAATAAAATAAAATAAAATAAAATAAAATAAAATAAAATAAAAGAAAATAAAATTAAATAAAATAAAATAAAATAAAGAAAAATAAAGTAAAATAAAAAATAAAATAAACGTTATTTATTTTTTATAAACTTAATATCTAACAGTTTTCTAGAAGAATATGTTCAACAATTGAATTTACAAATAATGACAAAAGTGGAAGCACCCGAACCCACTGCACATAAAATCTAGTCATAATAAAATAGTGAATTTTAACGCAATTTCCGCTCCTGCTGTTATTGAATAGCAACAACAAAAACAATAGAAATGTTGACAACATCAACAAAAGCTATAAAAAGCGCAGCGAAGTGCACATGTACGCACGCTTACACACAGGCAAGTTTATTTATATGTACTAAAAAGTGCATATACATACGTGTATGTTAAAATATGTAGAAAAATAATAATATTTCTTAAAGTTTCGTACGCCGTGCAGTCAATCCTTTGCTCGCCTGCATCCTGATTACCATGGCAGGCGCTCACACACACACACACGTATGTGCTTACATACATAGATATTTAAATGTGTAAAACACTTTATGCATATGATTTTGTATTCATACGCGATGCCTCGAATAACCATACATATAGATGTATGTATATTTGTATGCTGATAATTTAATGCTGCACGTTACTGTAGTTGCCCAGCTTTAACAACAATTTTCCTGTTGCTGTCAGTTTGTGCTGCTGACAACAGATTTTCCTTTCACTATTTTACTTTGTTGTTGTTGTTGTATTCGTATTTTTTATTATTAACACTTTTACCCGTAATTTCGAGCACAAAAGCATATTTCGCGCGTAAAATTATTCAAGTTTTTTTCCCTTGAATTTTTGTACAATGTAACTTTTGCGGTGCTTTTTTAGCTCCTTTTCCAATACTATTCGTTATACGAAAATTTTATCAGGCATCACAAAGCGTTTAAAGCCAACTGCTGTTCAAACAACAATTAATTCTTTCCGTGTCGTCTGAAAAACTTTTTTCTTTTAATTTTTTTTGTATTCAAATTTTCATTTTACACGCCGCTACTCGAATTTTTTTAAGATTCAATATTTTCGTTTTTTTATTTTATTTTTATATATATTCTTTATTTTTTTTGTTACTTTTTTCTCGTCTTTCATACTGAATTTAGTTGTGCGCCAATTGTGCTCTTATACTGCCGTCTCTAGGTATACAAATGCCACCCAAAAATACGAAAAGTGATTTATTAGTGTTGTTGGTTGAGCAAAATCGTGGTAGTTTACTGCCAAATACAATTCTGTCTGCTGTCTCGCTGTTATATCCTCACCTTTAGCATCCCATACAATACCCTTAACTGTCTATACAGTAGCAGAGTCGCACCGGAAAGTATTTAATTATGCAATGACCCTCCCTGTACAGTGAGCCGGGCGTGGAGTACAGTGCAAATATTCTTCGGCTACAAAAATCAAAAATGCGGCAAAGAACTTTACAAAAATAACAACGAAATCCTCTCAAAAATACACTCATATACACATACTCCAGCTCATAATACAATACAATTTAATTGTTCTCCACCAAACTCATATAAGCAGCTTCCTGACTGCTGCAAACCTTGTATTACCCTGTACGTTGAAACTGCATAAATTTTATAAATGACAATAGCCACAGCAGCAGGACACAGTTGTGCCAATGCAAGCGCCAAAACCTACTATTGTCGATGGGTAATCAGCTTAAATAAGTGAAGACACATACATATGGATGCACGAGCTGAGACCGGCATGCACCGTCACAAGGGCAAATTTCATTACTCCATTGTGAACTTTGTATTACGAATAGTATTTTCATGAAGCTGCTGCAGTATGCACCTAGAGCGTGTGTCCTTCTCTTCTTGTTTTATAATCATTTGTCTGTCGGCGCAAATTTAACTGCTGAAAATGGTAAACAAAATTTGTAAGCATTGAACTATGAGTGCAAAGGTGAGCCAAAAGTACAGTTATAAATAGTGGAAGGCATGAATTGGGGAAAAGTATATGAATCCAGCTTTGTGGCACTTATTCCATTAATGAGTTGAGAAGAGCTTTTAAATGGAATATTTATATTAATTTTTGTAATCTAGTAAGCTCAAACCCATTTTTTCTAAGGATTTAGAGAAGATATAATTCTGAAAATTAATTAATACAATACAATAAATTTATAAATAAATGCATTATATGTATTAATACAATTATCATTCAAATATAAATAAAACATATTTTTTATACAAATATCAATTGAAAAATTGCGATGAAGTAGTAGCAATAAGTTATCCATGTAGTGGTTTGAAAGTGCAGGACTGTTTCTTGACATATTTCAAACTAAACTGTCAAACCAAACATGTTTTATTTTAGGTATAAGTCAGGCATTTATGAAAATGGATCGCTTAGCAACCACAAAATGCGTTAAAAATGGTGAAACCTACTTCAAAAATGGTGACTCAAACGTGGCCACATTTCGTGCTTTAAGAGGAGACTACGGTGCAAATAATCGTCCAACTACTCAAGCTATTGGTAAAATTTTAAAGAAATATGAAAAGACTGGATCGGTTACAGATATTGTAAGGCCTGTGAATCATCAGTTTGCTCGTTCCATCTCAAATATCGCTGCTGTAAGTGAAAGTGTATCCAAAGACAAAAATGTGTCTGCTTCTGGATATTCTAAAAAGCTGGTACTTTCTTACGGCACATTATGGCGTATTTTCCACTTGGACTTATACCTACATCCATACAAAGTCCAACTCACTCAACAATTGAAGCAATCAGACCATTTACAATACCGTAGTTACGTTGATTGCATGCTTGAACAGCAAGCAATAGACCACAAAATTTTCTTCAGCGACGAGGCACGTTTCTCCCTCGGTGAATAGGTAAATAAAATAAATGATATGATATAATGAATTTGGGGCTCCAAAATTCTCAAATAATTGGAGAGAATGCATTAAAACAAATTCTGTGTCTACCTGGTACGCTCTTTGGTCCGAAGGTGTGATTAGGCTTTAATCCTTTGAAAAAGATAACGGCGACACTGTCACTCTCAATTCGGCGCGTTATAGTCTCATGATAACCGACTTTTTTGGCCTGCATTTGAAGAAGATGACTTGGATAATTTGTGGGTCCAACAAGCTGGTGTCACATGCCTTACAACATGAGCGAATATGGCTTTATTGTGAAGGAAATTTTCCAGCCGTAATCTCTCGTCTTGGCGATGGTCGAGATCGTGCGATTTGACACCGTTGGATTTTTTTTTGTGGTGCTACGTGAAAGGCCACGTTTAAGCAGATAATCCTTTTATTCTTGAGCACTTAAAAACCAACATTCACGAGGCGATCATTTGAATGATGTGGTGTTTCACATATACTCGTTAAGGCTCAAACTTTATAATAAAACAGGAATTCCATAAAAAAAATTATTTTAAGTGCACCTTATTTACGTTTATATTGGAATCAGCAAAATTTCGTTGAATACCCTTAATTTTCAACTAACCACTTTAAGTGTATTAACGTTTCAAATAGGTGGCAACTCTCTTTAAAAAAAATTTTAAGCTTCTAAATATCTCTTGCGATACCATGTAATTTATAAAGTAAAACGTATTTTAACAATTCTCTTAATATTAAAATTTAAACAGGTGGAAAGGCCGCTCATAAATGGGTTTTTTCATTAAGATTTCATTTAATCTCTTCAACTTGATACTCATATATTTTCATATTTAAATTTTAGAAAAGGTGGTAGCTCTGAGAATTTTTAATATAATTACAAATTTTAAAATTCTTGAGTTCTCTTGAGTACATACACATATTCTATTTTAAATTGGTTGAGCCATTTAAGAGGAATTAAGTCAAAAACAATATGAAATTATCTATGACTTCAAAGTTATGACTTTCAACAGCGACGTGGGAGCCGAGTCGCGAATGCGATGACTGTTTATTTCAGGACAGGAAGTATTTCGTCTTGCCCACATTCACTACCAGACGCATTCGCTGCGCTCCTTTGACTAACCTTGAGAAAGCAGAACTTACGGTGTGGTTGTATAGCCAATAACATCAATACCATTTGTATACGCCAACAATTGTACACTTTTGTAGAAGATTGTACCTATTATCTATTTAGCTCTGCAGCTCATCATGGATTAAGGCTTCGCGTTCGCCATCTCCCGGGGTTTCACTTTCACTGCTATACAGCAGGCTGAGGAAGTGTTCCCTCCTTACACTAAGTATGCTCTGGATATCTGCCACCAGATTACCTCTTTCGTTCCTACATGAGTATGCCTCGATTTTGAAACCTTCTTTAAGTCGTCGCATCTTTTCATAGAATTTCGAGCATTGCTGTTTTCGCCCAACGCCACAAGCTCTTCATACTGACGTACTTCATCTTTTTTTTTTTTTTTTGTCTACAAATTCGTCTTGCTTACCTCTTAAGCTATCATATATATTGTGGACGACCGCAGCGTTGTGAGATAGGTATGCTACGATTAAATACTGAGCCGGGTCGATGTTAGGTCTTCGGAATGTAGGCACATATAAAACATTTGATATACGTCTTCCGTTATTCACAACAGGAGTGTGTTTTTTGATACGTCGACAGCCATGTAGATTGATAAATTTTCATGTGCTGGAATCTAGTACTACAAACAACTATATTTCGAACCCCGACGAATTCGATGAGTCTTAGCACGTTTGGGGATGTTTCGTCATGAAGGCTGAATTTTATGATTGTTGCACCATTAAATACCTCCTAGCATTTAAATCGCTTAGCATAAATTTAGCATTGCGATGAGGCAACGGTCATAAGTGCATTCGAAACGCTCATAGAAAGCCTCTTTTGTGACATCGTCATTCTCTTCCGTTGGGGCGTGGACACAAACAGGCGATATGTTGAAGAATTTCGCTTTGATGCGGATTGTACCTAGACCTTCAGTCACCGGGGAGAATGCCAGGACTCGACGACTGAGTCTCTTTCCCACCACATAACTAAAACCAAAGCTACGCTCCTTTATATGAACGCTGTAGTAGACTTCACCAAGACACACCTTCTTTAGTCCTTCTGCCGTCTAATTCATTCTTTCTTACGAGGACATCAACCAGCTGGACAGTCTCGCCTTTCCAATTAAGGGACCGGATATTCCAGGTGCATGTACTCAAATCGCGATCCTTTGGACGTTTACAGGGGTCGTCATCAAAAGGAAGGTCTTCCATCTGAGACATTTGTTGTTTTTTATTGGAGTATAGGTTTTATGTGGTGGGTCCCAAAACGAACGCACAACCATAGGGGATTCGCCTTCTCACTTTAGCTTACTCCGAATGTACTTTTTCTCTTCATTTATCAGCGAATATCGCAAAAATAAATATTAAATACTCCACAACAAATACAAATAAAAATATTTGTTCTTGAACATATTTTATTAGCATGAATAAAACTGCTATTAAGTTGTATTATTAAATTTTTTATTTACATATTTATTGCTATTGTTCAACAATCGTCTCCTGCTTAGAGTAATATAAGCTTCACTTCTGGCATAAGTATTTCTTTTTATTCATTTTTATATGTTTAACACTTGCAAATGAGCATAATAAATGAGGAGCAACAACGCAAACCAAAACGGCTGAACTCGTGTATATTTCAAATAAACAAACAAAAGTCGGCAACAACAACTGCAAGCAGCATATAAGGGTATACAAAAGAAACTAAAGTTATTTGCGTTAATAAATTATCATACTTGTAGTGCTTGTAGTGCTTGTAGTGCAAATATGTTACGTATACGCCCCGTGCTATGCGCTCTTCTTGTGTACGGAGTACACTATACAAACTTCTGCTAGTGTTTTTTGCAAACTTGTATATTTTCTCCAAATTCATTTCCTCTATAATTTTATACAGTACTCACACCTTTTGTGAAATATCCGCTTCTATTTTATTTCATATTATCTCTTACCCGCTTTTCACTAGGCAATAAACGCAAAAACTTGTTGCTGATGCGTTTTTAATTGTATTTATTGTTCATTTTAGTTCAATTTGTTCGACATCGGGTCGCTACTCTTCTTTGCATTGTGTTCAACTTGCATGATATTAGAATTTATGTGCAGCAAAAGTTGCATAAAGTTACTGCTTTTGTTCTTATTGTTTGGATTCTCATTTATTCTTATTTTTATTTTATTTTTTATTTTTTGCTTCGAAAATTATTTCTTTGTTTGCTTGCGCCAACTAATGACAAATTTTGCAAAATTACTTTCCGGTATCAACGTCATTGTGTGCAGAAAAAGCCTTTCTCTCTCGCTCTCTCTCTGTCTCTTTCTCTCTCTCATTATCTGTAGGTCTCTGTGTGTGTGTCTGATAGACGCTTTTTTATTGCACAGTTATTTGCACTAAATTACTAATTCTCAACTCATTTATCTCATGTTAATGACAGCGTCGCACATAAGAGCATATGTACGCGCTTGGGGTTAAACGATGTGGAAATATTGCTAACAAATATTATCACAGGAGCAGTAAAAACCTACACAAACTCCAATAAATATTTCTCAAAAATGAATTTGCTAGTCATTGCGGAACTAGGATGTGTTTGGGAGATTAAAAAAATACCTTCTGTGGCGTTGAACTCGAAGTTTTAAGGCAAAAAATAATATTTAAAACATATTAGAAAACTTTATTAAGCTTCTTCAAGTTAATTCAAACGAACTGGTTAGGAGTAAAATTTGGTTTAAGTATACTTTGTATTGAGTATTTGAAAATTTCAAGCAATTTTTTTTTAAATAAATTTTTCTTAAAAAACACGTAAGAGTACTTAAAGCAAAGTGTTATTCCAATGTTATAATATTTTGTGCACTTTTTCATGTCATTTACCGATTGCACATGAATACGAGTATATTTCTTTTTATTTAAAACAGATAATTAAATTTAATTGGGGAATGTTCATTATCATTCGAAAGAACTTTCTCTGGCATTTACCTCTTGAAGAATATCTCTTTCAATGATAGCCGCGGCTACGTCTCACATGGTCCATCCATTGAGTCCAATTCTCGATGACTCGTTCGAGTATTTCGACTGGTAACTTGCGAATGACACGCGTGATATCTTGCTCCAAGGCCTGAATCGAAGCGGGAGTCTTCGCAACGATTTAAGACTTTACATATCCCCACAGGGAAAAAGTCTAACGCTATGACATCACACTATCTTGGTGGCTCACCGAAGTATTCTCTCAATAAATCCATTGATTTATGTGATGTGTGGGAAGTGGCGCTGTTTTTTTGAAAGCTAATGTCGCGGAGATTACGAGCTTCAATTTCAGGCATCAAATAGTCGGTTATCACGGTGCGATAATGGTCTCCATTGACGGTTACGTTCTCACCGGCATCATTTTTGAAGAAATATGGACCGATGATTCCACCAACCTACAAATCACACCAAACCGTTGTTTTTTCTGGATAAAATGGCAGCTCTTGAATCTCTTCAGGTTGATTTTCATCCCGACTGCGGCAATTTTGCTTCTTTGCATATCCACTGAGCCAGAAATGGGCCTCATTGTTGAACAAATGTGGCTCGAAAACGTCGGATCTTCTTTCAACTTTTCAAGAGCTCATAGAGCGAAGCGATGTCGCCTGGAAAGGTCGAGCGGCTTCAATTCTTGCACAAGCTGTGTTTTGTACCCTTTCAGTTTAAGATCTCGACGAAAAATTCGCCAAGTCGTTCCATACGTCAGTCCGAGATGCAGCGAACGGCTCTCGACGAATCGACTCTCCACGGTCTTCGTGTACACTCTCAACTACGGCCGCTATATTTTCTGCACTGCGTGCTGGGCGTGGTCTTTTCGGTCGAATATTATCCAATAATGAATTCTGGGTCTCAGGTGGGTGATGGTGTTCAAGTCTATTTGCGTGAAGCAAACCGCAAAAGTCCGGTTTTGTGTTGATGACTTTTGCATTACGATAACGTTCCTAATTTTTTTTAACGTATTTAGTACTTATGGTTCAAAGGACTATAAGCCAATGTCATGACATGAACAAGTCTATTGTTAAACAGACTACATTGTATAGAAGTTAGATTCAGTTTTTCGGGCTCGGTTTATTCTCAGAAATTTTCAATTCCTTTTCCATTTAACATAAATCGCATTATCATTGTCTTCTGAGTAAGCTAGCTAGTATTTCTACTACGCATTTTTTAAATCTTTATGGCTATGAATATCTACTCTATGCTCGCATACTTCCCGTTTTTGAGTAAAAGAAAAATCAAAAAAGAAAAAATATAGAACTTGTACATAGCTAAGTATCCATTCGGATGACCAAAGCTCCACTCCAGGTCCGATTTACACGCATTATGGAAATCGGTTGGCCCTCGGCAGGGAATATCAAGGTCTCCGACTACATGCCTGACATGAAATAAAAGCTCCTCATATAAATCCATCATCCTTTCGCTTCAGCGGTTACAAAGTATATATTATATATAAGGGTGAGCCCAAAATGGTTAAAAGGAACCTACTACAAAGAAAAAAATTTGCAAGTCAGGGTTTTGACTCAATTTAAAAAGTTGTCGGTGAGCATTCAAAGTTTCTTATATAAATAATATGTAAATAAGTTTTGAATTGTTTAAGGTGAAATTTTTTAGGTGGAGCATACTTGTAGAGCATAAAATTTTTTAATAATACAATTTGGTAGAAATTTTTTAGGTCAATAATTTTTATAAAACTTTATATTTATTTCTTTTTATTTTTCAAAACTTCTGTCAATACGAACCATTCGCATCAGAAAAATTTCAAAATTTCAATCCATAAATGTGATAGATTGTTTTTTGGCTCAACCTAATGTATATATTATTTACTTCAGACATCATTTCAGCTACAAAGCACTTAACAAGTGGACATTATTTTTAATATGAAAAAAGATTATTTAACAATTATTGTTATTTTGAAAATTTTCAATAATGTTTTTTCCTTAGTCTTTAAACTTTTTCAGACACTATTGCTTAGCAAATTCTTGCCTTCTCCAGTAACTTCATTATTTTGTGTCACTTTTGTTATTTTGTACTTTTTGATATTGAAATGAAAGATTAAATATTTTCTTAAAAGAACCTTCAAATGCATTTTCAAGTTTATTATAAGTTAATTGTTTTGATAATATGGAAATGATTATTGATATTTTGATAATTATTTTTGTACTAACAATTTAGAGGAAAAATTAAATAAATTAATTAAATGTCATCTTGAGGAAATAATTCTGTTTTACAAAAATCCAATCATAACACTATGGAGTTTTTTCTAAAAATATACATATTTGGTGTTATTAAAATTATCTTAAAATTGAAACTTTTCTTTCAAATGTTGAATTTCTTCGAGTGATGAACATTTTCTAACAGAAAACCCTACATTCACAGCTTAACTCAACTCATCATCTCAAAATTCTCACTTTTAAGCCAATAGCTACTAAAGCAACAACATTTAACTCAACTTTACGTGATAGTCGTAAGTTTGCTGCATGGTAATACAGGCTAAGTAAGTGGCCTTTGTAATCCTTTGCACGAGTCAAAACAAACGCAATCGCTTCATACTCTGCCTCTCCACAACCACATCCATCTGTCTGTCTGCCTATACGCTATTGCGACTGCAGCATTGTCGGCAAACGAAAGTGAAGTGCGACTGGGGGATTAACTTATTTTACGCGAATCAAGTGCAATTTCCTTGTAAATTCACTGCAACACAACAGCAGCAGCAGCAGCCGCCGTCGCATTGATGGTGTCGATGTCGGACAAAAACATAAAAGAAAATGCAGAAATGAAGTATACTTAAGCTAAACACGGAGAAGAAGTACTTGAAAACGAGTGCGCTGATCCTTTAGCTGCAGTGCTTAAAGCAATGATGTATGCCGACGTTAAAGCAGAGCAAAAAAGAAACGAGCGGAAGTGTAGTTAAATCCTTGTGGCTTTTCAATGTTAAGGCGGACAGAAGTGCAGGACTTTGCTTGTGTTGTGGTGGAGTAGTTGTAGTGCTTATACTAAACAGTGTGGCTTGTAGTATGAATATATTTTGTTCTTTTTATATTATTTTTTATTTCTTTCCCTTTTTTTTTTTTTTTTTTTTAATAAATCATCACTAACTGAAGCCGATCGAAATAAATTCTCTTTAATTCAACTTATTATGAAATCCTTTCAAGTTATTTACTCTTACTCACCTACTGATTTCGTTCGGGAATTGCCCTATACTCCATGGTTAATGAGTAAAAGAAACACTTAATACACGAAAGGGTAGCCAGAATACCGCAACAAATTTAATTATGCAATAGTCTCGGTCCTTGCTTTCATTAGTTTATAAGTACAAATATACTTATGTATATATACACATATAAATAAGTGGTTTTGACTTTGATTTCGCTGCGTACGCCTCATTTTGATCTGCCACGCTTCAATGATATTCGTAATATCTTGTAATTTTTCAGGATAACATAAAGTTTTCAATAAAGATTCGACACTAAAGCTCTTAAGTATTAGAAGAGCTGCTTTAGGTCATGCCAGGTTACTTTATTTCACAAAATTGTGATTCATTATTTAATTTTTTTTCTATTTTTTTTTAGTGAGTCTTTTCCGAATAGAAAAATACCACGTTTTTCTCTTCTAGCTATTTTGGTGGGGTATCTTAAAGTTTAAAATATTTAATTATGAAATATAAGATAAATTCAAACTCACAGATTATCTTATTAGAATATTGAAAAGGTGAAATTGTAACAGGTCAAATAAAAAGTCCCCGCCCCACCATAGTAGAACATTTTTTTTTTGCTGAAATTCCATTTTTTATTCAACACAGTTAAAGGGTGATATACTGATTTTCGCGACCCTCCAACTTTTCGAAATCGTTATTGTGGTGCGATTTGTCCTTTTCTTCAAAATAGGAATCAGTTTCGGTGATCTCTTCTTCACTCGTCGAAAATTTCTTCGCAGCGAGCATATTTTCGAGATCTGAGAACAGGAAATCCTCGCTGGGGGTCAGATCTGGAGATCACGGAGGATGCAGAAGGAATTCGAAGCGCAATAGGCGCTGTTGAAGTCCTTCCTTTTTCGAGGTAGCCAATGTAGCCAAAATTATTCCATTCGCATCCCCAAATACAGACACCATATGCTTGCTAGCCGACTGTTGCGTTACTTTGGAGCGTGTTCATCGTATGCAGTCAACTCGGATGATTGTCAATTGGACTTCAGAGCGAAATGATGGAGCCATATTTTATCCCTTGTACCATATCGATGCAAAAACTCGGGTTTATTACGCTTGAATATCTCCAAGCACCTCACCAAAACATCAACTCGTCATTGTGTTTGGTCAAAATTGAGCTCTGGCGGCATCTACTTTACACAGAGCTATGTCATACCCAAATATCCGTGAATGATATACACGTTCAGTATATATCTTTAAAGTGTCTGCTATTTTATTCAATATCATTTTGCGGTCATTCAAAATAATTTTGTGGATTTTGTTGTTGTTTTCGACGCCTCTTTTGGGTGTCCACTGCGTTCACCGTTTTCGGTGCTTATTTCACCGAAACTTACCAATACCAATCCTTAATGCTTGATTTTCCTGGGGCAGTGTCCGGAAAGTCATCATCGGGGCAAATTTTTGCGTCAACTGTATTTTTTCCCTTCAAAAAGATAAATTTTATCAACACGCGAAATTCATTTTTTATAATTTTTTTATTTATCACTCAAAATTCTTTAATTCACAAACTAATGATCTGACAGCTGTCAAATTTATACACGCGTCTTTCCAAGGTTAGAGCTAGCAAAATTGAAATTGCTATTAGTAAAGACATCTATGCGACAGGCCGGGGACTTTCAAATTGACATGTTAAAGTAAAGATGGAAAGATAAATAAAAAATTTGCAAATTCTTAAAGATTACAAAAAAAAAATGTCAAGCATTTCATTGTTTTGAAAATTGCTGCCTGAAAAATATTTCTTCCGATTTCTACTCAAACCTGCTTTAGTGGTTCTTTGCTGCTGCTAAATTCTACTACTAAATTCAGCTTCATTGACACACTTTTTTAACGTTTCCTTCCCAGTTTTATTTGATATGTGTGAGGAGACCAAAATAAGAATACTGAGGGCTTTCGTTCAATAAACGTTCAACCTGTGGATTGAGAGGCTAGGAATAAATAATAGATGGATTACTATTAGTATTAAAACTATAAAAAAAAAAATTACCGACTGCGGCCATGCTGCGAACTTTATACCTTTAATAAGCAGATCAAATTTATCGCCTGATTATTTAAAGATGTGAACTCAAAATATCATATCTGATAAATCGATTTCGATGATTCTCAGTATCAATATTTATTTGAATTTACGTGTGTAGAATATCAAATTTCAAGTTTCAGAAACTTTTTTGAAAGATGGTTTCACCCAAAACCTATTAGTTACGCAAATCGGCTATATGGAAGCCCAACTGGCCATTTCCGACTAAAGATGTATTTGGTAAAAAAGCACGCCAAGTTTAATTGAAATATCTCAAAAACTGAGGGCTAGTTTCGTGCACGAATATGGCTAAATAAACCGAGAGCGTTGTTCTGATTCCATAGTTATAAATATTCCTCTTCCTCTGATACTTATATACTTCTAGGATGTATTATATCATATTCATAAAAGGTGAAAAAAGAGAGAAAAATATAAAGAAGAAGAAAAATTGTAGGAGAAAGAGAGGAAGAACGCGGAATAATAAGATGAAGATAAAGAGTAACATGTTGTATCTGCCCTCGCCTCGCACAGTAATATCTTGGTTAGTTCTTAAATGCTTGATCTAGTACTTATATATGATAAATTGGGTGTTCAAATTAATTCGGTCCATTTTTTTAGCTGAAAAAAGTGTTCTTTGATTGAAAATAAGCATTAAAGACATTATGAAAAATGCTTTGATTCTTCGGAAGCGGCTACTTTTTCCCATTCCCTCTGATATTTTTTGAATATCATCTCTAAAAAAAAAATGAGCCCTCTCTATCACCAATCCAATCATTGAGCCATGCCTCAATATTTTTAAAAGACACTAGCCAGTGACTCTTCAAAACGTTTTGCATCCGTCGAAAAAAGCCAGTAGTTGGAAGGATCAATGCCAGAAGAATACGGCGAGTGGGGTAATACCTCCAATTTCAGCATTTTCAGGTAGTTTTTGACCGTTACAGTCACATGGGGTCGAGCGTTGTAACATTGCAAAAACGCCTTGTTATGCCATTCGATCGTTTTTGATCGGTTTTCGCGCAATGCATGGCTCAAACGTATTATTTGGCGTCGATAAAGAGTTCAGTTTGTTTTCGGTATCAGCAAGAACGAACTGCTAATGAAATTTTATGGGAAATCGAGTTTAAGATTGCATTTTGTGCCCCTGGTGTCCGCATTTAGAAAGCGTTGTAATTTGGATGTTGGTCTGGATTTGAACCTATGACCATTTGCAAAGCTCTCGCTCGACCACAGTGACCGCCGATTATTTGATTGTTTGATTCCACAGAAAATAAGACGATTATCTTTCGCTTTCTTCTTATAAGGTTATCCTCTGGGCCAAAAAATCCGTTAATGTATAATTTTTCCCGAAGCAAAATGAAAAACCACAATTCGATCTGTCCTGATGACCTCTGATCCAGCTTTGTCTAAGCAGATTTCAAAGCTTCCTTTTAAGTAGAAGGATCAACACCTCCAATGTTTATTCACTCTACTTCTGCGAACAACATCATAGGAGTTGAAGCATCAAACATTGCTGATAGGATCTGAAGAAGACATAGTCGAAATGAGCATACACCCGAATACTAGTTTCAGTCTTTTCTTGCACCTCAGAAGAGGAAGTATTAAATGTACAATTTGATATAATAATTTAGATATGATTATTGATGAAAGACTGATTAATCATCAATTCCATTAATTCAGTGAATAATTGAAAAAATGCGTATTTTTAATGACTTTTCATCGATTACAAAATCTACTACATTTTTACGACTAAATTTCTTTGTGATTCCGTACTATTTATATATATATTTGGATCTAAGTTCCTTGAACATATTTCTAAGTTTTGCGAAAACCTTGAGTGTTCTTGAACTATTCCGTCTATGCTAAAAAATATATTTTCTCGACGTTATTTTCTTTTTAATTAAGAGTCAATTGACTGATCATTTCATTTCACCTCACATAGTAAATCAATAAATTTATGTTATACATATGTTATCTACAGAGAAATTAATTTCCGCAAAGTCGGTATTTTATTTAGTAATAAAAAGGTTTTTATATACAAGTTTAAGATTCGCCCAGAAATATACAAGCAACACTAGTCTCATTTCATAGAAAAACTAACCATACTCCACAACCCTCAAGTCTAAAGGCGACAGCAGCCTACAATATGCCTTAATACCATGCAGCTTTCCACACTGTGGTAGTTGACCCAACGCTGCATGTTTACTTACCTGTTAAGCTGGCGATAACAATAATGCTGGAAAAGTTTACGCCGCAGCTAACCGCAATGGCAACAGCAGCTCTATGTAATCCTCATTGTTTGACAATAATGTTTGGCAAAACGATTAAACTAGATTACTGTGTTGAATGCCAAAGGCATTTACGTGTGCATATAAGTGTGTTCTTTTTAAAAGGTTTTTAGCATTGCTTTCAAAGAGGCTTTTAAAACTAACCTTCAAACCAGAGATATTTTATAATTTTATATATATTTTATGCTAGCTTTTGTTAAATTAATGAATCGCTTGAGGTATGAGTATTTAACATTTGACATTAGTACAATCCATTATTTAAGAAGCCTAGATCAATAATTAAAGCATGTAAGAAATGCTAGGCATGTAAGGAAATGTCAGAACTTTTAGCGTTCGGTTTTGGTTCATCGAGAGAGGACTTTACTTTTCAAATGCCCAAGTACAAAGTAGTACCTGGAGAGTGATTGTGCGTTGGATTGGATACAATGCTGAAATTGTTGGTGTTGTTAATGATGGTTCATAGATAGACGAAATTATCCACGACTTCGAA
This sequence comes from Neoceratitis asiatica, assembly GCA_030068015.2. Lineage (NCBI taxonomy): Eukaryota > Metazoa > Arthropoda > Insecta > Diptera > Tephritidae > Neoceratitis > Neoceratitis asiatica. The sequence goes on along the minus strand of CM061525.1, from coordinate 35,881,261 downwards.
GTTATGACTGTCACCCTGACATTGGAGCCGAATCGGGAATGCGCAAACTGCTTATTTGAGGACAGAATATATTTCGTCTTGCCCTTGTTTACTACCAGATCCATTCGCTTCTCTTTGAACGCAAAACTTAGAAAAATTTTGGATAGAGAAGGCTCTGCGGATACACTTATTTCGGGCAACACTTATCCGATAGCATAACTCAAATACCAATTTTAAAACTTAAATGTCAATTTTTCGAAAAGAAGATTCCGTAAATCATTACATTTCAGAAATGTTATTTTAATTTGAAAATGAGTGAAATTTCCGAACACATAGTTTATGTGATACATTTTTACTATGAAAAAGTAAGAGAACTGCGAAAGCATACCGAAAAACTTTTGTGGCTTACGATAAGAATATTGTAAGTAAACGCCGGACCCAGGAATGGTTTGCTTTCTTCCGCTCGGAAAATTTCGATGCAAAATATGTATCTCTCTCTGATCTGAGCCAGTGCGACATACAAGCTGTCAGGAGATAGAAACCCCAGACACCCGCACGTGACAGTTCGGAATCATTTAACAAGGGCAGGCTTCGCAAAGGAGCTCGATGTTTGAATGACCGAACTAACATCAGTGAAATGCAATAAATTTAAAAGATTTCTGAAGCGAAATAGTCACAGGCGATGAGGTCATAGATACTAATGATCAATACATTGCTGATTAAAATTAATTTCCAATGAAGACAAATTTTGTTTAATAATTATATAAATAAAAGAACTGAATATGATACAAATTGGACTATAAATAAAATAATTTTGCAAACGTTCCTTCCCTTACTTTCGCTTTTATCAATAAGCCCGTGACTGTGCTCCCATCTACCTAGTATTTTTTAGTTAAATCTGAGCTCATTTTTGCATGAAAGATACTACAGTGAATACAGTTCAAACTGCGAATGTATCATATTTTCATAAGTGCATGCTTATTATTAGGGTTAAACGCAACAGTTGAGCATTAATACTTTAAGCGCTAATTGTAATTGAATATAATTTCAATTAAGAGTTAATAGCTGTCAGTGCATTGATGGCACGCCATATTGATTGCTTAATAAATGCAGACATACGTGTGTACGTATGTACTTACGTGTAACCCTATAAACAGAAATATTCACACAGCACTGACAACTGCACAGCACAAATATTTTACAACTATATATATATAAATACACACGTTTATTAACGAAGGATGTGGTGAAAGTGAAATAAATGTAAATGAGCTCAACAACTACTGGCATTGATATTAACTATTTGTTTCCTTATATGGAGTGAAATGAAAAATGGTAATAAAAATCAATTGATTTCATAACATATTTGGCATGCTCCACTTTTTTAAAAGCGGGGTAAAAAAAATTGAAACTACTTATTTAATGCGATTATTTTATTATTATTGTTGTTTCCATTTATTTTCCATTTTTTTGATACATTAAAATGTAAAATTATATTGGAATATAAATTAAGCCGTTTTTTTGGTGTTCAAAAATGTGCTTTTTATTGAAAAAAGTAAAAAGTACATCATTTAAAGTATTTTCTGCCAAAATAGAATTTTTCCTATTGTAATGCATAAAAAAAAATGTGTCAACTATGTCCTCGATCCAATATTTGAACCATTCTTCGATTTCTTCAAAAGTCACAAGCCGGTGGCTCCCCAAATAGTTTTGCATCCATCGGAAAACCTAGTATTCGGAATGAGAAATGTCTGGAGAATGCGGCGAGTGGAGTAATACCTTCAATTTCAGCGTTTCTTTGATCGCTACAACCACGTAGGGCCGAGCTTTGTCATGTTGCAAAATCACCTTGTCATGCCTTTCGGTAATTTCTGGCCACACTGCACAGCTCAAACGCATTAGTTGTAGTCGATAACGATTTAATTTTGCGTTTGGTTTATCTTTTGTGACCTTGATCCAATACAGCCTCCATTTTTTTAACTTCAAATTTTTGGACTGACCAGGACGCACTTTGTTTTTTAAGCTAAAATCACTACTTTCGAAGAGTCAAATCTACGCTCTGCAAGACTTATCGGTCCGAGCAGATTCTTCATAAACTTACGAAGCCCAATCGACAGTCATATGAGTGGACTGCACACGATGAGCCCGCTCCAAAACTTAGAAAAACGAAACAAAGTTATTTTGGGAATAATTTTCATTAGCTGCCTTGAAAAAGGAAGCATCATCAACAGCAACTATTGCATAGCATTATTGGACCGTTTGAAGGACAAAATCGCCAAAAGACGATCGCATTTGAAGAAAAAGAAAGTGATGTTTCGCCAAGACAATGCACCGTGTCACACGTCAGTGAAATCGATAGCAAAATTCCATGAATTGAGCTTCGGATTGCTTCAGCATTTACCGTATTTTCCAGATCTGGCCCCAGGAATCGATTTTCTGTTCCCAGATCTAAAAAGGATGCTCGCTGGGAAGAAATTTTCGTCGAATGAAGACGTGATCGCCGAAGCTGAGGCATATTTGGAAGAAATGACAAATTGTACAACAAAAATGATACCTCAAAGTTGGAGGGTCACTGTAATCAGAGTATATATGTTGAATAAAAAATGTTTTTTGCCAAAAAAATATGTTTTGCTATGGTAGGCCGGGGACTCTTCGATTGACCTTTAATCTCTGAATTCATTCGTCTTGGGGAAAGTGGTCTCAACCTTGTTAAAAATTTATTTACTTTTTGATGATTTGGAGGTTTTGCCATCTCTTTGGAGTTTTGTTATTAAAAAATGTGCCTTTTTGTATTCGCTGAAAATTTAAAAAAATATATAAATATTTAACAAAACAATATGAGTGACCCAAATCCCCAAGAGGGGTCCCGAAGTGAAAGATTTTTTGAGCCTCGGCGCAATTTTTCCGCTTTCATAAGATCATTCTCCGCCTGATCTACTCAACGAAGTAAAGGCCTTTCACTCTCTCTACCTCCATCGACGAATTCCGCGTCAAAAAACTACAAGTGCTTTCATCCATACGGACAACTTGCTTAAACTATGTCAATCTCATATAGCGCATAGTTCATTCTCTACGGTATTCTATGTTGTGAACGAAGTCATCATCTATGCCTCCACACCATGTAGCAGGATGGAAATAATGAGCTACTTGAAGGGGTTGGTTTTGGTTCGTCGAGAGAGGACCTTACGTTTCAATTGCCTACTCAGGCCAAAGTGGCACCTGGTTGCAAGTTATTCTGCGTTGATTTTTGACAGTATTGTTGCTGGTTCATAGATGGACGAAATTATCTACAACTTCTATGGCACTTAACAGCGACATAAGAGCCAACACGAGACGCAGTGTGCCAACAGAAAGAAAAATCGGCGCATACGCAAACACTCTCTTATAAAAGAGTCCTTCTCAGATCTTCAACTCGTTGTATTTTCTTCAGTAATAGATTAAAGAAGTAACACGATAAAGAATCAACTGTCAGATATCCCTTTCGGTATCGAATGGCTCGGGGAGATCTCCCCAATACTGACGAAGCTTTTGGAGTTACTAAGCGTGAGTTAACACAGCCATATAAATCTCACAGAGAATCCAAATAAGACACTTAGCGGCATAGAGGTAGCATCTTTTTGTGCTGTTGATGGCTGCTTAAAAATACACGAAGAGATTGAGAGTTGATCCTTTTCTCACGGGTCCAAGATTTTATGCATGGTGAATATCTGGTCTATGGTGGATCTACCAAGTCTAAAACCATACTGATAAGGTCCAATTAGTTTGTTGACTGGTGGTGGTAGTCTTTCACACAATGGAATCGATGGAATCTTATACGCAATATTAAATAGACTTATGCGACGATATTTGGCTCAAGGTGTGGTTGCCTCTTTTTAATTATATCTTCATCCGATCATATTCTGCAAAGAAGCTCATATATACAGTCTTTCATTTTTAAATAGTTCAGCTGGTTATTCATCGAGTCTAGTAATTTTTTTATTCTTCAAGCGGGCAATAGTTATTCGTCATAGTCGGATATTGAAACGTTTACTCCACCACCATAGATAACAGATGCAGGTTTATCATCTCCGGGAGTTGCACTTCCACTGCCATTCAGCAGGCTGGAGAAGTGTTCGCTCCAATATATTCATTATGCTCCGGACATGGCTTACCTGGTTACCTATTTGGTTCCTATATGAGTCCGTCTCGGTCTGTCGGAAATTGTCTCTATCAGCCAGTTTCTTGAAATGCCGCCCCTTACTCTCAGAGAACAGGATTGCAAGTCGGTAGGAAAATCGTTTTCTGTCTGTTGTGATTGCAGCTTTTCTACGTCGAGCCTTCCGGAAGTTTTTGAATAGTCGTTTTTTGCTGAACAGAGCGTTTACGCATATTCGCTGCTACAAGGTAGTGGTCTGTGTCTAGCACGATTTTGACATCGTGGCGTGGATTACGACAATAGGTGAGTTCTAGGCGCTCAAATAAATCATATTTGGGCATGTCGTCATTTTCTTCCCAACTGAGGCTATTGTCTCGCTCTCAGTGGAAGTTTAAAGTCTAGTGAGTCCGAAAACAGGGTATGTCACAGTGGCTCCATCAGGAGCTAAATAAACTATCGACTTAAATATTCAGAATTCAATTCGATGATGACTTCTTACCACCGATATATACAAACGTTTGAACTGGCATAGATTCAATTTGTTTTAGAATTTCTTACAAAAAATTCAAGCTAACCATTTGCAAAATCTAATGCTCATCTGTTACCACAAGCATGTGTACGTACATACTTGACTTAAAACATGTGTAAAATCAGTGCCGGAACTGTTACTAAATTTGGCAAAAGAGGCCAATATTTGCTCATACATACATAAATACATTTGCTATTTCAGAAGTGCATATTTATATCAAAAATGCATTTGTATGTGTGTAAGGTTGAACAAAATAAAAATAGCCTTTCGACATACAAGGATGATTTTGAATAAACCGAAAATCCTTTTACATGTCGCTGAGTTGAGTGAGCGGGCAAACAGCAACATAACGGCATGTATGTAGAGATGTATGTGTTCTGCTTAAATATGCATATTTATATATTTACACTCAATAGTTTTATGGTATTCATGGGCTACTCCGACATTTTCTCCCCCACCAAATTCCACATTTCGAATTAATAATGCCAAAAGGAAGAATTGTTCAAATTTGCTTACCGACAACGGCATTAGCTTAACGAGCAGTGGTGTGTGAGAGAGAGAGAGAGGAAAATAAATATATTTTTTGTAGTTGACAGTTGTGAAATGTATAAACACACATGGCGTATATACATACATCCACACATATTGCATACAGTTAATGTAGTACATAGGTATGTATGAATTTATGTATAAAAGCCATGCTGACTGCTTGGGACGAACTCCTCCACCCCTTTGATGTTGTCATTGTCGCAACATATTTTAAATTTCATGCTCTCATTTTCCACGGGTCAGAGGAGTTGATCTTTCATATCCCGTGCACACATATATCTGTAGGTTTTGGATTGTACAACTGTATATTAAACCAAACATTATTTGGCCTGAAGCCATGGCTCATATAGCCAGATATGTGTGAACACTCCAACATATAAGCATATGAAATCCCTTAAACAATGCGCACATGTACATGCAAACATACAGTCATACATATGTATATGCATACAAACTGAGCAACAAAAAGCTTGCCATTTTGTGCAGTTGTGCAAGAAAAAGGTTGGTTACTATTTTTTTGTTTTTGTTTTTGTTTTTGTCTTACTTGTTACTAAAATTATCCAATATAAATTTTACATTGTGTTTGTTATTGTTATTGTTGTTGTGATTACTATTGCACTACATATGTCTTGGAATAATGCTTTTAAGCTTTTCAAATACTAAATTTAATTTTATGAAGTTGAGAGACATGTGTATATGTGTATGTGTGTATGTGCCTACGTGTGATTTGTAAATCTCAGCGAAAATTATATTTTACCAAGATTATCGATAGTAAGTGGTCATAAGAAGTAATCCCAGTAGAGATACTTTTTTCTATAGCCCTTTTTTGACAGATCCCGCTTGAGTCGTGCATTTTTGTTCAGTATTGCTTGGCCTGAACAGCGTTTACAAATCATTCAACTTTATTACGAAAATTCATGTTCCGTAAAGAATATGTTTCGTGCACTTCGCTCAACTTATGGTCAACATAATCGGCCTACTGAGCGTTCTATTCGCAACACCATCACCCATCTTGAGATCCAGCATTCATTATTGGATAACATTCGACCGAATAAACCACGTCCAACACGCAGTGAAGAAAATATAGCGGCTGTAGCTGCGGGTGTACATGAAGACCGTAGACAGTCGATTCAGCGCCGTTCGCAGCATGGAAGGACTTGGCACATTTTACGTCGAGATGTTAAATGGAAAGCATACAAAATCGCTCGTCACGTAATGTCACGTTTTCGGCCGGTCGATTGGCCACCAAAATCGTGTAATATCACACCGTTAAACTTTTTCCTGTGGGGTTTGTAAGGTCTAAAGTCTATGCTTACAATCCCGCTTCGATTCAGGTCTTGAAGCAAAACATCACGCTTGTCATTCGCCAGTTACCAGACGAAATGCTCGAACGAGTCATCGAGAATTGGACTCAACGGATGGACCTTCTGAGACGTAGCCGCGGCCATGATTTCAAAGAGATAATCTTCAAAAAATAAAAGCCAAAGAATGCTCTTTCGAATGATGATAAAAATTATCCATTTTATTTGAATTTTTTGTGATTTTTTTTTAGTAGGGAACCTCGAAATGAATCACATATTAATATTTTTTTTTTAAGCATATCAAATCACTTCTTATCGCTTCCGAAAGAAGTACCTACAAAATATTGAGTTTTAAATTAGAACATTTACATCGTAAGACCTATGAATTTGGAGGCCGATATGAGCTGAGCGACGACCTATGCTGAATCAACAAACCAGTTGACTCACAGTTTGCACTCATATCACAGATCAACTATTGAAAACCATCGAGATCGGATAGTTTTGTACGTACCAGTGACCAGATCTGAAATTTAAAATTAAAATGTCACAAATGAAAGAAATATTAATTCCTAAGTGAATATCGTTTTCCTAAAAATTATGTCATTCTTGCTTTTCGTTTTTGTGCAAATATAAAAAGGTGCAATCCATCTTTCTACCCATCTTTAAAGTTTTTCCACCCTCTACCCATACCTATTTTTATCTTACACTCATTTAGATCTGTATTTAAAACAAAACCACATTTCTGGTATCTCAAACTTCCACCACAGATCAGATCACTGTGTTGGCTGAATTTTATATACATGGATTTAGAATTCGACACCAGAAAGAGAATACATTTTAAGAAAAAAAAATTTTTTTCACCGAAACGACACGATTAATGACCGATGGTAGTCACATTCGACAGCCTGCACTCCTTAACGCCGCACTCGACTGCAATTGCCACTACAGTACAGAGCCGCAACAAAATCCTCAAATCGTTAGCCGGCAACACCTGAGAGAAAGACAAAGAAACCTTGCGTGCAACATTCGAAGCAATTTGCCGGCCAGTGAGAAACTACACTGTACCGATTTGGACGCGCCGATCAAGACACAGTTAAAGAAGCTACAAGTATGTCAGAAACCCGTTCTAAAGGAAGTGACAAGAAACCTTCTAATACCAGCGGCGCATTACTTATTCAGTAAATCATCGCCTTTCACCGATAGTCCGTTAACAACTTTGTGAACTCTCTTCCTGCGAATGGAGTTCTCGAAATACTAACACCACCCATTGTAACACTTCTGCAATTAAAATCTAAATATTTTAGTCCGTTTGATTTCTACCTATCCAGACTTTACCCTGATTTTCCACGTATATTTCATTACTATATCAAAAAACCACTGAATAGACTTGAATTCAAAAGAAAGGTTTGTCAGGCCAAATAACACGTGGTAAAGCACCTTTGTACTTATTCGTTCATTGAGCAAAATGAGACTAAGAAGTCCTCATATCTTTCCTAATTGTTAAAATCTTTAATTTAAATTGATCAAACCATGATATGAGTATATTTATGTATTAGGCACTTTGTAACAGCTGAAGCGATTTTCCGCCGAGCTCATCCTACAATTTGTGGTTTTGCGTCTTGATGTTTTTACTAACAGATTAAGGGACCTACAGTTTATTCTAAGCCGCCTCCGAAAGCCCGAAGGCTTTATTATTTCATGTCAGAAATACTTGGAGGGCATTCACTGCCGAAAGGCGACCGCAATTAGAAAAATTGATTTTCTATAATTTTGGATGTTGGTCGAACCAGGACTCGGAGATAAAGGAGATACTATGATTAATTTTAGTGGAATTTGATTTGAAATACAAAGATTTGTTGAGCCCATACTGTATTTGCTTCAAAACTTGCAGTAGAGTTTCAAAAATTTCCTCTGATATTGAAAGTAGCTATGGCACCCAGATTGGCTCCTTGTAATTGACACATACTCGTAGTTATGTAGATTAATAGATAGACAGCGAATATCTGCTGATGATAAAGTTGTTCAATTTGAAGAGTTTTATACGTACAACTCTCAAGATATCACCAAGAAAACCGAGGCCGATAATGGCAAACCTAATTTTCCAAAACAAAGCACTACACTCAGTCTATTCTTCTTATACTTTCTTACAGCTTCTGCATTAATCGTAGTATCGTATCCTTTTCAGGCGTCAGTTAGACAGAGACCCGTTGGAGTTTTTACGTCATTGCCTTTCAAATTCAATAGTAGGCATGTGTGGAACTAATTTGCTACCAGTTGTAAGTAACCCAAAGTTAAACACGTTAATTCGAACAAGGTTCTTTTTGTCGATTCAAGGGAAAACCATCGAGTATATTCCTATATGTTTGTACTAATTTACAACGCAGTTATAAAGCCAATTGGGAGCACTGTGGTACATTCTTAATGGAAATATTCATTTGTACCATCATTCTCTGAAGTTGACTTTTGTATCATCATTCTCTGAAGTGGAAAGGAGCAGATTGAAGTATCTCACAAAACTGAGAAATCATCTCAATCCATTAGCAAGCGATTTTTGCAACTCATCAAGAGATTCCTGACTGCAGTGAAGAGATGTTCCCGTTTTCAAAGGAGAGCGTCATAGTTCCAAAAGGGATCAGTGTTAACTCGAGCTAACACGTATTTTCTGTATACAAAATTGTACATTTATTGTTAGGCTATAATAGCTTTAAGCAGATTCAGTAATAAATACTTTGTGCTCAATGGCAATAACGTGTCAGGAAGCCAAATACTTTAAGCGATTATACGCAGTTGTAATAATGAAAGATAATTTTTTATGAATTTTTCATAACATAATCAATCACAAATGATAAAAATTTAAATAGACTAATTGACAACACAATTCGATTATATAAAAATACTAATTATGAACTATTAATATATATATATGTTGTGCACTGCTTCTGCAGAGCGACGTCCAAAAAAGACGCTTGACTGCTCGATTGGTCGATTTTGATCATCAGAAATATGGTGGATTCTTTTAAACGCTAGATTAAGGCAGCTACATATTGAACGTAAAGGTGATATAAATTTAAATTTTTGTTATAAAATGGCGTCTTTTTAAAAGAAAAATCCTTTTCGCCTGAGAGATTTGCTCCAAATTGTTTAAAAAAGAAGACAAGAGAGAAGCGCTCTATAACTTTCAGAAACATATTAGATTTGTTTAATATATGTGGAAAATGGTTTATAGGGAGGAATATTTATTTGTATTTGTATGTAGAAAGTCAAATTGTACACGCCTGGATACATTTCTGACGGAATCGTTTACTAAGGGGCTATACTTAGTAGGGACATAAATACTGTTACACACATTTTATGCTATAAAATAAAAAATAATGAATGTTTTTGGACCAATTTTTTTTTACATATTTATTGATATACTTATATATTGTATATCGAAATGCCCGCTTTTGGCCTTCACGCACGCCTTAAGTCGGACTGGACAATCATCAATAGCCGCACGCACCTCCTCCATTGGGAAATTGGCCACAGCACGAATCAAAGCTATCTTAAGAGAATCAATGTTGGGGTATCTTTTGTGGCAAACCATGTCCTCTGAATGCTGGTAAATTGTTTTGAAACCAGAGTTGGCTTTATGGGCCGGCACAGAGTCTAGCTGAAAAGTCCATGGAACATGGAATGGTTAAGTGGTCTTACAACGGTTTCTTGGTAAACTTTGGCCGATGTTTTGACCCCTTGTACGCACAAATGCAAGTCAGTTACCCCATCATAAGAGACACCCCACCAAACCATGACTGAAGCTGGGTGATGACCTTTTTCGACCCGTAAAATCAGTTCAGATGCTTCCTTAGATTACCGTGCATACACCCTATCATTTTGTTTATTAAATTTTTCCTGCACGGTAAAAAATTTTTCATCCGTAAACAAGATTTTCTGTGCAAGTTATCAGCGTGCTTCACCAAAAGACGTTTGCATTTTACCACCCTATTTTTTTCAAAGCTGCAGTCAACAAATGTCCGGTACGGCGTTTGAAAGCCCCAATTCCCAAGTCTTTTTTAATAATTCGACTCATGGACTTTTGCGAAACATTCATCTCCCGGGCCATGATTTTCTGTTTTCGGAGCAGATTTCGCAGAATTCTTGATTTGACAGCTTTGATGACTTGCGGCGTTCGAACTGTGCGTGGAGGTTCCGACCGGTGGCGGTCTTTAACATCCCCAGTCTCCTCAAACAGTTTTATGCACTGGTAGACGTACATGCGACTATTGCCGAGCGGACGGAGTGTTTTGAAAATATCACCTTTTTTCATTTCACACTTAAAAAGCGCTATAACAGCGATACAGTTTTCATTATCTGACCATTCCATTTTGAAAACTCACACAATTTAGAATTTCCGATACAGACTAACGCTTTACAGGTTATATTTTATAAATCATATGTGGTATGCTTAATTCTTATTTATGTCTCTACCAAGTATAATATAGTCGACCGATGTGGCCCGTTCCAACAAATGATCGTATAATTTATCTGCGTGCCAAGTTTGGTAGAAATATCTCAAAAACTAGTTTGTGTTCAAACATACGGACAGACGGACATGACATCGTTCTGATCCGAGCGGTATAAATTTTGGTGGGCCCATCTCTTCTCTTCCTGGTACTTACATACTTCGGACCGAAGTTAATATACCAATTCATGTTCATAAAAGATATAAAAATAATAATATTTTTCTTTTGAATCTTATTTCTTCATTAAATACCTGAGGAGTAAATATAAATGTTCTAAAGACTTTATACCTGTCGATTGAGCCATTGCTGAAAAATTAAGATCATCATTATAAAAAAATTAATAAAAATGTGTTTAAAGTTTTAGAATTAGTTTGCATATAATCATTTATTTTTTAAATTCAAGAATATCTCCGAATATACATATCGCAAAGGTTTCAAATTTATAGAGAGTATATTTTAATAGAAAATATGTGCATTCAGAAAATATATTTGGGAATAATGCTTTAAAGGAACACTTAGTATACTTACCTAATACATTGGATTCACTCTTCTCGAACATCTAATCTTACATCGAACTTATACTTATATACTTCCGGCCAAACCGACCGAGAGGCCCGCCTAATGGATAAACGTAAAATCCAACAGACTAGTGAACAAAACCCCCGTACAGATTGGATCGTTCTAAACCTAAAACTGATCGCGGACAGTCGCGGTGACATTTGGGTATTTATACTGAAAAGCTAAACGTTTGCTCATCAGCTGCTTAAAGTAAATTTCGATTAAGAAAGGTTGAGAAATAAAGACATTATTTCGTAGTTTAAAACTTGCAGTAAATATTTCTTGATACAAAAAAGCGGGACAGAAAATTAAAAGCTGGTAGAATGATATTAAAATCGTTTAACAAACATCTGAATTGGTCATGCATTTCAAAATTTGTTTTGGCGAAAGTGCCTGGATGTTCTTAAAGGGATATTAAGGTAGTAAAGGCTTTGATAACCATTTTCAAAACCTTTGTTAACATGGGTAGTGAAATCAAGTAGGTTCGAAGAGATCGATTTACTTTTACAAAACTCATGTTGGAAAGTGTCAATTATAACTTTGCAATGTCCCGGTAATTCATTACACAGGGTCTACTACCAGATTTATGCAGGGATAAAATATATGGCTTTTCATAACAAAGAAAATATATTCTTCTGGATGAAGGCATTAAATATGTTCGTTAATGGTAGGTATAAGTATAAATCGACGCAGAATTTAAGTACATTAGATGGGATATTATCTGGAGGCATTGAACCATAAGAAGTATAGGGTGCAAGTTGGTTAGTTTCATCTAGGTATACACTGTTTAAATATTGAATGTAAAACACTTGGCAGGTGAGAAAAACTTTCCTCCGCATTACCGTTGTACATTGTAATTTTTAAATGTTTATCGGAGATTCTGTATTAGTAGGATATTCTAGAGATAACTCAAGGGATAAACAGAACAAAATGCAGAACAAAAGAATCACAGAGGTTAAGGGGGTACTCTAGTTCAGAGGCCCGAATTTCGAGCGTTTTTTGGCAATTGATAAAAAAAAAGATTTGAAATTTTTACTATCCATTTTTCTATCATTTGTTTATTTATATTTTAGGAGTACACCAAATAAATTAAAAAAAAAAAAAATTTCGTAGAGTTATGAGTCCTTGAAGTAGAGAGGGGAAAAAGGACGTGTCCTCGTCGCCATTATTTCTACCCTTGTGCTCATCTGAAAAATAAAACAATTATGTATTCTTAATTAGTACGAATTTCGCTATTTCATGAACCTGCAAAACTGAAAAAAAAAATTTTCATAAAATAACGGCTGCTCAAAAATAATGGTCGATTTTTTCACTAATTTTTGTCGAATTTTTTTAAAAATTTTACAAATATCAAATTTTCATTTTTATTAGTTCATGAGATAGAGAGATATTTAAAGAATATTCGCACTAAATTTCAAGCTAATCGGCTGATTAGAACTTGAGATGTTGTGGTTACTGCATCGAAAATAAGAGTTTCGAGAAAAACGTGTTTAGAGTTCCGCTTAAGGGCCGAACTGTCACGTCAGAAAAATACCTATATCTCCGAAAATAATTTCAATTTTGAAAAATCCTCTTACAGACATATTTTTAAATAGTTAAACTTTAAAAATATGCAAAAAAAAAAGAAAATCGAATATTCCAAAATTCAAGAGTGGAATACCCCCTTAAGAGAAAAATATCATAACATATCAACGAGAAGATATCATCCAAAAATATTAAACCCAACGCCTTCCCAAATATATTACAAATGTTAGATATTTGAAAAAGGCCTTGGTAAGAAAGCTCATGAACATTTTCTCACGTTGATCTATACACCTATAAATAGCGCTCATACGAGTGATCGTTAACAGTAAATCTTTACTATTATTAATTTTTCCATCGTTTACTTTTTGAATCAAGTTTTAAAAAAAACATTAAACAAAGAGTATTTCGCATTTTTCTATAAAAAAAAAATTTATGTGAAGGCTACAAATCATTTCTTTTAGCACTTAAACACTAAACACATTTAAAGAGTTTGAAAGAATTGTTGAGCTTAAAAGCTTATCCTTTAAACGCACGTGCACAAGGCTTTCAATGCCAACGTTTATTCCCAAATGGTTCGCCTAAATTAGTTTTCCACTTTCGGTTGCACATCGAAACAGCACGTTGACCGACAAAAGCACTCATTGGAGTCAGTGATTTTTCCGTGCACAACAAAGAGAAAAGTAAGCCAAAAATAGAAAGAAACTCACGGATAAAAATTTAAACACAAAAACAAAACCAATTGCGAGAACCAAGTCCATTTGGCGACGGTCGCGTACGAAGAAGCCACACATTTCTGCCAGCAACACGCTGCACCTGCGTCTTGCGCAACCAATAAGTGAGCAAATAAATACCTCAATTTCATTTTCGAACTTATCGCTTCGCTGATATCTAACGACATTACGTGCTGCAGAATCAATTTCAGTGCATAAACAAAAAGGATAAAATTGAAGACGGAATCACAAACAAAAAGAAAAAATGGAAGGATAAAAAATAGAAAAAGCTTCACAAGAGCCTGTGGCATGGTACGTACTGCAGAAGAGACGAAGCTCTTAAAAGAATTGTAGAAAATTATATAGAAAAGCTAGAAGCCAGAAGACCTGTAAGTCAAACCTACCCACCCCACACTTCTACCACCTCCACCACCACCTTGACATGGCTTTCTAAATACAAACGCTAAAACAAACAGTGAGGAAAATGGCAACCAAGCACGAAGCTGTGTAAACACGAACCAAATCGTGGCAATGGTATAAATAAAATGCAACACGTTGTGTGAATCAGATAAGAGGAAAATGACAAAAGGATATGGCGGAGAGGACTAAACATTATGTTCACAGTCAACAAACAGGAAGCGCGATGGCTCGAGTGGGTCACACAGCACCAGGGCAGAGCAGAGACATGACCAAGACACTGACTGGCTGACTTTACGAATTGTAAGAGACATACATAAATATATATTTTTCTTAAACACACTCGGGGCGTACAACGTTTGGCGGCCACAGCCAGGCAACTCTGGTCTCCAATTGAATGAAAGTATTCCTATAATAATCCAACTAGCAAGGGAGAGCACAAGCGAACACCCACCAAAGAAAAAATACGAAACAAAACACAAAAACAACAAAAGAGGCATATTCTCCGCTCTCGACTTTGGCTCTACACCAACCGATATGTACAATATACGGTTCTGTGCTCACATTGCCGTCGACGACCCTTTACGGCGGTCGGTTATGGAATTTATTACGTGTAAATGTAAATAGCGGCACGTTCTGCATCGAAGACAAATGTGCAGCTGTCAAGCGGACAATAATGCTAACATAACGGTGGCGGCAACATGAAATGGTAGTAGCAGTCAGAGCGGCAGCCAGTGCGGCAGTAGTAATGTCAACAATAACCCTATGTGCGCTTATAAAAATACTAAAAATAAATGAAAATAAAGAAAAAAATTTTATACTGCAAAGTTATTGTTAGCATGAAGGCAAAGTGCAAGAGAATGCAATATACGACAGTATGTTTAAGTAAAACAGCTGCGCTGCTAAGGTTCGTGGGTTCGAAAAAAAAGTAGTAAAAACAATGTAGAGATTACTTGCTGGCGGTCTCCTTTTCTGATTTTGTGCTCTTCGTCCGTGGGCGTATGAGTAATGCGCTATCATTGCACTTATTTATTTACCTATTGTGGGTACTGTGTCAGGCAATATGTACAATAGTTGACACATAATGACACACACCTCAGTCTTCGAGAAGTAAATATAATTTGCGAGAATCACTTAGCAGAAGGCTTAAAGGCTGAACACCATTAAGCTTACAACGGGCCCGTCTCTTCGCACAAAGAACCCAACTCAGCCCTATTAAAAAGCCAGCATCGTATGAATTGATCGAAAATAAAATAATGATCTCTGGATAACAGAAATGATGCGTGTTTGAGAGCACTCAGAGTGAGTATGATCAAAATCGCCAACATAGTGAAGTCATATTGCCTGATACCTCTCCTCTGCCCAGTGCAGAAGACATTTGAGGCATTGCTGCATTCGTCATGTACAAGTACATACTGAGTAAAGCAGCACTATAGCTTAGCATCCAAAACCGGCACCGCGTCGCATCCCGCACCAATTATCACGTAACTACTGGGCTTATCGAAAGCTCGTGAAACAGTCAATCGCGTAGTGTTCCGTATTAAACATCTGGATGTTAGAGGTTCAAGAATTCTAGAGCGGTAAACTACGCCTACGTAGGGCCAACTTAAATTTAATAATTTTCTCGGCGGTCGGGTCTGCCTACCGGAACGGCTCGAATTTTTATTCGGCCAAGGACCGTCACTCCCGCAATATTGTCCAAAAACCAATTTGGGAATATTTTTTCGGTTATAACAATAATAAAAAAGACAACATTAGACTTTAAAACTTCCTCATTACCGCCGGGTTGAAGCGGTGGACCACGAAGTACCACATTTGTCCGCCGCAATCGCCAAAATTTCGTTTCAAAATCCAAACTTATGATAATTATACAGAGTGTCTCGTAAATAATCTTCTGCTTTTGTTTGATTTTTACATTTCGAAGTTTCCTCTACCATTAGAGCTTCTTTTCTAGACCTCCTAAGCCATTACTGCTCGATATTGGCTTTTGGCCAAGGTAAGGATAACCTTTTTATGTAAGTAAACTGGACGACATTTACAATCTCCAGTAAAATCTCCGGCGACCCTTTTCACCATGGCTCGATCTGAATATTAAAGTCTTAAATAACAAAATTCATTTTGTTAGTAACTCAAAAGTACTGGAAACAAAATCTTCAAGTCTCTACCCGAAAGCAGCAGCCTGCAGGACAAACAAATGCTTCAGACAACTAACGAGGCTATCGGCCGGTCCTAAATTATACCACACCAAGTTTGACGTCAGAAGTAAGCGAAATGTGAATGAAGAAGTTAAAATCTAATCAGAACTTCGCCTTGAGGACCACAGCAGGTAACCTCCCGACTTCATCTGTACAACACCTAGCGAGACATTTGTGCTAGCCTAGTTAGGAAGTATAATATTAAGCGGCGCAAGCAATATCTGTTGATATATTACCGCAGTGACACTCTTACAGACACCTGCTCAAAGCAGAACCTCACCCAAGACATCACCAGGGAATGACTCTATTAAACAAACTACTTTTAGCAATATGCTACAGAACCGCTAGTACCGAAATGCTGCCAATAGTCATTAAACACCAATCAAGGAGAGTCTGAAAAAACCTTCATCAACGATCTTTCAGTAAATGGCGTCATCGAAATCCAACCATAACCCACACAGTTATCTGAATAATACTGAAAAAACTAAGGTCTGGATACTGTACTAGACTCAATCCCTACTCATTGAATCTAAAAAAAAAACCTGCTCATCAAACACTCCTTTCCTTTGGGCCATATCTCGTTTTCTGGTTGTCCTATTAGAAGACTTCGATGTGATTACCTTGTTCTGTTTACTTCTAAGTGGGATTACTTAGCAGATGCAATAATATAGAAAAAAGTCCTTGAAAGAGAGAGACGTCGATGTTAAGAATTGGTGTCAAATGCTGATTAATTAATCCCCATCCCCATTTCGTGGGCAGCTTACAGTATGCGATTGTTTCTGTGATTTTTTCGTGTAATAGAGATCTGGAAATTTGCGGGAACATCGCATAAAGTTCTTTCACAGTTAATCTGTCGTCAGTCACAATTAAAGGTATTCCGGTCTCTATTCATCATACACAGACTTACGATCGTTTTTAAATTCGGGACACCACTCGTGTATACTCGTAGAATTTATAGCTTTATCACCATATGCCGTTTCCACCTCATTATAAATCTCAAACAGAGGTTCTCTCTACCAAATGAGATAACGGATGACGCCATGGGATGAATTGACTTCGAAACGGCCTCGTTACAAAGGGCTTCACTTCCGAGTTACCTACACAATAAAAATAAGATCTCTCCTACCATGAGAGCCTCAGTATACTTACTTCTGGATATACTCATTATTTTAAAACGGATACCGAAATTGCGTGTGTAAAGCTGTTTTAACATTATTCGGCAATCAATTGTCAATCGGAGTCGGTTCCAATGCCGACTGGATATTAGAAAAAATCTTAATATCCTTAAGAGAAATAATAATAATTTCAACAACTTTCGCTTAAAGAATGCTACGCCTTTCGAGTTCCTTAATAGTCTTCAAAATATACCGTTATTCAACACAAATAAAGTTAGGAAATTATTATTTTGCTTTCTGTGACTAGTGACTTTTCATCACAGAAGCATTCTTCTCACTTTGCTTCCCTTTCACTTTGGTCATATCATTATTCTTTCCCTTGCAATAAACTATCACATTGTTTACTTGTGTTACTGTCATTCTGTTGATTTTGTTGTAGTGTTTATTTCCTCGTACTCACAGACTCGCTACTACCAATGCAATGCGAGTGCACAAACAGCACTTAAAAAGGGAACTATGCGAGTACTTGTTTTCACTCACATACAAAGGTATGCGCTGTTGCAGTCTCTTTGCACAAATGCCATTGAGTTTATTTGCTTGGTGGGGTATTTTCGCTCCTTTCGTGTCCTGTCGTCATTCACATGATTGCGACTATTTATAATGTTGTTGATATTCACATGCTTACAAACTCAAATAGGTGGACGAATATAAGTATGGATCTTTATAAATATATATATATATATATACATATATATAAGAGTATTTGTTTTAACTGAGAATATTTGCACTCGCTGTAACATTTGCTTATGCTGATGGTCATCAGCGTCTTATGATAAATTACTTTGGACTAAAATTTTTTAAACCCGACAATATCGGAGCGTAGCGCCGCTAAGGTGACTCCAAACACCAAGTGAAGTCAGGTAGCACTCCGCAGTGATCCTTCAAATCTTTCCAATGGAGTGGAAGTATCCTTTTGCTTTCTTTCAACCGATAGAAACTGCATCAAATAATTTCAAAGCTGGAGTGATTTCATTTATTCGGAGTACATGCCAGCAAAGCAGCTTTGTTCGCTTCGTATATCGCGTACAGCTCATCATTCTATCGTCTGTAGCATTCGCCGCTGATAATACGTAAAGCACCATAAATCATCCCCAAAACCTTTCTTTCGAATACACTTAATGCCGGCCCATTAGATGTTGTCATAATCCACGCTATGACATCCTATAACAGGAAGGGAATGATGAGGGTTTTATAGAGCGCGTGAAGAGCAGATTTTACTTTTCAACTTTTTATTTAGTTCAAAGTGGAGCCTGTCGATAAAAGTTCTCAGGTTATCCATGGGTATTAAACTAAAGCCGTATCGTAGCCTATCGTCTATTGATCTTGCTGTTATATAGATTTATCTGAAGAGTCTTCAATATTGTGTTCCAGATTCCTCTCAGGATTACGCTGAATATCTGGACTACACTTCTCTGCTTCTCGGAGCTTCCAAGTGGCCTCTAGGATCTCTCCCAGATCCTTATCCTCCTCTCGCTCTTTTAGCGTGTTTTCATTGTCATCATCAAGGCCCCATCCTGGCATCTTAAGGAACTTAGCTCAGACATCTTGTTTATTTCGAGGATATGATTTTGGCAGCCATCCTCAGTGCCGAAATCGGCGGCCTTTATTACATCCAATCCAAATCAGAATTGCATCCTCCGGTCCTACAACAGATTTATAACAACTGAATTTACTCGTAGGCGGAAGGAATTGTCTTTACATTTGACAATTTTTACTCTGAAATTTGGCGTTTTATCACCGAAATTTGGCATGGGTATGTTTGGGATTCATTCTAGCGAAGAGCGAATCTAGAGGCTAATGCTTCACTACTCTCCAGCGCCTTTGAGTAATTAGTCCGGGAGTGTTGCTTTGTCAAGATTAAGTGTTTCTTGGATAATCACTAGCTGTTTCCTTAGTCCTCGACGGTGCGGGTTTCCCCCAACAAGCCATACGTATGGCTTTACAGCGTTGTTCCTTTGCTTCAATTTTTCCCGGTGCCCAGCTGTTATGCTCCTTTTTCGACCTGGTTTGCAAATCTTAGATCCATAGAGGTGAATCACGGTCTTGTGACGTAGTAAGCCCGGTCTTCTCCTTAGCTCTTCCTCTTCTTGCGTTTGAGACGACGCTTGGACTAATATTGCAGCGTTCTTTATTTCATTTTCGACTACCATGTTGTGAAACCTCTATGGCGGAAGACTGGATTGACATTGTTCACGAAACGTTTTTTCACATCAACATTTCTCAACGTAGCGACCTAGAACCGATCTCCTTGCAAAGAAGAGAAGTCTAGCTACACTATCGAGTTGCCAACATGACGAAAATAAAATCTCTCCGGCCACAGTGGATATGCCTCATATAGTAGAAAGCATTCTTGAAGATAGTCTCCGCCTGTTCAATATTATTTATTCACCCAAATATTACAATATGGGTAAGAAACGAAAAAACACCTTAACTACAGAGAGTATTTTTTTGAAATATATAATTTAGATTGAATTTCTCTCATGCAGTTAGCAGTTGATATGAGTGGTTGCCGGAAAAGGAGTTGCAAATGCTTTTATACAAAACTATAGTAATGTGTGTTTTTCCTTTGAATTTGGTAAGAGGAATGCAAAATCCTTGGGTTTCATAAGTTCTCTTTATATGGCGAGAAGAAGAAAAACACTTTCCCCCAAAAGGATGCGCGTCGCGTTTCAACGCCATAAATAGTCGTAACAAGTGTGGGAATTTATACTAAGAAGCTTTTACTCATACGATTATGTAGGTATCTTTGTAAATATTTCATTGAGAATGGCTATGTCGTGAAAAAGACTGCTAAACTACTTATGTATTGCTGGGCTTCCCCTTCTGTTTTTCAGTTAGATTTCCACTGGTGAAACTCACGGTATGCATGTCCATTTAAATGAACATATGTATTTGTATGAACATATGTATATACATAAACACACGAACATACATATGTACATATATGTTAGTAGTACCAGCTCGTACTATTTCTGTTCGAAATCCTGCAGGCGTGCACAACTGTAAATTTTATTTCGCTCGGCACGTGCTTTGCCGCCTTTTACCCAACTTGTGTGCCGCTGTGGCTATCGCCACATACATATGTACGTGCATACTCATATAATAGTTTCTATTGCAACATGCCGCCGCTTTCGTAGCCTGCTTGTTGCCGTTGTGCATAGTATGCACCTGTCGCATTTGTAGCACTTCATTGCCGGCATCATGCCAAGTTATTTTTGTGGCTGCCCATGTGTGAGTGTGAGTGTGGGTTTGTATGGGAGTGGAGGGAGGAGGGTATAGTGCATATACAAAGTAAAAAGCCAGAATGAATATCTGTGTGTGTCTATGTTCGCTATTTTTTCTCACCTCTTTAGTTTTGTATGCCGCAACGCGGTTTCGCTTCTAATATGTTGCACCTGCACAAAAGTTTAGCTCTCACTCGTCTCATGCCCTCTTCTTCCTCACTCTTATGCTTGGTGATGATGCGGGAATTTAATTATTAAATTGCAAAATATGCTGCTTTCACGTTTGGCGAAGCACATCGGCGTTTAATAAAGTGAAAGCCTTGGCAAGGCGATGTCAAATATTTCGATTTTATTCGCGATGTGACAAAGTTGTATGGCATTTGGCTTACTTATTTTGGGAAATATGCAAAATGACATACTAGTGGATGATTTAGTGAGAATTGTAGATCTTCTTCGAAGTTTTCAACTTTATCTGTGTGTTTGCCAGTATGCCATTGAAAGTAAAGGAATGCCGTAAAAATCTTCAAAAGATATATCTAAACCTCGAAGGCGAAAACGTATATTTGAATGATACAGAATACTTAGCGTGAAAAGTTTTCCTTTCCTTAAGTAAGAATATTCTAGTTCTGCAGAGCTTGGGGCAATTAATATTGTAATCCCAGGATTATATACAAAAATTACAACAAAAATAACCGTCAATCGTTCATGGTCGGTTTAAATCTGTGGGTCTCTCCACTTATAGGAGAAATTACATGACGAACATTACAAGCAATTGCAAGATCAAAGATACCCTCAATTCTATTGCCGAGTGGTTACCAGAGCACACTACAATTCGAAAGACCAAGGCTGGAGTCCTGGTTCCACAAACATAGAAAATTATAGAAAATCGGCTCTCCGAGTGTATTCCTGACATAAAATAAGAACTCCTCATAAAAATCCAACAGCCGTTCGGAAGCGGCTTAGTATAAGCTGTAGGTCGCTCCATTTGTCAAGACGCAAAAACCACAAATTGGAGGAGGAGTTCAGCCGAAAATCGTTTCAGCAATTAAAAATGCCATAAATGCTTATAAATGGTGATTTATATCGAGGTTCCCTACATTTTTAATGAAAAATATGCAGAAAATTCAAATTTAATGCGAAATGTTTATTATTATTTGAAAGAACATTCTTTGGCATTTATTTTTTTAAGATTATCTCTTTCAAATGTTGACCGCGGCTACGTCTCCGATGGTTCCAATTTTCGATGACGATGAACAACGTTTACAAATCATTCAACTTTATTACGAAAATTCAGGTTCTGGAAAATAATCTGTTTCGCGCACTTCGCTCCACTTATATATAGTAAACATAATCGGCCTACTGAGCGTACTATTCGCAACACTATCACCCATGTTGAGACCCAGCATTCATTACTAGATAATATTCGACCGAATATACCACGTCCAGCACGCAGTGAAGAAAATATAGCGGCCGTAGCTGAGAGTGTACACGAAGACCGTGGAGAGTCGATTCGGCGCCGTTCGCAGCAACTCGGACTAACTTATGGAATAACTTGGTTCATTAAATGTCGAGATCTTAAATTGAAAGCGCACAAAATACAGCTTGAGCAAGCACTGAAGCCGCTCGACCTTCTCAAGCGACATCGTTTCGCGCTATGGGCTCGTGAAAAGTTCCAAGAAGATTCGACGTTTTTGAGAAAATTTTGTTCAGAGATGAGGCCTATTTCTGGCTCAATGGGTATGTAAACAAGAAAAAATTACGCATTTTCGATGAAGAGCGACCTGAAGAGATCCAATAACTGCCATTTCAACCAGAAAAACAACGATTTGATGTGGTTAGTGGGCCGGTGGGATCATCGGTCAATATTTCTTCAAAACTGATGCCGGAGAGAACGTAACCGTTGATGGCGACCATTATCGCGCCATGATAACCGACTATTTGATGCCTGAAATTGAAGTTCGAGATCTCGCTGACATTTGGTTTCAATAAGACGGCGCCACTTCCCACACATCGTATCAATCAATAGATTTATGGAGAGAACCATTCGGTGAGCAGATAATTTCACGTTTTGGGCCGGTCGATTGGCCAACAAGATCATGTGATATCCCTGATGTCTAAAATCTATGCGGACAATCCCGCTTCGATTCAGGCCTTGGAGCAAAACATCACGCCAGTCATTCGCCAGTTACCAAAATGCTCGAACGAGTCATCGAAAACTGGACTCAAGGGATGGACCATTGGGGATGTAGCCATGGTCAACATTTGAAATAGATAATATTCAAAATATAAATGCCATGGAATGTGTCCCATTAAATTAGAATTTTCTGTATTTTTTGTTAAGTTGGGAACCTCGAAATGGATGATCCGTTAATTTTGATTCCTATAATATAACTTTGTTTTGTTATAATTTAACTTATTTAATTTTTTTTCCATGATATTTTCTTATTTTATTGTTTTTATTTATTTTAATTAATTTTATTTTATTTTGTTTTATTTTTATTTTTTAAATAAACATTCTTATTTACTTTAAAGTTAATAAAAAAATAAATCCAAATCTGGTTTTTCCAATAAAACCCTAGTTTTAATTTATAAATATCTAATAAGTAGAAAATAAATAATTTTTTGTAAAACATATTTTTTTACTTCATATATATTTCAATATAAGCCTTATAATCAATGAAAAAATCTTTCTTCTCTCTACAGTAAAAACATTACGTTTGCTTTTCAAAGTTGAAATTTAACCTCAAATTTACTGGTGGCAAACAATCAAAAGGAAATTCGACCAAACAATGGAATTAGTGTCAGGCGGCTCAACATGATGACAACCGCAATTGAAACCACATTTGTCACTCGCCCAGTGGCTTCAACAACATCTCCGCCAGAAGTCACATTAATAGGGAAGTCGACGGAGAAATCAAACCTTGCCAACCCACCATCAACCACAACAACAACAACAACACAAATTATAAGAAGAACGTCAAGTGAGACAAGAGAGAGACCACAGAGTTTGTATTTAAGAACTACGCTAACGCCAACACCGACACCAGCGCCAAAGCCAACGCGAGCGTCGACATCAACATCACAGACGACGCCACCAAGCAAGGTCACAACAGCAGCAACAAAACGTTGTTATTTCAATCGAACTCCCCACACAGCACACAACACTGGACGCCGCATGCGGCAGCTACTCAATGCACATTTGGTCATTACAGCAACAACATTGCAACAATGTACAGCAGTACGATGGCAATTGCTGGTTGCCTTTCTCATCTGCAACTGTATTGGTGAGTAGGTTCTTTGGAATGCATCTATACTTCTATGTACTACTATTGCCATTAAGTGTATGAATATATATATATATATGTGTGTGTGTGTTGGTGGGTGTTTATCTAAGACGAGATCTACAGGAAATGAAACTAATAAAAAGGTTAATTAATTTATGCTTTCACCTTTAATACTCGTATGTACGTGGAACGGATGTAGGTAAATACAGTAGCATAGAAATGCAGCATTATTCCAACATATATATTTGCTGGCATACAATGCAATGTGAGAGTTCAGCTAAAGAGTTTTATAGGTATAATGTTTTCCGTGCGAAGAGCAAAGTCCGGAATTTTTCAAATAATGAATCTATGTATGTGCAATAAATGTTTAATGAATTGAATTTCATATTTTACATTGCCTTCGACAAAGCTTCGGCTTTAAGGAAAGCAAAATAACTTCTAACAAAGTAAAGTATGTCAAAAGTTTTTTCCAATTCTTTCCATTTTCTAAACGAAAACGTTATGTATAAGGCAAAGCTTGAAGTAGGAACCTCTGAATCACCTATATACCTTTCATGAGCATGAAATGGTATATTAACTTTGGTCCGAAGTATGTAAGTACCAAAAATGAGAAGGGATAGATCCATCAGAATGACGAGCTATCCGTCCATCTGTTTATACGTAAACTAATCCATCAGTTTTTGAAATATTTCACCCAAACTTGGTAAGCAAATTTACTGGTACATTTATACGTATATTTGTCGGAAAAGGCCAGATCGGACCACTATAACATATTTACGACCGATATTTCAGATATGAAACTTTGTTGTCAAATCTCTGCCAAAAA
Source organism: Neoceratitis asiatica (assembly GCA_030068015.2). Taxonomy (NCBI): domain Eukaryota; kingdom Metazoa; phylum Arthropoda; class Insecta; order Diptera; family Tephritidae; genus Neoceratitis; species Neoceratitis asiatica. Next base: position 35,856,353 of record CM061525.1, on the reverse strand, counting down.
GTTTCTGAGAGCGTGAGGTGAGGTGTTTTACAAACATGAACTTAAGGTAATATTGACCCTATAAATTACCGAAATCGATTTTTGCAATTTGTAATAAAATTGATAAGTTCATGAAAAGTATAAAGACTTGGGCATGTCCGAAGACAGCTATTCTTTCTTGTTTTTTTTTTGGCACAAATATTTCAAAGGAAAGCTAATAAAAAGCAAATTATGTTTTCCCCGAACAATCGTAATTATGCTGAGATTTAGGATGAGTAATACAACTTACACAGCCACATAAGCCTTACTAGGAAACCAGCGGCAGCTCCTTTTCTTGCTGTCGAAGGCTGCTTTCAAGTCTACGAATTGTTAATGTGTTTTGGTCATTATCTTAAGGTTTTTCCAGGATTTGGCGCATGGTAAATATTTGGTCAATTGTTGATCTACCTGGTCTGAACCTTCACAGAAATAGTGCAATCAGTTTGTTGGGTTTTAGTCTTTCACACAATACGCTAACAGGACCTTAAATGCGACATTGGAAATACTTACTCCACTTTCATTGCTGCAGTTTGTTGGATCTATCTTTCTGTGAATTGAGCACGGCATACTTAGATTCTAATCGTTGAGTGTGCTTTCGACTGACCATATTCTGCAAAGAAGCTGATGTATGCACCTAGTCATTTCTACGCAACTGGTAAACCATCGGCTTCCTTCGATTTGTTGTTTTTCAGGCGGGCAATTGCTATTTCAACATCATCATAGTCGGTTAAAGGAACGTCCATTAGTATCGATTCGGGTTCGAGTTTTTCATCACCACGTATTTTATTTTCACTTCCTTTCAGCAGGCTGGATAATTGTATCCTCCATAAATTCACTATGTTCCGGGTATCAGTTACTAGCTCACCTATTGAGTATGCTCCGGCCTTAAACCGGCACATTTTCTTCATAAAATTTTCGAGAATTACCCATGTCGACCAGCTTCTCAAGCTCATTACGCCTCTTTATTTTTTTGTCTGCATATGCGTTTCGGTTCTCTCTCCAACTCTCTCTCTCGGGCACGTATTGTGGTCGATCCAAGTCCGTTACGAGTCTACAAACTATCCGTTTATCGCATCATGTAGTGGATTTTGGCACTTTGAATCGGATATGCTTTTTGTACGAATTTCTGAATTCAGAAAATATTATTGGTATCAAGTCGTTTAGATTTCGGAAAGCTAATTCCCAAGAAAGCTTTTCGTTGCTTCTCCATAAAAGTTTCCAGGTTTATATTGAGTATCTTGGGTTTTAATTTGTAGAGTAACAAAAAATAATCTTAACTATACTGCGGTCCCAACAGGATATCTCGTAGAATTCTAACGTCATTGTGAACAAACCAGCAGCCAGTCCATCATTCTTGAAAACACCTTTTTATTTAGATTCTAGAAGAGCACCTCTCCTTAGATTTTATAGTCTATTTAAATGGTGTTTTTGTAGAGGTATAGAACTTTAAGTTGCAATAAAACAACGGCTTATCCGCATAGCCCCACAGAAAGTAATCTAGCGGTGTTAAATCACAAGATCTTGGAGGCCAATTTACAGGTCCAAAACGTGAAATTAGGCAGTCACCAAACATGTCTTTCAATAAATCTATTGCGGCACGAGCTGTGTGACATGTTGCGCCGTCTTGTTGAAACCACATCTCCTGGACATCATGGTTATTCAATTCAGGAATGAAAAAGTTAGTAATCATGGCTCTATACCGATCACCATTGACTGTAACGTTCTGGCCACCATCGTTTTTGAAAAAGTACGAACCAATGATTCCACCAGCCCATAAAGCGCACCAAACAGTCAGTTTTTCTGGATGTAACGGTGTTTCAACATACACTTGAGGATTAGCTTCACTCCAAATGCGGCAGTTTTGTTTGTTGACGTAGCCATTCAACCAGAAGTGCGCTTCATCGCTAAACAAAATTCGCTTATGAAAATCGGGAACAACGGTTCTTTCGTTTTGGGCCCATTCGACGAATCTACGCCCTGATGATGACCGTTTGGCTTCAATTCTTGCAAGAGTTGGATTTTGTAAGCACGCTAACCAAGATTCTTCTGCAAAATCTTCCATAAAGTGGATGGACACAGATCCACTTCCTGTGCCCGATGGCGGATGGACTCATTCGGGTCTTCCTCAATGCTACGCTCTACAGCAGAAATAGCTTCTTCTGTACGCACCGTACGGTGTCTGTGGGGATGCGAGTTATCAATAAGAGTAAACGTGGTGCGAAAACGTTCCATGGTTAATCGAATTAACTGCTCTGATGGACGATTTTGTCGACGATAAAATGGACGTAGTGCGCGATATGTTTTCCGCACAGAACTATTATTTTTGAAATAAAATCGCACTATTTGCAAGCGTTGTTCAGGCGTGAGTCTATTCACGATTAATTGCCAAATCAAACTGAGAATAAATCACTTGACAGCTGTTAAATCGGTCGCCATCTTGAAAAGTAATGCCAACTTAAAGTTCTATACCTCTATAAAAAAACCACCCTTTAGCATGTAACTGATACGAAATATTTATGAAATAATTAGCGACGTGCCTTAACTCCACTTCTATACATGACGTTACCTCAAAAAGCTGGACTAGCTACTGATGTTGTTGGGGCGTAAAAAAGGTAAACCTTTATCTCTTCTAGTACAGAAGCTTCACTTCCTTAATAAGATTTGATATAAGTTAGAAAAGAAAGAATAAATGTTGGCTAAAACTGAAACATTTCCCTTTTTGGATTTTGTAAATTTTTCTGAGTTCTTAAAAAAATATGTTTCAGAAAAAAAATTAAAATATATTTGATTTAAAATATAACTGAATTTACGTACTGTGCCAAAGCACTTAGAGTAGTGAAGATTTCCTGCAGATTGTATGAAAGTGGATGTGTGTTTGTGTTGCACAACAGATGTTTGACAACATTAATGTATTTCTTATGTTGCTTCATTTGATTTGCAACAACAATTTCACTTACGTAACATTATAGTTATTAAAAAGTATACTTTATGTGCAAGCAATTATGTAAAATATTAAAAAAAAAATTACAAATCTGAATTTTTATAATTATGCGTTTAGTTTAAATATTTTTTCTTGTTTTTGTCTTTTTTACGCGATTTGTTCAAATGCTGCTTCATTGATTTGACCCATTACCATTCACAAATCGAATAAAAAAACTGATTGAAAATTGTGTGTGTTTCAAAAAATAAATAAATAAATAAATAACGAAAAATCCTAAAATTCAAAAATCAACCCCACCATTCCTGATCATCATCCCTCATTCATGCACTTCTCACGTTCAAAATGCAAATGTTCAAAAATGAAAAAAAAAATCTAAAATCGCAACCAAAAACTCAAACTTCACCTTTAAAACCATTGAAATGAAGATATTTCCATTTCCAACCAAATCTCGACAGTGGGCGCATTCGAGCCGGACTTTGTCTTTCCGCTGGAGAACGTCACCGTAGCGCAGGGACGCGATGCGACCTTTACGTGTGTGGTTAATAATCTCGGCGGTCACAGGGTGAGTGGCGACTCCTCAACGGCCAGGGTATGTATCGGTTTTGAAGTGGCGTATAAAGAAAGAAAGAAAGAAAAAAAACGTTTCCACTTTTCAGTTCTCAATTTTTCTTTTACAATATTTACGAATTTTAGTTTCCCAGCACCATTTGCGTTATTAAATGATTTTGTTTAAATGACTTCACTGATTTAGTTGAAATGCACTTAAACGAATTAAAATTAATTAGAAATTTCAATGCACCAGCGCACCTAAGTATTACAACAAAAACAGTAAGAAAGCAAAAAAAAAACAATTATATAAATCACTTTCGATTTATGTAGTGCACAAAATTTGAAAAAAAAAAATTAAATACAAATTCACAAAATTAGCTACACATACATTTGGAAAAATTTGTATTAAAATGCACCATTGCACTATATGGCGGCATAGACGCACAGAATTAATTGAAATTATAAGCACTTTTTAGTTTTCATCATAAATAATCATAATACGTAAATTTGCACCAATGCACAATAGTTATTTACGTTTTAATTGAATTTCAAAAATTATTTAAAAAAAGCAATAAATACAATAAATAACATAAACTTTGTAGCAGCACTCAAACATACATGAGCATTTAGAGAATTTAAAATATATCATATATAAAGTGCACTTTTGGAAGCAAAAATGGTTTCATTTCATTTGAAATTTTCATTTTTATTTACTCAAATACAAACACTCATAACATTACAAAACAATTTTTTTTATTTTTATACTTTAAAATATCCAGTTACAGACACAAACTCCATTTTTCGTTTAGAGTATTTTAAATCCTTACAAGAAAAGTGGCTTGTGAGCGTTGAAATAAAAGTCTGCATATTCAATTGAGAGACTTTAAAAGAGTTATTGCAGTGTTATGCTTTTTCAAGTCATTGTTCAATTACATTATTAATTTTTTTTAGCTGGATCAGACCATATTTAATTTTTGGGAAAGTAAAAAATGACAGCAATTGTCTGAGTGATCACTTTCATGCAATTTTTAATACAAGCTTTAAAATGTATTCTGCAATATTTTTTAGCCTAAATGTATGCGACGGTCATATTTGAATCTCTCTAACTTTTTATTAACTAAAACGTTGCCTACATTCAGGATGATATTTTATTAAGCCGAAACCATGTTTTATATTTGGCTATAAATAATTTTAAAATATCTCAAAAATATAATTTCTCTTTAACTCAAAGAAAACTTTATAGAAATCCATCGAAAATATTAAACAATTTTCAAATAAACTTTATCGTAATCAGCTGAAAGAGTCTAAACCATTTTTTAGCCTAAACGTATGCAGCGGTCATATTTGAATCTTGCTGTCTCTTTATTAACTAAAACGTTGCCTACATTCAGGATGTTATTTCATTAAGCTGAAACGTTATCTTATATTTAACTGTAAATCATCTTAAAGCATCGCAAGAATTTTATTTCCCTTAACGCAACAGAAACTTTATATAATTCCATCAAAAATACAAAATAATATTCAAACAAACTCTAACGTAATCAGTTCAGACCAATTAGAGAACTGAAATGGATCTTCGGACAAAAGAATAACGCCTTAGCACAGCATTCACCAAAAACTCTGAAATATTTTGAAAACCGAATAAGCTTTTTCAAAAGGCCTATCCATAGGCTTAAATCATCAGCACACTAAGGCAGCCGAACATGCATATGACACCAAGAAGGATTTATCAAACTTAACCTTAAGCTAGAGCTAACTCAGAAGTCAAATTTGAATATTCGACGTATCGACTTTGGTGCTATTACTTGTATATAATTACAGGACAATCGTATAAAAAATGTCTCAAGGGTTCAAATCTTCCAATTTCTTCTTCTCTTCAGTTTATAAAACAGTGTTTTAATGGTACGACCAGTATTCTACAAGAATCACCATAATTGTGGATATCTTCTTTCTTATTAGCGATCTAAGAGCCCTCGTAGTATACTTATTTGCCTTGTCGCTCACATTGTACTGACATTCACACAACTAAAACTCTTTCATCCAAGCCCAGGTTTTCGTTAAGAAAAGACTATTTTATTAGAAATTGTTCTTCCTTGCAAGCTCGCCCGAAATATTGTTAAGCATTACGTTATTGTGTCCGTGCAAACAATGCAAGATAAAAGAGCGTCCTTTAGCTCTCACGATAACTGATTTGTGACAATTATCTACTCTCTCTGATTTTATTGTCACAAAATCAAGAGCCTTTTGTGTTTTCTGCCTATCTGAAAAAATTTATCCACGATTTACGAAAGGTATGTATAAAGTCAGACTGTTGACAGAATAATGTACGACTGCAAGCTCACTGATCGAGCATCTTTTAGTAGATAAACTAAACGGCTGCCCTGTTCACCAGCTGGACGAAGGAGTATCGCCTCGAACGGAATGTGAAATTCGAAGATGTTAAAATTCCGATACTCAACCAGCGACAACCCCAACTTACTGGGAGTCACATTCGACAGCCTGCAACCCTTTATCCCGGTGCCCTTCTACTGGAAGCCGAACCGCCAGCTAATCACATCAAAACCGGAGTAATTGACCTAATATTATCATGTCAATCTATATTCACATTATCATAGTCAGTGCTTGACCTACAATGGATTTAGTTGTATGTGACTTGAAAAAATTGAAATATTTCAGACGTTCACAGGAACAAAAAATAAACCAAGCATCTGATACCACTAGAATGTTCAATGACATTTTCAAAAATTAAAACGCAATCCAAAAATAGGTTTGTCTGTACATATTGCCCGGATTTTTAGCATCCCTCTTTACTCTCATACGAGTATAGGCTGTGCCCAAAAATTGAAAAAATGCAACAAATGTGCTGTACGTGACTGCATGCCACAAAATATGGACGCGTTGTGTATTGAAAAGTACATTTTTTGCATGGAAATATGTATGTATGTCTACATTGGAATATCAACTAAAATGGCCAGCTGACGCGCGCGTGATAGTCAACAGAAAGTTTGGCATGGAGACAGCGTTTATGGACTGGCGCATATAGGAACTTAAATACATATAAATATGTATACTTTGTCATATATATAATGTATATGTACATATTCACAATCAAAAATTTCTAACGAGAATCTGAAAAAATTAAATTGCTACTGCAGTCGACTAAAGGGATATAAATGATTTTTACTGAAAAAAATGTACAAATTTCGATCCACCTAAGATTTCAAACAATTGAAATTAATAGAGAGCTCTCCTATTCAGAATTAATAAAGACTAATAAACTGTTGCCTACATTCAGGGGAAATTCATCTAAGGTAGGTAGGTAGTTAGATAGGAGCGCCGACCGAAGGGTATAAATATTGATCCCAATTATTGATGAGAGAGCCATTTTAATACAATATACTTGTAGTAGGACCTAAACAACAAATATCTGCTATCACATTTCATTACTACAAATCAAACCACTTATATCTAATACGCTTCTTGCGGACAGCCATTCAAGGTTTGGCACCTGATGTTTTCCACAAGTTTTGTGTAGAATTTGCGAGAGAGCTGGTCTTTTGCCTTATTTCTTTTCCAATTTACAGTTTACGGCTGTTATAGAGTAGGCTTACTTTTGATGCATGCTCTTCGAGAGCCAATGATCCGTTTAAGTGGCTGTATAATTGAGTCTATATATATCTTTCCTCGGCCTTTTTAATACGTCCTTTGTTCTAATCATGTCATACCTGGGACCTGAGATCTGTTTCGTTTAGAATTTCCATCTGTTTAGTGCTATAGTTTCAAATTCCGAGTTCTCTTGATCGGACACAGTGCTATGTCAATTCATATCCATCAAGAGCTGTTCAGGACTTAGCTAAAGCGTCAGTCTTTTCTTTGCCGAAAATGTTACTATGACCGGAAATGCACATAATGGTGGTGGCGAGTTGATCTGCCAGGGAGCTGAGAGCCTTTTAGCAATTATTAATGACGCATGAATTTATTATAGACGACGATAAGGCTTCCAATGCGGCCTGAGTATCTTAGAATATAGCTACCTTCCATATGCGGTCTTAGTTGTTCTTTTCCACTCTACCTAGCCTTTTCAGTTCCTAGTATTCCCGCTTGGCAGATCCCATCTCTATTTGAGAGATGGAGAGAATTGATATCTTCGGAGTGTACCCCCCCCCCCCCACTCCGCAGACATTTTTACTCCCATCAGTATACAGTGAGACCTACAAAGTCCCTCCTCCATTTAGATATAGAGGGTATCCTTACCTGGAAGCAGCTATTGAAATCTAACCACTTGTGGATATAGTCCAATTTATTTAATGGTGTTATGAGCTGATTTAATATATCGCTCTGTCCAAACCGTTGCTGTTTCCATCAACTGCAATTCCTAATCCTGATGGCAGAATCTGCTGGGTTCCTGTAACCAATACTTAAGCAGCTCTTTGTATTACTTTTAGTTTCTTGATGTTGTGCTCTAAAGCTCCATTATTTAAGATTTTATGGTACCGCAAATTATTATCTTTCAGGTGTAATAGGCCATATATGCCTTCTTTATTCGTTTTTCATTATTCTCTCTCAATCTCTAGATATTTTTTTCCTGTGAGTGATAGTGGGATTATAATGCCAGTGAGTGATAAAGGCTGAAAATTAGGTATTGTAGTTTTGTTTTTGAAAAGCAGCAGCTGCCTAGTTGTGATTAACACCCAGTCTGTTGTTCGCGAACCATAAATGTAGTCTTCGCAAGGCTCTCTTCATAATCTCACTGATTACGGAGAAGCAATCTATAGAAGCGCGGATAACACATCTCTTCGAGGGGACCCTTTGCTGTCGTAGATTTCAGAATTGTTTTGTTTATAAGCAGGGATTACATTCATTGCAAACCATCTCGGCTATTCCGACATATGACAAGAAATCAATAATAGTGGCCTCTTTCTATGTTATTAAAGTATACATCTATGGCTAGGTAGGCCATCAAAGAGTACTGTTTTTATTGTAAAGATTTTTTTTTGTTATGCTTAACACTAACTAACCCATATCCATAAGCCCCTCCAGCACCTTCAGCACGAAGGAAGTGAGATCTGAGGTTCTCTTCATCGCGACTTTGATAGGTAGACCACCTTTACTCTTTTCGAACTCCTTGGTATACTTGTAAAGGGTGATTTTTATAGAGGTATTGAACTTTAAGTTGCAATAAAACAACGATGGATTATTCGATTGACATGAATTTTATTTATCCGAAAGATAGTCTTGTGGCATTACATTTTAAATATGATTTCTGGCATATGACCGCCACGGCTGACGCGGATGTAGTCCAATCTGGACGTCCAATTTTCGATGACCTTTTCCAACATTTGTGGCCGTATATCGGCAATAACACGGCGAATGTTGTCTTCCAAATGGTCAAGCGTTTGTGGCTTATACGCATAGACCAATGACTTTACATAGCCCCACAGAAAGTAGTCTAGCGGTGTTAAATCACAAGATCTTGGAGGCCAATTCAAAAGTCCAAAACGTGAAATTAGGCGATCACCAAACGTGTCTTTCAATAAATCTATTGTGGCACGAGCTGTGTGACATGTTGCGCCGTCTTGTTGAAACCACATCTCCTGGACATCATGGTTATTCAAATCAGGAATGAAAAAGATAGTAATCATGGCTCTATACCGATCACCATTGACTGTAACGTTCTGGCCACCATCGTTGTTGAAAAAGTACGGACCAATGATTCCACCAGCCCATAAAGCGCACCAAACAGTCAGTTTTTCTGGATGTAACGGTGTTTCAACATACACTTGAGGATTACCTTCACTCCAAATGCGGCAGTTTTGTGTGTTGACGTAGCCATTCAACCAGAAGAGCGCTTCATCGCTAATCTAAATTCGCTTATGAAAATCGGGAACAACGGAACGGCACAGAACCATTACTTTCGAAATAAAATTGCACTATTTGCAAGAATTGTTCGGGCGTGAGTCTATTCATGATGAATTGCCAAACTAAACTGAGAATAAATCACTTGACAGCTGTTACATCGGTCGCCATCTTGAAAAGTAATGCCAACTTCAAGTTCTATACCTCTATAAAAAACACCCTATAGAATGTACATAGCGTCAATTATATGGATATATTATAGAACGATATGCAAAATTAAGTTTTTGTAGGATCTATAGAAATGACATGGAGAAGGAAATGATTTGCTATGTTATTGATATGCTTTAAGTAGTAGAGCTCGGAATATTGATAGTACACTTTATCATGCGGTTGAAGCTAAATTAGATGACTAAGAAAATCCTTTAGTGATTCCATGCTTATGAAATAAGGAACTTTGTTGTCAGAACTTTTTTGCATGATATAACTTTGGTCTTCATTGCTCACCTAATTTCTTTTTCCCAACCTAAGTTTACGCCAGTAAAAAAGGATTTCAATCAGATATTGATTTTACCGAAATACTGAATTGCAGATTATGCAAATATTCAAAAAAGTCGATGCTTTTTTTTTTAAGAAAATATATAATTTACTAATTAATCTATATACAAAGTTTATGGGTATTTAATCAAATATGAAACTCCCATTATTGCTTTGATGCCTATAATTAAATATGCATATATTTATTTATATGTATTCCAGAGAATTTTAAATTTTACACTTCACTTTATCACTTTTCTATATATGTTAACTTTTCAACGCTCACACAGGGCCCTCGAATATGTACAAATGTATTTACAGAAATATTAATAAACATACAAACCTATATATTATTATGCATACGCATAATAAATGTGAGTATATGTATAAATATGTATACATTTATTCATAAAATAAATCACTCTCACTAGCAAACGGCAGTTGCTGATGAAAAAACATGAAAATAAAATTGAAAAAAAAAATTGTGGTAAAAAATTAAAATTTACATTTCCATCTGTCATTCACTTTTCTCTTTGCGCCAATATACTGCGCCTTTTATTTAATTTTTTTATCATTACCTTTTTTTCTGCTGCAATATTTCGCATTTACACCGGTAGCATACACCATTTATTTTATTTATTTTATTTATTACCACTCAACAGTAAGCCATATTTAACATATTTTCACATACATAGACGCACAATTGTACACATATTTGAATTATTCATGACATTTATAGTTTTTTTTATTTATATTTTTCCTTGTTTTTATTATTATTTTTCTACAATTCTTTTAACGACTTTTAAGCGCACCAATTTAAAACCGAAACAAACTTTGCACCATTTAATATTAAAATTTACTTAATTGTTGCACTCAATTATTTGTGTTTATGTATGTAATTCAGAAATTATTTTATGACATATGGCAATGCATTAAATATATATATATATACATTTTTTTAATATATGTTACAATATAATATTTTAGAATTTACTCAATTAATTAATTAATTAATAAAATATAAATGTATAATGGTATATTATGCCGCATGTTAACGTTTGAACTGCTTCAAGTCTAATTGTCTTTGTATCTAAATTTGGCAATATTTTCATTCATTATTACTTTTCGTTCATCTTCCTAGTTTTTTTTAAACTAAATTTTGAGTTGTATTCCTTATATACCTGTACGTATATTATTTCTGATTTAATTTTAATTTAAATAACATTTTATGTTGAAATATATAGATAAAAAAAGTACCTGGAATTAATCCCTTAAAATGCCGGTTAAATTGATTGAAATACGTATTTTCGTCGTACTGACGCTTCATTTGATCGTTTAGTTCGTTTACAATGCTCAAAAACGTCATATCACCACACAACAAGGGGATTCTCTATATCTAGGAGGAAATCCATGCTGCAGTGCACGAATAGCAAAGTTTTCCTATCCGTGCAGGGGCACAACAACAAAACACATGAAAAAAATGCTACGGTAGATAAATATCCTATATCAAAATCTATGTATATTTATTACCCACAGATAGGAAGAAGGAAAAAAGCAACCCAGTGAAAGAAAAAGTAACCCTGTGCCGCCTGTGTGGTTGTTATTGTTTCACTTGAATATGTCATAATTTTACAACGGGTTTGCTCTCGATCTCTAGCACAATTCCATAGGAAATATTTGCATATTATGCATTTCCTAGACATAGTGAATCCCCCAAATGATTTATAAAGGTTTGACAATCTACCATTAAATAATCCGCGCACTCCTATGCGTATGATTTTGCAGAAGACCAACTGGTGCAAGAACTGAATCCTCTTGTATATTTGATACGATATCGCTTCGCTCGTGGTACTAAATATTAATTAACAGAATATGAGCCTTTTTCCCAAAAATCATCTTTTCCATAAGCATCCATGGAAGAGACAATCCATCCTCATAGGGAGACTGTTTTGGGCGGTGGCATCATTGGTTCGTTTTTTTTCCGTTACCGTTAACGCCGATGGTAAGCGTGCCATGCACAGGGATTATTTATTTCCAAAACTTAAAGGGGATGACATGGAGTGTGGTTTCAACAGAAATATACTTATATATCACACAGTTAACGTTACAATCGATCCTTTGCATACTATGCACGAAAATTGCATAATTAGCAGAAACGACTATGTGAAAGGCAACCTCGCTGTTGTAATTTGACCACGCAGGACTATTTTTTTATGGTCGGAATCAGTTAAGGATGACAAGAGGGCATGATTCATGATTAAAAGAGGGCCACATAATTAAAAATGTATTGGAAAATCGGGTCAAAAGACAAAACAGAATGTGCTGCTTTCAAGGTCACACCGCCTTTCCATAGAATGAACTGGTATAAAGTGTTGAGGCAATTTAGAATAAGCCGCAGTCGAATCCAGGTTCGAGCAACATCCAAAATTACAGAAAATTATTTTTTCTAAATGCCGTCACCCCTCGGCAGGGAATGTCAAGCCCTCTGAGTGTACTTCTGACATGACATGCAAAGCTCCTCGTAAGGTTAGCGTTGCTAAGCTGAAGGAAACGGGGAATGAAATTTTGATTTAAATTCCTCAATTAAATATGAACTTTTACCAGGAGATCAGACAAGAAGAAATTAATATTCTCTGAGCTTAATGCTACATTTGGGAGATAATAACTATCGAAAAGCGGCCAGATATGTGAAAAGAAAATTTATGGGATTTGCACTACGATACTGCATCTTCCCATAATGAAAAACTGACTGTTTGGTGCGCTTTATGGGCTGGTGGAATCATTGGTCCGTATCATTGGACGTAGTGCGCGATACGTTTTCCGCACAGAACCATTATTTTCGAAATAAAATCGCACTATTTGCAAGCGTTGTTCAGGCGTGAGTCTATTCATGATGAATTACGAAACCAAACTGAGAATAAATCACATGACAGCTATTAAATCGGTCGATATCTTGAAAAGTAATGCCAACTTAAAGTTCTATACCTCTTTAAAAAACACCCTTTATGTACTTTTAAATTCATTAGGCAAGCTAAGACTTGAAAATATTTTACCAATTTTTATGTCGATTGTGCTCGTATATCCAATTTTTGTTCCTAAAGATTTCTTCATGACCTTTTTAAGAGTAATTCACTTCGCTTTTTGAGAACCCCTCATGGTTTTGGCGTGTAATATTTGGGTTAATGAAAACATCTTCCTTCTACTTTGCCTCTACGAGGCCATTGATATTAAGTATTTGAATCAATTTTCATCTCTTGAAATTTTCTTAAGTCACTTTCAAAAGAGAGCTTCATTAATACTAGCTTCACGACAAAGCGCTGCTAGAAGAACTTTATGTGGAGGCACCAAAGCTTCATTTAGGCCAATAAGAGCAAAAATTTGTTTAAGTCTGTGCCAAACGCCTAAGATTTTTAAAATATCGAGTTTTTGTCCATTTTCTTGAAGTTTGCGCAATGACTCATCGAAATAGAAGTCTGAAAGCCATCGTTGAGATGCCGAACCTCTCTAAAATGTCTTTTTGAAGAATCTGTGATATACCTTCCTTCAGTATTGCTACAATAAGCCAACTCGTCTTCCTGGACAAAGTAAGAATTGTACTGCTGCTCAGGATATCTAAATCAGGTGGAAGAATCTCCTTGTAAAAGCATTTTTCTGCGTTTGAGTCTTTAACTAAGCAATTCATCTGCGTTTTAGAGAGGATTCAAGCTTTTTACAAAATCTCTTAGCTTGCTTTTAAAAAGAAATTCGTTTTGCTGTCATTTTAAATTCAAAACATGAGCTATCAGCAACTTCAGGTACAATACTATTTAAACTTGATTGCTGCTAAAGTAGCATAGAACATGTGCACTGGTATTTCGGTTCTATGTTCAAAATCCAAAAAATCAAAACGCTTATTTTAGACTATCATTAAGAATGGCCCGCATTATGAGCTGGTTTCGATCTTCAACTTTGACTAAGAGTGACAATCGAATGAGTTTGGTGTTATTTCATTCCAAAAAATTGGTGCATATATACTTGGTTCAAGCTCACAAGGGCATTGTGAAAAATAAAATAGTTCATGAGATCGCCGAAAGTACCATACGTCTGGCCAGCCAACCAATGCAAGAAATACGAAAGGCACCGTAAACACTACATAATGATTTTCCGAAAGAGCTGGAAGATATTTCAGGGTAGGATTGAATGATTAACGGCTTGAAAGACCGTCACGATTGCAACGAAGGAAAACGCTCCAAATTCTATGCACACGGGTTCCAAAGGATCCTCGGACCCAGGCCAATAACAAGCCACATCCAACAATGGCAACAATGATATATGTAGGAAATGCTAGTGGAAAAGCATAACTGAGATGACGAAAAACTTCCTTTGCTTCTGTCTGTCATCTTAGACATATTTTTGTTTAAAATAAAATACGTTGAAAATATGTTCATAACCCCAACGCACCCTTGCTACGGGTCTGACCATACCGCATTAAGCATCCACCTGATATGACTTCAATTGCACTTCCTCTCTTCGAGGTACGCACTTTCAGTCGTTAGAAGAAATAAAAGAGCATACGTAGTGAAAACTGAAATTGATTACAGCGTCTTAAAATGCTTTGTTGATTGGATTCTTTGTTGGCATGAGTGAATTATTTCAAAAGAAGCATCTTCTGCGAAGGCGATACAATAAATTTGAATAAATAACAAATAACTCATGCTTTATTGACCAATTCCTGGTATTTTTCTGCTAGAATATATACTTACATTTTTTACAACTGAGAACTAAAGGGACAATCCTCGATTTATATTTTGCGTTTCCTTCAACAAAAAAAATATTGATTTTTATTTTAAAATATTTATTTGATATTTTTACAAAAAAATTTATAAAAAATTAGATTAATTAACTATCAAAATAATAATAATATAAATTAAATAGTTTAAAAAAGTTTATTGCAATGTAAGACAATAATTTTTATTACTGTACCAAAAATACTAACATATACATATCTATTTATAAGCATGCCTGCAACTAAATTAAAAAAAATATTTTTTTCATGCACCAACTGCACCATATGACTTTTTGTTATTTAATTTAATTTTTTAAATTTTCAATATTGTAATTCAATGTGTATAAATATGAAACAATATTATATGAATTTGCGCTAAATATTAGAAAAACTTTCTATTTTCCTCAAAACCGTAATTACGACGTTCGAAAAATCGATTAAATATAAATAAAAACGTGAAAAATTAATATATATAAATTTAAAAAAAATTAAACCAACACTATTTAAAATAATAAATCTTTCTTCATATAAAATTATAAAAAAAAAACTATTTACTAACAAACTATGTACAACAAAGTCAATTTCTTTTTAAAATATCATAAAAATATTAAAATTCAATCAAACAACATCTCAAAATCAAATGCGAATAACCAATTGACCCTCTCTACCAATTATCACTGCTTAAAAACCTGGAATTTCCACAAAACGTAATGCATTGAAACCCGAAACGAACGTATACTAAATGCTATACCGTAAAATAAAAATAATTATAACAAAATCGAAATAAAACCAACGTGGATAACAATAATCCAATACTCACTAATTGCACTTGAAATATCCTTTTCCATGTCGCATGCACAAAAAAATCGCTAAAAAAACCAAAAAAAAAAAAATCAAATATAACCTCAACCGGGAAAATAAAAACAACAAACTCTAAATTGAAAACGGCACCGAATTGCGCTGACATCTGGCAACAATACCTTTTACTAACACCAATACTGTTGTCTTACGAACCACTGCCAACAATGATGACTTGCCGTATCGAAAATAACAATAACTACAACAACGGCATTCGTAACAATCCGACATACTACAAAAAACCAAAATTTTGCTATCGTACTGGCTACTTTTACTATCAAACAACAAACTACAAAACAACAACAACAACAACAACATATACAACGCATTGAAATTGTCAAATGCATATAAAAAAATATCTCAACGGTGGCTTGGTAAATTCGAATGACTGAATTGTATGTAAATGACCACGTACTTTGTATACAAATCGATTTTCTTTAACAACAAAAATTTGGAAACGCGTTTATACTAATTTAAAAATAAATTTAAAAAAAAATTATAATAAATTTAATTTATTTTAAATAAATTAAAAAATAAAATAAATAAAACTAAAATCAATTAAATTAAAATAAAATTAAAACCAAAATAAAATAATATAAAATAAAATAAAATTAAATTAAATAAATTAAAATAATATAATAAAAAAAAAAAATAAAAAAAAATTAAATTAAACAAAAAAAATCAAACAAAAAATATAATAAAATAAAATGAAATAAATTAAAATTTAATTTAATTAAATAAAACTAAATGAAATGAAATCAAATTAAATGAAATGATATTAAATAAAATTAAATTTAATTTAATAAAATGAAATAAAACAAAAATAAAATAAAATTAAATTAAATTAAATTAAATAAAATCAAATAAAAAATTAAATTAAAATCAAATTATGTTTAAAAAATTAAATTAAAAAATCTAAAAAATTTAATGAAAATGAAATTATTTAATATTATTTTACTTAATTAAATAAATTTAAATAAATAAACAAATAAAACAAAATAATATAATACAAAATAAAATAAAATAAAATAAAATTAAATAAAATTAAATATTGTTCAATTCTTTACACAATAAATCCTCACTGTATTTCCATGAAATTTAAAATCCACTAAAATCCTAACCGAAAATATGTTTAACATTCCAAAAATGCAACAACATCAAAAAATCATCATATAAACGCAAATCCGTTAATGTGTGGACATTGCGCAAATAAAAATCAAATCAACTCTCAACGAACAAAAAAAAAAACATACAAACGACTATGTGAAAATGCCGGAAATTGTTGAATAAACGTTGTTGCTAATGATGATGACTATAAAAACAACAAACATAATAAAAACTACGACGACCACATGGCCGGTCTGGTTGTGCTGACTCCTGTGCCTGCTGTGACTGCTGCTATCGGCATGCGCCCAACTAACCTCTTCGGCTTATGGACTACGCTGTAATCCCGTTTGGCTGATGATTACTGTTAGCGGTTTATTTTTTGCTCTATTGTTATATTTGTACTCTTTTTTTTTTTTTGTGTTCCTAACAATATCGCCTATCTGCATAAAACTAATGAAACATTGGAATAACGACCGGTTTTGATAACCAACAACAACGACCAAACAAAAAAAATCACGCTACAACTAAACCAATTTGAATCGGATATGTCGAAATAAAATGGAAATAAAAAATAAACGTACAAATGAATACAAAAAAAAAAAAAAAAAAATTCACACACTCACATACACGCACAAACTCGGTTGAACTCATATCAAATTGTAATTTGAACACAACGGATGTGCTGTGGCCACAAATACACATGCACACGGGCACATATGTGTTTTGTGTGGAAAAATCTACCACTTGAACCAAAAACATAACCACACTACTGACAACGCATATGCTACAAAACAAACAAAAAATTAACTACGAACCAATATCACCACAAACAAATCATTTGCTCACACTTGCATATACATACTCACATACATAACTTCCGTCTGGACATCAATGGATGATCTACACTTCAACGCTCACTGCAATGGCTCCACTTGTTGTTGTTGTCATCATCCTCAACCCTTACCCGCTTGGTTTTGCTTACCCTTAAATTGTCTGCAAAACTCGACGTCTACCATCTCCGCTTACATTTTGAATGTATAAAACGTTAAACCACAGGTCGCTTGGATTAAGGCCGATGCGAAGGCGATTCTGGCCATTCACGAACATGTGATAACAAACAATGATCGATTGTCAGTCACGCATAATGATTTCAATACGTGGACATTGGTCATACGGAATGTGAAAATGGAAGATTCCGGCAAGTACATGTGTCAAGTGAATACGGATCCGATGAAAATGCAAGTAAGTACCGTATAACAGAAGACAAAAAAAAAATATTATAAAATAGGGCTGTGAGAATCTACTGACCTCACATATTACTTATCTCTATGTTTTTATAAAGGGTTATCCATTTAGTGGTTTCGAAAGTGCAGGGCTAAATTTTCATATCTGTTAAACTTAACTGTGAAACCTAAATGTTTTGTTGTAGTTGAAAGTCAGAACTTTATGAAAAAGGATAGCTTAACAACCGAGCAAGGCGTTAAAACTGGTGAAACCTATTACAAAAATTGTGATTTCCTGCGATTTCGTGCTTTAAGAGGAGATTATGGGGCACATAATCGCCCAACTACTCAAGAATTTTAAAAAAAAATTGAAGAGACTGGGTTGGTTACAAGTATTTCAAGACCTGTGCAAGATTGCTTTGAAGTCATTGACCATTTACAACGCTGTATTCACGTCGATTGGGTGTTTGAACAACAAGCAGTAGACTGCGATTCTTGCAAAATCATTTTTTTCAGAGACAATACACATTTCTTACTCGGTGGATACGTAAATAATCGATATTGTCGCATTTGGGGCTCCGAGAATCCTCAAATAATTATAGAGAGGCCATTAAATCCAAAAAAAAAAAACTTATTGTCTGATGCGCTCTTTGGTCCGGAGGTGTGATTGGACCTTATTTCTTTGAAAACGATAACGGTCAGACTGTCACTGTCAATCTGGAGCGTTATGGTCGTATGATAACCGACTTTTTCGGGCCTTCAATTCAATAACACGGGCTGGATAACCTGTGAATCCAACAAAATGGTACCCTGTGCTACACAACACTCAGAGAATATGGCTTTATTGCGAGAGAAAATTCCCGGCCGCGTAATCTTTCGTCTTAGCTACCGAGATCTTGCGATTTGACACCGTTGAATTTTTTTGTAGGGATACGTAAAGACCGTATTATGCGGATAAACCTTTAATTCTTGAGTACTTAAAAACCAACATTCAACAAGTTTCGGCTGATATATCGCCCAATATGTGCCAAAAAGTGCGAAAATTACCCCCAAACGGATCGAAGTAGTCATTTGAAGGATGGGTTTTAGAAACCGCAAAATGGATAACCCTGTACTTATCTGCACACGAAGCAATAGCCATTGTTACCCCTTCATTTAGTAGAGAAGAGTTTAAGCGCATTTACCATTTGTAGTAGCTTCGTAGTCACTCTTCAGCTGAACGGCTGTGTCATGATTAATTGCTTATAAGCGCCAATTGTCGCATGGTAAAAGCAATGAAAAGCTCAGCTCCTCTACATGCAAGTCCAATCAATGTCTAGCTAAGTTTTGATAGAACCCTATATACATATGTACATAGTAGGGTAGGGGCTTATGCCAGGGCAGTATTTTTTCAGTAATTTCTCATGACATTACTTTAATAGCAGTATGAAAGTGTATACGTAACCTAAAAAGTCAACATATTATTTGCTATATGAAAATGATTTAGTATGAAGTGTTTAATCTACACTGAAAAACAATTTTTAATTTTATTTCATTCATAATTTAAATTTAAAAAAATGTGTTTGGGAAGAATAAGGGATTAATACCTTCTATGAGCTAGACTTCAGATTGCCGAAAACCATTAATTTGCTGACAGCTGTAGACAGTGATCTTCAAATGCCGTCCTACCGTTCCCTTATGCCGAGTTTCTGATGAGTGCAGCTTTTCGACGTCTAAAACTTCCTTGTGTTTGTTAACTCCCTCTTTTTGCTGCACAGAGCCAGTTGCGTGTACACAGAATCATGCCGACCGCCTATTCCAACATAATGGTTCCGAGTTTTTCGATCCCGAGGTAGCCAAAAATCTTGATAAGTTTTCTTATGCTGGAATCTAGTGCTGGAAATAGTACAGAAAACTATATTTCGCTCCCGATGAAGCCAATCATTTGCTTATGATTCTTTCTGCTGCTGCACGAGAGATATCCTCTTTTCTAAACTAAACGCTAAAACGCTGATTTTAACACTGTGGCGAAGGCAACACTCGTAGCATTCAAGACTAACATAGATGGTATAATTTTTCCTATCTTTCTGAATTAGCTTCGAAGCTTGGGTGCTAATCTTATATGAATTAAAACAATTCGCTTTAGTTCGGCTTGTAGCAAGACATTCGTCCATTGGAGTGAACTATAGTGTATGGCGACGGAGTCTCGCTTTTACCATAAATGCCAGCATTAAATGATCAGCTCTCTCTAGTCCTTATTCCGTCCATAACGTCTCTTAGTCGACGTTGATGACAGCCTTAATATTAACATGGATGAGCAGTGCCACATTGCTTAGACGATTCACTATGGGGATTACCTTTATTTAATTACTCACTCTGTTCAAACAAAGAATGGCATCTGCAAATCATGCATTTTCAGGAATTCCATTTCATCGAAATTGTTTCGTTGCTTCGTAGTGAATTCTATCAAGAATCGGCTCTTCGTAGTATCAGGTTATTTTTCAATTAGATTAATATAACAGGTTAAGTGAAAAGTTCCCATCCTAAGTTAGTAAAATAAATTTTTTTTGGCAAAATTCAATTTTTTTAATAGTTTCCTTCAAGAGTGATACACTGATTATAGCGACCTTCCAAATTTTCAATACCATTTTTGTAGTATGATTTGTCCTTTACTTCAAATCAGGCCACAGTTTCGGAGATCTCCTCTTCATTCGACGAAAATTTCTTCCCAGTGAGCATTATTTTGAGATCGGAGGACAAGAGATAAACGCTGGGGGCCAGATCTGGAGAATACGGTAAATGCGGAAGCAATTCAAAGCTCTATTCATGGATTTTCGCCATCGATGTCACTGACTTGTGACACGGTGCTTTGGCTTGGTGAAACTGCACTTTTTTTCTTCAAATACGTTCGTTTTTCAGCGATTTCGTCCTTCGAACTATGATATGTATTAATCGCTGTTGATGGTCTTCACACGAATGACAGTCAATTGGACTTCGTAGTGAAATTATGGAGCTATGTTTCATCCATTGTCACATATCGATACAAAACTCAGGTTTATTGTGCTTGAACATCTATAAACACTCATCCGAATCATCAACTCGTCGTTGTTTTTGGTCAAAAGTAAGCTCGCGCGGACCCACTCTGCACAGAGCTTTCTCAGACACAAATATTCGTGAATGATATGATGTTCCCATTCAGCAGATATACTTAGAGTGCCTGCTATTTCACTAAATTTCGATTTACAGTCATTCAAAATATTTTGGATTTTGGATTTTTTTATTTGTTCGTCGGAAATAACCTCTTTTGGGATTCCACAGCGTTCACCATCTTCGGTGTTCATTTCACCACTTCTAAACTAAGCACGCCAATCCTTGATGATTAATTTTCCTTTGGCAGTGTCCCGTAACTCATCATCTTGCCAAGTTTGTGCTTCAGCTGTATTTTTTCCATTCAAAAAGCAATATTTTATCAACACACGAAATTCCTTTTTATAAATTTTTTTCACAATAACAAAAATTGCTTCACTCAAAATGCTATAATTCACAAACAATCCTCTTGCAGATAATTTCTATCTATTACAATAGTCGCATAAAATTGGCACTTATTTGATTATTTATTTTTAGGTTATGTTTAAAAATATATTTAGAGGTATTTTCGAATAGGGTTTCAATTTTTTATTAAAATATCTTATTAATTTTAGGTAAAATTTTACTCAAAGATCTCACAACTGTAGTTTGCCTTCAAAGTGACATGGAGATGGATGGATACTCAGATGAACATGACTAAAGCAACTCCATTAAAGAACTTGAAAACTCAGTGCATTTCAGTATCCTATATCTTTTTATGCCATAACCTTAAAATTTTATTAAAGTACTAACCACCCTAACTACACAAACACATAAGTGTATGAGTTGTGTTGCGTGAGTGTTTGGGTACAATCACTTTCCTTGTATAAGATTTTTGATTTGCTAAGCCAGCTCGTTTAATCGCAGACAATTTGTGTGCAGGCAATTACATACAGACACACTTAACAATATAATAGGTAGGACATACTAAGCCAACATTGCTTTAATACGGTTTGTTGTATTTGTGTGAGCCGTTGTTCATCTGCTCAGCAAATTGAATAAACGCTTATCGCATTGTGCAATCTTAATTGTCTGCCTCACCTTGTGCTCAAAACACAATAAAAAAGCAACAACAAAAATCTTATTGCAATATGCACTTCGCTGCCCAAAAGCTACTAAGCCAGTTTGTACGATCTAAAAGGTTCTTGAACACGCGTGACGCAAACGTGTTTGATGAAAATAAAGACAATAAACGATAAGTATGTAAATTACACGTGTGTCGATTTCAAAAGTGGCAATTTTTATCTGATTTAAATGAGCTCAAGGTTATGTTGATACTTTAAAAATTTGTTTAAAAAAATACTTGAAATATTGTTGCATTTTTTAAGGTTTTTGAATGATTTTAATGCGGATAGACTGGCTCGATATGAGCCTAACTACCTTAAAGTGTCCAACTGTCTATTTACATTAAATCTTTCTTAAAAGAAAAGTGTCTAGTGAAACCGTTCTCTCTCCGAGCAACTCAAATACATAGCATATAACCAAATTACTCTAGTGATGATGGACAGAAAAGTACAACTACTACTTCTGAGGAAAAACAAATATTTTAACACACCTTCAAAAATCTTTGTTTCTGTCAATGAAATTTCCGCACTCACTTAGAGTACGAAGATAGGGACTCCATTTCAGAGCCATACCTACATAAAAAATCTATTGTATTCAATTCTGTATTGAAAGCTTTTCAAATGTCCCATGCATTATTCTCAAGGTCTACTTTATAAATTTTTCAAGTATAAAATCTTGAGCTCATCAACGCATTTTCACTAGCGTGTTCTTTGAGTTTGTTTCAATTCGATTACAAAAGCTGATACAATTCTTTATTTATCCCAAGTGTACTTTAAAATATTCAAACAATTGAATTGACACTGCAAACACTCGAAAACAAAAGAACGCATTGGATAACGCAGTACAGGCGGATACAAGTGACAGGCAAAAAATAAATAAATTGTGAAGTATATACATCAAATATGTATGGGTGCATGTAAGACGGTTAAAACATATGACATCAGACACTGATACGGATTAAGGTGTACTAAAAATATCATTATAATATTTTCCTTTTTTTTTTAATTTAATTTTACTTCTTTTAATATATTTTATTCATTTTTATTATTATTATTATTTTCTATCTATACAAACAGAAAATTCAAATTTAAGGAGAATGTTTATTATCATTCGAAAGAAAATTCTTCGGCATTTATATTTTGAAGATTGTCTCTTTCAAATGTTGGCCGCGGATATGTTTCAGATGGTCCATACGTTGAGTCCAATTTTCGATGACACGTTTAAGCATTTCGACTGGTAACTGGCGAATGACACGCCTGATGTTTTGCTCCAAGACCTGAATCGAAGCGGGATTGTCCGCATAGACCTAATACTTTACATATCCCCACAGGAAAAAGTCTAACGGTGTGATATCACACGATATTGGAGGTCAATCGAAAGGCCCAAAACGTGAAATTATCTGCTCACCAAAGTGTTCTCTAAATAAATCCATTGATTGATGCGATGTATGGGCAGTGGCGACGTCTTGTTGATACCGAATGTCGCGGAGATCACGAGCTTCAATCTCAAGCATCAAATAGTCGGTAATCATGGCGCGATAAAGGTTACGTTCTCTCTCACCGGCATCATTTTTGAAGAAATATGGACCGATTATTCCACCGGCACTCAAACCACACCAAACCGTTCTTCTTTCTGGATGAAATGACAGCTCCTGAATCTCTTCAGGTTGCTCTTCCTCCCAAATGCGGAAATTTTGCTTGTATACAGACCCATTTAGCCAGAAATGGGCCTCATCAATGAACAAAATTTGACTTGAAAACGTCGGATCTTCTTGGAACTTTTCAAGAGCCCATAGAGCGAAGCGATCTCGCTTGGGAAAGTCGAGCAGCTTCAGTTCTTGCACAAGCTGTATTTTGTATGCGTTCAATTTAAGATCTGGACGCTAAATGCGCCAAGTCGTTTCATACATTAGTCCGAGTTGCCACGAACGGCGCCGAAACGACTCTCCACAGTCTTCGTGTATACTCTCAGCTGCGACCGATGTATTTTCTTCACTGCGTGATGGACATGGTCTATTCGATCGAATTATATTCAATTATGAATGCTGGATCTCAAGAAGGGTGATGGTGTTGCTAATAGTACGCTCAGTAGGCCGATTATGTTGCCCATAAGTTGAGCGAAGCGCGCGAAACACGTTCTTTACAGAGAGTTAATTTTCGTAATGAAGTCGAATGATTTGTAAACGTTGTTCAGGCGTACGTCTTTCCATGATGAAATGGCGAACAATACTGAATAAAAATAACATGACGACTCACGCGTGATCTGTCAAAAAGGGCTATTGAAAAACGTGCCTCTACTTGGAGCACCCTTTAGTTTGTTATATTTTTTTCAACTTATATTATGTTATTTTATTTTTTGTTTTTTTGTTTTTAATAATTGAATTTTTTTTTTAAGTTATTAATTTTTTTATTATATATTATTTTATTTTATTGTATTTTATTTTATTTTAATTTGTTTATTCCTTAATTTTTTTACTTGATTTTATTTTACTTATTTATTTCTTTTTTTATATTAACTTTGCTATATATTTTTTAATTCATATTATTTTTTATTCTAATTTTATTTTAATTAACATTTTTATCTTACTTTATATTATTTCATTTCATTTTATTCTATTTTATTTAATTTTATTTAATTTTATTTTATTTTATTTTGTTATATCCTATTTTATTCTATCGCAGTTTGATAAATTTTGTTTTATATTTTTTCTTTTAGTTTTATTCTATTTGTTTTTATTTTAGTTTTACATTTTTAATTCTATTTGGTTATATTTTATTATTTTGCATTAATTTTTATTATATTTTATTATTATATATTATATTTTATATTACTTTGTTTTTATTTTATATATTTTTATTAACTAATTTTGTTTTCTTGTATTTAATTTAATATAATTTATTATTTTTTTACTTGATTTTATTATATTTTATTTTTTATTTGTTTTTATTTTTTTATTATCTTATTTTTTCATATTAATTTGTTTTTTGTTTTTATTTGATATTATGTTACAGTTGGAAAAGTTTAAACTTAAAAAAAATGTGCGATTTGTTAATATTAATTTTAGCATTTTTTTTTTTTACTTCTTTAATTCTTTTCAGTTTTTCGGTCTACCTTAATACACATTTCTATACACACATACATAAGAATAGAGTTTATTGAAAATGAGCCGTCAAGGACAATCACAATAAAAGCTTAAATAATAAATATAAACAATAATCATAAAAAATACATAAACAACAGCAATATACACATACGATGACAAACATTTTTATGTTTGTTTCCATAACCATGCATACACTTACTATAGAGAAGTACTGACAAATATTACTCGTTATTTGTACTGCGTATGGGAGTTGGCTTTGGAGGGTTGGCGGAACCGGGCAATATTGCCTCAAGAGTTAAGCCAACAACGGCACAGTGCAGCTGAGTTAAAGTGGAAAAGTGAAAGAGTGAAAGAGTTTATAAGTGACGCAATGACGTTGGTTGACTGACTATAAACATAGCTCCGAGGCCGCTGAAGGCAAGTAGACTTTTCACACTGCTTCCTCTACCTCGCACCCTCCCTCGTACGCAAAAAAAAAAAAAAAACATTTAAAGCCAAAATGTGGCGACATATGAGCGCACTTCAATATTTTTATGCGTTATTTGCGTTGTGCACGAGACAGTGCCAATTCGAGTTAAGTGAAGAAGGGTGGGCAAAGCAGGAGAGGGCACACTTATGAATGTTTGTTGCACATGTGCGCCTTCCGTATTCGTTGTGGCTCAAAGCAATCGCAGTATTAACACAAAGCGAACTGTCAGCTGTCCAGAGTGTTTACAAAACAATCTTCGTTATGAGGGACATCACACACAAAAAGAGAGGAAGAGAGAGGCCAAGTAGGCATGACATTTGATCTCTGCATGGGTTAGCAAATATTGACAGCTGGTGCAGTCGAGTTGGTACATGATACTGTTATAATAGTATTGAGAGATTTCCATTTTGCTGCGTGTTGAAAAGTCCACGCACAGAAATTTAAAAATCAGTGAGAGAGCAATCGAAATTAATTTAAACTTATGCGATGTAAAATTATTTATTAAATACAATAGCTATATGTTTCACAAGATAGCAATGATACTAATTGTAGGCTGCTCGCAAAAGCTCACAAATATTCCAAAAAACTCTAAAATACTCCAAGCGGTACTCAAATCTGTTGCAACTTATTTTTTAATCACTTATATTCGAAATGTAACCGAACCCTCTCTTTTACCTGAAAGAAAGTTCAAGCCTTTTGTGGGTTATGTTGTTGGACAAAGGTCTGTGACGTTATTTATTCACAGTATGCTCGTCTTATTTTATTATTTTAAAAAAAAAATATATATTATAAGGCCAGATGAGAGTAAATGTGTTCTGTTAAAGTGTTCGTTAGAAGTAGTACAAATTTATGTGAAACATCAGTGCAAGCAACAACATGTCTTACTAGGGATGAGGATCCATATTTTTCGGCATTTCAAACTTAAAGCCCAGCAAACAAAAGATTGAATAAGGATGAGGTATCGAGAAGAAGAGATTTTTGCACCATTTTACGTTCAAAATAACGGGTGATCCATTTTGAGGTTCCCTACTTTTTTAAAGAAAAGAACACAAAAAATTCAAATTTAATTGGGAATGTTTGATATCATTCGAAAGAACATTCCTTGGCATTTATTTTTTGAAGATTATATTTTTCGAACGTTGGCCGCGGCTTCGTCTCAGATGATCCATTTTCAATGCTTGAGTTCAATTTTCGAGCATTTCGAGTAACTGACGCATGACACGCGTGATGCTTTGCTCAAATCGAAGCAGGATTGTCCGCATAGACTTAAGACTTTACATATCCCCACAGGATAAAGTCTAACGGTGTTATATCACACGATCTTGGTGGCCAATCGAATCCCCAAAAAGGTGAAATTATCTGCTCACCGAGATGTTCTCTAAATAAATCAATTGATTGATGCGATGAAGCGATGTGTGGGGAGTGGCGCCGTCTTATTGAAACCAAATGTCGCGGATATCACGAGCTTCAATTTCAGGAATCAAATAGTCCGGCACACAAACCACACCAACCCACTTTTCAAGAGCCCATAGAGAGAAGCGATGTCGCTTGGGAAAGTCGAGCCGCTTCAGTTCTTGCACAAGCTTTATTTTGTACGCTTTCAATTTAGGATCTCGACGTAAAATGCGCCAAGTCGTTGCATACGTCAGTCCGAGTAAAAGCAAGTACTCTTCTACTCTCATTAAAATTCATAAGCACAAATAAATTTTATACTCTCTTTTAAGGAGGGTAAGATAGAAAAAATTTGCAGATGAAGTGATAATTCAGGTCCTTAACATGAAAAAAACAACAAATCAGTTTTACTAATCAGATGTACCATTATCTATTATTAAGTCTATTTGAGATTTACACACTTCTCCTATATACTAAAGATCGTTATATTTAAAAATGCTAAAATAAATATTATTATGATTTATTTTTTTGAGTTACGTAATCAAATTTCTTTCCCACCTAGACCGCCGTGCTGGAGGTGGTGATACCACCAGATATTATCAATGAGGAAACCTCCGGTGATATGATGGTCCCAGAAGGTGGTTCGGCGAAGTTAGTGTGTCGCGCGCGTGGACATCCGAAACCAAAAATCACTTGGCGGCGCGAAGATGGCCGAGAGATTATAGCGCGTAACGGTGCTCATCAGAAGACCAAAGGTATGTGAAAGAAATTTACATTTATACAATATTTTTATGTAATTTGTTTGTATCTTTGTAAGTAAATATATGAATTCTATCTTTAAATTCTCTTTAAGCTCTGGCCGTTGAAGGTGAAATGCTGGCTCTAACTAAGGTGACACGCAGCGAAATGGGCGCCTATATGTGTATCGCTTCGAATGGTGTGCCGCCATCTGTGAGCAAACGCATGAAGCTGCAAGTACATTGTAAGTTTCATTAGAACTATACATTTCTATTCAAAACTTATTTAAAATACTTTTATGCTGTAATTCAAAAAATTAAAAAAAATCGCTTTAGCTTATGATGAAACTTGTACACCTTGTATTAGTTCAATCCGTTCAGGTAATATTTAAAAATTGATGGTTTTCTGCTGAAGAGAAAAAAATTCACACAATTATTTGAGTACATAGATTATGGATAATTTCTCTCTCTCTCTCTCTTTAGTCAACAAAAGAAAATTAGTTCTTTGGTAAATAATTTTAAAGAGACCAGAAAAAATTTAAAAATTGGAGAAGTCATCGTGGTCTAACCTAAAAAACCTTAACATTAGTCTTGCTCTTTTCTATCGGGAAACAAAGCCCCGAGTATCTTTCGAGCTTTTAGCCATTATTGGGGTTTTACTCACTTATACATAGTGTCTTACCTAGCATATGGAAGCGCATAAAATTTTAGACAAAGTGAGCCTTAGGCACAGATATTCTTAGTAACATAAATCTTTTCAGCGAAAGAGGGTTTCAGAGCTGGTGCATGAGAGTTGAGGAGAAAGTTATGATGAGAGTTTTAGATGTGAGTATACTCCGAGCATGAAATAACGACTGAGATTACCATGCCCGCCTCTGATCAATTAAGTACACCAACAAACACAAGCTGGAGTTACCGTAGACAGCTAAATGTTTTTCTCTCGCTCATCAACCGGTCGGTATGGGCGAACAGAGGGTTTTCATTTAAAGTTCCCCATGAACAGCTGCTAAAGAAATATTGAACTACAGTAAAGAGTAAAAATACTGCTTACCATGCAACGACGCGATCAACCACGTGCGGGTTAGGATGAATACTTAGAGTTTGAGAGTTCTATAAAAAAGATGCGGCGAATAAAGAAAGTTCTAATAACGGAATACAACAAAGTCGGAACAGCTATTGTCCGCTAAAGGAGAACAGAGTGGCGCTAGCAGATGGTTGAAAGATGAAACCTCCACTTCATTGGAACGTTGGAAAAAAGAAACGTCAGACTGGAAACGAAAATGTCCAGTCCTGGTTGGTGATGAGAGCATAAAGGTATATTGTCTTGTATTCCAAATCATTCCTGATAAATGTCGAAACTGACGGGTAATACAAAAGAACATTCAATCAAAATAATTCCTTGTTTAAGGCAAAGTTCATCTAAAATAACTAAGTGATATTCAGAAAAGACCCAGGTCACAATGCAAGTCTACAACGGGCCTAACAATAACGTCGGCTCACATCGACTTTTGGAATCATATGATAACATTTGAAATTGCCCGGCCCACAATAGTAAAACACATTTTTTGGCAAAATTCATTTTTTTATTCAAAATAGTTTCTTCAAGGGTTAAACACTGAATATATCGACCATCCTCCAACTTTTTGATACCATTTTTGTAGTACGATTTGTCCTATGCTTCAAAAAAGGCCTCAGTTTCGGGGATCACCTCTTCATTCGACGAAAATTTCTTTTCAGCGAGCATTCTTTCGAGATCTGAGAACAGAAAATAAACGCTGGGAGCCAGATCTATGGAATACGGTGGATGCGGAAGTAATTTAAAGCTCAATTAGTAGTTTTTTGTCAACGATTTCATTGATTTGTGACACCGTGCCTTGTCTTGGTGAAACAGCACTTTCTTTTTCAAGGTTGTCAATGAAAATTATTTCATGCGTTTCCCAAAATACAGACGCCATAACCCTGCCAGCCGACTCCTGCGTTTTTCCACGCTTTGGAGCGGGTTCATCGTGTGCAGTTCACTCTGATGACTGTCGTTTGGACATCGGAGTAAGTAAAATGATGGAGCTCTGTTTCAGCCATTGTCACATATCAAAGCAAAAACTGGAATTTATTACGCTTGATCATTTTCAAACACCGCTACGAATCATCAACTCGTCGTTGTTTTTGACCAAAAGTCGCAGCAGTCACTTTGCGCAGAGCTTTCTCATACCAAAATATTCATGAATGATATGATGTACACATTCAGTTGATATCTTTAGAGTGCCTACTGTATCATTCAATTCCAAATTACGGTCATTTAAAATTATTTTGTGCATTTTTTTTTATGTTTTCGTCGGTAACAAACTCTTTTAAGCGACCGCTGCGCTCACCTTCTTCGATGATAATTTTACCACGTCTAAGCTTAGCATAAGATTCCTTGATGGTTGATTTTCCTGGAGCAGTGTCCGGAAACTAGGCGTCAAGCCAAGGTTTTGTTTCAACGGTATTTCCCTTCCCTTCAAATACAATATTTTATCAACAAACGAAATTCCTTTTTATCCAATTTTTTCACAATATGAACAGTTGCTTCACTCAAAATGCTATAATTCACAAGCTAATAATTTGACAGCTGTCAAATTTATACAGTCGTCTTTTGAAGGCTAGGGCTAACTAAAAAGCTTAATTAGTTAATTCTAGTAGAGCGAGAGACGTTCTAATTGACCTGTTATGTCGTAGCCATTTAAATGACTACTACCATTTATGCTCCCACACAGCTTTCTATTAGTGGGCCTTAGTTATTAGTAATCTTGTATGATAAGCAGCAGTTTAAAAGCTTATAATATCCAATGAAAGTGCCCTAGAAATCTTAGATTTTAAAATTTTGTTGATTAAAGAAGGATAATACAGTCTCTATTTAAAAGTTTTGGAAGCAGTGTCATTTAATGGTAGAAGAGAGAGAGAGAGAAAGCGACCATTCTCTGCCTCCATTAGAAATAGCAAGAGGAAAATGCTCTGACTCGGTTGACTTTTCCGATTGGTGCCAAGTCGCTAATGGAGATAATGACTGCCGTACTATGTTGACACGGTTTAAGGACAAAAAGCAGCATGTAAGACATGGTTTCGCTTGGACTTCAACTCCTTAAATAACAACTCATAATTCCGAAATCTTGACTATTACCACATTATTTCCACCATTTTTTCTTTTTCAAATTTCATAGTTATTAAAAGTCTATAGACCAACACTTCCAGTTTCTAATGCACACTTATACTCATATGTATGTATGTATATAGGTATGTTTGCTTTGTCAATAATAAATAATCAACAGATGTTGCCATTATAATATCTGCCTAAAATCATCAGTAGACAAACTTCAACAAGAGCACACAATCAACAAGCACAAACTTAGAAATACATACATACATATATACATACTGACTTATTTACAGGGTGGTATCATTAAAAATACATTAAAAAAAATCAAGTTTTCGAGCAAACACATTGGAACCAAGTGCGGACAGCATATATACACACACAACGCGCATACAAATGTATAGTTGTAGGTATTTAAGTATATCGATACATCGTACATTTCAGAGTAGACAGGTAAACATATACGTACATATGTATGTATATTCCCAACAACTGCTGCCTTTTGGTTATAATCTCTGCCAACATTTTGATACCATTTGTATGCCAACAAAAGAGTGAAAACAACAACAAATGAGAGACTGATACCTACACACATGCACATACACATATATAATATATACATATGTATTTGCCATCATCCGGACAGTCAACTGAACGAAAAGTCAATAAGTCAAATTGCTAACAATAGCAACAAAAGTGGTTAAAGCAACAAAACAAAAGCCAGAAGAACAACAGACAGACAACAATGATCAGAGGCTACGGTTGACCGAGGACCACAGTGCAGTGGTAGCAACAAGCTACTACATACATATAAACTCTCACATATGTATGCATGCCTGAGTATGAGCAAAGATAGACATTATTTGTCTACATCGTTTACTGTTGCACATATACCCGCATGCATCATGCCTTTGTATGCATGTATGTATGTATGTTTATAAATGTGTGAATTCGTGTAAGCAAAGTTGAACACTTGATCAGCCTGATTGGCCATATGTTGCCTGTTGCGAAGAATTCGTTTGTTGTTTGTCGTGGCGTTGGTCCTGTTGGTGAAAAATATTGCTCCAGAAAAAAGTTGAGAGAAAAAGTAATCTGAAACAGAAATGGAGGAAACTAATGTTGGTGTTGCTGGCACCGAAATTTGTGTTGTATTGTCTTTGGCTTTTATTATTTTCTTTTTGCTTTGTATTTGATTTATTTATCGCTTAGCCACAATAGCGGTTGAAAATTGTTGGCTAAATATTTGACATAAATAAATAAATTAGTAGCAAGAATTTGGAGGAACAAAAAAACTAAAAAGGATTCCGGAAAAAGGAAAAAGAAGAGGGATCTACAGGTATAAACTGTCCGAAGGGCTAAAGGAGCAGCTTTTGTTTCATGGCAGTAATATAGTCGGAGATGTTATCATTCCCTTTTGATTGATTACATCTGTCCAGGACTGGAACCCTTTCTGCCAACCAACCGAGTGTAATAAAATTAAAAACAATCAATCTGACTCCTGTATGCACTGGTCCTTTCTTTTAAATAATGTGATTGAAACTTCAATACTTTTGCTTAGGTAATACAAACCAAATTCTACCGTCCATCTTAAAAGTGAGAGAATAGCTCATCAAAATTTATCAATTTTAGGGTGGTTGGATAAGTCAGTAACTTTTTCAATAAAAATTATTTTTCCCGCAAATAAACGGAAGAGTTTTAGCTCTCAACATAGTCTCCTTTTAGCTCTATACATTTCCTAATAATATGTTTTTCCAAGGCCTTCAAATAGGTGTTTGTTTCTGTGATGACCTCTTCATTCGACCCGAATCTCGTATCGCCCAGCTATTTCTTCATTTTTCGAAACAAAAAATAGTCGCAGGATGCTAAATCTGGATAATTTATCCCCCATATGCGGTAGCAGGTCGTAGACCAATGTTTCGTCTACGGCAACGAAAGGAAAATTCATTTGGATTGTGGTTGAACATAGCCAAACACTCCTTTGAAGTGGTTACACGGTTGCGCTTATGGTTGTGTGTTAGCAATCGCGGCACCCAAAGCGCGGATAGCTTTTTCTTATCGAAATATTTACGTAAAATTTGACGTAGCCGCTCAGCTGAGATGCCAACAGCCTCCGCCGCCTCACACACATTTATTCTCCGATCGTCCGATATTCCATGGATTTTATCGACGTTTTCTGGTGCGACGACGTTCGGCGTCACTTGTACTGGTACCACCAAAACCGAACTCAGTTAACCACTTTTTAACTGTTGAAATTGATGGTGCAGAGTCCCCATAAAATTTATCAAGGCCTTTCTTGTTTTCGGTGATGGTTTTGTTACCAAAAAAAAAGGAAACTTAATCAGCACCAGAAATCCACTTTTTTCCATTTTCGTCAAACTTCCCGAGGTCATCTGCTTTCAATGGATGTCAAACACAAGCTTAAAAACATTTAAAAAGACACTGACTTATCAAACAGCTCTAGTAATTAAATTTTTTTTTTTTTTTTTTTGTACACTTTAATTTGTAGATGAAGCAAGCAAGCTATTTCAATATTCTGGCCTACCATTTTATATAGTATATTCAGCCAGCTCTGAATCTTTTATTATTTCACCTGTATAGCACATTAGTCTTAGCGGTTAGCTATGTGCCTCTGTGCGCTTTACAAGATTTTCATTCGCGACATCCGAAATAATAAGTATAAGTCTGCTTCCTATAGTAATGCTTGAGGAGGAAGCATCTGAGGATCGAAATAAGGAATATCAAAATTATAGACAATTTTTAAGTAGGAAGCATGATAGCCGCACCACAATTTTAGAAGATGTTTTTGGTCACATCTGATCGTAAGTTATCTTCCACGAGCCTTTCTTTGCTTCATAAAAACAAAAAAAAATTTTGTTGTCATTACCTAAAGGAGTTTGTGACTTACTTTTGGTTTCTAAGGCAGAAAATCTCAATAAATCATTTGAAGATGATGAGACGATTTCGATAATGAAAATGAAGTTGACAATGATAAGATACCGAATGAGTTAGACGAAAATGAACTATCCGAAGAAGAAATTAAGATCACCTTTCATCTTAAGTTTTTTGTATATTAAAATGGTACAAAAATAATCACAGCAAAGATCGACTTGACATTATCATAATTTAAAGCAAACATGCAAAAAAATAAAAATAAAATGATAAAAACATAATACACAGGAAAAAAACTTAGAAATGAAAAATATATATGAAAGAATAATAAAAAATCTAACCAAATGAAACGAGATGTTAAGTTAGTTCAGGAGCCTTCTCGTGGCACAGCCTGAGTGGTTAAACAAAAGCAGCTAATCCTAAGCGGAAATTTTATCAACAATATCACAGATCCTATTTTCAAACTATTTTTATTCATATAATACTATTAATATTTTTTTTAGCTTGAAATAACTTAGTAACTCATTTCAAAGAGATTTAAAAATTTTTTAGAAAATTTATCCGTCATTTTAAATTTTGTAATCTTGCATCAATACTAAAAACAATAGGTAGCATATTAAGACTTTGCACGGTAAGCAACAGGGTTTAGATCTTAAGGTTTATGATTGGATCTATCCATCTGTTTTGAAACCAATATATTGTATGTGGTGGCCCACGTTATAATTAACCCCCCTAAGCAAATTTCAAATATCAACGATGAATGGTATAAGTGGTACACTCACGCCAATTGAGGCCTTAAATGTGATCCTCATTATTTTACCATCATATTTAATTGGTTATCAGACTGCAACGCTAGTCGCTCTTTATCTAACCGAGCTCTATCTTTCAAATAATGAACGATTTTGACACTCAACAATCTTTTAAAGATACAATTTCATACCTGTCATCACAGGTCGCTGTTGCTCAAATCTTCTTACATGTAACAATTATATATCGCATATCCCTAAAAC
Source organism: Neoceratitis asiatica (assembly GCA_030068015.2). Lineage (NCBI taxonomy): Eukaryota > Metazoa > Arthropoda > Insecta > Diptera > Tephritidae > Neoceratitis > Neoceratitis asiatica. The sequence continues at coordinate 35,821,602 of CM061525.1, read as the reverse complement.
GAAAGAATGGATCTATAATTTTGATACTATAGTCAAGAGCATTGAGATATATACAGATGGATCGAAATCGATCGAAGATATGGTGAAGGTGTTTTCTCAAGATCTTCTAAGCTCTCTTTGAGGCTAACTGATAATTTCAGAGAATTCGAAGCTGAAATTTCAGCCGTTGGAGCCGAACACACGACCAAGAATATCTTTACTTTTGCAACAGTCAGGCACCGATTATGTCCTTTAGAAATAAAGGGAAATGCATGACCATGCAGATTACTCTCGACAAAGAACGCATTGCTATAAGTTTTTTACATATTAGTTGCCATTCAAGTAATTGGCTTATGAGCGGGCTGGCTTAAGATGGAATCATACTGTCACTTGCAAAGCATCTAGACAAACTTGCCCGAAATGGAATCGGTAATAGTCATGCAAAATACACTATCTAAGGTTATAGCAGTCTTAACAGACCATTGACTGATAGGTGGACATGCAGTGAGGCTGGGAGCTCTCTCTAGAAGAAGTTGCAGAACCTGCTAGAACTATGAGTAGAAAATAATGGTATTCCATCTTTTATGCTACTGCCCGGCATTGGCCAGAGCTAGGTTCCGATATTAACACAGAAGATATCAAGGCTATTGGGTAAACATCGTGGTATTAATGATCTCATATCGATAGCTACACGAACCTATATAAAGCATACGATAGAGTCCGACTAATCCTAGAGCGCTACTGTGCACTACCTCGAGTCAGAAGTAGGGCGGCTAGTAGAAATGGGCAAAATCGTACTAAGTTCACATCCATTTCCCATTTAACTGCCATTTAAAACTACCAAACTTGGTAACAGTGCTAGTTTTAATAGGGACTAAAGTCCTACCTATGGAATAGCAGATCTTCTACTTTAGACCAATCTTTAGGCTTAATATAAATACCAACCGAGTAACTAATATGAGAATCCACACGAACTTGATGTTCTTACCGACCTAATTTACGTTTCTTAGACTTATCTCCTTCAACAGAGCTGCAACTAACTGGTGTTACTTCGAAATCTCTCAAAGGTGTGGACTTTACGTCCAGAAAAAAAATGTTTTGGTTGCTGTTCGTCGAGGAGGAACTTTTGTGGAAACAACAAATTGAGACATATCGTCTTAGAGACAGCTTTTTGCACGAAAGTACGCATACCTAAATAGGAGCATGACCTACGTCCATCACAGTAATTTGTATTTATTTTCGGTCTTCTAAAACAAAGAGAGAGAGAGAGAGACTTATGGATTTCAAAATGATTAATGTTTTCAAATTAATAAACCTCTGTGAGATTTTAAACTACACAATCGCACTCAATCTTTTGAATATTCTAATATTTATTCCAAGTAATGTATTTATCACATAAATTTTTATTTCTCAATAAAGTCAAAGATTAAGGAACATTGTAATTTTGTATACTTCCAGTTCATCCATTGGTACAAGTGCCCAATCAATTGGTCGGCGCGCCCGTTTTAACCGATGTCACATTGGTGTGCAACGTGGAGGCATCACCGAAAGCCATCAACTATTGGCAACGAGAAAATGGTAAGCAAACAATTACAACAAAAACAACAAGGAAAAATGAAAATAAATCCAACGAAGCAAAGTGTAAAATTTTACAATCGAAAATCTAAGCAATAAAAAAAGCAAAAACAAAGAAACTATAAAATCAGCAAAGGAAAATCAAAATCACCAAATAAAATTGGAAATTCTTAAAAAAAAAGAACGTAAAAATTCAACTTGCAATCTAACAACTTGACGCCAAAAACAATTTAGAGCTTATTGACTTCGTGCCATCGAATAAATGAAGTTGCAACGTGCACTTTTTGCACTTCTAAACAACACTTCGATAACATTCGTTTGTGATGAATGAGTGACTGACTGCTTTCATGCACTTGCCACGACACTGACCGGCCCTGCTCTTATCTCCTGGCAAATGTCATGTTATTTTTTACGTGACAGTTTGTTGTTACAAAAAAAAAACGAATTGGACAGAAAAAATTGTATGACTAAAGGAAGTGCAACATTGTTGTGGCAAACATTGTTGTATGTATCCATTTTCCATTGACTTTTCAAATAATGACTGTGTCTTAGAATACTAAAATACTTTTTATATCAATTTATACTACTTTTGCTTTGATGGAAACCTTTCCCTTAAGTTCTGAAATAATATTTTTATTTAATTTTTTTTTTCCATTTTAGGTGAAATGATTATTGCCGGTGATCGTTATGTGCTCACCGAAAAGGAGAATAATATGTATGCGATTGAGATGATTTTGCATATAAAGCGTTTGCAAACCAGCGACTTCGGTGGATACAAATGCATTTCGAAGAACAGCATTGGCGACACGGAGGGTACAATACGTTTATATGGTGAGCTTTATGAAAAATAAAGACAATGTTATTGCATAAATAATCATTTTTATTAAATTTGAAACTCTAAAGTAGGAAAGAGAATGACGTTTTTTCAGTGATATTTTAAACCTTTTTTATAACGAGGACTACCTTGCAATATTCACGTTTCATGTTCAAAATTAACTGCTTGGAAAGGGGGTGATAAGCTCTCTCGCCAATATGTCGCGAAAGGGCGTTTTTTTTTCAATTTTCCAGTGATTCCAGAAACAGAGGTGCGCACAATAAAAGATGAATTTTTAATTTTTTTCGAAAAGTACTTATTTGTTCATCAATATCTATTTTGTCCCTTTCAAAGTAATCCACCTCGGATATGATACACTTGTACCAACGCTTTTTCCAATCCTCGAAGCACTTCTTAAATGCGCTTTTCGGTATGGCCATCAGCCCTTTCTTCGATTCTGACTTGATCTTATCAGTTCTGTCAAAACGCTTTCTTTTCATTGGTTTCTTTAGTTTTGGGAACAGAAAAAAGTCGCAGGGAGCCAAATCTGATGAATACGATGGTTGAGGCATGATAACGGTTTTGTTTTTGGCCAGAAAATCACGAATAAGCATTGATGTGTGAGCTGGTGCATTATCGTTATGCAGAAGCCACGATTTGCCTTTCCACAATTTCGATCGTTTGAGCCGTATTGTTTCACGCAAGCGTTGCATAACTTCCTTGTAGTATTCCTTATTAACTGTACCACTTTTCGGTAGGAACTCATTATGTACCACACCATTGTAATCAAAGAAAACAGTGAGCAAAACACTCATATTTTCCTTTGATCATACCTAATAGTTGTTTTCTACAATTTCCTAGCTATAAAAAGGAATTGATTATTTAAAAAGTCTCCATAAAGGGATTCACCAAAGTCAGACTCTTGGTCGACTGAAAACGGGTGTTTCGATGTGATAATTTCAGTTTTGAATAAAGGGAAAAGGCGTATTAGGTGAATTCGATGGTTGTTCGATGGTGGTTCGTTATCAAGGTTTAAAGTTTTTGAGTTTTTTCCCAAAAATCTGGCTTTCTTATAATGCTCGTACTGGAGACATTTCTTCCGTATATCGGGACGTGGTATTTCGATTCTGTAAAAACCAATTAATTAGCATAATGAATATTTCTTTACTTGAACTTGACAACCATATTTCATTCCCAGCAAAAGCGTTCAGCGTAAAGGTTAAAGTAAAGGTGCCATACCATAAACCAATAATTTAATGCAATAAGGAAAGCGAATAGGTCTGGTGGTGAACGAGAGCAAGACGAAATGTCCCCTGTCATTAAACAAGCAATCAGCGCTATAGAGTCCTAGCTCCCACTTCACTGCTGATAGTCATAACTTTAAATTTGTAGATAATTTCGTCTTCCTTGGAACCAGCATCAACAACACCAAAAATATCAGCCTTGAATTCCAACGCAGAATCACCCTTGCCGACAGGTGCTACTTTGGACTGGGTAGGCAATTGAAAAATAAAGTTTCTTTTCATACCCGTGGTGCAGAAATAAATATGAGCGATGTAGACATCAGATGAGACTGTACTAGAAGTTTTCGTAAGAAAAGTTTTGCGGAAAATTTATGGCCCTTTGAGCGTTGAGAACGGCGAATACCGCAGGGGATGGAACGACGATCTGTACGAGCTATACGACGACATTGACATAGTTCAAATAATAAAGAGACAGCGGCTACGCTGGTTAGATGATTTTATCAGAATGGGTAAAAGCGTTCCGAATTTCAAAGTTTTTGATGCGATTAAACGATGAAAGAATGAGACTGATGTTATCACTATGGTTTCTTGAAAACATTCGTTCGGCACCGGAGTTGCTTTAAGTGTACATTAGGGTGAGCCAATATCTAACCTATCAAATTTATGGCTTAAAATGAATAATTTTACTGGGAAAACAAAGCCCCTGTAAGCCAGAATTTTTTGCTTAATTTCAAAAGATGTTGGTGAGCATTCAAACTTTCACATACATAAGTAAATAATACAAGAAAATATTTTTATTTTATTTTTTGCTTAAAATGATCATAGTTTTCGAACCGTTACATGTAAAAAACCTTCCATACATAGTTCAAAAGTTATGATCATTTTAATAAAAAAATATTTTTTGCGTCGTTTTTCTATATAAAAATTTGAATGCTCATCGTTGCATTTTAACATTGAGCAAAAAATCCTGCTTTGCAGTGACTTTGTTTTTTTTTCTCAGTAAATTTATTCATTTTAATCCATAAATGCGATAGGTTCGTTTTTAGTTCACCCTACTGTACATATGTTAGAAGAGCCTTCGGTCCAAAAAAAAATTCCGCTGCTAGCCCTTCTTCCCAAACCTATTATTATAATCTTCATTTGATTATGAAAACATTATTTATAACACTCATTTAATTTTTTTTGTTACAGAAATGGAGAGGCCTGGCAAGAAAAATCAGAGAGAAGACGACAACGAAGTCACGGTAAATATATTCTTTTTAATTTTTTATTGCGGTTTGTAATTGCTTTTTGATTATAAGTTAATGAGCTTTGTCAGGAAGATTATAAAACTAAGAAAAATGGTAGAAGTGACAGCAGTTTTGGAGATCACCACATGTCCTCATCAGACTTCTTACGGCAGTGATCGAACCAATGGGTTTTTTATTTAATTTAATTTAAATAGAAACTTAATAAAAAAGTATTTTAAGAAAATCTTATCTACGGCAATGATTCGAGCCAGTTGTTTCATTCGAAGTTTTTTTGTGCTCTAAAGGATGATCTTTTACCCTCTAAAGGTTGATCACTCACTTGATACTTTGTTTATATTGAGAAACACCTGTCTCATGATTGTATAGTATTTTTTCGTTTCAAAGAAGTGGAACTGTTTTAAGTATTTGGTAGATAGTGAAATTTTTCGAGCCATAGAAAATTAAAGCTAATCCAATAGAGATTGAATTATATTAGGAAGCACTTGAATAGCTTAATATTTGAGTGGAAGCATATTGAAGCAATTAGATAAAGTTAGTGGATCATGTGTTCATTACAGAGTTAAGCTTAGAGAACCGCACTCTCCTTCTGCTAAAACTTGCTGCCTACTCTTTTCTCTTTCGTCACTTTAGAAAAACGATAACGCACTCAAAGAGAATCGCCACGAAGATGGTTCACGCAATCAAAATGGGCGACTCTACAAAGAGCGTGGCAGCGATGCGGAGCTGCAAAATGGTTGCGAAACGCTCAGTAGACGCTGGAGTACAATGTGTTTATTGGCGTTAACGCTGCTGGTGACACTTGCAACGACTGTAACAAAAACAATAACAACAACAACAACAACAACCACAACAAAAGCATTTACAAACGTGAAAATACGAAGTGCAGGTAATTTATAGTTTTCAAATACAAAAATACACAAAATAAATACGTACGAAAAATACCAAAACCAATGCGAAGCAAAGAAATGAATAATAACAGCACATGCATACATACATGAATACAAAAAATATATATTTAAAAGTTGATGAAAATAAAGAATTAATAAATAAATGTAGTAAACAAAGAATAAACGAAATCTCAAATGCTAAGCAAAAAATAAAATATTTAAAATATAACGGTATTAGCAAAAAGAAAATGAAAACCAAAAAAACAAAGTAATTAAAAGGAAATAATAAACTGAGTTCAATGTTACCTCTCTAGCGAAATGTGTTTCTACGACAATGACTGTTGACTGTATTTTTTAACAGCTAACATATACATATATATATATACTCGTATATACATATACTTGAATATGTATGTATGCATTTAAATAGCTAAGCGTTGCTTGACGGCCTTTGAAGTTAAACAAAACCCAGTAAACTTTAAAGTGAATTAAAATAGTTTAGCTACGAAATAAAATAGAGAATTAAATGAAAAGCGGAAATAAAAGAGAAGAAAAATGCTTTGCATGAATGTATATTTGGTTTAGTTTACATTTATGAATGTGTAGATAATTTTGCGGTGAAAGCGGAGATATGTATAAGTGATATGCATAAGTTAAACATAGCCCTATACATACCCATATACAAATGCTAAATATGAAATAAAAGGCAAACCAAATAACAGTATTACGAACGATTTGTTAATAAATATTTATTAAATGTATAGCATATAGGTTAGAAGCAAAAAAAAAAAATTATAAAAAAGTACACAAAAGCCTCTTCTGATATTGTAAATACACATAAATATGTACTTGTGATTAGGACTAGGCAAGACACATTGTAAATAAGTTGCACTGTTATATAAATATTAAGCTCATACCGAGTACAATATGCACGTTCATCTTTAATTTTTTAATATTTAATTCCTGAAACGGTTATGTGGTCAGCTACAATAATTTGGTAGTAATGTTTACACCCTGTATTAGGATTGGTGTATATACATTTTAATTTATGATTATTCAGCTGCTACACACAGTGACACACAAAAGTATTTTGCATATGAAAATGATTAAGAAAACTTTAGATTTTTGTAGTCTCTTTTTGATTCATTTGGTGAAGTTGAAGGTGAGTTGCCTTATATATTTCGAGATTAGAGCACAAAAACTAATATAAATCATCGAAAACCGCTTTATTGCTTTTCAAAATATTCCCTATTAAGATCTATATATTTTTCAATCGTTTGAACCAATTGCCGAAGCACTTTCGCCACACTGATTGAGATTTATACAAAGCATGCGTTCTGAACGCATCAGCCACCTCTTCAGGTGTCGAAAATAAAACAAAGTCAAATCAGATGCCAAGTCGAGAGTATATGGTGGATGACTCATCAAATCGATGTTTCAGTGCTCAAAAATTTCTCAAATGATTTCTTGAAAAACAACTGGCAAACGAATGGTTTTATGCCATATTTTAATGTTCTGCGTTGTTCTAGTGGTACGGTTGCCACATGTCTAGTTTTTCTAAAAAAAAAAAAACCAGGCAACCATTTGCTTGGAAGTACTTCGTGCGATCTTGAAAGATTATTTTGCACAGAGCATCAATAGGGACAACAACTGATTTTGTACGAACTTCAAGAATGTTCTACGACCTCGATTGAATTCGATAAACGCTGGTCCTTGATGGAGCTTCATTACTAACGATTGAATTAAGCTCATCCACGTCGAAAGTTGTAAAAGATAATAGCCCGAAAATGTTGACGATTTAATTCCATTTTTTTGGTCGAAATTAATAATTTAAATTACTGCAAACAACACAAATATCGCTCTTATGTCAAAATGTTCTGAGCATGTATAACACCACAAATATCAAAATTTACGATGAAGTTGTCAGTTGCTAGATTGCAATTCTAGGGCTGCCAAAACCCGATATATATAAGGCAACTATCGTATAGCCTCATGTTCTCATAAATTAAAGGTCGAGGAAAATACTTAATACCTCTTATAATCATAACAAAGCAGGCTTTGGAATAGATTCTATAAGCTTTTGAAAAATTGTCGCTGTCAATATTCTGGGGGATAAACGTCTTATAGATCAATTTTGCTTGTAACTTAGTGCTAACTGGTGGCAGATCTTCGAGATAGACACACAAATTTTGTATATAGATGACAAATGAGTACCATACAAAGATGTTAGTGAGCATTTTTTTGATAAAAAGTATTCACATTTGGACTTCTTGAGCTATATGTTTTCGATCATTGTCGATCATTGTCATGAAATTAATCTATTTGTGAGTAATAATATTAGTCATATGCACTTCTAGCCATCCGTTGTGTAAAAAATAGAAATTCGAATAATCTTTTGTCGAAACCAAGGTTTAAATAATAGGCAAAATGCTTTTGTGAGCTCGAACTACCGTCGTTTTGTTCTTGTCAGTCAAATATATCTTCATAGCGCCTACAAGCCCATATGCAAAATACTTTTGTGAGTAGCTGTATGAATATGTTACGTTGACAGATTTCTGCAGTGGCTGAGTGCAGGAACTATTTTTATATAAACAGTTATTGAAAGCGACGTTTTCTGCCCGAAGGAAGAGGGCTGTTAGATTAGTGGCTTTTAGTGGCTGCCTGTAATTGTAAATGTCGCACAGTAAAGAAGTGGGATGAGTCGGAAAGATAGCAGTTCACATTTTAACAAAGGTTATCAACAACCTGGTCACCCATCAGCATTTGAGATCAAGGAAAAACGTCTGGTGATGGAGTGAGCTTCGAAATGTATAATTTAAACAATAGTGGGGAGAGGGAATGCTGAGTCCTTGTTTAATTTTTCGAAGTTTTGAATTTTGACTTCGGAACTCTACCGATGACTGTAAATCATTCTGGCAATTCATAGTCCATCTTCAACCCCTGCGGTAATAAGAATTCCTCAAATTGGATAGTAGCACTAACTAAGTGAAGGATCATGTAGAAAAGACGGATCCACCGCTAACAGGGAAGTTTACTATTTATTATGGTGTTTATAGCGTCAAGTGTATTTGTGGAGCTGTACCCTTTATGTAAGCCATGCTGATGTGATGCCGGGCTCAGGTGGTAAGACTATAATTGTCTTCGCTACTGAGAAAATGAGGGATATCGACCGATATAAATATCTTTCGTTGGCAGTTTTCAGCAGTTTTAGTAGCAGGACTACTCTACAAACGTTTTCAAACATTGAGTATTGGCAGAGTATTCAAGGAAAAATTGGGGACCTTGGCGATTCTCGATTCTCGGTTCATTTTGTAATACGAAAGGTAAAGTGTGAAAAACCAGCTAAAAAAGCTCGCGTACTTCTTTGAGTAAGACAAAGTCACCGAATGCTGTCTTCACCTAGTCTTCACGTATAATCAGATTTGACAGTGGCGCCAGCGGAGAGATTGTAGGTCCTTAAATATTCCCCCCACTATTTGCGCTTATGCTGACTAATCATTTGCCGACTTTCCAAGTTGAGTTCCCGGATGAGGAGATTTCCCCGCTCAGCTTGGTGGAAGTATACGCGCTACTAGTATTTGCTTTTCACGACAGCGGGTACTACGACAGACTTCCAACTCGATTAGAGGCGTGAATGGCCTAATTTTAAAATGCTCACCCGTATCTCGAGCATTACTTACTCCATCTCAATATTTTGGTCAAAGCCCTCTCATTCAAAATAGATGAAAAATTTCCTTGTTTCATATTTTTACCAAAGATGACCAGAGAGATGATATCAAACTGGATATATTTCATATTTTACTAATGTGTTCACCTAACTTACATAGATGTTTACACAAAAAAGCAGATTTTTTTCAAGCAGTTTTAAGGATTTGCGAACTAAGAAATTCAACTCAATGAAGCGATCATAAGTAAGCCTTTCCTCCAAATAAATTTCCCCGGACTTCATTTCAGTGCTACTTGACATCATTACTTTTATTTACTACCATTTATCTCATTTTGAATAAATTGTCTTTAATTTCTCTCCCTTCCTCTCGCCCACACTCTCTTTTTGTTTTTAAAAGTGATCACACTGTATCCGTGACAGAATAAGTTCATAAGCAATTATATAATATTTTGAAATTCTCATTAATTTTATTAATATAATTTTAAATTGTTGTAAATAATTTGCATAAAATTTTTTTTTATATATTTGTGAGGATACTGAATCAAAAGAAGTGCAGAGAATATATATATCCTTCCCTATAGTTAGTTATAGGTTTAATATAGATTTACCAAATAATTACATACCATTAAATAAAAATAAATAAAAATTAAAAACATATCTAAGTTATTAATATACTATATGGAAATAAATATTTAATTGTCAAACTATGTAGAATATAATATGAACAAAAATAAATAAACACAAAATGCTACAAAATGTGCCAAATTGAAAATAAATTAATTAAGAAAAGGAAAATAATTATTATAAGAATATGTATGGATAATAATGTTAATGTGTGTTAAGTGGTTAGTTATATATATAATTGAGAAGGTTGAACGAAATTGCAAACATGAGAACTGTTAATTTTTTTAAATTTCATAATTTTATGTTAAATTCAAAAATCTTTTTAAATTTTTTAAAAAGTTTATTTTCTTTAAATTAAATGGAAAATCAGGAAAGTTCTTATGCTAGCATTTTCTAAATTAATGGATGAACTACTCTAATATACAATTGAAATCTGATTAGCTATGGGTATGGTTAGATTATGTAAAAGTGAATGGTCATAAGGGAATGCAACTTTGGCACATATAGTAAGACACGTCCATTGTGGTGACAAGATGATACCACTTTTCCCTTTAGTGAATCCCTTAGTGCATGTCACAAGTCTACAAATCCAGCTATGGAAAATATTTGCTAACTCCTACGGGTAGTCTCGCAAGCGCAGGGTAGTAATAAGAAATTTCATAGATATTTTTATCTAATCTTCCAACAGAGTGGACCTCAAGTCTTATCGCGTCAGCTCCTATCGGAAAATGCCTTATCAGAACTGTTACTATGTGCAAGAGTTTTTTTTTTTAAATGGACAGAAGCTTTCCCGACCATCTACGATGCACCTAGGAAAAGAAGAGTAGTGACTGCCACATGTTGAGGTGCTAGTTCAGCGCTAGGTGAGGAATCACCAGTTCAAATTACCGCCTAGGTTGAAAAGGTGGACCATGAACTACCTGAGTGTTCGACGATCATAGGTTGATTTTCGAGGTCAAACTTCAAAGCTACGGAAAATTAAACAAGGGGTTCCTCAGGGTGGTGTCTTCTCCCCGATGCTGTTTTATTTCTACATTTCAAGGCTTCCTCCACCACCAGAGGGCGTCTCCTTGATCTCATACGCCGATGACTGTTCGATTTTGGCGTCTGGCCAGGATATTGATAGCCTTTGTTCGAAAGTAAACTGCTATCTCGTCGACCTTTCCAACTTCTTCACTGTACGACACTTACATCTACAATCCGCGAAATCCTCTGCCACCCTTTTCAAGAGCTGGACGAAGGAGTACCGGCTAGAACTCAATGTGAAGGTTGATGACATAAAAAATCCGACCACGAACAACCCAAAGTTACTGGGGGTCACATTCGATAGCTTGCACTTCTTCAATCCACATACGACTGCAATTGTCACCAAAATACAAAGCCGCAACAAAATCCTCAAATCGCTAGCCGGTAGCATCTGGGGGAAGACAAAGAAACGCTGCTGGCAACGTACAAGGCAATTGGCCGGCCGGTCGTAAACTATGCTGCGCCGATTGGGACGCCGGGGACTACCGTGACGCAGTTGAAGAAGCTTCAGGCCTGCCAGAACACCGTCCTTCGGACAGTGACGGGAAACCTCCTGATGGCGCCGGAGCACCACTTAGACAGTGAAACACCTATGCTCCCAGTTAAGGAGCATAATGTTATGCTGTGTAAGCAGTACATGCTGGGATGCTACCATATGGGTAATCATAACGCACCTTTTGGAAGCCGAACCACCACCTAGTCACATCAGGAAGGGAGTACTTGACTACCGGGATGACATACAGCAATACAGACAAGAAGTGCTGGACAGGACGACGTACAGACAGACCATCAACACCACTCACCGAGAGTCCGTTAACACCTTCGTGAACTCTCTTCCAGTAAATGGTGTTCTCTGAGTCAAATCACCACCCAAGAGCTTGAGCTAACTCGTGTGACCCGCGTAACCCTTGCACAATTAAGATTCGGATACTGTAGTAGGCTTAACTCCTACCTATCCAGACTCGACCCTGACATACCCAATACATGTCCCGCATGCAAAGAATCCCCGCACGATACTAACCACCTCTTTGCATGCCCACTTAACCCGACTCATCTAGCACCCCTCTTCCTTTGGTCCGAACCCATCGAAGCAGCACGTTTCCTGGACCTCCCGTTAGATGACCTCGATGACTGAAACTAAACCTGCCTGATCCTTAACGGGGCTGGCGTACGCAGTTACAACAACAACAACAACAACACACCAGTTCACAAGCTGACCTCAAATTGGAACAGGAGTATTCTTTTGCACTTTTTTTCAGTATTAGCGAAGCGTGGTATCCATGCAATTCCAGTGAGACCTGGTACCTATATGATTTTATAAATGAAATAAGTGGTCAACGGAAATGACTGAGTGGTGAGCAGTGCATGCTGCCATTGGGATGGCCAAGGTTGGAGTCCTGATCCGACCAACATCAACCAAAATTATTGGAAAAAAAATATGCTATCAGCGATTGCCCCCAGCCGTTTGGAAGCGGCTTAGAATAAACTATAGTTCTCTTTAATTATAGGTACTTGTTGGAAAAATATCAAGGCGCACACCACAAATTGGATGAGAAGCTTGGCCGAAAAATGGTTCAGCGGTTACAAAACTCCAATTTTATATATCTATAATTGGAAGCCACAGGCAGTTATGACAAACATTCCTTCAAAATTTTGAAGCTCACCGCGAGTGAGTCCAAGGCCATAATGGCCCATTGGCTAGCTAAGCCTGTCTCACAGAAACCATCGATTTATAATCTTTAGCAGAAGACCCCCGTGTCGACCTTACCGTTAGGTTTCGACCCATCCATGTAGAAGTTATGTACTTTCTTTTCTACAGCAGCCCTGTACTCTCTAGCCCTCATGTGAAAGGCTTATGTTGGAGAAGGTGCTGCTCGGCATCAGATATAATTAAATTTTGGAGTTTAAGAAAGACTCCTTAATATCTTATTGAATACTCCTAAGTGCTTTCAAAATCATAATATATATATATAAAATTCAATTTTTTCTAAGTAAAGTAATAACTTATTTAAATTTTGAACAAGGTTTGTTGAAACATAGGAAGTTAAATTTTTTCTAAAAAAAATCTCAATTTAATCACCGATTTCTATTTCGTTTTCTTCAAAGCAGTCTCTCTCTCAGAGCAATAGATTTTTGGTTTATCCTTAAGATCTATAAGCGAATCTGTTTTAGCTTCTCAATCGCTGCAAAATGCTGTCTTTCCATAGTTCTCTTCAATCTTTGGAATAAAGAAAAAATCGCAGAAGAATAATCTGAGCTGAGGCATAATTGTGGTTGTTGTTTTTGGTGAAGAAATAATGAACGAGAGATGTGCAGGTGGGATACGTTTTCTCAAATTCCGAGCGGTTCTCGAAGAAAATAATGAGCACAGTCCTGACTCCCCTGGGTTTTGAAATTGGACTCTACGATTGTGCTTCGATTTCAATTTGATACTTATACATCTACGTCTGAACACCAGTTAAGACTTTTATAATCATTTAGGATTATCCAAATCGACAACATTCAACAATTCTCAAGCGATGCTGATGACCCTTGTTTTTTTTAACAAAAATCTCTGACACATATTTTATGAGAAAATTATTATTTTAATATCCTCAGCAACTTATGTAATAGCGATTCCAAATATTAATGCTCTTCACTTTCTCATTTTCTTTTTCATTGACAACGTCATTTACATTTTCTAGAACTTCTGTTTACTGCGCATACCACTTGTAAACATTTTTCTTTTACACAGAGTGTTCCGTATTCCAAATTTCAAGTGCTTTTAAGCGCATAGTTTTATATTTCTTATTTAAGGGGTTAGGCCAGTCTAGAATTCTCGGAAAATGGATTTTTTTCTTCCAAATGATACATTATGGTCTCTAAAATGTTATCTCGAAAGATTATGACAGATAAAAATTTCTAAATGCCCCATTATCGTTCTCTAGTTGAAGCGTCTGTTTCAGTCTATAAGACATACTCAAAACTTAAAACGCGTTTATCTCAAAACTGTTTTTTTCAAGTTGGCCGGAAGCATAACTCAAACCGCTTCACTTGAAATTTTGACAACATCTTTTCTTTTAGTTTTTTACTTTTCCTTTTATAGACCCACCATTTTGTCAGAAATGCATATAATGAAAAAATTCTACGTACCCCTGTAGCTATTGCTATTTACAAGCGGAAACCATTCAACAACTTATTAAAATTACAGCAGCTGTGTGTCCGGCCGTGGTTCCCAAAAAAATGGTGACATCCTAGGGAGAACGCTGAATAGCCGCCATTTTTAAATGAATTTTTCTTAAAAAATAGTTCTAAGCAGTTAATTATATGAATGATAAATGCATTTTGTCAAAAATCAAATTTATTTAATAGTTTCCCGAAAAAATTTCAAAAAAAAGCCTATTTTGTGGCCCTCTAGAGTGGTCTAACCCCTTAATTTTCCTTAAGCCATCTTGATCATATGCACATAGAACTGAGAAGCATATTCTGTCAAACCTCACAAAATTCTTTAGTGCGCCTAAAATTATGCTCATGCTGTGCTCAGATTTTTTCTATGTATAAGCTATCGCGACGAGGTGATGAATTTCGAGAGTTACAAAGGAAAATTTTATTTATTACATTTTCGAATGACCAAATCCAGTGTGAAGCTACTATATGGCTAAGAAGTAGATTTTCTCTAACATCTCCATAACTAAGTGATACGAATAAATATTGACAAATTTAATACTTTAACGGCTTCTGTTGGTGTTTTGAAATGTTTACAATCTTCTTTTATATTGACAAAACAAGAACGTATAATTTAATTGAATTAAATTATTAATAAAATTATTTATATTTAATATTATGTATTTAAACCTAGTATTTTTTTATTTCAATCTATTATTTTTAGAATATTATTATTTTTCTTGTTGTTGAAAAAAATGCAAATTTTATTTATATATAAAAAATTAAGTATTATATTCACATCGACAACTTTCAGTGAAAACAAAAGTGTATACTTACTAATTAAATCATAAAATTTAAATGGAAAATGCAATTTTGAAACGTGCGCAAAATTTAATATGAATATGAAAATTGGATCGAAATTAATTATAATGCATAACATACACAAAAACGTACAGACCTACATTCGAGCGCATTCACATATGTACATATATTTTGGCAAATCAAATTCAAACACAAACCATTTTGTGTGAAATAATGGAGAAAATATATTTAATTAAAATATTTATTAGACAAATTAATTACAATGAAATTAAAACATATATTAACCTATATAAATGTATATAATGAAAAAGAGAAAACATAACAATAATGCATAACAAACTAATAATTAATAATATTTGACTCGGCAAGTATGAGATAAATAAATACATGCAAGTAGGAAGAGTAGAAGAAAAAAATCTAAAATAAAATATAAAACCCACATTAGTCAATGTCTATGCATACCAAAACAGTTAAAAAAAATACAACTAAGCATATTGATATACATGCATATATAGATATATACATATATATAAAGAGCTATGCAGGTATAGAATTTTGTAAAAATAATATATTTGCATAAAATATTCATGAAAATTTTGTTGTTGACTGAATATCATCGACAGTAAAAGGAATTTCGTTGTCATGATATGAAAATCTCAAAACAAAATTAAATTTAAAAAAATTACAAAAAAAAAATATTCATAAAATTTGGCATAAAAAACCATTCATGCAGTGCATAAAACAATATACAAATATTCAATATTTTGCAACCCGGTAGTAAATCAGACAGGCGGGATTTTAACATATGTATCAAATGTGAGCGAAACAAATTTAGTAACAGTTTGGACATGTATAATTTGTATATTTCAAAAATTGATTTTATGCTTGTAACATAATTAGTTTAATACGGACTAGTTCATGCACTGGCTTGCCTACTATCTCTATAAGACATATTCATATATTTAGTTAACTAGCAAGAGCATAGTTGACGTTGGAGCCACTGAAACTATTATACTTTTGGGAAATTTACAATAGAAAGTGTGGAATTTTCTTCTTCTCCACCAATTTATAACCCTTGTCACGCAAAATTATTAAGAAATAAAAAATAACGGCTGTCAAATTTATTGCAATTTGCAAAGCCGATTTTGATCATTTTCAGTTTCAATATGAACTTCAATTTAGAAATTTTTTCGATAAAAATGCTCATCTGCTAAGCGATCCTTGGCCATTTGAGCGATGTGAAATCACAACGGTTAATGATGACTCATTTCATTCATGGACCAGTTACCGATATCTCTATACAAAATCTTGCACTAAGAAATGCGGGATGTATTTATAAATCCTGCGAACGATGTTGAGTTGATGATGATGGTTGTTCGAGCATACTTTGAGTTATAACAGAAATTTTGAACTGAATGAGTATTTTAAATTTATTTCCTAGAAATTGATATTTTCTGTGAAAATATTGTGCTTTTGTTATGCATGTCATAACAATAAGAATGACTTAAAATATTTTCTGTTAGAAATTTTATTTAATTATCTTTGAAAAAAACTTAAAAATTGGTATTTTTCATTTCAACGGAAAGAAAAAGTTAAAATGGCTACCAAATCAATTTGTTCACAAGAACTAAAGTGTAACAGATCGGGTAAGAGATACATTTGTTTCCAATAAGTAAAGGGTAACAGGTCGGGTAAGAGTACATTTGTTTATAATAACTAAAGAGTAACATGACGGATAAGAGATACATTTGTTTCCAATAACCAAATGATAACAGGTCGGGTAGCCAAAATATCTAAAAATTGGAAGAGACGAATATATATAGCATACCTATGAATATTACGTGCATGAGTAAAAAAGAAAATCACACATACGTGGAAAAAGTCGGGGAAATTAGTCACTTTTTTCCCACGGCTAGAACGAAAGTAACAAATGGAATAACATTTGCATAACTAAAGAGTAACAGAAAGCTAACATGTTAGGTAAAAGCTACCCGTCTTGCGGGGATATGACACATCGGTAATGTCATTGAAGATGTCATATCCCAAATAACTTAAATAAAAAAATAAATTCACCTTTTTTATATAAACGAATAAAAATTTTCATGCTTTTAGAGGCTTTTTTGGAGGTTTTTTCTCTAACCTAAAACCTCATATCTTAACAAATCGGTTACATGGGGGTTATATGATATAGTATACAAGTTTTGATGATTTTCACTACCAATATGGAGTTCAAAGTATGTGTGAATAATACAAAATTTTCACTCTTCTAGAGCTTTGTTGGCGGATTTCTTACAAAAAACCTCATATTTCAACAAATTGTGTACTACACCAAATTTCAATGATCGTTTAAACGTACAGCTGCATCTGCGTACTAGATTTAGTTGAAATATCTCAAAAACTGAGGGACGAGATCTCGTTCAAGCCGACAGAAGACAGTGGGTCTATCTCTTCTCCTTCTGGTAATTACATACTTCGGACTAAAGTTAATATACCATTTCATGTACATGAAAGGTATAAAAAAAATTTAACCAAGAAACTAAACTTATTTTTCGAGCGCCCAAAAGATTTACTGCTGGGATTATGCAATAAATCTATATATATACATATAACATAACTCTACAAGGACGCCTAAGCTACAATATCCTTCTACCAAAACAAAACAAAAAAGAAATGCATTTTTATGTAAATAACTCAAAAGCATCTATCACATCATTGAAGTATGTATGTATGCTAGCAAAAATGCATAAATACATAAATATATACATAAAACATACGTACTCCATACATGAGCCTCCAAGTATTTGTGTTAGTTGTTCATTTCGCTCGTTTTGTCATTGCAAATGCAAGCGAACAAAAATAAAGAAATATATACATATATATACATGAAGTAAATGCGCAGATGTGCAAATAAAATATACTTACGTACTTATAGTCATGAATTATGCCTAGTTTTAGTTGTTGTAAATAATGTTTGTATTTGTAAAGTATGACAAAAGATTGTATTATTAATAAAATATAAAAAAAGAATAAAAACTTTGCGAAAAATTAAGCTGAAAAAAATTTATAAAAATATATAATAAGTAAATGAAAATATGGAAAAATTAAAATATGAAATAAAGCAAAATTGATAATAACAAAAAATTAAAAAAAAATCATGTTTCTTTATTTTCAATGACTTCTGATTTTGGATTAAGATAACTTAGTTGTATATAACTTCGTAGGAATGGTGAGTTTCAGCATATGCTTGATTTTACTGAAAATTTAAACTTATCACAGTGGTCGCGTTACATACTTTATGATTGTAACTGCCGTAAACCGATAGTCGTGGAAGGAACAGATGGCATCTGGACATCGGGTCAAGACCAGTGGATGCCTCCCAATTTTTCCTCAATAAAATTATTACATTCCTCCTGGGACATACAAGCTTATAGCTTTCATAAAATTGCTGTTCTTATATTTAAATTTAAGATTTATTTACCTAAAAACAAATGGTTGACCATGTCGTATGAGCAACATTTAGTCAACAGGGGAATAATGCCATAAAACTCATACGAAATGGCTAACTTTTTCTTTGTAAGTAAATAATTCTTTAATTTAACCTAAGAAAAAACGGCCGATGGTCTAAATACGCTTTAGATTAGTATTCAAGGGCTTGAAATACAAGACACTAATTATTGCTTTGATTTTTTTTTTATTCCGGAAACATTATAATTTTGATGTTTTTACGGTCTTTGTTATTTATTCGGTAAAGCGTATAAACCAAACTGACTAAAAATTCCCACTGAATGGGTCGAAAAACATGTCCGTAGACAGGTCGCCACTTGGTGTACATACCACATTTTTTATGTGCTGATGAAACCTATATATATATATATAGGATTAATTTTTTATCTAGATTACGATAAGGACCAATTTTTTTGTCCGGATAGTGGGAGCTGAGGCCAATCTATCCCAAAAAGTCTTATGTATTGTACAATTTACTTTCATTAACACAGAGAATACTGTTTCTTCCGAGAAGTAGTTCTAGAAACGTTTGAAAAAATGGAGCTTATGGTTCAAATTACTTGAAATTCATTTTTTTAGGAATTGGACCAGAATGTTGAATATTTGTGCTAAAGTATCATTTTGTCTAAACAAATAAATACCGGAATTTGACCAGTGAGTAATTTCAATTTACTTGAAATTGAGTGCATTTGCATATACATATGTTTTTGTCTAGATTAACATACATATATAATACTTTTTTCTGGGAAGGGGATCACAGATCAGCAGTTCGAAAAAATAGGTATTATTCATGTCAGTATACAGTCTGTTTTCAGTTGTACGATTCGGTTACATCAATATAGTTGCGAACTATTTTTAATCATCCAATTTTATTGTACGCAAAGTGGAGCACAAAGTGGCATTCGGCTTCCTTCGATGCATTCATATTTTTATTTTCGTGGAAGACTTTGAGTGGCGACCAATCTCTGACTATTTCTGATCAATAATATAATAAAAATATTGATATTTTGGATTAACTGCTTCATTATTTAATATCGAAATTAAACAAAATGGGAAGAAGCCAAAAACAAGGGTGGTTGGGCATTACCAATTAATGATAAAAACTGAGTACTAGGAAAAATCACTATTTTGTGCACCATTTGAAACTCATTGGATGTTAGTCATAAACCCAATATGAATATATGGAATACAATCACGGGGCTCTACTTACGCAACAAGTATCCATGATATATAGCGACTTCAATCAATGGTGAAGATAAAAGTAGAATAGGCCAGGAAAAAGTACTTGTCGAAAATACAAAATAAAAACTTAAAAAAAATGCGTCCGCCGAAACCCAAAAAAGGTAAAAATTATATTTTTTCATTTTGGCCTAATAACTAAATTCTTAAGTATACCTTAATGATTTTGAGTTCACGAAGCGGAAAATAATTTCATTATTTCATTGAAAAAAATTAATTAATTAATTATGTGAAGCATGATGCGCAGCCTCGTATCGGCGATATACGACACTTCTTTTGGTTTCCAGTTCATTTTTTTTTAAGTATATCATTTTATGATTTTTTTTTTTTGGCCATAGTATACTAATCATAACATACCTAATATTTCATTAGTTTTTTCGTAAAACACCATTCAAAATAAATTACACTTATTTTTCACCCTTACGGAAATGTTTTTTATTTTTCAATTTTATGTGGAACCATATATCGAAGTATACCCTATCTACTTGAGAAAAAATTATCACAATCGGACTATGTGGTAACGAGATATGCGGGATCATATCGGATTAATTGTTGAAATTCATATTTCATCCCCCTATTCTTTTCTCTGGAAATTTTTTTCCAGTTCAAAGTATGCTCTATCAAATACAAAAAGAAGTAGCAAAATCGGACTATAGTGAAGGGTATATCGGATTATACATCGAAATCAATGAGTCATCCTCTTTTAGTTATTTTTTTCACCTATCGACGGGACCATTAGCAAGCTACAATCTTTCAAGTAAAAAAATAATTATCAAAATTCGATCACTCGAGTTTTGAAAACAAATCCTCTAGCGAAGATTTTAGACTGTCCATCAAGCCACTTCAGGGAAGAGATTTGAGAGTCATTTAAGGAAAAAAAGTTGTTTATTACTACTAGCGAACTAACTCTGCAGTTCAAAAGTAAGTATAAAGGTTTCGAAATTGTAAAACTAATTGTTAGGATTTAATCAAACAAATTCAATAAATAAGCTTATTTGCTGTTGTAATAAATTATTTCCAAACATTGTACAGGGTTATTCGTTTTGATGTTCACCCTTCAAATATTTGAGGAAAATCGGAGCCCCAAATATGAGAATTTTGCTATTTACGTATCCACCGAGTGAGAAATATGCCTCCTCGCCGATGAAAATTTTGTTGGATATATCGCGGTCTACTGCTCGTTTTCAAGCAAAAACTCGACGTAACTATGGCGTTGTGAATGGTAAGCTGGCTTCAGTGGCTGTGTGAGCTGGACTTTATATCGATGTAGTTGTAAGACCAAGTGCAAAATACGCCATAAACTGTCGGAAGAATGTACCAGCTAACATACTGAGAACATCGAAAAATATACACATTCGAGTCTTCGGCCACACCTTCCTTACAGCCACGATATTTGGCGTGGAAAGAGCTAAACAATGATGCACAGGTCTTACAATATCTTTATATGTCTTTAAAATTTTACCAATTTCTTGAATAGCTAAACGATTATGTGCAACATAATCTCTTCTTAATGCACGAATTCACCATTTTTTTAGAAGTAAATTCCTGGTTTTTAACTAAAACAAAACATGTTCAGTTTGACAGTTAGGTTTAACAGATGTCAAAATACATCCTTTCAAAACCACTAAATAACCCTTTGTTAAATGTCTTTTTATTTGCCCCTCAACAAACTCTCCCGGAATTTAATTCAATATTTTTTTCTAATAATGACTATAGTATTAGCCTTTGTTCGCATGGAAATTATGAATGCCTCTAATAAGTTACTGGTTTCTTTAAGTTATTTATTTTATTATAAAATAAGTTTTCACATATTAACCTAAACAAAGAAAGTTTTCCGAAAAAATCATTCCCGGAAAAAAGTTTAATTTCTATAAAGTTGTACTTAATCACTTGCGAAATAGTTTCAGTTTCATTACGCACAAACGTCGTAACACTACGTTATACCATACATTTTCACTCCCTAAGCAGCAAAATTTTGGAATAACTTTCTTATTTGATGCTTATGTCATATCACATGCGGAACACATCTTCCAACTATCGGGTCTCTAAAATCAGAGATTCAAGCTGTGCATAGATCCGCCAGTCAATCAGTAAAAATAATTTCATATGTTTAGAAAAAAGATAATAATATCTTTGTTCAAAAATTGTAACAGAAATATCTGCTATCATTACACAAAACGAATTAATTCCTGTGTTTTATCGTATTATCGAGTAGTCTTATTTTGCTTTAAATGAACTGAATGAGTTTTACACAAATAATTTTTTTATTTATATATACTCTTACCATCTCGACAGAGTTAAAAGATATTGATTTAAGTCGTATATGCAGATTTTTAGTGTTCTCTTCATTTCTTATGAAGATTTTTAACTTAATATTCTGATATATAATTTTTTCAAAGGAACACCAGTGGCTATTAAATTTGAGACAATGGCTATTCTTGTAACTTAATATCAGAGCAAAATAGTTTCCGCTGCTCCATAGCAAATGAGAATTATCTTAATTTTGTCAAAAAGAGTTTGAATTTAGAAACGCTATAGTTAGAGACGAAAAAAGTACAATAGAACAATAAAAACCACAAGCCAAGCAAAATACACAAACAGTTGTGGGCTTATGGGGGATAACAGTTGCTACAGGTAATAGCGGCAGCAGTTAAATAGTAACTTTCTGTTCGCTTGCGACAAGTGCTGCACAAAAACAACTCAGTCGGGAATACCAGTGTATGTATCTACGTATTATTGCCGCCGCTTGTGGCAACAGCAATTGCAGTTTGCTTATATTGACAAAACAATAGAGAGACAATGCGAACAGCCAGAGTTGACAAATTTCGATTCGGAATTTACAAGCATATACATAGCTATGTCTGTAAGTATGTAGGGCAATACAAGCGAGTGAAGTCAATTATGTACAGTGTTTTTGTGTTGCTCATTTTTTTCTATGTAAACTGAAGAAAAAACTCTGTCTGCTTTTAAAATGAAATAAAAACTATTAAAATGAGTAAACAGACAGAGACCCGACGGATTCATACCTAGTTAGATACAAATTCACATCTGCTTGCATGCAACATAGTTTAGACTTGACACAATCATTGCACAGATATATATACAAATGTGGGCATAGGCAATCGACAAAATGACATAACATTCAGATGAGCTAAAGAAGAAGAAGAAGAAGAGGAAGACGAAGCAGTAGTTAGTTAGTTATTTATCCGTCTGCTAACTCTAAGTCAAACAGGCAAAAGGAAGTTCCTACTTAAATGTCCTGCATTGTCGACGACTTGTTTTTGTTGTATTTGCATGTGAGTGCAAGCAGAACGAACGCGTTACGCTTTATGCTCTGTTAATGATTTAATGCAACCACTCGCTCTGCTCCTACGCTATCTCTCTATACAGCCAACGAATTTGCAAACGCAAACTCTACTCTACAAATACGAGTAGAGAATTGCTAGAAGAGTGTGCATTTGTACATGTATGTGTGTGCAATTTTATATACCACAAATGGTAGAGAGATATACAAATAATGTGGCAACATTCGACAGCATCATTCGGTTGTAATCATTCTGTCTTTTGCAATGGCTTGAAGTCTGTTCTTTTTTTTTTCGATGAAAGCCAGTAAGTAATATTTGCATAAATTAAGTCTTACATAATTATTTGTGTGAGTTTAGATAAGTGTTACTATTAGTAAATTTATTTTATTACTATTTCTTTTTTCTATTTTTAAGCCTTAACAATACTTATCTTTGCAAATTACCTTTTTCGAATAACAACTTTTTGAGGCCCTATTTTTGGATACTTTGTGAATTGTTTCAGTACAAAAGGTTATTTACAGATCATCCGATTATTAAGCTAAAATTTTTTAGTAATTTCGTCCTCATTATTTTCTTGCCGTGTCTCATGCTAATACGAGGGTTACATTATAAAATGTAACCCATTTCGAGTTTACCTAGATTTTTAAAGAAAAAAAAACACAGAAAATTTCAAATCTTATGAGGAATGTTTATTATCATTCGAAAGAACAGTCTTTGGCATTTATTTTTTGAAGATTATCTCTTTCAAATGTTGGCCGTGGCTACATTTCAAATGGTCCATCCATTGTGTCCAATTTTCGATGACTCGTTCGAGCACTTCGACTGGTAACTGGCGCATGACACGCGTGATGTTTGCTCCGAGGCCTGAATAGAAGCGGGATTGTACGCATAGACTTTAGGCTTTACATATCTCCACGGGAAATAGTCTAACGAAGTGATACCACACGATCTTGGTGGTCAATCGACCGGCCCAAGATGTGTAATTATCTACTCTCCGAAGTGTTCTCTCAATAAATCCATTGATTGATGCGATGTGTGGCAAGTGACATTTGGTTTCAACGAAATGTCATGTAGTTCACGAGATTCAATTTCAGGCACCATATAGTCGGTTATCATGGCGCGATTGCGGTCGCCATTGACGGTTACTTTCTCACCGGCATCATTTTTGAAGAAATATGGACCGCTGATTCCACCGGCCCTCAAACCACACAAAACCGTTGTCTTTTCTGGATGAAATGTCTTCCCTTGAATCTGTTCAAGTTGTTCTTTGTCCCAAATGCAGCAATTTTGCTTGTTTATATGCCCATTGAGTCAAAAATGGGAATCATCGCTGAAATCGATCGAAATTACGCTCGAAAACGTCGGATCTCCTTAGATCTTTTGAAGGTCGAGGGGCTTCAGTTCTTGCACAAGTATTTTGTACGCTTTCAATTTAAAATCTCGACGTAAAATGCGCCAAGTCGTTCCATATGTCAGTGCGAGTTGTTGCGAAAGTCGCCGAATCGGCTCTCCACGGTCTTCGTGTACACCCTCAACTACGGCCGCTATATTTTCTTTACTGCGTGCTGGACGTGGTATATTCGGTCGAATATTACCCAGTAGTGAATGCTGGGTCTCAAGATGAGTGATGGTGTTGCGAATAGTGCGCTCAGTAGACCGATTATGTTGACCATAAGTTAAGAGAAGTGCGCGAAACACACACACACAAAAGGTTATTGAAAAAAGTACCTTTACTTGGATCGCCCTTTTTATTATGGGATTCGAGAACAAAAACAAATATAAATCTTTGAAAACCGCTTTATTGTTTTTCAAAATATTCCCCATTAAGATCTATACAATTTTACAAGCGTTTGAACCAATCGTCGAAGCACTTTTGCCACTCTCATTGAGGTTTCTCCAAAACATGTGTTCAGAACACATCAACTGCCTCTTTAGGTGTCGAAAAACGTTGACTTCTCAGTTTATTTTTTATGTACGGGAATCAAATGAAGTAACTTGGTGGATTACTCATTCAACCAATGTTTTGAGTGCTTAAAAATTAAGTAGTTTGAGTCGATCTGTGAGTACTCGCGTTGTCATGGTGAAGAGTGATCCGTCTTCAAGGGTTGGAATTCCTGATTTTTTTTAAAGAAAACTGATCCTTAGTGGTGCTTCATCGCCAAAAATTTGAATTAAGTTGTTGAGCACTGAGTTGCACTGATTCTGAGTTAATCCACGTCAGAAGTAAAAAATAATCGCACTAAAAAATTTTCTTGATTTAATTCCTTTTATTGGCGGGGATGAATATTTTAAGTTACTTTAAACAACACAAACAGTGTCCGTATGTCATATTGTTCTGGGTATGTGTAACATCAAAGATGTCAAACTTTGAAATGTAAAAATGAAACTCCTTGCTTAACTTTTCGGAGTCTTGAAATTTGGCTACTAAGCTGTACTGATAATTTTCAAGGTACTTCCAGGGCCGTCAACCTTTTCAACTTTAGGGGTAGTGAATTATCCTCAATTTCCGATAGTATCACTAAATGTTGGTCATATCAAAAGCTTTGGACAGCTCTAATGCTAACTTGAAAGCTCGCACACATGGTCAGTCCTACTACATGGAAATGTAGCTGGAACGTTGACTACATGTGAAATTGACATAGTTTAGTGACTCAAGTGGCAGTGACTACGCTGATTATGTTAAGCCATCATCAGCTTTGAAAGTTTTGAACGCACCGTACATGGAAGTAGAGGAAGAGAAAGACTTATACTCCATTAGAAGAATCAAGTACAGAGAGACTTGGTTGCTCTTAGTGTGTCAAATTGGCGCAAAATTGCAAAAAGAAGAAACGAATGGCACTTTATTGTTGATTATGGCTATAAGCACGTAAAATCTACCAACGCAAGTGATGAAAGAGTATAATATAATTATTAATAATAATAAAAAAGGATACTATGGAGATGGTTCGATTACTCAGTGATATCTTAAAAAAACAACTTCCATATAATAAGTTCTTTCAAGGCATTCAAAATAGAAGTTTTTTCAGTGATGAGCTCTTCATTCGTGCCGAATCTCCTACCTCCCAGCCAGATTTGGAAACAAGAAATAGGCACAGGCGGCTGAATCTGAATAATCAGCTGGATGCTTGGTAGCAAAATGCAATTGTTTCTGCTTCAAATCAATATCGAATCTCTTCAAAACCTCTCAATAATATTCGCTGGTGATCGATTTACTCTTTTAAAGATAATCGGATGTGAATGAAACCTCGTGCTTCCCAAAAAACTATTGCAATAATCTTCGTGATCGACAGGCCCACGGTAACCTTCTTTGGGGCACGTTCACCCGTTGAAACTCACTGTTTTGATTCTTCATTGGTCTCGGGTGCAGTGTAGTAGATCCATTTTTCGTCTACGTTAGCGAAACGTAGCAAGAATTTTTTTAGATTGTGGCTGAACATCGCCAAACACCCATTTGAAGTGGTTACAGGGTTGTGCTTATAGTCGTATGTAGCTTTTTCATGTCCACATATTCATATAAATGTGATGTGCCCGCTCAGTTGAGATTCCCTTAGCCTCAAGCACCTCACGCAGTTTTATTATACGAACGTCCAATATCATTACATGGATTTTATCGACGATTTCGCGCGTGATCACCTCTTTTGGCCGACCTCAACGTTTGGCGTCACTTGTGCTGTTACGGCAACAACGAAACTCAGTAAGCGAATTCTGAACCATTGAAATTGATGAAGGAGAGTTCCCATAGTATTTATCTAGACCTTCGGTGATATTTTTTATGCAAAAAATTATGTTTAATCAGCACATGAAATTCACTTTTACCATTTTCGTTGAAATTCTCGAAGTCGTCTGCTTTCAATGGCTGTCAAACACAAGCTAAATAGCGCAGATTGCTCCAAATTGTACAGCAATCTATTAATCGAAAACAGTTGACGGTTGCAGTATTATATTTACAGTAACTGCATGACAAATTCAAAAAGTCACTGAGTTATCAGGCAATCCTCGTACAATATGGAAAAATTTTGCATCGAAATACCTGCATAATTGGAAGAAAAATCCATGGTTTTCATGAACGTTTCATCTTAATAGAAAAAGGTAATGGACCTTTTGGGAAACTATTGCCTAAATTTGTCTCATCGTAATATCTTCAAATACATTACTAACCCATATCAATATATAAGTAGCTTACAATGAGTACTTTCAACTTGATTTTCATAAATCTGCAATAAATAAATGCTCACCTGCTGCCTTAACCACCGTTTAGTATAAGTAAGAGTATGAATTTAAATTTAAGCTATTTTGCATTTTGTTATCTCATGAAAAAAAACAACAACAACAGAAACTACATCGTTTGTTGTTGTACCACTTTTTGTAGCATTTAACCGCTGATGCGCTTTTTACGTGCTTGTTACCGTCTGCCAACTTGACATGCACCATTTCAGTCGCCATTTTTTTTCTGCTTGCCTACTTAAATTTCATACCTCAACATTAGCTGATACACCCGTACTTATCTATGTTACATACCTCGAAATGCACTTATCCGGTGTACACCATCAATGTAGTGTAGTAGAGTATCTGCGAGTGCACCTATTAATCTTAATGTGCTTGCATGCCAATTTGCAAACACATGCATAGTAGTAAGGGCAACAACAACAACAGCAACAATAAGTAACAGTAGCAAAGCAAAAGAAATATAAAAGCAAATGGAAAAGAGCTACAAGTGTAAAGGTAAGTAAGTATACAAACAAGTTAGTGCAGGTTTTGAATAAACAAAAACAACAACAGCACAATTGGCACAGCTGGTATATGTGTGTTGTTCGAAGAACACTAGTAAACCTCAAAATATTTGCAAAACATTTGTTGTTGCTATAGTTGTTATTGAGCGCACACACACACATTAGTTTAGTTGCAAGCAGTTTCAGAAATTGCCTTGTGCTTCCTGATTTCCTTAGTTCCTCCTTTTTTTTTTGGGTTGAAGTGTTGCACTTCTCATTGCTACTCGACGCCTTTGAGTAATGTGCACGAATTACTAACTCTTTCGACTTCCGCTACAAATGTAAGCAAGTATGAAGGGTGAGTAATGCTACTTAAAAGCCGTACAAGAGTACTTGCCGTTGATCGCTAGCCTACGTTTGGCATGGGGCAAAATGATACAGCATTTGGTATTTCCGTTTTCACTTTGTACTTGCTAAAGGAGCAAGTGAGTAAAGTCTCTTTAAGTATCAAGGTATGTAAGGGTTCAGTATTCCATGTTAAAGTGCAAGAAACCAATTTTAAAATGCTAAACGGGTACTTAAAAACAAAAAGGCATTTGAAAATGCATATGTTTTGTTGTTATGAAATCCAAAATATTGCAAGCGACCATTCGTATGGTTAACTAAATCTAAGCACTTTAATATTTCATCAATTCGCTTACCCTCCAGTGCGTATGCGTAACATTTTTTAAAGCATTCTTTCGAAAATACTTATAAAATTAATTTCCAATCAGTAATTGAGCTCAAAAAATTGTCTTATAGTATAATTAAATTCAAATGCATTAAAGAAAATATATTTAAATATATATATAAACTAATTTAGCATTAACAAATTTGCGACTTGATTTGGCAGGATTTCTCCGAGACGTTAGTTACCAAACGAGGTTTATAACAAGGGACTCTTTATCGTGTGACTTTTCAACATTCTCCTGATAAATCGAATAACAGAACTTAACCTTCTATACGAGCAAGCAATTATGAGCACATACCGTTGTTGCAACGTGATTACTTCTGCTTCTTCTAAGCCACTAGAGGCTGTATGTCGCAGTGAATGAGGTAAAGACGAAATATCTCCTTTGATCAAGCGAACAGCCAGTATATTCCCATCTTGGCGTCTACATAATTTTTGATAGTAATATCTGTTGAAATTTAAGGCAATTTCTTGCGTAATTGATAAAGAAGGATTGGTCCAGTGGGTTTTTTGTTCTAGGTATCTACTTTACGCAATTACAAAAACATGCATACCAAACCAAAAGCAATTTCTCTATTTGCGTTATTTTGTAATTGTTATTTGTTAGTATGGCGTTAAAAATTTACCTCTGATACATTGGATTGCTTATGTCACAAATAGTAAGTTTTCTATAATTTCTATTTTATCTAATTATTATACATTTCATGAGCATGATCATAGTGCCGGAAGAAGAAAAGAAAGACCCATCATTGCCATTCGGAAGGGACCATAAATCTTGATGAATTTTTTTTTTTCAAAAACACATTTAACCTACTCATTGGATATCGACATTTGCACCATGTATCAGGACGTGAATGATGAGTGACTTGTAAAGGGTGTTTTTTATAGAGGTATAGAACTAAAGGTTGGCATTACTTTTCCAGATGGCGACCGATTTAACAGCTGTCAACTGATTTATTCTCAGTTTGGTTTGGCTATTCATCATGCATAGACTCACGCCTGAACAACGCTTGCAAATAGTGCAATTTTATTTCGAAAATAATGGTTCTGTGTGGAAAACGTATCGCGCACTACGTCCATTTTAGTGATGTTTAGCGATGAAAGCACTTCTGGTTGAATGGCTACGTCAACAAACAAAACTGCCGCATTTGGAGTGAAGGTAATCCTCAAGTGTATGTTGAAACACCGTTACATCCAGAAAAACTGACTGTTTGGTGCGCTTTATGGGCTGGTGGAATCATTGGTCCGTACTTTTTCAAAAACGATGGTGGCCAGAACGTTACAGTCAATGGTGATCGGTATAGAGCCATGATTACTAACTTTTTCATTCCTGAATTGAATAACCATGATGTCCAGGAGATGTGGTTTCAACAAGACGGCGCAACATGTCACACAGCTCGTGCCACAATAGATTTATTGAAAGACACGTTTGGTGACCGCCTAATTTCACGTTTTGGACCTGTGAATTGGCCTCCAAGATCTTGTGATTTAACACCGCTAGACTACTTTCTGTGGGGCTATTTAA
Source organism: Neoceratitis asiatica (assembly GCA_030068015.2). Taxonomy (NCBI): domain Eukaryota; kingdom Metazoa; phylum Arthropoda; class Insecta; order Diptera; family Tephritidae; genus Neoceratitis; species Neoceratitis asiatica. The sequence goes on along the minus strand of CM061525.1, from coordinate 35,791,558 downwards.
AGTCATTGGTCTATGCGGATAAGCCAAAAACGCTTGACCATTTGGAAAACAACAAATGTTGGAAAAAGTCATCGAAAATTGGACGTCCAGATTGGACAACATCCGCGCCAGCCGTGGCGGTCATATGCCAAAAATCATATTTAAAATGTAATGCCATACGATTATCTTTCGGATAAATAAAATGCATGTCAATCGAATAATCCATCGTTGCTTTATTGTAATTTAAAGTTCTATACCTCTATAAAAAAACACCCTTTAGAATCGAGAGAGGACTTTACTTTTCAATTGCCTACTCATTCCAAACTAGCTACTGTTAGCAAGCGTGATTCTGCGTGATTCCTCGCTTTGTATCAAACGGATCGGAGTGGTCTTTCTCAATTCTGACTGCACTTCTGTTATTATCCTGGATCAGTTAAGAAAGCCGCATAAGATCTAGAGAGACATATCTTTATCGTGTTGTCTATGGCAGCTTTTAAATCCATGAGAACGTGGTGTATATCGATTATTTTCTGTCGGATCTGTTCCAAGATTAGTCGCATGGTGAATATTTGGTCAATGACGTATTTACCAGTCTAAAACTACTAGGCCAAATCAGTTCGTTGACGGTGGGCCTTACCCTTTCACTCAATATGCTAGATAATGCCTTGTATGCGGTATAGAGGAGACTTAACACGATAATTTATGCATACTGTGGGGACCCCTTTTTTGGTTTGACCAAAGCAAACTTAGGCCCCAATCGTCAGGCATATTCTGCAAATATTGCATACATCAGCATTTGAATTCCTCTCCGCCGTATTTGAATAGCTCTGCCGGTCAGACGTCGGCCACTTTGTTACTCTTTAAGCGATCAATCACTTGACATCTTAGTCGGGTGATGGAACGTCTATATCATCGCCATCGATTGGGATTTCGGGTTCGCCACCTCCGGGTTTTTCCCTTCCACTGCTATCCAGTACGCTCGAGAAGCCTTTCATCCACACAGTATGTTCTGGACATCTGTAGCCAGTTTACGTCCTTCATCCCTAAGTGAGTATACTCCGATCTTGAAACCTGTTGTAAGTAGCCGCATCGTTGAATAGTACTTTCGAGCATAACCCTTGCCGGCCAGTTTTTCAAGCTCTTCATACTCACACATTTCAGCCTCTTTCCTTTTTTTGTCTGCAAATGAGTATCACTTCCCTCTTTCGCTCTCGGCATTTACCCCACCCTGCACGTGTTGTGGTCGAACACAACGTTGCGAGGTAGGCAGTCCGGGCTCTTTTTCTGACACTGCTGGAAACTAATTGTTAGCGTAGCGGTAACACGAGATGCTGATGAGTGCTGTCAAAGAGCAGGTGTGCATGTCAAGTAGAAAACGTGTTGGTTCTCTGCTGTGATTATAGCTTTTCGACATCGAGCCTTAATTGTACTTATTGACGGTCGTTTTTTGCTGCAAAGAAGCGGGTGTATAACGTGGCTGCGACAAGATAGTTATACGAGTAGATATTAGGGAATCAAAGGCGAAGTCGATCGGCTTGTGCCTGTTTGTAGATGTTCCGTCGCGAAGGCTGAATTTCCCCACGGTTGCGACAAAAATACTTTTCTTGCCCACCCTGTGCAATTTAGTGGAACTTAAGGGAACTATAATTCGAAAGTGGGTACATGTTTGAAAATAAACAGATTGTTTTTTGGACCTCTTTGAAGAATAAAAACGAAACATAAAATATTTTTATCTTCCAGAAAGAAAGATATTTTATCATTTCCCTAAACATTATAAATATCAAAAATTAATTTAAAAAAATATTTTCTCATCATCTGGTGAATAGATTAATCTTAATTCCGGACATCTTTACAGTTATAAGAGCAATATGTGTTCATAGGTTACCTCAAAACAAACGAGGTTATGTAAGCATGTTAAATTAATGGCATAAAAACCAGAAATATTTTTTATGAATTTCTAATTTAATTTAAAAAACGGTACCACCATTTGGAAAATAAATTCAAAGCCAATTTTTAAACTACAATTTCTTTAATTTTATTTCAAAAAAATACCAATTCAAATAACTCACATGCTCTATTTACATATGCCCACATTGTTCGCCAACAAATATGTGAGCAAAACAAACCATTGTTAAGTTGCTAATATTTATTTATCCATGATTTCGGTTTATTTATATTTCATTTGCAATTAAATATTTATTAGCAATTATTACTAATTCGTGTGCAAATTTGAAAGTGAATGTGTGTGTGGGAAAAAATTGCGCAATAAGGTGAAAGCTTACTATTATTTTAACCTTTACATGGAGGCAGGCAGCCAGTGGATGTGCGTGTTGTTAGCTGTGAATTAAAAGTGGCTAATTATGAGGTATTTAGGTTATAATTGTTGCAAACAGGTGTAATTAAAATTTAAGCTTATGGCTAAATAATTATTTTCAGTCACCTTTTTTTTTGTTTTCAATTTTTTTTTATTATTATACCTTTCACATACATGAAATGGTATATTATACTTGGTACGAAGTATGTAAGTACCAGAAGGTGAAAAGACAAAAACATCGAAAACATGTCACTTCAACCATGTCCATTTCAACCAAACTTGGAAGGAAGATGCATTTGTACGTCTAAGCGATCATTTGTTGAAACTAGCCAGATCGGATTACTATAGCATATATAGGGTGTTTTTTATAGAGGTATAGAACTTTAAGTTGGCATTACTTTTCAAGATGGCGACCGATTTAACAGCTGTCAAGTGATTTATTCTCAGTTTGGTTTGGCAATTCATCATGAATAGACTCACGCCTGAACAACGCTTGCAAATAGTGCAACTTAATTTCGAAAATAATGGTTCTGTGCGGAAAACATATCGCGCACTACGTCCATTTTAGCGATGTTTAGCGATGAAGCGCACTTCTGGTTGAATGGCTACGTCAACAAACAAAACTGCCGCATTTGGAGTGAAGGTAATCTTCAAGTGTATATTGAAACACCGTTACATCCTGAAAAAATGACTGTTTGGTGCGCTTTATGGGCTGGTGGAATCATTGGTCCGTATCATTGGATGCCAACATAAAGTTCTATACCTCTATAAAAACACCCTATATAAAGCTCCCATACACCGATTTGTTCAGGCTTTGGTCAAAACTCAGTGAAAGAAGCTTCTAGAGGCATGAAGATTGTATATCCAACACACATATTATGAATTGCATATATTTATTGAAAAGCTTCGAGATCGGAATACTAACTTCTTAAAAAGCATCTAAAATCCTAAAATTTGACATTCTAAAAACGTAAATTCAATTGAAAATTATCAACATCGAATTTTGCAATTCGCAATAAATGTACGTGAAAGGTATACAGACTTCGAAATGGCCGAGGACTAGCGTTTTTTTTCCCTGTTATTAATTTATTTTTATTTTTTTGCTTCTAACGAAATTGTAATGGTAAAATATTTATTTTAGCGCAATGTTTATGGCTGTTTATATAATTTTTTTTTCTTCTTTTTAATTTAGGCTCTTTAAAAACTATTTAACAAGTTACAATTGAAAATAGAAAAATCAAAATTTTTTTTTAATTTTTAGCTATTAAGCTTTCAGCGTACATAAAAAATTTCTTCTTCAACATTTTTCTGACCTCAATTCAAGGGGTTTTTGAGTTCTTGAAGACTAGTCGACGCCTAGCATATACTTTTGCTTAGAAATTTTTTTAGAAATACCAAAAAAAAACAAATCTTTCTTAAATCTCTAGGCATACACATTGTCATTAAGCCCATCGTTCTTAATCGGCCTCCCATCCAACCGAAGATTTTCGTCGAAATTTAAAACTGCGCAGCTGCAGTAAACAAATTCATCAGCTGAAATATAAGATTATTTATACTTCCATAGAAATTTATTGAGTTACTTGTTAAGAGAAGTTAGTATAGTATATTTCGTTACAAAAAGTGACGCTGTCAAAAATTAAGTTCAAAATTTGTTTTACAAAATTTTAAAAATAATGGTCATAAATATCTTGACAATCGGATGGGAAAATTAAAATTTACTTCACCTAAGAGAAATGAACTGAAAATCAGTCCATTTAGCAGCTTGACCAAAAAAAAATTATTCCTAACATTTCTCTGCGGCTAGAAAGTGTGGATATATATACACATAAGTTTTAAGGCGAGGATGATTTTGACAGAAGGCCCATTGCAAATAATGTAAAGCGAATAATAAAAATTGCTTATGAACGGACCCAATTTTATCAGAATGGGGGTTCCACATAAGCGAACCATACTCCAATATTGGTCTGACTACTGACTTAAAAAGTATTTTCGCAATATAAGTGTCTCTAAATTCTTTACACCATAGCTTTTTGTTAAGGTTAAGAGGCATATCATTGTTATTACACTAAGTTACCAAGTTATTTAAATCAATTGAAAAGGCTTTACATTATCGGTTTTATTATATATCTTTGAATATTTTATAACTGAAGACAAATCGTTAATAAATAACAAGAACAGAATCGGCCCCAGGTGGCTACCTTGCGGAACACCAGATGTCACATCAATTATGTCAGAAAAGGTATCATTAAATAATACACTTTGAGTCCTGTTGCTGAGATAGAAAGACATCCATTGGAGAAGGCTTGGTTGAAATCCAAGAAGATCTAGTTTTTTAATAAGTATTGTATGATTTACTCTGTCGAATGCTTTACTGAAGTCAGTTTATATAACAACAGTATTCTTGAAATCTAAATCCATTTGAAATGTGAGTAACACATTCCGGCAAATTAGTAAGAGTAGATATCACTTTGCGAAACCCATGCTGGGCACTGAAAAATTAACGGAAATATGGAAAAAGTTAATTGGGCAGTAATTATGGCTACCAAAAAGTTTAGGTATAGCAGATATCTTTGCTATCCCTCTATAATTTTCAATCGAAGATCAACTACCCCTCTTATACAACTTTTCCATGTCAAGGGGAAAATGCCTTGTTTTAGGGATGCATTAATAAGGTTTGTCAAAGACCGGTACAAATTTTCAGCACAGTACTTAAGAAAGCATGTTGGAATCATGCCAAGACTGCAACTAAAAGATCTCTTTAAAGCCTTTAACGGTCATAACACATCTTCGGGATAAACAAGTGAAGTATTAATTGAGGTTTGAGGATAAAAATTCTCCTGACATACAAAATTGTTTCCAGTGGAATTCATAGAGTAATTAGACTAGAAAAATTCTGCAAACCTATTATGGATATAATGAAAGTCACTTGATGTAGTAGCTTTGTATGTCATGGCGGATGGTAATGAAGAGACTTTGCGTTTGGAGTTAACGAAATCATAAAACATCTTAAGATGATGTACAATGTTCCCTTTAACCTCAATTAAGTGATCATTGTAAAATTTTTAGTGTATATCAAAGATTTTGTGAAAAACTTTATGCTGAAAATAATTAAATTTATGGCACTCTTAAAAACCCAATAAAAATAATCAAACTAAGTCTGCTCAACATTAAAAAACTAATTTTGAATAAACTCCTTTCAAGTTCTTTAATGTGGTATTTTAAAATCAAATAAAAATATATAAAACTACCTAATTCGTACTTAACCAACCATAATACGAAATTAAATCATAAATTAATTTTGTGAAAAAATTTGCAAACTTTTTCTCTTGTCTTAATTGGTTTAAAGGTGCAACCGCGACGCGGAGTACTCGTATATGAAAACTCTAACAAAATTAGCTAACTTCAAAGACGAGCCTGTTTTTTACACCTCCTTAGATATTAGCACAATACACTCCTTATAACACATATATAAATACATACATTCACGCATACATTCACGCATAAGTAGTTCAAAAATTACTTATTTTTCCAACACCTTCTTCTACCACACTTTGACCTAAAAAAATATAAGTTTGTTGTTTGGAGTGCAAAAGCGCATTTTGATGAGATTATTTTTAACTTTAAATTACATACACATACTTGCATACTTACATAGATACTCATACAAAAACACTTATTGGTGCATATTAAAACAGCTGTAAGTGCCTTAGCGTACACAGTCATATAAAAATATATAAGTACATACGTATATGTTCGTAATGAAATGAACAGTAATACCAACGTCTGTGCGTATGCTTTCATTTGTATGTCTATATGGCTGTACAAATAACATTTTTATTATTTTATTTTTTACTTTAAAACATAATTGTGTACTTATACAAATAACTAAGTAGCAGAAAAATTTGTTTTTTTTTCTTTCACCTTCTGCGGTTATTCGTAAAATGTTTGTTGTTATTGTTGCTGTTGTTGTCGGCATTTGGTAGGTAATGTTGTTACCTGCTTAACTCAATTATTACACTTGTTTTATTATAAACAACTTTGCGCAGTGGCATTGTAAAGCACTGTTGCAAGATTAAAGCAATTTTCGGATGCTAAGTGGACTTCTGGTAGACGCAGTAATATAATGTAACATGAAAACCGATTACCTCACTAGTAACTGGTATTTATAAAAGACCCATTGTGTATAAGGATTAAAATTGGATCCATGATAGTGAGGGTTATGAAATTATGAAAATAGAAAGAAAAAGTTTTATATGTGAAACCCTGCATAATTCAAACGACTGCCTCGCGAATTTTTGTAAACTTCGATTCGCTCGACAACTTTTTGACACATACTGGGCGGTATCTGAGCCATAACTTGACGAATGTTGGCTTTCAAGTGCTCAAGAGTTAAAAGCTTATCCGCATAAAAACGATCCTTCGCGTAGAACTACAAAAGTCCAACGGTGTTGAATCGCACGATCTCGTTGGCCAATTGACATCGCCCAGACAAGAGATTACGCGACCTGGAAATTTCTCTCGCAATAAAGCCATATTCGCTCGTGTTGTGTGGCATTTGGTACCATCTTGTTCGAAAACCAAAAATAATTCGATTATCATACGACCGTAGCGCTCCGAATTAACAGTGCCAGACTTTAAGGTGAATGGAGCAAAGCGATGATGCGCAGGTCTAACAATATCTGTAACAGATCCAGTGTGGTTGCTAAGCGATCTATTTTCATAAATGCCCGACTTTTAACTAAAACAACATACTTGTACGTTTGGTTTGTCAGTTAAATTTGACAGATGTAAAGATGCAGGCCTGCACTTTCGAAACCACTAAATGAACAATCCTTTAAATTTATGTATATAATTTTAAACTCAAACATGATTAAGGTATTTTTACGTCAAAAATACTCTCAGATTATATGTGGAAACTAAATAAAGTTTTTAGGTGCTTATCTAATGAAAATTGGAATCCATAACCTCTATCTTACAACATGATACTTGTTACCTACTCGACTATTACTTTCATGAGATCGAATATTTGCGAGGGAATTATAAGGGGAATCACACTATGTGTTTTTTTTCTCCTCTACCTGTCAATACTTAATATTTTTTTAACAAAACTAAATTCCTAAATCAATAAAAAAGTCATTGAAAGGTGGTTTTGCATAAAAAAAGATCTGTTGGCAAAATGTTTTGTATAAATAGGCATAGTATGCTAATTACAGTGAATCAGCTCAAGAAAAGATTGGGTTCGTCTTTCGACGAAATTTTAATATCAAAAATAGATTTGATGCTTCAAGTTTCAAATCTTAACCTTAATCCGTTTCTGAATTTGGTTCTAAAATAATGTGCTCATGTTGGATCCCACTAAATTTGTTAATTCCTTTAAAATGGCTCTTGTAAATTGGTATTTTGTTGAGTTATCCACCGTACAATCCTGACTTGCCACCGAAGGATTTTTCTCATTTCCGCACGTAAAAAATAAACTGAGAGGTCAACATTTTTTGACAGCTCAAGAAGTGGGTGAAGCGTTCAGAATACATGTTTTGGAGATACTTCAATCAGAGTTGCAAAAGTACTTCGACGATTGTTACAAACGAATGCTAAAGTGTATAGATCCTAATCGAGAATACTTTGAAAAGAGAATGAAGCGGTTTTCAATGATTAATATTTGTTTTTGTTGTTTAATACCGAAATATTTAAGGCAACCCCCCCGATTCTCATGAATCAAATCGTATCATTTGAAACTAATGTTTAATCATGAACTGCATTGTCACCGAAATCAGAGATCTGCACTGAATACTGGCGATATGAACACAGGTATATGGTATTCATGTTCACCCATACTCATATAGACGCAGTCGAACCACGTCTCAAACTTTAATGGGTTCATACCCATATTCATTCACATGTATGAGTTGTGAACACTCTGAACATAGTATTTTTAAGTTTGATGGTGATGTCGAATGTTTAGTATTGGTAACTTATACTAATAAGCCCAACATCGTTGTGAGTATAAATAAATAGTATCAGTGGCGTTCGGCAGACTGCAGATGTTTTTTTTTTACCAACGGCACTTTTCTGATATAATTTGTGAAACAATTGTGTTTCTCAATCAATTTTCAATAAAAATTATAAGTTTGTAAGTAATTTCAAAGCACCAGGTAATGTTGAAGAAAATTAATAAACGATAATAAAAAGAGCTCACAAGAGTTCGACCGAAAACAAGTATTTTTTATATGAACTGGTCCACCCATTAAAAAACTTTCTGCCGTAACCCAGTTATTACAAGAAGAAGAAAATATAAATTTTTTCGAAAATATTTCAAATTTTTTTAAATTAACAAAACAATCCTAACATCTCATCCCAGTGCAACTTCTCTTACCAAATTAAATATTCATTATTTCGGAGTATAAAGTTTTTTGCCTACAAGGATTAGAAGCGTTGAGGGAGACTTAATTCTATCATTCATCATAAAAAAGGAACACATAATCTGGCCGGGACGTAACAGCTAATAAAAGATACATAATTTATCGGATAGTCTCATGCACCTTCATATTTCCATCCAACTTATAGTAGAGAAATATTCTATTATTAGTGCGAATCTCCTAAAACTTGCTGATCTTGTGGCATTTTTTAACGAATTTAGATAATATTTTCTACTTATATATGTAATATCACCCTGAGGAGTTAATTTAATACAAAGCTTATACGCGATATGAATTCAATTGTTTTCTAGATTTTATTTTAAATAAATTTGACGAATATACTTGTCTTCCGTTATTCAGGTTAGTTCTAATTTTAGTATAGGTTGTAGATGACTGTCCTAACTTGAGATTTGAGTAAAGTAGTCTTTATAACTACTCTTTGTGCTTAAAATAATCACAGAAATCTCCCAAATTACCTTCTTCAATATAAAACAATGAACTATGAGTCTCTACGGCCGCAATAGCCGAGTGGTTAGCATTTTGTACTACAATTCGGAAGGCCTGGGTTCGAATACAGGTTCGAGCAACATCCAAAATTATAGAAAATTAAATTTTCTAATTTTAACCGGTGAAGCGATTTTTGGCCGAGCTCCTCCACTAATTTGTGATTTTGCGTCTTGATGTTTTTACCAACAAATGGAGGGACCTACAGTTTATTCTAAGCCACTTCCGAACGGATGATTTTTGAGGAACTTTATTGCATGCCAGAAATACACTCGGAGGGCTTGACATTCCCTGCCGAGGGGCGACCGCAATTAGAAAGAAAAAAATTCAATCATTTTTGATGTTGCTCGAACCTGGGCTCGAACCCAGGCCTTCCGAATGTCAGTGCGCAATGCTCACCACTCGTCTATCGCGACCGCCATTAACTTCAATACCTAAAGCATTTTTCCACACATTGCCAAATAGGTACTCGGTTCCAATTTCAAAACCCACATCGCACTATCTCAATGGAAATAATGCAAAAACTTACAAAATTCCGCAATGGAAATTGAAAAAAGTAAAAGTAAATTATGACAAGTGAAAATGAAAAGCGAAAATTAAACGTATAACGATGCAAGAGGGAAACCATAGACGCTTAGTTGAACAAGTTGAGGATTTGAATCTGACGTTGGAAAGAACAACAGGACAAAAATTAAATTTTTAATACCTAAAATTGAGAGTAAAAGCAAAAATGGGCGAACAACAAGCTACAGACCAGCAGACGGATACAAAAAAAGTAAAACGAAAAGAAAAATACAAAAGAAACGATGAACTTAAGCAATAACGAAGCAACTGGAAGGGTGGCAACGCACATAGGAAACGGTTGGAAAACACCAGCTGATTGTTGCTGCTTATGGAGAAGCAAGTGGTAACAAAGTCTGCCCTGCAATAAGGCAATAAAAACTTTAAGATATAAAAATAAGATTAAACAAGAAGAAAATAACCACGAGGTGGCAAATTACAACGGAGATGCAAGCATAAAACGTAAATTAAATCAAACACTTAAAGCGCAAGGTGAGTGGTACTAAGAGAAAGCTAAGGTGAGGAAGCAAGGTGGGGATTTTTTTTTACGAAATAAAAAAGCAAACGCGAAAGCTTATAAAGAGGCAAACAATGACAACGGAAAGTATAATGAAAATACAAAATCGCAACAAAATGGAAAGCGCAACGGAAGATGACTCATAACAAAAAAAGCAACAACAACAGTAAGTAGAAATACAAGAAATTCAAGGGAGCTCACGCGAATTCACTGCTCTGTTTGCGTTGCGGTCGAATTTCGTGTTTGTATGTTGAAAGTTGCAGCACGTCAAGCCAACAACAATAACAACCCGTAACCAGCAGTCATATCCTACACCATGTATCGTCGTCGTTAAGACGCTTCTTTATTTGAACGCGAATATATTTTTAGTGCGAAGCGAAAATCCAATTTTGCTGTAAGTAAAATATTTGCCTTTTAAATTTACTGCAAATTTGTTAAGTGTATGCGTAGAGCAAGCAAACAGTTATTTGCAGACGCTTTTAGAAACATACATATATTTGTATGTAATTAGGTATGTATACGTTCATATGTGCGAGTTTATATTGGCGCCGGCGGAAACTGACTGGATAGCCGGCAAGATTTGTTTAAGGACCTCCAAATTTGAGCGCAGACTGTCAATGTAAATATGTGCAGCACTGCGTCTTACATCCACACAAAAATGTACTTAAAATTCAAACGTGAAGTGGAACTAAGACGGCAGCTAGTTCGAGAAGTTTAAGACGTAATATAACACTTATACGTAGAGGAATCGGACAGATTTGCTTTTTTCCTAGTGAATGATTTACATCAGTAGCTGAATTCACTTAACTGGTGACGTTGCGAAGTTTAAAATTAAAAATTAAAAACTGTTTTACAGTAGAGGTGGCCAACTGTTATTACTCGGCAACAGATGACAACATTAATTACCGTTTCATGCTCTAAAGACTATTATGGAAGGAATTTTCACAAATCCCTCTGCAGAAACCAGTTATCAAGCAATGGACATCAGCGAACACTACAATTTAAATGATTAGATTCATGAGTAGAAATTACCTCAATTCTTGATTCGAATATAATGTTACGTTAGCGTATCCAAAAGCCGAGTTGTTAGCATTTCGTACTACAATACGGAAGACTTGGATTTAAATCCAGGTTCAAGCAACATGCAAAAGTTCAGAAAATTAATTTTTCTAAAAGCGTTCGCAACTTGGCAGGGAATGTCAAGCCCTCCGAGTGTATTTCTGACATGAAATAAAAGCTTCTCATAAAAATCCATCGCCCGTTCGGAGGCGACTAAGAATAAGATGTAGGTCCCTCCATTTGTTGGTAAGAAACATCAAGATGCAAAAACCACATATTGAACACAATGCGAGACATGCATAGTAGCACACCAAAAAGAGAGGTACTATAACCTCTTATTTGAATTTTCGTGGTCAATAGATTGCTGAGGAAGCTTAAAAGGGAGGAAAGTCTACCATGCTTATGCAGATGATATTTCGACTGGCGTAAGTGGGAAGTGCTTGGCAACCATTAGCCCCCTGGCGGATCAGATACTTAGAACAATAAATATTTTGGCTCAGCTCCAGTGAGTTCAGTGTCATTTAGGAATATAGGAATTACCGGTCTGGATCAAATCCAACCTAGAAGAGACTACGTTAGCCGAAACTAAACACAAGTACCTGGGAAGGGTTGGATAGGAAGTTGTCGTAGAAGCTCTTTGTAGAGGAGCTAACAAAGAAGGCATCAGTAGCTCTACACTCACGTAAAAGTAATTTGGGCTGCGCATGCACTGGAAATAGTCATCATACTATCAATTATCAAGATCGCCGGAGCTCTAAAACCAACACCCGAAGTCTAGTAACTAAAAACGGGGCATTCATAACCACTATTAGGCTACACGCCTTATATCAGTTGAAAGTGAGAACGAATGACGATAGCAGTATAGACAGTTATCTCTGAAAAGACGAATAGACTGCATTGTTCCGAGTTTCACTTTCGAGAAACTTCCGACGGCTACAATAGCGGCGTATGGATAGAGCAAAGAACTCAAGTTTGCAGACAGAGCTCTAAGCGGCTATGTGTGTTTACTGTGTCCAATCAGAAATAATGCGGTCATTCAAATTACCTAAGCACTGCAGCATATTCTAAGCCGAGATATTTGCAATAAAAGTAGCGACAGAGATACTGTAAAGGGTAGACCCTGACAAATGGAGTATATCTATGTAGACAACCAAGCAGCAATACGGCAGTGATTGCACTTTGCAAAAAAGTAATCAAAAGTTTGTCATGGAAAACGAAATTCCACATATACTAGATAACAGGACACATAGATACCGAGGACAATAAGATAGCTGGCGCACTTGCCAAAAAGGGCATACTCTCGGAACAGGAAGTAGCCATGGACTTAACAGACCCATTAATGAAAGTAAAGCATACGCAAGAAATACTTTTGTATCGTCAAGCAAGCGTGATCTGGGAACGATCAAATAACAGCGATATAGCGAAAATTATGTGCAAAACATACGACGTAAAATTTACTAAATTTTTATTAACGACAAGGAGGACAAACTCCCAGCTGCTAATGGGGTTGTTAACATGGCGTTACTGTTGGCGTCGCATGCTCTCAAATTATTCCTTTTTGAAGACAACACAAACAGGAAATGTAAGGAACGTGTAGGGACAGTACAGCACGTAATTAGTGAGTTCTGCAGACACAGGACCATCTCACTTGGCGAAGATAAATTGCAGAATCTTCAGTCTGCAGCGATTAAAGGCTCGAAATGCCTGCACCAGTCTGCTAAAAGAACAATAATATGCTTCAGACAAGAGCTTCAACAGGAAGTATAGCAGTACGTAATTCTTGTGGCATGCAAAGCATCTGATAACACCATGAACGTATCATCGTCTATGTGAGGCTGCCTAAAAAGACAACCAGTTAAACTTAACCTATCCAACGGCACAACTTAAGTAAACGGCAAAATGAAATCAGAATAGAGTTGTTACATCTCTTAAACTTCTTCGGCTAGTGAAAATTATAAGATTATATTTCATCTGAAATATTTGGATTACATCATTCCAATAAACAAAAAATGTCGGGAAGACTACCGTTTTACATTTTTTAACTCTACCACTCCCATCATCTTCAAATCGTCCTCTTATGGGAATGTGGATTGGAGAAATCCCACGTTGTTTTTAGCTTTCACTCGATCCATATACTGAAAACTCGATAGGCTTTTTTTTATTTATGCTCTATTGTTCGGAATTCGTTAAAACCACCGAACTTGATATGATAAGATTGACAATAGATAGTAATAGAAACAAGAAAGAAGGGTTGCCTTCAGGCATGCCAAAATCTTTATATCTTTTATGTACTTAACAAATTTATCGCAAATAGCAAAACTCGATTTCGATGATTTTCAGTGTCAATATTAATTAGATTTCATGTCTGTAGAACACCACATTTTACGCTGCTAGATGCTTTTTTGACAGAGTTTTGACGCAAAACCTCATATCTGAACAATCCTTCTATGAACATGTATTGTAGTGATCATTTAGACTTTCTCCTTACGGATCACAGAGAAAAACTTATTCTGGATTTGGATTCTATAGGTATGTTTGAAATCACTCGAAGAGCCATTTAATAAAGTACCATACATTTATATGACTATTTATTACATTTATTTCATCTTTTCAAGCACCGCCTAATCGTTGATCCCCAAGTTTAGTTGTAAATCACTTCCCAATGCCTTTTAAGCAGTAAGAAATTATTCAGAACTCATCACACAACTAATAAATCACAGCCAATCAAGTTTGCACAAGCATGCAGTGTACAATGCAAAGCAAATATATTTGTATGTAGATATACATATTAGCATATTTAAATCTCAGTCATTTCATTTAACTCAACTTAACTCGCTTGCTTTCTGCTACTTGCAACAACAGCGAAACTCATATGCTTCTTCTTCTACTTCTTCCACGCACATACACAGCTGTGTAGATAGAAAAATCATAAAATAAAGAAAAACAGCAAAAAGGGTTGACTGAAGCTACGCTTTGATGGAATTCATGTGTAGCTAGGCATAAATACACACACAATATATATATTTAATATGAAACCGGTTCCTTCGTGTGAATGTTGATAGTCTATTGCAGCCGGCATCGTCGTGCACTGTACGTGTTTGCTGCATATTTTACAAAAATTGATTGAGCTAGCGGTTGGCATAAAGAAACAAAATAATAAAATGCATAAGCGTACAAAAACAAAAAAAAGTAAATATCTAAGAAAATATACTAGCGCAAAGCGGCAGCGGATGTGGTGGCGTATGAGTAACTATTTTGGTAATGTCTTTACACTGGAAAAAGGCAATAAAATGAAATATGCAACAGCAGCACAGACACATGCGCATGCATACACAGATACAGATATACATATGTATGTATGTATATACGTTTAAGCAAGTGTATTGAAATAACTCTCAGCATTGAAGCGTTCAACTCCTCAACAATACCACTTTTCGCATGCAACAAAACGGCACGTAGTAAAACGAGTTTGCGCCTTTTTGTTGCTCGCAACTACAAAAAAAAAACAAGCATAAGAAATAGAAATAAAGTGAAAAAAAGCACAAAAACTCCACATGCAGTTTGACTGCACAGCAAACACGTTCCTATCGATGTAATCACCGTATAAGCTATCGAGTTAGCTGGATTTGGATTTTCTCAAACACACGTCAAACACACGCCATGCACACACAAACAGCTCAGCCGTTAGCGTTACGGCACAATGAAAAATTTGAAAATAGAAACACAAGCAAAATAAGTTCTCTCTAAAAGAAAACACTTTAGGAATTATATTAAACTTTCTGCCTTTACGAGTAGCAGTTGGTTTCAGAATTCTTATCAAACGATCTTTTCTGGTTAAAGCTTTCTTATTTTCTTTATCTATGATCGAGCGAAAAAATTCAATTCAATTTCTTCCGGCTGAATAGAACTTAAAATTAAGAATTGATTTTTTTTTTGTATGAATTTATTATAAAAGAACATTTAAGCATTTTAAGAATTCAAGATTTCTTATCAAAAAATCCAAAAACTGGAAAGAATAATAGAAAAGTAATGGTTCCTTTAATATAATCTCGTTAAAGTCCTAACAACGTTATAGCAATATAGGAGTATTTGAGAGAAAGTATAAGTATATAAAGAGAATACTCTCAATCAATACGTGCATAGTCAGCTATCTTCACCTTAAGGAGTTGGGTTTCAGGGGTCAAAAAAAGAATTTCCACTATTTTTTTTATGTATACAATCATATATTTTATTCATAAAATTCACCATATCAAAGATACATATTTAAACAGTATTTTGCAAAATTTTTATTCAAAAATTCCGAAAACTCAGCCGTTGCTACCTCATCTCCCTGACGTCTCAAAAGAAAATGCTCTCGTCGTGGACAGCATAACTCATTATTGGTTCATCTAAAATAAAAAAAACAAAAATATTTCGTTAGTAAAAAAAAATTAAAATTTGAATTTTTGAAAGACTGAACAAAAAAACATACTTTCTGATCAAATTTTCGCCATGCATTGGCTCGAAAAAATTAGTTGTTTTTTTATATAAAAAAAAATTTTCGTTCAATGGCTAGATAATGTTATTACAAATATTTGTGCCAAATTTGAACAAAATCGCTTTATAATTTTTCGAGAAATCGTGTCCACCGGCTTAAAAAATTGAGCTTTGAGATAAATGCGCTTAAAGTTTCAAATTGACACAGACATGGCCTGACGGGCGGAATTTCCAAAGGGTCTATCTTTTAGAGTTTTACTCCGATCGATTTGAAATTTTAGGAGAATATTTTAAACATATTTTACAATTTGATAAGACAAAAAAGATCGATTTTTTACTTTTCAAACCCACCCAACCACTGAAGCTCAATAAATTTATGTTACAAATCGTAAGATATAACGAAAACCTTAAGTTAAGGACCTAAATCAACCTTATCTGAACTCAGGTTCAGGTCTGATCACTATGCTTTAAAAAGTCGTTGGTGTCATTCGAAGCAACTTGTATAGAAAACTATTTTGTGTTTTTATTTAATTTTAGTTTATTTTAATTTATTTTATATTTTTTATTTTTTATTTTTATTTTTTTTTTTTTTTTTTTTTTATTTTTTTTTTATATATTATTTTAATTTATATTATTTTTTTATTTTATTAATTTATATGTATTTTTTTTATGTTATTTTATTCTATTTTATTTTTTTTTTTAATTTATTTTTATTTTTTATTTCTTTTTTATCTACTTTATTTTTATTTTTTTTTTTCATTTTAATTTAATTCATTTGTTTTTGATTTTACTTTATTTTACCTTATTTTATTATTTAATTTTATCCAAAATAATATCCATTAACGATGAAGGCATAGAAATATCCTATTACTCATACTTACACAGAGAACTAGAATTGTATATATAAAATAGAAAGAAATAAAAATTGCTAAGTTCTCTGTGAACAGGTTTTCCTTGTTACGCTCCATCGTTCTTTTTTTTCTTGTCGAACCCGCTTATAATCCTCTAAGAAAGCATATCGCATTTCAATAGTAGAGAACACTGCTGTGTGCAATTTTTTTTAAACTTCAAGCGCATCAAGCGAATAATTCGAATTTATATACGAACACTTAAACACACTTACATGTGAAGGGCATAACCAAATTTTCTTCCTCTCTCTGCATGCTTCTTCAAGTTAGTGCCGTTTACATGGTAAATGTTTGCCCAAAGTGTGTGTGTGGTGAATGAAATTTGATTCTCAATCTCATATGTAGTATATTTATAATCAATTTGTTTACTCATATAACAACAACAACAACAACAACAACAACAACAACAACAACAACAACGGCAGCAGTGACGGCGGCAAATGGAGTCAGCGTAAGAATAATAGTGTTGAGGAAGGAATTGCCTTACTTGGCATGGGTGGTTGTTAGGTGCAATAAATTTTATGCATAACAATAACAACAACAAAATTGGTATGTGTAAAATCGGCAACATGCAGACGCATGCTTTTGAATTGAATTTTAATTTAATATTATGATATGTTATTATTTTTCGATAATAACTTTGCATATGAACTTGTGCGGGAATAAAAAAAAAAAGAATTTAATAATAAACATATACTCATAGTCTAAATTTCTTTAATTCTGCTTTTTGTTTTCAACTTCAAGAATAACGAAACAAAAGGCTAAATGTTTAAAAATATACATAAGTCAGTAACTTGTTGGATATCCACGTCTTTCAATGACTTCTAGAAGGCGGCTTTTAATTGACCCAATAAGTTTGGCTGTTATTTCTTGGCTTATAGCTTCCCATTAATCTTCAAGCGCGCTCCTAAGCATTTGATTGCTGGTTATAGTACGCTGCCTAGTTTATCTTTCTAGTACATGCCACAAGTGCTCAATAGGGTTAAGGTCAGGCGATTTCGGGGGTGTACTCAGTTGTCCTGTTGGAAAATAAATTGCTCATCATGTCCCAGAATTACTGCACTTTCTTTTAAATTTGTTATCAAAATATTAAGATAATCATGTTTGTCATTATCAACTGAATAAACTGAAATTTTCCTACACCTGAACTTGCCATGCACCCCCACATTATAGCACCTCTACCACAGTGGTTTACCGTAGGTACAAGATTTTGCTTTTCCATCGCTGTTCCCCTTTTCCTCCAAATAATCTTCCGGTCTTTTATCACAATATATAAAACTTACTCTCATCTGAAAAAAATAACTTTGTTCCAAAACTCTGGGGGCTTGCTTAAGTGCTCTTTCGCAAAAGTCATCCGCTTGAGATGATTTACTCTCGATATGAAGGGCATTCTTCGTCTAACTCTGCCATGAAATCCGGTTCTTTTCAGAATTTTTTGTACAGTATCTGGACATAATTTCTTTTAGTACATTAATTCAATGTATTTTGAAAGATGGTTTGCAGTTAGACGTGGGTTAGACTTCACAAGAATGGTTAGGTTGCGCTCTTTTCTTCCCGTTAGTTTTCTGGGACGTCCAGAACGTGGCTTAGCCTCGTAAGATTTTGTTTGTTTGAAGTTGTTTATTACTCTCTGGACAGAGTAGTACTGTCTCCAAACAGTTTTCGTTATTTCCCGATAAATTTTACCATACTGCCATAAACCAACAATGATTTTCCTTGCGCCAATTTCAATTTCTTTTCCCTTTTGGTCCATAGTCAAAAAAATAATAAGTTTCTCCTATATTTATATACGCTTTAGCTTCTGCTTAACCGCGATTACTACCGTGTATCATTTAAAATTAAATTCAACATAAATAATTTGTATTTTCAATACAACAAACCATCGCTTTTTAAAGTGAACGCACACTTTTTCTGCTCAACTTACTTAAATAGCGGTACTAAAAAATTTTGTTCGAACATACTTCAAATAATTGTCTTCAAAATAAGTGCAAATAAAATAGGGATCGTTTCAAAATGCTTAACTTTTTTAGTTGAATACTTAATACAGTGAGTGAACGCAGTCTTTTTCTGTCATGTGTATATGTCTCTTGAAAGTATCGACTCTCTGGACCTCCTACCTCTGTTATCCACTCTTTTACCTTAGCTGGCGGCAAGCCGCTCTCCGTACTTCGTGCGACACACCGAAGCAGACACAGTTACAGCATTATATGTGATACAGTGAGAAGTCCATCTCTGTACTATGTCATCAAGTCTAAAGTGTATTCGAACGCAAAAAAACAACTGTCGATTTCCAAGGCTTAACCATTTTATCAGGCAATGTTTTTTATGGGCGCTAATTACTTGAGGATACAGTAGCTCAGTAAAATCTTTGTCAGACCAACATTCAGAATTATGAAAAAAATTGCTTGAAACCATACTTTTGGCCCCACAGGTAGTCCCCCTGCAAACATACACTTGAGTTTGATATATCTCAAAGAAACATCTAGAAAGTCACATCAAGAAAATTTTTTTTTCGAATATATCCCGAACAACCACAGAATTCATCTACATACCGACAAGCTAAATCATTCTTCAAGAGCCAATTAGTACCTTCCGCAGCTTTAATAGCTCGAATTGTATAACATAAATAGACTCCGAGAAGGCACTCACCCCATTCTTGTCTTTTTTCAACATCATTCCCACTTTTTTGCGAGTTCCCTCAGGGACGTCACACATAATATTACTTCATTTCAAAACAAAGTTGAATTGAGTTTAAAAAACAACAACAACAATTTATTTCAAATTCAACATAGTTCAGTAATTAGAGCGATAAATTTAGTATCATGCGAAAATACTATTATTATCTACCGCCATACATACGAGTACGCTATTGACGCACTCTGATATGATACGTGTCATTTTACCATATAGTACTCATCTATATTTCACACATTTGTTGCTCACTTTTATCAACCAACCAAAATGCATATGATGCAACAATTCGTTTATTGACACATTAAGTGCAGACACATTAACAAGAGAAAACTGAGGCCGAGCAATCTCTCCCCCACCCTCAAATACAATTCCAATTGCAACAATAAACTGATTGACAAGCATATGAGTGCAGAGTGAGTGAATGAGTGAGTGAGTGAGTGTGCTTATGCATGTGGCGGTCAATGGTCACTTCGATTCATTCGTTCATGTACAACCCAGCCCCACTCACTCTACTCACCACTCTAACCGCATTACATTCCATATCGATTGCACGTACCCATTGCTGTAATTTAGGCTGATTGAGTGGCATTTATGCTGACGTTCAACACCATGTCTAACTGGTAGCTGTCTGTTTTCCGGGGCCTCTACTGCCCTTGGTATGCCATGCCATATCAATTCTTAACGTTGTGCTGACAATTTTACAAAAACCATCATTTAGTCATTCATTCATTCGACTGCCTAAACGTCATTGCCAACAAATGATGGTGATTATTATAGCAATTTTAGGAGTGCGAAATGTATATATGTATGCTCATATAAGTAAAATCATATTAAATGCCGTGCAATATACCTAACTGCGCATAATACAATCTGGATAATTTTATTTTTAAATTTCATTGCCCATAATATAAATATAAATTTTATTTATTCTTCTTAATAGCAGTGATCTCTATATTAGAAACTATGCATCTGTTCACATAGGCAAATAATTAACTAATTGAAATTATTTCTATCATCAAAACTTAATTTTAACAAAATGAGCTTTATGCAAACAATTAAGTCGCCTTAGCTTTACATTAAAAACTTGTGCATCCTAAACTCTGCTCAAACGGGGACTCAATTAACTAATTAAGAATATTTCTATAATTAAGACCTAATTGTAGCAAGACTAGCCTTATGGAAATAATTTGATCGTCTTAGCAAGATTTACAAAAACTAACATTAGAAATTATTCAACTTAAATTCTGTTCACACTGGGAATCAAATAACTAATTGAGAAACGTTCACCAATTATATCCTAATTGTAACAAAATTATGTTTATTATGCAATTTTCTTGAATGAATAACTTGTTTGCAGCAAATTATCGTAAAAACACTCAAGCAACGCTGCGAAGTATACTTAATGTAAAAAGAACAATAAAAAGTCGGCCTTGCCAAAGTCTTTATACCTTTCATGAACATATCAAATGTATTCTATTACTTTTTATGATTAAATATTAATTTTCATAACTGGAAAATCGGTTGTATGGGTGCCGGGATATGTTACAGTGGTCTGTTCGGTTTGGGCAAATGATAGAATAAATGTAAAAGTACTTTTTCGTACCAAGTTTGGTTGAAATATCTCAAAAATTGAGGAAATTGAGGATTGCGTCTGCACATTGATAAATCAACTTAGCTCGTTATTCTGATCCGATCTTTATAAATCTTTGTGTGTCTACATCTTTTCCTTCTAGATTACAGTTAATATACCATTCATGTTCATGAAAATTGTAAAAAAAAAAATTAAAAAGTATTGACTTGATGTAATTTTCATTTAAAGAATCAGTTAGCAGTTTTCATAAAATTTTTCTATATTTATTTATTTCAACTAAAAAATTTGTTACAAGCTAAGTATAAAGTATATCAACTGTCAATTACTAATTGTATCAACTAAACTGAGTGTGTGTGAACAGCAGACGCAGTGGCGTAAATGGAATCATAATTATCTTATCATTTTGTATTTAAATTTTAATTCGCAAATTAATTACATTTTATAGTTAGCAAATTGTTAAATTATCTATACACTTTTTGTGATTCTTCTTATTTAATTGCGCTTTAAAGAAATATGTATGGTTTGATATACCAAGGAGTAGTGTGTAGTTAAGCTCATTATGCATTACAGAAATATATGTACATACATATGTACCCACACAAACATAAAGGGTTATCCATTCAGTGGTTTTGAAAGTGCAGGGCTATATTTTCACATCCGTCAAACTTAGCTGTCAAACCTAACATGTTTTGTTTAAGTTAAAAGTTAGTTAAAATTGTTGAAACCTTCTACAAAAATGTAAATCAAAAGTGCCAGGTTTGGACATAATCATCCAACTACTCCAGCAATTGCTAAAACTTTAGCCGTTATTTGAAGAAACTTCAAATAGCGCTGCTGTAAATGAAGGGGTAGCCGAAGATCCGAATGTGTTGCTTCTTTGAAACCGGTTACAACGGGGCTGTTACTATCGATTCGGAGCATTGTGGTCGTATCATAACCGGTTATTTTTGGTATGAAATGGAATAAGCGGCTCCAACAAGATGGTGCCTTGTCTTGGCGATTGGCAACCGAGATTATGCGATTTGACACCGCTTTAGGGCTACTCGAAAGATCATGTATTTGTCTAGAATTTTCGGTAAATTTTTTTTTCTTTCAAATGATACATTATGGTCTAAAAAATGTTATCCTGAAAGATTTTGAGAGATAAAAATTTCGTTCTCTAGTTGAAAGGTCTTTTTTAGTCAGTAAGGCATACTCAAAACTTTAAATGCGTTTATCTCAAAACTGCTTTTTTCATGTTGGCCGGAAACATAACTCACACAATTTGCAACCGATTCACATTATCTACAGAAGTATGTAGGAATTTTGCATCCTGCATAGTTTTTCTTTTATTAAGAAACTTCGAACAATTTTTTAGGTCTAATTGTTACTTTTTCCTTTGGAGACCCGCCATTTTGTCAAAAATGCATAAATTGAAAAAATCCTACGTACTTCTACAGCTGTTGCTATTTACAAACGGAAACCGCTCAACAAATTATTAAAATAAAATAAAAATGGAGACATCCTAGGGAGAACGCTGTATAGCCGACATTTTTAAATAAATTTTTCTAAAAAAATAGTTAGAAGCTTAACTCTTGAGAACTTGAAAGTGTTAAAAGTAAACATTCGTCAAGTTTTGGCTGAGATACCGTCTAATATGTGCCGTAATTTTCTCAAACAGATCGAAGTTTGCAAAAGATCACGAGGCTGTCATTTGAATGATAATCACATATAATGCCTCAACTGAAGCAACATGGATAACCCTTTAGTTAGGTCATCCTGTCCAGTGATTCTGTAATGTGATGTTGAATATCCTGAGTGTAGTCCATTAGGTCCCTTCCTGGCATGCTTAGGTGATGATTCAGCTTCCAGTAAATGACCGCGTCGTGATCTTTTGCAAACCGTAGAGACAAATAGCTTAACATTACCTAGCAGATAATGCTTAATATTATGCTCCTCAACTAGAAACATAGATTTTTTACTATTTAAGAATATGAGGATATTCCTTGATACGGTATTCACAGGATCTTAGCTTCCTTCTTTGTCTTTTCCCCATGGTGTATAGGATTTTATTGCCGCTCTATAATTGGTTGTCGTATGCGGAACAAATAAAGATAGGCTATCGAATGAGGCAGTAACTTTGCGTTAATAATTTTCGGAATTTAGACGTCACCGAATTTCATATTCAGTTCGAGGCGGTACTCCTTCCTACTGCTAGTGAAGAGGGTAGCCGAGGATTTCGCCGTTTGTAGTTGTAGGTTCAAACGTTTGAGCTGGAGGTTGGTTATCTTTTGAAGGACCAAATTTCGTCGGACTAACTAATGTCTAGTGCAAAACATAACAGTTTCTTTTCATCTCTGCAAAATTCATTACCTTAAAGTTTGCATGGTGGCTTAGAGGTGGCTTTGGCCTTATTTCTACTTGTATTTGTTGGATGCACATCATTCCCAGTCTTCTGGAAAGCTTATCATATGACTGACCTGAAAAGTTTTGAACTTGCATCACTTGATGTACTCATCCTGTCCAGTGATGTACAAGTGATAACCACCTCGGTTAGTTCGGAAGTGGATTTTGTTTTTCGGTGCCCTTGGATTGACCCATCAGATCCTGTAACTTAAGTGTATAATCTTTGAAAGATACGCTATACTTGCAGGATCGTTTTTCAATTTATCGAAGCTATAATAATATTGAATAATATTAAAATAAATTGAATATAAAAACCTGCTGATTCCGTCTCGGTTGTTTTATATTCTTAGAGGAGAATCCTTATAATGAGGAATATTCATTGTAAATAGATTTACGGTAAAATCCAGCTCCTGTCTTTATAAGCAGTAACAAATATTGCACTCAAATTTCGTAAAATTTTTATTCATTGTAGCTTTTATATAACTTTAAGCATCTTTTCCCTTTCTTTTATGTATTATTTTACATAATTTATTTTCAAAAATGTGAAAGCTCATCCAATCAAAGCGAAAAAAATTTTAACTCATATATCAATTTTCAAGGATTATCCAGGAATTAAGTTCGCTTGCAATTCTAACTATCTTCGAATAACCTAAAAAAAAGTTATCTTTCTGTCCCATTTTCGTAAATCCAGATTTCCCCACCAAATCATTACGTAAAATAAGCTTAAAATTATAAGCACAAAATCAATTTATGTACGAGTATATGTGAAAGCTCTATTCATGTCTTTCTGTAGAACAACAATTACAATTGAAATGTGGCGGCAACATAGTTTTCCAAGAATTTTTGCATGAGATTTCTTTACAGAAGTTTTCAGCAATGAAAATATAAACACAAAAAAACTACAAACAAAACAAAACAAAAAATGCACCGACAATACGCCCAAGTGAAATACATTTGTTTAGCAACGAGCTGAAAAGCAGCGACAACCAGCCAAGCCAAGCAGCAGCAGCAGCAGTAGTTGACAGCGATACAAAAGTTCGGGAGAAGTACTAAACTTTACCCTTAACGAGTTGTGAGTCAGATTTTGAGGAAAAAGGAGTTGAGAGTGTGTGTGCGAAAGTTTTGAGCGGCATTTTGTATGTGTTTGTAGCTCACAGCTGAATTTTTGCACTTTCTGCCGCCTTTTTGGCACTTTATTGAAATTTGAAAATAAAAAATAATAAAAAAACGCCTCACCGTTTTTGTGAACCTAGAGGCATTGTCTCACTTTTTCGAATCCCCAAACGCTTGCAGTTTATACCCCACCGGGCAGTTGGTCGCCATAGATCTGCGGGCTGTGCGCGTTTGCTACTCATTGCAATTGAATAGTTTTGTTGCAACATAAACATTTTATTTATTAGTGTTGTGGACACATAACGTACACGCACACATACACACACACACACACACCCGTAACGCGACTTGGGTAAAGTTTTTAAATAAAAATGAAAATTTCAAATTCTTTTAACACTTTTGACTAGTATTTGTTGCTGTTGTTGTTGTTGCTGTTGTCGGGGGGAGTTGCTCCTTGAAGTCAAAAATAATAATCCCACGGGGCGTGAGTGAGTTGACGGTAAAAGTTCTAACTTTAAGGAAATAACGGTATTTATGCGCGTGTGACTTAAATGTTGGTATGTTCGCAGTACATGTATACAAACACCCCCTGTTTTCGTTTAATCGAAAGTCCAAAAGGTTTATTGGAAAATTTAATGATACAGTTTATTTCAACTACCTTCCCTTATCATAAAAAACCAACAAAAATAATTTTTTAGCATTAAATAGTAAAGCTATGACAAAAAAACGTAAATCCAACAATGACAAAAGTCTACACACAGTATATACATAACATATCTTAGCGCGCAAAAATTTTGTTTAATAACAGGTAACCTGATCTCTTTAGTATTTAGTTGGTTCACCATTGGCATCGAAGCTACTAAATTTGTCAATTCTGAGGGAGTAATATTATCCCAAGCTTCATTAAGACGTTCCTTGTATAATGCTGGGCTGGAAATCAGTTTTGTTTTATAATTTTTGCTGAAAATTTCTCCCAGACATATTCAATAACATTCAAATCTGGGCTTTCAGGTGGTGTGTGCGTGCCTTAGAGCATGATAAGCAACCAATCTTTAACAATATGGGCCGTATGCTTTGAATCGTTATCCTGTTCGAAGATCCAGCCTGCGCGAAGCTCCTAACTGTCCACCGAACGCTTCAGATTAGCTTCCAATAATGAATTATATTCGTACCGATCCATATCACCTTCAATAAAAAGAAGCTTTCTAACTTCATATGCCGCAACCGCTCCCCCAACTATTACGTTGCCGCCACCATGCTTCACTGTTGGTACTATATTTTTGGAGGTAAGTCAGTGTTTTCTTTGTTCCAAAATTTTGCTCTTCCATCGCTACCGAATACATCGAACTTCGATTTGTGTGTAAGCAAGACTTTTTGCCAAAAATCCATTCCCTTGTCTAAATGTGCTTTAGCGAACTCCGAGCAAAGTTTACGTTTTTTTTTAGAAATAAGAAGCTTTTTACGTGGCATTTTACTGTGGAAGCCGTTATCGTTCAGAGCTCTTCGAATTGTTATCGGCAAATTTTGGAGCAGTAACTTTAGAATCATCATTCACTTCCTTCACTTCTCTTCAAGTTAGCTCCTTCGGGCGGCCAACACGTGGCTTTTTTTCGGTGGATCCATTTTTTTTTTTTCAAAGTTTTTTACAATGGTCTGTAACTTTGGTGGACATAAGATTAAACTTTTTGAAATTTCACTATACGATTTCTTCTCTTTTCTGTGCTGAATAACCAAGATTCTTACGTCAATGGACATTTCTTTTCGCGGAGCCATTGTTGATGCTAATGCGTTTAAACCACAACTAAATTCAATACTAGCAAATTAGAAAACATAATCTAAAAAAATTGTAAAAAACGGTACCTAACCACCATAACAACACAGCATATCGACATAACTGCTAGTAAACACGTGGTGAATAAATTTGTTTTAATGCATGTGATTAGAATAAAACTGTATACCTAAATTTTTTCTACACAACGAATACAGGCGGTGTTTGTAGACTTTTGTTCGCCACTTTATGTATGAATGTGTGTATGGTACACTTCATAGGTGAAAAGAAATTTTAGCTGAAGCATGAAAACATATGTATTTATGTCTCTTATGGTTGTTAAAAAGTCGTGAATGCTTGCGCTTGAAGACTTTTGCCTTTTTATTGTTGTTGTTGTTGTAGTAAGTTTTTTAAGCAACTCACTTATTGGTTGTCATACAGTCTAATGTATGTATATAAATGTATGCAGAAATTTAGGCGTGCTGGATTCCAAAAAGTTCTTTAAATCTTCTTTACCTCTTCTACTAAGTAGAAAAGTTTTTCCTGCTTGAGAGCTCTTGAAGGTGTGTTTTTTTCTTTTTCTTAAGGAAAAAATTTTGAATTTAATAAATTGAACGTTTCAAAAATACATTACTAAGGTTGTCGAAAACCCCGGCAGGATTGAAGATCGATTTAATGTATACATTTTTGCTTCCCTTGTAATTATTTTTGTTTTTCATGTCACTGCTCTTCCCTTTGAACGGTGGTTCCACTGATTACATGAGTATGACCACTCGTTGCT
Source organism: Neoceratitis asiatica (assembly GCA_030068015.2). Lineage (NCBI taxonomy): Eukaryota > Metazoa > Arthropoda > Insecta > Diptera > Tephritidae > Neoceratitis > Neoceratitis asiatica. The sequence continues at coordinate 35,764,492 of CM061525.1, read as the reverse complement.
TCTCCTGACAGATGGATACACCAAATGAAGCAATGTTCGTTCTTTCTACCAACGACATCGAATTATTTTAGAGAGCCATCCGGACGACAGGACCCAGCCAGCGCAGGTGCTGTCTCTGAATTCGCAGTATTTGTTACCAAACACCATAAATCGTTCGCAAATCTTCTCCTCGAGGACTCCTAAAGCCGACTCGTGGGTTTTTTCTGCACCAAACAGCAGGACGAGAATGATGAGCGACTTGAAGAGCTTTGGTTTATTTGCTTTTCAGTTGCCTACTTGGTCCACATAGCAACTGTTGGCAAGTGCGATTCGTTGAATTTCTAAGGTAACATCGATTTTGGTTTTGATTGACGAAATCGTCTACATCTTGAAAGTCATGACTATCAAAAGTAACATGGGAGCCATTATGCCTTATTATGAAAAGAAGTTGATGCATGCACCTTGTCAATTTTCGCCCACATTCGAATAGCTGAATCGGTAAGTCATAAACTCACTCTCCTTTGTTGTTTTCCAAGCGGATGAATTGAGGTGTCTTGTTCGCCATCTGTGGGTATTTAATTTTCCTCGAAATAAAGTAAGCTGGAGAAATGGTTCCTCTATGAATGCAATGTTTGCGTTTCTTAGTTCTTTCTGTATGGTATGAGACCTTACAGTAAAGCAGGGCTCTAGTTCGATAAGCGAAATTCAAATTCGAGCTTCCTTTTTCCAGTTCGCTTTTGATTTCGTTGCACCAGAATCCTAATGAGTCGGACTTGATACAAAAATTTGACTTTATTCTAAAGCCTCTAACACATTCCAGTGTGTGCGGAGAATATCCTTATTGCCGGCTTGCAATAAACCTAATCTGAGTGCTTACACTTAACCACACTCCGAGTGTCGCGTGGCCGCAAGAAAACCTTTTTTTATGTTTTTTTTTTTTTTTAGCTTTTACTCCTCTCACTCCAAGCGTTGGCTGTGACATCCGTTTGTCAATTTAATGCCAATTTGAATGATGACAGTGTTATAATCGGTGTATGCATACCCAGTGGTATAAGTCTCAAAAAGGAAGTGTACTCGTCAGGCAGGTTTCTTCACTAACAAATGTTAGGGAAACGGTAGGGGTGTCGATCTTCTCTTTAAAGCCGCGAGGGGAAAATTAACCAAGTGTCTTGATGTGCCATGGTGACGTGCACCATGGAACCCAGTCCTTTTGGGTGTAGGGGGCGGCACCAACACACACTTACAAGGGAATTCCCATGGCTGGTGCGTAGCTGGTGGCCTGGCTCGCACATGCCTACCGGAGCAGATTCTTGCAATCTTCCGAAGAGGAAGCACTCATTTTTGCGGTCAAACTTTTTTGTGTTAGGAAAAAATTAGATGTGAGTGGGGTGTACGTCTTCACCTATGTAAATGGTCAACTCGACCAACTGCTTAGACCTTTACGATACTATAATGCTCCTAAGTCAGAGCGCCTTGCTTAGGACGCTTGTTTAGATGCTGGAGAAGGTAGCTCTTCTGTAGCTCTCTACTGAGATCTTCTCTCCGAAAAAATTTGTATAGCTTTCAGGCACATGAAATGGTATATTAACTTTGGTTCGAAGTAAGTACCAAAATTAGAAGAGATAGACCCACTGAACTTTATACCTACCGTATCAGAATGACGATCTGACTTGATTTAGCGATATCCATCTGTCCGTCTGTTTGTCAGTCTATTTGGATGCAAACTAGTAACTCAATTTTTGAGATATTTCAACCAAACTTGGTAGAAGAATTCACCTATACGTTTATTCGAGATCGGACCACATGTATATGACCGATTTTTCAGATTTGAAAATTTTGTGTCACAAATCCGTCAAAAAAGTACCCAAGAATGTGAAACTTGAACTGCAAATTGATTCTGAAAATTATCTAAATCGGACCACTATAATATACAGCTTGGACCACATACAACGATTTGTTCAGATATGAGTTTTGGGCCAAAAAATCTGCTAAAAAGGCATCTAAAAATTAAATTTTTCATTTCTGCAGACGTAGATTCAAGCTTATATTGACACTGCATCATTGAAGTCGAATTTTGCAATTTACAACACGTTTGATGTGTTCATGAAAGGTATAAAGACTGCAGCCCACAACCGGTTTTTCTTGTAAAATTATTCTTTAGGCTAGTATTCTACCAGGCGATGTATCGTAAGATTACAACTTAGACAACATTAGGCAAAAACTTTCCGACTTACCAATGGCAAAGTTGTCGGAAGGATCACCAATATGGATTCCATAGACTCTCTCCCATTTGTCATGGAATATTTACTCAATAACCTTCATAAGAGAGCTGGTTCTTTCTCCACTTATCTTTATTTCGAACTAATTCCTGTCAACACATGAGTAAAACTGTCCTATTGCTATGAATTTTGCGCTCAACACAGTTCGATCTGATTTTTAGTCATTGGGCTGTGAAACTATTCGTTCTACTCTAGACACGACCAGTTCATCGGGTATTGAGAGATCTTAAAATATTCGAAATATTGAACTTGTCATTTAGTCTGATACCAAGTATCATTTTATGGAAAAAAAATCGTTTCCATGCACTACTGATCTCTTTTCTTGCGCATTTTCATTCATTTATTACTAATATTATAATTTTTATTTAAAATTTTCAACTTAAATTTACTAAAAAATCACATTTCAACCAACATAGAGCATTTCAATGGCCACCGGCAGTACGCAACACGTTTAACACACCCAAACTCTGTAAAATTAAATTTAGTAGAAACTGAAAAATTGAACAAACTGAAAAACAATTTAAACAAAAGAAAATTAAACAATGCTTAAATAACGGCTTACACAGTGTTAATTTTAATAACAATAACCTATAATAAATTTTTTTAGCAGCCACAAAGAAAAGCAACAGCGAGGAAAGGGTGAGCGAAATGTAAAACATACAACAAAAGCCAACGCGACAGGGAAGCACAACGGCGGTTGTGCGGGCCGCTGACCATGGCATGGAATCATTAATAAAGGAATGAAAATTTACATACGCCGTCGTGGGGGTGTGTGTGTGTGAAGAAGATTATATCATTCGGCAAAAGGTTGCACATATGCACTTACATACACACACACGCATTTACATACTCACATGCGCATAATGCATTGAAAGACAGAAGGCACAATAAATTCGAGTATATATAAATGTAGTATGTGTTTGCACTTACATATGTTCATGTGCAAATTATTGTTGTTTTCTCACCGTCATTGTGATTTAAAATTGTTATTGTAGTGTTTACAGTTGGTTAAATTTATGAAAAATTGCCTCTTTTGACGGACGAAGAGAAAATTGTGCTGGAAGTGAAGGTTTGTGGGAGTGAAGGGTTGTGTGTGAAACCAAGAAGGATACATGCACTACATACATATATGTTATACAAAAAGACAATATTTATATTGCAATCATCTTTTATAAGTATTATGGGTGTGAAGGCGTTTGTTTTTGGCTGTTGGCGAGCATTAAAAATAATTATTATTAAAAGGCAAACAGGCTACTCTTAAAGTGTCTCTACTCTTCTGGTCCGCCGGCCAGCCAGTCAGTCATTCAGCTTATAAGTATAATTACATCGAATTATGTCGACGATTTTATCTTTTGTACGCTGATATACATATGTACATATATGTGCATTTAAGTTTCCGGAAATTTTTCTTTAACTTTTTTATTCTTTCACTTATTTTTATTTATCTAGCAATTCACTTGCACCGAATTTTTGAGCGCTCCCAAATGTAGACAATATTTTCGCTATACCGCCCTTACTGTTATAAAATGTTGCCTACATTTAGGCTACATCTCAGAAAAATTTATTATTGGCCATAGATTTAGATGGGGTTGAATCAAAGAATATATAAGGTTAGGTTATACTGGCTGCCTGTTATGTTATGCATAGAAATACTGGTGCAATTCAGTATCAAACGAAGGTACACCATAATTGCAACTAAAATAGTCGTCGTGTGCGACGTCAGTGCTTTTTGTGAAAACCAATTCTGACACCACCGCGTATTTGGAATTGCAAAGCTCAGTTCTATATAAGGCTGCAGAGAAGCAGAGGAGGTATTCTAACGACTCACTGATTCCTGTAAGTTGTGGTCTGTCATTAGGCCAGCAACGGCGCTGCAGTCCCTTCGTGTAAGCAAGAAATGGGTGAGCTTTCCTTCGCTGCTATTACATATGATTTTCCAAGTGAAAGCATTTCATCTCACCCTCATCCATTTTCCATCCTTCTCGTAAAATTCATTGTATAGCTTCCATACCAAACTAGCGTATTCTATGTACCAGTTCAGTCGACAGCTACTGCAGGATATCTGCAGTGCTCTGAATGCTTAAAGGATTCTCAAGATCTACTTCACCGTATTAGATTCTGGCGCACACCCCATCAGCTATTTTTGGTCCGTCTGTGTACGAGTAAATGTTGCGTGTTCCTGCGTCATCTATTTTTTTTTATGTAGCCTGAAACTTTCTGTTCTCCATTTTGTTCACCCTTTTCGTACTTATGCTCGAATTTTCTGGCAGAAAATTCGACTAACATCACGAATCATACAATGGATTTCGTTTGGTGGTAGGTTGGGCAATCTTTCGAATGCACTCGTTAGAGTAGTACTTGGTGCTTCTGTTGTGCAGAGTGCAATGAGAGAGAGTTTTTTGGCTGGTTATTATTATACGTATATAATTGTCACTTTGCAACCTCCGAAGGCATTTTCGGTTGAGCTCCTCCTCCAATTAGTGGTTTTTGCGTCTTGAGTTTTTTTCAATAAATAGAGGGGCATACCACTTAGCCTAAGCCGTCTCCGAACGATTAAGGAACGTTTATGAGAAGCTTTTATTTGTTGTCAAAAATACACTGGAATTTAATTTAAAAAATTTTCTATAATTTTCGATGTTGGTCGGGCAAGAAATCATGAGTTTCCTCATTCTAGTACGCCCTGCACTTTATTATTGGACTAAAAACGTGTATCTTTCCAATTCAGAAAGAAATTTTAGTGCAGAAGCATCATCTCAAGACCTGCTGACAATTAGTTGCCCCCATAAAGTGAGTAATCTTCAAACAGCGGGGGCCAGAAAAGCCCAAATGGTGAGGAGCTAAGGCTCTACGAACTTATTCATTTTCGAAGAGGAGAGTTTACATTTAGTTTCTTTCTTTGGAATTTTCGATCGAATGTCCAGAAAGCAGAATTGCCCATTTTTAGTGAGGGTGACCACAAAATCTACGGTGTTCCAGCCCCAAACCGTCTTCATTGGTTTGTTTGACTGTCCCAAAGCTCACCCGCAAAGTCCTCCGCAGATAGCATACGTGGATAGCATCCGACTATAGACATAGCAATAGCCTAACAGCTATTAGCGTCGTCCAACATTTGCCACCAAAACATCTGTCATTGGCCGGCTGTCAATAGCGGTAGAACCTCAGTCAAAATCTTTTTGCTAGACAACGATCGCTGTATTACTATTTCTGTCTCTCTCTCTCTATTCGAATTTTCCCTACCAAATGCTGTCAGTGTATGACATTACCAAACTTCTAATTTCAAATATGATTTAATTCATCGTCTCGAATTCTACCTAGAAGAGATTTAACAAAACTTATCAAACCAGTCAAGTAAACTCAAATTTTGTGAGAGCAAGTTGATTGGGCCGGATTTGTTCCTTTACCATCCTTAGATCAAAAGAACTTCGCACCTCTTGGCAGTGATAATAAGTCCAAAGTTTAAATAATGCATACTCATACTCAAAAAAGGGACTCAGCAAAAATAATGAACTCACTTTTTATTCATTTTAACGATTATAAACTCTCCACTTATTTTCTCAATTTTCTATATTTGCATAATTTACACAAATTCTTCTTTACACCAACTCATAGTGTTAGCGCTTAATTAACGCCTTATCAACTTGAAGCTTAAGCTAATGCGCGAAGAAATGTAAATGGCTCCACTTTAATCCTCTTGCCACACCATCTCTTGCCGTATCTTACAAACTCTATATACTACTTACCTTTCACATTTCCTTCATTTAATATCGCTACAGTCTGACTGCATACTATTTACACTCATTTAAATGCTTTCGTCTTGGAGCGCGGCATATATTTGCATTTTATTTGCAAGCAGCGAAGAAGGATAAATGCATAAGTGAGGAAATGATTAAGTACTAGTAAGAGTATATGCGAGTATGGCCAATAAAGCTTAAACAACGGCGCCTACAAATATGCAATATGCAAGAGTACTTAAGGCAAAGGAAGAGGCCACAGACACAAACACACACACAGGTAAATACTAGTTCATAAATGATTTGTAAATAAATATTCGAAATTAATATGAATGCACTTTAATTCAATTTCTTTGAATTGAAATATGAAATTAAAACCACAAAAGCATAAAATAAATAGAAATAGAAAATATAAGGAAATATTTTAATTTGTTAAATGCAAATACTTGTATATATAAAGACTGAATTGAAGAATCTTTATTAGGATTAAATAAATAATTAAATAAATGATTTTATTTCAATATTCACTGTATAGCTTATAACCAGTCTTTGAACTGGTTTTTGTGCAATCTCCTTTATGTGGAAAAACATTTTAAAAAATTTTTTTTGGTCTGAATTCTTATTAATAAATGTTCGAATGCTATTCGAGTATGATAGATATATAATTGGCACTTTGTAACTGCAGAAGCGATTTTCTGTGGAGCTTCCCCTCAAGTTTGCGGTGTGCATCTTAATTTTTTCTCCAATAAATGGATGGACCTGCAATTTAGTCTAAGCCGCCTTCGAAGGGTCTGAAATGCTCTTCTAACTACTCGTTAGTTATCGAGTTTTTCGTTCCACCTCAAATATCGCTGCTATAAGTGAAAGTGTAGCCGAAGACTCGAATATATCTATGTACCGATGTTCTCAAGAGCTGGGACTTCCTTACGATACATTATGGCTTTTATCCATACTAAATCGAGCACACACAACAAATGAAGCCAGCTGACCATTCACAACGCCGTAGTAACGTCGATTGGGTGCTTGAAAAACAAGCAGTGGAACGTGATTTTTCCAAAAAAAATTTTCTTCAACCCCGAGTATATCTCACTCGGTGGATGCGTAAATAAGCAATAGCATTTTGGGCTCCGATAATCCTCAAATAATTGAATAGAGGCAATTACGCTCGTACTTACTGTCTGGTGCGCTCTTTGGTCCGGAGGTGTGATTGGAGATTACTTCTTTGAAAACGATAACGGTGAGACTGTCAATACAAATGCGTGTGATAATCGACTTTGTTTTTTGGCCTGCAATCAAAGAACACGACTTGGACAATTATGGTTCCAACAAGATGGTACTACAAGCCACACATAACGAGCGAATATGGTTTTATTGCGAGAGAAATTTCATGGTCGCATAATCTTTCATCTTCTCGATGTCAATTGGCTACCGATATCGTACGATCTCGTGGGACTCTTGATTGTGGGGCTACGCTCATACAAATAAGCCTTTAACTCTGGAATACTTGAAACATTCATCAAGTTTTGCCTGAGATACCACCCAATAAGTGCCAAAAAGTAGTCAATAATTACCTCAAACGTATAGGACCAATCAACAAACTTTATAATAAAAGAGGAATTTCATGAAAAATGGATAGCACTGTATATAGACTGTGCTATATTATCTCTTGTAAACCCTAAACTTGAAGGATCTCTCCTAGACTTAAACTTGCAATATGCGCTTGCATTGGCTGCGGTAGAAAAAAATATGAGGAGAAGGCGGCTCTGTAAAAATTGAGAATAAGGGGAAAGCGGACTATGTATCAAAGCTTTAGAGCTTATGGAGAACAGAAGAGGTGGAGGATACTACTACTTCTACTTACTTCCTAACTTACCTACCACCATACCAAGAATTTTGTTATATAATTATGTGCTAATGGAGTGTTCGTAACTACGTTAGTGTGGTGAAGTAGTAGTACAATTTCTTAGCAGAAATATTATAATATTATGCGCGCGGCGGTACTAATACTACTACTTATTCCAAATTTGATGCTAAAGTATGAATTCGTAGAATTTGTACTATTGGTAAACCAATTAATGGAAAGAATTGCTACACTGCTTACGAAATATAGTCTCTGCGATTTTTGTCACTAGATGATGGTGATACTTTTATTTCGGGCAAAACTCTTCCAATTTTGTCAAACATACACTTGTTTGAATGTTGACATTTCATGATATAAATGGACGCCGCACTGGGGAGGTGGTTTCCTCGATTCTGTTTAAAATTTTCAAAGATGCACCGCGTTCTGGTCGATCAGTCACTCAAAAAGCCGATATAACCAGTACAATTAACAAGACTGACATGTAAACTGTCAAGAAATAGAGGAGGAATAGGCATCACACGCGTGAAAGTTTGGAATCATTTAAAAAAGGCTGACTACTAAAAGAAGCTCGATGTTTGGGTGATACATGAATTACCGAAAAAAAAGTTTCAACGAATTTTGTGAAACGCTCCTTAAACGCTACAAATTGAAATATTTCTGGAAAAAAAAATTATGGGCGATTAAAAATGGTTTAGCAGGTGAATTGAAAAGTCCCTTGGTTTGACACATAAATAGTTAATGGTTTTTAATCAGCCCTAATCTTCAAAATATATGTGTAAAATTTGATAGCTGACGGATCATTAGTTTGTGAATTATAGCATTTTGAGTGAAGCAACTTTTGTTATTGTGAAAAAATGAATAAAAAGGAATTTCTCGTATAGTTCGTTTTGAAGGCAAAAAATACGGAGGAAGCAAAAGCTTGGTTTGATGACGAGTTTCGGACACTGTCCCAGGAAAATCAACCATCAAGGATTGTTATGCTAAGTTTAGACGTATTGAAATGAGCACCGAAGACGGTGAAAGCAGTGGACACCCAAAAGAGGTTGTTATTGAAGAAAACATCAAGAAAATCCACATAATGATTTTGAATGACCATAAATTGAAATTGAATGAAATAGCACATACTCTAAAGGTATCAAATGAACATGTACTTCATATCATTCATGAATATTTTGGTATGAGAAAGCTCTGCGCAAAGTGGGTGTCGCGTTGATGACTCGGATTTTCAGATGGATGAAACATGACTCCATCATTTCTCTCTGAAGTACAATCGACATTAACACGAGTGGACTGCACACGATGAACCCGCTCAAAAGCGTGGAAATACGCAACAGTTGCCAGCTTTTGTCGTCTGTATTTTGAGATGCGCATGAAATAATTTGCATTGACTACCTTGAACCCTTGGACCGCTTAAAGATCGAATTCTCTGAAAAACGGCCGCATTGAAGTAAAGGGAAATGCTGTTTCACCAAGACAATGCGCCGTGTCACAAGTCAGTGAAATTGATGGCCATCAAAATCCATTAATTCGGCTTCGAATTCCGTCCGCATCTACCGTGTTCTCCAAATCTGATCCCTAGCGATTATTTCCTATTCTAAAATCTCAACGAAATGCTCACTGGCAAGAAATTTTCATCGAATGAGGAGGTGATCGCCGAAACTGAGGCCTAGCTAGAAGCAAAGGACAAATCGTACTACAAAAATTGTATCGAAAAGTTGGAGGGTCGCTATAACTATGTTGAATAAAAAAAATGAATTTTGCCCAAAAAAATCTGTTTCACTATGGTGGGCCGGGGACCCTTCAATTGACCTGTTAAATACGACAATATGAAGCGAACATAATCATGGTCAAAAGCCAGTGACCATTCACAAAAGACTTCAAAGCATGAATTGATGGCAAACAAGATGATTCTGAAGTTATGATGGGTAGATATTTTAGTAAAAAAGTGCCGCTGAATAAAATGTTCGAAGAGAAAAGGTATAACGAGTAATAATGAATAAGTTAAACGAAATAAAATTAGCAGGAGTTGGCTGAGCTTTTTTAAGCTGGGTTGCCATTTTCCTTGTGCATTAAACAGTGGGCTTGGTCTACTAATAGTTCTACTTACGTTTGGAATTGGTTAATAAACATACAAAAATTGCAACAGACCATATACATCTTCGATGACTAAACAAAAAATTACGGAACTTGGTTTAAAAATTTTCATGCACCCACCATATAGCCTGAAAATTTGACAATCTGATTATCATTTGCCTCGGTCCATGCGAAACTGTCTTAATGGTAAATTGATGGTCAGGTCAAAATTCATTTGGCCAAGTTCTTCGCTGATAAGCCCCAATAGTTCTACACTGATGTAATTATGAATCTACCTGACGTAGACATGGTAGACGTACTTTTTTCAATAGCCTTTTTTTTCTTTTTTTTTTTTTGAAAGATCACACGTGAGTCGTGTCGAGCTGTCATATTATTTTTGTTCAGTATTGTTTGGCATCTCATCATGGAAAGACTTACGTCTGAACAACGTTTACAAATCATTCAACTTTATTACGAAAATTTAAGTTCTCTAAAGAATGTGATTCGCACCCTTCGCTGAACTTATGGTCAATATAATCGGCCTACTGAGCCTACTATTCGCAACACTATCACCCATCTTGCGACCCAGCATTCATTATTGGATAATATTCGACCGAATAGACTACGTCCAGCACGTAGTGAAAAAATATAGCGATCGTAGCTGAGAGTGTATACGAAGACCGTGGAAAGTCGATTCGACGCCGTTCGCAGTAACCCGTACTGACATGTGGAACGACTTGGCGCATTTAACATCGAGATTTTAAATTGAAAGCCAACAAAATACAGCTTGTGCAAGAACTGAAGCCACTCGACGTTCCCAAGCGACATCGTTTCGCTCTATCGGCTCTTGAAAAGTTCCAAGAAGATCCGACGTTTTCGAGTCAAATTTTGTTCAGCGATGAGGCCCATTTCTGGCTCAATGGGTACGTAAACAAGCAAAATTGCCGCATTTGGGACAAAGAGCAACCTGAACAGATTAAAGAGCTGCTATTTTACCCAGAAAAAACAACGGTTCGGTGTGGTTTGTGGGCCGTTGGAATCATCGGTCCATATTTCTTCAAAAATGATGCCAGTGAGAACGTAACCGTCAATGGCGACCGCTATGATAACCGACTATTTGATGCCTGAAATTGAAGCTCGTGGACTCCGCGGCATTTAGTTTCAACAAGGCGGCGCCACTTCCAATTGTAATTAAGCCCTTGATTAAAATTAATTTTCTATACCATAATTTTATTTTTTCATAAACATGTTCAGCCTCATAAGTCCTCTCAAACTAACTAGAAGCTCATTGAAGTTATGCCTTCGCCGGCTTCATTGTGTTGCTTACTTCAGGGAGCTGTGGGAAATATTTTGTTAATAAAAAGTCGGAAGATCATAAAATATGGAAGAGTTTCAGTGGCTATCAAACTACTTGGATGTATTTTTTCCGAGTTCATTCATTTACAAGAAAATCTCATTTATTTCTAATTTAATTTCAAATATATGAATTTATTTAGAATATTACTTTTTTTTTTTTTTTTTTATGAAACCACATTCCTTTAATAAAAATTTTATTTCTTAAATAACTGCATATTTGTCTATGCAAATAAATCTGTTTAAATACAATTCTGTGTATAAACAAAAAAAAAGGTACAAAAGATTGTACACATACACATACCTATGCATGCGTTCACATGTCAATAATCAGCATAATCATGCAGGATAACAAGCGTCTGTCGGTATAAAACAAATAAAATAAAATTAAAATAATCAAAAATCTTGCACACACACAAATATAACGTAAAAAAGAAACACTATGCTGATGATGTTGTACGATTTATTATGCATGTTTCTAGAATATAGATACATATGTATGTAAATATTAGATATGTTTGTGATGCAAATAAAATTGTAAATAAGATTTGCCTATGGATTTTTATAAGTCTGAATGTCTGTGCGTAGACTGACATACCTACATATGTTGTATGATTATTGTGTGTTTGCTTAAATGTTTCTAACATGCATATATATGTATCTATATATTTTTATATGTAATTGCTTGTGTTTTATTTTATTGTGTCTCGTGCGTGCCGCATGTCTCATGCATATATACGTATACGTATGAGCAATAAAAGCACATAAAATTATTTGTACGTATGTTCATACATATCTATATTTCTATTTATGCAGACAATCATTTCTCATTTTTTATTCGTTTGTTGTTGTCTTTGGTTGCTGTTGTTGTTTATTTGTCTACACGCCTGCCTATTTCCATTCACCACTTTTCCTTTTTGTTTACTCATTGTCACTTATTTGTCTTTTGCTTTGCAACACAAAACCGTCCCCCACCGCCATGCGTCCTTCACCTTTCCTGTTTCTTCAGGTAAGAAAATAAAATTGGGCAATTTGTCTGTATTTTATGCCTAACCAATACTACAAGTCCGAATGTGCTCAGGTCATAGTGGTTTAAAATTTGCTGGTCTCCTCTCATATATTTTCTCTTGAAATACATATATATATATACAGGCATGTAATATTAATATGAATATGTAATATGTATATGTATGTATGTTAAAATACTTATACAAAGTTTTATTGGTGAGAATAATTTTCACAGACTTTATACAACAATCAGAATTAAAGCTAAATACCTGCATGTGTGACTGAAATTGCAGGGATTTGTTTTTTGTTGTTGTTTTTTTTTTTTTGCTTTTGTTTTTCGTTCGAATTTGGTGAAAATTGAAAATTTATTGCTTTTATTGAAAGTTATTTATTACCACTTAGTTGCCTTATGAATGTAAGGATATTACTACAAAGTAAAGTCTTACAAAAGAATCCAAAATAAATGAAAATTTTGTGGCAAACTAATTTTTTTGGAAATTTAAGATTAAACAAAATAAAACCACATATGATTGAGATTTTTCATATACTTTTATAATGCCTAAAACCTATCGGTTTTCTGTAATTGAGAAATCGATATTGAAAATTTTGATTTTTCGAAAGCCTAAATATTTATTTTTCGGTTGCTTTGTGGTTGGTTGCTGGAGATTTAAAGGAAAACACATTTATACTTTAATTTCTCAGCAGCAGTTACTTGGTTGTACCGATTTATCATTTTACTTGTAGCAGGTCAACTGAAGTGCCCCGACTACTATAGTAAAACACATTTTTTTGGCCAAATTTATTTGTTTTATTCAACATATTTTCCTAAAAGGGTGATACACTAATTATAAAGACCCTCAAGCTTTTCGATACGATTTTTGTGGTGCGCTTTGTCCTTTGCTTGAAAATGTACCTTAGTTTCGGCGATCACCTCTTCATTCGAGAAAAATTTCTTCCCAGCGAGCATTCTTTTGAGATCTGAGAACAGGAAACAGTCGCTTGGGGCCTGAGAACATAAATGGAGAATATGGTGGATGTGGAAGCAATTCGCTGGCCAATACATGGAGTTGTGTGACCAATTTCACTGACTTGTGACTCGGTGCACTACCTTGATGAAACAGCATTTTCTTTTTCTTCAAATAAGTACTATTTTTGGCGATCTCGTCTTTCAAACAGTCCAATAACGCTATGTAATAATTGCTGTTGATGGTCCTTCCTTTTTCAAGTTAGGCAATGAAACTTATACCATGCGTATCCGAAAATATAGACGCCAGACGTTTTTCCACGCTTTGAAGCGGATTCATCGTGTGCATTCCACTCGGATTAATGTCAATTGGACTGCGGAGTGAAATGATGGAGTCAAGTTTTATTTATTGTTATATATATCGATGCAAAAACTCATGTTTATTACGCTGGAACATCTCAAAAACTCGTCGTTGTTTTGCTCAAAAGTGAGCTCGCGTGCCACCCACTTTACGCAGAGCTTTTTCATACCCAAATATTCGTGAATGATATGGTGTACACGTTCAATTGATCTCTTTTGAGGGCCTGCTATTTTATTCAATTTTAATTTACGGTCATTTAAAGTCATTTTGTGGATTTTTTTGATGTTTTCGTCGGTAACCTCTTTTGGGCGTCCCCTACTTTCATCGTCTTCGGTGCTCATTTCATCACTTCTAGACTTAGTATACCAATCCTTGATGGTTGATTTTTCTGGGAGAGTGTCAGAAAACGCGTCCTCAAGCCAAGATTTTACTTCAACTGTATTTTCTCTCTTCAAAAAGCAATATTTTATCAACACGCGAAATTCGTTTTTATCCATTTTTTTTTTTCACAGTAACAAAAGCTGCTTCACTCAAAATGCTATTACTCACAAACTAATTATCCGACGGCTGTCAAATTTATGCACGCGTTTTGTTGCTTAGTGCTAACAGAAAAGCATATAGATTTACTTCTTCCTAATTCTATCTATAAGTCAGGCTGCGGACATTCCAATTGACCTGTTATATGCCTGAGGTCTCTAAGCTTTCTATGTTATAATATATTTCAATACTCTATGTCCGGGAAATATTAAGCCTGCTAATGTTAACTATTAAATGGTCTGTTGTTACTAATGTTATAACTTTATGACTAAGAAAAGAGCTGCAGTCATACCTTATACTCAGAGGTACTCTTCCCTTAGAAATACGGGGATAAAAGTGATGAACCGAATCCAATTCGGGGTTAACTGAATGAATGAAATTTCCAAATACAATCAAAACATCCGCTCAGTATCTTTTGGAAAGGCATGTCACAAAGCTATACTCGATGAGAACAAGCAATTTTCCGTTATGAAAACGTAGGTCTTCTGGCAGGGACTCCGAAATTTCGGTACTATCTGTCTATTTACTCAGGGTAACCTACATTAAGGTTAATAATCTAATGAAGTTCTTAAGGAAATCGAAGTGAAAAAGGAAATTGTGGTACGAATATAATGTCCTAGGTAAAGTTGATATTCATTCATCGAAAGCAAATTCGAGACTACGTTATTTTTTTCTATTTGAAAAAGCCAACAGCCAAAAGCCAATTGGCTGGTTAAGCAATTAAACATTAAATAATCTCTGACCAAGCTTTGATTAAGTAGTTTTGTACAAAATATATTGAAGACAAAACTAAAAGACTTGCATATGTGAGATGTGCCTTCGACAAGCTTTTCGTTGGTTTACCAAAAAAAAAAACGTTATGTTATTCTCAGTTACAACAGTTACCCAATCCAGAAGTTGTCCTTTCAGGAATTTTTATGTTTCGTGAGTAAATTCCTCGGTGAGAGCTAGAAAATTCTTAGCGCCATTTTACTTACCCGTCAAGATCTCGTTGATATTGCTAAAACGTTGTTTGCAGCAGGCTACCAAATTTCACTGATCGCTCTAACTGTTCTGACTATAACCTCCCGTTAACCGAATACCACTATCCGTTCGCTATTAGTATCTAACAAATTTCTGTATGTAGCAGTTAATTACCCGTTGGCATTTTACAGTCGCAGTATCCGATTAGTTAATATTGCATATTATTATTCTGAAGGTGAACATCGGGGGCAGTATTGGTTTTGGTGGATTCAGTCGACCGTTGACCCCAATGTTTTATGATTTTGTAAAAGAAATGAAAAGTCAGTATTATTGAAAGTTTATATAAATTTAGTTCAATCTTTATTGTTGAATTTATTGATTGAAAAGTTGGTAGCAAAACATAGATTAATATTACCTTTCTGCTGGGGTGAAAACGATGGTGGTTGGATCTCTCTTCTCAATTCGACAAAGGAAAAAATAATAATGGCTGAACTTTTCTTTTGTAGTTCAACGTTAGCCTAAACAGTTTTGAACAGTTAATGTTAACTGCTTATCCTAACGAAGGTAGCAGCGGTAATGTTAAAACGTAATACCAACATAATGTTAAGTATTAGTCGGGCACTGAAAACAGCTTGCAATATTTAGGCCAGAGGCGTAAACAGAAGGTTAATTTTGTTTTCTTAATAGACGTCCCTCAGGAGAAGAAATGTCAGTTCCTTCGTGTATATATCTGACATAAAATAAAAAACTTCTCATAAAAATCCATTAGTCATTTGAAGGATTCTGCTTAGTATAAACTATAGATCCCCCCCTTTTTGGAAAAAAAAACATGAAGACCGTCAATCAAATCAGGTCCTATCGGCCTATCTGAGACAATAGGCAGCTTTTTCTTTTTACATATTTGGTAGTCTACTGACAGGCATAAGTGGGTGAGCACGCGATTGTCCTTAACTATGAGAATATATTTAATTGTTTCGTTTATTATTTATTATTTTAGGAATATTCCACACAAAAAAAAAACAATTTTACATCTAAAGGGTGACCCAAGTAGACGTACTTTTTTCAATAGCATTTTTGAAACAGATCACGCGTGAGTCGTGTCAATCTGTCATGTTATTTCTGCTCAATGTTGTTTGACATTTCATCATGGAAGGACTAACGCTTGAACAACGTTTACAGATCATTCAACTTTATTACGAAAATTCACGTTCTGTACAATTAAAGAATGTGATTCGCACCCTTCGCTTAACTTATGGTCAACATAATCGGCCTACTGAACGTACTATTCGTAACACCATCACCAATCTTGAGAACCAGCATTCATTATTGGATAATATGACCGAATAGACCAGTGAAGAAAATATAATGGCCGTAGCTGAGAGTGTACACAAACACAGCATAGAGTCGATTCGGCGCCGTTCGCAGTAGCTCGGAGTGATGTAAGGAACGACTTGGCGCATTTATGTCGAGATCTTAAATTGAAAAAGTACAAAATACAGCTTGTGCAAGAACTGAAGCCGCTCGACCTTCCCAAGCGACATCGCTTCGCTCTATGGGCTCTTGAAAAGTTCCAAGAAGATATGACGTTTTCAAGCCAAATTTTGTTCAGCGATGAGGTCCATTTCTGGCTCAATGGGTATGTAAACAAGCAAAATTGCTGCATTTGTGACGAATAACAACCTGAAGAGTTTCAGGAGCTGCCATTTCATCCAGAAAAAACAACGGTTTGGTATGTTTTGTGGGTCGGAGGAATCATCGGTCCATATTTCTTCAAAAATGATGGCGGTGAGAAATGATTACCGACTATTTGATGCCTGAAGTTGAAGCTGGTGATCTCCGCGACATTTTATGTCAACAAGGCGGCGCCACTTCCCATCAATGGATTTATTGAGAGAGAACTGTGGTGAACAGATAATTTCACGTTTTGAACCGATCGATTGGCCACCAAGATCGTGTGATATCACACCGTTAGACTTTTTCCTGTGGGGATATGTAAAGCCTAAAGTCTATGCGGACAATTCCATTTTGATTCAGGCCTTGGAGCAAAAAATCACGCGAGTCATTCGCCAGTTACCAGTCGAAACGCTGGAACGAGTCAACGAAAATTGAACTCAACGGATGGACCATCTGAGACGTAGCCGCGGCCAAGGTTTGAAAAAGATAATCCTTAAAAAATAAATGATAAATAATTCTAATGATAATAAACTTTCTCTATCAAATTTTAAATTTCTGTTTTTTTTTAAGTAGGGAACCTGGAAAAAAGGAAATGGGTGACCCGTTGAAATACAAAAACTTTAAAGTTCAGTAAGTTTGCATAAATTTTTCACATAATGTTTAAATGAAACGCTCCTACTCAAATGCGCTTTAGTAATTTTGACACTTGTCAATGTGTTCACTAACTAACATACTCGTACATATGTCGGCAAGTATGTGAGCGCGTTTGAGCAAATGTTCTGCTGCACGAAGCATGACGACAGCGGAAACCGGAAATGCAACAATCAGCATTCCAATGACTAAGGATATGCAAACTTTGCAAGTTTGCTGATTTGCATACATACATGCATATGTGCAGTGCTTAGGAGTACCAATTGTAACAGTATATAGCAGTAAGTGTGTATGTGTGTGTGTGTGTGTACTATCTGATTTAACCGCCATAATAATAGATAATGATAGCAATAATATGTTAATTGTTGAAATGCAAATCAATTTTGCAATAATAAATTGCTGAGCTTGTAATAGGCCACAATACTCCTCTATGTAAATACAACACATGTACACATACATAGTTGTACAAATGAATGTGCGTAGTCGCGTGCCATATGACCAAGTACACAGCTCACCTGCCAACATAATAAACCTGACACTAGTTATAGTTAAGTTGTAAGCAAATTTATATATAAATTATTATGTACAAATATATATATATATATATTAACTAGATAACTACGTGTTTATATGAATTATATGTATGCTTCCATATCCATATTAACCTGTTTACAATGCACATACATAAATGCATTTTGCATGGTGTTGACTATGCTCAACTATGACAAGCGGTTGTCTTGACGGTTAACCCTCTCTTTGCTTGTACCTTTGCTGTGGAATTGCATTTCCGTAACCACATAAAGGCCAAGATTTGTGGTAAGCACTGTCTGTTGCATGACAACTATGCATGTACATACATATAATTATTCATACAAACATATATATTTAGTTCCTACACATTTGTGGTCGCTGTTTTGTTGTGTTAATTTCACTGCATCAGCAAATTTAAACTGGAAGTATCAGGCGCAGGGATTTTTTATCTAACAAAAAGAAAGAAATAAAAAAAATTTTATTGAATATATTTAGGCTATATCCTAAATACTTCGATGTGTAGTACAATATTTACCGGTATGTATTATAGATTCTACTCAACACTATCTCTACATAATTCTCTTAGTTTCAATCTACTCATTTTACTTCCATTTGTCTCACTTTTCATGTAGATGAAATGGTTTATTAACTTTTGCCCGAAGAAGCATTTAATATCAGAAGGAGAAGAAGACAGACCCACTAAAATTTACACCGACTGAAACAGAACGACGACGAGCTAAGTTGATTTAATCATGCCCGTCTGTCTGTCTAATTGAATGCAAAAGTAGTCCCTTAGTTTCCCGGTGTATTCTATGCAAGTAAAATCAAATCAATATTGTTACAGAAAATCGTTGAAATCGAAAGGTTATATCATATAGTCCCCATGTAATCGATTGGTTCGGATATGAGGTTTTGAATCAAAAATCCGTCACAAAGCAACTAATAGCGTGAAAGTTAGTATTCCACAAACAAATGTTCTAAAATATTGTGACTGAAAATCATCGCAATCGAAAAACCCAAGAACCATTCGGTGAAAACTTAGAAGAAATTGTAGTTCGAAAATTGCTTCTGCAGTTATGAAGCGTCAATTATATATAAATATAAAGGGTTACCATTCAGTGATTTCGAAAGTGCAGGGCTGTATTTTGTTTATTTTGGACACCACAAAAGGGCTACTCTCTATTTGTTATACTTCTTGAAGAGGAATACATAACATTTTTCCGAGCTTCACCTAAGTTGTATTGCGCATTATCTATTGAATTATTGGCATCTGTACCTGAATACGGGATGGCAATATCATCCAGAAAGTATCTAAGCTATCCTTAAATTCTCCACTCAAAGCAGTGACGGATGACGTATGTAATAACCATAGCGCCATTTATGCTTAAACCAGGTAAGTAAGGTTTGGTTGATACAAAATGAGGAAATATAAGCAGATTTACTTAATATTTTGTAGCATAAAGCATATTAGGCTAACCAATCTATATAATTTTGGTACAGAGTATGCTTTAACTATACTTTAGAATAAAAATCACCTTGGCCTCTTGCCATCAGTTCATCAGCTCATTTTCATCTCTTCTACAAAGGGATAAAGGATGATAAGTATGCATACTTAAACCACGAGGGTTTATTTTGAAATCATTAGAATTCCTCATTTATAAAGAGTTTACTTTTCTTGGACGTTAAATAATTTTGTACTGCTTCTTTGCCGAATTTTTAAGCAGAAACCCGTTTTTTTATGCAGATTGATAACAATTATGGGATAAATGCCTACTTTCATTTCAAGCACTAATATCAGTTCAGTTTTTTTATTAATACCTTTGAAAATGGTATGAGGTTTTATTAGGAATTTTCAAAAAATTCATTCCACAATTATTTTAGTACAGTGTTCGCTAGAATAAAAATTAGAGAGAGTAAGTGAGATTAAAAATAATAAAATACATTTGAGAACTAGAGAGTATAAGAACGAGTGTAAACAGCTACGCCATAACAGTGGTATGAAATAGAAGTATTTGTTTTAGTACCAGCAACAAGGCGGCACGCTTTATAAATCTATTGAAATATTTAAAATTCTTATCAAACGAGATGTAACTTGCTATTTCATGTGAAAAATGCATTCGAAGGCATTACCTTTCATTGCGGAGGGTTAGCCGCAGTAAAAAAATGACGACGCGCATTGCTTTTCACTCGAAAATCTTTAGGAGACACACATCAACTCAAACATTCTTTACAAACCCACTAATCCACCATTTAAGCGCATAGATACCTCTGCATTCAAATATAAAAGTTTGCAACTATTCACAGATACAACAAAAACATACATGCATAAGAACACAACAGACAACTATATAAATATGTGCCAACTATAAATTTATTTAAGAATTCACAACACGCTTTTGAGCCCTGCTCGAGTTAAATATGTATGTATTTCGGCAGAAAATGTATCGGGATTTACTAGATTGCTTTGCATTATCATAATGAAAGATGAGACTCGTCATTTGCTGCCACAATGTGCCTACATATAAATAAGAAAACCATAATACGGATAACAACATTTTTTTGCATGAATAGCAGCAGCCTCACAACAGAGCTTATCCATAACGAGCAGAGCAAACAATAGTGAAAGTTACTTATACGTCCCGCCACTACAGCCTAACAGCACTGCGTATGCTTTGTAACTATGTAAATATAAGTGGCAAGGTTTCGCCTTTGCTGCTTGGTGGCTGCTTGTGCATAAAAGTGTCATAAAAGTGTCATATTCATATTCATTGTTTGCTCATTTTTCGTTTTTTCTTTTTTGTTTTTGTTTCTGGTAAAGTTTGCCGTTTTTTCTGTGGCTTTTGGTATTTCCTGTCCCTGCATTGAATCTGGCTTCCTTTAGGTGCAGGTTGCCGCCGTCGCTGACGCCGTCGTATGTCGTGAAAGTTTTAAATTGTGAAAATTGTGACATTCGCAAAACCGCAACACCGCAACGCAATGCACCGCAAGGACGCCGCCATGTGGTCGTTGCCGCATAGTGATGTTTGACTCTCCCCTCCCGGAAGCTTAACATTTTTTCTGTTGATAAATACTTTTCTCGGGCAGCTTTATTATAATGATACATGCATAAGTAAACGCAATGTGGAGGTGTGTACTGAAATTAACTCCGATTCGAAATAGAAAATAGAGGCTATAATGGCAGAAATGGTAACGGTGTTAAAACTGACTGGATCCACAGTACATGATATTGCCATGGATTTTAATATTTCCCGAACCAGAATGTGCACCAAGAGTTACATGTGTTGCATACAGGTTTACATGATTGATAATCTATTTGACGCTTGGAAACTTAACAAGTTACTCGTCATCATGTTGTCTCCGTTTCAGTTGTTCTTCAAAATCTTCCTTTCAGCTAAATTGTCATATCCCCGATCCCTTTTATACTGTTTGAAAACAAGTTATTGAAATCTGCTGTCAACGTCAATACTTGTACAGAATCAGAACTCTGTAGTTAAAGGTGAAAGCTCTGAACAGAATTTGTCTTGAATTTCAGCAGAAGCTGATTATTTTCTGGTCTGCATTTCAACCCACTATCATTTTTCTGACATTAGAAGTATCAATGCTCTAGTTTCAAAACCACCATCTGAGCCTAGCATCGTATCTGTACAACTTTCCTAAAGTGCGTTCAGAAAAAATAGATAATCCGTAGTCTAAGAAAAATTACCCTCAGCGTGACCTATAATCGTCATCCCTGAACTTATTGAATGTTACAGTTAACCACGAACTGCTGCTATCATGTGGTTAAAGAGGTAAACTATTAATTATCGCTAAAGTCGAGATCAAAATATCTCGAACCCCCATCCATCTACAGAGGAAATTTTTTTGGTCCCATATACCAATTACTGATTGATCTTAATGGTCCACTACAAAATCCTTGTCGAAATGTCAATAATTAATAATCCGTTGATGCCGGATGTGACTTTCAATGGCCTGCACTCACCTTCAGCTTTTAGTTTGAACCTGTGAAAACTAAAGCTTGAACCGACATAACAAGAATGAGTGTCGCATCTCTTACTATGAGTTTAAAATTCGGCTCCTCGGCACGTGCGCCTCGATGTCAGGATCGATGTCAGTGTCCAGGTCCATCGGATGCTTGGGGCAGGATGATCGATGTCACCGCGATAGATGTATATGGCTATTTCATCCAAACCATATAGCACTCGGACCTACCTTTTAGGGACTTCACTTGCATTCTTGATCCCTACACATTCCCTAGGTCTGGGCTTGATTAGGATTTGCAAAAATTGATGTTGTTCCATCAAACCTTTCCGTATGCTCACAGTCGACTCAAAATTGACTTGATAGTTAATGGTTAGGCTTCCGCCATTTCCCTCAACTCTCTTGCATTTTGGAATAACGTGTTCATAGGGAGCCTGTCATGTTTTTTAAGAATCTTTACAGCCTTCGCTGCTTATTGGGGATCTTATTTGCCATCGGTATCACGCCCTTGATGATGTTTTTTTTTGGTTTTGGATCGATCCATCATTTCCAATGCGGTTTTATCTTCGTGGGAGCTTGCACCACGGATATTGACGGTATAAAAGAGCTTTCGGCGTTTTCGTATGCGGTGTTATCAACCGTTTTGATGAGGAAAAGGCTTTTTTCAGGCAAAGGGACCACCACTGAAATGTGGAGTCACTATAGGAGACTATAAGACCCCATCCCATCTCACCTTTGAAATAAGCGATAACAGGAAGGCTATGTGGGATTGTTACCTAGACTCAAGGCGTAGATGCACAGAACCGAGTCCAGTGCAAAACACTGGGTTAATCTGACCAAGACTAACTCCGTCAACTTAAGGACGACGACATCAGGATGTAATACGAGACAAGGTTTTTGCGAGACAGAGGCAGTCATGATTTAGACTAAAAGCCATTTTTGCAAGGTTTCACTCCCGCCACAACCAGCAGCTCAGGGCAAAATTAGAAATCTACATAATTATAGAAGAAATTCCGTGTACGTAATGGGTCAAGCCAAGATTGTGTCAGCTTCCTATATGTAATTTGTGTCCCACAAAGCTAAAAATTACAGTTCCACCACGGGAATGGGAGGCAGGGGATTGATATTGAGTAGTAGAATCCGTGGATCAGCCATAAAATTGCACTACACTATCCCCTATGGCTCCTTATACCTCTGTGGTAATTTCTAATTTCCTCATTCCAAAACAATTTGAGTTAGTCGTTGAAAAAAGAATACATTTCAGTCTACAATTTGTCCGTCTCTTAAGGAGCTTCAAATATAAATACAAAATAATGAAATTACTTGTAAAATATCTGTAGAGTCGTGCAGCAGCTTGCATGATATTTCATGTATGAATGATTACCTTTAAAATATTCATAACACACTCGTACACCGTGGTATTTCACTCCCCGAGGACGAGCTACACAGAGCTCAAGTCAAGTAAGTAGCTGCCACAACATGTCGCAATCTTTTATTTCCTTTACTGTTGTTTTCCTTGGCAGCGCTTAACAACTTGTACCAGT
The DNA here is from genome assembly GCA_030068015.2 of Neoceratitis asiatica. Lineage (NCBI taxonomy): Eukaryota > Metazoa > Arthropoda > Insecta > Diptera > Tephritidae > Neoceratitis > Neoceratitis asiatica. Next base: position 35,741,005 of record CM061525.1, on the reverse strand, counting down.
CGTCCCATGCTTAAGCGAGCGTGTATGTGTATAAGTAGGTACCTTGAGCTCGTAAAACAATAAAATGAAATCATGTGTGGAAATTTTTATAAGCTGCCAGTGCTTTAGCCATTTTACTCTATAAACAGTGTTGTTGTTGTTTTTGGAAAATTTTATACCGAATTGAAAGTGTAAATCCGCACGCACGCTCTCATCACTTCCCAAGTGCCCTGAGGTTGATTATCTCACTTTTCGTATGATTTTTCTCTTGCTTATTTGCCAATTCGCCTTTTATTTTCTATACTTTCACTGCTACTAGTCTGTGTGTTTACGCATTCTTTATGCGCCAAAGCTTTGTGTAAGCACTTGGTATGGCCTTTAACCTTTCGGGGCTTACAACTTTCGCTGTAAAAACGTTGAGATTTAATATATTTGATATGAGTATCTCACTAGTTCGTAACCCCCGGTTGTCACTTTTCACTTTATTCAACCCACAGAGTTGTTGATTGCATTCACGGAGTGTAGAAAAGTAAAAGTTGACATCATAAAATTTCTATCTCTCGCCTTGTTAATCCTTCAATTTTACGGGTATTCGTGTATGCGTGTGTATGCGTGTGTGTGTTTATAATAAAATTCGCTTTTGGCGCTCATATTCTCTCCACCTCTCATGCAATATATGATTTGCATATGCGTCTTTGTTACAGAAACCACAATAATTTATTATCTACGCAAACAATGCGCCTCGATAATCAAATGACACTTTTATTAACCTTTCCGCATCCCTTTGTTTGCCATTTTTCATTGTTACTCTTATTATTCATTTTACCGCCGCCAACTTATCGTTTAATGGATTTTGTGCCTCGCTGTTTTTTTTTATATTTATTTCATTGGTCTCCATTCAATCAAAGGCCAATAAATTGTACAAAGTACTTCGGTACTTCATGCTCTGTAAATTTTATTGGGTATGCGAGGTTGTGCCTCTGAAATCACTGTCTACAAAAGTGATTGTGTGTATGAGAGCCAAATTTCGTTACTATGAATATCCCTGTGAAAATGCAATCCTTTTCATTATTCAAGTAGCTTTTTATTTTATTTATTTATGTAAGAGTTGTACACTGTAAAGAAATGGAACCCATTCCCAGATTATATCTTGTGTTAAGTAAAGATGTTTTTCCAATAAAGTGGAATTTTATAACACGCTTCGAATTTTTATGAGGAGCTTTTTTCTTTTTCCCTTTTGACCGTCTCTCGTCAGAGCTTTTTTTTATAATTGTGGATGTTGGCCTATACGTAAGCCTCAGCACGCTCTACCATAACTCGGGCTTCCAGTAGTTCAAGTTTAAATTCAAAAAATCACCTTGTAAACAATGGAAACTGGATGGCAACGAGCAAAATGGACTGTATTGATGCCCAGATATTGAAAAATTCTATAGTTTATTAATGTTTGCAATTAGTCAAAAGACCAACTTAATATGTGCAGGAGTGGAGTATTTATATAAGTACTATGCGAGCAAGTTCCCCAAAATGGAGAGTATTTTTGACTACCACCATGCGGGAGTAACCAGAATTGTTTATATTAAAGGGTGATCCAAGTAGATGTACATTTTCAAAAGCCTTATTTTTTTTAATATTACGAAAATTCACGTTCTGTAAAGAATGTGTTTCGCGTGATTCGCTCGACTTATGATCAACATAATCGGCCTATTGAGCCCATCCTAGGACCAAGCATTCATTATTGGATAACATTCGACCGAATAGACTACGTCCAGATCGCAGTGAAGAAAATATAGCGGCCGTAGCTGAGAGTGTACACGAAGGCCGCGGAGACTCGATTCGGCCCGTTCGCAGCAACTCGGACTGACGTGTGGAATGACTTGGCGCATTTTACCCGAGATTTTAAACTAAAAGCGTACAAAATATAGCTTGTGCACTAACTGAATCCGCTCGACCGTCTCAAGCGATATCCCTTCGCTTTATAGGCTCTTGAAAAGTTCCAAGAAGATCCGACGTTTTGAGCCAAATTTTGTTCAGCGATGAGGCCCATTTTCTGGCTCAAAAAACAATGGTTTGTTGTGGTTTGTGGGCCGGTGGAATCATCGATCCATATTTCTTCAAAAATGATAACCGACTAGTTGATGCCTGAAATTGAAGCTCATGATCTCCGCGACATTTGGTTTCAACAAGACGGCGTCACTTCTCACACATCGCATCAATCCATGGATTTATTCAGAGAACACTTCAAGATCATTTGATATAACAACATTACACTTTTTCCTGTCTAAAGTCTATGCGGACAATCCCGCTTCGATTCAGGCCTTGGAGCAACACATCGCGCATGCCATTCGCCAGTTAACAGTCGAAATGCTCGAACGAGTCATCGAAAATTGAACTTAATGGATGAACCATCTGAGACGTAGCCGCGGCCAACATTTGAAAGAGATAATCTTCAAAAAATAGATGCCGAAGAATCTTCTTTCGAATGATAATAAACATTCACCATTAGATTTAAATTTTCTGTGTTTTTTTCTTTAAAGAGGTGTAAAGGGTGATCTTACATACGATTCAGGCAGTTTAAACCGAGTATCCACTGGGTATCCAACAAATGTCCACATAGACCCGAACTAAAATGAGATGGTGAACCTGTTTTCATGCGTAGGGTTTGCGATCCGCCACATACAAAATTGTGCTCCAATGAATAATAGAGGCAATAAGCCTCATATGAGACACCTCCTTTTGTTAATATCTACTTTTAACGACACGCTAGGCACAGAAGGTATATTTGGACAAATGGGCCGATACTGATATATTTCACTTGGGTCCGAAAAATGACTATCTGTCAGATCAACAGATTCCGCCACAAGTTCAGGTAAATTCTGAGAATCCAACATCGACTTGGACTAACGTCGGCTTTGTCCCATCAAAGATACCCACTCCACTCTACCATTTTTTTAAGCATCTGATGCAGTTCCAATTAGTGCAAGCAGCACGTTACGAACACCTCCACTTCGTCCACGCTTCTATGAATTCTGAGTTCATCTGTATCAAGATCTTGGGAATATCAAGAAAAATGAAGGAGTATTATATTTATGTTCTTCTATTGATGAAAGATTCTAAGCTTATGTTGGAGATACGAGTCCATAGTCCCTAAAAATGTTTAGAGATAAGCCGAACCACATAAGTTCACAACCACTTTATAATTTTTTATCAATATCGCAACCCTCCCGCTGAAGAGCGGATATATATTTACAATACATAGGATTGATTGAATTATTTCTCAAACATAATATATGGGTGTGTTCCGGAACTATGAAACACCTTTCTCCGCGTTATGATTTGACTTCCTTCAAACGGTGGTACAGAAGGTTTTGAGATGTCACCGAATAGCTAAGATCTTTATCTGAAGTAATGACATTCTCCAAGGGTGACTGCGTTAAAAATTCAGAGATTGAATATCAACTTGTGACGACCATAAAACGAGGACTTTGTGAACCCTACAACAACCCCTATACAACCTCGCGTAGCAACACAATATAATAAAACAACAATACCGAACAACGAACATCACTCAGCCAACAGCAGCCCAAGAAGCAAAAAGTCATGAATCGAGTTCTGCAGAGACTGCTTCTGCATAAATAGGTGAGATGCTACATCCTATTTAAGGTATAAGGACGAGGCGATTAGCTGCCTATCACTCTATTTTCTATTAAATCAGTCACTTAGAGGCAATGAGAAACTACTCGCTCTCTGGAAAGGTCGTGGTTTGGTGCTGCTCTCCGCATTAAATTATATATTCTAATTTAGAGATAGATAGAATCTACTCCGGTTCTGGGAAGATAGTCATGAGGAACTATTATTATACTTTAAGAAACTTAAAAGGACGGTCATATATAATGATTATAAATGAGCCACAAATACATACTTTTGTGTTAAGGACCCTGACAACTGAAGAGCAAACCTCAACTATAACTCGAAGTTCGTCAGAAGCTATAACAACCTCCGAGTTTTGTTTGCCAGTTAAAAATATATTTTTGCTTTATTTGAATACTAATGATCGTACCGCCGCCAATAGAGGCTGATCGAAATGGTGCGACATGCGCCAATTATAGATATGGCTACGTGGGTGCGCGATAGGGGGTACCAAATATGTGCCGCTGATCGCTGGGATAGCATTTTAGGACGTAATTTTGCCATCGCAATTTGTAGCAATGCCTCGAAATCTAAAATTACTTTTCAGCACTCAAAAATTACGAATTTTACAAAAAAGTCGAACAAATCGGCGCCCGCAGTAACTGAGTTATTAAAAAAACATCAAGATGCATAACACAAATATTTTAAGTGTAGTTCCTTATTGTGTCATTCATAAATCTAGTTATCTACAAGGAACTGATTATCCTTAATCACCTACCTAATGTGAGTTCTATTTACGCTTATAAGCGTACATCTTTTCCTATTCCCTCACCTTTTTCTATTAGATTGACCATTTATTTGCAACAATTCACCAACAACCTCCAACCCTCACCAACCCACTCACCAATTTATTTATATTCACAAGACTACCTTGCTTTGAGTGTACACTGGACAGCGTCCTTTAGCCCATAAAATTCTGAATGTGAATAATAAACGGTATACATAATCACTTTACGCATTGAGGACACACGCTTCATGGACACTTAGCAAAGCAGCAGCAGCAACACAACAGGCAAAAGTATTCAATTGAAAATGAGTTGTGAATGAGTGCGAATACATGGCAATTGTTAGGGTTGTTTAAGATTTACTCTCTGTCTAAATATTATTGAGAGGAGAATAAAGAATTAAAGAATAAAAGTCTTGAAAGGGTGTGCGCTAATGTTAAAAAGGGTCGAAATGGTGAATGAACAGCATGAGGGTGTGAAAAGAGGAAAACGTACGAAATTGGATTGGAATACCGGAAAGACAAATTTGAAATATACAAATATGTGTATTTTAGAGCTAATAAGGTTACCTTTTGCGAAAGAGTGCATAACCGTTTATTCGATTAGTATAGTGTAGTGAGTGAATGTACAAGTGGTACTGAGAGTCTTAATAAATTTTATAGGTGAATAATAAAAGTCACAGATATAACAGGTCAATTGAAAAGTTCCCGGCCTATCGTAGTAAAACACTTTTTTTTTTGGCAAAATTCATTTTATTTTTTTTATTCAAAATAGCGACCCTCCAACCTTTCGATACCATTTTCGTAGTACGATTTGCCCTTTGCTTCAAAACATGCCTCAGTTTCGGTGATCACCTCTTCGATCGACAGGAATTTCTTCCCAGCGACCATTCTTTTGAGATCTTACAACAGGAAAAAGTCGCTTTAGGCCAGATCTGGAAATACGGTAGATGCGGAAGCAATTCGAAGCCCGATTCATGGATTTTTGTCATCAATTTCACCAACTTATGACACGGTGCAATGCCTTGGTGAAGAAAAACATTCTTTTTCTGCGGCCGTTTTTTGGCGATTTCACCCTTCAAATGGTCTAATACCGCTTTGTAATAGTCGCTGTTGATGGTCCTTGCCAGCCGGCTCTTGCATTTTTCTACACTTTGGAGCGAGTTCATCGTGTTCACTCGGATGACAGTTAATTGGACTTCGGAATGAAATAATGGAGTGATGTTTCATCCATTGTCACACACCGATGCAAAAACTCGGGTTTATCAAGCTTGAACATCCCCAAATCCTTGTTGTTGTTTTTGGTCAAAAGGATGCTCGCGCGGCACCCACTTTGCACAGAGCTTTCTCATACACAAATATTCATTCATTTGCAAATTACGGTCATTCAAAATCATTTTGTATATTTTTTTCTCTTCAAAAAGCCAAATTTAATCAACACGCGAAATTCCTTTTTATCCATTTTATGCACAATAACAAAAGTTGCTTTCCTCAAAATGCTATAATTCACAAAATGATGATCAGTCAACTGTTAAATTTATACATGCGTCTTTTGAAGATTAGGGCGAGTAGCGGCATATATGCCTCAGGCCGGGGACTTTTCATTTGACCTGTAGATCTTTACATTAGCATTAAAGCATGCACTTTACATACATAATTTTGTTTATTTCTACATTAGCCTTCAACAACTCACATTATCTGTTTTCTTTATATTTTTTGCATGCCACATTTATATGTGTAACATGTTTTCCCTACTTTCGCTATTTTTCTAACACTTTTTTTGTTGTCCACTCGCTCATTGCCCTAGTTAAGCCTAATGAAATTGCCACAAATTAGATTTTTGCAAAGAAAAACTTTTCTGTCCTCGAAAAGTGTCAAAACTTCGGCAGCTTCAAGTGTCGTCATCGGCTAAGCTGAGCTTGCGTTTATTCATGTTGTAGTCATGCCATATTCAACGTGTGTCCTAAGTGGCCAACACAAATGGGTAACTGCACTGTGCCTGTACGAGTGTACAAGTAGTTTGGTGCTGCGTGTGGCACGTGTACTGCATTTGGAAGTGAAAGTGTCGCACAACACTTTTAGTGGCAATTTGAAAGCATTTTACTACTTTGCGCGTGCTTAACAGCAACAGGGATTTTTTTTTTTTAATTTTTATTGTATACTCGTATGTGTACATATATATATAAATTTTTTTTTTTGCTTTTTGACTGCACGAACTAGAGCCTAAAGGAGAGTTTCAGAGTAAAGCGCCAACTCATTTTACTATAATATTTGGTGACGAAATGACGGAAGGGGGCACAGATATTACGACGTTGTTCGATTTAATGAAGATATGTTTCAAATAACTTTGATACGAATTTTTAATTCAAACGGATATTTTATGTTTGTTTTGATTATCAGTACTTAAACTAATTAATTTTTATTTAATTTTTTTTTTAATCTATTATGAACGACTTTTGCCAGTCCAAATTTTCCCATTTTGATATTCAACACGTTTTGAATTAAAGTGAGACTGCAGCTACCACCAATTAGATTGCAATACGACAGAATTATTTTATGAAAGACTGGACGATGTAACTTAACACTCCATTAACACTCCATGAACCAGAAATATCTTACAAATATCCAAGGTACTCTGCTGAAAAACGTGAACTTGAATTCAGTACAGACCTGCATTGAGCTACGAATTCTAAAATTTTCATTAGTTTATACAATTTCAATTTTTACTTCCAAAAATATTTTCCAATTATCTAACACTATCATGCAATTATATGCATATATAAGAGGGTAGTTTGGTAAGTCAATGACTTTTTGAATAAAAATATTTTTTCTGCGACAAATAAGCCTTTTATTTCTCATCATAGGCTTCATTTAGCTCATTAGACATTTAGTCCACTATTTTCCAAATTTTTGTATTCATTCTAAATAATAGATTTTTTAAGATCCTCAAATTAGGAGTTTGTTTCTGTGATGACCGCTTCATTCGACCGGAATCTCTAACCACCCAACCATTTGCTCAGTTTTGAAAACAAAAAATAATCGCAGGGTGCTAAATCTGAAGAATATGCTGGATGCTGGGTAGCAGTTCGTAGGCCAATTTTATGAATTTTTGCCACACGTGTGAACTCGTGTGCACTTTTTCCGCCAAATGCGGTCGCTTTTGCTTCAAACCAAAATCTCTGAATAATATTCGCCGGTGATTGTTTTACCCTTTTCATAGTAATCGATATGAATGAGGCCTCGTACCTCCCAAAAAGCTTTGGCCATGACCTTGTTGGCCGTCAGACCCAATTTGGCTTTTTTTGGTGTGCGTATATCCAGAGAAACCCACTGTCTTGATTGTTCTTTGGTCTTTGGTGTCTTGTGGTGCATCCATGTTTCATCTACGGTAACGAAAAATTTGTTTGGATTGTGTTAGAACAACCAAGCACTCCTTTGCAATGGTAACACCGTCGCGCTTATGGCAATCGCGGCACCCATCGCACGGATAGCTTTTTCATGTCCAAACCTCACGCACTTTTATTGAACGTTCGACGTCACTTATACTGCTATGACCGCAATGGAAAGCAGTAAACCACTCCGACAAAAAAGCATTTGATGGTGTGAAATTTCATATGCCTTTTATATATAATAAAATAAATATTAACTCTGAGAGTTATCGAAATATAATTTTACGTTTTGTTATAAATTTGATTTATGAAAGATATAACAACTTCGACATGGACGAAGGCAGCACTTCTCTCTCGTTTTTTACTTATATTAAATATATATTATTATATTGCGGCCGCGATAGCCGAGTGGTTAGCATTGCGTACTGCCATTCGGCAGGCCTGGGTTCGAGCCCAGGTTCGAGCAACATCCAAAATTATAGAAAATAAATTTTTCTAATTGCGGTGGCCCCTCCGCAGGGAATATCAAGCCCTCCGAGTGAATTTCTGGCATGAAATAAAAGCTCCTCATAAAAATCCATCAGCCGTTCGGAGGCGGCTTAGAATAAACTGTAGGTCCCTTCATTTGCTGGTAAAAACATCAAGATGCAAAACCACAAATTCGAGAAGGAGCTCGGCCGAAAATCGCTTCAGCGGTTACAAAGCACCAAATATATATATATATATATAAATATCTATTTATAGGGATATTTTCGGACCAGGACTCAGACTCAACATCTTCCAGATGGTAGTAGGCCCTTCTAAACACTCGGCTGTAAAAGCTTGTGGAAAGAATAATGCATTTCGAAGCTTGTACTTCAAAGCAAGTAAAAGTAGCTCGAGTAGAAAATTAGTGGGATGTACGCCTTTTTTAATTGAAAGTCTCAACTCAATTCCTAGTTTTCCGTCCATGACCTTGGAAAAGTGAGTGGGCCCGGTACGAAATGTAGAAACCAAACGTGTAGAGCCTTGTGTAGTGGCTATAAAAGAGGAGGCTTAAGTAGAGCCTTCTGCTCATCAGAGATGCAGTTGCGAGTATCAAGCGGCAGTCTATTCTCCTCATTTTATCGAATGATTCGTTACGGAACTAGGTTGTACCGACGCTTTTTTTTCACTGACCGAGTTCGCGACTGCGCGTCATCTGTTTCTTCTCTAAGCCGTTCGGCTCCGATTGGAGATAAAGTCAGATGCTTTTTCATCTCATCTATTTATATGAAAAATAAGAATACCATCGATTGTGGATTTAACAGCCACTGATACATCCGAGTTTATAAATTATATTCGACTTACAAAAGAACGTCTCAACTCGTTTAATATTTTGCTTGCTCAAAGTGTGTTTTTGAGTTAATAAAAACTTATTCTTTCAAAAATCATGTAATAATTAAATAAGTCTATGCATATTTTATATTTAAATATAATTTGAAAATTAATTTCACAAGATTAATGCACAATTTCAAAATTTTCGTTCAAAATTAACCAATCAAAAGGGTTCCTTTGCAGTTCCAAAACCTTGCAAAATGTTCTTCTTTGAAAATAAGAGCTATTTTAAAACATTTTTTTTTATTCTGTTAGATTTTTTCATGTTCAGCGTAAATCGGTTATATCTCTCATTCTGAATATTTTCTCTTGTTGTTCATTTAATTCTATAGCCAACCTGATGTTCCGTTGTTAATTGAGTGCAACTCTAACGTTAGATTGTTTCAAACGAATTATTTGTGAAACCTTCTTAATGCGACGTGTGATATATTTCGAGTAATTTCCCGAAATATACTCCTTAAAATAAATACATTTCATAGAAATATGTAAGTCAGCTGATACATATAGCAAACCTATCACTTTCTCATTGCAATTGAAATGCATTTGCGGTCGAGACTCTTGAGGTTGATTGTATTGGACTTACATTACAACTTGCATTGTGTGGCATGTAAATAAAGCCACAAGCTTATATAAATATATATATATAAAAGTAAACTGATACCAATATGCTTATATACATATATGATATATACCCTGCAGTTAATTGAGCTAGTATGAAACCAGAATGCCAAGTAATTTCAACCAATGAGTAATTTTTTCAACAAACAACCGACGAGTTATCAATTGTCAGCTCTCTGTCGGAAATATACTAGTAACCTACTAGTTCAAAATGAAAATTACTATTATAGTTTGGAATCAAAACTAGTGTTTTTGCTAGTTTGAAAAAGTAATGGATGAAGAAAAATAATACGCGATCTGAGGTCAATTTTATGAATATATTATAATGGCCGCAATATCAGAGTGGTAAGCATTGCGTACTACGACTCGAAAGGCCTGGGTTCGAGTGCAGGTTCGAGCAACATCCAAAATTATAGAAAATTATTTTTTTTTAATTGCAGTCACCCCTCGGCAGGGAATGTCAAGCCCTCCGAGTGTATTTCTGACGTGAAGTATAAAGTTTTTCATAAAAATCCATTGGCCATTCGGAGGCAGCTTAGTATAAGCTGTAGTTAACTCCATTTGTTGGTTAAAGATCAAGGCGCCAAACCCGCAAATTGGAGGAGGAGCTCGGCCGAAAATCGCTTCAATGGTTACTTACACCATGCATATATATATTTTAATTTGAAAATAATTATAATACGCCTGCGAGGTGGGTTTTGTCGAAGACTAAAGGGAGCTCAGACGATCCAGAGTGGAGTGAAGGTCCTCCTAACCTCCACTAATTGAAATACAGTAATTAATTTGTTTAATTCGAGTTACACACGCACGATAACCTTAGTCCGAGAACCTTAGAGCGAGAGAGAGAACGAGAATAATGCAGAGAGTTCGTATAAATAACGGATAACTGTCGACAGCTAATAACACAACGATGTCGGAGTAACTAACGAGCGATGGTAAGTACACGAACAGCGCAGCGATCCACTTTCAGTAAGGTCGGAGTAGCTTACGGGCAGCGGTGAGTGTGCCAACAGTTGTTTCATTCTCAAAAGCGACGGAGTGGCTTATGGGCTATTCACTCTCGGAAATACTACAGTTGCTGGCGGAAACGATGGAGGTCTCCAGGGCGGCACGTTATTCTCGATGGTCCTAAGGGTTCATAAAACTAGTCCCGGTTACGGCGACGCGACATAACGAGACTAACAAGACTCATTAGACTGACGTTTGCGTGGACAGTGTCACTCTTGTAATCGCACGTTATATAAGTAGGCGTAAGTGATGGTGTCGAACTAGGGCGTGTAGGCCAGATGGATGGAAGGAGGAATGAGAGAGCCTGTCTGTTCCTTTCTATTCCCCATTGAGTTGGTAGATGTCTAGCATGTAACCGAAAGCACAGGGCGTTTACGCCACTAGTCAAGCGTTTGATCAATCAGCGTAACTAGGCGAGTCGACTAGTATGTGACCGAAAGCACAGCGTCATCTTTTTCCACCAGTCGAGTCGTTAAACGCACGACTTACCTAACAAAAATGACCGATATGGAACTGATCGGCTGTTTAGTATGGACTCAACTATGTACTGGTTGAGAATTCACCATCACGCATTTTCTACAGACGAAATGCAGGCTTCGTCTTTCGTCCTCTTATTGTCGTTGCTGTCACGCATGGGTATGTATGTATGTACGTATGCATGTATATATGTATTGTGTTAATACTAAAAGCTCCTATAATTTGCATTAATTTAATAATTTTTAGACTAGTAACGAACTAGTACTTCTCCAACCCGTTTTATATAGCTCTGTAGAGTATAAATTAATTTAATTTGTGTTTGATTATGCATATATGATAAGCTTCAGCTAGTTTATCAGCTCATTTGTAAACTTATACTTTCGTACTACAAGCATAGACTACTATATGTATGTGAGTACAAGTACAAGGTGTGTTCAGAGGAAAAGGTGAATTTTGAATTTTTTTTTAAGTTCTTATTTATTCATTAATATCTATTTTGTCCCCTTCAAAGTAATACCCCGCGGATATAATACACTTGTGCCAACGCTTTTCCCAATCCTCGAAGCACTTCTGAAATGCGCTTGTCGCTATGGCCATCAGCTCTTTTTTCGATTCAGACTTGATCTCATCAGTTGTGGCAAAAGGCTCTAATTTTATTGATTTCTTTAGTTTTGGGAATAGGAAAAAGTAGCAGGGTGCCAAATCTGGTGAATACGGTGGTTGTTGTTTTGTAGTATTCCTTATTAAATGTACGACCTTTTTGGGCAGGAACTCATGATGCACCACACCATTGTAATCAAGGAAAACTGTGAGCAAAACCTTCACCTTTTCCTTTGAACATACCTCGTTTGTATGTATAAGTCATAATCCAATAAGCTTGCCACATTATTGTTGCTATTGAATTACCGCATAATTGCTAAAGCTCATATGAAAATATATTGCAACAATATAACAAAACAAGCAAAGTGCATCAACAACAACAAAACCAACAACAAATAATCATAATGAAGCTACTGCCAATAGCAGAAGCAAATAACTTTCACATTAGAGGTCTACAATACTAAAAGTGTCTGGCTTATGATATTGACAGAGTAGAAATGTATTAAAATTACTTGAAACTTCAGGTAAAGCGAGTAAAGGTAGAGGATGTTAAGTAAACGATAAATATCTTATTGTTGTTATTAAATATAATATTTATGCATTTAAGTAATAAAATCAAAGCCTTTGCTATAATTTACCTTACACAAATACACTAAATATTCCATGGAACTGCATGACTGGTCGTGCGACCAAACAAAGAAATATAAATAAACATACAATACCTATTTACAACAGCATCAATAAATGCCAACAAGTCAACCCGTAGCTTACTTGATCAACAGTTTTCCATCTCTATTGGTCAGCCGGTTAGTCAAACCTTCTGCTAGACGCGCACTCGTTGTGTCAGACAGTCTGCTGTTTGTTTTATCATCGATATTGGTTAACCAAAAGACCAAATCTGCTGCTACTTCTGTTCTTTGCTGCTACATAGTTCTGTTTGTTGTTTTGACAGCGTTTGACCAAAGCACTGAATGCCACAACCGCAAATAGTGTTGATGGTTGTAGAAGCAAAGTCAATGCAGTACTACAGATGTGAATAGGGTTGCCATATCGATGCAAAAAAAAGTCCAGAAAAAGTTATTCGAAATACTTATGTCTTTCATTCTAAACACTCTCAGCATGTACATTCAAATAGATTTTCAACCGAAAACTTCTTACGCTGCCTCATAGTGTATTGTATTTGTCTACTTTTCTACACCATGCTGCAGGACGAGAATGATAAGCGACTTGTAGAGTTTGGACTTTGATCGTCGATAGGGAACTTTACTTTTCAATTGACTATTCATTGCAACAGTTGTAGATTTCGCAAGAACTGACCTTCTTACTTCTTTGTGCTGTCCGGCACACGTCTTGGATGATGGATAGGGTTCAACCTTAACGTAAACAAAGATTTCGATTTAAGAGAGAGCGCATTTCAAATACATGCCTCAAACTATGATTCTTACCAACACCCACTGCAATTTCACAATAGTTCGTAACATTTTAACGTCAGTGGAGAAAAGAAGGGAGGAACATTTTGGCGTAACAATCGGAAATTTCAGTATTTCCGACGAAACATCCACAGGCGGGTTGCAGCTGAAAGACTTCGTTTGCGCGCGAAATATGGTTGTCTGTAGTACTAGATTCCAGCACACGAAAACTCATCATCTACATTTCTGTCGCCGGATCGAAAAACATGCCACCAAATCGATCATGTTGTGGTTGACGGAAAACATGTATCCAGTGTTTTAGATGTGCGTATGTTCCGATAACTTAACATCGACTCGGATCACTATCTTGCAGCAGCAAATATACGCACTCGCCTCTGTGCAAAGAACGCCCGTCAAGAAACACAAGGAAGCCAGCAGGTTTTCTACTCGGCTTGCTCACCCACTCTCTAAGAGCACACATCAGCAACACGATATATGGAAGATGTGGATCGAAATATCAAACTTCCTACGCACCACCGCTGCGGAAACAATTGGTTGGCTTCCGAAGGAGAAGCGACACTCATTTGCAGACAAAAAATAAAAGAGGCTGAAATGCGTGAATATTAAGATATTAAGAAGTGGGCCAGCAAGATTAATGTTCGAAAATTCTATGAAAAGATGCGGCGAGGTTTCACGGCCGGAGGAGGTAATCTGATGACAGGTGTTCAGAGCATTCTTAGTGTATGGAGCAAACACTTATCCAGTCTGCTGAATGGCAGTTGAAGTGAAACACCCGGAGATGGCGAACTCGTAACCCCAATCTACGACGATGGTGTAAACATTCCAGCACCCGAATATAATATAGTTCAAATAGCGATTGTCTGCTTAGAAAATAATATAGAGACGGTAGCCGTCGACTTACCGGCAGGGCTTTTCAAATACGACGGCCATGAGCTAGAAAGGATGCATATGCTTCTTTGAATAATGTGTCTGAGCCCGTTATCGCGAGATATGCCTCCTCAAGATCGCAAATAAAGCCCTATCTAGCGTTTTGTTTGTTTTTAAATCGCACCGTCAACGAACTTTTCAGTGTGGTTTTATACCTGGTAAATCCACCATTGACCAAACTTTCACCAGGCGACACATTTCGCAAAAACCTGAGGGAAACGAATCGATACCCACCACCCTTTCAATTAAAGCTGCCCTCAACAGCACGATAGCCCAGGATAATACCAGAAGCGCAGTCAGACTCGTTAGATACCAAACAAGGTTTCTGACAGGGTGACTTTTAACCGCGTGATTTCTTCAATTTGATGCCGTAAGACTTGGCTTTCACGTCACTATTCACAGTCCTAACTTCGAAGTCGTAGATAATTTCATCTATTTCGAAACCAACTTTAACAATATCAACAATGTCAGCCTTGAAATCCAACTCAGAATCACTCTTGCCAACAGGTGCTACTTTGGTCTGAGTAGGCAATTGAGAAATAAAGTCTTCTCACGGCGAACCAAAACCAAACTTTACAATTAGCTAATTTTTACATAAGATTACTTAAGGTAGAACGATGAGCTCTAGGAGTTATACAGGGACATTGGCATAGTTCAGCGAATCAAGAAACTGCACCTACGCTGGCTAGATCATGTCGTCCGAATGGATGAAAGCACTACAGCTTTGAAACTCTTCGATGGAGTACATGCTGGTAGAAGCAGAGGAAGGGAAGGATCAGGTGGAGAGCGACCTGGTCTCGCTTGGAATTTCCAACTGGCGCCAAACATCGAAGAGAAGGAAGGAAAGGCTATAATCGCCTGAGCTGTGGCTACGCCAAGTAATAAGAAGAATAGATTCATTTTTGACGGCTTTTCGACTCAAAACCTCATATTTGAACTAATGGAGTATATGATTTATATGATTTTCAGTACCAGCATTCGTTTTAATTCACGTGTGTATAATACCAAATTTCACGCTCTGAGATGCCTTTTAAATAGATATATGGCCCAAAATAGCAAATCTGAAAAATCAGTCTTATATTATAGTTGTCCGATCCGGTCGATTCCGACAAATGTACGAATAAATGTACCAACGCATCTGCCTACCAAATTTGTTTGATATATCTCTAAAACTGAGAGACCTGTTGTACTGTCAACTCGTCACTCTGATATGATCGGTGAAAATTTTCTGGCACTTACATACTTCGAACCAACGTTAATCTACCATTTCATGAGTTATAAAACAAAATCACTTTCATTTATTTTCCTCATATAGTTAAGACCGTAAATACTTTGCCAAACTATGTGTCGAGATGGCAATGCATGTTTCCTTTTGCATGTCTATAGACTTACGTTACATATGGATGTGGTTATTGGTGGATGTGTGCATTGACATGTGAGTCTTGTGATAATCTACTTGTATTATGTGTGTTTGTGTATGTTGTTGTTATGATTGTTGTTATTGTTGTTATTGTATTGCAACAATGTGTTAAACACTGTTAAAGGAATTATTGCATTTGAACTTTAACTAAACTCAGATTTCTTGTGCATTTAAGTAATTGCGCATTGTGCTGTCACTGACATGCTTGCATACGAGTTTAACATACATGTACAAATACATATATACTTATATGTATGAATGTAAATATTTCTTTCTTTATTAGCAAGCAAATAATATTTAGCACACGTTTGCACATGCTTATCAGGCTCGATACATATGTATAAATTATCACACACAAGTGCAAGTTCTTTAAAATATCATAAATCAAATGCAGGAATTTCAACAATTTGAAACATTTAAAAGTGATTTTTGTGCAAGAGGGAAAATTTATGCTTTGAATTTCTTAACAAAATCAATTGATAATTTTTGAGCTCAAGTTGAAAAATGTTAAATGGAATAAATGCAATTTATATGGCAATAATTTCACTTTAAAATAGTTACATATTTACGAGTATTTCTCAAGCAAACGCATTTAATCATTTTATTGCTTTCAAATTCAGAAATTTCCACTTCGCCTTGAACAGGCTAAGGATTCATATTATCACTTTTCCTCTTTTCGAGATGCAAAGTTCTCATCCCGGACCCAACTGAATTTTAGTGCACCGAGCAGACACTAAGAAAAAACTTTGAAAACTTTAAGTTAATATATCCTGCCGTGAATGGTACTATTACCCGTACTGGGAGAAGTATCGAAGCTTGAAATAGATAGTGAAACTTATTTGTAGACGTAGGTAAAGTACTACAATTCTATGAAAAGATGCGATGGCTTAGAAAAAGTTTCAAGACTGGAGCATAAAACCAACTGATCTGCTCCGACCGATGTCCGGGGTACACATACATACATTAATGAAGGGTACACCTCTCTAGTGCTCTAGCACTGAAAGTGAACCTTTCGGATATTGCGAACCCAAAACTCTAAACGATGATGATAGATTACATGTTCTGTTAGCCGGCTATGACGAAATTCCAGTAGCGATTGCCCGCTTGAAGAATAGCGAAGCGACAGAAGCTGATAGCTTACCAGCTGAGCGATTCTAATATAGCGGTGAAGAACTGGCAAGGTGCATGCATGAAAATCTTAGTAGAAAATTGGTGGACGAAAGTATGTGTGATCATTTTAAGTTGAAGCTATTCAGAATCTGCACGATCTTTGCATAATGAGACCGCACAGTCAGAACTAATTATCGTAACTCAAAATCGCATAAGAAGTCCGAGCTGGCCTACTTACTGAATAATTTAAGCTCACCGTTAATGAACTGGTTATATCTTATCAGTGTGTCTTCAGACCTTAAAAGATCCACCAAAGACCAGATTTTACCATGCACCCGTAATAAAAGTAAAATCGTCGTTTGTAAAGCACGAAAAAAACTCACAGTGCTGTGTGAACTGACGATGAACAAAAGGCTCCGTTAGAATCGGGTGGGACCTTTCCGAGCCTTTCGGTACTGAATAAGATTTCAGAGAAAATAATACGACCTGCAGAGGAAAAGAATGAAGGTTCTTCTAAAGGAGCCTACGACGTATGCCTGTGATATTGACATCTGTTTTCTCTACATAGAACAAGTAAAAAACCAACCTCTAAATCCAAAGTACAAGCACTTTTGCCAAAAATTATTGCTATGCGCTGATCTTGCGACATAACGATGGCTTCACTTTGTGTTTCCAATAAAGGTATATAAAATGTCTACAAAGGACTAAAGTCTTCTGAAGCTCTGACGGAGGCAACCATGTCCAGCTAAGACTGTGTAAAATAAGAAGGTTTGAGGGTGGACTATTACCTATTTATCAACACATAGCGAACTGGTAGGACTTCATCTTTAAAATACTAGTAATAAACTAGTACAGCTCTTCGAAGCGTGGTTACTTGAAATTAAATTTTTAGTATTGTTTGTACGAGACATATCCAGAAATTAAGTTCTGAATTTTTTAGATTTGAAAATTTTGTATCCAAACCAAAAAATTACGATTACTTCAGTATATTATGTAAGCTATTTCTGAAAATAGTTGTTCTTCCGCTCTATGAAGCGTGGTATAAATTTTTTGATGACTTTCTCGTCAACTCCATCTCGCGGGCAGTTTACGATATTCGAGAATTTCTGTGATTGTTTCGGGTACTAGAGATTTTTAATTTGCGGAAACATCGCAGAAAGTTCATCCACAGTCAATCTGCGATCTTAGCGAGGCACGTTTTAGATTGAAAATTTGAATTGAAGACTTCCTCTGTTCATTATACACAGACGTACGGCAGTTTTTAGCTTTATCACCATATGCAGTCACCTTAATATAATGCCCAAACGAAGGTTTCCCTTCCAAACGAAATAACGGATGACGTCGCGTACTACGCACATGGCGGAAGACTAGATTGACATTATACACGAAACGTGTTGTAGGGTCGAAAGTTTTCAAAGTACTAACCTCGAGCAAAGGGGAGAAGTCTTGCTTCCATGCTGCCAACATGACGAAAATAAAATCCCTCCGGCCCGTAATTCCCCATACACTTGAGGAAAAATTTGATGATTTTGTATTTAATGTGGCAGTCCAAGTTTCGTATTAACAAATAACTGTACATATTGTATATATTATTTTTGATACGTACGTTCTCTTTCGTTCATTTATTTCTTTTGTATTTACGCATTTTCACGAAATTGTTAGATGAATTTTGTTGATTAATTTACATATCTAATTAAATGAGCAATAAATTTATATATATATTTTGTTTACATAACAAATATACATATTGATATATTGTATTTTATTTGATTATAACTGTCACATGAATGATTCGTATGGACGCTCAAAGAAATTGTAGAAAATACTTATGTACATATAGTACATATATGTTTAGACACTACGCATACACAAAATATTCATTCAAATATAATTTACGTACATTTGAGGGAAATAATTGAGGACATTTTTGTTTACTGTGCAGTGATACATTTAAATTTGAAGAACATAAAGTTTGGGAAAAGGAAATCAAAATTAAAAATAGGTAGTATTTTAGATACTCTTATTTGAAAATTTTTTAAGTTTCAAAATTAGTAATATACACTAATTATTCTCCTACTTCTTCTTTGACGTAGCCGCATCAACAAAAGCGCGCCACTCGTTCCATCTCTTTGCTGTTTGGCGCCAGTTGGAAATACCAATTTAGACCAAGTCACTCTCCTCCTGATCCTTTCAACGTAGTGAAGGTATTCCCCTTCCTCTGCTTCCACCAGCGGGTACTCCGTCGATTACTTTCAAAGCTGGAGCGCTTTCTTCTATTCGGACGACATGACCTAGCCAGCGTAGTCGCTGTCTCTTGATTCGCTGAAGTATGCCAATGTCGTCGTATAGCTCATCGTTCCAACATCTGCGGTATTCGCCGTTGCCAACACACAAAGGACCATAAATCTACAGCAGAACTTTTCTCTCGAAAACTTCTAAAGCTGACTCATCGAATTTCGGCTTCTGACCATACGTCAGGACGTTAATAATGAGTGATTTGTAGAGTTTAGTTTTGGTTCGTCGGGAGAGAACTTTACTTTTCAATTGCCAACTCAGTCCAAAGTAGCACCTGTTAGCAAGAGTGATTCTGTTTGGATTTCAAGGATCACATTATTGATGTTGTTAATGCCGGATCCTAGATAGACGAAATTATCTACAACTTCGAAGTTATGACCGTCAACAGTGACGTGGAAGCCAAGTCGCGAGTGCGATGACTGTTTATTTCATCACAGAAGATATTCCGTCTTGCCCTCGTTCACTGCCAGACCCATTCGCTTCACTTCTTTGTCTAACTTGGAGAAAACAGAACTTACGGTGCGGTTGTCATGGCCAATGATATCAATATCATCGGCATACGGCAACAATTGTACACTCTTGTAGAAGATTGTACCTGGTATATTTAGCTCTGAAACTCGTATTATTTTCTCCAACATCAAATTAAAGAAATCACGATAAAGAGTCACCCTGTCTGAAGCCTCATTTGGTATCGAATGGCTCGGAGAGGTCCTTCTCAATTCTGTATGAAAATCTTTCCAAGCGTTCTAAAACTTTTGTTAACTTTCACGCCCACCACTGTGCCTACGTGTGCTCAGCTGAAGCTTTACTTGTCACAATTGTTTGCTCTCTAATACTACATACCTACACTTAAATTTCCTGTCTATCACAACATGATTGTATTGGAAAATGAATTTGTTTGCACAAACAGGAAGTACATATTGCAAATATGGCTGTATATACGTAGATGCATAAGTACCTGTGTACATACACATGTAGGCGTATCGATAAATTTTAGTTGATTTTATTTTGATTTTTTATTCTAATATGGACTTTATTTGTTATTCTGATTTCTACTTTATTTATATTTCTGTACATATGTATGCATGTAAATATATATGCATATGTGCCTGCATATTTCGCTATTTACATATTCCTTTTCAGCACACTAGTATTGATCTCTCATAAAATCCCACTAACGCATTGATTAGATATTTATGTTTAATTGAGATTTATTTTGTATTTCTTTTTTCTTTTTTATTGACTCGTTTTAATATTTGTGCATTTTATGTTATCCATTAATCACATTCATTACTTGTATTTGTTTTGACATTTACATACATATTTATTGACTGTTTAAATACATTTAAATAGGGTTTCCAATAAGAGTGATATGATTTCTTTAAAAAAAACGCACTAATTGTTAAGGAAATTCAAATGTTTTTTATTTAATGTGAAGTACAATCGATACAATTAAGTTCTGAACATAACATCATGAAATGAAATTCCTACTGAGCGAGTGTAAGTTTGGCTTACTATTAGCAACTTCTAGATCCCTAAATAAATAAATTGCGCCTTAATTTCAGTATAGTTTAGAGCAGACGTAGCAATTAATTAATTTTAAATTGCATGTCAAAAAAAAATTCACAACTTATTTTCCAATACAGTAGCCAAAAAAATTTCATGGAAATTGAATTTCAATTTCTGTTAATTAATCTAAATGGCCATTTTACGGAAATTATGTTCAAGAAAAACCCGGATTGCTGCTATTAACGATGAAACAGAAAAAAATATTCAGACGTAAGATTGGGCTCTAGACCAGGCAAGAATCCAGACTAGCATCGGAAGGCCAACTCAGGTAAAAAAAGCTTCTATTGGCGACAACACTCAATGTCTTACTATACGGAACCGAGTTATGGGCAGACTCACTCAAGAATAACAGGCGAATGGATCGGGCAAGGCTAAAGCTGTAATAAGCGGCAGCGTTCGCATTGACCTCTTTGCAGCAGAAAGGCAAGAAACTGGACACTCAGGAAAACGAGGAGCCAAGCAAGCGATGTCAATTTAACAAGAGAAGATATAAGAAAAAAAACCTTGAACCAGTAACAAAACCGAAGGAAATTAGGAAACCGAGGAAAATGAACGGTCAGGCATATAACAAATGGCAGAGTATGGATAAAAACGAACTTAGGAGAAGTATATTACTATATTACCCAGATGTTGTCCGGCCACGGATACTTCCGGAAATATTTGCAAACAATTGGGAGAAGCGAAGAACCACCACGAACCTGCCATGACGTCAACGAAGATGTCGCCGGACATACATTATTCAAATGTACTCGCTGACAAGCTGAGCGAATCAGACTTGAAAGCATAATTCGAATTCGATGAACCAAATTTTTGAACACTTTTCCCACTAAATCAAGTCATGAATAGCACGTTCAATATTGACTTTTAAAGCTTGAAGGGAGTCTGGCTTTGGTTTATTGCCAAAAACCATTGGCTTCATACAACCCCACCAGAAGTAGTCTAATAGTGTTAAATCACAACTTTTTGGAGGCCATTCAATGTCACAATTTCTTGAAATAATCGAATCTCCAAACCTTTCTCCTTTTCCTTGGAACCAGATGTTATCAAGATCAAATTCTTCCAATTGTGGCCATAAAAAGTTAGTTATCATCGATCTATACCGCTCTCCATTGACAATAACGGTGCTATCAGCTTCATTTCGAAAGAAGTACGGACCTATGATTCCACCAGACCAAAAATCACACCAAACTGTCAATTTAGGTGAATATAATGATTGTTCATGAATAATTTGTGGATTTTCTTCGCACTGGAATCGACGGTTTTGTTTATTTACCGCACCACTCAGATGAAAGTGAGTCTCATTGTAGAAGATGATTTTCTTAAAAAAATAGTTATCGTTTTCAAATTGTTCCAAGGCAAAATCATCAAATTCTTGACGTTTATGGTGGTCCAATGGCTTCAGTTTTTAAGTGAAAATAATTTTATACAGATGCAAGCCCAAATATTTTCTAAAAACCCGCCATGTTCGAACGACAGTCCCAATTCTTGAGAACTTCTTGGGGTCTTCAGCGACACTTGCCTGAACGGCAGCAATATTTTCATTACTTCAACCGGTTCTTTGGCTTATTGGCACCTGAACATTATGTAAAGAAAATGTACGCTTGAAATTTTCAACAATTCGACGAATAACGAGTCACAGGTGGACGACTATTATGACCATAAAATGGCAAAAGCGCACGAAAAGTTGCAATTGCAGAACGATTTTTTGATAATAATATTGAACTAGTTGTAAACGTTGTTCTTGCGTATATTTTGAGATGATGAAATTGTAAACATTACTGTATATAATGAAAAAACATGACAGATCATGACATATTAAAAATGGCCAAAACGACACCTAGAAATCATATCATTCCTATTGGAAAACCCTTTATTTGTATCTACGTATGTAAATTTTTATACATTCCAAATAAACCTATATATCCGTATATAGCATAGATTATCAAGCAAATATGGCTACGAACTTTTATTAATTACGAGTGAAATAGATTTAAAGCAGATTTAATAGGATTTCGAAACTTTTCATTGATTTTATGATATTACTATGACAAGTGCCTTAAGCTAATTGTAAAACTTAAAAAAAAGAAAAGTTATTGAGTTATTTAATATTATATACCTTTAACGATTTTTAATTAATAAATAAAATAATTGAAAATAAAATAAAATAAAATAAAAAATAGGTAAAATAATCTAAAATAAAATTAAAAATAAATAAAGAAATGTAATTAATTAAAGTGTAACAAATAGAAATAAGATAAAACAGAATTAAAAAATCAAGTTAATTAAAAAGAATTAAATTAAATTAATTAAAATAAAATAAAATTGAACAAAAACAAGAAAGAAGTACCTTTTTGAAAACCGCATATATCAATCGTTTGTTATACCTGAACAAATCGGTTGTATTGGAGCTATACTATATAGTAGTTCGATTTTGAGATTTTCAGTACCGGCATTTAGTTAATTATATGTGCGTATAATATCTACTTTCAAGTTCTTCTATGTTTTATTGAAGTATTTATAATCCAAAATCACATATCTGTGCGATTGTAGGGAACAATTAGTCGACCGCTCTGTTCGGTTCCAACAAATATCTTAAAAACATGAGAGACTAGTTGACAGACGGATATACATAGCTAAATCAATTCAGGTTATCATTCTGATTCAATTCGTATAAATTTTGGTGGTTCTACTTAAATACTTCGGACAAAAGTATTGTTGTGGCTTTCTTTATTTTATCCACACTTTATTCTAATTAGTGTTGAAAAGAATTATAAAAATCCCTAATTAAGCATCACAATAACGCAGAATAATAATATTGCTTAGCAAACACACTTACAATCTATGAATATATCGAAATGAAATTAATTTTTGTCGGTTTGTCAAGGATCCTTTTTTTGGACGTTGGTCCATTTCCGATAAATAAGTTCCTACTTATCTAAGCAAGAAGCTACTTATATACGAAACTTTCAGTAAGAAAAACTATCTATACAATTTTTTTCGAATAGATCGGTCCCTGGCCCACTTCATGGAGAGAAGAGTAGTGTTCCTGCTAATCCAAGCAAAAAGCTGCATATTTAAAAAATTTCAAATAAATCGAAACATAAATACGATTTTTTCGCATAAATCAGTCTTTAGTTCACTTTCCGATAAGAAAAATAAATGTCAGTCATTTCTCAGGCCTATTCAATGTTCACACAAAATTTCATTAAACTCGGTCCATCCGTTTCGAAGGAGTTTGATAACAAGCCCCGTACCACGGGAATTTTATATATAAGATATATGCAGTTAATAAAATAGAAGGTTACGACAACCACTGACGTCACCGAACCAACATCGTCATACTAGCAGTGACTTCATATTTATATTAACGAAAATGTAATTTTCTAGTTAGATATGTGAACTTAACAACATAATGTATATACATGGGGCAGATATTCAAAAATATAAACGTATAAATTACGCAATTCTATTTAATAATATTTTACTTCCTTCTTATATATCACAGACTTAACTTGCCGATGAATTCACGATTTTTAATATTAAAACTTCAAGTGTTCGATACAAAAATGTATAATATTATATAAAATTTATAAAGTAGATGACTTCTTATTCTACAATATCGCATTTTTGTTTTAATTTTCGAGAGAATGTGAATTTGAATCACTCAAAAAGTTGTCTTCAAGTTTTTGTTCAAAGGCTTTGTATCTGGTAAAAAAACGTGTTATGTAAGCCTTTAAAATTTGTGGTAAAATGCTAAGCCAGTTTTTGGATAAAATTATGCAAACTTAAGCCTAGGAGAAACGTCAAATTGACAAATAAAAATATGTAAACAAACAAAGTTATGAGGACCGCCCAAAATGAAATTCGTTGCTCGTATATCAGGTGCTCAAAGCGTGACACTGCTTGTTGAAGCATTGAAGGCAAAGTCTCGCAAAGGTGTAGGCCAATAAATCCTCTGGGTAGCCAGCCATTTTGAAGCGAACTAAAGTGAGAAGGCGAATCCCTTGGGGTCCACTATATAAAAAGTTACAGTCCAATGTAAAATCACGTGTGCAGTCAACATGGCGAAAATTCATAAATTGGGCCACCAATTGCCACCAAGTATCCAGCATATTCTCCAGATTTAACAGACTGAAGAAATGGCTGCATGGCAAGAGATTTTGGTCGAATGAAGAGGTAATCACAGAAACAAACGCCTATTTTGAGGGCCTTGAAAAAACTATTTGCATAATTTCATTTTATGGACCCACATCCCAAACGCAACCACATCCCTGCAAGCTACCAGCCTCCATCGGAAAAGTGCAGCGTTCAACCTGGAAGGAATCGATGCTTTGGCAAGCAGCTTATTGAGAATACTACTTCTCAATTTATTAACGTTGGCAAATATATCTACATATGTACACATATATTTATATCATATCCGAAATCAAAATAAAAATATGTTTCAGCTTTCAATATTTTATTATTATATATGTATGCACATACTTTTATATATTATAATTTTCTAATTTAAAACAAATAAAAAAATCAGCACATGTAAAAACATTGAATGAAATGAAATAAAATCAACGAGCCCGACAATGAATCCTACTTATATACATACATTTCTTAGACAATTAATGCCTGAATGTATGCAGGATTGCCAAAAACTCACTAACCCAATGTTAAGTAAAAATAACGGCTAAATATTAGCACACTAAATAGTTGTTGGTCAGGATCCGTCGGTTCGATTCCTGGCAAAAGAAATCTGATGAGGAGATGTGGGGTGATATCCGAAACAGTTGTCACTTCTACCATTTCTACCATTTGTTGTATAACAAAATATTCAATTTAAAAAAATTCGAACAAAGTAGGCCTGTGAATAAAAGCTCATTTACTTATAACCACAAAAATAATTATGTTCTTTGAATTTTCTAGTAGACCACTTGTCAATTTCTACAAATGTCAGTTTTCGGTCAATTTGAAATGTCATATACATTTTAAAAGCCGTGAAAAATGTTGCAGGCGTCATGTTGTTAGCATGTTACCCGGTGTTTCCACGGCGTGAACTGAGTACTACTTTGTCGTGAAATATGTACATATAAAATTCCACGTATCTTCCACGACAAAGAATATTGTATGGATTTTTACATCCATTCAAGCTATATTTCAAAATCTTTGGCAACCCAACAAACCAACTTCGTCATTAAACATATGATTTTGCTCTTGTCGTAATCTTCTATTCTATAAAACTTGATATACATATACGTACATACATTAAAATGAAGAAAAATTAAATGAAATAACATAATACGAATTCATAAATAAAACAAAAGAAACAAAATAAAACAAAATGAAATTAAATTAAATTAAATAAAATTAAATAAATAAAAATTAAATTAAATTAAATTAAACAAAAAAATAAATTGAATAAAAGTATAATATAAAAAGTGGATTTAATAAAGTTAAATTAAAACAAAATAATATAATTTTAAACGAAAGGAAATAGTATAAAATAACATAAAATATAGAAAAATAAGAAATAATAAAATGAAATGAAATTCATTGGAAATTGAACATTTCCACTTTAGAACTACATATGTACAGATTTTTGGCCAATTTAGTTGGAGTCCGAGCGTTCTGTGTGTGGTTTTAAGTAGAAACTTGCACTTTTTCTTATACTTTTTCTTATTTAATTTATTTTTTATTTTTTGACTACTATGTGCCAAAACCTTAAGGCCATCTAAGTTCAAATTGACTTATTTAAAAATGTTTAATTTAAATATTTAGTAAAAAATAATAATTCTGTGCAACACCCAAATTTCTCATTAAAAAAAAACTATTACCATAAGACTATTTACATCTCCTCTCCATTGCCGGAATTCTCAAAAAGGTTAAGCAATAAAATGTGTGACATTTTATTTAATAACCAAAAGGTTAGTGTCAATGTATTGGTATACATTTAAATATGCCATAATCCCGCTGTTCGACTAAACGTTTATTACGACATTGGCTACCTACTGTGTTGCAGTTTATCTCACAGGAAGCGCTAGAGTTGTGGTAAATTGAGAGTTAAAGTAAATAAGCTTAAGATGGTTCATGAAGAAGAATATTTGTGCCAAAACTTCAACGAAGGTGGTTCTTAATAAATTTTATTAGAAGTACTTGCTGCAATAGCCGAGTGGGTTGGCGTTGCGTACTACCATTCGGGAAGCCTGGGTTCCAGTTTTGGTTCGAACAATATCCAAAATTATAGAAAAACAATTTTTCTAGTTACGGTCGCCCCTCGGCAGTAAATGTTAAGCCTTCCGAGTATATTTCTGATTTTAAATAATAGCTTCTCATAAGAATCCGTAGGCTGTTGGGAGGCGGCTTGTAATAAAATATAGGTCCCTAAATTTGTTGGTAAAACCATCAAGACGCAAAACCACAAATTGGAAGAGAAGCTAGGCCGAAAATCGCTTTAGCGGATTTATATGTATACTCAAACACGTAGTTTTAAAGATTTTAAAATCATTATTTGACAAAAAAAACTCCCTTTTTCTTGCAAAATACTCGAACAATTTTCTAATTATGGTAACTACTACTAATAAAATTCTTAAATTTTTTCTTATACCGAAATAAAATTGTTGATTTTGATTTTTGTACCACCCAAATGTTAAAATACTACTTAAATAGAAATATATATTCACAATGCATATGAGCATGTCAATAAAAGATAAGTGTTTGAGATTTTGTTCGAGCTCTGCGAAAAATCTTCTTGGAATAAAATATATACTTAGAATTTTATGACATTTGCACAGCGTTTGTGTGCTGAGTGCTAGAAGTTTCATGGTACAATATATGCAGAGCGGAAAGTAAAAGCAATAAAAAATTGTTAAAGAGTTAAAGAGAAAATTAAAGTAAAGAAAAGTCATTTTTATTAAGGAGTGAAATTTTAGATTGGAATTAAAATATGTTTCGAAATCAAAAGAACTCTTGCTATCATTTCCTGTTATAATTTTTTAGATTATCTTTATTCTGTTTCAGCATGTCTCTTCTTCATTTTATTTTCATGAAATGTAAAAAAGCTTTACGGATTTTCTCATGGTTGGGAAAAATTAAAAAGCGAAAACTCTCAGAAACGCGGTCAGGTACTCAAGTAACCAAATATTTCTCAAATGTCTGAAACCTTAGCATGCTGTAATGACACTCAGCAGATAGGCCTTTCAAATTGGTATCATAAATTCCTTTATCACGTGAAACCCCAGCCTCTATTGTATATACTTTTCTCGCTTATCGTGCGTATGTGGATCGTTTAAACATAGTTCAGATGAGCACTTTGATTTAAATTTCACTTTTTGTTGATAAAGTATGGCTAAGAAAGAGAATATCTAATTAATAACTCACACATCTCAGCAAATTCCAACTATTTGTTCTACCCGTAACCATCACTTGAAGAAATCTATAGTGAAGTGTATAGCGATAATAATATCGAGGAAATACCTACCATCAGCAAAGCCAAAACCTCTTCAAAACCTACTCAAGAAGAATTAAACTATTTAATAATGGATTTTTAACTACCTAAAGGATCTACAGCGGAGTATTTGCGTAGATATAAAGGTGGTTAACTTCCTATTAGAACATAAAAATGCCTTATATAGAGAGGGAATGCCCTAGTCTAGCCATAGAAAACAAAACGGATATTTTTGATGGAACACAGATAAGAATTTCTTCAGTTCAATGGCCAGTTAAGAATAATATGAGAGGAATTCTTTTGATGAAGTAACTTAAAACATAATGGGAAGCGACCGAGCTCCTTTTCCAATTTTTGATATGCGTCCTGAGGTTTTCTAACAAATGGAAGGGCCCTCAGTATATTCTAAGCCGGCTCCGAACAGAGCTTTTATTTCCTGTCAGAAATACACACGTAGGGCTTGGCATTCACTGCCAAGGGGCGATCGTAATTAGAAAAATTAGTTTTCTATAATTTTAGATGTTGGTCCGGCCAAAACTCGAACCTTGTCGTTCCAAATAGCAGTATGCACTGCACAAGTCAAGTAACTACTCTGAAATTGTTAACAACATGCTGGCGATGACGCTGAAAGCTATAGAACGGAAAAGTTGGAAGACACTTCAAAAGCCGACTACTATGAGGATAAGGATCCATGGTTGTTGTAGCAATGGCCATGTAATACTTTCAAAGCTGGACTGTTTTCACCCATAAGGACGACATGACCTAGCCTCTATGGTCTCTTCATTCACACCACAAATCTTCCGAAAAACCTTGCGCTCGAAAACTTATTATGTCGGATGTTGTCATCGTCCACAATTCTGAACCATACATAGAGTAGTTTTTGTAGAGAGCATTTAGTTTTCAATTACCTACTCCTGCATCTGTTGTGAAGAGTTCTTCGTTGGATTTTGTTTTCAGATCGAATAAACTATCTATGACTTCAAAGTTATGACTATCAACACTGACGTGAGATACTCTTCGTCTGACAATAGGATATTTATCATATTGTCCTCGCTCGCTACCAGACCCATTTAGTTGGCTTTTTTGTCCTGCATAGAGAAAGAAGAAAGCTCAACTAACCCTAGTTAATGCGCGAAATAAAGGCTTGGGTGATGAGGGACAAAGGTTTTATCCTTGTTTTATTATTACTAAGATATCCTTTTCACAGATGGAAGACACAAAACGTAAATCATTTATAGCCGAAGAGAGTTTGCTTAACACCATAAACTCAAACTTCAAAATACATCGCATATGTACATGTTAGATCAAGAATTCTGCAGTAATCAATTTTATGCATCTAAACTATTTTCAAAAAAAGCCTAACTCAAAAATTACAAATTATCGAAGCAGCTTTTGCATCAGTTCCGTTTCGTCATCCCTAAAGCGCGTTCCCAATTGGAGAAGATATAAAAAATCACGTTATCAATCTTTTATTTAACAAAAGGCCCTTGGACAATAAGTATAGTGAATCGGGTCCAGCAGGGAAAAGGGCTCATCATTTCAGGAAATGTTGCTACCAATACGATACTTGGATACTGTAAGTTTAAAATCTCTATTTATTGCCGTTTTCGGAAAATTTCAAATTTTCTAACATCAATAGACAATATTTTCTTAGGATCTTATCAAGCGTTTGATCAGAATTTTTGATTTGTTTTAGGTAATAATATTAGCTTCTAGAAAAAAATTTAAGAGCTTTATCGGTTCAAAATATTATTCAGTGAAATCAAGGTTACGTCAAAAATTACATTAATTTGGATTTTAAAGCATGCTAGGCTTCTGATACAATTTTGAAACAATTATTTTTAATTTCTCATTCAATTTTGAAATGAAAAATACGAGGATTGCTTTATATATTTTGCGATTAGTGAACAAAAAAATATTAATCATAGATAGCTATGTTATTTTTCAAAATATTCCCAATTAAGATCTATATAATTTTACATGCATTTGATTGATGTATCTCCAAAACCTACGTTCTGAATGCATCAACCTCCTTTACAGGTGTCGAAAAACGGTGACCTCTCAGTTTATTTTTTACCTAAGGAAAAACGGTGACCTCTCAGTTTATTTTTTACCTAAGGAAATAGAAAGAAGTCATTCGGTGTCAAGTCAGGAATGTACGGTGGATGACTCATCAAATCGATGTTTTGACTGCTGAAGAATACTAGTTGTTTCAGTCGATATGTGAGAGCTCGCAATGCCGTGGCGAAAAGTGATCTGCCGGCAGCGGTAGGTTTTTTTGATTTTTTGAAAGATAACTGGTAAACAAATGATTGTGTACAAATCAAAATTTACTGTTCTGCGTTATTCTAGTGGCACGGTACCGACATGTCCGGTTATTCCAAAAAACAGGCAACCGTTTGCTTTGAAGTGCTTCGTGTGCGAGCAAATTTTGTTCGATTCGCCTCATCTTGAAACACCAATACAGTAGACTGCTGTTTACTCTCGGGCTCATACGCGTAAATCCACTATTCATTACCTATCATGATGTCATAAACATGTTTCGAAGCACTGCTATCATATTTTTTCATTTCTCATTTCATTTCTCCAGACCAATTGTCACGAGCCTGTTTTTAGAGCGATTGACAAATCGTGTGGTATCTAACTTAAAAAATTTAGCTTAAGATCAAATTTCCATGCAATATTAAATGTATGCTGGTCCCATTAATAGTTTTCTCAATTTCTTGATAGATCACATGACGATCTTGCAATATCAGTTTGAGCACAGCATCAATAGTTTCCAGAACAACAACTAATTTTGAATGACCTCCACGAAATTCGTCTTGGATTAATCCGCGACTTCGATTGAATGCACCATACCATCGATATGGATATACTTGATGGAGCCTTATCACCAAAAATTTAATTAAGTTCATCGATCCAATATTTCTAAGTTAACCCAACGCCGAAAATTGTATGAATGTTACTGATAACAACACAAATAACGCTCATATGTCAAAACGTTCTGAGTATGTATAACAACAAAAATGTCAAAATTTACGATGAAGTTGTCAGTTGACAGATTTCAGCACTAGGGTAGTCAAATCCCAATATATATAATGCAACCCTCGTATTAAAAACTGATTCTTTTTGAAAATAGTTAAAATATCTTCTAAAGGGTGATCCAAGTAGAGGTACTTTTTTCAATAGCCTTTTTTTGACAGATCACGCGTGAGTAGTCTGAAGGGTTCATGTTATTTATGTTCAGTATTGTTTGGCGGCCGCGAAAGGCGAGTGGGTAGCATTGCGTACTACCATACGGAAGGCCTGGGTTCGAGCCCAAGTTCGAGCAAAATCCAAAATTGTAGAAAATAAATTTTGCTAATTGCGGTCGCCCCTCGGCAGGAAATGTCAAGCCCTCCGAGTGTATTTCCGGCATGAAATAAAAGCTCCTCATAAAAATCCTTCGGCCGTTCGGTGGCGGCTTAGAATAAACTGTAGGTCCCTTCATTTGTTGGTAAAAACATCAAGACGCAAAACCACAAATTGGAGGAGGAGCTCGGCCGAAAATCGCTTCAGCGGTTACAAAGCGCCAAATAAATATATATATATTGTTTGGCATTTCATCACGGAAAGACTTACGTCTGAACAACGTTTACAAATCATTCAACTTTATTACGAAAATTCACGTTCTGAAAGAATGTGTTTCGCGTACTTCGCACTTCAATGGTCAACATAATCGGCCTACTGAGCATACTATTCGTAACACCATCACCCATCTTGAGACCCAGCATTCATTATTGGATAATATTCGACCGAATATAACAAGTCCAGCATGCAGTGAAGAAAATATAGCGGCCGTAGCTGAGTGTGTACACGAAGACCTTGGAGAGTCGATTCGGCGACGTTCGCCGCAGCTCGGACTGACGTATGGAAGAACTTGGCGAATTTACGTCGAGATTTTAAATTGAAAGCGCACCAAATACAGTTTATGCCAGGACTGAAACCGCTCGAGCTTCCCAAGCGATATCGCTTCGCTCTATGGGCTCTTGAAAAGTTCCAAGAAGATCAGACGTTTTCGAGTCAAATTTTGATAAGCGATGAGGCCCATTTCTGGCTTATTGGGTATGTAAACAAACAAAATTGCCGCATTTGATACGAACAGCAATCTGAAGAGATTCAAGAGCTGCCTGCTGAATCATCGGTCCATATTTCTTCAAAAATAATGCCGTAACCGTCAATGGCGATCTCCGCGACATCTGGTTTCAACGAGGTGTCGCTACTTACCACAGATCACATCAATCAATGGATTTATTGAGAGAACACTTCGATGAGCAAATAATTTCACGTTTTGGGCCTGTTTGTTGGCCACCAAGATCGTGTGATATCATACTGTTAGACTTTTTCCTGTAGGGATCTATAAAGTCTAAAGTCTATGCGGACAACCTCGCTTCTATTCAGGCCCAACATTTGAAAGAGATAATCTTCGAAAAAAAAATGCCAAAGAATGCTCTCTCGAATGAATGATAATAAGCATTATCCATTAAATTTGGATTTTCTGTATTCAGTATACATATATATACCGAGTTGTGCTTCTTTTGCGTACGGTGTGCGATATGTGTTTAATCTGCGCATGTTGTTGTCTCACTTGCTCTTAATTTCCTTCATAAACCACAAAACTAATTACTAATTCAGTGCAACCAATTGATTTGCAGAGGGGTTAGAACTATGAGGTATGAAGGACTACACACATATGTCTATAAATAATGCTACAAGACTTTCATTGAAAAGCTACTTGACTTCAAGCGTAACAAACATTTGGAAATGCAACACTCACAGCCTTTATTGAATGTACATATGTAAGCAATAGAAGGGTGTTAGGATTGCCGTACTGCACTGGCTTCTACTGTGTTTTTTTTCTGGTGGCTACAAACTTGTCAACACAATTCCCTCAAGTGTTGTTGTAATTAAATTATACACTGACTGTTGTCCGAAAAGTCTACGATGCTATGGAATACTATAAGGATTCGCACACATTCATACATGCTAATACATATTTGTATATGTGTTTGTGGCAAATATTTATTACACTCCTACTTACCGCCTCCTCATTGCTTTGCAATTCAATTCAGTTAGCAAAGTTTGAATTATTGTCTAGGTTTCTAATTAATAGAATTGCTGAAGCAATTTAAGTCCTTACAAGAGAAAACGATTTTAGCCAATTTCAACAAATACCAATAACAATTATTTGCTTGGCATTGAACTATGTCAAAGCATGTGCAGTACGTATGTGTGAGTGTATGTGAAAGTTCAAGTTAAGTGAAAGTAAAATACTAATAAATAAATAACTAAGTGAATGATTTGAGACAAATTCAGTCGTTGACCTACATAAAGTGTAGTTAAAGTGTAGGTGAATATGTAATAAAAACAAAAAATATTGAAACCAAAAGTCAAAATATTTGTACACAGACAGAGACGTACAAAGTACAATAAGTAAATGTCAAATCCTTGAGAAAGGACATACAAGTATTTACAAGGAATGCAATCACTAAACCAATTTGTGGAATTTACATAAAAGTTTTATAACAGTTATATATATATATATATATATATATATATATATATAGTTACTCATATACATACATACATATACGCATGTGTGTACAAGTAGATATTTGAAAAAGTATGTATTTGTAAATACAGTGCAAGTGCGTTGCGTCTATACCCAACAACTGATTGTCTGATATAGGCGGAAGCCACAAGCAAAAGTGCTTGCAGCAGTTCGTAAATGAATAACCTCTGAATAACTCATAAAATGGCGCGATTTGTGTTTGCTTTAATTACACGACATAAGAAGAATACATCGACTGCAGTAGTCGAGTACTTACTAGGCGTGCTATCACGCGGAGGATCATGGGTTTGAACTAAGGTCAAACACCATACTAAAAAGGTAGAAAAAGTTCTCATTGCAGTCACACCTCCGCGATGATCCCTCCAATTGTTAGGAAAATATCAAGACGCACACTACTTGAGGAGAATGAGCAGCTCAGCCGTAAATCGTCTCAGGGGTTATAAAACACGCTTCATTGACCAGACTCTGTAAAACTTTTTGCGTAGACTAGTGGTAAAATTATGAAGATAGCGGCTCAAGAGTGCAGCCACAGTCAATCAACAAAGGGCTATTATTGCGAACAGACAGCTATTCCAAGCAAGTGTTGTGGACTGAATGGGTATTGAATGTATTCTTCGACTCATCCCACGCTTAGGAATGTGGAGTGTATTCCCCCTCCACGCCCGACCAAAGCGTGAACTTGAACGTGAACCAAAGCAGAGTGTCAGTAGAGAAACTCTGAAGCATTCCACAACGTATTGATACATAAAGTCAATACATTGACTGCTGAGTCGTCTGAGCCTGAGATGTGACAAAAGAAATAATTAGCAAAATAAAATTGAAGTTGGAAGAAATTCCGAATCTACGATCTACGGGCCTGCAACGTACACCGCAGATTAGACGCAAGTTTTACTAAGTCTGAAAGAATGCTTTGTTGCAAACAATAATGTCAGGAACTACACTTGTTTGCTCTCTCAGCCGAAAGATCTGGGTGAAGGTGAAGGCTCATTTATGAATGGGACCAGAATTTATGATAACAACTACAGAGATTATGTAAAGCAAGTAAAGTGATAAAGTTGTTTCTTCCTGGAACAAAATTTAAAAAGAAACGAAATCAATAAAATTGTAGCCATCATAAGATAGGGAGGTGGCTTCTTTTCACAGAGTTAACCGATTGGCACACCTTGTCACCTCATAACTTTCCTACTGAGCATGCTATAACTACTTATAATAAAATCAAACGAGAGACCCAGAGATCACATCGTATATAAAGTCTAATAAACACTCTAGAGTGAACAACAAAAGAACGCCGTCTGTGATTTATTCTGATAATCCCAATGAATGGATGTTCCTAATTTATCAAATATTAAAATAGGCCCGAAACACATTTCTTTATTCCGCGGTACTGAAAATTCTCACATAATTGATAAAATCATGCTACCCATAGATATTTAAAAGAAGACAACTCAGAATCTGTCTCTCTCTATCTCTTCTCTAGAACTGAGTACTCAACTGAATATGGAACTAATGATTCCCTTGATGAACAAAGATCAAACTCTCTCTCTCTCTCTCTCTCTATCGAGGTGGGGACGTATATAGTAAACATACTCGTAATTTGTGATTTAAAACTCGAAGTCCCTAAAAATCGACAATGCAAATTTGTCAAAATCTCCTTAATCGTCCAGGAACTTAATACTCACACTGTGTCTCCTCAAGTGTTTCGCATAACATTTCATTCACTCGCCGCAACATGGACATAGCGGCAGAAGCAGCAGTAGACGGACAGACCACTAGCAACAAGAGTAACACCAACAACTCAACCAGCATGCCAAACAACAAGATGACTAATAATCCACAGAGAAAAAAAATAAGAGCAAAAATAAATTAAACTTCTCTGACGTAAAATTTTGTTAGAAAAACACAAGAGAGCAACAGGAAAAGCAGACGGAGAAGACAAAGAGTAAGGTAGACAAAAAAAATTGTTATACCCGGATTATGCGTATTAAATGTTATAGAACCCACAAGCTTATGTGATTAGTGTCAACGAAGAGGAAAACAGCTAAAGCAGAAGGGTAAATGCTTAGGACAAAATGCGACAAGCCAAAAACAACATGAAGTTACAATAATAAGGAAAACGAAAAAAAAATCTAACAGTTACGGAGTAAAGCAACTTATGTTGGCCAACTCACACACATAACAACTTACACAAGCGAGAGTAGACAAGTGACAAGGATATGAATAACTCAGAAGAAGCTAAGCTGGCTGACTTAGCCTCAGGCCGGTGACACAATTACAATAACCTGCGCGTTGAAAAAGAATAGAGATATACCCTGTAGTATGTTTTCAAACTGCTCAGAAAGTGCTAGTTTACTACTGGTACGAGAGCTGTTTGATATGTCAAGGACTTTTTGAATTTGCAGCGAAGTTACTGTAAATACAACACTGCTCATGTTAACTGTTATTGATTAATAGACTGCTGCAAAGTTTTGAGCAAGCTGCGCCATTTAGTTTGTGTTTGACAGACATTTAAAGCAGACGACCTCGGAAATTTTAAATAAAATCGAAAAAAGTGAATTTCGTGTGTTGATTAAAAATTAGTTTTTGCAACCAAGGAAAGACTTGATAATAACTAAGGGGACTTTGCACCATTAATTTCAATGGTTAAGAAGTGAAGAAGGTTTACTGAGTTCCGTACCAGTGCAAGTAACATCGACGGTTCAAATCCCTCAAAAGAGGTCGTCACACCAGAAATCGTCGACAAAATCCATGGAATGATATAGGACGATCGGGGCATCGTCAAGTGCGGCTGAGGCTAAGCATCCAGACTGAGCGGGTACATCACATTTTACATGAATATTTGGAAATGAAAAAACTATCCGCATTACACGCGACCACAACCGCAATCCAAAAGAATTTTTGCTAACATGGATTCACCCATCACACCAGAGACCAAAGAACAAGCAAGACCGTGGGTTTCCCCCAATGAATGTGGTCCAAAGAAAGCCACGTTTGGTCTGTCGGCCATAATTTTTTGGTATACAGGAGGTGTCATTTACATAAGATTACCTTGAAAGTGATAAAACGATCACAGATTCGATACTGTTCTAAATGGGGTCGATTCTCCCCATTTGGCGAAAAATATGTTGTTCCATCAGGGCAGTGCACGAGTGCTCACGTATGTAGTCTTCTTCTCCTTTTTTGGGGTAAGCCCTCTCACGCAATCATAGGAGAAGAAGAAGAATGGGGCCATGTGTAGAGTGATATTAAAGTGAGGAAAAGTTTTTGACTGTTATTCACCTGGGAGTGGCCAGAAACGATTGTTTTACATATGGTTCAAGCAGTTCAAGATTTCGGGCCTTAGACGTAGTATCCCCTGGGTAGCCAACAAAAACCCATTTGAAGACGAGTGAGCAGGCGAATCCCTTGCGCTTGTGTGTAGGTTTTGGGACCAGCCGCAAAAAAAATTACAGTCCAATGGGAAATCACGGGTGTAGTCACCATGGCACAAATTTATAAATTGAGCTACGAACTGCTACCTCTCAGATTGAACCTGCGGTACCTATTTCTTGTTCCAAAACCTGAAGAAATTACGGGACGGTAAGAGCTTCAGGTCGAATAAAGAGCAGAAACAAACTCCTATTCTGAGGACCTTGAAAAAAGCTATCCTTTGGAAGCTATCTTTTGAAAGGAGACTATGTTGAACCAGGTACATTTATGTCCAAAATCCGACAAATGTCATTTTGAGCAACATTCTCCATGTTACAGCTTCCAGTAGTTTGTATGGAAAAAAATTAGCGGGCTGAATAATTGAGCATACTTAGCATATCGGCGTCTTAGTCTTGGAACATTCTGGAACCAGTCGTTTCACTGCAGGGTAGTTATGTATGCACACATAAATTCTTGCATAAATATCTTGTATTATATTTTTGTTTATAGGCCAAAAAATTTTTCTTTATAATTTGTGCTAATTTTGTTTTTGTTTCACGTTATAATAACGTTATGTGTTAATTGGTTGTTGGTAAACTTTTTCCCCGTGCCTAATCTCTGTGTATTTACATCACTCTTAGCATAATCTGTTATTAGGTAATTTGATACCGGAGGATCAAAGTTAATTTTGTGGTTGCTTATGTGGGTTTTTATATACATATATTGATTGAAATTGATGTTGGTGTTTAGAGTGTATGTGAGTGAAATTTGAGAAAATGTTCTGTTGGCTCTAAAATATGTTTTGAAAATGATTTAAGGTGTTGACGCAGATTGTTTAAAAAAAAAATTTGAGAAGTTTAAGTACCTCAAAAAAATTCAATATGTATATATTTCAACAAACAAGGACAACCAATTTTTTTACTTTAGTTTGCCAAAAGAGTTATCCACTAAAGTTACCATCTCGTGAAAAATATACTTGTAGCATTTTCTATGATATTTCTACTTTTCATACGTAGATTTAGGTAGAATCACCTGTTGGCCCTTAAAATACCTTCACCGTATGTTCTCGGTGACGAATCTGACAAGATCAATGCCTGATTGAAAAGCTTATCGATCTTTGTAACATTTCCATTATCTCGAGGTGAAAAATCCGAAGTTAACCCCCAGAAATGATATACTAAGTAAGTAATTCGGATACAGGCCTGGAAGTTCAAAAGTCGACACTATAAAACCATATGGCTTTTAGGTTAGATAGGTTTAACTGATCGACTCCTTAGGGAGTCTCACAGAGACGATGTTACTTACGTCCACAGTGTTGTCATATGCTTTACATGCGACCAAAATTATGTACTGTTACACTTCCTGTTGTATCTCTAGCTTGAAGAACATTGCGATACAGCCTAAGGGCCCTGAAATTTATCTTTGTTTTCAGAATGCCGGGCACTCATTGCGTATTGCTCTGTCTCTACCCCTTCTTCACATTTCCTGCATCTGTTGTTCTAATTTGAAGCCCTGTGATACAAGCAGGTAATTCCATGTTAACAGCCCTACTTCCGGACTGGAATATGACCTTTTTGTAGCTAGAAACTTGGTAAGAGTCACGTCCCTTGTTTTGCATATGATTTTCGCTATATAGCAACCTCGTTGTAAAAGCCTAGAAGACTGACCACACAGACATATTTGTTATGTGTGCTTTACTTCCCATAATGAGACTGTTAATTCCGTAGATCTGTAAAGAT
Source organism: Neoceratitis asiatica (assembly GCA_030068015.2). Classification (NCBI taxonomy): domain Eukaryota; kingdom Metazoa; phylum Arthropoda; class Insecta; order Diptera; family Tephritidae; genus Neoceratitis; species Neoceratitis asiatica. The sequence continues at coordinate 35,702,226 of CM061525.1, read as the reverse complement.
ATGCAATGCACTGTGCTAAAATTTGAGCCATCGTCTTACTGACTGCCTCCATAGTAGCTATCAGCGGTTTCTCAAAAATTAATGGCGGGATTATGCTGTCTTTTGCAGAGTTATTACTTGTTTGTGTTACTAGATTTGCGGGTAATGTATTCAAAATCAAACAAAGCGCTCCAAATGATGCAGTTTCGCCTAAAAAGTAGTCTACTTTAGTTTTGGTTTGAACCAAGCCGTTTTTAGCAATGCTGAATCTGAGTCTCTCAGGGTTTATTGTTCCAAGCTCCGTACGAGAATCCGAAGAAGCGATAATAACACCCCTGCTTGTGGTGTGCCTCTATTCACCTCTCCCGTTATCACATAGTCCAGCAAACCTTTTAGTCGATATTTTAGGACTGATATGCTTTGTCGTATTTAGCTTTGTTAATCGATTTAAGATATTATTATTATTTTCACTAAAAATTCTGAAAATTTCTGATTACAGACAAGAATCAGCCAGACGAGCGAATGTCATGTATGAATAATAATAATTCATAGTATGAATGATTTTAGACTTTGAGATGTTTTAATTATCAATAACTTCTAGCTTTCGAAGAAACTAAATGCTGCAAATCCCTGATTTTAACCTCTAAGATAGAGCTGTCTTCTCAGTATCAATTTCTTCTCTGTTCTCGATTATAATTTTAGAGCAACAGTGCAAGAAGGGTGATCCAAGTAGTCGTGTCAAACTGTTATGTTACAAGTATTTTTGTTCAGTATTGTTTGGCATTTTATCATGGAAAGACCTACACCTGACCATCGTTTGCAAATCTTTCAACTTTATTACGAAAATTCACGTTCTGTAAAGAATGTGTTTAGCGCGCTTCGCTCAACTTATGGTCAACATAATAGACCACGTCCAACACATAGTGAAGAAATATAGCGGCCGTAGCTGAGAGTGTACACGAAGCTCATGGAGAGTCGATTCGGCGCCGTTCGCTGCAACTCGGACTGACGTATGGAACGACTTGGAGCATTTTACGTCGAGATCTTAAATTGGAAGCGTACAAAACACAGCTTGTGCAAGAACTGAAGCCCCTTAATCTTCCCAAGCGACATCGCTTTGCTCTATGGGCTCTTGAAATGTTCCAAGAAGATCAGACTTTATCGAGCCAAATTTTGTTCAGCGATGAGGACCATTTCTGGCTCAATGGGTATATAAACAAGCAAAATTTTCGCATTTTGGACGAACCTGAGGAGATTCAAGAGCTGACATTTCATCCAGAAAAAAACAACGGCTTGGCGTGGTTTGTGGGCCGGCGGAATCATCGGTCCATATTTTTTCAAAAATGATGCCGGTGAGAACGTAACCATCAATTGAAGTTTATGATCTCCGCTACATTTGATTTCAGCACATACAGCGACACTTACCACACATCGCACCAATCAATGGATTTATTGAGAAAAACTTCGGTGAGCAGATAATTTCACGTTTTGGGCCTTTCGATTGGCCACCAAGTTCGTGTTATATCACTCCGTTAGACTATTTCCTGTTCAGATATGTAAAGCCTAAAGCCTATGCGGACAATCCCGCTTCGATTCAGGCCTTAGAGCAAAACATAACGTGTGTCATTTGCCAGTGACCAGTCGAAATTCTCGAACGAGTCATCGAAAATTAGACTCAACGGTTGGACCATCTGAGACGTAGCTCCGGCCAACATTTGGAAGAGATAATCTTCAAAAAATAAATGCCAAAGGAGATTCTTTCGAATGATAATAAGTATTCCCCATAAAATTTGAATTTTCTGTTCTGTTTCTGTTCTGTTCTGTTTTTCTTTAAAAAAGTAGGGGACCTCAAAAAGGATCACCCGGCAACCGACCAAATCGTGATTAGGCACTAGAACTTTTCGAGACGAAACTTGTAGAAGATGGTTTAAAGTTTTATCGATTGTAACGATGTAGATAATGAAGAGATGAGCAATGACTTAGAGATGTTTACGATAAAGTTTCGACTAATGAGAGCAGAAAAAAGGAAAGCCTCCTCATCGTAAATGATTTGGTGAAGATTGAACTGAGTTAATTTGGTATGAACAAGTAACAAAAAGAATGATTTGTCATGTTATTTTGAATTCAGCTAAGAGTGCGTGAGCGGGGTGACCAGTCCAATGAAGAAGAGTACGACGTTTAGGTCATTAAGGACTTCAACCACTAATTTATTGTAGTATAGCTGCAATGACAGCCTTGCTGTTACAAAGTGTCGTCCTAGATTGACTTATATAGAGTGCACACAAAGCAGCTTTTCGCATTTCAATTATATTTTCATCAAAGCCGATAGTATAAAGTTCGACTGGCCTCTGCTAAGAAACGACTTTTCGTCAGTCATCAACGCCTTCTAGTTTTAGCTTTGACTACCTACAGAAAACTGAAGAGGTCTTTCAGTCAGTGGGTGTAACTCTTTTAGATGCATACAAAGAGTTTTCTAACGCAATCTTTTGCTTAGCTTCTTATCCAGTTTATCACTTTTAATGGGATCGATAAAAGAAAAAAGGGAGAAACTGCATGTAGTTAAAGGACACTGCCTGAGATGTGAGGTTCAGTTTCCTTACATCAGAAAATGCACACTCTGGATTAGGAAAATGAGTGAGTTTGATACTTTTGGAATTGTAACGGTATTATGCAGTATTGAAAATTTCTCGATGCATATTCTTTATGATCAGTGTGGAATGTACTACTCAAAGACTGACTTCTCCTTCTTCAAATGCTTTTGATTTTTAAGTTAGAAAGGCTTTCGATAGATTCCCTTTGTGCACATTCTAATTTCATGAATTTTTCACAAACTGTTTATCGCTGCCGAACAAAGTTTCTGTTGTTTGTACGTACGTATGTACATGGCGTATGGCGTAAGTAATGTCGAGTAAATTCATCATTTATGCTCGAATAGCTATTTAAGTGGTCGCGTGTGTACCATCAACACATCAAAACACTAAGAGCTCACCACATCCTGGAGTCAATATAAAATGGATGGAGTAGAAAATTTTCAGCGAATAGCTTACCAACACATACACACACATACACATTGAATATGTCTGTATAAATCCTGCTTGGAGAGCGTGTTAAATATGCTGCTAAGTGAATATATGCATACATATGTATGTATGTAGGTCTGAATGTACTCGAAAGTACTCGCCTAAGTTTGCAATTGTTTGCGCATACCAATGTGTATGTGTGCTTATATTAGTATGCGTAAATTTACCAACTCCCGCAACTTGCAACACTAATAAGCTTCTAATTTGGTGTTAATCAATGTGGGGATTTGAGTGCAACGTCAATTGAGCAGCAACGCCATTGACTGCAACAACAGCATGCATACTTGAGTGCACATACGAATACATATCCATATATACTAAATACTAGTACTGCACTTATGTACATACATATGTATGCCACAAATAAGGTGGCAACATTATTAATGGCAATTGGACTGCTACACTTTAGCATCACTAATTGGTTGTTGGAATTACTACATATTCTGTTGTTATTGTTCACATACATACTCACGCGCATGCATTCATACTCGTAAATATGTAAGTTTTTGCCTGCGAATGGATAATTGAATGTGTCAAATTGGCGTGCCAAAGTGTAAGTGTACATATGTATATGCGTGTGTATGTATGTTGCGGGCGTTAGCGAGCATGTAATTAGCAATTGAAACTGTTGAACAACATCTATAATTTGCTGGGAGTAATAAAAATTATATTATATCGTAATTGAATTATTAACGAATTGTGCCACTAAATTGTGTTCACACAGGAGTGAAGAGAAAATGAGGACAATGAAAAAACTTATTAACAATTGACACCAAAAACGATAGCAACAAGTATGAATCACTAATTTCGCAAAGAACTGGATATTAAATGGTGATCCATTTCGACGTTCGAGAAGAACATTCTTTGGCATTTATTTTTTGAAGATTATCTCTTTCAAATGTTGGCTGCGGCTACGTCTCAGATGTTCCACCCGTTGAGTCCAATTTTATATGACTCGTTCGAGTCTTTACATATCCCCACAGGAAAAAGTCTAACTTTGTGATAGCACACGATCTTGGTGGCCAATCGACCGGCCCAAAACGTGAAATTATCTGCTCAACGAAGTGTTATCTCAATAAATCCATTGACTGATGCGATGTGTGGGAAGTGGCGCCGTCTTGTTAAAACCAAATGTCGCGGAGATCACGAGCTTCAATTTCAGGCATCAAATAGTCGGTTATCATGGCGCGATAACGGTCGCCATTGACAGTTACGTTCTCACCGGCATCATTTTTGAAGAAATATAGACCGATGATTCCACCGGCCCACAAACCACACCAAACCGTTGTTTTTTCTGGATGAAGTGGCAGCTCTTGAATTTCTTCAGGTCACTGTTCTTCTTTACATAGGTATGTTGAGCCAGAAATAGGCCTCATGAACAAAATTTGCTCGAAAATGTCGGATCTTCTTGGAACTTTTCAAGAGCCCATAGAACGAAGCGATGTCGCTTGGGTAGTTCGAGCGGCTTCAGTTCTTGCACAAGCTGTATTTTGTACGTTTTCAATTTAAAATCTCGACATAAAATGCGCCATGTCGTTCCATACGTCAGTCCGAGTTGCTGCGAACGGCGTCGAATCGACTCCCCACGGTCTTCGTGCCCTATTCGGTCGAACATTATCCAATAATGAATGCTGGATCTCAAGATGGGTGATGGTGTTGCGAATAGTACGCTCAGTAGGCCAATTATGTTGACCATATGTGGAATTTTCGTAATATAGTTGAATGATTTGTAAACGTGGTTCAGGCGTAAGTCTTCCAATGATGAAATGCCAAACAATACTTAACTCGACTTACGCATGATCCATTAAAAAGGCTATTAATACTCAGCTGATATTTGTATTAAGTCCATAGATCGGTCGAGGGGTCGGTCGGATTGCATTCTTTGTCAATGTGGACAGACAGATCTAAATCAACTCAGATTTCGTATTACCTTTTTATCGATACAGTAGGGGCACACTCAGGCTTCAGTTGTCGGGCATGCTTTCGTTCGATCATACTCTGCAAAGAAGTTGATGCATACACTTTCGGGGCCACCATATTTTAATAGTTCAGCCGGTATGCCATCGGCTCCCATCGCTTTGTTATTATGTGAGCGATTGGAGATTCGTGCTCGCCGTTTACCTTTCACTGCAAATTTAGCTGGCTGAAACACTTCCTTGTAAATTCAGTATGCTTTGTATGGCAGTCACCAGAGCAGCTCTTTGTGTCCTACGTAAACATGCTCGGGACTGGAAACCTTCTGTATGTCGCCAATATTTCATAGAATTTTCGATCAGCTCTTATACAAACATTGTCAAAAATCAATTTTTTCCGTAGCGACTGTATATATAAAGCTTGTAAATTTATTCCAAAGTTCCCTTATATCACATTGCTGATGAGAGCTCTCTATAAACAAGAGTCCATTCGAGTAGAAAACCATTCTATTGTCTCTTGCGATTGCAACTTTTCGATTTTTTTGTTTTTTGTTTACGACCCGGTAGGTAAGGAATCTTCATAAATACATGTAGCCGATACTATCCGCATGCCCGATTTGTCTCCTGGCACCTACGGACTAAACCCAACATTCTTCGTACGCTGGGCCTGTGAGACCCCCGCGAGACTATCAATTCCGATATTACTTCACGGGACAGGCACTGAACATTATTCTGTCCCATCACTCAACGTGCGATTTCACGGCGCGCTCTGCGCTCTTCTTGTCTGGAAATCTTCATTATTTCAGTAATGATATCTTCAGTAACGATTTTGCACATTTTCCATCTCATCATGGCAATGTAAACAGTAATATTGGTGGAAGCAGCCATGCCCGGTGAGGAACTGGGTGAGGTAATAGTTGGTTTCATCATGCTCTTTCTATCCATTTGTGTACATTTGGAATCGGCATCTTCGTCCATTTTCATTTCGGAGATGAGTACTACCTTTCTTGTCACTCATTTATGCTCTGTTTAATGATTTCTTTATGATTTCTTGGATTATTCCTAGTTTCTGAAGCCGCTTTGACTGCTATATCTACTGGGCATCTTCCATCCAACAGATTTGCGACTTCGTTTGCTACTGTGCGGTACGCACAATATACCCTTAGTGACGCCAATGTTAGTACCCAAGCTGCTGCTCTCAAGTCCGCAGGTATCAATGCGGTTTTAGGCCAGATTTGTGCCGCATACATCAAGATGGATGAACCGACACTCGTAAGAAATTTCCTTCTCTGTTGTTTTGAACCTCCCATATTTGGCATAAGCCTTGCGATATCTGTACCAACTTTACTCGCTTTCTCGTTGAAGTATTTCAGATGTCGAATCTTCCTCGTGTGGGTGTGGACGGACCGTCTTTGCAAAAAAGTATCCTTACGGCAGCTTACTCTTCCTAAACAGCTTATGAATGCAACACATACTCTTACACATACATCTACTGCGAAATTTTTATATTTTTCTAACTATTAACTGTCTTTTAAGCATTACATTGCATTCCTCATAATGGTACTTAAAGTGCATGCAAGCAGCAATGACTACTACGGGTCCGTCCAACCACCTACTGATGGCTCATCAACCGAGAATGCTGCACTAGAGCAGCTGTCTATTTTATATGAACCGCAATAATAGTGCAGTAGCGCCTATCGCATGATTGCACATCACGAAACATCAAATAGCCAAACAGTATAGATAGATGGGTACTTAATATACTCGTATGTACATCAGCATAACACGTCTTAATTTCGGTGTCTTCATAAATTGCAATTGCATTGCATTTAGATGAATTTAATACGATACTTACCACAAACATACTATCTACAAGCAGTTGAAACTATGTTTCCTTGGTCTATGGAATTGTATATTTTTCCTTTATTCGTTGGTCTTCAATTTTGTATTTCTATTTTTTATTTTCATTTTATTCTGGTTGTACTTTCATCTTACTACAGTTCGTCTGCTTGGCGATGTAAATAAATGATGAGCCATGAACATGCAATTGCCAAGCGCCTGCATAGGCCAAAAGAATCGTTGGTCGGGCGCTTGGGTGGGTGTAGTTGGTGGATAACGATGTTGATAATTTGCAGTTTGGCATTTTAAAAAACTACTAAACTACTAATGGCAGGATATGGAGCAATTTTCTCATAAATATTTTTATTTCTTATTTTACTTTTGTTGTTTTTGGTGGGAAAAACGGTGTTAAGACTACTTGAAACCTTAAAATATTTCCTTACTTTTAATATAAAAAAATGCCAAAAAAAAAATATTAAATTAAAAAATTAATTAAATTTATATTAAATTAACTAATAAAATAATGGAATATAAACCATTGTAACAATAAAAAATTAAAAAAGGTTAAATTAAATAGACAACGTATAAATATAAGAAATAAAATTAGTTAAAATAAAATAAAATATAGCAAAACAAAAAATAATAGCAATAAAGTGAAATATAATAAAATAAACGAAATAAAACAAAATAAAATATGAAAGAACATATCAAATTCATTGCAAATTGCAAAATTCGATTTTGATAATTTCCAGTGTCAATATCACCTTGAATTTACACCTCTAGAATACCAAACTTCACGCTCTTTTTTAACGGATTTTTTACCTAATATCTCATATCTGAACAAACCCGTTGTATGAGGGATATATGGCATAGCAGTCCAATTTCGATGATTTTCAGTACTAATATGCAGTTTGTAAGATTTGTGGATTATAACGTGATGATCCATTTCGAGGTTTTCTAATTTTTTCAAGAAAAAAACACAGAAAATTCAAATTTAATGGGGAATGTTTATTATCATTCTGTGGCATTTATTTTTTGAAGATTATCTCTTTGAAATGTTGGACGCAGCTACGTCTCAGATGGTCCATCCGTTGAGTCCAATTTTAGATGACTCGTTCGGGCATTTCGACTTTACATATCCTTCCAGGAAGAAGATTAACGGTGTTATATCACACGATTTTGGTGGCCAATAGACCGTTCCAAAACGTGAAACTATCTGCACAGTGAAGTGGCGACGTCTCGTTTTGAAACCAAATGTCGTGGAGATCACTAGATTCAATTTCAGGCATCAAATAGTCGGTTATCATGGCGCAATAACGGTCGCCATTGAGGGTTACGTTCTCACCGGCATCATTTTTGAAGAAATGTTGATCGATGATTCCGCTGGCCCACAAATCACACCAAACCATTATTTTTTGTAGGTAAAATGGCAGCTCGTGAATCTCTTCAGGTTGCTCTTCGTCCTAAATGCGTCAATTTTGCTTGTTTACATACCCATCGAGCCATAAATGGGCCTCATAGCAGAACAAAATTTGGCTCGAAAATGTCGAATCTTCTTGGAACGAAGAATCTCACTTGGGAAGGTCGAGCGGCTTCAATTCTTGCACAAGCTGTATTTTGTACGCTTTCAATTTACGATCTCGACATAAAATGTGCCAAGTCATTCCATACGTCAGTCCGAATTGCTGCGAACGGCGCCGAATCGACTCTCCACGGTCTTCGTGTATACTCTCAGCTACGGCCCCTATATTTTCTTCACTGTGTGCTGGACGGGGTTCATTCGGTCGAATATTATCCGATAATGAATGCTGGGCCTCAAGATGGGTGATGGTGTTGCGAATAGTACGCTCAGTAGACCGATTATGTTGGCCATAACTTGAGCGAAGAACGCCAAACGTTGTTCAGACGTAAGTCTTGCCATGATTAAATGCCAAACGATACTGAAAAAAATAACATGACAGCTTGACATGACTCACGCCTGATCTGTCAAAGAAGGGCTATTGAAAAGGGTATCTCTACTTGGATCACCCGTTATCAAGATTCATGTCCTAAATGCTTTTTTGACTGAGTTTTGACCAAGACCTCACATCTGAAAATATCGGTGTATGGGAGCTAGTTATATTCGCCCGATTTCAATGATTTTCAAAACCAATATGCAATTCGTTATGTATTTGTAGTATACCAAGTTCTTAGGCACTTTTTTGTCGGAATTATAACCCAAATTTTCAAATCTGAAAAATCGGTCGTATATATGCTATAGTGGTCTGATGTGACCGGTTCCGACAAATGATCGTTTAAACGTATAGATGCATTTTCCTAGCAAGTTTGGTTGAAATATCGAAAAAAGTGAGGTGCTTGTTTACATTCAAACAGGCAGACAGATATGGCTAAATCAACTCAGCTCGTCATTATGATACGATCTTTTACAATTTTTATGGTTCTAGGACTTACAAACCAAAGCCTTCAAAATAGGCGTTTGTTTCTGTGATGACCTCTTCATTCGCCCTGCCATTTTTTCAGGCTTGTCGTGGCGTGCTTGATCTGAAGAACATTCTGAATCCTTAGTAGCAGTTCGTAGCCCAATTTATGAATTTTTACCATGACGACTACACACGTGTGCACCATTGCATGGTCCTGATGGAACAGCACTATTTTTCGCCAAATATAGTAATTTCTACTTCAAAAAAATGTCGAATCTGTCCAAAAGCTCTGAATATTATTCGGTGATCGTTTTACAGTTTTCAAGGCAATCGATGTGAATGACACCTAATGCCATGTGACGTTGTCGACCGACAGACTCACTTTTGTGCACGATTGATCTTTGGTCTCTGGTGTGATGTGGTGGATCCATGTTTTGTTTACGATAACAAAGCGGCGCAAAAATTAGTTTAGATTGCGATTGAGCATCGTCAAATACTCCATTGAATTGGTTACACGGTTACTTATGGTCGTATGTGAGCAATTGCGGCGTTCATCGCGAGGAAAGCGTTTTCATGTCCAAATATGCATGTAAAATGTAATGTACTAACTGCCTTGAGATGTCTATAGCTTCAACCACCTCACGCATTTCTATTCTCCGATCGCCCGGTATCATTCCAACGACGATTTCTGGCGTGGCGACTTGAACGTTCGTGTACGACCACATCAGAACTCAGCAAATCACTTCTTAATCATCGAAATTAATGATTTATCAAGGGTTTCCTTGGCTTCGATGATGGTTTTACGCAAAAAATAATGCCTAATCAACTTATGACATTTACTTTTTTCCACTTTCATTCAAATTCTAGTGGTCGCCTAGTTTCAGTGGCCGTCAAAAACAAACTAAATGGCACAGAGGGTTCAAAATTGTACAGCAGTCTATTAATCGATAAGATTTGAAGTTAGCAGTGTTGAATTTATAGTAAGTTTGCAGCAAATTCAAAAAGTCAAATGACTTTCAAGCATCCCTCATATATAGAAAGATATTAGTATAAGAATTTGATTTAAAAAATTTTCTAAGGCAATATAAGGCAGGGATCCAAGGTATTCACGACAATCTGCGTACTATCATTCGAAAAGCCATTGTTCGAGTCCAGGTTCGACCGATATTCAAAATTATAGAAAATTATTTTTAATTGAATATTTTGTTATACAAAAAAGAAAAATTGGTAGAAGTGACGGCTGTGGTGATCTCCGAATCAGCTGTCACTTCTACCAATTTTTCTTTGTTGTATAACAAAATATTCAATGAAAAATAATTTTTCTAACAAAAATAGACCTTTGAATACAGCACATTTACTTATAAACAAAAACAATTACAGGCCGCATTAAACAATCCATATAGAAAATTAATTTTTTTTAATTGCGGTCGCCCCTTGTTAGGGAATTCCAAGCCCTCCTGATGTATTTCTGACTTGAAATAAAAGGTCCTCATAACAATCCATCAACCGAGCGGAAATGTCTTAGCAGAAACTGTAGGTCACTCCATTTGTTGGTAAAAAAAATCAAGACACAAATAAGAGAAGTAGCTCGGATGTTACATTGCTTCAGCGGTTACCAAGCGTCAGTTTTATATTAGAAAAAAATAGATCTTATATTAAACATTGCTTGAGGTTAGAAAGATTTTTTAGCATCGAAAATAAATTTATTGTCCAAAGAAAATTCAAAAGATATTTCCGATTTTCAATTCCACTTATAAAAAATTAAAAACAAAATCATAAATTTCAAATTAATTAACTGGAACATATGGTATAAATATTACACACGAAGCTTCTATTCTGTGCTCTACCGGTAATACGAATTTTTCATTCTCCGGCTTAGAGATCAAAAATTCCTTTAATTTACTTTTACATAATAAATTTATTCAAATCGTTCTGAACTGCTACTACGCTAAGCGCTTCAAGTAGGATTTAAAGAAATTTTTCACATTAATTTTAAAACTTTAAATTCAATCCACTAAAAATACAACCCTTAGAAAAACAAACGAACAACGTTTACAAAGGAAAAAAATGATTACAATTGATTTTTACAATGCGCACCTTACCTTTTACTTGAGTTGTTTTTCCTTTTAAAAATTTCGCAGAACCATCCCCCACCCCTCCAGCCCAGCAGAGGTTGTTTCCTCAATTGATTTGCCTACTTTGCCGCTTTGTATTCAAAGCATTTCCGGCAGCAATCAATGTCTTGACATGTTTACAATACAAAATTCAAATTTAAGAACCGGCTTTAGCGGGGGAGTAGATCAACCAATTGAAGGTGAACTGGCGGTAAAATAAGCTATAATAACAAAAGCAATATAAGAAAAAGGTGAGGTTAAGTTAAAATCACATAAAATAAAAATATATAAATAAAAAATAAAAGCAAAGAAGAGTCGATAAACAAAACAGAGGCAAAGTTTACGTTTTCAATGCCGTGCATACTTTAGCGACTTTTAACCCTTTGCCATTGTTTTGTTGTACCTATTCTCGTTTGTTTCCTTTTTAAAATTGTTCATACTACGAAATTGCTGGTACCAATGAATGGGGAAATAAACGGAAAAGTGCTCTCCGTAAAGGGGCTAATAATGATTTTGTTTATGTACTTTTCATTTTGCTGTTGTTTGTTTTTATTTTTTTCACTTTGTTTTTTTTTTTTGTAGGAAATCATTGCATTGGTCTTTATTGAATATTTACATCAAAGCATTTCAGCCCATGTCGTGTTCGAATTCAATTGGTTTAAATTTGGGCATATTCCATAAGCTTGTAATAATATTATTTGTAGATTTTCTTACGAGATTTAAATTTAATATTATTGATCCATAAAAAATTACGTACACATATTTAATGCTAAAATATCACTAAAGTAAAACTGAAATCTTATTTGGAAGAAAAAGGGCATTCGATACTTCTTCTTCATTGGCGTGGTCACCTTTTAGACGATTATAGTTGAATCAGCAATAGCGCGCCAGTAGTTTTTTTTCTTTTAGGCGGCACCAGTTGATTACACCAAGTTTCATGCAGCTTAATATGCACGTCTTCCCTCTTCCCATTCCTTCCATGTCTTTCGATCAATATTTTCCTTTTAATAGAAACCCAAACAGGTCCTTAACAACTTTTGAACGGATATTTTCTCATCTATATGTAATCGTCTAGTTCATTACATCCCTTTGTGACAATTTTCAAACGATTTCCCTTACAAACACGTATTTATGTGAACTGAAGCCAAAGAGCGTGTAGGCAGGTAGGTAGGAGTAGTCCCCGAGTCCAATTATCGCTAAACACTCCAATTTTATATACTAACGTAAGACCTTAGTAATCAGTTAGTGTTCTCTCTGAAACCAATTATATCTGATACGCTTTTTGTGAACAGCCTGGTGGATTCTGGTGGATTCCAAGTGCTCTATGTCGAATGAGAGCCGAACACTCACAGCGAAAAACAACGACAACTGTTTTGCTCGCAGCTGTGGCAACGGTCATTTTAGATTCATACTTCCCAAAAAGCCAGTATCCCATTATTGTAGCTGTGAGTCTATAAATACTCTTCCTCGACCTGTTCACTAGGCCCTTTGTACTTAACCTGACATATTTGAACCAATCCTGCTGTCTTTGGCTACGTCACAAAAGTGTCGTCTTTATCGTCTTCTGCCTGAAGGTGAGTAGGTTGACTTCAATGGATTCTGGATTCCGATATGTTGTTGTGACCGGCATTTTACTGTAACTACTTTGTTGCTCGTGAAATTTGTAACAGGTTTTGTTTTTGTTGGTTTTTAAATTATGATGCGTTGATTTCTGGTCCCCAGCGTAAGCCGGACATAGTTGGTCACTAGTACGCACAGACAGTATGCGCAAAGCAGGCATTTAAAATCTCTGAGCTTGCACAGACATCTGATGGCACTGTTAGCGGTACGTCATTCAATTGCCACCTCTTGACCATTTAACCAACAGTACAGGTACCTCGAACCTTGGCTTATGGTTATGTTGGTGCAGGTATACTCATACCTTCCACTATCAGCAAAGCGACCAACGTTGAAAAGAATGGAGTTCAGCGATCCTTAATCAAGAGATATGAATGAAAAATTTTTTGCCGATGTGTGGAATCTACCTCCAAAGACACAATAAGGAAAAAGAAAGTTTTATTGATCAAGAAGATAATACATGACATCGGCCAAGTTAATGGCTATGAAAGTTCTGAAGAGGTGACAAGCAAAAGTTCAGAAACTTCCAATCTTCTTCGCATCAGCTTATGTTAGGTTTTGAAGTGCTTTATAGCTCATGCTAAAATTAGAGTAAAGCTCAATTATTTGACTGTTTCTGACGCGGATTCTTTAATTAATAATAGAAACGTCTTAGGTCTCTACATAACCTTTCTTACCTCATATCGAACAAACTATCTTGGTCACATTTCTACCATTGAGTCTTTTCGATCCCAAGTTAGCATCTGCGATAAGTTGAAAACAACATTCCAAAACTCTTTCATTCGTTGTAAACTCACCATTCTAAGTTCAGAGAGCATTGCTTGGCCATCTGGTTAAGTCATTTACATCTGTTCTCTAACATTTGTTATTTTATTGCTCAGATTTCAACGCACTTAATGCCGTCTTGTTTACCAAAAGAGCTACAGATAATATTTACTTAGAGTACCCTTAAACCTAAATAAGAGCACCTAAAAAAGACGGACAGCCAGATCCGTGTTTAAAACGCTACAGTGATCTGGCAGACGAAAGGATTTGCCAATATCAAGCTCCTTTCAGTAAATTCCGCCTCTTATTTAGTTTTAACCGATTCTGCATTTCCTGGTCTATTCTATTCAAAATTATGTAAAATAAATTTTGATAGCCTCTCGGCAGGGAATATCAAGCTATTCAAGTATATTTCATATGTTGGAAAAATATCAAAATCTCTTTAGTGGTTATAAAGGAAGAATTATACATGTAAAATATGTATATATGAGAGCTTTTTGGTAAATTTTTGGTGACCTTGTTGAATTTGCCGAGTAGTCACTGTAAATACAACACTGCTCTCGTCAACTGTTATCGATTAATAGACTGCTGAAAAATTTTGCAGCAGTCGACCTCTTGAATTTTAACAAATGTGGACAAAGTGAAATTCATGAGCTGTTTGAGTATTATTTTTTGCGTAAAAAACCATCCCCGAAACCAAGGAAACACTTGATAAATAATATGGGAACTCTACACCGTATATTTCAATGGTTAAGACATGGTTTACTGCATTCCAGATCGATAAAATCCATGGAGTGATATTGGACGATCGGCTAATAAAAGTGCGTGAGATTGCTAAGAATGTAGACATCTCAATTGAGTTGGTATATCAAATTTTACATCTAAATTTGGACATGAAAAATCTATCCGCGCGTTGGATGCCGTAATTGATCACACACGACCATAAGCGCGATCGTGTAACCACTTCAGTGTGAGTGGCAACGTTCAATCGTAACCCAAACAAAATTTTTCGCCATTTCGTTACCGTAAACGAAACATGGACACACCATGCCATACAAGAGGCCAAGGAACAATCAAGACAGTGCGTTTCTTCGGGCGAACCAGAGAAGGTCATGGTGGGTCTTTCGACCAACAAGATCAAGGCCACAATTTTTTGGAATGCACGAGGTGCCTTTTACATCGATTACTTTGGAAATGGTAAAACGATCACCGGCGAATATAATTCAGAGCTTTTGATCAGATTGATATGAAGCAGAAACGACCACATTTCGCGAAAAAGTGCTGTTTCATCAGGAAAATGCACGGATGGACACGTGTGTAGTCACCATAGCAAAAATTCATAAAATGGGCTACGAATTGCTACCCAGCATCTAGCACATTCTCCAAATTTTTAACGCCTGCGACTATTTCTTGTTCCCAAACCTGAAAAATGGCTAGGCGGTAAGTGATAAGGGTCGAATTAAGAGGTCATCACGCCTATCTTGAGTGCCCTGAAAAAATCTATTAAGTGGAATATAAAAATTAGAAAAACGCTGGACTGAAATTGATAGAGCTAAAAAACTGCTCATTTGCCAAAAATAATATATTTTATTCAAAAAGTCACTGACTTCTCAAACCACCATCGCGAATATATATAGTCTTATGTATACAATAATATTAGTTATAATTTTTGCTCCAGAGACGGTAGTCTTGAACGTCTGGACTTTACTGCTTACTACTACGATCGTATAATTGCAATTTTCACTTAATTCAGGTCTTCTCATAAACACACCCGAGAACGTGCTCATCATTTTAAATACGAAATGTCCCAAATCACGAATCACATAGACTTTATTACAGTGAAAATTAGAATTGCTGAAAATGCACGAAATATCAAGAATTAAAATTCATCCACCAAACTCACTACCCAAACGCATTTACATTTGTACATATGTATACAGGCTGTTTTAATAAAAATAATAATAAACAAATGTGTCGAATGTGCCAATTAAAAAATTTAAATCTCCACGACAATTCGTAAATTCGCAAGAAGCAACGCCTACTGCATTTTTCGCTATTTTCTTTTACATTTTTTTCTACAATCATTAACATCTATTTAAATATAAAGCCAAAATTAAGCAAATAATTTACGCTCTTAAAATGGCAACACGCCGTTCCTGCTCATTACAATATTGTCGCGGTGTTGATTTCGCGTCTTTGGCGCATACGAAATTAGTCGGCGTTGCTGTCGTTATCGTACGGCAAATTCGTTATGTTTGGGCGCCTAAAAATATGCAAATCATGTAGACAACTGCGTGCATTTGTTGCTGCTACTCGCAGGAATAAAAGAAAAAAATGGAATTGGTAGAGAAATCATACAACCGAATACTCTGTTGCTTTGTATGCTGGGTCCTTTTGTCTTTTTGTCTTTTTTGTTTTAGTTATTTTGCCATTCACATTTGTAAATTTAATTAGCTGCTCATTATGCATTAAATGGAGTTGATTTCATTACAAATTTTAGACAGAATTTCAGTCAATTATTAAAAAAAAACTTCATATTTGTTTACAGCGTCTTTTTAACTTTTTTCCACAGTCGATGCTGTGGAGAGGGTGTAATAAAGTTCAAAGTGATATTTATTAAACAAAACAAAACGTAAAATGGAAATAAATTAATTTCTCTCTTCTGAAGAGTTGGTGCCTCTATATCTGGCAAAACCATCAAACTTCGGCTTGAAAATCCCTTCAGCGATTATAAGATTGAGCCAAGTGTATAAGTCAACTTAAGTGGGGAAACTTTTTTGAGTGGCTAGAAATCATTCTGAGAAGCTCACGACATACGGTCTTCGACATATTGTTCTCTGAGTAGCCACCAAGAACAAATTTGGAGGTGAACTAAAGTGAGATGACGAGCGCTTGTGGTTCTACATTGGGATCCACCACATTCAAAATCTGTTCCAATGAAAAATCACAAAGCACTGCATGAGATTTTCGAAATATGAGTGCGACAACAGCAACCATAAGAATCACGATTTGAGCGCATGCCTCTTGAAAGCCCGGTTCGTTAATTGGGTAGGTGCCGCTGGCCAGCTGGTTGATGATCTTGCAAAACTTAAGGCTGACTTTCCCGCCGTCCAAGAAGTGTTATGGGTGGAACAAGGACGGAAGAAAATGCCTCCTTGTAAAATCTACTACAGTGGTCATATCCTTGCATTTATTCTGGTGGGTGAACGTTTCGCCAAAATCCGCGAAAAGCAAAAGCAAAGAAAAGAAACGAGGATGTGTCCAAAGATATTTTCTATGAGCGCCTAGAAGAACTTTCCTCGCCACGATATCAAAATTATTGGAAAATCAAATCTCCCTTATGAAATATCCGCAAACGAGCTGAGGTTGAACGACTTCGCTGGTCGTCAAAATGTGGTACTGGATACCAAAATGTGGTATTATAAAGCATATAACAAAGACTATCAGCTATATATGTGTTGAATATTGCTGTCTAAATTCAACGCAGTATGTCGCCTTCCTTTAAGGGGTTAGATGGGTTTGAAAATTAAAAAAAAAATCGATTTTGCTTTTGTCTTATTAAATTGTATAAAATGTTATTCTCCTAAAATTTCAAAACGATCGGAGTAAAATTCTAAGATATAGACCCTTTGGAAGTTCTGCCCATCAGGCCATGTCTGTGTCGATTTGAAACTTTAAACGCGTTTATCTCAAAACTCTAAATTTGGCACATATCTTTGTTGTAATAGTATTATCTAGTCATTGAACAAAGAATTTTTTTTATTACAACTAATTTTTTCGAGCCAATGCATGGCGAAAATTTGATCAAAAAATGTTTTTTTTTTGTTCTGTCTGTCAAAAATTCAAATTTAAATTTTTTTGGATTGTTTAATGCGGCCTGTAAATGTTTTTGGTTATATGTAAGTAAATGAGCTGTATTCAAAGGCCTATTTTTGTTAGAAAATTTATTTTTCATTGAATATTTTGTTATACAACAAAGAAAAATTGGTAGAAGTGACAGCTGTTTCGGAGATCACCACATCTCCTCATCAGACTTTTTTCTTCGTCCAATAACGAGATTTATCCATTTACTAATCAGTTATTTTTGGTTTTTTGGTTTTGGATGAACCAATAATGCGTTATGCTGTCCACGTCACGAGGGATGAGGTACAAACGGCTGAGTTTTCGGAATTTTTGAATAAAAATTTCACAAAATACTGTTTAAATATGTCTCTTTGATATGGTGAATTGTTTGAATAAAATATATGATTGTATATAGAAAAAAATAGTGAAAATTCCCTTTTTTAACCTCTGAAACCCATCTAGCCCCTTAAAAAACGATAGATGGTTCTATGTTTTCTTCTGTCTGGGTTGGAAAGAAGAGAAACAAAGATCTGAATTAAGTGTGCCTTGCCCTTTATGGTGCAGTAACGGACAGAATTCTAATAAGTGAAAAACAGTTGATGTAGCGTTACAAAATGGACAACGTGGAGAATTGTGTTAGCTTCAGCGGTGAAAATTGAGCGAAATAGAAGGAGTAACCCATAAGAAATTGGATTTCCCTCTTATTAGCAACATCAAAAGAGGTTTGAGCGTTTTTAGATCCATCCGTGAAAATAAATCTCAAATTGTCCATGCATAATCTCAAGAAACTCAGAAAAGTAAATCACGCACGCGGTGGTGGTTCTAGGTAGACGAACAATTTTGTTAATCAGTGCGTTTTTTCTGAATCAGCTGAGGTGGGTGACAAACTTTACGTAGTTTAGGAGGTTTTAAGGCATGTTCTTTGTTTTGATCAAGTTTTGGTGATCGAAGGCGAGGTAATGATGAAGAGAACACATCTTGTAATTCATTGGTTTTTTACGTGACTGGGATTTTTGTTGGGAGTAGTTATGTACATATATAGGCAAAAGAAGATTGTGCGGGAGTAGTAAGAATTATTGACTTATAAAAGTTGACGGCCTCGCGCATTGAAAACTTATTAATAGTTTTAATTTTCATAAACTCATTGGACTGAACATTGGACTGAGGCGGATATCGTGGGTTGTCCAGGCGATTTCAATACGCCTCGCCAATATACATTTGTCAAAAGTTAATTACAGAACACCTGTTGGTTTAATTTAGTAAATTTATCTACATACATCAATATTTCTTTTAATTCTTCAACAATTTCCTTGTGATCAAGTTGACAAATAAAAGGTGCGGAAATAGTACCTTTTGCCGAATTAAGAGTATTATGTATTGAAATTACAACAGCACCAGCAACAGGAAGATGATTTGTTTGAGATGAAACTTGTTTGAAAATAAACTTTTGAGTAATAGTAGCAGTAGCAGGCTGCCATCTCGTAGAGATGTTAGTTTTTGACTTTTCTGCTGATAGCTTGGATACTTCTGTAGCAAATGAAAAGCGACCATATTGGTTTACAGTTCGGTAGCGACTCATATAATATTATAAATAAGGCGTTTATTTATTTTTTATGTACTATGTTAGCTACATACATATATACATAACAATGCTCCTATTGTACTAAATCTTAGGACTACTGCATTTCAGTTCTGGAACCTGAGTATTTTCTCTTTAACAGATCCTCGATTATTCGTTACAGCTCGAAATTATCTTCATAGTTGTCTTTGAAGAGTAGCAGCAGCTCTAGCGCATCTCTGTAGTCATCCTCCTCCAAGCCCGCCGCTCTAAATCGATGCAGTTTAGCAATTTTCACGCGTTTCGCTTCGCGATGTAATGTCTCTAAGGTATCACCAAGCTCACTAGATGACTGCACAGCAGCTATTGCTGGCACAGAAATGAGTTTATCTTCCTTTTGCCTTCTTGTTGTTGTTGAAAGGAAACCCAATTTTGTCATTTCATCGGTGAATATTTCATTTGGAAATGGTATGCGCGTTGGTATTGCCATCGAAACTGATGCTACATGCGCCATACTCGCATGGTTGGCACATTGTAGATATAGTTGAAACATTTCTGAAACACTATCACATTTATACGCAGCCATACGCATCTGCTCTTTTGCCTTCTCTAAGGGTTGCTTGAGTCGTTCACGTGCTATGCCACGTACACACAACGATTGTATGATATAGTCAGTGCCAATTTTACAATTTGGCGTAAGTGATGTGAAAAGGGGTCCTTCGAATTTATCTAAACAATCGATGAGATCCATATCATGTTGCATTGGGAATGGCATAGCAAAAGCAGCGGAAGCTAATTTGCGTCCATAGTTGGTTAGATCACCACAGAAGCCGGCAAGAGAATATGCACTGGAAGCGTTGCGTAGTCTATAACGTAGTGTTATTGTATCTAGGTATCCCGCGAGTATAGCTGAAGTTTGATACAAATTATCAACTTTGTAATTAAGTGCACGTAACGGACGCGCAGCACCCAATTGACGCCACACGCGATCACATGTGCTAAGTGGCACAAATAATGATGCTTGCTCACTAAGTTTTTGGAACGCCAACGCGCTATTTACAACACGTATGGAATCTGTCATAGGCGCATCTAACAAATATAAATAATGTAAATATAATTTACCTATGAATTGAATAAAGAAATATGTTTTATCATACACACCTGCATTTTCGAAGAGCGTGTTTCGTGGTGAATATACTGGCATTGCAAAAATCGCTTTAGAATATTCATCATTCAGATGTTCCATACATTCTGTGGCTAAACCGGAGTAGCCATTGAAGCAATCAAATAATATTTGAGTACCTTGCATATAATCGCATTCTTCTACATATTGTCGTATTTTGTCACAGAAATCATATTCAAATTGTTCAGTCTTCCAGAGTTGTACACCATTTGAGAATGTATCGAAGGTTTGCTTCTCCGCATCATATTTATATTCATTAATTATATTTACAGTGCGTGGATGGTAGCGAGCGTAAATATAATCTGTCCACGTATCAACATTATCAGCTAAGTTATAATTCTGTTCCTGTATATCGATTATAGGATTTTCGAGATCCTTTTGGAAATCATGTTTGTGAGCTTGTGGTTGTTGTACAACTTCAACATCGGTGGATAGGTTCTCTAGATCCTCCTTGATTTTCTTCACTGGATCACCAGCACTATCATCCGCTGCACGCTTGATACTGTTACCATAAAGTTCGCCCTCACGTGGTAAATGCTTCAATGAACCATCCAAATCAACGAGAAGTAGACGTGGTGTATATGTCACTTGCCGCTTTGGGAAAGAATAAATCTATTATCATTTACAAGAGCTTTGTATAAATGCTTGCTACTTACATTTAAATTTACACCTTCTCTGTATAAAACGTCATGATTGATTTCAGAAGGTGCATCATCAGGATTGTAGCTGAAACTGGATTCCTGTGAGGTATTTTAATTATTGAAATCAATAATAATTTTAATTACTTTTTCCCCAGAACAAATCGTTTTATTAAAGCAATGACTCACCTGTATATTCCACCAATGTGTTCCAACATAGTTGGAATAATTACCAAACTGTAAAGTAATAATTTCACGAGTTGAGGACATTATAAATGGTTTTCACACTATTATTATGTTATTATTAAGTAATTTATAAAATTTTAAAACACCATACGTTCAAATTTGTATCATATCTGCCTGCATCTGCTTATACAAATAATTAAGCAGCAACAATGCGTCATTCTATCGGCTGGAGAAGCAGCTGATTAAAAAGTGTTGCCCATGTCAATGATTCCATGAACCTGAAAAGCTGTTTGCTCATATACTTTTTGAAAAAAGGATTTAAAAAAAAGATTAAACTTTTGCGAACTTTTTCTCTGGATGACATTTAAATAAAGAAGTAAAGATTGAGCTTGTAAATTTTATTTTATAAATATTTTTAACAATACTACATTATAAAATTTCTAATGCATTAATATTTCCTTGATTTAATTTATCGTTTTTCTGAATATCTAAAGATACATTTCTACCATTTTAGTTACTTCTCATCATCATTCAATTTCATCGATAGATAAGTATTCCAAATTAGAGCTATAAATTGCGCATATAAAACTTGATAGTTAAGTGGTACCAAAGAGAAATTAATCAATTGAGCCGCTGGCCAGAGCATATAATTGCGAGATAAAATAATTAAATAGTCTTTTTGGAAACGTTCTTTTATGTGTGCCGGTGTCTCGCCATTTATTAATCCGAAGATGCCTATTAAACTGGCAATGAATACTGGAGAAAATGTCGCCTGATCCAAAACCATTTTCTTTAATGCTCGTTTCAATGGAGGATTAGACTTTGAGACGATTTTATCTAATGTTCCATACCAGACTTTTATTACGGGGCCGACGTAGACCATGCCTATTGAAGCAAATTTTAAGATTCGATTAACATCCAAATTACGCAGTTCCCGTTTTTCCACCCAAGTTTGGCAAACAGCATCTCCAGCACCCATAATGGCACCTACTCGAATGCCTTCTATTATTAGTGCCCGTATTGATGTTGGCATATTGTAGAAATTTTACAAATAATTTTGATTATTACGGAAATAATTAATAAAAATAAATTATGGCAAAGATGACCGGTAAATGAACTGTTTGATTTTCATGAAAACGTAAACAAACACATGTGTAAATAGAACAATTGTTTGGCAGCACTTTTTGGCTCCGGTAGCACTGACGTTATTAATACTCGTGCACATTATCCTAAAAAAAACCATATTGTTACGATCTTGCTGATTAAACCACGAAGATTTACCAAATCCTTCGGGTACCATCTCTGGATTGTTAAATCAAAGTCCCCAACTTTATTTGCAGTTTCTTTATTTATACGGAACTTATTTAATGTCCTTTTATTATTCAGTAATTCACAATTCAATTACAATTCAATTTACTATTTACAATCACTTCTATACAACTTTCACAATGTACTGTTTTTATTACTTTACTGTAATGTAATCACCAACGCGTTTACTATACAGGAAATAAGGCAGAGCTGCAATCGCGACTGCGAGAAGCAATGGAAATCGATGGCATCGATTTGAGCCAATAAGAATTCCGCCGCGAGGATGAAGAGGTATCCTTGAAGGGCATTGACAAAGAAGAGGCTATTGATTCTGCGAAGGGGTTGGAGCAGCCATCAAGTAAGATTCAAGAAAATGCTCCTGGCTCATCTACCTGTATGGAAATGAACATGTTGTTGGCTGCAATTTCACAAATCAGTGCCAGCATGTCACAAATCAATGGCAACATGTCACATAAGATGGATGCACAGGATGTCCGTAATTCACAAAATATGTCTGTAATGAACGCGAATATGTCACAAATCAAAACCAACATGTCACAAAAGTTTGATGGATTAAAAGGAACAATCGCACAAATACAGCAAAATCTGGTGAGAGACAATACGGAACTTAAGGAAAGACTGGAAGTTTGGAAGGTCGGCAAAAAAAAAAATAGAAGAGTTAATTGAAGCCAAAGTCAACACATTAGAAGGTCGTTTCCGGGATTTGCAGTTAAATCATCCAACCACTTCAGTGAACGCTCCCAAGGTAAAACACCATCCTTTGACGGTAAAATTCCATTCCAAGTCTTCAAGCTCCAGTTTGAGAAGTTGGCTGAAACAAATAACTGGAGCATGGAGGAAAAATCTGCTGCGCTATTTGTTACGTTGAAAGGATCTGCAGCGGATATTTTGCTGACTACTCCCAAATATGAGAGGGAGAACTATGACGCAGTAATGCGAGCCCTGGAAAGACGATTAGGTGGCAAGCACAGGAGACAAATTTACCAGATGGAGCTGGAACAGCGTAACCAAAAACACAATAAATCTCTGCAGGAATATGCTTTTGAAATCGAGAGATTGGCTCATTTAGCCATTGGAGACGCATCGGGTGAGCATCTCGAAGGGTTGAAAATACAAAAATTCATCAGCGGAATAAAAGGCATTTACACCAAACGAGAGACATATGCGAATCCAAAGTTGACATTCGCTGAAACTGTTGCGTATGCTCAAACACGTGAAACGGCGGCACTCATAAGCAGACCAGCATACAACAACAATAAAGTGGAGGTTGAAACAGCAGATGTGATGACCGAAATATTGAGAACTCCAAAGTCGATAGAAAGAATGAATCGTTCTAGTGTCAAGAATCAGGCTGGAAAATGCTTTAAATGTGGAAAGCCTGGTCACTTCGTACGCGAATGCAAAACGGGTTCCAGCATACAAGAAGGACAGCGAAAACGGAAGGCTGAGGAAGATAAACCATCAACTTCTCAGTCGTTAAACTAAAACGAGCCAGTCTTAAGGGGCGTATGCTGGCTCCTGCAATTGAATGTCCCATTATCTCCGTCTCGCAAATTGGCAGAAAAACGAGCAACATTACTATTGGTGGAAATGTGGATGGACGAGCGCGAATATTAACAGTGGATACGGGCGCATCACACTCCAACATTCGAACTGACATGATCGCTAAAGAAGTGAGACCATTACCTGGAGCAATATTGAAAACGGAGACTGGTGAGGATATCCAAGTGGTGGGAGAAGTAACATGTGAGGTCACAATAGGGAATATGACGGTGTTACACAGTTTTATAGTCGCGCAGATTGTAGATGAGGTAATCATAGGAGTGGACTTCTTGATGAATGAAGGTATCAAAATCGACTTGAATAACAAAATTATGGAGTATAAGAACATGGAGGTACCACTAAACATTGGCTATTATTTCACATACAGCGGCAAACAAGTGGTCTTAGAAGACAGTGAACGGATTCCACCAAAGTCAGAAGCAGTTGTTTGGGCGAAAATTAATGGAGATTGTGGGACAAACAAATTGTGGGTTGTCGAAGCAGCACAAAATTCTACACCGGGCGTACTTATTGGTAAAACCCTAGCTAAGACACAAAAGAATGGACGCATCCCAGTGAGAGTATTAAATGACTTCAGATCACCAGTAAAAATTCCAAGAGGAACTGTATTAGGGCAATGTCAAGAGGTAGAAGCCATAATCAACTGTAATGATTCATTGGAAAACGGCTCCATTAGCAGGAAGGACATGGAGGAAGACGTAAATGCATGGACACAAGGGTTGGAAGACAAGTACAAGCACAAGGCCAGCCAACTTATTCGCAAATACCCCAACATATTCGACAAGGATAGCAACAAACCAGGCAGGACCAACGTAGTGAAACATTGCATTGATACTGGTGATGCAAGACTAATTTGTCAAGCTCCTCGAAGCGTTCTACTAGCCAAACGTGACGCTGTTGGCCAAATAATTAGGGAAATGAGCGAAAGCGATGTTATCGAACCATCGGCAAGTCCATGGAGCTCTCCGGTGGTACTCGTGAAGAAGAAAGATGGCCAGTTGCGGTTCTGCGTGGACTATCGGAGATTAAATGATGTTACAAAGAAAGACAGCTATCCTTTGCCCAGGATCGATGATACACTAGACTCGTTAACTGGCACAGAATGGTTCTCAACACTTGACCTTAAGAGCGGGTATTGGTAAGTAGAAGTGAGTGAAGAAGATAAAGAGAAGACAGCCTTTAGAGTTGGCAACGGTTTATGGCAATTTACGGTAATGCCATTTGGTTTATGCAACGCTCCTGTTACTTTTGAAAGATTAATGGACCATGTGCTCAAAGGACTACACTGGAAGACCTGTTTGGTGTATTTGGATGACATAATCGTATTGGGAAAGAGCTTCGACGAACATCTGAGTAATTTGGAAGAAGTTTTCCAGAGAATAGCTGGCGCTGGTCTTAAACTAAATCCTAAGAAGTGCTCTTTATTCAAGAAGGAGGTGAATTACTTAGGTCATCAAGTAACCACGAAGGGCGTGTGTACTGCGAAGGAAAAAATAGAAGCAGTGAAGGATTGGCCGAGACCCAGAAATTTGCATGAATTAAGAAGTTTCCTTGGGCTGTGTACTTACTATCGCCGCTTTGTTCCGAATTTCGCCAGTGTAGCTCACAGTCTCCATGAACCCACAAGGAAAAATAGATCTTTCGAGTGGAAAACTGAACAAGAAGAGGCTTTCCAATCTTTAAAATAACGGCTATGCGCTGCGCCTATGCTACCCGGTTCCAGGTGCAACATTTATTCTGGACACAGATGCTAGTGGTTATGGCATAGGAGGTGTACCTTCACAAGTGATTGATGGGCAGGAGAAGATAGTTGCCTACTATAGCCGGTCTATTTGGAAACCAGAGCGGAACTACTGCGTAACGCGGAGAGAACTATTAGCGTTGATGGATTGCATTAAACACTTCCACAAATATCTGTATGGTCAACATTTCCGCGTTAGAATGGATCATGCAGCGCTGAAGTGGCTACTACAGTTCAAGAATCCCGAAGGGCAGCTTGCCCGGTGGATTGAGAGGCTGCAAAGTTATGACTTCACCATCGAGCACCGCAAGGGTAATACGCACGGAAATGCTGACGCTATGTCCCGTCGACCATGTAGTTTGGAATGTAAGCACTGCTCAAAAGCCGAGGGTAAGGAAGACATAATAGACGTCCGGCTAATGACAGTTACATCAGCAGAAGAGTGGGAGGCAAGCCATTTAAGAAAATGCCAGCAAGAAGATCCGGACTTGGAGTTATTAATGCACGGATTGGAAACGAATAGACGGCCAAGTAAGGAACAAATGGCTGCGGAAAGTCCCATCGCGAAGGCATACTGGGCACAATGGAACAGTTTAGAGCTGATATCCGGCTGTTTGCATAGAGTATGGGAAAATGAAGATGGCCAGTGCTCTCGGAAGCTAATAGTAGTTCCGAGGTTGAGAATTCCGGATGTTCTTAAGGAATTCCATAATGGTCCTAGTGGAGAGCACCTCGGCATTACAAAAACGCTGGAGAAGATCAAGCAGCGGGTTGGTTGTCGTCAATCGGTCGCTGAGTGGATTGCTAATTGCATGGAGTGCATAGCAGCTAAAGGCCCAAATTCACGAAGCCATGGGCAGATGAAGCAGTATAACACAGGTGCACCATTTGAGCTGGTTGCCATGGATGAGCAGACAAGGAAACAAATACGTTCTTGTGGTTATGGACTACTTTAGTAAATATCCTGAGGTCTACCCAATTCTAAACCAGTAAGCGAAAATAGTTGCGGATGCATTCACTCAGAATTGGGTTACCAGATATGGTGCGCCTATAGAAAAGAAAGGAAGAAACTTTGAATCTGCGGTGTTCCAGGAGATGTGCCAGATACTTGGTATTCGAAAAACACGAACGACAACCCTGCATCCTCAATCAGATGGCATGGTAGAGCGATTCAACCGGACCTTGGAGGAGCACTTGCGGAAAGTAGTGGACAAGCATCAGGATGATTGGGATGTAAGCATACCGCTATTCCTGATGGAATATCGGTCCGCAGTGCATGAAACAACAGGTCAAACACCTGCGAGGATACTGTTTGGTAGTGAATTTCGGTTGCCCAGCGATTTAAAATTTGGAATAACTGGTGATGCCAGAAGAATTGGGAAGCAGCGAACTCAAATTATGAGTGACAAAATGAAGGCCAGTTATGACAAGGCGATGAACTCCGAAGGTTTCCAAAATGGAGATTTGATGTTGCCGTACAATCCACAACGGAAGAAAGGTGTGTCCCCAAAACTTCAATGTAACTGGGAAGATCCATACATGATAATCAAACGACTAAACGACGTAGTGTATCGAATCCAAGTCGTTGGGAGGCAAAGAAACAAAATAAAAGTGGTCCACCTAGAGAGGCTTGCTGCGATTGGAACAGCGAATGTGTCTGATCGGGACGATCAGACTTAGGTGGAGGGCAGTGTGGCGAAAATGCGAAGCGAATGTCAGATGAAAGACAGAAGCCGATAACTGGCATGTTCTAGAGCGTGAAACGAGAACATTCGTTATCGAGAACGATTCGATTATTCTAGGTGGTTGGTTGCGAGCAGCCGACTACTATATAAGGGCGACACTCAGCTGCCGAGGTAATCAGTCGAAAAGTAAACGCGTTGGTGATTATACTACGGTGAAGTAGTAAAAATAGAACATTGTACAAGTTGTAATACAAGTGATTTTAAATAGTGAAGTGAATTGTAAATTGAATTGTGAGTATTTTTGAATTAAAGCCCTGAATGTGGAATAAATGTAATTGGCATCTAACTTGGCAGCACCCAAGGAAATTTATGATGTTTGGCCACACTTAGCTCCATATGTTTTTGGACAAAAACGTGTGTTTATTAAGAGCTAGAATTATTTAAAAATTTCTATTCTAAAGGAAAATAATTTATTTATTTTGGATCTAAAAAGCGGTGTATGTTCAGTACAGCCACACAATGGGCCGTAAAAAGACTATACTTCAATTCCACGAAATGGAACTGGACGAACGTCTACTAAAGGTAAGCATTGCTACACAAACTTGAATAGTATTAGAAACATTTTATTGTCATCAATTGCAGGCTATTTCAAAAATGGGATGGCTCCAGCCCACTCTTATACAAGAGGCTGCAATACCATTGCTATTGGAAGGCAAGGATGTCGTTGTTCGTGCTAGAACTGGTTCTGGAAAAACAGCGGCATTTGCATTACCCTTATTGCAAAAGTTGCTTAATTCAAAATTAAATGCATCCGAACAGTGTACCAGTGCCTTAGTTCTGTCACCAAGTAAAGAATTATGTCAACAAACACGCACTGCAATGGAACAAATGGCTGATAAATGTGGCAAAGTAGTGCGCATTGTAGATCTTTCATCCAGCGATGTTGTCGCACAACGGCATGTACTTTCAGAACGACCAGATGTGGTGATATCAACGCCAGCTAAAATACTCGCACATGTACAATCAGGCGCATTGGATTTGAAGAAAATAGAAATTTTGGTTGTAGATGAAGCGGATTTGGTATTTTCTTTCGGTTTTGAAAAAGATTTCAAAAAACTTCTAGAACATCTACCGCCAATTTATCAAGTAAGTACAAGTGTGATTAGAAATCAAGTACATTTTTGATTAATAATTTGTAAACTTTTCCACACAGGCAGTGCTTGTATCTGCCACCTTATCAGACGATGTGATGAACATGAAAAACATTGTGCTTCATAATCCAGTTGTTTTAAAATTGGAAGAACCAGATCTTGTGCCCGAAAGTCAGCTTTCACATCAACGAATTTCTGCAGAAGAAAATGATAAACCGGCCATATTATATGCTTTATTGAAATTACGTTTAATTCGTGGCAAAAATGTCATTTTCGTCAATTCAGTGGATCGTTGCTACAAGTAAGTGACCTACAAGCTTTGTGTATCTTAAAAAAAATTCATTTACTTCATGATGATTATTTTGTATTGAAAATGAATGTGCATCATCTTCAGATGATGGCGCATACATGAATTACTTGTCTAATCTTCTCACTGACACATTTGTAGATATTTTTTTTTTCTTATGATAAGCTTTGTGGTAATTGGGTTGCTCTATGCATTTGTTTTTTAATAGGTTGAAACTATTCTTGGAACAGTTTCAAATAAAATCATGCGTTCTAAACTCAGAGCTGCCAACGAAAATACGTATACACACTATTAACCAATTCAACCAAGGTCTTTATGATCTGATAATTGCATCTGATGAGCGTATGCTGGAGAATCCTGGCCGTAATAAGAGTGATCGCGAATCTGGTGCATCTCGTGGCATAGATTTTCACTGTGTTGCCAATGTAATAAATTTCGACTTTCCCACCGATGTTAACTCCTACATACATCGCGCTGGACGTACGGCACGCGGCACAAATAAGGGTAATGTTTTATCATTTGTCAGTTTAAATGACAAAGAAACTAATGAAGCTGTGGAGGAGCGTCTGCGTAGCGGCTACATGAGCGATGATCAAGTGATCAAGTATGTGTATTGAAAGTAATATGTTTGAGCGCAGCTCTCAATGTAAAGTTCTTTCTTTTTCTTTTTAGAAATTATCAATTCAAATTGGAGGAAGTTGAACCATTTCGGTATCGCGCTCAAGACGCCTGGCGCGCAATCACACGTATTGCAGTACATGAGGCACGCATGCGTGAAATCAGAATAGAGATTTTCAACAGCGAAAAATTGAAGGGCTTTTTCAATGAGAACACGAGGGATCTACAAGTGCTGCGGCATGATAAACCACTAAAGACGGTTAAGGTACAACCACATTTATCTCACGTACCTGAATATATTGTGCCAAAAGCACTAAAACGTGTGGCTGCAGCAACTATTACACGCGCACCAAAACAATCACGCGGTTATCACTCGACAGCGAAAGCGGCTTATGAAAGTCAGAAAGATAATCCTTTGCTTTGTAGTGAAATCGATTATGGCCGGAAACATGGTGGTGGTAAAAGGAAGTGATAAACATCCGTTTTAATGTTTTATTTTAGGCTTTAATTATTGTTTTAAAATAAATTAAAATTCAACTCATTTTTTATGGTTTATCTTTTCACTTATGTATATACATATATACTTCTATGTATATATGAATCTTGTTTTATTCAGTAAATATAAGTATATACAAGGGTTGTTCTTAAGTATAAGCAAGTAAATATGAATTTATATAAGCATTTTGTATCACTACAAAATTTTTTAAATACTTTGTACATTAATTCTATGTATAATCTTACTGTAAGACTTCGTAGCGCGAGAGTAGAATTCTAATATTCAATAATAGTTGTAAATTATAAATCTGCATTTTACGAAAGCGTTCATAGTTGCGAAAAGTACTCCGAGGTGCATTGTATGTGAAATCCTGACCTAAAGTAATAATGCTTTTATGGCTTAAGAAAGTAAACTTTAAAAGAAATTAAAATTTAATTAAAAAAAAAAAAAGGAATTTGTTCTTGAAAAAGCAAAAACTCATACAAAATATAATTTTAAACTTACTAAATGTATTTGTGGAAAGTATAAAGTTATTTAGGGTGGTTAGGTTTCCAAAACCAAAACCTTCATAAAATTTTTTTTCAATGCTTGCACAATACTACTATGTGCAATTAATTACTTTTTATCACGCCCTACCCTGTCAACAAAAATTTAACTAAGCTTTTGTCGACGTGGCGTCATTCTCGACGTACTAACTAACGATAGATTAGCGCCGGCTGGCAGTGCACCGGCGGCAGGCAACTGCAAGTGCTGCACCACTAATTGCGGTTGTTTCTGCAATAGACTTTCTGCAGCTAAACGTTGTTGCTCTGCGGGATCTTCGTCATCATCTGAGATCAATGATATGCTCAAGTCACTTGATAGTTTCAAAGAAATGGGCGGCGGATTGGGCGAGACCATTGGTGGTGTATCTACCAATTGACCTTTACGTCGTATCGATGCTGTATTCGGTTGACCATTTGCAAACTCTGATATGCCACAGGAGGCAAGCCCTTCGCGCAATTTTGTCAGTGACAACTCATAAGTACGATTTGCGATAATTGTATGCACCGTTGTTTCATCGGGTAGCATGGGGAATAATTCGCTACCACTAGTAGATTTGAGACAATTTCCAGCTGTTGAGGAACGTGGCACAATCGAGACGGTTACTTCTTCGTCAACTTGCGCGCTATATGGTGTTAGTAATGCAGGGTAAGTGGTAGGTTTTGAAGATGAAGGAGGCGTTGTTTCAGCAAGTGAAAAACTGTTGGCGATAATAGGTGTTGTTATAGGCGATACTGTCGCAACGGAGGTGGTTATGGGAGAATGTGTATTAATGGAAATATTTTTTGGTGGCGGTTCAACCAAAAATATATCAATATCACTGTCATCACTAAGCACTATACTTTCATTATTTACTAGAGTTGGTTGTTTATGACGTTGTGGTTGTTGAGATTTACGTTTTCGTTTCACGCGACGTGGCATAGGTGCTACCGATGCAACTGGTGTTTGTGATAGAGGCGTGCTTGCCAAATTTTGTACTGGTATAAGCGTTATATTCGGCACCTTCGACAGCTCTATAGTTTGATTAGAATAATTATAGACTTTTGAAAGATCCAGGTTGCTGGTTGAACGTATGTTGGAAATCGGAACAAGTGGTGGGGGCCCTTCGGGATATGGCAATGACTGATTATGATTATGATGCACTTGAGCATCTTTTTTTATTTGGAGCGATGCATTTTCTTCGTCGTCTGATAATAAGTCAATAGTTACGCTGGCACATACATCACTTAAACCCTTTTTGTTGCGGCGTTCAGTCTTTTTCCGTTGCATTAGTTGATGCTGCTTAAAGCCTGCCCCTGCCAGTAAAGCCTTTGCCCAACGTAGCCGTTTTTGCCGCAGCCGTTTGTTGTCGAATAAAGAGGGCGAAATATAGAATGGTCCGGAATGTTTTTGAGATACATTTTGATGGTTGTTATTTATTTTATTATTGTGAGAATCTGCTTTAGTCGATTTTACATTTACCATCTTCACTGAAATGATAAAAGGTAGAGCGAGAGATTTAGGTTATAAAAGTTGTTTTCATTTCTATGTAGTGTAAACAAACCTTTAGATGCATTCATTTTAATTTTCAAGCAATTTCAAAAATACAATATATTTTTTCAGGCCAACGTTACAGTAACTGGTTGGTCGTAATTAACTGAGGTACAGTCCTTTTTGCAACTTGCATAATTTTACGTATTACCCCAGTTCAATATTCTTCCTTTGTTGACAACGCATTGTTTTAGAAAATGTTTCACTTTTGTGCTAGTAATACTCCTTTGCTAACAAAGTAGCAAATATATGAAATAAAAATTAAAAAAATCGGTTAAATTACAATAATTTTGTAAACAACTGCAATATTTCTGTTTATTTTGTTTCTTTTTTTTCTGGTAGCTAAATTGAAACGCATTAGGGTTGCAATTTGTTTGTTGAATGACAGCAACCACTTGATGTCTAAAGCAACCATGTAATCAATGTTACCAGATGATTGAAATTTGTTGTAAATTATTACCGCAAGCAGTGCTGCAATTTTAATTATTTTACAAACACAAACCTCAAACTTTAATAATTAAAAAACTAGAACTGGCATAATTTTTATTTTACTTTTTATTTTTACTATTGATTTACTTCTTTAGATTTTCTCTTTAAAGACTTGTCATTTTTAGCGAGTAGTCAATTGAGAACTAAAACGTACAGAAATACTCATCTCAGCTTAGAAAAAAGTCTTTATTCTTCGATGGATGTTGCGGCTAACAGTATTCTTAGTGTTAATGCTGACTAAAACGAGATTAACTACAACTTTATATTTATACATTTATACGTGAAAGAGTTGACTGACTTTCACTACCAGGTCCATTCGCTTAGCTTTTTTATACAGTTCGGATAAAGCAGAACTAGCGCCCTGTGGCAGAGGAAAGTATCTTCTCTTTTTAGCTCTGTGGCTTTTGCTTTGTCTTAGCTATTGTTTACACAGTTGTATGAGTTTTGTAGTTATACCAAATGCGTACATTGTGAAAACGGGTACCTCTTTTTGAACTGTCGAAGGTGGCTTTAGTATTGACCAAGAGAGAGGTTTTGTCAATTTTTGTTTTACGGGCGATTACTAAAATTTGGATAGCGGCGAAGATTTTGATCAACGAGGTGGGCCATCGTTCATAGGTCACATTGTGCCGCTCTTCTGCCGGAGCATCACAGCAAGAACTTTGCTTTGTTACAGATTGAATAAAACGCTCACTTACTCCGGTGTAAACAGATAATCTCTGCAACCAAAAACACGATTGAATTTGCGCATTTTGAATGACCGCCGTTAGTTATCCCTTTTATAAGGACAGCTATACTGTGTTACCTTCCAATTTAAGACCTCGGATATTCCAGGTGTCCTCATCCGTGGCTAATTGCTTCATTTTATAGGAGTTGATATTTACGAAATGGATCACAAGGCTACCTACCGTACAATCACGTTACACATAATTGGTCAGTCTATATTCCACCCTGAGTCAAAATGATTTGGTGATTCGCCTTAAAGTAAAAATATTTCTTCAACATCCATCATTCTACTTAAATCCAAACAGAGCTAACGAGAGCTTTAAATAAATATTATCTAAATCGTAATAGAAATATAGTGAAATTAAAAAATAGTAGGAGCACGGTGCGGAGTATTATTGCTTCTAGAAATGCTGATCGTTCCCCTGATCAATTAATATTTTTGCGATCAAGTAGCGTACCTTAACATAAGCAAATCTTGCGCAATCTTTCCGTGTTAGGCTTGGGATGTGAGGCCTGAGCGTCCGTCATCCAAAAGATGTGATGAGCCAGCGCGAAGGATGCAAGAAAATATTAGTCCTTGTGACATCTTCTGTTAGAAGCGAAACTTTCGCGCCGAGTACTTACGTTTACTCCAGTAAACACAACCACACCAAAAGAAAGATTTATTCTTTAAATTTTGTAATTTACGTCCGACAAACAGAGCGAAAAAAGGACAACGTGGTTTCTATAAGCGGTTTATCGGCCGCCATAGAATATAATTGCTCAACCAGCATTATAGCACACATCCTTTAACGATTTTAGTTTTAATTTCCATTTCCTTAGATTATTTCGAGTTTCATCTATACTGGCAACCCTAAAAAGTAGATGGTAACCAGCTGAGCCGGTTTTACGAAAAATTCAAATTGCTCTTGATTGATCTTTTACGGCTGTCAGAAGCTTAGGCGCCAATTCATCTTTAGCGTTCAAGAAGGGTAACTTTGGTTGGGGTTGAAATCACATAGTTAAAATACACACATGCTTCGGCGCGGTGAAGAACTCACTTAAACAAATACAGAGAATGCGTGACGTACAGAATCTGCATTCACAACAAACAGTATTTTAAGCCCCTGTCGGAAATATGTGGAGAGTTACTGAAGCGCTCCACATCGAAGAGTTTTTCCGTAGGACTGAGAGAGATCGTATAATTAAGTTCAGAGCATATCGAGGAGTAACATCGGGTATTGACATTTACAGCTCTTCGTTGCCAAATGAGACTTCATACAAGGTTTATCTATCTTATGATTCTCTTCACTAAATGTTGAAGAAAACAATACAAGCTCCAGATTAAGAGAATACAAAGCTGCACCCCTACACCCCTTGTCATCAAACAAAAAGTCAGCGGTCTACTACCTAGTGCCAAAGCGTCGACGATGACGAAATGAAAGCAGATGAAGAGATAGGAAGTACCCGACTTCACTTAGTGTCTCCTATGTCAAACAGCTAAGAGAAGAAATAATGGCGTGTTATTTTGTCTGTCGGATAGGAAGAAGATTTTTACTAAATTATGAGGCTTAAAATGAAATTAGCTGAAACCGCTGAAACGTATGAAGGGCAAACTCTTCTTTCAATTTGTGGTGTGTCTCTTGATGCGTCTTTTTTCAAAAATAGACGGATCTACTGCTTATCCTAAGCCGTATTCGAACGGCTGGTGGATTTTTATACGGATCTTTTAATTTCATGTCAGAAATACACTCGGAGGGGTTGACATTCCCTGCCGAGGGGCGACTGAAATTGGAAAAATTTATTTAAAACTGATTATCTATAATTTTGGAAGTTGGTCGGGCCAGAATTTCGAGCCCCTGAGCCCTCGCAATTCAGTCTGCACTGAGAACCTTTACGACTATTGCGCATGATGCCATGCGATGAGGGTCACATTGTAAATGCAAACTCTTTTAATTTTTATTTCAAGGCCAGTGAAGGTCACGACGTGCAGCTACTCTTCTCTATGCAACGTTCTTTGACCTTTTCGCCCGCGTATATGAGAAATTTCTGCATCTTCACTCCACTAAGCGACCAAACTCTTTATATAAGCTCCAGCCTTCAGTAGGTTTCAAATAATTTTTCTTTTTCTTGGCGATTCACATTTTAAATATGCGCTTAATAAGCTGACGGGTTCGACTGTGCAAAGTGGCGTTTTTCATGGGTAATCTGAGGTTCGTTGCACTTCACGACAGTGACCTCTGAAAAGGGCAGTCTAAAGGGTGAATACATGAATATTCAATATTATTTACTAATATACATATGTATATACGTATATATAACGTATGTGTATAAGTTTGTATATTGAATAATCCAAAATCCAAGTATATAATCAAGATAGAAGAACGGAAAATGTACAATAAAATAAAATAAAAATAGACCAACAACATCTATGTACATATATAAGTATATATGTTATGTAAATATATATCTACAACTGAACTTGTTAAACAACAACATGAATGGCCATTTAACACGCAGCGTTCATTGCTCATATTCGCTAGCCGGCTCCCATCCACTCTACACG
This sequence comes from Neoceratitis asiatica, assembly GCA_030068015.2. Classification (NCBI taxonomy): domain Eukaryota; kingdom Metazoa; phylum Arthropoda; class Insecta; order Diptera; family Tephritidae; genus Neoceratitis; species Neoceratitis asiatica. The sequence goes on along the minus strand of CM061525.1, from coordinate 35,666,368 downwards.
CGCTTAATTTATTCCAATCCCGTTGTAGTAACTCAAAATGTGGCTAATACATAATGTAATAACTCCATGGGAAGCGGAGAAGAAACAGCTGAAGGCGGGCAAAACACACATAATAAGACAATAAGAAATAGAAGAAGAAGAATACGAAAAGAGGGCGCTGCCCGAATGTAACCGAAGAAAAATGGCCAACGCGCACCCCCCACAACGCAAAGCAAAAGCAATACAAGTAACAACGACGGCAACAACAACGAAATCGTAAATTATACCAATAACAAATACTCGTAGTTAGGTGAGAAAACAACAACAATAACCACAATATAGTACAATAAATACAACACAAGTATTTGTAAAATACGCCAGCCATTTGGCGCCACCCCCAAAATTTGAGTAATTCACGTTGTACATACATATGTACATACATACACGGAGGGTTACAGCGGCGGTAGTGCGGTTACACTGCTATACGTACATCCGTTTGTTGGGAGTCTCGCGCTGCTATTCCTACATTCGTTACTGGTTTATGTGGTTGTGTAATATTTTATTACTTTTTAAGAATCCATCGTTCGGCCAGTGATTGAGCAGCAAAATGAGTTCTGGTGCAGTGCGCAGGATCCACTTATGCGTAGCCGGAAGTGGGTTTGAGGGCAACATTGTATATGGCAAGCTTTTACTCAATGGCTTCGCTTTGCAGATCGAGGTGCCGAGTTGAGTCAGTTTCGATGTGCAGCGTTACGAGGCTGCGTTCAACTTTAGTTGCGATGGTGTCACCAAGTGGGGCAGGTTCTTTTTGCGCAATGTGTTCTGGTATTTTCTTTATTCTTGGCAGACGTGCGAAAAATTTAAGATACTGGTGGAATGGTCTCGATAAAGATTCCAAGAGGTGTGGAAACATCCAGCTAGCCTAATATTTATGAGAAGAAATGAAGCGGGGTTCCTCATTAAAATGCGATTACACTCAATCGCTATGGGACTATGGTGCCAAATAGTTTCCGATAAATAACAAAGATTATTAATTATCCCTGCTCGATAGATTCATATTTTTCTGCGGGGATAACACCATCCAAGGTACGATAATTGGGGTGACGTAAGGACAATTTCACTCAAGAAATTCGAGCTATTCAGTGCCAGTTTCCCGAATAAGCTGAAATTGATAGAACAGAACAAGCAGATTAATCGTGATATTCCCTGAAAAAAAGAAAAAAAACCATATTCATGACGCCGAAATTAACAAAAGGTATGGTTCCCGCGCGGCCGCAATAGCCGAGTGGATAGCATTGCGTACTACCATTCGGAATGCCTTGTTTCCTATCCATGTTCGAGCTGCATCCAAAATTATATAAAATTGATTTTTCTAATTCCGGTCGTCCCTCGCTAGGGTATGTCAAGTCCTCCGAGTATATTTCTGACAGGAAATAGAAGCTCCTCATAAAAATCCATCGTCCGTTCAGAGGCGGCTTAGAATAAACTGTAGGTTTGTTGGTAAAAACATAAAGACTCAAAACCACAAATTGCTGGAGGAGCTCAGCTGAAAATCGCTTCAGCTTTAGTTATGCCAACTTTCCATTCGGTGAAGATCAAACCTTTATCGACACAAGAAAACAGAAAAAAGAGATCTCGCTCGTATGTAAAAAAGAATAACTGCAAAACGATACGACTTTCACTGGAAGGCACCCTTTGATGACATTTCGCTACCCACACTTCGAAGTAAATACTCGAATTTCATAACAACAAAAACATCTATACATTTATATAAGTACTTTCTCCTCTTAAATGTAACATAATTTTAAAGTTAGAAACTTTAGAAGCTCATTACCAGTAATTTTAAAACTTCGTCGAATTTTCGACTCCGTGTGTCTGTCAACATATTTTCCAAAGCAGAAACTTTAATCTCTTAAAAAATAAAGCTTCTCCCTGTATCTATTGATGAATTTATGTCGTAAATTGAATATGTTCATTATTAGAACTTCACTACTATGGACTAGCAAGAAAGAGTTCTTGAAAATTACTAATACGATTAAAGAATTTTCAAAATCTATTAAAGATATAGAAAGTTTTGGTTAGATATTTTATATGTATACCCCAGTGTCTGACTATCTAAATTTTTTTGGTAGTATTCTCAATGACGACTAGATAGGAAACTTACTCAAATTCCCTCATTTTGCAGTTCAGAGTGTTTTACCATCGGACATTCTTATGATGGCAGCAGTGTCAGATATTTTATTTTTCTACCTCAGTGCCACCATTTGGAGCAGACTCTAGAAATGAAAATTTTCCTGTCTAGTCATCTTTGGTATCCTTTCAGAGGACAACTTTTCTCTTTTGTAAAATTCCAAGAACAATAAAAGCCAAAGATTGCGCCAGTCACAGACACGTTACTCACAATTATAAATCAGCTGCTGTTTTTCTGACGTCACCATGAACAAGAAAAAAATTCTGCCTTCGGCCAGTACGAAGACTTTCCTTAACCTTTCATGAATATATCTTATTTATTATTATATATATCTTATCATGAATGCATTATTTTTGTCAAAAACAATACTAAGCTTTAAATAAACATATTAAATAATTTGCTGAAAACACATAATTTTTGAAAATTTATGAAGATCGTAATATTTAAAACAACCAATGAATGAATCAATGCTCCTTCCATCCTTTTAAACTCGCTTATTTTTCTCTCTAAAATTCTCAGTATACTAAAAAAATAGATGGTTTGATACCAAGGTTTGTATAGGAAAAGGTTACGACATTTGCTGACGACATCGAATCAGCATCGTCACACGCACAGTCTAGACATTTGTATCATCAATTACAGGTTATGTATAAACTTTTTTTAAACTTAATAACAATAATAATAGGAGATACTTATACAATTTAAAAGTTTAACACTATTTTATATAGAAGCAAAAAGGTTCGCCAATTTGTTTAATATTTTGAATTTTGCTTAAAAATAATATAATTTTTATAACTTAAATATTTTTAAAATTTAAAATACATTTTTCCTTCAAGAAAAGACAATAAAGACTATTTCAACATCTTCTATGGATAAAATTATTCAAATCTAATTTAAAGCCTTTGGCAACCAACACAATTCAACGAACCTTTACTAAAACACATTTATTAAAACACATTTTTTTTTGTCAAAATAATTTTTTTCATTCAACATAGTTATAGCGACAATCCAACTTTTCGATACCATTTTTGTAGTACGATTTGTCATTTACTTCAAAATAGACCTCAGTTTCGGTGCTCACCTCTGCATTCGACGGAAATTTCTTCCCAGCGAGCATTCTTTTGAGAATTGAGAACAGGAAATAGTCGCTGAGGGCCAGATCTGGAGAACGCGGTGGATTCGGAAGCAATTCGAAACTCAATTCAAGGATTTTGTCATCGATTTCACTAACTTGTGACACGGTACTTTGTCTTGGTGTAACAGCATTTTTTCTTCAAAGGGGTTGGTTTTCGGTGATTTCGTCCCTCAAATGATCCAATAACGCTATGTAATAGTCGCTGTTAATGATCCTTCCTTTTATTTCATGCGCATCTCAAAATACAGATTCTATAAACTTGCCAGCCGACTGTTGCGTTTATCCACACTCTGGAGCGGCTTCATCGTATGCAGTCCACTCGGATGACTATCGATTGGGTTTCGGAGTGAAACCATGAAATCATGTTTTATCCATTGTCACATATCGACCCAAAAACTCGTAGTCTTTGGTCAAAAGTGACCCTGCGCGGCACCCACTTGGCACAGAGCTTTTTCATATCCCAATATTCGTGAATGATATGAAGTACACGTTCAGTAGATATCTTCAGAGTGCTAGCTATTTCATACAATTTGAATTTACAGTCATTCAAAATCATTTTGTGGATTTTTTTGAAGTTTTCGTCGGTAACAACCGCTCTTGGGCATCCACTGCGTTCATTGTCTTCGGTGCTCATTTCACCACGTCTAAACTTAGCATATCAATTCTTGATGGTTGTTTTTTCTGGGGCAGTGTCCGGAAGGTCAGGTCAAGGTTTTGCTTCAACTGTATTTTTTTCCATTTAAAAAGCAATATTTTATCAACATGCGAAATTCCATTTCGTCCATTTTATTCTTCACAATAACAAAAGTTGCTTCCATCGTAGAGGTTTAAAAGTATGGAATCTTCTGTATTTTGCAGGAAACTGTCAAACTCTCAGGGTTTGACTGTCAAATAAAAAATCATAATGGCTGCGCGCAAGTTGACAGGCAAACTCGACGATGCGGACATCGCTGGAATGAAAAATTTGAGCAATAAATACTTATACAGAGGCAATGAAAGGATTAACAAATAACAGAATGTCATTTTTAGAAATTTTAGAAATCAGGTGATCTCAGCTGTTTTCGAATGTAAACAAACAAAATGGCGGTTTCCACACTTGTAAAGCTGTACGATGGTTGCTTGATTCAAAATGCTATAATTCATAAACTAATGAGCCGACAGCTGACAAATTTATACACACGTCTTTTGAAGGTTGGAACTAACTAAAGATCATATCGATTTAATTCTAGCAGCGCCATCTATGTCTCAGGCCGGGGACATTTCAATTGTCCGCTAGTCATCTCCATAAACCTTGGCAAACAGTTGGGACTAAACAGTCATAGGACGTAACGGTTTACTCAAAACTCGATTTCTTTTTATGTTTTCATCTTTATAATAACGAAAAAGTGGGCTTATTCGATTACCGTATTAGTGAAAACAACAAAAAACATTAGGAAAAAAATTTCATAGTTGCCAATTGTGTGTAGTAAAAAAATTGTAATTATGAAATTTTTCCCCATGTTAAGCACTTGGACTTTAATTTATGGACTAATATTTATGGACTAATAAAGTATTCTTAAAGATGACTGTTAATTTTCCTTATCGAATGAATGAATAATTATATGTTTATATTTGGCGCTTTGTAACCGCTGAAGCGATTTTCGGCCGAGCTTCTCCTCCAATTTGTGGTTTTGCATCTTGATATTTTTACCAACAAATGGAGGGACCTACAGTTTATTCTAAGCCGCCTCCGAACGGATGATGGATTTTTATGAGGAGCTTTATTTCATGTCAGAAATACACTCGGAAGGTATGACATTCCCTGCCGAGGGGCGACCGCAATTAGAAAAAAAATTTTTTCCATCATTTTGGATGTTGCTCGAACCTGGGCTCGAATCCAGAACTTCCGAATGGCAGTACGCATTGCTAACCACTCGGCTATCGCTAATGAATAATTAAATAAAATAATTTTAGCCAGCAGTCATGCATCCTTACCTTTCGGTAAATAAATTTCTTTGTCAGAATATTTACATTTTAGTTTTTTTAAGGAAACATTAAACGATTGGAATAGATTTTTTTGCTAAATTACTATCTACATATGTATATACTTATTTTCAGAACTATTTAATAACAATTATAATATTTGGCTGTAAAATTTGAAGTTATAATTGAAAATTTTCGGTAACGTATACGCCATGTCATCCTTTTTTTCCTTCCTAGAATACATACGTACATACACACAAAAATATAAGCTAAAATACAACAGCTTATTTATATATTCATTTAATGAAATGCATTTTAATTCAGTGTATTTAACAGTTCAACAGAATTGGCCAATATAATTGGCTACGAATATGGCGATAATTAACTTTACGTTGTGCATAATAAAAGCAAAAAAAAAAAATAATAAAAAATACATATACATATATATGCACATATAATATATGTGAATGCTAGTAAATTGTAAAATTAGGCTTATCACGCGTTTTGTGAATAATTGTTGGCCTTTGAATGCAATTGTTTTTAATAAATGACAACAACAACAATGCTGCATGTATGTATGCAACATTAAAAAAATTGCAGCAATTATGAGAAGTGGCGTTCTAATTATTCATATACACATAAAATACAAATAAATACAAGCGCACATACATATGCACGAGTACACTTCAGTATTTATATAAATATGGGTAAATAAACAAGCAAACATTTAGGGCTTAAATTAGTGACAATAATCGCATAATGCAAACAAAAACAAATAAATAAATAAATAAATAAATAAATAAATATGTCAACAAATGGTGTGAGCTGCAGGCTATTTAAGTGTGAATGATTATGATACACACAAGTATAGTAATTATGTAAGTATGCGCATATGAATTCACTTATATTTTTGCATAAATACTTGTTTAAATGAAATTCCCGTTATTGTATGAAATTCCCTGCTGGAAAAATGAGTCATTCGACAGTTTTTTGCACCTTTTATGAGCGGATGATGATTCACTGTATCATTATAAAGTAATAATGACATAAATGAAATTTAGCAATATTTGATGTAGATAAATTATTGTTCAGTTAATCATTAATTTGATGAGCAGATGTAGTAGTGGTCTCCCAAACAGCTGTTACTTCTACCATTGTCTTATAAATAAAAATGAATTGCTGTTCATTTGTCTCGATAAAACTCTGGAAAGGCTGGAACGATTTCGCTAATTTTGATCTTGGAATATTTGTGTCAGTTTAGGTTAGGTTCAAACGGTAAAAAACATCCCGGAAGTGGATCACGAATTGATATATTCGAAAAAGTCGTAGTTATTACTCCATTTACTTGAAATCGAGTTCATACATAAATACCTACTACTGTTTCTTCGTAGATGTGAACCAGGAACCAACCTAATCGAAAGAAATTGAATTTATCGTTACAAATTTGGTATATATGTAGCTTTTTTCTTCGACTTATATAAATCTTCGAAAAAAAAGACTATTCGAGAAAAGTCAGATTTATGATTCAGTTTATATAAAATTGTTTTCTTTCCAGTAAGTGGACCAGATATAAATCTTATTGAAAGAAAAACAATTTTTATTGTTCGATTTGGTTGAATGTTTGTACGAAGTTATTTTTGTGTCTAGATAAATTTAGATGGCGGTCGCAGCAGCAGAGTGAATAGCTGAGATGTGCGTTCTACTATCCGGAAAGCTAAAGTTTGGAGCTCGGCCGAAGAGCTTCAGCACTTACAAAGCGCTAATTACAGGTCAGTTGAAAAGTCCCCGGCCTGACACACAGATGGCGCTGCTATAATTAATTAATTAATGATTTTTAGTTAATCCTAACCTTCAAAAAGACGCGTGTATAAATTTGACAGCTGTCGGCTCATTAGTTTGAGAATTATAGCATTTTGAGTGAAGGAACTTTTGTTATTGTGAAAAAATGGATAAAAAGGAATTTCGCGTGTTTCTAAAATATTTATTTTCGAAGGGAATAAACACAGTTGACATAAAAACTTGGCTTTCTAACGAGTTTCTTCATACTGATCCAGGAAAATCAACAATCAAAAATTGGTATGCTAAGCTTAGCCGTGGTGAAATCAGCACCGAAGACAGTGAACGCAGTGGACGCCCAAAAGAGGTTGTTACCGAAGAAAACATCAAAAAAATCCTCAAAATGATTTTGAAATTTAATGAAATAGCAGGCACTCTAAAGATATCAAATGAATGTATAAATCATACCATTCACAAATATTTGGGTATGAAAAAGCTCTGTGCTAAGTGGGTGCCGCGCGGGGTCACTTTTGACCAAAGACTACGATTTTTTGGGTCGATATGTGACAATGGTTGACACATGGGTCCATAACTTTACTCCGAAGTCCAATCGACAATAATCCGAGTGGACTGCACACGATGAACCCGCTCTGAAGCATGGAAAAGCGCAGCAGTCCGGCTGGCAAGCTTATGGCGTCTGCATTTTGGGCTGCGCATAGAATAATTTTCATTGGCTGCCTTGAAAAAGTATGAACCACAATTAACGACTATTACATTGCATTAATGGACTCTCTGGAGGACGAAATCACAGCATTTGAAGAAAAAGAAAGTGCTTTTTCGCCAAGAGAATGCACAAGTCAGTGAAGTCGATGGCAAAACCCCTTGAAGTGGGCTTCGAATTGCTTCCACATCCACCGTGTTCTCCAGGTCTGGCTCCCAGTGTCTATTTTCTTTTTTTCAGACCTCAAAAGAATGCTCGCTGAAAAATAGAAATTTTCATCGGGTGAAGAGGTGATCGCCGAAACTGAGACCTATTTTGAAGCAAACGACAAATCATACTACAAAAATGCATCGAAAAGTTGGAGAGTCGCTATAATCAGTAAATTACGATTGAAGGAAACTATGTTGATTTAAAAAATGTATTTTGCCAAAAAAATGTGTTTTACTATGGTGGATCGGGGACTTTTCAATTGACCTGTTATGTATATGTCACTATATGTCTTGTGCAGTACATTGTTCCATCGCCTGCGGCATTCGCCATTGTCTATAGTCCGCAATGGACTATAAATCTGCAAAATATTTCTCATAGAATTTTCGAGCATTACCCCAGTCGGCCAGCTTCTCATATTCATGCATTTTTGGTTCTCGCTATTTCTTTTTGAATATTAAAAAAAAAAAAAATATGCCGGCGTCTTTTAGAATTTTTAAATGAATTTCATATTTTCAGCGAATCTCAGTTTCCTATTCGGTCTTCACAAAGCACATGAATTTATTAATGCTCAGACTGAATTTGCAAGCGAAACGCTCCGACTGCACGCCATGAAAATATATTTATAAAAAAAAGCAACAACAATAATAATTGCTAAAATTTACAAGGGTCGCTTAAATTTAATGCGAAACACATTAATAAATTCACACTAAATGCGTAGTTATATATAAAATACATACATACATACATACGTAGCGTAGGTATTTATGTAAATGCGTATACAATTATTCTCACGCACATTAACAAAGTATATTCAAATTAACATATGCGCACACATTACCGTTAATATTGTGAACTGTAGCAGCTTTTGGCCATAAGCCTATTCATACTTATACATATTTATACATATAAATATATAAACATTCCTACACAGACACTCGACAGTACGTGCGCGCGTTGCGCCTTATCAGCGTCAATTTGTTCACACTTGTCGCGCTCGCTGGGAGGTCACGCGGCATTTGCGTTTCATGGTAATTTGGGATCGTAAGGGTTGACGCCGGTGTTGGGCATATTGGCAGGGGTTTGATTTATAATCGCAAACAGCAATGGTAGACAACAACAACAACAACGATTTGCAACATATGGAAAGTGTTTAATTAGCGAAAATTTAAAATTTATGAACTTCGCCAAACGAAAGTGACCAATTTGCTAATAAAATCCTATATACTCGCACATACACTCATACTCATATATGCATGTAAATATGTGCAATAACATATACGCCGCGTTAGTAATTATGTGTGGAAACAAGTTTATGCTCGGCTATGATAATAATGAGTGCTTATTCAAGCTATATGTATATGCATATCAATGTAGTACGTGGAAAACGTGAAATTTAAAACAATTACTTTGATAGGAAGTTTCAATACATATGAAAACAAAAGCCTAATTAAGCACTATAAACACTTTTTTCAGTAAATTTAATAACTAAAGTTAAACTTTTTAATTGAGTCGATTTGATTTAATTTAATTTTCCAATCAACATTTAATCACATACATATATATGTTTAAGTTAACTCTTTAGGCATTTGACCTTGAGTGTGCTATATTTAAATCTACTTAGGTTAGGTTGACTCTAGATGGTCTCACATAGACGCCCAGAAACACTACATGCGACCTGTACTGCCAATCTTCTTGTCCTCTCCTCTCAAATTGAAATAGTCGTTTTAGCCATTTATCCATCGCTGATACAAACTCCTGCAGCTTTTTCGCCAAGTTAGGTCAACCTGCTGAACGACTGGAATTGTTGTCCTTTACCAGACCTCATTTGAGGACATGCCAGTCCAACAGGCAATGCCCGGTGAATTATCCTACTAGAAAACTGAAGTCTGACCTTTATGTTGCTGATATGAACTTATCAAGTGTCCAGCCATTATGCATGCCTCACATCCCGAATGATTCTAATAAGTCGATACTTACGTCTTGTACTGAAACGACACTCTCTGTAGCCAGCTCATCAGCTATCTCATTTGTTTCGATGCCCATATGTGATGGTACGCAGTAAATTGAGATTTTCTCTTTGAAAATAATACCTTAATGACAGTTTGGCTTCTTCGTCGTCTCTTTTGGCATAGGCACCCTCTACGCGATTATAGCCGAATCAACAATAGCGCGTTACTCGTACCTTCTCTTCTCTGTTTGGCGCCACATGGAAATACCAAGTTAAACTTGATCACTCTTCACCTGATCTTACCAACGGAGTGAAAGCCTTCCTCCTCCTCTGCTTCCACAAACGGCTGTTTCATCGAACACTTTCTATGCTGCAGTGCTTTCATGCCGTTGTATAACTTCTACAGCTCATTGTTCCACGCGCAAAGAACCATAAATCTTTCGCAAAACTTTTCCCTTGAGATTTCCTAAAGCCAACTCATCGGATGCCGATATTGTCCAATCTTCTGCAGCATATATCAAAACGAGAATGATGAGCGTCGTGAAGAGTTTGGTTTATATTCGTCGAGAGAGGACTTTACTTTTCAATTGCCTATTCAGTCCAAAGTAGCATCTGTTGGCAAGAGTGATTCTGCGTTGGATTTCAAGGCTGACATAATTGGTGGTGTGCTGGTTCCTAGATAGGCGAAATTATCTACGATTTCGAAATTAGGGCTGTCAACTTCGACGTGGGAGCCTAGTCGCGAATTAACGGATATTTCGTCCTGCCTCGTTTACTGCCAGACCCATTTGTTTTGCTTCTTTTTTTAACCTGGAGAAAGGAGAACTTACGGTGAGGTTGTTATACGGTAACAATTGTACACTCTTGTAGAAGATTGTACCTGGTTTACTTAGCTCTGAAGCTCATATTCCTTTCTCCAGCATCAAATTGAAGAAATCACGCGATAAAGAGGCAACCTTATCTGAAAACTCAATTGGTATCGAACGGCTCGGAGAGGTCCTTCCAATTCTGACTGTTTTTTTGAAGCCACTCTGATAAGATCCAATCAGCTTGTGGAGCGTGGGCTTTAGTCTTTTACATAATACGTTAGATAGGACATCATATGTTGTCTTGAGGAAGCTTTTCCCACGATAATTGGCGCTGACCGTAGGGACCCCATTTTTTCGGAGGAGCAGAGTACACTTCGGCTCCAAACGTCGGATATACCTGAATAGCTCGACCGGTAAGCAGTCGGCTTCCGCCGCTTTGTCGTTTTTAAAGTGGGTAATCGTTATTCGGACTTCATCATAACCGGATGGTGGAACTTCTTAGTGTTTCACTTTAACTGTCATTCAGCTGACTGGAGAAGTGTTCCCTCCATACACGAAGCATGCTCTGGACATCTTCCACCAGAATACCTCCTTGTCGAACAGCTTCACAAGCTCTTCATATTAGCGCATTTCGGCCTCTTTCTAGTTTTGTCCACAACTACGTTTCGGTTTCTTCTTCAGCTGTCGGTATCTATACCACCTCGATCGTGTTCTGGTCGGAAAAAAGGCAGGTAGTCCGTTTTCTCTCCTTTTAAGTTCAACATTCCTCATGGTACCAACTCTTCTTTTAATATTCCGATATTCCCGGAACGTATGCACATCTAAAACACTGGATACTTGTCTTCCGTCAATCACAACATGATTGATTTGATTGCGTGTTTTACGATCCGGTTATGTTTCGTTATCGAGGCTCAGTTGTCCGACTATTTTGCCAAAAATACCTTCTTTGCCCACCCTGATGTTAAAATTGTTTAGAAAATTTTTCACCATGGCGGGGGCACCCAAAACCAACATCATATTTGCATTTCTTTATAAGACTCCTGTAGTAGATTTCACCCTCTTGCGTCCTTGTACCATATATTGCACTTTTTGGACGGCGATGATGTCAGGTTCTAAACTTATATATAGAAAATTCATTTAAAGAATATTTTTTAATTGAATTCGGCAGAGAAAAACAACCTCTAAGAGCTTTTCTTGGCATAAAAAAAGGTTTCGTAAAAATCCATCCGTCATTCAGAGGTGGCTTAGAATAAATTGTAGGTCCATCCATTGCAAATTGCAGGAGGAGCTCGGCCAAAAATCGCTTCAGAGGTTATAAAACGCCATCTATATGTATGTATGTAACATATATGTAATTATATTTATTTCAAAATCACCCAGTGATATAAATATATACACATATTAAACGTTGCGGTTGCTACTGTTTTGATTGCGGCTGCTTTTTAATATTGTTGCATTTAATGTTGCCAATTTAAAAAAAACATAATTTTGTGGTAAGTGATAATTTCCATTGCAGTGTTGTAAACAAAATAAATTGAAGCCTTTGCCTTGGATCGGGGGGAAATTTTTTTGAAGTTTTTAGAGCTTATGGATTAATAAAAAAATATTCTGTATCAGATTTGCGCCTTTCTTCTTTCCTCTGCCTTTAAACGCAGCAAAAAGAACAAAGTTTCTTTTCTCTACTTCTATTATTTCTCATAAAGATTAAAGAGTGTGTGTATACCGAGATTCAGGATTCTTTAGCTAACAATCTTAATCTCATCACTCTACTAGAGACTGCTGCAGGAGCAGATATTAAAAGCATCAAAAGCTTTTTGGAAGTAATTGCGGAACTCTATTACATTGGCTAAGCTCATCGTAGAAAAATGAGTCATCAAGATGCTTTATTTAGGAAAGGTTTGGATTTAATAGTTTTTCTAAAAAAAAAAAAAAGGATTATTTCGCGAGGCTTTCTTCTTATGATAGTAGAGATTGCTGAAGGTATTATTTGATATATATTCTCAAAACCTTTAAAACTGCATTGTGGTTGTCAAAAATATTAAATTTTAAGGAGCTGCAAGAGTCGAGACATCCAAATAATCCAAAATTATTACCATATTAAAAAACAAACTGACACAAGCGATTAATAATCTAATCGTTCGTCCTGTGCCTTATTACTCACTCGATTTGGGTAACACTCTAAAAAAAAATAATCTCTAGGTGGCACTACAGTCAGCTACTAACACAGTGCAAAATTTTTCATGTCATCGTTTCGAGCAAAGGTTTGGTTGCTGAAAGTACTTACTAAAAACTAGAGCTCTTGATATTCAGTTATCGAGCGCTCCGAGCAGCTCGATGCTCGCTTGATACTCGCTCATTGCTCAACTGTTCAACAGAACAAAAAAAAAATTTTATTTGTCAAAGGTTTTTTGAAATGCTATGGATTTTTACACTGCATAAATAAATTTAATATAAATAAAAAATTTTTTGAAAACAAAGTCAAAATGTTTGTCAAAATACTCGTAATGCTCGTGCTCGGCTCGAAAAATTTTCGAGTATTGAGCAATGAGTAGTTGTGCTGGCACTGCTCGAAAATATTTGAGCAAAATCTGGAGCCCTACTTTTGACAATTTAGCTACCGTTCGGATTTTATAACTTCATATTATTGGCCCAAAGTAGTTTTGAACAATTTCTATATTTTCACACGGCTATATCTCAGGTAAAACTAAGGAATATTATTTTGGTGTATTCAACAAAGTTGTGGTCATTGAATGGGAGAAAAAAAATGCAAAAACGATTTTCCCGAAAAAATGCTGTTGCATCCTTCTCAGTGTATGTATAAAGGGTGATCCAAGTAGATGTACTTTGTTAATAGCCTTTTTTTGACAGATCACGCGTGAGTCGTATCCAGCTGTCATGTTATTTTTGTAACGCCTGAAAAACGTTTACAAATCATTCAACTTTACTACGAAAATTCACGTTCTGTAAAGAATGTGTTTCGCGCGTTTCGCTCAACTTATGGTCAACATAATCGGAGAGTACTATTCGCAACACCATCACCCATCTTGAGAACCAGCATTCATTTTTGGAAAATATTCGACCGAGTAAACTACGTCCAGTACGCAGTGACGAATATATAGCGGCCGTCGCTGAGAGTGTACACGAAGACCGTGGGCAGTCGATTCGGCGCCGTTCGCAGCAACTCGGACTGACGTATGGAACGACTTGACGTATTTTACATCGAGATTTTGAATTGAAAGCGTACAAAATACAGCTTGTGCAAGAACTGAAGCCGCTTGGCCTTCCCAAGTGAGATCGCTTTGCTCTATGGGCTCTTGAAAAGTTTCAAGAAGATCCGATGTTTTCGAGCTAAATTTTGTTCAGCGAGGAGGCCAATTTCTGGCTCAATGGGTATATTAACAAGCGAAATTGCCGTATTTGGGACGAAGAGCAACCTGAAGAGATTCAAGAGCTGCCATTCTATTCAGAAAAAACAATAGTTTGGTGTGATTTGTGGGCCGGTGGAGTCATCGGTCCATATTTCTTCAAAAATGATGCCGGTGAGAACGTAACCGTCAATGGTAATGGTCGTCATGATAACCGACTATTTGTTGCCTGCAATTAAAGCTCGTGATCTCCGCAACATTTGGTTTCAACAAGACGGCGCCACTTCCCACACATCGCATCTATCAATGGATTTATTGAGAGAACACTTCGATGAGCAGATAACTCACGTTTTCGGCTGGTGAATTGGCCACCAAGAACGTGTGATATCACACCGTTAGGCTTTTTCCTGTGGGGTTATGTAAAGTCTAAAGTCTATGTGGACAATCCCGCTTCAATTCAGGCCCTGGAGCAAAACATCAAGCGTGCTATTCGCCAGTCGAAATGCTCGTACGAGTAATCGAAAATTGGACTCAACGGATGGACCATCTGAGACGTAGCCGCGGCCGACCTTTGAAAGAGATAATCTTCAAAAAATAAATGCCAAAGAATGTTCTTTCGAATGATAATAAACATTCCCCTTTAAATTTGAATTTTCTGTATTTTTTCTTTAAAAAAGTAGGAGCCCTCAAAATGGATCACAATGGCTATATATATATATATATATATATATATATATATATATGTATTACATCAAAGATGGATCCAGCTGGGGTAAATGTATCCCACAAGAGCTTAGGCAAAATGATATATTTCAAGGAAATCTTATGAAATTATGAAGAATTAAAGTCATATAATATATAACAGAGAATTTTACAGTATACAGTTACACTGTTAAAGAATATTAAATTAATAAAAAAATTAGTGCATTTAAAAATTTTCAGACCAGATACCAAATGACTGACAATTAATGCCTGCAATTTGGTTGACATATTAAATATTAACATTTTAAATATTTTTGCCACAATCATTTATTTAAGTATGTACAAATTTATATGTGGCGTGTGTATGCTTATAGCTTTAAATATATATATGAACGTATGCATGAATGGATATTTGCGATTTGGCGACTTTTGGAACTGATGGGAGGCGCGATTTATCTGACTGCAGTGGTTTTGTGATTTCATATATATACAAATGCATATAAAAATATTTATTTTATTTTATTATATTTTTCGCCGCGAGCTTTGAAACAAAAAAACATATTAACTCTCTCAACTTCTCTTTCACATACGAATAATTCTCTTTCATATGCTAACGCTCATTAACGGTTTATGTATTAATGTATTTATTAAACATACAAAATTACAGTGCTACATACATACATATTTAAGTATTTTTAATTCAATGCATTTTGCATTTATTATAACTATTATTGTTATTATTATTATTATTATTATTTTATTTTCATTTCTGGCAGGTGCTTGCACTGGCTCTGCCTTTGCGGTTGTTGTACCCGCCAAAAGCGTTGGTATTTTTCATGGCATTGTGTGTGCACACTGATGTTATTCAACTGTTTATCGGTTATCATGCACATATGTATGTATGTATGCATGACAGGTATGTATGTTACCTGCCATATTTAACATAATAATTATTGCCATTATCAGTACTACAATGTCTATGACACTTACCATAAATGTATACTCGTATACATATACATAAGTATATTCTTTTTCATTCACAATAATTAAATCATTTTAATGCTGGTATTAAATTTTTAACTCTTTTCTCGCATAATTGAATATTTAAGTAGATAGAGGAGAGCGATGACGCGTCATAGCGAGATAATGTCAATTGTATTAATATTCTAGTAATAAATGAAACGTTATTTAACAAGAGAAAGACTTTATCTAATACCGCTTTCAACGTTTCCAAATAAAGTGTATATAAAGGGTTCTCCATTTATTGGTTTTAAAAGTGCAGCACTGTTTTTTGATATCTTTCAGAAATTAATTGTCAAACCAAACATGTTTTATTTTAGTTAAAAGTCAGGCACTTATGAAAATTGATCGGCTAACAAGCGCAAAATGAGGTTTCAATCTTTAAAAGCAGATTATGATGCACAACTTCTCAAGCAATTGATTAAGTTTTAAAGAAATTTGAAGAGCCTGGATAAATTAAAGATATTATAAGGCCTGTGCATCATCGTTTTGATCGTTCCACCTCAAATATCGCTGCTGTAGGTGAAAGTGTAGCCGAAACCCCAAATGTGTCTATTTATCGACGTTCTCAAGAGTTGGGTCTTTCTTACGGCTCATTATGGCGTGTTTTGCACTTGGACTTCCTACACCTACATCGATATTAAGTCCACTTCATACAACGACTGAAGGAAGTCACCTGACTATTCACAACGCCGTAGTTACGTTGATTGGGTGCTTGAACAATAAGCAGTGGACCGTGATTTTTCTAACAAAATTTTCTTCGCCGACGAGACACAGTTCTCACTCGGTGGATACGTAAATAAGCTAAATTCTCGCATTTATGGCTTCTCCTCGATTAATTGAATGGCCTCTCTTCACTCAAGTGCGTTCTTTAGCCCGATGTCAATTGACCACCGAGGCCGTGCGATTTGGCACCGTTTATCTCTTTCTGTGCGGCTATGTGGAAAGACCGTGCTTATGCGAATAAACCTTTAACTCTTGAGCACTTGAAAATTAACATTCGTCAGGTTACGACTAAGACACCACCCATTATGTGCCTAAAAGTGGTCGAAAACTACCTCAAACGGATCGAAGTTTGCAAAAATTTCGAGGCGGTCGTTTGAATAACCAAGGCCAAGGTTTAAAATAAAAAAGGAGTTTCAAGAATTTTTTTTATTTACGTTAATTGCGGAAACCAAAGTGTGAGTGCCGAATATTAGCGGAAAAATATAGTATTAATCGAACTAAATGAAGTAATTCTTATACCGAATCAATTTGTATTTTATACCGATCGTCGATGGTTTAATTTCGTGCTTAATGAGCTCAAACTGTTCATCATGAAGACAACGCCATCAGGGATCAGTAGTCAGATCAATAAGTTATATTTTTTGAGCGGTATATACTCAAAACACTAGAGTTACGACGATTCCCTTGTTTGCCTCTTAAATGTCGGATAAATGTAGTATGTATATTTCCATCTTCTTAGATAGCCAAGCTGCTTTTAGTCCCTTTTTTAGTCCAGTAGTAGATTTTTCGAATTTGGCAGAATAATTTGAAGAAGAACTCATAAGTTGTATGCATCAGAGTCTTTGCAGCATGCCGTACGCTTCAAACCTAACGCCACCGTTAACGAATTGATCGGACCTCATCAGTGAGGCTCTAGACCTGGCAAATCTAGCAATAACAATGTATTTATTATGCGTCAAATATGGGAAAAGCCTTTGTCGATTTTAAAGCTTGTTTCGGGTACACGAAAATAAGCTGACTCCATGACTCTATGCCTGAATTTGGTATCTGCAAAACTTATACGGATGTGCTCACTGACGCTATGCAATATCAGACATGCGTTAATGATTGAGAAGGACTTCGCCGAGTCGATCGATGCTAAATGATGTTGCAGACCAGGTGCCTTTTTATCGTTTCACATCATCGGCCTCAGCAATCGAGGCGTTAGCTCTGCTTGTTTCAGACTGGTCAACCGATTTTCAGCAAAGCTTTACCTCGAAATTGAGATGAGCAGCATCTTAATGGTTTCCTGGGAGGATCTACAGTTTATACTAAGCCGCCTCCGAGCGCTGATGAATTTCTATGAGGAGCCGTTATATCATATCAGAAATACACTCGGAGGGATGAACTGAAATGCGAAAAATTAACTTAATTAGGCAATTGAAAAATAAAGTCCTCTCTCGACCAACAGAAATAAAACTTTACAAGGCGCTCATCATTACTGCCCTGCTATATGATTCAGAAGCGTTCATGATGCGTGGACATCCGATGAGTCGTCATTAGAGAAAAAAGTTTCACGGAAAATTTACGGTCCTTTACTTATTGGAAACGGCGAGCACTAGATATATAAGTAAACTTTGGCAATGGCTAAAAGAGAGGGAGCTTCAGTGGGGTCACACCGATATATTCGGTTTAAGGCTTCACCAGAGTTTTTTTTGTACCAGAGGTGCGCTTGCGAGCAGCAGAAGGTCTTGAGGCTAACGGCTCGCTATTCGCTACAGCACACTTTGAGTATCAGATTTCCATACGTTGACCTAAGTCAATGTCATACGACTATACCTCGCCGATTCTATGTCTACTTAGTCAACAAGAAAATTGTACTAAAATATTTTCCCGTTGAAGATTTTCTTCTCAAAATATAGGAGATTTGGTAGAAGTTTGTGCTGTAGAAAAGCCAGTATTGAACAATGCGAATGGCTCGAGAGTACGATTTTGAGCTTTTAAAAAAATTCGCCCAGTAGAACAAAAAATTTCATTTTTTCTTAGAATTTTTTAGTATTTTTTGACTTAATCTATGTAATTTAAAAAAATATATCATTAAATAAAGACTTAAACTTTTATCAGTTGTTTTCAAATAAGTCAAGCATTTTCGTCAGCGATTCGAAAACCAAACTCCAATATGCACATTAAAATGCAATGGAAATGAAAAAGGAGGTAGGAAAGTGAAGTGAAGAGTCTGCATATGTTTGATCTGCTCATTAATATGCAAGGTAAGAAACATTTCTTAGCTGTCAATTTCAACTTTATCGCTACTACTCAAAGCATAGACATTACACTTTCCACACTTTCTAATGTGTTCAGTCGCATTTTCATTTCAAGCGCCTGTAATATGTTAAGCCACGAAATTTCCGCTGTAACGCCAACTGGTGCGTCTATCAATGGGAAATAAGAGCAGCAGATGAGAGATAGTTGACATTTCCTATTTGAAAGTATAACTGGAATTAAATCCATGTGCTCGCAAATGTATGCAAGTACTCGTATGGTACTTTGAGCTCAGTAGTAATGAAAAGTCGATAAAGTAAAGTCATAAAAGTCGTTTCTAAGTTGTCGTTTCAAGCATAATTCCCCCAACTTGCATATGTTGTTGTTGTATTCGTGTATTTGTATGTACGAATATTCCTTCCCACATCTATCAATATTTCTTAATATTCGCCCAGCGCATTTGCATTTACGAAATTCTTACTTTTTCATTAGAGGTGTAAAAGTACCCACTGGAAAGAGGTGTCATACATTTCTCCGTGTAAGCAGAATGGTTGAAAATAGTCAGAAAATATTGAAACGAATTGTTTTCAAAATTACACATTATAGATTCAAACATGGAGATTAGAAATTATTTTTAATTGTTATTCTGTTTGGGATCTAAACAAGACTGCAATTGTAAAACCAAAAAGATTTATCTCAGCAGGGAATGTTAACCACTCCGAGTGTATTTCTGGTATGAAATAAAGGCTAAGGTCGTAGGTCCCTCCATTTGTTGTATACACATTAAGACGTACACCACATGTCGGAAGAGCAGCTCGGCCGAAAAACGCTCGTTCTTATGTATAGCTGTGAAAATAGGTCTTAAAAACTGCAAATATTTTATATTAAAAATGAAAATCCAAAGAGGCATTTTTTCCATATAGAAACACGTAAAATTTTCCTACAGGGTATATACATATCCTTAGAAGTCATCAAATCTGTCGCTTGCTTTTCTACTTAACATATGCTTTAATGAATTGTCTGTCTTTGGCCTTTAATGGTTTCATTACACTTGATGCGCATTTGGCTGGTGTTTCGGGTTGCATACAACCACAACTTGTTCACGAGCATTCGTGCATTCTGACGTTTGGTTTAATTTTTTAATTTCAAATTGTAAATTTTGTCTGCATGCGCGTATGTATGTATGTCATTCGAAGAGTTAAAACTCTAGGAAAATGTTGCTTTTGCGATTTATGGTTAAGAGTTTAAGTTTGGTTAAGGTGAACTTTGAAAGGAATGATATATCCTTAACTGCGGGACACTTGCTGAAAGGGAGAAGGTTAATAATACTATTTTTCCGTTTCTTTTTCTACTACTATCATTTTAAGCGTATTTATTTTTTTGCAATGCTGTCATGGTCTCTTGTGGCGAAAGATCCATTCTTTCCAACTTTGAAGACAACATTTTTCGCGAGTACTAGGAGAGAGGTTTGGAGGATTGACAATATTGTTCTTAGACTTCCTATTTAGATTTTATTCTAATGGTTATCCATTTAGTGGTTTCGCAAGTGCAGCGCTGCATTTTGACATCTGTCAAACACAACTGTCAAATCAAACATATTTTGTTTTAGTCAAGAGTCAAACATTTCGAAATCGGATCGCTTAACAACCGCCCAATGCGTTAAAATTGTTGAAACCTTCTACAAAAATGGTGATTCAAACGTGGCAACGTTCCGTTCCTTAAGAGCAGATTATGATGCACATAATCGTCCAACTACTTAATCGATAGGTAAAATTTCAAAGAAATTTGAAGAGACTTTATGGGTTAAAGATGCTGTAAGGCCTGTTCATCATAGTTTTGCTCGTTCCACATCAAATATCGCTGCTGTAAGCGAAACTGTAGTCGAATACCCGAATGTGTCTATTTCTCAACGTTATCAAGAGCTGAGATTTTCTTACGGCACATTATGGCGTATTTTGCTCTTGGATTTACACCAGCTCCAGCTCACACAACAACTGAAGCCAGTTAACCATTCAGAACGCCGTAGTTACGACGATGGAGTGTTTGAACATTAAGCAGTGGACCGTGATTTTTCCAACAAAATTTTCCTCGGTGACGAGATACATTTCTCACTCGGTGGATACGTAAATAAGCAAAATTTTTACATTTGGGGCTCCGAGAATCTTCAGGTAATTGGAGAGACCCAACAAAAAAACTTGCTGTCTTTTGCGTTCTTTGGTGCGGAGGAGTGATTGGACCTTATTTCTTTGAAACGATGACGGCATTACTATCGCTGTCAGTTAGGAGCGTTATGATCCTATGATAACCGTTTTTTTGACCTGCAATTGAAGAATACGACTTGGAGAATAAGTGATTCCAACAAGATGGTGCCACATGCTATACAACACGAGCTAATATGGCTTTATTGTGAGAGAAATTTCCCGGCCTCGTAATCTCTTGTCTTGGCGATGTCAATTGGCCACTGAGATCGTGCGATTCGACACCGTTGGACTTCTTTTGTGAGTATACGCAAAATATCTTGTTTATGCGGATATACCTTTTACTCTTGAATACTTGAAAACCAACATTCGTCAAGTTTTGGCTGAGATACCACCAAATATGTGGCAAAAAGTGGTCGAAACAAGGAATTTCATGAAAAAAATATTCTAATATGGGTAATGGATAACCCTGTGTTTGTTCAATGGTGTAAGTGTTGCCCGGTCAAGTTATCTCTAGCACACTATTCATTCGGTATTTTTTTTAGTTGCTGGTAAGTAGGACTCTGCGTCAGGCTGGAATTTAATTTGTTTGCCAAGCACTCAAAGTTCAGTATTTGGTGAAAGAGAGCATTGGTTGCCAAGTATAATTAACATTTTTGGCATTTGGGGGTACCTATGAACCTCTCCTATTGAGAAAAGGTTAGACCATCGTCATCACATTCGCCTTCACCTGCTATTTCTGCCTCAGTTTCATCGTGATGCTTCACGAAGATGACATGGATACTGCTGAAAGGTCGCTCAGGTGTAATAGACTGACAATACCCGACTGACTGCTCACATACAATGCTCCCACAGAGCGCGTACCTTCGAAGGGACTTCCCTCTTGCGGAGATTTAAATGCGAGAATGTAAGCCACATAATACACCGGTTAAGAAATTAAGTGAAAAACTTTGTCTCAAATCAACACGATGAATTATTCCGTCCGTCCTCAACTCCATTGACGTTATAGCCACCCTCTGACAAAGATATGTGTCTTCAGTAGCTTTCCACAAACAAACCATATCCAGTTAGGTCTGCAGTTCCGACGACATACTCCCTCCGAATCTCCTCAACTATATCGACATTATAGGCACCCTCTGATGAAGATATGTGTGTTCAGTAGTTTATCACAAACGAGCCAACTCCATAAGACCCCCCTTTGGGTTTCCCATCATCTATGGGGACGAATTGTATCTGCGTAAGGTCTACGTTTTCTCATTGCGTTTTCAGCAGCTCCGCTACCTCACAGGTTCCTGACGCTGCTGGTGTAACATTGTTTCTTCCTGCTAACCCGTTGCGAGTGGCCTTTCTCTTTTTCATGTGTTTAGTTTACTCGGTAATCCTGAGTAGCCGTCTCTGGTGACTTTGGTTTTGTTTGAGGCTAGCCGCACTAGCAGGTTCCGGCTGCCAGTTTCGATTTGATTTGATAAGCGGAGCTCGTTTGAAAGCGGAAAGTGGGCTACCAGAATTCGTATCCTCGTTGTAGACAGATTTCCATATTCGTGGGTACCATCTTGAGTATATCCTACGTTAACATCTTCGTTAATGTTGTTGGATATGCAGTTAAGCCTCCCTGTCAAGGTGGACAGCTTTTCAGATGAAATAGTTCCTGTCATCCTCCTGAGACGCTAACTAGCAGCTAATCAGGATCTCTTTCTTGAGGCTGGCTATGACGGAGTTATATTCGACTTCAATTTTATACAATTCACCGCTTTTCGACAATTTTCAGTAATAAAATGCACAACGAAAGAACACTTTCGAAAAGTCTACGCAAGTATTACTAATTTAAAGGAATCTGGCTCTTTGAAATAAATATATTATTATCGTGAAAAAAAAATTTTGAAATAGAATTGTCTAAAATCCAAAAGTACTTGTATTAATTATGACCAAAGTCAATTGTGCCAGCCTCTCTGGCACTGACACTTTCCGCCAGCTGCTACACAATTTAAAAGCCAAATGAAAATAACAAGTACAACAACAATAACAAAACACACACATAAAACATGTTGGTCGGCTTGTAACAACATTGGTTTGTTTTGATAGCAATAATACTGTCAGCCATGACATGCACGTGCTGCTGGCAAAAATGCTGGAGAGGTGCTGCCGTTTCTCCACATCAACAAGACACACACAAACGTACACCCGCAAATCCTTTCATTCGCTTTCGGTGTGCTTTTGGTTTGCTTCTTGCTGCTACTAAGCAATTGTCATCAAGAAATGGTTTAATTTTCAATTTTTTAAAAAGCATTCGCTGCGGTTGCATGTCCAGTGAGCTTTTGTCACAGACACACACACACTGTCATGGCCACTTCCAGTAGTGGTATGATAGTATAAAGTATATTTTGACAGGCGCACACATGTGTAGCAAATGCCACCGAAATGAATTACGAATTTTTATTGTGGAACAGGATAATTGAAAATGTTTCATTTGATGTTGATGTTATCATTGCGGTTGGGCTTCTTCACGTGGAGTTGGACAGCTGTCGCAGGAATGTATAGAAAATATGAAATTACTAAATTTCTTTTTGGAATATGTGATATTGTTCGAAGCGTTAGCTGGGAAGCAGCTAAGCAGTTTTGTGAGCCTTAAGCATTTTAGAGATCTGGAGTTATCACTTTTAGTAGTGATATGATAGTATTGATGTGATCAGAAAGTACATTCGGAGATACAGTAAAAGTCAGTAAACTCAAATTTAGAGGTGAAGAGCTCATTAACAGAAGAACTGTAAAAGAATCCCAGCCACGTGCTCTAAATTTTTAATAAATAGTTTCCCTCATGGGAAGATTTTGAATAAATATTTAGGAGACGAAATTGATTCTTTAAAGTTCGTATGAAGACCTGACCGCACCTAAGCCATTGAAAAAGCTCGTGGTGCTGCTCAGTGCATTCCAATTATGTGTTTACGAACAGTTCGCTCGATTCAATAAATTTTTATAATTTGCACCCATTTGCACTCCTATTCATAAGGCTTGGTCACCTCTGGAGGAATTTACGTCTCAATCGCTTAAAAGCCGAGCACTCGTAAAGGTAATGTTCCAGTGTTTCGTCCTTCTATATACACGTTCTACATACAGTACTTCTTCTTCTTAATTGGTGTAAACAATCATTCAGCACTAATTGCAAACGCGGAGTTAAACTATGTTTTTCTCCATCTGATTCTTCTAAAGGAGTGAATGGCTTCCTCTTTACGCTGAGGACCACGAATCTTCCGCAAACCCTTTTTCACGATAATTTATTTATTTATCACACGATAATTAATGCTTTATTACGGGTGATCCACTTCAAGGTTCCCCACTTTTTTTAAGAAAAAACACAGAAAATTTAAATTTAATGGAGAATGATTATTATCATTCGAAAGAACATTCTTTGGCATTTGGTTTTTGAAGATTATCTCTTTCAAATGTTGTCTGCGGCTACGTCTCGATGCTCCATCCGTTGAGTCCAATTTTCAATTACTCGTTCGAGCATTTCGACTGGTAACTGGCGAATGATACGCGTGAAGTTTTGCTACAAGGCCTGAATCGAAGCGAGATTGTTCGCATAGGCTTTAGACTTTACAGACACCACAGGAAAAAGTCTAACGGTGTGTTATCACACAATCTTGGTGGTCAATCGACCCGACCAAAACGTGCAATTATCTGCTCACCAAAGTGTTCTTACAATAAACCCATTGATTGATGCGATGTGTGGAAAATGGCACCGTCTTGTTGAAACCGAATATCGCGGAGATCACGAGCTTCAATTTCAGGTATCAAATAGTCGGTTATCATGGCGCGATAACGGTAGCCATTGACGGTTACGCTCTCACTGGCATCATTTTTGAAGAAATGTGGACTGATGATTCCACCGGCCGCAAACCACACCAAACCGTTTTTTTGTGTGGATAAAATGGAAGCTCTTGAATTTCTTCAGGCTGCTTTTCGTCCCAAATGTGGCAACTTTGCTTGTTTACATACCTATTTAGCCAGAAATGGGCCTCATCGCCCATATCATCCATACGTCAGACCGAGTTGCGAGTTCGGCAGCGCCGAATTGACTCTGCACGGTTTTCGTGTATACTCTCAGCTACGATGGTGTTGCGAATAGTATGCTCAGTAGGCCGATTATGTTGACCACAAGTTCAACGAAGCGCGCGAAACTCATTTTTACGGAAGGTGAATTTTGGTAATAAAATTGAATGATTTGTAAACGTTGTTCAGGCGTAAGTTTTCCATGATGAAATGCCAAACAATACTTAAAAAAAAATTCCATGACAGCTTGACACAACTCATGCGTGATCTGTCAAAAAAAGACAATTGAAAAAAGTATCTCTGCTTACTCGTATGTGTAAATTCCCTGAAGTTTGTTCCGTCTGTGAACTGCAGATCGACCATCATGCAGAATATACACAAGACCAGTCCATATTCTAGTATATACTCGAGTAGAAGTGACCAGTAATCTAACCGATTGGAGAGACATAGCAGATCCAACATGATGTTCGACGCTCCACGTAACGATAACTTTCAATATCGTCTTCCGCTTGTTTATTTATAACTCTTTCGAAATTTTAAATTTTCGTTCCGTGTGATTCAAGTTGAACCCTTTCCATAAAGCCTCTCTAAAAATTTCCTAAATCATACGCTCTGTCTTTCAAAACTTTACAAGCAGCTGTGTCCGCTATAAATATACATTCATATTATTAGTAAATTGTTGTTATTGTTGTTGTCATTGCAATTGTAAACAAGCTGACGCATGTTTACTCAACACAAACCGCAAACAAGCGAACCACCAGCAAACTCTCTTCCACCCACTAACAACAATGGCAGTGCCGAAAAGTCAAGACTAGACACAAGACAGGACACAGCAATAGCACAAGTGCACAAGCAACCAAGCTGAGGCTAGCAGTTCAAACCAGAAAACAAGCAAACGGATGCCCCAAAGTGTGCACACAAACAAACAAATAGACAAATAAAAGCATTACTTTGAGTTTATAACGAGCGGCGACAGTTTGTGAAGATGCGCGTCGTTGTTGTTGTTGTTGGCAGTAGGCCTGACCGAGCACCGAGCGACAAGTTTCCAAAACCCATTTGCTTAATGGATATAATAAATTTTAACTCTAAATTGAAACCCGTAATTTCTTTTGTCTTTTCCGTTTAATAGTTTTGCCTATTTTACTCCATATTTTTTCTTTATACTTATTTTTGTGGTTTTGTCCCAACTATTGACACACGCTCAGTAGAGGGCTTGCTCATGGATTGCAAGTGGTTTGTGCTGCTTGCCTACTTTTTATTTGTTTTAGTTTCAGTTGAACTCCTTACAGTTAGTTGAAAGTTGCTTTTATTCCTGAGTTCACTTTACTATGCGTTGTCTGCTTCTTTTGCAGAAGGAAGCGTGTCAAGTTTAGTGTCGTCGAGTTCATTTGCGACGCGCCTAATAAGTTAAGCTCTCCCGCGACTTTCACGCTGGCCGAGTCTTACTTTAATTTTACTTTTTCCTGTTTTTTTGGAGTGCACTATGTGTAGCCCGCGTTTGTGGTCGATGTGGCGGTCGTTTAGGCCAGTGACTTCTATTCATTTCGGTTTCAGCTATCAACTTTTCAAAGTGAGTATGTTAAAGTCACAAGTGGACTCACTTGTTTGATAACGTATAATTTTGGAGATTTTTCGGTCTGTTGAAGCAAACATTGCAGTCTGTCCTCAAAGTTTTTGTTCGTCCATCTTACTACGTACATACTTAAAAACGTAAAAGTAATTTTTGGCACTTGAAATTGCTTTCGCCTTTTAAGCTTTTCTTCTCATTGCATTTCTAATTCATTTCTGCATTTTTACTGCAATTATCCATTTTCATTAGTAGCGGTTCACTATGGTTATTTAATAAAGATTTCAAATAATTATGCGTTTACACAACAACATACGCACACATAGATAAGCTCTTCTTTTGTGTTGATGTTTACTGAAAATATTTCATTTTATTTATTAACAAAGTGTTTTCCAATAGGGATGTTATGATTTCTAAGTGTCGTTTTGGCGATTTTTAATATGTCATGATCTGTCTTTTTTTCATTGTATTCAGTAATATTTACAATTTCATCATGGAAAGATATACGCAAGAACAACGTTTATAAATTATTCAATATTAAACTTGAAAACGATAACGAAATTTTTAAGAAAATCATTTTCTCCGACGAGGCTCACTTTCATCTGAGTGGTGCGGTAAAATAAACAAAACTGTCGATTCTGATGCGAAGAAAATCCACAAATTATTCATGAACAACCATTACATTCACCTAAATTGACAGTTTGGTGTGATTTTTGGTCTGGTGGAATCATCGGTCCGTACTTCTTGCGAAATTAAGCTGGTAGCACCGTTACTGTCAATGGAGAGTGGTTTAGATCGGTGATAACCAACTTTTAATGGCCACAATTGGAAGAAGTTGATTTTACCAACATCTGGTTCCAATAAGACGGGGCTACGTGTCACACAGCACGTGCAACAACCGAATTATTGCGAGAAAGGTTTGCACATTTGATTATTTCAAGAAATTGTGACTCCAAGGAGTTGTTATTTAATACCAGTGGACCACTTCTTGTGGGGTTATTTGAAGTCATTGGTCTTTAGCAATAAATCAGACTCTCTTCAAGCTTTAAAAGTCAATATTGAACGTACTATTCATGAACATGACTTGATCTAGTGGAAAAAATGCGCAAAAATTGGTTTCATCGAATTCGTTCCTGGAAAAGAAGTCGTGAAGACCATTTGAATGAATGATTATATTCAGAACTTAATTGTATCGATTGTACTTCACATTGAATAAAAAACATTTGAATTTCCTTTTCCTTAACAATTAGTGTGTTTTTTTTTAAAGAAATCATATCACTCTTATTGGAAAACCCTGCATATGTATATTCTAGGGCAGCATTTTATTATTGAGATTTGTCAAGCCTAGTGCAATCTGGCAACTGACAACTCTATCGTAAAGGTTCGCATTTTCGATGTTATACATAGGAAATGACATTTAAATCGCAGAACTTCTTGCGATTATTTTTTATAACTTTCAACGTGGATTAACGCAGTAACATTGCATCGATGAACTTAAAATTCAATTCTTGGCGATGAAGCTTCATCAAGGAAAAGTGCTTATCGATAATATGGTGAATTCAATGGAGGTCGTGGGTCACTCCAAGACGAAGTGCGTCAAAATAGTTGTTGTTCCGGAAAGTGTAGATGCTGCGCGGAATCTGATATTGAAAGATCCTCAGATGACCTATCGTGAAATAGAGGCAGCTATAGGCGTTTTTAGGCACAGCATAAACTTTGATTGTAAAAAAAATTTCTTCACGTTGGATCCCACACCTGTTCTTCCATTTGTAAGGTTAGGGTTCAAACTTATAGAAAATACATTTTTCTAATAGCGTTCGCCCCTGTAAGGGAATGCCAAGCCTTTTAGTGGATTTACGACATGAAATAAAAGCTCCTAATAAAAGTCCATCAGCCGTTCGGAGGCGGCTTAGAATAAATTATAGGTCACTCCATTTATTGGTAAAAACATCAAGACGCAAAACCACAAACTGGAGGAGGAGCTCGGCCAAAAATCACTTCAGCGGTTACCAAATGCCAAATATATATATGTTGGATATTGATGAAAACTTACGAATTTATCGCATTTTTATTACTATGATACTCTTTTATACGATCACCAGCCTTTTATATAGTTTTTGACTTCATAATTTCGATTTTTGACACTAAAAGTGGCTAGTAAAATCCTAACAGTACGATATGGATAAATGAAAACCTGGAAACATATTCAGTTGCAGATTTCCTTCAATTTTGCATAAGTAATTGCGCGCCTTCACATCTAAACAAATTTTATTTCAAAGGTAACCCAAGTATACATAAACGATTTTGGACTAACGCGATCAAAAGCTGCTTTTATAAAAATGTATGACTCTAAATACGAATTTTCACTTCGTTTTTCAATAATGATTCCAATTTTTGATATAGTCAATAACTTAATTTTATATGATCTTCGACCATGAAAGGCCATTTATTTCATTAAAAATATCAAACTAGAAATCAAGAGAGCAGGAACTGAGCTTTTTTTTTGCAACAGTAGTCTCTCATCATTCCTACATCTAAAGGGTGATCCAAGTAGAAGTACTTTTTTCAGTACCGTTTTTTTGACAGATCACGTGTGAGTCGTTTCAAGTTGTTATGTTATTTTTGTTCATCATAGAAAGACTAACGCCTGAATAACGTTTACAAATCATTCAACTTTATTACGAAAATTCACGTTCTGTAAAGAATGTGTTTCGCGCCTACTTATTCCTACCAAATCGGCCTACTAGCCAATAATATTTGACTGAACAAACCACGTCCAGCACGCAGTGAAGAATATAAAGCGGCCGTAGCTGAGAGAATACCATGGACTGTCGATTGCGCCGTTCGCAGCAACTCGGACTTACGTGTGGAACGACTTGGCGCATTTTAAGTCGAGATCTTAAATTGAAAGCGTACAAAATACAACTTGTGAAAGAACTGAAGCCGCTCAAAGTTCCCAAGCGACATCACTCTGCTCTATGGGCTCTTGAAAAGTTCCACGAAGATCCGACGATTTCGAGCCAAATTTTGTTCAGCGATGAGGCCCATTTCTGGCTCAAAAATTGCCGCATTTGTGACGAAAAGCTACCTGAAGAGTTTCAAGAGCTGCCATTTCATCTAGTAAAAACAATGGTTTTGTGTGGCGTTTGGGCCGGTGGAATCATCGGCCCATATATCTTCAAAAATGATGCCGGTGAGAACGTAAGAGTCACTGGTAACCATTATCTCGTGCCATGATAACCCACTATTTGATACTTGAAATTGAAGCTCGTGATCTCCGCGACATTTTGTTTCAACAAGACGGCGCCACTTCCCACACATCGCATCAATCAATGAATTTATTGAGAGAACACTTCGGTGAGCAGATAATTTCACGTTTTGGGCCGGTCGATTGGCCACCAAGATCGTGTTATATCACACCGTTAGACTTTTTCCTGTGGGGATATGTAAAGTCTAAAGTCTATGCGGATAATCCCGCTTCGATTCAGGCCTTGGAGCAAAACATCACGCGTGTCATTCGCCAGTTACTAGTCGAAATGCTCGAACGAGTCATCGAAAATTGAACTCAACGGTATTTGTTATAGTTTTGGTATAGTTTTTCTATGTTGGCTAGATCTTGATATATCCGCTCTCCTTCTTCGTCGAACCTATCACCCAAGTGTTCGGAGAAAAAATCAAAGTGGAAATGCAGAAAATATATCTTTAGAGATTTTCTAGCTGCAACCTTTCGATAACTTTCCAGAAAATTGCCAATAATTTGTTTAAATTTTTTAATTTGTGGTTACCAAGAGTGTGGTGGACAACATTTTGAAAATATTGCTCTATACTAAAATTATAATATTTGGATTATAATATTTGGATTTAGTCCATCAAATATTGTCAGAACTGTTCTAATCTGTTCGGGTTCAGAACTTATTTTCATCTGAGTATCCGTCTAAGCTTCGTTGAGGAAAGCTTTAAGAGTTTTCTTCATAGCAGCTATAACTGAACAATTTGCTTGGACTCGGACCGAGGTAACCTTTCTTTGATGCTCATCGATAATTTTATCGGAAGTAATGGGACGCAAACGTCCATAACGAACTTTGATTCTGGAACGATCTTTTAATGTTTTATTGATTATCTAACAACACTTTTTTTCGTCGACGGACAATAGGGCATCGGATAGTTAGAACAGTGAAGGTGGCTTTTCACTTTCTAAAGGTCTCTTGATTGCTCAATAGCTTTCTAGCGCGAGAGTAGTTCACACAATTTTCTCAACTACTGCGAAAGAATTTTCGGCGAACTATCTTCTTTTGACCTATAGTCTTAAACTTTCTACGGTAGCTTTAAATTTTAGGTCATTAACTTGTGTCTGTCTCATAAATCCTGTGGGATTCTTATTCTGTAGACTAGAAGTATCAATTTCCTTGGCGTTCATTTGTTGCTGGTATTCCACATTGCTATCTGCTATCGCTAAGATATAATTAATTTCCTAATTTTCAACGAAAACAAAATATACCAAATTTACCTGTCTTCATAAAAGTCTAATTTTCAGCTCTTCTGTCTGTTGTACTAACATACGCTATGCGATTTATAACTTACAAACACTCATCCACGTCTCTTTTGCCACTTTCCTATATATGTACGTATGGACGTAACACCAACAACGGCAAGCCGGTGCAGTGTTTTCCTTTTCGCACAAACAATACAACACGGTCGCGTCTATCACCTTCCGCCGACTGGCATCATAAATTTTCTGTTTGTGATGTTTAATTTTCCTGCCCGTCTACGGTGAACTGAATAGTTCGTGGCCGGAAGATGGATCGTTATCGCTTAGGATAAATGCCAGTTAGTGAAGAGCAACGAACGCGCTAAATACACCATTGTATTCTATTGTCGGCGAGACCAGTGGCTGGTTTATTGCGTATAATTTCATTAGAGTATCTCTGTTGCTTTGTGCATATTAGCATCTTAACTTTTGGCAGAAGCAAAGCTGAAATATGTGTGTACGTGGTGAGTTTAAAGGAATTTGAATGGTCTAGGAAAAAAAATAAAATAAGAAATAGAAAATAAGAAAGTTAAAGCAGGTAAAACAATTTTTTTTGCGTTCCAATATAGCATGCGCCTAAATGTAGACTACGCTTACAAGTAGGTATACTTTTAGGCTGCATTTGAATTAAATAGCTGAGAAAGTAAGAAAACTTCAAGCTATTTTTGTGCCATAAAAACATTCCTCAACAATTTCGACGCTCTTAAATTTTAAGCCTGAATTTTAAAGAAGATTTAGTACGCGTGGTTGCATAAATTTCGACAAAATTTTATTACATTCTCAACTCTTCACCTTGGTGCGCACGTTGGCGAGTTGAACTGAGTTGGCATAAACTCTAAGAATTTTTTAATTGTTTTTCTTCTGCGTTCTCGCTTTATATGGGCGTGGATTAAAGTCATTAGCAACGCGTTAGCTGCAAATGCGCCTCAAAGTAGGCAAGGTGAAAACTAAATATGTACTTAAAAAGCACCTCATGTGTCAGCAGTAAAAAAAGGCAGCTGACAACTGTTCTAGAAGAGGCCGAAACGAGGAGGAAAGTAAGTAAAAAATAAAAAAAATATAAAAGAAATAAATACCATGGCGTCCCCCAAAACAAGGAAACATTTAACACGCTTCAACGCCTTTGTCGTGTTAACGGAATGACTAACTCTTCGGTTGCTTGCTTCACACACAGATTGCCATACTTTCGCCACTTTCAATGTGAACCCGTCCAACCGACGAGTACGTGAATTTGCTGCCTACTTTGCCAGCAGCTGACTTGACTGATGTTTTACTCTGCTGTTGTGACTTTCGGCATCATTTGCTGCTGACTCATGAAATCAGGGTCAACACGATGACGACGATGTTTTCAGCATCGTTGAGCAAGGCAGTTATGAATCTGGGGTCAATTAAATCTTACGCAATGACACACACAGCGTACGGTTACGGGTAGTGCACAAAAAAAAAGAAGGAGGAAGAAATTAAAGGGGCGTAAAACTTACAAACATTCCATACAAATCTATGCGCTGCGGACACGCCGCCCTCAAACTGCACATTTAAACGTCGTGTGAAAAGAAAGTAGCGTGAAAACAAAGGCAACTGTCTGCTCCAGTATATGCATACGAGTATGTGTTTGTTTGTTATGGAAAAGGTTCTCGTTCGACTGTTGAACTGGTTAAATAGCTGGTTGGGTGGGTTAGGTGTGATAAGTGAGTGAAAGGAAAATGATTAGAGGATTATGTTTATGTAGGTTGGTAGCATTTGCTGATGTTGGTGTTGGTATGTTTGCTTGCTCACGATGGGACGATTGTCATATGCACGCAGGCATTTATAAATAGCTGGCTTTGTTTGTATGTATGCATGTAGTAGACCACCCGCAGGCAATTATGTGGACAAAAAAAAACTGTTAACCATTATTTTGCACAAAACTGCCATGCAGGAATTAAATATTAGAAGTTTTATTTACTTATTAAACATATTTGACTGAGAAGTAAAAAATTGTGGATATTTGCATCATAAAAATGGACATTTTTCTTTGGGAAACGTCTTCTTTTAATTAAGCCCACAGGCTGAAAATGTTATGTATGAATATTATTAAAACATGTCTGTGTGTTCATCCATTGCTAGTACGCATTTTTTGCTAATCTAAGTTATATTGGCGGCCGCGATAGCCGAGTGGTTAGCATTGCGTACTGACATTCGGAAGGCCTGGGTTCGAGCCCAGGTTCGAGCAATATCCAAAATGATAGAAAATTTTTTTATAATTGCGGTCGCCCCTCGGCAGGGAATGTCAAAACCTCCGAGTGTATTTCTGGCATGAAATAAAGCTCCTCATAAAAATCCATCAGCCGTTCGGAGGCGGCTTAGAATAAACTGTAGGTCCCTCCATTTGTTGGTAAAAACATCAAGACGCAAAACCACAAATTGGAGGAAGAGCTCGGCCGAAAATCGCTTCAGCGGTTACAAAGCGCCAAATATATATATATATAAGTTATATTGGCGCTGTAAATGGGCGAAATAGCTCCACGTTCATCACATTTAATCAGATATTTAAAAAATATAGGCATCGCTATATTTCGGCAGCGATTTCAACAAAAGATTTTTAGAACAATTTCTATGTCAAGTATGGATACCATAACAAATTAGTCAAGAATTAATGGAAATCTCGCCAACATCACATAATTGTAAAAGTAATTTGAAATATACAAAAATTGCAACTATTTGCCTTTCAATAATAACCTGGAAATTAATAAGATTACCTGAAGACCTAAACGGGGTTAGGTCGCTGAAAGGGTGACAGCTCTTGACCGGATAAAATCTGGGTCAACTCCGGTACTTAGAACTGGCTGACGGGAGAGTCAATTTCAATAATTTCCTTATTACCGCCTAGGTTGAAGAGGTGGACCATGAATTACCTGAGTGGTTGACAATCATCGAGGTGAAACCTCAAAGCTGCGGAATATCAAACAGGGGGTTCCGCAGGGTGGTGTCCTCTTCCCGATGTTGTTTAATTTCTACATTTCTAGGGTTCCTCCACCACAGAGGGCGTCACTTTGATTTCATATGCCGATGACTGTTCCATTTTGGCGTTGGCCAGGATATGGATAGCCGTTGTTCGAAAGTAAACTTCTATCTCGCCGACCTTTCCAACTTCTTCACTGCACGAAACTTATAACTACAACCCGCGAAATCCTCTTCTACCCTTTTCACCAGCTGAACGAAGGAGTGCCGGCTAGAACACAATGTGAAGGTCGATGACGTAAAAATTCCGACCACGAACAACCCAAAGTTACTGGGACTCACATTTGACAGCCTGCACTCCTTCACTTCGCATACGACTACTTTTGCCACCAAAGTACAGAACCGCAACAAAATCCTCAAATCGCTAGCTGGTAGCACCTGGGGAAAAGACAATGAAACACTGCTGGCAACGCAATTGGCCGGCCAGCCGTAAACTATGCTGCACCATGACGGGAAACCTCCTGATGGCGCTGGAGTCCGTTAACACCTTTGTGAACCCTCTTCCCGTGAATGGTGTATTCGCAGTCCAATCGCCACCTATAGCAGAACAAAAGCTCGAGCTGCCTCGAGAGACCCGCGTAACTCTGGCAGAATTAAAGTCTGGATATTGTAGCAGGCTTAACTCCTACCTATCCAGACTCGACTCTGACATACTCAACACATGTCCCGCATGCAACGCATCCCCGTACGACACTGACCACCTCTTTGCAGGGTTGGCAAAGCCGCTACAACAACAACCAACATTAAGATGAGTTATTAGCAAAGCGAGATAACATGCGAGGCTCATAAGTTTGAGTCCTTACCGGACAAACATAAAAAAATCAATAAAAAACAGTAAAAAAAGGGCTGCCACGCTGTATTCTCTGAAATCTTTATATCATTCATGATAATATCCAATTTTTTGCAAATTGCTCAGTTCAATTTCGGTAAATTTCAGTAGCAATATTTTTTTAAAATTCACGTTTGTAAAATATCGAGTTTCACGTTTTTATATGCATTTCTGAAGGATTTAACACAAAACCTCATATCTAAACTAATAGGCTGTATATATGCTATATGGATCCAATCTGGTTAGTGTATTTGGCTACCAAGTTTGGCTGAAATATCTCAAAAATTTAGGAACCAGTTCTTCTTCTTCGGGTATTTACATACTTCGAACCAAAGTTAATATAACATTTCATGTACATAAGAGATATAAAAATACCTGGTCGCGATCCAAATCAAAATGAATAACTTTGGAGTAAAATAATTTAATTTTCCATATATTCAGATATTTTATTGAGTGGATGTTCTTGAAAAAGGAGCACATGACTCATGGTATTTATATTCTACGTTTAACTGCTAGAAAGTTTCTAAACTTGGGAGTAAAGTCCTAGTGGATTTTAGTTTAGAAATAAAGGGAGGTCCAAGGTGAGGCACTTTTTTCAATAGCCTTTTTTTGACAGATCACGCGTGAGTCATGTTAATTTTGTTCAGTATTGTTTGGCATTTCATCATGAAAAGACTTATGCCTGATCAACGTTTACAAATCATTCAACTTTAGTACGGAAATTCACGTTCTGTAAAGAATGTGTTTCGCGCGCTTCGCTCATCTTCTGGTCAACATAATCCGGCTACTGAGCGTATTATTCGCATCACCATCACCAATCTTGAGATCCAGCATTCATTATTGGATAATATTCGGCCGAATAGACTACGTCCAGTACGCAGTGGAGAAAATACAGCGGCCGTAGCTGAGAGTATACACGAAGACCGTGGAGACTTGGCGCATTTTATGTCGAAATCTTAAACTAAAAGCGTATAAAATACAGCTTGCGCAAGAACTGAAGTCACTCGACCTTCTCAAGCGACATCGCTTAGCTCTATGGGAGTTTGAAAAAATCCACGAAGATCCAACGATTTCATGTCAAATTTTGCTCTGCGATGAGGCCCATTTCCAGCTCAATTGGTATGTAAACAAGAAAAATTGCCGCATGTGGGACCAAGAGCAATCTGAAGAGATTCAAGAGCTGCCATTTCATCCAGAAAAACAACGGTTTGGTGTGATTTGTGGGTTGGTGGAATCATCGGTCCATATTTCTTCAAAAATGATGCTGGTGAGAACGTAACCGTCAGTGACGACCGTTACCGCGCCATGATAACCGAATATATGATGCCTAAAATTGAAGATCGTGATCTCCGCGACATTTGGTTTCAACAAGACAGTGACACTTCCCACGCATCGCATCAATCAATGGATTTATTGAGAGAAGACTTCGGTGAGCAGATAATTTCACGTTTTGAGCCGGTTGATTTGCCGCCAAGATCGTGTGATAGCACACCGTTAGACTTTTTCCTGTGTGGATATGTAAAGTCTAAAGTCTATGCGGACAATCCCGCTTCGATTCAGGCCTTGGAGCAAAACAGCATGCGTGTCATTCGCCAGTTATCAGTTGAAATGCTCGAACGAGTCATCGAAAATTGGACTAACGGATGGACTATCTGAGACGTAGCCGCGCCCAACATTTGAAAGAAATAATCTTCAAAAAATAAAAGCCAAAGAATGTTCTTTCGAATGATAATAAACATTCCCCATTAAATTTTTACTTTGTGTATTTTTTTCCACTAATCTACAACTTAAGAGAAATTTGAACACAAATAGTGAAAATTGTTGTAAATAAATTAAAAAAATCAAAATGTATTTTAAAAAAAATCTGATCTTCAAAAAACCTGTTCCAAAGACTTCAACTCCGTAGGAATCTTTATAGAAATTTATTCTTACACTGAACTGGGTATATTTCAAAAAGAAATTATTTCTGTGAAAATCTAAATATGCTGTAAATTAGCTTTAACTTAATTATCTATAATGAAATTTAACTATTTTTTACGCCAATACATATACTTATATGCATATCTAGATATTTTGGTACTCGTTTCAACTTACTGCAAACTTTTTTTTTGCTTTTATGTGTACAACTCAATTCACTGACCCTTATCATTTCTCATGAGGGATGCAAAAAATTCACACACATGCATACATACATATATCTACTGTTGTATGTACTTACGAATGCGTGTATGTAGCAAACATCCATGCCTTTTTAACTAATTGTATATAACAGTGTTGAGCAACAGTAACACTTCCGCCGGCAAGTGCCATACACAGAGTGTCTCCACCAAAGGAAAGGCGATACCTAGGGTAATAATATAGAATGGTACACGTGTAGTTGCGAATTTCTGCTAAAATAAGGGTGCAATGAGATGCGTGTCTTTAAATGAGTAGTGGGTGCCCAGCTGGCTGTTTGTGTTTGCTTTGGTCATTTCAAAAGCAAAAAAAAAGGGTTTGAATTTTGATGTGCGCAGACTGAAAGTCATTAGACACAAACGTGTACACATAAGCGTACATTACGATGCCGCTGCCACACTTTGTTACTCTTCTTGCATTGGCGAGGGTCATCTTTCTACAATCCATCTCTACTTTGCTTGGAAATAAATTACCAACACTTATGCGTTGGCATGAACGGCTAAAGGAGACAAAATCAAGTAGGAGAAGAGGAGGAAAAAGAACTTGGAGAAGAATCTGCATAGAATGAGTTACACCAACAGTGCATACTCTACAATGTTAAAAACAACAATAACAAGAACAATTGTAGTGTAACTTTTAACAACATTTCTGACACTTTGGCCGAAAACCATAAATGTCAGTTGAGCTGAGACTTAGCCATAGTTTAAATACCAACGGACAGATTAAAAGTCTAACTAGTTGACCGTAGTAGGTAACATAAGTCACTTTGGTCTGAGTACAACGTGTCGTATGAGCAACTGTGGGTATGTGTGCACTTACTATGTATGTACGAGTATTTGCTATGAAATGAGGGAAAGTATGTTTGTGATAAAAATGGTTAAAATTTGTGCAAATTTACGAGGAGCCACAATCAACTATGTTATGCATATAGAAATAAACACATACATATATATATATATATATATATATATATATAACTATATTTATTCAAATATGCATATGTAGACAAGCATGTATAAGTACATAGCTCAGTGTAGCATACGGCTCGTCCATTATGAGCATTTAGAGAAATTGAGCAATTATAACCAAATACAAACATTCCTAACTTACCCATGTAAATAAAGGGCAAATAAAGGGTGATCCATTTCGAAATTTCCCACTTTTAAAGAAAAAGAACACAGAAAATTCCAATTTAATGGGGAATGTCTGTTACCATTCGAAAGAGCATTCTTTGGCATTTTTTTTTCGAAGATTATCTCTTTCAAATGTTGGCCGCGGCTACGTCTCAGATGATTCATCCGTTCAGTCCAATTTTCGATGATTCGTTCGAGCATTTCGACTAGTAACTGGCGACTGACATGCGTGATGTTTTGCTCCAAGACCTGAATCCATGCAGGATTGTCCGCATAGACTTAAGACCTTACATATCCCCTCAGGAAATAGTCTTACGATGTGACATCACACGATCTTGGTGGCAATCGACCGGCCCAAAATGTGAAATTATATGGTCATCGAAGTGTTCTCTCAAAAAAATCCATTAATTGTTGCGAAGTGGTTTGTGGGAAGTGAAGCCGTTTTGTTGAAATCGAATATCGCGGAGACCATGAGCTTCAATTTCAGGCATCAAATAGACGGTTACTTACGGTCTTGAATCTCTTCAGGTTGCTCTTCGTCCCAAATGCGACAAGTTTACTTGTTAATATACCCATTGAGCTATAAATTGGCCTAATCGCTGAACAAAATTTGCTTCGAAAATGTCGAATTTTCTTTAAACTTTTCAAGAATCCATAGAGTGAAGCGATATCCCTTGGGAAGGTCGAGCGGCTTCAGTTCTTGCACAAGCTGTAGTTTGGACGCTTTCAATCTAAGATCTTGACGTAAAATGTGCCAAGTCGTTCCATACGTCAGTCCGAGTTGTTGCGAACGGCGCCGAATCGACTCTCCATGCTCTTCGTGTACACTCTCAGTTACGGCCGCTATATTTTCTTCACTGCGTGCTGGGCGTGGACGTTTCGGTCGAATATTATCCAATAATGAATGCTGGTTCTCAAGATGGATGGTGGTGTTGCGAATAGTACGCTCAGTAGGTCGATTATGTTGACAATAAGTTGAGCGAAGCGCGCGAAACACATTCTTTACAGAACGTGAATTTCCGTAATAAAGTTGAATAATTTGCAAACGTTGTTCAGGCGTAAGTCTTTCCATGATGAAATGCCAAGCCATACTAAACAAATAAAAGCATGACAGCTTGACACGACACACGCATGATCTAAAAAAAAGTACCTCTTGGATCACCCTTTACAAACATACAAAAATTGCTATTAAACAAGTTTGGGGGTCACTTTAAATTACTTTTAAAAAGGTCAACTCTAATGAGTGTCATTTTTGTTGCAATTACACAGAAAGTAGTCTAGAATATTTATGCTTGAATGTATTTATGCACAAGTATGTGTGTGCGTACAACTTCTTGAGCATATTCACACAAATATTTGAGGTCCGAACTATTTTAGTAAGCCTTCCCATATCGACGTATGGTTAAGTGCACATAAAATTGGTCTAAAATTGATGTTCCAAACACACAAACGAATACATTAGCACACATGCATATGTACTCATACACAGTGACAAACCACATCTTTATTATGGACACTCTTCTCACAGTTGTCAAAATTTTTATTGATCAATTTGCCACTGTTGCTCACTAAATGATAGCAGTTGTTAGTTATTGTTGTTGTTGATGTTACTTATATGTTTGTTGTTGCCGTCCATTGTTCTAATTTAATGTGTGTGTAATTAAAATTAAAAGTTTTCATATTTGTCTAGAATTTTTGGCCAATGTGATGAATGACCAGTTGAATTTAATTATATTCTCTGCACCAAAGGAATTTTAAAGATGTGGGTGACATACATATGTTTTAAGATGTTTTAAATTTATTGCAAATGCTAGAAGAAGTCTTTGAGTTCATGGTTTAAAGTAGTTTGGGTATTTTGAAGTTATGTTCTTATGACTTTTTCTCAAGACTGAATACTTAAAGAGTCTCTCTTCTCTTTGTCAAGAAATAAGGAGAATTTTCCATTTTACTACATGCAATTATCGATATATTTTTTCAAATATTCGTTTCGATTTTTTTTATGTTGATAAACTCAGCTAATATGCTGTTGTTGATAAGAAAGGATCCCATTTGCATCAATTTTTATTAAATTTTGTGTAAAAAATAACTACTCAAAAACACTTCAAATTTTGACATTTATGGGCTGTTGGAATCATTGGTACGTATCATTGGACGTAGTGCGCGATACGTTTTCCGCACAGAACCATTATTTTCGAAATTTTTGGTCAAGCTCCTCCTCCAATTTGTGGTTTTGCGTCTTGATATTTTTATCACCAAACGGAGGAACCTAACCCAATTTATTCTAAGCCGCCTCCGAACGGCTGATGGTTTTTATGAGGAGCTTTTTTCTTCATGTCAGAAATACACTCGGAGGGCTTGATATTCCCTGCCGAGGGGCGACCGCAATTAGAAAAATTTATTTTCTATAATTTTGGATTTTGCTCGAATCAGGGCTCGAACCCAGGCCTTCCGAATGGCAGTACGCGATGCTAACCACTTGGCTATCGAGGCCGCAATGCTAACTACTCGGCTTTCGAGGCCGCAATGCGGTGAGTATTCTCTGAGTATAAAGAAATGCTTACAGGTAAGTAAGACTGACTTTTAACGAAAGAAGTCAAGAAGATCTGAAGGACATTGACTTTTCTGAAACGCTCCAGAATATCAACAACCATTTAAAATGTTGGGAAAGTGAAGAAAATAGTTATAAAGAATAATTCAGGGATGATATGGGCACATCGGTCAGCTCAATTTTTTTGAAAAGTTTGCGCTTGAAGCTTGCGGAAGAAAAGTTTGTTCCAAATTGTGTATCAAGAGTTGCCACCACACGCTAGAGCAATTTTGTGCAATATGATTAAGTATAATTTTTTGCGTAAAAACCGTCATCGAAACTAAGAAGAGACTTGATAAATACTGTGGGGGTTCTGCACCATCAATTTAAATGGTTAAGAAGTGGTTTGCTGAGTTCTGTTGTGGTCGTAGCAGTACGTGTCCATGGAATGGTATTGGGCTATCGGAAAATAATAGTGCTTGCGATAGCTGAGGCTGTGGGCATCTAAACTGAGCCAGTACATGGCATTTTACATGGATATTTGGACATGAAAAACCTATTCGCGCGATGGGTGCCGTGATTTCTTATACACAACCATAAGCGCAACCGTGTAACAAATTCAAAGGAGTGTCTGGCTTTATTCAACCGCAATGCAAAAAAAATTTTGCGCCATTTCGTTATCGCAGACGTAGCATGGATCCACCAAGCCACACCAGAGACCAAAGAACGATCAAGAAAGTGTGCTACTCAGGGCGAACGCGCACCAAAATAGACCAAGATGGGTATGTCGGCCAATAACATCACAGTTTTTTGTGATGTATTAGGTGTCATTCATATAAGATAACCTTAGAAAGGGTAAAACGATCACTGGCGAATATGATTCAGAGCTTTTGGATATATTCGAAATTGATTTGAAACGGAAACTCCCGAATTTGGCTAAAAAAGTGCTGTTCCATCAGAATCGTGTATACTTGTAATTATAGTGACTATTATAATTATAGGCTATGTTTTGTTTCCAAATCTGAAAAAACGGCTGGGCGGTAAGAATTTCGGATCGAATGATAATATCATCACTGAAACCAACGCCTATTTTGAGGGCCTTGAAAATCCTATTATTTGAAAGATTGAAATGGAAACTTGGTAAACGCTGGACTAAATGTATATAGCTAAAAGAAGATTATATTGAGAAATAAAACGCCTATTTGCCGAAAAAAAAAATTATATCTTCATAAAGCCATCTTTGATCCATTTTGGGATTCCCTACTTTTAAAGAAAAAAATAAACACAGGAAAACAATTTTAATGGGGAATGTTTATTTCCATTCGAAAGAACATTTTTGGCATTTATTTTTTAAAGATTATCTGTTTCAAATGTTGGCCGCGGCCACGTCTAAGATAGTCCATCTGTTGGGTCCAATCTTCGACGACTCGTTCGAGCATTTCGACTGGTAACTGGCGAATGACGCACGTGATATTTTGCTCCGAGGCCTGAATCGAAGCGGGTCCGCATAAACCTTAGACTTTACATATCCTCACAGGAAAAATTCTAACGGTGTGATATCACACGATCTTGGTGGCCAACCGACCGGCCCAAAACGTGAAATAAATCCATTGATTGATACGTGAGAAGGGACGCCGTCTTGTTGAAACCAAATGTCGCGGATATCACTAGCCTCAATTTCAGGTATCAAATGTTTAGTTATCATGGCGCGGTAACGGTCGCCATTGATGGTTACGTTCTCACCGGCATCATTTTTGAAGAAATATGGACTAATGATCCCACCGGCCCACAAAACACACCAAACCGTTGTTTTTTCTGTATGAAATGACAGCTCTTGAATCTCTTCAGGTTGCTCTTCGTCCCGAATGCGGAAATTTTGCGTGTTTATATACCCATTAAATGTGAAGGCCGAGCGGCTTCAGTTCATGCACAAGCTCTATTTTGTACGCTTTCAATTTAAGATCTCGACGTAAAATGCGCCAACTCGTTCCACACGTCAATTCAAGTTGCTGTGAACGGCGCCGAAACGACTCTCTACGGCCTTCGTGTACACTCTCAGCTACGGCCAATATATTTTCTTCATTTAGTGCTGAACGTGGTCTGTTTGGTTATTAGCGAATAATAAATGCGGGGTCTCGAGATGGGTGATGGTATTGCGAATAGTACACTCAGTAGACCGATTACACATGTAACAGGAAAAGCATTAATTTCTATTAGCTCACCACGTCTGAGTCTCATTTTCTAATACTTTAGGCTAATGTGCCCCGTTTTTTGTAACTATTCGTATATCCAAGTAGTAAGAGGCTGAATGTAATTTTGACTTAATTTTTATTTCCGCGTTTTAGAAATTCAACATGCTTAAATGAACTAGAATTTAACTAGAATGAAGCTGATACAAAGTCAGACAATTGACACTTCGTAAAATACAGTTATGTGAAAAATAAAAGTTGCCAACTTGGAAAAATTCAGCTACTAGTTCAGTACTAAGTGTATAAATGCAAATTATCCCAAAGCAAACTAGTAGTGTTGTAGTTAAGTACCAGTATCCTTAACTTTGGAGTAATAACATAATATGTCTCATATCGGTGCTCATTCTGTGATTGTTCTGTGATTTTGGTATATACACTTGAAAGGAAATATCGGGGGCACTCAGCTATCCACGAATGGTAAAATAACTCAAAAGTAACATTCTATGTTGTAAAGAAAATTTCAAAAACCAAAAGGCTTGATTTTTAAAAGCTAAAAATATGAAAAAAAAATCTATCGTATTGTCGTAAAAGCTTTAAACCCACCTATGCCTCCGGCATTAATGCCACTTCTTACGTGCGATTAATTTGCGGCATGTAGCCCAAACAGTCTAAAACACTTTCTGTTGACAAAGATCTGAAGATAACTTATTTCGTAGTAATTATGTAATTCATATTAACCATGGGGGTGATTTGTGGAATGTTTTTCAACAAATGAAGATACCAACAGTTTATTTCCAACCACATAGTACAGGGGTTGTATTTTATTTTTCGGGATTAGAGAACGAAAAGAAATATTAACCATCGAAAAACGCTTCATAGTTTTTAAAAATATTATCCATTAAGATCTATACACTTTCGAATGCGTTTGAACCAATTTTCGAAGAATTTTTGCCCCTCTGATTGAGGTATCTCCAAAACATGAGCTCTGAATGCATCAACCGCCTCTTTAGGAGTTGAAAGCGTTGGCCTCTCAATTTATTTTTTACGTACGGGAATAAAAAGAAATGATTCGATGC
Organism: Neoceratitis asiatica; assembly: GCA_030068015.2. Taxonomy (NCBI): domain Eukaryota; kingdom Metazoa; phylum Arthropoda; class Insecta; order Diptera; family Tephritidae; genus Neoceratitis; species Neoceratitis asiatica. Next base: position 35,622,311 of record CM061525.1, on the reverse strand, counting down.
CAAGTCAGAACTATACGGTGGATGACTCATCAAATCGATGTTTTGAGTGCTCGAAAATGCATTTTATTTCAATCGATCTGTGAGAGCTCGCATTGGCGTGGTAAAGTGATTCGTCTTTGGCGGTGGGTTTCCTGATTTTTTGAAGAACAACTGGCAAAAAAAAAAAAAAATGGTTGTGTGCCACACAAAATTTACTGTTCTACGTTTTTCTAGTGGAGGGTTGCGATATATGCATTTTTTTCGAAAAAAATGACCAGTCAACCCTTTGCTTGGAAGTGTTTCGTGCCCGAACAACTTTTGTGGGACTCGTGTGCATCTTGAAACATCCATAGATGACGAAATAAAAGACAGGTACTTTTTCAATAGCCTTTTTTGACAGATCACTCGTCAGTCGTGTCAAGCTGTCATATTTCTTTTGTTCAGTATTGTTTGACATTTTATCATGGAAAGACTTTGGCCTGAACAACGTTCACAAATCATTCAACTTTATTACGAAAATTCACGTTCTGCAAAGAATGTGTTTCGAGCGCTTCGCTCAACTTATGGTCAACATAATTGGCCTACTGAGCATACTATTCGCCACACTATCACCCACCTTGGAATCCAGCATTCAATTTTGGATAATATTCAACCGAGCACGTCCAGCACTAAGTGAAGAAAATATATTGGCCGTAGCTGGGAGTCTACACGAAAACCGTGGAAAGTCGTTTCGGCGCCATTCGCAGCAACTCGGACTGACGAATGGAACGACTTGGGCAATTAACGCCGAGGTCTTAAATCGAAAGCGTACAAAATACAGCTTATGCAAGAACTGAAGCTGCTCGACCATTCCAAGCGACATCGCTTCCCTCTATGGACTCTTGAAAAGTTCCAAGAAGACCCGACGCTTTTGAGCCAAATTTTGATCCTCGATAAGGCCTATTTTCGGCACATTTTGTTTTGTAAATAAGCCAATCTGGCTATAATTATTTTCGCTAAAAGGGATCGGCGGAATAAAACTCGACAAATAGTCGCTCAAGCATGATAAATTTCATAATTTATGTTTACATATAATATCATTTAAATAATTTTCGTTTTGTGGTGTGGCAGTTAATAGAAATACAACACTAACAACAAGTAATTACTATATTTTCTGTTATATTTTTCACATATTTTACATTTTACTTTGTATTCAATCCCTTTTGCTGCACGATTGTAAATATTTATTTTAGTAAATTACTTTATATCGCGGAGTAAATATTTGTGGTTATATGAAACATTTAATGTCAATCACTTTGAGTGATATTTTACTAATTATCGGGTAAAAAAACTTTACACACAACATCAAGTGAGGTGCGCATTTACATACATATCAATTTTACATTATTCAATATTTATTGGCAATCATTTGCGGGTGTGCCACAAACAATTTACCAACACATTAATAAACATACATAAATATCTACATACATATGTTGTATATATATATATATGTACATTGAAGTCGTACATTTGCGCATATGTAAATATTATTAATCAGTAATGAAAATATATTTGAAAAAATACCTCAATCAATTAAGAGAAGAAAAAAATACTTAATAATTGCCAACTGCCAAAGTGTTTGCGAAGAGGCAAACAGTTTAAGTGATTTAAAAAATTTGTATTTTAAATATGCAAAGCCCGATGAGCCATTGAGCATTGAGTGCAGTGAGCAGTCAAATTATTTTTGAAGAGTTCGTCGTCGATAAGGCAACAAGTGAGTTATTATTGTTAAGTGTATTTATGTATGTTGTGTTATGCGATAGACTTAATTTGATTAACTGATTTTTAATTGACTGCCATGTTGGAAATTACTTTTAAATAAACAATATTATGTGGCGTTTGTACGTCAGTAATGTATGTAGGTACTCGTATATATGTATGTGTGGATATATTTATTTGTTGGTCATCTGATTAATTGTGAAAACGTTTTCCCTTTGCATAAATGTCAAAATGTATTTGACTATGATTTTTATTGTTAAATTATTATCATTCCTTTCTGTTAATTTGCGCCATTGGAATCAACTGCATTTAGTATAACCAACTCATGGTCGAAGTCCATGCTAGGGGGAAAGTTTTTGACTAGAATTTATCAGGAAAAGGCCAGCAACGATTCTTTTACATATGCTTCAAGTAGCTCACCACTTGCGGTCTTAGACCAAGTACCACTTGGGTAGCCAACAAACATCAATTTGAAGGCGAGCTAAAGTGAGAAGCCGAATCCCCTGCGTTTGAGTGTCGAGTGTCGTTTCAATTATTACAATGAAAAATCAACAAATACCTTGGATGAGAGACCCCCTTTGGATGATGACCCCTGCACACGTGTAAAGAATCACGATTTGAGGGCATGTACCTGGAATGTCCTGTCCCTTAATTGGGAAGGTGCCGCTACCCAGCTGGTTGATGTCCTCGTAAGACTAAAGGCTGACATCACCGCTGTCCAAGAAATGCGATGGACGGAAGAAGATGGGTCCTTGTGAAATCTACTACAGCGGCGATTTAAAGGAGCGCAAATTTGGTGTTGGGTTTGTGGTGGGAGAGAGACTCCGTCGCCGAGTCCTGGCATTCACACCGGTGGATGAACGTCTAGCTGAAATTCGCATTAAAGAGAAGTTCTTCAAAATATCATTCATTTGCACCCACGCCCCGACAGAAGAGAAGGATGAAGTGACCAAAGATGCTTTCTATGAGATCCTAGAACGCACTTATGAGCGGTGCCCACGCTACGATGCTAAAATTGTGCTAGGCGATTTGCACGTATCCAGAGTTCTAGACGTGCGTACATTCCGAGGGCCAAATATTGACAGCAGAAATACGCACCCGCCTCTGTGCGGCAAAGAACGCCCGCCAACAAACACAAAGAGATTAGACGTCGAAAAACTGCAATCACAGTAGACAGTCAACAGGTTTCCTACTCGACTTGCACACTGTGAGCACTCATCAGTAACTCGATATAAGGGAGCTGTGGAACGAAATAGCAAATTCCATGCATTCCGCTGCTTCGGAAACAATTGGTTTTTAACAATACCAGAAAAACAGCTGGTACGATGAGGAATGCAGAACAGCAGTGGAGAAAAAGCAGACTGCCTACCTCGCAACTTTGCGATCGACTATAACACGTGCGGGGTGGGATTGATACCGAGAGCTGAAGAGAGAAGCGAGACGCATTTGCAGACAAAAAAGCAAAGAGGCCGAAATGCCGACAAGGGTAATGTTCGAAACTTCTATGAGAGTATGCGGTGACTTACAGAAGATTTCAAAACCAGAGCATACTCATGTAGGGACCAAGGAGGTAATCTGACGACAGATGTCCAGAGTGAAAGTGAAACACCCGGAGATGGCGAAATCGAAATTCGGTGAGAGGCGATGGCCTATGGTGACGAAGAACTGACAAGGTACATGTAGCTTCTTTGCAAAAAAAGAGGACTCTATGCTCTACGCTATCTTTTAATCGATCTTAAAGCTGCCTTCGACAGCACGATAATGAACTGCTTCTACGCCGCTATGTCTGAATTTGATATCCCTATATCTCATTTCACTGTTGACAGTCAAAACTTCGAAGTCGCAGATAATTTCGTCTATCTTGGAACCACCATCAACAACATCAGCAATGTCAGTCTTGAAATCCAACACAGAACCACTCTTGCTAATAGGTGCTACTTTAGGCTGAGTAGGCAATTGAAAAGTAAAGTCCTCTCTCGACGATCTCAAACCAAAGTCGCCCATCACTCCCGTCCTAACATATGGTTTAGAAGCCTGAACGATGTCGACATCCGATGAGTCGGCTTAAGGAAATTTCGAGAAAAAAGTTTTTCGAAAGATTTATGGTCCTTTTTCGAGCAACGACGAATATCGCAGACGATGGAACAATGAGCTGTAAAACTTATACGGCGACATTAACATTATTCAGCGAATTAAGGGAAGGCGGCTAGGTCATGTCCTCCGAACAGATGAAAGCACAGCAGCTTGGAAAGTATTCGCTGGACTACCCGCTGGTGGAAGCTGAGGAAGAAGAAGACCTCCACTCCGTTGGAAGCATCCGGTGGAGAGTGACCTGGTTTTAATTGGTATTTCCAACTGGAGCCAAACAGCGAAAACAAGAAACGAGTGGCGCGCTATTGTTAATACGGCTATAAACTCGTAAGCATGGCCTATGCCAAAGAAGAAGATGAAGACAAACAAAAATTTAATTCCTTGACGTATTGGTAGACGATGAACCGATAAGCTGTATGAGGCATACGTTGATGTGACATATTTCAGTAAAAAAAGAGGCAGCGAATACGCTGACTAGCTCATTCATGCCTTCGAGATAGATTAAGAAACTTCAGTTTTAAAAGTTTTCGAAGCAATATTCACTTGAGTAAGCAGAGGAATAGGAAAGCTTCATTCCGTTGAAAGCTTTTTTATAAATGAAGAAGTTGGTGGTCTGAGTGAGTGTCTATAATCTGCTTTATTCACGCGTGTAAGGCCTACACCAATTAAGAAGAGGTTCTAAGGCCGTATCGAATCAGGATCACTAACCTAAGAAGTGGAAAAAACTCTAGAAAACAAAATAAAATCACATAAAATAATTTTTTTCTAGAACCTAAAAACTCTTTATTAGTAAGACTCTATAAAATGCCAAAATTAAAAAAATAAAAATTATGATAGAGAATTAAATTTACAAGAAGTATTCATTTTGCTTGCAACAAAAACATAGATAATACCTTTTGTGCAGCATCCTGCGTATGTACGTATGTACATATCTACGAGCATTTTTTAACCGCTTGCACTGCTTACAGAGCAATGCGGACAAATATTACGTCCATTAGTTGCGACTGACTAAGTGAAGACAAATATTTCTATATACTTATATACATATACGTTGTTGTTATATGTATACAGCGAAAATGGCATATTGTCAAAATGATTTTTTTTCATATTTTTTTTCATTACCTTCCCGTCATTTGTATATTTTTCTTTAGAGAGAAAATTACTTTTCCACTTGGCATACGTAGATAAATGCAATGAGAATAATCGTTTGAAAACATACCGCAGATGATAATAAGGTTATTTCGAGAACAAAGTAATAACAAGCGAATGGCCGAATAGCAGGCTGGGGAGGAAGAGGCGAAATAATTACGGAAAGAAATGGTTGAGTGCATGGACAACATTATTATTGTATTTTTCCTTTTTTCAATGTTTAGTTGACATTTTTGTGTTATTAGTGTAATATGATTGCAATTTTAATTGCATTTGAGAATTACTCTGTAGACAGTTGCTTCCTGAGGAGTGTATTTTTCAATGAAGGCAGCAAGTTTCTGTCTTAGTAAAGATTTGACGAATAATGCATTATGACTTGATTTGAAATTTTTTCTTAATTATGTTATTGAGAGATAAGCTAGAATGTTAGAAATAAAATTACTGAAAAGTTACTATTAATAAAAATACAATGACTCAATACATATATCGCTAATACATAAATACTTTAATAAGCAAATTTTTTAAACTATGAAGGAAGAGATAATATTTAAATTCGTTTCCATGTTTTTGAGCATTCTATCATATAATTTAACAGTTTAATATTTGATTTTTTGTTTATAATTTGTAGTACGTAGTTTTAAGCTTGGTTTGGTACGAACACTAAATTTTCTTCCGAAAAGTGGTCCTTCGATCTGGAATCTGTTCTAAAAGATTTTTCGCCTAAATTAACATAGGGAATACTTTTTCTTCGGGAAAGTGTACTTGAGACCGATCTACTCCAAAAGCCTTATTTATAGTTAGATTTTTCTAATCTATATATATGAAGGAGAGTTATGTTAGTTACCACACTTTTAACTCAAGCCGACCGATTTCGATGATTCACAGCAATTCGGATTGCTTGCCAAACAAGAAAAATATGAAAGAAATATCCAGGATACATGTCAGGGACTGATCACCTTGAAAAACTGTATTTCGGTCCGATTTTGTTCAAATTTTGGCGTATATGTTAGGCAGCCGTTTGCCTAAATTAAGATATTGAATGCTTTTTCTCCTGGGTAGTGGGTCTGAGAGTAAACTATTCCAGAGAAAACAAATTTTTTGTTTAATTTACCTGAAATTTATTATGTAAGTGGGTTTTAGCTAAGTTTAATTTGAACACTGATTTTTCTCTTGGAAAGTGGATCAGTCTGACTTTTGCGTATCGTAAATCGTATTTATTATTCCATTTACTTGAGATTATTTTATTGCCAGATAACGAAATTTTTTGAAAAAAGAACCCATTACCAAAAATATATTTGTAGTTCAATTTGTTGAATTTTTGGACAATATATTCCTCTATATCTATATAAATTTATATATCACTTTTATTTCTGGGAGCGGACTACGATCGATTAGTTTCAAACTAGACAATTTGATAGCTTTTTGGGTAGGTTAAAATATAAAATAATTTATTTCCGAAAAGGGGATCTCAGATCAAGATTTTGATGTAAATTAGGCTGTGGGTTATATTTAGTTCTGCGTTGCTATTGAATCCATAGCGGTTGAAAGCTATACCCGTATATATGTACATATGTTTATCGTTATTGTGTGTAAGTAGATGTTAGATCAGAGTAGTGTCGTTCGCCTTTCTTCGAGGTATTCATGTTCAAACTCCCTTGGAAGACCTTGAGAAGTAAAACAGCAACTAATCACTGATCCTCAGATGAGCTCACCTCTATAAAAAAATTGTTTATGAAATCCTGTTTATTATAAAATTTTGAATCTTGGCATTATATTATTCAAATCAAAGGACAGCCTCGTGAATTTTTGCACACTTCGATCCATTTGAGGTAAAGATCTATCCGCATTAACACTATTTTTGGCGCAACCCAGCAGAAAAAAATCCTACGACGTCAAATCCCACGATCTCGGTAGTCGATTGATATCGCCATGATGATAGATGACGCAGCGGAGAAATTTCTCTCGAAATGAAGCCATGATGTTGTGTGGCATCTGACACCATCTTGTTGGAACCACATATTGTGCAAGACGTGTTCTTCATTTGTTGGGCAAGAAATGTCCGGTTATCATACGACCATATCGTTATCGTTTTCAAAGAAGTATGGTCCATCATATCTACGCACCAAAGAGCGCACCAGGTAGAAAGTTTGTTTTTGATGTCATGGCCTCTCTTCAATTATCGTAACCACGGAGTGAGTGAATGTGTCTCGCCGGTTAGGAAAATTTTGTTGGAAAAATTGCGGTCCACTGCTTGTTGTTCAAGTACCCAATCGACGTAACTACGGCGTTGTGAATAGTCAGCTGGCTTTAGTTGTCGTGTGAGCTAGACTTTTTATGGATGCAGGTGTAAAACACATTCGGGTCTTCGGCTACACTTTCACTCACAAGTTTCGACGAATGGTTAACACAGTATAAAAGTCTGCATACTAAGTTTGGTTGAAATATCTAAGAAACTGAGGGGCTACTTAGAGTACAAACAGAACTACATACATACAGACGGACATGGCTAAATCCATTTAACTCGTGATTGTTCGGTATACATTTTGTTGGGTCTCTTTTTTCTATTTTCTGATGCTTCTAAATACCTACTTTGGACAATAGCTAATATACCGTTTCATGTTCATGAAAATTATACAAACTACTTTTCCCCATTCTGCTAATTTTATTATAAATTTTTTTAGAAATGAATGGAATAGTGATCGATCACCTTCTACTATTAATTTTCACTTCTTCAAGGCATTTATGAACACCCTTTCATGCATATGGCAGCTATGCAGTAGCTCATTCTTTCGACCCAATTTTTCAAAACGTTTCTGGTTTTTGTTCCCAAATGCTTCCGGCTAGTCTAACGGAGTCAAAGCGCGGCTGAGAGGCGCACTGTTGACATCGCCGTATCAGCTAATTAGCGACATTCGATCACAGTGTCCTGTTGGAACTGTATATCGTCTATGTCATCTCCACAACCTGTGGTGACAAATAATTTCTGAGCAATGCTAGCTCCTTTCTCGCATTAAAAGAAAAACGGCCCAACCATGTCGCCGTTCTACATGGCGTCAAATCAAACAGTCACTTGTTGAGGAGGAATTATCTATGCCATGATCGCGTATTGGGCTTCTTGAGCCAAAATATGGAACTTTTGCTTGTTAAAATAGCGACCGAAGTGAAAATAAGCTTTATCGGAAACTCGGAAAAAAATCATTTTCAGTTAAAATCCTCATCTTCTGCCACGGGAGGTGCTTCAACTTATTGACCGAAGTGAAATCGCTTCGGTTATTGAAGATGTCGAAGCTCAAATCAGCCTTAGTTCAAAACGCTAACGATGGATGGTCCACGCTTTAATTCGGTTAAACTGAAATCCATGTGAGGGGTTGCCTACTTAGAGGCCTCGACGCATATAGGTCAATGTAAGCCCATTGTAAGGTCATGGTAAAGGGTGATCCAAGTCGGGGTACTTTTTTCAACAGCCTTTTTTTTGACAGATCACGCATGAGTCGTGCCAAGCTGTCATGTTAATTTTGTTTAGTATTGTTTGGCATTTTATCATGGAAAGCCTTACGCCTGAACAACGTTTACAAATCAATAAACTTTATTACGAAAATTCACGTTCTGTAAAGAATGTGTTTCGCGCGTTTCGCTCAACTTGTGGTCAAAATAATCGGTCTACTGAATTTTGAACCGAATAGACCACGTCCAGCACGCAGTGAAGAAAATATAGCGGCCGTAGATGAGAGTCTACAGGAAGATCATGGAGAGTCGATTCGGCACCGTTCGCAGCAACTCGGACTGACGTATAAATCGACTTGCAGCATTTTACGTCGAGATCTTAAATTGAAAACGTACAAAATACAGCTTGTGCTTCGCTCTGTGGGTTCTTAAAAACTTCCAAGAAGATCCGACGTTTTCGATCCGAATTTTGTTTTAGCGATGAGGCCAATTTCTGGCTCAATGGGTATCTAAACAAGCAAAATTGCCGCATTTGGGATGAAGAGCAACCTGAAGAAATTTATGAGCTGCCATTTCATGTAGATAAAACAACGGTTTTGTTCGGTTTGTGGGCTGGTGGAATCATCGGTAAATATTTCTTCAAAAATTATGCCGGTGAGAACGTAACCGTCAATGACGATCGTTATCGCGCCATAATAACCGACTATTTGATGCTTGAAATTGAAGGTCGTGATCTCTGCGACATTTGGTTTCAACAAGACGGCGCCACTTCCCACACGTCTCATCAATCAATGGATTTATTGAGAGAACACTTCGGTGAGCAGATAATTTCACGTTTTGGGCCGAACGATTGACCACCAAGAGCGTGTGATATTACACCGTTAGACTCTTTTCCTGTGGAGTCATCGGAAATTGGACTAACGGATGGACTATTTGAGACGCAGCCGCGTCCAACTTTTGAAAGAGATAATATTAAAAAAATGAATGCCAAAGGATCTTTTTTCGAATGATAATAAACATTCCCCACTAAATTTGAATTTTTTGTGTTTTTTTCTTTAAAAAAGTAGGGAACCTCGAAATGGATCTCCCTTTAGGTCCAAGCCGTGTATACTTGTGCTATTGAAAATAACTTTCAGTAATTATTAGTTTAGAAATTTCTCAATGAATGATGAAATCATTCTATGAAGTGCGATTTCCCTGGATTTACTCTTTTTGGTATGTTTGCACAATGAGTAATGAGATTATTTGCAAAAAATAAATAGTCATATCCGAAGTTAATTGCAGCTGACTTGAGTTAGAAGTTATCGCATTAAAGATGCGGCAAAAAATTCAAAAAATGAATTCATGAATTTCAATACATTTTTTTTTACGGCGAAAATCATGCAGATGTTACCAGACAATCACTGCGAATTCGACCACGAAATGGAAAATAAAAAATACATACAAACGAATACATACAAACAATTTAATATTCCAAAATCGCACTTGGATTTTCAATAAAGCAATTTACAACAGCTTTACAAAGCTTAAATCAGAGTAACAGTAACAGTAGCAGCAGCAGCAGTAGCAGCAGCAGAACAACATATATTGAAATATGAAACAAGTGGTTGTTGGCTGTTGCGAGGTCAGCAAAACAAAATTACCATTGACCTTCGATTCCAAGTGCCGATTGTTCTCCCTGTTTCGATGGAATTGATTGCATGTATATAAGTATATAAATACCACTATTTCACATGCCCAGCACACTTTTTATTGTCATATTTGGTGCAGAGAAAAACTTTTATCATAAATTTCGAAACAGCTGCCAAAAAAGTCTGTCTGTTCACCTCCAAATAAAAGTGTGAAAGTGTAAAAGCGCAATCACATTTCCTTCTTTTTTTGTTCGTTCAACATTTGTTTTGTTAGCACTCTCTCTTTGAGCTATGCTCGTAGTTAAGGTCATCGCATGAGTTTACTCGTATCAACAGATATTCTTCGCTCGAGTAGGAAGCAATCGTAGTGTTGCAGCGTACAAGAAAAAAAAATGAAGAAGTACTAAATTGGACAATCGAAATGCGTTATTACACAGCTGAATGCGTTGTAACTTCACTTTTTTTCTGCAGATATTCGAGAAATATTTGTAAAATGAAATGTGTTTTTATTTCTTTGAGGTTTTGCTCTGAAGTAATTTAATGCAGATGTTCGCTATGCAGACACGAATGAGAAATGTGAATACATTAAAGACGGTGATGATAATAACCAAATTTGGTTAAGAGGCGTTTAAAACTGCTAAATTAAAACAGCGAAGATGATACTTCAGCTTCCACGACTAAACATTCCCAAATAGGCTGAGGCTGATCGACTGTGAGGCCCGAAAAATGCTTGTCTGTAGTAATAGACTTCGACATACGAAATTTCTTTAAGATACATGGCTGTCGCCGCATCGGAAAAGTTGATACAAAATGGACAATGAGAGCATTTTTCTTTGGTTCCAACTTCAATAGGCTTCGAGGTCCTAAAATCCAGTCCGAAAACAATCCTGTGACATCAAAATTATGTATCCGCCTCTATACAGCTAAAAACACAAAGAAAATTGGTTTTCAAAAAGCCAAAATACAACAGACAGAGAGAAAGCTCTCATAGATCACTGATCAACAGCTCGATATTTGAAGTTCTTTTCGCTCAGTCTCCAAAAAGCAATACGCTTTCGATAAAGTCACAAGCATAGCTTATATGAGAAGAACATAGAAAAGATGCGTATTAAGTAGGAGAGATACCGAGAGGAGTTGAAGCGATATCCAATTGCAGATAGAAAAGCGAGAGCCTCCGCGAGCGTGAAGAGTTTGAAAAGTTGGCCGACAATAACAAATGCTCGAAAGTTCTATGAGAAGATGCGATGACTTACAGAAGGTTTCAAGACTAGAGCATGTATATGCAGGAAACAAAGAGCTGACCATATTTCATGACCGACGTTCAGGGCATTTTGAGTTCATGAAGAGATCACGTTTTCCCCTGACTATTGCAACGAATGTGAAACACCCACATATGTGGAGCTCGAATCCACAATCAATGACGAAGCAATATACGTTCCATTTCCTTAGCAATTACACGTCGAAGGAGCAGCTTATTTGAAAAATTCGGTCGGATGAGTGCATACCTGATAATTGGAACCAATTATCTCACGAAAACACCGACGTCGACGTTAAATATAACAACTAAGGAACCCGATTTAGTCAAATACTAGGAACTTTAGGTGTTAGGAAGTTGCTTATCAAATGATTTGTAGTGAATAGTGTTCTAAAGATAATATGATAGTTAAGCTAAGTTCAGCATATTGTGAGTAGGGACGGGATACATGTGCATGGACAACAGCCCAAAGCTGTAAGGAAGCCTTAGGAGTAGTAGTTTTGGCTACGAAGTCCGACTCGAGACTACAATCTGGTACTAGAAAGAATGGTAGTTCATGGTGCTTGCCTTGGAATATTTTTCCAGTTAGAGTTTTCCGGGAATATTATGTTGGTTGTGATTTTGACTCCAAGCCCAGGTAGAGTTTACAGTATTTCTGTTCTATGTGAAGTTGCAATATATTCGGGTATCGGCCTCAATGTGTGCTCACCATCTCCATTAGTACCGTAATTTTTATATAGTGTTAATCAATTTGAGTTCGATGTCGAAAGATACTCACGCAAATTCTACCAGACATTACCAACAGAAATGGTTGGCGTAAAGCCTTCTGTTGAAAATTAATCATCGGCGGGGGTTCAGACTTCCAGACCATTGTATGTTAAGTTTATAATTTGTGAATAAATTCTTATTATCATGGTCTGTGGCTTTGATTTACTTTAGAAGAAAGATTATTTATTATAAACGCTTCGCTATAGCTGCAAAAAGAACAAGAAGAACAGCAATTCACTGTCTGCTTCTGGACAGGGGGGCCTTGAATCAGATAAGGCAGCATTAGGCTACAATCTTAACATGAACAGTTGTAGGATCTTTCTAGCCCCAGGTAGATTACCAAAGGCCAGGGAACTCCTTTCAATTTCAAAACAATCGCATACGGTGGGGGATGTGACTGGGTATTCGGTTCGATTGGCTTGGGGGTTTTGTCGGATTCATCTTATAATTCTCAGAAGGAGGATATGAAATTACATATGGAATTTTCTCTGCCACGGGCCGTATACGCTTACCAATTTGGAAGAATCTAAGGTGTCGATATTAGGCGCATTTGCAGATTTGTGACGTGAAAGGTGGTCTGTCATTCAGAACATTTTTGTGGTATCGCATTTATATATCATATATGTCAATGTAGGATCCTCTTGAAGTCAGCCACTTCAATCTAACCTAACATATGCCGACAGTAACATGGGAGCAAAGTGTGGAATATATTCAGCTTCTTTCTTGCAGCAGAAGGCATAACATACGTAACATAATACTTGAACTTCCCTACTTTTTTTTTAAAGAAAGAACAAAGAAACTTCAAATTTAATGGGGAATGTTTATTACCATTCGAAAGAACTTTCTTTGGCATTTATTTTTTGAAAATCATCTTTTTTAAATGTTGGCTGCAGCTACGTCTAAAATGGTCAATCTCTTGAGTCCAATTTTCGATGACTCGTTCGAGCATTTCGACTGGTAACTGGCGAATGACAGGCGTGCTGTTTTGCTCCAAGTCCTGAATCGAAGTGGGATTGTCCGCATAGATTTTAGACGTTATATATCCCAACAGGAAAAGGTCTAACGGTGTGATATTACACGATCTTGGTGGCCAATGGACCGGCTCAAAATGTGGAATTATCTGCTCACCGAAGTGTTCTCTCAATAAGTCCATTGATTGATGCGATATGTGGAAAAGTCGCTGTTTTGTTGAAACCAAATGTCGTGGAGATCACGGACTTCAATTTCAGGAATCTAATAGTCGGTAATCACTACGCGATAACGGTCGCCATTGGCGGTTACGTTCTCACCGGCATCATTTTTGAAGAAATATGGACCGATGATTCCACCGGCCCACGAACCATACCAAACCATTTTTTTTGCTGTATGAAATGGCAGCTCTTGAATCTCTTCAGATTGCTCTTCGTCCCAAATGTGCCAATTGTGCTTGTTCACACGTCCTTTGAGCCGGATATGGGTCTAATCGCTGAGCAAAATTTGGCTCGAAAATGCCGGATCTTCTTGGAATTTTCAAGAGCAAATAGAGCGAAGCGATGTCGCTTAGGAAGGTCGATCGGTTTCTGTTATTGCACAAGCTGTATTTTGTTCACTTCTAATTTAAGATATCGACGTAAAATACGCCAAGTTGTTCCATACGTCAATCCGAGTTGCTGCGAACGGCGCCGGATCGACTCTCCACGGTCTTCGTGTACACTTTCAGCTACGGCCGCTATATTTTCTTCACGGCGTGCTGGACGTATTCTATTTGGTTGAATTTTATCCAATAACGAATTCTGGGTCTCAAGATGGGTATAGAATAGATGGAATGGGATGCTCAGTAGGCCGATTATGTTGACAATAAGTTGAGCGAAGGGCGCGTAAAACATTCTTTACAGAACGTGATTTTTCGTAATAAAGTTCAATGGATTGTAAACGTTGTTCCGGCGTAAGTTTTTTCATGATGAAAACATGACAGCTTGACACGGGTCACGCGCAATCTGTCAAAATAAGTGTATTGAAAAAAGTACTTATACTTGGATCACCCTTTATATAAGTTGTGTATATTTAAATTTTTTCTTTTGTCATATTCTAAGATTGTGTGAATGCACATAAATATAAGGCTAATGGTAGATAAACCACAGATAACATCAGAAAAGTCTTACCTAAAGATCATTTGCGGTCGAAATAGTCGATTTGTTGGTGTACTACCATGCGGAAGACTACGGTTTTGAGACCTGGCCCTACCAACTACCAAAACTTTTTGATAATAAATTTAAATAGAAAATTAAATTAAGTTTTCTAATTGCAATCGTCATTCGGTAGGGAAAGCTAAATTGCTCGAGTGTATTTGCGACATAAAACCAAATGCTTCTCATAAAAATTCACCAGCCGAGCTGAGTCTAGAATAAACTGTAAGTCTCTCTATATGTTCAGAAAATCATCAAGAAGGAGGAGGAGTTCGGTCGAAAATCGTTTCAACGGTTAGAATAGATATGGAGAATATGTTGAAAATCTACAAATCTGTTTTTTTTAGAAATAAAATTTAAATTATTACTAGTAAAGCTTAATAGAGTCTAGAGGGTTTCTTCCATAAAGTTGCTTCTGCAGTATTTTCAAAGATGAGAAAGAACCTGAAGGCGAAAATTTTTCAAAGTCTGATTTAAATAAGGGGGTCGAAAATACGTCCATTGCTCAAGCTTGGCAACTCCGCACATTGCCTTGACTAACGCATTAGGCCCTCTAGGTGTAGTTAGTTGTATCATAATAGGTCTAATCGGTAGTCTAAGTATGATGTTGCTCAACAATCAAACCAACTTAACTTCACGCGTATCTCAAAAGTAACACATATCAAATATGTGCTCTCATGCTTATGCTTTAAGCATGCATACAATTGTATAAAAGTGAAATAATACGTATTATTATTTTAATAGAGTTAAATTAATATAAGCTGTCAACGCAGCGGGAAAAAAGTGAGTGAAAAGTGTTTCTTTATTATTTTGGGAACTTTATTTTACATATTTTTTCAACGCCAACCATTTTTTCGCTTTTGTTGTTGCTCCACACACAAGTTTTTCTTCTGGCGAAATCCCAAATGGCTTGACATAGCGACAAATAACATGGTAAACCAACGAAAGAGAGTCAACCAAAGTCAACGGTAAAAAATAAACAGTTAGCACAGCCAACCAACCATACAAATGGCGGTTAAAAACACACATACTCACACATATATATATATGTATAAAAGTTAACCAAAATATAAATACCAGTAAATGCAAGAGAGTTGCGTTAAAAAAAAATTAAACTCCCCTCCACACACTCCTCACTGCGACATTGCTCATCAAGTACTTCTGCTCCTTTCCTTGCTTGCTTATACTCGCAATCGAGTGGGCTGAAAGAATGAAAACAAGTCGACACCCGCAAAAAATCCCGCAGGACAAATAATTTCAATTTTTCTTCGCTTATTCCCACCGCTCGGTGCTCACTTTATTTTTCTTTGCTTGTAATTTTTTTTTGTGTAAAATTTTTATTTTTTAATTTTTTTATTTTTTTTAAGTAGTCGAATTGGGGAAAAAAGAAAAAATGGCGAAAAGTTTTCTTATGCTGTGGTTAAAGTTGATATTACGGTTGCTTTTTTCTCTCTCACTACTGCTGCTCCTTTGTTTTTGTTGTTTTGCACAATGGTGCGAGTCGGCTTAAGTAGAGTTTATGCATGTTTAAGCCATTAATATGCGACGCGTTGACAGTGGGACGAAAGACTTTTGTCGTAGGGCGTGAAGCTATTTGTAAATTGGAATGGGACAATAACTGTAAGTATTTCTTTGTTGTGAAAAAAAAATATTTAAAATTATGTAATACAAACAAATAGAAATGAAATGCGTCTAAGTGTGGCGGCTTGCAGTTAAAAACTGTTGGACCATAAAAGGTCAAGCCGCTTTACACTTTATTACTTATGTAAATAGCGTGGACACTTCTAAGTGGTCCGATTTTTTATGCATACATTGAGTGTAAATAATAATGCCATTGAAAATTAATACAAAAGAAAGGCGATTTTGAAATTTGTCTGCAAGTAACAAAGAGTATCTGAGCGTAATAATTATAATGTGCGATACATGTAATCGGAGGAAAAGCTTCAGTTTTTTATGGTAAGGAATCGGAATGAGTGAATTTTTAGGATGAGGTTAACTGCAGGAAAATTATGCTAATATTTAATCAAACAGATCAATTGAAAATTCCCCGGCCTGACACATAGATGAAACTAGAAAGTATTAAATCCATATGAGTTTTAGTTAGGTCTAACCTTCCAAAGACCTTCTGTCGGATAATTAGTTCTAAATTATAGTAATTTGAGTGAAGGAACTTTTGTTATTGTGAAAAAATGGATCAAAAGGAATTTCGCGTGTTGATAAAATATTGCTTTTGGAAGGGAAGAAATACTATTGAAGTAAAAACTTGGGATGCATTCCATATCGATTACACCGGTCCATTCGGGTCACTAATTTATTTTTAAACGAAATTTAAATATGTTATGCTTTGGTCAAAATAAAGGGATACGTATATTTTCTCTGGCCCGAAATTTTTTTTTTCGAGATTTATCGGCAATTTCGTTTTTCGGCTAAGAATCGATTTTTCCACTAATTCGCGGACTTTTTTTTTCAATTGGCCATATTTTTGACACACCGCACTATCGTGATGATCCGATATCAGATAGAAGTTTGGAAATTGCTCTAAAGTTAGTAATAATTTTTTATTTTGCAATAGAAAAATTTGCAATTTTTTTTGAAATTGAATATCTTAAAAAGTGTTTTTTTCTTCGAAACTTTTTTTTACATCAAACAGAGACTTTGAATTTTCATTAAAAAATTTCCCTCTACTAAAATTTTTTGTTTCAGAGTTACGATTTTTTTGAATAAAAAATTGCGCCCAATGAATGCCGATTTTTAATTTTCAATACATGTATGAAATGATAATCTATTGTTGTTTTTTGGTATTTAAGTACCTTTGAATAGTTTCTTTTTAGTAAACATTAATCTTAATTACATACATGTATCATGTGAAACACTGCGGATCATCACGAATCATTAGAAGTAAAAATCATTGAAATCGGTTAATTTTTGTCAAAAATATGGCCAATTGAAAAAAAAAGTCCGCGAATTACTGGAAAAATTGATTTTTACACAAAAAACGAAATTGCCGATAAATCTCGAAAAAAAAATTTCGGGCCAGAAAAAATATACGTATCCCTTTATTTTGACCAAAGCATAACATATTTAAATTTCGTTTAAAAATAAATTAGTGACCCGAATGGACCGGTGTAATCGATATGGAATGCATCCCAAGTTTTTACTTCAATTGTATTTCTTCCCTTCCAAAAGCAATATTTTATCAACACGCGAAATTCCTTTTTATCCATTTTCGTTCACAATAACAAAAGTTCATTCACTCAAATTACTATAATTTAGAACTAATTATCCGACAAAAGGTCTTTGGAAGGTTAGACCTAACTAAAACTCATATGGATTTAATTCTTTCTAGTTTCATCTATGTGTCAGGCCGGGGAATTTTCAATTGATCTGTTTGAAGGATTGGAATGCTAAGTTAAGACGTGGTGAAATGAGCACCGAACACGGTGAGCCCTGTGGACGCCCAAAAGTGGTTGTTACCGACGAAAACATCAAAAAATTCCACCAAATAATTTTGAATAACCGTAAATTGAAATTGAATGAAATAACAGGCACTCTGAATATATTAGCTGAACGCGTACATCATATAATTCACGAATATTTGGGTATGAGAAAGCTCTCTGCAAATTGGGTGCCGCGCTAATTCACTTTTGACCAAAAACAACGACGACTTGATGATTCGAGGCAGTGTTTGGAGATATTCAAGCATATTAAATCCGAATTTTTGCGTCGATATGTGACAATGGATAAAACATGGCTCCATTATTTCTCTCCGAAGTCCAGTCGACAGCCATCCGAATAGACTGCATACGATGAACCCGCTCCAAAGCGTGGAAACACACAACAGTCGGCTGGCAAGGTGGTGGCGTCTGATTGCCTTGAAAAAGCAAGGACAACCAACAGCGATTATTATACAGCGTTATTGGATCGTTCGAAATAGAAAGTGGTGTTTCACCAACACAATGCATCGTGTCACAAGTCAGTGGAATCGATGGCAAAAATTCATGAATTGAGCTTCGAATTGCTTCCGCATCCACCATTTTTTCCAGATCTGGTTTCCAGCGACTGTTTCCTGTTCTCAGATCTCAAAAGATTCCTCGCTGGGAAGAAATTTTCTTCGAATGAAGAGGTGATCACCGAAACTGAGGCCTATTTTGAAGCAAAGGACAAATCGTACTGAACAAATGCTATTTAAAAGTTAGATGGTCGCTATAATCAGTGTATAACCCTTGAAGTAAGCTATGTTGAATAAAAAAAAAATGTTTTTCTATGGTAGACCGAGGACTTTTCAATTGACCTGTTATTAATCCAAAGAACTTGAACTTTATAAATTAAAATTGATCCAAGAATGAACGCTTCATAACCATCCGATTCGATTTCGCTTCTCAATGGACTGAAGATCGCTTAGCTGAAGATGAATATTTTGGTGGCTATGTTAAGCAAAACTGCCGCATTTGGGACTCAGAAAACCAGCACGTAACCATGGAAAAGGCAAAGCATCCTCAACGAGTGACCATTTGGTGCAGCTGTTTTTCTTAAGAAGGAGCTGATAGTTACCGCCAATGCCGATCATTACCGCGCTGTGCTCAGAGATTATATTGTTCCAAATCTTGAAGATAATGATATCAAACAGCCAATGTTAAAATCGATACTATGTCCACTGTGTTCGAAAATAACGTAATTATCCGAAACGGTGATGTCAACTGACCGCCTTGCAGCTACGATTTGACTCCATTGGATAATTCTTTATGGAAAGCCGGTAAGGACAATTGCTAAACCAGCCATCAAGAGGCGATTAATGATTTGAAGACGAAATTGAAGTCTCCATTGCAACCATAGAGGATCACACAACTATACTAATGCCCTATTGCAAGTTCAGCCGGCGGATCAATATGAATGAAGTGAGGTTTCATCATTAACCGGAATTTTAAGGCACTTCAATGAAGGCAAAAGCATTGCAAGATATTTATAAGCCTTTTCTCGAGACCCCCATTAGATCTATTTAAAGTAATATTTCCACCCCTTTGGAAGTTTTCAAAGTAATTTTGTAGAAAAATTCTCTCCTAACGTTACTCTACACCTAACAGGGAGGATGTGGCCATGTGTAGATGTCATTCAGCGGCGAGTGGCCAGAAATTATACGGAGCGTATGAGAAAAGAAGTGAAATATTGTAAAATCTGGATTTAGGTGGCCTTGTGACCCGCCCACCAGGACTAAACTATAGTACTTACGCGGCAACAGAGTCTTTCTGCCACTTCAAATCCTACACGAAAATTGCACTCCTTTATATGGTCTCTATAGTAAATATCACAAGGTCTTTTCTTTGGCCTTGTCCCATCCATTACACCTCCTGGATAATAGTCTGGTTAACCTCATATATTTCTGAACACACCAACCAGCAGCGTTACCGTCCCAACTGAGAGATCACACATGCCAATTGTATCTTCTCAAATTGTAGTCCTTAATATATTCGAGAAAGTCGTTAACAATATATAAAATTTTCATTCTAGGCTGGCTGATCTCTTACTAACTGTTCTATTCCTTTGGTAGATTAAAAAATTAAAATGGGCATGCGTTGCTAAAATCAGTCGTCATTACCAAAGTTCCTATAATATATATTAAAATTTTAGCATTTTTGTAAAGGATGAAGTGAAATTTTTTGCTAAATTTTGTGTAACACACGAAACTTTTAAGTGTTTTATGCAGGAAAAAGGTTAATGCATTTCGCTAAATTTTTTTTAATTTTTTTTTTTGACCCGTACTCAACTACAGCTGCTGTCAAATAGCATTTACATATCATTAAGCAGTCCAAATGTCTCCGAACTACAATAATTAATCTTATCAATTGGCTAATGCATATGATATCTTGATGCTATTAATCTAGTAATGTCTATGATCTATATTTAGAAAGGCCTATATGCCATTCCCACTGGCATCCAATTGCTACTTGTAGGTACTTGAATATTTAATTGTTAATAAAAAAACTTTGAGCTATTAATTGGGAATTAGTTTGTTGGACGAAAGTGGACAATGATTATTGCGGCTTATAGTGCTTATTAGTCAGTTTGAAAGCCACCTTTCTCTGTATTCGCGTCATTGTGCGCTCTGATGGTACAGGCAAAGATCGGTGGATCAGCGTGTGGTGTTCAAAACCACATCGTCGACAGCTGTCCGGTAAATCGCAAGCATCTGTAGTGTGTGATGTTGCCGACAGTTCACGCAGTACCGATGCATCTTTGTTGACTGGTATCGTTGTCCGCTAACGACGATTGTGTACGACAACATAGGCTACACTCAACGTAGGTACCCTGTAAAGATATGATCGAAATGCATTATACGTTTGAGATTGTGAAGTGGGTGGAGATATGTGTAAATTAGAGAGAGGCGAGAAAATGAGTGGGAAAGAAGTGACTAATCCGCTTCGAGTGCGACTGTTTGTTAATCGGTTGATCTGATATGGCACAGGATAGATAGATATCTGTATAGAGTTAAGAGATGTTGTGGAAGATGAAATTATTATTAATATTGAACGGTTTTATGAAAGGAGTTGAGTGTTTGCGAGAGATTTTTGTTCTTTATAGAGAAGCTCGTTGGTGAATGAGTTTCCTTAATTTGGAGAGATTTCTGATCTCAGTGTACTTGTCGCGTTGAAAAAAAAATTTCCGACGCGATGGATAATTAGGCTTGTAGATCGGGTTGGGGCACATTCCGTTTGTTGAACGTTCAAATGAACGAAGTTCTGCTGCGAAGAGATTTAGCCCCGGGGTGAAATAGTTATTGAGTGTTCCAGTCGCGGGGTTGGGAGTTTTTTTTAAAGAGCTATTATTCGGTTTTTTCTTCTGGAGAGAGAGTTCCATGATATTCTGTGTGTGCTATGATAGAGTGTGCTATGATATTCACGTTCTGTCGTTTCCTTTCAACGCTGCTGATTATTGGTATTTGAGAATTACATCACAGGCGATAGTCATCCTGTCGTGCTGAGTTTTTGTGTTCCTGTAATCGTGGGATGAGCAGATGGTTTGTGTAAGTATTTTGGGGGATATGGTGCAGCTTTTATCCCCAGCCCTGAGGCTTATGTGATTTGTTGCTCCAGTGGACCGTGTTAAGCTTCCACCCAAAGATGAAGTTTTGGGTTATGAGACTTCCAGCGATATTATTTTGGAGACCTGGAGTTAATATTTTCGGTAAAACTTTGCCAATTTTCGAAGTGAAACCGTTGCGGTCTACTAGACAGAGTAAGTCATATTCTTTAAAGTCCAGCTCAGTTGGGATATTGAGTTTATCATAACGGGGTCATATCGTTAGCGAATATGTTTTACTGTCGTTTTGCACAGTTTGACCACCCAATCCTGACATCTCGTAATGATTTTCGGCTCTGTGAAGACCAAGTAACCTTTGTACATGAGCGGTTACAAAGGTTTTTTGAGATCGTTGATGTTTGATTGCTCTTATTTGAGTTATTTCTACTTTGTAAAGAAGCGGGATAGTTGCCTAAACCAATGTCGGACAATAAAAAAATTTACAGAAAAAATTAACAGGTTTTATGAAGAACGTGGTGATTGAATTTAATAAAACAAAAAATTTCAAATTAAACAAATTTTTTCTGATCAAATTCTGATCAATTTCCTTTCAAAATATTATTAATTCATTGAATAATGAAATATAGTGAGTGAGCTGGAGACAATGAGTTTCCGGTAGGAACGGATTGAGGTGATTTAAAGGCCTTTAAAATACCAGTCTGCAAAACTAACTTAATCATTTTAGCTTAAAATTTTCTATTTTTTAAATAAAAGTCACATATTATTGAAGGTTAGACAATTTCTCTATTAATTATAATTACTTCAACGTAATTCAATATGTGTGAATATCAAAATCTGTGACACAATTTCAAGCTTAATTTTCTCAGCCAGTTTAAACAAAGTCTAAGACGCAATTAAGCAGACCAATACTCACTTACTTTAAGAAAAAAACATATGATTGCGCTTACATGAAATTGGTAAAGATTTCAAAATGCTTTTGACTACAGCAAACTTGTTAATTTCTTCAAAATTTCTTCATACATATTCTCACCCATCATTTGCTTGCGAAGTGTTTAAAACGCCTATTTTGGGTGTTTTTGTTGCTTACATACACACATTACGTGTAATCGCAGTCCAGCCTGCACATTACTGATAAAAAGGAAATAAATCTGTGCGCATACAAAAACAACAACACATTACAAGCTCAGTAGTGCTACTTTAGTTCTCTGTTGCAAGCCACTGATATCAGTGAAACTACTTATATTGTGCTTTATTTTTCCTTTTATGTTTTTTTTTTCCTTTTTTTGATGGCCAACATGTTGCCATATTATATTGAGAGCTTTACTCTACTTATGTAAGTCTTTTGCGAAATTTTCCTCAAACCACTCAAACTACTCGTATCTAAATGGTCCATGTGTGTTTTCGAGCCTAAAAATAACGTAGGCCAAAAATATTTGTTGTAAGAAAGTGTGTGGTGTGTTTGCGTCTGTTTGGTGTCTGTTTGGTGCATGTTGCAGTTTACTTAAGTAGTTTTTGGCCAAAGACGACATAAGCTTGCAAGCAGCCTATTGCAAAGACACTTATTTGCGATTGCATTAGGTTGACACGGAAAAATTCAAAATACAAAATTTTATTTAATTTTGATTATTTTTTATATATCATATTTTTAATCATTAAAATACCGGCAACAAATTCGACTTTAATACATATATTTAGAGCAATAAATTTCATTTTCAAATCAAAATTTTCTCATAAACCCGCCCTAAATTGTGTTCACACTACTATACTACTATACTCTACCTAGTAATTACACCCAATATGTAGACAACTTGTATGCAGAAAGCACATACCGTCGAGATACCACCATATCAGCAAGTAGGTGGTGTATTCCAACAGCGTTGACAACAGTGACATTTCAAAGCGCCAAAACAAGTGTTGCTGCTGCTCCTGCTACTCTGAGTTGCTATTTAAGTGTGACCTGCTTCCAGACGTCGACATTATTTATGACCTAAACTTTTTCATGCTGCATATCGCTGATCAGCAGCAAGTGCAGACATTGGTGAGTAATTTTTATATTTTCAGTATTTTCTTCACACCCAAATAGCTAAGACATTGAAAAGGAAGTCAACGAGTAACTATGTGTGTAACTATGTAGTGTGAAATGACAACACTCCTTCATGTGTGCTTAAAGTAAGTACGGATTCTTTTTTCCATATATTTTCCGCGTACATTCATATGTTTATCATTTGCCTTTTTTTTGCTCAAAGGGAATGCAATTTGTTTAACAAAATTTGCACTGACTTTATTTAATATAATTTTTTACTTTGACACTTCACATGGAGTAGATAAAGTCATATTTTTTATGCTCCTGTCGCGTCGTGAGAATATCCAGTTGTGTTTGATATGTGGAAAAATATGTAGAAAAAATTTAATATCTCAATCCCAAACTGTGGTATTTTTATGCTTCTCCAAATTTCAGTGGTGAAATAGTTAAAGGGAAGATTCGAGTTTTGAATTGACACAAAATTGTGGTTCAAACTTACTTTCTGTCTTAAATAAAATATAACATTATACGCCAATAGTTAAGTGCTCTGCTAGAGCCATTTGTTTACAGTAGAAACCCATGTTAAGAACCATGATTTAATGTTAAAGTCGTTCAGAACGAGACTCCCCTTCTGATCCTCCTAGTATGGGGGGTTCAATTCACATTTGTAATATTCTTACGCAGTTCAAAGCAAAGTGTATAAAAATGATTTTCAATTTAAAAATTAATGTAAGTATAGGAAATGATTTTTTATCAAGTCAAGAAGATCTTAGTTGAGTTTGATCGGAGCGAGTGTTTCAAAAAATATTCGTATTATGCTTATAGAAAACTCTAACATAAGACAAGTATAAATATTGACGACCTATGTATGTATGTTCGAAGGTAGATCTCTACTTCGACCTTTCCTCTTTTCTACAGAAACCTAACGCTCCCAGCAAAAATATCTACGTCAATGAAGAGTTAAATCCGATAAAGAAAATGTTCCGTATTTCAATAACAAAAATTTGATCATCATGGAGCTTTTTATTTTTGCATATGACAGTGATTTTTACCACTAAGAGTCGTAACAAAAAATTCTCAAGTCCCTAGCCGATAGTGTCTGGGGGCAAGGACAAAGAAATGTTGTTAGCAACATACAAAATAATCGCCGGTAAAGTCATTAAATATAGGAACAACTTGAAGAACTGCTGAATGCGATAAACTCTCATATCTCATCTCTCTGTCTTTCTAAGCTATCATCTACTCTATTGAGTGCCTATAACAGACGCAGAACTGCGGCTACACCAAGATACCCAAGCAATGCTGATGCATTTAAGAACACACTAGGTCCGCGGAAATGCCCTATAATCTCCTCGCGTGCGTCGACTGAGCAATGAACGTCGTTGCTGACATCGAGGTGGCTTGACATCTATGCTAGTTAGTGACCAAAGTGGATCTTGATGCAAGTATGTGGCGTTTAGTAAAGACTTCATTCAACCTTCTCTTCGTTATGCATGTGATACTGAGAGAGAATGCCTACTTCGGCCACTTCTAATGAGTTCCCTGACATTATGTATAAAATGTTAGAGGTAGAGGATTTCCGACAGAAAAATGTGAGGAACTATAAGAAGAAAAAATGAGCTGGGATATATGTCCGAAAGTCAGTGGCAGAAGCGAATACTATCCCCTGCGGGTACATCGAGTCCACTTACTGTGTCGCCGGTAGCCACACCTCTGTTATGAAAGGCGGTTTACAGCGATTATAGTGTTAAAGCGAAATCTACGACGCTAGAGAAGTATTTCACACTTCATGAAGAGCCGGATGATCTTGAGAGCATTGAGAGAGTAGGTGCGTTACAAGAAGAGACCTTACTGCGCTATTTGGGTGATGCTTATTCGGCAATAGAGAAAAGGAAAAGAACAAAGCTGGATAAGAAGTGCTGGAAGATGGATCAGGGTGAGATGGAATACCTTGACGATATGCAGGACCGCCACGATCATGTGAAATGCCAGGGAATGAAATCTCACACAATTTTTGGTTTACGCGGTCTCAAAGAGACTGCAGGATAGTTTTAGGCTTAATGACAACCTACTGACACCACACGGGAGCAGAATATACCATAGTAGTAGTGAGACGTTGGTGCACTTTTTTATTTCTGCTGAGCTTATCTAGAACTCGTCTTTGACAACTAGCTCTTTCGATATTCAAAGATGTAGTGGATGTGTGAAATTGAATAGCATGGCCGGTCTATGTAGCTAACCAAATCTAACCTAAGATCAGGATATGTAAAGACTGATCCAATAAGTGGTACTTTTCTCAATAGCCTTTTTTGACAGATCACGCATGAGTCATGCCAAGCTGTCATGTTTATTTTTGTTCAGTATTGTTTGGCATATCATTATGGAAAGGCCTGAACAACGTTTACAAATCATTCAACTTTATTACGAAATTTCAAGTTCTGTAAAGTATGTGTTTCACGCGCTTGGCTCAACTTATGGTCAACATAATCGGCCTACTGAGCTTACAATTTGTAACACTCTTATCACCCATCTTGAGACCCAGCCTTCATGATTGGATAATATTCGACCGATAAGACCATGTCCAATACGCAGTGAAGAAAATATAGCGGCCATCGCTGAGAGTGTACACGAAGACCGTGGAGAGTCGATTCGTCGCCGTTCGCAGCAACTCGGACTGACGTATGGAACGACTTGGCGCATTTTACGTCGAGATCTTAAATTGAGAGCGTACAAAATACAGCTTGCGTAAGAACTAAAGCTCCTCGACCTTCCTAAGCGACAAGGTTTCGTTCTATGGGCTCCTGAAAACTTCCAAAAAGATCTAACGTTTTCGAGCAAAACTTTGTTCAGCGATGAGGCCCATTTCGGGCTCAATGGGTATATAAGCGAGCAAAATTGCCCTATTTGGGACGAAGAGAAACCTGAAGAGGTTCAAGAGCTGCCATTTAATCCAGGAAAACAAAGCTTTTGGTGCAGTTTTTGGACCGGTCGAGTAGTCTTCAAAAATGATGACGGTGAGACCGTAACCATCAATGGCGGCCGTTATCACGCCATGATAACCTACTATTTGATGCCTGAAATTGAAGCTCGTGATCTCCGCGATATTTTGTTTCAAAGTGACGGCGCCACTTCCCATACATCGCATAAATCAAAGGATTTGTTGAGAGAACACTTCAGTGAGCAGATAATTTCACGTTTTGGGCCGATCGATTGGCCACCAAGATCATGTGATATCATACCGTTAGAATTTTTCCTGAGGAGATATGTAAAGTCTAAAGTCTATGCGGGCAATCCCGCTTCGATACAGGCCTTGGAGAAAAACATCGTGCGTGTCGTTCGCCAGTTACCAGTCGAAATACTCGAACGAGTCATCGAAAATTGGTTTCAACGAATGGACCATCCGAGATCTAGCCGTGGCCAACATTGGAAAGAGATAATCTTCAAAAAGTAAATGCCAAAGAATGTTCTTTCAAATGATAATAAACATTTCGCACTAAATTTGAATTTTTTGTGTTTTTTTCTTTAAAAAAGTAGGAAACCTCGAAATGGATCACCCTATGTGGATATAACAGACTAAACTTGTACAAAAAAAAAACACCTCTTTGCATGCCTCCTTAACCCAAATCCATGTAGCAATTCCCATACTTTGGTCTAAACCGGGCGAAACAATTTATTTTCCGAGCCATAGTAGAGAGCATGCTTCGAAAATTTTTTTTATGTTAGACCTTCTGCTTTGAGAATGTTTTCAACTTAAATTGAAAACTCATTGTTTTTTTTTCCGAATACTTTAAGCAAATTCTGCAAATATGCGTCCCAGTCAGCTTGGGAAAGAATAGCATATTTACATACTTTTATGATTTCGTATACATATGTACATACATATGTACATACATATGTATATACCAACCCACACGTAGTTACATATATATTTATATTTGTATGCTTTTACTGCATTTGCATGAACTCTTCAACGCGTCGTTAAGTAATCGCAACACATGTGAATATATGCACTTTACTACGCCTTTGCAATCGCTCGACCCCTCGCTTTACAGCTGCATAAATCGGCTTGTCTCTGGCCCAACCAGATAAACAATAAACAGTAGGAAAGTAAAGTAAACCAGCAAGCAGATGGATACTTTCACATGGCAGACTAAGTGGAGGATCAATGGATGGTGGAGGGAGTGTTGATAAGTCGAGGCGAGGACGTAGGACGTAAATAACAATAACGATTGATCGACCATTAAGCGACTGCAACACAGACTGATGCCACAGCGCTGATTGTTGTCCCGTACCCTTAACTAATGTAGAATGGAATGCATAGGTATTATATATATATGTACAAATTCAAAGGCTCATATTTAGATATTCATACATTTATATATGTAAGTATGTTTACAGTGCTCGAAAACAGTTTCGTGATTTTTGTAAATACACTTTCAAGTATAGATTCTAGATTTTCGCCTTGAATGGTCGAAACAACGAGATACAGTTTTATATATACGACAAAAATTCTCTTACGCATATCTCCTGAACTCGGAGTTGGTTCCAAAGAGCTGCATCTTTCAACTGATTTTACAGCTCCTGCTACGGTCTAATGAAATTAAATTAAAAAATTTGGTTTCGACTCCTGTTTCAGTAAATTCACTTACATATCATCTATTCTCGATGAATAAGGCATGGTACATTTGGCGCTTACAACCACCTAAAGCACTCTACCTGTGGAAATTAGAGGACTGTCTATTGCGACTCGGTTATACTTAGGAAATCTTGATCCTTGGTCAGCTCATTCTTTGCACAGCTCACTGATCTCGAGGGATTAAGAAACTAAACTCCACAAGTCATTCATCATTCCTGTCCTAGTTTATGGTGCAGAAGCGGGGACGATGACATTCGCTGAGTAAGCTTTGGAAGGTTCCAAGAGAAAGGTTTTACGGACGATGGCGAATCTCGGATGATGATACGACGAGATATACTACAAAATTCTTATAGTTTAACGAATTAAGAGAGAGTAGTTACATGACGGCCGCAATAGCCGATTGGTAAGCACCGCGTACCACCAATCGGAAGGCCAAGGTTCAAGCCCAGGTTCCACCAACTTCCAAAATTATTGAAAATTATTTTTTCTAATTGCGGTCGCACCTCGGCAGGGAATGCCAAGCCCTCCGAGTGTATTTCTGACATGAAATAAAAAGCTAATAACAAAAATCATCGGCCGTTCGGAGGTGGTTTAGAATAAATTGTAGGTCCATCTATTTGTTCGGTAAAAACATCAAGACGCAAAACCACAAATTGGACCGAAAACCGCTTCAGCGGTTACAAAGAACCAGATACATATATATATATGTATTAGTTACACTGGCGAGCTTATATCGTCACAGCGCTCACTGGTGAAAGCAGACGGAAAGAAAGATCTCAACTCCATTGAACTCCGTTGGAAGGATTACTAATCTGGCAATGCATATGCCAATTTATAGGAAGATAAGCACGGATCACTGTATTTCGTATTTGGTACCACTTGGCTTTTCTCCACCTTAATTCCATAATTACTTTACGAATAGATCCGAGATTTTCCGAAAAGTTTGGTGAATTATTCTGTCGGAAACTTTCCATAGACACTTCGTTTGGGCTCCACGACCATTGGTGCGTTGATATTTTTTATATTAAGGAAGCGGTGGACTTGTGACTTCGGAGAGATTCTATGAGATAAATAATCATCCAGATACAAAAGTTATAGTCCAGATAGTCGAATGACTGATGTTTAGATGTTTATGCAACTGCAGACGCTTCGAATTACTTAGCAATAAAAATGTTTGGTTTACCGATTTCGGGATATCACCGATCCTTCAATCTCGGACATGACGCATGGGAGCATTTCTCTGTCAACAGGCGGGTTTCTTCACTCACTGTTGTGGGATGCATTTGAGCTAAGGTGGACCGCGGAAGTTAATGTAATCTATTCACCCGACGGACTTTCTTACTGGCCGTAGTCTAATTGATGTTCACATGGTGAAGCTTAGGATTTAATTGGATCTCCTGAAACTGTTAGGAGGAGGAAGTTGAAGCTACTAACAGGAGGCAGCAAAATTGTTAGCAGACATCAAATATTTTTCTAAATGAAGGGTGATCTACTGTTTGTCGTGGAGCCTTAAAATCATCGACCTTAACCTAGCTCTAACCAAAAATACTTAAATGAAAATAACAAACATGACATCTGCACTGTTATCAACTTCTGATTGTGAATATAATTTCATTACAAAAGGTTGTACTTTCAAATCTGACCCCGCAAGGCTACTCCAATTCTGACACTGTGTGTTCGTGTTTGGGAAAGTTTCACACACTGTCAGTGTCGATTTAAATGCTTTTCCAGTTGTGATATGTAAGACTGAGTGTGAGTCGGTGTTTCGTGTGTATGTATGAGTAGTAGTCACACTGGCTCCTTGCATTGTGGTTTCTTGCCTTGCACTTGCACTTCCGTTTCCGGATTGTTTTTATTGCTGACTAAAATACTCCCTCTGCAGTTCCATATATATATGTACATATATGTATGTGTGATGTTGTTTATACTAGCTGTTATTTGCTACCTTCACAGCTACATACCAATTGTCGTTGTTGTTGTTGTTGTTGTTTATGCTGGAGCCTGTCATTGTTTACATGCATTGATTGAATTTGTTTACACCATTAAATTTGCAAATTTGCCATTTTGGGGGCGAATTTTGCATAAACTGTCAGAAAATGTTGCACTACAAATACAGGCACACACATGCAACGATAAAAATACATACGTGCACTGATGTTCGTAAGAGCGCACTTCCAAGCGACTTTCGCCAGCAACAACAGTGTTGAAACAGTTATGAAGTTTTGCTGAGTTCGATTTTGGCAAAACGTTTGCATATAAATATTCATGCATTATTCTTACAAAACATATCTACATACATATGTATATGTATATTATGTGTTATTTCTCAGGTGTTGTGGTCAAAGCAAACTATTAAGTGCTGCCGAAAACAATTTTGCTGAGCTTGAGCAATGTTAATAACAATTAAACAATGAAAAAAAAACATTTTATGATAATCGTTTTATGAAATCAATAATGAAAATAGCTAAGAGTTAAAATTAATTGGAGCACTTGCGTGCGAGCTAAAGTTTAAGTGGACGCGAAGATTGGACAGGCTGCTGGTATTCCTATTTTGTAGTAGGTCAGTTGTAAGTGAAGAAAAAAATTAAGATTTTGATTCTATTTTTAAATTAAATGAAATTTTTGGTTAAGTTATGAAACATATTATTAACAAATGAGTGGAATTTTCAGCAATAATTTGAACACTTTTCAAAAGGCACATCTTTTTTAACATTTGTATTTTTTTAATTAATTTTTTATATTCTTAAATAGTCTGGTTAGATCTAATAGCTTTTGTGATATATTGAAAACTGTTAAATATTTGGAAAATAATTAAATTTAGAATTTTGAAATTTGTTCAACCGCTGAAAAATATGTTGTTTCTTATGTTAATTATTACGAGGCATATCAAGAAATTAAGTATACTAAGGCTTTCACGGTTGGAGGAATTTTATTTTTGTCATGGCGGCAACACGATAGTGTAGCCAGACTTCTCCCCTTTGCAACGAGACCATTTCGTTTCGAGAACAATGCTGATCCAGTCTCCGGCCAAGTGCAAAATATGCGTCATTTGTTATATCGTCCTGGAAGGGAAACCCTCTGTTTGAGATTTTTAATGAGGAGAAAACAGCATAAGCTATGAATCATACTAGTGTATACAAGTGTTGTCGCGAATTTCAAAACGGTCGTTTGTTCTATTGTAAGTGACGAAATGTCTAAATAAATCGAAAATGCGCTTCGTGATAGACGCAGCTTGACTGTGAATGACCTTTATTCTAATTTTCTGCATATTTGCAGATCGCTACTACACGAAATAATAATCGTAAACAGTCCACGAAATGGGGTTGATGGTATACTATTTCGAGCAAAGCATCACCATCTGCAGTATCACGTAATTCTTTTGTTTAAAGAATCTACAAAATTTCAGTACATTACTTTCTGGAATTATTTATTTTTGTTCTACCCAAATGAAACAGCCTCTCGCACAAGCATCTTGTATATGAGTAAATTTGCCGCTTCTAGGGTTCCGTTTTTGATAAATTGATAAGGGAGTAATTTATTGCTCTCTTACAACCACTATTACATTTTTTCGTTCAATCTTAATATCCTCTAAAACGTCAGCAGGCTTGATTGACCGATTAGAAGATCGGCTCACTATCCATTCCACGCCACAGTAGCAGTTTTGTTAAATCTAAATATAAAATCTCAATTTCCGTGAATGGTGTAACACTGGCACAATTAAGGTCTGGATATTGTAGTCCATTTAATTTCTACATATCCAGACTTGACTACGACATACCTAACGTATATCCTGCATGCAATTAATCCCCTCTTTGCATGTCCACTTGAACCGGCTCAACTAACACCGCTCTACTTCAGGTCCGAACTCGAACTAGAAGCAGCGCGTGTCCTGGGTCTCCCGCTAGATGACCTCGATAACTAGAACTAGGCCTACCTGACCATAGACGGGGTACAACAAAAATGAAAGATATACTTATTCCTTAAGGCTAACATTAGGTACTGCTTTTGTACAGATTCCAATTTATCTCTATTTCATGGGCGGTGTGATTCCTATACAACTGAACCATATTCCAAAATTAGCTTAATGAGTGAAGTATAGAGTAATTTGGTAATGTATGAGTCATTGAACTCTAACTGTGCGTCCAATGTGACTCAATGACGTCATTAACTTGCTCAAAACTGCGATTATGAATCATGTTGGAAAAGGATTGGTAAGATTTTTTAGAGAGAGATTTATATTTACACTTATTTTACGAAATACAGGTCTGATCACATCACTCTGTCTTATATAAAGGGTGTTTTTTATAGAGGTATAGAGCTTTAAGTTGCAATAAAACAATTGACATGAATTTTATTTATCCGAAAGATAATCTTGTGGCATTACATTTTAAATATGATTTCTGGCATATGACCGCCACGGCTGGCGCGGATGTAGTCCAATATGGACGTCCAGTTTTCGATGACCTTTTCCAACATTTGTGGCCGTATATCAGCAATAACACGGCGAATGTTGTCTTCAAAATGGTCAAGCGTTTGTGGCTTATCCGCATAGACCAATGACTTTACATAGCCCCACAGAAAGTAGTCTAGCGGTGTTAAATCACAAGATCTTGGAGGCCAATTCACAGGTCCAAAACGTGAAATTAGGAGGTCACCAAACGTGTCTTTCAATAAACCTATTGTGGCACGAGCTGTGTGACATGTTGCGCCGTCTTGTTGAAACCACATCTCCTGGACATCATGGTTATTCAATTCGGGAATGAAAAAGTTAGTAATCATGGCTCTATACCGATCACCATTGACGGTAACGTTCTGGCCACCATCGTTTTTGAAAAAGTACGGACCAATGATTCCACCAGCCCATAAAGCGCACCAAACAGTCAGTTTTTCTGGATGTAACGGTGTTTCAACATACACTTGAGGATTACCTTCACTCCAAATGTGGCAGTTTTGTTTGTTGACGTAGCCATTCAACCAGAAGTGCGCTTCATCGCTAAACAAAATTCGGTTATGAAAATCGGGAACAACGGTAATCTCGTTTTGGGCCCATTCGACGAATATACGCCTTACTTGATGATCGTTTGGCTTCAATTCTTGCACGAGTTGGATTTTGTAAGCACGCAGCAAACCAAGATCCTTCCGCAAAATCTTCCATAAAGTGGATGGACACAGATCCAATTCCTGTGCTCGATGGCGGATGGACTCATTCGGGTCTGCCTCAATGCTACGCTCTACAGCAGCAATAGCTTCTTCTGTACGCACCGTACGGCGTCTCTGGGGATGCGAGTTATCAATAAGAGTAAACGTGGTGCGAAAACGTTCCATGGTTAATCGAATTAACTGCTCTGATGGACGATTTTGTCGACGATAAAATGGACGTAGTGCGCGATACGTTTTCCGCACAGAACCATTATTTTCGAAATAAAATTGCACTATTTGCAAGCGTTGTTCAGGCAATTCATGATGAATTGCCAAACCAAACTGAGATTAAATGACTTGACAGCTGTTAAATCGGTCGCCATATTGAAAAGTAATGCTAACTGAAAGTTCTATACCTCTATAAAATACACCCTTTAGAATAAACCAAGGCGAATTTAACAAGATGAAGTTACTATGACAGCGAATTCAAGTTTTTTCATTCATTGAATACGATAATTATTTGATTTTCTTTAGTAATATTAAGAATTGTAATTTTGTGATTGTGATTTGTGCGAAAAAAGGTGTGGAACAGAGAGTTTGTGAAGTTTTAAATGTCAAAGAGTTTTCCATGATCTTGACAATCACAATTCAAAAGCAAAAAAAAAAAAATGCGCTGAAATTGTTGTATTTGTTCTCTTGCTCTCTTTTTTTATAAATAGTCTCATCATCAATATATAAGTTTTATTAATGTGGGACTTGTTCTCGAATGAATTCAGCGAGCTTTACGTGATTTAACATAGTTTTCGAAGTCTATTCAGATCCTTCCGCTAGGCTATGCAGTCCATGCTCAAACATTCGTTCATAATAATAAGAAATGATTCGTGTAGCACATAAACTTCAGTAGCTATCTCTTTCAAACTTAAATGGCGATTTTTTATCACCGTTATTTGCTTCGCTTTAGGGATGTTAACTTTTATTGAAGATTTTGATCACGACCAGAGCGAGAAATGTTTTCCTTTATATCTCGAACGCTTTTGACCGGAGAAGCAAATACTTATATGCAATCGCAATAAGATTGCCTTTTCAATGATCAATGGATCAATTGGTCAGAGAACCGACTCACCGCCCATTTCACGCTGAACAAACATTTCTGCTGTCCTCAAATCTGATCACTTGCAGAGAATTTGTTATCATTGTATTATTTCCTAGGTCATTTTATTTGCTATTTTAACCTTGTTGTCGTCCACGATTCTGCACCATATAGTAGGACAAGAATAATGAATGACTTGTAGAGTTTGTTTCTGTTTCGTCGAGAGAGGATTTTACTTTGCAGTTGTCTACTCAGCTTAAAATAGCACAAGTTGGAAAGAGGGATTCTGTGTTAGACTTAAAGGCTGCCTCTGCTGGTGTTGTTGATGCTGGTTCCAAGATAAATTAAAATATCTATAACTTCAAAGTTATGACTGTCAACAGTGACAAGGAATTCAAGACGGGAATGAGCTGACGATTTGTTTGATAACAGCAGATATTTCCTTTTGTTCCCGATCACCACGATAACTGCAAAAGTAAAATAGTCACACAGTGATTGAAGAAGTTAATATAATCGCGATAGTCGTATGCAGACCACTTGTGGTCTAATTTATCGCTTTCGAAACTTACTTCGCCGGAATCGATCAGGAAAAAAAATGAAAAGCGTCTAATGTATATCAACAGAAGTATCGAAAGATGAGTTATGTGTATTCATTGACCCTTCTAAGGAATTTCAATATCAATGAATATTTACTTCAGAATGTTGCAGAGAAGTATTTTCATATTAATACCTTTAAAATGTCTTATTAATTAATTAATTAATTAATTCCAACGGTTTACCCACCTCCCGCCCATCCGCACGTGGGGCGCTGTCCGCATGACGTACGGAACTTGTTTTATTTTTCAGCAATGCCGAGTCACGATGAGAGGTTTGTTTAGTGTCGAGAACTAAAAGAGTTCAGCTACAGAGCAAAATTCATTAGCTGATTTTTAAAAATTATGTAAAATATAAAATGTAATATAACGGTTAGTTGAGAGTTGACAAAATAGTTTTCTTAATATGAAAAAGCGAGTCAGATATGTCAAATGTGCTTGAATGAGAGTTGAAATCTAGACACAAACAATGCAAAGGCTCGTGAAATTCAAAATTCGTTTTACAAGTTTTCAGAAACAAGGGGCAAAAATGCCTGGACATTCTGAACGGAACATTAAATTTGATTTCAGAGAGCATAAGGGGGCTGCAAATTGAGCCTGTTATTATTTTAACCATGAAAATTACACCAAGCATTTCCCGACGACTGGCGAGAGTAGGGAGATTGATAAGTTTCAGACGACTAGTATAAG
Organism: Neoceratitis asiatica; assembly: GCA_030068015.2. Lineage (NCBI taxonomy): Eukaryota > Metazoa > Arthropoda > Insecta > Diptera > Tephritidae > Neoceratitis > Neoceratitis asiatica. The sequence goes on along the minus strand of CM061525.1, from coordinate 35,586,862 downwards.
AGGCAAGATTGTATTGAGAGTCCCAATGCAAATTTCTTAAGGCAAATAGGAGAAATTGTTTTTGAGTAGACTCTAACTTGTAAGAGTAGATTTGATACCTAGGCTTCCAAATCACCGAGCCGTATTCAAGAATGGGTCTCACTAATGTACTAATGTTACATACAGAGCTTTTGTAACATAAGGATCATTAAACTCCCTTGACCAACGTTTTACAAAAGCCAATATGCCTTTGGCTTTGTTGACTAACACACCAGTGTGATGTGTGAAGTTCAGTTTAGGGTCCATAGTGATCCCCAGAACAATAAAGCTGTGAACCTGCTTCAAACTGCAATTATCTATAGTGTAAGTAATTGTCTGTATGGATCTTCGGGAGAAACACATAAATTTACATTTTTTAAGATTTACGGGCATCTGATTTATTTTACACCATTCAACCATAAGATACATTCCTTTGCCGAAGTGTAAGATTTATAAAGTTTTACATCATTCACATACATTATATGTTTTGAAGAGTTTATCTAAGAAGATATATCGTTTATAAATAGTGAAAACAGAATCGGGCCTAGATGGCTACCCTGAGGTACTCCTGAAGAAACATTAACGGTATCTGAAACGGAATTCTTAAACATTACTCTTTGAGTTCGATCATTCAGATATGAGGAGATCCATTGTAAAAATTTTGGTTGGAAACCCAGTAAGTCTAGTTTCTTGATTAGTAACGAGTGACACATCTTATCGAAAGCTTTGCTAAAATCAGTATATATTACGTCAACGCTGCTGTTCTTTCTGAACGCATCGATAATATAAGAAGTGAACTCAAGTAAATTGGAGATTGAATGAGTCAAATGATCAGTGATAAGTGATTCAAATACTTTAGGAATCGCAGATAGTTTAGCTATACCTCGGTAATTTTCTATCAAAGATCTGTTTCCCTTTTTATGAAGGGGTATAATAAAAGATTCTTTCCATATATATGGAAAAATACTTTCTTTAAGAGATAAATTGAATAAATGAGCCAAAGGTTCGAAAATACACTCAGCGCAATTTACAAGAAAGCAGGAAGGTATTTGGTCCGGATCATATGTGCATGACTTTTTAAGGACTTCAGATGGATAAATACATCTTCAGACGATATTGTTGGTGTATGGACTAAGTTACCCGAATATAATTTATATGGGTAATATGAATTTACTTGAATACTAGGAGAATAATTAGATTTGACAAATTTAGCGAACAAATTGGAAATTGTCTGACTATCACTGGAAATGTGATTTTGAAACTTCATAGTAGAAGGAAATCCAGATACCTGGCGCTTAGCGTTTACGAAACCATAAAATGATTTAGGATTTGTTATTAAACAACGTTTAATTTTGCACAAATAAGCATTATAACATTTTCCATTTAAATCAAAGACCTTGTGTCGCAAAATTGAGTATTTTAAATATTGTGAGTGCATACCTGTACTTTTATAAAGCTTGAAATGTCGGTTTTATTTTTATTTTTTAGAACTCTAAGTTCTTTAGTGTACCACGGTTGAGAAGGTTCTTTATAAACACAAGTGCGCTTAGGAACAAATTTTTCAAATAAGTTAAATACAGTTAAGTTGAAATGCGCGACGTTTTGATCAATATTCTCATTGTATCTAGGCCATGATAATTTTGATAAAGCATTATTAAGATGTTTAAAATTAGCTTTCGAGAAACCAAATTGAGTAGTCGATTCGCTTTTGTCAGTTATTAAAATCTGATCACATATGGTTTCGTAGGTAATGGCAAGAGCAGGGTGGTAAACGTCCTGCGGTGTAACTAGAGGAGTGGTTCTCTCTACTTGTGCTTTAGTTACATTATCAACAAAAATTAGGTCAAGGATGTTGCCAGACTTATTTTTATATATATTCACTTGATTTAGGCTGAGGTCAGTCATCTCTTCCAGAAATTCATTGTAAGATGCTCTTGAGGAGTGAGGTACGATGTAACCGTCAAATATATTCCATGATACAAATGGAAGATTAAAATCGCCTAAAACAATCACTGAATCAGAAATCATTACGTTAACTGATTTCAAAAGAGAGATATGTTGTAAATATACAAGGTCCGATTGGGGAGGAATATAACAGAGAGTTAAATATATATAACCTCTTCCAACATGTACTCGAATACACTTAAATTCAACAGGTTCTACAAAAGCAAGGCTAACCTGCTCAGATGGAATCGAGGAGTTTACAGCAAAAAGTACTCCACCGCCGACTCTGTTTTCACGGTCTTTTCTAAAAATTTGATAAGTACTTGGAAGAATCTCTGAGTTAAAAACATGAGGTTTAAGCCAGGTTTCAGTAAAAGAAATTACATCGTAATTATTTTCGAGACATTTGAGATATAAGTTAGTTAACTTTATATTCAAACCTCTTACATTTTGGTAGTATAGAGTTAAAGCAGGTTTCAGTTTTTTGGAAAAATTTTTTCAGGCGGAATTTTAGCTAAATTATTCTTTCTTTTTGGCTTGTATTCGAATTCGCGAACAAAAGCACCAGAAGGCCAAAAAGAACTATTTAGCATAGCTTCAAAATGTTCCAAATTGATGTAAAATTAAATTTTCTAATAACTAAATTGTCAGTTTCAATTTTAGATAAAACGTAATTCTTTATATCATCGGCAAATCTCGAGACAGATTTCGTTGAAGGTACTACGACTAACTTCCTCGAAGTTGCCTCAGAAACTGGTTGTTGGGGTTTAACAACAATGTTTGAGTTTTCGTTCAAAGACTTTTTATTTGAAACGTTAGCGGACGGTTTAACACCCTTAGATGTTGACGGCATTTCAGCAGTTGGTGAAGCAATTTCGGACTCATTGACGATGCTAGTAATGGGTAATAGGAGGACACGGAGACGCGAGATTAAATTATTCAATTGTGTCCGCTTTAAGATTTTTTTGACTGGCTGCGCCGTTAGCATCTTTAAGCGGACTATGAGCACGTTTGCGCTGCTTCAAACGAACATCATCCATACATTGTATGGAGTTCAAACATTTGAAATTTATGAACATGACTTCATATTCTTTGAATTTATCATTCAAAACAGACAATTCTTTTCCAAGTTGGGAGAACCCATTTTTGGACAGACGAAACAGCTTGAAGAGATCAATTTCAGTTGATCGGCACCTCAAGTAGTACCAACGAACTCCCTTGCCATCGTTAATTGCGTCTAGAATTCGTCCGGTCAGTCCAGCACATTATAAGTGGGCAATGCCATCGCAAAGCCAGCAAGACAGAAAACGTTCTGAATCGCCTTTGACTTGGCAATTTTCAAAACCGCACTTCAGATTGACAAGCAAGTATAAGCAAATATAAAGGGTGTTTTTTATAGAGGTATAGAACTTTAAGTTGGCATTACTTTTCAAGATGGCGACCGATTTAACAGCTGTCAAGTGATTTATTCTCAGTTTGGTTTGGCGGAAAACGTATCGCGCACTACGTCCATTTTAGCGATGTTTAGCGATCAAGCGCACTTCTGGTTGAATGGCTACGTCAACAAACAAAACTGCCACATTTGGAGTGAAGGTAATCCTCAAGTGTATGTTGAAACACCGTTACATCCAGAAAAACTGACTGTTTGGTGCGCTTTATGGGCTGGTGGAATCATTGGTCCGTATCATTGGACGTAGTGCGCGATACGTTTTCCGCACAGAACCATTATTTTCGAAATAAAATTGAACTATTTGCAAGCGTTTTTCAGGCGTGAGTCTATTCATGATGAATTGCCAAACCAAACTGAGAATAAATCACTTGACAGCTGTTAAATCGGTCGCCATCTTGAAAAGTAATGCCAACTTAAAGTTCTATACCTCTATAAAAAACACCCTATATATATGATAAAATACGAAATGTAATTATTAACACTATTTGAGGCTAACTGAAATCAGCTAATAAAATTTGATAGTATCTCCAGTGAACAGTTTTAGTTTCACTGTATTATGACACTTAACAAACAGAACGCAAACAGCTGTAACAAACAAATGTAAACAAAAGAGAATGCGCAAATAACAAAAAACAAATGTATATGAACAAAAGCAATTAAATTGTATATAAACATAAGGACTCGGCAAGTATTACAAGAAATGAATATAAAAATTCACTTATTCAAAACTATTTAATGTTTAAAAAACACAGAATATTTATATCACTTAGCTTTAAGGTGCTCCAAAATTTATTTAACAACACTTAATTTAGATTTATCTAATTTAATTAAATAAAAAAGTAATGAAAATTAAGAAATTTCACAGAGCTTAATAAGATCACAACTTCACAGCTTGACGTTTGCAGATAATTACAATCTGCTTTTTAAGTGGTATCAGTAACATAGATGAAACCGTATATTTTGAGTTCAATAACGTAACGTAACAATTTTTTATAAAATAAATTTCTAGATTTTCGGTTCCTTCTCTTAATAAACTATGACATTTTCAAATATTTTTTTCAAACAATCTGTGTTTTTTTTCATTTGTTTTATCTTCATTTAGTTACACATTACTTCCTATAAAATATTTACTTTAATGCCGAGCGCGAATATAATATATCTAACCATATTACTGTTACTTCAACTATCGCAACGATGCCACGATACCCACGTAGCCAATCCGTCTGCTCATACGGGTGATTATAGATTTCTTGTGGCAGGAGGTCAGAGGGCACCCGAAATACAAAATTACACCAGGTTTATGGTTTCACTACGAGCTCGCACTGCTACCAAATATTTTGGCGATAATCATTATTGCGCTGGCGTCATAATTAGCATACGTTGGATATTAACATCTGCGCAATGTATTGTCTAGTGAGTAAATACAAGTATAATGGAGACAAACTGATAAATATATTTTTATATTTCACTCATTTTTTAACTGTTTATCAAAGCTCATCGCGACTTCCACGACGTCCACGTTCGCTCATCGTTGTAATTGGCACGGAGAATCGCATTGTAAATAGTCCAACCACACGTCTAATGGCTGTGGAACGAGTGGTTTCAAATCCGAATTTTACGTTGCATAGCACCAATGATATAGGATTATTGCGTTTAAAGGCTAATATACAGTTAAATGAACGTGTACAAATTATGCCTTTACCGACTGCGCCACCACCATATGGTGAACGTTGTGTGGTCCTGGGCTGGGGTAGACTTTATTTTGTATGTATTGTAATTAAATTAAATTTAATTAATGTTAGTTGAGTATTTTTTTTTTTAAATTTTTTATTGCTATTTAGTTTAATAATTTTTCTTTCATTTTTAAATTTATTTTATTCTAATCTATTTATTTTGTAATTAAATTTTATTAAATTAATTTGAATAAATTATAAATCTATTTTAGGTTTATTAATTTAGTTTAATTAAATTTTTTTTTTAAATTAATTTGAAAATATAATATTGTTTTTGTTTACGGTTTTATATTTTATTATGATATAGTTAATTTATTTTTTCTATTTAAAATATTTTTTTTTAATTTTGTTTTATATAATTAAATTTAAATTATTATCTTTTATTTTATTTAATTTTTTATTTTATTTTATTGTATTTTTAATTTTCTATTAATTATTTATATTGTTTTATATTGTTCAATATATTATACCTTTGTTTAATTTTTTTAAATAATTTATTTTAATTTATTTTTTTATTTTATTTTATATTACGTTATTTAATTTTTTTTAAATATTTTGTTTTATTAAAATTTAAATTAATTAATCCTCATTTAATTATTTTAAATAAAATTTTTATTTTATTTCGTTTAATTTTTTAATTTGTTTTAAATAAATTTTTAATTTTTTTGAAATAAATTTTATTTTATTTATTATTTTAATTTTTATTTTATTTCGTTTATGAGTTTTAATAATCATTATTTATTAATTTTTAATTTCATTTATTTAATTTTTTTATAGATTGTTTAATGCGGCCTGTATTTGTTTTTGATTATAAGTAAATGAGTTGTATTCAAAGGCCTATTTTTGTTAGAAACATTATTTTTTCGTTGAATATTTTGTTATACAACAAAGAAAAATTTGTAGAAGTGACAGCTGTTTCGGAGATCACCACATCTCCTCATCAGACTTCTTTTGCCAGGAATCGAACTGACGGATTCTGGCATCACAGGCGAGTGCTGTAACAACTGAGCCAACCTCTGTCATGTAATCTGTTGTTGTATTATTCAATTTTTTTACTAACCAACAACTATTAACCAAGCAATCCTAGTTATATACATTTCTCAGATTATTAATGCCTGAATGTATGCAGGATTGCAAAAAATTCGCTAACCCAACATTAAGTAAAAATAGCGGCTAAATATTAGCGCACTTAATAGTTGTTGGTTAGTAAAAAAATTTAATAATACAACAACAGATTACATGGCAGGCGTTGGCACAGTTGGTAGAGCACTCGCCTGTGATGCCAGAATCCGTCGGCTCGATTCCTGGCAAAAGAAGTCTGATGAGGAGATGTGGTGATCTCCGAAACAGCTGTCACTTCTACCATTTTTTCTTTGCTGTATAACAAAATATCCAATATGTTATAAAAATTTTTTATTTTATGTTTTTTTAATCTTTTTATTTAATTTTACTTTTATTTTTTAAATTAATTTTTTTAAATTTAATTTTAATTAATTTTTTATTTTTATTATATAATTTATTTTATTTATTATTTTGTTTAAATTATTTTATTTTGATTACGTCTTTTAATTATCATAATATTTTTTTTAATTATATAATTGTTTTATGAGATAGCATTTTTTATTTTATGTTATTTAATTTTTTTTTATATAATTTTAATTTTTTTTTAAATTTATTTATTTTGTTTAATTTTTTGTAATATACATATAATTAATAAAAATTTATAATTAATTTAATTTAATTTTTTCTACAAGATTTGATTTATTTTAATTTTATTTTAGTTTTATTTTAACTTACTTATGATATTTTATTAAATTTTTATTTTATTGTATATTATTTTTATATGTTTAATTTATTTTTAATTACTTCCTTATTTTTTATCTTACATATTTTTTATTAGTTTTTTTTACATTTTCTATAAAGTTTTTTTACTTTTTCTTATTTTTTAGTATTGTTTTTATTTAATTTCTTTTTAACATAGTTCTTTGTTTATTAAATTTTGTTTTGTTATATTTGATTTAAGTTAATAAAATTGTTTGCTTTATTTCTATCTTATATTATTTTATTAATTTTTTTTTAAATTAATATTATTTATTTTTATTTTTTTGTTTTATTTTTTTAAATTTTTATTTCTTTTTTTTTTCTTGTTAACTTATTTTGTTTTTTAATTTTATTTTATTTCAACTTTTATATATATTTTTAAAAATTATGTTTTTATATTTAATTTATTATTTTTATTATATTTGATCTACTTTTTATTTTGTTTTACTTTATCTTTATTTTTATTTATTTTTTTATTATATTTTGTTTTATTTTTTTATTGTATTTAATTTTATTTTTTTATTTTGTTTAATTTTTTAACTTAATTTTTTTATATTTAATTTAAAAATATATTTATTTATTTAATTAAGTAAAATAATTGTTTATTTAAATTTATTTGTGTTATTTTATTTTATTTATGATTTTATTTTATTGTGTCTCAATAAAAATTTTTTGGTTTTCTCATTTTTATTTTTTAACGTAATTATTGCCTCTTCTGCGCTTTTCCATTTCACAGAAAGGACCCTATGCGGCAGATGTTTCACACGTCGAATTGGTATTGTTCACCGAAGAGCAATGCAAGAAGAGCCAACCTCATTACTCGAAAGGTGATTTATGTGCCGGCGATAATGTGCGTTTCGATCACGATCCATGTCGTGGTGACGCTGGTGGTCCACTGATATGTAAAGGCAAATTAGTGGCTGTAGTTTCCTGGACTCTTGGTTGTGGTGAAGGAGACATTCCGAGTTTATACAGTGATATTTATTATAATTTGAATTGGATTAAATCTATAATGAACGGACAGACATGCTTACTGATTGTGAAGAAAATTCAAATTATGTTATGGATTAATTTTATAATAACATATTGTGTGTGAAAAATATAAAACTTAATTTAAATAAATAAATTTGATAGCGCTGAAAAGCAAGAGAAGAGCAGTCTCACACAAATGAGCTCAAACTAAGATTCATAACTGGAACAATTTTGTATTTTGTTTCTTGTTATCTTCTTAACGATTGCAACATTAGGAGTCATCCTGCTCTGATGTCCGCTTAGAAAACTGAAGATGTTGAGTGATTCCCAAAAAATATTTATTGTTTTTTGGGACCCTGTTTCCAATCCTAAATATTTGTTAAATGTCAGTAAAGAAAAACGAAAATATTTTTGAAACTTTTGTATATTTAATATTTGTTTAAAAAATACACATAATTTCGTGAAAATTTCATTCAAGTAATTGCAAAAAGAATGTTAAACGAAACCCGAAACTCAATCATATGAGTAGCGATGTTAATTTCACAACAATTGGTGAATATTTTGTGTTACATTACATCACTGCTTCTGTTGCTCCATGCAAGTTACTCCATGCGCAATGTCAAAAGCGATTGGAGGCTGCCACCAGAACTAGTTAACATCAAAAGAACTCATGGGAAACCAATTATGCTTATATCCGGTGGCTTTCGGCCATTTAAACATAAGATATTCAAGTATGTGGTGTCCATACGGACAGCTAGAGCGACGGCGTATTTTGGTGATAATCACTTTTGTGTGGGCTCAATAATTTCGGATGATTTAATTTTAACGGCTGCACATTGCGTTGTTGAGTAAGTCATTAACATAATCTTACATAAAATATATACAAGACATATATTCATAGTTTTCCAGCAAGTGAGAGATTATTCAAACCGCTTGGTTTTCTCAATGAAAGTCATTCAAGATGGTTTATATTGATATTGTGACGCAGCTCGATACTCACAGAAAAAATGCTCAACTGTTTCCTTACTTGTTTCTCTTTTGAAGCTGTAGCATATTGCTTTTCTTAGCAGCTGTGGGTATATTACTTTTTTTTAGATCTATTCAATATGTCCTTCGGCTCTTATCCTATCATATTTGGTTCAAATTTACCATAAGTCTCCTTATCCTTCAGTTGCATATGAATTTACTTCTATTTTCAAAACTGTATTCTACACTTGATTGGAAACCTTACCTAATATTGTTGTTGTATTAACCGCCAAAATATTCGCCAAAAAGCTTTCGGGGAATATTGCGGGAGCGACAGTCATTGGACGGATAAAAATCCGGATCGTTTCGGTATAAAGATCTGACTGTCGTGGGAACTATAGCGACCGACATGCTTTACCGCGGGTAAACTCTTTAACCCCTAAGGAGTCAACTCTTGAGCGTGGGGCTCAGCAAATGGTAGTAACCCTGCTTCAGATAGAGTCAACTTGGCAAACTCGCCTGATATGGTTGGGAATCCAGATAAGCGAGTTGTTGAGTTAACCTGACCCCAAGCTGAACCAATGAAAAAGAAATTGCGGTCGAGTTATAGTATGTAGTCATTGATGACTATTAAGGCTGCTTAATTTTTATTTATTTCGTTTAATATTTTAATTTTTTCATCTTTATTTGTTATTTTTCAATTTTTAATTGCATTTTTGTTCTTGAGTTAGGTCCAATTTTCGATGACTCATTCGAGCTGGTAACTGGTGAATGACACGCGTGATGTTTTGCTCTAAAGCCTGAATCGAAGCGGTGTGATATCACCTGATCTTCGTGGCCAATCGACCGGCCCAAAACGTGAAATTATCTGCTCAACGAAGTGTTCCCTCAATAAATCCTTGTTGAAACCAAATGTCGTGGAGATCACGACCTTCAATTTCAGGCATCAAATAGTCAGTTATCATCGCGCGATAACGTTCGCCATTGATGGTTACGTTCTCACCGGCATCATTGTTGAAGAAATATAGATAGATGATTCCACGGGCCCACAAAACCCACCAAACCGTTGGTTTTTCTGGATGAAGTGGTAGCTCTTGAATCTCTTGAGGTTGCTTTTCGTCCCAAATGTGGCAATTTTAATTGTTTACATACCCATTGAGCCAGAAATGGACCTCATCGCTGAACAAAGTTTGGCTCGCAAACGTTGGATCTTCTTGAAAATTTTCAAAAGGTCATAGAGCAAAGCGATGTCGCCTGGGAAGGTTGAGCGGTTTTAGTTCTTGCACAAGATGTATTTTGTACGATTTCAATTTGAGATCTCGACATAAAATGCGCCAAGTCGTTTTATATACGTTGCTACGAACGGCGCCGAATCGACTCTCCACGGTCTTCGTGTACACTCTCGCGTGCTGGACGTGGTCTATTCGGTCAAATATTATCCAATAATGAATGCTGGGTCTCAAGATGGGTGATGGTGTTACGAATAGTACGCTCAGTAGGCCGATTATGTTGACCATAAGTTGAGCGAAGCGCTCGAAACACATTCTTTGCAGAACGTGAATTTTCGTAATAAAGTTGAGTGATTTGTAAACGTTGTTCAGTCGTAAGTCGTTCCATGATGAAATGCCAAACAATACTGAACAAAAATAACATGACAGCTTGACACGACTTACGCACGATCTATCAGAAAAAAAAAAAAAAAAAATCTATTGAAAAAAGAACCTCTACTTGAATCACCCTTTATTACTTATTATTATTATTATTATTTTTTAATTCTTAACTTTCGACTTTTGTTTTTATATTCTAATTTATTCTTACCATTTTTTCCATTGCTATCCCTTAATTTTTGTTAATATTTTTATGTTTATCATTACTTTTCTTTCTATTTATTTTAGTTTTGCTTTTATTTTTATTTTTAGTTTTTTTTTTCTACTCCATTTTTTTTCATGTCTAGTCGCCGAAAGATCGTTACTCGCCCACATCGCCTTCTTGTAGTTGCTGGTACACCGAATCGTTTGGTTAAGATCTTAAATACTGTAGAAGTGAGCGTTATAGATGTATTGCCGCACCATAAATTTGTGCGTAATGGTGCACATGATATCGCACTGCTGCGTACCGAAGATAGTTTCCCAGACGATAATGATTTAATCAAAATAATACCAATGGATAGGAAGTTACCTGTTACCGGCACGCATTGCCAAATTATTGGTTGGGGTCAACTCTTTTATGTAAGTAGTCATACATATGTGTATGTATATTTAAATTTTTTCTATACATCTGCTTGCAGCGTGGCCCATACTCAGCTTTTGCCATAGTTGCTAACGTAACGATATTCTCTTATGACTATTGCAAATCATTTTATCCCGATGTTTTTGATGAGACAATGATTTGTGCCGGTAATTCTGAAGCTATGGATATTGAAGCCTGTCGCGGAGACTCAGGTGGTCCGTTGGTATGTAATGGCGTTATTACAGGCGTTGTTGCATGGGGTTCGTATTGTGTAGAGGAATCGAAACCGATTGTGTTTACCAGTGTGTTTCATCATCGGGATTGGATTAAAATGGCAAGTGCAGCGGAAGATATAAGAGATAACAAAGAAGTTATGTCGTTACCTCTACTATTATATTTTATATTGGTATTAATTTTTTAAAATAACATACACATAAATATATAAATAAAAATGCAAGACGGAGAACGATATGAAGTGTTAGTTTTCTTGAAACTTTCGTAGAAGAAGAATGATTGTGTTACACTTTTCTGAAATTATTTATTGGCAGAATTTTATGAGTTTTACGAAAAAAATTATTCAAACTTCAAATATTTGGCTGTCATTTGCAAAGAGGCATGTTTTTCTGATCCTAACTAAAGCCCACCTTTATAGGGACGAACGGAGGCCTATAGACATTTCTTAAGGGAACAATGTCAGTAAACCGTTTTTCATCGGATGCCCAAGTCATACGCAAAAAACACCCTCAAAGTTTCAGCTCTCGCGACAAGCAGTTTAGGCTGTGTCTTGATCCGTCAGTCATTCCTAACTAAGAATTTCATACAAAAAGAGTATAATTCTCTCTACTTTTTGAATTGTTATGTCTGGGAAACCGTCGCTCTTAGTTAAAAAATGTATTTTAACATTTTTATAGACAGTTATCAGATCTAAAAGTTTCATCTAACTGATTTTGTAATAAAACTTACCAATTTGCTGGAAATCGTGAAATCCGGTGTTTAAGAGCTTTGACCACGCCTAAATTTTTCTCCAAATTTCAGATGGGTGAAGGCTTTTAAATTTCATTTAAGAAAGTGTCTTGAAGAATTCTTTCAGCTGGGTGCAAATTTTTGTAACCTCAGAAGTCTAAGTTGACTTGACTAATAGTTTGAAAAAGACATTGTCGACATAAAATTGGGAAAATCGTAAACATTTTTTTTTAAACAAGCAGTTTTACGCCAAAAACCGAAAGAGTTGACCGAATCAGTTTATGTGTGGACTATCTCCACTCTAATCCAGGTCTCCGACCTGCATAGTATTTCATTTAGTCACAGAATATCTAACAACTCAAGAACTCTTTATTCTCGAAATAGAATCGGTTACAAAATTGAGCTGCTCTCATGTTTCTTCCATAGATTCAAATCAAAATAATCTTAGTTTTGTTTTGGCGCAGTTAGTTAGGTAGTTAGTGATTCTGATTGCCTGATCGTGTATCTGTGATCTAGCTGGTGATATTGTGCAACCCATGTTGGGCCTATGAAAAAGCTCTCTCTCACCTTTCTAGATGCTCAAACTATTTAGTATGTTTTATGAATCCAGCAAGAGTGCAGGCCCTCACCAAATAACTTCAAAGTCGGAGTGTTCTCATCCAACTGGATAGCATGAATTAGCCAACATAGCCGCTGCCTTTTGATTCCCGAAGCTACATAAATGTCACTGGATACCTCGTATGGCTCAACGTTCCAACATCTGTGTGGTAGTTACCGTTACAGTTAGTACGCAAAATACAGAACGTTTTCCGCAAAATCTTTCTTACGAAAACTTTTAATGGCGACTCATCAGATGTTATCGTCGTCAGGGTTTCCGGATCTAATGAGCAGTTTGCAGACTTTGGTCTTTGTTCGTCGCGAGAGATCTTTAATTTCCAATGTAACACCTGTTGCAACAGTGAGTCTGCCTTGGATTTCATGTTCGCGTCGGTTATAGAGTTTACTATAGTTAGTAGAATTATCCTTTTTTGTGTAGATTAGTTATGAACATTTCAATCTTTCACGTTTCACGTAACGGTTACCTTCTTCTCTTCTTTCTGAAACTTTTTCTTGACTAGCCGCAGAACCCTTCCAGCTGTTTTTGCAGCTCGTCTTCCTATCAGTATCTATAATAAAAAATTGCCGTCATCAGAGTAAATGAGTTCTTTGAAATATTATTTCAAGAATCACCATTGACACATAGATCCTTGTTCTGCGAACTTCCTTTGCTTGCTTTATTTTTCAATCAGCAATTTGACAATGTAGGGTTCTACTTTATCATATACAATTTCAAGTGAAGTCATCACAGATCATATTTTTTCGAAATATTTCTTAGCCATTGCAGCCAGTGAAATTCCAAAGCTTGACTTGTGGTAAATCGTGGAAGGGCAAGAGAGATTCTAGAGGGTAATCCAAGTAGAGGTACTTTTTTCAATAGCATTTTTTTGACAGATCACGCGTGAGTCGTGTCAAGCTGTTATGTTAGTTTTGTTCAGTATTGTTTGGCATTTCATCTTAGAAATACTTACACCTGAACAACACTTACAAATCATTCAACTTTATTACGAAAATCCACGTTCTGCAAAGAATGTGTTTCGCGCGCTTCGCTCAACTTATGGCCAATATAATCGGCCTTCTGAGCGTACTATTCGCAACACCATCACCCAGCTTGTGACTCAGTATTCATTATTGGATAATAATCGACTGAAGAGATCACGTTCAGCACGCAACCTGGAGAGATTCAAGAACTGCCATTTCATCCAAAAAAAAAAAAAAACGATTTGGTGTGGTTTGTGGGTCGGTGGAATCATCAATCTATATTTCTTCAAAAATGATGCCGGTAAGAACGTAACCGTTAATGGTGACCATTACCTTCCCATCATAACCGACTATTTGATGCCTGAAATTGAAGCTCTTGATCTCCGCAAAATTTGGTTTTAATAAGATGGCGCCACTTCTCACACATCGCATCAATCAATGGATTTATTGAGTGAACACTTCAGTGAGCAGACAATTTCATGTTTTGAGCCGGTCGATTTTGCCACCAAGATCGTGTAATATTACACCGTTAGACTTTTTCCTGTGAGGATATGTAAAGTCTAAAGCCTATGCAGACAATCCCGCTTCGATTCAGGCCTTGGAGCAAAATATCACGTGTGTCATTCGCCAGTTACCAGTCGAAATGCTCGAACGAGTCATCGAAAATTGGAATCAACCAATATTTGAAACAAATAATATTGAAAAATTAAATGCCAAAAAATGTTCTTTCGTATAATAATAAATATTCCCCATTAAATTGGAATTTTCTGTGTGTTTTTTTTTAAATAGGGAACCTCGAAATGGATAATCCACTCATGCAATGCCGAATGGTTTCTAGACACTTTTTGAGAAATTTAATTTTTAATATTTTGCCAAAAAGAACACTCATGGCTCTGTTTGGGAATAAAGGCAAACCCTAATGGAAATATTTGATGTCTTCCTCTCATTTCTGGTGGTATGCACTAACTATAAGAATTCAAGGTTCGTAGGATACTGATTACGCCAACCATTGACGTCACCGAACCAACTTCATCATATTTACTGTGGACGAAGCAATATTATCAAAAATAATAATATTTTTGTTTATAAAATATACACTTGAACTTAATAACAATAATATGGTTATGATTTTGCTGAATCAACCTCGATGATTTTCCAAATCCTTCAGGTACGACCACTGGATAGTTAAATAAAAGTCAGCAACTATGTTCATTTTTTTATTTTATAAAAAAATTTTTAATGTCCTTTTATTACTCAGTACAATTCAATTACTATTTACAATCACTTTTATACAACTTTCCCAATGTACTGCTTTTATTACTTTACTGTAATGTAATTACCAACGCGTTTACTTTACGACTGATTGACTTGACATCTGAGTGTCTCTCATATAGAGTAGTTGGCTGCTCGCGGCGAAAGCCTAGAGTAGTCGATTCATTCTCGATAACGAAAGTTCTCTAATTTCGCTTTAGAACATGCCAGCTATCGGCTTCTCTCTCATCTGACATTCGCTTCGAATTTTCGTCATAATATGGTAAGAATTTTACGGAATGCAAACGAAAAACATTTATGTATGTTTTTTAAAAATAATTTTATGGTAAGGCAAGGAAGAATTTCACAATTTATGAAACTTCAAAAAAATATATTTTTTGTCAAAATTTTTTGATTGAATCTACCTTTTATTTTTCATGGTTGACTTTAAAAAGCGGAAGAAGAAAATATTTTTTTAGTTTAAAAATAAAATTTGTCTGAATAATAGCAGCGCAATGTCCACTTCATGGGTATATTTGAATATTCTATGCTATATTACAGCGCTACTACTTTCGTTATGTGTACAAAGTGCAAAGAGTTTACAGAATGTCATCATCAGTCATCACAATCACAGCGATGAGTTCGTAATACCACCGGAGCTGGCTAATGTGATGTACAATGAAAGCCGTATGCTTATTTCCGGCGGCTATAGACCGACGAGCAATAATCTCAATAAACATGTGGTGTCCATACGTACCGCCAGAGTGACTGCCTATTTTGGCGATAACCATTTTTGCGTGGGTTCCATCATTTCCGATAATTTAATATTAACTGCGGCACATTGTGTGGTTGAGTGAGTTATTGTAGTAAAAAAAAGTATTAACTCAACAATAAATTTTCATTTCAACTGCTTTAGCCGACGAAAGATCGTCACTCGTCCGCATCGTTTACTCGTTGTCGCTGGCGCACCGAATCGTTTACATAAACATTATTCCACTGTGGAAATGAAGGTCTCCGATGTCTTGCCTCATCCGAATTTTGTTCGTAAAGGTGTACATGATATAGCTCTTCTACGACTTGCTGATCATTTTCCCGACGACAATGACTATGTTAAGATCATTCCGCTCGTGAGGACGATTGTAGAACCTGGCAGCATATGTCAAATTATCGGTTGGGGTCAATTATTTTATGTGAGTATGCATTATTAAACGACTTGAAAAATATACCATCATAAATAAGATTTTACTATTACATATTGACATAGCGTGGTCCATATGCAGCTCATGTTACAGCTGCCGATGTAAGAGTATACTCTTATGAGGCTTGTAGGAAATTCTATCCGGGCTACTTTCACGAATCCATGGTTTGTGCTGGCAGAGAGGGCACTTGGGATGCAGATGCTTGTCGCGGCGATTCGGGTGGTCCATTAATTTGTTCAGATTCTGTGGCTGCTGTTGTATCATGGGGCTCATTTTGTGGTGAAAAGGGAAAACCCACTGTTTTCACCAGTGTTTACCATCATCGTGCTTGGATTGACGAAGCGAGTGCTGGAAAATCTGTTAAAGCGAAAAATTCTTTTAATATTTTGGTTTTTTATCTGATAATTATAAAATGGTTTATTATAAAATGAAACGTGGTTATGGATTGATTTGAGAGGAGGGGTTGTGAAAAAGTCATTATTTGGCAGACACGAATCTTGTGGTTGTGAGTAAGATTTGGAATCCATCAATCCAATTGGATGGAAAAAGAGCTGTATGCTCAGAGCAATTTTCCTTATATCACAATGGACCTATTTTTGAATAAGTGTAACAGGTCAATTTGAAAGTCACTGGCCTGACACATAAATGTCTCCACAAGGATTAGTATGATAAACTTAGACATGGTGAAATGATCACCGAAGACGGTGAACGTAGTGTACGGCCAAAAGAGGTTATTACCGATGAAATCATTAAAAAATTCACAATATGATTTCGAATGAACGTAAAATGAAATTGAATGAAATATCAGTCACTAAAGATATGAACTGAACGTGTAAAGCATATCATTCACGAATCTTTAGGTATGAGAAAGCTCTGTGCAAAATGGTTGCCGCGAATGGATGATTCAGAACAGCGTTTGGAGATGTTCAAGCGTAATAGGTCCGAGTTTTTGCGTCGATATGTGACAATGGATGAAACATGGCTCCACCACAGTCCCTGCACACGATGAATCTCCTCCAAAGCGTGGAAAAATGCAGCAGTCGGCTGGCAAGGTTGGCGCATGGAATAACTTTATTGACTTGAAAAAGAAAGTATGATCAACAGTGACTATTATAAAACGCTACTGGACTGTTAAAATTACGAAATCGCCGAAAAACGGCCGCATTTGAAGAAAAAGAAAGTGCTGTTTCTTCAAGACTACGCACCGTGTTACAAGTCACTGAAAGCGATGGCAAAATCCATTAACTGGACTTCGAATTGCTTCCGCATCCACCGTATTCTTCAGATCTGGCCTTCAGCGACTATTTTCTGTTCTCAAACCTTAAAGGAATGTTCGCTGGGAAGAAATGTTCGTCGAATGAGGAGGTGATCGCCAAAACTACTGAAAATTGGTATCGCTATAATCAGCGTATCAACCCTGAAGAGAGCTGTGTTGAATAAAAAAATTATTTTCGCCAAAAAAATTCTTTTGTAGGCCCGGGACTTTTCAAGAACTTCCTCCTACTTTATGTTGAGTTTGTACTTGTAGTAGGGGGAAAATACTGTCGTCAAGCATGAATGAACGTCACAACACCTACCAAACCTAAACTTTTCAATATACTGTTGCCATGCCCCAGAGATTCGAAAGAAAAGAGAAAATTTCATGATGGATGATATATATTTATGTTTTCATGGATTCAGAACACTATGTTGTAGCAGTCAAGAAACGCTTTCGCTTCTTTGCAGCAAAGAACTGTCATCCAAATAAGCAAACTTTGACACCGTTAAGCTGCAAACCAAGTCGAGCATTCTCTACTCGACTTACAACCATGTCAACTGAGAGATCTAATAAATAATTATACATAAATGAATTGTGGAACGGTATTATAATCTATTGCAGATCGAGCGGAAATCTGGTACGTATGTTGAGAAATTAAAAGAACATTCTAATTAGCAACCATACGATCGGATACTATGAGTATCGTAAGTTGGGGAAGGAAGCAACATGCCTTTGCTGACATCAAATGGAAAGGTCGAATTGGATGAATCTGAGAAGCATAAGGAGAATCTGCGCAAAGTTGTTAAACCCACCTGGTCAGTAACGTTCAGAGTACATTAAGCTTATGAAGGGAACACTTATTCAAATTTCTTAAGTACAGAATACCGAAATATCTAGTCGTTGACCAAGGAGTAAATCCCAAAATTCGAACTATAACGAAACTAGAATAGCAGATGTATGCATAAAAGCTAACCAATTGGCTGGAGACCACATATGTGTGTATTAGTTCATATGTCAGACAATTTATATAAAGGGTGATACATTTCGACCTTCCCTACTTTTTTAAAGAGAAAATATACAGAAAATTCAAATTTAATTGGGAATGTTTATTATCATTCGAAAGAACATTCTTTGGCATTTATTTTTTGAAGATTATCTCTTTCAAGCGTCGGTCACGGCAACGTCTTAGATGGTCCATCCGTTGAATCCAATTATGGATGACTCGTTCGAGAATTTCGACTGGTAACTAGCGAATGATACGCATGATGTTTTGTTCGGAGGCCTGAATCAAAGCGGGATTGTTCGCATAGACTTTAGGCTTTACATATCCACACAGGAAAAACTCTAACGGTGTGATATCAAAAGATCTTGTTGGCCAATAGGCCGGTTCAAAATATGAAATTATCTACTCACCGAAGTGTTCTCTCAATAAATCCATTGATTGATGCGATGAAGCGATGTGTGGGAAGTGGCGCCGTCTTGTTGAAACCAAATGTTGCGGAGATCACGAGCTTTAATTTCAGGCATCAAATAATCGCTTATCATAGCGCGATAGCGTTCGCCATTGAAAGTTGCCTTCTCACCGTCGTCATTTTTGAAGAAATATGGACCGATGATTCCACCGTCCTACAAACTACACCAAACTTTTTTTTTAGAATAAGTGACAGCTCTTGAATCTCTTCACGTCGCTCTTCGTCCCAGCTGCGTCAATTTCGCTTGTTTATAAACCCATTGAGCCTGAAATGGGCCTCAACTCTGAACAAAATTTGCCTCAAAAACGTCGGATCTTCTTGGAACTTTTCAACTTGTTTGTACGCTTTTAGTTTAAGATGTCGACGCAAAATGCGCTAAGTCGTTCCATTCGTCAGTCCGAGTTGCTGCAAACGGCGCCGAATCGACTCTCCACGGTCTTCGTGTACACCCTCAGCTCTCGCATATACTGCCGCTATTTTTTCTTCACTGCGTGCTGGACGTAGCTTCTTCGGTCGAATATTATCCAATAGTGAATACTGGGTCTCAAGATGGATGATGGTGTTGCGAATAGTACACTCAGTAGGCCGATTATATTGACCATAAGTTGAGTGAAGCGCGCGAAACACATTCTTTACAGAACGTTAATTTTCGTAGTAAAGTTGATTGATTTGTGAACGTTGTTCAGACGTAAGTCGTTCCATGATGAAATGCCAAACAATATTGAACAAAAATAATATGACAGCTTGACAGGACTAACGCGTGATCTGTCAAAAAAGGGACATTGGAAAAAGTACCTCTACTTGGATCAACCTTTATAAAAGAGGGACAAAAGTTCTCAGTTATAGACAATTTCATTTATTTCGGAACTTCTGGGTCTTCTGGGTTAAGCAAATTATTCGTGATAAATTGCGTACTAACAACACATTTTAATCCATAAGCATTGGAAGTAAAGACAGGTTTTGCCTATCTACGAAAATTTGCAGATATAAAAGTTTTCGAAACAGTGCTTCCTAGTAAATGAAGAGAAAGCCTTTGAAGGATTCAACTGGAGTTTGACTCAGATCTATTTGGCAGTTTCATTTGTCGTTTGAAGAAGAAATGGCTGACGCAGGCTGTACCGACTATTAACAAGAAGAGAAAGAAGTAAAAATGAGAAAAAAAGATGAAAATTAAAATTATAGAAATTAGTTTTTTTTAACGAAATCAAATCACGTTAAAGTAAACCAGCAACCATCCAATTACTTGATCAAGACAAAACTGAAACTGATTATCAAAGAAAATGATGTATGTATACGAGTAGAATATACGAGCTTTGCCCCTGATATCACATTTCACAGCCACCAATACACCTGTGAAATTTATATATGCATACAGTGCTCATAGTTGTAATCGGAGCCGCGCCAACTGTGGTCAATAGTTACATACGTACATAAATACTCGCACATAGTATTAACCGTTCAATGCTTGTTTTATAAACCGCAAAAATAACAGTGACAATGGCAGACAACCGCAAAATAACACCAATGTTTGCCGCTAACAATGGCGATAACCGAGTGGACTTAGCGCTCCAATAAAAACAACAACAGGTGTGTATAGAAACAACAACAACAACAGCAACATTTGTGCAGTGCTAAAAACAATTTTACAATAACAAGCGCCAATTAGAAATTGGTATCCGATTGCGATTTGTGGGCACCTGTGCGAGCTTTGGCGCTATGCAAATCCATATACAATAAAATTCGCTAACTAGCATAAAGCTGTGACGTTAGCTAACCAGCTAATACGGTGTGAAATATAAAAAATACGGAATATGAGTGCCGTAGTGCTGGCTAACTAACGTGAGTAATGAGATGTAGAAATTGTGAGGTTGAGCTGAGATACTTTTTAAGGACACACTGCTGTAGCCGAATGCATAGCAAGCGTGTGTATATAGCAATATGTAAAAACGTTTTTATTTTCTAAATTAAAGGAACGCCAGAAACAACAATGATATTTTTTATAAAAATAATGATTTTCTTAAAATACATTAGTTGTTCAGTGCTAGCTTAGAAATTAGTTACTTTTATCTGTTGAAAAAATTTGCAGGCCTATGAAGCATAAATATACTTTCTCCTCGCCCTTAGACTTTGACATGTTGTCCTGTAAGACAATATCCCATAAGGATACCAATTTTCTCTAAAATTTCTTCCTCCTGCACATAGTATAAGCCATTCGATCTGCTACAGTCACATCTCGACTAAATTTGCCTCCACTTGTGACAATTCAAATTTTTCACCCAACTTAGCTCAGTCTGTATATAAATTAATGCATTGGTAGCAATTTAAGTTGGCTGCTTTGTTATACCTAGATTTTTATCAGAAAGGATCTGCTTGCTCGTACGAGTACCTTGCCTAGCAAGTTTGGCTGGTGCAGTTGCTCTATATGCTACTGTGACCAGAGACCAAGACGAGCAATAGCCTGAACTGTTTCACCATCTCTCTTAATGTTTTGTGACAGTTTAACATGGTTTGTTGTTTTGCCGGGATCGAGCTTAGAACTTTTATTGCTGCCTGACTGTCACTGAAGATAAAGATTTATCTTCATTTGCTATATGCTTTACAGCTTCAATTGTAGCGAATATTTCAGTGCAGGCGACCTGATTGAACGCTGGAAGCAAGGTTTACTATATAAAGGGAGATCCATTTCGAGGTTCCCTACTAGAAATTATCTGCTCACCGAAGTGTTATCTTAATAAATCTATTGATTGATGCGATGTGTGGGAAGTGGCGTCGTCTTGTTGAAACCAAATCGTTTTTTTTATGTATGAACTGACAGCTCTTGAATCTCTTCAGGTTGATCTTTATCCCAAATGCGGCAATTTTGCTTGTTTACATACCCATTGAGCCAGAATTGGGCCACATCGCTGAACAAAATTTTACTCGAAAACGGCGGATTTTCTTGGAGTTTTTCAAGAGCCCATACAGCGAGGCGATGTCCCTTGGGAAGGTCGAGCGGCTTCAGTTCCTATACAAGCAAGCGGCTTGAAGCATTTTATGTCGATATCTTAAATTGAAAGCATACAAATTTAAGATCTCGACGTAAAGTGCGCCAAGTCGTTCCATACGTCACACTGAGTTGCTGCGGACGGAGGCGAATCAACTCTCGTGTACACCGTCTTCGTGTACACTCTCAGCTGCGCCGCTATATTTTCTTCCCTGCGTGATGGACGTGATCTATTCGGTCGAATATTATCCAATAATAAATGCTGGGTCTCAAAATTGGTGATTGTGTTGCGAATAGTACGCTCAGTTGGCCGATTATGTTGACCATAAGTTGAGCGAAGCGCGCGAAACACATTCTTTACAGAACGTGAATTTTCGTAATAAAGTTGAATGATTTGTAAACGTTTTTCAGGCGTTAGTCTTTCCTTGATTGAATGAAAAACAATAATGAACGAAAATAACATGACAGCTTGACAGAACTCACGCGTGATCTATCAGCAAAAAGCTATTGAAAAAAGTAGTTCTACTTGGATTACCCTTGGCTTTTTTATTTCCGTATGTTACCAACGTTTTTTGCACCAGAAGAAGCGGTTGATGAGCTCAGAACCTTTGTTTTGGAGACACCTCAATCAGAGTGGCAAAAGTGCTTCGACAATTGATTCAAATGCATGCAAAATTGTTCGAATTTTAATGGAGAATATTTTGGTAAACCATAGAGCGATTTTCGATGATTAATATTTGTTTTTGTTCTCTAATTCCGAAATATATACGACAAACGCTTTCCTTAGAATTTTTTTTAAATAATATTTCTTCAGGCGGGTTTGACTAGTTGCAGAGAAAAAGGTGTTAACCAAAGGGTTCGGGTGATTACGCATTTTTTTTGTGTTTTATGTGTAAGGATTTCTACCTCCTCGTTGATGGTGCTTATGTTTAGGACTTTGTGAATGTTTTCATTACACTTGTACGACGGTGCGCCCGTTATAATTCTTAGAATTTTAGACCGCAATCTTTGTAAAATATCAATATTTATCGCGCAAGCTGAACCACATAACTGGATTCCATATATTTATATCGGTTTTATAGAGAAGTACTTTGTTGTCTGGTCTGACCCCAGATTTATTATTTATAAGCCAATTTAGACTGACATATTTAAGTTTAAGCTGCAGTTTTTTTTAGCGGAGGTGCGTGGTCTCCCGGTTAAGCGCCTGTCTAAGTGTATTCCGAAGTATGTAATTTCATTAGCTTACCGTAGAAATGAAACAATCACATTGACTCGTTTTGAGTAGTAAATTTCTTCGAACCCGAATTTCTAATTTCGAATGTTTTTGAAAAGTACTTACTTATTCATCAATACCTATTCTGTCCCCTTCAAAGTAATACACTTGTCCCAACGCTTTTTTCAATAATCGAAACATTTCTAAAATGGGCTTTTCGGTATGACCATCAGCTCCTTCTTCGATTCTGGCTTGATCTAATTAATTGTGGCAAAACGCTTTCCTTTCATTGATTTCTTTAGTTTTGTGAATAGAAAAAAGTCGCAGGGAGCCAAATCTGGTGAATACGGTGGTTGAGGCATGATCACGGGCTATTTTTACCTAAAAAAATAATCACGAATTAACATTGATGTGTGAGCTGGTGCATTATCGTGATGCTGAATCCATGATTTGTTTTCCGATCGCTTGAGCCGTATTGCTTCACGCAAACGTTGCATAACTCCTTGTAGTATTCCTTATTAATTGTACGGCCTTTTGGCAGGAACTCATGATGCACCCCACCATTGTAATCAAAGAAAAGAGTGAGAAAAACCTTAACATTTGATCGAACTTGGATTGCCTTTTTTATTCTGGCAGCTTCCATTTGGATGATTAGGCCTTGGTCTCGACGTCATAACCATATACCCACATTTCGTCACCAGTTATGACCCGTTAAACACTTTTTTGGGACAAAGTGGACTCACCGAATGCCACAGTCAACATTTCTTATGTACCTTGGATCAATTTATTCCATTTTTAACGCGAAATTTAATACATATTCTTTGATCCATTTATTTCCAAAGTTTCTGTTGTTAAAAACAAAATACTAATCGAAATTGGCTCCTAATGCAAGCACATGATAAACATATGTGTCCGATTATAACAAAAAAAAAAAATCGATAACCGAATGTACACAGCCTGCGAAAAATTAAAATTTACTTTTTCCTTTGAACATACCTCGTATAAACCTCCTTGCTAGTTCGGTATTGATTGCCCTACAAGGTACATAACAAGTATAAAGCCATTTAAGTGGATATTATTTAAAATGCAAGAGACCCAACACCTAAATTGACTAACTCGCATGGATAATTGTTTCCTTTTGTGCCTACAAAAAGGCTTGCCCTTGATTCACAAGTCGATATTATTATTGTCATTTGATTCAATGAGCTCACAGGATGTTATTGTTGCTTTCTCCCAGAACCATTTATGTAAGTACACATAGAAGTGTTTGATGTTTATATAACAAAATAATAAACTTTAGCTATTGTTGCTAGCTTTTGTTTCTGTTGTGATTTATACACTCCTCATCAACACAAATACATACATACAAACACACAAAAGTGTGAAAAGGAGAAATTGGCATAGCCTGAAGTAAATTTTCATTTTCATTTGACGCTCAATACAAGTGTGTGTATGTACGATATACGAGTATGCATGTCGAAAGGTTTGTGGCATTTATTTGATGTTTTCATGAGAGAGAGAGAGAGGGAGAGAGAGAGTGAGATGGGGGAATGAGTGTAATGTGGCAGCCGAAAGCGATTTGCATACAAATTTGGCACGAATTGTAAATATTTAACCAAAAACAACTCGTAAAGTCTGCCTAAAATGTGGGCGCACACAACCAAACTTTGTTAAGGACATACACAAGCAGATATAGTGTACATATATACATGCGTATATGTATAGAGATGTGTTTGTGCATCTATTAAATTTTTGATCATAATTAATTATGCATGTGTAAATTCCAAATAATAAAGGCTCAACCAAGCTTAGGCAACACCAACACCAGCTATACATATGTATATTATATATATAGGCATAACGACATACACATACTTCCTGTAATTGCCCATACAACTCTTCTGATGGCAATTTCTCTTTAGTTTACTAACAAACTGTTCTTTCCCTTATGTATATTTGTCGCTCATGACTGTTATAATTTGTTGAGGTTCTTCGCTCAGTTATCGATACAAAATGTTATTTAGTAGTAAAGTAATTTAGAGCAGAATAAGACAAATTGTTGGGAGGTTATTACGAAGTCTTATATGTATTCGAAATATTGCACAGTATAGGGTAAATTAAAAATTTATAGACCCCCCAGCATATAAGAAAATAATATTTAATGGAAGTTACACAGCCAAATGGTGATAGGCCTTTGGTTTGATAAAAAAATATCCAGGTGAAGTCCGAGGGCTCGAGCATTTAGAAAGCATGAACTGATAAACAGAAAAATCTCCAGGATTCAAGAATTTACCCATGGCAAGGCATGCCTGTCGTCGGAGACGATCACAATCTTATAGTTCCCGCAACAGTTCGGTCGGTCTTTATACCGGAGTTAACTGGATTTTTATCCGACCAATGATCCGGCCTACTGAGGTATGGTATGATTGTTACGCCCGCAATATTCCCCGAAAAACAATAAGAGTAAGCTATAGTAGTCGATATTATCAAAAGTTAAACTACTTATACTACCTGTGCTTACTAGGTCACGACATCACAGGTCAATTGAAAAGTTCCCGTCCTACCATGTAAAACATTTTTTTTTGCCAAAACTCATTTTTTTATTCAACATAGTTCCATTCAGGATGATAAACTGATTATAGTGACCCTTCAACTTTTCGATACCATTTTTGTAGCTTGATTCGTACTTTGCTTTAAAATAGGCCTTAGTTTAGGCGATCACCTCTTCTTTCGACGAAAATTTCTTCTCAGTGAACATTACTTTAAGATCTGACAACAAGAAATAATCGCCGGGGGCAGATCTGGAGAATACGGTGGATGCGGAAGCAATTCGAAGCACAATTCATGGTCATGGATTTTTGCCATCGATTTCACTGACTTGTGACACGCTGACTGTTTTTCGGCGATTTTGTTTTTCTAACGATCCAAAACCGCTATGTAATAGTCGCTGTTAATGTTCTTTCCTTTTTCGAAGTACTCAATGAAAATTATTCCATGCGCATGCCAAAATACAAACGCCATAACCTTGCCAGCCGGCTGTTGCCTTTTTTCACACTTTGGAGCGGTTTCATCGTGTGTAATCTATTTGAATGACTATTGATTGGAGTTCGGAGTGAAATGAGGGAACCGTGATTCATTCATTGGCACTCGGGTTTATTACGCTTCAATATCTCCAAACACTGCTCCGAATCATCAACTCGTGGCACCCACTTTGCACAGAGCTTTCTTATACCAAAATATTCGTGAATGATGCGATGTATACGTTCAGTTGCTATCTTTAGGGTGACAGCTATTTCATGCAATTTCAATTTGCGGTTATTCAAAATCATTTTGTGGATTTTTTTTGATGTTTTCATCGGTAACAACCTCTTTGGGTGTCCACTGCGTTTATCGTCTTCGGTGCTCATTTCATCACGTCTAAACTTAGCTTACTAATCCTTGATGGTTGATTTTTCTGGGGCAGTATCCAGAAACTCGTCAAGCCAAAGCCAAGGTTTTGCTTCAACGATAGTTTTCCCTTCAAAAAGCAATATTTTATCAACACGCGAAATTCTTTTTTATGCATTTTTTCGCAACGACAAAAGTTGCTTCAATATAATAAACTTCTTCGAATGAAGTATCGATAATCCATATCTGACTGTCCGTACCTCCGTGTACAAGTTAACTCTAGAAATGTTTGAGAAATTTTGATGAAATGGTGTTTAAACATTTTTAACGATACAATTACGAACTGTAATGTAAACTGGCGAAAGCGGGCAAGGCACCCTTTGATATACCAGTAACTTTTTCAAAGTACGTAAAACGCGATAATACGATCAAGTGAAGTGGAAAAACAATAGGCTTGCTTTATATATATCGGAAATCGGCAACCTTAGTGTTTGATTTTTTGTTAGTTTTTGTTAATGATTTTTGGTGTTACAAGGTATGGTCAAAGGAAAAGGTGAAGGTTTTGCTCACTGTTTTCTTTGATTACAAAGGTGTGGTGCATTATAAGTTCCTGCTAAAAGGTCGTACAGTTAATAAGGAATGCTACAAAACAGTTATGCAACATTTGCGTGAAGCAATACGACTCGGCGATCGGAATTGTGGATAAAATAGATATTGATGAATAAGCAAGTACTTTTCAAAAAAATTCGAAATTCACCTTTTCCTTTGAGCACACCTTGTATATATTCTCAGAACATTTCACGTAGGAGCGCTACTTGTGTTGTTAACAGTAATTTAAACTATTAGAATTGGAATTAGATAGCGAATTTTGTTGTTTGATTATTTTTTACAATTTTCGAAGTGGATTAACTCAGCAACAGTAAATAAATTAACTTAATTTTTGGCAATGAAGCTCCTTCAAAGACCATTGTTTTATCGATGTTGTAATGAATTCAATCGAGGTCGTAGGCTACTCTAAGATCAATTTCGTGATGGTCGCCCAGAAATAGATGTTATTCCGGATACTATTGAAGCTGGGCGCAAATTGATATTGCATGATCGTCATTTGACCTACCGCGAGATTGCCACTATAGGTATAATTGGGACCAGCACTATTGCATAAACATATGATTGTAAAAAAAATTGTTTACATTGGATACGGACTTATTTTTATTCCAGAACGTTAAAAATGAACTGAGAGGTCAACTGTAGAGCTGCTGATGCTTTCAGAACGAATGTTTCAGAGATACATCAATCAGAGTGCCAAAAGTGCTTCGAAAGCATGCAAAATTATATAGATTTTAATGGAGAATATTTTGAAAAGCAAATAAATTTTCGATGATTATTTTTTTGTTTGTTCTCTAATCCAGAAATATATATAAGTAAACTCTCGTATAAGGGTTGGAAAAAAGTATATCTCAGAAAGTGGAAAGAACAGACTGAATTCTATAAAATTTCATAATAATAATTCCTTTGACCCAGTAAGAGCACGAATCGAATATTAACCCAATCGGCAAAAAAACTATGAGTCATATCATGAACTTTAAATTTTCAGCCCCTCCCTCCGTTTGACCCAAGATAAAACATTTAAGGTTTTAACAGAACTCATCAGATATTAACCAAATTTGGTAGGTAATCCACTTTTAACAGGGACGTTTGGCCTAGCATATAACAGATCTTTTATTTTGACCAATCTATGACCTAAGGATCGAATATTAAAGTAATTTGTTGAGAAAATTTGATTTTACTTATTGGATATGAGATTTACAATGAGTTCTAAGTATCTGTCAAAAATACTAACATAGATTCACAAACAATTCTATCTCCATATAACTGGATTTCTCTCGTTCTTCGCTGGTAATCATATAATTCACTTAGGTCTTAATAGTAATATCTATTCAGCTGATTAATATTCGGTTTTTTTCGTATTGTACAGCCGTTCTCAGAGAGCTCTTGTTAAGATCAATTATTTCAAGATCTTTAAATATCAAAATTGGTTTTAAGCAGATAAGAGCGATGACACGATGTGGATTGGCATACTAAAGTCCACAATGTCAAGAGTTAAAAGAGAGAGACAGAAGGAGCGAGAAAGAGGTCGAAGTGCGCAATTGTGAAGTTCTCGTGGAAGGAAGGAATGCTCTGAAATTTTAGAAGAAGATGCAGCGACTTTCTTATACCCACAGTATATTTGACAATAATCCATGCGATTCTTATGAATTTCAAATTGCGACTTGCGTGTACACCCAAGTAGCTAATGCTGTGGCGGACAAAAGTCACCGTACATACACCACCTGTATTCGCTGCGTAGAAAGTACTATCACTTTGCTGAAAAATGTAGGTCTGCAGTATTATTTCGAATCCTTCTCTAATCGCATGTATAAAAAAATGCCATTCTTTAACATAAAGTAAAGCAATTATGGCGAAAAAACGCTAAAAGATCCTTGACAAAAGTCTACATACACCACGGGTTTACTAACAGTTATGTCGACATGCTGTGTTGTTATGGCGGTTCTCATTTGGTAGCATTGAATTTAGTTGTGATTTAAACACATAAGCATCAAAAAATGGCTCTGTGAAAAAAAATCCATTAATGTAAGAAATTTGGTTATTCAACACAAAAAAGGGAAGAAATCGTATGGTGAAATTTAAATTTTTTTTAAACTTAACTCCACCAAAGGTACAGATCATTGTAAAAAACTTTAAAAAAATGGTTCCACCGAGAAAAAGTTGCATGTAGGTCGCCCGAAGAAGCTTACTTGAAGAGATATCAGCTTTATTCTGAAGGAAGTGAATGATTATTCTAAAGTTACCACTCAAAATTAGCCGAAAATATCGCAAATTTATCAAGAAAGTGTGTTCATCCAAGAAAAATTCGAAGAGCTCTGAACGATAACGGCTTCCACAGTAGAACGCCACGTAAAAAGCCTCTTAATTCTGCAAAAAATCGTAAACTTCGCTTGGAGTTCGCTAAAGCACATTTAGACGAGGGAATGGATTTTTGGCAAAAAAATCTTGTTTACAGACAAATCGAAGGTCAATATATTCGGCAGCGATGGAAGAGCAAAAGTTTGAATAAAAGAAAACACTGCACTTAACTCCAAAAATATAGTACCAACAGTGAGGCATGGTGGCGGCAACGTAATGGTTTGGGGAGCGGTTGTGGCATATAGAGTTGGAAAGTTGGCTTTTATTGAGGGTAATATGGATCAGTTCAAATATAAGTCATTGTTGGAAGCTAATCTGAAGTCTTCGCTGAACAGTTTGGAGCTTGGCGCAGGCTGGATATTTTAACTGGATAACGATCCAAAACACACGGTCCATATTGTTAAGGATTGGTTGCTTTATCATGCTCCAATACAACTACAATCACCACCTCAAAGCCCAGATTTGAATGTTATTGAGCACGTCTGGGAGATTTTAGAGCGAAAAATTAGAAAAAATCAGATTTCCAACTCAGCATTACTCAAATAATGTCTTATTGAAGCTTGGGACAGTATTACTCCCTCAGAATTGACAAATTTAGTAGCTTCGATGCCACGACGGCTTCAAGCTATTATCGATGCGAAACGTTGGATCTACTAAATACTAAAAAGTTCAAGTTATCTAATATTAACCAAAGTTTTTGCCCTAATATCTTTACTATTTTATGCTAAAAAAATATTTTAGCAGGTTTTTTATGATAAAGGAAAAATATTTGTAATAAACTTTATTTTAGATTTTCCAATAAACCTTTTGGACTTTCAATTCAGCGAAAACAGGGGGTGTATGTGGACTTTTGTCCGTCACTGTATATATAGTATTAAGAAGGGAAGCTTTAGTTGTACTTTGAGCTCAGAATACTTGTGTTTGGTGGAGATCTATAGCGAGTCACTTATTTCAACTGTTATAAATTTGTTATAAAATCTCTATTGAAAAAATTATTTTCATCTATTTTTTAGCCCAAAATGCAGACGCGTGAAAAAACTACATTTCCAAAATAACAGATAATATCAAAGCAATTTAAATTAAAAAAATATAAAAGCATTTGAAAAAATTACAATCCTTTACTGTTGTAAAACATATACACACGCACAAAGGCAATCGCATTTAATTACAAAAATAACTGAGGTCAAAGTTAAATCAACACCAAAAGCGATCAGCAAACCAAACCAAACCAAAGCAAAGTGAACGCGAATCAATCAATCAAACAAAAAGAAAAATGCAAGTGAAAATATGCGATTAAAAAAAATGCAATAGACCGCTATAGTAACGTTAAAATATTTTTAAATTAAATGCAAATAACAACAAAAACAACACCAACAATACCAACTGCATGCGTTGTAAAGTTGAAAAAAAGTGCTTTTAGTTGGTTGATTGGTTGGTCGGTTGATCGCTCGACTGGTTGACTGGTTGGACGTTTGCTTGTTGGTCGGTTGGCTGGTTGGTTAGTCAAAATTAAAGGCTTGTTGCATGCAACATTGCACTGTTATACTAGATCTGCATATGTATAGTTTTTAATATTGATTGAATTGCATTTTTTAAATGGCATTTTCTACCCGCTTTAGTTTTGATTGAACGATTGCAGGCACCAAAAAAAAAAAACCAAAACTAAAAAATGAAAAAAATTCAACAAATGCTAGAATACAACCAGCAAAAGCCACAAAAGCCGCCCAGCCAATTTCGTATGCCATTGATCTTTTTTCACAAAGTGCAAAGGAATTCAGATATTTTTTCAATGTTGGCAGATTAGCTGGCTCAAAAGCGTTTTTCTTCGTTTCTTTCTAGTGGAATAAAAAGCAATGAATAAAGAAGTTTTGGCAAAAAGGAAGAATGAAGAAAAATGGTGCCAATTTTATTAGTAGCAGCTTGAAATGCTCCAATGCACAGCAGACACAACAAGAGCAACAAAGCGTAAGGATGACTTGAAGGCTAAGGCATGAGGAAGAAATCGAATAAAAATTGTCTATATCTACTCCTTCCTTTATTCGTCTACCCCTTCCTTTATTCGTTTTTTTTTCTTATATTTTTTCACTTTGACCAACACTTTTCTTATCTACGGCGCATATCGCTTACTTTGCCTCATTCATTGCTCTTTGATACTCCACTTAGACACACACACACGTAAACACACATAGTTGCACGTAGTAGTAGTAGCGATAAAACCAATTTCTTCGCCTATTCTACTCTACCATTCGCAAGGCGATTTAAGGCGCTCAATGATGCTGAAGAATTCACACGAAACGCTCGATAGCCTTTATCCTTTGGCAAGTTGTCGGCGGTACTGCCGGTAACTTGTGATAATAGTAAAATGTTTGTTGTTGTTTACAAGCTGCATATTCATCCAACTTGTGAAGGTATTTTTTCCAATTTTTTTTCTTCCTTTTCCAAGAGTTTGTAAGACTTTTCGCCTGAGCACAATAGCCGCAAATAACAAAAACAAATTAATACAAATAGTCTCGCACTAACACTAACAACAATGGTCAGCCGTCCAAGGCAAAGATAGTACTTTCAGCAAACTGACGGTGTCTTCGCTGAGGTAGAAGGACTGCAGGACTTAAATGTTTACTATTTCCCACTTGAAATGTGTTTTTTTTCTAGAATTTTTGTTGCAACTTTTTTTTTGAAATGCTTTTATTGCTGCAATCAGTGCCTTAGCACAACGCTGGAGCGGAGTACACTAAGCTACTGATGATATACTTCAAAGCAGTGCGCCAGCCACATTTTCAAACTGTAATATTTTGCACACCCCTTCTATTGGCGCTGGGAAGCTAATATTGCGTAGATTATAAATTATTTGTATGACAAATTTTTTTACTTCCCCGCTTCTTACAGTTTTTTGGTTGTACTTTTTTCTATTTTTTACAAGTTTTAATAGAATTTCTATTGTTATTATTATTAGTTAATTTTTTTGTGAGCTTCTGGGAAACTTTTGTTCCATTTTTTATTTTGTTTATGAAAACGTTTTGAATTTAATAGGAAAATATGTGTCTAATAGTGCATAAATATTGATTTTCTGCTGTTAATAAATACGAATTATTGTTGCTTATTAAAAACTTTTTATCGGCAAAGTTTTTTCATTTACTTCCAACGGTACTGCTTCGCGTATGAGTAACTTTTTACTGGTGAAAAAGTGCTTAGGCGTTAATTGAGTTCCACAATGTTTGATGTTATCTTGGAAGTTTAAAATATCCGAGAACATTTTATTGTTTTTAGTTGTTGTATCTCCAGAAACAAAAAGAGTGTTATACATAAAGCATATTGAAGAAAATTTTGTGTCAGGTTAGCTCTATGTGCCCAGCATGGGATAAAAGGGCATCTTCCATTGTGCAGGTACGCAGAGAGGTTGTGCGTACCATAAAAAGACTTTTGCAGAAGTTGTAGACAGGAATACTTTAAATCTTGAGGCATTTCCTTAACGAATGTCTCGTACTTTGGAAAAGTAGCTTGAATGAAATGTCTAGGGTCGGTACTCTTTAAAGGCTTCAGCGATATAGAGGTTGCAAAGATACATTGCTTGCTCATTTTTGCAAACTCCACGCATTGTGGGTGGGGGACGTGAGGGTTCTCAGTGGTATCCCAATGGGCCCGTTTGGGAGCCAAAGTGAGATAATACCTGGCAACCACTTCAACCTAACCCAG
The DNA here is from genome assembly GCA_030068015.2 of Neoceratitis asiatica. NCBI lineage: Eukaryota > Metazoa > Arthropoda > Insecta > Diptera > Tephritidae > Neoceratitis > Neoceratitis asiatica. The sequence goes on along the minus strand of CM061525.1, from coordinate 35,553,768 downwards.
CTATATGTTTCGAAGAAATATTCAGTATTAAATAACAAATAACCTTTTGTAGTATCTAAGTTTTAACTGAATTCGAAATACGATAGAAAAGTGAAGGGAAGCTGCAATTGATGGTTATTGGCAAAATATAGAGACTGAGACCGTAATGAATACCGAAATGGCAAGAAATTCTATCAAAAAATTCTAGGAAATGATCAATAAATAAACTCGCTTAAGGACAGGTTAGATTATGCTGGAGTGGATCTTGCTATACAATTTTGAAACTGCTTATTGTCATTTGAACAGACCTGTTTTTGATAAGATGATGAGATATTCAAACATCTCACTCATACTTGCCTCCAGGTTCTTCCGACATGTGCTTACCTGGCATCATATGCAGTAGATTGTGGGCTGCCAGTTAGGCCCATAACTGTCTTATAGTCTTTTCGAGACCATGTGAATAATAAGCGGGCGTTTTTCACTACTGTCTTTACCCACAATCCTGGCGGTCTTGAATAAGGTTAGGGAATAACATCTCAACTAATTCATTCTCCATAATGCCCTTATTGTCTTAAATGTTGATGTTTTTCATATGATTTCCTGAGGTGTGGGTTAGCTCAGCTGCTTTTTCTACTATGTGGATCTCTATCTGGAAAATATTAGGGAAGTTGAATGGTTATTGAGATCTTTCTAAGCGACATAGATTTCGGTGTCCACTCCATCAGCCATGTGCTGTTGCAATCAGTTATTCACACTCAATTGCTTATTGAGCAATGCCTGAAAGTTTTAGCGGCAAATTCATTTTTAGCCACTGATGTACAGTTAGATTTGCCCCGTATACTTTGCAGTTTCGTTGCGAGTTGAGTAACCTTTACAGTACACCAATTATTTCAACAATGTTTGACGCTGCTCTCAGTATTTGGCGGTGTCAAACCGTAAGCCAAATGAATTTTTGCGTCGTTTTGTTATTGCAGACGAAACATGCATCCACCATACCACCACTGAGATCAAAGAACAATCAAAGCAGTGGGTTTCTCCTGATGAACTTACACCGAAGAAAGTTAAGGTGGATCTGTCGGCCAACAAAGTCCTGAACACAGTTTTTTGGGACGCACGCATCAATAAGTGGGTTTATTGAGAGAATACTGAGGATATGTAAAGTCCTTGCGGATAATACCGTTTCGATTCAGGCCTTGGAGAAAAACATTATTCACATCATTGATTACCTCGAAAAGTATAAAACGATCACCGATGGATATTATTTAGAGCTTTTTGACAGATGCAATATTGGTTTGAAGCAGAAAAGACTGCATTTGGAAAGAAAGTGGTGTTCCATCAGGACAATGCACGGATACGTAGTCATCAGAACAAAAATCCATGAGCTACGAGCTGCTACCCGATCCAGCATATTCTCCAGATTTAGGTCCCTGCGACTAGTTCTTGTGTCCATACCTGAAAAAGTGGTTGGACGGGAAGAGATTTGGGTCGAATGAAGGAGTCAGCACAGGAATAAATTCCTATACTGAGTTCTTTGAAGAAACCTTTTATTTGGTAGGTTGAAACGGAAATTGGGGGCCTAGAGCTCGAAGGAGACTATGTTGATAAATAAAATGTTTATTTGCCGTAAAAAATGTTATTCAAAAGTCAATGATCTATCTATCAACCCTGGTATAATAGAAATTTTGCTAATCGTTCTTCACGTAGCAAAATATTGGATCACTTGTGCATCTATTTTGTTTTCGACCGAGATACAATCTAAACTATAAGAGTGTTCTGCAAAATGTTAACGATGCATAGCTTACAGCGTGAAGTTAGTTCATAGAATTAGGAGCTCAATTCAAGGTACATAAATGAAGTTGTCCAGTTTATAATAAGCAAAACATACGGAGCAAGTGCGATCAAACTCATTTATCAAAAGGAGAGAGCATAAAAAAGAGAGAAAAAGAGAGAAAAGGAAAAGGCCTTACAATGGCTGTGTAAACAAGGTGACAATAAAGGAATAGTTCTTGATTTCCGCTGCAAGTTTCAGACCCACAGAGAACTTCATATAAACTGCACAGATTTCACACCAACTTACCAGTAAGCTGCCTTCTAGAGAAGAAACGTAAGTACGAGGTATGTTAAAAGGAAAAGCTGTGGTGCACCATGAGTTTCTGGCAAAAGGTCATACAGTTACAAAGGAATACTGCAAGGAAGTTATGCAACGTTTGCGCGAAGCAATACGGCTCAAGCGATCGGAATTGTGGAAAAACAAATCGAGGATTCTTCATCACGATAATGCACCCGCTCACACATCAATGTTTATTCGCGATTTTTTGGCCAAAAACAAAACCGTAATAATGCCAAACCACCGTATTCAGCAGAGTTGGCTTCCTGCAACTTTTTCCTATTCCCAAAACTAAAGAAAGCAATGAAAGTAAATCGTTTTCACACAATTGACGAGATCAAGTTAGAATCGAAGAAGGAGCTAATGGTCATACCGAAAAGCACATTTCTGAAGTGCTTCAAGGATAGGAAAAAGCGTTGGCGCAAGTGTATTACATCCGAGGGGGATTACTTTGAAGGGGACAAATAGATGAAATAAGTACTTTAAAGAAAAAAATCACAATTCACCTTTTCCTTTTATCAATTATTATTATTTACTTTTTACTTTTACTTTACTGCACTTCTTATATTGCTTGATAAATCAGAATGGAACATTATGAAATGTAAATTACGGATTAAAGGAAGAACTCTTTTATAGTTAGACTTATCCATATAACAAAAGAACAGCAGCAAAACAGAGAAAAAAGAAAGAGAATAGGGATAAAGAGAACAGTCCTTGTCATTGTTGAAAACTCTAGATGAGAATAAAGGAACAGCTCTTGATTTCCGTTGCGAGTGCCAGAATTTCAAAGAAACCGGACAGACATCAACTTACCACCAAGCTGCCTTTTAGAGAAGTAAAATTGGAATGTGAATAAAAACTTTTATACTTATGAAGAATTTAAGATTTTACTATTCTCTTTTGGTGGATTCATAATAATTTTATTCACAATTACAAAGTATGATTTTATTATCCACACCAAATGATTTCAATCCATCAATGTTCTTATGCAAAATCTTCACTTTAATCTTAAATCGCTCAATAAAATCACATCAAAGCTAAGAATATACATTATACTGACCCAAATGGTTGCTCAATCGCGCCCAGCCAACACTTTACATTACATTTACAATTAAGTAGTTAACACATACATACATACAAACATCAATACATCTGTACACACATATAAAGAAAGGAGGTAAGTAAAAGAGCATAAACAACGCATTACGCAACGAATCGTAATCAGAGTCATCATCACCCAACCAAACCAACAACAACAACAACATCAACCAACACAACCACTGCCGCTACTACTACCATCGCCAAATAATCTGTCCTTAATGCCACCTCATTACTGTTAATTGATTTCAATTAAATCGGACACACAACGCACTTCAATACGAGCCGTGCGCCAAACGCCAAGTAAGGCCAACAGAAGCGGATATATTCGACCAGCAGACGGCAGATAATGGCGTAGACAGCGGCAGACAGCGACAAACCCAGCAATAGCAGTAACAATAACAACAAAGACGATAGAAATATATATTTAAGGTTGTAGTAATCATTAATGACAACAACAAGCAAAAGAAGGAGAGAAAAAGAAACGCGAACGGGAAACCGGAAATGTTTATAAATAAAGCAAAAAAAAAAAAAAGTCAAACAAGATTTGGGTTTGTGGCCAGACTGGTTTGGGGTGTGCGGTCAGTCTATCGGCGCTTTGAATTAACTACAAGGAAATGTGCCAACAAGGCCAACGACAAAAACAACAACAAAAAAAGGCTCAAATAAACAGAAGCTTTTTGGGTTTGTAAGTGAAACTGTTGGCAATTTTTCTTCTATTTATTCACACAAACGGTCAGCAGCAGTGACAGCACGCCTTTTTAGACATAAACTCAGCTGTCATGCTCCCCCTTTCGCAGACGCGAGCCAACTAGCCCAGCAGTTTAATTTTCTATAATCACGCATCGACCCTCCACCCTTGCACGCTCCTTTCATTTAGCTTTTTATCGCTTTTTGTTTGCTCTGTTACTTTTTGCGTGCCGCGCTCATAAATTAGCAACGCATCCTTTCCACACCAAGAACGAATGCTGCTTATTCCTTTGAGTTTCCTAACTTAATAAAAATACATACTAACGGTTTTTTTCTGTTTTTTGTTTGTTTTTGTTTTGCTCAGAGTATTTCTCACTTGCAACTCCTTGAAGTCATTGAAGTTGATTCCTGTGCACTTGTTCATGTTTCCTTAACCACATCCGTTGCTGTTCTTGTTACTGTTGTCGAAGTCAACTCACTCACAGCTGCTGCTGATTTCAACTTCTTAGTACTTTTTGCTGTTTCTTTATCGTTTTGACTTTTTTCGTTTTATTTGTTTTATTTGGTTTACCAGTTAAGTGCTGCGGCAAGATTTTTCGGATAAAAAGTTAATTACAACTCATTGGTTTAATTTTTTATGTAATCTTTCTTCTTTTTTTTTTTTGAAGAAGTGTGTTTGACTGAGAATTCAGCGCACTGCACTGGTTGGTATAATGTGAGTTTGTATAAACGTATGTAGTTACTTGAAAAGTTTTTTATATACTTGTTCATATTGCTCGTAATTAGCTCAAGTGCAATTTACTCCAAACACAGTTATGAAATTCTTTTGTGATTTCTTTTGCAATTGAGATTGAATTTTAATGACAAACGTGGAAAAAGCTGAGACAAATTTATTGTAGAGAATTTATTTTTGTGTAATAGTGTATAGTGCCCCTTCTGGATATGCATTTACAGTTGCAGGACTCTTTGCACACCTTGGAAATTTGAACAACTATTGTGGGATATGCGGTAACCATCGCGTGTGTACACTTGGATTACGTCTAACAAAGAGGGAGATTCAATTGAACCACTTAGATATATTTCCTTCCTTGAATACAGCGACTAATCACCGGAGGTGTGGCTGGTATTGGTCGAAGCCGTTAAGAAGACGCGATGGTTTTTGAGAGATGTGCTACTAGACATAAAGGATGATCCATTTCGAGGTTGCCTACTTTTTTAAAGGAAAAAAACACAAAACAGAAAATTCCAATTTAGTGGGGAAAGTTTATTATCATTCGAAAGAACATTCTTTGACATTTATTTTTTGAAGTTTATTTCTTTCAATTATTTGCCGTGGCTACGTCTCACATGGTCCATCCGTTGAGTTCAATTGTCGATGACTCGTTCGAGTATTTCGACTGAAAACTGGCGAATGACACGCGTGATGATTTGCTCCAAGGCCTGAATCGAAGCGGGGTTGTCCGCATAGACCTTAGACTTAACATATCCTCATGGGAAAAAATCTAACGGTATGATATCATACGATCTTGCTGGCCAATCGACCGGCCCAAAACGTAAAATTATCTGCTCACCGAAGTGTTCTCTCAATTAATCCATTGATTGGTGTGATGTGTGGAAAGTGGCGCCGTCTGGTTGGAAATAAATGTCGCGGAGATCACTAGCTTCAATTTCAGGCACCAAATAGTCGGTTATCATGGCGCTATTACGGTCGCCACTGACGGTTACGTTCTCGCCGGCATCATTTTTGAAGAAATATGAACCGATGATTTCACCGGCCTACGAACCACACCAAACCGTTGTTTTTTCCGGATGAAATGGCAGCTCTTGAATCTTTTCAGGGCCTCATCGCTGAACAAATTTGGCTCGAGAACGTCGGATCTTCTTGGAACTTTTCAAGAGCGCATAGAGCGAAGCCATGTCGCTTGGGAAGATCGAGCGGCTTCAGTTATTGCACAAGCTGTATTTCGTATGTTTTTAATTTAAGATCTCGGCGTAAAATTCGAGAACAGTTCGAGTTGCTGTGAACGGCGCCGCGGTCTTCTTCACTGCGTTCTGGACGTGGTCTATTCGATCGAATATTATCCAGTAATGAATGCTGGGTCTCAAGATGGGTGATGGTGTTGCGAATATTACGCTCAGTATGCCGATTATGTTGACCATAAGTTGAGCGAAGTGCGCGAAACATATTTTTTACAGAACGTGAATTTTCGTAATAAAGTTGAATGATTTGTAAGCGTTTTTCCGGCGTTAGTCTCTCTATGATGAAATGCCAATACAATACTGAAGAAAAATAACATGACAAGTTGACACGACTCACACGTGAGCTGTCAAAAAAAAGGCTATTGAAGAAAGTATCTCTACTTGGATCACTTTTTATATAATTAGCGCTGTGTAGCCACTGAAATGATTTTTGGACGAGCTGCTCCTCCTCCAATTTGAATTTGTGGTATGCTTCTTAATGTTTTTCCAACAAATGGAGTGTCCTAGAGTTTACTTAAAGCCACCTCCGAGCGGCCGATGGATTTTTATAAGGAGCTTTTATTTCAGAATTATCAGAAATACATTCGAAGGGCTTGACATTCTCTATCGTGGAGCGTCCACATATAAAAAATCTAATTTTCTATAATTTTGAGTGTTGATCAGACCAAGACTCGAACACTGGCCAACCTAATAAGAGCACTTACTGCTTACATCTCGACCACTGCGGCCGGTCAAATAAAAGAGCGAAGTTCTTCAACATATCCGTTGATTTGCACACTTTGTTCCGACGGAAGAGAAGGATGATGTGACAAAAAAAAAGCATTTTATTTGCCTGATTTTAACACAAGGGTAACTAAATTGGCTGTCTTTGACGCAATAATCGGAAAATTCCATAACGCAAAATTTCCGAGTAGGCTGAGGCAGATTAACTACGCCGTAGTCCATATAATGGTTGTCTGTAACACTGAATCCCAGCAGAAGAGTAAATTCATCAAACTACACATCTGTCTCTAGATCGAAGAGCTCGTAACTAAATTGACCATATTGTGCTTTTTATTTGTCCTTACTTTCCGAAGACTTAACATCAACTCGGATCACTATTTCCTTTCAACAAACACTGGGATAGTTTCACGTCGAAAAGCTGCAACCACTGCAATGGAGAGAATAAAGTTTGCCTAACTCTTAACGCGTGCTAGAAGCAAGACGCATTTGTAGACAGAAAACGTAAAAGACCGAAATGCGTGAGCTTTGAAGAAGTCCGAATTGAAATTTTCCGACCGAAGATCAACAAGGACTGGCAAGGTGTATGTTGCAATTGCTTTGCAGCATATGGTCGGACGAAAGTGTGCCCGAGAAATGTAACCTAAGTGAGATCTGCCCAATCCACAAAGAATGGATCTCACAATCTGCGCCATATAAGAAATAGTATCCCGTATTAAGTCTGATCTATCAACGACCGGACTTTCAAAGTTGGGCTTAACTGCCCATTGTCTAGATATTTACGAAGCGTAGAATCTTGGAGAAACCCATGTGAGAATTATCGATATTAAAGCAGCCTTGAATAGTACGAAAATGAGTTGCTTCCACGTCGATATATTTGAATTTAATATCCCCAAAAACGTTTATTGGTGCCCAAGATGTCGTAGCGAAATCGGGAAAGATCACTCTGGGCCGTTCGATACTAAACAATGTTTAGTGTGACTCTTTATCGTGTGACTTCTTTTACTTAATGCCGGTAGGGTTAAATAGAGAAAATAATCTCCTGGTAGTCGATAAGGTCGAGACGAAATATCTCCTGTCATCAAACAAAGCCTTAACGCATTCTCGTCTTAACTCCCAACTCATTGCTGACAGTTACAACTTTGAAGTTGTAGGCAATTTAGTCTATTTAGAAACCATCATTAATAATAACAACAATGTCAGCTTGGAAATCCGTCGTAGAAATACTATTGTCAACAGGTGCTACTTTGGACTGAGCAGGTAATTGAAAATTAAATTCTCTCCTAACAAACAAAAAGCGAATTCTACAAGTTGCTTTTCTTTAATATCTTGCTGTAATATGTAGAGGCTTGGATGATGGCAACATCCTGTAAGTGATATTAGGAGCTTTCTCTTGAAGGCTTTGTGGAAGATTACGTTCCTTTGCGACGAATATCGCAGGCGATGGAACGTTCAGTTGTATGAGGTACACATCGACATTGACATAGTACAGCGAATGAAGAGACAGCGGCTATGCTGTCCAGGTTATATTGTCCGTATAGACGAAAACAGTATTTTTTACGTAGTTACCTCCCGTGGAAGTGTGGCAGCACGAAGACCAGCACATTATCATGTGAAGGAGGACCTCGTTTTACCTTTTGTCCCTAACTAGCGTCAAGCGGCGAAGAAAGTAAACGACCGACGGATATTATTCACTCAGTTATAATCACCTAAGCGATGTTCTTTTGTTAATTGACTGCCAAGTAGTGCTGCCTGAATAAAAGAAATGCAAAAAGTACCTTTAATACCATAAATATTTCAAGTAACAAACTGCTTTCTAAAGAAAGTATCAAAAGAAATACGAAATAAAATTAATTATTATTACACATACATACATAAGTAATAACATATTTTCGAATTAGTGCACGCAAATAGAATTCAAATAATGTTGAAAGAATAAGATTTACTCCTGTAGCATGTACGAGTCTGTATATGTATGCAGGTGTGTAAGTGCTCTTCCCATACAATTGCTACATGAATATTTAATAGACTAAATATTATTAACCATGGCAAACGGTTCAAGCAAACTAACGGCAAATGAAATGAAATACATACACCTGAATAACTGTAAACATATGTCCGGCAATGTGCATGCCAATGGCATAAACATATTTCTACCTTCTTACACACACACACATACACACACCAAAATCGTAGCATAATTTTGGTCATAGAATTGTTTGTCGTTAAAGAGGCTTAAGTTAAATGGGAAAACTTCCGATTCAATGAACCGCAAATTGCATGCGAAATCGAAATCGAAACCGAACGTTGTCGCCATGTCCATTGCCATTCATAGCGCGAAGTAAAGTGTACTCAAACTCCGTAGTCAAAGCCAAATACTGTATACACTCCGTTCGGGAGCAATGCGGAGTTGCACTGTATACGAATGCAACAGCAATAACAACAGTAAAGCATATGTATGTATAAGTATAGTCGTAAAGTTGAAACGTCTGTCATTTGTATTTTGTTTATTTGTTGTCGCAAAATAACCGAAACCCCGTACGTCGGGTACAGGCATTAACGAACCGCAGACCCAAACAAGCACAAACACATTCGCGTACATATATCGGTGTGAGCTGGGTCAAAGTCGACAACACGACTACACGATTCCACAATAAACAAAAACAATTTTTGGTCACACAGACACAATCAAAATAATAACAATAATAATAACAAAATATTTGATTGCGCTGTTGGTTGGTGGAGAGCGACAGAGAAGGTGTTAAAGTGCCGCTGATTATGGGTTCGAAAATATTTATAGCACTTGGAGAGGCAAATATATAGAGAAGAGCCAAGAAATTATTAGTGGATGTGTGGTCCATAGATAGTGGCCGCAATAAACGAGTAGTTAGCATTTCGTTAGGGTTCCTGTCCTGGTTTGACCAACATAAAAATTATAGAAAATTAATTTTTCTAATTGCGGTCGCATCTCGGGGAGTGTATTTCTGGCTTGAAATAGAAGCTCATCATGAAAATTCTTCGGGTGTTCGGAGAGGGCTTAGAATAAATTGTAGGTCCCGCCAGATATTGGTGAAAACATCAAGAAGTAAAACGCTAAAGAGCTGCCAAAACGTGCAAATTTGAAGCTTATAAAAGAAATGCATCAATTCTAGTAGGACCCGAAGTACTAAGCGCATCGCTTGAGATGTATCGCTTGAGCACTTCATAATAACATTAAAAGACTCTAAAAATTATTATGAAAGAAGATAATATCAATTCTAGAATTACGTGGCGACGAGCTGAGCCCCGCGTAGGAGCAGGCAAGCTAGTCAAAGTTGTCGAGGTCTTCTAACGGAAGGACAACAAGCTGCTTCCAGGAGTTTGGACCAGAGAGGGTGAATGTTGTTAGGTGAGTTGGTTTTAGAGGACATGCAAAGAGGTGATTATTGTCATGGGGGACTCATTGCAGGAAGTACATATGTCGGGTTTGTCGGAGTCAAGTGTGTATAAGTAAGATTTACGTCGACTGCAACATTCTGATCCTAATTGTGTCACTGGTTCAGTCCGACTCCCACGATATGCAGTTCTACGCACCAGAGTTGACGAGGATTTTATCCGACGGAGTCTGCTACCTTCATCATGTTTAGGTAATCAGGTAATTCTAGTTCCTTTACTTCTTTATGCTTGGTGTAGGTATATACTACTTAATTCTTATTCTCGCTACTTGCCTCAATTGGAGCCAAAAAACCATTTCCATTAAAAATTTCCAAGATAAGCTTTTCTTACTCCTGCCTACCAATTTTTCAATACTGGATGTTTTTGATCCGAACTACATGGCTTTGAAAGAGTAGATATTTTTATACTGAAGAATACTCTTATACGAGTATACCATGGAAAAACCCATCAGTACCGTTTTTCAGATGAATGTACTTATCTGGATGATCGCTGAAGGATCTTGCGGTTTAATCCACCGGTTTGTAATCAGAAGTTGTTGAAAGCCAGTGTCTCTTGGCCTCCCCAGTGAGGTTTGCCTTTCCTAAGTTTAATTTTTCTCGGGCATTGGTAAAGTCTTTGACAAATTTAAGGTTGGCAAATTTAACATACTTCTTCGTCTGCTGTTTTTCAGTTATGGCTATGAGCTCGGACAAAAGGCGTAATGGTTTTGGATCTGATATGAGTCATTTACCCTTGCTGTTCAAGACACACTGATGGACTGCGTAGGATTGGATAGATATCAGCATTAAAACTGTGCATGCTTCATGCCTTCCATTTTCCTGCTCTGAGTGAACACTCTTAGGCGGGTCACGTGATCCGACCGGTGGCTTGACCTTCTCTCCATTGACATAGGCTTTCTACTGCCGGTAGCGGCTACTTTCCTTCTTTGAGATTATCATTGGTCTCTATGGGTCTTGAAGGTCGAAAACGTTCAGATAGAGTAGCTATGTAGGCCCTTCTCCTCGGTAGTCACAGTTCCCGAAGACTTGTGAGACAAATTTGTATCGCCGTGTTCAGTGTCTACATTTTTTCCCGTACATGGATCCCAGGCTGGATTATTGCTTTTAATTTTACATCTAGTTCGATGGCCACCTACTGAGAGGACCCATTCGGTCAACTGCGGAGAGCCCCATACCAAGTCGACGTTAGTTCCGGAGGTGGAACTATCTGTTAGAATAATGCCGGTCTATCTAATGTAAATGGAAATGCGTGACACCCTGCATTAAGGGGAAGGTATGTTTGAAACTTTTCGGGCTTAGATCCCTATTGATTAGTTGGTCTAACAGGGTCAGAGTGTGCTGATTGCCACCATATGGCAACTGTATTCCACTCCATCATACCCAGCATTAAACGTAATGCTTATCTCTGTAATTCATGCATTATTTTTTCCAGCAAGTTGTTTTAAATAGACGACGAGGTGACGAGGAAAATTTCCACGATAATTGGTATATAAGGACGAGTCTTCCTTCTTGTGGATTGTGCAGAGATCAGACTCCAGGAAGTTTGGTTACAGAATCTTCTTTATTTGAGTTGTATTAAAGCAGTTTGGAAAATAGTGTTCTCTCCATAAGCTCAATATGTATTTAACGACAGTAACAAGACCATCTCTCCCGTTCTTGTAGGAATATGTTTCAAATATATTCACAACATTTTTTAACTTCTTCCCTGTCCACTAGCCCTTCGAGTTTATCGTGCTCATGCATGTTGATCTATCTTTTCTTTCTGTCCATCATTACCTTGCGAGATAGACGGAGATCCATCAATTTATATATAAGTTACAATTATTATGATTGTATTCACGCAATGCTTTATAGACTATTCGGAAAAATACGGAAACTTTTTATTCCAAACTCGATACTTATTGTTGTTCGACCTCCGCTCCAACCATAGTTAAGACAGATATAAATTTCTGTTATAATATTTTTGTTTTGTCTCACCACATTAACCAATGTTTGTTGAAGCTATCAACACTGCGAATCATAAGTACCACATAACTCTAGCCAAGCGCTGCATATTATGATATTTATGTATTTTTTTTTTTTTTTGGGGAAAGCTGCTATGCACTCGTAGTGCAAGCATGACTGGAAAACTACTTCACATGACACATAACCCGGATATGAGCGGTAATATTGTTTTGTCGTCATATTTACGAGTTCATTTACAGCCACATTTCTTACACTTTTTCCATCTTTTCCCTCTTTTTACACCATTTTCCTCATTTTGATACATTTTTACTTATAGGGGTATGCTGCTGGCAAGTTTACCAAAAAATATATATATAATAACTCAGTAAAAGTACACAAAATACATTGAAAAATATAGTAAAAGAGTGTCAAAGGAAATTGAATTTCTCCCACATATTACACAAGGAAATAAAATATGTAAAAGGATTATGGGAAATAATTCAGTATTTTCTATTAGATTTGATTAAGTTTAAAGAAGTGAATTATGCTGTATGTAAACCAACACTTGAGTAAAATATAATTATTTCATATTGCATTAGTAGCCAAGCTAAGTGAATAGAATATCTTATTTTCAAAACACTTTTTTTTGAGTTTCTGAAACTCTTTCGAAAAGACATTTTCAACTTGTTTTAAATGGTTTACTGCTGAATTGGAAAATATATAGAGTCCTATATTGAGTTGAAAGAAATAAAATCAACTAAAAGCTGTAATGCAGGGAGAAAACTGTTTAAATATGTAAATTCAATGACGAGCGGCGAAAAAAATTAATTTTCTATAACTTTAGATGTTGGTCGAACAAGCTATGACTATGTGTGATAAAAAAATGATAATTTATTTATTCATGGATATTATCCAAAAAAAAAAAATATATATATATATATACTCGTATGTATTTAAAATAATTTTTTTCATGAAATTCCTTTTTTATTACAAAATTTGGTCCTTGACATTAGATGTGAAACATTACGTCATTCAACTGACCGCCTAGTGAATTTTTGTAAACTTCAATCCATTTGAGGTAATTTTTCGCTTAGCCTCACAAAAAAAAAGTCCAGCTCGGTGCCCAATTGACATCGCTAGAACGAGAGATTAGGCGGACAGAAATATTTCTCGCAATAAAGCCATATTCGCACGTGTTGTGTGGCATGTGGCACTATTTTTTTGGAACCACATATTGTCCAAGTCGTGTTCTTCAATTGCAGACCAAAAAAGGCGGTTATTGTACGACCATAACGCTCCGAATTGACAGTGACAGTCTCGCCGTTATCGGTTTCAAAGAAGTCACGTCCAATCACACCTCTGTAATTATTTGAGGATTCTCGCAGCGCCAAATGGAACAATTTTGCTTATTGTAATTAAGTGAGTGAGAAATGTGACTCGTCGGTGAAGAAAATTTTGTTGGATAAATCGAGGTCCACTGTTTGTTGATCAAATACACAATCGACTTAACTTCGGCCTTGTGAATGGTCAGCTGGCTTCAGTTGTTGTATGAGCTGCAATATAAGCCATAAAGTGCGTAAGAATATTCCAGCTAATATATTGAGAACGTCGAAAAATAGACACAGTAGGGTCTTCGGCCACAGCTTCACTTACAGCAGCGATATTTGAGATGAAACGAGCAAAACGATGATGCAGTCCTTATAATGTGTGTTACCCATCGAGTCTCTTCAAATTTTCTTGAAATCTTACCAATTAATTTAGTAGTTGGACAATTATGTGGATCATAATCTCCTTTTAAAGCAATAAACGTGGCCACAGTCAAGTTTGACTGATGTCAAAATACAGTCCTGTACTTTTGAAACCATTAAATTGAGTTGATAGTTTTCTATGTTACATATGACTGAAGAACAAATCTCTTTTAAACAATACGAAATAACTTTTTGAAATCTCTCCTAATTTATACCTATATACACTATGTAAAATGCTTTGTGCTGAATGACTGCCATGTCAAGTCATAGCTTAAATTACAGATCGTAGAGATCTGAAAACTGAAGGGTGTTATCTGTGTACATGTACTCTTATTCTTACTCTGTTAAGAAAGATCTTTCAGGGAATATTTAAAAAAAACTTAAGAACAACTTTAAATACCATGCTGACGAATTCTCTGGCCAAATATAGTATAGACTTAAAACACTTGTATTTTCATTCAATTTATAAGTAAAACATTTAAAATTCAAAATTCTTTCTAATTCTGAACGAGGCTGTTACAAGTTGGCCACACTATCAGTCGCTATAATTGCCTTTAGTACGATAGAAGTGATCCTCTAAAAGAATCATTAGGATTGTCACTGCTTAAATTTTATGAAAAATTTTGCCACACTGACTTTATTTAAAAAAATTGATTATTATTTGGGAAATGTTTTTTGAATACATTCGTTGTTAGTGAACTGAATTTTGCTTAATTCTCATGCCAAAAATATTGTCTCCGATAACCTCTCTTGAATCGCTTCCATAACATTTAATTATACGTTTGACTCTGAAAACCCCCTCAACTCTTCCTTATCAGCATCCCATTCTAATATTTCCTTCTTATTTTCAATTTAATTGCATTTGGCTATCCTGATCGAAAATATATATTTAAAATTAATTTTTTTAAATACCTTAATTTTATTCATTTATTCCGTTTTTTTTAAAGCCATTGGCTACTCTACACAAAATATTTATCTCTCTGAACCTTCTTATTATTTTGATATAATATCCAGGTAGGAAGTGTACTGAGACCCTTCCGGCAAGAGACATTTTTTTCGACGTCGACGCGACAACCCGATTGGTAAACAATGTCAATCCAGTCTCCCGCCAAGTACAAAATAAGCGGCGTAACCTGTTACTTCTATTAAGGTCGGTATGCACCTCTAGCGAAAAGAAACTCATATATTTCGTGGATGGAAAAATGTTGTAGGCACGGAAATATGACAGATGATTTTCTATTGTGAACAGCTTTTTAGAAATGAGGAAGATATGCAAACGTAAATAAACAAAACGAAAAAAATGAGTAGAGCGAGGTAAATATTTGTGGCTGATTATGTATTTTCATGGCTAAAAATATATAAAAGTTGTAGAAATTGATGAACAAACTAAAAACATCACATTAATTGATTTTATAAGCTTCCTTTAGTACATTTGAAAATTTGTCTTCCGCTTGTTTCTCGCGAAATATATGTATATATATATATGTGAGACTATTTATTTCGCTCGGAAACCGGTGTTGCCGTGCTTTCGTATTTGTTTAAAAACTTTAGAAATAGGCAGTAGAAAATGCATTTTTTTCTTTCGAGGTGCGTACTGATTCGTAAAAAATTTTTTCGTGCATCGTTTTTTTGCACTATTTTTACATGGAGTGTTTCATTAGAGCTGCATACCGACCTTTAGAAGAAAAACCGCAGTTTAAGATAAATCGTACGATTGTGTACAAATGATATCGCGAATTTAGAGACGGTCGTACATCTGTGCATGATGAACAGAGGAGCGAAAGAACTTCAATTGTGACTGGCGAAGTGCCTGAAAAATCAACAATTCGCTTCGTGACGATCGCAGAATGACTGCGGATGAACTTTCTTCGTTGTTTTCGCAAATTTCCAGATCTATACTACTTGAAACCATTACAGAAACCCTCGGATATCGGTAAAAGTGCGTGGATGGGGCTTGTGGGATATTACTTCGAGGAAGACATCAAAAAATTGACACCCCGCTTCACCACCTGCATACAGAGGAAGGACAACTATTTTGAAAAATAGCTAACATTATATACTAAAGAATAAAGTCAATTTTTTGTTTAGATACAAATTTTTAAACCCCAAAAAAATTCAGTACACTCAATTTCTGGATATGCCTCAGGATTGATATATTTTGATGAATGTTGGTTCACACATTTCTGAGATTACAACTAAAGACGCTATTGAAAATGAGTAATACTTTACCAACTTAACGCCCACTTCCCATATAACGGTAATTTTGAAAATACGAAATGTTAGAGATGATCACATTAAATTGAAAAATATGAGGCTTGAGTGAAAATTTCGCGTGAACATGGTACCAGCCACTTTTGTGTCAAATATCTATTTCAGAAATTATTAATCGAATATTTAAGGTTTTAGTCAACGATACTCAACCAAATTTGATGGATATGCTGTTTGTAATGAAGACTCAAGTTCTACCAAAAATGATCGACGTACCTCCAATATAACATACTTTCCTGCAGCTTTATTTTTCTTCAAAAAAACCTCCTACCTTTATTGATATAACAACTCCTTTTTATATACAAAAATAGATAATGCAAGTATTAGATCCAAAAATAACTCTTCTACAATCAAGCAAGGCAATATGCCGCTAAGTTCATTGACAATAAACGCTTTAATTGAATCAACGAAACGCTTTAACGGCATGCGTGCCAATCACTTCCGTCTTCCTGCGCAGTACAAACGTACAAATTCGTGTTGGGTGTATGGGTGGGTGCTGCATGAGTGCAATAAACATATTTATTGCCAAGTTTATTCGAAAGCGATATCGCTCATATATGATATATGTATGATATATGTATGATTTATGTATACATATGTATATGTATGTACATAAATAGTCGACCAACTATAAAGCTCATGTACTAAAGCAGGCATAACAACAAGGATAATGGCATCATAAAAAGGATTTCATTGCGAGCATAAAGTATTAAGCTACTTTGCAGTATCTTTGCATTTCAAGACAAGACGCCTAGACAACTGAATGCGTGAGAGAAAGACTGTATGTGTGTATGTGTGTATGTACATGGGTATGCCATGGATGCATGCGAGTTGTGAGTTGTGTGTCTCTTCGCTTGTTGTTTGAATTGCACAAGCAAATGTTGAGGCGCGTAAAAGACGTTACGAAGGCGATAAATACAGAAATCTATGTGCATACATAGCATATACATATGTACATATATGCTATAACATAAATAGCTATATTTCTCTGTGAAGTAGAAGTAAAAGCATACATGTTTGTTTGTTTCTATTTTGGTGTAATCCAATGAAAGACACTCAAACGCTAAAGAGTGCTGCATATGAATTTCACAGTTATTCATAGCACTGCAAGCTAGTTTTTTTTTAGGAAGGATGGAATGGATGTGTGTGGAAATCTTTATGGAAATTTGTGCAGGAAATCGAAAGTCTACTTTAAGATGCACTAACATGAAAACATTGATATATGTATAAACTGTTATAACCCAATATACATTTAAACTAGATCACAAATTGAGAACTAATATAAAGGGTGATCCAAGTAAAGGTACCTTCTTCAATAACCTTTTTTGGCAGAACACGTGTGAGTCGTGTCAAGCTGTCATATTAATTGTGTTCAGTATTGTTTGGCATTTCATCATGGAATGACTTACGCCGGAACAACGTTTACAAATTATTCAACTTAATTACGAATACTCACGTTCTGCAAAAAATGTGTTTCGCGCGATTCCCTCAACTTATGGTCAACATAATCGGTATACTGGGCATACTATTCGCAACACCATCACCCATCTTGAAACCAAGCATTCATTATTGGATAATATTCGACCAAATAGACGACATCCAGCACGAAGTGAAGAAAATATAGCGGCCGTAGCTGAGAGTGTACACGAAGACCGTGGAGAGTCGATTCGGCGCCGTTCGCAGCAATTCGGACTGATGTAGGGAACGACTAGGTGCATTTTACGCGGAGATCTTAAATTGAAAGCGTAAAAAATACAGTTTGTGCAAAAATTGAGTCCGACCTTCCCAAGTGACATCGGCTCGCTCTATGGGCCCTTCACAAGCTCCAAGAAGATCCGAAGTTTTCGAGCCAACTTTTGTTCCGCGATGAGGCCCATTTCTGGCTTAATGGGTATGTACACAAGCAAAATTGCCGCATTTGCGACGAAAAGCAACTTGAAGAGATTATAATAGATAGAGATCAATAGCTGTCATTTCATCCAGAAAAAACAACGGTTTGGTGCGGTTTGTGGGCCGGTGGAATCATTGGTACATATTTCTTGAAAAATGACGCCGGTGAGAACGTAACCATCAATGGCGACCGCTATCGCACCATGATAACCTATTATTTGATGCTTGAAATTGAAGCTCGTGATTTCCGCGACAATTGGTTTCAACAAGACAGTGACACTTCCCACACATCGCGCCAATCAATGAATTGGCCACCAAGATTGACTTTTTCTTGTAGGGATATGTAAATTCTAAAGGATATGCGGACAATCCCCAGTCGAAATGCTCGAACGAGTCATCACAAATTGAACTCAACGGATACATTCCCAATAAATTTGAATTTTATGTGTTTTTTTCTTTAAAAAAGTAGGGACCTTCGTAATGGATCACCCGTTACTAGCTTAGTCCAAAACGCTATTGCAGCACAGTACTCCAACCTGAAAATAATAGCGCTCTCAACCAAAATAGTATTCTTTTTACGGCTAATGTAATAATCCCAAGTTTAGGAAAAGTTAGTTCTCAACTTGAACTCAAATGTGTATTCACATGAAAATCCTAAATTTCTCAGAAGGTGGATAAAATCCGGTAATAATTTTAAACATAATATAACATATAAAACAACAAATTTCTTAAATGTTGCTGTAGTGATTGTTCCTCGCTTGCTGGGTTGTAGCAAGTGAATTTGCTGAGTTCCTTTGGCGTGTTGCCGCTGCAGAGGATTTGAATATATTTAGAAATATATGATCTATGCATTATAACAACAAAAAAAACACAGCCGTTACACTCTGAGAATGGATAAAATATTGTGATAATGATAGAGTTTGCAGTGAACTTAAAATATTTATGGCCATGCAGTTTATTAAAGAGGCATGAAAAACTTAATTTTTTTTTTTGAATATTCCATAGAAGATATTATATTAAAATACAATTTTCACGAATTATGACAGATACTTAAGTATGTGTGAGCTTGTGGACTTCGTTTGTTTGCTCTAATTTAACTAGTTTTCATGGGCTTAGGAATATATGCCACTTTTGAAAGATTTTTAGGTTATATTCACCTAAAGTGGCGATCTCTAATCGGTGATGTAATTTCGAGGACTAATAACTCGTCAGCGCATGTAATTCATTCTGTTTAGAGTACATCATAGAAATACCGTACAGTAAAATTCTATGGTGCGTTTGGTGGCTATAAAATGTCAACCAGACATACCTCGAATCATGATGACCTCTTAACCTCGAATGTGAATGTGAGTTTTCCGTAGGTGATGTTGATTCCAAAAATGTACTACAGATATGAAAAAAAGTTTTCACCAATCCTTGTCCTTTGATAGGAAAGTTTGGAGGGGGAGAACTACTTGCATTCAAATGAAAAATAATTTTTAGGCAAATCATTTTTTCTTTTAAAAAACCTCCCCTTTTTTTTAGATATTTATCAAGCACGAACGAATTCTATTTCGCTTCGGTAGTGGTCTAAAATTAGAACCCGATTCGAGTACTCGTTCCTAAAGCGCATTGAATTGAAATTTCTGAAATTACTACTTCATAGTAGCATATCCAGATATTAAGTATACTAAGGTTATCACGGCCGGAGCGATTTTATTTTCATCTTGTTATCAACACGATAGTGTAGTCAGACTTCTTCCCTTTGCAAAGAGACTGGTTCGAGGGCAGCACGTTGAGAACTGTCGACGCGATAAAACATTTTGCGAACAATGTCAATCCCACCTCTCGCCAAGTGCGAAACCTCCGTTTGAGATTTGTAATGAGGTGAAAACTGCGTATGGTGATAAAGCTATAGAATCATATGAGTGTGTAAAAATGGTGTCGCGAGTTTAAAAACGGTCGTACGTCTGAGCATGATGCACATAGGGACGGAATACCTTGAATTCTGACTGACGAAATGTCAGAAAATATCGGAAATGCGCTCCGCAACGATCGCAGATTGACTTTGGATGAACTTTATGCGATGTATCCGCAAATTTCCAGAACTCTACTACATGAAGCAATCACAAAAGAGCTCGGTTATCGCAAACTGTACGCGTGTCAGGGTTTGTGGGATATTACTTCGATAAAGGCATAAATAACTTAATACCCCGCTTCACCAACTGCGAAAGGAGGTGCGAGAAATAGTTACTATGTCGAAAATAACTAAAATATACCAAAGTATCGCGTCTTTGTTTTTGTTTAGATAAATATTTTTAAAGTCTACAAAATCCAATACACTCACTTTCTGGATATGTCTCTTACTATCTGGTGTCACCTGAAATAGGCTTAGCTTTCTGTAATATATCACATAATTATTTTTTTCATCGAGTTGCAAAGCTTAAGTTATTGGTGAATGTGTTACGGAAGAAAATTGTGATCTGAATAGGCGAATGGTAAAAGAGTAATTGGCTTCGAGAATTTATGTTAGTCGATTACTCATAATTATTGAAATACAACTTCTTAACACGACTTAAGGAAGTAGAGATAGGTTAGGTTAGGTTACGTAATTAAAAAATTTGGTAATTAAAAATTAAAAAATTAATAAATAATATACAATATGTAAGAAAAGATATACACCAAAACGTATGCATAAATTTAAAAAAATACTGCACATTAAATCTATAAGTATTCCTTTAAATATAAACTTATTATCGGTAATGAAATATCCTAATATTTTCGTGATAATGTTTTCATTAATTTTGATTTATGACTTCGTTACGTACCCTGCACTTGAAGAGTGGAGAATGGAGAATGTGTTACGGGTGCGTTACAAAAAGTGTGTGATTCGGCGAGGCGAACGGATGTTCAGAGGGAAGATATATTTTGGTTATGACAGAAAGAGAGAGAGAGAGAGAGAGAGAAGTACGTTCGTATATTTAATACACTTGATTGCGCAATTTAATTTTGTTTTAAAATTTTTCGACAGGTTTTTATTTCTCCAGAAATTCTGTTTTATATCTACCGACGTGAAGTCGTTTTGTTAGTAAATATTCAAGAAGCCCGTGGTGCGAAGGTGATGAGATGTTTAATATTTAGATATATACTTGTACATTTAAACAGTAGCTATGAATTCCGAGATGTCCATGCTGGTCGAGGATAAATTTCACATACTAATGTGTGCTAAACGAAAACTTCCTGGAATGATACTGTTTAACTAAGGTTTTATTAACTAGAGAACATATTTCGAGAAAATGATCTATCGCCTAGCCTTTTTATTAATCGCTTGCCACCACTTTTCGGTAGAAATTAAAAAAAAAACCACTAATTATTCCCCAGAAAAATCTATGGGGGGCCATTGTAAATTTTTAATTAGCTTAATCTAGCTGGATTTAAAAATTAAGATGAAGTATAAGTGAGTGGGATGGAATTAGGTTGAAACTAATTTCTAGCTAGAGTATCTATGCGGAGAGCGCCCACTTGATTTCAATGGGCGTAGAGTGCTGAACTCTCTTGCGTGACAATAGATGCTCATAACTACGTTTGGAAAATAAAAATAGAGTTTTTTTTTGGAAAGGATTCGATCATAATCCACTATATCTAAGATACGCTTTTACAGTATACTTGTACTGAGGAAAAATATATTCTTAAGGCTAAAAAAACCTTCATATTCTTTAAACTTTGAGATATGTATATTCGGAAAATGTATTGGTGTTGATAACTTAAGTGGTTGTTAGGTCACTCTAGATGGCCACAAAATAGGCCTTTTTTGAGATTTTTTTCGAGAAAACTATTAAATAAATCTGATTTTTGACAAAAGGCATTTATTATACATATAATTAACTGCTTTTAGCTATTTTTTAAGAAAAATTAATTTGAAAATGGTGGGTCTCTCTAAGACGTCTCAATTTTTTCGGGAACCACGGCCAGACACACAGCTCCTGTAATTTTATTATTTTAATAAATTGTTCTGCGTGATTTTTTCATATATGCATTTTTGACAAAATGGCGGGACTCTAAAGGAAAAAGTAGTAATTTGGCTTTGAAAATTGTTCGAAATTTGTTAATAAAAAAAACTATGCAAGATAAAAATCAAAAAAAAATCCTACGTACTTCTGTAGATAATGTATTTCTGAAGATGTTGTCAAGATTTCAAGTGAATCGGTTTGTTAATTGTTTGAGTTAAGTTTCCGGCTGACTTGAAAAAAAAACAGTTTTGATATAAACGTGTTTAAAGATTTGAGTATGCCTTACTGACTGAAACATACGCTTCAATTAGAGAACGAAATGGGACATTTAGAAATTTTTATCTGTCATAATCTTTTGGGATGACATTTTTGAGATCATTTTCCGAAAATTCTACAGTGGCCCAACCCCTTAAAGAAGTCCTTATAAAGCCAAAACTATTCTACTAACTTAAATTCTATTTACCTTTTGCCTACAACAATTTGGCGCAAGCATCGGACTTAATAGCTAAAAACCGATAAAAATATTCAAAAGAAATAAGTAAAAAATAAAAATAAAAAGATTTCAAGTCAAAATCATAGCCAACAATAATGAGAAGACTTCGGCGCCTACTATCCGTTAGATTGGTGAGTGGTGGGTGGAAAAATTGAGGTTAAGCAAAGCAGACAAGCGGCCAAAAGTGTTGACTTGACTACTTTCGGCTAGAAAATCAGCAGAGCAACAACAAAGCAAGCCATAATAATAATAATATGCACAACAACAATGAATCTAACAAACACAACAACAATAACAATAACAAACTACCAGGAAGATGCTCCTTTCACAGGTGTAATCTTTTGGAATTTTCATCGTTGCGTTCCTTTTTTTCTTCCTTTCTTACTTCTTCACGTTCATCATTGCATTTGAGTTTGGCTTTATGCCAAGACGAAGAAGAAGAAAAAGAAGAAGAAAAACTGCACACAAACACCTGTAAATACAGACACAAATAACCGCAAGTAGCAAGTACCGAGGCAAACACCTGCGCGCATTATGCAAACGAGCAAGTTGAAGTTGCCGGTGCAACAACAACAAACAAACAAGCAAACAGTGCACTGCAGTGTAACCCGGCATTTGGAGTGCAAGCCCAAGCAAACAAAGTATGGAGTAACTAGAGCGTAAAGAGGGGTGGAGAAGTAGGGATGAGTAGGCAGGATGATATTCTTCCGTTAGGCAGGCAGTAAGTAAGCCGTTGGTTTCGCTGTTTTTGTTGTTTATGCAACAAAGAAATTGTTGGCGTGGCGAAAGTAGAAGTGAAGACATGAAGTGGTGAAGAAGCACAAAAGAAAATTTATTTAAAGGTGTCTGCTATGAAAACATCTTCGCTTCAACGTGGCGGTGTGTGTGTGTGTGGGTGTGCACCAACAAGCCGGCAGTGAGTGGTTAAGCATCGCTTAAGCGGCTCAGGCAAGTTGAGTCTATAATTTTAGTCTGTGGTTTAGTTGGGATAATGCGAAGTGTTTGAGGTTGTTGGTTGAGCTTTTATTTGAATTATTTAAAGGTGCCGATGCGCATTCAATAAATGTCGGAATATTTAAATTGGTTGGTAGTAGGAGGAGAATTTTTGTTTGTTTAAATACTTTTTTGTGGAAGAGCAAATTGAAGAGGTATTTAAGTAAAGCCTTGTTAGTAAATAAATTTTATTCAGTTTTTGCTTTTATTTTCCTTGCAAAATTTTATTTTCCTTATATTATTTGTAAGTATCCCAAAATGGCGCTACAATCGTATGTACCATTTTATTCGAAAATTATTTTTTTTTAATAATGAGCTTCTCAGAAAATAGTTTTGAAGCAACTCTCTTTTTTGAAATATATTTTTATACGGGCAAAGATCCAAGCATACAATCATTCCGGATTTTTCCTCGCCAGCAAAGCGGAGTTAATTAAAAAAAAGAGGAAATATCTCTACAGGAAGGAACGATGTGGTAAGTATGATCGGCCCTGGTTGAGCCTAAATGCCCCATAATGATTATGATGAAGACCTTCGCGTATGTTGAAGAACCAGAGTCTTCATCGTTCTACATCATTTAATGTAGAACCACTCTCTTTATGGCGAAGTTGGGTGTTTTACGGGAAGACATACTGCAAATTTCCATACGGCAATGCTGCCACATTGACAGCTCTTTACTATTGTGAAGTGTAGAAATCGGGTTCGCTACTGTCAAAAGAAGACATAAATACAAAATCAGCAGATAATAAACAATGGCCATTGCGACCCTAAAGGGTGATCCAAGAGAGAGTAGTCCATTTCAAATAGCTTTTTATTGACATATCACCCATGAGTCTTGTCAAGCTGTCATGTTACTTTTTTTTTTAGTATTGTTTGGCATTTCATCATGGAGAGACTTACGCCTGAACAACACTTACAAATCGCTCAACTTTATTACGAAAATTAAAGTTCTGTAAAGAATGTATTTCGAGCGATTCGCGCAACTTATGGTTAACATAATCGGCCTACTGAGCGTACTATTCGCAACACCATCACCCATCTTGAAACCAAGCATTCATTATTGGATAATATTAGACCGAATTGACCACGTCCAGCACGCAGTGAAGAAAATATAGTGGCCGTAGGTGGGAGTGTACACGAAGACCGTAGAGAGTCGATTCGGCGCCATTCGCAGCAACTCGGACTGACGTATGGAACGGCTTGGCGCCTTTTACGCCGAGATCTTAAATTGAAAACGTGCAAAATACAGCTTGTGCAAGAACTGAAGCCGTTCGACCTTCCCAAGTGACATTGCTTCGCTCTGTGGGCTCTTGAAAAGTTCCAAGAAGATCCGAGGTGTCAAGCCAATTTTTGTACAGCGATGAGGCCCATTTCAAGCGATGGTATATAAACAAGCAAAATTGGTGCATTTTGGACGAAGAGTAACCTGAAGAGATTCAAGAGCCGCCATCTCAGAGCTGAAGTGGTTTTTGGGCCAGTGGAATTATCTGTTCACATTTTTTTTTCAAAATAATGCCGGTGAGAACGTAACCATCAGTGGCGACCGTTATCGTGCGATGATAACTCGTGATCTCCGCGACATTTGGTTTCAACAAGACGGCACCACTTCCCACACATCGCATAAATCAATAGATTTATTGTGATAACGCTTTGGTGAGCAGATAATTTCACGGTTTGGTGCGGTCGATTGGCCACCGAGATCGTGTGATTGCACACCATTAGACTTTTTCCTGTGGGGATATATAAAGTCTAAAGCCTATGCGGACAATCCCTCTTCGATTCAGGAGCAAAACATCAAGCGAGTCATTCGTCAGTTACCAGTCGAAATGCTCGAACGGGTAATCGAAAATTGGACTCAACGGATGGACTATGAAAGGCGTAGCCGCGGCCATTATTTGAAAAAGATAATCTTCAAAAAATAAATGGCAGAGAATGATCTTTCCAATGGTAATAAACTTTCCCCATTAAATTTGGATTTTCTGCTTTTTTTTAATGCAGGGAGTCTCGAAATGGATCACCCGTTATAAGGAATAACGCATATTTATTGTGCTAATGACAATTTAATTTATGCTGACCAAGTCCCACAGTTGTACTTATCTTATATCTGGAAGGTTAAGAATGCCAGCCTGAAATATTGTGTTTTCAAAATGCATTAATTATTTTGATATTTAAAAAAAAAAAATAATTTTTAAAGAAGAATGATAAGTTTTATTTTAAATAAGTAATTATTTTTGCCAATAAAATAGCTGCTATTCGCTTTTAATTTCCTTGTTTCATTTTTACCTCAAAGTTATTGTCCCATCCGCTGATAACTAAATACTCATTTGTGCTGTCTGTCAGGGTTAAAAATTGAATTTTCATTTATACCACTTAATGCAACCTAGCTCAGCAAGTCAGTCTCCACTATGAGTGAGTAAATTTAAAATCGGAAAACTCTCTTCTACTTATATCACGGCTTTTATAAAGGACCTGACGTCATACTAGCTTTCTTTTATTTTGCTCTTATGAATCTCAGATTGTTAGGTACCAAGCACATTAAGTTCATCAACATTCAGTTTAATTCTTTAGAAAATAAAGTACCGGGGATTGGTATGTGTAATTTAAAGACTTTCGTCTGAATCGTTTTCCTACATAGAAGAAACGATATGTGTTGCCTGCTAACACATTGGATTTGGTCGTAAACTTCGGAGCTACATATAGAGAAGAAGGTTGAACTCTGAGTTGTCTATGTTGAAAGCATCTAATAAGATTGCAAAGTATTCTAAATTCAGACAGGAGATGGCAAAATTCATTTTGAGCAAATTGATTTAAATAAAGGTTCGGATCTAAGCTTGGCAGTGAGTCAAAGTAAGATTTATCCCAAAGGTCGAAAAAAGATATCACGTAATGTCTGGAAATTTTAATCGACAACCAAATTTTTTTTTGATGATAATGCTGGAGCGACTATATGACTTACATGTTTGGACAAGGTTCCTTGAGAACGCCTTCTGTGGCAGAAAAAGCTCATTGTAGGAGAATATCAGTAGACAACGACTAATACGCTATTGGATCCCGGTCATTGAGGACTTGGTGTGTTAATTTGAGAAGCATGGATATGAAGTTGCTCTCATTGTTTAGGAAAAGTGAGCTTAATAGACCTTACGACTTCACTTAAATATCTAACTGGGCCATTCGATGTATACCTGAAAATAATTTGAAGGAAGTACAGAATATCATCAGTGGGATGCTAATGATCAAAAGTAATCAGGTTTTGTTGTTGTTGTTCTTGTAGTAATCATGACAGTCCCGGCTCGTTCCGTTATAAAGACACGACTGTCGCGAGATACATTGAATTTTGATCGACCCTAACGACAGGCATGCCTTACTGCGATTAAATCGTGAACCCCCAACACGCAGATGGTAAAAGTAATCATGACATCGCTGGTTCTTTCAAAAATGATGTTCCTTTCATATATCAACTGCAACATGTGAAACTTTCCTAATAAACCCACTTCTTTACCTTTGAGTGTACGGCCTTCTCCATATTTAAATTCAAACTTTCGAGAGGCTCCGCTGAAGTCATTTTTTACCAAAATCTTCCTGTAATTTGTAGTACGCATCCTAATCATTTCGTCCCGGACTGTCACATGAGTAGAATGTCGATCGATATGCTAACGTGGTTAGCAGCTCGAACTAGCTCATCGGAGTAAGGTATTTTTCATTAGCTTCACCTACCTGGGAAGAAAAAAAATCGTACGAAAATTGGATAGACGGGGGATAAAAGAATAATAAAAGTTAAGGAACATTTTTGAAGTGGTTTTAATACTCACCAAGAACGTAGTCTGTATATTTTTTATTCATGGTGGGATGGACCAGGTTGGTGGAAAAACTTCTCATCAGGGAAGCTGGATCTGGTTGACATTTCCACTTTGTTAGGTGGGTCCCAAACTCTACGCACAACAACCGCAGCCCACAATAATCGTTCTGCGTTCTGCAGGTTAGACAAAGAAGCGAAGGGAATGGGTCTAGTAGGGAACGACGGCAAAACGAAATATCTACTGCCATCAAATATAAAGGCATCGCATTTGCGACTGGGTTCCCACGCCACTGTTGACAGTCATAACTTTAAAGTCGTAAATAATTTCCTTTATCTGGGACCCAGCATTAATAACTCCAACAATGTCAGCCTTGAAATCCAACTCAAAAACACTCTTGCTAACAGGCACTGCTTTAGACCAAGTATGCAATTGAAAAGTATAGTCCCCTCTTGACGAACCAAAACCAAACCCTACAAGTCGCTCATCATTCCCGGGCAGAAGCCTGGACGATGTCCCCATCCGATGAGTCGGCTTTAGGAGTTTTCGAGAGAAAAGTTTTGCGGAAGGTCCTTTGCACGTTGGCAATGGCGAATACTGCAGACAATGAGCTGTTCGAGTTACATGATGACATTGAGATAGTTCAGCGAATCCAGAGCCAGCGGCTACGCTGGCTAGGTCATATCGTCCGAATGGACGAAAGCACTCAAGCTTTGAAAGTTCTCGATGTAGTACCCACTGGCGGAAGCAGAGTAAGACGAAGACCTCCACTGAAAGAGGAAGGATCAGGTGGAGAGCGATCTGGCCTCAATTGGTATTTCCAACTGTCACTAAACAGCAAAGAGATGGCACGAGTGGCGCGCTATTGTTGATGCGGCTATAATCGCGTAAGCGGTACCTACGCAAAAGAAGAAGATGAAGAAGAAGAACTCTGCTTTTACTTTGAGATTTAATTGAGATTTAGAAATGGTGAGCTTCTACTGCCCCTTTGAGAATATTGCGATGAGGATCTACTTAGTTCTCGGATTTTACGCGAACTGAAATAGAATTATGTAAGTATTATAAGGAGAAGAAATAGACCCACCGATAGTATCAGAATGATGAGTTGAGTTGCTTTAGCCATGTCCGTCTGCCCGCCTATCCGTGCGTCTGTTTGAACACAAACTAGTCTCTCAGTTTTTGAGATTTTTCAATAAAACTTCCGACTATATCGTATAGATCTCATATAACCGATTCGTTCAGATATGCGATTTTGGGTAAAGAATTCATGAAGTAAGCATCTAATAGTTTGAAATTTGTTATGCTACCCATGTAAATTCAAATAGGTGTTGGCACTGAAAATCAACGAAATTGAATTTTTCATTTTGCAATAAATTTGACAGGTTCATGAAAGGTACGAATACCTCGACAAGGCCGCAGACAGCACTTATTTCTTGTTTTAACTTAAGACAGTGGTGAGTGGGGCATGGTTTTGGTCTTCGTCTCGTTGTTCGCATCGCGCTTTGAGTTAAAAAGTCCACAATGAACCAAAAACAGTAGTATATATTACTCATATGGGCGTACCGAAGCACTTTTTCTGAGCTTACTCATTATTTTAGCAAAATATATTTACTTACTGCCTGAGGTTTTGAAAATTTACTGTAAATTAAGTAAACTTTCGACATAATTTTCAATAATAACAACATAAACAATAACAAATTAGCCACAAACCAAAGTAGAGCAAAGCAAGAGTAAATATATTTAAGTACAAACAACAACATTCTTTTAATGCCTTTTGAGTTGGTCGGCCAGCGATCGTCTATTGTTGCTCTTTTTGCATACAATAACAACAACAACAGCAATAACAAGAAGAGTCGGCAAAACAACTAAGCTAAAGTGACCACGAACTAACAGTAAAATGGGCAAAGTTCTCCGTTTGGCAACTATTTAATGGCAACTAAAGTGGAAAAGTGCGTGAAGGGGCAAACTGAGATTCGTGTCGAAAGAAAAACTTTAAATTTTTACAAACATTTTAAGTAGAAGGAAAATAACAGTTTGTTTGGATAACTAAAAATGGCTTTAAAGGCATTATTTGTACTGTTTGTGTTGCCAAAACGAATTCAATGCTTAAAAATGCGCAGATTGTAAAAAAAAAATCGCGAATAAAGCACATACTCGCAAAATGCCATATGAATACATACATATACTTGCATATGCGTGTGTGTGTAGCAAGGAAAAAGTTTGTAATGGGAAAACTTTTGCAATTCTTTTACTCAACACTTTGTTTTCTATGTTTCATTTTTCTGTTTATCTGTGTGCGCGCACATTTAGTTGCCGAAACTGCCGATTGTTGTGCAACAAACCATTTGTATTAATTAGCACAAAAGCTGTTTGTATGCGTGTATGTGCATAAGTATAACTACAGCTTTGGAATTTCTTTCGATCTTTTTAATTTGTATTCTTCCTTTTTTGTTTTTGGAAAAACAAGTTTCTCCCTCACATTTTTGTTGGTCTTTTTTTTTTAAATAAAGTAGAAAGAAAACTTTTTTTACATTAATTGGAATTTCGTCTGTTAATACTTTTTTCTTTTGTCTTTATCACTCTGTTTTGTTATTTTCATTCATCGAGAAATATATTTCAAATACATGCATATATTTAACTTTTTCATTTTCAACATGAAAACTAATTTTTACAAAGTTTCCTTTGTTTATGTTCAAGGAGATAACTGCATTTCAGTAAAGTCTGAAGATTGGTGTATTGATCGATTTGGTTCCTGCCTTCATGTTTTTGTGGCTCTCATGAATTTAGTTTTGTACGAATGAATGAGTTTAATTTTGCTAAAATTTTTTTTAAATTTAAAAAAATTTTTTTTATATGTTGTTTGAAATTTTAAACATCACTGAATGCAAAGGAAAAAAGACAGATCATAACATATTAAAAATGGCAAACACGATCATATCATCCCTAGGAAGTCATTTATATTCTTAAAAAATAAATAAAAAAATAAAAAACATATCAAAAATTTAAATGTATGAACGACCGTACCGCGCTATCGTTTCTCAAAATAATTTACTCATTTTTATATGGATAATGCAATAAAAACAGAATTCCACCAGATGACTAAGTACTAGTTCCACTATCTATTTTGTTCATAAACGAAATTTTTGAACACTAATTCTTACGTACTCACTACGTACTTCATTAAAACACTTTGCACATATCAAATGAACAACATCCAAATATGAGCTATTTACCATAGAAGAGAGAAACTGCTGAAAATTGCTTTAAAAAGTACTGAAAACCGACGAGAAGAACTTGAGGAAACTTAAACGTACAAAATTTTTAGACTGCATTTTTTATTGCCTGGCACAGCACATTGTGACAAAATCTTAATTTAAGATCTACGGAAACGAATTGAGTTTAGTAATTTTCGTAACGAAATTTTCAAAGCCAAGAGTAATAAGCACAACACTACTACTCACTATATACAAGTTAATAATAGGAAATTCTTAATTAATATTTTCAAATTTACGTATTTTTGCAAGATTAAAAAATTCCCGCCTAGAGAGATGTAGTTTGGGTTTAATATAAAATAAAAAAATAAAAATGAACATTTCTGACCAAAACTAAAGCGAAATCGAAACGAATACGAGTGCTCAGTATCCAGAAACGGAATTCGTTGGTTCTATAATTAATTGTATTGCCACATAAAAACACCTCACCTTCACTCGGTTAAAATGCGCTCAAAAACAAATTACAAAAAAAAAAGGAAAATAAATTAGCGAAACACCTCAAAACAGCCACAACAAAAGGTCAAAGCTGTCACATTCTATAATAAAGTAGACGTATACCCTAACGGTTAGTGGCCATACATTTTTGGCGCAGCTTCAACACAAACTCCATAAAAGCTGTCATTTTGGGTGAGCATAGTGAGATTTTCACTCCTCACACATACGTCTCGTCAATTTTGGTATAAACAACAACAAAAATCACACAACATTCATCATATGTTCCTTTCCAATTGTTGTTAGTGCTGTTATTAGCCGTTTAATTAGAGACAAGTCTACTTAACACAGCCACTCAGCAGCTACAAGCATTTCGTTACGCCAACAGAAGCCACTTTGCATTACAACGGCAACGAGTAAATATCATTGGAGCCGTGAAAACGTTCGAAGTAGAGCAGGTAAATCATACATACATGTATGTATACGAGTATAGCAGTATGTACATATACGCCAACTCCCAGTCTGACGACTTTCAAACATCTGAACTTGCTATATTTGTACGCTTTTGGTCAGCCGAAATGCTATTGTGATTTCGTCAAATTTGTTATTGTTGTTGTTGTTATTGTTGTTATATACGCCCTCGTCCACTCGTACTTCCAAGCACTTGACTATTTCAGTTGTTGTTGTTGCTTTGAGCTGATGATATGCTCCATTGTTGTTTGAGTGCCTTCCATTGGTCATTTTATGGCGTTGGTAATCAGAAACTGTTTTAATTATTTAAGGCTTCATTCTGTTGAATGACAACTACACAGCGACAGCAAACGCAGCATAGCACAGCAACAACAAAACAAAAAAAAACAAAAAAAAAGTGGAAAATTGCCAAAAGCGGAAGGTGTGTTGAGGCGGCGGCGGAAAACTGTCAGCTAAGCTGACACTAGTGAAAGGGTTATGCTATGCCAAGCAACCTGAGTTGATGAGTATAGTTAAAGACAACAATAATGCGGCTGAAAATTTGTTAACACAAAGTGGTAAGTTTGTTGAAGTCAGTTTACAGATTTGAGGCTGCAGTTGATGAGGTGTCGTACTAAGTATTTGAGGTAATCGAAATTCGAGGAAAATGATGTGAGACCAAGTGCTTGAGTTGGACGAAATTAAAGAGTTAATGAAAATTTATGTTAAAAAAAAAATACCTATATTTAGAAACATATGTAGTAGAAAATAGCACCGGCACACAAAAAAAGTGGTTTGTACCCCGGGGCCACCCATTAATGGGCATCTTTTTCGAACCACTGAATCAGATTTTTTTCTGTCGTAAATAATGAGTAAATTGCCCAAAGAAAAAAAAAAAACAATTTTACTAAAAACAAGAGAGAAGTTGCTGTCTCACGAACATCTCAAATTCATTGTATTGCACTTCAAGATTAAATACTAATTAACATATCTTGAGGGGGTCTATATGGTAAGTCTTTCGATTTCTACGATTTCGTGTTTAGAATACCATGTTTTACGCTCTCAGATTCATTTTTGACGGATTTTTTTTATCAAAAACCTCATATCAGTTGCATGGGATCTTCATGCGGTTCTATCTGAAACTGATCTGAAACTGATCTGTGCACCAAGATTGGTTCAAATATCTCAAAAACTAAGATACTAGTTTGCGTTTAAACATACGTACGGACGGAGGGGCATGGCAAAATTAACTCAAGTCGTCATTCTGATATGATCGGGATACGTTTTGGTTGATCTATCTCTTCACTACAGCTACTTACATACTTTGGACCAAAGTTAATAAACCATTTCATGTTCATAAAAGGTATAAAAATTCTTAACTTAAAAATGAAAATTTCGCAATGTCGTATGAGGAGTTTTTGCTTTTCGCCTTGTTTATTAAATGTTGCTCATACAACGTGGCACCCTCCAAACATCTCCAAAGTCTATTACCTTGATTATGTTATGTTTATTTCTTTGAGAGTACATGATTATGTCCTGTTCTTAAAGGGTTTTTACCTGTAGCATATAGTGCAACCTCTATCGACTTTGTACTATAAGAAAATGATTCCTTAATGACCACTAAGTAATTATGATTTTTTATTTTGTGTAAGCAAACACTCTGCTTTAGCTCTGTGGCCATTTTTATAGCAATTATTTCAGTTTGGAAAGGACTGCAGTGGTTTCGTAGCCTAAATGACCTTCTTATCTCCATTTGGGTGGAAGTTAACTGTAGCGCCCGCTCTGTGATTCATTATAGAGCCGTTTGTAAAGATAAACAAAGTTTCGTATGTATTAGAGTCATTTGCGCTGTCATCCTGCCTTGTTTTCCAGAAACTCTTCGAAAGTCAGCCGCTTGGCGATGTAGTCTATTCGTATTCTTAACGCTATTCCTTTGTACCCATAATCAGCTGATCAGAGCAAAAGGTAATCCTACATCCTTTTACATGTTCAAAGAGCTGCTGATTCATTAAGATTTCCGGACAGCTTACTATCCAAGGATATTTTTAAGTACCTACTGTTTAATCTCTTCTGTAAAGTAATTTCTCCAACATTGGTTTGATCCAATGTGGAATTCTATATTTTTCTATGAATAGAATAGGGTCTGACTTAACAGTATTGACGCAAGAACTCACTGAGTTAGCACAGTTATTTATTGTACTGAGTGGCTTATTTGCCATAGAGCTAAGAATTGCTAAGCACGAGTGCACTCAATCATCAAGGGGCTTCGAGTTCAGACAGAAAAATATAAAGACGCTCTTCAAACAGGCAAAATGCATGGATATCTCTCACTATGAGGGTTGAATGTATGGCGTAGAAGTTACTTCATCCAACCGAATATTTGCCCCTAGATACGGATAAAGTGAAAAATGGATAAATATCCTGGATGTAAGTTCAAGCAAAATCTTGTGCTACCCACATCAACAGAACTCTGAGAGCTAAAGTTCTTTAGTGAAATAGATCTGCTAAAGTATAGCATTCTTAGCTAATGCTGCTAGAAATTCGATCTATGAACCAATTTTTTGCCGTATACTGTAGTATTACGAATGATCAAATCCATATTTCTTTTAATTTTTTATGTTCTTCTTCTTTGATTATGACAGACAGACCGACCAGTCATACCACCAGTCAGACCACCAGACAAACTCTCACCAGTTAAACTACCGGACCACCAGACTGATCACCAGATAGACGCCTCAAACTAACAGACAGACCATCAAGCAGATCAGACAGATTACCAGAAAAACTCCCAGACAGGTCAGACTCACCATCAGACAGACCGCCAGACAGATCTGACAGACCTGACAGGTAACCAGATAGATCGTCAGAGAGAGCACGAGATAGATCATCAGATAGACCATATAAACCACCAGGCAAACCAGACAGACAACCAGAAAAATCATCAGACTGATTACCAGACAGATCGCCAGGCAGACCAGACAGACAACCAGACAGCCCACGAGACACATCACCAGATTGATCGCCAGACAGACCAGACAGATTGCCGGACAAACCCCCAGGCAGGCCAGACTCACCATTAGACGGATCAGCAGACATACCAGACAAGCCACCCGATAGGCTAGGTAGATCCGACAGGCCACTAGATAGACCATCAGGCAGAACAGACAAACCACCCATAGATAACCAGACAGCCTACCAGATAGACCACCAGACAGACCACACAAGTCACAAGATAGACCAAGCGGACGATCAGATTGATCCGACAGATCATCAGAAAGACCATCAGACAGAAAAGGCAAATCAGGTAGATTTTAAAGGCTTATGGCATAGTTATGAATATATAGAAAACTTAAATATAAGACGTAGAACACACGATTGATATAGAGTTGCTTGAACTCTTCATAGCGCATAATATTCAGGACCTTCATCAACTATCTTTGAATTATCACTTAAAATAAATAAAAATGACTTAAAATAATAATTTTAACCCATGAATCCAAACTCTGAAAGCTGGTAACTCATAACGAGAATAGAACTGTCAAAATCGAATGAAAAACCCCAAATAATATTGCATATATTAAATGACACTTGGACTCAAAACGAAAGTCTGAATTCAACAGACTTCAAAGCTGTTTTAACCTACGTTATACGTTGGCAATTATGTACGCAGTTTTTGTATCTAACTGAGCCATAAGGAAGTTTCTCTTAAAAAAATTAAACAAAAATTGACATATATCAGTCATCAATTTCTTATATCACACACCGCGCACGAAGAAAAAATATGTGACTCGAAAATTTTGATTGAGGTAGTATACGAAACTTGACATCTGTGGCAAAAATCTGTGCTTAAAACTAGCTTAAAAGTTAATTATTGAAATAATTTCTTTAACACTTGTATTGACTTAAATATGCAGCAATATTGTTCATAATAAAATTATTATTTTTGAAATACAAAAAAAAAAAAAAAATACAAAAAAAAATAAATAAAAAAATAAAAAATAAAAAATCAAATACGAATTGTGCTCAAAGAAAGCCTGATTATATGAGTATACTTACATTAAATTGCATAAAATATTGGCTCGTCGGTTTTGTATAAATATTTGCTTAATATTTGCGTAAATGCGTTGCGGCTACGTGCGGATCTGCGGTTAATATGTTTACCTGAATGTGGTTGACAATAACCAGCAACAGCAGCAGCAGCAACAGCAACCGTAATGAGTATAGTCTGCCAAAGGCTTGAAATAACCAGCAGACTTACATACTTACATGCAGGTAGTAGAGTAGGTGTGTATGTAGTGGTAAATGTGGAATATTTAAAATCTTCAGCGGCTTGCTTATGTATTTAAAAATAAACTGTTGGTGGGCATTGCTGCCAGTGCCACGGTCAGTAGCAACGGTAGTGTTAATTCATGTAATTTTTTTTGTTTTCATTGCTGTTGTTGTTGTTGGTATTATTGTCGCTGAATGTGATAATTTTTGCGGTAGGATACGCCTTGTTTAAGTGAAAATCGATAAAGGTTGTTGGTGTTGACCTGCGTTTATTTCCCTGATTTCATGTCATTTTATTTTATTTTGTTTTTTATTTTATTTTCCATTTTATTTTCACCTTTTTTATTTTTTTAAAATTTTTTTTACACCCTTTTTCACTTTTCTCGGTCAACTGTTTATTCATTATAAATATTTTGTTGATTTGTGTTCTTTTTTTTGTATCCTTTTATTTTGGTTTAACGGCTATTTTAATTTAAATTGGATATTTCCTGCAGCGCATTGCCTTAAAGTCGGACGATGAGCGTTTTCACGCTTTTCATGGAAAGGTAAATGGGGTAAAACAACAACAACAATAAGGGGACGGTTATTGTAGCATATGTGGCATGCCAGAAATATACATCTGTATGAGAAGAATATGTAACTCATCATTTACATTGTTTATACAATTTTACCTCGATTTAATCTTCAAATCTGCATAAAGACTGATAATTTAACTTTCAGGGCCAATTTCATCTTTTTTATAATCGTAAAATCGTTACTATTCCTCACAGTGTTGTTTTCCATTTTCACTGGAATATAATCACTTGAATTGCAATTGCTTTAAGTACATGCCGACATATGTACGTAAAAGTACTTATAAGTGCTATATTTCGCTTTCATCGCAGCACATTTTAGCCGACACCAATCAGTGGCTGCAATGCAGCACTTGCTAACCGTTAAGCAGTTTGCAGTTCGTATTGTAATCAAAATTAGCTTTCATTACAAACCAACATTGCTGTTATAACCGTAAATTGCAACTGGTCTAATTTCAAGTGAAAGCTCATACGAGAATGAGTCTACGATTTAAAACGTATGACAGGGCTTATGAGTTATATAAAAGAACTCGTGGAAATAGGGAAAATAGAATGTGATGATTTGTGCTTTTCAAAAATTGTTGGTAAATATTTTTATCTTTTCCACATTACAACCCTAACCCCTATTATTAGCAGTACGAAAATCTCATGGATTACCCGTTGATGTGGTTGAACATGTGCGGCGATACCTTCCATGCGTCCACTCTGAATACTGCTAATCTCTTAATTGAACCGCTAAAGATCCATTTGCCACTCACAAAATGCCGCTTAGAGTTGTCCTGCATCTTTGTAGATGCTCTAAGCTTTAGCGAATGGCTTTGGCTTGTTGTCTGGAGGAGCTACTTACGAGCACAAATAAATAATTTTCCAAGAGAGCAGTCATTTTGAAACACTGAGAATGAAATCAACATAAAATTCACTAGACGGATATTAAACGCTGAGTCAGGCTGGGTTTATTGATCAGTTAATATACTTTCTAGCCGGTTAGAGTACAGTTTTTTGTTAATTATTATAGTTGTACTAAAAAGGAATCACTTTAGTATAAAGCCTTCGATATACGGTATTAGTAACAAAGCTCTTCACCACAAACTTTCCAAGCAGAAAATACTTCGTTGATCTTTCAGCCGTTACTTTATGGGAAGAATAGGATCTGAAAACTTTCAAAAATTCCGAAAGAAGAGAAGAGCTGTCACATATAACATTACAACTTAAGATCATTAATTTCCTTTCAGTTATGCTAATGATTCGGGGGAGGCCGAATTAGCTATAGTTACGTTTAAAACAGAACTTCTTCATTGTTGCCTTTCAAAGCTCACTACGACATTCTGAGATTCACTACTTCATTCAGAAGTAGAAGTTCGGTGATGAACGATTTGTTTTCCAGTACTTTTTGCGATGCGAGAAAAACTGTCATGGCTCAATAAAACTTCGACTTTCTTCGAGCAGTCACATTCTCTCTATGTATTAGAGTAGACTTTGATATGTGCTGCTTCAGAAGGATGAAATCTATAAATTTGTCGTTTGCAATAAGATAGAACTGTTGGCCTCTTAGCGCGGCATGCACAATGGTTCCACAATCAACATCATATCATGTACCTTAGGAAAAAGAAAATATAATAAAACTGTTCCCTTATCATCTGCTGAAAAATATCTGGGGCTGATATTGATTAATGATTAAACCAATTCTAGCTTATGGATCTCTGGCTATCAGTAGTGGAAATCATCTCATTCTGCACCTACTTTCCAAAATGAATTGTGGTTGAGAGCGAGAGTATATATTCTAATGATCTAAATAGTCCCTCTCTTTACGTCTACCAAACTCCAA
Organism: Neoceratitis asiatica; assembly: GCA_030068015.2. Classification (NCBI taxonomy): domain Eukaryota; kingdom Metazoa; phylum Arthropoda; class Insecta; order Diptera; family Tephritidae; genus Neoceratitis; species Neoceratitis asiatica. The sequence goes on along the minus strand of CM061525.1, from coordinate 35,515,824 downwards.
CAACCAGCTAGCATCTTCCTTATCAAAGGCCTATACATATTTTTTACGGCTGCTACTTGATATATACTCAGTTTGGTTGCTATTTCATAATGAACAAACTGACTTATATTCGACGCGCTATTATTGACATACGGCCCCAAATTAATACTAGCTCGAAATAATTTTTCAAATATAATGACACACCCTTATCTTTATACAAAAGATAAATTCTTGGCTATAAAATTGAACTATATGCGTTTAATTTCTTCTTGAAAACCACATTACCAAAAATCATCCTCTTTTCTAGCTCTAAGAACCCTTTGACGGTAAAGTAGGTAGTACACACATTTTTATAAATAGACGCGGATAGGAAACCTTAGATGTAACAGTTTGCAAGAGTATTACGGTATACCTTATATCAGGATGACATATCTCTTTCCACGAGTATATCGACTACAAGGTAAACATGGAGAGCTTCCTATGTGTCGTAATAAAATCAGAATACGCTGGAGCAAATATGAGACGATGGGTTAGTACGTGAAAATTTGAACTCCAGATCGGATATGAACTTAGTAGAGGAGAAAATTACCGACGGCATCATTGGCGTATTTGAAGAAGCCCAAAGAGAAAATATGCGACGAAACTATAGTAGTGAGTATAGCAAAGCTGAAAACTTTAATTCCGATAAATGCTGGTATGATTAGCAGACCACATTTCGAATGTTTAAATAAAGGGTGTTTTTTTTATAGAGGTATAGAACTTTAAGTTGGCATTACTTTTCAAGATGGCAACCGATTTAACAGCTGTCAAGTGATTTATTCTCAGTTTGGTTTGGCAATTCATCATGAATAGACTCACGCCTGAATAACGCTTGCAAATAGTGCGATTTTATTTCGAAAATAATGGTTCTGTGCGGAAAACGTATCGTGCATTACGTCCAATGATACGGACCAATGATTCCACCAGCCCATAAAGTGCATCAAAAAGTCAGTTTTTCTGGATGTAACGGTGTTTCAACATACACTTGAGGATTATCTTCACTCCAAATGCGGCAGTTTTGTTTGTTGACGTAGCCATTCAACCAGAAGTGCGCTTCGTCGCTAAACATCGCTAAAATGGACGTAGTGCGCGATACGTTTTCCGCACAGAACCATTATTTTCGAAATAAAATTGCACTATTTGCAAGCGTTGTTCAGGCGTGAGTCTATTCATGATGAATTGCCAAATCAAACTGAGAATAAATCACTTGACAGCTGTTAAATCGATCGCCATCTTGAAAAGTAATGCCAACTTAAAGTTCTATATCTCTATAAAAAACACCCTTTATAAGGTTAACAAATCAAACAAAATTAAGAAATGGATGGAACTGACAGATTTAGCAAAAAGTTTTTGCCTAATTCTATCAGATAAAGAATTGGACGTAGGCCAGAGATACTTTTTGGTAAATTATGAAAAAAAAAACAGCTATGGTACGTAAAGTCCTTTACACGCTGTCTCATATATTTTTGATTTAATTGTTTTCAACTACTTATATTTTAGGATGAAAGTGGACAATACCAAAAAGAGCGGTACAGATGGTTTTCTGAAGATGACGGATGTCAATAAAATGGTACTGGATATAATAGGAAAAGAGTACACGATAATTTTTTTTATCGGCGTTACAGAATTTATGGAAATTACTAAACCGGTGCCCCAAAATAGCCCCCCTAGGGAAAAGTCAGCATTATTCGCACAAGACTTTGGTGCACCTTCAAATTATAGCCAAATATATCTACAGTTAAACGAAATCGTAATTGCATATTGCTTAAGATGTTGATTTTGTTGAGAAGAAACACCAAAAAATTAATTTACAGAGGCTAGATGAACTCACAGATGACTCATGTCGTTAAATGTTTCCTTCAGTACGTCAAATATTTTCCTATAATATGCCGAGTTCGTTTATGGGATGTATTAAATGCGGTTTGCGCTGAATTCGTGGGATCATCATAGTAAGGTGGTATTAACCATACACGTAAGGGATACGCAAAAATCTTCAAGAATGATAGCATTCATATGAGGTCGCCAACTATTCTACGAGAAATAGTACCGTTACGAAATACTCGCGCATCGTGTACACTACCGGGTAAATTCGCACCTACATAAGAAAAATTCATATCAGGTCCACACACAGGCATGCAATTTATTGAATGTTTACCGGCCGACGTATGCAAGCTCGTTATTCGTGGACACATCGATGGTTATGAGTATTACATCAATAGCTACGCAACGTTCCAGAAATCCTGTCTAATTATGAAAATGTGATACTACATTCACTGTATTATCGGGTCATCGAATAACTTCATTAATCTTTATTATGATCACGACACTAACTACTTCGTGAACACATGTGCAGATTGTCATTTTTGATACTCCATGCAAAACAGATATTCCATCCTGTCAGGTATTGCCCTCCGTTCCCGAACCAATACAGCGAAATGAGAAGTTTCTGTAATACTGAGAAGCCATAACATGTAGTCGTAGCATTAGCGATTGCTGGGCTTACACCTTGAAGAAGAGCTTGATAACCTCTTCAGCTAAATGTGAAGCTTTCTCCTTCTTTCAGCGTATAAAAGTTGATTTGACGCGGTACTCAAGAAATGTATGAGCATTTTCGTTCTCAATTTCGGAATCGATTGATTACCTATCGACAACAAAGCGGTGTTTTCTTTCTGAAAAATTTCACTACACTGAATCAATGCTACCATTAACATAGTTAAAAGTTTTTGTTTTCAAAATTATTGATAATTTCGGAAGAGGATGCCATCGTATTGGGTATCGACCGGAGGGCTTACCTTCTCTTTTACACACAACTACAGCTTTGTCCCATATACAAGTACAAGTAGCTGAGTTTAGGCCACTATAGATGGCCACAAAATAGGACTTTATGAGATTTTTTTCGGAAAAACTATTAAATAAATATAATTTTTGACAAAAGGCATTTATTAGACATTTAATTATCTGCTTATAAATATTTTTTAAGAAAAATTCATTTAAAAATGGCGGTTATACAGCGTTCTTCCTAGGAAGTCTCCATTTTTTCGGGAACCACGGCCGGGCACACAGCTCCTGTAATTTTTTTATTTCAATAAGTTGTTGAAAGGTTTCCGCTTGTAAAAAGCAGTAGCTAGAGAAGTTCATACGATTTTTGTCAAAATGGCGGGTCTTTAAAGGAAAAATTAACAATTTGGCCTAAAAATTGTTCGAAATTATTTAATAAAAAAAAAACTATGGAAACTAAAAAAAAATTCTACGCACTTCTGTAGATAATGTATATCTGAAGATGTTGTCAAGATTTCAAGTAAATCGGTTGTAAATTTTTTGAGTTATATTTCCGGCCAACTTGAAAAAAAAAACAGTTTTGAGATAAACGCGGGTAAAGTTTTGAGTACACCTTATTGACTGCAACAGACGCTTCAACTAGGGATCGAAAATGGGGTATTTATAAATTTATTGCTGTCATAATTTTTCTAGATAATATTTTTGAGACCATAATGCATAAATTGAAAGAAAAAAATCCATTTTCCGAAAATTCTAGAGTGTCCTAACCCCTTAAGGCAATAATCAACAGAGATCTACCGAACTTGTAGGGTATGCTATTTTTAATGGAGACTAAACTTCACCAAAAGTGGTGGACATAGGTTCAGAAATACGAGAATACCTATCTCCCATATAACATTCTACATATTTTTGACCGATCTGTCGTACTTACTTGTTGGATTGAAAGTATAGATGGGCGTATCCTAATCAGCTTTTGATAGAAACAAGAGTGAGAGGCAAGGTCAAAGCAATATATAGAAGGTAGATCCAGATGATATGAGTTTGAAAATATGTATGGATTTGCTAATTGCTATTTCAAAAATTTCTCCAGTAGAAGTGTGCGAGTTATGATATGAAAGGTAGCTAAAATTGTTTAAAATATCCAATAATTACAAGTATTCCGCCAGTGTTGTAGTAATCCACTTTAAGTTATAGGAAATCTACACTTTAGAATTTTTTTTAAACACTTCTTTCGCTTGTAGTGTTTGTGTTATAGGCCCCAGGTGTAAACTGCAGCAGTTAATTTGAAAAACATCTCTATTGGTTTAGCAAAGTGAGTGTAATATGTAATTTATTAAATTTTTTTTTCGAGCACCGACAAGGTTCAAATTACATTTTACCACAAAGAGATTGAGTATAAAAATGTAAATTGAAATGTTATACGGTAAGGTGATGGGAGAAAATAAACATTTATCTTCTGCTGTTGGTCTCCCATAGTAATTTGGTTGCGGCTGAGTGAAAGTCGTAAAGTAAAAAGGCACTAACCAAAAGACCACAGAACGAGCGTTCTCCAGCAGCCAGCATCCAATCATTTGCCTCTAATATACCGCTAATGGTATTAAGATCGTCATTTAGCAAAAGCAGCAAAATTTTTGGTCATCAAACTCAAACGCCACGTATTCGGTATGTACGAATAAAAATGGAAAAATAAAGAAAAAAAAATTTTAATATTACGAAAGAAAAAAATATGCTAATCCTGGTATTTTGCGCAAATGCTGAAAATATGTTAATTTTTATTACAAATTAAGTGAAAATTTAATTTAGCAGGATTAATGTAAGCGCATGAATATACTGCAGTGGAAGTGAGCTGCGAGCAGCGTGAGTGCTTTGTGCGGCGCAGCTCATGAGGAGGTTGCATGTGTTTGTTTGTTTTCCTGCGCTCTGTGGGCAGCATATGAAATTTTAAGTGGCCAAATTCTGCAGAAGTAATTTTTTTTATTTATTTTTTTTATTTCTCGTTGTGTTTTTTATATTCTTTAGTAAATTTTTGTGTGTGCTTGTCGTTGCGCGTTGAGCATACATTGCTTTCAGTTTCAGTTGCGCGAGAGTTTGTAAGTGAGAAAATACTTTTAATGTGCTCCACGCGAACTGGACACATAAAACAAAACAAATAAGCCAACAAAAATTCCCGAAGTGGATATGAATAAACACATTTACTCTGTTATACATGAATATAGAGAATATATATACCTATATATGTGTGAATGCTTATATTTCTGTATATTATTATGTAAATTTGAATATCTATAAAAGCAGTTGGAAAAAATAAAAAATCTTTCGTAGTGCTTTTAGCTTCATTTTATTTGTGGCTCAGAGATTTTATGATCGCAGAGATTTTAATTAATACGTTTTAAATGCAATTCAATTTGGCTATTTTACTAATTGATTCTATTTTGCGTTTTTGTTTTGGTAGTGAGTTGAGTTGCTGAAAAAATAATTTAGTAATTTTTAATATAAATTTATATTTCTTAATTGCTTTTTATACCTTTCATGTACATAAAATGGTATATTAACTTTGGTGTCCGAAATATGTAAGTACCAGAAGGAGAAGAGATAAATGTCCATATATCCGTCTCTCTGTCTGTCCATCTGTCCGTCTGTCGATCCTTCTGTTTCAACGCAAACTAGTCCCTCAACTTTTGAGATATTTCAACTGAACTTGGCAGGAAGATGCACTTGCACGTTTAAGCAATTATTTGTCGGAACCGACCAGATTGGACCACTATTGCATACATACGACGGATTTTTCAGATTTTAAATTTTGTGTCATAAATCCGCCAAACAAGTACCTAAGAACATGAAATTTGGTATACAACACTTGCATAATGAATTGCATATTGGTTCTGAAACTCATCAAAATCGGATAAATATAACATATAGCTCCCATAAACCGGTTTGTTCAGATGTGAGGCTATGGTCATAACCCAGTCAAAAAAATTTTTAGGAGCATGAAATTTGGTATTACCCATAAAAGTTGTAAATTGTTTATTGTTACTGAAAATCATCGAAATCACAATATTATGTAATATATCCCCAATACAACTGATTTGTTGGGATATAAGGTTTTGGGTTTAAAAAGCATCTAGGGCATGAAATTTGGTATTCTACATATATAAATTCAAGTTTATATTGACAATGAAAATTATAAAAATCGAATTTTCTAATTTGCAATAAATTTGATGTGTTCATTAAATGCATTCGGCATGATCCACAGCCCTTATATCTTGTTTTTATTAACATTTGATATAATTGAGAAGAGGCTGTTTCAAATTACTAAAAACTTCTCTTAAAGCACATAAGAACACTGATATATGAAAAATACAGAAATAATATTAGCTGAATTCTTCTCTCTTGACTTTTCTTTAGTATATGGAAAGTTCTCTACTTTAACAAAATACTTGCTGAACTCCTCCATAACTAGTTCCATGTTGGTTACGTCTCACCGATTGGCTTCCAGTAAGTGTCTCTTGAGAATCCGACCACCTTGCTAGATAGGTTGAACTGCAATATCTTAAAATGCGCGAAGTTAATAACGTAGGATGTAATCAAGTGGAGCGAAAGTGGAAATCCAACTCACAAAAAAACAGAGTTAGTAACATCTATCAAAATGCTTTGGGGCCCCTATACGTGCAGCACGTAAAAAACGGGGTTTGACAGTTGAGGCAAGCTGCGAAGACCATATGATATAGCAGTAGTATAAGGAACCTGCTGGAGAAGCCCTGCTACTGAAGGCGCGTCAGAGATTGCCATGGTTTCTACTTGACGAAGATGCCCCAAGCACCAGAAGACACATATTTTTATCAGGAATCGCGGGGTATACGTTATGTCTACGGTGTCAATCTGGAAGATGTTGGCCAACTTGAGTAACGAATTGAGTCTGAATCTGTGGGAAATATGCCACCGTGACAACACTTCAGAAGGAGACGTCATCACGTTGGGTATCGATTAGAGTGCTCACCCTATCTTTTTCACCACTTTCACGGCTTTGTCTCATATAATGGACTTTTTACTCTCCATCCCCGCCTGACTCAAGCTCGTATATTTAAGGCAATAATCAATAGAAATCTACTTAACTTGTTAGGTATGCTACTTTTAATGGAGACTAAAGTTCCCCCAAAAGTGACTGACATATGTTCGGAAATAGACATCCCATATAACCCTCTCCATATTTTTGACCGATCTATCTTCTTCACTTGTTGGATTGCAAGTGTGGATAGGAGAACACTACTAAATTTTGAGTGAAATATTTTTCAGTCGCATATCACCAAGTATATAGAAAGTCTTGTGGGAAAAGCCTTATACTCTTACCGGATGATTTTTGCTGCTAACAGCAACTACGAAGAGCAGCCCGAATAATAGCCAACGTGTGTCAACCTCTTCTTACGATAGCCGGTTCTACGCACCGGACGTGACACAGATTTTATCCGGCCAAGCGCAGTCACCTTGTCGGCGGCCTAACCCCGCTTAGGTCATTAGGTAATTATAGTTTCATAACATCAGAGGAACAGCCTCTAACAGAATGGTTGCTTCAAATCCTCTTCATCGTAACTGGTGTAGAAACCAACCCTGTACTGATGAATTACTTCTGCTGCGTGTGCCAAGACGACTCCACCATTCTTTCATATGGGTTAGATACATCCCCTTCAATGGTTGAAGTTTTATTAAGACTTGTTCAAGCTTTAAGGCCCATAGGGAGTGGGCCTTATGCTGAAACCGTCAAGCTGCGCCCCAAGCTTTCACGACCGTGTCTTCTGCACTACTACCCACTTTGGGTTACCCACCAGACCCCCACGGTCTAACGAAATTCACCGAAGCATGACTTAGAGTATTAGGCCACATTGTTGTGTCGCTGTCCCCTGCTTCATTCCGGCTGGCTGAATTGCGGAAATCCGCAGTGGTGGTACTAGCACCAAGACGCAACTCAGTACGCCTTGCAGATTCCTTTATAGGAGAACTCAATGCGGAGATTCGGTGACAGATGAACCAACGCAAGCGGAACAAGTGACAGGTACTTTAAAGGTCCTGCAGTCTCTCCTCTGGGGAGACTTTGGGCCATCACCCTGTCATTGTCTAACCCGACTAGACATGATGATTAGGTGGAAATTTCATTCGGTGATCACAAATCGTCGGACCCGAAAAGATGCGTGAGTTATTTTATCCAGTTATTCATACATTTTCCTTCTGTTCACAAAATGAAAGTACAAGTTACCCGCCATCTGCGCAAATCGCCAAGCAGGGGTTATCGGGAAGGCGAAAGTCTCAAAATCCATCGGCACTGACGGAATAAGCTTGTTGATGCTAAAATATTTGGATCCAACGAGAGCAGACTACCTCACCGAGGTCCTCAACAATTGCGGCCTTTCTGCTGCCGTCATACACATAAAAACTGAGCCCATAACCGCAGCAATATGGTTTTCGAGAAGTACACAGCGCCACAAGCAGACATAATACCATAAAAAACCCAGACTGTCCTTGGCCTTAACTAGAACCAACCCCGCGCTCGAAGTGTCTTGGTTAACCACGCAGTGCTATTACCTGACAATGAGGAACTCTCATTTCTGCCAGGGTTGAAGAGGTAGACCATGAACTACATCGAGATCAAAATTCCAAACCTCGTAAAATTAAACGGGGAGTTTTGCAGGGTGGTGTCCTCACCCAACTGCTGTTAGTCAAGGAGTATAATATTATGATGTGTAATCAATATCTTTTGGATTCTACCGAGCCTCCGCCCAAGCACATCAGAAAGTCAATACTACCTTCCACTACCTTCGACTCTATACATGACCTTTCGAAATCTAATTCCCTTTCAGAGAAAACGGTCAAGTTGCATCATAGGACTGGCATAATTCTGACACAATTCAGATTCCAATATTAAGGTAGGTTAAGCCTTGACCATCAGAAATCAAAATCAACGCATGCTTGGAACATTAATAATGCTCTACCTAAGGAGTGGACATTTGTACTCCCAGAATTGTTTGTCATTAAAATTCATGGCTTGGTGAAGGTTGTTCTTGGAGGAACGGGCCCTGTAAAAATTATATATATTCTTTATATCGTGCGTAATCGTTCAATATATACTTGTTTGCCAATTTTTCTCCCAATATTTTTGGAAAAGGTGATCCAAGTAGGGGTACTTTTTTCAGTAGCATTTTTTTGATAGATCACGGGTGAGTCGTGTCAAGCTATCATATTATTTTTGTTCAGTATTGTTTGACATTTCATCATAGAGAGACTAACGCCTGAAAAACGCTTACAAATCATTCAAATTTATTACGAAAATTCACGTTCAACATAATCGGCCTACTGAGCGTACTATTCGCAACACCATCACCCATCTTGAGACCCAGAATTCATTATTGAATAATATTTGACCGAATAGACCACGTCCACCAGCACATACTGAAGAAAATAAAGCGGCCGTAGCTCAGAGATCTTAAGTTGAAAGCGTACAAAATACAGCTTTTGTAAGAACTGAAGCCGCTCGACCTTCCCAAGCGACATCGCTTCGCTCTATGGGCTCTTGAAAAGTTCCAAGAAGATCCGACGTTTTCGGATATAAACAAACAAAATTGCCGCATTTGGGACAAAGAGCAACCTGAAGAGATTCAAGAGCTGCCATTTTATCCATAAAAAACAACGGTTTGGTTTGGCTTGTCGACTGGTGGAACAATCGGTCCATATTTCTTCAAAAATGAAGCCGGTGAGAACGTAACCATCAATAGCGACCGTTGTCGCGCCGTGATTGCCGACTATTTGATGCCTGAAATTGAGGCTCGTGATCTCCGCGAAATTTGGTTTTAACAAGACGGCGCCACTTCCCACACATCGCATCATCGCATCAATCAATGCATTTATTGAGATAATACTTCAGTGAGCAGATAATTTTACGGTTCAGGCCGCTTGATTGGCCACCAAGATCATGTGATATCACTCCGTTAGACTTATTCCTGTGGGGATATATAAGGTCTAAAGTCTACGCGGACAATCCCGCTTCGATTTAGGCCTTGGAGCTGTGATGTTCAGCGTGTCATTCACTAGTTGCCAGTCGAAATGCTCAAACGAGTCATCGAAAATTGTACTCAACGTATGGACCATCTGAGACGTAGTCGCATCCAACGTTAGACAGAGATAATCTTTTAAAAATAAATGCCAAAGAATGTTTCGTTCGAATGATAATTAATATTTCTCACTAAATTAGAATTTTCTACAGTTTTTTCTTAAAAAAATTAGGAACCTCGAAAAAGATCACCCTTTATTTTTAAGAATCATTACTCCAAGAGAACTCAGGCAAAATGAACATTTCTCTTTTGAATTTAGGATACATCAACAATCACTTACACTTAACTCACGTTATGATCGAATTATGTCGCCATCGTAGTTAAAAGCAGAGGATAAGTGGTAATCAGATATAAAATTTTACATTTGTGTTTAAAAATTTAAATAATCGCTCAAAATGGCAAATGCGTAATTTAAATTTTCATTTATATTGCCTTACAGCTATCTGCACTTAATACTGGAGAGAGAGAGAAGGAGAGAGAGATAGAGCATTGTTTATTCACAGTTATATTTTAACTTTTGTTTAAATGCAATTAACGTTTAATGAGTGAATTCTGTTTATGTTTGCCTTTAATTGTATTTAAAACTTGATTAAAATAAGCTTAAAAGCTGTCAGCTGGCAGGTGAAATGCAACGAAAGAATTGTGAAATTAAATAAATAATAAAATCACTTTAGCATTCGCACTCAATGCACTCGCTCTCTGCTCCTCACTCTTTAACCCATACAGACACACATACACAGTGCCTTTCACCTGGATATTTGCGGCGAATTAAGAATAAATCCAGCCTAAATCTTACGTTAAATTGAAAAATGAAAAAGCCAGTGTGATGTATGTGATTTCGTGTTGAAAATATACATATATGTAGGCAAGTATTGTGTATATACAACATGTTGCATTTTATAGTGAATATAAATTTGTTGTAAAATTTTACTTATTATTGGTAGTTGCGTAATTCGCTATATATTTACTGAGCAATTAATGAATTGTCAATGGTTCAGATTTTGATTTCAGACTCTCTTACTTGATAAAAACATATTCCAAGTGAACAGCTGGACAAGTTTAACAATAAGCGAAAACCACTAGAATATACTTATAAAGGGTGTTTTTTATAGAGGTATAGAACTTTAAGTTGGCATTACTTTTCAAGATGGTGACCGATTTAACAGCTGTCAAGTGATTTATTCTCAGTTTGGTTTGGCAATTCATCATGAATAGACTCACGCCTGAACAACGCTTGCAAATAGTGCAATTTTATTTCGAAAATAATAGTTCTGTGCGGAAAACGTATCGCGCACTACGTCCATTTTAGCGATGTTTAGCGATGAAGCGCACTTCTGGTTGAATGGCTATGTCAACAAACAAAACTGCCGCATTTGGAGTGAAGGTAATCCTCAAGTATATGTTGAAACACCGTTACATCCAGAAAAACTGACTGTTTGGTGCGCTTTATGGGCTGGTGGAATCATTGGTCCGTACTTTTTCAAAAACGATGGTGGCCAGAACGTTACAGTCAATGGTGATCGGTATAGAGCCATGATTACTAACTTTTTCATTCCTGAATTGAATAACCATGATGTCCAGGAGATGTGGTTTCAACAAGACGGCGCCACATGTCACACAGCTCGTGCCACAATAGATTTATTGAAAGACACGTTTGGTGACCGCCTAATTTCACGCTTTGGACCTGTGAATTGGCCTCCAAGATCTTGTGATTTAACACCGCTAGACTACTTTCTGTGGGACTATGTAAAGTCTTTGGTCTATGCGGATAAGCCACAAACGCTTGACCATTTGGAAGACAACATTCGCCGTGTTATTGCCGATATACGGCCACAAATGTTGGAAAAAGTCATTGAAAATTGGACTACATCATACGGTCATATGCCAGAAATCATATTTAAAATGTAATGCCACAAGATTATCCTTCGGATAAATAAAATTCATGTCAATCGAATAATCCATCGTTGTTTTGTTGCAACTTAAAGTTCTATACCTCTATAAAAAACACCCTTTATAAATAAATATTTCCAGTGCCACAAGCAAAGCATTTCAACAAGTACACCAGTCTAAGACTTTCATAAAAAATTCGAGGAAATTGATCACGTTGTCCATAAGAAATCAGATAGCGAATTGGAGACAGATTATTTCCTAAGAAAAACGCCGAACTCAGGAGTTCTGCTACGATTGCTGAAATGGATCTAGTTAAGGCAGATCGACATATAAGCTCAAGCCCTGCCTAAGTAGGTGAACGAAGGGATGATACGGGGACCCTCACTTCTGATTTAGCTTCTTATAGAACATGGGGTTTTCCGGAAAAACTTACAAAGTTTCAGTCACGACAATTCGGCGGCTTGACCACTATGTCAGAAATCCCCAAAGGATGTGGGTCACCCAATATTTTGCTTTCTAAGATACATATGCCATAAATTTAGTGCTTCCTCTATTGAAATATGTAGAGATGTCATGCATGTTATGGAAAACGTCATCACCATTAATCGGGGAAATCGGAAGCTGAGACCTTCCTTTTTCTTTGGCGTAGCACAGCTTACGCGGCTATAGCCAAATCAAAAATAGTGCAGGATTCCTTTTTATTTTCGCTGCTTGGCGCCAGTTGGAAATAACCAGTAGCCGCTGTCTTCTTATTCGCTGAACTATGTTAATGTTGTTGACTATGGTATTCGCCGTTGTACAAATGTAATGTAAACATGACCATTCATCTTCCACAAAACGTTTGTATCGAAAATTCCTAAAGCCGACCCATCAGATGACGACATTGTCCACGCTTCTGTACCGTACACGGACGGGAATAATGAGCCACTTGTAGAGTTGGTTTTGCTTCGTCGGGAGAGGACTTCATCTTTCAATTGCTTACTCCGACAAATGTAGAACCTATTGGCAAGCGTTATTCTGAGTTGAATTTCAAGGCTGATATTGTTGGTGTTGTTGATGTTGGTTCCTAGATGGACGAAATTATTTACGTCTTCAAAGCTATGGCTGTCAACAGTGACATGGGAGCCAAGTCGTGAACGCGATGGCTGCTTATTTGATGGCAGAAGATATTTCCGCTTGCCTCGTTCGGACTCACGGTGCGGTAATTACGGTCATGATATTAATATCATCGGCTGTCAGAGAGGATTTTTTCCAACCTTACTTAGATTTTATAGCATCCTTGGTAATAGTGGTTTGGAATATGAATCGAAAACCAGATATTTTCGATCCCGACCTCCAGCTCATTACTAGAGGAACGAAGTCGGAACAGGGAATTTCCACCCTCATCACAAAAAGATAGACTTGGAGTAGTTATACCCATTACTTTAGTAAAAGAGATCAGGTATTTAGAGGCGGTGAGGAACTATTCTTACACTCGGAAGATCGTGGTGTGGTGCTACTCTTCGCTGTAACGTATAAATATTTGTTTATCTGATTTAAAGAAAGTCAGAGGATTTACTTCTCCACTTTAAGCTTCGTAAGGGGCTAGGCGTGCGTAATCAATACAAAAAGAACTCCTAATTCTTCTTTTAATTTTTGTGAAGTGCTCCAGCATTCGTTAAGTGAACCTTGGTTCATAGCACGAAAGCGAAATGTGCATTTTTGTGTGTCTCTCATGAGATATCAGCTGGTGGACCAATATTACTGAGTCTCTTGCTTGAGTTAAAATCAAGCATAATTCGCCAAATTTGTTAGTATAGAAATCCAAAGTATGCAGTAAAGAATTGCCATTGTAGGCTCTAATGGATTGGATTTTTGGCCATATCTTCATCTTATTTGTACAAATTTAACGTTAAAGTGTTGTTGCTCAATATGATCTAATAGCGTAGCTGCTGTGTGTTAAATCGCTGATCTGTGACAATATCGTATATCTCTCCTAACGCCGACTAATGATATGTTGCCATCGTTTACGCTTCTGCAATACATAGCAGGGTGAGTATGGCTCTTATTCGTTGAGAGAAGACATTGTTTTCGGTGGTAATGCTGATTACTAAGCAGACAAAATTATCTACAACTTCGAAGTTATGACTATCCTCTTTAACTACCAGACCCGTTTGCCTCGCTTCCTTATCTATTCTCGCGAAAACAGAACTAACGGTGCGTTTGTTAAGTTTGATTTCACCTTATCAACTTTATTCTGAAGCTCTTATTATTTTCTTCAGCAAGGGATTGAAGAACTTCTGTGGTGAAGAGTCACTTTATCGGAAACATCGTTTGGTATCAAACTGATCGAAAAGGTTTTTCGGACCCTGATGGAGCCTTTGGTGTTGCTCAGTGTCAGTTTTTCCTGGCCTTATAAGTATCCAAAATTATGGAAAAAATGTTTTTATTATAAATGGAGTGACCCATAGGCTGGTATTGATAACCTCCTCGAGTATATGCATGACGATGAATAAAAAACTCCTCATACAAATCCATTACTCATTTGTAAGTGGTTTGAAGAAACTGTGTGTGGGTCCCTCCACTTTTCGAAAACACATCAAGATGCCTACAAAAACTGGTAAAGGAAGACATTTTGATATTATTCATCCTAAAAAAAAAAACCAAAGTACTTAATTCCTTCCGAAAATAATTTTGGATCATTCACTGCCAATAGGGAATTATGGTGTTCGTGATGTATTCTCTGTAAAGAGTACTAGTATCGCCTTGGTCGGTTGAGTAAGAGTGTTTTATGTAATAATAAATATGATAAGATTAAATTATGCAGCCTGGAATATTATCATATAGTGAACTACCTCTTCCTCTCAAATAATCCTATATATTGCAGGTTTTCTGATTTTGTCGCTACCAAATTTTACTGAAATTCTCAATTTTAATTTGGTATTCAATACACTGCCAGATTCGATTACTTTTATTCTGTTGTCTATAAGTACTTGCCATGGCGTCTGACCGCCAGACAAACTCAGCTTTCGACTCTGACTTCATTGTCTCTGCAAACATCTGTTCGCTACATTTAACTGTTTGTATCTGTTTATTTCATTGTTTGTCTGATGCTACCAAATGACTTACTGTGGAAAGCTACTCCTTGTACATATGCATGTACTTCATATATATAGCGTACATACTCACATATGTATATGTTTATTGGAATGTTGGACGCTGTGTGGCATGCTGAGCCATATTGCAACGGTTGCCGTTGGTTTTTTTCATGCCCACACTCTCGCCGCACACCCATTTAATAATCTCATTCGGCAGCAATAACTGAAAATATGATTTCCCACTTTTAAATGCCGATACTTATAAGCACCGCTCACCGCGGACCGCACCGCACCGCAGTCAACAACTGCTTTCAATTCGCTCAATTCAATTCTTTTAATTCCTCTGCCTTCTGCTTCTCTTTTCCCAGCCACCACAATGTGGCCGCAACAAGTTCAACAAGTAATTGAATACGTACGTGCTCGGATTTTCAATGGCAATATGGCAATATGGCAATAACTGAAAATGAAATGAATGAAAATGAAAATGTCGAAGCAACCAAATTGTAGTGCTTTTTGTCTGTCTGTCTGTTGAATTGCTGAGTTGCTTCGGTTAGAGGTCGGAGTTTTGTCAGCAGTGGGATCCAACTTGCGGTGGAGACTGTATAGCCTATAGCCATTATTTACGGCGTGTTATCCTTTTTATGAATCCTATTAATGATATTACTTTCTTTTGCTTACTCCTCTTTCCTTACACGCTCACACCTTCCTCCGTCTCCTGTCGCCTGATGACATTAGCTGTGTGTATTTTTTTATATTTTTTTTGTATTTTCTTTTTCAATGAACTGTGTAGGCTGTGTTTGTACAAATGAGCGGACAATTGGGTGTTGTGAAAGTGAGATGAGCACAATTTGTTGGTTTTCTTGTGCGAGTGGTTTGGGTGTTGAGTTGAGTGGCGCTTCTTGCTTGCTGATGATGGTATTTGATTTGATTGTTCAATAAGTGGAATTAAATTGCGACTCTCTTTTCTTTCAGCTCATGCATTCTCTCGTTCATGATTCTGTCTTAATTGTGCATATTTAGTTGGGATTTTGAGATTTCGAATTCTATAGGTTTAATGGGATTAGAAACTTATTCTATTTTATTTATGTATATCAGTTGCTGATTTATTTAATTTGCAGTTCATTAGTAAGACTTTGAAAATTGAATGGAGCCAAGACTATGCTTTTGGTTAAATTTATGTGATTTAATTATAAAATATTTAAGTGAAAAATATCTGCTAATATTTTAGGCCTTTTTTTGAATTGGTCTGTAAAAATTACTATAAAGGGTGATCTATTTCGATGTTGCTTACTTTTTTAAAGAAAAAAAAAACAGATAAAATTCAATTTTAATGGGGAATGTTTATTATCACTCGAAATAACATTCTTTGGTATTTAGTTTTTGGAGATTATCTCTTTCAAATGTTATCAGCTGCTACGTCTCAGATGGTCCATCCGTTGAGTGCGATTTTCGATGACCCGTTCGAGCATTTCGACTAGTAACTGGCGAATGACACGCGTGGTGTTTTGATCCCAGGCCTGAATCGAAGCGGCATTGTCCGCATAGACTTTTGGCTTTACTTATCCCCACAGGAAAAAGTCTAATGGTATCACATGATACCACACGATCTTGGTGGCCAATCGACCGGCCAAAAACGTTAAATTATCTGCTCGCCGAAGTGTTCTCTCAATAAATCTATTGATTGATGTGATGTGGGGAAGTGGCGCCGCGCCGTCTTGTTGAAACCAAATGTCGCGGAGATCACGAACTTCAATTTCAGGCATCAAATAGTCGGCAATCATGGCGTGATAGCGGTCGAATATGTTCTCACCGGCATCATTTTTGAAGAAATATGGACCGATGATTCCAGCGGCCCACAAACCGCACCAAACCGTTGTTTTTTTCCAGATGAAATGGCAGCTCTTGAATCTCTTTAGGTTGATTTGCGTCCCGAGTGCGGAAATTTGGGTTCAGCCTGAAATGGGCCTCATCGCTCAAGAAAATTTGGCTCGAAAACGTCGGCTCTTCTTGAAACTTTTCAAGAGCCCACAGAGCGAAGCGATGTCGCTTGAGATGGTCGAGCGGATTCAGTTCTTGCACAAGCTGTATTTTGTACGTTTCAATTTAAGATCTCGACATAAATGCGCCACGTCGTTCCCTACATCAGTCGGAGCTGCTGCGGACGGCGCTGAATCGACTCTCGACGGTCTTCGTGTACACTCTCAGCTACGGCTGCGATATTTTCTTCACTGCGTGCTGAACGTGGTCTATTCGGTCGAATATTATCCAATAATGAATGCTGGTTCTCAAGATGTGTGATGATGTTGCGAATAGTACGCTCAATTGGCCGATTATGTTTACCATGAGTTGAGCGAAGTGCGCGAAATACATTCTTTACAGAACGTGAAGTTTCGTAAGAAAGTTGAATAATTTGTAAACGTTTTTCAGGCGTAAGTCTTTCCATGAGGAAGTGCCAAACAATACTGAACAAAAATAACATGACAACTTGACACGAATTAAATGTGATCTGTTAAAAAAAACTTTTGAAAAAAGTACCTCTACTTGGATCACCCAATATTATTAATATTTAAGAATTAACTAAAAAGAGTGATTAATTCTTATTCTATTTTTGCGTTGAAACTAAAATTTTAATTTGTGAAGTGTAGAGTACTAATGCTTTATCGATTATATTTTAGGAAGTGCCCCTTAGATTTGGAAACAGTTTTTTTTTTTTAAACTTATTTCGAAAAATCTTCCTTACAAATGCGTATAATTCGATACTGGAATCTTCTTTTTTGATGGCGTAGACGCCGCTTACGTGCCAATTCAAGACAAAGTTAAGCCAGATGTTCCTACAGCTGATATCTCTAGCATAGTATTTTTTTCTCTGATTCCTTTGGCGGGTACTGCGTTGAATATATTAAGGGCAGTCAATATCATAGGCATAAGTCAGCAGCTAGCTCTTATAGAAATTTTTACTTTGTACCGAACGATTAAGGGAGATATTACTTATCACTGCACTTCAGGTAATGCCCAGCGTCAGTTTACCGCGTCCAGTTTTTTTTTCGAGATAACAAAATTCTCACATGTTGGCGTATAGTAGCTCCTGTTCGTGTGGTCGAAGTTAGCTTTATATTGGCCATGTTGTGTGCGTCGATTTTTCTCCCTCGGGGTTTTTTAAGATGTCCGGCAATTTTGAGCTCTGGTCAGTAGCATTTACCAGGTTTATAGCAAATTTGATAAGGTCTGATTACTTCTTGCCAATGGGCTTTAGCTTTTTACAGAGAACGATCGATAAGATATTGAAAGAATCACAATTTAGTTTGACGCAGATTGTGGTGTCCCACTTCTTTTTTGGATTTGACAGCGCATTGTTATGTAGATATCGGCGGACTTTCTTTGGCCCGACCGCGCTCTAGCACATCGTCATCGATTGGGGGTACTAGTACGCCGTCGAACTCAATGTACTCTGAACGTCAGTCACTTGTTTCTTAATTTTTCAGGAAGAGGCTCCAATCGTGAAACCTTCTGAAATTTTTCAACAATCCCCATTTCGGCAACTTTCTCAAATTTTACATAGTCAAGCATTCCAGACTCTCAATTTTTCCGACTATAAAGGCGTTTCTCTGCTCTCCTAAACTCTCGGTATATATCCCAGACGACACGCGAAGTGTTACGTGTCGTTACGTTGCTAGATATTAGAATTCCAGATGTTGCTCAAACGTTTTCGAGCAGTGCGAGCATTTGAACAGCAAGCACTCGTACACTTGCTCAATGAGCGAGTATCGCTCGCAGTGTTCGATACCCCGGTATCTGAATCTTTACTAAATAGACAGTTTTTTCTCATGAAAAGCAATAGTTTTGTAGCGTCTGTACGTAAGGAGCTTAAAATGCCGCTCCAAAATTTCTTTTACTGAGTTGCTGAGGAGTGTTATCAGAGAGCAGGAGTATAAGTAGGCCAGGAAACCGTTTGGTTGTCTATTGTGGATGCAGTTTATCGGCATGCAACCCTCCTTGTTTTGGTTGTCGGGCGTTCTAAACTGAAACAAGGCGGATTCGTATCTCCTCTGCTATTATATATTGAAGAGATAACACAAGTCGATCACACTGGATAGATATTCTCCACCAGATACAGAATGATCGATCTGATTGCGCTTGATGGGTGCTCCTATGCAGACATCTGGTATTACAGATAGCCATATTTCGGGTCGATCGACCCAGTTAGTTGCCTAGCCATGGAGTCTGAATTTGTTAATTATTGCGTCAGAAGATTACTTCTTTATCCATACTGGCATTAATGTCATCTAGGTGCATTGCAGGCAACCATGAAAGGTTTCTTTGGTTACATCCTAGAATGAGCTTCAAATTCAATTTCATTTTTGCATATTTATAAAAACGTAAAAACCAATCGTGAATTAGTTTAAGAATTTAATTAATATAGCAATTATTCACCTGAAATAAGCATACCTCGCCACTTCCCCACTATTCGGTTTGTTTGCTTTCGATCATGGTTAATTTAAAAATACTCATTGCTCAATTTAAATGTGATTGTAAAACCACAACAAAGGCAATGCTCTAAACGAAATGCCGAAAAATTTAAAAGCGCACTTAATGTGTGCACAGAAAAAAATAAACACACGCACACATACACACAGATACATAACTACCGCAACGTACAACAATAATCAACAGTTTGACATCAAAATTGAGCAGTGAAAATCAAAAGGTTTCTCTCACAATTTATTTTTACCAAATTTTTTTTCACTGCTTTACACTGCTTTACACTGTTGCAGCTGCAGCACGCTTTAATTTAAGCCAACATTCCAGTGAAGTAAACCGAAACAATGAATGCAGTGTACAACAGATGAGGAGGTCAATCAAAAGTGAGCTGCTGTGATAAACTCGAGCTGCTGTGTGTTGGGTGACAGCGCAAGGACAGTGCAGAACATTTGACAGCCGCTGCTAGCTTTTAGCCAAATAGACACACCAAATAGCCAGAGATCAAATGAAAAATCAATTAAAATGTTGCAACGATGGCAGAGCTGAAGGAAATCTACAAAAAAAAAATCACAGAAATTCACACGCGCTGAGCGTCCCAACATATGTCACACTTCAGCGAATAAAATATTTTTTCACAAATGTAGCTGAGTGAGCGCAAGTGAAAAGAGGAAAAGCTTCAAAAATAGTCAATGAAGAAATGAATAAATAAATACGCGTAAGAGCACAAAAAATTGCCTCAAACAAGCCTGCCAGCGATGCATCCACATATACACCTTCATACACGAACACTCATATACCGAAACACACAGCAGTACTTCTGGCTTATCAACGCATTGTTTGGCATTTTTATCCCACGCCAAAGTCGAATGATCACATCACTTGCATGTTGTATTATTATTATTGTTGTTGTTGCAATTGTTGCATGTACGTATATGTAGCACATGCTACAATCACTTAATCCATTCACTCAGCCATACACACATTCATTGCCCACACATACGCACATACTCACATACGTGAACATATTTATCCCGCATGCCAAACGCATTTTTTTTTGCATTTGTTGCAACTACAGTTCTTGGTTTGTGGCGGCGCTTGTTGGTGTCTGTGGATAAAACTTGTTATAATGAGCATTAGAAGTTTGTTAAAATAACGGTTGTGCATTCTTACATTTACCTCAACCATTTGTGGTCTGGTTGCCCAGTAGCTGTTAGTCAATGAATGTAAGAAGGTGTCGTAGTGAGTCGTAGTTTTAGTTGAAATTCTATCTTACTTTCTTCCCTTCAAGGCCTTGTAGCTTTCAAATCGTCGGTGTCGTCGCCTCACTCCTTTCTCTTGCTTTTTCTTAACATTCCTGATTTGTCTCTCCTTCTACCATTGTCTCCTCTCAATAGCTTAAAAAAATATAGTACCGTTCATCCGTTCTTTATTTTCCAAACTTAAAATAGGCAATTCCGTTCTAAATCCAACTGTTATTATTTTCCATGAGATACCCAAAAACTTTAGGCTAGTGAAGGAACAGCGTTAAGTTAAATTGAGCTCCAGCTATCGGCACTCAAGGAAGTGTTTTATATAAATTCTGCTCTAACAATATCAAGTGAATCACGAATTGCGTTATCATCCTGATATCAGTACACTTCTTATTTTAAACGATGCCTAATGGTTTCGATAAGTAGCTAAGATTCAATCAGTTTTAAATTAGCCATTATGTTGCACTATCATAAAGTCTGAACATTATCTTCTCACATTTTATCGTTGTTTTCGATGCATTTGTATTTTCACTGAAACTACTTATTTCCGATTCGGATTTCGTATTCAGTGCTGGGTATCTGTTGGGTTCACGCTAGTAGAGAGCATACTCACTGAAAAATTGGCAACTGTTTTTTTGTTTTATAAAATAGGGCGGTTACACAAGTCCGTGACTTTTTGAGTGAAATATATTCTGTTTTGGCAAATAAGTGTTTCATTTCTCAACACAGTCTTCTTTTAGCCTTAAGCATTTGGCACACCATTTTCCCGATTTTTGTTTCTGTGAAGACTTCTTCATTCCAGCGGAATCCCTTATCGGCCAGCCATTTCCTATTGCTTGGAAGAAAGAAGTAGTCGCAACGGGCTAAGTCTGCAGAAAATGATGGATGAGGTGGCAGTTCGGAGCTCAAACACACATTTGCACCTATGTACTGTCCTGATGGAACATCACTTTCCTTTTACCAAACAAACGCGGTCGTTTCTGCTTCAAACTAATATTGAATCTGCCTAAATGCTCTGGATCGACTCCTTTCAGGGTAATCGATAAAAATGTGGTCATAACCTTCTTGGCCTGCGGTGTTCTTTGGTGTACGTTCACCCTGAGAAACCCACTGTTTTGAGTGTGCTTTGGTCTCTGGTGTGGTGGATACATTCTTCATCTACGGTAACGCAACGGCGCAAAAATTCGTTTGGCTTGCGGTTGAACATCGCCAAACACTCCTTTGAAGTGATTACGCGGTTGCGCTTATGGTCGTGTGTAAGTAATTACAGCACCCACTGTTCTATTGAGCCATGACAACTTTCTCGCATATAAGAATATACTGGATGACAGATCGTTCATCACCGAACTCGTATTTCCGGATGAAGTAGTGAATTTCAGAAAGTCGTTGTGAGCCTAGAAAAACAATAAATGAAAAGTTCTTTTTTAGACAGTGTTATAAGTAATTTGGCCTCTCCCGAGTCCTCAAGTCTTAGTGCAATGTATGAGAGTCGCTCTTTTCTTCTCCCAACATTTTTGAGAGTTTTCAATTCCATTGTAAGGTAACGGCTGCAGGATCAGTGAAGTATTGTCAGGTTGAAAAGACAGCAGTAAGGAGCTTTATAATATTATATATCGAAATTTCTATACTAATGTGTCCCACTTTTACAACTACGTAATAATTAACAAACAACTGTACTCAGTCTGTACTGATCAACAAACTCAGTCTGAGTCAACGTTTAGTGACCGTCTAATGAATCTTATCTTGATTTCATCCTCAGTGTCTCAAAATGATTTAACACCTTGGAAAATGGTATATTTATGCTTGTAAGTAGCTCGGACGGATAAGCCGAAGCCACATCGTCTTCAAAGGTGTGAGACTCTTGTGAAAACATATTTTTAGTGGATCAATTGAGAGGTTGGCAGCATTGGGAATATATCCGTGGAAGGTTTGATATCCTCGCGGCAACTCCAGCGATTTTCAAAAACCAAAAAAAAAACTTCAGAAACAACAAAGAGATAAAATATTTTATAATACTTAAACAAGATTATAAGTTAATCAGCTTTATTTCAAAGGATTAATTAAACAAAAACATATATTTGTAAACCACAAGATAGATGAATATAAATTTTTTTTTTAAACTTAAGTTTTTGAATTCATTCAATTTGGATTAAAATATTTTCGAATAAGGAGGCGCATGTTAATATAATGCAAGCACTTGGCTCATTCGTCTAAAGGATTACAACAACATTCAGAACGATTTTTCTTTCAATTTTAATTGCAAACAAAACACTTTGAAAAACATCAAATAAGCGATAAAATCTTTTTCACTGGGAGGCAGCTCAGAAACGAGTTTGGAGCTGTGCTTGTTTTGATGGATAGCAAATTGTTAATACTCATTTCCTTATGAAAAATATAATTTCTGTTAAATGGATCCCCAACTGATATTTGATTCCATTTCGCTCTTTAGCTCTTCCTTACTTCTGTTTATGTCATTGTTGCAACAACAGTTCATTATTTGTGATGTTTGTTGTTATTGCCTACACATTTGGTTTGAATTGCGTTGATTTTTCACTATACTCGCTCTTGCCTGTGTCCAACCAACATTCCTATATATGCACATATGTATGTAAATATATAGGTATATATGAGTATGCATTTTTAGCTGCCCATTCATTTGGTTATCTATCCGTCAACGTATTTGCTGGCGCAACTCGCGTGGCGGTTGTCGATTGTATGCTGGAAAAATGACTGCTCAGTTGGTTGGTTGGTTGGTTGGTTGGTTGGTCATTTGGATCTTTGCTTCGTTTGTTGCATTCAAATTGATTTAATTTAAGTTCCAAACCAAACACACACATATTAACGACCAATCAAAATTTTTTTATTTTGTTTTGATAGAGGCATACGCTAAATACTCGTTGTTATATTTGAGTGTTCACGAGTATACTTCCTCTATATGTATGTAGTTGAGTATAACATCACTGCTGCTCAATACAGTTACTGCTATGGATCATTTGGCTTTTTGTGTCACTTCACCGTACGTACATATATGTAACACTATTCAATAAACATTTTTGTTGCCATTTGATTTTGACATTCGTGCTGTCACTATTGTGTTGCATAAACTCATAGTTGCTTTTACTACACCAACAGATTGCACTGTTTTTGTTGCTATGTGGTGTTCGCTAGAAATTTCACTACACGAACGAATCGTTTGGTGTTAAAAAAATTTTTTTTTTTGCTACAAAGAGGCTGACTGAGATGTTAATTTTCAATTTTCCGTTAAAAATATACTAGCTTCATACTACTTCGTAAAAGACAAAAAAGTGGTTAATTCGCTCTTCATGAAAAGTTTATATATATGTTTGTCGCTTTGCAACCGCTGAAGCGATTTTCGGCCGGTCTCCTCCTCCAATTTGTGGTTTTGCGTCTTTATGGTTTTTCCCAAAAGCGGAGGGACCTATAGTTTATTCTAAGCCCCCTCCGAACGGCCGATGAATGAGGACAAACCCTGCCGAGGGTCACCTGCAAATAATTTTCTATAATTTTTTTTTCTATAATTTTCGATGTTGCTCGAACCTGGACTCGAATCCAGGCCTTCCAAATTGTAGTACGCAATGCTAACCCCTCGGCTATCGCGGCCGTCTCATGAAAGTTTCAGGCTTTTGTTGAAATTGGTTTTGTAGACAGTTCAATTGCACTAAAAACAAAAAAAAAATGGATTTTATATAAACCAAATCTTCTTCTCGGTCTATCTCAATACGATAAACTCGTATATAGATACGTTTTGAATCAGAAAATGATTTTTCTACGAGGGTTGTTTGATAAATCAGTGAACTCTTTTCCAGTTTTTTACTTTCTTCCAAATAACAGGGGTTTCAAGGCCTTCAAAATAGGCGTTTGTTTCTGTAATGACCTCTTCATTCGACCAGAATCCCTTACCGCCTCGCCATAACTTTAGGCTTCGAAACACCTCAACATTCGAATAGCCGCAGGGAGGTAGGTCTAGAGAATATGCTGAATTGGCTAGCAGTTCTTAACCAAATTTATGAATTTTCGCCATGGTGACTACACACGTGTGCACCCACGCATTGTCCCAATGGAATAGCTCTGAATAATATTCGTCAGTGATCGACCCCTTGCAAGGTAATAGATGTGAATGAGACCTAGTGCATACCAAAAAGCTTTGGTCATGACCTTGTTGGCTTGAGAACCCACCTTGGTGTTCATTGGTGTACGTTTATCCGGAGAAACCCACAGTATTGATTGTTCTTTAGCCTCTGGTGAGGTGTGACGTATTCATGTTTCGTCTATGGTTACAAAACGGGGCAAAAATTCATTTGGATTGCGGTTGAACACCGCCAAATATTCCTTTGAAGTGGTTACAGCGCTGCGCATATGGTTGCGTGTGAGCAATTGTGGGACCCATCACGCGGATTGCTTACCCATGTCCAAATATTCACGTAAAACATGATGCCAGCAACTTCAGATACATCACGCATTGTTATTCTCCGAACGTCTAAATATCATTCCATGGATTTTGTCGACGATTTCAGGCATGACGACCTGTTCTGGTGACCTGAGCATTCGGCGTCATTTGTACTGGTACAACCACGATGAAACTCAGTAAACCACTTCTTAATCATTGAAATTAATGGTGCAGAGATCCCACAGTAGTAGTAGTTATCAAGTCTTTCCTTGGTTTCGGTGTTGGGTTTTTTTACGAAAAAATCTGGAAGCGAACTTCAGTCTTTCCGTTTTTCTTAAAATTCACGGGTCCGTCTGCAAACAGAAACTGAATGGCACAGTTTTCTCCAAATTTAACAGCTATTACAGTAGATGGGGCTAGTAATGTATTTAAAGTAAGTGCGCAGCAAATTCAAATAGTCACTGACTTAACAAACAGCCTTCAATTCATTATTATTTTATATTAATTAATCAAAATGTCTCATTTGATTTGAACTAAACATGCTCATTTTTATCGAAATAGTGAGATTATAGTTTTAGAAACTGCTAGTAATAAATTGTTCATTTGTATTATATGGGAGTACTTACCAAGTGTTACGCTGTCATCTACTGGTGGACCAATTTAACTCTCTTTGTGAGTTTATTGTAGCCCGTTCCTTTCTCATGTTTGATTGATCGAAACCTGCATGATATTCAGTATTAGTTTCATGTTTAGAAATTAAAATAATAATAATAATAATAATAATAATAATAATAAGTCTAATGATTAAAAACCATTATATATGGGTTTAAAATTTTCTGGAGGAAACTAGCTTTTTGTCAAAAAAAAAAAAAGGTATTTCGAATCTTATTTGCGGATAGATAAACTAATGCTTTGAGAGTGGTTTTGAAAGTACTAATGCATGAAGTTTCCTGTTGTTTCGCCGAGCTTAAATATATGGATCTGGTGTATATATCAGTGCTGATTGGACCATATTCTTAAACAATTTTGTTTATTTTTAAAGTGCTTTCTTATCCAAATGTGGTGCATTTTACATGCATGCTTGGAGTACACATAATTTTTATAGGGAAACAGTTATTCCTATTTAGATATTTTGATAAGTATTATTGAATGGGAGCATGTGGTAAGCTCACAAATTGTTGGCTAAAATTAGGAGGCGTAATTGTTGAGGTGTATTAGGAACTCTTATGGCGGAGATGAGCAAAACTGATACGGATATGTAAACTGACACTGAATAATATCAGCAACGGAATCTTCATTGGAAAGAACCTCCCGAGCCAAAGGAGGTTTCTGACAGAGTGACTCTTTATCGTAAGATTTGATTAATTTAATGCTGGAGAAATAATACGAGCTGCAGAGCTAAAAAGACCAGGTACAATCTTTCGTAAAAACATATCATACAATTGCTGGCGTCTGTCGATGATATCGATATTATTGGCCATAACAACCGCACCGTAAGTTCTGCATTCTTCAGGTTAGACAGCGAAGCGAAGCGAATGGGTCTAGTAGTGAACGAGGGCAAGACGAAATATCTCCTGTCGTCAAATAAACTGTCATAGCATAAGGCTACCACGCTATTATTGACTTCAAAGTCGTAGATAATTTCGAATATCTAGGAATAAGAATTAATAACACCAACAATGCCAGCCTAGAAATCCAACGCAGAATCCCTCTTACCAACAGGTGCGACTCTTTTACTTAGTAGACAATTGAAAAGTAAAGTCCTCTCTCGACGAACCAAAACCAAACTCTACAAGTCGCTCATCATTCCCAATTCTGATATATGGCACAGAAACTTGGACGAAGTCGACATCCGATAGTTTTTTGTGCGTTGACTACCGCAGACGATGAGCTGCAAAAGTTATACGACGACATTGACATAGTTCAGCTAACCAAGAGACAGCGGCTACGTTGGATAGGTCCTATCGTCCAAGTGGATGAAAGCACTCCAGCTTTAAAAGTATTCGATGGAGTACGTGCTGGTGGAAGCAGAGGAAGAGAAAGATCTGCACCCCGTTCGGAGAATCAAGTGGTTTGCGACCTGACTTCACTTCGTATTTCGTTTACTACATATTTCACTGACGTCTAGAAACGAAGAGAGGAAACGAGTGGTGCGGTATTGTTGAAATGGTAATAAAAGCGTAATCGGTACCTACGCCATCGAAAATAAATAGTGGCATCGACCTCTTCTCGCCCAATGCTTTCATTGTTATATTTATTAAGAAAACCAAAACTTTTTATTGGTAGTACATAAAAGAGGTTCCTAGATTTATTTACTTGAAAAGCACTTCCATTTATTATTCCAGGCTGTGTTATGAGGATATATTTTCATTGATTGCATTCCTTTCGAAAAAAATGGCTATGAAGTGCTTTTCTCTGGCTCAAATATCTACAATTTTACTAGTAAAGCGAGTATATCCCACATCCCATATATAGGAAGAACTCCCTTTGCCTACTTTAAATTTTCGTCTGAAGAAAGGACACGTTTGGGTTTGGACGAAAACAAAGCAAACGAATTGGATCCGGCATCACACTATGAGCTTGGGGATTTAAAAAGTATCTCTTTAATTTTGTTATTTACCAATACATATATATAATATGCATCTATTATATATATATATATTTGCATGTGAACTGAATAGTTTCATATCAACGGATAATTTGACACATTCAACCCCAAACTTGTATTGCTCACTTCATTTCATTTCATTTAAGTCCACCACAAATTGAGCAATCAAACGTGACAATTTGCTTATCACATTGTACATATTCACACATAAATAGTTATGTATGTATATATAAACATAAATAAATAACAGTTTAACCATTTGAAATAAACATATCACACTGTACGGAACAGTAGCTGGCACAAATGTGTAGGGTAAAATGTATATGAAGGATATGAACGCATGCAGAGGCCGAGATAGCGTTTGAATATTTCCGTGTAAACCGAGTACTTGAGTACTGAGTAGTCGTAGACTTTTTCTATGATAAGGAGTGAGCGAATTAAAATAAATATTATTTATTTTTTCAAAATCTTAAAACTAAATTAGAAAATACATGTTACCTGGAATTAACCCAGATCCCCTTTTGAACCATGGCGTTCTCTTTAGAAGACGGGAATATCTCTTCGCTGCAGTCGGGAATTTCTTGAAAAGTTGCAAAAAGCATTAGCTAACGAATTGGGATGATTTCTAGTTTTGTAAGATATTTCGATCTGTTCCTACCAACTTCAGGCCTACCCAGTAAGATACTAAGTAGACCCTCTGCATTTTCTCAATATTAGTTGCACAGGCCGTACCCCAAGTTGAATATTTTACATCCAAATTGGTTTTATAGCTGCGTTGAAAATTAGTGCTTTGTAATCTAGTTTTAGCCCAGAGTTTTTACGTCCAGCCAATTTTCATATTTCATATGCAACATTTTGGCATCCATGTGTCTTTCCAAGTGAATTATACCTAATATATAATGACGATACCTTGCAGAACACCAGCTTTTACTGTAAACTCCTCAGTGCTAAATTTCTTTTAAGGTAAACCGTTTGTTAGAAAGATTGTATATACCATTTTTTTCATTGGTGTTCTGGTATCAATTTGTTACGATGGAGGAAAGGAGATATTTTTGTTAGCAGAATTCTTTGGATTAGTTTCGAAAGGCAGAGTAGGCTTTTTAGTTTGTCTGTAAGAAGACATCTGTGTGTGATTTTTTCCTTCTTTGGTTACCGTTAATATCTGCGACTTTTTCCACGACTTTGGAAGTTAATTCAGCTCCCAAATGGTTTTGACAAGGGTTCACAGAGGAGTGCTAGTGCAATTCTGATATCTCTTTTAGCATTTTTGGTGTAATAGCTTGAATATTTCTTTGGTCTAATTTCGGAGTCGTATTTACAACCGCAGGTTCACTTCAGTTTCAAAGCCGTTCTCCATTAATTCCGGCAACGTAAAATTATTAGTTGCGTCATGGAGCTGGAACACATTACTTAAATGTTTTGAAAACAATCTGCCCATTCTTCATTACTACGCATCCAATTACTATTTGTGTTCTTAGTGGGAATTTGGCGTCAGTTTTTCTTTATATGTTTTGACATTAAGATTTTCTGCTTGTTTTAGCACACTTTTCAGTTTTGAAACGCAAATTTGAGGCAGGAGAGCGATATACTTGTCATTCTCTCCGCAAGCTATGCTTACTATGTTCTCAATATAACATAATTCAAATGTCCTCCACGACTTCTTTTGCAAGAACGAATCGGATGAACCCAATTCTTGAGAACGTTCAAGTCGTATGTCATGAATAGCACATTCAATATTGGCTTTTAAAGCTTGAAGAGAGTCTGGTTTATTGCTAAAGACCAATGACATCAAATAAATCCACAAGAAGTAGTCTAATGGTGTTAAATCACAACTTCTTGGAGGCCATTCAATGTCACAATTTCTCCCAATAATTCGGTTGTTGCGAAAGTTTTGTTTATTTACCGCACCACTGAGATGAAAGGGAGCCTCATCGGAGAAACGTTGTTCTTGCTTATATATTGCCATAATGAAATTGTAAACATTACTGTATACAATGAAAAAAAGACAGATCATGACATATTAAAAATGACCACAATGACACTTTGAAATCATATCATCCCTATTCGAAAATCATTTATTTCTGCTATTTCAGTTTTTTATGATTTTTGGGTTCGTACTAGTACTTTTCCTCTTTGGAGTTACTAAGGTTGCTACCGAGGTGAGTCTTATTGAAACCGTTAATGTATCCATCAATATTATTTTCACTGTTCAATATTTGGTTGATGTTCATGTGACTATTAATTAATTTTTTGTACTTGTTTCTCTTGGTTCTTGGACAACCATCATCAGTTGCTTGTAAATT
Source organism: Neoceratitis asiatica (assembly GCA_030068015.2). Taxonomy (NCBI): domain Eukaryota; kingdom Metazoa; phylum Arthropoda; class Insecta; order Diptera; family Tephritidae; genus Neoceratitis; species Neoceratitis asiatica. Next base: position 35,485,916 of record CM061525.1, on the reverse strand, counting down.
TGTATTAAAACGTGTGAGCGTTCCGAAGATAAGTCAGCAAGGGTCAAAGCTGATACAAGTTGGCGTCTGATTTTCCCTTCAGTAGGTTAGTATGTTGATTGAGGAAATATAGTCTAAATTGTTATATTTGTTTATAATAGTACTGTAAAGTTGGCGGGAATTTTTTTGAAACTATAATATATGGCGGAGGAACAAGTTCCTATTAACAACTATAATTACAACTATAATTACAACTACAAAAACAACTAGAAATATAACTGCAACTACAACTAAAACTACATCTGCAACTAGCGCTACAGCCACAGTAAGACCTGGAAGTAGAACTGCAACTACAGCGACAATTACAACCATAAGTACAACTATAACTAGAACTACAAATAAAATCACGACTATAACTATATATACAAGTACAACAACAACGATAACCAAAACAGCAACCACAACTTCAACTGAAATTGTAGCAACGACTACAACTATAACCTCAACGACAACCAAAACTACAACTAGTTAGTACAGTTACAACTACAACTACTGTCAAAACTTCAGTCACAACTATATTTGAGCAATCAACGAATATCTAACTATTCATACTACTTGGTACCCGGTACTCAGTAGCTTTGATACACAAGAAAGCATGGTATTTGCAAACGTATTTGTGGTAAAAGTGTAAATATGTAGTATGCATAAATAGATGTTTGTATGTGCGCGTACAAACTTGACATTGTGACATTTTGCATTGTTGTCATTTGTTGACTTGACAAATGTGTGTTTTGAGCTCGTTTTGCAGACACATTGTTTGTTGATTTGTTGTCGCAATCGCTGTCGCTGTTATTGTTATTGTTGTTTATTGCATTGTTTGTGTTAAGCAAATATCGACACACATATATCTATGCATACATACATACAAACAAGGAATAAATTTACTTCATATCCGTACATACTCCAACTTCATTTGCCTGTCTGTATTTCATGAAATTATGATGTGAAAATTAGCGCCTCAAGGGCATTTCGGTTTCCATATGTGTATATATATATATGTGTGTGTGTGTAGTTAAACAACAAACAGGAAGGAAGTTGACTTATTTGACAGTCAAACAATAAGTGTCAAAATATTTGCATATGTATGTATATACATAAATTAACTAAATCACCTTTTGATTGTGCATTCATAAGTCGGAGGGAGTTATTATGTAAATAAATAATAATTTATATTGTTCTCACTTTAAGGAGTTTATTAGGCGAAATAATATATAATATTAATTTCAATTGTTGTACCAAGTTGGTTTAATGAAGAAGAATAACATTAATATTTATAACCTTCGGTTCAAAATTAGGGTGCTTCAGTTCTGACATATCCCAAAAATTCAAAAGTTAAAAAAAAAAAAATCTTATGCAAGGTAGCTTGACGCTGAACCTGACATCCACCACTTCATTCAATGAATAGTCATAAATTATTTGGGATGAGACTAGCGACTACTACGAGATGCATGTACGTTGGAATACTCATAACAGGTCATTTGAAAGGCCATCCTAAGTAAAACACATTTTTTTTGGTAAAATTTATTATTTGATTCAACATATTTCCTTTCAAGGGTAATACACTGACCAACTTTTCGATACCATTTTTGTATTACGATTTGTCCTTTGCCTCAAAATTGGACTCATTTTCGGCGATCACCTATTCATTTGGCGAATATTTCTTCCCAGCGAGCATTCTTTTGAGATATGAGAACAGGAAGGCTTAGATCTGGAAAATACGGTGGATGCGGAAGCAATTCAAAGCTTAACTCATAGATTTTTGCAATCGATTTCACTGACACTGTGCGTTGTCTTGGTGAAACAGTAGTTCCTTTTTCTTCAAATGCGGCTGTTTTTCGGCGATTTCGTCCTTCAACCGATCCAATAATGCTATGTTATAATCGCTTTTAATGGTAAATGAAAATTATTCTATGCGTATCCCAAAATCCAGACGCCTTAACCTTGCCAGCCGACTGTTGCATTTTTCCACGCTTTGGAAAGGGTTCACCGTGTACAGTCGGATAACTGTCGATTTCGGAATGAAATGATGGAGCCATGTTTCATGAATTGTTACATATCGACGCAAACTCGGGTTTATTATGCTTGAACATCTTCAGAATCATCAACTCGTCATTGTTTTTAGTCAAAAGTGAGCTCGCGCCGTACCCACTTTGCACAGAGTTTTCTCATATCCAAATATTCGTGAATGATACCACGTTCAGTTAATATCTTTAGAGTGCCTGCTATTTCATTTAATTTCAATTTACGGGTCATTCAAAATCATTTTGTGGATTTTTGTTGTTCTTTTCATCGTCAACAACCTCTTTTGGGCGTCCACTGCTTTTACCATCTTCGGTGCTCTTTTCTCCATGTCTAAACTTATCATGCGAATAAGTTATATAGATCCTTGTTATCAATACATATTTTATCGTCCACGTTATAGGGCAAGATTTTCGGCATGCTCCACGCCCCGATGGAAGAAAAATGCGGTATGATCACAATGACTTCCACAAGCGCTTGGAACACACTTATAAGGGTTTCCCATGCAACGAATTCAAATCCAGCTGGGCAATTTTAGGCCGAAGTTGGGTAAAAGATATATCATCGGTATGATGGTCGGAATATTTAACCTTCATATTGAAGGTAATTAAGATTCGTAAGGCCTCCTTGCTCTCTATCCCCAAAGCAAATCACTTTCGAGCGTCTTGATGCTACCACTCGGCAACGAAGAATATTCACTAAAAAACACCAAGTCCGTCTCGAGATTAAAAAGCTGTAATCACAACAGAAAGCGATTTTCCACTCGACTTGGATTAATATTCTCTGCGGGCCCTCTTTAGAAACTCGGTTAAGGTAATTGTGGGATGACAATTCAATGTCCGCACAGGCCGGCTTCATAGGAATGCTTGATTTATGACAAATTCAAAAGAAAAGCTGATAAAGGCGAAAAAAGCAAAAATAACGGCTTTATTCAAGGCAATCGATCAACTCCAGTTGGAAATACCAAATGAAACCAGGTCTCTCTCGACCTTCCAATGGAATGGAAATCTTCCCCTTCCTCTGCTTCCACCAGCAGCTAATCCATCAAATATTTTCAAAGCTGAATTGTTCTCGTCCAATCAAACGACATGATCTAGCCAGCTAGTAGTCGCTGCCTCTGGATTCGCTGGACTATTTTAATTTCGCCGTATAACTTGTACAGATCATCGGTCCACCTGCGGTATTCGCAGTTGCCAACGAGGAAATCGACGTCGTCCAAGCTTCTGCACCATTTATCAGGACGGAAATGATTAGCAATTTGTAGAGTTTGGTTTTGTTTGGCTCGTCGAGAGAGGACTTTAATTTTCATTTGCCTACTCAGCCCAAAGTAGCATCTGTTGTGCGTTGGGCAAGAGTGGTTGTGCGTTGGATAGACGTAAGTAAGTTCGTCATTTTCGAAGTTATGACTGTCAACAGTGATGTAGTTGCCGAGTCGCGAATGCAACGACTCGTTGTTTGATGACGGCAGCCAATCGCATCGATTCCTTTTCTAACCTGGAGAAAGCTGAACCTACGTTGCGGTTGTTATGACCAATGATATCAATATCATCGGCATATGTCATCAATTGTGCAATCTTATAGAAGATTGTACCTGGCCTATTTAGCTCTGCCGCTCATATTATTTTCTCCGACATCAAATCGAAGAAATCACACGATAAAGATTCATCCTATCTGAAACCTCTTTTGGTGCCGAACGCCTCTAAGAGATTTGCAGGGATATCAAATTCAAACATAGCAACGTAGAGCAGCAAAGATACTTGCCTCAAATAAGCTGAAAATCACGGTATAGAGGGACAGTAGTATAGCAATATCTTTAAGAATATGTGAAGAATAATTGTTCACACTTGTCTTTCTGGGAGCTACAATACAGGCGAACGTAACTATGGACTTACTAGTGCTCTTCAGAGAAGTACGACGTTATTAAATATCGGTTCTGTATTGTCACGATAATAGACGAACAAGGAGTAAAGATTAGCGAAAATTATGAACAAAACATATGACGCAAAGTTTACTTAGTTCTTACCAGCGACAGCGAGGTCCGACTCCAGGCTGTTGGTACGATTATTGTCTTAGGTCCGGTAATGGCAAATAAATGATGCTAGGGTAGTGAAATGCATCACTTTAACTTCTTTTAAAGCGAAATAATACACATAAGCCCTAGACATAACCTTTCACACGATATCCACTTTCTAGAAGACCAAACACCACACACGCAGTAGGCTAAACAAGCACAGCCAGCCACCCAACAAGGGTAAGGGTGAACTTCGGACAGCTTCAAAAACTAAATAAACTTTCAAGGGTTATGATTCCCCCATAGTGGGGAAGGGGGAAATATGTATGTGGTGTATTCTTTAAGCAGTCAATGTCATATTTGTACAGCAAACAGCAAGGACACCAGCACATGCACATAAGACGACTTGCTCTGCTCCGCATTCGTGGTCTTCATAAATTTCTTATAAACTTCGTAATCGATTTTGACTTATTGAAACATCATTGATTGAAAGACATTTATGAGTGTTTGGGCGAGCACGCATGTATCTGAGTCTCATGGGAAATTGACTGGCAAAAGGCAACCGAGGTCGAGTGTGTGAAAGACATACAAAACAAAGAAATTGTCTGACTATTTGCGAGATGCGGATGGTGTGTTGGGTGGGCTGCATATAATATTAGACGAGTTGGCAAGAGGTGGGTGTATAAACACACACACACATACACATACAAACTATTGCATTAACCCATCAATATTTTGGCGAAATGCGCATTCAGCAGTTATTCACATCAGTTATTCTACTCTCTTACCGTTAGTTGATGGAGTTGAGCTGAAAGAAAATGAGTTGCCAAGAAAATGTATCAATAAGTGGTAAGGAAATTGTGTATCGAAATCATATCAAAAGGGCAGTAAATAGCTTCTTAATATTTTAAGACTGCCAAAATGCAATTCAATGCCACCAAGTAAGAAGGGTAGCAACATACAGTAACTCAGGCAGTACGCCTGACATGTTCGGCAAATGTTTTAACTGTTGACCCAAATGGTGTTAGGTCGTAGGTGACAACTTTGACCAGATGAAAAAAATCCTCGTCAACTCCAGTATGAATAATCAGTTACCGCAAGAGTCGTTACCCGAAATTGCCTCCAAGTTACAGTATGACTCGCAATCGATTACGCGAATTCAGTGTAGGAATACTACTCAGTATAGCGACAATATACAGAGAGTTAATCAACAAGTTCGTCTACTCTAATTCCGTGAATGACGTCATACGTGCTCAAATTTTACCCACTATAAGCTAAAAGCTCAGCCTGTATTAAGCTGAATAGACTGAGTCTCCGCACAATACTAGCCACCTCATTAGACAACCTTTACTTCATCCAAAATAATCGCACATAGGCACTTAAGACACGTCCATTGTGATACAATATAAAAGAACCAGACATTAAGATCACTTTTCATTTAGTGATTTGCTCCTCTTCCTGACCACTAAGGCAGTGAAGATCCAACTAAAACCTAAGCTTTATGTAGTGAGTGCTAACCAGCCAGAATTTTAACAGTATGCGAGCTTCCCTTGAGTTTTATTTTTTTTATTTTTGAACCAGAAATATCTATTTGCGCTTCGTCTGACATTAACGAAATTTTGAGATCCAAACAATTTATTTTTTGAAGTATGTGACCGACGTCTTTTACGCCAAGCTTCTATCAATCCGTAAAGTAGTTAGGTTCTCCATATGAAGTAGTTTCGCATTGAAATACCTCTAGTTCAGTCCTCTCAATTTTTTTCTGTTTTGAATACTCGACAAGTTCACCATAATGGTCCTATAACTAACCAGGTAAGTACCGGCGTCATCATGAATGCTACTCGAATTCATAGCGTTAAATCTCCAAGGAATTTCAGTAACACTAGATTGGCCAAAGACCTGAAAACTCTTAGCTGACTTCTCCTCTAATGAATTTATTTTTGTTAAACCTCCAAACAAGGGTCTCCCCTAGTAAAACCGTGAAGTGGAGATAGAAGAAAAGAAGAAAAAGCTACTTTGAGATAATTTAGAACGCCTGCCATGTACTATTCGCAACACCATCACTCATCTTGAGACCCAGCATTCATTATTGGATAATATTCGACCGATAAGACTACGTTCAGCACGCAGTGAAGAAAATATAGCAGCTGTAGCTGAGAGTGTACACGAAGTCGATTCGGCGCCGTTCACAGAAACTCGGATTGAAGTATGGAACGACTTGGTGCATTTTACGTCAAGATCTTAAATTGAAAAAAAAAAACACAGCTTGTGCAAGAACTGAAGCCACTCAACCTTCCAAGCGACATCGTTTCGCTCTATGGGCCCTTGAAAAGTTCCAAGAAGATCCGACGTTTTAAAAAATCAAAATTGCCGTATTTGGGGCGAAGGGAAACCTGTAGAGATTTAAGAGTTGCCATTTCATCCAGAAAAAACAACAGTTTGGTGTGGTTCGTGGGCCGGAGGAATCATCGGTCCATATTTGATGCCTGAAATTGAAGCTCGTGATCTCTACGTTGTTGGGACTTAACAAGACGGCGCCATTTCCCACACATCGCATCAATCAATGGATTTATTGAGACAACACTTCGGTGAGCACACTGTTAGACCTTTTCCTGTGGAGATATGTAAAGTCTAATGTCTATGCGGATAATCGCGCATCGATTCCGGCCTTGGAGTAAAACATCACGCGTGTCATTCGCCAGTTACCAGTCGAAATGCTCCAACGAGTCATCGCAAATTGGAATCAACGGCTGGACCATCTGAGACGTAGCCGCCGCCAACATTTGAAAGAAATAATTTTCGAAGAATAAATGCCAACGAATGTTCTTTCGAATCATAATAAACATTCCCCATTAAATTTGCATTTTGTGTGTTTTTTTCTTTAAAAAGGTAGAGAGCCTCGAAATGAATCACCTTTTGTAAACTACTTGTACTACGCTTTATACTTTAACGGCTGATTCAGTTAAAGTATAAAGCGTGAGAAGAAGTTTTTTTTTAAAACTATTCAGATCTACAAAGTCCTTAGAAGCCCTTGGTGTCCACGCTTTCCAAAAATACCAAATTTTTCAAAGCCTGTTGGTAGTCTTGGAAACAGTAGCTCTCTCAGCATTCTCAATGACAGGAAGTTGAAATATGTGAAAGGCATTGCAAAGTGCCTGCTATGGCAGAAGGCCAAAGAAAAGTGCCAAGAAAAAGAATACGTGCACGAAAAGGTTGGACACGCGTTGGCATATTTGAGAAACAAACCCCAAAATGCACACGCAAGAAATCATTTGGGGATCAAGTTGTCGATGTAAACACGCAGATAATATGTTCATACGTTTTTATTTTCCTTCGACAAACACACACACACGCTCCACACCCACACTCGTCTACTATAAACACGCACAGATACACAAGTAGTAATACAAATGCCAATAAGCTCACATTTTTTCATATTGAAGGTTGTTTTTTCTTGTTAACCTTTTTAATTCCAATATACTTGTATCTATATGTATGAGTATATATGCATGTATGTCTGCCTGTATGGTTGTACCCATGATTTTTTATCGTTTTGGGGTTTGTTATGTCGTTTAGATCGGTTTTTGTTGATTTTCATATTCTCATGTTTGTTTATGTTTATTGACAATTTCTGCGTGGTTGAGTCGGTTGTGTGTGTTAACTGTCAGTGGTTACGTAATGTGTGTTGCTGAAGTGCGTTTAAATATGATGAAGTTGTTATTATCGTGTTGATTCTGGGTTTTTTTCTATTTGGAAGTTTTTTATTTTATTTTAATTTTTTTTTGGGTCGCTTGGGGTCGGAAATATGTGTTCGTTTTTTGAACGCCATTCTGAATTGACACTTTTATTGGCTGTCAATTGATTTAACATGTGACTTCGTTGTACGCAATGTGGACACTGACAGTGGGTTTTGATTGGCTTGGGGGCTGGAGTTAAGCAAGTTTCGCAAAATTGGTGGATGTTTTTTCACTTAACTGCTTAGGTAAGCTTGTTTATGGAAATATTGGGAATATTTGAAAAAAATATATAAGAATTTATTAAAAAGTTCCTAAAAAATATTTGAATAGCTATAGACGTGTCGCTCGTCAGAATTCCAATAAGGATCGAATTGGTGCTGAACGGCTTAAAAGGCAAAGCAAGCAGGTTAGACGAATGCAAATTGACGTCTATGGTTATAGTTTCCTTCATTGCAAGATTTAGATGCAATAAGAAAAAGAGCTGTTTTCAAATTTAATGAACAGTGCAACTCATACTAGTGCTCTCTGAGAGCGCTCATCAGCATCTCGATATAGGGGAACTGTGCAATGGCATTTACAGTCCATAAGTGCTCCTTCTGCAGAAACATAATCTGGTCACCGATGGCCAGGACATACTGAGATTATGGATCGAACACTTCTTCAAGCCGCTGAATGGCAGTGAAAATGTTACTCCCGGAATCCCCAATTGAAGATGATATACTAAACATTCCAATCATAGTCGGATGATGAAGTAGGAATAGCGATTGCCCATTTAAAAAACCACAACAAAACGACGGGAGCCGATGGCTTATCGGCCGAGCTATTCAAATACGGCGACATAGAAGTGACAAGGCACATGTATTCGCTTCTTTGCAGAACATGGCTGAACGAACACATGCCTGACGATTAGAGCATCAGTGTGCTGTGCCCAATTCATAAAAAGAAGAAACTTAAGGTCTGAACCAATTCACGTGTGATAAACCTTTTCCACATCGCATGCAAGGTCCTATCGAGCGTATTGTGTGAGGGCATAAAGCCCAGAGTCAACGAACTTATAAGATCTTATCTTATTAGGCCACTCTTCGACTTGATAAATCCACCATTAATCAGATATTCACCATGCGCAAATCTTGGAGAAGACCGAGAGAAAAAAATCGATACACACCACCTTTTCATCGATTTTAAAGCTCCCTTCGACAACATTATAAAGAGCTGTCACTTCGCCGCTATGTCTGAATTTGAAATATCTGCAAAACACATAAGGCGATGTAAACTTACCTTACCAAGATAATACCAATAGTGCAGTCAAAATTGGGAAGAATCCTTCAGAGCCGTTCGGCACCAACAGGATAACTACTTATAGTGGGATTTATGTAATTTGATAATGGGGAAAATATTACAAGGTGTAGAGCTCAATAGACCAGGTACAATCTTCTACAAGAGTGACCATCACAAACGCACCGTAAGTTCTGCTTTCTCCAGGATAGAATAAGATTCGAACGAAATATCTCCTGTCATCAAATAAACAGTCACGCGTTCACCACTCGGCACCCACGTTACTATTGAAAATCATAACTTTGAAGTTGCAGATCTATCTTGGAACCAGCATCAACAATACCAACAGCATTGCCAGCCTTGAAATCCAACGCACAACCACTCTTGCTAACAGGTGCTACTTTGGTCTGAGTAGGCAATTGGATGATGTCGACACCTAATTAGACTGCCAAAGGAGTTTTCGAGAGAAAGGTTTTGCGGAGATTTATGGGCCTTTGCGCGTTGACAAAGGCGACTACCACAGACGATGGAACGATGAGCTGTACGAGTTATATGACGACATTGGCATAGTTCAGCGAATAAAAAATATTTCGATGATTTTCGTTGCCAATATTACAATACATTACCTTTGTAAGTACAAATCCTTCAGCCGGTTAAGTCTTCATACGTCGACGTCTCGTTGAACCGTTACGACGATAAGTTTTCCAGTTCCTCAACGGACAAGGGGCTGCTTTGTGCTAATAACCAACTCCAAAAGATGGCAGTATACGAAATAGATGATTCCACTTCGGATTGTGATCAGTCAGAGCAATTACCAAAATTAACTTGGAGGTTTTTGAAGATTATTTAATCTTCCGAAATTTACTTTAGGCTACAAAGATCTTGCGAACACACACCTTGTAGTATTTTGCTCAACGTTAGCCAAGCAGAAGTGCGGTTCATTTGTCCAAGAAGTAGACCACAGCTAACCGGTATGCCAAGCCTTTTTCTGCCTATTTTTTTAAGTTTTGCAAATATATGCTGTAACCCGCTACCCAATTTAGGCTTACCGATAAGTAGCTGGGTGTTATTGACAGAAAGGTCAAGCATTCCCTAACTACCTTTAAGCGAACATTAAGTGCATCTAAACCTATCAGGTTGGCAAAGTAAATGCTGTTGTTCTTTGCTGAAATGACGCTCTGGAACATTACATCTACTGCTTTCTTTATTGCTATCACTGTCGAGTTCCCGGCGAACCGATGATCTAGTGTGAGTCTTGAGTTTCGAATATGCTCAGACTAAAAACCAAACAATAATTCTTAATACATTCGCAGGAAATCTCAACATTTCCAATAGCATTAAAGCATTATGGAGTCCCATAAATATCTGCCAACTTGTACAATGCTCCATTGAAAATCTATGGGCCGAATGATTCAGTGATCACATTGAAGATCCTGATCAAACCGCAAAACAGATCAGCCAACAAAAATTTTAAATGTTCTACTTTGTGCGGAAGTTCTACATTTCTTTCTGCGTTTATTTAAATGATTTTATATTGTTTACTTATTTACCAACGTGAACTTGGACACCACAAATGGCGTACTAATCGAAAGTGAACTCTTATGTAGATTTCATTTCCGTTCTACATTTAGGCGACGAACGCAGCTCGTGCGTATGTGTTTATTCAGTAAAGCGTAGAGTGAAGACTTTCAGGCGTCTTTTTAACGTGTGGCCTTTGGATTTTGATTAAACTTACCTTTGCCATTTACAATTCTTTTCTATTTAGCATTTCATTATTTTTTCGCCAGTTTGGTAGATTTTAGGTTAGCGCCTAAAACCGTACAATGCTTTCTTGCTTAATCAAAATCACACAGCGCAGTGAGCTTCACACATGGTCGCCTGAACCAAGCGTGGCATACATATATTTTACAATAGTATTTATGTGGAATTCTATTTACATACGTATGTATGTGTTTGCTGCACCTTACAGCTATTATTTACTGTAGCTGCTGGTGTACTTCACACTCAGGAAGTTCATTCATTGCGTTGTTTTATTCTCAACCATTTTCCATTTTTACCCATTCTCTTCCCTTCCCCTTTGGCGTTTTCTCGCTTTTCAATGCTTTTTCCGGTAGCGCTTTTTGTTTTTTATGCTTTGTTTCTCCTACTCATTTTCATTTTCGTCAGTATTTTCATCGTAACGGAAAACAAATTAAGAATAAAGCAAATAAAATTGGAATAAATAAAATAGTGAAGGCGCAGTGGCAAGAAACGAATGAATGAATGTATATGTGCTAAATGTTGACTCTACCTTTCGCTGGGTCTTATTTTAAGTAAGTAAAATTAAAAATGTGTTTGTGTATACGCGCAAACATATTGTTTCAGCTTGGGCAAGAGCGTACATCCAAGAACTGGTTGAAATAAGTAAGGGTGATCTTAGTTCAAGCGGTACCAAGAAGCTATTATTTGCTATTCTGTTGTGAAGAAGCTTTATTTTATTTAAAAAAAAAATTATATATAAATCCTTCATTTTAGAATTTGCTATGCTCAGAGGTCAGATCTATGACCTTCAAAATTGTAACTAGTTTTCTCAAATTAGTCCTTTTAAGAGCTTTCTCTCGGCCCAACTCCAGAATATTCGGTTTAGAGTATATGGTTCCGTTGAAGTTTTATTGGGGCATTTGTTAATTAATAAGTCATGACGTTGGAGGGCTTGGCATTTCCTGTCGGAGGGTGACCGCAATCAGAAAAATGTATTTTCTATAATTTTAGATGTTGCTGGAACCTGGAGCCGAATTGTAGTAAGTAATGCTAATAACAAGGCTATTGCGGCCGCCACATAGAATCAAAATATCAGGTGAACAAGAAGAAAACTCTCGGAAGAAAAAATCGAACCTTGCTGAGGACCACAGTAAGCGCTCTACATACTGCCCGCTCTTTGTAAGGTTATGTATTTGATATTTCCAGACCTTTAATTTGGAGTTTGCTACTACCCAACAGTTTGATCTTCTCATAAAAATTAAGACTAACGAGTATGAATGAAAGAAGGAAATATTAATTAACGCAGTGCAGAGAAGAATGTGCATCAAAAACAAGCCTAACGTAGATTCAAAGGGAAAATGCTTCAATCGCACTAGAGCGCTTTGAGAGAACTGATCAACAACTAGATTATAGGAACTGTTTCAAGCTCCAGGACTTAACCATCTTGGTAAGTTACAAGCAAGATCGCAACTAGATTTTCATAACATATTAGATTTTCAGAGGAAATATTTCTCCAGCTTGCTGAATTACAGTAAAGACACTAGTGATAGTGAACCCGAAATCCCAGCTGGAATAACAATTGCACGTTGTAAAATAACAAAAGCCATGACAGCCGACTGAGTTTTTCAAAAATGGCAGAGAAAAAATAACAATGCCGTTAAGAAAAAGTTAGTTACTCTAGTTTTTCACAACGCAAAACCTATCCATAGGAGCAACTGTGAGGAAATCTACTCCTACTTAGAGCAGGGTCATTACACATTAGGTGAAAATTCTCCTGTTCTTCGTCATTTCCTTAGCTCTTATATCATCTTCTAAAAGGGGCCTTAAAAATACCGATCTATAAAGCAATGTCTCATTAAGGTCCCAGATATGTAGGAAATGTCTTTCTTTTAAGAGAGTATAGGACATTCAAAAATAGGCGGATCGTTCATCCGAGGTATTTGTTGATTATTCATTGGAGTATATTTTTTGTATGTGGTGGGTACCGGACCCTATATACAACCGCATGGGATTCGCTATCTCACTTTAGATCGCTTCCAAGCGGCTGTTGGTTGACCACCCAGAGGATACTAAGATCGGAGAACGTGAGCTTTTTGAGCCATATCTAAAAATAACCGTTTCTAGCCACTTCCAAGTAAATGGCAATCAAAAACTTTCCTCAAATACGTGAACTTCATGGTTTCACACCTTAAGTGAGGCGAGTGGTTCGCAATTGTTGATTCGACAATAATCGCGTAAGCGGTGCCTACGCCAAAGAAGAGTAAGAAGATACGACATTCCATCTTCTTCGTTCCAAGAATGTCTGCTAATAAATGCCATAAGCAGCAGTGTTGCTAAAAATATTCCAGTAAAATCTTTGCCGAGAAAAATTTGCAAGGCCACATCTTGCCTAACAAGTTCGCCTGCCCTGCAGTTGCCCTCTACGTCACTGCGCTTACGGATCCAAATGGATGGGGTAGGGATAGTCTATTCTATTCTGCTATCTCACAAAGAGATTTAAGAGAGCCCAGTATGATTTTAGAGTGATGCATATAAAGGCATAATTTTTAAAGTTATCAATAAGGTCTATGTTTGTTCCCTAGCGATTGCAGACCATCATACTACGAGGATGGTTTGGCAAATCACTGCCATTTTTAGAATAAAATTATTTTTCCTGCAAATAAACGGTTTGTTTTTCAACATAGTCTCCTCTTAGCTCCATATTACTAGTCTATCGTTTTTTTTTTTAATTTTTGTAGCTCTTCCAAAAAAATTTTTTTTCAAGGCCCTCAAAATAGGCGTTTGTTTCTGTGATGATCTCTTCATTCGAACCGAGTTTTTACTGCCCAGTCATTTCTTCAGGTTTGTAATCAAGAAATAGTCGCTGGGAGCTAAATCTGGAGAATATGCTCATGGGTATCAGTTCGTAGCTCAATTTATGAATTTTTGCCATGGTGACTAAAAACGTGTGCGGTTGTCCTACTTCAAATCATAATCGAATATATCCAAAGGCTGTGAATCATCTTTTCTGGTGATCGGCCTGGCCTCTTTTAAGATAATTGATGGTAATGACACCTCGTGAATCCAAAAAGAAAAAACTGAGACCATGACTTTTTGAGTGGGTACAGGTGATATGTCTACAGCCTCAGGCCTCTCACGCAATTTTATTCTTCGATGTTCCAATATCATTCCTTGCATTTTATCGACAATTTCTGGTGTGACAACCTTATTTGCGCCTCTTGCCTTAGTTTCCCATGTGATGGTAAAAATGCTTAGTCAGCATACGAAATTTACTTTTATTCATATTCGTTAAAATTCACGAGGTCGTCTGCTTTCTATTACTGTCAAACACAAATTAAATTGAGCACCTTGCTAAAAATTTTAAAGCAGATTAGAAAATTTATCGGCAGATTTTGGAAAGAACCTGAAAACTGAGGGACTGGTGAACTATGAATATATTTGTGGTTTTGCAACCGCTGAAGTGATTTTAAAGAATGAAGATTTCTTCATTTCTTCACTCGGAGGGAGATTTTTCATATGATGCAATTGTGTATTTCCTATTGAAGAAGACAAGTTCCATTTTATATTTTCTTTTATGGAAAATTTACTGCATTAGATAACAAAAAGCTCTAGGCATTTCACGGTTATGTCGGTATTATATCATTCCAATCAATACCTGCAGCAATGGAGTTCAGTGTAAGATTCCAGAGCGTGAATGAGGAAGCTTACCTCTGTTGACGCTCACTATTCTATAATGAAACAGCTAAATAATGAACTCTACCGATATTCTATTTTCATCTAAGTTCCCTAGTGCAGATTTTACGGTGTATGGCAGTAAGTTAATGAAAGCTGACTCTTTGTCCAAGAAAGCGAAGAGACAAGAGTCCTTAGTGAGGGGCATTCCTATGGGATTATTATAAGTTTGTCGAGAGCAATTTCCGATGATTTGCTGTTCTGGCATGCATGCTGGTCGTCGGTTTGTAGGTGCTTGTTAGCCGCTTGTGAGAGAAAGTATCGAATGACGCTCTCTTGTGTCTCAAAAGATGATATGCTCATGAAATTTTGTTGGTAACTGTTTTTGTCTTGTCCATCCTGTGATATAACTACCACTGAAAATAGGAAACAGGACGAGGTCAACAATGTATTGTTTTCTGTGATACGTCAAAATGTTCGTTGTTTTGGTTTTTGTTTTTGTTTTTGTTGTTATTGTTATTGTTGTTGTTGTTGTTGTTGTTGTTGTTGTTGTTGTTGTTGTTGTTGTTGTTGTTGTTGTTGTTGTTGTTGTTGTTTTTGTTGTTGTTTTGTTGTTGTTGTTGTTGTTGTTATTATTATTATTATTATTATTGTTGTCTTTGTTGCTGTTGTTTTTTTTGTTGTTGATGTTGTTGTTTTGGTAACAGCAAAAATATTCTACGAATTAGATTTCGGGCAATATTACTGGGGTGATATTCCTTGGCTGGACGAAAGTCTGGATCGTTCCAACATAAATACTCAACTGTTGCGTGAACTATTGGAATTTAGTCGCCTCTAACGTCAGGCATGACTTACCGCGGGTAAATTCTTGAACTCTTAAACCGCAGGGGAGTTTCGTTTTAGTAAATTACAGCGGTCTGTTTGAGAATTATTCAATAGTTACCATTCCATAAGAACATTTTTCGAAAGTCTTTATTTTTTTAATTTCCAACGCACAAAATCAATATACCCGACGCAAGAAAATGCTCACAAATATAAAATACGAAAATACAAATTATGAATTACCCAGAAATAAGAAATCAGCGAAGCACTTCTGAGCATCACCTGCTGTTCGTGTTAATGAGAGCAGCAATTTTTAAAAAAGTCTGTCAACAACTGCTTGCCACAGTCAAAAAATATTCATAAGTATGAGTTGACACTGAACTGGAGGCATAAAGTGTGCTGGCAGGCAGCAACAGTAGCAGCAGGTGATGATGATATCAGCAACATTACTACATGCGCTGTTGTGTATTTTTTTTCAATGTTATAGCCAACTCAAGTCACACCAGAGCAGCCCCAACCCCCCACCAACTAAGTTAGGCTAGGCCACCTACGAGGCCTTAAGTCAAAATAATAATACGAACTGAATGAAATGTGAATTGCCGTCTCTGGAATGCAACTGATGACGACGGCCTGCAAGTAACGCAAGTAACTCCTTTGCTTTACTGAAATGTTGGCGTTGAAATGAAAAATGCGTCGCGTTCACCGCGACTTTAATGCAAAGTCAACAGAAAATAGCCAAGGGATATTTTATAATGATATCCTGCATGTTTTTGTGCCACCGGCCGCTGACGCTCGCTGCGCGTTGCGCTGTAGGAACGCGTTTTATAATAAACTTTTATTAGCACAGCGCAGTTGGATTATGTGATGGCTGCGGTGCGATGTGGTGAGTGGAGAGTGAAATTGTGATTGTCACCTTTTTCGCGCGCACTTTTTCCACAACAATGCAGTTTTACATATATATTTGCAAATAAATATGAACTTTCATGCATATATATATATATAAGTATGCAGCACAGCTATGAGCGTATATCCTTCAAATCAGCCAACCGAATTCACTCCTTTCTACCACTCGCCTTTGCATTTTTCCCACTACTTCTTCGCTTTGCGTTAATGAGCATCGGATTTGGTTTATTAATGAATGGCAAGCGTGAAAGCGTAAACGAAAAGCACAAACAAAAACAAAAGGTGCTCACCATAAGTAATAATCATAAAAATAATAAGAATAATGCCTTGCCTACTTCATGCCACAACACAACACAGTAAATCCTTAAACTAAATGAGAAGGAGTTTACGCAGTAAGCAAAAACAATATATATAATAATTACAAAATATGACTTAAGCTGGATTACAGATTGCGCGCGCGTAATAAGAATGCAGTCGTTAGTCGTTGGTGTCCTTGAGAAATAAATTAGAATAATTCAACACTAAAGGACTCATAGTATACTCATATACCCAGATATTCGCATCTTTCGGTATGTTTATTTCACAGCACTGCTTAGCGTAGCAGAGCAAAGACAGCTAGGCTGGCAGCTGGAGAAGTAATGAATTAATGATAAGCTCAACTCAAGGCTGCTCAGGTGTGTCAGTGGTAGTATGGAAATTGGGTTAATCATTCATCCAACGGAAATTATTTTAAGAACTAATTTCAGTGTATTAAAAGACATAATTACTTAAATTTTAATTATTTTAATTTAGTTAATAATTACAAATTTTTTGGTCTATACAATGACTATTAACAACTGAGCTCATTACATTTTGTAAGAAGAGTAAGAAGTAGCGGGTATTGAAAAAAATTAAAAAGACAATGCTGAAGTTGATTCACTTAAGTTATTTCATATGCCAATGTTCTTTTGCTCTTAATTAAATTTAAAACTCAAAACTCAGTACTGTTACATATGTAACCAGCATAATAATATAGTACCGGTTTTTTCCACAAGCCGGCGCTTTTTCGACGAATTTCCTCTTTGAAATGCTCAGATAATGTTCTTTACTTACCGTCTGATCTACTAGCAAGAATTCCGGTTATACAATATCGCAATAATAAAAAAAACAATCATAATTTCCTTGGATTTTTTATTGACCTTGACGAGATTTCTTTGGTTTCGGCTTTGTAAAAAACACCATATGGAAGCCTATCATCTGGCGTGCATATAAAAATACGATATGTTTCATGAGCGACAAAAAAAAAACGAGATTGAGTGCTTGTAGAAAATTCAAGTCTTTCGGAACTAGCCGAGCAGTAAAGCATTCATCCCTAAGTGTAGAAAATTGAAAAACACCGATGCACAAGAAACAAAGAGTTCAGCGATTAGATCTAATCCAAAATACTAAACATTTTATTATATTATTGTTCTTTCTACATATTTGTATAACTGGAGGTAGTTTGAGGTTAATCACTAGTTAAAGTCTCCCACGAAAATTTTCAGGATTGTCCATTTTGCGGTTTCCAAAATAAACATTAATAAAATATATGACCGCCTTGTGAATTTTTGCAAACTTCGATCCGTCTATGGTAATTTTCGTTCACTTTTTGGCAGATATTGGGCAGTATCTCAGCCGTAACTTGACGAATATTGGTTTTCAAGTGATCAAGAGTCAAAGGTTTATTCGGAACAATATGGTTTTCGCTTAGCTTCACAAAAAAAGTCCAACGATGTCAAATCACACGATCTCGGTGGCCATTTGACATTGCCAAAGCGAGAGATGGCATGCGGTACCGTCTTGTTGAAACCACATACTGTCCAAGTCGTTTTCTTCAATTGTAGTCCAAAAAAAGTTGGTTGTCAGACAACCATAATGCTCCAAATGGACAGTGACAGAGTCGCCGTTATCGTTTTCAAAGAAGTAGGGTCCAACAACACCTACGGATTAAAGAGCGCAGCAGACAGTAAGTTTTCTTTGGTATATATTAGACTTTCTTCAAGTATTTAGGGATTTTCAGAGGGCCAAATGCGACAATTTTGTTAATATAGGTATCCACGGAGTGAGAAAGGTGACTGGTCGCTGGAGAAAATTTTGTTCGAAAAATCGCGGTCCACTGCTGGTTGTTCAATCACCCAATCGACGTACCTACGGCGTAGTAAATGGTCAGTTGGCTTCAGTCGTTGTGCGAGCTGGACTTTATTTGGATGTAGGTATAAGTCCAAGAGCAAAATACCTTGAGAAATAGGCACATTCAGGTATTCGGTAACACTTTCACTTTTAGCAGCGATATTTGAGGAACGAACAAAACGAAGATGAAAAGACCTTAAAATATCTGTAATCGATCCAGTCTTCTTAAAATTTCTTTAAAATTGCTTGAATAGTTCGACGATTATGTGCATTATAATCTTCTCTTAAAGCACGAAACGTGGCTATGCTTGAGTCACCATTTTTGTAGTAGGTTTCAACAATTTCATCGCGTTGTGCGGTTGTTAAGCGACCCATTTTCATAAATGTCTGACTTTTAACTAAAATGAAAAATTTTTGGTTTGACTGTTCAGTTTGACAGATGTCAAAATACAGCCCTTCAATTTCGAAACCAATAAATGGATATCCCTCAATATCATTATCCCTAAATCAGCCAAATGCAATATGAAACGGACGACTAAAAGTAGTTCACAACCATATGGTTGTAATCGAATCGTAAAACTTAAAACTATATATACTAACATAATGCAGAGATCTAATTCTTATCCATCCGGTCTAAATTTTTGTTTACAAATCATGTCTATTTTCGTCATATTTTTGATTTGTTATCGGATTCACGGAAATAAAGTATTATATATGTTAATGTAGACGAAAACATAATTACATATATATATATATATATATATATATATATATATATATTTTGCGCTTTGTAACCGCTGAAGCGATTTTCGGCCGAATTACATATAATTTTACTAATTATCAAGCAAATCGAACTTGCACACTGGCCCATTTCCGGCAATTGTTTTGCTTGACAAAACCATAATCATATTTATCTCCATAAAATTCGAATTTGGTCTTGCTTCTAGAAAGAAATGAGTTTCAAGTAAGTTCGCTTTTTTTTAATAGACCGGTTCCAGGTTCACTCCTCGGTAGAAAAAGAGGTATTATAATACTTAACTTTGTTAAACAGCTACCTGTGTATCAAGTTTTAAATAAATTGAAGCCCAAAAAGATTTGTGAATTAGATAGGTATCAGGTCCACTTCTTGGAAGAAAATGTTGCGTTCGGTTTAAACTAAGCGTTAGGCTACCTACGTTCCAAATGTGAACATAATCGAACCAAATACGATTTTTTGGAATAGGTCGGTTAATTTTTGGATATTTCTTACTTGGCTGGAGACCAATCCGAGCTGGTGCGAATTATCGAAATCTGTCTAGGGGTTCTTGAGTTATAAGCATTGTAACTAATATCACTTTTTTATATATGTATATATAGGGTGCGCGATACGTTTTCCGCACAGAACCATTATTTTCGCAATAAAATTGCACTATTTGCAAGCGTTGTTCAGGCGTGAGTCTATTCACGATGAATTGCCAAACCTCTCAGTTTGGTAAATAAATAATCACTTGACAGCTGTTAAATCGGTCGCCATCTTGAAAAGTAATGCCAACTTAAAGTTCTATACCTCTATAAAAAACACCCTATACATGAAATTTGTTTCTTCACTTCATTCATACACACTTATTTGGATTTATTGGATAAATTTCTAACATCTGCTTTCAAAAACATTTATTACAGAGCTTGGTGCAAAATATTTTTAACCTGTCGAATCCATTTTTTAACTGACGTTTTCCTAAGCACAATTTATTTAAGTAAATTAACGTAATCCTGAAATTCTACGTTGATTCTTGTATGCGCTCTGCTTTACCAAATTTTTTATTAGTCCGAACTGCGCGCCTTTCAGCATTAGGGGTGGATCGAAACTCAACGCAAGAGTTGATGTTCAAGAAACTCATCTTCTGATTTTATTTTAGCACCACTCTGAGCAATCTATTTAAGTTTGTTTGAAGTGAGATCGGAGGAAATAACGCGAAATGTTCTTTTTTACTCGTAAAATAAAAATAAAACAAATAAAAAAATTCTGAAAGTAGATTGCCATTATTAGCATACGACAAGTTAACCTAATAATAGACAGTTCTGGAGCCACATAGTGATATAGCAATGGACCTAGTCTGCGATATTATTTATATTGATGCACCAAAATCAATAGAAACATCACCTGTCAAGTTGGGAATAGAAAGAAGTATGTTCAGAGCTCATTTTTTTTCAGATGGTAGGTGGAAGCCCTAAGCCTTCAGAGCTTAAGAACTGGGTGCCGGATCAGGATGAAATGAAAAACATCAGCAACATGCAAAACCACCAAGGCTATGTGCAAAAACAGTAAAGGAATTAACCATTTCTTGCTTATACTATCACACAAGAAATGCAGAGTACTTGTAGGCCAAATGACACACACAACCTATTGGAACCATGTAATCCGAATGGGCTTTCGTAGCAGAGAAAACTATAGGAAATGCCGGGAGGAAGGCATTAGTGAGACGTCATAGCACCTAATATGTTTCTGCTCGAAATTAGCTAGAAGACGTCCTAGATAGAAGCTTCGCAGTTCAAAGAATTACGTGAGGATATTGGATATTAAGGCTCTTTTGAAGTTTGCGAAAAGCGTTGACGTCCCATACGGAGACTGCTTTAGATCGCAATAAAATGGAAATTCATTTAGCAAAGAATTTTCAAAAATTCATAAAATATTCTGAAACATCATACTTCTCTTTGCTGATGTTCAATTTCTTTGAAGTTCATAGTCACCGAGAGAGAGAGAGAGAGTGTGTAGGTTCCAGAGACGTGAAAGTGGTCAAGTTCGCTTTAATGCAATTCGTCCATACTATTTTACCTTGCAATTATGCGTTTTCCTACCCTTGGAATATGTTCCAAAAAGTAACCAGCTTCCTGTGGAATTTATTTCAAGCTTTGCCCAGAATTTCTGGGGTTGAAATTTTATAATTTGAGCATTTTTTCCTCTTATTTTCGACAGTGTTGCTTTATTATCATAAAACAAAATTGTATTTTTCTTCATGGTCACGCTGGAGATATCCAGTCTGGATTCTTTATTTTCCTGCCATCACTGATATAGCGTTGACGTCAAGCCATTAACTTCAGAGTCAATAAGTCTATTTTCTCTCTTAGATCACATTTAAAATACTATTACTCTCAAATCGAAATGTTTAAAAATACAATTATTCATCAAAAACAGAGTTATCAACCGTTGTTTGAAAGATGTTTTCCATACCATACCAATCACCTCAACCTAGGCGAGTTCTCGAAGTCAAAATAATTCGCAAGTGACAATGTAAATGTGCTAAACTTCAAGCTGAAGAATAGTAATTAATTTGATGAAAATGTTGCCACACACACTTCAGTGAGCTCACGAGCTCCATTCGCCTCTTCTCTTCTCGCTATAACAATTCACTGGAACACGATTAAGTTAAGTTATGTTAAGTGATGTGATGACGTGACAATCAATGTGTGAGTGTGTGAATAAGCATAACTCACCAAATAGAATTTAATTAAAAAAGCTTAAACGAAACTAAGTAAAGCCAAATGGCAGCTAAATTACTTCGTGCAATCAACGCCCACCGCGTCTGTACTTCAAAAGCGCCGATAGTAGTATTTAATAGCACCGACAGTACTTGAGATAGTAGTAGTAGTAGTAGTATTAGTGATGAAATTGTTAAATATCAGTAGCAAAGTAATTAAAACCACGACAACGACTAGGACAACGAAGACGCTGATGATGATAATGGTACTCGTATTATGGCAGGGCTGAGAGTGGCAGTAGGAAGAGAGATGGGGAAGCAGTTAACATTGAGCAAATTTCAGCTGCTATCTTCTTGGTTGATGTGGGTATAAAGTTAAATAAAAGTGGCGGTGCTGGCAACAAGACTCCACCTGCTTCCAGAAAAGCGTCGAGGAAGCTAAAAACAATAACAACAAGCCAAACAAAACGCACGCCAAAGATTGCCGCCCACTTAACGCAAATTAAACGGCGCTTAGTCTGTTGGTAGGCGTTAAACAACCAAAGACTTTTGTAGGTTAAGTACGAAGTGAGTAATACGAAGAGAAAAGAGAGAGTGAGAGTAGGAGTGGCAGATTGCGGGTATTAGTAGCAGCGAGCTCAGCTGTCATAGCAGTAATTTCAGCATGTCATGTCAATTCTAATAACGCGAAATTATACGATTCATTAGTGTGCAGCAGTACAAGCAGGCAAAAGTGAGTGTAATGAGTAAAAGAGCGGTTGGAGAGGATGGTAAGCCGGAAAAAGTATGCGAAAAAAGGATTAAGCGCCACTATTGATGACAACCGAGTGAAGAATTCAAAAGTGAGTTGAGGTACGAAGTAGTTAAGGGGAATTTATCTACTACTAGGAAAATTCCATACGGAAATATGCAGCTTAAGCGCAGCAATACTTCCCGTCCCACCCCACAATCCCAATCCAATGTCATTCAACTAACATTTTTTTCTTTAAACTCCCCCTTGGAGTGAGCAGAAAAATTCTTTAACTTTAATTTCTTTGCAAGTTTTTCACACTAATTTCTTTTCATTTTTTAATTTGTTTGTTTTTTCCCCTTTAATGAGCCGTTTAAAAATATTTTCCATTTTCTACGCTTAAATAAAATCGTGAAAAATGAAATGAGCGCCGGTCTCACTGTACCAGTGTATTCGTGTGTATGTGTTTGTAGTTGTGTACAAACAATGTTGGCGCATATCGCGCTTTTAATTAATCGTCCTGTGTCATTTAATCGACGAGTAATTAAAGTGCCATCAAGGCAAAGCGTAAAAAGTGTGAAGAAACAATTTGAGAAAGTAAAGAAAAGTATGCCAAGTCAAATGGGGAAGTCAGCGCAAATCATCTATGTTACAGTTAGTTGAAGGAGCTGGTTTTGCCTTGACTATTTTCCTTTTTTGAATCTTCTCTCTGTTCATACATATATTCTTATCTAAGTTTCATAAGTTCTAATGAAAGCGACGAAGCAAGCAATTGACATGAAGCGGCGATTGGACAGTTTAGACAGCTTTAGAATTGTTGATATTTAAATTGAAAAAATGAAAATGCTGTGAGTTTTGAAATTGAGAAAAATTGCTGAGTAAGGAATTCAGTTATTATATTGAATCCAAAGTCCAATTGCCTCAATGAAGGTGTTAAGATAGGCTGAGACCGAAAAAAATCCAAGATCGAGAAAATATCCAAGTTGTACTCATTGTTTTCTTCGACTATCAGGGCAGAGGATTTAGAAATACTTATCACACATATTATATTTCTTATGTAGCACACAGCATATTACAGAGGTTGTCCAAGATATTCAAGCTAAACGAAACCAACTCCAATAATTATCCCTGATGCGGTCTCTTCCAATTTATCTTGTTCAAACTCAAGTCATATGACCTATGCTAGCGTGTTTAAAGCAAATGAACAGCCTCCTTCCATAATTATTTCCAGTACTGGAGTAGAGACCGTGATTCTCGAATTCTCGAATTGACTCAGAACATGACACATTTCATGTCAAGCATGCACAGTGTGGCCCATAACCTAATAAAAGCAAAACCAAACGCGTCAAACTTTAATGACCAAGAAATGAACAAAGCTCGCGATGGTACAGCCGTACTCATTAGCAACCGCTTAAATCATAGTTTTCTCCACTACTTTTTAAACAAGCTAGTCAACTTCAGTCACTCTCAAAAAAAGTGGGTTGCCCTTATTTTGGCCGCTTTATATTGTTCGCTACGGTTCGTAACAACAGAGAAGCAAAATATTGAATTTTTCAAAATGCTCGTGGGAAGATTTTTAGCTGTAGGGGAATATATAAATCGAAGCATACTCATTGCAGCTCGCGAATATCACTATCCTTTTCTTCGTACGACATGCAAAATTAACTGACTTAGATATAAAAAATACACATTCACTCACATGCAGATTAATCCCGAAATAGAGATACTGATATTTATAACGAAGTACTTGTATTCAACAGTATGCTAGCAATAACAGTGTCCTTAGCAACACCAGAACAGACAACGCAGCTAAAACCAAAGAAATGAAAACCAGTATCGAAATATAATTGCTTTTTAAAAACAAGCGATGCTTGCGTAGTGAATAGCAAACGCATCGATCGCCTGATTGAAAAGTTTCCATTGCAGATGGTAGAGAAAAAGACGCGACGAAAAAAAAACTAGAAAGAATATCCTATCGTCTTTGCCTCCAAACGTTGCTTTGGAAAGCTAGCAAAAATCTTAAACTAGTTAATATGGAAGCACTGTTGAGACTACGTAATTGTTCCTGGGCCAGAACTAAAGAAGAAAAGGCAATTTGTTTTGTAGAACACCTCCGTATTGTATTCCAGCCAAATACTGCTCTAGATATGCAGCTTTGCCACTAAATTAGTGTTTCAAGATACAATGTTTCTTGCAGAACATCTGCTTCTGAACTAAAAATATCTGCCCAAAATATCTGCTGGATACGATTATATCACACTAAAGATGGTAAAAGAACTGCCGAGCATTGTTCTCGTTTCTCTTGCAAAGCTATTCAGTGTCATATTGAAGCTAGGATATTGTCAATAAATATGGAATAAATCGTAACAAAATTATGATAGCTAAGTGAGGCTTGGACTCAATCCTGCCGACAGCATATAGGCAAATCATCTTGTTGCCCTGCCTTTCCAAACCTTTTTGAAAAAGTTCTACTATCAAAAATTTCTCTCTTTTTCTATGAAAATGTTATAATTTCTACAGATCAGTTTGGGCCTCCCGAAAATCATATCACAATAGAACAAATAAATCGTATTTAAGAATTCAGAGTGTGCCTCGGCAGTTTCTTCTAATGTGATTAAAGCATTTGACAAGATGTGGCAATATGGATTAATTTATAAACTTAAACAATCATTACTCAACACGTTCCACAACATCATTGAATCCCACTTGTATAACAGCCGACTCACCGTAAAAGTAAATGAATATATAACAGAGGTGTATCCAGTTCTTGGTGTATGCAAGTTCTTGGATTAATGTTGTATATATAAGTACTGTTCACCGGAGACAAAATTTTGCGAAAATGCTAGAGTTCTAAACCTACAGAATATAAAAGAAAAAATAGAAATCGCCACACAAAAATACATACAAATTTATGAAATCATCTGAATCCTATGGCTAACACCTTGACCACAGCAACTGGTCAAACCCGCCTAAAGAGAAGGAGAAACCATCATTCTGAAAAGCAACATTGAGCCAACAGCCCATTCCTGTGAATAGGCTAACAAAACTATCTAACACTCGGTTTGAATCTCTTGTATACCGTTCGAGCACAGATATCACTAAAAGCATTACATCGATCGTTGCAAGCTTCTTGTCGCGCAGTAGTGAGTAGTTGCAGTCGTATTGTTGCCACCTGCTCTCTTCACTTCGAGGCGTAGTCGATTTTTTTTCTTCTTCGCACCTTCCGCCTTTCTTCTCTCTATTAGCTTCTTTATTTCAAGATAGAACCCCTTTTCTTCTTCTTCTTCTTGCTATGTTGGTCATGAGCATGCTTTCTATTGAAGTGAACCAGAAAATTACTCATCGCGTCGGGTAATTATTTTCATTCATTACAGTAACCACGATAACACTTTCCCCTTTCCTTTCTTGATTTAAGGTATCAACTGTGTGAGTGGAATTTAGACTAATGGATAATTTCATTCAACCATAGATTTTAATGGTCTCATGGTCCTGTATCCTGTAGCCGCTGAAATATCTCATTCGACAAAAAAAAATCCTCTTTAAAATCGCTTACAGAACTTAAGAATATTCCTTATTTTTTTTAGAGCTCTAGATATTCGAGTCTCGAGCAATGCAAGCAGGTCGATGCTCGCTCGGTACTCGAAACCAAGGAGTAGAGTAGGATAGAGAGAGAATATGACATATTATGGTATTTTAGTATGAAATTACTTGTATTTCCCTAGATATGATGATATTATGGTATTTTATTTCGAGTTACAACGACCGAAGGTCGTTGTGACGAAGACCCCCCATAGGAGGACTATGACTCTTTTTTAGGGCTAAAAAGTACCGTTACCTTACTTCTCATGTACTTGCATGTACTTTTATACACTTTCATGCACTACTATGGTATTTACCCATACACACACATTGAGACATATGGGCACGGGAATTAAGTACCGTTATTTTTATATTATTATGGTATATTCACTTTCAGAGTACCGTTACTTTTAATACTACTATGGAATTTTGCTTCTAAAGTCCCGTTATCTTTTTTAAAAATCGAAATCATATAAGGCGATATCGGAGAATATCGACATGCATACCGTTTGATAGGTCTTGAAATGGTTTACACTATGGTAGAAACTGCGTGCTTGTAGCACTCACGGTTAGGGAGAAAAATGATAAAATGCAATATGCTGGTTTTAAACACTTTTTTAAAAATCGATAAAAACGTATAAGGAGCTATCGGAAAAAATCGATATGCATACGGTCGGATAGGTATTTAAATGGACTATGGTATTCGAAAAAGTTGTGCTTGTTGCTCAAATGCTATAACTAGTCGAAAAAATTCTTGATCTGTATCATTTTTGAACAGACACAAATTAAAAATTGCGAAAAAAAATTTAGGTTAAAATAAACAAAGATAAGTTAGTCGCCGGGTGAGTCAAGAAAAATAGTCCAGAATTTTCGATAAATATATTTTGGTGAATAAAATGACATATGCTTTGCAGTCTCCGACAGTAGATATTTCAGGAAGTAAAACTGTTATAATCAGGTAACCTGATAACCAAGATAGGGGTTGGATTGGATGAGAAAAGGCCATCGTGATGTTGGTAAATAAGTACCAGGCTCCTTTTATGTCTGCTGGTTGAACATAGAAAATAATGGAGGGCTTGCTGTATTGAGCACTATGTTAGAGTCATTCGAAGTGAGCTACGTTTTTGGATAAAACATTTTTTTGAGATTTTAACTCAGATATTGGATATATAATTTTTATTCCGAATCAAATAAAAACAATGAAGTCTTTTAAAGAGGACTTGTTAATCATGAAGACCATGTTCAAAGAGACTACACAAGAACTACGCCGTAAAGCGATTTTGAGAAACTGTTGACACAGAAGACTTTTTTCCGATTCAAACAAAATTTTCAAGCTGTGAAGAAGGGTAAATCAACAGTTTTTTATGAAAGAAAAAAATATACAAGGAACCCCTATCAACTTATAAATTGCCTCACGGCTGACGAACTGACGTACATTAGTGACGTTTATTCACTTGCCGGGCAATAAATCTGCTCTACATGCATGTCCGGCGTATTTTATTACACTACTGTGATATGTTGGCAAAAACAAAAACAAAAACGGGACGCTTTTTTTAATAGACTAAAAGTGGTTAAGTTTAGCTCGGCTTTTGCTACACAAGAGGGAATGTTGCACTTTTTTTTTGGAATATGTACATATATATATGTGGCTCACATGAGCAGGTATCGAAAGGTGTTTGCCTGCGTATGTGCTTTACTGTGGCAGCTCAAATGCGCTACTTCCGATTTCTTGTTATTGTCTATTTCCAGTTTTACGAAAAATTACCCACAAACTTTTCTCCCTCGACATTTATGGTGGTAAACTGAAATGCGATCCTTGCTGCCGATAACAACCGACAATTGGACAGCTTTTGCGTTGGTATGCAAATAAATTTGTGTGGAGCGTACGTAGTTAGTTGGCTTATTGTAAGGGTGTAGTGGAAAAAGAGGGTTAGCTTGTTGAAAAAGATTTTGTTTTTCATTCATAAATACATATTCTCATGAATATGATCCTAAAACAAGCTCAACCAAGGACCTTACGAACGTAAGTTAAAGTCTACTCCTTGGTTTGTGGATTTATCTTTTAAAACTTGCGCACAGCACTGATGACGTCCCTTCAAATAAGAATACGAGCTACGTCTCTGTTCTTCCTTTATATCGTATGAGTATGTAAAGCTAAATCTCTAATGTTGTGGGGCTGTTTTTCATAATTATGTGCACTTTTCACGTTTAATAAGTTAATAAATCTAACACCAACAACAGGAAGTTGCGGTCAGCTTTAAGCGCCAGGTGAAATTTTCAGTATTGTTTTCCTTTTTTCGCACTTATAACATAAACTGCAGTTTTGTGTTTTGAATATTTTTTAGAGTAAAAATATATAGACATGCCTGTATAGGTCTCTATAGGCTGAAGAAAGAAGAATAGTTTAAGTCCACTCTCTCAAAAACTTGAATTTTCATTACTATACAATTCGAGTATTTTCTTCTCATTTGCTAATAATAGACGGCATGAGTAAGAGCAACTTTGTTGACATAGTCCATTCATCTACTTTCAACAAAGAGTTGAGCTCATCGGGAAAAATCATCTTTGTGCCGATTGAGGCAATCATCTTATCTTATCGATAAAAATGACATAGCGCAAGAAGAGCTTTATGTCAAAGATGCTGTTAGTACTTTTTTGAAGATCATATATATTTGTACGAAGCGGTTTATGGCGGTTTTAGTGTAAGAACAAGCGGTACATATGTGTAGATGCTCTGAGAAAGAAGGTTCATTGCTTACATGACTAGAACAGAAACTGCGATCTGGTCACAAAAAGAGTTTGAAACGAGTGTTACGTCCAAAGGAGATCATAAAGACATAGACTGACAAACTGGATGGTTAGAAATTGCATCTGCTCTAACAACCCAGCTCCCAACGGCCGCTGGTGCAACTTCAGCAACGGTAACCGATTTGATGATAGAGTGGGGCCATTTTGTCCGATGTGTGATGAGTCACTTGCTTGTAATGCCATTTTTCTCAAACTTTATTTCAATGTATCTGAGCCGCTGTACTGGGAGAGATGAATATAAGAGATATTCTTCTTAATTAGAATGCTTACTTTAGACTTACCTGTAGCTGTGACAGATACGGCTTGTTAAGTGTCAGAAGTAAGTCTATAAATTTTTTTTACCTTCTACCAAAGGTTCTAAGATGAAAATGATACCCTCCGCTCTCTCGGCGGGACGTAGCATGAAAGCAATATTTGCTGCCTTGGAACGGTGCAGATTAATTTGATGCATTCGGAAAAGACGTGTGGTTAGCATTGCGTACTACAATTCGGAAGGCCTGAGGTAGAGTCCAGGCTCGGGAAACATCAAAATTATTGATAATGGCAAGGAATGTCAAGCCCTTCGAGTGTATTTCTGACATTAAATAAAAGCTCCTCATAAAAATTCATCCGCCCCTCGGTGGTAGCTTAGTATGAACTCTAGGTCCCTCCATTTGTTGGTAAAAACATCAAGACGCGAAAGCACAAATTGGAGGAGGAGCTCGGCCAAAAATCGCTTTAACGGTTACAAAGACCCAAAGTTGCGATATGAAGAAGCCCATTGCGGCGATTTTCTCTTCTTCAAGGATGGCTATGATATATGTTGCTTCTTTATTTTCCCACTAGGCATTAGAATTCAGGAACTAGTCCCCTTTCATTAATACCTAGTGTCTAAATGCTGCGCCCACGCATTCAAACAGTGAGTGCTTCGTTTCGTTTTCTGTGGACCATTGCCTCTCGTTTCAGCTGATGAGCTGGATGCGCTTGGTCACCCGTCTCGCTCGATTTCCGAATAATTGGAAGCCTGGTGGTAGTGAGTGTTAAGTGGAATAAAATAAAATGTATAAGGAATAATGTAAATATTTAGCTTGATATGTCGCGAAGAGGCCTTCTCTTACACTGTTACTTCTTTCGGCACTCTTCTTAATAAAACTCCTTTGTAAACTCTTTTAAAAAATTTTCATTACTCCCATTTTTCACTCTAAAACTGTATTTAGCTTCAAAAGTCGGGCAAATTGTCTGATATATCTTATCACGGCTTGTTAACTTAAGGTGGTCCTAGTAGTGTATATCTCCAAAACAAATTAGCCTCCGGTGTTCAGAGTTCAAAAGAACAATGCTTTGATCTTAACACCTAAGCTTCTTCTTCCAATTGTAGAGCCTAAAGTTCCAAGCAACAAAAAGTAAAAAAAAAAAAAAATTAAAAATGAAACGAGAAATATCTTACCTTTCAGCGTTGATAAATATTTTGTTTATCCCAAAGTTCTTCTAATTAAAGCTTTATTTTTAAATTTTTTCAATATTTGTGTGTTTACCAACTGTATTAACTTTCACACCATTTCATTTTAATTTATTTATTTTCACTTAACCATTCAGCCTCGTTTACAGGAATAATAAATTTTGCTTAGCTATGCTTTCGATACGAGAAAAAAATTAAAAACTTTAGCGTTTGAACTTAAGTTAGTGCAAGTTAACAGGTAAGTTGGACGTTTATCATTTTCCCTGACTGCTGAAGTCAACGAGAAAAGCTAAAGTTATGCATTTCTACCACCTTTAGAGCTAAATAACTGCTAAATACTCTGTGAAATATAAAACAATGGGGAAAGTAAAGTTGAGCGAGCATAATAAACAAGCAACGGTCCTTTGCCTAACTGATTCACTTAAGTCAACCCGAAAATGTTTGCTGCCTAAAGTGGCATATGCACATAGACATACATACAAACAGACAGACATTGCTCACTTTTAAATGTTGCAATTGCTGCTCACTTCCTCTTTGAGCTTCCGTTATGGCACCTTTTTGGTTACTTATTTCTTCTAGACTGTTTAAAACACAGCAGCATCGCTTGTTGCATATGGAATTGCAGTTTTGTGCACATAACGGTTAGTCGTGAACAATTGGAAAATATATAATATTATTAAAAAAGGGATCAAATAACATAAAATAAAATAAAAATAAAATAAAAAAAATAAAAAAAATTATAAAATATTAAAAATAATATAAAACAAAATAAAACAGTATAATAAAAATTTCAAAAAAAAAAAAAAAAAAAAAAAACTAAAGAAAAAAATAATAGAAAAAAAACTAAATAAAACTAAACAATATAAAAAATTAAATAAAAAAATAAAATAAAACAAAACAAAAAATAACAAGATTGAAAAAAGAAAATAAAATAAAATAAAATAAAATAAAATAAAATAAAAATTTAAATAAAATAAAGCAAAATAGAATAAAAAATTAAAAATTGTATAAAATGAAAAAAAAAAATAAATAAATGAAAAAATAAATAAATAAATAAATAAAATAAAATTAAAACCTAACTAAAAAATAAATAAAAATAAAAAATACAATAAAAAAATAAAATAAAAAACACAATTAAAATAAGAAATAAAGTAAAATAAATCAAAATAAAGAATAAGAAATTAAAATTAAAATAAAATAAAATAAAATAAACTAAGCTGAAAATAATAAAATAAATATAAATAAAATTAAAATTTTTTTTATGAAATAAAATACAAAAAAAAAAAAAAATAAAATGAAATAAAAATTAAAAAAAATTAAAAAGTAAAAATAAAATATAGTAAAATAAAATAAAATAAAATTAGGGTAAAATAAAATAAAAATTAAATTAAATTAAATTAAATTAAATAAAACAAATAAAAATTAAAATAAAATAAAATAAAAATGAAATAAAATCAAATAAAGTTTTTATTTTACTAAACTTTTTATTTTAATTAAAATAAAGAAATATAATGAAAAATAAAATAAAATAACAACATTAAATAAAATAAAAAATAAAATAGAAATAAAACCAAATGAAAAAATAAAATAAATTATATATAATAAAATAAGATAAAATTAAACTAAATTTAATTAAATAAAAAAAGAAAGAAAAAAAAAATAAAAAATAAAAATTCCAGTAGTAATAACAGCTCCAAGCGTGTTCTTCCTTACTTTACAGTCTGTTTCCTTTTGCTGCTGACAACTTTACTTTCAACTTAGTGTTGCACTGGTTGCGTGCGTGTTAACAAGCAATTAAATGCGAATTACATTCTTTTATTCCTATCTGCCTTAATTTGTAGGAATTTATATATATGTATGTATTTTGTTATTTGTTTGTTTGTATGGCAATGTTTTCAACGCCGTTTACTTCAGCTTACTTTATGCCAGCTCCACCAAAAAATTTTTGTTATCATTGTGCTTTGTTACTTTTTCCGTTTGGCGTTGTTGCAATTGCAGGTGTACTTTATTGCTAATACTTCCGGCCTTCTCTACCACATCCACTCTGAACTCTGCTCAGCGTTAAGTGTGCGTGCCAAATTATTTCAGCATTTGCCACGTAAGGTGAAAAAAGTTTCAGCCCCGTTACTTCGAATACACACTACACCCACTACCGACTCGCCACTTTTTTAATTTTTTTCTTGTTAAAAGTTGGTTTGGCTAAGTGAATGCGCATGTGGTAATTAGCGATAATTTTTAATTGCTGCCGAATGAAGATTTATGCGCTACCGTTAGATATTGCCTTCGGTGAATTCGTTATGGCTTAGATCGGTGCAAAGTGATAAGCCTTACGGGAATAACTGAACGTTAAATAGCTACATTTTGATGACCCCAAGTGGCTTTATTGAATTGAGTGAAATTATTGCATTGTGAGTGTATGGCATGGAAACGACGAGGGATGGTTAAACGATTATTATTTGATTATTCTTGATTACTTTGCTAATTGAATGAAATATGTTGACATTTAGCGTTGGAATTCATTACTATACTTTGCGACAACGTTGATTGAGTAACTTTTAATAGCGTAGTGTATAGCAGTCTAAAATAGAGGGTTATCTATGTAGTGGTTTCGAAAGCGCATGGCTGTATTTTGGCATCTGTCAAACTGAGCTGTGAAACCAGACATGTTTTGTTTTAGTTAAAAGTCAGACATTTATGAAAATGGATCGCTTAACAAATGCGCAACACGTTAAAATTGTTGAAACCTACTCCAAAGATAGTGATCCAAACCACGTTTCGTGCTTTAAGAAGAGATTATGGGTCACAAATCGTCCAACTATCCAAGCTATTGGTAAAATTTTAAAGAAATTTGCGAGACTGTATCGGTTTCAAGTATTGTAAGGCCTGTGAATCATCGTTTAGTTCATTCCTCCTCAAATATCGCTGCTGCGAGTGAAACTGTTGCCGAAAACCCGAATGTGTCTATTTCCCGACGTTCTCAATAGCTGGGGCTTTCTGACGACATATTATGGTATATCTTGCACTTGGACTTACACTTACATCCATATAAAATCCAGCACACACAACAACTAAAGCCAGCTGACCATTCACAACGCCGCAGTTACGTCGATTTGGTGCTTGAACAACAAGCATTGGATCGCGATTTTGCAAAAAAAATTTTTTCATTCATTTGCTCTCTGGTTCTGAGGTGTTGTAGGACCTCACTTCTTTGAAAACCATAATGGCGAGTCTATCACTGTGACTTCGGAATGTTATGGTCGTTTGATAACCGATTTGTTTGGCCTGGAATTAAAGTACACGAGGAAATATGGCTTTATTGCGAAATAAATTTCCCGGCCGCGTAATCTCACATCTTAGCGATGTCAATTCGGCCTCCGAGATCATGCGATTCGACAGAAATTTTTTGTGAGGTTATGCAAAAGACAGTGCTCATGCGGAGAAACTCTTAACTCTAGAGCATTTAGAAACCAACATGCGTCAAGTTATGGCTGAGATACCAACGAATATAGTGCAAAAAGTGGACAAAAATTATTTCAAGCGGATCGGGTTTAACAAAAATTCACGAAACGAGCATTTTCAAGCTGTTATGTTGTTGTTACGCCTTTCCAATCATTAAATTTTATTACGAAAATTCACGTTCTGTAAAGAATTTGTTTCGCGCTCTTCGCTCAACTTATGGCCAACCTAATCGGCCTACTGAGCGTACTATTCGGCACACCATTACTCTTGAGACTCAGTGAAGAAAATATAGTGGCCGTAGGTGAGAGTGTACACGAAGACCGTGGAGAGCCTATTTGACGCCGTTCGTAGCAACTTGGTCTGACGTATGGAACTAGTTGGCGCATTTTACGTCGAGATCTTAAATTGAAAGTATACAAAATAGAGTTCGTGCATTAACTGAAGCCACTCGACCTTTCCAAGCGATATCGCTTCGTTCTGTTGGCTCCTGAATACTTCCAAGAAGATCCGACGTTTACAAGCCAAATTTTGTTCAGCGATGAGGCCCATTTCTGACTCAATGGATATGTTATCTAGAAAAATTGCCTCGTTTGAAACGAAGAAAAACAACGGCCATATTTCTTCAAAAATGATGCCGATGCGAACGTAACCGTCTACGGCGACCGTTATCGTATAGTGATAATCTCGCACATAGTCGGCCTGAAATTGAAGCTCTCGATCTCGGCGACATTTGGTTTCAACAAGAGGGCGCTGATAATATCACGTTTCGGGCCGGTCGATTTGCCACCAAAATCGTGTGATATCACACCGTTAGACTTTTTCCTGTGTGGAAATGCAAAGTATTAAGTCTATGCGGACAATCCCGCTTCGATTCAGGTCTTGGAGCAAAACATCACGCTTGTCATTCGCCAGTTACCAGTCGAACTACTCAAGCGAGTCGTCGAAAATTGGAATCAACGGATAGGCCATCTGAGGCGTAGCACCGGACAACATTTGAAAGAGTTAATCTTCAAGGAATAAATACCAAAGAATGTTCTTCCGTATGATAATAAACATTTCCCATTAAATTGGAATTTTCTGTGTTTTTTCTTTAAAAAAAGTAGGGAACCTCGAAATGGATCACCCGTTATGATAAAAAAGGAATTTCATGAATTTCATGTATTTATGTCATATTTATATTCATATATTATACACATTA
Source organism: Neoceratitis asiatica (assembly GCA_030068015.2). Taxonomy (NCBI): domain Eukaryota; kingdom Metazoa; phylum Arthropoda; class Insecta; order Diptera; family Tephritidae; genus Neoceratitis; species Neoceratitis asiatica. Next base: position 35,450,883 of record CM061525.1, on the reverse strand, counting down.
ATTGTAGAATTTTAATTAGTTGAGAACTGTTTGGAAATCACTTTTTTGTCATTAAATCGAAGAAGTACAACCCTATGTACGTATACTAGTATATAAGTAGTTCATTAAAGTCAACATCATCAACTCTAATGACTTTTTCCTTTCACTTTTACATTTACATTTTCCTATACAGAAGCAAACTCTTAATTTTGAAATTTTTGTCATAAAAAGTTATTTCTGCATAAAACTAATAGGAAATGCGAAATTGCAGATTAACACAAATGAAATCCTTTGTAATTTTCACCCACACACACACATACCGTATCCGAGGGCTTTTGTGTGTTTTCAATAAACCGCAAAAAGTTGCAAACAATTGAAAATTTCGTAAGAGTGAAGTACGCAGGAATATACGTATGTGAAATATACCAACAAGGATATAATGTTGGGAAAAAATTAAAGTTTGATCGAAGCTATTTGATAGAAGAGAATAATGGAATTTAATAGTTGAAAATCGAAGACCAGACCAAAAATTTGAAGAAACTCTCGAGTGATCTATATATATTTTGGTAATATTATATTTGAATTAAAAATACATACGGATATATTAACATTTCCTGCCAAGGGGCTATTGAACTCAAAAAATATTTTTTTTTAGAATGTTGTTATATAAGTAGATGCCCTGTCGTCGAGACTATGAATCTCCCGAGGTTATCGTAAATATACAAAAATAAGTTAAATGGGTAAACATTTAGCTGAAGTTGTGATTTGTGTTATTTGACTGCTTTTTGCAGTTTTATTTTCCAGAGGTGGTCACCCCTTTTTTGGAGTATTTTTAAAATAAGTAACATTTACTGCGAATCGCATACTGTTACTTGAACAGCAGTGCTAAATGCACAGCTTAGTTGCTGTTGTTGTGACTGTTCGCAAATGCAGCATAAAACCGAAAAGTTTAAACAATCCGTTTCTCGGTGACAAACCGCAGCCAAAGAGTTGTTATAGAAGTTAAGCGTTGAATGGGTTGGAGTGAATGACTTTCATTTAAAAACTAGTAAGGATGAACTAAAATAATGGAAAGTGTGTATGTGGTTGTGCTTATATGGAAAATGATGGCGATTCTACTTATTTTTACGACAAAACAAACAAGTATGACTGAATTTGATTAAATACAAACCATAGGAAGTCCAAATGTTCAATTTCGGGCGAATGTTTACCCCAAAGGTCCCAAATATTATACCGTCGTTCATATTGAAAATTGTGCAATGTCACCAAAGGCAGTTCTTACAACAGAGAGAAAGAACTAATAATCTCTTTTAAATTTCTCGCTAAGCGTATGCCGTTGGTATTATGTTATATTGGAAAAAATATCTAATAATACTTTGCGAATAGAGTCATAGTCTCGATTAATTTGGAAAAAATTTACATAGAACCATTTCCAATTAAAAAATTATATCTATCTACATGTTGAAGAGTACAGAAGTGATTGGCATTAGTCTTTTAGGTAATATATATTAGTAAATGTTCCGAAGTTTGATGAAAGTCAGCTTTGAATATAATTTGACTCCCCCTGAGACTATAATGTAACACTGCAATGTCTCAAGCTCAAGGTCAGTCTCAAGCCTTTTTACTTTTGACGGCCAGAAATAATGCTTTTACAGGCTCAAGCAGCTCATGACTTCCGATATTAGACCAAGTATCCTTTGGGTAGCCAACAAAAATCCGTTTGGAAAGTGAGGAGGCGAGTCTCTTACAATTGTATGTAGGGTTTAGGACTCACCGCATAAAAATATGCAGTCCAATCAAAAAACAACCAATGAGAAACCATATTTTTGGCGACGACCCATGATTGTTCGCTCTCTAAATTGGGAAGTTGCCAGCTAGTTGATGTCCTCGTCAGACTAAAGGCTGATAACACCGCCGTGTAAGATGTGCGATGGACGGGACATTGCCGGAAGAAGGTGGGTCCTTGTAAAATTTACTACAGCGGGGGAGAACTTAAAGGAGAGAGGAGAGAGCTGAAGAAGGAAGCGATATGCATTTGTAGAAAAAAAACCATGTGTGTGAGAAGCTGGCCGACAAGATAAATGCTCGAAAATTCTATGAAAAAATGCAGCGATATACAGAAGGTTTCAAAATAAGAGCATAATCATGTAGGAACCGAGAAGGTAATCTGGTTACAAATGTCAAGAGCATACTTAGTGTATGGACGGAACACTTCTCCATCCTGCTGAATGGCAGTGGATGGCGAATCCGAAACCCCAATCGCTGGTGATGGTATAGCGGTTCCGATACCTGATTATAACGAAGTTCGAATATCGATTTCAGAGCTATTCAAATACGGTGGTGAAGAACTGAGAAGGTGCGTTTAACAGCTTCTTTGTAGAGCTCGGTCGGGTGAAGAGAAATGAGAACGGTAGGGCACACTGAGGTTCCAATCGTTGGTGCTGATTGGAACCTCAGTCTGCTCTACTCAATCCAAAAAAGAGCGACCTAACGGTCTGCGCCAATGATAAGGAATGAGCCTCCTCAATGTCGCATTAAGGTCCTATCCAGCGTATTATGTGAAAGACTAAATCTCAACCTCAACGAACTGATAGAACTTTAGGCCTGGTATATCCTCCATTGACCCGATGCGCCCAATCACGAGGAGGACCCCAGAGAAAAGAATCGATACACACCACCTTTTCATCGATTTTAAAGCTGCCTATGACAGCACGATAAGGAACCGTCTCAGGAACTCATATGGCTGTGTAAATTGGCCCTAGATAATACCAGAAACGCAGTCAGAATTAGGGAGGACCTCTACGAGCCGTTCTACACCAAACAAGGTTTCAGACGGGGTGACTAATAATATAATAATTTCTTTAACCTGATGATATTGACATCGTTGGCCATAAAAACCACACCGTAAGTTCAACTTTCTCCAGCTTAGACAAAGAAGCAACGCGAATGGGTCTCATGGTGAACGGGGACAATACGAAATATCTCCTACAATCTAACGAAGTCAGAAAGTTATAGATAATTTCGTCCATCTTGGAACCATTATCAACAACAGCCTACAATGTCAGGCTAGAAAAATTTTGCGGAAGATTTATGCTTCTTTGCGCTTTGGTAACAGCGAACACCGTAGACGATGGAACAATGAGCTGTATGACTTACACCAATATAGTTCAGCGAATTAAGAGACAGCGCCCACTCTGGCTTGGTCATCTCGTCCCAATGGATGAAAACCCACAGGTGATAGCTTAGGAAGGGAAAGCGCTCCTTTCAGTGACGGAAAAGGTGGAGAGTGAACTGGTTTCACATGGTATTTCCAATTGGCGCCAATCGAAAGAAGTAAGTAATGACGCTCTTTGGTTACTGTTAACTTGGTTATATTCGCATTAGCCTGGTCTACGAAAGTACAGAAAGAAGTTGTAATCAGCATCAAAAAATTTGATTTTAGCTTCATTTATTTTTATGAACCACAGAGAGTTTTTAAAGCTTTTTAATTTCCTAATAATTGAAAAAAAGGAAATAAAATATTAAACAAAATATAACAAGTAAAAATTCAGAAATAAAATTCAAAACAAAAACTATAATAAAGGGTGTTTTTTTATAGAGGTATAGAACTTCAAGTTGCAATAAAACAACGATGGATTATTCGATTGATATGAATTTTATTTATCCGAAAGATAATATTGTGGCATTACATTTTAAATATGATTTCTGGCATATGACCGCCACGACTGGCGCGGATGTAGTCCAATCTGGACGTCCAATTTTTTGATTTTTTCCAATGTTGTCTTCCAAATGGACCGATGACTTTACATAGCCCCACAGAAAGTAGTCTAGCGGTGTTAAATCACAAGATCTTGGAGGCCAATTCACAGGTCCAAAACGTGAAATTAGGCGGTCACCAAACGTGTCTTTCAATAAACCTATTGTGGCACGAGCTGTGTGACATGTTGCGCCGTCTTGTTGAAACCACATCTCCTGGACATCATGGTTATTCAATTCGGGAATGAAAAAGTTAGTAATCATGGCTCTATACCGATCACCATTGATGGTAACGTTCTGGCCACCATCGTTTTTGAAAAAGTACGGACCAATGATTCCACCAGCCCATAAAGCGCACCAAACAGTCAGTTTTTCTGGATATAACGGTGTTTCAACATACACTTGAGGATTACCTTCACTCCAAATGCGGCAGTTTTGTTTGTTGACGTAGCCATTCAACCAGAAGTGCGCTTCATCGCTAAACAAAATTCGGTTATGAAAATCGGGAACAACGGTAATCTCGTTTTGGGCCCATTCGACGAATATACGCCTTACTTCATGATCGTTTGGCTTCAATTCTTGCACGAGTTGGATTTTGTAAGCACGCAAACCAAGATCCTTCCGCAAAATCTTCCTGGTCATAAAGTGGATGGACACAGATCCAATTCCTGTGCTCGATGGCGGACGGACTCATTCGGGTCTTCCTCAATGCTATGATCTACAGCAGCAATAGCTTCTTCTGTACGCACCGTACGGCATCTCTGGGGATGCGAGTTATCAATAAAAGTAAACGTGGTGCGAAAACGTTACATGGTTAATCGAATTAATTGCTCTGATGGACGATTTTGTCGACGATAAAATGGACGTAGTGCGCGATACGTTTTCCGCACAGAACCATTATTTTCGAAATAAAATTGCACTATTTGCAAGCGTTGTTCAGGCGTGAGTCTATTCATGATGAATTGCCAAACCAAACTGAAAATAAATCACTTGACAGCTGTTAAATCGGTCGCCATCTTGAAAAGTAATGCCAACTTAAAGTTCTATACCTCTATAAAAAGCACCCTTTATAAAAAAAAAATATTAATAAAAAATTAACAATGGCGTTGCTCTGACTATATTTTGTATGAGTTTCGTTGTCACAAACACCAGCAGTGATTCCGTCTAATTAACGACATTGTACTATACCTAGTTCCGTTGAAAAAAGTCAACAAACACACACACACACACACAAGTTCATAATAATGCTTGTTTATAATAGTTCATGCCACAATTAGTTACTACTTTTGCTGGTTGCTAATAAGCAAAAACTAAAGATGCCAAACTGACAGTAATAGCTGGCCATGAGCTCATTTTTGGCGCACTATTTATGTAAATTGTACGCCAATTTTGGTATTTTTTCGCTTCTTTTGCTGTTTTTTGCTTTTATGCTCCATCCAAAGGCTTGGTGTTTGGACTTGTTTGGTTTACAACCTTTTCCGCTTCATTGGCGCTTCTCCGGTTGCCTGTGCGTAATTTGATATGCTTTCGGTGGCATTAATTAAAATTTACGCGTTTGCAGCTCATTTCGCTGTGGTGCGCTAATGTGTGTCTGTGAGTGAGTGCATGTGTGTGATTTTGACTCTGTGTATCAGTTAATTATTGGTAACAATAAAGTTGTAAGTAAGCAACTACATACACGCGCCAGTATATTTACTGCAAGCTTGTGTGGCATCAACATTTAATCAGCTTAAATGCAAAATAAACAATTTTACTACAATATTCAGTTTGAGCGTGTTCAGTCTAAGTATGGCCAGCCATACCAGCTGCGTACGAATAGTCCTTTACTTTCGTCCTTTTACTATTATCATTTTAGTTTCAGTTAAGTTGCATTATTTTTGCTCGATGGCGCGCAAAAGTTGGTATTTGTGGCATGCCACATACATATACACCTACATGGTGAATTGTAGTATCTACGAACGATGCCATACACGCATACACACTGGCTTGTCTTGTATTCGAGTATAATTCCGACACACTCCCTCAATAAAAGACCTTCTGTCTCTTTGTGTTCTTTTCGCCTGACCCAAAACGACCACATTTATCAGTTCGCATAAGCAATTTGCCAATGTGACCGGACAGCGACATGGGTTTGGTTTGTGATTTTATTGAATTTATTCCAATATAACACATTACATTAGTACATACATACATATGCACTTACTCATTCGAAACATATTTTTGTGGATGATTGCTATCTTTCAATCTCATTATTGCCGCCACCCAGGACTTGCAAGCTCGTAATCAGCTAATAAAATTGGTATTTTGGTTGCTTCTGAAGACACTCCTTGCAGTAGCTTCTCAGGAGAGGGACATATGCGTGTATATATGATTATATGTATGCATGTGTATGCGCACGAACAATAATTCTATTAAAATGCTTTTTCCCTTATAGATCAAGCAATATATGTTAAATGACTCTATCCAGCTTGAGGTGGAAGGGTGGGGGTTGATATTAGTACCCGACTGGTGGTTTGAGACGCTGTAATCCAATCTGGTTAAAATATAGTTAAAAGATAACAATGAATTGTGTTTTGTTTTATGTGACTGCTCGTCTGTAAATATATATTGTATGTGCTCTTGTTGTAGTTTCATACCATTTATTCCCATTTTATTAACCCCATTATTGGTTTCTATAGTTTAATTAAAACATTTGTAGGAAATTTCATTAATTTACATTTACAATGAGTGCTTCTTCTTCTTTGGCATAGGTACCTCCACGTGAATAATCATAACGCGCAAGTGTTACCTTCTTTTAGCCGTTCGGCTGCATTGAGTCAGATTCTTATTCACCTGATATTTCATACGAAATGGAGGTTTTCCTATTCCTCTGCTTCCTCCACTACTACTGTATCGAATACCTTCAAATCTCGAGTATTTCTCATACAACCCTTGATTCCATGATCTGCGTTGTTCGCCGTTGCCAACGCGCAAAGGAGCATAAATCTTCCGGCAAACTTTTCACTCGAATATTTCTTAAGCCGACTCATCGGATGTTTTCAATGTGCAAGCAATCTGCACCATAAAGTGGAACGGAAGTGATGATTTACGTTGTATTTCGATGTTGTTGGTGTTAAAACTGGTTCCAAGAGAGACGAAATTATCTACGACATCAAAGTTTTGACTGTCCGACCTCAAGCCACACCGATGAGGTTCGATCGGTTCGCTGGCGATGGGTTTTATTATTTCGGTAAATTCTTCTTCTTCCTATACTCTGCGAGGCAGGCAGTCTGCTTACTCTCCACTATAATGCGACATTCCTTATTATACCAGCTTTATGACATTTTCGAAAACCATTAGTTCTGTTGGCTGCTATACGATAGGGGCTCAAGTCCATGTTAGAACTTTGGAACAATCTAACACAACATGATCGACACTTGATGAATTCTCTTATGTCGGTATCCGCTCCAGATGTGCGTAAACTGCGAAATCCTAACATTGACTCGGACCACTATCGTACAGCAGCCTTTCATAAATGGAGACTCAGCTTCTGCTGTCCTTCGCGTCCAGCACACTTCTTAGGCGGCGTTTGATGTCAGCCTTAATATTAGTGGCACATTCGCAATTATGAAACCGGATATTTCACGTGAATAGCCTCGAATCATAATCTTTAAAATATTTGCTGGTGTCATAATACAAAAAAATAAGTTCACTCACCCAAGACATAATGAAAATTTTTTTTTGATTGGTGCAGTTTTTTTATGTGGTGTATCCCAAGCCCAACGCACAGCCCTTGGAAATTCTCTTTCTCAACTTGGCTCTAAAATGGATGGTTGTTGGCTAACCAGAGAATACATGACCTCATATTTCATGATCCTACCCTCAACAAAATACCAATAATAGCCTTTCAAAAATATTTCAAGTCTTATTCCGTCAGTTTTGGTATGAATTAGGTCAGCGCAAATTCCCCACTAAACCGTCTTCGAGGGCGTCAGCTAAAAATAGATACCACCGTTGTCTTGACTATGGTATAGACTGGCTGGAGACAGTCCCTCCATGCCATAGTCGGCAGGTATCTAGCTGAGGCACGACTTCATAATTAGGTGTTCTTTTTTTTCAATAGCTCGGCATCTGAAAATGGAGTCTTGCCATGGTAATCGCTACATAGGTCCCGGATCAAGCTGCCAAACTTACCGTTTCAACGATCAACCTAGCAGGGGGTCTTTAAATAGCGCAGTCACGTACGGAGCTCACGGATACCTGACGCCGCTCGTAATAATTGTGGGACCAGCTATGAACATCATCAAAAACAACAAAAGATAAAAAAAGCTGGAAGCAGCTAGTTGTTAGGAGAAGAAAGTAGCGTTTTCTATGAGCTCACAAACGGCCAGCACAAGGATAGGAGCCAAGTTTGGGCCCAGTGTAAAAGCTAGTACTAGGTTTGAGGCTGTAGCGAAGCTTAGCTCCAAGAAAGCAACCACATCCGCATTAGCAGGCACCTAACCATGTGGGCAAGGAGGTGCCGAAACTGAAGTAGCTGGCAGATAATGGCCAACTGAGTCCGCCAACCAATGAGGAGCTCACAAAGGAGCGCCAAGAATCGACTGAGTATGCGAAGGCGGTACGAACCAACTTTAAACTCGAGCCGCTAGTAACAGCGGTGATAAGACAGAGGTCAGCTGAGGAGGCCAAGCCGTCAGCTAAAATACCGAAGGTGAAGGGTGTGATGTCCAATAAATCATTTGAAAATCCTGATCGCACCGCCGCATCACGTATACAGTGGAACATCTGTGCTCCCAGTTAAGGAGTATAATGTAATGCTGTGTAAGTAATACCTGTTGGGATCATCCTAACAAACATTTACTTTAAACCGAACCTCCACTCAGATATATCACGAATGGAGTACTGGACTACCGGCATTCCGTATAGCATTATAGGCTAGAACTGCTGGGCATAACGACAGACCAACAGGATTTAAGCACCATTCACCAAGAGTCCGTTAACACTTGTGTGAAGGCTCTTCACATGAATAGCGTTCGCGGAATCTTGCAGAAAAAGAGCTCGAGCTACCTCGAGAGATCCTAGTAACAACTAATAGCTGGATAATGTATTCGACTTAATTCATAGCTATATTGACTTGATCTGGATATACCCAATGTATGTCCTGCATGTAATAAGTTCGCTCATAACACTAATTACCTCTTTTTTAATTTTAATTGCCTCTTAGATAACCTCGATGACTTCGACTAGACTTACCTGAACCTGGTTTAGCGAAACTGTTGTAGTGGTTCAGAGCGCAGACTATAGAACTTACATCTTATATGGGGATGTAAAGTATTGTACAGGAAAAGGTTGGAAGCTATTGACATCGGTTTTTTCGACGATATTTCGGCAGTTTCTCATATTAAACTATTTAGGTTAATTAACTTTATTAGAAACCATAAAGTGGTTCAGAGAGGGCATGATGTGTAAGATAATTTCAATCGCAGTGGTATCACAGTGGACCTTTTAAAAGTCTAGGTTCATCGCAAGACTAGCTGGGCGAAATATTTCAGCTAAAATGATTGAGATAGTTCCACATATCATTTTCTATATATGCTGGCTAATGATATTTCAATTACCCTCTGATTCATTCAAATTAAATTTTTATTTTATTCATAAATTAGTGACCAAATTTGAATCAAATTATTTTTTTTTTAATTGTTTTTTAAATTTACTTTATACAACAGTATAAGTCAACCAAAAACAATAAAAGCATCGCAAAATTAAGGAAAAGTAAAAATTCACTTTTTTTATATTAAGAGTAAAATGGAAAAGAGGAAATTCATTTCACTTTAATAACCTTTGAAACTTACTTTCATATTCTTAACTATGCAGAGTTAGTTGCTCTACATACATGCAAAAGTCATTCAAAATGAAAGACGCTTAAAGACCCGCCTTTTATCACCTGTACAAACGTGTGTATTTTATACTGCAAAATTAAACATTTCTAAATTGTCTTCCATACACTGGTATATATGTACACATATATGCGCATAAATCTAATTTAACGGTTTACACGCTTTTAGTAGTTAATTCGAAATGCACACTCACAAAGACACCTGTCGACTTATGAATGTTATTTAACAATAAACGACTTTAGTTTATGTCGCGCACTTCACCTTCACCTTCTCTTCAACAGCGACAGTTAGCATATTCAATGTATATCTACGAGACCCACCTCCAGTCCGATGGCAATGTGACAAAAAAACTTACCTTTTCCATTTGCCTCAAAGTGAAAATGCGAAGAGTTGAGTGTTCATACATTTAACAATTTCACACCCAACAACCGTTTTGCGGCAAGTGCGAGTGCCACACTTTGTAGAACCTTGTTTGTCGTTCAAGGACTTGCAGGGGCATACATACCCATACAAACACTCACGAAAACGCACATAAATTACCAATACAGTGCAGCGACCGAGTAACTGCCCGGACTGCCAAGCATTCTCAGCTCAGCTCAGCTCAGCGCAGCTGCTGGGGGTTTTTCAATTTATGTATGTTGGTATATGTGTGCGTATGTTTATGTGCGTGTGACGACATTTAAGCGCCGTACGCGCATAATTTTAAAGTGAGTTATTTAAGCCAACTTGACTTTTAAGTGGGCAATTAAGCATGCAGTATCATTCAGCACAAGAACAAGAAGAAGAATAATAAATACCAACACTGTTGCATCAACACCTAAACATAAATATGTGTAATGCATCCGCTGACATATATCATTCTTTCTAAGTCCTTGCTTTGTGCGCACTTAAGCGATGCATTGCAGTAAGCCATCACTGGGCCATTCAGCAAAGGAGCGAGTGAAAGTGGACGGTTTGGTGCCTCATGTGATATGAGTGCATATGAACCAGTTAAAAACAACTTGGAATGCAGTATGTTAAGCAAGACTAACTAGTCCGACAACTAGTCCATTCAAGTTGGTGACAACTGCCAAAAATCGACCAGACATTTTTAGCCACATAATACTTCATATTATTATACACGGACTAGTTCAGTTTTGCATGAAAATTAACTTTTTAGGCTTCGCTCAACTTATGGTCAACATAATCGGCCTACTGAGCGCATAATTCGCAAAACCATCACCCATATTGAGATCCAGCATTCAATATTGGACCGAATAGAGCACGTCCAGCACGCAGTGGAGAGTCGATTCGGCGTCGTTCGCAGCAACGATGACGTATATAACGACTTTGCGCATTTTACGTCGAGATCTTAAATCATAAGCGTACAAAATACAGCAAGAACTGAAGCCACTCGACCTTCCCAAGCGACATCGCTTCACTCAATGAGCTCTTGAGTATGTAAACAAGCAAAATTGCCGCATTTGGGATGAAGAGCAACCCGAAGAAATTCAAGAGCTGCCATTTCATCCGGAAAAAACAACGGTTTGGTGGGATTTGTGGGCCGGTGGGATCATCGGTCCATACTTCTTCAAAAATGATGCCGTTAAGAACGTAATCGTCAATGAAGACCGTTATCGCACCATTATAACCGACTATTTGATGCCTGAAAGTGAAGCTCGTGATTTCCGTGACATTTAGTTTCAACAAGACGGCGCCACTTCCCACACTGAGAGAACACTGCGTTGAGCAGATAATTTCACGTTTTGGTCTGGTCAATTAGCCACCAAGATCGTATGATGTCACACCGTTAGACTTCCTCCTGTGGAGATATGAAAAGTCTAAAATCCATGAGGACAATCCCGCTTCGATTCAGGCCTTGGAGCAAAACATCACGCGTGTCATTCGTTCAGTTACCAGTCGAAATGCTCGAACGAGTCATCGAAAATTGGACTCAACGGATGGACCATATGAGATGTAGCTGCGGCCAACCTTTGAAAGGGATAGTCTTAAAAAAATATATGACAAAGAATGTTCTTTCGAATGATAATAAACATTTCCCATTAAATTGGAATTTTCTGTGTTTTTTTTTTTAGAAAAGTAGGAAACCTCGAAATGGATCACTTTTATATGTGATGATCTTAAATATTATATATAATTTTATTAGAAAATAAATTAAAAGAAACTTTAAAATTATTAAAAAATTCTTAAAAATATTCTCTGAAACATAAAAAAGAGAAGACCAAAATTATGAAATGAATTACATTAAGGCATTAATGAATAGCTTTGAATCAGGTACTTCTTTGACATTTCTCGGACTAGTTTAAATTCAGTCAAATAAATTCTTGTAGTAAATTAGACTAGAACAGTTTGATTTTGCGACTTAAATATGTATGGTATGTGTTTTGCTGAAACAATTTATGCATTTCCACAGTAAAGTGCGAAGGAGAACATAAACATTTACTAAAAAGCAGCGAAAAACTGCAAAAAAGTAACAGTTTTCTAAGAAATTGTTGTTTATAATTGCGTGAACCGGGAATGCAGAATGTCACAAGGTAGCTAATAGCGACTTGGCATTGTTGAAAGGTGGACAAATGTTGACGTGAGAAGGAATAATTGGTGTTAACCGTGCAACTGCCTGAATTTTTGGTAGTACGAAAGGAGTATGAGGTTAACGCAGGCTTAGCAAGGAAGGATATATGAACTTAAATGACATATGGACAGACTTTCACTTATTACACACTATTTAGCTATTTGCGTGTTTTAAATACTCCCTCAAGTCTTTTATGCTCCAAGAACATAATTAAACCTATTGCATATTGCAAAATTCGTTTCGTGTAACTTTCATTGTCAATATTAACTTGAAATCACGTTTGTACTATACCAAATTTCACGCTTTTAGATTGACGTCATTTTGACGCAAAACCTCATATCCGAACAAATCGTTTGCTGCTGTAAATATACTCGTATCATTGTTTTTCGATATGTCCGGCTCTGGCAAGTGATCGTTTAAATGTAGAAATGCATCTGCTACCAAGTGTGGTTGAAATATCTCAGAAACTAAGGAACTAGCTTTGGTTTAAATAGATAGAAGGATATACCAACCGTCGTTCTGGTTCGATCTGCATAAATTTTTGCGGGTCTACCTCTTCGAATACTGATGTTTAAATATAATGCTTAAAAGCTTAAATTTCCTATTCATGAAAGGTAGATTTAGCCACTAAAGCTACTAAAAGTAGTAACCCAATTATTCAAATCTAAGATATTTGCGAGGTGGAAAAAAAATTGTAGTGTTTGCTATTACACACCTTACATATAAAGTAAATTAGCACAGCTAACAACCAATATTAAAATTATTAATAAATGCTTAGGCCTTAAATTTAGGCGACCTCTGGATTAGAATCTTTTCGTTCCCCAAAGCTTCTCTGTTTTATCTAACCTAATATGATCAGATTTACATTTATTTAATATATACGATTTATTGAGAATATCTAAGTAAAGTGGCCGTCAGACGATGAATCTAGGGTTTTAGGAGACCAATTGTGATATTATCGGGACTGAAATTTCTCTTCCATGCTCTTTTCGAATCACATTGTGCTAAGTAACTAATAAGAAAGATTAGCGGAAACAAGAGCCGAGTGGTTAGCATTGCGTACCACAATTCGGGAGGCCTGAGTTCGAGTCCAATTTCGAGGAACATCTAAAAATTTTAGAATATATTTTTCTATTAGCGGTCGCCCGCTGAGGTGCTCCACTGACACATAAGCTTGCTACTCTTTGCATAATTTATTTAAGCTTTAAGGAGTATTTTTATTATTCTTCATATGACGAAAATTTCTTTGCAGCGAGCATTCTTCTTTTGAGACCTGAGAACAAGAAATAGTCGCTGAGAGCGAGATTTTGAGAATACGGTTGACGCCGAAGCAATTCCAAACCCAATTCATGGATTTTTGCAATCAATTTCACGGACTTGTCACATGGTGTATTGGCTTGGTGAAACAGCACTTTCGTTTTCTTCAAATGTGGCCGCTTTTTCGTCGATTTTGTCCTTCGAACGGCACCATAATGCTATGCAGTAGCTGTTGTTGTTGATGTTCCTTCCTTTTTCAAGGTATAAGTGGAATGAAATTTATTCCATGCGCTTCCCAAAATACAGACGCCATATACTTTCCAGCCGATTATTGCATTTTTCTACGCTTTGGAGCGGGCTCATCGTATGCACTCCATCTGGATGTCTGTCGATTGGACTTCGGAGCGAAATGATGGAGGAATGTTTCATCCATTGTCACATATAGATGCAAAAACTCGGGTTTATTGCGCTTGAACGTCTCTAAACACAGCTCCGAATCATCAACTCGGCGTTTTTTTTAGTCAAAAGTGGCGGGAGCTCAATTTACACAGAACTTCCTCATACCCAACTATTCGTGAATGATATGATGTACATATTCAGTTAATATCTTTGGAGTACCTGTTATTTCATTTAATTTCAATTTACGGTCATTCAAGATCATTTTATGAATTTTTCTTGAGGTTTTTTCTTTTTTGCGTTCATTGCGTTCACCTTTTTCGGTGCTCATTTTTCATCTAAACTTAGCATACAAATCCTTGATGGCTTATTTTCCTGGGGCAGTGTCTGGAAACTCATCATCAGGCCAAGTTTTTGTTTCAATTGTATTTTTTCCCTTAAAAAGCCATATTTAATGAACATGCGAATTGTCTTTTTTTTAAATTTTTCACAACAACAAAAGTTGCTTCGCTCAAAATGCTATAATTTACAAACTAAGTTTTGTAGCCAGGCCGACGACATTTCAATTGACCTGTTACGAAGTGTTAAACACCATTTCGAGTCCAACACCCTTTCACAGGCATAAAGTGCTTTTGCAGTCTTCTTTTTACTATCATCTGAGCCTGATTTTCTTGTCGAGCTCGCTTTCTTATCTGCTTATAATATAGAACGATTAATTTTTGGCTTCATCATTACTAACACTATTTCTCTAGAATTTCAGCTTAGGGTTGTGAAACTTTGTTCGCTTAAGTTTGCGCATTCAACTTTTAGAAACTCCTAGTTTTCGAGCTTGGTGGGGGCATCCGGAAATCAGCCACATCGTCAATATAACCCACAAAAAGTTCTTCTTCATCCATTCTAAATTTTTAGAATCTGGAGAAGTAGGGATAACTCATGAGATTTCTTCAATTATAATTGGTTTCGAATGTTTTTAGAAAAGTTTTTATTCGTAATTTGGTAAAATTTTTTTAAATTTTCTCCAGTTTTTCTACTGAAAATACTCATTTTCTGCGTTCTCACTCTGTAAGTAATCAACACTTGCATTCCTCAAGTTATTTTGTATTAATAATTTAGGCAATATGAGCGTCACTTAATGATATTTCTCAGAGGCATTTGTGACGCTTGATTATCTAAACATATTCTCCTAAGCTATTTCTATGTGACACCTTGCCACTTATGCTTATATATACTTATATGTACATATGTCGTGTTATGGCTGGTAAATTTAATTATTCAAATCTCAATTTCCAAGGATTATGCCACTTAATTTAATACAAAGACATACAAACTATCTACTCTACTGTGCTAATAGAAAGAGGAAGAATTAAGTATATACATACATACAATATAGATAAATATAGCATATATGGGATGTACAATCATAGAAGTTGTTGGTGTTCGTTAGTTTGTAAATGAAATTCCACCATTTTAATAGCACTCACATACATAATTGCCTTTCCGGTTTCCTTACACAATCCTTTGTCGCAATTTCACTTCATTACACGCAATTACTAAAAATTTTATATGTATTAGGACATAAAAAAATAGTACAGTTGCGGGTGTGAAAGTGAAAACCTTCTATTTATAATATACAGTTGTTGTTGTTAGTTACAAGTGTTGTTGCTGTTGTTATTGTCGTCAATTGCCTTGGAGGCACCTACAACACTTTCACTTGATTTCAACTTGTAGCTACTCATGGCTCAGCTCAGTGCCGGAGTTGCCTTAGTAAAGTTGGGTAATTAGAAAATTTTATGACATCCAGAACATTTCCCGCTTAAATGCATATATATTTATAATAACATCAAAAGAAACAAAGCAGACATATAAGTGTGGAAAAGTGTGAAGGCAAGAGATGCCATGTATATTCATACACTTCCCTCAACACAGCATATGTTAGCATATGCCTTCATGTACACACATACATAGTCGTATGTGTGTGGATGACCCATAACAAAAACGCCAATGATTGTGAAATAAAGCACAAAAAGTGTCCTTTTTGAATATTAATAGAATGTTGCATATTTTACAGCCACAAAAGACAAAAAAACAAAGGTAGCAGAGCACCAAAGGCTTGTAACGCAAAGGAACGCAAAGGAAAGGATTTCGATGTGTAAGCTCTACGCTGTACACCATACATGCCGAGGTAATAAAGGGTTCACGACTAAAGCAACAAACGGGCCATTTATGAAAAGGATGAACGAGCGACAGGAAAATCCTAGTATCCTGTTTGTGTGAGTAAATTTGCCTACACATAGTATATATATAAATATGTATTCACTTATCTCAAGGACTAAATTATAAGAGATGTACGAGCGATATTCATA
Organism: Neoceratitis asiatica; assembly: GCA_030068015.2. Lineage (NCBI taxonomy): Eukaryota > Metazoa > Arthropoda > Insecta > Diptera > Tephritidae > Neoceratitis > Neoceratitis asiatica. The sequence continues at coordinate 35,434,681 of CM061525.1, read as the reverse complement.
TTTTTACATATATATATGTATATGTTTTCTACGCTAGTATCAGTGTTAAGGATAAAAACTGATTCTTATTTTACCGATTTTTTTCTCTTTTATCATATATTTATTTTTTGTTAATCTCTGTAAAATTTTGTCTTGAATTTTGGTAAAGTGGCAGCTATGCAAATGCAGTCAGCCTAATGCCTAATATAAGCACATATAGAGACTGCAGAGTATACTGGGAAGTAGTTTCGTTTTGCGGCCGCGATAGCCGAGTGGTTAGCATTGCGGACCGCCATTCGGAAGGCCAGATTCGAGCAACATCCAAAATTATAGAAAATACATTTTTCTAATCGCGTTCGGCCCTCGGCAGGGAATGTCAAGCCTCCTGAGTATATTTCTGACATGAAATAAAAGCTCCACGCAAAAATCCATCAGCCGTTCGGAGGAGGCTTAGAATAAACTGTATATCCCTTCATTTGTTAGTATAAACATCAAGACGAAAAAACAAGTAGTTACAATCGCCGTACTATAACCAATTCCTACTATTGCGTCCCCGTCGCAGACACTGAAAACGTGAGCATGGGTTAACCTACCCGTCTTTATTGTTTGGTCTCAGCAAAAAGAGAGTGAGCCTTAGTGCATCTACTCCGACATGTCCGGTAAAGTCTTTTGCAGCGCCTGTTCATCGAAGTGTCGCGGCTGCGAGCTGATGTCCGTGTTGAGGCAAGCGGCTGGCAACACAAATTTATCAAAAATCTATACCAACTCCCCCGTAGCGAGGTTGTGCACTGAGCTTGAGATATGCCACGTGGAAACTAGCCGCAAAAAGCAATTCAAAAAGCCTCAGATGGGAGACCACACTTCTGATGACGACCTCTGTAAAAGTGTTAAGGATCTCAATGCAGGTGGTATGCAGCTGTGTTTGTAAGATCCCTTTTAAGGAAAGGCGCTGATGCCCAGTTGATTGATGCCCTCGCTACAATTAAGACTCACATCAACGCCGTCGAAGAAGTACGATGAACGGTTCGAGGACAGATGTTCTCTCATTTCATGTGATAATATTTTATATTGGAGCACAAACTCCTTCTTGAATTCGTATGAGAGAGAGACTCTGTCGTATACTGTAACCTATCGTACCAATTTATGTACGTATATCCATAATCCTAATCGAAGTTCTTCATCTTGTCGTTGATTTGCGTCCACGTCCCGACGGAAGAGACGGACGGTGTGCTAAATGATGCTTTTTTTTGCGTTGCCCCTGCTACGGTGTCGTGTTTAGCGATTTTATAGCGATGTTGGCAAAGAAGTTTGTTGCTGATCGTCTTCACCGAGACTAGAAATATGGCTTTCTGTATTATCAGATTCCATCATAAAAACAATGTTAAATCTGCATAGTTGTCGACGAAAGAAGAACTCGTAGTCAAATCGGCTATATTCTGATAGACGGAAGGGCGGCATATCTCCAGTGTTCTAGATGTGTTTATGTTCTGAGAACCACACAACGACCTTGATGACAATTTGGCTACAGCGAAAATACGCCATCGCTGCGGTGTAAGGCTGGATGCAATGAAATCACAACAGACAATCAAACAGTTTTTTCTCGAATTGCATGCTCTATGAGAGCACTCATCAACAGCTCGGCTTAAGCGAATTGTGGATAAGCATTTTCAGCACCCTAGCTTCCGAAGCTCAGAAATAATTGGTTTTCGGCCAGACCAAAGAATGAGCTACGATGGTGATTTTCGTTCCGCAATGAAATGAAATAGATTGTCTAATCAGCAGCCTAGCCGATTGCAAAGCGAACTCCATGTAAAAGATATCGAAGAATTGAAGAGGAGAGCGAGGTGCATTTAACATATTATACATAAAAAGTGAGAAGACCGAAAAGTAAAGAAGAGTTTCAAAAGCTGGCCGACAGGAGAAATGTTCGAATATTTTATGAAAAGTAGCGGCAACTTACAGAAAATTTCAAGAGCGGAGCAGACTTAGGTAGAAACCAAGGAGATGATCTGACAATCGATGTTCAGAATATGCTGAACAACATTAAGCAGGAAATATTTCTGAAGCCTGCTAAAATGCAGTGCAAGTAAAATATCCAATCAGTTCATAACCCGATTCCTCAATCGAAGCATGTAAGGGAAGAAAATACAAATCGGATATCATGATCGTCGTACAAGGGGTTTAGTGGGAAAGCGAGAGATTTATTGACCTTTGTATACTAACTAGGTGCTGTTTACTTCAGCTTTGAGAATCTGTGGTGCAATACCCGTCAAAGGAAATAGACAAAGAAAGAAGCTTCCTTTCCTTTAGAAAGATCAGTTATAGAGAAGGACTAGTTCTTCCTTAGTGTCTTCAATTGGCGCTAATTAGTGAAGGGAGGAAAAGGCTGGCCTGCTATTGTTGTTCTGTCACCAAACGAGTTGGCGGTCACGGTGAAGAGGAAGAATGGTTTTTAAATGACTACTAAATGGAGGTACAGAAAAAGCTCAGTAGATTCCTTCGAAATTATACTAAAAATATGCATTTTTTTATTTCTAATATTATCTATTTTTAATATTTATACATATAATCGCCATTAATTTGGGAATTTTTAAATCTGTAAATCTTAAATCGCTTTAACAACGAAAAATAACGATGCAAACATTCAAAAAGTACTCAGACAGCGGGACGACTCTACCGAAAACCGACTGCCAAGCAACTGGGATTTCAAATTAAATTGAATTTAAGCAGCATTGCAGACAAATTCAAGTAATAATAAAAAGCTTGCCATTATATTTCAATCCCTACAACAACAAAAAAACAGCAACAAAGAAGCCGAAATTGCTTGAAGTCAACGTTTGTCTTCTTCATTCGGCCAACTGTGGCAGGCAAGCACGCAAACACTCGAAGTGGCAACAAAAGTAACTCAATTTATGGCCAAAATTTCACTCACTTCACAGCTTGCTATTATCCGTTTGTCTGTTTGTCTGTCTGTTTGTCTGCTTGTCTAAAGTGCAGATTGAGCGAGAGCGCCTTACCAAATGCGTTGATTGTGTGGTGGCTTTTCGGGTCTAGACACCGAAAAGTATTGGTTGTTGTTGTTGCTTGTCATCGGCAGACAGCTACTCAAAATTGGCTTTCGTCAACACCCACCAACACCTACTTTACCAAGTGATTGAATTTCAGTAGCTTCAATGCCATACCCTTTGCATGGCTTGCCTGCCGAGTGGCTATCCCTAAAACATGACGACGGACGAGTGTTTAACAGGCAGGCGCACCTACGCTTACGCACACGATAATACTAATACTAATGCAGTTGGATATAATACGTATAGTTATAAACTGTTATGTTTGTACCTTTGTAATGTAGTATGACTTTGTTTCGCTGCAAGCTTCGAAGGCGTCAACCTTCTGCGGCATGTGTTTGTTGTTTTGTGATTTTCTTTTTCTTTTTTGTTGCGCAAAAATGTACGCTCCTCCCTCGTAGTGCAGCGTTTTTCTAATCAAATAAATTACTTATCTAACATCCGGCGCTCAAAACCTAACAATAAATAAAGTCAAATATAAATGTTTCGTGTGTATATATATGTATATTTGCTTTTTATATATTGTATGTTTGTGTGTGTATACATATATATTATATATTCCTTGAAGTTATTTCTTCGTTTTTTTTTCAATTGATTTTATTTCTTTGAATAATTTCGATATTTTTACAACAACATACAGCATTAGCTACTTTGTATAATATTAATTTTTATTTTTTTAATTTCAAACCAATTTATTTTTGCTCTAAATATTTTTTTATTACTTGTTATAATAATCATATTATTTTTCATTCGTATTTTGTAACAAATCTTTGATATAATTTATAATACAATATATTCATTTTTTTCTTTTTTTTTCTTAAAAAATTAATTATTTTCAATAAACAATTATTTCTATACTTATGTGCGTACTTGCTCAGTAGTCGTATTTTTCGTACCCGATTTATTAGGAAAAAATGGCATAAAATAGCTTTGGTTTGGCTAATTAAATAATTAAAAATTATTAATTTTTACTTTTAAGTAATATTAAGCGATTGGGAATCACGACACTAACTACATCTTTTCAGACTTTTTTTATTTAAAAATAATAAATATATATTTTCCTTGGAATTAAAAATTCGAAATACGCCAAAATTGTTCAATATTTTTCTTCCACTTATACACAGAAGATTTATTTTTATACTTTTCCCATATTGCTTAAGCGTGTTGAACTCAATTATCGTTTAATATATTTGTTTACGCTTTGCTAATAATACGCTAAGCGATCTTATGTTCTTTTGTTGGTTGGTTGCAAAAGATTACAGCTAAGGCGGGGTTTTTTTTTCTTTTTTTTTTGTGTGGAATATTTACATTGTCAATGTTACAATGATTACTAAATATATATATATTTAATTTATTTCATTATAGTTTTTTGTATATTTTTTATAATTAAAGAATAATAATAATTCAGAATTAGAAAAATATATTTACATACTCTAGTAAAGTCAACGAATAATTCGAAGTTTATTTGAATTTGGTTAATTAATAAATATTTATGTACATACAAACAAAAAATATGACTTAAGGTTAAAAAAAAATTTAATAAAAAAAATTTAATGAATAAATTATTATTAAATTAAGTAGAACTCCAGATTTTGCTCAAACATTTTCGAGTAGTGCGAGCATTTGAGCAACGGCCACCCGCACACTTGCTCACTGCTTCTAGCCGAGCACGAGCATTTCGTGTATTTTGACAAACACTTTGACTTTTGTTTTCAAAACTTTCTTTTTCTTTATTAAATTTATGAATGCAAAGTGTTGAAATTATTGAAGCGACAAAGAAATTTTAACAAACAAAATTGATTTTTCTTTTTTTTTTCTGCTGAGCACTTGAGCAATGAGCGAATGTCCAGCGAGCTGCTCGAAGTGCTCGAAATGCTCGATACCCGAGTGTGTGCAAATCTAAAATGACGTACAAGTATTCACCGGTTAGCCAACAAATATGCCGTTGGAAGTAAGCTAAGATGAGTGTGGTTTTGCGTAGCGTTTGTCACCCATCACATAAAAAACCTGTCAATAAAAAATCATACATCAAAGCCTCGGATAAGAGATCTTCCTTCTGATAATTACCTCTTCAACCGTTTTAAGGATCACGATGCGCGAAAGGTGTGCATCTGGAATTTTCGATCCCTTAATTGGACGTATTTTGTCTAGCTGTTTGATGTCCTCGCTAAAATTAAGGCTTATATTACCGGCGCCAAAAGAATTGCAATGACCACCTGGAATGCAGCTATGACCTACTGCTCTGCAACGGTGTCAAAATTCATTCTCTATAGTGGATTGTTTAAAAAAAAATTTAAAGAGTGTTTTTTGTTTAGAAACGTGTGATTTTCAATGAGGCAATACTTTTTCGGAGTTCGGAGTTCGGAGGAGTACTTTTTGATAGCTGTTACTTGATTTATACTCAAACTGAGTATACTGCCTCAACTGCTGCTAAAAGTGATTGAAACTGCGGCCTTTCGGCAGAAGTTTCTGCGAGCTAGCTCTGGCGATCACTTGCGCGAAATAATTTTTAAAACATATTGACAAACACTCATCTTTATAATAAAGCTAAATTTTTGGCAATAACATAACATTTTTAGCGTTTTATTTCTTCTTGAAAACCACCCTTTTGTGTCATATTCCTGTTACAAAAAAAAAAAAAAATAAAAATAAAAAAAAAAATATTAAAAAAAAAAAATTAAAAATAAGCCACATAACTATCACCGGGTGGAAAGTCCTGCAACGAAATCTATAATATCGCAACGACTCAGTACACCAAAGAATGACCGTAAACGAAAACAAAGAAGGTGTGTCGTTAAAAAGTTGCAAAACAGATAATGAAACCGATTCTTACTCGACGTGTACTCCTGATTTCTGAGAGTGCTCATTAGAAACTTGGTGAAACGGGGTTGTGGAACGGCATTTCGGGTGCCAGCGTATCGCTGCTACAGAAACAATTGGTTTGTAAGAAAAAATAGCTGATTCGATAGAGAATATCTAAGTTCGGTGCTGCCTATCTCGTAATGTTACCATCGACCACGACACATGCCGGGATCGACACCGAGAGCTGAAAAGAAAAGCAAGACAACTTTATAAAAAAAAAAAACACAAAAACTCTGCCAATTAACGTGAATTAGGCGAATTAATATTTCCGTATCTTGTGTGTTTTAGAAAGAATAAAGCCCATCGTCAAAACACTGATTGGACCTTATAATCTTGGCTTAAGATCTATTATGTCATCAAACAAATATTCATTATACTGGTGACTCAGCTCCCATAGCACTACTGGCAGTCATAGCTTTGATAATTTCGCCTATCCTGAACCAGTATTAACGAGGAGTCACAATTGCCAACTGGTGATACTTTAATTTTAATAAATAAAATAAAAACATGACATCAATGAAGTAAAAACACACTCCAACTTCGAAAGTTCTCGATGCAGTACGCCCTGGTGGAAACAGAAGAAGCGGAAGTTCTCGACTCCGTTGGAAATATCAGATGGAGAACGTAAAAATGAATGGAAATGGACAAAATGGATGACGAAAAAAAGAAAAAATCTAAAGAAAATATCTGCGCCAATAAAGAAGTGGAAAAAGTTTAATAAAGGCGATGGAATATGTAAAAAAAAAATAATAATTACTCAAAATTGATGGAACAATAATAAAATCGCGAGACCAAATCAGACATATTCCAGACACGACCAAATCCCGACAAAATAAAATCCAGACACAACACAATCAAGACACGATGAAATCCAGACAAGAAACCCACAAAATCCTAGAAAAGGTATAAAAATAATAAAATAATTTCGGGATTTTTTTAAATTATTTTTATCTCTGTCTGGATTGGATTATTTTCAACTCAAAAATTATGCATAAGAGATACGTAGAAATATATTGTCAATTTGTTAACACACTAACTAAAAATGGATAGACATATGAAATATTTTTTTATGGCAAAATTTTTAAAAACGATCATTAAGAAAATTAACTTTTTTGATATTTCTTTGTAAAAGTAAAAAAGTGTGTACCTTTTTCCAAAGAAATTTTTTTAAAAAAGTTTAGCTCAGCAGTTGTGCTTAATCGTTTTATATTCCGTTCCATTCGGAGGCAACTTAGAATAAACTATAGTAATAAAAATAGTAGTGTACAGCAACTTTTCTTGGTATTTTAATTCAAAATGCTTAAATTTTTTTAAATTGAAGAACAAATTTATATTTTTATAAACAAAATTTTATTCGTAATACAACAAATTTAAAATTTTCTTTATTTATTTACAAAAGAGTTATTACAATGCTCACAAAATAAATTCGCGCCAATTAATTTTAATATTTAATTCAATATTTTTTTTATGTACTTTATTAATTGTAATTCAATAAAATATATTCATTAATTACGATATGTACGCAACTAAGTAGTTTAATATATAAGCATTAATCAGCATGTTTCTTTAAATATGTGTTTTATTATTGTTTGATTAAAATATTTATCAGCTCTCCCCCTTAACGTTCATTATTATCAAAATTAATACTCAAAAAATACATTTTTCTGAACTTTTCTGAATAAAAAGATATGAAAATAATCTCATACTGATTAAGCTAGAAGAGATTTTATTTCTCAGAAATCAGATTCTGCCGCCGTTAAGCAAATTATTCATAGTTCAAAAAGAGATACCATTCAATTCCATTTTGATAACTTAGTACATTGGCCAGCTGTAATTGAAATCATATATTACAAAAATAATAAGTATTTATTATAATATATAAGTAAAATATATTCTTAAAATAATTAATTTTCCCTTTCAAATTAATTTTAAATTTTTTTTCTCAATATTTTTTCTTGTAATTTCTATTTAAATGCTAATGAGTATATGGCGTACTTTGATTTATTATTCTAAACAGATTTTTGCCTAATTGTGATTCACACCGCAGACAATTATGTTAACAAGCATTTGAGTATACATATACATTGTTTAATATTTAACAAAAAAATATTATGACAAAAAACTAGAAAAAACAATTAATTTAATATACATAACAAATTAAATATGTTTTTATTTACACATATGCATTATACAATTTTTCTATAAGTAAATTTTTTACAAATGCTAATTTTTTTGTCCTAATACTTACCCAACTGACATTCATGCTATGGTACATGCATATCATATGTTATGTATATATATATATACTACTACTTATTTACTCAGTATATTATTTATGCACGCGTTAATTTTAAGTAAATATTATTATTATTTCTATAAATAATATAATTAATTCGGTGGTTTTTCACCTATTAGTTCATTTTAATTCTTACCAATTAATTAATTGTTTATACTTTTTAGTCTATTTGTATTTTTTAATATTAATTTTCACTACATTTTATTAAAGCCTATTTGGTCCAACTGACTTACACACATACATACCCAACTAACACTTTTTAGCTACCTTTCTGATTAATAATATTTATATGTATATATTTGTAGCTATATTTTGATATTTCATACATATGTGTGCATGTATATCAATATGTGTGCACACACGCTTTTATTATCTTTACAGAGATGTTCAGTTTTATTACAGCAATTTAAAGATTATTTTCAAAATTTGCTTCAAAATCAAAAATATTTTTCCTAAAGCTAATACAAATACAGAAAAAATAATTAATTTTAAATTTAAAACAAAAAAAAATAAATAAAAAAAAATAAAATATATAAATAAATAAATAAAAAAAAATATAAAAAAAAATATAAAAATAATAAAAAATAATAATAAAAAAATTAACTAAAGTATAACAAAAAGAATTTAAAAAAAAAATTAAAAAAAAAAACAAAAAAAAAAAACATTAACTAAAGTAAAAAAAAAAAATAAAAACAATAAAATAAAAAAATAAAAAATGAAATTAAATATAATAAAATTATATTGAATTAAATTATATAAATTCAATTAATCAAATTAAACAAAATTAAATTAAATTAAATAAAAAAAAAATATAAAAAAAAAAAATAAAAAAATAAAAAAAAAAAAAAAAAATATATACATATTAAATAAAAAAAATTAAAAAAAGAAATTAAAAATAAAATGAAATTATTTTTTAATAAAGTAAAAAAAATATAATAAAAAATATAAAAAAATAAAAATAAAATTAAAAAAAATATGTAAAATTAAATAAAATAATATTAAATAAAATAGATTAAATTTAAATAAAATATTATATTATAAAATAAAGTGAAATATATTGAAGTAAAATAAATAAAATATAAATAAAATAAGAAAATAAAAAAGTTTAATTAATTAAAATAAAATAAAATATAATAAAATAAAAAAATATAAAAAAAAAATATTGCATTCACCCCAATTATGGTTGACGTCGTCGAGGCTGTAGTCATTTCTCATTAGATGCCACCTCGTGTCGGCGTCGTCGTCGTAGACACGCCATCGCAAAGAAGCTATTGACGGAAGGTGTTGTGGCGAACCGACAGTTAATCGATAAAATAAATGTTATTTGACATTTGTACGCCAGCTGTTTCGTTTCGTTCACAATATTTTTGCAAAATTTTTAATTTAAAATTGTTCTTTTTTGCTGATACATCAAGCTCAATCAATGTAGAGAGCAAAAACGAATTTCGGGCAAAATGAAAAATTATAAGGCAGAACTGTGATGTACCTATATTTAGATTGCCAGATAACTAGTAAGTGTTGTGATTTCAATTCGAGGACTTGAAATTTCAAAAAATCTATTTAAAAGTTGCCTAAGTTTTCATTCACTTCAGATTTGAAGACTATTTTCGACTTAACAAAGCTGCGTTGAAATATGTTCTGAAAGAAATCGAACCATATTTGAAAATTGGAGTGCGAACAACGTGTGTGTCTGAAGTACTAAAATTGACGGTAACGCTGCGGTTGCTGGGACAGGGTGGTTTCTAGACTAGTGTGGGAAACCTATTAAAAAATTTCATATAATTGTCTTAAAAAAACCTATAAATACTCTTAAAAATCCTATATATAGTATGCATGTATACTTACTTAAAAAAATTAAATCGTCACTTTGTGTCAACAACGCCAACCATAATAGAGGCGATTATATAAAACTAGCGCTACCCTGTTGTGTTTCCCTACACCAAAACAAATGTTGAAAAAGTAAAAAAGTTTGGAAGGCTTTTTCATATTAACATTAATATAATTTGTTCAATTTTATATGTTCTGTTTGCTAAAATCTCTTTTTACTATAGCACTAAATTCCTGAATGGGTGAACACTTCTATGAAAATCTTTATCAAGAATCATTGAACAATCTCTTATGTTCCCATGTGCATTCACATCAATCAACTTTTCTCTTTTTTGAATTTTTTGGCAGCTGCAGGTCTATATTTTCTTCGACCTGATAGCAAATTGAATTTTTCAAACATCTGATAAGAATAATCAAACTAAAGTTTCATTGAGAAACTTCGTGACATGATATTGCATTGTATGTAAAATAAAAATAAAATAAAAACAGTTTGCATTTTATGCCTTCAAAATTCTCTTTAGTGCCATACCCTCAATATATCATTTAATTTAACTTACCAATTTCAGTGCATTAGAATTTCAAACGGCTGGCAACTCTCCTCAAAAATGTATCCACTGTTAAGCTTTAGAAATCTTTTTATCCCGATATTAATATAGAAATGTATTCTTTTATACTAAAGTTAAAAATTTTAAACAGATGACAAAGCTGCTCAAAAATATTTTCCCTTAGGCCTTTCTCTAGTCTCTTCAGTTTGATACCAAACTATAATATTTCTTTTATTTTATTGCTTTTTTCATATAAAAAAATTGCAAAACAGATGGTAGCTCTGCGAAATGTAAATACAAATCATTCTCGAGTAGATTTGAACCCAAAAAATGTTCATCCCTTTCGGCTTAGGCATTTAGCTTGTTGCGATATTGTGTTGTGTTATGAACACATCTACTAAGGACTTTATATGGTAAATAAAAAGTTCTAAAACAGGTGGCAACGCTGCCGAACTACAAACTTAACTACTTCCAAGTTCTCTTAAATACACACACAACATTTTTTTGAAATCGGCTTAGCCGCTTAGTACGCTTAGTCACAATGAAAATTAAAGATGCCACGCCCCTTTATACAAATATGGGAAAATATGAACCATCTTCATGATAAGCGAAATACCCTGTATAAATTTGGTTGCATTCAGTGAAGCCGTTCTCAAGATTATGAGGTGACAACGAAAACGCAAACTTATTTGTATATGTAAGAGCAGAGGCGCCACGCCTATTTTTCAAACGGAAAACTACACTTAAACCATATACATGATAACCCAAATATTTTTTTGGAAATTTGGATAAATGTGGTGATGCCGTTCTCAAGTTATAAAGTAATTTGTCAATTGGAAAGTCCCCGACCTGACACATAGATGCCGCTGCAAGACTTAATAACTTATTGATTTTTAGTTAGCCCTAATCTACAAAAGATACGAGTATAAATTTGACAGCTGTCGGATAATTAGTTTGTGAATTAAAGAATTTTGGGTAAAGTAACTTTTGTTATTGTGAAAAAACTGGATAAAAAGAATTTCGCGTTTGGATAAAATATTGCTTTTTGAAGAGAAAAAAAAACAGTTGAAGCAAAAACTTGGCTTGAAGAGGAAACTCACTGCTCCAGGAAAATCAACCATCAAGGATTGGTATGATCTGTTTAGAAAGTGGTGAAATGAGCACCGAAGACGATGAACGCAGTGGGCGTCCGAAAGTAGTTGTTACCGATGAAAACATAAAAAAATCTATAAACTTATTTTGAATGACCGTAAATTAAAATTGAATGAAATAGCTGGCACTCTAAAGATATCATATCACTAATGAATATATGGGTATGAGAAATCTCTGTGCAAAGTGAGTGCAGCGGGAGCTCACTTTTGACGACAAAATAAAGATGAGTTTATGATTCGGAGCAGTGTTTGTAGATGTTCAACAATAATAAACCCGAGTCTTTGCTTTGAAATGTGAGAATGGATGAAACATGGCTCCGTCATTTTATTCCGAAGTCCAATCGACAGTCATCCGAGTGGACTGCACACGATGAACCCGCTCCAAAGCGTGAAAAAACGCTATAGTCGGTTAGTAAGATAATGGCGCCTGTATTATGTAATTTCGACCATTAAAAGGATCGACAAACAGCCGGATTTGAAGAAAAAGAAAGTGCTGCTTCACCATGGCAGTGTACCATGTGGCAAGCCCGTGAAATCGATTGCGAAAATCCATGAATCGGGCTTCGAATTGCTTCCGCATTCACCGTATTCTCCAGATCTAGCCCCCAGAGACTGCTACTTGTTTTCAGATCTCAAAAAATGCTTGATGGGAAGAAATTTTCGTCGAATGAAAGGGTGACCGCGAAACTGAGGCCTATTTTGAAGCAAAGCACACATCGTACTACAAAAATGGTATTGAAAATTTTAATGGTCGCTATAATCACTGTTTCACCCTTGAAGGCCACTATGTTGAATAAAAACCAAAAAATGAATTTTTTCAAAAAAATTTGTTTTACTATGGTAGGCCGGGTACTTTTCAATTAACCTATTAAAAAATCAACCGTTTACCTATTTTTGTATTTTGGTTAGTATGTGAGGTCACCTTCCCTTCTTAGAATACAGTCAAACTTCTCAGAAACCATTTCTATCATAACCCGAGTGTATTACTCCAAAAACTTGCATTTATTTTATTACTTATATATAAGGTATAAAAATAAAAAATAAATAAAATAAACAAATATAAAATTAAATTAATATAAATTAAATGAAAAGAATAAAAAACTTTGCTTATAAAGAATCTGTGAAAGAATTTAAATCTTTCTCAAATTTTATATTTGTTCCAATTAATTGTGCGCCACTGTATGTTATATTCACCTATTTATTTATACGTTTGCTATTCGACATTTACATTGATTATGTTCTAATTTAAACCCTGCTTTATTTTATGCCTAAATTTAATATTTACTTACACATTTACTTATATATATAGTTTATGATACTATAAACACATATTTTTTCTTTATTTCCCATTATTTCCATGCAAACGAGCATACGAATACACACGACTTCCTCGTGGCTTTATTGTCTCCGTTCGGGTAATCATCTACAAACGGTGCTATCATCTCCGGCACATATCGAATGTGGCGCAGCTAGAAAAAGTTTGCCATTCGAACAGGCGCACAACTGAAAGACGCGATGCAAGTGCTCGCGACTTTGTGGCGCACCCAATGTTGGTGGTTGGGCTGTGCGCAGATTTGGCATGAGAATTTTCGAGGACTCAAGGCGCAACTGCAGCGTAAAAAATAAAAGAAGAAAAGAAGAGAAAAAAGTACTTGAAAATACTCTTGAATAAAGATTTTTGAATTAAAAGATAAATGTTTTATGTTTTTAAAAATCTAGGTTGTTTTAGAGTCGTGTTTTACAACTTTCTAACAATCTGTTTTTTTTTCTTCTTTAATTGAATAATGTTTCATTGTTATAATATGAAATTAGTCCATACTTCATATCAGAACTCAAGATTTTGCTCGAAGACTTTCGAGTAGTGCGAGCGCTTGAGCAACGAGCACTCGCACACTTGCTCGAAAAATTTCGAGCACGATTATGAGCATTTCCAGTATTCTGATAGAAACCTTGAGCTTTTTCTTAGAACTTTTTTAATAATTTGAAAATTTATTTATGCAAATTTGTAAAAAGCATTGAAAGGCCAAAAAATTCTTTTACAAACAGAATTGAAAAAACAAAATATTATTCTTTTGAGCTGTTGAGCGAGTATCAAGCGAGCATCGAGCTATTCTCATTGCTCGATACGCGTGTATCTAGAGCTCTACTTCATATATAAATCACCGCAGATAATATCTAAAGTTTTAAGAAAAAATTGTGAAAATATTTAAATATTATTATTAATTTAATTAATTTATTTTGCCACTTACACTTCCATCAAGCGCACTTAGTCTCACATCTTTAAGCGCAGAAATTTCAATAGCACCAGCTCGAGATTGTAAATTAATATCTTTTGCTGCATTCAACTCTAATTGACGCGTAGGAGACTCTAGCCTGTGGAATAATAATATAAATAGGAAATAGAAGTAATAACTAAGAAAAGCAAAGATTTTTAGTAAATAGATCAAGTTGTTGTAGTTATGAGTACTTCGGACGAAAGAAACACTAAACATATATTTCAATCCCAGAAACACTTATATCGATTATTGCGAGAGAAATTCGACAAAATTCATTCTACATAGTTTTATTTAAAAACTTTTATGAATATGAGTTGGAAATAACACCTAGACCTCATATAGTGAACTTTTTACTATGATTCACTCCGTTGAGTGCCAGCTCAAGAGCATTTAGAATGATATGACACTTTTAATTTAATTTTGGCCGCTAGTAATGCAATAAAGAACAGGACTGACAGCAAGTTTATGGACAAAGAAGAGCTACTCTTATCAGTTGAACTAAGGGGTTTAAGTCGCTAAAAAAGTGGCAGCAGTCGCGAGAGTTGAAAAAGAGCTCTAATAACCACTTAGGTACATTAGGAATGCAGTACTCGCCTTAAAATACTCCATTCAGCACTACAGAATAGAAAAGCTGGGCTGGATGACATAGAGAGATGCCCTTAAGGCCATACATGTATAGTCCGTTAACACTAACTTACACTCGTTACTCGCACGTAAAACTCTCTTCTCGTTAATGGCATGCTCGGTATCCAACCACCACCCATAGCAAACGAAATATATACGAGTACAGCTGGCACAATTAATGTCTGGATACTGCAGCAAACTCTACTGCTACTTACTCAGACTTCGTCCCGACATACATAACGTATGTATGCCCAAATAAGTGACAACAACAAAAACATATAGAAGAGCTAGAAAGCAAGTTTAGTGTTAAGTTGTATTCAGCAAACTTCATATCAAATATAAGCTTTACTCTCTTTTCTCAGGCAAAGACAATGTCTCCATCTCTTAACTAACCTTGGCACCGCTTACGCCATTATATCACATTCTCATGTTACAATTGCTGCTTGAGTTGTTTAAGTTGGAGAAACCTAGTGAAATCAAACGTCTATCTGATTTTTTCAACAGAGTAGAAGCCTTTTGTAACCGCTGAAAGGATTTTTGGCCGAGCTCCTCCTCCAACTTGTGGTTTTGCGTCTTGATGTTTTTACTAACGAAAGGAGGGATCTTTAGTTTATTCTAAGCCGCCTCCGAACGACCGATGAATTTTTATGAAGAGATTTTTATTTTATGCCAGAAATACACTCAGAGGGTTTGACATTCCCTACCGAGGGGCGACCGCAATTAGAAAAATTCATTTTCTATAATTTTGGATGTTGCTCAAACCGGGGCTCTAACCCAGGCCTTCCGAAAGGCAGTACGCGATGCTAACCACTCCGCTATTGTGGTCAAGGGGGTATTAATGTCAACCATATATAAGTTTTTATTTTTGCAAAAGATGGTTCCAATGAAGACATCCAAGAAAAAATTTGGAATATACTTGTATGTAGAAATGGCCAAAGAAGTTACACAATATAGTGTCCTCTTTTCTGAAATTTCGTTGCGGTGTAGAAGAATTCGAAGAAATCCTTTCCAAAGCCTAATCGTAAGCGTCATTAAAATTGTGCGACTGCGCCTTGTGAAATTTCGAAATTTTCCAAAGGAAACAAATATAAATTTTCGATTTCCACCATAAATCATTGTCATCAAATGTAATCCTCAACATTTTTATACTTGATTTAATAGCCTAAGAGAGCTAAATAGTGCAATAATCAACGCTTTGAACATTCGATAATCCTTGACAGATAAACTTGCATACGAGGCAGTACAGATCGCTGCAACTTAACTCTTACTCCATTATTCTTACAAGCAACAATTATATACCGCATATCCCTAAAAGGGAAGAAAGAAGTACTAACTTCGGTACTTCAGTCTATGGTATTGAGATATATATGGCTGGATCGAAACTCGATGGAAGAACTGGCGTAGGTATTTTCTCATGAAATTCATCTCTTGGGCTCTCTTTCAGCTATCCAATCATTTCAGAGTTTTCCAAGCTGGTATCTCAAATATTATGGAGGTAGCAGACTACAATGAAACTGAACTTTTGAGCAAGGATATCTTTATTTTCAGCGATAGCCAGGCAGCTATTAAGTTACTGGCTTCCTTACAATATACTTAAAAATTATGCTAGACTGTCGTTGATTTCTACAGGAGATGGGTTTCTGATCACAGGCACATAGAATGACATAACAGGCAAGGTACGCCCAAGCAGACTCTTCCCCACAAAGAACGCCTTGGTATGCCTCTTGCTATATGAAAACTGCTATTCAAAGCTTTCACTTAAAAACCGGACGAATTAAGACGGAATCACGCTGCTAATCACAGGATATCTAGAAAAACTTATTCGAAGTGGGATCGGAAAAGGTCACACGAAATATACTCTATTGAAACGGAGGATATATCTAAGGTTATAGGAGTCTTAACAGGCTATTGCTTGATAGGACGAAATGCGGCGAGGTTGGGTGTTCCTTTAAGAAGATGTCGCAGAAGCTACTAGAACGATGAGAAGGAAGAAACGATATTTTTCATCTCTTATGCGACTGCTCTGCATTGGGCGGACTTAGGTTCTGATATCTCAGAGCTGCTTTTCTCAATTATTTGTCTAAGATAGCGGACATCAAGGTACATTAATACAAAAAAATTATAAGGGAGTCAAAGTAGATGTATAGTGGAGTTTTGTCATAGGACAAAGTCGTGGTATGACAATGGGTCTGCTCTGGCCTAAGTGCATTGATGATCCATTGATAGCCATTGTAACCTAACCTAGTTATTCAGTTCATAAATGTGTTTCCATGAGTAGGTATGTGAATATTTCTTTCACACATTTACAGTTCAGATCTCACATATATTTTTACCGAAATTGTGAATTGTGTTCATTTTTCTTAATCATTTCATTTATTTGAGAGGAAATAAATAACTCACGAAGTTATTGAATTTTACAGATGTTGCACTCAAGCATTCAAAAGAAATGTTCTCAGCATACGGCTCGCAGTTTCATGCATATGTCTCCGCCTGTAAATCAACTCAACAAAGTCGAAGAGTTGCACTCGCCGCCGAAGAAGAGTCAATATTTTCCATTACTGCAATTCAGCAGCTGGTCACTGAAGGCCGACAATTTCCCTGCAGGGAAAAATACTAGTTGCTAACTAGAATTCAACTAGTTTGCATTTTTACACTAACTAGTTCATCTTTCAACTGTTTGCCATGCAAGTAACTGGTATTTTACGATATATTACGATCAGTCATAAGTGTGTTGAATTTCTAATACACCAAAAAAAAAAAAAAAATTAAAATAAAAATGAATTTTCCCGCAGCGAGACTCAAACCGTGAACCTTTCGCGCTGCAGCAATGGTAAGAACCCCTCGGCTTATGAGAAAATGAAGCTCAGTCGTGGCGTACTAGAAATTACAATATATGAAAGGCATGGTAGTGGAAATTATGGGTTACTGATCAATTACTATACAAATAATGAACTGGTACGATTTAATTCTATTTCATACTAGTATTTGACTAGAATATTTACATACTAGTCTACCTTTTCACTGCTGGGTTATTCTTCACATTCATGGAAATGAATTTGCATACCGATAAGTAAACGTGTGTCTGTGTGTGCTTTGGTGTCGCGTGGGTGCATATTGAGCCTATTTGTCTATCTGTCTGTCCTGCCTTAAGCGTTTTTAATATAGTCAACATTTGGCGCAGAGGCTCCACTGCATCACATACATTCTCTTTCTCTGTGCCTTAAATGTTGGCTGCAGTATTCAGTGCTTTTGCTGTCATGTGACTTATGTTGCATGTCGTTATTCATGGATTGGCGTATGGACAATGGCATAAAGCTGCGAAATTCAAAGTGTGTCGGTGATTCATGTGTTCCCCTGCTACGCGATGGATGGACCATCGTGGTATGGGTAGCGTTCTTTTCTTAGTGATATTGCTTTACTTCATTTTAAATTTTTGAAAATAGTAATTATTAATATTTTTTACAAGTAGTTCGAAATTTTTATATTTAAAGATATTATGGATCTAATGCGAACGATTATAGTAAGAGAATTGATCAAAATTGCTTAGAAAAGGCTCATTTTAATTTTCAATATAATTAAAACAGTTGATCCATACTTATTTATGAAAGTGAATCTAGTCTTCATATGCTGGAACAAACCTCTCCTATTTGGTCCTATCCAGAATTACCACCTTGTAAGCCAATGGACTACTTCAAGTAACATGGCACCGCTCAATCGCGCGTTTGCAAGTATAGAGAGCAAAAGATGCGATTCATAACCGTTCCTTCGAATTCTGTAACCAGTCAAAAACAATTCAAGAGATGAAAGGGCTGGATCTTGATGAGTTTCTCTGCTGATATGCCGATACTTCTGGGAGTTCAGACTTTACGACCTTGTTTTCAAGCAATTGGTGTATAAATAAATTACCTGAAGTTAGATGCACAGGCAGGTTGGGGCAGAAATAATTTCAGTCTGCGCTATATTACTGAAAACACCCTCATTATAAAAAAAATAGAGCCCTTAAGCTCTCATTAAATTAAAAAAGAGGTTCCTCGATTTGTTAGTACCACCATCTGTAGCGCTTTCTCCGTTGCCTTAATTTCCATATAGACGTGTTGATTTTTCAAGGGCTTGTGTCCCTAATACGAGTATAAACCAGAATCGATCGCTCCTTACTAAGAAGTAGTTTATAGAGTTCCGTTATGGTCGCACCAATACACGCGACGCCGAACTTTCAGACACGCCAGAAATCGTGGATAAAATTCATGGAATGATATTGGACGATCGCAGAATAAGAGTGCGTGAAGTCGTTGATGCTGTGGGCATCTCAACTCAGTGGGTAGATCAATTTTACATGAATATTTGGACATGAAAAAGCTAAGCGTGCACTTGGTACCCCAATTGCTTACATAAGACCATAAGCGCAACCGTGTAACCACTTCAGAGTAGTTTCGTTCTTAGAGGAAAAATGAAACCATCACACCACGCCAAAAGCCAAAGAACAATCAAGACAGTGATTTATCCGGACGAACGTGCCCCAAAGAAGGCAAAGGTGAGTGTGTAGGCCAACATGGTTATGGGCACAGTTTTTTGGGATGTGCCATTCCCCTCGATTACCTCAAAAAGGGTAAAACGATCAGAGTATTGTTACAGATCCTATATTGATTTGAAGCAGAAACGACCGCATTTGCAAAAACAAGTGATGTTCCTTCTGGACAATGCACGGTTACACTTCACACGTGTGACAAAAATTCATAAGTTGGGCTACGAACTGCTACCATATCCAGCATATTCTCCAGATATTCTCCCTTGTTTCCAAACCTGGCTGGGTGGTGATAGTTTTGGGTCGAATGAAGAGGAAATCACAGAAATAAACGCCAATTTCAGGGCCTGGAAAAAAATCTACTGTTTATAAGGAACACAAAAATTTGAAAAAGGCTGAACTAAATGTATAGAGCTAAAAAGAGACTATCTATGTTCAGAAATAAAACGCAAATTTGCTAAAAAAAAAGAATATATTGAGGAATAAAATGCTTATTAGCCGAGAAAAATATGTATTTTATTCAAAAACTCACTGATTTACTAAACCACCCTCGTATGAAAGAAATTTTAATTTGAGTTTCAATTTCTATTTCTGGGGCGAGGCTAGACGTTTTACTAAGAAATGAAGGAGCTTACAACTTTAAAATTCTGCTAAGGCCAAATTTTTGGTATATGTTAAAGCAGTTTGGTTGATTGGTTAAGTTTATTAAATTTTATATATTATGGTTAATTTTGTAAAAAAAATAAATATAATAAATTTCAATTTGATTATTTTCAGTAAACTCAAAATTTGCTTCCCTGTTACACTCCTATATATCTTTGCTTATACTATGCATTATTTTTTTTATATCGGCTCCCTTTGGTTACATTGCAACATTTCACTTACCTCAATTCACGTCCTGGCTCGGCGCGTATATGCGGCGTCTGTATGGATTCCCGAAATATGGCGCCACCTTCGCCCTCAATACGCAACGCGTGTGCACCGATTGTGACTTCATTTTGATTTACAGAAAATAAATTCCGTCCGTTGGTGTCATTGATGCGAAATTCCTTCGCCAAACATTCGAGCTTATCATGCCCAAGGAATAAATGATTCTCGAGCATGCCATTCGCGTCACGTGTATTGATTGAAAAATTACGTGATGATTCTGTTGATGATATTTGGTGGTCGCAAGGTGTGCGAAGCGAATGAATAAGCATACAAAATTATCAAGGCGGTGCAGAGTGTGGTGTGTGATTGGTGGGTGATGGGTGATGGGTATGAGCACAATTCCCATTTGGTTTGTAGTTGATATGAATCGTTGATGTTTTTGGTCATGAAAATTTTCATTTCATTATTTATGTTTATTTGTATCAGCGGTTCAGCAGTTCAGTGTATTTTTTTTATTTTTTTTATTTTTTAGTTTCGTTCACAGCCGGTGAATTATAGCATCGATGATGACATCCATCCGAGTGCGGGAGAAAAATTGTAAAGAAATATTACAACGTAAATATGAGTGCGATTTGTGGTTGAAGATAGTAAAATACAAATGTCAACTACACTTATATGTATAGTATAAATAGTAATAAATAAAAGCCAAGTAGGAGTCACATAACAAATGTCGGATAATAAGACCCACGAACCACAATCACATTCCAAACGAAAGTCAAAATGGGAAAAGAACATATCAAGATATCTACTTTGCTACAAATAAGCGTGCAAACCGCCAGATTAGTGCGACATGATAGCGGAAACGGAAATAAAATTTGTGCTCGCACGTCTCTCGTACATGTAACTCATGGCCATCTACCAAAGTTGGTAGTCAACCTTGGCGGTGTCTTTGCTGAAACTAAAATACTAAAATGAGAAAAAAAGGAAACCAGTTTCACCTTCGCTACATCTCAAACCAACACTCGAGTACGGCAAGTGTGTGTGGTTGGAATATGAAGAAATTTAAAAGATTGCAGTCAACCAAGTCAGCTGGAATTGTCGCTTTCCACTCGCATCAGCATCTCCTGCCTTAATGTTGTCATTAGGTGAAAATCCCATCTGTCTTTCACTATTTTTATCTGTAATTGTGCATCGCCAGTCAACGGACAGCTACAAAAATGCATAGTCACACAAACTTACATACTCATACATATATACATATAACTTCTTCAACTTTGGTCGTGCTAAAATGTATTCGTGCGTAGCACATATTTTTAAATTCCTCCTCAGGCATTGCATACAATAGGACTGTTTCTTGGTTAGATAAACATTTTTGTTTGAGCTTTAGAGTTGAAAAAAAAAAAAAAATATATATATATATATATATATATATATATATATATATTATATATATATATATATTTCACTTTTTACAACTTTCACAAACATGTAAGGATTTTCCGAGTTTAGTCCGAGGCATATGCATAAGTAGGTGAAAGGTGAAACAGTGAATAACCATTAAAATTTGTTTATCTATTTGCACGCAAAGTAGGCCTTCAGTGTTTGAGATATATTAGGCGTCGAATACAAAGAGCCTCCTGGCCAACCCAAAAAAGTTTGAAGATGAGGAATGGGAGACTTTACTGGAACAAGATCCGTGTCAAACCCAAACTGAACTCGTTATCGATAACTACTAAAGCGTTTGAGCCGTGCATTGCGCTAAAAACGGTCAAAAATTACGGAAAGGCACGGCGAAGAAACGCTGAAATGGGAGGTCTTACTCCACTCGTCGTATTCTCCAGACCTGGCATTTTGGACGGATACAAAATGATTTAGGGGGTTGGGTATTTTAAAGAAATCGAAAAATGTCTCAAAGTTTGGATCGAGGACAGAGAGGACTAATTTTTTGTGGTGGTATTAGAAAATTAGCTTAGAGGTGGGAAAAAGTAATCACTTCTTATTCAGGGGTAGTCGCGGTACTTTAAAAACCAATTGTCAAAAATTAAAATTTTTCAAATATCGGATTAGAGTTTGCGGTATACAAGGCATGTTAAAAATTAATGAGATACATATTTTGAAAATCATTTTTAGTTATTCATCTAAATTGATGTTTTCGACCGAAAAATAAGTACTCCTTCCTGAATGTTTTATCCGGTGGCGAAAATTCATGATGTACTGAGCCGAGGAACACAGTGAGCATAACCTTCTTATGGTAATAAGTTTCAGTAATTTAAAATTCGCTCTGCGAGTTCGAGTTGATCCTAAAAAAATACTATAGCGGTGTTTTAAAACACGATTATGAGCCATGGATTTTCGCGCATGAGTCCGAAAGTAAATATCAGTCAAATGTTTGGATGTTTTAAGATGAGCCGAATCCAACAAAAGTTTTTCGCACATGAAACCCTTTTAAGCAAATGGTTGTTGTTGCCTTTCAAGGAACCGAAGTAGGGTCACTCTTCACCATGACAAGGCGAAATCTAATAAATATCAACTGAAACAACTGCATTTTGAGCACTCAATACATTGATTTGATAAGTCATCCGCCGTATGTATAATAAACTGAGAGGTCAGCATTTTAGGACAACTGAAGAGGCGGTTGATGCATTCAGAACAAATGTTTTTGAGACACTTCAATCAGAGTGACAAAAATGCTTCGACAATTGGTTCAACGCATGCAGAAGTGTATAGATTTTAATAGAGAATATTTTGAAAAGCAATAAAGCGCTTTTCGATGATGAATTTTTTTTTTCGTTCACTAAATATATTCTAGTTTAGATTATTGAATTTTTCCTTATTTTAATTTGCGGGATATTTACCAGCTCTCCGCATCCAGAGAAGAGTCTTCAGAAAAGGTATGACCAATGTTTTCAGTATTTTGCGAATATGCCTTAAAGGTATGAACCTCCGACAAAGAAAAAAAATCATAGAAATGCACAGTCATATGAAAATGAAAAAATAGCTTTTTCACATTTTTCGTAGTCAAGTGTACATAAGGAGTGGTAGAAAATCGTTTTTTTAATCATTGAAAGAAGTTTACAGCATAGCCTTGTAAATTATGAGTCAGCAAAATCGACCCCGAGGAGAGCCTGAGTTATTTTGCGAACATTAGACATCGTTTTTTGATATCTTTCTGTTTTCCAAAAATAGCTATAAAAACATCTTCGACATTAGATTTGATTTTAGAGAGAAGAAGAGAACACAAAATTGAACCTGTTGTTATTTCAACCATATAAATTAACAAACATGTCCATAGGACTGGCAAAGTGGCAAGAACATAACAACTTTCAAAAATCTAGTGAGAGGAGGAGGATTTCATTAAGTGTAGTAAAGAAAACTACTGAAAGCAAATATATGCAACTGTTCTTAAATATCTTCTACCTTAGCGGATTGTATTTGATACCTCGAGTACCACGTTCCACATGCTGTATTCTGAAATCGGTCTAATTATGGTTGCTTTGAACAAAAAGTTACTAACAAAAAAATTCCTTAATTACCATTTTAAATATAGCAATGTATCATTGAATTTGTTCACTGTTCCATCAATGTGAAGATTGAAATTAAATAGTGGGCAACTTGCAACTGATCTAGTCTAAATGAACACGGTTTCATAACCACGTGCTGACAATAATTTTCTCTTCTTACACTTCTAAGCTGTTTCTAGACTGTTTAAAGATTTTTTCAGAAGCCTTTCTTTCATTTCAATTGTACACTTGGAGATATTGAAATTTTTAGATCTTCATCCGACCAAGACTCGAAGCCATGATTTAGCTTTATTTTCATTAAAAAAAAAGCTCCAACATCGCGATAGATGAGAGCTTCTTAGGATATCATAGCCGAAGGACCTTAAATAGAAAACCAAACACTGTTTCGATATCAAACAATTCGAAAAGAACATAATACTAGCGATCTTTACGCCTATATATATTTGATTCACTTCATTATTTTGTTGTCACTATCCAGTAAAAGAAAACATCAATAGCACAGCTAGTTTTTTTAAAATAATTCAAGATACCAGAACGATCAGAGACTACTTCTTTTCATAATGATTAAATTTAAGGTGTTATGTAGGCTCCCACATAATTTAAATATCACATGCTTGTAAAGCTTGGCCTGTGATATTTTGCTCAGGTATTGCAATGAGTTCTGGGATCTTACTTTAAAAGCAGGGACATCAATATATTGGTATATGTGAATAATAAATTGAATCCTTGAGGAGCAAAAATATCGATTATTTCTTAAATGTATTAAAACGAGAAGTTTAAGAAGTCTCTTCACAATCCAAATGTTCTTGTCTTGCACTGTTTAGCTAATCTTTCATATCATTCCATTGCAATTCTTTTTTCCCGATTTGATTACTTTGAGCCACTAAATCCGATAATTTTAATTATTTAAAAATTAACTAAACAAATTTCAAAAGTATGCATTTAGTATTATAAATAAATAAATACATAAATATATAAAACTATCACAAGAACGATGGAAAGTAGAAAATTTGTATTCTTTAGGGTTGAAATGTTAAATTCAGCCCGAGGCAATGGGTGTCTTATTGCAATAGGCAAATTTACTTGCCATTTAATCTGAACATTTATAAATTTATGCGAAATGAATATCAATAGGGACATCACCATAATAAATTACGTGCGTAAATATCTTATCTCTGTGTCGTGACTCGTTATCAGACAAACATTATCCGACTAAATGTTTACATACATATTTGTTCATAGATTTATTCATATGATTATTAATAAAGACAGTTAAACGTGTATATATGTTAGTGTGTATATATATTTGAATTTATATTCATCTATGTTACATATGTATGTGACGGCGAATGTATTTTGGCATGCTGGCAGCATACAAAATTCGTGGCAAATCACAGCCAAATAAATTTGCATAACACTCGCACATATATGTACATATATACATATAACCATATATACATATAAATGCAAATATTCATACACACGTTGAATTCAACTAAATTTATTGGTGTAAAATGAGTGTACGCATATGTATAAACCCATATATATATATATATATATATATATATATATATATATACATATATAAGTAAATTTAGGCAAGTGCAATTCATCGTTTATATGATTATTCAAACATTTATCACCCTCTAGCACATGGCAGCATATTCTTGTCACTCGCATACACACAAACGTCCGATACACACACTTACCTATCGCTATCGGCTGCCCATGCCTTGAGCGTATTGTCGATGCACGCAGCATATCCATTATGAGCGCTTGACCGGTGAGTTGTATGCCGCCTGGCACTATCTTCAACTGACCCATGCCATCCTGCAATGATGATAAGACAGAAAACCCATTGAAGGTCAATTAACAACAATTGTGTTGGGTAATGAGGCAAATAAGTAAAGCGTTTTATCTACTACATACACATACACGGACACAATGAGGTTTAAGCGATTCGTTTGTATATTGTCAACTGGTCGTTTCATTTTGATGGTAATGGGGATTCAACCATATGACAACTACTCACTTTTGCACTGGATGATATAGTACAGTGGGGATTTTTATTGAATTAAGCGATAACACGATCTTTTTAATCTTTTTATTTAATTAAATTAATTATTTTTATTTATTTAATTGAATTTAATTTTTTTATGTAACTTTATTTTTTTAAATTAAATTTTTTTAAATTATTTTATCTTATATTATTTTATTTCATATATTTTATTTTT
Source organism: Neoceratitis asiatica (assembly GCA_030068015.2). Taxonomy (NCBI): domain Eukaryota; kingdom Metazoa; phylum Arthropoda; class Insecta; order Diptera; family Tephritidae; genus Neoceratitis; species Neoceratitis asiatica. Next base: position 35,408,909 of record CM061525.1, on the reverse strand, counting down.
CATTTGTGTTTTATTTCTTGTTTCTTTTTTAGCTTTATTTGATATTTTTAAATTTGTTTTACCGACTTTGGTCTAAAAATTAAAAAAAAATTGATTTCTCCATACTTTCATAGTTCCACCCTTTAAGAATATGTCCCTAAGAGAATATTTTGAAATCTAGATTAATTTCGGAGATATAGCTGTTTGGCTGACGCTGCCTCCAATCCGGTTCGAACGGAACAGATCGAACAGAAGACTTTTCTCCTAACTGTATCTTCTAAGCGATACTGAATCAAAATACTGAAATTTTTTCTCTATAGATTCCTTTATCGCATGAACAAGGCTCATCCCCAAATTTTAATATTTACTATTTTAAAAAAATGCGGAAAACTCAACTGGTAAAAAATTGTTCTTTTTTCAAACAGCTACCATTTTGTATTTTTTTTAACAATCCTTTAGTTCATACGATAGCGACATTCCTCTAAATGAATTTTCTTTTTTTTCAGATTTTTAGAAGAGTTGGAATCATGCTTATGGTGGCGCGCCAATTTTCGACCCCTATCTCACCGGCGCAAACCTTTTGAATTTAGAATTATTTTATGCTTTGTTTTTTGTATTTTTGCAATAAAAATAAATATCTTATCAAAAACTGGGTAATAAAAATGTTCATTGCCTTTTCTTACAACACGTCCAAAGTTACCTCAAATTCAAGTGTCTAGACCAGAAAACCCCCTCTTATTGTTTTTCTATTTAATTCTTTTTCTTTCTTATTATTATTATTTTTTTTTGATATTTTTTATTTTATTATATTTTTAATTTTTTTTTATTAAATTTTATTATATTTAATTTTTTTAATTTTTTTTATTTTTTTAAATTTAATTTATTTTTTTTGTTAATTAAATTAAATTCAATTTTTATTTTCCTATTTTATTTTATTTTATTTTATTTTATTTTAATTTTTTTTTATTCTACTTTATTATATTTTATTATATTTTATTTTATTTTATTTTAATTTATTTCATTTTATATTATTTTATTTTAATCATTTTTTTATTTTTATTTAATTTAATTTAGTTTATTTTAATTTATTATTATTTTATATTATTTTATATTAATTAATTATTTTATTTTTATTTTATTTAATTTATTTTAGTTTAGTTTATTTTAGTTTAATATAATTTTATTTACTTTATTTTATTTTATTTTATATTTTAAATTATATTAATTTCATTTTATTTAATTTAATTTATGTTATTTTATTTTAATTTTAATTTAGTTTAAATTATTTAATTTTATTTTATTTTATTTAATAATTTTTTTTTTAATTTTAATGATGTTTATATTTTTATTTAATTTAATTAAAATTTATTTTATTTTGTTTTATTTTATTTTAGTTTGTTTTATTTTTAAAAATTTTTTTTTTTTAATTTTATTATTTTTTTTTAATATTTTATTTGATATTATTTTTTATATTTTTTGAAATTTGATTTTATTTGATTTTATTTTATTTCTTTTTATTTCATTTAATATTAGTTTTTTAGTTTAATTTTTTATGTTATTTTATTTTATTTGGTTTTATTTTATTTTTAATTTTTAATTTTTTGGTTCAATTTATTTTTATTTTACTTTGTTTTATATAATTTAATTTAATATGATTTTATTTTAATTCATTTAATTTTTATTTATTTTATTTTATTTTAATTTTTATTAATTTTTTTATTTCACTTGTTTTTTTTTGGGTTTGTGATTTACTTATTTTTATTTTTATTTGTTTATAATTTTTATATTTTATTTTAATAGATTATATTTTTTTTGTTTATTTTATTTAATTATACAATTATTGTAATTTTGTTTGTTTGTTCATATTTAAATTAATTTCATTTTGTTTTTATTTTATTTTTTTTAATTTAATTTGTTTTATGGGTATTTTTAATGCGGCCTGTGATTGTTTTTGGTTATAAGTAAATGAGCTGTATTCAAAGTCCTATTGTTGTTAGAAACATTATTTTTTCATTGATTTTTTTAAATTTTATTTTAATTTAATTTAATTTAAATTTTTATATTATTTTTATTTTACTTTATTTTATTTAATTTTTTTAATTTTTTTTATTTCTTTATTTCTTTTTTTAATTTTGTTTAATTTTTTTAATATTATTTAATTTTATTTTTTTTTTCCTTTTTTTATAATTTTTTTATTTTGCTTTAGTTTTGTAGTTTAATTTTTTATATTATTTTATTTTATTTTTTGCTTAATTTATTTTTAGTTAATCTTCTCATATGTATTTTTTATTTTATTTGATTTTATTTTATTATATTTTTTAACTTGTGTCATTTAATTTTCTTTATAAATCGCTCAAAAATTTCCACTGTTAAGTTTACACATCATCAAATTTTTGATATTGGTGTGTTTGTGTGCGCGCCTCGTGTGTTACTTACTCACCGTTGTGAATTCCATCACTTTCAATATCCACAATGTCAACACCAGATTTGTGATGATGAGCAGCATTAGCAGGACCAACAATCCGTAAAGGCATTTCTTGCGCCAACCCACCAGCTCCAGATGAGCGCCCAAACTGTCCATGAGTATGCTGTTTTCTTTGTGTAGCGCGTTGCTATTGTTGTTGCCGCTGTGATTACTGTTATTACCACTGCCGCTACCACTACCCGACGCGCTGCCACCTACAGTAGCACCTGCGGTCATTCTCCTTGGCAAGGCCTGTTTTGGTTGGTGTTGTTGTGCTTGTTTCACCTTGGTTGTGACACTTTGTCGTTTGTTGTGGCCGTTCAGAGGTGAGTTTGTTGTTACTGCAGCTGTAGCTGTCGCTGCTGCCACCACCACTTGTCGTGGCGCTTTGCCAGTGCCTGTACTCGTGTGGCTGCCCACTAGATCGAGACTGTCAGTGGCATAGGCTGCACGTGGTGTTGTTGTGGTTGTTGCAATGCGTGGCAAGGTGCGATTACGTGGTGTACGTGCGCTAGCCGTTGTTGTAGAAAGTGTAGCGTGACCAAGTGCAGCAGCAGTGTTGCCACCAAATGCTAAATTATCATCAACAATTGTTGCTTTTGTCGTTGTTGTTGCTTTTGTTGTTACTGCCGCACCTTCACCATTCCGCATAAGCGTCGAGGTGTTCAAAGACACTGTTGGGCCATGTTGTTGCGCATTGCCACCCTCAAAGCTCGTTGCACGATTAGTTGATTTTGATTTCGATTTCGATTGCGTTTGCCCGTGCTCTGGTGTTATTAGTGAATTATTAATTACCGTTACTTCTGTTGCTGGTGTTGTTGTTGTGGCATTTGCTATTTGATTGCTAAAACAGTTATTATTATTATTGTTGTGCAATTGATGTTCGAATTGTTGTTGCTGTTGCGGCGTTTGTTGTTGTTGTTGTTGTTGTTGATGTTGCTTTTTACGCTTAAACGTTGCTGTTGGAGATGTGAATTGAAATGTTGCTGCAACACTGTCTAATGGCCGATCGGCTGTATTTAAAGCGCTATGTTGTTGCTGTTGCAGTTGTTGTTGCTGTACAAAATCTGCTGATATTTGCTGTGAATGAACAGTGTCACATACTTTAGCACCATAATTAGTTGTTGTTGTTGTTGTTAGTATTTTTGTTGAATTTAGCGTTGCAAAACCATTTTGTTTGTTGCTATTTTTTTTTGGTTTGTTTTGTTTAATACATAGAGTTGTATGTACACATGCATATAGTTGAAAAATTATGTGGCAAAATAATGGTTGACTCATGTGGCATGTTAATGTTGCATACCCGTGGGGAATGTGATGCGTTGTGATTAGTTTGTTTTTCGGTATTGAATGAGAGGTTATAATGATGATGTTGCATTGATTTGGCCGATTTATGTGATTTATGGCGGCAATAAATTGGGAAATGGAAGAATTGCGATTAAAATTTATTAGATAATAATAAAAAATGAGGATGGGATTATTCCTAAATTTTTATATATTTTTTATTTAAATTTCTTTGAAAAGAGACTAATTTAAAGTACAATAGCGAGCATAATAGAGCACACGTGATCTTTTGAAAGCATTTAAAAAAACGTGGTTTTGAATATGTCAAACTTTGAATTAATTAAAAAAAAAAATATTTTTAATATTTATCGACAATTTTTTCCAATTTTTACTGAGCATTTTATATAAATGTATGAAATTATCTTTGCATGTTGCTCATCCGACATGGCGGCCCTTCTCTTTTTAAGTAAAGGGGAGATGGTGATCTAGAATTTTAAAAATATCTATTTTTTTGAATATGTCGAAGGTATAATCTTTTAAGAATATACTGTTAAAATTTTATAATGATATCTATAGTATTTTCGGTTCTATAGGTCTTTGAGCAGGTAACGGCCGACCGCTCGGCCTCATGCACTTCAAACTTTAAACTCGTTTTTCTCAAAATATTTATTTGAATGAAATTTGAATACGTTATTCAGTACACTAGTAACTATGTTCCGCAGCATAAGAATTTTGTTATCTTGATAACTTCTTCCTTTTTTAGCTCAAAAACTGACAAAAAATAAACTTGTTTCGGTTATCTAAATGCAAAAATTCACTATTTTTCCCAATTTTTTTTTTATAATCTTGGTACGGTATATAGCCACATTTTTACAAATTAATAGTGTTCTTGATTTTTGTGTTTCAGATAAGTATAAGAGCCAACATTTCCTAAGTCACCCACAACATTAAATTTTTTGAGAAAATCTACTTCAGGACCAATTTCAAAAAATTTAAAATTATTATTTTTTTTAATTATCTAAATGTTTTCGTATTCAATATAAGTTGTAAAATATACTTACAAAGTGTAAATAATGTTTTTTTTTATTATCAACGTATAGAAAAATATTGAATATTGCCTGAAATTTACGTTCTCCGGACCACCATCTCACCTTAAAATTTTTAAATTTAAATCTAATAAAAACGACTTATGCTCTATGTGCGCTTTACGCTACAGCTCAACGGATTTAAATATATGAAAATTATGTTTAATTTAGTTGTACAAATTCTTTTTTTTTTAGTGCCAAACATTAGATTTAGGCTGAAAAACATGTCTTTTGGTAGGTAGTGTATGGCGTAAAAACCTCACCATTTTTACTTTGTTTGTGTGCTGGTGCTATCAAAAATAATTTACATTTATACACATTTTAATGTTGAAGGAAATGTAAAAATGTTTTCAAAAAAATATTTAGGACTAAATATTTCATTAGTAATAAAGAAACATTTTCTCAGTAAAGTATATACATATTTTTGCATAGCCAGGCGGCATTGAGAGCCATGGAATCTTTGTCAATAAATAAATAAAAGAAACAGTTCAATCTTTGCGTATATCACCTTAAGTGAGGACACAGAAGTAGTAGGGAGAAGGAATAACCACAAAAATATTAAAACACTTCCATTGCGAAGGCTCCACACTTTGACGGAGTAGGTTGAAGTCTCTAGAAGTGATTACTTTTACTTGAGCAAAAAGCAGATGCAAAGATACCTCGAGCTTTTAAAACACCATGCTTGGTTTGCCTAGCGGTGGAGACCTTTTGGAGCATAAGTGGTATCACAAAGGGTCTGTATCATGAAAAAAGAGTGCAGAAAAAAAAAATGAAAACAGTAAAATTTAACATATACTTATACACAACAACAACAACAACAAACAAACAAAAGAACAACAACAACTTGTCAGTACACACTTTTGGGTCGAGAATTACAGGGGTATATTTTAAACGAACTTTACTTATAAAGATTAATGATTTTGTTTTTTTATTATTATTAACTTTTTCTATATTCACAATGGAGTCCCTTTCCAACACAAGATATAATATCGAACGACTTGAAATTGTTTCGTAGAAGCCAATATTTTTATAGAAAAAAAAAAATTAAAGGAGTTTTTGTGCAAATTATCGCCATCGGCCTATACTGCAACTATTCAAATTTCTAAATTACAGACTATTTGCTCTGGATACCGGTCAAGAAAAATGAACCATTTTCTGCTTAAATTTGGGGTAGGAAAAATTTGTTCCCAATTTATTCAGAGTTGTCATGGAAATCACTACATGTTATTTCAATGAATGCTAACTTTCGAAATTCACTTGTGATTTAAAATTTTTAGTCACTAACCATAAGAAAGATATTTTTAACCAGGATTTGACTTAACTCAGCCAATGCCACTGAGAGTCTATGGAAAATTTATGGCTTATATAAAAGTAATATCGCACATGAGAGCAGAGCAGCTTGTAAGATCCTTTAGTGTTCAAATGGTCTCTAAATGTGGTCTATACCTCAAGATACAAGATTATCCATTTAGTGGTTTCGAAAGTGAAGAGCTGTATTTTGATATCTGTTATACTTAACTGTCAAACGAAAATCAAAATTTTTTTGATTTAGATAAAAGTCAGGCATTTATGAAAATGGAACCGCACAAAGCGTTAAAAATTGTTTAAATGTGTTTAAATCTCCTACAAAAGTGGTGATTAAAACGCGCCCACGTTTCGTGCTTTAAGAGGAGATTATGGTGCACATAATCGTCCAACTACTCAAGTAATTAGTAAAATTTTAAATTTTAAACAAATTTGAAGATATTGGATCGGTTATAGATATTGTAAGACCAGTGGATCATCGTTTTGCTCGGTCCACCGGAAATGTCGCTGCTGTAAGTGGAAGTGTAGCCGAAGACCCGAATGTGTCTATTTGCTGACGTTGGGGCATTCTTATGCCACATTATGGTGCATTTTTCACTTACGCCTTACACCTACATCCACATAAAGTTCAACTCACACAACAACTGAAGCCAGCCGACTATTCACATCGCCATAGTTACGTCGATTAGACGCTTGAACAACAAGCGGTGGACCGTAATTTTACCAACAAAATTTTCTTCAGCAACGAGGCATATTTCTTTACTCTTTGGATACGTAAATAAGCAAAATTGTAGCATTTGGAGCTTCGAGAGCCCTCAAATAATTGAAGTGAGGCCATTACACCAAAAAAAAAGAAGCTTACTGCGTGGTGCGCTCTTTGGTCCGGAGATGTGATTGGACCTTACTTCTTTGAAAACAATAACGGCGATACAGTGCCCGTCATTTCGGAGCGCTATGGTTGTATGATAACCAATTTTTTTTGGACTGGAATTGAAGAGTACGACTTGGACAATACGTAGTTCCAAAACAAGGTGGTGTCACATGCCACACAACATGAGCGAATACGGCTTTATTGCGAGAGAGATTTCCCGACCGCGTAATCTCTCATCTTGGCGATATCAATTGGCCACTGATATCGGAAGACCGTTTTTATGCGGATAAACATTTAACTCTTGAGCACTTGAGAACCAATATTCGTCAAGTTATGACTGAGTTACTGCCCAATATGTGCCAAAAAGTGTTGGAAAACAACCTCAAGACAATCGAAGTTTGCGAAAATTCACGAGGCGGTCATTTGAATGGGCTAATGCCAAGGTTCAAACTTTATAATAAAAAAAAATTTCTGAAAAAAATTATTTTAAATGCATTTTATTTCCTTTTTTTTTGGGAAACCGCAAAATAGGCTTAGTTTTATTGTTAATATTTAATTTTTAGTTTTTATATAAGCAAATGAAATTTTTATGCTTATTTACAGGCATAATTTTAGTTGAATGATTTTTTACTTGGTAAACTTAGAAATATAAGTATTCATACACATTGAATAGACATACATATTTATTAGAACTTTTTAAAAGCTTGCTCAATACGCACTACAATTTGACTTTGCTTTGTTTCTTTTCAAATTTTTTTGTATTATTATTATTATGTTTTTTGGTAATAAGACATGACAATTAATTAGTCAGGAAAACTATGTAAACGAGTCTGCTTTTACGTGAGTGTTGAAATGAAAATTTGTTAAAAAAAAAAGAAAAAAAAATTTCCATTAGCGAGTCTGTGCTAATTTTTTCACTATTTTTAGAAGAGTACAGTGGATTAGTTATTAGTAGAATAATGAAAAAATTAATTCTTTCTTCTTCAGTACTGCACACGTATATTAATTTCAAGATTTAAAAGTATACACTTTCAAAGTACAGAAATGTGAAATTTGTAAAGTTAAAACTTTTTTCTACTAAGCAAATTGAAATTTCTACTTTTTGTTTGAAACTCAATAAATTGACAGAAAGAAAATAGAAATCTTAGTTTCAGAACTAAGTAACTAACGTAGTAATAGAACTACTAGGTAGGGACATAAATACTGTTACAACATTAAAAACACGCATTTCGATAGAAGAATTAAGCATACCACATATATCCCATATGATTTAAAAAATATAACCTGTAAAGCGTTAGTCTGTATCGGGAATTCTAAATTGTGTGAGTTTTCGACATGAAATGGTCAGATAATGAAAACCGTATCGCTTTTAAAGCGCTTATTAAGTGTGAAATGAAAAAAGGTGATATTTTCAAAACACTCCATCCGCTCGGCATTAGTCGCATGTTCGTCTATCGGTGCATAAAAATGTTTGAGGAGACTGGGAATGTTAAAGACCGCCACCGGTCGGGCCGTCCACGCACATTTCGAACGCCGTAAGTCATCAAAGCTGTCAAACTAAAAATTCTGCGAAATCCGCTCCGAAAACAGAAAATCATGGCCCGGGAGATGAATGTTTCGCAAAAGTCCATGAGTAGAATTATTAAAAAAGACTTGGGACTTGGGGCTTTCCAACGCCGTACCGGAAATTTGTTGACTGCAGCTTTGAAAAAAAAATAGGGTGGTAAAATGCAAACGTTTTTTGGTGAAGCAAGCTAATAACTTGCACAGAAAAATCTTGTTTACCGATGAAAAAATTTTTACCGTGCAGGAAAAATTTAATAAAACAAATGATAGGGTGTATGCACGGTCATCTAAGGAAGCATCTGAACTGATTCCACGGGTCGCAAAAGGTCATAACCCAGCTTCAGTCATGGTTTGGTGGGGTGTCTCTTACGATAGGGTAACTGACTTGTATTTTTGCGAACAAGGGGTCAAAACATCGGCCAAAGTTTACCAAGAAACCGTTTTGGAAGCTGTTGTAAGACCGCTTAACCATTCCATGTTCCAAAAGCAATCATGGACTTTTCACCAAAACTCTGCGCCGGCCCATAAAGCTAAAACGACCCAAATGTGCCTCCAAAACAATTTACCAGCATTCATTTCCTCCGAAGAGTGGCCCTCCGGCAGTCCTGATTTGAACCCGCTGGATTACAAATTGTGGACAGTTTTAGAGGACATGGTTTGCCACAAAAGATACCCCAACATTGATTCTCTTAAGATAGCTTTGATTCGTGCTGTGGCCAATTTCCAAATGGAGGAGGTGCGTGCGGCTATTGATGATTGGTCAGTCCGACTTAAGGTGTGCGTGAAGGCCAAAGGCGGGCATTTCGAATGAATACTGCTTTTTTGTCTACAATATATATCAACAAATATGTAAAAAAAATTGGTCCAAAAACATTCATTATTTTTTATTTTACAGCATAAAATGTGTGTAACAGTATTTATTTCCCTACTAAGTATATTATAGAAAATGTTTGCCTTCCACTGCTCTTTCTGAGCGCTCGATGCTACAAGAAGTCAGAAAGTTCAAGGCGATAGCTATGTTAAGGAGTGAAAAAATGCCAAAATATGAGATAATTAAAATAAATAAAACATAATTCAGAGATTGTTGGTGGTTTTTTCAATAACACAGCGTTAGATTTTTTAAACTATATTTTGATGTGCTTAATTCCAGACATTATCGCTAGCATAGAACAAGATATTTTACTGAGTAAAGTAAAATATTTTACTTAAAAAAATATGCTTCAAAAAGTATCAATATTGTTGACAATGAAATGTGAAGATCGTGAAGAATGTGATTACTACTAATTTTACAGAAATATTTTCTAAAACTAATTAAATATACTTAGACTCAGACTCACGTCTGAAGTTTGGGTTTTACCCCAAGAGTCAAATTTTGTTTTCTAATTCTTCAAAATAATTTTTGTTTTATTAAAATTAAATTTTTTTTTTTGGTTTCTGTTTGTTTTTAACTCCCACTCACCGTGCGATTGTCTCTTGTGGTTGCTCCGAACAATTTATTTTCAGTCCCGTTTTGACAACATCTTGTGCTTCATGTATATGCGTAGGTGAGGTAGACATTAAATGGCAACCATTTGTGGGTGGAGTGCTGACCTGTAGCAAAATAGAAAATAACAATTAATTAATTAAAAATAAATACATATTTAGATAAATATTTGTTCGTTGAAATTGTTCAGATCAGATGAGTATTTAGCAAAAAACACCCTTTCTTTTAGTTTCATTGCTTAATTTCTATATACGATCTTCCAACTAATTCCAACCAGTCTCTATAAATGATTTTTCTAAATATGTACATAAATGGACACCGAGTTTAAATAATCTTCCTCTTATTAACGGGTGATCCATTCCGAGAATCTCTACTTTTCTAAAGGTAAAAAAAAACACAGAAAACTCAAACTAACGGGGAATTTTTATCATATCATTCGAAAGAACATTCTTTGACATTTATTTTTTGAAGATTATCTCTTTCGAATGTTGGATGCGACTACGTCTCAGATAGTCCATCCGTTGAGTCCAATTTTCGATGACTCCTTCGAACATTTCGACTGGTAACTGGCGAATGACACTCTAGATGTCTTGCTCTACGGCCTGAAGCGAAGCGAGATTGTCCGCATAGCATTGTGAAGCCAATCAACCGGCCCAAAACATGAAATTATCTGCCCACCGAAGTTTTCTCTCAATAAATCCTTTGATTGATACGATGAATGGCTCTTACCAGATCAAAAAACAGGAAACCGAATCGATCATATTGTGATAGACGGGCGACGTATCTGCATTGTTCCAGATGTATGTACCTGTGAGTACGTAGCATCGATTCGGACGACTCTCTTGTACCAGCAAAGATACGCTCCTGACTCCGTACCTTTGAACAAGCAAAGAAAGAAATCGCTAGAGATAGGTAGGCGATTTTTTACTCAACTTTACCTCTTGCTCTTTGAGAGCACTCATCAGTCGTTCGATATAAAGGACTACAAGCTTCTGACATACAACTGCAAACGCAGCCACTGATTTTCGACAAGATGTACAATGAAGATCTCCGTCCCACAGTGGAAAGAAGACAGACAACGACGCAACGAGCGCTGTATGGGAGAGATGCCGAGAGATTTGCAAACATAAAAAGTGAGAGGATGAAATGCGTGAGTATGAAGAGCGTGAGAAACTGGTCGACGAGAGTAATGCTCGAAAATTCTTTGAAAAGATGCGGCGAACTTAGGTGTTACGACCAAAGCCTACTCATGTAAGAACAAAATTGGTGATTTATCGACCGATGCCCAGGGTATACTGAGTTTGTGGAGGCAACACATGTCCAGCCTGCTCAATAGCAGTAAAACTGAAACACCAGATGATGAGGAACCCGATTACTCAATCGATTTATATGTTAAATTCTTTAAATAAGTAGATTCAATCAAGTAATCAATTTCAGAAAATTAAAAAAAAAATAATTGGCTTTGGGTGAATATTCCATTATTTATGTAAATATATTATTTCACAGTAAATAAGTGCTGCGAAATCAAAGAAATACGTAAAAGTGAACTATTGACCACAAAATCATGTGAGTGTTTTTTCTTTTTAGCTTTTTTATTAATGAAAAAATTAATAATCAACTGAATTCACTACTTTCTGGCCTAGAAATTAGCGCATTGAGAGTAAACGTTTATAATCACAACGCAAATTCCATTTAAAAGCTTTTTAAAAAAGAAATTATTGAATTCAACAAATTTTAATTGAGTGTAAATGTGTATATTTTTTATTTATTTTTCACGCTGAAAGTGATTATGTGAGTATAACGCACACCAATTCAAAAAACGTCACAACTAAAAAAATTCCAAATGTTCAGGAGAGCCAAAAATAGTTGGTGCTGTGCAAGCGACGTGAGTAACATAAAACAGATATAAGAGTGGAAAACCACAATTCAGAAAAACTGTTATTTAAAACATATTTTTTTCCATGCTTTAGAGATGTGTTCTGTGAACTAGCTGATGGGGAAAACCAATTTTGTAAAATTTTAAGTTGTGACATTTTTTTCTTTAGTGCGCGTTATATGTGAGTTAATATTTTAATATAAATATATTTATTTGCCTGTATCAGTGTATGTACATAAATAGCTTTAGAAAAAGCGTGAAAATATTATTTTAAATAAATAAATACGCCATGCAACACGCTGTTGCAATGGAAAATGAAATGAAGCAATTTTTTCATATTTCCTTTTCATATTTTTTGTTGTTGTTGTTTTTCAACTGTTTACTATTTTACTGTTTCAAATGCTTGTTGTTGTATGTACTTTTCACAACTTATGCATTTTTTTGCACAAAGCAAAAAAAAAACGAACAGAAACAAAGAAATACAAGCAAACGTGATCCATTCTGCGGTTCCCTAATTTTTTAAAGAAAAAAACACACAGAAAATTCAAATTTTATGGGGAATGCTTAATATCATTCGAAAGAACATCCTTTGGCATTTATTTTTTGAAGATTATTATATGGTTCATCCGTTGAGTCCAATTTTCGATGACGCGTTCGAGCATTTCTACTGGCAACTGGCGAATGACACACGTAGTGTTCTGCTCCAAAGCCTGAATCGAAGCGATATTGTCCGACTGACTTTAGACTTTACATATCCCCACAGGAAAATGCCTAACGGAGTGATATCACGCCATCTTGGTAGCCAATCGACCGGCCCAAAACGTGAAATTTTCTGCCACCTAAGTGTTCTCCCAATAAATCCATTGATTGATGTGATGTGTGGGAAGTGGCGCCGTCTTGTTGAAACCGAACTTCGCGGAGACAACGAGCTTTAATTTCAGGCATCAAATAGTCGATAGTCGCCATTGACGGTTAAGTTCTCATTTTTGAAGGAATATAAGTCAATGATTCCACCGGCCCACAAACCATACCAAGCCGTTGTTTTTTCTGGATGAAACGGCAGCTCTTGAACCTCTTCTGGTTGCTCTTCGTCCCAAATGCGGCAATTTTTTTGCTTGTTTACATACCCATTGAGCCAGAAATGGGCCTCACTGCTCACGTCGGATATTCTTGGAACTTTTCACGATCCATAGAGCGAAGGGATGTCGCTTGGAAAGGTCGAGCGGCTTCAGTTCTTGCACATGCTGTATTTTGCATGCTTTCAATTAAAGACCGCGATGTAAAATGCGCCAAGCTGTTCCATAAGTCAGTCCGAGTTGCTGCGAACGGTGCCTAATCGACTCTCCACGGTCTTTGTGTACACTCTAAGCTACGGTCGCTATTTTTTCTGCACTGCGTGCTGGACGTGATCTATTCAGTCGAATATTGTCCCATAATGAATGCTGGGTCTCAAGATAAGTGATGCTGTTGCGATGCTGTACACCCAGTAGACCGATTATGTTGACCATAAGTTGAGCGAAGTTCACGAAACACATTCTTTACGTGAACTTCCGTAATAAAATTGAATGATTTGTAAACGTTGTTCATTCGTAAGTCTTTCCATGATGAAACGCCAAACAATACTGAACAAAAATAACATGACAGCTTGACACTACTCTCGCGTGATCTGTCAGAAAAAGGTTATTGAAAAAAGTACCTCTATTTGGATCACCCTTTATATGTATGGATGTAGATATGTATGCATACGTATGCATGTATGACTTTGTGAGCAGTGTTTTCAGGTGTGTAATTGAATTTGGTGTTGCAAGTTCAGAATGTTTTTCGCGCTTGCTTTACTACAGCCATCGAAACTCTATACTTGTATATATATAGGGTGTTTTTATAGAGGTTTAGAACTTTAAGTTGGCATTACTTTTCAAGATTGCGACCGATTTAACAGCTGTCAAGTGATTTATTCTCAGTTTGGTTTGGCAATTTGGGCATTTTAGCGATGTTTAGCGATGAAGCGCACTTCTGGTTGAATGGCTACGTCAACAAACAAAACTGCCGCATTTGGAGTGAAGGTAATCCTCAAGTGTATGTTGAAACACCGTTACATCCAGAAAAACTGACTGTTTGGTGCGCTTTATGGGCTGGTGGAATCATTGGTTCGTATCATTGGACGAAGTGCGCGATACGTTTTCCGCACAGAACCGTTATTTTCGAAATAAAATTGCACTATTTGCAAGCGTTGTTCAGGCGTGAGTCTATTCATGGTGAATTGCCAAACCAAACTGAGAATAAATCACTTGACGGCTGTTAAATCGGTCGCCATCTTGAAAAGTAATGCCAACTTAAAGTCCTTCACCTCTATAAAAACACCCCATATTATATATACATACATGTATTCACTTCTGTGCATGTGTAAGTATATTTTTTGTTGCTGAACTTTCTAGTTTTTCATGCAAATTGAGTGTGTGCGTGTGTGCGTGGGTGTCATGTCAATGGCATGCATTTAATTGTAGAAATATAAGCCAAAAATATATGCAAATACATACACCCACATATACATGCATGAATGTATACAAATTTATATAGTAACACTGTTGCATATAGCCAGTGGCATGCAACACCTCAACACCTATCATGCTATACACATGCAAATGTATTCAAGGTACAAAATGTTGTACTCGTCAACGGCATATCGAATATAAATACATACATACTTCACAGACAAGCAAACATACATACATCTGTACTTACGCCCGAAATTGCGGCATGTCAAAAGTGCCAGCCACTGAGTGGGCGCGTCGACATTCACACTCAATTAATGTAAACAAGGCGAAGAAAAAACGAAAACATAAAAAAAAAACTCATTTAAAGGCGAAACAGACAAGCGGAATTTTTCTCCATTAAATATTCCCCTTTCCCTTGTATACATGTGAAAATATACGAATGTGGCACACCGACTAGTTTGGCGTGGGAAAATATTAAAATAAAAATTAAATATAATTTCTACATACATATTTTTGTGCCGAATTTGCGTACTCTCGGCTGCTGCGAGACGGAAAAAAATAAAAATAATAATAAAACCAAATAGAAATAGACAGAAAACCAACAATAATAATTAGTTTGTTGCTTTTCCATACAATTGTGCAATCCACATTTGTATTCATGTACGTAGGGATATTATGGCCTGTCACATTGCCGTCGTCACTGGATTTTTAATGTTCTGTGTTTTGTAGGTTCACTCTTTCTGTTGCTGTTAATACTTTTTTATTATTCTATTAAAATTTAATTATTTTTGTGGGTACATACATACTTAATTATATGATTATTAAAGTATTTCTGATACACCCAGCTCTTCAGTGTGGGAAAGCTATATTTTCTACGTACTTAACCTGCGGGGAAAAAGACTAGTTGTTAACTAGAATCGTACTAGTTTGCTTTTTTGCACTAACTACTACATCTTCCATATATTTTAATATTAAGTAACTGGTATTTTTAACACGGCAATGTCCTACGAAATGTCATACATAAGACATCGTCCAGGCTTCTGCACCATATGTGAGGACGGGAATGATGAGCGACTTGTAGAGTTTGGTTTTGTTCCGTCAGTCCAAAGTAGTACCTGTTGGTAACAGTGACTTCAAGGCTGAGATTGTTGATGTTGTTAATGCTGGTTCCCAGATAGACGAAATTATCTACGACTTCGAAGTTGTGACTTTCAACAGTGACGTGGAAGCCAAGTCGCGAGTGCTATGACTGTTTATTTGATGACAGGAGATATTTCGTCTTGCCCTCGTTCACTACCAGACCCATTGCTTTGCTTCTTTGTTTAATCTGGAGAGCGCAGAACTTACGGTGCGATTGTTATGACCAATTATATCAATATCATCTGCATACGCCAAAAATTGCATACTCTTGTAGAGGATTGTGCCTGGTCTATTCAGCTCTGCAGCTCGTGTTATTTTCTCCAGCAACAAATTGAAGAAATCACACGATAAGAGTATCCTGAGACCCCGGTTAGTATCGAACAGCTCTGAGAGGTCCTTCCCAATTCTCACTGCTCTTCTGGTATTATCTAGGGTAAGTTTGCAAGGCAGCGTAGAGGCAGTTCCTTATCGTGCTGTCGAAGGCAGCTTTAAAGTCAATAAAAAGGTGGTGTGTATCGATTTTTTTCTCTTGGGTCTTCTCCAAGGTTTTACGTATGGTGAATATCTGGTCAATGATGGATTTGCCGGGTCTAAAGCCACACTGATAAGGGCCGATCAGTTTGTCGACGGTGGGTTTTAGTATTTCACCCAATACGGCAGATAGGACCTTATATGCGATATTAAGGAGACTTATCACCCGCTGATTGGCACAGACCGTGGGGTCTCCCTTTTTTTGGATTTTCCCAATCGAAAAATACAAGTATAAATAAAAATAAAATGAATTTGCCTGCAGTGAGAACCGAACCCAGAACACCACGCGTTACAATGATTTCCTTCAACCACTCGTCTATCGTTCTGATATAAAGCGCAACGACTAGATGCGCACTTCAACAGAGTTTATTAGCAAATGAAGGTTAGCCGTGGCGTTCTAGAAATAACAACAGCATACGAAGCGGTAACGAAAATTATTGTTATTCCCATTACTAGTAAACTTCTATACAAGTAACGAACTTTTATTATTTCATTCTATTTCAAAGTGGTATTTAAGTAGAATTTTTGTATATTAGTATATGTTTTCGCTGCAGGGTACATACATATAAATGGCTTAATTTTTAAAGAATATAAAATTATTCTATGTTGACCTGAATTTCGCACTTATTTTTTGCCTTATTTTCTTTATTTTCAACCCAAAGTGCTCCAATAAAATTTTTATATCCCAACCAAGAATCGGACAGCGCTGAGTAGGCTAGTTCAGCGGTTGGTTGGGTTAGTGGTATGCTGTGGCTATTGAAGTGTGAGCATCGTTGGACTTTGGTTATTGTAGAACAATTGTAATGCCGCGATATTAACTTACACATTTATCGTTACTGTTCATCCAGTTCGATTTCCTTCTACATTTTATAACGTAAGGTAATTCCCCTAGATATCTACTTATTGTTTTTCCGTAAGCGTGAGCGCCTTGTTATGGAGTATCAGTGAATGCATTCCTCAACGGGTACGCCCAGTGCTGTTATGGGAAAGCATACAATCCCACAAATACGATTTTGGCGAATATATATTTAACCTCAATGATAAATGTGAGGATACCCGCACCAGAAGCACCACAAACCAAAGTCTTGATTAGCGAACAGTCCCCTTCGGTGCCCGAGGGAACAAAGATATATGAATTTTCTTCTACGTATACCAGCTATAGGGACGACTGATTATTCCAGTTCGGACAAATAAAACATTGACTACAAATTAAACCGAAACAAGTAGAATGACAATGACGACGACAAATCGACGATCGGATTCCAGGACTCATTGCGTAGTCTTATGAAGACATTCTTCTCACCTTCATTTAGGAGATGATTAAAAGTAATTTCAGAGGAACCAATCACAGTACACCAGAAGTACCAGCAGCAAATGCAGTGGGTACCAGCCTCGAAAGCTGCCATGAGTGTTAATCAAAGCACACTGACAGTCTAAAGTACAAGTGAGGAAGAACCGATATTAGAAGATATTCTTCATTTTCGGGAAGATAATTAATGGTCAGGCTGCCGGCGCAATCAGAATATATCACAAGAGAAGAATCGCTCCACTAAAGAAGCAACAGAAACTTTTTCCAAGAAACTTAAATAGTACGGAACCCAGCTGAGAGCAATAGAAACAGTGACGTGGCCAGAGATGATCTGAAAGTGGCAGTAATAGACGCAAACACTACTTCTCAGGCTACTATCTACGACAAATAGTTAGAGATTGATGCCAAATTGTCAATCTTAGTATTAAGCTAAGCACTAGATAACTCGTTATTTACCACCCGGAGTTTGGTTTTTCGGTATCCCTCAGCAGATGTAGAGTCATCAAGTACACCAACCTAGACATACTAGATTTACCTAGGGAAAGCATGACTAAAATTAAAGCAAAATATATCTTAAGCAGACCTCATATGCGAATTTTATGCTCCTCTTGAAGAGCCGTGTGTAAAGCAACCATCAAGCTTTAAAACAGTGCTATACACGGAATGTTAAGCGAGCGTGGCAGAAAAAAAATTGCCATATTCGAGGAATAGAGGCTTTAGAAAGGACTGATAAATAAATACACTTCGACATACTCAAAATTGGAGTCAAAATATTCCAAGGCAATAAAATGGCTGAAGAAGATGACACAGAGGGATAGACGTCGCCTGGGTCAGGAATTCAAGTAATAGAGAGTCTCTGCCATGTGCACATTTCTTGTAGAAATCAGTTAAAGTTCAGTAAAAGTCTCAAGGGCAATAAGTACACTGAAAAGATATTTATTTTCTTTATTTGCATATATGTATAATAGCTGAATGGTTAGCATTGCGTACTTCAATTCGGAAGGCTTGGGTTAGAGTCAAGGTTCGAGCAATGGTCGCCCAATGACAGGGAATTTCAAGACCAACGATTCTATTTCTGACATGAAAAAAAGTTCCTCACAAAAATCCATTCGGAGGCGGCTTATAATAAAGTGTAGGTTTCTCCAACTGGTTGGTAAAAACATCAAGATACAAAACAACAAATTGGACGAGGCCAAAAAAAAAAATATATGTGCATATTTATTGAATCTGCTTTAAAATCGGAGCTTGATAATAAATAATGAAATCTTAAAAAACTGAATAAAATACATAAGGATCCATTAGTTAGGAATGAGCTGCTGGCTCAGTGTTGTTCTTTACAAGGCTGATTTGTCTCTCCTCTTCAGTCGTGTTTGACTTGTTGCATGGGCCAAGATGTTAGCAAAAAAGTTCAGTAATTTTGTTTGATTAGGTTTTTGTGGATGTTTTCGTTATGCATGCGCCGTGGTGTGTCCGTTATAATTCTTATAGTTTTAGACTAGAATTTTTGTGAAATATCAATATTTGTCGCGCATGCTGTGCCTCATAACTGGAGTCCACATATCCTTATTGGTTTATTGTGGCATTATATGAAAGGACTTTGTTTTTAAGGCTGAGACCAGACTTCTTATTCAAAAGCCAAAGCAAACTGGCATAGTTGGGCTTAAGCTGAAGCTTGATGAAGGAACACAAACCTGTGGAGCACCTTCCGTGATTGGATACTCCTCTGTTATGTTTTCGTTTACTTTTACAATAAAGCGCCTTTTGGATGAGAATACTGTGGAATGTGTTAAGTACCGATTGTTTAATTTTATAAATTAATCCATCATACCACAAATTGTCAAATGCTTGGACTATATTAAGAAAAACCGTCGATCAATACTCTTTGAATTCGACAGTTTTCCTTATTTCATTAATTATACGTTGTAACTGTTCAAATGTGTCAGGATTTTCGCGAAAAGCAAATTAATGTGTAGGAATTATTTCATTTTCATAGAGCAAGTCTAGTCTATATGATTACTTCAGGGTTGATTCTTTACCTGGTTTCGCTTTCATACTTATCTGCGACTTTTTCCATGCTTGCGAATAATATCCCTTTAAAATAGTACCAAAAAACTTTGCAAGAAAAACGAGAGCAATGCTCGGTGATCCGTTTAGCATCACTGGTATGATATGATCATATCTGGAAAACTTTTTTTGGACCTAGAATAAGCGATAATCTTGATCAGCTCAGAAAGAGATTTTCCGCAGGAAATATTTCATCTCTGGATATTATGGTCAGCTGATAAGGGCGTTTTATTTATTTGAAACAGCATTTTTGTTACAAATAAGGAACCATTCAAAATGGTATTTAAAATAAATTTTATTTATTTGGAGATTAATACCATCCATCCATTTTTAATATAAATTTTAATAATTCATCTAAATCTTCTCCATATTGTATATATATAAGTAGAGTGGAGTGAATTTTTTTTTTGCATTTTAATCGCATGTCAATCACACGCCACTTTATTTGTGGTCTATTTGTCTTTATTTGTTATCTGGTTAATATAACGAGTGCACATGGTTGAATGAACAGTCTTTCATGGAAAAATTTTCAGAATATTTTACTGTACAAATACAAATGTATAACAAACAATATATTTTTTTCTCGTGCCTTTACTTCATCCATTTTTCTGTTATTTGAATGTATTAGTTTTTAATTTTCAGATTTTTTCATATTTGTTGGGTTAGTAAATTGATTGCTCACTTGTTGGAATGAATTTATTCAATATAAATACTTCTTTCATTTATTGTATGTGCAGAGTTGTATGTATATGTGAGGAATGAAAAATTGAAATACTGATAAGTGGTCAGGTATTTTTATATATATTCATAAATCTGTTCAATAGAGTAAATTTTTCCTTCCAATCTATCAACAATCTGGGATGTAAGATATAGTCGTCCTTTTTTTGATACCTTTCGATATCAATATTTATTTGTATATACGTGTCTTTGGCTGAAATATCTCAAAAACTGATGGATTAGTTTGCGTCCAAACGGACGAACGGACAGACTTACATGGCTAAATCAACCCAGCTCGTCATTCTGTTACGATCAGTATAAATTTTGATGGGTATATCTCTTCTCCTTCTTACACTTACATCTTTTTCTATTCTTCTCTGGCGTAGACACCGCTTAAGAGATTATAGCCTCATAAACAGTAACGCGCCACTCGTTCCTTCTCTTTGCTGTTTGGCGCCAGTTGGAAATCTCAAGTGAGATCAGGTCGCTCTTCACCTGATCCTTCCCACGCAGTGAAGGTCTTCCTCTTCCTCTGATTTCGCCAGCGGGTACTCCATCGATACAACAGATAACGATCCAGAGTAGCTGCTGTCTCATGATTTGCTGAATTATGTTAGTGTCGTCGTATAGCTCGTACAGCTCATTGTTCCATCGTCTGCGGTATTCGCCGTTGCCAACGCACAAAGGACCATAAATCTCACTTCTATCGAAAACTCATAGTGCAGTCTCATTGGGTGTTGATCTCTTCCAGACTTCTTCAGCATATGTCAGGATCGGATTGATGTGCGACTTGTAGAGATTGATTTTGGTTCGCCGAGGCAGGACTTTACTTTTCATTTGCAAGAATAATTCTGCGTTGGATTTCAAGGCTGCCATTGTTGGTGTTGTTAATTCTGGTTCCTAGATAGACTAATTTATCTACGACTTCGAAGTTATGACTGTCAACAGTGACGAGGGAGCCAAGTCGCGAATGCGATGTTTATTTAATAACAGGATATATTTCTTCTTGCCCTCATTCCAGACCCATTCGCTCGCTTTTTTGTCTAACCTAAGAGAAAACAGAACGAACGAAGCGGTTGCTATCACCAATGATATCAATATCATCGGTATACGCCAACAATTATACACTTTTGTAAAAGATTGTACCTAGTCTGCAGCTTGTATTTCTCCAGCATCAAATTGGAGAAATTACACGATAAAGGGTCAGCCTGTCTGAAACCTTGTTTGGTATCGCACGACTTGGCGAGGTCCTTCTCGGCGGTGGGCTTTAATCTTCCACACAATACGCTAGAAAGGACCTTATATTTGATATTGAGGGGTCTACTTTTTTTGGATTGGGCGGAGCTCACTTAGGTTCCATTCGTCAAGCATGCTTTCGTTCGACTATATTCTACAAAGAAGCTGATGAATTGGCTCCCACCGTTTTGTTATTTTTAATAATCACTTATTCAATCACTTGTTTCTGGTTTTCAACACTATTAATTGTTTCCGAAGCAGCGGTACGCAAGGAATTTGCACCTTCGTTCCACAGCTCCCTTATATCGAGTCGATGATGAGTGCTCTCAGAGAGCAGGTGTGCAAGCCGAGTAGAAAACCTACTGGTTGTCTGCTGTGATTGCAGCTTTCCGAAGTTAAACCTTCCTTGTTTTTGTTGATCCGAGCGTTCTGATCCGAGCCGATATTTGGACATCGGAATGTACGCACATCTAGAACACTGTCTTCCATATATCAAAACATGATCGATTTTGTTGCGTGTTTTACGATCTGGCGACAGCCATGTAGCTTAATTAATTTTTGTATGCTGGAATATGGTACTACATATAACCATATTTCGGGCCCCAGCGAAGTCAATCAGACTCAAAGCGTTTGGGGATGTTTCGTCGTGAAGGCTGAATTTTCCGATTATTGGGCCAAAAATACCTTCTTTTCAACGAAAGCATCTTTGATCACATCATTCTTCTCTTGTGTCGGTGCGTGGGGGCAAATTAACGATATGTTGAAGGACTTTACTTTGATGCGAATCACGGCTGGATGTTCATCTACCGGGATGAATGCCAGTACTCTGCGACTCTTCCCCACCACAAACCCAACACCAAACTTACGCTCCTTTAAATGGCCTTCTTCCGGCCTTGTTCCTACCATCGCATTTCTTAGATGGCGGTGATGACAGCTTTTAGTATTACGAGGACATCGACCAGCTAGGTAGCAGCACCTTCCCAATTAAGGGACCGGAAATTCCAGATGTATGCTCTCAAATCGTGATCCTTTAAACGCTTGCAGGGGTCGTCATCTAAAGGTGGGGTCTCTCGTCGGTGGCATTTGTTGATTTTTCATTGGAGCATAGTTTTTATGTGGTGTGTCCCAAGCCCTACGCACAACCGCAGGGGACACGCCTTCTTACTTTTCACTCCCAGGTGAATGACAGTCAATTATTTCCTTCTTTGCGTGAACTTCTACACCTGCATCCTTGTACTTACATACTTCGCACCAAAGTAAATATAACATTTTATGTACATGAAAGGTATAAAAAGTCTTATTGTAAATGTGAAAATATTTCTTACATATATACAAAAAAAAAAATATGCATTTGCTCGATTGCTTAACTGTGGTTTTTGTGGCCACATGACTTTTTAACATTTCATATTCACTTTTATGTATGTGAATTATGTTCAACATTTAATTTCAGCTTTTGATTTTAAAATTTTTCTATACTTATGTAAATTTTTATTTCGCAAAAATACAACATAAATATTGAAACATGAACATGAACAAGAATATTGAAATTTTCATTAATTAAGTGAGTTAATTTGAAAATCTCCATCCGCAGAAATAATATACAAAATATGAGAGGCAAAAACCTAGACTAAATTTGCGAATGCAGGACTAAAAATAATCTCATTACCCACTCAAAATGATTGACTCTCAGTATTTGTGTTTGTTATTTTATGTTTGTCAATTATTTGATTTGACAGCTTTTTCGCTTAGCCATGTGTCAAGGAACTTAAGAAAAAAAAATATATTCATATTAATGGTTGTTAAAAATATTAAATATTATTTAATTTGTTATTCAAGTTCATTGCAGACAACTGAACTGGCGTTTTAAGTATTTATGAGATAAGACCTTGGCAGTGTTAAAGCAGAGTGACGTCAGTACTTTTGTATATGTTTTCTATTTTTTTTACTAATACTTCAGCAGTTAACTAGAACACTTTCGTTTGTTTTCACAGCTGCTTTCATGCTAGACATTGCCAGGTAAAATTATTTTTGGACTGAATTTCAATCAACAGCCCATACAAACTTACGAAAATCTCTGATTACTTAGACTTTTTAATCACAACCGGTGTAGATGTTTTCACAAATAAAGGCACTAATGCAATAAGTAATAGCAAAAGTTATTTATATTTATTTGTTTTGAATTTGAATTGAGCACTGCGAGCAACTCGATGCTCGCCGATACTCACTCAGAAGAACAAAACAAAAAAAATAATTTTAGTTGTCAACATTTCTTTCGCGTTTCAATGATTTTTACACTTCGCATAAATAAATTGAAAATAAATAAATAAAAGTTTGGAGAAAAATGTTAAAGTGTTTGCCAAAATACTCGAAATGCTCGACTCGAAAATTTTCGAGTAATGAGCAATGTGCGGTGTGCGAGCGCTCGTTGCTCAACTGCTCGCCCTGCTCGAAAATGTTTGAGAAGAATCTGGAGCTCTAGTCGCATGCCAAAATCGGCAAGTATAGAAAAAATGTGTACATTTAACCATATATTTTGGATGTATTGTCGGAGAGACAATTATGTGTTGATGTTTCTTTTACGGTGAAGGTGATCTACGACACAAACCATTCACTGAACACATTGCATAAGCCTCGGATGGTATTCTCGATTTCATGCAAGTCAGAGACAAATATTTTTATCACTATTTAGCAATTTCAGGTTTGCTCGATGCGATATATTATCCAATAGCTACGATAAATTTCGAATAGAGTGCAAAAAATTTATTAGGAATCAAGACCTAACTCTATCTGCATTGCTTGTTGATATGTTTCAAGATATGATATGAATATTATAATGAAGAGTGTGATCATATTACTTCCCCAGCGGTAGCTATCAGCCAGGTTCCAGCAGTTTTAATGATCTTGCGATTCTATCTTGTCTTTCATAATCTCAAAAATTGCTCTTATTGCTTTTTTTTTGTCAAAGTTTTAGTGAGTCGAATAGAAATGATGATTTCAAAAGGATTTCACATGTACACATAAGAAACGTCTGTTGGGTTGTCTCAAAGAGTACGCCATACCACTCGTCATTCAGTGCAACGCTTAGTATATAATATATATATACGTACCCTTATATATTTGGCACTTTGTAACCGCTGAAGCGATTTTCGGCCGAGCTCCTCCTTTAATTTGTGGTTTTGCGTCTTGATGATTTTTTACCAACAAATGTTGGGACCTATAGGTTGTTCCAAGCCGACTCCGAACGGCTAATGATTTTCATGAGGAGGTTTTAATTTATGTGAGAAATACACATAGAGTGCTTGACATTCCCTGCCGAGAGGCGACCGCTCAGTGCTCGCCACAAAACTATAATTAAGCAGTTAGCTCCTTCGGGTTGATCAACATATTTAATGCAGTTCATAAGAAATTGCTTAGATAACACCACTTCTAGACAACTACGACAGTGGGAGACTGGAAAAATTTTAGGTCTTTCCGCATAAATGTACCTCTGAAAATGCCCGATAAGAACTCCGACTGTGTGAGAAAGTTTTGATTTCGCAATGAAAAGGAGCTACCTAAACTTCCAAGTCCAAAGTTGGGAAGGCCTTACATAAACCACCCTCAAAAGCATTTGTTGCTGATAGTAGCAACCTTCATCTGGATAACATAGCAATAGTTTAAAAGTCTGAAGCTCCTGCCGAATTATAATTTTCGGTCTATGCCGACCATTTCGACTTTCAACCTGTCCTAAAAAAAAAGCTTAAGTATTTTTTTCCACCAATGGTTTTGCACACTACATTCTTTCCATGAACGTATTATGGTGGAGAAAGAGCCTCTCGGATGCAGTGATCCAAGAAGAGCGGAGTATTTCACCCAAGGCCCGACGATTGTTTTAAACTCCCTGACAAAGGCATTACAAGCTACCTTCGTACAGGTGTCAACGAAACTATTGGCTTTCAATAAGGTATGGAGATGAGCTGGACCGATAGAGATTGTCATAAGTGGAATGAAAAAAACATTGCCGACTAGGCAAAGCTGCAGTCGAACGCAATGCGCGATATGTGTGAGAGATACAGACTTAAAAGGCATGAGAGACATTGTTTAGGCAATAAAAGAGAAGTGAAGCATTTCATTCAGTAGGAAAATCTTAAGAAGCTGGCCGAAAGTTCTTTGAAAAATACGATGGCTTAAAACCTAATAATGGCAGTGAAAGGGATAGAGCCGGAAAAGACGAAAGAAAAACTCCAATGATATAGATGTTCGCTAACCGAAGATATTCGAAGAGCAATTTCCCGCCACCGCAACATAACGACGGGTACCGATGGTGTACCTACTGAACTATTCAAATATGCTGTCATAGAACTGACTAGTATCCATAGAACTACCAAGTCTCGTGGGATAATTTTTGTTCAGAGCCCACATTAGCCGAGAGGTTAGGGAGATGAGCTGGAACAATGAAGATTGTCAAAAGTGGAGAGAAAAACGCGTGCTTTGTGCGAGAGATACAGAAAGTTTAAAAGTGGAGTGAGACAGAAAGTGAGAGAGATGTGCTGAAATGTTTCAGTATGAAAAGCTTGAGAAGCTGGCCGAAAATTTTTGAAAAAATACGATGACTTAAAACCGAACAATTGCTGTGAAAATCATAAGCCCGTAAAAGACAAAAAGGAGATCCAATCGTTGACGATAATGGTATAGATGTTTCGTTAATCGATGGCGTTTGAAGAGAAATTTCCCACCCGAACTTCTGAACTATTCAAGCATGATATCAAAGAACTGACTGATATCCAGATGCGCCAATTTTCGTGGGATAATCTAGGCTACATTAGCCGAGAGGTTAGTAATACCTAGCATATTACTTAATTTTTTTATATTAATATTCGCTGTAAATTTAAATTTTGACCATAAAGAACTTCACCAAGTTATAATTTTTCAATAAAATTTAAATAATTTTAATTTAAATATGAAATTTATACATTTTGTGTCGAAAAAAATAATATTCATATTTTTGGTATAAAAAAATTCTAGTCAGTTCAAGCGCAGCCGGAAGATATGATCCATCAAAGCCTGTTAAAAGTGCTCGACATAAGTTATGTCAATACATGAAAGCATATAATATATGTACCTAATCCTTTCACCACCCCCACAAGTGATGAAACAACAACACTGCAGTTGTGCTGACAGACAGATTTCCAGGTGTGACACGTATGCAAATGCAATGCTGCACGTTGTGACGTGGTGACAAAGTAAAGCGGAAAGTAACAATCTACGTGCGAACAACACGTGAAAGTGAAGATGAATGTCAACGTTTTGACTCAAATCAGTTCAAAAAGCATTAGAAGTTAACATTAAGTGGATGGAAGTCAAGCTAAGAGAAAGTATTTGCATGGAAATTGTAGTAGAAGTTAGTGAGTTGATGATGAGAGGAGAATGAAGTGTAAAGCGAAAAGCGTGTTTACAACTTTCGAACTTAAAAATATATTGTATTTTTAAGAATTCATTGTACGCTACATATTTTGTATGATCTCAAAAAATTACAAAAATTTCTTAATCAAAGATGCTTCAAATTACCTAACGTATAGTATATATAATAAGCAATAATCTTATAATTTATTTCGAACAAAATTCGTTTTTACCTTCATCTAAATAAGCAGAAATCATCATTCACGATATATTTCGTTTTTATATATTATTTTTTCTTCAATTTTTCCTCGCCGTATACTTAATCTAATTAGACTTTTCGTGGAAAAATACGCGTATAGAAAGCTTTGAAAATAAAATTTCTAAATTTCATGCCGCAAACGTTAGTCAACGCTTTGATTTATGACTCTCGGCGTACTGTGGCAGCAGCTGCTGTACGAAGGCCACCTGCCAACGAGGCGCTCGAATGGCCGGCCGTCAGACGTTTTCCAAATCAAATTATTTTTAATTTTCAATGTGATTAGTTGTTATTTGAATGATGCCCGCTAGAAGTCTGGGGGTTACAAAATTTTTATTTTTACCTCACATTTAACCAATAAAAATACTTAATTTGCTCTCTTAGCGTGAGGTATTAGGTGTTTTTTTTGTTTGTTTTTATTGAGATTTTTTTTTAATTTTTATTTTCAGTTTTATTTTTATTTTTATTTTTGTTTTTGTTATTTTTTATATTTTCATTTATTTTTTTATTTTTTATACAATTCTCTAAAATTTTTAGAGAATTTTTTGCATATAAAAACAATTCCGTAACTAAAATAATATGGCAATATGAATAAAAGGTCTACTGAGAAGCAAAATGAAACCAGACTGGATAGACCAGCACGTAGTGGGACTACTCAGTGGAGTTTGGCGTCACATTTAGCAAATAAGATTCTGAAAAAGTTTTAAGAGAAAGCACAGATGACATAGCTATATTAGTGATTGGCAGGTTCCTATATACTATAATATTGCTTTAAGGCAACGAATGCGGGACGTTCTACTTACATGGAAATCTCTGAGACTCAACGGGGTGGAGCTAACTAATAAGTAACATACAAAGTACATAACAAGTCAATTGAAAAGTCTTCGATCTACCATAGTGAAACACATATTTTGGCAAAACTCATTTTTATTTATTCAACATAGTTTCCATTAAGGGTGATATTATAGCGATTCTTAAATTTTTCGATACCATTTTTGTAGTAAGATTTGTCCTTTGCTTCAAAATAGGCCTCAGTTTCGGCGATAATCTCTTCATTCGATCAAAATTTCTTCCCAGCGAGACCTGAGAACAAGAAATAGTCGCTAGCGACCAGATCGGTAGAATACGGTGGGTGCGGAAGCAATTCGAAGGTCGATTCATCAGACTTGTAGGCATAACTGACTAAATAACCCCAAACTCGGTATAATTTAAATTGTTAAGAATGTTTCAAGTCGAATTAAAAGAGGATAGGTGGCGCAGTAGTATGTGGTCCTCCAATGGAACTTTCAATATTTAACTAGCCGGATCAAAAATGGCTGATTGCTGTGTTCCAGCCGCCAACAAAATATTTGATGAGATTGCCAAGATATCAACCAGATGTGATGATAAGCAAATGAGCAGAATGACACCCATAAAAACACCAAAATTTCCCATGAAAACCTAATGATGAAAGTGGTGGTTAACTTGAGTTCCGAGGGAGTAGAAACCAATCCTGAAGGTGCTAGGAATTGGCAAAGGAAAAGCTTGGGTCACACTTCATCGTAAAGGGAAAAAACAAAAAGAATGGCACACTTACGCCGCGTCCACGGCCTGATACGATTTTAATCACAAGAGCTTTAGGCGTGACTTAAGCAGATATACTTTGGACGATAAAAAAAATGACTTTACGATAGAGTTGTCAGTTATCAAATTCCGATATTTATACCATTACTGTATCGGGTTATCCATTTTGTGTTTTCCAAAATAAACTGCATTTAAAATAATTTTTTTCATTCGGTTTTTATCATAAAGTTTGAACCTTGTCATTATATGTGAAACAATTCATCATTCACATGACCGTCTCGTGAGTTCTTGCAAACCTTGATCAGTTTGAAGTAATTTTGGACCACTTTTTGGCACATTGGGCGGGAACTCAGCCATAACTGGACGAATGTTGGTTTTGAAATGCTTCAGAGTTTAAGGTTTATCCGCATAAACACGGTCTTTCGCGAAGCTCCATAAAAAAGTGAAATGGTGCCAATTGCAGGACACAAAAAGTCCCTTATCGTACGGCCATAACGCTCAAAATTGACAGTGGCAGTCTCGTCTTTATCGTTTTCAAAGAAGTAAGGTCCAACAACACCAGACAGTAAGTTTTTTTTAGAGTAATGAACTCTCTTCAATTATTTGGGGATACTCGGATCTCTTAATGTGACAATTTTTCTTTTCTACATATCAACTGAGTGAGAAATTTGTCTCGTCACTGAAGAAAATTTTGTTGAATCCAATCAACGTAACTATGGCGTTGTGAATGGTCAGCTGGCTTTAGTAGTTGTGTGAGTTGGACTTTATGTGAATGTACATAGGTGTAAGTCCAAGCGCAGAAAACGGCATTACGTGCGTAAAAAATTCCCAGCTCTGGAGAACATCAAGAAATAAACACATTCGGGTCTTCGGTCAGCAGCGATATTTGAGAAGGAATGAGCAGAATGATGACGCACATACTTCCAATATCTTCAACCGATCCAGTATCTTCAGATTCCTTTAACAATTTACAAATTGCTTGAGTAATTGGACGATTATGTTAGCCATAATCTCATTTTAAAGTACGAAATATGATCACGTTCGAATCTCTATTTTTGTAGTAGGTTCCAACAATTTGAACGCGTTGTGCGTTTGTTAATGGATCCATTTTCGAAAATGCCTTACTTTTAACTAAAACAAAACATGTTTGGTTTGACTGTTCAGTTTGGCAGATGTCAAAATACAGCCCTGTACTTGCGAACCCATTAAATGGGTAACACTGTACAATACATGAAAAGTATAAAAGATATAAATTATTGGCAAAAATTTCAGTTTAAGCGGTTTTTAGAAAATATTTACCATTATTATTGAAGAATAATCAAAGAACTACCTCGACACACATATGGCAAAATTTTAATTATATATTATAAAAATTTTCCAATTTTAGATTTAAAGGGTTAAATAGTGAAAGAAAAATTTTCAATATTAATAATTCCCAGATGATTATATTTGTTTCAACAAAACTTCAACATGCGTTTAATAAACTTTTTCCCGCTTAAGCACGAGTTTGTATGTTTTGAAG
The DNA here is from genome assembly GCA_030068015.2 of Neoceratitis asiatica. Lineage (NCBI taxonomy): Eukaryota > Metazoa > Arthropoda > Insecta > Diptera > Tephritidae > Neoceratitis > Neoceratitis asiatica. Next base: position 35,378,787 of record CM061525.1, on the reverse strand, counting down.
TTTGTTTCCTTGTGCTTTGCCAAAAATATTACCGTGTGTTACCAAATTATTTGAATGGACAATTTACATACAGATGTAAGGGCATAAGCGTACAAGAGAGCTCGTTTGTACCCTCATACACTTAGGGCGCAAACCTATGTGTGCGTACGTGTGGAAAGACACCAGACGACATTTTATGAGTACACGACTCCAGCGTGTAATGGCTATAGAGTCAATTGTAGACAAACGTGAGCTTAAGCGAGAATATACATATTTAAACTTAAATGGATGTATACACTTTCCCTTTGACTCTTCAGTAAAGTGAACTAGTACAAAACTACTCTGAAACTGGCAAGCTAAGCAGGCCCAACTGGTCGGTGGACTTGTTTTTCCGACTTTACCACAAACTGATTTTTATTGTACTGAAATAGGAGAACGAAATGGCAATTGAAAGTTTTTTTCTGGTCTTCTTCTAGTTCGAGACAAACCGAAAAATTACCAGTTCAGTATTGAGTATTTTGCTTATTTAAGAAATGTATTAAACCAAATAAATTGTATTAAAAATAAAAAATAAAATAAAAATTAAATGATAAAGTCAGCTGTGCTGTCATTAGTTGAGTATTTATTTATTTCGGACTAGTTCTTTTTCAGCTAGTCAATCTCAGTATTAAACTAGTACTTTCTTCACATGTTGTGAGCTCCCGTTCCGTCGACATGCGTGTAATAACCGCTTGTCTGCAGATACTAAATCATCTCAATCGCATTTGCATTCATTTCATTACAAGCTGAAAACTTCTCCCCCCGAAAATATAATCCAAAAGTCAAAAGGATGGCGCAGAAGAAAGAGTGGAAAATGGGGAAGTGTAGAGGAACAAATGGTATTTTAACTAGTAGAGTTACACATGGGTGCAGGCTTTTGCTGAGGTACAGATACAGTATGAGAGATACGGACTCCGCTCAACATATGCTTTCAATGCCAACTGTCGGTTACGCCATTTAAGTGAGACAACTAAACGCACAAGCACACATACATCCATATATGACACTTACCTATAGTCCCACACTGCCACAACACATTTATATCTGCTTCTACCACAGACAATTGTACTCATATTCATACATACTCTCTGGCACTTTTCACTCTCAACAAGCGGATTATGGGTTACATTCATTTAGTTGAAGTTGAGTACAAAATATTCTGCTGCGATATCCTTGGGTTAGCGCTTGTTTTCATTTCATTGCTAAATAACACCGTTATATGCATACGTACATTCATAAATGTTTATTAAAACATACAATTGTGAGTACAAGCGCTACCTTCACCAACTAACATATGGAGGCACGCCATACGAGAATGCAAGTTCATGGTAGAAGTCAATCGTGTAAGATTAACAATATGACCACCAAAATACAATTGCTTTGCGCGCAGACATCACTTTAGAACGATTTACCAATGAATGGAAATGTTAAGGATACACGGTATAAGAGAAGTTGCCCTTGGCATTGGATTATAACGAGGTAAAGTCTAGCTTTGGGTATGCAGTTCCAGTCATCGGGCTATAATCAATTCCAACTCTAAGGTCTTCGTCGCACACCCTCGAAACGTAAGCAAACCTTGTGCAAGACGAGGTATCCAACATGTGCGCTTGGGACACAGTTAAAAGTGAAGAAGTTTCAGTGGGGCCGACTTAATCCAAATTATTCGGTTTAAGGATTCACAGCAGTTTAATTGCAGCATCTAAAACCCAGAAATGCAAGTGCCAGTAGGCGTCAGTATTGAAGCAAGTGGCTCGCTATATGAAGGTGGCTTCAAAATTCCACCAATGTAGAACTTCTGTGATCTTTCGGCAAAGAATTTGTCCAAATAATTTGCAGCGGCTCTGCAGTCGGTTAATCTTCTAACAACGAGAGAGTTTTGTAAAGACCGAAATAAAATGTGGTCAGATGGTGCGAGATCCGGGCTAGTTATGGTGGGGTAGGAATTAAAAATTTCCAATCAAGCTCCGTATATTAAAGATAATTGTGGTATGATGTCTGGTGTTCTTGTGAAACATAATACCTTTTATTTTGATCAACTTTTGAAGGTTTTCTGAAGAGCTTCTGACTAATTCTTGAGAATAGAGCTAAAAATCGTGCCTTTCGCCAGGTTGTAGCTGCTCGTATGGAACTCGGTCCCTCCAGTTCCAGAAAATACGTAGCAGCACCTTGTTTTCCGTTGTTCCGTTGTTCCAGGAAACGTGCTGTTTCGACGGGTTCGGACCAGAGGGAGAGGGTTGTAAGATAAGTCGGGCTGAGCGGACATGCAAAAAGTTGGTTTGCGTTGTGCGGGGATTCTGGATAAAAGATAAGAGTCTGGATAAGCAGGAGTTGAGCCTGCTAAAATATCCATACTTAATTGTGCCAATATTACGTGGTGCTTTTGCTTACCGTATTGCAGGCCTGAAGTCATTTGTGGAGGGTCACCGGCCTTTGATAATAAAAGGTGATCCATTTCGTGGTCCCCTACTTTTTCAAAGAAAAAACAAAAAATTCAAATTTTTTATGAATGTTTATTTTCATTCGAAAGAACATTATTGGCATTTATTTTTTAAAGATGATCTCTTTCAAATGTTGGCCGCGACTACGACTCCGTTAGCATTTCGACTGGTAACTGGCGAATGACAAGCGTGATGTTTTGCTCCAAGGCCCAAATCGAAGCGGGATTGTCCGCATGGACTTCAGACTTTACATATCCTCACAGGAAAAAGCCTCACGGTGTGATATCACACGTTCTTGGTGGCCAATCGACAGGCCCAAAACGTGAGATTATCTGCTCACTAAAGTGTTCTCTCAATAAATCCATTAATTGGTGCGATATGTGGAAAGCGAAGCTGTTTTGTTGGAACCAAATATTGCGGAGATTAAATTTTAGGCATCAAATAGTCGGTTATCATGTTGCGATAACGGTCACCGGCATCATTTTTGAGGAAATACGGACCGATGATTCCACCGGCCCACAAACCACACCAAAATGTTGTTTTCTTCTGAATAAAATGGCAGCTCTTGAATCTCTTCAGGTTGATCTTTGTCCGAAATGAGGCAATTTTGCTTGTTTACATACCAATTGAGCCAGAAATGAATCTCATCGCTGAACAAAATTTGGCTCGAAATTGTCCGATCTTTTTGGAACTTTTCAAGAGTCCATAGAGTGACGCGATGTCGCTTAGGAAAGTCGAGTGGCTTCAGGTCTTGTACAAGCTGTATTTTGTACGCTTTCAATTTAAGATCTCGACGTAAAATCCGCCAAGTCGTTTCATACGTCAGTCCGAGTTGATGCTACAAGAATTAGCTCTCCACAGTTTTCGTGTACACTCTCAGCTATGGCTGCTATATTTTCTTCACTGCGTACTGTACCTGGTCTATTCGGTCGAATATTATCCAATAATGAATGCTGGGTCTCAAGATGGGAGATGCTGTTGCGAATAGAACGTTCAGTAGGTCGATTATGTTGACCATAAGTTGGCAATTCGTTCAATAAAATTATCTTGCTCTAATTCGTGTGATACCCAAACATGAAGCTTCTTTGAGTATCCAACCTTTTTTGATTTATTCCAAACTATTACATGAGTGATACTTAATGCCTCCGCTATCTCCTGACAGCTTTCATGTCGGTTTCGTTCCGTTAGTTGTAGAATTTCCCTAAATTTTCGGCGCGTTCTTGCAGGGTTTACACCTTTTTTACAGTAAAAAAAATCATCACAAAACGTGATCCTTCGGAAATTTCAATCATTTTCACATCAAAATAACTTTTCACACGATCATCGGAAGCGGCCATATCTCTTTAGGTGGCTCCTTATAAAAAAAAAAAAAAAAAACATAAAGACGCACACCACAAGTCGGAGGGGGAGCTCGGCCACATGTGTCACAATAATTATTTTTAGTCAGCGTTTGCACCTGCTTGCACAAAAAAAAATGTTTTTCTTCATATCCATTCCATTTCATTTCACTGTCATCTCTTTGAGTTTGAGTTTGCATGGTTGTTCCTCTAGCATCTGTTGTTTGTATGCAACCCTTTCAATTATCCCAAATATTTTGCCCTTTTTTCTGTTGGTTCACAAGCTACACATTCGAATTGCAACTGTGCAATTGTTGGTTTTATACTGAATCTTAATTCCTTAAATACGAAATATCTTCCTACAAAAATACAAAAATTTATTACGAATCTTTTCGTATGTAAAGAAATAAATTGCAGTTGTATTGGGAATTAAGCTTTAATACTTTTCCTCTCTTCTTTTGACCACCACACACGAATTCAGTGGTATGCTGCCTCTTTTTTTATTTTTTGTTATCTTTTTGGTATGTTTTTCTTACTATCGTCAGCTTTAAATACATTACGAGAAGATGAATGTAAGAATGAACTACAGAATAAGTTTTAACAGATTTTAATTGTCGATTTCATTGCATAAAATATACTCGTATGTGGATGGGAAATAACCAATACTGTTCATATGGATGTATAGGCAACATTTAAATCGGTTTGATCTAGCAAAAGTATGCGTCTCATAGATTTACTTTGGTCTCATAGATTTACCTCAGCGCTTTGGCAAATTTTTTGAGGAAAAAATACTAACTGTTTATATAAATTGTAGTAATTCCCTCCATTTAATTATATTTCATACAGTTGATCTTCCGATATTTTGAGAGCGCTTAGATGAAATCTTGGAAGGCACCAAAGGAGTTATGTTTTATTTGTCTTAATAGCTTTTGATATTCTCAGAAATACCTCATTTTAATTTAAGTCCCCCTTTTTAGTAGAATAATTTAAAATTTGAGAAAGCATAATAAGAATTAATTAATAAAAAGAAGGAAGACTGTACTAGTCGCGTGTTTATTTTTCTACCTGCGATAGACCACTGGCAGGGAATGCCAACGACTCCAAGTGTATCACCTGACGTTCGGAAACGCATACAACAAATTGAATGAAAAACTCTTTATTTAAGGCTTTATTGACCTGGGGATCACTATGGACCCTAAACTGAACTTCACACATCACATTGGTGTGTAAGTCAACAAAGCCAAAGCATTTGGCTTTTGTAAAACGTGTGTCAAGGGAGTTTAATGTTCCGAAAGCTCTGTATGTAACATTAGTGAGACTCATTCTTGAATACGGCTCGGTGATTTGCAACCCTAGGTATCAAATCTACTCTGACAAGTTAGAGTCTATTCAAAAAAAATTTCTCCTTATTGCCTTAAGAAATTTGCATTGGGACTCTCAATACAATCTTGCCTCTTATACTAGTCGTCTGAAACTTATCAATCTCCCTACTCTCGCCAGTCGTCGGGAAATGCTTGGTGTAATTTTCATGGTTAAAATAAGAACAGGCTCAATTTGCAGCCCCCTTATTCTCTCTGAAATCAAATTTAATGTTCCGTTCAGAATCTCCAGACATTTTGGCCCCTTGCTTCTGAAAACTTGTAAAACGAATTTTGAATTTCACGAGCCTTTGCATTGTTTTTGTCTAGATTTCAACTCTCATTCAAGCACATTTGACATATCTGACTCGCTCAACTAACCGTTATATTACATTTTATATTTTAAATAATTCTTAAAAATAGCTGGTGTATTTTGCTCTGTAGCTGAACTCTCGTAGTTCTCGACATTAAACAAACCTCTCCTCATCGTGACTCGGCATTGACGAAAAATAAAACAAGTTCCGTACGTCATGCGGACATCGCCCCGCGTGCGGATGGGCGGGACGTGGGTAAACCGTTGGGATTAATTAATTAATTAATTAAGAGAACAATCGGGTGTGTTAGTACTTTTCCTTCTATTTCTACGTTCCAGGTTTATAAATGGTAATTTATACTTGACTTTCAATTCGGTACACAATAACTGCTTTAATACTATCGTTAAAGTATTAAAACAGTTAATATGTACAAAAAAAAAAAAAAAGGAAAAAAAGGCCAAATAAAAATAACGATTTTTCCCTAAGAGGTAATCAAATAACCAAAAATATTACGTTAGTACATGGATAAATCTCGTTATTGGACGAAAAAAAAATTTGAATTTTTGACAGACTGAACAAAAAACACATTTTTTTGATAAAACTTTCGCCATGCATTGGCTCAAAAAAATTAATTGTAATAAAAAAAACCCTTCGTTCAATGAGTAGATAATGTTACTGCAAAGATGTGTGCCAAATTTGAACAAAAATAGAGTTTTGAGATAAACGCGTTTAATATTAAAAGCCCTTAAACCTGGAACGTTAAAAAGGAGGAAAAGTACCAACGCACCTGATTGACATCTTGAGATATTGCTGAAATTAATATGAGATAAGTCTGAATTCATGATTACCCCTGTATCAATAGTCCATTATTTGAGACAAATATACAGACATAGTCGAAAGTACGAGAAATTTTATTTATTTATAAGTACACTTGCTCTTAAGCTATTTGTCTTTTTCCTCTTGTTTGTAACTCAGCCTTAATACTTGCAGCTGAGACAGGTATATGCGGGTTTTCTCAAGTTTCCTCTCAAGACTTGACGTCCGTTTTTCACTCTTACATACAGTTCGCAACTTTAACACTTCGCCCATTTTAATATATTTTGAATAACCGTTGAATTTAAACTATTCTATTACATTATCGATAACTTGGGATGAATATTGGCCACATTACAAAGGTTTTATTCCCGTCAGAAATTAATATAATCATTTATTTTAGCTGCAGCTAAAATTTTTTAATTTGGCGGTTGTGATGTAGAAAATTTACAGGGTTATCCATTTTACGCTTTCTAATTTGAGGTAATATTCGACCACTGTTTGCTACACATTGAGCAATATCTCAACCTCAACTTGACGAATGTTGCTCTCCAAGTACTTAGGAGTTAAAGGTTTATCCACTTAAACACAGTCTTTTGCGTAGAGATTTCCGGCCGGAAAATTCTCTCGTAATAAAACCATATTCAGACATCTTGTGGGAACCACATACGACCATAACGCTCCGAATTGACAGTCTAGCCGTTATCATTTCAAGGAAGTAAGGCCCAAACACACCTCCAAGAGCGCACCAGGCAGTAAGTTTTTTTTTGTGTAATGGCTTCTCTTCCATTAATTAAAGATTCTACAATTCTGCTTAAGGAGAAAATGTTGTTGGAGAAATCACGGTCCAATGCTTGTTGTTCCAGTACTCAATCGACGTAACTACGGCAATGTGAGTGATCAGCTGGCTTCAGTTGATGAGTAAGCTGGACTTTATATGGAAGTAGATGTAAGTCCAAGTGCGAAATATGCCATAATGTGCTGTAAGAGTTTTCCCAGCTCATTGGAACGTCTACAAATGTATACATTCGGGACTTCAGCTACTGCAGCGATATTTGAAATGGAATGAGAAAAACGATGACGTACAGGTCTTACAATATCTGTATCCGATCCAGTCTTTTCAAAATTACTGTAAAATTTTACCAAGTGCTTGAGTAGTTGGACGATTATGTGCACCATAATATCCTCTTAAAGAATGAATAGTGGCCACATTTGAATCATCGTTTTTGATGTACGTTTTAACAAAATTAACGTCTTGTGCGGTTGTTAAGAGCAACCCCTTAATGTAAATGCCTGACTTTTATCTACAATCAAACATTTTTGATTTGACAGGTGTCAAAATACAACCCTGCGCTTTCGAAACAACTAAATGAATAACCCTTAGTTCACAACTGTGAAAATAAATTCAATCACTGGTACACACGATATTTTTCAAAGTCAATTATGTTACTTGAGGATTTTCAAATTAAGTTGAAAAATTTTGTCGTATTCATTGTTTAGAATAGCTTACATCATCGATCATATGCTGCAAAACGGAATAAAAATCTTCACAACTGCTACTCAATATCCTTTTAGTTCACTGGCATTCGATGTCTGCATTAGTATTATTCACTATATCATGTAACGATGCAATAGATTTTATGATTTTATTTTTGACAAATTGTGTATTTGTTATTTTATGCATTTTGTTGTTGTAAATTTATAAAGTTTATCAAACGAACTCAGCCGCAGCAGCGGAGTGGTTAGCATTGCGTTCTAAAATTCGGAAAGCCTGGCTCGAGCAACATCTAAAATAAGAGAAAATAAATTTTTCTAATTGCGGTCGCCCCTCGGCAAGGAATGTCAAGCTATCCGAATGTATTTCTGACATGAAATAAAAGCTCCTCATAAAAATCCATCAACCGTTCGGAGACGGCTTAGTATACGTTGTAGGTAAGTGCATTTGTTTGTAAAACCATCAAGATGCAAAACCACAAATTGGAGGAGGAGCTCTTGACATACATATGTTAAATAGGCAGGATCTATATAGTATAACATACTTATAAAATCTTATTTATTGAATGAAAAATTTCCTTCTTTATGGTCTTTGCAAGACACTCCCATTTATAAAAGAAGAAGACTCTAAAAATTATTGAAAATTTAAATTTTTTCATACCTCGGACTACCCCAAAACCTCTTGAAGATATTTTGACTAATACATGTACAAGGAAAGATTGACAAAAAAAAGTTTAATTAAATTCTATTAAACCACAAAATGCTCGGAGTAGCAGCATGTAAGTACAAATATGTATGAAAATTTCGAGATTCGCAGTCCAGAGCCTGTACCGCCTGTATTCGTTGTGTAGAAAGTATCACTTTGCTGAAAAATGTAGGTACACAGTTTTATTTTAAATCCTTTTCTAATCATATGTATTCAAACAAATCCATTGTCTAACAAAAAAAAAAAAAAAAAAAAAAACAATTATGGTGAAAAAAGGCAAATGTCCTTGACAAAAGTCTACATACACCACGGGTTTACTTGCAGGTACGCCCATATGCTGTGTTTTTATGGCGGTTAGGTACCCGTTTTTACAATTTTTTTTTAAATTATGTTTTCTAAATTGCTAGTATTGAATTTAGTTGTGGTTTAGCATCAACAATGGCTCCTCGAAAAGAAATATCCATTGACGTAAGAATCTTGGTTATTCAGCACAGAAAAGAGAAGAAATCGTATGGTGAAATTTTAAAGTTTTAAACTTTAGTCGACCAACACTACAGACCATTGTAAAAATTTTCAAAAATATGGACGCACCGAAAAATTCGCGTGTTGGTCGCCCGAAGAAGCTAACTCGAAGAGACATCAGCTTTATTCTGAAGGAAGTGAATGAGGATCCTAAAGTTACTGTTCCAAAATTAGCCGAAAACATCGCAAGCTCATCAAGAAAGTGTGCCCATCCAATAACAATTAGAAGAGTTCTGAACGAAAACGGTTCCACAGTAGAAAAAAATCGTAAACTTTGCTCGGAGTTCACTAAAGCACATTTAGACAAGGGAATGGATTTTTGGCAAAAGGTCTTTTTTACACACAAATCGAAGTTCGATGTATTCGGTAGCGATGGAAGAGCAAAAGCTTGGAGAAAAGAAAACACTGCACTTAACTCTAAAAATATAGTACCAACAGTGAGGCATGGTGGCGGCAACGTAATAGTTTGGGGAGCGGTTTTGGCATCTGGAGTTGGAAAGTTTGTTTTTATTAAGGGTAATATGGATCGGTTCAAATATAAGTGATTGTCGGAAGCTATTTTAAAGCCTTTGGTGGCCAATTTGGAGATTGGTCCTGTCTGGATCTTTAAACAGGATAGCGATCAAAAGCACACGGTCCATATTGTTAAGAATTGGTTGCTTAATCATTCTACAAACCACACATACACCACCTCAAAGCCCAGATTTGAATGTTATTGAATATGTTTGGGAGATTTTTGAGCGAAAAATTAGACGATATGGGATTTCCAGCTCAGCATTACTTAAAGAACGTCTTAGTGAAGCTTGGGACAGTATTACCTACTTACCTCAGAATTGACAAATTAAGTAGATTCGATGCCACGACGGATTCAAGCTGTAATTGATGCGAATGGTGGACCAACTAAATACTAAAAAATAATGGAAAATAGTTGAAATAAACTGTATCGTTAAATTTTCCAATAAACCTTTTGGACTTTCAATTCAACGAAAATACATACTTTTGTCCGCCACTGTATATCAGAATAATTAATAACCAATGTGGCAATCAACACAAAAACCTTTTACGTTTAAAATAATAAAACCAAAGAAAACCAATTTTTTTTTCATTTTTATTGTAGCAATAAACTTTTTCGCGACACCTTCATTCGGCACGTAAAAACGTCCTTGACAGTGCTGTAATTCAAGGGAAATAGCTTTTTCTAAATAACGCATAACACAAACATATTCATTGGAAATAATTATACTGCCACCGAGGCCAGGTTGTGATTGTTACCACTCTGCAAACCACAATCACAACATTGGTGTTGGCAACATTGGAAGTGACAGCAACTAAAGCAAATAAAAACTGTTGCACAGTTGCAGTTGCATTGTCATGCCTTTATGGCTACAATAACAATAACAAACAACAGCTTGTTTTGGTATTAAAAGCAAAGGCTCCTCGACTGGTCGATTATACCAGTAGCAAAAGATTTTCTTCTACGAGGAGGAACATATTTTGTATATAACTACATATGTTTTGGTGAAAATATATACCTATAAATGACATGGAAAAATGGTTAAAATTGCAAGTTCATACTTGGACCAGTCCGAAAGATAGCAAACTTTTACCGTATATGAAACTATTAATTAATGATTCAATTATTAATTAGTTATAAGTTTTAATTTTATTTTTTAATTTTTATTTATTTTTTACTTGCTGAAGTTAAATAACTGCTGAACCTGTAGTAATTTGTTCCTAATAATATTACAGAATTTAATAAATATTTATATAAAGAGTGATCCATTTCGAGAATTCCTACTTTTTCAAATTTATTGGGGAATGTTTATTATCATTCGAAAGAGCATTCTTTGGCATTTATCTTTTTTAGGATTGTCTCTTTCAAATGTTGGCCGCGGCTACGTCTCAAATGCTCTATCCGTAGAGTCCAATTTTCGATGACTCTTTCGAGCATTTCACTGGTAACTGGCGAATGGCACGCGTGATGTTTTGCTCCAAGGCCTGAATCGAACCTTGATTGTCCGCATAGACTCTAGACTTTATATATCCTCACAGGAAAAAGTCTAAGGGTGTGATATTACATGATCTTGGTGGCCAATCGGCCGACCCAAAACGTTAAATTATCTGCTAGCCGAGGTGTTCTCTCAATAAATCCATTGATTGATGCGATGTGTGGGAAGTGGCGCCGTCTTGTTGAAACCAAGTGTCGCGGAGATCACGAGCTTCAATTTCAGTCATTAACCAGACGGTTATCATGGCGCGATAACGGTCGACATTGACGATTACTTCCTCACCGATGATTCCGCTGGCCCACAAATCACACCAAACCGTTGTTTTTTCGGGATGAAATGGCAGCTCTTGAATCTCTTCAGGTTACTCTTACTCTGTGGCAATTTCGCTTGTTTACATACCAATCGAGCCAAAAATGGGCCTCACCGCTGAATAAAATTTAGCTCGAACACGTCGGATATTCTTGGAAGTTTTCAAGAGCCTATAGAGTGAAGCGATGATGTGGCTTGGGAAGGTCGAGAGGCTCCAGTTCTTGCACAAGCTGTATTTTGAACGCTTTCAATTTAATATCTCGACGTAAAATACGCCAAGTCATTCCATACGTCAGTCCGAGTTGCTGCGAACGGCGCCGAATCGACTCTCCACGATCTTCGTGTATACTCTCAGCTACGGTCGCTATATTTTCTTGACTGCGTGCTGAACGTGGTCGAATATTACCCAATAATGAATGCTAGGTCTCAAGATGGGTGATGGTGTTGCGAATAGTACGCTCAGTAATACGATTATGTTGACCATAAGTTGAGCGAAGTGTGCGAAACACATTATTTACAGAACGTGAATTTTCGTAAAATTTTTTTTTTTAAATGTTGTTCAGGTGTAGGTCTTTCTATGATGAAATGCCAAACTATGCTGAACAAAGATAACATGACAAAAAAGGCTTTTGCAGAAAAGTACCTCTACTACCTTTATTTACTTTTAAATTTATCTGGCAACAATATAAAATATTTTTAAGGTATAACATAAAGCAAAAATTTAAGAAAATATGTGTTCTAAAAATATATATTTATATAATCAAAGGATATAGAATAGCTGGTAAGGGTCCAATTGGGATTATTGAATATTTGTAAATATTAAAATTAATTTTTTGAAATTAAACAAAAAGCATCAATAATGATTCAAAATTGAACCAAGGCTATTTTTATCTTTTTCGAACTAGAATGGGACTAGTATATTTCTGGAAAAATCTGATGATTGTTATTTCGTAGCATATATGCTACTTTAAAATGCCTAATACGTAACCTACTACTTTTGTACTAGTTTCTTACTAGTTCGTTTGACTACAGGTCGCTGTACATACATATGTGTGAGCGTTTCTGATTTGCTCATTGTAATCGTATATTGCACACATCTGGCGCAGTCGAAAAATTACGGTACTTTCAATTACATATCTATATTATATGCGCACACATGCATGTATGGAAACATGTGAGTGTGTGTGTATGCGTTGCCATCATGTACTATATGTCGCTTATGTTTAGCATATCCTGACCGGATGTGTGTAATTTAATGTTGCTACTCTATTGTCGTTTATGTTGTGCAGACCACATATGTAGAGTATAGCACTCATATTCATTCAGCATATCAGTATATCGCACAATTCCACAACACACGCACGCCTGAAATGTGACTACCTTCCTCCACTATAATGGCACATCATCTAACCTTTAGATTTTAGTAGATTACCACCGACTCCCGGCGGTTGGAGTGTTTTGTCTGTTGTTCACAGTTGTTGTTATTGTCAACGCATTAGTTCCTATCTGTGGCACATTGTGCGTGCGGTTGCAACAATCACATATACTCGATAACTACATACATATGCCTGCTTGTAGTACTTAAATAGTGTTGCACGTTCTTATTCATCGCACCAACACACATACATATGAACACTATTTATACGAGTATAAAGATATTTTGCCTCCTTGGCATCTTTAGGCCATTGAAAATTCCCCAAACAAGTTTACCAAGTGCTTGCCTTGGTATATCAATGTGTGTGTGCTGAGCAATATAAGCGCAGAGCGGATGTTGTGAACAACAAGTTTACCATAAAATAACAAAAATTGCACAAAACATGTGTCCGCCTTTAAAAATTTATTATTGTTGTCATTGTTAAATTGATGTAATTGCGGTCGCCCTATAAAATGAATAACATTTTCATTCATTTTCATTCCTCGCCTAGTAGTTAGACCATAGTCTGTCGTTAGAGCACTCACTGCACATGTGCTTGTGTATGAGTGTGTTTGATTGTAAATTTTCTAATTTCATGAAATCTCAAATTATTTTAAATTGTTTCGAAAATCGATGTTATCAGCTTTACAACGTGTGTGAGCTTAACAAATGTTTTCCAGGAGATACACATGCACCCATGTAAGAACAGGAGGTTGCGGTGCTTAATGAAGTTGGCTTAGGAAATTAAATAATTTCATATGAATTGTCTGCGAAAAGGTACACTCTTGATTGGCTATAAAATGAGTAATTAGTAAATTGTAGAATCCCGGTTTGCACTGCCTAATTTAAATAAATTTCTGAAATATTTTCATACCACAATTGCATTATGTTCATTATATCGTACATATTTAAGGTCATTTCGATTCTAAACTAGAGTTTGTTTTAGTTCTAATTTTTGGAAAAACCATGATTTCGCGGCAAGTTCAATTTTATATTGCTTTAAAAGCTCGAAGAAAGGACCAAAATCTTTATAAAATTAAAACCAGTTTGAACAGTACGAGTGTGTGTCAAAACTCATTTTATTGGCATATTTAAGTTTGATTTTGACAAAGTTTTTGTACATATGTGTTTATCGGGAAAAATAGAATCAATATATATGTATATGTAACTATCGAATTCTCATAGATAAGTCAAAAAATTGTTATTTTTTCTTTTTTCTTTTTATTCTTATAGTGTAACCCACTCTTCAGGAATATCGTCTCAAAATTTATAGTTATTTATTAGATTGTCGCTTCTCGACAGAACAGCGTGCAGCTAAAACTAAAATACTGAACGCGTTTTCCTCGAAATCATATTTTAAAAATCCTTTTACACTTTTATATAAAGACTTAGTAGCCGATTTTTCTAAAATGCCTCTCTTATTTTCATAACACCCATTTTCACAAAGTAGTATATTAAGGGGTTAGGTGGCTTTTAGAGATTAAAAAAAAAAAGAGTTTCACATTTTTTTATATAAACAATCATATATTCTATTCAAACCATTCGCCATATTAAAGACACATATTTAAACAGTATTTTGTGAAATTTTTATTCAAAAAATTCGAAAACTCAGCCGTTGGTACCTTATCGCCCGTGACGTCTCAAAAGAAAATGCTCCCGCCGTGGACAGCATAACTAATTATTGGTTCAACTAAAAACAAAAACCCAAAAATATTTCGTTAATACATATATAAATCTCGTTATTGGAGGAAGTAAAAGAAAAAAATTAACACACTTTAAACAAACAAACAAAATTTTTTTTGATAAAATTTTCGCCAAATAACTGAGATCGTCGATCTGACACTATCGGTATAAATTTTGATGGGTCCATCCATATCTTCTTCTGTAGGCCCGTATATACTTCGGACAAAAGTCAGCTTTTTCAAAAAGAAAAAAATTAAGGTAAGTATCTATCCCTATCGCTTAATATTGAATACTTTATGAGTTATTAATTTTTCAAAAAACTTTGGAGGTGTTCACCTGGACCATGGTGCACCGTTTCACAAATGCTTTGTGAACTCTCTCACCAAAGTAAGGAACACAGTTTAAGACGAGGTGTGATATCAAAAACAATTAAATTACCGTTTTTTCTAAATTGTAGTTATCGTAATTATTTAAGTAACTGAACCTTTCCGTTTAGGTCAGATCCCGTCACTTGCAGAAGCGTATGACTTATAAAGTTTTATTAATATTCGCGTATATTTTTTTAATGTTATTACAGAAAAAAGTTATTTATAAATAGTGAGAAAAGAAGCACTTTAATGGAATTTCGTCAAAATACTTCGGAATGTACACTAATGGAAACTGATATAATATTTTTCAATACTCTGTTTCGTCAAAATACTTGTGGCACAAAAAAAATTCAAATAAATTGTATGTACGGATTCATGCATGTTAATTTACTTAAAGACTGATCGAAACTATTAATCTCACTTTTTTGAAACTGTTGATAGTATAGTTGTTGAATGTAGTGATAATGTAGAAAAGTTTATCGTTCTCAATGTATGACACCCTCATAAAAGAAATTGAGTAAGATAATTTTCATTAATATAAGGAATTTTTAATATAAAATCCAATTCAATTGGCGTGGACTGTCTGAGTTTGCTTTTTTAAAACCAATACTGCCATATGTGCTTCCTATGCTCACGCACTTCTTTAATAGTGCAATAACCACCTCTACTTTTTCAAAACAATGGAAGATTTCTAACGCCATCCAGGGATTTAATTTCACATCGTGGAGATATCACCTCGATAGTTCTCCTAGTCTTCATTTTAGGCCCAATACTTTTCAGTATTTCAGTTATTAAAGACATTGTTCACTGCAGAATAAATTCTTTTATCCATTTACATAATGATAACACTAACTTATACTTCTCACTTTACTCTGGGCTTCGTATAGATTCATTAGCTAGAGTAGGCGAGGATCTAATATAAATTCAGAAATAAGCTGACATAGATGGTTTCAGTCTAAATGCTAAGGAAACGAAGATGCTTCTGATTAAAAGTAATTCTCCTGATCTCATCAGTCTAACACCAATTATTTTGAATTAAAAATTTGAATTTGGTCTGAATAATCTTGGGCTCAAAAAGAATTTCCGTCTAACTTGCGGGATTTACATGTATAACTGCATAATAAATATATATTTGGCATTTAGGAATCTATGGAACACATGAGATTGTCTACCTATTAGTAGAAAAGTTTAACTAGTTAATTTCCCTTTTTGTTCTTATTTTGAAGTCGTACATGGTACTCTAAGCTACGAAGCCAGAAACAAATTAAATCTAGCTCTAATTACCGCAAGCAGGTTCATTTACCGCAAAAAAAGCTTGACCATATCTTCTTGTATTCCAATAACATTCTTGGGTTCACAATTGATAATTGTCTCAAGGTTCATTATTTGGTATATTTATTTAAAATTTTATTTAAAATTATTTTAATTACAAATTTTTTTTTAACTCATCTTCTACTTATATTTATACACATAGACCATAAAGTCTGCGTTCACGCAACACATTTTTTAAAGTAAGGTACAAACACAACTGAAATAGTTAATTCAGTTAAAATTTTTTAACATGCAATTATTTATTATATTTCTCAATTCAAAAGGCAAAAACAAAAAC
The DNA here is from genome assembly GCA_030068015.2 of Neoceratitis asiatica. Lineage (NCBI taxonomy): Eukaryota > Metazoa > Arthropoda > Insecta > Diptera > Tephritidae > Neoceratitis > Neoceratitis asiatica. The sequence continues at coordinate 35,362,395 of CM061525.1, read as the reverse complement.
CTATATTCCTATTTTCATTTTCAAGATAACGGTATCTAAGTGCAGCAACAAGTAAACATAGGCACCACAAAGTCTGCGTTCAGTTTGCTTGATTTGAGAATACCGTTACTTTTCATGCAGATGTTTCTTCTTTTTGCATATTTTCTATTGCCTTTTATTTTAATTAATCATTTCAAGAGTTCGTGACGTGTTTTGATATTAGCTTGAAAAAAATGGAAATCAAAGGGAAAGAAATTAGTGTTTCAGAAAGGGAAATAATTATTAAACTGTGGAAAAACGGCGAAAGTTTCCGAAAAATTGAACAAACTATTGGAAGAACGTATTTCTCCGTCCAGCGCATAGTAAATAATTTCAAGCAAACCGTTTTTTTAACGTCGAAACCCCGATCTGGCCGTTTAAAAATGTTATCAGTTCCGGAAGGACGCAAAATAATAAATCCGGTGAAAGTTAACCCGCTCATTACGTCAACAAATATAGTTGAAAACGTAAATAAAACGTTAAAAAAAACAATTTGTGCAGAAGCTGCCAGAAAAATATTAACTAAGGCAGTTAAAATTTTAATTAACTGGATTTCACGGTAGAGTCGCTAGAAAAAAACCTTATATTTCACTTGTCAACTTGAATTTGCTCATAATTATATAAATATGTCTCCGGAATTCTGGAAATAAGTAATTTTTTCATATGAGAGCAAATTTTGTATATTCGGCATAAAAGGTCGCCAAATTGTTTGGCGCAAATCAGGAACTGCCATAGAAGAATAAAATTTTATTGGTACAGTGAAACATGGTGATTGTGAAATTATGTTGTGGGGATGCATGGCGGCTAATGGTGTGAATCAGCCTGAATTTATCGAACCGGCAATGGATAAATGGGGATATTTAAACATTTTAAAAAATATCTTGAAACACGGTGCAGATAATCTAGGCTTATCTTCGACGTTTATTATTATAAACTTTGTGGTGCCTACGTTTACATGTTGGTACACTTAGATACCGTTATAATGAAAATGAAAATGGAAATATAAATTTTTGCTTTTGCATTTTAAACTTAAAATTATATGAAATAAATTCTTTAATTTTTTTAGCTGAATTAACTATTTCAGTTGTGTTTTTACTTTACTTAAAAAAATTTATTGGGTTAACGCAGACTTTATGGTCTATGTTTATACCCAATGCCTTGTAGTTGTTATAAGTTGTACAAGGAAAAGGCCTTGATTGATGTTATTGAACTCTTAAAAAGTCCACAACAAATTTTACAAGCAGAAATCTGTAATTCCGCTCTTCCGTTTTCTATAAATTTCCGCACCCCGTTTTAACGGTAGTAATCAGAATGTCATTAGTCGATAGTCGCAAATCAGTTTCGCCAAGATATATGTATGTGCCGACTTGTGTAAATGTGATAATGACTTTTTTTTCGTAATTTTCGCAGCTGTACTAATATTGGACTTAAGATTACCTCAGATATTCCTATTATAATTTCAGAACGCTTGCTGAACCACAAAAAAAGCTAAAGAGTCCATTACTTAGATGTATTAAAATTAACTTACTTCTTCATCGCCGCGCAATTGATTGTCCAACGTTGAGACATGTTCGAAAAATGTCCAACTTAAATTTTCAGCGCTGCTCGGTAAGAATGGTAAATTTGTAGAATTTTCACGTTCTTGATTTACCAACAACTGATCGCACACTTTTTGTTGTTTTTTAGTGGTGGAATTTTTAAGTGTATTGTTACTCGAGGAATGCGGTAAATTTTGATTTTGTAGCTTTTGTTGCTGTTGTTGTTCTTTCGAGGTTGAAGTGTCTAAATTAAAATCTAAAATATCTGTAGCAATGTCGATCGTATCATACACCATGGCAAAGAGAGCCAAATGCGATGCTTGGAAAGAATGCTGACGCACTAGAGAGTGGAAAATTAACAAAAAGCAGAAGAAGGAAAATAAAAATATATAAAAATATTTAATTTCTTTCGATTGTGAATTTTTCCGTTTATAATTATTATAATTAATTGCATTTTTTTTTTGATTTGATTGTGGCATTTATTTATAGATGTAAATATGTATTTTTTTAATTTTAATTTTTATTTTTTATTTTTGCAATTTGTTGTTTTAAAGTCTTTTTTTCAGCAGACATAAATCTGTATAATTTAATGTTCAAATTTTATTGCCGCACATATATTTCCCGTGATATGTACTCAACGGTGCATGCAACCATAAACACTGCTCATTCGTTTGTAGGCTTATACGCCTGTGTATGCTAACGGCATATCAGAAGTCAGCCGTAAATGCAGTTGACTGACTCATCGTTGACTCGTTGAATTTCCCGCACAAATTATTAATTAATTAATTGATGAGTGAGTAAACAATCGGTCAGTGAGAGTTGAATAAACAATTGCGCAAATAAATTTAAAAAAAATAAATGACGCGGCTGTGGCAAGGTAGGAGAATAAATTATAAAAAATATAAAAAAATAAAAATAAAAAATTAAAAAATTAAAATTAAAATACCTTTAGCGGTAAAATAACAATAAAATAGCTTGACAATCAAAGAAATAAAATTGTAAATATTGTTCCATATTTTTTTTAACCTTTTTATAGATTTACAACAACAAAAAACGCATGTTGCAAATGCAAAGATAAATGCACTTCTGCACAATAATTCGTCTTCTCTACGTCAAATTATGTGATTTTCCAATCAATTTAACGAGAAATTTAAACGCCGCGCCGGATGGCGCGCCTCGGTTATCCGGTTATCTGGCTGAACGGTGAATACAAAAGCAAACGTGCTGATGTCAGCAATTGCCAGGATTTAATTGTGCGTGAAATGATGCTAAATTCTGTTGCGTCAAAAAATAATAAAAATGCAGTTGTTGCACTTAAAAACAATCGGGTAGTTTAGTAGTGAAACAGTTTTTCGTTATTTTTAAGGTACATGGCGTATACGCAACATTTTAAGCCGCGCTCATATAAACACTAATAATTCATTTATAACATTACATTTAGGTATTTAACGCTACAAACTCACCAATTTCTCAAAAAAATATATTTCTTTACTAATATCGAAATCGAAAATTAGTTAAAAAATTATTTAAATTTTTTTAAATATATATTTTTTTTAATATTTTTTAAAATACACATTTTTTTAATATATTTTTTGTATATAGTTTTGTTTAATATTCAGGCGCTTCCACTTAACATCGAGAGTTTTTTTTCTTGCATTTCACCTTTCAACTCTATTTAATTATTCAAAACATTCAGTTTATTTTCAACACTTTTTCACGCGCCGTTTTGCACAATTCGCGTACTATTCACGCGCACGCTTTGCCAAACACTGACTGGTCAACATCTTCGGCCGCATTTTCAATGCTTCGTTCCACGGCGGCACGGCGATTTGGTGTGGCGGAAAAATTTCTTGCCGGCTGTCAGCTTTGCAGATGTCGACCAAAAGCCGAAAAGCTTTCAGCTTTATGCTCTCGCCTTGTTGTGCTCTCCGCTGCGAAAGCAATTGACTGTGTGCTCTATTGGCTGCAAGCTCTGTTTTGTATTGCCGGTTTTGTTTACATTGCACTTGTATGTCTTTCAAGTGTTTGTTATTGTTGGCATACACAGTGACAGCAACACGTGGTTGGCAGTGCTAATGTTTATATACTTTCGACGAAGCTTTCACAAATCGGCACTGTGCTCGTAAATAGCTGTATTTTATTGTTGTTTATTTTTTTTCGGTTATTCTTTGTTTTCTTTACAGTCAGTTTAGTGTTTTGTTGGTGTTTTCTTTACACTATTACTCAAGGGTTGCAAAGTGGTGACGGTAGAGCACGTGCTATATGGGTTAGAGTTGCCATTATGCAAGGAAGTATTTGGGGTTTTCTGTGGGTTAAAGAGGATATAAATGTTTGAAGGCAGCTTGGTCTCAATGAAAATGAAGATTTTTGACTATTTCTCATTAATTTTTACCAAAATATTTAATTTTTTAATGCAGATTTGTTAAGTAAAGCCACTTTTTTTCGAAAAAATAGTAAATAAATTAATTTAAATATTTCTATTCTTGTAATTAACCAATCCTTCGGTGGTTTTTTTAAGTACCAAAAAAATGTTTGTTTTGTTTTTTAATATAAAAGTAATAAAATTTGCTATTAGAAAAAATTATTTTGAAAAAAAAGGAAGAACAACAACCACAAAATTTTTTTCCCTTCAATTAAATTAGACTAAAAAAGCGTCATAGTAATATTTTGCAGATATTTGAACGACTTATAAGGCGTCTATCGAATTAGGCATCAGGCGATTAATTATGTATTTATGATTTTACATAACAAGAAAGAATAGCTGTGTTCAGCCATGATGATTTCTTTATACCTTTCATAAAAAAATTAAATTTATTGCAAATTTTCAAATTGGATTTCGATGATTTTCAGAGTCAATATTTATTCAAATTTATATTTGTAGAATACCAAATTGCACTCTCCTAGTTGTTTTTTGAAGGAATTTTCTCACAAAACCTCATGTCTGAAAAAATCCGTGTTAACCCTTCAATCCGTGATGCATCAATTGGTCGGGTAAGTTGAATTTTCAATATATCCAACAAATCAATTGAAAAGTTATTTTTGTTGTTTTGATCTTCCGACAGGGTGGTAAGTTGATTTATAATGGAACGATTTTCTGTCATTTCTTGTCAGTTTTTGTTTTTCGACAAACCGGTTTCAGCGTTCCGCCATCTTCAATGCTGAAATGAACGAAACTAGGCATTGAAGATGGCGTAACGCCGAAACCTGTTTGTCGAAAAACCAAAATATACAGACGCCATAACCTTGCTAGCTGACTATAGCGTTTTTTCACGCTTTGGAGCGGGCTCGTCGCGTGCAGTCTACTCGGTTGACTCTCTATTGGACTTCGGAGTAACATGATGGAGCCCTGTTTCATCCATTGTCACATATCGACGCAAAAACTCGGGTTTATTACGCTTGAACATCTCCATTTTACACAGATCTTTGTCATATCCAAATATTCGTGAATGATATGATTTACACGTTCAGTTGATATTTTTAGAGTGCCTACTGTCTCATTTAATTTCAATTTACTGCCATTTAAAATCATTTTGTGGATTTCTTGATGTTCTCGTCGGTAACAATCTCTTTTGGGCGTAACTGTGTTCACCGTCTTCGGTGCTCATTTCACCACTAACTAAACTAAATGGGATATAAAAAGCAGCCTGCACAGAGATTGCAATAGCCATAAAGTCATGCTTGAACTTGCTCCTGTTACAATTACCTAAAGGCGTTTTCATTCGGAAAGTCCCATCAAGTCCTGCTGGCTAAATCATGGAATGGGGCTGTTGGAAACCGAATCAATTTGGGCATACCGACAAACTAAATCAACTCAAAACACCTCTAAGTAAGTCAGACCATCTCCTCCTTAGATTAGATTTAAATAGTTGCTTCAATATGGGGATACTCTCTAGCCGTGAACGGAGGAAGAGGACACCATCTCAATCTACACCGATGGATCCAAAATAGATTGCTGTGTAAGATCAGGAGTTATTCTCCGAAATCTCAAATGAACAACGGGATGATGAAGACGGCATAGCCAGGCAGCACTGATGGCCGTAAGATTGGTCTGCCTTAGAACAGCCGTTGTAGTAGGTAGTAGTGCAAATAAGAAGTGAATAGAGAAATAATTACCCATTTTCACTGTTCGGGCCCATCTCTCTCACCATTTTGGCACATACCATTGGGAATCCATCAGGTACCAAACCTTGATGGCTTTCTACAAGAAGCATAACGGATATAAGTGATGTCATTGAGAGCACCAAATGGTTTGAACGTAACGTTGAAACGTGATAGCAAGATAACGAAGGTCCTTACGTTAGCGCATCGAAATGAGGAATTCAGCGCAAATAGTTCCTGAGGTCATACAGTTCTCCGGGTTGCACTCATACCTACCTAACTAGCTAAAAGTATGGTTCAGCAACGTGCATGGCTAGTTTCGATGTAATGATTACGAGTAGAAAACTCGCTTGTTATCGGATCCTTCACCCGATAGATAACTGGTAAAAAAAAATTCCAATGCAAACAGCTGAATCTTCTATGCATGTTTTAATGGAATTCAAACATTTTTTTTAACCCCTTCGAGTTAAAACTTGCCTTTGGCGCACTTGTTTACAGAATCTCTGTTAATTAAAAAAAAAATCTATTGAATTTTGGTCTTTAAAATTTTATTTATAAAATTTCATTGCTGCTGATTTCCGGTCTTTCAATTTTGTACTTAATATACAAATGTATATATCTATGATTTTTTTCTGAACTAAGCCCATTCTAAAACCGACTAGCAAAATATTTATTTGACATAAAATAGCAATAAACTAAAAAAAAAAACATTATTAGAATAACTAAACTCATTTAAACCTTTTAACCAGCGAAATGTCCAAAGAATGCTTCTAATCCTTTCATTAAAATAACACCACCAAAAGTGGCAGCAGCAGCATTGAAGCGACTAACCAAACGACCAACTTACAGCGCCAACACCAACACCAAACAACACCACAAAAGTATATAAATATAAAACAACTTTCAGTCGCCAGCAGCTCTCATTCATTCACTCATTCATTTATTCACCAACAACAGCAATTGCAGCAACTGGACCAAACAAAAGCGCCGCGAAAACAATAAAATAATACTAAAATGAAAAATATTCTGTTGCCTGACCGACTTTATTATAAACACGCGCGAGTTTTTTTTTTTTTTTTTTTGAAGGCGTAAGCTAGCTAAGCGAGCGCCCAAGTAGTGGTAGATGCAACAATGCAGTTTTTGACACTTGAACTGGCACCACTTGCCTGCCACCAGCAAAGCAGCAAAATCCAGCAAACTGGCAAGCAACAAAACAAAAAAACAAAAAAATACAACAACAACAATGCAACGCCAACAACAGCAATACCGCAAACTTTGTAATTGTGTACCATCGTTTGTAACGGTCATAATCAGAAGGTGTATGTTTATGCATGTGTGCATTTCATTTGTTTTCATTTCATCTGCGAACACACACAAATATATTCCCATGTGTGCGTTGTGTATGTGTATGTATGCGAAAGCACTTTAGTATTTAGCAGCTAAACCATAAAACCATTCATTAGTGTGTAGAAATTATGGTGCAACTGAAAAGCATTTAATTCCATGGCAAACACAATGGAAAGGAGAAAAATAAAATAAATTTTGTATATTATTTATTTAAATTTGTTGTTGTTGTTCTTTACAACTAACTTGGAAGAATAGGTTTGCACAAGTGTGTAAAGAAAACAAAAAACAAGAAATTAAAAATTAAATATGGTGTAACAATAGGAATATTTAGTGGAATTTTTATGAATCTCAAAAATATTTCTTAATTTATTGGGCGAAACATCTCCAAATACGTAAAAGTCAAAAACTGGGTACGAGTAGATTGAAATATTATATATCTGAATATTGCTTGTTTTCGATGTTAGTTGGTAAGAATCTGAATTTGGAAATTAAATGTTTAAAATCCAACATTTTTCAAAATGGAAATTTAATTTAAAAAAATCTAGATTTTATAACAAAAAAATAAAAACCAAAAAACAATATTTCAGAACAAAAATCCAAATAAATTTAATAGGGTTTTCCACAAAGAGTGATATGATTACTTTAAAAAAAAAAAAACACTAATTGTTAATGAAATTCAAATATTTTTTTATTTAATGTGAAGTACAATCGGCCTCCACGACTTCTTTTGCAGAAACGCATTCGATGAAGCTAATTTTTGAGCACTTTTTCTACCAAATCAAGTCGTATGTCATGAATAGCGCGTTCAATATTGACTTTTAAAGCTTGGAGGGAGTTTGGTTTATTGCTATACACCAATGACTTAAAATAAACCCACAAGAAGTTGTCTATGGGGGTTAAATCACAACTTCTTGGAGGTCATTCAATGTCACAATTTTTTTTTGAAATAATCGAATCTCCAAAACTTTCTCGCAATAATTCGTGCTATGTGACACGTATCCCCGTCTTGTTTGAACCAGATGTTGTTAAGATCAACTTCTTCAAATTGTGGTCATAAAAAGTTTGTTATCATCGGTCTCCATTGAGAGTAACGGTGCTGCCAGCTTCACTTCGAAAGAAGTACGAATCGATGATTCCACCAGATTAAAAACCACACCAAACTGTCGATTTAGGTGAATGTAATGGTTGTTTATGAATAATTTGTGGATTTTCTTCGCACTAGAAACGACAGTTTTGTTTATTTACCTCAGCCACTCAGATGAAAGTGAGCCCTTTTTTAAATTGAATAATTTTATTTCAGAATTAAATTAAAATTTGAATATAAATTCATAAAACTTTGCTAATTATACTAAAGTAGGATGGTGGCTTGATAAGTCAGTGACTTTTTGAATAAAATATTTTTTTTCGGAACATAAGTGTTTTATTTCTCAACATGGTATTCTTTCATCTCTATACCATTGGTCCAGCGTTTTTCCAGTTTTTGTATTCATTCCAAATAATGAGTTTCTCAAGAGCCTCAAAATAGGCATTTGTTTCTGTGATGACCTCTTCATTCGGCCCGAATATCATACCGCCTAGCCATTTCCTCAGGTTTGGAAACAAGAAATTGTCGCAGGGGGTCTAAATCTGGAGAATATGCTGGATGTCTTAGCAGTTCGTGGCCCAAATTATGAATTTTTGTATTGGTGTTCACCGTATGTTATCCTGATGGAACAACACTTTTTTTGCCAAATGCGGTCGTTAGAATCTGTCCAAAAGCTCTTAATAACATTCGCCAGTGTTTTACCCTTTTCGAGGTAAACGATCTGAATGATCGTGCTTTCCAAAAAACTGTGACTATTAATTTTGTTGGCTGGCATAACCACCTTGGCATTCTTTGGTGCACGTTAACTCAAAGAAACCCTCTGTCTTGATTGTTCTTTGGTCTCTGTTGTTTTGCAGTGCATCCATGTTTCGTCTACGATAATGAATCGGCGTAAAAACTTCTTTGGTTTGCAGTTGAGCATCGTCAAACACTCCTTTAAAGTGGTTACACAGTTGTGATTGTCGTTTGTGATCAATCGCGTCAGCCTATGTCCAAATGTTCATGTAAAATGTGATTTACCTGCTCAGTTGAGATGCCTCCGACTCGGCCTCCCTTCGCACTTTTATTCGCCGATCGTCTAATATCATTCCATTTCTTATCATTTTATCGACGATTTTTGGCGTAAAGAAATCTTTTGGGCGACCTGAAAGTTCGGCGTCACTTGTATTGGTAAGACCACAGTAAACTATTCCTTAACCATTAAATTGATGGTGCAAAGTCCTCATAGTGTTTATCAAGTTTTTTCTTGGTTTCGATAAGGTTTTTTTTTGCGCAAAAAAGAATACTTAATCAGCACTTGAAATTCACTTTTTTCCATTTTCATCAAAATTCACGAGATCCTCTGCTTTCAATTGCTGTCAAGCACAAACTAAATGACGCAACTTGCTCCCAGTTTTACCGCTGTCTATTAATCGATAACAGTTTTATTAATCGATAACAGTTGACAGGAGCAGTGTTGTATTTACAGTAACTGCGCGGCAAATTTAAAAGACATTGACTTTTAAAACAACCCTCGTATTATTGCTACTGGGTATATTTTGGATCAACCAAAACAAGGATATTATATTGCGGGATATCTTCTGGAAAATGTTTAATCCTTCACTAGAACTAATCACATTTCCTTGGCTCGTATCAACGTACCAAAGGAAGTAAACAACGTTGTGGTCAACGACACCTTCTTCGAGCATCAGATGCGCACTTCGTTTTTAATTTCGTACTTGAGCATTTTCACAGCAGGAAGGGCAAAGGAAGGCTCGCCACCTCCGTGTCGTACATATCGACTTCGTAGGGTCGGAAAAATATAGTCGCAGTACTAACAGATTTCAGCAAACTTATTTCTATCAAGCTACTTGATTATCAAAAGATTGATAGACGCGAAACAAGTGATGCATGGAAAATATGCCACAGTGTTTACATGTGCGTACTCAGGGGGATACTACTGGTTCACTATGTTGCTTTAACTCAGGTATATACTCACATCGGTGCAGCAAAGATCACGCTAGAACGAATACCAAAGACGATTAGAAATGAAAAGATGTAGGCTTAGCACATAGCTTGGTAGTCTCTCACTCAACTTCATTTTAAGAGCATGATATATGTAAACTATGGCTTAAGTCGAATGGAAAACTACTTTAAAGAGGAAGTGGGATGGAAATTAAAATTAAATTAAAAGCCAAAAAAGTAGTATATCTTGCAGATCGATGAAGTGATCACAAGTTCTATGAGAAGATGAAGTGACTTACATAAAAACAATAGTTTATATTTATAACAGTAAGAGGAGTGATCGGCTCACCGACCTTCAGAGTTTATTAAGCGAATATGGAGAGAGCTACGCTGCTATTCCAATTTGACCTTGCCATCAAATTTATGCGATATTAAGCAAAACACAAAATTCTAGCTGTTTTATCTGCAGAATGCCAACCCTTCTAAGTATATTTTCAACATTAAAAAGAAAACTCTTCAGAGAAAATCAATAGCGGTTCGGAACTGCTTAGATAAGTGCTGAACACAGTCATACCTTCAAAATTTTAGACATATTTCCAGATTCTTAAGACTACAGCTGGCATTGAAAACCAACAGTTTGTCTCGGCGATCAAAGGCCAAATAAATGAGAGCTCATTTCCGTCTTACTGTATGAGATGCAGTAACGACAGTTATGACGGATAGTTGTTGGTCCGTTGTGTATCTGTAGCTACGCTAATTTGGTCATGTCGTCCAGATGGACAAAATCACTCCAGTTTTCGATGAAATATACTATGAAGGAAATCCCAAATACGAAGGACAGACAAAAGAAGTGGTAGTGTGATGGAAATTCCCCGTACAAAGGACAGATGATGCTCATGAACGGAATGTTTCGACCATAGTTAGGCATAAACAGAGCAGCAGCAGCTATCGCAGGCACACGAATAATCAGCCTATTCTTGAGCGAGTGATCAGAATGTTTGGGTCACCCACAGGTATAAAAAGAGCGGCAGCAGCTATCGCAGGGAGAGACGAGTAGAAAAGACAGTGGCGTTAACATTGCTGTGTGTGTTTTAGAAACGGATAAAGTGTGTGAAAATAATTGTGTATAATGAAGAATTGTAATTATTGAGGACTAAATAAACGTTGATTAAATCCCTGACGATTAACAGGCCAAACGAAGAAATTTTAGGAGGTTTATTTAGCAATCTAGTTATCGGACGTGAGGGATTCATCAAAGGTAGCCACGAAAAACGTTACAGTACGTTGGAGGAAGTAAAGGAGCAGAGAGAGACCTCCAACAATTTACATTTTAATACTTGACCTTCGTAGAATTATTTAGAAGATAAAAAAATAAAAAATCTAGCATGTAAAATTTGATTCCAACACTCAAATAGATTTAGCTGAAACCTTTACTCTTGTCTATGTAAATATGGGTAATCGTAAGTACGTGTGAACAAACATACTTATTTGTGTGTATTATGAACTAACGACCAGTGTGCAACTTTTGAAATTCTCACATTTATCTCCTAAGTTTTTCTCCAATTTTTTTTTTTTTTTTTTTTTTTTGGAAAACTCAACCACAAAACTTTTCATTGTCATATGAGCAAAAAAATAAAAGTAAACATAAAGTAAATACGACAAATACACTCACCGCCAACACCAACACCAACACCCACATAACTATTATGGCACTACTTCATTCACACTCCTACACACACACACTACTACACACACACACACACTCAAACCCACAAATTTGTTGTGTGAGCCACATGCATAACAGTACTTTTGAACAATATTTATTCACGTGAGCATAAATAATAAAGAGTTGAAGTTATCATTGAGGACGAGGAGTATGCTGCGGCGGGCGGGTGTCGTTATAACAAAACAAAACTTTGATGCCGGTTTGCTGTTGCTGCCAAATCCAGTTTGACTTAAGTTTGAAAATTACAAATTATAAATGCATAAAAGCGATGCGAAAAACTCACTCTGGTAATGCGCAACGAGGGAGCAATTGCCAGTTGAGGTGGCGGCACAGAATGAAGACTTGTTGTAAAATTGTGGCATGCAATATCGTTTAAAATCGCATAAAAGCGAGGAGAAAATGTGGCATTGTGTGAATTCATAAAAGGTTCCAAGTCTGTATTAACAACTGCAACCAACGGCTGCATGGCTGTTGTGCACTTTACTTTACGCGGTTTTTGTGGTGAATTGTTTAGCGGCACTTGTACTATGTCTCCAACAACATATACATACGTATATATTTGTATGTGTATGAAAATGACTGCCTTTGGCGCATCTTTGTTGGCTTTGCAATACAAATGCAATTAATATCCTTAAACTGTGGCGTTAGAGTTGTTGTTGTAAAGCTTGTATAGCTTTGAAAACTTACTTATACAGCTAACTCCATCGTATTGTAGATAAAGTTACTGGTATATTATGACAAACAATTACACAAAAGGTTCCAATGTATGCGCTGAAATAAACTTGTGTACACATACATATACATATATTCACGGTGCAATCCTATTATGACATTTATGAATAAGTCAGCGTGACAGTACAAAGGTGTAAGCACATATGTTTAGGGTTTTCCAATAAGAGTGATATGATTTCTTAAAAAAAAGACACACTAATTGTGTAAGGAAATTAAAATGTTTTTATTAAATGTGATCGATACAATTAAGTTCTGAATATAACATCATTCAAATGATCTCCATGACTTCTTACGCAGGAACGAATTCGATTAACCCAATTTTTGAGCCCTTTTTCCACTAAATCAAGTCCCATGTCGTGAATAGCACGTTCAATATTGACTTTTAAAGCTTGAAGAGAGTCTGGCTTATTGCTAAATACCAATGACTTCAAATAACCCTACAAAAAGTAGTCTAATGGTGTTAAATTACAACTTCATGAAGGCCATTCAATGTCACAATTTCTAGAAATAATCGAATCTCCAAAAATTTCTTGCAATAACATTTAGAAATCATATCATTCCTATTGGAAAACCCTTTATATATTTTTGAATAGTAAAAGCTGCACTGCAGGAAATAAATAGTTAAAATTAAGTCGTCTTTCAACTAAAGTCTCTAAACTATTCTTGGAAGCGTCGGTGATTACTTAATTTTATTTTATTTTTTAAGTTAATTAAATTTTTTTTTATATTTACTTTTTGATTATATAAGATTTAATTTTTATTATTTTACTTAATTTAAGCTTATTTTATTTTACGTGTTATAATATTTTATTTTTCTATATTTTTTTTTTGGTTTTATTTTATTATATATCAAATTTAATTATTTTTTTTTAAATTAATTTAAATTTCGTTATTTTATTTTATTTTTTTATTATTTGTTATACTTTTTTTCTAACTTAATTTTATTTTATAAAATTTTATTTTTTATTATTTGAATTTAATTAAGACTATTTTAATTTTTTATTAGTTTATTTAGTTTTATTTTATTTCAATTTTTTTTTTAATTTTTTTTTATTATAAAAATTTAATTTATATTTATTTTATTTTATTTCATATAAAATTTAATTATTTTTTTTTGTTTCATTAATTTTAATTTAGTTATTTTTTTTTATTTTCTTTATTTTTTTTTTTAAATTTTTTTTCTAATTTTATTTTATTGAATTTTATTCAGTTTAAGCCAAGATGCCTTTGGCTTTGTTGACCATCACACCAATGTGATGTGTAAATTTCAATTTAGGGTCTATAGTGATCCTCTGGTCAACACAACGGCGAACCGGTTCGAAATTGTAGTTATCTATTGTTTAAGTAATTGTCTGTGTGGCTCTTCTGGAGAAACACATAACTTTACAGTTTTTAAGATTTTGGTGCATCCGATTTATTTTACACCATTCAACCCTGCTGTATAGTAAGATTTCTGTTTGTAGTAAGATTTGCCACAGTGTAATATTTATAAAGTTTTACATCATTCACATACATTATAGGTTTTGAAAAGTTTATCTAAGAAGATATATTGTTTATAAATAGTGAAAACAGAAGCGGCCTAGATGGCTACCCTGAGGTACTTCTGATGAAACGTTAATGGTATCCGAAATGGAATTTTTAAGCATTACTCTTTGAGTTCGATCATACAGATATGAGGAGATCCATTGTAAAAGTTTGGTAGGTAAAATATATTGATTAGCAACAAGTGACACACTTTATCAAAAGCTTTGCTAAAGTCGGTATATATTACGTCAACGCTGATGTTCTTCATGTACACATTGATGATATAAGAAGTGAAATCAAGTTAATTGGTAGTTGTAGATTTTCCTTTAACAAATCTATGTTGGGAATGTGATACAAAAGATGAGATTGGATGAATCAAACAATCAGTGATAAGTGATTCAAATAATTTAGGAATTGCAGAGAGTTTAGGTAGTTATCGCGGTAATCTTCTACGAAAGATCTGTTTCCGTTTTCATGAAGTGGTATAATAAAAGAGTATTTCCATGCTGATGGAAAAATACTCTCTTTAAGTGATAAATTCAATGAATAAGTGAAAGGTTCGAAAATGTATTCAGCACAATTTACAAGAAAGCAAGAAGATATCTGGTCAGGACCATCGAGGTATGTTCAAAGGAAAAGGTGAAGGTGTTGCCCAATGTTTTTTTGATTACAATATTGTGGTGCATCATGTGTTCCCGCCAAAAGGTCGTACAGTTAATAAGAAATACTACAAGGAAGTTATGCAACGCTTGCGTGAAGCTCACACAGCAATGCTTATTCGTGATTTTTTGGCCAAAAACAAAATCGTAAGCATGCCTCAACCAACGTATTCACCAGATTTTTCTCCCTGCGACTTTTTCCTATTCCAAAAGCCAAACCAATCAAATCCAAACCAATGAAAGAAACGCGTTTTGCCACAATTGATGAGATCAAGTCGGGGTCGAAGAAAGAGATGATGGCCATACCGAAAAGTACATTTCAGAAGTGTTTCGAGGGTTGGAAAAAGCGGTGGCACGAATGTATTATATCCGAGGGGGATTACTTTGAAGGTGACAAAATAGGTATTGATGAATAAATAAGCACCTTTGAAAATAATAATTGAACACACCTGGTAAGTGAATGAGTTTTAGAAATACATCGTCGGACGATATTTTAGCTGTATGAACTAAGTTACCCGAACTTAGTTTGTAAGGGTAATATGAGTTTAATTGAATACTAGATTTAAAAAATTTCCGGATACCTTGCGCTTGGAGTTTACGTATTATAACATTTTTGACTTAAATTTGAAGAGCTTGTGTCGCAAAATTGGGCATTGAAATAATGTGAGTGCATAACTGTACTTATATGGAGCTTGAAATATCGTGTTTTATTTTTATTTTTGAAAACTCTAAGTTCATTAGTGCACCACGTTTGAGTAGATAATGTTTAAATGCGCGAAGCTTTGATTAATATTCTCATTACATCTAGGCCATGATAATTTTGATAAAATAATATTGAGATCCTGGAATTTAGATTTCAAGAAATCAAATTGAGTACTCGAATCAATTTATTAGTTATTAAAATCTGATCACATATGATTTCGTAGCTCATAGCAAGAGCAGGGTGGTAAACGACCTCTGGCGTAACTAGAGGAGTGATTTTTTTCTACTAGTGTTTTAGCTTCATTATCAACGAAAATAAGATCAAGAATGTTGCCAGACTTATTTTGATACAGATTATATTTTATTTTCTTTTAATATATATAATTTAATTTAATTTAGTTTAATTATAATTTATTTTATTTTATTTTATAATTTTTTTTAAATTTAGTATAAGTTTATTTGATTTCAGTTTTTAATTTTATTTTAATTTATTTTGTTTTTGTTTTACTTTCTTTAATTTCGGTTCTGTTTTATTTAATATTGTTTTATTTTATTTTGTTCTATTTTATTTCGACTTTATAAATCTCTTGTGGGGTGTACAGGCTCGATTACATATGGTTTCTTATTCGCATAACTAAGTTTTTAATTAATAATGAGCTTTAAATAGTTATGTTAAGACAAAAGTATATAAAATTGTCTACTTCGTTTTAAGTGTAACGCGTTCTCTGACTTTACCAAGCGCGCTATCTCCAAGTCTGTAGCTTATTTCATAGGTGTGTATAATTTACATATACTCATAGTACGAGTACTTATGCTGTCGCTGAGCGAACTTCATTTGACAATGAATTAATTATTTTTCTTTCTTAGAGTAACTTTAGTCAACTTTCCACATTCCTTCTGTGCTGAATAAGATTCAAAGTGGGCATTGTGTTTCATAAAACAATATGCTCTTGCAGTCTTCTTTCGGCGCTTTATAAGCGGCAAAGCGATTTTGAGACGAGCTTCTAATTCTTTTGTTGTTCGAACCGCTGATGGAGTTTTATGAGAAGCTCGGAAGATTCGAATTTAAAAAATTTGTATTATTTTCGTTATTGATGCTGCTCTGCCACGATTGACATTATTACATTATAGTTATATGAAAAACCAAACGAATATACACCCCTGCCTATTACTTTCCTTTTTTATTTTCAAAAATGTTGGTCTATTTACTAGGCTAAAAAAAAATCTCTTCCACTTGAAAGAAGGAGAGAATCGGGAGGGAATCGTTAGCACTGTCTCTGAGCTACAATACTCATTAAGAACGGTAAGAGCGATAAAAGTAAGGATAAGGGGGAAAGATCGACTCTATCTCTGAGCTACAAGGCTCATTGAGAATAGAGAACATTGAGAACTACTTACCTACGGCTGCCTGTTCCTCGATTGCCTGCCGTTTGCAAAATGAGCTCACTGAGAGCAAAGTGCTGCTCATATAGCGGCTGGGTCGCGTTGTGTGCTGCTGAATGTTCATAGCAGCGGAGTAGGAGAGGAGTTTGTAGTAGACTTAGCAGTAGTTGAAATGTGGCCTGTTTTTAGGAAGAGTAAATTATGCTACTAACACTAGTGGAGTGTGATAAACAATTGTTGCCGTCGGTCGACCAACCGAACGCGAGAGATGCAACGAACGAGTTGTGGTGCGACTAAATAGTAGCGCCTAGCTCTGCCGTATGTATGGCGATTACATGTTGATATATCGGTATGATTATGCTTTTAGGGAAGCGCCTGTATGTACGGTTGTTTGCTAGCGACTATGAAAACTACTATAACGTCCTAAATACTACGTTACAGTACTTATGAAAAAAATTTGACTTAGCCTTCGGTGCTTGGACACGAGGGCATCCCCATCAGCTGTGCTACGACTGAGCTAGCGATAGGAATAATAATTTTGACCACTACAAACTATACACATGATTCGGGTAAACCTCTGTTCACGGCAAAATATACGCCTAAAACTGTCCTTCGCTAACAAAGCCCATATTAGATGAGTTAGATGAAGCCATTTGCAAGGTGATATTGCTACTTTTGAAATCTAAAGGATCAAGATTTAATTATTCTAGACCAATTCTCCATAAGTATAGTGGGCACTGTTTGATGTTGCTTCAAGGTAAGAGAATGTGACATACTCTAATAATATTTGTCGCAGCTTCAGCGAAGAGGAGGAAGAGTGTGTCAAAATGTTTGAAGCATCAAAGAAAAGTGTCTTTAGATGCAAAGTTTATCTCCTCTCGTTGCACCACCATTTAAACCAATTTAAATATATTGATCCTTCTGACCCATTTGAGTCGTGATGGATGAGAAGATAAAACAAAATTCATCGAATTTAGTGCAACAACAACAGCAGCTGGTGAATGTAATCGTCTACTAAATAAATTAGAAAATTCAAATTTCAAATGTACAGTTATTGTGTACATTGCATATATGTGGGCATAACAGATGTGGTTGCCATTTGTGGCCATGTTGTGGCATAAACGTTGATGTGCACTCACTGTTGCAGCTGACATTTAAACAATCACAAAAAGGGCACACTGTGACAGCTAAGGAACATAGTTACAATTGCAGTTGTTTTTGTTGTTGAAGGTAAAGCGGCACAATAACATAGTTAGATGTTTTGTTGGTAAAAAAAAAAAATACAATAAAAATGAATAAAGAACATTTGACCGCAAAAATGAAAGAAGAAAAATCACAAAGAGAAAAAGATCACAAAATCGTAAGTTGATGAGACACAAAGAGAGAGAGAGAAGGAGAGTGATTTGACATAGAAACTTCAGCTTGTTGTTGGTATGCAGTTTTTGGCATATGTACATGTGGAGCGTGCATCCAACTGTCCGAGGATTTGGGGGAAAAGCAAAGCGAAGCTAAGCGACCATCACAATCAACGCAATCAAGAAACTCTAAGGCTCATCAGCATCAACGGCAGCAGTAGCAGCTGTACCATGTGCTGCTCTCCTTTGAGATCACGTAAAGAATTGCAATTTCTACGATATAATATTTTTAAACCCAATATTACATTATGCATAGGTATGTCCACTTTTTTGGAATTTACAAATTTAGCCAAGAAGGATTAGATAAGTTTATTTACGCCTTTGAAAAAAACGTTAATAGGAGTTTTTTTTTTAAATCTGCTTGCTTGAATAATGATTTCAAGCTGATACTCTCATCCTAATAATATATTGAAACAGAATTCTAGTTCAGTAGAAAGCAAGCTTTTGCCCTTTTGGGAGAAGATGGGTCAAGATTACAGACCATACATTGCCTTGATATAACATATACGAAACAGGCCAGTCGCAATGGGATATAGTCCTACTACTACGACGCGTAGCTGACAAAGTAAGTAAATGTTGCGCAAAATACGGCAATAAACTCATGCTTTCCACCCCCAAAACGTAAGTCTTCAAAGAACATATATTTTTAATGGCAGTCGAAACAAATTTAACTTCACTAAATTGCCTTAGGCTGATTGGTTAGGTTAGGATAGGCAAACGTGACTAATCATAAGAGGATCATATATTGAACAATATGACCAACGGGCAAATAGTAAAAATAAGTTGAACTCATTTAAAGAATCACTTAGGTCATGCCAAAAATTAGCACAGTAGCCTGCGATTTGACAATTTTTAGTCCCAGCCTCGAAACCGCAGGACCGTTCATAGGGAAGTGCATAGATAATTCCATATTCTCTTCTGGAAAACTTCAGGGGTTTCTGAAAAATCGCCAATCTTACCGCGTGATGCAAAGGAGCTTCCCTGACATTACACGGCCCACCATAAGCTAGAAGGATCTGGTTCAAAACCCATTAGTGCTTTGTTCCAGGACTGAATGATGCATACGTAGCTTTTGGGTTCTGGAAAAGTGTTTAGACTTGAATAGTTTAATATGCGCAGAGTATGTATTATTTACTGCTTACAGCCTATTTTGCATGGCAATTGCCGTGCCTGCAGCTTATAAAGCTTTGATATGAGAAAAAAGTGGGAATAAGATCTTCTCTGCTTCTTTTGCTATCGTTGACTCGACTATAGTCATTTAACATAAGTTAACGCTAAACGCAATCATAAGTTCCCTTACTTGATCTACTGTAAGGCAGAGTATTCTTTTGTTTTTGTGTTCGATTACTTAATATCCCTTAGGGGCAGTCAGGTAATAAATGAGTTAGTTTAAGTGGACATGTAAAAAGGAGCTCAATATTGTGAGGAGTCTCGTTGAATTCAGGGCATACGTTGGCTATGTACGTGTATAGAGTTGAGTTTTCTAGAGTATCTAGGCCTTAATTGTACTATTGCTACTATTGCAGCTATGGATGATGGTTGGATTTTGACTACACCATTCAAGAGAAGAGTCTTAACGAAAGTGTTGACAGAAACTCTGTGAATGGCCTTTTTGTCGTTCGCCCTGTTCAGATTTTTTGTGTTAAGGCACTGAATGAAATCCGTAAAGTCAAATACTTCTAACAGATGAGTGATTCACTGTGCAAATAATATGCAAGTGGCATCCAGAGATTTCCTATTTGGACCTGAAGGCGGTGATCAGACAGGCTGTAGCTATTTCACTGTCACTTGTGTCTAAATTGGTGCATTGTAATTCAAGACAGGTCGCCGGATTGTATTGCAGGTTGCAAGAAAAATTTCCTTTTCTCTTTCCGGTGATGTCGGCTAGCAACTTGAGAACTCGATTGCGGTTCTATATATTAGTGACAGGCAATCGAATGTGACTTGTAGTAGTTTGGATTTATTTGTTGCCGGAAATTCCACTTTCATTAACTTTCACACGCATTACGAGTTGGTACTAAAGATCTGTACGCACACTACCCACAGTCATCCATACAATTTTGATTATCAATGCGTAGCATACTTAGCTTATTAATATGAGTTGCAGCCGGTATTTTTCAATATATTTGCGGAAGTAATGATCTACCCTGGACTGAAAATTCTCAAATCGAATAGATTTACAAATAGAAGAAGTTAACAGACATTGTCCTCAGGCTACTAAACTAAACGATTCATTAGACTAACACTTCGGGTAGAAAATCGTCAAAGTATTCACAATTCATAAATGCAAAGAGGATGAATATGAGTTACTTCTTCCGCTCTTACTCTTCTTCTTCTTTGGCGTAGGCACCGCTTACGAGATTATAGCCTCGTCAACATATCGCGCCACTCGTTTCTTCTTCTTGCTGTTTGGCGCCAGTTGGAAATACCAAGCGACACCAGGTCGCTCTCCACCTGATCCTTCCAACGGAGTGGAGGTCTTCCTCTTCCACTGCCTCCGCCAGAGGTTACTCCATCGAATACTTTCAAAGCTGGCGCTTTCATCCATTCGGGCGACATGACCTAGCCAGCGTAGCCGCTGTCTCTTGATTCGCTGAACTATGTCAACGTCGTCGTATAGCTCGTAGAGCTCATCGTTTCATTGTCTGCAGTATTCGCCGTTGCCAACGCGCAAAGGACCATAAATCTTCCGCAAAAATTTTCTCTCGAAAACTCCTAAGGCCGACTCATCGGATGTAGACATCGTCCAAGCTTCTGCACCATATGTCAGGACGGGAATGATGAGCGACTTGTAGAGTTTGGTTTTGGTTCGTCGAGAGAGGACTTTACTTTTCAAGTGCCCAATCAGTCCAAAGTAGCACCTGTTGGCAAGTGTGATTCTGCGTTGGATTTCAAGGCTGACATTGTTGGTGTTGTTAATGCTGGTTCCCAGATAGACGAAATTATCTACGACTTCGAAGTTATGACTGTCAACAGTGACGTGGGAGCCAAGTCGCGAATGCGATGAGTGTTTATTTGATGACAGGAGATATTTCGTCTTGCCCTCGTTCACTACCAAACCCATTCGCTTCGTTTCTTTTTCTAATCTGGAGAACGCAAAACTTACGGTGCGGTTGTTGTGACCAATTATATTATATCATCGGAGTACGCCAACATTTGTACACTATAGTAGAAGATTGTACCTGGTGTACCTAGCTCTGCAGCTCGTATTATTTTCTCCAGCATCAAATTGAAGAAATCACACGATAAAGAGTCTCCTTGTTTGGAACCTCGTTTGGTATCTTCTGGTATTATCCAGGGTCAGTTTACAAAGCCGTATTAGTTTTGAGGGGATATCAAATTCAGACATAGCGGCGTATCGTGCTGTCGACGGCAGCTTTAACATCGATAAAAAGGTGGTGTGTATCGATTCTTTTCTCTCGGGTCTTCTCCAAAATTTAGCACATTGTGAATATCTGGTCAATGATGGACGTACTAGGTCTAAAGCCACACTGATAAGGTCCGATCAATTTGTTGACGGTGGGCTCTGGTCGTACACACAATACGTTAGATAGAACCTTATATGCGATATTAAGGAGACCTATCACGCGATGATTGGCACAGACCGTGCGGTCTACATTTTTTTGGATTGGACAGAGCACACTTAGGTTCCATTCGTTAGTCATGCTTTTGTCCGTCCATATTTTGCAAAGATGCCGCCGTATTTGAATAGCTCTGTCAGTAAGCCATCGGCTCCCGCTGCCTTCTTATTTTTTAAGCGGGTAATCGCTTCTATAGGGGTTTCGGGTTCGCCATCTCCGGGGTTCTCACTTTCACTGCCACTGAGCAGGTTCGGGAAGTGTTCCCTCCATATACTAAGTATATTCTGGACATCTGTCACCAGATTACCTCCATGGTCATTACACGAGTTTGCTCCGGTCTTGAAATCTTCTGTAAGTCGTCGCATCTGCTTCTTCTTCCGCTGCAACATTGAATATGAGGTTCGACAGCTCCGACAAAGATTGTATGGATATCATTCAGATGTATCTAACATATTTTTTATGTAATCATTGCAGACCTCTGGTTGGTACTCCTTATTTCAGCTGGTTAAGAAGGTTGTCGATAATTTCTTTGATTGTAGATATTGTGCAGTGAGAAGTGGAAAAGGTCGAGGAGATAGTAGTTTACTTTTGGACAATGAAAGATTATCAGAGGTCCAGGTTAGATGATATTTTAAGGATTGTAATATTTATATGGAGTGGGAGAGGGATTCGCATTAAGAAGAGTGAATTATATGTAATATTCTAGCCAAAAATGCTTGGCAAAAAAAAAAAAACGAATATTTAAGGCAGCTACCAAGCCCCTCCTTACTAGTTTGTCCTTCATATTTTTTCCGATTTTAACTTTGCTGCCAAATGCACTCATAACATTTGAGCTCTGACAAAACGAGCGTGCTCAACACACACAGGCCACACTTATTTAAGTAAGAAAAAAAATGGAAAAAAGTTGAACTACAGACCAAATGCAAATTAATAAAGCAGAAATGGAGCAACACAAAAACAAAACAAAAAAATTAGAACGAAATAAGTATGCAAAAACACAAATACCTACACTACGCATATATACCAGAGCAAATCACAACAAATGGAGACATGCCACTAAATGTTGCACGTTTCTGCAGCAGCTTTACATTTTTTTGTTTCGCTTTTTTTTTTTGTGTCGCAGTTAAACTTTTTTCCACTGCATGACATTGCTTCAACGTTGTCGCACGCCAGCCAAGTAGAGTAGAGTCGAGTAGTCGCTGAGGAGTCCATTAGCAGGGCACAGTCTTTCGCACGCTTCAATGCTAATATACTCCAATACATGTCTATCTGTCATGCAGGCGAGTACGTATGTGTGAGTGAGTACCAAATCAGCACCTGACAATTGCTGGAAATGAAGCTGCAAGTATGAAAAAAGAGTCATGCAGAAGGACAATGCAATGTGAGGCGACTACTCCATGTATGTCAGCTGTGCACTGCTTGCCTGTCCTATCACAGATTCACGGTTTCGCGTAGCAATTCCACTCGAATGCACACAAAGAAATAATAAGAAATATAAATATAAACAAACAACAAATAAACCCCCAACTCTGCACTACTGAGTACAGCAACTGATCAGTCCACTTCTTGCTCCTTTGGTTTTACTTTTTACTAATTTTCACGTTCGCTACGAAGTACTCTTACTACTCACCATTTCACATCACATAGCTTCTTTACCATGCGCTCACTGCCATTCTTTCAGACATTCACATTCTGCTCTGCTCTCCTATGTGCCCCTGACACTCTCTCGACATTTATGACGGTATTTATGTGTCGTAATGAAAATTGGATTAAAAATGCTAAAACGAAACAATTCATGCTGATAGTTGGAAGCAGAGCAAGTACAAGTGGATATACATATAATATATATATATGGGTATTATTTCTGGAAGATTTTCTTCTGAAAAACCATTGGGTGGCTTGTAGAATAACACTAGTATTAGTTAGCAATTAGTTACTTGTTTGTTTTCCATTTTGTTGAGGACCCATGATGCTTTTAAATAGAATACAAATGCTGTGATGCCATGGAATTCAAGCGACCTAATGAAGTATTAAACTCAAAAAACGTAATGAAAAAAAATTATTTTGAGATTTTTAAAGACGCTTCCATATTTTCTCAGCAAAGAATTTAATGGAGAATTAGTTGTGTCTAGAACACAAGCGCCAGTGACGCCTATGTATGTCTTCAAAAAAGGGAGGGTCGATTAAGTATCACTTACGAGGTATGTTGAAAGGAAAAGGTGAATTTTGAATTTTTTTTAAAAGTACTTATTTATTCATCAATATCTATTTTTTCCCCTTCAAAGTAATATAATACACTTATGACCACGCTTTTTCCAATTCCCGAAGTACTTCTGAAATGTGCTTTTCGGTATGGCAACCAGCTCTTTCTTCAATTCTGATATGATCTCATCAATTGTGGCAAAACGCTTTCCTTTTATTGGTTTCTTTAGCTTTGGGAATAGGAAAAAGGCGCAGGGAGCCAAATCTGGTGAATTCGGTGGTTGAGGCATGATAACGATTTTGCTTTTGGCAAAAAAAATCACGAATAAGCATTGATGTGTGAGCTAGTGCATTATCGTGATGCAGAATCTACGATTGGTTTTTCTACAATTATGATCGTTTGAGCCGTATTGCTTATCGCAAACGTTACATAACTTCTTTGTAGCATTCCTTCTTAACTGTACGACCTTTTGGCAGGTACTCATGCTGCACCATACCACCATAGTCGGAGCAAACAATGGGCAAAACCTTCACCTTTTCCTTTGAACATACCTCGTACAAGCCTTTTAATGTCACCTTTATGACAGCCCTTCATTCTTTGCTATTTAATTAATGCACCAAAATCTTTATTCACTGACAGGGTGGTCAGTTCACGAAGAGTCTATTCATACTTATGATCCTCACTTCATTATAAGAAACGAAAACTTTTAGTTTTATTTGACAAGTAGGTTCAGTGAATTCAGTTACGAATCTTATAGAATAAGTGATCTCTTTATTATTTCAGATGAGGATTTTTTCCAATGATTTGAAGCTCGTATCTTAGCGCTTTTCCCAACATTATTGCCAAAATCGCTCTTATTCTGTATTTAGTATGTGAACTGCATTTTCCCACGAAATTTGTCAAACAAATTCTTGGTTTTTTTATCCAAAATATCCAGAAGTCAAATGACAGGTTGAAATGTGAATTATGATAATTTAAACCCTTGAAATCTCTATTAGATGGTATATTTTCCGGCGAACTACTGACGTAAGCTGAAAATTATCTCCTCTTCTGCAGAACCTGTCTCACACTGCGGCTCATTCCACATGAGTAGACTGATACGGATCTAATTTCCATACAAAAAGACAGCTGGATCTGCCACATAAGTCTAAAGGGGTTTGGATCAATCAGATTTTCCGCACTCTATTAAAAATCTTCGTGAGAAATGATCGAGATTAATCTCACCATAAAATATCGCAGTCCTTTATCCGGGATCGCTACAACTGTACCCTAATAAATGAGACTTGATGTACACTTAGGGAAACCTGCGGGTTTTCTTATAGAAAAAGGACGTATTTAAATGTCAGAACCCTTTCAGGGTCGAAAGCTTTTCGAAGACCAAGAAACGTTGGCTATGAGGTAGTGGCATACACTGAAGATATCCGCGTTACAGTGACTGGAAAATACTTCGTAGTTCAAGTCATCGACTTCAAGATGCATAAGGTAATAATGAAAGAAAACGGTTTGGATATAAATCCTATGAAGATCAAATTGATGAACTTGTTTAGAAAGTGTAAGCGGTTAGCTTTCAAATCATAATTTTCCTTTTAAAACTAACCCTTTATGCCGTAGCCAAATGCTAGCTAGATATCAACTCACTTGTAACCGGCATGCGGAGAAAAGTTTTAGGAAATCTATGAACGCCTGTAAAGCTGCAATCGCTAAATAACGATAATTGAGACCCTACGGAGTCACAGTTTGGTGGTCTCGACGTGGCAAAGTCACTTATAGGAGCGAACTGGAAAAAAATCAACGCATTTCTTCCATTTTCGTCACAGAAGCTTTGTCTTCAACTTCTAGGAAATGTCTTGAAATTCCACTTAAGCTTCTCCCAATAAACCTTCATAAGGCGAACTGCAATTCCATACCAGTTCAGTGTTGGATTATACAACATTCTGCTTTGATTACGAGTGTGAAACTTCCACAAAAATCCTACGAGGAAGGAATATAATTTCACAGCCTAACAACCGAGAACCCAACATCAACTTAGATCATTATTTTGTCGTAGCCAAGATGCGCTCACGCCTCTTTATAGCAAAGAACGCACATCAAAAAAAAAAAAGGAAGGTTTGAAGTCGAAAAGCTGCAATCACACCAAAAAACCAGCAGGTTTCCTATTCGACTTAGACTACTTAGACTTAGAGACTATGCAAAGGCATCTCAAGCACCCTACGTAGCGCTGCTGCAGAAGGAAATGCCAAAGAAAAAGCTGGTACGATGAGGATTACCGTGCTGTAGTGGATAAAATACAGACTGCATTCCTGGCAAATGTTGCGCTGAACCAAAACACACGAAAGGTGGGATAGATATCGAGAACTGAAGAAAAAAGCGGGACTCATTTACAGACGAAAAATGAAAGACGCCGAAATGCCTGAGCATGAAGATCTTGAAAAGCTGGTCGGAAGTTGTAATTCTCGAAAATTTTACGAGTAGAAGCAGCAACCTGCAGAATATATTAATACCGGAGCAAACTCGCTTAGGAACCAAGGAGGTAATATGATGACAGATATCAAGAGCATACTTAGTGTATGTAGGGAACACGTCCTCAGCCTGTTGGATGGCAGAGAGAATGAAAAAACTGGAGGTGGCCAATCCGAAACCTCAATCGAAGACGATAGCATAGACTATGATGAAGTTCGAGTAGCAATTACCCGCTTAAAAATAACAAAGCGACAGGAGTTGACGGCTTACCGCCAGAGTTACTTAATACTGCGGCGAAGAAATAACAAGACGCATATATCAGATACTTTGCAGAATATGGTCGGGCGGAGCATGCCCGAAGAATGGAACCTAAGTGAGCTCCGCCCAATTCAAAAAAAAAAAAAAAAAGATATACGTCGCTGTCCGCGCCAATTTTCGTGAGATGAGTCTCCTCAATATCGCGTACAAGGTCCTATCTACCGTATTGTGTGAGAGATTAAAGCCCACCGTCAACAAACTAATTGGACCTCAACTGTGTGGCTTCAAACCTGGAAAATCCATCATTGCGACAATTCTTGGAGAAGACTCGATATAAAATAATCGATATACAGCATCTTCATCGATTTAATACCCGCCTTCAATGGCATAAAAAGAAAGTCTCTTTGCCGCTTTGTGTGAAATTAGTATCCCTACAAATTTTATACGGCCATGTAAACTGAAGATGGACTATACCATAAGGTCAGTTAGAATTTTCTGAGGCGTTCGGTAAAACGAGGTTTCAGACAAGGTGGCTATTTATGGTGTAATTTCTTCAACATGATGCTGGTAAAGTAATAAGATCCTAACAATTGGAGAGCGACCTAATATTTCAAAATGATATTTACAAATGGCGTCAAACAGCGAGGAGAAGGAAACGAGTGGTGCGCTATTGTTGATTCAACTATAATAGCGTAAGCCATGCCTACGCCGCAGAAGAAGAAGAAAAAATTAGACCTGCAAGCGTATCATTTCGTGAGAAGAATCGGAGTCGAGCTTGTAAGACTTGGGTTAAATAATGTGGACTGTTACTTTAGTTTTAGGGTACAGTATACTCTGTCCAAGACGAAATTTACGTAATGAAAGCTAGTATGTAAGAATTAATAACAAAACCTATATTGGTAATATTTTCGAATAATACAAGAGAACTCTTACCAATACAAACAGGTGGTACGCAGCTTAAACTGATTTTCTGCCGGATGTACGATATGGAGATCATCTGCATAGGCATGAACATTTACATATCCGCAAGTCAGGACAGTCTCATTGATGGAAACAACGGATCCGAAAAGCATACACCGACTAGGTACCATGTCTGTGAGGCTGCTGAGCGAATCTTTACAAGCTGCGTTCTGTACGATAAATAACCTTTCATAAGGGACAGACGAACAAATATTTATTTTATAATTCTCAACACATCGGTAAATGATGGATTACTATTTCATTCATGGCTGACACAGCTGGTCTTGCAGGAGCCCATTCGCTTCTGTCTGTCGACCCAATTTTCAACTGTAATGCCAACTTGAATTAAAAATATTGTTCAATCGAGCGAATTCGCAGCTCTGAAGCGGTCAGTTGACATCGCCGTTTCGATGATTGTAACGTTGGCTGTGTGACATTTACCACCATCCTGTAGGAACTAAATATTCCGAATGTCATTATCTGCAATATTTGGAAACAAATAATCTCTGAAATGGCTCGGCAATGATCGGCTTTGACGATGAAGACAGTTATTTCCTTATTCTCAAAGAAAATGGATCAATGATGCCGTCGGTCTACATAGCACATCAAACAGACACTCAGAGATATATTTGCTTTCCCGTGGCTACGTGGGGGTAGTTTTAAGCACAAATTCGACAGTTTTAATGCGATTTAATTGAAAACGATAATTTTTCGCCAAAAATTCTTCTGCCAAAATATCTTCATACGTTGAGTGAAGCGAAGTCGCATCAGATGAACTAAAGCCTCATTAGTTCTTGGATCATTTGTTTTTAAGCCTTCGTAGCAAGGTTATTATGCAAACTTTTGCGCAAAGATGTTCCTAAAATGATTAATGTTGTTGATAGCTGTTCGAACATACTTTGAACTTCAACAGCAATATTTTTCCCTGAACACATTGGTTAAGCAGGTACGAGAGTTGTTTTGTCCGATAACGAATCGGCTTAGTGAACTCGCTGCACAAGTTGATCCAGAAAATGCTTAGAGTTGTTTCGTCCGAATTTCGTGCATAATTTTCTTCCGACTGCAGATATTTGACACATCGGGAATACCATTGGAGATGTGAAAGCTTAAATAATTCGAAAAGCACAGTAGATGGCTCACCCTTTACTAGTGAAGGGTTTTCCAATAGGGATGATATGATTTCTAAGTGATGTTTTGGCCATTTTTATATCTCATTATCTGCCTTTTTTTCCATTGTATTAAGTAATGTTTACAATTTTCATCATGGCAAGATATACGCAAGAACAACGTTGCTGATTTTGCTTTGGAACAACTTGAAAACGATAACGGATTTTTTAAGAAAATTATCTTCTCCGATGAGGCTCACTTTCAACTGAGTGGTGCGGTAAATAACGAAACCGTCGATTCTGGTGCGAAGAAAATCCACAAATTATTCATGAACAACCATTACATTCACCTCAATGGACAGTTTGATGTGGTTTTTGGTCTGGTGGAATCATCCTTCCGTACTTCTTTCGAAATGAAGCTGGTAACACCGTTACTGTGAGTGGAGAGCGGTATAGATCGATGACAACGAACTTTTTATGGGCACAATTGGGGCTAAGTGTCACACAGCACTTGCCAAAACCGAATTACTTTGAGAAAGCTTTGGAGCTTCGATAATTTCAAGAAATTTTGACATTGAATGGCATCCAAGAAGTTGTGATTTAACACCATTAGACTACTTCTTGTGGGGTTATTTGAACTCATCGGATTTTAGCAATAAACCAGACACTCTTCAAGCTTTAAAAGTCAATATAGAACGTGCTATTCATGACATGCGACTTGATTTAGTGGAAAAAGTGCTCTGAAATTGGGTTCATCGTTTTCGATCCTGCCAAAGGAGTCGTGGAGGCCATTTGAATGGTGTTATATTCAGAACTTAATTATATTGATTGCACTTCACATTAAATAAAAAACATTTGAATTTCTCTAATAATTGGTGTATTCTTTTTAAAGAAATCCTATTGCTCTTATTGGAAAACCCTATATATAAAAAAATTAAAAATTTATAAAAAATTTTGCTGATGGATTTCCAATAAATGTACTAAATGTATTTTTTGCCTCACTTTGCATTTCAAGTGTCAAAATATTTTATAATCTTTTTCACATAAATTTTTCTATCTAAAATTTTGCATATTAATTTTTTTGAACATTTTGTAAACAGTTATTAATCCAAAAATCTAAATTGGTTTTTCACCCACAAAACTGACGTATCTATTAATTGCAAATAGCTGGAAACACATAAGCTTTTACTCAAAATAATCACACCGACACATGTATGTATGTATGTGTGTGTGTGTGTGTGTGTGTTTGTATGTAGCTAGTAAGCAAACAAATAACAACAAACAAAGTTAAATGAAACTGAAGTGAATTTTTAGTAAAAATCTAATCCAATGCATTGTGAACACGTACGCGCTGCAATGATAAGCCACAGCTGGCAGCGACAGTAATAGCTGCAGCAGGGGTAGCAGCAGCGGTAGCAGCAGAGTATGCAGAGCCTGCTGCAGTGGTAGGAATAGTTGCGCTTACAGTTACAGTTACAAAGACAACATTATAACAATTGTTTGTTGTTTTTGTTGTTGGCATTTAATATTCAAAAAAAAAAAATGAGTTACAATGCCAACAGCTGCTGCAAGTGTTGTTGTTGTTGCTTCAGCTACTGAAGTTATGACTAAATGCATGGATTTATGCATGTGCTGCACTAACATAATAAATATGCGCATGTGTGAGTGTGTGTGTGCGTTTGAGTGTTTTGTCACTAACAAGTGCAGTAGACTGTCAATAAGTTTTAGAGTTTTACAAAACAGCAAACTGAAATTAATACAACAATAACAATAGCAAATGACAATGAAAATATTTACATCAAAATGTTAAAAGTTGCAAATGTGGCATTATTGCACGTATGCACGTATGCGTGACCGTGTTGCCACCACACAACTAACGCCGTAATCAACTAAATCCCCTCATGAATATCAAACTGTGAGAGCTTAAATAATTATAATAATTTTTTTTTCGCCAGTATTAAAATATGAATGATGAATGCATTGGCTGGGAACCCTTTATTTAATTTCGTAATCTATTAATTTCTAACACTCGAAAATACAGATATTCATAAGTACTTAATGGAGGCCGTTCTAATGTTTTGGAATACAAAAGAATACAAAAATTCGACATTTAAAAAAAATCTGATAATCACTAGGGCCCTTTTTTTGGGATGATCCCTGTGAAGAGGAAATTCTCATGAGTTCTGCTACACCGACATAACAGTATGCACGACTTGCAACCTCCTAGTTGCACCTACGTACTAAACACCTCTCCACTCACTACCACTCTGCCAACGCAACTATCAATAAAGTATTTCCTCGCGGGGCTGGTAAGCACATTAGCTATTTCGCTTTACTTTAACAACGAGCTGCGATACACAAGCTACCTTAGTAGCTGCAGAGACCTAGTCTCCAGTATATAATATTTTACTGCGAGCGGAAAGTCCAAGTTTCCGCTCTTTTCTCTCTTAGCACACACAGGGTGATGGTCAGAAAGTCCTTGTTTCCGCTGCATATTCCAATTATTAAGAGTGCCACAAATCAAGGTAGGGCAGGCGGAAAGCCCTTGTTTCCGTTCCGCTCAACTGATAGGCTTTTAAGCGTGGTCGGAAAGAATGAGTTTCCAATTCAGGCTAACTTTGCATTTTATCATATCATTTGCCATACATCGGGAATTGCACAACATTTCAAGATTTTTATTAACGATTCTGGTGCCTTAAAATTTCCGTTTGTTATAAAATTGTATATATGACTTTCGAAATCATACATATTCTTTGCCAATTTTCAGGGGAAAGCAACATATAAGTTAATAAATTGCTTTCATTCAAAGCCCCGGTGGTGTCTGAACGATATATCGGTCATCGAAACATTACGTATCCCGCATCTTCCTCACACTCGGGCATATTGAACAAGACGCGAAGTTGTCATGGCCGAAACTCTTGAGGTATTTCCTGAAAACTCCATGTCCTGATAAGAATTGTGTCAGGAAGAAGTCGGTGTCCTCGTGTCTTCTTTCCACTTACCGGCTTAAGCAAGCTTGAGCTTGTAAGTCCAGCTGCCCTTCGCAGAGTTATTCCATCGCTCTTTACAGACGTCTTTCTTTACACATTTAGAACCGGGAGCCTTAAATGCACCATTTTCATTCCCTCAGCGAGGATGTCAATTGGGATTTTACCAGCTAGAACATATGATGCTTCATCCGATTTCGTTCGGAATCCACAAATAACTCTAATTGAGCTAAATCTATATAGGGCGGTCAATTTTTTTTTTTTGCGAATTGTTGCTCGACCCAAACTGGTGCAGCGTATATCAGAATAGAACTTACCATCCTGCTTAATAGCTTTCTCTTACTATGTGTAGGCCCGCCATTATTTGACATAATACGGGATAGACTAACATGGACTTTTGAAGCCTTATCAACTGCATACTCTATGTGAGCTTTAAAAGATAATCGGTTATCGATCATAACGCCAAGATATTTTATTGCGGGCTTAGATGTTATCAGCTCAGACCCTACTCTGATATTAATCACCTCTAATTTTCTGCTGCTAATTAGTACGGCCTCTGTTTTGTGTGAAGCCAGTTGCTGTGTTCTTGTTAAGAGCCAATCTATAATATTTTTCATTGATTCGTTAACCTTGTCTTTCACTTCGGGTATAGTTTTTGTCACTGTGACTACGGCGATATTGTTGGTTCTATTTGGAAGTTGTAACCTTAATATGCCATCGTACATCAAATTCCAAAGGAGCAGGTTAAGCACAGATCTGTGGGGGACGCCTGCCGGGATCGTATAGACCTCGGAAAGATCGTATAGACCTTGTTTTGAATTGTTTTGAAAAGCACTTATTTATTCATCTTCTGAAATGCGCTTTTCGGTATGGCCATCAGCTCTTTCTTCGATTCTGACTTGATCTCATCAATTGTGGCAAAATGTTTTCCGTTTATGGGTTTTTTTTGTTAGTTTTAGGAATGGGAAAAGATCGCAGGGAGTCAAATCTGGTGAATACGGTGGTTGAGGCATGATTACGGTTTTGCTTTTGGCTAAAAAATCACGATGTGTGCATTATCGTGATGCAGAATCCACGATTTGTTTTTTCACAATTTCGCTCGTTTGAGCCGTATTGCCTCACGCAAACGTTGTATAACTTCTTTGTAGTATTCTGAGTTAGCTGTACGACCTTTTGGCGTGAACTCATAATGCACCACATCATTGTAATCAAAGAAGAAAGTAGACAAAACCTTCAAATTTAATCGAACTTGGCATGCCTTTTTTGGTCTTGGCTCCTCTGGCAGCTTCCATTGGATTAATTGGGCCTTAATTTCAACGTCATAACCATATACCCATGTTTCGTCACCAGTTATGACCTGTTTGAGCAAACCCGATTCGTTGTTGACGTCATTCAGCAACTCCTGACTGACACTAATTTGACATTTCTTTCGCTCAAAATTCAAAATTCCAAAATCCTCTGCAACTTCCCTAATAGTGATTCGACGAAGTTCAAGATTTCAACTTATATCTTTGTTTCGATGTTTTCTTCGCTTGTTGACGTGGTCGCACCTCCAGGATGCTAATCGTCATCAGTATCTTCTCGGCCATCTGTAAAGCGCTTGTACCACTTATAAACACTTTTTTCAGACAAAGTGGACCCACCGAAAGCCATAGTCAATATTTCAAGTGCCTTGGAGTACTTTATTCCATTTATAACGCAAAATTTAATACATATTCTTTGATCCATTTCTTTCAAACGTCAAAAATCGAAGAGCACACAAAAACATGACTAACCTCTTCTGTTGTCAAAAACAAACTCCTAATCGAAATTGGCTCCTAATGCAAGCATATGATAAATGAAATGAATGTACACAGCCAGCGAAAAATCAAATTTTACCTTTTACTTTGAGCATACCTCGTATGGCCAGGTCGATACTCCTTTATTACTCGCCTATTTAATACTTTTTCAAAGTATTTGAGCGATTGAACATTTCGAGAAGCAAAAAAATTTGAATTTTATTTGTCAGAATTGCTCATGGATTGTCACCAAAATTCAATCCACATTTTTTTTGTAAATTATTTTGAAATATTTTAAGATTTAGCGGAGAAAAAAGTCTAAGACCCAAACCCAACGACCATTTATTCGAAATACTGGTCCATTCTTGCACTGCTCAAAGTCGTGCTATTTGAAAAAGTTTGAAGAATATATGGAGTATTCGTAGATACTCACAAGAAAAGATGATTACCAACTATTACTCAGAGATTAAAGTGAAAATATTTATTCTAGCGCTCAATGCTGCATGCAATCTTTTGAATAGAGTCAGTTTGTGGCTGCCGATCTGGGCAAGTAGAAAAATGAGAGCGCACTTCCCAC
Source organism: Neoceratitis asiatica (assembly GCA_030068015.2). NCBI lineage: Eukaryota > Metazoa > Arthropoda > Insecta > Diptera > Tephritidae > Neoceratitis > Neoceratitis asiatica. The sequence goes on along the minus strand of CM061525.1, from coordinate 35,328,315 downwards.
AGCTATAACGGTTTCTTGCGTAGCCTAAGGAAATTATTATATTTTATACTTCACAAAGCTTTATGCTTTTATCGTCTAGCTGATGCCAGTTTTAAAATTTAATCTAACTATAATCTTCGCTCAATCATAACTAAGCATGTTTACTGCTGCCCTACCAGTAATATCTGCGCAACTTGCAGTCTTCAACAAAATCGAAGCTGTTCATGAAGTAGCCTACACGAAATGTGACATTTGCTATGACATACGGTAGACAGTCGATTAACATCTTTAACGAAAGTGTATTTAATTTTCGGAGTGTAATGGGATGCAGTGCTGCTTCTGGGTATGCAATTAATTCAATTTAAACTTTTTCGTCATCTTCGCATTCTCTGAAAAAACTGAGGATGTGTTAAAGTCTTAATTATTATCTTAATCTTTATTATTATCTTAATAAAGAATGCACCTGGAAAGCCCAGCTGGTTGATGGCTTTGTGACATATATTACTGCGGCTATATAAAGGAACGCAAATTTTGATGCTAGATTTATGGTAGAAGAGCGACTCAGCTGTAAAGTACTGCCATTCAATCCGGTGGACGCACGTCTTTTCACAATTCGTACGCCCCGATGGAAGAGAAGAACGATATGTCCGAAGATATATTTTAAGAGCGCGATAGGAGGATGATGAGCTTGAGAAGCTAACCGAATGCGGTAATGCCCAAAAATTATGTGAGAAAATGTGGCGACTAACAAAATGTTTTCAAGATCGGAGTATACTTGTACTCTTGTAGGACATAATTTTCTAGTCAACTGAACGGCAGTAATAGTGAAACATTTGGAGGTGGCGAATTAAAAATCCCAATCGTTGACAATGGAATAGTCCTTCCATTAGCCTACACTGACGAATTACTCATAGCGATTGCTCACCTCAAGTAAAGCAGCAGGAGTTAATGGTTTACCGGCGATGCATCAGATTGTTGACGATTAGAGCCTAAGCCAAAAAATCTACCAAAATGCCGGAGGTGTGGGGAAAATTCTTTTAAGCCGTTTCAAAATGCAATTTAGAAGAATTGGAAAGGGCTTAGCCAATATAATCGGAAACACGCATTTGATTCTAAAAGTATTTTTCTTGCTGCAATTTTGTTTTTTATGAACATAATGATGGTATAGACGAAGATAGAAAATGCAATGATAACGTATCTAGTGCTGAAAGAATAATATCTGTGGTCCGTCAACTTATCTCATGTTTCGCTCTTTTTATTTAAGTACTTCATTTCGCCCTTTTTCGACTTCCAAAAACTCAGCCGTCTTCGATCATGGCTTCCACGTTGTTAATTTTGAAGGGGTTCCCAAGAAAGAATTTATCTTACCGTATAAAGGTCATACCGATGGACTCGACTGATATACCAATAGCTTTTCTGTACATTAAATGGTATATTAACATTGGTCCGAAATGTGTAAGTACCAGAAGGAGAAGAGATAGGCCCAACAATATTTAAACCGATCACATCAGAATGACGAGCTGAGTTGATTTAGCCATGTCCGTCTATCCGCCTGTCTGTCTGTCCGTATGTCTGTTTGAACGCAAACTACTCCCTCGAGTTTTGAGATATTCCAACCAAATTTGGAAGGAAGATGCAACTATACATTTAGAAGATCATTAGTCGGAATCGGCAAATTCGGATTACTATAGCATATATATGATCGATCTTTTAGATTTGAGATTTTGGGACACAAATCCGTCAAAAAAGTACCGGATTTCATAAAATCTCTGATTTCATTTCAGTGGAAATGAACTATAAAATAATTTTATTTCTCTTAAAAAAAGCTCTGTCAAAGTGTTTCAACGATTCTGTTCACTAATCTCACCATTAAACGATTATGTACTTGCGCAATACTGTAGTTTCCAAATTAAAACGCAAACGAAACTCGGTCAGCAATTGCCAAAGTAGTGAAAGCGGCTTTGAAAGTAGCAAACAAGAACAACAAAAAGAGAGAAAGAAAAACTATAATTGAGTGACATCAGTGCGTGGTAAAAGCACGCACTTTGACAGATGTCAGTGACGCAGCTGTTGAAAGCATAATCACACTTGGTTGATACTTTAAGTTTCGAGTTATTTAAGCGAGAAAAAGCGACTTTACTGGTAGGCATGAGACAAAACCAAGAAGAGCCACACACACAAACTCACATGCAAAATACCCAACGGTATAAAGAGTCAGCATATGCATGAAATCGACTAAGCGCCCAGTTGTGCTCAAATCGTTTGACCTTTTTTCTTGGCTACGAATATTTTGAATAGATTTCCCCCATACTTTTTTCGTTTCGCCTTTCCATCTTAGGCTATTATGTCTCGTGTACTCTTTTGCAACACTTCCTTCCCTTCTTCCTTCCGTGCTTACAGTTTTGTGTCGTGATTACTTTTTGTCTGCCATTTGACTGCGCATTCAAGTGGTTCAAGTAAAGAGCGGATAAAAAGTGAATAGAAGAGCCAAATCTTAGTGGCTTTTACTTTCTTAAATGTTAGCATGCGAGAGAGCCGGCAAATCAGCACAATAACAGCTTCCTGGTGGAGTAACTTTCTTTTTCTAATTTTTTTTTTTTTTTCTTTTTGTTTTTACTCAAGAGCAATTCGTCTTTAGTGTGGTTTTGGTTTACTAACAAACAAGTTTTTTTTCTTCTTACTTTGTTTTATATTTTTCCTCACTCTGTTTTTATTCGTCATGCATCGCCTTTGAGTTTCGCTTTCCTTTATTTCTTATTCTCATCAGTTAATCGCATATAAGAAGAGCAAGTTTTTATGTACTTAAGGAACCACTTAAGAAGTCGTTAAATAATCAATGAATAAAGATTTCCGCGTTAAGCTCTCAGTTGAGCGGGTCGTTTGTGTTAACTTTTCTTGGTTGGCTTTGAAGGATTCGTTTTTCTTTGCTTTGGCTTTTGTATTTGTTACACTTTGCTTGGCTGAATGCCTTCACATACTTAAATACATATGCAGGAAATTTATATACTAGAGGACCTGGTCATACTTTGTTGTGGTTTTCTGTGAATTGTTCAATTTATGTATTAATGTTATAATTGGTAATGTAATGTACGTAATAGATAAAGCATGATCAGTAGATCGTACAATGTTCAGTGTACTCAGCTATTTTTTACATACTTAAGAACGTACAGTCAAGGAATAATTATTTTTTCGCCACTCAAAGCCTTCTATGAAAATGAGATGTTAATTCCTTGAATTTAGCCGAGATACTCTGATTTACATTTACGCTATTAGTTAGATATTAGTCGCTTCACATCAAAGTGTCACACAAGAATTTAAATACAACATGATTGACTCTAAATTGTCCAAATGCCACTACTTAGCTATGTTTAGGGTGAGCGAATAAGGATAGTTTGCAACCATATGGATGGGGTAAGGGTTTAAGAGTTTACCCGCGGTAAGGCACGCCTATCGTAAGAGACGACTAAAATCCGCTAGTTCCCGCGATAGTCGGCTCTTTATACCTGAAAGACACGGGTTTTTATCCAGCCATGGACAGTCACTGCCGCAATATTCCCCGAAAACCAATTTTTGGAATATTTTTGAGGTTACAACAACAACAACACAATCACTACAGTTTGCAGTGGTAGTATACTAGCATGACGCAGCGATCTACGAACGATCTATATTTTAATACAAATCATATTTATTTTCGTCGATCTGTTGATCTGTGATCCTCAGATATTAGCCTAGACGAAAACCTACCAACGTTCTAAATTTCAAGCAAATGGAATTTCTTCATTTCTGACGTTTGTTTGTCTAGACAAAAAGATACCTCCGTACAAAAATCCAACAAAACCGAAACATAGAAATATTAGTATCTCAGATCGGTATCTGGTCTACTTCCTAGAAATAAATGAATTTGAAGTAAATCGAACCATAAACTCGTTTTGTTTTAACAGATCGGTTCCAAGTGCTCTTTCCTGAAAAAAATGTTTCTTGTGTAAGTTTCGCACCAAACAACTAGTAAATCGAAAAATAAAAAAGATGTTTTTAAGAAAAATTGCTCCTTCATTAGCTTCCCGAGAAAAAGATTTCTTCCTAAACACTTCTCCTAACACCTTTGAAAATTTAAAAAATGTTTGCCAAATCCGCCGTCATCTCATTTGATGAATTACTTATATTTAAATAAATATTATTAATTTTATTATTATGATAGTAAATCCTTCAAAACTAACCTTACTTACTCGACCTTACTGCTTTGAAAAAGATAACGGCGAGACTGTCACTGATATAGAGCTTTGTGGTCGTATGTTAACCGACTTTTTTTCTGGCTTGTAATTAAAGAACACAATTTGAATAATACGTGATTCCAACAAGATAGTTCCACTTGCCACACAACACGAGCGAATATGACTTTATTGCGAGAGAAATTTCGCGGTCGCGTCATCTCTCCTCTTGACGATGTCAATTGGCCGTTGTCACCGTTGGACTCTTTTTGTGGAACAGCACGTAATGCTGTGTTTATGCGGATAAACTTTTAAGTGTTGGGCACTAGAAAACCAACATTCGTTAAGACTGAGAAGGCTGAGATACCGCCCAATACGTGCCAAAAAAAATGATCAAAAATTTCTTCAAATGACAAGCTTTAAACTTTATAATAAAAAGGGAGTTTCATGAAAAAATCGTTTTAATTTTTTTTTTAAATTGGACAACAAAATTATTTGCCAAGAAAAAAATTGAAGAGAATATATGAATTTTTTCATATTCTTATACTTTTTTTCAATTAGCGTTCTTAAATAAACAGGGGTCGAATTTTCTAATCCGTGAACGGATGAACGTTCATACGCAACGAAATTACGTTTCACGTATGAAGTAAATGGGATTTGCTTCATTTAAACGCACACATACGATTGTTTTATTGCGTTCGTATGAGAGTTCGTAACAAGCTTACGATCAGAAATTCATTCACGGACGTCATCATACCAAAACCAGAAATTTACGTAACGAGTTGTACGTTTACGGAATAGACGTTTCGTGTCCAGGTTTCTATTTTATTACTATACAAAGTACTTTCAAGGGAATAAACAAATTAGAAAGAAAAAAAATACACACCAGTTAAGAACACCTTAATGAAAAAAATATATGTGCAGTTTCTTTTCTTTGTTTTTGTTATATTATCTGATATATTTCCATGTTCAAAATTCTTCTTTTAGCTTTATCCGTAGTACTGTTATTGAAAAAATGTGATCAAGCAGGCATTATACGTAAGAATCAATTATGTGTGCACTCCGAGTTTAGTGTCTGTAAGAGCGAGTAACGTGAGGTGCATTGGTGATAATTTTTGTCAGAATCTCCGCCAGTAAAGGAATTCTGTTCCTCTTGAACATAAAAGAATTATATTGGATATGGGTTTTAGGTTAGAATGCCAATTGGTACACATTTATCAGAGGAGTAACGTGGATTGATTAAAGGTTTACATGAATCGGGAAAGAAAATTGCCGAGATAGCTTCCAGATTGAGCCGTCATGGAAATACTATTTACATTTTTTTTATAAATCCGGAAAATTATGACAAAATTATACGCAGTGGAAGACCGACAAAAATTGATGACAGCTGTAAGCGTGAAATTCGGCGGCTAGCAACGCAGTAAAGTATGTCTTGCTTGGCGATTAAGGCACATTTAAATCTAAGTGTATCAAGTAGAAGAGCCCATAAATCTTGACGCCAAAATTTTTTTTTTAGATATGAGTCTCGGGGGCCTGTACCTAGGCTGTGAAGTCGACATATACGGGCACGTTTGGCCTTTGCTGAAAAACTAAATATTTGGACAGATGAAATGGTTATTCTTTCTGACGGAAAAAAATTTAATTTGGACACTCCTGATGGCTGCCATAGGTGCTGGCGTGTTATACAGCAGCATCCCCAAACTCGCTATAAGCGAAACCAGGTTCACTGATGATTTGGGCAGCTTTTGGATATGATGGAAAGCATCCGCTGCGTTTCATACCCACCAGGACGCATGTAAAAACATACATTAAGCTACTGGATGAAGTACCAGCAATATTTATGGTGATTATTGGATTGTCCAGCAAGGCAATGCACCAATCCATACTACGCGCGCAACTAAAGATTTCTTTTCATTAAAAAAAGCCTCTTTTGGAGTAGCCAGCAGTAAGCCCAGATCTTAACCCTATTGAAGACTTATGGGGGATTATTTTAAGCAGAGTTTGTAAAAATGGGAGACAGTTTGAGACCATTAAACAACTCAAAGAGGCCTTATTGGGGGAATGGGATGAAATTGACAATTTAACGTTAAAACAGTTGGTTGATTCCATGCCAAATAGAATTAGTCAAATTTTTCTAAAAAAAAGGAAAGCATATCAAATATTCAAGAAGTCGAAAAAAATGTTTACTCAAGGGGTTAGGTTGGTTTGAAAATTAAAAAAAAAATCGATTTTTTTGTTTTATTAAATTGTAAAATATGTTTAAAATATTCTACTAAAATTTCAAATCGATCGGAGTAAAATTCGGAGTGAAAGTCAAAAGCGTCAGGAAGTTCCAGCCATCAGGTCTGTGTCAATTTAGAACTTTAAACGCATTTATCTCAAACCTCTATTTTCTTAAATCGGTGGATACGATTTCTCGAAAAGTTATCAAGCGATTTTGTTCAAATTTTGCACATATCCCTGTAATGACATTATCTAATCATTGAACGAAGGTTTTTTTTTACTACAATTAATTTTTTCGAGCCAATGCATAGCGAAAATTTGATCAAAACTTGTGTTTTTTGTTCAAAGTCTGTCATAAATTCAAATTTTAAATTTTAGGTTTATCCTTCGTCCAATAACGAGATTTTTCCATGTACTAACGAAATATTTTTAGTTTTTTGGTTTTAGATGAACCAATACTGAGTTATTCTGCCCACGGCGAGAGCTGTTTCTTTTGAGGCGTCAAGGGAGATGAGGTACCAACGGAATTTTTAAAAAATAAACTTTTAAACAAAATACTGTTTAAATATGTATATTTGTATATATGTATATAAAAATAGTGGAAATTCCATTTTTTAAACTCTGAAACCCACCTAACCCCTGTTAAGACTTTTCATATTATTTAAAGAAACATATTGAGATTGGTTTGCTTTGGGTTTTTATTGATACTAATAATAACTATGAAATGAGATAAATTTGAATAGAAAAAAAGGTGTTTCCTGCTGTGTCATATATTTCAAATTACGACCACAAACATACTTTTTTCATTAAAGCAATTATCAAAAAATTTTGAGGATTTTCAAAATATTAAATTTCAGAAATCTTAATATATTTTCCAATTGTGCATAGCCCCAATTATTCTCTTCGAAATTGCTTTATTTATTTTTATCACGTAATGTTTGCCTTATTAAATTATTAGCATTAAATAGTTTGATTACTAGCTATAATAAATATTTAAACTTCAGTTACTGAACCTATATAAATATATATATATTATATACTTATTATATATTAACATTTGTATACAAAAACATACCTCCATGACCATGTAAACGGCATAAGCTAAAAACATATTTATTTAAAATTGTACACATATTCGTATATATATGAGTACATATAAATATTTTCATAGAGTAATCGCATAATTTGCAAATCACTGACATTAAAATTTGCCACATCACTTGCGTATATGTTTATAGTTGTTATTGTATGGTATACACAAAGCCAATAAAATCAGTTCAACGATGCCATTGACCACACAATTATTTGCAATTATAATCAGTCGTCGCGGTTTATCGTGCTAATTTCTATTCAAATTTTTTTAGGATTTTTTTTTTTAATACTAGTAGTTTGAAAATTTATTTGCTGGTCCATTCAATCAAATTGACAGTTTTTTTTGGTTGTTTAAATTTATTTAACAAGATAAACATGTATTTAAAGGTATTTAAAGGCCGGACATTTCACATTGAAAATTTATTAAATATCAATAAGTGTGACATTAGCTGATGACTTTTTGTGATGAAAAGTTGTTTGAAATGAAATGTTAATGCAAAGTCAATATTTAGAATTATGAGCAGAAGTTATGAAAATAGAATATTCATTACTAATCAAATCAAATTTGCCACTGATTGCAGCAGTGAGTATTCCGGGATTAGTTCAATTACAACCCAACCACACCAAAAAAAAAAAAGTGCTGTGACCTGGATAACTGAATACACTTTTTCGACGTATTTTGATGCACTGAACACGAATTTGAAGTCACACCAGACTTCTTTTCTAACCTCAAAAAAATTTAGTACTGCATACAATCTTTTTTTAAAATTCCACAAAGTTACTCAACAATAGATATCTAGCAGTTTTTGAAGCCGCTGGTAAAGATTTTGAAATGAAGTTGAAGTCAAAATCTTCAAACGCGGCCATTTTTCGGCGATTTCGTCATTCAAACGGTCTCATAATGCTATGCATCAGCTGTTTATACTATTCCATGCGCAACCTAAAATACAGACGCCATAAACTTGCAAACCAACTGTTGGGCTTTTTCACGCTTTGGAGCGGGTTTATCGTGAATAATCCACTCGCATAGCTGTCGATTTTACTTCGGGATGAGGCGATGTAGCCATGTTTCATCGATTGTCACATATCGATGCAAAAACTCGGGTTTATTACGCTTGAACATCTCCAAACACTACTCCGAATCATCAAATCGTCGTTGTTTTTGGTCAGAAGTGAGCTCGCGCAGCACCTACTTTGCACAGATCTTCCTTATACCCAAATATTCGTGAATGATATGATGTATATGTTCATGCAATTTATGTTCATTCATTTGGTGGATTGTTTTGATGTTTTCTTCGATTACCTCGTGTTTTGGGCGTCCACGGCGTTATTCGTTTTTGGTGATCATTTCACCACGTCTAAACTTAGCATACCAATATTTGATGGTCGATTTTCCTGGAGCAGTGTACAGAATCTCTACATCAAGCCAAGTGTTTGGCTTAACTGTATTTTTTCTCTTCAAAATATGTTATCAACACGCGAAATTCCTTTTCATCAATTTTTTTCACAATAACAAAAAATGGCTTCACTCAAAATGCTATAATTCACAAACTAATTATCCGACAGCTGTCAAATACCCACGACTTTTGAAGGGTTTGGCTAACTAAAAGTTTTATTTAATTTTAGCGGCATCTATGTGTCAGGCCGGGGACTTTACTTACTTCTGGCCAAAGTCGTTATATTATTTCATGCTCTTGAAAGGTTTAAAAAAAATTATAATTTGAGTGCTGATTTTTTCATTAAAGTGGACGAGTGGACTTTTTTCCAAAATAATTGTATTTAAGATTTTTTTCTTTCCTTTGATTCTCGATCGTTTGAAAAAAAAAAAATTATTTTTAAAATTATATATACGGTTCAGGTTGTTTGAATTTTTGGATGTAAATATTTTTATGGCTATTTTCAGGGAATGAACTAGTATCCATTCGCTTGAAACTAAGTGCGTAGATAGCTTTTTGTCTAAATTAATATATATATATATATATATATATATGTAGAATAATTTATTTCCATATATGGGATCCAACATCGACTATTTGATGAAAATTTGTATAATGTTCACATGCTGCGGCTACAGGTTGTTTTGAGTTTTAATGCATTTATAGCGCTAGCCTTCAACTGTATGTAAATATGCTTTACGTTATTGCGAGCTAGTATATATTAGATCAGAGTAGTGACGTTCGCCTTACTTCGAGGTATTCATATTCAAACTTCCCTGGAGGGCATTGAGAAGCGAAAAACTCTGACAAAACCTGACACGCAGATCCATGAATTGGCAAAAGAACCGCAGGCGCTGTTATATTTAAACTCAAAATTTTGATTGCAGATACATAGGTATCTACATAAAAATACGCAGCTAAATCAATAAAATTATGGGAAATTTAATATTTCCATTACCTAAAGATTAATTATGATCTTACAGTAATCCTTACCAATCACCTCTTTTACAATACCAGCTACAAACTCTAAATTGAACAAAAGGAAGAAAGTCACAACAACGTGGGTCCGAATCTGTAGTTAATCAAATACTATATTTTTTAACAGTAAACTTTTATTTATTTTTAAATGCCTCAATCTTTAATCCTATCTCCATCTAATACAATCTAAATACTTTAATCCTAAAAATATTAAATCAAAATTTATGTAAAGAGATATTAGCAGCGGCGTATAATCAGCCAACACAATGTGCAACCAGAGATAAGTTCAAAAAATCCACTGACTAAAACGGAAGTCCGTCTTTGGTAAGCATGAACAAATCTGCGGCTATTCAAAGGTGCTACTGACCTTTTTATATAAATATGTATATGTTAAAGCCACATAAACTGAACACGAATCTTCTTTACAACAAAAACAGAAAAGACAGATTGACAAAACCGACGAAGAGTCAAAAAAATGTGTGGAGAGAATTGCTTTATGACAAAGGCGAAGATGTTTAAAGAGCAGAGCCTTACAATAACAAAAAAGAAAGTTGAAAGGAAAAAAAAATAAAATAAAAAGGCAGCAACAAATAGCTACACCTAATATTGACAAGTATTTAATGTCTCATAGCAAATTTTATTCCAGTCTTTCCTTTACTTTCGTCTTTTTTTTAATTCTTGAATTTTTTTTATTGCATATTTAAGTTGAGGCCACTTTTGAGGTTAACCTGCATTATTTGAGCCATTCTCTTTCTACCTTTTCACTTTGTTGAATGTTGCAGAAAAATAAGGAAAACATTTCAACAATTTTGTGTGGAGAGATTAAAAACGTTTATTAGAATATATAAAGTAGAACAAAGCCAGATGAGAAGTAGCAATACAAACAGACACACACACAGACACATAAAATGAGTTTAAAAAAACATGAACTTCTATATTTACCAAAGCAGTTGAGCCCTGCAAAAAAAAATAAACATATCGACAGCTATAGACAACAACATGCACGCGCATGAGCGCCATTGAGGGGTCTGATGGCAGAGGCTAGAAATTAAACAAGACCATGAGGCAAGACCGGCCGCTGCAGCAGGCAGGAGCTGGCGATGCAATCAAGTTGAGTTGTGAATCGTAAAACCGGAAATAAAACAGGAAAATTAAAAACGCTACAAAAACCGGCCGCAACAAACACGCCGAGAGAAAAGTCAACCTCGTTGCACCTGAGCTGCTGCAGACTGCGAAAAAAAAGTGTAGAAAAAAAGTAAAAAAAAAAACGAGTAATGAAAAAAATTAATACAGACAAACAAATGCAGCAGTCGATGTTGCTATTGAAATGTGGTTGAGTGTGTGGTGCACAAACACACACACACACAGATACACACACACACACATGCTTACAAACATACAATAACTGACAAATGAGTTAAAGTGCGATTGCTGCATGCCACAAATGCACGAACAAATAGCGCACAACAAACGGAAAATATGCTGCAAACAGTGAAAAGCAAGAACAACAACAACAACAAAATAAATAAAAACAACGCAAACTGTGAAAAAATGGAAAACGCACAACACCTCAGGCTGAATACGAAATGAAAATGCAACATGGCATGGAGAGCAACAAATAAATGCAAAAAAAAAAAAATATTGAAACTGTACATATGTCTGTACGTATAAACATATTTAGTTCGTGTTGACTTATAGGCCTTTGTATGCCTCTATAGAAGCTGGTGTTTGCCGCGGTGAATGCCTATAGTTAAAGGGCATTGCCGCCGTAATTGCTCGTGCTCACAGGTATGCATGTATTGAGTACCTGTGATTTGCATCTTGCATAGTGGTTCAAAATAGGTGATCACGAATAAATAATTTTTTTCTATTAACTTGAAAATTAAATATTATTTTCCAAATATTACTAAGAAAGCGTAAAGAACTTGTATTCGAACTCGCTGCGAGGAACCGATTGTGAACAAAAGAATAGTTCTAGGTCGAAACGTTGTAGTCACAAGGACAGAAGCCGAAAGGGAAGAGCACAAAGCTATTTGTAAACAGGACAGCTGTACTCTCTGTCGAAAGGTTTTCCTGAAGAATTGATGGCCGAAGTACGTACATAAAGAGTCCGCATGATCACTATAGAATACAATAAGGCCAAATACTTCGCAGCTCGATGTAGGGACTTCGAAAAAGCAATAGCAAAATTAAAAAAAAAAATTGGTTAGTGCACTATACGATACCCACGTATCTACGTACATATGTTTCGACTCACTGAAACAAATTTTTTAGTCAACTTAAGTCTGAAAGCTCGGACTAAAATTTTCTTAGGTTACCCTTGTGTAGTACACCTTCCTTGTTGTCCAGCCTAGAGGTTCAGCCAATGCCTTAGGTGAACAGTACAATAAGTTAATAAAAAATACAACAAATGTTAGAACAAAATGTTAGCTCACGTTAAGTGAAACAAAAATATATTCCCTGCAAAAAAAATCCAAGCAGCTATAGGTCGCCTTTCCTAATTGTGGCTTGCCCATCCTTAGCCATGGCTTCTATTCGTTGATGGTTATTGACTAGAATACCCATATTTCCCAACAGCAAAACTTAATTTGCGATTTCGGTCATATTAAACATAAAATCAAGAAACAAATACTGTCTTCGGCCATGCCGAAGTCTTCACACCTTTCATAATCAAGTGAAGTTTATTGCAAAATTCGGTTCTCACGATTTTCAGTGTCAAATTTTATTTGAATTTACCTGAGAAGCACACGAAATTTCACACCATTAGACTCTGTGTTGGCGGATTTTTTGGTCCAAAACCTCATATCCGAACCAATTGGTTGTATGGAGGCTTTACTATATACTGGTTCGTTTTCGATAATTTTAAGTACACATATTTAGCTCATTTTATGTGTAGAGAATACCAAATTTTATGGAAGTACTTATGATCCAAAATCACATATATGAACAAATAGGTTGAATGGGAGCTAAATGATATAGTCTATCGATACGGCTGGTTCCGACAAATGATCAATACATTACAAAAATACATCCGCATAATAATTTTTGTTGAAATATTTCGAAAACTGAGAGACTTGTTTGCATTCAAACAGACGGACGGTCAGACGGATAGACGGATCGGTATAAATTTTGGTGTGTCTGTCTCTCTTCTCCTTTTGGCACTTACATACTTCGAACCTAAGTTAATATACCCTTTCATGTACATGTATTACTCGTGATATAAGCTTCATTTAAGGAGTGGAAATCCGTTCTTTCTCATTCTTATGCACTGAGAAAGTTATTGGAGCTAATAAGACGAAAACATGATTTAGAAAATACATTTATAAGACATACATTTATAATACATCTTATAAGAAATTCTATACGCAAGCCAGTACACTTTATCCTTAGCGATCGTCAGGCTAAGCAGTAAGAGCACTTTGCAGCGAACCAAAAATCTAAAATTTTGCTGTACACTAGCCTATATCTGCAGCAGGGAACTCAACACAATAGAATCTAGGATAGAAGCTATAAAGTGAACGAACTTGTTAAGTGACGCACGACCAAGAAGTAACAGAACGACTTGCCGAAAATCTAGAAAAATCTGAGAGGAGTGGGAAAGGAAAAGCTTTCAAAAATGGTACTCCTTGAAATAAGATAAAATTACTTAGGTGATAGGAGTTCTAAAAGGTCTGATAGAATGATATGCCGAAATGGTGGGAACTATTTGCAGGAGATGCTACTGGAGTCGCACAAATAATGATGAGTACGGCACGATTATTAATTGTCTTGCTGTGAGTAATGCTAGGTTTCTAAATTTTAGGACTGTTCTTTTCTCGATAACCTATTCAAGATAGACAACGTCAAGGTAATTAATTGAGCTTGCTGAGGGATCACCGTCTCTACTTCAACATAAAATCTGTCTAAATTTGTGTTTAGATCCAACTATACCTAAAGATCGAAGTCCAGGTATGATATTATTCAAGAACATTTAAGCGGTATCGTATGTTCTTTGATATTTATACTAATAAAATTGTCCTTTACCACAGATCGCATATTTTTGTTTTTTACTTAAATAGAATAACAATTCAGTAGAGGACAGGTTTAAAAGACAACGAATCATGTTCGGCCAATAATGACAGCTAGAGAGTCTGAATATACTTCTGACGGGGTTAAACCCTCTCTTAATTCCACAAGTTGTTTATTCTGCGAATTTTTGGGGAAAAAAATTCAGCCATCTTGCCTTAAAGACAGCGAATACCATAAGCGAAGGAATCTGGCGCTCAAATTAAAATTTTTGGATGTGCTGGTTAAGCTAATCAGATGCCAGCACTTTATATTTCAAAGTTTTCGGAGCAGTACCCGGTATTTTTAATAGTTTAAGTGGCACCCATTCACTCCTTTTGAAAGATGAAGAAGGCTATAGCTTCCTATTCACTTGAGAAGAAGAATAAAATACAATTTTAACCGTTTGAGGAACGATTTAAATATTATATTTTTAATCAGATAGTGGAAACGCCGTTTTCCTCTGATTGTGACAGGCAGTTTTGAATGGAATAATATTAGCCTACAGACATACTGCATTGTAAACCACTGTAGCTCTTCACAAGCATAAGCATATATATATATATATGTGTGTATGTGCATATGCACATATATGTGTATACATTAATATGCAAATACAAACACAATGTTAAAATATAAATACAAAAACAACAAAAAATAACATAGTATATATAATATTTATGCCGCATGAGAGCGTCCATAGAGCCATTAGCTTTTACAGCCTCCTTCAAGCGACGAATTGTTGCGAAGCATTTAATTGAGATTTTGCTGTCGCTGTCATTGACTACAAAACATATAAATTTGACAGACTGTAGATAATCTTTTCTTTCTTTTTTTCTTGTTTTCATCTTTTATTTCTATTTCGACTGCAATGTTATCGATTTAACTGCGCTGAGTGACAAATGAAAATCTTCGTTTTGTCACAAATAGAACTCACAGCTTCCCAATAAAGCGCGCCAAAACTTTTTCAATATGCTTAAGTTTGTTTCGAGTATTTTTTTTTGTCAGCGAATTGATATTTATTTTTATTGCTTTGAATTTTTCGCAATAAAACGTGACGCATTTGCTGCTGCAGTGTGGTTTATTTCTGTACTCTGGTATTTTCTGTTATTGAATTCATAAAAAATTCTAAGCGCTGAAGATAGATGTATTGTAACTTAGTGGAATTTAAGATATACTCATATTTCAAGAAATTTATAAGCAAAAAAGAAAAGCAATAAATAGATAGATGTAATAAAAGTGTATGTTTTATAAAACTTAAGGTGAAGGATAAGGTATCGATATACATATAAGGTACATATACATACATAAAATATTATTGCAATTACACCTAATGCTCTTTTCCACAAAAAAAAAAAAAAAAAAAAAATTATAATAATAATAATAATAATGAAAATTGCAGAAAAATCTACGAGGATTAAAAAGTAAATTTTCTTTTCGTTGTCAACGGACATTTCATATTAAACATATCACACTTCTGGGTGATGGTCTTTGATTTGGCTTAATTTGGACTTGTGGTTTAACTTCATGCCAAAACTGACAGATTTTAATCTGAAAATACTTCAAACATTTTTCCTAGAAGTGTTGGGTGTCTTAAAAACTGAGTATATCAGTTGGTGAAGTGGTGCTATACAACAAGTCATAAGTTGGTTCAATAGTTACTCCTTTTAAGAATATTTAGTATCGCAGGCAATCCAATACATTGGGCTAAATATTTGTGGCATCTAATTTAAAAAGTTTCATACAAAATATTTTTTCTTAAGATTTTGTTTCTTTTATGCAAAAAATACGTTTCATATTGCAAAAATATTTGTGACCAAACCATATTCAACGAAAAATAAATAAATAAGAAATGTTTAAATCAATTAATTTAAAAAAATGTAAAAAAATATCATGGAGAGTCAAAAATTTCTTTCTAATTCATTTTGAGTTTAACATTAGAAAGACCAAGGCCGTCAATTTGACCGCACGGCGATTTCATTCTAAAATATTTCGAAACCTATGTTTTTTCATATTTTAAGACTTTTCCTAATTTTCTGTTATTAGTCTAAATTTATATAAAAAATTATGAAATATATATAGGGTTTTCAAATAAGAGTGATATGATTTATTAAAAAAAAAACTAATGTTAAGGAAATCCAAATGTTTTTTATTTAATGTGAAGTACAATCGATAAAATTAATTTGTGAATATAACATCAGTCAAATGGCCTCCACGACTTCTTTTGCAAGAAAGTGCTCGATGGACCCGATATTTTTTTTAAATCATCTTCTTCGATGAGGCTCACTTTCACCTGAGTGGTGCGGTAAATAAAAAAAACTATCGATTCTGGTGCGAAAATCCACAAATTATTCACGAACAACAATTACATTCACCTAAATTGACAGTTTGGTGTGATTTTTGGTCTGGTGGAATCATCGATCCGTACTTCTTTTGGAATGAAGCTGGTAGCACCATTACTCTTAATGGAGACCGGTACAGATCACTGATAACCAACTTTTTATGACCACAATTGGAAGAATTTGATCTTAACAACATCTGGTTCCGACTAGACGGGGCTAAGTGTCACACAGTACGTGCAAAAACCGAATTACTTTAAAAAAGGTTTGGAGATTCGATTATCTCAAGAAATTGTGACATTGAATGGCCTCCAAGAAGTTGTGACTTAACACCATTAGACTACTTCTTGTGGAGTTATTTGAAGTCATTGGTCTTTAGGAATAAACCACACTCTCTTCAAACTTTAAAAGTCAATAGTGAACGTGCTATTCGTGGCGTACGACTTAATTTAGTGGGAAAACTGCTCAAAAATTGGGTTCATCGAATTCGTTTCTGCAAAAGCAGTTGTGAAGATCATTTGAATGATGTTATATTCAGAACTTAATTGCATCGATTGTACTTCACATTAAATAAAAAACAGTTGAATTTCCTTAACAATTAGTGTGTGTGTGTGTGTGTTTTTTTTTTAAGAAAAAAACCCTATATTATATACGAGATTTCTTTATAAATACCTACTAAGACCGCACACCGATGAATTCTGAATAAGTTGCTGCTGTCTACTTTGTTTACGACATGAGTCGCCGTCCACGTCTCAGTAGTTCTCAAACAGAACAAGAACTGTTGCGATATCGGAATATACAGCTAGATGTGTCAGGTGATGAAAGTAATGGCGATTTATCAGAACACGATTTTAACAGAACAGAATGGACTAGCATTTCTGTAGGCACTAGCAAAATATACTTAGTAAAATCTCAGGGCCTACTTCTTACTCCAAGCGATATATTGAAAATAATAAATAAAATATGATAAGATAATTGCTGTGTGGAGACTATTTGTTCATTAGTACATTCTGCGACGTATAAAAGAATGAACTGAAATGGAGGCACATGAAAAATGTCAAGATGATGCTTGAAACTTATCTCATGATGAACCAGATACATTTATTACTTTGATTTATGCTCGCAAAGTCTGTAGCCACCTGGGTTTAGAAATTTTATGGTCGAAAGATTGGGCACCACCCAATTACCAAATACTATGAGATAAATAGATTCAAGGAGATTGAAATACTTACATACGTTTTAATTTGGGAAGCACGCGCCAGCTCGCTTAGCTATTGACAAATTTGTGATGATTTCGAATATATGTAATAAATTTATAGATAATTGTCAAATCTGTCATATTCATGCTGAAAATTAGATAGTTGATAACATCAAAAACTCGACATACGTTTTTACAACATATTGCAAACGAACCAGATAAATTTGGCATAAAGGTTTGGCTGCTTGGAGATGTGGAGAGTAAGTACCTATGTGGAGGATTTCCGTATCTATGAAAAGACGAGAAGCATTCAAACGATACTTAATTAAATAAATTTGTGGTTGACCACAAACAACATTTTATGTCTCTAAATTTGGCAGAAAAACTAATGGTGGAAAA
Organism: Neoceratitis asiatica; assembly: GCA_030068015.2. Lineage (NCBI taxonomy): Eukaryota > Metazoa > Arthropoda > Insecta > Diptera > Tephritidae > Neoceratitis > Neoceratitis asiatica. The sequence goes on along the minus strand of CM061525.1, from coordinate 35,310,419 downwards.
TGCACACCGCAAGATGAGAAGAACAAACGATTTGCAGAGGTATTAATACTGCAAGATATGAAAGTTTTGTAATGAAAACCGATACCAATACAACCATTACTGTCTCTAAAGGAAAACTAGGTAGAAATTTTATTATTTTGAGCGTAAGTACTAATCAAAAAAAGCTGACTGAGACATTTTAATTTTATAATATATATTATATAAAACGAAATTTGGTACAGACATCGTCGATCAAGTGGCACGCAAGTACATCGTAAGAGCTGGAAGTTGGAGATGGCCTTCTCACGTTTTTTACAATATTGTGACGAAAATCCCAAATACGAAGGACAGATTGAAATAAGTGACAATGTAAAGGCGATTCCCCGAAAAGGACCGAAAATAAAGCAGCGGCTGTATAATGCAAATTACCCTTACCAAGGACAAATAAAAGGGTAGACAGCGTAAAGGAAATTACACGCGGTTAAGGATAAACGAAACAGCTGCAGCTACCGCAGGCAAACGAATAATCAGCCTATTCTTGATCGCGTGAACAGAATATTGAGGTATAAAAGGAGCTGCAGCAGCTATTTGCGAAGAATGAAGTTGAAGACTCAGTCCTAGTGTGTACTAAGCGTGAAGAAGCAAAGATTAAAAAAAATATTTGTTAAATAAGCCATTGGCTATAGACGAAAATTGTAATTACTGTACAAATAAATTCCTGACGGTTAAGAAGCCGAACAAATAAATGTGAGAGTTTTGTTTAGCAATCCAGTGGTCGGACTCGAAGGATTTGGAAAATCCTCGAGGCGAACTTAGCAAATTCGTAACAATATACTTATTTTGACAGCTATGAATTCGTGGATTCTATACTAAAAAGTCACAGGAATAAAAATTTCTCGGCATTATATTATCCTTCAACTAGTGCGCGATCTACGTGCAGAGTATGTGAAGAAAATCGACTTTAACAAGGATCAAATTTTTAAACAAGTGAACCATGTACTATAAAGAATAAGAGAAGGTAATGGCAATTAAATAGTGATTGAAAAAAAACGTGCGAAAACTGCTCTATCTGTAAAAAAAAAAACTTCTTTTGGAAAATGTATTAAAGATTTCCAAAAAATTTTTATTGTTATAAATATCACTTACCTTAAGTGCCAAATATGTTAATTATTATAAAAATAATTAGTAATGTTTTCAATTTATTTGAATGCCCGCGTTGTTCAGGCGTGAGTCTATTCATGATGAATTGCCAAACCAAACTGAGAATAAATCACCTGACAGCTGTTAAATCGGTCGCCATCTTGAAAAGTAATGCCAACTTAAAGTTCTGTACCTCTATAAAAAACACCCTTTATATATACTTGTATATTGACCCAAAAATTATATATATATAATTATATCGGCTTTAGTCAAGCAAACAACACTAACAAAGTTAAGGTAAACGAACAATTAGGGCTCTGGTTGTTAGAGTATAGAGGTATGAAAAAAAGTAAGGATAGAACTGATCACTAGATCATTTCTGAATTTCACAGAAGAACCAAAATTCATTTATATTGGAGTTAGGGTTTCTTATGAACTCATTTATATTGAAGGAAATCTTATTTGTGGACCTCTGGAAAATAGAAGTTTGTTATATGGAAGTTAGGTTTGTTTCTGGACCTAAATCTGTCATTTTTGCTAGGACTTTAGTCCTCATTAAAAGTAGCATGCCTTGCTTTATTTCTGTTCGTTAATGCAATAAATATTCGTTCCAGAGTCAAGTGTGGATGGAAAGTAAAAAGTGCGTTATAGAAACAAAGGCGTAGATATTGCTGCATTGCGACCACATTGAATTTCAGTACTTTCTATACCATGGAAATTGTAACTGTGAAATTTTTTAGAATTTTTTGTCACCTACAGTAGTTTCTAAGATATATTTTTTGACTAAAAATTGGGTGGTGTTATACCCACTTGAAACCAGCACCACATATAATTTGATATTTTTTGTTTTCATAAAAAAAAAACTAGATTTATTTCGAACTTATGCGGTAGCCCTACTGAACCACCATTTATGTCCATTTCTGTGAAGTCGCACCTCAATCAGGTCTGTACATTGAGACAAATTAAGTTTATTTCGGTCCGTGGTATGCTACTCTAACGGATGGAGTCAGAGTTGTCATTTCCAAGCCACCAATTCGAAGTTCGAATGAAGTTATTATCCCGTTTAAATCGACAATATGGATCGAGTATGGATGATTGGGCGTATGGCGAGTTCAGAACTGTTGATGGATTTTGAAGTGATTCCCAATACGGATAGTTGATCGTCGTATCCATAATTGGTATCTTTCAAGCGTGACAACCTGAACTTCATTCATAATTACAGTGTAGGCGCTGTCCTTTTTACCATCAATGCAGAAGCTTAGACCATACAGCATGTGATTGTGGTGGTTTTTCTACCCGTCTTGGTGTCATACTACTCCATCCGCTTTATTTTATGATTCAAAGCAAGGCAATTCGTGATCTAAAGTGAAATATTGATATGCTTTAATTTTTGTCAATAACGTGGACAGATCTTGAATTGTACTAAATTAAAATAAAATTAGTTAGGTTAGGTTAGGTTAGGTAAGTTTAGGTTAAGTTACAATGGCTTCCTGCTACATCATATTTAATTAAAGACAATGCAGTCATCATTGGGCTGCATTTAGATCAAGTTTTGAAGCTTCCTCTAGACCTCTGAGCAGTTTAGTCTCTAATTGTATCAGACGAGTTCTAGATAGATTCGAAAAAACTGAGGAGATGCTCCTCATCATACTTCGTGTGTATTTCATTATTGCTAATGCGTATATTGCTCGTGTGTGACCTCAGTAGGTTGTAGTCTCTCATTAGTTCCACATTATTTCCACATTCCGTTAGGAGATGCGTGAACAAAAACTGGGTAAGCTTTCCTTCATGGTCGTTGTAAATGATCTTGGCGGTCTTGCACACATTTAAAGCATTCCATCTCATACTGGCTCATCTTCCAGCTACCTCAGAAATTTTATAACGTTTTGTAAAACTTTGCAAGAAAAAAGTAAAAAAAATTCGATATTCCGCATATAAATTCGCCAATATTTATTTATGCTATTACACTATGAGTATTCAATTGACTTCCTTAAACTTTGCAATCGAATACTCTTCTGCACAATTAACCACTCAACTTTTAAACAGATAATGAAAGGAAACATTAAGAGCATTAACTGAAAAAACGTTGAATTTTTTCCAAACAAAACAGAAACAGATTGCATGAATACAAAAAAAAAAAAAATAAATAAAAAAAAAGAGAGAAAAAATTAAATAAAAAGAGAAAAGTTTTCAAAATTTTAAATATTTCTTTACTTTCTTTGCAATGTAACTTCATTAGTACTATTAAACACAGTAAGAGTAAGAAAAAATATCAACAACAAACATTTACTGCTACTTTTCGGCCGCCGTATTTTCACTTCATCATTATTTACGGCATTTTCAGTCCGATAACTTTTGTAATAACTCATTGGTTTTTCAACTCTACACACATACACCAAGCTCACTTCCAGTAGCCAGGCGCAGATGGGCAAAGTGAGTTTTTGTTTTCGCCCAACAAGGCTCAATTGTCTAACCGTACTTCCAAGTCGGTGTCTTCATTTTCTTCTTTACTATTAAGTTAGGTTGCCGGCTCGCCTTTAGCACACCCGCATTCATTTGTCAGCCCGTCTCGACGCTGTTCATTTGCCATTGAATCAGGAAATTTGAGCACTTTTCGTTGCTCCTGTCAAAATATGAAACTCTGCCTCTAAAAATGCAAGAAAGAAGTTCCACCAACTCGATAGAGAAGAGCACTACTTGCAAGCGCTGCTGTTGCCTTTCGCTTGTTGTTGTTGTGTTGTATTGTTGTTTGTTATCATCATCTTCGTCGATTTTCGTTTATTGTTCATAATTTTGTTGTTTTTGTTGTTGGTGTTGTTGTTATTACAGCTATTGTATCAGTGCTCGAATTACTTGTTTTTTTTTCTTGCGTTATTTTGTCGTTCGGCATGACTGCACAATAGACAATGTGGCGCCAATGCACGTTGCAGCATTTCTCAAATTGTTTTTGTAATGAGTTTTGGCGTTGCTAGCTTTGCTCTTGTTGTTGTTATTGTTGTTGTCATATGCTATTGTTGTGCAATTTTTCTGCTAAACTTAGCAAGCGTCAACCAGCTAACAAAACATATTGTTTGCCGCTCAAACTCGCAAATTCTTCTGCTTTCGCCGGTGCCACCGCGGGGCGTATGATGAACATACTGTGATTTCTATTTAGCTCCCACCCTTTTTGTATTTCCTGCCTACTGCATACATGCCGCTGCTGCACTTCTCTCGCACGTTTTATCGAAAGTTGTCGGCAACATTTGCCACTCAATTCCTGTTGCTGTTACTGTTGCTGCCTGCCACACTGCGTTACTTCAACTGCTGACGGTGTAAATTTCTTGTAAGTTTCTGCTCTCCGTCACTGCCTGCAGTACAGAGTGTTTTGTGAAACTTTTGCTTGATGCAATTTGCCTTTTTGCCGTTATCTACTTCTTACCTACCTACACTTATCATATTTACTGTTATTATTTTAATTTTTTGTGTGGTTTTTTCTTTTGTGTTGCCCTATCTTTGGTTCGAGCGAAGGGGGTTGTTTGGAAAAGTTAAAAGTTTTTAGCGCTTACTTCCTGTAAGTATATTCAGCAGATTTTTCGGTTGCCTATCGCTAGGCGCAAATGTTGTTTGTCATGATTTAAATGAAATATAGTGGAAGAAGGCGCACACACCCAACATCACACAACGTTTTGTCTGCGAGTATTCATGCTGCTACAAATTAGTTAATAAATCAACGATAAGACAATTAACCCAAAAAGGTTTATGCAGGTTGCGGGATGTGCAGTGGGCAGTGTGCTGATGTGTAGCAGCATTTTAATAGTTCAAATTTATTAGGAATTTTTCATATCAGCGACGCTTTGTGGTACACTGTAATTAATTGTGATTTGAAAAAGTGTTGTTTAATGTTAGCAAATGTGTTTCCGATATGTGCACTAAATAGTTCCAATACTTTCTCTATTACACATCATTTTATAGCCGCTTTGAGATTTGTGGGGTATCTTTTCCTATTTTCGAGCTCTACCTTTTATACTAAGGCTATACTATCTAAGTCTGGGAGAAAATTAATATGCCATGTCAATATCTTTATTCGTGCATTTTTTTCTTCAAAATTTGAAGGTTTATTTAAGAAAAACATGTACTAGTATTATCAATGTATAGGGTTTTCCAATAACTGTGATATGATTCCTTAAAAAAAAAAAAAAAACACTAATTGTTAAGGAAATTCAAATAGTTTTTAAAATCGATACAATTAAGTTCTGATTATAACATAATTCAAATGGCCTCCATGACTTCTTTGGCAGAAACGAATTCGATGAACCCAATTTTTGAACACTTTTTCCACTAAATTAAATTGTATGTCATGAATAGCAAGTTCAATATTGGCTTTTAACGCTTGAAGAGAGACTGGTTTAATATCGAAATAATCGAAACTCCAAATCTTTCTCGCAATTATTCGCTTGTTGCACGTGCTGTGTGACACATAGCCCCGTCTCGTTGGAACCAGATGTTGCTAAGATTAACTTCTTCCAATTGTGGCCATAAAAAGTTGGTTATCATCGATCTATACCGCTCTCCGTTGGCAGTAACGGTGCTACCAGCTTTCATTTCAGCATTTCGAAAGAAGTACGGGCCGACGATTCCACCCGACCGAAAACCACACCATACTGTCAATTTAGGTGAATGTAATGATTGTTCATGAATAATTTGTGGATTTTCTTTGCAGCAGAATCGACAGTTTCGTTAATTTACCGCAGAACTCAGATGAAAGTGAGCCTCATCGGAGATGGTTTTCTTAAAAAAATCATTATCGTTTCCAAGTTGTTACACAGCAAAATCAGTTCATGACGTTTATGGTGGGCCAATGGCTTCAGCTCTTGAGTGAGAACAATTTTGCACGAATTCATATACAAATCCTTTCTCAAAATCCGCCAGGTTGTGGTTTGAGAAAATCACAATTCTTGGGGACGTCTTGGAATCGACAAATTGCCGTCTTCAGCAACACTTGCCTGAACGGTAGCAATATTTTCATTACTTCGACCGACTCTTTACCTTATTGGCACATGAATACTTTGTAAAGGAAATGAACGCTCGAAATTTTCAACAATATGACGAATAGAGAGCACAGGTGGACGATTAATACGACCATAAAATGGCAAAAGCGCACGAAAAGTTGCAATTGCAGAACAATTATTTTGATAATAATATTGAATAATTTGTAAATGTTGTTCTTGCGTATATCTTGTCATGATGAGATTGTAAATATTACTGAATACAAAGAGAAAAAATGAAAAATCACGACATTTAGAAATCATATCATCTCTATTGGAAAGCCCTTTATTATCAAAGTATTGATCATCTGAAACTAAAATATTTCCTCATATTTCTGACAATATGTGGATTCTATCCCATTAACAATGAGTCAAGCCAATTATTGACACCTTGTTCGGTTCACATCAGTACTCCAGAAACAAATGGTAGCAAGATGGAGCAAGATCTGGTATCCAAGACCAAATGGTTTTTAACCGGTACTACAACATGAGTCCAAGCTTTGCCATGATAGAAAACTATTGCCTTGCATCTGGTCGCGAATTTCGGGAATTTTTCGGTAATCGCTCGCTCCAATTTCATGAGCGGTTGTCGGTAGCATTCCCCATTTTTCATTACCAGAACAATGCGATGCAAAGAACTTATTTTTTAGCATGCAAGTAGTATTTCTGAGATGCAAAATTGTCTTTCAATGTCTCTTTGGCAATCAATTTCCCTGTTTTTGAATGTTTTCAAACCGGACAATCCCCTTATATCAGTAACACATGTCAAACAAACAGTTCAGGAGTAAAACCATCGAAACTTACTGAAAAATCTGGAAAATAAAATCGATTCGTCGATACATTGCCAAAAACAACTACCAGTTGATGATTCGGAGCAGTGTTTGAAGTTCAAGGGTAATAAACCCGAACTTTTGATTCGATATGTGACAATAGATGAAAAATGACTTCATTATTTCACTCCGAAGTCCAATAGAAAGTTATCAGGATAGACTGAACATGATGAACTTGCTTCAAAAGCGCGTTAAAGTGCCGCATTTGAGAAAAGGCAAGTGATGGTTCACCAAGACAATGCACCGTGTCACAAGTAAGTGAAATTGATCTGGCCACCAGCGCCTATTTCCTGTTCTCAGATCTCAAAATAATGCTCGCTGGGAAGAAATTTTCATGGAATGAAGAGGTGATCGCCGAAACTACGGCCTGTTTTGAAGCAAAGGACAAATCGTACTATAAATATTGTAACAGTTGAAGGGTCGCTTTAATCAGTGTATCATCCTTGAAGGGAACTATGTTGAATAAAAACATGAATTTTGCTAAAAAAAAAATTGTTATACTATGATAGACCGGAGGCTTTTCAATTGACTTGTTATCAGTAAAGTATTTAGCTTTTTTTAAAATTACTTTATTCCCACAATTTTATTTCAATATTTGCCTATTTTACATATTTCCTAATAAAATCGCTATAAATAGAAACTGAGCACGAAAATATTTCGCTCACGCATAAAAACTTTGATTTAACTTTATTTGCTGTTATACCCAGAAAAACGGACTATCACCCGAATTGACTGTAAAAATTTTTCTTAAATTACTAAATTTCATAAAACAAGTTTTTTTATACCAAAGATTTTCTAAAGACTTGCATAGTAAATATACTAAATTCTTGAAACACACTAAATTATAATCATTAGACTATAAATTGCCTATGGCTTTGTTGTCCTGCAACCTTCACAATACTGTTATTTACATTTATAAATATTTATATACATTTAAACATACATACAATTGTAAGCATTCCATTTAAATGCATATAAAGGAATGGGGTTCACTTCCCCAGTAAAATTTATTTCAGGTATGCATTAAGCATGCAACATATTTCAATAATTTGCATGTGGCATGCAACAGATTGTGCAAACAAATAACTGTTTAAACATGTGAAATTCACACACACACGTACAAATAAACATAGAGAGGGAAATTTTTACAATTACAGTACTGAGTTTCAATACAAAATGGACTCTTAAATTTATTGCCTCACATATTTGTGCTATTGAATTTCTATCATCATAAATGGTCCCATTAATAACTGCATGATTTTATATTTTAATATACATATGTATATGTATGTAACTATTTGAAAATATATACTTCCATGAATATTAGGTTCGAGCAATTGCTCTACAGGTTGTGTTTGTTTGTAATTATTGATGTGCCAGTAGAAATATGCATTCGAAAATGTTATAAAATGTAAATATTGCGTGTTATGTTATATGTATGTATGTACAAATTTACACAAATATGTTTATTTGCATTTTACGTTCGTAATTAGAAGTGTTTATGCATCCATGTGTGTATATTTGTGTTTATGTGCTAAATTAATCGTTGAAAGTAATAATATTTCAATAATTGCGAGCAGACGACCGCTTATCGGTAATTTTGGCAAAAGTTTCAAATTTTATTGCAAATTGATTTTCGGTGCAATTTATATTTTCATTTTAAAGCTGTGGAATAAAATTACTATGTGGCGGAAATTAAATTTAATTTTTTTTATGTTCGAATTTTTTTATCTTTTTTGATTTTATATTTTACTTAGTTAAATTTTTTTTATTTTCTTTATTTTTTTATTTTTTGTATTTTCTTTTTTTTTTAAATAAATTTAAATTTGTAATTCACTTTAATATACATAATTTATTTAATTCGATTCAGCTAAGTATTTTTAATTTTATTTTATTCTTCTTAATATTGTTAAATTTTTTTTGTTATGTTATTTTATTTTATGTTAGATGGTCCGAATACACGTTAATGTGGCTTTTTGTATTTCGTTCAATTTAGATTTTATAGTTGGTATTGTAAAAGAGGTGATAGGTAGAGAATAGCGAAGAGTAATAATTAATTTTTAGCTAATGCAAGAAATTTCCTCTTATATAACTGATCCAACTAGGTTTTTGTGTGTACATTCAAAATTTAACGTTCGAATATTACAGCGGCTGAGTCGCTTTTCACCTCCTCATGGATCTGCGTACCAGATGTAGTAAGAGATTAGTTGCCTTTTTGCTGCTCAAGTACCTCCAGGGAAGTTTAAAAATGAATACCCCGAAGTATAGTGAACGCCACTATCCTAATCTGACCTATACTTAAACAGAATAACGTGCTATATGATCCACTTCGGGGTTTCCTAATTTTTTTAAGAAAAAAAAAACAGAGGAAATTCAAATCGAATGAGGAATGTTTATTATCATTCGAAAGAACATTCTTTGGCATTTATTTTTTGAAGATTATCTCTTTCAAATGTTAGCCGCGGCTATGTCTAAAATCGTCCATCCCTTGAGTCCAATTTTCAATGACTCGTTCGAGCGTTTCGACTTGTAACTGGCGAATGACACGCGTGATGTTTTGCTCCAAGACTTGAATCAAAGCGGGATTGTCCGCATATACTTTAGACTTTACATATCCCCACATGAAAAAGTCTAACGGTGTGATATCACACAGTCTTGGTGGCCAATTGACCTGCCGTAAACGTGAAATTATCTGTTCACCGGTGCGTTCTCTCAATAAATCCATTGATTGATATATACACTTCCGCTGCTTCAGTTGCACCGACCAATGGCCCGCTGCCTCAATCTTATGCTGAGGTGGCTGCTCATAATACTCCCCCACCGATTGTGAATTGCCAACAACAACAACATCAACAGCAACATCAACTACAACGGGCAGTGAACAAAGAGCCTGGGTCTCGGTCTACTGTAAAAACTACCCAGAAAAATCTAAAGGATCCACTGGTTCTTGGTGTGAATAAAAATTCCGAACTTTGTGTAGCGGATGGTTTGAAATGGCTGCGCGTCTCATCTTTCCACCCTAGTGTGTCCGAACATGATGTCCTAAGCTATGTTTCTAAACATACTGGCATCAGTACTATTTATATGAAATGCGTTATACTCGTTAGAAAAGGTACAAATCTAGCGGAACTAAGAAGAGTTACTTTCAAACTCGGTGTAACGGAGACTTACTATATCAAAGTGGTTGATGCGAATATTTAGCCTATGAATGTAATACTTCGGCCGTTCCGTTTTTTTCCAAGGAGCGGTGCAATCCAGCAAACCCCGTAGCAGTAGCTGCAAATGCAGTAGCCCACGACCCTAGGGCGCTTAAAATATATTATGAAAATGCCTCTGGTCTTAGAAGTAAATCGAAGACTTTGCATGATTTTAGTTCTCATATGACTTATGATATTCTCGTTTTCATTGAGACCTGGCTCAATCAATATGATGCTGAATTTTTTGATCCCAATACCTACAATGTCTACAGAAAAGACCGGGATAGTACCAAAACTGGGTTAACTCGTGGGGTGGTGTCTTAATAGCTGTGCAGAAGAAATATAACACATCGCTTCTTTCGTTGCTGAATGGGGACACACTCCTGGATCAACTATGCGTTTGTATAAATGGATTATCTTCCTTGATTCTATGTACATCCTATATTCCGTCGGGTAGCTTAGAGTGCTTATATAAGGCTCACACAGATAATCTTGTAGACTTAGTCTCTAAGAATTCTGAATCTAATTTTTGTATTAGGTGACTTTAATCTGGGAAATGTCCGTTGGGCGACTGTAGGTGAGAGCCTAGCTTTGTATCCAAATAATGTAATCAGTACTCCTGAAACTTATGTTGTTGACAGCTTACTGAGCGCTAACCTTTCCCAGATTAATGCAATTATAAATAAGTTATCTAGGATATTAGATCTCATTCTTATTAGTGATAATATGAGCTTTTCCCTTGAGGAATGTCTAGACCCTCTGTCATGCCCAGGATTACATCATGTCCCTCTTGCCCTGCAGTTAGGGTTTTATTATTTTAAAAGTTTTGTCGGAGAATCGCACCCTGAAAATTATTGCTTCAAAAATTGCAATTTTGATGCCATTAATAATAGAATCGGCATGTTTGACTGGGAAAATATTTTTGCCGGGCCCAGCGTTAATGAGTGCTTTGATCTTTTCGAGAACAAAGTGAATCAAATTTTTTCCAGTACGATCCCTAGGGTGAAAAAGAAGTGTTATAAAGTTCCGTGGCATACCAAGAATTTGAAAAAACAAAAAAAATTTGAGAAACAAGTTCTTTAAAACATCGTCATCGTCACCACAAACGGACATTGATGGGTTATACCCTTTTTTGTTCAAAAACATCACTGCACTTGCCTATCCTATTCTACTTTTTTTCAGTAAGTCTCTTATGTGTGGTGATTTTATAGACGCAATGAATATAACTTCTATTACCCCGATTTTCAAGAGTGGTAATAAAAGCAATGTCGCCCACTACCGTCCCATTGCCAAACTGTCCACTATAACTAAGTTGTTTGAAATAGTAGTTAAGGACAAGATATATTTTACTGTAAAGAGTTTAATTTGTGCTAACCAGCATGGTTTTATGCCTGGAAGATCTACTGTAACTAATCTTGCAGTATTCTCGAAATCTCATTCCGGCCTCATACAGTAATGGTGAATCTATATTGAGAAATGTTGATGAAATATCTGATCTCGGGATAATCTTTGATTCTAAGTTCCTTTTTCATAGCCAAATAAACTATGTTATTGCAAAATCCTATTCCATGCTTGCGTTTATTCGCCGCTTCAGTACGGATTTCAGTGATCCTTATACTCTAAAATTACTTTTCTCATCTTTAGTACGATCCAAGCTGGAATATGGAGTGTTCATCTGGAGGCCATACCATGCTTGTCATATTGGACGACTTGAGCGGATTCAAAAAACGTTTCTCAGATTTGCTCTTCGTTCGTTACATTTTGAGGATCCAGTCCCGTCATATAGTTCTAGGTGTCTGTTGATCAACTTAAAGTCTTTAAATAGTAGAAGGTCAATCTTATCGCTGATATTTATTTATGATATTATACAGGGGATGATTGACTCGCCATTTCTTTTGGATCGTATACACTTTAATATACCGTCTCGAGCACTACGAAATCATGACTTTTTCGCTATTGATAGAGCTAGAACAACTTATGCATCCAACTCACCAATTGCAAGGGCTATGAGGGAATATAACTTGCTTTCTAACTCGAGGGATATTGATTTTTCAATAAAAAAGTGTAGGTTTAAACTATTATTAATTGATTTTGTGTAATTATTTGCTAAGTAATTATTTAGTTTTGGCGTATTTAAGCTTTCAATCGGAAATAGTCTGTAAGGAGTTTGTATATCATAGATTATACGGAATAAATAAATAAATAAATAAATAAATAAATATAGAAATATATATATATATATATATATATATATATTTTGGCGCTTTGTTACCGCTGAAGCGATTTTCGACCGAGCTCCTCCTCCAATTTGTGGTTTTGCGTCTTGATGTTTTTACCAACAAATGAAGGGACCTACAGTTTATTCTAAGCCGCCTCCGAACGGCTGACGGATTTTTATGAGGAGCTTTATTTCATGCCAGAAGTACACTCGGAGGGCTTGACATTCCCTGCCGAGGGGCGACTGCAATTAGAAAAATTTATTTTCTATAATTTTTGAGGTTGCTCGAACCTGGGCTCAAACCCAGGCCTTCCTAATGGCAGTACGCAATGCTAACCACTCGGCTATCGCGGCAGCCCATTTTTTGGTATAATGTGTGGTAATTGGCATCGCCTTGTTGAAACCAAATGTCGCGGAGATCACGAACTTCAATTTCAGGCATCAAATAGTCGGTTATCATGGTGCGATAACGGTCGCCATTGATGGTTGCGTTCTCACCGGCATCATTTTTGAAGAAATATGGACCGTTGATTCCACCGGCCCACAAATCACACAAATCTTGAATCTATTGAGGTTGTTCTTCATCCTATATGCGGCAATTTCGATTTCGAATTCGTTCCATACGCCAGTCCGAGTTGCTACCAACGGCGCCGAAGCGACTCACCACGGTCTTCGTGTACACTCTCAGCTGCGGCCGCTATATTTTCTTCACTGCGTGCTGGACGTGGTCTATTCGGTCGAATATTATCCAATAATGAATGCTGGGTCTTAATATAGAATCTAATAAATCGATTAATAAATAAGTTTGTTTTCCAATAAGATCTTCCCTGGTTCACTTTCCGGAAGAGGAAATGGTGCTAATGATTATATAAGCTAAATGTTACCTCCTTAAAAAATTTTAGGTAAATTAAATTATAAATACGATTTTTTAGGAATAAGGCAATCCCTGGTCTACTTACCGGAAAAGACAGTGTTCATACTAAACCAACTTACATACCTAATTTCACGTAATTCAACAATGAATTTAAGAATAATCGAATTAATTTTAATCAACGAAATCGGTCCAGAGTTATAAACATAGCATCTAGTATCACTTTCTTTTATATATATGAATTAGAAAAATGGAATCATAAATAAGATTTTTGGACCAGATCGGTTTCGGGAACATTTCCTGAAATAAAAAGTATTCCCTATGCTAATAAAAGATAGATAACCGTTTTCATTTATGTAACAAATTTCAAGTAAATCTGTGCAGCAGATCCCAAGTCCTAGCCCTACTTCGTGGAAGAAAATGTAGTGCTCGTGTTAAACCAATCGTAAAACTAGCTATTTTTAGCTAAATTTTTTAATATAGGTTGATTCCTGATCAAATTATCGGAGTTTTTTTTTTTTGTTCTACTAGTTTGTTCCAGGAGAACTTGAGTAATAAGCGTAGTAACTAACATCACTTGCTTTTATATATCTAGATTTTTTATTTTTTTATTCAATTAATTAGTTTATTATTTTTTTGATGATTTTTTTTTTTTAAATGCACATTTAATTTTGTATTATTTTATTTTTATTTTGTTTTATTTTATTTTATTTAACTCTATTTTAATTTATATTAAATTGTTTTATTTTATATTGTTTATATTATTTTATTTTATTTTATTATATTTTTATTTTTTTATGATGAATTTTTTTTTATTCAATTTAATTTTTTTTAAAAACACGTTTTATTTTGTATTATTTTATTTTTATTTTGTTTTATTTTATTTTATTTAACTCTATTTTAATTTATATTAAATTGTTTTATTTTATATTGTTTATATTATTTTACTTTTATTTTTTTATGATGAATTTTTTTATTCAATTTAATTTTTTTTATTACACATTTTATTTTGTATTATTTTATTTTTATTTTTATTTTTTATTTATTTATTTTATATTATTTGATTTCATTTGATTTCATTTTATTTTGTTTTGTTTTAATTTATTTCTCAATTTTAATATATTTTATTTTATTGTATGTTACAAAAAGTACTTATTATGAACGAAAAATATAATATTAGTTAAAAATAATTTTTTTATTCTAATAAAACTTTCTAAGCTAATATATAATGATCGTCATTGAATCCATATGTTTCAATGCCGTTATTGGCAGCTCTTACCCAGCAATTACCATTTAGCTTTATTATTTCTGGCACTTGAGAATATTTCAAACTCCAATAACACTCTTCCTAAAGCAAAGACCACATTTAATCTTAACTACCGTTTTGAATATGAGTTGAAAATAATTTGTAAAAACAAAAAAGAAATACAAATGCACGACTCACCTGCAAAAAAAAAAGAAAAAAAAGACCGCTGCCAACTAAACTGAAATTCAATATTTGCAAAGGTAACCGTGCGATCCACAGTGAATCATTCGCACACCACTCCACATACAACATACACAAACACAGCGGCGGAATTTATGTGGACAGCAAATGAAGGCAATTCAAATTCGAGCACTCTCATATCAATGAGCGGAAATAGAGCAGAGGTTGAAATAGAGTACGCTTGAATAACTGAATGGCTGCATGGCAGGCATATCAATGGCACTCTAACAGCTATCAACGACACCAAGCAAATATTCCTATGGCGAGGTAAGTGAAGCGACGGAGGGACGGCGCAGGTGTGCGGGGTAACAGAAGAATCAATTCAGTTCACTACCATGGACCGATTTGTTGATTTGCTGCATTTTTTGACTGAAATGTGCCAAATATCAACTGCCAAATGCATGAATGAGTTGCCAGAGAAAATACAAGAAAAAGTCAACACGCATAGACATATACTTATATATATATATCTTCTTTCGTGTACATCTGTACAATATTGTTTTGGGAAATGTTTTTTTTTCTTTATGCTACCAAAAGTTCTGTCACTGCCAAAACACCAAATGGTAAAAGGTGATCGATGGCAGCTGGCTTCCTGATTTCATCTTCATCAAGGTGGAAAAGTCGGTATTCCAAAAAACAAAAAAACAAAAGAAACAAAAAAAAATTCCCAGATTTGTGCAACCAGCGTCCACATTTTTTTTTTAAAGAGTGCGCCTCTCCAATTATTATACTTTTTTTTAACAGTGTGCCCACTTTGAGTTTATATGAAAATAGCTTAAAATTTATCTCAACTATTAATATTGGGCCACATTCGATGTATGGCTTTTCTTACTTCACTTAGTGGCTAAATATATTTCATAGAATATTTCTGACCACCACTTAGGCAGCTTATCTTTCTAATATCATCAAAATCCGATCAGTAATACCATTTCTCTAAACTTTACCAGTCTTGCTCCTTCTAGTGGTCGTTTTTCTAAAATAGAATTATAAACAAAGCCTACTTAATATCTCGACACTTGCGACACCTGGCGATTTAAACGGTTTCTTAAAGAAGAACTCATTTCAAATTGTCGTAATGTTTATTTGCCTATTTTGAAGTTTATTTTTTAATCAATAAGAAAATCGAAAGAAAACTATATCCATCTTTACTGAGGCGAGGTCACAGTTCCCTCCGAGTGGACTCTTTACCTCTTCATTTCAGCATTCTTGGAAGGCGCCACCAAGTTATATCTGAGCTAAAATTTTCAGAAGGTTTCGAAAAAGTAGTTTCATTAGACCTATATTGGGAACAAGAAAAGTATAAAAGAATCATTACATAAGGATTCTAATGGGTGATCCATTTCGAGTTTCACTCTCTTTTTTAAAGAAAAAACACAGAAAATTCAAATTTAATGAAGAATGTTAATTATTATTCGAAAAAACATTCTTTGGCATTTATTTTTTGAAGATTATCTCTTTCAAATGTTAGCCGCGGCTACGCCTCAGATGGTCCATCCCTTGCGCCCAATTTTCGATGACTCCTTCGAGCGTTTCGACTTGTAACTGGCGAATGACACGCGT
This sequence comes from Neoceratitis asiatica, assembly GCA_030068015.2. Taxonomy (NCBI): domain Eukaryota; kingdom Metazoa; phylum Arthropoda; class Insecta; order Diptera; family Tephritidae; genus Neoceratitis; species Neoceratitis asiatica. Next base: position 35,294,114 of record CM061525.1, on the reverse strand, counting down.
GATGTTTTGCTCCAAGACTTGAATCAAAGCGGGATTATCCGCATAGACTTTAGACTTTACATATCCCCACAGGGTAAAGTCTAACGGTGTGATATCACATAGTCTTGGTGGCCAATCGACCGGCCCAAAACGTGAAATTATCTGTTCACCGGTGTGTTCTCTCAATAAATTCATTGATTGATGCAATGTGTGTGAAGTGGCGCCGCATTATTGAAACCAAATGTCGCGGAGATCGCGAACTTCAATTTCAGGCATCAAATACTCGGTTATCATGGTGCGATAACGGTCGCCATTGACGGTTACGTTCTCACCGGCATCATTTTAAAGAAATATGGACCGGTGATTCCGCTGGACCACAAACCACACCAAACCGTTGTTCTTCTGGATAAAACGGCAGTTCTTGAATCTCTTCAGGTAGCTCTTCGTCGCAAATGCAGCAATTTTGCTTGTTAAGATAGCAATTGAGCCAGAAATGGGCCTCATTGCTGAACAAAATTTGGCTTGAAAACGTCGGATCTTCTTAGAACTTTTCAAAAGCCCATAGAGCTAAGCGATGTCACTTGGGAAGGTCGAGCGGCTTCAGTTCTTGCACAAACTGTATTTTGTATGCTTTCAATTTAAGATGTCGACGTTAAATGCGCCAAGTCGTTCCATACGTTAGTCCAAGTTGTTGCGAACGAAGCTGAATCGACTCTCCATGGTCTTCGTGCACACTCTCAGCTACGGCTGCTATATTTTCTTCACTGCGTGCTGGACGTGATCTATTCGGTCGAATATTATTCCATAATGAATGCTGGGTCCCAAGATGGGTGATGGTGTTGCGAATAGTACAGTCAGTATTATTGAAAGAAGTACCTCTACTTGGATCACCCCTTAGTTTAATTAAACCTATATTGGATACCAAATTTCAAGGCCTGATGAGTATAAGATCTTACCAAGATTGAAGAAGGTTCTTTCAAATTGTCACCCATATATTAAATCTCAAAAATCTTATGTTGTATTTATCCTGACCATCTCTTTTGAATATTATCTCTCCCCGGAACCCAGCAGTCTAAGGCACTTGTTATTCCCAATATTATTCTCTCAGTTGCCTTAACTATAGTTCCTCTTTTCTCAATATACTCTTTTACACTCACATGTCTAAATGAGTCCATCAGACTTCTGTTTACACAAGTACTAAGCAGCTTCGTTCCGAGTAAGGTAGATTGTAAAGTCAGTGGCATTTGAATGGCGTCTTTCTTTCAGCGGTTATTTCAAAAGTTAAGCTCGAAGGCATGCGCCACGAGGTCATAAAAAGACACATTCTTCTTTTGATTTGGAATAGACTCGGATAGTGCTTCCTCAGCCCGCAAACGTAGCAGCCCCTTCCGGGCTCAAGGCGACCAATTGGATAACTTTTGTGAGGCAAATGCAGTGTTTCAGAAATGAGTTCTTAGAACAGAGCTTAAAACTCATCTTATTGGTATTCAGTTTTGATAAACAGAAGGAACTACGAATATACATACCTTAAGGTAAAGGTAACTAGAAGCAGAGATTTTGGCAGATAGTCTATATAAATATTTCGTTAACCCTTATATGTAAATAGATCTCCTCCGAGAATGCCTGCAAATTTAGAGGTCCAAAGAACTACATATAAAAAGGAAAAAAATTCTTTTATTTCATATCTAGTATTTTAGTGCAAGTAGAGGGCAAAAAACACATCAACTTGCCGCGTCACAGAGCAAAGTTCAATCACTGCCAATAAAGATTTTCAATTGATTTTCATTTGCTGTCGCTTGATTGCCATTTGTAGTTGTTATTACTGTTGTTTGTGTTGTTGGCACAATAGTTGTTTTTTTAGTAGGCACTACTACTACACTTTTTTCTTTTTTCCCTTCCCCAACAAAACTCCAAAGACTGCCGCTGTGTTTTTATGCACGTGGTGAGTGAGGCAGCACTGCTGCATGCCTGCCAAAGGACGTCATTTGCAAGCAATGGGTATTGGCTAAAACAGAGTGTGGTTGCCATGGTTCAACTGCCAACTATGTTGCCGGCAAACACCAGCATCCCATCGGCTGTAGTAACACCTAAAACCCACTCCGCATTCGCTACGCTCAGAACAGACTGCCATGAATAAATGGCAACGAGCCGCCGAGTGTTGAGTGCCTGGCTTAGCGCATTTGATAGTTTGGCTTAGGACGACGACAGCAGCAGCAAGGCTGTTGGGCTGTAAGTATGTAGCTGGGAGAAAAAATACTAGTCGGTTTGCTGGGAGCTGAGCTGCACAGACAAAAAAAATTGCAAAAAATGTAAATAAGAAAACTAGAAAAATAAAACTGGTTTGCTTCGGACAAAATGCTGCTCGCTGCAGACGCGTAAAATAACAGAGTGAATGATATAATGAAAATGCTTTTTTCATTGATACGAAGTGTGGGAATTTTGTGTGCGAAGGAATGTGTTTTTTATGTTTTCCCATGTACATACGTATGTATGTATGTATGCACTAGTGTTTGGTTGTTGATTGGCGCAAGAGCATGATGGCAAAGTGAAGCAATAAGGGCGTTGTTGGTAGGCGCGTCTGGCCTCAAATGGCACGAACGTCGCTAATGCGTTTTCAATTAAAAGGATTTGTGTGCGAGCGCACGCTCCATCAGACACACACAGATACTGGAACAAACTCGTATAAATGTAGTAAGGAAGAGCTAACTACGAGCGACACCATATACAATAATAAAATAACGGTGAGTTGTAGGAAAAGTATTATTAGATAGTCTTATATAATTGTGCAAAAATAACCTAATGTTTGATAATTTTTTTGAAGAAGTAAAAAAACTTAGACATGTGCGCTCTTCTACAAAATGTTAATTTAGGTTTCCTTTATACAATCGAAAATTTTTAGTGTCGGGTGTCAAAAATGGCGGCTCCAGCAAAAGGTGTTTTGAAAACCGACCTCATCTGCGGGCACGATACAGGTCGCAATTCGTCGCAGATAACCGAAACGATCTTGAAGACTAAATTCCATAGAGGCACCCCAACCTAAAAACATTAAAAAATTCGTTATAGAAATAAAATGGCGACTACTTGAAAATTAAGTATCGTTTTTTCGCATGATTTTTCCAATTTGGCCGGCTGTAAAAAATCATTACTGATCAAAATATTGCGATTTTTTAGATTATAACGCCGGAAAATTTTGTCTTCTTTTAGACGGGAAAAACGCGAAGTTGATTGGTTAAATGGTTCAAAAACGAGAATGCCCGCAGATTCGAAACATCTTGTTTCGAGAAAACGCGTGTCAAAGTTTGAAAACAGTTTCTGTGTACAATTTTAGTTACTCCATCTATTTGTCTAAGAGTATGTGAACTCATAGGTTTCTACGGTCACTAAACACGAATTTGAGGTTAGATTTGGAAAATTCAAAATGACGGATCCAATATGGCGAACTTAAAAAGTAAAATTTTTATCATTTTGAATGAAACTTCGTTTATATTGGTTTTTCGGGTCGCTGAACACAAATTTAAGGTCAAATTTGACAAATTCAGAATAATGGATCCAATATGTCGGACTAAAAAAGTGAAATATACATTAATATCAATGAAACTTTGAATATAAGGATATTTGGGGTCGCTGAACACGAATTTAAGGCGAGGTTTGAAAAATTGAAAATGTCCAATCCAATATGACGGCCAAAAAGTAATCTTGAATAATGTATATGAAATTTGGCAAACTTGTTTCTGAGCGTCCGCCAACGCTCAAGACATAGGTCTGTTCAAAGCCGTGTAGCGACGGAACTAATTCACGGATCGAAAAAACATTTTACCAACATATTCTAGACACTTTGAGCCTTCGATTTGTAAAATAAAAATATTAATCGATTTTTAAAAAAAATTTTTTTGAAGAGGACTCAAAATGCTATGGAATTCTAACTTTAGGTTCTTTTTATAAGAAATCAATTTTTTATAATATTTATTTTAACACTAATTTTTATTATAACTTTTTTTAATTTTTTTATTTCATTTAATTTGTATACCTTTCATACACATGAAATGGTATATTTACTTTGGTCCGAAGTATGCGAGTACGAGAAGGGGAAGAGATAGACTCACCAAAATTTATACCGATCGTATCAGAATGACAAGCTGAGTTGATTTAGCCATGTCCGTCTGTCCGTCTCTCGGTCTCTCTCTTTGAATGCAAACTAGTCGCGCAGTTTTTAAAATATATTAACCAAACTTGGTAAAAAGTTGCACGTATACGTTTAAACGATCATTTGTCGGAACTGGCCAGATCGGATCACTATAGCATATATACTACCGATTTTTCAGATTTGAAATTTTCAAATTCCATAAATATGTAAGAATGTAAAATTTTAATATACTACACATAAATAATGAATTGCATATTGGTTCTGAAAATCGAACGAATATAACATATAGGCCTCATGCAACTAATTTGTTCAGATAAGAGGTTTTGGGTCAAAAATGCTCTAAAAAAGGTCTAGAAGCATGAAATGTGGTATTTTTCAGACGTAAATTCAAGTTTATATTGACACTGAAAATATCAATATCGAATTTTGCAATTTGCGATAAATTTAACAAGTTCGCGAAAGGTATAAAGACTTCGGCATAGCCAATAACAGCCGTCTATAGTGTTATTTAATTTAATTTAATTTAATTTAAATTCATACATTTTTATTTTATTTATTTTGTTTTAATTTGTTTTATTTTATTTTATTTTATTTTAATTTCATATTTTTTCTTTTATTTTGTTTTATTTCACTTTATTTTACTCTATTTTGTTTTGCTTTTTTAATTTTATTCTATTAACATTTATTTTATTTTATTTTCTTTTATTTATTTTTTATGATCTTGAAATTGTTTGTGTTTATTTATTTTATTTTATTTTAATTTTTTTGTTTTATTTTATTTATATTTATTTAATTAAGCCCAATTCTCCTCCCGTCTAACTGAAACAAGGAGCGCCAGCTGCGTAACGTATGGATTTTGCCGAGTCACGAAAGCAAGAGTTTGTTAAGCGTCGAGATTTAAAACTGCTCAGCTACAGAAAATAAATTCATCAGCTGAAAAGTGAGTCTGTCAATAACAATTGAAATCTTGACATAAACGGCAAAACAGTTCACATAGTTCAAAATTGATTTCGAAAATTTTAAAAATAGTGGTCTAAATTGTCGTGATTATCGGCTGGAACAATTAAAATTGACTTCACCTAAAAGAAATGAACTTCAAATCGGTCCGTGTAGAACGTTGACTAAAAAATCATTGCTAATATTTCTCTACGGCTAGAGAGCGTGGGTGGTTTTATACAAAAGTTTTAAGCGACTAGTATACGGAGGAAGATTTTGTAGGAAATCCCATTCCAAATAACTCAAAACGAACAATTGTTTTTAAACAGACTCAATTTCATCAGAATGGAGTTTTTAATTATGATTCCACACAACCGAACCGTACTCCAATATTGGTCTTACTAATGACGTAAAAAGTATTTTCGTAATATAAGGGTCTCTAAATTCTTTAGACTATCGCTTAGTAAAGGCAAGGGCACCTTTAGTTTTCAGTACAGTGGTATTAATATGAAAAATGAAATGGAGTTAAGTACCCATTGTTACACCCTAATCAACAAAACTACATATTTGTTCTACCCTATAGTTGTTTACTGTGTAAGACAGTAGTTGAAGATGTTTTCGTGTAAATAACATGGTTTTACATTTGTTAAGGTTAAGAGGCAAATCATTGTAATTTCACCAAGTTACTAAATTCTTTAAATCAGTTTGTAAGAAACACTTTTCGTTAATTGGATTGTATGATTGAAAAAATGTTACATTCAGAGATAGGAAGATATCCATTGAAGAAGACTTGGTTGAAATCCAAGAATATCTAGTTTGATAGTAGTAATTGATTTATTTTGTCGAATGATTTACTAAATTAGTAAGAGTAGATTTCCCTTTGCAAAACCCATGCTGGGAACTGGAAATTAAGGGAAATATGGAGAAAGTTAATCGGGCAGTAATAGTGGCTTCAAAAAGCCAAGGTATAGCAGATATCTCTGCTATTCCTCTATAATTTTCAATCGAAGATTTACTACCATCATTAAAAGCAACGAAATTATAAATAATATTTTTCATATCTAAGGAAAAATGCCTTGTTTTAGAGATGCATTTTATTAATTTTTTTTTAAATTTTTTTTAAATTTAATTTTATGTTGTTTTAGTTTATTTAATTTTTTAAATTTTTTTATATTAATTTATTTTATGTTCTTTTAGTTTATTTAATTTTTTAAATTTTTTTATATTAATTTATTTTATGTTGTTTTAGTTTATTTTTTTTATTTTTTTTTTTTAATAAGTTTCCCTTTATTTTTTTTTAAGTTATTAAAATTCTTTCATGAGGAAGACAAAACAATTAAACCCTCACCAAAAATGTTGCATGTGTATAACTATGGAGGAGAGGAGTGAGACTGTGTGTGTGTGTGTTGCGTTAGATTTCGCTATGCATAAATTTGTATGATTTGTTCGAGAGCAACGTGAATTTTTATTAACTAGTATATTCTTTGTGAAATTTTCAAATGAGTTAGAGTTCCGAATGAATAAAATAAAATAGATAAAAATGCCTTCGCAAAAGAAAACTCTTAAATTTATATGTATGGAGGTGGCTTTGTATGTATGTGTAAAAAAAAAATTAAAAATTCGTGCCATTAGACTTTGAGCCCTGCAGTGAATGAAAGGAGAAATTACACAAATTCGTCTATTGATTTCTATCAGCTACCCACTGAGGTCATGAATGTCAATTCACGAACACTTTAGCAATCATACATTCATACAAATATATATGTAAGCATTCCGAATCGCTTTGAATTCATTGTTCTGCTGCTGTCATATAATTTCATTGACTTGTGGTGGAGCTAAAATGGAAGAATTGAAAAAAATACAGTAAAAAAAGTACAACAAAAAACTAAACAGAAAAGAAGAAACTGAAAATTTGTCACAAAGCGTCAATTGGCAAACAAAACGCTTCTGACAAAGTGGCAGCTCACCCAGTTCATTTCAACGGTGACTAAAGGAATGAATGATCCGGAAAAATTGCGGGTGTCTCTGTGTCTGTCTGCCTGCCTGTATATTTGTCACAATTCCACAAGCCATTAGTTCGCATTGTCTTCAAATTCAATAAGGAAGGAAGGAAGGAAAGCCTAATTTAAATGGCATTCAATTGTTAAATCAATATATATGAAGTAGTATGAAAGGACGATTGCAATGTGTATATATGTTAGTTTTGTTTAAATTAAATTTAAAAATTATTAAAAGAATAAATTTTATAATTTTTTTTTTAAATACTTACTCGTTATAAAATATCATACAATATATATTGATATATCAATGAAAATTTTTTAATTTTTAAATAATTGCAAAATAGTTAAAACTGAGATTTTAAGCTAAAAGTGCTTGAATTCTAAGCAAGATCGATTTTTCCTTTATGGAGTAATCTTTTTGTGAATCCACACAAAAATTTATTTATGGTCGCATTTAGGAAAACATTTCCAAAAACCTACTCATTCATTTAATGCTCCAAGTCATCATTTTATGGATGTTTTTGAATTGTCCTTGCGGAATTATGTTAATTTTTTTTTAATAGGGGTGGATAAAAAAATGCCTACCTCACCATCATTGCTTCATCAGGTGGTCACGGTATGTACCTCTTTCAGGTCACTACTAAACTACTAATAAACCGTGCTTCTAACGGGGTTTCCCATTATTTCAAGGTATCCTGCTTTATATCCTCTTTGGTGGAGATGGTAATCCCTTGTCTCTTCAACTTCCACATTTTCTTTTTTTCAAATGCTAATAAGTCGAAGGAAGCACCCCCACTTATTACCAGTACAGCTTCGCCTGAAACTCTACGGTATGCCGAAACTACTCTCAGAGCAGCTGTGCGATAAACTTTTTCCAGGGCTGTATGTAAGTTATTCTTCCTCAGTGAGTCTGCTTTTAGCTCTGCTCCGTAGAGCAAGACATTAAGTGTTGTTGACATCAAGAGCTTCCGTATTTCCCAAGTCGGTCCCCCTATATTGGCCATCAGTTGAGTTGGAATGTTATTTTAGACGCCTTTTTTGAGACCAGTAAGCAAGCCTAGAGTCCAATCCTTCACTCAAGTAATTGAAAACTTTTTGTTTTATTAGAGTCTTCTTGGCTGTCCTCATGTCTATTTTAATGGAAATATGCTTCCTTGTTAGTAATACCAGCTCATTTCTTTCAGTGGCAGATTTAAGACCTCGCGCGTCAAGCCAAAATTTTGCTCTTAATCATCTTATCATCGTTACTGACGATCCAGAGGTCTGGGCCGAGAATTGATTCCTGCACTGCTCCCGACGTGAGACTTAAGTGGTGTTGTTCTTTAAGTAGCTCCTCATCATTAGGCTGAGATACAGGGTAACTTGTAAAACAACTCGTCTGTCTTTGCGGCATACTCTATGCGCTACTTCTACACTTTTCATAATATTCTCATTTGACATTCCATTTTTTGAATTGAATAAACATGTGCTGAAAATTACCAAGCCTTACAAATAGACGGCGCTGCCGTTACTGACTTCACCTTTTTTCAGATAATACTAACCTTCAAAAGGAAACCATTCAAATTTCATTATAATCCACTGGACTACTTTTAAATATTATTTTCAAAACGATAGCTCAAACACAATTACTTGTTTGACTTTTACACTACTTTTTGTTTCAAAAACCCTTTAAAGCAAACTAATGGCAGGAAAGGTATTATAAGGACTCCGTTTCGTCAGGAACAATTATAAAATGCTGGTTTGCTGACCACAAATATGATCATAGAGACATCGATGACGCATCAGAAGACATAAAAAAACAACGAGACCTTTTTGAATGATAGAAAACAGAAGTTTAATAAGGAAGCTGGCATCATAACGATATCAAAAGATGCCTTTATACTGCTTGAGCAGTTAATTATAAGAAATCTCTGTTCAAAACGATTGCCGCTCTTGCTCACTGCATATCATATAGAAGAACGTGTTGATAATTATGACCAGTGGCTATGTTCAAGCATAAGAACTCGCAATTTTTTATGTCGCTATGTGACAATGATCCATCACTTCGCTTCGAAAGCAAAACCAAAAAACCGAATTTTCTTTGTTAGGTAGGGTACTTTTCAGCCAGTATGTTACCTTATTGAATTAAGGACAAGTGACTTTTCCTTGCCGTAACGTCTCATAGAACGAGTTATAACCATAAGAAAAACTCGTTAAGTATGTGTACGTCTCAGGCACTATTCTCCTCTCGAAATAGATTACAATGTATGAACTAAATTTTAAAATTTTAATAAAGTTTTTTTAATGTATTGTATATGAAATGGTCTGTAAGCTTAGGGAGTATGAGGAGTAGCTGGCTCCTTAGTTTTTTCTACACGACTCCATCCCATCCCTGTGAGAACATTAACAATTACTTTGTTTATTGGAGAGCGAGAGTTGAATGTTGAACTTCACGACCATCTGCTGTAAAGAAATACTTCTGTCAATAACTCAGCAGATTATCCATCATGTTGGTGATAGTCACCACAATGTGAATAATTTCTTTTTCTTCAGCGAAGTCCTACAACGTTTTACGTTTTTCACGACTTTAATATCTCGATGGAAAGGTTTATTGCTCGCTGACGAGTGAGAAATTGTGACCCGTTGCTGAAAAAAATTTTGTTGGAACTATCGCGATTCACCTCTTGTTGTTTAAAGAGCTAATAGACATAACTACAGTTGTTGTGTGAACTTGACTTTATATGGATGTAGGTGTAAGTCCTAGCGCAAAGTACGCCATAATGTGCCTTAAGAAAGTTCCAGCTCTTGAGGCAGTCGAAAAATATACATATTCGGTTCTTCGGCTACACTTTCACTAACAGCAGCGATATTTGAGGTGCAACGTGCAAAACATAGGCTTTGAAATATCTATAACCGATCTAATCTATTCAGATTTCTTTAAAATGTTATGAATTGCTTGAGTAGTTGAACGATTATGTGCACCATAGCCTCCTCTTAAGGCACAAAACGTGTCCACTTTTGAATCGTCTTTTATTTGTGCCATAGGTTTCAACTGTTTAGCGCATTGTGCGGTTGTTAGGCGATCCATTTTCGAAAATGCCTTACTTTTAACTAAAACAAAACGTGTTGGGTTTGACAGTTAAGCTTGATAGTATCAAAATACAGCCCTGCATTTTCGAACCAATAAATGGATAACCCTTAATTAACACTTAAATAAAAATAAAAGTTTGGAGTATAGCCTTAACAAAAGCCTATTTTTCGACCTACTTAGACAAATAAATTATTTAATTTTCCTGGTTTAATTAAGTGGCCAACTTAATTAGTAAATATTTGAATATTTAACATCAAATTATAACATTAATTTCGAGTCCTCTATCCATAGTAATAAAAAAAATCTCTTAATATGAGCTCCAAATGTTAAGCCACGCTAAAATACATATTTCAACGTTCCCATCCAAATATAATCCTCTAAAAACTAGGTACTTATACAAATGCACAGACGACACCACGTCGTATGAGCAACTTCTGGCAGCGCCAGTAAAGCAGAAAAGAAGAAGAAGAGTGTGAGCAGAAAAATATTGTGGCAGACGAAAAATTTGAAATCACGTACATTGTTTACAGAGCTTACAGCAATGCAGCAGCAGAAGAACACCAATGCACAAGTAATTTAAAGCTGCATAAACACAAATATACATACATATCTACATACCTACATACCAACATACCTACACATTTAGTTTACATATCTAGTATGAATATTTGTGAAATGTATGGAGTACGTTAAATTATTTTTCGGCTAAGCGATTAAAATTCAACGCTCAGCGTGCATGTACAAATCTAATAATTCTTTTTCCAAACTGTCACTCCATTAGCGTCGAAGAAAAATATGCTAGTACGCTTATAAGAGAGTTTCGGCTATGATTATATGTGCATAACATAGTTAGTTATGTGGGTGTTGAATCGGCCAAGTTTAGCTACAACCGGATGGCAAAGGATGAATGAATGAGTTGTTGGCCGGAGAATTGGATTTTATGTAATTTGCACTGTAAAGTAGGGGGCGAAGCACTGAATTCATACTAAAATAATGCATTTCTTCGAAATGGCCATCGTCGAAAGTTATACAAAATTTTAAACTTTCTGTAAAAATACTCCAAAGGAAAGTGCGGGAAAGGGAGTACAACTGTGTAATGCGCTAAAAAAAAAAAAAGTGATAGGATGGCCATTGCACGCACAGGCAAAGTGTAAAAAATATATATTTTATAAATTTTGAAAAGTATCTGCTTTGGGTGCGGATGAAAACTTCACAGCTACTTCCGTGCGTATGTTGGCTGTTGCACTGAATTACAGTAAATAAATAGGAAAGTGCCAAAAAATGGTATGGATAGCAAGCGGTAGTACTAGAAGAGTTACGAGGCATACTTTTGGGTGAATAAAAATAAAAATCTTAATTTATACAGTGGAATATTAGTCAAGAAAACCTAAAAATTATACTTAACAAATTATTTTTGAACAGAAAATAATTTTGTTTATTTTAAATAATTTATTTTTACTTGAAAAATATGTTCGGTTTATGAAGAGTTATACAGTGGTCATTCTGTTATTATACGAATTTTTTTTCCAAAGTTTTATTTATAATTAAATTAATTTTTTCCTGTAAACTACTTCATTAAATGAAAGCAAAGTATTAAAAAAAAAAAATCGAAAATTTTTCGTTTATTCAAATTCAATATAAGTCAAAAATTTTGACTGAGTAATGTTCAGCTATTATGTGAGCTTTGAAGATTTGACTTTAGAGTTCAAACAGACTTTTCTTATAATTAATAAAAAATTCTGATAAATTAGTTAATAGGCAGCACTCCATAATCCCGCCTTTGAAAATACAGACAACCGATTTTTCCCTTCAACTTCAACTTAGATGAGAACTGCATAATTTATTTCGCGATTAGAGAACGCATCAATCGCATCTTCACGTGTACTTGAATAAGAAGAAGAAGTGGATGATTCAACAAATCGATGCTTTGAGTGCTTAAAGATGCAATTGTTTCGATGTGTGACAGCTCGCAGTGTGGTGATGAAGAGTGGTGCGTATAGATGATTGGCTTTCCTTGTTTCTTGAAGCACAACTGGCAAATAAATGGTTGTATAACACCAATTTTTGTTCTGCGTTGTTCTAGTCGATTACGACTTATCCAGTTTTTGCACAAAAAAAAAAAAAAAAAAAAAAAAAAAAAAAACAGGTAGCCATTTGCTTGTTGGAAGTATGTATATTTGATGGATTCAGCCCATATTGAAGCTTCCATGTATTCGACCGCTCAGATATTCGGCTGTTTATATACGCGTAAATTCATGATTCATCTCCTGCATCAGTATCGTATTTTTTAACATTTCTGTCGATAAATCGGCATGAGCTTTTTTTAAAGCGATTGACAATTTGCGTGAGATTCAGCGTGAACAATTTTTTTTTACACTCAATTGTTCATGCAATATTGAATTATGCTCGTCCCACTCATGCTTATAGTTGTCTCAATCTAATGATAGCATTAATAGTTTCCGGAACAATAACTGTATTTGGACGACTTAAACGAAATTCGTTTTGGAGTGATCTACGAACTCGGTTGTATTCACTACAGCATCGATAAGCAGTGGTCCTTGATGGAGCTTCATCGCCAGAGACTGGATTGAGTTCATCGATGCATTGCTGCTGAGTTAATCCAGGTCGAAAGTTGTAAAAAATAATCGCGCGAAAATGTTCGCTATTTACAACCATTCTTGGCCGAGATGAAAATTTTAACACCACAAATAGCTCTCGCATGTCAAAACGATCTGCATATGTATAACATCAAAAAAGTCAACCTTTACGATAAAGTTATTGATTGACATATTGCAGCACTAGGGCTGAAAGGTATAATAACTTTGTCTCAACTGTATAAGTATAACAATAAAGAGAGATAATCCGGCCAAAATTTATATCGATCGTAAGAGAATAACGAGCTGAGTTGATTTACTCAGACTCATCTGAGCGTAAGATATCGTATTTTTCAAACGTTAATTTAAATAAATATTCCCACTAAGCCGAATTTCGCAATTTGCAAAAAAAAAAATTATAAGTTCATGAAAGGTATAAAGACATCGTCATGGCCGAAGATAGCCATTCTTTCTAGTTTTAATTGTTTTTTAGTTATGATTAATTTCATTTTGTATAAAATAAATATATAAGTAATGATTAATTAGTTGAAATGAGATTAACTAGTTTATTTCTGAATATTAGTTTTTAATATAATTATTTGTTTTTATTGGTTTATTAACTTCATTTCTAAAATTATTTATATTCTGTAGATTATCATTTCAATTTACAAGCTTTCACATTTAATTTAAGGAATGAGAAAATATATATTAACTAGGTATTGTACATTTCCATAAGTGAAGATTAACTCAAAAATGATTTACTAATTAAGGGGATTTAATTGACTTTATAGTATTGAATTTATAGTTTTAATATATTATTATATTTAATTTCTTATTAATATCCTTTTGATTAATCATAAATAATTTATATAAATATACAAAACTGTCTAAGGGGGTATTGTAGTATAGAATTTTGGAAAATTAGTTTCTTTTTTGCATTTTTAAAGTTTTACTATTTAAAAATATGTCTGTAAGAGGATGTTTCAAAATTCAAATTATTTTCGGAGATACAGGTATTTTTCCGAGACTTTAAACGCGTTTTTCTCTAAACTGTCTTTTTCAAAGCGACACCCACGATTCTCAAGTTCCACTAGACCGATTTACTTGAAATTTTTGGAGAGTCACCTTTATAGATTTCTCTATGTCTGAAATTACGCTCATCCGCAAAATTAAATTTTTAGTATTTTCAAAAAATTCCAAAATTCCACAAAAGGGTTAAATAATTTTTTTTTTCAAACAGTCCCCATTTTGCGACATTCCTCTAGATTAATAATTTTTTTTTTTTTCAGATTGCTAGAAGGGCTGAAATCGTGGGTATGACCACGTAACAATTTTTCACGACCCCCCCCACTTCATCTGTTGTGAATTCGTGGAATTAAAAAATTCTTTGTATTTAATTTTTTTTTGTCAATAAATAACTTATAAAAAGATGGATGGTAAAAATATTGCTTGCTTTCTTTCCACAGAACTTCAAAAATTACATGAAACTCATCCCCTCGACTAGAATACCTCCTTAATAATGAAATGAAATGAATACTATTTTCTTATATTTTCGCTAAATATTAAATTTTCGATTTAATTTACTTAAATGTGTAGTATATTTATTTAATCCAAATAGAAAAAACTGAGCTGAGCTGAAGAGCTAAAATTCAATAGTTTGTATTATTTTAAATTATTAATTAATTAAAATTTTTGATTAATTAAAAAATTAATTATAATTTATTTATATTTTTCCTTTTTAAATTTAATTTCATTACATTTATCAATCGACATATAAATAACTTCAATATTAAATACAACCGACTGAAGAAATAAAACACATTCCCAGTAATAATATTTTCTATAATTAGTGTTTAGTTAGTTGATCACTGAATAATTCTTTTTTATTTAATTTGAAATTTAATGCCACTGTTGCTATGTGGGGAAATAATGTTGTTGAAAAAAAAAATGACAAGGCGGTGATCACAAATTGGAGTATTATATATATTCCATAACATATATTTATAATAAATCCGGCACTCTACTTTCAATCGCATAAGTGCTCTTGAAGAAAGTTTCAGATACGATTTCTTCGAATATGAATTAAATGAATTAAAAATTATAAAAAGTTAATCCCACCACTGTTCCTCGAAATCAACAAAACTGAAAACATATCTAATACATATAAGGAACAACTCAAAGAGTTAATACCAAATGCGTTTTGTTTCATTTTCCCTGCTTTCCTCTTCTTTTCACTCTGTCTTCCGTAACAGCTTTCCCACAAGCATTCGCATATTTTGCTGACCCCATCACACGCAACGCAACTCCATTTCGTTGGGCGATTTATTTTTCATTCACAAGTGTATTTTAATTTCCGGCAAATTTCCTAATGCAATCTCCTCAATTGCAAAGCGCGACGAGCAATGACGCTTACCACTGAAGATAGGACATTCTTCGTATGCAATGTATGAGGATGAAGAGCTGAAAATGCGCACAGTGAAAATGTAATGGATGGAAACAATTTACTGTCATGTGTGGGTATGCGAGGGGGAAAAATTGGTAATGAATGTGAATTTGCAGTAGATATGGCTATGATCAGCGGCTAATATACATTCGAATATAATTTAACTGGTTTTGTTGACACGATTTAGGTGTGGGGTTGCTAAATATATTTTTTTCCTTCATATATTTTTTCTTCCAATATTTAACAATTGGGTCTCTAGATAAACCAAATTTATTACCACTAATTTGGAAGCTAAATTAATTAAAACAAGATAAGTTAAATTGAAACAAAGAAAACGTATCAAATGTAATAAAACAGAATAAAATATGTAAAAATAAATTAATTAAATAACATGAAACAAAGAAAAGAATAAAAATAAAAATAAAATTAAAAATAAAAAAAAATTAATAAAAAAAATTAAATAACCTCAAGTAAAATAAAGCAAAATTAATTAAAATTAAATAAAGTAAAATAAACTAAAATAATATGAAAAGAAACAAAGAATAAAAAATACTATAAACTAAAATGCAATAAAATAAAAAAAATTTTTAAAATTTAAAAAAAAATTTAAAAATTATATAAAATAAAAAAATTTAAATTTTATATAAAAAAAATTATAAAATTTGAAATAAAGTAAAATTAAATAAAATATAATAAGAACAAAATTAATTAGAAAGAAATATAAAAGTAAAATAAAAATAAAAATATAAAATAAAGAAAAAAAAAATAAAACGAAAAAAAAATAAAAAATAAAATAAAATAAAATAAACCAAAATAAAATAAAATAAAATAAACTAACCAAAATAAAATAAAATAAAATAAAATACAAAAAAATAAAATAAAATAAAAATAAAATAAACAAAAAATTAAAATAAATAGCTAAGATGAAATAAAATTTGATAAAATAATATTAAAAAAAAATTATTTAAAATTAATTATGCTAAATTAAATTAAAATAATTTATGTAATAAAATAAAAGGTCAATTGGAAAGTTCCCGGCCTGACACATAGATGGCTCTACTAGGACTAAATCCATATGATTTTTGGTTAGTCCTAACCTTCATAGGACGAATGTATAAATTTGACAACTGTCGAATAATTAATTTGTTAATTCTAACAATTTAAGTGAAGCAACTTTTGTTATTGTGAAAAAATGGATAAGAAGGAATTTCCGGTGTTGATAAAATGCTGAGCCATACACTGCCGCAGGAATATCAACAATCAAAGACTGGTATGCTAAGTTTAGACGTGGTGAAATGAGTACCGAAGTCAATGAACGCAGTGGACGCCCAAAAGAGGTTGTTATCGATGAAAACATAAAAAAAATTCATGAAATGAATTTGAATGACCGTAAATTGCAATTGAATTAAACAGCAGGCACTCTAGAGGTATCAACTGAATATATACATCATATCATTCACGAATATTTTGGTATCAGAAAACTCTGTACAAAGTGGGTGCGGCGCGAGCACACTTTAAACCAAAAACAACCACGAGTTGATGATTCTGAGCAGTGCTTGGGGATGTTCAAGCTTATTAAACCCGAGTTTTTGCGTCGATATGTAACAAAGGATGGAACATAACTCTATCATTTTACTCCGAAGTCAAATTGACAGTCATCCGAGTGGACTGCACACGATGAACCTGCTCCAAAGCGTGGAAAACCGCAGCAGTCGGCTGGCAAGGTTACGGCGTCTCTATTTTGGGATGCACATGAAAAAAATATTCACTGGTTATTTTGAAAATCAAAGGACCATTAATTGCTACTATTATATGGCGTTTTAGACCTTTGTAAGACAAAACCGCCGAAAACCGGCCGCATTTGAAGAAAAAGTAACTATTGTTTCACCAAGACAATGCACCATGTCACAAGTTCTCCCTGCGGATTAGGGGTTCAAGAATTTACCCGCGGTAAGGCATGCCTGTCGTAAGAATCGACTAAAATCCGGTTTTTATCCAGCCAGGGACTTTCACTCCCGCAATGTTCCCCGAAGCCCTATTTGGAGAATTTTCTGCGGCTACAACAACAACAGCAACCGTGTCACAAGTCAGTGAAATCGAAAGCGAAAATTCTTGAATTGGGCTTTGAATTGCTTCCACATCCACCATATACTCCAAATCTATTCCCCAGCAACTATTTCCTGTTCTCACATTTCAAAAAACCACGAAAATCGTATCGAAAGGTTGGAATCATTGTTTCACCCTTGAAAGAAACTATGTTGAATAAAAAAAAAAATTATTTTGCCAAATAAATATGTTGTACTATGGTAGTCCGGGTACTTTTCAATTGACTTCATATATACGGATTAAAAAAAATTCAAATAAACAAAATTAATATAAATTAAAGTACATAAACAAAATGAAGTGCTAAATGCATATTATGCAATTATTTAGTAATATATTAACATATTAGTTTTTAGAATATTTATTCAATTATTTGTGATTCTCACATGTATTTTCTCAAGTCAATTTTAAAATTGCCACTTTGCTTTTATTAATATAAATAATTTAAAAAAATCTTGCTGGAGTCGAAAATTCAATTTTAATAAATTTCATAATTATAACTATTGCTTAAATGGCCTCAGTTATCCATGATTACTACTATTCGCTGGTGAGCGACTCAACAGTTCGAGTATTCATTCAGCTGTCTATCACTACACCTGCATCCTAACATACCTTCAAATTCACAGTGTCTGGCTATCGCCTAACAGGTTATCACCTACCCATCACTATCGTCCTCTTCAGTAGCCCATCATTTTCGCTTACCCTTCAAAGGTTCAACAATTCATGAAATTTTCATTTCCTACAAATCAACAAACCACAATTTATGCCAAAATCACGTTAATCAAATACCCGCTTGAGTACATAAATACATAAATATTCAATATATATTTTTTGCCGCCAAATAGCTGTTGCAACCTTGCAACTCAACAACACTAGCAAGTACTCAACAACAGCACATTGATAGTGTGATAAAGTCATGATTAGCCTCATCAGTAGCACCAAACAGTTTCCTAACTCTATGCTGCGTATATAAACATATTTATATATATATCTACTTTGATATGTTGACTGTTAGACTATTGAGTGACTGAAGTTGCAACAAAACAAACTTCATAACACATCAAAAATTTTCATGCCACTTTTCGAGTGTACCATCATCCGTCTATGCTACGTATGCCTTGATTGGTGGTGCACGTATATTGCGATAAACAAATATTGCCTCGCACCGCGACCTCTTGTAGGTATATGGATTCCCTACAAAGTGGCAGCCTCATCAGTGTTGTCAGCCAGAAAGTCACAATAGAGCACTACATACACACATTTGTATGTATATGTACATTATTAGCATTGTTGTTGTTGTTGTCGCTGTTATTGTTTATGAATATAGCATATGCACCATCATTGAGCTCTGCTATATCTACATACAAACTCGTATATATTTGTTTAAATGAGTTTTACTAAGCTATGGTATTTTCAAGCCAACGCGTATATACATATATGCATGCAGTATGTATGTGCCTGTGGCTTGTACTCGTATTTGTAGTCAATTATTTCATTAGCATCACCGCAGCGGGCGGTGCAAATTGCCTAGCTCACTTTTGTGGCACGTGCTTGTTGGTATGCCTCATATTTGTTTATGATATTATTATATGCTGAAGTTTGTTGTTGCTGCTTTTGTTGTTGTTGTTGTTGTTGTTGTTGCTGCTGCTGATGGTTATTTAAAGTTCAATTGTTTGGAAAATTTTTGAGTGTGTGGCAATTTAACGCCGTTCGCCTAAGTGTTTAGATGTGGCGGCATAGCCGTTTGTACTGCAACCAAAAATGAGCAATCAGTGGTTGGAAAGGGGAGAGAAAGAGAAAAAAGAAATATTTCATATTATTATTATTATATTGGTTTGTTTGAAACCAGTGTTTCACCTTTCGGCTTATGTATATTTTTCTATAAATATATTATTTTTGAGAACTATATTCATTCTGAGCACACGTAATCGCTAGGTATTGGATGAAGAGCAAAAATAAGAGCGAATGAACAAATAATGAATATAGTTCGAACAGAGTAGATTCCATGGCAGACAAAAGTTTCATAAAATAAAAAAATTATACTTTAATAGCAGGTATTCCAAGAGTGTGATGTTCCGTATTTGTTAATGTTTACACTCATTTTCTCTTCAGCTCCATAAAATCAAAATCCTTACGTCGTCCGACATCGATATAAATTTAAAATGAAGTTTTCAGTTGGAGGCCCTAATGTGATTTCCGCTGTTGGACATTTTTTATAAAGAACTGCTCACAATACACTGGGTAATAAGGCAAGGTCTCCATAATGTGACTCTGACAGAGAGAGGAGAGTGCTGAAAACGACGAAAAACAAACCAAAGTTATTATAAGGATGGCTTAAAATATGTGCTTACCATACCAGAGGATAATCGACCAAGTGATGTTGATGTTGTAATATCCTCACACTTGGACTCAAAGAGAAAAGATAAGGGGTGATCCAATAGCCTTTTTTTGACAGATCACGCGTGAGTCGCGCCAAGCTGTCATGTTACTTTTGTTCCGCATTGTTTGGCATTTCATTATGAAAAGACTTACGCCTGAACAATATATACAAATCATTCAACTTTATTACGAAAATTCACGTCCTGTAAAGAATGTGTTTTGCGCTCTTCGCTCAACTTATGATCAACATAATCGGCCTACTGAGCATACTATTCGCAACACCATCACCCATCTTGAGACCCAGCATTCATTGCTGGATCATACTCGACCGAATAGGCCACGTGCAGTACACAGTGAAAAAAATATAGCAGCCGTAGCTGAAAGTGTACACGAAGACAGTGGAGAGTCGATTCGGCGCCGTTCGCAGCAACTCGGACTGACGCAAAGAACAACTTGGCGCATTTTACGTCGAGATCATAAATTGAAAGCATACAAAATACAGCCCGTGCAAGAACTGAAGCAGCTCGACCTTCACAATCGACATCGCTTGGCTCTATGGGCTATTGAAAAGTTCTAACGAAGAGGCTCATTTCTGGTTCAATGGGTATGTAAACAAACAAAATTGCCGCAAGTGGGACGAAGAGCGATCTGAAGAGATTCAAGAGCCGCCATTTCATCCAGAAAAAACAACAGTTTGGTGTGCTTTGTGGGTCGGTGGAATCAGCGACCGTTATCGCGCCATGATAACTGACTATCTGATGCATAAAAGTGAAGCTTGTGATCTCCGCGACATTTGGTTTCAACAAGACGGCACCACTTCCCACACGTCGCACATCAATGGGTTTATTGAGACAGCACTTCGGTGAGCAGATAATTTCACGTTTTGGGCCTGCCGGTTGGCCACCAAAATCATGTGGTACCACACCGTTAGACTTTTTCATGTGGGGATATGTAAAATCTCAAGTCTATGCTGACAATCCCGCTTCGATTCAGACCTTGGAGCAAAACGGCACGCGTGTTATTCGCCAGTTACTAGTCGAAAGGCTCGAGTGAGTGATCTAAAATTGGACTCAACGGATAGATCATCTCCGACATAGAAAGAAAAATAAATGCCCAAATAATGTTCCTTCGAATGGTAGTAAACATTCCCCCGTTAAATTTGAATTTTCTGTGCTTTTTTTTAAGTAGGAATGGTTGCTCGTTGAATAAAATTATACTGAGCGCAGCTACGACTTAATCTTTATAATTCTGTCTTTTCAAGAGAAAAGGTTTGAGAATAATTTATGGTCCTTTGCGCGCTGGCAGCAGCAAATACCGCAGATGATGGAATAGTTCACTGTACGGGTTATACGATAACATTGAATTAGTTCAGCGATTCAAGCTACAATGTCTACGTCCAATTAAATGAGAACACTCCAGCTTTGAAAGTATTCAATGGAGTACCTGCTGGTGGAAGCAGATAAAGACGAAAACCTCCACTTCTTTTGGGTAGATCAAGTTTAGGAAGACATGGTTTCACTTGGTATTTCCAACTGGCGACAAACAGCAAAGAGAAGAGAAGGAACAAGTGGCGCGTAACCGTGCGGGTTAGGGTTTCAAGAATTTACCCCAGGTAAGGCATGCCTGCCGTAAGAGGCGAATAAAATCCAATAGTTCCCGTGACAGTCGAGTCGAAAGGGAGTGACCCACTTTTTTATACGGCCAGGGACTGTCACTTCCACAATATTCTCCGAAGTCCAATTTGGAGAATTTTTCTGCGGTTACAAAAACAACAACAAGTGAGGCGCTATTGTTGATGCGGCTATAATCGCGCAAGCAGTGCCTACGCCAAAAGAGAAGGAGAAACAGAGATAACAGTCGTTACTAAAGATGAAGGCATTTTTAAAAAATTCCTTACATTTCTTGATGTAAGGGTGGACCACAATGCTCTTGAGTTTACTTTAGGATAATTTCTATCATTATTCTGTAGGTAGATAAGCTCGTTTCAGCTAAACAGAATAGTCTTACGAAAGCAAATAAAGGGTTTTCCAATAGGGACGATATGATTTCGAAATGTCGTTTTGTCATGATCTTTCATTTTCCTTTCATTGTATTCAGTAATGTTTACAAATTCATCATGACAAGATATACGTTTACAAATTATTCAATATTAACATCGAAATAATCGTTCTGCAATTGCAAATTTTCGTGCGCTTTTGCCATTTTATGGTCGTATTAATCGTCCACATGCGCTCTCTATTCGTCATATTGTTGAAAATTTCGAGCGTTCATTTCCTTTACAAAGTACTCATGTGCCAATAAGGTAAATAATCGGTCGAAGTAATGAAAATATTGCTACCGTTCAGGCAAGTGTTGCTGAAGACGGCAATTGGTCGATTCCAAGACGTTCTCAAGAATTGTGACTGTCCCAAACCACAACCTGGCGGATTTGAGAAAGGATTTGGGCTTGCATCCACATAAAATTGTTCTCATTCAAGAACTGAAGCCATTCTTCTCTCACGAGGCTCACTTTAATCTGAATGGTGCGGTAAATAAACAAAACTGTCGATCCTGCTGCGAAGAAAATCCACAAATTATTCATGAACAACCATTACATTCACCTAAATGGACAGTTTGATGTGGTTTTTGGTCTGGTGGAATCATCGGTCCGTACTTCTTTAGAAATGAAGCTGGTAACACCGTTATTGTCAATGGAGAACGGTATAGATCGAAGATAACCAACTTTTTATGGCCACAATTGGAAGAATTTGATCTTGACGGGGCTATGTGTCACACAGCGCGTGCAACAACCGAATTTTTGCGATAAAGGTTTGGAGATTCGATTATTTCAAGAAATTGTGACATTGAATGGCCTCCAAGAAGTTGTAATTTAACACCATTAGACTATTTCTTGTGGGGTTTTTTGAAGTCATTGGTATTTAGCAATAAACCAGACTCTCTTCAAGCTTTAAAAGTCAATATTGAACGAGCTATTCATAAATACGACTTGATTTAGTGGAAAAAGTGCTCATAAATTGGGTTCATCGAATTCGTTCCTGCAATAGAAACAATTCGTGGAGGTAATTTGCATGATGTTATATTCAGAACTTAATTGTAATTCACATTAAATAAAAACATATGAATTTCCTTAACAATAGTGGGGTTTGCTTTGCTTTTTTTTTTTTTTTTTTTTTTGGAAAGAAATCATAATACTCTTATTGGAAGACCCTGTACTTAGGAATGCTTTGCTTTGAGGATAGCTGTGCCATTAGATCTACGATCGATCACAGAAATGGTCTATCAAGGGAAATAGCGCGTGCACTTAGAGTCACAGCAGAGAGGAGGGCTCAATGTAAGCCGGAAGAAATTTCATATTTGTATCGTGACGAGGAACACAGAAATTTATGAATTTAACCCTCTATACTAAAGAAGAAATATCATAATACCTTCCTACTCGGTCAAATATCTAGCTGTTATTTTTAAAAAAAAGTTGAAAAACTTAATTAGAGCAAACATATCGATAGCAGGGTCAGTAAAGCGCTCTTTTCCAATTTTTCTTATGTGCGAGCACTAGAACTATGAAGAAGCGTAATAAATCATAAAATTTACAGTCAAAAAGTGCTGAATGCTAGATATTTAGTCTTAAGTGCGTCATTTTAATCTTCGAGATGATACTAGTTTTCTATTTGGCAACGTTGCCAATTTTCTTTGGTTCTAGTAGTAGTTGTGATACCACCGAAGCATAGTCTCTGAAAAGCTGCAAATAGAAAATAATAAAAATAAAAAAGTAGGAAGAAATAAAAGTTCATTATTATAGAAAATTAATTTTTCTAAATACAGTCACCGCTCGGCAGGAAATATCAAGGCCTCGAGGCGTATTTCCGATATGAAATAAAAGGTTCTAATCAAAATCCTCCAGTCATTTGGAGGCGGCTTAGAATAAACTGTAGGTCACTCCATTTGTTGGTAGAAACACATCAAGACGCAAAACCACTAATTGGTGAAAAAAGTCGGCCGAAAATCACTTCAGCGGTTACAAGCGCTAATTCTGAATATATATAGCGTATATATATACGCTAATGAAATTATTCGCCATTTGTGAAAATCGTTATTGAATCTTATCAATCTATTCATGTCTTTGCTTCTTTTTTCTTTAACCAACCCACAAAATGACATAGTTTATGGCGGCGAGAGAGATTTTTTTGTAATCCGCCAGTGCCAAGTCTAGAAAGAATATAATGAAAGAATGAGTGAGTGGTTAATTCGTAGTGAATGAATAGTGAGGCATTTGGGGAAGTGAACTCCTCCCTCCCCTTAGCACTAAGCGTTTCTTTACTATGCAATGTTAATGGCTAGGATTTCGATGAGACTGCCTCGTTAAGTGGCGCCAATTTATATATGAATATGTATATCAAGCTCATCTGACTTCAAGGCGGTCCACTATGGAATACTGTAGACATTCACGTGGCACAGCGCTGCTTAGAGCTCTGGTGTACAAAGTGAATACACAACAATGTGACATTATAAATCGTTTTTTGTGCCACAAAATTTATAACTCGCTTTATTAAATGCTGCTTTTATGCTACCCATTCCCCACACCCCCTGTAGCGCTGCGGTCATATTTCTTCGCTACTTTTTTTTGGTAATACTGCTTGTTATTGTTATTACTGTTATTATTTTTAGTGTAGATAACCAATAATTTTTACGCTTTCTTACCAAAGCTCCACCATCACTCTACTCCACATCTGTTTCATTATTCCAGTTCTTGTTTTTTTTTCTTCTTTTTTTGTTGTTGTGCGTTTTTATTAAAAGTGGCTAACCGTTTATTTTGCTTAGTGCCACCACAGCTCTAAAAGGATCAACAAAATCGCCATTAAAGAGGCGCATTTAGCCCACTTTGCTTACATTAGTCATAGGAAATGCTCGGTTTTGGTTATTTTATTACAAGTCTTCCGTTTAGTAGCAAATAAGAGTGTTTTTTTTGTTTTTATTAAGAAATTGAAAGCTAAAAGAATTTAGTAGCTGGCTCTTTAAGTGATTGCGAGTGGCCAACTACGAGATGGAGATGCTATTAAGTTAAGCAGTTTAAATAAACACGAAATTTTAAATTTGCTCTACTGTTGTAGTAAGAAGAGTTGGTATAACAAAAATACACTTTTCTAAATATATATGAAATATATAAATTCAAATTTAATGTGGAATATTTATTATCATTCGAAAGAACATCCTTTGGCATTTATTTTTTAAAGATTATCTGGTTGAAATGTTGGCCGCGGCTTCGTCTAGGATGGTCCTTCCGTTGAGTCTAATTTTCGATTACTCGTTCGAGCATTTCGACTGGTAACTGGCGTATGACACCGGTTTTGCTCCAAGACCTGAATCGAAGCGGGATTGTCCGCTTAGATTTCACAATTTACATATCCCCACAGGAAAAAGTTTAACGGTTTGATATCACACGTGGCCAATCGACTGGCTCAAAACGTGAAATTATCTGCTCATCAAAGTGTTCTCTCAATAAATCCATTCATTGATGCGATGTGGCGCCGTCTTATTGAAACAACATGTCGAGGACATCACGTGCTTCAATTACAGGCATCAAATAGTCGGTTATCATGGCGCGATAAGAGTCGCCATTGACGGTTACGTTCCCACCGGCATCATTTTTGAAGAAATATGGACCGATGATTCCACCGCCCCATAAACCATACCAAACCGTTGTTTTTTCTGGATGAAATGGCAGCTCTTGAATCTCTTCAGGTTGCTCTTCGTCCCAAATGTGGGCATTTTGCTTGTTAACATAGCAATTGAGCCAGAAATGGGAATCATTGCAGAAAAAAATTTGTTTTGAAAAATACGGATCTTTTAGGAACTTTTCAAGAGCCCCTTGGGCGAAGCGATGTCGCTTGGGAAGGTCGAGCGGCTTCAGTTCTTGCACAAGCTATATTTGTACGCTTTCAATTTAAGATATCGACGTAAAATGCTCTAAGTCATTCCATACGTCAGTCCGAGTTGCTGCGCCGAATCGACTTTCCACCGTCTTCGTGTACACTCTCAGCTACGTCCGCTATAATTTCTTCACTGCGTGCTAGATGTGGTCTATTCGGTCGAATATTATCCAATAATGAATGCTGGGTCTCAAGATGGGTGATGGTGTTGCGAATAGTACGCTCAGTAGGCCGATTATGTTGACCATAATTTGAGCGAAGCGCGTGAAATACATTCTTTACAGAACGTGAGTTTTCGTAATAAATTTGAAGGATTTGTAAACGTTGTTCAGGCGTAAGTTCTTCTGTGATGAATTGCCAAACAATACTAAAAAAAGGCTATTGAAAAAGTACCTCTATTTGGATCACCCTTTATAACAACTGATGAGCAACTCTGCAGCTGTTTCGGCAAAGTTCAAGTTTCCTGAACAGGAAAAAAATCTCATTACCTGAGCGCTTTAGCTGACACACTGGAAACTATTAGCGAAGTTGAGAAACCTCTACAACAACAACAACAACAGTAAAATAAGTAATATACGGCAAAAACGCGGGAAATTTGAAGTCAAGAATAGTTTGGTGGTGAAATAGATTCTCTCGGCGAGTGTTGTGGGCTTTTCGAATGGAAGAGCCCCACTTAGAAAGTCTTCAAATTATGCAAAGAGATGTGTACGAAACTTCTGCTTTGACGTAAGCATCTCTGACGCGATTATATTCGAATCAACAATAACCCGTCTCTCGTTCCTTCTCTTCGCTGATTGGCACCAGTTGGAAATAATACCACGTGAAACCAGGTCGCTCCCCGCCTGATCCTTCCTACGGAGTGGAAGCGGATACTTCATCGAATACTTTCAAAGCTGGAGTGCTTTCATTCACTCAGATGTCTGTGGTATCGCAACCAGAAAAATCAGTCTGCATGGGCCGTGTACCACTGCAACCCAAAGAGTTGCATATGGATAGGGATGAGGATTGGGTCACTGTTAAATCACAGCTAATGTAGGAATCAACCTCTTTGCAGTAAATGGAATCAATTTAAAAAGATAAAAATAGGCCGGTATAGAAGTGCAGCAAAAGATGGATGCACGATTAGTTACCCGACCAGAAAACTTTCATCTGTTGCTAAGAAAGTTATCGAACTCTTTGCACAGCCAAATAAAATTATTATTATGAAGAAAGATAACTGTTACTACGGGTGTGCGTGCACCAAAGAAGGTCAAGGTGGGTCTGTCGGCGAACAAGGTTATGGCCCTAGTTTTTTGTGAAGCACGAGTTATTATTATAATAAAATTATTCAGAGCTTTTGGACAGATTCGATATAGATTTGAAGCAGAAAAAACGGCATTTGGCTGAAAAAAAAGCTGTTCCATCATAACTATGCACGGGTCTACACGTCTGACGACTATGAACTACTACCCCATCCAGCATATTCTCCAGATTAAGCACCCTGCCTCTATTTATTGTTTCCAAGCCTGAAGAAATTGCTGGGCGGTAACAGATTGAAGTCGAAACCAACGCCAGTTTTAAAGGCCTTGAAAAAATTTGTTGATTGGAAGGAATACAAATATTAAAAAAAAAAAAGCCTGGACTAAATGTATAGAGCTGAAAGGAGACTATGTTGAGGAACAAAATGCTTATTTGCTGGAAAAAAAGAATATATTATTCAAAAAACCCATAACTTATCAAACCACCCTTGTAAGCAAAAATATTTTTTCGGACCCAAAAAACAGCGTCTCCTTTATATTTCGCAGAGGCTAAGACAATGATAATGGCCTTAAGAATTATTAACAGAAAGATGTATTGATAAATTTTTGAAATAACATCCAGCAAAGTAGGCTCTTGACTGATAACATCTTACATTACCACAGAAAAAATGTGAAAAGGAGGTAAGTTTACTCGGTTTCCTAAGTTGAACCAAATCATTATGAGAATTATTTAAGGGTGATCCAATTAGAGGTACTTTTTTCAATAGCCTTTTTTTACAGATCACGCGTGAGTCGTGTCAAGCTGTCATGAGCAACGTCTACAAATCATTCGCAGCAACTCGGACTGACGTATGGAATGACTTGGCGCATTTTACGTCGATATCTTAAACTAAAAGGGTACAAAATACAGCTTGTGCAAGAACTGAAATCAGTCGACCTTCTCAAGCGACATCGCTTCGCCCAATGGGCTCTTGAAAAGTTCCACGAAGATCCGACGTTTTCGAGCCAAATTTTGTTCAGCGATGAGGCACATTTCTGGCTCAATGGGTATGTAGAAAAAGCCAACTTGCCGCATTTGGGACGAAGAGCAGCCTGAAGAAAATCAAGAGCTGCCATTTCATCCAGAAAAAAAAACGGTTTGGTGTGGCTTGTAGGCCGGTGGAATCATCGGTCCATATTTCAATAATGACGCCGCTGAAAACGTAACCAGCAGTGGCGCTTATTGTCACGCCATGATAACCGACTATTTGATGCCTGAAATTGAAGCTCGTGATCTCCGCGATATTTTGTTTCAACGTGACGGCGCCACTTCCCATACATCGCATCAATCAATGGATTTATTAAGATAAAACTTCGGCGAGCAGATAATTTCACGTTTTGGGCCAGTAGGGTGGTCACCAAAATCGTGTGATATCACACCGTTAGGCTTTTTCCTGTGAGGATATATAAGATCTATAAAGTCTATGCGGACAACTCCGCTTCGATTAAGGTCTTGGAGTAGAACATCACGCGTGTCATTTGCCAGCTACCAATCGAAATGCTCGAACGAGTCATCGAAAATTGAACTCAACGGATGGACCATCTGAGACGTCGACATGGCCAACATTTGAAAGAGATAATCTTCAAAAAATAAATGCCAAGGGATTTTCCTTTGAATGATAACAAATATTCCCCATTAAATTTGAATTTTCTAAGTTTTTTCTTTAAAATAGTAGGAAACCTCGAAAGGAATCATCCGTTATACACATATAGGGAACTCGGCTTGAGTCCCTTAATCAAAATGTCAAATGATGATAATTTCGTCTATATTTTTAGACAAAGTGTCAAAGATTAGTACCAAATTCGAAGTATTCAAACAAAAGAAGCAATAATTCAATAACCCACTGCGTCTCTGTGCATTCTCAAATTACCAATCTCAAATCCTGCACTTCTGAATGTACAAAATAAATAATAATAAATTGTAAGAAAAATCACAAACCACTCATCATAAGCAAATCGAATAAATATTTGTATTCATAAGTGTAAGTGTACGTAATACGAGTATATTGAATCATTGAATCTAAATTCAATAAATGTGCAAATGAATAAAATTAAGTAAATGAAGCGCAATGAGAAAGAGAGCAAGAAGTGTGATGCTCGTAATAATAGAAGAATAAATAAATGTAATGTTGATACTCAAATTTATGACAAACTTAATTGATTTACGCGCGTACGTGACTAGCAAAATGTGAATTGCATTAGCAGTAGAAGTGTTGTCGTTGGCTATTGGCACTTTGGAACTTGGCTGCCGATGGCAGAGATTTACTGCACCACCAACAGCTGCATTGGCAACTAAACGAAGAGTGAATATGTGTAGGAGAATGGAGATTGAATGAGAAAGTTCAGCAAATTCAGTTGATATATCGGAAAGCCGGCAGGGAGATTACTATTGCAGGATTACTGCTAGTAATGTTGAGTAAAAATGTATTAAAATTGTTAGGATTTTTCTCTTAATTATAAGCTTTTGAAGCGATTTTTTTTTTTTTTTTTTTTTAAATACATTCAATTTAATCCCACCACTTCTTAAATTATTCAGTAATTTTCTAGAAAAAAAACGTTCAGTATTCTATGGGACTGAGGTACTCCTTATAATCAAACAGCCTAAATGTAGGCAACATTTTTCATTACTATTTTAACAGCAAGTAAATCAAATATTGCCTATATTTGGGTGCTATACAAAAATTTTTAAAGCTTGTTTAGCTCCTAAACAATAATTCGTGGCGCTGTTGCTACTCCTACTTACCTCGAAACGATCTAAAACTCTGTCCTTCCCCGTAGGCGACAACTATTGATGCCACGAAATGTACTTAGCTTGCATCAGGGTATTAAGTTTGCGTAGGTTTCAGCACAAAACTAGCAAATACCAGTCGAAAAAACAAACAACAATAATACACTTGATGAAAACAATTTCTTAACAGACACACAAATCTACAAATCTGCCAAGAGCAGACTCCAAACAACATCGTTTGCTTATTTCTGCGATGCTGAGCATAATACTTTGACACAAAAATAAATAAAAGCAATGCTCAGACAAGAGACTGAACTCGTTCATTGCGAACGTCAGAGTTTGTGCCATTTTCGACGTTATTTCCTCTCTCTCTCTCTCCCACTCTGTCTCTCCCCTACATTCATGTGGCAAGCAAGTAAAACATGCAACGTGGCAATATGATACTTTTTGTTGTTTTTATTGTTTTTCGTTTAGATTGTTGATAAGCTGATCGACAGCGTTGATAGTCCAAATAATTAATTGAATGAATAGCTTACAAATACCTTTAATTAGTTGGTAATTACGGTTACAACAAAGGCAACCTTTTCAAAAAATGGATGGGAGGTTAAGGAGTAGAGTTTGGATAATTGCAATAAATATGAAAGTTGTGAGAAAATGTACACTGGGAGGAAAATGGCAATGGAGGATTTCGCAATACATGTGTAAGGCATAATCGTCTCATATACTTATTGCCTAGGAAAAGTCTTTTCATTCTATAGAAGAGTATCGGCATTATGTATAAGTATTAGAGCTGATCGAAAAAGACGAATTTTAAAATCCAGATTTTCCGAAATACAAGAAATACGAGAACCCAGTAAGAAAAATAATGTGCGTGACAGATCACTTTAAAAAAGCCTTGGTATGGGAAATTTTAGAATATTTTGCGAATCAATATGGGTATCCTCTGTGCTATTCTATATGCTACGATAGGAAAAATATCCTATACCCAAACCTATATATATTAATTTCCCACAGTTTGCAAGAAGAAAAAAGCAATCCTGTGACGGCTCGTTGTTATTGTTTGACTTGAATATGTCTCAATTTTGTAACAGGGTGCTCTCGTTCTCCATAGGAAATATTTGCATAGCGTGCATTCCCTAGGCACAGAGAATACCCCCAATCTAATTCTATAGCTACGTGCTTCAGTAATTTAAGTATTGAACTCGAGTTTCAAGCGATGGCTGTTGCTAGTTATAGAAAGCCCATCCCCACCCTTGCCCTTCCCATTCCTTTTTCCCTCACTCTCACTTACCAGAGATATATTTGCTATGACACTCTTTGCCCGCCTCCTACAAAAAATAGAAAAAACTCAGAACCTACCCCGATAAGATGGCAGCCCTTAGAATTCCGCTTTTACCCATCCCAACCATTCAGCCATTAATATGTTTTTCATATTTAATCGTCATTATATGAAAGGCCTACAAGGTATTTTGGAGAATCCTCTTCCACTATATAATGGCTGAACCGATTTTCGGTGAGCGTCTTATACGTTTTTCCAACAAATGGAGTTATTTACATTCTCCTAGCGGCTACAGGATTTTTATTAAGAGCTTTTAGTTTTATTTCAGATATATATTTCGAGGGGCGACCGCAATTAAAACCAGAAAGAATGGCTGTCTTCGGTCATGCCGAAGTCTTTATATCTTTCATGAACATCGCAAATTTATTGCAAATTGCAAGATTCGATTTCGATGATTTCCAGCGTCAGTATGAACTTGAACTTATGTGTGTAGAATACCAAATTTACACTCTTAGATGATTTTTTTGACGGATTTTTTTACCCATAACCTCATAACTGAAGAAATCGATTGTATGGGGACTATATGAAATAATATTTCGATTTCAATGATTTTCAATACCAGCAATACCAAATGCAATTCATAATATGTGTGGATAATATCAATGTTTTTTTTTTGCCTTAGTTTTGAGCAAAATCTCACATATGAAAATATCGATGAATGGGAGCTATATGTTCTGGTCAGCCGATTTCGATGATTTTCAATACCAATATGCAATTTTTATGTATGTGTAGTATACTAAATTTCACGCTCTTAGGTACTTTTTTGACGGATTTAGGATTTTCAATTATTAAAAATCGGTCATATATATGCAGTAATGGTCCGATTTAGCCAGTTCCGACCAATGCTTAAAAAATGGTTAAAATGTTTCAAAAATTGAGGGACTAGTTTGCGTTCAGGCAGACAGATGGAACAAAGATAATATACTATTTCATGTACATGAATGGTATATAAATTAACTCTAGATTAAATAATTCAATACTTTTTTTCTGTCGATAAAATATTATTGATCCAATTATCAAATGTCGTTCAGGCCCTTTCCTCAAAGGGGCCATAAAAATGGAGTTTTACGAATGATCACAAAGCAAGATAATATTAGATTGTTAATATCTTTGATTTAATCCTTATTCCATTTCTGATTTACATTTCATCAAGTGTCGTTGAGTTCTTTCACTGATTCATGGCTTAGTTAATCAATAGTCGCCAAACTGCTAATACTTCTTCGTATTTTTTCTTGTATTTAGTTGATTAGAACCTTGAGAAAAATATCAGCATTGATCGACCTGGACGTTTTTTCGGTCATGGAACTCTTGGGATTTTCTATTGGACCTAATGAGCTTTAGTTTTGACCTCATAACCATATGCTTATAATTTGTCGTCAGTTATGACTCTCTTGTGATTAAAATGAGGAGGATCATGCATAAAATGATTTCTAAATGCTAGTTAGATGATATAGAGCGAACTGCACTGTTAAACGTTACAGAGAAAAAATATTTGATCAAAAACTATGCATGGGCCATCCGTTTTGTCAACATTCTCTGAAGTCATGGACAAAATTTCCATAACAACTTTCTTTATTTTCTCCACATTTTCAATGGCTATTGTTGCGCTGGTACGCCTGGAGAGACCGTCGACATTGAGATATTTCGAAAATTCATAGTTTTTAATTTCGTAGTATTTAAAGAGCAATGCGAGATGTAAAAATTAAAGTGTTATAAATTAGGATAAGGTGAAAGGGTAACTATCGAAAATCAACTTTAGAGCAGCGAGGTACTTGCTATTGTAGAATAATGGACGTTTGTGCTTGGGACGTTTTCAAGAGGAAGTACGTTTTCGAAAACGATACTGTACCCTTTTTTCAAACATTAACCTAGAAAATCTTTTGCAGTTATTAAGCGTATGTTTATCTATCGCTATCCTAGTCCATTAGTCGCCATACACCCCTAAACCATACTCCACCCCCACCATGTTTCTCTGTACCAAAGAGATTTTGCTTTTCTTGAGCTGTTTCGATTTGCGCCACACAATTTGGCTGCCTTTTATGCCGAATATACAAAATTTGCTCTCATCCGAAAAAATTACTTGTTTCCAGAATTCCGGAGACTTATTTATATAATTATGGGTAAATGCAATGCACTTTCGTCTGTTAAAAAATGAGATATAAGGATTTTTCGAGCGACTCTACCATGATATCCAGCTTTACG
This sequence comes from Neoceratitis asiatica, assembly GCA_030068015.2. Taxonomy (NCBI): domain Eukaryota; kingdom Metazoa; phylum Arthropoda; class Insecta; order Diptera; family Tephritidae; genus Neoceratitis; species Neoceratitis asiatica. The sequence goes on along the minus strand of CM061525.1, from coordinate 35,260,996 downwards.
TAAAAGTTTTCTAGCAGTTTTTGCACAAGTTTTTTTTACTAAACGTTTTATTTACGTTTTTAACTACATTTGTTGACGTAATTCGCGGATTTATTATTTTGCGTCCTTTCGGAACTGATAACATTTTTGGACGGCCAGATCGGGGCTTTGACGTTAAAAAAAAAAACGGTTTGCTTGAAATTATTTACTAAGCGCTGGAAGGAGGAATACGTTCTTCCAATAGTTTGTCCTATTTTTCGGAAACTTTTGCCATCTTTCCACAGTTTAATAATTATTTCTCTTTCTGAAACACTAACTTCTTTCCCTTTGGTTTTAGATGCCGTTATCTTGAAAATGAATATAGGAATATAGTTTTTTGTTTTTGCATTTCGAACTGAAAAATATATTGAATAAATGCATTTAAAAAAATTTAACAGAATTAACTATTTCAGTTGTGTTTTTACTTTACTTATAAAATTATTTTGGGTGTACGCAGACTTTATGGTCTATGTGTACATCCATCTGATTGTAAAGTAACTAGATTGGATACCTGTGTAGCTGCATATAGTAACCTCGTAAGTATCAGGACTATCCTGGTTGGCACCAGAATTTTTTTTTGAACCAATCGTTCCCTTAATACGGGTACAATAAATATGTTACAGTGATACAGAAAAGGTTTTTTTTCTGGAATGAATTATAAAGAGTCAGACCAGCTTTTGATAATGGGGCCCCTCGAGCAGTGTCCCACTAGAAATTTGCTGTTGTGAGATTGTTAGAATAACCAGTAACCAGTGGTATTTCGATAATTCGATATTTTGGCTTCCTAATTATTATTAATTAATAATCTCTTATAATGCTAGTTACTCTTATCCTCTAGGTAAATTATTTTTTATTGTGAACTTCTCAAACTATTTGTCTTTCTTCAGTTGGCATTTGGTTGTTGTTTTATCAAATTTCTCTCTGGCCTCGCAAGAATCTGAATCACCATTTTTCAAGCCCACGCCCATTTAAACCTCTCCCAACTTTTTTGTATCGAACAGTATATTAAAATATAACTTTTAACTGTTTTCGTATAATCTTCCAAAAAAAAAAATATTTACGATTTTGGAGAATGAATTAAATGTAGTGGAATGACTAAAACGCTAATAAAAAAAAGTACTTTGGGAGCAAAAGAAAAAATGGGAAAGAAAGAAAAACTTAAAACTTAAATGTGTGCAATGCACGCAATTACCAAACTAACCGGTACCTATAATGATGAGTGAACAATAAAGGCTGAAAACGTCAAAGCGCACACAAGGCGTTGAGCGACAAAATTGAAAATAACAATAACAATAGCAATAACATTTTTTTATTGCTTTTTAAGAGCGCGTCAAGGAGTTGTTGGCACTTTAATGTTGCCTTCTTTTTTTTTTTTTTTTTTTTTTTTTTGCTGAGGCTCATCTTTTTATTTTTCTCACTAAAAAATTGCAGCGCGTGTGGGTGCGACTTTCTATATAAAGCTGAATAAATAAATGGAAGTAAAAATGACTGAGTACAAACTCTAAGCGTAGCGGCGGGTGCACGTGCCAAAAGCAGCTTGACAGGCAGGCAGAGAGACAGACAAAATACGCAGTCAGCGAGACAGGCAGGCATTAAAAGGTAAACATTGCGTACAAGTGAGGAGTGAAGGCGTGAGTTTAGTATATCTGTGTATGCTATGAATAACGCTCGTAAGGTGTCGCTCGCATGGAAATTGTATAAAAATTATTCAAGCTGAAGGATGTATGATAATTTCCGACGGAAGTGTAATCAAAAATCGCTTAGACAAGTGTGCGCGTTGACACTTCTCGCCGTGTGAGCAGGCATGAGAGAGTGGGAGAATACTAAAGAATGATTACAGGTAGCACTTATAGAATGAGAGCAGGGAATTGGGGAGGCACACTGAGGTTGGCGTGGAATTGAAGGCGTGAGCGCTAGGATATTTTTTTAAATAATTTTTTTCAAAATTTTTTGATTTTGCATTTTATTTTTAATTTTATTTTATATTTCTTTTATTTATTTGAATTTTATCTTTGTTTTTTGTTGTAGCAAGTGAATTCAGTGACACCTGTGTCTAGTTAAGCATTACTTTAACTTCCTGTTTGTGTCTGGGCAGCACTAACAACTCATCATCCGCGCAGTGAGACGCCTGCTGTGTCGCCACGGAAATGAGCTGTGATTGTAGCTGTGAAACAGGCAACAGTCGTCGACGCTTGATTCATTTTTAATTTAATTTGGCTGAATGCTCAGACTGAGACTGAAGCTGGTAGTTTTTTTTCGCTACCGTGAAAAATTTTGTAAAAGAGAAATTCATAAAAGTAATAAGCGAAGAGTAGCAGCTATTTGCGAAGGTAGCAAGTACAACAGCGTTAATGCAATTGCAATGCAATTAGCGTGCAATAAATTTTAACTGAACAATTTTATTTGAAGAAATTACTCAAAAAACAAACAAAAAACCAATAACACACCGTTAGTTGCTCCAACAACTGTTGGCTTTTACGATAATTTCCGTTTCACACTCAAATTGTTACATTATCGCATATGAAATATCCTCATGCATGCACGCATATATACAGACGAAGTCAAGCAATCAGCAGTTAAGCTAATAAACGTGTTATAAAACATTTGATTTATAACTGTCTGTTGCGGTAATGACTTCATTAGACTAACGCGGAAGGCGCTGAGCGCGAAAAAATTGCCTATTCGAGCTTGTAAATATTTTCATGCATGTATGTATGTATGCATATCATTTACACACATATGATTGTTGTATTCCTTTAAAGTTTATTGCTCCTCTGCGAGCGTAATTTTATATGATTTATGGCTTTTTCGTCGAATTTATCCGTACTTAAGCACAATTATTTACGCTTCACACATTTATATTCAAATGTATTTATGTAAATGAATTATCCTTACATGCATTCCTACAAACCCATGTGGCTTTGAAAATCTTTGTTTCATACTTAACCACTTGCTTGCTGTTGCTCAAATTGTCCACTTATGGCTGTTTTGAGTAATTGTCTAAAATTACTCATTTCCACTCAACTCAACAAGTCAACTCATATGAAATATGGTTATAAATAGTTTGTGTTAACATTTTAATTTGCTACATAAATTGCAAAATGATTTGCGAGATGTGTTGCATACTTTTGTGCGCTCAAAGCAATAAACCTGTATTATCCATTTTGCGGTTTTCAAATAAAACAAAAATAATTTTTTTTAATGAAATTATTTTTTATTATGAATTTTTAGCCTCGGCATTATTTGTGAAACACTAAATCATTCAAATAACCGCCTCATGAGTTTTTCCAAAATTCGATCCGTTTGAAGAAATTTCTCATCTCAGCCATAACTTGACAAATTTTGGTTTTCAAGTACTCAATTGTTTGAGGTTTAACCGCATATAACCCGGTTATTCGCGTAGCTTCACAAAGAAAAAGTCCAACGGTGTCAGTTCAAACGATCTCGATGGCCAATTGGCATCACCAAAAAATAGAGATTGCGCGGCCGGGAAACTTTTCTCGAAATGAAGCCATATTCACTCGTGTTGTGTGGCATGTGGCACCATCTTCTTGGAACCATATATTTTCCAAGTCGTGTTCGTGGCCAAAAAGTCGGTTAGCATACGACCATAGCGCTCCGAATCGGCAGTGATAGTCTCGTCGTTATCGTTTACAAAGAAGTAAGGGTCAACCACACCTCCGGACAAAAGAGCGCAACAGACAGTAAATTTCTTTGCATTTAATGACCCAACATTCTCAATTACTTGAGAATTATCGGAGCCCAAACGGGTGAAAATGTGCCTCTTCGTTGAAGAAAATTTTGTTGGAAAAACCGCGGTCCACTGCTGGTTGTTAAATCACCCAATTGACGTACCTGCGGCGTTGTGAATGGCCCACGGGCTTCAGTTGTTGTGTGAGCTGGACTTAATACGGTAAGATCAAGTGCAAAATGCGTCATAATATGCGGTAAGAAAGTTCCAGCTCTTGAGAATGTCGAGAAATAGACAGATTCAGGTCTTCGGCTACACTTTCAATTACAGAAGCCATATTTGAGATGAAATGAGCAAAAAGGTGATGCACACAATATCTGTAACTGATCCAGTCACTTCAAATTTGTTTAAGATTTTACCAATTGTATGAGTAGTTAAACGATTATGTGCACCATAATCTGCTCCTAAAGCACGAAACGTGGCCACGTTGGAATCACCATTTATGTAGTAGGTTTCGACAATTTTAACCCTTTGTGCGGTTGTTAAGCGATTCATTTTCATTTCAGAAATGTCTGACTTTTAACAAAAACAAAGCATGTTTGGTTTGATGGTTCAGTTTTACGGATATCAAAATACATCCCAGCACTATAAATAATTTTTCTAGAAAAGAGGACTGCGTGTCCAAAGACTACTTCTGAATGAACTCGAAAGACACCTAAACTGTTTTAAGTATGTGTTCTCTTAGAAAAAATTATATAGCTGAGCCTTAAGAGTTCACAGTGTCGTAATTTTTACGACAATTTACTTCTACTTACACAAGATCACAATTCGGGCGACATTCGGTTTGGCTAAAAACTTTCACTTTTTCGGCGACTGCAACCACTTAGATCGATTGGGAAGTACTGAAAACGCTCCGTTTACCATATTACTTGACTCTAATGGAGTAAGAAATATGATTCTCAGGTCTCAGGTTTAAGTGTGTCATGAATAGCTTTACTATGGAACTGCCCAATAAATAGCAAAGAGCAGTTACACACTGAAGTAATGATTGCAGGCAAGAGCTCTGCGCGACAGATTTCATCCTCAGGACCATTCCGTGATAGATGCGGCATTTTTATGAACTATCGTAATGACCTTGGATTTCCTGCTGTCACATTTGATCGTTGTGTTCAAGAAATTTGGTGTTGAATTTGTTTTGGTGTTCAAAATGAAACTAATTTTTTGTGATGAAAAGTGTTTTAAGTCGAGTTTTCACAAGAGCTGTGCACTGACAGTTAAAATGACAAACTGTTTTCTTATACCTATCAAATTTATAGCTGCGGCAAAGGGTGTTACCGAGTAGAACCCATATTAAATGCACGATCATAAAGGAGCCAACACCCTGTTGTTGTAGCTTTGAATCTCTAGGAGAGTTTCGCAGACTTATAGATAGATGTCAAGATCCTTAAAATACAGCCGCATCTCCAGTATCTGTTCTTTTTGGAACCGACAATATAGATTGAGATGGTTCAACGATAAACTTCAAGAATAACTAACCGGAGTTGTACTTTTTAATAGCATTCCTATGACAAATCACGCGTGAGTCGTGTCAAGCTGTCATGTTATTTTTGTCCGGTATTGTTTGGCATTTCATTATGGAAAGACTTACGCCTAAACAACGTATACAAATCATTCAACTTTATTAAGAAATTTCACGTTCCGTAAAGAATGTGTTTCGCGCGCTTCGCTCAACTCATGGTCAACACAATCGGTCTACTGAGCGTACTATTCGCAACACTATCACCCATCTTGAGACCCAGCATTCATTACTGTAAAATATTCGACCGAATAGACTACGTCCAGCAGTCAGTGAAGAAAATATAGCGGCCGTAGCTGAGAGTGTACACGAAGACCGTGGAGAACGACTTGGCATATTTTGCGTCGATATCTTAAATTGAAAGCGTACAAAATACAGCTTTTGCAAGAACTAAAGCCCTCCCAAGTGGCATCATTTTGCTTTATGGGCTCTTGAAAAGTTCAAAGAAGATCCGACGCTTTCGAGCCAAATTTTGTTTAGCGCTGAGGCCCATTTATGGCTCAGTGGGTATGTAAACAAGCAAAATTGCCGCATTTCGGACGAAGAACAACTTGAAGAGATTGAAGAGCCTGCATTTTTTCCGGAAAAAACAATGGTTTGGGGTGGTTTGTATGCCGGTGGAATTATCGGTACATATTTCTTCAAAAATAATGCTGGTGAGGACGTAGCCATCAATGGAAATTGAACCTCGTGAAACCGGCGATATTTGGTTTCAACAAGACAATGCCACTTCCTACACATCGCATCAATCAAGGGAATTATTGAGAGAAAACTTTGGTGAGCAGATAATTTCACGTTTTGAGCCGGTCGATTGGCTACCAACATCGTATGATATTACACCGTTAGACTTTTTCCTGTGGGAATATGTAAAATCTAAAGTCTATGCGGACACTCGAAAATTGGACTCAACGGATGGACTTTCTGAGAAGAGATAATCTTCAAGAAATAAATGCCAAAGAATGATCTTTCGAATGATATAAAACATAACCCATTAAATTTCAAATTTCGGTGTGTTTTTCATTAAAAAAGTATAGAACCTCGAAATGGTTCACCCTTTACAATTTTTACTACTTTTCTACTACTCAGATGTATTTGTCCCTATCACAGTTCATCTTTGCTCTGCAAAGTCCTATAAACTAAGCACAATCAAACCTTTTTACTTTTAACAACCGCTAAGGCTTGCAGTATTAATTCCGATTCTCCATATTTGTGAAACATCATTTAATTGTTTCTTTTTGTTGGGATTTTAGAAATTACTAATTTATCCAGCCACACAGAATCACATTTAAATTTGCTTTTAAAGACTCCTTTTAAATCTGAATATTTTATTCATAAATATTTATCATCTTTTAAGTACATTTACGCTCGATATAAGCACTTCAAAGTTGGTATTTCACTGTAATTTCCTTACATAATTTTACAAGAACAAAACAAAAACAATTTGATACAAATTTAATGTCATTTTGGTCAATCAACTCAGGCGAAAGAAGAATTTAAAGCAGTAGGGGTGGGGGTAGAAAAGTGGTAGCTGGAAGAAGTATGGTCTATCCCCTTTTTTCGAGTTATGCTTTTGCTTAAAAGGAATTTTTAATAATCAAAATTTTGAGCTCAATGAGAATGTCTTTAACATTTGTTTTTCATCTTTTTATTAATTTTAAGATAATGTATATTTGTAGATAGATAAATGTATATGTAATGAAGCAGGCAAATTTGGAGGTATATACTTAGGGATTAAGAAATTTATTTAGAAATCTGTGATACCAACGAAATTTTGGCACGAGTGCATACAGATGATTTGTTTTATTTTATTTAATTCATTCTCATTAAATGCGCATTTACTTTGATTAATACTCTCTGAATGTGCGAAAGTTCCTTTTTGATTTTCATACGTATACAAATATATTTCGCAATCATATTGCGTACTAAGTGTGCGTACATATGTACTCATTCGTATACGCATGGCAGAAAAAGTCTGCCTTCATCTAAGTATATTTTGCTTGCATTATAAAAAGTCGAATATAAGATATCATTCATAAACTTTTTTTACATTATTTTACTTTGGTACCAATAATTAATATAAATTTAAAATTAGATCACATAAAAACAAAAAGGTCACTCAAACCAAACATTAAAAGTCTGCGTACACTTCAAAAATAATGAAATGAAAAGGCTAAAATTTAAAAAATATATATTAAATATATTAATTTGTTGGATCCACGTCTTTTAATGACTTCTAGAAGGCGGTTGTTCATTGACGCAACAAGTTTGGCTGTTACTTTTGGGCTTCTAGCTTCCCATCCCTCTTCAAACGTGCTCCTAAGCACTTCGTTGCTGGTTATAGTAAGCTGTCCAATTTTTCTTTCTAGTACATTCCGTAAGTGCTCAGTAGGATTAAGATCAGGTGATTGCGGGGATTTACGCAGTTGTTTAGGAATATTATACAGCAGCCAAAGCTTAACAGTTTCTGCTATGTGCTTCGGGTCATTGTTCTGTTGGAAAATAAATTGTTCACCGAGTCCCGGCAATACTGAATTTTCCTTTAAATATGTTTTTAAAATATGAAGATAATCATGCTTGTTAATGATCGACTCAAAAAACTGAAATTTTCCTACACCCGAACTTGCCATGCACCTCCACATCATAGCACGTCCACCACCGTGCTTTAGCGTAGGTACAAGATTTTGTTTTTCCAGCGCTGTTTCGCTTTTCCTCTAAATAATCTTACCGCTTTCTATCCCGAAAATGCAAAACTTACTCTCATCTTAAACAATAACTTTATTCCAAAACTCTGGAAGCTTGTTTAAGCGCTCCTACGCAAAGGCCAACCACTTGAGAGGATTTACTCTCGATATGAAGGGCTTTACTTCGTGCGACTCTGCCATGCAATCCGGTTCTTTTCAGAATTTTTCTTACCGTATCTGGATATATTTTTTTTTTTTGGTATTTAAAATCAATGTCTTTTGAAAGTTGGCTCTTTCCGTCAATTTTCTGGGACGACCAGAACGTGGCTTATACTCATAAGATTTTGTTTGTTTGAGGATGTTCATTACTCTCTGGACAGACGAGTACTATCTCCCAACAGTTTCCGCGATTTCCCGATAACTTTTACCATTCTGCCACAAACCAACAATGATTTTCCTTTCTCTAATTTCTAGTCCATAGTCAAAAAAAATAATAAGTTTCCCTATATTTATAAACGCATTAGCTTCTTCCTAATCGCGATTACCATCGTGTATCGTTTAAAATTAAATTAAACACAAATAATTTGTATTTTCAATGCAACAGACGATCGCTTTTTAAAGTGAACGCACACTTTTTCTGCTCAACTTACTTAAGTAGTGGTACTACAATACCGTTAACTCAGAACGACGCAGCTCAAATTCTACAAAAATTTGCTCAAACATTCTTCAAATAATTCTTTACAAAAAAGTGAAAATAAAATATTGATTGTTTTAAAATGCTTAACTTTTTTTTAGCTGAATACTTGAATACAGTGAGTGAACGCAGACTTTTTCTGTCATGTGTAAATATCGGAATATATATCTCACACATGTAGCAGTAGTCTGTCGCACAGCTGTCAAATAAAGAAAAATTTTCTTCACAAAAACAAGGCCAAAAGACTAAGATCAACAACAAATAATAATAATAAAAAAATAAATAATAAAAATAAAAATAAAAATAAAAATAAATAAAAAATCACAGGTGCATTTATTGTACATATGTATATATATACTCGTACTCACTACGTTTTATCCCTCGACCAAATTAATGTACACTTACGCGTATAAAAGTCAGTCAGAGAAGAGAGTAGAGCAGCAGACATTTAGTCAGCTGTGAGTGTTGGCGCATTTATGACATTTTTGATTTATTTATTATTAAAAAAGTTTCGTTAAACACATACACACTTGTGAGTATTGTGTATATGAGTACTACTGTTGCGTACGTACGTGCTTGGTGGAGACATTTTCCGAGTGTATTTCTTGTAAGTCACATATGTTTATACACGTGTGCGATATATTGTATTTGATGCTGGGTGCATGTATGTGCGTGTGTGTGTGCCTTCGCGTCTGTTTGACATTGACACTGAGCTCCTTTATTATTTTAACTTTACCTTTGTGAGTTTCGCTAAACAATAATTCCATGATTTCTACAATGATTCTGGATGATTGCAGAGAACTTATCCATTATTTTATTGAACTGCGAGTAATGGAGGAAGTTTACAAGGGCGTAGATGATTTTTATTATTAAGGAGCCTGTATTGTGACGCAAGATATTATATCATTATGGTATGATTTTCACATATAACAAAATTTGGGGATTTTATCACCAGAGGTGAGACCGAAAAAAAAAATTTGCTGTCAAACTCTTTTAAAACATTTAAGGTCCAAAAATCTGCTATAAAAATGGCATGAATTTTTAATTTTATTTACAGCCGTTTTTGGAATAATATTTACGAGTTCGTTACAGTCATCGTTCAGAAATAAAGAGTAGAAATGACCAGTTTGTCCATCTTGCGTACTAAGACATACGAGTATTCTGGTCAAATAAAGAATCGATAAACTCCCTAAAAAGATCTAAATTTTAAAACATGAGATCATAACTGGTAAACGAGTCCAACAGTGAGGAAATAAATAATTTGTCGAGACCAAGAAATAACTGCAACGCCTTCAGTAGGCGATAGGCAAAAAGAAATAGCAATACTTTCTTCAGTTAAATAATCTAAAGGAGGATTATCGGTATAAAAATATATATACATAAGTATATATCATTCATGTACATGAAATGGTATTTAAATTTGGTCCGAAGTATGTAACTAAGTACCAGTAGGAGAATGGATTGACTAACCAAAATGTCCGCCTAACCTTCCTTCTGCTTGAAAGCAAACTAGTCTCTCAGTTTTTGAAATATTTCAATCAAACTTGGTAGGCAGATGCAATGGTACATTTATATGTACATTTATCGGACCATCATAGCATATATGACTGATTTTTCCGTTTATAAGTTTTGTGCCATAAATCCGTCAGAAAAGCATCTAAGATTGTGAAATGAGGTACACTCATAACTCATAACTTACAAATTATTGGTACTGAAAATCTCCAAAATCGAAAGACTATATCATACATACCGATATGAATTTTTACATCTAAAATCCATTAGAATGTTTCTAGAAGTGTATAATTTTGTATTTTACAGACGCGAAGTAAAGTTAATATTCACACTGCAAATCATCTAAATCGAATTTTGCAATTTACGACCTGAAGATAGGTGAATTTAAATCTGCTCGTTTATCAACATGAAACGCATTTTTATCGTCCGATAATCTCGTACTATATCAAGGATATGACTCTATCTCTCTTTTGACAGAATCATCTATATAAAGCAAGCTACCGGGGTGATCCCGCGATCTTTTTTCACAAAAATTCCTTTTCAAATCTCTCTTACAAAAAAAATATGCAATATTTTTGTATTACAAAATACTACAGTTTTCTTACCTTTTTTTGTCCATAGCAAGAATACCTTTGAACACTTTAAAACTTCTCGTTATAAGAACGATGTTTTGAAACATATATTGTGCTTAACAGGCAGTTTTGGGCTACGTTTTGGACAATTTTCTTTACCAAAATCGGTATTAAATATGAAGCATTCCTTAATTAGGTCAATTAAGCGGTAAACCGGGGATATTATCGAAACCCATGCTCACAAAATACTGAATTTTTTATCCCCTTTATATTTTCATCGGCTCACGTCACTGTTTTAATTTAACTGAAAACACCTACACGTAGCAGTTTATTCCCAGCGGTGGAACATCAAAATTCATCAAATCAAATTTGAATATAATACAAAAAGTGTTCAATTTTTAGTTCTTAATCAAAATATTTAAAAAAAATTTAATCACTTTATTGCTGCAAAATAACTTTCAGAATTTTGAATCTCAAGAAGCAATACAAATTCTAGTTTAAGCTCACAAAATTGTGTTTTTGCTTTCTTAAAGGTAGCCTTAAGTTAAAGGCTGAAATTTGACGACTTCGACGATAGCTTTCTTAGCTTTATGCTACATAAAATAAAAATCTCTGAAAGACAAAATATCTATGCCAGATAAAACCTCATCGAAATTTGCGATCTGATATTTCTGGTAAACCAATATGTAAAAAAACAAATTCGTTGAATAATCGAATTCGAAAATAAATGCTAGTAAGAAAACTAAATTGTGTAAGAGTGTGGTTTGATAGTCAGTGACTTTTTGAAAAAAAAAAATAATTCGGTAAATAAAGGTTTTTTTTCTCAGCACAGTCCCTTTTAGCTCCATCCGTTGAGTCTAGTGTTTTCAAGGCCCCAAAAATAGGACTTTGTTTCTGTGATTGCCTTTTCATTCGACTCGAATATCTTACCGTCCAGCCATTTCTTCAGGTTTTAACAAAAAATAGTCATAGGAGTCTAAATGTGGAGAAAATGCTGGATGGTGTTACAGTTCGTAGTCCAATTTATGAATTTTTCCATGGTGACTATACACGTGTTTACTAACGTGCATTGTCCTGATGGAAAAGAATTTTTTCGGCAAATGCGCTGCTTCCGCTTCAAACCAATATCGAATTTGCCCAAAAGATCTGAATAATATTTGCCGGTGATCGTTTTTCCCCTTTTCAAGATAATCGATCAATGCTCTGGCCTGGATTTTATCGACTATTTCTGGCGTGACGACCTCTTTTCGGCGAACTGAACGTTCGGCGTCACTTGTACTGGTACAACCACAATGGAACTCAGTGAACCATTTCGGAACAATTAGAATTGATAGTGCAGAGTCTATCTGGTAGTTTTCAAGTACTTTCTTGGTTTCGGAGATAATTTTTACGCAAAAAATAATGTCTAACCAGCACATAAAATTAACTTTTTTCCATTTTCATTAAAATTTACGAGGACGTCTGCCTGCATTGGCTGTCAAGCACAAACTAAATGGCGCAACTTGCTCAAAATCTGACATCAGTCTAACAATCGATAACATTTGACGCGAGCTGATTGTATTTACAGTAACTATGCGGCGAATTAAAAAAGTCAATGACAAATCAAATAGGATTGCAGAATCATTAAGCAATTCTGGTTGGATTCAATACCGACTCCGACAAAAGTGTGATTTCCGAATAGCCCTGTCAATTTGGTTGCTATTAAGTAAGCGTTAAGCAAGTGCTTGCTCGAATATTTAAATTTATAATAATAATTTAGATTTAGCCAGAGTTTTATATTTAATTTTTGTGAACCAGAATTTCATTTAAAAGCTTTTTAACACATTCAATGCATTTCTAGCTCATTATGTAACTAAGAACCCACTGATTGTTCCAAACTAGTATAAGACTGGTACGTTTCTGACCAAAAATTCAAGAGAATGACTCGTAGTGAAAACAATAGTTTGCTGTATAGAAAAAAATAGTTGAAAGCTCATATTTCATAACCAGTTTATTTGACTGCTGGGTAAATCTTCTGTAAGGATTATACATAGATATATATACGAAACAAACGAGGAAATTCATTCATGCCACTAAGTGAAATAAAGTTCATCGACGCACCTCATAAATTATTTTCTATGCAAATCCGTCACATCTATGAAGTGAAATTAATTTTTGATATCTTTTAGCAACACTGAATACACACCTACACCCACTAAAGAAAACTTGCGTTAGAAAGTGCTTGGAATAGCAAATGAGATGAATTTTTCGAACAAAACCGCAAATACAATGGTTTTGTATTGATTACCCACAGCTCGGTGAAGAAGAAAGAGCTCAAGGATTTATTGGCATACGGTAGGCGAAGTAAGAAAATGTAGAAGTAAAAGGAAATAAAAAAAAACACAAAAGTAAAGGAAGGAAATAATTTTCGACAAACAAAAAGCTTAAGTTGAATCAAAAGTGGAAGGCGAATAAATGCAGGAGAGAGTTGAAGGTAAAGCAGAGGTGGTAGGTAAAAGGAGTGCCTAAACAGCGCAAAAAAAAAACAACAACAAAAAAGATAAACGTCAATCAGCAACTACAAAGCAAAGTTTTACAAAGCAGAAAATATTTTGCAAGGGAATTAATTAAAAAACTTTTTTTTTAACAGTTACATAATATATTGTGAAAATTTTTCTATTAACATGAAATATGCTGTGAATTAGACTCTTTTAACACACCACAAAATTATATGACAGCCTTGATAGGCCACACTTCTGTATTACAGTCATACAAACATATTTATGCATTCACAGCACAACAGCAGCCTTGTAATAAGTTGGTTGAAGGCAATTTTTGTCGAACATGTCATTAACTATCAATAAACTTGCCATTTAACTTTGCTATTAATTTGGCAAAAGCTCAATGGCTGATAGAGCAAAAAGGCAAAAACAACAAAAATTGAAACTAACAGACGTGAATTAGTTAAGCATGCCACCCAGCCATGCCGTATATGTATGAACTTGCAACACAAACTTGTCCTCAGCATCTTTTAATTTGCAACTGCAACCAATTGGTTTTTTCTTTCGTTTTTGTTCGCCTTTTTTTTTGGGAGAAAAGTTTTTGTGCAGCTTTTGCCATTTCGCATTTTACATGGCATAACAAATGCCAAACATACATTAACCTTTTCGCCTTCGACCCAAACTTAACGTTACTTACACAAGCTACCGCCCCGCACACTCGCGCACTCGCTCACGAAAGCGCACCCTCACGCGCCCACGCGCCAGTAAGCGTGTTGCAGCTGCAAGATACCCCCCAAATGCTAAGTAGAACCTTTGGAAAATTGTATTTTTTTAAATATTTTTTTACATTTCTGACGTGAGGGTCTGATAATCAGGTTATATTGACTTTGTGTATCCAAAATTTATTTTTTGTAACAGAAACTCCATAAATTTATAAGTTAACACAGTGAGGTTAACTAAGGACCGTAGGCACAAGGAAACAATATGCAGAATAAGAGAAGGCAAAAACGTAAGAGCGTAAGGCCGAGACCGGATTTAAATTCCTGCCGCTCTTGGGCACTGAAAACATGCCGCACCGTTACCGAAATTTTACTCAAAATTTAAGAGTTTTGATATTTTATTTAAAAAAAATTTTAAGAAAGGGTGTTTTTATAGAGGTATAGAACTTTAAGTTGGCATTACTTTTCAAGATGGCGACCGATTTAACAGCTTTCAAGTGATTTATTCTCAGTTTGGTTTGGCAATTCATCATGAGTAGACTCAAGTAAGGCGTAGATTCGTCGAATGGGCCCAACACGAGATTACCGTTGTTCCCAATTTTCATAAGCGAATTTTGTTTAGCGATAAAGCGCACTTCTGGTTGAATGGCTACGTCAACAAACAAAACTGTCGCATTTGGAGTGAAGGTAATCCTCAAGTGTATTTTGAAACACCGTTACATCCAGAAAAACTGACTGTTTGGTTCGCTTTATGGGCTGTGGAATCATTGGTCCGTACTTTTTCAAAAACGATGGTGGCCAGAACGTTACAGTCAATGGTGATCGGTATAGAGCCATGATTACTAACTTTTTCATTCCAGAATTGAATAACCATGATGTCCAGGAGATGTGGTTTCAACAAGAGGGCGCAAAATGTCACACAGCTCGTGCCACAATAGGTTTATTGAAAGACACGTTTGGTGACCGCCTAATTTCACGTTTTGGACCTGTGAATTGGCCTCCAAGTCTTGTGATTTAACACCGCTAGACTACTTTCTGTGAGGCTATGTAAAGTCATTGGTCTATGCGGATAAGCCACAAACGCTTGACCATTTGGAAGACAACATTCGCCGTATTATTGCCGATATACGGCCACAAATGTTGGAAAAACTCATCGAAAATTGGACTTCCAGATTGGACTACATCCGCGCCAGCCGTGGCGGTCTTATGCCAGAAATCGTATTTAAAATGTAATGCCACAAGATTATCTTTCGGATAAATAAAATTCATGTCAATCGAATAATCCATCGTTGTTTTATTGCAACTTAAAGTTCTATACCTCTATAAAAAACACCCCTTACGAGGACTTTCTGATAATTGAGTGACTTTTTGAATTTGCCGCGCAGTTACCGTGAATACAACACTGCTCCCATCAACTGATAGCGATTAGAAGACTACTGTAAAATTTTTAGCAAGCTGCACCATTTAGTTTCTGTTGGACAACCGTTGAAAACATACGATCCCGAGAATTTCGACGAAAAAGGAAAGCCTAAATTTCGTTTTTACGTTTTTACGTAAAAAAACAACAACACCGAAACCAAAAAAGAACTTGATAAATACCTTGTGACCCTGGACCAGCAATTACCATGGCTAAAAAAAGAGATTTACTGAGTTCCGTTGTGTGGTCATACCAGTACATGTGACACCGAACGTTCACCCAAAAAAGGTCGTCACACCAGAAGTCGGCGCTAAAATTCATGAAATGATGATATTGGACGATCTGAAAGTAAAAATGCGTGAGGTGACAGAGACATCTCTTACAACTGAGCTGGTATATCACATTTTTCATGAATATTTGGACATAGAAAAGCTATCTGAGCGATGGATACCGCGATTGCTCACACACGACCATAAGCACAATCGTGTAACAACTTCAAGGGAGAGTTTGGCGATGTTTACCAGCAATCCAAACAAATTTTTGCGCCGTTTCGTAGCGGTAGACGAAACATGAAGCCACCACTCCACTCTAGTGACCAAATAACTATCAAAACAGTGGGTTTCTCTGGGTGAACGTGCACCAAAGAAGACCGAGGTGGATCTGTCGGCTAACAAGGTCATGATCACAGTTTTTTGGGATGTACGAGGTGTCATTCACATCCGATTACCTCGAAAAGGGTAAAACGTTCACCGGAAAATATTATTCAGAGCTTTTGGACATATTCGATATTGATTTGCAGCAGAATCGACCGCATATGGCGAAAAGTGAAATATGTTGTTCCATCAGGATAATGCACGGATGCACACTTTTGTAGTCACCAAGGCAAAAAAATTTAATTTGCACTACGAACTGCTACTCCATCCAGAATATTCTCCAAATTCCGACCCCTGCCTTCAAAAAGACTTATTTAGCGCTAATGTGCCCGAGGCTGTACAATTCTTCGGACTGTACTCTTACCTACCTACCTGATTACTTTATCATCTATTGTTTAGAGAGGAAGTCGGTTTTAATTCCTTAATTAACTATTAGGTAAGAGGAAGTTGATTTCAACCTTCCCCAGCTACCTAAGCGGGATTAGAACCGCACCTATTAATGTAAAAGCTAATTACCGCCAGAAACAATCTAATTAATTTTGAAATAACTTTTTGGAATTCTAGACGGTTCATTGAATATTTATCATTCTGTGTTCCACCTGTATTTAACTCTTCCTTACTCGTTTGTATGTAGGTTGGTGTGTGCCACATTGAGCCCCTTTTATGCATTTTCGTTGACAAAACTTTTAATTTATGTCAAAAGCTTTTTACCAGGAATTTTAATATTCCTTTCTGCAATCATATACAAACACATGCACACACGCACACACACACACACACACACCTCCTTTAATGTTGTAATATGTAATACAAAAAGACATCTACGCTGACGTTGTCCTTTACACATTATGCTTGTTCTTTCTTACTCACACTTAACAGCATGTTACTAAAGTATTCTTAAGATGCTGCCAAAACATATGCAAACAAAACTTATTTCATTGTGTATGTATGTATGCTGGTGGCGTACTTGCAACTACTGGCAGTGGGTGTTTGATAGAATTACTTTTGAGTTATAGAATGCAAAATTTTTGCATTGATCACATACTTTTCGACGCATTGACGTATACTGTTAGATTCAATGCATTTTTACATGAAACAAGTTTTCTTAATTTTCATAAGAATAAAGGATTATGATTTTTTTGAAATTTATTCGAGATACTGTGAATTAACTTGTTTGAAAATGTTGCAGAATTTATGACTATGAAAACTAAACAAAAACATTGAGTGGACAAATTTTGTAGGGAAGATAGGAAGCAAAAAGCTTAAATCCCCTCTGTTCGCCTCACCTGATCACAATTCTTTTCAAACTGCAAGAAATATGTATTAGCATACAAATGCTCAAGACATGGAATATACAAAACTCTCTGAATCTGGTATAGATATCGAATCATACACATATCGAGTAATGAAATGATGAAGTAGTTTGAAGTTTGCATAGAGCACTACTTCCCTTTCATTTTCGCTCTTATGAAAGAGTTTGATCTTCCGTCCTCCATCAATGATAACAATGTAAAACAGTTACTCTTCGAGGTTGCTTACAAGAAGATCGAAGTATGTTAATTGTATTGATGTGACAAGGATAGGATGGCAGGCCTGTGTTTATAGAAAATAATGTAAGAATATTTCAGCCTTGAAATCTAATGCAGAATCACGCTTGCCAACAGATGCTTCTTTGCGCTGAGTAGACAATTAAAAAGTAAAGTCCTCTCTCGACGAACCAAAACCAAACTCTACAAGTCGCTAATCATCCCGTTCTTATATATGTAGCAGAAGCTTGGACGCTTTCGGCATCCGATGAGAGATTTTGAAAGTAGAACATTTTACTCAAAAATGAAATTTCCAAAGAATCCAGCAATTAATGGATATATTAAGCGATAACCGGTGATTGGGGTGTGAGATTCCAAAAGTATTGTATGTGAAGTCATCTAGGCTAAAAGAGATAGTTTCACACACGGTCTCTTGCGTAGCCTCGCAAAAAAAATTCCAACGGTGTAAAATCGCACGATCTCGGTGGACAATTGACATCGCTGAGACGAGAAATTATGCGACCGAGAAATTTCTCTCGCAATAAAGCCCTATTCGCTCGTATTGTGTGCATCTTGTTGGAACCACATATTGTTCAAGTTATGTTCTTCAATTTTAGGCCAAAAAAAATCAGTTATCATAAGGCCCCAATTAACAGCACCAGTCTCACCATTATCGTTTTCAAGGAAGAAAGGTCCAATCACAGTTCCGTACCAAAGAGCTTACCAGATAGTAAGTTTTTTTGGATGTTATGGCCTCTCTTGAATTGTTTGAGGATTCTCGCAGCGTCGAACGCAACAATTTTGCTTATTTACGTATCCACCGAGTGAGTTGAAGAAAATTTTGTTGCAAAAATTGCGGTTCACTGCTTGTTGTTCAAGTACCCAATCGACGTAGTTACGGCGCTGTGAATGGGCAATTGGCTTCAGTTGATGTGTGAACTAGACTTTATGTGGATGTAGATGTAAATGCAAATTGAGATCGTCGGGTCTACAGTTTCACTCACTTACAGCAGCGACATGTAGATGTAAATGCAAATTGAGATCGTCGGGTCTACAGTTTCACTCACTTACAGCAGCGACATTTGAGGTGGAACGAGCAAAACGATGATGCGAAGGCCGTATGATATCTGTGTCCGAACCAATCTCTTAAACTGTCTATAAAATTTTATCAATTGCTTGAGTAGGGCGCCATAATCTACTCTTAAAGTACGAAACGTTGCCACGTTGGAATCTCTTATCATTTTTGTAGTAGGCTTTAACAATTTGATCGTGTTGTGCGGCTGTTAAACGATAAATTTTCATTTCATATATGCCTGACTTCTAACGGAATCAAAACATGTTTGTTTTGACAGTTAACAGATGTCAAAATACCACCCTGCACTTTCGAAACCACTAAACGATTGTAATTGATTGCACAATAGAATTAAGGCCGATATAGCCTAGCGAAAAGTCATCAAGGCCAATAGAGATACTTTCCAAAAGTGAACCAATTGAGAAGAACAACTAAGCGTGGCGTATTCATTTATTTATTTATTCTTTAGAATCTAATTGTCAAATTTTTTTTTTTTTAAGCATATTGCTTTTCATGTCACTGAAGTGTGATATAATTTTCAGCTTATTTCATTCTCGACCTTCTCTCTAGCAGTCGTAAATTTTTTCGTATAAAATGGAATAAAGGATTTCAAAATGTGTGAAACATTCTCAAAATAACCCTGAGGAAAGCAGGAATTCACAGATGATAAAATTATTAGCAAGAAGGCTGTGAAGACGTTGAAGACACTGAATGCCATGGACGCTCCAGCACATCAATAACCGATAGAAATGTTGAAAAATTGAGAGAAATGGTTGCGGACGTTTTGAATTATGTCATGACATTCTTTTTAATTTTTTTTTTAATTTGTCCTAAAACTGTTAAATTTTGAGAAAACAGCGGCGAATGGAATTTGCTTGTTTGTAAATTCTTAACCAAAACCAATACCGTCCGATGCCAAAACCTCAATATTCACCAGACATAGTTTATTTAGACATTTTCCTAATCCCAAAAATAAGAAGAACCTTAAAGGGCCGTCGCTTTACAGCTAGAGATGACGATAAAATAATATCATTGAAAGAACTAAAAGGCTATCTAAACGGTAGTGTTTGAGAGGTTCGGGAAGAAGGGGAAAAAAGTGCTTAATCTCTAATGAGGGCTATTTGAAGTTGAGAATATAGAAATAAATATTTTGTTCGAAAATAAAAAGAGTATTGGAATCAAAATGCAGAGGGCTTAATAGATGAACACCCTTTTAAAGCTCAGTACTGTTTTTTCTCAAGCTAAATTGTGAAAATTTAAATTTTTTATATAGCTCCAAACATCAGAGGGAAAACTTTGATTATACTGCTCTCTTATGAGGTGGTGAAAATATTTTCACTTAAACTAAAAAATAAATAAATAATTATTATT
This sequence comes from Neoceratitis asiatica, assembly GCA_030068015.2. Taxonomy (NCBI): domain Eukaryota; kingdom Metazoa; phylum Arthropoda; class Insecta; order Diptera; family Tephritidae; genus Neoceratitis; species Neoceratitis asiatica. The sequence goes on along the minus strand of CM061525.1, from coordinate 35,241,014 downwards.
CAAGATATTTGGAGTAGAAGTGATAATATTTGAAACAGATTATGATAATTAATCAAATCCGTCAGGACTTTTGGAGGAATGAAAATAAAACACTACGAATTTACTACTATATTCTAAAAGCCTTTTGTGTTTGGAAGGAGCCATGCCAGAAATATTAGCCAACACAATAAACTTGTATGTAAATATTTACGAATAATTATATATATCAACTATGTATGTTCACATACACAGTAGCTATCCTTAAGTTCACACTTACACAACTGTGTGCATACATGTAGTTTTAAAAAGTTCAAGTAAACAACACCATATATACTCAGGTGTCACCAAGAAAATATCAAACAACAATCAAAACTCGATTGCTTGAATAAATGCTCTGTATTGTGGTAAGACAAACAGCTGTCAGCCTAAAAAAAGGACACATAAGCAAAGAAAACTATTGTAAAATTGTTTAGAAAAACACTACACTTGTCTACATATCAGTGCATACGAGTACACTGTCAGAAATCAAATAAAGGGTGGTGCTGTGTTACAACAAAGTTTGTCACAAAAATATTTTTTTTTTTTGCTTGAGACTGAGCATTGTTGCATTCCAATAAAATATATAAAAATTAATAAAACCAAAAATTGTAAATTTTAAATCAATTTTGGTGAGATTTTTGTAGCTATGTTATACTTTTTTAACCCTTTTTGACTTAATCTGTAAATGAAATAATTGAGAGAAAAAATATTGATATCAAATTATGCTCCTTAACTGGGAGCATAGATGTTTCACTGTGTAAGTGGTGATCCGGCGCCATCAGGAGGTTTCCCGTCACGGTCCGAAGGGCGATGTTCTGACAAGTCTGGAGTTTCTTCAACTACGTTTCGCTAGTCCCCGATATCCAAATCGGTGCAACATAGTTTACGACCGGCCATCCAATTGCCTTGTACGTTGCCAGCTGCGTTTCTTTGTCTTTGCTCCAGGTGCTACCGGCTAGCGATTTGAGGACTTTATTGCCGCTCTGTACTCTGGTGACAATTGCAGTCGGATGCGGAGTAAAGGAGTGCAGGCTGCCAAGTGTGACTCCCAGTAACTTTGGGTTGTTCGTGTTCGGAATTTTTACGTCATCGACCTTCACACTGAGTTCAAGCCGGTACTCCTTCGTCCAGCTGGTGAAAAGGGCGGCAGAGGATTTTGCGGGTTGTAGATGTAGATGTCGTGCAGTAAAGAAGTTGAAAAGGTCGTCGAAATAACAGTTTAGTTTCGAGAAAAGGCTATCAATATCCTGGTCAGATGCTAAACTCGAACAGTCATCGGCGTATGAGATCAAAGAGATGCCCTCTGGCGGTGGAGAAAGCCTCGAAATGTAGAAATTAAACAGCATCGGGAAGAGGACACCATCCTGCGGAACCCCCTGTTTAATTTTCCGTAGCTTTGAGGTTTGACCTCGAAAGTCAACCGATGATCGTCGACCACTCAGGTAATTTATGGTCCACCTCTTCAACCTAGGCGGCAATGAAGAATCCTCAATTTCCACCCGATCATCACTTCTCGTCGGATTAGACAACGATTTAACTGTAGCCCAGAGCTTGGTTACCCCAGAGGAGAGACTGCAAGACCTTAACTGCTCCTCTCATTTTTTCCGCTTGTGAGTGTTGACCTTGCTCCGAATCTTGTTTCCTAATACGAGGATCACCGGGATCGGCCAGGCATATGTGGGGAAGTGAGGGAGGATTTCCGCTATTCGACCTACAGGTATAAAGCGGGCGGCAACAGACACGAATATTTTGCGGAAGGTTTGATCTGCAGTGAGGACATTGGTACGAATGGGGAGAGCACTGTAGGCGTTCTCAGTAAATTCCGTAAAGCCGGGCCAGTTAGCTTTATTGTCCGGTATCCACGGGAACGAAGTCGGGAGGCCTGTCAATCGAGATGACTATGGACAAATGGTCTGATGCGAGTGTCAGCAGAGGTCGCCAATCTATGCAGTTTATCAGACTAGCGCTAGCTATTGTTTTGCCTAGCGAACTATGACAGTTGCCCACAATCCTGGTAGGGGCTTTATCGTTCATTGTGCAGAATATCGAATCGTCTAACTGGTCCGCAAGCTTCCATAAAATCCTTGTGAATGTTTATGATGGTTTCGACACTTCAAAAGTGATGATTTTAGCGTCGAAGACAAAGAGCGTCCTGGACAACTCAAAAAGTTTGAATATGAGAAATTGGAGTCTCTACTGGATCAAAGTCATTCCAAACGCAACCTGAATTCGTTACCGACTATAAGTTATGCGTTTGGAACGTGCATTGTGCAAAAAACGGCCAATAATGACGAAAAGGAATGACAAGGTTATTTTGCAACATGACAACGCCCGGTGCCACGTGGTTGTAATGGTGTAAAACTATCTGTAAACGCTGAAATGTGAGGTCTTACTCTACAAGCTGTATTCTCCACACCTTGCTTTTTCCGACTACTGATTTTTTCGATGGTTGCAAAACGATTTGGAGGGTCACCGGTTCGGATCTTTTAAAGAAATCGAAAAATAGCTCAAGGGTTGGATCGATAACAGAAATGCTCATTTTTTAGAGATGGTATTCGAAAATTTCCAGAGAGATGGGAAAAAGTAGTCGTTTTGACGACGGATAATACGGTGAAAGATGTATTTTTTTTTTATTAATTTTCAATAAAAAGCATTTTTTTTGAACATAAAAAAAGGAGCGAATTAATTTGTACATCCAATATAAAAATTTTGACTTACAAAATATATGTTTTTAATTTTTTTTTTTTTTAATTCCAATGATTTTTAGCTAAATTTCTAACTTTGTAAATATGCAATTAAGCATGCAAATTTAGTTAAATAAATTCAAATAAAACAAGAAAGTGAGATTACGTTCGGGTGGAACTGAATATTTAATAAAAGGACTAATATTTGTATTAAACGCCAGGCGAGTTATCGGTCTTTTAGTTAGGTTCCAGTTATATGGAATTGGTTTAGAATTAATTTTCGGATATTTGGAACTTACCTACTTAATTCTTAGGAAAATCGATTCTAAATTCACAGATAGGTCAAAAAGAGGAGAAATGTTATAAGAGGTATGTTCAAAGGAAAATACGAATTTTGATTTTTCGCTGGCTGTGTGCTTTCGATTATCGATATTTTGCTTTTGTTATAATCGGACACATACATTTATCATGTGCTTGCATTAGGAGCCAATTTCGATTAGAAGCTTGTATTCAGCAACAGAAGAGGTAAATCGCGTTTTTCTGTGCTCTTTTTTTTTTAACTTTTGGAACAAATGGATCAAAGAATATGTATTAAATTTTGTGTTAAAGAAGGAATAAAGTGACCTAAGGCACTTTAAATGTTGACTGTGGCATTCAGTGAATCCACTTTGTCTCAAAAAAGTGTTTTGAAGTGGTACAAGCGCTTTACAGAAGGGCGAGAAGATGTTGATGATGATGAGCGTCCTTGAAAATCGTCGAATCACTAATAGGAAAGTTGCAGAGGATGTTGGCATACCAATCGGCTCATGCCATTCGATTATCTCGAATGTTTTGGGCATGAAAAGTGTGGCAGCGAAGTTTGTTCCAAAATTGCGAAATTTTCAGCAAAAGCTATGTCGCATTAGTATCGCTCAGTAGTTGTTGAATGACGTCAACAGCGATCAGGGTTTGCTCAAGCGGGTCATAACTGATGACGAAATGTGGGTATATGGTTATGACGTCGAAATCAAGTCCCAATCATCCCAATGGAAGCTGCCAAATGAGCCAAGAGCGAAAAAGGCACGCCAACTTTGATCAAAAGTGATGGTTTTGCTCACTGTTTTCTATGATTACAATTGTGTGGTGCATGATGAGTTCCTGACAAAAGGTCGTTAAGTTTATAAGGAATACTACAAGAAAACCGTAATCATGCCTCAACATCCGTATTCACCAGATTTGACTCCCTGTGACTTTTTCCTTTTCAAAAAAATTAAAGAAACCAATGAAAGGAAAGCGATTTGTCACAATTGATGAGATCAAGTCAGAATTGAAAAACGCATTTCAGAAGTGCTACGAGGATTGGAAATAGAATTGCCACAAGGGCGATTACTTTGAAGGGGACTAAATAGATATTGATGAATAAATAAGTACTTTTCAACAAAAAAAAAAAAACAACAAAAAAATTCACATTTTCCTTTGAACATACCTCGTATTATATGTTTATACCTATGTCGATTATTATATGATATTCACAGTAGAAACCACTGTATGCTGGTACACAAATTGCTGTTTTTTTATTAAAAATTTAATTTTTAACTTCTTTTTGGCGAAGATTTTGGATTTTCCATTGTTTATATGAAATGAAAAAAAATTTTGATATTTTTTAAATTAATTTAAAAAAAAAATTGTATCATACATTAACTTTTTTTTTTTTGGAAAACGAACATACTTTTTTAAAAAAATTTTATTCAAGAAATTTTTCGAAATTTTTTTTAAAAAATTCTTAAATTTTCAATAAATATTTTAAGTAAACAAACCCACCATGTACTATGCAAACAAATACCAAAGTAAAAGACACAAGTGAAATTGGAAAAAAACACAAACTAAAAAGAATAGTAAACAACAATGCCGTGGTTACATTTAGTGTCAACACTACGCCAGCTACCAACGACATGCCACACAATGCAAGCAAGTTCAACAAAAACAGAAATAAAATAATATTACATTAGCAAACGTAACAAATACAAGTACATAGATACAAACACACCCAAACGAACTTTGAAGTGTGAGAGGAAAAAATTGGTATTTGATATATTTTGAAGCCTTCACCCGCTCCATGTCGTAGCATATCCTTACTAGGTGGGTTCTCACCACAAATAGTTTACTTGTTGTCGTGTTTACCTTACCTTTGTTTGTACATTTCTATTTGCATTTATTTCAGTGTGTGTGTGTGTGTGTGTTGGTGTAAGGTAAGTGCCATTTGAGTGGAAATGAATGTATTTTGCCCTATTTACTTATGCAAGACACGTCTATTGAAACAGTTAAGAAGTTGATTTGATTTTAAGATTTGCTTTAGATTATAAATGAGTACCTGAGTGTATAAATATGTATTTTAGTTTACTTATAAACGTATTTTTATACATATGTATGTATATGTATTTACCATTATAGTTTTTCAATATTTATTTGCCAAAAAATCAGGTAATTTTTTGACCGAAACACGTTATTTTGTTGTTGTTTTGCATAGAGGTCTCCTATGAACAAAGAAATTTATTTTGCTTTGTGGTAAGAATAATTTTTACATTACTGGTAATCCACTCCAAGGTTCCCTACTTTAAAAAAAAAACACAGAAAATTTAAATTTAATTTGGAATGTTTATTATCATTCGAAAGAACACTCTTTGGCATTTATTTTGTGAAGATTATGCCTTTCAAATGATGGCCGCGGCTACTACTTAGGTGGCCCATCCGTTGAGTCCGACTTTCGATGACTCGATGATTTCGGCTGGTAACTGGCGAATGACACGCGTGATATTTTGCACCAAGGCCTGAATCGAAACGGGATTCACTTTACATATCACTACAGGGAAGAGTCAAACGGTGTGATATCACACGATCTTGGTGGCCAATCGACCGGCCCAAAAGGTGAAATTATCTGCTCACCGAAGTGTTCTGCCAGTAAATCCATTGATTGATGGGATGTGTGGGAAGTGGCGCCGACTTGTTGAAGCCAAATGTCGTGAAAATCTCGAGCTTTATTTTCAGGCATCAAATAGTCGGTTATCATGGTCGGATCTTCTTGGAACTTTTCAAAAGCTGATAGAGCGAAGCGATGGCGTTTGCAAAAGCCGTATTTTGTACACTTTCAGTTTAAGATCTCGACGTAAAATGCGCCAAGTCGTTTCATATGTCAGTCTGAGTTGCTGCCAGCGACGCCGAGTCGACTCACCAGGGTCTTTGTGTACACTCACAGCTACAGCCGCTATATTTTCTTCACTGCGTGCTGGACGTGTTTTATTCGGTCGAATATTATCCAATAATGAACACTGGGTCTCAAGATGGGTTGACCATAAGTTGAGCGAAGCGCGCATATACATTCTTTACAGAACATGAATTTTCGTAACAAAGTTAAATGGATCGAAGACGTTGTTCACGCGTAAGTCTTTCCATGATGAAATGCCAAACTATACTGAACAAAAATAACATGACAGCTTGACACGACTCACCCGTGATCTGCCAAAAAAACTATTGAAAAAAGTACCTCTACTTGGATCACCCTATACATATCAAGGTTAGATTTTTATTTCGACTTTGACACTCTTTCAGTACCCTAGATTGAACTGTGTATTGTCCAAACTTGCACCAAGAACGAGGACCGTGCTTTAGTGGCAGTAAAGGGGTAGCAACGATCCGTATAGAGCCAGTAGGAGCCTTCAGCGTTCGTCGCACCGACGTCAGTACCATTCAGCATTTGGCAAGCGGTATTCCCACCAGAGACTAAGCATACCGTGACTATTTTTGAAAGCCAGCTGACTGTCGATGTATTCTAAGTGCTAGACATATTTTTCCAAAATTAAGTTCCAAAACAGTTAACTAACGCTTCCTTGCTCGCAGCCACAATCACCGAAAAACTCAGCATTTAATTTTATACCTAATCCCAGAGCTGAGTGAGAATCCGAAAAAGAAATCTAGCCCACCAACCCTTTAACCCAGCTGCAATCTATCGATGAAGAACCTCAGTACAGAGGCGCTATAACGTAATGATTTCTACGGATATCTATATAACGGTATAATTCATACCCTAACGCACTGCTACATGTTAAGACCCCTATCCAAGCAGTAAACTCGTTCCTTTCAGACTTGCAGCAAGTTATGTAGCGGGTCGCGTGAGATTGAGATCTTATTCGCCGTTAATACTGAAGAATGCTGCTCCAGCGTATAGCACCCACATGAGAACAAAAGGCAATCGACGTTTCTTCTTAGGATGATGACTTATAGATACCAAACTTTGTCAACTAGTTGCAGTCGGACACCGCCCTTGATCGAATAGCGCAGTCAGAAATTTTACACCACAAAGTTAATATTAAAAGCTAGCTCTGTGGTGAGACTGATAATTCGCTTTTGAGTCAAACAATAAGGTTAGTTTTAAGTATCAAGTTAGATGGCTTACTGCATTTCGGATTTTTCCTTTCTATAGAAAGAAATGCGACTAAATAATAATAAATCGTCCGAAGCTGACGGACTGCTGGTCATGGCTGACTGTCGTCATATATGACGACTTCTGATAGGGTGCATATATAGTGGAAAATTAGTGTTCTTTCTCTTGTAATGAATAAGGGTGCACCGCCGATATGCCCCAACTACTGACGAATCAATTTTATTGATATTTTATATAATGCCCTGTCTAAGCCGTTTACCTAAGACTCTGATTGGAAATTATTGGTGTTGCTTTAAACCTGGTTTGTTCACTATCAACCAGATTTCACATTACGCCTATTGCTGGAAGAAGCATCGACATCCATTACTTCTTAACCATAGGCAAAAGTACAGTAGAGTCCTCTCTCGACCGAAGAGACTAACATTTTACAAGAGGGTCATCCTGCTCGGGCTCTTATACGGCACAGAAGCAGAATGATCGGCGATATGGCCCAGCGCATCCTAATGCAACATCTGCGCTAGCTCGGATGTATCGAACGTATGGACAAAGAAGCTCAAATGAAGAAGGTGTTCGAAGCGAAAGCTGATGTAGGACGACGATGAGAACAATCACGACTCCGGTGGAAACACCAACTTGAAGAGAACCTACCTAAGCTTGCTGAAACGAATTGCAAAAAGCAAACGCAATGCCGAGGCATCTGGCGATAGCTGTTGCGGTCGGCCGGATTATAATAGCCATCCTGTCTTTTCTATCTTCAAGTATGGTGTTCATACCTGTCTCATTTCCAAGCAGTTTGATATTACAAAATGGTTTGTAAATAAAAATATTAGTAAATTAAAACAATTTTTTTCTAATATCAGTACTCATTTCGAGTTCCATTGAGAATTTGTGTGGAAATTTACTGTATAACAATTACGTATAACGTAAAAGTATAACAGTAAAACAAGCTTTTCTAAGACACAAACCAATTCTGCCAGTGAGCTTTTAGCAACAACCACAAGCATACAATCAACCGAAAATTTCAAAGTTGTCTTGGATACGAACAAACGACAATTTTATTTATTTTCAACCCTTAAACAAAATTTTCAACTTGAAATCAAAACTCAACATTCACATATAGATATTTGTAGTTTTCATAAATCACATTTTTTTTTTGCTGGAGATTTATTTTTTGAATTTCTTGAATTTAAATAAAAACTTTTTGCCGAAGCATGTTGCTCAACAAAGAATATTGGAAGCAAGTGATACAGGAAATTGAGGATGTGGCACATCAGAAAACACTTAAGGATCTCATCAAAGCTTATGATTTGTCTGTCACTTTGCCTGAGGATTTGCAGGAGCGTGTTAAGAAGATAATGCCCTATGAATTTGATGAATACGATCGTATGGTATACATTGCCGAATCAGCTGTGGAAACTTCGAAATCTTTCGACACAGAAGAGTCCACTGAGGATGAATTCATGCCCAAAAAAGCAAAGAAGAAGGCCGTTTTCAATGAGAGCACCTGCTCGGAAATCGAACGCATGGAGAATGAGTTCGTTAAATTCGAATTGAAACTCGACACTGGCGTCGAACGTAAGACGAAAGCTAAGAAGCAGATCAACTGGACTTCGAGTTACATTTGCAAGCCACGCCGTGAGCGTGTTAAATGGGATTCGAAAATTTACCATCTCGAACGTAGTTTGGCGGAGAAAACACTGGACGAGCAGGCCGAGTGTCTGATGGATGCGGTGAGTTATGAAAAGGAAGCTTTTTCTGCACATGCGTTTATTTATTTTATTTATTGTACTCTTGTAGTCAGCGGAGCGTTTCACAGAATGGCTGAACTCTGTCAGTAACAACCGTGAGACGGACATATCGAAAGCTCAATTGAAATCATTATTCTCAATAGAGGGTGACCGTCGTCTATTAGCTTCGATACAAACCGAACCGAAGGAGGTGAAGGCCATTGCTAAAGCTGTGGCGGACAAATGGAATTTGCCTGAGGTTTGCATCTATGCTTACGTTAACAAAGCCTTGCCCTTAATTTATTACTCTCCACCACCAATAGATGGCCATTGAGCTGAAGTATGATAATTATATAAAGGATTTGCTGAAAAATGTACCAAAGAAGGTGATAACTGTTGCTTTCGGACGTACAGTGCCTTATGAAGAGCGTCCTTGGGTGCCTATGGATCGTGATCGCCTTATAACAACTGTATTTCCCGACGAGTTGCTCTCTGGCGCGAAGTTATTTAAGGGTATCGGTCATTTGCGTTCGGTGAAGACACTTAAAGATTTCTATCAACAAAGACCACATTTGAAGAGACCAAAATATTTAGAGAAGACTGGTTTCTTTAAGAAAACAGAAAAGTTAACTACAAAACAGGAGATTCCCTTATATGAGCTGCTGAAATTGGAGTATTGAGGTAGGAGGGTTGCATAAGCATTGAGAGAAACGAAATTTTTTGCTTTAATTGATATTAATAAATGCTCAAAAGTATAATTTGCAATACCTTATACCATTTTTATCGCTTTGCCGAAAGAAGGTAAGAAGAGAAAAGAGTTTCAAATTGTGGTCGTCCCTCGGCAGGGAATTTCAACCTTTCAGAGTTTCTGACAAAAAATAAAATAAGCTGTTCAAAAAAATCCATCCGCTCTTTGGAGGCGTCTTAGAATAAATTGTAGTTCACTTCGTTAGTAAGAAAATCATCAGGACTCCAAAGACGAATTGGAGAAGGAGCTCGGCCTAATACACCTAAAGCGGTTATAATACGAAGTTCAATATAGTACATATCATTGGATCATTGGAATATACATGGATCTATCTCTAGTATCTAGTTCTTAGTAATAACCCTTTAGTAGATATTGACTTTTGGAGAATAGAGCCATGGTTAGAAGTTCACGAAAGCGACGAAAGTTTTTGACTTTCATTCACCTGGCAGTGGCCAGAAACGATTCTTTTACACATGGTTGAAGCAGCTCACGACTTCCGGTCTTATGCCAAATATCCTCTGGATAGCCACCAAACATCCGTTTGGAGGCGAGACAAAGTGAGAAGGCAATCCTTTGCGGTTGTTTGCAGGGCTTGGTAATTTTTCGCTCTGAGAGCCCTCATCAGAAACTCAATATAAGGAAGCTGTGGAACTGAATATAAAGCTCCCTACGCTGCTTCGATAAAAATAGTCAGAAAAATAGCTGGTACGATGAGGAATGCTAACTTGCTGTGGAGCAATAACGGACTGCTTATCCCGCAACTTTCTGATCGACCACAAGACGTGCGGGCTGATCTTGATACCGAGAATTGAAAAGGGGAAAGGAAATAAATTTGCAGACAAAAAAAAAAAAATAAGAAAGATGCCGAAATGCACTAGTATGAAGAGTTAAGAAGCTGCTCGACAAGGGTAAAGCTTAAAATTCTTTGGAAACATGTGGAGACTTACAAAACATTTCAATGGACTATACAGAGGCAATCTGGCGACAGATATCCAAGACATAATTGAAAGTGAAAGTTTAAGACCCGGAAATAGCTAACCCGAAACCTTAATCAATGATTATGGTATAGTAGTTTCATCAACCGATTGTGAAGCTTGCCTGCAGGGGTATTCAAATACGGCGGCGAAGAACTGTCAAGGTGCATGCATCAGATTTGAGAATCGACAGAATTTATTCCTAACGAATGGAACCTAAGTATGCTTTGCATAATCCAAAAAAAGGTTGACCCCCCTATCTACTGTATTGGAAGGGAGCTTAAAGTTCACCATCAACAAGCTAATAGTACCTTATCACTGTGGCCTTAGACATGGCAAATCCATCATTGACCAGATATTCACCATGCGCCAGATCTGAGAGAAGATCCGAGAGAAAGGAATCTATACACACCACCTTTTCGTCGATTTTTAAACTGCCTTTGATAGCATAAAAAGAGCTACTTCTATGCCGCTATGTCTGAATTTGATATCCTTGCAAAACTCATACGGCTACGTAAACTGACCCTGGATAGTAGCAGAAGCGCAGTCAGAATTGAGAAGGTCTTCTCCGAGCAGTTCAATATCAAACAAAGCTTCCGACATTCACCCTGTGATTATCGTGTAATTTCTTGAGTTTCATGCTGGAGAAAATAATACGAGCTACAGAGCTAAATATACCCGCTATGCCGATGTCATAGATATCATTGGGCATAACAACCGCAGCGTAAGTTCTGCTTTCTACAGGTAAGACAAAGAAGCGAAGCGAATGGGCTAGGGCCAGTAAGGAAACCGCATTGAATTATAAAAATAGAAGATAACCATGTAAGGAAGTTTCAGTTCATTTGGCGCCGAACAGTGTATGATCTGCTGATGTTCATGTTCGGCTTTCTGGCTTTCAAAGAAGGACCGTAGTCCGGTTATATAGTAATAAGTATAGTAAGTAGCCTTGTTAATGAACACATGTTAGTATTTTTGACGGATGCTTGGAGCTCGCTGTAAAAGTCGTATATTTATTAAGTAAGACCAAAATTCCTCGATTATTCGATCCTTACCTGTAACCGTCATCTGAAAAATTCTAATATGTTCTGCGTGCATGGTGCAGCTTTGTATAAAAAAGAAAATATTACAATAAGACGGTCGTCCACCATCTTGTGGCATACTGCAGAAATAAAGAAAAGGTATTAGCAGAAAGAAGAATTGAGAGATCGAAATGCGTTGGTATGAAAAACTTATAAAGAAATTTACTGAAACTCTCAATATCGCAATCGATTTCCTTAGAATTTAGCTAGATCTACTGGCGATTCTCGCATTCTGACTCTACTTAGAGAATACATACGCCCGAGACTGACCGTACCTGGACCCAATAGAAGAAAATTTAAGTAGGATGGACTAAGGACAATAAGTCTGAGGGACAATGAAAAAGTGAGAGCCGATAGTTTACTAGAGAACTGATAAATAGAGCTCTAGATACCCGGGTATCGAACACTGTGAACAGCTTGAAGCTCGCTCGATACTCGCTCATTGCTCAACTGCTCAGCAGAACAAAACAAATTTGAATTTAGTTTGTCAAAGTTCCTTTGGCATTTCTATAATTTTTACACTTCGTATAAATAAATTTAAAATTAGTAAAGAAAAAGTTTTAAGAAAAAAGTCAAAATATTTGTCAAAATACTCGTGCTTCTGCTCGAAACATTTTCGAGTAATGTGCAATAAGCAGGTGTGCGAGTGCTCGTTGCTCAAAAGCTCGCACTGCTCGATAATGTTTGAGCAAAAACTGGAGCTCTACTGAGAAGAGAAGTATACGATTGGATAGAGTGCTTATCCAATCTATAAAGAGTGAAAACCGAGACATATCAGAAACTATACCTGACTTATCCTTGAAACACTTGTAAGTACTCAACCACTTATATCAGGCTGGAAAGTAATACAAAGGATGTGGGTATGAAGATTTGATTTTTTTATTATTCCATTTGTACCAATTTTAGAGAGTTCTTTTTAATCAATTTGAGCTGTGAACTTCTCAGCCATTTTATGCATGCGTAAGGAAGAATGATTACAGGAATGATTTTAGGCCTACTAACATAATTAAACGCAAAACATTTACTAATTCACTGACAGGCATTTCATCTATACATCCATTCACACACCAGCATTAATTCATCTGTTGCTCGACGCCACGTACAATGAATGTCACGCACAAATCAACTGCAAGCAAGTATATTACGGAGTAAGTAAAGTGAATGAATGGATGAAGGAATTAATGAGTGATGTGTTCTGTTCTGTTCAGTTCTGTTGTGTTGTGATGTACAGCTGTCTCTCGCCCAACCAATTCTCCAATGCGTCCCATAATGCATCTTTCACCCGTTCCTCTCTTCCTCATCTGTTTGTTTGTTTGCTGGTAAGTGTCTTGTTGGCGTTTGTCGTTTCGCTGCCAGCTGTCATGTTGGTAACACAGTTAACGCTTATCGTTGATGTTTCGTGACGTACGCTAACTGACAGATCCTCTTCACCAACCATTCACTCACATTGCAAACACATCACATTTTACGCATCTATGAAAGGATGTAAACCGTAAATTACATACATGATGATTGCAGTTCAGTGCCGACCATATGTACAAATGCAATGAGCTCAATTGATATTTAAGAGGTAGGGGTTTGAAGAATACTTGACTGAGAAATTTTTAAGTGTGATGTAGAGTAATCCATGATCATGCACAGCGTGATGGTCGTTCAAGAAAGATCAAATTCTACCAGTTTAAAACTAAGTGCAAAATGAAATCACATAAAACTTGTTAATAATGAAAAAGAAAAGGAAAAAGGGTGAAAAAAAATTAAAATGGAAAAAAAAATTAAATAATATTAAGTGACTGCATATCAAAGGTATCCGAACCTCTTTGGAAACATAGGCTAAATTCAGAAATTCAAAAACTTCGAGCAGTGGCTAAGAAGGAGCCACCAAATCGGCATAACCAGGGCCTTTTGGCCACATTACGGCGAAAGCTCACATCTGAAAAAAGAAGAACGGCGTTTCATCCATTCGGACGACATGGCCTAGCTAGCGTAGCCGCTGTTTCTTCTTCGCTGAATTATGTTAATGTCAACATAAAATTTGTATAGCTTATCATTCCATCGTCTGCATTAATCCACGTTAGGGTTAAGTTGAGGCGAAGTGTTTGTTGTTGTGTTGTTCTTTTTAATACTGAAAAAAATGACCCCAGATTCCAGATGGTGATTGCCTTGTTCTAAGACTATTATTCCCAGTGATTGCAAGATCAGAAGAGATTTTATCGGGCGGACAGTTTTGATGGTCCAAAAAAGGAAAGGTGGATAATGAATGGCAAAGACCCATATCGTAGCGATTCATCGTTTTTCCGGAATCACTTTAAGGATTCCTCATCCTGCACTAACGGTATTGATACGAGAGAAGTTTGTGACTAAACAACTTATAAACAGATAGGGGCGCAGTTTTCTATTCGATTTGCACTCCTGTTCTCTGAGAATACTCATCAACATTGCCGTGCTGCAGTGGAGAGAAAACAGACTGCCTACCTCCCAACTTTGCGAACGATTGCAGCACGTGCGAGGTGAAAAGGATACAGAGAGCTAAAAAGAGAAGCGATGCAAATTTGCAAACGAAAAAAGAAAGAGACCAAAATGCGTGAATATGAAGAGCTGACCGATAAGGGTAAAGCTCGAAAATTCTATGAAAAGATTCGATGACTTACAGAAAGTTTGAAGATTGGAGCATAAACATGTACGAACTAAGAAGGTAATCTGGTCACTGACGACCAGAGAATACTTACAGAGGGAAAACTTCTTATGTTACAAAAGCTCTGTATGTAACGTTAGTGAGACCTATTCTTAAATACGGCTCGGTGATCTGGAACCCTAGGTATCAAATCTACCCTGACAAGTTAGAGTCTATTCAAAAACAATTTTTCCTATTTGCCTTAAGAAATTTGCTTTGGGACTCTCAATACAATCTTCCTTCTTATACTAGTCGTCTGAAATTTATCAATCTCCCTACTTTTGCCAGTCGTTGAGAAATGCTTGATGTAATCTTCATGGTTAAAATAATTACAGGCTCAATTTCCAGTCCCCTTATTCTCTCTGAAATCAAATTTAATTTTCCGTTCAAAATGTCCAGACGTATTTGACCCTTGTTTCTGAAAACTTCTAAAACGAATTTTGAATTTCACGAGCCTTTGCATTGTTTGTGTCTTGATTTCAACTCTCATTCAAGCACATTTGACATATCTGACTCATTTTTTCTTATTAAAAAATCTAATTTGTTGACTCTCAACTAATCGTTACATAAAATTTTATATTTGAAATAATTCTTAAAAAAAAGCTGATGAATTTCGTTCTGCTGCTGAACTTTTTTAGTTCTCGACACTAAACAAACCTCTCCTCATCGTGTCTCGGCATTGATGAAAAATAAAACAAGTTCCGTACGTCATGCGGACAGCGCCACTCGTGCGGATGGGCGGGAGGTGGGTAAACCGTTGGGATTAATAATAATAACCTGCTGAAAAGCAATAAAAGAGCGACACCTGGAGATAGTGAACCCGACCCAATTGAAAACGATGAAATAAACATTCCAGCTCATAGTGGTAAGAGACGATGGTTTAGCGGCCGAGCTATTTAAATGCGTCGGCGAAGAGCTGACAAGGTGCATGCATCAGCTTCTTTGCAGAATATTATCGGAAGAAAGCATGCCCGACGAAGTGTGCTCTCCCCAATCCATTGGTCTGCACCAATTATCGTGTACTAGTCCCGCTAAATATCGCATTTAAAGCTCTATAGTATTGTGTGAGAGATTAAAAGCTACCGTCAACGAACTTAATGGACCTAGTCAGTGTAGCTTTAGACCTTTCAAAAACATCATTGACCAGGTATTCACCATGCGCCAAACCTTGAAGAAGACCCGAGAGAAAGGAATCGATACACACTACCTTTTCATCGATTTTAAAGCTGCCTTCGACAGCACGATAAGGAACTGCCCCTACGCCGCTAGGACTGAATTTGGTATCCCAAAAAACTCGAACGACAATGTAAACTGACTCTGGATAATACCAGAAGCGCAGTCAGAATTGGGAAGAGCCTCTCCAAGCGGTTCGATACCGAGGTTTCAGAGAGAATGACTCTTTATCGTGTGATTTTTTCAATTTGATGCTGGAAGAGGGTAGAATTGCTGGCGCGAATGTCGATGATATTTATATCATTGGCCACAACAACCGCACTGTTAGTTCTGATTTCTTCAGATTAGAGAAAGAAATGAAGCGAATGAGTCTCGTCCTCAAACAAATAGTCACCGTATTCGAGACTCGGCTTCCACGTCTCTTTTGACAGTCATAAATTTGAAGCTTTAGATAATTTCTTCTGTTTTGGATCCAGCATCAATAATACCAAAATGTCAGCATTGAAATCCAAAGTAGAATCACTCACGGCCAACACGTGCTGCTTTGGACTGAGTAAACAATTAGAAAGTAAAGTTCACTCGTGACTCACCAAAACCAAACTCTACAAGCCGCTCATCATTCCCGCCCTAACATATTGTACAGAAGTTTGGACGGTGTCGACATCCGATGAGTCGATAAGAGTTTTCGGGAGAAAAGTTTTGAGAAATATTTAAGGTTCTTTGCGCGTTGGCAACGGCGAATACCACAGATGATGGAACGATGAGCTTTATGAGATATATGACGACTTTGACATCATTTGAGTTCATCGAATCAAGAGACAGCGGATACGTGGGCTAGGTTATGTAGTTTGAATAGATGAAAGCGTTCCAGTTTTGAAAGTTTTCGATGAAGTACCCGCACATGGAAGCAGAGGCAGAGGAAGTTCAGAAGGATCTGGTTTCGCTTAGTATTTCCAATTTGCGCCAAACTGCGAGAAGAAGAAACGAAAGGAGAGTAAGCGGTGCCAACGCCAACGGAGAAGTAGTATTTATTAGTAAAAAGTTAATGAGATATATTACACTACATCATGGCTGGATTTATTTTTATTGAATTAATTCTTTTTAAATGTTTTTTTAAGAGTGCTATCTAGATCTGAGCATTCTTCCATTTTAATACCATATTAAACACTCATCGATGGCAATAAATATTTATTAGGAATGATTAAGCGAGTTAACCCTTCCTTTCCCCACTCTCCAACACCAAAAACATTCAAGTGGACACTCAAAGTAATTGTTTATATGTAAAATGTGTGCAAACACTTCACCGACCCTCGTCACTTCAAAGCTTCCGTTTACAAATGGCGAAGAAGACTTGTCAAAAAGTATCCTTTGACGAACATATTTACAGAAATTCCCTAACTGGTGCGCTCAATCCTTGTCAAAAGCGTGTTATATGCATATTGAAACTACATCCTGTGAACACATTCACTTAACCGCTTCTTTTGTCAAAGCATATGGAAATTTTCATTGAACTGCAAAATTTGCTTAACATCCATTTGATACTATTTCCAAAGCAAAGCCAAAACTTTGACACATGTCCAACAAATTCAATCGCTTGCCACAGTCACCGGCTCCCGCTCAACGCTTGGTTGGTGGTATATTAGCGTGCTTGAATGCCGAAAAGTGGCACAAACAAACAGATTTCTATGAGAGCTCTTCATAGACACGAGCTGTCTTATTTGCTTATGTACTCGTATGCAAGTAAGTGTGGTTGTTTTTGTTGGTTGGTTAGTTGGTTGATTGCTTCATTGGTTTAGTTCATTGGTTAACCGGTTGTGCGATTGGTGTTTTATATGGCTGTTGGTTAGCCCGGTTTTTCCTCAGTTGAGTTAAGTTCGGTGCGGTTCGTTCCATTGTGATTGACATGAAAGCGTGTTCAATTGCTTGCGAAACTTTTTGAGTTTCCGTTTCATTGCTGTCCACTGATCAGCGGTCGCTTGGGAGCATATGTGTGGCACATCTTCACATTAACATTTACATACACTCTTCGCCAGCGCTCCTCAGTTAATTTTGAACATATTTGGCTCCACTTGCCAATATGTGAAGTGTGCTTTGATTTGTTTGCCCGCTGACAAAAGGGTTGTTCTAGCATTTACCAACCCGCTTGATTACCCCAAATTGTCTCTCTTACTTACATTTTTTTTTACTCTAGCTCTGTAATATACATGAATGCCGCTTCATTATTTGCTCATTTGCGGCATACCATCTCACCCTAGAAGCAAGCATCTTCAATAGCTTATGTGTCCACACGTCAGTCATGTGGCATATTCTGCTCATTTCCGCTCCTTTAAGCACAATTATTAACATGTTTTCGGATTTTGCTAATTTGGATGTTAAGTATATTAGATGTACACATACATATATAAGCGAACAAGATGCCATATTCAATATTATATTTTCGATTTAGTCGTACACATAAAGACATTATGGTGGTCCAAGTTCGCCCGCAGAAGAGAATTTCACTTTAATGATAGAGACGCGCTCAGTTTCTCTATAATACAAAGATAATTTTTTTTAATTTAGAACGTGAGCCTTAGAAATGTATCAGGTTTTCATTATAATAGCAATTTAAATTTATTTCAAACTCTCTTATAAAGGCTGATCCATTTCGCGGTTCTCAAAATGTACAACAACAAAAAAACAGATAATTCAAATTTAATGGGGAATGTTTATTATCATTCGAAAGAACATTCTTTGGCATTTATTTTTTGAAGATTATCTCTTTCAAATGTTGGCCGCGGCTACATCTCAGATGGTCCATCCGTTGAGTTCAATTTTCGATGACTCGTTCGAGCATTTCAACTGATAACTGGCGAATGACACGCATGATGTTTTGCTCCAAGGCCTGAATCGAAGCGGGATTGTCCGCATAGACTTTATACTTTACATATCCCCATAGGAAAAGTCACACAATCCTGGTGGTCACTCGAGCGGCCCGAAACGTGAAATTATCTGCTCACCGAAGTGTTCTCTCAATAATTGATTGATGCGATGTGTTGGAAGTGCCGCCGTCGCGGAGACCACGAGCTTCAATTTCAGTCATCAAACAGACGGTTGTCGTGGCGCGATAACGGTCGCCATTGGCGGTTACGTTCTCACCGGCATCATATTTGAAGAAATATAGACCGAAGACCCCACCAGCTCACAAACCACATCAAACTGTTGTTTTTTCTGGATGAAATGGCAGCTCTTGAACCTCTTCCGGTTGCTCTTTGTCCCAAATGTAGCAATTTTTCTTGTTTACATACCTATTTAGCCGGAAATGGGCCTCATCACTGAACAGCTAAACAAAATTTGGCTTTCTTTCAACTTTTCAAGAGCCTACAGAGCGAAGCGATGTCGCTTGGGAAGGTCGAGCGGCTTCAGTTCTTGCACAAGCTGTATTTTGTACGCTTCCAATTTAAGCTCTCGACGTAAAATGCGCCAAGTCGTTACATACGTCAGTCCAAGTTGCTGCGAACGGCGCCGAGTCGACTCTCCACGGTCTTCGTGTACACTCTCAGCTACAGCCGCTATATTTTCTTCACTGCGTGCTGGGCGTGGTATATTCGGTCGAATATTATGCAGTAATGAATTTTGGGAACCAAATCGATAATGTTATGATAGATGGAAGACACTTATCCAGTATTCTAAACGTGAGTATGTTCCGAGGGCCAAATATCGACTTGAATCATTATCTTGTAGCAGCACAAATACGCACCCGCCTCTGGGCGGCAAAGAACGTCCGTCAACAAACACAAAGAGGGTTGACTCTTGCCAACAGGAGCTACTTTGGACTGTGTAGGCAATTGAAAAGTAAAGTTCTCTCTCGACGAACCAAAACCGAACTCACCAAGTCGCTCATCATTCCCGTCCTGATATATGGTGCAGAAGTCTGGGCGATGTCTACATCCGATATGTCGGCTTTAGGAGCTTTCCAGAGAAAAGTTGAATGTTTGTAAATGTTGTTCAAGCATAAGTCTTTCCATAATGAAATTCCAAACCAAACTGAACAAAAATAGCATGACAGCTTGACACGACTCACGCGTGATCTGTCAAAAAAATGCTATTGAAAAAAGTACCTATACTTGGATCATCCTTTATATGAATATTATAAGGTAGAACTAGACTTAAATATCAACAACTAGAAATAAACTATAACAAATTTGTAATGAAAGTTTGTTAAAAAGTGATAAATATCATTGTTTTTTTCCAATTTGCATATAGGAATTAAATTGTTCACATAAATATAAATCTCTTACAGCCTTAGGAGGAGGCTACAGTATATTTTTAATTGCATTTAACTTTTCCGGATTTTCTTTTTATTGACCACCCTACCACACTTGCCTGACTATTCGGCCATCCTTTGATTGTCCAAGTGACAAAGAGTTTTATTTTTCCAAAAATGATTCATGCAAAAGGGCAAACGAGTGTGTCAAATATTTGCTTGTCAAAGAAATTGTCTATTTTAGTTGGCTTATTTGACAGTTCATTGAGATTAATGAGGCGAAAGAGCTATTTCATTAAGTGTTTTCAGGTGAAGGAAAAACGCTATATTAGTTGCTCAATAAATAGGTCGGAGACCTCTTCAGCTCGTAGGTCCTTGTTCAAAACTGAGCTACTTCTAAATGATATATAGTAGGCGCTTTGCAACCACTAAAGCAAACGCAAAGAACGAAACAGCAGTATCAAGAACGCCGAAAGGCAGCTGTCCATAGCTTGCTGGCAGAGAAGATGGAATGACAGCGCTAAACGAAGGTGGACTTACCGTCTAATATCCTATCTAGTGGTATGACTAGGCAGGAAGCATGGTCACGTGGACTTCTATTTAACGCAAGTCCTCAGTAGTCATGGGTGTTTTAAGAGCAATCTTCACCGCTTTGGCCATGAACCGGACCCATACTGTGAACTATGTGGTCCAGAAGTCGTAGAAGACGCCAATCACTTAATCTTCATCTGCCCCCGCTATGTAGGGCAACGACGAAGACTAAACGATGTTGCCGGCATAAATGTAACACCTGAAACATTAATGAAATGTAAGCTGGAAAGCGTAAATGTGTGGAATACAGTTAACAGTATCATAACATAAATAATGCAGCACTCACGATGTGGTGAACAACAAACTCGAAGACGTGTTAAGAGCGTACCATCGACGGACCCTTATATTACCAGGTAACTTACGTACGTGGTACATAGTAACGAGTACTGAAACCAGGACGGTTGAACAAAGATAACGACGGACGATATCGACTCAGACTAGTGAGCTATTAGCTCAAAAGGCCTCCTGACGAAGTACTGAAAGGTAGTACCAGGGGTTACCGTACGAGGAGAGGTGGTTTTAGTGGGTTAGAGTCTCATACTGACGGAGTTAAGGCTTTCGATGCCTTTCATCTCCAAAAAAAAAAGAAAGAAAAAAAAACAGTTTATACTATGCCGCTTCCAAAGAATCGATGGATCTTTTTATAGGAGCTTTTATTTCATGACAAAAATAACCTCAGATGGCTTGACATTCCCTGCCGAGGGGCGACCGGAATTAGAAAAATTAATTCTCCATAATTTTAGATGTTAGTAGCATCAGGATCAAACCCTGGCTTTTCCAATGGTAGTACGCAATGCTAACCACTCGGCTATGGCGGCCTCTGAGTGAATACAAGGACAGAAATATATATTGGGGACTGGGATTTTAAGTGATAAGTGTGGAGCCGTGTGTCACGGTGAACACAGTGGAAATTTTAGTGTAGTCGTCATAACCAGTTTAAGAGTTCATCAGAGTATATTTTGCAGCATCTGTTCGTCAGAAGTGAGATTGCGAACGAGTATCAGTCTTAAAGCAAGCGGCTAGCTATATAAATATGACGCAAATGTAAACTTACTACGAAGCGAGGTTGTATGATAGATTGAGAACCACCCACGTAGAAACCAGATCCAATTAAAAGAAGACAAAACCCGCGGATGCGAAATAACACCTCACTCACCTATTTATGATGATTACCTTAGCAAATAATTGTAAGAGTTTTGGAGTTCAGACCTTCACCTCGGTAGCCAGACATCTCGCCACAACTTGCATCAAAGCAAAGTTCATCTATTGCTGATTTGCACCCACATAACGATGTAGGAAACGGATGAGTTCAGAGAGTGAAATGTGTAAAAGCTTAAAAAGCTGGCTGGCAAGGATAATGATAGAAAGCTTTATGAAAAATGCGGCTATTAAAAAAAAGATAGCAAGACGGTAACATGCTCTTGTTGGACCGAAAAAGATCTGGTAACTGGTGCTCACAGTATACTGAGTTTATGGAGGGCACAACTCTACTGCCTGTCGAGTAATAGCGAAAGTGAAATACTCGGGGATGACGAAATCGAATCTTCAATCCATAACCATTCCATTACCAGATCATGATGGAGTCCAAATAGCGGTTGTCCGCTGGAAGAACAATAAAGCGGAGGCAGCAATGATTCACTAGGCAAGTTAATGAAATAACGTGACCAAGAACTGACGAAGTGCATGTATAATCATTTTTGCAAGTGTAATCCTGACAATGAAAACCAAAGTTTGGTCTGCCGAAATATGTTACGTCTTGGAAAAGGACTGTGAACTTCGTCAATTTTAAAGCAGTCTTCGACAGTACGTAAAGCAGCTGCCTCTACGCCACTATACCGGAATTTGGTATCCCTGAAATTTTTTTATGGCTAGGCAAACTGACACTTGACAATACTAGAAGCGCGGAAGAACCTCTCCGTACCGTACGGTATCAAACGAGGTTTCGATAGCTCTTCACCGTGTGACATCTTTAACCTTATGCTGGAGAAAATATCATGAATTAATGAGATAAATTTTCTATTAGAGCATTCAACTCCGTCTTGGCTCCCACACAGTTCACAGTCATACATTAAAATTTCTAGAATACCATTTTGTGGACCACGGAATGATACATCGATATTTCTTTAAAGAAAAAATTACACATTCCATGAAAAAATTTTCCTTTTACATCACAAAAAACAACATTATGCAGTGAAGCGAGCTTTAAATGTAAATAGTGAGAAGAAGGCACACAACCAGCGTCCTTCTGCTGTTGAAGGGCCACACCAACAGGGTAATATGAGAGCCTTTTAAGCTACACATCCCACGAGTAAACACTTTGAAAGCACACACTCAAAAACGATAGGCTAAAGCTGAGACCCACACAGAATTAGAAGACCTGCTAAGCGATTGCTCTACTATGTTGCACGGCTGTTGCATGCAAGTTGCTGGTAAAATGTGACAATATTGCCTTTGATTTATTTGGCTATAAATTCATAACCGTCGATGTGTTATGGAAAGAAGAGGTACAGAGAGAGAGCAGAGACAAATAGGGCGAAGAGAATCTGCTAGTAATATTAGAATGACTAAGGATGTGTGGCACGTATTTGCATGATATATGCAACTACCCTTAACCTCAATGCAACTAGTCAGTCTCTTCCTTTTGCTTACTCTTAGTTTCGTCTGAAAGTTATTGGTTTCACAATTAGTGAGTTTCTCCTTGACACATACTCCGGCGGCAATGAAAGCTGAATTGTACCTAGAAAACGTATATGTATCTGTATGCGTGTAAAATTTTTCATTAGCTTGTCATGTCAGCGTGTGCAATTCGATCTTAACAAATCTCTTTTCTATACTCCTTCCCATAGTCTGCAAGAGCATATGTTGCAGGCATTGCGGTTTCACTTATACCGAAAATCTTTTAGCAGTTTCCCCCCGCTTTAGGGTTTGTTGTTATTATTGTTGTTGCAAGGCTCATTTTTCTGCTCGACTTGGCAAGTCTGATGTTGTTAGCTTAAAAAATGTTCGTGCTACCAAAAGTGTGTAGGAATGCTGTGCAATTCACGGTAAAATCTTGTCACTTAACACTTGCCACACGTGTGCCTTGCATTTGTTTCTCGCACATATCCTGTGCAAGCTTGTGTAATATGCAAGCACCTTTAGTAGTTGTTCTAACTGTACTTTTCTCTTACCAAAACAGCAATCCTTCTTTGCTTGCCACACATTTCTGCTTTGTCATTGTTGATAATCATCTCTGCCGTGTTGCTTCTACGTGCTCAGAGAGCTGGTACAGGTACGTTTATTTTCTTCCTTCAATATATTGCCACTTTTATTGCAGTTGGTTAATACATTGACACATTGTTTGTTGTTGTTGTTGTTATTACCTGATTTGCTAGTTATGTCATTGAAGTGAAGCAAATTGCGTTCGAGGTAGAGTTAAAGGACTCACATTAACTCTCTCAAAGTGGAGGTAGTGATAACAAAGGAAAAAATGACAGACCTGTCTTAGGTATTCCTTCCAGAAAAGTGGTTTTCATCTAATCTGACAGGCAGAGGACTACTATGGAAGTGAACATATTTACTTTTAATTCTCGATCAAGTTCTACATGATAGAAGTAGATGAGATTTTGTTGAACACCTTAAGTTGAATATTACTGCAAAGGAAAGACGGGTTACTTTGGATATTCTTCTTCTTTCGCGTAGGAACCGTTTAATGGATTATAGCCGCATCAACAAAAGCACGCCACTCGTTCTTTCTCTTCGCTGGAAATACCAAGTGAAGTCAGGTCGCTCCACACCTGACTCTTCCAAAGGAGTGGAGGTCTTTCTCTTCCACTGCTTCCAACAGCGGGTACTCCATCCATTCAGACGACATGACCTAGCAAGCGCTGCAGCTGTTTCTTGATTTGCTGAACTATGTCAATGTCGTCATATAACTCATAAAGCTCATTGTTCCACCGCCAACGATATTCGCCGCTGCCAACGCTCCAAGAACCTTAAAACTTTTATCCTGAAAAATCCTAAAGCCGTTTCATCGGAAGTAGATATCGTACAGGCTTCTACAGTATATTTCAGGACGATGAGCGACTTGTAGAATTTGGTTTTGATTCGTAGATAGAGGACCTATTTTTTTCAACTGCATACTCAATAGCACCTGTTGGTAAGAGTGATTCTGTGTTAGATTTCAAGGTCCACATTGCCGGTGTTGTTGATATTGGTTCCTAGAAAGAAGAAATTATCTACCACTTCGAAGTTATGACTGTCAACAGTGACGTGGGAGCCATGTCGCGAATGGTTGACTGTTTATTTGCTACAGGAGATAGTTTACCTTGCTCTCGTTCATTAGCAGACCCATTCGCTAAGCTTTTCTGTAAAGCCGAACTTACGGTGCGGTTGTTATGACCAATTATATCAATATCATCGGTATACGCCAACAATTGTTTACTCTTGTAGAAGATTGTACTTGGTATATTTAGCTCTACGTCTCTTCTTATTTTCTCATCAGCATCAAATTGAAAAATCACACAATAAATAAAGAGTCTCCTTGTCTGAAACCTAGTTTGGTATCGAACGGCTCGGAGAGGTCCCTCCCAATTCTGGCTGCGCGTCTGATATTATTCAGGACCAGTTTACAAAGCCGTCTGAGTTTTGTAAATTCATAAATAGCGGCGTAGATGCAACTCCTTATCGTCCTATTGAAGGTAGCTTTAAAATCGATTACAAGGTGGTGTGTATCGATTTTTCTCTCTCGAGTCTTGGTGGACTTGCCAAGCCGAAAGCCACACTGATAAGGTTCAATCAGTTTGTTGACGGTGGACTCTAATATTCCACACAATATGCGATTATGAGGAGGCTTATTCCACGATAATTGGCTCAGACTGTGGGATCTTTCTTCTTTTAACCTACTTCTACATCATTTCAACTCACATTAACCCTATCAACGCTGAGTAACAAGTATTTTCTGGACTGGTGTAAACTATAGAGCGGAGTATTTTCTTGCTTTCATGCACTAGGCGACATTTTCTTTATGTCTGTCATAGTTTTGATTTCACTAATCTCCTTAATACCCGATGGAATACTTGGTACAAATATGTCTCGCTTTTGCACAATTATGAGTTGCGCTGAGTACTGCGTTAAGTAGAAGGTTCCGATGAGAAGCGATAGCAGATTCCACCTTCAAACTAACTTCGTCGCCTTCATCGTGAACTATCTGGCTCGATTTTAATATTATGTTCGATACAAATAATTGCACTCTATGAGGAAGGAATAATACACTCTATGAAGTTTATAAAATCATCTGTTTGTATCATATGAGGGACGAAATAGAAATAGCGGGCTTAGAAACATTCCAAACCCACCTCGGAACGCTGGATGGACTTTAATGTAGAGATATTAATTTCATTTCAGAAACACACTGAGAGGAGAAGGCCTTCACTGTCGAAGAGTAACCATAACCAGAAAGTTTTTTCCATATTTTAGATGTTCGTCTGTTCAGGATTCTATCCCGAAATCATCAATTTTGTGTGTCCTTGCCCAATTTATTACTTTGCATTTGTTGATTTAAATACTAATATCCGTTTGTAGTTGGCTATAAAATATAGTGTACCGATTTCGATGAGTATCAGTACCCATATTTATTTGAAATTACCTGTGTAGATATTCAAAATTCGTACAAATTACTCGTTAGTTGATATTTGCAAATTTATAAGGAATAAAGGGCTGGAACCAATATACGGGTTTAAAACACAGATATGTATGAATGCCTTATCAAACTCTGACCTCTCACAGAACGCAAGGATCCGAGAGCATTTTGCTACTAAATATGAATTTTGGTCATCGTGTTCTAACACCAAAAGATCCGTGCGCTCAAAACTCCACCAGACCAGAATAGGAAATGAAATATTAAAGAACAGGTTTTCTACAATGGTTTGGTTCCTTGTGTTGAGAAGAATGTATTTCTATAATGCATTTTCGATCATTTGTAAACCTTTATTCTTACAGATTTATACATATATACAACTAAATGTATCTCGACTCCGGATGCTTCGTTTCAAAATAATTTCCCCTCTCCCTGGCCTTCTAAATACTGCTTTATCTCACTGTTACACTTTCGTGTGACAATCACGGTGGCAGCAACAACAAGAAGTAATATACGCATACATGCAACATTAGCACCTGTAAAGCTAATGATCTGCTTCCATTATGAAATGGCAACATGCAATTGCCAACATTGACGCTGACATTTATGATGATTATTGTAATGCAATGGGACAATTGACCAAATGGTCAGCTGCAATAGAATGCCAAGGATGGATGCAGGTAAGTAGTAAAGTAAATTGTGGGAACACAAACGAAAGGAGAGTAGAGTTTAGAGTTGCAGAATTTAGCTTCAAGTATGTACATTTATGTATATTTATAATATATAAGTATGTACGAGTATATAGCATTTTATAACGTCCCTATTGAGATTTGGAGCTGTTTCATCGAGAAATTGATTGAAACTTTTTAGAATTTCACGACGAAACTTGCATAAGTATTTCAGTCAGTAAATATACAGCTTTCGAAAAGCGACTTAGTAAAATTACGTTGGATAATTATCTAAGTTGAAGGAAGTTTAAAAATTTACACAAAACAACAATATACGGCATCTCATGTTACGTAGAATGATTTCCATAGAATGAGCTACTTAGTCGTACTGCACTGAGAATTGCAGTACCCGCCCACTGACCCGGTGTCTAAAGTTATGCATAGATTATATCATGGAGCCCTGTTCCTTGATTTTGGAGTATTGGAAAGTAAGCGGTAAATTTCAACACCGGGAAGCTCATGAAAGTGCTTAGAAGATTTTATCTTGACTTCATTTCTCTTCTCTAAACAATCAATCTATCGGAACTATTTTTAACATATACTTCGTCATTTCTGATTAAATTAGAGCCGGTGGAAATCTATCTTTCTGCTCGGATTTCAATTGAGATCCACAGAATCATGAATTGGTATATTAATTTTGGTCCGAAGCATGTAAATACCGAAAGGGGAAGAGATAGAGCCGCCAAAAATGTATACCGACCGTATCAGAATGCCGAGCTAAGTTGATTTAGTCATGCCCATCTCTTTTTCAGATATTTCAGAACCGGCCAGATTGGACCACTATAGCATCAAATTAAAAATTTGAATCAAAAATTCGTCAAAAAAGCATCTAAGGGCGTGAAATTTTGTACTTATATTCTAGACATCTTATGACAAACTCCACATTGATACTGAAAATAATTGAAATTGGAGGAGTATGTCATATAGGCACCGATAAATTGATCTTGATCTGTTCTGATATGAGATTTTGTGGCAAACATCCATCAAAAAAGCAACTAGGAGAGTGAAATTTGGTATTATACAAAAATAAATTTGAATAAATATTGACTCAGAAAGTCATCGAAATCGAATTTGGCAATTTTCAATAAATTTGATTTGTTCATGAAAGGTATAAAGGCTTCGACTTGTCGAAGATAGTAACACGTTGTAATGTTATCCGGCAGACCGGTTTGTGTAAGAGTAGACCAATGGTGGTTAAATACACTCCTATCCCGTTCATGTTCGTCTCAAATGAAGTAGAGGGTACCCCCTTTGAACAGCTCAACTACTTTGCGGAAATTCTCTTTTCTGATAATCCCAAACAGACTTAATAATCGAATAACTCGATCAGGTCTCAGAATATTTCAGCATACCTGTAATGAGTTCAAGGTCTTAAAAATTGTTTAAATATTAGAAGTCACTCGAATTGAGTAATAAGTGTGAACTGCTCCTCTCCCCATAGGCTCTTCTAAGCTTCGATAGAGTTCACTATTTAAATACCTCAAAGCTGTAGAGTAAATATCCGCACTTACATATTATGGGAGTGCCATAATTGTGAGAGATACATTCACCCCTCGAATAAACGAAAATAAGCGTCCCTGAATTTCACGCTTCTCCATATCGGCTAAAGGTTATGACAACAAAGAGGAGAGAGAGAACCTAGAAGCAGCTATGGCAACTGGTTACGACTTCATGCCTATTGGCAAACCGACTTACTGGCCTACCGACACAAGAAAGATACCTGACCTCATAGATTTTTTCATCATCTGGCAAATATTTAAAGACTTCATTACCGTGGAAAATGGATTGTACTTAAATTCAGACTACTCACAAGTATATCTTATTTAAAATGATCATTTAAATAGTTTAGTAGTATTGGGAAGTTTTGCTGACAAAAACATGGTTATTAAAGAAAAAACAACAGCACCAGAAATCTCGAAAGGTGGAGTTGATAAATTTGCAAAAAAATATTCGAGAATCGACTTGGAAAAGTACCCCTGTTTTGAAACAAAAATACTTTTATGCTAAATACCCGGCAAACATTCTGGATATCATAAAGGAAAAGAGAAAATTGCTGACTATTCCCTATGGAAAACTGTAAAAAATATTCGAAAACCAATTTTGACAAATCCTCCTGTGAGGAAGCCAAACCGATTCTAGGCAAAAAGCGATGAAATAAAAGCGAAAGTTTTTTCGGAGAAACTAACTAAAAAATTTAGTGCGTTCGCTTTCCATGGTATCCTACCACAGCTGGAAGTTCTGCAATACTAGAGTAAAATTCAACCAATACACATAAAGTAGTTGAAAATTTGGTAAAAACTAGATTAAAACCAAAAAAAAAAACACCCTGCTTCGACTTGATACTTGGTGTTATTTTAAAAAATCTCACGTCGTTAAATAACGCTTGCTTAAACCTCAGACACATTCCAATATCACGGCAGGTATTCAAAATCATTATGATACAAAAACATGGAAAAAACGCGCATGTAGCCTTGTCTATCGTCCATTTTCAAGGCTGCCTGTTTTGTCTAAGGTACTAAAGGGTGTTTTTTATAGAGGTATAGAACTTTAAGTTGGCATTACTTTTCAAGATGGCGACCGATTTAACAGCTGTCAAGTGAATTATTCTCAGTTTGGTTTGGCAATTCATCATGAATAGACTCACGCCTGAACAACGCTTGCAAATAGTGCAATTTTATTTCGAAAATAATGGTTCTGTGCGGAAAACGTATCGCGCACTACATCCTTTTTATCGTCGACAAAATCGTCAATCAGAGCAGTTAATTCGATTAACCATGTAACGATTTCGCACCACGTTTACTCTTATTGATAACTCGCATCCCCAGAGATGCCATACGGTGCGTACAGAAGAAGCTTTTGCTGCTGTAGAGCGTAGCATTGAGGAAGACCCGAATGAGTCCATCCGCCATCGAGCACAGGAATTGGATCTGTGTCCATCCACTTTATGGAAGATTTTGCGGAAGGATCTTGGTTTGCGTGCTTACAAAATTCAACTCGTGCAAGAATTGAAGCCAAACGATCATCAAGTAAGGCGTAGATTCGTCGAATGGGCCCAAAACGAGATTACCGTTGTTCCCGATTTCCATAACCGAATTTTGTTTAGCGATGAAGCGTACTTCTGGTTGAATGGCTACGACAACAAACAAAACTGCCGCATTGGAGTGAAGGTAATCCTCAAGTGTATGTTGAAACACCGTTACATCCAGAAAAACTGACTGTTTGGTGCGCTTTATGGGCTGGTGGAATCATTGGTCCGTACTTTTTCAAAAACGATGGTGGCCAGAACGTTACAGTCAATGGTGATCGGTATAGAGCCATGATTACTAACTTTTTCATTCCCGAATTGAATAACCATGATGTCCAGGAGATGTGGTTTCAACAAGATGGTGCAACATGTCACACAGCTCGTGCCACAATAGATTTATTGAAAGACACGTTTGGTGACCGCCTAATGTCACGTTTTGGACCTGTGAATTGGCCTCCAAGATCTTGTGATTTAACACCGTTAGACTACTTTCTGTGGGGCTATTGGTATATGCGGAAGCCACAAACGCTTGACCATTTGGAAGACAACATTCGCCGTGTTATTACCGATATACGGCCACAAATGTTGGAGAAAATCATCGAAAATTGGACGTCCAGATTGGACTACATCCGCGCCAGCTGTGGCGATCATATGCCAGAAATCATATTTAAAATGTAATGCCACAAGATTATCTTGCGGATAGTAAAATGTCAATCAAATAATCCATCGTTGTTTTATTGTAACTTAAAGTTATATACCTCTGTAAAAAACACCTTTTAGAAGCTGTCATTATGAGAAGACTTGTAAACGCAGTTGAAGAAAAATGTCTCATACCAATTCATCAATTTAGATTTGGACCTTAACATTCTACAATCGATGGAGTATATCGTAATATAACAAGCATAAGAAAGGATGAGGATAAGTATCTAACAAGGAAGTATCCAAGGACCACTGCTATACATTTTGTTTACCAGTGATATTCCTATGTCGAAAAGCAGCACAATCACAACTTTTGCTGATGATACCTTCATCATTACGACAGGAAAAAATTAAGCAGAGTCGGTCTATAGAATGCAGTCTTCAATTAGCCAAATAGTGGAATGGAATCAGAGATGGTCCATAACGTTAAACGAGTCGAAATCAATACGAGTTCATGTAAATTGCACTAATAAAGAAAATAAACATGCCTCCTTGCATATTGTAAGGTCTTCCCGTACTCCACCTTGGTGAAATACCTTGGCCTGCGCTGGCTGCCAAGCTGAACTTGAAGGAACAATCTCAAAAGAAAAGTTGCTGAGCTAAATTTAAAATATAAAAAAAGTTGACTAATTGGTAAAAAATCACTGTTAACAATAGAAAATAAAACCGTAATATAAAGGGTGATTTATTTCGTGGTTCCCTAATTTATCAAAGAAAAAAAACACAGAAATTTTAAATTTACTGGGCAATGTTTATTATCATTCGAAAGGACATTATTTGGCGTTTATTTTTTTAAAATTATCTTTTTCAAATGTTGGCTGCGTTACGTCTCAGATGGTCCACCCGTTGAGCCCAATTTTCGATAACTCGTTCGGGCATTTCGACTCGTAACTGGCGAATGACATGCGTATAGACTTTAAACTTTACACATCCCCACAGAAAAAAGTCTAGCGGTGTGATATCACACGATCTTGGTGGCCAATCGACTGGCTCAAAACGTAAAATTATCTGCTCGCCGAAGTGTTCTCTCAATAAATCCATTGATTGATGCGATGTGTGGGAAGCGGCGCCGTCTTGTTGCAACCAAATGTCGCGGAGATCACGAGCTTCACTTTTAGGCATCAAATAGTCGGTTATCTTTGCGTGATAATGGTCGCCATTGACAGTTACCTTCTCACCGGCATCATTTTTGAAGAAATATGGACCGATGATTCCACCGGCCCACAAATCACACCAAACCGTTGTTTTTTTCTATATAAAATGACAGCTCTTGAATCTCTTCAGGTTGCTCTTTGTCCCAAATGTGACAATTTTGCTTGTTTACATACCCGTTGATCCAGAAATTGGCCCCATCACTGAAAAGCTGAACAAAATTTGACTTGAAAACGGCGGATCCTTTTGGGACTCTTCAAGAGCTCATAGGCCAAAGCGACGTCGCTTGGGAAGGTCGAGCGGCTTCAGTTCTGGCACAAGCTGTATTTTGTACGCTTTCAATTTAAGATATCGACGTAAAATGCGCCAAGTCATTCCATACGTCAGTCCGAGTTGCTGCAAACGGCGCCGAATCCCGCTCCAAGGTCTTCGTGCACACTCTCAGCTACGGCCGCTATATTTTCTTCACTGCGTGCTGAACGTGGTCTATTCAGTCGAATATTATCCAATAATGAATGCTGGGTCTCAATATGGGTGATAGTTTTGCAAATGGTACGCTCGGTAGGCCGATTATGTTGACCATAGATTGAGCGAAGCGCGCGAAACATATTCTTTACAGAACGAGAATTTTCGTATTAAAATTGAATGAATTGAAACGTTGCTCAGTCGAAAGGCTTCCATGGTGAAATTCCAAACAATACTGAACAAAAATAACATGACAGCTTGACACGACTCACGCGTGATCTGTCAGAAAAAAGGTTATTGAAAAAGTACCTCTACTTGGATCACCCTTAATAATTCTTTTACTAGTTATTTATTCCGTTTCAATAAAAAAAACTACATATTTAAGAGACAGAAAACTATCGGAATGTCTCTCAGAAGAGAGAGAACTCGCCCTCCAATTCTTCAAAATTATTGTTATTTTTTTCTTCATTCAGAGCTTTCGCCACTAAGCAGCGTCGGAAATGAGTCACTTTTATGGCGAGGCTTAAATACATATCCCTAATGAATAAGCACTCATTTAGAGACCCATTTCAGAGAGATACACACTGAATACACCCAAAAAATTTTAGAATGAAGCCACCTAAAGTCAATTAAGAGAACAACAGCGATCACTTTACATGTACATAACTCTCACCACAATCCTCTCATCATAGCAGAGTTGAGTATGAATTGCATTGCTGCATTCAACATGTTGGTTGAGAATAATCGAAATCATAACAAAAGAGCTCTCAAATATACATACATACAGACAGCACCAGAATTAATTGATGCCATGTAAGGCACGAATATGAAAAAAGGAGAAAAAAATGCAATCAACACATGTATAGTTTTCAATTGTTGTCAAATGCAATAACTATGTATGCATGTATGTATGGATGTGTATTTATAAATAAATAGAAAATAAACATATAAAATCTCTACCAAAAACAACTATCCGTTATTCCGTGAATAGTTTCAATCAACATCAAAGTGCTGTGATGTTGACATTTATCAATACTTTGCTTGCAACACCTACGTACAGCATATTTTAATATTAAATATATACATATGTTCGTGCAACACCTGCCGTTGTCGCTCAAAGCCTGCCATTCGCTTGTCAATGCATTTTTGGTTTTATTTTTATTTATTTTTATTTCAACTGCTGTTCCTGCGCTATTGTTGACAATATTGCCTGGCCAAAGCTGGCTGAATGCAATCAATGTATTCGACGGTTAAACATTAATTGCTTTTTAAACCGTTATCTGTATGTAGGCAGCGCGCCATACATTTGGTTGTGTGATATTGAATATTATGTTGCATGAGAATAAGAAATAAATAAATAAATTTTCAAAAAAAAGAAAAAAAACGAAGTGTTGGTGATAAAAGCTCACCAGCTCTCCAAAGCCTAATCTCTCCCTCTTTCTCTCTTTTTCCTCCTCTCCAGAGTATTGAGTAATGAATAGAAATTGTGTTGGTCAAATATTAAATCACTTGTCTTCCTATGAATTTCAATTAAGATATGATCGCGAAGCTTTGAGTATGAAAGCCAAATTGATGTGTTGAATATTGAAAATATTGAGCTTAAATTCAAATGCCAAAATTAATAGTCTTAAATAAGAAATAATAGATTTATAATATCCTATCCTCTTCTTATTTGAAAAAGACCTCTGTAAGCTTTATAAGGCCATTGCTTAAGGAGAGTAGATGTCGCTGTGAAGCGGGTTGATTTTCTAGTAAGACTAGAGACTGACATCACCGCCGTCTATGAAGTGCAATGGACGGAATAGTGACAGAAAAAGGTAGATTCCTGTGAAATCTACTCCACTGGATATAAAGGGCGATCCAAGTAGAAGTACTTTTTTCAATAGCCTTTCTTTGACAGATAACGCGTGAGTCGTGTCAAGCTGTCATGTTATTTTTGTTCAGTATTGTTTAGCATTTCATCATGGAAAGACTTACGCCTGAACAACGTTTACAAATCATTCGAATTTATTACGAAAATTTACGTTCTGTAAAGAATGTGCGCTTCGCTCAACTTATGGCCAACATAATCGGCCTACTGAGTGTACTATTCGAAACAACATCACCAATCTTGAGACCCAGCATTCATTACTGGATAATATTCGAACTTGGACTGCCGTATGGAGCGACTTGGCACATTTTACTTTGAGATTTTAAATGGAAAGCTTACAAAATGCAGCTTGTGCAAAAACTGAAACCGCTCGACCTTCCCAAGCGACATCGCTTCGCTCTATAGGTTTTTGAAAAGTTCCAAGGAGACTCGACGTTTTCGAGCCAAATTTTGTTCAGCGATGAAGTCCATTTCTGGCTCAGTGGGTATATAATCAAACAAACTTGCCGCATTTCTTCAATATTTCTTCGAAAATGATGCCAGTGAAAAAGCAAACGTCAATGGCGACCGTTATCGCACTATGATAACCGACTATTTTATGCCTGAAATTGAAACTCGTGATCTCCGCGACATTTGGTTTCAACAAAACGGAGCCACTTGCCACACATCGCATCAATCAATGGATTTATTAGAGAACACTTCGGTGAGCAGATAATTTCACGTTTTGGCCCAGTCGATTGGCCACCAAAATCGTGTGATATCACACCGTTAGACTTTTTCCTGTGGGGATAAAGTGGATGTAAAATCTGAAGTCTATGCGGACAACACCGCTTGGATTCCGACCTTGGAGCAAACCATCACACGTATTATTCGCAGGTACATTTCGAAATGCTCGAACGAGTCATCGAAAATTGGACTCAACGAATGGACCATCTGAGACGTAGCTGCGGCCAACATTTGAAATCAATAAATGCCAAAGTATGTTCTTTCGAATGATAATCAACATTCCCCATTAAATTTGAATTTTCTGTGTTTTTTCTTTAAAAAAGTAAGGAAGGATTGTCAACCTGTCCAACCTTGTCTACTATTTTGTCTTTAACGACAATATGTATAAAGAAGGTATTTTCGGCACAACGGTAGAAAAATGTATCCTCCATGATGAAACATACCCATTGGGTTTGGGCTAGTCGACCTCGGCGAGGACTTAAATCTGGTCGTCTATGGTATCAACTTTTATTTCCGCTATCTGATATCACTCATCAGCAATTTGGTATAAGAGAACTGTGGAAGAGCATTTTAAGAAATATCGGCGATTTATAGGCTGTGGGTTTCAAGACGGGAACATTATAATGCAGGGCCACAACAGATCAACTCGCGTCTAATGGGTACAGCATTCTTAATATATGGAGAGAACACTTATCCAACCTGTTGGCTGGCAGTGAAAATGAAACGCCAGTTAAACATGAATCCCAAATCGATTAGTTTGGAACTACGACTATGATGAAGCTCGAATAGCAATTTTCCGACTGAAGAACAACAAAGTAAGGACTTGCCGGCTTAACTTTCGAAATATGGTACTGATGAACTGGCAAAGGACATACATCAGCTCCTTTACAAAATTTGACAATTGGAACCTAAGTCTGATCTACTTAAAATACAAAAAGGGGAGGTGTTGCCAAAATTGTGTAGTACTCTGCGTTTGGCCGACAGCAAACCACCCAGGCAATCAAACGGTGAGCCGTATAAGAAAACTCTCCAGCTGATGAAGTATTAGATGCAAAACCCACTGGTGGAAGCAGAAGACGTCAATCTATAAGAAGAGGAATGACTGCTGATCTCCTTTTTGGATATTGGTTTGACCAGCACCACTCTCTGTATGGTAGTTCGCTCTGCTAACCACTCGGGTACTGCATTGGTACTGCGTTCGCCATTTGTAAAATTGGTGGTACCATTAAAAAAATTCACCATTTTTTTAATTAAATATTCGATATTTCCCGTCCATTATTTTGACTTCATAAAACATATAGCATTCGTGCTGTCTGATGTGTTGATTGTATTCCTTAATAACTACCAAGTCAAAATCTTGTTTTTCTTTTCAGTTTGTAAAACAAAATTCACGAAAACGTTAAACTCAATGAAATCATAAGAACTCACACACACATACCAAAGGACTGAAAACAATTGGGTAATGAAAGCCCGTCGGCTTGAAAAATCCTTCGAATCGAATACATCGCTCTTCGACGCGTCAGAGACTGTCATTTTTCTTGTCTAGTTAAAAGTTGAATGGGTAGTTTTTAAAACAATAGTTCATCATTATTGATATCTCCATTTACAAACATATATACGAATATAAGGATGTAGTTGCTTTACATTCGAATTGTCAATAATAATTATTGACTCATTCACACTCATTTTCAATATTCGTACTTCTATGCAACGCTAAAAGGATAAGGCGTATTTTTTACTCATATTGCCCTCAAATATGTGTATGGGGATGATGATGGACCTATAGGAAAGTTATTATTCAAATTAAATTTCGGTCTTCACCATGGATATTAACATAGAAAATTACTGGGTAAATAGAAAAAACAATTACGTAATCATAAATAAATGATGCGAGAATGAAACATTAACCTTTTGGTCTAATTTAGTGATTGAGCCTTCTGAGAATGAGTTCTTATTGAGTATTTTATTTTATCAATAACCTGTTCAGATGCTAATATCGAACAACCATCGGCTTATGAGATCAAGGAGGTGGCTTCTGGTGAGCGAAGAGGCCTCGAAATGTATAAATTAAACAGCAGTGGGGAAAGGACACCGCACTGCGAAATCTCCCTTTCAATTCTATGAGGTTTGGACGTTCGACTTCGAAAGTATACCGATGATTTCCGACCTCTTAGTGCATGTTTCATCTTTTCAACCCCGGCGGGATCATTAATGTTCCATAGTAACATTGTGTGATTGTCCGTATCGCAAGCTTTTGAGAGGGCTTGTGCTACCAAGAAAGTTCGCGCGCAAGGCCAATTTTCGTTAAGGCCATGGTTTATCTGGGAGTTTTTGGCGTTAAGTTGAGTTTTTAGTGCTGTGGACCTTGCGGAAGCTATGCTGATGCATTGATGGGCTCAGATGGTGTGTAAAAGATGGAAACAGCAAATGCCTCAATTACCTTCGCTACTGAGAAAGAAGATATATCGTTCGATAAGACTATCCTTTGACCATAACGAGTTTTTTAATTTTCTAAAAATAACAGTAATGCTTTAAAATCTGGAAACATAGCGAATATAAATCGATTTGATGTTGTCTATGTGGGACTCCTCTGGGAATGATAATTCTTATCTTATTGTAAATAAAATTATAGATAATTAATTTTTCTAATTTATTTCGCTCATCGGCAGGGAAAGTCAAGCCCTTCGAGTGCATCTCTGACGTGAAATAATTTAGGTCCCTCAATTGGTTGGGAAAACTTTAAAAAGCAAATTGGAATAGGAGCTCTTAAGCGGTTACAGACACAGGCAATATTTTTATCTCTAAATAAAATACTCAATAAAAACGCATGCACAGAAGGCTCAATCACTTAATTAGACCAAAAGGTTAATGTTTTATTTTCGAATTAAATATTTATGATAGTTACATGACATTTACTACTACAATCTGCGAGATCCTCGGCTACCCTCTTCACCAGTTGGATGAAGAAATGTCAGCTCGAACTCGCTGTAAAAGTTGATGATGTAAAAAGGCGGACGATAAAAAACGAAAAAAATTCCTGTAGTCAAATTCGACAGTCTACACTCTCCTACTCGGCGTTGTTGGCAACATACAAGGCAATTGACCGGCTGGTTGCCATAAGCTACATTACAGGAAACCTCCTGATATCAATGGGGCATCACTTACACAGTCAAACATCTATACTTCCAGTTAAGAAGCATAATGTTATGCTGCGTGAGCCATATCTGTTGGGATGCTACCATAGAGATCACCCCAACAGACACTTAATAGAAGCCGAACTTCAACCCAGGCAAATTAGGAAGTTAGTACTTGACTTCCGCAATTGCCTTCAGCAATATAAATAAATAAAAACACTTGACATTACAGCATAACCAAAGGTGTTATCCGCCATTCACCGAAAGTTCGTTAACACTTTTGTGAACTCTCTCCTTGTGAAAGCCGTTCCCGTAATTTAAACGCCTCCCATCGAGAGCTCGAACTGTTGGCACAATTAAAGTCTTGATATTGTAGTCGACTTAATTCCTAACAGACTCGACCCTTACATACCCAGCTTATGTACTGCATGCAATGAGTCCAAGCACTATCCTAACCACCTCTTTGCATAACCTTCGAAATCGACTCATCTAACATGAGGGGATCGACTTTCTCTCTCTATCTGGTCCGAACCCGTAGAAAAACACCTTTCCTGGACCTTCCGTTAGATTAATTCGTTGATTTGGACTAGTTTTGCCTGCCGCTAGGCATGCGACTTGGTCCATGCCGATTAAAGATCCATCAGCTTACCCTCACCAAGTATGATCAGCACTCACATATTATGTGATCTAATGTCTTCTCATGTTTCCTGCACTTCCTGGATATTGCCTAACTTTAATAGTCCAACTGGCTCTCTGGAGTCTGGCCGCCTTGTCGCTAGTAATAACTTTTTAAGTTTCGCATCATATGTTTTTAGTATGATTTTCGGTATTTTGCATCCCCTTGTACGTTACCAAAGTATATTAGCTTAACAATGATAGAACCATATTTACATCCTGTTCTAACAGAACACCCTTTTTAGCCAGTTTATCATATATTTCATTGCCTTCGATATAAATCACTAATTCCTCTGTCAGCACTTTACACAAACTGTAGTCACCATTTCATCGTTCATTTTAGAACCAACCGATTATAAATATTATAAATGGTCGATAGTTAGCTTCGGCTTTGGTCATGTTTGATTCAGCTTCAGCTCACTTCGATCCAGTTCGGCTATATCAAAAGGCGCCTGATCGCTCAAATATCAAAATCACCTATTTCTGAATATGTTTATGTGTTTTTTTCTTTTCTTTTTGAGTACATAAAAGAAAAACTTTTGGTGTTTCCTGCTGGGATATTTGTGTCAATTATTATTATTTTTTTTTTTGTTTAACGGTCAATTGGACAGTCTCAGATGTTACTAGATTTTAATTTTTTTTTGAATGATTTTTAGTTAGCCTTAACCTTCAAATATCGCATTAGTTCGTGAATTATAACATTTTCAATAAATCAACTTTTGCTATTGAGAAAAGAAGATCGCGCAACTAGAATTAATTAATTAAAGGTTTTTAGTAAGTCCTAACCTTCAAAAGACGTCTGTATTAAGTTGACAGCTGTAGGATCATTACTTTGTGAATTATAGCATTTTGAGTGAAGCAACCTTTTTTGGTGTGAAAGAAAAGGATAAAAAGGAATTTTGCGTGTTTATGAAATATTGCTTTTTGAAGGGAAAAAATACGATTGAAATAAAATATTGGTTTGATGAGTTTCTGGACACTGCGCCATTGGAGTGAGGGTAATCCTCAAGTGTATGTTGAAACACCGTTACATCCAGAAAAATTTACTGTTTGGTGCGCTTTATGGGCTGGTGGAATCATTGGTCCGTACTTTTTCAAAAACGATGGTGACCAGAACGTTACAGACGATGCTGATCGGTATAGAGCCATGATTACTAACTTTTTCATTCCTGAATTGAATAACCATGATGTCCAGGAGATGTGGTTTCAACAAGACGGCGCAACATGTCACACAGCTCGTGCCACAATAGGTTTATTGAAAGACACGTTTGGTGACCGCCTAATTTCACGTTTTGGACCTATGAATTGGCCTCCAAGATCTTGTGATTTAACACCGCTAGACTACTTTCTGTGGGGCTACGTAAAGTCATTGGTCTATGCGGATAAGCCACAAACGCTTGACCATTTGGAAGACAACATTCGCCGTGTTATTGCCGATATACGGCCAGAAATGTTGGAAAAAGTAATCGAAAATTGGACGTATAGATTGAACTACATCCGCGCCAGCTGTGGCGGTCATATGCCAGAAATCATATTTAAAATGTAATGCCACAAGATTATCTTGCGAATAATAAAATGTCAATCAAATAATCCATCGTTGTTTTATTGTAACTTAAAGTTCTATACCTCTGTAAAAAACACCCTTTATAACAAAATATTCAATTGAAAATAATTTTTCTAACAAAAACAGGCCTTTGAATACAGCTCATTACTTATAACCAAAAAACAAATGAATTTTGCCAAAAAAAATAAATGTTTTGTACTATGGTAGGTCGGGGACTTTTCAATTGACCTTATGTATATGTATATATTTTAACTACGACGTTGGTATGATAAGTCAGTGACTTTTTGCTTTATAGATTTAGTATTATTTTTTTTAGTGTTTTTAAAATTTTTGTATTTCGGGCATGACGACTTCTTGAATTTTTGTTGGTTTCTCAATTTCTTATCTAAACCAAAAAAAAGTGACACTTTGCAAGTAGTATCAATTTCTTGATTCCCTCCTGGAATTAGTTTCCCGCCAACCTTATCTCGCGGAGAGTTTACGATTTTCGAGGGTTTCTGAGATTGTTTCATATAACAGAGATCTGGAAAATATCGGAAACATCGCAGAAAGTTCATCCACAGTCAATTTGCGATCATCACGGAGCACTTTTGGGAGACTGGATTGACATTGTTCATGAAATCTGTTGTCGCATCGATAGTTTCATTGAACTGACCTCGAACTGGGCTTTTTGTAAAGGGAAAAAGTCTGGCTACACCACCGTGTTGACAACATGAAGGAAATAAAATCGTTCCTCGTTATTTCAATTGGTACGACCGTAATGGAACTCAATAAATCCCTTCTTAACCTTTGAAATTTATTGGGCAGAGTCGGTATAGTACTTGTATTTATCAAATCTTTGCTTGGTTTCGGTGATGGTTTTTTACGCGAAAAATGCTTAATCAGCACATCAGAGTTCACTTGTTTCGATGTTTTCACGAAGTCGTCTGCTTTCAAAGGCTCTCAAACAAAATCTTAATGGCGCAGCTTGCTAAAATTTTTACAACAGTATATTAATCGATAACAGTTGACGAAAGCGGTGTTGCATTTACAGCAATTGCGTGGAAAATCCAAAAAGTCACTGACTAATCAAACAGTCCTCGTTTATATACATTTATATGATTTTTCAATTTATGCCAACAAAACATTTTAATTTCAGATATCAATTCAATAACTTAACTCTCAGTGGATGCTCAATCGGTATAGGTAATAAGAACATGTAAGCACATACATTCATTTGCATTGTTATATATGTATGTATATACAAAAGACCACTTTGTGGCAAAATATTGAATGCAACAGGTGGAGAAGCGAACGAATATCCAACGTTGTTTGTATTGAAATGCATTTATGAGTGGGGTATACCAACGTCTATGAGCGCTTGGTCTTATTTATGTATATGTGTATAACCGTATATATTGTATATATATACATTAATATAAATTGTGAATGGCTGGTGAAGGCTGGACTTTTCATTTTCATCATTGGGCTTTGTCATATAATTTAGACTAAAAGCAAATGGAGCGCAGCTCTAATGTGATTTCCTCTTTTAGAGCAAACTAATAACGGCTGATTTACAAACCACACACTCATACATACATGCACACATACATCAATATTCAAATATAATTTTCCTGCACAACTATCACACTAACGCATGTACGCACCTATACATGCATCTGCAGCATGCTCGCTGACAAATTGCCTGTCCCGCATTGATATTCAATTAAGTGCCTTTAGTTGCATTAAAATTGTGGCATGTTTGTGCTGTTGTTTTTTTTTTTAATTTTTTTTTTTTATTATTATTATTTTGCTGCCACAATCTATTTTCCTCTGGTTTTTTTTCAAACAAACTGTTTTATTCTAATGAAAATGTGCAACAAAATTCAATTATCTTGTTACTATGCCGCTTCAATGCATTTTAAGGCTTTGTGCGTGAGTACGCGCACACACATACACATATAAATATCGTACATGCATAGCAATGCACACGCATACACATCTGTGGTTGAGAGAGTGAAAGGAGGTGCAGCATGAAAAGTGGGCGTTTTTACTGACCTGCAGCTCAAAGCGATTGTTGTTGTTTGTTTGCTTACTGTTGTTGTTGTTTTCGTTGTTATTGTTATTGTAATGACAAGGCAATAAAAATGTACCGTTAAGTACAAACGAAAAGCAATAATAACAATAACACTAAAGGTAACAAAATTTAATTTTTCCTTACCAAACTCAACGCTCTCGCTCTGCCTTTTGTTTCGCACGCACGTCCTTTATATGCAACATTTATGTATGTGTATGTGTGTGTTAGAGCGTGCATGTGCGCTTGA
This sequence comes from Neoceratitis asiatica, assembly GCA_030068015.2. Classification (NCBI taxonomy): domain Eukaryota; kingdom Metazoa; phylum Arthropoda; class Insecta; order Diptera; family Tephritidae; genus Neoceratitis; species Neoceratitis asiatica. Next base: position 35,198,728 of record CM061525.1, on the reverse strand, counting down.
AAACAACGGCAGCGCTTTGTAATCAAACCGGAAAGTAACAGGTCATAATGTCATTTTTGTAGCAGCAAAATGTCGTTGTTAGCTGCATCCGGTTACTACAGCAGTACGTACGTGTCATCAATACTATGTACAGAGATATATATATATATAGAGAGAGAGAGGAGTTTTGAAATGCTATTACATGTTGTAAGTAAATGTAAAGGCCACCATGCCAACACGTGAAGGTGATATTTTCAGCAACTCTCTGAAAAATTATAAACTTACAACGAGTGAAAGAAAAATTATCCGAGTAGAGCTTTTTCTACAAAATCCAGCGGGTTAGGAGTTGAAGAATTTACCCGCAGTATAGCATGCCTCTCGTAAGAGGCAACTAAATTCCAATAGTTCCTGCGACGATCGTGTCTTTATACCGGAACGACCCGGATTTTTATACAGCCAAGGGCTGTCACTCCCACAATATTACCTGAAGCCCAATTTGGGGGATTTTTCTGCGGTTACAATAAGAACAAAAATAACAGAAGGAAAAATTCAACATAACTCTAAGGCTATGAGAGTTACATGCGATGATTGATGATTGATGATGAAAAGCAGATCCGAACTGGAGATTATCAAAAGCCTGGAAATAACAGGAGTAAAAGGGTGCAGGATCAAATCCACTAAAAACGCAGGAGATGCCCTGATAGAAACCTTTCCAGCACCAGTTTGACCCGTTTTACCAATGCAATACCTTATTGAATTTTAAAGGCAGAGAAAATGTATTTCTCCCCGTCAACTGTATCATTTTCTTAGCGTCAAAAGCAAAGACCAAGTTTTTTTTTTTTTTGGGATGTCGCCCATGAAGAGGAAATTCTCATGAGTAATGCTATACCGACATAATAGTATGCACGACTTGCAACCTTACAGTTGCACCTACGTACTAAACACTTCTCCACTCACTACCACTCTCCTCACGGAACTATCAATAAAGTATTACCAAGTGCAGGCAAGTTCATCTGTATGTGATATTTCTACCAGAATAAAGGTTTCTTTCTTTAGAAAATGCATCGAATATTTTCGTAACTGCTGTGTTTTCGACGACTAAATTGCCTGAATCATAAGTCACTGTACTGTTTCGTTATTGTCATTCCATCGTCTGTGGTATTGACAGCCGTTCATAATTACATAACTATAAATCATCCTCTCTTTCGAAAAATAGTAATGCCTATCCGACGTTGTCGAAGCCTAACATAGATAGATTGGAATATAGAGTTTGGGATTTGTTCATCAAGACTAACATTGTTTGATAGTTATGTTGGTTTAAAGATAAAGAAAATTTTCTAGCTTCCAAATTTAAACGATATCGTGAGAGCCAGAACGAGGGTTTGACTGTTTTTAATTACAAATTAAACTTTTTTTGGTTCTCGTTCACTACCCAGACTCATTCACTTTGCTACCTCGTCCAGTTAGATATTCAACATATTCTCGAGCTTCAACATACGAGGTATATCCAGAAAGTGAATTATTGTAGGTTTTATAATTTTTTATCTAATAAAAAAAGTGATACTTTACAAGTGGGATCAATTTTTTGATGCCTTCCTAGAAATAATTTTCAGCTAACCCTATCTCGCTGACAATTCACGATTTCCGAGGGTTTCTGAAATTGTTTCATGTAGTAGAAATTTGAAAATTTTCGGTAAAATCGCAGAAACTTCATCCACAGTTAATCTGCGATCGTCACGGAGCACTTGCGGGAGACTGGATTGACATTTTTCATGAAACGTGTTGTCGCGTCGTCAGTTCTCTACGTACTGACCTCGAACTGATCTTTTTGTAAATGGAAATACACTGGTCATACAATAGTGTTTCCAACATAATAAAAATAAAATCCCCCCGTCTGTGAGAGCTTCACTACCTTAACTTTCTGGATATGCGTCCTGGGTTTGAAGGTTCAGGTTCGTCAACTTCAGAGGTTATCGATCCCTCAGATCTTTTGGGTCCAAATTCTTCAAGTAGCAGAATCTCGAACAATACTTCGACCTTAAAAAAAAATTGGTTACTTATAGTACATTTGAAGAAGTGTGTCACCGGTGACAATTATAAAACGAAAATACCTAAAAAAAGAAGAATAAGTAATAACTTGGATACTCCAAACTACAGTACTGAGATATATATGGTTGGATAGGTACTCGATGGAAGAATTTGGGGAGGTAATTTCTCGATAAACCCACCTTTTGACATCTGTTTCAGGCTACCCAATCATTGCAGAGCATTCAAGATAAAAGTGAAGCCGAGTTTATAGGAACATGATCAAGAACATCTTTATTTTCAACGATAGTCAGGTAGCTATTGAGACGCTTGGCTCGCATTCAATAAACTTCTCAAATTGTGACGTATTGTCACTGATCTCTGCATTAGTTGGCTAAACAGGGTAGATTATGTTACATTTGAGTTCCTGGGAACAGGGATATAGGGGAAAATTGCAATGCAGATGAACTCTAAAGGCAAGTCATGACCAAGCAGATTCTTCTCGACATAAAACGTATTGATATGACTTATCCAAATGCAAACTGCTACTCACAGGATAAATTATGGGCAAGTCGAATAAAATGGAAGATGCAATGGACACCACAAATCATGCAAAACACCTAGTCAAACTTGGCGGACATGGGATCGGAAAAGGTCACGCGAAATATACTATTTCCAAAAAGATGTCTTAAGAGGTTGTATAGGATGGCATGCAGCGAGGCTGAGAATTCCTTTAAGGAGGTATTGCAAAAAATGCAAAAACAACTAGAACAATGAGGAGATAAAAATTGGTCCCTCATATGTCCTGTCCTGCCTTGGGCAGAGCTAGTTTCCAATATCTAGGCTCTGATCTCCTCGATAATTTAGCATATTAAGGTAAATTATTGAATGAAAGGAATCGAAGTGGATCGAAAGTGAAGCTCAGTGATCGGGTCAACATCGTGGCATTTCTCTTGCTTAAGTGTATTAATACTCCCACATCGATAGCGACTCTAACCTAAACTGTCAAGTTATATTTATGAGTTCGTAGAAAATACGCTTGCTGACCACATTTATTCCTTCCATCTTATATAGGCCGCTGGGAGGAAGATGGATGGAGCAGCAATTCATCCCTTCGTTGAAGGTGTCTTTCTCCACCACGTCTTTGCTTTTCGTCACAGTGTGTTCGAAACTCGCCATATGTTAAATCGCCTCGCTTTTATAGGGATTGAAGTTAGAAGTGCGTTCATGGTGGGAAAGGGCAGTACTGGCAAAAGAGTCTCTCTTCTCTCTTTCTCTCTGTCTCACTTACACTTCTTTATAAAGGAGCTCGCAAGAACCAACTTTTCTCCGACTTTGTACCGTCTACAACATTTGCCGGATAGCTGTTATGGTCATATATACCAATCAACTGAACATTGACATATGATGTTGTTGTTGTTGTCTACCCAAAGGTTCTCACTTTTTCGATCTTCATTACATATCATAGGGAAATGCCTTACAGTACCTCAATGGCCAAATTTTTGAAAAATTATTTATACTTATGACCCATTTTGGCTGAGTTACAGAAAGAGCCGATGATTTCAAAAAAATATTTATTCTTAAGATTCTGTGGAGAAAGTTTATAACTAAAGGGTGTTTCATTTCTTGGTTTCCTACTTTTTTCGACTGGTAACTGGGGAATGACACGTGTGATGTTTTACTCCAAGGTCTTAACTGAAACGGGATTGTCCGCATAGACTTTAGACATTACAGGAAAAAGTCTAACAGTGTGATATCACACGATCTTGGTGGCCTATCGACCCAAAACGTGAAATGGTCTGCTCACTGAAGTGTTCTTTCAATAAAAGCTTTGATTGATGCGATGTGTGAGAAGTGGCTCTGTCATGTTGAAACCAAACGTCGCGGAGATCACGAGCTTTAATTTCAGGCGCGATAACAGTCGCCATTGACGGTTACCGTCCGTTCTCACCGTCATAATTTTTGAAGAAATATGGACCGATGATGCCACCGGCTCACACCACATCAAACTGTTGTTTTTTCTGATAACAGCTCGTGAATCTCTTTAGGTTGCTTTTCGTCGCAAATGCGGCAACTTTGATTGTTGACATACCCATTGAGCCAGAAGTGGGCCATATCGCTGAACAAAATTTAGCTTGAAAACATTGAATCTTCTTGGAACTTTTCAAGAGCCCATAGAGCGATATGATGTCGCTTGGAAAGGTCAAGCGGCCTCAATTCTTGAACAAGCTGTATTTTGTACGTTTTCAATTTAAGATCTCGAGGAAAAATGCGCCAAGTCGTTCCATACGTCAGTCCGAGTTGCTGCGTACTGTGCCGAATCGACTCTCCACGGTCTTCGTGTACACTCTCAGCTAGGGCCGCTATATTTTCCTCACTGCGTACTGGGCGTGGTATTTGGTCGAATATTATTCAATATTGAAGGCTGGATCTCAAGATGGGTGATGGTGTTGCGTATAGTATGCTCGGTAGGCCGATTATGCTAACCATAAACTGAGCGAAATGCGCGAAACACATTCTTTACAGAACGTGAATTTTCGTAATAAAGTTGAATGATTTGTAAACGATGTTCAGTCGTACGCCTTTCCATGATGAGATACCAATCAATACTGAACAAAAATAACACGATAGCTTCACACGTGATCTCTCAAAAAAGGCTATTGAAAAAAGTACCTCCACTTGATATTTCCATCTAGATATTTCTTTCAGTGTGGAAATCCTTCCACAGCTTCAGAGGTAACATCGCCAGCTCATTGTTTGTTCATTGCAATCACCCAGTCAATCGAGAGGCTTTTTCAACAACCACGCCCACAACAGCCTAATAACAACATCGAAATATACATATATACATATATATATATATATATATATATATATATATATATATATATATATATGTAATCCGAGACTGCCAATATGTAGGAGAACAAGCAATAAAATGTTGCCCTTGCAACTCTCTACTGCCGCTGTAGTGGCCCTACCGATCTGTAGCGCTAATTTATGCGCATCCTTTGGCGCGACGCAACCACTTTACGCAACGTACATCCGCACACAAGCTTACATATATGCGTTGTTGATTTGATTGTTTATACGCAGGCAATGTTTATATGCGGTTACACCTTCCACACAGGAATTTCGCCATACATAACGGCATATACGTGTGCATGTGTGTGTGTGTGAGTGTAATTTGCACTTTCGACATCAAACAAAAAAATGACGCGTTTGATGATAGACCAGCGCTGCTGCATTCCCGGCAGCGCGTCCGTCGAAGGACTCTCTGCTCAGCCTGTGTCTCTGTCGCTATTACAACGGTTGTTTGCCAACAAAACGCCAGAGCCTTTCTCACTCAGCGCGTTTATTGCGCTTTACATTGTTGTTGCAAGGGCATTATTTGATTGAGCGCGTTGTTGCCACACACACACACACACAATTCATTTGAAATGCCACAAAGTGCGTGTAACGGTATCGACAGTGACGGTCTTTGCATTTTCAGTGACACGCGTTCGAGACCATATCAGTGTGTGAGTGTGTTAAAAAAAACAACAACACTCCTCCACCACCAACAGTTAGAGGTTGCCTGCAACACGCCATGACGTTTATGCGAAACGCGTGTAGCATATCAGCACCGGCAACAAACAAACAACAACAACTGCAATATGGCAGTGGCAGTCCTGGCCACCTTTGTGGCTTTCGCTATCATAATTTGCACTGCGTCTATTAGTACCTCGATGCTGTTCTTGCGCTTATTAGCATTGTTTTTGTTGTTGGTTTTACTGCAATTGAAAACTAAATTTTCTATCGCGTAAACTCGATATACTCGAGCGAGTAAAGTGTGGTATAAATTGAATTTGCTACGGCAAAACTAGATAACTAAATTAAATGTAAATTCCTCGCTCTGCTCACCCTCTCTCTCTCTCTCTCTCTCTCTCTCCCTGTGGTATTTCTCTAGGAATGCGTTAGTCCCATGCAACGCAACACTTGCTTGCTTAGGCCTTTTTGCCCTTTACTCAGTTTACCTGAACTAAAGTTAGTTTTTTATGTTGTTGCTGTTTTTGTTGTTGTTGTTGTTGTTGTTTTTCTAGGCATATTCTTGATAATTTCAATTATTTAGTGCAAAATATTGTGAGCAAATTTGCATGTGATTAAATAAAAATTAAATCTCTCTCGCTCTCCTGAACATGCATATATGAAAACTCGCATGAATTTTACTTGCCCATATGCATACATATACGAGTATGTGTGTGTACGTAATACGATTAACTCAAAGCAACTTTTTTACAGCAGTTCATGTATGAAGAAAGTGAAGAACTCTTTTCCGGGCTAAATTTAAAGTTTAATGAATTGTGCTTAAACGGATTATTTCTACTTGTATGCCTCAAAAAGCCATAGCACACAGCACACGCAATATCTGCAGCAGGAGCGGATTTGAGTAAATTAAAACATGAAATTATTATTAAAGTTGGGTTATGACTTCTCTTCGTTACTGTGGATTACTTAATTTTTTAGCGAATCCATTTCGTTAAGGCTAAAATACCAGTATAAACGGCTTTAGCTTGGTAAATCTTATCAAAAATGTCTCTGAAGTAAAATTCAAAAAAAAAATGTCCTTCGAAGAGTTTATGAAAGTTGTAGCTAAAAGCGTCCTTTGAATGTGAAAAACGAACTAAGATCCATCGGAAAAGAATGACATTTTAAACCAAAAATATAAAGACAGAAAAGAGTAATTCCTTCTACGGGGTTATCCATAAATGTAAATAAAATGAAATTTGAATTATTTTTTTTCATGAAATTCCTTTTTCATTACAATGTTTGAACCTTGGCATTATATGTGAAACATTATTCAAATGACCGCCTCGTGAATTTTAGCAAACTTCGATCCATTTGAGGTACTTTTCGACCACTTTTCGGCACCTATTGGGCAGTATTTCAGCCTCAACTGGACGAATCTTGTTTTTCAAGTGCTCAAGAGTTAAAGGTTCATCCGTAAAAACACTGTATTTCACGTAGCCTCACAAAAAAAGTCAAACGGTGTCAAATCGTATGATCTCGGTGGCCAATTGACATCGAGATTACATGGCTGGGAAATTTCTCTCGCAATAAAGTCATATTCGCTCGTGCTTTGCATGTGGCGCTATCTTGTTGGCCATCTTGGCGCCAAGGTAATTCTCTGTACTTGGCGAGATCAGAAGGACGTGCTGTATTATGAGATCCTGAAGCCCGGCAAAACCATTAATGGAGAACGCTTCTGAAAGCAACTATTCAATTTGAAGCTAGCGATTTCAGAGCGATCGGAACCAACATTAACAACATCAACAATATCAGCCTTCAAATCTATCGCAGGATAATTATTGCCAGCAAGAGCTACTTTGGACTGAGTAGACAATTGAAAAGTCCTCTTTCGACGAATCGAAACTAAATTCTACAAGTCGCTCGTTATTCCCGTTTTGAAGTATGGTACAGATGCGTGCACGGTAGCGACATCTGATGAGATGGCATGGGGAGTTTTCGAAACAAATGTTTTGCGGAAAATTTATGGTTCAATGGAACGATGTACCAGTTTATACGACGACATTGACTTATTTTAGTGAATCAAGTCATGTCTTCCGAATGGATGAAAGCACTCCTGTGTTGAAAGCTTTCCATGCAGTACCCGTACAGGGAAGCAGAGAAAGAGACAAGCCTGCACTCCGTTGGGAAGATCAAATTCAGGACCTGGTTTCGCTTAATATTTTCAACTGGTAGTAGTAGATTGCCAAAAAATTCCTAGAATTTGTGACCAGACACGAGGCTATAGTTTTCTATCATGACAACGCTCGGCCTCATGTTACTATTAGGAAAACACCGGCTGCAAAAAAAAAGTTTTAAACTACTGATGAGGTCATTTTTTGGCCGAACTCTTTTTCCACTTTCCTGGGTGGGACCATGATGTTTTTCCAACAACTCGAGAAACTATACTAAACCATCTCGGAGCTTTTTGTTTTATGTCTGAAGTACACTCACAGAAGCCACCACAATAACCTCTGTACTATTGCGCTTTATGCTAACCACTCGGTTACTGCAGCTGCTATAAATGACGGTATATTTTAGGTTGGATTTCGGGTAGGTGAGAGATATTTTCACTGAATCGTGTGGTCATTACGCCTTAAAGGAAAGTATATTTAACATTTATTTTATATACATCCACCTACCTATGGATGAGAAACACGACGCTCTTGAAAATGCAAGAAGTTTATGATGGTACAAAAGTGCAGAAATCTCAGTCTCTAATATAAAACATTCAAAATAATAAGACTGATCGACTTCGCCAAAGCTTTGAGCTTGTTTTAACATAAAAATATTCATAAAGATACTCGGTTATCTTTAGATCGAAAGATTTTAAAATAAACCGTGTTGACTAAAAGACAGTTTACCAGCGTTTTAGTTCTTCCATATCTTAATGATAATTCGTATTACTGCCCTTTTACAACATATATAAGCTCACGGTTCTGTGCAACAGAGAACGCCGTCAACAAAGCCATGGGCATTTTGACCTTGAAGAGCTACTATAGCAACAGTTTGCCAGACATTTTTCAGCGCTCCTGCTCTCTGAGAGCACTCATCATCATCTCATTATTAGAGAGATGTGGAAGGCTAATTTAATATCTTTACGTACCGCTGCGAGAGAAACTTTTAATATTTACGAATGTTGAAGAAAGAGCTGGTACAATGAGGATTGCAGTACCGTAGTGGAGAGCAAAAATACCGCTTACCTCGCAAAGTTACAATCTAGGGTAGCACCGAGCAGGAAAGATACCAAGAGTTGAAGAAGAAAGCAAACATAAAAGAAGGGAAATCAAAATATTAAAAGCACTAAGAAGAGTTTAAGAAGCAGACCTCCAGGGAAAGTGCTCAAAAATTCTATGAAAAGAAGTGAAGATTTACTGAAAGTTTCTAGAACAGTGCACATTCGTATAGGTTCAAGGAAGTGCTCTTATGAGCGTCGGAACTCCTTTACTAAATTCATTAAGGAAACACTCGGAAATGGTAGTGGTAGTTGACGCCTTATTAGCTTTTTTACTAAATATAAGAAGGGAGTTCCTCATTCTGTACTAATGTCTTTGCACGAGACTCCATAAAATTGTTCTTATGTTTACTGTCTACGAACTGACCAGGTACTCCGCTGGTTTAATTTTAGATACTGTCGAAGTGGTCATTACACACCACCTCTTCGTCGACTATAGAGAGGCCCTCGATAGCATGAAAATCAGCTACTTTTACGCCGCCCTTTTTATGAATTTGGTATTCTCGAAAAACTTATACGACGAAGTAAAGGAACTCCGAACAGCGTTAATTACGTTACTCCCTTAGGTGACCATTACAACTCATTAACGAGTTAAGAACGGCCGCAACCGCGCACCTTCTCTACTCTCAACCGCGTACTTGGTATTTTCAGTACAAGTCTTGGTCGTCCCATTCGTCGTCCTCCATTGGGATCCAAACACTTTAATATATATACTTTGTCTTTGTTTTATGTATTCTCCAATTTCTACTCTCTCCCTCTCTTACTTTTCTATCTAGTTGACTGTTGGCGTGTTTAAAGGTAAAGGGTGTAAGAACACTTGATCTAATCAAAGCTATTTAAATTTATGGAAAATCCGAACAAAGATAAATATTTGTATAAATTAAATGTTTCTCACGAAATTGTTTAGAAATTCACTAATCCTACAAGTTGCCAACCCTTTTTAGCATAGATGCGGAATGAAATGTTCTAACCATTCTATCGAAAACGGCAATAGCAACCCTCCACTTCTAAGCCATTGAAACTGTTCCTGTGTGGCTAAGCATATCTATTCAAATATATATGTATTTATGTCCACATGTATCAAAATCGTTTCAATTACCCGGAAGAGCATACAGATTTTAACATACATGACTGCTTGATTACCTGGAAGGTGCCAACATGACCGACCACTTTAGAAAATCCTTTTGATCTTACAAGCATGGCCACAACATTGCCATTAAATCGCTTATTACAAACAATTTCCCAGCTTTTGTTGTTATGCACATAAATAAATATGTTTTACATATATATTTTACCACACTATATTGAGTAATTAATTAAGCGTATGATTTTTCCAGCTCAACGATTTACCAATATGAACACTTCCTCGTAGGTACATATGTGTACACCAATACAGACACATATTCATATAGAAACATTTGTTAAGTTAACAAAATAAATTATAATAAAAAAATATGTTATTTAAAATGGATTTCAGTGTAAGCGTATATTTATGGGTAGGTAGAGATTCAAGTTTATTTACACTAGGGAACATAATTGAGTAGCATACGAGAATTCTATCTAACAGCTGAGTTATTTTTATTAAAAATTTATCTGAAAATAAAAACTATCTGAAAAAAATCAAAACGTTTTCAAATTCAAAATCTCTCTCGGTCTATGCAATCAATACAATAATTAATCAAATGATGAGAAATTAATTAAATTACTTTTATTAAGATTTCTGTTATTTAGATAAAATTTTATTTTTCTGACATTTCATTCATAATATTCTTTAATCGCCGAAGCGGCTTCTCTTCTTGTTAACCATACTTAGCAGAGCCGCATGAGCTTCCTCTTAATTACTCAAACAACTGGATTAGTTGATGATGTGCCTGTGTGAGCACAACCTTTAACTTATTACTATTTTTCACAGTTCAAAATGATGGTTAGCCACCAAAAATTTGCGTTTTTAAATTGAAAAAAAAAAAAAACAATACGGACAAATATTTTTCAATGATTTTGTCTTCATTACTGGGATTCCAACCAAAATATCTGTATAATCGAACTCAAATAGTGATGTTTTAGAATTCCATTTCAGGACCTCTAGGCCCAATTCTGTTTTCACTATTTATAAACGATATATCTTCTCAGATAAAATTTTCAAAACTTTTAATGTATGCGGATGAAGTAAAACTTTATAAATCTTACACTTCGGCAAATGAAGGTATCTTACTGCAAAAAGACATAAACAGCATAGTTGAATGGTGTAAAATATATCGGATGCCCCTAAATCTTAAGAAATGTAAAGTTATGTGTTTCTCCTGAAGAGCCACACAGACAATTACTTACACAATAGATAATTACAATTTGAAACAGGTTCACAGTTTTATTGACCTGGGGATCATTATGGATCTTAACATTAGTAAGACCTATTGTTGAATATGGCTCGGTGATTTGAAACACGCGGTATCAAATCTACTCTTATAGGATAGAGTCTATTCAAAAACAATTTCTCCTATTTGCCTTAAGAAATTTGCATTGGGACTCTCAATACAATCTTCCTTCTTATACTATTCGTCTGAAACTTATCAATTTCCCTACTCTCGCCAGTCGTCGGGAAATGCTTGGTGTAATTTTCATGGTTAAATTAATAACAGGTTCAATTCCCAGTCCTCTTATTCTCTCTGAAATCAAATTTAATGTTCCGTTCAGAATGTCCAGACATTTTTGCCCCTTGTTTCTGAAAACGTGTAAAACGAATTTCGAATTTCACGAGCCATATTAAGAAAACTATTTTATTAACTCCTAACTAATCGTTACATAAAATTTTATATTTGAAATAATTCTTAAAAATCAGCTGATGAATTTTGTTCTGTTGCTGAACTCTTTTATTTCTCGACACTAAATAAACCCCTCCTCATCGTGAATCGGCATTGATAAAAAACAAAACAAGTTCCATATGTCATGCGGACAGCACCCCTCGTGCAGATGGGCGGGAGGTGGGTAAACTGTTGGGGTTAATTAATTAATTAGAAGACTCCAATATTCGCAAAAAGTATTCAAAACGCAGCTGCGAGGCTGCCAGTTGTCATCGCCGGTTTGGCTAACTAAGCGGTCCTCGAACACAGTGCGCAAAATATCGACTGTAACATTGGCTGAGTGAACAAACAATCCTGATTTGCCTTGACGGTATTGCCAGTGTTTTCATCCTTTTCGAAGAAAAACGAACCAATGTCGCTACCGCTCGATCTAAATCGTTAAACAATCACTCCTTGAGTTCATTGTGCGCAGTGAAATCTTGGCAGATTACCATAAGGCTTCAAGGGACTTTCTAAGCCTTCATACTGAAGACTTTATGCAAAATTCTGCTCAGAGTAGTGCTTGAAATTTTTGGGTCTTGGAATGGTGTCGATGGTGATGGTGATTGACTGTTCGAGCATATTTCGAGCCAAAGCAGCAATGTTTTCCTCTGAACGCAATGGACGAGCACGTACGCTAGTTGTTTTGTTCGATACTGAACTTCTTTAGCGAAGTCGACGCACAATTTCATCCAAAAATCCTCCTGGAAAGCGAATTATTTCGCCTGAATTTCGTGCGAATTTTTTTTTTGCAGTTTCGGTTGAAGACTCACCATTATATCCCCAATTTTCTTCAGGTGTAAACCAAAAACCGTGCACTAAATATTTGATATAGCAGCATTATCATTGAAGATATCAAAGCTCAGCTAAACTGCAGTTGAAAAAGCAAAAGGCGTTTAGGGTAGGAGGAATGCACCTAATTTACACTCGGAGAGAACAAGTTGTTGTTTTAGTTGTGGTAGTCGCAAAAACATTGCCCAAATTGGTTTTCGGGGAATATTGCGAGAGTTACAGTCCTTGGCCGGATAAAAATCCGGGTCGTGCCGGTATAAAGACTTGACTGTCGCGGGAACTATTGGATTTTAGTCGGCTCTTACGAGGGGAATGCCTTACCGCGGGTAACCCCATAACCCCAAAGAAGAGGAAAGAACAAATTTAATTGTGTGGTTATCATTGCGTACAAAGTTCAGTGTTAGACTTTTGGTTATACCAACATCCAAAATAACAGAACATCAATTTTTCTAATTGTCGTGTTGCCCCTCAGCAGGGAATGTCAAGGCTTCTGAGAGTATTTTTTGCGTTAACATAAACGTCCATCGGCAGTACGGAGGCAACTTGGAAGAAACAGTAGGTCCCTACATTTGTTGAAAAAAACATTAAGATGCAAAAACCACAAATTGGAGGAGGAGCTCAACCGAAAACCGATTCGGTGGTTACAAAATAATAGAAAATCACGCATTAATTACACATAAAGGGTTTTCCAATAGGGATGACATGATTGTGTCGTTTCGCCCATTTTTAATATGTCATTATCTGTCTTTTTTTTTTTTGATAAATCTGTCCCCACTCCAGAACTGAAGCCATTGGACTACCATAAACGTGGCTAATTTGCTGATTTTGCCTTGGAACAATTGAAAACGATCACGATTTTTTAAGAAAAAAAATCATCTTCTCCGATAAGGCACACCTTCATCTGAGTGGTGAGGTAAATAAGCAAAACTGTCGATTCTGGTGCGAAGCAAATCCACAAATTTTTCATGAACAATCATTACATTCACCTAAATTGACAGTTTGGTGTGATTTTTGTGGGTGTAGCACCGTTACTGTCAATGGAGAGCGATGATAACCAAATTTTATGGCAACAATTGGAAGAAGTTGATCCTAACAATATCACACAGCACGAGCAACAACCGAATTATTGCGAGAAAGGTTTGAAGATTCGATTATTTCAAGAAATTGTGACATTGAATGACCTCCAAAAAGTTGTAATTTAACACCATTAGACTACTTCTTTTGGAGTTATTTGAAGTCATTGGTATTTAGCAATAAACCAGATTCAAATTTTGAAAGTCAATATTGAACGTGCTATTCATGCATGCGACTTGATTTAGTGGAAAAAGTGCTCCATAATTGGGTTCATCGAATTCGTTCCTGCATAAGAAGTCGTGGATGTCATATTAAGAACTTAATAGTATCGATTGTACTTATCATTAATTAAAAAACATTTGAATTTCCTTAACAATTGGTGTGTTATTTTTTTAAAGAAATCATATCATTCTTATTGGAAAACTCTTTATAACCTCTTAGACTCGTAGAGTTCGCCTGAAAAACTAGTCATTTGTATCACATTCCATTCAGACATATTTCTATTAAATAAAATAACTTTTTAGCGAGATAAAAATTAAATGTTTAGGAAACAAATTCTTTGTGTTTCTGAAAACCAAATTATGCTTTTTCTTATTATGTTCGCTAGTGTGCATGTGTTCGTTCGCATATGTAAGTGATGTCTTCTCACTTGGAAAATGCTTTGTTGACATAAAAGGTGTAAACATATGAAAGCAAACAATATAGAAAAAGGGGTTGATTTAAACATTAAGAAGATTCATTCACACATACACATGTACATACATATGGTTATCAAGGTGTGTACGGCCGATTTATTGAATTTTCATACACACATTACATATGCATATGTTTGTTTTAGGAAATTAGTAGAAACAAGTTTTGACGTGTGTGTGCCAAACACGCGTGCAGCACCTAAAATTAAATACTCCACGCGCTATTTATATCCTTTAACCCTTGAGCAGTGAGTGAGTGGTCAGGGTTGTTGTTGCTTGGACAGAAATAAGCATGCAAATGTTAAGCTTTAAAATCTTAATTGTCCACTAGCTAACCGGAATATGATTTTACTTGAAATAATTCACATCGAGTTGGGGCAAACCAGTTTATTCACCACACGCTTTAAATTTAGAACTTAACCGTGTTTGAAATTTAAATTGAACACATTCAATGGAAATACCAATAACCACACTGTGTAGTTCATCATCGATGGTTGTACATAGATACATACTCGTAAATATGTAAGTATGCCATTCACTCATTTATTCGTTCATTCATTTAGTCGTTCATTAGCTTCACTTCAGCACGCAGGAACCTGTTTCGATTTTGCTTCGCTTTTGCCTCGCTTTTGCCGCTATTAAATCACACCGTTTACGTATCGATTTACCTCACTAATGAGTGACCACCTGCGGATATTCGTTCACACTTACTTTCTTTGCACATCTCATCATCTCATGTGCCGCACTTTAACAAGGCAGACATACACACACACACACATTACATCATATGTATGTAATTTTTAGTTTTCTTCCAACCGATACAAAGCAAAAGTGTGATTTTCTGCATTAAATATTGTACGTTTGTATGTAATGTTTGTTTGTACTTGTAGGTATACATATGTATATATACGTGTGGTTGTAGAAAACTGTTTGTTTTTGCACCGTTGGATATGTAATTTTGTCTAATTACTTGCACACAGCTGGACGCATGACATAGGCAGTGAGGCTGGTTGGCTGACTTGGTATAGCCGACAGCTGCTTGAAATTACAAACATTTCATGGTTTCTTTAAGCAAATGTTGCATGCAACATAAAGTTCTCAAGGAACCGATAATCGTTTAAAGCTTACACTTTAATTACACAATCCGGCAAATGATCTGGAAGAAAGCGAAATCTTTTCTTTGACAATAAATAAAATATAATAAAAACCTAAAGGTGTGAAATAAGCAATGATGTGAAGTTTTGATCATAAAGATTCTAATTTGGTTTAAGAGGCAAGACCTTATATTAGTCTTCTCAATAAGCGGCCTAAACTTGACTATTTCCTCTTAAAAATCGCGTTCACTTTCCAGTTTCAACACTCGAGAAATTCATTATTTACTGATTTAAAACTGCACCTTTTCTTCATTTTCTTTGTCGTAGGCACTTCTTACGCGTTTATAGCCACATAAACAATAGCGCCCTACTCGTTCCTTCTCTCCGCTGTTTTATGTCGGTTGGAAATACCAAGTGAAGTCAGAGTGACCTGGTCACCACCTGGTCCTTTCCACGAAGTGGAGGTCTTCCTCTTCCTCTACTCCTACCAGCGCGTACTGTACCGAAAGTAGAACATTCGAACGACATGACCAATCCTAGCTTAGCCGCTGTCCTTGATTCACTCAACGTCGTCGCATAAGTCGTACAGCTCATCGTTCCACAGTCCACGGTATTTGACGTTGCCAACCATAAGGCCATAAATCTTTGGTAAAACTTTTCTCTCGAAAACTCCTAAAGCCGGTTCATCTGATATCGATATCGTTCACGCTTCTGTACCATATGTCAGAGCGGAAATGATGAGCGAATTATAGAGTTTGGTTTTGGTTCGTAGGACTTTACTTTTCAAGTCCAAAGTAATACCTGTTGGAAAGAGTGATCCTGTGTTGGACTTCAAGGCTAACATTGTTGGTATTGTTAACGTTGGTTCCTAGATAGACGAAATTATCTACGACTTGGAAGTTATGATTGTCAACAGCGACATGGGAGCCAAGTCGTGAATGCAATGACTATTTTTTTGTTGACAGGAGATATTTCGTTCTGCCCTCCTTCAGTACCAGAACGGCATAGACCAACAATTGTACACTCCTATGGAAGACTGTACCTAGCTTTGCAGCTTGTATTATTTTCTCCAGCATTAAGTTGAAGAAATCATTGTTTAGTCATTTCGTTCGTTAGTCTAGTCAACTTGTAAGAGGAATGGAAAAATTAGACTAGAATAGATCGAAGCCATATTCCTTTGGGTCAGAAATATAATATGTGAATATTCGGTTAAAGGTGGTATTACCAAGTTCTTCATTCTCATGCTTTTCAGTATCTTTCTTTTTTTATTCGCATATGCATCTCTCTTCTCTGCTTAGTTTTCTTTATCTATCGCACCCAGCAAGTATTCTGGGCTATCGCAAATTTGTGAGGCATATTGTTTTCTCTCTATATCGGCACGGAAATGCTCATCGTACCAGATTTTTCTTTGATCTGGCCGAACTCCAATTATATTTTCAGCAGAGGTACGTGGTGAACTTGCGATGTTGTTCCACAGTTCCCTTACAGTGAGTTACCAATGAGTGATATCAGAGAAAAGGTGTCGAGTAAAAAAATGTTCCGTTATCTGCTGTTATAGCAGCTTTTCGAAGTTGAACTTTACTTGTGTTTGTTGAGCGTATTCTTTGCGGCACAGAGGTAGGTGAGTATCTTCGCTACTAGAAGTTAGTTTTGCGAGTCGATATTTTGCCCTTGGAACGTCCGTATTTCTAGAACACTGAATACATGTCTTCCGTTTATCACAACATGATTGATTTAGTAGCTCAATTTGTAATCCGGAGACAGACATGTAGCTTGATGTTTTTTCTTGTCCCGGATTTAATTTCTTAAGACAATTATATGGCGGATCCTGACGAAGTCGATCAGCCTCAACTCGTTTGGGTCTGTTTCGCTATTGATGTTGAATTTTCCGACAGTTGTACCAAAGATAGCTTCTTTATCCATCCTGACGTTGAAATCGTCAAGCCGGGTTTTGACATCGTGGCGATGGCAGCACTCATAGGTTCATTCTAGGCACCTTCTCTTTCGTTGGGATATGGGTGCAACTCAGTGATATGTTGAATAATTTCGCCTCGCCGGGTGAATGCCACGACTCGTCGACTGAGTCTATCCTACTCCACATATTTACCCTCATTTATATAGCCCCTGTAGTATGTTTCACAAGTACCCACCTTCTTCCGTTCTTGTCCCGAACATCACACTTCTTGGACAGCGGTGATGCCAGACTTTATTCGGACGAGGACTTCAACAATATGGGCAGCGGCACATTCCCAATGTCAGCTGCATGCCCTCCAAAGGTGATCCTTAAAATTTTTGATTTTTTATATTGTATGTTATTTCTGACTACTCCCAGGTGAATGGCAGTCTTAAACTTTCCTCACTTGCGAAAACATTCTCTAACCAACTATTTGATGAAATTAAAAAAAAAATATTTTTTTTTGCTAAAAAATATTACTAAAACCAATTCAGTAAATTTTTTTCTTTTACGATCATTCATTTTTAACAGTCAAACTCAAAGTTTTGCTAAAAAAATGCTGACAAAGGGAGATAATGCCAATCAACGCAACTCAGTAGAGTATAAAACAGCAATATGACCAACCTTTTTACTTTTCAAGTGAGAATCTTTGACATTTATGACAAGGATAAACTGAAATACATAATATTATACAAAAGCCTCCATGAGCTTATCAATTTTAATCCATGTTTCAATACATTTTCTAATACACAATAGATTTTGCGCCCAATTCCTGTTAAATGTAAAAATGGCTTTGAAGGACTTTACTTTCGCAACAAAGCTTATTAAGAGAAACCGATAGCAAAACTTTTGACATTTCTCTTTCATTTTTGTCAGTTGCGAGAACTTTTTTCAATTCACTGTACACGGGAATGACACACGCCATTCATTTCAACAAATAATTGGGTTAAGGGGGGTAGGGTTTTAAAAGAATTTTTTTTTTAATTTTTTTTCTGAATGAACAATATGTCGAGAATATTATGTAAAAATTTTAAGTCAATCCGAAAAAAAACTATCGGAGTTACAGCGTTTCAAACGACCGGCCGTGCTACCTGATTTTTATACCTGCCCGGTAGCCGCCCGATACCCCTATTAGAAAGCAGCTGCAATTTCATTTGTTATCCCTTTCCCTTTCTCCGTCTATGTGCCTTTCAAAAGACTAGAGCTGGCATTGATGACTCTATGTAAGTATAAAAATTAATATTCTTTTATTGATGGTTTATTTCGAATTTTCACGTATGAAAAACTTTAAATTGATTTTCCCGAAAACGTCTTTTTTGAAGTTCGTGAACATCAGAACTCAAAATCTACTGAACTGATCCTTTTGAAAATTTGAATATTACTTTTTCACATAAATCAACTGGTAATCAGCGAGGGTTTTTTTTTCATCTTTTTCTATTTTTTAATAACAAATTAACCGCGATTTTTTTTAAGCTAAAATCGCGCTTTTAATTCGAAGTGCTGTAAAAAATAGAAAAAAGAAACTCTTGCTGATTACCTCGAGAAATACATCACCTTTGAAATGCATATAAATTTTGTTTTCAGATAATCCGGTAACGATTTATAATGTACACCGCAAAACCATTTTTTTTCAAGGCACCTCTGGAGATTCACCGTCACCGGCTTATTTATTAATATTTATCTTTGAAAATTTTTTGTGACATACTTCAAAAGTTGTACAATAATATGTAATAAAATTTAATAAAATTGTATTATTGATGTCGCCGAAAAAAATCATAAAGATATGCGTTTTTCTCGCCTTTAAACCCCCTCCCCCCCCTTAACTGTTAATCTCTACTTGGTTTCTGATGATGTTACACAATTTTTAGCACAAAGTTGACAGGGGTGGAGTTTTAGGAGAAGCGTCGTGGTATAACTTATCTCCTGTTGCTGATTCTATAGTTCTCTGTGATTGAATTTCATAAATATTTTTAAGGAGCCATTGAACTCTCACTGGGACCACGGCATCGATGTAAGGTTATGATTTTGGATTTATAGCTCAAAAGCACGCAGCGGCCGAGCATTATTTCATGCAGAATGAATAGTGGTGACTTTGTGCGTTAGCAGGTAACAAAGGCGTAAAAAACTTCAAAAAGTATTTAAAGCATAAAGCTTAGATTTTTGATGTTTTCTTTCGAAAAATATTGAAAATGACGCAACTCTTAAAATGTACTTAGACCATATGTCAGAGTATATAATATCCTTTCCATTTATGCATATTAATCATAACTCATATTTCTTTTGTCTTAGTATCTTAAAAATTTATAGTAAGACCTTAGTTTGAATAGAAGAGAATTAAAAATTAGGAAAAAAAATATATTTTTGGATGTATAGCCGAGTAATTAACCAAAAATTATAAAAAATTTGCATTTTGCGATTTTGCGGCACTAGATGCCGGGTAAGTTGGTTGGTCGTGAGTACACGAAAACAATATTACTTACGGTTAACCGAGATTTAGATATATAAAAATATTGAAAAAGTGTTCAAAATCGGCTTTTGGCCAACAAATGTATGAGCCCATAATATACGCTGCCAAAAGAAATGATGCCGAAACTGTAGTACTGATAAGCACTTTCAGCAACAATCGTCAATACCAAAATGCAAAAATAGTGGCTTTCGAAGGTTCATTATATTTCAAAAAGTAATGCTGAATTATATATATAAAGAAAAAATTTTCTCTATTTTTAGTTCGTTTCAGAGTTGTCCTTTGGAGCATAACCATGAAAAGTAACGAATAGGAGTCTTTAACGCTTAATACTTATAAAATCTTGGAATTTTCCAATTCCCTCATCGTCCCTTCCCGACCTTTCCAACTTAGTGGAGGTCTTCCTCTTCTTTTGCTTCCACCAACGGGTATTCCATCGAATTGGGACGACATGACTTAGTCAGCGTAGCCGCTGTCTTTTGATACTCTGAACTATATCAATTTCGTTCTATTGCTCGTAAAGCTCATCGTTCAATCGTCGGCAGTACTCTCTGTTGTCAACGCACAAAGGATCATAAATATTCTGCACAACTTTTCTCTCGAAAACGGGTGTCGACTTTTGCACCATATATCAGGACGGTAATGATGAGCGACTTGTAGAGTTTGGTTTTGGTTCGAGAGAGGAGGCAGAAAAAATCTTCGTGGCATAATATTTGAAAAAAAAATTTAAATCCATTCATTAGGTTCTAAAGTGTTTTGATATAATGTGCCGAGCTGGTCAGATTGATAAATTGCAATAATTTCAAATAACTCCGCAATTCTTTTTAATTATTTATTCTAAAAAGGGCAACTATTTTCTATGAAGTAACTTTAAAAATCTTAATTTATCAACTATGACGAGTTTGGGTGCATTGAGCTTCTTAGATCAAACTGTGCAGAACTCCCAGTTGTGAGGGACAAAAATTAAGTGGTTTCGCTGAATGGAGCACAAGAAAAGAGACCGTTACGGAAAGATAGCAAAGATAACGATACAAAGCCGAAAAATGAAAAAAAAATGTACCAGCAGTACCTCACAGATTAGATGTTCCCGCCAAAGGATTAGCCCGGCAGAAAGTTTTTTCTTTTCTTTCAACGGTACTCTTGACCCGAGCTCTTTTATATATATATATATATTTTGTGCTACCGTTTCTTTCACAGTTAGGGGAATAATCCATTTGTCTCAGACTTTTAGGCCTGATCTCGAAGATCACGCGTCTCACCCAATGCACCATTGACCTTTCTACAGTAGCTCCAATTTCAGAGCACATGGCCCTACTTTCAATATGCTCCCTCCGACTACGTTGTTTATCAAGAATTACACGAATATATTTGACTTAGTTGGAGGGTATAAACGGGCGGAAGATTTATAGGATTTAAATTATTTTTAAGGTGGCTCCCGAGCAAAACAAAAACTAAGTGATAAAGCATTTTAAATATTAAAATCTTTTTTGTGTAATCTCTGGAAACTTAGCATGATGACTTGCAGCTAAGTGATCATTAAGATATTATATTTTCATAAGTTTGATCATTAAGGAATTACATTCAGAAGTGAAGATCGAGCTATTTTAGTTCATATTTGAATATAAATTTTAAGTAGACAGTGCGAATAACAATTTTGAATCAAATTATTCTAAAAAATTAAATTTTCTGCCCACCTTAACACAATAATAGTCTAATGTTTTTTACACTCGAGCAGATGATTTGTGTTATGAAAATTTCTTAAGCCTAGTACATAGCCAATAGATCGCAAATGTTATCATCTCAACTGAATGGATACATCACAATTTACGTAAATATTTGGACACAAAAAGCTCTGCGAATAATGGGTGTCGCGATTGTTCACACACGACTATAAGCATAACCGTGTTTGTTTAACCGCAATCCAAAGGAACAATCAAGACAGTGGGTTTCTCCTGGTGAACGTTCGCGAAAGAAGACAAAGGAGGATCTGTCGGCCAACAAAGTCATGACCACAGCGTTTTGGGATACACGAAGGGTCATCATATCGATTACCTTAAAGAGGTAAAACTATCAGAGCGAATATTATTCAAAGCTTTTGGATATATTTGATATTTACTTAAAGCAAAAACGGCAGCATTTGGCGGAAAAAATCCGTTTCAATCAGCACACTGCACGGGTGCGTGTAGTCAGCATGGCAAAAATTCTTAAATTTGTCTTCGAACTCCTACCCCATCCAGCATATTCTCCAGATTTAGCACCTTGCAACTATTTCTTGTTTCCAAACCTGAAAAAATAGCTGCGCGGTAAGTGATTCGGGTCGAAGGAATGAATGAAGAGATCATCATAGAAATAACGCCTAATTTTAGGGCTTTGAAAACACCTATTATTTAGTGGGAAGACAAAAATTGGACACATATTGGACTAAATATATAGATCCAAAATGAGAATATGTGAAAAAAAACTCTTATTTAGCGCAAAAAGATATATTTAGTTCAAAAAGTTATTGACTTATCATACCTCCCTCTTAATGGAACATAGAAAATATGCCTGGCTAATTTAGTATGTCGGAAGGTCATAAAAATCTATCGGCCATTCGAAGGCTTCGTAGAATAAACTTTAGTTCTCTCCATTTGTAAAAATATCTAGACGAAAAACCAGATATTGGAGGAGGAGCTCGGCCAAAAAACTCTTCAGCAGTTACACAGCGCCAAATACTTTATTCAATAGCCTTTTTGACAGATCACGTGTGAGTCGTGCCAAGCTGTCATGTTATTTTTGTTCCGAATTGTTTGGCATTTCATCATGGAAAGACTTACGCCTGAACGACGTTTACAAATCACTCAACTTTATTACAAAACTTGACTTTCTGTAAAGTATGTGTTTCGCGCGCTTCGCTCAACTCTGGGTCAACATAATCGGTCTACTGAGTGTACTATTCGCAACACCATCACTTGGGACCGTAAGAAGGCAATAATGCGACGATTATAAGTGAGTCGATCAGAATGATCTGGCAAATCAAACTGAGTGTAAATCAAGTAACAGCTGTCAAAAATACCAAGTCCGGAAAAAGTATTGCCTAACTGAGAACGACACGTCGACAAAAAACACCCTTTAAATAGGGTAAAAAACTAGTTGAAAACCTTATTAGAAGCATTTTAATTATTTCTTTGGATGAATTTGCTGGAAAAAGCTTGTTCATAATATCATGAATAATATAAAATTATGGTAAAAATCCGTTATATATACAAACTTGAACCTCAAAAGTGGAGAAAGTATGTAGGACTAAATTTTCATATCATGCAAGTATTTATTTTCCTTCTAACCAAGTTGCACCTCCACTAAGCAATCTCAATAAAAATAGATTTTAAAACAAAAATTAGTAAAGTTAAAGGCGATAAATTTACGCTGATTTGCATTCAAAGTAAATCAAACAGTAACCGTTACTTTCATTCAGGTGAAACAGAAAAAAAAATCAAACAGCAAGAATTAAAAGCGGAGCGCAAAACAAAAAGCAAAGAAAATTCAAATACACATTTATGCAGAATAATGAAATTACGATATGGAAAAAACAACAACAACAACAAGTGATTACGTTATGCGGATAAAGAGGAGAAATTGCATGGATAAAAATTTCCCCAAACAAATATAAGTACAAAGAAACGAGTATAAGTACAACAACAACTGTAATATTTGTTAGGAGCGCGTTTGACACAAAACAAACAAAAAAACATTTGCTAAATTTTAGGGTTGGAGTAATGCAATAGGTGTAATCTATGCGAGTAAAACGCTACTCAATACATACAAACATATTCATATGCAAATAAAGGAGGGGCTGCGTCTATACTAAGTGGCATAATACAGTGATGCTGTGTATGGTTGATGAGTAGAGCTAGGAAAAAATAATTTTAAATTAATTATATTGATTAAATGTAATTTAAATTTATATATTTTAATAAATTTATAGAAAAATAAATGAAAAATAATAAAATTACACCTTTTTGCAATTAAATTCTTTATCTCATTTATTTAAATCAAATATTTGCCTTGCAATCAATGTGTATTACAACACTGTACTTCGGCTTCACTCAAGTTGAAAGGTCAAGTGTTTGCGCATGACTGGATAATGTCGAGTATATTTTCGGAGGGAGCATTCAGTTACTTGAAGAGTTGCGACGGCAGCCCCTAATATTGTGCTCTCACACATA
This sequence comes from Neoceratitis asiatica, assembly GCA_030068015.2. Taxonomy (NCBI): domain Eukaryota; kingdom Metazoa; phylum Arthropoda; class Insecta; order Diptera; family Tephritidae; genus Neoceratitis; species Neoceratitis asiatica. The sequence goes on along the minus strand of CM061525.1, from coordinate 35,174,831 downwards.
TATGTGTATGGATATGTTTGCCGGCTAAGAGCAACAAGTCTAAAGCAACAGGCAATGAATATCAAGCAAAAGTGACTGTCACATAATTTTTATATGTTTTTTTATTGTGGCGCTGTTGCGTAAAAAATTTGCAACTTCATTATTTCCCCTGCTTCTTTGGTTATTAGGAGTTTCGCTTTATGTGAGTGAGTTCACTTGTGGCCGCGCTGGTATGAGCAACAGTTGGTGCTAGAATGACCGTATACTTTGTTGTAGGATTTTTTGAATTTTTGAACTTTTAGGTCTTTTTTGTAACTTTTTATTTCAAATAAAATAATTTTTCTTTCCGTTCACAGACCTTTGCTTCCAAAATCACATTTATATATTCTTTTCTAAGATTTTGAAGTCATTTACGAACTATTTCAAATTTTAAGGTACCAGATCTTCGTATATTTAAAGATTCTTTGAAAAACAATTTTGAAAAGCAAAATTTTTTCTAGCCACTAAAATAGCCGCCAGTTCGGTTATGGAAGTTTCACTAATACTCCCTCGGAAAAGATCTATCGCTAAAGAAAGACAGTGAAAGAACACAAAATCTCCCGGAAAAGAAACAATCTGAACTTTCCATAGAAACATAGCAACAGAAAATAAAACAGGTCATTTTTGCCCTATCACAGACAGCCTGAAGTTGGCTGTAATAGTAGATGAAAACTCCTCCTCACCAAACAACATTTAGGAGAGATGGCCGTAGATTGACGTGAGATTGACGAACTGTCCTTTAAGCAGCGGTTCACCACCTCATTTAGGAGAGATGGCCGTAGATTGACGTGAGATTGACGAACTGTCCTTTAAGCAGCGGTTCACCACTTCGAGGTTGACTCATTATAAACCCGTAAGAGTTATAGGGTCATCCAATTCGTGATCCAAAGTTTCCTGGGTTGCGTTGCTAAAATTGGCGATGCCTTGCTGGCTTCACATCCAACCTTGTAACAATAAGGATATCGTAAGGAAAACTCGTGTGCACATTTGGCTACACACGATGAACCACCTCCAAAACGTGGAAAAACCCAACAGTCGGCTGGCAAGGTTATGGCGTCTGTATTTTGGGATGTGTAAGAAATAATTTTAATTTATTACCTTAAAAACTGAATGACCATCAACAACGACTATTGCATAGCGTTATTGGACCGTTTGAAGCACAAATTCGCCGAAAATTGGCCGCATTTAAGGAAACATAAAATGCTGTTTCCCCAAAACAATGCACCGTATCACGAGTCAGTAAATTGGATGGCAAAAATCCATGAATTGGACTTCGAATTGCTTCCGCATCCACCTTGTTCTCCAAGTCTGGCCACAAGCGACTATTTTTTGTTCTCAGATCTCAAAAGTATGCTCGCTAGGAAGAAATTTGCATCGAATGAAGAGGTGATCGGCGAGACTGAGGTCTATTTTGATATGGTATCGAAAAGTTAGAGGGCCGCCAAAAAATGTGTTTTACTATTTTAGGCCAGGGACTTTTCAATTGCACTGTTAACCTAATAGGTGCTGGTGCCAACGCATACCACTCTTTATGGGACAGCTCCAGCAAGAGCACCAGAGATAAGTCGCTCATAAAATATATTTTAAACATCAATTTAAGCCTATGTAATAGGGGCAATAGACCAATATTTACATTCTCAAAGTTTGGAAAGATTTTCTGCTCGGGAGGATGGCTTGGAAATCGCACTATCAAAAAAGTGTAATAATGTTGTATTCGATGATTGAAGAATAACCGAGGCAGACAGACAGACGTGGTTCTCTCAGCCGAGGCATTTTTTGGTTTTTCATTGGGACATGATTTTCATTTGAACCAAACCTAACGCACAACTGTGGGCGGTTCACCTTCTCACTTTAACTCGCTTACAGATGGAGATTTGTTAGCTTCACAGTGGATATTCAGAAGTCGTATCTATCTCGATTATCGATTAACGTAAAATATAAGCACCAGATGAACCTAATATACTCTACATATTATATAGCCCCCTTCAGATATGATAATTAATATTTAATCCTAAAATGTAATATAATTTTCACAAAAAGTATAGAAAAATTCAAAATAATTTCAACTTTTTCTTAATTTCAAATGTTCTGTCGTTCACCAACACTAGATAGGGGTATTTTCCAATGTTCATTATGCAGCATTCTGCCACTCCCTACAACAAAAACGCTTGCGTAACATAAATCTTCTCCCACAAGGAGTCAACTCTTACTTACTTAATTACTAGCTAACGTCAAATGCTACAACAATAACTGATTCGATAAGATTGTCTTCTCTGCTTCCTACTTTTATCGAGACTACGGAAACAGCCGCCGAGTTGAAGATAATAATGACGTTGCGCCGTAGAGTTATACACTTGTATTGGTCTCGTTGTTGTCTCCTACTTTTCAGTGCACGAGCACTCGCCTCGTAACCGACGACGAATATTTCAGAGCGCCTATAAAAAGAAGCAACGGTATTCGTTTAGCTTTCGAAACGAGCCTTCGCTTGGCTTTCACTTCGGTCGAACTCAAATTAGTGCTTCATCAGCGTTCGTGTGACGCAATAGTTTTGTGTGTTCCTCATCGTCGTGTGGTACCTACCCATCTGGCTGCTGAGGGAGCGGCCTGTTGCATGCTGCAAGGCAACTAGTTGCTTTGCGGTCGACTATTGCAACATAACGACATATCTATAGGCATATGTATGTGTATGGACTCGACATTTTAGTACAAGTGCTTGTGTGTGTGACAGGAAACCGGATATGTCGAACAGAGCTGCTGCTGCTCCTCTCCTTTCCTGTTGAGTTACACACTTCCATCGCCTGTATCCCTTTGCCATCACGAAACAGTGTGTTATGCTGCTGTTGCAACACAAATAATTTGATTGCATGCTTTTAGGCGCTCGAGGGCTGACCGCAGGTAGGAATATGTTTGCTGAGCAGTCGGATGCGTGTTAATGGAATCGTGTAGTCGTGTATTGGTTCGCCTGCAATGTCGGCTAACAGTATTCAGCATCGGGTCGGTGTTGTTGTTGCAACGTCATCGTTAGTTGCTGTCGTTTGTTGAATTTCGCTCAAAAAACTGATTTTTTTTATTCCATTTTATTTAATTTTTCCTTTTCTTTTTCATTTCTCGTTTCGTTGTATTTTCTTTGTATTTTCCCCTAATATACATGATTTTACTTCGTGTTCCGTACTCATTTTTTCTCTCATCGAGTTTGACAGTTTTCTCTAATTTTTTATTGTTTTTTTTTTTTTGTGTGGGTTGCTTATTACTTGTTTCGTGCCTTTATGCTTCTACCTAGACTACCCAACGGCTTTGTCGCCATCTACAGACCATATATTTCTTCCTCACTTCGTTTCCATTCATCACATCATGCATAACTGTTGCGCTTACCGCCTGTTGCTCACTAGCTTACTGTGCGGCCTTTATGCTGACGTTGTTGTTGGTGTTATTGTTGTTGTTATTGTCGTTGCTGTTGCCTGTTGCTCGCCGATTGTGCTCCTACCACCTGTTTCTCTTTTGTCGGCTCCACTAACTGCAGCTCCTGCCGCGGTTTTTGCCGCCTGTTGCGCTGGCATTGCTGACATTTCTGGCATTTCAGGCTGGTCCTTGCCGTGCACATTTCAAATACTGCAATATTGCTTCACTCAGTTGGTTAGTTGACGCGTTCAACGGCAGTTTAGTGTTGCTCCAACTCGAAATAGTTTGTGGCTTTTGGGCAAAGTAAATAATTTTAATTATCAGCCAGTAAGGCAGTAAATAATAGAATTTAAATAAAAATAAATAAAGAAAAATAAGTAAGATACATACATACATACATAAAAACGAGTATATATAGACATAAATGAAAATAAACTCTGTGGATTGACCGACATTAAGTGTTTGAAAAGTTTTGTCTAATGAGAGTGAAATATAATTTTTATTAGTTTAATTTCTTAAAATTGGTAAAAGAGATTTTTTTTTTAAAGTTTGATTAATATTTAAGAATTAAAACTGCTTGATTTGTGAAAAAATGACTTTATTTGTGCCGATTTTAGGACTCAAAAACATTTAAAATTTCTAACAAATCTAAACTTATTGGAACAAATCGCCTTAAAAACAAGAGGTATGAGAATAATAAAATTTTTAATTATTTTTTAGCTATTTTTTAAATATCTTCTAAGCTTGGAGAAAAAATTAAAAACGATTAAATAATGGTCGTAATGACGTTGGAACCGAAAAGTAAAATTTTATGCTTTAAAATTCATAATATAAAAAAATATATGTGAAAATTTTAGGAATTATCCCATTGTATAAAATAAATATTTTTAATTAATTAATATGAAACGATTTTATTTACTTAATTGCCCGTTTTTATTTAAAGTAAAAATATTTTGAAATAAATTTATAGCAAAAAAAAAAAAAAACTTTAAGGAAAAAATACTTTAATTTTGGTTAAAATTAATCTGAATAATTTTTTGCACATTTTTCTGGTGAAGATTTTTCAACCTAAAAAAATCCAACCATAAAAAATCCAAAATAATTATATTAATACAATATTAAAAGTAAAAAATATTACATAAAATAAATACAATTAATTTTTGTAACCAGAATTTCATTCGAATGTAAATTAAAATATTTTTTCCTCCATTAAATAATGATTTTCAATTATACCGTCAGAATATCAATTGAACCGAAAATTAAAATTAAACGCTTTAAAAAATTAAATATAAGAAAAAATATAGTAATTATTCTGTTGTATAAAATATATATGAAATTATTTTATTTACTTGTTTTCTTTTTATTTAAAGTTCAAATGTTTTAAAATTAATGTATGTGCAAAAAATTAAAAAAAAAAATTATTTTGGTTTAAATAAATTTTTTGCACTTTTGATGATTTTATTTTTCTGATGAAAACTTTTTACTTAAAAAAACATATATATAAAAAAATGAAAAATTTTATTATTAATGGCAAAAACTATTACATAAAAAACTGAAAATTTCATTAGAATTTAAATAAAAATCTTCTTTCTCACCACTAAATAATGGTTTTCAGATAATTCGACAATTAAAACTTTACGCTTTAAAATTCAAAATTTAAAAAAATACATGTAATTCAATAATATGAAATTATTTTATTTACTTATTTTCATTTTATTTATATTTGAAAAAAAAATTTAATAAATTTGTATCAAAGCAATTAAAGGAAAATTATTAAATTTGGTTTAAATTAATCTGAATCATTTTTTTTGCAATTTTGATGTTTTTATTTTTCTGAGGAAGGCTTTTAACCTAAAAAAAAAATATTTTAATTATTATAAAAATTTTAATACTTAAACAATATTAAAAGAAAAAAATATTACACAAGAAATTGAAAAATACATTTGAATCCATTAAATAATGATTTGAAATTCAAAATATAAAGTAATATACATGAAAATTGAAGTAATTATACTATTGTATAAAGTATAAATTAAATTATTTTATTTACTTACATTTTAATTAACGTTCAAATGCTTTTAAAATAAATTTATCTCAAAAAATTAAAAAATATACTTTTTTGTTAAATTAGAAATAATATTTGAACTTTTTGGTGTTTCTATTTTAACTAAAATGAAATTAATTGAAAAAATCTGAAGTGTAATTAAATTCAATAATAAAAATGAAATGAAAAATTTTTTTCTTTATTATTATTATTACTATTATTATTATTATTACTATTATTAGTATTATCATTATTATAACAATTCTTATTTTTAAGTTATTATGTTTTAATTGAAGACTTTGTCTTTAGCATAGCTCCACCGGTAGTTATATAAATAAAGTTGTTGAATTTTTTTTTATTACAAAATATATTAATAATATCTAATAATTTTTAAACTTGTTTTTAGTATTTATAATAATAACTCAGATATAATAACTCAAGTATAAGTCGAGTTTAGAGTTTTCTCACTTTTAAAGAATCCTAACAACTAATAATATTTATTATTTATTTAAAACAGTAAGTTATTTAATTAAAACATTTTGTTTAAAAATGCAAAAACGTATTAAGCTAAACATAAAAAATATATTCAATTTATTAAATTCAAATTGAGTCTTATTCTTATGCCTTAATTTTGTTTGTTTGTTTGTTTCATTCAAATTTTTAAATGAAAATATTCATTGAATTTTTTCGAAGTTAAAATAATTTAACATTATATTTTTCTTAAAATTTGCAACAACAAAACCTTCAATAAGTATTAGAGAAAATTGAAACATTAAATTAAGATGTTATTTCCAATTGGAACATATTGAATGATTTTTTTTATTTAAAAAGTTTTATTTTTATTTTTATTTTTTATATCCTATAATGAATGAACTTTTCTGTCAAAAAAAAATAGTTGCTCGAAGAAACTGCCAACTATATCGAAAATTCAAGCAGAAATTCTAAATAAATTAATTTCAGTTTCAAGATAGCGCAATAATCGTGAAATGCTAAATAATTAAACTTTAGAAAAACAAACTCGTTTATTTGAAGAATTTCACGAATAGAACAGCCACGTTTTCCTAAAATTTACTATTAAAACTTGAAACAAGTCCACCTTTAAGATCAAGTAATGCAAAAGATACCGGCAAAAAAATATCACACTTTCTTGTAATTTAAAACATTTAAAATTGCATGTCAAAACAAAAACTTTGTAAATCTAATTTCACGAGTAGACACAGACACACGTAGCATAAAAAATTGCATTGCAAAAAAATTTCACCTTTTTAAAATTCGTCTGAATTAAATTTCTCTGGCAATAATCAACTCTTTTAAGAACACTTTCAAGAGAAATATAGATCGCTAGTGCAGCATGAGTAATTGAAAATTGTATTACATAAAAAATATTCAGATAAATGAGTAACACACTTCAATTTTCATTTCCGCAATTATATGAAATTAAATTGCAAAAATTAGTTTCGGAGTAGCCACACGTCGTAACTGAAATTTATTGACAGCAAAATGTGTAGACAAATTAAAATTGCTACGTCAAGCAGCACCTTAAAGAATAGAGATATGAAATAGTTCTCAAGATTTTGCTCAAACAATTTCGAGCAGTACTTCGCACACTTGCTCATGCTTGTTATTTAAAAAATTTCAGGCAGAAGCACGAGCATTTCGAGTATTTTAACAAAAACGTTTACTTTTTTCTCAGCTCTTTTTATAAAAATATTTTATAAACAAAATATAAATTTTTTTTGTGATGCTGAGCAGTTGAGCAATGAGCAAGTAACGACAGAGCATCTGAAACTTTCAATATAGAATTATATGTTTAGTACTAGAATTTCATAAAATGATTATCACCAAACTGTTCTGAAGGCCACTTTTCATCCTAGGCTCTTTAAAATGAAATACTGTCTTCGGCCATGTCAAAGTTTTTACACTTTTCACGATCATATAAAATTTATTGCAAATTAGTATACCAAATTTCACGCTCTTAGATGCTTTTTGGACGGATTTTCTTACCCAAAAGCTGAAATCTAAACAAACTTGTTATATGGAGGTCATATGATATAGTCATCAGACTTCGATGAGTTTCGGGGACAATATGCACTTTTTTGGCGGATTTATTGTACAGAATTTCAAATATGAAAAATCGATCATATATAGGCTATAGTGGTCCCATCTGGCTGGTTCCAAAAACATACGTATACCAGTGGGGCATATGCCTACGATGTTTGGTTAAAATATCTCAAAAACATGGGTTCAAATAGACGTACATGGCTAAGTCAACTCAGCTCGTCATTCTGATACGATCGGCATAAATTTTTGTAAGTATATCTCTTCTACTTTTAGTATTTGCATACTTCGTACCACAGTTAATATACCATTTCCTGTATATGAAAGGTATAAAATTGTAAAAGTTCTTACTTTCAAAATTTTTGTTTAGCCTTCCATACGTTATAAAAATTTATGCATTTAGTGATTTAAAGAAGTAGAGTAAAACAAAACTCCAGCTAAAGTAAAATAAATTTTTTTACCAGCTTATATATTTTTAGTAGTTCATTTAAATAAATTGTCCTGTTAATCTTTTTTAGTAGGATTTAAATTTAAAATAAGTAAAATAAAAATAAATGCACTGAAATTAATTTATTTCAAATTCCTTTTTGAATTTTCGATACCGTTGGTATTTTCTTGTAGCGATACAAACTAATTTTTTTGACAAATAAGACCATTCATTCACATATTATCCTTTGGGAATTAAAAAAAAATTTAGCTAAAATTAAAGAATGCATAAAATAGTTAATTGCACAATTTTATTTCATTTAAAAAAATTGATTAACGTAAATTTTAATATTATTATTAAATTGTTTCAATTATACTCTTTCGTATATGGTACATATATATTAAAATAATTAATTTAACTTCTTTAATATTTTTGTAATTAAAAATAAAACAACATGGAAAATACTATATTTAAATGAAATTAATTTCATTCAAAAAGTGCGTAGTTTTGTTTATATGCATGTAAACGCTTTAATGTAATTTTTGTAAATATAATTTTATGTTCACATATAACATGAAATTAATTAATATTCTTAAAAAAATATGCAGAATTTTAAATAAATTTACTCTCTCAAATATTTATATGTTTTTTTAATTACGAAAATTTTAAAATTTGTCGTCTTAAACTTAGTTTTTGATCATTTCAGTCTAAAGTGCAGCAGTTAGCATTTAATTAAGGGATTAAGCCACTCTAGAATTTTCGGAAAATGGATTTATTTCTTTCAAATGATAAATTATGATCTCAAAAATGTTATCCCGAAAGAATATGACATATCTCGATATACACCATTTTTTGTTCTCTAGTGGAAGCGCTTGTTTCAGTCAGTAAGGCATACTCAAAACTTTAAACGCGATTATCTCAAAACTGATTTTTTCAAGTTGGCCGCATACATAACTGAAACAATTTACAACCGATTGACTTGAAACACATTATCTTCAGAAATACATTATCTACAGAAGTGCGTAAGATTTTTTTTATCTTTTATAGTTTTTTTTTTTATTAACAAATTTCGAACAATTTTTTAGACCAAATTGTTATATTTTCTTTTAGAGTCCCGCCAATTTGTCAAAAATGCTCATATTGAAAAAGTCCTCCGTACTTCTGTAGCTATTGCTATTTACAAGCGGAAACCGATCAACAACTTATAAAAATACAAAAATTACAGGAGCTGTGTGTACGGCCGTGGTTCCCGAAAAAATGGAGACATCCTAGAGAGAACCGCCGTTTTTAAATTAATTTTTCTTAAAAAATAGTTTTAAGCAGTTTATTATATTTATAATAAATGCCTTTTGTCAAAAATCAGATTTGACCTTCTAGAGTTGTCTAACCCCTTAATATAGTTCAAGTGTTGCATTAAATATTCTATTTAATTCCTTTTTGATTAAAATTAAAATGTTATAAATTTATAAACCCCTCTTTCCATTCTGTTTACTTAAAATGGCTTTAAAATCTACAATATAAATAATACAATTAGGAACTCTCAGAAACTCTTAGCTGTATTTACTTTAAATACCAAAAAAAAAAATTTATAGATATATGTATGTTCACACATTCAACTTTAAACAGCTAATTGACTTATCAACTTAATATAATTTTTGCTTCATTTGTTCATTTTCAATATATACACTCTGGGTTTCTCTCCTCACGCAAGCTTTGTTGTTGTAGTCACGTAATCTAATTATCCTTTGTTGTCATATTACATGAAACTGATTAGCAGATGTTGGTATATATGAGGAAAACATCAATATACAATTATAAATATAAAAGAAACGCTAAAATATGAATAGTGAAATGCGGTGTGAAAACGGATTGAAGTTTTGGGTTAAATAAGTTCATGCATACTTACATACCAAAGAATTTAAGTGGACTACTAGATGAGCGCACATTGGCTGGCGGTAGGTCCAGTGATGATATAGTGAACAAAATAGCTGAAAAATTATCAATTTTACCAAAATCATTTAATAAGAATAGTCAAAACCGATACACAATTTTATCTAACGAGCACTTAAGGGAGTTTTATTTTCATAACTTTCCATCCTCCAATTTAAATTTGTAAAATTATTACGTATGTTAATATAGATTTTCAAAACCTAAATAAGTTGGTAAAATACTCAATTTGGTCGTAATTAATGAGGAGACATTGATGAAGAGACATCGATGAACAGATTTGAAGCAAATTTGACCAGCTGGCATTGAGGTCAGAATAAAAAAAGAAAGAAGTGCTGCTTTCGGCCATGCCGAAGTTTTTATACCTTTCATGGACATATGAATATTATTGGAAATTGGAAATTTTATTACGTCGTTTTAAGTGCCAGTCTTAGTGTGAAATCACGTCTGTAAAATACCAAATTTCACGCTATTAGATTAGTTTTTGGCGAATTTTTGACACAGAACCTCATATCTCAACAAATCGGTGTATGAGTGCTGTATGTTATAGTTGCTCGATTTACGGACGAACAGACTAACCGACGGAGACATAACTACATCAACTCAGCTCGTCATTATGATCATATTGGTACAAATTTTGGTTGGTCTATCCCGTGTCCTTCTGGTACTTACATATTTCGGACCAAAATTTATATAAAGGTATAAAAATATTCTAATAACCTGAATTGAGCCAGGATATTTAAAAATTGTGTACCTAAGATGCGATCCTGATGAAGTCAGAAACAAATTAGAGATGTGGATAGCCAAATCTCTCGTGAAAAAATGAATATTAATATAAAGGCTTTATACCCTCCTTGGCTTTGCCAAGTTAACCGGTCAATTGAAAAATCCTCGGCCTGACACATAGATGGCGCTACAAGAATTAATCAACTAATGATGTTTAGTTAGCCCCAACCTTCAAAAGATGCATGTATAAAGTTGACAACTATCGTATCATTAGTTTGCGAATTATAGCATTTTGAGTGAAGACAGTTTTGTTATTATGAAAAAAATGGATAAAAAGGAATTTCACCTGTTGATAAAATATTACTTTTTAATGGGAAAAAATATAGTTGAAGCAAAAACTTGGCTTGATGGTGCGTTTCCGGAAACTGCCCCAAGAAAATCAACCATCAAGGATTGGTATACTAAGTTTAGACGTGGTGGGCCCCCCAAAAAAAAGGTAGTTACCAAGGAAAACATCAAAAAAATCCACAAAATGATTTTGAAAACAACGACGAGTTGATGATTTGAATCAGTGCTTGAAGATGTTCAAGCACAACAAACCCGAGTTTTTGCGTCGATATGTGGCAAAGGATGAAACGTGGCTCCATCATTTCACTCCGAGGTTCAATCGACAGTCATCCGAGTGGACTGCACACGATTAAACTGCTCAAAACGTAGAAAAATTTAACAGTCGGCTGGCAATGTTATGGTATCTGTATCTTGGGATGCTCATAATTTTAATTGACTACCTTGAAAGAGGAAAGACCATCAACAGCGAATATTACATAATGTTATTGGACTATTTGAAGGACGAAATCGCCGGAAAACGGCCGTAGTAAAAGAAAAAAAAAGTGCTGTATCACCAAGACAATGCGCCGTGTCACAAGGCAGTGAAATCGATGGCAAGAAATGAATTTTGCCAAAAAAATGTATTTTACTATGGTAGGTCGGGGACTTTTCAATTGACCCGTTGTATGTATCATAAATTTGTTTGTTCATTTATATTCATTTGGTGTTTGCTCTACCTCAACAGTTTTTATGTGGAAGAAACCATCAAATAACATATTACTCTAAGAAAGCTAAGTTTCTTACAAGCACTTTTTGTGCTAATAAATCTTCAGATTTTCTCTGAAACCTGTGTGTGTATGTGTGGATTTGTGTAAGTAAGTAAACTAAGAGAAACCGAAAAACCAGAAATCACGTTTCTGCAATTAAATATACAAGACACGATGTGATTAATTGTTTTGCCTCTAAGTAAAGATATGTATGAGCATACATTCATGCATATATGGAAGTGAAATTAATTTTTATCACTTGTGGTGTATTTATTTATTAATTTATTAGTTAAAATTTTTATTGTCTTAAGAAAATATTGCAACAAAAAAATATAATTCTTAATACAAGTTCGAAGCGCCAATTTCACTAGTTTTTTCGCCAGCAAAGACGAAACGATACTAGTCATTATTGTTTTATTTTATTGCATCTTTTTTACACTTTTCTTCTTATCTTACATGCATACGTATTATATATTTAATATCAATACACGCTTTTTCATGCTTATCCTTGCAACAAACTCCGTCTGAGACATTATGGTCATAGCGACACATTCCTAAAAGGCGTTTAACCCTTTGGCATGCAAAGATACATAACTGCCCTGTAGGGAAAAATACTAGTTTGTAAATAAAATGGTACCAGTTGTAGGTTTGTATTAACTGGGTTCATTACTTTCATAAATAAGAAATTGGTATTTTTATTCAGTTATACATCAGTATAGTCAGCCGCAATAGCCGAGTAGTTAGCATTGCGTACTACAATATTAAAGGCCTGGGTTCGAGTAAAAGTTCGAGCAACATACAAAATATAGAAAATTAATTTTTCTAATTGCGGTTGTCCCTCAGCGGGGAATATCTAGCCATCCGATTATATTTCTGAAATGGAACAAAATCTCCTCATAAAAATCCATCGACCGTTCGGAGGCGGCTTAGAATATAAGTAAACTGCAGGCCCATCCATTTGTTGGTAAAAACATCAATACGCAAAATCACAAATTAGAGGAGCAGCTCGTCCAAAAAGCGCTTCAGTCGTTACAATGCGCTAAAATATATAAGCCAAATAACTTCATCGATATCATCTGTGTTTTGAAACTGCATATTTTTATGTGGAGGAGGTTTTCAGAACATAGCAATTATATGTTCGAAAACAAAATGGAGTCGAAATGGAATGTGTATAATGTAGAATACTATAACGCCAATGAAAGTATTCTCAGCATACTTTTAAAATTGAAATGCAAAATGCGTTTGTGTATTCTGATACTAGATCCTCAAAAGAAGGCTGTGGCATAATAAAATGTTGGAACATATAAAAGACCTTCGTCTAAAGATGCCACCTGTCCTAATTTTCTATTATTTTAATCAACAACATCACGAAGACCCTATTTCGAAAATTAATGAAGTTTTTTTGAAACCTTTTGGAAAAATCTAAAAGGCTGTGGATTTAGTAGGTTCGAAAGTGCAAGGTTGTATTTTGACATCTGTCAAACTAAACTGTAAACCAAATTTGTTTTGTTTTAGTTAAAAATCAGGAATTTTCGAAAATGGATCGCTTAACAACGGCAGAACGCGTTCAAACTTGACCACGTTTCGGGCTTTAAGAAAACATTATGGTGGACATAATTGTCCAACTACTTAAGCGATTGGTAAAATTTTAAAGAAATTTTAAAATACTGGATCAGCTACATATACTGTAAGACCTGTAGATCATCGTTTTGCTCGATCCACCTCAAATATCACTGCAGCAAGTGAAAGTATAGCCGAAGACCTGGACGTGTTTATTTTATTTCGATTGTGTGTTTAAACAACAAGCAGTGAACCGCGAATTTGCCAACAAAATTTTCTTCGCGAAGAGGCACTATTTCTCAATCGGTGGATACGTAAATAAGCAAATTTGTCGCATTTGGAGCTCCAATATTACTCAAATAATGGAAGAAAGGATATTACGCCAAAAAAAAATTACTGTCGGTTGCGATCGTCCGTAGGTTTGATTGGATCTTACTTCTTTGAAACTTATAATAGCTCGACTGTCACTGTCAATTCGGAGCCTTATGGTCGTATGATATCCGTTTTTTTTTTGCCCTACAATTGAAGAACACGACTTGGACAATATGTGGTTCCAACAAGAAGGCTCCACATGCCATACAACACAAGCGAACAGGGCTTTATTGTGACTACGGTCGTGTGACCTCTTGTCTTGAAAACCTACACTCGTCAAGTTAAGGCTGAGATACCACCCAATACGTGCCAAAAAGTGGACGAAAATTACCTCAAACGTATCGAAATTTGCAAGAATTAACGAGGCGGCCATTTGAGTGATATAATGTATCTTACGTACATAAATTTCAATTCGGAGCGGAAATCTCTTAGGATTGATTGGTGCATAGTCTATCAATGACAATATTTGTGTGGAAAGCTGTAAATATTTTCAAAATTTAATTAGCGACCATAAGACTATCAAATCCTACAGCTGACCTAATCGTAATAACAACGAATTCAACAAAACAAGACAAAACAAAGCAATGCAACGCAATATGCTGAAGAAGAAGAAGAAATGGTAATGGCAAAAAAATAATAGGAAAACACGAAATTGCTTAAAGACACCCACGCAACCTGAATGTGAAACTGTCAATAGGAAACCACGAAGATAAATAACACCAACGCAGTCTCTGCCAAAGAAATACACACAAACTTATCGACATTTCCCCGTAGACGAGTATGAATGTGCATTGCTATGGTGATACACATAAATAAATATGTATTTAAAAACCATAGAGACTGTTGACTGTGTGGAAAAGTACATAAAAGATGCCGGATGGACAAAAGACAACAAGTAGAAAGGAGATAAGGATAAAAATAAAAATAAATACAAAATAAAAAATAACAAAAAAATAAAAAAATAAAAACAAAATAAAATAAAATAAAATTGTTAAATAAATAAAACGAAAACATTTAAAAATAACACAAAACATCGAAAAAAATAACTTAAAAAAAAATAAAATTAGAAAAAAAATGATTGGAGTAGGTTGCAGCACACACAGTGAATTCAATGAAAGCAACAGCAACAGGAAAGACAAAAAAAAAAGAGATTTGTTAAAGAATAACAACCAAAGCTGTGTGCGAAAAAATACAGCAAGCAACAACAGCAAAAGCAACTCTCGTAATCATGATTAATTGCAGTATAAATGACTATACGCGTCGCGCTACACGCCCTTCAAGCGCCAGGGCATCACCACCGCCCTACACTACTTAGCTTACACCAAAAGCTCGCCGGAAACTGTGTTGGCGCGCAAATTAAAAATCCAAAGCATAATAAATGAAAGAAATAAAAAAAGAAAAAAAGAAAAAAACAGAAAAAGTCCGAACAAAAACTTTAAGCATTTATAATAAGTGTGGTGTATGCAGTTGTAGGGGAAAGGGAATTTAGCGGAAAATGCGACACAATAAGAGAAAAGTGGATATAAAAGTAATGAAAAATTCGAAAGCTAGAAAAAAAAAATTCAATGAACTACAAGGCTAACGCCCATATCCCATTGAGTTGAACACGAAAGGCCAGCAGCCGCGCAGTCAGCCGAGAGACAAGTCAAAGTCAAGTGAAGCTAAACGGAGCTTTGAATAATGGTGGGAGAAAAATAAGAAAAATAGAAAGAAAAACAGAAATAGTATTAATGTTAAATAGCGAAGAAAAGTAGTAGCTAAGACTCGGGCTGCAGCCAAAGTGACAATTGAAAATTGAAGTACCAAAGTTGGCGTGCTCTAGCCAATGTCGGTATGTAGTCGGTAATGTCGTCCAACAAAATTGGCGTTTCCACGTAAAAAATTCATCAACTAAATCCACTTGTAAAGTAAATTGGCATCGTTTTACTTGGAACTTACTTTACTTCGTGGCACTTAGTCTGATGGAGTTGTCTGTCTTGTTGGCTTAAGAGTAGTGTGAGCAAAAAAGGTAGTATGCACAATTATGTGGGAAGTAGGGTGATGAGTGGGTTAGAAAGGAGAAAGAAGAACAAGGCGTTGTAGTTCTGTCAAAGTAGTTCGCAGACCTTCTTCGGGCAAAGTCCAAATAAATGAAGTTCATTCACTCTCTACTTCATTTTTATATTATTGAAATCTAAAGATCGTCTAGTTAACGTGGGACAAACTAAAGGGAGTCAATCTGATTCACGAATACCAAACCAAGCTCTTCTTCAATATTTTTTTAGAGACTCCAAACAATATCCGGTTCTTTTTCCTTTGATCTCTACAATGGAGTGGATGTTGTTCTCTTACCCTTCTTCCACCATCTGAAGTATTATATTCCATCCGGACGAGCGGACCTTACCAGCGTAGGTGCTGTCTCTTAATACATTGCACCATATCAATATATGCGGTGTTCGCCGTTGCCAATGTGCAAAAGATCATAAATCGTTTTCTCGAAGACCTCAAAAGCCATCTCGTCATATTTTGCAATCCATATTCTACGCTTCTACCCTTTTCATTTCAACTACCTACTCAGTCAGCACCTGATCACAGTATGTTTCTGCTTGGGATTTTAAGGCTGACTCTTTTGTTTATGTTATTTAATACTGGTCCTTAGATAGGTGAAATTATCTAAGACTTTAATGTTGAGACTGTTACAGCTGACGTGGGAGCCAAGACGTGAGTGCGATGACTGTTTGTTTAATGACGGTCTTGCACTCGTTCAGAACCAACCGCTTCGCTCTCTTATGAAGACTGAAAATGTAGAACTGACGGTGCGGTTGTTGAGTCAGAAGATATCAATATTGTATAGAGATTAACCTTTGCTGAAACCTCGTTTGGTATCAAACGGCTCGGAGAGATCCTTGCAGATTACGACGAAGCTTTTGTTTTAGCTCAGCTCAGCTATGTAAACTAGCAGTGGTGTAGAAGAATTTCTTTTTCGTGCTATGAGAGGCAGCTTAAAATAAATGAGTCTTTTGTGCGTGGCTCTGAGTCGATTTTTTTTTTTTTTACACAGGTCTTTTCCAAGATTTGTCACATGATGAACAACTGGTCTATAGTGGATCGAGCGGGTCTAAATCCATACTAATAAAGTCCATTTCTCATACCTTCGATGAACGTGTAATCAACTGAGATCTGGTTATGAATCAATAAAGACATGAAAGTATTTTCAAATAAGTAAGCATGACCACGTCTTGCTATTAGAAGGTATTAAAAATACTTAATTAAGCAAAGCTTCCTCCAACATATCTGTGATAACATTTTTAGAGGCAGTAATTAGATACTAGCTTGTCCATATGGCTTATAATAATTATATAGAATTTACCGATTATGATGTAGAACTTTTGTTCTGACTATGAGAGTGTTCTGCTTACAGCAGACTAGGGTCTTGAGTACCTTCCCTAACCCCATACGAAATATCATTGTTTGTAAGTTTATTTAGTTGATTAAGTTCAGTAGCAACCAACTTTTCTTTCAACTAACAAAGCAGTCATCTTCACTGCCCTAAAATAGTTTAATTTTACAATATTCAAGTTAATTTCAAGCACCAAGGATATTATTTATGATTCTAATATGGAAGTTTAAGTTTTATTCTTGAATAATCAAGCTGCTACTATAATAAAGTCATGATGTTTTACTTGGATGTGGCTGAGCTGTACATGCTTACGTTATTAAGCTCGTCGTGTTGGGCTTGGTTCTTAACCACCACTTGAACTCTATCTATCCAGACTATATACTAAAGAAAATCTTGCACTTTTGAATACTGGGACAATAAAAATCATGCATACATATACCCCAACATCCCAAAGAAATTTAGCGAACAACCCTAGTACACTAAAATCTATGCATTGACCAAAATCTTAGGAAGCCTTAGATGTCTACTTCCTTTTCTCATCCCTTCCCAAACATTTTGGATAAATCAGAAAACGTCGGAGTTAAAGAAAAACGATTTCCAAGATTAGGTTTTTATTTTACACACGTTTTAATTTATAAGTCTCAACTTTCTGTATATGTTGTCTCATTAAAAACAACACCAAGAGCTGAACTTCAAAGAGCTCACTTCAGATGTATAGGGTATTGCGCCATCCTCTGCTACGATAAAAAACATAAATACTTCTTTTTTAACCAATATTTTTAATTTTTTTATATTATATAAAATTTTTTTATTGAAATTACATATGCATATGAGAAATCTAATTAGAAAATTATTAGTTGCGACTTAAAGGGGTTGAAGTCGAGATAGCATCAATTATCGATTTAATGGAATGCTTCAATTCAGACAAATTTCTTGGTTTTGTATACATCTGCTTTGCTTTATATAACCCCATAAAAAACTTCTGATGAAGTTAGGTCAGGTGAGCTTGAGGGCCAGGGGAGAGTGGATATTAATTGGTTTTGAAATTTTCTTTGGAGATACACAGTAACCGATCTGGCTATATGTGCAGTTACTTCATCTTGCTGGAATCAAACGCTATTGATATGAGATACGGGTGAAGTTCTGGGTAAAAAAAACTAATTAAAACTTAATGGAACTGCGCACCGTGGCTCATTCAGAGATAGGTTCCGCCTCATGGATTATTCTGAATTCGACTCACTCGATATACTGCAGTTTTGCTTGTTCACGTTGCCATTTAGATCGAAAGGGGGCTCATCCGACACGAATAGGAAATTTGTCAGGTTATTGTCTACTCCGGCCATTTTAAGCATTTTTTTTTTTTTGCAAACTTTCAGACAAATAAGCAAATCTAGAGGGTTTAACTAACTTTTCGTTTGAACTTTATACGGATAAAGATTTAAGTTTTCGTGAATTATCCGTTTTAATGACCCTCTGCTAACTTCAAATTGCGCTGATAAGTTTCGAGTCAAAACTGTTCGATTTGCTTGAATTGACGATGCAACAGCTGCCACTGTGTCTTGAACACGAACATGCGGTTCTCGATGGTATGATTTCTTTGTGATGTTTCCAGAGTCGGAAAACAAGTTTACCAATCTAAAATTGGTCCATATATTCAGGGCCGTGCCGCCAAACTACCGTCCGAATTCCCTTTGGACTGAAATTAAGGACTGCAAAGCATGGAACCGCTGCACTTTCAAATCCGGGTGATCAAAGTAGAGGTACTTTTTTTAAAGCCTTTTTTTTTTTTTGACAGGTCTCGCGTGAGTCGTGTCAAGCTGTCATGTGAATTTTGTTCAGTATTGTTT
This sequence comes from Neoceratitis asiatica, assembly GCA_030068015.2. Taxonomy (NCBI): domain Eukaryota; kingdom Metazoa; phylum Arthropoda; class Insecta; order Diptera; family Tephritidae; genus Neoceratitis; species Neoceratitis asiatica. The sequence continues at coordinate 35,155,960 of CM061525.1, read as the reverse complement.
GGCATTTTATCATAGAAAGACTTACGTCTGAACAACGTTTACAAATCATTCAACTTTATTACGAAAATTCACTTTCTGTAAAGAATGTGTTTCGCGCGCTTCGCTCAACTGATGGTCAACCTAATCGGCCTGCTGAACGTACCTTTCGCAACACCATAACCCATCTTGAGACCATTGAGAACATTCATTATTGGATAATATTCGACCGAACAGGCCACGTCCAGCACGTAGTGAAAAAAATATAACGGCCGTGGCTGAGAGTGTACACGAAGACCGCAGCAACTCGAACTGACGTATAGAACGACTTGGCACATTTTACGTCGAGATCTTAAATGGAAAGCATACAAAATACAGCTTGTACAAGAACTGAAGCCGCTCGACCTTCCTAAGCGATATCGCTTCGCTATATTGGCTCTTGGAAATTTCCAAGAAGATCCAACGTTTTCCAGCCAAATTCTATTCAGCGATAAGGCTTATTTCTGTCTCAATGGATATGTAAACAAGCGAAGTTGCCGCATTTGGGACGAAGAGCAACCTAAAGAGATTCAAGAGTTGCCATTTCATCCAGAAAAACCAACGGTTTGGTGTGGTTTGTGGGTAGGTGAATCATCGGTCCATATTTATTCAAAAATGATGCCGGTGAGAATGTAACTATCAAGGGCGACCGTTATCGCGCCATGATAACCACCTATTTGATACCTGAAATTGAAGCTTGTCATCCCGGCGACATATGGTTTCAACAAGACGGCGCCACTTCCCATACATCGCATTAATAAATGGATTTATTCAGAGAACACTTCGATGAGCAGATAATTTCACTTTTTGGGCCGGTCGATTGGCCACCAAGATCGTGTGATATCACACCGTTAGACTCTTCCCTGTTGAGATATGTAAAGTCTAAAGTCTATGCGGACAATCCCGTTTCGATTCAGGCCTTGGTGCAAAATATCACGCGTGTCATTTGCCAGTTACCAGTCGAAATGCTCGAGTGAATCATCGAAAATTTTACTCAACGTATGAAGCATTTGAGACGTAGCCGCGACCAACATTTGAAAGAGATAATATTCAAAAAATAAATGCTAAAGAATGTTCTTTCGAATTATTGTTTATTATCCACAATAAATTTGTATTTTCTGTGTTTTTTTTCTCTTTAAAATACTAGCTAACTTCGAAATGGATCACCCGTTATTCTTAAGAAGTTCAAAAAAATTTTAAAAAGTTTAGGCTCGCGCTCACACTACAAGCTATGATAACTTCCTCTTCAATGATGAAAAATGCACATATGAGCGTGTAAATAATTTTTCTAGTCTTCTCTATTCTTTTTTTTGCTATTTCCTATCTAACTTTGTCCTTCTTCACCATCTCTATTTTTATTTTCAATATTAATTTTTCTGTAATTTTCTGTTTTTTTTCGCAAAAAATACTGGAAATAAAAAATTTTCAAACTTGCCTCAACATAATTTTTTATTTGAACTCACCAAGCAGTCTTCTGCGGAATGAAGTTATCATTTATCACTTCCTACTTTGTACTCACCAAACTACTCGCGCGTAGAAAATAAAAATGATGAACGAGTTGGAGTGTGAAAAACTTTTAGCTGACACTTTTTATATTACGAAATGCCGTGGCATAAGAAGTATTAAAAATTAGCTTCTTAAATAATTTTGACGAGCAAAAGTACAAGGCAAAGCAATTAAGGAGGAGATGAAAATAGAAAAATTATGAGAAAACTTGAAAAATAATTAGAATGTTAAAAATGGTACCCTAAGAAAATTAATATAATAACAACAAAACTTATATACAAGTATATACCAGCTCTAAGTGTCTTCAAGTTTTTTTTTTTTTTTTTTTTTTTTTTGTAGATAATGAGGAGATTCATATAACAACCTAATGGCCTCTCAAACGTTCTCAAAAGCAACATCTTAGATATGTGAATATTATCGGTTTATGGAAAAAGGTAGGCGAATTGTCTCAATTGTGATCATCCCGTTAAGTTTTTACCATAATGAAAGCTCTGCAGATAAACTGTCTTCTCTTAGAGAAAAATTAAAATAAAATAATACCCAATTTAGGCATCAACGAGCATAATAACCTCTATCCATAAAAGGGTTTTAGGGTAAATTTTTTTGTGCTTTTCTGAAATTCAGGTTCTATGAGTAGCTTTGGTAATGGTTTTCAAAAATTATTGAATTTTTTTTTTTTTTTGCTACCACATACTAACAAACCAAGAACTAGAACAAAGCTATTTACATAATAGAGATGATGAATTAGGTTTCTAATTCGTGGTTCCCTACTTAAAAAAAAAAGCACAGAATATTTAAATTTAATGGGGAGTGTTTATTATCATTCGAGTGAACATTTATTTTTTGAAGATTATATCTTTCAAACATTGACCGAGACTACGTCTCAGATGGTTTATCCGTTGAGTCTAATTTTCGATGACTCGTTCGAGCATTTCGACTAGCAACTGGCGCATGGCACGCGTAATGTTTTTCTCCAAGGCCCGATTCGAAGCAGGATTGTCCGCATAGACCTTAGACTTCGCATATCCCTACAGGAAAAAGTCTAACGGTGTGATATCACAAGATTGTGGTGTCCAATCGACCGGCACAAAACATGAAATTATCTGCTCACCGAAATGTTCTCTCAATAAATCCATTGATTAAAGCGATATGTGAGAAGTGGCGCTGTCTTGTCGCGGAGATCACAAGCTTAAATTTCGAGCATCGAACAGTTGGTTATCATGGCACGACAGCGTTCGCCATTGATGGTTACGTCCTCACCGGCATCATTTCTGAAGAAATATGGACCGATGATTCGGAAGACCGAGCGGCTTTAGTTCTTGCACAAGCTGTATTTTGTACGCTTTCAATATAAGATCTCGAAGTAAAATGCGGCAAGTCTTTCCAGCTACGGCCGCTAAATTTTCTCCACTGCCTGCTTGTCGTGGTCTATTCGATCGAATATTATTCTATAATGAATGCTGGGTCTCAAGATGGATGATGGTGTTGCAGGTAGTACGCTCAGTAGGCCGATTATATTGACCATAAGTTGAGTTTAGGGATTTCCCTAGTCCTGAATTTTTCCATTATCCATGAAAGGTAAGTGGAGTCTGTAATAGACCTCGACATAGACCAATAAGTACTTTGAGAGCACAATGGGATAGAGGAAAAGTGCTCTCATGGCCAAACTAAAAAGAACTCTTGTACTAGTGAACTTCCTTCATCTCAGAAGAATGTAACAGTTCAATTGAAAATTCCCTAGGCCTAGTAAAACGCACTTTTTTTGGCAAAATTCATTTTTTTTTATTGAACATAGTTCCCTTCAAGTTTGATACACTGATTAAAGCTACCCTCCAATTTTTCGGTATAATTTTTGTAGTACGATTTGTCTTTTGCTTCAAAATAGGCCTCAGTTTCGACGACTAGTTTTTCATTCGACGAGAATTTCTTCCCGTGGGTATTCTTTTGAGATCTGAGCTTAGGAAATAGTCGCTGGGGCAGATCTGGAGAATACGATGGATACGGAAGCAAACCGAAGCCCGATTAATGAATTTTTGCCATCGATTTCACTGACTTGTGACACTGTGCATTGTTTTGGTTAAACAGCACTTCCTTTTTCTTCAAACCCGGCCGTTTTTCGGCGATCAAACGATCCAATAACACTACACAATGGTCGTTATTATTACATGTGCATCCCAAAATACAGATTTCATAACCATGCCAGCCAACTGTTGCGTTTCTCCACGCTTTGGAGCCGATGTATCGTGTACGGTCCACTTGGATATGTCGATTGAACTTCGGAGTGAAATGATAGAGCCATATTTCATTCATTGTCACATATTGACGAAAAAGCTTGTGTTTATTACGCTTGAGCATGTTCAAGCACTACTCAGAATCATCAAATCGTCGTTGTTTTTGGACAAAAGTGAGCTCGCGGGGCAGCCACTTTGCACAGAGCTTTCTCATACCCAAATATTCGTGAGTTATATGATGTTCACTCTCAGTTAATATCTTTAGAGTGCCTGCTATTTCGTTCAATTTCAATTTACGGTCACTCAAAATGGTTTTGTGGATTCTTTTGTTGCTTTCACCGGTAACAACCTCTTTTGGGCATCCACTGCGTTTACCATTTTCGGTACTCATTTTGCCACGTGTAAATTTTATATGCCAACCACTGATGGTTGATTTCGTTAGAGCAATGTCCGGAAACTCGTCATCAATCCAAGGTTTTGCTTCAATTGTGTTTTCTCCCTTCAAAAGGCAATATTCTATCAACACGCGAAATTTCTCTTTATCGATTTTTTCACAATAACAAAAGTTGCTTCACTCAAAATGCTATACTTCAGAAATTCCGACTGCTGTCAACTTTATACACACGTCTTTTGAAGGTTAGGGCTAACTAAAAATCATTACTTAATGAATTATGTAGCGCCATCTATATATCAGGCCGGGAAATTTCAATTTACCTGTTATTTCTTATATCTATACTTCTTCGAAGTCAGCCAAGGTGTACTGAATGAATTGAATTAGCCTCAAAAGCATTTCAGTTTAAAGAAATGGTGGTTCTCAAAACAGCTGTAAAGACTGAAAAACCCTCGGTAAAACGGAATACTGGACAACAGATGTGGCCTCGGCAAACTTCTAACTTCACCAAGCTTGCGCTTAAATTTATGCTGAACGAAGTTTCAGCGAATACTGTATAGTCTGCAAAAGAGCTTGTCTCGTCCTCGTCTCTTTTTTGCACTTAGTTTTTAACTTTTATTTGCTGTCGAAGACTAATCAGTAATACATATTTGGCTCTGAATTATCTTGATCTGCTTTGAATTCACTGAGAAGTAAACGCTGAAACACTCGTCCATCACTATTGTAGCTAATAACTTTTGTAAAAAAATTATAAATCAAATTATCTAAAACTTGAGGAGAAAAGAACAGTACATACATACAAAAAAGGGAAAAAACGGCTACCTACAAATGAATGAAAAGACTTTAATCAGCTGATTGTTTTACCAAATGAACGCATTTGGCACTTTTTAACAATTCTCATTCTCATTCTCATTTCCATTTTCATTTTCATTAGTGCGAAGCTACTTTTCAAGCAACTTTTTCACCAAACCCTCTGTCATTCTACCTTTCAAGTATATTTGGCTTGTGCTGATGTTGTTGCTATTGTTGTTAATGTGCATAGCAGTCGCTGTCATAACTCACTCCTTTCGTTGCAATCGAAATGAATTTACAATTGAGACGACAAGCTGCTGACTACAGGAAATGTTATCTTCATTACCGCAGCGACTCATTTCCGCGCAGCAAAACATGAAAAAAGTAAGTTTAATGTATGTGTATAACGGTGAATATGTGTGAGTGCGATAGCAATAGGGGGGGGAGTACTTAGTTAGTTATTGGTTGGTGTGTAGACATCCGGTGGAGCAGCAGCACCCAAACACTCTACACAATTTCAAGTTATCACCCTTTCCTCAGATACTAAATACTTTCAGCTCCTTAGCTGGCATCATTCTTCGTTCTTTGTTCTCAGCTATTTTTCACCTTCGCGCATTTTGTATTTCTTACGTTTTTGTTCTTTTCCTCAGCGAGCAACACCTGATGACGCTGAAAATCATTCATTTCATTATGCTCCTTCCACAACTAAGTTGGCGCTCACGCTTTCACTCAGTCATTCAGCTGTTGCTCATTCATGCCAACTTATTTCCTTTTAGTTACCGCGAAATGCTTCTTAGCTGCCAAATATCCGACGTCATCGGTACTTACAACAAACCGTTGCTACTTTACCTTTTACACGTATTTTCCTCTCGTTTTCTGCAAGCGTTAGTCTTGCATTCCTTTTGCTTTGAATTTGACTTTGACTTTTAACTAACAGCTTCCTTTCAAGCTAATTTAAGCACTGGACATTGGCTTGTTGTGTATGCCATTTCCCTTTCTAGTTTTTCCTTTCACTTTAATCCTCTAGCCACCACTACCGCCACAAGCAGCCACCACCACACAGACTTTCCTCGCTGTCAGCAGGCAGTTCCTTAACTTTTTCGCAATGCTAGCAGAAAAAAAACATTTGAAGCTTTGGAAGAAAAAAACTTATGAGATGTAAGCGAAAAATACTGTTAGTTATGGAGCACTAATTTTTGTGATTTAGTTAAGTGATAGAGTTGCCATTGAATCTCAATGTCACAAAATTTGTATTTAATGAGGAGAATAAAGACGTTAAAAGTCATCCCTAGTTCGATCGTCGCCACAAAAAGTCTGGCGAGGTAAGTGGTGATCTCTAAATCAGCTCAAGAATTGATTACAATAAATTTTAATTTCGCATTTGGCTTTTCTTCATTTATAAGCTTCCAGTTGCTTAAACCAAATACAGACTTTTTCTGCATCTTGTGACACCTAATGAGTTTTTGTCCTGGCTCCTCTAGAAGAAGTAGCCAAATGCGCGGACCAGGCCTCCTTGGGTTATCCATGGCGGATACAACCTTCAATTTGAGGCCTACAAAGTGGTCGTTAATTTTAGCAACGCTACCCGTTAAAAACTCTAAAGAGATCTGATCCAAATGGTTATTGAAGTACCAAACTCCGGTTGGGGAGCCGCCGGTTTGTCGGGTACATAACTTAAATAAGCTCAACTATCTGACGTCAATCTACACCCTTCCCTATTGAATGGTGTTGGGTGAGGAGGAGTTTGCATTCGGTACTGTCTCTGGCTGCGCCCCGAGAGTGTGGGGCTGTTGTAGTATTGACTTGTTCAGCTTCGTCCTGTTTTGATAATTTACTGTTTACTTTCCAAGAAGCCTTTAAATTCATATATGCTTAATCGGCATTCTAATCTCTTCAAATATCTACTTCCGACTACGAAGACTGTCCTCTGGTTCAGACTTTTCATCACTTGATTAGGAATTTTCATTTCTTTTTCGGCTTTATTCACACTCTGACAGCTAACAGAGTACTTCCGTTGGTACTATTGACAGCTCTGGAAGATGGAGTATTCCGTATTTAGGACTTCGGAAATTTGGCTGATACTCGCTGAACTGATATACTACCGAAGTACTGTGGCTGGTACATTCGATAGTACTTTTTATCGTCTCCTAATGAAAGTTATCTTCGCCATATTACGTAAAATATCGATAATCGATTTCTATAAATCGTGCTTCTAATAATAAAGTGTTATCCTTTAGTGGTTTCGAAAGTGCAAGGCTGTATTCTGAAATCTGTGACACTTAATTGTCAAACCAAACATGTTGTTGTTGTTGTTTTGGTTAAAATTTAGACATTTAAGAAAATGGATCGCCTAACCACCCCAGAAGAGTTAAAATTGTTGCAACCTACTACAAAAATGGTTACTCAAAAGTTGCCACGTGTCGTGAGTTAAGACGAGATTATGGTGCACAAAATTGCCCAGCCACTCACGAAATTTGTAAAATTTTAAAGAAATTTTAAAAAATTAGGTGGGTTGAAGATATTGTAAGGCCCGTGCAGGATCGTGTTGCTCGTTCCAGCTCAAATATCGCTGCTGTAAGTGAAAGTGTAGCCCAAAACCCTAATTTGTATATTTCTCGACGTTCTAATGAGCTGGGACTTTCATGCGACATATTATGGCGTATTTTACACTTGAATTTACTACACCTGCATCCATATAAGGTCACATGGCAACTGAAGCCAGCTGACTATTCACAACGCCATCGATTAGGCGCTTGGATAACAAGTAGTGGACCACGATTTTTCCAACAAAATTTTCTTCAGCGACAAAGCACATTTCTCACTCGGTGGATATGTAAATAAGCGAAATTTTGGTATTTGGGGCTCGAGAATCCTCAAGTAAATGGAGAGAGGCCATTACAACAAAAAACTCACTGTCTGGTGCGCTCTTTGGTCCGATGGTGTAATTGTACCTGACTTCTTTGAAAACGATAACGGCGAGACTGTCACTGTCAATTCGGAGCTTTATGGTCGTATGATAACCGAACTTTTCTTTTGCCTTCAATTGGAGAATACAACTTGGACAATAGTGACACATTCCACACAACACTAGCGAGTATGCCCATTTTTGTGAGGTTATGCGGAAGGTCGTGTTTATGCAGACAAACCTTCAACTTTTTTTTGGAAACTGCAAAATGGATACAAATTTATAAGAATACGAGGTGTGTTCAAAGAAAAAGGTGAATTTTGAATTTTTTTGAAAAGTACTTATTTATTCATTTATCAATATCTATTTTGTCCCCTTCATAATAACCTCCCTCGGATATAATACACTTGTGCCTACGCTTTTTTCAATCCTCGAAGCACTTCTGAAATGCGCTTTTCGGTGTGGCCATAAGCTCTTTCTTCGATTCTGACTTCATCTCATCAATTGTGTTTAAATGATTTCCTTTCATAGCTTTCTTTAGTTTTGGGAATAGGAAAAAGTCGCAGGGAGCCAGATCTGGTGAATACGGTGGTTGAGGCACAATTACGGTTTTGTTTTTGGCCAAAAAAATCGCGAATAAGCATTGATGTGTGAGCTGGTGCATTGTCGTGATACAGAATGCCCCAATTTTTTTCCCACAATTCCGATCTTTTGAGCCGTATTGCTTCAGGCAAACTTTGAATAACTTTCTTGTAGTATTCCTTATTAACTGTATGACCATTTGACAGGAACTCATGATGCACTACACCATTGTAATCAAAGAAAACAAAATTCACCTTTTCCTTTGAACACACCTCGTAAATGTGGCATGAACTTTTAATTAAATTGTGTTAATTTTTTAAAGATTAGATCAAAATAGTATCGCGGCTTATGGCTTAGTCAGTACAATTTTTCTTGATTTCGTTCTTCAGCTCCGATAGTTGACGACAGGGTTATCCCACCACGGCTGTTGATTAAAAGGGCTTAAGTTGCTTGGTTAATATGTCGACCATCACTGCTAACACTCGAGTTGTCATAAGCCGGTTACTTTCGACTAATGCCTTTATATAGTCATCAGGAGATGAGTATGTGGTTCCTGCATATTAGAGTTTCCAGAAATGAAGAAGAGTAAACTATAGCTTACATTCAGTAAGCCCATTTTCACCATAATTTCTTTAAGCTCTCATAAAATTTTTTGTTTTTTGCAGAAGAATTTTATCTTTTCAAAAACAGTTTTTTATATACATATTCCGAAAAAAATTGTAAATCTTTGATTGTGCTTCTTTTGTGATATATTTATTCAAATTGCAATATCAGTAAAGAGGCAAGAAGAAAGTACCAAAAGTAAAATTTTCTGCTAAAACCTCAGTTATCGTTCAAAATTGACCGGAATTTTATGAATACAGCAATATTTAAAATGGTTTGAGAGTTCAATGAAAATAGCTAGTTTTTCAAGTCCCAAATTAATAAAAAAAAAAACAGAAAATAATTTCCAAGATATTTGCTGAATGCTTCTTCAATATGATCGCTGTATGCAGTGAACAGATAGGCTGTTCTCATTACATCTTTTAAGGGGGGAATTTTCTTTAAGCAATCGATAGTTCCAAATAATGCATGCTTTGAACCTAAAAATAACAGATTTTTTCCCCTAGAGACAGCAAAGAGAGAATAAGTGATTATTTAATTTGTCAAACGATAAACTATTCTGGTATGAAAATTGTGATTTTGAACGTAAAATAATTCACGAAATTCTTGCCACGCTGCATGAAGTATCTTGCTCAAAATTTCTTCCATAACAAAACAATTTGCTCAATAAAAGAAAACACTTTGGCAACTCTGTTTCAAGCACACTTTCTCTTAAACGTCTATAAGTTTTGCCTTCACTTACGTGTGTATGTGTGTGCGCGCAGCTTCGAAAATGCCAGAAAACACCGTCAAGAAGATTAATTAAGAAAAATATGAAAATTGTTTTGATTCATTACCAGTGAAATTTTTATACGCAACACGCTTTCTTGGCTTTTTCGTTAAACTCTGGTTGTTGTTGTTTATATATTTTTTTATTTTTTTGAGTAATTTTTCTTAGCCATAGACACAGACACTACTGCCCGATGGCAATTCCTCCTGCTTAAATAACTTAACGTTTTGGTTTTTATGCTCCGCATTTGTCTTAAGAAGGTTATTTGTTACGTTTACTTGGACTTTTTTTTATTACAATTTTTTTTTTTTTTTTTTGCTTGGAAAAAGTACGCAACGCGCGCAAATGTTATTCTCAACTTATTAGTGATCGACAATATCTCGGTTATTTTAACGAATTTTCTCACTGTCCGCGAAGTTTTTAGGGCTATTATTCATTCGTAACATATTTTATGTATTTAGAAAAACAGTTTCTAGCAGTAAAATAGTTAAAAGAAAACTAGTTGCCTTTTTTAATGAACTATTTAAATTTTTATTAATTTGTCATGTCAACATTTCGAGTTTTCACAGGTGGGATATCCTAGCGTAACTACTAAACTCAGTTGGCTCGAATAAATTCCAGTCGAGAGCCTCATTTTCGACCACTTTTGGCTCCCATTGGGCCGCAATAACGCACCGAATATACTTTTCCAAGACGTCCAACGGGCTTGGGCTTTTTCATATAACCCCCCAAAAAATAGTCGAAAATCGCACGACCTTGGAATTTTCTTCAATATTTTTATTATTTCGTTGGCTTTATGGCATATAGGGTCATTTTGTTGAGACGAAAGATCGTCCAAATCAACATCCACTAATTCAGAAAAAGTCATTAAGAACAACTCTATAGCGTTCCCCATTGACTCTAAAATTATGACTGGCTTAATTTTTGAAGAAATATGGACCCATGATTCCCCATACCTATCAGTGACTTTTGGAGAATATAACGGTCTTTCAACAATGGCTTATGAGTCATCATTGCTCCAACTGCGACAATTCTGTTCATTGCTCAACAAAATTTTCTTGCGAAAATCAGGAACCGTGGCCACCTTGTTTTTCGACGAACTTTCGACGCGTTTGATGGTCGTTCGTTCAATTCATACACAAGTTGGATGTTGTAAGGTCGCAAGCCAAGATCATTTAGCAAAATCATCCATAAGTGGATGACCAATTTCTGCGAGTGATAGCAGACGGACTTATTCAGGTCTTCTTCGATACTCTGCTTCGCAGCAGCGATAGCATCTTTAGTGCAGTTGGTGGTAGCAAATTTGCACAATTTGCACGACCAGTAGTACCAACCGTCGTGGGCTTTGGTTAAGTTATGGAAAAACCGCCATAAATATGGGTTATATATATATAACATTAAGAAAGACCAGAATGCCACGAATCAGAAACACCACTTTTGATGGCGCTCAATAGGTACAAAGGCAGATGTAAATAGACTGCTTTTCTATGTACGCATTATAAACGAGTTCAAATTTGTTATTGTTTTTGTGATCGTAGAATATACAACATGTTGCTGAGTGCTTTCCCTAAGTTTAGTGGATGAACGCATAGCTGGTAACCGGATCAAAATAAGGTTTTTAAAAATTTCATTAATTTTGAAGGTGTTGTTGTTGTTGTAACCGCAAAGTATTCCCAAAAAAGCGGTTTTGGGGAATATAGTGGGAGTAACAATCCCTGTCCAGCTAAAAATCTGTGCTGTTCCTCCATAAAGACCCACCTGTCGGGGAAGCCATTTGATTTTAGTCGCCTCTAGCGGCAGACATGCCTTACCGCAGGTAAATTCTTAAAAAGCAATGTCATGAGAAAGCCAAATTAGTCACTTGTCACAGAGAATCAAAAAAATGCGTCTCTAGAAACACATAAAAAGTTCGATGTCATACATGAAGCGAGATTTCAATAAGCTTACATGTTTCGTCAGGGAATTGCATTGAAACCGAGCCACCAGAAATATTGCCTTGGAAAGAAGGATGGCATGCGAATAAAATGTGAAAAAAATTAAAACACCATTGTTCGAAATACTCGAAAATCTCGAACTACTCCAGCCTTTGCCAAAAAAATTTCAAGAAATAAATAATGAGAAGGGGTGCAAGAACTCTATGTTCAAACGCCTCAAGCCACTAGATTATGTTCGAACAACACTTTGCGCCCTACTTCATACTCCTGATTTTAAGCGCTTATTAAAATGCCTCAAGATGAAGAAACCTTCCATCCATGAAGTCAGAACAAGCACTATAAGGGTGATCCACGTAAAGGTACCTTTTTCAATAGCATTTATTTTGATAGATCACGCGTGAGTCGTGACAAGCTCTTATGTTATTTTTGTTCAGTATTATTTGGCATTTCAGCATGGAAAGACTTACACCTGAACAACGTCTACAAATCATTCAACTTTATTACGACAATTCACGTTGTGTAAAGAATGTATTTCGTGCATTTCGCTCAAATTATGGTCAACATAATCGGCATACTGAGCGTCCTATTCACAACACCATCACCCATCTTGAGACACAGCATTCATTAATGGATAATATTCGACCGAATAGACCACGTCCAGCATGCAGTAAAGAAAATATAGCGGCCGTAGCTGGACCGACTAGGCACATTTTACGTCGAGACCTTAAATTGAAAGCGTACAAAATACAGCTTGTATAAGAACTGAAGCCGCTCGACCTTCCCAAGCAACATCGCTTCGCTCTATAAGCTAATGAAAAGTTCCAAGAAGATGCGACGTTTTCGAGCCAAATTTGATTCAGCGCTAAGGCCCATTGGCTATGTAAACAAGCACAATTGCTACATTTGGGACGAAAAGCAACCTGAAAAGATTCAAGAGCTGCCATTTCATCCAGAAAAAAAAACGGTTTGGTGTGGCTTGTAGGCCGGTGGAATCATCGGTCCATATTTCAATAATGACGCCGCTGAAAACGTAACCAACAGTGGCGCTTATTGTCACGCCATGATAAGCGACTATTTGATGCCTGAAATTGAAGCTCGTGATCTCCGCGATATTTTGTTTCAACGTGACGGCGCCACTTCCCATACATCGCATCAATCAATGGATTTATTAAGATAAAACTTCGGCGAGCAGATAATTTCACGTTTTGGGCCAGTAGGCTGGTCACCAAAATCGTGTGATATCACACCGTTAGGCTTTTTCCTGTGGGGATATATAAGGTCTATAAAGTCTATGCGGACAACTCCGCTTTGATTCAGGCCTCGGAGCAAAACATCACGGGTATCATTCGCCAATTATCAGTCGAAATGCTCTAACGAAATGGAACTCAACGGATGGACCGTCTGAGACGTTGCGGCGGCCAGCATTTGAAACAGATAATCCTCAAAATCTAAATGCCAAAGAATGTTCATTCGAATGATAATACACATTTGCCATTAAATTTGAATTTTCTGTGTTTTTTTTTTTTTTTTTTTTGTAAAAAGGTAGGGATCCTCGAAAAGGATCAGCTCTTTCATAGAATATGAAAATGGCGTGAACCAAAGATGGTTGTAAGGAACTGATAAGTAATGAATTGATAGATACTTTAGTTCGGGGAAGACATACCTAACGATGTGATCAACCACTGCCGACAGCCTAAAAAGAAACTACAACTGCAGCGCTATATTTTGATTTTGGTATCACCACAAAAATTTAGTTTATTAATTTAGGCTAAGTACCACAATGAACTCGGAAAGACAGACTTGGAAAATACCTTTCGGCATTCTCAGCTTTAAAAATATGTCCAAGTTTTGGTGTGAGCGAGTATTTTACAAAACAAACAAAAAGTATTAAAAAATGCAAAAAACTTCAAATTTTCATTTCAATTTCAAAGATTCCTAACATATGACATAATAAAAAATAATTATTTCAATAAAAGTAAATAAACAAAAAAATGTTTATATTTCACGCCATGTCATACATCCGCCACCTGCAACCGTGTTAAGTGAATGCAAATATATGATTTCTTTTTTCCTTTGCAAAAATGTGTTGAAAAATCACACACACACACACACACGAACACTTATGCATATGTGTACCTACTGTACATATATATTTATGCCTATATGACTATACACATACATATACACTCGTGTATATATTGAAATGGAAAGCATTCAACAGCCTACCAAAAAAAATCAGCTTTTCGTTGGAAGAGCACGTTTTCACGATTTACACATGCTACTCATGTGTCAACATAACGGTCACAGTGCTCAACAGCACATCAGCTTGCAACACAGACAACACGTGAAAGCCGAAATAAATAGAGAAAAATGTGTAAAATGCCAGTAAGTATGTTTATATACATATTTACATATACACATGTATGCATGTGTGCATGTGTGTCGGCACAAAGTAGCGTTACCGCATTGATTTCATTGCTGTCATTTGCCACAATACACCACAGTGTATTTGCCACTGTAGTGGTTTGCAAGTATCAATTTCGTTGCAAATTTTTGACGAATTCTTCCTCTTTCTTTTTTCGGGTTTATTTATGCATTGCTCTCGTGTGTGGTGGTGTTGCATGCCACAAATAACTATGCATAAGTGCAGACAGATATTCATATACTGATACATATATATATATATATACAATTGCAATTTACACTGATTTTTGTAGCTTGGCGCTTGAAAAGGTCTGTATGTTTGTTCAGAAATATGTAGGTATGTATGCATGTGGGTATGCGTGCATGCAGCGGTTAATATTTCGGTTACCAGGCACTGCATAACAACAGGCGCCAATGGCATGATGTAACAGGATACTTGTTGGTCACCCTTTCAATATTTTCATTTTATATACATACTATGCACAACACACATTCATCAACATTTCGTTTGATTATTGGTTATTTGCATAAAAATATGCGCACGACGCGTTCCGTGGCAATGCTGGGCCTCTACAATGCAGCAGTTGATGCGACATGGCGTATACGCAACCAACGAAAATATTTATTGACGAATAATTTTCCTTGACCAGCAGTACTACACTTGTGTGCATATACATGATAATGCATACAAATGCATTTATGAATGTCTAAATATGTCCGCAGTTCGCCACTTGCCGATTTCAAGTCCGCCGCTAGCCAGTGTCAATGTTGTTGTCGCGCGGTCTCAGTGGCTGCTACGTGATTGAGTGGAAAATTTTCGATATGCGGTCAGCATAAAGGGTTATCCCCTTTGGCGGTTTCGAAATTGCAGGGCTGTATTTTGACTTTTGTCGAACGTAACTGGGAATCATCGTTTTGCTCGTTCCATCTGAAATATCGGTGCTGTAAGTGAAAGTGTAGGCGAAGACCCGAATATGTCTATTTCTCCACGTTCTCAAGAATTAGGGGTTTCTTATGGCACATGGAATTACAACTACAACCATATACAGTTCACTTCATGCAATAACTGAAGCCATCTGACCATTCGCAACGTCGTAGTTACGTCAATTGGGTGCTTGAACAACAGAGAGTGGACCGCGCTTCTTCCATCAAAATTTTCTTCAGCGAGAAGGCACATTTCTCAATCTGTGGATACGTAAATAACCAAAATTATCACATTTTTGGCTCAGAAAATCCTCAAATATTTGAAAAGTGGCTATTATGCCCCAAAAACTTACTATCGCTCTTTGGTCTGGAGATGTGATTGGACTTTCCTAGTTTGAAAGCGCTAACGGCGAGACTGTCGCTATCAATTCGGAGCGTTATTGTTGGATGAAACGACCCTTTTCGACCAGAAATTGAAGAACAGGACATGGAAAATATGTGGTGCCAACAAGATGCTGCCACATGCTACACAACACGAGTGATCACGGCTTTATTTCGGGAGAAATTTCCCGGCCCCGTCATCTCTCGACTTGGCGATGTCATTTGGCCAACGAGATCATGCGATTTGACACCATTGGACTATTTTTTTATACGGCTATGTAAAAAACCGTGCTGCTTATGCAGATAAACTTTCAACTCTTGAGCACTTGGAAACCAAAAGTCGTCAAGTTATGACTGAAATACCGCCGAATATGTTCCAAAACGTGATCGAAAAATACCTCAAGTGGATCGCAGTTTGCAAAAATTCACGAAGCAGTCATTTGAATGATTTAGTGTTTCACATATAAAGCCAAGCTTCAAACTACATAATGAAAAACGGAATTTCATGAACAAAATTATTTTAAATGCATTTTGTTAAAATTTATTTTGGAAACCGCAAAATGGATAACCCTGTATAATATTTTATATGCTTGTATTCATATGATTTTTTTTCTATTTTTGCCTGATTGATGCAGCAACAACAATTTTAAAGTAATTGACGCATGAAATGCCAATCAAATCAACATTTTCCACTTCAGTTCGACTCTGCTTTGCGCCTGGTGCATGTGATTTTTCGGCTGCAAACAAACTCAAATGCCTAAATATAATAATATTTTTTGTTTTGCATTGTTTTGTGCCATATTTCCGAGCGAACTAATCATTTCATGCTTTACTTGTGTGTACACATTTAGTAAATTAATATGCGGATGCGATTGTGATGGTTGATGCGTGTGTTTGGCTGATATATTTTCATGCTTGATTTTCTGTCGTGTTTTTCCCCCGAATTTTTCACATTTTTGAATATGCAAAAACTTAGCCAAAAACCAAATGTTTGCATAATTTTTATAAAATAAACAAAATATGATTTAAATTGTAAGCGTTTAATATGGGACATAGAATTATGGAGTCATATGTAATATTTTTAATAATTTTTAAATAAAAATGAGAGTGTTCCTCAGTGGTAATTGAGCTATTTTTCTAATTTTGGATTACTTAATAATTTTTTGGTAGGATACATTTTTTTTTAATTGAATCGAAACGTTTAGCTCATTTTACAACATTGAGCTTTTCAGTACCAAAGCCTAGCGGGGACAATGAGATATAACGGGTTATCGATTTCGAGGTTCCCTAGTTTTTAAAGAACAAACACAGAAATTTGTAATCATTCGAAAGAACACTCTTTGGAATTTTTTTTTTTTTTTTTTTTTTTTTTTTTGAAGATTATCTTTTTCAAATGTTGGCAGCGGCTGCGAAAAATAATATGTCATCTTGACAAACTTACGTGTGATCTGTCAAAAAAGGGCTATTGAAAAAGATACCCTCTACTTCCTCACCCTTTACATATGACAGTGAGAGTCTCTTTTCTTATATATTAGTTAGTATTTATGTACTTACTTTTTGTTTATTAAATAAAATATTTTTATTTTTTTATTTATTTATTTATTCAGTTACTGGTTTATGGGATAGTCTGAAAAAAATTTCAAATTTACTTTATCTGAAAAATCTTGTGAAAAATACTTCCATAAATTTTGTCAAATATATTTCCTTGTTCGGTAGAAAATAACGTCACCTAATGAGGAGATAGCTCGATGAAATTATATTATATTTATGATTAATACTTTTCTACTGAACACCCGTGTTAGCTTTGATTTGATCGTTTTCGTTTTAGAAGTTTTAATGTGAGAGATGAACCAGATACTGCTCTCACAGCCAGTATTGATGACGACAAAGAATGGATTTATGTCAAGTCAAGTGTAAAATTAGTGATTTAAGATATACCGAGTAGAAATGATTCAGCCACTTTATAACGGTTTAGTTACCTGAATAAATTATAAAAGAATCATAGCAAGTGATAAAAATTGGGTTATGTCAGCACACAGATAGATTGAATAATATTATGAATCAAACAAATTGAGCCAAGACAATCGACTTCCTAAGCCAACTCCCTAAAGAGAGGGCCGTATTTTCTTTTTGGTGGAATATCAACGGTAGAGTTTACTTTGAAGCTCTTCCGAGAAATCAACCAATTGATTCTAAATTATATTTTCTTTAGCTATATATACATGTATATATATTTGGCGCTTTGGAACCTCTGAAGCGATTTTTGCCCGAGCTCCCCCTCCAATTTGTGGTGTTGCGTCTTGATGTTTATACCAACAAATGGAGGGACCTACAGTTTATTCTAAGCCACCTCCGTACGGCTGATGGATTTTTATGAGGAATTTTTATTTCATGTCAGAAATACACTCGAATGGTTTTACGTTTCCTGCTGCAGAGCGACTGCAATTAGAAAATTAAATTTTCTATAATTTTGGAAGTTGCTCGTACCTGGACTCGAAACCAAGCCTTCCGAATTGTACTACGCAATGTTAAGTAATCGGTTATTGCGGATGAAAGAAATTAGAAAAAGCACCCTAAACAGACCGATCGTAAAGGTGTGATGCTTAATCCTGATGATGGCTGAACCTCCACCAGATTGTGAACTCTTCAAAAGTCAACAGAACTCAATTAGGAATAGATGCTTCTTCCATTCGCTTCAGACTTTCATTCGTAATAGTCACAAAACTCTAAGTTTTTATCTGTTCAAAATTTATCAAAGTTGTTAAAATCTTCAATTTTTGGTGATCATTGAACAACAATGTTTATATCTGTATCTTCAAAGCTAATGCTGCGTAAAAAAAAATTTCTCCTTCTTATCTTTGTAAAATTTAAAAATGTTTTTCAAATGCACAAAAGAAAACATAAAGCATTTTCCCCTCTGATGCTCAGTATATAACGTATAGAGCTAAAAAAACTTAACCAAGGACATCCCTCATAGTCCTTGTAAAACGTAAATGAATGAGTTCAAAGGCAGCTGTCTGAGTAATTTTCACTGCTCTTTACTTTATGATCTTACAATGTTCCTCAAAGAAAAAAAAATTCTTTAAAGTTTTCATAAGCTCCTCATATGTGCTCCTCATGAGGCATACAACAAGCAATAAAAAAATTAAAAAATTTATTTAAAACCCAATATTAAGAAATTAACTATTCGCTCTACGCTCTCAGTTTTATGAAAAAAAATCTAAGTAATAACCACAGTGTATAAAATAGGTCAGCTGGAAAACCCTCAACCTGACACATAGATGGCGCTTCAAGAATATTTAATTAATGATTTTAAGTTAGCCCTAACCTTCAAAAGACATGTGTATAAATTTGACAGCTGTGGGATCATTATTTTGTGAATTACAGCATTTTGAGTGAAATAATTTTTGTTAAAAAATGTATAAAAAGGAATTTCGCGTATTGAAAAAATATTTCTTTTAGAAGGAAAAAAGTACAGTTGAAGCAAAAACTTGGCTTGATGACGAGATTCCGGACAATGCCTCAGGAAAATCCACAATCAAAGATTGGTATGCTAACTCTAGATGTGGTGAACTCAGCACCGAAGACGGGGAACACAGTGGACGCCCAAAAAAAGTTGTTACCGACGACAAATCAAAAAAAAAAAACACAAAAGATTTTGAGTGACTGTAAATTGAAATTGAATGAAAAAACATCGCTCTAAAGATATCAACTGAATGTGTATATCATATCATTCACGAATATTTGGGTATGAGAAAACTCTGTGCAAAATGCTTGCTGCGCGAGCTCACTTTTGATTAAAAACAACGACGAATTAATGATTTCTAGCAGTGCTTGGAGATGTTCAAGAGTAACAAACCCGAGTTTTTGCACCGATATGTGACAAGTGATAAAATACTGCTCCATAATTTTACTGCGAAGTCCAATCGACAGTCATCCGAGTGGACTGCGCATAAGATGAACCCGCTGCAAAGCGTGGAAAAACGAAACAGTCGGCTGACAAGCTTATGACGTCTGTATTTTGGCATGCGCATGAAATAATTTTCATTGACTACCTTGTAAAAGGAAAGACCATCAACAGCGACTATTACATAGTGTTATTGGACCGTTTGAGGGATGAAATCGCCGAAAAGCGACCGAATTTGAAGAAAAATGAAAGTGCTGTTTCACAAAGACACTGCACCGTGTTACAACTCAGTATAATGGATGACAAAAATTTATGAATTCGGCTTCGAATTGCGCTCCGCATCTGCCGTCTACTCCATATCTGGCCTCCGGCGACTATTTCCTGTTCTCAGATCTCTAAAGTATGCTCGCTGGGAAGAAATTTTCGTCGAATGAAGAGGCGACCGCCGAAACTGACTCATATTTTGAAGCAAAGGGCAAATCGTACTACAAAAATGGTATTGAAAATTTGGAGCATCGCTATAACTAATGTATCACCCTTGAAGGGAACTATGTTGAATAAAAAAAATGAATTCTGCAAAAAAATGTGTTTTACTATGGTCGGCAGCGGACTTTTCATTTGACTTGTTACATTTGTATACATTAGAGCGCCACATACCCGGGTATTGAGCTTTGTGAGCGACTCGATGCTCGCTCGATTGATCCTCGTTCATTGCTCAACTGCTGAGCAGAACAAAAAAATGTTAATTTTACTGTCAAAACTTCTTTGTTGTTTCAATGATTTTTATACTTTGCATAACTAAATTTAAAATTAATAATAAAAAATTTTGTGAAAAATATCAAAGTTTTCGTCAAAATACTCGAAATTCTCGAATTTTCGCGAGTATTGAGCAGTGAACACCTGTGCGGTGTTCCTTGCTCAAATGCTCGCACTGCTCGAAAATGATTGAGTTAAATCTGGAGCTCTAGTATATATCAGCAAATTTTCTGATGTTGATAAGATCTTAATAATTCTATGGTATTTTTCTTTTTTTAATTAAATTTAATTGGAGTTTCTGCTGATCAGTTGAGCAATGAGCGAGCATCAAGCTTCTCGCAGTGCTCGAACACTTTTACCTAGTGCTCTAATATTAATAAATCAAAATACAATTCGATATGGCTTTAAAAAGAATCGGACGACAGAGGGCTTAAAAATAAATTTTATTATACTGGACCACCATCATTATGAGATTTATGCATATATTTGAAGTGCATATTTTTTTTAAACAAAAAATCTAATTTCTAAATAGTAAAAAGAATAAAATGAAGTTTTCATTTAAAAGTAAAAAATAATTTTTGGCATTGAAATTATCGGAATCACCAACTCAGCTGTCATAATTCTCTACTAACTCTCGCCGCCAAATCAGTCAATGTTTCGCTGCCAGCAACAGCTTCAGGCAATCTGCATTTTGATCAAAATCATCATCAGCTGCTCACCAACAATCTCACTTACACCGCACTCATAATGCAGAGTGTTCATTTAATACACTGCTGCAATTCCACTCTCTCATACTCGCGCACTCGCTCACTTATTCACTCTCGCAGTGTTGTATTTGGTGTGCGTAAATTTGATTTGCAACCTTCATCATCAATGTCATTTTCGAACGGAAAAAGCATGTTAATTTGATTTCACCACATTGTGGACAAGCATTTTGTGTATTGAGGAAATGTTTGGCGTGCATTGTGTACACCCACACACACATACATACATATATGAATGTATATACATATGTGTGCAAGTCAACTGCTTTTGTTTGTTCCTTTTTTGTGGTTAAATATGACAAAATGCATGCGGCCGGCGATATTCAATAGGAAAATGACAAAAAGAACCTACCAGTGAATGTGTGAAAAAAATTGAATTTTTTTTATTTCAACCGAATATTGGCTATATGTATGTAAGGAGGCTTTATTGTATTTAAAACTTTTAAAAGGAATTTAATTGAAAAAGTAGTTAGCAAACTGAATTCTTAAACAAAACTGAACGAAAATAAAGGATAAAGTGGAAGCACAACTATGTGAGTATAGCAAATCAGCAGCCAATTAAATGAAATTTTTTAAAATTAACTCGACTGAGGTAGGGCATAACGTGAAGATTATTTTAAATACCCAGTTTATCTTTCCAATGAAATTATTCTCTTCGATGGATTCTGGTAGTTAAGAGCGCTTTAACATATTTCCGCTAAAAGCCAGCCTATAATGCCGAAGGTTGGGTTAGAAGGAAGTTCTTTCCGAGTATGGGAAAATAAGCTCGGTTTGCGTACTAATCAAGATCTCCTAAATAGTCAAGCTATATCAATACGTGTGTGAAGCTGGCAAAATTAGGCAATCTCGATCAAATGATTTAAGTTTTCACCAGAAAAGTGTAACATAAGATACTTAGCACAACAATATGACCTAGTCATTGTAGCCGTTGACTTTATATTCGAGGAATGGCGTCAATGTTGTCGTATACTCGTATCTCTACATATCAACGTTTCCTCTTCTACAACATTCGTTAGTACTTAAATTTAATAAAAGATACATCTCTCGCAAAACCTTGCTCTCTGTAACCATAGGGAATCTATGTGTCAGCATATGGCTTGCGGATGACGAAATGGTTAGGTTTGCACTTGTAGAGAAATGGTAAATATTGGAAACTTTTTTCCAAAATAATGATTTTTCTGCCGTAACTGCATGAAATGTATGAGATTCTGCCGAACTAACTCGTCAAGCAGTTTGAGGTTAAATTTACGAAGCGAGATCGTCAAACCAGTTTGATATCGCACAAAACAATCTTGCCTTTAAAGGAAAATAACCACGTTGTTGCTCACAGTTCGCAAACACAAATTGATCCAAGAACTGAAGCCTCATGGCCGATGCGACTTCATTTCGCTCAATAAACTTAAAATCGTTTCTCAAAATCATTTTTACCGAAAATCATCTTTTCCGATGAAGCTGCTCATTTTTACCTCATCGCCTACATGACAAGCTCCGAAGTCCCATACGTAACTAAGGAAAAGTCAATGCAACTTCAACGAGTATTTGTTTGGTGTGGCATGAGGACCGGTGGTATCGTTTGACCGCTTATCTTAAAAACCTAGAAAGGAGCTACCGTCGATAGTTACCGAGCCTTATTCAGAGGTTATTTGTTTCCAAATGTTATAGAAAATGGCAACGGGATAGCGTCACGTGCCACAGAGTCAATGTTAAAATGGATCATTTGGGCACTACGATCGAAAATTTCTTAATGAGCCGAAATGGCGATGTCAAAAGGCAGCCTCAACAGATCGTTCCATCGTCTGCAGTACTCGCCGTTGCCAACGCGCAAAGGACCATAAATCTTCCGCAAAAATTTTCTCTCGAAAACTCCTAAAGCCGACTCATCGGATGTAGACATCGTCCAGGCTTCTGCATCATATGTCAGGACGGGAATGACGAGCGACTTATAGAGTTTGAATTAGGTTCGTCGAGAGAGGACTTTACTTTTAAATTGCCTATTCAGTCCAAGGTAGTACCTGTTGGTAAAAGTGACTCTGCGTTGGATTTCAAGGCTGATATTGTTGGTGTTGTTAATGCTAGATCCCAGATAGACGAAATTATCTACGACTTCAAAGTTGTGACTTTCAACAGTGACGTGGGTGCAAGGTGTGATGACTGTTTATGTGATGACAGGAAATATTTCCCTAGTTCACTAACAGACCCATTCGCTTCGCGCCTTTGTCTAATCTGGAGAACGCAGAACTTACGGTGCGGCTGTTATGATCAATTATATCAATATCATCGGCATACGCCAAAAATTTCACACTCTTGTAAAATATTGTGCCTGGTCTGTTCAGTTCTGCAGCGCGTATTATTTTCTCCAGCATCAAGTTGAAGAAATCACACGTAAGAGTCCCTCTGTCTGAAATCTCGTTTGGTATCGAACGGCTCGGGGAGGTCCTTCCCAATTCTGATTGCGCTTCTGGTATTATCCAGGGTCAGTTTACTTAGCCGTATGAGTTTCGTAGGGATATCAAATTCAGATATAGCAGCGTAGAGGCAGTTTATTTTCGTGCTGACAAAGGCAGCTTTAAAATCGATAAAAAGGTGGTGTGTATTGATTATTTTCACTCGAGTCTTCTCCAAGACTTGGCGCGTGGTAAATATCTGGTTAATGATGAACTTGTCTGGTCTAAAGCCACGCTGATAAGGTCCGATCAGTTTGCTGACAGTGGGCTTTAGTCTTTCACAAAATATGCTAGATAGGGCCTTATATGCGATATTAAGGAGACTTATCCCACGATAATTGGCGCAGACCATGGGGCCTCCCTTTTTTTGGATTGGACAGATCACACTTAGGTTCCATTCGTCAGGCATGCTTTCGTGCGACCATATTCTGCAAATAAGCTGATGCATGCTCCTTATCAGTTCTTCGCAGCCGTATTTGAATATTTCTGCCGGTAAGCCATCGGTACCCCGCATTTTGTTATTTTTTAAGCGGACAATCGCTATTTGAACTTTTCCATAGTCGGGTGATGAAACGTCTATACCATCGTCATCGGTTGGGGTTTCGGGTTTGCCCTCGCCGGGGTTTTCACTTTCACAGCCATTGAGCAGGTTTGCAGAAGTGTTCCGTCCATACACTAAGTATACCTGGACATCTGTCACCAGGTTACCTCCACGGTTAGTACATGAGTTTGCTCCGGTCTTGAAACCTTTTGTAAGCTGCCACATCTTCTCATACAATTCTCGAGCATTACCCTTGTCGGCCAGCTTCCCACGCCCTTTATACTGATCATTTTTTCTTCCGAGAATAAAACAAGTCATTCGGTGTCAAGTCAAGACAATACGGTGGATATCTCATCAAATCGATTTTTTATTTAAGTACTCAAAAGTTGTAGCCCGCATTGTCGTTTTGAATAGTGATCCGTCTTTGGCGGTTGGGTTTCCTTGTTCTTGAAAGACAACTTGCAAAAAAACGGTTGTGTTCACTCATAATTTACTTTATTGCGTTGTTCTAGTGGCACGTTTGCGATGTGTCCTGTTTTTATGAAAAAAAAAACATGCAACCATTTAATTGAAAGTGCTTCACGCGCTAACAACTTTTGTTGGATTCAGCTCATCTTGAAACACCCATACAGTCAGCTATTGTATTGATTGCATATTAAGTGGGATCCTACTAATAACAATGGTTTCTTAATCGAGGTCACAGCATGACGATCTTGTAACATCGATTTGCTCACATCATCAATAGTTTCCGGAACAACAAATGTTTTTGGACGACCTTCACGGAATTCGTCTTAGAATTATGTACGACCTCGATTACACTGTTGCTAAGTTAATCGGCGTCGAAAGTTGTAAAAAATATTCGCGTGAAAATGTTCACGAATTAATTCTTTTTTTGGTCGAGATGAATATTTTAAATAACTGTAAACAACACAAATAGCGCTCGTCCGTCAAAATGTTCTGAGGATGTATAACATCAAAAATATCAAACTTTACAATTCACACGATACAATTCAGTTGCCACATTGTAGCGCTAGGGTTGCCAAAATATTAATCAAGTGGATTTGAGACAAATTTTGACCGCATGTTTTCTTTAGAATAAGTTTAAAATACAAATATTTCATAACTCAAGCGTTATTGGGTCGGAAATTAAACGCTTTATAAGACTCTATATACCAGGAATCCTATCCTATGGTAATTGTCGCAAACTCTTGCCGTTCTCTCCTATGGATTGAGCTGCTGCCTCTGCGTCACCACATTTTATTGATCAGCTGGTAGTCCATCGGCATTCGCAGCATTGTAGTTTTTCCGGAGAGGAATTGTCATGCGGACTTAACCACAGCTGGGAGAGGAAATGTCTATGCCGTTATCTACAATTGATGATATTCGGGCTCGCTATTTTTAGGTTTATCTTATTGTACGCTCTATACGTCGGTATGCAGTTCATTTATTTAGTTCTACATAGTCCGGCCTTTTAAGCCTTTTTAATTACACTTATTTGGCATAATTCCAAGGACAAATTACTTGATATTTTTGGTGATTTTGAGAAATTCGAAGAACTTTGTTGTACTTTACTTTTTTTTATTGGAACATCGATCTATGTATATAAAATCATTGGAAATAATAACGTCAGTTTGTCAGTATCCGATAAATGGATATCTAAAGAATATCATGCCCACCGCAGTGCCGCTTAAAATCCATATATCTGACATTAGCCACTCAATATGAGTACTTTTCAAAAGTAAAAACGAAAAAAAAAAATATTCAAAAGTAATTTATCATTTGCGGTGTTGATGCCTAAATGAAATTGAAATTCGTCTGAAAATGCCAAACGAATGATATAGGCCCTCCTCCGTACATGTGGTGGGCATATAACAACTGAATCAATTGCAATTTATACATGCAATCAGTGTCGAATGGAAAAATAAAAAATAAGAAATAAAATAAAATAAACAAACAAATAAATAAATAAAAAGCGAATTAACGGATGACCTCCCAGTCGAAAAAGGTCCATACAATTTGACATTCGAACAAGCAATCAGTAAAGCGGCCAAGCGGCCAAGCGGTCAAGCGAAAAACTCTGCAGAAAAAAATGCGGCGAAAATGAGAGATAACTGCTTTTTCAATTTTATTTGATGGGTATTTTGCTTGCTTTGTATATTTGCCAGTAATTTTTTAGTAAATAAATTGGTAACAGGAAATTTTGTGGTTTTTTTTTCCAGTGAAATAGAGCAAAAGTAATTTTTGGCACCATAAAACCTTTGATTGATTTTTTTCCGCAATAGATAAGAAATTTCAAAGGAAAATATTTATTTTTGCATCAAAATTATGCTGAAGACAATAGAGAAAAATTAAATGTGAAAAAAAAATCTCCAATAGCACGAAATTAAACTTAGTTCAAGTGTAACTTTCAATTAAGTGGCACTTCCGCAGGCAATTTGCTTAGAGCGCTCAAAATAATAGAAAAAATTGAGTTTTCCATAATTTTCAATGTTCTCTCACTTATATATGTATCTAAATGTGTGGTTTAGGAAACATAAACCAGCAAAAAAAAAAAGAAAAAAAAAGAAAAAAAACAGTAAACAATCAAGCAGCCTACAATCATTACGGAATTGCCGCAAGTGCCAAAAAGCCGACCGGGACAAGTGAAATTGGAAGCAGACTGCAAAAGAAAAAATCATTTCACTGTTTGCTGTTTCCCCTCTTTCCTTGCGCGTATGCATTAATGTTGTTGTTTTGTACGCCTGATGTTACCAGCTCTAAAAAAAAAACATGACAAAAAATTCGCTTTACCGTCCAGACCACAAAAATTTAACCATCAGTGCGGCCGTCAGCACAGTCGTAAACAATTAAGCATTTCAATTCTCGGATTTCTCGCATCAGAAAGGTACAACAGCAGTGGCGCAACTCTTTAGGGCGAGTAAAGCAAAAAAAAAAATTTTAAATTGGAAAAGAAACACGAAAAATACAACCAAAAATTGAAAAAAAATAAAAAGCAAAAAAAAAATTCTTTTTAGAAAACAACAATCCACAAAAATTGTCTTTTATACGCTTGTGGCGCCTGAATGTATGCAAAACTCTTTGCACGCTCACTTAGCGCTGCGCTCTCAAATGGTTGTGTATGATTGTAAGCCACAAAGTCAAGTAAGTGTATGAAATGACATAAAAAAAAGTCAGCAATTTACTAGCGCATTCATGACTTCGCCTTCTTCTACTTCTTCTTCTTCGTTTTCTTCTTTTGCATTATTATTCTCTTCCAGCTCTTTTTTTTCTTCTTCGTTAAACTGCTTCCTCTTTGGCTCATTTATTACAATTGTTATTTTTATGTGTTGTTCAACGCCGCAAGTTATGCTTCGGTTTTTGGCACTTTTTTTTGCTTTCGGTTTGTACAGCAAGTATCTTTGAACTTTTTATGACACTTTTTTTTGGGGGGGAAATTATATTTAGTTGGCTTTTATTTCTGTTTTCCGTTTTTGGGTTTCTTTTCGTTCCAGCTTAAAGTCATGATTGCTAGCTTTGTAGGCATCCAAATTATCAAAGTGACAAAATTATGCGCATCAGTTTGTTGACTTCTTTGTTTTTCGGGTCGTTTTCATGTAATCTTAGCACCTTTTCATTTTCGAGTTAATTTTATTGGTGCAACTTGAAGGTTTGCGCTTTTAATCTACAGAGCACTTAAGTTTCTTTAAGTTTATAACTTGATGGCACGAATGTAGCAAAAATTCAATAAAGCAATCGTTAGTTCGGGGAATATAAACATTTTTGAAATTGAGTTTGTTATAGACCAGTACTGAGTTGATATCTTAGTAATGGGAAGCGAGGTAAATTACACAGACAGCCTCATGAATATTCCCAAACTTCGATCGGTTCGAGGTGATTTTCGGCGGTATCCCAGCCATAACTTGATGAATGTTTTTTTCAAGTGCTCAAGAGTTAAAGCTTTAACTGCATAAACACGGTCTTTCGCCTAGCCCCACAAAAAAAGACCAACGTTTTCAAATTGCACGATCTCGGTGGTTTATGATTAGGAGGCCGCGAAATTTCTCTCGCAATGAAACCACATATTATCCAAGTCGTGTTCTTAGTTTGCAGGCCAAAAAAAAGTCCGAAGTCATTCGACTATAACGCTCCGAATTGACAGTGACAGTCTCGCCATTTTGGTTTTCAAAAAGTAAGTTCAATCGCATATCCGGACCAAAAAGCGCACCAGACAGTAAGTTTTTTGGGTGTAGTAAACTCCCTTTAATCACTTAGGGATTCTCGGAGCCTAAAATGTAACAATTTTACGTATCCATAGAGTGAGAAACGTACCACGTCGCTGCAGAAAATTTTGTTGGAAGAATCGTGGTCCACTGCACCCAATTTCCGTAACTACGGCACTGTGAATGGTCAGCCGGCTTCAGGTTTTCTGCGAGCACTTAATGTGGCGGAAGAAAACCTCAGACACAGTCGGGTATTCAAATTTCTTTAAAATTTTACCAATTGCATGAGCAGTGGGACGATATATGCTCCATAATCTCCTCTTAAAGGACGAAACGTGGCCACGTTTGCATCACCATTTTCGTAGTAGGTTTCGACAATTTTAATCACTGTGCGATTGTTAAGCGATCCATTTTCGAAAATACCTGACTTTTAGCCAAAACGAAATATGTTTGGTTTCACATTTAAGTTTGACAGATGTCAAAATACAGCCCTGCACTTTCGAAATCACTGAACGACCCTTTATGACTTACCTACTCGGTTTCTTACCAACTTTATCTAAAATATATCCCTGACATTTATAAACCCCTCTAGTAATAGTCTCAGAATTGGATTTTAAGGCTCTTCTAAACTGTTCAAAAAGCGTTGAAGCCCTACCTAATGATTCACTCACCAAAAATTAAATTCAATCTCCAACTGGTACTACAAAGGATAAACAGTTTTGTTTAAGGCATAGCAGTAAGCCGGTGTAACCTAACTTTAGCTGCTCAGTGATTGAGGGTAAAAGAGAACTCATAAGATTGTTGACAATTGCTGAGGCAAGATCTGCAAGAAAATGGCAAGGAAACTTTCCGAGAAAACGATGTCGTATCACACTGAGGTCTGAACAGTGGTAGAGGTAATGCTCTGCCGACTCTTTCTCGTCTACGCCACTGCAGCAGCACTGGCTGTTATGCTAATTGAGTACGAAACTAGTCACTTGGCATTGAGGATGGCGGAACGCCGAAACCGGTTTGTCACAAAACCAAAATTGACAAGGAATGAGGGAAAATCGTTCCAATATAAATCAACTTACCACCCTGTCGGAAGATCAACACAACAAAAGGAATCTAATTGAGTAGCTGCTAAGAAGGAATATAAGCTTTGTTCTCTTCTCTTCGAATTATCATCAGATCAATCAGCCATCATCTGCTATTGTCTCTATTGGTAAAGACCGTCCTTAGTGGGTATTTTGATAAGAAAAGCAGTATTTTAACTTAATGTGCAGAATTTGCCATGGCTAAGACTGTTTTTTTTTTCTAAATAGCATAGCACTGAAGATACTTACTTTGAGCCAAAATTGTTACATTTTTCCATTCATTCCTCTGCGGTATTTGTATTAAAAATTTCTTGTCCAAATAAAAAACTCAGGTGATTTGGTCCATCTTTTACGAGAAACGTGTAAAGTTTAGTATTTGGGCGTATCCTGAACTGCAGTTTCTCCACCGTTGAGCATGTAGTTTTATGGCGTTGAAGAGCGAAGAATAAGTAGAGTTTGCAAGACTTTCGAAGTTAAAGGCTGCGCTTTTGGCTTGAAGATGTAGACCGGTGAAGTTTCTCCTGCTTGTTCTTGCACTTGTCAACAGACTGTGACTCTATAGAGCAGTATTATTGCTTTGTATAGCCAGTATACTATGTTTGGTCTTAGTATCCACTCTTGCTTATTGCCGCCTTGCACACCTTACTCCTGTCTACCGCTTTTCAGTTTAAAATGAGTCGCTATCTGCGATTAGGCGAGTATGGTTCTATAAATCAATCATTTTTTAATTAAAAAAATTTCCTCAAATATTTCACAACAAAGTCTCCTTTTAGCTCTATACATTTAGTCCAGCGTTTTCCAATTTTTGTATTCCGTCCACAAAATAAGGTTTTTCAAGGCCCTCAAATAGGAGTTAGTTTCTGTGAGACCTCTTCATTTCTTGGAAACAAGAAATAATCGCACATATCTTATTAATTTTTGTCATGGTGACTACACACGTGTGTACCTATGCTTTGTCCTGATGAAACAGCACATTATTTTTTGCTAAATGCGGTCGTTTCTTAAAATCAGTAGGGAAATAATATTTTCCGGTGATCGTTTTACCATTTTCAATATAATCTGATGTGAACGACACCTCATACATCCCAAAAAACTGTGGCCATGACCTTGTTGGCCGACGGACCCACCTTGGCCTTCTTTGGTGTACGGTCACCCGGAGAAACTCACTGTTTTGATTGTTCTCTGGTCTCTGGTGTGATTTGATGGATCCATATTTCGACGAAACGGTGCAAATATTGCGGCTGAACATTGGCAAACACTCCTTTGTAGAGGTTGCACGGTTGCGCTTATGGTCGTGTGTGAGCAATCGCAGCACCCATCGTACAAATAGCTTTTCCATGTCCAAAAATTAATAGGACATGTGATTTATTCGCTCAGTTAAGGTGCCGCAGTTAAGATCCTCGCAACGTCCAATATCATTCCTTGGATTATTCGTCGACCTGAACGTTCCCCGTCACTTGTTCAGTACAACCACAACAGAACTCAGTAAACCACTTCTTAACCATTGATGGTGCAGATCCCCCATAGTGTTTATCAATTTTTTGGTTTCGGTCATGGTTTTTTTTACTCAAAAAATAATGCTTAACCAGCGCACGAAAATTTTATTCATCAAAATTCACGAGGACGTTTGCTTTCAATGGCTGTCACAGACAAACTATAGGCGCAGCTTGCTCTAAATTTTACAGCATTCTATTAATCGACAACAGTTGACGGGAGCAGTGTTGCTTTAGCAGTAACTGTGCGGCTAATGCAAAAGTCACATACAGCCCTCGTACTTAGGTATTTACTTAGTAGAAAGAGCGATCTGGATGCCTTTGAGTATGAATGGCTTAGAAGATTTTGGATTGTACCTTGGGTTGAAAAATATCAATTCGGTATTTTAGGATATGAAGTCACCAATTTCCGTACTATTTGCTTGCCTTCCAATTTTTGGTGCTCGTCTTGATATTTTCCCCAACAAATGAAGGAACCGCCAAAGAGCCTTAGATTTATTTTTATGAGGAGTTTTCATTTCATGACAGATATACACTTGGAGGGGTTGACATTCCCTGACGAGCGGCGAGCGCAATAAGCAAAGCCTGGCTTACCGAATTGTAATACGAACTGCTGACCACTTGGCTTTTGTAGCCGCTTTACCTCTGGTAAGGCATCATTAAAGTCCCTTTCTTTAAAGCCATAACTGCATACTTTTTGAGGACTAGTGCTTTATCAACACTCGTCACATAATCGTGAAGAACGGTGTCGACAAATCTGACAGAAATGAAAAGAGATTGGCTGAAATTTGGGCCGAACTCCTTTCCACTTGAACCTGTATTACTTTTATGTTACCATATCTCCATCACTTCTAATATCAAATCTTCTCTCTACGCCAAATACTTTAAATGCGTTCAACGATGCAATCAATGAAGCGCAAATTCAACTCCACAAACTATCTCACTAACAACTTCATTAGATCCTTCTCTCAAAGTAGTCATCTTTCAAAGCGACCATTTTTGCCAATAAATGTGCCACATAAATTGCCAATTTCGCACTAAATAAAAATGAAGCAATTATGCGCTCAAATGGCAACACCAAAACCAAAAACAACTACACCAACAATTGCAACAACAATATACAATGAACATTTACCAAAAGCAATACCACCACACACACACACACCGCACACCACACAGCGACAACAGCTTGCAACATATTTTAACGAGAGCGACAAAAAAATACGGAAAATGCCACATAACGGTAAGAGCGCAACAACAGCGCGCGTAAAGTGACACCTATAATGGCTACTTTCCGGTTATTTTTTCGCTACAAAATGGCACTAAAATGAACGAAATGAAGGCAGTCGCCAGTGGAGCTACAACAAGAAAATATAAATGAAAAAAATTAAATAAAAAGAGAAATAAAAGAGAAAAATTACAAAAATTGCGAAATGCGTTAAGAAAAATGTGACAAATGAAAAAAAAAATGAAATTACAACGTGTGGCAAGTTGGAACATTAAAAGAATTTCAATGCTGGTCGTTGCAATTGTGGGTTTCACAGAGAGAGAGGAGGGGTCCTTTACACGCAACATTTTGCACGTCGGCACTTAAATGCCAACACGTGACTCAATTCTATAGCGGGCGCGCAGTGTGGTCTCGCAGCGGAAGATGGTACTCGCAATTTAGTTGCCTTCACTATTATTGAAAGCTCACTCATTCATATATAGTGAAGTAGCAAGTGAAGCTTGTGTACTTTTATTAGGGTGGTCCAGAAATAGAAGTTAGTGGAGTTTCACTTTGATTCAGAGATGAGGTAATCGTCATATAGGACTTACAACCCACTTCGTGAAGTTTGAAACAGCCACTGGTAACCAGATTTGACAATTCTTCTAGCTCACAGAACAATGAAGCTCATAAATGTTTAAGACGTGTTCTAGAGAGGGACGTAGAGGAATAGAGGCTATGTTACAACGTCCCACTTAGGCCTGCCTCCCTACACTTCTTTCACGTCTAAATACTACTAATACTCCTACTGCTCGCTTGTAATGCCAGTAGGTTTCGATCTGT
Organism: Neoceratitis asiatica; assembly: GCA_030068015.2. Classification (NCBI taxonomy): domain Eukaryota; kingdom Metazoa; phylum Arthropoda; class Insecta; order Diptera; family Tephritidae; genus Neoceratitis; species Neoceratitis asiatica. The sequence goes on along the minus strand of CM061525.1, from coordinate 35,123,273 downwards.
CATTAGGCCTACAACTTTCCTGTAGCCCTTTCGAGATTGCTTGAGCGAATGTGTTTTCCTTCTCTGTCATTCCAAGTGATTATGCCTTTTTTTGCGGGCTGCAACTGCATTCCATCTCACCCTGAGAGGTTTTTCAACTCTCTTGGAAGATTCATTGCATAGAGTGTTTAGCCTCTTTCATGTTTGATATACTGGTTAAGTCAGACGACGGATGGCCTCCACTATTTCGCTCACCAGATTTAACTTGGAAACTTTCCACCATCTCACTGCTTCTAGCGACATTTTTGATGATGTTGTGACCTCTTTCTGATTATCATAACAAATATGTTGATGCTTCAAACGCCGCAGGTACGTTAGTACATTAGCTAGTTCAGCGATTTTCCTAACCGCAAATGCCTACATCTGGAAAATACTGGAATATTTCTGAAGCTAAATAGGATTATCTGAGTTCTAGTTTAGCACAATATATACCCTCGTGGACTCTATCAACCATTTGATCCTTCTTTTTAGATGCAGTAAGTTCCATTGTCGGGCAAAAAGTTCCTACGCCATCCACCCTCTTTAAAAGTGCCTAAAGTCTTCTTTCACAGATAGAGCTTGGGGTTATACAGCTTAGTTTGTCTACCCTTCGCTTTCTTTTAGAGCTATGCCAGAAAGTTCTGGCAGAAAATTCGTCTGTTTTCGTGAATCCCACAGCGGATTTAGTTGAAATGTTTCTATTGTAATGTCTATTGGTGGTAGGTTGAGCACTGAACCAACGCATTCAAAAAGAACTCCCACAAAAGCTTCCTATTCCTGTTCCAATGTACTTCATGTGTACTTTATTTATAAACTGCCCTTTATTGAGTGGTTCTTCGCATGGATCTTTTTCCAAAACGTACCATACCTACAATATCCATTGTATCCGCATTTGCCTTTAAGTTGGCCGGTGTCTCTCATCGGGGACTGATGCTTGGATTAAATTCCTTAGGTGTTTTTTCATAAAATTCCTTCAGAAGCTCGTTAGCTAAAAGTGGCCACAGGAGAGCTGGTAACAACACATGCTCCTGTAGAGTCCCTCAACTAGGCTATAAACTCTGACTTCACTCCACTTCGCGGTTATATTTCTCCTGCTCAATAAATTTTATTCATTTGAGGATGGCAGATTCAACACGTGCTGCCTCCAGACCATTCACAATTGTTTTGTTGGAGACATTGTTGAATACTCCACTTCGAGTATAAACTTCAAACCTGAGACATAGAGAAAGAGAGAAAAGGAGAAGAAGTAGTGATTAAAGGTGCCTCGACCTTACCAAATGTCATTTGAAATTAAACTATAATTGAATTTAGGTATAGTCAATTGGTCCTAGAAAAGACTCATTATTTCAGGAAACTTTGGTACAAACGAGATACTCCGATACTATAATTTTAAGATCTCCTTTTATTACCATTTTCAAAATTATTAAAATTTTCTCAAGAAACAATTTTTTTCTCAAAATTCTCTGAAGTGATTGATCTTAATTTTGGATATGTTTTCAAATAGAATTTCCAAAGCAAAGATAAAATGATTATATGCTTCAATTTTCTATATCTCTGTACCACCCTAACTTTCAAGCATTTGATAAGTGTTGCAAGCAGCCGCCGCCTCGCACATTTACCACTATTATACATGGCAGTTTCAATAAGCGCCACATTGTGTTGCAACATATGCACTGATGGCTAAATGCGGGATTGAAGTGTAAAACGTTTTTTTTTTTTCTATTTATTTTCGTTGATTTTTTGTAAGTTTTCTCCTGGCGACACGACGGCCTCAGCAGCCGCTTTTAGGTGGCCCTTTTCTGTCGGCGCTTCATGATTGTTGCGCGTCCACTGCTGCTTCTATTTGAGCATGCTCATTTTCCAATTTTTTTCTCTCGCCTAGTCTACTTGTGGTTCTGCCGCCTGCCTCAATCACTCATTCTCTGTTTTTCAATTTAATCGCATGGCTTTTATGTCACCTTTGCTTTGTTCAAACGCCTTCCCGGCTTATAGTTGTCTTTTTTTCGGCGAGTGTTATGTTGTGGGTACCTTTGTAGTGGTGAATATAATGTGAAAATCGGTTAGTGAAAGGACAGAGCGTACCGACAAAAAAATAACAACATTCAGTCCACAAGTTAATGTGTCAATCTGAGGAGAATCGTACTTCATCGCACTTAAATACATATTAAAGAGCAGAGTTAACTAATTTTTAAAGCATCTTTCACTGAAATCAGCAAATCCTTTACAGTGAAATCAGCAAAGTCCTACAGAAAGTCTGAGAATTCCAAAACATTTTCCCTAATTCCCAACATACTCGATTTTTCCACCAGGAAATTTTCTAAATTCTCAATAGAATTTATAGTATACTGAAATGCTGATTCGAAATCCATTAGACGTTTATAAACTAGGCCTTAACGATGTGAAATCCATAACAGAGGATAGAGTTAGCTTGAGAAACGTAAAAAAAAACAGAGCAGCAAGAAATTTATGAAAGAACATCACATTATTATCCATGAAGGCACACTAAATTACACAACTTCGGATAGAGCTCTGAACATCCCATTATATGGTACTGAAAATAGAAACAATGCTGGAAGAATAAAACTAAATCTTAAGCTAAATTAAAGCCTGAGAAATATAGCAGGATGCAAAAAGCCCAAAGCTCTAGAAAGCACGCATCCTTGAATCTACTGATCTCATCAAGAGCTTTTTAATGGAATCGTCTATTAGATTACCACTTAGGGTAGATTAAGCAAAGCTGGAGAGAGAAATCAGTAACATATGTGGTCTGGAGGCAGGAAATTGACGAAGTGGATATGCAGGTGTAACGATGTTGGATATCCGAAAAATTGTTACTCCGAGATATACGAAGCTTTATTTAATGCGCATTTTCTTACGTGGCTTAGACACCGCTTACGCAATTAATTAAAATCCTGTCGCATTAGCACACTATTTTTTATTTTTTTATGGAGACAAGTCAAGTCTTTCTTTATTTCGTAATTTCTATGACGTGAAGTCCTTCCTGTTATCGTTCTGGTATAAAGAACCGACTGTCGCAGAAATTATTTTATTTTACTCGCCTCTTAGGACAGCCGCGCCTTGCCTCGAAGTGTCGAGAGAGAAAGAAGAGAGCATCGGCTTTACTACTGCAAAGCCTGAATCGGTAAGAGATGAGGTCTTTCTCCTAAAGTAGTTCACTAAATTTATATAACTATAGGCCTATATATCTCGTTAAATGGGGTTTTCTAACGGTAGAAATCGCTAGAAGAAGTTACTGAAGCAACTGAAACAGTATAGAGCCTGCATACCACAGGTAGGTTTGCAGATGCTCCTGGATCATTGATCGCTTCGAGCGTGTGTCAGTTCGCTGTTCTCGAGGGACACGATTTTATCCCCAGTTGGAGTTGTTGCAGCTACTACGTTAACATTTCTCAGATATCCAGTAGGCTGCTACAGGCTTTGTCTCATTCATGATGACTTTCAAAATTGTGAGAGAATGCTTGTCATCTAAAAAATTAAAATTATAAGGTCACTCACTGAGTCACAGTGAAATAGTTTAGATCTACAATACTGATACGCTTGCCCATGTACGCACCACAGCTTCCTTAATGCCAGAGAAAAGGTGATACTCCATCAACTTGCGGTCTGCTTCTGGATAGATGGGTCTTGCACCAACTGAACGAGCGGTGGACTATCACTTCAACATGCGCCATAATGAGAAGCTTCAGACCCAGTGTGGACAGTGAAAGGCCAACCAAACTTTTTTCCATCTCAAGATCCAAATTTACGTATTCAGTGGTAGTTCAGACTGGGCATGAACCGAGGAAAATACACGTGGTAAGACTTGAAATGTTTTCAGAACCTTACTGCCGTAGTTTTTCGAAAGAAGAGATTGGAACTTCAAAGCACTTTCATATGAACAGTCCTAGGATTGCGAGGCTTAAACTAAAATTTTCAATATGGCATAAGGTTACCAGCCCCAAGGAAGTAACGGAGATTGACGTCAGTTGTGTTTGTGAATTTCTGAGATGCACTAGGCAAATCAGTAAATGAGCACTCAAGATATCTTTGCTCTCTGTGGCATCACAATAGTCGTATCGTGATTCTATGTGGGTTCCTCTTAAGATAAATGCACATGTACCCAACTTAAGCTAACAAACGTTTTTTTTTTCACAGCATCTACATACATATATTTAATGGGTATTGTTTATCTGTAAAGAGAGGCATCTCAAGATCTCCTTCTTTTATGATGTTGCTATCTTCTATGAATTGCATTTAACAAGAATTTAGTTTTGTATTTAAACCATAAATGGCCATTTTGCAGGCAGTGCTATAAACGACAGCAGAAACAGCAACAGACAACATCAATAATATATGTAAATGTTGACCCACGCCAAGACCAGTCTATAGAAGTCAATAATACAGAGTATGAAAATGTATAGTCTTACCTCTTGGAATATGAAATAATGGTGTCATATATGTGTACTACTCACTTGAGGACATTCGTGTTGAATAAAATTGCCAATTTTGCATTTCATATAGATTTTTCAAAGCACCCCATTGAACTCTACTATACTGCTTTGCTCACACTTCTAACAACATCACTCTAGCAACATAATAGTCAACTTCCTTTTGGGCTAGTCAATATCCTTATGTGCCTTTGCATTTAAAAGCATTTCATAGTCACAATTGCAATTTCCTTCTTAGCTGCCACCTCAGTGACCTCAGCAACAGAGAGCATCACAGCACAGCAGTGAAGTGACTACACTCGAAGGTTTTTTTTTCATGTAAAAATCTCTAAACCACCTCCTGTGCCCGCTGCCACGTCGCCTTTGTACCCCAGAAGCCGCCAACGCAGTTCACTTTTATGGTTGTTGTCATTGGCCAATGCAATTATATATATATTTTTTTTAGTCTGGTCCATCCTCAACGTTCATGATTTAACGCGGCGTAAAGCAACGTTTTGGTTTTAGCCAATTTTTTTATTGCTCCATTTGCCACATTTGTGTTCGCACTGCGCATGTGCGTGTGTGTGTTGGTCAAATATTTCCTTACCATTTCTCATCTCTCTATTTGTCGTTATTACAATTTTTTTTTGTGCCTTGATATTTCTATTCATTTTGTCTACAACTGCTTTCTGTTAACGAATAAATGTTTTCATTGACTTGCAGGATGTCGCACCTTCGGAAATGTTCTACTTCAGTGGCTTACTATACTATGTGGCATGGCGCAGCTGTTGATATAAACTGAGAGAGTATGAAGTCAGGAAAAAAGGTAAGTCGATTGCAAAAATGTGTACTGCCAGAAATGGGAGCTTGTAAAATATTGTAGAAATAAAATAAAAAATATTAAAAATATATTTTCTCAAATTCCATCACTGGAAAATGTATTAAAATATTACAAATTGGGCTTTCTTTCCGGAGACAATTAATTGTAAGTCATTTTTTGCGGTTTGTTATGACAAAATTGAGAAAAAATAATAATCACCTAACCATTATGAAGGCAGGAAATAAAACATTGGAATTGGAAAAACTGAAAATGGTTTTAAAAATCCGACCATATTTTGCACCTTGTTACTTCTTCGGCGCTCGTAATTGAATAGTTTGACCGATAAGCTCTCGGCTATTCTTATTCTTCATCTTAGTCGGTTGATGGAACGTCTATACGATCGTCATCGATTGAGGTTTCGATTTTGTCACCTCCATGTGTTTCATTTCCACTACCACCCAGCAAGCTGGAAAGAGTTCCCTTCATATACTAAGTATGCTCTGGACCTCTGGACCTCTGTCAGCAGATTACCCTACATGAGAATGTTCCGGTGTTGAAACCTTCTGTAAGTCGTCGGCCTCTTTCTTTTTTGCTTGAAAATACGTCTCGCTTTCCTCTTTCTGTTGTGGTCGTCTGCAATGTTGCTAGGTAGGCAGTCTGTTTTCTCTCCACTGCAGTTCGACATTCCTTATCATACCACTTAGAGTATGATATTCCGTTCCAGAGATCTATTATACCGAGTTGCTGATATCTGTTGTCAGAGAGGAGGTATGCAATTTGAGTAGAAAACCAGTTGTCCGCCTTCTGTGATTGTAATTTTTCGACGTCAAACCTTCCGTGCGTTTGTTGACGCTGCATGAAAACGTTATTTGGTGCAAAGATGCAGTCTCAGTCGATATGTATGCATATCTAAACACCGGATATATGTATTCCGTCAACCACAACATGATGGATTTGATTGCTTTTTCGATCCGTCGACAGCCATGTTGCTTCATGAATTTTCGTGCATTGGAATCCATTTCTATATACAATTATATTTCGGGAACCGGATAAAGTCAGTCAGCCTTTTAACACAATTTTGATATCGTGGCGGGGACAGCGCTCATAAATACATTCTAGGCTCTCATAGAACGCATCGTTGGTCACATCGTTCCTCTTTTCTGTCGGTGCGTGGGCGTAAATCAGCAATGGGATGAAAAATTTCGCTTTAGTGCGGATTATACTTAGAAGTTTATCCACCGGTGTCAATACCAGGACTCGGCGATTGAGTCTTTCTCCCACCACAATTTCAACGCCAAATTTATAATTCTTTATATGGAGCCGCTATTTATGGCGGACGCGATAGCCGAGTGGTTAGCACTGCGTACTACAATTCGGAAGACCTGGGTTCGAGCAACATCCAAAATTATTAAAAAAAATAATTTTTCTAATTTCGGTCGCCCTCCGCAGGGAAGGTCAAGCCCTACGAGTGTATTTCTGACACGAAATAAAAGCTCCTCATAAAAATCAATCGGTCGTTTGGAACTGGCTTAGAATAAACTGTAGGTATTTCCAAACGCATAACCACAAATTAGAGGAGGAGCTCGGCGAAAAATCGCTTCAGCGGTTACAAAGTTCCAAATATATATTTTTATTATATGGCCGCTGCAGTAGATTTCACAAAGACAACCCTTCTTCCGTTCTTGCCCGTCCATCTCACTTCTTGGGTTGCGGTGATGACAGCTCTTAGCCTTACGAGGACATCAACCAGCTGGCCAGTGGCACCTGCCAAATTAAGGGAATAAACATTTCAGTTGCATGCCCTCAAATCGTAACCCTTGAAATGTTTGCAGCGGTTGTCAAGCGGACCTCTCATCCGAGTCACATTTTTATTTTTCTTTCAGAGGATACTTGGTCTAAGACCGGAAGTCATTAGCTGATTGCACCATATGCAAAAGAATCGTTTTATGGCCACTCTCAGGTGAATGGCAGTTAAAAAAATTTCTCACTTGCGTGAACTTCTACACATGATCCCAGCGCCTTCTGCATCTGCTGTATGCCTGCTAACATGTTTTCACTTAATTGAACTTAAATGTCCTTTGGCTGTATACAAGAGATTTAATAAAGATTTAATTTAATATTTTACCATTAAAGCGGTTGCCCATTTGGTATCTTCAGTAATGAAAATTTTATCTGATTGGAAGACCGAGCTGAAGCTTTCTTAATTAAACTGATAAACACCGTTTTTCTTATACGAACTTTTGGATAACTTTTAGACTATTTTTGAGTTTCTGTGAGGAATCAAGATAAATCTGACAGACACTAGTCATTTGCTATACTAATGAATTAGATGGAACCAGAGGATCACGAATTCGATTGTTACTTTTGCTTGTCTCAAACAAAATGTATCACAACAAATTCGAAACACATTATCCACTATCCAAACTAGCCTTCGGTCAAAAGACTTATCCTATACAGTTTCGACCTGCCAATGCAAAAACCTCCAAATCGATCAGAGAGACCGGATTCTAGAGAGGAAATTGTGGCAAATCAGCACGATGTGTTAAACCAAAGTAGGGACCCAAGTTAAATCAAAGAGGGAAGTAAGGGGGCAGCTGATTTTTATCAAGTGAATAATCTGTTAGGTTATTGGAGATTCAAAAGGGACCTACGAAAAGCCAAATACTCAGGAAAATCCCAAGTTTTTATTGTAAGCTAAGCAATAAAATTTTTCTAAGTGTAGATTTTTGTATTTTTTTAATTTTTTATTTATTTTTATTATTTTTTTTTTATTTTTTTTTTTTATTTTTTTTTTTGAAAATAGACGTTTTGTTGTCACAATAAAACCTGATATGAGTATATTTTCTCATTGATAAAGGGTTATTCAATAAGTGGTTTCTAAAGTGCAGTGCTGTATTTTGACACCTGCCAAACTTAACTGTCAAAGCTTTGAAAGAAACTGTAACCATGAAAGTTTTTTTTCTTTGAAAATTCATTTTCCGTAGTAGAATTTCTCCTCAAACTAGTTTAAAAAGAAATATTGTATAAAGAAGTAATTAAATTGAATACCATTAAATTTCCAAAATGCAGCCAAATCGAACAGCATATCCAAATGAGTACCACAGATAAAATATTTTAAATCATCAATCACTAAAAATAGTAAAAAGCCGAATTAGTCAAAAAATAATACTGAAGAATTGAAAGTAAAGAGCTCAACTTTCTAGTTTTTTTGTAAAAAAAAATCCACCTTATTGCCACCGCTTACACCACCGTGCAACATCTTTGCAACCAAAGGCCAGAGATCAAATAGCTTAATAAATTATGAAAGCGCATATTATTAAAAACAGCAACAAAAAAAAACTCACAGTGCATTTCCAACAACGCAAATACTCAAATTTCTTCAACACACAACTCACACACTACCACCATCACCACCGCTCACCGTAGAGCACTGCACTGCCACTGACCACTATGAATGTCGCATCGTTTTACGCGTTGAACATTATTTCGCTTAACGCAGATTGTCGTCCTTTTAAGTTCGCCGCTTTAGCGCTTGTTAGCCATGCCAATGCGATTTTATGCTGTATGAATAACAGCTACCTTAACTTATAGTACATACATACGTACACATGTATGTACTAGCAATATGACCGTGACCGCTCTTTTGGATTTATAGCACCCACATATACTCGTATATATATAGTCAAGCACACTGCGTTAGAGTGGATATTCAAAGCGCCGGTGCATTGCTTATATTTGTATGTGTGTAAAGTAAAATTTTCCTTTTAACAGCTGCTTCTGCTCTTCTGCATATTCTACTCATATTTTCTATATTTTTTTTACTATTTTTTTTTCGGCTTTGTACTCGCACTTTTATTCATGATTTCCTTCGTATTTTTTATTCTTTTTTTCTCTCTCTCTCGCTCTCTCTTTGTTGCTGACCATTTTTTGATATTCTTGCAAGGATGAATGGAGCCGCAGGTCATGAATGTTGCAATTTAAATGGATTTATTCATTTGGCGCTTGTTGCGCTTTTCAGCTTGTTGCCGCCCCTTAACACCTCTGCTGCATCTCCACTACACTCTGCGACGGTCAATTTCGTTGCTTTCATGCAGCAGATTGTTACAAACGACAATAAGCCAAAAGCTGTGATACAGACTCATACTCAACTTCAGGTACACTCTTGCTGTGGCTCATAAAAGCTTGGTTGTGTGGTTGAATAGAGCATCTGTATGCATTGGTGCTTCCCTAGGACAATGACAAAATCTGTCTGCCCACACAGTAACATTATCATGACCATTCCGGTCGTGTGGAGTAGTAAAAATTCCTGTTGAGATTTGCTTTCGGTTGTGCTTCTTTTGAAATGTTCTTTCCACTGAATTGCTAAATTATGCAAATGCATTTGGTTTATATTTAATTATTCCGACATATTTTTGACATTTTCACAAGAAGTTGCAAAGAGGAGAACTCCTCATGAGAGAATTGAATGATAAGATGTAACTGCTTTAATTAAAAAAAAGATATATATTAAATGGGAGAAAAAATGTAATTAAAAGAGAATTTTATTTGATTTAAGTTTAACTGCATAATTTAACAATTGAATGGACTTTTAAATAGCTCGAAGCACGAAATTTCGTTCGCACAAGAAATGTGTTTGCAATTCTCACCACAGTTAAGCTAAATTGCAATTATATGCATTGAACTAACAATCCAAGTTTGTTTTTCTGTATTGAATTAGAGCACAAATAATATAACACACTTAAGTGAAAAAGTATCAGTAGCCGAGCAGTAGCGGTAAGTATCATGAAGCGTAGGATCATGAGTTGAAATCCTGTCTAAATCAACATCTATAAAAAATTCCTAAATACAACCGCCGATCGCCAGTTTTGTAATTTCCGACTATATTTCTGATTAAATTTCGGTATCCGTTTAGAAAGTATTATCATTGTGCTACAATCATGCTTTTGCGAATAGTTCCTTCGATTTAATATACTTTTTCAGTTTCCTTCACCCTCGGGCACCCATCTTCTTAAGTCTGAAGCTTGAAACATTGTGTGAGAATTGGCGTCTAATATGGCTAAAGGTCGCGCACTCGTAAAGGCATTTCGTTCTCCTACATGCAGTCTCTAAATTTTGACGACAATAAGACTTTACTTGGCCTGTGGTGATAATAACTCAGGGTCAACCCCTGTATACATATTTGGCGCTATGTAACCGCTGAAGCGATTTTCAGCTGAGATCCTCCTCCAATTCTTATTTTTGATTAATGTTGTTTTACCAACAAACAGAGGGACTTACAGTTTATTCTTAGCCGTCTCTGAACGGCCGATGGATATTTGTGAGGAGCTTTTATTTCATGTGATCATGTAACGCGGCTACTGAGTTACTACCGAAGGTACCTGACAAAACTTTCACATCTTTGGTCCTCGTAGTTGGTGCCTTACGGTGCCAGTGGGTTTCCTATTTTTTCAACGGCTAAGCCCTCTCAGAAGGCCGGAGCGATTTTCCAGTATCAGTGACCTTACTTTCACTTAGCTCATTCGTTTGTTGGTTCCAGCTAACAGTATCCGCTGTTCAAGGCTTTTTTCGAGGGTCTTTGTTTTTGTGAATTTGACTATGGTGCTGGCATGCGAGCGGAATTGGACCAGCAGAATCCATGCCAAACTACCGCTGTATTTCCACTTTCGTAAGTGCCACCTATATCATATGCTTTCACCGTTACTCAAATTAAGGGATTTCAATTTAACCTAGCTTCAAAGATGAACAGCTTTTCAGAGGAAATTATAATCGTCATTCTCTTTATTCCCTGGATGGAATCAAACCACTGCAACTACCCAAACCTCCTCCTTTTCTTTTACGAGAATGGGACTGATTATGTCTGAGTTTTGTAAAAAAAAAAACAGGAGAAGAGTTTTTATAAGTGACAACTGTTTCGCAGATCACAACAGGAATTGATTAAAATCCGGTTGCTTGGAATGGTTCTGGGAAAAATATATCCAAAACCTTTTACTTCTAGACAATAGAGAGAATTAACTACGCCATACGGAGTGAATCTGTTGAAATAAAAGGTTGGTTTAATGAACCTTTGAGGATAATGTCTTTTAGTCAAAGTTTTCCGAGAAAGCTATGAATGGAAATAACGAAATGTGGTTCTTTCCATAAAGTATCACTCTGAAAGTCAGCCACCCGAAGTCTATTTTCATTGTTAGAGAAAATTTCAGTGATTTGGAAACTTTTATTGAGTCGCCGATTCCTCAGTGAGAGAGAGAGAATGAGAGGGTGAGAGAGAGAAGAAAAATGAGAGGGAGGGGAGTCTTGGTCAATATTATATGTTACAAAATATTTATTATTAATTCGAAATAAATAAATATACTCTACGAAACCAATTTTTTACGCATTTTCTTAAATATGCTTCGGTTCTCGTACCGAATTATCTTTAATGTATTCTTTCGATTGAAATTCGGTGCCTCAAATTAGTAATTTAAAATTCAAGAAAAGGAAATAATCGTCCGAAAAAATATTAATTGAGTACGTTTTGTTGTCTTTTGACCGGAAATTCGTTCACAATGATAGCCTTGTAAGATGGCGGGTCTTCGCGAGCGAAACCCTTAACTTTTCTTCACACCAATATATTCTTTGTCAACAAAATTGCTCCACAAACACCATGTAACGCTGAGATAATATTCATTACTTGTCGTCAGGCTTTCTGGTGGGTAAGTATTCCGAATACAGATTACAGGGCTAATAAAAAAATCAATACCTTAACCTTTTATCAGCTTTGACGTAATATTTTCGGTTTCGGCTTAGCTCAAACGCCATTCGGAAGCTTGTTGACTGGTTTGCATATCAAAAAAATTAACCCATGTCTCATCGGCAGTTACAATATGTTTATGAATACAGAAATCCGTTCTAGCATGTCTTCAGCGAACTTTAGGCGATTGAGTGGCCATGCATTTCATGCCTGAGTGTTATATCGGCTGTTTTTTAAACTACGGCTGAATTGAGCTCTTACATCTTCAATGACATTCCCGATGAGTCAAACAAAAAAGAAAAAAAGAAAATTGAACAATATTGAGAACTTATTTCCAAAATGGTAAGTTTTCAACCACAATTACTCGTACAAGAAAATTTCTCACGAAATTCGAACGATCTAACTTGCCCTCCCGACATTTTGTGAATCAATTTATGCAGCTAGTCCACCAAGCCGCTTTGTTATCAAACAAAAGGCTTATAAATTACACTTTATCCAAGAACTAAAGTTCACTGACCATTCGATGAGTTTTATTTCATTCAATGAATGGAGTATGAAAAAAAAAGAGAAAAAAGATTTTCCGATTATTTAAACTCGGCGGCTACGTTAACAAGTAAATCGCAGTACAGTGATCCAAGTAGAGGTACTTTTTTCAAAAGCCCTTTTTCGACAGATAACGAGTGAGTCGTGTCAAGATGTTCAACTTATGGTCAACATAATCGGCCTACTGAGCGAACTATTCGCAACATCATCACCCATCTTGACACCCAGCATTCATTATTGGATAATATTCGGCCGAATATACCACCTCCAGCACTAAGTGAAGAAAATGTAGCGGCCGTAGCTAAGAGTGTACACGAAGACCGTAGAGAGTCAATTCGGCGCCGTTCGCAGCAACTCGGACTGACCAATAGAACGACTTGGTGCATTTTACGTCGAGATCTTAAATTGATAGCATACAAAATACAGCTTGTGCAAGAACTAGAACCGCTCGACCTTCCCAAGCGACATCGCTTTGCTACATGGGCTCTTGAAAAGTTCCAAGAAGATCCGACATTTTCGAGCCAAATTTTGTTCAGGGATGAGACTCATTTCTGGCTCAATGGGTATGTAAACAAACAAAATTTCTGCATTTGGGAGGAAGAGCAGGCTGAAGAGAATCGAGAGCTGCCATTTCATCCAGGAAAAACAACGGTTTTGTGTGATTTGTGGGCCGGTGGAATCATCGGCCTATATTTCTCCAAAAAATGATGCCGGTGAGAACCTAACCGTCAATGGCGACCGCTATCGCGCCATAATAACCGAGTATTTGATGCCTGAAATTGAAGCTCGTGATCTCCGCGATATTTCGTTTCAGCAAGAAGGCGCCACTTCCCACACATCGCATCAGTCAATGGATTTATTGAGAGAGTACTTCGGTAAGCAAATAATTTCACGTTTTGGGCCAGTCGATTGGCCACCAAGATCGTGTGATATCACACCGTTAGATTTTTTTCTGTAGGGGATATGTAAAGTCTTATGTCTATGCGGACAATTCCGCTTCGATTCAGGCCTTGGAGCAAAACATCACGCGTATCATGCGGCGGTTACCAGTCGAAATACTCGAACGAGTCATCGAAAATTATACTCAACGGTTGGACCATCTGAGACGTAGTCGCGGCCAACATTTGAAAGACATATCTTCAAGAAATAAATATCAAAGAATGTTCTTTCGAACGATAATAAACATTCCCCATTAGTTTTGAATTTTCTGTGTTTTGTTCTTTAGAAAAGTAGGGAACCTCGAAATGGATTACCATTTTTATTTTTTTATTTGTGGTTCAAAACCAACACTGTGTTCGAAGATTGAAAAGTTAGCGGAAACGGCGATGTCAAATGGCAACTTCACGGCTGCGATTTGACTACTATGGACTACTATTTATTGCGTGGAGCTGTTAAGGAAAGCTGTTAAGCCAACCATCCAGAGGCGATTATTGGGTTGATGCACGAAATTTATATCACCGTTGCGGTCATAAACCGAAAATGTGTTCAAAAACTGGCTCTACAAACGTAACAGAATGAGCTACTGCAAGGCAAGCCGCGACAGCCATATGAACGAAATGATGTTTCAAAATTCAAAATTCATCAACGGAACGGTTGAGCATTTCATTAAAGGAAAAATGATTAGAAAATTTTAAGCGTATTTTACCTTTAAACTTTTATCGCCTATTATTAGTTGTGGTGTTAGTCATTATTCCACCGAGGTTGTGAGCTATCTTTGTTAAATGATTGAACATTTGAAGCACTTAGCTTCAAATCACTGTACTACAAGCACCTTAACTAGTTAGGAAAGCCTAAGCTAGACCAAATATAGGGTACTTTTAAAGTAAGCGACCTTCATTTAATATATAATTACCTAGATAATTTGCTTTCTAAAATTTCTACTATAAATTTGTATGATTCAACCATCTCTCTGCATAGTAAATTAATTTAGCTAAACCAATGACAGCTAAATAACCACAATTCGCTTATTAACACATTGGCTATTTAATGAGATTTAGAGCCAACACGTTTTGTCTGCCTTGTTTATGTGACAGTGTGTATATGTATATATTTACATATGTATGCAAAGCTGTCATCGGCGTGTTTATTGTGAGCTTATATATGTTGTTGTCGCCATCGTGGGCATTATTATAAATTACAAAAGCTATTCATTAAATTTAATTGCCTGACAACGGGTCAACTACCCGAGTTTTAAATAACCTACACAGCAAGCAGCAGCAGAATACGAAGAAGAAATAGAGGAAGAAGAATAATAAAAAGCACCAAAAATATATTTAAGAACATACAAGCGCACGTAGTACTAGATCCAACAAATAAGTGCACACAATACATGCTTATCTAAAGTTAGTTGAAGGAGAGAAAGCAAAACGTAATATGCTAAAGAAATGTGATGAAGTGGAAGACAGTTTAAGTGTAATAGAGAAGCTAGAAAGCTGTAGGCAACAGAAAATATGCCAGTAAAGCACAAAAGATTAAAATAATATAGTAAAAAGATCTCTTCAACTGAAGTGGGGTTTCTGAATAAAGGCAGCTGTAAATTTGAGGGCAGTTAGTTCTGACATTAACACAATGCGCAAAGCATGTAGGCAAGCATTAGGGGGGCAAAGGAGTTTGGGGGAAAAATAAATAGCACGAATTGTCGTAAATTCCATGCTGTCGCTGGACGCGATACTTGAGAATTCGTGGAATTTTCTTTGGTATTGCGTTATTAATGCGTTAACACGCCTAAAAGTAGACAACGCATTTTTCTCTATATAGATTAACGTTGCTATTTGGCTGGAGGCTGCTGCTATAATAATTTATTTAGTTATGCGTTTTTTGCTTGCTTTTAGCTCAGAGTTTTCATGACAGATAATTGTTTTTTAATATATTATAACTGATATACTGAGTGAGGAGATATGTTTCAAGTGTGCACGAATAAATTGGCTTAAATTTGGTCAAATTAATTTTATTGTTTCACTTTTGTAGTTTTAGTAGTAATTTTGCTATGTCTTGTACTAATTAATTTATGGTTTACTAGCGTTTTAAAAATCACCCATGACAAGCAAAGGTATTTCATTGAAAATTTGCCGACTCTCTAACACAGCATTCGTAGCAACATAAGGTGAAGTGCTCTCATATTACTACTTTTACATTTTATTTCAATGAAGTTACTGTTGGTAATGATGAAACGGGGCTGTCATATTCACCAATTTCCCTTAAACGTTCGTCAGGGTCAGCCTCAACATATTGCTTAATCAGTTTGGTTTCCTTCCCTTCAATGGTCCATTGGTGATTTGAATTTTATCCCAGTAACCAAATTCAGTTTATTCGTAAAGGGTGTTTTTTTATAGAGGTATAGAAGTTTAATTTGGCATTACTTTTCAAGATGGCTGTTAAGTGATTTATACTCAGTTTGGTTTGGCAATTCATCATGAATAGACTCACGATCATCAAGTAAGGCGTAGATTCGTCGAATGGGCCCAAAACGAGATTACCGTTGTTCCCGATTTTCATAAGCGAATTTTGTTTAGCGATGAAGCGCACTTCTAGTTGAATGGCTACGTCAACAAACAAAACTGCCGCATTTGGAATGAAGGTAATCCTCAAGTGTATGTTGAAACACCGTTACATCCAGAAAAACTGATTGTTTGGTGCGCTTTATGGGCTGGTGGAATCATTGGTCCGTACTTTTTCAAAAACGATGGTGGCCAGAACGTTACAGTCAATGGTGATCGGTATAGAGCCATTATTACTAACTTTTTCATTCCTGAATTGAATAACCATGATGTCCAGGAGATGTGGTTTCAACAAGACGGCGCAACATGTCACACAGCTCGTGCCACAATAGATTTATTGAAAGACACGTTGGGTGACCGCCTAATTTCACGTTTTGGACCTGTGAATTGGCCTCCAAGATCTTGTGATTTAAAACCGCTAGACTACTTTCTGTGGGGCTATGTAAAGTCATTGGTCTATGCGGATAAGCCACAAACGCTAGACCATTTGGAAGACAACATTCGCCGTGTTATTGCCGGTATACGGCCACAAATGTTGGAAAAAGTCATCGAAAATTGGACGTCCAGATTGGACTACATCCGCGCCAGCCGTGGCGGTCATATGCCAGAAATCATATTTAAAATGTATTGCCACAAGATTATCTTTCGGATAAATAAAATTCATGTCAATCGAATAATCCATCGTTGTTTTATTGCAACTTAAAGCTCTACAGCTCTATAAAAAACACCCTTTATTACCAATACACGAGCTGATGTTATTATCATGTGTTCCTCAAGGCAGATGCCGTAAAATGGGGAAAAAGTACTCAAAGCATGCGCAATGCTGTTTTCGTGTTCTAAATTCTATATCTTAGTACATATTTTCTTCAACTTTAAACAGTTTATCTGAAATTGTTCAGAGAATTGAACGCTGTAAAATTGTTTTATTTACTCTTAAACGTACTGACACCTTACAGTCAGACATTAATATATATTTTTTCTAAATAATGGGGTTTTCAAGACCCTCAAAATAGGCATTTGTTTGTGTGATGACATCTTCATTCGATCGAAATCTCTTGCCGCCCATCCATTTCTTCAGGTTTGGAAACAAAAAATTGTAGCAGGGAGCTAAATATGGAGAATATGCTGGATAAGATATAGGGTTTTCCAATAATTGTTAAGGAAATTCAAATGTTTTTTATTTATTGTGAAGTACAGTCGATAAAATTAAGGGCTGAATATAACATAATAACGAATACGATGAACCCACTTTTTAAGCACTTTTTCTACTAAATCAAGTCGTAGGCCATGAATAGCGCATTCAATATTTACTTTCAAAGCTTGAAAAGGGCCCCAGGTTTATTGCTAAAGACCAATGGTTTCAAATAACCCCACAAGAAGTAGTCTAATGCTGTAAAATCACAACTTCTTGGAGGCCATTCAATGTCACAATTTCTTGAAATAATCGAATCTCCAAACCTTTCTCGCAGTAATTCGGTTGTTACACGTGCTGTGTGACACGTAGTCCCATTTTGTTGGAACCAGATGTTGTTAAGATCAAATTCTTCCAATTGTGGCCATAAAAAGTTGGTTATCTTCGATCTATACCGTTCTCCATTGACAATAACGGTGCTATCAGCTTAATTTCGAAAGAAGTACGCACCGATGATTCCACCAGACCAAAAACCACACCAAACTGTCAATTTAGGTGAATGTAATGGTTGTTCATGAATAATTTGTGGATTTTCTTCGCACCAGAATCGACAGTTCTTTTTATTTACCGCACCACTCAGCCTCGTCGGAGAAGATGATTTTCTTGAAAAAAAATTAAAAAGTTTATGGTGGTCCAATGATGAAATTGTAAAACAAAAGTCTGCACGCTACATAACCACTCGAATGAATGCCAGTATGTATATAGACCTTTTTGACAGTCAGCTGATCGAATTTGTTGACAATATTTATGAACATAACTGGATCTATCAATAGGACAACGCTTCAATTCACACGAGACAGCTCACAAAAGATTTTTTAATGGCAAGAAAACTGCTGTATTAAAATTGCTAGCATTGAGTTCCGACCTAAATCTCTTCTAGGATCTTTAGAGGATCCTCCCTCCACTTGGTTTTAAAAACGGCAAACAGTTTGAGACAAGACGTCACCTCAAATCAGCCATAACAAGAATTGACATAACTACTCTACAGACTTTAGGTAATTTTTGGAACGTCGAATTAATCCAACCGATTAAAACTAATATTTTACGCTGAAGTCTGCGAAAATCTGTAAATATCTTCTTTATTTTAACAATTCATTTATATTATATATACATATCTTTTACAATTTATATTTTACTTTTAGTTTACTTACATTTGTATTTTAACGCACCAATTGATCTGCACACGGCGATGGCTGCAAGGTAATAGAGCGAGTTCATTTTCTTTGTTCTCGATTTGCATCCAATTATGCCGAGTGCAGCGCAAGTATGCATTTTTTAGTGCTAATGTAAGTAGTATATTTTAACTATGCTTATTACAACGACATCTGTAAGTCGAGTTGTAACAGTAATCATACGCCAAAACTCCTTAACTTAGTTTCAAAAAATAAATATTGACTGCTTAAAGTGAGACGAATTTCGTGAAGGTCGTTCAAAAAAAGTTGTTGATCCGGAAATTATTGATGCTGTACGCAAACTAAAATTGCAAGATTGCCATGTGACTTATCGTGAGATTGAGACAACTATAGCCATAACTGGGCTCCCACACAAGTTGCAAATCGTTCAGAGAATAGAAATACGTTTATGGTATCATCACAGGTGATGAACACAGCAGTCGACTACATAGGTATTGGTCAAGATGAGCCGAATCCAACAAACGAAGCACTTCCAAGTAAATGACTGCTTTTTTTGTTATTTATCTTTCAAGAAATCAGTAAAACCAACCGCTGAAGATGGATCACTCTTCACCACGAAAATACGAACTCTTACACATCGACTGAAACAACTGCATTTTTGAGCACTCAAAACATCGATTTAATGAGTCATCCATTTTGAACGCATGTTTTGAAGATTCCTCAACCGGAATTTCAAAAATTCTTTGACAATTGGTTTAAAAGCATTCAAAATTGTATAGATCGGCATTCTCTCATTAAATTATTTTTCGGCACAGCTGTGTATTGACGCATGCCGTTACACGTTCTCTTAAATTCTTTTTTTTTTCATTTCACTTTTTTATCACTTTTTTTTCAAATACTGAAATTACTGCCAGCAAATGTGCTTAACGCTCCAATTGAATTTCGAATTTGTATTTTCATTTCCTGTATTTTGCGTCAATTTATCTGCGTTTGCATTTTTCCATTGAAGAGAGTTTCCTCTTTTTTTTTTTTTTTTTTTTTTTGCCTTGCTATTTCTCACTTTTTTCGCAGCTGAAATTTTACAGTATTTGCTTTTTACCCAATTTAATGCTGCATTATTCTGACCTCTTCAAGTTATTCGTCGGCACACTTCAGCGTGTGTTGCACGATATTCTAGCGAAGTGTAAAACGAATTACTTTTCTTTAGTTTGCAACGCGTTTTTTTTATCTCATTTCCATTTCTTCTATTGATTTGTCGTGTTGTTGCCGGTGCGTTGGGCGTAGTAATGGAAATTCAAATTCAAATTCAAATCGAATGAAAAATTTGTTAGTGAGCGGAAACGCATTGAATGACTGTCGTTTGTGTGTATGTTTAAATGTATGCTTGTGTATGTGCCAGTCGTAGGTGCGGCCATGTTTCACGGCGTACGATTTTTTAAGCCAGCACATAAATTCCGGAGCATGTACTGAGCAAGTACACGCATACACGCATACACGCGTGGCAACTTTCTCTACACTTCGTTGTTGTTGTTTTTTGTTTTTGTTTTTTTGTCTCTGGCCACATTTTCACATTTTCATACACATTTTATGTAGAGAATTTTTGTTCTCTTTGCCCATCGGCATGTCATGTGGTTACCTCCTCTCTCACGTGCGGCTACAGGCTTTCAGCTTTGGCAACCTGTCAGCTGCGTTCTGAATTATGATAGCTCCGCTAAGCTGTCAGTCCAACAACAAAAGGCCTCCGCTGCTCACAATGAGCATATGCATACATGCATACACATATAGATGCCTCTAGTTCTTGACGTTTTCTCGCAAACAGTCCGCATGAAAGGCGGAAATCGTCAGACAAATCAAGTTTCATCTTTCCTTTGCTTTATTTTCTTTCGTCATTTTTTTTCATCTGTTTTTTCCCGCCTTCTCTATTTCCGCCGTATTCTATCATTTTTATTCCAGTATTGATGATTTCTTGGAGCTGTTGGTGAGGTCAGCAGCGTTCAGGGCTGGCGTACATACGTGCGTTAGTAAATAAATCCAATGTTAGATGCCTTTAAAGGCCTTTGGATAAATATATAAATATGTGAGTATGTATATATATGTATAGCTTTGAATTCACTCTTGTGATCCCTACCTTACCATGGCATATCCTTGTAGGCATTCCATATTTATTTATGTATACACTTGCATAAATGTATATGTGTATGAATATGTATTTCGCACTATTGTTTACCATTCTTCTATTTGTCTGCTGGCTTGCATCGATTATTTTAAAATTTTGTTATTTATCTTTCATGTTTTTTCCATATTTTTTTTTTTTTTTTTGTATTTCTGAATTTATTTTTTCTTTCCTTTTACTAAGTGTTACCGTCAATAAACTATATATGTTCATACGATATTTCTCTTGAGGTGAACGGAAGCTGTTGTATCCGAAGTTAAATACTCGAATATCTAAGCGCAATAAAACGAGCCGAATACTTTTGGTAGTTTTTACAAAAGTAGGAAAGTAGAAAAATAAATGTGGCCACAATAGCCGAGTGCTTAGCATTGCGTACTATAATTCGGAATTCCAGGATTCGAATATAGCTTAGACCAACATCCATGTGCAATCGCCCCTCATTAGCCAATAGGTTAGCAATATGTGTTACCATACGGACTGTCATTCATCCAAATTATGGAAATTTTATTTCGATTTAATTTTTTAAGTGCAGTCACACTTCTGCTGAGAATGTCAACCCCCATGCTTGTCTTGGCAGTAGCAGAATTTTTTGGTCATACTTTTCACAGTACAGCATCTCTTCATCTTTCTATCATCCCGGTTGGCCTAATGTCAAACACATCCTTTCACAGATGTGTAGATTATTTACAAATTCTAGCTGGACAAAAGATAGATAATGAATAGAAAAACAACTTGCTCTTACCTTATACTACAGTTTTCTTGTGTACCAAAGTAATCGAACTCTTAAATTCCTACCTATCTTCCGTGATCCGATCCCTAAAAAGTCTTCCCCACTGACATCTCTCAGGCTAATTCATTCAAAAATTTACTCGTATTTAGAGACTGCCAGACTATTATCATAGAGTGATTCTTCATATTCGTGATAACCTCGAAGTTTATTCAGAGTTTTTTTTTTTTTTCATACTAATATTTTAAGAAGGTTCCGTCTAACAGAAAGGACAGACTACTGCGTAAACATCATTGACTTCTCGAAAAATTACAAAGTGTTTATTCCGAACAGGAACAAAAGGTACTGTTTATTATCAGCATATGCAGACTCGACTCACTTGTGAATTGAAGAGGCAAACGTAGGGAGTTGTTTTGAAATCTACGCAAACGAACTAAGTATTAAAAAGTCTTTTCGAAGACAACACCACTACCGCACTTTACACGCAGAACAAGCAGGTGGCCAGACATAACACACACAATTGTCGAGGGTTAATGGTAATCACAGTAAATTGAATCTAAATATTTTCAATTAAGCAGGCAGCATTAAGAGCCAAATAGTCTGCAACATTTACATCAGAAACAGTAGAGAAATACAAAGGTTGTCAGATATATTTTTAAATTAATGAGTAAAAATAAATATTAATGAATTTTTGAAAAACGGCTGGAAAACAAATAGTTCTGTACCACTCAGTATTTAACATTCTGCGTTGTTTTAGTGTTACGGTTGCGACACATGCAGCTTTTCAAAAAACAGGCAACCATTTACTTGGACGTGCTTCGTGCGTGAACAACTTTTGTTGGATACGGCTCATTCTATCTCATACGCATATATTTGTGATTCATCACCTGTAACGATGTTATACGATGTATTTCGAAACCAGGCTATCCAATATTTTTTTTACATTTTTCTTGCACAATCTTCACGAGCTTTTTTTGAGCGATTAAAAATTTGTGTGAGATCCAACGTGAAATTTTTTTAGAATTAAATGTTCATGGAATGTCTACTGTTCCCACTAATATCTACATATAGTTGTCTCAATCGCACGATAAGCGACGATCTTTCAATATCAGTTTGCCCACAGCATCAATAATTTCTGGAACAGCAACAGTTTTTGGACGTCCTTATCGAAACTCAGCTGGTAGTGCTGTACGACCTCCATTGAATTCACCAGACTATCGATAAGCAATGCTGATTGATGAGATTCATCGCAAAAAAATTGGATTAATTTCAGCGAAGCACTATTGTAGAGTTAATCCTCGTCGAAAGTTTGGAAAAACAATCGCGCGAAAATGTTTATGGTTCAATTCCATTTTTAGACCGATATGAATATTTTAAGTTACTGTAAACAACAAATAGCGCTCGTGTGTCAAAACGTCGAGTATGTATAACATTAAAAATGTCGAATTTTACAGATTTCAACACTAGGGTTGCCAAATCCCGATATATATAAAGCAACCCTCATACCGCAGAACACTTAACATTATGGCTATGCATTTCCTTCTCATCCTAATATGGGTGACATGGCACAGTAATATACCTACAATTATGAATGTTCTTACAGGACATACTCGATTGGGAGCGCCTACCTAGATGGGTTGAGTGTAGTATCAAATAATTTCGGTAAGAGTTGTATAGCGGATCTTAAGGCAATTGTATTGCGAATGCTTTGACCTTTTGAGTAGGAAGAGGAACTTGAAGTCTCTAGAGGCGGCAACCTTAAGGGACATCAGCACAATAATGACGGTAAGGAAGAACACGCTGATTGCTTATTTTTTCAAGAGGTTGAGTGTGCTGTGATCCAGATATCTCCAGTGGTATCACAATGAGCTTATTTGTTAGCCTAAGTGGGCTAAGGCTCAGCAACTACTTCCAACTAACCTAACCCGTCGAACAAATTTATCTCTTTAAATCTTGAGAGTTAATATAAAACAGCGTAAAGGGGACAGGTGACATATTTTGCGAAAAAATATTCATGGATTTAGGAGTACAGTTCAAGTTGTGATTCCATTCTACTGCATAATGCTACGAGTATATTCTTTAATTCGTAATTCAGATGTGGCCAACTGCCTTCCAAATTGAAATGTTTGCTTAGTAGCTCCCTATGGAGCAGGTTCAATTGTCCACAAAGATAGGAACTCTTTGTTCAAGGTATTCAAATGATGGATAACTTTTTTTTCTACTACATTCAAGTCTGTTACTTTTACAATGCATACCTTAAAAGATCGTACAGTTAATAAGGAATACAACAAGGATGTTATGCAACATTTGCGTGAAGCAATGCGGCTCAAACGATCGGAATTGAGGAAAAACAAATCGCGAATCATGCCTCAATCACCGTATTCACCAGATTTGACTCCCTGCGACTTTTTCCTATTCTTAAAACTAAAGAAATCGATGAAAGGAAAGCGTTTTGCCACAATTGATGAGATCAAGTCAGAATTGAAGAAAGAGCTGATGACCATTCCGAAAAACGTATTTCAGCTTCGAAGATTGGAAAAATCGTTGGCACAAGTGCATTACATCTGAGTATGATTATTTTGAGGGAGACATAGTAGATAATGATGAATAAATAAGTACTTTTCTGAAAAATTCAAAATTCACCTTTTCCTTTGAACAGACCTCGAACAGCCCTTTGCTCATGCTGGAATTTGTCAAATTCGGATTCAATTCGAGCTAAGTTGTCTGGAAGTAAGATGACTTCAAAAATCGTACAATTACTACTGTTGGAGTGTTGTTGCTGTGTTTTTTCAAATTTCCAACAAAAAAATGTATATTAATTATTTAAAACATTGGAAACTCTTGAAGACTTAAAATATAAGATTTTCTCACTTTATACTGATGAACTGGAATATTTAATGGTTTTGTTATAAATTTATGATTTTTCCTGTCTACTGAAGAAATAGTGATTCAAACGTGGCAACTTTAAGAGATGATTATGGTACACAAATAGCCCAACTATTCAATTTCTTGGTGAAATTTTAAAGAAATTTCTAGAGGCCGACCACAAAGATGTTGCAAAGCTTATTTATTATCGTTTTACTCGTTCCATCTCAAATATCAATGCAGTAAGTGAAACTGTGGCCGAAGACCCGAATGTATCTATTTCTTGACATTCGCAAAAGCTGGGACTTTCTTATGGAATATTATGGCTTGTTTTGCACTTGGACTTACACCTACATCCATATAAAGTCCAGCTCACACAACAACCGAAGCCAGTTGACCTTTCAGAACGTCGTAGTTACGTCGATTGGGTGCTTCAACAACAAGCAGTGGACCACAATTTTTCCAATAAAATTTTCTTCAACAACATGGCACATTTCTCATTCGGCGGATGCTTAAATAAGAATAATTGTCGCATTTGAGGACCTGAGAATCCTTAAGTGATTGAAGAGAGACTACGACAACCAAAAATACTTACGGTCTGGAGCTCTAATTGATCCAGAGGTGTGATTAGACCTTATTTCTTTGACAACGATATCGGCGAGATTGTCACTGTCAATTCGGAGCGTTATGTTTTTGGCCTGTAATTAAAAAGCATGACATGTACAATTTGTGGTTTCAACAATATGGTGACACAAACCACACAACATGAGCGAATAACGTTTTATTGAGAGAGGAATTTCCCGGTCGCGTAATCTCTCTTATTGGCGATGTCCATTGGCCAACGAACCGTCTTTATGCGGATAAACCTTTAACTCATGAGCACTTGAAAACCAACACTCGTCAAGTTATGGCTGAGATACCACACACTATGCGCCAAAATGTGGGCGAAAATTACTTCAAACCGATCGAAGTTTGCAAAAATTCACGAGGCAGTCAGTTAAATGATGTAGTGTTTCACATATCACATGCCAAGTTTCAAACTTTATAATAAATAAAGGAATTTCATGAAAAAAATTATACTATATTTATTTACGCTTATTTTGGAAGCCACAAAATGGATAGCCCTATACAATCAACGTGAAATATATTTTAATTTTTAATCAAAGTTTTGTATAAAAGACTTTTGAAGCGTTTTTTAATAAACAATTTAAGAAAACTTAGGTGCAAAATAGCTATAAAATAATAACTGTAATTTCCTTCAACATCAATTTCAATTGTAAAACATTCACATTTTACTGTTATGGAAATTGCCATTTCATTGCGAAAACAATAATATTTATTCCGCGCAATCAAATTTCAAATTACTTATACACCCAACTGCCAAATAAAGCACAACAAAGCTATCCTAGTTAAAGTTATTTACAATGCCGAAATATACAAACAAACAAATACAAATACACTCGTTCATATTCAGATATATACATATATTCGGGTGGCGACTCTAGAGAGTCAGCTGCGGCAAGTTGTTGCCAAATTTATTTACCTGTGTTTTCGGCCAAAGCAGCTCAAAATACAACGGTATACCACAAAATTATACCCCAGTTAATTAAAACGGTTTTCAACTGACTTCATAAATTTTACGTGCACACAATCCTTCTTCTTCGGCAACAACAACAACAACAATACCACCCTTTCCTACTCCATAGCAACTGGAGCCAAAGGCATTGCATTGTAGCCGGCAGACAAATGAACGAACGAACGGACGGACAGAACGAGAGAGTGGCAGGTTTATTAAAACTGCAAACTCACACACATACACACGCACACAAACACACAAACTTAGGCACATATATATCAACAAATAATTAAACGCAGAAGCGAAAATATTTGAGACGCTTTGACGCCAGTGATATTGCCACTACAGTAACAGCAATAATAATGGCAACAACAACAATAGCAGCAACAACACCGATAAAAAGGCAAGACACTAACGATAGCTACATTACTTTATAACTTCATTTAGCTCATTTATCCTGAAACTAACTAATTACGTGAAGCTTTCAGCTTTGGCGGTGGCGGTAGGGCTAAAGAGCGGGTTTCGAAAGCGCAGGCGGAGCGAAGGTGAAGAGAGAGTATAAGGAGTTTGTATAGCACAGAACTCACAACGAAGTGACGTTGTGGAATTTTACTGAAATTGTTATAAAATTTAAGGAAAAGCGTGTGCACCAGACAGCAGTAGTTAAAATGCTTCGCTTACGTCTTGGCGCGCTGAGCTGTTGCTATTCCTGCAAACACCTACCTTCTAAACATATGCGCATTGTATTTATGTACATTAAATACGTACATACGCCAGCAACTTGTTGACTTATTGCTCGAAACGTGACTGAGTTGACTGTAAATAATATCCACAAGGCAAGGCTATTCGCCTACCACTACTCATGAGGGCTTGGCTTGAGGGGTGCCCTCAAGGAATGTGTGTCTTGTCGAACTGCTGTCATTTGGTTGAGCATTCAAGGTATGCAACAATAACAGAATTATTTTTTTTATTTTATAATATTTTCAAAAGTTACATAAGAATTTTTGAATTAATTTTTTTTTATTGAATATTAAGACTTAGTTAAATATATTTTGACGATAATTTCTTAAACGAGAATGTGCAAATGTTCTAAAAGCGTTGGATGTTTCTTCCTGTTGAAATTCAGATGAATTTTCCATTGTCTTGGTTTTTAGGCCTGATGCATTATTCGATTCACCTTAATGTTTCCCGGGGTTTTATTTAAAGAAGAATATATAATTTTCTATTATTCACAGCACGGTTTTATTTTCTTTATATATAAATAACGGGTGATCCATTTCGAGGTTTCCTAAATATAGAGAATTCGAATTTATTGGAGAATGTTTATCATCATTCGAAGGAAGATTCATTGGCATATGTTTTTTGAATATTATCTCTTTCAAATGTTGGCCGCGGTTACGTCTCAGATGGTCCATCCTTTGAGTCCACTTTTCGATGACTCGTTTGAGCATTTCGACTGGTAATTGGCGAATGACACGCGTAATGTTTTGCTCCAAGGCCTGAATCGAAGCGCGATTGTCCGCATAGACTTAAGACTTTACATATCCCTACCGGTAAAAGTCTAACGGTGTGATATCACACGATCTTGGTGGCCAATAAACCGGCCCAAAACGTGAAAGTATCTCCTTACCGAAGTGCTCTCTCAATAAATCCATTGATTGGTGCGATGTGTGGGAAGTGGCGCCTTCTTGCTGAAACCAAATGTCGCAGATCACGAGCTTCAATTTCAGGCCTCAAATAGTCGGTTATCATGGCGCAATAATGGACGCCAGTGACGGTTACGTTCTCACCGGCATCATTTTTGAAGAAATATGGACCGATGATTCAACCGGCCCATAAACCATACCAAACCGTTGTTTTTTCTGGATGAAATGGCAGCTCTTGAATCTCTTCAGGTTGCTCTTCGTCCCAAATGTGGGAATTTTGCTTGTTTACATACCCATTGAGCCAGGAATGGGTTGCTGCGAACGGCGCCGAACCATCTCTCCAAGGTCTTCGAGTACATTCTCAGCTACGGCCGCTATATTTTCTTCACTTCGTGCTGGACGTGGTCTACTCGGTCGAATTTCATCCAATAATAAATGCTGGGTCTCAAGATGGGTGATGGTGTTGCGAATAGTACGCTCAGTAGGCCGATTATGTTGACCATAAATTGAGCGAAGCGCGCGGAACACATTCTTTACAGACCGTAAATATTCGTAATAAAGTTGACATGACAGCTTGACACGACTCAGGCGTGATCTGTCAAAAAAAGACCATTGAATAAAGTATCTCTGCTGGGATCACCCTTTCATATATAACACGGTCTCATTTTCATTATATTTTCACAATTCCACAACCCTGGTAATATTTGTGGACCATATGGTTCATTGGAAATACCTATAAATATACTCATCTGTGTGAACTGTTGGACCACCTCATGTTTCTATACCAGCTTAGTGCGGTATGACTAGTCTTCCTGTTATTACCGAGCAATAAGTATTATACTAGTAGACAGAAAATATGTAGAAATGAAACTGAGTTAGTTTTGTTTCGCTGTTGAGTTCTGCTGGTACGTAAAAGACGTGAAGAATTTATTATTATTTCAATGAAAATACGTAGAACTTATAGGCAAGCTAATAGATATTATTTATTTATTAGCAGCAAATTATTAATATTAATATAAATTTATATATATATTACATTTTACTTACTTTTCACCAAAGCAGTTTGTATTCGAAGCAAAAAAGTATGTTCGAATATAATTTTTGACAAACACTCCAAAATATAATACCCTGTAGGTACTCCACGGAGTGCTCGGATGTTATGCAGAAATGGATTATATGGTCCAGCCCTAGGACATCACAAGTAGTATATATTTCGGGCGTGCATGGAGTACTTGCGTTGTTTCCAGGGAAGGTTTTGCCACAAATATTGGTTATTAGTTCGTATACTATATGATTATTCCAATATACTATATGATTATTCCAAATTTGGCTTTTTTATTATTTATTTATGTTTATTCGGAATTTCGAAAAATGTCTAGGCATCGAATGATTGAATATATTTCCTGAATCTGAATCTGAATAGCAACAAATCTTGAATTTAAGAAAAGGCTTTATTTGGAACAAGATAAGGGCTGCTGTTTCAGTCATATGGTAAATGAGAGTAGTTGTAGACCAGTGTCAACCCAATTTCGTTTATGAGTAAAATCCACTTGTGGTTATAGGTGAATGAGCTTTATTTCTAAGGCCTATTTGTTGGTATTTTGAATGGAATATTTTTACACAAGAAATAAAAATGGTAGAAGTTACAGCTGTTTCCAAGATCACCACATCTCCTCATCAGACTTATTTTGTCAGGGATCGAACCAATGATCCTGACTTTACAGGCGAGTGATCCACCACTGAGCCAACATCAGTCGTGTAATTTGTTTTATTTTGTTTACAAATTTTCTCTACGCTTTCTTGTTTAGTTCTTTCTCTAGTATACTAGAACGTAGCACATGAAGAATGAAATTATTGATCTTTCTCTCCCCCGTTTTCGCTGTGGAATACAACTTAGAGACGATTAGTATGGCGCCATGAAGAGACTGTTGCCCACCGCTATAGGGTAAAGAACATCCTCTGGTTTCCTTCCAGAAAGTTTTCAATTCGTTTGATATTTTTTTTACGTTTGAAAATGCAATACTTCTTACAGAGTGACTCGATTTTGAGAATTATTTTTCACTTATTCCGAGGCTGAAGTAATTTCAACCAGAGGGCTAGAAGAGAACCCTGTAAGGGGGTATACTACATAATCTGTAGGGGAATTCTGTAAATTGTGTCTATACCATAGTTATCTAAAGAATTTTGACGCTTAGACTAACGTTTGTGCGATTCTGTAACCTATTTATAACGATAGTTGTTAGGTGATATATTTTCTTCTGGAATTAGGAAGAATTAAATACTAGAAGAATTAGTCCTAGCAGCTGCCGGGAAAAATATAGTTGAAGTAAAAACTTGGATTGATGACGAGTTTCCGGACACTGCCCCAGAAAATTCAACCATCAAGGATTGGTATGTTAAATTTAGACGTGGCGAAATGAGCACCGAAGACGGTGAACGCAGTCGACTCCCAAAAGAGGTTGTCATCGAACGAAACATAAAAAAAATCCACAAAATGCTTTTGAATAACCATAAAATGAAATTGAATGAAAAATCAGGCACTCTAAAGATATCAACTGACCATGTATATCGTACATTCGCGAATATTTGGGTATTAGAAATCTCTTTGCAAAGTGGGTGCCGCGTGAGCTCACTTTTGACCATATACAACGGTGAGTTGATGATTCGGAACAGTGTTGGGAGATGTGAAGGCATAATAAACCCCATTTTTTACCTCGATATGTGACAGTGGATGAAAAATTGCTGACAATGTCATGGCGAATATTTTTTGAGACTCGCATGGATTAACTTTCATTGACTATCTTAAACAAGGAAGCACCATGAACAGCGACTATAACATAGCGTTATTTGACCGTTTGAAGGACGAAATCGCCAAAAACCGGCTGCATTGTAAGAAAAAGAAAGTGCTGTTTCACCAAGACAGTGCATTGTCTCAAGTCAGTGAAATCGCTGGCAAAAATCCATGAATTGGGCTTCGAATTTCTTCCGCATGTCAATTCAATCTACCGCAAAGTGCGAAATATGTGGTGTCATCCGTTATCTGGTTTGTAAGAAAAAACCTCCATTTGAGCTTTATAGTGAGAGAAAACTGCATATGTTTATAAAACTATGAATGGTACGAGTGTGTATAAGTAGTCCCTCTAGGTTAAAAACGGTCGTACATCTGTGCATGATGAACACAATACCGCAAGTCTTTCAATTCTGATTGACTAAATGTCTGGAAAACTCGAAAATGAGCTCCGTGACAACCGCAGATTGAGTGGGGATAAACTTTCTGTGACGTTTTGGCACATTTCCCGATATCTACTATGTGGAGCAGTCACAAAAACCCTCGGATATCTTCGACGTAAAGGTCGGAAAATAATTCGAGGAAGGTAACAACAAATTTATACACCGCTTCACCACCTACATAAAGAGGAATGGAGGCTATGTCGAAAAAAAGCTTACCTTATGTACTAAAATATCACGTAAATTTTTTGTTTAGAAACACATTTTTAAAACCTACTAAAATTCAGCACACTTAACCTCTGGTCTAGAATATTGTTGTACTTCTATTAATACCTAAATGCTGATTAGAAGAAATTAATCTAAAATTCTTTAGCCTATTTGCCTACTTAACTGCTACTCTCTCGTCGTAAAAGTTTTACAAGCAATTACGCGTTAAATGCCCAAAAAATAAATTTCTGGATATAAATAGGTCTACTTAATGTCACAACTTTCCTTAACCCAAGCTGGAATGTAAGAATCCTTGTCAATTGACTGTTGCTCGCTGTCATCAACTTGCCAAAAGTAGCTATCTAACACCTTTTTTTTTTGATTCCCTAGGGCGATATGTCAAATACAAAATTGAAAAACAGGCACTTACATATATATATATATATATATTTAACTACTACATATCACAAAGTTGAATGTCAGCGCAACAGCAAAAGTTTTAGCAGCGTGACAATGACAATGGAGGCAAGTGTTTTGGGGATCAAGCGAATTTATATATGTATATACATGGCACTCTCTGAATATTTGTTTCACGCAAGCAGTTTTTAAAAGTTCTCAAGAGCAATTTATTTATTTATTTTTACCCTCGTTGTTTTTTTTTTTTTTTTTTTTTTTTTTTTTTTTGAATAAAATAGAAAAGTTGGTAAATGTGCGTGTAATAACCTCACTTTTAGCTGTCTGAAAATTTAATTACCACGAAATTGAATTGAACGCGTTTGATTATTAGGCGCTTAAGCGCCATTAAGCATGTCACGCAATTTTTGCTGCCTTCAAAATATTTTTCACCAATTTCAAGCATCAACACAATTAAACCGTTAGGAAATTATTATGATTGGCATTGCTCGAAGCATCCTTGCTTCATCATTTCTCAACGAAGCAATGTCTTCATGATATGATGATGTAAATTTCGTGCTTAAATCCTGATTAAAAACGCATTAGTATGAATGTCTTGAAAGCTGGCAGTAATTGAAATTTACGCACTCCTTCAAAGGAAACACAAGATAACAACAACAAAAAGGAAGACAAAAAAGTGACGCCGAAGACTTTATACCTGTTACGAAGTAAATAAACTCTTTATTGAATCGATTTTCACTGTACAGGAGCAGAGCCACCAGCGTTGTTTTGACTTAAATTAACTACCTTTCCTCTGAAAAAAAAAAAGTTCAAAAAATATTTATTTAGAATAATTTTTTATTTCATTTTATAAATCGATTCCGGAAATTGCTTTAAAAATACTTTAGTAATTAAGAGACTTCTTAAAGCTAGCTTTGACCAACTCAAGCGTGGGATACCTTGATGTTCTCTGAGCTGACTCCAAATGGCTCCAACTGCATTATATTCTTTTCACAGTAGGGATGACGAAAAAATCGACACGTAATTCTTCCGTTGGGAATTATCAACCGTCGGAGCATTCACGCTTTCAGATCACTACAGTTTTTTCAAGAAGAAGGTTGCTGAAATCAAGAAATCGGCGCACACACTACTTCGGTGCTGGTTTTGTCGACACGACACACGAGAAATAATTCAGATAACAAATTGGATATTACTTTCTTGGGCTCACTCATAGTGAGTCACAAAGAATGTTTGTTATTACTGTTGGTAGAGTCGACAAATTTCAGAATTAACATCATATTGGTATTGTGTCACAGCGGAATAGCTGGAAACTGCAAAGCTGAAGCTTATGGGTTTCACTCCTTAGTTAATGACGGATAAAGCGCTTTTGGAGCGGCGCTCTTTGAGTCAACACAACGAGCGCTGGTCTACTGCTTTAACATGAGCGTTTACGACAGTCTTCTGGCCAAAGAAAAATTGTATAAGATCAATGAAACTTCTTTTCATGGCATGATAAATAATTTCGTACCCAATAGGAGTTCTGACCGGGCATGGTCCGCATATAGCGAATATACGCGGTTAGACATCTTGATTTTTTCGGATTTGTACTGTCGTAGTTGGCTGAAAGAAAATTCTTAATTATATTCGTACAAGGTAATATGAGGGTTGCATTATATATTTCGGAATATGGAAATCCTATTGTTGCTATATGGCAACTGACAACTTTATCGTAAAGTTTGACATTTGTGATGTTGCACATACTCAGAACGTTTCGACACACGAGCAATATTTCTATTGTAACTTAAAATATGTATCTCGCCCAAAAAATGGAAATAAATCGCGAAGATTTTCGTGCGAAAATTTTTCTGAAACTTTCGAAGCGGATTGACACTTAAAAGGTGTATCGATGAACTTAATTCAATTTTCGGCGATGAAGCTGCATCATGAATCAGTGTTTATCGATGGTATGGCGAATTCAATCGAGATTGTAGATCGCTCCACGAT
Source organism: Neoceratitis asiatica (assembly GCA_030068015.2). Classification (NCBI taxonomy): domain Eukaryota; kingdom Metazoa; phylum Arthropoda; class Insecta; order Diptera; family Tephritidae; genus Neoceratitis; species Neoceratitis asiatica. Next base: position 35,090,094 of record CM061525.1, on the reverse strand, counting down.
GAATTTCGTGAAAGCCGTTCAAAAACAGTTGTTGTTCCAGAAACTATTGATGCTGCGCGGAAACTTATACTGCAAGATCGTTATGTAAACTATCGTGAGCTTGACACTACCATAGGCAATACTGGAACTAGAATACAATCAATATTGCATGAACATTTTATTATGGAATAAAAAAATTTGTTCTCGATTGGTCGGGAGAATTTTTAAAAAATACGATAGCGGTACTTTGAAACACGTCTATGACATCGTGACAAGTGATTAATCAAGGATATGCGCATATGAGCACGAAAGTAAACAGCAATTGACTGTATGGGTGTTTTGAGATTAGTCGAATTCAACAAAACATGTTCGTGCACGAAGCACTCCCAAGCAAATGGTTGCCTGTTTTATGCGGAAAACTGGACATGTCGCAACTGTACCACTAGCACAACGCAGAAAAATAAATTCCAAGTGGTACACAACTATTTGTTTTCTAGAAATCAGGAAAACCAACCGTCAAAGAAGGATCACTTTTCACAACAACAATACGAGATCTCACACATTGACTGAAACAACTGCGTTTTTGAGCACTCAAAACATCGTTGTAATGAATAATCCATCGTATGGCTTTGACTTGGCACCGAGTGATCCTTTTTTATTCCCGTACATATAAAATAAACTGAGATGTCAACGTTCTTCGACATTTTAAGAGACGGTTGAATGCGTTCAGAACACATGTTTCGGAAATACCTCATTCAGAGTAACCAAATTGCTACGAAAAGTGGTTGAAACGTAGGTTGAAACGGCCACAGCCGCATCGGTGATGTTAGTCGTCTAGATGAGAGTCAAATCGAGAAGTAGAGATGCAATGCTAACGAATAACACGACCGCAGCGCCAACTAGCGAGTGAAGTTTTGGTCGGAATATTATTTTTCAATGTACTGATATACGAGTATATACATATTTTGAACCGTTTAATCAAATCAATCCAGCCAGTGCAATAAAATAGGGTGTAAACTCTACGGTCTAAGGATATCTCAACAACCAAGAAACACGCCTTATCCTTATGAAATTGGTAGTTATATAAATTCTTGGGTATCTTTCTTCCACTTCTGACACATACAAACTTCTTCCTCATTTCTTCGTGTAAGGTATAAAAATTGGCGTAGAGAAGGGCAGATGCTCACCCACTCTTACTCACAACGAAATTATCAGTGGCAAACAGCCAAAGCGTTCAAACCCTTGCACACATAAGTACCAGGTGCGTTCAAAGGGAATTTGTTTTGAAAATTACTTATTTATTCATCAATATCTAACGCCAACGCTTTTTCCAATCCTCGAAGCAGTTCTGAAATGCGCTTTTCGGTATGGCCATCAGCTCTTTCTTCGAATCTCATTTGATCTCATCAATTGTATCAAAACGCTTTCCTTTTATTGGTTTCTTTAGTTTTTGGAATAGGAAAAAGTCGCAGGGGGCCAAATCTGGTGAATACGGTGGTTTAGGGATGATTACGGTTTGCCTTTGGGCCAAACAAAATCACGAATAAGCATTGATGTGTGAGCTAGTGCATTATCGTGATGCAAAATCCATGATATGTTTTTCCACAATTCCGTACGACCATTTGGCAGAAAGCCATGATGCACCACACCATTGTAATTAAGGAAAACAGTGAGCAAAACTTTCGCCTTTTGCGAACATACCTCATATAGCCATAAGACTTCTACTACCGCTTCCAACTAGCTAACGTTTCTTCTTTTCCACATTCTTCAAACGCTGCTCGTAGAGCGTGCTTCTTTTACCTTTAAACCATCTTTCCTCCACTCTCTCTATCTCTCTCTCTCTCTCTCTCTTTATCTGCCTTCTTCTCAATCACTTCTTCATTTGGTATTCACGCACAACGAGATATTTCGGCACAATTACCGAGTGGAATAAATCCACCTAAATACCGGAACCTTCTGCTCACATGTCGGCATTGATGTAATGGGCTTTTGAGCGCAAAAATCACTAAGTTCGCAATCAACGGTGCGCGCACACACGCCCAAATGCAATGACTGTGTATATGTGTATATGCGAAAACCAGGTATAAAAAACAAGTAGCTCGACAGCAGCGCCGTTCGTATAGATAACACAAAACAAAGGACAACATAATCTACACTCATAACAAGCAGCGGCAACAATAACAACAAGTCCACACAAAAAACCCTTAACTCCAAAACATTGAAAGTTAAGCCAACGAATTACTTAAAGAAACTGAATTCGTAATGAATAACAAATTCCGCTCGGATCTGTTTGCCAAACCTCCGCTTTCCCACTGTTCTTCTCCACACACAGGCAATTTAAGTATGTCATAGACACAATAGCACACAGGGTTGGCTTACTTCAGACGTAGTCGATGAACAAACGAACAACTTTTGCCTTAGTCTCAGTCATGTCAAGGCTTTGTCCGATTTGGTCGAGTTAATTTGGTCAAAAACACGGTCACAGCTGTCGTGCCATGGCAAATTGTATTATTGGTTGTTGTAGTTGTTTTTTTACTCTATACAGGCTGGAAATGAAGATGAATTTTCATTCAATGATTTTGGTATTTCTTATACGCTTTGCTGCCTTCTACACTGATACTTACTCACATGCATATCCACTTATCTATGTACATATGTATGCATATGTTTAGAGGGGTATAAATGGTTGTACATATGTTTGAGGAGCTCACTTTCGCGCTTGATTTGGTTGTATTCAATTATTGTCGAAACGATTGAGCAATTGGTATGGTGGTGTGGGCATATACATAAATATAAAGGGTGATCCAAGTAGAGATAATTTCAATAGCCTTTTTGTAACAGATCACGCGTGATTCATGTCAAGCTGACATGTTATTTTTGTTTAGTATTATTTGGAATTCAATTATGGAAAGACTTACGCCTGAACAACGTTTACAAATCATTCAACTTTATTACGAAAATTTACGTTCTGTAAAGAATGTGTTTCGTGCGCTTCGCTCAACTTATGGTCAACATAATCGGCCTACTGAGCATACTATTCGCAACACCATCACCCATCTTGAGTCCCAGCATTCATTACTGGATAATATTCGACCGAATAGACCACGTCCAGCATGCAGTGAAGAAATTATAGCGGCCGTAGCTGAGAGTGTACACGAAGACCGTGGATAGCCGATTCGGTGCCGTTACTAGGACTGACTTATGGAACGACTTGGCGCATTTTACGTCGAGATCTTAGATTGAAAGCCTACAAAATACAGCTTGTGAAAAAACTGAAGCCGGTCGACCTTCCCAAGCGACATCGCTTCGCTCTGTGAGCTCTTGAAAAGTTCAAAGGAGATCCGACTTTTTCGAACCAAATTTGTTAAGCGATGAGGCCAATTTCTGGCTCAATGGGTATGTAAACAAGCAAAATTGCCGCATTTGGGACGAAGAGCAACCTGAAGAGATGCCATTTCATCCAGAAAAAAAAACGACTTGGTGTGATTTAAGCGCCGATTGAATAATCGGTCCATATTTCTTCAAAATATGATACTGGTGAGAACGTAACCGTCACTGGCGATCGTTATCGCGCCATCATAATCGACTAATTGATGCCTAGAATTGAAGCTTGTGATCTCCGCGACATTTGGTTTCAACAAGGCGGCGCCACTTACCACACATTGCACCAATCAATAGATCTGTTGAGAGAACACTTCGGTGAGCAGATAATTTCTCGTTTTGGGCCGGTCGATTGGCCACCAAGAGCAAGTCATATCACACCGTTAGACTTTTTCCTGTGGGGATATGTAAAGTCTAAAGTCTATGCGGACAATACCGCTTCGATTCAGACCTTGGAGCAAAACATCACGCGTGTCATTCGCCGCTCTTTTCAATCGACAAGTTTGGGCCTTTGTCCCTGCTAGACAAGGGATCCGCAAGCTTGTTCTCGTCAAGTATAATCAACACTCTGTCTGCTGAGCGAAAGACTCTCACATATTAAGTTCTCTTTTCTTTTCTTAAGTTCCCTGAAATTATTGCCATTAACCAGACCTTAGTTGAAAGTAAGAGACGCCAACAGATAATAAATCGTTAATAGCCCCACTGGCTCTCTGGAGTCTGACCTCCTTGTCACTTGTAAAAACTTTGTAAGTTTCGCATCATATGTTTTTCGTATAATTTTTGGTACTCTACATCCCTTTGTACCTTACTAATTAGCTGGATGATACAAGTGTGTTCCTTGTTCCCATTTCACTTCACTGAATGGTACTATGCGTTCTGTTATAACAGAGCACCATCTTTAACCAGTTCATTATATATCTAATTGTCTTTGATGCACGTATGGTCAGGCGTATGCAATTTTCTTTCCACTGCCAGTTTTTTAAAAGCAAAAGCGACTTCATGCCATCTATAAGAACATAAATACATATAAATTTATGTATACTCCTTCTATGTAGGCCTGCTCATTGCAATAGCTCTGTCGTCATTTTTAAAGCAAATTCTTATCGGCTTGGCATCTTAATTGACCTGTTTGCATTTAGTTGCGTTCCACAGACTGTAGTCCCAATCCAACGTTCATTTCAGAACCATCTGTGAAAATATTCCGAAATTAGTCCATTAGCCCAAGCCCTTTGCTCGAGTCATTGGCTTATTTTGTAGCTATCAGCAGTTTCTCGAAAGTCAGGCACGGAACCTGATTTCTATCCGTGTTCTTATATATAAGGTTATACTACTGGGTATGTATGTTCTGATCCTTACCAAATTTGAAGTTTATAATCTTGTGGAAATTACAAAAGCCTTACTTTCATCTACCAGGTTTTCTATAATATGCTCAAGATTGCATTTGCAGCGTGATGTTGCTTTGAACCCTCAGTTAATACGGAATAAAAGTTTGAAAGCCTTCACCAGACTATCCAGATATTTCATTTTGTCCGTAGCCTTCCACCATACTAATACATCGTAGAAAGGTGTTGGCTTAACGATCGGAATCAGCTCACTTCCCTTGATCTGCCATTTGGGCTGATCGCTCTTTACTAGTATCGTTCTTGATGGAGTTTAGAAGGAGACAGATTATTACCATCCAAATACCTCTCTCCCACCGCCTTGATTTTTTACTCCTGTTGTTCAATTGTTCAAACACCTTCGCTGATCCTGTTGAACTAATCGGATATCATATTTCTGAACATCTATATGTGATTTTTGGTGTTTCCTGCAGGGATATTCGTATCAATTATTTTTTTATTATTATTATAGCTTTCAAATGTACTTGCAATGGTATATTGACTTTGGTCTGAAGTATGTAAGTACCAAAAGGAGAAGAGATATACCCTCCAAAATTTATATCGATCGAATAAGAATAGCGAGCTGAATTGCTTTAGACATGTCCGTATGTCTGCCCGTTTATTTGAACGACTATTTCCACAGTTTTTGAGATATTTCAACCAAACTTGGTTTGCAGTTGTACTGGAACATTTGTTGGTACATTTATTGGATCCAGCCAGATCGGACCACTAAAACATATATATGACCGATTCTTCAAATTTGAAACTTTTTGCCATAAATTCATTAGAAAAGCATCTAAGTGAAATCGGACAACTGTGACATAACGGGTGATCCAATTTGAGGTTCCCTACTTTTTAAAGAAAAAACACAGAAAATTCAAATTTGCTAGGGAATGTTTATTATCATACGAAAGATCATTCTTTGGCATATATTTTTTAAAGATTATCTCTTTCAAATGTTGGCCGCGGCTATGTATAAGATGGTCCATCCGTTGAGTCTAATATTCGATGACTCGTTCAAACGTTTCGACTGGCAACTATCGGATGACAAGCGTGATGTTTTGATCCAAGGACTGAATCGTGGCGGGACATTCCGCATAGACTTAAGACTTTACATGTTCTGACAGGGAAATATCTAACGGTGTGATATCGCATCATCTTGGTGGCCAATCGACCGGCCCAAAACGTTAAAACAGCTGCTTAACGAAGTGTTCTCTCAATAAATTCATTGATTGATGCAATGTGTGGGAAGTGGCGACGTCTTGTTGAAACCCAATATCGCGGAAATCACGAGCTCCAATTTCAGGCATCAAATAGTTGGTTATCATGGCGCGAAAAAAGTCGCAGCTCTTGAATATCTTCAGGTTGCTCTTCGTCCCAAATGCGACAATTTTGCTTGGTCAAATACGCATTGAGCCAGAAATTGGCCTCATCGCTTAACAAAATTTGGTTCGAGAAAGTCGAATCTCCTTTGAACTTTTCAAGAGCCCACAGAGCGAAGCGATGTCGCTTGGGAAGGTCGACCGGCTTCAGTTTTTTCACAAGCTGTATTTTGTAGGCTTTCAAATTAAGATATCGACGCAACATGCGCCAAGTCATTCCATACGTTGCTGCGATCGTCGCCGAATCGACTCTCCACGGTCTTCGGGTACACCCTCAGCTAAGGGCGCTTTATTTTCTTCACTGCGTTCTGGACGTGGTTTATTCCATCGAATATTACCAAATATAAATATTCCAATAGAAGGGTGTTAAGATGGGTGATTGTGTTGCGAATAGTATGCTCAGTAGGCCGATTATTTTGACCATAAGTTGAACGAAACGCGCGAAATACATTCTTTACAGAACGTGAAGTTTCGTAAGAAAGTTGAATAATTTGTAAATGTTTTTCAGGCGTAAGTCTTTCCATGATGAAATGCCAAACATTGCTGAACAAAAATAACTCGACAGCTTGACGCGACTCACGCGTGTTCTGTCAAAAAAGGCTATTGAAAAAAGTACCTCTACTTAGATCATTCTTTATATCTCCCTTACACCAAGCTGTCCAGATGTGAGGTTTTGCATCGGAAATCCGTCAAAAAAGAATGTGGAAACGTGAAATTCGGTGTTCTACAGACTTGAACTCAAGTTAGTATTGACACTAAAAAGGCACAAAAAAGTTATAGTTTTTAACAAGTTGGCCTCAAAATCGATGTCATTTTCGTTGATTTTTATTAAAATCCTCAATTTCTCTTGAGAAATTCACTTGAATCAAAATGTATAAAATGTTGCACAAAAAAAGAGTATTGTTTTTTAATAAATAAGTTTTCTCACTACATTATGCACTGTGTTTATCGCCACACATTGTCTCCAATAATAACCATTGCTTAAGTATTCGCCCACTTCTTCTAAAGCGGCTGCTTCATTACATAAAATAAACTATACTCGCACCCGTGAGTTAAACTCACTGAAGTTACCATTAGCGATGTGAGTCTATCAAAAGTCAGATTTCGAAAAACTTTTATTATTTGCTCTTTCGCGTTTCTTTTATATGTTTTTTTCTTCTTCTTCCATCTTCCATCTTCTCACATTTTACTTGAATAAATTTTCCTTCTCAACCACTTTTTGTGTTTTCAACCATTCAACAAGTTGGTAGCAAGATGAATCGCTTTCACTATAATCCACATACATGACTACAATTTGCAACAATTTGTCATGGTACCAAAGTCAGCGAAATCAACAAGCAAACACGTGCGCATATGTAACCAGCAGTGTAACATCTAGCTGATTGAGAAAAGTAGTAGCTGCACTAGTCCGAAAAATAGCGAAATGGTTGATTTACGTGACTAATATTTATTTTCTATTCTTTTTTAATTTTTGGGGATTAATTTTTAAGGTGATACAATACTGTACCAGTATCAATTTTTCCTCTTTCGAAGTAGATATCTTTGAACTAAATCTTGAAAATTCTAACTCTTTGGACGTTTTCGTATCACTGACTGACTGGCTTACCTTACTTAATCTCGAAGTAGTCCTCACCTAGTTCATTTGACCACAGGGTGAGGCTGCTGCTAAATTCTTATAAATGTGAGAATCGTATGCACATGAGTGAGCAGCTCTGGTTTAAGGACAAATGTTTATATGAGTAGGTATATATATATATATTGTGTGTGTTTGGGTGTGTGCGATTCCGTTTAACTTGTCGAAGAAAACAGATTGCTTTTGCCATAGCGCCGCGCTCAATAGATAAGTGATACAAAGAAAGTAAAAAAGAATGAGTCGCTTACAACAATAGACAAAGCGAAAAGGAAAGCTTGGTTACAAGAAAGTGCTGTTGATTTGGTGGAAATGAGTAAAGTGATTCAAGTGAAATAACTTTCGGTGAAATGAAAAGAATGCCGCAAATTGAGTGTGGCACCGCACACACATGTGATGAACATTTTTGAAGCGAATATGTAGAACATAACAAAAATGAACAAGTTTAAAATTTAAACTAACTTAAAATAAAATAAATGAAATAAAAAATTTAAAAAGTTAAACAAAATTAAATATAAATAAATAAATTTAAAAAAAAATCTAATTAAATGAATTTAAATAATATAATAAACTGAAAAAATTAAATTAAAATAAAATACAAATAAAGAGAAAAATTAAAATAAATAAAATAAAATAAAATAAAACAAAATAAAATAAAATAAAATAATATAAACCTTAATTTAATTAAATGATTTTAAATAAAATATTAGTCGAAATATAACAAGTAATTTTATATTAAAAAATAAAATAAAATTAATAATTCAAGTAAAATAAATTAAAATATTATTTAAAAAATAACTCAAAGTAAAATAAAACAAAATGAAATGAAATAAACTTAAACTGAATTTAAAAAATAATTATTATAAAAATAATAAATAACACAAAACATAAAGTAGAAAAATAAAACAAATCATATAATTTTAAGCAAAACAAAGCAATATAAAGAAATAAAATAAAATAATATATAAAGAAAAAATATAAAATAATATTGAATAAAATAAAAAAATAATTGGACAATCAAGAAATAAAATAAAATAAAATAAAATTCAAAGAAACCAACGCAGAAATAAATTCAAATACATTAAAATAAAATAAATGAAATTAAAATAATTTAATTAATTAATTTTTCGAGCTGTATCAGACCATATTTTGTTCTTGGAAAAAACTGAAAAAAGTACAACAGTCTGAGCAGTAGAAGTTGTAGCTAAATGGTGATCCAAGTAGAGGTACTTTCTTCAATAGCCTTTTTTTGACAGATCACGCGTGAGTCGTGTCAAGCTCTCATATTTTTTTTTTTTACAATATTGTTTGCCATTTCATCACGGAAAGACTCACGCCTGAACATTCAACTTTATTATGGAAATTCACGTTCTGTAAAGATTTCGTGCGCTTCGCTCAACTTCTGGTCAAAATAATCGGCCTAATGAGCGTACTATTCGCAACAACATCACCCATCTTGAGACCCAGCATTCATTATTGGATAATATTCGACCGAACATACCACGTCCAACATGCAGTGGAGAAAATATAGCGGCCGTAGCTGAAGACCGTGGAGAGTCGATTCGGCGCCGTTCGTAACAACTCGGACTGACGTATGGAACGACTTGGCGCATTTAACGTCGGGATTTTAAATTGAAAGCGTACAAAATACTGCTTGTGCAAGAATTAAAGCCACATGATCCTCCCAACCGACATCGCTTCACTGTATGGGCTCTTGAAAAGTTCCAAGAAGATTCGACGTTTTCGAACCAAATTTTGTTCCGCAATGAGGCATATTTCTGGCACAAGCAAAATTGCCGCATTTGTGACGAAAAGCGACCTGAAGAGATTCAAGAGCTGCCATTTCATCCAGAAGAAACAACGGTTTGCTGTGGTTTTTGGGCCGGCGGAATCATCGGTCCATATTTCTTCAGAAATGATACAGGTGAGAACGTAACCGTAAATGGCGACTGTTATAGGGCCATGATAACCGACTATTTGATGCCTGAAGTTGAACCTCGTGATCTCCGTGACATTTGGTTTCAACAAGACGGCGCCACTTCCCACACATCGCATCAATCAATGAATTTATTGAGAGAACACTGCAGTGAGCAGATAATTTCACGTTTTCGGCCGGTCGATTGGCCATCAAGATCGTGTGATATCACATCTATAGACCTTTTCTTGTGGGGATATGTAAAGTCTAAAGTCTATGCGGATAATCCCGCTTCGATGCAGGTCTTGCAGCAAAACATCACGCGTGTGATTCGTAAGTTACGAGTCGAAATGCTCGAACGAGTCAACCAAAATCAGACTCAACGGAAGAACCATCTTAGACGTAGCGGCGGCCAACATTTGGAAGAGAGAGTCTTCAAAAATAAAGGTCAAATATTGTTCTTTCGAATGATAATAAACATTGCCCATTAAATTCGAATTTTGTATTTTTTCTTTCTTTAAAATTGAATTGAATGCGCGTCTGCAGTATACAAAATTTTACGCTCTAAAAGATTCTTTGGCGAGCTTTTGACCCAAAACCTCATATCTGAACAAATCAATTGTAGGGGGCTTATTATATAGCAGTCCAATTTCGATTATTTTCAGTACGAATGTTTATTCTATTTGAGTAAAGTACTAAGTATCACGCCCTAGATGTTTTTGTATATGTTAAATTTTGACAAAAGCCTCCTATCTGAGCAAAATCTTTGTATGGGAGCTATATGTTGCAGTTGTCCGGTTTCGATGAATTTCAGAACCAATATGCATTATATATGTGTATTGTACCAAATTTCACGTTCTTAGGTACTTTTTATGGTGAATTTATGACCCAAAATTTCAAATCTGAGAAATCCGTCGTATAGATGCTAGAGTCGTCTGATCTGGTCAGTTCCGATAGGTGGTTTTTTGAAATATCTTAAAAAACGAGAAACTAGTTTGCGTTCAAAAAGATAGACGGATAGACGGACTGAAGGACAGATGGACAGGTCGTCATACTGATACGATCGGTATAAATTTCAGGGTGGATCTATCTTTTCTCCTTCTGATACTTACATACATAATTGGGACTAAAGCTAATACACCATTTCATGTACGTGAAAGGTATAAAAAATACCGAGCTGGACTTCTTTAATTTTTAACGAATTTTCTTCCATATTATTCAGATTTCTGGTAGGGGACCTGATATTGCTACAGAAGTCAGAAGAAGGACCTTTTTTACTGAAGAGAAGTGCTAAAGTGTACTTTTAACTACGCAAGTTATCTATTGCATATACAGAACAAAATAGTTTTTATGTGTTTGCTGGAAGGCAGATTTTCTTATGGATATAAGCCGAAATTTATGCTGAGATTTACGTAATATGTAGCCAAGCTTATGAATTTACTTACGCAAGTATATTACATAAGCACATACGTACATATGTAATACACGAATGATCATACTGCTCTAAAGCTACATATATTAATGATGACGACAATAACAACGAAAACCACAACAACAACTCTAGCTTAGTGTAACTAAAATAGAAATCCGGTTTAATGTCTAATTCGATTATTTGTCCTACATAATACGCCCCTTCAGTGCAAAATATATTTCATTACTTCATCTAATGTGTCCCTACTGTCATTTGTATTGATTTGGCATCATCCGCATTTAACTTGACTTGAGCCTAAATCGATAATAATTACTATGCGTTTAATGCTGGAAAACAACTTTGACTTTCCATTGCTGTAGCATCACAGTCGCAATCCCAAATAAAGTGGCTTACATAACAGACGTGCTTACTTCAAAAATGTTTGTGTGCGTGTGCGTATGTGACTTGGTATGTATAAAAATTTTGTGTGGCTTTACGTATAATTTTCCATACGTATATACATGTATATATGTATGTATGTATGCAACATCTTATGTAACTCACTCAGTCATCCTACATCGGTGTTGTGCAGAACATTTATACGCATTATTGCCAGCTTATTGGATTTGTTTTCATTGATTTTTGGACAAATAGGATTTCAATTTTGATTAATCGCTCCCAAAAAGTGTAGTCGTCAGTTGGTTGGTGAGGGTTACAGTGTGGTTACTTCAATGTTGGTACTTCCATGTATGGATAATCACTTATATGAGTAAATATGAGTGCAAATCAATGTGTGCGCTTGTGTAATCATAAGATTTTGTTGATTTCATTACTTGCTCAAGTGATTTTTGTTTATACATAATAAATCATATTCGTCAAGAGAATTGCTTTAAAAGTGGGCTAACGGTTTTAGGTCGATCTTAGTCAGCGAAACACTCTTGATTTTATTGGTTTTTTTTTAATTATTCCGCGAAATTTTTTTTTTATTATTTATTTCATTTCAAATCCAAAAAAAAACTTGTTATTATTCAGCAACGATCAGTTCTCAAATAAATAGCTTATATTGGTCTGTAAAGCAGCGGATTTAGGTTAGTGAATAGCTTTGTTTGCTAGGATCTGTAAAACGTAGGACAAGTCCCCATTATTTAAGTAGTTAGTATAAACACTTCTGAGAACACGCTTGAGAGTCTCATTTCGAATTAACTCATATAATTTTTTGGTTTAAATGAAGGAATGCAAGGAATAACAATAGTACTTAATAACTAGTATGACATAAGCGAGCTTCTGTGCGCCATGTTTGAATCGAATCAAACATTCCTCAGGCCCGCTCTGTATGTTATCTGTGTTCCCATATACCAGACGGCGCTAAGATCTGAACAATCTATGAAACATATGTATTCTTGGCGCTCTGTAACCACTCAAGTGATTTTTGGTCGAGCTCCTCCTCCAAATCGTGGTTTTATGTCTTGATTTTTTTATCAACAAATAGGGAGATCTACAGTTTAGTTTAAGCCGCATCCGAATGGAGGCAATACATTCAGAGGGCTTGTCATTCCCTGCTGAGCAGCGACCCCAATTAAAAAAGTTGATTTTCTATAATTTAGTCTGTTGTTCGAACCAGGATTGTTACTAAGTGAGTTCATTGCAGCTTGTCTTCAGCAAAGAGCAGTGTTTTGGTGTAACTTTAACTCATCTAAATTATTATCAACAAAAATTTACGTTATGGAAGGTAGAAATGCAGTCTTCAGAATATTTATTTACTTTTTACTATCTGGGTGGTCTTCATTATCGAACATTTTGCCAACCACATCAACAACTTTACAGCCACAGATCATAATACTAAACCCAGCAAACATGACTGTGGGAACCACACAATCTGTGTGATTTTTTTTTTCATCCTGTCATTTTTTAAATATTGCAACTGGTTCACTAAATTCCTGCAGGAAGGTATACGATATCAATTTTTTAATATTTTCAATATTTTTTTTTTTTTCGAAGGTAAACTTAAGAACTTTTTCCCTGTAGATATTCTAGAAAGATAAGATAATCTTACCTCGAAATTAAATTGATCGGAACACGGTACATTCGACTAACAATTTCTGTAAAATATTGATATTAAATAGCCCATTCCAAGCGCGAACTGAGTTGATTTAGCCATGTCCATCTGTCCGTCGGTCTGTTTGAGATACTTTAACCAAACATGCTGGGAGATGCACATATACGTTTAAATCGAACCAATATATCATATATATGATCAGTTTTTCAGACTTGAAATTTTGGTTTAAAAATCCGTAAAAAAAATTTAAGAGCTTGAAATTTGGTATTCTATTGACGTAAATTCAAGTTGATATTGACACAATCGAATTTGCAATAATTTTGATATGTTCATGAAAGGTATAAAGGCTTTGGCATGGCTGAAGACAGCCTTTCTTTCTTGTTCCTATATAAAAGATTTAATACATTTGAAAAAGAATTTATAAAGCTTCCAAACGAAAATATTCATAACTATGCCATTATGGAGCCATTTCCAGGGACCCTTCGGAAAAAGATGTGTCCGCGTTGACATTCGAACTCATGAAAAGAAATACATCATTCAAAGTATTGTCCGTGGGAAGCATCTACTTCATCCTATCTCTCCGGTAGTTATCGAATACCATCTCTAAAAAAATTTCATCCCGACCTCGATGTAATCATCTGGCGGTGGACAACCAAATCGTTCTTCATCCATAGAAAACGCTAGTAGTCGGAAAGAGCAGAATCTGGAGAATACGGCGGGAGGTATAAGACCTCCCATTTTAGCATTTCCATGTAGTTTTTGGTCTATAAAACAAAGTGAGGCCAGCATTTTCATTTTGCGTTATCAATGCACGATTCAAAGGCATCAGCTGTAGTCGATAACGATTTCGGTTTGCGTTTGGCACGAATCTTGATCCAGAGAAGCCTCCAATCCCTCATATTCAAACTTTTTGTGTTTGTTAGGACGCTCCTTGTCTTCAAGGCTAAAGTCATCAATTTTAAAACGTCGAAATCACTCTCTCCATGACTAGTCGATCGGCGCAGATCCACCACAAACTTCCACAAGCATTCAGTGGGTTTCAGATGCCATTTTCTTTTAATTGAAATGCTAGACAAATCAAAATTTCTACAAACTCTGTTTGTGTAACATAAAACCGGAAATTTTTGAAACAAAAAACAATGTTCTTCTCAGAAACAGATACTAATGATTGATTGACTAATGACTGATTATTAGTGAAAGAATTCCAGAAAAGATAAGCGCCTTCAAGATCTGCCCCAAGATGCAGATTGAACATTTTTATGAGAACGGACCGAATTAATATATCCAACGAATATTTTAGTTAATATCATAAACTAAACAAAAGAAAAAAATTTAAATTTGAAGTTTTACAGAACTTTTTACAAAAAAAATTCAAACTTTTCAAAACCTTTTTTTTTTTCAACTCGAAAAAAACTTTCGTCCAATATCTCGAACATTTGTTTAAAACTTCATCAAGATCGGTTGAGCAGTTTTCGAGAACTTTTAGCAACCGAGTTTCGAGGAAAACGCGCTGAAATTTTTGAGTAACACACCTTACTTTAAACACACAACTTCCAAGGTTGTAACGCCGAAGCTACTATGTGGAACAACTTGAAATTTAGAGTAATATTCTCGAGATTTTTTTTGTTTTTAATTAATAAGGTAATAAAAAATTGAAGCTTTTGAAGCTGTGGAGCCCATGTAACTTATTAAGTCTCCTATTTTAATTCGCAAAAACAGTAATGAATTATTTTCATAATTTCTAGCTAAAAGCGTCCATTAATTGCCTTTTCGGGTAATTTATAGACAGGAAAACTTATTTAGATTTCAGTTTCAATTCATTTCTCTTATCTACGTCAGTTCGTCTCTGCACTGCTTTAAAAGTATATTCAATGTAATATTGTTACAATTTTTCTTTTAACACAAATAACATATAGGCTTTTCACCTAGTGGCGAAACCATCCTCGTATTCAAAATTTTCAACTTTTCCCACGTTATCGGGTATCGGTTTGACGGGATTCAGAGCGGTTGTCGTTTTGTATCGACTATTTATTTTTTATCTTACTTATAAAGGATCTTCAATGAGTTCTGTCCATATCATCTGATCCAAACACTTATTAACCTATCTTTCCATTATTACAAGTCAACTAAATATGAAAAGGGAAATAATAAACTTTTCTTTCCAAAATACTTGAATTTTTTGTATTTTTGTATTTGTATTGCATCCTGCAGCTGTGCAAAATAGTCAAGAAACCAAATTTTTAGGCGGAATTAGAGAAAAGCACATTTGCTTTAAAAAAAAAACAAGTTTTTGCTACAAAAAAAAATATATTTTTAATTAGAATCGGCAAAAACCCATGACTAAGACAAAATGAAATTTTCTTAAGAAGAATATATTGAATATTACCAAATAGAATATAAAGACAATCCTAATAAAGTTCCCGTGTCGAAGTATAACAATAGAAAAGGCGATTTTTCATGGACATTGCTGTTGACAGCTGAATTTGTGCAACCAATATAAAAGCAAAAAAAAAAAAAAAATACTGCGTAAACAGTTTCCATGAAATGCTGTAAGAAAAAAGTGAGACCGAAGCATATTTCTAGGCGCAAAAAATGCTTTATACTAGAGATCGCTTCTATAGATGATTGAAACGTAACGTAATAAGTGTATATATACTACACAAACATATTTGCGCTTATATTTCAATATATTCAACTCCACTGCCACAATCTCTGGCAATGATATTATTAAGATTGTTAAAAGCCAAAGATATTGATTTATGCAGATAAGCTCCATTATAACAAAGTGGCAGGTAACAACGAACGAACGAATGAGCGAACGAGCGAAGGAACGGAAGAAAGAAGTAGGCAGAAGATAGCAGGCAACAGGCAACAGGCAACAAGCAGTAAGTAGTAAGCTAGTCGCCACAAAACATATACACATAATATCGTACATATCTACTAAGTAATACAGCAACCTCGGCATACGCCAAGTAGACAGCGTGGCATTGACTTTGTGCTTCAGCTGTGTATGGTGTTTGGGGTTTGAGGCAACCAAAGAGCTTTGCAATTGACACAGTGTGAAAGTCAGCTATCCCAGGCATTGTCTGGAGTTGTGGGAGGATGCAAAACTGAATAAAATCGAAAGCAACGGTTGATATGTTTTAAGGATTTTTTTTTTTTTTTTTTTTTTGTAATTTTTTTCCACTTTTTATACAGCCCAATCCCAACACCTTAGCTTTACTTGTCTTAGGCTTTTTGTTATTTATTCTTCATTATTTTGTAAATTCTCTCTTTTCGTTTGTTGTTGAAGGCGCGTTTTAATTCGTTTCGGTAGGCTGGCATATATAAAAGCGAGTTTTTTTATTTATTAATTTTTTTCTCTACAGTCTTTCATCTGTGAGGCAGCTATTGTCGGCTATACATAAGTGTTTGATGTAAGTAATTTTACATTTTATATTTTTGGATTTTTTGTTTTTTTGTGATATGAGTGACTGATATTGGCAGCGAAGTTAATCAAAGAAAAACATTAATGCAAAACTCGTTAACAAGCAATAATGGCAGAACAAAGGTGAGAAGAAGTAGAATTAGTAGAATGCCAATGGGGAATTGGATCGACTTAGCTAGTGAATATATACCCTTTTAAGGGATTTTTTTTGTACAATGTATTTTTAGATGAGTTTCAATTAGTTAAAAAAATTAAAAAGTTTTAATGCAATTTCACTCATTTTTCCCCTCTAACGTTTATATAGTGATTTCGTTTCTACCAAAAAAATTTCCGTATTGCGTGAGCTTCTCCCTGGACGGCTAGTAATCGCTGGGAACCAAATCTGTTGAATATGGTGGATGTGGGAACAATTCATATGGTTTGTGATCTTATTTTTGTTTTAGATTAACAGTGAGCACGACTGACACTCAGAATGGACTAAATCTCCTCACTGCCATGTGTTCATACCAACACGTTGTTTTAATATCTTTATGTGTATGCTCCGAAGGCCTTAATATTTCACTCTCTTTACGTTTACCAAACACAGATAATATTTTCTAAGCGTAAGTACAGGATATAGAAAGGGCTTGTACAATGGTAATGAATGATTACGGGAGTGCAGGTGTCCAAAATAATACGGTCCTTTCTCAAAAGACGGATCCTCTTGCAAGTTTTGGCCGCTCTTGGAAGTGGTTACTTATTCCATTTAAAGGGTTTATCATCTGGCAACAATAAGTAGTGTACATCGGCGTTTCTTTCTGACAAGAACATTGTTTTTTTGCCTCTACGAAGATGTTCGGATTTGTGTTAAATATACAGCATTTGCTGGAAGTTATGATTTTTTAGTTTAATTGGTAGAAAAGTGCATTTAAAGTCCAGCGAATGCCTTTGGAAGTTTACGGTAAATCTGTGTCAACCGACAAGTCATGCAGAGAGTACTTCCGACTATTCACAAAGTTTAAAGATTTGAGGAAAAGGCTTCAATTTTTTGTTTCAAAATCCATGTCAAATGCAAACTTATTGGGAGTGACTTAGCATATAATTTCCATTCGGTTAAAGCAATTTGAATTTATTCAAAACCACAGAAATCGGATGCCATACCAGTTGAAGCCGAGAGAGATGTCGAAAGGCGATTTTTAACCTCAAAACTGTGTGATGTACTATGAGCTGCTAAAACCAGGCCAAAATATTGATGCGAAACGTTATCGACTATAACTAATGCGTTTGAGCCATGTCTTGTGCAAGAAACGGCCAGAAAAGAAAGAAAAGGCGTGGCAAGGTGATTTTGCAACAGAACAACGATTGGCTTACAACCACAATTGCTAATCATTGGTTCTTGAGCAGCACATATTAAAAATGGATCTACGACATAGCTCTGAACTTGAAAGGAATAAGTAAACAATAGTTTATTTTCTCTGTAAGCACCGAGGTCTTTCTAAAATTTGGCAAAGGACATTTAGAAACCCTTAGCTACCAAGCCATGAATGGCTATCTAGCGTAAGGATTGGGCCTAAACAAGTAATTTTATCGAAATTACCAAATAGTTGGATCTCAGCGAAGAAATTTATAGCAGAATAAACTGGAAATAACGGCAGTGCACATAGATTGAACTCTCACTTAACTACCTTCCAAAACGTGCGTGAATCCGTCATGTTTCCTTGTGTGCTTGCGTCTCGAAGCCTTTCTATTAAGCCGTTGCAGGAGTTGGTGGATTCGAAACTTCTCAGTGATGATGCGGTTTGATGTATAATGTGTGAGAGAATATTTAAAAAGTCGCAGCTTTTCAAGGAATAAATAAATAATGTGAAAGTAGCATGGCCATTGCTACAATGATCTAGCGAGTATGAGTACATGCGGAACAAGAACAGCCAGTATTTAGATACCCTATGGGTCTAGGTTTTCTATTAACCGATCAAAGATTCTCACAGCATTTTTGGTTGACTTCTATAGCAGGCTATGGATGTTGTGTGAATATCTGATTATAGTAATTTTCCAACTTTCCGATGCCATTTTTGCAGCACGATTTGTCTTTTGCTTCAAAATAGACCTCATTTTCGGCGATCATCCTTCATTCGACGAAAATTTCTCCTTTGAGATCTGAGAACAGGAAATAGTCGCTGGGGGTCAGATTGGATGCAGAAGCAATTCGAAGCCCACTTCATGGATTTCTGTCTTCGATTTGCCTGATTTGTGACACGGTGAATTGTCTTGTTGAAACAGCACTTTCATTTTTCTTCAAATTCGGTCGTTTTTCGGCGATTTCGTTCTCCAAACGGTCAAATGATGCTACGTAGTAGTCGCTGTTGATGGTTCTTTCTTCTTCAAGGTAGTCAATGAAAATTATTCCATGCACATCCCAACGCCATAACCTGCGACTGCTGCGTTTTTCCACGCTTTGGAGCGGGTTCATCGTGCGCAGTCCACTCGCACTTAGGAGTAAATGATGGAGCGAGTTTTCATCCCTCGTCACATATCGACGCAAAAGAGACAACGGATTGCTAACTAACTAACAACTATGGCTAACTAATAATCTTAAAAAAATTAATTCTAGTAACGCCATCTATGTGTCATACCGGGGACTTTCCAATAGACATGTTACGAATACTTGAGTTGATTTCGTGACCAGCTTTTAGATGGCAAAGGCACTTTAGCGTATGGTAGTTCACCTGGTAGTAGCTTCTTCTACGAAATTTCACCTGCGATCATAATCTGGAACCACAGGATCGGTCTTTTCAAGAGGTAAGGCCTTAGTGGGGATAGAGTTGACCTCTGCCGCCCCGATTTTGATATAGCCACCAAGTGACGTATTCAAAGTACGACAAAGCTTTGGCTAGGTCTCGGATCCTACAAAAGGATAAAACAATTTCCGGAGTATAAAATTACAAATCACACAAAGAAAATTGCAGACTTATTCCCAAATCATACATACTTATATATGGTATCAATACAACAATAATTATTACGGAGAATTACTTATAAAAAAATATGTATTTTAAGGGAGACTCTGATCGTATTTCTGATCAAAGATCCTCAGAAAAAGCTCTCAGCCGTTCCTAAGGCGCACTCTTTAAAAATTTTAGGTTGATCTTGGCCGAAAATCACTTCAAGCGCTAAATTTATATGATTTAGAATGGAAAGCTCGCTTAAACTATTTCTCAACTCAGACCAATAAATATAATTTAGGATAAGAAATTGCCTCAGCAACATAATTTCCTATGAGAGAAAATTATCTCAAATGTATTTTTCGACATCATCAGTACTTTAAGCAGCAACAATTCAGCCATCCTAAGCCATCAGACACCACTGGATATACTTAAATTGAAAACTGCGATGAACATCAAATTAGCTTAAAGCATATAAGAATAACCTTTACAACCCAGAACAGACATTTACAAGAATTTTTCATATAAAATAACTGTACACACGTAAGAGTAAGAACAAGGGAGATTGCATAAAGTGTGACAAAGGCACGCATACAAATACGGGCATATATATATATGTTCGACATATAAACGCATGAGTTATACACAGTGAGGTACAGCGGATTGCTTGCAATGCCGCGAAAGCCACATCAATTTATGCAGAGAATTCGACAGCGCCACCCGTCGATAGCAATAGGGAGCGTTAGAGAAGACATGAAAGTGTTGAAGGTGGAGGAGAAGCGAGAGTAGGAAGAAAAAAGCAAAACAAACAAAAAAATGTGCCGAACATGTCAATGACAGCGCTGGTAAAAATAACAACTACGCTCGAGCGCAACCAGCGAAATAACAAACGAGAACCGCAAGAAAAAATTGGCCAAGATGACATGGCAGCAGCAGCTAAGGCAATAACAACAACCAAAATAACAACTATAGCAACAGTGTAACACAAAAATAAAATAGTCAATACAAAGAAGAGAATAAAAAGTAAAAAATAAAAAATAAAAAATAAAAAATAAAAAAATAAAAAATAAAAATAGAAGAAAAAGCAGTGACGTGTTGCTGAGGGTGAGCATACGAGTATAACGTGCATATGGAGCAGGGAGTGTCACTTAACTTGGCGTATAATGAGTGTAAGAACATGAAATGAAATTAAGTGGGTGTCGGCATTGAATTTTATGAGAAACACATATGCACACTTCGACTACAAACACACATGCATACATACAAACAAGCACAATTTATGCAAAAGTCCTTGTCTACAGAAAAAAAATTTGAAAAAAGTGAAAAAAAAGTCAATAATAACGTCGCCAGTGTCTCGCACTCTCTCTCTCTCTCCCTCTCTCTCTCTTTCTCTCGCTGTCCCTTTCTCTCTCTGCCAACCGCTGTATTTTCATATGTATGTATATACTTGTGACGCTCCTATCAGTGTCAACGACAGTTATACTACATAACGTTATCACTACTACTACTTTTTATGTGAATATGAGTGAGTATATATCTTTGTAATCATTCGTCTCGGTGTCAACCACCAACTGTGCATCGATTTACTACATATAAAGCTCCGTGTTAGCCAAGGCATGGGGTGATTACCCTCAGCTCAGCATGCTGTATACATTTAATGCCTTAATAAGTAACTTAGTACACCTCAATATCTCCGTTGTCTCGTCATACTTATAGAAATAGTTACATGTCCATATATACGTAACAGTTTACATACATACAAATTTTAGTTAAGCGCTTATTTAGTGGTCTGCTCGTTTTACTTAAGCTACACTTTGTCGCTAAACTTGTGGAGGTTAAGTAGCAATTGCTTTAACATTTTCTTCTTTTTTTTTTGTGGGGTGTAGCTGAGATCAGCGTATTTCGCTGCATTCAAGTGTAGCCACACACCATTTATCGAACATATTGTTGTGAATTAATTTTTTTTTTTTTTTTTGAGTACAAGCAATTTAATCATTTCGAAAAAAAAAAAACTTTTATATGTGTTCGCAGTTGTTCTCATATTTTTTTGTCACAAAAGAAATATATTTATAAAAACCCTAAAAAAGCTACTCCACAAACTCTTATAAATTAATTTAGAATTTTAAACGAATTTTTAAGAAAAAAAAAGTACCAAATAATGCATAAAAAACGGAAATCTTACGGTAAATCCACGGTATTGTGTGAAAGAAAAAAGCCCACAATCAACGAACTGATCGGCCCTTATCATTGTGGCTTTAGACCTGGAAAATCATCCATTGACCAGATATTCACCACGCGCCAAACATAGGAGAAGACCCCACCTTTTAATCGATTTTAAAGCTACCTTCGACAGCACGATAAGGAACTGCTTCTACGCCGCTATATCTGAATTTTATATCCCCACAAAACTCATACGACTATGGAAACTGACCCTGAATAATACCAGAAGCGTAGTCAGAATTGGAATGGACCTCTCCGAGCCGTTCGATACCAAACGAGGTTTGAGCCGGAATGACTCTTTATCGTGTGATTTCTTCAATTTGATGCTGGAGAAAATAATATGAGCTGCAGAGCTAAAAACAGAGTACAATTCCTTGCGTATACCGATGATGTTGATATCATTGGCCATAACAATCGTTCTGCTTTCTCCATTTTAGATAAAGAATTGAAGCGAATAGCTCTGGTATTGAACGAGAGATGAAAAAATATCTCCTGTCATCAAATAAATAGTCATTGCATTCGCGACCTGGCTCCCAGGTCACTGTTTACAATTATAACTTCGTAGTTTCAGATAATTTCGTCTGCCTAGAAACCAGCATTAATCTTCAAAAAAAATATAAAATCGTCAAAAAAACATGCATTACAGTAAAATTGGTATGTTCATGAAAGGCTTCAGCAAGGCCGAAGTTAGCACATTCTTCTTGTTCTTGTTCTCCAATTGGCTTATCAGTCTTCAGGCAATGATTGAATTCGTTCTGTTGAGCTTCTTTCATATCATGTCATGTGCCGCTAAGTTTTGACTAATCCTTCTATTGGCATCATTAGTTTTACTTATAGTTGGTAGAACAATGTGTGGACATTAATATTTCTAGATCGAAAGCTAGGAAACAGCACTGACTCTGGCATTCAGTGAGACAGGCTTCAGTACAAACTTTATATTTTTTTGGGTTCCATACTTTTTTGTTAAAAAAGTTGATTTGATTTTTCTAAATAAATATTCGTTTGGTAAAGCGTATTGTATTAGCCGTGCGGCACTAATTTTCAAAGATTTTGAATAATTCGCTCCAGTATTTCAATTTCATATTCATTAGCATGCTTTTCTATATATTTTAAATTAGCTGACCCGGCCAGACATTGCTGTGGCTTTCTGTATTTTCTCCAATTTTTATTCTAATTGGGGTTGTAAATGGTCTTAAAAGTACTAATTAAGCAACATATAAATCAAAATTTTTAATTTTTAATTATTTTGTACGTACGTATTAGTACGTGCGCTTCGCTAATTCACTATACGAAAATGTCTGTATGAAAGCTTCAAACTAAAACGAGGGCAGTCTTCGGTCGCAGAAAAATTACATGACGTAGCGAAAAAAATACCCACGGACCTTGCTTACGTTAAGATTATCCTAATTGTTGTCTATCTGTCGGTGATCCCTTTCCCGTAAAGAAATTTTTGTAGCAAATTGAACTTTTTTCCTGATCCATGGTACATTTAGACATATCATCTAAAAAATTTACCAAATCGATGCCTGGATATCATCATTAACGTAAATCGAACCACAAATACGATTTTTTCGAATAGGTACACGAAATTTCATTGAAAAGGGTTCAGCCGTTTTGGAGGAGTTCGGTTACAGACACTGCGACAGGAGAATTTTATATAAATATATACGATTTAGAATAGGTCGGACCATGGTCTACTTCCCGGAGAGAAAATTAGTGTTCTGCTATTCTAAGCAAAAACCTCTGTACCAAATTTCCAGCAACTTGAAGAATAAATACGATTTTTCGAATAGGTCAGTACTAGGTGCACATACCGCGGATATGTGACTGATGCAAAAAACAGATAAAAACAATACTTGATGCGGATTATAAATCATGCTAAAATTTCAGCTACTTCGATGCAGAACGTTTTGAGTTTTTGAAGCGTACACAAACAAACATAGCATTTATCCATTTCGAGGATCCTACTTTAAAAGAAAACACAGAAAAATTAAATTTAATGGCATGGAGAATGTTAATTATCATTCGAAAGAACATCCTTTGGCATTTATTTTTTGAAGATTATCTCTTTCAAATGTTGGCCGGGACTACGTCCCATCCGTTGAGTTAAATTTTCGATGACTCGTTCGAGCATTTCGACTCGTAACTGGCGAATGTTACGCACGATATTTTGCTCCAAGGCCTGAATCGAAACGAGATTGTCCGCATAGACCTTAAACTTTGCATATCCCCACAGGAAATAGTCTAACGGTGTGATATCATACGATCTTGGTGGCAAATTGACCGGCCCAAAACGTGGAATTACCTGCTCACCAAAGTGTTCTCTCAATAAACTTATTGATTGTGGGAAGTGGCGCTGCGTCATCTTGTTGAAACCAAATAAGGCGAAGATTCAGAGCTTCAATTTCAGGCATCAAATAATCGGTTATCATGGCGCGATAACAGTCGCCATTGACGGTTACGTTCTCAGCGTCATTCATTTGAAAGAAATATGGATCGATGATTTAATCGGCTCACAAACCACACCAAACAAAATGCGGCAATTTTGCTTGTTTACATACCCACTGAGCCAGAATAAATGGGCCTCATCGCTGAACAAAAGTTGCCTCGAAAACGTCGGATCTTCTTGGGACTTTTCAAGGGAAGGTCGAGCGGCTTCAGTTCTTGCACAAGCTGTATTTTGCAGTCCGAGTTGTTGCGAATGGCGCTGAATCCACTATCCACGGTCTTCGTGTTCGCTCTCATTTACAGCCGCTATATTTTCTTTACTGCTTGCTAGACGTGGTCTATTCGGTAGAATATTATGCAATAAAGAATTCTGGGTCTCAATATGGGAGATGTTGTTGCGAATAGTACGCTCAGCGCACGAAACGCATTCTTTACAGAACGTGAATTTTCATAATAAAGTTTAATGATTTGTAAACGTTGTTTAGGTGTAAGTCTTTATATAATGAAATGCCAAACAAAACTGATCAAAAAACACGATTCACGCAGTATCTGTCAAAAAAGGCTATTGATAAATGTGCCTCTACTGGGAACACCCTTTATTTATAGATACCAGCCTTTTTTCAAATTTTTTTCTTTTTTTAATTGTTTATTGCGGTCTGTAATTGTTTGTGATTGTAAACTAATGAGCTTTGTTCGAAAGGTCTTTCTTTCTTTTTTTTCGAATAGAATATTTTGTTTTACGATAAAGAAAAATGGTAGAAATGACAGCTGTTTCAGAGATCACCACTTCACTTCACCAGACTTCTTATTGGAAGTGCGTGAATTATTTTTATTAGTTTTATTTTCTCTTAGAGGATGTTTACAAAATTACTACTTGCTATCAAATTTGCTGTGATTTTTGCGATTATAAAATTTTCACTTTTGTATATTTAATTATAAACATATATTTCCGGCAAAAGAATATAATTCAAAAATCGTAGTTCGATGTTGAATGTATAATATAAAATTATTTTACATTGTTGAATTAAAATAAACACATTTTAGAAAAAAATGAATAAATAACTGCTACATGTAGAAAAAATTATATTCAAAAAAATTTGCATACAAACTAAAAATAATAAATTAATGCAACGAATGCTGTGCTATTTAACACGCTGCATAAAATTACGTAGAACACTTGTTTTTTCCAATAATACTATTTTTTCTACAAAAATTTGAATACTCAAAAGTTAATATGTTTGTGTAAATGCTTTTTGGGAATATTTTCCATTTATATGCGCGCAAAAACCCGCTTAATTCAGAGCAAACAATGTATTCAAAAACACAAAATCGAGCTATTTGCCGCAAATAGGAATTTTGTAAGCAGATTTTCTAACTAAAAAGAAATACTTTGTATTAAATTTGCAATTAAATTTATTTAAAGCTTTCAATGGTGCGCTCCTTATCACCACACATACAAAAATTCGCATAGAAAAGTATAGCAAACAACAGATATTGTCCTCATAAATCAAGAAAATTCCCTAGAAAATTAAATTCACATCATTATCACGAACAAAACACACACACATACACACTCGCAAACAAATAATAGAATGAGACAAAGCAAAAGAATATGTTAAGAATGACCAAAAACAAAATGCAGTTCAGAAGTCAGCATTACTTATGTCACCCCACACAGAAAGTGAAATGTACGTATGTATGTATATCTTTATGTATGCTATCATTCTTCGGCCTATTCAACATCCAAACACTCACATCTACACTCACATGCAATGCACACAACTCAAAAGGACAAATGAGCATTTCACCAGCACAGACACCAACCCGCCGAACCGACAATGGCCAGCAGTCAACAGTCAGCAGTCAACTGACCCAAACTCACACACACACACACGCACACACACACTTCCACGCACAATGTGCACAAGAATTATAATATTGAAAGCAACAAAAAGTAACAAACACAACAATGGTATTATGTTTCATAAGCTATTTATGAATGTGTACTTTACCCAAGAGCAGCCGCATTATGCCGTAAGCGGAAGGACAAGGCAACATATATACAAACATATATTTGATCATAGAAATTTATTCGAATTTATAAAGCTTCATGCGCGGCCAACGACCATAATTTGTAAAGAAATTAAAAATTCGGTAAAATTATTTGATATTTCTGGTGGGAGTTTTGAGGGCGGTGGTGTGGATGTATGTGTATAATATTTATATATGTTACTGTATGTTTCTTGGAATGTCCTATTGACCTTTCGTTGGCTCACTCCTGTTGTCTGTCTTCGAATTCATCATTGTCAGTGGAGTTTCATTGCGAAAGTGACAAGACTTCAAGAAACAAACAAAAAAAAAGCTGAAAGATGATAATAAGGAGCAGCTCAGCTGTCTGTAACGTTTGTCATTATGTCATTGTGTAAACGGAAGTAGATTTTTTCACTACCCTATATCAGTTCATGTAATTTTTGTTTTTTCTTTTTTTTCTGCTTTTCTTGCATCCTTTTTTTAAACTTTCTCAACATAAAAATATAAAAAAGTATGGATATATAAATAAAGTTTCAAAAAAAAAAACAATAAAAATAAAAATAAAAAATAATGATTTTAAAATATAAATATAAAAACTAAAAAAAAAGAAAATATAAAAAAATAAAGTATATAAAGATGACTCTCCACAAATTTCAATTAAATCGGTTCAGTAGAACATGAGAAATCGTGGGTATCGATTTGAAAAAGACAGTTTCGAGAAAAACGTGTTTAAATTTCCGCGTAAAGGCCGGAACAATATGGATGCCGCTTCATTAAAATACCTGTATCTCCGAAAATAATTTGAATTTTGAAAATCCTCTTACAAACATATTTTTTAATAGTTAGACTTTAAAATATGCAAAAATCGAGTTTTCCAAAATTCTAGGGTAGAATACCCCCTTAACTATAAAATGTTCTTTCTCATATTCTCCAGAGACTGCACGCTGTCCAATCCTTCCGCTTTGCTCTGTGGATCTATTGGTTTATAAAAATGCCTACATGCTTTTTTATATTGAGAGAACATCTTTTTAGTTGGGTGTTCGACCAGTTCTTCTGTGCTCAAATAAATTTTTTTTATTAAAAAAAAAAAAGAAAAAGTAAAATCGTTTTAGGCTTTTCCCATCTCCTGAACCTTTCTTTGGTTTCTTCAAAAGGCCCGAATCGGTGACCCTCCAAATCGTTTTGTATTCATCGAAAAACCAGTAGTCGGAAGAAGCAAGGTTTGGAGAATACAACAGGTGAAGTAGGACCTCCCACTTAAGCGTTCCAGGTAGGTTTTTGACCATTACAGATACGTGTAATGCCTTTCGTTCATTTTTGGGCGTTTTTCGCTCCAGGCCCGGCTCAAACGCACTATTTTTAGTCGATAACGAGTTCTGTTTGAATTTGGCATGGATCTTGATCCAGTAAAGCCTCCAATTCCTCATCTTGGAGATTTTTTGTGTTAAACAGGGCATTCTTTGCCCTCCCAATTCATGCCGAATCACCCTTTCAGTCGAAAAATCGTTGGAAATAAAACTGAAAAATTAATTTCCAAGCCTTTCAAAGAAATTCTCTCAGCAAAACTAAAAGGATTATTATTGAAAACGACGTCGTTATTTTCCTAGTCACTCCCTCTTCCGTTAAGCTTGAAAATCCGTATATTGAGCATATAAGGAGGCGTATGCTTATAGACGGACATAGTACGAGTATGCTTCTCTCTACCCAATTATTCCCTGAAGTAATAACTCATCTCTACTATACGCTCAAACTACTCCGATCATCGGTGTTAAAGATTCAATTAAACTTGCATTACAACAATTTCTTTACTCCCACCGTAGCCATATTAAAAAAAAAAAGAAACAGAAAAAAAGTTTCAATGTTTCGACAAATTTTTTTTTCAAGCCATATTGTTTTAATCAGCACTTCACTTGGCACATTGTTGTTGTTTTGGGTATTCATCCATTCACAATATTCTCACTACACATACGAACATCACAGGCGAGAAGGCAACTTACGCCACTTGTTGCTGCTGATTGTTTGCCGGCTGTCGGTTGACAACATTTTAATCAGCAACATGACAAATTTTTACAACAACAACAAAAAGCATACATATATGCTAGCAAAAACAACAACAAGCCTGGTTATGCTGCTTTTAATTA
This sequence comes from Neoceratitis asiatica, assembly GCA_030068015.2. Lineage (NCBI taxonomy): Eukaryota > Metazoa > Arthropoda > Insecta > Diptera > Tephritidae > Neoceratitis > Neoceratitis asiatica. Next base: position 35,061,773 of record CM061525.1, on the reverse strand, counting down.
ATTTTTCAATTCTATTTGGTGCGTTCCTATGAAAGCGTATACAAAATAATCACATACATACACACATACACATATGTTATGTTACGTAAGTGTGCGTATTCAATGCATGTGAGTTCACACATGTGCCAAGGCAGGCAAGAGCAAATGCAGTAAACAATAATGATTGGCGTTGGCAGGCGATGCGCGCTTTTTCCAGCAAGCATATGCAATGTATTATCCTTATCGCCTGCAACCAACGAAACGTTTATGAAGCCGCTGGTGAATGACGCTATTAAAAAGCATAAAAACTTCATCTTCTTCTTTTCATTTAGTGATAAACACAAAGAGCTGTGAGTGCGGCAAGAATGAGTACTTTTAGATAGCTGCCAGTTGAACCAAAAATAAAGAGCAGAAAGCAGGCATAATAACGTTTAAGATGCATACAAAAGGCAGCTTAAAGCAGCTTTTGCAGTGTATATGCACGGATATCAGTCCACGACGTGTATATGTATATTAGGGTGGACCTTGTTTATTTAAGGCTTTGAAAATATATAAGTTAGTTACCATAGAGTCCATTGTCCTCTAGCACTTCCGTCCGTGGTAAGTGGTGCACTGTAATACTATCCATAGGTCAACCCTCAAAGAGCCTAGTTAATAAAAGCGCCTCTTCAAACCAAATAAAACCGCACCAGCATCAGCCGAGCTTAATTTTCGGTCTGTGAAGGGGATCCAAGTAAATTACTTCTTTCAATAGCCTTTTTTTGACAGATCACGCGTGAGTCGTGTCAAGTTGTCCTGTTATTTTTGTTCAGTATTGTTTCGCGTTTCATCATGGAAAGACTTACGCCTGAACAACGTTTACAAATCACTCAAATTTATTACGAAAATTCACATTCTGTAAAGAATGTGTTGTTTATTGGATAATATTCGACCGAATAGACCACGTCCAGCACGCCGTGAAGAAAACGTAGCGTCCGTAGCCGAGACACGAGTACACGAGACCGTGGAGAGTCGATTCGGCGTCGTTCGCAACAACTCGGAGTGACGTATGGAACGCCTTGGCTCATTTTTCGTCGAGATCTTAAATTGAAAGCGTACAAAATACAGCTTGTGAAAGAACTGAAGCCGCTCGACCTTCCCAAGCGACATGGCTTCGCTCTATGGGCTCTTGAAAAGTTCCAAGAAGATCCGACGTTTACTAGCCAAATTTATTCAGCGACGAAGTCCATTTCTGGCTCAATGGGTATGTAAACAAGCAAAATTGCCGCATATAGGACGAACAGCAACCTGAAGAGATTCACGAGCTGCCATTTCATCCAGAAAAAACAACGGTTTGGTATGGTTTGTGGGCCGGTGGAATCACCGGTCCACATTTCTTCAGAAATGGTGCCGGCAAGAACGTAACCGTCAATGGTGACCATTATCTCACCATGATAACCGGTTATATGTTGCCTGAAATTGAAGTTCGTGATGTCCGCGATATTTGATTTTAACAAGATGGCATCACTTCCCACACATCGCATCAATCAATGTATTTATTGTGAGAATACTTCGGTGAGCAGATTGGCCATCAAGATCGCGTGATATCACATCGTTAGTTTTTTTCCTGTGGGGATATGTAAGATCTGAAGTCTATGTGGACAGTCCCGCTTCGATTCAGGCCATGGAGCAAAACATCACGCGTGTCATTCGCCAGTTGCCAGTCGAAATGCTCGAACGAGTCATTAAAAATTGGACTAAACGGATGGACCATCTGAGACGTAGCCGCGGTCAACATTTAAAGGACATAATCTTCAAAAAATAAATGCAAAAGAATGTTCTTTTGAATGATAATAAACATTCCCCATAAAATTTGAATTTTCTGTGTTTTTTTCTTTAAAAAATCAGGAAATCTCGAAATGGAGCTCCCTTTAGTTTGCGGCTTGCTAAATTTCTAGAAGTTGGGAGAGCTACAAATGCAAGCCACTTTCGAACGGCTGATGGATTGTTATCAGAGGCTTTCATTACATCAAAAGTACACTTGAAGAGGTTGTTATTCATTGACGAGAGCTGATCTCATATAAAAAATGCTTTCCACAGTTTTTTAGGTTGGTAGTGACAAAGAGTTTGAACTCAATCCAAACACCTATAGCGGCTTCCACCATCTACTCAAGACTAATTGACCTTAACGAGATTAGATTGCCGAAAGGGTATCAGCCTGACGCCGTGTAAGCAATATCTCCTGTGTCACTATAATCAGGACCAGCCAAACAGATACTTTTTGGAAGCTGAACCACCACCTAAGCCCAACAGGAGGTTAAATCTGCACAGCATCATAGAACTGAACTGCTTGACATGACGGCATACCGACATGCTTTGAACGTCTCTCGCCGAAAGGCCGTCAACAACTTCATAAAGTTGTTTCCAGGTAATAAAGTTCTCGAAATCCAAACACTACCTATAGCAGAACGAGTGCCCAAGGTGGTGCGTGAGATCCGTATAATCCTGACACAATTAATTTTTGTATATTGCAGCAGTATGCTCTACATAAAATGAGCTCCCGTACGATTGTAACCACTCAAGACTTTGCGTGCCTTCTAAAACCAATTCATCTCCCCTCCACCTTTGCGCCGTGTTTAGAAGCAGTTCGCTTTCGGGAACTCTTCTTAGATAACCTCGACGATACGGACTTGTTTTTCCTTCTACTAGGCGATGTTTAGCTTTATCAGCAGCAACAACAACAATAATATCTAATCAAGGTTGATTTTAGTGGCGGAGATCTTTACGGAGCTAAACATACTCTCCTTGCAAACACCTTTTTCGGCTAATATACTAGACGAAGAGGATTTCAGAACTTTGAAAATCTCTACTGTGGCGGACTCGGTCCTAAGCCTCACATCAATAAATTGAAAGCAAAAATGGACTATCTGCTTCGGTATGCTCTTGACTCCTTTCCTAACTTCCTTCCTTCTAATAAGTTCCTTGCCAAAAATACTCTAAGAGGAGGTGTTCAGAACTTCGGAAATTCTACTGTGTCGGGGTCAGTCGTAAATAGTGCATCCAGAAATTGAAGGCAAAAGGGACTTTCAAACTACATTTCTGAAATAATGAACATGTGTTACGATATCCACCTTTATCCTCATCGGTAGAGTCCCGGCTTAGAATATTTTATGGGTCACGAACGATGTTCCTTCTTATACCGAGGTGACCTCATCCTACGAAAATGTATTAGGACAGTTATGAGCTTTATAATTTTGGACTTTTAGTAGTAGAGCTGCTTGCCTCTACCACCGTGCCCTAAAGTTTGGATTCGCTTTCGGTGAAGGACCTCATATTACTGACAGAAAGTTTTCGGCTTCAAGCTCTCCATTATAGATTAGAAAGTTATTAATATGGAGATAAGTGAGACTCCTATTCCTCAGAAGTGTCATTTCCCAAAAATTAAACTGAATATTGAGCGAGTAAGTTGTGGCTGGGCAGACCCTAATGTAAGCAGACTAAGAGGCATTATAACTGAAAGCATTGAAACTCGTGAATGCATATGATTATATGAGCGCCTTTTAATATGAGCCCGCATATGCGTGCTTACCTTCACGACACAACAACTTCATTCCATCCTACCAACCCAGCCAAGCAGTCAGGCCCTTACTAGCTGTCAACTTTTTAGCAGCAACGCATAAACAACAAAATGATTGAGCGATTGAGTCGCGCCTTGGACGCACAACAATAACGCAGTCACTACTACAATAATAAGTAGTCACGTTGCAGGGCCGGTGTAAAGGAGCGTCACACATGTTCATCCAAACCGAAGTATGCAACACGCAACAATTTTGGTTTGAGAGGCGTGAAAGGGAGTAAGGAGCGCAATTTATGCTTTGTTACGTGAACACGCATATATATGTATATGGATGTGTGTGAGTTTATATGTTCATATGTGTGCGAAAAGGCATAAAGTCACATTGAGTAGGATGTGGACGCATACAACGCTGTGAATATTTGTGGCAACACCGCTTCTGACTGCTGCTGGTGTGGCTGCTGGTGTGGCTGTAGCTGCTTTTTGTCCACCACATTGGCATTTTATGAGCATTTTACACTGCATTTAATTTAATGAGCTCTTTCAAATTTTATTACTGCGAAAAAGTGATGGCTGGAAGAATACGTTCGTATAACTGTCAATGGTGTTGACAGTTTTTACGCTCTTGAAAATATTCCTAAGGAATATCCTGCAGAAAAATTAGCTAGTTTGAAGGAACTTTGAGTCTAGTACGTCAAGAAAGTCCAATTAGTCTGCTCCAAACACAAATAATCGGTATTTTTAATGCTAAGTAATTTTCAAATTTAGATCATAAATATACCAGTCGCATACTAGTCACAGAAGAACTAGTACAATTTAGTTGATTTTTTTTAAAAAAAATATTAGAAAAATAAATAATAACACTTCATTAACATTCAAGCACTTTTTATTAATAAAAATAGGCTTGATTGGGACCAATATAATCTGCCAAGATGAAGTAGCGAAAATAATTGTTATTAGTTTTTAAGCAAAAATTATTGAAAAATCCTTCAAGGAAATGGGTGTTAATTGAATTTTTCTCTTTCTCCAAAATTTTTAATAAAAAAGGGCCATTCTGAAGACTTCATACCTTTCATGTTCACATAAAATTCATTGTAAACTGCAACATTCGATTACGCAGATTTTCTATCTGGTCAATACCAAATTTCACGTTCCTCGTTACATCTTTCATAAATTTTTTATACAAAATCTCATATCTATAGAAATCGGTTATATGGAGGTTATCTAATATTGTCTTACGATACCGATGATTTTCGTCCATTGCTGTTACGTACTAGAGCTCAAGATTTTGTTCAAATATTTTCGAGCAGTGCGAACATTTGAGCAACGAGCACTCGCGCACTTGCTCATTACTCATTACTTGAAAATTTTCGAGCCCGTGCACAAGAATTTCAAGTATTTTAACGAAAGCTTTGAATTTTTTCGCAGAACTTTTTTTTAACAATATTAAATTTATTTCTGCAAAGTGAAAGAATCATTAAAACGCAGAAAAAGTTTGAAGATGTTATGTTCTGCTGAGCGGTTGAACAATGAGCGAGTATCGTACGAGCATCGATCTGCTCGCACTGCTCGTTAGCTTGACTGTGAACGGTGCCCTCGGATGCCCGAAGAAGGTGGGAAGTGGCAGTATATATGCCATCTCTACCCACAGCAGCCTCGTGGACGAGTGATCAGCCCTTTCTGACTAAACATGAACCCAAACAAAACTAATTCAAAAATAATAACAGCAACAGATAAAACAGCGACGACAAAGACATACATATATAACAGACACAACGACAATGATGGCCACTAGTTATCAGACTCCAGCTCTCGGTGGTACTAACCACTTGAGCCTCGAAAAAAGGAGAAAAATTTAAATTGACTCTAATATGACGTTGAGGTTGATACCATACTAAACAGTAAGATGAATATTGAAAAACGAATAAGGAAAGTCTGTGTGGCCTATTATAGTTGCTGTAACATATGGAGCCTTGGTTTGGTGTCCAGCATTCCAGAAACTACAGTATAGCATTAGTAAATTTAATGGAATATAAAGAGGCTTGATGCATAAGCCCATGTTCGATAGTTGCTCCTAACATGTTCCTGTATCAAGTCCCCATAGACTTCTTCATTCAGGAAAATTATTTGGATTTAGCGACAAAAACTCACAACCCCTTTGAGTAAGTCAGCCAGATTTCCATAGTTCAAGGTGAGAATGCCCTCTAACCGTGAATGGAAAAAGAGGACACCATCTCAGTCGACATCGATGGAACAAAAATGGATTGCGACACTCTCAAAAGATCTCAAAACCTTTCTTTCTTTTCATCTACCGATCTTCATACAGCATATCCCAAGTGGTGGTACTAAGTATAGAAAAACGCTGTAGAGCTCTTATAAATATAATTGGAGGATAAAGAAGGCAACTACAAATTCGGATAGCCAGGCAGCAGTGATAGCCTTAACGTCGCCAACGATGAGGTCGAGTGTGGTCAACAAGGTGGTCAGGTCGTCATCTTGTTAACATGGGTCCCCGGCCATAAAAACATTTTCGGAAACGAAAAAGCTGTCAATTTCTACAAACGGGGAGCATCTCTCGACGAATCTCAAGCGGACTGAAGCTTCATCTACAATTTGATATCTATCTGTATGGAAATGTTGTCGCCCTTTTTCTCTGTGAGAGCCAAGCTTTATCGTAAAATCCTCATAGAGCACTGGGAATCTATTAGGTACTAAACCTTAAATGGCTCTCCACAGAAAGTATAACGGTTATAAGTAGTTTCATTCAGTGTACCAAATCCAAATGCTTTGAACTAAATAATGAAACGTGATGGCAGGATCATAAAGGTCCTTAGGATAGTGCACAAAATTGGCATTCAGCGCTATAACAGCTCATACAATTCTTCGGCTTGCACTCTTTACATGAAATACCGAATTTAATACTCTTAGATGCATTTATAACAAAGGCTGTATGGCTTAAAATTTCAAATCTGAAAAATTGTTGTTACATATGAAATGTGTTCTAAGGAAAAGGTGAAGGTTTGCTCTTTGTTTTCTTTGATTACAATGGTGTGCTGCATCATCAGTTCCTGCCAAAAGGTCGTACAGATAATAAGGAATACTACAAGGATGTTATGCAACGTTTGCGTAAAGCAATACGGCTCAAACGATCAGAATTGAGGAAAAACAAATTGTGGATTCTGCAAAACGATAATGCACCAGCTCACACATTAATGCATATTCGAGATTTTTTGGCCAAAACCGTAATCTCATGCCTCACCAGATTTGGCTCCCTGTGACTTTTTCCTATTCCCAAAACTAAAGAAATCAATGAAAGGAAAGCGTTTTGTCACAATTGATGAGATCTAGTCAGAATCGAAGAAAGAGCTGATGGGCATACCGAAAAGGGCATTTCAGAAATGCTTCGAGGATTGGCAGAAGCGTTGGCACAATTGTATTATATCCGAGGGGGATTACTTTGAAGGCGATAAAATAGATATTGATGAATAAATAAGTACTTTTCAAAAAAAATTCAAAATTCAACTTTCTCTTTAAACACACCTCGTATACTCGGTCAATCTGGACGGTTCCGACTAATGTACTTATAATTGTACCAGTGCATCTGAATACAAAATTCTGGTGGATCGATGTATTCTTCTTCTGACACTTATATACTTCGAACCAAGGTTAGTATACTATTTCATGTTCATTAACAAAACCTTTGCTGTAATTAGTATTGGAGCTACACTGTTAGATTATCTAATCACTTTAGTTTTTTCACTGCTGGGTTTACAAATAAGCATGTATACACGCCATGCATAAGTGTGCATTTATAGGTATGTGAATAGGTGTATAAAGAGAACTTCATCATTTAAAGCTTTATTCTTGGATTAGTTCCTGTACTACACACATATAATTTACTTACTTACATATATGTATATAAAATGTGGTTATTTGAGTGCTTTTATTATATATATCTCTATCCTGGTATCAATGCCATTGATTTTTTACAACTTTAAAGTCGATATATTGTATATTTATGTATTTATTTAATTCGATTAATTTAGAATTTATGGAAGATAGAAGGCTAATAAAAATGTCAATAAAGGTTCTCAAAATCGTAACTCGAAAATCTAATGAAAAGGCGTTTTGTCTCTACTGAATGGGCCAAGGAAAATTATAATAAAGAATCGATAATACGTGGAAGTACCTGAAATATATATATATATATATATATATATATATATATATATGTGTGTAGCTCCTCCTCCAATTTGCGGTTTTTGGGTCTTGATGTTTTTACCAACAAATGGAGGGACCTACAGTTTATTATAAGCCACCTCCAAGCGGCAGGAGGAGGAGCCTTTATTTCATTTCAAAAATATAATCGGAGTGCTTGACATTCCCTGTCGAGGGGCGACCGAAATTAGAAAAATTTTAGATGTTGTTCGAACCTGGACTCCAACCCAGGCCTTCCCAATCGTAGTATGCAATGCTAACCACTCGGCTATTGCGGCCGCACTTTAAGTAAACTCGATCAAAAATACAAGTACAGCGATCTTAGTACCGGTATATAAGAACATCCTAGACAACTTCGCATCGGATGAACTAACGAGAGGAGGAACCATTTTAGTGGTAAAACATACGCTGAAACTGGCGATTGCTAAGAAATTCAATATCAGTTGGTTTAATGAAGCCACGGACAGTGTAGCTAGACACTTGCGGACTCGATTTTATGCATAAACGTCAAGAAGTTTAAATATTCTAGACCGGCTTTCTATCCTCTAAGGGCTAACTAATATTTTTTGGCGCTGCTACACTGACAGAGAGATGAAATAATATGCGTATTATGTGTCTCGCTAAACTAACCTCAGCTACCTAAACAGCGTTACAGCGTTTATAACTTAGCTCGCTGTCAAAAAAAAATATTATCAAATAGTTTTCATCAATTTTATTGTAATTAAGACAGTAAAAACACTCGAAATATTACAGACGGTAGAAGTTTACAATTTTCCATTGAATATTTTCAAAAAGTTTATCTACAAACAAAAACAGCGAATTTTGGCTGATTCCAAGATTGAAGAGGACAGAAAGTACGTAGTTTTGGAATCAAGGGAAATTTAACTTTGAAACGGCCTTGCATATGTAAAAACGTATTTATTAACCTGAAAGGAGGGCTATTTTCGGCCATGCCGAAGAAGTCTTTATACCTTCCATGAATAGATCAAATTTATTTCAAAATGCGAAATTATATTTCAGTGATTTTCAGTTTGAATTAACATCTGTGGAGAACATAATTTCACGCTCATAGATGCTTTTTGATCTTAGATGCGGTCATTTATATGCTATATTCGCCATATCTAGCTAGTTTCGACAAATTTTCGTATAAATGTACCAATTCATCTGTCTGTTTAATTAGGTTGAAATATCTCAATAACTAAGTGACTAGTTTGCGTTCAAACCAGACGAGCAGACGAATCTGCCTACGTCAATTCAGCTCGTGATTCTGAAACGATCTGTAAAATTTTTTGTGGATCTGCCTTATCTCTTTCTGGCACCTACGTTGTTCGGACCAATTTTAATATACTGCTTACATGCATAAAAATATTTTTTAACAGAAAAACTTTTTTATTTTGTTATAAAAAAAAATTCAAATATTTTTATATTTTCCAAATTATTCAACTAACTTTCGAGCCGGAGTATGGGGCCCTGTGTAGAAGTTCACGCAAGAGAGGACAGTTTTTGACTGTCATTCACCACTGGGAGTGGCCAGAAACGATTCTTTTACATATGGTTCAAGCAGCTCACTACTTCCGGTTCTAGATCAAGTATTCTCTGGGTAGCCAACAATTATCCGTTTGAAGGCAAGCTAGAGAGCGCAAATACCCTGCTGTTGTGCGTAGGGGTGGGACCCACCACATAAAAATAATACTCCAATGAAAAATCAACAAATTCCTCGGTTGAGAGATCCCCCTTTTGATGACGACCCCTGCAAACGTTTAAAGGATCACGATTTGAGGGCATGCACCTGGAATGTCCGGACCCCTAATTACGAAGGTGTCCAGTTGGTTGACTAAAGACTAAAGGCTGACATCACCGCCGTCCAATAAATGCGATGGACGGAACAAGGACAGGAGAAGGTTGGCTCTTGTGAAATCTACCACAGCGGTCATATGGCGGCAAATTTGATGTTGGGTTGTGGTGGCAGAGAGACTCCGTTGCCGAATCCTGGTATTGACCCCGGTGGATGAACGTCTTACCGCAATTCGCTTCAAAGGCCAAAATTCACAAGTATGAAGAGCTTGGAAATCTGACCGACAAGAGTAATGCTCGAAAATTCTATGAGAAGATGCGGCGACTTACAGAAGGTTTGAAGACCCGAACAAGCTCATGTAGGGACCAAGGAGGAAACCTTGTGACAGAGGTTCAGAGCATACTTAGTGTATGGAGGGATTACTTCTCCAACTTGCTCAATGGCAGTGAAACTGAAAACCCCGCAGATGGCGATCCTGAAACCTTAATCGATGGCGATGGTATATACGTGCCACCACCCGACTATGAAGGGATTCGAATAGCAATTTCCCACTTAAAAAATAACAAAGCGGCGGGAGCCGATGGCTTACCGGCGGAACTATTCAAATACGGCGGGAAGAACTGACAAGGAGCATGCATCAACTTCTTTACAGAATATGGTCGGACGAAAGCATGCCTGACGAATGGTTCGTAAGTGTGCTCTGCTCAATCCAAAAAAAGGGAGACCCCACAGGATAAGCCTTCTTAATATCGCATATAAATAAGGTCCTATCTAGCGTACTGTGTTTAAGCTTAAAGCCCACCGTCAGCAAAGTGATCGACCCTGATCAGTCTGACTTTAGACCATGCAAATCCACCATTGATCAGATATTCACCATGCGCCTAATCTTGGAGAGGTTCAGAGAAAAAAGTACCGATACACACCACTTTTTAATCGATTTTAAAGCTACCTTCGACAGCACGATAAGGAACTGCCTCTACGTCGTTAAGTCTGAATTTGATATCCCCATAAAACTCATACGGCTATATAAACTGACCCTGGATAATACCAGAAGCGTAATCAGAATTGGGGAGGACCTCTTCGAGCCGTTTCATAACAAACGAGATTTCAGACAGGGGGACTCTTAACGTGTGATTTCTTCAACTTGATGCTGGAGAAAATAATACGAGCTGCAGAGCTAAACAGACCAGGCACAATATTCTACAAGAATGTGCAATTGTTGGCGTATGCCGATGATATTGATATAATTGGTCTTAATAACCACGCCGTAAGTTTTGCGTTCTCCAGATTAGACAAAGAAACGAAGCGAATGGGTCTGGTAGTGAACGAGGGCAAAGCGAAATATCTCCTGTAATCAAATAAACCGTCCCATTCGCGACTTGGCTCCCACGTCACTGTTGACAGTCATAACTTCGAAGTCGTACATAATTTCGCCTATCTTGGAAACAGCATCAACAACACTAACAACGCCAGCCTTGAAATCCAGCGCACGATCACTCTTGCCAACAGGTGTTACTTTGGAGTGAGTAGGTAATTGAAAAGTAAAGTCCTCTCTCGACGAACCAAAACTAAACTCTACAAGCCGCTCATCATTCCCGTCCTGACATACGGTGCAGAAGCCTGGACGATGTCGACAGCCGAAGAGTCGACTTTAGGAGTTTTCGAGAGAAAAGTTTTGCGGAAGATTTATGGTCCTTTGCGCGTTGGCAACGGCGAATACCGCAGATGATGGAACGATGAGCTGTACGAGCTATACGACGATATTGACATAGCTCAGCGAATAAAGAGACAGCGGCTACGCTAGCTATGTCATGTCGTCCGAATAGATGAAAGTGCTCCAGCTTTAAAAGTATTCGATAGAATACCCGCAGAAAGCAGAGAAGGAGGAAGGCCTCCGCTCCGTTCGAAAGATCAGATGAAGAGCGACCTGGTCTCACTTGGTATTTCCAACTGGTGCCAAACAGCAAAGAGAAGGAACGAGTGGAGCACTATTGTTGAGGCGGTTATAATCGCGTAAGCGGTGCCTACGCCAAAGAAGAAGAGCAAATTGAATTACAATTACAAAATAAGATACAACTAAATTTTAATGTTAAATCTTTTGTACTAGACTCAAGAGACAGGAGTATATCGAATAAATTTTTTTTTTTTCTTTTTTTTTTTTTTTTTTTGGAATGAAAACTGAAATTGAATTGAGTATTCTGACAGGTAAAGGAAGTCATCTAAATCTTATCATGAAATTTAAATTAAGTTCACTCTAATTTCGATAAACCAAAAAATATTTACAAATATATATGTAGTTATGACTTTCAAAATGTCAGCGATACATTCCATGGAAGTTGATTGCTCATGAAACTGATAGTATTTCAAATAAATAAAATGAGGCTGACTAAAGGATTGCGCATAGAAGTTAACTAAAAGTTGTTGTAATGGTAAGAAATACGAGCAAAATGTATATGTGTGTATGTAAATTGCGGAAATAAAATTGCGTGCTGAAGCATTGATGCAGAAGTCGAACAGCAGAAAGTCAACACTGCCTGAGTCGGCCGAACTCGCGACCTTATCACGGAAAATGTTAATTACATTCAAACGCTGACGCGGCAAATGCCAAGAACAATAACATTAGCAACGACAAGTACGATAGCTAGTAGATGGATGGAAAGTAAAATAACAACAACAACAGCAATTTGAACAATTTCAAAAATTGTTAGCGACACCATGATTATGTTTGTTTGACCCCAACAAGACAGGTGGCAAGCAAACAAAATCTACACACAGACAGGCATATATAGTAGCACGCTAACTGAACTGACAGACGCTGTCGTGGGGCAGAATTGACTTATTTCATAGCTTCATCACACGCTCCCCCTTGCGTCCTATGCATGCGCCACTATTGACAGATTGTAAGAATGATTACCGTTACTAGACTGATCTTTGTTGTGGCGCTTATTATGCAATTGTTGTTGTTGTTGTTGTTGTTGTTGTTGTTGTTGTTGTTGTTGTTGTTGTTGTTGTTGTTCACTACTGACAGCATCAACGAAGCTGATGATTAAATAACTATGACTCCGGTCGCAGCTAAGCACGCGCGTCTCGCAACGCCTTGAGGCGTAATCTAAGGGAAACGCAAAAAGAGTTGCAGAAGCATAGAAACACACACACACACACACATATATATATATATATATATATATATGTAAATCTATAAAGGTATACTATATACTCTGCTACTAGAAAATCTTCTGCATGCTGATTTCATCGCTCAGCATCGTTTCCCCCCCCTCAAATTGCCACCACTGTAATGTTGTTTGTTTAATTTGGTGCGTGACACGCGCGTCAAGAGCAGCAAAAAGCATAGCATAAAGCACACACACACACAAAAAGCACCTGACTAAATTCGCTGCAGCGCAGAAAGAGTTGTCTTAAACAAACGACAGAATGCCCTTACCAAGGTTGAGGAGACTTCTTGGTTTCCTTGTCCGCCAATATTAGCTTTAGAGTGACGCTAAGTTGACATAAATTTATTCCAGCGCACATATATACATGCACAAGTGTATAAACTATAGTATATGTGTGTATGTGTGTTTGTGTGTATGTATGTATGGCTGTTTGCATTTGCTGATGTAATAACTTTGAGAAAATTACTTAATGGAGCTTTGATTATGCGAATTATGAAATTCAGAATTTATCACGAAGCATACATACTTACAAACAAAAATCTACACACTTTTACACATACACTCAAATGTAGAAATATTTGCATATACACATTTTGTTTATATATATATATATATATAATCTTTGCATTTTAGATATTTGTAATGTAATTAAACAAAACTAACACCGTTCGAGCAGTTAATTGGAAATTAAAATATGCGTAATAAATACGTTAATAATGATTTGTTACCTTTCGCTGGGAAATTGTGCCGTATTTGCATATAAAATATTATTTCATTAGAATCATCGTTATTTTAATGGCTTCTCATACATCTCGGATGTGTTTGCCTGACACAAAAAAGAGAGAGGCAAATGCTGCAGCTGAGTTACGCTAAGGTTTGCTTTACCATCATTATTAAATAAAAAATATTGAAAATTCAAAACTTAGGCATCATGATAACTCAGCTTTTCTCGTGATGAACGAGTAGAGAGGGTCACCATGATAACTCAGCTTTTTTATAATGATGGGTAGAGAGTTTCATAAGCTTAGCTTCAAATAAGAAAAAAAGTGATATCGTCCACGCCGAAGTCCCTATATCTTTCATAAATACAGCAGATTTGTTGTACTGGAATTTGAGATTTAATATTAATTCTCGTATATTTGCACTGTAAAATGCTTGATCGGCAGGCTGGATTTCGATAATTTTCGGCCTCAACATTTTTTATTTATTTAACTGTGTAAAATAGAAAATTTCACGCTCTTAGATGTACTTTTGACATATTTTTGCTGCAAAACCTCATATCTCAATAAGTCGGTTGTATAAGGCTATATGTTAAGTGACCCGATTTGGCCAATTACGACAAATAAAAACATCTGCAGACTTCGGGTCTTTAACGATTTCCTCTAAGCTACTCACTCTTCTTCACTCAAAGAAAAAGTGCATAAAGGTTGATCCAAGTAGTGGTAATTTTTTCGATAACCTCTTTTTGACAGATCACGCCTGAGTCGTGTCAAGCTGTCATGTTATTTTTGTTAAGTTGACATTTCATCATGGAAAGACTTACGCCTGAAAAACGTTTACAAATCATTCAACTTTCTTACGAAACTTCACGTTCTGTAAAGAATGTGTTTCGCGCTCTTCGCTCAATTTATGGTCGACATAATCGACCTACTGAGCGCACTATCTGCAACACCATCATCCATCTTGAGACACAGCATTCACTATTGGATAATACTCGACCGAATAGATCACGTCCAGCACGCAGTGAAGAAAATATAGCGGCCGTCGGTGAGAGTGTACACGAAGACCTTGGAAAGTCTATTTGGCGCCGTACGCAGAAACTCGGACTGCCGTATGGCCCGACTTGGCGCATTTTTCGTCGATATCTTAAATTGAAAGCGTACAAAATACAGCTTGTACAAGAACTGAAACCGCTCCACCTTCCCAAGCGACATTGCTTCGCTCTAAGGGCTCTTGAAAAGTTCCAAGAAGATCCGACGTTTTCGAGGCAAATTTTGTGACCTTTTCTGGCTCAATTAGTATGTAAACATGCAAAACTACCTCAATTGGGACGAAGAGCAACCTCAACGGATTGCCGTTTCATCCAGAAAAATAACGGTGTGGGGTGGTTTGTGGACCGGCGGAATAATCGGTCCATAGTACTTCAAAAATGATACCGGTGAGACCGTTAAACTTTTTACTGTGGGGATATGTAAAGTCTAAAGTCTATGCGGACAATCCCGCTTCGATTCAAGCCTTGGAGCAAAGCAGCACGCTTGTCATTCGCCACTTACCAGTCGAAATGCTCGAACAAGTCATCGAAAATTGGACTCAACGGATGGACCGTCTGAGACATAGTCGCAGCCAACATTTGAAAGGGATATTCTTCTAATAATAAACGCCAAAGAATGTTCTTTCGAATGATTATTAAATTTGAACTTTCTGTGTTATTTTTTTTCTTTAAAAAAGTAAGGAACCTCCCAATGGGTCACAATTACATACTCGAAAGAAAAAGGAGCACAAGGAAGAGAGCATAACAGTACGAGTAACTCAATGATATTATTTAACGATAATATATACGGGCGATTTCCTTACCCTTTATATTTCCATTTATATTTATATATTTGGCAATCCTTGTGTTACAGTTTGGGAACTTAGAACTTTACCATAAAGTTAGAAATTTGTGATGTTATACATACACAGAACATTTTGACATGCAACCACTATTTGTGTTGTTTACAGTAACATAAAATATTCATCTCGGCCAAAAAATGGAAATAAATCGCGAAGATTTTTGCGCGATTATTTTTTACAGCCTTTGACGTGGACTAACTTAGCAAGAGTGCATCTATGAACTTATTTAAATTTTTGGCGATAAAACTCCACGTTGGATCCCACACAATTTGTGAATCCCCTTAAAAAAACGATCGTTAAACGATGAGTAAACTATGACGGTGCTTCGAAGAATGTCTATGATATCGTGATTAGTTGTGGAAACAGCAGTCGATTGTATGAGTGCTCCAAGTTGAAACGAATCCAAAAAAAGTTGTGCACGCACAAAGCACTTCCAAGCAAATTGTTGCTTGTTTCTTTGGAAAAATTAAACAAGTGGCAACCCTATCACTTAAAAAACGTAGAACAGTAAATTTTGAGTTGTACAAAATCTTTTGTTTGTCAGTTGTTTTTCAAAAAGTCAGGAAAGCCAACCGGCGATGATGGACCACTCTACACTACGAGAATGCGTGCTCTCATAGATCGTTTGAAACAAATTAATTTTTGAGCACTTAATACATCGATTTGATGAGTCAGTCCAGTCCTAACTTTGCACCGAATGACATCTTTTGATTTCCGTACGCAAAAGATAAATTGAGATGTCAACATTTTTCGACACCTGAAGAAGTGGTTGATGCGTTCAGAACACACGTTTTTGAGATACTTCAATCAGAGTGGCAAAAGTGCTTCGGCAAATGGTTGAAACGCATACTTGCATAGATCTTCATATAGGATATTTTGAAGTACAATAAAGCGATTTTCGATGATTAATATGTAGTTTTATTCTCCAAGCCCATACAACAATCATGTGTTCTGCTATTCTCACATAGTCGAGCATCATGCAAGCTGCACATTGTATTTGCCAAATTTGGACTTTCACGACAGCCGGTTCTTCGTACCGAAGTTGACCTGACTTTTATCCGGCCAAGGGCTGTCGCCGTTTCTTTAGCCGCTACAACAACAATAACAACATTAGCCAACTTCACATGAAGTTTTTTTAAATTAAATAATGTTAAATATTATTAAAAAATAATAATAAAGTAAAATAATATAAACGAATGTAGAGCACACCAAATTAAACTAAATAGATTTGAGTGCGAATATGCAAACTATATACAAACGATACATTTTTGGATGAATGTGCTCGTACATACATGTATATATACAAATAGCATACTCATTTAGGCATTTACAATAAAAATATTATGCATGCTTACATATATTCTTATTTTATCCAATATTATCTTCACCAAATACTCAACAATTTCAAGTGAAGGAACATCTTATTTTCGTAAATTTAACAGAGGTGCAACCCCATTTTATGTACCCCTTTATTTTGCGGGGCATGTTTTGTCAAAGTACTTCGCTTACTTATTCGATGACCAACAACTGAACTTATATTCATTATTCCTAGTCCTACCATTGCAAACCTCTACTAGTACAAAGTATGATTGAAATATCTGCAAACTTGAGGGACTAGTTTGCGTTCAAAGAGACGAACGCACAGACGAACATGGGTAAATCAACTCAGCTCGACATTCCGATAAGATCGATATACACTTGGTTGGTATACTTCTTCTCATTCTCGTACCTACCTAACTACTTCGGACCAAAGCTGATATAAAATTTCATTTTGATGTAACGATTTCATTAGAGTTTAACAATTATTAATGAAAAAATTAAGAGTTCACCATGTCGTATGAGTTTTTTTACATATTTCCACTATTGACTAAATGCTGTTCATACGACATGACGAACTTTTTATTTTTAAGTTAAAAATTTTTTGGTGCGCCGGTGTTGTTGTCGACAACGCTGTTAGTTTTACAAAGATTTTACAAGAAGTTATATAAAATGAATAACGCTATAAGCTTTAGAAAGATTTGAACTATCGAATAAAAAAAAATTTTGTTCTATTTAAGGACAGTTTTTACGTTGGAAAAACAGAAGGCCCAGAACCATGATACCCATGAAAGGGGAGTTGTAGCCTTAAAAGCCATTTCACCTCTATCTAACCAATCTGGATTTAAATGATTTTATAATAGTTTCCATCTTATAATCAAACATGAATGGAACATTTTTCCTTAAAAATTGGTCCAACATGTAAGATTTGAGCAATAAGGAAATAATTCTTCTAAATATTTTTCATAATATAATTGAAAACATTTGCCTATAATCGTAACCTGCTAGCATAATAACTAACTTCCATTTCTTATAATTATATAGTAATTCAAGGGGACCCCCTTTTTCGGCTGAACCTCAATGTGAAAGCATTCTACTGCACCGAATCATGGCAGGAAGCAAAATTGTTCAATACTTCCGACTCTGTTCCTTATTTCTTCTGGGTTTAGGGTAAAGGAATTTATACAGTCCACTAAAATATCACATACAGCATTGCCGAAGTCCAAACTAATAAAAATGGGGTTGTAGTAACAAGTCACTGGAAAATTTCCCGGCCTGATACATAGATAGAATTTGCAGGAATTAAATTCATATGATTTTTAGTTAGTCCTAACCTTCACCAGACGCATATATAAATTTGACAGTTGTCGGATCATTAGTTTGCGAATTATAGCATTTTGAGGGAAACAGCTTTTGTTATTGTGAAAAAAATTGAAAGAAGGAATTTCGTGTGATAAAATATTGCTTTTTGAAGGGAAAAAATACAGTTGAAGTAATACTTTATACTTATGGCGTCTGTATTTTGGTATGCGCATGGAATAATTTTCATTGAGTACCTAGAAAAAGAAAGGACCATCAACATCTAAGCTATTACTTAGCGTTACTGGACCGTTTGAGGGACGAAATTGCCAAAACACAGCCTCATTTGAAGAAAAAGAAAATGCTGTTTCACCAAGCCATCGCACCGTGTTTCAAGTCAATGAAATCGATGGCAAAAACCCGTGAATTAGGCTTTGGATTGCCTCCGAATCCACCGTATTCTCCAGATCAAGCTCCCAGCCACTATTTTCTGTTCGTAGTTATTTATAGTAATTTATATAGTATTTTGAAGGACAAATCGTACCACAAAACTGGTATCGAAAAGTTGGAGGATCGCTGTAATCAGTGTATCACCCTTGAAGGGAAATATGTTCAATAAAAAAAAATTAATTTTGTCAAAAAAATCTGTTTTACTATGGTAGGCCGGGTACTTTTCAATTGACCTGTTAATTGTGCCGCTATCAATCGCACTGCTTAGCTTCTTCTATTATTATTTTTCTTTGGGTATTCAAAAATTTATTTTTTAATAAACGAATTAGTAGCCCAAAAATAAATAATAAAAATTAAAACTATTTGAGTGGACCTATTTCCTTCTTTTATACCATGAAAAAGATAATAAATAAATAAAAATACTAAAAATATTTTAAGTCAAAAATTAAATGAGCTAACTCTTAAATACATCAATTTATGCATACTTTATTCTTTTACAATTGCAGATAATTTATTCACCCGCAATAACTATAAGTTTGATTAAGGTAAGGAAACGCTAGTAAACCCAATTCTTTTTAATTTTCAGAGTAACATATTTGACACTTGTGTACCACTAAAAACTGCATTGGTTACATCGAAAATGTTTCTTCATAAAAAATTTCAATTCAAATTCATGCCTCTCACATTGCTGAATCAATCATCGTATACCCATAAAGCTTGCTTGCATACATATGTACATATGAATTATGTCATGCTAATTAATGAAGATGTTTACATGTCGGTGGTTATGCAAAATCTGCTTTTAATTGGCATGCGAATGTGTAAATGTGTAAATGTGCAAATGGATATTGTGATGGATTACGATGGATTGTGTATGAAATGGGATGACACAAATACAGTTCACAGTAATATGCAATGGAACGCATTTAACTTTGTGCTATGTGAGGCACAATTTAAGTGTAAATTTACCTAATATTATGTACTACATACACATATACTTATGTTAATATATTTTGGTAGTGAATTGGTTAAATTGTCGTATACCAATCTCCAGTGTATATGTCAATGCAAGCTCCGACAATGGAGTGTAACAGACATGAGTTTTTCTGGTTTTTGTATCGTCAGTCTCTCCTGTTTTGTTATTATAACTGTAATATACCGCACAGCCATTCTTCTTGCAATTTCTCCATTATCTATTTTTTCCTCAGTTGTGAAAATTCTTAAAGCGTCAATGTGTACAGTATGCAATCTCTTTTAAGCCAAACACACAGAACTATTAGCGCATTAGAGCGCAATTTTTCTGGAAAAAGATATCAAAATGCTCAGGCTTCGAATAGTGCATTATTGAGAAAAATCTATGAAGCTCTGAACGTAATTCTCAGAGAGGTGATAAACATCCAGCACTCTCCGGTGATTCGTGTCGTGAGACCTACACAAATCTGACGCCGTTATGATCTGGATAGTGTATCAGAATATATTCAATACAATCCAGGCAAACTTTCAAATTGGTTTAATTTAATCCTTCTCTCGATTCGAAATAATCTCATGCAAGCACCAGTTTCTTTGACTTTTCGTTAGATTACCCATGAGGGCTCGTCCTTAAGCGGTTTAACCTAACGGCTGCAGTAGCAATAAAACTAACAGTACTTTTTTGAAATAAGAGATTGATGACCTGAACTCCAGCTATCATATCTATGTGGGTACTCCCCACGTATCCCAATGGAGTGTTTTGCCCGATTTAATTTTACCGTTTCAATTAGCTGCAACCTTGCTTAAGGGTGGAGCTGGGAGTGCCTTAAAATAAATGACGTCTCATTCAGCTAAGGGCTGAGCAGACACAAAACTAGTGAGCCAGCGTTTCGACATCTTCTGTACATACTGACTTGCGGGGATAATACCCCATGGATAGACGTCCCGTCAAAACATCCACAAGAATAATAAGTTCTATTTTCCTTAATGAAAGTAATAGTTATGTCTGTCTACATTTCACGCTGTCCCACAGTAATTAAGTTGCATCCTAACCTTAAAATGTTCCAGGACCTTAAATATTCATTTTTGGTCCACTGCTTTGGACAACATTTGAAGGCACTTGAAAGAATTTGGCAGTCTATGGTGACAGTCTCACCAGGCCGAACTAGCTCATCCGCATTTTCACTATCATAATATTTGTTTTGAAAACAGAATCATAGTCATTGAGTTTGAACCTACCATAGTTATTGAAGCAGACCTGATTGGACTCTATGAGTGTGGACCTACTAAATCCACCCCTGACCAGATATTCACTATGGGACAAACCTTAGAGAAGACATGAAAAAAGAATTGATACACACAATCTATTGATCGCTTTTAAAGCTGCTTTCGTCAGCACGGTAAGCAGCTGTCTCTATTCCTCTGTGTCTATGTCCCTGCCAACCACTACGGTTCGGTTCCAAACGTGATTTCAGACAGGAACACTCTTTACCATTTCATTTCTTCAATTTGATGCTGGAGAAAATAATATGAACTGCAGAGCTAAATAAGCCAGGTACAATCTTCTACAAGAGTGTACAATTTTTGGCGTATGCCGATGATATTGATATCATGGCCTCATTAACCGCACCGTATGTTCTGCTTTATCCAGGTTATACAAAGAAGCAAAGCGAATGGGTCTGTGGGTAGTGAACGAGGATAAGGCGAAATATCTTCAATCATGAAATAAATAGTCAACGCAATCGCGGCTCGACTCCAGTGCTACTGTTGACAGTCATAACTCCGAAGACGTAGATAATTTCGTATATTTTGGAATCAGCACCTACAACACTAACATTGTCAGCCTGAAATCCAACGCAATCCTTTGGACTGAGAAGACAATTGAAAAGTAAAGTCCTCTCTCGAAGGTCAAAAGCAAAGCTCTACAAATCGCTCATCATTCGCTTCCTGATATGTGCTGCAGAACCTTGAACGATGTCCACATCCGATGAGGCGGCTGAAGGAGTTTTCGTGGGAAAAGTGTTGCGGAAGATTTGTGGTTTCTTGAGCGTTGGCAATGGGGAATACCGCAGACGATGGAACGATTAACTGTACGAACTATACGGCGAAATTAAAATAGTTCAGCGATTCAAGAGACAGCTACAACGCTGGCTAGGTCATGTCCTCCGAATGGATGAAAGAGCTCCAGCTTTGATAGTATTCAATGGAGTACACGCTGGTGGAAGCAGAGTGAGAAGATGACCCTACTCCACTTGAAGGATCAGGTAGAGAGCGACCTGGTTTCACTTGGTATTTCCAACTGGCACCAAACGGCGAAGATAAACAATGAGTGTAGATTCAGCTATCATTGCGTAAGCCGTGCCTATGCCTAATAAGAATAGGAAAAACAAGAAGTTATTGTTGGGATCACAGAAGAACTTTGGTTACCTTCGTACATTCTTCTCTACTAGGAAAGGAGTAACTGGCTTGCAACTGGCAGAATGTTTCCTCTTCACGGTCGAATTCTGCGTTCATCGCTCATAGCAGCACGCACCGCTACCCACTCGATAACATTAAATTTTATTAGAAGTAAATATTTGCACAGAAATTCACATATGAGCTGATTTTTTTTTACTCAACCTCATCAGCCGCAAGAGTTACTGCCCAGCCTTGGCAAATATTGAAGAAGAGAATGCAGGAAATATCAAAAATAAATTATTTCATACCTTAATTACAAAACTACCACCTGCGACTTACCGATGCTAAGACAAAGTGGCCACACCCACCACTTGACAGCTGCAAAATGAATGAATGGCAAAAGCGACACAAAGGATAACACCAGCTAAGTAAGTGTAAAATGCTGTTTACGTGCGTTTTTCACTTGAAGTTTCAGTTACAAATGCAATTTGCCAGTGCCACACTTGACCAACGTAAAATAGAGGTTGTTGGAAAGAAGAAAGAAAAACCAAAAAAAAATATAAAAATGACAGTTTGGATTTCAGGCGAGCAACCACTATACCACATGCACACCTTCAGCTACAGTTGCAAAACAATGTTCATATCAAAGCGAAATCACAAATGATCAGCAGGTAAGACGAAAAGCAGAAAAAAATGTAAGATTTCAGAAAGTGAAGGAGAAAAGAAGCAATGCGTGGTGGGTAGAGAGAAGTAGAGCAGAACAGCAGTGGCAGTGTCGCATCAAAAAAAAAATCGTATGATGGAGTGCATGCGTCACAACAACAACAACAAGCACACGCAAAAAATAAGCACAAAATCGAAAACAGAAAAATAAACAATAACAACAACAAAAACTTTGTCTCAGAACTTTTAATTAGTTTTCGCTTAAAACCGCTTCAGCTAAAGCTTTACGAAAAGGCGCGAGAGGGCGAGAGGTTGTAGCTATAGTCTATCGGGCTATCAGCTCAACGGTCTATCTACCTCAAATCCAAATCTATGCAGGTGGCATGCGACGCGTGTGGTGAGGTTGCCATATATAAGATTTTTTTTTCTCTTTTGAAAATACAAATTTTACTTGCACTTTTTCCATTAAACACGTTGCGACACTTTCTCCTTTGCAGTTGCCGGCTCATCTTTACTCTTCACACACCCGCCTCCTGATTTAGAGAATTTTATTTTCGCTCGGTCTACGTTTTGATTTCTGACCAAAGTTGTTTTGCCTGTTGCACAAATCAGCTCAACTCAGCTCAGCTCAGCTCAGGCCGGTCGGGCAGCAATTGCATGAGCATCAGGTGGCCGACCAGCAAAGAGTTGGTCGGAAGTTGATTGTAGAAAAGTGATTTTTTGTTGATGAATATTTTTTCCTTTCGCATTTTTTTTATTTTATTTTTTTCCTTTTTTTTTTTTGCTGCAGCTCACTGTTGCTTAATTCCAACGGCATGAAAGCGTAAAGGTGTACAACAAGCATAACAACCAATAAACAAACAGATGACAGTCAGCAAAACAAAGGCGGAGAAGGAAAATAAGTGTTCAGAAAGAGCGAGAGAGAGAGAGTGAGAGCGAGTGGGAAGCAAAAATAATCAATGTTTACCTTTACCTGCGACGGGTGAAAAAAGTGAGGTTAAAAGCAGTTTGGGAGAGGCAAAAGTTTCGCAGCGAGGCAACAGGCTACTAACGGCAACGGTTTTTATTTATTTATTTTTTTTTTTGGTTTTTTTTTTGTGTGAAGAAAAGTAAAAAAAGGTTGGAAAAAACGCCTTCACCAAAATATTTTTTTTCTCGCTTAAACTTTCGCTATTAAATTAGTTTGAGCGACAGCCGTGCACAGCTGATTATAGAGCGCTGAGTTGATGCCAAAAAAAAAAAAAAGAAAAAGAAAAACGAACTCAGCGATGATTATGCTGCTGCTAATGGCTATAACATTTGATGGCGGCTAATAATGCCCACCAGGCCTCTGCCCCTGTCCATCATGCCTTATTTTTTTTTTTGTTGAACAACAAATTTTAAAAATTTTGAAAAATAACAGCCTACTCATTTACTGCTACGACGAGGCAGCGTCGAAGGTTAAAATGTTTTATGAGAAAAAAAAAATCAAAACAAAAAAAAATAAAAAAAATGGAAAAGTTTGCGGCCAGAAACGCCTACCAACTTGAAAAAATTGGCTTTTCAATAACGAAATGTTGCCGATATGTATATGTGTGTGTGAACTTTTGGGCTTTCTGACACCGCAGACTTTGTTTTTATAACTTTTCATTGCACCCTCTTGCCATTTTTATATTGTTTTTTGAACATATCTACATATCTACCAAATATTTCCATAAAATCCAAAGTACCCAAATTTATGCTTTAAAATCGAAAATATTTTGATTGCCTGTGCTTTGACACCTTTTTTCTTGTGGTTGTTGGTGAAAAATCAAATTTAGTGGTAGGTTTCGACGAAAAAGCAATCAATTGGTTTATTTTTTTGAACATAAATAAAAATTTAAGTAAAAATTTTGCAATTTTTCAAATAATTAATTTTTATTTATAAATCTTTGAACAATAATTTTAATTTTTTTCAAATAAATTCTCGATAAAATGGGTCGAATATATTGCATACCAGAAGTCCGCAGATATGTTGTGGTGAATTTCTCTATTTTTCGATTTTAGATGTTAAAGAGTGATCCCAGCTTTTTTCAATAGCCTTTTTTTAACAGATCACGCGTCAGTCGTATCAAGCTGTAATGTTATTTTTGTTCAGTATTGTTTGGCATTTCATTATGGAAAGACTTACGCCCGAACAACGTTTTCAAATCATTAAAATTTATTACGAAAATTCATGTTCTGTAAAGAATGTGTTTCGCGCGCTTCGCTCAACTTATGGTCAACATAATCGGCCTACTCAGCGAACTATTCGCAACACCTTCACCCATCTTGAGATCCAGCATTCATTATTGGATATTATTCGACCGAATATACCACGTTCAGCACGTAGTGAAAAAAATATAGCGGCCGTAGCTCGGAATGTACACGAAGACCATGGAGAGTCGATTCGGCGCCATTCGCAGCAGCTCGGAAGCACTTTCATCCATTCGGACTACATGACCTAGTCAGCGTAGCAGCTGTCTCTTTATTCGCTGAAGTACATATGTCAATGACGTCGTGTAGCTCGTAGTGCTCATCGTTCGATCGTCTGCGGTATTCGCCATTGCCGATGTACAAAGGACCATAAATATTCCGCAAAACCTTTCACTCTGAAACTCCTAGTGCCCCCTCATTTGATGTCGACATCATCCACCCTTCTGTACCATACATAAGGATGGAAATCATGAGCGGCTTGTAGTTTGTTGTTTGTTCGTATCGTCGATTGAAATATTAAAAAGTGGAACCAGGTTGCTAGTGGACTGGGTGAGGTGATTTTAGAGGGTTATGGTCTGCCATTGACGAAACTCAAATTTAAGGTAAACATTTGTTAATATAGAAGATGGAGGTGTTCACTGATATATCCCTTCATTGAAACTCTCATTCAAGACGGTGGACAATTGCAGTGTGCTCTAGGCTTAAACCTACGGGCTTTGCAACCGAGTATAAAAGCCTTAGACTCATTCACGTTGAACTCAAAAGTCGGGCTAAATTGTTGCAGTTATCTTCAGGATATTGTTGAAACGAACAGACTAACTCCTATATGAGGACCAGGTCAGATTGAGCGTAACATGCTTCTTGCAGATAAGGAACACATGCGGTTTTAGTCATATGCAATTTGCTGGTGAAGAAGTTTGCATAGCAGCAGCACTAATATACATGTATACACGAGGATGGTTTGATGAGTCAGGGACTTTTTGAGGAAAATAAATTTATTTTTCAATAAAATCTCTTTTTAGCTCTATTTATTTAGTTTAGTGTTTTTACAATTTTTTCATTCCTTTCAAATAATAGATTTTTTCAAATCCCCCAAATAGGCCTTTTTCTGTGATGACTTTTTTATTCGAACAGAATCTCTAGCCGCCCAGTCATTTCTTCTGGTTAAGAAACAAAAAATAGTCCCATGGAGTTAAATCTGGAGAATATGCTTAATGAGGTGCAGTTCGTAGCCCAATTTATGAATTTTTGCCATGGTGATTACACAGGTGTGCATCCACACTTCGCCCTAATGGCTCAGCATTTTTCGCCGACGATCTTCTTACCCTTTTCAAGGCAATCGATGTAAATAACACATCGAGTATTCCCAAAAATTTTGGCCATTACTTTGTTGACCTACGTTTGTGCACGTTTACCCGGAGAAATTCACTAACTTGATTGTTCTTTGGCCTCTGTTGTGGTGTAGTGGATTCATATTTTGTCTACGCTAACGAAACGGCCCAAAAATTTTGTTTTGATTGCGTTTGAACATCGCTAAACACTCCTTTGAAATGGTTGCACGGTTATGCTTATGGTCGTGTGTGAGCAAGCGTGACACCCATTCAAGTAGACGGTGTCGCATGCCACACAGCACGTGGAAAATCCAAAATCTCTTAAGAATACATCTATTAGTAGCATGAACTGTGCAATTAATATCGAGAAAATACATAGTCTTCTGTCCAAAATTCTAGCGTTACTAAGGGGTGCACCGAGGTACGTTTGAAACTCAAATATATATATATATTCATAAAAACCTTGATATCCTACTGCTTAAACTCGAAAATTGAAAGGAGCAGATCGAAGTACCACATAAACTGGAAAGTCATCGCAATCCGTTAGCTAACACTTTGTGTATCTCATCAAGAAATGCCTGACTCCAGCGAAAAGATTTTCCGCTTTCTAAGTTCGAAAGGTACTCTGGGTTAACTTGAGCTAAGATGTATTTTTTAATTTATATTTAAGATTTTTACACTTATTTAGTAGGTTTAAGAAGATTCAGAAATAGATTTTGTAAAAAAAAAAATATTTCAGAATTTTTTTTTTAATAGTTGTCATAACTTAGAATTATGGTCTACCCAGAGTTCGAGCCCATAACCCTGCACATAGTCTTTTAGCTAACCCTTCATCAAATATAGAGGGTTTCTACAATTCGTGAGAATTCCACCTAACTCTTCCTAGTTACCATTTCACCGCTCTCCTATACCACCTTTTATGTTTCAAGGCAATTGCCCATTGGCCATGCTCAATATACTTTCATCCTCTGGGAATGATATTTTTCAAGTAGAAGTACAATATATTATACAATTCCTCTTTTCAACATAAATTCATGATTTCTAATCTTTGCAAAGCAAAAAAGAAAAATGCACAATTTCCAATTAAAAAAGTCAACCGAACTAATTCGTAATGCTAATTAAACTGTGTGATTACAAAATTCAACACCTTCATCTCACACCCACCTACAACCTCTACGATAAGTATAAACTCAATTCTCTTTTGCTTTTGCCTTCAAACTTTGCAATTTGTACATGCTCACCTGTTTTTGCGTGTGCCCCTAAAGTAGAAAGTAGATGAAAGAGAAAAGTTATGATTTCTCATTTACGCTTCACAATGCAGCGAAACTTTTTTGCGAATATATTTAATAAGAAAAAAGTTGCATAAATATTAAAAAAAAATTCACAGTAAAAAATAAGTGCAAAAGTAAAACTGTACATGAGACACGGGCAAGAAAAATAATGAAGCGAAGTAAGTGTGAAAATGTCAAAGTACTCGGACCTAGAATACAAAAATAAATGACGGAGCAAAATTATAAAATAGGAAAAAAAATCTACAAGTAGTGAAAGTACTAGTGTATTTGGGTGTAAACTTAGAAAAAAAAGACTTTATCAATACACTCGCTTGCATCATGTTTGATATTTTTGCAATAGAGTTGGCAGTATATGCGCTTACAAGAATTACTTATATACGACTTCGAGTATACGAGTTCATAAGTATCGATGCACATATATGGAGAAAGAGTCTCAGTTGGAAATTTTCTATTTTATTCCTTCATTTTAACTGGACATCAAACATATCGTCACCTTTCTAGGATAACCTCGTCTTTACAAAATCACAATTTTCGGAGAATCGATGAAACCACGTTTGGAGTTACTCAACATTTACAAACAAACAAAAAATAGAATCGATTGGAAAATTACACTTTTTTATTACCTTAAAATACTTCAACATGACTTTTGCTATCTGCATCGATACACATTATACTTGATAAGATCAATGGAGCTGACAAACTCCAAAACAAAAGCAAATATTTATAATTTTAAGACAAATCAAGGCCCAATTTTCTCAGACTTTTTACGGCAATTCGGGGCGTATATCAGCAAATATGAGTTGAAAGTACGTAAGTTAGTCTATTCGTTATGAAATTGCAAACCAAAGTGAGTATAAATCAAGTAATAGCGGTCAAAAAGACCAATTTCGAAAACCCCCATGCGAGTTAGGGGTTCAAGAATTTACCCGCGGTAAGGCATGCCTGTCTTAAGAGGCGAGTAAAATCCAGCTCCCGCGACAGTAGGGTCTTTACACCGGAAGGACCCGGATTTTTATCCAAGGACTGTCACTCCCGCAATATTCTCCGAAGTCCAATTTGGAGAATTTTACTACGGTTAAAACAACAACAACAACCTATTCCGGAAAAAGTATTGACCCACTGAAAAGCAGACGTCTAAGAAAGATACCCTTTATAGGACTCGCCAGGGTAAGTTTCACTTCATCAAAAGAAATACAGAAAAAAAATTTTTTTAATTGAATATTAATATTTCAGTCTTTTGTTTAAACATATTCCATTAGTCTTGCTTATATTTTTTAAAATTATTTATCTAAACATTTAATCGAAACTTCAAATTTGTACATCTGTATTTGACAGCTTCAGTTACGTATTTGCCATCTAGTTGATAATTAAATTTTTCATACATGTGGCAAGAATAATCAAAAATCTCTTCAAAAACTTTTTGGAATCTCTCTGTACTGTCACCTATATTTTTATATTTTATTTGAGAAATCAAACTTTCAATTACAACTTTCAAACAGTTGCGAACCTTTTTCAAAAATATATTCGCATTAAGTCTTTCTTAAATATCTTCAACTAGATACCCGTTGGTATCATTTATCATCTTAAAAATTTGATTTTAGTGGGTTAGTGCTTTTGAAAATGCAGGACTGTGTTTTGACATCTGTCAAACTTAATTATCAAACCAAAACTTTGCTTTGCTTTAGCTACAAGTTAGTCATTTATGAAAATGGATCGCTTAACAACCGCAAAACGCTTTAGAATTGTTGAAACCTACTACAAAAGTGGTGATTCACACACGACCCTTGTTGCGTGCTTTAAGAGCGGGTCATGGTGCACATAAACGTTCAACTACTCAAGCAATTGGTAAAATTGTAAAGAAAGTTTAAGGGACTGGATCGGTTACAGATATTGTAGGGTCTGTGCATCATTGTTTTGCTCGTTCCATCTCAAATATCGTGGCAGTGTGTGTGAAAGGATAGCCGAAGACCCCAATGTGTTTATTTCTCTACTTTCTCAAGAGCTGGGACATTCTTACGGAACATAATGGCGTATTTCGCACTTGAACTTGCACCTTCATCCATATAAAATCCAGCTCACATAACAACTGAAGTCAGCTGACCATTCAAACCGCAGTTGTTTCATCGATTATGTGCTTGAACAACAAGCAGTGGACCGCGATTTTTAAAAACAATTTTGTTTCAGCGACGAGGCGCATTTCTCACTGGGGCTTAGAGAATTTTGGGCTCCGAGAGGCCTCAAATAATTGGAGAGGAGCCATTACACTCAAAAAACTCACTGTCTGGTGCGCTCTTTGGTCCGGTGGTGTAATTAGACCTTAATTCTTTGAAAACGATAACGGCAAGACGGTCACTGTCAATTCGGTGAGTTGTGGTCGTATGATAACTGACTTTTTTTTCTGCTACACATCACCAGCGAATATGGCTTTATTGCAAAAGAAATTTCCCGGCCTTGCTTTGGTGATGTCAATTGGCTACCAAGATTGTGCGATTTGAAACCGTTGAACCTTTTTTGTTTTTGTTGTTGTTTTTGTAGTCAAGTTATGTCTGTGATGCCGCCAAAAATATGCCAAAAAGTAGCCGAAAATCACTACACACTGATTGAAGTTTCGAAAAATTCACGAGGCGGTCATTTGAATGATAGCATAATCTTGAACATATATAAACAAATTCAAAACAGGCGGCAACCATGAATGTAACTCTTATCTAGTGCTCTTTAATGCGCCCATAAAATTTATTATAAATCGGTTCAGCCGCTTGGGAGAAACATAGACACAAGTACATTTACAGGTTGTTTGTACCGGTTTGACAGCCGGAATATCTTGTATAAGTTTTGTTCAATTAAGTGAAACCGTGCTCGAGTTATAAGGTGAAAAACGTATATATGATTAAAGGACTTTAAATGACAACTACGAAATAATTAGGTTATGTTATAAGAAGTATGCCTTGAATATGTGGCACTGTTGCTTGCTGTTTTTTTTACAACGTTATTTGGAGATACTAAATATTGGCGTATAGCGCGAACAATGCCGAAATACCCTTGAAATGGAGGAAATTGCCAACAAGTCAAAGTGACTTCGAAACTGTTCGATTGTTACCAATAATTTTCCGGAACGGACCGCCTTGAAATCTATCTAAATATTGCTTAAAATAAATCGAAAACAGACAAGTTCACCACGACCTAAATGTTATCCAGAGTGTTATAATTAGTGACAAATTGTAAGCTTTTGGTTTGAGAAAACCATAAATGATTTGAAAGAGATTTCATAAAGTGTTTTTTGTTTAGGAGGGAAGCTTATACATTTGGTGTTCTGGTCTGATCGACATTCGAAATTATTGAAGAACTTATTACTTTTTGTAAGGGAACTCGGTTACAGAGGTGTTATGCATTACGGATTACTTCAAATTGTCAGCTAGCATTATATTATAGGTTTTTTTAGTCCATGTGCGTGAAACTAAAAGGCTAGATTTATGAAAAGACAACTTATTATTTTTTCCACCACGATAACACAACATCTCATATTGCATTGATATTTCGTGAGTTCTTCGACAAAAATTCAACTCAATTGTTCCACAAACACCATACTGGATTGATCTGTCTCTGTGTGATTTTTGACCATTTAAAATCCAAAATAGACTGCTCAAAGTAAACCGTTTTAAGTAGATTGAGGGAAAACAATGAGAGACACTAAAGAAATTGAAGGCGTGCGATAAATATAAAGGAAAATGCTTCGAAAAGTAGAAAAAACTTTTTAAAATGTGTATTACATCAGGGAGGCAATTACTTTGAATTCGGTTAAATAGATTTAGAAGTATAAATTTATATTTGAAAGTTTTAATTAAAGTCAACAATTTAAACACTTTGGAGGCAACAAGAGAGATTAACTCCGTTTCCACCTTTTCTCTGAAACGGAGTGATTTTGCGCTTCCTCTGCTTTCACCAGCGGTTACTGAATCAAAATATTTTCAAAGCTAGAGCATTTGCCTTCTTATG
This sequence comes from Neoceratitis asiatica, assembly GCA_030068015.2. Lineage (NCBI taxonomy): Eukaryota > Metazoa > Arthropoda > Insecta > Diptera > Tephritidae > Neoceratitis > Neoceratitis asiatica. Next base: position 35,030,517 of record CM061525.1, on the reverse strand, counting down.
GAGAGCATATTTTTGTCAGCAAAGTTGCTATCTCTTAATCCGTATCATCGGATGTCTCTGCCGCACCATAAACTATGATAGGAAAGATGAGCAACTTTGTACTTCGAGAGAGAACTTTGTTTTTCAATTTCCTACTCAGTCTAAAATAGTACTTTTGTGCAAGGATGATTCTGCTTTGGGCTTTAAAGCTGGCATAGGTGAAATGATTCATAGATGAAATTTGCTACAATTTCAAAGTTATGACTGTAAGCAGTGACCTGGCAGCCGAGTCGCGAATGCAATGATAGTTTGCTTGATGACAGAAGCTATTTCGTCTAATTCACAATCACTACCAGGCCTATTTGCTGTGCTTATTATATCACGTGCTTGAGCTAATACTTATTCTCCAACGGAACTGCTAGTCTTAAACTAGTGATATGCCTCGCCAAAGAACTAACCGCATTTCTCACAAGGTAAGCGCTTAGTAAAAAATAAAGAAATCTACACAACATAACGACATAAGCACAACAACTTTATCGCTTTATTAGGAAAAGTATCGTTTAAGTTAGTTGAGCGGAAACTTTCAAGATTGCAAAAGTATAATAATAGTGCTTGCATACAAACATACATGCCATTTATACATACAAATAAACTCGTTGAAACAAATGCTGAGCTACTCAGCTGCAAAACAAACAAATTTGTATTCACTCACTCACTGCGCTTTACAGTTATATCTCCTACTCGTACTACTACTTCAAGCTTTGCAAACATTTTTTGTGGTTAAGAAAAGTATTTGGCTTTATTTTGTGCCAACTTTTGACAACAGAATTCACGCTGTTTTCATGCAAATTTCTTCAGCTGCATTTTTTGTGATTTTTTCTAATTTTTTTTTTCAGATTTTTTGTCTTATTTTCCTACTAAAATGATTTACACTTCTTTGGCGCATGAAAATTGTTTTCCTTTGTTCAACTTTCTTTGACAAATAAATGAATTTATTGTTAATGTTGATAAACGATTTGGTGGTATTGTTCGGGCGTAAAAAAGTTTTTTTTTTTTTGTATCTTAATTTTTTTTAAATTTTTTTTCATTCGCTTTTGTGGTGTTAGATTTAAAAGCACCGTTACTTTTGCAATATAGTCAGTTGTAATAATTGCCAAACAGCTGTAATATAAACAACTTTACAGAAGCTTTCTGAATGACTTCACGTTGCTGCGGGCACGAGCTGGGTTTTAACAGAAACTTAGTCAGATTATTTCCTTTTATGGGTGATAAAGCATAAATGAGCCAAAACTAGGCGTTGAAACGGAATCTAGTTGATGGAGCTGCATTCAAGGCAGCAGTACATCCACAGTAGATGGCAAATGTGGATATTGGATGCACCTGAGGTACTTGTTAAGGTTTTCCCTCTCAGTTTATAGCGTCGCCTTATATTCCGATTATGCTGATTTGAGTGCTAGCTCTCTGTGAAATCAGCGATAACTGCGAGAATGAGCACGCTGAATATGATATAGCTGAGCAGGACGTATTACATGAGGATATATTGTATATATATATATATATATATATATATATATATATGGGGTGATCCATTTCTAGGTTCCCCACTTTTTTAAAGAAAGAAAAGACAAAGAAACTTCAAACTTAAGGGGGAATGTTTATTATCATTAGAGTGAACATTCTTTGGCATTTATTTTTCGAAGTTAATCTCTTTCAAATATTGGCCGCTGCTACGTCTCAGATGGTCCAACGGTGTGATATCACACGATCTTGGTGGCAATTCGACTGGCGCAATTAGCGTGAAATTATCTGCTTACCGAAGTGTTCTCTCAATAAATCCATTGATTGATGCGATGTGTGGGAAGTGGCGCCGTCTTTTAAAAGCCAAATGTCACGGAGCTCACGAGCTTCAATTTCAGGCATCAAATAGTCGGTTATCATGGCGCGATAACGGTCGACATTGACATTTTTGAAGAAGTATGAATGATTCCAAAGGCCCACTAACCACACAAAACTGTTGATTTTCTTCGCATGAAATGGCAGCTCTCTTCAGGTTGCTTTTCGTCCCAAATGCGGCAATTTTGCATGTTTGCATACCCATTGAGCCAGAAAAAGGCTCATCGCTGAACAAACTTTGGCTCGAAAACATCGGAGCTTCTTGGAACTTTTCAAGAGCCTATAGTGCGAATCGATGTCGCTTGGGAAGGCCGAGCGGCTTCAGTTCTTGCACAAGCTGTATTTTGTACGTTTTCAATTTAAGATCTTGACGAAAAATGCGCCAAATGGTTCCATACGTCAGTCCGAGTTGCTGCGAACGGAGCCGAATCGACTTGAATATTATCCAGAAATGAATGCTGGGTCTTAGGATGGGTTATGTGATGGTGTTGCGAATAGTAAGCTGAGTAGGCCGATTATGTTGAGCATAAGTTGAGCGAAGCGCGCGAAACACATTTTTTACAAAACGTGAATTTTCGGAATAAAGTTGAGTGATTTGTAAACATTGTTCAGGCGTAAGTTTTTCATGATGAATTTATTTGCACTTGTTGGCCTAGTGTTAAAAGTGGAAGATCCGTAACTTTCTAGCACTTTTTTACCCCCCAGCCCTCACTTTTGACCCGTCGACTATTCATCTCTTCTTGTAAAAACTTTATAAAATTAGACTGGTTGTTATCATTTTAACGGACATAATTATTTATCGGCAATGCAGTAAACTATTTTTGACGATTTGATAATTGCATTCAGCGTTTTGTCGAATTTTAGGTACTTACTCTACCATTCCGGGACTGACAACACAAGGAATAAATCATATTATTGCCTAAGAGAGGTACAGCAATAGTCTAGCCACTGACTCACCTTACCCAACATAACCTCACTTAAGCTAGCCTATGGTTTCAGCGTGAACAGCATATCCAATCAAAGCGACGACCTGGAAACCAAGCAGATTTTCTTATTCAAATCTTTTACAGCTTTTCGATAATGGTTTGCCAGAAGGTATAACTTATTGGAGCCCCAATTACAATTGTGATAAAACTGGTAATGTTACCAAGTGCTTAGCAGTAATCTCTTGGCAGGAAACGTCAACCCCTCAGAGTGTACTTTTGATGTGAAAAATCATCAGCCGTTCAGATGGGGCTTAGAATAAACTGTCCTGTAAGTTCAGTGGCAAGAATTTACTTTTGACAAAAGTTTCTGCCTTCCTGTCTATATATATTATGGTGAGAATTAATGTACTTTATCCATAAAATTTTGGTGCCTCCTCACCGCTTCACATAAAGCGTTTGAATGAAGCAATTTCTGAAGTCTCTCAAAAGAGATGAAAATTGCTTCAAATGCTTAATATCGCAGTTTATTGGCATCTCAGAGGCAAATTTGAAGGAAAGTGCTACCATTGGACCACATATTGGGTGGCTAAACGAAAATTTATCACAACCATCATGGAAAAATTTTGAGGCAATAACAAAAGCCACTCACTACAAACCCATTATCAAAAAATCTTAAAATCATTTTAATTCAATAAAATTTATTATATAGGAGCACAGAACAAAGCGAAAGAGAACACCAAGACAGTATTGAGATGGAGAACATATATATGGGAAGATTGACCGTCTAACCAAGGTTGGACGCTTCAGTGAGACCTTTCAGATGCTTTCTACAAGCGAAACTGCAGGTTTGGTAGGTCGCGTCACCGATATCGGTATCGATTAGTAGACTGCTGTAAAATTTGAGCAAGCTGCGCCATCTAAGCAGAATTTCGTGTACTGCTTAAACAATATTTTTTGTGCAAAAAAAATTATAAACGAAACTAAGGAAAGACTTGATAAATATCATGGAGGCTCTGACCATCAATGTCAATGGTTAAGAAGTGGTTTACTGTGTTCCGTTATCGTCAAGCCAGTACAAGTGACGTCAAACGTCCAGGTCGCCCAAAAGACGTCGTCACGCCAGAAATCGTCGATAAAATCCCTGGAATGATATGAGGCGATCGGAGAACAAAAGTGCGTGAGGTGGCTGAACTGTGGCTGTAGACATCTCAACCGAGCGGGCACATCATATTTTACACGAATATTTGGCCATGTAAAAGCTATCCACGCGATGGATGCAGCGATTACTCACACACGGCAATAAGCGATACGTATAACCACTTCAAAGGGGTGTTCAACCGCAATCCAAACGATTGCCATTTCTTTACCGTAGATGAAACGAGGATTCACTGCGACACATCAGAGACCAAAGAACAGTCAAACCAGTGTTTCTTCAGGTCAACGTGCACCTAAGAAGGCCAAATTGGCTTTTTGGGCCAACAAGGTCATGGCCACAATTTTCTGGGATGTACGAGGTGTCATTCATATCGATAACCTTAAAAAAATTGTAAAGCGTTCACCGGAAAATATAATTTACTGAGGGTTGGACGAATTCCATGCTGATTTGAAGCAAAAGTATTGCGAAATTTCGTAAATTGATGAGAGATTCGGGTCGAGCGAAAAGGTCATCACAGAAACAAATGTCTATTGTGAGGGCCTAGAAAAAACCCTATTACTTGGCAGAAATACAGAAATTGGAAAAAACCTGGACTAAACGTATAGAGTTAAAAGGAGACTACGAGGCCAATTGGAAAGTACCCGGCCTGACACAAAGATGGCTCTAATAGAATTAAATACATATAAATGCTGGGCAGTCCTAACCGTCGAAAGACGCGTGTATAAATTTGACATCTGCCGGATTATTAGTTTGTGAATTATGGAATTTTGAATAAAGAATCTTTTATTATTGTGAAAAAAATGAATAAAAAAGAATTTCGTGAGTTGATAAAATATTGCTTTTTGAAGAGAGAAAAAAACAGTTGAAGCAAAAACGTGGCTTGATAACGTATTACCAAACACTGCCCTATGCAAATCAACCATCAAGGATTAGAATGCAAAGCTTAGACGTGGTGAAATGAATATTGAAGACGGTGAACGCAGTGGACGCTCCAAAATTATTTGAGTGACCGTAAATTGATGTTCCATGCGATAGCAGACACTCTAAAGATATCAACTGAAGATGCACATTATATCATTCACGAATATTTGGCTATGACAAAGCTCTGAGCAAAGTGGGTGCCGCGCTTTGGTTACTTTTGACCAAAAAGAGGGACGAGTTGATGATTCGGGGCTATGTTTGGAGATGATCAAGTGTAATAAACCCGAGTTTTTGATTCGATATGTGACAATGGATGAAAATTGGATCCATCATTTTACTCCGAAGTCCAATCGATAGTCATCCAAGTAGACTGCACAAGATGAGCCCGCTCCAAAGCGTGGAAAAACGCAACAGTCTGCTGGCAAGGTTATGGTGTCTGTATTTTGGGTTGCATATGTAATAATTTTCAGTGATATTCTTGCAAAAGGAAAGCCATCAACAGCGATTGTTACATAGCGTTATTGGACTGTTTGAAGGACGAAATCGGCGAAGACCAAGACAATTCACCGCGTCAGAAGTCAGTGAGATCGATGACAAAAATCCATAAATTGGGATTCAAATTGCTTCCGTATCCACTATCTTCTTCATACCTGGCGATTATTTGCTGTTCTCAGACCTCAAAAGAATACTTCCTGGGAAGAAATTTTCGTCGAATGAAGAGGTGAGCGCCGAAACTGAGGCCTATCTTGAAGCAAAGATGAAATCGTACTACAAAAATGGTATGGGAAAGTTGGAAGGTCACTATAATCAGTGTAACATCCTTGAAAGGAACTATGTTGAATAAAAAAATAAATTTTGCCGAAAAAAAAGTGTGTTTTACTATGGTAGGATGAGGACTTTTCAATTGACCGTTATGTTGAGAAATAAAACGCTTATTTGGCGAAAAGATGTGTTTTAACGAAAAATTCACTGACTTCACAAACCACCCTTGTACATTAGATAAACAAATACGTTTTGTTACGCAATCTTATGTAAAATATTCGTCTATCTTCTATTTTAAGGATATATCTTGTGTATCGTAGATATGTTACCTACGTTTTCAGAAAACATGACGCTCTGTGACAAAATGAAACTTATTAATAATTAATAATACGCAAGAAAATCAAAGCAGGTCCAGTTTTTTTTCTTTTTATTATTATTATTATTATTATTATTATTATTATTATTATTATTATTATTATTATTATTGTTGTTATTATTATTATTATTATTATTATTTTTATTATTATTATTATTATTGTTATTATTATTATTGTTATTATTATTATTATTATTATTATTATTATTATTATTATTATTATTATTATTATTATTATTATTATTATTATTATTATTATTATTATTATTATTATTATTATTATTATTATTATTATTATTATTATTATTATTATTATTATTATTATTATTATTATTATTATTATTATTATTATTATTATTATTATTATTATTATTATTATTATTATTATTATTATTATTATTATTATTATTATTATTATTATTATTATTATTATTATTATTATTATTATTATTATTATTATTATTATTATTATTATTATTATTATTATTATTATTATTATTATTATTATTATTATTATTATTATTATTATTATTATTATTATTATTATTATTATTATTATTATTATTATTATTATTATTATTATTATTATTATTATTATTATTATTATTATTATTATTATTATTATTATTATTATTATTATTATTATTATTATTATTATTATTATTATTATTATTATTATTATTATTATTATTATTATTATTATTTTTTTTTTTTTTTTTTTTTTTTTTTTTTTGTTACATACTCGTACTTAAATAACCAGTTTTATATAATCATGAAAAATATGAAGGTTTACGAATAGTATTTAAATGTTCAGAGTTTATGGAAAATTTTTATTTAGGGATATATAAAAAACGGCATTCCTCAAATAAATTAAATATTTTATCCGTCAAATTATGCAACAAAATTAATAGCTGCGATAAAATGGAGGTAACTTGCAACACCTATAAGTGCATATTATTATTGTGTAAATACCCAAGTGCATATACTTATGTATAACTGTAATGATTAATAGTAAGCAGTTACAATTTACAGATAAAAATTACGAAATATGATTAATTTCTGTATATCAATCAATTTGTGTTAATTAACCAGAAAACAAATGAAAAAATGGCAAAAGTACGATTACGTGCCCCTACATATTCATTTTTGACATTTATAACAAATATTATGTGTACATATGTATATATGGAAATGTAAGTAGAAATCGCAAACCAAATATGAACTGTGACCTTTTCATACTTCAGCAGTTACAATTACAATTTTTTTTTCATTTTGCCTTGTACAGTTTTTAATTGACACTATTAGATTACATTCAATAATACTCATGTACACATGGACATAAGTAAAAATGTGCATATAATCGATTATCAGTAATAAATATTTATTAATTAAATACATGTAATGCGAGCAGCAACAACATAATGCAAAGGTCATACAGACTCTTATATTATTATATACATATGTATGCACACTCCTTGTGTATATATACAAATGTAGTATTTTATAAAACCTTTAAATTTAATGTTCATACATACATATTTGTCTGCATTCAATTTCAATCATCCCAATCAACGCAACAATTAATATACTCATGAGATAATCTATCTGTTAAGTACATAAAATATATGATCGTTAAGCGATAAACGGTGAAAAAAGTTGTGTTTCGTCGGTTTTTTTTTTTTTTGCCTAAATGCCGAAGGCAACCCAACGCCATCAAATTTGTTTATTGCCTGTATGTAAACGCGAGTATAAACTTTATACAGTGAAACATTAAACGCATTGGGTAAAGTACTAGCAGGCTACTAGAATTTCTTAACTGCAACTGAACTAGTCTGATAAGTATGAAAGTAGTACGAATTGCAGAACTACTTGATTAAAGTCTAATTTACATTAATTTCACTAATGTGTTTTTAGTTTTCGTTGAATATTTTTAATGCTTGAATATATTTACTCTAAAAACAACTGGTTTAAAATAATTTTGTTTATTTTTAACAAGAAGGTCCAGCTATTGCAACACAAGTGATAGGTAAAGAATAGAGAAAAGCCATAATGAATCCTTAGCTAATGCAAAATTTTAAATTTTCCATTATAGTGAGAGATTCATGTAGAGATACTTTTTTCAATGGCCTTTTTTTGACAAATCACGCGTGAGCCGTGTCAAGCTGTTGTTCAGTATTGTTTGGCATTGGTTCATCATTGAAAAAATTACACCCGAACAACGTTTACAAATGTAAACCCATCTTGAGACCCAGCATTCATTATTGGATAATATTCGACCGAATAGATCACGTCCAGCAAGCAGTGAAGAAAATATTGTGCGCGTAGCTGAGAAGGTACACGAAGACCGTGGAGAGTCGATTCGGCGCCATTCGCAACAACTCGGACTGACGTATGGAATGACTTGTCGCATTTTACGTGGAGTTCTTAAATTGAAATCTTGCAAAATATAGCAAGAACCGAAGCCGCTCGACCTTCCCAAGCGACATCGCTTCGCTCTATGGGCTCTTGAAAAGTTCCAAGAGCCGATGTTTTCGAGTCAAATTTTGTTCAGCGATGAGGCTCATTTCTGGCTCGAAGAACAACCTGAAGAAATTCAAGAACAACGTTTTCATCCCATAAAAACAACAGTTTGGTGTGTTAGTTTGTGGGAAATTGGAATCATCGATCCATATTTCTTCAAATATGATGCAGGCGAGAACGTAACCGCCAATGGCGACCGTGATATCACACCGTTAGACTTTTTTCTGTGTAAAATCTAAAGTCTATGCGGACAATTGCGCTTCGATTCAAACCTTGGAGCAAAACATCACACATGTCATTCGCCAGTTACCAGTCGAATTGCTCGAACGAGTCATCGAAAATTGGAATCAGCGGATGGACCATGGGATATGTAGCCGCCGTTGAAAAGGTAATCTTCAAAAAATAAATGGCAAAAATTGTTTTTTCGAATGATGATAAACAGTCCCCATGGGATTTGAATTTTCTGTGTTTTTTTCATTAAAAAATTTAGGGAACCTCGAAATGAACCACCCTTTATTATTGATCTGTCTACGTATTTCTGTGTACATAAACATGTGCATTCAAAATTTAGAGTTTAAATATCACATCAACTGAGTTATTTTTTAACCACTCATGGCGGCTCGTGTCAGATATCGTCAGAGATTAGTTGCTTTTCTTTACTTCTTAAGGGCAGTCACAGCATATTATCATCATACCGATTATCATTAAACTGTTGATCTGGTATCCCCTTTCCGGGAAATAAATTATTATATATATTAATCTAGACAAAACACTATCAACATACTTAATTTCGGACAAATCGAACCTGGTTCATTCTCGGTAAATAAAAGAGTTATATCATTTATCTAGACATAAAGATAACTTCTTTCTAATTCTTCTAATCAAAATGAACCATAAACGTAATTTTAATAATATGAATTTTTCACAAAAGATCATTATCTGATCCTGGAGGAAAAACAGGCTCGAGTAAATTAAATATCAAATATGTTTTTTTCCGAATAAATTGCTACCTGGTTCATTTTTCGGAAGAAAATGTAGTGTTCCATATAAAATTTAACAAAAAGCCACATATATATTGAAGTTTAGGAAAATTCAACCATATATTTAATTTTTTGGAATAGAATAGATTCACTTCCCTAAAGAAAAAGTATTCCAAATGTTAATCCACTTATGTAACAAATTTCAAGTGTATTTCTTAGTACAGGCCCCGGATCCCATGTCCACATATTGAAATAAAAAGAGCCTAAAGCTACTTAATTACTTGGCGGCCGCGATAGCCGAGTGGTTAGCATTGCGTACTGCCATTTGGAAGGCCTGGTTTCGAGCCCAGATTCGAGCAACATCAAAAATTATAGAAAATATTTTTTTCTAATTGCGGTCTCCCCTCGGCAGGAAATGTCAAGCCCTCCGAGTGAATTTCTGACATGAAATAAAAGTTCCTCATAAAAATCCATCGGCCTTCCAGAGGCGGCTTAGAATAAACTGTAAATCCATAATACTTGTACATAATTTTTTCGAATAGGTCAACCCTTGGTGAATTCTCCGAATTTTTCTTTCGGATTTTTTTTTGTTTGGCTGGAAACCGATCCAAATTGGTGCGAGTCATCGTAATCTGTTCAGGCGTTCCTAAATTATAAGCGTAGTAAATACAATAATGTATTTTTCAATTGTTTTAATACAACTTTCTTTTCTTTAATCAGTGCAAACAAAAAACATATTTTCAAACTGAATTAGTGATATATTGTTCCATTTTTAACTAACGTGAGACTAGTGGATTGCTTATCGAAATCTAAAAATGGTAATATCTACAATCTGGTGGAATATCTTCTTACCAAAAATAATACTGTAGAGAAGATATACTTTGGCTTCCACGGTATACTAATTTTAAAGTACTCGTAGATTTCACCTAGTTAATTTAACTGCAAAATATCCAGTTGGGTATTTTAGGGATCTACCTCTTCTCATATATTGTGTGCATGTAAGTAGATATGGCTTGAAATATCCCAATCAAAGTACTTTTTGCTGCAAAAAAAGCCACTGCGGGCTTCCCAGAATAAGCAAATATATACGTATACGCATATTAAGGTGAATTATTATGGGAGTGAAAATTTAAGTTGAAAAAATGTGTAAAGATTTTAATTTGATATTTTTTCCAAAAAAAAAATAGAAGGACCTACTGCTTATTCTAAGCCACCTCCAAACGACTTTGCATAATTTTTATTTTAAACTAGTTTTCTAGGATTTTGGTTGGATGTTGATCCGACTATTGAATATGACTCGAACCCGTGACCATCCGCATGTACAGTATGCACTGATAACTACTCTATTATTGCGGCCATCGCAGTAATGTTAATTTCTACATTAAACAAATGTTGTAGACTTTGTTCCATCGTTTGTGTTCTCTACTCTACATAAAACTATCAACAGTATCGAGGGATCATAGCTCGTTTACCACCAAACTCATTTAATTGATTCAATTTACATAACTTGATTAAGGCGTTTATTCTATGGTAATATGTTTAAGTTTGTGTGGTTCTGGTTCTTGGTCGGAGCAACAAATCAAATAGGATGCTTACCCTCGGCTTTGAAAGTTAGTTTCCTTAAATAAAAATTTAAATCACACAGTATTTTCTTGAAATTTTATCAAAACCAGAAACTTCTACACATCTTAGATCATTTAGCATGATGGCAAATCAATTCAATCTGAACTTGGTATGGGTGTCGGTACACAGAAACTTACTTAATATTATCAACTCTATACACTGAAGAGTGATGGGCTTTAGTCTTGCTTCTGAGTATGCAGTTACAGTCGCAGATATAAACTCAATTCCTACTTTTGCGTCCACATCGCGTTAATTGGAAACGTGAGCAACCTTTATACAAGATACTATATCCAACAAGCTTGCAGCCTTCGGTTACAGCTAAATGAGAGGAAGCTTCAGTGGAGCCACTCTGACATATTCCGTTAGAGGTTTCGCTGAAGTCTAATTACTGCGTGTATATGGCAATGTTGCGCGCTGGGTTCGGGAACATGGTCCAGTGAAAGGATCAATAATGCCTCGGATGCGAACTCCGAAGAAGAATATAAATTGATTACATGAACAAAATGGTGTATAATGTGACCTACATTGGTATTAAAACGGAACTTGCATTAAGGTTTTAATACGCTGTCGAGAAGATATTATACAGTTTTGTCTAAACCTTTTTTCACGTCACTGACTGTTGGGATGAGGCTCTGTGGGTAGGTGGCGCGCTTGCGCTCCACGGCTGGCTCGTCGTCTGGGCTGGTTATTGCCACTTTTGGCTTACCTTCAGTCAGAGCAACTATATTTCATGAGTCATGCCGTTCGATCTATAGGAACAAGAAGGAACGAGGAATTAAGAACGGATAGAGGATGGGAAACGAAAGTAACTGTCCTCTCAGTTGTCTTTAGCAATTAATTTGTTTAAATTTTTTCACTCGAAGTGAGAATTCGACGCAATACATATCAAAGTATACAACATATTTATTAAATAATATTCTAATCTAATACTATAATCTTCGTTTCCTTTAAAAATTCAATTCAAAAACAGCGGATACACTTATATTCTGTTAAAATGTACATAACCCAAATACCTGGTGGGATCAGATAATCAACTTTGAATCGATTGCGAGATCAATATTTTCGCCTGTGCTATATTCGTTGTTCCAAAGGACACTTTTGACACTTTCTTACTTAGTATTATGATATAATGTATATATAATAAAAAATATGTTATTGGAATTAAATGCTTAGTCGCTACCACTTACCGATCTCCCATCCAATCAAGGCTCCTGCATACAAAGAGGTGGCTAAGCTAAAAGAGGAATTAGTAACAGAAAACATTATTAGTAACAAAGAAACTGAGAGGAGAAATGTCAAATTTCTAGTTCAAGAGCATAGTGGCACATATAATCAATAATATCAGTAATATATAAAGGGTGTTTTTTATAGAGGTATAGAACTTTAAGTTGGCATTACTTTGCAAGATGGCGACCGATTTAACAGCTGTCAAGTGATTTATTCTGAGTTTGATTTGGCAATTCATCATGAATAGACTCACGCCTGAACGACGCTTGCAAATAGTGCAATTTTTTTTTCGAAAATAATGGTTCTGTGCGGAAAACGTATCGCGCACTACGTCCATTTTATCGTCGACAAAATCGTCCATCAGAGTTGTTAATTCGATTAACCATGGAACGTTTTCGCACCACGTTTACTGTTATTGATAACTCGCATCCCCAGAAACGCCGTACGGTGCGTACAGAAGAAGCTATTGCTGCTGTAGAGCGTAGCATTGAAGAAGACCCGAATGAGTCCATCCGCCATCGAGCACAGGAATTGGATCTGTGTCCATCCACTTTATGGAAGATTTTGCGGAAGGATCTTGATTTGCGTGCTTACAAAATCCAACTCGTGCAAGAATTGAAGCCAAACGATCATCAAGTAAGGCGTAGATTCGTAGAATGGGCCCAAAACGAGATTACCGTTGTTCCCGATTTTCATAAGCGAATTTTGTTTAGCGATAAAGCGCACTTCTGGTTGAATGGCTACGTCAACAAACAAAACTGCCGCATTTGGAGTGAAGGTAATCCTCAAGTGTATGTTGAAACACCGTTACATCCAGAAAAACTGACTGTTTGGTGCGCTTTATGGGCTGGTGGAATCATTGGTCCGTACTTTTTCAAAAACGATGGTGGCCAGAACGTTACAGTCAATGGTGATCGGTATAGAGCCATGATTACTAACTTTTTCATTCCTTAATTAAATAACCATGATGTCCAGGAGATGTGATTTCAATAAGACGGCTCAACATGTCACACAGCTCGCGCCACAATAGATTTATTGAAAGGCACGTTTGGTGACCGCCTAATTTCACGTTTTGGACCTGTGAATTGGCCTCCAAGATCTTGTGATTTAACACCGCTAGACTACTTGCTGTCGGGCTATGTAAAGTCATTGGTCTATGCGGATAAGCCACAAACGCTTGACCATTTGGAAGACAACCTTCGCCGTGTTATTGCCGATATAAGGCCACAAATGTTGGAAAAAGCCATCGAAAATTGGACTTCCAGATTGGACTACATCCGCGCCAGCCGTGGCGGTTATATGCCAGAAATCGTATTTAAAATGTAATGCCACAATATTATCTTTCGGATGAATAAAATTCATGTCAATCGAATAATCCATCGTTGTTTTATTGCAACTTAAAGTTCTATACCTCTATAAAAAACACTCTTTACATCTAACTCAATTCATTGCATAAAGAAAATTTTCGCTAACTTAGCTTGTAATAATTTAGTTATTTTTAATACAGTTATCAAAATCTTATTGATTGATAATTTAATGCAAAAATAAAAATAAAATGCCAACAGAAATGTGGAAAGGGCTATTCAAGTCTGTTTGGATGAATTGTCGCCGATATGAGAAAGCGGATAGTCTAATGGACATGGAGGTGATGAGCGATTTTCTTGCTATGTTTTTTGTTCATAAATATTTTTTTTTTTGTTTTTGTATTTACAGTACTATTCATGCATACTTGTGTAAACACTCACACTCACACACATTACTTCTGCATTTATTTTACTCTCATTGGGTTTTAGTGGAATTTTTATTTTGTGTTGTTTCGATTTCTACCTTTATTTTGCTCCAATTTGATTATTATTTTTAGTTTCATTTGTTCTATCTTTGTTTATGCTCTTCAAAAAAAAAAATTTTTTTTCATTCTATGTGTCTGCTTTATTCAATTTCAATTTAATTTTTTTTCTTTTAGTTTTGATTTAATTTAATTCTATGTTTAGGTATCGTTCATTGGATTTCATATTACCTCGATCTATTTTAATTTTTATTTAGGTCTGTTCGTTTTAGCTGACTTTTCTTGAGCCAGATCTAACCTGTTTCACAGTTACATCGGATAACTCTGTGTCATGGAACTCATTGCAGATTTACTGTGAAGTATTATGTTAGCCCTACTAACTAATAAGAAATGACGATCTTAGATGATATTTTAAAAGATTTGTATGATTTCATTACACACGAGTATATATTTCTTGTTGTGAGGACCCTATTTGTCAGAACCAACGATCTTCTTTAATCTCCGCTTGAAAAACATTGCAGTGAAATGATAGTCGGCAGGTATCCAATTTTCCTGAAAAGGCACAACCTCCCACTCGATAAACTAGTTTGAATCCGTAACGATACTTACATCTATGTTTTTGTTTACCTCATCCCTAACCCACTTTCTCCTGTAACGAAAGGCAGTAAGAAGCAACTGATCTAAAATTATCTTCGAAGGATTGCGAAAATCCGTGGCATTGGGTAGAAATGGGAATTAGATAAGTAAAATGTCTGAGTGCTGAATTTGCTGGCAGTTGCTGCATTATAATGGCAATAAATACAAAGGGTAGTCCAATTAGTGGTTTCCAAAGTACAGAACTATATTTTGACATCTGCCAAACTTAACTGTCAAACCAAACATGTTTTGCTGTAGTTAAAAGTCAGGAATTTTCGGAACTTTATCGATTAGCAACTGCACAACGGGTTAGAATTGTTAAAGCCTATTACAAAAATGGTGATTTAAATGTGACCACGTTTCGTGCCTTAAGAGAAGATTTTGGTGCACATAACCGTCAAACTACTCAAGCAATTGGTAGAATTTTAAAGAAATTTGAAGAGACTGGATCGGTTATAGACATTGTAAGGGCTATGCATCATCGTTTTGTTCTTTCCACTTAAAATTTATATTTGCCGAAGAACCGAATTTGTATATTTCTCGACATTCTCAAGAGCTGGGAATTTCTTACTTACATCCTACATCCATATAAAGTCCAGCTTACACAACAACTGAAGCCAGAGGACCATTCACAATGCCGTAGTTATGTCGATTGAGTGCTTTAAAAGCAAGCAGTGGACTCAATTTTTTCAACATAATTTTCTTTAACACATTTCTCACTTGGTGGATACGTAAATAAGCAAAATTATCGCATTTGAGGCTTCGGGAATCCTCAAATAATTGAAGAGAGGCCATTACACCAAAAAAAAAACTTACTGTCTGGTTCGCTCTTTGGTCCGGAGGTGTGTTTGGGCCTTACTTCTTTGAAAATGATAACGACGAGACTGGCACTGTCAATTCGTAGTGTTATGGGCGTGTGCTACTCAATTCTTTTCGGCTAGCTTTTAAAGAAAACGACTTGGACAATACGTGGTTCCAACAAGATAATGCCACTTGCTACACAACATGAGCGAATACGGCTTGAGATATTGCCCGGCCGCGTAATCCCTCGTCTTGGCGATGTCAATTAGCCACCGAGATCGTGTAATTTGACACCGTTGGACTCTTTTTGGCGGGCAACGTGAAAGACCGTGTTTATGCGAATAAACCTTTAGCTCCTGAGAACTTGAAAAAAACATTCGTCAAGTTATGGCTGAGATACCGCCCAATATGTGTCAAAAAGTGGCCGAAAATTACCTCAAACCAATCGAAGCTTGCAAAAATTCACGAGGCTGTGATTTGAATGATGTAGGGATTCACATAAAATGCCAAGGATCAAAATTTTAAATAATAAGGAACTCGGAATAAATTCGAAATATGATAACTTTCTGATACCCAGATTTCGTTTGAAGCATTATATCGTCAGCCACACAAAACAATTGCCAAAGAAATTCATTTTTACAATTCAAAAAATCCAGCACCCTAATGCAGCAAACCCAAAAACTTTAGAAAGCCTACTGAAATATATGTAATTTCACATGCACATATGTCGGCTACATAAATCTCTAAATTATAACAAATCATGCCCAACCTACCGGCTTTGCCACCATTACCGTTACCAGCATTTGTACGCCTGTTTAACTACATGTATTTGTACAGGAAACTCATTACGCAAATCAGCCGTAAGCTACAACAAGCTCTGAATCCTTTTTTTCGCCCTCGCAAATAAAATACGCAGCTGTGCTGATGCTTCCTGTTGCCATTGCCGTTGCCGCTTCCGTTGCGGTGGCTTTTTAGTTTTACTGTTTCCTTTCCATACATACATACACACAGTGTTTTATGTATTTATAACTGTTTGCAATTATACGGGTATGCGCGTGTGTGTATAATTTCTGTGCCCTTTTTTGCTCTTTCCTCTCTTTTTTCTTTCTTATTTATTTACTGTGAATTTTGGCGCTTCCTTTGTGGCAAATTCGGCACAAATTCAATGTCTAATTTCACATATGCAAATAACCATTTTCACTGTCATTACCAAAAAGCCGGAACAAATCGGTATATTTGGTTGTACCATATATGTTGTAAAAGTATGTAAGTATATGTGTATTGGTTTATAACAGTTGTTGTGTAGTGGCAGTTGGCAACTTGGCGCACGCTGCGCTTGCATCACCATAAATCTTCGGAAAAAGTCCCAAACAAACATTAAACCCTTGATCACAATCAATTTGTTGCGGATTTTCGGCAACATTTTCGGCTTTAAAGTTATTCTTATGCCCAAAAAAAAAACAACAACAAAAATAAAGCGCTTCCATTTTTACCAATTTCATGCAAAAATTGCTTTCGTTTAATGCTTGATAACACCGTTTATGTGCAGTTTTTTTATTTTTTATTTTTATTTTTTTTCTGCTTTAGATAAAAACAATTTTTGAAGCTTTGTTCCAAATCCGACACACTTTTTGGTTCGTTTTTTTTTTTTTAAGTTTACTGCCTTTTTTTCAATTTAAGCGCCTAAAATCGTTGGAAAATTGACTAAGTGCTGGTAAAACACACATTTTGCTTTCCCTAATCGCTGCGGCTGGTTTGTGATTTTTTATTTTATTTTAGCCCGCATTGGCCGCTCACTAGTACTAGTGTGCTCTTTGCGCGTTTTCATGACCTTACGGATAGATTTATTTACAATTTTTATGCCTCTTTTTTGCCTTATTTTCTATTTTTTTAGACCTCCACGGCCATGCTCGTGGCCCACATTTGTTTTGATTGCAATAATTTGGGTGTGAGTCAGAGTTGGAGCTTAACTCTATGGCACTTATTTAGTGCAACAAAAGCCCGCGTGAGTATGTATGTGATAATGGCGATGATAGCAAGTGACAACTAACACAAATCTATATGTAACAGCTAAAATATAGTCAGTCTGCACTGTGTTCAAATAAATCATATGAATTTATAAAGTTGAATATATGTGTAATTCTATCGAAGTGGTGAAATTTATACTTTGAAATTTTTGCAACAAAAAAAAATCTAATCATACTGGTGAAACTGGAGGAGTAGTCATGCTAACAGCCTACACAGTAAGCTTTAAATGTTTGGCAAATCTGGAATCTCTGGCGAATTAGTCACTCAATGCTAGACAAATTTGTCTAACTTAGTTGGACCGAGGGCCGAAACTGATAAAACCAAACTAGCTCCATTCACAAGGAAATATCAAATACCACCTTGTATCGCACAAAACAAAATACTTAGTATTTAAGAATAGTATTGGAAGACAAGCTGTTGAGCAAGCTTAAAGTGGAGGAGCGAATGAACAAGGCATCCTTAACTCTATATAAAAGTAAAGGTGACCTTGGGTCTTTCACCAACCCTCTTGCTTTGGGGGTCTTCTTTGCGATTGTTAAGCCAACACTTTTTTCTGATGCTCTAGTATAGTGGGGGGTTGCGAAAAAGTGAACATATCCAGTTAAAAGTCTTCGGATTATCGAAGTTCAGCATCACCACAGCTGCTAGGCAGCAACATCGGCAGTGTCTCATGCGATTTTGAATATACCACCGGTGAACTTATTAGGAAAAAAAGTGAATTCCTCACTACGGCAAGGCTGCATACCTCAAATAGGGGAAAAAATAGACTATATTGAACCGGACCAGACTTTCGGGAAGCTTGCGGCATCTACATTATCTTCAGAAGGATGGAAGAAACGACTAAAATTCGCAAAACTTGAGATTTTACAAAGCTTTTCATATCTTCACAGTGGCTCATAGATTAATAACGGAGGGGATTGCACTTTACTGCTAAAAAAAATTATTTGAAATGTATTTAAATGCGTTGGTGCGGGCGGCACCTTTGTATTCTGATGTATATATAATTATCTCATAAACCACTGGAAAACATCGATAACTTGGATGCAGCAGAGACTTTTACCCTTTTATTTCAAAAATTAAAGTCTTAATTAGTAGAAAAGCTTTAAAAAATATCGATTTGGGTCAAAAAACAAGTCTTTCAAAACAAACCTTAATATTTTAATTTAAAAAAAATTTTTTTTGGAAATTCTGTAATTTTTTGTGAACCAATTTAGTAAATTTGGCTACAAATCAGCTAAAAAACTTTAAGAAGCATGCAGAACATTGACCTGGTATAATAAATTGAAAAGCCACCCAGCCCATCGAGAAGGAAGGTCGGAGGTCAACAACACATTCAACTCACTGGTGACAGAATCCTAGCAACATACACCACTTCCCTTCTTCCGAAACCGATTGCGATAGATCACGGTAGCACATGCCAGATTTGTCATCAGCTGCTATTAAAAAAATTTTCCCTTTGAGAATATCACAAGAGGAAAGTACTATTTCCGGCCTTGTTGAAGCATTTATACCTTGCTTTAATATATCAAACCTATTTTGTTGCATGTTGGGCTTTATGATATAGTCTTCCGAATTTGATGATTTTCAGTTTGCATTTTTCTTTTTTAAGATGCATGCCAGTCTGGTTTAGCTTATAGACTTCGATACCACTTAGCCGACTTTATTCAAATTTCCAGCATGACTTCATTGGAGCTCGGAGAGTGGGCATGGCGCTGATCTATCCTAAGAAAATCTTATTTATAGTTAGATTCAAAAATTTGGTATACATTTAGCTTTCTATCTAAATTAACACAAGAAATACTGTTTCTTTCGGGAAGTGTTTCTAGAATCGATTCAAAAAAATCGAGATTAAGGGTAGATATTTACCAACGTAAACACCGCACGGAGATAAGTATTAAAATTGAGTTTCAAACAAGGAAGATATTGCATTTTTCCCATAAATGCATGCACTATGCTATCGACTCAGCGAAAACTTGAAAACTCTTTTTTCTACTTTTTATATAAATTATGAGTTTTGACTTTCACCTGAAATTTTTGAGTCAAAACGCTTTACATACGCTTGCTTCCTCTTTCTCTTTGCTGCCTCGTTGTTCTTTTCAGCTTTCATTGTTGTTATTTCTCGCAACCCTTTTGTAAATTTCCTTCCTTTTCAGCCACAGCCTTTGCCATCTTAAGCATGCAACATTCACCTTTTACTTACTTTAAAGAAAATATTTTCTTTGGATATTATATTTTTGGCAGGCAATACACACATATATACATTGCGATTTTGCTTTAATTTCATTTTTGCCCTCGATTTTCGCCCTTCTATATGCATTCTCTGTTGTTATATGTATTATAATTTTTTTTTTTTATGTGTGCAAATTTTGGCAACAAGCATTTCTCTTCATGCAAAGTGTTTTTATTGTTCATTTTTTATTACTACTTCTTTTATGTAAATATTTTGAAATGTAAATCCATCACGAAAGGTCGATAGTTTGAAGTTTCACGGGTTTAAAGTGTTGCAGAAGGCAAAGAGGAATTTATTTTATTTTTTAAGGACAAATAGGTCAGTGGACCGCTGAAGGAGTGGAAGCATCTGTATTTTTTGTTAGAACCAAAAATATGCAATAAAAATATGTAATTTTCCTTTTATAATATAGAAAAGCACTTTTTGTATTTACTACATCATATCCGCATCTCTAGGACTACTACCCGGAAGTATAATATTTATATTTAATTTTTATTTTATTTTATTTATTTGTGTATTTTGCAGTTTTATTGAAATTTTTTCAATAAATTTAATTTCCGTAAAAGTTTTAAATATCTTATGTGCAACTTTTAAATACAAATTTAATTGTGAATCGAGAAAAAATTTCAAAATTTTAACAAGTAGCTCGCACTATCAAAGAGCTGGGAAATTCCTGGTCTAGTATGAACACATGATTGAATATGAGGACTATTGGGCAACAACTACGCATTCGTCCTATGTAACGAACTTTTTACTTTCCTCTCTCTGCCTTACCCATCATCGAAAATTTTATTAATAACTAGTCTAAACCAACTTGGTACGTATTCCGCATTTCTTTCCTGCCAAAACTGGTCCAGAAGAGACGTACCTTCTATACCATTTGTTCCGTCTGTGGAGTTAATATATAACGGGTGATCCATTTCGAGGTTCCCTACTTTTTGTAAAGAAAAAAGAAAACACAAAATATTCAAATTTAAATGGGGAATGCTTATTATCATTCGAAAGAACATTCTTTGGCATTTATTTTTTGGAGATTATCACTTTCAAATGTCGGCCGCGGCTACGTCTCAGATGGTCCATCCATCGAGCCTTTCGACTGGTAACTGGCGAATGACACGCGTGATGTTTTGCTCCAAGGCCTGAATTGAAGCGGAATTGTTCTCATAGGTTTTAGGCTTTACATATCCTCACAGGAAAAAGTCTAACGGTGTGATATCACACGATCTTCGTGGCCAATCGTCCGGCCCAAAACGTGAAATTATCTGCTCACCGAAGTGTTCTCTCAATAAATCCATTGCTTTATGCGATTTGTGGGAAGTGATGCCGTCTTGTTGAAATCAAATGTCGCGGAGATCACAAGCTTCAATTTTAGGCATGAAATAGTCGGTTAACAGTCGCGGTCACGGTCGCCATTGACGGTTACGTTCTCACCGGCATCATTTTTAGAAAAACCACACCAAACCGTTGTTTTTCTGGATGAAAAGGAAGCTCTTGGATCTTTTCAGGTTGCTCTTCGTACCAAATGCGGCAAATTTGCTTGTTTACATACCCATTGAGCCAGAAATGGGCCTCATCGCTGAACAAACTTTGGCTCTAAAATGTGGGATCTTGTTGGAACTTTCCTAGATCCCATAGAGCGAAGCGATACCGCCTGGGAAGGTGGTGCGGCTTCAGTTCTTGCACAATCTGTAATTTGTACGCTTTCAATTTAAGATCTCGACGGAAATTGCGCAAAGACATTCCCTACGTCAGACTGAGTTTTTGCGAACGGCGCCGGATCGACTCTCCACGGTCTCCGTGTACACTCTCAGCTACGGTGGCTATATTTTCTTCACTTCGTGCTGAATATTATCCAATAATGAATGCTGGGAATCAAGATGGATGATGGTGTTGCTAAAAGAACGCTCGCTACGCCGATTATGTTGACCATAGCTTGAGCGAAACGCGCGAAACACATACTTTACAGAACTTGAAATTTCATAATAAAGTTGAATGATTTGTAGACGTCGTTCAGGCATTAGTCTGGCAATGATGAAATGCCAAACTATACTGAACTCACGTGCGATCTGTAAAAAAAGGCTATTGAAAAAAGGACCCCTGCTTGGACCTGGCTTTATAAACACCTTCTGTAAATATGTCTGCAACTGAGCTCATGTTAAAAGGCTGAATCTATTGTTTGAAAATTTGTGGTTGTATTTTAAGGGACTCAAGAAACATTTAGGTTTGCAATTAGACAGAGTTATCACCTGCCTTGAGATAGAAATTTTAAAAAAATATTTAAAGTAAAGGAATCACTACAATATGGGTATAAAACTGAAGAGACTAAAGAAAGGCTTAATCGAAAAATATGTTTTAGTAGCGTTGCCGCCTATTTAAAAATTCAATTTAAATCAATAGATGCTTAGTTGTGTATAAGTTTTATAGGAGCGTTGCATCCAGTGTGAAAATACTCTTATAACTCAATATACGTTAGCTGAATTGCTATAGTGAACTAAACTTATCGGAAATTTGAAGGCTTATTATACTTAATTTCACGTTCTTAGATACTTTTTTGACGGATTTATGACCTGAAATTTGAAATCTGAAAAATCGATCGTAAATATGCTATAGTGGTCCAATCTGGCCGCTTTCGACAAGTGAACGTTTAAACGTATAGGTGCATCTTTCTACCAAGTTTGGTTGAAATATTTCAAAAATTGAGGGACTAATTTGCTATCAAACAGACAGACGCACAGGTGGACAGACGGACATGGTTAAATCAACTCAGCTTGCCATTCTGATAGGATCGGTTTAAATTTCGGTAGGTCTATCGCTTTTCCTTGATCTCCGGCAGCCGTGCTAGCCGAGTGGTTGGCATTGCGTACTACAATTCGGAAGTCATGAGTTCGAGTCCAGATTCGAGCAACATCCAATATTATAAAAATTTATTTTTTATAATTGCGGTCGACCCGCGGCAGGGAATGTCAATCCCAACGAGTATATTTCTGACATGAAATAAAAGCTCCTCATAAATATCCATCGGCCGTTCGGAGGCGTCTTAGACTAAACTCTAGGTCCCGCCATTTGTTGGTAAAAACCATTAAGACGAAAAACCACAAAATTGAAGAAGGAGCTCGTCCAAAAATTACTTCAGAGGTTACAAAGCGCCACCATATATATATATATATTGT
Organism: Neoceratitis asiatica; assembly: GCA_030068015.2. Classification (NCBI taxonomy): domain Eukaryota; kingdom Metazoa; phylum Arthropoda; class Insecta; order Diptera; family Tephritidae; genus Neoceratitis; species Neoceratitis asiatica. The sequence goes on along the minus strand of CM061525.1, from coordinate 35,007,503 downwards.
CCTTCTGATACTTATATATTTTGAACATAAGTTAATATACCATTTCATGTAGATGAAAGGTATAAAAAATTGTAAAACATTCGAGGCAAGTTTTGAATACTATTCTAAACGAAATAGTAAAACGGACTGTAGGCTTACCTCAATCAGTAGTCTACTGTGGAAAGTGAAGCAATAAAGTTCGCAATAGCCGAAACAATACTCTTCAGTATGCGAAAAGAAGTAGAGGGTACCTGTAATCATTAATAGTCGAGAATGTAGAATCAATAGTCAAGCCTGCAGACCGAAGCAAGCGGAAATAAATAGTAGGTATGTGGAGTATCCGCTTACTTAGTAAGCGTAATAAGTAGTAAGGTTACAATGAGAGAATGAAACGGCATATGAACAGTTCCCTTACTCTAAATGATATTTGTAAGGGGAGTCCAGTGTCTCACATTTCCTATAACACCGCCGTGTTATTTTTCAGCGATATATACAGGCTTCAAAAACACAAATTCCACTTCATCTCTTCCCTTCCAAGGCCTTACCATTTGCTACTGGGTACTTTTGCATATCACCTATACTTTTCCAAGTATTTACACATGTTTTGCTACAGCATTAAACATGTAGTACGCGCACATATGAACATACATACAAGAGTATGTATATAAGGGTATATATCGCCCAGCAATGCACAGCACAGCATGTTGCACATGTTTAATGACACTTGTAATAATTTAATTGAATTAAAATATTTAAATTGCCAACAGCAGCAATCGATACACAACAAAACTGAATGTAGCTATCAAGGCAATTGTAATGAACCACCAATGGAATTCAACAAATTGAAGGAGGTGGCGGCAGGCAAACAGTTTAATTGAGCAGAAAAGTTCAAATGTTGAAAGTACTTATGGATACTTGAATTTCTCTACGAGTATATGTATGTACTTGTGTGTGTTTAAATACGTAATAAATATGAATTAATAATAATTTTTCAAGTATTATTAATAACATATCAACCAATAATAATAGCAATTATCATATCAATGTAAAGAAATTTCAACAAATTTAAGCTTTGAAAAATATTTATTGATTTTTGGTGAAATATTGAGATATTTTTTAAGAAATTTTTTAAGTAATAAAAACATAATAATAATTTAACAGAGTTATTTAATATTATTTAATATTGCAAAGAAATAGTTGAACATTTATGTGACTTGTTAAGCAACTATATATATATATATATACATATGTATGACAATTTTCCCTCGTACAACTCACAGTTTATATGTATGAATATGGCTGTCTGCATTTGAATATTTATAAATTCATTTGGTAAATGCAAATGTGACATCATAAAAACATATGAATGTAATGAAGAACGATGAACGATGAGCAATATGAGGGCAGAACAAACGCGCAAGGCACGTGTTGAACATATATAAGAAGCAGAGACAGATGTTTGGCATATACATATATGCGTGCGGCAATGAATATATACAAATATATATTTTTAAGAAAGTGCTCACATAAAGGGTGATCCAATTATAGGTACTTTTTTTAATAGACTTTTTTTTGACAGATCACGTGTGAGTCGCCACAAGTTGTCATGTTATTTTTATTCAGTATTCTCTGGCATTTCATCATGGAAAGTCTTATGCCTGAACAACGTTGACAAATCATTCAACTTTATTACGAAAATTCACGTTCTGTTAAGAATGTGTATCGCGCGCTTCGCTCAACTTATGGTCAACATAATCGGCCTACTGGGTGTACAGCATCGCAACAGCATCACTCATCTTGAGACCCAGCATTCATTATGGGACAATATTCGACTGAATAGATCACGTCTAGCCCGTAGTGAAGAAATTATGGCGACCGTAGCTGAGAGTATACACGAAGACCGTGGAGAGTCGATTCGGTGCCGTTCGCAGCAGCTCGGACTGACGTATGGAACAACTTGACGCATTTTACGTCGAGATCTTAAATTAAAAAGCGTACAAAATGCAGCTTATGCAAGAACTGAAACCGCTCGACCTTCCCAAGCGACATCGCTGAGCTCTATGGGGTCTTGACAAGTTCCAAGAAGATCTGACCTTTTTGGAGCCAAATTTTGTTCAGCGATGAGACCCCTTTCTGGCTCAATGGGTATGTAACCAAGCAAAATTGTCGCATTTCAAATGGAGAACAACCTGAAGAGATTCAAGAGCAGCCATTTCATCCAGAAAAAACAACGGTTTGGTGTGGTTTGTGGGCCGGTGGAATCATCGGTCTATATTTCTTCAAAAATGATGCCGGTGAGAACGTCACCGTCATGATACCCGACTATTTGATTCCTGTAATTGAGGTTCGTGAACTCCGCCACCTTTGGGTTCAACAAGACGACGCCACTTCCCACACATCGCATCAATCAATGAATTTATTGAGAGAGCACTTCGGTGAGCAGATAATTTCACATTTTGAGCCGGTCGAGTGGCACCAAGATCATGTGATATCACACCGTTAGACTTTTTCCTGTGGGGATATGTTAAGTCTGAAATTTACACGGACAATCCCGCTTCAATTCAGGCCTTGGAGCAAAACATCAAGCGTGTCATTCGCCAGTTACCTGTCGAAATGCTCGATCGAGTCATCTAAAATTAGACTCAACGGATGGACCATGTGAGACATAGCCGCAGCCAACATTTGAAAGAGATTATCTTCAAAAAATGGGTGCCAAAGTATGCTCTTTCGAATGATATTAAACATCACCATTAACTTTGAATTTTCTGTGTTTTTTTTTTTAAATTAGGGAACCTCGAAATGGATCACCCTTTATTATATTGACTAACACTACATAATTTGGGTATAGTGAGCAGTTAATTTTTTTTATTCAAGCGTACGAGCAGACGGGTAAATGTAAAAATAAGTAACTTCAATTTAAAGAAAAATCAAAAAAAAATTCACATATAAGAAACCAACAAATGTTTGGCGCAGACGAAACATGAAATAGAAATAAACAAGAAAAAAATTGGCATTTTGGCTTCCCTACGCAGCTTTTACCGGAATTTCATTCCAAATATATTTAAGAAAAAAAAATTTCCCCCTAGCATGCCGCTTTGCCACTCACTACGCACTGCTTCTTTTTGTCAGCCACCACCATTTGCTGCTTAACGCTCGTATGACTTTTATATATATTTATTTTAATAAAAAATGCTTTTCCCCTTTGTCTCTTAGCAGCACTTTACTTCACTTTACTTCACTTAAGTAAAAGTCGAACTTCTTTATCTTCATCACACTCAACATAATAATAACAATAGCAATAATAATAACAGCAATAATAAGAAGCAACTGTATATATATACATATGTACATATGTAGTATGTGGCATAATGGTGTGATAATAAGATTTTTATAACACATTTTCATAACCGCTCTAACATTTTCCAACAGGTTGCTTTCAATGCATGGAGGTGGTGAAACGAAATGGCACTCAAAAATTTCGCATATAAATAAATATTATTATAACTTATATACATATATAGTTTATAAAACTCACACATATGTGTCTGTTTATTACTCTACTACGCGAAATATTGCTTAAAGTGCCTTTATTGCTTTTAATATTCCGTTGTGGTGCATTTAACTGGAATTTTAGGGCGGTGGCGTATACGTAACAATTTCGAGTGTGTAATGTGAAAAATCGCATTTATGCTAAAATAACAATTTTGATTGGCTATATGAAGTACATTAATTTTTTCCAATAATACTCAAATTAATTTTATAAAAAGTATTATATATAGAATACCACAAAAATTTAAGTTTACTGCGTTTCAGTACTACAAATCGTGCTCATCCAACAATTTTAATCCAAAAATTCAAACTATAGAGACTTGTGTTCAATTCAAATTTACAGCAATTTTCCATAAATTTTTATCAATATTGCCATGCTTACTCATTAATGAGTTTTAAATATTTTTTTGTTTAACTGATCGAAATTTTTTATAATTTATAAAATCTCCGAGGCATTTTTGTATATTTTGGAACAAAATTTTCCTATTTTGAAAAATAATATGCACTTCAATATCGGTCATGAAGAGCATTATGGCGTCAGCAATATTTGAGTGATTAGTTGGTTGGAAGGCCAGGGTTCGAGATCTGGTTCGACTAACATTCAAAAATTATAGAAAATTAATTTGAATACAATGAAAACCTAGAAATAAGGACTCTTCTCGGGCATTCCGAAGTCTTTATACCTTTCATGAACATATAAAATTTATTGCAAATTGCAAAATTCAATTTCGATGATCTTTTTTGTCAATATCAACTTGAACTTACGTCCTTAAAATACCAAATTTCACGCTCATCTCTGCTGTATTTGCGGATTTTTGATCCAGAACCTCATATCTAAACAAATCGATTATATGAGGCCATATATGATATAGTCCTCCGATTTTAACGGCTTCCAGTACCTATATTTTATCGATATTAAGTGTATAGGATATTAAATTTTACATTCTTAGATGCTTTTTTGAAGAATTTTTGATCGAAATCTCATATCTGAAGAAATTGGTGTATGGCGATGTATGCACACAAAAAACTTTCTGTGCCTGTTCACCTGTACTTCACATGTATATTATTTATAAGCACCATCGGGTTGAGTGGATCTTTGTCCACAAATTACCATACCAACCATATTCATTGTATCGATATTTACCTTTAGGTTGGCCAGTGTCGCTCCACGGAGACTGATCCTTAGATCAATTGCCTTAGCAGTGATCACAGAGGGGTTAGTATCAATTTATCCTTCTGAAGAGTCCCACAATAAGCTAGGCTATAAAGTCTGACATCACTCCACTTCGCTTTTATCTGTGTGCAGCTCAGTGAAGTTTTATCCATAGTTGGATGACAGATTCAACCAGGACATCTTCCAGGTTATTCACAATTGCCTTCCTGGAGATATACCTGAATGCTGCGCTTTGAGTATAAATTTCAAACCCAAAATGGGGGAGAAAGAGAAAAGAAAAGGAAAGGAGGGGAGAATAGATATTAAATGTGCCTCGAATTACCTTACCAAATGTCATTTGTAACTAAACTAATAGCTCAACTCAAACCCTCCAACTTTTTGATACTATTTTTGTAATACGATTTGTCCTATGCATCAAAATAGACCTCAATTTCGGCGATCACCTCTTCATTCGACGAAAATTTTCTCACAGCGAGCATTTTTTTTTTTTTTGAGGTCTGAAAGCAGGAAATAGTCGCTGGCGGTCAGATCTGGAAAATCCGGAAGCAATTGGAAGTCCAATTCATTGATTTTTGTCTTCGATTTCACTTATTGTTGATGGCCCTTCCTATTTCAAGGTAGTCTCAATGAAAATTATGCCATGCCCATGCCAAAATACAGCCACCATAGCCTTGTCAGCCGACTTTAGCGTTTGCTACGCTTTCGAGCGGATTCATCGTATGCAGTTCCCTTAGATGATTGTCGATTGGAATTCGGAGTGAAATAATGGAGCCTTGCTTCATCTGTAGTCACATATCTAGGGTTTATTACGTTTGAACATCTCCAAACTCCCCTCCGAATCATCAACTCGTGGTTGTTTTTGGTCAAAAGTGGGCTGGTGCGGCAACCACTTTGCACAGAGCTTTCTCATACCCAAATATTAGTGAATGATATGATTTACACCTTCAGTTGATATCTTTGAGTGCCTGCTATTTCATTCAATTTCAATTCATGTTTATTAAAAATCATTTTGTGGATTTTTTTTTATGTTTTCTTAATCTTTTTTGGGCGTACACTGCGTTCATCGTCTTCGGTGCTCATTTTAACCCATCTAAACTTAGCATACCAATCCTTGATGATTGAGTTTCCTGGGGCAGTGTACGGAAACACTTCAAGAAACCAAGTTTTTCCTTCAACTGTAATTTTTCCCTTCAAAAAGCAATATTTTGTCAACACGAGAAATTCTTTTCTAGCCATTTTTTTCACAATAACAAAAGTTGCTTCACTCAAATTGCTATAATTCACAAACTAATTATCCGACAGCTGCCAAATTTATACGCGCGTCTTTTGGAGGTTACAGTTGACTAAAAATTATATGGATTTAATTCTAGTAGCGTCATCTATGTGTCAGGCAAGGAACTTTTCAATTGACCTGTTATATACCTTATTGGTTTTAAATTAAGTTACGAAACACAGCACTCAATTCACATGCATGAACATACAATTATAACAAGAAAACCATTATTATTTGCCACTAGATGTCTGAGGTCAACGACCTTTCATGTATTATGCATTTCTTATAACATTATTTACAATAATAATTGCCATTTTGCAAATACTCTCCATACCACCGCCCCTACAACTACCCACCCACTGCCAGTCACCGTGACATCAAAGTGTAACGGAAAGTGACGCGTGACGATCGAATATAAATCAATGTAATAAATACAAAAGGAGAGACGAACTCATAAATAAAACGTTATGAAATTGACATGACAACAACAGCAACTGTAACAAAAACAAATAAAGAAATAAAAATAAAACAGAAAAAAAATACAGAAATAGAACTAAATACCCAAAGTCTGTGGACAAGCACGTCAATGTCGTCATGGTGCTCCTTCTACATCTACTTCCTACAGCTAACCAGCAACTTTATCTTCTTCTTCTTCTTCTTCTTCTTATAGACAAACTGTTTAGCAGCAGTGTGGAGGCAACGGCGCGGTTTGAGGGCAACAAAACAAATGAATAAATGTGCATTTTGAAGGACATATAAACACAGTTCACACATACATACATACCGACACACCCGCTCACACATTTATGAATTATTTCCATCAATATACACACTTACACGCCTAAATGTATGCAGCATACGCTGAAAGACATTGCGCAACACACTTCGACCAGACGAGCAGGGAGACAAACAGACAAACCATCGGACAGACAGATAGGCAGACAGACAGATATGGAACCAGCAAGCAAAACAAACAAATAAACAAATCGAGACAGGGATAACCGTTGCGGCGTTGATATATTTGCCAGCAAATTGCATTGGCATTTGCTGATACGCAATGCAGTGGGTGGGCGATAGAGAGTGTAGATATGTTTTGGAAAGTGCTGAGCAACGACTAGAAGGTCGATGATGCCGGCTCAAATGAGGGAAGGTCGATTGCCAGTGTCGGCATTTGAAAGTGAGTTGACGCTTTTTTTTTGCACTTCAATTTTAAAATAATTCACTGTTAAATGAAAAGTGTGAGTGATATTTGGTATTTTTGTGTATTTTTTTTTTTTCAATTTTTATTATCATTTTTTCTCCATTTGTAATTCTCAATGGTTTATTGGCTTATGCGTCTATAAATGCAATTATTACCATAGTAATGACACGTACCAGTTGTTCGTCGCGCATTGCCTTGCATTCATTCATTCGTTCATCCTAGATTATATACCTTTGTATTGAGAGGCAATGGCTAATGGTATGACTCTATTTGCGGCGTGTCTCTAGCGATTGCGACGGTATCAAAAATAATCGATTTTATAATTTTATGATTTAATTTTTTTCCACTTTTTTTTTTTTTTTTTTTTTTTACTTTGCTTGTTATTATTTGTAGAGAAGCAGCGATTTTCGCTTGTTCGAAAATGTCATACTATGCATTCATATGCTCTTGCAAGAAATGAAAAGTATTACATTTATATAAAGTTTTCCAATAAGAGTGATATGATTTCTTTGAAAAAAATATACTAAATGTTAAGGAAATTCAAATATTTTTTATTTTTTGTGAAGTACAATCGATACAAATAAGTTCATTCAAATGACCTCCACGACTTCTTTTGCAGGAACGAATTCGATGAACCCAATTTTTGAGCACTTTTTCCACTAACTCAAGTCGTATGTCATTAATAGCACATTCAATGTTGACTTTTAAAAGCTTGAAGAGAGTCTGGTTTATTGCTAAAAACGGATGACTTCAAATAACCCCACAAGAAGTAGTCTAATGGTGTTAAATTACAACTTCTTGGAGGTCATTCAATGTCACAATCTCTTGAAATAATCGAATCTCCAAACCTTTCTCGCAATAATTCGGTAGTTGCACGTGATGTGTGATACGTCACCCCGACTTGTTGGAACCAGATGTTGTTAAGACCAAACTCCTTCAAATTGTGACCATAAAATAAAAAAGAAATTTCATTAAAAAAAAAATATTTTAAATGCTTTTTATTTTTCCAACAAAATTTAAACATGGTAGACGCTTTATATATTTTTTTTTTCAATTTGGGTAAAGGGGGCGTGTCATCTACAGTCTTCATATAGATACTTTCGGTGTGTGTATGTATTCGTAACTGAATTTCTTCTAAACAGCTAAGTTGATTCAGATGAAATTTTCTGTGGGTATTCAAAAGAACTCGAAAATAATAAAATTTATAATTACGCAGGGTTACCACCGGCTTTGAATTTTTTATTTATCATATAAAATCTTCTCTAAGTATGTCCATGAAATCAAGCTAAACGCCTGAACCGAAATGGATGAAAGTTTTGTTTCTGTTCAAATCTCGTCGAGAATGATTTAGAGGTACATAGAAAAAAGCAATATTTTTCTGAAATTTATATTTCAAAAATATAGTATAATAAATTAAATATTGTAACATGGTTATCAAACTGAAGAGTTTAATGTAAGGTTCAATGAAATAAGATTTTTGAATAGCGCTGCCAGCTGTTTCAAAAATTTAATATAAAAAGTTTGCTAAAATACATTATACATTTCTCTATGGTCATCCCAATAAGAAGATTTCTTAAGCTTACTGGTGGAAAAAAAATTGAAAAGTGTCACCTATTTGAAATTTTTAATACACTTCATTTGGTAAGTTTAATAATATGTAATGTCGAAGGTATCAAACTAGAGAGAATTTCGAAGGTATATAATGCAAAACCCTTTTCATGGATGTCATTCTCTTAAAAATTTAAATACAATCAAATTATTAAGATAATGATAATACACTATGAGTATCAAATTGAAGATATTTAAAAAAAGATAATGTGAAAATATTTTCGAAGGGGTTAGCAGTTTCTGAAGAGGATTAAAGCCAGTTTAAAAATTTTAATATATATGGCTCTTAGTGAAACATTTTTTTAAATTTTACTTGACACATGTTTAAAAATGTAATTTTCGACCACGTTGGAACACAGCAAATACGAATATGAAGCTACCACAATTTGTGTGACAAAAATTAAAAATCGATACCCATTGCAAAGGGTTAATGTACTATGGAACAAAAAACCCGTTCGAGGGTTCCTGATGAAGATTTTCGTAGAAGTGTTTAACCAAACGGGAGTGCATTGGTATTATAGAAACAGCTTTCAGACAAATATTTCCTAATAAAAAAAATGAAACCAAATTTTTGGAACAGGCCAAATGATTAAAATTCTAATATAAAAATCAAGGATTTTTCACTTTTCAATATTTGTTTTGATACAACGAAACATACCAGGTTATAGAGAGTAATAAAATAAATAACCTTAAAAACAATTAAAAACAAATAAAAAGTGCTGTCTTCAGACACAATATGGTTTTCATAGCTTTCAAGATCGTAGCAAATTTATTGCAAATTGAAAAATTTCATTAGAATGATTTTTGTTTTCAATATTTACTAGAAAATACGTGTGTAGAACACCGAATTTCATACTTTTAAAAGCGTTTTTGACGGATTTATGACTCAAAATTTCAAATCTGAAAAATCTGTCGTATATGTATGTTATAGTAGTCCGATCTGGTTGGTTCCGATTGTACCAGTTTGATTGTAATAGACGATAAATTGGACATGGCTAAATCAAATTACTTTGTCATTCTGATCCGATTTTTTTGGGTCTATCTCTTCTCCCTCACCTACTTACATAAGAACATTACTTTAGAACATTTAACAATCGACTTTTTTAAATCTCCTAAACTACATAAGCAAATGGATTGTGTAATCAAAATATTATTGAAGCCATCCTTCATAAGATTGAAAATTTTTCTAAACAAGTGTGAATGTTATAGTCTTTCAAAATATAGCAAAGAACATTCCAATTACTCCACCAAAACCCGATTTTAACGCCTAGCTCGGCTTAGAAATCTGCGCAGACTACTCTTTTAATGTCCCTAATATCTTTAATGAAATTTAAGAAAATGCTAATGCCCACTGAATTCAGAAAGATATTAGATATTGTTCTGATAATATTTTCCCGATGCTAAAAAGGAGACAATACTCTCTAATTGACCAGTGTGAACATACCTTTATACTAAAAATGTGCGAGGAAGAAAATTATGAGGGACTTGTTTCGAATTATCACTCCAAATTTATTATAAGCGTTCGGTGAGCATTGTTGCTGATGCTTTCATTAAATTTTTGGGCGCTTAAAATAAATATAAATATATGCTGAAAAAATTCACTGAACATACAAGAAATTTGAGGTGGAGCATAATGAAGATTTTTTTTAATATTTTTTTTTACAAAAGAAATAGGTATTTTCGTTTTATATTTTCGCTGCTCAAGCCAAAATACAGAAATACCTTTCCATTCCGCAATTTCAGAAGAATCACCCATTTGTGGTTTCTATAGACATAAATTTGTAGCTGCATATGACTCCTTCGTGCTCAAATATAGATATATAATAAACCAGCAAACTCCAAATGACATCTTCAGCTGTTGCTTGTTATTCATAACTGCATTTCTCTGCGCCTTTATTGATATGAGTGCACAGATACCACAGATATAAAGGGTTATCCAAGTAGAGGTAATTTTTTCAATAGCCTCATTTTGACAGATCACGCGTGTGTCGTGTCAAGCTGTCATTTTATTTTTGTTCAGTATTGTTTGGCATTTCATCATGGAAAGACTTACGATTGAACAACAACAACAACAACAACAACAACAACAAATCATTCAACTTTATTACGAAAATTCATGATCCGTAAAGAATGTTCTTCGCGCTCTTTGCTTAACTTATGGTCAACATAATCGGCCTACTGACCGTACTTTACAACACCATCACTCATCTTGGGACAAAGCATTCATTATTGGATAATATTCGACCGAATAGACCACGTCCAGCACGAAGTGAAGAAAATATAGTGGCCGTAGCTGACAGTGTACACGAAGACCATGTAGAGTTGATTCGGCGCCGTTCGCAGCAGCTCGGACTGACGTATGGAACGACCTTTTACATTTTACGTCAAGATCTTAAATTGAAAGCGTACAAAATGCAGCTTGTGCAAGAACTGAAGGCGCTAGACCTTCCCAAGCGACATCGCTTCGCTCTATGGGTTCTTGAAAAGTTCCAAGAAGATCCGACGTTTTCGAGCCGAATTTTATCCAGCGCTGAGACCCATTTCTGGCTCAACGAAGAGACTCAAGATAACCGACTATTTGATGCCTGAAATTGAAGCTCATAATCTCCACGATATTTGGTTTCAACAAGACGGCGCCACTTCCCACAATGGATTTACTGAGAGAACACTACGGTGAGCAGATAATTTCACGTTTTGGGCCAGTCTATTGATCATCAGGATCATGTGATATCACAACGTTAGACTTTTTCCTGTGAGAATATGTAAAGTCTAAAGTCTATGCGGACAACCCGCTTCGATTTAGGCCTTGGAGCAAAACATCATGCGTGGCATTTCCCAAGTTACCAGTCGAAATGCACGAACGAGGCATCGAAAATTGGACTCAACTAATGGATCATCTGAGACATAGCAGCGGCCAACATTTGAAAGGGATAATCTTCAAAAAATAAATGCCAAAGAATGTTCATTCGAATGATATCAAACATTCCCCATTAAATTTTAATTTTCTGTGATTTTTTCTTTAAAAAAGTAGGGAGCCCCGAAATGTATTTTAATATTTAATATTTATATGTTCTTACAGGCATGTATATGTGTGCGATGCCTAATTTTTCCAACACTTCTTTTAGTTTTGCAGATTTTTCATTATCACCTTTTTTTCAAACATCATCTCTTTGCCTCTTTCGGTGTATTTTTCTTCGTCTCTTTTTTTTCGCTAAGAACGTGCCAATGTGCGGAAGTAATTTCTGTTTTCATTAATACCGCTTCCTCTACTCGCCTGCAAGTAATGTGTGTATGGAATGCTCCATGCACACATGGGTGTTTAGGTGGGAGTGTGTGGGTGCATGGGAGAGTGTTCTAGCGTGCCACCGCTAGCGCAAATACACCAAATACCAGCGTAGTGAATATGTATGCTTGTATTTGCGCGCTCCCACTCGTACGTGTCACACATTGCCACTTCAAGTGCCACATGTTTTCCTACTTCGCTGTAGTTGTTGGTTGTCGGAATTTTTTTATTTGTCAATTGCTTCCTTCTTTCTTTCTCGTTCTTTCTTTTTTTTTTTTGTTTTTTGCCTGGAAAATGTAAATAAATTAATGAGGAAGTGAAGATGTTGGCAAATAAACACCACCCAACCTCGGGCGTTGCCAGTTCATGAGCGTTCGCTCGAAGCACCGGGTAATTCCAGTACTTTGCGTGAGCAAGAGGATGTGTGTACGGTGTTGGTTTATAATAGGTATCTAACTGCAAATCTTGACTGAATGTGAGTGTGTGTGTCTCTTTACCCTCCTTTCTCCGCCTCAACCGCGCACGGACGGATATGAATGTTGAGTGCATTGAAATGTACTGAAATTAAGCGACTTCCGTTACAATTTGCCAATCTGTCTAGCCGTCTACATTGGATGATGCGCCCAATAACGGTATGACCAACCAATATGTTACCCATATTAAGAGCACACACTCATATATATGTACATACATTCATAAATAGATTACTCTGCTTGCTCATTCGCACCCACTTCTGGTATGCTTGGTGCCAGGGTCTGTATGGCGGTAAGTCAATAAAATTATTTTCGGCATATGGAAGTTATTTTGAACGGGAGTATTTTATTAAATTATTGTCACATACCTAGTATAATAGAAACATACTTACGTAGTATTTGTATGTAATTTTCAATATACATATGTGTGTTTAGATGTTTTTGTACGAGAATATGTTGGTTGGTGTTTAGGAAATAAATTGCTAATGGTTCTTGAAATTGAATTAGTGTATTATTGTTGTTGTGTTGTTGTTAAAAAATTCGTTTTTTAATAAATTTCAAAATATTCGAAATTTAACAAGAAAAATCTCTGTAAAATATTGTATTGAATTTTAGGATTGAAGAAGGATTAAATATTAATCTCATATTTAAAAAATCGGTGGTAGGAAGGAATACAATACTTATATATATATATATATATATATATATATATATATATATATATATATAATTATATATATGACTTCGATGAATTTTAATGTTAATATCAACTTGACTTCATGTCTGAAGAATGTCGAATTTCACTCCACAAATCCTTTTTTGGTTTATGCTTCATGCAAAGCGGATTTCGATGATGTATTAAAACAAAGTCATTCTATAACATAAAATAAAATAATTATGGTGAAAAACGGCAAAAATGTCCTTGACAAAAGTCTACATACATCACGGGTTTCCTAGCAAGTACGCTGATATGCTCTCTTGTCATGGCGGGCACCTAACCGCCTTATTATTATTATTTTTAAAATTATATATCTATATTCTCAACAGAAATATCCATTGACGTACGAATCTTGGTTATTCAGCACAGAGAAGAGAAGAAATCGTATGGTGAAATTTCAAAAATTTTAAACTTAAGTCCACCAAAGGTACAGACCATTGTAAAAAACTTTGAAAAAAAATGGATCCACCGAAAAAAAGCCGCGTGTTGGCCGCCCGAAGAAACTAATTCGAAGAGATATCAGCTTTATTCTGAAGGAGGTGAGTGTTGATCCTAAAGTTACTGCTCCAAAATTAGCCGAAAATATCGCAAGCTCATTAAGAAAGTGTGTCCATCCAAGAACAATTCGAAGAGCTCTGAACAATAACGGCTTCCACAGTAGAATGTCGTGTAAAAAGCCTCTTATTTCTGAAAAAAAATCGTAAACTTCGCTTGGAATTCGCTAAAGCACACTTAGACAAAGGAATGAATTTTTTGGCAAAAAGTCTTGCTTACAGATAAATCGAAGTTCAATATATTCGGCAGCGATGGAAGAGCAAAAGTTTGGAGAAAACACTGCACTTAACTCCAAAAATATAGTACCAACAGTGAAGCATGGTGGCGGCAACGTAATGGTTTGGGGAGCGGTTGTGGCATCTGCAGTTGGAAAGCTGATTTTTATTGAGGGTAATATGGATCATCAAGCCTTCGGTGGATAGTCAGAAGCTTGGCGCAGGATGGATCTTTGAACAGGATAACGATCCAAAGCAAAGCACACTCCAAGACAACGGCGACACCAACTCAAAGCCCAAATTTGAATGTTATTGAATATGTTTGGGAGACTTTTGAGCGAAAAATTAGAAAAAATCAGATTTCCAGCTCAGCGTTACTCAAAGAACGTTTTATTGAAGCTTGGGGCAGTATTACTCCCTCAGAATTGACAAATTTAGTATATTCAATGCCACGACGGCTTCCAGTTGTTATTGATGCGAACGGTGGACCAACTAAATGCTAAAAAGATCAGGTTACCTGATATTAATCAAACTTTTTGCTCTAAGATAAGTTATGTGTGTACTGTATGTAGACTTTTGTCGGTATTGAATTTATGTTTTTTTTTGTCATAGCTTTACTATTTCATGTTAAAAAAAATTTTTTTTTTTTTTGTTTTTATGATAAGGGAAAATAGTTGAAATAAACAGTATCGTTAAATTTTCCAAAAAAAAACCTTTTGACTTTCAATTGAACGAAAACAGGGGGTGTATGTAGACTTGTGTTCCCCACTGTAAATGTGCTGAATGCTTTTTTGCCGGGTTTATTATCAAAAAAATTAAAATCTGAAAAATCACAAATAAAGGGTGTTTTTTTTAGACTTGTGGTTTTCAATTAGGCAATAATTTTTTCGTAGTTGGTCTTTTTGCTCAGCCATTTTTGCTCTTGCCATTTCATAATGAACAGACCTATTCCGAAGCAACCTGTGCAAATTATCCAAATTTATTACTAAACTATCGGTTCGAAGTCGGTTATTCGAGCAGCTCTAATGGATAATTCGCATCCGCAACGACGCTGTACAGTGCGCACCGAAAACGCTATTGCTGCTATGGATGATAGAGTATCTACTTTCCGTCTTCGCACGAAACAATTGGAGCTGTTCCATCCGCTTAATGGCAGATTTTGCAAAAGGATCTTGGTTTGCGGGCTTACAAAATTCAACTTGTTCAAGAATTGAAAACGAACGATCATCAAGGAGGTTCTGTTGAATGAAACTCAATTTTAGTTAAACAAAATTATCGCATTTGGAGTGATGATAATTCACCGGGCAGCGCTGATACGTCATTACATCCTCACTGTCACTGTTTGGTGTGCTCTATAGCTAAAGGTCCATATTTCTTCAAAAAATCGAGTGTGTCATAATATTAGAGTCAAAGGAACACCATGATTAATGGATTTTTCGTGCCTGAATTGGAGGATGTTGATAGAAATGAGGTTTGGTTCCATAAAGACGGCACTGTATGCCAAACAGCCAACGAAACATTCAATTTATTGAAGGAAACTTTTGATGACTCATAGCACTGTTTTTTTTTGAGGAGCCTGACACGATTTACGGCTTGGAAGAAAATATTCGGCACGTTATTGCTGCCATACGGCCACAATTACAATTGCAAAAAGTGAACGAAGTTGGGCCTCTTGGCTGGAAATAGACGTACAGATGGACACTTTTAGTAAGACGGAGGTGCGCTGAAAATTCCGCTAATTTCATTGCATCCAACTCTTTATTCTTTAAAATCTAATCTTAAAGAAGACTGCTGTAAGATTTTGAAAGAGTTGAGTCACTTACCGAAACTAAGGAAAGGCTTGAAAATTTCAATGCTATAAAAATGATTTACTGAGTGTCGTTGTGGTCTTGTCAACGAACGTTTAGTTCGCCCAAAAGTCACGCCAGAAATGTCGGACAACAAGGTTATGTCCACAGTTTTTAGGATGCACGAGTTTTTAGTCGATACCTTGAAGAATCTAAAATGTTCAGCGGCAAATATTATACAGAGCTTTTGGACAGATTTGATATTGATTTGAAGCAAAAACGACCGAATTTGGCTACCCCCATCTATAAGTAGCATTTTCTCGATATTTACCCGACTGCAACTATTTATGGTTGCCAAGTCTGGAGGATTATCTGGGCGGTGAGAGATACGGAACGAATGAAGAGGTCATTTCAGAAAGGCTATTATTTGGAAGGAATCCAAAAATTGGAAAATATAGAGCTAAAAACAGACTATTCCGAGAAATAAAAGGCTTTTTTTTTGCAGAAAAAAATATACTCCATTTTAAAATTCACTGACATGTCAAACCGCCCTCGTAATTTTGATAATTTCAAAAAAGAAATGTATCGAAACCAATTTCGTGTTTTATTTTCACACTGCTTCTTGATAGGAATAAATGCCGTTCAAGCAAAGCCCCGAAGCATAACAAGCAGCTGGAAACGGTATAGCCTCAATATTTTTGGATATGTGTGGTGTAATATTCATCCACTAGCTTGAGAAGTGGAATACCATCAACAGTAAATATCACATAGTATTGTTGCAATATTTTAATGCCGAAATTTCAGAGACACCGCCAATATAATAAACATTTATCGATTCTTAAACATTTACGAAGAAGTTCCTTAAATCATCACTCCTTCTTGTTTTTTTGGAACCACCCATATTCATACGAGTACAAGCCATCCTTGCAGTGCCTGTCAATTCAACACAAAATTATGTTTCAATAATGTGCAAATACAGGCATAGGCGTACACGCATCCATACTCATGAATTGAATTGAGCATGAATTGCAGCTGGCGTGTGCTGCTTGCCTATTAGCTTGTGTTAATCTTCCACAACTGGTGGCTTTAATCCTCGGGGCTGCTTTATTTCTTGTTCACTTTTTCATCTTCCTTCTTTCCAATGACAATTTTATCGCATTGTTTCAGTATCCACTAAAAAACTCATACAAATGCAATTATACGATTTATCAAGGAATGCATTTGTCAGTGAAGAGATGAGTAAGCAAAGGAACAGCAGAAAGTTATTAGAAGTTTTTGACAACGAGGAAAGTAAAAAAATCGATATTTTTGTAGTAACGCCAGAGATCATAAATCTCCCGGAAAACTATTTTTATTATGAACTCTTTTCTACAGAGACTATTGGGATATATTTGAATTTTAAGGAAAGCCAAATCTTAAAAAACCATCACTAAACGCCCTAAACTGAAAATTATTGTTATTTTTTCAGATAGAACGTCTGTCAGAGCCCAGGGGAGGTAGATCCAGCGAAAAAACTGTTTTCGATTATATTCATACTCAATAAGCTCGAGAAAAATTTAAGTGCAACTTTTTGGTCGCCGGTTATAGGTTTTTATACCAGACCGTGGTCCGTGGCTTTTCAGGAATAAAGGGTGATCTAAGTAGAGGTACTTTTTTCAATAGCCTTTTTTTGACATATCACGCGTGAGTCGTGTCAAGCTGTCATGTAATTTTTGTTCAGTATTGTTTGGCATTTCATTATGGAAAAACTTACGCCTGAATAACGTTTACAAATCATTCAACTTTATTACGAAAATTCTCGTTCTGTAAAGAATGTGTTTCGCGCGCTTCGCTCAACTTGTGGTCAACATAATTGGCCTACTGAGCATACTATTCGCAACACCATCACCCATATTGAGACCCAGCATTCTTTTTGGATAATATTCGACCGAATAGACCACGCCCAGCACGCAGTGAAGAAAATATAGCGGCCGTAGCTGAGAGTGTACACGAAAACCGTGGAGAGTCGATTCGGCGCCGTTCGCAGCAAGCGGACTGACGTATGGAATGACTTGGCGCATTTTACGTCGAGATCTTAAATTGAAAGCGTATAAAATACAGCTTGTGCAAGAACTAAAGCCGCTCGACCTTCCCAAGCGACATCGCTTCGCTCTATAGGCTCTTGAAAAATCCAAGAAGATTCTACGTTTTTGAGCCAACTTTTGTTGAGCGATGAGACCCATTTCTGGCTCAATGGGTATGTACACAAACAGAATTGCCGCATTTGGAAGGAAGAGCAACCTAAAGAGATTTAAGAGCTGACATTTCATCCAGGAAAACAACGGTTTGGTGTGGTATGTGGGCCGGTGGAATCATCGGTCCACACTTCTTTAAAAATGATGATGGTGAGAATGTAACCGTCAATAGAGACCCTTATCGCGTCATGATAACCGACCGTTTGATGCCTTAAATTGAAGCTCGTGATCTACGCGACATTTGCTTTCAACAAGACGGCACCGCTTTCCACAAATCGCATCAAGTAATGGATTTATTGAGAGAACACTTCGGTGAGCAGATAATTTGATGTTTTGGGTCGGTCGATTGGCCACAAAGATCGTGTGATATCACACCTTTAGACTTTTTCCTGTGGCAAATTCTAAAGTCTATGCGGACAATTCCGCTTCGTTTCAGGCCTTGGAGCAAAACATTACGTGTGTCATTCGGCAGTTACCAGTCGAAATATTCGAATAAGTCCACGAAAATCGGACTCAACGGATGGACCACCTGAGACTTAGCCGCGGCCAACATTTGAAAAAGATAATATTCAAAAAATTAATTTTATAGAATCTTCTTGCGAATGATAATAAACAATTTCAATTACATTTAAATTTACTGTATTTTTTCTTTAAAAAAGTAGGGAGCCCCGAAATAGATCACACTTTATATAATATATATTTTCATACCTATCTCGATTATTTTATGGCATTACAAACAACCGTTGGCTGAACCACTTGGTCTTAAACAAAGAAAACATATCCCCTATAAAAAGGACTAACCCACAAATAAAACTGGCATAATTACTCCGACGAAGAAAAAGTGCTCTGCAGATCTTTAAGATAATGTCGATAAGAAGAGCTTCTTCCTTCTCGACACTTACGTTTTCCTTTTCATGTTAAACGCATTTCAGAAACACTCCAGTATGGTGAACTCGGTAGGAGAGATTTTTCCATTATATTATCTTCAGGACGCTGGGAAATTTTTTTATTCTTGAATCTTCCGCAAAGCTCAAATTACCTTATTTGATTTATGAAACCAACGATTCGGAAGACTTGTAAGTTCAACTGTGAAACAGGCCCATTCACGTATCCCTAAAAACCCTTAAACGCAATTTTTAGTCTTAGAATTTATATATAAATCTACATAGATTATTGCATATTATGTAATTTCGCTATTTAAAGAAGGCACACATACATACACATATAATGCATATGAAATCCCACAGAGCTTATAATTTTAGAAACATCAACGCCATCAAAGTGAAAATTGCATAATATGAGACCGGAGAGCAATAGTGAACGCTTAGTGACAGCATTTGAATTTTTTACATTTTTTGCCCATTTTATCCTGCATTTTTCGTCTTTTTATCATCGCCATTGTCATAGATGCTGCACAACAATAGCTCCGTTGTGTCGTTGTCATTATAATTTCTGACATTTTTTTATTGTGTAGATATTACATACTCAACGTCATATTTACATACACCATACTCGTATATGTATGTATGTATATATTTAATGCTTTTATACACTTAACCTCATACGAACTTATGAAACATTCAAATAAATGTCAGGTCACACACAATCCGGTGATAAGCGGCAAAGTGGGTGGAAGAGGAAGGCGGTGAGAAAAGGACGAGGTGGGAGATTAACACCCGCCATGCACTGTAATTTTTGCATGTGTGAAGTAAGCATGCGTCTGCATTTGCACTTCCATTTACGCTCATAAAAATATTATAAAAGAATTCATGATTTCAATTTTTTTTTTGCAATTTTACAACTTCATAACCGTAATGCGCGCACATAAATACATACCACTTATGCATGTTGTGTGTGTGTGTGTGCGTGTGCATGTGTGTGTGATCAAATAGGATAGTGTACTCATATATAAGAGAATTCATACTTAACTCGCTCTCACTCTTTCCCAGCAGAAAATTGGCCTCTTATCTCCTCTTCTAAATAGTTTATAAAATATTTTTTTCCTTTTAGAAACAAAAAAAAACTTTCTTTCACTTCGGAGAGCGGAGGGAGACATGATATTACCTCAAATTACTGTGCGAGTGAGAGCAAAACAACTCTTACCTTTTAATGACATGCCTCTCGTAGAACGAAGGCGAACTTATAAATGTGAGAGCATGAGAACAAAAACGGGTGACCCATTTCGAGGTGAGGAATGTTTGTTATCATTCGAAAAAACATTTTTTGGCATTTATATTTTGAAGATTATCTTTTTCAAATATTGGCCGCGGCTACGTCTCGGATGATCCATTAGTTGAGTCCAATTTTCGACGACTCGTTCGAGCATTTCGACTGGTAACTGGCGAATAACACGAGTGATGTTTTACTCCAAGGCCTGAATCGAAGCGGGATTGTCCACATAGACTTTAAACTTTACAAATCCCCACAGGAAAAAGTCTAACGGTGTGATATCACACAATCTTCGTGGCCAATTGACCAGTTCAAAACGTGTAATTATCTGCTCACCGAAGTGTTCTCTCAATAAATCCACAGATTGATGCGATTTGTGGGAAGTGGCGCCGTCTTCTTGAAACCAAATGTCACGGAAATCACGAGCTTCAGGCATCAAATAGTCAGTTATCATGGCGCGATAACGGTCGCCATTGACGGTTACGTAGTCACCTGCGTCATTTTTGAAGAAATATGGACCGATGATTCACCTACCCACAAACCACACCAAACCTTTTTTTTTTTCTAGATAAAATGGCTGCTCTTGCATCTCTTCAGGTTGCTCTTCATCCCAAATGCGGCAATTTCGCTTGTTTACATACGCATTGAGTCAAAAATGACGAAAAATACTGAACAAAAATTACATGACAGTTTGGCATGACTCACTCGTGATCTGATCAAAAAAAGGCTCTATGTGGATCTCCTTCGAAAGGAAAGACTGCGAGAAGCAAAATATTGTTATATTCAGATCTTTCTGCTTTCTATAGAAAGGCTTAGGAAACGGATTGATTGTAATATTCATTTATTTCTTAATGACTTAGAAAAGTCATCGATTGTCATGTTATACCTTTCTGCTGTCATATGCATCCAATCCTTCCTTTCTGTTCACCTGGGAATAACTAACAAAAGCAAAAGGCTGTCATAGCTATTTCTATCTACTTTCCCTGGAATGATTTTTAGAAGTGATCGATTGTCAGGTCATTCCATTCTGCTGTCATATGCACTCATTCCTTCCTTTTTGCTTTCCTTAGAATAACTAATAGAAGAGAAAGGCTGTCATAGTCATTCCATTCTGCTTTCCTAGGAATGACTTAGAGAAGTGAACAATTGTCATAGACATTTCTATCTTTTTTCCCCGGAATGACGCACAGAAGCAATGGAGTGCAAGGTCATTACTTTCTGTTTTCCTTGCAATGACTTAGAAAAGTGAACAATTGTCTTAGACATTCTTTTTTGTCCCTTCTCTGCAATGAAATGCATCATCTTTCTTGCCTTTAGATGATCCTAGGGATTTTTTCGCTGGGAATCTATTCCATATGTTTAAACATATATCTGTGTATATGTCTGCGCTCTGTGTACTACACACTGAAGCGCTTATAGGATTTCACCTTTGGTTACACTTCCGCCACTGTGATTTCATTTGATTTGCCTCGTAAGTGGAGTGTTAAAGTGCAACGTGTCAAACGTGTGGCAGCGCGAAGCGTGTGGTGTGACTTAAACTGGTTCGCTGTTTGGCTGGTTGCCTCTATTATGATTGTCTGTCTGTATATCTATCTGTCTGTATATCTGTCTGTCTGTCTGTCTGTTTTGTGTGTAACTCGGTGCCACCTAAAGCTGTGCTGATTTTGTAGGTGAATCCCTGTTTTTTTGGCTGGCGCTTGTGCATTCTCCACGTTTTGCCAACAAAAGCAACCTGCTGCATCATGCCAAAATTGCAGGCACTTACTAAGGTAGACTGATAGAGATTTACAGTTAGAGCGCAAAACGTTTATTCGATTGTGCCGCCAATCTGCGCTTACATGCTTTTCATTTATTTTTACAGTATTTTGCCCAAAAAAAAATCATTTTTTTTTTTTTTTGTATTTCTGTCTATTTTTTGTTGCACTTCACATTTGCTTCACGTGACAAATTTAAAATACAAAAAAATATAGAAATCAAGATACACGTAGCACAAATAGAAATATATCCAAAAGTTACGGATTGAAAATAAATACGGTCGGGAGTGAGTTTCAGAAAGTGAAGATATAATTTTGAAGGATATTGTAAGTTATATCGATAGTTTTTTTTTTTTTTTTTTTAATCGAAAATCTATGAGCCAGAGAACATGATTTTGAAGAAGTTGTTGTTTTGATATGGAGTCATAACCCGACTAAATCCTCTAGATACTGGTTCAAAAGGAATATATTAGCATTACCAGTGTTCTGATTTTTAATGTTCTTTATACTTGTTGTCACTCATTACAAGTATTTACATTCTGGACGAACATTTTCACGTTCAAACTACCGAAATGCTTCGCCATCTCTTTTACCACAATGGAGTCTACCAGGCTGATACTAAGAGCGGATTGCAGTAAGCCTCTTCACAAATCGGTCGAGGCTAGAGGAAATAGTGGCTGTAGGTACTCTCCCTCGAGACATTGTAACTTTCTCCAGATACAGGCTTTCTGGCCTTCTCAATCGGAAGTGGAGGTCATCCAGGAAGCGGTTGAACTACTGGTCGGCAGCTTCATTTTGGTTGACGGCGTCAGCATTTCTTCAAACAGCACTTTGGCTATCCTATTTTGATGCACTTATGATGCGTTGAAGGCCTCTTTACAGCGTCGAACTAATTTTCGATAATGGTTATTAGGATACCTGGTCCCAACAGAATCACTGCTAACTGCAGATGCACCAAACTTGTGATAATTAGCAAACCGGAGTCGATATTAGTCGACAAGAGACGGTTTTCTTGTTGTTGTTGTTGTAGCGGCTGCGCCAACCCCGTCTAGAGTCAGGCAAGTTCAGTTGTAGTCTTCGAGGTCATCTAACGGGAGACCCTGGAAATGTGCTGCTTCAATGGGTTCGGACCAGAGGAGAGGGGTGTTAGATGAGTCGAGCTAAATGGGCATGCAAAGAGGCGGTTAGTGCCGTGCGGGCATTCGTTGCATGCGAGACGTTTGTTGGGTATGTCAGGGTCGAGTCTGGACAGGTAGGAGTTAAGCCTGCTACTGTATCCAGATCCTAATTGTACCAGGGTTACGCGGGTCTCTCGAGGCAGCTCGAGCTCTTGTTCTGCTATGGGTGATGAGTGGACTACAAGAACACCATTCACGGGAAGACAGTTCACAAAGGTGTTAACGAACTCTTGGTGAATGGTCTTTATGGCCTGTCTGTACGCCGTCCTGTCCAGCGGATCTTGTCTGTATTGCTGTACGGCGTTCCGGTAGTCAAGTACTCCTTTCCTGATGTGCCTAGGTTTTTATCACCTGTGGCTTACCGTGATTTTCTCCTGGAGAAATGAGGTTCACGACAGCCGGCTAGCTAAGCTAATATCAAGGATTGCGTGAAATTGCAGGATCCTCTAGAACTTTTCCAGTAATACCTGTTGGTAGGGGCTTTGACTGACCAAATAATGAAAGTCCAACTTGACTGCAATAGTGAAGCAGGAGTTGCGTGAATGATAACAGGAGAGAATCAGCTCAACACTATAAGCTTGCCTGATTTGTTTTCTACGAGACTGAGCCTCAAACGCTCCTACTCTGACATCTCACAACAACTGAACAATTGAACCAAAAAGTGTTAGAGTGTGTCACCTAAGCAGACTCGTTATTAACACTTAGTGTTTGTGGAGTTATGGGCAAGCAATCGACCTTTCGAGTGCTGGAGAAAGCGGCATCGTAACGAACCAGGCATAAAATTTCCTAACAGAGATAGAGTGCCTATAAGGAAACCTAGCTTAAGCCATTTATCATTAAAAATCGACAAAGTAATAGTGGAAATAGCAGGATTTTCTATTCTAATCTTAGATGGAACCTTAACAAACTTAACTCAGAGACAAACAATCAATATTAAAGTCATCTCATTTGAAGAAAATTAAAGAAGTATTCAGTATGCATACTAACTTAACTAACTACTAGACTTATTCAATTGTACTCACATACTTGTACATATGTCTTTATAAATGTATATTTAGTACACCAAGACAGCGTAGTAAATCACAAACTCAATCAGTTATGGAGCAAATAAATAGAAAAAAATCTGATATAAAAAAAAGATTTCTGCTCCAGATACAACTACATACATATGTATGTAAACAAATAGTGAGTCTCAAAACATACACATATGCATGATACCGAAGTTGGTAGAATTATGTAAATCTACAAATAATAGACTCGAATGATGTGCCTGAATATGAATATAAATTGAATTTGTTGAATAGAAATGATGCAGTGGTGACTGTGTCGTAAGCAAAGCGAGCAAATAGAAAAAACTCATGTCAACAACAGCAAAAAAGAGAAAAAGTAGTAAGCAGTAGAAATGGAAGAAGTAAAGAAATACAAGTTGAAGGTAAAAAGGAGTATATTCATATGTTTCAGAAAAAAATGGTAAAAGCGCGTTGTTAAAGATTTAGATATTACATACGCACAGCGTAAGAAGTATTGCGATGGAAAATCAGTGATGGACAGATATTATCATATAAATAGTAATAAAAATTATATATAAAAAAAAATTGGTATCTTCAACTACATAGCAATAATCAATGAAAATAATTTTATTTTAAAGAATTTCATAAAGAGAAAATTGAAGTCTTTTGGTCACCTTAAAGGACAGATAATAATTTAAAAAAATTTAAAAATTTATGGTTCGTAAAAATAAAACACTTACCAACACTGATATAACTTCCTTTATTTATGTACATTTAGAAAGCACAAATCGCATTTGTATTCATTTGACCATGAAATATCGAATAATGCAATCTCTTCTACTTCATCGAGACTTCACAGTTTTTTAAATGTACATATATATGCATATATGAGGAATTTATATTTTTTTTTCATATATATTTTTTTACATTTACATATGTATATATCACATGCATGTCTCAAGTATACACCACGGCTATATATTATATATTTCTTTTGAATTCAAAAGTAGAGTTATGGTTTAGGTTCTGCGCTTTAAAATATCACATTTGCAAATAAAAAATAAAAATAATGAAAAAATTTAAAATAATTCATTATATGTACTCCTATGACTAGATCTGAGCTATTCTCATTTTAGTTATAACTGTATAAGGTACAAGGTTGGTTTGATAAGTCAGTGTGTGTTTTTTTAATAAAATATTTTTTTCGCGGAAAAAACGTTTTATTTCTCAACATAATCCACTTTTAGCTCTATACATTTAGCCCAGCATTTTTACAATTTTTATATTCCTTCCAAATAAAAAATTTTTTTTTCTCAAAATAGACGTTTGTTTCTAGGAAAACCCCTTCATTCGACACGAATCATTTACCGTCCAGCCTTTCCTTCATGTTTTCACACTAGAAATAGTCGCATGAGGTCAAATCTGGAGAATATGCTGGATGCGAGGGTGGCACACTACACACACTACATTGTCCTGATGAAATAGCATTTTTTCGACCAATTCGGTTGTTTCTGCTTCATATCGATACCTTGTTGGTCGACGGACCCATCTTGGGCTTATTTAATCTTGATTGTTCTTTGATCTCTTGTATCGTATGGTGGATCATGTTTCGTCTACGGTGTCCGAAACGGCGCAAAAATTCATTTGGATTGCGGTTGAACGTCGGCAAACACTCCGTGAAGGGTTACACGATTGCGCTTATAGTCGCTTGTGAGCAATCGCACGGATAGACTTTTCATGTCTAAATGCTCATGTAAAATATGATGTGTACCCGCTCAGTTGAGGTGCCTACAGCCACAGCCACCTTACGCACTTTTATTCTCCGATCGCCCTATATCAATTCAGGGCCTTCTTCAGGCGACCTGAACATTCGACGGCACTTTTAATGGTACAATCACAACGGAACTCAATAAACCACTTCTTAAGCATTAAAATTTATAGCGTAAAGACCCCACAGTATTTATCAAGTCTTTCCTTGGTTTCGGTTATAGTTTTTTTGAGCAAAAAATAGAGCTTAATCAGCACAAAATATTAATTTTTTTTTTCATTTTCATTGAAATTCACGAAGTCGTCTGTTTTATACGGCTGTCAAACAAATACTAGATGGCGCAGCTTGCTCAAAGTTTTACAGCAGTCTATTTATCGATAACGGTTGATGAGAACTATTTTGTATGCACAGTAACTGCTTGGCAAATTCAAAAAGTCACAGACTTATCAAACATATCTCGTATTCAAAATATTATTTCTATTATATTATTGCATAAGTTTCTTTAAAGCCGAATTACATGCACATAAATATTAAAAATAATACTTTTCACCATTGCTAAACTCTAAAATTGCTTAATATAAAATATTGAAAGGAAAAATCAGCAAAGAGTATTATACTTATACCTGCCGCTGCCTCTTTTCTTTTTTTAAGAGGAACCCAGCGTTACACAACTTCCCGCCCAACCGACCGAGGGCGCGCCCGATGATGAATAAACGTAAAATTCAACCAGGTACAACTTTGATTGCCCTGAACACGAAACCGATCGCGGATGATGATGGTTTCACTTGCCTCGTACACTGAGCAGCTACAGCTTTACTCATCAGCTGCTATAAAATAAATTGCGATTAAAAAACGTTGAGGTGGAAAGAGGTCGTTTATTAGTTTATAATTCTCATTAAATATTTCTTTATCAAAAAAAAAGTGTGTCAGAGGAATCAAAGCTGGCGGAATGGGTATTAAAATCGTTACACATACTGCTGATATGGTCGTGCATTTCAGAGTTTGTTTTGCAGAAACACGAGTGTCTAGATGACCATAAAGGAATACTAAACTGATGCTTAATAAACAAGAATGAACTTAGTTAAAATAAAACTCCAACCATCTCTTGGCGACTATGGAGTTTTGGCAGATTGATTTTTATAAGAAGGGATATTCCCTCCCTCATCCCAATGTAAATTCCTTAAAGCGAATAATAAGCATTGTTTTTGTACAGATTTAAATTTATCACTATGCAGTTGATAGTGGGGATTGCATACAATGGAGCCCATTTCCAAAATGAGTCTAACGAGTGAAGTGTAGAATAATTTGGTAATATATTGGTCATTGAACTCCTTAAACCACTGTTTAATGAAAGCTGGGACTTCTTTACTCTTATTAGCACAGGAATTTATTTGATTTCTAAAATCTAGCTTAGAATCCATCGAGGCACCCAAGTCAATGAAGTCAGTAAGTTGTTTAACATTGTGATTTTAAATCTAGAAGGACATATTTTGTTTAAGCTTAACGACTCAGTTTACCCCACACCATCTTACCAAATTCCTTAGATCAAGTTGTTAAAGTTCTCTATCTTCTATTGGACGAACTGATTTAAAGAGCTTGACATCGTAAGCATAAATAACATTTTTTAACGGAGAACTATAATTGGAAAATCATGGGTGAATATAAGAAATAGTAAGCGAATTAGATGACTGCTTTGAGGTACACCAGATTTTACTGACATTTCACGTGAAGTAAAAATTACTCTTTGTTTTCTACCTATCAAAATATGATGGAATCCATTTGAAAAAAATTGGTGGAAACCCAAGCATATCTTGTTTATAGTGAAGTATTGATTGATGAGTATAGTGAAATGCTTTGTTGAAATCGATAAAAAATAAAAGCGATTTGATAACCATTATCGATGAGGTGCATTCACTTTTACAAAAAACGTGTTGTGAAGTGTCAACAAATATCTTTCAGCGAAGCGTAATGTTTAACTCAATGTCAATATTTGAAAATAGAATATTGTTTTTAATTTATCACAGTTGCATGTATTCGTACATATATATGTAAATAATATATCGGCATTTCAAATGAAACACTAATCACTTAATTTCTGTATTTATATACTTTCAGGCTAACATATGGCACACAACAATGAATTTTTTTTTAAATTCTCAACACACTCTTTTGGTAAGTCTTTCTAAACACACATGTTTGCAATAGCAAAGCTTAACCAACAACACTTAAGTGGACCTATTAGTAAAAAACAGAGAATTTGTGGTATTTAAATTTAAAGGAAGCTTTCTGATATAATTTAGTAGAATCAAAGACCAAGCAAAACCGGCATCTTTTGAGACTTTGAAATACTCGTAATCCAACATAGTAACAATTCATACGTTTTACATCCAAAAATGTAAAGGGCTATCCATTTTTCGATTTCCAACATAACCGTAAACAAATTCATTTAAATAATTTGTTTCCTAAAATTCCTTTTTTATTATAAAGTTTCAACAATGGCATTATATGTGAAGCACTAGATCATTCAAATGACCGCCTCGTGAATTCTTGCAAACTTCGATCCATTTGAGGAAAATATTCGACCACTTTTAGGCACATATTTGGCGGTATCTCAGCCGTAACTTGACAAATGTTGATTTTCAAGTGCTCAAGAGTTAAAGGTTTATCAACATAAACATGGACTTACTCGTAGACAAACAAAAAAAGTCCAACGATGTCCAATTGTCATCGCCAAGACAGGATATTACGTGGCCAGGAAATTTCTCTCTTTATAAGGTCATATTCGCTCGTGTTGTGTGGCATTTGGCAACATCTTGATGGAACCACATATTGCCTAAGTCGTGTTCTTCATTTCTAGGCCAAAAACAATCGATTATCATACGACTATAACACAGTCTCGCCGTTATCGTTTTCATGGAGTAACGTCCAATCAAACCTTTGGACCAAAGACGACTTCTCTTTAATTATTTGAGGATCCTTGAAGCCCCAAAAGCGAAAATTTTGTTATTTACGTATCTACCGTCGCCGAATAAAATTTTGTTGGAAAAGCATCCAATCACCGTCACTACAGCAGTGTGAATGGGCAGCTGACTTCAGTTGTTGTGTAAGCTGGACTTTATACTGATGTAGGTATAAGTATCCAATCACGGTAAGGTAAGAAATTCTCAGCTCTTGAGAATGTCGAAAAATATACACATTCGGGTCTTCGGCTACACTTTCACTTACAGCAGAGTTATTTGAGGTGGAAGGAGCAAAACGATAATGTACAGGCCCTACAATATGTGTAACCAATCCAGTCTCTTCAAATTTCTTCAAACTTTCCATAAATACCTTACTTTTAACTAAAGCAAAACATGTTTGGTTTGACAATTAAGAATGACAGATATCAAAATACAACCCTGCATTTTCGAAACCACTAAACGGATAACCCTTTATAATCCATCCTAGTTGTTAGTTAGTTAGTTGTTCATGTTGCTTGATCGCGTAAGGCTGATCAATTGTGTTCAGAGGTGGCTGGTCTATAAATATGGTTAGACTGTGGAAAATATGGTTACTCCCCTGTGTTCCAACCACAAAGTGAATTTTACTAAACTGACAAGATTTTTTACACTAGCCCAAGCAAGTTCTGCAGGATAGTCGAAATAAAAATTTCCTTCACCAGCAGTCATTGGTTAACAAGCTGATTGAGGTCCTGTTTGGCAGAAGTAGAGACTTTTTGTCTTCTCCCTATCTGCTACTGGTATGGAAAGAGGCATACTACCCTCGTACAGTATGAGCTTGTATGGAACAAGCGTCCACAAAATTTTACCAAAATTCGATTATATTATATCCAGTAATAAAACATATACTTATAGAGGTCGTAACTAGCATTTCAAAAACTTAAATAATAAAGATTTCCGACCCCAAAAAATAAAACGATTTCATAGTAAAGAATTGTATATGATAGTTGTTTCGGTATTTAGCTTATTATTATTATGTACATTATTCGAGCGAATGGCGGCTGCAATAGCCGAGTGATTAGCATTTTTACTACCATTCGCACGGAAGGCCATTCGCATGGAAGAATACTATTTTTTGTAATTGCGGTCGCCCCTCGGCAGGAAATGTCAATCCCTACGAGTGCATTTCTGACATGAAATATATTGACTCGTCAAAAAAAATCCATCGGCCATTCAGTATACTTGTATGTAGAAAAACTCTCTCGGCGTATTTCCATTTTTTGATGTTCCATTTCCACCACTTTGCGGCTTGTCGGCTATTAATTCCAATTTTAATCGAAACTATGTTTGAATACTTTTTTGATTTCTATAAGTTTGGCTTTTTCTTCAATGGATCTTATTTGCTAGGTTTGTAGGTATGTAGGCTAGAAGTAGGAACAATCCGAATTCAAATCGATCTGTTTGAACTTCTCTTTGCATGCATTGCACAATATTATACATTTATGTAGGTTTCACCCTACACATATAGCAAAATAGTGGTTCTGTGCGGAAAACGTATCGCGCACTACGTCCATTTTATCGTGTTTAGCGATGAAGCGCACTTCTGGTTGAATGGCTACGTCAACAAACAAAACTGCCGCATTTGGAGTGAAGGTAATCCTCAATGGTTGAAACACCGTTACATCCAGAAAAACTGACTGTTTGGTGCGCTTTATGGGCTGGTGGAATCATTGGTCCGTATCATTGGACGTAGTGCGCGATAAGTTTTCCGCACAGAACCATTATTTTCGAAATAAAATTGCACTATTTGCAAGCGTTGTTTAGGCGTTAGTCTATTCATGATGAATTGCCAAACCAAACTGAGAATAAATCACTTGACAGCTGTTAAATTGGTCGCCATCTTGAAAAGTAATGCCAACTTAAAGTTCTATACCTCTATAAAAAAAAACACCCTATATAAGCAGTAAGCCACGGAAAAAGTTTTGTTCTAAAACCGTGGTAAAAAATAAACTTTTCTATGCTTTTTATTGAAATGTCTCAACATTGCTGAAAATTATGAAATATCACTTTATTCATAACATTCATGAACATCGACTGTAAAGTTGGCTGTTGAAACCAGTCATCATCCTTGCCATTCTCTTTAACATTTGGAAACAAAAAACATTCCTTGAGGAGTGAATACATTGGCTTTCCGTGGTTACGTGTGATTTTTTTTAACCTCAAATGTGGTCGTTTACCTTGTTGACCTAGCCGCCAATATGAAAATGAACTTCGTCGAAGAAGATGGCTTTACGGTAAGCATACTTATCTTCTATATAAGCGATCTTCACCCCATTGAACAAAGCTACACGGTTAATAGGTTTCAGTTCTCGGCTCGATTGGACTTTATAAGCCTGTCTTTATGAAAATTCAGCACGCTTTGAGCTAGAGCAGCAATATTTATATTTGAACTAACGGGATGCCCACGTATGTGAGTTATATTGTTCGAACCGGTTTGACGTACTCGCTGCACAAATTGATCCACACAATGCCTGGAAGGCGAGGAATTTCACCGAATTTCGTTCGTAAATTTCTGGTAGCCGTGAATGAAGACCTGCCTCTTTAGTGGAAGTAAATTTTCAATATTTCTCAATTTTCTTCATGCATCATCTTAACCTTTTCTTAACGGCGCAAACCATGTAGTTCGAAAAGAAGGCGGTAGATGGTACGCCCTTTCAATAACATCGATTCTGTCGGAGGAAGTAAAAAACATGTAATATTATACTCCTGTTCCAATATACCAAAACTGCCGGTTGAACGTTAAGCAGCTCATTAAATCGAACGAAATGTTCTTTAATGCAGCGTTAGGACACGCAGGCAGCACATTTTATGGCTTAAATGTAAGGTCGTAAAACGCCTCTCTCCACCAATCAACCAACAAAACTTTTAACTTTAATTTTTTTTTTCATACTTTCAACATATTATAACAAATTAATAACTCTTTCTGAAACCCGAAACTCATACCAAAATGAAATATTTTACTTTCATGTGAATATTCAATAGCATAATTGTGAATGTCCTTTTACATAATAACGTATGAAATAAGAAATTTTGCTCTTTCAAATAAATTGATACCATAAAGTTTTCCACTTTGAGACAAAAAAATTACAAGGATACGCGTGCCTGGACACATACGAACTGATTTACCGACAAGCAAGTATGCTTACATACATACATATATACAAAACTGAAATGTCCACCAAAGGGGCAGCAGGACAACAAGTACGCTAAGTAGCGACGAACAAACTAACTATGACAATAATTTTTCCGGCTAAAGTCGAAATTCCGACAACAAACAGGCAAGAAGAAGCAAAAAATATATGTATATAAACATTACATATACAAAGGCATATATTTTTCTCTGTATGTGTATGTGTGCTAAGGTCCTGCAACACTTTGAGCAAGCCAAAAGTGAACTGTCCACAAATTTAAAGCAATGAAATGTGTATATGCGTGTGAGTGGCACGTTGTATGCACTCAAGTGTGTGTGGTAATGTGAGAGGCTATGTGCCAAACGGTATATTTATCAAATTGCGTAACAAACGGATATGTCCTTTGCTCATAAGTAGTATAGTAGTAGTAGCTGTTGTTTTATTCTGGTTGTTGTTGTTGTTGTTGTTGCTATATTGTTGCTATATTGTTGATATGTTTCAATTTTCAAAACACTAAAAGGAAACTTGTTACAAACGAGCTCACATGGACTTTCCGCTATACATATCTGTGTGCCTTTAGATAATAAGACTCTTAGATGCACACACACACCCATACATGCATAGACACATACATATGAACATGTTGTAAGCCCAACACACAATTGGTATGTCCGGCAAAGTTAAGAACGTTAACAAGATAACAAATGACATGAATTGCAGTTGTATGTATGTGTATGTGTATGCATGTATGTGTGCCTGTGGAATGCTTCTCCATACCTATGTGAGCACTTCCTTCCCTCTCCTGATGTGCGAACTGCAATAAACGGCCTTAGAATCAAAATAAAGTGACAAGTCACCATTCGACGCACTCGGTTGAGCGGAAAACCGTTGAAATCTCGAGACGGTCCCTCCCGTCCATCCACGTGTTGAGTGTGAAATCTGAGCAACAGACGCCTGATTTTCAATTTGGTCAGTTTACACGAGCATAAGGCCGAAGAAAGTACTTTCGCAAAAGGAAAAGTGGCCACAAAATCAATATGTCTAAAATATATTTACACACACACATACGCACTAGCATGCCTCAAGACAGACAAGGGCAAATGTGAAAGAAATTGAGCAAACAATTGGCTGCTATTCATGAGCCAAAGTCAAGCCAATCATTGAGCGGTGGGAGTGTGGGCAATCGTAAGAAAAGAAAAATATCTCAAGAAAAATTTTGAAAAATTGTATATATTTGCTCAGGAGGAAGTTGCTGTCATTCATGCCACTTAGAGCTGAGCAAATGTATGCTCACAAGAATTTCTATGCATTCCCTCCCATATATGTATGTATGATATTCGTGCGTGTGCTTGCCATTCATTCTTTGAGCATGAAAAGAAACTTAAAAAAAATTACAAAAAAAAAAATTGCTAAATGAGGAAAAAGCTTGCCTTCCTCATTGATTATGTCGTCACTTTTATTATTTTTTGACATTTTCAATTTGGTTGATCTCTTTATTATTAGCAGACACGCACGCTGAGTAAGGAAACGAATGAAAATATTCGTGGATTAACTCAATAAATTTTTCAAAGGAAAATAATCAAAAAAAAAAAAGAAATTGAGCTGCATGTGGCGTAGATAATTGGCAGATTATATTAAGCTTTCATTTGTGCAAATGCAGCCGATAAAAATGAGTTTTCATATGTTCTAAAGCTAATACAGCGACATATTTGATGGAATTCACAGGAAAAAAAATCGAGTTGGCAAAACAGTAGCAATGAATTTAGGGAGCTGAATGTGTGAATTTTATTTATAGAAACCATAAATTGTAGAATTCTGGCTATTATTTCTAGAATAAGTTAATTCAGCAAATCTTTTAGCAGCTGAATGTGAAAAAAACAGACGATATGTTGCTGAAATCATTAAACTAAGTTAAAACTTTATGCAAAACCATGATTCAGCAACAAGTTTTGTGCAAATTGTTTGAGCTGCTTAACTAATTTTTATATTGTCTATTATTATAGGCAGCTTAAACGAAAAAAACGAAAATTTATCGTACGAAATTCAAGTCAAAGTACGCATAAGAATTTATAAAACGTTAAATTTTGTAAGCATTTATATGAACTTAAGTCATCAAGAGTTTTTTTAATATTTTTAAATATATATATGTTACATTCAGCGGCGCTGAATTTAATTTTAAGTCGCTTAAGTCATTATTTAAGTGCTTACGTAACTGCCACATATAAGCTAAACTCTTATTCTGCGCTGCATTTCAAAGCTAAATGAATATAAAGCCACAAAGAGCAAAAAATTTATAAAAGAATAGTATTTTTATACAATTTTTTATATTAATCCTATAAAAATTTATAACTGAATATAATCATTATAATATAATAATAAATAATTTAATTTATTACCGAAAACTATTTATTCAGCGGCGCTGAATTAGCTTTTATGTGACTCATTTCTTTATTTAAGTGCTAACATAAATACCACCCCCAATGTAAGCACCTTTTCAGCGCTGCATTTCAAAGCTAAAT
The DNA here is from genome assembly GCA_030068015.2 of Neoceratitis asiatica. Classification (NCBI taxonomy): domain Eukaryota; kingdom Metazoa; phylum Arthropoda; class Insecta; order Diptera; family Tephritidae; genus Neoceratitis; species Neoceratitis asiatica. The sequence continues at coordinate 34,972,926 of CM061525.1, read as the reverse complement.
AAATATAAAGCACCAAGAGACAAAAATTTTGTAAAAAAAAATTATTTTTATACAATTTTAGCTACAAATCCTTTAAAAAAATTATAGATGAATATAATGAGCAGAATTTCAACACTCTTTACGTAGCAGCACAAGAATATATATAGATGTAATAAATAATTTAATTTAATACCGAAACCTATTTATTCAGCCGCGCTGAATTAGCTTTTACCTGACTTATTTCATTATTAAAGTGCTTACATAAATACTACCCATAAGCTAAACTCTTTTTCTGCGCAAAACTTCAAAGCTGAATAAACATAAAGCAACAAAAAGCACTATTTTCTGTAAAAAAAACTGTTTTTATACAATTTTTGATAATCAACTTATAAAAAATTCAACTGAATGTAATCAGCATAAATTCAGCGCTCTTTACGTAGTAGAACAATAAAATATGTAAAGAGTTATAATAAAAAATGTAATTTTTACTGTAAGCTATTTATTCAGCACATATTTTGTAAGCTTAATATTTGAATGAAAATAAGTCTGGTAATTTTTAAAATCTAAATTCCGCTGAATAGCAGTGCTGAATTAAAATTGTATTATTTCTAAAACTAGCAGATAATTAGTTTATATAATTCAGCCGTTAAGTACCTAAAAATAACTAATACATAATTAAAAATAAAATAAATTTCACATAATAAAAATAATTAAAATTATTATTTGCTCCCAAAAAACCCTAATTTAAATACTTTTTGGATGAGTACTCATATCCTACAGGTTCTCACAATGTTCAGCGGATGTTTTTTTAAAATATTTTCAAAATATTATTAGAAATTTAAAATAATTAATAAGTTTTGAAAACGGCATGTATTCTGTAAAAGTATTATTTTTTTTAATCAATTCAAGCACTCTTTTCATTCATTTTTTCTTACTTGGAAATCTTTCTTTTCGACTTTCGAATGAAACAGCCGTTCAATAGTATCCACCTTCATTCAGCTCCATTCAGCACTATTCAGCTCAATTCAGCTAAGCTCAATTTACAACAAACGACCCGGATTAGTCACAACGCCATATGCTTACTTACACAATACACATACGAGAAAATCTTTTGAGCAGCGTGCATCGCGGTAACTCTACTTCCATAAGTCGACTCGCTTATTATATACTTTTTGGAGATATTGCATAAACTGTCATTTCCCATTTCTTTTCATTACACAGACCATATGTTTGTTATGCATAAACACATTCAAGCATGTTCCCTGTAGGGAATTAATCTCATTTGAAATTAATGCATAGTTTATTAAATAGCCAGATTGAGGTTATACACGAACTTTCTCAAATAATCTTTAATTTGAAAATCACTAACATTTTTTACCTCTATAACATAGAATTCAACTTAATGTTATGCATGTAAAGCAGGCAAAGAGTTACTTAATGATTAAAGTAGATTTCCAACAGGCATACTCCTAATCCAAATCATCGATTTTGCGTACAAACCGAATGAATGAATATATGAACAAGCGATTTGGCTGGCTTAGTTGCTTAAATTTTCTATACCTTAATCCAAGCAACTTCTGTATTGATGTTCCACAATGATTCTAATGTTTGTTGTTGCTTTTATTTGCACATTTCATATCACACAGTGATGTATACACAAAGTAGGTTATTTTTCTCTAGCTAACGATTTCGCAATGTTTTGAATAAAAATTTGTTTTAATTATTTATTTTTTTTATTTTTGTTTGTTTTATTTTATTTTATTTTTGTTTGTTTTATTTTATTTTATTTTATTTTATTTTACTTTATATTATTTTATTTTATTTTATATTATTTTATTTTATTTTGTTTTGTTTTATTTCTATTTTTTTATTTATTTTATTTTATTTATATTTTATTTTAATTTTTTTTTTTAACTCTATAAAGGTATACATTAAGTATCAAAATACTTAATACTATTGTTATAACTGATATATTATATACTGTACATTGGTTATGAATAACAATACGTACATGTTTGAAGGATACAAGAATCTTATTATAATTAATATTAATATATATATATTTTTTTTAATTATTCTATTTTTAAAAATTTTCTAACTATTGAAGTAGTGGATAGTATAATAGCCTTCTGTATCAGGTGTCGCTTTTCAGTCATTTTTAATTTATCTAGACTCGTGTTTAAATTTTTCGGAATAACTCCTGTAGATGATATGATATTTGGAATTATATCGACGTTATCTAGCCTCCACATTTCCTTAACTTCGTGCGCTAAATTGAGGTATTTTCTACACTTTTCTGTGTAGCATTCTTGCAGGTTGTGCGTGTTCGGCACTCCTATGTCTATTAGCAGGGCAATTTTTTGGTATTTCTCGATTACAGTTATGTCAGGTCTGTTGTGTGATGTGGGATGATCCGTCAATATTGATTGAAGTCTTTGGCATCGTCGACATAAATCATTTTCAATGGGCGCACGGATGATATATTTTTTATAGTTTTTAGTTGCAATCACTTGGTCCTGTATAGCGGACATAAAACCTTTGGTTTCAGCAAGGATTCCTGGTCTGTTTAGCCTGTCGTTGGATGCAGTTGAGTCTATTTCCGGCTGATCGATTGCATGTGGATATTTTCCGTGGACTGACTTCATTTTCCATTGTAAAATTAATGAGTGAAAATGCTGACATTTAGTGGGGTGTATTTCACATCTGACTGGCATACTACTTTATGCAATTGATTTTGTTGCTTAAGAAAAAATAGACTGGGGTTGTATACTCTTGGTGTAGATGTTTAATGTCCGCCATTCCTCGCTCTCCTTGTCTTCGTGGTAAGTAGACACGTTCTACGGCTGATTTCGGATGATGTATTCCGAATTTAGTAAGTAATACCCTACTCGTCCTTTTGGCATTTTCTAGGTCTTTGTCAGATCATTTCGTTGTTCCAAACGTGTATGGGATAGCAAATGTGTTTATAGCTTTGAATAAGTTAAAACCATTAAGGTGAGACTTCAGCAAGCTTTTTACTCGCCTTACATATTCCTCCGTTGTTGTTCGAACGATTTCAGAATGATGCATTCTTTTTGCTTGAGTCAAGCCAAGGTATTTGTATGTATCATTTTCTGACATGGCACTAATCTTTTCACTGTTTGCTAACTCAAAATCTCGCACAATAATTCTACCACTTTCTACACCAAGTCTACGGCATTTTTGTGTGCCAAATGACATTTTAATGTCATTCGAGAAGTCTTCGGTCAGTTCCAGTAATGTTTTTAGCTGACGTTCATTTGACGCATATATCTTAATGTCATCTATGTATAATAGGTGGGAAAGCTTATGTTGAGATGAACGTGGTCCTTTTATGTTAAAACCGTAATTTGTTTCATTTAATATTGAAGAAAGTGTGTTTAATGCAAGGCAAAACCATAAAGGTCTCAGAGCATCTCCTTGAAATATACCTCGTTTAATAGGTATTGGAGCTGTTCTTATGAAGCCTTTTTTGTGCGTTAAGTTTAGAGTTACCTGCCACGAGCTCATCATTTTTGGCAATAGTCGTTTAATATTTGGGGATATTTTATAAATGTCTAGTACTTCTAGGAGCCATGAGTGTGGAATATTGTCAAACGCTTTAGTGTAGTCAATATAAGCAGTATAAATATTTCGTTTCGAATCTATTACAAGTTGTTCTCTGCATCCTTTGCTGTTTTTTATGCACCCCTTTGCTCAATAGCTATAATGTTGTGTCTGTTGATAAAGTCATATATTTTGGATGCTACGCAAGATGTTAATAGTTTATATGTTATATTATTTTATTTTATTTTATTTTATTTTATTTCATTTTATTTTATTTTTTATTTTATCTTATTTTATTCTATTTTTTTTATTTTTTTATTTTATTTTTTTTTATTTATTTTTATTTTTAATATTTTTTTTTATTATTTTATTTATTTAATTTATTTTTAAATTTTTTTTTATTTATTTTACTTTATTTTATTTTCCTTTAATTTATTTTAATTAATTTATTTTATTTCATTTTATTTTAATTTATTTTATTTTATTCTTTTTTATTTTATTTATTTTATTTATTTTATATTAATTTATTTTATTTCATTTTATTTTAATTTATTTTATTTTATTCTATTTTATTTTATTTATTTTATATTATTTAGTTTTATTTTATTTTATATTATTTAATTTAATTTAATTTAATTTAATTTAATTTAATTTTATATTATTTTATTTTATTTTGATTTTTTTTTAATTTTTTAATTTAATTTTTTTTTTTTAATTTTTTTAATCTTTTTTTTTTCTTTATTTTTTTTTAAATTATATTTTATTTTGTATTATTTTATTTTATTAAATTTTATTTAAGTTAATTTTTTTTATTTATTTTTTTTTTCCTTTATTTATTTTATTTTTTTTTTTTTCTTTTTATATTATTTTATTTTATTTTACATTATTTTATTTTGTTTGAGTTCTTTCAATTTCCGCTTTTCTATTACTTAATCCAGCTGCAAGCAATCAATTCTGAAACTTCAATTCTAACCAACTGTATAAGTACATTCAAAGGCGCACCCAGCATTTCACAGAAAAAGAAACTTCTTTCATTCAAAATGACATTGACGCACTTTGCCGCGCATAAAAAGGTTCAAAAATGACTTATTCAGCGGCTTTGAGTGTTTATTCCTTTCACCTAATCTCATTCAAACACCACCAACAGTCTTTTCATAAAAAATGTCTTTATTTAATTGTACATTGATACGAGTGTACTTAGGGAAAATATTATTTTACTTTATGTGAATAGTTGCCATTATTATAGCCTTAAAAGTGCAAAAGAAATGGGAAAAATCACAATTCAGCAGTTGTAAGCACTTATTCAGCGGGCATCGCAATTGATTAATTTCAATGAATGAATGGACGTATGATCTGATTGTGAGGATTAGATGTTCGGTTCGATGGCTTAAATATATCGTCTGCTACTCATAATGGTTAAGAAGCGAAACCATTCAACTGTTAACTTGATTAAATGCAGCTTATTATGTTGCACATCAATAAATAGAAAGTCATATGGTATAATTTCAAACTGAAAATGATAGAAATTGTTCTGAAATTAGTATGAAATTTTTTTCCTTGAAATTATGCGAAGTGGGAGTTAATTTAGTACGACTGGAAAGTCAATTCGTTGGGCTACATACTGATTGTTTTAAATTTAAAAAAAATTATTATTTTTATTGTTTCAAACTGAACTAAAATTCCTTATACTAAATACTGAATACTGAACCGAATGTTGAGAATTTTCATACAGAAGCGGTTCACGTTCAAGTGATAGTTAGTTGGGTTTACAACCAGTATCTAGCCAGAGGGAAAATGATTAACGTATGTAGTTCTGAAGCTTGAAATATGTATATCGAAATATTTTTATACATTTTCTTGTAATGATTTTGATAGAAAACCATTTAAAATATATGGATATTTCGAAATTATTGGTGGTATCGGCTTAAGAAGTTTTATAAAATAAATGAAAATAAAAGTTTTTTTAAAAAGAGTTTTTGGCGTTTGCTATGTATTAAACCAATAGCAAAAGTCCGATTAATTAGATTTGACTCGAACAATTTGTATATCTGAAACCACTGACTTCAGTAGAAACGTTTTCGGTGCATAGACAAAGTTTTCTGAAACATCGTCTATCTTTGATTCCACTGAGAGGATAAAACTACTACGGATACTACATCAAAACTTCTCAAAGCTGCAGGGTGTTTATCCGTCCGGAGGGGAGAGCATAGTCACCTCATGTAACATAAGTGATTCGTATAGAGGGCCGGGAACGGTGATCGGAAACGAGGATCGTAAACAATTTCTCTTTTGCGTCAATATAAAGTTCAGTTTCACAGATTACCTATTCATTCGAACGAAATTTTTGAATTTCAAAATAGAGCTCAACTTCAGCGATAACTTCTTCAAAAGCGAGAGTTCTTATCGGTTGGAATGTTTTTGAGATCCGCGAACAGCCAGTAGTCGTTGGGAGCAATATTTGGCGAATATAGTGGATTTTAGAGCAATTCGAACCACGAAATCAAAGTGGTTTTATCGTTGTTTTTCGTTGATTAAAATTTTTTTCCAAAAAGAAAAACAGCATCTTTTGCAAACGGCCTTCAAATGATGCAGAATTTTGACTGTTGTTGTTATATCTGTTCTCAAAATAGAAGACAAATATTACACAACGCCCATCCCAAAATACCGAGGCATAACCTCTCCAGACAATTGTTGTAATTTCGGATGGTATGGTATATGTTCCGGAAACTATTGCTGTTGTGCGCAAACTGATATTGCAAGATCTTCATTTCACCTATCGTGACTAGGCATTAATGAAAATTTGTTCATATGGGATCCCACACAATGCGTCAATCGCTTAAAAAAAGGTTCGCGTCAATTGGTGGTGAGAAATGTTAAAAATATATGATAGCGGTACCTTTTGGGATGACACAACTTCATCTACATACTGAACACCTCTCCACTCACTACCACTCTTCCCGTGGAACTACCAAAAAAGTATTACCTAGAGGGGCTGGTAGGCACATTAGCTATTACGCGTTACTTTCACAACGAGCTGCGATACAAAAGCTACCTGAATTGCCGGAGAAGGCTAGTTTCCAGTCTACTACATTCTACTGCGAGCAGATAGTCCAAGTTTCCGCTCGTTTCTCTCTTAGCAAACATAGGGTTATGGTCTGAAATGTTTTGTTTTCGTTCCACTCTACTGATAGGCTATTATGCGTGGTCAAAAAGATGAGTTTCCAATATAATCTGGCTTAGCATCTTCCCATATTTCCTATATTTACCGAATGACACTACATTGCAAGTTCTTTACTAAAGATCCTGGTGTCTTAAATTTTCCACTAGTCTTAAACTTGTATATATGAGTTTCGAAATCCTACATATCCTTTGCCAATTTTCAGGGGAAAGCAATGCAAAAGCTAATAAATTGGTGGTATCTGACCGGCATTCTCGGACATCGAAACTTTACGTGCCCCGCATCCTCTTCACACTCTTTCAAATATGCACAAGACTCGAAATTGTCATGGTCAAAACCGTTGAAGTATTTCCTGAAAACTCCAGGTCCTTAGAGTAATTGCGGCTATGAATAGTGGATTTACGCATATAAGTCCGAAAGTAAACAGCAGTCGACTGTATGGGTGTTTCAAAATTAGACGAATCCAACAAAAGTTATTCGCGCACGAAGCACTTTCAAGCAATTTTTTTTTTTTTTTTTTTTTTTTGGAAACACTGGACAACATTGCCACTAGAAAAACAACGCAGCACATTATGTACAGTAGCATTTGCTTGTTAGTTGTTTCTCAAAAAATCAGGAAAACCCACCACCGAAGATGGATCACTCTTCAACACGACAATGTGAGCTCTCACAAATCGATTGAAACAACTGCATTTTTGAGCACTCTAAACATCGATTTGATGAATCCTCCACCATATAGTCCTGACTTGGCATCGAATAGCTTCTTTTTAATCCCGTACGTAGAGAATAAATTGAGAAGATGATGTTTTTTGACACCTGGGGAACTCATGTTTCGGAGATACCTCAATCAGAGCGACAAACATGCTTCGTTATTTTGAAATTAATAAAATTACTATTATTTTTCGCCCAGTAACTAGCTAAGCTGGGTATGGAATAAAACTAGCGCCATATATACATATGTTGGGCATAGGACTTTTCAGATCATAAGTTACATGAAACTGCACGTCCTTGCATCATGATTCGTCAATCTCTCAATCCACAACTCTAAAATTTCACTTTAATCTACATTAAAAAATATGCATGTGTGTGTGTGTATTTTCGTTTCCCATTTCAAATTCAACTAAAAACTATCCAATGGGGCATAATCCGATTGAAAGTGTGTTGGAACATGAATATTAGCGTTGAATATCTCTAATAACAGCAATGAATTGGCAACTTTATGGCCAACAGGCTGGTTGCTTGGCAACAAATCGTTAAATATAAGCTCGCTCGCTGTTATGTGAAACAAGGTTGCAAGTGCTTTTTACAAGATATATATACAATAGTTCATGCTACTACAGACTTGTATGTATGCATGAAAGGCCGATTATTGTATTTATGCAGTTGCATTCATTCGCAGAATTTTGTTTACGTAAAGTAAGGTTTAAACGAAGAATAAGACTCCATTGATGCTGGCTGTTACTGGAGAGATTGGGGAAACTGTGATTAAAGTTACCAGATAAAAAGTATTGAAAACATGTATTAATTAAGTTAGCCTAGGCTAGGATAATGGGGTAACCATCTATGAAGCAGAAGTCGCAAGTTCAACCAGAAACCAGTGAAAGCAAGATCTGGTCGACGGAGGATACATCTGCAGTACCGTATGCGTACTTTCCGGGCCCTCATTGGAGGACTTTTTGTTGCATCAAATATATGCACATTCTTCTGTGCAACACAAGGTCCGGAAATGGCATAGTCGAATCATCATCAATCGATGAAGATGGTATAGATGTTTCATCATCTGACCATAACGAAGTTAGAATATATATTTCACTTCGAAATTACTAAAACGCAAGGAATATGGAAAAATATGGTGGGGTAAAATTGGCACCTGAATCTGTGATCTACGAAATTCTTCAGCATACAAAACTAAAAGAATGTGGCAAACAAAAGAAGATATAAGTCCTCTCGATAGTGAAAGCCTGTGTAAACGTGCTGAGTGTGGTAGAATCACCATAGATCAGATATATCAGAACATCGCTCTAAGAACCGTGTCAGAAAACCTCCTGATGTCACCGGCGCTCCAAGTTGAGGAGCTTAATGTGATGCTGTGTAACCAATGCCGCTACTGCCGGTATCATCCCAACAGACACTTACTTGAAGCCGAACCTCCACCCAGGCACATCAAAAAGGGAGTACTAGATTACAGCCACTTCGTGCAGCAGTATGGGCAAGAGTCGCTTACCAGGTCGGCGCAACGACAGGCATTAAACGGTATTCACTGAGAGTCTGTTAACATATTTGTAAACTCTCTTTGGGTGAATGGCGTTCTCAGAATCCAAGTCCCACCCATCGCAGAACAAGTGTTCGAGTTGCCTCGGGCGAACCGAATAACACGGCCACAATTAAGCTCTGAATATTGTAGTTGATTTAATTCCTATCTATTCAATCTCGATCCTGGCATACCCAAGGCATGTCCTGCATTAAATGAGTCGCCGCACGACACTAACTACGTCTTTGCATGTGCCTTAAAAGCGACACATCTAACACCTCTCTACCTCTGGTCACGTCTGGTCTGGAACCCGTCGAAACAACGCGTTTCCTGGGACTCCTATTAGACGACCTCGATGACTTGGACTTTCGAAAGATCTCGAAAAATACCACATAAAAAATATCAGCACGAACTTCTCTGATATTTTGTAAATGAGAAAGTGTGCTCTGAAGTTCCCAACGATTTCACTACTAAACACACCATCATTGAGTGTAATGTGGATATTGTAGGGAGTCTATTCAAAAGGCAATTCCTAAACTGCAAGACAAACCATTTTCATTTGAACAAGATATAGGAGCTCAAATGCTTAAACCCATAATCAGCAAATATTGACCCAAACCTAGGCTCTTAGAATGAGATCACTTACACCAGAAGCGATGGTATTTATTGTTGTGATGAGCTTAGATTGTCAGACCAAGGAGATCTTAGTATAAGTAAATTGGGTCTAGAAAATTTTTGTTAAAGCAAAAGAGAGGAATAATATTTTCCATCGAGAAAACAGATCTCCAGATGGGACCTAGGATTAAGATATATTCTCAACTTGGAAATGATTAAAATACAACTCCAGATAGCAATAAGAAGTAGGAGCATACAACTTTTAATCTTGCGCTATATTTTACCTAGAAATGGATGGAGGTTCCTACACTTTTAAACGCCGAATGGCTGAGAGATTTTTTGGAGCCACTTTTTTTAAGCGAACGCTTGAATTGACAATCCCTGCCAAGGGGCTACGACAATTTTTCTTCTTAGTTTTCTTAGAAGTAAGCGCCGCTTACGCGATTATAGCCAAATTAACGGTTTGAGCCAAGTTGGAGACACCTAGTTATGGCAGTTCCTTATCTACCTGATCTTTACAACAAAGTTGCGAGTTTTCTATTTCTCTGCTATCTATTTAACTGTTGTTGCCTTAAGCAGCAATAGCTACAGCTAACCAATACGCAAAGAACCATTACTCTTTCCCAAAACCTTTCTCTAGAATACTGAAAGCACCAACACATCATATGATTTCAACGTCCACTCCTTTGCACCATAAAGTAGGACGGGAATGATGAGCGACTTGTACAGATTGGTCTTTGTTTGTCGAGAGACGAACTTAATTTGCAATTTCCTCCTTACCCTTAAGTAGGGCATACTGTCAAGAGTGATTCTGCATTGAATTATCAGGCTGACAAGGTTGTTAGAGATGATGATCTATTAAATACCTTTTAAGACGAGAGAAGGATTTTTTTTTATTGTACCGAGAGCATAGACTTCTGGAAAAAAGTTTGAGTCGACAGGCGATCACTATTAGAAATCGCTTGTTCCATAACTTAGAATATCTGTCTGACCCGAACTCGAATCTATGATCCGGTTCACCATTCGGCTACAGCGAATGCCATATTAGAGCATCTAAATTTGAAGGTCCACCATAAATCCACTACCTATGCAAACGACTTTTCTTAAAAAACAGAAAAATATGGCACCTCTGTACACCAAAGTATGAGGAGTAGAAACGATGAACTCTTGCCCGGTTTATTCAACCAATTTATAGCAATAAATATAAACCAAAACGATTCGATTTGAATGCACAAAACGATTATGAACAAATGTTTGTGATTTGATTTAGATGTCTATGAGGCAACACTCACGCACACACACCAACACATACACAGGGCACACACGCAGAGAGAAATGAGTAGAAATCAACACCAAAGCCTACACAGCAAGCCAGTGTACATTCATATGTGGTTGTGTTCGTAGGCACGTATGTGTGTTATGGATGTATGTATGCAACGGTATCTATGCTGTTATGCATGGCTAATACCTGTCGAATGGTATCAACACCTCCAGCAGTCACTGGTCGAACTGCTGCCACAACCACAGCCACAGCCGCAGAACTCGAGCGACCAAGCAGCGGAATGAGCATTTGTTATTGTTGCCATTGAAAAAGCTTCAGTGGTTACACAAATGAAACTGCTGTTCGAAACAAAAACAACAACAAGCAAGAGTTCCACGAATGGTACACACAAATGCTAAAACCAACCAACCAACTAAAATGGAAAGTAATGAAAATATTTTAGCACGAAATGATAGTCCAGCAAATCGTGTTGCAACCACGTGCGTCCGCTGCCATGCCATACCTACCACAAGCCGAAACACAGCAACGGCTCACTAAATATTATCAGGAAACACAACTACATGCATATGTATGGAGTGCACGTAGTTGTGGCGCCTCAAAGCATGCTTTCCACTTCCGCCTCTAGGTGTCTGGTGGCCGGTGAGTGAGTATCACTGTCAGGTCGCCACTAGTGATAACTGAGTTTTGACTATTCGAATGGAGATCTGACGATTGAGCGGATGGAACGGCATGGAATGACATGGCTTGGAGCTCGGCTGGTTGTTGTTATTATTTTTATTTGTTGTTTTTACTGTGCTCTGCTGCCAATTATGCTTTATTTTTTACGAAATTAATGTCCATACAAATGTTTGTGTGTTTGTGTGTGTATGTGTGTTTGAATGAATGTTGCGTGAATGCAATGCCATGCTACATTGGCCACAACCAGTCATCCATCAACTTTTTTGACTGATATGTGGCACGTTCCGCTGACTAGCCAACGGCTATTGGCCTTGTATACAGACTCTGAGACTCGGCGAACGATAGCTATTGGCGGCAGCGCATGTTGAACATGAATTGAATAATTTTTGTAAATTTTTGTTTTGGTTTTCTTTGTTTTTTTTTTTTTTTTTTTTTTTTTTGTTTTTTCGGGTCGCCGTCACAGGTGAATGATGTCTAGTTACCGTTGTGCAGCAAAATATAATCTCGAAAATATTCATGTAGACTCTTGTCGTGTTGGCATTAAAGCAATTTGAATAGTGCTAAAAATCGTATCCTGCCGTAGGAAGGCTGGAGTATCTGCTGCCGCAATTGTTGCACGTGCATATATTTGAATCTTGACAAAAATTCAAATTCTATTTTCCTAGCTTTCGCTGGTCCAGTACGTAGTCAACGTCGAAATGCCAACTAAATGTGAAAAGATTCTTGTTGATTTTGTATTTTTTGTGGCAAAATTTTAAGTATTGAAATCCTTTCCACGCACGCACACATACATTCGCACTCAACTTTTAATTCACTTGATTTTACCATTTTGCCACGCGCCATTATTTGTTGGCGGCGGAAAAAATTCAAGCACACAAAGCGCAATTAATTTCATTCATTAGTTGCATAAATTCGATTTGGCAAATATTTACATATTCGAATAATACAGTTATTTTTGAGTATTGGCTTATTTAGTTATAGCTAAATGTTGGCTGATTTATTTGGCTTATTGATGTGAACGAATTTTTCTACTACATTTTTAATTAATATTGTTAGTTTTGTGAGATTTTCAAAGCAAAATATTTTTAAATAATATTTAGTTTCAAAATTTTAGTAAATTATTGTACAATTACATAATAATTATATGCTAGGATAAATAATTTTTTTTATATTTCATAATATTTTTTTATATTTTTTTTATATATTTTTTAAGCCTTAAGAATAAAAATGAAATTTATATAAGCAAAAGAATGAAAATACAATATGCAATATTGTTACGGTCTTGCTGATTAACCTCGATGATTTCCTAAATCCTTCGGGAACGATCTCTGGATTGTTAAATAAAATCGCCAACTTAATTTGCAGTCTCTTTATTTATAAAGAATTTAATTAATGTCCTTTTGATTACTCAGTAATTCACAATTCAATTACAATTTACGTTACTATTTACAATCACTTGTATACAACTTTCACAATGTACTGTTTTTATTACTTTACTGTAATGTAATCTCCACGAGTTTAATTCACGACTGATCACTCTTGCAGTCGTATGTCGTCCTTATATACTTGTTTGCTGCTTGAAAACGAAACCCCTGGAATAATCGCGTCGTTTACGATAATCGCCTCGTTTAGGATAATCGTCGTTTACGATAATCGCCTCGTTTACGCTCTAGAACATGCCAGTTGTCGGCTCCTCTCTTTCATCTGTCATTCGCTTCGCATTTTCGCCACAATATATTATGACGAAGATAACAAATACGAATGATTGGTCAAAGAGAGGGACAGATAACCAGCTAATTCTAAAGCGCGTACGAACCGTTCCGCTGTCTAACAACTGACTAACAAGAAAGAAGTAAAGAAGTGCTTTATACCATTCATGAACATGTCAACATATTGCAAGATACAAAATTTTACACCAAAATCTAATATCTGATCGATTCGGTTATATAGACGCTATATAGTATAATAATTTTCCTATTTCTATGACTTCCAATACCAATGTATGTTACAATTCATTATAACAGGTCAATTGGAAAGTTCACGGCCTGACATATAGATGGCGCTACTAGAATTTATTAGTTAATGATTTTGGTTAGCCCCAACCTGCACAAGACGCGTTTATAAATTTGACAGCTGTCGGATCGTTAGTTTGTGAATTATAGCATCTTGAGTTAAGCAACTTTCTTTATTGTGAATAAAGTGGATAAAAAGGAATTTAGCGTGGTGATAAAATATTGGTTTTTAAAAGAAAGAAAAACAGTTAAAGCAAAAACTTGACTTGATGACGAGTTTCCGCATACTGCGCCAGGAAAATAAGCCACCAAGGATTGGTATGCTAAGTTTAGATGTAGCGAAATGAGCACCGAAAACGGTGAACGCAGTGGATGCTCAAAAGAGGTTTCTACCGACAATAACATCAAAAAAACTTCATAATGATTTTGAATGACAGTGTACATCATATCATTCACGAATATTTGGGTATGAGAACGCTCTATGCAGAGTGGGTGCCGCACGAGCTCACTTTTGACCAAAAACAATGACGAGTTGATGATTCGCAGAGCAGTGTTTGGAGATATTCAAACGTAATAAACTCGCCAAACTAGAAGTACATATGTACATCGTTGATGATTAGGCAAAAATTAACGGAGCATGGTTGGGAAGTTTTGATGTATCTGCCATGTAGTCACAACTTTGCATTATCGGACTACTATTTCTCTGTAAAACACTTCCGATGGTGAAAATTGGCCGACCGAAAAGCCGTTGATAATTATTTGGTCAAGTTCTTAGCCGATAAACTACAGAAATTCTACGCTGATGGAACTATGAATTTTGTTGCCTCCATTTTGAACTTAATTATTAACCAACTTGTTTTGCCGGAATGTATTTGATTTTTTTAACACACGGTCACGATGAGCAGCAGTTTGTTAAGGGGTTAGACCACTCTAGAATTTTTTTCTTCTTTCAAATGATACATTATGATCTCAAAAATGTTATCCCGAAAAATTCTGACAGATAAAAATTTCTAAAAATCCCATTTTCGTTATCTAGTTGAAGCGTCTGTTTCAGTCAGTAAGGCATATTCAAAACTTTATTATTAATTAAACGCATTTATCCCAAAACGGCTTTTTTCAAGTTGGCCGAAAACATAACTCAAACAATTTACAACCGATTCACTAGAAATTTTGACAACATCTTCAGAAATATATTATCTACACAAGTACGTAGGATTTTTTCGTTCTTGCATAGTTTTTTTTTTTTTATTAACAAATTTCGAACAATTTTTTAGGCCAAATTTAAACTTTTTCTTTTGGAGACCCGCCATTTTGTCAAAAATGCATACATATATTTAAAAAATCCTACGAACTGCTGTAGCTATTGCTCTTTACAAGTGGAAACCGTTAAACAACTTATCACAATAAAAAAAACTACAGCAGCTGTGTGTCCGGCCGTGGTTTACCGAAAAAATAGAGACATCCTAGGTAGGACGCTGTATAGCCGCCATTTTTGTATTAATTTTTCTCAGAAAATAGTTCTAAGCAATTAGTTACATGTATAATAAATGCCTTTTGTCAAAAATCAGATTTATTCCAAAAAAAAAAATCTCAAAAAAGGCCTATTTTGTGGCTCTTTAGGGTGTCATAACCTCTTAAGTGTTGAGAAGAAAGTTTAGCTTTCTTTAATTTTTTCAATATTCCTGTGGCTCGGACTATAAAAAATTACTAGTTTTTTAACAGCCTTACTTTTCGAGACTAGATAGCATGCTTTCAACAAGCTCGCTATGGTTATTAGCTTTCTTTTTACCGAGGAAATAAACAACATCACCATAAACAAAGCAAATAAATTCCTGGCTTTGAATTCAATTTCTTTCGTAAATTTCTCAAAATTAGGATCTTTCCAGAGTCCCAAAGTTTTCGCTTTAATTTTTTATTATTATTACAAATGTCATTATACCTTTGGCTTTATTGGCTGACACAACATGTGGAGCTTGAAGTTAAGTTATCGATTCCTGTTAGAGTGCTTTTCCCCGCTTCAATTACCTTCGGCTCAGATATAACTTGATGTCGAATTTTGTGACAAAGTTTGGTGAATTTGTTCTACCCTTATGATAGTTTGATAGAGCTTCATATACTACAAATCCCCAAGAAATTGTCCAAATATTTCGTCGAAGATAACTTACTTATTCAACCTCAGTTGAATCACTCAAATCACCACTTTTGGAAAGAATCGTATAAACTTTTAATACTTTTTGAGAGTGAGAACAATCGAACAAACAAAACGTGTGGATGCATTTTTTTCAATCCTAAATGAAAAAAAAACTTTAACTGAAAAGTTGTACCAGAAAAAGTACTTAGTGTGAATGAAAATTAATATGATAATTTTAGCATTATTGCCTTAAAAATATTACTGAACTTAAATTTTTAATCCACTGTGTCCCATAATAGACTTTCAGTTTTTCATGGTAATGAATTTAAACTCTGACATCTGCTATTAATGTCCCAGCAAAAAAAAAAATTGCTCTACACAAGCAGGCAGACAAGTTGATGGCTACGAATTTCACTTGCTTGCATTTTTTTTTTAATACTAAAATACTATTCGAACACCATAAAGTCAGCCGTAAGAGAGAAAAAATACAATGCAAACGGCTACCAATGTCTATTGGAGTTTCATAGGTCTGATGGTCAGCTATTTTTTCGTAATTCACACATGAAATTTATATGTGCATATTTTTATAGTTTTTTTTTTTTTTTTTTTTTTGCAAAACAGAAAGCCAATGCCTTTGCTTTTTATTGGTTTATCTTTTTTCCCCCGTTCTTAACGCCACAAATTTCACTGTGGCTTAAAGTTTTTGGCACAACAGGCTTAACAAGTAGTTAGTGGGAGCAGAGATTTTGGAATGGAAGAGAAGCTAAATACCGTAAAACGGAACGCCTATATATATGCATAGCTTTATTTATGCCCACACAAGAATATGCATATATATATATATATATATATATGTGAATTTATTTGTATACTCATGCCAGGATGCGTCGATAGCGTTGATCCAACCAACATGTTCGACATTTTTAAGCGCATATCAGCATAGTTTACACAAACGCCTCTGGCAGCGTGCGACGATGTAAGTCGTGTGCAGTTTTTTGTTGTATATAAGTTAACAACCAGGCAGTTGAATGTACTAGTTCAGGTTTATATCGAGACTGGTAATTCAAGTAAGCTCAACTGGTCTGTCAATAATTTTTTTTTTTTTTCATATAAACTACGCCTATTTTTATCATGAAAATATCCTAAAGATGACAATTATCATAATTTGAACACATATATAATAGCCTTATACTAGTTCAAAATGAACTAGTTAAAGAATTTTTCTAAAGTAAATCCAACTGGTCCATCACATAACTCTTTTTCTATATATAGATAAATATTTGACATTTTGTACCCATTGAAGCGATTTTCAGACGAGCTCCCCTCCAATTTTTGGTTTTCCGTCTGGATTTTTTCACCAATAAATCTAGGGACCTACAAATTATTCCCACACGCCTCCGAGTGACCGAAGGATTTTTATGAGAAGCATCTACTTCATGTCAAAAATACAATTGGAGGACTTGACATTCCTTGCCTGTCACAATCACAAAAATTAATTTTCTCAAGTGTGATCCAAGTGGAGGTACTTTTTTCAATAGCCTTTTTTTGACAGATCATGCGTGAGTCATGTCAAGCTGTCAGGTTATTTTCTTCAGTATTATTTGGCATTTGATCATGGAAAGAATTACGCCTGAACAACGTTTACAAATCACTCAACTTTATTACGAAAATTCACGTTCTGTGGAGAATGTGTTTCCCACGCTTCGCTCAACTTATGGTCAATATAATCGGCCTACTGAGCGCACTATTCGCAACAGCATCACCCATCTTGAGACCCAGCATTCATTATTGGATAATATTCGACCGAATAGACCACGTTCAGCATGTAGTGAAGAAAACATAGCGGCCGCAGCTGAGAGTGTACACGAAGACCGTGGAGAGTCGACTCGGTGCCGTTCGCAGCAAATCCGACTGACGTGTGGAACGACTTGGCGCATTTTACGTCGAGATCTTAAATTGAAAGCTTACAAAATACAGCTTGTGCAAGAACGGAAGCCGCTCGACCTTCCCAAGCGGCATTACTTCGCTCTATTTGACTCTTAAAAAGTTCCAAGAAGATCCAACGTTTTCGAGCAAAATTTTCTTCAGCGACGAGAACCATTTCTGGCTCAATGGGTATGTAAACAAGCCAGATTGTCGCATTTGGGACGAAAAGCAACCGGAAGAGATTCAAGAGTTGCCATTTCAATCCAGACGTGGTTTGTGGGCCGGTGGAATAATCGGTTCATATTTCTTCAAAAATGATGCCGGTGAGAACGTAATCGTCAATGGCGACCATTATCGCGCCATGATAACCGCCTACTTGTGCCTGAAATCGAAGCTCGTGATCTCCGCGGCATTTGGTTTCAACAAGACGACGCCACTTCTTACGCATTGCATCAATCAATGGGTTTATTGAGAGAACACTTTGGTGAGCAGATAATTTCACATTTTGGGCCGGTCGATTGGCCACCAAGATCGTGTGATATCACATCGTTAGACTCTTCCCTGTTAAGATATCTAAAGTCTAAAGTTTATGCAAACAATACCGCTTCGATTCAGGCCTTGGAGCAAAACATCACGCGTGTCATTCGCCAGTTACCAGTCGAAATCATCGAGTCATCGAAAATCTGACTCAACGGATGGGCCACCTGAGAAGTAGCCGCGGCCAACATTTGAAAGGCATAATCTTCACAAAATAAATGCCAAAGAATGTTCTTTCGAATGATAACAAACACATCCTATTAGGATTGAATTTTCTGTGTTTTTTCCTTTAAAAAAGTAGGGGACCTCGAAATGGATCACCCGTTATAATATTGGATGTTGGTCGAACATATACCGGCCTTCCGAATGGTGGAAAGCAAAGCTAGCTCAACTCGACTATCGTTGCTATATGAGCACTGCTATTTTTAGTGCAGAAATGTCCTAAAGATGACATTTTCATAATTCGATCAAAGGTAGATTGGTCTCATACTAGTTAAAAAGCAACAAAAAAGTAACTAGTTCCACTTTTCACCAAATATTCATTCTTGGCACATTTAAAAGTAATTAAATAATAATTTCTCACTTTTCAATATAATATTTTTTTAAGCAAGAAGTTCTCCGGGCATATGAAGCGCTGCTAATATTTTTTTTTTGGAACAAATTTTTTGGTATTTTCTGTAAAAGCTGTATTTTAAAAACATTGAATATTACTCTAAAAATTATTGAGAGAGAAAAAGTTTAAAAAAAATTTGAATAAAAACTATTTATAAAATTAGCTGTAATGAAGCATCAATTTAACATTTTTAAATTGGTGGCAACTTGACATTTTTGTGTTAGGCCAATTATATTTAAGAAAAAAATCTAGTAACCAACTAGTGATTTTTGTAATCAGTTTAATGTTAACATTTGTATGTATGTGGAGAAACTAAGTGAAGAGATTTACGATAGAATTATACGCAGAATACAGCAACACAACAAAAACGTAAACAACAACAACTGGTTCATCAACTACGAGTACTACCACCTAGAGTATTGCGGCCGCATAACTGCTGCTTACAACGCCGAGGCTTTGCCGCTGCTGTTTGACGAAGTAGTTAACAATTTTTCGTTGGTGATTAAAAAGTTTGAACACACTTTATTAAAATCAGATTAACAAGATAACCGCAATCGCAGCAAAGGTATAGGGGTAAAGAGTATGAGAGAGTAGAAAATTGGGTGTAGAGTTGTAAATGATAAAACGAGTTCGAGTTCGAGTAGATTCCACTTTAAAACGAGTACTTCATTAAAAAGTTCCATGTGCCGTTGGGTAAGTGATGCATGTGGCTGTTGTTGTTGTTGTTGTTGTTGTGCTGTTTTCTACGTGGAAAATAGTGTTTGACAATTTACGTTTTACTTATGAGCATACATACACGCATGCAAACGAGTTTTTTGTTGCACGATATGTAATTTAAATACTATGTATTTTGCATATGATATATACATATTAACATATCTCTCACTTTCAGTATGTAAGCGTGTTTTCATCACTACACTAAGGTAGGCTCAATTTGCTTTGCGCTTGGTTACACAGCCGGTGTGTATTAAGCTGCGGGGCACTTAAGCATGTGCGTGTGCTGTGTTCAGTTACGTCAATGCACACGCAACAAATTTAAATAATTAAGAAAAAAAACATATGAGAAGGTAGAGGATGAGATCTAAGCACACTTACATTCATTGTTGTTTTATTTAACTTTAAAGAACAGGAAAATACATACATACATATATACAAGTAAATATTCTGAAATGCCTGACATTTTAAAACACCGCTTGGAGGCTATCAACCCACAGTGAAAACTTTAGATTTGCTCATCTGCAAGAAATGAATACTGATAGTGAACGAAACGATCATGTTGGCCTTGGATTAGATCAACTTACAAATGAATAAGGTGCTGGACCAAGGCTTTCTTTGAAATATACTCTTAAATGTCTCCCTGCCAAAATATGATCATTTTGAGCAAATAAGGTCACTTTGGTACAATAGTCGGTAAATTTTAGCCTCCATGACGATACCTTTCTGACTGGGCTGAGTATGATCTACTTACTCAAAATTGAGATATAGTTATTTTTAATTCTAGAATCCAGCACATGAAAAGCTCCTAATCAAATCAATTAAGTTATGTATCTCATTTCATAACTCGTTTAAGGAAGCTTTGGGATGGAATTTCGAGAAACACTATTGCTGTCTGATTCTTTGAATGCAATCTTACCCTTTTTGGTATAATATATGTAACTCTTTCTCTTAAACCACTTTGAAATCATTGCAGATGTACATAAGGGGTGATCCAAGTAGAGGCACTTTGTTCAATAGCCTTTTTTTTACAGATGATGAATGAGTCGTGTCAAGCTGTCATGTTATTTTTGTTCAGTATTATTTGGCATTTCATCATAGAAAAACTTACGCCTGAACAACGTTTACAAATAATTGAAATTTTTACGAAAATTCACGTTCCGTAAAGAATATGTTTCGCGCGCTTCGCTAAACTTATGGTCCACGTAATCGGCCTACTGAGCATACTATTCGCAACACCATCACCCATCTTGAGACATATAATTAAATCACAAACATTTTCGTATGATTAAATTTTATAAATTTCTACTAGGATTAACTCAGCAACTCGATCAATTTAATTCAGTCTTTGGCGATGAAGCTCCATCAAGGACCAATGTTTATCGATGGTATGGTGAATTCAATCGAGTTCGTAGGCAGTAAAATGACTTTCGAAAAATAATATTTTTTTTTTTTTCTCTAATCCAGTAATATAAAGGGCAACACCCATAATTCTAAAGCATTCGCTTCGATATAAGCCAGCGGTGTCGTTTGGTTGATATGTTTGCACTCGTTCGAATGTCTAGAATAAAACAAACACTTAGTTTTAGTCCCAGTGGTTAGAGACAAGGGAGATAAATCTCTTTACTTTAACTGTAAATCGCCCGTTAAAAAATACAGTGGCGGACAAAAGTCTACATACACCCTCTGTTTTTGTTGAATTGAAAGTCCAAAAGGTTTGTTGGAAAATCTAACAATACAGTTTATTACAACTATTTTTTTTCTTTATAATAAAAAACCCACTAAAATAACTTTTAAACATAAAATAGTAAAGATATTAGGGCAAAGACTTTGGTTAACATCAGGCAACTTGAACTTTTTTGTATTTAGTTGGTCCACCGTTCGCATCAATAACAGCTTGAAGCCATCGTGGCATCGAAGCTACTAAATTTATCAATTCTGAGGGAGTAATACTGTCCCAAGTTTCAATAAGACGTTCTTTGAGTAATGCTGAGCTGGAAAACGGATTTTTTTTAATTTTTCTCTCAAAAATCTCCCAGACATATTCAATAACATTCAAGTCTGGGCTTTGAGGTGGTGTGTAGTTGCCTTGGAGCATGATAAAGCAACCAATCCTTAACAATATGGACCATGTGCTTTGGATCGTTATCATGTTCAAAGATCCAGCCTGCGGCAAGCTTCTAACTGTCCACCAAAGACTTCAGATTAGCTGCCAACAATGACTTATATTTGAACCGATCCCTCAATAAAAACAAGCTTTTCAACTCCAGATGCTGCAACCTCTCCCCAAACCATTACGTTGCCGCCACCATGTTTCACTGTTGGTGCTATATTTTTGGAGTTAAGTGCAGTGTTTTCTTTTCTCCAAATTTTTGCTCTACCATCCAAAAATCCATTCCCTTGTATAAATGTGCTTTAGCGAACTCCAAGCGAAGCTTACGATATTTCTCAGAAAAATTAGGCTTTTTACGTCGCGTTCTTCTGTGGATGCCGTTATCGTTCAGGACTTTTCGAATTGTTCTTTGATGGACACACTTTCTTGGTGAGCTTGCGATGTTTTCGGCTAATTTTGGAGCAGTAACTTTAGGATCATCATTCACTTCCTTCAGAATAAGTGTGATGCTTCTTCGTGTTAGTTTCTTCGGGCGGCCAACACGCGGCTTTTTTTCGGCGGGTCCATTTTTTTGAAAGTTTTTTTGCAATGGTTTGTACTGTTGGTCGACTTAAGTTTAAAATTTTTGAAGTTTCACCATATAATGTCTTCTCTTTTCCGTACTAAATAACCATGATTCTTACGTCAATGGATATTACATTTCGCGGAGCCATTGTTGATAATAATGTGTTTAAACCAAAACTAAATTCAATACTAGCAAATTAGAAAACATAATTGAAAAAAAAATTGTAAGAAAGGGTTCCTAACCGCCATAACAACACCGCATATCGCCATAACTGCTAGTAAGCCTGTAGTGTATGTAGACTTTTGTCAAGGACACTTTTGCGTTTTTTCAGCATATTTGTTTTGATTGTTTTATGTATACCTATATTTTTCAGCAAAGTGATAGTACACTCTACACAACGAATACAGGCGGTGTATGTAGACTTTTGTCCGACACTGTATAATATGAGAACGTGGTGAAATTTGTTTATTTATTTATTCCATATAATCTAGGATATACAAACTCCTTACAGACGTTTTCCCATTGAAAACTTAAAAACGACAAAACTAAATAATAACTTACTAAATAATTACACAAAATCAATTAATAATAGTTTAAACCTACACTTTGTTATTGAAAAATCAATATCCCTCGAGTTAGAAAGCAAGTTATATTCCCTCATAGC
The DNA here is from genome assembly GCA_030068015.2 of Neoceratitis asiatica. Classification (NCBI taxonomy): domain Eukaryota; kingdom Metazoa; phylum Arthropoda; class Insecta; order Diptera; family Tephritidae; genus Neoceratitis; species Neoceratitis asiatica. The sequence goes on along the minus strand of CM061525.1, from coordinate 34,950,104 downwards.
CCTTGCAATTGGTGAGTTGGATGCATAAGTTGTTCTAGCTCTATCAATAGCGAAAAAGTCATGATTTCGTAGTGCTCGAGACGGTATATTAAAGTGTATACGATCCAAAAGAAATGGCGAGTCAATCATCCCCTGTATAATATCATAAATAAATATCAGCGATAAGATTGACCTTCTACTATTTAAAGACTTTAAGTTGATCAACATACACCTAGAACTATATGACGGGACTGGATCCTCAAAATGTAACGAACGAAGAGCAAATCTGAGAAACGTTTTTTGAATTCGCTCAAGTCGTCCAATATGACAAGCATGGTATGGCCTCCAGATGAACACTCCATATTCCAGCTTGGAGCGCACTAAAGATGAGAAAAGTAATTTTAGAGTATAAGGATCACTGAAATCCGTACTGAAGCGGCGAATAAACGCAAGCATGGAATAGGATTTTGCAATAACATAGTTTATTTGGCTATGAAAAAGGAACTTAGAATCAAAGATTATCCCGAGATCAGATATTTCATCAACATTTCTCAATATAGATTCACCAATACTGTATGAGGCCGGAATGAGATTTTGGGATTTCGAAAAAGAAATGGCAAAGCATTTGCTGGTATTTAGGTACAGACGATTTTTACTGCACCAATCAATTACATTTTCAAAATCGGATTGAAGCATAACGGAATCAGTGAGACTTGTTGCTGTTTTAAAAATTTTCAAATCATCAGCGTATAATAAAAAATTAGAGTGTCTAAAGCAATGACTTATGTCATTGATAAAAATAACAAGTAAGAGCGGCCACAGAACACTTCCCTGAGGTACGCCCGACGTTGCAATAAAAGAGCGTGCAGGCACCATCTACCCGAACAAAACAGTGTCGAAAGGACAGGTACGACTGCACCCATGATAATATACTGGAGTGAAAACCCAGAATCCCCAACTTAGATACCAACAATGAATGGTTCACTTTGTCGAAGACTTTCGAAAAGTCAGTGTAGATGGTATCCACTTGTGCTTTCATATTAAATGAAGAAATACAAAATTCCGAAAATTAGAAAGATTAGTTACAGTAGATCTTCCAGGCATAAAACCATGCTGGTTAGCACAAATTAAACTCTTTACAGCAAAATATATCTTGTTCTTAACTACTATTTCAAACAACTTAGATATAGTGGACAGTTTGGCAATGGGACGGTAGTTGGCGACATTGCTTTTATTGCCACTTTTGAAAATCGGGGTAATAGAAGTTATCTTCCATGCGTCTATAAAATCACCACACATAAGAGACTTATTGAAAAAAAGTAGAATAGGGTAGGCAAGTGCAATGATGTTTTTGAACAAAAAAGAGCATAACCCATCAATGTCCGTTTGTGTTGACGACTTAATCACGGAAATGCCTCGAGTGATATCATCAATGGTTAAAGAAAGTTCGCCAAAATTGACAAAGGGTATCAATATTAGTTGCCGCCTCTTCACAAATGATATCTTCAGACTCAAAATTGGAACTAAAAAAGTCAGCAAAAAGGTTGACAGCCTCAGATAAAGATTGCGCAGATGTTTCATTATAAAAAACTTGAGAGGGGATGCTTGAGCACGATTTTTTAGCCTTGACGTAGCGCCAAAACGACTTTGGGTTTAGCTTAATATCACGCTCAAAATTAGCGACATAATTTCTGTGAAGTGCCTTACTAAGCGACTTAAACTCTCTGGAGTAAAAAAGATACTTTTCTTTATGACAAGGTAAGTTCGATAATTTAAACCTTTTAAAGAACTTGTTTCTCAAATTTTTTAGTTTTTTCAAATTCTTGGTATGCCACGGAACTTTATAACACTTCTTTTTCACCCTAGGGATCGTACTGGAAAAAATTTGATTCACTTTGTTCTTGAAAAGATCAAAGCACTCATTAACGCTGGCCCCGGCAAAAATAATTTCCCAGTCAAGCATGCCGATTCTAATATTAATGGCATCAAAATTGCAATTTTTGAAGCAATAATTTTCAGGGTGCGATTCTCCGACAAAACTTTTAAAATAATAAAACCCTAACTGCAGGACAAGAGGGACATGATGTAATCCTGGGCATGACAGAGGGTCTAGACATTCCTCAAGGGAAAAGCTCATATTATCACTGATAAAAATGAGATCTAATATTCTAGATAACTTATTTATAATTGCATTAATCTGGGAAAGGCTAGCGCTCAGTAAGCTGTCAACAACATAAGTTTCAGGAGTACTGAAGTATTGTTGGCAGTCATTTTAATGGTGTTTATATGTGCTTCGTGCCATAAACCATACTGGAATATCAATTCAGTATGACTTCTTATTTCCAGGTTGTTCGAAGCCGCAAGTTTATAGAGAACAAAGTATTTCAATAATATATTTTTTTAGTGCCACTCCCTACTGAAGATTTGACTGATCCTGAAGTTGGTGATTTCATGTTAACAAAACACAACACCATCCGAGCATCAAAATAAGTAACCATCATAACTAAGCATGCTGAGTTGACTACTCTAGCAATAATTACCTTTCTCTCTTACCATCACTAACAAGAATATTAGATATTCGGAGATGGCAAGAATCTGCTTGCTATTTGTGGACTTAGTGGCTAAAATAAACCATATATTTATTTTTATGAGAAATACCACATTCGATGAACTTAACCCAGTAATACGAAACTCATAGGGTTGAATGAGTTTTAGAATTGAACTAATATGAGTTATTAGAGATCATAATCTCTACTAGCTTCGAGGGATTTTTGCGGACCTATACTCAGCTCATGATTAGCTAAATTTTGTACTTGGATTTTAAAGTGTTTTATCTCTCTCTATACTATCTCTTGTTTGTTATTGAATGGGTTTGTTTTAATTCCTCTTGCAGATTTTTTAATACACTTGTACGCTCTCAATCTGACACTTAAATCTCTTAGATAAAGCTTTGGAGGAGAAATACACAAATATAGAGCGAAATAATATTCAAAATAACACTTTTAGTTATGACACCCGCCCGCCCGGCGACAATTCTCAGGCAAACAATTTAACAAACAAGTCTCGAGGCTCAACATGGGAAAAACATGAAGTTCATTTATTATTGCGTATGACATGAAAACTTTTTTGCTGCTCACCACAATCGCACAGCATTAATCTCATCTAACAAACTGGTCGCTTGCGAAATGAGAATACCGTTATATGAAGTATTAAAATCAACGCGCCAACACCACCAAAACTATAATTTTATAACCAACATTTGCAGGTAATTTTCTTAATTTTCATCATATTACGGTACCACGAGAGCAATATCATTTCAACACATCCTTTCTCCTATACTGCGAGCGAGACAGGTAAAGCCGCCACAACAACACTTCTGTGGCAGTAAAACGCTTTTATGCGCTCAGTTGAATCTCAGCCACTTAGTAGATAACCGTAGTTAGAGTCTATTCTCATAAATATATGTATATATATATATGTATACATATGTACGAATGTGTGCATTTTAATATCAACACTAACATTATCACCAACATCAGCAGCGACGAACTTTGAACGGGAGTTTCCAGTTTACCTCGTCTACAATTTCAAATGCACACTTTGCACCAGCTTCATTTGTATTTATATATATGTATGTACTTTGTTTTCATTGCTGTTTTAACTAATTTTTTAGTAGAAAAGTTTTGCACTTACTTCCGCTACTTTTATGCTTTTGCCAACACTCAAAATTTACGCTCTCTGTGCGAGATAGTGCGGAAGTATGAGCTCTCAGTTGCTTTCAACAGCTTTGCACTTTCACTGTCAACGCTTGGAGCAGATGGAGGAAAAGAACTTTGGCCGTTTTGCCGCAGTCAAAACAACCGCACTTGGCCGTCGAAAACAAGCCGCAGAAACATACTTTTTAACAATACGAGCATATACTTTGATACTAAAGATATAACGAAGATGTGGTTACCGGAAACGAAACGAAGTTAAGAGCGAAGGTTTTAAGCTACTCCGCGGTTACGCAAACTGAGTGGCGGAACATAACGAGGAGCTGGGAGTAACTGCGGAGTTATTAAATTCTTTTCTTGGAGCCGCGTCCGGAGGAGGGGTTAATTTCTAGCTTTACTAAGAACACGTCTCGAGAAATCCATCCACTCTCCCTCGACACCAGAGTTAAGTTAACCGAATTCGGATGGCAACCTAAGATTTTACATCCCTTTATCAAAGATGAGGCCGTGGCCAAAGGTTTGAAATAGACCAGAAGCTCTAAGGGTTCAGAAATCTTTCAAAAATTAATCAGTTCAAGTTCCATGCACATTCCGCATACAGAGCACATAGCATATATGCTGAAGACGTAGTCTCAGATAAAATTTTGTCAAGGCCATACAGAATAGAACACCTCATAAAGAAGAGTTCTCTTCACTGGAAGTTTTCTTAACGAATATGGAAGTTTCCTTATCAAATATGAGTCACTCCATTCTCTAACAGAGTCTGAGCTCATCGGCTTCATGTTCCAAATCCCAGCGGGGTGATTATAAAAACCCTGTTACCTTGGAAATAAGTTATTTGCAAGGATTCCGGGTCAACAGCTACGGAATTGGCCCAATTTGATACGACTTTCGCTCCATAGCTTATCACTAAGCTAATCAAACGAATGTGGCGACTTGGCAATTGGTAAGTAATCGCCGTACATTTGCCAGCTCGCTCAGTAATCTAAAGGCGGCCCTTCCTGGAGTATCCCTGACCAACTCATAAAAGGTACGAGGAACTCTCAGACGAACTGCTTTAATGTTTCACTTTCTTCCTCATCTCTTGTACGCGTTTTTTAATATTAGACCCAGAGAAGAGACCCATAATCGTCGATATCTCCTTTATTTTTAGAGATAGGCTCTCGTGACATATCAATAACCCAAAATGGCCATATTTTCCTTATCAAATTGCAACAATTAAAACATTTCTACCCAAACTTCTACCACGAATAACTCTTGGGAAGAATGAATTGCCCAAACCCTTAATGATAGCGAAGATGGGAAGAAAATCTCGTTATCCCAAAATCGACGTCAAGTGATGTACCATCAATAGACCTAAGCGAGGTTAGGTCACCGAAAAGATATCAGACCTTGGCCGGATAAACTTTGGCGCGTAGAATCGGCTGTGGTGAAAAGCTACTGGTACTAATGCAAAGTTACTGTCAGCAACATTCGACAACCTACGCTCATTCATTCCGCACACGACCGTGATTTTCACCAAAGTACAATAGCACTACAAGCTCCTCAAGTGGCTATCGGAAATTACCTGGAGAAAGCACAAAGGAACGTTGCTAAAAACTTAAAAGACCATTGACTTGCATGAGATAAATTAGGCCGAATCGATTTAAAAGCACAGGATGGGTAAGACTCAGCTACAATCTTATTAAAACACCAAAAGGTCTTATACCCCTCTCACAGAGAGTTAGCCAACAGCTTCGTTAACATTATTCCAGTGAATAAAGGTGTTGCAGTCCAAACACCACCTACAGCAGACGAACGTACGTGCAGCAAACAATGAGTAACCACACATCACTAACCATCTCTTTGCCTATCCCCTGAGAGCTACTTCTGTAAGACACTTCTTCTATAAGTCCGACGTTATTGAAGCTTCTCGCTTCCTAAGACTTTCGTTAATCTCGACGACATCGAGTAGCTTTGCCTGCTTCCAAACCGAAATAACTGGCCGCTGGAGCTAAAACAGCGACATATATCATCTCTATAATATATAGATCTTCGATCCAGCAAGAGATGTTCTAATAGAAAACTATGAAACCATATGTCAAACCAAAGCTTTTTAGATGCTCTCTCGGAGCCGAAGCCTTTATAAAAAAATTTACTATCAAACAAAGAAGTTTAACCCTTCCGGACATCCGACGAGCGAAATCGAAGATTCCTTTGCATTTCTGACACACACTACATTGGACTTTTGCGCTCCGGCTAACTATGCACGCCCTTCCCAATTCACTAAACACTAAACTAAATGAGAAGCATTGAAGCAACAGGCTCCACTTACACCGTATTCCTCACACATTCACATATTCCTTCAATTTGGTGAGATATATCTACCAAACTACACTTGCTCCGCTCGCTGCACTCAATAAAGACTAAGTCCTTTGGAATTTTCGCCAACATTCCGTAACTTTCAACACAACTAAAGACCCTCGTTTTGCTTGACTCAACCCTCTGCAAGCATCACTGCAAGCGCTTAATAAAATTTCGCCAAAAGTCTGTTGGTTGATTGTTGACTGGTTGACTGAGTGGTGTGAGCTGACTAGTCAACAAAATTCCCCTTGCAGCATTCTTATACTCGTACTTATGTATGTACGCTGTTACTCGATGTTGCAATGTCCGTTGCTTGCTGCGCCATAAGTTTGGCGTTTAGTGTTATTTTACTACTATTTTACTAATACATATATTTGTTAGTATGTATGTTTATATACATTTTTTGCACAGCAACTTTTCGTTTGTTTTAGACTTTTTGCTTTCTCTATTTGATTTTTTTTATGTTGCTGCCACGCGCTCCGTGCCTTCTTGCAACAATTGCATTGTGTTAATTTGCCAATATTAACATCAGCTGTGTTTAACTCGACGGCAATGGGTTCGTTCGTCGCTTGCCGTCGTTTAGGGATATCAAAAATTAAAGTTTTCAACAGAGATTTTAATGAGCGCGGATGATAATCAACACTTAATTTCGGCATCATTACAACATTTTTTAATGAATTGTAGCAGCTGGAATTAGCGTTGCAATTACATAATGAAGAAATGTTGCAAGTAATTAAGTTTGCAACGATGCAAGTACAAGAGTTTAAAGACTTCTGACAAACTATGAAGAGAAAAAATCCAAATAAAATGTGTGTCTATTTCACTCTCTTCCAGCTTTAATAATAGAAATAAATATAAAAAAATCAGAAAAATTGGAATTTATTAAAATACGAAAAAAAATGTGAATTTTGTGTGAAATTTTAAATGATCAAAAATCAGATGATCCATTCATTGAGTTCAATTTTCCATGGCTCGTTCGAGCACTTCGACTGGTAATTGACGAATGACATGCGTGATGTTTTGTTCCAAGACCAGAATCGAAGCGGGTTTGTCCTCATATTCTTTAGACTTTACATATCCCCACAGGAAAAAGTCTAGCGGTGCGATATCACACGATCTTGGTGACCAATTGACCGGCCCAAAACGTACGTTTCACCAAGCCAAATGTCGCGGAGATCATGCCATTGATGTTCTCACCGGCATCATTTTCGTTTTGTTCTGGATGTATTGAAATGGCAGCTCTTGAATCTCTTCAAGTGGCTCTACGTCCCAAATTCGGCAATTCTGCTTGCAAATATACCCATTGAACCAGAAGTGGGTCTCATCGTTGAACAAAATTTGGCTCGAAAAGGTCGGATCTGCTGGGAACTTTTCAAGAGCCCATAGAACGAAGCGAAGGTCGAGCGGCTTCAGTTTTGGCACAAGCTGTATTTTGTACGCTTCAATTTAAGATCTCGGCGTATAATGCGCGAAGTTGTTTCATACGTCAATTCTAGTTGCTGCGAACAGCTCCGAATCGACTCCCGACGGTCTTCGTATACACTCTCAGCTCAGTAGGAGCGAGGCGCGCGAAATGTCAAACAATACGGAACAAAAATAAGATGACAGCTTGACAGGACTTACGCGTGATCCGTCAAAAGAACTCTATTGAAAAAAGTACCTCTACTTGGATCACCCTACAATTAAAACAAATAAAAAGATCAGAACATTTGAAATTTACTAAATCACAAACGAATTGTGAATCATAATAAACTTAAAATTATCCAAAATTCCTATAAAATTAGCTATTTAAATATATTTACTGGTCTTAATCATATTTTGGAACTTTTCCCAGCTGTTCATATTTATTATAAAAATTGTTTTTTAAGTTTTTGTTGTTGTTTAAAAAACTCATAATTCAAAGTATTGTCCGACGGGAGCGACTACTTTTTACCATCTCGTATTTTTCAAACACCATCTCTAGAAATTGGTCCAATTATTGAGCCATTCTTCGATTTATTCAAAAGACTCGAATGAGCCCTGAAATCGTTTTGCATCCAGCAAAAAATCCAGTAGTCGGTAGAAGCAAGTTCTGAAACATACAGCGAGTGGGGTAAGACCTCTTATTTCAAGTTTTCTAGGTAGCTTTTGACTGCTACAGCTAGGTAAGGCTTAAAATTCATCTTGTCATGTATTTCAGTCGTATCTGGCCGTTTTTCAAACAATGCACGGCTCGTGCGCATTAGTCGATAAAGCCTCCAATTTCTCATTTTCAAACCTTATGGGTTGGCCAGGACGGTCTTTGTCATCGACGCTAATCACCACTTGCGGGTACAGCTTCAGCTGCACTTTTCTTCGAATTAAAATAGAACAACAAAACTTCCCCCAAGCTGTTTATTTGACACAAATCCGAACATTTTCGAAGAGGCAAAAAACAATGTTGTTGTCAGAAACAGACACTGATGTACTCTAATTATATTTTTTTAGCACGGAAGAAGCATATACCCTACACGCATAGAATGGGCATACCGTCGATTAGATAGAGGCTTAGGCTACACTATGCAACAATCCATACTTGTTTTACTAATCGTGCGAACCGATCATTATATCAGTCTTTTCGAAATGTTGTTCACCACTTTCTTGGTAATTCAAAATCCCCGAATTTGAAGAAAATTATTGGATAGTTCTCGGAAAACTGGAGCTAGCAGATACATTTTCTGAATTCCCACCTCGAGTTTTTCCCAGAATATTAGGGGATACGAGCAGGGACTACACTAAGGTCTAGCCAACAAAGAAAGACGAATACCAAGCTTTTTGTGATATTCGTTTTTTGCAGTTTTCTACTCGACTTGCTCTCTGAGAGCACTCATCAGCAACTCGATATAGGGAAAGTAATTGGATTTCGGCTGGTACAATGAAGTTTGCCGTGCTGTGCGGAAAGAAAGCAGACTACGTACCTCGAAACTTTACGATCGGCCACAATACGTACGGGGTTTAATAAATGCTGAGATGGAAGGCTGACGCATTTGCAGATTAAAAAAGAAAGAGATTGCAAGACATGAGTATGAACAGCTTGAGAAGCTGACATGGTAATGCTATAAACTCTATAAAAAGATAATGTGACTTGCAAAAGGTTTTAATACCGAGCCATACTCATTGAGGAACCAAGGAGGTATCTGATCACCGATGTCCAGGGCATACTGAGTTTGTAGAGATAACACTTCCCAATGGCAGTGAAAGTGCGACATCTGGATATGGCGAACGCGAATCCCCAATTGAAGATGTTGGAGTAAACTATACCCGACATCCACAAAGTATGAATAGCGATTGCCCGACAAATACGAGGGCGAAGAATACGGTCGGACGAACAACCAGCATGACGGTTGAAAACTCAATATGCGCCGTACAATCCATAAAAAGGAGAACCTCACGGACTGTGCCAATTTCATGGAATAAGGACTCGAACATCGAGTGATTGCTTGCCTGTCAGTGTGTCAATTACCTGGAAGCAAGCAAGTTTTCTTTGGATTTGAATACGCTTTCACTACAGATTACGGGCGCAAGTAGGGTACTTTGTAACAAATTTTTTAATTTTTGAGTTACTAAGGAAGTGAAATTTTGAATGCTGTTGCCATATTTGTATCACGCGTAGAATATTGGAGGCGAGAATCACTTGGATTTTTTTTTTAAAGTCTTAAATTAAATTTACAATTATTTCAAATATGATGAGCCGAAGCAATGACGTGCTTCAAGGCGCATTTTCGAATACCTCCTAAACAAAAAGACTTTTCCCTCATCTTAAGATCTTTAAAGCTCATTACGTGCCCTTAAGTTGTTTCCTTTGCATTAAAACATTCATTCATTCTTCGCTATTCGATTATTTTTTTTTTATGCTAGCAGCAAGTTCATTCAACACACATAAACAAATTAACGTCAATAAATTTAGGCACAAAATTTTATTTGTAAATTAACAACTTTATCTTGGGCTGCTGCTGCTGTTGCAAAAAAACAATTCTAAAATAAATAAAAAACCTTTAGCATCATACAGGCATACTCGCATGTACCTATAAAAGGCAAAGCGATAAGGAAATGCTGCCTCTGCTATCAGCACCACCACCCACCCATTCAACACCTTTCCTTTCAGGTATAAATATTTGCCATGGTTAATTTGGCGCAGCTGTTGCCACAACAATTTACATAAAATTAACAAATACATCACGTGAAGCATTTTTCGAAGCGAAAAAAGTAGGTAAGAGTATGCTGCAAAGAGAGAGAGGGAGCGAGCGAGCGAGTGGTATCATAGAAGTTCTTGCAACAAAGCCATAGTATCATGAGTGAAGGAAATTAAGAAAACGAAGAAAACAAAACAAATGAAATAAAATTTCCGCAGAATTTATAGCGATTTAATTTTACAGCCTTGTTTTTATAACCTGAGAGAAGAAAAACAACAACAACAAAAAAATAAAACGATAAAATAAACAAACAAAGGAAAACATATAAATACGACAAAAACAACAATGATATAGTAAACATTTGTTGATATATTTTGAGAGGAGTTTAAAAAAGAAGAAGAAGAAGTAAAAAGAAGAAGAAGAAGCACGGAAATACTGCAAGCTTATGGACATTGGGAGCGAGAGAGTGTGGTAGAGCAAGAGTGCGTGTTTCAAAAAGTGGTTACAACGTGCCAACTCAGAGGCCATACGTTCTGTGGCAACCCTACTCCGTGCTAGATTTCCGCTACAACAAAAAATCTCTTGCCAGCCGTTTACTTTTATCTCACGCATATTTATAATAATTTCGTCATTAAATGCGACGATCGTCGCCGTCGTCTTCACCGCAGTCTGGCAGGACCAATGTCCAAAGTCACAGGTGCACAAATTGCAAGAAAATTGTGCTGCAACACTCTGCAAATAGCCGCTACGTGCAACAACGATGGCCATTTTAACGCCTCATTAACTCTCGGCAGCGACCGTTAGTGAGCTAAGTTGGTCGTCTGCCTGATGTACCAACTGCGGATACACCTTTGCGGCTGTTTTTATTGTCTTTTCCAGCAGATGAAATATCCTCTCACCAGCTGCACTCGATTGCGGCAGACAGAAAAATGAGCGACAACAATTAGTTACTCGTACATACACACATACTCGTACATATATACATAATAATAATTTAGCAATTTCACTAACTTAATTGCACAACACATTTCACATTTCTACTCCCTTCACGAAGCATTGAGGCAGCGGCGAGCGGACAGTCGCAAAGAATGTGAAAATCTCAACGGATGAGTCGTCGCTGCGCATTTAATGAGCGGCGGCTGTGGCCTAAAGTAATAAAAAGAAAATTGCTTTAAACGTTTTTGTAAGTAAATCAGGGGAAGAGGAAGAAGAAGAAGAAGAAGAAATTGCTTTGCCAAACTAATTCGTTGTGCGACGGCAAGTTAAACCTACCAACATATATGTACGTCTGTTGGCTTGCTTAGCAATCGCGTAATTCATTTTCCAACTGTCTCACAAGTGGGCAACGCAGCTGCGTCAGGTAAACGACTAACCCGCTCAAGCTCCGTTTGGGCAGAACCGCCGCAACTCCATTCACTTGTGCAAACTACGCCTCTGCGTTTTCTGAACGAATTTTATTCTCATACACTTTTCTGTCTGTTTTCTCAATTTTCTTTATGTTAAATAAACATTTTGTGGTAATTTTGGTCTTGACTCTGCTCAGCTCAGTCTGCGCCTTATCCCTTTTGCGCCAATAACATTTGTTTGTTTACTTTTGCCGTTCGGCTCTTTGGGCTCCTATACTAAGACGGGAAGTGGCTGGCCATAATTAAGAAAATCAAAATTAACTTTAGGGAAAATCAAATGCTTTTGGGAAAGGTCTAATATTTTTATTTTATTTTTATTTTTTTTGGTTTTTAATTTTTTCTTATTCTTTAATTCTTTATTTTTTACTGACTTTTTGGTGTTTGCTTCTAATTATGATAGGCGAAATTTTATTAGCTTTGTTCTTAGATATATTTCCATGCAAGTTAAATTCTTTAAGATGTTTAAAATTCTTCAAACACCTTTAAAAATACTTAAGTCACGAGGAGTAGATTGGTAGGAGCAAAAAATAAAAATTTAATAAGGTCACAGCATTGTCTCCACTGAATTACTTTCTTCCTACCTAGTCACAATGTAACTTAAACTCAGTACTCATTTAGCCTTACAATTCATCGAGAATGATATGATGACATTAGATCAACTCAGCCCTTCCACAGACTCTTATGTATGATATCGTCGCAAGAGATTTTTCGTTCGGATCAATAATGCGCTCAACAGCATGGTCGGCATAAATAAAATCCCGACAAGCTTAGGCATTAATCTAGGCAAAAATCCATTATCTGCCACCGGTTCTATCTTCTTCTCATGGATGATTACAGTTACAGCGCATAAGCATACTTCTGGGTACCGACTTAATCTTACTGAAAACCTCAGAAACAGCAGGAGAGCATTGACTATCTATAAATACTCTTGTAAAATTGACCTACCATCAATTTTTCGGGGAATACTTTTAACCATTATTCCTAAAAAGGTAGCGAGAAAGAGTTCAGGCAAGCTTCAAGTATTATTTGAAATATCGACATCGAGGGAATGATATTTTTCGGACATCCCAACAAAAGCCAATTGACATCGCCAAGACGAGGGGGTACGCGGCGGTGAAATTTCTCTCGCATAAAGCCATATTCGCTCGTGTCTTATGGCATGTGGAATCCTCTTCTTGGAACCACATATTGTCCAAGTCGTGTTCTTCAATTGCAGGCCAAAAAAAGTGGGGTTTCCTACCACCATAACGTTCCGAATGGACAATGGCAGTCTTGTCGTTATCGTTTTCAAACAAGTAAGATTCACTAACATTTCCGGGACAAAGAGCTCACCAGACAGTAATTTTTTTTTTTTTATGTGTAATGGCCTCTCTTCAATTATATGAGGATTTCTGGAACTCCATATGCGACTATTTTGTTTATTTACGTATCCGCCGAGTGAGAAATGTGTCTCTTCTCTGATGAAAATTTTGGTGGAAAAAGCGCGATCCACACAATTACCCAATCGGCGTAACTACGGCGTTGAGAATGGTCAGCTGGCTTCAGCTGTTGCGTAAGCTGGACTTTATATGTAAATGGGTGAGATGTGTTATTGAAAAAATACACCACAACGTGCCGTAAGAAAGTCTCAGCTCTTGAGAACGTCAATTAATAGACTCATTCAGATCTTCGCTCCTCTCCCATTATCTGGAACCGATGCAGTCTCTTCAAATTTAGTAATATTTTTATTTTATTTAGGTCTAATAGTCTGGAAGACCACCACTGCGGTGGATGGAAGGCGTCTCCAAATCACAGCAAACAGTGAAAAGAAGAGAAAAGTTTACAGTTTCTGTCTATCACCTCAGGTCCATGGATATATCTGAAAGAAGGTCTGTTGTGTGTGGCGATCTCATGAAATCGGCGAAAGTCTAGCAGACTTTTAGAGTTCAACTTAGAGCCTTTATGTTGCCTGATTATAGCTAAAGACAATGATGTCCTTATCTTTAGGGTTGGTTTCAATCTGTTTCATTCATTCTATGTAGCAGAAATTTCTGACTAACAAACAATGCAACGATCTCATAGTATCTATCGGATGACTTCCTGAGATCACATCAACGCCGCCAACTCACCTTAAATTTTAATCCATCCGTCCATGGGGCCATGTGTAGAAGTTCACGCAAGTAAGGAAAGCTTCTGACTGCCATTCACCTGGGAGTGGCCAGAAACGATTCTTTTACATATGGTTTAAGCAGCTCACGACTTCCGGTTTTAGACAAAGCATCCTCTGGGTAGCCAACAAACATACGTTTGGAGGCGAGCTAAAGGGAGAAGACGAACCCCCTGCGGTTGTGCGTAGGGTTTGGAGCCCACATAAAAACTATACTCCAATGAAAAATCAACAAATGTCTCGGATGAGAGACCCCCCTTTTGATGACGACACCCGCAAACGTTTAAGGGCATGTACCTGGAATTTCCGGTCCCTTAATTGGGAAGGTGCCGCTTCCTAGCTGGTTGATGTCCTCGTAAGACTAAAGGCTGACATCACCGCCGTCCAAGAAATGCGATGGACGAAGATGGGTCCTTGTGAAATCTATTACAGCGGCCATTTAAAGGAGCGCAAATTTGGTATTGGGTTTGTGGTGGGAGAGAGGCACCGTTGCCGAGTCCTGTCATTCACCGCGGTGGAGGAACGTCTAGCCGCAATTCCCATCAAAGCGAAGTTTTTCAACATATCGTTAATTTGCGCCCACGCCTCGACCGAATAGAAGGATGATATGACCTTATGAGCGGTGCACCCGCCACGATGTCAAAATTGGGCTAGACGATTTCAACGCCAGGGTGGGCAAAGAAGGTATTTCTGCCGCAACAATTGGAATATTCAGCCTCCACTGCGAAACATCCCCATATGGGCTGAGGCTGATTGACTTTGCCGGAGGCCGAAATATGGTTTTCTGTAGTACCAGATTCCAGCATACGGAAAATCGTTAAGCTACATGGCTGCCGCCAGATCGTAAAACACGCAACCAAATCGATCATGTTGTGATAGACGGAAGACATGTATCCAGTGTTCTAGAGTTTGCGTATGTTCCGAGGGCCAAATGTCGACTCGGATCATTATCTTGTAGCAGCAAAAATACGCACCCGCCTCTGTGTGGCAAAGAACGTCCGTCAAGAAACACAAGTAAGGTTTGACGTTGAAAAGCTGCAATCACAGCAGACAGCCAGCAAGTTTTCTACTCGACTTGCACACCTGCTCTCTGGGAGCACTCATCAGCGACTCGATATAAGGGAGCTGTGGAACGAAATAGCAAATTCCTTGCGTACCGCTGCTTCGGAAACAATTGGTTTTCAACAATACCAGAAAAACAACTGGTACGATGAGGAATGTCGAACTGCAGTGGAGAGAAAGCAACCTACCTACCTCGATGTCTACATCCGATGAGTCGACTTTAGGGAGCGTTCGAGAGAAAAGTTTTGCTGAAGATTTATGGTCCATTTAGCATTGGCAACGGCGAATACTGCGGACGATGAAACGATGAGCTGTACGACGACATTGACATAGTTCAGCGAATCAAGAGACAGCGGGCACGCTGGCTAGATCATGTCGTCCGAATATTCCAGCTTTGAAAGTATTCGATGGAGTACCCGATGGCGCAAGCAGTGGAAGAAGAAGACCTCCACTCCGTTGGAGAGATCAGGTTAAGAGCGACCTGGTATCACTTGGTATTTCTAACTGGCGCCAAACAGCAAAAAGAAGAAACGAGTATCGCGCTATTGTTGACGAGGCTATAATCGCGTAAGCGGTGCCTACGCCAGAGAAGAAGAAGAAATAGAAAGAAATATGGACTTCATATCTCCAAACTGCCAACAAGAGTGTGGTCCATTTTTCCCTGCTGAGCATTAATAATCCAATCTTTGAAAATAAAATAATTTTACTGATTTTCAAGCTGCACATTACGAGCACCCCAATCAATGATTCATCCGGCAATCACAGAATAAACGCTTTTATTTTACTATTTGCTTAATCCACAATAATCTTCGGTAAATAACTCGTCCTTCAATAAACCACTCAATCTCTTTAATATACCAATGAACATTGAAAGTTAATTAACCAAACTTCAACTTAATTTCACCATTCGTAATAAACAAAAACGCCATGACAGCCCAGAGGTAACCAGCCACAAGCAAAGCACGGTCGCTCACTCGCTCACCATGAGCTATGTATTCGTCGTAGCACAAGCACCTAAAGCTTACCAAATTGAACATCAATTAACTCATAAACTTCGAATGTGGCAAAGGCAAAAACAGAAAAAAGAATGGGATACCATTAAACAAACATTGAACCATTGAAAATGCCAATAACTAAAACAAATAACAGCAAAAACAAATAAATATCCTTACTGGACGTACTCGTACATATGTTGATGGAGTGAGCATAAAACCACGACAACGGAGAAGATTCAATAACCAGCCAGAAAACTGCTTCAATGGCATCCTTAATGAAATGAAAGAGCAAAAAAGAAAAATGAAAAAAAAAACAGAAAACAAAAAACGAGAAAACAAATAACATATTTTGTGGCATCCACTTGAATGTACTCATCAGGGCGGTCAGCAAGCATATGTGTCTGCGTGTCTGTGAGCCTTCCGATACTAGATATGAGGGAAAAGGTAAATTTTTTGATAAATTCGCACCGACATACACACAGGAAACCAAAGATGTAGACAAACATAAAAAGAAAGAAAAAAATGGACAAGAGAGTAGCTAACGGTATACTTATATAATGATCTCATATGTAATAATGTTACATGAGAACGTGAGAGGAAGTTGTTACTTGTAATCATATTTCCCAATTGACAATACTTAGAATCAAGTGGATATCTCCTTGATATTCTTTGGTAATTTACGAAATGAAACTTAATTGGAGTAAAGTGAATTGGAATTGCTTCTATCTAATATCTGTATCTAAGACTCATTGGTTTCTATCACGCACATATTGTCAATGATAAATTTTTTCATCCATGCTTTGAACCAGATACGGCTTAGTGGTATCTTCTTAATGATAACATTGTCTTTATGTAAGAGATCAATTGGAAAGTCCACACCCTGGCACATAGATGGCTCTACTAGAATAAAATCGGTATAAATTTTTAGTTAGCCCTAACCTTCAAAACACGTGTGTATAAATTTGACAGCTGTCGGATCATTAGTTTGTTAATCATAGCATTTTGAGTGAAGTAACTTTTGTTATTGTGAAAAAAAAATGGATAAAAAGGAATTGCTTTTTGAGGTGCAAAAATACAGTTGAAGCAAAAACTTTGATTGATGGCGAGTTCCTAGACACTGCCCCAGGAACGCCAAGCATCAAGGATTATACCAATAAGTTTAGACATGGTGAAATGAGCACCAAATTCGGTGAACGGAGTGGATGCTCAAAACAGGTTTTTAGCGACGAAAACATCAAAAAATCCACAAAAAGACCATAAATTGAAATTGAATGAAATAGCAGACACTCTAAAGGTATCAACTGAACGTGTACATCATATCATTCACGAATATTTGGATATGAGAAAGCTCTGTGAAAATTGTGTGCCGAGCTCACTTTTGACCAAAAACAAGTTGATGATTCGAAGCAGTGTTTGGAGATGTTCAAGGATAATAAGCCCGAGTTTTTACGTCGATATGTGACAAAAGCTCCATTATTTTACCCCGAAGTCCAATTAACACTCATTCAAGTGCACTGAAAAACGCAACAGTCGGCTGGCAAGGTTATGGCGTCTGTATTCTGGAATGCGCATAGAATAATTTTAATTAACAACCCTGAAAAAAAAGGACTATTACAGCGAATCTTGCATAGCGTTATTAGACAATTTGAAGGACGAACTTTTTCACCAAGACAATGCGGCGTATCAAAAGTTAGTGAAATCGAAGGCAAAAATCCATGAATTGGGCTTCAAATTGCTTCCACATTCACCGTATTGGCATTCACCATATTGGAAAATGGCATCGACAAGATGGAGGGTCGCTATAATCAAAGTATCACCCTTGAAGGGAAATATGTTGAATAAAATAAAGAATTTTCCCAAAAAAAATTGTTTTATTATGTTAGGCCGGGAACTTTTCAATTGACCTGTTATAAGGTCAGACTATGGACTTTTAGAGCCTCCTTTTTACCTTAGGAACCTTTTCAACTTTCAGAGTGTTTGCTATGTGTACTTCTCGAAACTTATTTACTAAAGCATTCATATGGTTTACGTTCTACTTCTATATCACTGTAAGTAGGAATGCAGCTGAGAAATGGTAAATTACTTGTAAAAGACACCAGCTGCAGTATCTAGCTGCTCCCAAATATCCCATCGTCGCAAAATCAAGCAAAATGATGTAGAATTCCATGAACTCGTGAGGGGACCGGACATTTGCGTTTTCAAGCGCAAAAAATCTCAAACAACTTTGAAAGAAGTTTGTTTATTCCATATTATGAGTATTAATCCTTCCAGTCAAAGTTGAGGCGAAACAACTTGCACAGGTATTATTTTTAACTCTCTATTCAACGACAGTAAGCAATGACTCATTCTAAATCTTGGAGACGCTTAGCTTATGTTAATGTCTCCTGCGATTTTGCCCAGAAGAAAGGTAGTGAAAATATTATTTTATTCATAGAACACTACTTTTATGGATAATCATCCCCACTTGCCCGGACCGCATCGGGGATAATACTAAGCGACTCTATTTGGAGACCACTATCTAGTTAAGGATAGGCAGGTTGGTAGATTTGTAGGAAGGTATGAGTGTTGCTCGAAACAATATAGCTCTGGTCCTAATTACCACTATTTTGATGCACTAATCGGAAGACCGTAGTATCTTGCTCGAGACGAGACATTTTGTGTAAGCAATGAAACTACTCTATCAGATATGCTTTTTGTAGACAGCCAGGGTAAGGTGACCGAATGATTCCAAGTGTACTATGTCGAATATGTAAGAACGCTGAACAATCACAGACAAAGCGGATAATTATTTGATAATTCCTCTCTACTTCGTAGCTGCGGTAGCTGGTGTTTTAGCACAGGCCGACTTAGTTGTATGCTCCCTCAAGTGTCAGTGTCCCATTATTGTTGCTTTAAATTTATATATACTTTCCCCAGACCTAATTAATAGGTGCTTAGTTTTAAACCTAGCATATTTGGGTAATTCATGAATATTTGACATGGATGCCCATTTGATCTATTTGCTCAGTTGTCTTTTAAGCTCTTTTCTGATTCTTCCAGGTGGACATGATATTAACTCTGGTATTTGTCGACTGACTGTTCCAGCTTCCAAACAAGATCAGCTACACTGACCTATCCTAGCTTCTAAAATGTGGTCTTCCACTTGTCACTAACACCACCAGCTTAGAATGAATTCCTGCTGATTTTTAAGATTCTTAACTATTACTAGCTTCACTACTAAATAAATATGACTTCGTAACTTCGAACTAATGTCAAATTGGGGCAACTAAAACAACTTTCTGACTAAATTGATCTATTAAACCTTTAAACGATTCCTGCAAAAATGATATATAAGTAAAAAATATTCTGACTATAGTTGGACAGTACAAAATTGGTGACTTGAAGATCTTTGAAAGAAGGGTGAATATTAATATTCATCGACTCTTTTATGATAATCATGGCGTTTTCGCTTCGATTTCTTAGTTCTTTCACAATTTTTCGAATTTTTGGTGTGCTATTGAGATTGCTTAGTATCATTCGTGGCCGCGCCCACGTCTCAGATCGTCCATTCGTTGAGTCCAATTTTCGATGACTTGTTCGAGCATTTCGACTGGTAATTAGCGAATGACACGCGTGATGTTTTGCTCCAAGGCCTGAATCGAAGCGGGATTGTCCGCATAGACCTTAGACTTTACATATCCTCACAGGAAAAAATCTAGCGGTGTGGTATCACACGATATTGGTGGCCCAAACCTGAAATTATCTACTCACCAAAGTGTTCTCTTAATAAATCCATTGGTTGATGCGATGTGTGGGAAGTGGCACCGTCTTGTTGAAACCAAATGTCGAGGAAATCACGAGCTTCAATTTCAGGCATCAAATAGTCGGCTATCATGGTGCGATAACGGTCGCCATTGACGGTTACGTTCTCACCCTCTTCAGGTTGCCCTTCGTCACAAATGCGGCATTTTTTTTTTTTACATATATGTATTGAGCCAGAAATTGGCCTCAGCGCTGAACAAAATTTAGCTCGAAAACGTCGGATCTTCTTCGAACTTTTCAAAAGCCCATAGAGCGAAGCGATGTCGCTTGGGAAGGTCGAGCGGTATCAGTTCTTGCACAAGCTGTATTTTGTACGCTTTCATTTTAAGATCTCGAGGTAAAATGCACCACGTCGTGTCATACGTCAGTCCGAGTTTCTGCGAACGGCACCGAATCGACTCTCCATATCACTTTCTATACTATCTTTTCTTAACTACGTTGTTTATTCGGTCGAATATTATTCAGTAATGAATGCTGGGTCTCAATATGGGTGTGTTGCGCTCAGTAGGCCGATTATGTTGACCATAAGTTGAGCGAAGTACGCGAAACACATTCTTTATAGAACGTGAATGTTTCTAATAAATTTGGATGATTTGTAAACGTTGTTCAGGCGTAAACCTTTCCATGATGAAATACCAAACAATACTGAACAAAAATAACTTGACAGCTTGACACGACTCATGCGTGATCTGTCAAAAAATGGCTCACTCTTTACTATTACTCTTTTGGGAGGACAGAGAGCTTTATTTAAATTTAGAAATTTAAAAGGCTGCAATTAAATCGAGATTCCTTTCGTGTTTTTTTTTTTTTTTTGCTTTGGATATACTCAACAGAAACTATAAATTTTTACGATTTATTATTAATTATTTAATTTATGCTGGGATAAGCCAAATCTAGCGAACGGCCAAATCCCTAGAACTGTTCGATAATCCACTAAATTTAGTGTTAAATCTTCCACACCTAAGCAGGAAAGAATGAGAGGTTGGATATTAAATTAGGTTCGCAAATTAAGAAAATCGGAGGACTTTAGTACTCATATATAACTCATATATATACTGCTTATCCTTCGGACCTAAGTTTGTTTATATATATATAGTTCACAAAAAAAAATTATAAAAAAATATCACCTTCATAAGGAAACAAAAATTATACTAAGATATTCTTCCATTAATTCATTGGCGTTGTTGCCTAACTAAAATCTCCTCAATGGATATAACACAGCCACAAACATGTGAAGTACACGCTCACCAATACGCTATTAGTGTGCAATATGGTCACTACTACCATAATGGAGTTAATGAAAAATACCAGAAAAGTCGATTACTGTGACGCCAAACCAATAGACGACGAACCAAGCACAGATAGGAAGAAGAAAAAACAACAAATTACACTTAAAGTGAATTGAGTGCACAAAAAAAGAAATTAGCAAAAATAAATAAAAATTTAGTATAAAAAATATCGTATTTTCAATCCTTTTTTTTGAAAAAAAAGTGTTGAAATAATATTTTTCCTAACACAACACGCGCTGTTGCCTTCAATAGTATTATATACATTCACACCTCCCCAGCGAAATCACGCCCAACCGCTAAGCGAAACATTCATCTCTCTCAAGGATGTTGCAAAAAGTGTGCATGAGAGAGTAGGAAAGTGCACAAAAAGTAAGCAATGAAATGTGGTAAAAATAATAACGTGGATGCTTGGCAATGCTTACACGTGGATATTGACCTCCGCGTAACGACGCGCCACAAGGTAAACACGCGCGGAGAACAAGTGACCAACGACGACGACGACCAGCTAATAGCAGCCAGCCAGCTAGCTAACCAATAACGTAGTGTAGAGAGTTTGTAGTCTTTCATTACATTTTCATGCCACAAAAGTGCCACGAATTGTTTGTGGCGAAATTTACCTGGAGAAAATTAATTTAATGCGCTTTTATGGCTAAAACATTTTTACTGCAATTCATCACTTACTCTGCCACACATACTCGTAACTGTGTAATTGATGGTGCTCATGAGTAGAGAACTAAAGGAGTTTTAGGAATTGATGCAGTTAAAGAAAAATATATCTATTCACAATTTACTTATTTTTAACTAATTAATTATGTATATTTTTATATATTTAATTTTTTTTTGTTTTCTTAAATTTTTTTAAATTTTTATTTAATTTATATTTTATATATTAATTTATATTTTTTATCTGTATTTTCTTTTATTATATTATTTGTTTTAATTTATATATTTTTTTGGTTTTTATAAATTTATTTTTCCTTATTACTTTTTATTGGTTTTATTTATTTATTTATTTTTTAAAATATATGTAAAGGGTGTTTTTTATAGAGGTATAGAACTTTAAGTTGCAATAAAACAACGATGGATTACTCGATTGACATGAATTTTATTCATCCGAAAGGTAATCTTGTGGCATTACATTTTAAATATGATTTCTGGCATATGACCGCCACGGCTGGCGCGGATGTAGTCCAATCTGGACGTCCAATTTTCGATGACTTTTTCCAACATTTTTGCCCGTATATCGGCAATAACACGGCGAATGTTGTCTTCCAAATGGCCAAGCGTTTGTGGCTTATCCGCATAGACCAATGACTTTACATAGCCCCACAGAAAGTAGTCTAGTGGTGTTAAATCACAAGATCTTGGAGGCCAATTCACAGGTCCAAAGCGTGAAATTAGGCGGTCACCAAACGTGTCTTTCAATAAATCTATTGTGGCACGAGCTGTGTGACATGTTGCGCCGTCTTGTTGAAACCACATCTCCTGCACATCATGGTTATTCAATACAGGAATGAAAATGTTAGTAATCATGGCTCTATACCGATCACCATTGACTGTAACGTTATGGCCACCATCGTTTTTGAAAAAGTACGGACCAATGATTCCACCAGCCCATAAAGCGCACCAAACAATCAGTTTTTCTGGCTGTAACGGTGTTTCAACCATTGAGGATTACCTTCACTCCAAATGCGACAGTTTTGTTTGTTGACGTAGCCATTCAACCACAAGTGCGCTTCATCGCTAAACAAAATTCGCTTATGAAAATCGGGGACAACGGTAATCTCGTTTTGGGCCTATTTGCAAGCGTTGATGAATTTCCACACCAAACTGAGAATAAATCACTTGACAGCTGTTAAATCGGTCGCCATCTTGAAAAGTAATGCCAACTTAAAGTTCTATACCTCTATAAAAAACACCTTTCATTTAAAATTTATATTGAATTATTTTTTCTATTCAATTTTTTCTATACACAAGAATCAATTATTATTTATGAATTTCATTAAATAAGAAAATTTCGTAGTCATATTTTTCATATTTTTCCCTTGTCTGTTTCACAAAAAAATTATCATTTTTAAGTACCTTAAATTAAGTCACTAAATAGCATTGCCAATAGCAAAAACAACTTTCGCAGATATGTATGTATATTAATGCCCCTCACACTCTCAGTTAAAGTAATTTTAATTCCAAGCATTTTCCGCACGCCTTAAAATTAATTGAAATTCTTACCACAAAAATCTCTGCTAATTGTTACAAAATTGAAATTTTCCCCTCAAACACATATATACTAGTATGAAATTCTTGATAATGATGTGTACCTCCACCAAAGCGTCTTCTCTCCAACCACTCTTTTTCCTTCTCCCACTCCGTGCACCTGTTAAGTGTCCGTGACAGTGATGGCAATGGAGTTGATAACATTTCACTTACTCACTCACTTAATTTCGTGAATGTGACATGACCAAACGCCAAAAGTACCGTTGCGCTACCGTTATGATTGACTTTGCGGTTAGGTTTTGTTTAGAAAGTATTTTTTTTTTCTTTTTTTTTAAGAACATTAACGATTAACATATTAATTAGCATGAAGTGTTTATTTTGGTTGGTTCAGGTGAATTTAGTTTTTTTTTCTGAGAAGAATTTATTTAATGATATTTCGTTAGAATAAATTAAATATTAATTACTTAAGTTTCATGAATTCATTATCAAAATTAATTTTGGAAAATAATTTATTTGGGGCAATTATAACTTATAATTCGACAATAGACTTAGAGCTATTAAGTAATTCAATACCTCAGCTCTCAGAGTCTCTATCAAAAATTAGAACTGAGTGCTAGAACATATTCCCACCTTCCTTGAACCACCATGGACCAGAGACATTTTGCAATTATGCGCGTTGAGGTATTATCCCAGCGTTCGTAAAGCTGACGTGTGGTCGATTTGTCCAAGGGAAACTCAAAGATATTTTCACCTCTTCCAGTCCCATGAAGAAGACCAAAATGTGTCCATCCTCATAAGCGCATCAGCTCTGCAGTTAACTATAAAATCCGCTGAGAACCAGAGTAACACGTCTACTGCTGGAAAACTACCAGATATACTGCAACATTCCTGGGCATATAATACAAGGAACTCTTTAAAAGGTGTCGAACTATTCTGACCGATGTAGACTCTAAGGCTATTCTAACAAAGTAGAACCTTTGCTCTTCACAAGGAGATACAAAATGTCGACGTTAATCCGTCCAACCAGTGATAGTGTTCACCTAAGCCCGGGTAGCAATGCTAAATATCTGGGCGTAATTCTGAAAAAGGGGCTGAACTGGAAATAGTTTTGGGAAGGCGTTCACCATCATCTATGCTTCTAAAAGAGGCCTTTGGTAAGATATGGTGCTGTGATTCGATCCCAAGATCTGTCACTGGACTTACATATTAGTAAGTAGCAATTATCTGTGTTAAACTTGAAGACAAATGTCATCCTAAATAATATAAAAAAATTTGCGCTGATTAGCATAAGAAGTGTACTCAAAATCACTCCAAGGGGAACATTAAATGTGGTCCTCCGCATCACATACATCACTGCACTTATTGGGTAACCAGGCAGCTGATCATCATCTAAAAAAGGTCATCAGTGGAGTAATCAACGATTGGGTAACACGGAAATTGTTGAAAGAGGCACTATAATCCTAAATAGATCAGACCCCTCTGAGTATACCGATGCGCTAGATCGGGCTAGGGGACTTCAACGCCAGAGTTGGCAAGAAAGGTACAATACACCAAAATTTAGCTTCATGACGAAAAATACCCAGATAGTTTGCTGATCAACTTCGCTAGGGTCAATAGATCATGTTGTGATAACTGGAAGACCTTTTACAATGTTTAAGATGTGCGTTCGTTCCGCAGAGCTAACGTTGACTCGGACTCACCGCCTCTGAACAACATCGAACGTCCGTCAACCAAGTCAAAGAATCTCCATTGTCGAAAAGATGCAATCTCAGCAGACAGTCGAACAGTGTTCTCCTCCTCAACTCCTCAACAACTCTCTACTTATAGCTGTCAAAGAAACTATTGGTTTTGGGAAAGGTCGAAATAATAGCTGGTACCTATACCTTATCTTTTTCGCAACGTTAGCATCGACTGCAACAAGTGGGGAATATGAAGGGTAAAGAGAATTTGGGGATGAAGCTAGACGCAGCTGCCGACAAAAATTAAAGGGGCCGAAGAAGCTTGAGTATGAAGAACTTAAGAACCTTCCATACAGGGTTAATGCCCGAAAAATCTTTGAAAACATGCGGCGACTTACAAAACGTTTCAAAACCGAAGCATGCTCATATTTTGTGGGTACCAAGGAGATCATCTGGTGTTCGATGTCCAGGGTACACTTCTCCAGCCTGCTGAATGGCTGTAAAAATGTAACACCAGGAGATAATAACCCGAATCCCTAATCATATGTTAGTGTTTATAAATAAATTATAATTTAAAGGGTGATCCAATTAGAGATACTTCCTTCAATAGCTTTTTTTGACAGATCACGCGTGAGTCGTATCTAGCTATCATGTTATTTTTGTTCACTTCATGGAAAGACTTTCGCTTGAACAACGTTTACAAATCATTCAAATTTATTACGAAAATTCACGTTCAGTAAAGAATGTATTTCGCACGCCGCTCTTAACTTATGGTACCATCATCCATCGTGAGACCCAGCATTCATTATTGGATAATATTCGACCGAATAGACCACGGCCAGTACGCAGTGAAGAAAATATAGCCGCCGTAGCTGAGAGTCTACACGAACACCGTGGAGAGCCGATTCGGCGCCGTTCGCAGCAACTTGGACTGATGTATGGAACGACTTGTCGCATTTTACGTCGAGATGTTATTTTATAAGCGTACAAAATACACCTTGAGCAAGAATTGAGTCCGCTTGACCTTCCCAAGAGACGTTGCTTCGCCCTATAGGCTCTTGAAAAGTTCCAAGAAGATCCGACGTTTTCGAGCCAAATTTTGTTCAGCAATGAGGCCCATTTCTAGCTCAATAGGTATGTACAGAAGCAAAACTGCCACATTTGGGACGAAAAGCAACCTGAAGAGATTTAAGAGTTGCCATTTCATCCAGAAAGACAACGGTTTGGTGTGGTTTGTGGGCCGGTGGAAACAGCGACCCATATTTCTTCAAAAATGATGCCGGTGATAACGTATTCGTCAATGTCGACCGTTATTGCGCTATGATAAACAACTGTTTGATGCCTGAAATTGAAGCTCGTGACCTCCTTTTCATTTGTTTTCAACGACACGGCACCACTTCCCACATATCACATCAATCAATGGATTTATTGAGAGAACACTTCGGTGAGCAGATAATTTCACGTTTTGGGCATGTCGATTAGCCACAAAGTGAAAGTGAAAGTACATATGTGAAGTCATCAGTCTATGCGGACAATCCCGCTTCGAGAAAAACATAACGCGTGTCATTCGCCAGTTACCAGTCGAAATGCTCGATCGAAGCATAGATAATTGTACTCAACGGGTGGACCAGCTGAGGCGTTGCCGCGGCCAACATTTGAAAGAAATAGCCTCCAAAAAATAAATTCCAAAGAATGTTCTTTCGAATGATAATAAACATCGCCCATTACTTGCTTGTTCCTTTTTATTAATTTTATACCGGCTTAATTCAATTGAGTAAAGTTTTCGGTCCATTAATGTGGTTTGTGCCATATTTGGTGAAGTTCCAAAAATATCCCTGTATGCAGGTATTTACATATGAACATTTAAATTCCATTAAATTCAAAGCACAAACCAATGCTAAATACTTGTATCTCAACAAAAAAAAAGAGGATTTTCATTGTTGTTTGTGTCTACAAATTGAATTTGAGGATACTTTTTGCAGCTTTTGATTGCTACTAATATCCTTTTAGAAAACTTTTCAGCAGCAAACCCTAAAAAACTACAAACACCCGCTCAGCTACCACTTTCCAATTGCGCTTTCCTTAATATTTCACTGATTATACAAGCGCACACTGAAGCAGAGTTTGAGTGGCAACAATAGCAAAGCGTGGAAGTGGCAACCGAAATTTTCACCTTTCAACTCGGGGGCGGCATTGCGGAAATTCTCAGGGCACAGCTGGGCAGCTTCCTTGCTTGCCACATCGCTCTTCCAATGCTCACTCATCTCTACCCATCAAAAGATTTGCTTATCAATATTCGTATTTAAGCTTCATAAGCATTTCACTTTAATTCAGTTTGTTTGTTGGTATGTTGTGTATTACAAAAACAAATGTTTTCAGGGTGTTATGCAACAAAAGTTTTCGGTTAAAAGGTGTTTTCGAACAAAATATGCTGATATTCTGACATACAAACATTTCCATTTATAAATAAATATGTATGAGAGTATTTGTGGTGTGAGAAAAATCCGTGTTTTCGGTGGTGTTTACGAAGAAATCACGCCCGACCCCCTCACCAACCGAACTTTATATACACGGAGTTGAGGCAAAAAACTTTTAGCTCCTTGACCTAACAAGGCAACAACAGGTCAATGCATAAAAGTTTGTCAAGCCACTTAATTTTACTACATACACACATACACACGTATATACATACATATATACATACATATATACATGCATACATACATACTTATAGTACATCAATGAAGTGTTATTCACGTTTACACCCACTCTTCTTCTCCCACTCTCTATCTCTGCTGCCTACTGTTTATGTAGAATTCTCGTTTATGTTGCTATTACTTTTAGCTTCTCTACATTTGTTGCATGTTTCTTGTGGTTTCTCTAAGAGGCCAAAAAGTTTGCACCTCGTCTTCTTTGGCCTTTTAAGTTTGATTTTTCTTTTTTTTTTGCATTTTTATTTCATTTTTCATCAAGGAAATTTAATTTACTTCCATTTTATTTTGGAAAGTATTTATTTTATTTTGTTATTGTTGTTGTATTTTATATAACGTCTACTTCGCTGGCTATTTGAGTAGTGTTTCGTTTGTTTCGCCGCTTTGTTTGCATTTATTTGACTTCCTTAATGGTAGTCTAAGTGAAATTTATTGATTGTCGCACTAAAATAAAAATATTTTCTTATTTATTATAACTGATTAATGAGTTATTAAAGAAGGTGCCATAACTCACACTCGCCTATCTGAAAAAATATATTTAATTTTAATTCTCTTTCCTAACAACATTCTACTGGAGAGTAGTTCAGGTCAAAAATGTTTTGGAAAACTACCAAAAATCAAAATTTTTAGACCAATTCGTGATAAAATGGCCAACGCTGCGTTGTTGTTGCTGTTGTTGTTGTAGCGGCTGCGCCAACTCCGTCTAGGGTCAGGCAAGTCTAGTTTCAGTAATCGAGGTTATCTAACTGGAGGCCCAGGAAACATGCTGTTTCAACGGGTTCGGACCAGAGGGAGAGGGGTCTTAGATGAGTCGGGTTAAGTGGGCACACAAAGAGGTGGTTAGTGTGGTGCCAGGATTCGTTGCATGCGAAACATGTGTTGGGTATGTCAGGGTCGAGTCTGGATAGGTAGGAGTTAAGCCTGCTACAATATCCAGATCTTAATTGTACCAGGGTTACGAGGGTCTCTCGAGGCAGCTCGAGCTCTTGTTCTGCTATGGATGATGATTGGACTCCGAGAACCTCATTCACATGAAGAGAGTTCACAAATGTGTTAACGGACTCTCGGTGAATGGTGTTTATGGTCTGCCTGTACGCTATTCTGTCCAGCGGGTCTTGTCTGTATTGCTGTATGGCGTCCCGGTAGTCAAGTACTCCCTTCCTTATGTATCTATGTGGTGGTTCAGCTTCCAATAAGTGTCTGCTGGGATGATCCATACGGTAGCATCCCAGCAGGTACTGCTTACACAGCATAGCATTATGCTCCTTAACTGGGAGCATAGATGTTTCACTGTGTAAGTGGCGCTCCGGCGCCATCAGAAGGTTTCCCGTCGCGGCGGGAAGGGCGGGATTCTGACAGGTCTGCAGCTTCTTCAACTGCGTCGCGCTAGTCCCCGGCGTCCAAATCGGCGCAGCATAGTTTACGACTGGCCGGACAATTGCCTTGTACGTTGCCAGCAACGTTTCTTTGTCTTTCCCCCAGGTGCTACCGGTTAGCGATTTGAGGATTTTGTTGCGGCTCTGTAATCTGGTGGCAATTGCAGTCGTATGCGGAGTGAAGGAGTGCAGGCTGTCAAATGTGACGCCCAGTAACTTTGAGTTGTTCGTGGTCGGAATTTTTACGTCATCGACCTTCACTCCTTCGCCCAGCTGGTGAAAAGGGTGGCAGAGGATTTTGCGGGTTGCAGATGTCGTGCAGTGAAGAAGTTGGAAAGGTCGAACAAAGGCTATCAATATCCTGGCCAGACGTCAAAATCTAACAGTCATCGGCATATCAGATTAAAGAGATGCCTCCTGGTGGTGGAGGAAAGCTCAAAATATAGAAATTAAACAGCATCGGGGAGGGGACACCACCTTGTGGAGCCCCATGTTTAATTTTCCGTAGCTTTGAGGTTTGACCTCGAAAGTCAACCGATGATTGTTAACAACTAAGATAATTCATGGTCCACCTCTTCAACCTAGGCAGTAATGAGGAATCCTCATTGTCCGGTAGTAACACTGCGTGATTAACCGTATCGAAAGCATTCGACAGGTCCAGTGCTACTAGAAAAGTTCGAGCATAAGGTCGATTTTGATTAAGGCCATGAATTATCTGAGTGTTTATGGTGTTAAGTACAGTTGTGGTGATGTGCGCTTTCCGGAAGCCATGCTGATGTGTAGCTGGGTTCAGATGGTGTGTAAGAGACAGGAGCAGCAAAGCCACAAATGTCTTCGCTACTGGGGAAAGAGAGATATCGGCCGATAGGACTCTCCTTTATATGAGGGTCTCCCCGACTTTAGTAGCGGCACCACTCTAACCAGTTTCCACATGCCGGGTATAATTAGAGTGGTCAAAGACAAATTGAGAATCTTGGCGAGATAACCCGCTACCGCTGGACCAAAAATATTTTTCATAAGCATGCTTATTCCGTCGGTGCCGAGCCAACACTGTGTCAGCTTTTTTGCTTAATATGGTCTAATAAAAGTATGCTCGACGTGTGCTCAGTCAATCCACAAAAAGTTGGATCCCACAGCCTACGCTAAGTCTCTTCAATATTGCAAATAAGTTGGTGTGTGAAGCTTCCTTTTATATGGATCTTTATATAGCCGGTGAAACATCACCACATACCGCGTTGTTATTATTCAAACGTGCAATCACTATTCTAACTTTGTAATTTGAAAATCTTTTCCATCACCATTTCACCATTTCTGGGTCTTGTGCTTTCAGTGCCATTTAAAAGGTTAGAGAAGTGCTGCCTTCATACTCCTCAGTATGATCTGGTCATCGGTGACCAGATTATCTACTTGATGCCGGCAAGCGTATGTTCCGGTCTTGAACATTCTTTCATGGAATTTGCGAGTATTACACAAGCTCGTAATCAGGCTTATTTTTTCTGCAAATGCATAATGCTTCCCTCTTCAGCTCTCGGTATCTATCCCACCTCGGAACGTGTTATGGTCGATTGCAACGTTGGGATATAGGAAAGCTGCTTTCTCTCCACTGCCACACGTCAATCCCAATCGTACCAGCTCTTCTTCTGCATTTGTCGAAAGCCAAATTTTTGTGGCGACGATCCGTGAGAAGAATGAAATACCGTTTCACAGTTCCCTTACATCGAGTTGCTGAAAAAGCTCTGAGGTAGCAAGTCGAGTATAAACCGTTCAGTTGTTTGTTTCAATTGCAGCTTTTCGACATGGAGCTTTTCTTGTGTTTGATGATAACAGCCAAGTAGCTTGACGAATTTTTTTTTCGGTAATCTGGTGCTTTCAGGCCAAGTCGAAGTCGATCAGTCTCAACATTTTTGGGGATGTTTCGTAACGGAGACTAAATTTTCGGACTGCCATGCCGATGGTGAAGATGGTGAAGAAGGCGGCCGCGTTAGCCGAGTTAGCATTGCGTACTCCAATTCTAGTTCGAATCCAGGTTTGAAAAACTCTAAAATTATAGAAAATTAATTTTTCTAATTGAGTTCTCCTCCTCTCCTCGACAGGACATTTCAAGCCCTCCGAGTATATTTCTGACATGCAATAAAAGCTCCTCATAAAAATGCATCGGCCGTTCGGAAGTGGCTTAGAATAAACTGTAGGTCCCTCCATTTGTTGGTAAAAACATCAAGACCCAAAATCATAAATCGAAGAAGGAGCTCGACAAAGCGTTATATAAATATATGCCGAAGACACCTTATTTTCCCATACCCGGCGTTAAAGTTGCTCCTTAAAGCTACTTCGATCTAGTCAAGGTCCTACTGTGAGAACGTGGACACAACTTAGCAAGATGTTGAAGAGCGAGACCTTCATCCATCTTCATGAATGCCAGGATTCGGTTCTGGTTCTTCCCCATCATAAATCCAATTACGAATTATCGCTTTAGTGGTATTCAAGAGCACCCAAATCCTTCTGTTCTTTTCGCCGAAATCGCACTTCTTCATTAGAGCGAAGTCAGACTTTAGGCGTTTGAGTAGATCAAGCAGCTAGACTACGGTACCTTGCCAAAAAGGGGATCGCATCTGCGTGCTCCATATCTCAAATCGAGATAATTATGTTAAAACATTTGCTGCGTTCGTCTCATTCGCGGTATATTGTTCAATTTCTTCATTGGAGATAGTTTTTTTTTATTAAATTGTCCCTAGCGCTACGTCCAGCCACGGAGAGGTCGTCTTCTTACCTCTAAACGACTGTTTAGAGGATGTTTTGTCAAATCTGATATGTAAAAGAATCCTTTGTGGTCACTCCCAGGCGAATTTTATATAAAAACTTCCCTCACTTACGTAAGCTTCTACACATGATGGGGACATAAAATGATGAATTCGATCCAACTATGAATGCAAGTATGTATGCTATTTGCAATATGCTATGCACGAGTGCCCATATTGTAATATGCTAAAATATTTTTACATACATCCATAATAACCCTACAAGCGAATTGTCTTTCTTACTCAACCAAAACATTTTAAACGAAAAATTCGCGACAACAATGCCTCCTTTGGCCTACAACTCCCGTCCTTTACCACCAGCAAACCACTGACGGGATGACAATGATGTGTCAACAGATTGATATTTGACAATTTAACAAAGTCACTTTTAATCTCATTTTATCGCCTGCGCGCCATGACGACAACATCAACAGCAACAAAAACATCCAAACCAACGTTGAAGTTCACGGACGTGACGCGACGTAACACTTCAGCGAGGCGACACCCGCCCCAAATATGTAATTCTATGATATACTGTGCTGCTGTGCTGCCGTGCTGGCAATTGAAGGGCGACCAAAAAATAGAGTATTCAACTAACCAACAACAATAAGAAGATGAAGAATTGCCGGAAATGCGCGAGTATGTGAACAACCGGCAACTCATTGAGGAAATGTGTGGAAACGTCATTATTGTCATTGGACGTCAATGTTGAAAAAAATGAAGAATTCAATAACAGCTGGTTTTATAGCAACAACAACAAAAGCAAAAGCAATATATTCTCAAGCTGTGTTTGGTGCAGGAGGAGGAGAGTTGAGACGAAAGTGTTTTTTCGGATGAGTTTTATCTACTCTTGCTGCTGTTGTTGTTGATGTGGTGGTGATGGTGGTGGCAATGAAATCGACACCCAAGGCAACAAAGATCCGAATTAGAACATATATTGGCATTGTTGTTGTTGTTGTAGAGACAATTGTTGTTGCTATTATCACGTTTTATGTTATCCTTATTGCTTTGTTGCATGTGTGATGACAGTTGTGGCGACATAACAACAACAACGTTTGCCGGCATTGTTAATATGTGTGAGTGCTGTTGTTGTTGCACTTGTTGTTGTTGTTGTTGTTGTTGTTGTTGTTTCTGTTGTGGTTTTCTCGTTGATATTGATGTGTTGATGTTAGCTCATTGCGGTTCTTTTGGTTAGCCACAAATGTGTGCGTTGCCGGTGAGGCAAGTTGGCGTCATATACCAACCTTAGCATGGATATAATGCACGCAGCTATATAACCACCAATATATAGATATAAGCATTCATACATATACATTTTCGCAGTTGTAAAAACTTTATATTCAGAGATACTCATATTTCGTACACCTTTTAATGTCAATCGACGCGCGAGATATCAATCATTCTTGAGCGCAGCCCAGACCTGTGGAATTATCGTCCAGTTAGTCTACTATAATGTTTCGCATTTCATTCTCAAATGATTGATTTATTTTAACATTATGCCCCTAAGGACTTGTAATCTAAAGTGTGTTCCGTACTATTTTCAAGAAAAAGACACAGAAAATTCAAATTTAATGGGGAATATTTATTATCATTTGAAATAATATTTTTCGGCATTTACTTTTTGAAGATTATCTTGTTGGCCGCAGCTACGATGAGCATTTCGACTGTTAACTGGCGAATGAAACACGTAATGTTTTGCTCCAATGCCTGATTCGAAGAGGGATTGTCCACATAGACTTTCAACTTTACATATCCCCACAGGAAATAGTCTAACGGTGTGATATTACACGATCTTGGTGACCATTGATTGATGCGATGTGTGGGAAGTGGCTGAAACCAAATGTCGCGGAGATCACGAGCTTCAATTTCAGGCATCAAATAGTCGGTTGTCATGGCGCGATAACGGTCGCCATTGACGGTTACATTCTCACCAACATTATTTGTGAAGAAAGAGGGACCGATGATTCCGCCGACCCTCAAGCCATACCAAACCGTTATTTTTTCTGGATCAAATGGCAGCTCTTGAATCTCTTCAAGTTTCTCTTTGTCCCAAACGCGTCAATTTTCCTTTCTACATATAAGCATTGAACCAGAATTTGGTCTCATCGCTGAACTGAATTTAGCTCGAAACCGTCGAATCTTCTTGGAACGCGAAGCGATGTCACTCGGAAAGGTCGAGTAGCTTCAGTTGTTGCACAATCTGTATTTTGTATGCTTTCAATTTAAGATCTTGCGCCAAGTCGTTCCATACCTCGGTTCGAGTTGCTGCGAACGGCGCCGTATCGACTATCCACGGTCTTCGTGTACACTCTCAGCTACGACCGCTATATTTTCTTCACTGCGTGCTGGACGTGGTCTATTCAGTCGAATATTATTCAATAATGAATGCTGATTCTCAAGATTGGTGATGGTATTGCGAATAGTACGCTCAGTAGGCCAATTTGTTGTCCATAAGTTGAGCGAAGCGCGCGAAACACATTCCTTACAGAACGTGAACTTTGGTATTAAAGTTGGATGGTTTGTAAACGTTGTTCAGTTGTAAGTCTTTCCATGATGAAATGCCAAACAATACTGAATAAAAATAACATGACAACTTGACGTGACTCAAGCGTGATATGTCAAAAAAGACTATTGAAAAAAGTACCTCTACTTGAATCACCCTATATAAGATGGCTTAGCCATATCTGATTTGAAATATTATTCTCGAAGAACTACTTAAAAGCGGCTTCACGATTTTCTTTGTGAAACTAAAAAATTCTAAATCTTTAACAAAGACTTTGCTCTCATTTTTTTATTAGTTCAAAGATTAGCCTTTACCCCAGCGCAACAAAATTAATTAATTTGCGTAATTCCGGTAAGTGATGTTCCATTACAAATATAATTCAACTCCTACAATACACAAAAATAAAATATCCTACATCAAAGAGCCTTTCTTTGGCGCCTGGAACATTATGGCAGAATATAAAAGTGTCCTGTATATAAAGAGTGATCCAAGTAGAGGTACTTTTTTAATATCCATTTTTGGACATATCACGCGTGAGTCGTGTCAAGCTGTCATGTGATTTTTGTTCAGTATTGTTTGGCATTTCATCATGGAAAGACTTGCGTCTGAACAACGTTTACAACTCATTCAACTTTATTGCGAAAATTCACGTTCTGTAAAGAATGTGTTTCGCGGGCTTCGCTCAACTTATGGACAACATAATTGGCCTACTGAGCGTACTATTCGCAATACCATCACCAATCTTGAGAATCAGCATTCATTATTGAATAATATTCGACTGAATAGACCACGTCCAGCACGCAGTAGGGAAAATATAGCGCCCATAGCTGAGAGTGTACACGAAGACCGCTTTGATTCTCCCCGTTCGCAGCAACTTGGACTGAAGTATGGAACGACTTGGCGCACTTAAGGTCGAGATCTTAAATTGGAAACGTACAAAATACAGCTTGTTCAAGAATTGAAGCCACTCGACCTTCCAAAGCAACATGACTTCGCTCTATGGGCTCTTCAAAAGTTCCAAGTAGATCTGACGTTTTCGAGCCAATTTTTGTTCAGCGATGAGCCCCATTTCCAGCTCAATGGGTATGTAAACAAGCAATTTTGTCACATTTGGGACGAAGAGCAATCCGAAGAGATTCAATCCATAAAAAACAAAGTAGATCTGACGTTTTCGAGCCAATTTTTGTTCAGCGATGAGCCCCATTTCCAGCTCAATGGGTATGTAAACAAGCAATTTTGTCACATTTGGGACGAAGAGCAATCCGAAGAGATTCAATCCATAAAAAACAATGGTTTGGTGTGGTTTGTGCGCCGTTGGAATCATCGGTCCATATTTCTTCAAAATTGGTGCCGCTGAGAACGTAACCGTCAAGGGGACCGTTATCGCGCAACAATAACCAACTATTTGATGCCTGAAATTGAATCTCGTGATCTCCACGACATTGGGTTTCAACAAGACGGCGCCACTTCCCACACATCGCATCAATCAATGGATTTATTAAGAGAATACTTCGGTGCGCAGATACTTTCTTCTTTTAAGCTGGTCGATTGGCCACCAAGATCGCGTGATATCACACCGCTAGACTTATTCCTGTGGGGATATGTAAAGTTTAAAGTCTATGCGGATAATCCTGCTTCGATTCAGGCCTTGGAGCAAAACATCACGCATGTCATTCGCCAGTTACCAGTCGAAATGCTCGAACGTGCTATCGAAACTTGGACTCAACGGATGGACCATCTGAGATATAGCCGCAGCCAACATTTCAAAGAGATATTCTTAAAAAAATAAATGCCAAAGATTTGAATTTACAATGTTTTTCTTTTTTCTTTAAACAAGTAGGGACACCGAACTGCATCACCCTTTATTGTTATATCCTCTTTTTCGGTGTTTTATTCAGGAAAGATTGTCCTTACCTTTTGCTTACAAAATAAAAAACAAGCAATCGTTTATAGCTTCAAATATATCCAGTAAAATATTCCTTTTTATAGCTTCGCTGTATAGCAAAAAAAAAAATTATGAAAAAAGAAAAACTCAACTGTAAAAAA
The DNA here is from genome assembly GCA_030068015.2 of Neoceratitis asiatica. Taxonomy (NCBI): domain Eukaryota; kingdom Metazoa; phylum Arthropoda; class Insecta; order Diptera; family Tephritidae; genus Neoceratitis; species Neoceratitis asiatica. Next base: position 34,913,895 of record CM061525.1, on the reverse strand, counting down.
ACTTCACGCCAATAGCAGACATCATAAACAACACAAAAGACCACATGGATCAGTCTTGAGCCTTGAGCAAAACCAATAGATCTCAATGTCCGATACAACGGCAAAGCAAAAAAAAAAATCGAGAAAAAATAAAAAACACATTTTCCAATCGATTTGCAAAAATATTTACATGCATTCATAGACACACAGGTATATTTTACATATACACATGCACACATACGCATACACATTTATACTGCGTCCTCGCTGTACTATCACTCGCCTCTGAGATACGCAAATCACCTGTAAAATTTGCCAAACGAAATCTGTAGAGGAGCAAACAAAGTCAAGGAAAATTTATATGCAAAAAACTATGTATTTTTATATAGATATGTACATATATACGATTACAAACAATAACACACGTTGAAATTACATTTTCACATACGCAACAGAGAGCAAGCTTCAGTATTGCATCGTATACACGACAGGAAGCAGAAGGAGCGCTGCCCACCAACTGTCCGTCTGCGATTTCTTACGTGCAATTGCACAAGGAATTCAGCTGGATTACAACTGGTAAAAGGATTGAAAATCTTGGTTAAGTGTATTGTTGGAATGTGTGACTGGACAGTCCCACAATTGCTGTAGGTAGCTGGTAGGTAAAATGGGACGACAAAAGCTGCTCTATGCGTTTAACGACAAATTTGAATTGTTTTTAGTTAAAGCACTCAAGATGATGAACTTTAATAGATTTAAGGAACTGACCTAATCTTTAGACAAATTTTGAAACCTGCTTGCAACAAATTTTCAATGATAAAGCGCAATTCGATCTACGAAATGCCTGTACCGAATCATCCTTCGTATACAAGAAGAAAACAGTTTTTTATGTGTTAGCTTGGCCAGATTTGGAGCTTCGATCTGTATGTTGTGCTCCGACTCTACTACTCGACGGATATAATATTGTCAAAGCAATTGTCAAGCCATTGATAATGGCTTAATAGGCTGGAAAGATAGGGCGTCCATACTAATCTCTAGTTCACTTCTTGTCTAGAATTTAAGATTGCAGATGAGAAGTTGCAGAACTCCAGGTTTGCACAATTTGGGATATCTATATCAACTTCAGGGTTCCATCATACATACATACGAGTACACATGCTTGACAGGAAAGCATCACTTACCAACCATTTCGATCGTACAAAATGCATCACAATTCTCAACCAGCACATAGCTGAGCCCATATTAAATATGCGATCAGTGTAAAAGTCGGTCTGTCTGGATAAATCGTGAGCTTAGCTAGTCGAGCAAAACGTTACTATGCCTTGAGGTTCCTGCTAGCCGGCTCACCTAGTTACGCTAAGCAAACGCTTGGCTGTTGAAGCAAGACTGTGGCTTTGGTTACGTGCTAGTCGATTCATCTAGCCAAGAAAATATTACCACAAGATCACTGTGGAGTGCGGAGGAATAGCTTAGCGCTCTCCTTACCTCTCCTACTGTTTTTTGCGTTTCAGCCCCTTGTCATGTAGTGTGCGACTTCGCGAAGGACGATGTCGTACAATCTCTTGAGACTCGTTAGGTCACGTCGCAGTTGCCGGGACTAGTTTGCCGAGTCGTTAGGACCATTGAGAGAAGCGTTTCCACCTGAAGATTGCCACCGCTGCTGCCAACTATATCAGCATTCCTGAGAGTGAATCAACGTACAACTATAGGTACCCACCAACTATTGTGAATCTTCTGAAAGTCAACTGCCTTACTACTAGTATGCCTATTGCCACCCACCGCCTACTCCGACTGTTATTCTCTAACCATTGCGGAAGACGGGTACAAGAACTTACCCCGCGGTAAAGCATGCCTATCGTAAGAGTCGACTAAAATCCTATAGTTTTCGCGACAGTCGGGTCTTTATACCGGAACGATCCGGATTTTTATCCAGCCAAGGACAGTCACTCCCCACAATAATCCTCGAGAACCAATTTGGGGAATATTTTTGCGGTTACTACAACGCAAAACTGTGATTCTCTCCCAATTACAACTTCTTTGTAATAATGATCACTATATACAATAGACCCATTCGTTCTCTCTCTCTGAGCTGGGATCACCTGAGACTGACAAAACCCACCTCACAAGTTTGATAGAAAGCTTCACGATGTCATTTCACCTTTACCTACTAATGCATGTGAGGATCTCTCATTGTATATTCCAACTAGATCATCTGTTGTACCGAATTTAATCGATCTTCCTAGGGTTCCATCTCTGAAATTTTAGCTGGAGAAAGTAGAGGATTTTCCAATAAGAGTGATATGATTTATTTCCAAAAAAAAAAAACACTCTAATTGTTAAGGAAATTCAAATGTTTTTTTTTTTTATTTAATGTGAAGTACAATCGATACAATTAAGTTCTGAATATAACATCATTAAAATGGCCTACACGACTTCTTTTGCAGGAACAAATTCGATGAACTCAATTTTTGACCACTTTTTCCACTAAATCAAGTCGAATGTCATGAATAGCACGTTTAATATTGACTTTTAAAGCTTGAAGAGAGTCTGGTGTTTTTCTAAAGACCAATAACCTCAAATAACCCCACAAGAAGTAGTCTAATGGTGTTAAGTCATAACTTTTTGGAGGCCATTCATTAGAATTGAAATTTTAGCCCAAAAAATTGCACAGCTTTTACAGTTCATTTTCTACAGTTTCGAGCACTTTTTTGTTCATTGAAAATTTAATTTAATTTAGTGCTAATTCTTCATTACCATCTATGACCTTTTGCTATTTTTCTGGTAACTTCATAATTGAATCAGTGTTAAGCCTCTGTGGTTCACGGCGAAGAACTTTGCCAAATGATTTTCTGCGGCTCTTCGTCCGGACAATATTTTTTGCTATTAAGAGAATTTTGCAAAGCCCGAAACAATTGACAGTCAGATGTTGCAAGGTGCGGGTTGTATGGTGGGTGCATCAAAACATTTCAACCAAGTTCCGTAAATTTTTACCTGGTCATCAAAGATGTACTCGTAAGTGGTGATCTAACGTTTTTATGATAAAACAAACACATTTGCTGTTCAATTCTGGACGCTTTTTTCGCTTTTTTCAATAAACTTGTTGAATGCTGTCAGTAATTGCTGGCAGTAGAGCTCAGAATTTATCACTTGGTTCCTTTTTAGTTGCTCATAATAAACAATTCTCTCAGAATCCTACCATACGCTCAGCACTACCTTGTTTGACGTTAATTAAGGGTTTCAAGTCGCTTGTGGAAGGGTAAGCAGCCTTTCATCAGGATTTGATTTCTTTTATCTCGAATTTAATTCATATTTATCGCTGATGATGAGTCACTTCGGTTCACAATGGTTCGAATTTATAGAGTTAAAGAAACGTTTCACTGATGGAAAATCTATCAATCAAAAAAAAATTTTTTTTTTTATTAATTAAAGTGGCACCCAAACATCGAGCTTCTTTGAGTAGCCAGCTTTTTTTGAATGTTTCAAAACTGTTAGGTGAATGATTCCTAATGCTTTCGCTATCTCCTGACAGCTTTATTGCTGGTCTTGCTTCTCCAGTTGTAGAATTTCTCGGCTTTCTAAATGACTGGCCAACCTAAACGAGATGTCTTTTTTAATAATATGGGAGTGATCCCTGCGGGTTAGGGTTAAAGAATTTATCCACGGTAAGGAATGTATCAAAAACGATAGTTCCCACGATAGTGCGGTCTTTCTACCAGAACGACCCGGATATTTATCCGGCAAAGGACTGTCACACCCGCAATATTCCCCGAAAACCATTTTGGGGAATATTTTAGTGGCTAATAAAACAACAGATACCTCTTGGCCATCATAATATAAGGAACGGAATCGAGCAAAGCACTTTCGAGTACGGGGTTCACTTTTTCGACACGTTTTTGCAGCGCTTTTACCTTTTTTATTGTAAAAAGGCAAATCATAACTTATTTCTTCGGAAATTTGATACGTTTCCAAATCAAAATAACGTTTCACATGAATGACGACTTACAAAGCTGTTTTTACGAAAAATGTTCCTGGAAAAATATCAGCTTTTAAGCAGTGTTGCCCGATATACGAGTACCAACACCAGCTAGTGCCATAAACGGAGAAAACTTTCTTAAGTATACAATAATTTAATTGATATGGTATGATAATCGACTTTTTTAACAAAGTTGCCACCTGTTTAATATATGAAATCAAAATAAATTAAAGGAACATTATATTATATCCTTTAGGTTCTAAAATACTGCAGAATGATACAAAGTGAAAAATTTTCCAACGATATTATTTTTGAAATGAGTTGCCATCAGACTTAATTCGAAATAAAATGTTACACCTAAGTCAGTATTAGTGTATAGTTAATAGATGAATTATGTTTGAGAAAAATATTATTTTCTTTGAATTTGTCCAAGAGGATTCTAATATATAAACTTCAAAACATTGAAATTAAATTTAAAATCAAAATTTCATTACCTAAATGTTAATGTGTACAGTGAAAATATTGTAAAGGGTAATCCAAGTAGAGCTACGTTTCTCAATATCCTTCTTTTGACGGATCACGCGTGATTCATGTCAAGTTGTCACGTTATCAACTTTATTACGATGCAAATTTACGTTCTGTAAAGAATGTGTTTCGCACGCTTCCTTCAACTTATGGCCAACATAATCGGCCTACTGAGCGTACTATTCACAATACCATCACCCATCTTGAGATCCAGCATTCACTATTGGATAATATTCCACCGAATAGACCACGTCCAGTACACAGTATGGAACGACTTGGCGCATTTTACGTCGAGATCTTAAATTGAGAGCGTACAAAATACAGCTTGCGCACGAACTAAGGCTGCTCGACCTTCCTAAGCGACACGCTTTCGTTCTATGGGCTCTTGAAAGGTTCCCAGAAGATCCGACGTTTTCGAGCCAAATTTTATGCAGCGATGAGGCCACTTTCTGATTCAATGGGTATGTAAAAAAGGAAAATTCCCGCATTTGGGACGAAAAGAAATCTGAAGAGATTCAAGAGCTGCTATTTCATCCAGAAAAAAACAACGGTTTGGTGTGGTTTGTGGGCCGGTGAAATCATCGGTCCATGTTTCTTCAACAATGATGCCGATGAGAACGTAACCATCAATGGCGGCCGGTATCGCGCCGTGATAACCGACTGTTTGATGCCTGAATTTGAAGCTCGTGATCTCCACCACATTTGGGTTCAACAACTTCCCACACATCGCATGGATTTATTGAGAGAACACTTCGGTGAGCAGATAATCTCACGTTTTGGGCCGGTCGATTGGACACCAAGATCGTGTGATATTACACCGTTAGACATTTTCCTGTGGAGATATGTAGAGTCTAACGTCTATGCGGACAATCCCGCTTCGATTCAGGCCTTGGAGCAAAACATCACGCATGGCATTTGCCATTTACAAGTCAAAATGATCGAACGAGTAATCGAAAATTGGACTATAGGATGGACCATGCTACGTCTCAGCCGGGGCCAATATTTGAAAAAGAAAATGCCAAAGAATGTTCTTTCGACTGATAATAAACATTCCCATAAAATTTAAATTTTCTGAGTTGTTTCTTTAAAAAGGTAGGGAACCTCGAAATAGATCACCCGTTATATGGGGAAAGAACCGAAGACAAGGTATTGCAGAAAATTTGTTCCTCTCAATCTAGCAATAAAGAAGAAAAAGCAAAAAGAAAAGCCTACTCTACAAACATATTTCTGCGTGCAAACGACTGCAGATACAATCAAGTCAGAACCACCCGCGCACCAATGAAAGCATATCGATAGCAAACTGGTCAAGAGACGCACCTAAATACATACAAACAAATATAAATAAATTTTATTTGTAACTAACCATGTTGCACCAGCGTCAAGTGAACGAAAAACTCTTTTTGTAAAGATTTTTCCATTATTTTTTTTCAACCCCCCCTCCAACACAGAAAAAGTAAATGCTACCATGAATCTCTACGCTTAGTTACCACAAGCCTGCGCCAGCTGCTGTTGCCGCGTGTAGTATGAATTGTGCAAATTGTTGTTGTCATTTCAACTCTGTGCTCTGTGATGGGTTGGGTTGCATTGGCTGAAGGCACATTTTTTTCCTCGTTTATTTCCGTTACGTATTGTCATTTGGTACACTTGTTATTTGATTGTTGTTATTACAGTTGTTGTTGTAGTAGTCGCGTTGTCATAGCATTGCAATAATAACAACAAAATCGATGCTCAATGAGTGACCCCAACAAACGCACACAGGCACACAGGCACAAGTAACTGTACAAATGCACACAGCTGGAACGGATTGAAGTGGACATTTCGAGAGATTTATGCTATTGTTAACAGAATAACAACAATAACAACAACAACAACAGTAAATATTAACAACTATTAGTAGCAAATACTAACAAAAGCAACAGTGATAGTAGCGACTGAATAAATGAATAAAAGAATGAATGAAAGAGCCGGAATGAGCTACCTGCTGCCTGTAGTGAGGTGGGAGCATTGCTCTGACTGTTGCTTGCAATAGATAGCCCACTGTTGTTGTTGGCAGTGTTACAAACTCATTCCCCTGTTCCATCACCGGTAGAATATTCACAGCCTTCTTTTTTAATATTTATTCTTAATTCTGTTTTTATTATTCTTATCTACTGTATTTACTTTACCATTGCTACTACCTAGTAGTAGTCAGAGCAAAGCCAGCAATGGCAATAGGAAATACGGTAAACTAAAATAAAAAATGAATGAAAATTTTTTCACTAGTCATTCAAGTTTTCTCTGATTCTACAAGCTCGTTTTTATTGGTTATTATGAACGCAAACAAATTTTCCACAACAATGATGAATTGTGAATTTCTGAAAAGTGAAAAAGTAGAAAATGAGATTTCAATTTTCAATATTGCATTAACAGTGTTTATTCTATATTTTCAACTCTTTTTTTCTTCTTAATTCTCTTGTTTGTTGTTATCGGTGAATTAAGCAACTAAACGTTTACTTTGCAAGTGAGTAAGACTTTTTGAGAATTTTAATTTTAAAGTCATGCGTGTATCGAAACAGATTTTAATTACATAAAAATTCAAATCTAAAAGGGGATTTAATCAATCACTCGAAAAAACATTTTTTGGCATTTATTTTTTTGAAGATTATCTCTTTCAAATGGTGGCCGCGACTTTGCCTCAGTTGGTGATTCCACCGGTCCACAAACCACACCAAACCGTTGTTTTTTCTGGATGAAATGGCAGCTCTTGAATCTCGTCAGGTTTCTCTTTGTCCCAAACGCGACAATTTTGCTTTTTTACATATATGCATTGAACCAGAAATTGGCCTCACCGCTGAACAGAATTTGGCTCGAAACCGTCGAATCTTCTTGGAACGCGAAGCGATGTCACTTGGAAAGGTCGAGTGGCTTCAGTTCTTGCACAAGTTGTATTTTATACGCTTTCGATTTAAGATATCGACGTAAAATCTACCAAGTCGTTCCATATGTCCGTCCGAGTTGCTACGAACGGCGCCGAATCGATTCTCCATGGTCTTCGTGTACACTCTCAGCTACGGCCGCTATATTTTTTTCACTACGTGCTGGACGTTGTCTATTCGGTCGAATATTATCCGATAATGAATGGTGGGTCTCAAGATGGATGATGTTGTGGCGAATAGTACGCTCAGTAGGCCGATTATGTTGTTCAGTTATATATATATATATATATTAATCTGTAATATATACTAATTTTTGAAAAATTTTAAAATTATTCTGTTTTAATAATGACTGTCTACCTAATCTGGTGTATGTGGTATGATGTGATCCTATAATTAGCGAACTGAAGTAATTTTCAGCTGGGCTCCTCTCCAATATTTTGTGTGGGTCTTGATGCTTTTTTTTAACAAATTGAAAGACCTACAGTTTTTACTAAGCCGCCTAAGTACGGTGGATTTATTTTGATGAGGAGCTTTTATATCATTTCAGAAATACGCTCGAAGAGTAGAATAGCGAATCCTTGTCTTCCGAATAATAGTTCTTCTTCTTTGGCGTAGTCACCGCTTACGCGATTATATCCGAATCAAAAATAGCGCGCCAATCGTTTCTCCTCTTTGTTGTTTGGGCACCAGTTGGAAAATACCAAGGGAAACCAGTTGCTATCCACCTGATCATTCAAACGCAGTGGAAGTCTTCCTCTACTTCCACCTCCGGGTACTACAGCCAATACTTTTAAATCTGGAGCAATTTTATGCATTCGCACGACATGACCTAGGCAGCATAGCCGATGTCTCTTAATTCGCTTAACTATATCAATTTCACAGTATATCTCGTACAGCTTATTGTTCCCCGTCTGCGGTATTTGCCATTGCCCATGCGCAAAAGGCCATAAATATTCCGTCAAAGCTTCTTCACCATATAGCAGGATACGATGATGAGCAACTTGCAAAGTTTGATTTTGGTTCGTCGAGAGATTACTTCACTTTTCAATAGGCTACTCAATCCAAAGTAGCTTTGGATTTCTAGGCTCCAATATTGACGAAATTATCTACAACTTCGACGACAGCTTTAAAATCAATGAAAAGGTGGTGTGTATCGATTCTGCTAGGCATTCATTCATTCGAAGTAGGCATTCTGCTTTCTCCACTCTGCAACACGGCAATCCACATCGTACCAGCTTTTTCTTTAACTTTGCCGAAACCAAATTATTTCCGTAGCTGCGGTACGTAAAGAAGTTTGATATTCCATTCCACAGTTCCCCTATATCGAGATGCTGATGAGTGCTCTCAGAGAGCAGGAGTGATAGTCGAGTAGAGAACTGCACTGGTATCTGTTGTGATTGCAGCTTTTCAACGTCAAACCTTCCTTGTGTTCGTTGACGTGCGTTCTTTGCTGCACAGATGCGCGGGTGCGTATCTTCGCTGCTACCAGATAGTAATCCAAGTCAATTTTTGACCTCGGAACGTACGCACGTCTAGAACACCGGACACACATGTCTTCCGTCAATCACAACATGATCGATTTGGTTGCGGGATTTTCGATCCGGAGACAGCCATGTGGTTTAATGTATTGTTTTGTGCCAGAATCTGGTACTGCGGGCAACTATATTTCACCAAACTAATAGTTAAATGATAGAAATAGGCATTTCCTGTTTTGCGAAATGATTTTAATACACAATCTGCTAGCATTGATTTCACCGACCCGCTTTTCTTTATGAAAAAATATTTATTGAATGATTTAAAAAACAAACTTATAGCAGCCGATGATCAAATATGTATGGTATACATATTTGAGAAGCAAGTATATAAGCGATTTCGTAGAAAAAACTTGGGGTATATAGTCATGGAAGACTAGCCGACAACTAAGTTAGTCTACCAAAGAACGGCTGCCAATACATCCAATCCTCGATCGACTTCATATAATTGAAACAATAACGAACCAAACAAGAGAACTGAACACTTACTCTGATAAATATGGGTCCGCAAAGAAGCCTACGATTAATGTTTCATTTAGAAATATGACACAAATATATATATATTATTATTTATAATACGGCGCCACTTCCTACACATTACATCAAGTAATGGATTTATTGAGAGAACACTTCGGTGAGTAGATTATTTCACTTTTGCGCCAGTCGATTGACCACCAAGATCGTGCGATATCACACCGTTAGACTTTTTCGTGTGGGGTTTAAAGTCTATGCGGGCAATCCCGCTTCGATTCAGGCCTTGGAGTAAAACATCATGCGTGACATTCGCCAATTACCAGTCGAAATGCTCGAACGAGACATCGAAAAGTGGACTCAACGAATGGACCATCTGAGACGTAGCCGCCGCCAACATTTTAAAGAGATAATGTTCAAAAAATAAATGCCAAGGAAAGTTCTTTCGAATGGTGCTGAACATTCCCCATTAGATTTGCATTTTTTATGTTTTTTCGTTAAAAAAGTAGGGAACCTCGAAATTGGTCACTCTTAATTTAAGAAAATATTTAAATATTAAAAAAAAAACATTTATAATATTTATATAAATGAATTGCATAAAATTTCCATTTTTTCGTAATACTAAATTTCCAAAAAAATTTCCCATTTCAGATGAATAAAATTTTATGGAAAATTTTAACTGCACGGATGTCAGCTTCTCAAATAACAAAAAAAAAATAACAAAAATACAGTTAACATCACAGAATCGGTAAATCGGTTAAAATTGAATTGGACAAAAATAGGAGCCATCTATGTACGTTTAGGCAAACAAGCGTAAATACATATTTATCGGCATAAATTTGTATATAAAAACAGAGTAAATCACTGAACTGCATAGGTAAGCGGAAAAATAGAGTGAGTTTATTACCTACCGATTTATACGTGAGGCCATATATAACCTGTATTCCAACAACAACAACAACAACAACAGTTACCAATAAGCCAACAACAGTGGTGGTGCTATTTAAATTTATTAACCGGAAGTAAATTTGTGTAAGTGTGCAGCAGCTATTATTATTATTATTATTATATATTTGTTATTGTTGTATGCACAGCCTACATATGTACATATATACTTACATATATATATGTAGGTATGTATATTGTACCAATAGTCATATGACTAATATATTTAGATACGTATATAGCTACAAAGCATTGACTTGTATTTGTATTCCCCTTGGGAACACAGAGCTTTTAGGCGGAGCTGGATGGTGCTGCTCACTCAATCGTGTTGTCGTGTTGTCATTAATGTCGTTCACTTTGCATTTATTTTTATTTTAGCCGTTATTGTTTTTTTTTTTTCATTGTCATATTATTACAACATGTAGTTGTTGTTGCTGCTGTTATTTTCTTTGTTGTTAACGTTACTGTACGTCATTGTGCCACGAACCGGAAGTTTAAGCCCCAAACTCATTTGATTTGATGCGCAGCGTTGGTTCTAAATATACGAGTGCGCTCTACTCTACATGACACATATTTGCATACATACATAGCTACATGTGCGTACATACATATGTACGAGTGTATGAAAGTCAGCTTTTTTGTTTCGAAAATTATTTGAATTTTTTCACAGCAACTTTTTGAAGATTTTTTACTTTTTTAAAAATTTTATTTGAACCCTTCATATATAACTAATACAGATGTATGTATGTACATATATATTAGTTATATTTTCGTTTGGTCATTCGAGAGTGAAATTTGGCTGTTGTCCGCTTACGAGTTGTGTTTAATAGAGTGAAAAATTTTACTTACCTAAATTTTATTGTCATATAAAAAATCTCATTGGGTATGAGTAGCTTTCGGCTTTGATCTGAAAATAAAATTTTTAAAATAACTTATTTTCGCTTAATGGAATGTAAGATTCATTGGGTTTATTTTCAATTTTAATTTTTGTAATAAGCGAGACGAAATGACAAGCGCTAAACATAGATTTATGCTTTTCAAGTGATGTCGGCCGTTCTCGAAACCTCGTCACATAAATTTTTACGGATGATACAGCAGTACTTAATATATTTTCGAGCCAGGTTATAGTCTCTTATAGATTACAACAACAACAAAAAACAGTGGAAGAATGGCTAATTATCAGGAGAATTAAAGTCTGTTAGTCTAAGTGTATATACGAGGTACGTAGAAAGGAAAATGAAAGGAAAAAGGTGAAGTTTTTGCTCACTGTTTTCTTTGATTACAATGGTGCTATGCAGCATGAGTTCTTCTCAAAGGATCGTATAGTTAATAAGGAGTGCTGCAAGGCAGTTATGCAACGTTTGTATGAAACAATACGGCTCAGATGATCGATATTGTGGGAAAACAAATCTTGGATTCTGCATCACCATAAACCACCAGCCCGCACGCTTATTCGTGATTTTTTTTTGGCCAAAAACAAAACCGTAATCATACCTCAATCACCGTATTCACCGGATTTGGCTCCCTGCAACTTTTTCCTATTCCCAAATTATAGCAATGAATGAAAGGAAATCGTTTTGCCAAAATTGATGAGATGAAGTCAGAATCGAAGAAAGAGCTGATGGCCATACCGAAAAGTGCTTCGAGAATTGGAAAAAGCTTTGGCACAAGTGTATTATACGGCGATAAATATGAGCTGACAAGGATCATCAACATCAGCTTCTTTGCAGACTATGGTCGAACGAAAGCATGCCTGACGAATCGAACCTAAATGTGCTCTGCCCAATCCAAAAAAAGGAAGATCCCACGATTTGCGCCAATGACCGTGGGATAAATCTCCTTAATATCGCATATAAGGTCCTATCTAGAGTATTGTGTGAAAGGCTAAAGCTCATTGTCAACAAACTAATTGGACCTTATCAGTGTGGCTTTAGACCTGGCAAATCCACCATTGAACAGATATTCATCTTGCCCCAAATCTTGGAGAAGACGCGAGAGTAAAGAATCTATATCCACCACATTTTTATCGATTTTAAAGCTGTCTTCGATGACACGATAGAAACTGCCTCTACGCCGCTATATCTGAAATTTATATCCCCACGAAACTCATACGGCTTTGTAAACTGGCCCTGGATAATACCAATTCGATACCAAACGAGGTTTCAGACAAGGAGACTCTTTATCGTGTGATTTCTTTAATTTGACGCTGGAGAAAATAATACGAGCTACAGAGCTAAATTGACCAGGTACGGTCTTCTACAAGAGTGTGCAATTGTTGGTATATACCGATGATATTGATATAATTGGTCATAACAGCCGCACCGTAAGTCCCGTCTTCTCCAGATTAGACAAAGAAGCGAAGCAGATGGGTCTGGTAGTGTAAGAGGGCAAGACGAAATATCGCCTGTCATCAAATAAACAGTCATTGCATTCGCGACTTGGCTCCCACGTCACTGTTGACAGTTACAACTTCGAAGTCGTAGATAATTTCGTGTATCTGGGAACGAGCATTAACAACACCAACAATGTCGGCCTTGAAATTCAACTCAGAAACACTCTTGCCAAACTCTACTCTACAAGTCGCTCATCACTCCCGTCCTGACATATGGTGCAGAAGCTTGGACGATGTGTACATCCGATAAGTCGGCGTTAGAAGTTTTCGAGAGAAAAGTTTTGCGGAAGATTTATGGTCCTTTGCACGTTGGCAACGGCGAATATCGCAGACGATGGAACGATGAATTGTACGAGCTATACGACGACATTGACATAGTTCAGCGAATCAAGAGACAGCGGCTACGCTGGCTAGGTCATATCGTACGAATGGATGAAAGCGTCCCAGCTTTGACGAGGCTAATCTGTAAAGCGGTGCCTACGCCAAAGAAGAAGAAGAAGAGAAGCCGATAAATAACCACGAATTTGTATTGAATTTGTATTGAATTATAGGTGCTGCCTAAAGCCTAGGAAAAGGTATTAATTTTTAATATGATTATTAATCTTAGCGAACTGTATGTCATCTCGGAGGATGCATATTATCCACTACGGTAAACGTGGTGCGATTATGTCGGCAGAATATTGGAAGAAACTCCAAACGTGGTGCGCTAAGAATTAACAGAGCATACTGATCGCCTGGTGTTGAAAATAGTTGCTCTTCCCGTTACTGGCGGTTCGCTATTTTGTTTTTGTTTTTGTGATATCAGCTAGCCAACCCCGCCTAAGATCAGGTAGGTCCAGTCTTACTCATCAAGGTCATCTAACGGGAGGCCCAAGAAACGTGCTGCTTCGACGGGTTCGGACCAGAGGGAGAGGAGTATCAGATGAGTCGGGATAAGTGGACATGGAAAGAGGTGGTTAGTGTCGTGCGGGGATTCGTTGCATGCAGGACATTTGTTGGGTATGTCGGGATCGAGTCGGGATAGGTAGGAGTTAAACCTGCTACAATATCCAGACCTTAATTGCGCCAGGGTTACGCGGGTCTCTCGAGGCAGCTATGGATAGTGATTGGACTCCTAGAACACCATTCACGGGAAGAGAGTTCACAAAGTTGTTATCAGACTCTTGGTGAATGATATTTATGGCCTGTCTGTACGCTGTCCTGTGCAGCGATTCTTGTCTGTATTGCTGTATGGAGTCGCGTTAGTCAATTAATCCCTTCCCGATGTGCTTAACTGGTGGTTCAACTTCCAATAAGTGTCTGTTGAGATGATCCCGACCGTAGTTTCCCAGCAGATATTGCTTACACAGCATAACATTATGTTCCTTAACTAGGAGCATAGATGTTTTACTGTGTAAGTGGTGCTCCGGCGCCATCAGACGTTTCCCGTCATGGTCCGAAGGGCGATATTCTAAGTTAATACGGGAACCACTTTTTCTTCCGAGAAGTGGACGTGGGACCGATCCATTCTAAAAAATCTCAAGTTTTGCTCTATTTACTTTTTATTGATAATAGGATATACTTGAAATTTAGTACACAAGAAGCCTTTTGCCTAAATTAGCAGAGCGAACACTATTTCTTCAGAGAGATGATTCTAGAACTGATCTATTCAGAAAAACGAGCTTATTGCTATGTTTACTAAACATTTAGTTCGATTCACTTGAAATTCAATGTGTTGGTATGATTTTTTTTAGATTAGCATAAATATTATAGTTTTCTAAAATGGGGATCACAGATTAGCAGATTGACGGGAATAGCCTTGATTCGAATAAAAATGTATAGATCGTTTGTAGATCGTTGCTAGTATACAGTTTGATTTACGATTAGATTACATCTATATGGTTTCGAATTATTTTTAGTCTTCCATTTTTATTGTGAACAATCGCAGACCAAAGCGGAGCCGTTTGACTTGCTTCGAGGTAAACATATTTACATTATCTTAGAACACTTTGAGTGGCGACTAAGCTCTCAAAGATCATTCACTTCGCATATACTATTTACTAGTTAGAACAATTCAGTTGAGAGTTAAAATACTTCAGCAATATTTTTCATTGTAAAAACAATTACTTCAAGGATTACAAATTTAATTCCAAAGCCTTATATTCGCTTTTAATACTCGTAGTCAGTTCACAATTATCAAATACACATAAACACTCAGAGTCAAACAATTGACTTATGCCAAAAAAAATTCACATTATTTACTTATGCCTTTTTTCCTAATGCACGAAAATGAAACCACAAGGACAATGAAATTTTTTATTTACATATACACACTCGTACGAGTATATACATGTCCGTGCGCCTTGTACAACAACACGGCATTCAATCAAAAACTTAGGTAAACAACAGAAACCCAAAAAAAATAAAAATAAAAAATAAAAATAAAAAAAATTTGGAAGGAAAATCGCTTGTCATCCATGACCACCAACCGAGCTAAATCGTATGTCTAATCCATCATAAAGATACGCGCCAACAGACATGCCGCACTGGACAATGGATAATGCCAAAATGCAAAACTTGGACAGAGCGATTACGTACGGTGAGAAAAGGGGTGTATGTACGTGAGTTAAGAGGACAGGAATAAGCACTAAAAGCGGGAACAATTGCAGGGATATGCAATATCCATGTCATTGTGCTTGCATAAATAATATTTATTTTTGTGCACGCCAAGTGGTCTGTAGGAATTTCTCAACGAAGGAGTAATACATTTTTTGAAGCACGGAAATCTTAAAGCAAACTGAGGTTTTGACGCATTTACCTCTGCTCTGGTCACTTTCAGACTGTACTATCCGTTAGTTTATAAAATATAAGTCATGTCAAAATATTGCTTTTGTCGCATCGTTCTGAGGTTACATTATTTCGATCCAGGGTTCTCGAGCTTTATTTTTGGTAGCTTGATGATGTATATCAAACTCTTTTTTTCACTTTCCGCAAACTTTTCTAATTTAATTTTTTTTTATCCACTCACAAGTTTCTTTCCCGTGGCCAAAACTGAGCTCGATCTTATTGAGGTATTAAGGCCTACATAGTCTATTTCTCTCACTCTACAACACCCTCCATCGAAATCATCGTTCATTCAGATTTACTGATTGTTCTATGATCATTGTTACGTCTTTAATAGTAAATTATTAAAGTTTTTCAACTGCCCCGTTGAAGATAGTTTTTAAAACTAAACTTTCTAGGCTGGTGGAAAATTGGTTTTTACATTAGAGCGGAACATTCTGAACTCAGATACCATTGAAAATACAATGTGGTGCTCACGCACACTTTGCCTCTCAAATTACTTAATATGATAACTGGACCGTGAAAGGAAAAGAAAGTTCAGAAAACTTCTTCACGACTCCAGCCACAATCAATAGCTTTGTGGATGAGCTTTGTCAAAAACTCTCCAGAGACTCCAGACTCAAACAGACTAAATTAAGGAAACGTTGCATAAATTACATCGAAGCATATCCTCTGTTAGAGCTCCACATCATTCGACGAGAGGTCATTGGATGCATAACTTTATAAAAATAAACCGTGAGCGATCAGAAAAGCTTAGACAACAATATGTTGTATCGATTCTTATACTATTATCAAGTTGATTTCAGTAGATTGGCACCAGAAATGGATTGTCTATAACCAAATTCAACAAGAACTAAAGGATATTATTCTGAGATCACTTTTCTTTAATATTTTCGGTTAAGAATCTGTATTAATAAAATCAAAAACAGTAGAGAATTGCCGCAGATCACCTAATGTGATGGCTAAGCAGTTCTCTTTCAACTTAGTATGGGTGCCTGGGCATAGTAACATACCGGGTTTCACCATATTGGAAGAATTAAGCACACCGCTTACTATAAGAGAATTCAGTGATGAATAACCCAAGATAGAAAGTTTAAAGAGTTCAGTATAGTATGGCCAGCTTGGAATAAAAGAATGTTACGAGAGCTTATCACACCAAAACGAAAGATAAAATTATGGGTCTTATTCTGCAGAGCATCTCGTAGCTTTTGTTGAGTTACTTAACCGAGGTGGAGAGAATTATAATATTGCATTCTCATTATTTTGAACAGTATGAAAGAAGTAAAACTTAGATGTTTCTAGGTTTACTAAGGGCTTTTGACTCTCAACTAAATGTGCTGAATTTTAAAATGTTCTCTCTGATGGTATGATGATAAGATCCTTCGAATAATACACTAGATATCTGCTGTAAGCACCTGGGGTAGTATATTCGTCAAAGTGACCCACAGTTAAGTGACACCAGTTACCAACTTTTGCTGTATCACATGTGATTTTATGAATAATCATATCTTCTTCACATACATGCCATCTTTTGCTCAGTTTATGCCTCAACCAAGTAAGTAACTTCTGGTTCATTTACAGTGAAGCAATTGACGAGTTCAATTTGTTGGTATTTGCATTATTGAAAGGTCGAGAGCGTATCCTCGTTTATGCATGGATCAACCGATTAACCCATGACATATGTCGGAAAGAAGGAAGTTAGACTGATGGGTTTACAAGTTTTCTGAACAGAGAGTCACTTGGGCTTTTGTCACCTGCTGGGTGCGTATGCCAGCAGTTTACATCGAGGCAAGCCTTTATTTTAACAAATCTCACTCATTTTGCAGACCAAGAACAGAGTAGGGGAAATTCAACAAGGCCATGGAAAATTCGAGAAATTTGTAACGCAGAAACCAACTCATATTTCTTTGAATAAGTCTTAAGCTGTTCTTGAAAACAATTTTTCTAAAGAAGACTAGTTTTATAAAAATAAAGGGTGATCCAAGAAGAGGTCCTTTTTTCCATAGCCCTTTTTTAACAGATCACGCGTGAGTCGCGCAAAGCTATCATGTTCAGTATTGCTTGGTATTTCATCGCCGAAAGTCTTACGCCTGAACAACGTTTACAAATCATTCAACTTTATTACGAAAATTCACGTTCTGATTCACGCATGATCGGCCTACTGAGCATACTATTCGCAACACCATCACCCATATTGAGGCGCAGCATTCATTATTGGATGATATTCGACCGAATAGATCACGTCCAGCATGCAGTGAAGAAAATATAGCGGCCGTTGATGAGAGTGTACACGAACACTGTGGAGAGTCGATTCGGCGCCGCTCGCGGTAACTCGGACTGACTTATGGAACGACTTGGCACATTTTACGTCGAGATCTTAAACTGAAAGCGTACAAAATACAGTTTGTGCAAGAACTGAAGCCGCTCGACCATCCCAAGCGACATCGCTTCGCTCTATGGGCTTTTGAAAAGTTTAAAGAAGATCCGACGTTTTCGAGCCAAATCTTGTTCAACGATGAGACCCATTTCTGGCTCAATGCGTATGCAAACAAGCAAAATTGCCACATTTGGGACAAAGAGCAACCTGAAGAGATTCAAGAGCAGCCGTTTTATGCAGAAAAAACCGGTTTCAAAAATGATGCCGGTGAGAACGTTACCGCCTATGGCGACCGTTATCGCGCCATGATAACCAACTATTTGATGCCTCAAGTTGAAGCTCGTGATCTCAGCGACATTTGGTTTCAACAAGACGGCGCCACTTCCCACACATCGCATCAATTAATAGATTTACTTGGAGAACACTTCGGTTAGCAGATAATTTCACGGTAATTGGGCCGGTCAATTGGCCACCAAGATCGTGTGGTTTCACACCGTCAGACTTTTTTCCTGTAGGGATATGTAAAGCCTAAAGTCTATGCGCGTCACTCGCCAGTTACCAGTCGCAATGCTCGAACGAGTCATCGAAAATTGGACTCAACGAATGGACCTTCTGAGTAGTAGCCGCGGCCAACATTTTAAAAAGATAATCCTCACAAAATATATGACAAAGAATGTTCTTTCGAATGATAGTAAACATTCCCCATTAAATTAAAATTTTCTGTATTTTTTTCTTTTAAAAAGTAGGGAACCTCGAAATGGATCAATCTTTAAATGAATAAACTCAATATATTAGGTTTGTGTTAATTGTTTAAAAAAGTTAACCATTTAATTGTTAGTCGTTAATGGAATTAATCCCATTTTTTAACTCATTTCTACTTATTCATCAAATCTTATGGGTTTTAGTTTGAATACCAAGGATATAAACTTTGAACAGAAAATCTAGTAATTTGATCCATAGTGCATAGCAAAAAACTATTATGTTCTAAATAAAAAAATTTTTAACTCCATATAACCGAAAAAATTTCCTATAGGGGCATATGCTTGAGAAAATATTTTTAAAAAAAACTGCACTACTTTAAGGGACAGTAAGTAGTAAATAGCGTTATATCCTTTCGATGAATGTGGTCAGAAGATATTAGACCGAATAGAAAGCAAATATATTTTGCATCGAGAATTTATGGAAAAAGTTATTGGAAGCGACGATGACAAGCAGAAGACTCAAAGCAAAAAAAAAAAATGTTTAGGAAAAATGCAGGTAAGGATATCAAAGGAATATTAAAATGTCCATAGGCCAAAGGAAAAGAAAAGAAAAGACAAATTTGAAGCAAGAAAAAGAAAACGAATTTCGCTCGGTGGATTTTGGGCAGTCTGAGATTACCGTTCAGCTGTGTTGACAAACTTCACAACCAACCGCAATAAGCGAGTGCCGCAAGTGATTTTTCTGACCTCTGTGCAGGCGCTGTTGCTGTTGTTGCCTACACAGGCAGAAGAACAGTACAGACAATAAATTTTTGGAAATGTTTGCCTGACATTTTTGACTCACAATTTTTTGTTGATTTTTTTTTTAGTTGCTTTCTCTCTCACACTACCTAAGCTTTTTGAATTTAACTCTTTCACTTGCCGTTTTCTTTTTTCTTCAATTCTCCAAATAGGCTCGTATTTACATATAACCAAAGTGTGAATGATGAATTTCCCTAAATGATTTCATGGCTCAATTGCAAGTTGGCAAATGCTGAACATTAGAAAACAATGTTATTGTTGTTGTTATTGTTGTTATAGTTGTATTGTTGTCATATCTAATATCAACCAGTTCGTACAACCAACCGATCAAATAGCCGGCCCAACCACCGACGCATTGAACCGTGGTCGAACTGTTGCCACTAAGTTGCTTGCGAGCGACGAAGTGACGCAGCCACTGCCACGTGCTTTTTCAAAATCTGTTGCTGCTTTAACCAGGTACTGCGCGTGTGCAACACTGCACGCACAAATACATAGCAACGAGCAGTAGTAAAATCTTTTTCGGTAAATAATTTGTGGGGTTGTTGCTCGAGCAGCCGGCTTCACACACACACACACAGACAGTGTGTCTTACGCCCACAATTGAAGCTGGCGCATGCATAACATACATTCCCGGCAATACTAACATACAACATCTTCATCATCACCATCATCATCATCTTCACCACCATCGTCATAATCAACCTCATTGTTGACGTTATCGTAAGCGGAGCAGCACCGAAATATCGTATGAAAATTGGGGGTTGTAAAATGCCTGCAAACACTCGCACACACTCGCGCACACACAAAATTTTCTCAACTTCAGCTTTGTCGTCTTGTATTTTGGGTGTTTGAGTCTATGCCTTTTTCGGGGGCTAGCTCAATCGCTGTACGATGTCAGCGTCAGCGTCAACTTCGTCACTTTTCTCGTCTACTCTATGCTGCTGCTGCTGCTGTACATTGCCTCTGTATGTGGTTGTGTGTGTTGTTGTTCGTTCGTTGTTTTCATTGTTAGTGAAAAACGAACGGTTTGTCATTCGTTTCGCAACATTCAACGCGGAAGTATCACGTGTGGCAGCAACGCGCAGCATTTACTATTAAATGGCGTTAACTTGAAAATTTTGAGCGCGTGAAAATCTGTTTTTGAACTGAACGTGAGTGTTTTTCTAGTAGAGCTGTGAGTTTTTTGGCGGAATAGTGGAAAAGTGTTGTGGCATCCTCACAAATATATACATATATATATATGTATATATATGTTGAAACATTTTTATGTTATAAAGGCAAAGAGGCAAGCAACCTACGGAGTTGTAGATAGAAAAAAAATATTTAAAACTATTTCGAGGCAAATTTTTGAGTATTAAATTCAACTACACAGAAATAATATTAAAAACTGTCTCGTGGAAAAAGCACTTATTAAATATAACTATATAGAGAATTATTTTTTTAATTAAAAAGAAAATCCATATATATTTTTCAGATCTCAAATAAAAATAATAGAAAAGAAAATATGTTAAATAATTATAAACTAAAAATTATTTTAAAAAAATTAAACCTTTCATAATAGTAGCAAATAATATTGCCTCACAATTTAAATTTAAACATTAATTACTTATATAATAAATTGTTTAAGATCTAAAAATTACCAAGTAATATATGAAGTGAGGTTAAGTCAAACTTTTACGGCTAGACGAAAACTTATCCAAACAAAGCGCTCAAAAAAATTATCAATAAAACAAAATCAAGTAAAAGAAGATAAAATAATATTAAATAAAATGAAAAATACAAAAATACAATTAAATATAACTAAATACTAAAAAAAAATCAGAAAGGGTAAAATAAAATAAAGAAAATTCTTTAAATTTATAACAAAATAAAACAAAAAAATTTATAATATAACAAATATATATTAAATGAAATTAAAAGAAATTAATACAATAAAAATATTAAACTAAATAAATTAACACACCATAATAAGATGAAATTTAATAAAAGCAATAAATAAAATTTAAAAAAATAAGAAAATAAAAATAAAAACAGAAAAATTTATAAATTAAATAAAATTGAATATAAATATTTTTAATAAAAAAATAATGTGTTTAAACTGAAAAAAATGAAACTAATTAAAATAAAAAGCACGATAAGGAAATTAAATTAAATAAAAGTAAAAAATTTAATATTATTATTATTATTATTAATCCCAACGGTTTACCCACCTCCCGCCCAACCGCACGAGGGGCGCTGTGCGCATAATGTGCGAAACTTGTTTTATTTTTCATCAATACCGAGTCACGATGAGGAGAGGTTTGTTTAGTGTCGAGAACTAAAAGAGTTCAGCTACAGAGCATCAGCTGATTTTTAAGAATTAATTCAAATATAAAATGTAATGTAACGATTAGTTGAGAGTCGACAAAATAGTTTTCTTAATATAAAAAAAGCGAGTCAGATATGTCAAATGTGCTTGAATGAGAGTTGAAATCAAGACACAAACAATGCAAAGGCTCGTGAAATTCAAATTTCGTTTTACAAGTTTTCAGAAACAAGTGACAAAAATGTCTGGACATTCTGAACGGAACATTAAATTTGATTTCAGAGAGAATAAGGGGGCTGGAAATTGAACGTGTTATTATTTTAAACATGAAAATTACACCAAGCATTTCCCAACGACTGGCGAGAGTAGAGAGATTGATAAATTTCAGATGACTAGTATAAGGAGGAAGATTGTACTGAGAGTCCCAATGCAAATTTCTTTAGGAAAATAGGAGGAATTGTTTTTGAATAGACTCTAACCTGTCAGAGTAGATTTGATATCTCGTGTTCCAAATCGCCGAGCCGTATTCAAGGATAGATCTTACTAATCTTATATACAGAACTTTAGTAACATAAGGATCATTAAACTCCTTTGACCAACGTTTTACAAAAGCCAAGATGCCTTTGGCTTTGTCCACTATCACACCAATGTGATGTGTGGAGTTCAATTTAGGGTCCATAGTGATCCCAAAGTCAATAACACGGTGAACTTGCTCCAAACTGTAATTATCTGTAGTGTAAGTATTTGTCTGTGTGGATCTTCGGGAGAAACACATAACTTTACATTTTTTAAGATTGAGGGGATCCGATTTATTTTACACCATTCAACCATTCCGTTTATGTCTGTTTGCAGTAAGAAACCTTCCATTTGCCGAAGTGTAAGATTTATAAAGTTTTACATCATCCGCATATATTAAGGGCTTTGAAAAATTTATAAGAGAAGATATATCTTTATAAATAGTGAAAATAAAATCGGGCCTAGTTGACTACCCGAGATTGGTTGAGGTACTCCTGAAGAAAGATTACCGGTATCTCAAATGGAGTTTTTAAATAATATTCTTTGAGATCATACGGATATGTGGAGATCCATTGCAAACATTTCATAAAATAAAAAATAAAAACGAAAAAATAACAGATATTTTACAAAAATATAAATTAAATTTAAAATTAAATTAAATTAATAAAATGAAATAGAAATAAAGAAAACAATTAAAAAATTTATTGTATTAAAAAAAAAATTAATACAATACAAAATGTAACATCATAAAATAAAATAAAATAAAATAAAATGAAAAACAATTAAATTAATATAAAAAATTTAAGAAAATGAAATACATGGATTCAAATAAAATAAATAGCAAGAAGCAAACAAAAAACACAACATAGTTAAAAAAAATAGTAAGAAATTAATCTCGAATGAATTAAAATAGAATAAAATACAAAACAAACTATACAACAATGTATACTATACAAAATAGAACAAGGTAAAATGCATGTAATAAAATATTAACGATATGAATTTATTTTTTAATATATGATTAAAAAAAAATAAAAAAAATTAACATACGAATGAAATGATATACAATTAAATTAAATTTAAAAAAATTAAATATAATAATAAAAATAGAACGAAATAAAATAAAAACAAAAACAAAAATAAAAATGAAATAATAAAAAATTTAATTAAATAAAAAAATTAAATGTAAAATTAAATTATATAAAAAAATTAAATATAATAATTAAAATAAATTTAAAAAATTAAATATAATAATAAAAGTAAAATGAAATAAAATAAAGCAAAGAAAAATAAAATAATAAAAAATTTAATTAAACAAAAAAAATTATATATAAATTGAAATAAAATAAAACAAAGTAGAATAACTAATATAACATTAAATTAAATAAAAAATTTAAATATAATAATAAAAATAAAATAAAATAAAATAAAATAAAGTAAAATAATATATTATAAAATTAAATTAAGTAAAAAAGAATTAAATTTAATAATTAAAATAAAATGAAAAATAAAAGTAAAAAAGTCAAATTAAATGAAATGAAGTAAACTCAAATAAAATTCAATTAAATCGAAGTAAATAAAAAAAAATTAAAGTAATTTAAATGAAAGTAAGCTAAACAAAAAACATAAAACAAAAGAAATAAAAATAGAATATCATAAAATAAAATATTTTAAAGTCAAATAAACTAAAATCAATAGCAAAAAAATAAATCCAAACTAAATAAATTAAAATAAATACCATAAAATAAAATTAAAAACATAAAACTAAAGAATAAAATGAAACAAAAAATAATAATTAAAATTAATTAAAATAAAAAAACAACCAAAAAATATAATATGATTAAATGAATTAAATAAGATTTGTAATAGTAAAAGTATAGAATAAAATAGAAGTAAAATAAAACTAAATAAAAGAAAAATATAAATAAATAAAAAATTAAATTAAATTAAAAGATTTTTTGTGCATTTTCATTTTTTTAGTTAAATTTTCATATCAAAACAAGCTTTTTTATTCTTAAAAATTTTTTTTTTAAATTTAATTAAAATTAAAAATTAAATTTTATTAAAAAAAATTCTTCAAAAATAGCTTTTTAGTACTTTTTTATCACATTCATAGCAAAGAATGTGTAATACAAGCTATATAATATACTTATTGAAAACCCTTGTTAATTGCATTAAATTCATTGCCAACATTAAAATAAAACAAAACTTAGCAGCAACAAAGCAATTTAATTGTAATTTCTAATTTATTGTGCATAATTTTCTATTTGAAATATACAACGCTTAAGTCTCTTTGCCTTCGCGCTTTTCTCGCGCCAATTAACGCCGACAAAAACAACTAAAGAAAAAAAACAACAACAAAAATTAATTAAAAAATTCAATGAACAAAAACAAATTAACAAAAGAAACGCAAAAGAAAAACTTACGACAAATGAGCGAAAACGAAACAGTTACTCAAACCCAATTTTTGTTGCCACAATTAACTGATATGCATATGTATAAGTGCATGGAAATCGACATTATATGTTAATAGCCGGAAAAGCCCGACAATAAAATTTAGTACAAAATAAATAGCGAAATTAAAAAGCAATTTCCAAACAAAATAAAATAGAAACAAAAACAAAAGTGTGTAATACTTAAAAATAAGTGTTAAAATCGCACATACATATGTATATATAAGTACATATAAACATAAAACAGAATAGATTTACAAAATTATAAAACAAAATAAAATATAAATTCAAAAAAAAACTTTAAAAACTCCAAAAGCAAATCCCACTGGAAAAACAACGAGCACGAATCTAAGTAACAACAAAAATTACAAATAAATATTTAGTATATAACAACAATAAAAATAAAATTGAGTGCTTCAAAAAAGCCACCCACCAAATAAGCGCAAACAACACAACATCAGCGTCGCTGAACGCTACTAACGCTTACAGCGCACCTTTAAAGCAGCGCGCATTAATGCAACAACAAACACACACAATTAGTTCTACATACTAGGAAACATATGTATGTATGTATATTTACATGTTCATATATACGTATGTAGTTTTTTGTCATTTGAACCGCTGCAGCAGCGCTCAATTATAGCGTCGCGCATCAATGACACCACACAGCGTTGTTGCAACAAAACGCCCCCAAACCTAAGCCAGAAACAGAAAAAAAAAACCAAACACACTCGTATCTTAGAATTACGTCCGAAAAAAGTCTACTACTCAATGATCACATCACATCACTTCACTCCATCCATATTCACTGAGAATTTGAGTGCGACGTACGCCTCCCGATGACTTAATCGACGCAAATTTCATATTGTTGTTGCTTTCGGCCAACAAAAAAAAACACATATCACTTTACAGTCACGATATTTGGAGTACCCAAATGCATACATACATGCATGCAAGTATCTTTATATGTAGTTTGTACTCGTATGTACCTTTATGCGCCAACTGTTTGACTGCATGGTCCGCTGATTGATTGACTGACTCTGGCTGGTTGGTGATCAAGCCTCGCGCCTGGTCTAGGGCACAGTGCCGGTCGGTCGGTCGGTCGGTCGGTCTCTCAGTGTTATTTGCAGTTAGTGTGTTGTATCTAGTACATATGTGTGTATACATCATTGCAGTTTTGTGTTGTTGCACCGATTTGGTGGCGTTTTAATTGCAAGTACAAACTGACTTTATTGTGAATGAAATACATGCACGCATACATACATATATACATTTACATTAATAGAAAAACGTGACACAAATAGAAACAATTTGTGAGAAGTGAATAAGACTTTGATGGGTTTTAATGAAAAACGAATGATTTAAATTAAAAATGAGCACAAATAATATAAAAAATTAAATTAAATAAAACGGAAAGAAAATAAAATAAAATAAAATAACAAACTGATATAAAATGGGATGAAATAAAATAATATAAGCTAAAAACAAATTAAATTAAATAAAGCAATATGAAATTTAAAAAAAGAAAACATAAAATAAAAATCGTAAATTAAATTAAATTTAATGAAATAAATAAAAGTAAAATTAAGAAAATAATTTCAAAAAAATTTAAAATATAATGTAAGGAAAAAAATATAATTAAATTTAGTTAATTTAAATTAAATTAAGATGGCTTTTAATAAAATAAAACAATTTTAATTAATATAAAAAAATAAAAGGAAATAAAAAATAAATAAACGAAAAACAAATTAAATTATAATATTATAGTAAAATGAAAATTAAATTAAATATAAAATAAAATAATATAATAATAAAAGTGAAAATATATAATATAAAATAGAATAAAATAAAACAAAATTAAATATATGTATATATATTATAATTAAATCTGATCAAAATAATGTATAAAAAAAATGTAATAAAAGAAAGTAAAACGAAATTTCAAAAACAAATTTAAAAAGATAAACAAAAATAAATTGAAATAAAATAGTATAAATTAAAAAATTATAAAAAATGGAAAATAAAATAAAATAAAAAATTAAATAATATAAAATAAAAAAATAAAATGAAATAAAAAATGACGTGAAATACAATTAAATTATTTGAATAGAATAATAAGGAATATAAAATATATACTGTAATTAAAGAATTAAAATTAAAATAAAAAAAATTAATCAAAAAAAATAAACTCACAAAATGAAGTAAAAGAAATACTAAAATAAAACAAAATAAAATTTAATAAATTAAGGTTTGTTTCAGAGGTTAGAAAAAAAAGGAATTTCCCCTTTTTTATATATGCAATCATATATTTTATTCAAACAATTCACCATATGAAAGATATATATTTAAACAGTATTTTGTGAAATTTTTATTCAAAAATTCCGAAAACTCAGCCGTTGGTACCTCATCTCCCTTGCCGTCTCAAAATAAAATGCTCTCGCCGTGAACAGCATTAACTCATTACTGCTACATCTAAAATCAAAAAACCAAAAATTATTCGTTAATACATGGATAAATCTCGTTACTCGACGAAGGAAGAAATAAAAAAGTTAAATTTGAATTTTTAACAGACCTTGAACTAAAAACACGTTTTTCGATCAAATTTTCGTCATGCATTGGCTAAAAAAATATTATTTTTAATAAAAAATAAAAAAATATCCTGCGTTCTATCACTAAATAATCTTATTACAAAGATGTGTGCCGAATTTGAACAAAATCGCTTTATAACTTTTCGAGAAATCGTGTTCACTGACTTAAAAAATAGAGTTTTGAGATAAACGCGTTTAAAGTTTTAAATTGGCACAGACATAGCCTGATGGGCGGAACTTCCGAAGGGTCTATCTCTTAGAATTTTACTCTGATCGATTTGAAATTTTAGGAGAATATTTTTAAAAATATTGTAGAAATTAATAAGACAAAACAAATCGATTTTTTTAAATTTCCAAACCCCTTAATATAAAGGAAATAAAATAACAAGCTTAAGATAAAAATTAAAAAATTAAAAATAATTAAAGTAGATAAAATAAAATCAAATGAAATAAAATAAAATAATGTAAATTAAGAAAAATTAAACAATACCAAATAATTTAAAAAAATTAATCAAAATAAAGTAAAAACATTAAATATATTATAATAAGAGCAAAATAAAATAAAATTAGAGACAATAAATTAAATTAATATATTGAGCTTAATTAAATTAAATTATATTAAAGATATAAAATACAATTGAAATAAATAAAAATGAATAAATAAAATAAATAAACGTAAAATATGACTAAATTATTATAAAATAAATTAAAATAATATAAATAACCAAAAGTTTAAAACAAATAAAATGAAACTACATTAAATTCAATTAAAAATTAAAATATAAATTTTATGAAAATAGAGAACGATATTTCTATGCTCAGGTAAGTGGCACCATATTACAAATTTTATTTAGTAAAAAGTACTCCTCCGTTATTCCTAAAGGACTGGAATGCCTATCAGAAAAGAAAAAAATTACCAAAAAATATTTGAAAAGTGTAAAATTTAAAGATTTCCAAAATAAACGTAAATAAAATGCATTTAAACAAATTTTTTTTTTTTCATGAAATTATTATTTTTTTTTCTAATTATAAAGTTTGAATCTTGGCAATATATGTGAAACACTACAACATTCAAATAAACCGCCTCATGAATTTTTGCAGACTTTGATCCGTTTGAGGTAATTTTCGACCACTTTTTTGCCACATAATTAACGAATGTTTGTTGTCAAGGGTTTGTCTGCTTATATACGGTCATTCGCGTAGCCCTAAAAAAAGTCCAACGGTGTCAAATCTCACGATCCCTCTGGCCGGGAAATTTCTCACGCAATAAAGCCATATTCACTCGTGCTGCGTGGCATGTGGCACCATCTTGTTGGAACAACATATTATTCAAGTCATGTTCTTCAATTGCCGGCCAAAATACGTCGGTTATCATACGACCATAATGCTCTGAATCAACAGTGACAGTTTTGCCGTTATCGTTTTCAAAAAAGAAGTAAGGTCCAATCACACCTCCACACCAAAGAGCGCACCAGACAATAAGATTGTTCTCTTCAATTATTTGAGTATACTCAAGTTAGAAATGTGTCTCGTCGCTGAAGACAATTCTGTATGCAAATCGCGGTCCACTGCTTGCTGTTCAAGTACTCAATCGATGCAACAACGGCATTGTGAATGGTTATTTGGCTTCAGTTGTTTGTGTAGGCTGTACCTTA
Organism: Neoceratitis asiatica; assembly: GCA_030068015.2. Classification (NCBI taxonomy): domain Eukaryota; kingdom Metazoa; phylum Arthropoda; class Insecta; order Diptera; family Tephritidae; genus Neoceratitis; species Neoceratitis asiatica. The sequence goes on along the minus strand of CM061525.1, from coordinate 34,884,947 downwards.
TGTGGATGTAGGCTTAAGTCCAAGTGCAAAATACACCATAATGTGTCGTAAGAAAGTCCCAGCTCCTGAGAATGTCGAGGAATAGACACATTCGGCTATTCGGCTACATTTTCATTTACAGCAGCGACATTTGAGGTGGAAAGAGCAAAACGATCATGCACAGCCCTTAGAATATATATAACCAATCCAGTCTCTTCAAATTTCTTTAAAACTTTACCAATTGCTTGAGTAGTTGGACAATTATGTGCATCTTAATCTCTTCCTAAAGCACGAAACGTGGCTACGGTTGAATCAACATTTTTAACGCGTTGTGCGGTTGTTAAGCGATCCGTTTTCGGAAATGCCAGACTTTTAAACGAAACAAAACATGTTTGGTTTGACAGTTATGTTTGACAGTTGCCAAAATACAGTCCTGCACTTTCTAAACAACTAAATGGGTAACCCTGAAGTTTTGTACTTTCAATTCTCCGATTATATAAAATTTTAACCATTTTAGAGATAAATTTCAAGTTGTTCATTTAATTATAGAAATAGGAATACCAATTCAGTACTCAATATCTTATCTGGATTTACATTAAATACTATAGTGTATTCTAGAAAATGTTGTCAACGAAACAAAATTTTTCAGTACACACTTAGTTGTTTGATATTTTATGTATTTCGCTGAGTTTTATCATGCATCTATGCATCCATCCATTTAATTATCGAATCATTGACAATGGTCTGGTGATTCAGTGATTTGCTTAGCTTAACTAAGCCTTACTAGAGACTTACTTAGTGCAGTACACGGTTTAACAATTTTTTTTCACATTAATACTACTACTAACGTATGTATGTACAATATATAAAAGTATTTAATTTTTTGTTGTTTTTCTGTAATTTTTTTTGTTTTTTTTGTTTGTTTTTTAGACTTTGCTATTCGGTACAATGCTGTACTGTGCAGCGATGCGATATCAAATTCCGTCTGCAATAGACCGGAACGTATGTAGTACGAATATACTCATATTTGTATGTACAGATATGTACTAGAAGGGATGTCGAATGGGTGCGTTTCAATAGTGATAAATACCAATAAGGCGCACACATACATATGCATTTATGTATGTTTATATTTGCATATAATTTTGTTTGCGCTAGTGATTAGTTTATATCTACATACATACAGTGTCGGACAAAAGTCTACATACGCCGCCTGTACTCGTTGTGTAGAAAGTACCATCACTTTGCTGAAAAATGTAGGTAATATTTTAAATCATCTTCTGATCACATGTATTTATTAAAACAAATCCATGCTCTAACATAAAATAAAACAATTATGGTGAAAAACACAAAAATGTCCTTGACAAAATCTACAAACACCACAGGTTTACTAGCAGTTATGTCGATATGCTGTGTTGCTATGGCGGCTAGGTACCCTTTTTTACTATTTTCTTTTAATTATGTTTTCTAATTTGCTAGTATTGATTTTAGTTGTGATTTAAACACATTAGCATCAACGATGGCTCCCCGAAAAGAAAAATCGATGACGTAAGAAACTATGTTATTCAGCACAGAAAAGAGAAGAACTCGTATGGTGAAATTTCAAAAATTTTAATCTGAAGCCCACCAAAGGTACAGACCATTATAAAAAACTTTGGAAAAAAATGGATCCACCGAAAAATAGCCGCGTGTTGGCCGCCCGAAGAAACTAATTCGAAGAGACATCAGCTTTATTCTGAAGGAAGTGAATGATGATTCTAAAGTTACTGCTCCAAAAACAGCCGAAAACATCGCAAACTCATCAAAAAGGTATGTCCATCCAAGAACAATTCGAAGAGATTTGAACGATAACGGCTTCCACAGTAGAACGCCACGTAAAACCCCTCTTATTTCTGAAAAAAAAAATCGTAAACTTTGCTTGAAGTTTAGACAAGGGAATGGATTTTGAGCAAAAAGTCTTGCTTACAGACAAATCGAAGTTCAATATATTCGGCAGCAATGGAAGAACAAAAGTTTGGCGAAAAGAAAACACTGCACTTAACACCCAAAAATATAGTACCACCAGTGAAGCATAGTGGCGGCAACGTAATGGTTTGGGGAGCGGTTACGGCATATGGAGTTTGAAAGCTTGTTTTTATTGAGGGTAATATGGATCGGTGGAAATATAAGTCATTCTTGGAAGCTAATCTGAAGCCTTCGTTGGACAGTTAGGAGCTTGGCGCAGGCTGGATCTTTGAACAGGATAACGATTCAAAGCAGCCGGCCCATATTGTGTAGGATTGGTTGCTTTATCATGCTCCAAGCAACTACACACACCAAAACAAAGCCCAGAATTGAGTGTTATTGAACATGTATGAGAGATTATGAAGCGAAAAAATAGAAAAGATCAGATTTCCAGCTCAGAATTACTCAAAGAACGTCTTATTGAAGCTTGGGGCAGTATTACTCCCTCAGAATTGACAAATTTAGTAGCTTCGATGCCACGACGGCTTCCAGTTGTTATTGATGCGAACGGTGGACCAACTAAATACTAAAAAGATCAGGTTACCTGATATTAATCAAAGTTCCTGAGCTAAGATAAGTTTTGTATGTACTGTATGTAGACTTTTGTCATTGTCGGATGTATTTTTTTTTTGTCATAGCTTTAATATTTCATGTTAAAAATGATTTTTTTCTGGTTTTTCATGATAAGGGTAAATAGTTGAAATAAACTGTATCGTTAAATTTCCCAATAAACTTTTTGGACTTTCAATTCAACGAAAACAGGGGGTGTATGTAGACTTTTGTCCGCCACTGTACGTATTGGCGCTGCGGCATGACGTGGCGTTTAAGGGTGGTGTTCGCTTGGTTGTTGAAAAACCAAAACTACACTTAATGGCTTTTAGATATCCGAACGTGCTAAGTATTAGAGGGAAAGCGAGGCTTTGAAGTGAACGCCGTTTTAAAGTAATGTTTCGTTTGCAAGAGAGAGAGGGAAAAGGAGTGAAGGCTGACAAAAGAAAATCTTCAGTAACCAGGTGTATAAAAGATCGTCTTTATAGACCGACGCATTAACCCTTTAAACTGTTTCCTTAATTTTAATTTTTTATTTTTTTTTTTAAGTTTTTTTATATAAATTTTTTTTTTTTTTTTGCTTTGTGAATCTTGAATTTAACATTGTCTATGTATGCTAAGGTTTTTTAGTAAATTAATTTTTAATTTTTTTTTACTTTTTTTTTTTGTGTACTTATTGCTAAGCATTTTTAATAATTTTTTACACCAAATTTCCAGAAAAATTTCAATTGCCATTTTTTTTCAATTTCTTTCTTTTTCTTATTTATCTGGATTTTGTCCTTATTTATTTTTTACTTTTTTCAGTTTTTTTTTTTTTAAATAAATTCTCAATATGTTTTTTTAACCGTTACTTTAATTGTCCTACGAAAATTACCGACTTCCTATTTTCCCTCAACAGTCAAATGTTAAATCCATTTTCGTTTAATATATACTTATATGTACTCGTGCATAGATAAATATGTATATACTAGTACTTTCCTCCATTTTTTTCAACTCTCCATTGTCCATCAAATGCACCTTTAGTGGCATCTTGGCTTTGCCAACTCATGTCGCTCTTAATTTTATTGATTGTCTATCCAATTGCTAATGGCCTTAATTTCTAGTTTCACAGCACACCATTCGCATTGAGTCCCAAACATGCGCATGCACATTTACATATATTTACACACACTATCATTTAAGTGGGTATAGAAAATACCTGTGATACATCAACTTCCCGACTAACGGTCTCACAGACTTTCTCCATGCCATCCGCCCACCTCTCACTTCTCCCTCATTCCCAAGCATGCTAAGCACAACTTAAGTGCTCAATTTGTTTGAGCTGGAACAATGAATGACTTTGGGGACCACTTTTGCTTAAATACTTTTGGGCAAAGAATGCTATTGTGTTGTTGATGTTGTTGCTTGTTCGTGGACTACTAATAGTATAGACAAGCAAAATGTATGCAAAGGCGTGTATTCATTGGTTCGTTGAAGATGCGCTTCATTTGGCGTAAGCTATTTTACTTTGAGCTTAATATGAGAGTCAAGCGTATGTATATGTATATGAGTTGTATAGGGTGTTTTTTTATAGAGGTATAGAACTTTAAGTTGGCATTACTTTTCAAGATGGCGACCGATTTAACAGCTGTCAAGTGATTTATTCTCAGTTTGGTTTGGCAATTCATCATGAATAGACTCACGCCTGAACAACACTTGCAAATAGTGCAATTTTATTTCGAATATAATGGTTCTGTGCGGAACACGTATCGCGCACTACGTCCAATGATACGGACCAATGATTCCACCAGCCCATAAAGCGCACCAAACAGTCAGTTTTTCTGGATGTAACGGTGTTTCAACATACACTTGAGGATTACCTTCACTCCAAATGCGGCAGTTTTGTTTGTTGACGTAGCCATTCAACCAGAAGTGCGCTTCATCGCTAAACATCGCTAAAATGGACGTAGTGCGCGATACGTTTTCCGCACAGAACCATTATTTTCGAAATAAAATTGCACTATTTGCAAGCGTTGTTCAGGCGTGAGTCTATTCATGATGAATTGCCAAACCAAACTGATAAGAAATCACTTGACAGCTGTTAAATGGGTCGCCATCTTGAAAAGTAATGCCAACTTAAAGTTCTATAGCTCTGTAAAAAACACCCTTTATATAACTATATATAACCTGCATAGAAAGATAGTAGTTGTTAACTGGAATGCAACTAGTTTGCATTTTATTGTAACTAGTCCATCTTCCATTTCTTTGCCATATAAGCAGCTTTATGGCTACGCCTCAGCTTCGTACTAGTTAAATACTAGTTCGTTTTTGCATGTTGAATTTCCACTACTGTAGTACCGGTCAGACTGCTTTCAACCCGCCTGCGTGAATACCAATGATGCACTGAGTAGTTAGAAACGCTGCCAAAACCGATAGGAATTACTTCGTTAATGATACCCGATATGTGGAAACTGAGTAGAGTGGTCGCGCTACTAATGCCGTGAAACCCGCAAATAAAGGAGAGTGTTATCGTCCGATATCTCTCCTTTCCCCACTAGCGAAGAAAATTGAGGCTTTGCGGCTCCCGTCTCTTACATGCCATATGAGCCCAGGTACACATCAGCATGGCTTCCGGAAAGCGCACATCACCACAACTGCACTTAACGCCATAAACACTCAGATAGTTCATGGCCTTAACAAAAATCAACCCTGTACGCGAACTGTTCTAGTAACACTGGAGAGGTGGACCATGAATTACGTGAGTGGTCGACAATCTTCGGTTGACTTTCGAGGTCAAACCTCAAATCTACGGAAAATTAAACAGGGGGTTCCGCAGGGTGGTGTCCTCTCCTCGATGCTGTTTAATTTCTACATTTCGAGGTTTCCTCCACCACCAGAGGGCGTCTCTTTGATCTCATATGCCAATGACTGTTCGATTTTGGCATCGACCAGGATATTGATAGCCTTTGTTCGAAACTAAACTGCTATCTCGACGACCTTTTCAACTTCTTTACTGCACGAAACTTACATCTACAACCCGCAAAATCCTCTGCCACCCTTTTCACCAGCTGAACGGAGTACCGGCTTGAACTCGATGTGCAGGTCGATGACGTAAAAATTCCGACCACGAGCAACCCAAAGTTACTGGGAGTCACATTTGACAATATTGGACCGTTAGCCGGTAGCACCTAGGGAAAAGACAAATAAACACAACTGGCAACCTACAAGGCTATTGGCCGGCCGGTCGTAAACTATACTGCGCCGATTTGGACGCCGGCGACTAGCGAGGCGCACTTGAATAAGCTCCAGACTTGTCATAACACCGCCTTTCGGACCGTGACGGGAACCTCCTGATGGCACCGGAGCACCACTTACACAGTGAAACATCTATGCCCCCATTTAAGGAGCATAATATTATATATGTAAGCAATACCCGCTGGGATGCTACCATAGGGATCATCCAAACCGACACTTATTGGAAGCCGGACCACCACCTAGGCACATCAGTAAGGGAGTACTTTACTACCGGGACGCCATACAGCAATACAGACAAGACCCGCTGGGCAGGACGGCATACAGACAGGCCGTAAACACCATTCACTGAGAGTCCGTTAACACCTTTGTGAACTCTCTTTCCGTGAATGGTGTTCTCGGAGTCCAATCATCACCCATAGCAGAACAAGACCCGACCCTTACATACCCAACACAAGTCCCCCATGACACTAACCACCATTGGCATGCCAACTTAACCTCATTCATCTAACACCCTTCTCCCTCTGGTCGGAACCCGTCGAAATAGCACGTTTCCTTGACCTCCCGTTAGATGACCTCGATGACTAAAACTAGATTTGCCTGACCCTAGACGGGGTTGGCGCAGCCGCTACAACAACAACAACTTCGTTAATAATGCTTTAAAGAGCGATTTATTTTATGAGGAGCTTTTACTTCATGTAAGAAATATACTTAGTGGGCTTGACATTTCCTGTCGAGGAGAGGCTTCCATTATAAAAATTAATTTTCTATAGTTTTGGGTTTTGATTGAACCTCTACTTGAACCCATGCCTTCCAAAGCTTAGTACGCAATGCTAACCACTCGGCTATTGCGACCAAAATCCAACTCGGACCACAAGGATGTTCCATAGTCATACCCACCCGTTTATTCCCCAAGGATATTGACCTAAGTTTGCCCATTCTGGCAAGCTCATGATCTCTGCAGTTACTGGTGAATATAATAAAGCAATTGCTCACTTTTATAATTCCCGTCGAAAACTTTCCAATATTCTCTTTGATTTGACCTTGACCCCTCGGTAAAAAAATCATTTTCCTTAGCTTCCAGGTCTTACAATAAGCCTTATCATTTCTGGAAGAAATAAAGTGTTTGTTAGGCACCATTCAATAGTTTAAGCCCACATAAAATGCTCTCATGACGAAATTCGAACCAGTTTACTCTTCGGCCCACTAAACCTTGTCTGTGAAATAACTTTATTAAATGCTGAAGAAATACCGTTTTGCAGTAAGCAAAAATGAACTCTTAAATAACAAGTAAGAAAGACTTTGTTCGGGTAAAGCCAAATATTAAATACTCGACTTATATTTAAATTGAGTCTGTGATCGATCATAAATAGAAAGTCCGTTATATGGAAGTAAGACCTATTTCTGAACTAGCACTCAGTCTCGATTAAAAGTTACTTACTTACAAGGTTAGTTGAGTTTTTATGATTATTTTTTTAAAGATTTGATCTTGAGTCAAGCCGAAAGGTGTAAAGTAAGATGTTCACATATGGAACAAAAATTTTGTTTTGCCCCGACTATGCCCATATTTAAATCGTGTTCTCACTACAAATTGTTTCAAACTTCAAATATGGTCGAATTTCGACCGAAACGATCTCTAATTAGGATAAATAATTGGAATTTCGCATAGCCTAAACACGAGTTTAAGATTAGTGAATGCCGTTTATGTTTCAGGATTAGAAAACAAAAACAAATATTTATCATCGAAAATCGCTATATTGTTTTTCGAAATGTTCTCCATTAAGACTTATACACGTTTGCAGGCGCTTGAACCAATTGTCGAAACACTTTTGCTACTATGATTGAGGAATCTCCAACACATGTATTCTGAATGCATCAACCGCCTCTGCAGGTGTCGAAAAACGTTGACCTGTCAGATTATTTTCTACATACTGGAATAAAAAGAAGACATTCGGGTCTATAAGGTGGATCACTCATCATATCGATGTTTTTAGTGTTCAAAAATGCAGTTGTTTCAATCGATCTGTGACAGCTCGCATTGTCGTTGTAAGGAATCTTCGGCGGTTGATTTTCCTCGTTCGTTGTTGTTTACCTTCGGGCTAATACACGTAAAGCCACGATTCATCCCTTGTCACGATATCATGGATGTGTTTCTAAACACCGTTATAGTATTTTTCCCTCTGATTATGTATAACATAAAAAATGTCAAACTTAACGCTAAAGTTGTCAGTTTCCGGATTGCAACTCTAGGGAACCCCGCTTCTCGCTTTTAGCGCACTAATCAGCGTTAGTGATGAGTCGCTTCAAAAATGGTTCGATTTTGTTGCGTTGCATAAGGGTTTTAATGATGGTAAGTCGATCAATCCTATTTTTTTTAAGTCATGTGGCACCCAGACATTGAGCTTCTTTGAGTAGCCAGCATTTTATGAATGATTTTCAGTTGTTATGTAAGTGATGTGTAGGGCTTTTGTTATCTCCTGATAATTTTCATGCCGCTTTGGCTGCACCAGCTACAGAATTTCTCAGCTTTTTGAGTGACTGGTTGTCCAGAGGGGGGTGCTTATTTGACATCAAAATTTTCGGAACGAAATCGAGCGCTGAACACTGAACTCCTGGGCCCAGCGATCACTTAAATGATTCACAGAGTAAACCACAAAAGTGTTTGGGCACGTTGCTGCAATGCTTTTACCTTTTCTTGTTTATAAAAAGAAATTAGTTAACGTAAAGGGTGATCCAAGTAGAGGTACTTTTTGCAATAGCCTCTTTTTGACAGATCACACGTGAGTAGTGTCAAGCTGTTATGTTATTTTTGTTCAGTATTATTTGGCATTTCATCATGGAAGGACTTAGACCTGAACAACGTTTTTAAATCATTGAAATTTTATTACGAAAACTCATGTACTGTAAAGAATGTAAGATGGCCCACTGAACGTACTATTCGCAACACCATCACCCATCTTGAGACCCGGCATTCATTACTGGATAATATTCGACCGCATAGACTACGTCCGGCAAGCAGTGAAGGAAATATAGCGGCCGTAGCTGAGAGTGTACACGAAGACCGAGGAGAGTCTATTCGGCGCCGTTTGCGGCAACTCGGACTGAAGTATGGAAGGACTCATTTTACGTTCAGATCTTAAATTGAAAGCGTACAAAATACAGCTTGTGCAAGAACTGAAGCCGCTCGACCTTCCCCAGCGGCATCGCTTCACTCTATGCGCTCTTGAAAAGTTCCTAGAAGATCCCACGTTTTCGAGCCAAATCTTGTTCAGCGATGAGACCGCATTTGGGACGAAGAGCAACCTAAAAGATTCAAGAACTTCCATTTCATCCACAAAAAAAAAGAGGTTTGGTGTGGTTTGTGGGCCGACGGAATCATCGGTTCATACTTCTTCAATACTGATGCCGGTGATAACATAACCGTCAATGGTGACCGTTATCGCGCCATGATAACCGACTACTTATGACTGAAATTGAAGATCGTCATCTCAGCGACATTTGGTTTCATCAAGACGTCGCTACATTTCACACATCGCATCAATTAATAAATTTATTGGGAGAACATTTCGGTGAGCAGATAATTTCACGTTTTGGGCCGGTCGACTGGCCACCAAGATCGTGTGATAATACACCCTTAGACATTTTCCTGTGGGGATGTGTAAAGTCTAAAGTCTATGCGGACAATCCTGCTTCGATTCAGGCTTTGGAGCGAAACATCACGCTTGTCGTTCGCCAGTTACCAGTCGAAATGCTCGAACGAGTCATCGAAAATTTGACTCAACGGATGGACCATGTGAGACATAGCCGAGGCCAACATTTGAAAGAGATAATCTTCAAAAAATAAATACCAAAGAATGTTCTTTCGAATAATAATAAACATTCCCCCATTAGATTTGAATTTTCCGTTTTTTTTCTTTAAAAAAGTTGAGAACCACAAAATAGATCACCCTTTATTTCTTCGAAAATTTTACTCATTTTCAAAACAAAATAGCTTTTTTTACGAATTGCGCTTTACCGAACTGTCTTTAAGAAAAATATGGCCTAATATGAACACGTGTTGGTTTGATACAATCGGATTACTGTTGCCCGAACAACATTTATTGGCAAACACGTGGAGACTTTTTTTTACTTCTCTAATACATCGAATTTTTTTAATAATAAGATGTTGGAAGATTTTAAGTTATTAAAATTACTTAGTTTTACTGAATAAATTCTAAAAAGCCAGTTAAGGCTCAGAAATAATAAATACACCATAGAAATAAAGCAGCTAAACTCACCATAATCACCTTTTACTGCTCCAACAAATAGAGTTACAACTTATTGATGTCATTTCCACTTGAACAAATGCATATATACTTATATATATATATATATATATATGTATTTGAGTATATCTCATGAATAAAATTGTCATCAGTTGTGCATATAAATTTCAATTGAATTCTAAATAAACACGGCGAGAAAGTTTGATTGACAACTGAAACGAATGCAAAATTTGTATATATGTAAGTATAAATATGCATTTGAATAACAACAATAAAACAATAAGAAAAAATCACGAAAAACTTTAAACGAACAGAAAATGTAGAGAAACCAACTCATAGCAGAGGAAATGGTGAAAAAGTAAAAAAACCAAATGAGAGCTGAAAAGATGAATAAGAAAATGGGAATGAAAAAAAATTCAACATAAAAAAGGTGCAAATTGACTCCATTAGAAATGCATATGTACGTAACAACAGTAAAGCAACAACAATTGCAGCAACTACTGAAGGTTTGAAGTGTGAAATGTTTTGTTAAGCTGATGAAGTGTGGCAACACACACTCCACACCCACACACACGCAGAGAGAGAGCAAAGGTACGAGTAGCTGATAAGAAGTTGAAACCCGCTGAGTGGCAGTAACAGCAACAGCAAAGGAAAGGAAGAGCAGGAAGAGCTGCAGTAAGCAATCATCATGTTCTAGAGTAGACAGTTAGGCAGACAGGCAGTTGGAAAGACAGCTAACGGATGTACTCTCACATGTACATGTATGTACGTGCTTTTGTGTGTAACACCTTCCGGTTACCGCGCTTAAGTTGGGTAATAAAGCGTTGCAAGGTACATATGTATATGTACAGTTATGTATAAGAGCAGTGCTTATTCACACGTAAGTGTTACAAAAATAATGGTGAAACAAAAAATACATTGTCTCGGCTGAGAAGCTTACGTTATACCCTTCACGTATGAAGAGCAATTTTATTTTTATAGGCTCCTTTCTGCGGGTTCCTCAGTTCAAGCCTGCAAATTCTCACACCTTTGTTCCAAATCTACAAGGAGTGAACACGGCTTCTACCCACCGTGGGCAGAATATTCGAAGAAAACTCGTTACCAACTCTCAGTACCCATTTCACAGGAACAACAGGCGTCAGTAATACAAGAGCTAAATTTTTAAGTTGATATCTGCGAGTTTAGTGACCTATAAAATATCTTGCCAAGACTCATAAGATCTCTGAAGCGAGCGAAAATATTTTTTCAGGATATTTCGTTCTCTCCGCAGAACATTTTTTGCTTGTCTTGAACCTATGCTATTAACCCAGTGGTCAGCAAATCTCAAATTCTCCAGTTTTCGGATAGCTCTATTGAATTTCGAATTTTCCATAGAGGTCTCAGACAGCCGCTTGACTATCTTTCAGCCTGCACACGAATTCCCAGATTTCAATAGCATGAATTTCAGTATGATGAATTGTTGTGTATGAATTCCGTGTGTGGATTTTCTGGGCTATTGCTGCCACTATTCTACCGTTATCAAATTGTGAATGCTCTATTAATCATATTTTGTTTGTGAGTATGAAATTACTACATTTTGTTCGCTTGACTTCCCGTCCACAGTGGATGATTTCAAAGAGTTTAACGGCCTTCTGGATTTTATGGCCTCAGACATATTTTGGCACAAAGTCGTTTTTTAGAACTTTATCGATATTTTCTCACGGCTATATCTCGATTAATTGGTTTAGCGCACCACTCATTTCTTCTCTTTGCTGTTTGGCGCCAGTTGGAAATACCACGTGATACCAGGTCGCTCTCCACCGAATCCTTACAACGGAGTGGAGGTCTTCCTCTTCCTCTGCTTCCACCAGCGGGTATTCCATCGAATACTTTCAAAGCTGGAGAACAGGATATATTTCGTCTTGCCCTCGTTCACTACCGAACCCATTCACTTCGCTTCTTCGTCTAACCTGTAGAACGTAAAACTTACGGTGCGGTTGTTATTATCAATTATATCAATATCAACGGTATACACCAACAAACAGCTCTGCAGTTCATATTATTTTCTCCAGCGTCAAATTGAACAAATCACACGAGAAAGAGTCTCCTTGTCTGAAACCTCGTTTTGTATCGAACGGCTGGGAGAGGTCCTTCCCAATTCTGACTGCGCTTCTGGTATTATCCAGAGTCAGTTTACAAAGCCGTAAGAGTAAAAGAATATTACTTTAGTTTATTCAGCAAAGAAACAGACATTGAATGATACAGAAAAATGCAAAGCCAACTAACCTGGAAAACACCCAAAACCTAGGCCGGAAACGAAGACCTGGAAAATGTTGATTTGAATGTTGAATGATTTTGAAAGTTCACCTATTAATAACGACTAGAGAAGAGGAAGAAACACATCCTTTTCTTAGCAATTTCTTGTGGATTAGTTAGTTTAATCTTTTCCTTCCTTGACTCCTTCATAACTTAAGAAGGCTTTATGGGCTCAGATAATTAAAGTAATAGGTAAAAGCAAAAAATTCTCTGGTAAAATAGTAGCAAAAGTCGAGGAAATTATCGCTCTAACATGAAGATGGCGTGCCGAAAGGGCTCAGCCTGGAAAGTAAATGCAGCGTCCTTATGTGGGAGAAAGCATTTCTGAATCGAAAATAGATGGATCACATGCCTGGTACACGAAAATTTCTTCCAAAACCGATAAAGGCATCGAAACAAGCATCACGGGTCCTGAAATGAACATGTATATACCAATGGAACTCAAGTATATTTCAAGCAGAAATTTATGCAATTAGCAGACCTAAGCATAATATTAAATGTTATGAATCAAGACATATTGATAAGTAAAAATAGTCAAGCTGCCCATAAGGCTTAAGAGCAAATACAATGTACTTCAACTAATAGGGATACCAGAGCACAGTGTCGTACAAGAAAACGGACCAGAAAAGCAGCAGGAATCATGTGACAAATCACGCGTGAATCGTGTCAAGCTGTCATGTTATTTTTGTTCAGTCCATGGAAAGACTATCGCTTGAATAACGTTTACAAATCATTCAACTTTATTTCGAAAATTCACGTTCAGTAAAGAATGTGTTTCGCACGCCGCGCTCAACTTATAGTACCATCATCCATCCTGAGCCCCAGCGTTCATTATTGGATAATATTCGACCGAATAGACCACGTCCAGGACGCAGTAAAGAAAATATAGCGACCGTTTACTTCGAGATTTTAAATTGAAAGTGTACAAAATTCAGCTTGTGCAAGAACTGAAGACGCTGGACCTTCCCCAGCGACATCGCTTCGCTCTATGGACTCTTCAAAATGTTCGAAGAAGATCCGACGTAAACAAGCAAAATTGGTGCATTTGGGACGAAGAGCAACCTGAAGAGAGTCAAGAACTGTCATTTCATACAGAAAAAAAATAGTTTGGTTTCGTTTGTGGAGCGGTGAATATATCGGTCCATAATTCTTCAAAAATTATGCCGGTGAGAATGTAACCGTCAATGGCGATCGTTATTGCACCATGATTACCGACTTGATGCCTGAAATTGAAGCATGTGATCTCCGCGACATTTGGTTTCAACAAGATGGCGCCACTGTGGGGATATGTAGAGTTTAAATTCTATGCGGACAATCCCGCCTCGATACAGGCCTTGGAGCAAAACATCACGCGTGCCATTCACCAGTTACCAGTCGAAATGCTCGAACGAATTATCGAAGATTGCACCCGTTATTTTTGACCACTCCCTAGACTTAGGATGAAATATTTAAAAATTTATCGAGAAAACTTAAATATTTGTAGATACAGTAAATTCCAAACATTTTCCAAAAAAAAAAATACTAACACAGGTCCACAAACAAACCTACCTCCCTTGTTGAACTTTAATCCTATCGTGGAAGTCAGATAAGCCGACTGGTATTCAACCATATCTAATCGACATCAATCATATGTAATATTCGATTTCACCCTAACTTATTCTTCCTCACTTGTTTGGGGTGAGATATATAACACACAAGCCCAAAAAATTTTCGATTGCGTATTCGTGAAGGGTATAAAAAATACGAAATCCTGCAGCGCTTACATACATCAACCGAATTGCTAGTACTTTAGGGGCAAGTGGTTAAATGTATGCTTATTTGCTCGATTTGTTGCCAAAAGTTTATACGCCTGACATGTTGTTGTTGTTGTTGTTGTAGTTATTGTTGTTAAACCCTTTTACTTATTGTTGTCGCAGAGTTATGCCACTTGTTTCGTCACTCGTACGTTTTGGTTACTAATGTTTCGTCTACATACTCACACACACACACACACACGCAGCCAAACACACATGCAGGCAGACTCAGCATGCCACTTTTTGCTGCACACATTTTATCAAGCGAGTTTATGTTGCTCATACGCCGTATCATACATACAACATGACATACATGAATTTCAATATACATATATATATACATATGTAGTTACATTTTAGACAACTTTTTCTTCGTTTTTTTTTCAAACAAAACAGCCTGTCTACCATCCTGTCTGCTTGAAGTTGCACGTGCTGTTGCTCGTTTTGCTGCCGCAGCATAAGCAAATGAATATTTCATTGTTGTTGTTGTTGTTGTTGCAGCTGCTGCTTTTACTGTTGCTACAGTTACCAATTGTCTTTGCCTGATTGTTTTGACTATAAATGTCAGCAGCAAAGCGACAATGGTGACACTCAAAAGTCTGTTGCTGCCACATATGTAACATATGTTTGTATGTATGCATGTGCAACATACTCGTACATATTAATGTACTTGTACGCGCAATACGCTCTTGAGGCGCAACGAGCAAACGACGGATATGTTACGCCATTGTGGCAGCAACTCGCATTGTTGTTGTTGTTGTTGTTGTTACAATTGTGCTCTTAGTTATAAAGCAGTAGCAATGTTTCAAGTGTCTTACTGCACACATACATATATTCGTTTATTCATATATGCATAGTGGCACTCCGTTAAGTAGACATATCTACACACACTACATACAAACATACAAACATACAAACATAAATTGATATCTCCATTTCCTTCCGTTCGCTTACGCTTTTGTTGTCAAGCAGTCAGTAGTATACACTCACACTCACACTACAAGCAATCGTCGCACTTCATAACTGTTTCGCATACAATCAAATGCCACAGGCACGTAGCATGCGCGTTCACATAATGTGTAGAGTTGCAACTGGCAGAAGTTAGTTTTGTTTTTGTTATTGTTTATGTATGTGCTTTATTGTTTTGTTGAAATACGATTGATATTTCCGTTTGATAGCGCAATGCATATCTGCGTTTTATAACTTATGCATACCTTGAGGCGCTTGATCATAACAGGAACTCTCAGGTTTATGTGTTTGTTTGTTGCGGCGTTGGCGTTGACGTTGCATGTTGAAAGTGTTTGTTTATATTTATTATTAACAATTGTCAACGCGTTGTTGTGCGCTTTTGTTTTGCTTTTCTGATTGCATTGTTATTGTTTTACTTCGTTTTTATTTTTTGCTTACATAAATAGAGCGTTTGAGTAGAATGGTTACTTTATAACGCTGAAAAAAATTTAATAATTTAATTTCAAGGCATTTTTTTTAAATGTAGGTTCAGCTGAATAAAAAAAACATATAATTTGGAAACAAGACTTTTGAAAATCCAGAAATTAATTAAATTACACAAATTTTAAACTCTCCGTTATGTCAACTCAAGATCTTGGTAGCCAGATTTAATAGTACTAACGGAAACTAAACAAAAACACCATTATCAACGATGTTTGGTTCACACCTGGTTATGGTGTCTGATATTTATATAAAAAGAGAAAACTCATAACTGAATTAATTTAATTTAATCTAATTCATTTTTTTCTACTTTACATCATTTTCATTTTATAATGTTTTCTTTTATTTCAATTTATATAATTTTATTTAATTTTTTCTACTTCATTTTATTGTAATTAATTTATTTTACTTTTCTTCATTTTATTTTATTTTGTTTTATTTTATTATATTTTACATTTTATTTTTTTTTATTTTTTTTATACTTCTTTACTTTTTTCTAATTTTTATAATTTTATTTTTATTCTTAGTTTTTTTTGTTTTTTTTAATTTTATTTATTTTTTTCATTTATTTTATTTCATTTGATTTTTTTTTAATTTCATTTAATTTTTTTTTTTTTTGTTATTTTATTTTGTTTTATTTTTTTAAATTTTTTTTTATATTATTAATTTTATTTGTTTCTTTTTTATTTTAACTAATTTATTTTATTTTTTTTTTCATTTTTATATTTATTTTATTTTATTTTATTTCATATTCATATTTATTTCATTTTATTTTGTTTCGTTTTGTGTTATTTTATTTCATTTCATTTCATTTTTTTTTTCTTTTTTCCTCCTCTCTATAAAGGTATACATTAAGTATCGGTCGTTCTACAACAAAATACTTAATACTATTGTTATAAATTATTAATTGGTTATGAATAACAATAAGTATATGTTTTAAGGATTTAAGGAACTGATTACAAGTATGTTTCTTGTTTTTAAATTATTTTATATTTAAAAATTTCCTAACTGTAGGAGTAGTGGATAATAGCAATAATAACAGCCTTCTGTATCAGGTGTCGCTTCTCAGTCATTTTTAATTTATCTAGACTCCTGTTTAAATTTTTCGAAATAACTCCCGCAGATGGTACGATAATTGGAACTATATCGACGCTATCTAGTCTCCACATTTCCTTAACTTCGTCCGCTAAATTGTGGTATTTTCTACACTTTTCTGTGTAGTATTCTTGTAGGCTCTGCGTATTTTGCACTCCTATGTCTATTAGCAGGGCAATTTTTTCGTGTTTCAGTTATGTCAGGTCTGTTGTGTGGCGTGGGATGATCCGTCAATATTGATCGATCGCAGTACAATTTTGTTCAAATGCTTCCTAAAATTATTTGGAGGGTTGTATTTGAATTACGGACATTCCTTCGTAATTAATCCATATCTGAGTGCCAAGCATTGATGCACAATTTTTTCGACGCTGTTATGTCTTGTAGCTGCTAATGGAGCACATGCACCGTTAAAGTGATGAATAGTTTCTGAGGTAGTTTTTGGCATCGTCGACATAGATCATTTTCAATGGCCGCACGGATGATATATTTTTTTATAATTTTTACTTGCAATCACTTGGTCCTGTATAGCGCACATAAAACCTTTGGTTTCAGCAAAGATTCCCGGTCCGTTTAGCCAGTCGTTGGATGCAGTTGTGTCTATTGCTGGTTGATCGATTGCATGTGGATATTTTCCGTGGACTGACTTCATTTTCCATTGTAATTAATGACTGAAAATGCTGAAATTTAGCGGGGTGTATTTCATATCTGACTGGCATACTACTTTATGCAATTAGCTTTGTTGCTTAAGAAAAAACAGACTGCGATTGTATACACTCTTTTGGTGTAGATGTTTGATGTCCGCCATTCCTCGCTCTCCTTGTCTTCGTGGTAAGTAGACACGTTCTACGGCTGATTTCGGATGATGTATTCCGAATTTAGTAAGTAATACCCTACTCGTCCTTTTGGCATTTTCTAGGTCTTTGTCAGACCATTTGTTGTTGTTCCCACGTTGTTCCAAACGTGTATGGGATAGCAAATGTGTTGATAGCTTTGAATAGGTTAAAACCATTAATATGAGACTTCAGCAAGGTTTTTGTTGTTGCTTGTTTTTTGATGTTGCTCGAACGTTTTCAGAATGATGCATTCTTTTTACTTGGGTCAACCCAAAATAGCTATATGTATCATTCTGTGACATGGCACTAATCTTTTGATGGTTTGCGAACTCAAAATCTCGCATAATAATTCTACCACTTTCTACACCAAGTCTACGGCATTTTCGTGTACCAAATGACATTTTAATGTCATTGTAGAAGTTTTCGGTCAGTTCCAGTAATGTATTTAGCTGACTTTCATTTGACGCATATAGAATAATGTCATCTATGTATAATAGGTGGAAAAGCTTATGTTGAGATGAATGTGGTTCTTTTATGTTGAAACCGAAATTTGCTTCATTTAATATAGAAGAAAGTGTGTTTAATGCAAGGCAAAACCATAAAGCTTAGAGTATATCCTTGAAATATACCTCGTTTAATAGGTATTGGAACTGTTCTTATGAAGCCTTTTTTGTGCGTTAAGTTTAGAGTTACTTGCCACGAGCTCATTATTTTCCGCAATAGTCGTTTAACATTTAAGGATATTTTATAATTGCCTAGCACTTCTAAAAGCCATGAGTGTGGGATGTTGACAAACGCTTTAGTACAGTCAATACAGGCAGAATAAATATATTGTTGTTTGTGAAAAGCTTGCTCCATAACGACCGAATCTATTACAATCCGTTCTTTGGATCCTTTGCTGTTTTTTGTGCACCCCTGTTTTGTCTGTTTATAAAGTCTTACATTTTGGATGCTACAGAAGATGTTAATAGTTTATGCAGAGTGCATAGACATGTAATAGGATGATACTTTGAGGGATCTTTGGTGTTTTCTACTTCCTTCCGGTAGAGGGTGACTTTGTCCCTTCATCATAAATGCGAGTACTTGAGCTTCATTTTGAAGGACTGATGTAAAGTAATGAGCTATTAACACATGAGTACTCGTGAGCTTTTTTAGCCAAAAATTGTGGACACCATCTAAGCCTGGAGCTTTCCACCTGTGTGTATTTTTTACTGCTTGCTTAATATATTCTTCGTCGAGCGTAACATACTCCATCATGTTAATAATTTCCAGTCTTGTGTATTCATCTGAAATCCAATGTGAGTTCATATTTTGTGCTAAGCTGGGAGACCATATAGATTTCCAGAATAGTTTGATTTGCTCACTGTTAGGTATTTCTGCTAGGTGGTTATTTTTTCAGTCTCATATAATAGCTTCTTTCGCATTTGTAAAATGCAGCATTTGTAGTTCTTCTCTTTTCTGATATGGTAGATCTTCGCAAACGTTTGGATTTTATGGCTAGTTTATGCCGAAGTGTGTCAAAAACTCCCTGATCATGCTGATTTATTGGGTCCTGCTTCACTCGAAGCATTTGAATTTGTGCAATTGGTCTATGCTACCAGGGAGGTTCGGGTATCTTTGCTTTGCCAACGATTTTAGATCGTAACTTTCAACCAACGGAACAGATAATTGCTGTTGCTATTGGATATATTACCGTTATTAGATCCTCAAAGTTACTCAGATAGAAATATTTTGAAATATTATTGTTTACCGTGGATACTGCTATTGCTACTGATATTGTTGCCTTTTCTTTAGATATAAAAGGAAGTAATGTTGTTCAGTTTTTAGTGTTTCTTATATTTCGTCTTCAGACTGAGTAAGTTGAGCTTCAACATTTTATTTGATACTTTCCTCGGTTTCACCTGCAGATCTAGTTGTCATTTCATTAGAGAGCTCGCTCGCTACGTCTAGTTCCAGTTCAGTTAATCTTTGAGAAAATTTGTATTTATTTCTAATAATTGCACTTCGTTTTTCACCTATTCTTTCCACTTTCACGTGGATATTTGGAAATTTTTGTTGAAATAATTCTTGTAGTCGAGTTCTGTATCCAATTTTAGCTGTCTCGTTTTTTGTAGTTAAGTAATAGTTGCGCATGATGTGCTCATTCATTTCTTTAGTCCATTTCATGCGCTGACGAGGGGATACCGCTCTGGTGGTCACCGTTAACGTCTATTGTAAGTGCCACAGCCTCGCATCGCCGCTGATCGTTGGAACCATTTTTCACCCAAGAGGATGGTTGGCTTTCATGGGGTAAGCTTTGGTATGCGTGTTCGCTAAGCACGAAAAAGGTAAACCTTCTCTATTGCATTATCCGCTGGTGGTATTTTATTCCCCACCTTCCCGATATATCTATTGAGATTTTCCTTATCCGCAACCTAGGGATGCGCCCTTCAGGGATATTATTTTATTTTATTTTATTTTATTTTATTTTTTTATTTTTTTTATTTTTTTATGTTATTATATTTTATTAATTTCTTTTATATTTTTATTTTAATTTATTTCATTTTTAAAATTTTAATTTTATTTAATTTCATTTTGTTTTTATTGTTTTTTTTTAATTTTTTTTCTTTTTTATTTTTATTTTATTTATTTATTTTTATTTTTTTTAATTTTTTTATTTTTTTTATTTTATTTTTTATTTTAGTTTATCACTTGACATTATTTTATTGGTATATGAAAACGGAAACCTTTCAAAACTCTTCCTGTTACATATTCAATATTTCCAGCTATCAAAAATGCATCCACTCAACATATCTCTCTGCACGACGTCACTGATGTCTTTACTATCTTTTAGGCAAACAATTTAATTACCTCCCAATTTATGGACATATTTAATTAAATCAAACACTAAATGAATTTGTTATTAATTTTGAAGTTACCAGAAAACTTGACAGCTTCCATTGCTTACTTGACTTTTAATGTACATATATAAACTTATTGACATTTAAATTGCAACAAACAAACCACAAAAAAGTGAACATTCGAACATATATTTTATCCAAAGTGTGCTTCAAATATGCCTGCACATCAAGTCCACATGGTCATTTTCTCTTATTGGCCATCTTGCAGTCGAAACACTGTTATTTACCCTCAAAAATTATTATTTATTCAATAAAGAAAACACCTCAAAATTGCATCTTATTTGCCTGCTGGCAGACGTCTGAGTATAAATCAATTTTCTTTACTCAAGCGCCACAAACTCAACTAAATTCATACAAATATATATTTACATAAATGTCTTAAGCATACATACACACAATAGCAAACACAAGGGAAGACATATTTATATCTAACAAAATCTTCCTGAACTTTTGTGTTATGCTCGTATCTACATATATTGTACGTGTGTGTGCTCTTGTGTGTTCGCCCAAGAACACCTTAAACTCTGTTAAGCAGATTTATGGTAATAATCTTGCAAGAAAGTTGCTAAACATATGTATATACAACACATTCGTATTTATTTGTTTGATTATTTTACAAGCAAAGCGACATAAATCACTTGAGATTTTATCGATACAAATATAAAGCTGCTTATACTGCTCATACATGCAAGCAGGTTTTAAGGAAACTGCAAAAGCAAAATATAAGATTTTGCAAAGACTTCAAGAAATATGTACGCAGTGTGAAAAATATAAAATCATATGAGAGCATAAGCAAGGCCATACATACTATATAGAGGGGAAAAATATATGTATGTGAAATATGCAAAATTTCATATAAATGCACTTGAGATGATTTAAAACCACTTTGTCAATAAAAATTTCTTAAAAACTGTAATATTTGTCATAGAAATTTAACTAAATATAATTTAAAACAATTTTAAAAATTATAAAATAAATGAATACAAACCAAAGAGGAATAAATTTTTATTAAATTAATTTAAATGAATTAAATTAAATGAAAAATTGTAAAATGGTGCTGTTAGATATTAACACAAAACACTTGTTCTAATTGCTCTTTTCAATAATTTACATATAGTACAATATTTATCTCCATATAAGTATTTTGTAAGTATACCTGCTGCATTCTGCGCTGTAGGGATATACTCAATATCGATTTCCTTGTTGATGTACTTCTCACGAATGTAGTGAAACCTATACGTCTGCTTCTCTTATGTGCCACAGGATTTTGGACGGCGAACTGTACACTTTGATTGTCGCAATATATTCTGGATGCGTCTTTAATATACTGCTTAAAACCCATTTCTGCTAATAAACTTCTTATAAAAGATATTTCTTTTGTCGCATTGCAATCCATCAACTCATCGCCTGGGAACATTGCGAATGCACTAATCGACTTGCCGTCTGTAAGGTCTGAAGCCCAGTTAGAATCTGAAAAACAAATTTAAGCTTTACACTTCTCAAGAATTACACCGCTGCTATTGGACCACGGTCAATAGCTTCTACTTTCTCGTTTAACTGTCTTATAATTCTATTCGTTGTGTTTCCTGATGAACATGCCGATAAAATGTCATCAACATATTTATTCAATATGTTAATTTCACCTCTCTTAGACAAAGTGTAGACGCAATCGTCTGCTTTACATCTTTTAAATCCCATTATGCATAACACTTTATTTTTTTTTATTCCAATACCCTTTATTCTACTTAAGGCCATGGAGCGACTTTCAAAGTTGACAAACTTTTCCAGGATGACTTTTATCCATGAAACCTTCTGGTTGTCGCATGTACAGCTTCTCCACCAACTCTCCGTTCAGGTATGCCGCTACGACATCTATAAGGTTTACCAGCAACTTATGTTGAACTTTTAAGGCAAGAATCAAACGAATAGTCGTATGTATGACCACTGATGCGTAGGTAAGTTCAAAATCTTCACCAGGCTTTTGATAGCATCCTTTCGCAACTACACGCGCCTTGTATTTTGCCATCATCATCATCATCCGATTACGTTTTCGCCAGGTGGACGATCAGTTAGAGTCCAAGCATCACTTTTAATGAGGGAATCAAATTCCGCCTGCATTGCGGCCCTCCACTGTGAAGGGGTTTCACACACCAAATTTAACACTTCAAGATAATCAACTGTGTACTTCTTCTTTGGACGACCCACCTTTCCAGTTCTACATATGCGTGGCCTTGCAAGCTATCTTTTACCTAACACTAAAACTGTTTCGGCTTCAGTAAACCGTTGACCTCGTCTTCGCTGTTCTTCTAATATTTTAATTTTTAATGCTTCCATTTTCGGTAACGTGGCTCTGCTTTCAATTGCTATTAATCTGGTACTACACAACATTAATATACAGGCCAGGTCATCAGGTACAGTTATGCCAATTTCTCTAAGGCTATCGACGATCGAGCTGAACTCATTAATTTGAAGTGCAAATTTTTCTGCTACGTTTAACTTAAACTACGCCAACTTTTTGAATAAATTTACCTTTCGAGCTGGACCATCGGCATTATAGAGATCGCTTAAGGGAATCCAAGCTTCTTTCGCCGTTTCACACTTCTTAACGTGAATTAATTCTGATGGCCTTACGCACAGATGCATCATTGCCAATGCCTTTTGGGCGGCAGTCTTCCAAGCCCTTGCTTACAAATCTGAAGGCTCCACTTTAGGAGTTTTTTCGATCAAGTACCACAAATCTTGAGTTACCAGCAAACTCCGCATCAACAGCGATCACGTCACTGAGCTTTTCCGTATTTGTTAACACACAACCGTTCGCTCTAAGTTCATTTATTCAAGTATAAACTAATTACAATGTGAAAACTATACTATGCGTTTGTAAAGGGTGTTTTTATAGAGGTATAGAACTTTAAGTTGGCATTACTTTTCAAGATGGCGACCGATTTAACAGCTGTCAAGTGATTTATTCTCAGTTTGATTTGGCAATTTATCATGAATAGACTCACGATCATCAAGTAAGGCGTAGATTCGTCGAATGGGCCCAAAACGAGATTACCGTTGTTCCCGATATTCATAAGCGAATTTTGTTTAGCTATGAAGCGCACTTCTGGTTGAATAGCTACGTCAACAAACAAAACTGCCGATTTGGAGTGAAGGTAATCCTCAAGTGTATGTTGAAACACCGTTACATCCAGAAAAACTGACTGTTTGGTGCGCTTTATGGGCTGGTGGAATCATTGGTCCGTACTTTTTCAAAAACGATGGTGGCCAGAACGTTACAGTCAATGGTGATCGGTATAGAGCCATGATTACTAACTTTTTCATTCCTGAATTGAATAGCCATGATGTCCAGGAGATGTGGTTTCAACAAGACGACGCAACATGTCACACAGCTCGTGCCACAATAGATTTATTGAAAGACACGTTTGGTGACCGCCTAATTTCACGTTTTGGACCTGTGAATTGGCCTCTAAGATCTTGTGATTTAACACCGCTAGACTACTTTCTGTGGGGCTATGTAAAGTCATTGGTCTATGCGGATAAGCCACAAACGCTTGGCCATTTGGAAGACAACATTCGCCGTGTTATTGCCGATATACGGGCAAAAATGTTGGAAAAGTCATCGAAAATTGGACGTCCAGATTGGACTACATCCGCGCCAGCCGTGGCGGTCATATGCCAGAAATCATATTTAAAACGTAATGCCACAAGATTATCTTTCGGATAAATTCATGTCAATCGAATAATCCATCGTTGTTTTATTGCAACTTAAAGTTCTATACCTCTATAAAAAAAACACCCTTTACTAAAAGTTGTATCGAATTCGGGTTGCCTCAGTTGCACACGTTAGCTATGCATTTTCTAACAAAAATATAATTAAATAAAATAAAAGAAAAAAATTAAATAAACTGAAAAAAATTAAATTAAATTAAATTAAACCAAATAAATTAATATTAAATAAATCAAACGAAAAAAAAATAAAAAAATAAGGTAAATCAAAATAACATAAAATAAAAATAAGAGAAATATATTAAGCTGAAAAATAAATGAAATTAAATATTATAAAATTAAGTAAAAAAATGAAATTAAAAAAAAAATAATTGGAAATGAAATGAAAAAAAAAATTATGAAGTATATAAAACATAAATAAAATAAAAAATTAATTATTTAAATAAAAATTAATAAAACAAAAAATATAAATAAGATAAATTAAATACACAAAAAAACTAAAACATTAAATGAAAAAAAATATAAATTAAAATTTAATAAGGTAAAAATTCTAAACTGAATTGAAATTAAATTAAATTCGGTTAAGTAAAATAAAAATTATATACAATAAATTTAACGAAATATAACCAATTAAAATTAAATTAAATTAATTTAACTAAATTAAAATGAAATAAAAAAATGAAAAAGAAGAAATTAAATTAAATAATAAAAGATAAAATAACATATAGCAAATTAAAATAAAATAAAGTAAAATTAAATACAAATAAATTAAATAAACTAAGCTTAATTAAAAAGAAATAAAATGAAGTTAAATTAAATTAAATTAAATTAAATATAAAAAAACATAATGAAATAAAATTAATAAAATTAAACAAATTAAATTAACTTAAATTCGCCTTCTGTTTGCTCGCATTGGCACTCTTCCATAGATAGTACAGATTTTTATACCATGTAAACAAGCACATTAAATGATACCCATTAAATGTCGCTACATGCATTTTAGCAGCATTTTGCCATTTTAAACTTAATTAAGTTGCAACAAGCCTACAATGACATATGGCAACTTGCAATGCGTACATATCAATGCATATATATTTAAGAATACATAGGTATACGCACACCTATTTACACATAACTTACGAACGCAATAATTTAAGCATATTTGCTCTTTATTTATTTTTAATTTTTTTTTTTTCGACATGATATGCACACAGTAAATCTGCAACAAATTAATGGACAAACTAACCACAAACACACTTGCACGCATATTAATGATGAAATATGCACAGAGTAGTTCGCGAAAGAGCAGAAGCATCTACCGAAGAGGGGTAGGTGTACTGGTGGCAACACTAATTGGCAACAATCAACGACTGACTAACTGACGGACAAACGCTGGTTGGTTGGTTTGGCCGCTTGCTGTTTTTGGCTGCGGCTATGGCTAATCTAATTGCTGGTATTTCACCAAAATACCAACAACAACAACTACATGCAATACGAAATAAGGTTGTAATACATGCCACTACAACAACCAATAAACAACTGCCTGTGACAGTCACTTGTCAGCAGCATACAAAACCCAACAGTCTCTAACAGACAATCAAACTCAACCGGCCACAACATTATGTAATGGCCTTTGTTTCTGGCATCCCATGCGCCTACTTATGGGCGTGGGAGTGTTCGTTCGTTTAATGAAATGCACCGAAAAATAAAGTAATTTACCTACTAATTGCATTAAAACTGTCGCAATGTGGCAAGTCTGCAGCTACTACTGGCAGAGGCGGGAAGTGTGAGCATGTGGCAGGTAGCAGCAACATCATCAGCTGCCTCAAAGTGAGACAGGCGTACAACATTATTCATTCACAATACATACACATACATACATACTTTACATAAGTAAGTATGCAGAAGAGCAGCTTGCATTGCCACCACTTGATTGACTAGGACGAAAACTTTGGCGGCTGCGCTTAAATACCAACAACATACAATGAACTTCGGAGTCTACCTATTAGCCACTCTACTTGTTTTTGTTTTTGTACTTGTTTATTACACCAAAAAGTACACTCTTTTGATAAACGAAGCGCTTGAATGTTGCTACTCCTCTTCGCTGTACCGTTGTTCACTTGTCGTTGGCAACCTTTCTGTGGCAGCTCGGGATTGATCACTGTCCCTAAATGGCGACCGTTCAACGTCGGTAGAAATTTGCTTATATGCGCAGCCAGCAAATATAAAAGCACAATTTGTCTTTTGTTGTTGTTGTAACCAATATTTGTATAGCTCATAGATTGTCGACTTGTGTTGCCTCAATTAGTTAGTTAACCAAAAGTGCTTGCAACACATGACACTTTTGACTCAAAAAAGTTTATAATTTGTTTATTGGTGTAGAGTAAATTACTTTCTAAACTTAACTAAGTGGTGAGTAAAGGTATTTGTTATTTTACTTGCTTTTATTGAATTTGGATTACTTATTTTTAGTGCTTCTAATAAGATTTGGTTAAAACCTGCTTCGTTCATAAAATTTAATTTTACGCTTTATTTATTTTGAATGAGATTATTTGTTGCTTAAAAGTTATTAATAGTATTAATGAATTTTGATGGCCTTATCGAATGCATTGATGAAAGTTTTAATTAAACTTATAAAAATGAAGCATAAATTTTCAGTAAACTTACTGACGGCACGACAGCACGCTTTCAGAAGGTCTTTATGAATTTGTTGTTGAAAAAAGAATTTAGTTACGATCTAATAATCATTTGAGTTTCTAAAGGGTGTTTTTTATAGAGGTATAGAACTTTAAGTTGCAATAAAACAAAGATGGATTATTCGATTGACATGAATTTTATTTATCCGAAAGATAATCTTGTGGCATTACATTTTAAATATGATTTCTGGCATATGACCGCCACGGCTGGCGCGGATGTAGCCCAATCTGGACGTCCAATTTTCGATGACTTTTTCCAACATTTGTGGCCGCATATCGGCAATAACACGGTGAATATTGTCTTCCAACTGGTCAAGCGTTTGTGTCTTATCCACATAGACCAATGACTTTACATAGCCCCACAGAAAGTAGTCTAGCGGTGTTAAATCACAAGATCCTGGAGGCTAATTCACAGGTCCAAAACGTGAAATTAGGCGGTCGCCAAACGTGTCTTTCAATAAATCTATTGTGGCACGAGCTGTGTGACATGTTGCGCCGTCTTGTTGAAACCACATCTCCTGGACATCATGGTTATTCAATTCAGGAATGAAAAAGTTAGTAATCATGGCTCTATACCGATCACCATTGACTGTAACGTTCTGGCCACCATCGTTTTTGAAAAAGTACGGACCAATGATTCCACCAGCCCATAAAGCGCACCAAACAGTCAGTTTTTCTAGATGTAACGGTGTTTCAACATACACTTGAGGATTACCTTCACTCCAAATGTGGCAGTTTTGTTTGTTGACGTAGCCATTCAACCAGAAGTGCGCTTCATCGCTAAACAAAATTCGCTTATGAAAATCGGGAACAACGGTAATCTCGTT
This sequence comes from Neoceratitis asiatica, assembly GCA_030068015.2. Classification (NCBI taxonomy): domain Eukaryota; kingdom Metazoa; phylum Arthropoda; class Insecta; order Diptera; family Tephritidae; genus Neoceratitis; species Neoceratitis asiatica. The sequence continues at coordinate 34,857,302 of CM061525.1, read as the reverse complement.
TTGGGTCCATTTGCAAGCGTTGTTCAGGCGTGAGTCTATTCATGATGAATTGCCAAGCCAAACTGAGAATAAATCACTTGACAGCTGTTATATCGGTCGCCATCTTGAAAAGTAATGCCAACTTAAAGTTCTATACCTCTATAAAAAACACCCTTTATATACTCATCTATATATATATATTTTTAAGTGAAATTTCGGCTTATAAAATTTTTGCATCGGTAATTAAAAATATATATTACTTGCTGGCACACCGTTCGCTTCAGTAACAGTAAATTTGTCAATTCTGAGGGAGTAATATGTTCCAAACTTCAAGAAGATGTTCTTTGAGTAATGCTGAGCTGGAAATCTGATTTTTTTTTTCTAATTTTTCGCTCAAAAATCTCCCAGACATGTTCAATAACATTCAAATCTGAGCTTTGAGGTGGTGAGTGTATAAGTAGTTGTCTTGGAGCATGATAAAGCAACCAATCCTTAACAATATGGACCGTGTGCTTTGTATCGTTATCCTGTTGAAAAATCCAGCCTACGCCAAGCTCCAAACTGTCCACCGAACGCTTCAGATTAGCTTCCAATAATTTTAACCGATCCATAAAAATCAATAAAAACAAGCTTTCAAACTCCAGATGCCGCAAACCGCTCCCCAAACCATTACGTTGCCGCCACCATGCTTCACTGTTGGTACTATATTCTTTTCTCCAAACTTTTGATCCTCCATTGCTGCCGAATATATTGAACTTCGATTTGTCTGTAAGCAAGACTTTTTGTAAAAATCCATTCCGTTGTCTAAATGTGCTTTAGCGAACTCTGAGCGAAGTTTACGATTTTTTTTCTGAAATAAGACACTTTTTACGTGGCGTTCTACTGTGGAAGCCGTTATCGTTCAAAGCTCTTCGAATTGTTCTTGGATGGACACACTTTCTTAATGAGTTTGCGATGTTTTCGGCTAATTTTGGAGTAGTAACTTTAGAATCATCATTCACTTCCTTCAGAATAAAGCTGATATCTCTTCGAATTAGTTTCTTCGGGCGGCCAACACGCGACTTTTTTTCGGTGGATCCATCTTTTTTTTTCAAAGGTATCTTTGGTGGACTTGAGATTAAAATTTTTTAAATTTCACTATTCGATTTCTTCTATTTTCTGTGCTGAATGACCAAGACTCTTACGTCAATGGATACTTCGTTTCGCGGAGCCATTGTTGATGCTAATGCGTTTAAGCCACAACTAAATTCAATACTAGCAATTTAGAAAACATAATTTTAAAAAATTGTAAAAAAAATGGGTACCTAACCACCATGCTAATAAACCAGCGGTGTATGTAGAAATTGTCGAGGATTTTTTGCGTTTTTTCACCATAGTAGTTTTAATTTAATTTAGCGAGTGGAATTGTTTTAATAAATGTGATTAAAAAATTATATATAAAATATAAATAATAATTTGAATAATAATTTTAATAAATGACAGGAACTATATTTTCACCGCTTTTTCATCTATTATTCATTTTCTTAATTTTTTTTTTAACGAAAAGAAACGAAAGCTTTCAAGAGTTCTCAGTATATTTATGGGTATACTTTTCCAGACACCTTATGACCCTGTTCAATCCATAGCTATAAAATTTTCAACTACTCAAGCAATTGGTAAAGTTTTAAAGAAATTCGAAGAGACTGGATGGGTTAGATATATTGTATTTATTTCTCGACGTTCTCAATAGCTTGGACTTTCTTATGGTACATTATGGCGTATTTTACGGTTGGACTTATATCTACATCCATATATAACCCAGCTCATACAATAGTCGAAGCCAGCTGACTAATTGTTTAACTGCTTGAACAACAACCGCCACCGCAATTCTTCCAACAAAATTTTCTTCTGCGACGAGACGAAATATTCACTCGGTGGATACATAAACAAGCCAAATTGTCTCATTTGGGACTCAGAGAAACCCCAAATTATTGAAGAGAGGTCATTACACCCAAAAACACTTACTCTCTGTTGCGCTCTTTGGTCCGGAGGTATGATTGGACCTTACTGCTTTGAAAATGATAACAACGAAAGCGTCACTGTCAATTCGGAGTGTTACGGGTGTTGCTAACCGACTTTAACCGCCTTTTTTGACATGTAATTGAAGAACACGACTTGAACAAAATGTGATTCCAACAAGACGGTGCCACGTGCTATACAACATAAGCAAATATGGCTTTATTGCGACTACGGCCGCGCGTAGTCATTCATATTGACGATACCAACTGGCAATCGAGATTGTGCGATTTGACACCGTTGGATTTTTTTTTTTTGTGGCTACGCGAAAGACCGTGTTCATGCGGATAAGCCTTTAACTCTTGAACACCGCACAATATGTGCCAAAAATGGTCGAAAATTACGTCAAACGAATTGAAGTTTTGAAAAATATCAATTATGAAAACAATATATCTTTCTGACATCGTCTGAAATAGTCTTTCAAAACATGCTTTGCCTCAAAAATTTATTTGATACAATTGCTAAAAAAAAAAAGCTGTCATATAATGGTTTGGCACAGGCCAGTAAACCAAACTGGATAAACTACACATTTTATTGAATTTTTCTTAATTGAAAATTTTCTGAATTTTTATATGGTATAGTTTCATTTGCCTTACAGCTAATACGAGTATAAGTATTTACATATATATATACCACCATAATTACCAATATACAAACATATATACCTAAAGGTGCTATATTCGTATTTTTATATTCAGTACTACTTATTTTATATGAAAAAGCATAGCTGTTGTTTTTAGCCTTAGGTCATATCATACCCTCAGCTCACACACAGAGATTCAACTTCACTGCCACAACCACAAATGCTTGAGGAAATATGCAAAATGAAATTTTAGCATAAAAAGAAAAATTCAGCTGAAGAAACAGCCGAAATTTCCTGCGGACTAATTCAAATGCTGTGGCGTTGGCATTTTCAAGCTATTTATACAAAATTTCTGAAGCATACTTGAAGGCGCTAAGATGGTAATGGATGCATACATAAATATAAACAATGATATGAATAAAAAAAATAAAATACGCCTGCCTTCGGTTATATGTATACCAGTGTGTTAGAACAAATTGCGGTGGTGGTAGCGTTGGTTGCCGCTTAAAATGCTTGAAAGGCTTTTATGAGTTTTAAATTGGGTCCCAAAGTGCCTGTTGAGAGACTCATTGCTAAGCGCCGCCGCTTTCTATATGCAGAGTGAATAAGGGTGGTGTAGATGTAAATTGTCGTTTAAGAAATCACAGACCGACGACGCTCGTTTCCCGTTAATTTTACTAAGCGTTTTGGCATAAGCTGGAGCAGTTGTATTTGTGTGTGTGTCAGTAAGTTGCTCGTATGTTCGTACATATGTAGCGGGTGATTCATTTCGATGTTCCCTAATTTTTTAAAGAAAAAAATACAGAAAATTCAAATCTAATGGAAAATTTTTATTATTATTCGACAGATCAATCTTTGGCATCCATTTTTTCAAGATAATTTCTTTTAAAGGTTTGCCGCGGCTACGCTTCAGAAAGTCCATCCGTTGAGTCCAATTTTCGATAACTCGTTCGAACATTTCGACTGGTAACTGGCGAATGACAAGCGTGATGTTTTGCTCCAAGGCCTGAATCAAAGCGGGATTGTCCGCATAGACTTTAGACTTTACATATCCCCGCAGGAAACAGTCTAACGGTGTGATATCACACGATCTTAGTGGCCAATCGACCGGCCCAAAACTTGAAATTATCTGCTCACCAAAGTGTTCTCTCAATAAATCCGTTGATTGATGTGATGTGTGGGAAGTGGCGCCATCTTGTTAGAACCTAATGCCACGGAGATTACGAGCTTCAATTCTAGGCATGAAATAGTCGGTTATCGCAGCTGGATAACGGTCGCCATTGACGGTTACGTTCTCACTGTCATCATTTTTGAAGAAATATGGACCGATGATTCCATCGGCCCACAAACCACACCAAACCGTTTTTGTTTTCTGGATAAAATGGCAGCTCTTGAATCTCTTCAGGTTGCTTTTCGTCCCACATACCCAGAAATGGCCCTCATCGCTGAACAAAATTTTTCAAGAGCCCACAGAGCGAAGCAATTTCGCTTGGAAAGGTCGAGCGGCTTCAGTTCTTGCACAAGCTGTATTTTGTATGCTTTCAATTTAAGATCTCGACATAAAATGCGCCAAGTCGTTCCATACGTTAGTCCGAGTTGCTCGATTCTCCACGATCTTCGTGTACACTCTCAGCTACGACCGCTATGTTTTGTTCACTGCCTGCTGGACGTGGTATATTCGGTCGAATATTATCCAATAATGAATGCTGGGTCTCAAGATTGGTGATGGTGTTGCGAATAGTACGCTCAGTCGGCCGATTATGTTGACCATAAGTTGAGCGAATCGCGCGAAACACATTCTTTACAGAACGCGAATTTTCGTAATGAAGTTGGATGATTTCTAAACGTTGTTCAGGCCAAACGCCAAAGAATACTGAACAAAAATGACATGACAGCTTGACACGACTCACGCGTGATCTGTCAAAAAAAGGCAATTGAAAAAAGTGCCTCTACTTGCATCACCCTTTATATGCATAATGATGAAGCGTGAAAAATTGGAGCATAGCAAATTTTGACAACCGTTAACATCAGTTTTAATGTAAACACATACATACATATATACATACGCACACCCCACAATGGGAGACAAAAGCTAATGTGCGTAAGCATCCAACAGCGTTTGGTTCAATCTTTTCACGAGCATATGACTTACGAACTTATCACTCATAAATAGTCTACCTTTGCAAAGGAATATCATCTGCTTGCCTCACTGTCACCACCCTATTTTCTTAAACCCCCAACGAGTGTACTTATGAGCCGTAGATAATAGAAAATAAAATCTCTTTTGTATTTCGTATTTGTGCCACACCAACCAACCAACCAACCAACCAACCAGTGGCAACAGGTAAGCAGATAGGCTGCTTGCTGCCGGTGTAATACTCATGCATATATGCTTACATACACACGTACATGCATGTACATTCAAGTACATTCATAAATAATGAAAGGCTGTAAAGCTGTTATCATTTTAATTATTAATATGACTCTATTCTGCTGCCTTGCGCTGAAGCAACAGCAACAGCAATGGCAAGAACAACAATGACAACAATATACTCACATACAAATTAATTCACACACATATGTATACGCTTTCAACAGCATGTGTGCCACTGCGAGACAGGTGAGTTGTTGCCAACAATTAGTCGTTGCTTTTTCTTCTTCTTCTTCTTCCTTTTCATCTTCATCTTCCGTATCTCTGATTTCTTTTTTCTCGTTGCATTCTCATGCTGACAGCTCGAAGTGTAAATAAGCTGATTTAATTAAGTTGTGTTTCATAAAGAATTGATATGGCAATTGACTTAAGTGTTCTGAATGTGTGTGTATTTATGAGTATGTTTGCCTGTTTTTCTTTTGTGTTGGAGTGGCGCATGAGAAGCAATTAATTTCAAATGCTATTTTTATTTATATTTATTAATAGCAGTTGAAAATGAGTTTTATGAAATTTATAAAACTTCTTTTTTTTTGAATAAAAATTAGGCTAACATGGAACTCAGTTGTCTTCCAGACTGTACACTTATATGAAAAGAAAAAAAATTCATACATAGTTTGGTAATTTATTTCATTTAATTTATTCTTATTACACGGAGTGTGTATTTAAACGATCATTTGTCGGAACCGACCGGATCGTACCACTATAGCATATATACAACCGATTTTTCAGATTTGAAATCCGTCAAAAAAGTACCTACGAACGAAATTTGGTATACTACGCATCAGTGGCAGATCCACGGGTGGGGTTTTCGGATCCCCCCCACCCCGTTCGGAAGCAATGTAAATCTTAAACTCGAATCTACTTTTGCAGTTTATTCGTGTCTGATGTCTCCAAAAAAATTTAATATATTTTAGAACCCCTCCCCCCCTCTTCTGAAAATTCTGGATCCGCTACTGCTATGCATACATAATGAATTGCAAATTGGTTCTGAAAATCATTGAAATCAGCTTTCATACACTGATATTTTCAGGTGTGACGTTTTGGTCGAAACTCTGTCAAAAAAGTATTAGATGCATATTATGAATTGTATGTTGGTACTGAAAATCATCGAAATCGGAATATTATATCATATTATCTCCATACAACCGATTTGTTCAGCTGTAAGGTTTTGGGACAAAAATTTGCCAAAAAGCATCTAATAATGTGAAATTTGGTTTACTACAGACGTAAATTCAAGTTGATATTGACACTGAAATCTTTCAAAATCCAATTTTAAAATTTGCAATTTATTATTCATGAAATGTATAAAGACTTCGGCATGACCGAATACAGCTCTTCTTTCTTGTTTTTTTTTTTAATCCATGTTATGCTAAGGATTTATATTTTATTTATAAAGTGTGATCCAAGTAAAGGTACTTTTTTTTAATAGCCTTTTTTGACAGAGCACGTGTGAGTCCTGTCGAGCTCTCGTGTTACTTTTGTTCAGAATTGTTTTGCACTTTATCATGGAAAGACTTACGTCTGAACAACGTTTACAAATCATTCAATTTAATGACGAAGATTCATGTTCTGTAAAGAGTGTGTTTCGCGCGATTCGCTCAACTTATGGTCAACATAATCGGCCTAATGAGCGTACTATTCGCAACACCATCACCCATCTTGAGACCCAGCATTCATTATTGGATAATATTCGACCGAATAAATCAGGTCCAGCACACAGTGAAGAAAATATAGCAGCTGAGAGTATACACGAACGCCGTGGAGAGCCGATTCGGCGCCGTTCGCAGCAACTTGGACTGATGTATGGAACGACTTGGCATATATTACGTAGAGATCTTAAATTGAAAGCATACAGAATACAGCTTGTGCAAGAACTGAAGCCGCTCGACCTTCCTAAGCGACATCACTTCGTTCTATGGGCTCTTGAAAAGCTCCAAGAAGATCCGACGTTTTCGAGCTAAATTTTGTTCAGCGATGAAGCCCATTTCTGTCCATCCATCGAATATAGGACTCAATGGATGGACAATCTGAGACGTAGCCGCGGCCAATATTTGAAAGAGATAATCTTCAAAAAATAAATGCCACAGAATGTCCTTTCGAATGATAATAAACATTCCCCATTAGATTTTGAATTTTGAGTTTTGTTCTTTAAAAAAGTAGGGAACCTCGAAATGGATCAACCGTTATTTATTAAATTGTTCTTTATTTAATTTACTTTATTTTATTTGGTTAATTTATTTAAATTTGAATTTAATTTGTTTTCAATTATTTCATTTTAATTTACTTTATTTATTTTATATTAATTTAATTACTAAATATTTTTAATTTAATATATTTTATTTGATTTTATTTAATAATTTTTTTTGTTTTTTTTTTAATTTTTATTTAATAAATTTTATTTGATTTTATTTAATAATTTTTTTGTTTTTTTATATTTTATTTTATTAGTTTATTTTTTTTTATATTATTTTAATTAATATTTATTTTACTCTATTTTGTATTATTCTATTTTAATTCATTTTAATTTTTTTATTTTAATTTTTTATTTTTTTTTTATTTATTTTTTTTTTCTTTCTTTCAATTTTTTCTAAGGTAACTTTATTTTACTTAATAATTTTATTAATATATTTTTTTATTTTTTTATTTTTATTTTTTTTTAATTTTACCATTATTTTTTTTTTCTTTGTTTTACCTTATTTTATAATAATTTATTTGAATTTTTTAATTTTTTGTTTGTTTTTTAATTTTTAATTTTATTTATTTTTTTTTATTTAATTTTTTTTTATGTTATGTTAATTTATTTAATTTTATATTATTTTATTTTATTTTAAATTATTTTATTTTATTTTATTTTATTTTACTTTTTATTTTTCGTTTATTTAGTTTTGTTTATTTTTATCATATTCTTTTATAAATAATTTTTTTTATTTTTCCTATCATTAGGTAAGCACTGTTTTCATGTGATGAAACATACCCTACGCACGCGCACTACGTCCAATGATATGGACCAATGATTCCACCAGCCCATAAAGCGCACCAAACAGTCAGTTTTTCTGGATATAACGGTGTTTCGACATTTACTTGAGGATTACCTTCACTCCAAATGCGGCAGTTTTGTTTGTTGACGTAGCCATTCAACCAGAAGCGCGCTTCATCGCTAAACATCGCTAAATTGGACGTAGTGCGCGATACGTTTTCCGCACAGAACCATTATTTTCGAAATAAAAGTGCACTATTTGCAAGTGTTGTTCAGGCGTGAGTCTATTCATGATGAATTGCCAAACCAAACTGAGAATAAATCACTTGACAGTTGTTAAATCGGTCACCATCTTGAAAATTAATGCCAACTTAAAGTTCTATACCTTTATAAAAAACACCCTATATTTGTGTTTTTACATATAGACCCCTTTAACAAAATCCGAAAATTTCGTTTGAAAAGGATACTCTTGTCACACCTTTCCACTGTGATTTTAACTACATATGCACCAACATTTATATGCTTAGATGAAAATGTGTCTTTAAGTGCGTGAGTGCGTATGTGTGCCGTGGTAAAATGCCATATTAGCACGTGCTAATGAGCAATTTTGTAAAGTGATAACATTTTATCCTGGCTTGCGGCAGCATAAGAGTGCCACTGGATTTACCGCAGTAGCAACAAACAGCGCAGAAAAAAAGTAATAAAATGAAGAAAAAAAAGAAAATTGAACCCGAAAAGCGTTGCACAGAAGCAGTCAAAAAATTTTACCAACCCAACAAACACTCACACTTAGCAGCATGCAGCTGTGTATGTATGTATGTATGTATGTTGCTAAAAACATTTTTATTATTTACGCTACTCTTTCGCCTTGTTGTTTTTCTTATTTGAAGCTGAAAGCTTTTTGCCACCCGCCACTCGCATTTGTCAACTTATTTGTTTTATCATATATAATTTCGGTTGCTATCTCAGATCCATAAACGAGACTGCCTGTATCCTTCTATAACCTCCTTTTTAACCAATATTGCTCTGCTAGCGAGTGAAGTGCTTAAGTTGAGTGCTTACTTTTTACCCGCCCTCAGGGTGGATAAGCATAAAATTAGTGTGGAAATGACTGGGGAAAGTGTTTACAACTCAGGGAGAAGGAGAGGAAAGCACACAAAATCTTGAAACATATTTTTGAGCGACAAAAAAAAAGCTGAAGACGACTTTGTCTGCAAAAATGGCAACGGAAGTGAAAAAAGAAATGAAAGTAAACTGATTTAGTAGGCGGTAGCTATGAAGTAAATTGGATGGTAAAATATAATGAGGTAAATGAGTGCATGGAGATGGAGAGTGAAGGCGCTAGTGGAAATATGAATTATACTGTGGGCTGGTACAAAAATTCTAGTTTCTTATATAAATTCCCTAATATTTAAAATATTTTTCGATTTAAGTCGGCTATTTTGTTTGGCTAAATTAGCTAAATACAAAAATTTTATACAATAATATACAAAATTTAAGCAAAATAAAAATTAAAATAATTTTTTTTTATAAAACTGAAAAATTTCATTCGTATATTGATATATTTCCATACATTTTAACAACCAAAAATCTTTAAAAATCATAAAGGAAGTTAAATTGCTTTGCTCCGCTTTCTTTCTTACTCACTCCACTTCACTCTCAAATTTTCATATTATTTTTTGTGCTACCTTTTTTTACATAAACATATATACTCCTTCGCACCCTCATTTATTATATAAAAATTTTATTATTTTTTTCTTGCTTTTTATTATTTTGTAATTTCATTTTGTCACTCAGACTCCATATTTTTGATTGTATTTTGCTTGTTTACGGTTTTCACTTTTTCCTTTTACCTTTATTTCATTATTTTCTTTATTATTTTGTCACTGATTGCCTAACGTGCTTTCCGAATAATAATGCTTTAATATTTTTTTTGTAGAAAATTTTGGAAGCTCAAATTATTTGGCTTAATATATATGTATGTATCTCTATACATACATATACTAGTGTTGTTTTTATGTATATATACTTTTTTACTTCGAAAATTCCTCGCTATTAGACAACTTAATTACTGTTGTTATTGTATGACCCTTGAGGCTATAACAGGTGGTTGATGAAAATCTGTAGATAAGATTATTAAGGTCTATTAATGGTAATGGGCATTGAAGTAATTGAAATAAAGTAATACACAGAGCAATGTAGGAGGGGAGTAGGGAAGTAAAATATGTGTGGGAGGGTAGATATATTTTCATACTGAGTTATATTAGAAATTTATTATTCAAAATGGCATTTAATAAATCTAAATTTTCTTTTTTCTATTTTCAGCAAAAATATTTGTGTAAAATTTCCTATTAAACCACGGACGGTAAGTAAGAGATATTCTCTTTTATGTTCGAAAACATAACCATAATCCATTTATTTAATAATATTATATTTTAATATTTCAAATACTTACAAGTAACAGCTAAATTGAAAAGTCCCCGACCTACCATAGTAAAACACATTTTTTTGGCAAAATTCATTTTTTTATTCAGCGCAGTTTCCTTTCAAGAATGATATATTGATAATAGCGACCCTCCAACTTTTCGATACAATTTTTATACTACAATATGTCATTTGCTTCAAAATAGGCCTCAGTTTCGGCGATCACCTTTCCATTTGTCAAATATTGTTTCCCATAGAGCATTCTTTTGAGATCTGAGAACAAAAGGTAGTCGCTGGGGGTAAGATCTGGAGAATACGGTGGATGCGAAAGTAATTTGAAACTCAATTCATGCATTTTTGTCATCGATTTCACTAACTTGTGACACTGTGCATTGTCTTGGTGAAACAGTACTTTCTTTTTCTTCCAATGCGGTCGTTTTTCGGCGATTTCGTTCTTTAAATGGTCCAATATAATAGTCGCTGGTGATAGTCCTTCATTTTTCAAGGTGGTCAATGAAAATTATGCCACGAGGGTCCCAAAATACATACGCCATAATATTGACAGCCGACTGCTGCGTTTTTCCACGCTTTGGAGCGGGTTAATCGTATACAGTCCGTTCGGATGACTGCCGATTGGACTTCAGAGTAAAATGATATGATGAACAAATTCAGTTGATATATTTATAGTGCCTGTTATTTCTTTCAATTTCAACTTACGGTCATAGAAAATCATCTTATGAATTATTTTTGATGTTTTCGTCGCTAACAACCTCTTTTGGGCATCCACTGCATTCACTGTCTTCGCTGCTCATTTCACCACGTCTAAACTTAGCGTACCAATTCTTGATGATTGATATTCCTGGGGCAGTGTCCGGAAACTCGTCATCAAGCCAAGTTTTTGCTTCAACTATATTTTTCCCATTTAAAAACAATATTTTTTCAGCACGCGAAATGTTTTTTTTTTATCCATTTTTCACATTAACAAAAGTTGCTTCACTCAAAATGCTATCGTTCAGAAACTAATGATCAGCAAAGAGACCAGAATTTGTATTAGAAAAAATCTTAGTTTGATCACTATAAACAGAAAAAGTTTAAAAATCATTTTTTATAAGATATATTCCTAATCGAAAGTTTTCTATTAAAATAGAAAAAGGGACTTATTTATATTCATTGCTTCAGTAATCAGTATCCTGAATAATTTGAGTAGTAGTAATGGCATGCAAGAATTTGTGTAATTACACAAGTTGTGAGCCCGTTTTGGCATATTTTCGCTTGTTAGAAGTATCTGGAAGATCTCACTGAACCATCAAAAAGGAGTTTGTCATCATTAAGACGCTCCATCTTCCTTTGTATCTTTTTTCTATCTCATTTATATTTAGATGAAATCGTTCACTCTTCCATCTCCTAAATTTCTTCGAAAGTAGTAGTGGTTGGAAAAGGTAGTTGAAAAATCTGAATGAGAGCGGCCATTAATAGGCTCTCCCGCATATTCCAACTATGCCTACTTCCGTTCGGTTGGACTTGGAAGCATCGTGAAAGATATGACGTCTCAATCGGCCACTCACAAAGGTTTTCACTCCAGAGTTTCGGCATTATCTGTATTACTGGTTAGGGAAAGTACAAGTTTGAACATACTTTTGTTGATTTTTTTAAATTGGATTATTTGTTGCTACAAAAAGATCTTTTCATAAGGTCTTTAAAGGCTAGCTCGCCTGTTTTTCGAATATCTTTTGCAATTGTGTTGTTTTTTGGATCTGCCCCCGAACTGCTGATACATTTTTATGAGGAGCTTTTATTTCATGTCAAAAATACACCCAGAGAGCTTGACATTCCCTGCCGAGAAGCGACCGCAATGAGAAAAATTTTGTTTTCTATAATTTCGGATGCTGGTCGAACCTGGACTCGAACCCTGGCCTTCCGAATGATAGTACATAATGCTAAACACTCGGTTATAGCAGCCACAGTCATAAGTCATCTAATATCTGGTCCAACGAAAAATCCTACCGCTCCAACTTTGATTCTGAGGACCGGACATCTCTGATAATAAATACTTCGAGCAGTTTCAAACTTCTGGAAGGGAATTTGAAAATTGCTTCATTAACACGAATTTTATATAAAGCAATGGTAGAAGAACTATATAAGGAGGCATCAAAGATTCATACAGGATGTTTTTACGTTCTTTTCGCCAACTTTAAGCTGCTACGGAGACCAACACTCTTTGGTCTAATAATAATTCGGTCTCTATTGTCTCTATTGTCTATAAGTGAATTTGGTTAGTCCAGATTGATGTCCGAGCAACATGCATAAGATTTTTAAATTTCCACACAATTACCAAGCTTGGTCGCTACGGATACCAACCCCCTTTGGTCCAATAATTTATTCTGTCTCATTGTCCCAGTGACGCGAAATATAAATGAATTTGTTAAGCTCAGATTATTGTCCGAGCAATATTCACAAGATTTTTAAAATTTCTAAGCATACAAACCGTCATTGTTAAGCTGACTTGCTCTAAGGTTTGTTTACGAAAAATTTATGAAAAGGTGCCACTCTGCACTCGGTCGTATAAGGTCTTAAATGTACCATCAAAATTCCAAAAGCGGTAAGGTAAACTAACTCGTTCTCCTCCGCAGAGTGCTTCTCACTATATCCAAACTACTGCAAAAATAAAAACCTTTCGAACCTTAATCAAAATAACTAAGCAACGGCTTTCGAAAGATTCAAGTTTCTTGCCATATCTTTTAACTCGGACTACGCTCATTTTCAAGCTCATTTTAGCTTCAGCACCATTTTCGACAGAACGAATAAAACATGGATCTTGGGACTGTTGATTCGATTACATGAAGAATAGGATGAATTGCTGATTGTTGATTGCCGTATGAAATTGACTATTTACTTTTTTGAATTATACCTTTTCATATTACAATAGCACAGTGTAAAAATAAAAATAAAATTTTACCTATTTATTTATGACTTCAAGTTGTTTCAAAAAATTAATTTTTGATAACAAAATTTTTCGTTTTTTCAAAATAACCAGATAAGACCATTTTATGGTCGTAATAATCGTATACAGGTATACGCTCGCTACTCGTCGAAAATTTCGAGCGCACGTTTTCTTTACATAATGTTCAAGTGCCAATAAAACAAAGAAAGTAATGAAAATATTGCTACCGTTCAGGCAAGTGTTGCTGAAGACCGCAATTTGTCGATTCCAAGACGTTCTTCAGAATTGGGACTGTCTAAAATCACAACTTGGCGGAAAGGATTTGGGTTTGCCTCCGTATAAAATTGTTCTCACTCAAGAACTGAAGCCATTGGACCACCATAAACGTCGTGAATTTGCTGATTTTGCCTTGGAACAACTTGAAAACGATAAAGATTTTTTCAAGAAAATCATCTTCTCCGATGAGGCTCACTTTCATCTGAGTGGTGCGGTAAATGAAAAGAACTGTCAATTCTGGTGCGAAGAAAATCCACAAATTATTCATGAACAACCATTACATTCAACTAAATTGACAGTTCGGTGTGGTGTTTGGTCTGGTAGAATCATCGGTTCGTACTTCTTTCGAAATGAGGCTGGTAGCACCGTTACTCTCAATGGATAGCGGCGATTTAGATCGATAATAACCAACTTTTTATGGCCACAATTGGAAGAAGTTGATCCTAATAACATCTGATTTCAACAAGACGAACCGACTCATTGCGAGAAAGGTTTGGACATTCGATTATTTCAAGAAATTGGCACATTAAATGGCTTCAAAGAAGTTGTAATTTAACACCATTGGACTACTTTTTGTGGGGTCATTTGAAGTCATTGGTGTTTAGAAATAAACCAGACTTTCTTCAAGCTTCAAAAGTCAATATTGAACTTGCTATTCAGGACATATGACTTGATTTAGTGGTAAAAGTGGTCAAAATTGTGTTAATCGAATTCGTTCCTGCAAAAGAAGTCGTGGATGCTATTTGAATGATGTTATATTCAGAACTTAATTGTATCGATTGCACTTCACATTAAATAAAAAACATTTGAATAATACAACAATACAAAATTAGTGTGTCTTTTTTTAAGGAAAACGCTATATTGTGAAATTTTAGAGTATTTTCGAAACATGAAAATATATGCATCAAAAAAATTCTGGTGCCGTCTACCGAAAAAAAAAATTTTTTAAACTCAAGTTAACATTTTGACTTCTTCAACTGACTGTTATAAGTTAATAACATTTTTTTTTGCTAAAATAGAAAGTTCTTTAATATCAAACACAAAAATCTTGAAAATATGCTTACTTTCAGAACAAGGAAAAAACGAAAAACAGACATAAATTAAATAACACAATATTGTATTTATATATATAAATATGTACAAAATTTAAAAGCATATATACCAGAAATTATGAAAACATACCGTGATTATAGATATTGACATGTGTATGCACCGTAGCCACTTGCAAACAGTCTACTCTACTAATCTACTAAAAATTAACCTTAACAACCTGCCGGAACAGCTGTGCAACTAAAACTTACATAATAATAGTAATAATAAACAATAAACATTATTATTAGCAAAACAATATACAAACAAACAAAAACAAACAAATAAATAAAACCAAAAACAAAACAAACGTAACCAAATTAGTAACGACAACAAAAACAGAGAGATACTTGCATGCTAGAGGTGAAGAGAGAGTACAAAACTGTAATGAAAGTAACAACAAAATTATACAACAGCAAGTACAATATATGTAACAGACAAAGTATGAGAAGAAACAGAAGGCATTTTATACCACTCATGAATGGAGTTTTTATGTCATTTTCTAGGCTGCTTAAGCATGAAGTTTTGCACCCAAAAATACATTTTTGAAACTTAAATATGTTTTAAAAATAACCAACTTAATGAGCATGTTACGTCCAAATAGAAAGGACTTCATGGTATGGAGTCTATCTCTTCTCTCTCTGCTGCATACAAGTATTCGACTGAATTGTATTGCCATTTCATGTTCATGGAAGGCATAAATACCAGCAAAACCCTAAATATAATAACAACAACGGTAAGGAAATATGGAAACAATGACAACAATCAGCAGCAGCAGTTATAGCCGGCTCTATGGTGACAAACAAAATGTCAAAAGCAAGCAATTTTTACTCATACTTATACATACATACATGCATCTATGTAACATATGTTTAAGCCAAATTAGCCGTTGTAAATTAAAATGATGTAAACCAATATTTTCTCATGTTTAGATATTAAATGACTTAATTATTTACTTAATTTTTATTTTTAAATTTTAATTTATTTTATTTTTTTATTTTTTTGAGTTGATTTAATTTGATTTGGTTTTGTTTTTATTTTATTTTTATACCTTTCATGTATATTAACTTTGGTCCGAGGTATTTAAGTACTAGAAGGAGAAGAGATAGAACCACCGGGGTTGGGTTACAAATCCGTCAGAAGAAAACCTCAGGACGTATAGCATACTACACAAACATAATGAATTGCATATTGGTTCTTGAAATCATCGAAATCGGACAAATATAACATATAGCTCTCATACGCCGATATTTCCAGATGTGAGCTTTTGATAAAAACTCAGTCAAAAAAGTATTTAGGAGCATGAAACCAAAATCAAAATCAAAATTGGAATAACATATCATATAGCCACCCAACAACCGATTTGTTTAGATATGAGGGTAAAAAAATCCGCTAAAACGGCATCTAGGAGCATGAAATTTGGTATTGTTCACACATATTCGGAATTGCATATTGGTACTGAAAATTATCGAAATCGGAATACTATGTACTATAGCCCCCGATAACCGATTTGTTCAGATATGAAGTTTTGGGTCAAAGTTCCACCAAAACAACATCAAGAAGCACGAAATTTGGTGTAGGAACGCATAATGGGTGATCCATTTCACGGTTCCCTACTTTTTACAAAAAAAAAAAAAAAAAAAAACAGAAAATTCTAATTGTATGGGGAATTTTTATTATCATTCGAAAGAACATCCTTTGGCATTTCTTTTTTAAAGATTATCTGCTTGAAATGTTGGCCGCGGCTACGTCTCAGATGGTCCATCCGTTGAGTCCAATTTTCGATGACTCGTTCGAGCATTTCGACTGGTAACTGGCCAATGACAAGCGTGATGTTTTGCTCCATAGCCTGAATCGAAGCGGGGTTGTCCGCATAGACTTTAGCCTTTACAAATCCCACCCCAGGAAAAAGTCTAACGGTGTGATATTACACGATCTTGGTGGCCAATAAATCTATTAATTGATGCAATGTGTGAGAAGTGGCGCCAATTTGTTGAAACTAAATGTCGCGGAGATCACGAGCTTCAATTTCAGGTTATCATGACGCGTTAACGGTCGCCATTGACGGTTATGTTCTCCGGCCCACAAACCACACCAAACTATTGCTTTTTCTTTATAAAATGACAGCTCTTGAATCAGGTTGCTCTTCGTCCCAAATATGGCAATTTTGCTTGTTTAGATACCCATTGAGCCAGAAATGGGCCTCATCGCTGAACAAAATTTGGCTCGAAAATGTTGGATCTTCTTGGAACTTTTCAAGAGCCCAAAGAGCGAAGCGATGTCGCTTGGGAAGGTCGAGCGGCTTCAGTTCTTGCACAAGCTGTATTTTGTACGTTTTCAATTTAAGATATCGACATAAAATGCGCCAGGTCGTTCCATACGTCAGTCCGAGTTGCAGCGAACGGCGCCGAATTGAATTGACCGCGGAGGTCTTCATGTACACTCTCAGGTACGGCCGCTATATTTTCTTCACTGCGGCCACTGCGACCACTAGACGTGGTCTATTCGGTCGAATATTATTTTATTTTATTTAATTTTAATTTTTTATTTTTTCTTATATTTTTTTTATTTTTTTATTTTTTTTATTTTTTTTTAATTCATTTTAATTTATTTTATTTTACTTGAAGCAAAATATTTCATTTATCTTAGTTTATTTTATTTAAAAGTGCACTAGCACTACTTTTACGTATAACAGTTCATATTTCACATAATTTGTGTGTAAGAAAGTTACAGAAAAAACTCTACACCTACATCTACATAGTCCATATGAATTTATTTGTATTCCGTACGCGTTGCACGTGAGCTCAGCCACAAACAAGCAGGCGCATACACACACACACTCATACATTTTCAATTTTGCATATGTTTTTGTGTATGTGTGAGTGTGTTTGTGGCAAAAGTTTATGCCAAAATGCCAAATTAATTGTGGCTTACAATGTAAAAGACAAATATTAACTTTTGGTTTTAGTGTGGTTTTAATTTCGATACGAATCGCACACATGTGTTTGTATGTACAATACATATGTAGGCAAACATATTTAAAAGCATACACATACACATATATTGCTCATATATGCCAGCGCATGTGTAAATTGTGACATTTCGGTAAGCGAGGAGTGCAAATGAATTGAATTGAATCAAGATAGAGAAGACACATACATGTAGTACATATCCAAACACTTGCACGCGTACATATGTGTACATTTAACTGCAAAAAATATGCAAAACACCGGTGTCACGTGCAAGCTGCCACACCAACAAACTGGCAAACTGGCAAACAAACAAAACAAAAAATTATAGCAACGTAATATATTTGCATGTGTGTGTGTGCTCCTTTGTGGCGAGTAAAAGTTGAAATTATACATTTGCCATAACGGTACACTTAGCGCTTACTATTTATTCGTGTGGATATGTGTAGTCTGCCACGAAAGTTGGCCACTTTCACCCTAAAATACTCTCAGATCTACACACGCACACACACACAAGTGAAGTCAACAACGTTTGTTGCCAGCTTGTTAGACACCTTTTGTTGCATGCATTTGTTGCATATTATAATTTTACGCAAACTTTACCAGCATTTGTTTACTTGTCCCACCGCCACTTTGGAGTGCATATTGTTACTAATTTTATTTGTATGTACATATGTATATGTGTAAACATGCATACACGTTTGTTTATGAATTTGCGGTGGACGAAAGTATTGTGAATACTCTAGGTAGGGGTAGCGACTAGTTAAGAACTAGCTAGAAAGATACCAGCTTCCATTTTTATTTAACACAAGCTCGTTCTTCTTACGTCATTTTCAACACAACAAGTGAGAAATGTTCTCGCTGCTGGTTGTTCTAGCATCCAATCGACGTAACTACGGCGTTGTAAATAGTCAGCTGGCTTCAGTTGTTGGGTGATCTGGACTTTATATGGATGTAGGTGTAGGTCAAAGTACAAAATTCACCATAGTGTACCGTAAAAAAGTTCCAGATCTTGAGAACGCCACGAAATACACACTTTTTGGCCTTCGGTTACACTTCACTTACAGCACCGATATTTGAGGTGGAACGAGCAAAACGATGAGGCCTTACAATATCTGTAACCGATCCAGTCTATTCAAATTCTTTTAAAATTTTACCATTTCTCCTCTTAAAGCACGAAACGTGACCACGTTGAATCATTTGTAGTAGTTTCCAAAAATGTTAACGCATTGTGCGGCTGCTTATCAATCCGATTTCATAGAAGCCTGACTTTTAACTAAAAAAAACATGTTTGGTTTAACAGTTAAGTTTCATAGATGTCAAAATAAAGGTCTGCACTTTCGAAGCCATTAAATAGATAACTCGGGAGTGCCTTGCTCTTAGTTTAGATATCATGGCAAACTGTTCACTTCCTACCTTACCCAAGAGAACGTGTTAGTTCCTTGTAGCAATATTGAATTTTTCTTTTGGTTTTTAAATTTTTTTATATTGGATCTGCTTAATTTAAGCCTAAAAATATGCTTTAGATTCTTAATAAGGAACTACAGTTTTAGTCCAATACTATTAGGTCAACAGGCAAAATGTTGCTCCTCCTGACAAATCATCTCTTGTTCAGCTTGCTGAACAGGATAAAACATTCGCTAAAGGATTTGGGTGATTTTTCAGTTTCGACCGATATTTTTCCAGATACTTGTCACTTCCAAGTTTACCATTGATATCTCAAGGTCTTTATGTATATTCTCATTTTTGGTTGAAATCACTGTATCCTATGATCCATACATTCATATTCCATATATCTATATTGGTTTTATGATTCCGTCGTATAAACATAGAACTGAATTTTTACACAATAATCAATTTCCATTGGTGGATTTAAGTTTAGGTTGCTGTATTTTAGCAGAAATTTTGCTCTTTCAGGTCAATCGCCTATCTAGAGAATACCGAGGTATTCAACTTCAGTTGCTTGGAGGATCACAACATTGTTCAGCTTTAGTATTGGAGATGTTTCTGTCTTTAGAGTAAATGTGACACGCACTTTTGCTCGTTCACTTGGTTGAGCCAGTTTGATAGCTAACTTCAAACAAGTTTTAAGTAGTTTTCTAGTATATTTGAAGCTTTAAGTGATCACTTCTTCCAACATAAGGTAGCAGTAACGTCTGAAAACATTGAGAATGTCTGTAGTAAATGGGACAAATTCTATTGATCTCAAAACGATACCTTGAGGAACACCAATCAAGATTGGATACTCCTCTGACATAAATTTCTTTATTTTAACTGTAAGCCTACTGTTAGTAAGGTATGATATGAAGATCTGATGGAAATTTTTTGGCTAAGTCATCTTTACTCTGTCATGTCACATGTTGTCGAATGCTCGAGTCGCGTCAAGTAATAAGATCAATACTTTTTCATCTGAAATGACTTCCTGATCTCATTGGGGATGCATTGGGATTGTTCTATAGTAAGATGTTTTTCAAGAAAGTCGAAGTAATAATTTGATAATATAGTTTCGTATTCGGTAAAAAAGAAGATATTTTGGATAGCAGCACTTTTTAACAAAGTTTTGAAATTCCATTTAGCTCCATGCACTTTTTTCAGTGCTAATCAATGTTCCGATAGAGACTCCTTGTGGCTCGGAAAAAAATTGTTTCAATACCTAGTCAATGTCTACATCCACATGGCGATGGATATTAATAGAAGCAAGTCCATTCAACGGATCTTCTCTCATTGTGGACTTCAAATAAGATTTTAAGCGCCGCAGCGTGGAAAATGGTCTTTCGTGTGCTTCAAGCGGATTTTTGATATTTGTACCTCCGATTCGTTTCATGCAAATATAAATTTCCCTTATCCATGCTTCCGGGAGCATATGTTTTAAAATTAGAACATATGATTGGTACAGAGTTTCGCAAGATGGTTCAAGGTGTTTCATCTGATCAATGTCCAATTTTTTTTTTTTTTTTTGTAGAATTGTTGATGCTTCAAAAATCGAACCAGTAAATAACCTGAAAAAATTTCAATAGAGAAAAAAACTGACTTAATTCGTATTTTGAGGTTTCAATCCCCAAAAATTCCTCTCCTCCTCCGTAAGCACGGCCCTGGGCCGAAAGGATTTTGTTTTCGTTTTTTCCTTTCCGGATTTCGCTATCATAATGATTTGCGACTTTTTTCACGCATTAATGAGAGAAGAATTTGATAGCAATATTTTGGGTAGCATCCAAGTACGGGTCCTTTGTCTGAGCGGACTCCTAATTTCTACTATTTTCTTCAGCCTTCCATAATGAATTCCTAGCAGAAGACTTAATAAATACCTTCAAAGTCTCCTTCGACGCAGAACAATGTCATACTGCTAACCACTCATCTATTGTAGCCGCTTGTGAATTTGTAGAGATCGAGAAAATCACTGGAACGAAAACAGAAGTACCTGGTTGTGTTCAAAGAAAATGGTGATTTTTGAATGTTTTTGAAAAGCACTTATTTATTCAGCAATATATATTTTGTCCCCGTCAAATTAATCCTCCTCGGATATAATACACTTGGGTTAACGCTTTTTCCAATCCTCGAAGCACTTCTAAAATGCGCTTTTGGGTATAGCCATCAGCTCTTTCATCGATTCTGACTTGATCTCATCAATTATGGCAAAACGTTTTCCTTTCATTGGTTTATTTAGGTTTGGGAATAGGAAAAAGTCGCAGAGTGGTTGAGGCATGAGATTACAGTTTTGTTGTTGGCCATAAACTAACGAATAAGCATTGATGTGTGAGCTTGTGCATTATCGTGATGCAGAATCTACGATTTGTTTTTCCACAATTCCGATCGTTTGAGACGTATTGCTTCACGTAAATGTAGTATATTCCTTATTAACTGTACGAACTTTTGGCAGGAACTCAAGATGCACTACCGCACCATTGTAATCAAAGAAAGCAGTTAGCAAAACCTACAACTTTTCCTTGAATATATAGTGCTTCTCCATAAAGTTCCTCTACCATCGCTTCAAATACAGCTAAAATCATTGTCATTTACAAGAGATGGAAATTGCTACAAATACTTAATAATAAAGATTCCAGGCCTCTCAGAGGCAAAAGTTGAAGGAACGTTTTTTCCGTTGCACCAAATATTAAACGGCTTATGGGTGATCCGCATGATCAAGAGAACTTTCTTTTCGCAGACTTGTGT
Source organism: Neoceratitis asiatica (assembly GCA_030068015.2). Classification (NCBI taxonomy): domain Eukaryota; kingdom Metazoa; phylum Arthropoda; class Insecta; order Diptera; family Tephritidae; genus Neoceratitis; species Neoceratitis asiatica. The sequence goes on along the minus strand of CM061525.1, from coordinate 34,835,408 downwards.
ATTATAATAAAGAACAAACTATTCAAAGAACGACGTGTGGCATGAGTGATGTTTTTAGTTGAACGACGTGTAGTATGAGTGATATTTTTAGCTTGAGTTTTTAATAGAGTCTCCCAAAGGATTTTTGTAGTCTTACTATCCGTAAACTTAAGCAAAAATTGGGGGGAGGGAGGAATATTAAAATGAAAGAGAACGAAATTAAAAAATTAAATTAAGCTCAAAAGTTCGCATATATGTATAAAAAGTTAAAGAACAAAAGCTAAAACTGAAGTAAATTTTCACAACGAAAAAATTCAACATAAATAAAATGAAAAAAAAGAACTAAGCAAAGCTACAGCGAGCAAGCAAAAATGAAGATGCAATGAAACAGTAAATAATTCACTTAAAATCAAATAAAATTTAATTTACTCGCAGAACGGAAATGCACACAGCAGACCACTTACAAATACAAAAATACAACAAAAACTGGCTACTATAGCCATATCACTTCCATATTGCTATTGTGGTTGTAAATAAATGCGTGTGTGTGTGTGTATATATATATTTCTACTATCAAACGTTTATACGTGCAATGAAACTGCTATGGAGCTTAACCAAGCAAACAACCTGCTCGCCTGTTCGCCTACACTTCTGCTCTCTTCTCTGCTCTTCACGCCAGATTACCGCTTTTAAGTTGGCATTGAAGTGAACCTTTCGGAAACCAAAAAAAAAACAAAAACAAAAAAAACACAAAACTAAATAAAACCGCTGGCTAGTCAAAACAACAGCACCAACAGAGCAGCAAAATTTGTTTCTGTGCAGCAACACAGAGGGGAAGGGTGGCGTACTTGGTAAGCTTTTAGTTGGAATGTACTGTAAATGCTCCCTGTGGTATCGTCCGCCTTTTTGCATGTTTATGTCGCTGAGTATTTATTGCGCTATGCACCTGAGTTGCATGCCACAAAGACAACAAATGCATACATATACATATATATGCACATATACACGCAACAAAAAAATCACTTATTTATTTATTTGTGGAATTGTAGTTGTTGTTGTTGTTGTTTGTTTGTTTGTCTTCTACCCACGCACCACCACCAGTGGTTGTTGGATAGCTCAGCTTATCCAGTTGAACTAACCCGAATCATGTCAATGTACGTGTATGTATGTGTGCTGCAGTGGCTAAACTTTTCAGAACAATAACATCAATGTCAATTCAAGTGTTTGTCTGTCTTTCATCTTATTGTTGTTGTTTGAGTTGTTGTAGTTATTGCAACATGCAACGCTGTGACGACCAAAACTACGTTGCGCTTAGGAGAGACAACAACTCAGTTTACTCTGAGTGAATTAAGAAAGCAAATGAAAGCCAACGAGCAGGTAGGGGCGCAGGTGTACCCAGGGGTTGTGCATGTGGGTTAGTGTATTTGTATATTGAAGTGTTTCACCGAACAGTAAGTAATAAATAAATACAAATGAAAATTGTCATTAAAAACAAATACGGAATAGAGAGCGGAGCGTAAGACGAGTGTGTTTCGCTGAGTGTAGTAGTGAGTCTGAACGTGGTAGTAAGTCTGCTGGACTTTGAAAGTAATATCAAAATTAATGTCTGAGAATTTTTATTACTTTTATTTTCATTTTGTGAAATGTAGAAACAGTAATGCATACTAACAGGGCACTTGAAAAGTCCCCGGTCTACCATTCTTTTGAGATCTGAGAACAGGAAATAGTCGCTGGAGGGCAAATCAGGAGTATACGGTGGATGCGGAAGCAATTCGAAGTTCGACTCATGGATTTTTGACATCGATTTCACTGACTTGTTGTTGTCTTGGTGATACAGCATTTTCTTTTTTTTTTTCAAATATGGTCGTTTTTCGGCAAATTCGTCCTTATAATGGTCCAATAATGCTATATAGTAATCATTGTTTATGGTCTTTCCTTTTCCACGGTAGTCAGTGAAAATTATTCCATGCGCATCCCAAAATACTGACGCCATAACCTTGCCAGTCGACTGTTGCGTTTCTCGAAGCTTTGGAGCGGGTTCATCGCGTGCAGTCCACTCGAATCACTATCGATTGGACTTCGCAGTGAAATGCTGGAGCCACGTTTGATCCATTGTCACATATCGACGCAAAAACTCGAGTTTTTTACGCTTGAACATCTCCAAAAACTGCTCCGAATCATCAACTGGCTCGCGCGGATTCCAATTTGCACAGAGCTTTCTCATACCCAAATATTCTTGATTGATATGATGTACGCATTCAGTTGATATCTTTAGAGTGCCTGATATTTCATTCAATTTCAATTTACGGTAATTCAAAATCATTTTGTTTTTTTGATGTTTTCGTCGGTAACAATCTCTTTTGAGCATCCATTGTGTTCACCGTCTTCGGTGCTCATTTCACCACGTCTAAACTTATCATACCAATCCTTGATGGTGGATTTTCCTGGAGCAGAGTCCGGAGACTCGTCATCAAGCCAAGTGGCTTATACAAAAATGACGCGAAAGCGAGAGATCAGTTAACCTTTAATCAGCCTGAGTCCATCATCCTACTATATATGCATTTAAATCCAGAAAAGCCGCTTATCTATAATAAAAAATGGAAACAATGCTTCGCTGCCGACCCCTCCACTTAGATCAAGTGCTCCGTGAAGAAGTTCAATTTGTCACGCTTTCAGCCTCCACAATCAGCACAAGCACTCCAATAGCTATAGAGCTCGAAGGAATAATTAAGGAAGGATACAGATGGCAACGGATAGACCGGCGGCACTGGTGACCTTATCGTCGCCAACACTTGCGTTCCCGATCTTAGTAACATATTCGGTAATAAAAATATCTGACAAGTTGATGAAGTCAGGAACATCTCTTGACGAATCTAAAGCGAAGAATACCATGTTTGTTGAGAACGATCAGTTCACTTACAATTGAAAAAAAAAATGGAAATCCGTATCCAACTGTAAGATAATCCCACAAATTTAGCCCAAGTTAAACATGGCCAGAACAAAAAACCTACTAAATAGGTTGAGGAAAAGTATAATTATATATAGACTAACAGGCACAATAACTGGCCTCTCGGGGAGCATGGTTCAAAAATGGCTGTGCCCCATAGCTAGCATTGCCGCAGCTAAGATTTAGAAGTGAAGAAGGAAACAATAATCCATGCTCCCTGTGATTACTCAGCTTTATTGCAAATGTAACACATGGAATTCATCAGGTATCAAACCCAGAATGGCTGTCCACAAACTCTTCCCAATACGATACAAAGTTCATAAACTTAGACTTCGAAAGTTAAAGTTTCTGCTTTCAAGTAAAAAATATTTCCCTACATACCGTGTCAAAAAAAGAGCTGGCACGATGAGGAATGTCGAATTGATTGGATCTTGTCAGTCTAGCTTTGGAGCTGTTAAATCCACCACTAACCAGATATTCACCATGCAAAAAATCTTGGAGAAGACCCGAGAGAAAATAATCAATACACACCACCTTTTCATCGATTTTAAAACTGTCTTTGACAGCACGATAAGGAGTTGCCTCCACGCCGCTATGTCTGAATTTCCAAGACTCATACGGTTATATAAGCTGACCCTGGACAATACCAGAAGCGCAGTCAAAATTACGAAGGTCCTGGCCGAGTCTTGCGATACCAAACGATAATTTAGACAGAGTGACTCTTTATCGCATGATTTCTTCCATTTTATGATGGAGAGCCAAATAGACCAGGTACATTAACAACCTTTTAACAAGAGTGTACAATTGCTGGCGAAGGGTGATGATGTTTCTTTGGCCATAACATCCGCACCGTAAGTTCTGCGTTCTCCAAATTAAACAAAGAAGCGAAGCGAATGGGTCTGGTAGTATAAGAGGGTAAGACGAAATATCTGCTGTCATCAAATAAACAGTCATCGCATTTGCTACTAGGCTCCCACGTCACTGTTGACAGTCATAACTGCGAAGTCATAGATAGTTTTATATATCTAGGAACGAGTATTAACAACACTAACAATATCAGCCTTGAAATCCAACGCAGAATCACTCTTGCCAACAGGTGTTACTTTGGACTGAGTGAGAAATTGAAAGGTAAAGTCTTGTCTCGCCGAACCAACACCAAACTCTACAAGTCGCTCATAATTCCCGTCCTGATATATGGTGCCGAAGCCTGGACGATGTCTACATCTGATGAGTCGACTTTAGGATTTTTCGAGATAAACGTTTTGCGGAAGATTTATGGTCCTTTGCGCGTTGGTACCGGCGAATACCGCAGACGATGGAACGATGAGCTGTACGAGCTATACGACGACATTAACGTAGTTCAGCGAATCAAGAGACAGCGGCTACGCTGGCTAGGTCATGTCGTCCGAATGGATGAAAGCGCTCCAGCTTTGAAAGTATACGATGGAGTACCAGCTGATGGAAGCAGATAAAGTGGAACACCTCCATTCCATTGGAAGGATCGGGTGCAGAGTGAACTGGTTTCATTTGGTATTTCAAACTGGTGCCAAACAGGGAAAAGAGGGAACACGTGGGGCGCTACAACGACGAAATTAAAATTATTTGATAGCAAAATGCGTGAATGAAATAAAAATTTCCAGAAAATTATTACGCCTGGCAGCGCCTTAAAAATCCTTAATTTAAAACATTATTAGTAAAGGAAATCAATGAAAAATAATTGATTTTTACTTACATCACTAAATCATACCGACATGCTTACAAAGAGTTCAAATCAATTTACATATCAACAACCAAATTAATTCGCTCACATTAATTTTTGCGATCTCAGTTCATCCCTTCTGTCGTTGGAATACAAATCTCTGGACATGAAACAAATTTTTCCTTTACCGCTATGCCCCCACATGGTCGCATTCAATATTCAGTGGCAATTGCAGAAGTCATTTTAAAAAAAACTAACTTCCACATACACACACATTCACAATCACACATATACACACATGCATTAGCACTACGAACACATATATTCATGCTCGCCAGCACTGCTGTTTGAGTTAGTGGAAGCGTGCATTTCTGTCAGCTCTCTGAGTCAAATAAAAATAAAAATTCAACTGACACCCCTACTATGGCTAACACCATTTAACCCCTGCCAATTTCTTTCTTATTGCCTTCAAAGTAGAGTTTTAGCATTGTTTTCGTTTATCTCCTTTGCTGTTATTTTAATCTATACAAATTTTTTTTCACAATGCCTTTTTTATGTTCTTCTTTTTATTATATTTTTACTTGGCACTGATCATCAAACCACACACATTACCATTAGCCCCACCGCTGCCGCACAAGCACACATAACCAACGCGTGGAGGAGGCACAGGTTAGTTCGCTTTTAAGCTGATGCTGTAGCCAAAACACCGCACTCCACACCTGCCGTGGCATGCAAAACAAAACAAAAAATGCAACAACAACAAAAAAGATGGAAAAAAATTATATAAAAATGTGAAAATTGGTGAAGTTAAAGAATCGTAAAAACGGATTTAACCTCGACTTATGTACGACGAGCATAGCTAAATGAAAATGAAATGAAAGGTTGGAAGTGTTGGGTCGAAAGTAATAAAACATTCGGACAGATTTAAACCATCAACCAGCAATTTAGCTGCTCGCCCCTTCATGTGTATGTGTTGTTTGACGGTGTGGTTGAATGTGGTTGAATGTGTGGCTCTAAGCACTGACCGATTGTCCACCTTTTGCTATTGTATTTTGTAGACTGCTGAGAGAGTAAAAAGCAAGAAAAAAGCAGAAATATATAAATAAAAATGGAAAAAAATTTTTGAAAAGGTTGAAAAGCGCTTAGCGACTAGCGAAAGGATAAGCTCATAAGCAAACAAAATGTATGCACGTGTGTGTGAGTGTGTGTTAAATAAATTCTTGTATCCCTACAACAACAAATACCTACATATTTGTATTGTAATTTTTTATGTCAACTCCCAGCCCGCCCCTCCTTAATAGACAATTTAATTCAATTGATACGAAATGATTTAAATATTGCGGTCTCAAAGGTGTTTATGCGAGTAGACTGACTGATGAATAAACCACATGCATATGCACACATACATATATTGTTACTTATAAATATATACCAGTACCTACATACATACAAATCTTACTATAAATTATACATGTCGATATAGGTAGTGCTCACCTTTCGTCTGCATGTGGCAGCAGCAGCAGTCAAACTCTGCCACCACTCACCCTTCTCCTCATTTTACATTTTTGTGGCAGAATTTATTGTTATTGTTTGCTCATATATTTAGTTGTTGTATGTAGTTTTTTTATGTTTTTATTTCCATTGCCCTTTTTCTTAGCAGCTTTTATTTCTATTAAATGCTCATTTGAATGATTTTACTTTATTGTTAGTGAAAACAAAATTTTTTTTTGAACTGCAACAATGGCATTTAAGATTGTAAAGTTTATTGAAAACTGTTGAAATTTAATGATTTTTTTACGGTGTTAATAAAATAAATTTTATTCTTACTTTTATTACTCTCTAAATAGGCTTTTTATGAAGATCTCATAACTGCTTTGAAGTTTTTTATATTTTTATAGAGTTGGAGAGCTCGATATTCTATAAATTTATATCAGCTGCCTGAATATTAAGGCAGCCACTCAAGTAAGCGTCTCGGTGTAGTCCTTAATAAAAAGGAAATGCTGCTGGAGCAAACATATTGAAAACAGGGGGCCAGTAAAGCGCTACGAATTTGTTGTACCCGAAGAAGAGGTATTTTGCTGAAATGGGGTTACGGGGTTACAAGTGTAGTAAGATCCAACGCGCAACGTGCCTGTCTACTAAGCATAGCAGGTGCGATGAAAACTACCTAACCATGAAACTACCGTGGCATTACCCTTGGCATTTGGCTAATTAATATACATTTTGATGCCTAATTATTCTAAACCATTGCGTCCAGTCCACAAATTTTGATGCAGTACATATACGAGGTATTTTCAAGGGAAAAGGTCAAGATTTTACACACTATTTACTTTGATTAAAATGACGTGGGGCATCATGAGTACCTGTCAATAGATCGTACAATTAATAAGGAATGCTACAAGGAAGTTATGTAACGTTTGCGTGAAGCAATACAGCTCAAGCGATCGGAATTATGGAAAAACAAATCGTGGATTTTGCATCACGATAATGCATCAGCTCACACATCAATGCTTTTTTAGCGATTTTTTGGCCAAAAACAAAACCGTAATCTCATGCCTCAACTACCGTATTCGCCAGAATTGGCTCTCTGCGATTATTTCCTATTCCCAAAACTAAAGAAACTAATGATCGTGGAAAGCGTTTTGCCACAATTGATGAGATCAAGTCAGGATCGAAGAAAGAGCTGATGTCCATACCCAAAATGCACATTTCAGAAGTGCTTCAAGGATTGGAAAAAGCGTTGGCACAAGTGTATTATATCCAAATTTGAAGGGGGCAAAATAGATATTAATGAATAATTAAGTACTTTTCAAAAAAATTCAAAGTTCAACTTTTCCTTTGAACACACCTCGTACAAAAAGTTATATCAGAACTTAGGCTGAAGGTAAAATGCGACCGAGAAACGAAATCTTTCTGCCGGATGGACGACATTTACTTATTTCTAGCACGGAAGCATCGAGAAATGGAGTTCAGATATTCTAAAATGTTCTGATATACTTTTCTGTACTGAATGGCTCTAATAACTACATAAGCTTCAAATGGACAACCGCTTTAGGGAGAAAATCGATCAACTTTCTGGTAGCAGACCAAGGAGAAATTTGTCAACACATAGTGCAAATGCGGGAGAATAAAGCGAATGTCATTTGCTTTCCAGGTCACGGGGATATAGAAGGCAATAAAACAGGTGGTTCGCACCGGTGTGGCTGTCACTATTGATTGTCTCAAACCCCATCAAATGATGTCTAAGTCAGCGCACTGTGTAGGAACACTTGAAGTCCTGGAACACTTTCTTCATATTACGTACCACTAAACTATTGTTAGCCAGTGTGGATTGTAGACCGGTCTTCAGTCAATTAAGATTTCATATCTTTTGCTAACCACCCAACTCCCGCCTTACAGAGATAGGCACACGTGGTTGGAAGAAATTAAAACAGTTTATTAAATCGAGCGAAAATTTTTCAAAAGCATAATTGTAATAAAAAGCGGAAAAATGAGCATATCCTATAGTTTAGATCTGGCTACTTCTGTTCAAGTCCTCTACCGCCCTTTTCAACCAACCAACCAAGCTGGGAACTTGCTTTCCATCTAAATTGGTTATTTGTAGTACTGTTATTGCAGAGGCTCACAATATATCGCTTAACCTCGTATAAATTTGCTTTAATATTCGCCAACAGCACGGATCCTGATTAGAAAGTTATGATAGTCCCAGCATTGTTCCAAGCTTAGATTGGATGGGAGCTCACATTCCTGTGAAGCTCTAAGAAATCTTCAAAATATAAAGGGTGATCCAAGTAGATGTACTTGACAGATCACGCGTGAGCCGTGTCAAGCTGTCATGTTATTTTTGTTCAGTATTGTTTGGTATTTCATCATGGAAATACTAACGCCTGAACAACGTTTACGAATCATTCAATTTTATTACGAAAATTAACGTTCTGTAGAGAATGTGTTTCGCGGGCTTCGCTCAACTTATGGACAACATAATTGGCCTACTGAGCGTACTATTCGCAACACCATCACCCATATTGAGACCCAGCATTCATTATTGGATAATATTCGACCGAATAGACGACGTCCATCACGCAGTGAAAAAAATATAGCAGCCGTAGCTGAGAGTGTACATGAAGACCGTGGAGAGTCGATTCGGCGCCATTTGCAGCAACTCGGACTGGTGTTTGGAACGACTTGACGCATTAAATTGAAAGCGTACAAAATACAGCGTGTGCCAGAACTGAAGCCGCTCGACCTTCTCAAGCGACATCGCTTCGCTCTATGGCCAACATTTTAAAGAGATAATCTTCAAAGAATAAATGCCAAAGAATTTCGAATGATGATAAACATTCCCCATTTAATTTGAATTTTCTGAGTTTTTTTCCTTAAAAACCTCGAAATGGATCACTCTTTGTAATGCATTTTTATGTAAAAATTCACGGAGCTTGAGTAGAAAATTATAATAGTCCCAGCATTGTTCCAAGCTTAAATTGGATTGGAGTTCCCATACTCATGAAGGTTTACGAAGCCTTCAAATATAGTTGTTCATTGCAAAAACGATTCAAGGCGTCGAAAACAGCAGTTAGTCCTACATATTATGTAAGTTTTATAGGTTAATATGTGATTTATAATCGTTAAACTTGTGGTGTGAATCCTTATGATTACTTTTCTAAGTCGACCAATTTATTCAGATATATGATCCGTCAGTTCGGTATGATGTCCACGCGAATTCAAATAAATATTGAAACATAAAATCATCAAAATCGAATTTTCTGTTTTGCAATAAATTTTAGAGGTTCATGAAAAGTAAAAAGACTTCGACATGGCAAGACTCATTTCTTGTTTTATTTTATTCTCCGTTTTTTTATTTTTGTGTTTAAAAGGTCTTCTTAAAAATTTGGAGTAATGCCTATATTCACTTATACTTAAAGTTGTCTATATACATATGTAAATTGTGAAAATAATTATAAAGTTACTTTAAACACCAACCCATCCAACCATAACGACTTCAGCGCTTAACTCACGCACCAACGCCCTCTCTAGCAGATAATTCAATACGGCTAATAATCAAATTAGAAGCCACTAATCAACAGTCACGAACTGAAATACGTAGAACCTCAAATCGATTGTCAAACATATAAGTGTATTACGCACACATATGTACAAGCCAGCCTTGTAGGGAAGAATACTGGTTGTTAACTATAATCCAACTAGTTTGTAGTTTTACACTAACTAGTTCGCCTTCCTCTTAATTTCCCAAGGAAGCAACTAATATTTTCAATACGACGATATCCTACGAACTGTCATATAATTCACCAAGTATAAAATTGAAAATAAAAAATAAAAAATGAAAAGGAGTTTGCTAGCAGCAACACTCGAATTGAACTTCATGTGCTACAGTAATAACCTCTAACCACTCGGCTATCGTTTTTAAAAAAAAAAACAAAGAAAATTCGAATTTAATGGGGAATGTTTATTATCATTCGAAAGAACATTCTTTGTCATTTATTTTTTGAAGATTATCTCTTTCAAATGTTGGCCGCGGCTACGCCTCATATGGTCCATCCGTTTTCGATGACTCGTACGAGCATTTCGACTGGTAACTGGCGAATGACAAGCGTGATGTTTTTCTCCAAGGCCTGCATCGAATTAGTATTATCCGCATAGGCTTAAGACTTCGCATATCCCCGCAGGAAAAAGTCTAACGGTATGATATAACACGATCTTGGTGGCCAATCGACCAGCCCGAAATGTTCTCTCAATAAAACCATTGATTGATGTGATGTGTGGGAAGTGACGCCGTGTTATTGAAACCAAATGTCACGGAGATCACGAGCTTCAATTTCAGGTATCAAATAGTCGGTTATCATATCGTGATAACGGTCGCCATTGACAGTTACATTCTCACCGGCATCATTTTTGAAGAAATATGGACCGAAGATTCCACCGGCCCGCAAACCACACCAAACCATTATTTTTTCTAGATGAAACTCTTCAGGTTGCTCTTCGTCCCAAAAGCGGAAATTTTGCTTGTTTTCATACCCATTGAGACAGAAATGGGCCTCATCGATGAATAAATTTTGGCTCGAAAACGTCGAATTTTCTTGGAACTTATCAAGAGCGCATAGAGCGAAGCGATTTCACTTCGGAAGGTCGAGCGGCTCCAATTCTTGCACAAGCTGTATTTTGTACACTTTTAATTTAAGATCTCGACGTAAAATACGCCAAGCCGTTCCATACATATGTCGGTTCGAGTTGTTGCGAACGGCGCCGATTCGACTCTACACTGTCTTGTGCACACTCTCAGCTACAGCCGCTATATTTTCTTCACTGCATGCTGGACGTAGTCTGTTCGGTGGAATATTATCCAACAATGAATGCTGGGTCTTAAGATGGGTGATGGTGTTGCGAATAGTAGGCCGATTATGTTGACCATAAGTTGAGCGAAGCGTTCCAAACACATTATTTACAGAACGTGAATTTTCGTAATAAAGTTGAATGATTTGTAAACGTTGTTCAGACGTATGTAAGTCTTTCCATAATGAAATGCCAAACAATATTGAACAAAAATAACATGACAGCTTGAATTATTATTATTCGCGTTACTGGTGGACTGCTATACAAATAACGAACTGGTATGATTTCATGTTATTTCAAACTAGTACTTAACTAGAGTTTTTCAAACCAGTCTAATTTTTCACTGCAGTGAATATACTCATGCTTTGCAAAGTAGTATACAGTTCGCTGTAGGGAAAAAATTAACTAGTACATACAAATTCGGGTCTAAAACTGGTATTTAAAAGATAAAGCTATACCGACTCGCGTGGGCTAGAATTTTACTAGTTTTTTGCGCAGAAAACATCGATAATTTTTCGAAATTCTTCTTCAGAAATATTTCTTCTTCAACTACAATACTATACATAATCAAATCCTCTCCTTTTTCTCATCATACATCGCTTTATCGAACTTCAAAAATTAGTTTCTATTTAATTTTTGAGAATTAGTATTTTTACTACTATAAATAAACTAGTTCTTAAAGAATGCGGTGCTTATACATGATAAGAAAGTAAGCATTTAGATTACCATCGCGTCAAAAATTCCATTGATAGAAGGAGGTGGAACACGAACTAATCGTATATAAATTACAAACTAGTAGCTTTCTAGTTCACAACTAACTACTTTAAGTACATTATATATGCATATCAATATATCTGTGCAATTCAACATTGTATTTCAGTGCTAAATACAATTACAGTCAACATTGCGACAGGCTGGCAGCAAAATGTCGTCCCTTTTGTCATAATAATGCCAAGTTCATTACGCTGTCAAAACGCTGTATTTCATCGCCTTAAACACTGAGGGGCTGTGCTGCTGTAGGTGAAGAAGAAGCCGATAATTTAACGCTCGCAGTCAAAGTATGTATGTGTATGTTAGTATAAATATGCTCAATGGTAGACAACCACATGCTTGTAAAATCAATTCACACACACAATTAGTTAAAATTGATGTGTCGCGCAGGTCACTGGAGTATTTACTAGCGAGGGTATGAATACATTTGTAGGTGGCATATTCATTGTCTTCGTATGACCAGTATGTACATTCCCGAGAGATACTTTAAGCAGTGCAATTTGTAGCTCAGCTTCAAAAGCCGCGAGTAAATGAGTAAATACATTAGAGGAGCCATAAAGGTAGGCCCGTAGCAACAATGAGTTAATGAAGGACGTAGGTAAAGGCAAAAGGGAATTCCAAAAGGCAACAAGGTATAATATGAACAGAGAAAATCTTAATAGAGAAAGAGGTTATACCTTTCACGTACTCGTCCAATAATTTAAAATTTGAGATCTGCCAACATCGATTTCGCCTGATCTGCTTTTTTCTCTCATTAATCTTAATTTCTTAGGCTTGACAGCATATTTCATTACTTTAGAAATGAATCCCTATACTAATAAAGGGTGATCCAAGTATAGGTATTTCTTCAATAGCCCTTTTTTGACAGATCACGCATGAGTCGTGTCAAGCTGTCATGTTGTTTTTGTTCAGTATTGGTTAGCACTTCATCATGGAAAATCTTACGCCTGAAAAAAGTTTACAAATCACTCAACTTTATTACGAAAATTCACATTCTAAAAGGTATGTGTTTCGTGCGCTTCGCTTAACTTATGGTCAAGATAATCTACGTACTGAGCGTACTATTCCCAACACCATCACCCATATCGAGGCCCAGCATTCATTATTGGATAATATTCGACCGAATAGAATAGTGGCCGTACACGAAGACGGTCGAGAGTCGAATCGGCGCCGTTTGCAGCAACTCGAGCTGTCGTATGGAATGACTTGCAACATTTTACATCGATATCTTAAATTGAAAGCGTATAAAATATAGTTTTTTCAAGAACTGGAGCCGCTCGACCTTCCCAAGCGAATCGCTTCGCTCTATGGGCTCCTGAAAAGTTCCAAGAAGATCCAACGTTTTCGAGCCAAATTTTGTTCAGCGATGAGGCCCATTTCTGGTTCAATGGGTATGTAAGCAAGAAAAATTGCCACTTTTGGAACGAAGAGCAACCTGAATTGATTCAAGAGCTCCCATTTCATCCAGAAGAAACACCGGTTTGGTGTGGTTTGTGGGCAGGTGGAATCATCGGTTCATATTTCTTAAAAAATGATGTCGGTGAGAACGCAACCGTCAATGGCGACCGTTATCGCACCATAATAACCAACTATTTGATGCCTGAAATTGAAGCGATATCCGCGACATTTTGTTTCACCAAGATGGCGTCACTTCCCACACATCGCATCAATCAATGGATTTATTGAGAGAACACTTTGGTGAGCAGATAATTTCCCGTTTTTGGCCGGTCGTTTGGCTACCAAGATCGTTTGATATCACACCGTTAGACTTTTTTCTGTGGGGGTATGTAAAGTCTAAAGTCTACGTGGACAATCCCGCTTCGATTCAGGCCTTGGATCAAAGCATCGCGCGTGTTATTCGCCAGTTACCAGTCGAAACGCTCGATGGATGGATGGACCATCTAAGACGTAACCGCGGCCAACATTTGAAAGAGATAATATTCAAAAAAATAAATGCCAAACAATGTTCTTTCGATAGAGACTAACCATTATGTGCCTTCTATCCTTTTTGTCGAAAGAATTCCGTGCTCACCCATGCCGGTTTTTCGGCCGACTTTTGACTTCTTCATCTTCATCTTGTCAGTCTTCATTGTCCAAATCGGTGTTGCAACGTTTCCTTCATTTTTAACAGGCTTTGTCGGCAAGCAGCAGACAGAGGGGGGCTATCGAATGTGTCTCCTTATAGCTTTAGATTATTTATTTAAGAAATTTTTACGCCACCAGAATTTCAACCGGCCTAGCCTGATTATATTCCACTGTCTGCTGGTGGAAAGAGAAGATTGAGATCTATCACTTTCATCGCTTTTGAGATTCATCTTGGATAACGATGTGAACACCTTGCCAGCCCCTTCTTCTGCAGAAACTGCTCATCGCGTCATGAGAATATTTAATTTCATTTAGACTGTTTAGGGAGTGAAGTTCGCCTATTCGACTTCCTCTTGGAACAGAAAGTTCCGACATTCAAACTTTTTATTTCACCTTTCTTTATGAGTTTTGTCTTGTCCTTGCTTCTTTTTATGGGATTGTGACTCTTCATGTTAATGGTATGAACTATAATAACCAGAAATCATCGTTACACCTGAGTAAGAGTTGAAGGGGTTAGTTTGCACCTTGAGTGTCTTCCCGATTTCCTTATAAGAAATCCTTCAACCACGGCCAAGACCAATTCCCTTCACGAATCTCACTCTTTTCTCTGTCTTACCTTCACAAACCATAAAGAAAAGTTTCAATTTGTATATGAGAGGAATGATTAAATTACTCCAACTTATTTACATATAACCATATACACGGAAGGAAGAAGCAACCCGAAGTGCTGCAACAAAGTACTTTAATTGCTCCTTCGGATGCGTGTAACTGCCGTGAGGAAGCTAAAAAATCAGCGCTTGTTAAAAATAACATACACAACAACAACTTTACACATACACACAATCCCGTGTACACATATCCTACCAATTCCCAGCATACGCTCAAGTACCTCACCATATGTTTTTACGCTGCTAAAGCAAGAGAATTCTTTAATCTTCTCTTTCCGTGTGCGTGAAGCGTTCTTTTTTTCAGCTTTAATGTCTGATTTCCTTTCTTCTTCATCTCCTCCTTTGAACTCTCATGACTTTCGCTTATCATTCGCCGCGTGCTTGCGTGTCGCAGCTTAAATGGAATGTCAGCAAATGAAACTTATAAGTGAACGTAAATAATAATTACCATGCTCACAGACATATTGATGTGTTGACAACAATAACAACAACAACAACAATTATCACAAAAATGCTAATATTTACAACGCACACAACAAAATGACTTAATTATGCTGCACGTCAAAGCTTTGTAAACGAAATCCATCCAAATTTATTGCGTATTATAATGAGCATGACGCGCAGGAGGCGAGTGGGTGGGTAGAGGTAAGCGTAGGTGGGCACGAACACACAGTATTTGCTGGTATATGGCAGTAAACGAAGTAAAGATGCTATTTTTATAAGAGGCGTTTGTGAACAAAAATGTTGAGTATAAAATTTATATTTATGAATATTGAACGTGAACCAAAAGACACCTTTCACAACTGTATCAGAATTTAATATCAGAAGGCCCAAAAAAATAGTACGAGTATTTAATCAAATCTGAAAATTTTTAAAAAAGAAAACAGAAAAGTTCAATTCTGTTAACTAGCTTTCAATTTTCAAGACTATTTCGAAGAATGGAAAGCGAAGCATGAAAGCTCCTCTTGCGAGTCGGCGATACTATGGAAGAAGAAAATCCTTATTACTCCTCCTCCATATTAAATTATCTTACTAAAATATATTTTTTAATGAAAAACTATTTAATTTTTTTTTTAATTTCATTTTGCTACCTGAAATCTGATATAATGATAACTTTATGCAGCAATGGAAAAAGTATATTTCTTACTTTCCTGTCTTTCGATTACGCTTTCGAAAGACGCTGATCATTTTAATAATGAAATTAAACGGTGAGTTTCATAGCAAAAATGCAAACATAATTCTATCGAAATATCTGAAATTTTCGGCAATATACTGAAAATTAATTACATATAACCAGTTAACCCTCTGAGTATTTATAACATGAAACTAATTTAGATACAATTTGGAACATAACTGCACAGTTTGCTGTCTGTGTGAACAGCGTTTAAGTGTGCGTCATATCGAAGATTCTATTTTATCCGTGTACAATATAGAGAAAATTTCGTCTTCCAGAAAGTATGTGTTCGAAATGTCACTGTTTTTATCCTAGTTGTTGAGGTCAGATGAACAGACAGACAGCATTCAATGGTATTTGATATATGTATGTAGGTCTATGTTTATTAATTTTTTTTTTTTTTTTTTTTTTTTGATACAAGCAACGTTTAGCACCTTCCTAGCTTTTATATCCTTTGAAAATATATTAATTTTGTAAATAAAAAAAGCATTCCATAGACAACCACATTTCATTGTTGCAGTCAATGTTTCTGAAATCGAAAATCCGTAGAAAACATATAATTCGATTTTTCGACATTCGTAAATTTATTATCTATTAATACTTATTAGAGCTTTCAAAAATCTTCCAAAAACACTCTACAGACGCTGATCTTAGCTAAGTAGTTTCTGCTCATTGGTTGAATGGTTTCTGATCTGCTACTTTGTTATGGTACTTGAGCATTTGACTAAGAGGAACAAAAGCGTGTTGCTGATACTGATGAGTATGATGATGCTTAAACAGTGAATACCCATATTAAATAGGTTTGTTGGCGCGTTTGAAGTCCAAATTTGAAAAACTGGCAAAAACTATTTGAATTGAATTTTCAATGTTTACACATTCGTCGTATTATCCAGATTTCCATCTACTACCATCTGTTCGCAGACCGTACAAGAAACCCCTCCGGTAAGAAATTTCGCTCAAATGAAGAGACCTATTTTAAGGCAAAATATTAATGGCATAATAATTAATACTAAAAATGTGGTAATAAAATGTAAAAGTGATGCTGGCATAACTACGTGGCTCTTGATGCAGTTTACATTGATGAATAATAAGCCAATTTAGAGCATTAAAAACATGTTGTATTTGTTAAGTTTGGAGCTGGAGGATATGGTTTAAATGATGCTGCAAATTACTCTAGTATATACAGCTAATCGGTCTTTTCTAGGTTACCTTGATTCTCTTACATTTTCTATGTACGATTGGACTTTTTGAAATTGATTACATGGAAATAACCGTCATATTTTTCACGAAACAATAACTGATATTGAAGTATGCTTTTCAAGTTTGCATGGACAATTTAATTTTTATTTTTAATGTTTAATTTTTTTGTATTTCCTTCTAACCGTTCTTATGCTGCTGGCTTAGGTCTTAACAGCTTTCAATTAGTTAATTGGGTGCCTATGTAAACAATATCTGAATCCGTCGTATTCAAGGTAGCTAAAATTCAGACCTATGACAACAAGTTTTGTGAAAGTTTGCTTGAGAACTGCAATCTAAAGAAAATATCTACTATCTATTTATTTATATTATAAAAATGTGGCAACCACGCACATAAACTCAATAAAGGAATAGAATGAACCTGGCATTTATCAGAATTATTGTGATGTTTTAAGAAACTTCTAATGTAATTACATATTGATATGAAAATGATACCAAAATTTCAGTAAATCCTTAAAGGCACTTTCGATTAACATACTTGCAGATATATGTAAATATATTTACCTTTATAGTAATAAAAAAGTTTTAACACACAAATATTCAACACGAAAAAATTTACTTCATTTCCAATTGCAACTTCTCCTCCAGACAAATATATGAATACAAAATATTTTTCTAAGCCAAACAAATCTCAATTAATTAAACTAAATCAGTTGTACAACAATTTGCAATTAAATTCCATTTAATAATAATAATCACCAAAAGCCTTTTAACTGCATACAAAATTTTAAATGCGAAAATGGCTTCTGAGCTTCATGACAAAATAATCAAATTAAATAAATACAGCAGCAACGAGTGCCGAGTGAGAGTGTATGAGTATGAGTAAGAGAAGTGCTTCAATGAATGATTGTTGTATAATGAGCAAAGCGGCAAAGCAATGCAATCAATAGTTTATCTAACTAAATATTATTGGCTAATATCCTTTAAATAGAAATTAAGCGACAACTAACAGTTCATAGATTTGTAAATGCTACGCAATGAATGAGTTTATCTATATATGTGTGAGTGTGTGAGTTTGAATGCCATTGAATGCACAGGACAATGGCATTACCAGCGGCAGCAACAGCAGCAAGCACATCACGTGTCAAATCCGAGTGGTATTTATACATTGATACATAGCGAGCATAAATTTAACACCCATACACACCCACCTACATCTGGATATGTACACTTCATATTAGTGAGTAAGTGTCTGGGGGGAAACACACATAAATTCGCTAGCTGTAAACGCACAGAGGAGTCACATACTCAACACACATTGAGACATTCGTCGTACACCATTTGCTGTGTCTATTTGTGGTCTTTTGTCTATATGTGTATATTGGATTGTAGGTATTGTGTGTGTGTATGTGCAGGCATATTAATCAGATTACGACTAAATTAATTCATGATGTTGTCTGCATTTATTTGCGTTAATTATATTAGAGTCGTTGTGTTGCGTCTTGTCTATGACAATGCGTAAAGCCACAAGAGCAACACCAGAAAATCCCTACCCAACTACTGTTACATGAATCGCGTGCTTGAGTGTGTGTGCATGTGTGAGAGTGGTGTCTTTTTCTTTTCTCACTCATTCCAGCTCTCATTTCACTTTCTAGCGCCAGTTGAGGGGAAAGTATCACAAGATGAGATAATAAAAATTAAAATCTACTCAAATTCTATGGAAAAAATTAATTAATAAAAATTAAATAATAAAAAATAATAATATATTATAAAAATTTTAAATTTTTTGATTTTTTCCTTCATTTTATTCAAGCTCTCATGTGATTTTTGTTCAGTATTGTTTGGCATTTCATAATGGAAAGACTTACGCCTAAACAACGTTACAAATCATTCAACTTTATGGCTAAAATTCACGTTCTGTAGAGAATGTGTTTCCCGCGCTTCGCTCAACTTATGGTCAACATAATTGGCCTACTCAGCGTAGTATTCGCAACACTATCATCCATATTGAGGCCCAGCATTCATTATTAGATAACATTCGACCGGACAGACTACCGAATAGACCACGTAGTGAAGAAAATATAGCGGTCATAGCTGAGAGTGTACGTGAAGAGTCGATTCGGCGCCGTTCGCAGCAACTCAGCCTGACGTATGGAACAACTTGGCGCATTTTACGTCGAGATCTCAAATTGAACTGAAGCCGCTCGACCTTCCGAAGCGACATCGCTTCGCTCTATGGGCTCTTCGAAAGTTCCAAGAAGATCCGAGTCAAATTTTGTTTAGCGATGACGCCCTTTCTGGTTCTATGGGAATTGCCGCAATTGGCACGAGAAGCAACCCGAAGAGATTCAAGAGCATCAGCGGATCTGAGACGTTGCCGCGGCCAACATTTGAAAAAGATAATCTTCAAAAATAAATTCCAAAGAATGTTCTTTTTATGAGTTTTTTTTTCTTTAAAAAAATAAATTACCTCGAAATGGATAACCCGTTACGTAGCTCAGCCATAACATGACGGTTGTTGGTTTTCGAGTGCTCAAGAGCTTAAGCTTTATCCACATAAACACATTATTTCGCATAGCCACACAAACAAAATCCAACGGTGGGAAATCGCACGATCTCGGTGGTTAATTGACATCGCCAAGATGAAAGATTAGGCGGCTGGGCACTTGCTCTCGCAATAAAGCCATATTCGCTCGTGTTGTGTGGCATGTGATACCATCTTGTTGGAAGCACATATTGTCCAAGTCTTGTTCTTCAATTACAGGCTAAAACGCTCCGAATGACAGTGACTATCTCGCCGTTATAGTTTTCAAAGAAGTAAGAACCAATCCCATCTCCGGACCAAAAAGGACACCAGAAAATAAGTTTTTTTTATGTAATGGTCTTTCTTCAATTATTTGAGGATTCTCGGAACCCATAATGCAATTATAAAATCTCCACTGATTGTTGTTCAAGCACTCAATCGATATAACTATGGGGGTTGTGAGAGGTCAGTTGTC
Organism: Neoceratitis asiatica; assembly: GCA_030068015.2. NCBI lineage: Eukaryota > Metazoa > Arthropoda > Insecta > Diptera > Tephritidae > Neoceratitis > Neoceratitis asiatica. The sequence goes on along the minus strand of CM061525.1, from coordinate 34,815,541 downwards.
TTCAGTTGTTGTGTGAGCTGGACTATGTATGGATGTAGGTGTAAGTTCAAGTGAAAAATACCTCATTATGTGCCGTAAGCAATTCCGAGCTCTTGAGAACGTCGAGAAATAGGCACATTCGGGTCTTTGGCTACATTTTCACTTACAGCAGTGATATTTGAGTTGGAACGAGCAAAAAAAAAGATGTACAGGCCTTACAATATCTGTAACAGATCCAGTGTCCATAATTTTTTTTTTTAAATTCACCAATTTTTTTTGGAGTAATTGGACGATTATTTGCACCACAATATCCTCTTAAAGCGATCATTTTCATAAATGTCTGACTTTTAACTAAAACAAAACATGTTTGGTTTGACAGTTAAATTTGACAGATGTCAAAATACAGCTCTGCACTTCCGAAACCACTAAATGGATAACTCTATTTTTGGCACAAAATTATTTATCCATTTAATATATTTCAGTTTAATTATCATGCCTCAGGCGCCAACTTGACTTGACATCGTTTCGCATTGTTAGGCAAATTACTAGAGAATACTTACTGTATGAGACATACTTACATAAATTTATATTTATTCATTTACACACTCACATAATATCTGTATATGTAAGATGATGGATGTCTACAAAAGCGCTGAGGCTTTCTTATTTGCTGAGAAAAAGAGAGATTATGTTTTTCAGTTTTATATGGAAATTTTTTTGGTCTTTCCTGTGACTCACTTCGTCAGCAAGTCTTTTTTATTCTTTGTATCGCTTATTTTTCTATTTTTTAAGTTAGTGATTGTAATTATAATTTAATTTTTAATTTTAATTTAGTTAATCTGAACAGATGTTTAAGCAGTGTTTATATTCTTCTTCGCTCTCCACTTGATCCTTTCAACGGAATGGAGGTCTTCCTCCTCTTCTACTTCCTACGGCGGTTACTGTATACAAAACTTTCGAAGTTAGAGTGCTTTCAACCATCCGGACGATATGACGTTGGCAGCGAAAAGGCTGTCTCTTTATTCGGATGTGGTGATAGTTTGCTCAGAGACAGTAGAAGATGCGTTTTATCCTTCTGTCACCACAAGCTCCAATCGCTTTGCTTCTTTTTCCAACCTAGAGAAAGTAAAGCTAACGGTATGGCAGTTGAGGTCAATGCTATCATTATAATGAGCGTAGAGCGTAACCTTGTCTGAAATTTCGTTCAATATCGAATAGCTCGAAAAGAATTCACCCAATTCTGACTGTGCTTCTGGTATTTTCCTGCTTCAGTTTACTCAGGTGAATATGATTTGCAGGTATACCACATTCAGAGTTGGCGGCATAAAATCAGCACCTTTTCGTACTGTCGATTTAAATGTGATAAAATTGGATTAGTTCATTGACGGTGTTCTTGACAAACCATATGCCAGCTAAGACCTTATATGCGATGTTGAGGAGGCTAACCACAGGATAATTGGCACAGATCGATAGTCCCCTTTTTTGGATTGTACAGAGCTCACTTACATTTCAAAGTTGTTGTTGTTGTAGCGGCTAGGCAACCCCGCCTAGGGTCAGGTAGATGCAGTCTTAGTCATCGACGGGAGGCCCAGGAGAGGGATGTTAGATGAGTAGGGTTGAGTCGTGCGAGGATTCGTTGCATGCGGGACATGTGATGGGTATGTCAGGGTCGAGTCTGGATAGGTAGGAGTTGAGCCTGCTATAATCAAGTCCTTAATTTTGACAGGGTTACGCGGGTCTCTCGAGGCAGCTCGATCTCTTGTTCTGCGATGGATGGTGATTGGACTCCGAGAAAACAATTCATAGGAAGAGAGTTCACGAAGGTTTTAACAGACTCTCAATGAATGGTGTTTATAGCCTGTCAGTACGCCGTTCTGTCCTGGCTGTACGGAGTAACGGTAGTCAAGTACTCTCTTCCTGATTTGCCTACGTGGTGGTTCGGCTTTCAATAATTGTCTGTTGGGATGATGCCTGCGGTAGCACATCAACAGCTATTCCTTACACGGCATAATATTATGTGCATAAATGTTTCACTGTGTAAGTGATGCTCCGTCGGGTGTGCTTTTGTCCGACCATATGCTGTAAAGAAGCTGATTCATGCACCTTTTTAGGTCTTCAACGCCACCTGCTCCCGCTACTTGGTTGTTTTGTCTGTCTTCGTTATAGCCATACTTAATGGGACGTCTGTTTCATAGCCAGAGACTGGGGAATCGGATTCGCTCCATAAACTCTTTATATCTGGACATCACTCACCAAATCACCGCTTTGGGTCCAACATAAGTATGCTCCGGTCCTTAAACCTTATGTAAGCCGCAGCATCTTTTCATCGAATTTTCGAGCAATATCCCTCTTGGCCAGCTTTTTTACTCACATGTTTTCGGCCTCTCGTTTTTGCTGTCTGAAAGTCGGTACCTCTGACATTCCGCACGTGTTATGGTTGAACGCAATGTTGGGAGGTAGACGGTCTGTTTTCGCTCTGCTGCGACACGTTAGTCCTTATTTTAAATTTGTCGAAAACTAATTCTTTCTTTTGCGGCAGGACGTAGGGATCTTGAAATGCCGTCCTATCGTTCACTCATATCAAGTTTCTGATGAGTGCTCTCAGAGAATATTAGTGTAAGTTGAGCTTAAAACCTGCTGGTTGTCTGCTGTGATTGCCACTTTTCGACCTGGATCCTTCCTCAGTATTTGTTGAAGGGCGTTCTTTGCTGCACAGAGGCGGTTACGTATCTTCGCTGCAACAAGATATTGATACGAATAGATGGTGGATTCCCGGAGCGTACCCACGTCAAGACAAGTCATTCGTCTATAGCAACATCATCGATCTGGTTACAGTTTTAATTAATTTTCGTATGCTGGAATCTAGTACTATAGACAACCATATTTCGAGCTCCCGGTGAAGTTTATGAGCCTCAACACATTTGAAGATGTTTCGTCGTGGAAGTTGAGATCCGACAGTGTTGCCGAAGACACCTTCTTTGCTCACCGTGGCGTTAAAGACGTGAAGCACAATTTTGACATCTTAGCGCTTGCGGTAGTGCTCATAGATGCAGTCTAGGCCCTCATAGAATGCAAATTTGGTCACATCATCCTACTCTTCGGTCGTTGAAGCGCTTCGCTTCTACGCATATTATGACGAGGTGTTCATCCACCGGGGTGAATGTTAGTACTCAGCGACAGAGTCTTTCTTCCACTATAAATTCAACTCGTATTGCGCGCTCATTAACACATTCGATGTAGTATATGTCACAAGGACTTACTCATCTCCGTTCTTGCTTCACACATCAGAATTCTTAAACAGCGAGCGGTGATGCTGTCAGCTGGGTAAGGGCACCTGCCCAATTAAGGTAAATTGGTCGAACTGTGGCCAGGTCAGCTTCAAAATTTTAGAAAATAATTTTTTTTTTAATTTCGAACAACCCGCAGCAGGGAAAGTCAATACTGAGTATATCGCTGAATTGAAATAAAAATCTATCTGCCGTTCGGAGATGGCTTAGAAAAATTCTAAATCTGTCCATTTGTTGGAAAGCCGTCAAGACATCATCATATAGCCACATTCACAAATTTGAGGAGAAGATTGGTTGAAAATCGTAAAGAGCAGTAATCCGCTTTATCAATTCTTAATTTTTTACGTGATTTTTAGCCAGATGGCAACTTTCTAATAAATTTTACTTTAAAGTATTTTTGGAGGATTCGGTCCGAAAAGAAATAAAAGTAATTTGCATCACGTAATATTAATAAAAAATAAGCAAAAAGAAATCGAAATTTTTTTTTTAACTTTATAGGAATTTTCAAGGCTTAAAAGTGATTTTGATGCAAAAACCAATGCAACGCGGCAAATCTCTAATAAAATCACAAACTCAAGAGCCATAAATGATAATGCAACAGCATGTATTTTTTTTCAAAATCTAATTGAAATAAAATGCCAGTCACTAAGTCCCACCGACCATTACTTCTCATACAAGCTCTTAGGTGCGGCCAACATAAAATCAGAACATATTTTCGGCAACGCAAAAGTGGCCAAATGGCAATGATCAAAAAGCAATAACGGCAAAATGTAACAGCGAACTTGCAACATGTACACAAACACACGCAAACATACACACACACGCTCACATAGCGAGCAATAAAAAATCATTGCAATTCATTAAATGGTGATGCCGTTGGATTTTATGAGGCAACCGTGTTGCTGTTGAGCATACCAGTACGCTGAGCTCATGAGACTGCTGTATGAGGCTTGGTTGCATTGCGTTGCATGCCACACAAAAAATGTTTTTGCATCATTAGCTGTTGCTACTACCACCGCTGTTGCTTGTTGCGCGCTGATGATGTCTTTATTGTTGCATATATATATATATATACATACAGGCGTATGTGTATATATGTTGCACATATGGATTCACCGTTGTAGTCGTCGTTGCATGCAACATATTGTGCAGTCCATTGCATTCGTGGCAGTCGATGAGGCGGAAAACGCTATGTTTTTCCAACAAATGTTATTGCAAGGGTTTTTGTTGCTGTGTTGTTGTTGTGGAAAAATTTTGTTGTTGTTGTTGCTGCTGCTACTGTTGCTTTTTCGTCTGCTGACTGTCATTACACTTGTTGCCATAGGTCTTTATACGTACGTACACATATGCGTTTCACATACACATACAGCATTATGTGCCACATGCAACACATGTCTGCCACATACTTGCACATACTCTATGTATAATAGTATCCGTTGCATGTTTGTCATGCCATTTGTTTTGCACGTTGCCAAGGCACTTATTACAGTCGTTTTTTTTAGTCCTTCGCTGTTGCTGTTGTTGTTGTCGTTGTTGTTGCTTGTTTATCATTATTGTTGTTCGTTAACCGCGATGCATATTTGTTTGTGTGTTGTCTGTCGGTGTAAATGTTGCACTTGCAGGCGAACTTTCAATTGTTATTGTGACTCTTTTATTGTTGCTGTTGTTTTTATTGTTGTTTCTATTGTTGTTTTTTTTTCTGTTTGTTATTGTTAAAGCCATTTAAATGCAACAGCAACGGACATTTTTCGGCTAATTGCTGACATTTAGCAAATGCAAAGCCACAAAAACCAAAAATACCGCGCGGATGACGGCGGAAGGGTGTTGGTGTTGTTTGCAACACCCCAAAAATCTTGTTTGCAACAATAACGACAATATTTTTACATTAAGCATGAATTGGTTGAGCCCACCATACATGCTAATGTGCTTGCGTGTATTGGCTTTATTGTCAATGCATATATACATATATGTTACATCATATGCGACTCACACACGCGCGAGCACCTATAGATGCATATATGCAAGTATTGATATATATATTTTTAATATACCTATATATGTATGTATTTATGTTTGTATATTTCAACAATGCAGCTTATTTAATTTATGTTAACTATTTAGCGGTTTCTGGTGTTACATTTACTGACTATATTGTTGTGCTGCAAATATTTTACAAATTCGTTTTTACAAAAGTATGTGTATAAAATCAAATTATTTTGTTATTGTATTTAATTTTTTTGCCTTTTTTTTGGGTTAATCATGAAAAATCGTTGTCATTTCTGTTTGTGAATGAATGTGGCTTTAACGGTGTTTTATCAGTGACAAATGACTATTTTTTAGTACTTTTAATATTTAAGTAAAAACACATATATATTTGTTCAATATTTGTAAATGGAAAAAGTGAGTGTTGTCATGTGAATAAAATATTTTATTTATTTTCATTTTTTTATTTATTTCATTCTTTTTTATTACTCATTTTTAATGTATATTTTATTTTATTTATTTTTTTTGTTTTTGATATATGATAAAGCTCAGCGAAAAACTTTTCTTGTGCCGCAAATATGTTTTAAAAATATTGAAGTCTTATTTGCAATATAGCGCGTTTTCGAAAACATGAGCTAAATAAAGCCAAGACAGCTCACATTTGCGAAGTGATCACGACGTTATCGAATACCAAAAAAAAAAAGTTAATATAATAAAGGCTGATCCAAGTAGAGGTACTTGTTTCAATGGCCCTTTTCTGACAGATCACGCGTGAGCCGTATCAAGCTATCATGTTATTTTTGTTCAGTATTGTTTGGCATTTCATCATAGAAATACTTAAGCCTGAACAACCTCTACAAATCATTCAACTTTATTACGAAAATTCACGTTCTGTAGAGAATGTGTTTCCCGCGCTTCGCTCAACTTATGGTCAACATAATCGGCCTACTGAGCATACTATTCGCAACACCATCACCCATCTTCAGACCTGGCATTCATTATTGGATAATATTCGACCGAACAGACTACGTTCATCACGCAGTGAAGAAAACATAGCGGCCGTAGCTGAGAGTGTACACGAAGACCGTCTAGAGTCGATTAGGCGCCATTCGCAGCAACTCGGACTGACGTATAGAACGACTTGGCGCATTTTACGTCGAGATCTTAAACTGAAAACCTACAAAAAACAGCTTTTGCAAGAACTGAAGCCGCTCGACATTCCCAAGCGACATCGCTTCGCTCAAAGTGAAAAGTTCCAAGAAAATCCGACGTTTTCGAGCCAAATTTGGTTCAGTGATGAGGCCCATTTCTGACTCAATGGGTATGTAAACGAGCAAAATTGCCGCATTTAGGACGAAGAGCACCCTAAAGAGATTCAAGAGCTGCCATGTTATCCGCAATAAACAACGATTTGGTGTGATTTGTGAGCCGGTGGATTTATCGGTTCATATTTCTTCAAAAATTATGCTGGTGAGAACGTAACCGTCATTGGCGACCGTTATCATGCCATTATAGCCGACTATTTGATGCCTGAAACTGAAGCTCGTGACCTACGCAACATTTGGTTTTAACAAGACGATGCCACTTTCGACACATCGCATTCTTCAATGGATTTATTGAGAGAACACTTCGGTGAGCAGATAATTTCACGTTTTGGGCCGGTCGATCACCAAGATCGTGTGATATCTCACCCTTAGACATTTTTCTGTGAGGATATGTAAAGTCTAAAGTTTATGCAAATAATCCCGCTTCAGACCTTGAAGCAAAACATCACGCGTGTCATTCGCCAGTTATCAGTCGAAATGCTCGAACGAGGCATCGAAAATTGGACTCAACGAATGGACAAACTGAGACGTAGCCGCGATCAACATTTGAAAGAGATAATTTTCAAAATTTAATAAACATTCCCCATCAAATTAGAATTTTCTGTGTTTTTTCTTTAAAAAAGTAAGGCACCTCGAAATGGATCACCCGTTATTAATTATTTATATGCATATATTTTCCTTAGTAAAAAGTCTCCCTCGTTTTTTTTCAATATTTTGAACAAAATTTTTCCTCAAAGAAATTTAATTTTAATCAAGTCTACGAGAGTGCATTTTTATGTTCGCGGAATGAGGGATAAAGGGGGGAAATGAAAAAACTAAATTATTTTTTAATTACAATATATTCACCTACAAGATGAATACATATCTCAGATCTTTCAATAAATGTATTTACATACAAATATTTTCTCTTCATCTCTTCTTTGACTTCAGCATCGGTGATAAACTGTTTACCCCTCAGCTTTTTTTCCATATTTGGAAACAGATAGTAATCACTATGGAGCAGGTCTGAGCTGTAAGGTAGATGATTCAAAATATCGAAGCGCGTTTTATGTAGGGCAGCAATGCATAATGATGAACAACAGTTTCGTCTCCAGTAACAATTCGACTCAATACATCAAGCTTCTCTTCATTACAAAGGTCCAAAAATGGACTTTAATACCCCGCGCTTTGTTGTTCTTGCTTAGGTGCACCCTTATTGCGCTGACCTTAATCATGCCAAAATGATCGTGCAGGATTTTGAAAATGGTTGTATCGGATATTGAAAGCATTTATGCGAGTTGTTTCGTCTTTATTTCTCATTCTTTTAATTTCTCATTGTTTTAGGCTATTTATAATCCCTGCTAATTTATATTACGAAGTTTAAATGAATATTTCTTCAACAAAAGTGAAATTTTTACGAAATTCTTAAAATAACTTTTTTTCGTTTCATTTTTATTTTTTTTTTTCAGAAAAAAAGATGCTGCCCTTTGACTTGAATTGAATTTCAAAAAAGAGCACTATGGTTGAAAGAAGAGGAAAGTTCAATTTGGAGAACAATTCATCTTATTTTGGTGAGTGTATTAAATAAGTAAAATTTATTTTTACTAGGATTTTATAAAATAAATCTAAATTAAGACTTCGCATAACTTTTCTTCGTTCATAACTAATTAGAGAATCATATCTTGAATTTTTTTAGTAGAAATATCATATTCATCGGGACCCTCTTTCTATAGTTGATTCGGAAGCTTGTTTTATTCAAAAGTAAATTCGATCTAATATAGGTATATATTCTACTTTCTAGATCGTTCGAATCAACTTATGGGTACACAGCTTCTCAGGTGCAAAAGAAAATTCAAAAGTTCAACGAAAGTATCGAAAATAATGATTGCATTTCGATAGTGTTTTTGAAATTTTCTTTATTTTTTAATGAAATTATTTACACATTAAAAAAAAATATATTTGCGTAGCTTTTCAAGAAAATCGTCCAAACAAGCAAGACTACAGTACTTTAAATATTTCGTTCATATTTATGCTTTAAAAATGAAGAAAGAGCGCCTCAGAACACTAATCGACTAAGGAAAGGACAAGTTTTGAGAACTTATTGCAAGCATTTTTGTTCATAAAAATATCTGTTAGTTGTTTAATTTAAGTGAAATTCTATAACTTCGAGGGAGCGTTTTTATATTCGCGGAATGAAAGTGTGATTAGCCTCATTAGGATTGTAACGTATACAGGGACTCAGAATTAGTATAAATACAAAGTTTCAATGTTATTAGACAATTATTATTTGAGCTATCATCAACCAAGTAACATAAGCGAGAGTAAAGGCGACTCTTATTCGAGAAAAACCATGATGTACCAGTGCCACAGTTTATTTAAACAAGGAAGGGAATCTCTTGAGGACGACCCGAGACCAGTCAGAAGCATCGAGGTGACCACACCAGAACATATCAAAAAATTTGAAAAAAACTATCATTGACGATGCTCAACTAAAGACGAAACAACTCGAAGAAATGGTTGGAGAATCCGTTACAATAATTTTTAGAATCCTTCATGATTTAGGTCAACGCAAGACAGACGCCTCCACAAAAGCAACAGTGCGTAGAGTGTTCACGTGCATTTTTGGACCTCTGTAATGAAGACATACTAGTAAATTGAATCGAATTTTTACTAAAGAGGAGACTTGAGTTCATCATTATGAACCTGAGTCGATCCTGGGACTCAAAGGGATGAAAAACAGGGGAGAAAAAAACCCCTAAGAAGTTTAAGGTGTTGTGAAATTTATGGCAACGGTGTTTCTATAACTGGGTAATACTACGGTTCATTATTAGTGTTACTATAAGATGCCATTAAAGAGAAAAGACGGGGTAAATTGACGAAAGGTGGGCTGCTTTTGCATAACAAAGTATCCGTCCACTATAGTCGCGTGGCGTTTGCTGCGCTACATAAGGTGTGCTTAGATGTTTTGTATCCCCCACTCTACAGCATTGACCTGATCCCTAATAATTTTTACCTGTTCCCTAAAATAAAACAAAGAGCTGAGGGGTTAAAAAATGATCACCGATGATGAAATCAAAGAGGCAGTTTCGGCTTATTTTGACGATAAAGAGAAAAAAAATTTATATAAATAAATTGAAATATCTGGAAAAAAGTGTCCGTCTTGCAAGAGAGTATATTACAAGTGAAAAATAATTCTCCATTTCTAGCCCTTATCCTCCATTTCGGTAACATAAAAATGCTCCCCCGTATATCTTTTATATATATAAATATAATTTTGTTGTTACACTTGTAGGCGTTCGTGATGAATTTAGTTTTTTTTTGTAACGAACTAGTGAGTGTTTACCAAGATTCTTGTTTTGAAAACTTTGGAGAATTTCTATATTAGAATACTGAATATTGAATACAGAAAGTCGATATGTGTAATAAGAGCTTGTTGTTCATATAAAAAGGACGATTCAACAGCTAGTACACACTACGAAGCTTTATTCCAAGGGCTTTTCACTAGACAAAGGTGTAGGCTCTCCATGCCAATAGTCTGTTCAAGAGAATTCCCAAGGAATTGGTAGTGGGATGGATGTAAACACTACATATTTCTAATTTACTTGGTCTATCTACCATGTGGGAATGCAGTAGCTGACTGGAGTAATCGAGTGATTATCAGTACGTGCCAACATATTGATTGGCAGTGGTTTGAATCCTGGCGAGATCTTCAACCAAAATCATAGAAAAATATATTTATACCTGCAGTCACTCCCCAGCAGGGAATGGCAGCACTGCCGGGTGTGTTTCTAAGTTTAAACTCGGAAGAGACTTGGAAAAATACTCTGTATGTCACTCCCCTTTGTTAACCAAACAAAAAGAGGTAATCAAAATTGAACTCAGCAGCTATTATGACTAAATAAAATTACCTGATGTCCTAAACGGGGTTAGGTCGCCGAAAGGGTGACAGCCCTTGGCCGGACAAAATTCGGGTCAACTCCGGTGCGTAGAACCGGCTGTCGTGGAAGCCAGGACCTGTCGAATGCTTTCGACATGGTAAATCATTAAGTGCTACTATCGGATATTGAGGATTCCTAATTACCGCCTAGGTGGAAGAGGTGGACCATGAACTACCTGAGTGGTTGACGATCATCGGTTGAGTTTCGAGGTCAAACATCTAAGCTACGGAAAATTAAACAAGGGGTTCCGCAGGGTGGTGTCCTCTCCCCAATGCTGTTTAATTTTTACATCTCGGGGCTTCCTCCACCACCAGAGGCGAAGACCAGAGGGCGTCTCGCTGATCTCATACGCCGATGACTGTTCGATTTTGGCGTCTGGCCAGGATATTGATAGCCTTTGTTCTTCAGTAAACTGCTACCTCGCCGACCTTTCCTACTTCTTCACTGCACGACATTTACATTTACAATCTGCGAAATCCTCTGCCACCCTTTTCACCAGCTGGACGAAGGAGTACCGGCTAGAACTCGATGTGAGGGTCGATGACGTAAAAATTCCGACCACGAATAACCCAAAGTAACTGTGAGTAACATTCGATAGTCTGCACTCCTTCACTCCTCATACGACTGCAATTGCCACCAAAGTACAAAGCCGCAATAAAAACCTCAAATCGCTAGCCGGTAGCACCTGGGGAAAGAAAAAGAAACGTTGCTGACAACGTACAAGGCTATTGGCCGGCCGGTCGTAAACTAAGCTGCGCCGATTTGGACGCCGGGGACTAGCGCGACGCAGTTGAAGAAGCTTCAGACCTGTCAGAACACCGCCCTTCGGACCACGACGGGAAGCCTCCTGATGGCCGCCACTTACACAGTGAAGCATCCATGCCCCCAGTTAAGGAGCATAATGTTATGCTGTCTAAGCAGTACCTGCTGAGATGCTACCGTATGGATCATCCCAGCAGGCACCTGCTGGAAGCTGAACCACCACCCAGGCACATCAGGAAGGGAGTACTTGACTACCGAGACGACATACAGCAATATAGACAAGACCCGCTGGACAGGACGGCGTACAGACAGGCCATCAACACCATTCACCTTCTTAAACTCTCTTCCAGTGAATGGTGTTCTCGGAGTCAAACCACCACCCATGGCAGAACAAGATTTCGAGTTGCCTCGTGAAACCCACGTGACCCTGACACAATTAAGATCTGGATATTGTAGTAGGCTTAACTCCTACCTGTCCAGACTCGACCCTGACATATCCAACACATGTCCGGCAGGCAAAGAATCCCGCATGCACGATACTAACCACCTCTTTGCATGTCTACTCAACCCGACTCATCTAGCACCCCTCTCCCTTTGGTCCGAACCCGTCGAAACAGCACGTTTCCTGGGCCTCCCGTTAGATAACTTCGGTGACTAAAACTAGACTTGCCTGACCCTAAACAGGTCTGGCGTATGCCACTAAAACAACAACAACAACAACAACAACAACAACAACAACCAAATAAAATATATAAATATTAGGAAATTGAAATGTTCGGAAAATTTCGTCACTCTGCTGCATAATTTCAATGAAAACACCAAACGAATATTTTTCAAAAAAGTTCCAAAAAAATCGTCAAGAAAAATAGTAGAAAAATACAAAAAAGAAAACATAAACAGGTATATATGTAAATAGTTCAGTAAAAAAACCCGTAGTACTTAACCAAGATTGACAGGCGTGTAAGTAAACATCCGGCAAAGTTTAAACAAAATGCAGCAATCAACATAAACAACAGTGTCACGCCACATTTGTTGCACAGGACAAAGCAAAGCAGCTGCAGCATAACTGGTTGACTGCATATGAATGTGCATAAGTGGATATAGGATATGCATATATAGTACTTTAAACATATTTTCTTCATATATATATATTTGCACAAGTAAGCACATGAAACGCACACATTTGCATTACGTTTTTCGCAAAAAAATATCCTGTTTACCTTCGCTTTTTTACCTTATCCTTCTACACACTCGTACAATGCAATGATTTCCTGCAATTTCCTCATTGTTTAATTTTCAAGCAATTTCAATTTATTCCCGTCAATTTCCTTAAGCTACATGAGCACGCAAAAAAAAAACTACAACTTCACTTGAGTGGCTAAGGCGTCTTGGTCTCAAGCTTTTTCTACGTAACTTTCAGCTAAGATCTTTTGAGAATTCAAGTATCTGTAGTCGAGTAGGTGTGTAAAGCAAATCAACCGTGTGTTGTATATGTATATGTGAGTGGGTATAGCTAGTGAAAAAATTGTGTGTTACACTACTGGCTACATTTGTACGAGTAGAGCAGCGTAGATCCTGCCACAGCTTAAGTTGTAGTGCCACTTTCACTGGGAAATCCTTTAAGTACTTGACTTGTTGCTACAACACAACCTTTAGCAATTCAATTTGTCATCAGAGTCTTCAATAATCTATTTTTTTTTGTTTTACTTTACTGTAAAATAGATACTGAAAATGAAATAAGAATTTGATATCTTCAAGCACATCTTCCTTCACTAAAGGTGCTTATACGAGCAAAAAGTATCAGGTGTTACAAGGACAAAGAATTATATATTAACTACACAAATTTCACAGCTCTCTATATCAGTCCTAAATCCCCCTCTATTTCTGCAGAGTCGAAACTTACTGTTTGATTCATCAAATTTTTTTTTTAACTGTCACAATTAACATCAATTAAATACAAATATTTACAGCGGCTAAAAATATCGTTAAGGAGGCATTCAATAATTTCATAGCATATTTTTAGGCGTGTAATTATTATTTTTCCTAATTTTTCTCTACTTACTCAGGTATTTCTCAAAAGGGTCGTAAAGGGTGGTCCATTTCAAGGTTCCCTAATTTTTTAAAGAAAAAACACAGAAAATTCAAATCCCATGGGGACTGTTTATTATCATTCTAAAGAACATTCTCTGGCATTTATTTTTTCCAGATTATCTCTTTCACATGTTGGCCGCTGCTACGTCACAGATGGTTCATCCGTTGAGTCCAATTTTCGATTACTAGTTCGAGCATTTCGACTGGTAACTGCCGGAAGACGCGCGTGATGCTTTGCCCCAAGGCCTTAAAGTCTGCATAGACTTTAAACTTTACATCCCCACAGGAAAAAGTCTAACGGTGTGATTTCACACGATCTTGACTGCCACTCGACCGGCCCAAAACGTGAAATTATCTGCTCACCGAAGTGTTCTCTCAACAATTCCATTGATTGATGCTATGTGTGTGAAGTGGCGCCGTCTTGTTGAAACCAAATGTCGCGGAAACCACGAGCTTCTTCATGAAATGGCAGCCCTTGAATCTCTTCAGGTTGCCCTTCGTCACAAATACGACAATTTTTTTTTTTTTTTTACATATATACATTGAGCCAGAAATTGGCCTCAGCGCTGAACAAAATTTGGCTCGAAAACGTCGGATCTTCTTGGAACTTTTCAAGAGCCCATAGATCGAAACAATGTCGCTTGGGTAGGTCAAGCGGCTTCAGTTCTTGCACAAGCTGTATTTTGTACGCTTTCAGTTTAAGATCTCGACAAAAAATGCGCCACATCGTTCCATACGTCAGCCCGAGTTGCTGCGAACGGCGCCGAATCGACTCTCCATGGTCTTCGTGTACACTCACAGCTACGGCCGCTGGACGTGGTCTATTCGGTCGAATATTATCCAATAATGAATGCTGGGTCTCAAAATGTATGATGGTGTTGCGAATAGTACGCTCGGTAGGCCGTTTATATTGACCATAAGTTGACCGAAACGCGGGAAACACATTCTCTACAGAACGTAAGTTTTCATAATAAAATTGAATGATTCGTAAACGTTGTTCAGGCGTTAGTCTTTCCATGATGAAATGCCAAACAATACTGAACAAAAAAAACATAACAGCTTAACACGACTCACGCGTAATCTGTTAAAAAAAGGCTTTTGAAAAAAGTACCTCTACTTGGATCACTCTTTAGAATAACTTTTATATACAAGAATCACTTTTGGATAAAGTAAAGAGGTATAGAAAGTTAAGGAAACGCTACGCGACCTTCTAAAATCATTTTCCTCAAATTTCAAAATAAATTAAATGCCTACAATAAATAAATTGTGAAAAGCAAAACAAAACTCGAGAAGAAAGATACAATTGACTTCGCCTTCTTTGGTGCAGAGCCAATGAATTTCTCGGACATAAAATTTGAGGTGGGAGAGCCGGAAAGCCATTGAGCTTGAGCTCTGGCGAGTTAAATATTTAAAAAAAAATTCTTAATTTAGATAGGATCATCAATACCTTCTAGTGTCTTTATTTATATATTTAATGAGAGTTCATAAGAAGTTCATAAAAAAATTTCAGCGATTTCGTAGAGGCTTAAAACTATGGGTCTCTTTCAGATGCACATCACAAATTGAAGACTAAATAAGTAGGAAAATTGCTTTAGCGGTTTAAAGTTCCAATTATGGGTTAATCATTATAGCGGTTAAAAAGGACAACAAATCTGCGTATTTGTACCATATCAGCCAGGGGTGGACCTCTGCAATTTTGATTTTTGGTATTCCGACTATTGGAATATCCTTTCAACTTCCGTAAAATCTCTGACATATATTGCTAACTTATAACACTCTTCACTGGACACAGAAGCAGGCTCGTATAACAGATACCAATAACTTCTTTCAGCTGCGAATCTGCAAATTTTAAAGCATCCTAACATGCCCTTTATCACATTTCAAAGTATATAAAGCTAGCTAGCTCTCATACGAGGACTAGAGCAACATTAGTGCTTGTCAGAGGTTAAATCGGACCTAAGGGCTTTATAGACTGCAAATTAATTTCATTAAAAAGCTCAATCCATTTTACAAAGTTGAAACCTCTCTAGCGTATGATCTATTCCTGGCCGAGTTCGAAAAATTAGAAGAGATTTGTTGCTTTTATTACACTCCCATCTCGGAAAGCCTAGATGAATTTGCTTACCTGCCTAAACAAGGAGACTTGCAATGAATAACAGGTTCTGTCTCAAAACAATTATAGTAAATTTTAAGGTAAAATTCAAATTCTTATAGCTACTGAACTTATTCTTCTTAATTGGCGTAGGCACCGCTAACGCGATTATAGCCGAGTTAGCTATAGCGCGCCAGTCATTTCTTGTTTGAGCAGTTCGGTACCAATTGGAGACACCAAGTGTAGTCAGGTTCATGTGATCCTTCTGAGGTACAGTCTCGGGTTCTTACAGGACCGTGGACCATTCGGACTACATAATCTCGCCAGCGTCTTTTATTTCGCTGAATTGTGTCAATACTATCTTATATCTCTCTTGCAACTCAACATTCCGTCATATGCTCTATTCACCTAACCCAGACTATACATCTCCCGAAAAAACATGCTTTCGAAGACTACCGAAGCTGGCTCATCGGACGTTGTCATTGTCTACGCTTCTGTAGCATAAAGTAGGACATGTAGGGTTTGGCTTTTGTTTATCGAGAGAAAGCCTCACTTCAAGTAAATTGAAGTATCTTCTGAACTATCAAGATCTTTAAGACAGTGGTGAAGGAAATTCACATATTTCCACACTTAAGTATATGTAGCCCTGCAGCTGTATTGCACACATCCTGTCAACTGCTTCGTTTGGCAAATCCACAAGTTAACCCTTCCACAGCCGTTACTCACACTTTCCCCCTCTCTCTCTATCTCTCTCTCTCTCTCTCTCTCTCTCTCTTTCTCTGCAGCAACGCTGTCAAAGTGTAATTTTTGCTTCCAGTTGTTGAATGTGGCAACTTGGATACTTGACTTTGCTTTACTTTTCCTGCCCGCATACACACACACACAAACACACACACAGGCACACACTGCTTGTTGCCACTCACCGCTACTGTTTCTTTGTTGTTTCGTTACTTTTCCTATTATTATTACTATTATTATTGTTATTGTTGTTATTTATTTATTGTAGTTGTTGCATTGTTGCTCTTTGTCTTTTACATGTCATGTGACCGCACAGTCACTGCTCAGTCAGTGCACAGTGTATGCAAGTGAGTGCATGTATGTTCGCAGGAATGTTTGTAGTTTGGTTGTTGGGCGCCTTGGGCTATTTGCCTTTCACGCCCGACTCGCTTGCATCCACATCCACAAGTACTCCTCCGCTTGCCTACTTGACTCACTTGCGCACACACAGCACGCGATTGACGCGTCGTCTCGTCGCCTGCAGTGCATTTTTCAATTTTCTGCTGCTTAACTTGAAATCTGAGTAGCGACAAAGACGCGTGTGCAACAAACAGAAAAAAAAAACATTCGGAAAAAAAATTGCTAGTAAGCGTGGCTACAATACACACACGCACATACCTACATTTGTAAACTTTTGGATTTTTCTCTCTTCTTCTACTGGTACTTTCCTGGCTCCGCTAGCACTTCTTACTTATTAGACATAATAATATGCGCTACACACTTGGACACGCCCGCTCGTTTGTCGTGGCAACGAGGCTCCATTGCATAAGAAGCATACGAACGGTATATGCTCACACATACGTATACACAATGTCAAAGGTGCTTGCAGTCCTTCAACAGCTGGTTTCCTTTTCCGGCTAACGCTTCTACACCTCGTTCTTTTTGTTCTGCATCTTCTCCTTCTTTACTTCATGACTTTCTTCGATTTTGATTTTTCTTTAAGATCTTCCGTGGTGCCAGTGGTGTTGTTTTATTTCTTATTTTGTGTTGAAAATTAAGTATTTAGTTTTTCATATTTAAATTCTCTGTATATTAATCAAGAGAAACTTGAAATTTTTGGCTGTAGGATTTTTAATGCAATATTTATGAAACCTAACCTCAAAAAAAACATTAAAGTGCCCTATAAAGCATGATTCTTCTTCTTAATTGACGTAGGAGGCACAGCTTATGCGATTAATTAGCAAAAGTTTCTTCTTTTAGTCGTCCGGCGGAAAGTGTTTACACCTGGTGAAGCCAAGTTCTTCCCCACCTGGTCCTTCCAACTGAGTGGAAGTCTTCATCTTCCTCTGCTGGTTCCACCAGCCGTCGGTACGTGTGCGAAAATTAGCGATATGTTGAGTATCTTCATCCACCGGGGTGAGTTCCAATACTTCGACTACGACTGAGTCTCTCTCCCAACACAAATCAGGCACCGAATTCGGCAGACTTCAATTTTACGAGAACCAACTGGGCAGCGTCACCTTTCCAATGCGGAGACCGGGCATTCCAGATGCGCAGTGGTCGTCGTAAAAAGTAGCGCCTCTCACCCGAGGCCCTCATTTGTTTTCCTTTAGAGTTAGTTTCTAAGTGACGGGTACCCAGCTCAGCGCTTAACCTCGCTACGCGAGTTTATGAGTAAGTTAAGATACTTTTGCATAGCAAACCGCTTTCTTCAAGACCGATATCGACTCGCAGCCGCACGGCTGGAGAGCAGACATGGCAAAAATACTCTAGGGAACCCTTCAACCGAATATGTCGTGTTGGCTCGACTTTCTCTCTCTTTATTTTAGCCGTGACTCACTCTACTCGGGTTGATTTCAAAATTATGCCCATGAAGATGTGAGCACTTCAGGGGTTGCGAGTGAAACGATAAGGAGTAGCCTTCCTCATCATTACACCACAATTTTAAGTTATGTACAATAATTAAATATAAATTCTAACAAGTTATAAAAATTAGAATTTTTTCCAGTATTCCACACCACTGTGCATCGTCTGGGCGCTTCTAAGCAACTATTTACTCTCTACGCTATTTTTGTAAAGCCACATACATATATATTTCGATTATTTGTTTATTCTTTTGTTGCACATATACAATATCAAAATTTTTTTTTCCTTCCTTTTTTACTTTTTTGGAGTCCCCGCAAGCTCTTCCAATTATTTGTTCTGGCGGCGTGTGTGTGCGCGAAATCCACCTTTTGCTTTGTTTACTTTGGCTGACGCGGTTGCTTGGTTGCTTCAAATTGTCCCTTTTGTTGTTTTATGTTTCATACTGCTTCTGTTGTAGTTGTACTTATTATGTTAACGGTATTATTTTTATTTTTATTATATTATTATTGCAATTTTTTTCATTCTATTTACTTGTGTTGTTGACGTCTTGCGACCCGTTTGTCGAAATCTCCGGCCACTTTGTTAGTTGGCTAGAATGGTGAGTAGGTGATAGGTGGGTAGTTTAAAGGCAATTTTTTGCCATCAAATTTAGCAAACAAATGCGAGACCAAGTAGCTTGGTTCTAATAAATAAATAAAATTAAATAAAAAATATTGTCAAGAAGTCAATTTTATTTGGAAAAGAAGTAAAATATTTTAAATTATTGTGACTGTAAATTTCGTAATTCATAGTTCTTCAGCAATCCTTTACTGGATACAGGACAACTCTTTAGAAGTTGAATTTTATTTGGTAAAAAAAGTTGATATAACTTTTTAACTGATAGAGGTTAAGCTCATAAAAAAGTACAAAGCTCCACGCTAATCTCCGTACAAGTAAATGTTGAACTCAATCCAAGCTAATAGAGGCCTTAAAAGTAATCGTATCCATTTACCCTGAACAAAAAGGCAATATCAGACAGTCGGGTATTGTAATGTCTGTTCCATCATCTTCAACTGGAGATTCTTGTTAACCTCTCCGGGTATCGTTCACTGCTGTTCAACAGATTTGACAAGTGTTTCATCCATAAGCTCAGTATTCTATGGGCATCGGTGATCAGATTACCTAGTTAGGAATATCGAAAAATTGCGAGGTGTACCGTCTGCTTTCTTTCGAAATATTGAGTGTTTTAACCTCACGATAATTAGCGCAGCCTGTGGGATCTCCCTTCTTATGGATTGGGCAGAGCAGACTCGTCAGCAATGTTTTCTTAGGAACATATTTCGCATTAGTAATCCATCGGCTCTCGTCGGGTGTTGGAACGTCTATGCCATCGTTATCGCTTATGCTCTTCGCCCAAGGCATTTACATCAATACACCAGTCAACGGTTGGGACACTTGAAAATCCTTAAAAAGTACATTTTCATCCCAAGCAGAACAAACTACATGGGCTCAACATTGGTTACTAGTAAGAAAATCACGTGAAAGGAAGAACAGAACGAAAAATTCGACTGCCCATTCGGTACTAAAGAGTTTTCCAATAGGGATGATATAATTTCTAAGTGTCGTTTCATTTTCATCCATGGACCACCATAACGTCGTGAATTTATTAATTTTGCCTTGGAACAACTTGAAAATGCTAACGATTTTTTTAAGAAAATCTTTTTCTCCGATGAGGCTCAATTTCATCTGAGTGGTGCGGTAAATAAACAAAACTGTCGATTCTGTTGCGAAGAAAATCCAAAAAATATTCATGAACAACCATTACATTCACCTAAATTGACACTTTGGTGTGGTTTTTAGGTCTGGTGGGATCATCGATCCGTACTTCTTTCGAAACGAAACCGGTAACACCGTTACTGTCAATGGAGAGCGGTATAGATCGATGATAACAAACTTTTAATGGCCACAAATGGAAGATGTTGATCTTAACAACATCTAGTTTCAACAAGACCGGGCTACGTGTCACACAGTACGTGCAACAACTGAATTATTGCGAGAAAAGTTTGGAGTTTCGATTATTTCAAGAAATTGTGACATTGAATGATCTCCAAGAAGTTGTGATTTAACACCATTAGACTAATTCTTGTGAAGTTATTTGAAGTCATTCGTCTTTAGTAATAAACCAGAATCTCTTCAAGCTTTAAAAGTCAATATTGAACGTGCTATTCATGACATACGACTTGATTTAGTGGAATTGTAATGATTGTACTTCGCATTAAATAAAAAACATTTGGATTTCCTTTACAATTAGTGTATTATTTTTTTCAAAAAAGAAATCATATCACTCTTATTGAAAACTCTTATATTATGATATGTCCGAATGAATTGAAGTTTGATTGGAATACTGGGTGTTGATTTCTTCTAATGTAAATCACCTATGGAGCTCTAGTTCATGCTGTCCGATCATTGCAGCATCTGTCAAGCCTCAACCACAGCTATTAAGGAGTTTGCATTGGAGCCGATGCCTTTGATCTCTGCACGAGACGACCAAACAACTATCTTTCAATTGAGCTTAAAAAAGATGATAATGCAGAAGCTGCATGTCCGATTTACAAAAATAGATGATGACCTATTTTTTATACAACTGCCCTGCGTGCACAGAGCGAGAGCTTAAGATATACACATGAGCTAGAGATTTTAAATAACATCGCTCTGATTCCCAACACTACCTCACCATTTAACTCCATAAGCAGCTCATGGCCTCTACCAAAATCAACTTAGCGCACAAACTGTCCTGATGACACTAAAACTGTCAAAAGCTTTGGACACAGTCAACCATGCAAAGTAACTATCGGCCATCGGTGACCCCTTGCGAGTTGAAGATCGCCGGGGTTGAAGGGTTGAATCAGGAATTAACTGAGTGGTTGACAGTAATCTTGGTCGTATCTTGGAACTCAAGAAAATTAAACAAGAGGGTGCTTCTTTGAACTCAAATGTCGCTAACTGCTCGATAATAGAGTCTATCGAACTTTGTTCGAAAGTAAATCCACTGGTCTTTTCCACTTCTTCACTATACGACATTTACAACAACGCCCAGCGATATCTTTGGTCAATCTTTTCATCAGCTGGACGAAGGAGTACCGGCTGATCCTGAATGTCAAAGTATATAGTGTCGAAATTCCGGCTGTTATGAAACCAAATTTACTGGTACTCCCATTCGACAGCTGGCACTCCTTCACTCAGTATACGACTGCGCTCGTAAGCAGAGTAAAGAGCCGCAATTCGCAAGAAGGCAGCACCTGGGGAAAACACAAAGAAGATAAAATATCTTGCAACCTACAAGGCAATCGACCGGTCGATCTTAAACAACGCCGCACCGATGTGAACAATGGAGACTAGAGAGGTGCAGGGAAAAAGGCTACATGGCTGTCAGAATCGCCATGAGCCACACAATGAAGGTTCTCTGGTGTCCACATGTGATACATCTATGCTCTCAGTTAAGGAACATAATGTTATGCTATTCAAGCAATATCTACTGGTATGCTTCCATAAGAATCATTACAGTAGACATCACTTGCACCTGAATCACCCTCGGGCCCATTAGAAAGGAAATTCTTGTCATTATTGGATCCACTCAGCGTAGTATTGGACGAGTAACGGACAGACCTTAAACTTCAATAGAGGAAAATCTGTGTCTGTTAATACCTTGAGTAAATCTCCTCTCATGAATTGTGCTATCAGAATCCATCCACCACCCAAAAGCGCCAGCTGCCTCGCAAGACCCGTTTAATATTGGCACTAGGTCTAAATATTTTATCAGACTCAACTTCTACTCATCCCGACTCGAGCTTGACATGCTTAATATAAATCCAACTAAAGAGAGTCACAGCACGACACTAGTCACCT
The DNA here is from genome assembly GCA_030068015.2 of Neoceratitis asiatica. Taxonomy (NCBI): domain Eukaryota; kingdom Metazoa; phylum Arthropoda; class Insecta; order Diptera; family Tephritidae; genus Neoceratitis; species Neoceratitis asiatica. The sequence goes on along the minus strand of CM061525.1, from coordinate 34,793,637 downwards.
ATTTGCATGTTCTCTCGCCCGAACCCGCGGAGAGAGGTGTTTGAATAGTATTGCTCGTTTCTTGGACTTGCTGTTGGATGACTTCAACAACACTGACTAACTTTGTCTGTTCTTAGGCGGGGTTGAGCAAACCGCTACAATAACAACAACAACAACTGTGGTTATCTATCTTTTTGCATTTTACAGACAGCGATCTGCTTGACAAATCGCTTATGAACCGATTTTTTATTACTGATAATGCGGCTTAGATACGTTGAATTTTCAATTTCAAAAGCAAATTGCGGGTCTCTCTGGCTTCACAATCATTCCTCATCTCTTCGATCGTTGAGTTGAGGCTTTCTGAGTGCTCCCTGTACTAAAAATTTGGGTTCTTCAGAGTGCAAAACAAAATTATAAAGACGTCAGAAAAATTTTCTTTTAAAACAACATACTACTTCTTTTATTCAACAACATACTTCTCTCAACCAATTTACTGTACGGAATATATTTTAATGATGAATCACACAGTGCTAAATAAATAATACGATATATATATGTATGTATTTCAATGTCATCTTTGCCTCCAAATAATTGCTATACGCTCCTTTCACTCTCTTTTCCCTCCCACTTGGGCAAGACGAAATATTTAAATTGTGCTCATGTGGTGCATCTTCACACCGAAAAAATAAAATAAAATAAAATAAAAATTTAACCAACTCCACACCAAAAAATTTCACGCCGCACCACCTTCAAGTGGGTATCTGATTTTCCGCCAAGTCACCGCATGTGTCAGTTTTTCAGCTTTTGCTCTCGATGCGGCTGCTACTCAAGCCATGATGGGCAAACAGTCCTTCGGCGGCTGTAGAATTTTTTATGTTGCAGCTGCAACTGCCATAATTTCATTTCCGTCCTTAACATTTTTCTCTTCTCTTGCTCTTCTACTTCTTCTTCCTCCTTTTCTGCTTTCTTCATCTTCTAGTTTGTAAGAAGTTTAGATTCCTTAGTTGAAGAAAAGTCTGTTAGTGCTAGTGTAGTATAGTACTAGCAAATCTTGTTTGCCTCCCACAGTGTTTCAGTTCGTCAGCCAAGCGCGCCGTTCTCCTTTTCATTTCGTTTTTCCTTTTCTTGGCTTTGCTTATTTGAGGCGGGGTGTTGAAGCAAGAAAACAATGTGCCAACCAAAAGACGCTTATAGATATAAATCTCAATAATCGTTTATCATGCTGCCAACGCCAACAACAACAACAACACCCTAGCAACCAGAGCAGACAAGAAGCAACACACAAGACAACGAACGAGCGAAGATGTTGGTGCGGGCGTTTGTTTATTTGTTTGTTGGCTGCTTTAGTTGACTTTGCGGATGGTTCCGCATTTTTTCTTATTACTCGTTGAGCTCGCTGAGCATGCCACATGCCGTGCCATCTTCGAATGTCAGGTCAGGTGTGTGCGGCACTGTACGCTAAGGCAAATTGGTATGCAACATTTAAGCATTTTCCTTTGTCGTTTTTTTCGCTTTTTTCTAACTTCCTGCCTCTCATACCACTACCATTAGCACCGTTGCATTTGCCCCCTGCCGTGTTAGCCGCATTTTTTCTTGCCACCACCATTATTTCGTTTTATTTTTATTATTTTTATATTTCATCCTCTTTCTATTCGGCGCTTCTTGGCGGATGAGTTGCATATTAGTCGATTGGCATCCAGCGGCTGACTGATCTCAGGTAACTAAGATGAGTATATAGTCGTCGTAAATGCTGTTGTTGGCCTTGTTGTTGTCTGTCGCAGGAGTCAGTGGCGCAAAGTTAAACATTTGCAACAGCTTGGCGTTTAGCAATAATCAAGATGAATTTGTTTGTTGTCAATTTTACGCTTTAATGGCGGCAAACAATTTGAAAATTGCACTAGAGTAGAATGAGTTCATCGAGAGCGGGTGGGGGATTAAGGTAAATTGGTTGGTAGATTAGATTGGATAATGGCGTACGTGCCGATGAGCGAAAATGTAAGAAAAGTTGGAATTTAAGCCCAATATTTAAATTTAGATTTTTTTGGAAATTTTTTTTTGTTATTATTACTCGAACACTTATTAAAAAATAAAAAAATTTTTTTGATATTTTAATGTAATATTTTTAATTTTGGTGTCGGATCTGGAATGGGAGAGAGACTTTCGACGAGTGCTGGTATATACCACGGCGAATAAGCATCAGAGCGAATCCTCCAACATATCCCTAACTTCCATCCTGGAGAAGGACAAACGATGGCCTATAAGACATCTCTAAACGCAAGCATCTCTGCGATGTCGGAATTTTCCAGAGTTCTAGATGTGAGTAAACTCCGAGGAAGACAACAACAACTCAGACCGCCTGACCCAACTCAAAATGCGCACCCGCCTTCTTGCATTTAAAAAAACGCATTAAAAAGCAGAACTCTTAGGGCGTTCATAAGCAACTCTCTCGCAATCATATGAAATGAAGGGAATTATGGTAAATTATTTCTAGTAAGATGATAATTGGCGCAGAGCTGTCGATGTGCATAAGCCTGAGAAGTTGCCCAACAGGTGTAACGCTAAAGTATCTTTGAGACGTCGCGGACTGGAATCTAGTATATTCTGGAATAACAAAGCGGCGGGAGCAGATGGTCTACTGTGACGAAGAACTCACATGCTACAAACATCAACTTCTTTGCAGAACATTTTCGGAATCAAACATACCTCAGTTGTCTTAAACTCCCACGAAAGCGCTAGAAACTCTCTTAATCTTCTTCCAACTGTCGTTTTTGGAAAATTTCAAGCGAATTGCAATGTCATATGTCAAACGTTATTCAACCATGGAGAAAACGCAGTACAGGACACGCCCAAATATTAAACTGTACATTATTCTCTGAAGAGGTGAACTATACAGCCGCAGTTTTCTCTTTAACTCATACTTTTTGAACAAAACTCCATCTACACCGACGGCTCAAAACTCAATGGCAGTGCAATCGCAAAAAGCTACCCGAACACACTGCAGAGTCTATCAAGTAAAACTAACTGCCATAATAGAAGTCGCTTTTGGTTCCTCAATTTTGCAAAGTTAACTTAACCTATCACAATATATATTGCCAGCCATGGCAGCTTGGTGGGTGGGCCTTTAACAGTGGGTCCAACTGCAGAGGCCGAGGTGAAATCATATGCAATGCAAACAGACAGATTTTTTTAGTGATCTAGGAGAAAAGAACAAGTCTCTACTCCTTCTAAACGGGACCTCCATGAGCATAACAACTGGCGTAATAACCGAATACTGTTTCGTGGAGACTCCAACTTTGAAAATATGCGTTCGTTGAAGCAAAGGAAGAAAAAGGCCACCACTCCTTTGGAAATATCACTAATTGTGTGGCGCCAATTGGAAATACCAAGCGAAACCAGGTCATTTTGAACCAGATCTGTCCAACAGAGTGATCCTCTTCTCAATTCTCACTGCGCTTGTAGTATTAGCCAATGTCAGTTTACATAGCATTTTTAGGGATATGAAATTCAAACAAAGTGGCGTAGTGGCAGCTCCTTCTCGTGCCGTCGAAGGCAGCTTTAAAATCAATGAAAAGGTGGAGTTTAACGATTATTTTCTCAGATGTCTTCTCCAATATTTGGCGTATGGTGAATTTCGGGTCAATGGTGGATATACCAGGTCTAAAGCCACACTTATAAGGTTCATTACGCGCGTTGACGGTAGGTTTTAATCTCTCACATAATACTATAAGACCCTGTATGCGACATTGAGGAGGCTTACCCCGCCAAAAAAGGCGCAGACTGCGGGTTCCCCCTTTTTTTATATTGGACAGAGCAAACTGAGGTTCTGATTGTAGGGCATATTCTGCAAAGATGTTTAGCTTGCACCTTGTCAGTTATTCGCCGCCGTATAGCTCCGTATAGCTCGGCTGGTAAACCATCAGCTCCTGCCACTTTGTTTCTTTTTGAATGGGCAATAGTTCTTCGTAATTTGTCATAGTCGGGTCTATTCCATCAACTTCAATAGGGGTTTCAGGTTCATCTTCTCCGGGTGTTTCGCATTCACTGCCCTTCAGTAGGTTGAAAAATGTTCGCTCCATAAACTCTGTATGTCTGGACATCACTCATCAGATTAGTTTCTTGGGATCAACATGAGTATGCTTCGGTTTTGAAACCTTCTCGCCGCAATCGCCGCATATTTTCGAGCGTTACCCATGTCGATCAGCTCCTCAAGCTCTATATACTCACGCGTTACAGCCTCTTTCTTTTTTCATCTGCAAATTAGTTTCGCTTCCCTCTTCAGCTCTGGGTATCTTTGCCACAACGCACAATCGCAAAGTGGCCAAGTACAGAGTCTGCTTTCTCTCCATTGCTACAAGGCAATCTTTAACCAATTGTTTCTGCAGCAGCGGTACGTATGCTACTTGAGATTCCGTTCCACAATTCCCCCAAATTGAGATGCTGATGAGTGCTCTCAGAGTGCAGTACGAGTACTGTACGGCTGACTGTTATGATTGTAGCTTTTCGACTTCCCCGTGTTTGTTGCCACAAGACAATGAACCGAGACTAGACCACTGGAGAATTGTCTTCCGTCTATCATGATATTCTCGATTTGATTGTGCGTTCTTCGATCCGGACAACCATGTAATTTGATGTATTTTCTTGCCCTGGAATCTACAGACAACCATATTTTAGACCTCGGCGAAGACGATTAGCCCCAATCCATTTAGGAATGTTTCATCATGGAGGCTAAATTTTCTGACTGTTTTGCCAAATATGCCTTCTCCAGGGTGGGTAACCTGGTGTTGAAATCTCCAAGCACGATTTTGACATCGTTGCGGTGACAGCGCTCATAGAAAGCATTTTTGATCACATCGACCCTCTGTTCCGGATTGTGGCTAAATGTTGATCCACCGAGGTGAATGCCAGAACTCGGCGACGGAGTCTCTCTCCCGCCACAAATCACATACCTCTTTCGCGCTCCTTTATAAGGATGCTTTAGTAACTTTCACAAGGTCCTTGTCCAACTCGTCTCATTTTCTGTATGGCGGTGATGTCAGCTTTTAATTGTAAGTGGACATCAACCAGCTGTGTTCTCAATTAAACGACCAGACATTCCAGATGCATGCCCTCAAATCACAATCCTTAAAACGTTTGCAGTGGTTATCATTAAAATTGTGGTAATTTTTTTATTTTTCATTGGGGTAGGTCTTTCGTGTCGTGAGTCCCACAACTGTGGGGGGTTCGATTGCTTACTTTAGCTCCCATTCAAGCGGATGTTTGTTGTCTACGCAGAGGATATTTGTCTTAAGATCGGAAGTTGTGAGCTATTTGAACCATATATAAAAGAATCGTTTCTGACCACTCCTAGTAGAAGGGCAGTCAAAAACTTTCCACCTCCATCCTCTCATATAGTATATACAGAATATACAACTTAATATTCTCAACTAACTTCAGACAGATAATTATTCTAAATGACATTTGACAAATATTGGTTATACTTAATTTTGTTCTATTACTTAGTAGGGACATAAATACTGTTACACACATTTTATGCTATAAAATAAAAAATAATGAGTGTTTTTGGACCAATTTTTTACATATTTATTGATATATATTGTATACAAAAAAGCAGTATTCATTCGAAATGCCCGCCTTTGGCCTTCACGCACGCCTTAAGTCGGACTGGTCAATCATCAATAGTCGCACGCACCTCCTCCATTGGGAAATTGGCCACAGCACGAATCAAAGCGGTCTTAAGAGAATCAATGTTGGGGTAGCTTTTGTTTCAAACCATGTCCTCTAAAACTGTACACAATTTATAATCCAGCGGGTTCAAATCAGGACTGCCAGAGGGCCACTCTTCAGAGGAAATGAATGCTGGTAAATTGTTTTGGAGCCAGATTTGGGTCGTTTTAGCTTTATGGGCCGGCGCAGAGTCTTGCTGAAAAGTCCATGATTGGTTTTGGAACATGAAATGGTTAAGTGGTCTTACAACAGCTTCCAAAACGGTTTCTTTGTAAACTTTGGCCGATGTTTTGACCCCTTGTTCGCAAAAATGCAAGTCAGTTACCCCATCATAAGAGACACCTCACCAAACCATGACTGAAGCTGGGTGATGGCCTTTTTCGAGCCGTGGAATCAGTTCAGATGCTTCCTTAGATGACCGTGCATATACCCTATCATTTTGTTTATTAAATTTTTCCTGCACGGTAAAAAATTTTTCATCGGTAAACAAGATTTTTCTGTGCAAGTTATCAGCGTGCTTCACCAAAAGACGTTTGCATTTTACCACCCTATCTTTTTTCAAAGCTGCAGTCAACAAATGTCCGGTACGGCGTTTGAATGTCCCAAGTCCCAAGTCTTTTTTAATAATTCGACTCATGGACTTTTGCGAAACATTCATCTCCCGGGCCATGATTTTCTGTTTTCGGAGCGGATTGCGCAGAATTCTTGATTTGACAGCTTTGATGACTTGCGGCGTTCGAACTGTGCGTGGACGGCCCGACCGGTGGCGGTCTTTAACATCCCCAGTCTCCTCAAACAGTTTTTGCACCGTTAGACGAACATGCGAGCGGACGGAGTGTTTTGAAAATATCACCTTTTTTCATTTCACACTTAAAAAGCGCTATAACTGCGATACGGTTTTCATTATCTTACCATTTCATGTCAAAAACTCACACAATTTAGAATTCCCGATACAGACTAACGCTTTACAGGTTATATTTTATAAATCATATGGGAATTATGTGGTATGCTCAATTCTTCTATTGAAATGCGTGTGTTTAATGTTGTAAATAAATACTGTCCCTACATTAATTTAGTTTATTTTTCGGAATATTTGATTGTTTTTTGGTTGAAAATTACTTATCACACTGTTAGTAGAGTATTTTTTGGCTAATTTATTGATTACTTTCTTTCTAACCAAGGCTAACCAACACCTAGTTATTCGTATAACACAAACCATTGTCAATTCGAATAATTTGCACAAACCACCAATTTATGTGGTAAAAAAAAAATTATATAAAATACTCGTATCATGCGTTTTGCAAGCGAAATTTTTGTGAAATATTTCATTTTGTTTGCTGTCATTAAGTAGTATTATTAAATTAACACAATTAATCTATTTAATTTATTCAATTATTGGCTAATATATTTATACAAGTAGCTGTGAGCAATTATACAAACACATACAAATCAGAAACCAACTCACGAACAATGTTTAATTTATAAAAGCATTTCCATGTCAATTAATTTTGTAATTTTTTCCTCATTTTTTTTGTTTTAAAATTTTTTTTCTGGGTCAAAATTAACTATATCTGCTTCAGTGGCGAAATTTTAAATATAATTTCATTTGTCAGTACTGATTAATTAAGCTGTTGCTATAGCACTTGTGGATTCGGTATTAATATTAAATGTGATTTATCCAAACAAATTATTATTAATGCATTGCATTTTGTATTTTATTTGTAATATTTCTGTAATGCAATTGCTCTAAAACTAATGAAGTTGTTTTTTTTTTTTAACCTTCGAAACGTCAGTTGGACACTCAGTGGCCATATTTTCATTTTCCACGTTCAATTTTTGGGGTTTGGGAAGTCCAAGAAGGAGATGAATACCTTTGAAATTATTTTAATGCTTTTGAAAGCGTTGATGATGATGGTGTAAGAGAACATACGTTTGGTGGCGACCAGAAACCGATACACACTGACTGACCAATCTGGCTTCGCAGAAGATAGTGATCAGGCTATTCCTGATCCACGTTTCGAGAAGTATGTCCCGGATGAAGCTACAACTTCGGTTATTGAGGGCAGTCGTGGTGGAAAATATTGTGGTCAAGTAAAGTATGTCTACACTGTATGCCAAACCAAACTGAAAAACGTCGAACAGAAATGGAATAAAGAAATATGTAAAGAAACTTTTCGCGTCGAACAGAGAGTATTGTTCTTGGACCAATAGCAGAGCTAGAAGAGTAATACCGGTAGATATCCGTCAAGCAAGACTACGTGGCAAGATATAAATGCGGCACTCCGGTGCTGAGAAAGCAGACTGGGTTCATGCTCAGGATCTAAGGTTCACAAAATGAACTTTCTTTTTATAGAACACTGTTGTCATTGCACCGCTTTTTACGCTTTGGCGATTCCAGAACGATAAGTTGACAGCTATACGACATGTACGGACATTATTCTTGGCGAATTTGAAGTTACAATTCATTTCAGTGGGAGAGTTGACAGTTGATAAGCAGTTACTTTCAACAAGAAACTGATTCAGTTTCCGTCAATACGTTCCCTCTAAGCTTGGAAGATATTGGCGTGAAATATTTTGGCTTGTTGACGTAAAACAAAATTATCAACTCTCTGGCGAAGTATACCGTGGTTCAATGCCTAATGAACAGAGATCAACTGACGATTTGACATACGAGCGCTATTTCTGTTGTTTACAATAATTTCAAATATTCATCTCAACGATTACTTTCGACGTGGCTTAACTCGGCATCGATAAACTTAGTTCAATTCTTGGCGATGAAGTTCCATCAACGACACCAGTGATGGTATGATGAATTTAATCGAGGACGTAGATCACTCCAAGACGAGTTTCGTGAAAATCGTCCAGAAACAGTTGTTTCTTTTCGGAAATTATTGATGCTGTGCGCAAACTGATATTGGCAGATCGTCATGTGACCTATCATGAGATTGAGACTTCTATAGGCATTTATGGGACCAGCATACATTAAATATTGCATGAACATTTGGTTGTAAAAAAATTTGTTCACCTTGGATCCCACACAATTTGTCAATTGCTGAAAAAAGGCTCGTGTCGATTGGTCGGAGAAATGTTAAGAAAATATGATAGTGGTGCTCTGAAACACCTCTCTGACATCGTAGCAGGTGATGAATCGTTGATTTACGCGTATAATCTTCCTCGACTATACTATGGCTGCTTCAAGACAAACTGAATACAACAAAAGTTGTCCGCACACGAAGCACTCCGATTATAAGCAAAAGTGTATAGATTTTAATGGAAAAGATGTTGAAAAACAATAAAGCGATTTACGATGATTAATATTTCTTTTTGTTTTCGAATCCCGAAATATTGAAATTAAGTATGTAGATAGCTTTTGCTGAGGAATAATATATTTCCGAAAAGGAAAATTTAATGAGTATTGTTATGATGTTAATACAGTGCTGGGTGAATAATAAAATATGAAATTTAATATCTTGCCTAAGTTAAAGAATAATTATGACTTTATCAAAAGCCACAACAACCGGACCCGACCGGATAATTACTATTAAATTCTTTAACGTTTCACGGTTCTGAGGTTAATGAAGTTTGAGTTACAAATATAGAGACAATATTGCTATTATATTACATAAATTTTAAATGACAGAAAAATTCGTATTCGAAAAAAATTAAATTTTTAATTCAATAAATGTAATGTAAATAGTTTTAAACAATTTCTCCTTCCTACCTCTGTTACTTTAATAAAATTTATAGTCTAATATTTTGATATTTTGTTATTGCTCTTTAGCTTTCCTCTCTTTAACAAGAAACACAACACAAGTCCTTGGTTGACAATTATTTTTATGGCCCTCTCAACATAAACAACAACTACCTTTGTGTTTCATAAAACCACATGTGAGTACATACATACATATGTCGACGCATGGTCACAACAACATATAAATACAAAGCCACACACCCCGTTCGTTCCAAAAGAAAATAGAAACAACATCTCATTGTGTTTACTTCTGTCTTACTTAGCTCTTCTTTTTGGCCATAAACACCTTAATGCAGACACCATATTTGGCTAGTAAAATATTATTTTGTTTATTTTTATAGTTCGGCGGCAATGAGAGCAGAAGGCAGATTACATTTGTTCAGTTAACGGTTGCTTTCAATGATCAGCAGATGTATTAAAATATGTATATACAATTTGAAGGTACGAGGTTTGCCCACATAAACACGGTCTTTTGCGTAGCCACACAAAAAACGGTCTGGCGGTGTCAGATCGAACGATTTCGGTGGCCAAATAACATTGCCAAGACAAGAGATTACACGGCTGGGAAATTTCTCCCATAATAAAGTCCTATTCGCTCATGTTGTGTGACATATGGCACCATCTTGTTGGAACCACATATTGTCCAAGTCGTGTTCTTCAATTGTAGCACAAAAACAAACACGGATATCATACGACCATAACGCTCCGAGTTGACAGTGACAGTCTCGCTGTTATCGTTTTCAAAGTAGTAAGGTCCAATCACACCTCTGGACCAAAGAGCGCACCAAACGGTAAGCTTTTTTGGATGTAATGGCTTCTCTTTAATTTTTTGAGCATTCTCGGAGTGAGAAATGCGCTTCAACGTTGAAGAAAATTTTATTGGAAGAATCGCGGCCCACTGCTTGTTGCTCAAGCACTTAATCGACGTAATTAAGGCGTTGAGAATGTTCAGCTGGTTTCAGTTGTTGTGTGAGCTGAACTTTATATGGATGTAGGTATATGTCCAAGTGCAAAATGCGCCATAATGTGCCTTAAGAAAGTCCCTGCTCTTAAGAACGTCGAAAAATAGACACATTCGGGTCTACATCAGGCTACACTTTCACTTCCAGCAGCGACATTTGAGGTGGAGCGAGCAAAACGATGAAACACGGGGCGATTCAGTTTCTTCGAATTGCTTTAAAATTTTACCAATTGCTTGAGTGGTTGGACGAATATTTGCCCCACAATCTCCTCTTAAAGCACGAAACATGGCCACAATTAAATCACCATAGTTTTTGAATGTTTCCCAAATTTTAATGCGTTTTGTAATTGTTAAGCGATCCATTTTCATAAATGTCTGACTTTTACTCAAAGAAAACATGTTTGGTTTGAGAGTTAAGCTTGACAGATGTCAAAATACAGCCCTACACATTCGAAACCACTAAATCGAGAACCCTTTATATCACTTCAAATCAATTTAGTAATTTCGTTTTATCTGTCTGCCCGCCCATCTACAAAAGCTCGAAATCGACCAATCTAACAACTTTTGTACAATTTGTAAATTCATTGGGCTATTTCTTCTCCTGAGTACCCAAAAAAAACCTGTTTGACATAGATCCTTAATCACCCCCTTTTTCATAGATCCTCAACCGTCGGTTATCTAACGTTCGGTTCCACGCGAACTTAGTTATTTCCACTTGTTTTTATCATCCATCTTTTAGTTGGAGTAGTTTTGCCACTATTAAATGCCGCATGTGGCAAGGTGCGAATGTTGGAATTTATTTACTTATGCTTTGGAAATTTATGTCCCCACTTTTTTTTAATAAAAAACAAAAAAAACAATGAAATATTTCTTTCAAAACAAAATACAATAAAAAATTTAGCCATATATTTTCTAACTGCTTCTTTCTTTTCAGCTACAGAGCAATGTAAGCAGATCATATATGCAGTGAATGATATAAAGTGAAGTGCAAAATAAGTAATAAACTGTATAATAATATTTAGTGTGCATTGTTTTTGTCAAGTTAATGTTTTTTTTTTTTTTTTTTTTTTATAAACCGCGAAAATTATTGTGAAAGTCGTAGCGAAAGAAAACAATTTTTGAATAAATAGTTTTGAGCAAGAGAGATTGTGATTAAAGTGGAGAAAGTGTTGTTAAGAAGCAGTATCAGCTAAGTTTTATGATTGTAAATTAAAAGCAGTGAAAATGTGCAATATTCGACATTTATGAAAAGCCACGCTGAACTCGGGTTTCGTAAGCAGCGGGCTGTTAATCTCTTTACACTAGTTCGTTGTCGACGAAACCTGCATATGGCGTGGACAAAACAACTTATAATTGAAGATACGTAAAAAAAAAATATACAAAAAAAATTAGTAAAATGAAGAATCCTTCGAACTGTGTTCAAAAGGAAACGAAACGGTTTTTATAAGTTAATCAGCTTTATTTGAAAAGTCTATTTGTTTGTTTTTGAATATTTGGTTATAAAATAAAAAAGGTAGAATTTTTTGAGCTTTTAAGAGATCGGAGATTTTCCTTTGTTAAAAAAATTTATTGCAGAATGTTGAAAGATGGAATAAAGTATGGTATAAGCATTTCCAAGAAGGCCGAGAATACCTTGAAGATAACAAACAAATCACATTTAGAGAAGACGCTGATGATGTTGGCATTGGATTATATTATGAGACTTTTTTTCAGGTTGTGGGTATGACACTCGTGGCAAGCAAAATTTCAATATAAGAGTGTGTTTCTTCTGGTGAACGTGCGCCAAAGTATGCCAAGTTGGGTCTGTCAGCCAAGAAGGTCGTACTTTTTGGGGATTCACGAGGTGTGATTCACATAAGTTATCTTGAAAAGGGTAGAAAGATCACCGGCAAATATTTTTAGAGCTTTCCGACAGATTCGATATTGATTAGAAGCAGAAACGACCGCATTTGGCGAAAAGAAAATTGCTGTACAATTAGAACAATACATAGGTACACAAGTGTGTAGTCATCATGGCAAAAATCCATAGAATGGGTTTCGAACTGCTACCCCATCCAGCTTATTCTCCAGATTTAGCCGCCTACGATTATTTCCTGTTTCCAAACCGGAATAAATGACTGACAGGTGATTTCGGTCGAACAAAGAGATCATCACAGAAACAAAAGCCTATTTTGAGGGCCTTGGAAAGAAATAAAAAAAATATTTGGAAGAAACAAAAAAAAATGGAAAAACGTTTTACTAAATTTATAGAGCTAAAAGGAGATTTTGTTGAGGAATAAAACGCTTATTTGCCGAAAACAATCTTTTTCATTTAAAAACTCACTGACTTATCAAACGGCACTCGTACTCCAAAAAATTATATTTTTGTTTGGACTTACTTAATATTATTTTCGTTCCAAGAATTAGGCCAAATACTGAAACTTTGTAAAAAAATATTTATATTTTGATTTAGTTGAACTTTTATAGAAAGGTATATTTTTGTCTACATAAACATGTAAAGTACTTTTATTTCCCGTAAGAAGAATCGCAGAGTGATAGATCAACGAAATTTGGTATAGTAAACTGTAAGTTGTAACATCTAAAAGGTTGGGAAACTATTATTTTGCGGTGGCATTGTACTCATTTATAGGTTTTCATATTTTTCAGGGAGACTTTTTGTAATAACTTAGCCGCTGCAATATATAAACACCAATATTGTTATATAAATACAAATATGTAGATAGATCAATAATGTAAAAAGAAATTTAATATTTTACATTTCATCATTTTTTTCTTAATTTTCTTCTCCTTCACAACACCAATTATAATATCAAGATTGAACTAAATACAAGAAAGTCACAACAAAGTGTGCCTAGATCTCCGAGTTAATTTTATAAAATAAAATGGATAAAAGAAATTGTTGAAAGCGCTAATTTTCTCATGCCTCCAACCACTTCTAAATATATTATTCAGCGATCCATTTCCTAGCGCTTTTCATTTCTGTTAAATATCAGTGCAGAACTACTGTTCTTAACTGGTGTGGATCCTAAACGAAAATATTTTACCTGTAATGTTTCTTTAACCTCTTAATCTTCTTCCTGAATTAACTTTCTTGTTTGAGTTAACAAACCTATCGCTTTGGAGTAAACAGAAGAGTAAAGAAAGAAAACCACTTTATTATATAACCATGGCATCATTCCAGCAAGTTTAAAACTTAACTAGCCGTAAAATAAAAAAATAAAAAAATTTCAAACAACTTAAAAAGAATTTTTTTTTTGATCACTTTAAATTTTCTAAGAATATTTTTAAGATAATGTAAAACCGATTATTTGAAAGTTCTTCCCATCTCAATTTCATATCTCATTTTGGAATCACGATTTGCTCTTTTCGACCTTAATACAACTTATTCGTTGATATTCGCTATAAACGAATTACATTCCGTCCTAAAAGTCCAATTCTTTAAAGAAATCGCTTATGGTTTCTCGTTTAGCACAGCTGTCTAAAATATATATTTTTATTTAGAATGCTAATACAGTCTTGTGACGTAAAATCATATTAGCATGAAGATCTCTCATAATATAATTATAATATAACGTTTTTCCATTTTGTGGTTGATCATCGGTATCCCATTACTTCCTATTATATTTTAACTTTTCATACCTTTCATGAAATAGTATATTAACTTTGGTCCGAAGTATGTAAGTACCAGAAGGAGGAGAGATAGAGCCACCGTTTTTGAGATATTTCGAGGATTCGCAAAAATTTGGATTGGCCTACGGTTAAACAAGAGGAATTCAAAAGAAAAATAATAAATATCCGAAAAAATAATGTTTTTGATTAGATTTTCTTTAAACTCCTTACATGGGCAGTCGTTTGCCTAAATTAACATAGAAAATACTTTTTGTTACGGGAAGTGAACATAAGACCGATCTTTTCCAAAAAATCTTATTTATGGTTCGATTTTCGATTTGCCCAAAACTATTTTGCCGACTTTGTTCAAATTTTCGAAGAGGTTTCGGAGAGTATGTTCCTATGAATTTTGGATATTTTTTTTAAAGGTTTCCACCAATCAGAAAAAAATTCTATTTCAAAAAAAAATAATTTTTTATTAAATTTTCTTAAAACTTGGTGCATAGGTAGCTATTTCCAAATTAAAAAAGGACCAACTTCTTTTCCGGGAAATGGACCTGGGGTTGATCTTTGCAGGCTGTAAATCAGGTACCCATCTCATTGAGAAAATATTTGTATGGTTCGTTGAATTTTTGTACAAAGGTATGATTTTTTCTAGATATAAAAAATGCCGGAAATGGATTATGGATAAAATTCGAATTGCTTGAAAATTAGTTTGATGGTATGTTTTTGGTTAGATTAATATATATTATACTATACTCTTTTTCCCGAAAAGTGGTCTCAACAGAAGGACGAAACTAGATATGATTTGGATTGAAGTATATGTAGATCGTTCGTAGTACACTTCTGTAGGCTGTTTTGAGTTTGAAGATGCGACTACATCCATATGGTTGTAAATAGTTTTTATTCATTCAACCTAAGCGTAGATAAAGGTAGTATTCGGCTAATTTATAGGTTATCATATTGTATTTAAATTTTCGTGGAAGTCTTTGAGTAGCGATTCATCTTTGACTGTATACCCCATAAGTAGATACAAAAGTAACGGAAACGTCGAATATTGTACGGCCTGTTCTTTACCTAGCATCTGCATCACATTCAGCGTCATCGTAAAATCGAATTTTGCATTTTTCAAGAAATTTGATATGTCCATAAAAGGAATAAAGATTTTGGCATGGCTAAAGTCTGCGCTTCAATTTTTGTTTTGAAATAAATAAGCTTCTAAGAAAAATTCTTGCTGAACAAACGGAAGAAAAGTACTACATTTAATTTTGACATACATGACATGGCCAACCGATCCTCATTCATAATCATACACAATTTTCGTCTGATTTTTTAGGCGAAAATGAGATCTACTCTCCATTCCAGAAGAAATATATATTAAGCCACTGAAGTGATTTTCGACCATTGTGTGCGTCGTGATGTTTTTACCAACAAATGCAGGGACCTATACTTTATTTCAAGCCACTTTCAAATAGCTGAAGACTTCTTATGTTATGTAGCTTTTATTACATGTCAGAAATACACTCGGAGGGATTGGCATTCCATAATGAGCCGGAATTCGTACCCATGACTCTTCTGATGATAATACGCACTGATAATCACTCGGCTACTGCGGCCTTCAAAAATACTAAGCTGTGAACTAGACCTTCACCAAGACTGCCACATAAATGTGTAAATACATTGTGGTGTGACTTAAATTGTCGAAAAACAAACAAGCCAAGTTAGTAGCCATAAATTATGAGAGTTGCAAAATTTTCAACCGAAATGTGTCAACATTTCTAATTCAATAATAAAATCGATTAACACGCTATAAAACCAAAATTGCAATTTAAATGTGAACACTCGAATGCACATACATACAAATATACACTTTCCCGTTACAATTATGTGTATGATTTCACTGCATACTCGTACATTTCGAATATCTACAAGCCTCTGAGTGAATGTGATAAACTGAGCTTCCACTTTGTCGCTTTCACCAAAGCTGCTGCAGCCGGAAGCGTAAAGTAAAGCAAATTTCTGCTTAAAGTATGAGTAGCATATGAGTTTAGGAACAAGCGCATTTGTGTGGAAGGGTTGCGTTTGTTGTTGAGCTCTCCAGAACAGTAGGGGTGAGAGCTTATAGTGGTAGAAAGAGATCACAATGTGCTAAAGGGCGACAAGGAGCGGCCGGCAACATGCATGCGTTTTGGTAATAAAAAACCACAAGGCATTCATCGACAGTCACCGCACATCACACTGTCTGTTGCATGCAACAACACCCACACAGCTGTTGATAAAGTACGCACGCATGTTTGTATTTATGTATGTAAAGGGTTATCCATTTTGTGATAATTTTCGACTAATTTTTCACACATATTTGGCGATATGTCAGACATAACTTGACGAATGTTGGTTTTCAAGTACTTAAAAGTTAAAGTTTTATCCGCATAAAGACGGTCTTTCGTGTAGCCTCAAACAGAAAAGTCCAACGGTATCAAATCGCACGACCTCGGTGGCCAACTGGTATCGCCAAGGCGAAAGATTACGCGACCATTAAATTTCTCTCGTAATAAAGCCATATTGGAAACGTGGTCACGTTGGAAACACCATTTTTGTAGTAGGTTTCAATAATTTTAAAGCGTTTTGCGGTTGGTAGGCGATCCATTTTCATAAATTCCTGACTTCTAACTAAAACAAAACATGTTTGGCTTGACAGTTAAGTTTCATAGATGTCAAAATACAACCCTGTCCTTTTGAAATCACTAAATGCATATCCCTTTATATACTCAAATACACTGTGGAGCAAAATATCGTTATCAGCTGAAGCTTAATCGTTTATGATTCAATCATCTCGTAATTTTCTGTCTGAAACAGATCTTGTAACCACTGATTAGCCAAAGCCAAAGTTAAAATTCACACACCCTATTTATAGCGAAGGTTTGGAATGGTGGATTCCAAGAAGAAACAGCTCCATCTAAGCGATCGGTAGGCAGCTCCATATGATAAGAATTCCCACTCTTAATAACGATTAAGTTAAACGCTTTAAAGAGTATAATTTCATGGCATACACCTGGAAAGCCTGATTCTTCACTTGGAAAGGTCTCTCTCCCCAACTGCTTGATGTACTAAGTTAAAACTGACAACACCTCTATTCCTCCTCCTTCTTCCTCCAATACCAACTGCGGGTTCTAAAACCGTAATGTTTGCAGCCACGCGAACGACATAGCCTAGCTAAAATATATCTGTACACGAGCGCTCCATACCCATATGTAAAACGAGCATTGAGCATTTTACAGGACATTTTATTTTTCAATTGCATGCTCAGTCCAAAAAAGTAATGGGATCTAGTCTAACATTATTGATGATGTTGATGGTGCTTTCAAGATGAAACGCGTCACGAAAGTATCTAACTGTGTGTTTGGTGAGGAGACCGACCCATTGGATTTATTGAACAAGAGACTTGTGTCGCTGGATGCGTTTGAAGAAGGTTGCCAAAGACATCCTGACCTGGACATAGTCCTATGAGACTTAAGCAGCGATTCGATGACTAACATTCTTTGTGGAAAGACTTCCTCAATCTTCTTAACTTCCATCCGAATAAAGCGAATTCAAATTTTGACAAAAGTTTTCAATGGTGCTGATCAGTGAGCTAAAGGACATCTTCAACTACTGCCGTGTGGTGAAAAGCAAGTAAGCTCTAGAAGAGAGTAGCACTGGTAGTAAAAGAAGGAAAGGAAAGATCTTTGCTGCGCTAATGGAATCAAAAGCTTAAACTTTTCCTTTTCTTCGTGAAGGACTAAAGACTTTTAATTTAGATCCGAGGTTTTAGTTATTTTTATGCCAGAAGTACATAATAGGGCCGTTTTACCTGAAAACCCCCCTCCACCGTACGCAAATGTGAATTGCATAATCTGGTTTATTCTACACTAATATTTTTGCATATAAAACAAAAAATTTCTAATATTATGATACAAAAACACTGTATCTTGGCATAATTTGAATTTCAATGGAGTTCAGCAATTGTCCCAAAAGTCGCTAGGTACTAATAAAGTATGCCTAATAGCATACAGTTATTCTTATTCAGGAAAATTTTTGAAACTGTTGTGATTTGTAATGAATACAAAATTCCAATTAAAAAATCAAGAATTTATCGAAGGCAGACGTAACACTGCTGCACCTAGACCGACACCATTGAAGATTTTTTTCGCATTAGCATCTGCAACCCAGACTTGTATCAGTTCATTACACATCTAAAAATCAATTTTTGAAGCATCAGGACCTCTTGGTAAATTTCGCTTGACTTATTCCCAAAAGAATGCCACATTTCGATGAAGCTTCTTGTAAAGCTCGTTATCATATGCTCCAATTTTGCTAGATATGTTTCCGCAAACATCGACAAGTGATTTCATTTTGAGGGAACGAATAGCAAGTGCACATATCAGATATTCAAAATCCGCTTGATGACCAATATATTTGCCAAAAAGATACTTTCCTAAATATCTGTCGAATTCTTCGAAATATGGCGATTTTGACAGTTACTATGACAGCAAACAATGGAAATACGATTTTTTTTATCGGCGCCTACGTTATCAAACAAAATTCAGAAAACCCAAACATAACCATGGAAAAACCAATGCATGCTCCAAAAGTGAATGTTTGGTGCGGCATGTGGACCGATGGCATAATGGTCAATTTTTTTTTCCTCGAAAACAAGAAAGATGGTAGCGTTGGCGTCAATGCCTTACTCAGAGATTAAGTGTTTTCATGTGTTGAAGACAATGACATAGGTGATATGTGGTTTCAGCAGGACGATGCTACGTGCCACTCAGCCAACGTTATAATCGATCTTTTGCGCACCGTGTTTGAAAATCGCACAATTAGCCGAAATGGCGATTTCAACTGGCCATCTCAGAGTTGTGATTTAACTCCGTTGGACTATTTTTTATGGGAATTCGTTAAATATTAGTGCAACGTCAAGCATCCAGAGGCGACTCATGACTTGAATACGAAATTGAAGTCGCCATTGCAGTCGTAAAGGACCGCACAATCTAAAATGCGCTGAAGAATTGGGTCGACATTATGGGCGACTACCAGACCAGTCGGGGTATGAATGAAGTGGTAGTCCATAATTTAGTGGAATGCAGAGGCATTTCAATAAAGGCAAGATCTTGGAAAATATATACCGTGACCTACCTGATATACGCGATAATAAAACGGACCCCCAGCGATAAAGAAGTTAAACAAGCGGAGGATCTAGTCTGACATTTTCTCGCTGTCGAAAACCTTTGTTTAAAAAAATCTTACCCTAAAACTACTATACATACCTAACACTACTATACATACCACATCTATTATGTTATGTACATGCATATTATATCTAAGTACGGTGTATACATTGAATACATATCTACATACAAAAAGGATCTTAACTATTTAGCAGTTATATTATATATATTATTATTATATTATATATTTATTATATATTTATTATTATATTATTATTATTATATTATATATTTTTCTATGTAAAAACCTTTCTGGAAATAAGAAATGTTCCATATGCATGTAAAAGGTGGAAAACCCATCCAAGTGTGCGATCATGCCGAGCAGAAATCTGAATAATACGGTCATTCCATATTAAACAAATCAGGCTTCCGCGTGATGGTCTTCGATTTGTCTTAAATATGCTTTAATCTCATGCCAAATTTTTATTATTTTTACTAATGCTAATGCATTGGCCTACATATCTGTTCTATTTATGTGATTTAAAAGTCTTCCTACAAAATATTGTTTTAAAAGACTTTGGGAAGTATCCGTCACACCACCTCTTCGGCGATCGAAAGGAACTGCCTCTAAGCCGCTTTGTCTGAATTTGGTATCCCCGAAAACTTATTCGGGTGTACATACTGACATTAAGCAACACCAAAAGCTCGAGGAAAGGACCTCGCAGAGCAGTTCGATACAAAACGAGGTTTAAAAAAATGTGATTCCTTATAGTCTGATTTCTTTAATCCATTGTTGGAGAAAATAATATGAGCCGTAGAGTTGAATAGAGAAGGTACAATCTTCTGTAAGACGTTAAAGATGCTGACTTACGCCGATGATATTGATATCACTGGACATAACAACCGTATCATTAGGTCTAATTCCGCCAGTTTATAAAGGGTGATCCAAGAAGAGGTACTTTTTTCAATAGCCTTTTTTTGATAGATCACGCGTGAGTCCTGCCAAACTGTTATGTTATTTTTGTTCAGTATTGTTTGGCATTTCTACATGAAAAGACTTACGCCTGAACAACGTTTACAAATCATTCAACTTTATTACGAAAATTCACGTTCTGTAAAGAACGTGTTTCGCGTGCTTCGCTCAACTTATGGTCAACATAATCGGCCTACTGAGCATACTATTCACAACACCATCACCCATCATGAGACCCAGCATTCATTATTGGATAATATTCGACCGTCCAGCATAGAGTGAAGAAAATATAACTGAGAGTGTACATCACGACTGAGGAGAGTCGATTCGGCGCCGTTCGCAGCAATTCGGATTGACCTATGGAATGATTTGGCGCATTTTACGTCGAGATCTTAAATTGAAAGCGTACAAAATACAGCTTGTGCAAGAACTAAAGCAGCTCAACCTACGCAGTGCGGCCCATTTCTGGATCAATGGGTATGTAAATAAGCAAAATCGCCATATTTGGGACGAAGATCAACCTGAAGAGATTCAAGAATTCCCATTTCATCCAGAAAAAACAATGGTTTGGTGTAGTTTGCGTGCTGGTGGAATCATCGTTCCACATTTCTTCAAAAGTGATGCCGGTGAGAACGTAACCGTCAATAGCAACTGTTAGCGCACCATAATAACAGACTATTTGATGCCTGAAATTGAAGCTCGTGATCTCCGCGACATTTGGTTTCAACAAGGCAACGTCACTTCCCACACATAGAATCAATCAATGGATTTATTGAGAGAACACTTTGGTGAGCATATAATTTCAAGTTTTGGGCCGGTCAATTGGCCACCAAAATCGTGTGATATCACACGTTAGACTTTTTCCTGTGAGGATGTGTAAGGTCTAAAGTCTATGCAGACAATCCCGCTTCGAAGTAGAAATGGTCGAACGAGTCATCGAAAATTGGAATCAACGGATGGACCATCTGAGACATTTTCCATTAAATTTGAATTTTCTGTGTTTTTTTTTTCTTTAAAAAATTGGGGAACCTCTAAATGGATCACCTTTTACAAAGAAGCGAAGCAACTGGGTCTGATAGTGAACGACAAAAGTTATCGCATTCGCTACTTGGCTCCAATGACACTGTTGACAGTCACAACACCGAAGTCGTAGGTAATTTCGTCTATCTGGGAACCAGCATTAACAGCATAAACAATTTCAAACTTGAAATCTAACGCAGAATCGCAGCTGAAAAGTGAAGTCTTTTCTCGACGAATCAAAACCAAACTCTACAAGTCGCTCTTCGTTCCCGTCCTGACATATGGTGCAGAAGCCTGGAGTGTGTCGACAACCGAAGAGTCGGCTTTAGGAGTTATCGAGAGAAAAGTTTTGCGAAAGTTAATAGTTCAGCGAGTCAAGAGGCTACGCTGGCAATGTCTTGTCGTTCGAACGAATGAAAGCGCTCCAGCTTTAAAAGTCTTCGATGGAGAACCCGCTGGTGGAAGCAGATGAAGAGTAAGACCTCCACTCCGTTGGAAGGATCGGGTGGAGAGCGGTCTCGTTTCACTTGTTATTTTCTACTGGCGCCAAACAACAAAGAAAAGAACGAGTGGTGCGCTTTTGTTGATGCGGTTATAATCGGTTAAGCGGCACCTACACCAAAGAAGAAGAAGAAGAAGAAGTAGAAGGTGCTTTTTGACGGACTTTTGAGGCAACCCCTCATATCTGAACAAATTGGTTGTATGAGAGCTATATGATATAGTCTTCCGATTTCGATGATTTCTAGTACCAATATTTATTTGAATTTCACTCTGTTAGATGCTTTTTTTGACGAATTTATGGTCCAAAATTACAAATCTAAAAAATCGATCCGACAAATGTACGTATGAATGTACCAATGCCGCCTTATAGTCGCTCAGTACTCCTCAGCCGAGTTTCTTCTTCAATTAATGGTGTCTACCTTGATTTTTTTCTAACAAATGGAAAGATCAACAGTTTTTTCTAAGCCGCCTTCGATCAGATGAAGGCCTAATATGTGGTTATTTTTTTTCTTTTATGTTAGAAGCACAATTGGACGGGATGAGATCTCCTGCCGATGTGTGACATGTTATTATGGACTTAGACCGCTGAGACGCTTAAGAGAAGTTCACCCCAACTTAAACATAGAAGAAATATTTTTCACTATACTGTAAAATGTGGCTCATACGCACCAACCCCATCCACCCAAACCATAGTCGCTACCAAATAACCTCTAACCGCACTAACACACATGCCACATCAAGGCCAGAAATGGATGGCAGACCTTTTAATACACACACACGCGTATATAACTATACATAAGTGCTCTCATATCAGTTGGCATACATACATAGGTACATATATTACAATATATGCATAATATAGCCTTCAGCCTAATGGCTGGCGGGTGCGAGAGTGGACATCTAAAACCAGCATCACTCACCACTGAGCATTAGAATTGTGGTATGCCAGCAGCAGTAGTAAAAGTAGAAGAAGCAATACATGTATGTGTAGGTATTGTACAATATATACATATGTACATATATCTATAGATATATAGCTGCTCATATTACCTAAGCATTCTGGCTGTAACATATGTACATGGAAGCTCAAATATTTTGCTTTATGCTAAGCTAAGTTTCTCCAAAAATATTCCTAACTTGTCACACACACAAATATCTGAATTCATTTTCACACTCGAATACACACACACACACACGCATACATGCCCATAGTAACTTCGCTAACACTTTGAATGTTTTTGCTGGAAATCCTTTAAAATCCTAAGCCACTTGCACTTAACAAATTTACCAAAATATTTCACACTTTGCTCTCGAATTTCGCTCACCCTTTGGTAACTCCCGCCACACACACACACATACACTTATATGCATACGCACCGAGGCCCACTTTGCAACAAAATCAAATAACTCAATAAGTGAGTTACATGTTGTTAACCGTAATGTAAACACCGTAAACTTCACTTATAGCAACAGTAACAACAACAACAATAAAAACAACAACAACAACAACAACAACAAGAAAAACAACGAAATTGCCTGCAACAAGCAATTATTGCCCACACATTGCCCATCAAGCAACCGGCAATCGTCGTCCAACTTGGAAATTTTCGGTAATAAGAAACTTAACTACGAACGGTATTGAGGATGAAGCTTCGGCTTCATACACAAACTCTTGCTACAGAAGTACATACACATGCAAACACACCTACAGCCCCCACTATGCATAACTGTGTGTATTGATGAAATTGAGTGTGTTCCTTTTGCCAAAAAGTCAATCGAGATGAAAATGAAGAGTCAAAGCCTGTTTTCCGGATCAACAAACCAAGCAACCGAAGCTAACTAACTATCTACAAACATACCAACATACAAACGCTTACATATACATATACACCTGCATACAAATAACGCAAAAACGCCCATCTCGTTGAATAGGTAAGCGAAAATCAGAAAAACGAAAAACGAAACGAACATTGCAAATCGAATCGAATGGAAAACGTTCATCAACGCAACCGGATGTTCATATCCGGTGCCAGAAATTGGAAAGTGCACAATCAACGCAGGACAACAACAGCGCAACAGGTGCAACTAAGGCAAACACTTTGGTGTTGGTGTTGGTGATGAAGTGTTGCAATCTCCTTTTCATCCTGAAAACCAAACCAAATAAGTACAAAAACAACAACGGGAAAATAAAACCAATAAAAAACTCAATCTTTTCATATTTTCGAGTTTTGATATGGATTCGAGTGTTGGTCTGAAATTTAAATACTTATAGAGCCTCCTCCGTTAGCCTAATTCAGATCTTTAATTTGCAACTAATTTTCTGGAGGTAAAGAGAATGCGATATACTGAAGAAAACATTGATGAAGGAAAGAGTATTCGAAATTTTCCTTCATGCTTAGCACACCCTAATGTTTCCCAAGGGAATTTCGTCTTAAGGGCCAACTCTCACATCGTTCTCGCTTTCGCATCATATGGCATGACGGCAGTGTTGAGCGACTTATTGAGTTTGGTTCAGGACTTTACTTTCAGTTGCCAATCCCGTCGGAAGTACCAAACGTTGGCAGTATATATTCTGAGTTGGGTTCCAAGACTGGCAACAACAATTTTTATGTTGGTTCCTAGATACAGAAAATTATTTGCGACCTCATAGTTATGAGTGTCTACTTCTCGTTTACTACCAGATTGTTGATGGTAATGATATCAATATCACCAGCAGTTGTACGCTTCCCTCATCAACTCTCGGTATCTTTTCCATACCGTCCGCGTTGCGGTAGATCACGACGTTGCGAGATAAGCAGCCCTTTTTTCTCTCCCCTGCAATACGACAATCCTCATCGTACCAGCTCTTCTTCTGTCCTTGCTCAAAACCAATAGTTTCGTTTGCAGCTGTACGAAAAGAGCTTGAAATGCCACAGTTCCTTAACATGGAATTGTTGCTGAGTGCTCTCAACGAGATAGTAGTCCAAGCCGATGTTAGGACCTCAAAGAGTGCGCACATTTAAGACACTGGAGACATGTATTCCGTCTATCACAATATGATCTATCTGGTTTCAAGTCTTTCCATCCGGCCCCGACGAAATTGATCATCCTCAGCCCATTAAGAGACGTCTTGTCATAGATCCCGAGATTTCCGAAAGTTGTACGAAACATGCCTTCTTTGGTCACCCTGGCGGTAACGTCACCAAAAGCGATTTTGATATCGTGACGAGGGCAGCGCTCATAGGTGTGTTTAAATAGAAAACGCCTTTGGTCACAGCGCCCTTCTTTTCCGTTAGGGCGTGGGCACAAATCAGCAAAATTTTGAAGAACTTTGCTTTGATGCGGATTGTGGTGAAAAGTTCGTCCACCAGGGTGAACCACAGCACTGAATATCTGAGTATCTTTCCCACCAGAAACCCAACACCAAATATGCGCTACTTTATATAGCCGCAATTACGACTGTAAATGCATACCGCGAAGCAAGACTGATATGGTACACCCCGAGAAAGCACAACCTTCAAAAAAAAGTCTCAACTACCGCTTCCTACTACTTATCCTACTTTATTATTTAGGAGCTCTCTAGCAAAGTGCAGAAGTTGAAAGAGTGTTCGGCTTCATTTTGCGTCTCCAATTGGTGGAAACTTGGGCAAGCGTGATACGCGCCGGGTTCAAACTCTGAAATATTTATAAAATAAACGCAGTGAAAAATGTTTGCAGTTTCATATATATATCTACACAGACCAGAAGCACCAGCTTTATAAAGCGATAATACGTCCCATATCGTTCTTCGTAGTAACAGTTTGGGGAGAGGCACTCGACAAAGTCACTTCTAGTAGGAAACTCGCTAAAGATCAGACGACGGTCTCTATCTACTTTGAAATACTCCTTAATCTTCCTCTGTTAGACTTCTATGGTAAATTTAAGGCAAGCTCCAACACTGAACGCAAGTAAAATTTCCAGAAACTGGCGGATCCTGGGACATAGATGAGGAAAAATGAGTTGAGCACTACCTCTAACACTGCGCTGCCTTCTGTGTTGCTCGTCATCGCTTCCACGGAAATTTTTATTTCGGATACTTTGAAAAACTTGCCTCAGTCAGTTTCATGAATCTTGTGACACTCATAAAACGCTTTAAATAGTTTCAGCTTCTAGGAAGTTGAGAGGGACCTTTTTCACAGGACCACCGTTGGTATCATAACATGCTAACAGGTCTAAGTGAGCTCGATCAGGATTTCGGTTTCAGGCAGCCAGAATAACTAGCTAACTATGACAGTTATTGTACACCCACACTGTCGCCTCCATACCAAAGAAAAACATCCGCTCGATGATTTGACGAGTCACGTTGAAGCTCGTATGAACCACTACGAATGAAGATTGAGAAAACGGTCACTACGAACAGTAGCATGGCAAAATCTAAGACCACAGATCACAGATTAAAGGCTAGGGACCGTCGGCACCTCAAAAAATCTGCAGGTCCTGCATTATATTTTGAACGTTTGCTCATTTTGGACAATAATTGGAACGGTGAAACTACTTCAGAACAGTGTTTGATGTTGTTTGAAGCCGGGAAATCACAATCTTGAATGATAAGTCACAACTTTCGTAATATTTAACTTCCCCGAGAGAAATGTTGAAGGTGGAGATAGGGCTGACTTCATTTGATTTCTCCAAGCAGAGGAAATATGTCTGATGGGCGCAGTAGACGAGTATTCACTATACGTGATATGAGCCGTGTTCAAACCATGACCAAACCTATATCTAAAGTCAGCACCGGAATCTATTGCACTGAGCTGGACCTCAGGAAACCGTTCAAGTTTCCAGAGCACTGCTCTATTTTTAAAGCGGAAGTCTTTGTTATAGAAAAAGCTGCTAAGCAAGTCACACAAGAAACTTAAAAGAAATATCCATACAAATGTCTATAGCCAAGCGGCAATCAATTCAATAATCTCATAATCGAATTTCATCAGAAAATATCCTTACAAGCAGGAAAGCAGTAGACAGTGCAGCCGAGTGTAAACAGTTACATATATACTGGGTTCCAGGCCACAAGGACATTATGGACAATAAGCGTGTCATCATTCTTGCTTGCAGGAAATACAAAAGTTGCTAAAAACGATCAAGAATGAAATTTCAGAAAGGGGTGGTTGCAGGATCAAGGTAGAATGGAACGCATTAGTGACATGCGAAACCATTAAAATCATGTGTTATAGCATAGAAGAAATTAACTAATAAAAGCAGGGCAGTAGTTGGTCTAATTATTGGCTTTAGTAGCAGTGAAACATGTAGGAAATGCTAGCAGGAAGGCATGGGCGATACGTTAGAACACCTCCCATGTTTCTGTCCGGCTTTAGCTAGAGCTCGTCTTAGATTTCTCGGAGCTTCGTATTTCAATGGACTAGGGGGGGGGGCTTCAAAGTTGGATATTAAGGCTCTCTGGAACACTTTAAAATAAAACGAACCTTCATCTGACACTGCAAAGGACGATTCTATACACAACGCATCAACCGGCCAGTGTAACATAACTTAACCTAACCTATCTGTCTTTAGAAAATGTCAGCCCCTCCAAAAGCATTTCTCATATGAAAAATAAGCGTAGCATAAATGCATTTCAGCTCCGTTTCATAGCCAGAGAAAATTGGTAATAAACAAAATAGAGGACTTGACCGGAAAACGTGCTTTAAAGAGAGCGAAGACTACCTCTTTGTCAGGAGAGGCTTTTTAGTCAGGTACTCCCCAGATTTTTCCCCTTACAACATTTTTTACTTCCTAAAATAGAAAAGTCACTGGTCTAGCATAAATTTGAGTGGAATGTCGTCGCCGCTAAGGTGGCGATATTTATTGACCTTGAGAAAACATGTTTTTTTCAGAAGTATTAAAAGTGATATAAGGAGAATATGTTAAGAAAAAATCGCCTTTTATTCTTGCTTAAGCTAAGCTCTTATCGGATAGTCTACAAATAGCTCAGTCGGTGAAAGCGGTAAGCTTTCCGTCCATAGAGAAAAATGTTTTAACATCAGCTCACCCTATCAATTTTTGATTTCTCACATGACCACCAAAGCACTCGATCTATGTCTTTAATTTCACTCTTCCTTGGCCCCTATATGCCATCTCTGTGAAAACCAGACATTCATGAAGATGGTCATCGATTGGGAAGATACTCCAAAAAAACTACTAAATGAATACATATTATTTTTGTGTGAACTAAATACGCGTACAAAGCTGAACTTAACTCGTCTATCTTAGAATATGTAATATTAATAACCCCTACGTTAATTTTAACTACAATCGGCCATAAAATAAACTGAAGATTAAAACAACAACAAAAAAATATTTCATACTAAAACCTCAACGTGAATAACCAAAATTTTCTCCAGCTGCAAGTGGCATTGGTATAAGATGCGCTTTTGGCAAATTACAGTTCACTTGTCTGCCAATGAAACGTGTTGTGAGGGCGAGCACTAAGATCCACTTACAGTTTACCATTACTGTTTCAATGGAACCATCATTGAATGGTTGATTTTATCAGTTAGCTTACACTTCGTTTAGGTTATGTGTGTGCTGTGTGTGTGTGTAGCAATTCATTTAATGCAATATTTAGTTTAGTAAGTCATTTATGGAATTACCAACACCATATTGTAAGCTTTTAAAAGCTGCTACGTACAAAGGTAACATATATATATATTTATACGAGATACGAGGGTGGTTTGATAAGTCAATGACTTTTTGAATAATATATATTTTTTTTCGGCAAATAAGCGTTTTATTCCTCAACGTAGTCTCCTTTTAGCTCTATACATTCATTCCGGCGTTTTTCCAATTTTTGTATTCCTTCCGAATAGGGTTTTCAGGGCCCTCAAAATAGGCGTTCTATGATAACCTCTTCATTCGACCCGTATCTCTTACCGCCCAGACATTTCTTCAGGTTTGAAGACAAGAACTAGCCGCAAGGGGCTGAAGAAAATGCTGGATGGGGTAGCAATGCGTAGCCCAATTTATAAATTTTTGCCATGGTGACTACACACGTCCGCACCCGTGCATTTTTCTGATGACACTGCAATTTTTTTGAATATGATTTACCCGCTCAGTTTAGATGCCTACAGCCTCAGCTACCTCACGAACTTTTATTCTCTGATCGTCCAATATCATTCTATGGATTTTATCGACGATTTCTGGAGTGACGACCTCTTTTGTTGTAGAGGCCAAAGTATTAACCAAAGGTTTTGGATGATTGCGCAGTTTTGCTTCATATTTTTGTGTTACGATTAAAATCTCTTCTTGGATATTTTCATTTCATTCAGTTTTAGACTATATAAGTAATCTTTGTAAAATACGAGGTCTATTCAAAGGAAAAGATGAAGGTTTTGCTCATTGTTTTCTTTGTAGTAGTGTCAAAAGGTCGTACAGTTAATAAGGAATACTACAAGGATGTTATGCAACGTTTGCATAAAGCAATACAGCTCAAACGATCGGAATTGTGGAAAAACAAATCGTGGATTCTGCATCACGATAATGCACCGACTCACACGTCAATGCTTATTCGTGATTTTTCTGGTCAAAAACATGCCTCAACCACCTTATTCATCAGATTTGGCTCCCTGCGACTTTTCCCAATTCCCAAAACTAAAGAAACCAATGAAATGAAAGCGTTTTGCCACAATTGATGAGATCAAGTCAGAATCGAAGAAAGAGCTGATGGCCATATCGAAAAGCGCATTTCAGAAGTTCTTCGAGAATTGGAAAAAGCGTTGGCACAAGTGTAAATACTTTAAGAAAAAATTCAAAATTCATCTGTTCCTTTGAATACACCTCGTATCAATATTTTTCGTGCAAGCTGAACCCCATAACTGGATTCCATACATCCATATCGGCTTTATGATCACTTTATAGAGGAGTACTTTGTTGTCCAGAGTGAACGCAGATTTCCTGCTTACAACAGATTACATATGTATATAAGTTTAAGCTACATTGTTTTAGCCGAGATGTGTCGTCTCCAGTTTAAGGGCCTGTCTAAGTGAATTTCGAGGTATATAATTTCGTTAGTTTGCGGAATAGTTACACTTTTAAGCACGACAGTAGGGCATATTTTTAGCTTTAATGTAAAAAAGATGTGTTTGCACTTATTTTCATTGACTTTGATGAGCCATTTGCTAATCATTCTTCCATTAGTTCAGGGTGGTGCTTTAACACTTTCGTGACTTTCGTGGCTGTGGTGGGGCATTTGTGACGACTTAATGTAGCAGGGTCGCAAAAAATGAGATCATTAAACTGTCACTTGTAGGAATGTCTGCCCTATAAAGTATATATAATAATGGGCCAAAAACTACCTTGCGAAACATCTGCCATCGTGAGTACTTCTCTGTTATAAAGGGTGATCCAAGTAGAGGTACTTTTTTCAATAGCCTTTTTTGACAGATCACACCGTCATATTATTTTTGTTCAGTATTGTTAGGCATTTCATCATGGAAAAACTTACGCCTGAACAACGTTTAAAAATCATTCAACTTTATTACGAAAATTCACGTTCTGTAATGAATGTGTTTCGAGAGCTTCGCTCAATTTATGGTCAACATAATCGGCATGCTGAGCGTACTATTCGCAACACCATCACCCATCCTGAGACCTAGGATTCATTACCGGGTAATATTCATCCGAATAGACCACGTTCACCACGCAGTGAAGAAAATATAGTGGCCGTAGCTGAGAGTGTACACGAAGACCGTAGAGAGTTGATTCGGCGCCGTTCGCAGCAACTCGGACTGACGTATGGAACGACTTTTACCGAGATCTTGAATTGAAAGTGTACAAAATACAGCTTGTACAAGAACTGAAGCCACTCGACCTTCCCAAGCGACATCGCTCCGCTCTATGGGCTCTTGAAAAGTTTCAAAAAGACCCGACGTTTTCGAGCCAAATTTTGTTCAGCGATGAGGTCCATTTCTGGCTCTATGGGTATGTAAACAAGCAAATTTGCCGCATTTGGGACGAAGAGCAACCTGAAAAGATTCAAGAGCTGCCATTTTATTTAGAAAAAACAACATTTTGGTGTGGTTTGTGGGCCGGTGGAATCATCGGTCCGTATTTCTTCAAAAATGATGCCGGTGGGAACGTAACCGTCAATGACATGATAATCGACTATTTGATGTCTGAAATTGAAGCTCGCGATCTCCGCGACATTTGGTTTCAACAAGACGGCGCCACTTTGGGCCGGTCGATTGGCCACCAAGATATCACACCGTTAGACGTTTTTCTGTGGGGATATGTAAAGTCTAAAGTCTATGCGGACAATCGTGCTTCGATTCAGGCCTTGGAGAAAAACATCACGTTTGTCATTCGCCAGTTACCAGTCGAAATGCTCGAACGAGTCATCGAAAATTGGACTCAACGGATGGACCATTTGACATGTAGCCGCGGCCAACATTTGAAAGAGATAATCTTCAAAACATTAATGCCAAAGAATGTGCTTTCCTGTTTTTTTCTTAAAAAAAGTACGAAATCTCGAAATGGATCACCTTTTATCGCCCGTTTGATAAGTAGAATTGCATAATATTATGGAATAAGTTAAGAAGTATTTTTTTATGAATGAGTCAGTCATGCCACACTGTGTCAAAAGCCAAGAGCCACATCGAGAAAAACGGCAGAGCAATACTCTCTGAATACATCTTTCTATTTTATTAGGTATACGATTTAACAAGAACAATTGTGCTGTGTTTTTCGCGGAAGCCAAACTGATATGCAGGAATAATGTCATTTTCATGGAGAAAAAGAAAAAAATTTCATAGCAGAACTTTTTCGAAATATTCAGAAAGGCAAGGCAACAGACTGATTGGTCTATATGATGACGGCAGTGTTGCGTCTTTAACTGGCTTAGCTATCATAATTATCTGCGACTTTTTCCATGTTTGTAGACAATATCCTAGCATTAATATGACACTAAAAAGATTTGCGAGAAGAAAGAGAGCAATGCTCGGCAGTTCTTTAAGCATCTTTGGTGTGATATGATCGTATTCAGGAGACTTATTTTGAATCTAAAATGGCAATAATCTTTTTTTAGATCTGAAACAGATTTTACGCAAGAAGCATTGTATTTTGGAAATCTATGAATTAGTGACAGAGCTGCATTATCTGTAGCAGTGTTTGGCTGGAATAGCATACTTAGCTGCTCTGCAAAGCTAGTTACCCTTTCTTTTTTTCAGTGCTGGTCCAAGAACCTTTACATAGTCTCAACGGCGCTTCAGTATTTACTGGTGGATTAAGATTCTTGCTAGTTTTCCACATTGATTTTTTTGTGGAAACGTTTGGAGAAAAGCAGCATATGAGTTTTTTATAGTTGTTTCTTCGTCGTGTCTTAATACCATTCTTAGCTTTTTTTCTGCCATCTTAAGTGGGATCTTTGCATCGGGTGATTTATGCGTTTGCTACTCACGACGCAAGCATCGCTTGTTTTTTTGTTCTATGTTCTGGTGTTTACGTACGTTTTCTGTTCTGGTGCTGCTAAGGATGCTGATGTTGATGCTAGCATATTGTTGAACACAATTCTGGTGTTTACGTACGTTTTCTGTTCTGGTGCTGCTAAGGATGCTGATGTTGATGCTAGCATATTGTTGAACAAAATTGCTTCGTTATCAATGTCAGAGGTAAACCGAGACTATTTCGGTATTAATATTTATGTGAGTGCTTATGTATTTCTTATTTTTCACCCAGCTACTTCTGGATGTCGTAAAACGAAAATAATACTGATATTCAACTGGCTGCTCATTTAATCTAATAAATACTAAGATGTCAGTTGACAGGAGCAGTATTGTATTTACAATAACTGCGCGGAAAATTCAAAAAGTCGTTGACTTATCAAACAGTCCTCGTACACATGCATATGCATGTACTTGCTTGCCTACTTAAACAGCTCGAATTTCAAATATTTCTAGCGCTTTGGCACACAAGTCCATATATATTCTAACTGAATTGTCCATATGTATGTAGAGAACTTACATATGTATGTATACATGTATCTGTAATACTCGAAATATATACAGTGACGAACAAAAGTCTGCATACACCCCCTGTTTTCGTTGAATTGAATGTCCAAAAGGTTTATTGGGAAATTTAACGTAACGGTGTATTTCAATTATTTTGCCTTTCGCATCAATAACAGCTTGAAGCCATCGTGGCATCGAAGCTACTAAATTTATCAATTCTGAGGGAGTAATACTGTCCCAAGCTCTCAATAAGACGTTCTTTGAGTAACTCTGAGCTGGAAATCTGATTTTTTCTAATTTTTCGCTCCATAATCTCTCAGGCATATTCAATAACATTTAAATCTGGGCTTTGAGGTGGTGTGTGAAGTTGACTTGGAGCATGATAAAGCAACTAATCCTTAATGATATGGACCGTATGGTTTGGATCCTTATCCTGTTCAAAAATCCAGCCTGTGCCAAGCTCCAAACTGTCCACCGAAGGCTTCAGAATAGCTTCCAATAATGACTTATATTTCAACCGATCCATATTACCGATCCTCAATAAAAACAAGGTTTCCAACTCCAGCTGCCGCAACCGCTCTCCAAACAATTACGTTGCCGCCACCATGCTTCACTGTTGGTACTATATATTGGGAGTTAAGTGAAATTTTTTGCGTACTGACATTCGGAAGGCCTGGGTTCGAGCCCAGGTTCGAGCAACATCCAAAATTATAGAAATAAATTTTTCTAATTGCGGTCGCCCCTCGGCAGGGAATGTCAAGCCCTCCGATTGTATTTCTGGCATGAAATAAAGCTCCTCATAAAAATCCATCAGCCGTTCGGAGGCGGCTTAGAATAAACTGTAGGTCCCTCCATTTGTTGGTAAAAAACATCAAGACGCAAAAAAAAAACACAAATTGGAGGAAGAGCTCGGCCGAAAATCGCTTCAACAGTTACAAAGCGCCAAATATATATGTATATATATAAGTTCAGTGTTTACTTTTCTCCAAACTTTTGCTCTTCCATCGCTGCCGAATATATTGCACATCTATTTGTCTGTAAACAAGACTTTTTGCCAAAAATTCATTCCTTTGTCTAAGTGTGCTTTGGCGAATTCCAAGCGAAGTTTACGATTTTTTCAGAAATAAGAGGCTTTTTACGTGGCTTTCTACTGTGGAAGCCGTTATCGTTCAGAGCTCTTCGAATTGTTCTTGGATGGATACACTTTCTTGATGAGTTTATGATGTTTTCGGCAAAATTAGCCGAAGTAGTAGCAGTAACTTTAGGATCATCACTCACTTCCTTCAGAATAAAGCTGATGTCTCTTCGAATTAGTTTCTTCGGGCAGTCAAAATGCAGCTTAATTTTAGTGGATCAATTTTTTGTTCAAAGTTTTTTACAATGATCTGTACCTTTGGTGGACTTAGGATTAAAATTTTTGAAATTTCACCATATGATTTCTTCTCTTTTCAGTGCTGAATAACCAAGACTCGTACGTCAATGGACCAAAAATTTTAAAATATATTTAAAAAATAATAAATAAAATATAAAAAAAGGGTACCTAACCGCCATAACAACATAGCATATCGACGTACCTGTTAGTGAACGCGTAGTGTATTTTCACCATAATTGTTTTATTTTATGTTAGAGAATGGATTTGCTTTAATACATGTGATTAGGAGAGGATTTGAAATAAAACTGTATACCTACATTTTTCAGCAAAGTGATAGTACTCTCTACACAAA
Organism: Neoceratitis asiatica; assembly: GCA_030068015.2. Taxonomy (NCBI): domain Eukaryota; kingdom Metazoa; phylum Arthropoda; class Insecta; order Diptera; family Tephritidae; genus Neoceratitis; species Neoceratitis asiatica. Next base: position 34,759,236 of record CM061525.1, on the reverse strand, counting down.
GAATACATTCGGTGTATGTAGACTTTTGTCCGCCACTGTATGAATATGCGCTCTTCTAAGCTTTTGGCATGCATTCAAAATTTTGTTGCATATTTTGGTAAATGCTTTGAGTGTCGGTTGATTAAATTAACTTGAATTCTCACACGCACTTACATACTAACCATTTAAATATCGTACATACTTGTATGTACATATAACATACTTAGAGAGCATTTAAGCGTATAAAATTTTAAACGGCTACATTTAATTAAATTTTCATATCATTACGAGATTTGCTCAAGGTAACAATGCTAAGAGTATTTAATAGTAATAATTACAATTTGGTGAATAACTGTGCATTTCTTATATTTACAAATAAATACAATTGAATTTATTAAATGCAATTGAAAAATATTTGTATTACAACAAATTTACTAAGCTGTATGAGGTCCTTTATGACGTATGTGTTGATTGGAATGGCCTTAATGGAATTGAGTCCTGGCGGAGATAGAGAAATCTCTTTCGATGTCTCTGCCTTACCCGTACATAGTCAGAGAGGCTCTCAATAAAAAATTATCACCGAACTGTAACATAATGTGAGCTTCTCGACTGGAATGAATTTATGTCTGATTATGTCTGCTTATGCCCGCATTCTTTTGTAGCAACTCAATGATTAACTCTGCTTAAGTTTTTCAATTTCTTTCGGAAAATGTTATGGCCTTTAAGGAATCGTTGTTGAATATTCTGAGAATCCAGAAACACTTAGCAAGGAAATTCTAAAAGTTCCCCCTAAAGAACTACAAACTAAATAGTCGGTTATCACGGTCGTCATTGACGGTTACGTTCTCAGCGGCATCATTTTTGAAGAAATATGAACCGATGTTTCCACCGGCCCACAATACACACCAAACTGTAGTTTTTTCTGGACGAATGGGCAGCTGTTGAATCTCTTCAGGTTGCTCTTCGTCCCAAATGCGACAATTTTTCTTGTTTACACACCAAACTGGATGCACTGCTCGGAGAAGTATGTTGGTGGTCAAGTAAATTAAGCGATTAGGAAGATGAAGATGAAGATGAAGAAACTGAAGACCCGGACAATACAACTAGATCTGAAGAACACACCAAAGAAAAGTTTCCATTGAATTCTTTATCGAGCTAAAATGCTGATGATGATGATTATAATTTACAACACGAAGAAATTGAGATTATCAAAACCACAGGCATCAACTTCAAAAAACTTCAAAAATTAACATATTTTTATATTAATGTCAATTAGAAACTCATGCTTCTCTCTTATTAATATCAACAAAAAAGAAATGTTAAACATATATTCGATTAGAAATAAAGTGAAAAATAAATAAAAGAACACTATGTATTTACTGATGTGCAGCAGAAAATCGCTTTTGTAAAGCGCCAAATATAGCAGGTTAATTGGAAAGTCCCCGACCTTACACATAGATGACGCTACTAGAATTAATTAATTAACGATTTTTAGTTAGCCCTAACCTTCAAAAGCCGTCTATATAAATTTGACATCAATCGGATTATCAGGTTTTTACCGACGAAAATATCAAAACAAACTGATTTTGAATGACCGTAATTTGAAATTGAATGAAATAGCAGGCACTCCAAAGATATCAACTGAACGTGTACATCAATCATATCATTCACGACGAAATTCAGGACGAAGTCGACGAAAAATGGCCGCATTTGAAGAAAAAAATGCTGCTTCACCAAGACATTGCCCAATGTCACAAATCAGTAATTCGATAGAAAAAATTCATGAATTGGGCTTCGAAGGAATGCTCGCTGGGAAAAAATTTTCGTCGAATAAAGAGGTTATTGCCGTAACTGAAGCCTATTTTGAAGCAAAGGATAAATCGTAATACAAAAATGGTATCGAAAAGTTAGAGGGTCGCTATAATCAGTGTATCACACTTGAAAGGAACTATGTTGAATAAAAAAATCGAATTTTGCCAAAAAAAATGTGTTTTGCTAAGGTAGGCCGGGGACTTTTCGATTGATCTATTATATACATAGCCGAGTTATTAACGAACAATGGCGCTTTATGACACCGGCAACACCACAGCTTGAAGAACTGACATGCCCGACGAATGGAACCTAAGTGTGCTCTGTCCAATCCAAAAAAAGGAGACCCCACGGTCTGCGCCAATTATAGTGGGCTAAGCTTCCTTAATATCGCATATAAGGTCCTATCTAGCGTATTGTGTGAAAGACTAAAGCCCACCGTCAACAAACTGATCGGTCCTTATTAGTGTGACTTTAGACCTCGCAAATCCATCATTTACCAGATATTCACCATGCGCCAAATCTTGGAGAAGACCCGAGACAAAAGGATCGATACATACCACCTTTTTATTTATTTTAAAGCTGCATTCGACAGCACGATAAGGAACTGGCTCTACGCCGCTATGACTAAATTTGATATCCCCACAAAACTCATACGGCTATCTAAACTGACACTGGATAATACCATAAGCACAGTCAGAATTGGGAAGGACCTCTCCGAGCCGTTCGATACCAAACGAGGTTTCAGACAAGGAGACTCTTTATGGTGTTATTTCTTCAATTTGATGCTGGAGAAAGCAAAGCCAGACTCATTCGCTGAACGTAGTGAACGAAGGGAAAGCGAAATATCTCCTGTCATCAAATAAACAATCATCGCACTCGCGACTTGGCTCCCACGTCACTGTTGACAGTAACAACTTCGAAGTTATAGATAATTTCGTCTATCTGGGAACTGGCATTAACAACACCAACAATATCAGCCTTGAAATCTAACGCAGAATCACTCTTGCCAACAGGTGCTACTTTGGACAGTAAAGTCCTCTCTCGACGAACCAAAACCAAACTCTACAAGTCGGTCATCATTCCCGACCTGACATTTGGTGCAGAAGTCTGGACGATGTCTACATCCTATAAGTCGGCTTTAGGAGTTTTCGAGGGAAAAGTTTTGCGGAAGATTTATGGTCCTTTGCGCGTTGGCAACGGCATATACCGCAGACGATGGAACGATGAGCTGTACGATCTATACGACGACATTGACATAGTTGAGCGAATCAAGAGACAACGGCTACGCTGGCTAGGTCATGTCGTCCGAATAGATGAAAGCGCTCCAGCTTTGAAAGTATCCGATGAAGTACCCGCTGGTGGAAGCAGCGGAAGAGGAAGACCTCCACTCCGTTGGAAGGATCAAGTGGAGAGCGACCTGGTATCATTTGGTATTTCTAACTGGCGCCAAACAGCAGAAAGAAGAAACTAGTGGCGCGCTATTGTTGGCGAGGCTATAATCGCGTAAGCGGTGCCTACGCCAAAAAAGAAGAACAACACCACAGCTTACCTTTTAGCCATATATAGATCTGCGTAGCTGAAATGTTGTTTCCTCTCTTAAACCTTAGAAGCAGCAGCATAAAACTGCAACTCTAAGTCAGAAAGAAGTTTTATTCATGTATACAGGTATACATATATAGAATTTGCATTTCGAATACAAGCAATACGGTTAACAAAAAATCTCAAATCACAATTAATACGCCCGTCAAATTTTTGTAATCACATTTGACGCCACCATTAGACACTAATAAAATCTGACAGTCAGTCTATTAACGAAGTGCCAAAAAACGAAGACAATATGACGTTTCTAATGGAAAATAAAATAAATAAAAAACTACACAGTAGTATTTAAAGAAATAAAAGTGCAGTAGAGAAAGTCCTTTTATTATTAGTTTTTTTTTTTTTGTATTTTCATTTGTGCAGAAACGGCAAAAATTGCATTAACCAACTGACAGCTAAACTCTTCGGGTGTTACTGTGAAATAATCTATGTACATATGTAATTGCATTTGAAATTTGAAACAGCAATTATGTGGCGCACAAGAGAGAGTAAAAAACGAAGAGCACGTGCAACGCGCAATGGCACTGTCCAACGCATTTATTAAGCATTGACATGAAGTGTTTGATATATTGGGATTTGCGGCAGCGGCGGTGGTGGTGGTGATATTGCTGATGTTGGTAGGGAAACGATTAAATGCTGTAGGCAATGACAATTCCGTCATTTATTGGCTTGTAATGAAAAATTATTCCTGTTAATACTATTATATAATACATTTTATATTTAAATGATTTTGTGTTGTAAAGTAAATGCAGAATAATCCAGGTGGACGTTCTGTTGTCGGTCGGTAGCAAAAACAAACGCCTATTTTAATGTTTACCGTTATGCAAATTTTAAATGTAAATTTTTTAGCCGAGTGGGGAGTACGTATTTCTGCTTTTTAGTATGAAGTAAAAGACACAATTCTCGCACCTTGGAAACGTGAGCAACCTTGTACAAGATGTGATAATCAACTTTGGAGGCATGCACCTGGAATGTCCTTTCCCCTATTTGGGAAGGTGCCGTTGCCCAGCTGGTTGATGTCCTACTAAGAGTAAAGGAAGTGTCATGGACGGGACAAGAATGGAAACGAGTACAACGGCGGCAATAGTAAAGAGGAGTGAATTTGGTGTCGGATTTATAGTCAGAGAGAGTCTCTACCGTAGAGTACTATCCTGTTAATACTATTATATAATACAATTTATATTTTAAATGATTTACATTAAACTGAACGTTAATAAAATTTTAAAATCTAGAAGGAAATTGCGAGGATTGTTTAATAAGTGAGTGACCTTTTGAATTGGAACGCAGTTACCGTAAATACAACACTAAACCCCTCTAGTGCTATCAATTAATAGACTGTTTTAAAATTTCGAGCAAGGTGCGCCATTTAGTTTGTGTTTTACAGCCATTAAAGACAGAAGACCTCGTGAGTTTTAACGAAAATGGAAAAAAATGAATTTCGTGTGCTGATTAAGCATTATTTTTTGCGTAAAAACCAACAACGAAACCAAATACTACAGAGACTCTGCACCATCAATTTCAATAGTTAAGAAATGCTTAATGAGTTCCATTGTGATCGTATTACTACAAACGGCGCCGAGCGTTCAAGTCACCCAAAAGTGGTCGTCACGCCAGAAATCGTCGATCAAATCGGTGTAATGATATTGGACAATCGGAGTATAAAAGTGCGTGATGTACATTTTACTTGAATATTTAGGCATGGAAAAGCTATCCACCCAATTGGTGCTACGACTGCTCATACACGAACATAAGCGCAACCATATAACCACTTGAAACGAGTGTTTGGCGATGTTTAACCGCAATCCAAACGAATTTTTGAACCAAACAATCAATACAATGGGTTTCTCCGGGTGGACGTGCACCAAAGAAGACCAAGGGGGTCTGTCGGCCAACAAGGTTATGACCACAGTTTATTGGTTGATTGGTGTCATTCAATCGATTACTTTGAAAGAGAAAAAATTATCACCGGCGAATATTATTCAGATCTGATAAAAATTTAAAGCAGAAACGTTCGCATATTCTTAAATTTGGCTACGAATTGCTACCTCATCCAGCACATTCTCCAGATTTAGCCCCCTGCGACTATTCCTAATTTCTAAGCAAGAAGAAATGGCTGGGCGGCAAAAGATACCGTTCGAATGAAGAGGCCATCACAGAAACAATCGCCTATTTTGAGGACTTATAATAAACCTATTATTTGAAAGAAATACGAAAATTGGAATTTGTGTCTCATCGATTTTGTGGTCCAAAATGGAGAAGACCTTTTTAGTTCTATTAAAATCCGGTATTATTTTCAATTTCTGTCTTGCGTTGTCTAGGTTAGTAATTAGTAATTAAATATAAGCATCCCTCTCACAAATTCTGATGACGATAATGGCAAAGGTATATAGGACTACCATTACCAGAATGCTGTATGAAATCTAGAAGATGCCGCTGCCTAGGTGGCTAATGTCCCGTTCAAGAAGCACGATCGATGATACAAGCACCAAAAAAAGATCCTCCTGACATATATATACCATTGCGCTACTAAAAGAGACCGGGATGATCCGATAAGACTACAGAGATGGGAGCTGACAAACCACGCTCATATCAATATATTAAGAAGGTTTCGTCTACCAAAAAGGACAGACTACTGTATTACCTTCACTGACCTTCAAGAACAACTGCAAGGTGATTGTTCTGGCTAGGAACCAATGGACAGGGCTGCTTCAGCATATACAGGCTCGACAGACTTATATGGAAGGATCAAAACTAGACAACAAGGCCGGTAGTGAAATCCACACATTCGACGGGCTGCACTTCTTCACTCAGTATATGACTACAAAAGCCGCCAAAGTACAGAGCCACAACAAAAAATCGTCAAATCATTAGCATATATAGTTGAAGAAGCTATATATCAACAGACACTTACTTGAAGCCAAACTTCCACCTAGGCATATCAGGAAGGAAGTGCTACACTAGACAGACGAGAACCGCTTGACAGATCGACGGACCTATAGGATTTAAACTCTATTCACCGAGAGTCCGTTAACACCCTTGTCTCTCTTGAACTTACTTCCTGTATTTGGAGTTCTCGGAATCCAAGCACCACCTATTACAAAAGAAGAGCTCAAGTTGCCTCGAGAGATCCGAGCAACACTGGCACAATTAAGGTCTGGATATTACAGTCGACTTAATTCCTACCCATCCAGACTCGACCCCGTCATACTCTTCGTACCCCCTGCAAGCAGTGAGTCTCCGTACGACAGTAACCACCTCTTTGTATGCCCACTCAAACCGACTCATCTAACACCCCTACTCCTCTGAACGAACCCCTTGTAGCAGCACGTTTTCTGGGCCGGTTAAAGCGAACCGCTACAACAACAACAATAATGTAGCGTATGACCTTACAAAGAAAAGCCACTTCCCACTTGTAAGCTCACTATAAGAGAGTTGTTCATCAATCGTTGCAATATAACTACGATCATGTGGCCAATATGGAATAAAGGAAGGTCGGGAGAGCTTATTGCGCTAAATATAAAGTAGATATTTACAATGATATGTCTTCTCACGGGACATACTATATTAGACAGGTACACAGGAAGGCTGGGCGTACCATCAAACGACTTCTGCAGGAGCTGTGGGGAGAAGGAAAAACGGAAATCTCTAGGGGCGGCCTAAGAGACTTGAGCGAAAATGGGTTCAATTAGTCTGTTTTGTTAATTCCTCTAATTTCTAATAGCACCCTCAGTGGTATCAAAGCGTGTATTGATACCCGGCGGGCGCATCAACCTAACATAACCTACCTTCTGACAGGTTCTGAAACGCCACGATGACAATCATGATTAGCGATTTTATCGCCAGGAGACAAAAGAAGACTAATTTGGCTCAAAATTCGGAAATACCAGCCTGCATGAACGTCGCCTATGTGGGTGACGCTGATCGACTTCCGCAGAGCCTGAAAAAACCTGGTTTAAAGGATTCCAGCTAAAGAAAATTTATCAAACTACATGGCTGTCGCAATAGCCGAGTGGTTAGTAATGGATACTACAATTCAAAAGTTCAAAGGTTCTAATTATAGCCCGACCATTATCGAAACCATAGAAAATTAGTTTTAAAAATAATTTTTCTGATTGTGTTCGCCATTCGGTAATTCGGTGAAATAAAAGTTCATCTTAAGCATCTATCAGCCGTTCAGAGACGGCTTAGTACGAACTGTAGGTCCCCTTCATGTGTTGGTAAAACATCAAGACACACGCCTTATGTTAGAGAAGGAGCTGAAATTGCCCTGAAGAAAGGCGGTCTTGGCAAATATACCTTCTAAGGTGCTATATTTACGCTTGGAATGTATCTTTGAACGCTGTCTCTACCCCAGTCTCGATGAATTTGCTTGATTTCACGGGGACCTTAACTTTGATGGTCAATAGTGACAGATTCCTGCATAAGAGCTTTCATTTCCGAACAGATATTTTTTTAACAAAATCCTATTTATTGAGATACATGAAAGATCCGTATCTAGTGTTCTAGATGTGTGCATACACCGAGTTTAAAACCCTCCTCTGAACAACCAGAAATACCCTAGAGAAAATTCACTGCCTATCTTCCAGGGTTGCGATCAAACACCACGCCTGTCGTGTGAGAGACATATTGAAAGCTGAAAAGGGAAACTGATCGCATCCGCAGATCAAAAACACTTGAGGCCGAGATGCGGCAGTATGAATAACTTAGATACTGGTCAGAGGAAATGCTCTATTTTTTTGAAAGTAAGAAATAGGAGTTGTGAAAGAAAGGGTCCCTACCAACGTCGGATTCCGTAGACGAGATATTAATGAGCGCTTTGTACGGAGGATAATGAATTAGCGCCTATGCTGTCTAGGTCATATTGTCCAGATATTCAAAAATATTCCAGCTTTGAAAGTATACTAGTAACAGCAGCTTATACAAGCAGTGCGAGAGGAAGACTTCCACCAACATTCCTACTAATTTGGTTTAAAGTTCTTAGCTACTTCGGTGCGCGCTACTGTGTCGAAAGAACTTTCTCTTCAAAAAAAATTGTATTTTTGTAGGAAGTGCAGCTGAAATCCACTCTTTAGACCACTCAAAGATTACGAAATTTACATTATGCATTAGCATTACTTCATAAGAAGTTGACGCACTCACATGCATACATATTTTCATACTACATATATACAAATAACCTTAAACTACAAAATTCATAAATAAAAACATTGCAATACATGCACCACTGCCTAAGAGCGCAGTTTGAATCACATGGTTGTAGTGCAAGGAAAGTTAAACGGACTACCAGGTGATACCAAGAAAACTACACAACCATCTCTTCAGGGCTACAGGAACTACCTACCATTCCCGATTGAGAGCTTACATCATGATGTTCCAACAATAACAACACAATGCGCATATCATTTTAGATTCTGCTGCTGCAGAAAATTGGGATTTACATAAAAGCCACTAGAATCATTGCAACAGCGGCACTTCAACGACGACCTCAACTCGACTGGCTGGCTGGCTGGTTGCCTGGCTTGGTGCACGACTGCTTGGTGTCTTACTGCTCCAAAGGAAAAATATAAGCCATGAAGGTGGAACGTTGTGTTGAGAAGGCGTACAGGTGCTGAAAAAGTGTCTTAGTAAAATAAAGACACCAAGTCTCGAGTGGATCTATAGTAAGTAGTAAGTAAAGGAAAAACTCTTGGTATGGGGTATGAGACTAGTTATCTTTCTGCTCAGCGAGATGAAGCATAGAAATATTGTTAGATAAATAAAAGTAAATATACACGCATGTAAATCTGTATGTATGTATGTATGTAGGTACATAGAAAAGCTTTCTTTTAGCATGAAATGCGCCAAAGGCATGCAAGTATAATATTTAAAGTGTCTGTAGGTAAATGACGTTAACGTAGGATTTTTGAGAATCTCATGTCGTCGTGAGCTTACTTCAAAATATATGTGCATGAAAATACATACGTACTTACATATGTATATGTTACTGTTGTTGGCTTATCTGTTTGGTAAATAAGATATGGATGCTTGTTCACATGTGTACTGCCGCCAATACGATTTATTTGTTTAATATTAAATGGAAATGCTGAAATACTCCTTAGCTTACTTCTCTTATGTGTCTATGTTTGAGAGAAAAACGAGGACACGGACTTTAGCGGATAGTTGCTTATTCTAGTAATGCATTGCATTTCATAAGCATCGCTTTTATTTAAATTGTACGATTGTTGCGCTTTGCTTTTGTTTATTTGCAAATTTGCATATATATGTGCGTACTTGTATTTAATTGCCATAAATAAGTAGCTGGTAAGAAGTTATTAATATTAGGCGTTCTCTTTTGCAAGCGATCTACAAAAGAACGTTGGTAGTTTAAAGCACAACATGGAAAACAGCAACAAAAATAAGCAACTGTTGTTAAATTAACCGGTTTCACTAGCAAGCGCTTAAAAAATACTTTTCCTGACTAATAAGCGTAGTCTTGCAAAGACAAAAAGTTATGCTATTGTGAATGGGCTTTTTAGTTAGCCCTAGCCTTCGAAAAAAGCATGTATAGATTTGCCAGCTGTCGGATCATTAGTTTGTGAATTATAGCATTTTGCCCAGCTGGTTGATGTCCTAGTAAGAGTAAAGGACGGGACAAGAATGGAAACGAGTACAACGGCGGCCATAGTAAAGAGGAGTGAATTTGGTGTCGGATTTATAGTCAGAGAGAGTCTCTACCGTAGAGTACTATCGATCACTCCTACGGCGAAGAATGCACTATCGTCTTACTACAAACCGCATTAAAATGAGATTTTTTAACATATCGCCGGCTTACGCCCTCGTTGCGACAGAAGATAAGAACAATGCTTCCAAAAATGTCTTTAATGAGAGCCTTGAAATCACCTAAGAGCGACGTGCCCACCACGCCAGGATGGGAAAAGAAAGTATTTTTCATACAACAGTCGGAAAGTTTAGCCTCCATGGCGAATTTGTCGGGGCCCGAAATATGGTCCTGCACAATAGGATACAGTTCTTCAAGATACATGGTTCTCGTCGTATGAAATAACACATAACCATATCGACTATGTAGTAATAGGCGGAAGACATGTTTCCACAGTTCTGGATTTGTGCAGGCTCCGAAGTTCATCAGCAAATACGAGAAAAAGCGTATTTCTACTCGACTTGCACTTCTGTTGTCTGAGAGCACTCTTCAACTGTAGGAAACTGTGGGATGACATTTCAAATTCCAAATAGACTTTCAACGAAACTATTGGTTTTCAACAAGATCGAAAACCGATAAGGGAATCGAAATACATTTACATACAGAAAAACAGAGAGTCCGCAATGCAGAAGAGAAGAAATGAATAGCTTGGGAAGCTGACCGACAAATTTTGTAATAAAAAATGCAGCGACTTACGGAAGAATTCAAGGCCGTAGCATGCTCATGGGCCCTAAAGGTGAAAACGAAAAAGTGATTTAGTGACTGAAATATCCCTGTCATCAAACAAACAGTCATCGCATTGGCGTCTCGGTTCACACGTCACTGTTGACGTAGACGTATATAATAACATCTAAAGGGTGATCCATTACCAGGTTCCCTCCCCTTTTAAAAGAAAAAAACATAGAAAATTCATCTACTGAAGAATATTAATTATCATTCGAAAGAACATTCTTTGGCATTTATTTTTTGAAGATTATATCTTTCAAATTTTGGCCGCGGCTACGTCTCAGATGGTCTGTCCGTTGAGTCCGATTTTCGATGACTCGTTCGAGCATTCGACTGGTAACTGGCGAATGACACGCGTGATGGTTTGTTTTAATGCCTGAATCGAAACGGGATTGTTTGCATAAACTTTAGACTTTACCTATCCCCACAGGAAAAAGTCTAACGCTGTGATATCACACGATCTTGGTGGCCAATCGACCGGTATAAAACGTGAAATTATCTGCTCACCGAAGTGTTCTCTCAATAAATCCATTGATTGACGTGATGTGTGAGAAGTGGCGCCGTCTCGTTGAAACCACATGTCGCGGAGATCACGAGCTTCAGTTTCAGGCATCAAATAGTCGGTTATCATGACGCGATAACAGTCGCCATTGACGGTTACGTTCTCACCGGCATCATTTTTGAAGAAATATGGACCGATGATTCCACCGGCTCCAAACCACACCAAACCGTTTCCTTTTTCTGGATGAAATGGCAGTTCTTGAACCTCTAGAGGTTGCTTTTCGTCCCAAATGTGGTAATTTTGCTTGTTTACATACCCATTAAGCCAGAAATGGGACGCTGAAAAAAAACGTCGAATCTTCTTGGAACCTTTCAAGAGCCCATAGAGCAAAGCGATGTCGCTTGGAAAGGTCTAGCGGCTTAAGTTCTTGCACAAGATGTATTTTGTACGCTTTCAATTTAAAATCTCCACATAAAATGCGCCAAGTAGGTCAATCCGAATTGCTGCGAACGGCGCCGAATCGATTCTCCATTTTCTTCACTGCGTGCTGGACGTGGTCTATTCCGTCGAATATTATCCAAAATTGAATACTGGGTCTCAAGGTGGGTGATAGTGTTGTGAATAGTACGCTCAGTAGGCCGATTATGTTGACCATAAGTTGAGCGAAGCGCGCGAATCACATTCTTTACACAATGAAATTGAATGATTTGTAAATGTTGTTCAGGCGTAAGTCTTTCCATGATGAAATGCCAAGCAAAACTGAACAAAAATAACATGACACCTTGACACGACTCAGACGTGATTTGTCAAAAATAGACTATTGAAAAAAGTGCCTCTACTTGGATCACCCTTTATTAAGTAGCAATAATAATTTCTTCCTTGAAATCCAACTTAGAGGCACTCTTATCAACAGGTGCTACTTCGGACTGAGTAGGCGATTGAAAAGTAAGGGTGTTTCTCGACGAGCAAAGACCAAACTATACAAGTCCCTTAACATTACCAACCGTGTTTTTTGGTGTTCTTGTAGTAACCGCCAACATATTCAACAAATTGGTTTTCGAAGAATATTGCTGGAGTGAAAGTCCCATGACGGATAAATATCCGGGTCGTTCCGGTATAAAGAACGGACTATCGAGCGAACTATTGGATTTTAGTAGTCTCTAATGACCGGCATGCCTTACAGCGGTTAAATTCTTGAACCGCTAACCTGCAGGAGGTATTCATCCATCCGACCCGCGTCATACTCGTATGGTGCATAAGGGTGGACGATGACAATATTTTCGTGTGAAAGATTTTCCGGAAGATTTATGTTTCTTTGCTCATTGGCAACAACTGAGACCGCAGACGATGGAGCGATAACTATTAACTGATCAAAATTAGTTTACCTTTTGGTGCACAGTACAAAAAAATATTCTTAAGCCCGTGACGAGATCAGAAAAGGGGAAAATATATATTAAAATTCTGTTTATTTTGGACAACAAACAACAGTTATTAAAACAACGAAGCAATAATGCACAAATGAACGCTCATATTGGTTACACCTTTAACGAGTTGCCGCCAGTCGTGTGTAACAAAACGCCCAACTCAATGTTCGCATATCCGATGTATGTATGTAAAATGAGCTTTTTATAGTTTGCATAATTTTCTGAATTAATTTTAAATCATTTCTTCGACATACTTACATACATTCATACACTTTGGTATCCGCTTCTTCAAATAAAACGCCTTAATTTCAGAAATTCATATACAATATTTTTTTTTTTTCAATTATAAAAAAACTCTGCATGGGCGTCATAATGCCAAACAGTGACTGTTGCAAGTCAATGCAAACAATTAACCTTTGTTGCACAAATTGAATGGTTTTTTTCCCCTCTTCTTCTTACACATTGTTGTGTTGCAAGTTGATTGGTTCAATTTCAGTGCAGTGTCTTATCGCCTACATACAGGCGTTGCTTTAGCGCTGCTCTTCTTGGCGGTTTTTTTGTTTTCAGTGTTGACAGTAGCAGTAGCTGGACTGACATTGAATTATTTTGTTTCATAGCAATTTGGTGCATGTAACAATGCGTTGGAAAATGCATTTTCATGGTGAAGTTAACACATGTCTCACTTTAAATGGGCTTTTTGTTGGATGGCAATTTTAAATTAAAATTTTTGAAGAAATCTAAAAAATGTTTGGAGGTTTCCTCTTACTTGGCACTAAGCTTACAGTAGCGATGTATCCTCTTTTTTTGGTATACGCGACACTCAGGCCTCAACTTCTACTAGAAAACTTCCTTAAATTTTTGTTGTATTGCTATGGGATTATATGTTTATTCTACCTGTGAAAAACTTTTTTTTTTTTATCTCCTGTCATTAAATAAACAGTCATCGCACACTTGGCTTCCACGCCACTGTCGACATTGATAACTTCGAAATCGTAGATAATTTCGTCTATTTAGGAAACAGCATTAACAACCAATAACCAACAAACCAACAATGTCAGCCTTGAAATTCAACGCAGAATCAGTCTTGACAACAAATGTTTCTTTGGACTGAGTAGGCAATTGAAAAGTAAAGTTCTCTCTCAACGAAGAAAAACCAAACTCTACAAGTCGCATATCACTCCCATCCTGGCATATGGTGCAGAAACCTGGACGATGTCGACAGCCGATGAGTCGGCTTTAGGAGTTTTCGAGAGAAAAGTTTAGACATAGTTCAGCGAGTCAAGAGACAGCGGTTACGCTGGCTAGGTCATGTCGTCCGAATCGATGAAAGCGCTCCAACTTTGAAAGTATTCGACGGAGTACCCGCTGGTGGAAGCAGAGGAAGAGGAAGACCTCCACTGCGTTGGAAGGATCAGGTGGAGAGCGACCTGGTATCACTTGATATTTCCAACTGGCGCCAAACAGCGAAGAAAAGGAACGAGTGGCACGCTATTGTTTATGCGACCATAATCGCGTAAGCGGCGCCTATGCCAACGAAGAAGAAGAGAACAACTTTTCATAATCTTGTAACCTTTATATGCATTTTTCAGATTTAGTCAACTCTTCTCTTAACAACAAAAACAAAAATTTTCCAAAATTTACTTCAAATATTAACCTTCGATATCATGGCAATTCGTGTAGTGGAATGTCAAGTATTAATCTTACGAGCGACTCTGGTGGAGATTATAAGCTCATAACGTCGTAATGGATAGGGAAAATGTAGGGAAGAGAGTTCAGTTGGTGACAATGTCTTAATTCCATTCCCATCGGGAATTTTTTATAATTAGTGCTTTATTCAAGTTTCAATCGTATTGTGTCTTTCGTGTATGATTGTCACATTTTAAACAACTAAATCACAAAGTAAGCTTCCAGTTTATTCGATTCGATTCGATTAGATTATTCGATTGACATGAATTTTATTCATCCGAAAGATAATCTTGTGGCATTACATTTTAAATATGATTTCTGGCATATGACCGCCACGGCTGGCGCGGATGTAGTCCAATCTGGACGTCCAATTTTCGATGACTTTTTCCAGCATTTGTGGCCGTATATCGGCAATAACACGGCGAATGTTGTCTTCCAAATGGTCAAGCGATTGTGGCTTATCCGCATAGACCAATGACTTTACATAGCCCCACAGAAAGTAGTCTAGCGGTGTTAAATCACAAGATCTTGGAGGCCAATTCACAGGTCCAAAACGTGAAATTAGGCTGTCACCAAACGTGTCTTTCAATAAATCTATTGTGGCACGAGCTGTGTGACATGTTGCGCCATCTTGTTGAAACCACATCTCCTGGACATCATGGTTATTCAATTCATGAATGAAAAAGTTAGTAATCATGGCTCTATACCGATCACCATTGACTGTAACGTTCTGGCCACCATCGTTTTTGAAAAAGTACGGACCAATGATTCCACCAGTCCATAAAGCGCACCACACAGTCAGTTTTTCTGGATGTAACGGTGTTTCAACATACACTTGAGGATTACCTTCACTCCAAATGCGGCAGTTTTGTTTGTTGACGTAGCCATTCAACCAGAAGTGCGCTTCATCGCTACGACGATAAAATGGACGTAGTGCGCGATACGTTTTCCGCACAGAACCATTATTTTCGAAATAAAATTGCACTATTTGCAAGAGTTGTTCAGGCGTGAGTCTATTCATAATGAATTGCCAAACCAAACTGAGAATACATCACTTGACAGCTGTTAAATCGGTCGCCATCTTGAAAAGTAATGCCAACTTAAAGTTCGATACCTCTATAAAAAACACCCTTTATATACTGTTACGATTTTGCTGATTAACCTCGATGATTTCCTTAATATTTCGGGTAGACCTCTGGATTGTTAAATAAAATCGCCAACTTAATTTGCAGTCTCTTTATTTATAAAGACTTAATTAATGTCCTTTTAATTATTCGGTAATTCACAATTCAATTACAATTTACGTTACTATTTACGTTACTATTTACAATCACTGGTATACAACTTTCACAATGTACTGTTTTTATTACTCTACTGTAATGTAATCTCCACGAGTTTAATTCACAACTGATTACTCTTGCAGTCGAATGTCGTCCTTATATACTTGTTTGCTGCTTGAAAATGAAACCCCTGGAATAATCGCGTCGTTTTACGATAAACCTCTAGCTTACGATAATCGTCGTTTACCATAATCGTCGTTTACGATAATCGCCTCGTTTACGCTCTAGAACGTGCCAGTTGTCGGCTCCTCTCTTTCATCTGTCATTCGCTTCGCATTTTCGCCACACTGCCCTCCACCTAAGTCTGATCGTCCCGATCAGACACATTCGCTGTTCCAAACGCAGCAAGCCTCTCTAGGTGGACCACTTTCATCTTGCTTCCTGGTCTCCCAACATTCTGGATTCGATACACTGCGTCATTTAGCCGTTTGATTACCTTATATGGACCATCCCAAACGCATTGAAGTTTTTGGGACCAACTCCTCTTCAATTGTGGACTGCACAGCAACACCAAATCTCCACTTTGGAAGCCTTCAGAGTTTATCGCTTTGTCATACCTGGCCTTCAATTTGTAATGGCTTCGTGATATTGGCCCTTTAGTTTCTATGCACTTCTTGCAGTTAGCGATCGATTGACGACAACCAACCCAATATAACCTCTGCTTGATCTTCTCAAGCATTTTCTTAATGCCTAGATGCGCTCCACTAGGACCATAGTAAAGTTCCTTAAGAATATCCGGAATTCTCAGCCTCGGAACTACTATAAGCTTGCGAGAGCACTGGCCATCTTCACTTTCCCATACTCTATGCAAACAGCCAGATATCAATTCTAAACTGTTCTATTGGGCCCAGTATGCCTTCGCGATTGGACTTTCCACTGCCATTTGCTCTTTACTTGGCCGTCTGTTCACCTCCAATCCGTGCATTACCAGTTCCAAGTCTGAGTCTTCCTGCTGACATTTTCTTAAATGGCTTTCCTCCCACTTTCCTGCTCGTGTAATTGTTATTCGCCGGACGTCTATTATACTCTCAGCTTTTGAACAATGCTTGCGTCGTCTTTCCTCTCTGTTGGAACCCGACTGGCATTCGCGTGCGAAGTGACCTGCTTCTCCGCAACTGAAGCACTTTCCAGCTTGACTCTTGACACCAGAACGATTCATTCCTGCTATCGACTTCAGAGTTTTCAATATTTCAGTCCTCACATCTGGTGTTTCTACCTCCAAACGCTTCACTTTGTGGGCCGGCTTACATAGCAGTGCCGCTGCTTCACGTGTCTGAGCATACGCAACCGTCTCAGCGAATGTTAACTTTGGATTCGCATAAGTATCTCGCTTGGTGTACACGTCTTTAATTCCGCTGATGAACCTCTGGATTTTTAATCTTTCGAGATATTCAGCCGACGCGTGCCCTGTGGCTAAATGAGCCAATCTCTCGATTTCAAAAGCATATTCCTGTAGAGATTCATTATGTTTTTGGTCACGCTGTTCCAGCTCCATCTGGTAATTTTGCCTTCTGTGTTCGCTACCAAAGCGTCTTTCCAGGGCTCGCATTACTGCGCCATAGTTATCCCTCTTACATTCGGGAATAGTCAGCAAAATATCCGCTGCAGATCCTTTCAACGTAACAACTAGCGCAGCGGATTTTTCCTCGATGGTCCAATTATTTAACTCAGCCGTCTTCTCGAACTGGAGCTTGAAGATCTGGAATGGAGCTGTGCCGTCAAAGGATGGTGCTTCTACCCACGGGCCGTTCATCGATCTGGCTGGACGATGCAACTGCAAATCTCGGACACGTCGCTCGAGCTCGTTGATTTTGGTCTTAATTAGCTCCTCTATTTTTTCTTTCCGACCGTGCAATTCGTTGACTTTGCTCTCAATTAGATCCTGTCTTTCCTTAAGTTCTGCATTGCCTTTCTCCAGATTTTGCTGTATTTGTGCGATGTTCCTTCTAATCCATCAAACTTTGCATCCATCTTTTGTGATATGCTGGCGTCGATTTGTGACATGTTCGCGTTCATTACCGACATATTTTGTAAATTACGGGCATCCTGTTCATCCAATTTTTGTGAAATTGCAGCCAATAACATGTTCATGTCAATACCCGCAGATGAGCTAGGAGCCTTTTCTTGAATCTTACTTGATGGCTGCTCTAACTCCTTCGCAGAATCACTAGCCTCTTCCTTGTCAACATCCTTCAGGGATACATCTTCATCCTCGCGGCGGAATTCGTATTGGTTCAAGTCGATACCTTTGACTTCCATTGCTTCTCGCAGTCTCGATTGCAGCTCTGCCTTACTTCCTGTTGTAGACAATTCTCGCTTTGCCAACTCCTTCTTGAGAGGAGGTATCGTCAAATCTTGAATCTTCACCATTTTTCAATAATTATCCTTTGGAATTTATTTAACAATCCCACTTCTGACACCAATTGTTACGATTTTGCTGATTAACCTCGATGATTTCCTTAATCTTTCGGGTACGACCTCTGGATTGTTAAATAAAATCGCCAACTTAATTTGCAGTCTCTTTATTTATAAAGACTTAATTAATGTCCTTTTAATTATTCGGTAATTCACAATTCAATTACAATTTACGTTACTATTTACGTTACTATTTACAATCACTGGTATACAACTTTCACAATGTACTGTTTTTATTACTCTACTGTAATGTAATCTCCACGAGTTTAATTCACAACTGATTACTCTTGCAGTCGAATGTCGTCCTTATATACTTGTTTGCTGCTTCAAAACGAAACCCCTGGAATAATCGCGTCGTTTTACGATAAACCTCTCGCTTACGATAATCGTCGTTTCTGATAACCGTCGTTTACGATAATCGCCTCGTTTATGCTCTAGAACGTGCCAGTTGTCGGCTCCTCTCTTTCATCTGTCATTCGCTTCGCATTTTCGCCACAATACTTAAGTATGAACATATATGTGTATATATGTGAGATGGTAACCCTGAACACCGACCGAATCTGGCATCACCAACACAATTGTCAATAGTAACTCGTGTGAAGATACATAAGCTGAAGAAAAGTTGACATAGACAGCAGCAAGTCTAACCTCAATCTTCGTTCATTCACTTTTATATTCTTTTTATAATTGAGATACAATTTCTTTGTTAATAAATCATTATAATCAATACTTAATACCAATAAACTATTCATTGTTTACATATATAGCAGGGGTTTCACATTTTATTCAATATTTGCAATTTTATTTTATTTTTTTTTGCTACTTATGACAGGAAAAATAAGAAATTTATACTTTTGAATGCATATTGGCAAGAAATCTTGAAAAAAAAAAAAAACATCCTTCACTGTTACATGCTTTGTGGTAAGCTCATTCATTTACATTATTATTCATTTGTAATTTTAATTTGTTGTAAAGGAGTTGCAGTTGACCGGCAAAGTGCGATAATTTTCTACCAACTCTTGAGAGCCTTTTCAACCGAAAATAAGTCATGCCAAAGTCTTCGTGAACATATAAAATTTATTACAAAGTTCGATGTTGATAATTTTCAACCGATGTCCATACGAACTTGAATTTGTATCTGTAGAATACCAAATTTACATTCTTAGATGCTTTTTTGGCTGACAAATCGGTTGAATGGAGGCTACTGGGTCCGCTACCGTCCTTGTTATCTTGTTCTGCTTTATATGTATATAAATATCGTATATGGAGTCTGCATTCGATGAAATTCATGGATTTCTATCCAGTGTCTAGCTTGTAATCTAAAGTGAAGTGAGGGAAGGCTACGCATGCCTTTTTGGTAGAAGCATAGAGAGCGCTAGTGGCGTCCTTCGCGCCCTGTGACCAACTAAAGAAAGAGTCCCAGATTTAGCAATGTGAAGTTCCCGTCCTTAGAGCACTGGTGTTTTATACCTTCTAGCAAAGAAAACAACTTCGTTTTCTGCCTTAAGTCAGCATCATTAGCACATTTTTTATTTGCCTTAGCCTTTATCTTTCACAATAACAGCGAGATCGACCACATATGCCATGACTCAATCCTCCTTTATGTTACTCAACAATTGACTAACTGTCAAGATGTTTCTTTTCTGTCAGCTTAATTGATTATCGGTAAGGCTTCCGTGAAGGAAGTTGCAATATTTTTCCGTCATTAGTCATCCAAATAATAAATATAAATCGCTACTCAAAATCCTTCACAAAAGTGAATGTGAAATAAGCTGAACGTAGTATTCGACCACAAAAAAATTATATGACAAATTAGCATGATTTTTTTAGTCCGTTGATGATCCCTTTGCCGCAAAGAAAGTATTATTTGTACTTTGAGCAAATTGAATTTATTTCCTGGTTCATAGTCTATTTCCGGAAAACAGACTTATCATTCCAAAATCTTAACCAAACCGAAGCATAAATATTGTAACGTTTTTCGTTGTTACCTCGATGATTTCCCAAATCCTTCGAGTCCGATCACTAGATTGCTAAGTAAAACTCCCAAGATTTTTTCGTTTGGCTTCTTAACCGTCAGGAATTTATTTGGACAGTATTTACAATTTTCGTCTATAGCCAATGGCATATTTTACAAAACTTTTTAATCTTTTTTTCTTCACGCTTAGTTCACACTAGTACTGAGTCTTCAACTTCATTGTCCGCAAATAGTTGCTGCCGCTCCTTTTATACCTAGCGATGGTCCAACATTCTGTTCACAATATCAAGAATAGGCTGATTATTAGTTTGCCTGCCGTAGCTGCAGCTGCTCCGTTTGTCCTTTACAATGTCTACCCTTTTGTTTGTCCTTGGTACGAGTAATTTGCATTATACAGCCGCTTCTTTATTTTTGGTCCTTTTCGGGGAACTGCCTTTAACACTGTCTACTCATTTGTTTGTCCTTCATATTTGGGAATTCCGTCACAATATATATTTCTTTCAATTAGATCGGTCCATATCCTGGAAATCATCATTCAAGTAAATCGAGTCATAGACAAAATTTCTAATAGTTCTGGTACACTTGCCAGAAAGAAAGAAAGGTAAGATCCATACTAATCTAAGAAAAAGGCTGGCCGTGAATCAAATTTTAAGACCACCGAGAAAGCAATAAATTTTACTTTTTAGAATAGATCGACCCCTGGTGCACTTTCCGAATTTTGCTAATCGTTTAAACTTTCCCGGGGCTTTAACATAAAATTGAAGTTATACTTTGCTACTTACGGATGATTTTCAGTACCAATATGCAATTAATAATATGTGTGGATTATACCAAATTTCATGCTACTAATACTTTTTTGACAGAGTTTTGACCAAAACCTCACATCTGAAAATATCGGTGCATGGGAGCTATATGTCATATTCTTCCGATTTCGATGATTTTCAGAACCAATTTGCAGTCCTTCTGTATGTGTGTAGTATACCAAATTTCACAACCGCAGGTACTTTTTTGAAGGATTTATGACCCAAAATTTTATATCTGAAAATTCGGTCATACATATGCTACAGTGGTCCGATGTGGCCGGTTGCGATAAATGATCGTTTAAACGTGTAGGTGCACCTTCCTACCAAGTTTGGTTGAAATATCTCAAAAATGGAAGGACTAGTTCGCTTTCAAACAGGCAGACGAACAGTTAGTTGGACAGGCGGACATGGCTAAATTAACTCAGCTATAATTCTAATACGATCGGTATAAATTTTGATGGATCTATCTCGTCTCCGTCTAATTTTCTCTATTTACCATAAGAACTTATTCAAAGAATTCCAGGTGTTATTGAGTAATCCCATAACTATGGCTATGAAAAAAAGAGATTTCTAACAACTTTACTTTTGAATATATACAGTTTTGTTATTTTGATAACGGAAATTTGTTTTAATGCCGAGTACAAAAAGTGAATTTTTATGCCCCTGTTACATTTTGGCTCTTGCAAGTTCGAAAACATGCACTCAACAAACTCGATGTTATCAGATTGCTTATTATTATTGAATTCCGAATTTTGGATTCGACTTCAGTCTTTGATTTAACAAAATTATGTTCTTTCACGAGGTTGCTTAATCAGGGTTCCATTAAAAATATCTGCTTTAAATTTTTTAGTACTTATATTCTGAGGATCAGAGTATTCACTTGATGTATTTTGTTCGGGTTCATAGGGATTTGGCTCGTGATCTTAAGAGGTCGTCCATTTAGTCAAAAACATAAACAAACCACATCCGGTTCTATACTAACTATTTTCTATAATTTAACGATAATAACTTCAATTTAATACTCTAATGACCGGTCAGAGCGTAGTTAGAGTTGGACTGACAACATTGAGCACTGTAAACAAACTAAACGATAGATCACGCTCAAATCTCAACTTCAGTACAGAAAAAAGTTGTGCCTACTAAGCGAAAAAAATGTTAACAATCCCTTTAAGCGATTCAATGATGAGTCCTTCTTCGATGGAATGCAAATTTGCAATCTAGCAGAGCCTTACGTTAAGAATCTTGCAAAATCTGTTGGTGAAAAAGAACTTACAAGATTTACAACTAAAAGATATTTGAGGCCAATCACTTAGCTTGCAAGTACCCGGCAAGTTTTAGAATTCCAGCAACATCCGCAGTGTAGTTTCTCTAGGAATAGTAGAAAGATTAAATTAAAAATTTCAGAAACTTTCTGATGCTATTTGACATTTTTTATTTATAAATTTTGCTGATTATCAACTTATCACTTTTTCATAAGAGACTCCCGTATTAATGATTTAAAAAAAATATATATATATATATTATTTTTACAACTACGGTAAATCACAGTAAACAATATAACGCAGCAGGCAACCTACATAAAATTTCATGGAATTCACAGTAATCATGGTTAAAAATTATTGTAGAATAAATAATACTTGAATTAAAAACAATTATTTCTAAGAAGTTCAAATAAAGTACCTAAACATTGGATAGCAAAGCAAATGGGATAATATGTTCAAGAAACAAAGTGATTTTTAAAATTTCTCAGATTATGTGGATTCGTTTTCATACCTTTCATGTGCATGAAACGGTATTTTAATTTTGATCCGAATGCTCAGTTGATTGAACCATACAACGCGCAAAGGACCATAAATCTTCCGCATAACTTTTCTCTCAAAAACTCCTACAGTCGACTTATCGGATGTCGACATCGTCCAGGCTTCTGCATCATATGTCAGGACGGGAATGATGAGTGACTTGTAGATTGTAGAGTTTGGTGTTGGTTGGTCGGGAGAGGACTTTATTTGTCAATTGCCTATTCAGCCCAAAGTAGTACCTGTTGGCAAGAGTGATTCTGCGTTGGATTTCAAGGCTGAAATTGTTGGTGTTGTTAATGCCAGTTCCCAGATACACGCAATTATCTACGACTTCGAAATTGTGACTGTTCATTTGATGACAGGAGATATTTCGTCTTGCCCTCGTTCACTGCCAGACCCATTTGCTTCGCTTTTTTGTCTAACCCGGAGAACGCAGAACTTACAATGTGGTTGTTAGACCAATTATATCAATATAATCGGCATACGCCGACAATTCTATGCTCTTGTAGAAGATTTCACCTGGTCCATTCAGCTCTGCAGCTCTTTTACTTTCTCCAGCATCAAATTCAAGAGATCGCACGATAGAGTCACCTTGTCTGAAGCCTCATTTGGTATCGAACGGCTCGGAGAGGTCCTTCCCAATTCTGACTGTGCTTCTGGTATTATCCAGGGTCAGTTTACAAAGCCGTATGAGTTTTGTGGAGATATCAAATTCAGGCACAGCGGCGTAGATTTGTCAAATAAAAGCCTGATCTCTCGATAATTGGTAACACTTAGGTTCCATTTATCAGGCATGCTTTCATCCGACCATATTCTGCAAAGAAGCTGATGCATGCACCTTGTCGATTCTTCGCCGCCGTATTTGAATAGCTCTGCCGGTAAGCCATCGGCACCCGCCGCTTTGTTATTTTTTAAGCCGACAATCGCTATTCGAACTTCTATACTAACGTCATCGATTGGGATTTCTGGTTCGCCATCTCCGGGGTTTTCATTTTCACTGCCAATGAGCAGGTTGGAGAAGTGTTCCCTCCATACGCTTGGTACAGCTGTAACCTCCTTGGTCCCTACACGATTTGCTCCGGTCTTGAAACCTTTGGTAAGTCGCCGCATCTTCTCATAGAATTTTCAAACATTACACTTGTCGACCAGCTTCTCAAGCTCTTCTTACTCTTGCATTTCAGAATCTTTCTTATTTTCGCCTGCAAATACGTCTCGCTTCCTCTTGTTATATATCCCACCCGGCACGTGTTGTAGTCGACCGCAGAGTTGCGACCGATTTTACCGATTTGAAATTCGTTAAAAAATTACCGAAGACCGTGAAATTTGGTATACTATATATATATGACGAATTGCATATTATTTTTGAAAATCAGCGAAATCGAACGACTATAACATATAGCTCGCTTACAACCGATTTATTCAGATGAGAGGTGTTTTTTTTGTCAAAACTCCACAAGCAAGCTCCTAGGTGCGTAAAATTTGGTATTATACATACATATTATGAATTGAATATTGGTAGTAAAAATCATCGAAATCAGAATACTATATCATATAGCCTCCAAACAACCGATTTATTCAGATATGAGTTTTTGCGTCAAAATTTCGCCAAACAAGCATCTAAAGGTGTGAAATTTTAGAATTCTGCAGACGTGAATTCAAGTTAACATTGACACTGAAAATCATCGAAATCGAATTTTGCAAATTACAATCAATTTGATAAGTTCATGAAAGGTATAAAGACTTCGGCAAGGCCGAAACAGTAATTTTTTCTTGTTGCTTTTTATTTTGATTGTTTGAGGACACTTTTATCGAGCTGATGTTCGCAGTCTAACTCATCATGCTTGTTCGTAATTGTTTACGTTGTAAAAACAACACCTAATCATGCCTCTATCACCGTACATGGCCCTCTGTGGCTTTTTCCTATTCTCAAGATTGAAGGTTTGGTTTTTTTAAACGGATTTTTGTGATGTTTGAGGAAATAAAAAACTCATATTAGAACTATTTCGAGGGTTTGAAAATAACGCTAGTGCAATTGTATATGATATCTGAGATGGCCTACTTTAAAGAGAATAAAATAGAAGTTAATGAAGAAGTTAATATTTTATTGTGGATTGTTTAATGCGGCCTGTAATTGTTTTTGCTTTCCTCATCAGACTTTTTTTTGCCAGGAATCGCCAAAATCCGTCGGTTCGGCTATTTAACAAGACATTATGAATATACGTCACAATCAATGTATGAATTGCTGATATATGTAACGGGTGATCCATTTCGAGGTTCCCTACTTTTTTTTAAGGAAAAACACAGAAAATTCAAATTAAATGGAGAATGTTTATTATCACTTGAAAGAACATTCTTTGACATTTATTTTTTGAAGATTATCTCTTTCAAATGTTGGCCGAGGCAAATGGTCCATCCGTTGAGTCCAATTTTAGATGATTCGTTCGAGAATTTCGACTGAAAACCAGCGAATGACACGTGTGATGTTTTGCTCCAAGGCCTGAATAGAAGCGGGATTGTCCGCATATACTTTAGACCCTACACGAAAAAGTCTAACGGTGTGATATCACACGATCTTGGTGGCCTATCGACCGGCCCGAAACGTGAAATTATCTGCTCACCGAAGTGTTCTCTCAATAAATCAAGAGCTTCAATTTCAGGCATCGAATAGTCGGTTATCATGGCGCGATAATGGTCGCCATTGACGGTTACATTCTCACTGGCTTCATTTTTGAAGATATATGGACCGATGATACCACCGGCCCACAAACCACACCAAACCATTGTTTTTTCTGGATCAAATGGCAGCTCTTGAATCTCTTCAGGTTGCTCTTCGTCCAAAATGCGGCAATTTTGCTTGTTTGCATACCCATTGAGCCATCGCTGAACAAAATTTGGCTCGAAAACGTCGGATCTTCTTATAACTTTTCATGAACCCATAAAGCTAAGCGATGTCGCTTGGGAAGGTCGAGCGGCTTCAGTTCTTGCAGAAGCTGTATTTTGTATGCTTTCAATTTAAGATCTCGACATAAAATGCGCCAAGTCGTTCCATACGTCAGTCCGAATCGACTCTCCACGGTCTTCGACTACACTCTCAGCTACGCCCTCTATATTTTCTTTATTGCGTGCTGGACGTGGTCTATTCGGTCGAATATTATGCAATAATGCACGATAGCTCTCAAGATGGGGGATGGTATTGCAAATAGTATGCTCAGTAGGCCGATTATGTTGACCATAAGTTGAGCGAAGTGTGTCCAGATCGTGAATTTTCGTAATAAAGTTGAATGATTTGTAAACGTTGTTCGGGCGTAAGTCTTTCCATGATGAAATGCCAAACAATACTGAACAAAAATAAAATAACAACTTGACACGAATCACGCGTGATATGTCAAAAGAAGGCTATTGAGAAAAGTACCTCTACTTGGATCACCCAGCAAATTGTAGAAAAAAATAGTAAAGATTTCAAATACATATTAATTACAACAAAAAAATCAAAAATATGATTTAAAGGTAATTTTAGCATCCAATTAGCACACTTTTCAGTTGGATTGATCGAGGCTGCATGCATTTGTGCTAACAATCTATTTATCTATTTATAGGTAAATAAATATAAAAATATAAGTATATACATATGTTTAAGTGTCTACTTTCGCCGCAAAAAGCAGTATCAAAGCCCGTTAGTCATATGTTTACTTTTAAATGCGACACTAATCCTTGAGTTGGCAAACAAACGTACCAGTCAATGTATGGCTTTTTAGTAGCATTTACCGGCTACCGTCAACAAATTTTGCGCGCCTACGTAAGGCTGACAATACTCGGAAAGACAACAAAAAATGTTATATAATGGTAAGCGTGCATACATATATACAATGCATACAAATCACATTAATTTCTTTTTAAGCTCTCAAACAGCGCAAGATAAGCGATGTATGACTGATAATAGAAATGTTGAACTGTATGTATTTAGATATGTACATATGTATGTATATGTTTTTCTTTAAATTTCTTAACTTTAAGATAATATCGCTTATCTAAGGCAAAATTGATTTTTTTTTCTACAACATAAATTATTAATGGATTACATTTGTAATTGACAACAACTGTCTTTACTTGGCCTTCCGTTCGGTCACAACTAACAACATATTTTCAGTTCATTACTCTAGCTTGCGGCTCAACTTCCACACAATGGCCGTTGGCAATTTTGAATGTCAGTGACTTTTTTTTCCAGTTAGACAATTATAGCCCGAAAAATTGCGTAAGTAAATAAAACGTAAGTAAATAAGTGAAATCGAAATGTAAGCAAACAAAGTGTCATCTCTAACGCAGCTACTGTGTTATTTTAGCTAATGCACTGAGTCATCATCATATCGCATTTTAGCAATAATTTATTTTTAACCATTTACATTGCGATTGTTTAATCCTGAGTTATGTGCTTTTGAATTGTCTGCTTCTTCATAAATATGTATATTAATGCAATTGATTTCTGCTATTTTTTGTATTAAAATTGTATTCAAGTTCAGTATTTTTCATTGAGATTTAATAGTTGTCTAATAAAAAATCGATAAATTTTGCAACACATGAAAAGCAGTTGAAAAAAATAAGTATATATTTCGCACCTGTTGCAGGAATAACTCTTTTGCACGTCAATAAAATTAATTTATTTACTATTTATGATCTTTATAAACTAACATACCGTTGGAAGAAAATTCATACCATAAAATTTAGCGTCGAATTTGGCCGCACTTCCTGCACATCCAGTAGCAAAATGCTTAGAGGATTTTCGGAAGTTAACTGCAATTTTTTAATAACCTCTTAAATTTTCCTGTCCAAGTAAGTATAAGTTGTTTAAAAAAAAAAGGTTAAAATATGTACATATTTTCATCAAAAAAAAAAAATTCAAAGCTTCAAAAAAATTATTCATCATATTTATTGGTTTCGATAGTGCAGGGCTGTATTTTGACATCTGTCAAGCCAAACATATT
This sequence comes from Neoceratitis asiatica, assembly GCA_030068015.2. NCBI lineage: Eukaryota > Metazoa > Arthropoda > Insecta > Diptera > Tephritidae > Neoceratitis > Neoceratitis asiatica. Next base: position 34,731,500 of record CM061525.1, on the reverse strand, counting down.
TTATTTTAGTTAAAAGTCAAGCATTTATGAAAATGGATCGCTTAACAACCGCACAACGCGTTAAAAGTGCTGAAACCTTACTATAAAAATGGTGATTCAAACGTTACCATGTTTCCCGCTTTAAGAGGAGACTATGGGGTACAGAATAGTCCAACTAGGCAAGAACTATAAAAAAACTATATAGGTTACAGATATGGTAATCGCTATTGATCTTCGTTTTGCTCGTTCAATCTCAAAATATCGCTGCTGTAATTGATAGTGTAACTCACTCAACAACTCCAACAGACACGAATGTGTCTATTTTTTGACGTTCTGAAGAGCTGGGTTTTTCTTACGGCACATTATCGCGTATTTTACGCTTGGACTTACACCTACATGCATATAGAGTCCATCTCATAGAACAACTGAAGCCAGCTGATCATTCAAAACGCCGTAGTTAAGTCGATTGTGTGCTTGAACAACAAGCAACAAAACGCCGAGACCGCGTTTTTTCCTAAAAACTTTTCTTCCGCAAGAGGCACTTGTCTCACTCGATGGATACGTAAATAAGCAAAATTGTCCCATTGGGTCTGCGAGAGTCATCAAATAATTGAAGAGAGGCCATTACAACCAAAAAAAAATTTTACTGGAGGTGTGATTGGACCTTACTTCTTTGAAAACGATAACGGTGAGTTTGTCACTGTCAATTCGAAGCATTACGGTCGTATGATAACTGACTCTTTTTGGCCTGCAATTGAAGAACATGACTTGAGCAATTTGTAGTTCCAACCATATGGTGCCACATTCCACACAACAAGAGCGAATATGGCTTTATTGCGAAAAAAAATTTCCGCCCGCATAATCCCTCGTTTTAGCGATGTCAATTGGTTATCGAGATCGTGCGACTCGTCACCGTTGGACATATTTTTGTGGGGCTACGCGAAAGACCGTATTTATGACGATAACCCTTTTACCCTTTAACCCAATAACAGGTCAATTGAAGTCCCCGGTCTACCATAGTAAAACTAATTTTTTTTTTGGCAAAACTCTTCTTTTATTCAACTTAGTTCCCTTCAAGGCTGATATACTTATTATAGCGATCTTCCAACTACTCGATCCACTTTTGTAGTATGATTTGTCCTTTGCTTCAAAGTAGGCCTCAATTTCGGCGATCACTTCTTCATTCGACTAAAATTTCTTCCCAGCGAATATTTTTTTGAGAACTGAGAACAGGAAATAGTCGCGGGGGCCAGATCTGGATAAAACGATGGATGCGGAAGCAATTTTGCCATCGATTTTACTGACTTGTGACACGATGCATTGTCTTGGTAAAACACAAATTTCTTTTTCTTCAAATGCGGACGTTGCCGCCGACTGCTGCGTTTTCCCATGCTTTGGACCGGGTTCATCGTGTAAAGTTCACTTGGATTGGACTTCGGAGTGAAAAAATGGAACTATGTTTCATCCATTGTCACATATCGACGCAAAAACTCGGGTTTATTACGCTTGAACATCCCCAAACACTGCTCCGAATCATCAACTCGTTGTTGTTTTTGGTCAAAAGTGAACTCGAGCGGCGCCCACTTTGCACAGAGCTTTGTCGTACCCAAATATTCGTGAATGATATGATGTACACGTTCAGTTGATATCCTTAGAGTGTCTGCTATTTCATTCAATTTCAATTTACGCTCATTCAAAAGCATTTTGTAGATTTTTTTGATGTTTTCGTCGATAACAACTTCTTTTGGGCATCCATTGTGTTCACCGTCTTCGGTGCTCATTTCATCACGTCTAAACTGGTTGATTTTCCTGGGGCATTGTCCGGAAACTTCCAAACAAACGTAATTCTTCTTCCCCTTTTTTCAGAATAACAAAAGTTGCTTCACTCAAAATTCTATAATTCGCAAACTAATGTTCCGACAGCTGTAAAATTTACATACGCGTCTTTTGAAGGTTAGGGTTAACGAAAAACCATTAAATAATTAATTTCAGTAGCGCCATCTATGTGTCGAGCCGGATCTTTTCATTTATTATATTTTAGTATGTGCCAAAAAGTGGCCGAATATTAGTAAACCCAAAGATTGTATTTAATTTTAACTCAATGGTTTTTATGCCAATAGTCATAAGGAAGCCTAAATTTGGTCAATAACATATATTAACTAATTTCCATGAATGGTGTAATGGAAATATACTCTGAGGGACGACCGAATCAGAAGAATTAAGTTAATTTTTTATTTAAATGAATTTTCTATAATTTTGAATTTTTTTTATTTCGAAATTGTTCAAATCTGATAGTTTGTTATTGGAAAGTGAAACGTTGACTTTAATTTGAAGAAAAAAGTTTGTGAAAAAGTGTTTCAGAATTTCTTTAATACCTCCAATTTTCGTTATGACCTTAAAGTTAAAATTAAAATTTTTCTCATAAGCATTTTTGTAAAGTTTCATAAAATCAGTGCCCTATATAATAAGCACTCATAAGATAGACGAAAAAAATTCTCTAGTATCCAAAACAACAACGTTTTTTTCAGGCCAACGAAGGTCAGACGTTTTTCATACAATATATTGGCCAAAAGCAGCGGTACGGTAAAAGAGTAACATTTAATCAAATAGCTCTCACCCAGAAGGGTCGTTTCGAGCCTTACTTCGAAAAACCCGTAATAAAATATTTTCGAAAGGTCGTTAGAAGGTCAAAATGTTGTAGAAAATTGTTCTTCAGAAATTCAAATTGTTTTTAATTCATTTTTTTTATGACGAATAACTTTACCCTCCATAGAAAATAATAACAAAAGCAAAACCAGCTGATTAATCAAACTGTCGATTTTGAGGGCGTACATTGAGGTAAAAATGTAACTCCTAACAACTTTTTACCAACAGATCTGAAAACTAGAAGACTGCGCTTCATCACTAGAAAAAAACGTAGTTGTTTTTACTCCGTAAATTTTTTGCATAAGTGTATTGTTTGAGGCGAATGTTGTATTAAAAACTTTCTAAACGGAAAAATATTCACTGGCAAAAGTTTTGATCCAAATGATCCAAAAATCTATCTTCTTTTCGGTGTAGTAAAAATTCTTCAAACTTCACAGCACTGTGCTTGCTCCTCAGTTCCATCTGTTGTTGATGCACTGGAGCGTCCGGGAACAACGCCGTCATCCGTCGTTGTCTGGACCTTCTGTGAAGAGCTTGTAACACTTATGGCAACGAAAAGGTGGACGATGTCCGTTAGGAACGATCAAGAGAAATCTTCACTTGTAATTTGAACAAATTGCACCATACCCAACTGTAAGATACCGAAACAGTTCTGGTCCAAGTATGACAGAACAAAGGACCTATTAAAAAGGTCGAGAAACAATATATATTTAGACTTAGCATACATCAAAAATGGGCCCACCATATAATCACCGTTGCCATTGTTACAAAACATGATAATTTTGTGGTGGTGATTTTATGCTGAACAAATTGAATTTTCCTCTAGTTACATCAAAATATCATCCAGAAAGAGCACTGCCATGGTCACCTTGTGGTAAGCTTCTAGAACGTTTGGGTGTACCATCTATTATGTCATTTTTCGATGATGAAATTCGCGGGAGATTACTTCTCCATTCACAGACTTAAGGAGCTCGGTCGTTGATTGGAAAATATTCAAAATTTTGAGTAACTTTTAAAACGAGTTCTTTTGCCTTCGACGAAACTTTAATGTCAGGTTCACACACTAACTCTTCAAGAGCCTCAATGATTCGTATATATAAGTACTAGAGTTCTAGATACTCTTATAGCTCAACTGCTCAGCAGAAAAAAAATTTCAATGGCGTTTCAATGAGTTTTACACTTTGCATAAGGAAATTTAAAATGATTTGTAAAAAAAAAATAGACCTGAGAAAAAAGAAAAAGTTTTTGTCAAAATATTCCAATTGCTCGTGCTCAGCTCGAAAATTTTCGAGTAATGAGCAATGAGCAGGTGTACGAGTGTTCGTTGCTCAAATGCTCGCACTGCTCGAAAATGTTTGAGCTCAATCTGGAGGTATAGTATATACATACATCTCTTTAAATCTAAGTAAGTCATCGTGTTTTCAACCCAACGGCTAGCGCACATTTATATCAATTTACTTGATTTCGCACCGCAGGTAATAATTATAGAATTTTTGTAGTGAGTATCTGAGTTCTTTTCAAGAATTAAAAAAAAAATGCTAATAAAGGGTGTTTATTATAGAGGTATAGAACTTTAAGTTGGCATTACTTTTCAAGATGGCGACCGATTTAACAGCTGTCAAGTGATTTATCCTCAGTTTGGTTTGGCAATTCATCCTGAATAGACTCACGCCTGAACAACGTTTGCAAATAGTGCAATTTTATTTCGAAAATAATGGTTCTGTGCGGAAAACGTATCGCGCACTACGTCCATTAGCGATGGAGCGCACTTCTGGTGGAATGGCTACGTCAACAAACAAAACTGCCGCATTTGGAGTGAAGGTAATCCTCAAGTGTATGTTGAAACACCGTTACATCCAGAAAAACTGACTGTTTGGTGCGCTTTATGGGCTGGTGGAATCATTGGTCCGTACTTTTTCAAAAACGATGGTGGCCAGAACGTTACAGTCAATGGTGATCGATATAGAGAAATGATTACTAACTTTTTCATTCCTGAATTGAATAACCATGATGTCCAGGAGATGTGGTTTCAACAAGACGGCGCAACATGTCACACAGCTCGTGCCACAATAGATTTATTGAAAGACACGTTTGGTGATCGCCTAATTTCACGTTTTGGACCTGTGAATTGGCCTCCAAGATCTTGTGATTTAACACCGCTAGACTACTTTCTGTGGGACTATGTAAAGTCATTGGTCTATGCGGATAAGCCACAAACGCTCGACCATTTGGAAGACAACATTCGCCGTGTTATTGCCGATATACGGCCACAAATGTTGGAAAAAGTCATCGAAAATTGGACGTCCAGATTGGACTACATCCGCGCCAGCCGTGGCGGTCATATGCCAGAAATCATATTTAAAATATAATGCCACAAGATTATCTTTCGGATAAATAAAATTCATGTCAATCGAATAATCGATCGTTGTTTTATTGCAACTTAAAGTTCTATACCTCTATAAAAAACACCCTCCTTCTCCTTAAATCCGACTCTGTTTATATGTGTTCTTATGCCCGTCTCTGTACACTTTTATCGACTTAAAAAATCTGACTCACACTACATAGTTATTTAATATTTATATTAAAATGTTAATAAATTGCAAGCGATAAAACTGTCAATGGTATTTAGACTAATATTTTAAATTGAATAAACAAACATACAATTTTTTATCAACAATTATCGATGACTAAATTTGGCAAGACAATCGAAAAGTGTCAGTGGAACGCAGACGGTTTCGCAATAGAGACGAACTAACTTGCGTGTGTTAATTAAATGCTAAAATTAATAAATTATTAATTGAGGAAGTGTTAAAATAAAATAAATTAAAAATTAAAATGAAAACTTAAACTTAAAACTTGAAAAAAACTACAGTTAATAATTTGAAGAGAAAAGCGTGAAAATTTAAAAATTAAAAAAAAATAAATTTAAAAAAAAATTTAACCAAAAAAAAAACTTCAATAAATGCCTACGCGCCCACTAACAATACCATTGCCAAAATACTATAGAATGCCATCAGTGAGATTCAGGTAGGCTTATGCTTTTGAATTACAGCAAAAAAATATATATATTCAAATGTATAACACAGTTTAGCCGCGAAAATCTTGAACCTGTAAGCCGCAACGAATTAGCTGCTAATTACGATTGTTTGCAAAAATTAGTAGCGTCTTAGACCTATAAAAAAAATATTGAGATTTTTTTTTTTTTGCACAAGCAATAATGGAAATATACAAACAGCGAGAAAGTGACATCATAAAACTAACAACAGTAATGAACAATAATAGTTTGAAGAAAGCTACTGTGTTTACAGAAAATTTCTTTCATTTCTTTCTTCAGTACTAAAAAAAAATTAAAAAAAATAAATGTAAATAAATTAAATTTAAAAAATTTAAAAATTATAAGTAAAAAAAATAAAATAAAATGAAAATAATTGTTATTTCATACTACTAAGGTGTTAAGTGCTTGGGAAAAACGGAAATTTTTTTGTTTTCCTCGCAAATTCCAAAATACTCACCTCATCACAAATGTAATATATAATTGTGACGTAATTTTTAATGGAAATATATAGCAACTGTCTGAATGGTTGGTTTAATAACCATAGTATTCGATATCAATGTGTTAATTGATAAGACTTAATGAATTCACAATATCTCCACAAAAGTAACCAATATTTATCTATAAAATTTGGAAAATATCATTTATTGCTTCGCTTGAAAATAATATATTGATATTGAAATTAAGAGAAAAAAGTTTGTGTAAATATAGCGATATTTTTAATACTAAAAAATACATACATACCTAAATACCTGTCAATCATATCTCACTTGATCAAAAACGTGCAAAAATCTATTACTAATTAGCTGTTGATGAGTTTCTAATTGTGATTGCTTTACGAAGCACTTAAGTAATAGAGATTTTGTGGTTTATGAATTGTGAAAATGTTATACCTTTCATGTACATGAAATGGTATATTAACTTTGGTCCGGAGTATGTAAGTAACGGAAGGAGAAGAGATAGACCCACCTAAATGTATGCTAATAATATCAGAATTATGAGCTGAATTGAGTTAGTCAGTCTGTTTGAATCTGTCTAACAGTCTGTCCATCAGTCTGTTTGAACGCAAACTAGTCTCTCAGTTGTTGAGATATTTGAATGAAATTTAGTATGCAAGTGTATTTTTTTAATGTATTGATCATTTTTAAGAACCTGCCGGATGGGTCGACTATATCATATAACTCCCATAAAACCGATTTGGACAGATATGTGATTTTTATGGATACAGAAAATCATTTAAATCATTTTGTATTATCCACACATATGAATTCTATATTGGTAGTGTAAATCATCAAAGTCGAATCACTATATCATATAGCCCCCATACAACCGATTTGTTCAGATATAAGGCTTTGCGTCAAAAATCCGAAAATCATCAAAATCGAATTCTGCATTTTGCAATCAATTTGATAAGTTCCTGAAAGGTATAAAGACTTCATCATGACGTTCAGTTCTTTTTGATTTTTCCTCACATACATATATACAAGTAGTCCAGTATTCCTCTATTTCTTGATAAAATAAAAGCGTGTAGATATTTTCATTTCCTTCTACTTCCCGGGATCCTTAATTTGGAAAAGACAAAAAATATAACAGAGAGCTGGTGTTGGACCAGTGATATCAATATTATCGTTAATGTTTCAATGGTCGTCCAGTAGGGGGCCCAATATCAGTTTAAATATGCTGTTCGTACTATTATCTTAAGAATTGTCTCATAACATTCAATGCCTTCTCTATAACCATCCCCGGAAAGGTCCGTCGTTGTTTCGGAGCTCATCTTGTTAGCTAGATGGATAGATATGGGAGTGCATGTGTATCGCATCCATTGGTCTATTGTGCTCTCTTATAAAGGGTTTTCCATTTAGTGGCTTTGACAGTGTATGGCTTTTTTTGGCACTCGAGAAACTTAACTGACAAACCAAACTTGTTTTAATTGTTTATTGTGGCCTGTAATTGTTTGTGGTTATAAGTGAAAGGCTTTATTCAAAAGGGCCTATTTGTTAGAATTTTTTTAGTTGAATATTTTGTTATACAACAAATAAAAATTGGTAGAGCATGTTTTATTCTAGTTAAAAGTTAGGCATTCATGAAAATGTATTGCTTGACAACCGCATAATGCGTTAAAATTGGAAACCTACTACAAAAATGGTTATTCAAATGTTAAGAGAAGGCCAAGCTGCACAAACTACATCGACTACTCAAGCAGTTGGTAAAATTTCAAACAAATTTAAAGAGACTGGATCGGTTACAGATATTGCAAGGCCTGTGCATCATCCTTTCGCTCGTTCCACCTCAAATATCGCTGCTGTAAGTGAAAGTGTAGCCAAAGACCCGAATATGTATATTTCTCGATTCTCTCAAGAGCAGAGTCTTTCTTATAGCACATTATGGTGTATTTTGCACTTGGACTTACACCTACATTCTTCTAAAGTCAGCTGATCATTCATAACGCCATAGTTACGTCGATTGGCTGCTTGAGCAACAAGCAGTGGACCGCGATTTTTACTACAAAATTTTCACCAGCGACGAGGCACACTCCTCACTCGATGGATAAGTGAAAAAGCAAAATTGCCGGATTTGGGGCTCCGAGAATCCGAAATACTTGAAGAGAAGTCATTACACCCAAAAAAAACTTACTGTCTGGTGCGCTTTTTTGGACTATACTTCTTTGAAAACAATAACCGTTAGACTGTCACTGTCGATTCGGAGCCTTATGGTCGAATGATAATCGACTTTTTTTAGCCTACAACTGAAGAACACGACTTAAATAATATTCAAGAGGGTGCCTCATGCCACAAAACACGAACGAATATGGCTTTATTACGAGAGAAATTTCCCGGCCGCGCAATCTCTCGTCTTGGCGATGTAAATTGGCCACCGAGATCGTGTAATTTCACATCGTTAGACTTTTTTGTAAGACTACGCGAATGTCAGTGCTCAAACTTTATAATAAAACAAGAATTTCTTGAAAAAAATTTATTTGAATGCATTTTGTTCACGTTACATCATCTATCTATCACATTACATCGTTCAGTCGTAAGTCTCGCAAAGATCTTAGGAAGCTCGTAGGCTCGTTGACTGATTTAATGTGATTATGCTGCTTCTACATGGTGCATAGGTGTTTTAATTATCTTCTGGAAATGTCTTCGTACTCCACAAATATGTTGGTTTATGACTCTGTCATTCGATAAAAAAAAAAGTTTTCCAAAATTATACCCCTAAGGGGATTGTATAGGGCATTGATATTAGCATTGCGATGAACTTCGAAATTCCTGAGCTGATTTTGATCAAATTTGATCATATTAATCAATAACTTAATCCAATTCAAAACAAATGATATTTTTCGAACGGGAAGTGGACGAGGGGCCGATCTATTCGAAAATATCGGATTTTCCTCTTCAATTCGCTTGAAATTTGGAACATAGATATGTCTTTACCTAGGGTAATATGTGAATAAACTTTTTCCGGGAAATAAGCCGACCTATTCATTATTAAAACCATTTGCAAATTACAAAAATTGATCTTGCACCCTGTACAAGGATCCTATACTTTCACTTCTAAGCTCACTTTAGTATTGTGATTATTATCCAAACAGAAGGTGGTTGGTTTAAGTAATTTCAAAAATAGTGTAAATATTTAACGATATTTAGCCAAGCTTTTCCTTAAGCAGTTGTGAGCGTCCTCTGAACGTCTATAGGACTTTTATCGCAATTTTAAAACAATTTTCAAATGATCACCCAACTCCTAGTGTGCACTGCTCACACCAATCAGCAGTCGATTTTCAGCCGACGCCTATATTATTCTTTTTTACTATTTATGCTTTTTCCTTGGCATAAACATCTAGGAAAGTATACAACCATAGAGCAATTTGCTTGGGTGTACAACTAATTTCTGACAAATTCCTCATATAATAAGGGGTCACATAAAATATTTAGTTTGAAATAAATTTCTCTTCCAACCACGATATTATCAAAAAAAAAAAGCTTTTAAAAATATGCACACTTTTGTTGCGTCTGACTTATAAATCTATTTTTAGTCAATTAATTTTCTATTTATATCTTGCAAAAACATCCCGAATCTATTGGAAAAGCTCTAAGAGCAGCGCAAAAAAGTGCAGCAAAAAATGAGAACTCAGCAAACGCGATTTTATGATTAATAAAGTTAATTGCAACTGCTAATGGCTTTTGCATATTTGCAAAAAAACCAAAATATCAATACCACAACAAGTTGTGAGAAGTAAAAAAACTTTTATGCACAAGAAAAACGAACGTTTTTGCCTACAAGCTCACAGTCATACATCTCTTTAAGCCAGAAAAAGGGGGGGGAAATTCAAAAATATTTACGCGCCACATACGGTGAAGCTACGATATAATAAGCCTGGTGAAAAGCCGAAATGTTACATTTCATTCGAATTCTTATGTGAAATGAAATCAAGAGGTTCCACTGTTTTCACAACAACAACAAAAATTATCAATAATAAATTTTTCGCAGGTGCTAATTAATCGCGCAGTCAAACAGTACTGAGTACACAAAATCAAGAGCAAATTAGTTTCTTCCACTCGGATTTGTGATGTGCGCTTGTAAGTAAGCCCATACATCGGCAAATGATATACGCAGGTGTTTGTGAGATCCGCTTAAGCTTTCGCAGTTTGAGACTGATTTTGTAGAGAAGTGTGAAAAATGTATTTCAATGCATTTATAAAAATTTACAGCATCAGTGGTGAGTTAATTTACATTGTTTCTACCACTTGAGTTCAGTTCATTTTAAGCATTCGTCGGATCATGTCAATGAGCGATCCTTACCGGCCGCGTCGATCCTCTTTCAGTAGTTGTACTAGTACCGCTTCGGTAGTTCTTGCGCCGTTTCGCTTGTGGAAACCGAAACATCGTGTTCATTACGACAATGATATACCAGAAGATGGGCAAAAGTTTGTTTCTTAAATAAATACTAATATATTTAGCAAAAAAAAATACATAATAAAATATGCATATATAATCTGTGGCTGTGCGTGAAAATATTCAATTGTAAATGTAGCTGCGTTTTTAAGTGCTAAGAGTATTCGTACTCGTATAAAAAATCAGCATAATGCTTACCCAAACTTTAATGTAATATTTATTTTCTGAACTATTTGAATTTTATTACTTGTAAATACATATGAGCATACCAAGTAGCTATCATCTCGACATCCAGCATATTGACATTTAACTACAGTATTTGTAAAAGTTCACTAACAGCAATTGGTTTCAGCTTTAACTAAAATCCCAAAGACCTAAACAAGAAACCTGCTGGGAGTTATAACATAACTTATCTGCTCCCAAGATAAAAGAAGCAACAAAACAAACGGCTTTTAATGGCCCGAAGTGTCGTATTCAATTAGTCAGAGTTATTTTTAAACTCTCTTTTTCGAATGGGAGTTGTGGATATTACTGAAAAGTAAATATGGATTCTATCATATATCTAATAGGCCATCAATCGAAGACCCTCAACTGTCGAATACTCTTCCACGACGGATTTATACCGGAAGCAATTAATCTTAGACAAACATTTTCAACATCAAGCTGACGACCATTTCCCCTATGATTAACAGTAAAAATTATGTAAAAGTTGTTATGGAGTTGACAATGTGAAGAGTGTATACAAGTACAATATATAGGAGGATGAAAACCTAGGCAAATTCTCTTGTGAAGTACCGCCTATCGGTCAATACAAACAAAATGTCACCAAAAGTCCTCTACTCATGAGAAATGAATAGAAGGCGTAAAACGAAATCAGAATACTCATTTAGTTGAGCCAATTATGGTTACATGATTCACAGTTAAGCCTAACGAGAGTGATAAGACAAGTTTATATCGGTTAGAATCAGCCTTGTACGAAATAAGGAAATTTAGTGATAGGACGGAGCTCAGCTCACTAGTATTAAACAAATTTCTGTTACAAAATTAATCTGTTATTGCACTATTGAAAAACTTGTATATTTTGCGCAATCATACTTGTGAATTCCGCATTCATCTGTTTCTCTGTTATTCTACTTCTTAAAAATTATAGAATTCTAGCTCCCTAACATTTGCAGTAAACTTATAGAGTCATGATACTGTAATGCCACTCCGCTTTTATTACAGAGCTGAAATTTTATTTGATGCAGGGATCAAAAAAACTTACTTACCATTTCGTTAACTTACTTTTCATTACTTTTATATTCAGTTTGATGTAAAGTCCAGTCTATAAAATAACTTTTTATACCATTTCTGAAAAATCTTTACTGTTAAATTAACTTCTGGGGGTTTCTCTGATATTCCACTTCTGAAAAAAACTGTTCCTCTCATCAAATACGTTTAATTAGATATTCCACTTCTGAAAAACACAAATCATAAACTGTTATAATTCAATTATCTATTTTAATCTATATTATTCCACTTCTGAAAGAAAAAAACGTAAACCGTAATTATTCAATTGCCTGTAATTCAAATCTGTCTTATAATATAAGTTGTGATCCATCTCAATTGGAAAAGTACAAATTCGAAAAAAAAGTTTATTATTTAATACAAAAAAAGTTAATAATTTAATACAAACCTCAATTCACACCTTAAATTGACCATATCGTATTACTTAGTAAAATATTAATATCACGTTTTCACTCAATAAATTTTACATCTACTCAATTTATAACACTCTCTTACTGCTTTTTTAGAATAAAAGTTTTTTTTTTGTTAATTTACACTACTAATTAGTGTAATTTTTATGCAATAATACCTTGTTTTCCAAATAAACAATTCCAGACAACTGATAAATATTTATTTAATAAATTTTTGCTTTCATAAATATGATAAAAATTTTGCGACTACTGCATAAAGTATGTTATGCGCTGAGTGATTTGAACTCAAATTATTCAAATTGGACAAATAGGCTTTACCTAGTGCATTTCTTTTTATTTAAATACAAGTTTTGTACGTAATACGCTAATACTTCGGGTTAGCACATTCATTATTGTCTTAAACCAAATGTGTGATTTTTTTAATTTTATAAATTAAATTAACTTTGCGTCAACACGTGGAGTAAGTCAAGCGAAAACAAACAAAAAATATAAATGAAAATATGTGTTTGCATATAAATTTTCATTGTAAATTTTAATGTTAAATTAGTAGTAGAAAACCACAAACAACATTACATCATAACTATAACTAAAAGTAAAGCGCTTTATTGCTAAGAAAAAAAGAGAACAAAACACTATCCATTCACAAAAGTAGAAAGTTAGCAAATTAGCAAGACTTACTGCACTTGCATGAATATATATATTTATATACATACACACATACAAAAGTCAAACATTATTTAGTATTTGTAGAAAATCCTATACTTAAACCGCTGGTTAATCAACCATTTATCCAGCCATACTCAATCGACTGACTGACTGGCTGGCTAGCCAAGCAAATAGTCGACTAAATTAACAGCAAGCAATTAGTTGACCGCTTAATTTGTTAACACGCTCGGCACGCTTCCTCATAATTTGTTAGCTTTTAGTCGAGTCGTAAACATCCGCTGAACACATACACTAAACATACACTAAAATAATAATAAATATACGAGTATGTGCAATACATGCAAGCGCTTGTACATATCTCTACGAGTCCGTACGAGTTTATAGGCTCTCACATTATACAGTTGTGGCCAAAGTTACCCAAATCTGAAGTATTTCATACAAAATTGTTTAAGTTTTTTATTTTTTCATCAAACTTTTTTATAACATTTTAAAATTCAATTGTTTTCATTCCTCTAAAGTTTTTAATGCAACCAAAAAAAAATTACCTTGCCCCTAATACTAACCCAAAATCATTTATTTATGGCTTTTTTAACATATTTTGCTCCTATTTCACTATCCAACACTGTACAGCCGCATAAATCTATACGCAAATACAATGTATTTAGCGCGGTTTCGTGTCACCATATGTAAACAGTTGTAATTATCATGTAATTTCCTCCTAAATTCAGCCACTCGTCAGCCATTTTAGATACAACCAAAAAATTTTTGGTTGCAATCGACGCAAACCACTATTTACGAATACAAATTTAAATACGATAATTAAAGCAGAGTCGATATAACAGTAATATATAGAGCTTCCTATATGGGGTCGGCAGGGCATGTCAACCTCATCGAATGTACTTGTATATTTGACTTTAAATAAAAAACTGCTTGCAAAAATCCAGCAGCCATTTGAAGGCTGCTCAGAAAAAAAATATATTTCACTCCATTTGTTAGAAAAAAACATCGAGGTTCACACCGAAAATTAGGCAAAGAGCTCTGTTGTAAAACGCTTCAGCTGCTACAAAGCGCCAATTATGTTTATAACTAAGTTCTCTTGAACTTAATGCATTTTCTATGAAAATAACTTTATAATTTTCTGTACAAAATGACGTTCATGCCAAAATTTCAGTTCTTAAGCATTTTTGTGTTATCAGCATTGAATTATATAAACAATACTGTACATACAAATATACAGTACAAATGTAACAAATCCACAATTGATTGATGACAATTTTATCGATAAACGAAATGCAAAAGTGATATGAAGTGAAATTAGGTAAATGATTTGAAATTTGATGAGAATACTTTATTTGAACCTTATCTTTTTATTTTTATTTTTAATATTTTTTAAATCACTACACAATATTATACCTTAAGGGGGTGTTCTAGTCTACAGGGATGAGTTTTAGGTAACCTTTGAAGCTCCGTAAAAAGAAAGAAACCAATATTTTTACTGCCCATCATTTTATAAGTTATCTATTAGCATGAGAAAAATATATTTTTTTTAAATTTATTTCCACGAACTAACATCTGATGAAAAATTGTCACTTGACCATAAGCACGATTTCAGCCCTTCTAGCAATCTGAAAAAAAAAGATTATTAATCTAGAGGAATGTAGCAATGTCTAAAACTGCGGAAATGTCGAGGAAAAAAAATTTCACAAAATGGCGACTGTCTGAGAAAAAAATTATTTAACTTTTTTTAACTTTTCGAATATTTTAAAAATAGTAAAAATTGAAAATCGCGGATGAGTGTAGTTCCAGACTCAAAAAATTTCAAGTAAATCGATTCAGTAGAACTTGAGAAATCGTGGGTATCGTTTTGAAAAAGACAGTTTCGAGAAAAACGCATTTAAAGCTTTGCGTAAAAGCCGAGCCGGTATGGATGCCGAGTCAGCAAACCATCTATATCTCCGAAAATAAATTGAATTTTGAAAAATCCTCTTACAGACATATTTTTAAATAGTTAAACTTTAAAAATATGTAAAAAAAAGGATTATTCAAAATTCTAGACTAGAATAACCCCTTGGACTTTATTAATGTCTCGCACGACTCATTAGTCCTCTTCTTCTTCTTCTTCTTCATTAGCATTGCTGCTGATAGCTGATAGTTTCATCGATTTGGCTATTCGCCGTTGTCAATGTGAAAAAAACATAAGTCTTTTGCAAGTCCATTCTCTCCAATGCCGACTTTGTAGCAGGACGGCAATGATGAATTGTAGAATTCGGATCGTCGAGAGAGGACTTTATTTTTCAATTGGCTACTCAGTCAAAAGTAGCACCTGTTGGCAAGAGTGATTCTGCGTTAAATTTTCCGGCGGACATTGTTGTCGGTGTTAAACCAGCATTAGCACCAGCATTAGTAAACGAAATTATCTACGACTTCGAAGTTAATACTGTCAACAGTGACGTGGTAGCCGAGTCCCGAATGCCATGACTATTCTTGACAGGAGATATTTCGCCTTGTCCTCGTTTACTACCAGTCTTATACGCTTCGCTTCCTTATCCAATATGAAGAAAGCAGAGCTTAAGTCGCCTTTGTTTAGGTCAGTGACATCAATATCATCTCATAGAAGATTGTACATTTTCTTTGCAGCTCTGCAGCTCGTATTATTTTCTCTAGCAGTAGATTAAAGAATTCACACAATAAGGAGTCACATTTTCTGAAACCTCGTGTGGTCGAAACGACTCTGGGATGTTCTTCCGTATATTGGCGGAGTTTTTAGTTTGATCTGCGTCAGTTTACACAGCCATATTAAAGAATTGCGAGGATACCAAACTCAGATACAGCGTCGTAAGGGCAGTCACACAGTACACTCGATAGGCGATATTGAGGACGCTTATCCCACGATAATGGAGGCAGATTGCGGGATCCCCGTTTTTGTGAATTGTGCAGAGCACACTGTGCTTTCGTTGGATCATATACTATGAAGAAGCGTCGTTATTGATTTGTGAATTCGCGTTCGTCAGCTCTGAATACTTTGTTTTCACTGCAGTTAAGCGTCCGGTCTTGAAAAGTGTCTAATTTTTTCGTAGAATTTTCGGCCGAGTTCTTCATACTCACATATGTATTTCAGTCTCTCGCTTTTTCCGTCTCCAAATGCGTTTCCCTTCCCTCTTCAACTCACAGTATCTATCCCACTGTGAAACGGGCGGTATTTCTCTCCAACGCTCGAAATTTCTCATCGAAACTGCTCTTCATCTGGCATTTTGAAAACCAATTGTTTCTCTAGAGGCGGTACGTAGTTCTAAAGTTCCCTTATGTTACTAGTTGACGAATGTTCTCAGAGTGCGAGAGTTCAGGCCGAGTAGAAAAAAAATTTAAAACTTGACGGTAGTCAGCTGCCATTGCAGTACTCCTTGTGTTTCTTTCCAGGCGTTCTTTGATGCACCTTTAATAACTTCTTTGTCCATCTCAGCCTTTAAAATCAGCAGCACTTTTTTGTATATTTTTTTATTGTTTGGTCATATCAAATTATTGGATTCCAATAACTGTTTATTGAATTTGGAAGTAGAAACAACTTTCAGCTCCACTTCTTTAGTTAGTCGATATTATTTACTTAAAAGTCCTAAAAAAAATTTTAATACTTATTTTATCTATTCTCATCTATATATAAAGGGGATCCTTTTTGAGGTTCCCTACTTTTTAAAAGATAAGACACAGAAAATTCAAATTAATTGGGGAGTGTTTATTATAATTTGAAAGAACATTATTTGGCATTTATTTTTTGAAGATTATCTCTTTCAAATGTCCATCCGTTGAGTCCAATTTTCGTTGACTCGTTCGAGCATTTCGACTGGTGACTGGCGAATGACACGCGTGATGTTTTGCTCCAAGGTCTAAATGGAAGCGGGATTTTCCGAATAGACTTTAGACATTACATATAGGAAAAAGTCTAACGGTGTGATATCACACAATCTTGGTGGCCAATCGATCGGCCCAAAACGTAAAACTATCTGCTCACCGAAGTGTTCTTTCAATAAATCCATTGATTGATGCGAGGTGTGGGAAGTGGCGCCGTCTTGTTGAAACAAAATGTCGCGGATATCACGAGCTTCAATTTCAGGTATCAAATAGTCGGTTATCATGGCACGATAACAGTCGCCATTGAAGGTTATGTTCTCATCGGCATCATTTTTGAAAAAACATGGACCGATGATTCCACCGGCCTACGAACCACACCAAACCCTTATTTTTTCTGGATGAAATGGCAGCTCTTGAAACTCTTCAAATTGCTCTTTGTCCCAAATGCGACTATTTTGCTTTTTTGCTTTTTGAGCCAGAAATGGGCCTCATCGCTGAACAAATTTTGGCTCGAAAACGGCGGACCTTCTTGGAACTTTTCAAGAGCACATAGAGCGAAGCAATGTCGCTTGGGCAGGTGGAGCGGCTTCAGTTCTTGCACAAAATGTATTTTGTACACTTTCAATTTAAGATTTCGATCTAAAATGCGCCAAGTCGTTCCAAACGTCAGTCTGAGTTGCTGCGTAAGGCGCCAAATCGACCACGGTCTTCGTGTACACTCTCAGCTACGGCCGCTATATTTTCTTCACTGCGTGTCGAACGTGTTCTATTCGGTCGAATATTATCCAATAATGAATGCTTGGTTGAGCGAAGCGCCCGAAACATATTCTTTACAGAACGTGAATTTTCGTAATAAAGTTGAATGATTTGTAGACGTTGTTCAGGCGTAAGACTTTCCATGATGAAATGCCAAAAAATACTGAACAAAAATAACATGACAGCTTGACACGACTCACGCGTGATCTATCAAAGGAAGGCTATTGAAAAAAGTAACTCTACTTGGATTATCCTTTATAAAAAATTTATATTGGTCTGTGCACGCTTCAAAAGTTCAAAAAGTTCTGCACCGATTGATTGAGTTGAAATTTTAGCATGATATATAGTCTGCATCAAGGATTGGTTTTATCTATTTTGACTGACTTACACGAAGAAATCGTATTTATGCTTTGATTTGCTTAAAATTTGGTAAATGGGTAGCTTTTTGCTTAGATTAGTAGGAAAACTACTTCTACGGGTACTGTTCCGGGAAGTGGACCATGTACCACCTATTAGAAGTCTTATTTATGGTTCGATTTGCGTGAATGATGATTTCCAGGCTGTGAATCAATTTAATTGAGAAAAAATTGATTTATGCTTCGATTTGGTTAAAATTTTAGATGATATATCTAAATGGACCATGGATCAGGAAGAAATTTCAATTTGTTTAAAACATCTCTTTGCGGGAAAAGGATAACCGACAGAGAAAGACAAATTGCTTAATTAGAATTTTAATAACCCATTGCAACACCAATTAGAATGAAAATTGGAGAAAATACAGAAAGCCTTAACAAGTGTGGTCGGGTCAGCTAGTATATGTATGAATCTATATATGTGATCAGTTAAAAGGTAATTGATAACAGCAAATCACAAACAAAAAGGAATTAAGATTTCTGTTTGACGTACTAAATTTTAAGCCCCCGATCTAGACGAAGTGTCTACAGCGCATTCTTTAAATATTAAAAAAAAAGGCGTATACTCAAAATTTTCCATATTTTTTCTTAGTGCTTGGTTTTTGCCAAAAACTGTTTTGACATTTAAATTCATATGTTCGTCAAATACATTCCGCAAACATTCCAAGCAATTTATTTATTATATTCAAAGCTTTAAACAATGGAAATCGCATTTAAATGTTCAAATTATATTCTCAAGTGCTTGTATGTAGATACACTTAACCATCCACTTATGCTATTGATTTTGTGGTAAATAAAAATTCCAACATTTATGAATAATTTGAGTTTGATGAAATCAATCACGCTTTTACTGACACATCATCAATCTTCTTATCAGTTAAGGCGATACATAATTGAGTTGCGAAAAAAGTATTTTAAAGACAAAACAGCAATAAATACAATTCAATTTTTTTTTAATGGCCCTTTTGCCGAATTTCAACATTTCATTGTCAGTTTAAATTTAAATTTTAAACTCATCGGTTGTGAGCATTGAATGGTGGATAGAAAGTGTAGATAAAAAATAAAATAAAATTTGTATATAGTTGCATAAGGCTTGTTACGTAATAAAATTTGTTGTAATTTCAATTTACATTTATTAAAATCAAAAAAAAAAAGCATTTTAAATTTCCAACCAAATTTAATTACTAATAAAACTAACAAGTCTACAATAACATTATGTAATCTGATCGTCACAAATCTACACATAACGTGTCTTAAAGCATCACTTAACACAGCACAGACGCACACCACACCACTACTACCACACACCAATATCCACTTAGTTTTTCCCCCCACCACGCAAATTTTTCGCTCTCAACTCACCTTGACATTATTTTACTCTCAGCAAAAATCAAACGGCTAACAATATCGATTATTTTTACAAAACCATCGAGACAAAGCCAAGATCAGCCTCCTCACTCGTGGCCTTGTCTACACCCTCTTACAATCAGTCCACACAATCGAAACGGCTCGCACGTACACGCTGCGATCAGTGCGGTTATCATAACGTACCCATCATGGCACATCCCATCTCACCGTTAGTTCGTTCACAGACCAATTTGGAACTAGTCAGTACGGGTAATGTGCGACAGGCGTTGTTACCGACGATAGAATTGCCGAAAATCGAGGCAGAGAAAAGCAGCAAACATGAAAGGCAGGAGAAGTATTCGAATGGAACTTTGCAGAGCAATAATACGAGTTTGCAAACTTTACATGTCTCACGGCGGCCATCCTTGCTGCTGCAGGAAATACTGACGCAGCGGCCAACAGCGCTGTTACACGGCAAAAAGGAAGCTAACGGGCATGCGTCGAAGAGTCCTTACGGGTACAGGTTCAAGCATGTGCGGCATGTTTTTTTAATGTGTTTTTGATTTTGAAAATTTTATCGCAAATTTATTTATAAATCTCCTTTTTTTCATTTATTTATTTTGATCTTTCTTCTGCTCTACCACACTTTCTCATGCTCTTCATTCGCTTTTGTTGCTCCCCGTTTGGTGTACATGCACACTCCAGTCGATCTCTCGCGGATACCGCTGCCACCTCTATGGTTACCATCAATGCACATGGTGATCCCGAAGACCGCCATTATGCCGCGAAGCAGTCACAAGTCAAAAATCGTCGTAAGGGCAAGTAAGTAGCAGAGCGGAGCTTTTCATAATTTTTCAGCACATATTTAACTTAAACTTTTCTTCTTTTCTTTTTTTAGTGACGCCTTGAGTTCGGCGCTCTCTGCATTTTATTGCAAAATTCTGGTCTTAATGGGCGTTTGTTTGCCGATCACAGAGGTGATATCTAATCAGATCCCAAATTATGTATATCAAGGATTCTATGTTTATTTATATATGGGCAGTATACTTTTTGTTGCATTCCTATATGCGACAACCCTGCGAAATCGTACGCTCTTCAATGCGTTGAAAATTTTTCGTAAGTATTGCCTTCATTATATTCCTTTGCTCCTTTTAAATCACATATCTATTAGATGCTTTTGAGATGGTTATTGAGCCTCCACATTTTTACTTCATTATCCCATAAAGTCATATTTTGAGATGGATAGATAGATAGATAGTAAAGAGGATCTGCTCTATGGATTCAGGTCTACTCTATTTCTTTTCGAAACTGATCTTTTTCGGAATGTCGTCTCTATAGCGACCTTCCAACTTTACGATACCATATTTGTAGTACGATTTTTCCTTTGCTTCAAAATAGGACTCGGTTTCCGCGATCACCGCTTCATTCGACGAAAATTTCTTTCCAGCGAGCATTCTTTTGAGATATGAGAACAGGAAATAGTCGCTGAGGGCTAGTCTAGTCTGAAGAATACGGTAGATGCGGAAGAAACTTGAGGTCCAATTTATGTATTTTTGCCATCGATTTCACTGACTTGTGAGTGCATTGTCTTGGTGAGTCAAAACTTTCTTTTTCTTCAAATGCGGCTGTTTTTCGGCGATTTCGTCCATCAAACGGTCCAATAATGCTATGTAATGGTCGGTGTTGATGGTCCTTCCTTTTTCAAGGTAGTCAATGAAAGTTATTCCATACGCATTCCAAAATACAAACGCCCTAACCTTATCAGCTGACTTTTGCGCTTTTCTACGGTTTAGAGCGGGTTCATCGTGTGCAGTCCACTCGGATGGCTGTCGAATGGACTTCAAAAACTCGGGTTTATCACGCTTGAACATCTCCAAGCACTGCTCTGAATCATCAACTCGTCCTTGTTTTTGGTCAAAAGCGAGCTCGCGCTGCATCCTCCTTGCACAGAGCTTTCTCATACCCAAATATTCGTGAATAATATGATGGACACGTTCCGTTGATATCTTTAGAGTGTCTGCTATTTCATTAAATTTCAATCTTTGGTCATTAAAAATCTCTTGGTGGATATATTTGATATTTTCATCGGTAACAACCTCTTCTGGTCGTCCACTGCGCTCACCGTCTTCGGCGCTCGTCATCAAGCCAAGTTTTTACTTCAACTCCATTTTTTCCTATCAATAATCAATATTTTATCAATACGCTCAATCCATTTTTATCCATTTTTTCACAGTAACAAAAGTTGCTTCACTCAAATTGCTATAATTCACAAAGTAATGATCCGACAGCTGTCAAATTTACACACGCATCTTTTGAAGGTTAGGGCTAACGAAAAAATATTAATGAGTTAATTCTAGTAGTGCCAGAAATGTGTCAAGTCGGGGGATTCGCAATTGACCTGCTACGTCTGTAGGACATCTCCTCCTGCACCCTGTTCTAAGGTTCGATAGTGCAGTGTCTTTGTGGAGTTTAGTTTAACCCTTTTCGTAAACGGTATTACTCCGTAGGTTATGGTTGGTTTTACCATCATGGTATACATACATCGAGCTCCGAATTAATTGGTGTTGCATAGAACGTGATTAGATTATTATCTCTTGCGACACGGTAAAATTTGACTGATCTCGATAAGCGGATGCTGCTTTTTGAGTAATGAGTTTAGCTTCTCAACATCTGTAGCTTTAGATATTTTTATTACTGACCCGAAAGTATGAAACTTACTATATTCCCCGCTTCTGGTGAGCTACATATGAAGCAATCATGTTAGCTTCCTTTTCACTCCGTGTATTTGTTATTATTAACGCACTAATAACCTCTACTTTACTCTACTCCAGATGAGGAAAATAACAATGTTCATCTGAAACACAAAGTCACGCATTTCGGCAGTTTCTACCTACGTGTCGGCGCAATTGCCTTTGCCATCGGCACAATGGTTTATTCGGGCTTGGAGTTCGGGCAGTATTTTGAATTGAATGGCAAAGCTGGTTGTGGCGATGTCTTCATTGCAATCACACCGATTTGTCGTATGATACTTGCAATTGTCCAAATACAATTTATATTCCTCAATACAACATATATGGATATGGCTAGACATAAAGTGATCTGCCGTTTCGGGCTGATGCATATGGTTGCCACAAATCTTTGCGAGTGGTTGTACGTGTTGGTGGAGGAAACGAAGCATGAGATTTTTCATATTGCTCATCATGAAAATGAAGGAACCACAGAATCGATATTCTCTTCGTCTACCACACACGGAAGTAGTAATTGGGGTGATGTCAATGAATCGGTGCAGCATGTGCATCACAGTGTGGACAACATGAATAACACTATTTCGACAACAATACAAAATGTATTGACGAACATGACCGTGGCAGCAGCTGGTAACGCATCAGCCCATATGACAGTGGGTTGTACACGCACCAATATTATGGGCGCTTTGGTGCAAGAGGTAGCGCCATTCCTTTTCCCTTGCACAATCGAATATTCGCTCATCTGTGCTGTGATACTCTATGAGATGTGGAAGACTGTACGTTCCATTACGGATATTGACCGTTCCAGAAAGAGCTCTATCAAGCCATCACATCACAAGCCGGCAAATCATTTCTCAGTCGATTGTTCACAATCGCATAAGGGTCTCTTCTTCGGCATACTTATGATTGTAATGACAATTATATCGATGATCATGTACTTTGTACTGTACACACAACCTGGTTACGAGATGATTGCTACAAAGGAGGTAACCATTTGGGAAATCATTACCTACTTCATTTGTACAGCTGCCATAATTGCCGGTGGGTACTGATGCTGGGTGGTTCATGTATACGCAAATGATTGCAATTTATATGCATATTTTGTATTCTCTCGTAGGTCTTATACTTATACGCGATCTCAAATTTGTAAAAAACTCCAGCGATGATCATCATTCAATGGAATTGGATAATCATTTATTGATTGTTGCACAAACGGGCGTTTATCTCTACGGCATGTTCAGTATTTTAGGCAGTTACTTCTCCAAATGGGACACAGTGCCGGATCGTATAGAAGGTAAATAAGCAAAAACTGCAATCACTAAATCAGCTTAACCCCCGTATTTATTGTAACTAATCTGCTCGTTCCACCCAAACAGGCATTGTTGCTGAAATTCTCGGTTTGGCGGAAACCTCCCTGCAGACCATGTTCATCTTGCACGCCAGTCGCCGCCGTTGTAAAGGTGCGAAACAGGCGCGCCGTAAACCCGGTCGCGAGATTGTCACATTTTTACTAATTGTAAATATTGCAATTTGGTTCATCAATACACTGATTAAGGGTCGTGCCGTTTTTCGTGAAACGAATCTCGTATTCTATGGTGTATGGGGTTGGACTATCATCACGCATATATCTATGCCGCTGGCAATATTTTATCGTTTTCATTCGACAATATGCCTTTTCGAAGTTTGGAAAATCACTTACAAAGCGAAGGCGCATTGAATAAAATAATGTTTTATATTTAATGTTTCACACATACATTCACCAAAATTAACCATTCAAATTAATAAATTAAATTAGTTAGAAATGTTTATTATTTAGTGTTTATTTTATTAAATATATTTAATTTACTCTAAATATTTATATACATATTTATTTTTAACCTTTAGTGAAAGTATTAAAGATTGTTATTACTTACATGCAGTATTTTTCTATAAAACGATAATGTACACATATACACATAATGAATACATACTACTTTCGAAATAAATAATTTTCATGTAGTTAATAAAAGCAGATTTTAAGATTTATTTTCTTTTGTCTTCTTACTTACAAGTGGCTCCTTGATGGAATAAATTTCAGGACGATTATAGACGAATTGCCAATATCGTTTTTTTTTTCTTTGCATGCAAGTTATCACAACCGACAAACAACGACGAAAGTATTAGCGGAAATAATAGCTCTGATTTGCGATTTCCGGCTTCCAAACGGATGGCGCATATTCTACTACATTAATTAGTTGGCTTATTAATACAAACCTGTATGATTAAAAATCACTAAATTTTTTTCAGATTTTTGCCACAACACTTCACTTTTAAATTTAGTTTAAAATATCGCTATTTATACACTTTAAAGCAACTTACATTCTGATATTTAACAATCGTAAGAAACCTGTATAAAATGGCGCGCTAGGAAATGCCAAACTTTGTCAAAATTAACACAGGGTGACACAAAATCTCTGCAAAAACATCTTTAAGCGTTTATTTTGATGTCAAGAAAATGTTCAAAAAATTTAGGTTTGCGTTCCCAGAGCTGTTTCCATTTCTGAAACAATTTTTATAAAATTAATAATTAATTTTCTTATCAAAATAAATTGGACGTACTGAATTCATTGTTATAATTTCCACCCAAACAGGGAATTTAAAACAGTGTTGCTAACGCTTGAGAATACAATTTTTATAAATTAAACGCTGTATAATAATACAAAATCTTTTATTTATAAATAATTTATATGAATTTTGTTAATAATTTTTGCATCATGAATCTACAAAAAAAATCATAAGCCACAACTATTGCTCACAAATTCTGTAGATATTTTTCATGCTTAAAGTGAAGCAACACTGTTCCCAAGCGACAGTCATCTTTTGTTGCAAAATTTGACATTTTGTTGTTCGTCTACAAATTGATGAAAGGATTGTGGAATTTTGTAATTTTAATTTTATCCGCGCAGTTATAAACTGCGAAAAACATCAATTTCATTGTTTTCAATTAAATCGTTCATCGACAAATACAAACGAAAAGAAGATGGAAGTCGACGAGGATGACTTCGAGGTACCAACTTCAAGCAGTAAAGGCGAAAAGAAACGCTTTGATGTTAAAAAAGTAATTACACACAATTAAATCTTGAAATTCATATTTATTAAAATATGTCTTTGTTTAATTTCTAGTGGAATGCTGTCGCTTTGTGGGCATGGGGTGAGTAAATACATATAAGGAAACCATTATTTGTTTAGTTTAGTCTCATTTCGACATAACCTTGATAAAACCTTAATAAAACTACAATAAAATTTTCTACTTCCAGACATTGTCGTAGACAATTGCGCTATTTGCCGTAATCATATTATGGATCTATGTATTGAGTGTCAAGCAAATCAGGCGTCTGCTACCAGCGAGGAATGCACTGTGGCATGGGGCGTTTGTAATCATGCCTTTCACTTCCATTGTATCTCTCGTTGGCTGAAGACTCGACAGGTATGCCCATTGGACAATAGAGAATGGGAGTTCCAGAAATATGGCCATTAAATGGTATTTGAAAGCGCAGCGTTAATGTAGAGTTCCGAACATCGTATTTCAATTTAGAAAGGAAAATGAAGGCTTGCATATGATTTATAAGATTTTTGCTCTTAAGTTACAGCGTTTTTTTTAGTATATTATTATTTATGAAGAAATAATTTGTCAAATTGATTGCAAAAAAAATAAAAGGATTTCTATAAAACAAATGTAAACAAAAATTTATTTTGATGAGATGTATGTAGGTTGTTGTTAGAGCGGTTCACTTATGTAGGTGTTTGTAGAGCCGATGAGGCTGCATGCGTTGCTATGCATTTTAAAGCATTCACTGCGTGAAATAATAGCAATTGATTTAAAATTTCCACAAATATCGTCCTGACATGGACTGATTTTACCCACCCCTAGCCTTGGTTAGCTAGTCTCTGCAACAAACACAGGAGGGGTCATCCGAAATGTACAATATGTATATTTTGAGCGTGCAGAAAATTTGTTGGAACTCTCAAATTCGTCTTTTAGGAATTAATTTAATTTAATTTAAATCTCAATATCTAAAACACCATTTTTCTTGTATTTTGTTGTATAATCATTTATTTCTTTTCTCTAATGTATACAAATATTGAATTAAACTTTATTTAATGCATAAAAATATCAATTAAAAATAAATTTAATTTAAACTAACATTAATTAAATTGAGATGAGCGTCTTATGAACGATGATACCGATTTAAATGAATTATAATTACGAGCGCAAAAAAATCTAAGTTTTTACAATTATTTATATTGCAGATTAACTTAAATTAAATTTAATTGTATGTATAGGTGTATTGACGAAGCGTAAACATTTGAACTAAACATACTAATATGTTTCTATGTATATGCTAAACTCAGTAATCAATATATTTTTTGTAATTGAAATGCACATCCATTGGCATTTTATTTAAAAAGAAATTTCTATTCAACTTTGCGTTTTATTATGTTTCAACTTCATCGCTTAACATGACAAATTTTCGCAAGTTTGTAATTATGTTTTTTTCTTTTTGTTTTAGTAATTTTATCACTCATATCTTTAATTTAATTATTAATTATTTAGTGCTTCGCAGTTTTTTTTTTTTTTTTAAATAAATTTACATTCATTATATTATGCTAAATTATGCTGTTATTAGTTGTTAAATATTTTTTTTGTTTTTCTTTTTAATTATTAATAATATAAAGAACACAATATTTGTAGTTTTTCATATTTACATATCAGTTGCGCCATCTTCATCCAGTTTTCGGTTTTATATATATATCTTTTTTTAGGCTCGATCCAAGGAAAAATATAATTGCAGTTTTACTTAAAAACATGACATAATACGCGCTTGAGTTGTAATTTCTTCAGTGTTTGTTATGCAACAATTTTGATGCCATAAATTGCATCCAAGTCGCCTTTTTTAAAGCTCAAACAACTTTTCGCCATATTGAACTGTCGGTAAATGCGCATGTTTTTTTTTTTTTATCTTAAAAAAAGGAAATTAAACTAACTGCAAACCTTACGCACTATATATCAAGGACTTTTTTTAAATAACTTAATATTTTATTGAAATTTACAGTGCAATTTTAACTCCATTTTTTTCTTTTTACAGAACACCAACGCAGAAATATGCAAAATTTCATATATTTTTTTTTGTTTCTCACACTTTTCATTTTGTTTTCGTATGATTTTCGAATTTTCCCACTATTATTAAGTTTGTATTTTTTTAATATTAAGATTAAAATTAAAATCTGCTTAAACAACCGATTTTTAACGCTCTTAATAGAGCTTTTACTTAGACTCAGCTGGATTTTGTTTTAACTGTTGGTTCTTTATTTGAACGTGTTTTTATTTAATTTTTTTTATTAATATTTTTAACTATACATGATTTGCATTCGATTGATTTCTATACGTAATTTCTTAACATTACTTGAATTACTTGTATTTGCTGTATTAGGATTTTCGCTATTTATATATTTTGCTGTTGTTTTTGTTATTCTACCTCTATTTTGTTTCATTGTTTCCTTATTAAAATATATATCAATATTATTATTATTATAAATATCATCTGAGTGTCTACAATTAGTAGCAAGCGATTTGTGGCCACTTTGCTTCTTAATGCATTTCTCGCCAAGGTTGTTTTGGTCGTTAATATTGTTATTGTTGGTGTCGTTTTTGTTGAATTGCCCTGAACACCCATATTCGTAGTTTTTATTGCTGATGCATTTATTATTGTTATTGTTATTATTATTATTATTATTATTAATGCGTTTATTATCTATGTAATTATGTAATGCAGCATTGCTACTATAAGTCAATTCATTTTTATGATTTCTACATAATTTTATACATTTTTCATCTGCAAAATGAAATAAGAGAATGGAAAAAATATATATATCAACATCAATCATACGCATCATTCATACAGAATACTTGCATACAAGCATGGATTTTTTATGAAAATAAAAAGGACAAACAAAAAATAATCTACAAACTTTAAAACATTTGACCTACTGCCCGTATTAGTAATAATTATTTCAAATATCTTTCTTGTTCTTAAACATAAACGAAAAAAAAAACAAATATTCAAATATATTTCCCGTTCTTAACCATAAAGAGGAAAAAAACAAGCAGCAGCAACAAAATTTAAAAACGAAAATATTAATTATAACGGACGTACAACACGCTTAATTATTCAATAGTGATTTATTTGAATCATTAGATGCCTTATTTCAATTTTATTTTAGTTAAAGTAATTTTTTTTTTTTTTTTGTTAATTTTATCTTGCTTAAGTGACAAAATGCATGCCTGCAAACAGCCTGGGGAAATACGCAATTATTTTTTAGGCATTTAAATTTAAATAATATTTGAGGTTGTTAAAAAGGTTGCGCTAAATTTGATAACAAGAGAAAATACAATAAAAGCAAATTTATTATTTTTAAACAGAAGTTCGTTCGGGTGTCTTAAAATTTGGTGTAAATTTAAGCAACATCGATTCAAATAAACCACTACTGCGTTAATCAGTTTACATATTACAAATTTGGACCTTTACAACTTTAGACAATATTTATTTTCCTTTCATGTGTGCTTTTTCACCTATGTGATTGTAAAAACTTTTCGAAATGCATAATATTTGCTTTTTACAATTAAGTATAACTTAAGCGAGAGTATTCCTTAACTATATATGTAACCTAAATATCCTACATTTTTTATTTCTATTTTAACCTCACTTTTGACCCTAATTTTTTAATTATTTATTTAGTTTTTTTTTTTTTTTAAATAAAATTTGGATTTTAAATGCTTCTAATAAAAAAAAGAACAACTAATAACATTACCACACAAAACAACAACAGTCACAAACTATACAGATTCAAATTTCAATCATTTTGCAACAACAGCTCATTATGCGAATTCAATGTAATGATGTGCCCTAACGCGCCTGGCGTTTGCAACAGCAGCACCACCACCACCACCACCATTCAACCAAGAACACAGCCACAACTATAGCGATAGTAGACGATGTCTTATCACTGCTCGAAGCGTAACGCAATTTACCATGATGACCCGCAAAGAAAGAAAAATGAAGGTCAATTCATGAGGAGATCAGTAGCTTTTTTAACCATCACAGTTGCACCACCCACCAATGTGCCAATGCTAGACATTGCCGATGCCGCAGCCGCATTGGGTACTGTCGTTGTTGTGGTCACATTATGTGCGCGTATTGACGCATTCGATATCGTCGAGCCATGACCGGTAGTGCCTGTTGTCGTGATCGCACTGGCGGCCAATGTCAACGTATGACCGCTAATGTTGCTTAAATTGCGTGTGAAAGTTGGCGGTGGCAGTAGGGCGCATGAGCCGAATGTATGTTTCGGTACGCTTGCCTGTGAGAGGAATAATGGTGGTGCACCAGCAAGCGTTGTTGTTACACCATTCAAATTGCTGGCCTGCACAGCAGTTGATGTCGCCTTTGATACGCCTACGTTAGCAACAACACCACCACCAGTGAGCGTTTGCTGCAAAAAAGTATTAAAGCTAGGTTGTTGTTGCTGTTGTACTGCAGCGGTAGACGGCATTGACACTGTGGTGATCTGCACGTGTTGTGGCAAATGTGTAAAGGTTTTGTGTTGCAGTAGCGGAGGTGCTACAACAGTATTTGGTGTCAACACCGTTGCAGTTACGGGGACATTGGGTGTCAACGTAGCAGCAGAGAATGCTGTGAGCGGTGCAAATGGCGTTGGAGTTGCCACGGTAGACGCTGCAGCAGTAGTATTTTGCTCATGTCGCTCTTGTTTTGCATGCTGCAATGGTAATGATGTCGACACCGAAGCCGTCGAACAGGCTGAGGCAAAAGTTGAATTGTTAGATGAACACGTACTCGAGTTTGAATTCGAGTTGGACTGTGGGGAAATCGCTGCCTCGGTTGGCGCCATTGAGGATGATGAGTGCGAGGCGTTTGCCAACAGTGAAGCGTTCGCACGTGTACTAATGCTTGTATTGGCACTGGCGCTGGCACTAGTTTGCGGTGTTACAGCAGTCGATGGTGTACTGGTGTTGGTGGCATTTGATGCAATCGACTCACTCATATCGCCAGCTTCATTTTCATTGTCATCACACTCTGCACTACTGCCGCTTGTATTGAATGTTGTGCTATTCAGGCTAGCATTCGCACTAGGAGCTGGAATGTCGATTGTGTGCGTCTCATTGCCAAATATTAAACGTAGCCGCTTTTTCTGTGGCGTATGTACAACACCACCGTTAATATCAGATGGCATGACCTTTGGACTGGACTGTGCCGCTGGTATACCCGGCATTGTTGTCGACGCATCTGCCGCACGAGTATGCAATACTTCATTAGGGTTGTCATTATCGGCAGCACCATAGCGATGATGTTGTCGATGACGACTACGATGCCGATGATGATGATGGTGGTCTTTGGCTTTGTGGCGCTTCTTACGTTTCAGTGGAATGCCGTCAAACTCGCCACCATTCTCAGATATACCTTCCATACGTAGAATCTCGTATTCGACAGGTTCGGCTGAATGTGATGAGGCCCGACTAAAAGAACCGTTAAAACTGCTGCTTTCATCGCTGAGGCTTGTACCAGACTCGATAACCTCATCGAGTATGGGTGAGCGTTTCATACGCAAAGTCAGCTTTAAACGGCGTTCTGGTGTCTTCATCATCGTTTCCACGGCGGTGGCAGCAAATGCAGGTGTCGTATCTCTTTCTTGCCTATCTAATTTCGCAGACAAACCATTATCAGCGCTACTAGTACCATTGCAGACATTGCTATCAAATAATTTATGCTCTTTATTTTGCGATGATGTTCGTTTGCGGGTTGATATAAAATTTGTTGACATTACAATGTTATCTGATCTCGTATTGCCACGTTGTTGTGTTCGACGTGTTATACGCTGACCATGGGTATGAGATGCGTCTCGCGTAAAGAACTCCTGAGCCAATTGCTGTGTATGCTTTGCACTCAAAGATGCTTCATCGAATGATCCTAACAAGTTTTTTCGATAACTAGGACTAATACTATTTCTATTATGAACATCGTCATCTTTTAAGTTAGAGACATCCGGTTGTGTTGTTACTGAATAGTGTCTGTTAGCCGGTAAACTATCACCAGCACTTTTCAAACACTTAGTTGTATCATTATTATCACTACTATTACTACTACAATTATTACTAAAACTACCGACATTACAACTACTGTTAGTACTATAATCATTACGATTCGTATGCGCATCAGTGGCAGTTGATTTCACGTCCACGCCGTTATCCGACTCGCTGACATCACTATGATGTATTGTAAACTGATGTTGGTTATGATTGCGCAGTATACGGCCACCGCTGTTGTTGGCCAAAGGAGCGTTTGCGGTGGCACGAGTCAGTCCATTGCGCGTGCGTATTTTTTCAGGTCGCTGGCTTTCGCTATTTTTAATTGTTGCAACAGAAACGGAAACACTCTCTTCTTCTTCTTCGTGGCTGTGGCTTATTTTTTTACCATTCGCTATGTCATCTATGCGTAGCTTCTTTTCTTCATCACAAAACCCTTCAGCCACTGTTTTCAAGTCATTTGTTTCTCTCTGTTTACTATCTTCGGTCTCGTCCAAGCGTGCTACAACTGCAGTTCGGGTATGTCTGCTAATACTACTGCGTGTAACATAGCCGCAAGGTTTGTTGCTCGTGTTGGCTTTCTGTAAAGCATTTCCAACACACCTTCTTATTGTACGTCGTGACACGCTTGTGGCTGCGCTAGATTTTGGTTCGGCAGCAGCACTCATGGCATTATCTTTCGCAGCTGTACCAGTACTACTCAAACGTGTCACAGCTGTAGCGGCACTGACAGGCTGTTCATCTGCGGAACCTGAGGAAATAGTGCTGCTGGTGCTATTAACCCGTGCTGATTTTCGAAGTGAATCTCGACCCACATTAAAGCCATTACCACAACCTTTAGTGGTGATGATCGCATCAGCGGCCTGTTTGGCATTGTCGTCTTGATGGTGGGTATGGTGTGAATGATGGTGATGACGTTGGTATGTATTAGCCATGATCATTTCCGCATCGTACTTTGTCATCCCTTTTTGGCGTAGTTCCTTCATGGTTAGTGGTGTCACTACCACAGTTGGTTGTTGTTTCTTCATATTTTCAATATTAACACCGTCAACGACATTACTTGATTCACCTTCTACCTTCTTTGCAGGTTGTGCACCAGCAGAGCTTTCAGTCATGGTGGCAGCACTTGTTGAACTAGAGCTGACATCAATGTGCGTTGAATTGGTCGAATTTGCTCTACTTTTAATACGATTTATGCGATTGTCTGTTTCACGTAGGCGATAACCGCCACTGACAGATGTATCATGTGAGTTTATACCAATTACACATGCGCCACTTAAACCCAACGCCAAGGCACTTGCGTCGCTGCCTGTATGACCATTCTGAGCTTTACCAGCAAAGGCTCCCGTTCCACGACGTTCACATGTTTCACACTCACAATAGCAATTTCCATCACCGAAGAAGTCCTCACCATAAAAACATGTGATTTCTTCGCCAATTTCGATATCTCGTAAAACCTTAACACATGCAGTATCGCGGCCAGTTGCCACGAATTTACAATTTGCGCGACAATCATGATTTATGTAGGCAGCGGGACCAAGCCAAAGCTGGGCACAGTTTTTTCTACAACTGTACATAACTGAAAAATCATTTTTCCCTGTATGCAAGAGTGCTGCCTCCTCAGCTTCAGACAATTCCGCTATACAACCAACAAGACATTCGATTTTGTCATTCTTTGACCAACGTTTTGTTGAGCTGATCTTCGCACCCTTTTGCCCTTCAAGGGAATAACGATAACAGGCCTCAATCATAAAACCACTGTCCTTATCAAATACACGCAAATAACGTATTATCTAAAATAATACAAAAAAAAAAGAGTTTAAATTCTTCAAATTTAAGTTACAAATAAAAACAAAAATTTATAATATTTAGAAAATGGACTTACATGATCGTGTAGGCGTTTAAATGTAATTTTATTTTTACTTTTGAAACTTCGCGGTATCCATGGTCCATTGAAAATTCTTTTAACAGCCACTTCATAATTTTGCGTACCAATAAAATCATCTACAATAGACTTCAACTGCGCACTGTCGACTTTGAGTGGCCGATATCGTATATTCATTTTATGTGTTTGAAACCCCAAATGTGGATCCAGTATCAATGAAGTCGCTAAATCATCATTCTCGGAGAGTTCCTTTGGTGTCATACCTGTCGACTGTGAAAGCCGTATGACACCGCTACCGGCAGACCCATTTGTAATACCATTGCTTCCTAACTGATAACCGTTGGTAAACGCATTATATGTATTTTGATGATTGACGTGGCCATTGGAACCGCTACCACCGCCGCCATTACTATGAGTAGACATTGAATGTGATTTATTAGAAATATGATGATGATGATGATGGCCGTTGTTATGTGTGGAATGATGGTAACCAGAGGTACTGCTGGTGGTGGAGGTGACCGTGTTGGATCTAATATTGCTGCCAGAATCACCACCACCACGTCGTTGATGACTTGATCCAACAACCATTGTTGTTATACTCACTGCTTCTGTCGCTGACGCCAACGCACCGGCAGAAGCACAACAGTTAACAGTCACTGTAAATAGGCACAATGAAAACAATAACAAAAATTTAGTGTCAATATTGTAAGATTTTGATTATTATAACTAGTTGGCAATCATGGAGTTATTAATAAACATTTTATAAAACAAATCAAAAATTTATCACACCTTTGTAAAAGTACCTTTAAGCGTTATTGCGCAATTCAAACAGTTTTCGAATTCCACAAATTCCTATTGCATAAATGACACTTTTGAAAAGAAATTCAATTGATTTTTCCAAATAATTACAAAATCTTCATACAAACTCAGTGATTTTCCCTAAGTTGTCAGCCCAGTAAAACATAATCAAAGCTACTGGTACAACGAAATATAGAAATCTATTGACTTTTTACAAAATAACACACACTTTCACTAAATTTCCTTCCGACTTAACGTAGTTTATTTTTTAATAATAATTCTTAAAAATTTCGTTTAAACATTCAAACATCAATTTTATAGCATTGTAGAAATAACATGCCTGTTTTAAGCTTTCGAAAAGAAATATAGTGGCAGCTACGATTTAATGGGATCTTTGAAAAGGGCCAATTTTCTGGGTTTATCAATTCAGCAAAAAGTGCGAGTGAAACATTTATATTAGCGCACGCGAAATGTCGCTACACCGAGCAGCGCTGTCGCGACCTCACATCAGCTGTCGGAGCCGACCTTTGCTGCCACCATTGCAATACCCGCATGCTTCCCTGCCATTTTTCAACAGCAATAGCTGGAAAACTGACTTTTATTTTGCAACGAGCATATAATCCGAAAAACTCAACATTGTCGTTTTATATTGGTTTGATAAACCTTTAAATAACAGTTCATAACACTATACCGAAAAAAAAAAATTCCGAGTTAACTTTCCTTCAATATACTTCAATTATCACTGACAGCAATATGTGTACTCTTGAAGACAAAGGGAATATGCACTTTACAAAGTCTACACCGTATCAAGTGTATAGGCGGAAGTGGGACAACACTATAAAACCATATAACTGGAAAAAATGACCAGCCAGCGTCAACATCGAAATTAAGAAAATACAAGAAAAAAAATCCCTCAAGAACGTAAAAAGTTGAAAAAAAAATATATATATATATAATTTTCCATCCGTTTTCCAATAAATTACCAATTTATTTTCCGCAAGAATCCAACTCCCATATATTTTCAATTCTTGCCGACGTGTTTTTGAATGATCCAATTCGAAAATTTTAGCCTTTAAATTTTTTTCACCCAGTTCTACCTTACGCTTTAACTTTTCTGACTGCTGTTTTGCT
Source organism: Neoceratitis asiatica (assembly GCA_030068015.2). NCBI lineage: Eukaryota > Metazoa > Arthropoda > Insecta > Diptera > Tephritidae > Neoceratitis > Neoceratitis asiatica. Next base: position 34,696,505 of record CM061525.1, on the reverse strand, counting down.
GTCTAGCCGTTTATGCTAGCGAAGTGCTCCGCGAGCGAACTCTCGCGCACAAAACACAGAAGTTTCAACTTCTTTGTTTTCGCTTTCCTCACGCCATTACACCCTCTCGACAAATTTTTCTTTTTTTAACCACTTTCGGTTTCGACTTTTGATAAAGATAAGCTCAAATATTGCTGCGTAAAAATCATAAAAAAATATATATTAATCCTGAGTTCACGTTCACTTCACAACGAATAAAAAAAGAAACAGAAACCACAAAAATTCTTAGCAGCGTCTTTGCCTTCGTTGTAGTTGTCCTCGTTCGTCGCCGCGATAATAAACTCGTACCGAACCAAATATTGTTTGCGAGTATAACTCTATGGGCACACTTACGATATTCCATTGTTATGTTTATAACTATTGGAGTTAACCCAAATTATGCGCGTGGGGTCAGCATTAACACATTTGAAGAGAACAATATGTGTTGTAGTCTTAGGAAAACTAAAAGTTTTTTAAATGCTTTTCCATGCAATTTTTCAATAACATTATTTTTTTTATTTAATTTTTTTTTTGAGCTGGATCAGGCAATATTTTATATTTTGCAGAGTGAAAAAATTACAACTGTCTGAGCGGTGGAAGTTGTAACTAGTATAAAAACCACAAAGTTTTCTCAACAGACTTCTTTCCACACACCTTGGTTTGGATTGGGTCCGAACTTGCGACATCCACAGCCCGAACCAATAGTTAAAGCATTAGGGAACGTGTGCACTGAGTTAAATCTCTCATGCCGGAATTAAAACGTTGACTGCCAACTACGAGATAACTCGTAGATTGCGATCGTGTCTACGACGCCAACTTGGAGTTATCTCGTCCTGTGTTTACTTGTCAGTTTTGTGTAGCTACGAGTTAACTTGAAATATAGAAGTGCTAATATCGATGTTTGGCTTCTAGGAAAAGATGAAAAAATCAAGGGTGGCTTGCATGAACAGAAAATTTATTAAAAATCGAACAAAAAACAATTTCATCACTTTTTTTTTAATATTAATCTAAATTTAAGAAATAAAATAATATTTTATTGATTGCGAAACTTCTTGAAACAATATTCCACACAGAGGGCTGGCGTCTCATTACAGGCTGGACAGAAGTAACGAGTTTCTCGCGTTTTTTTTGCTTGGGAACATATACGGCATGGCTTCGTCGGGCGCTGTTTTTTTCGATTGGTGGTAGACTCTCTAAATAATGAAGCTCTTGCAATCTAATTTTTTCCGAACTGGTTGGATTTCTTCTCCGATCAACGCGATTACGAATTCTTCTCTGAACTCTATCAGTTTTAGAAGAAGTTACTCTGTGAAAAATTTTGTGAGCATTGTGTATGTATATATCTATAATATGTAGTGCATTCTATTTGGACCATCTAATAGTCTTTCTTAGAGATGATCGGTCAATGCCAGACATTCCATTATTATAATCTCGTATTATATTCGGTTTGATAGAAATTTTTCCATTCCGATTGGTTACCTCTACCATTTAAACAGCATGCTTGTTTGAAATGGTAAGAACATCTCGTTTGTCGTTCCATTTGCATATAGTAACAGGACCATTTTGCCGCCAAATGCACTCCACTTTTTTCAGTTTACGTTTTACCACATCTCTGGGTTTCCTTTTCTGTTTTTCGTGTATTTAGCAGTTTTGTAAGAGCAACAGAATTACAAGAAATTAGCCGCGTAAACCGTGTATCCTCTATCGAGATGGTTCTCAAGTAAATGTAGAACAACGTCAGTAGTGTGACCTACATTGTTTTCAGTTTCCTCAGATTTTCCGCTGTAAATCTTTATTTTTATTACGAGGCTGTCGCAGTCGCATAGTTCATACAGTTTGATACCATATTTGTGTTTTTTAATTTTTATCTATTGGCGGAAAAACAATCTTCCCCGCCATAGCATCATGGATTCGTCAATATAAATATTTCTATCTGGTACACAGATTTCACGCATAATATTATTGAAATGATTTAGTATTGGTCTCACCTTGTATAATCTGTCGGCAGATGGTATTGAGTTATCAACCAACTGTTTACATTACATACCTTGTTTGTGCTCCAGTAATGTTCAATTGATTGAAAAGTCCATGGTCCCATTTGCAACAAAAGTCCAATGAACACTTTCATTTCTTCAGCATTGACGTTTTGCCACTTTGATAACCTAGTAGATTTTTTTATTTCTCGGCGCAGTATATACATAAATTAGTTTGTTCTACCAGTAATGCAAGAAACTTATCCGAAAAAAATAGGTCCACCAGCTTTTGTACTGTAAAATTTTATGTATCCAATTTTACACCAACATTTTCTTGGAAAATATCTGTCCTCAAACCATCATTCGCCTTTGATGTTGTTGCTTGGAAATCATGGTCATTATCTTCTGGTTCTGGATCAACTTCCGGTTAGAGCGCGACTTCATCATCACTATCACTTGAATTCTTAGAAGGTTCATAACTATCGTCGACTAACTGTCGTTACTATCCTCACCAAAAATCTCGTCGATTTCTGAATCGCCTTGATTTGCGTAGCACTCCATTTTCTCTTGAGTTAGTGGTCTTTTCCTGCCCATATAGGGTTTTTGATAATTTAGTTATGACAATAATTATAAAAAAAAGAGACACAAATATGCGCACTGGACAATATCTGAAATACTATTACGATAGGTCGATACATGTCTGCGAGCGAATTAAGGAATTACGAATTAACTCGTAGTTGGCTTCCGCGAAGAGATTTCTGTTACAGAGGCCAACTACGAGATAATTCGTAAGACCTTTCTTTAAAAAACGAAAAAATCATTTTTTTAAATTTTAATGAAAACTATGCACTAGAAATAGAGTTTTTAATAATATAATGTGATTAAATCGAATTGTAATTTTTGGCCAGGTTTTTTAAAATTGCCGCGGCAGTCAACGTGTTAAAATGAGCATGACTAAAATGTTTTTGAATAGACATTTAAGATAGAGTTGATCTCAATATCAACTGACAAAAATTTCAATGTCCTAGTTGTCCTAGTTCAAGAGCTACAGAATGCTGCGTATATGCAAGGGCAATGGTGTTGTAAATTTAGATACAATTTGATTTTTTTTTTTCAAATGCCATTTGAGGATTGGAACACAAAAGCACATTGCATTTGCTGTATTTAGAGCTTGGAAACCCAGTGCTGCATAGCCTACATCTGCCTCTTGTTCCCCATTCCGGCCAATTATTATAACCATAAAATCGTAGGGATTTTGCAGGACCTGCAACATATGCTCTTTTATTGGCGGTTGATTCAGATTCAGAACCCGTAGAAGAAGCTGATGATGATGGAGTCGATGGAGAAGTTGATGGGATTTCTGAATTATGAAGGAAATCAACTTGCATATTATTAGCTTATCTGCATCTTCTTCTTCTTCACTTCTCGTCAACATTTACAAAATTATTTCAGACAAACCAAATAATATTTTCATGACGGTTTTTTTTTAAATTTTCTAACCCATCTTTATTTAGTTGTTGAACTTGGTTTTAGGATGATTTAGGAGGATTAATAATTTTTAATGAACAATTAATAATGAATTTGTCAAGTCCGCTCTCTGAACACGTGCACAGCTGACTACCAACTAATTATCTGTCAGCTTAAGGGGTTATGCCACTTTAGAGGGCCACAAAACAGGCCTTTTTTGAGATTAAATAAATCTGATTTTTGACAAAAGGAATTTATTATATATTTAATTAACTGCTTATAACTATTTTTAAGAAAAATTAATTTAAAAATGGCGGCTCTACAGCTTTCTCCCTAGGATGTCTCCATTTTTTCGGGAACCACGGCCGGACACACAGCGCTCCTGTAATTTTTTTATTTTAATAAGTTGTTGAACGGTTTCCGCTTGTAAATAGCAATAGCTACAGAAGTACGCAGGATTTTTTCAATATATGTACATATGCATTTTTTACAAAATGGCGGGTCTCTAAAGGAAAAAGTAACAATTCGGACTAAAAAATTGTTCGAAATTTTTAATAAAACAAAACTATGCAAGATAAAAAAATCCTACGTGCTTCTGTAGATAATATATTTCTGAAGATGTTGTCAAAATTTCAAGTGAATCGGTTGTAAATTTATTGAGTTATGTTTCCGGCCAACTTGAAAAAAGCAGTTTTGAGATAAACGTGTTTAAAGTGTTGAGTATGCCTTACTGACTGAAACAGACGCTTCAACTAGAGAACGAAAATGGGGCATTTAGAAATTTTTATCTGTCATAATCTTGCGGGTTGACATTTTTGAGACCATAATGTATCATTTGAAAGTATTTAGAAAAAATCCATTTTCCGCAAAATTCTAGAGTGGCCTAACCCCTTAAACAACACATGGGGCTACATTTTTGCCAAAGGTTCAAAGAAAATTATGTAAAATAGCGGTACTTAGACGCTCATAAACACAATTGGGGTATTCTCTTTGTCTAGGAAATGCATGCTACGGTGCACGGATAGGAAATTTTTCCTATTCGTGCAATGGCGCATCAAAACACATGCAAAAAACATATGGTACGATAGGAAAGATATGCTATACCAAAATTTATATATATATATTTATTTCCCACAGCTAGCAAGAATTAAAATGCAACCCTGTGAAGAAAAAATAACCTTGTGCTTGTGTCATTGTTATTGTTTCACTTGAATATGTCAAAATTTTGCAACGGGGGCGCTCTCGATCTCTAGCACAATTCCATAGGAAATATTTGCATAGTATGCATTTCCTAGACGAAGAGAATACCCCTAATGTTGCATATACGCAACATCGGGCTTGAGAGGGTTAATTTATTGTTGCTCTCACTTTTCTTCTGTCTACATATTCACGACCAAGTGTTCAGAACTTCTGTAGTCTTAAACTTGTCGCTATTTAGTTGTTTTTGTAATAATTTAGTAGCAAATATTGTAAGAAGGCAACGCCTTTTTAATTATTATTAGGGAAAATTACGTTCGTTCGGCGGGCTCAACCGTAATTCCTATAGGTTTTTTCATTTCATTATTCAATAAGAATATTTAGTTTTTTTTTTAGCTGGATCAGGCTGTTTTTTTTTAACTTTTTTATATATAGGTTATGTTTTTTTTTACCTATTACCATTTCACAAAATTTGGTGCAGGGTCATCCGGGGCTTCGCGCCGCTAATACAAATTTGTTATTCCTTTTTATCCCAAAATTTGCTTATTCGATTTACTTGAAATTTTGTATATTGTTAGCTTTTTACATAAATTATTGTCCAAATTAACATAGAGAACACTATTTCTGCCTGGAAGTGGGTCTACAACCGAATCAAAACATCTTATTATGTTATGGTTCAATTTACTTGAAATTAATTTCTCTCCAGAAATTGGACCAGATACCGATAATATTGTGACAAATATTTTTATGGTTCGATCTTGTTGAGTTTTTGTGTGATGGTAACTTTTTATCTAAAAAAAAAAGAATGCTGAAAATTGATAAGAGAACAAGCTCGATTTGCTTGAAAAAAAGTACGTTGGTATGCTTTTGTCTAGTTTAACATTTACAATACTTTTTTCCCGGGAAGAGAATCACAGATCAGCAGTTGGACGAAAAAAGACATTATTCGGGTAAAAATACAGTCAGCGTCATAAGTCTACAAGCAGCTAACAATAAAAAGTTTGTTTGAAAATATTTTTTAAACTAATAAATTTATTGAATTAAATTTTTCTTATTCTTATACACTATTGAACGTAATGTTGAAATTCGCCATACAGACGAGATAACGGTACTTTTATCCTTTGGAGTAACAAAACAAGCGATCAAAAGTCTACAAGCACTAAATATATGAAGGCATTACTGTGTAAAAATAAAATTTTTTATGCAATTTAATAACGAGTCGGATAGCTGCGACACTGAAGGACCTCTACCAAACGGTTTTTCATGGAATCGACAAGCTTGGTGGTCTCCTGAGTTGTTATTTCAGACCACTCATTAAGTATCACGTTTTTTATTAGCTGTTGTGTACTCGATATTATGTGTTTGCGTATTTTTCTTTCTAAAAGTGCTCATAAATCCTCAATTGGGTTTAAGTCTGGTCACTGAGGGAGGAGGCGTGTATAGTTGCTTGGGAGCATTGTAGAGCAACCAAAAGCCGGACAATTTCTGCTGTGTGCTTAGGATCATTATCGTGTTGAAAATAATACCCAGCTTTTAAACCCAATTTTTCAGCACTCGACCGCATATTACGTTTTAATATGTCTATCCATTGTTGTTTCCACAAATTCTAAGTTGCCTGTGCCGCTGGCTGACATACAACCCCAGACTATCACAGCACCACCTCCATGCTTCACAGTTGGATAAATATTACATTTGTTGTATGCTTCACTTTGTTTACGCCATACTAACTTGCGTCCATTTATGCCGAAAATGCAGTACTTCTGCTGCTATTGTTACCTAGAAAAATAAAAGTACCGCTATTTCGTCTGTTTAGTGAATTCGAGCGATAAAAATTTCCGTCATCATTCTAACTTCAATACTGCATTATATTATGTTACTTCTATAAATTTATTAGTTTAAAAAATATTTTCAAACAAATTTTATGTATTTAGCTGCTTGTAGACTTATGACGCTGACTGTATATGTAAGCACTAGTTCGTTTTTAAATCGCTGCATCATATTTGTATACAGTCTTTTCTGAGTTTTACGATTCGGTTACCCATACCCATTGCACATATGGTGACGAACTATTTTTAGTCGTCCAATTGGCGTTCGGCTTACTTCGAAACTTTCATATTTACATTTGCGAGCAAAACTTTCAATAACGACTATTCTCTGACTATCTCTGTTAAAAACTCAGCCGCTGAAATATGCAAACACCAAATATTGTAAGAACATAAATACAAATATGGAAGTAAATAGGTCAATAATATATACCAAATTTAAAATTTTGAATTACCTGCATCATTCTTTACAATGCCAATTATATTATTCAAATTCAATAAAATAGGAAAGAGTTACAACAACAACGTGTAACCGGGCATTACTAGTCTAAAATAGAATAGAACTTAGCAACACGGAAATGGAATTCATATTTGAAAACTTCAAGCTGTCAAAAATATATACATATACAAATATATACCGAAGAATATATTTTTGAACTAACAATTTTTTCTGCATATTTTTTTTTAAGTTCCTCCAACATTCAAGTTTCTCCTGCCTATCAGCATGTCCGATGTAATGGAGTTATCCGATGATATTCGTAATATATTTTGTAAATATAAGGAAAAACAAAAGGCTGATCTTTTTCGTACACTCAACGATGTCAAGTGCTGTGAATGTGGTCATCAGTCACGTATGCGAAATGTCCACAATAAAGTATGCGTGTAAGTACGTGGTTCTAATAACTCCTGAAATTGCAATTTCTTTTATTATTTTCCAGTTATCGTAGAATGACAATATTCTATCAATTAATTTTGTCGATCTTAACGCTATTGCTTTTGATGGCCTTTTATGCATTATGGGCAGCTAGGCGTTATAATCACGTACGTCTTTTCGGAACTGGAGCATGTGCCTCAACTTTCCTGTATACCTATGACGACTGTTTTGTGGCTCATTAAAATCTCTATTTGTTATGAAACTATATATTTATGTATGTATATTTGCATTGGCATATAAAACTTGTAGTTACTGCTTAACTGAAGTGAAAAACGGAGTAAATAAACGAGCAATATATGTGTAATCCAGCACAGAAAATGTATATAAATTCAACTAGAGCTGAGTATTAGTTGCTTTAATTTCCCATATTATTTATAGTTTTTGGCCAGAAACTTCAGGCCAGATTTAAAATTTTTTGATTGAAAAGTAGTTTAAAAATATCGCTTGCTGTAGCTTGGCCATAACCGGCCGTGGCGGCCTTCCCTTCAATGCCATTGTCTTTTAGATTCAACTCTAGCTGTATAACAATAAACAAACAACCCTGCTCTTATTACACCAGCATACAACCCTGGGTATGTATTTCTCTGTGTTTGTCACTTGTCATCCGTAAAATTATTTAAAGCTGCTGAAGGCTCCTGAAAAATTCATTTGTGAAAATCCGAAAAACTATTGCAGATCGATTTAAAACAAAAGTTCGAAATATTCAAAGCGTATTTACAGCATTAAATTTCAATAAAATATAGCAAAGGAATTGTTATTTGTGAAAAAAAAGGTAAGATTTCTTTGTGGAAAACAATAATGAGTTTACGTACATATGTATGTATGGATTTGTATAGCGTTTTTTTAATATGTAAATGTTTAACACACATACATATATATATATGTATAAATAATACCGTTTCAATGTGTGTATTTACTTTATGGTGCGTTCTTTATTTCAGAAATAGAACATCAAAATGCCTATTACTTTGCAATCTTCCGACAACGAAAATTTTGAAACCGACGTGCAGATCGCAAAATGTTCAGGCACAATAAAAACAATGCTGGAAGATTGTGGCATGGATGATAGTGAAAATGCTACAGTTCCATTGCCAAATGTCAATTCAGCTATACTACGCAAAGTACTCACTTGGGCTACGTATCACAAAGATGATCCTCAGCCAACCGAAGATGATGAAAACAAAGAAAAACGTACCGATGACATTTCATCTTGGGATGCCGATTTTCTAAAAGTTGATCAGGGCACATTGTTCGAATTAATTTTGGCCGCTAATTATTTAGATATAAAAGGGCTGCTGGATGTAACATGCAAAACTGTTGCCAATATGATCAAAGGTAAAACACCAGAGGAGATTCGTAAAACTTTCAACATTAAAAACGATTTCACACCAGCCGAGGAGGAGCAAGTGCGTAAGGAGAACGAATGGTGTGAGGAAAAATAAAAATGTTGACTGTTTATTTAATATTTTTAATAGTGGTATTTTCTATTTAAATACCTTCGCTCTTATTATAACATTGTATGTATAAACATAAATCGCAGTGCTAATAATATATAACAAAAATTTTAATCAAAATTAAATTTTTGTCTAGACTACACACAAAATCGATTAACAGTAAAAAAAAAATAGAATCACAATAAATGTAATTTATCCATCAAAATGTTTGTTTTACAATGCAAGTCTATTCGCCATGTTCTATGTGCAAAGGTAGTAGGTATATTTTTGAATAATTAATTTTAATATATCACTGAATCGACTCAAACCGATTTTTAGCTGCAATAAAAAAAAATTTTTTAGCGTATTTCACAACAGATCTTAAATGAAACATTTTTATTTATTATATAACTTTATATTATAACTGTGGGCAGTTTTGCAATGAGAAAAGAGAACACTATTTGAAAATGAACTATAATAGGCATTTAATGAAAGAACAGAAAATTTATGTTAAAATTCGAAGATTGTGAGATCCGAATTAAACTTAATATGCAGAATCAAATGTTATGAGCTCAACTTCTGGTAAATATTTATTACCACTAACAAAACATCTTGTCTCCTTAAGAGGACCTAAAGAGGTAATATCATTCGGTGATAATCACTTTTGCGGCGGCTATATAATATCACCAAAAGTTATTCTTATGGCAGCACATTGTGTATGCAAACGGTAAGTGTATCCAATAAGGAGCAACATACGTATTTAAAAGTTTCTGTTTTCTCGCGCAGAAATACTTGATTTTCAAAGGAACCATCACAAATTATGGTTGTTGCTGGCACTCCTAAGCGTTGCGAAGCTACGAACACTACACAGTTAATGAGAGTTGATCGTGTAGTGCGACACACTTACTACAACCCTTACGGAATGATATCGCAATTTTGGTGTTGCAGAAACCCATATATGAAGATGGTATTTCCATACAGAGCATAAATCTCTTAACAAGTTTCACCCCACCTCTTATCCGTTGCACTGCTGTTGGTTGGGGTCGTGTATTTTATGTGAGTACAATACGTAACCGGTATAAAATAAATTCCTTAACTATGTATTAAACGTTTTTTTTTTTTATAGAAGGGCCCTTTCCCCAATGAAGTAGTCCACGTGAATGTCAGTGTGTTTGAAAACCCTTACTGCAAATCTCTATCGAAGAAGTTTGCTTATGGCATGTTTTGCGGTGGTGATATGATTGATTATCAGAAGGATTCGTGTACTGGAGATTATGGTGGACCCTTAATATGTAATGGCAATCTGACTGGTATTGTGTCGTTTGGTATCGGCTGTGGTTCTCCAAATCAACCTGGATACTATACTAATGTTAGTTCATATATTGATTGGATTCGTAAAAGTAATGCCAAAAATATAAGACCTGATATTTTGTTAACAATGTCAAATATAGTGAGATATAAATTATGTGCAAACAATTGTTAGGGGACCAATATTGAAGTGTTTGTTGTTGTTGTAACCGCAGAAATATTCCGATAAAAACCACAAATTGGTGTTCCTCTTTCTGTCAATTCCACAGTGCTGTTGTTGTTTTAGCAGATTTTTTAGCCCCTTTAAGAGTTAGTTTATGTAATCGAGTTCCTCTTGAGTGGGAGACCAGCAACGGAACTGTTTCGAAGATCCTGAATCAAAGAGAGAGGGGTGTTATATGAGTCAGTTTTAGGAAACATGCAAAGGGAAGTTTTATGTGTCATGCGGAGAGTCTTTACTCGACAAACCATGTATACACCGAGCTCGAGTCTGAATACATAGTAATTAGGTCTATTACATTATACAGTGTGTAGAACGAGGCCTCAAGTGTCCTCGCTACTAAGGAGTTATACCGGTCGTTATGATTATACTTCATTGCCTGGATCTTCAGTAGTGTGACCACGCTCCCTGTTTCCACTTGTAGAGTATTGCTAGAGCGGTAAGAGAAAGACTGAAGATCTTTCGCTTTCTCCAAAAACCCCCTGAACTCCGTAAGGTCACTAGACGTTTTGTTTTGAGCACCAAGGCCGGCTAAAAAAAATTTCACCCCGCTATTGCGTCTCGTCGGGTTCGACTGCAATTTGGTTGCCCCAGAAGGGAGGTTGTAAAACATTAACTGTTCGTTTGGTCTCCTGCCGGTGGCAACTGGTGCAAAATCGAAAATTTGAGTTAAGTCAAGTTTTTCGATTTCCAGAAATGGCCTTGCGTATACAGTCACTCCTTGGCGCTAGACCCATCGCCTCGTATCCCTATGGGACTTAAGTTCTGAGTTTTACCCAAGACTGCATCTACCCGAGATGGAAGAATGGTGGAATTGCCTATGGCACACTCAGCAGAAATATTCCGTCGCAACAGCCTGATAAAAACTATTTGGAACAACCTGGCTCACACAATTATTTTCCGCTTTACATTGCATCAGTGTTATTACTACTGAGTCTTCAACTCGATTGCCTACAATAGCTGCTGCCGTTCCCTTTATACCTGCCGATAGTCCAAACATTCTGTTCACGCGCTCAAGAATAGGCTGAATATTCGTTTCATCCGTTCATGCGCAAACTCGTCTACCTGTAGTAGTTGCTGCCGCTCTTTTCGTCTGTCCTTTGAACTGGTAATTTCCCTCTTGCCTGTCCTTTGTATTTGTGATTTCCGTCACAATATTATAATTAGCTGTTGATCCGAACGGGATTAGATAGCCGAAAGTGACAGACAGATAAAATTTGGGTCAACTCAGGTGCGTTGAGCTGCCTACTATGAGAATTGTATTGATGTTTAGTTCTTCAGGGTATGTATTTTTTTTTAATCTAAAAAGTCAGTAAAATTATGCTAGGCCCCGTTACTAGCGTTTCCTATTGGTGAACCTACCGTCATACTTTCTTTGTCCCTTATGACGGACAAATGACAATCAACGTTCCTGGCCGTTCCCTTTTCCTTGTTATACATTTTCTATATTCGGCAGCACAACTTTTATAATCAAGTTAAGCAGATTATGACGTATAGTTTCAATTCCCAAAGGCACCGGGTTTTCTATGAACTTTGTTTCACGTCACGTTTATTTACAGATATATATGTATTTACATATATGTACATACATACATATGTACTCGTATTAATTTAGAAATGAACATTTCTGTAAAAATTGTCGTATTTATTACTTTTTACAATTTCGCGCGATTGGAAACGTATATTTGTGCTGAAACTAATAACAGTGAACTATCCTTCGCGCACTCACTGGGTAGTACCAACTCAAAAGAAAATGTGTTCCTCGTAACCGGCGGTTATCGTCCCCAAAAAGATTCGTTAATAAAACATCTCGTTTCCATACGAACTGAGGGACACGATATGTTTTTCGGTGATAATCACATTTGTGGTGGTTCCATCATATCACCCAAAGTCATTCTTACTGCAGCGCATTGTGTCTGTAAGTCGTAAGTGAAGAACTTTGCGTTTTAAATGGTACCAAAGGAATGTACATATGTATGTATTAGAATATTTTTGTCAATTTAGAAGAAGTCGATCTCGAAGAAAGCCGTCAGAATTTATGGTCGTTGCTGGTACACCAAGACGTTGTGAGCCTGTCAGAACCACACAAATATTAAAGGTTGATCGTGTTATTAGACATGATTATTATAAGCCTGAAGCTTTACGAAATGATATTGGTATTTTGGTGTTAGCCCAACCCGTTTATGAAGATGGCATTTCAACTCAGAGGATACCTCTCACAACCACTTCAATGCCAGCTAATACGCTATGTACTGTAGTAGGTTGGGGACGAGTTTTTTTCGTAAGTATACCGTTATGAATATGAAAGATACAATTTTGTGCGCAGTGAGTGCTGCTGTCCAAGACGACTATTTACCGAGTGATCGCACTAGTGAATTGGCTATTCTTGCTACATTTCAGATGGGACCACTGCCTGACAGAGCACTTTACGTCGATATATACCTGTTGGAGGAGTCTTATTGTAAATCTCATCACAAAAACTATGCTTTTGGTATGATATGTGCTGGTGATGTTAATGATTTTGAGAAAGATTCCTGTACCGGTGATTCTGGTGGTCCTTTGATATGCAATGGAAGTCTAACTGGTATTGTATCATTTGGTGTGGCTTGTGGTTTACCAAATAATCCCGGATATTATACTAAAGTAAGCTCATACATTGATTGGATTCGTAAGAATGGATTTAGTAAATTAAGGCACGAAAATTATCTGTTGCTACTTTCAGTGTTAATTATTATAATTAAAAACACCCAAACTTAAACACGGTTACATATCTAATACCACTATAGTTGAGCCTGATTAGCGGCAGAATTTCTAAGAAATATGTCCTTTGTTCCTTAGTCGAAGGCCTGGAATTTACTTCTAACGAACACCACTGCAGAGAGTATGAAAATATTTATCCCTGCTGTTGTTAAAGGCTGAAAGTGTTAGTTAGTTCAGTAAAACCGGCAGCAGAGAACGTAGAATAAGTTGTTATACGTTCTCTGCCGGCAGCTATCCCACATCCGATTTTTTCAAAAACTACATTTTTTTTGTTGTTGCTAGTTTGCCACTTATACTTTTACGTGGAGCATACCTGCTATTCAAAGTTCCTAACTCTGATTTTTAAATGAATTTGTTGCATTTAAAACAAGGAAAAAACACCGATTTTTTGATGCTGACAAAGATTACAATTAAGCGGAGTTGCGCCAACTGCTATTGCATCTTTTATCGATAAATTCGTGTGGTCGATAAAATTAATGACTTCATGAAAAGTAAATTGTAATTAATTGCAATTATATACATACATATGTAATTACATTGCGTTTGGTTCGGAACATACACACAAATTCTTGCTGCGACAAGTTAATATTCGTATTTCTTTGATAGTTAACAACGAAATCGCGTTTAGCTAAGTTCTCTTTTACATTCTGTTGTTACAAAAAACTTTAAATTATTTCCATACTATTTATTCTATTAAAAAAATGGCAATAAATGATTTAAAAATTCGCACAAAAGATGGAGAAATTCTCGAGACTCGAGATAAATTATTTGAAAAATCACATGTGATACAGGAAGCAAAAAAAGTTACGGACAGAGATGGTTGTATATTGTTAAATAAAATAACATCAAACATTTTACGTCGTATTATAATATGGGCAGAAAAGTGTGAGGAGGAATCTTATGATCTGGATAATGAGGAAAGGGAAAAATGGATTAATGAATTTCTGGCTGTGGATAATGAGACCTTATTTCAAATTATAAGCGCCGCTGATGAGTTACATCACAAGGAGCTTGTCAATAGAGGCACAACTAAAATTGCTAACGAACTTAATGATAAATCAGCTCCGGAAATAGCAAAATATTTCAATTTACGTTCGAAAAATGTGCATTTTTAATTGCTTTTAAATAAAAAAAATAAATTTAAAATATGTTTTACAATTAAAATAGTGTATAAATATTGGTTCAATGTGCCAACCTTTAAGTGAAATTTTACAGAATTCAACATGATAATGATACGACTCTAAATTCCTTGCGGTAAAAAAAAAAACAAGTTATAAGCTTTTAGCAGCTGATTTGGTCTAGGCTTTTCGACTTTGCGTTACGTTCTAAACAGTTACACTACGATCGTACCACTAACGGAATTTTTTTCAAATATGAATCACACGCTTTCTTCTAAGAACTGTCTACTGTAGCTTTTCGCAAACTTATATTGCTCGTTATCTCGTTGCAATCACAAAACTGATTTAAAGCCGATGACAGATACGAATTCATTGCGTTGCATTACATATCCAACTTTGATAGCAAAGAGAAAAACGCCTTTGGTATGAACTTTTTTCTATTCTATTTTTTTATCACAAATTAAATCAAATGCAACTAAATAAATGGAAATCAGCTATTGATCAACGCGCGCAAAAAGACAAGAGATGACTAACTTTTGGCGTTGCGTTAACGCTAGCTTTGCCTAAAAATAAGCTTCTGTCACGCAAAGCGGTGTAAAAGTCCTATCTGCCCTCAGATTTAGACCATACCCATAAAAACAGCAGATTCAATCAACTTAATGGGCAACACTGTCACAGTATACTGGTGCCATACCATAAAAAAGTGTCCATAGGCCACGAAACTCGTCCAAGAGAGGTTTAAATTATACGCAAAGCTTAGTAAACGGGGAAGGAAGTGAGAGCGAAGCTATTTCGTTTTCTTCAGATGACACAAATATTTGTTATAATAAGTCACAGAGAAGGCCACGTTAGGGGCTAGTGGAGAGAGGGGTCCTACATGGTTTATGGACGCTTCCCAATGCCGTAGCCAAAACCATGGCCTTGGCTGGCTATAAATTGAATTTTGATTTTTTGCCATAGACACATACAGCTGAATGTTGATTTGTTGCATATTTATTTTTTTAAGTCTTATTTTTAAATAAAATTTAACCCTAAACTAGAAGAACGAAATTTAGTTGAATTCCGCGGAAATTAACAAAAACTTATTGCTATAAGTTTGATATGATGGCGCCAATAACATCAAAGAAGTGTTAAATACTTTCATAATTTTCTTGTGTAGGCAAAAACATCACTTGAGTCCATATTTTTTCTTTTCAAGAACTTCATTTGAAGATATTTCAAATTGGGACTTATTTATTTATGTTATTTGTTAAAATATATGGCAATGGATGGAAAACCCTTCCGATCAGCTGATCAAACAAATTCATCTTGTAATTTCGCCTTGACAGTACGCTGTGATCTATTCATAGGCTTTTTTTTTCGAACGAAATTTTAAGTAAGGCAAATTTATATCAAAAAAGTAGTACCCGAATTATCTTACCCAAGGCGAATTTATAGAAGACGAAGTGGTCCCATCATTTGGTTGCCTGCTCTGAGTCGCCACACTACAATTACAACATTGTGTGGCGATTTTTAATTTTTGACATGCAAAGAACATTGGGCGAATTTAGGCTTTGACATTTCGTTATGTTGTGTGTGAATTTGCCTTGAAATTAACTCAAAAAAATTTTATTCAATGTTACAAGGCGAATTTATAGCAGGTGAAGTTGCTCTATCATATGCTTGCTTGTTCTTCCCTCCAATCCCCCAATTACGCAATCATAAACAATGAATTCGAATTTTGTAAGTATTCGAAGTAATTTTACACAAACAAACTACACGAGGCGAATTGAACGAATTCATCTTTTGATATTTTCAAAGTAATTTTACACTTACAAATTATCAAAAATTTCTGTTTTTGTATTCTTGCTACTACCGTGTGTGAATTTGCCTTCCATTTTTATACACAAACAAAATATGTAGGCTTTTTTTTTGGCTATTAGCTACTCTCTTTTGTGAATTTGTCTTGAGATTAACAAAAGTTTAATTAATTTTGAAAGGTGAATTTTATAGAAGGTGAATTTTTGCTTGCTCTTCCTTCAAGTTCGTCAATTTTCCAAATAAAAACAATGAATTGGAATTTTGACATTACGAAAGAAGTTTTACAAATTAAAAAATACAAAAAAAATACAAAAAAAAAACAAGCGAATTGAGCGAATTCATCTTTTGACACTTCGAAAGTAATTTTACACAGACAAATTATATAAGCCTTATGTTTTTGTATTCGTGCTCCTACCGTGTGTGAATTTGCCTTGCATTTTTATTAAAAAAAAAATTTATTTTAATTTCCAACAAAGTGGCAGCAATGAAGTCGCAGCTGCTTGGCGCTCACATCAATTTGTTTGTGTGTAAAATTGTGAGCATTTTTCTCTCACAACTATTGTTGCGCTAAATTATTTGCGTTAATTTTCTGTGTTCTCTCTGTGTACGCCTTGTATCACAATTAACTCATATTTTTGCCTATAATCAGTGTTAAATAAACAAAAAAATGCTTATAACAGTGAATATACTTTATTTAATATCATCTGCGAAATAAATCGTGTTAAAAGGAATGTGCAAACACGTTGTTTAAGCGCATAAAATAGCTATTTGTGTTACTAGTTTCTGTTGCGGGTGCAGAGGGTGAGAGGAACGTCTGCTATCAGCAAAATAAAAATGTGCCAACGTAACGTAATTAACAGCGCAACGTAACGCAGCTTTATGCGAGGAGAGAATTACCGGCTATACGTTCTCTGGTTTACTACATGGTCTGCCAGGGTTATAGAACGTAAAAAATTTGCAAGTTGATAAAGCAGTGCATGCTGATTTGCGTTTAAATTTGTGAAACAAATATAATTTTTTGTTTACATTCTGAAAACAGTAACGAAATATTACTTTCTTTAAATAAGTGTTGCGAATTTCCTTTAATATTAATTTAATTACTAAAGTTATTATTAAAATTTAATCATACATTTGATAGACAATGGATCAATTTCAAGCATCACTGGATCCCCGTAAACAGGAGCTGCTTGAGGCGCGATTTCTAGGAGTCAGGGTATGTATTTAAATACTTATTTGAAATTACAAATGTTACATATCAAAATAAAAGTAAAAGTACATGCTTATACGCATGTACATATTTATAATTGTATCAAAACTTTATGGGCGATTTGAATTACTTTCTAGTTGCTGCAAGCAATTGCTTCACATTCTTTCCAAGCGCTTCTTCTAAGAGTTTAAGTCTGCAGCGAAACCATTAATTTATTTCTTGAATTAATCGCATAAATAGTGTGTTATATATGTACATAGCTGTGCCTCCTAATAAAAAGAAAATATAAAGTTGATCCGATTCATATATTTAATAATCATTGTGGGCACTTGAAGAAAATTTACTCTACCAACACCTGAAAAAAAAAACAAAAAATAGAATTAGCATTAAAAAATAATTAAATATTTAGTGTTATGCGCCTTGATGTGGTCCTCCAAAAAATGGAGGGACCTGTGTTTTGAAACCACCCCCGAATGCCTGCAGGATTTTTATGAGTTGGTTTTTTTTCATGTCAGCAATAAACTTCATTCCCTGCAGAAGGATAAGCGCATTTATAAAAAAAATTACCATATAATGTCTGGCGTATCGATTTTTAATTTCTTCTTCGTTTACTAAAAAAAAAAAGGAAAAAAAATCATTGAAAACTTTGAAAAGTGCAAACTTATTAATCTGATAATTACAATCACTTACTTTTCGCATAAAGAAAATAATAACAAAATGTTTCTCCTAAAACTTGGCATAATTGGCTTGTCTACGTTGCATACTTTCATTTACATTTTATTGAGTTTACTTTCTGCTAAGCTTTTCTGGTTGTAGCTTATTACTTGTTTTACCATTTCGCGGTCATTATTACGAACATAGCCCAATATTTGTATGTATGTACGTATACACCGTGGGCATCGTCATTGTCTATCTATGTACATACATATGTATGAATATAAGTTGACGATGTTGATGCTTCTCCTACTTAAACACACACTTTTATTCCTACTGTGACACAATCTTTTGTGTTGTTTTCAAAGCATACGCCTTTTTATGCGATAGATACCTACTCCAAACTTCATTATTTCCTTTTACCACCGCCAGCCACCTATTACCAACCATTGCTGGCAATTTCAAGTGTTGTGTGGATGGCATTTTCAACTGATAGCCGAGACGTTTTGTTGCTGAGATTTTCAGTTTCGTTGCAACAGCAACGCTTTCAGCAACGTGCTGTCTGTGCGGTTTGTTTGCCATTTACCATTTGCCGGTTACCCACATGCATAGCATTTGTATTAGTTGTTTTACATTGTGACTTGATTGCGTCTGGAAGGCCTTGTTGGATTGTCTTTTGTGGGAGAATAATGATGACAGCTTTGTTGTTGTCAATTTGTTGAGTTAATGACTAAGGAGCGTTATTCGATAGTCAAATAGAAGACACCAAAAAATATTACAATCAAAAGAAAACAAGCTCAAGTGTGCAAAACTTAGTTTTCATATGCAAACTGTGGAAGGCTTAGCCGTAGGAAAAAGAAATATAAACGTGGAGTGCACTTTTACAGCGTACGAGACATAACGAATATTGCGAATATTTACAACGCGAGAAGGATATAACATAACGTTAGATTAGGTGCTCTATCGAGTAGACGAGTGACGGACGAGTGAGTTGAGAACAACAAATAAAACCATACCAACAAGTTATGCCACTCATTAAGCAACGTAAAATGAGTCGTTACAAGGTTAGTGCCATGGAAAAGATTATTTAGTTGAAGACATTTGTAGATGTGAGAGTTAAACATGTGATTAGACACTGGAATAAGTATAATTTATGCAAAAATAGTTACTCACATATACCAAATTACCTACAAGAGAACACAGGAATTTGTTGCTGTGTAAAGAAATAAGTGTTTTGACCTTCATATTCGATGAAAATGATTTTTCTAATGAAAATTTTAATTTTTCCATTAAACAAATTACACGGTTTTCAAAAATATATGTACGTATTAGTAGTAGTAAAGTTCATTGAACTTGCCCTACACAACAATTCATGCTTCTTGATGTTGTGCTACTACAACTGTTGTCTTACATAAATTTGACCTGACCTAAAATGCGGAAATTCACTATGTTGTATGTGGAGCAAATTGTATGCCTTGCAAACCCGAAAGGTATACATAGATAACATAATGTGTGTGTGTGTGCTCACAATATGAGAGCGTATATGTAGCGTTGACACCAATGCTACAGGGTAATAGTGGCACCATCACATCACTGAGATGTTTAGCCAACCAACCAACCAACCAACTAACCAACCAACCACTGCCATCAAGCTTCGGTTTCGGTAGCGTAGAATCACGAACGTAGTTACACCACGGTTGTTGTGGGTAGTAGTGAATGAGCGTCATACTCGTATGTACATCAAGTGGAAAAAAACCGGAGAGCATGTTAAACGCAAAAATTGTTTACAGTTGTTAACAGCAGTTACCGTAATGATTGTGAAATTTATAAGAAAAAAATTGTTCTTTAACTATTATTGTTTTAATAAATGAGAATTTTCACTAACTGATGACAAACATACATACACTTTCATATATGTGTATGTATGTATGTATGATTGGCGATGGAAAGCATTATTAAGATTTATTCGCTCCAAATTAGATAACTTCGCATACATACAAAAAGCCCCTATCATAACAGTAAAGAAAAATTGAATTTTTTTAAAGCAATTTTGGGGCAGCCTTTGAAATAACTTTGGGTTTTAATTTGGCGATTCGGTAAAATTACAAAATTAAGTAGTCTTCACCGGCCCCCCACCCGGCCGGTTAAAGCATCGTATATTGAGTGTTTGACTAGCGGCTGTAAATGACGCCCACAAAAAAATTGTAGGAAATTGCCATAGCTCACCTGACATCACAATTGCTAGCGTTGGTCTGATAGACAGCATAACTTGTAGTCTTATGCCAACTCTCACATCAGACCATTTGCCCAAAAGTATCTCAATTGACAGGCCCCTCGACTTCGTTTTCACGGATCACCGTATATATTTATTATCTTAAAAAATAGTTATCTGGTCTGGTTTCACGGAATTTACCGAGAACACGTTCAGTGCTCTCTCTCTCCACTCCAATTGACGTTATTACTGGCGGACGTCTCTTTCGCAGAACATTCGTGGCAGCTCGATTCATATCAGCAGCCCGGTTATCCGACCATTATTTCCAACTGAGACGGCGGGTTTAGCATCCAGGCTCGACTGCGTACGCCAAGCCGCTCACAGATATTCTCTCATCAGATAACTCAACTTGGAGATTGACGGGGAACAAGTGGAAAGACAAAAAAGGTCCTGCAATCTCTCCTCTATTGCAACCAAATTTTGAGCCACCGTCAATTGTCGAATCGGACGAGACGCGATGACCGGGGGACCGCACTTTCACATAGTACCATTCAGTTGACAAAATTAAGCGAATAGTGACTCGCCGTCTACGAAAACTACGAATGTAAAAACCTCCAAATCCATTGGGTTCTACGAAAGAAGAATACTAATGTTAAAACATGAGAGACTAGCTGAACCAGAATTCATCCAAGGTCTTCAATATGGCTCTGAACACTCTAACAATACCCAAAATGTGAAAACAGGTTAGAGTGATCCCGCTACTAAAACCAGGGGAACCAACCATGAAAGGATAATCATATCGGCTGATATCTCTCCTATCCACAGTAGTGAAGATACTTGAGGCCTTGGTGCTCCTGTATTTTTACTCACCATCTGAGTCTATCAGCACATCAGCATGACATCCGTAAAGCACACCAATCAAAATCGATCGAACTTTCCTGGTAGTATTGCTACTATCAAACACGGAGGAATGCTGTTGTTGTTGTAGCCGCAAAAATATTCCCCGAGTTGGGTTTCGGGGAATATTGCTGGAGTTCTCACTCCTTGGCCGGATAAATAATATCCTGGTCCTTGCCGTTATAAAGACCCGACGGTCGCGGGAACTATTGGATTTTAGTTGTCGCTGCGACAGGCATGCCTTACTGCGGGTAAATTCTTGAACCCCTAGCCGGCAAAGGGGAATGGAAGAAAACATTGAAAAATTAAGCAATGGATTCTGCAGGAGATTGCCTTCCCTCCGCTATTGTGTTATTTCTACATTTCGAAACTGCGTCCACCACAAGGGGGCGTTTTTCTGATCTCATACGCCGATGACTGCTCAATTTTGGGGTCTGTTCAGGATATTAATAACTATTGTTCGAAGCTGAACTGCTACATATCTCGGTGACCTTTCTTACTTTTACACTACATGACAATTGCAACTACCTCACCTTCTTCACCACCTGGACATAGGAGTACCGGTTCGAACTGATTGTGGAAGTGGCTTACGTCAAGATTGCGACAATAAACAACCCCTCTCAATTTACTGGGAGTCACATTCGATAATCTGCACTCCTTAACTACGACTGCGAATGTCCTCGGTCGGTCCATCATTAATTACGCTGCACCGATCTGGACACAGAGCTAAGACGCGGATGAAAAAGTTACAATCCTGTCAGAGTGCTGCCCTGAAATGTTAACGGGAAACCGTCTGATGTCATCTGTGCATACGTCCCATTTTCAACGGAAGTGTCTCGTTTTTAGACTATTTGTTCCGGTGCCCCGAAGAATTTCGGAACACATAATTGTCCCATTTTTCTACAACAATCAGGAATTTATGGGAACCATTCGGCCTACTATATAACGAAATATATATATATTTTTTTAATTTACTTTAAAAAAATGTTGCCCCTTAAAAATATTTAAAAAAAGTCTCTTCCGCTTTATAGAAAGGATAACGAAAAATTCTTGTGGAAATCTGTCAAATTTGATGAGAGCGAATTAACGGAACCGCGATTGATGTCACTTAATTTTCGTTTAACCGTGCGAAACAACGACACACCGACGCTTGCTAGCTCTGCTGTAGAACTTTACTCGCATAGTCGTGGTAATTAACTTTAAATATTTTTGTATTGGAATCTCAATTTGAATGTGGCTAAACGAAAATGTTCGTTCAGTGTACTAATAACGTGTTACTAAAATTACAGTCATCTTTGGAAAAAACTTTAATTGACATTGAATGTGGAGGCCATGCAATCCGTTGCAGATGGTCTACCCGTAGATTACGAAAGCTTTAGTTTAAAGTTATATACTTTATTCTATATTTACACTGTTCGAGTTGAAGCTCTAAAAGTGCTGAAACAGAGTACCACAAAGTGCTAGGTTTCAGCAAACCCAGATGACTTGCACTAATAGCGGTGGAAATGATTTTGAAAATGTACCAGCCTTAATGGAACTACTTTTTGAGCATTGAAAAATGTTCCCAGCTACTAAAACAAGTTTACACCAAACTGTATTGAAGGTTGAAGGTCAGATTTTATCAGCAATTGAATCTGCAAAAGAAATTATTTAAATGGAAGACAATTTGGCTCAGAAACAGAAGATTAGTGGTCCTGATACTGACGAAGTGAAGAATTTTATAAAAGATGATCCAAGTAGAGGTAATTTTTTCAATAGTCTTTTTTTGACAGATCGCGCGTGAGCCGTGTCAAGCTGTCATGTTATTTTTGTTCAGTATTGCTTGGTATTTCATCATGAAACTCGTATCAAACTGTTCGGAGAGGTTCTCTATAATTCTGATAGAACCTATTCATCGGCGTCATAAGGGTGACATTTTTTTTTTCTTTTTGCATTTCTTCAACGATCTTCGACATATTTTACAAGAACTACAATAGGATTGAAGGTCTCTGGTGATAAGCCTCACTAAATACAGTGTTATCCATTTTGAAGTTTCCAAAATTCACGTAAATCAAATGCATTTTAAATAATTTTTTTTTTCATAAAATTCCTTTTTTTTAAATTCCTTTTTTATTAAAAAGTTTGTGAGACACTACATCATTCAAATGACCACCTCGTGAATTTTTGCTAACTTCGATCGCTTTGAGGTAATTTTCGACTACTTTTTGGCACATATTGGTCGGATTCTTAGCCATAACTTCACGAATATTGGCTTTCATGTGTTCAAGAGTTAAAGTTTTATCCGGTTACTACACGGTCTTTCCCGTAGTCCCACAAAAAAAAAATCAACGAAGTTAAATCACACGATCTCGGTGGCCAATCGACATCGTCAAGACCAGAGACTACGCGGCCGTGATATGTCTCTCTCGCAATAAAGCCAAATTCGCTCATCTTGTGTTGCATGTAGCATCATCATGTTATAACCACATATTCTCCAAGTCGTGTCCTTCAATTGCAGGCCAACAAAAGGTGGTTATCGTACGACCATAACGCTCTGAATTGACAGCGACAGTCTCACCGTTATCGTTTTCAAAGAAGTATAAGGCCCAATCACACTTTCGGAACAATGAGCGCACCAGAGAGTAAGTTTTTTTTGTGGGTGTAATGGCCTTTCTTCAATTATTTGAGGATGCTCGGAACCCCAAATGCGACAATTTCGCTTATTGACGCATCCACCGTGTGAGAAATGTGTCTCGTCGCTGAAGAAAATTTTGTTGGAAAAATCACGGTTCACTGCTTGTTGTTCAAGCACACAATCGACGTAACCAAGGCGTTGTGAATGGTCAGCTGGTTTCAGTTGTTGTTTGAATTGGACTTTATATGAATGTAGCTGTAATTCCAAGTGCAAAATACGCCATAATATATCGCGGGAGAAAGTCTCAGCTCTTGAGAAGGTCGAGAAATAGACACATTCAGGTCTTAGGCTACACATTCACTTACAGCAGCGATATTGAAGGTGGATCGAGCAAAACGATGATGCACAGGCCTTACAATATCTGTAACCGATCCAGCCTTTTCAAATTTCTTTAAAACTTTACGAATTTCTTGAGTAGTTGGACGATTCTGTGCACCGTAATCATCTCTTAATGCACGAAACTTGGGCACGTTTGAATCACCATTTTTTTGTGGTTGTCGAGCGGTCCATTTTCATAAACCACTAAATGCATAACCCTTTACATCGTAACTTTCTTAGGTTCGTTATCCGAGAAAAGACAACCTGCAGTACTCCAGTCAAAATTCGTAGTTACTTCTATACATAACATACAAAGCTACCATATGTTTGTAGCAAATCATACGCTGTGAAAATAAATTCTTATTATACAAGGCAAAACGCACGAAATAAGGACGAAAGGATTTTCGCGAATCTGTATACTCGAAAATTCGATTGACTGCAGGAAAAAGATGTACGTAAGTAAGTGCCTGTTTCGTGGAGGTATGGAGTCAGTGGGATACTGTAGCATTTTACTTTTGCATACATACATACATATTTATATATATATATATATATTGCTATAGATAAATATGTTTATACACACATGAATGTAAGAATGAATGTAATATTATATGAACAACTTAGCAAAGCTCAGCGCAGCGACCGTTGTATCCACGCGCAGTTGTTGTGTACGAAAAGGACCTTAATATCGAATATTTATGCGTTTTTATATTGCGTATGCTACTTACACACACGCCAACTTATAACCATTTGTGGGGAGGAGGAAGGAGGGGGTTTACAATTTCACTGTCTACTGTTGGCTCGATTTTCAGCCTGTATGGCGCCTCTATTACTCGTAGACTACCTCTACGCGCATTCTATATACTTATACATACTTATGTGTACATATTTATATGCTACTCTGTGGTGTATTTGTGTAAGTCTTCAAAAAGGGATATACAGTCGAATCTGGATATAGTGAACTAATTTTTACAAGGCCTGTTCATAGTATGCAGGTTGTTCACTATATTAAGGTTGAGTTTTTTATTCAAAAACTTATTTTATTTACTCAAAATTCATGCTTGTGGACGTAAGCTCAACAGATCATTGGAATAAATTTATACTTTGGAAAGTACAAAATTTATATATGAATGTTTGTTGAAAGAATTCGCGAATAAACTTTTGCTTCTTGTCTTCGGAAATTGATTTTTGGATCGCTTTTTCGCATAGTCTTTTCAATATTATTATACCAGCGTAGTCAGTAGTGTTGGCTTTAGCCTATGCGATAGCTTTATCGAAGATTTTAATAGCTTCTGTAGTTTTTATAGAATTTCCGATCTGTTCTTTCCTTGACCGTGATCATCAGATTATTCAGTATCATCGGCATCTTTATCTAAATCAATTGGTTCGTTACTATCGATTGTATTCCACTTCCCAATATCATTTTCAGTGTAGGTTTCCTGAAGCAAATAAAATACATAAAAACTAAATTAACAAGAGAATGTCAAGAGGGTGTAAAATTACCTCCGGGATTACAAGTTGCAGCAGACCCTGTATATCATGGATTTCTTTATATTTTCCTTGCAATATCTTTCGACTATGTAAGCTCAAAGGACATCATCTTCTCTTCATCCTCGCTTTCATTTGGTTCTGTAGCGTTAAAGCATTCTGATAAAGGCTTCCAACATTTCGCTATTACACTTGTCTGCAGCTGATTCCAAGCAAGTAAATATTAAAAAAAAAAAAAAAAAAATCTTTCAAAATTAAAGTTTTCAAAAAATGTGTGATGTCATCCTTTCCTACAGCTTAGTTAAGCGAATTACATTCTGATCACGAATATTGATCCATCAGCATTTTTAAGTTCATCTTCTGGCGGATGGCTAGGGGCGTCATCAAGCAATAGGATAGTTTTGGTTGATAATCCCTTTTGTAACAAATATTTTTGAACCTAATAACAATTAAATGGAATAAATACTCTGTAAAACGGTCAGGTGTTTGAGTTGCAATATTCATGTATCTGAGGGACGAAGCAATGGTGAAACCATTCTCTGAAAATGTTTAACAGTCATCCATGCACTCTTCGCTAGTTCCGCTAGTCTACTGGGATGTCATACGTCTTAAAAGAGCGCGGTTTTTTTTATCACGTCCAATTACTAACGGCTTAACTTTATGTTGGCCAGTTGCATTTGTACACGCAAGAAAAGTAATTCTGGCCTTTTCTGCTTTTCTCCCCGAAGCTGTTTTTTCAGTCTGGCTGACATACGTTTTTTCATGAAGCATTTTCCAGAGCAAACCGGTCTCGTCTGCATTGTAGAAAAGTAATTCTGGCCATTTCTGCTTTTCTCCCCGGAGCTGTTTTTTCGGTCTGGCTGACATACGTTTTTTCAGGAAGCATTTTCCAAAAGAAAACGGTCTCGTCTGCATTGTATTTTTGGTCCCCGCAAAGCTTCAGGGATCAGTTGTCTGGGTATCTGATGGTAATTTCTCGACGCACACTTTCAATAATCGGATTCAAAAGCATTTCCCCAGTAACTGAAGAGTTTTTGTTTCTCGTTGAGCTATAAATCACTTGTTTAACATCTTATCCATGCGGGGATACTCGCCTTTTCTAAAAGGCTTCGACTTTGATGCTACAATCGTCTGGTTGCATATAATATTACGAGTATTTTTTTATTCCCGAAATCGTTGATTTTGCGCTACACCATCAATCTTTGGTAGGGATGAAATACTAGCGCCCTTTCCGATATTTTCAATAATTTCAGATTTTTGCTTTAACGAAAGGAATTTCCTTTTGTTTTTCCTTTCATTTTTGCCGTTGCGTTTAAAATTTTGTTCACTATTTCGAGGCTTACGATTGTTCACTATTTAGAGTACTCCCTGTAACAATTTTGGTGTTCACTATATCGAGGTATTCATTATAGCAGGGGGTTCACCATATCCCGATTCGACTGTACTAGTAAATTGCGACTGTGTGTAGTCTCTACTGGAACGCTAAGACCTCTGTATAGAGCAAGATAAATTTTGTGTTTTTCTAGGGGACTCTATATTCCTTAGAGGGGTGTAATATAACAAGAAGCAATAACTGCTATCCCTAGATTTGTTGTTGCCACGGAAGATCTATTTTCGGATTTCTATTAATTCCTGGAAATTTCAAATATTTCCAGACCTGGCATCTCAGCACAGTTGAGCGGTGGTTTTTCTACATTGGTTGTGCAAACAAAGGTTTTAACTCTCCTGCGGGTTACGGATTCATGCGATAAGGCATGCCTATGTAAGAGGACTAAAATCTAAAATTTTCTTCACAGTTGGATTCTTATACCGGAGCGAAACGTATTTCGCAATATTCCCCTATAAAAAAATTGGAGACAACAATAACAAAAACAACTAAAGTTCTGGCGGAGCCTTGTGGAGAACAGTTTGTTGTGAGCAGGACTACTTGTACTTACCCTAAACTTCCCTGACCGAGGCCTCTCAGCCTGTCTGAATTGCAGTACTGAAAGACTGTATGAGAGTGTGAACTAAGTGCTGACTGAATGCTGAGGTGGAGTTACATTTTTTCTTTACCTGGAGCAGCTGCATGTGGGATGTCGAAGAGGATTTATTTCAATAGTGCCTGAACATAAGCAAATATTGATAACATTTTGTCATGCGTTAAATAAATTCAAAACTCTCATCTTACTCTCTCGTATTTTTACAATTTTTCTATTACAGTTATTTATTACTGTTATTTTCACTAGCTATGAAAAATTAATTGTTGCTTTGAAAACTTTTGCGTTGAAAAACTGAGAAGTGAGGGAAAATGGTTTCTGGAAAGAAATCAAAACTCAAGAGTATGATGACATAATGTGCCCGAAGTGTTTGGCTACATGCGTGCATAATGTTGCAAATAAAAATACATATATGTAACGAGTGTACCGAGTACAAGGAAAGTGGCAGTGGCAATGGCAAACTGGTCCATTAATGGATCGTAGATATATTTGTGTTGCGATTGGGCAATATTTCTCTTTCATTTTGGGGTTGGACGCCATATTGTTGTGTTGCATTGAGCCTGTCTGAGGATGTCCCCCATTGCTGCATTGCTGCAATGGTTATTTGTGGTTGCGTATACGCCATAGCGGTTGCCGTATGTGTGCCCTCTGACTGTGTACCTATTAAATGGCTGCCACCCACGAAACTATGATAAACATACATATCAACATAGTTGTAACATACATACGCACATATATATATATATAGTTTAATATTGAAAAATTCATGTTTCCGGCATATAACGGCATTCCTCGATGAATTTATGCATGTATGCAACTTATGCAACGGTATATGCAGTTGGTTGCACTCGTGCGTAGTATTTTTTTTTTTTATCATCAGAAACCCTTTCGAACCATTACATTTCAGGGTAACGTTGCGCGGAAAACTCTTCTTCACATCGTCTTTTTTCGCGCTTGTTTATGTAGTTAATGTATGTATGTGCAATTTATTCATGTACTTACTTATGTAGTCGTACATATGTATATCCTTTTTCCCTATTTTCTTTCACTCTACATACTGCAATTTTCATTTTCAGTCGTACAGGAAAAAGCTTTTAAAAGATAGTTGCATTTTCCAGTAACATGGGAAAAACTTTTAATTAACTTTCTTTGCTTCTAAGCTTACTTTTTTCTTGGATTAATTTGCTTTCAACGTTAAACTCAATAGTTGTTTTTTTTTTTTGGATATTTAAAAGCCTGAGTAAGAGCTTTAACGTGTTGCAAAAACCCTGAATTCTTTCCACAGATCGGTTTTTTTTAGTTCTGCTTCACGCAAACGATGCTTAACCTCACATTAATACCCCTTACTAACTATACAACCTTGAGATCAGACTTGCGGACGTACTAAGCCATGGTAATTGATGAAAAAAGTGAGCAAATATTGGATATTAGATCTAAATTTCATGTGTTTTTTCAGTCTTAGTCCCACTGAGCTCTTCTATTTTGACGTTTGGACTCTGATATCGTCGTCATAACCATCTACCCATGATTTGTCACCAGTTAATCAGTTATGACAAGTAGCAAGTCAAGGTTCTTCAATTTCTAAGCAATGTTCTTGTGAGGTTGTTTTTTTTTGTTGCTCGAAATTCATGCTCAAATTTTCCAAAAAAAATTAAAATTTTTTTGTTGGCAAGACAGTCAATATGTCAAGTGTTTTGAGCACTTGATCTCTCGACGGTCCATTCAACCATTATCAAGTGAATTTTTTTTCATTATTGCCGTTTGGAGTCAGCTCATGGTCCGGCTACCATAGCAGCAGGATTTTTAAAGATTATCCGAAGCATTGCTGGAAAATTTTTGTTCCTGCTTCCCAGTTCAATGGCGTTTTGGGCTTTGTAGTGATCAACATAAAGTATGAGCCGTGAAACCAATAGCAAATACTGTTCGTATAATTTTTGTAGCATCTGCAGAGGCTAACGGGACTGTTTCAGCTGTCTAGCCTTAAGCACCACACGACATAAGTTTAGTGGGGAAACCCTTTCTTAATTGCCTCACTGAGGTAGCAGCAGCTGGAACCACGAGGGAGTTTTGGTAAGCCAGTGACTTTTTGAATAGAATATAAATGTTTCTTTTGGCAAATAAGCATTTTATTTCTCAATATAGTCTCTTTTTAGCTCTATGCATTTAGTCCGGCGTTTTTCCATTTTTTGTATTCCCTTCAAATAGGGGTTTCAAGGCCCTTAAGATATGCGATTGTTTCTGTGATGATCTCTATATTCGACATTTGAAAAGACTAAATACTCGCAGGGGCTAAACCTGGAGAATATGCTGGATGTGGTAGTAGTTTGCAGCTTAATGTAAATATTTTTGCCATGGTGATTACACGTGTGCACCTTATCATGATCGAACAGCACGTTTTTTCGCCAGATGCGATCGTTTCTGCTTCAAATCAATATCGAATATGTTCAAAAGATCTGAATAATATTCGCCGGTGATCGTTTTACCCTATTCAATTGATGTGAATGACTCCTCGTGCATGCGAAAAACCTTTCGCCATGAACTTATAGGCTGACAGACCCGCCTTGGCCTTCTTTGGTGTATGTTCACTGTCTTGATTGGTTTTATTAGCCTCTGATGTGGTGGATTTATGTTTTGTATACGGCAACGAAATGACGCAAAAATTCCTTTGAATTGCAGTTGAACATCGCCAAGCACTCCTTTGGACGGTTGCGGGGTCGTAAGCTTTCAATGGCTGTCAAACACAAACTAAATGGCGCAGCTCAAAATGTTACAGCAGTCTATTAATCGACAATAATTGATGGGAGCAGTGTTGTATTTACAGTAACTATGCGGCAAATTCAAAAATTCACTGACATACGAGGTGGTTCGAATCTACGCGAAGATGATGTTCGTCATTCTAAAGCACTTATCTTCTTCGCAGATGATGTCAAGCTCTTTAAACCGGTTCGTTCTATAGAAGATAGAGAACTCTTTCAACTTGACCTAAATAATTTGGTAAGGTGGTGTGATGTGAATTGTATGTCGTTAAATTTAAACAAAGGTAAATATATGTAATAAATAATTATATGTCATACTCAAGAA
Source organism: Neoceratitis asiatica (assembly GCA_030068015.2). Taxonomy (NCBI): domain Eukaryota; kingdom Metazoa; phylum Arthropoda; class Insecta; order Diptera; family Tephritidae; genus Neoceratitis; species Neoceratitis asiatica. Next base: position 34,665,944 of record CM061525.1, on the reverse strand, counting down.
AATCCTTGCAATCATTTACCTATATTATTCCATCACAATGTGGAACAAGTTACTGACTTCATTGACTCGGGTGTCACAATGGACCCTAAGCTAGATTTTAGAAATCATATAAATTCCTATGCTAATAAGACAAAAGGAGTCGTTTTAAAAATGGAACGATTTTCCGTCATTCCTTGTCAATTTTGGTTTTTCGACAAACCGGTTTCAGCGTTCCGCCATCTTCAATGCCTACTTTCGTTCTGGTCTGTGTCTCTCTGTTGTGATGTATTTATAGTCCATGGGACAGGTCATGTCAATCTATTTACGTGTGTGTGTATTGTTACCTGTCACAAGGGTTGTTTTCGTGTACATTCGCTATACCGTGCTAAGCGGTAGGTAGAAATCGGTGATCTTTGTAGTTTGATTTATTTTTTGTTTTTGCTAGTTCGTTGCTACGTGTTTGGTAGCTGTACCTGCTGGCTTGTGTTGTTTTTTGTAAATTAGTTTTAAGGGTTCAAATATTTCGTCAGAGTTCGTGCTAGTTTGTTCGTTGATGATCCTACCGTCAAATGTTTTTAACTTGTATATCCATGTTCTCAGTACATTCAGCCGCCGACCCTTCCTTTGTACGTGAAGTACTCGAGCCGTTGTTTTGATGCTAGCTGGGGTGCAGTTGTTCCCGAACATGTGATTCGCGAAGTTAGATTCTGGTGTGATAGTGGGTTTTCGTGTTTTTTTGTTGTAGTCCCTGATATGTTCTCGGAATCTTGTGCTTATTTTTCGTCCTGTTTGTCCTATGTAGCTGTATTGGCATTCGCAAGTAAGCTTGTACACTCCGTGTCTGCTAAATGGGTCATTAGAATTAGTGTCGGTTCTTAGTTTTTGTCCTATGTTGTTCGATGTTCTGAAAGCTGTGTTAATGTTATATTTTTAAAAAAGTTTGCCAATTTATATGTCGCTTTTCCGGTGTACGTCATTGCCGTCCAAATCTTTGGGTTCTCCTCTACGTTGACTCTCTTTTGTGTTCCATGCCTACTTCTGAGTTTATCCACAAGTTCTTTCTTGTATCCATTACTTGCAGCTATGTTATATATTGTATTAAGCTCTCTCCTGTATGCTTCTTGTGTTAGCGGCGTTCTCCGAAGTCTATCCACTAAGTGCCTCAATGCTGCATTTTTGTGCTGTTGCGGATGGTTTGACGTAGAATGTATTATGGTGTCTGTGGCATTCGATTTCCTAAAAATGTCGTAGTTGAACTTATTTGTCACCTTGTCAATCTCTATAGTTAGGTCCAGATAGATCATTCTTCCCTCTTTTTCTGTTTCCATTGTGAATTCTATGTTCACATGTTGCCTGTTGAGGAACTCCAGTATTTTCTTTTCGTTGTTGGCTGTTAGGACGCAGATGATATCATCCATGGACTATAAATACAACACAACAGATAGACACAGACCAGAACGAAACTAGGCATTGAAGATAGCGGAACGCCGAAACCGGTTTGTCGAAAAACAAAAATTGACAAGGAATGACGGAAAATCGTTCCATTTTAAAACAACTTACTACCCTGTCGGAAGATCAAAACAACAAAAGGAAACAAAAGGAGTCCTAGCTTTCATGAAACGGTGGGCTACGCTACAATCGTTAGGCCCATTTTGGAATACGGTTCCGTTGTGTGGAATCCACATTATCAATTGCATAGTGATAAATTGGAATCTGTACCAAAACAATTTTCATTATTATCTTTAAGGAATTTACATTTTGAATGTGAATAAAAATCTCCCGATTAAGGCTTATTAATCAGCCTTCACTTCACAGTCAACGAGAGATGCTTGGAGTTTTATTTTTAACTAAGCTGATAAGAGTTATTATCAATAGTCCATTCCTACTTAGCGAGATTAGCTTTACTATTCCTTTAAGACAATTTAGATAATTTAGGTCCCTTTTCTTATAATCATGCAAAACAAATTTTGAAATGCATGTCCCATTCAGATTCCTTTTGTTGTTTTGATCTGCTGACAGGGTGGTAAGTTGTTTTAAAATGGAACGATTTTCCGTCCCACGGATGTTTAAATAACGATTTTAATTTTCAATCCGCCAGTTTTGATTCTTCTGACTCACTTTTTTGAATAAAGAAATATTCGCTGATAGTTTTAAACTCATAAATAATCTCTTTATTCTAAACGTTTCTTAATCATAAATTACTTTAAGCGCTAGGTTGGGCAACGCTGGGCTCGTCGTCGAAAAAAAATGATGGGAACCATACGGTAGTATCTTGATGATCCCATAGAGCCCATAGAGCCCATAGACCTAAATGCGGTGGTTACATGGTCACCAGCCGCATAAACTCAACTCATCTTAACTCAATGTTGGAAATCAATTATTTGTGACAATCTCCCAATAGACCGAGAAATCCAATTATCTAGGCATCGAAATGACCTCTTTTTTTTTGGAAAATTAAGAAGTACTCTAGAAAGATGGATTCTGAGGAGAAGATACTACTAGCACTTAAAAAAAAAAGTTTTAAAAAAGGTCTCCCAAGCGCAAGATATCAGGAGTAACAGCGAAGAAGCTTTGAGTAGATTTACGCGTTTGTAAGAAAACGAATTCGATATTGTCAATTCCACAGTAGCTACGCTCCAACCCATTTGTGGTTTAACCAATTGTTTCGTGAACAAATTTTATACCTTCGTTGTTTGAATGCAATGAGAAAATGTTCTTCGAGTAAGGAACGCCGACGAATGGCTGCGGAAGGAGTTTCACTCACTTAAGTCTGATGTTGGTACCAACAAAACCTATTGACCATGCAGTTTGCGGAACGACAAAGCAGAGTGGAAAACAAGGAAACAAATTTCTGTTTTATCTAGAATTTGTTTTTTGATGATGTTTGGTTTCCAGCAAAAAAATTTCACAAAGAATTCACTCCTGAAGAGCTAAACTCTCCAGGCCCGCCATGTAACCGGTCTACAAATATTCCTAGCTCATTTTAAATTATTTACAGGTTTGATCCAATTTTAAGTCAGCTATAAGAAAGAAAAACAAGCAACGGGTTGAAGTAGAACTAGGGTAGTAATGCTGCTCTTTAGTCTTTAGAAGAAGATGTTGCAGTTTATATGAATGCGTTGGTGGACTAAAAATATCAAGAAATTAGCAGTACATAAATCAATAACCAAAAAGGAAAGAGACCTGAATAATTAGATATATCAGAAAAACAAAAAATTTAAATTATCAGAAAAATGACTGAGTACGCTGAGAACCAAGAGAATCATTTTCAACTAAAAAATAAGCAATTGGAGGGATGGACCCAACCAGTAGAGCGGCGAGGCGATCAAAAAGAGAAAAACAATGAGCCATAGGCCCTGATGGAATAAGTATGCTGATGTTAAAAGATTTGGGCCCAGCGGGAACAGACTATCTCACCAAAGTTCTCAATTTGTCTTTGACCACTCTACCCGACCCGATATGTGGAAACTGGATAGAGTGGTCCCGCTACTCGCGACCGATATCTCCCCTTTCCCCACTAGTGAAGACAATTGAGGCATTGCTGCTCCCGTCTCTTACACACCATCTGTGCAGAGCTACACATTAGCATGGCTTCCGGAAAGTGCACAGCACCACAACAGCACTTGACGCCATAAACGCTCAGATAATTCAAGGCCTTAACCAAAATCGACCCTGTGCGCGAACTGTTCTAGTAGACCTGGACCTGTCGAAAGCTTTCGACATGGTCAATCAAGCAGTGCTACTATCGAGCATTGGGGATTCCTCATTACCGCCTAGGTTGAAGAGGTGGACCATGAATTACCTGAGTGGGCGACAATCATCGGTTGACTTTCGAGGTAAAACTTCAAAGTTATGGAAAATTAAACAGAGGGTTCCGCAGAGTGGTGTCCTCTCCCCGATACTGTTTAATTTCTATATTTCGAGGCTTCTTCCACCACCAGAGGGCGTGTCATTGATTTCATACGCCGATGACTATTCGATTTTAGCGTATGGCCAAGATATTGATCGCCTTTGTTCGAAAGTAAACTGCTATCTCCCCGACCTTTCAAACTTCTTCATTGCACGACATCTTCACCTACAACCAGCGAAATCCTCTTCCACCCCTTTTCACCAGCAGGACGAAGGAGCTCAATGTGAAGGTCGATGACGTCAAAATTCCGACCACGAATAACCCAAAGCTACTGGGAATCACATTTGACAGCCTGCACTCCTTCACTCCGCATACGACTGCGATTACCACCATAGTACAGAGTCGCAACAAAATCCTCAAATCGCTAGCCGGTAGCACTTGGGGAGAGGACAAAGAAACGTTGTTGGTAACGTACAAGGCAATTGGCCGGCCGATCGCAAACTTTGCTGCACCGGTTTCGACGCCGGGGACTATCGAGATGAAGTTGAAGAAGCTACAAACATGTCAGAACACCGCCCCTCGGACAGTGACGGGAAGCCTCCTTATGGCGCCAGTGCACCACTTATACAGTGAAATATCTATGCTCCCAGTTAAGGAGCATAATGTTATAGGCATGGTAATTCACATCGTCGTCGTCGTTGGTCACATACAAATCGTTTTCTTAATTCTCCAATGCAATTCGATGCGGTTTGGTTCGGATGCACTTGAAAGTTTACTCAAACTCCCATCTATCGACATTGCTGTGAATCAGCTGAGAGATTAGTGGCGTTAGGTGATCACTCTGGGAATAGCTCGATAATAATGAATATAGCGGTCAAATAGATCACATACCACTGTGCTTTATCTGGGAAAGAAGATTAAAAGATGGTGCGGGAACATAAGATCCGCCAGCGAGACTTTCATAATTTACACGGACCGATCAAAAATGGTTGATGGAGAGGGGTCCCGAATCAATTGCTTTGAGCTGATGAAATACAAATCATGCTAAAAACTCTGCAGAAAATCATTTTTGAGAAAACCAGAAAACTGTTCAGGCTGGAAGGGAATGCCTTAATGACCAGGAAGACCGCGGAATTCATTTGGAATGGCAACAAAGGAAAACACACCCACTTTTACTTTTTGTTAACACGATCTCGAAAAAACTTCAGGACAGTTGTAGGTTTGATGGAAGGCCACAATCTAATACCGAGGCAACAGGATGATCATTAGTAGCAATGACACCGTCTGAAATGTAGGGAGGCAAGCATTAGTGAGGTTCGCTGTTCAAAAGGCTAAGGAAGTGTTTAAGTTGGATATCGATGCTCTCGTGACTTCGTGAAAAGCCTACCACTTAACCTCGAATTATGCTGAACCTCCATCTGGCACCACAAAAGTGCATGTAAGGCATAACAGCCAGCCAGTATAACCTTACTTAACCTATATTTTCTGAGAAGGAAGATGGCATCTAACTCACCAGAGAGTGTTTCCTTCTCCTGCGTTCTAAATCCCCATTTTATTCCCTTCTAAATTTTGTGTACATATACTTTATTTATGTAAGCGCGCGTGTATGTATTTCAGCTTTCAGAGCTTCGATTTCTGCACATTTTCACTTAGCTGCACATAAACACATTGCATGCATTGAAGCTGCCACAAAATAGGTGGCCGGGTGCTTGTTAGCTCGCTTGGGTTAGGCTTTTAGATCCCTGGCCAAATGGCATTGTAACGAGTAATTTTTTGTTTGGTTTTGCTTCTACATACAGTACGGAGGCAGTGGAGTTGTTGGCATGCAAGAACACACACACACACACAATTATAGATTTGCTTGCTGCAACTCGACTTGCATACGATACACGCACCTTTTCTTCCTGAGCGCATGTTTGTACATATGTACATGTGTACAATATATTTGAAATTTAGAATTTTTGGCATTTGCAGCAAGTATGCAAGTGTGAGCGAGTCAAATGTTGCACACAAACAGCTAGTAACAACAACTAGTAACAACAACTAGCAACAACAACTAGCAACAACAACAATTGCATTCACCATATCGCAATACAACCGCCTGCAGTACGGGAGCGCCTACTGCCATTGTGGCGATGGTCGTGGCGGTGGCTGTTGGTGGGGGCATTGATTTCGCTGGCCGCTGCGTTGACTAGTCCTTCTCCTCGCCATCGTTCTCTCCATTAAAACGTCGTTGTTCCTCGCCTCGTGGTCTCGTTGTTCGTCGTTGGCTTGTGTTTTGTTTTGTTTGTTCGTGTATTACTTCGATTATTGCTCAGACTCAAGTACAACCATTGGCGTGTTGTTTTATTGTTGCCAAATCGTTGGCGGAAGCTTTTGGTCATTGCGTTGGCTGTTTACATACTAACTAATACATATACATACATATTTATTTATATTAAAACATACATATATAAATACCCTGCAGTGAAAAGGTAGACTAGTATGCAAAAGTTCTAGTTAAAGACTAGTATGAAATTGGTTGAAATCATACCAGTTCGTTGTTTGTATAGAAATTTACCAGTAGCGGAAAGAATAATAATTTTCACCACCACGCCATTCGTATGTTGTTGTTATCATTTCCTAAGACGCTTTGTTGAAGTGCGATGTATGTCGTTGCTCTTTATATGATAACGATAGCCGAGTAGTTAGAGGCTATCACAGAAGTCCTGGCACAAGTAAGGTCTGGGTATTGTAGCAGGCTCAACTCCTACCAGTCCAGACTCGACCCTGAAATACACAGCACATGTCCTGCATGCAACGAATCCCCGCACGGCACTAACCACCTCTTTGCATTCCCACTTAACCTTACTCTTCTAACACCCCTATCCCTCTGGTCCGAACCCGTCGAAACAGCACGTTTCCTGGGCCTCCCGTTAGATGGCTTCGATGACTAAGACTAGACCTAACTGACCCCAGACGGTTAGCAAAGCAGCTACAACAACAACAACAACAACAACAACAACAACAACAGCAGCAGCAGCAGCAGCAGCAGCAACAACAACAACAACAACAACAACAACAACAACAACAGGCTATCACAGGCAAACCTTCTTTATTTTTGTTTTCAATTTTATATTTGGTGAATTAGAAATACAGCACATACTTATACGGAGGTTTCCTTATATATTTCGGGATAAGCGAACAAAAAACAAATATTAATCATCGAAAACCACTATACATTCTCCAGTAAGATCTACACAGTTTTGCATGCGTTTGAACCAATTGTCGAAACACTTGCCGTTCTGATTGCTACTCAGTTGCGACACGCCAAGTTTTTCCAAAAAAAACAGGCAAACATTCGAAAATGAAAAATGCTCTTAGCATTTTGAGTGAAGCAACTTTTGTGTTATTGTGAAAAAATTGTTAAAAACGAATTTCGCGTATTGATAAAATATTGCTTTTTTGAAGGGGAAAAATACAGTTGAAGCAAAAACTTGGCTTGATGACGTGTTTCAGGACACTGCCCCAGGAAAATCGGCATGCTAAGCTTAGACGTGGTGAAATGAGCACCGAAGACGGTGAACGCAGTGGACGCCCAAAAGAGGTTGTTACCGACGAAAAGGTAAAAAAAAATGCACAAAGTTATTTTGAATGACCGTAAAGTGATATTGAATGAAATAGCAGACACCCTAAAGATATCAACTAAACGTGTACATCATGACATTCACGAATATTTGGGTAAGGGAAAGCTCTGTGCAAAGTGGGTGATGCGCGAGCTCACTTTTGATTAAAAAACAAGGACGAATTTACTCGGAGCTGTGTTTGGAGATGTCCAAGCGTAATAAATCCTATCTTTTTTGCAACGATATGCAACGACAACGATGTAACAATGGATGAAATATGGCTCCATCCTTTCACTCCGAAATCAAATCGACACTCATCCGAGTAGATTGCACCCGAGGAACCCGCTCCAAAGCATGGAAAAACAGTCGGCTGGTTAAGGCGTCTATATTTTGGGATGCGCATGTAATAACTTTCATGGAGTATCTAGAAAAAGGAAGGAGCATCAACAGCGACTATTACATAGCGTTACTGGTTCGTTTGAAGGACGAAATTGCCGAAAACCGGTCGCATTTGAAGAAATAGAAAGTGCTGTTTCACCAAGAATATACACCGTGTTACAAGGCAGTAAAATCGATGGCAAAAATTCATGGACGACTCTTCGAATTGCTTCTGCATCCAGCGTATTCTCCAGATCTGGCTACCATGACTATTTCCTGCTCGCAGATCTCAAAAGGATGCTCACTGGAAATAAATTTTTGTCGAATGAAGAGGTGATCGCCGACACTTAGGCCTTTTAGTAAAGCAAAGGACAAATCGTACTACAAAAATGGTATCGAAAAGTTGAAGGGTCGCTATAATCAGTGTATCATCCTTGAAATGAGTTGTGTTGAATAAAAAAAAAATTTGCCAAAAAAATTGTGTTTTACTATGGTAGGCCGGAGACTTCAATTGACCTGTTACTGTAAATAGAAATAGCGTTCGCATGTCAAAACGTTCCGTTAAACTTGTCATGTTACCACTAGGGTTGCCAAATCTGAAATATAAAGGGCAACCAACTCGTAAGACATCGTCGTTGTGAAAAATACCAGTTGCTTGCACAGGAAACAGATGGAAGATGAACTAGTAAGTGTAAAAATGCAAACTAGTTCGATTCTGGTTAACAACTAGTATACTCTCCTGTGGGGTACATACATACATGCATACGTACATACGTACATATGTTCAGTTATAGTTTTCCTTGCTCTTCTGTTGCACTTGTTGTTTTTGCTGTTTTTGTTGCTGTTGTTGTTGCTAGTTGTTGCTTTCATTTGTTGATAGCTGCTGGCTGTTGTTGTTGTATATTTCGTGACTACTATTTTGACGCGCTATCGATGGTACTGTTTCATTTCTACTTACATGCATTCAATTCATATTCATCTGCATATTTCGTATGCTGGCTGTACAGGCTTTCGCGTTCTGCTCATCGGCTCCACCACTTGATTGCAAGTGGTTGTCCGTCCTCTGCATCATCTTTTTGTGTGAGACTGTTGTTGTTGTTGTTGCTGCTGCTGTTGCTGTTGTTTTTGATCTCCTCCTTATTTGGGGTGTTTGTCGGCACCTGCAATCTGCAACTTGCAACAGATTGAATTTTGTATATACATACATATGTACAAGTGTATGCATGTATTGCATTTCATTCCATTTCACTGCATTCACCAGTAGTGCATCGTTTATATGCATGAATCGATGTGAACGCATACAAATGTTTGGCACTGTAGGCACTGTAGGCACTCTTACAGCTACAGTTACTTAACTTCATCCATATTAATTAAGAGTGTAGTTTTCATATCGAATTTACTTTGCTATCTAATTCTCTACAACTTGTTCAACTTTAGCTTATCTGCGTTGCAATTTATACGTGCTTTGTTTCCTCTGTGTTGTTGTTGACTCTATTGATCATTCCAATCGAGAGTCTGTTATATGTACATACATATATTGTTGTCCCAGTTCATAGAGAAGTTGATTAATTAACTATATTTCCAGATTAACGTAAGCCACCACTTGAGCCTTACGGTGGGGTGGTGTAGGTCTTCCTCCTTCCACAGCTTTTACTGCCAAAAACTTAGCACTGCATTGGCTACTTTCAATGCTGGAATGCTCTCATCCACTCGGCCAAGATGGCCCAGCCAGTGTAGCCGCTGTCTCTTTATTCACTGAACTTTGTCAATGTCGCCGTTAATCTCGTAGAGTTCATCGTTCCGTTGTCTGTAACATTCGTCGATGCCAATGACCTAAAAACCCTTTCTCCTGAAAACTACCTGTGTCGACTCATGATATGTTGTCAGCCTCTGCCACCGTACCACTTAGCAGAACGGGATTGCTGAGCTGGTACCAAGATAGACGAAATCGACTATAACTTCAAAGTTATGATAGTCAACAGCAACAGCGGGAGCCAAGGCGTTAATGCGATAACTGTTTATTTGATGACAGTAGAGACACTTCGTTGACAGCAGTCTGGAAAAGGAAGCAGAGGTCACGGCGCGATTGTTGAGACCAACGATATCAATATCTTTCTCGCACAACAGAGTAAATTTTGCGAGGATTTCAAATTCAGGGACAGCGGTGTTTCGTGCTTCACTCACAGATGTTTTGCAGGATTTAGCGCTTTGTGAATATCTGGGGAATGATCCACATCAATCAGGCCTAAACCGGTACTGATATAGCACAATCAGTTCATTGACGATGGATTTTTGATGGATGGTCTTTTACAGAAAGCACTAAATTAGATCTTTTATTTAAGAAGGCTAATCCCACGGTTATTGGGTAATAGCTATTGGTATTTCATCATACTCAGTAATCGTCTTCGATTGATGTTTTGAGTTCGACATCTCCGGGTGTTCCATTTTCCCTGGCATTCAGCAGGCTGGAGCAGTGTACCCTCCATAAACTCATTATACTCTGAGCGTTACCAGTTACCACACGTTTTTTCACTCTGTTCTTGAAACCATCTGAAGTCGTCTCATTTTTTTCATTGAATTTTCGAGCAATACCTATGGTAGCCATCTTCTCACGCATTTCAGTCTCTCTCTTCAAATCTCTGTTCTTTTCCGACAACGAGAGATTATTGCATTGGTCCTATTCGACGATGGTACTTCGAACCTCGAACAAAAAACACTGTAAGAGTGTCTTACATTTATCACAACATGATCGATTTGGTTACACCTTTTCGATCCGAAGACAGCCAAGTAGCTGCAAAGCTTCACCTATGCTGGAATCTGGCACTGCAGACAACCACATTTCGGGCATCAGCGAAGTCGCTCAACTTCAACTCCTGTTGTGGATATTTCGTCCAGTAATCTGATTTTCTGACTGTTTTGCCGCAGATCCTTACTGCATGCCATAGCCTTTAAGCCGTCAATCACAATTTTGACATCGTGGCTAGCATCTTTGCTCGCTATTTCTCTATCATCGGGTCGTGGACGCAAATCAGCGATATGTTGAAGAACTTCGCTTTGATGGGGATTGTGGCGAGACGTTCATGTTCATCCACCGAGGTGGCCAATACTCTGCTTTCAAAGTCTCTCTCTCACCAAAAATCCAATAAACAGATTTGCGCTCATTTATATGACTGCTAGAGTTCATGTCACAACAACTTTCATGTTTCCGTCCTTGTCCCGTTCATCGCAATTGTTTTTGTTGTTGTAATGGGTGATCCAAGTAGAGGTACTTTTTTCAATATCCTTTTTTTTTTGACAGGTCACGCGTGAATCCTGTCAAGCTGTCATGGTATTTTTGTTCAGTATTGTTTGTCATTTCATCATAGGAAGAATTGCGCTTGAACAACTTTACAAATCATTCAACTTTATTACGAAAATTCACGGTCTGTAAAGAATGTGTTTCGCGCGCTTCGCTCAACTTATGGTCAGAATAATCGGCCTACTAAGCGTACTATTCACAACACCATCACAAATCTTGAGACCCAGCATTCATTATTAGATAATATTCAACCGAATAGACTACGTCCAGCACGCAGTGAAGAAAATATAGCGAACAATTGGCGCATTTTACGTGGAGATCTTAAATTGAAAGCGTACAAAATACATACCTTCCCAAGCGACATTGTTTCGCTCTATGGGCTCTTGAAAAGCTCCAAGAAGATCCGACGTTTTCGAGCCAAATTTTGTTCAGCGATGAGGTCCATTTCTGGCTCAATGGGTATGTAAACAAGCAAATTTCCGCATTTGGGGGGGAGAGCAACCTGAAGAGATTCAAAAGTTGCCATTTCATCCAGAAAAAACAACGGTTTGGTGTTGTTTGTGGGCCGGTGTTTCTTCAAAAATGATGCTAGTGAGAACGTAACCGTCAATGGCGACCGTTATCGCGCCATGGTAACCGACTATGTGATGCCTGAAATTGAAGCTCGTGATCTCCGCGACATTTGGTTTCAAAAAGACGGCGCCACTTCCCACACATCGCATCAGTCAATGAATTTATTGAGAGAACACTTCGGTGAGCAGATAATTTCACGTCGGGCCGATCGATTGGCCACCAAGATCGTGTGATATCACACCGTTAGACTTTTTGCGGGTGGGGATATGTAAAGTCTGAAATGCTCGAACGAGCCATCGGAAATTGGACTCAAAGGATGAACCATCTGAGACGTAGCGGCCAACATTTGAAAGAGATAATCTTCAAAAAATAAATACCAAAGAATGTTCTTTCACCGCAAAAATATTCCCCAAATTGGTTTTCGGTGAATATTTCGAGACTGATCCGGTAAAACTCCGAGTCGTTCCGGTTTAAAGGCCCGACTGTCGCGGAAGCTTTTGGATTTTAGTCGTCTCTTACGTCAGGCATGCCTTCCTGCGGATAAATTCAGGAACCCCTAACCTGCAGGGGCACGGCTATCGCACTTTTTGGCGTCAGTCCTTAATCTCATGAGGACATCACCAGTTGGTACATTTCAGGTGCATGCCTTCAAATAGTGATTCTTAAAACGTTTGTGCAGGGGTCGTCATCAAAAGGGTGTTTCTTATGCGTGGCTTTGTTTTCTTGTTCATTGGTGCTGGTTTCTAAGTGGCGAGCTCCAAACCCAGCGCACAACTTCGCTACTCGAGTAGGCTTAGATTTGGACACTTTCATATACAGCGAGTCACTTGCTTCAAGATCGACGTCCGCTCGTAGCCGCATCTCTGGTGGCTCCATCCCTCATTTTTAGCCGTCAACCAACACTCCGCATGGATTTGTTACCGCATCTTGCACAAGGCTTGCGCACGTTTCCGCGGTACGCGACCTGTGCGCAAGAATAGGAATTAAGTACAACCCTGCGACTGTAACTGCAGCCATAAAAGCACGACTATACGTCATTACATTCCTTGTGTCCAATACAAAATCTGCTAAGAATTCTCGTGTTTTGATTACTCAAATGACTGCTAAGCGTAGAGCAAGGTAGAATTAAATCAGTAATAAAATTGATCGCTTGACCTCATAATGTGAGATCACATAAAGCGGGAAGGAATTATTCAGCAATGCAAATCTGTTCTGCTCAACTTTGTTGTTGTAGTTTTAACTACTACTTAATAACGCACATTATTTTCTATCATACTTTTAATTGCACTTATCGAGTTCAAATTCTCAAACAGTGAGTTCAATGAACTGAAAAACCAGAAGGCAGAGAAGAATTTAAACAAAAATAGATAAATAAAAAGAAAGAAAAAATGGCGCAACAACAACAAAATATATTGAATGCTTACTGTTAGAGGGGCAATGGCTATTATACATATATTCCATGAATCTGGAGATATCCATTGTACACATTTATATGCATACATACATATATGTATGTGCTTACGATATGTATACAATGTAAATATGTTTTTTTTTTAAGTATGTACTAAAATATGTGACCATACAGTGGCGTATCGATCGACGCGCACTTGACTATCTCACTCACGTATTGACTTCTCTCTCTCTTTGTTGGCAACTCCATGCATGCATGCACTGTCATGAACATTTTCTGTCTGCAGATCTATTTAATACAATACATATTTACAAATTAATACACTAACATGGGCATTGTGTTTTTGTATTTACTTACTTACGTGAAAATACCATGTAATCGTTTGCCCATTTGAATTTACTCTTCTATTTTGCAATTATATGTTAGGAGGTGCATTCCAAAGTGAACTGTCTCAATACTTCAAAAACTTTGGAGAGACCTAACATTTCGAAGTTTTTTACATCGAACATAGGTTAGATAACAGGTCAATTGAAAAGTCCCCGGCCCACCATTGATAAAACACTTTTTTTTGGTAAAATTCATTTTTTTTATATTTTCAACATCGTTCTCTTCAAGGGTGATGCACTGATTATGGCGATCCTCCAACTATTCAATATCATTTTTGTAGTACGATTTATCCTTTACTTCAAAATAGGCATCAGTTTCGGTGATCACCTCTTCATTCGACCAAAATTTCTTCCCAGCGAGCATTCTTTTGAGATCTGAGAACAGGAAATAGTCGTGGGGGCCAGATCTGAAGAATACAGTGAATGCGGAAGCAATTCGGAGCCCAATTCATTGATTTTTGCTATAGATTTCATTGACTTGTGACTCGGTGTATTGTCTTGGTAAAGCAGGATTTTCTTTTTTTAAATTCGGCCGGTTTTCGCCGATTTAGGCCTTCAAATAGTACAGTAAAGCTATGTAATAGTCGCTGTTGATGGTCGTTCCTTTTTCAAAGTAGCCAATGAAAATACTAAAAATGAGAAAGAAATTAACAGACGCCATAACCTTTCCAGTCGACTGTTGCGTTTTTTCACGCTTTGGAGCCGGTTCATCGTGTGCAGTACACTCGAATGACTGTCGATTGGACTTGAGTGGAGTGCAATGATGGAGCCATGTTTCATACATTATTACATATCGACGCAAAAAGTCGGGTTTATTACGCTTGAACATCGCCAAACACTGCTCCGAATCATCAACTCGTCGTTGGTTTTGGTCAAAAGTGAGCTCGCGCAGCACTCACATTGCATTCGAGAATGCCTTTAGTTGATATCTCTAAAGCGTCTGCTATTTCATTCAGTTTCAATTTACCGTCATTTTGTGGAATTTTTTGATGTTTTCGTCGGTAACAACCTCTTTTGGGCATCCACTGTGTTCACCGTCTTCGGTGCTCATTTCACCACGTCTAAACTTAGCATATCAATCCTTGATGGTTGATTTTCCTGGGTCATTGCCCGGAAACTCGTCATCAAGCCAAGTTTTTCCTTGAACTATATTTTTCCATTCAAAAAATCAATATTTGATCAACACGAGAAATTCCTTTTTATCCACTTTTTTTCACAATAACAAAAGTTGCTTCACCCAAAATGCTATAATTCACAAACTAATGATCCGACAGCTGTCAAATTTACACACGCATCTTTTGCAGGTTGGGGCTAACTAAAAATCTATATGGATCTATATCTATATGGATTTAATTCTAGTAGCGTCATCTATGTTTCGAGAAAACAACGGTTTGGTGTGGATTGCGGGCCGATGTTCCATATTTATAAGTATTTAAAAATGATGACGGTGAAAACGTAACCGTCAATGGCGACCGTTATCGCGCCATGATAACCGACTATTTGATGCCTGAAATAGAAGCTCGTGATCTTCGCGACATTTGTTTTCAACAAGACGGCGCCACTTTCCACACATCGCATCCATCAATGAATTTATTTGGAGAACACTTCGGTGAGCCGCTCGATTGGCCGTCAATATCGTGTGATATCACACCGTGAGACTTTTTCCTGTGTGGATATCTTAGGTCTAAAGCCTATGCGGACAATCCCGATTCGATTCAGGCCTTGGAGCAAAACGTCAAGCGTGTCATGCGCCAGTTACCAGTCGAAATCCTCGAACGAGTCATCGAAAATTGTACTCAACGGATGGACCATCTGAGACGTAGCCGATTGACAGAGGAAGATTAAGAACTCCTTAACATTCCGATCAGGTTGATGGACCATCTGAGACGTAGCCGATTTGACAGAGGAAGATTAGAACTCCTTAACATTCCGATCAGGTTGATAGGAAAGTGTACCTAAAATGAAGAAATTAATTAAAAACGAAAAACTGAAATGAATTGAAAAAAATTTAGGAAGCTTTCTTGGAACTGTTAAGAGGTACTAAGTAACAAAAATGGCTTTCTTAATTTTAACGAAATATTCTAAAATTTGGTAGAACCATAAATATAAGAAGGGTGGGGAAGAAATAGAATAAGGGAAACAAGCAGAGAAGCAAGAAAACAAAGAGAAAGAAGAAGATTAATATTAGAAAAAAATTAAGATTAATAATAGTAAGAAGAAGAATAAGAGCAAGAACAAGAACTACAAGAAGAAGAATCATAACTAGAACATTAAGAAGAAGATGAAGAAGAAGAAAAAGATGCATAAAAAGTAGAAGATGAAGAAAAGAAGAAGAAGAATAAGAAGAAGAAGGAAATATTAAGAAGAAGATGAAGAAGAAGATGTAGAAGAAGATGAAGAAGAAGAAGAAAAAGATTGAAAAGAAGAAGAAGAGCAAAAAAAACCGGTCAATTAAAGTTCACGATATAGACGAAGCCAATCGTTTTCGCTTTTTGATATAAAAACCCAAAGTTCGGTTCTATTTTTTTGAAAAGTACAGTTATGAGCAATTGCATTGTTTCAGCACTTCAAATGCGCAGCGATCTCGTTTCGAGATCATACCAAATAAATAAAAAATTATCTACATAAACTTGGAACTCACCACGCTGCGAGTATTAGAGTGTAATGTAGTTGCGAAATTAACCAAATGAACACTAGAGTGGCGATAACGCTGCTTTCTAACAACACAACACGCTTAGGCAAATCACAAAACCAGGCTCTATTTCATTTACCCATTTTGTCATATATTGACTTTCGTCTGAGTACACATACTTATATATTTCATATTTTACCTTCACTACGGGCTTTGCTGCATTTGTTTTTGCTGTACATACATACGTAACACATCGAAAAAACAACAACAACAACAACACAAATAATATCATATCTTTTACCTAAACCATAAATACAATAAGTTTTGCCAATATAAATGGCTAAATGCGATTGTAAATTTCTATGTATGTATGTAGATATGTCTGTATTTAGGTAGACATCTTGCTACCACAATCTCGACTGCAACAATTATTGTTGTTAATATTGTGTAATAAGCCCCATTGCTGCCGGTGATCGCTTTAACGTTCAACACCTAAACACTCAGCCTCGATCTGCTGTCGCTTTTATTTTATATTTTGGTGATGGTGCATAAAAAGCAAACTGTGCAACAGACAGACAATTACATATATGCAATTTATATATATGTATATATGTTGCATGACATTAGTTTGTGAAATTATATAAGAGTTGTGTTTCGCTCCTTTTTTGAGGGCGCCTCTGGCGTGTATAGCCCGTTGGGCTGACTGAGCTACTAATGGGCTTTTACGCATATTACATGGTTCATACTCGTAGCACAGAAAATGGTGGTGGTGTAACAAAAAAACGGGTAGCGCACCCGACATATCAGCCACTTAACCCTAACCAGCCTTAGGATACACACATAACAGTCCTGACAAATGTCTTGCACTGGCCTCAAGTTAGCTTTGGGTAGTCATTGACTTTTCGTTAAATGCATTTTATGTATTTTTGTCTTACGATTTGTGTTTTTTTTTTTTTTTTTGCTTTACTCTTGTTCTATTCGCTGCTTCAGTGCTTCAGTGCTTCACTACTGCTTCAGTTCACATTTTACGTTTGGCCATACCTACATACATGTAGTAGGTATGTATTATGCGCATTCGTGTGTGTGATGTACAGTTTGCAAAAATCTGCAAGCATATTTAACACGATCGGCGGCCGCAACATTCACCGATCGATTGTTATTGACGTTTGTCCCCAGCGCAGCAAATGGTAAAACTAATCAAACCAGTTTTCAGTTTTTTTTCTTCGAATTTTTTTAATATTTTTCTTTTGTTTTTCAATTTATATTAGTTCCATTATTTGCTGCTTAAAGTTATTTGCAGGGAAAAAATGTGCATACAAACCCTTATGGCTGGCTCTGTTAGAATGTAGTAGAAAATGTGAGACATTGATGTATTGCAGTATTGAACTAAACCCTGTTTAGTGATCCCTTGGAAGTGAAGATTCTATAGTCCCTTTTTTCCAACATAGCTATGTAGCTCTTATACATATTGGGTGTATGGATTAATTGGTCCGTTTCCAAAAGATGGCTCCACCTGCAAGTTGTGGCTACTGTCTTTTTCGATGGATGCAAACTGATTTAGGTAGTCACTGGTTCAGGTATTTTGAAGAAATCGAAAAATTGTTGAATTGTTCAATTGGCTCGAGGATAGAGTGGACAAATTTTTTGGAGATGGTATTCGACAACTACCAGAGAGATGGAAAAAAGTAATCGCTTCTGACGGACAACACTTTGAGTGATGTATTGTTTGAGGATTAAATCCATATGATTTTTAGTAAGTTAGACGCGTGTATAAATCTGACACCTGTCGGATCATTAATTTATGAATTATAGCATTTTGAGTGAAACCACTTTTTTTAATGTGAAAAAAATGAATAAAAAGGAATTTCCAATGTTGATGAAATATTGCATTTTGAAGGGAAAAAATACAGTTGAAGCAAAAACTTGACTTGATGACGAGTTTACGGAAACTGTTCCAGGAGAATCAACCATCAAGGATTGGTATGCTAAATTTAGATGTCGTGAAATGAGCACAGAAGACGGTGAACGCAGTGGACGTCCAAAAGAGGTTTTACCAACGAAAATATCAAAAATATCAAAATCCACAAAATGGTTTTGAGTGATCGTAAATTGAAATTGAATGAAATACCAGGACTCTAAAGACATCAACTGAACGTGTACACCATATCACTCACGAATACTTGGGTATGAGAAATCTCTTTGCAAAGTGGGTGCCACGCGAGCTCACTTTTGACCGAAAACAACGACTATTTGATGATTCGGAGCAGTGTTTGGAGATATTCAAGCTTAATAAAACCCAGTTTATTTACCTCCATATGTAACAATGGATGAAACATGGCTCCACCATTTAACCCGAAGTCTAATCTACAGTCATCCGAGTGGACTGAACGCGATGAACCCTCTTCAAAGCGTGGAAAACGCAACAGTCGGCTGGCAAGGTTATGGTGTCTGTATTTTGGGATGCGCATGGAATATATTTCTTTGACAACCTTGAAAAAGGTGGAACCATCAGTAGCGACTAATACATAGCCTTATTGGACCGTTTGAAGAACGAAATCGCTGAAAAACGGTAGAATTTGAGGAAGAAGAAGGTGCTGTTTAACCAAGGTAATGCACCGTGTCACAAGTCATTGAAATCAATAGCAAAAATCCAAGAATTGGGCTTCGAATTGCTTCTGCATCCACCCTATTCTCCAGATCTGTCCCCCAGCCACTATTTCATGTCCTCAGTTTACAAAAGCATGCTCGCTGGGGAGGAATTTTCTTCGAATGAAAAGGTGATCACCGAAACTGGGGGCCTATTTTTAAATAAAGGACAAATCGTACTACAATAATGGTATCGAAAAATTGGATGGTCGCTCTAATCATTGTATATTCCTTGAAGGGAACTGGGATGAATAAAAAAATGAATTTTGCCAAAAAAATTTGTCTTTTGATCTGTTATTGGCAAAATCATCAGGAAGACGATTTTATTGATCTTTGCATCTACTTGGAAACAATTTAATATCACAAATTTTCAATTATCGGAGAGGAACTATGAGAGACAGCAAGTAAAGCCAAGTCTAGAGTTCCAGTGAATGTCTTCCTGTTCATGTTTCCACATGTGGGTACTGCGCCGAATACTTTCAAAGCTGGAGTGATTTCATCCATACGGTTGACATGACCTAGCCAGCGTAGCTGTTGTATTTTAATTCGCTGAACTATGTCAATATCGTCATATAACTTCTACAACTCATCGCTCCAATGTCTGTGGTATTAGCCCCCTGTTCAGATATTGTCTTCGTCCAGGTCCAAGCCAGTCACCATATATCAGATACTTGTACAGTATAGATTATCAAAAACAATAGTCTTGAACTTTTCCCCTCATTGCTTTGACAGCTCATGCTCGTACAGTATTTCTTATAAGGTATACTCAGCCTTTTTGCACGTGGATTTGACTTCCTTGGATGAAGGGCAACTAGTGCCGCAGACTGTTATCTTATTAGATGCATATATTGAGGTTCAGTCGATTTCAAAGGATTCTACCACCGCTGTTTTTCCTATATGTAGGCTCTATATTTTTAAGTTTCCTGAAGGTTAACATTGGGTCCGGTTTACAAATTTTTCCAGGTCATTCTGAAACCGATGACATAGTTTACAGGTTTATTAAGAATAAACTTCTGTCATGCTATAGAGGAGTAGTACTAAAAAAAACTTGATAGAGGGCTTCTAGCTTAAACTAAAGTGGCATAAAGTCAGTTACCACTATACTGATCTACCAATAGATTTGTAAAGGCGAGGATTGAAACCCTTGTAGTTTCTCGATTAAAGCCAGCTCCAGGTATTCAGGATACACTCGCCAAGAAATTTGTTGATCGCGCAGTTCATGGGTAGTTCGGTAGAATCTGTTGGACTTTAGCTCTGTTCGATGTGTCTCCTTCGAGTTCTGAAAAGCCATTACTCACATAAATATTTATTTTATTGTTATTTTAATTTTTAATTTTTGTAGAAGTATTATAAGCTCGCTACCACTTTCTTAAAATATAATAAATTAATAAATATTTTGAAGTATAATAATAACTTATTTTTTTTTTTTACAGGTGAGTATTCCAACAATTTCTCCAACAAATGCATTAAAAATGGTATGTAAGCTCTTAATGCTATTGCATATTCTATAGAAAACTCATTTTTAAAATAAGGATATTCAAACAAATCGCGGTTTTTGTGACTAGAGATAGTGTTGATTCGTGCCATTCTGTCACTTGTTTGAAAACTGAGTTTTCTGTAATATTTTCCGAGAGTGCAATTCGTCATTCGTGTGAAAAGTTATTTTGATTTGAAAACGAGTGAAATTTCCGAAAAAAGTACATTATGTAGTGCTCTTTTATTGTTAAAAAGGTAAAAAGGTAAGGTGGCCCTGCAAAATCATGCCAAAAGAGTATGTGTGGTTTACGTAAGTGAGCACCGGACCCAGACCAATTAGTTTGCTGGTGACATTCTCCGAAATATTTGAAATAATATTTCTGAGAAGAATGTTACCAGTTATTGAAAGATACAATATTATACCTGAACACCAATTTGGCGTTAGAAACAAAACATGACACAATAGAACAATGTCATCGAGTCGTCAATGTGATAACCGACGCACTAGAAAACAAAAAGTACTGTGCTCGAGAGTATTTTTGGATGTTCAGCAGGCTTTAGATCGTGTGTGGCATCCTGGTTTGCTTTACAAAATAAAAAAGTGTTTTCCTTCGCCATTTTATCTAATGCTAAAATCATACTTGAGCGGTCGAGCTTTTATGTAAAACACAGGAATGAGCATTCAGATTGCCTCAAGGTAGTGTACTTGGATCTGTCCTATATAACATTTTCACTTCTGACTTTACAACAACTGATGAGGTCTTGATTGCATTGCATATGCAGATGACACTGCTTTATTATCACTGGGTGTAACACCAACTAGTGCCTCATCACATATTCAATCCCACCTAAAGGTAATAGAAACATGGATGAAAAAATGGAATGCTAAAGTTAATACCGACAAATCTGTTCATTTAACATTTACTACTCGAAAAGAAGATTGCCTTCACTTCCAAGGTAGTTCTGGTTCGACTCTTCTTGAAACACCCTTACAGTCGACTGCTGTTTATTTTCAGGCTCATACGCGTAAGTCCACGATTAATCACTTGTCACGATGTCATAGTCGTGTTTCAAAGCACCGTTATGGCATTTTTGTTTAAATATATTTTTTTGAGCGATTGAAACTTTGTGTGGGATCCAACGTGAACAAACTTTTTTACAATTAAATATTCATGAAATATTGAATGTATGCTAATCCCGCTAATGTCTACAGTTGTTTCAATCTCCCGATAGATCACATGATTTGCGCAACCATCAATAGTTTCCGGAACAACAACTGTTTTTGGACGATCTTCACGAAATTCGTCTTGGAGTGATCTAGGAACTTGATTGAATTCACCATACCATCGGTAAACACTGGTGCTTGAATTAAGTTCACCGATGCACTGTTGCTGAGTTAATTTTCGTCGAAAGTTTGAAAAAATAATCACACGAAAATGGTCGCGATATAATTCCACTTTTGGCCGAATATTTTAAGTTATTGTAAACAAAATAAACAGCGCTCGTATGTCAAAACGCTCTGAGCATGTGTAGCATTAGAAATATCAAACTTTACTATAAAGTTGTCAGTTACCAGATTGCAACACTAGGGTTGCCAAATCCGATGTACGAGGTATAAGGAAAAGGTGACTTTTGATTTTTCGCGGGCTGTGTACATTCAATTATCGATATTGTGTTTATAATCCGCCACATATGTTTATCATGTGCTTGAATTAGGAGCCAATTTCGATTAATAGTTTTTTTTTGACAACAGAAGATGTTAGTAACGTTTTTGTGTGTTCTTTGATCAAAGAATATGTATTGAATTTTGCATTAAAAGTGCTCCAAGGCACTTGAAATATTGACTGTGGCATTCGGTGAGTCCACTTTGTCTCAAAAATTGTTTATAAGTGGTATAAGCGCTTTACAGAAAGCCGAGAAGCTATTGATGACGATGAGCGTCCTGGAAGCGAAGAAAACATAGAAACAGTGAAAAAACTGTTCTTGAAAATCGTCGAATCACTATTAGGGAAGTTGTAGAGGATGTTGGCATATCAACCGGCTCATGCCATTCAATTTTCTCGAATGTTTTGAGTATGAAATGTGTGGCAGCGAAGTTTGTTCCGAAATTGCTAAATTATGAGCAAAAGCAATGTCACATTAGTATAGCGCAGGAGTTGTTGAATGACGTCAACAACTATCCGGGTTTGCTCGAACCGGTCATAACTGGTGACGAAATGTGGGTATATGGTTATGACGTCGAAACCAAGGCCCAATCATCCCAAAGGAAGCTGCCAAACCCGAAAAGGGCACCCCAAGTTCGATCAAATGTGAAAGTTTTTCTCACTGTTTTCTTTGATTACAATGTTGTGGTGCATCATGAGTTCCTGTAAAAAGGTCGTACAGAATTGTGCAAACAAATCTTGGATTCTGCATCAAGATAATGCACCAGCTCACACATCAATGCTTATTCGTGATTTTTTGGCCAAAACCAAAACTGTAATCAAGACTCAACCACCACATTCACCAGACTTGGCTTCCTGCGACTTTTTCCTATTCCCAAAACTGAAGAAACCAATGAAAGGAAAGCGTTTTGCCACAATTGATGAGATCAAGTCAGAATCGAAGAAAGAGCTGATGGGCATACCGAAAAGCGCTTTTCAGAAGTGCTTCGAGAATTGGAAAAAGCTTTGGCACAATTGTATTATATCTGAGTTGGATTACTTTGAAGGGGACAGAATAGATATTGATGAATAAATAAGTACTTTTCAAAAAAAAAATCAAAATTCAGCTTTCCCTTTGAACACACCTCGTATATAACGGCAAACAAGGTGATGCTGTGTGTGTATGAGGGTATTGGAAGCGAATTATGAGATGCACAACCTCACAAAACATTCAATTCTCACCTCTACTGTCAACAATTAACTACTTAGTAGGTACATAAATACTGTTACACACATTTTATGCTATAAAATAAAAAATAATGAATGTTTTTGGACCAATTTTTTTTTACATATTCATTGATATATATTGTATACAAAAAAGCAGTATTCATTCGAAATGACCGCCTTTGGCCTTCACTTACGCCTTAAGTCAGACTGGCCAATCATCAATAGCCGCACGCACCTCCACCATTGGGGATTTGGCCACAGCTCGAATCAAAGCTGTCTTAAGAGAATCAATGTTGGGGTATCTTTCGTGGCAAACCATGTCCTCTAAAACTGTCCACAATTTGTAATCCAGCGGGTTCAAATCAGGACTGCCAGGTGCCTCTCTTCAGAGGAAATGAATGCTGGTAAATTGTTTTGGAGGCACATTTGAGTCGTTTTAGCTTTATGGGCCGGCGCAGAATGTTGCTGAAAAGTCCATGATTGGCTTTGGAACATGGAATGGTTAAGTGATCTTACAACAGCTTCCAAAACGGTTTCTTGGTAAACTTTGGCCTATGTTTACCCCTTGTTCGCAAAAATGCAAGTCAGTTACCCCATCATAAGAGACACCCCACCAAACCATGAGTGAAGCTGGGTGATGACCTTTTTCGACCCGTGGAATCAGTTCAGATGCTTCCTTAGATGACCGTGCATACACCCTATTATATTGTTTATTAAATTTTTCCTGCTCGGTAAAATTTGTTTCATCGGTAAACAAGATTTTTCTGTGCAAGTTATCAGCGTGCTTCACCAAAAGACGTTTGCATTTTACCACCCTATCTTTTTTCAAAGCTGCAGTCAACAAATGTCCGGTAAGGCGTTTGACAGCCCCAAGTCCCAAGTCCTTTTTAATAATTCGACTCACGGACTTTTGCGAAACATTCATCTCCCGGGCCATGATTTTCTGTTTTCGGAGCGGATTGTGCAGAATTCTGGATTTGACAGCTTTGATGACTTGCGGCGTTCGAACTGTGCGTGGACGGCCCGACCGGTGGCGGTCTTTAACATCCCAAGTCTCCTCAAACAGTTTTATGCACGGGTAGACGAACATGCGACTAATGCCGAGCGGAAGGAGTGTTTTGAAAATATCACCTTTTTTCATTTCACACTTAAAAAGCGCTGTAAAAGCGATACGGTTTTCATTATCTGACCATTTCATGTCGAAAACTCACACAATTTAGAATTCCCGATACAGACTAACGCTTTACAGGTTATATTTCATAAATCATATGGGAATTATGTGGTATGCTCAATTCTTCTCTTGAAATGCGTGTGTTTAATGTTGTAACAGTATTTATGTCCCTACCAAGTAGTTTACAATAAGCTCTTTAAAAAAGATTCCGGAATTTATCAATAAAAAATATGTTGTGTCTCGTCATGACAACGGCACACCACGTCAAATCTTTGATGACCAGGTAAAAATTTACGGAGCTTGATTGGTGGAGTTTTGATGCATCCACCATATAGCCCAGATCTTGTATCATCCGACTACCACTTGTTTCAATCTCTGCAAAACTTTCTTGATGGCAAAAAATTGCCTAACCTAGAAGCCGTAGAAGCTTGTTTGGCCACGTTCTGGACCAATAAACCGCAGGAGGAAGTTTTACACTGATCGAATTATGAAGTTACACGAAAAAGGACAAAAGGTCGTATATAATAATAGCCAATAGTCACTTCATTAAAATTTATTTGCAATAAAGAAAAATTTTGTTCAAAAAAAATCTGTGTTTTCATTATTTTGGAAAACATCAATTTGAGAAGGAGCTCGGTCAGATATTCTGAATAAAGAGCATTCGAGACTTCGTCTGCGACGGACACGCGTTCAAGTAGTGAAAAATCATTTCGAGTTGGGCGTAAAATATTTAAAATTTTCTCCCGAAATATTTATTTTCTTAGGTCTTAAAATTTTTTCTTGTCGATCTTCCATTTTACGCGTACAAAGCAGTAGACACATGCTTTCGTCTCTCTTGTGTATTTGTTAAGCCATACTTTACACGATTAACACATGGTTTGAAAGAAAACCTACACCACCACCTCCATCTCTCTCTTCCCATAAAGGAAAAAAAAAATTAAAATTTCAGTCTCAACGCGAACTCTCCAAGCACACATTTTGGCAATCATTTCATCGACCAATTTTTTGGTCACTTCGTTTCAGGTGGTGATAGGCGAACCCTAGGACATTCACATGGTACGTGGTACACGACGAGTAGGCCTTCATTTGGTTGTTTGTTTATTGTTCGTCACTTTCGGTATTTCATTGCGATTTTAGGTTGTTGCAGTGTTGTTTCGGTTGCATCTCTACGCTCCACCTTTGTTCTTGTTGTTACTTGTTGGCAGCCGTTCACTCAGAAAACTTCCTCGTTACTACTCCTCGTCTCAGTTGTTTCGTGCAGCACATTGTATGTATATCTACATACCTATGTATGTGTATTTAAGTGCTAACGGCATGGGAAGAAGCAGTGTCATGTGTAGGTGTAGGAAACGCTCGGCTCGGCTCTTGTCTACCACCGGGTTACATACTCGTATATCTTGGCCCGTCCGCCGCCCAACAAGCCACCTGTGTTGCAACCACCCAGCTCTGTACCATTTCACTAAATGTGTTAGTTGGTTGGTTGGTTGGCCAACTGACTCGCTTGTTTGGTTTTAGTTGAAGTGCGTGCTTCGCCTCATTTCGGCGCATTTAATCTCCTCATTTATTTCTCCTACCTTGACGGCGGCGTTAGCTGTCTCCAGGTTTCAAATTCCACTATTCCAGCGCAGTGTGCGCAATGTGAGGCTTCTGCGTGTGCCATTGGAAATGCAACGACGCAGCGTAGCCACCCAACAGCCATTACTCCTACCGTGTTGTGTGTCAACTCCTCATCATCGTCGCATTCTCGCTCTCTAAAAATCACTCCTGAATCTTATGTATACCATTTTGTTCAGGAGTTTTTTCTGCTCCCGGCTGCTGCTGCTGCTCTACGCATTATTTTGCATTTTTCTCGCGTTTTCACTTATTTGCTGTTGTTGTTGTTGCTGTTGCTGTTGCTGTTGCTGTTGCATACGAGCTTATTCATTCGTAGAACTACTGTCAGCCATAATGTGTGTTTTGTTGTTGTGATTGTACAAGAGACTTGTAATATTCATAGTCTAGTTCATGAGCTTAGACAGGTTTGGTTTGGTTTACTCTGATGTAGTTGTTTCCGAAATAGATCTGAGCTTTCTTTTAATACGAGTCCAATTGAATTAGTCAAGTTTCTTTGTCCGTGGTGCCAATCCGCCCAAGGACTGGACCAAAAATAGTTACTTAGCTCTTTCTCTCTTTATGTGGTTATACATTCTTGTTACAAAGCTTTCAGAAAGACCATAGCTGTTCTCCTGTCATCAAGCAAATAGTCAGCCCATTCGGCTCTTGGCATCCGCATCACTGTCGACGGTCAGAACTTGGAAGTCGCACATAATTTCACGTCTCTGAGAACCAGTCATATCGGCAGCATTCAAATTCTATGCAGAATCACTCCTGCCCACAGGTGCTACTTTGGATTGAGTAAGCTATTGAATAGTAAAGTCCTCTCTCTCGACGAACAAAGACCGAGTGATACATAATAACATTAAATTATCCGGCATTGGAGTTTTTCAGAAAAAAGGGGTACCGTTTGAAAGTTTTCAATGCAGCAGCACTCGATGGTGGAAGTAGAACAGGTTAGACCTCCATTGGAGAAAACAGGAGAGAACGACCTGGCTTTAGTTTTCCATTTGAGACCGATCTGCGTAAAAAATGAACTACCGATACTGTACCGCTGATGGAAGCAGAGAAATAAAAAAGACTTCTACTCCATTGAAGAGAGAAGCTGCTTTTCGCTACCTTTCCAATTCTTCTAGTAGAGAATTGAAGTGAAAAACACTAGAACTGAAGTGTTTTTCGGAATCGTATATGATTCCTATGATTCTATGAAAGGATCGAGGCTTATCTCTTACCTGTATTTGTAGGAGATACACCACTTTTTGATGAAGTAGATGATTCAGTCTGAGGTCTTTTTCTGGATATTCCGCATAAGATCATTAAAACTTGTCTTTCCTCGACTCTTCAGTAGCATAACCACATTACGTTAGATTAGATTAGGCAACGTGGAAGTGGCTCATCCCAAGAGGGCACAGAGAATTTTCAGTCTCAGCTTCGCATAGATTAGTGCAATTCCATCTCTCGAAATCTCAGTTAGAACTTGTGTGGAAATGTTTTGATCTGGATGGAAAAAAGCTTCCATGACCTTCCATGGTTCAACTTGGAACAGAATGAACGGCAACCGTTCATGTTGAGGTGCTGACATCAATATTCCGACAATTAGTAACCCTAAGTTATTGGGAGTTCCTTCCGACGGCTTGCACTAGTTCACTCCACACACGCCTGCGATTGCTACCAAACTATAGAGCCGCAACAAATTTCTCAAATTGCTAGCCGACAGTACCTGAGAAAAGATAATGAAACGTTCGTTCTCAACCTACAATACGTAGCGGATTAGCGAGATACAGTTGAAGAATCTACAATCCCGTCAAACACCACTCTGAGGACCGTGACGGGAAATCATTTTAGCCGACATCTACCGGAATCAGAACCCCACCTAGGCACATCAGGAAGGGAGTAATCGACTTGAAGGACTCTGTTCAGCACCACAGCACTGAACCGCTGAACGGCACGGCATGTCTGCAGACCCTAAATGCCAACACCTTTAATAATTAAACTCTTCCCGTCAATGGGCTGCTCAGGATTTAACCACCACCCGTAGCAGACGATGTGTCTCGGTAGATTCGAGTAATACTGGGAAAATGAAGGTCTGGATACTTAAGTAGACTTAACTCCAACTTATCCAGACTCGGCCACGACCTTCATAACGTATGTCCTGCATGCAATGAGTCCGACACTAACCTCTTTTCATGTTAGTGAATATCTCATCTTATACCCCTCTTCCTCTTGTCTGAACTCGTCGAAACAGCTCGTTTTCTGAATCCTCCGTTAGATGACCTCAACACAACAACAGCCGCTGCAACAACAACAACAACAACAACAACAACAAAAACAGGTGATAGTGCGAGTGTTCCCTGGTTTGACCGTGATAACCGATTGCCCATATACATATGAGTAATTTCTAGCCGCTCTCAAAAAGCCCACCTGTGTAAAACAATGTGTCTACGGCTTCCTTGATAGCAGCATGCTCCGCTTGGAATCCACTGTAATAGTCTGCTAGCCTGAACCCTACGCGGATTGGCAGAAAACTTCGACACCGATCTTTCTGTCGAGCGACATTAACTTTGAGCTTTACCCGGTTTGGAGTTGGCTGTGAAGAGACTGCTATCTTCGAAAGAGCTCGGCAGATATGTTAACTTCGGTTAACTTCAGATGAAAAGAGCGTTTGAGCTCCACCAGGGTTATACCTATAGTTTTGTTCACCAGTCTTCGAGATTGCATTTCTCCAACCCTACTATGTGACACTTTTAACAAAGAAACCGACCGTGGGCAAAGGCAAGCTCATCTGCAATGAATTTGATTTTTTTCTTTAAAAAAATTTACAACTTCTTAACACCTAAGACATTCGGTTCAGTGGCTTGTGTTTATGAACTTGCTTCCCGAACAGAGTCGTATATTTTACTCATCTTCACCTAAAGGGTGTTTTTTATAGAGGTATAGAACTTTAAGTTGCAATAAAACAACGATGGATTATTCGATTGACATGAATTTTATTTATCCGAAAGATAATCTTGTGGCATTACATTTTAAATATGATTTCTGGCATATGACCACCACGGCTGGCGCGGATGTAGTCCAATCTGGACGTCCAATTTTCGATGACTTTTTCCAACATTTGTGGCCGTATATCGGCAATAACACGGCGAATGTTGTCTTCCAAATGGTCAAGCGTTTGTGGCTTATCCGCATAGACCAATGACTTTACATAGCCCCACAGAAAGTAGTCTAGCGGTGTTAAATCACAAGATCTTGGAGGCCAATTCACAGGTCCAAAACGTGAAATTAGGCGGTCACCAAACGTGTCTTTCAATAAATCTATTGTGGCACGAGCTGTGTGACATGTTGCGCCGTCTTGTTGAAACCACATCTCCTGGACATCATGGTTATTCAATTCAGAAATGAAAAAGTTAGTAATCATGGCTCTATACCGATCACCATTGACTGCAACGTTCTGGCCACCATCGCTTTTGAAAAAGTACGGACCAATGATTCCACCAGTCCATAAAGCGCACCAAACAGTCAGTTTTTCTGGATGTAACGGTTTTTCAACATACACTTGAGGATTACCTTCACTCCAAATGCGGCGAAAACGTTCCATGGTTAATCGAATTAACTGCTCTGATGGACGATTTTGTCGCCGATAAAATGGACGTAGTGCGCGATACGTTTTCCGCACAGAACTATTATTTTCGAAATAAAATTGCACTATTTGCAAGCGTTGTTCAGGCGTGAGTCTATTCATGATTAATTGCCAAACCAAACTGAGAATAAATCACTTGACAGCTGTTAAATCGGTCGCCATCTTGAAAAGTAATGCCAACTTAAAGTTCTATACCTCTATAAAAAAGACCCTTTACTTTAATAGATACATACAGACTAAGTACTTGTACAAAAGTGTGTAAGTCTACATTATCTACTTTACAAAAACAAACTTTGCTCATGATGCCACACTCCTCCTGGTTTCGACATGACTAAATTTTAAAAATTTATGGGCAATAGAGTGTAAAGCGGTATGACGGGGGGTGGGGCAAGCAGTGGTACAAAAGTGCACAACAAAAGCAAGCAAAGAGAAATATGGCTGCCATTCTCTTTCACACACAACTCTACGTTTTTTTTTCTCACAATATAGTAAATATTCTCGAACGTAATTTTCATTACTCCCCTTCTGAGGTATACTCGCATGCAAACATACATACATATGTATTTAACGAATTTTCGATTTCGGTTTCGGTTTTGATAAGATAAGACATTGAAAATTGGTTGGTTATTGAGGTTGCTCGATTACGGAAGCCTGATCAAGCGCACTAAAGCTTGCAGGTGGGACTGTGGAAAGAAATTCCCTCCCAGATGTTCAACTCATTTAGTGCGTATTATGAAACCTACGGGATTGTTGATGCTTGCTGAAGCAAGTTCTAAAAGGGAGTCGGAATAAAAATTTCTGAGGAAACAACGTTGGCCAGCGCTGAGGGCTGGGCAGTGGTAGTGGTAATGCTCTACCGAGAAGTAAACCCATTATTCTACCGTTATTAGTTACCGTTAGACAGTGTCCGGTTATTACGTCGATTGTTATGCTCATACCTGTTTAAAATGAGTGCACAGGTTTCAGCCTGCCATCAGCTATTGGCCAATCTTAGCAGATACTTTGCCGAGGAAAGATATATGTCCGTACCATGTCAGAGTTTATCGTAAGCCTCGCAATTCACTGGGATATCTTTTTGTCCGCGGATCCAAACCACGGACGTTTCACATACAGTCGCGAGGTTCTTAAAAATATCGATTGCGTGTGGTTCCGAGTGCACTCTACCCTTCCTTCGAGTAATGAGTCGCCGGTGAAGATATCTACGGATCTTTGTTTCAAAACTGTTACATTCTTCCATTCATTTCTTTTTGGTATTTTTGTTGGAAAATTGTTGCCGAAGCAGAAAACTGAGATCGTGTAGTCAACCCCTTCCCAGAAGAGGGCGTATCCTGTTCTAATGAGAGACAATGCAGGGAAATGTAATGAATGCGGTTCCGATTTTTGATTTCTCACTTCTGGCTTTGAATATATCAAAAGGAAACTCAATTCATCTGCGTTTAACGTCCCCAGTGGCTTATGCATCTGGGATAGAGCATTTTCAGACTTTTCCTTGACTCGGTTGAAAGGGGGGGAAGCTCGAACTCTTCAATTCCAACTACAGTTGCGGATTACTCGCCTCCGTCAAATTGGTTCGCTACCGATTTGGGTGTCACTAAATTGCTTACACACATATATATTCGCATATGAACTCAAGTCTTTTAAGTGCGTGTATATGTCGCATTATTTGTTTGTATGTACAAGCACTTCGGCTCTAGCCCTTGCATTTTCAACAGCTTCCACCATGCATATCTCACTTCATACTTTTTTGCTTACACATGTATACATACATATGTATGTACAATGACCACCATCGCCATCACATCGCATTATAATATGTCCCATGCATAGTTGGCAGCCAACCGCAACTGCAGCAGCGTGCAGTATCAGTAGGCAACCATCGCAATCACACTTTGAATAGTCAGCCTTCAGCAGCATCAACCTGCCGCCACAAACACTAGAAGAAGAAGCAGCAGCGGCAGCATCAACAATAGCATCAGCAACAGCAACAACAGTTACAACAACAACAGCAGCGGGCAACAACAATAGTGTAACCATCAGCACCACCAGCCCACACCCCCTTTTACTATTATATTTATCTTAGGCAAAAGCAACTCACCTCACCATTCAAATGCACTAACCAATTCAACGGCCTGTACGTCCGTCCTACCGTTCGACTTTTGGTTTAACTGTCTATCCGTTTGTTGGCCTGTCGTTCTGTTGGTTGTTTGTTGCGTCCGTCCGTCCGTCCGTCCGTCTGTTCGTCCATTTAAAAATCCATGCATCCATCCATCCATTGGCGCATTACCCAAGTTCGGTATTCACTTGCAGTTTGGCTCAGTTCAGTTCAGTTTAGTTCGACAAACTGTGTGGTGTGTGTTGTTCGTGGTCCCGGCTTTTGTTGTTGTTCAACAAAAATTGCAATTGCGAATTTCCGCGTCCGCGCGTCTCTCTCGGTGTGTGTGCTGTTTGTCTTTTTTCTATCTACGTTTTCTCTATAATTTTCATATTATTTGATTTTTTTTCTTTTATTGCACTTTACTTTGCACTATTATTTATGTTGTCTGCATCTAACTATGTGTGTATGTATGTGTGTATTTATGTCGGGGGAATCTGTGTGATTATGTTTGTGTTTTTGTGTTTGTGCAGGTTATGTATGTATGTATGTGATATATGTGATATAGTGCTATTGTTGCTACTGTTGTTGTTATTGCTTCTTCTTCTTCTTCGTCTTCATCATTATCTTCTTCCATCCATGTTTTGCGTTTCATTACATTTCCGCACTTTTTTTAAGTAGATTTTTACACTTATCTCACTTTTGTCTTTTCCACACTTG
The DNA here is from genome assembly GCA_030068015.2 of Neoceratitis asiatica. NCBI lineage: Eukaryota > Metazoa > Arthropoda > Insecta > Diptera > Tephritidae > Neoceratitis > Neoceratitis asiatica. The sequence continues at coordinate 34,633,627 of CM061525.1, read as the reverse complement.
AATTTTCTTTACAATTTTCATTCCTTATTATTTTTTTTTTGTTATTGCTTACGAGTACATCTCGTGTTCATCATCGTTTCTTCGTTTGATGGCATTTTTTTATTTTCCTCCACCGCCCCGAAAGTGTGTCGCTTGTACGAGTATTTTTCGCCAATTAATTTTTCTTAGCGAGAAAGTTTTCCATTATCATCACTGGTCATCACATAAATATCCCAGCTGAATAATAATACATACATACAATATTATATATACATATGTTTGTGTAGATATGTAATAAATCATATTAATGCAATGTGAAGTAAAAAATTGTGCTTGAGACGGCTTCCAATCTGTCGTAGTGAAAAGCCAAAAACTTAATTGGTGAAACGGCTGAACGCAAGCAGAAAGTTTCAAAACAGCCGGCATATCCGCTGCCAGGAGGCTACCGAGTATAGGTAATATATGAACTCAGAGAATTCTAACTCAGTTTCCAACAATGAACTACCCTACCGGTTGTGCAGCCTTAGCTTTGTTTGGGCTAAGTGGATCCCACATTGAAGCATAAGGTACGACCGTTGTTATGAGATAAAGTAAAAACAAAAAACAAAAAAGCCTGAAGGCTAGACTACTCTTCATTTAGTAAATCACTTAGTGCATGACAGAAATCTAGAAGAACGCCTAATGTCCTTGTCTACTAACTTTTTCGAGTTGGTAACCGTAAAAAAGTTCATAAGAAAGTGCATAGATGTGTACATCTTTTGTTCCAAACACAGTGGAGAATCGGAAAAATCCTAAACCTTACGGCGTGAATTCCCATTAGATAAAAATTCCGGTCAGAACTCTCACTGTGTGCGAGGGTTTTTCTATTTGAAAAAGAGCAACTTCCTTGAGCATTTCGCGATAAATCTTACATCAGAAGGAACTCTCAGCTGCGCATATGGAATTGCTAGCTCCGAGCTCACTGAGTTGATCCAGAGCCCACAAATCAATCCGAATTTTGATAACGGAGCAACTCATCAGCATTGCAGTTCTTAAAAATTCCGCTGTGATCCGGTAGCCATATAATTTTAATTCCGAAATAAGTGAACGCCACGACTTGTCATCACTAGTGGAAGCCGAACCACCACCTAGGCACATCAGGAAGGGAGTACTTGACTACCGGGACGTCATACAGCAATACCGACAAGATCCGCTGGACAGGACGGCGTACAGACAGTACATCAGCACCATTCACCGAGAGTCCGTTAACACCTTCGTGAACTCTCTTCCCGTGAATGGTGTTCTCGTAGTCCAATCACCACCCATTGCAAAACAAGAGCTCGAGCTGCCTCGTGAGACCCGCGTAGCCCTGGCACATTTAAGATCTGGTTACTGTAGCAGGCTTAACTCCTACCTATCCAGATCCGACCCTGACATACTCAACATATGTGCCGCATGCAACGAATCCCCACACGACACTAACCACCTCTTTGCATGTCCACTTAACCCGACTCATCTAACACCCCTTTCCCTTCGGTGCGAACCCGTCGAAACAGCACGTTTTCTGGGCCTCCCGTTAGATGACCTCGATGACTGAAACTAAACTTGCCTGACCCTAGACGGGGCTGGCGTATTGCCGCTACAACAACAACAACAACAACTTGCCATCAACAGCTAAGTAAATGTTGACTTGTCTCACAGACAGTGAAGTCTTACTACATGACGTTCACTTCATGATCGATCCCATTAAAAATGTGAGAAATTTTTTTAATTGCTTTGAAAATTATTTGCGTACGGATCTTCTTTTCGTAATCTGCTTTTGAATTGGAGTGTCAGGATCCTCAACGGTTACGCTGAGTAACGGCTGGCTCACAGTAAAGGTTTTTAAATAACCTTGTATAATCAAATATAGAATCCATCCGCATAGTATGATAAAAAATAGTGTGAAACACCAAATCTGCATTAACTCTCTCATTATTGCTTCAAATATGAGTCTCATCCATCATATTTAGCTTGATTCACAGAGATAGTGAATTTATTTTTAAAAATTTCACAGAATCATCAAATTTCGAGCTTCGTAAACGTACGAGGTTTACCGGATTTTAATTATTAGCTAGCATTCCTAACTCGTCTTCTCTTAAAATCCTTACTTGCTTGTGGCTTGCATCAGTGACTATGTGTTAGTTATTAATGTTGTATTCCTTCCTTAGTTCCTTCTATGTGATTGTTGGTTTAAGGATTTCTATTGTGAAATACCGACACACAAAATCTCGAAACACATAATCCAGACAGGACCAAATCCCAACAAAATATAATCCAGACACGACACAATCCATTCAAAATAATACCGTAAAAATATCCTAAATAATATCGCGCGGTTTTTTTTTTGATTATTTTTATAGTTCATCTGGATTTTATATATTTTGATTGTTTTCAACTCAAAAATTATGAACAAAAGATTCGTAGATATGAATTTTAAATGTGTTAAAAAACTAACTCAAAAATAGATTATCACATGAACTATTTTTTCAGTGCTAAAGATTCAAATTTTGAAAACTATCTTTCTTTGTAAAATTATACAGTATGCTCCTGTTTCCAAAAGGAATTTTTAAAATATTTGGCTCCGTATTCGTGCATAATTACCAATTTCATGTTTATTGAAAATATACTTTTAATTTTTCGAGTAAATTGATGGAAACATTTTGTGGCATCTGTATTTTGTCGGGTCGGTATTTCGTTATGTCTATTTTATACAGTGTCGGGTTGTGTCTTGTCTGGATATTTTAAAATTGTCTGGATTATGTACTGCTTGGATTTTGAAATCCGGGATTATGGAGAGATTCCGCTTAGATCCCATTAATGCGAAGGGATTTGCATCTTCAGTTATTCAGCTAGCTTATACATCATTCTCTGAACTGAAATTCAGGAGAGTATGACAGTCTTATTTATGGGTAGTTCTTCACGTAGTCTTGTAACAAGGTTAATCTTCTTTGTTAATCTCTGCATTTAGCTACGGTTTCTGTGTCTTTTATCCAAAATGAAGATTATTGGGAAGCTGTTTAGATTTCATATCGGCATTGATTTCGCATTTGATTTTTGGTTTTCCAACTTGGAATTAAAAAGGTGTTCGGCAATCCTATCAATATTGGAAAATTCGAACAAATCACAATTCCTATTCGAAGTATCAAATTACAAGTGTTCTGTTTTTACGTTCGTTGTTTAGATTTTAATTATGAAACATTCGACTGATTTTCAAAATTTTCGAAAAAAAAAATTGTATAAAGAATATTTTGGTTTGCGATTGCCATTAAAATTGGGGAATAAAGTAAAATAGAAAAAGTATGTATTTGAATATTTTTGCTCAATAGTTTAAATTAAAATACGGTACCCATGGTATTTACTAAGGTGAAATCAAATTTAAAAAAATTTCGAGTTCACCTACATACCTTGAATTGATCGCCACAATATGAGGAATGAAGCGACCAGAGACCGGTAGGATGTAAACATCCAATTATCCTTGGTATGTCCAGATAGCGTTCCAAAAACTCAAGAATCGTCGCACGTTAAGCTGCATTTATGTGTTTGTTTTGTTTCTATAGCCTTATTGAAAAATATAATTTTTATTGTGAAAAAAACTTTAAAAACAAACAATTCTTAGCTTTTCATGCTTCATAAACCAAAAACCGGTAAAAACGAACTAAATTCGCTAACTAAACTCGCTGAATAATCGGTTTCGAACATAGGTTTCGATAAATTAAGATTGACTTAATTGCAGTGCGTTATTATTAAATTCCGATCGGATAAAATTCAGATTCCGATATAAATCTGATTTCAAAACAGTCCTATTGCTGAGATCTCAAAGACACATTTTAATTTGAGTTCCTTCCAAGAAACTAAGCTATTGATTGGAATATCCACTATCGTTAAGTATCGAAATTGAACAATGAAATCAGAAAAAGCTGTTCAAAATTTCGTCTATAAATTTTGTACTACTAAAATCTGTTTTTTTTTCGCACGTGGAATTTTAAATTTACTGAAAAATAGCAGAAGGTCGAAGAGCATTACGTTCGAATGAATATTATCACGTAAGATGGCGCCAAAGTAGTTTTATTTTCAAAAATTTTATTTTTTGTGTGATTTCGCTTATACTATTTGGATAATGTCTCCTGAGGAAGGTAAAGAAGCAGCATTTGAAAAAAATTGTGATTGATATATCGAAGAGACGATAGTCGATTGCCAAGTCGATTTTGGAAGGAATAATGGGTTAAAAAATCTATTTTGCAAGAAATGATCGGTTCAGTAAAAACGATATTAAAAGAAGAAGAAAACGATTTATGAAAAATCGATTTTTACAGAAATAATCAATCATAAAAATTGATTTTAAAAGTAAGAAGTAATCGATCAAAAAAAATTGTTTTTAAAATACAGAAATAATCGATTAAAAATTGACTTTTGCAAGATAATAGATTAACAAACGATTTTAAAAGAAATAATGGATTTAAAAATAGATTTAAAAAAATCGATATATTTAAGCTCGGTTTTAAATACCATAGCAAATTTAAAAAAATTGGAAAATAATCGTTTCATAAAAAATCGATTTAAGAGAAATAATTGATTGCTAAAAAATCGGTTTAGAGAATTCATTTCCTAAAAAAAACTATTTTAAAAGAATCAATGGATTAAAAAAAAGTTTTAAAAGGGTAATCGATTCACAAAAATTCGATTACAAAAGAAATAATCTCTTTTTAAAAAATCTATTACAAAAGAAATAATCCCTTTTTAAAAAATCGATTTTAAAAGAAATAATTTAAATTTGTCTCAAAAAATCGATGAAAATTAGAAAATTATCGATTAAAATAAAAGTCTTTAAAGGATTTATTATTATTCTAATTTATCCTACATGAAACAAATTCGTTTGCCGCTATACAATTCCTTCACCTATATGTGCACACCCTAATCCACTTGCTTCTGTGGATACGAAGTTAATTCACTTACTATACTTATGTATATATATATATATATATATACATATATACACACATACACACATTTGCTATACTACATTTTGTTTTGCCTTCTTTATTTGTTTTATTTCAACTATTTTATTATCTATGCGTTTTGCCATTCCTTTTTTGTGTATTGATAGATGATTGCGAATATGTACTCGTACATGTGTATGTAGTCTATTGCAATAATAGAGTATGAAGACCAGCAACAACAAAAGCTAGTTACCAAACCCTACGAATAGCCAACCAGGCAGTCAGCAAATCTGAGCGAATCAACTTGACAAACAGTTACAATACATATACGCAAATTAAATATATATGTATGTATGTATGTAAGCCAAGGGAATTTTGCAATAATTAACACAATTTCCATTGCAATGCACAAAAACGTTGAATGCATTCCAGTATGTGCTTGGAATGATTTTTGATATTTAAACATTTACATACATACAATGCAAATAACAGTTGTTTTTGTGAAAAAGTTTATGCAGATGCACTATTAAAAAGGTGAAACTACAACAAAAAACAAAGTTGTGTTATCAAAAATCACAGTGATATTAATTATCATATTGATATATATACATATATGTATGTATATTTTTAAAAATGTGCAATAAATATGTATTCGCTAGTGTAGAGAAATAATTGTGCAAATTAGAGAGAGAGAGTGAGAGAGAGAGTATAAATACACAGCAAAATACATACATAAATAAAATAAATAAAATAAAACAGTGTTGACAAGCCATCACGAATTATTTTTCCACCGAATAATCGTTATTTGACATTTCTCTTTGTTCCGTTGCTGAGAACCTGTTCAATGGCAGGCACAATGGCATTTCACCACTGTACGGTGGTTGTTGCACAGCTGTTATTAGGAGCCACTGTTGTCGATGTGGTTGGCTGTTGAGGAAGGTAAGTGTTGGAGAGTTGTGAAAATACTTCAACTTTGGAGGTATATTCAATTTATTTTAAGCAGAAAATAGGTAAATTGTTAAGGGTTTAGTACTGTTGAAAACGGGCAAGGAAGACTAAGTTCTGGTGGAACCGAACATTAAATACTCGGCTGATTTTTATATTTAATGCCAGGCGGCTTATACCATTTTCAGAGTAGAACTAAAGTCAAGTTATATAACTAGGAAACAGGCATGTCTGTGGGAGGCAGTCTCGTTAGTAATTTTTGGCAGATGTTTGGAGCTCTTTGTAACTATCTCCATTAAGTAAAATTAAGTTTTCTTGAAAAATTCCTTAAACGATCGATCAAAAATAGAAGAGGGTCTGTTATATGGAAGCTAATTCTACGTCTGGATCTCTGGCAGCCATTTTTTTTGTATAAATTTTGTGTGGGGGTGGAGAGGAAAAAGGTCCATTATATGGGACATAAGCCTTTTGAGCTTTTTATTGAATTCTGTCCACTTGTTTCTGAGGAATACTGTTGGACTGAAAAGTGAGTGGTTCCACGCCCACTCGAAATCTTTTTCTCGCTTAATTTTTATTTATTTAATGAGATCTTCCTTAACAAATATGTCAAAAATGGCTTATATAGTTATTGAACTATCGATAATTTTCGTGCTTTTCAAAATTATTGTTGTATGGGCGTTAGGTGTGAACTTGGACCGATTTCACGTGTTTTCAAATGCGTCCGTACTTATTAGCTAAGTTATGTGTGAGCCAAGTTTCATCAAAATATCTCAATCCGTGCTTGAGTTATTGTGTACATGGAAGTATGGGCTGACAAATGGACGGACAGACATGTTTAAATCGATTCGCTTTGTCGTTTTATTGACTGATATTTCCAATGGAGTTAAGATATTTCTATTTCTCCACTTCCACCGACGGATATAGTATAGAATATTTCAGTTCTAAAGGTGTTTCATTCATTCGGACGAAATGACTTAGCCATCGCAACAGCTATTTTGTAATTCGGTTATGTCAATGTCGTCGTATATCTTATGTAGCTGATATACATCATATCGTCTATGGTATTTACCGTCGATAGCACGGTTCCATAAACCGGAAACTACTCATAACGGTCTATCAGAGTATGATCTTTGTTCGTACTTAAAGGGCATTACTTATTGATTGCCTGACTGGTCCTCTTGGTAAGTGTCTGTTCACGATGGACATTGTTGATGGTGTCCCTGTTCCCTACATAAACAAAATTATTTACGATTTCATACTTACGACTGTGAACTGACGAACAGTGACGAGGAAGCCAAAATGCAAATGGTTGATCTCGTTCGATAATAGACCCAATCGCCTCGCTTCGTAATCATCCAGCCTGGAGAAAACAAAATTAACGTCCCGGTTGTTGAGAACGAAAATTTCAATATCATCGGCAAACGTTAGCAGTTTGTACACTTTTGTAGAAGAATGTGTCTTCTCTATTTGATTCTGCAGCTCCCATTGTTTTCTCCAAGTTGAAGAAGTCACACGATAAAGCTCATCCTGTCCGAAATCTCGTTTAGTTCTGAGAACGGTTCGGGCAGGTTCGTCCCGCTACTGATGGAGTTTTTCAGTTTACACAGCCGTATTAGTTTTGTATGATTACCCAATTCACACATACATAGCTACATGAAGGCAGCTCCTTTTCCAGCAAAGAATGGGGTATTTGGATGCTTTTCGCATCAGTCAATTCCAAGATTTGTCGCATGGTGAATATCTAATCTATCTCGGATCTACACTGATAAGTTCCAAACTTCTCGCTGATTATGAGATTTAATCTTTCACACAAAACCCTAGACCTTATATGCGGCATTGCCAATAAAAACGAAATCCATTCTTATGGATTTCACAGATGCTTGGCTAAGTTCATAGTCTATTCCAACATCATGGATTGGGAAATCGGATTCGACATCTCCTACTGAAGAAGTATTTCCTGCATAAACTCAGTATACTTTGGACATCGGTTAACAGATCACTTCCTTGAGACCTTCATGAGTATGCTCCAGTTTTGAAATCTTTTACAATCACGAATTTTTTCGTAGCACTTTTGAGTATTGCCCCTAAAACCCAGTTTATTTAGCTTTGCGTGGGTATAGCATTTCGGCTTCTGTCTTTTTCCATTTGCACATGCGTCTGGATTTTCTCTTCAAATCTCTCGGATCTCTCTCGCACACGTAAAATTATTCCTAATAGAGAGTAAGTTTTTCCCCTATTAAATTCTTAACGGTAATTTCTAGCACATGTTAAAGGATTACCTTATATTTAAAGCTTGTGACTATTAAATAATTAAAAAATATTAATTTTTTTAAGCGACTGAGCTGCTGACAATAACAATGTTGTCATTATCAAACTTAGCCCTCCTTTTATGAATGTTTGATGACATTTGATTTTATTTCTCGTATATTTCATTAAAAAAAAAAAAACCTGTTTGAATTTTTCATCACATTTTTGGCAATTTTTTTTTTAGATTTGGTCAATTATCATACCAAACTGTCAGTCCAAAACAATCCCTTCTTAACAACAGCTCCAAAAAAGGCTCTCACTGGCATCGTTATGGAGATTTACATTTATTTACTCAATTAACATTTTACGTCGTCAGCTTATTGTAGTCTCGGCGTGTTTTCTGCACACATATAAAAATTATAGCACAAAAATATTTCGTATATATGTACATATCCATACATACCGTATATGTATCTCCTTTTTGCTTATATCAACACGAATTCGCTGTATTTATTGTAATGAGCGACTATCTGCGAAAACCTCAAACCCTGTTACATTTTGTAGACTGCATCGTCATTGTGAGGTTGCGTCGTCGTCGTTGTCATCGGCAGGCTTTCTTGTTCGTTTCGCCGTGAGCAAGCAACCAACAACCACCGTTGTAACAACAAATCATTATCATCTCTAAACTCTAAATAAATTTTACTTTACTTCACTTAGTATTATTTAGTTGGTCATTGGTGCTTCTTCTTCTTATTGGTTAGGCGTCACTTGCTCGATTAGCCGTTTTTGCTTTTTATTGCTTGCTGTGCTCCATAAACCGCAACACCGTTGGCTTGCTAGCGTACGTACGTACACATCGCCTGTATGTGGAAGTTTTTTTTTTCTTTTTTTTTCCATTTAACAGCATCTCACGTTCGCTCAGCAGTCATTGCCCAGTGGGGCGTTGGAGCATACGCATGCTTCAAGCGTTGGCATTGTGACGGGCAGGTAAGCAGGCTGGCAGGCGTCGTTCGAATGGCAATACACTCTTCAAGGAGGTTAAATGAATTGCTTAATGTAATGCGTTAAGCGAGCGTGTACAGCGGAAAATTTTGCTAAATATTGTATGTTCTACGTTTCTACTTTTACGTTCTTTTTCTTCGCATTTTCTTTGCATTTGTCTACTTCTTTCTATTCTACTATTGCTTTTACACCTTTGTTTAGATATACAATATTTTATTTTCGCATATTTTTGTGCTTCAATTGCTGCTTGTTCCGTCATCCACTGTTCAGCTTACGTTCCGCAAATGTCAGCTTAACATTAATTGTATGTATGTATGTAGATATAACGAAATTATGAACATACAAAAGTTGGCATATAAAAACTCCTCGGGGCTTTTCCTTTGTATTAGCTCCAATGATCAACTCTCGCTACATTGATTTTTTCTCTTTTAACAGGCCATACAACCCACCCAGCCTTACTCTTCACGGGTGCAATCCACAAATCACTTCTTTTGCAGTTAGTGGAACCTTTTAGTGTTATATAAATACAAACATGATATGTTGTTTGGCAGATACATTTATATGCTTCATTATAGTACACCGATTTTGCTTCAGCCCTACATACTTGGTAGGGACATAAATACTGTTACAACATTAAGCACACGCATTTCAATAGAAGAATTGAGCATACCACATAATTCCCATATGATTTATAAAATATAACCTGTAAAGCGTTAATCTGTATTGGGAATTCTAAATTGTGTGAGTTTTCAACATGGAATGGTCAGATAACGAAAACCGTATCGCTGTTATAGCGCTTTTTAAGTGTGAAATGAAAAAAGGTGATATTTTCAAAACACTCCGTCCGCTCGGCATTAGTCGCATGTTCGTCTACCGGTGTATAAAACTGTTTGAGGAGACTGGGGATGTTAAAGACCGCCACCGGTCGGGCCGTCCACGCACAGTTCGAACGCCGCAAGTCATCAAAGCTGTCAAATCAAGAATTCTGCGAAATCCGCTCCGAAAACAGAAAATTATGGCCTGGGAGATGAATGTTTCGCAAAAGTCCATGAGTCGAATTATTAAAAAAGACTTGGCACTTGGGGCTTTCAAACGCCGTACCGGACATTTGTTGACTGCAGCTTTGAAAAAAAAACAGGGTGGTAAAATGCAAACGTCTTGTGGTGAAGCACGCTGATAACTTGCACAGAAAAATCTTGTTTACCGATGAAAAAAAATTTACCGAGCAGGAAAAATTTAATAAACAAAATAATAGGGTGTATGCACGGTCATCTAAGGAAGCATCTGAACTGATTCCATGGGTCGAAAAAGGTCATCACCCAGCTTCGGTCATGGGTTGGTGGGGTGTCTCTTATGATGGGGTAACTGACTTGCATTTTTGCGAACAAGGGGTCAAAACATCGGCCAAAGTTTACCAAGAAACCGTTTTGGAAGCTGCTGTAAGACCACTTAACCATTCCATGTTCCAAAACCAATCATGGACTTTTCAGCAAGACTCTACGCCGGCCCATAAAGCTAAAACGACCCAAATGTGCCTCCAAAACAATTTACCAGCATTCATTTCCTCTAAAGAGCGGCCCTCTTGCAGTCCTGATTTGAACCCGCTGTATTACAAATTGTGGACAGTTTTAGAGGACATGGTTTGCCACAAAAGATACCCCAACATTGATTCTCTTAAGACAGCTTTGATTCGTGCTGTGGCCGATTTCCCAATGGAGGAGGTGCGTGCGGCTATTGATGATTTGCCAGTCCGGCGTGCGTGAAGGCCAAAAGCGGGCATATCGAATGAATACTGCTTTTTTGTATACAAAATATATCAATAAATATGTAAAAAAAAATTGGTCCAAAAACATTCATTATTTTTTATTTTATAGCATAAAATGTGTGTAACAGTATTTATGTCCCTACTAAGTACAAACTAACGAGTACCTTGCATTATCACGCAGTTTCTTTGATTCGACGAGCCTTACTTCCTTCATTCGTCCACAGCTTAAATTAGTTTTAGTTAAAATGATTAAAAAACAATATTTTTTCTTCCTTTCCTCTACTACAATATAACGGTATAATATTAGTAAATTAAATGGAATACAAAGAGTAGCATGTGCAGATGTTAGAGGATACATTAGTCATGTCCGCTTAACATGTTCTTGTATCAAGTGCCTATCTTAGATTAGATTTCAACACATGCTTCTATGTGAGGATACCCCCATTCATGAATGGAGAAGAAGTTTCATAGGAGTGGAGAACACCATTTCAATTCAAACCAATCAGTCCATGCCGCATGGGGAGAAAGGGGTATACTCAGAAGATCTTAAAATCCTCCTTTCTTTGCGTCCACGAAACTCAGTTAGCATCTTCCAAGCGGAATTACTGGGTAAAGAATATGGGCCTGTAGAGCGTTAATGAATAACTAACGGCTGATAACGATGGCAGATAGTCAGCATTAATGACCTTATCGTAGCCAATTATAAATTCAAGAGTGGAAAGATTCTGGCTCGTAAGTTTACTGGAAGGTGAACTCGACATTTTTATAATCGAGTTTCCTAGCCATAAGAATATTTTCGGTAACCAAAAAACTGACCAGTTAACCAAGAAGAAATCTAGCGTTAACTCCGTGTCTGCACGGAGAGAGGTTCACTTGCAATTTGAACATATACCACTGAACAAATGAAAATCTTTTTCCAATTGTAAGAAATTTGACCCAAGTATGATGGGACAAAAGCATATTGGAAAGTCTCCGCGGTTTTCACTAGTAGATGGTGTTGTGACTCTTATTTCGGGTAACACTAATCCGATTCCTTGTTTTGAAAGCTCACATTTCAAGCAATATTTTTCATGAAGACGACATTCATGTGAAAAGTTATTTTGGTTTGGAAATGGTTGAGGTGTGCTTTCTGGGATGCTTTTTTACTAAAAATAAGGTAAGGTTTAAAAAAGGGCAAACATATTTGTTTAACCGAATTACCATCAGTGAAACGCTTCTAAAATCCGTCAAAATTGAACCATTTCTTAAGCGCCTCAACACAGGCGCATAAATATGATACTGAAAAAACTTGCTCAAAGATCGGCGACCTTCAACTAATAAATGCCAGTATTGACGACAAACAAGGTGTTGCGGAGTGTTTAGTGGGAGAGGAAGAGAATTATCCTTTATGAGCTGCTACAACGTGGCGAAACGGTCCCTTCTGAGCTCTACTGTCAACAATTACTGTCAGCTTTCTTGTAAGCTCTTCATAAAAGGGATTGAGAATTATCAAGATCAATAGAAAAGATGCTGTGTTTCATCATGACAACGCCACATACCTCTTTGATGACCAAACAAAAATTAACGGAGCTTAGTTGGGACGTTTATATACACCACCATATAACCCTGATCTTGCCCCATCTGACTACCATTTGTTTCGGTCTCAGCAAAACTCTATTGATGGTGAAAAGTTGGCCGACCGAAGAGCCGCTTAAAATCATGTGATCAAGTTCTTCGTCGATAAACCATAGAAGTTCTACACTGATGGTATTACGAAGCTATCCGAAAAATGGCAAAGGAAATATGTACTTGATTAAAATTAAGTTTCAATAAAGAAAAATTTTGTTCAAAAATATACAAAAGAAAACGCAGAGTCTTTTCTAGTTATCCAGTCGAAATTATCATACAGGTCTAAGAAAAGTATACACTGACAGCCACAAGAACGGAGCACTGGCCCTTCGGAGATCATGCATCAAAAATTGGTTTACCCAATAACAGCCGTTATAGTAACTGTGCATTTTCTTTCCGAGTGTCTAGTTATGTCACAAATTAATCAAAGAACACTTCGAATACATTAATTCCATGATTGGATTCCCACAGAAAGCTTACCGGCTATACCAAGTAGTTCATTGAGCACACCAAATGTTTTGAATGTAACTTGGAAATTTGATAGCATTATATATATTAAGACCTTACTCACATCTAATTATGGCCGAAGTTTAGTTTGAACTCTTCAGACAGCATTCCTATTTATCTACATCTTTCTTCCATTTTTCCCTCATTTAGTAATACCCTAATAATGAAATTGCTCACCCATAACATCATCATTGATGAGTCTTTAGTGACAACTGTTTTAAAAATACTTCAAAAATAGAACTGCAGATACAAAAATATTTATTTATTATTATTTATTTTACAAAATACACAATCAGAGAATAAATATGAATGTACACTATTGAGAAAAATGTATTCTCCCATACAGTTCAACACGATTTCTCTTTCCCTGATAGTATGATTGAATTCCAACTTGTGTCACTTATCGTCGAGGCTTTGTATATACTCAGCAATTCTAGTTTTTGGTTTGTAGCCAAGTAGCCAAGTCGAAAGATATTTACTATTTTACTTTAAATATTGATATAAATCATTCCTTTTATGAAGGGTGATCCAAGTAGAGGTACTTTTTTCAAAAGCCTTTTTTTGACAGATCACGCATGAGTCGTGTCAAGGTATCATGTTATTTTTGCGCAGTATTGCTAGGCATTTCATCATGGAAAGACTTTCGCCTGAACAACGTCTACAAATCATTCAACTTTATTACGAAAATTCACGTTCTGTAAAGAATATGTTTCGGGCGCTTCGCTCAACTTATGGTCAACAGAATCGGCCTACTGAGCGTACTATTCGCAACAGCACCACTCATCTTGAGACCCAGCATTCATTATTGGATAATATTCAACCGAATAGACCACGTCCAGCACGAAGTGAAGAAAATATAGCGGCCGTAGCTGAGAGTGTACACGAAGTTCGCGGAGAGTCGATTCGGCGTCGTTCGCAGCAACTCGGACTGACGTATGGAACGACTTGGCGCATTTTGCATCGAGATCTTAATTCGAAAGCTCACATTATATAGCTTGCAAAGTTCCAGGAAGATCCGACGTTTTCGAGTCAAATTTTGTTCAGCAATGAGGCCCATTTCTGGCTTAATGGGTATATATACAAGCAAAATTGCCGCATTTGGGACGAAGAGCAGTCTGAAGAGATTCAAGAGCTACCTTTTCATCCAAAAAATAAAAAACAACGGTTTGGTTTGTGGGCCGGTGGAATCAGCGGTCCATATTTCTTACAAAATGATTGTAACCGTCAATGTCAATCGTTATCGCGCCATGACAAACGACTATTTGATCCCTGAAATTGAAACTCGTGATCTCCGGATACGTCTCAGAAGGGACGTAACCGCGGCCAACATTTGAAAGAGATAATCTTCAAAAAATAAATCCCAAAAAATGTTCTTTCGAATGATAGTAAACATTCCCCACTAATTGTTCTTTCCGTCTCTTTGTAATATGTACACATGGCTGAAAAAGTATGCGTTCATCTAAGTATATTTTATTTGCACTATGAAAAATCGAAAACAATAAATCAGTCATAAACTTTTTTTACATTATTTCATTTAGTTCCCTAAAAAGTAACTGCATACAATCTTTGGTACTAATAATTAAAAGAAATTTAAGATGAGATCACATATAAACAAAAATATCATTCAAACCAAACAGAAAAAGTCTGTGTTCACTTCAAGAATAATGAAACAAAAGGCTAAAAATTAAAAAAAATATATATATTAAATCAATAAAATGTTGGACATCCACGTCTAATGACTTCTAAAATGCGGTTTTTCATCGACCCAACAAGTTTGATTGTTACTTCTGGGCTTCTATAGCTTCCCATCCCTCTTCAAGCGTGCTCCTAAGCATTTTCCTTGGTGGTTATCTCATTAGTGCTCAATAGGGTTAACATCAGGTGATTGTGGTGGTGTATGCAGTTGCTTATGAATGGCTGCAACCAAAGTTGAACAATTTTTGATGTGTGCTTCAGGTCGTTGTTGTGTTGGAAAATAAATTACTCACCGAGTTCCAGCATTATTGCATTTTCTTTTAAATTTGTTTTCAAAATATTAAGATAATCATGCTTGTTCATGATCGAGTCAATAAACTGAACTTTTCCCAAATCCGAACTTGCCATGCACCCCCACATCATAGCACCTCCACCACAGTGTTTTACCGTAGGTACAAGATTTCGCTTTTCCAGCGCTTCTCATCCAAATAATCTTTTCTCATCTGAAAAAATAACTTTATTCCAAGACCCTGGAGGCTTTTTTAAGTGCTACTTCGCAAAGTCCATCCGCTTGAGACGATTTACTCTTGATATGAAGGACTTTCTTTGCGCGACTCTGCTTTGAAATCCGGTTCTTTTCAGAATTTTTCGCACCGTATCTGGAGGTTGCGTTCTTCTCTTTCCGTCAGTTTTCTTGGACGTCCAGAGCGTGGCTTAGACTCATAAGATTTTGTTTGTTTGAAGTTGTTTATTACTTTCTGGACAGAGGAGTACTGTTTGCCAACGGTTTTCGAGATTTCCTGATAACTTTTACCATTCTGCCACAAACCAACAATGATTTTCCTTTCGCCAATTTCAATTTCTTTACGCTTTTGGTCCATAGTCAAAAAATAATAATGAGTTTATATGCGCCTTACCTTCTTCCTAATAGCGATTACTAACGTGTATCATTTAAAATTAAATTAAACACAAATAATTTGTATTTTCCATGCAACAAACCGTCGCTTTTGAGCTTTTCTGTTCAACTTACTTAATTAGCGGTACAACAATGCCGTTAACTCAGAACGACGCAGCTCAAATTCTACAAAATTTTGCTCAAAACATACTTCAAATAATTGTCTTCAAAATAAGTGAAAACACAATAGTGTTTGTTTTGAAATTCATAACTTTTTTTTTGGTTGAATACTTTAATACAGTTGAATACTCGAACACAACCCAATAAAAAAAAGAAGAAAGTAAAATCAAAATAAATCTGCATTCGGGAATCCACTTCGATTCTAACGCGTTGATTCCTAGCTCTCATGTTTATTGGGTATCTTGCTACAAAAACAAACACAGCCACAGGCTAGTGTGAAGCACAACGAACGAGTATACATATTTGTATAAGCATTAGTAGCGATAACGCAAGAATAAAAGGCATTCATTCTCTCTTACAAATAGAAATAAACAAACGAAACAAATGTGTGCACTACACTAGCGCACACAAAGGCTATATAAAATAGTCCAAAGCAAAGAAAAAAAAGGGACAGAAGCACACATTGCAGCAACCTTCTATTTTTTTCTCACATCCAAGTATCTCACATTCGCGCTGCACAACAAAAATCCTCATGAATACGCTGTAGGTAAATTGAACGACGACGAAAAAACGACCAACCAACAAGCAAAGTAAGTAAACTGCGGCGGCAATATGACGTTTTTAACCACAGGTATGTATGTGTATGTATGTACGTATGTACCCGCATGTAGTCTTTATTGTTATACATATTTGTTTTCATATTGTAGCTGATATGCTTCACAACAAACTAACTAACTACTACTACTGGTATGAAGGAAATTAGAAGTGGCATAAACACAAATACCCTCAATTATATGTATTATTTTCAAACAAAAAAATAAAATGATTTTTTTTTTTTAGATATACACAAAAACGAAAGTAGATAAAACATTATAGAGAATAAAGAGCAAAGCAATAAAGTGTCACATAATAAAGAGATTTGTATAAATGTATGTAAATAGAATAATGGTTTCCACACATGCATGTAGGTATGTAAGTATGCTTGCTTTAGATGTTCTGGTTCCGCTTACTTATTTGATATTATCACATTGATTTTGTATAAATATAACGTTCACGCTCTAAAATGCGCTCCCGCTATGATAAATATATGTACATATGTATGTATATATTTTTATGGCAACAAAAACCACTGTTGACAGCTGTTATACCATCTCACGTATTGCCATGCGCTCCATTATGCAATATATATTTGTGTGAGCAAACAAAGATGTGCAGTTTTACTCTCTGCAATGCATTTTATATTCTCTTTAGAGGCACAGTGGTTTTAGGTTCATGAATTTTGGTTACATAATTTTAAAAAGTGGGTTTGAAGTCTAAAAAGCAGAAATCCTTCAATTTGTACTGTACGTCTGCATGTTTTCTAACAAATTGAGGACCCTAAACTTTTAAGCCTTCTTCGAACGTTATTAGGAAAATATTGGTTTTAGAAAAAAAAAATTGAACTTTCATTCACAGTTCTTACAGAACCGTACTTCTAGGTTGAGTGTATTAAATATAAATTAGATATTAAAATATATAATTGCGAATAAATTGATTTTAAATAATTAGCCACAACGCGTGCTCATAAAGGAAAACTACAAATACAGGCTCCAAGAAGCTAGATTATATGGTTCTGGTTGTCTCTAGCGAGTCTCGGATAAACGATGTCACGTCCCTGGTGTTACCAGATACACCACACACGACCGAAGCCCTACTGATACACTCTTTATGGTGTCTCTGGTTTGCAGAACATTTTTGTTCTCTTCGCGAATTAATGCAGTCCTTCCATTTCATTGCTAATTGAAGATCCTGCAGCTTTTCTTTGCGAAACCTCGGTCTCTACTCAAACACTCACAGATAACAGATTATGTGCTCCACTATCTCTACAGATTCCATAGATTTCTTACGCTTTTTTGTTTTTTGTCAGATCTACATAAAATGAGGACATGCGACGTTAGCAGGCAATGTCTCGTCAATAACTCCACTAGAAACATAAAATCTTGGAGTCTTTTTAACTAGTAAGGACCTGTTAAGTTTTGCGACATATGTTTTTCCCATAATTCTGTCGCTCTGTGCTCGTTACAACAAAGTCTGTTCGCCGGACGAAACTAAATCGTTTCTAGTCCGTATTTCATATATATATATTATAGTATATTCATGGTATTTTTTTTCACGAATTCAAAAATGGTCGTATTTATGCAGCGCCTAAAATTCGTGAATTTAGGAATTCAAAAAAAAAAATTTCATGTATTCGACAAAATTCATGTATACTTTTCGTGTATTATAAAATACTTGAATTGGTGTTCATTCAATCCATGAAATTTTCAACGCATAAACGTATTAATTCAGAGAGTAAGTCTTGTTTAAAATGACATCTTCCTTAGCCAATTCATCAGATATCGCACTGGCACCAAGTAATACGGGAATACGTCTTTTCTCAGCCACTCCTTACGAAGTGCAACTTTGGCCGACTTCGTGCTAGGTAAGGCCCAAACAACCGCCTGTCTATCCACATAGCATTCCTCTTGACTTTACTACATTCAAGCAGCTCTAAGCAAACAACTAGGCCATTAATGTATCGTATATGATAAGCAATAATTGAATTGGAATAGATTTCTGAAACGCGAGAGATTGTAGGATAGTAGACACCCTAATACCATGTAAGAAGAAGTGGCTTTGTCATAATCTAGAGATGGGGCTAAATTGCACATCTACCAAGCAGCCAGCTTTCCCTCCAATCTAAATTTAGAATCTCTCGACTCACACAGTAGAAAATAAGTATTTTAATTTAATTTCTTTAAAGGGAATGTTGTATTACGAAGAGTAAGTTTTCACCCAACCGTACCAATTTCATTGTAAATCAAATAATGAAGCAACCCCCCTTCGTATTTACCGAAACAAAATCACCTGCAACCCAGAGTGAATATTCATACAAATGAAAACCGAAATAAGTTGTGAGGTTAAACCGGAAACAGGCGTTAATTTTGTCATTTTAAAGGATGTACAATGCATAGGTTAAAAACTTGGGCTAAAAAGAGTTGGTACGTAAAGACTAAGATGTCAAAGGAGCTGAAATAGGACATTGAGCACACAAGAAGGCATGGCAACTACAAGTCGAAGGTTTAACCGCAAATAAAGAGCCCGAAAATCTACGAAAGTATCAGCAATTTACAGAAGACGTAAAGAAAATCATGCCCTATAATGAGTTCGAAGGCTGTCTATCCAATTCAATGTCAAACGACATTATGAATAAAATCTGAATATTGAAGTCAAAACTTTGCACCACTGTGCATCGTGCCATATGAATGAGCGACGCTCAAACCAGTTCCAAAATAACGACAACGCACGTGCTCTCACAAATTTCTCTCTCTCTCTCTCTCCCTATCTTTGCATGTGTTTAGTGGTGGCTCTTCGCGCCGGTCTACCGGCTACGGCGTAACCTACATATGTATTTTGAAGGTAAAACTTGTGCGGCAATCGTTCATCGCTAGCTACTTGCTATTACGCCTTGTACGAGTCTGGTTGCCTGTTACATTGGCGGTTACATGCCGTCAGCTTGTGTGCACGCGCTTGCTCGTTCATATTACAACGTTTGATTGACTGAATGCAGCTGGCGCGGCGACCAAGTTCGCGTTAACTTGCTGGCGGGCGTGCTGATGTTTACATAAATAAGAAATTTATAATGCGTTATCGATAACGACCGCTCAACTATGCGGTTGACAATGCAATGAGTTATGTATACAGTGTATAAAGCGTATTTAGTTAGACAGGCGGTCGGTCTGGGTCTGCTACGTTCTATGTATGTATCTATATCGCGTTAAGCAGTGGGGTAATTCGCTGTATTTTTCTGTTATCGGATACATACATATTCTCCGAGTAGGTATTTGTTATGTTTCTGCTTGTAAGTTGTTATCATTGTCGTGCATATTCTCTCGCGTTTCGGCTCTTCAGCGATGGGTATCGCCTTTTACGCTCATTCTGTTGTATCTCTATTTTTCGTTTCGTTTTTCAAGCTTTTTATTTCTCTGTTTACATTTTGCTACTTCCTCCCTTGCTCACACATATCCATATTTCGTTTACACACACATATCTTGCTCTGCCTCGGTATGTATTGTGTGTTGGTTCGTACGCTTTTGGCGCTTGTTGGCACTACCACCACATCCACCACAACCCAACATTTAATCAATGGCTGGCCCTAGCATGATGAGCGCACTCGTTGCTCGTTGCTCGTTTGTTGTGTTCGCTTTTTCGCTCGGTTGGCGCTTTGTTTGGTATCGCGTCAACAACAATCGTTCGTTCGCTTTTATCTGGTTTTGAATTTTTGTTTGGTGCGCGTTTGCTTGCTGACACGGCTGTTCCCCTAATCTTTCCCTCGAATATCGAATCTCGATTTCGATGAGATTTTCACCGTCAGAGTTTGTTGTCGACGTTATTTCTTCAAAATACACTTTCTTTTAAAATCTTTATTGCTCACACGCCATCGTTATCGTGAGGTTTTGCAAAAAAAATTTTACACTAAATATGCTTGCTACTAAATAAAAATATCAACCAGAAATGAATACAAATTTTTTCGCACAAACAAGTCAACCAAATCACACAGTCGGCACCAGTGTCTAGCCGCCGCTATATATTCCAAATGTGCTTGCTTGGTTCCTAGCTAGTCTACACTAGAGTGGTGTTAAAAACAAGTGAACAGCCACAACAACCGTCTGCCGTGAGCCGCTATGGTGCTGTGAATGTCGGTCGCAAAAGTTTAACGATTGCCAGCGATCTCCACACGCTGCGTGCCTTCTCGTAACAGTTTTGCCGTCGTCGTTGTCGTCGACGTCTCATGCCTAATTGTTTCCTATCGTCGAAGGTGGAGGCGTTGTCGCTCAATGTTCGTTTGCCTCGCTCCTTCATCATTGTCGGTAATATGTTTTGCTTGCTTTATTTAATCACTTTGCCATATTTAATTCTATCTAAATAGTAATGAGCCACAAGCGATTTACAATACACATATGTACATGTATGTATTGTAGATACAAAAAAAAAATCAAAAGTCAGCTGTTTAGACAGCTATTTTTGCCAGCTAAATTTGCTGCCGCGCACAACAGCAAACGCCGTAACAGTCAACAATTGACTGAATGACGATGCTAACGTGCTGCTGCTGTTGACAGTCCCAGTTCAAGCACACGTCGAGTACACTGATACCAACTTGTCGGCGTTGATACCGATGCCGATGCCGATGCCGACAAAAATAGCGAAGACGAAGACGGACGATGAGGACGCTGACGACCACGACCTCAACTATGGTAAACGTAGCAAACCGTTGGCTTATAGCTCGTTGCAACAATGCTACATACACATATATACCAACAAAAACATCATGCGCATAACGAGTTTCCATAGCCTCCGCTGCGCTCAACAATGCCAACAACTTTTCGCTCTTCTTGTCGCCCGGTCGTCACATGCCATATACCGGCAACCACTAACCGCCGCCAACACTCAGTAACAACCGGCCAGCTAGTCAGCCAAACACTTCATACTTACTTGTACACTCATTCCAATATAATCCAGCTAACCAAACAACCGAATAAATAACCGAAAACAAACCAAAACCCACCCCACACCAACCTAACAAGTCATCCATCCGACCATTTAGTATCTTTCCTCTATCATTATATTGCCTGCAATATTATTTTCTGTTGTCGGCAGCGGGTGTGGCTGGGGGTTGGTAGCGTGTGAACTTTTTTACCCATTTACTACTTACATACATATGCTTGTATGTATGTAGACTACTTATACACCCCGTTGTCGTTTTTCTGCTGTATTAGCGTATATTTGAGCAACAAACAACCGTACAAGTGCATCTCGAAGCTCTCTCTCACGAGTGAGTGGTGGCGTTAATATAACTTTGACTGGCTGAGTGTTTGTAGTTGTTGGCTGGTTGTTCGTGCGCGTCGTTGCTGTCGTGTGTTGTTTTGAATGAATCAACATTGAAAACCAAAACAGATGATTAGCCTAGTAAACTGAAACCAGAAAGCCAGACGGCACGACACGAAGTGATAACAACGAACCGGGTCGGCTGCATGACGCTGAGTTTTGAAGAGCGTGTGAGTAGCAGCAACAATATGGTGGCGAGAGGATGCCAGATTGGTGATACGGTTTTAATTTTGGAAAAAAGTGGTATTTTCGGCTGTCTCTTTATATAATCTTCTCAGAAAACCAATTTAAAAAAAATGATGTTTGTTGCTACTGATTTCTCTATTACCATTGTATTCCTTTCTTCACTGTGCTCTGTTGTTAAAAAAAAATTTCACATACTTTTAACCCTCTTTTGAAGAGATTTTTTTTTTAGAAAAATAACCCTCGAAGTCCCATGATCCATCAAATCTCATGCTTAGAATTTTAAAATTGCTTCTCAATTTATGAGTCATGTGATTGGCTTGCGAAGCAACTGTGACAAATTGGTCCCTCAATTTATAGGAAAAACTTTTAGGTCAACGGAAGCAGTGTTACACATGGTGGGTGTTGTAAATCGAGGGATCTATCTCGGTTAAAGAATACAGCTTAACCACATAGTTTTCTTTAGATATTGAGGGTGTCTTCAATAATATAACGCCGACTGCAGTTACTTCCGACTGACTTGCCTTAGCCTCTAGCTTCGGTTAATTTATTTCTCGTATATTTCAATTGCTTGCTTGGATCTAGTCCCTAGTGACGTTATGGGAATGCATAACGCCGTTTGTGCTAAAGTAAGACTACAAAATGTGTCCTAACTTGATTTTACAGATTTCAATGCAGTTATTTCAGATAGAAACTAAATATACAGTGTAGTAAGAGTAGTATACGGATGGATCAAAACAGATAATAGGGCCGTTAGCGGAGTCTCTTCAAGGGTACTTGGTCCCTTCGTTTACCAGATCATTCTAACGGCACAACTGGCGGCTATACATGAGGCTGTAAATTGGCATTTTTGTTCGGATGGCCACATTAAGAGCTCTGAAATATGTAACAATAAAATCGGAAATAGTATGAATCGCCTCAGAACATTTAACATGAGAGCTAAGCTTAGCTGAACCTAGAAACATACCGTGTAATAAGATGGCGGACGAGCTTGCAAAGAAAGACAGTTCTCTTCCACTTTCGACATTATTGAAGAGTTTTTAGCGTGTTGCTATCTTAATATGGAGATCTCAATGATTGCGGGGTGACCAGGATAACTTGGTCACGAATGATATCGAGAGCTTATCGTGCTAAAAATAAAGGATATATCTACAATTATGAGCCTTCGTACAGAGCATCTTCTATAGGACAGAGAGGCTGGGCGTGTAACATCAAACGACTTTTGCAGAAATTTTAGAGAGAAGAAAGAACCTCAAATCTTAAGTCACTTTCTTTGCGAATGACCCGCACTTTGGGCGAATAAGTTGTTCTAACAAAGCATACCGCTGGTCGCAAAAAAATCGTCAATTCGAAATGTCCTGATCCTGAAATCAAATGACGGATTGTTGAAGTTAAACTCTCTAAGTGGGAACGGGATGTTGATGTTTTACATATATATATATATATATATATACATATATATTTAGAGCTTTGTAACCGCTGAAGAGATTTTCGACCGTGCTCCTGTCTCAATTTGTGGCTTTCCATCTTGATATTTTTACTAACAAACGGTAAAATTTCATTTAAGTTGATTAAAAATAAAAAAACAGGCTACGTTGGCGATGAAGATATTCTAAGATTCTGTCATTAAACTGAACTCTGACTTTGAGAGTGTTCAAATGTAGACCTCCACTTCGCTGGAAAGGTAAGGTATAAGGTAGAGAAGCTTCACTTGGTGCCTCCAGTTGGTGTCGAACAACTAAAGAAATAAACGACTGGCGTAGCATTTTTTGCTGGGTTACAATTACGTAAGCGATGCTCAGACCAATGAAGATTTTTTCGTTTATTGATTGAATTTTGCTTCAAATTAGATTCTAACTTCATTTTTTTTTTAAGATTGTTTTTGGAGCTTCAAGTGTTCTTGTTTTTAATTATTTAATAATAAATAATTGCTTATTTGAATACTGGTGGATTTAACTTTCTCTGCTTTTCTAACAATATGGTAACTCTCTTTCTCTCTTTCACTCATGGGAATATACACAAAATTACATTAAGCATATTTAATATGATTGTAGTGCGTAATTCGAGCAAAATTTTGTATTCACTGATTTTGCTATTAACTTAAATTGTAAAATGGGAAACCTAATGATTTGCACAAAGAAATCGCCGATAGCGTTTTAGATAGATACAAAGCTAAATAAACGAAAAATTATTATTGAACTGTTTGAAATAATATTTATTATTTTTTAATATCTCTTATAGATTTAATTATATTTATTTATACTTATTATATGCCTAATAGGGTTTATGGACATATAAATGTGTTGATAAATATTTCATATAAATATTTTAAAGCAAAGTAAATGTATGATTTATGAGCATATATTAATGTATATTTAAATCGCTATTAAAATGAAATTATTGCATGTAATTAATTTAATCATGTACGTTTGTACACTTAAAATTCCAACAGATTCAACAATAATAACTTGGCATTAAAGCCGGAGGCCCTTTTCATTGAAAAACGATTGCCAGCCATGCGAGAAGGCGAAAATTTGAGAGAAGGTCGTTGGTTTACTTATGCAAACGAGTAGAGTATACACATTCACATATGTATATGTACATACATAGCACGTTTTTGTTGTTCCATTCGCTTTGTATGTACTCGCCGTCATTCGCCTTCGCTCATTCAATGTCTCGTTCATATGTAGCATTCGCTGCTTTCTACCAGTTAGAGTTGCTCCCCACTTGGATTACTACCTACCTAACTAACTAAGCATGTTCCTGTTTCTATCGTTGCTGCTCCCCACGAACGTACTCACTTCACATATGTACATACTTTTGCTTGCTCTTCGTTTCATTTCTCATTTGTCTTGCACAAATGTATGCCTCATCGCCTGGCGTCTTGCATTCCAACCATTCCATTGTTAATAATAAATATGTGTATGCATGTACGAGTGTGTGTGTTTGGGGAGCAGCTGTGTTGTGCGCTGTTATGTGGCGCTCTTTGCTGTTCGCACGACGTGCCGGAAGGTCGCTTTACCGCAACAACAGCAAAACCATCACCACCGAAAACAATATTATTATTATTTATTATGGAAATCGTGCAATCAATGTTGTGTATCTCTCGCTCTTAACATTTTTATATGCCATCGTCATCGTCGTTGTCGTTGTCGTTTCTTCCGTTGTTGGTGTTGGTGGTTTCGTTGTCGCGTCGTCGGCATCGTAATTGTTAATATGTGTATTTTTGTCTTTTTTTTTGTTCTCTTTGCATTTTTTCGCTTGAATATACTATTTTTAGCTACAGACGTGCGCTGTTG
The DNA here is from genome assembly GCA_030068015.2 of Neoceratitis asiatica. Taxonomy (NCBI): domain Eukaryota; kingdom Metazoa; phylum Arthropoda; class Insecta; order Diptera; family Tephritidae; genus Neoceratitis; species Neoceratitis asiatica. The sequence continues at coordinate 34,608,460 of CM061525.1, read as the reverse complement.
CTTTGACTGTTTAGCGCTGCTTTGAGTGCATTTTTGCGCTTTTGTGTTGCTGCTTTTTTTTTACGGTTGCTTATTGGTTGTCGTTAACAGTTGTTGCTGTTGCTGTTGCTGTTGCAGGTTGGCATCGAACTTGTCTGGTAGTCAATCGTCAGCTGTTCTGCTATGCTATGTTGTATACATTTTAAGTTGTTGGCGGTCGTCGGTCGGCGGTTGGCCGAATGGTTGGTTGGTTGGTTCAATGTGGGCTATCTCGTCTATCGCGTGTTTCGTGTTCGCTTTGGGGGGTATTTGAGGGTAATTACTTTAGCGCCTCTGGTTTGTTTTGCTGGGGTCGTTTTCCGTTTAGACCTTTTGAAAGTTATACATATTACATTTGGCTTTACAACAATGTAGTATCAACTACGATTGAGTTTGGGGGCAGCGTGGAAAATGTGGTACATCCATACCTGCACATGTACCTACATATATTTTAATGGCTGCGGAACTGGTTTGGCATGCGATTTAGCTGTTTACGGTTTTTACTTGTTCCTTTTCTGTCTTTCGTTGTGTGTTCTGTACGTTTTCACATAGTAGGTAATTGAATTGAGTGGATGTTGTCTGAAAACGAAATTCATGTGGGATCTAATGTAAATTAAATCCATATTTTATTAGCTTCTTGTGTAGAAATAAGATAATAGTTAGTATAAAAACGACAAGAGAGTTTCCAGGTGGTGGGAGGGGGAGCAAAGAAATTCATTTAAATTTGAGGTTAAGAACGCACATGCTTAGGTTAGGCTAGATTGAACTGGTTGCCGGGCATCAGTTTACTTTGGCCAACAATGGCGGCCATTGTGATACGACTGAGGTTCCTAATGAGAACTCAACCGCTGGTCAAATCAGGCTTCAGGTTCTGCCTGTTATATTTCATCTTCTACAGAAGCCTTTAAATGATATGCCCAGTCTTTCTGTGTGTCTGCAAAAAAAAGCACTGTAAGAAGACATATGATTGTTCTTTTTTTTTAGCGCGATAAGCTTTCGTGACTATTCGCGGCACTGGTTACATTGCATCTATTGAGACTTCCATCTTAGCTAGCACCTATGATGAATAACTTTACTAAAGTGAACTTACAAGTGTCGAAAACTCTTTCATAATGGCGAATGTGGGAGAAAGTGACTCCTTGCAATCTCATCCGCCATCTCATTACCCGATATGTTTCTGTGTTCAGGCATCCATACTAGGTTAAGAGAGAACTGCTTAGCAATCACGTTAAATCTTCTGAGGCAATTAAATTAATGCCGGTCTCATGTATATCCGCCAGTTCCGCCTCAAAAGTGTTAGCGACAATGATCCCATTATCTAGTGTCGATCCATCCATATACTACTGATACTAGTCTGTCCCATCAGTTTCTCTTGCACGACAAGCGGCATTATGCAGCACCATAATGTCAACGAGGAGGAGAGTAGACCCATGAGGGTTTGTAAGCCCGTAAGGTGTGTTCCACTGTTATTGTTGGTGTTGTTGTTGTAGCGGCTATCCAACCCCGCTTAGGGTCAGATGAGGGCAAGTTTTAGTCATCGAGATCATCTAATGGGAGGCCCATAAAACGTGCTGTTTCGACGGGTTCGGACCAGAGAGAGAGAGGGTTGTTAGATGAGTCGGGTTAAGTCGGCATGCAAAGAGGTGGTTAGTGTCGAGCGGGGATTCGTTACATGCGGGAATGTGTTCGGTATGTCAGGAGCGAGTCTAGATAAGTAGGAGTTGAGCCTGCTCCAATATCCAGACCTTAATTATGCCAGGGTGTGGTCCACTAATACATAAGAGTTCGGTCCTCTGTACTTTGTGAGAATTGGATATGGTTGCTTTTTTTCCTGCTGACGCTCCTAAGTGCCGATACTCCTGTGAGCTCAAACCTTTCGACACTGCGTCCGCCAATTGACGTATAGTTCAAATTATCTGGTGGTCACTTAGGCAACTTGGAGTAGAAATAAATGCAGGTGGCGCTATATTATTGAAGGCGCCCTCAATATCCAAAAAAAGCTAATCAGGGTTTGTATTTTTGACGAAATTTTCGTTGAGTATCGTTGTGAAGAAAAGAAATTTTAAATGTTTTGTCTCCTCGGGAGTGAATTTCTAGCAAGAAAGTCATAAAACTCCTCATGAAAACCCATCAGCTGTTCGGAAGGGGCTTAAAATTGTAGTTCCTTCGACTTCGCTACTAATAGTGAACTCGAATGAGAGACATTTTCAAAAACTCCTAACATTGCCATATCTTCCTCGAACACACTCTCACGCAACCACTCAATTATATCGTCTAGTCGTTGCTACCTCGGTCAACTCTTGCTGCATCAACGCCACGCCATATACTCACTCGTGCATACATAGACTTCGTCGTCACAGACTCGTTTCAGCTGATTTATATGCTTGCAATGCAATAAAAGTTGCACTCTGCCACCAAAATGAATTGCAATGAATTCCGACAGTACTCGCCGTCTGCTGCTGCACGCGCAGACACACGTACTTACTTGCGTTGCCGAGTTTTTACCAAAGCACACGCCGAAATTGAGGTATGAAATGTATAGGAATGACTGGAATGTGGTGCACTGTCGTCGGGGACATGAAACGTCACTGTAGACTACAACATAAAATCACATCGTCGCAGAACGAGTACATTCAATGTGACCGCAACAACAACAACAGCAACAATCAAACGATGACAGAGAGGTGGGGTGGGTGCCTTGTTAACAGTATCCTATGCGTGTACACTCTTGGCATAGTGCTACTCTGCTGTTACATAGTGAGGCGAGGTAGTTCAAAGCCATAGCCAAAGCATAACTCACAGCGTCAGCAACAGCAGCAGCGAGTGATTTGGCACGGTTGCAGCCAATTTAAGAGCACAGCTATGTATGTATATCGATAACGATATCCGAGCTTAATATCGGATATGTGGCATGTTGCATACAAAATCCCACGACATTGTGTTGAAAAGCTATGACGGAAGTTAAGAAGCCTGTGCAATGAAATTCTGAAGTGGGGTATAAATATACTGGTTTTGAACTAGTTCAAGGCGTTACTTTTAACAGAGTAGGCAAATGAAAAGTAAAATTTTCTCTCCACGAGCAAAAATTAAACTTTACAAGTTGCCCATCATTCCCGCGCTGACATCCGATAAGTCGGTACTAGAACTTTTCGTTGAAAGGGTCAAGCGGAGAGCGATTTGATCTCACTTGATATTTCCAATTGGTGCCAAATAGCGAAAAATAGAGACATATTTTTGAGAATGAGAAAAAAAAATTGAAAAATTTTTCGAGAGAGTAAGTACTGTAACTAGCTTCATTTTTGTCTAGAATGAATCCCACGTGTTCCGGACTTAAAAATACACAGCTCCGTTCCTGAGAAATCTGGAGTTTGTAACTTTGGAGTTTTATGTCTTCTAGTGAAGAGAACAAGCAACATCTAGTGTGGGTTAATGACTTCTTTTTTTCCTGTTTATGCGGCTACAGCCGAGTTCACAACGGCATACGATTAATAGTCACCCCTGACTCAGATAATTTTCTGTTCTGCTTGGACTTAGCTCATGATGTTTTTTCAAAGTCACTTTACTCCGAAGTATCTTCATCTCTCGGATCTTTTATAATATTTAGTGGCGTTCAATGGTGATTAATGGTGCACGGTGCCTTTCGTTAGGTCCTTTAAATTGCTTCTTTTTTTTTGTAATCCCCTTCATTCCAAGAATACAGTGTTCCAAGAAGAGCAGTATTCGTGTAAACTAACAGAGAGAATCTTTGGACGCGTCATCTTTTACATCGGTCGTAAAAACGCACATAAGCGATATTTCAAAGAAAGAAAAACCCTTTCTTTGCAGATTGTGACTGTTTTCTCATCCACCGAGGTCTTAATCAATATTTAATCAATCAATTTGTGTTGCTTTATATGCCCGCTGTAGTGCAAGATGTCATGAAGATCTACCTTCACACGCCTTCGTCCTATCATTGCATCTTGTGAATAACAGTACTTGCTACCTTAGCTCTACTGCGCAAATAGACAAACTAAGTAAAATCAGCGGTTCAGAACTACATTATTAACGCTTTATAATCGCTACAGCACTGGCTAAGCTCCTCCTTCTCCAATCTGTGGTGTGTTCTTGATATACACTTGGACGGGTTGACATACCCTGAAGAGGAGCGAACGCAGTTAAAATTAATCTTCTTTAATTTTGGATGTTAGTTGGGCGTAGAGTCGAATCTAAGATATACCGCGCGCCAGCACGTACCGCTTACCATTCGGCTACTGTGGCCTTAATAATTGGATGTCGTCTCAGACCCTACGCACAAACCAAAGGATGATGAATTAGTTGTAAAAATGAAATTGCAAATCGGTATAATTCTAGTTAAAAACTAGTACTCTTCCCCACTGGGACTATACCCTTAGGTGCCTACGAACACAAAATAACATTTGCTTTGCTTGCTTATCATCGATTATTTCCCAGCTATAGGCATACGAGTTGGAGTTGGATGCTTGCTTTGCTTTGACTTCGCTGTGCGCGCTCCGCCGCTGTGTTGCGTCAAGCTCCATTACTTTGGGAATTTCGAAGTACGCTGGGACGTTGTGTGCGTAGGTTGTTCGTTCGCCTGGCTCCTGTCGCTCCTGACTCGATAGGTTTCGCGCAGTGCGTGCATGTAGTTAACGAGTCAATGTTTTGCTGTTGCTATTGCTACTGTTGTTGTTATTGTTGTTGTTACTTGTATGCAAACAGAATAAATTCAAAGCACAACACGATGAATACATGAAATAATGCGAACAAAGAGCAACAGCAAGGAGAAGGAGTAGATAAAGCTAAATGTGCATGTGCAACAACAAAGCGTTGGAGTTGTTTGTTCGGTGAGAATATTGTATATTCTAGTATTGTGCATTTATTGAGCGTGTGAGGTTTTTTTTTGTGCGCGAAATGTTGAATTTTCTGTATCTGCTTGTATAAATGCGTATGTATGTACATATGCTTAGAGAATTTGTGATTAATTTGACCAAACGGAACACTGGGGAATTGGATCAAAGTGCATCAAATGCTTTACGTGTGCTCTAAAGGGAATATGGAATGAGTACTCTGCTCTCACACCTACATATATAGTTTCGCATACACATATTAGTTTCGGAAATAAAATTTATTAAGTGGTTTCTATAATTCTGAAAAAAAAAAAATTGCAGAAAAAATTGAAGAAACATTCTTCATTCTGAGCTAAACTGGTAGCCGTAGCAACCGCGTAGTTAGCCGTGCATGCCATCACGAGGAGGTAATTGGTTCTAATCCTGGTTAAATCAGCTTCTGGGTAGGGAATGTTGATTGTATTGCTGACAACATTCTGAGAAATCATATATGTAGCTCCTCATATAAATCCATCAGCCTCCATTTGTTGAAAAAACATTAAGCCACATACCGAATTGGAGGAGGACCTCAGCCTGAAAGCCCCAATTTTATATATCTGCATATCTCTTTTATAGTGTCTATCCATCACTATTTAAGAAATACGAGGTGTGTTTAAAGGAAAAGGTGAATTTTGAATTTTTTTGAAAAGTACTTATTTATTCATCAATATCTATTTTGTCCCCTTCAAAGTAACCCCCCTCGGATGTAATACAATTTCGCCAACGCTTTTTCCAATCCTCGAAGTACTGATGAAATGCGCTTTTCGGTATGGCCATCAGCTCTTTCTTCGTTTCTGACTTGGTCTCATCAATTGTGACAAAAAGCTTTCCTTTCATTGATTTCTTTAGTTTTGGGAATAGGAAAAAGTCACAGGGAGCCAAATCTGGTGAATATGGTGGTTGAGGCATGATTATGGTTTTGTTTTTGATGCCAAAATAATCATGAATAAGCTTTGATGTGTGAGCTGGTGCATTATCGTGATGCAAAATCCACGATTTGTTTTTCCATATTTCCGATCGTTTAAACCGTATTGCTTTACGCAAACGTTGCATAACTTCCTTGTAGTATTCCTTATTAACTGTACGACCTTTAGGCAGAAACTCATGATGCACTACACCATGGTAATCAAAGAAAACAGTGAGCAAAACCTTCACCTTTTCCTTTGAACATACCTCGTATATTAAGATGGTTCTGCATTGCAATATGGTAGCCAGAACCACTTCAATTGTGGTTCAGGGTTAGAGCAGTGGTGAAGAAATGACAAAAAAGCCAAAAATTCACTTCGAACCGTAGTTTTTGCAAGCGGAGATGATATCGTACTTCTTCTTCTCTGTTGGCATAGGCACAGCTTGTGCGATAAGAACCAAATCAACAAGACATTTTTTATTTTATTCTTTCACTTCTTTCTTTAGTCATCGCACCTGAAGAAATTGAAGATGTGAAACAAAGTCGAATTCTTCTCCACTCAATCCTTCGAAATGTAGTAGTCTTTCTCTTCTCCTGCTTCCACCAGTGGGTACCGCATTGAATACTTTCAGAGCTGGATTGTTTTTGTCCATGCGGACGAGATGAATAGCAAGCGTACAGCGCTGAACTATGTCAATGCCTTCGTACTATTTCTCATATGGCTCATCGTTGCATTCATCGCCTGTGGTATCCTTTCTAACGAAGACTTTCGAGGCCGACTCATCGTTTCTTCATTATAAAGTAGGACGAGAATGACGAGAGACTTGTAGAGTCCAAAGTAGTCACCCTGTTGGTGAGAGACCAACTCATCCATCTCATTGTTTATCCCCTTTCTTTGGAAGTTTTATCGTCTACGTATTAGGCAGATAATCGAGGAAGGTAGCTTTCAAAAAACGGAGCCAACTCTGCTCCGAGCAATCGCATAAAAGTTGTTTCTTTTTTTCTCATCGATTTTGAAGCTTCCGAAGCATATCCTTCCTTTGAAAGCAGTTTCCAGGCTTGCTATGCATCGTCCTAGGCTAAGATAGGTTAGGTAAAGGTGTTAGGTCCAAAGAAGATCCCATATAAAATATGTCTTTTGTGATGCCTGAGAACTTTCATTCTCAGTCTCGCAAACGCAGGACAACTCATCAGCATTGCAGTTTCCAGAAGAGGCCAAGGAGAGCGTTGGCGTACGCACTTATGGGGCAGTAGGTTCAGGGTCAACTAGCGTAAAGAAGGGATCTGCACCTCAGCCTTCACGTACCACTCCAACCCAATGGTGACAGAAGGAAAACGTACTCTGAGGCCTGCCAAAGTTTCAACGGAACGGGTGCAGTTACACGATTATCCCATCAGCTATTTTTGTTGAGTATCACCTCAACATTATTAGGTGGCTGAATACCGCAACCAGCAGCCCAGGGGTGAAACTAATTAAAAATCAGTTTGTCGAAAATCAGTAAGAGCAGCAGTAGGAGAAGGTCAGAACCGTTCAGAAGGGGTTTCGGCTGTGAAAGAGTCATTTAGCGTTGTGTAACTTCTTTAGGCGAAGGAAACCTAATACTGGCGTCTGATATTTCACTAAGGCTTTATTTCGCCTAGTTCTAAGAATAGCTTTTAGACGGATAACTGTGAAGCTTTGTATTTTATTGAGGAGTTTGGCTTTTTTAGCTTTGTATATCGTAGGCCAGCATACAGTCAAACCCTACCCTATAAGCGTATGACGAAATATAGCTGCAAAGAAAATGCACGCCATTAGCATATGGGTGGCTGGAGGATAAGATTATGCTTTGAATTAAGAGTAGTGGGAGCTCGAACAAAGCTCTCGTTGTCTGTGGACTAGTCGATGCCAGCACATATTCATCCCAATTGATGGTAAAAAATTTCTTAACCATATGTGAAACGAGGAAATGAGATTTTTGGTTAGTTAACTAGGAAAAGAGAGTTCCAAATTCCTCTATATGCACCTATATGTTGCTTCTTGTAGATCCTCTTACTTTTATCAACAATGAGTGAGGTTAGAGAATAAGAAAAAAATAGGCCTCAGTTTCGGCGATCATCTCTTCATTCTACGAATTTTTTTTTACCAGCGAGCATTCTTTTGAGGTCTGAGAACAGGAATCAGTCACTGGGAGTCAGATCTGTAGAATATGGTGGATGCGGAAGCAATTCGAAGCCCAGATTCATGGTGTTTTTTCCATGGATTTGTGACACGGTGCACTGTCTTGGTAAAACAGCGCTTTCTTTTTCTTAAAATGCGGCCGTCTTTCGGCGATCTCGTCCTTCAAATGGTCCAGTAACGCTATGTATGTTAATAGTGGCTGTTGATGGTCCTTCCTTTTCCAAGGTGATCAATGAAAATTATTCCAAAATACAGAGCTCATAACCTTGCCAGCCAACTGTTGTGTTTTTCCACGCTTTGGAGTGGATTTATCGTGTGCAGTCCACTCGAGAGACTGTCCATTGGAATTTGGAGTGAAATGATGGAGCCATATTTCATCCATTGTCACATATCGTAGCAAAAACTCGGGTTTATTACGCCTAAACATCTCCAAACACTTCGCCGAATCTTCAACTCATCGTTGTTTTTGGTCAAAAGTGAGTTCGCGCGGCACACACTTTGCACAGAGCTTTCCCATATCCAAATATTCGTGAATGATATCATGATAACTTTAGAGTGTCTGGTATTTCACTCAATTTCAATTTATGGTCATTCAAAGTCATTTTGTGGATTTCGTCGGAGGTTTTTTGATGTTTTCGTCAGTAACAACCTCCTTTGGGCATCCACTGCGTTCATTGTCTTCGATGTGCATTTCACCATGTCTAAACCTTAGCATACCAATCCTTGATGGTTGATTTTCCTGGAGTAGTGTCCGGTAACTTGTTATCAAGCCAAGTTTTTGCTTCAACTGTATTTTGTCCCTTCAAAAAGGAATATTTTATCAACACGCGAAATTCCTTTTTATCCATTTTTTTCCCCAATTTAAAAAGTGGCTTCATTCAAAATTTTATAATTCACAAACGAATGATCCGAAAACTGTCAAATTTATACAGACGACTTTTGAAGGTTAGGGCTAACTAAAAATCATATGGATTTAATTCTAATAAAATTATCTATGTGTCAGGCCGGGGTTCTTTCATTTGTCTTTCATAGTCTAAATAAGGTGAAAATTAAAAATACATCAAATTTATTCATATAAAATGTAACTTTCTGCAATTTACTAGAAAAAATCATTAACTATAAGGAAACACGTCCCATATTAAACACATTTTCTTTCGTTTTGTCTTTCTCCATGCATCACTCACCATAACTTTCATCAAGCTTTACCATCAGCAGAATTATTTTTTGTGTCTATGTATGTTATGTATGTATGTGCCTTACGTACGTGTGCTACTCCTTTGGAAATTGTTTGGGTGGCAACTGTATGCGAAACTGAAAAAGTTTGCTTACGCTCATAAAAATCACTTTAGTATGTTATAGGAAGCTCCTCTCTGTGCAAGTTTCAACTTTGCGCATATCTCCCGGTGTACATCATCAGCTCCTCCAATTCTGCCCGTTTCAACTTGGCTGTTGAAAATAAATGTACAGTTAGGTCGAAGGCTTTTTGCTCGTAGCATACATACATACATACTACATATGTATGTAACATACATTTTTACATACATATATTTTATCGGTCTCTGCGCGTTTGTCATGCATGTGGCTTCGCTGAAAATCCATAACCAACATAATTGACCCGAATCAAAACAGCCAACAGCTAACAGCCCACAACAACAACGATAACACTTAACAAAAAAATTCTTCGGCTAGTGTGTTCGTGGCGTTGAAACGTCGCTTTTTTTTTATAGAAAAATTCCCCAAAGCGAGTTGTGTCATGGAAAATATTAGGATTTTTTACCATTTTGTGTTTGTGTGTGTGTGAAGAAATCATATGATAATTTGGCATGAAATGAAGTGGCAAGTTATCTGTAGTTTATCAGGTATTAAAATAGCTGTATTTGGTAGATATTAAAAAGTGTTTTTTGGTTAATTAGAATTTTTTTCGTTTATATATGTAAAAATAGTATTTTTTGTTTGCTTGTATGCAATCGACATGCATTTTTATCTATGTACCTATGTATAGATGTATGTATGTATGTTTGGATGTATGCATGCATGTTTGAAGTGTGTGCAACGATTTTCCGTCGTGCATTGGGAGGGGGGGGCGAAATCAGGCGAGCACCATATGAGGTCGGAGGATGCGCTTTTGAACTTTTAGGTAGATTTCATCTGCATATTCCTCAGAGAGAGCAAACTGCATGCATGTGTGTGGGTGGGTGCATTAATAGAAATTCATAGCGCTATTGCTTGGTTGGAATGAGAGAAGCGTGGCTGTAGAGAAAAAAATTTAATACAAGCACTAAAAATGTAAACTTTTGAATCTGAAATGGCTTAATTATTGTTGTTGTTTTGTTTTTCTGCTATTTTCACCAGACCTCTGATGTCTAATTCTTATCTAAAATATATATTGTCTCATGACACGGAAGATGTGCGGTTATTTGCTGCATAAAACGGGTCAATTATCGTAAGAACTCGGCTGTTGCAACTAAAAGATGGTGGGCGAATGAAGGTATTCGGCTGCCAGAACAGCCTTCGCAGAGACTGAGATTGCGTCCTCGTTTTTAAGGTTAAGATAAGCTAACAAAAATATTGTTTTGATGGTTTGAATAATTATTTTTTTTTGTTGCTATAAAACTGTTTCTAGAGCTATACGTGCTGCCCCGCTTTAAAGCTGCATATCTCTGTATTTGTAGAGGTACTTTTTTTCAATAGGCTTTTTTTCGACAGATCACGCGTGAATCCTGTCAAGCTGTCATGTTATTTTTGATCAGTATTGTTTGGCATTTCATCATGGAAATACTTAGGCCTGAACAAAGTTTACACATCATTCCACTTTATTACGAAAATTCATGTTTTGTAAAGAATGTGTTTCGCGCGCTTCGCTCAACTTATGGTCAACATAACCGGGCTACTGAACGTACTATTCGCAACACCATCCCCAATCTTGAGACCTGACATTCATTATTGGACAATATTCGACCGAATAGATCACGTCCAGAACGTAGTGAAGAAAATATAGCGGCCGTAGCTGCTAGTGTACATGAAGAATGTGAAGAAGAGTCGATTCGGCGCCGTTCGCAAAAACTCGGACTGACGTATGGAACGACTTGGCGCATTTTACGTCGAGATCTTATTATAAAAGCATACAAAATGCGGCTTGTGCAAGAACTGAAATCGCTCGACCTTTCAAAGCGACATCGCTTCGCTTGGTCCGTATCATTGGACGTAGTGTGCGATACGTTTTCCGCACAGAACCATTATTTTCGAAATAAAATTGCACTATTTGCAAGCGTTGTTCAGGCGTGAGTCTATTCATGATGAATTGCCAAACCAAACTGAGAATAAATCACTTGACAGCTGTTAAATCGGTCGCCATCTTGAAAAGTAATGCCAACTTAAAGTTCTATACCTCTATAAAAAACACCCTATATATTAAATAAAAAAATGAATTTTTTTTTGGCCAAAAAAGTGTGTCTTACTATGGTAAGCCGGGGACTTTTCAATTGACCTTAGATACCTTTTTGCCATTTCCGTGGGTATTTTCTTTCTTCTGCTCGCTCTTTACCAGGAGCAAATTCTTGCCGTTGTACGCAGGATCATGGCTAAAAACTTAGCGGTACTTTCATATTGCTGCACTACATTACTCTTTTCTTTAGGTTGATCTTTATTCCTTGATCAAGGAGAAAGTAAACACCAACTACGATTTCCTTTACGATCTCCGCCCCTATGAACCTTTGTAGTACTGTCATATTCCCGATTATGACTTCACACATGGCTTTTACTACAACCTTGGTGTCCTCTCCAGTTGCTGTTCTCAACTTGGCTGCATGCAATGGATTTATTATCTTGGTGATCACGTCAGATCAAGTGATGGAATTCGACGCAAACGTATCCGCAATTGGTACTCGCTTACATCCATCGACATATCCACCGATATTAACGTTGCTCGCTTTATTACCGATTTGCGAGACAGCGATTATGCGGTATCCTTCTTCAACTTTACGTTTTCGAGTGCGTCCGTTTCCTGTGTCTGAGCATACGAGACAGACTCAGCATATGCTGGCTTTGCATTCGCATACATCTCTCGATTAATATACTTGTCCCATTTTCCGCTGATAAACCTCTGAATTTTTGTCCTCTCGTGGTATTCTCCAAGACTATCTCCATAACATAAAAGAGCTAGACGGTCAATCTCCCAGGAAAATTGCTGCAGGGACCCGTTATGCTTCTAGTAATGGTTCTCTAACTTCATCCCGAAGATTTACCTTCTATGCTTGCTAACATAGCGTCTATCGCGCGCTCGCTTTTATCTCTCTCACTTGCCGCATCTATCTGCAAAATTTCCCCTGCAGGTCCTTTCAACGCAACGAAAGTGCAGTTGATTTCTCCTCAGTGTTCCAGTTATTTGCTGTAATCTTTTTTCGAACTGTAGCTTAAAAATCTCGAAAGAGATCGTGCCGTCAAAGGACGGCGCTTTTAGCCTGGGGGCGTTTCTCGAAATGGACGATTCGTTGACTTTGGTCTCAATGAGCTCCTTCATGTTATCAAGACGCTGCTATATTTTGTCCTGTCTCTCTTCAAGTTCTTCCCAGTGGAATTTTGTTGTACTTATTGTTCAAAAAATAAATTAAAATGTCTTATGTAGTTATTTTGAAATAACAAAACTTTTTAATATTATTTTATTTCAGAACTATTTCAATATCAAAATTATCTAAATATATTTAAATTTTATTATAAAAATATAAATAAAATCACTATATTTTTTCTATTTTCCTATTTCCAGGTAAGCTAGACATATCGATATTATTTCGCATTGCAAATCGGCAGATCATTATGGTCGGAACAAAAGCAAATATTGCGAAAGCTGGTATGTTATGTAACCTAAAAATATTTTAATATTCAAAGAAAAGAAATTGAAGACAATAAAACTTATATATATTATAAGAATTTAGCTTTATTACAACGATAAGGGTTTGCCATTATGTTTTAAAAATGACTGCGTGCAAGTGATCGCCGCGGCTGGCTCGAATAAATTTCAGCCCAGATCCCAGATTGCCCAAATTTTCGACAATTTTTTGCAACAATCAGCAATAACGCGCCGAATATTCTCTTCGTAGACGGAAATCGTCTCGAGCTTATCTGCGCAGACAAGCGACTTCACATAACCGCAAAAAATTAGCCAAGCGGTGTTAATTCACACGATTTTGGAGGACACGAAGCGATATAAGGCCCTTATATCAAGTTTCCTTCAATAAAGGTATTGTTTTGTTGGCTGTAAGTCATTAGTGCCGTCTTGTTGGAACCAGAAGTCGAATCCACATCAACAGCCTACAATTCAGTCACAAAAAGGTCATTAATCATGGCTCTATGGCGTTTCCCATTGACTGTAACATTATGGCCGGCTTTGTTTTTTAAGAAATATGGACCCACTGCCCATAGAGCGCAACCAGTAACTTTTTGAGGTTGTAAAGGCATCTCAACAAATGGTTTGTCGATAATCATCACCATAAATGTGACAATTTTGTCAACTAACGTACCGATTGAACCAAAAGTGAGCTTCATCGCTAAATAAAATGTTCTTGTGAAAATCGGAACTATGGCCATCTCGTGTTGGGAACAATCACCGAACGTGCGACGCCCTTGATGGTCGTTCGGCTTCAATTCTTGCACAAGTTGGATTTGCTAACCAAGTTCCTCCCGCAAAATCTTCCATAATGTCTGCGTCTCTGAGGATTCACATTATCCACTAGAGTAAACACGGTGTGAAACCGTACCATGGTTGCTCGAGTCAAAAACTGTGCTGGGCGATTATGTCGACCGAATATTGAACGTGCTCGAACCGAACCACTAGTTTGGTCATAAATTTGCACGATTACAAAAAAGTAACATCTTTCAATAAGATCAACTCCGAAAAAAGTATTATCATTGAAAACTACACGTCTAAAAAATCATCATTTACATAACTCTCCCAGTGTAAAAAAATTGGAAATATCTCGACCCTAACGCCACCTAGCGATTAATTTTTTGCCATTGATTTGACAATTTTTCATATGAGGGTGATAAAGAAAAATCATTTTGTTTGTAAAAACTCCAAGAAAGAAGCAATTTTTAAAAATGAAAAGTTTAGTAGTAGAAAAAATATATTATAGTGCACGCGCTAATGCAAAACAGTAGGACAAATAAGTACACACCTATATACACATATGTACCCTGCAAACAACGCGTGTACTCCATGCACGCGTGAAATATATACTCCACGCGGACCATAGAGTAATCCAAAACCAATCACAATTCATAAAAAAAATATAGTCCAATTAACATTTTCATGTTATGTATCATATACTCCACCTCTGCATGACATCCGAGTACTCTGTGGAGTACTTACAGGAAACTCGTGTCGAAACTATTCCACAAAATTACTCCATGGAGTACCTACAGGGTATTACATTACGGAGTACTTGTCTAAAATTAAATTCGAACATACTTTTTAGTTTCGAATACAATTTGCTTTGGTAAAAAGTTAAAAAAAAAAACATAATATTTATTATATAAATTTATATAAATATTAAAAATTTATTACTAATATACTAAGCACAGTTCAATTTGCGCATTTGTTCAATTTTCATTTATATCAAAATATTAACTCCAAACTTGTGTACGTACGTACCAGCAGAAGTCACCAACGAAACGAAACTGACGCAAATTTCAGTTTCATACAGTTCTCAGTATACTAGTATAAATCTTATTGCGCAATTGTAACTTCGTGTAGTGATTGCGAACGGAGAAAACACGAAGTAAGGCCGTGTCGCACTAAGCTGGTATAGACACATGAGTTGGTCCAATAGTACACGCAGTGGAGTATATTTGTAGGTACTCCAATGGACCATATGGTACACAAAGGTTTGCAGGGTATATTACGCATTTACTACTTATCTATATCTATGTATATAGTAAAAATTTGCTCGTTTTTCTATTAAATAAAATTCATTATGTGTACTCAGTGATTCAAAGCTAAAAATATTCGTTTAATGTTGTTGTTATTTATCGTCTTATCCCTTTACCTAAGAAATTCAATAATTGGCAAGTTGACGTTGACGTCAGAATTTGAGCTATGTATATGTATTTACATACATACATATATAGAGTGTGCTGATAGGCACGTAGTATATATATAAGTATATACATATGTTCATACAATATGGATATGCGCTTACGTTATGACATTATTTGATTATATGAATGTGCAAATATACATAAATACATACATATGTACATACTGTGTATATATTATATAGAAGATTATTTTTATAACATTTAAAAAACGTAAATAAAAAACTTTTAACATTATTTTTATTATGACAATATTTTTTTGTATGTATATATATGCATACCCACACACACATACACACATACCTAAGTATATACAGTCAACATCATAAGTCTACAAGCAGCTAAAAATGAAAAGTTTGTTTGAAAATATTTTTTTAAGTAATAAATTTATTGATTTAAAATTTTCTTATTCTTATACATTATTGAACGTAGATTTTAGATGTGAATTTTTGTTTTCACCAAACAGTACTTTTATCATTTGGGGTAACAAAACAAGCGATCAAAAGTCTACAAGCACTAAATATATGAAGGCATTACTGTGTAAAAATAAAACTTTTTATGCAATTTAATTACGAGTCGGATAGCTCCGACACTTAAGGACCTCTACCAAACGGGTTTTCATGGAATCGACAAGCTTGGTGGTATCCTGAGTTGCTATTTCAGACCACTCTTTAAGAATCACAATTTTTTTTAGCTATTGTGTACTCGATATTATGTGCTTGCGTATTTTTCTTTCTAAAAGTGCCCATAAATCCGCAATTGGGTTTAAGTCTGGTGACTGTGGAGGCATGTGTAGTTGCTTGGGGGCATTGTAGAGCAACCAAAGCCGGGCAATTTCTACTGTGTGCTCGGGATCATTATCGTGTTGAAAATAATACCCAGCTTTTAAGCCCAATTTTTCAGCACTCGACCACATATTACGCTTTAATATGTCTAAATATATATGCCTATCCATTGTTGTTTCCACAAATACAACCCCAGACCATCACAGCACCATCTCCATGCTTCACAGTTGGATAAATATTACATTTTTTGTATGCTTCACCTTGTTTACGCCATACTAACTTGCGCCCCTTTATACCGAAAATGCAGTACTTCGATTCGTTGGAGAAAAGCACATTGTTCCAAAACTCATTTGTCATGTTTATATATTTATTTGCAAAGTCAATGCGTTTTTTTTTTTGTGTTAATAGGCGAAACTAGAGTTTTTTACTACTACTACTACTTTGCTATGCAAACCTGCCCGTGCACTGAAATATTTTTCGCAAACCTTTCTTGTACATCATGTGCAATTGAAAATGCTGTTAACCGCATTCAATATTGACCGTATTTCACGGAGCATTAATTTCGGTGGGCGACCAGATCGCGGTTTTGAAGTCATAATTCCCGTGGATTCGAAATTTTTTATTACGGTATAGACTGAACTATGCGATCTTCCAATCAAGTTTGCAATTTCGCGATTTGAATTTCCTTCCCGCCAAAATTTAATAATAATATTCCTTTCGTCCACACTGATTTCTTTCCGATTGGACACCATTGCAAAATTTTTTAGATCAAGGATATAAAATCAAAATATTTTATATAAAATTTTTTTTATTAATAAAGTGAATACAATAAAGTATAATCAAAAATTTGCCCAAATAACTTATAACAAGAACAAATGCCGCGACAATACTGAGTGCTTTAGACTTTTTTTAGTAGACTTTTAATCGCTGCTTTTGTTAACTAGAAAAATAAAAGTACCGCTATCTCGTCTGTTTGGTGAATTCGAGCGAAAAAAAATCGCATAATTATTCTTCCTTCAATACTGCATAAAAAAAAATGTACTGCTATAAATTTATTAGTTTAAAAAATATTTTCAAACAAATTTTATGTATTTAGCTGCTTGTAGACTTATGACGCTGACTGTATGACTAGAAAATTTTCGATAACATGTTATAAAAGCTGTAAATGTCGAGCAAAACAACAACTGACTTTGAGGTTTGAATAAAATCAAAATTTTCAACAATTTAAGTGAATTAGTTTTTAAAATTTTTTAGAAATTAAATTAATTTAAAAAAATTTTGTAAAATTTTAGTTGAGAATAAAATTTAATTTATTTTATTGAATTAAAACTATATATGTATGTAGTTATGTATATTTTACTTTTTATCTTCGACAATTAATCGATAGTCAGCCTATCTTGCTTTGTTTTTTAACCTGTAAGTGGCCGCACCCCTCTGCCAGCTGCATTTTGAATGCATTTTTTGTTGTTGTTATGCATACGAGTGCGTGCAGAGCTACAAATTCATATATTTTTTTGTATATAAGACGATGTTATATATTAATTTGTATGGATGTATGTATGTATGTATGTATATAGGCATGTTTTAATGCAGTATGTGCCCATGTACATGCATACATACATACATATGTGTGTATGTTTGTTTTACACACATATGTATGTATGTATGTATCCATGCAATAGTATATGCTACACTCATATGCATGAGCAACCATTTATGTACATACATATACACATACATAATACATATATATGTATGTATCACATTTTCTTGTCGACGCATTTCACCTTCCTTCTTGCCCTGCATTTCGCTTCCGTCCTGCCACAGCACAATTTAACGCTCTCAGTGCCGCCCGTCGTTCATCTTGTTGTTTGTTTGTTTGTCGTCAACGACATTACCACGTTGATATTATATTCAGAATCGTCGAATTTTGTAGTGTATACCTTTCGAATCAAGCTGACGCAGGAATGTAATTACATATGTATATATGTATGAACGAGTTAGTTTATATGCACATCTATACACACATATGTACATATATATGTACGTAGTTGTCTGTTTGCCTGTCCATCTGACTGCTACTTCGCTGCTTTTGGCAGTCTGCCTGCCTGCCTGCCTGGCTGGTTGGTCGGTTGTTGGTAGCATTCGCGAGAACATACGACGCATTTGGTATATTTCGCGGCGGCGACCCAATCTCCTCAGTTTAGCCGATGATATTACTCCACTTTATACATTGCTCTATTATAGGAGCTGATACAAAACGAGTACATATCTATATACATACATATATACCTATGTAGGTACTTGTGTTGGTAAGCAAGCAAATGTATGTATGTACATTGGCAAGTATATACATATGTAAATAAATATGTGCTGTATATATGTATACAGAGATGCTTATACATCTGTTGGTACCACTGATTTCTGTGCTGACTTATATATATACATACATATGTATAAACATACATATGTATAATATATACAAATGTATGTACGCATTGTATATACATAAGTTTCTTTGTGCACTTTTCAGCTTCAACTGCAACTTGCAGTTGTTTGATCTGTACAGCTGCTTGTTTTCTTAACTCACTGCACGGGTATATGGATGTATATACACACATATATCTATCTACATATGTATGTATATAGTGCCTTGCTATGTACAAATGTCTTAACTAATGCCTATATGTATCCATATTCAACTTCGTATTTCGTTATACAATCGCATGTAGTCTCAAATTTTGTGTGCTAACCTCACAATAGTTGTGTGAAGAACCACATCAAAGTTCCACCTTTACCCTGATTTTGTGCAACAATAATAGTCACACCGAAATTCACCTTGTCACAGAATAATTGACAAACTCTTATTGTCTCATAATCCCCAAATTTTCAAAAAGATTGTAATCAATATCCATTTAGAACTCGCCCTATTCACTAAAAAATGTGTTGTATATAGTACGTACGAGGACTGTTGGATATGTCAGTGGCTTTTTGAATTTTCTTCACTGCTACTGTAAATACAACAATGCTCCCGTTAGCTGTTAGCGATTAAAAGACTACTGCAAAATTTTGAGCAAGCTGCGCCATTGGCTTTGGCAGCCATTGAAAGTAGACGACCTCGTGAATTTCAACGAAAATGGAAAAAAGGTGAATATCCATCACCCAAATTAAGCAAAGGCTTGATAAATATTATAGGGACTCTGCACCATCAATTTCAATGGTTCAAATGTGTTTTACTGAGTTCCGTTTTGAATGTACCAGTACAAGTAATACGGAACGTTCAGGTCGCCCAAAACAGGTTGTCACACCAAGAATCGTTGATAAATTTCATGGAAGTGATCTTGGACGATCAGAGAATAAAAGTGTTTGAATTGGCTGAGCGGGCACATCAAATTTTTCGTGAATATTTGGCTATGAAAAGGCTTCCGTATGACCGTCAGAAGTGCAACCTTGCAACCACTTCAAAGGAGTGTTTGGCGATGTTCAAAAATTTTTGCTCCGTTTCTTTACCGTAGACAAAAAATGAATCCATTAAACCACACTAGAGACCAATGACAGAGGATTTCTCCTATTGAATGTGCTCCAAAGAAGACCAAAGAAGGCAAGGCCGACGGCCAATAAGTTCATGACCATAGTATCTTGAGTACCATTCACATCTATTACCTTGAAAAGCGTAAAACGATCACGGCGAATATTATTCAAAGCTTTTGGACGGATTCGATATTGATTTGAAGCAGAAACGACGGCTTTTGGCGAGAAAAAGTGCTGATCCAACAGAACAAAAATCAAAAAAATAGTCAAAAATCCATAAAATGGGTTACGAACTGCTACCCCATATAGCATAATTTCCAGATTTAGCCCCCTGCGACTATTTCTTGTTTCTAAAACTGAAAAACTGGCTGTGTTGTAAGAGACTCGGGTCGAAAGAAGAGGTCATCACAGAAACAAAAGTCTGTTTGAGGCCTTTGAAACAACCTATTATTTTGAAGTAATACAAAACCTAAAAAACAAAAAAACACTGGACTAAATGTTTAGAGCTAAAAAGATACTCTGTTGAGAAATAAACGCTTCTTTGCCGAAAAAAATATATTTAATTCAAAAAGTCACTGCCTTAACAAAGCACACTCGTATGTATGTAAATATAATTTCAGAGATTCCCTTCCACCTACGAGCAGCCTATATGTGTATGTACGAGGTGTGTTCAAAAAAAAAAAACGAAATTTTTAAATTATTGTAAACAAAATATTTTGACGTAGACTCAATGGTAGAGCACTCGCCTGTGATGTCAGAATCCGTCGGTTCGATTCCTGGCAAAAGAAGTCTAATGAGGAGATGTGGTGATCTCCGAAACAGCTGTCACTTCTACCAATTTTTCTTTGTTGTATAACAAAATATTCAATTAAAAATAATTTTTCTAACAAAAATAGGCCTTTGAATAAAGCCACAAACAATTACAGGTCGCATTAAACAATTCAAAATATTTTGTTACTCGTCTACATTGATATTGTCGCCTTCAAAAAAAAAAAGACCGCATTTGGGATTTCGCACTTGTGTAGGCGCGTCTTGCAATCCCCGAAACAATTCTTAAACGCAATTTTTGAGAAATCCTTTCGTTTTTTTCATAGAGCCAAATTTTATTGTCATCTATGGCTGTAAAACGTCGGCAACTTTAAGGTTTCCTTTATTTTAGAAAATATAAAAAAGTCACGCGAAGCAATTCCTGGTGAGTATGGAGGCTGGATCATTATTACATTATTGTTTTTGGGCAAACATCTAAAATTTACGGTTTTGTTCATATTGTTTCAGGTAAACGGTGTTGAACTTGTAGAGCAACCGTTATGTCTTTGTTAACATTTCATACAATTTATTCAATTTTTTACGCAAAATTTTGTACAAATTCCTTCATTCTTTTAACAAAGAACGGCTAAAACAGCTTCAGATCCAAGCATACCAATATAAAGAAAAAAAAAAAAAAATTATTGACGTTGAAACTCTATAGACCAGCGAAGTAAAGAAAGAGATATTTTTTGAACACACCTCATATAAATGAGCTAATTTATACGAACTACAGCTCTAGATTTTGCTCAAATATTTTCGAGTAGTGCGCGCATTTGAGCAACGACACTCCTGCTCATTGTTCATAACTCGAAAATTTTTCGAGCCGAGCACGAGCATTTCGAGTATTTCGACAAACACTTTGACTTTTTTCCCAAAACTTCTTTACTTTTATTAATTTTAAATTTCTTTATGCAAAGTTTAAAAATCATTGAAACGCCAAAGAAACTTTAATAAATAAAATAATTTTTTTTTTATTCTGCTGACCAATTGAGCACAATGAGCGAATATCGAGCTTGCATCGAGCTGCTCGCTATGCTCGATACCCAGGTATCTAGAGCTCTAGTAGGAACCTAATGCAAAATCGGACAAACTACATGCCACATAAGTGATTGCTATGTATGTTAGTAATACTATTTGCTAGCATGTGAAAAAATGTAAGATGAAGTAATAGTAAAAATTCAAAACTAGTTGGATCCTAGTCAACGACTAGTAACTTTTCCTGCATTCTATATACAAATACATATATTTGAATGCGTGATCGTAAATTATTTGAATTTTTTTTTAAATTCCGTACGCATTATTTCCTACAGGGATTACATGTTGTATATTTGATTGAAATCCGTTCTTTACCTGTTGTTATTTTACTTATTTAGTAGTTTATTGTTTTAATACTTTGATTGTTTTCGTTTTAAGTCGTGTGCAGGGCATAAATATTCCAAAGGTTGTTTCTTTCATTCACAGGTTCATTCTCGACTACATATAATGTTTATCGTAACTCTTTTGATGATGCACTCTGTAAACACTGCATTAAAGTTTTCGATTTGTATTGGAATAATATTTATGTTTTTGAAGCACTGTATCAATGCATGCCTACATACATATGTATATTAGCTTAGATTTGTTATTTTAACCGAAAGCGTAGGATTTCATATATACATATGTACATGTTGTCTTACTTTACCATATGTACGTATATATTATTTTTCAATATACACGTTTCTTTATATACAGGGTTATCCATTTTGCGATTTCCAAATTTTTTTCCTTTTTATTACAAAGTTTGAACCTTGACATTATGTGACACACAACAAATGACAGCCTCGTGAGTTTTTGCAAGCTTCAATCCGTTTGAAGTAATTTTCGTCGCTTTTCAAGTGCTCAAGAGTTAAACATAAACACGGTCTTTCGCGTAGCCCCACAAAAAAAGTCCAACGGTGTCGAATCCCACGATCTCGGTGGCCAATTGACATCGCCAAGACGAGAGAGCAACATGCAAAATTACAGAAAACTAGTTTTTCTAATTGCGGTCACACCCCTCGTCAGGTAATGTCAAGCCCTCCTAGTGTATTTCCGACATTCAATAAAAGCTCCTCATAAAAATCCATCGGTCTGTAGGTCCCTCTATTTGTTGGTAAAAGTATCAAGACTCAAAACCAAAAATTCGTATTGTGTCGCATGTGGCACTATCTTGTTGGAACCCACATATTTTCCAAGTCAATTTCTTCAATGGCAGGTAAAAAAAAGTCGGTTATCGTGCGAACATTACGCTCCGAATTGACAGTGGCAGTCTCACCGTTATCGTTTTCAAAGCAGTAAGGTCCAATCATACTTCCAGACCAAAGAGCGCACCACACAGTAGGCTTTTTTGAGTGTAATGACCTCTCTTCAATTATTTGAGTATCCTCGGAGCCCCAAATGCAACAATTTCGCTTATTTAAGTATCCATCGAATGAGACATCTGCCTCGTCGTTGAAGAAATTTTTATTGGAAATATCACGGTCCACTGCTTGTTGTGTTCAAGCACTCAATCAACGTAACTACGGCGTTGTGAATGGTCAGCTGGTTTCAGTTGTTGTTTGAATTTGACTTTATATGGCTGTAGGTGGAAGTCTAAGTGCAAAATACACCATAATGGGCCGTAAGGAAGTCTCAGCTCTTGAGAACGTCGAGAAATGGACAGGTTCGGGGTCTTCGGCAACACTTTCACATACAGCAGCGATATTTGAGGTGGAACGAGCAAAACGATGATGCACAGGCCTTACAATATCTGTAACCGATCCAGACTCTTAAAATTTCTTTAAAATTTTACGAATTGCTCGAGTAGTTGGACGATTATGTGCACCACAATCTCCTCTTAAAGCATGAAACGTGGCCACGTTTGAATCACCATGTTTGTAGTAGGTTTCAACAACTTTAATGCGTTGTGCGATTGTTAATCAATTCAGTTTCTTATATGCCTGACTTTTAACTAAGAAAAATTGTTTGGTTTAACAGTTAAGTTCGAAACCACTAAATGGATAACCCTTTATTATTTGAACTTTCTACTGAACTTTAGAATGTTTTTTTTTCTTATTTTATTTTATTTTTTCAAATTTCCTGGTATCCGCTGATAGTTTTTTTTTTCAATTGGCGCCTACATCAACTTCCTATTATTTGCTTAATGTAAATAATTCCGTATCTTTATCATATTTATGCTCTCTTACTACTTCCTCATTTGTGTAATGTGCATTCTCTACATTCTCATTTTGTATTCATAATATTTGTTTTCATTTACTTTTGACTTACTATTTGCTTTCTATTTATTGTGATTTATTATTTGGTCTGTTGGCAACTGGTTTGGTGATATGAGTATACGTATTTAAGTATGAACGATTATGTTATGTACATACATACATACATACATATATACATATAATTATGTATTATTAGATATATTATATACGAAATCATAAGAGACTAGTGATCCCAGTAAACACTAAAGTGAAAATTAGATCGCACCCGTTTCGAGGCAAGGCTCGGTGGGAATTCGTGGTCATAAATAAAAAATAATAACATATAAAGGGTGTTTTTTATAGAGGTATAGAACTTTAAGTTGCAATAAAACAGCGATGGATTATTCGATTGACATGAATTTTATTTATCCGAAAGATAATCTTGTGGCATTACATTTTAGATATGATTTTTGGCATATGACCGCCACGGCTGGCGCGGATGTAGTCCAATCTGGACGTCCAATTTTCGATGACTTTCCAACATTTGTGGCCGTATATCGGCAATAACACGGCGAATGTTGTCTTCAAAATGGTCAAGCGTTTGTGGCTTATCCGCATAGACCAATGACTTTACATAGCCCCACAGAAAGTAGTCTAGCGGTGTTAATTCACAAGATCTTGGAGGCCAATTCACAGGTCCAAAACGTGAAATTAGGCGGTCACCAAACGTGTCTTTCAATATATCTATTGTGGCACGAGCTATGTGACATGTTGCGCCGTCTTGTTGAAACCACATCTCCTGGACATCATGGTTATTCAATTCAGGAATGAAAAAGTTAGTAATCATGGCTCACCATTGACTGTAACGTTCTGGCCACCATCGTTTTTGAAAGAGTACGGACCAATGAAACCACCAGCCCATAAAGCGCACCAAACAGTCAATTTTTCTGGATGTAACGGTGTTTCAACATACACTTGAGGATTACCTTCACTCCAAATGCGGCAGTTTTGTTTGTTGACGTAGCCATTCAACTAGAAGTGCGCTTCATCGCTAAACAAAATTCGCTTATGAAAATCGGGAACAACGGTAATCTCGTTTTGGGCCCATTCGACGAATCTACGCCTTACTTGAGTCTATTCATGATGAATTGCCAAACCAATTGTTGAGTTTCTTTTCGTTTAGCCGTGCAGGGTGCCCAAAATTGATCCACAAATAGGTCATTACATTTCCCATTCATAAGACCTGTTACGAAATGCTTTCATCTGTGCATAAAGTTTTGTTACATGACAGGCAAATATTAAAAACAATGAAGTTTCGATTTAAAGGTTGTCCGAAAAAGCTCAGGAGGCGTTTAATAAAATATAAAAAAAACTCCGACTTTTCCACATCTAGAATGGGGAGAAATGAGGATGTATGGCATAACATCTGAAGAGATAAGATCCTCTCACTACAGAATTATCCCCAGAGCACAGGAAATGCTCATATCTTACTGCAATTTCTCCAGTTCAAATAACATAGCTGTTCTCTTAGCGAACTGAAGCAGATGTTTTGGCTTCTTGTCCCGTGCCGGTTGAATATCCCTTAGCTTATCCTTATCTGCAAGAACTAAATCTTTAGCCTATTCATCGGCTGTCTCGTTGTCTTCGATGCCTTTATGCCCGGTACCCAATAAAGGTGGCCTTTCTTTCCTTCGCAAACCTTTCACAATATACTGACGCCTCTTTTACTCCATTCACCATATTGGAGCTTCCACGGCAGCTTATTACCCAATACTATGACTTACCATTAAACATGCGGACTAATCCAAAGAAATTTTTTGAGCCGTTTCGTTACCGTAGACGAAGCATGGATGCACCACACCACACCAAAGACAGAAGAGCATTCAAGACAATCAGTTTCTCCGGGTGAATGTGCACCAAAGAAGTCCAATGTGGGTCAACAAGGTCATGGCACAGTTTTTTTTTAGGTTGAACGAGGTGTCATTCATATCGCTTACCTTGAAAAGCGAAAATTATCACCAGCGAATATTATTTCAGAGCTTTTGGATGCATTTGGCAAAAGAAAAGTGCTGTTCCCTCAGGACCATCATGCACCGGTGCACTCACGTGTAGTCATTATAGCAAAAATTCATAAATTGGGCACGAACTGTATTTTGAGGGCCTTGAATTTGAAATTGATATAAAAACTGGAAAAACGCTGGATTAAATGTATAGAGCTATACTGAGAAATAAATCGCTTATTTGCCGAAAAAATTTATTTTATTCGAAAAGTCACTAAAGTCGTATCTCCTGGTGAAGAGTACCATTTCGGTCTTAGCTGATTTTTGTTGTTGTAATTTTCCTATTGTGTTCATCGCATTTTGAAGTATGTATATCACTTATTAGTATGTTTCACTGTGAGTGCGATGTCGTCCGTGTACGCTGCTACACCTGTCAGTGCTTCTCAGTTTCCAAAACACAGAGAACAACTCCTTGAGAAGTGCCCATTGTGGCGGACGCGCTGCCCAGCTCAGCAAAGATAATTACGTTCCTCAGGATAGACTCCACTATATTCACTTCACTATTAAATACTCATTTTTCTTGACGGGCGCTTATTACAACCTCGAGGAATATGTTGTTCAAAGCGCCCTCTATGCCCCTCTAGAAAAATGCCAAGTGCGACGGCAAGTCCCTTCTCAATACAACCAACCACATCGTTATGCAGCGTTGTGATCTGCTCGTAGAGTAAGCATAAGCATGTTAGTTTCTCCACAGACTCATCGAGGTTGAATTCGCATTCACATGATTGACCTTCCTCCCTATGGTCGGTCTAACCATTGCCTTGATCCATTGATTGGGAATGTAGCCTCCACGTAGGCAGAAGACAGTCTTTGTTGATGCTGTATAGTGGTCGGAATAAGATATCTTTTGCCACCTGCAATTTAGTGAGGAAAGAAATTCAACATACAGAAACTAACTAGTATTTAACTAGTATGAAGCTGAGCCATAACCGGACACTTGACGTTTAAACAATTATTTTTATACATAAAATTAAATATCTCGAAAGGCTGAGATGAAAATTGCGAAAAATTCACTTAAATAAAATAATTTTTGTTTCAATTTAACCAAATTAAATTTGTTATTGTTTTTTGTTGTATGTTATATTCTGTTCCTGTGACTTCTTTGTTGTTATCAAAGCAAGTGAAAAAATGTTTCATTGTTACTTTTCACTTCACTTTGGGTGGGTGGGGGGCGTTGCGTTAAGGTGAGGTGAGTGCAATAGCAGAGTGAGCAACGAGTAGCGGTACAAAAACGAAATGAATATGCATACTTATGTGTGTATGTACTGGTATGTTAGAAGATGGGTGTGCAGGAAATGTGAAAACTCGTATTACTCATTGATTTCTGATGCTTCGTCGCATATTTTTACCATTTTTTTTAATGTTTTTTGTTGCCGACTGTTTGCTTGCTCGTGTGTTTGTTTGTTTGTTTTTTTTTCTTGTGTATTGTGTGTATTGAAGAGTTGAGAAATTCAAATGAAAGTCAGTCGGCAAAGTGTTGTAAATGCGTTCAAACCAGACAAAAGCCAACAGGCAGCAGTTGAGTAGTCAGCAGCATCACCAAGCAATACATGTAGTTGTGTAGCAACAACAACAACAACAACTGTTAGCAACAGTATGCAATTGTGCAACAACTGACTAACAGCAATTGCGCGAATATTGGCATTTGTAAGAGCGTATTTGGGAGCAGAGCTGCACAGTTAGCAGCCACCACTCGACATCGGGCAACAGCCCACAGCCCACAGCCCACAGCACAGAGCCAGTAAGTAGTTAGGCAAGCAGCAGCAGCAGCATCGCGTAATTTCTCTACATGCAACAGCAAAATGTGGCACAAGCACAAGTAAATACAAGTTTCTGTATTGAATATTCGCAACATTTCGTGTGTGTGCCAAAATAGCGGCGCTGCTCGTGCACATCCACATACATACATGCATACATACAAACATATAGATGTCTGATATGGTGTGTTCGTTGTGTCAATACGAGCACAGTGAAGTGCAACGCGCATAAAAAACTGCATCTCAACCCATAAGATACGAAATGAGAATTCGCAAAGTAGCAACACAACAGCATTGAAAAAGAAAAATAGAAAAGAATAGGAAAAATAAAAACAACATCTAACAATAGAAGCACGCATACATACATACAAACATATGTATGCAAGAGTATGTATACAAGAGTACTGAAAACTAACCAAAATTCGTGGAGAGTTTGAGTGTTGAGTTGTCGTTTTTGTGTTTATTTATTTTTGCCCAAAATGTGTGTGTGGAAAAAAATTCGCCAAAAGGCAAATATCTAGTTTTAATGGTCGTGGCAAAGACAGTCAGCCGTTTGGTAATTTTATCAACGTGGATTTGCAAATTTTTATCTATAAATATGTGTTTTAAATTAATAAACAATTAATATAAAAAAAAACGGAAATTAATTATGATGAAAATAAATGTAGTTCAAAATTGTAAACCAAATACATACATACGAATGTAAAACAAAGAAAAAAAAATTCTGAATAAAAAATATTAAAACATACTTCAATAAAACTTACTAATCACATACATTCTAAAACTGAAAGTGCGTGTTTTAACGGTGTAAAATATTTAAACATTATTCTAAAGGTTTTTGAAGCATAGAAAAGCATAAAAAATGCAATTTAAAAGCTTAATTTGCAAAAGTAATAACGCATGTTTTGTGGCAGTGTACAAAATTAAAAACACTCTAATCAAAAATTACTCACAAAAGTGACATAGAAACGCAAAAGAAAAAAAAATTATCTGTTAAAATGCCAAATTTGTAAGTTTTATTAAGTGGAAATATGTTGATTATTGAATCTTCCATTGTTTATATATATAAGAGCGGATGTATGTATGTATGCATGGCTACATTGGAGCCCGGTGAGTGTTTCTGAACTATCGAAAAAGTCTTATTAATTGTTGAATATCGGTGCACAAGTAGATTTTTACCTAAATTAATATAAGAACCAGTTTTTCTTCCTGGTAGTGGACCTGGGACCGATCTACATATATCTTATGTATTGTTCAATTTACTTAAAATTTGGACCTGATACCGATATATCAAAAAAAAAAACTAATTTATGGTTTGATTTATTTACTTCGAATTTGTAGTTTTTTGCTTAAATTAACACTATTTCTTGTGGGCAGTGGTGCTAGAACTGATCTATTTAAAAAAATCGAGCTTATGATTAAATTGAAATTCTTTTTTTTTCACAGCAACTGGGTCAGATATCGATCTTATTAAGACAAATATTTGCTCGGCTAGCTTTTGTTAATTATTTGCCTAGTCAAACAAATGTCGGAAATTGACCAAGGAGCAAGTTCGCTTTGCTTGAAATTTAGTATGTTTGTACGTATGTACAGATCATCGAAAACCGGCATGATTCGGATAAAAATGTAGATCGTACATACATCACTACACCATGTTAGTATTCCGTCGGTATTCAGTTTTACGCTTCGATTAAATCCATATAGTTCCGTACTATTTTTAGTCGTCTCATCCTATTGTACACAAGCGTAAACCAAATTAAGGCGCTTGGCTTGCAGAGGTACTTGAGACACAGCATTTTTTATTGGATAATATTTGACCGTGAAGAGATTCAAGAGCTGTAATTTCATCTGGAGAAAACAACGGTTTGATGTGGTTTGTGAGCCTGTGGAAAAATCGGTCCATATTTCTTCACAAATGATGCCGGTGAAAACGTAATCGTCAATGTCGACCGTTATCGCGCTAAGATAACCGACTATTTGATGCCTGAAATTGAAGCTTGTAATGTTCGCAACATTTGGTTTCAACAAGACGGCGTCACTTCTCACACATCGCATCAATCAATGGATTATTTCGGTGAGCAGATAATTTCACGTTTTTTGCCGATCGATCGGCCACCAAGATCGTGCGATATCACAACGTTAGAGTTTTTCCTGTGGGGATATGTAAAGTCTGAAGTCCATACGGACAATCCCGCTTCGATTCAGGCCTTAGAGCAAAACATCACGCGTCTCATTCGCCGGTTATTAGTCGAAATGCTCGAACGAGTCATCGAAAATTGGACTCAACGGATGGACCATCTGAGACGTAGTCGCGGCCCACATTTGAAAGAGATAATCTTCAAAAATTAAATGCCAAAGAATGTTCTTTCGAATGATAATAAACATTCCCCATTAAATTTGAATTTTCTGTGTTTCTTTCTTTAAAAAAGTATGGCCTCGAAATGATTCACCCGTTATTTACATTTTCGTGCAAGACTACTCTCTGACTATATCTTTTAAAAACTTAGCCGCTGCAATATGCAAATACCAAATATTGTACGAACATAAAAACAAATATGGAAGTAGAGAGCTCAATAATATAATAAGAAGTTCAATATATTGGATTAACTGCATCATCTTTGCAATGCCAATTATAATATTGAATGTGCGAAAGGGGTGATTTTAGCATCGAAGACAAAGAGCTGACTGTGAACTTAAAAAAAAAAGGTGTAAATATCATAGAACCCTGAGTGAACCCTGATGCAGTAAACGATTCCAAAGGGGCTATTTATGTTTAAAGTTGCCATTCTAAGCTTGTTCTTTACGGCGGTCCAAGTCAATTCAGGTAAACTTCAATCGTAGTACAAGAGTCTTTGATATATTGTCGACTAGATATAGTTACATGATAGAGCAGCCACTTTAACTATGTCCACAAGGTCCTCAATTTGTTGTTCGACTGATATTTTCTTGGCATGTTTTGCTTCTTTAAGTTTTCTATTTTATATTTTGCATATTTTTCTTTGAGATTAACCATTATTTCTAGATTATTTTTTGCTTTTAAATACAACTGTTAACCATGCAAACAACACACGGTGCAAAGAACAAACGTGAGGATTTTTTATATTGAAATATATAGGGACACGTGCGACTGAATGGAAAATTCCAATAATTTGAATTCATACATAAACAAATAAAAATACATACATGCATATTGACACAACTGAAGAACAACAAATACTTATAAGTGCAATTAAATCTTGCTAATATTGAACTGCAAAAAATGGCAGTGAAAGCGAAGGGGGAAAATAAAATCGATTAGAAATCAAACAAAATCTAAAATAAAAGTACACAAATTCAAATCTGATAAATGTGAAACTAAGTTGTATTAAATTAACAAAATTAGATTAAATAAAAAAATTAAATAAAAATAAAAGAAAAAAATAAAAAGATAAAAATATATAAAAATAAAATATAAAAATTAAAATGTATATAAAAGAATTAAATAATATTAAAAAAAAAATTAAAATTAAAAAAAAAAATTAAAATTTAAATAGAATTACATTAAATTAACTTAAATAAAGTAAAAAAAATAAAACAAAATATAATAAAATAAAATAAAATAAAATAAAATAAAATAATATAAAATAAAATAAAATATAATATAATAAAGCAAAATATAATAAAATAAAATAGAATAAAAAAAATAAAAAAAAATAAAATAAATAAAAAGATAAATTAAAAAAATATAAAAAAAATAAAAATAAAAAATGTAAACAAAAAAATTAAATAAAATATAAAAATAAAACTAAATAAAAAAAAATAATTAAAAAAAATAAAATAAAAATACAAAAAAAAAATAAAATTAATTAAAAAAATAATAAAAAAAATTAAAAAAAATTAAAAATAAATAAATAAATAAAAAAAATTAATAAAAAAAATAAATTAAAAAAAAGTAAAAAAAAATAAATAAAAAAATTAAATTAAGTAAATAAAAAATTAAAAAATAAAAAAATAAAATACAAATAAAATAAATTAATACAAAAAAAAATTAAATTAAATAAAATAACATAAAAAAAATTAAATAAATTAAAATAAAATAAAATAAAATAACATAAAATAAAAAGAAGAAAATTAAATTAAATAAAAATAAAAGTACAAATTAAAAATAAAAAAATAAAAATAAATAAAATTATATAAAAAATAAATAAATAAAAAAATACAATAAAAAAAAATCGAAAAACTAGAGATAAAAGAAAAATAATAATAAAATAAAAAAATAAAAAAAATAAAAAAGAAAAAAAAAATAAAATAAAATTAAATTAAATTAAATTATATAAAATTAAATTATATAAAATAAAATAAAATAAAATAAACAAAAATAACAATAAATAAATAAAATAAATTAAATTAATAATTCTAAAAGTTTCATAACTTGTCGCGAGGGTAGCTTTTTTATTATAATTACTCAGTAGGTTGTCCTAGAAATTATTGATTATCTAAGTTATTCATTCAACACATTCTCTTATATATGTACAAAGTTATTTGTGTGTATCGATATAAAAACAACAAATACTGTGTCGTAAGAATAATGCAATAAAATAACAGAAAATTAGAAAATAAATTAAACCAAATCAAGTGTGTGATATTGTTCAAAAGCAGCTGCTAGTAATTTTCCATTTTCTCTACACTTTCGCTATATTCTTCACTCTCACAATTATACATACATATATACATATGTACATACTGCACTGAATGGTGTGAAAACATGGGCGCATACATAATATATTGACTCCATGACTATATTTGGTATTACATTTTTTTAAATTCATTTTTCTATAATTTTTTTTCTCTTTTATTTGTGTTTCTTATTCCTATGACTTTGCCACCAACATTTAATTCATACATGTATATATGTATGTAATTT
Organism: Neoceratitis asiatica; assembly: GCA_030068015.2. Classification (NCBI taxonomy): domain Eukaryota; kingdom Metazoa; phylum Arthropoda; class Insecta; order Diptera; family Tephritidae; genus Neoceratitis; species Neoceratitis asiatica. The sequence continues at coordinate 34,576,347 of CM061525.1, read as the reverse complement.
TGTGTATTTGTATGTATATACATATATGTATACAATATATTTTAATCTCAATTCCGTTTTGGTTTCCACTGTTCCACTTTTCATTATTATTTTTTCATTTTTCTTTTTCGAATATTCACACAAACTGCACACCACAGACATACAAACATACATTTAACTCTATGTTTGTATGTATATATACATAGATATTAGCTGTGGCTGCGACGGCGGGTGGGCCCATTATTTTAATATCCATTACCTCTTCCATCCACTGAGAAGCTGCCACGTGCAACTTATTTGTTGTATCTATTGCATATCGTTTGGTTTTAATTCCATAAATATATGATGAGTATTTATATACATATGTAAGTATGTATGTTTATTTGCGTGTATGAGTCGAAACCGAATTGACGTGACACCGCATCAATTGCACTGCTCTTCTGTAAACAAATATTTACGTCAATAGGTAAATGTGTAATGCATTTCGCTTATACATACTTATTTTCATACGTACATACATACGTACAGTAATTTTGCGCACCCCTCCGGCAGATGTCAGTTTCATTTCAGATATGTCAATTCATTGTTTATCGAACGTTTTGGTTTGACTGGGTTTTTTTTTATTACTCTGACAACCGCTGAGTGTTGATTGACAAATGTACTTTGGCTTAGTAGTACAAACCTTACCGACCTATATACTAACTGCCTGAAGGTATTCAGGGTCATTTTAGGTAGGTGCGTTGATTTTGACCAAGTCAACAATTGCACATTGGTTCTTCTTTTCGACGTTCGCTGCCAATCCGAAGCACAAACTGCAGATAGGTTCTCTTCCACCTGATCTTTACAACGGAGGAGGTCGCTCTGCTTCTACCGAAAGGTAGGTAGGTAGGTCCATTTTATATACAAGTTCCCAAAAAGGCCAATGTTCCTTTATAAATTCCTCGTTTACCAATTTAATAAGTTCTTAGTTCTCAACCTGTACCAAATATGGGTAAAATCTTCTTTTTATTATACGTTTGGACACAAATTTCTATCTGTTATGAGCAATTTCTTCAAATTGTAAAATAAGTCTAACCTGTTCGCTAACCAAGGGTATGGTATTAACTCCGCTTCGGTTTCGTCAAGAGTTGCTCCCGAATTGACCAACTCGAGTTGACCTACCAGTGAGCTAAAGAACTTCCCACAATTCTTTTCGGCACTGGTATTCACCATTGGCAATGCTAAAGGTTGTTTTTTTTTGTGCTTTTTGTAGGTATTCATAAGAGCTCTACATGCCTGACTACTAATTCCGCTTGGAAAATGCTAGTTGAGTTTATTAGATGCAAAGGGAGGTAATTTAGAACCTTGGAATACATTTTAGTTTCGTCGATCAGATTGAGATGATATCTTTCCCCCAAACTATACCCCTTCTTTTTGGTAAATAGCATAAGGTTTGTCTTACTGGTATGAACACCTAGTCCGTTGTTCCCATCGTCAGCATATGCTAATACATTCACTCCCCTTTCCTTGAACAACAGTAATATTTCCTTCGATAAATGTGTGCCAACAAATGTAAAATATTTAAATATATAACTGTTTTATCAAAGGTCGCTCTCATAAATACTAGTGTGAAATGCGAAAAATTGCGCAGCTATCACAGTAATGTCATATGATGTGTTATAGGGAATAATTTGTTCGATTAGGTGTGGTGAGTATAACAGTGTGCCCTCCCAAATGAGAAGACGAAAACTTCTCTACTCAAATAGTTGTGTTTTGTAGCGGAATTCAGTAACCTTTATTGGTATGATTTTTCGTATTGTTAACTAACGAACTTTTTCGTTTGCAGTAACGATGATGTGATTCGCTAATTGATAGCTTAGCAAAACGTCAAAATAAGCGAAAAAAATTAATTCATGAAAGAAATTATTTTTAATAAATTAGTTCCAATGGAATGCAAAGTTTTGAATCAAAACCATGTTGGTTTCCAAACTATGCTGCATGACTCCTCGGCATTGTGGAGGAGCTTAAAATAAGTGAATCGTGTTGCGCTCTTAGGTATTTAGCATTTACCGGAAGAATCTTGAGCATACGATGATCACATATCTATGAGCAAGATACATAGGTACTCGTATTTTGATAATGTTTTCAAACGTGGTCACGTTTCGAGCTTTGAGAGAAGACTATGGTACACATGATCCTCAAACTAATCAATCAAATGGTAAAATTTAAAAGAAATTTAAAGAGACTGGATCGGTTACAGATATTGTAAGGCCTGTGTATCATCGCTTTACTCGTTCGATCTCAAATGTCGCTGAAGTAAGTGAAAGCGTAGCCGAATGTATTTATTTCTCGACGTTCTTAAGAGCTGAGACTTTCTTACGGCACATTATGGCGTATTTTGCACATGAACTTACACCTACATCATATAAAGCCCAGCTCACATAACAATTGAAGTCAGCTGACCACTCACAACGACGTAGTTACGTCGATTGGGTGCTTGAACAACAAGCAGTGGACCATGATTTTTCCAACAAAATTTTCTTCAGCGACGAGGAATATTCTCATTCGGTGTACGTAAATAAATAAAATTTTAGGATTTGGTGCTCCGAGAATTCTCAAAAACTTACATTACGTTCAAAAAAACTTACTGTCTGGTGCGCTCCTTGGTCCGGAGGTGTGATTATACCTTACTTCTTTGAAAACGATAATGGCGAGACTGTCACTGTCAATTCGGAGCGTTAGAATCGTATGATAATCGACTTTTTGTGGCCTGCAATTGAAGACAACTACTTGAGCAATATGTGGTTCATCTTGTTTGAAGACGAGCGAAAATGGCTTTATTGCGAGAGAAATTTCACGCCGCGTAAGCTGTCGTCTTGGCGATGTCAATTGGCCACCGAGATCGTGCAATTTAATATAATAAATAAAATTAAATCAATTCAAATCATATTAAATTAGTCAAAATGAAATTAAAATAATCTAAAATTGACTAAAATAAAATTGAAAGGGAAAATTAAATAAATAATATTAATAATAAATAAAATAATTTAAAAAAAGATATAAATAAAATAAATTAAATAAAAATTAAAAAAATTAAAAAATAAAAATAAAATATAGTAAAAAGAAATAAAAAAATGAAGAAAATGAAAAACACACAAAAAAGGAAAAAGAAAAAAAAAAACCAAAAAAAAGGTACTAAAAGAAACAAAAAACTCAATAGAAAACAACAAAAACAATGCAACGAAAAATGCTTAACTCGTTAGTTGTACTCGCTCATTGTTGATAGTGTTATTCGGCGGACGGGCGTCTTTCGCAATGAAATTATGCGCATATTTTATTTTGCTCTACCTAATTTTCTTCGTAATACGTGTGTATTTGTGTACATTTTGTTATACCTTATTTCGCTTTAGCGACATTTACACGCTTGCCTTTTGCTTCGTTTAATTTTTATCGCTTAATTTGAATTTTGTCCGCAATGTTTCGTCAATTCTTGAGACAATCTAAATAGTCTGCCATTTTACTTCAATTTACATACAAAATATACATACATACATATTCGTACATACATATGTATGCACATGATGTTTACAATTTCTTGCCATTTGTTTCATACAATTTTACTTCATTTAATACGTAATTAATGCCTGTTTACATCGTGCCAACATATTCAGCAATACAAAATGCGACAAAAACGTACGTACATACATACATACATATATGTAAATTTATATATGTCCAAACACAATATGCATAAAATTACCGCCCCAAACTGAAAAGTATTTACCATTTCTCCCTACACTTCGCTCACCCATTTTACTTCAACGACTTTTTCATTAGTTTGTGCGCAACTTCCGAACAGTCTGTTGTTGGGCTGGCACTTAGTCGGTGGTTTCTGGATTTTACGTGCCTTATCTAGATACAATTTACTCAATATTTGCGTATACCCATATTTATGTATGTACATACATACATAAATATGTTTGCATGACAGTTTGACCTTTTCTTCCTTCACTTTGTCGTCTTTTGCTAAGTTGGTTTTTGTTGTTTTTATTCTTTTCTACTGTGAAATTTTGCTGCTTCTTCGACATTGTTTTTTTGTTGTTGTTTTGGTTTCTTAACGAAAATATTACTTGAGGGTTGTTTCTTAAAGTAAGTTTAATGTCTGCGTACATACATACATATGTACATATGTACATATGTACAATATATACCTTTTGAAAAGTATCTTGGATACTTTAGGGGTTTAAAATTACAAATGTGTGTGTTTAGGTTTTGTATTTGGCGCATGGCATACTGGGATGACAAATAATAAAAATAAAAAAACTATCGAAAGAAAATGTAAAATATATTTGAAATTATAACAGCAAGCTTGTAACCAAAATATGTGCATAAAAAGCTGATTATCGTGTTCTGTTTTGCTTCCTTTGTCAATGCCAAAACTAAAATTTACCCGAAAGTTTTTACAAGTATTAGTGCGTTCTTGTACTCCTTTTTGTGGTATTACCTTGTTGAGCATACTTCCTTTTGCTAGTGTTTTGCTTAAGAACTGTTAATTATTATATGGAATCTTGTTTCCCAGCTTAAATGGTTGTTACTTCTACATATATTCATACGTGCAATCGGCAGGTCATTGCTACCCATTAGGAATTGCTGGAGGCCAAAAGCTCAAGCTGCTGCTGATGCTGAGGATGTTTAAAGAATACGTTGGAAACCACAGTTATTGTTGAATCTGAAAGGTAAAAGTGTAATCAATACCAAAAGTGAATTTCAGATTACTCTAGAGATTTTCAAGTATTTGACCACACCTTCCGAATTCAAATATATTACAGAAGCTCTGGATGTGACGACGTGCTACCGGCAAGCCTTAAATGTCATTCACGCTGAGTCAAATAATACGTTCTCTTAACTCTCTTCCAACAAAAGGCATATCCCTACAGCTGTAGTAGAGGAAAAATTCGCGCTGCCCCGTGAAATCCCAGATATAATTCATACAGCTGCTTATACAGACTAAACTTCGACATAATCAATATGTTCCCGCACGACATTAACCATCCTTTTGCATGCCATACACATCTAACTCCCCTTTTCACTTGGGACGAATCTATCGACCGCTACAACAACAACAAAAAATTGTAGAAAATTCATATTAACCAAACTTTCGTCTCAAGAAGTAGTGAAATTGGCGAAAATTTAAAAAACTTGATCCTAGTAGAGGTACTTTTTTCAAAAACTTTTTTTTTACAGATCATGCGTGAGTCATGTCAAGCTGTCATGTTATTTTTGTTCAGTATTGTTTGGCATTTTATCATGGAGAAACTTACGCCTGAACAACGTTTACAAATCATTCAACTTCATTACGAAAATTAATCGGCCTACTGAGTGTACTATTCGCAACACCATCACCCATCTTGAGATCCAGCATTCATTATTGAATAATATTCGACCGAATAGACCACGTCGCGCCATGATGACCGACTATTTGAAGCTCGTGATTTTCGCGACATTTGGCTTCAACAAGACGGCGCCACTTCCCACACATCGCATCAATCAATGGATTTATTGTGAAGAACACTTCGGTGAGCAGATAATTTCACATTGTGAACCGGTCGTTTGGCCAACAAGATCGTGTGATATTACACCGTTAGACTTTTTCCTGTGGGGATATGTAAAGTCTAAAGTCTATGCGAACAATCTCGCTTCGTTGTCATTCGCCAGTTACTAGTCGAAATGCTCGAACGAGTCATCGAAAATTGGACTCAGGGGATGGGCTATCTGAGACGTAGCCGCGGCTAACATTTGAAAGAGATAATCTGCAAAAAATAAATGCCAAAGAATGTTCTTTCGAATGATAATAAACATTCCCCATTAAATTTTAATTTTCTGTGTTTTTTTTCTTTAAAAAGTAGGACACCTCGAAATGGATCACACTTTATTTGAATTTGTGTAGATTTCCAAATATCATGCTCTAAGATGCTTTGTCGGATTTTAGACTCGAAAACTCATATCTGAAAAAATCGGTTGTATGAGTGCTATCTATTGTAGCAATCCGATCAGGCCGGCTCAGACAAATTGTCAATGTAGTATAAATATATGTATGTACATCTGCGAACCAAGATTGGTTGAAAGATCTGAAATATCTGAGAGACTAGTTCGCGCTCAAATGGATGGCGAGACAGAGAGATATGGCTGAAACAACTCTGTTCGTCGTTTTGATCTGATCGGTATAAATTTTAGTTGGTCTGTCTCTTCTTCTTCTTCTTCTTCTTCTTCTTCTTCTTCTTCTTCCATTTACATACTTCTGACCAAAGTTGATAAACCATTTTATGTCCATGATGGGTATACAAATTATAACTATTATTATTTTTGTTGTTATTTTCAAAATAGTATCCAACCTAAACCCGTTTTAGAAAAGCACTGTGTTCAGGGAAATTTTGTACATAGTTAAGCTTTAAAAAATATCTCTAAATATCATCAAGTCAATAAATAAAAATAGCGACATCACGTCTTCTTGGGATCCTATACATTTGGGTCTGAAACATTTAAAATTTGAAAATTTTACTTTTGTTTGAAAATTAAAAGTTAATAATTCACAGTGGCTAATTGCGCTGATTATTTTGCAAATCAATTACTTCAACGACTCCATAAAAATTGTACAAAACTAAAGTAATTGCTAAACAATTTAATTATTTTTATATTATCTGAGTGAAATTCTACCATAGATACGTAGGAACATACTTTGTATGTTTGTACACTTCTAATATTAATGGCGTTATTGACCTTGAAATTGAAATAACCTAACTTTTTCTACAGGGTTGGCATTTCCGACACGAACTCACACGCGCACACGCGTACATATAATAGGTTTAATAAGGGTCGAATCACTTACCCCTAATCCCTTTATTACATGTATATTCATTCATTCATAATAGAGGTTTCAAATGCGTACTATATCATGTGCAAACATGCACAAAATTGTGACTCATTTTTATTGATGTCATCCACCACATTAATAGAATATTTTACGCGTTTCGTTGTTTACTACATAACATAGTTCTTTTATTACGCATATATTGTACATTTCTTTGTTATTCATTGTTTTGTGCATACATATGTACATACATATATATTTGTATATTAAGGTGGTCCAGCTTTGCTTAACTTTTTTTAATGTTCACGGCTTTGCCTTGAAACATTAAAATATGCAAAACAAGAAAGAACGGCTCTTTTCGGTCACACCGAAGTCTTTATTCCTTTCATAAACATCTCAAATTTACAGCAAAATGCAAAATTCCTGTCTTCTCTTTTTACTTACATACTTCCGACCTCAGTTAGTATATTATTTCACGTATAGTGGCTCACATGCAGTGTATTTTTTTACTAAAAATAATTAAATGATTTTATTAAAACTTGTTTAATATTTAGTATGATATCCATTAGTTTTTAATTCAGCTTTTAGTCTTGCTGACATGGACTCAACTATTTTTTTTGTACTTACTGTTTCGATTTTGTTGCACTTTTTCGAAAATGCAGTTTTTACATGTTCTATATTACTTATGCGGTGTATACGCATTTTATTTTCTAATAAATACCATAAATTCTCGATCGGATTCATGTCGGGTAACTGGGCCGGTGGATTTATTGCATGTGGAATAGTTTCTCGGCACTTTGGTGTAAATTTTCTTTTAATATATTTAGGTACAACGTCTTATCCCCAATAACATGTCAATATCTCCATCATGTTTAACAATTGGCTTGATGTTACATCTCTAAAACTCATTATTGGATTTCCGACGTACATACATAAGCCATTCCATCTGAGCCGAAAGGTTAAACCTCGATTCATCAGCAAAAGTTACTGTGTTTCAGAAGTCAAAATCTTAGGTTTCCTGCTTCCTGGAAGGGAAACTCGGCTTAGTTTTTTTTTGTTTTTTTGTTTTTTCGTTGTTTTTTCGGGATATTCGGCTATTGAAGTACCCAACAAACTGTTTAAACACCAAAGATTTACCAAGTTCCTCCTGAATCTCTATGGTTAATTTTGGAGCTGATATTCTGAGATTCTCTTTATTTTTTCTTATAAATAAACATTCGTCACGCTCACTGAAATTTTTAATTCACTATTTCAGCAATTTTTCGCTGCGATTTTCCATTTCTGAAATGGTTTATGACCAATTCTCGCTGTTCGATCGTTGTACGGCGGCCCATTTAACTTAAATTGAAATGAAATTAGTACGCTGGTAACGTGAAACTCTAAAACACACCAAAACTGACTTAAATTATTATTGAATTCCAGTTATAAGAATTAGAAAAACCTACTACCGTTACAAAAGCAACTTCCTTTCGCTGGAACATAGAGAAGTGCGTGCATGAAATAAGCTGTGAGCAAAATTCCTGGGCCCAGCAGTCCTGAGCATATCTAGTAGTAGTAGTCTTAGTATAATATGGAAATATTATGATTACGTAAAGCAAATGACTTGGTTTTAAGTATTTATGCTGGTTGCTTTCTTATAATTAATAAAAATAAAATGCAGTTGAAACGCCTTCATTAATGGCTTGGTCTGTTTTTTGTTCTTAAGAAATATTTAAGTATTTGTGCAACCCTAACGTTTGAGCATACAAATAGAAAACAAAGTCAAGTCTCAGAAGTAGCATACCTTCGTTAACCAAACTTCAATAACCATCCCCCTTTCTATTATTTAATTATATAAATGGAATCATATCAAATGAAGTTTACATACATACAGTTGCGGTTAAAATCTTAGTAGTGTTTATCGTCTTTTATATAACAGAGATACAAATTTTCATTACATCTCTATTTTTGGGATGATTTATTGTAAAATGCGTTAGAGTTATAGAGAGGTCAGCATGAACAAATGTAATAAATTGTTATGCTTTTTTCCTTTTTTAGCATTTGCAAGACTTCTTATTAGCAAAGCTTTTTTTAGTCAGTCCAGATCTAACTAGAGCGTGTATTGTAGGAAGAGCTAAGAAATAACAGGTCAATTGAAAAGTCCCCGTCCTGACACATAGAAGGCCCTACTAGAATTAAATTCGAAAGACGCGTGGCTAAATTTGACAGCTGTCGGATAATTAGTTTGTGAATTATTACATTTCGAGTGAGGTAACTTTTGTTATTGCGAAAAAAATGAGAAAAAAAGAATTTCGCGGTTCATAAAATATTGCTTTTGGAAGGGAAAAATACAGCTTAAGCAAAAACTTGGCTTGGTTACCGACGAAAACATCAAAAACATCCACAAAATGATTTTGAATGACCGTAAATTGAAATTGAATGAAATAGCAGGCACTCTAAGGATATCAACTGAACGTGTAAATCATATCATTCACGAATATTTGGGTATGAGAAAACTTCGTGCAAAGTGGGTGCCGTGCGAGCTCACTTTTAACAAAAACTAAGACGAGTTGACGAGTTTGTAGATGTTCAAGCGTAATAAACCCGAGTTTTTGCGTCGATATGTGACAATAGATGAAATATGGCTCCATCATTTCACTTCGAAGTCCAATCGACATTCATCCGACGATGAACCCGCTCCAAGGCGTGAAAAAATGCAACAGTCAACTGTCAAGGTTATGGCGTCTGTATTTTGGGTTGCGCATGAAATGATTTTCATTGACTACCTTGAAAATGGAAGGATTATCAACAGCGACCATTACATAGCGTTATTGGACCATTTGAATGACGAAATCGCCGAAAAACGGTCGCATTTGAAGAAAAAGAAAGTGGTGTTTTACCAAGGCAATGTACCATGTCACAAGTCAGTGAAATCGATGGTAAAAATCTAAGAATTGGGCTTTCAATTGCTTCCGAATCCACCGTATTCTCCAGATCTGGCCCTAGCGACTATTTTCTGTATCACAGATAACAAAAGAAATGCTCACTGGAAAGAAATTTTCGTCGAATGAAGAGGTGATCGCCGAAACTGAGGCCTATTTAGAAGCAAATGACAAATCTTACTACAAAAATGGTATCGAAAAGTTGGAGAGTCGCTATAATCAGTGTATCACCCTTGAAGGGAACTATGTTGAATAAAAAAATGAAATTATCAAAAAAAAAAAAAATTGTTTTACTATAGTAGGCCAAGGACTTTTCAATTGACCTGTTATTGATCCGAATTGCTGATTTAAATTATTATTCATGAAATTAATCGTGAGAATGGATCTTTTTTGAACACTATGGTACAAAAGAAAAATTTACTTTTGTTTCAGCGCCTATAGGACACTGTCTTTGAAGATTTTTCTATTCCATAAACTTTTGGATAATTTTAAATTTATTTGAAGTAAATTCGTTAATTTTTTAACAAATTAATTTTTTGAAGAATGTTTTGAGCCGATATGCCTTCTAATTTTTTTTATTGGATATTATTCAATAACCAGCATTTAGATCAAGCGCTCCACAGGAAAAAAAAATTATTTCTTAATGCTAAACAAATTTTAATTTAATCAAAAACAGCTATAAATAGAGAATTGAAACTTGCAACAACGAGGTTTCTTATCGGTATCACCATTTCCTGAAATGTTTAACCTGATCCCACTCTAGAGCCAATTAACAATACTTATCGTCCTGTGGGCTTTAAATAATTCAGGATTTGGCATCTGCTTTTTTTTTGAACTTTACAGGTAGTCTCGTAGTCGGTAACTATTAATTTGAAACTACAGTGAAAGAGTTGAATTCCCATCAACCGCTTTTGTGCCTTGTGTATCTTCTGTTTATTAGACCAGTATGGAAATCGCTTATACTGAAATTTTACCACGTACATACATACCTACATATGTCAACTGATGCAACTCTGTATCGATGTACCTATGTATGTGCCCAATACCCAAAGCTCAGATATTTGTTTCTCTTAGTAATTTCAAATTTGCGCAGATACATACATACATCTGTATGTACATATGTAGGTATGCAGTTATGTACACCACAAAGTCTATGTTATAGATCTTCCCGTTATTTCCACGTTTTCTAACACCACACTGGCCAGAAGCAACTTATTGCGCAGCATTCGTCATCGCATAGCTTTTGCAAGTACATAAATACATATGTACATACATTCATACATATGTACTATTATATACATACATAAATATCTATTTACATAACTATATATGTATATAAATGTGTATGTATGTAAGTGTGAGTACATATGTACATATTTCAAACTACTTTATTTTGTTTTTCTTGTATCATCGCATGGTCGCGAGTAAGCTTTAAGCCAACCGCCATTGCCAACTCGCTCTTGTTGCTGCAGCCGTTAAAAATTCATTTCAACCGCATTCAAGTTTAGGTACCAAAAATTTTGCTACGTATTTGCATGAGATGAGATGTGCCAGAGATGAAATTTTATCTTCATTTGGTTGAATACGCTATAACTGTACAATTGTACATAACCTTCCTTCCGCTTAGTAAAGAAATGCCTTAACTCGTACTTTTCTTTCTGTGAAATTAGTCTGAAATTGAAATAAAAAACGTAAAAATTTCCATCTTATAAATTAAAGCAGCAGCATTTATAAAAATATACCTATTTTTTTCCCGCTGCATAGGTAACTGATCTGTGGGCTTTCAGTGAAATATGATTTTCGAAAGGAAATGATATGGCGTTTTTTATATTTTGAGCTAAAGTTATGTACTTTTATATAAGTAGTACAGCTACATAAGCTACATGTTATATACATAAACAAATATGTATAAGTATGTACTTACCTCAATTTGCACGTAGATACTTACGTAGTTATGCATGTAGAAACGCATACATATTGGTATGAAAACTTAAGTAGGTAGATATACATACATATTTATGTACACGTTTATATATCTGTTATGTAAATATTATGTACATATGTATGTACATATGTAAAAATTATGTGTAAATATGTAAATGCTTGTATTTACTCATTTGGACTTTAATGTTCACATTTTCGACAAATTCAAAAGCACATCCTTATATACTCTTACTCTACTATAAGTATATGGAAGATGCGTATGCACATATGTATGTATGTATATTAAGTAATATTTTTGTATGTAGATGAAGGCATATTTAATTATATATATACATAAGTATATACTTACTACATAGTTACGCGTCTATGTGGTTTTACATACTTACTGGCCATGGTGGTATATCCTTATGCGTACCACCTTTTGGAGGTTATGTATTTATAGCATATAACTCTTTTATATATTATAATTATATACTCAAGAGTTATATGCTAAGCAAGTAGGCTCTGTTTCTAACGTAATCTTCACAGTTTTTTTTTCCACGGATTTCGGAGAAAAATAAAAATATTTCGGTATTAGAAAACAAAAAAAAAATATTAATCAATGAAAAATCGTTTTATTGTTTTTCAAAAAATTTTCCATTCAACCAATTGTCGAAGCACTTTTGCCACTCTGATTGAGATATCTCCAAAACATGCCTTCTCAATGAATCAAACGCCTCTTTAGGTGTCGAAAAACGATGATCTTTCAGTGGATGACTCATCCAATCGATGTTTTGAGTGCTCAAAAATGCAGTTGTTTCAGTCGATGTGTAGGGGTTCGTATTGTAGTGGTGGTGAAGAGTGATCCGTCATCGGTGGTTAGTTTTCAGTATTTCTTGAAAAACAACTGGCAAACAAACTGGTTGTATACCACTCAGTATTAACTTTTCTGCGTTGTTCTAGTCGTAAGGTTGTGACATGCCCAGTTAAAAAAAAATTTTTTTTTTTAAAACCACAGACAACCATTTGCTTGGAAGTGTTTTGTGCGTGAACAGCTTTTGTTGAATTGATTGAATTAATGAATAACTTCGCATTGATGCTGATTGAGGCTTAACAACATTCATCATAGGAAACGGCGACACACTCTTTTTCCCACCACAATACCAACATAAAATTTTCGTTTTTTTATATAGCTGCTGTAGTAGATTTCACAAGGACCCATCTTCTTCCATCCCATCCATCGCACGACTTTAGTCTTACGAGGACGTCAACTAGCTCTGCAAGCGGTACCTTCACATTTATAAAGCCGGTAATTCCAGGTGCATGCTCTCAAATCGTGAGCCTTTAAACGTTTGCAGGAGTCGTCATAAAAAGCATTTTTTGCATAGAGCATAGTTTTTATGTGATGGGTCCTAAAGCCTACGTACAACGGCCTCCAAACGGATGTTTGTTGGCTGCCAAGAGGATAGTTGGTATAAGACCAGAAGTCGTAGACTGCTTTAGCACTATTTTAGCTCGCCTCTAAACAGATGTTTGTTGGCTTCGAAGAAGATAGTTGGTATAAAACCAAGAATGTCGTGAGCTGCTTAAACCATATAATGTGAAAGAATCGTTTCTGGGCACTCTCAGGCAAATAGCCGTCAAAAACTTTCTTCACTTACGTAAACTTCTACACATGACCTCATCCTCCCGGGAAATTTACTGCACAACTTAAATTAATAACGGAAAGAAATAATTTGACACTAAAACAGAAGAAGAAAACTGAGAGTGATTGAAAAAAAATGAAGCACATTTTCGTAATGAAGATGGGTAGTGAAAACACCTTTGCCTAACAAAGTTCGTGTCCCATATAATCCTTATTGACCAGTGTCATTTACAGATGATGTTACCATTTACTATGAACGCCATCCTCCCATTTTCTACGATCTTTTTCTCTCTACTTTTCTTCCACATGCTTAATGTTCTTACTACACTTATCTTTCGGCATATTTTTTTCACCACGTAATTTTTTTTAACCACCTTTTCTTCTTGTTCATTACAATAAGACAATATTTGCATATATTTTCTGGTCTTTTATTCATTTTATTTAACAGGACAATTGAAAAGTCCTCGGCCTACCATGATAAAACACATTGTTTTGGCAAAATTCATTTTTTTTTAATTCAACATGGTTCCCTTCAAGGTAGATACGATGATTATAGCGACCCTCCAGCTTTTCGATACCATTTTTGTACTCCGATTTCCTCTTTGCTTTAAAATAGGCCTCAGTTTCGGCGATCACCTCTTCATTCGACGAGATTTTTTTCCCAGCGAGCATTTTTTTAAGGTCTGAGAACAGGAAATAGTCACTGAGGATCAGATCTGGAGAATACGGTACAATCGGAAGCAATTCGAAGTTCGATTCATGGATTTTTTCCATCGATTTCACTGACTTCTGACACGTTGCATTATCTTGGTGAAACGGCACTTTTTTCATCAAATGCGGCTATATTTCGGCGATTTCATCTTTGGAACGGTCCAATAACGCTATGTTATAATCGCTGTCCAAATATTCGTGAAAGATATGATGTAAATATTCAGTTTATATCTTTAGAGTGCCTGCTATTGCATTAAACTTCAATTTAAGGTCATTCAAAATCATATTGTGGATTTTTTTTTATGTTTTCGTCTCTTTTGGGCGTCCACTGCGTTCACCGCCTTCGGTGCTCATTTCACCACGTCTACACTGGGCATACCAATCCTTGTTAGTTGATTTTCCTGCGGCAGTGTCCGGAAACTCGTCATCAAGCCAAGTTTTTGCTTCAAATGTATTTTTTCCCTTCAAAAAGCAATATTTTATCAACACGAAAAAGTTCTTGCTATCAAGTTTTTCATAATAACAAAAGTTTTTTTACTCAAAATGCTTTAATTCAGAAACAAATGGTCCGACAGCTGTCAAATTTATAAGACGACTTTTGAAGGTTAGGGCTAACTAAAAATCTTATGGATTTAATTCTAGTACACCCTTCTATGTGTCAGGCCGGGAACTTTTCAATTTACTTGTTAGTTTGCATAGCATGCATTTCGCTCATGTGTTTTTTTAATTTTTTTATTTTTATTTTTGTGCAAAATAATAATTGCTTACAATTTTATTATGTTGCGCCATTCGTCGTTATTCACTCGTTAGTCGAGTTTATTTGCTATGAACGTCTCTTTTCTTTGCCATTTGCAATTTTTTTGCAATATCGCAATACACTTTTTACTCTATTGCGCTTTCTTGCTTGCAAATTAATTTAAATTTTATTTTATTTTAATTTTTTTTTTTTTACTTTACTGTAATATTGCTTCCTTTCTATCAAAGGCGCACTCGTTTGTTTTCTACTTTAGGGCTTCATTTCCACTCTTTGCTGACGCTTAGCTCAGCCATTATGTATATAAGATGAGGGTTCACTTTTGCTCATTTAATGGAAATTTTCAAAAGAAACGTTGAGTAACATAGTTTTATGTTTGTAACCTTTGATTCTCTTATGTAAAATTCAATATAACATTTGTATAAACTGAAAACACCATGGAAAGTATGCCCCTTTTAAAGAGGGGCTATGTATGATTGCAGCTATAAAAATTTAAAATTTGATATGTAATTCTAAAAATTAAGTTCTCAAAGCGTAAACTGCCTTGGTCTAACCAAACCTATCTATTATTTCTTAAATTGTCTACAGTTTCACGGTTCATTTTCCTTGAGGGTAGGTATTTAGCTGTTTCTTTAATGGTATAATAAATTCTTTTGTCATTATTTTATGCTCAGTATTTAATTTTTACGGCATTTAATTTTCTTGTTGACCTTCATTTATTTTAATTTTTGTATTTTGCGAAAAGCAATATGCAAAGTAAAATTCGTACAAAATTTTTTGTAAGCAGACAATGAAATTTTTTGATTAAATTTAATTAATTCATTTGCAAAATATTTCAACAAATTATCAATATCGGTATTTTTTATTCTTAATTGCTTCTTTTATTCTTCATTTGTTGCTTCTCAAAAATAACTGTTAATTAAGTCATATGTATACTCAAGATAGATAACCTTTACACTCAATATTTTCATGCAGAAAAATTTCTCATAAAGAATTCTTTTGTATACATACTCGTAAATATATGTATTTATTTTTATAAATAAACATACCTAATAAGTTATTTAAATATACTACACACCAGAAGACATCTGTTTACACATTTTTATCGCCTTCCTCTTTTTTTTTTGTGATTTTTCGTCTCTCGCTTGTGATAATTTTGAAATTTTATTATTACCTCATTTATTTATTTATTTCCCATTCATAAATTTATTTTTAGTAGCAAGTCTTCTTTCATGCATTTTCTTTTGCTTGCTTCGCCACATTTCTTTCGCAATTACAAGTATGTATTTAAATACCTATTCGTATATATATACGTAGTTTTATACTCAGCTGTAGTATATACAGCGGGCATATTAGATTCGTTCGCCGAACGGTTGTATGCATTACGGCATAGAATAATCGATATTGCTATGAACTATGTAATAGGTCAATTGAAAAATATCCGTTCCGCCATAGTAAAACACATTTTTTTTTTGGCAAAAATTCATTTTTTTTTTATTCAACGTAGTTCCCTTCAAGGGTGTTACATTGATTATAGCGACCCTCCAACTTTTCTGTACCATTTTTGTAATACGATTTGTCCTTTGCTTCAAAATAGGTATCGGTATCGGCGATCATCTCTTCATTCGACAAAAATTTCTTCTAAGCGAGTATGTTTTTAAGATCTGACAACAGGAAGTAGTCGCTAGCGGTCAAATCTGCAAATACGGTGGATGTGGAGGCAATTGGAAATCCAATTCGCGGCTTTTTGCCATCGATTTCACTGACTTGTGACACGGTGGATTATCTTAGTGAAACAGCAATTTCTTTTTCTTAAAATGCGTCCCTTTTTTCGGCGATTTCGTCCTTCAAATGGTCCAATAATGCTATGTAATAATCGCTGTTGATGATCATTTCTTCATTTACAATACAGACGTTATAACCTTGCCAGTTGACTGTTGCGTTTTTCCACTCTTTGGAGCGGTATTATTATGTGCAGTCTACTCGAATGACTGTTGATTCGACTTCGGAGTGAAATGATGAAGCCAGTTTTCAGCCATTGTCACATATCGAATTAAAACGGGTTTATTACGCTTGAATATCTCCAAAAACTGCTTCGAATCATCAAATTTTCGTTATTTTTGGTTAAAAGTGAGCTCGCGTGGTACCCATTTTGCACAGAGCTTTCTCATACCCAAATCTTCGTGAATGATATGATGTGCGCGTTCAGTTGATATCTTTAGAGTGCCTGCTATTTCATTCAATTTCAACTTACGTTCATCAAATTTTTGTTGTTGTTGATGTTTTCGTCGGTAACAACCTCTATTGGGCGTCCAATGCATTCAGCGTTTTCGGCGCTCATTTCATAACGTCTGAACTTAGCATGCCAATCCTTGATGGTTTTTTTCCTGGGGCAGTATTCGAAAACACGTGCTTCAAATGTTTTTTTCCCTTCAAAAAGCAATATTTTATCCATTTCCAATATGTTCTTTTCGACACTGTATATCAAACTTCATGCAATAACGAGACGAATCGATTTAGAGCTTGTCTATCTGCTCGTCCGTCCGTCCGTGTACATGATAGCTCAAATAAGGATTGAGATATTTTAATGAAACTGAAATACAACTCCCATGAACATATCAAATTTATTGCTCTATTTTAAAATTCGATTTCGAATGCTATAGTGGTCCGATCCGGGCGGTGCCGCTTCTGCCTACCAATTTTGGTTGAAATATCTCAAAAACTGAGGGACTAGTTTGCGTTCAAACAGACAGACATGGTAACGATGCTTATCATTCTAATACGACCGGTATCCATTTTAGTGGGTCCGATACGGAGCAAAATTAATATACCATTTCATGTAACGGTGAAAAGTCCCTGGCCTAACATACAGATGGCGCTACTGGAATTAATATGAAATTTATAAAAATGAAAGGCTGTTAGAAAAATGTCAGGTGAGCGTGTGGCATCACCCACTTTTGGACCAAAGAATATATCTATATTATAATTCCCATTTAATTTAGATAAAGGGATAGTTCCTGAATTATGGAAAACTTCCATTGTTGTGCCAATAGAGAAAGCTAACAACACAAAAACAGCGGAAGAAATCAGACCAATTAATACGCTACTTGCGATGAAAAGATACTGGAGACTGTAGACAGTTGTAAAAAACCAGCTCGTAAAGTATTTGGAAGAAAATCAAATTATCATACCGCAACAATCAGGTTTTCGGAAAAAACATTCTTGTGAAAGTGCGCTGAACTTGGTTATAGCTAACTGGAAAGAAGACTTGAGCAGGAACAAACATGTAATAGCGGTATTCCTGGATCTAAAACGTGCATTTGAGACTATTGACCAGAATATGCTACTAACAAAGCTGTCCAAAATGGGTGTTAATTCTACGGAATTAAAATGGTTTCAGGATTTCACCACGAATAGATACCAAAGAACGGTTATTGGTTCTTCCATATCAGATAGCAGAGGGGTATCTATTGGGCTTCCACAGGGTTCAGTATTAGCACCTATATGTTCAGTATCTATATTAACGATATTGCTAATTCTTTGAAGTTCTGTGATATTAAACTTTTTGCGGACGATACTTTGTTGATGCTTAGTGGGGATAATATCACTGAAATATACCTTAAGTTACAGGCAGATCTTAACAGGGTCTATGAGTGGCTATGCTTGAACGAACTTAAATTGAATAATAGCAAAACTAAATTTATGGTTATATCAAGGCGAAACTTTCAGATCAACGAGATACAAAATCTAAACATAAACGGCGAAATAATCAGTAGAGTTTATAGTTTCAAGTGCTTGGGAATCAAAATTGATAATAAACTGAACTTCAGTGAGCCTTTGATTACACGGTAGGAAAAATTGCCAAAAAAGTGTATTTTATGCAAAGAACCTGCAAGCTTTTAAGCAGGAAATACAAGGAAATGGTTTACAGATCTATAATTGAGCCTCACTTCATATACTGTCCTACCATATTTTTTATTATGAGAGACAGTCGAATTCAAAAACTACAAAAGCAACAAAACCGAGCAATGAGGTTCATTCTCAAAAAACGCTATGACACACCTATCAGAGACATGCTATCTACTTTAAATTGGCTAAGTGTTAAACAGCAGCTTTTTTTCTATACTATGAAATTTATTAAAAACATAATTGAAGGCAATTTGCCCGATTACTTGAAGTGTAACATAAAATATGTAAGAGATACGCACCTGGTAAATACACGAAATAAAAATAATTTCAATCTACCAAATTATAGAACAGAAGCAGACAAATGTAATTTATATTATAAAGGATTAAAGTGATATAATGAGCTTCCAAACGATATTAAAACTTGTAGTGTAAACAGTTTCAAACAAAAATTGTATAATTATTGCAGAGCACTACCAATTTAGTGCTAGACTGGCAGGCTTCCATAGCATCAATAGCAGTGCATGCGTGGCAACTATTCTGTAATGCAGCGCCAACAGTTCCATGCATACAACAAGTAGCGGAAGCTCATACCAAAACGCATCACTCGATCGAATCAGTGTAACGCCGTTCAAATGATGCCTTCCCGCTTTATATGCACAATTGGCCTGTATTCCACAGACAACCAATACCAGCATTGTGTTGATATGAGCTGGAAGCCTGATACATCTTAGCACTGTACCGTAGTTCATAGATGTAACTAGGTTAGTTCTTTAGTCTAGGTTAGTCTTTAGTCTAGGTTAGATTACTTTATAATTTAAATATGTATAAGCTAGGCTTAAAATAAGCTGTAATAAATAAATGAAATGAAATGAAATGAAATGATCTAGTAAGAACATGAGTTGAATATAGACGCAAGGGTTCAACATCTGCGCCCATATAAGGGATGTTTCAATTTCCAGTCATCACTGAACTCAATATAAAATATTTCAAGTATTAATCAACAGAACTCAACCAAACTTGGTAGGTACATCACTTTGGTTGGAATCTAAAGGTTGCGGCTGATATAGATCCAGAAATAAACTTGCTTCGCGTATAATAGACTTTCTATTTCTTAACGATCTGTCGGTTTTGTATTAATGAATTTATCGAGACAATTTGATCTTACTTGATGGATATAATAATTATAGTGAGCTGAAAGCATCTGAGAAAAAAACTAATTCGAGTCCATCTGGCGGTTAATATATGTTAATATCAGCCGATTAATTACTCGGTGACACCCGAACTTAGTCTTGCTTACTCGCTCATTTCGCATTTGCTTATTTTGTCGATTTGTTCGTTGGCTTGTAGGCTTGTAAAATACTCATTTAATCATCGAAATGCCCAATCATTTACTTGTTTACGTAATTTTCTTGTTGAGTTCATAAAGTAAGCAAATTTTGTTAAATTAATTTCTTGGCACAAATGGACTGAATTTTGCACATATTTTTTATGTTTTTCTTCATACAATTCGTTATTAAAAATAGAATTAATAAATTGAGTAATTAATAGAAATAATTAATTAGATTAAAATATTTTTTTGAATTTTTTATTTTACTGCGTAGTATTAAATATTAAAAAAAGTGTACAAACATTTCATACCATGTTAGGATATTCGTATTGAACTCAAAAAAAAAAAGTACAAATAAAGCGATTTAATTTTTTTTCTTCGAAATTTCATTTTAACTTCGAGCTCATATCTATCATTTTGGATTATGATCATAGATTTGGTTCTAAACACTAAATCATAATTCTCTTATATCGCAACTGTTCGGATTACGTAATTTTTTTGTATGATTTCACTTATGTACAGTTAATGATGTGCTCAGATATTTACTTTGCATACTCATTGCATTTCAAGAAAAGATGATTTCATAGTCAAACCATTTATTTTATTTTTTATACTTACTATTTATGTATGACCAATTGCCCACAATGGTGCATATGACCAACAATAATAACTCAGAGTCGTCATCAGAGCTTATAAGAGATGAAGGTTAATTGATTTTGTTTATTTCTGATAATTTTGCTTTAATCACATAAAAAGTGGCATGCATTTCGAGTGAAAATAATTAGTCATAAGGGATTTTACTTAATTATATGTTATAATGCTGACGATGGTATAGACGTTCCATCACCCGACTATGAAGAAGTGCGAATAGCGATTCCCCGCTTTAAAAAAAGTAACAAAGTCTTGGGAGCCGATGGCTTACCAGCTGAGCTATTCAAATACGGACCAAAGCATGCCGATGGATAAGCCTCTTTAACATAGCATATAAGATCCTATCGTCAACAAACTGATCGGCCCTTATCAGTGTGGCTTCAGACCTGGCAAAATTTCACCATTGACCATGCGCCAATTCTTAGAGAAGACCCGAAAGAAAATAATCGATACACATCACCTTTTCACCGACCGATTTAAAGCACGATAAGGAACTGTTTCTACGCCGCTATGTCATATGGCTATGAAAGCTGAACTTGGATGATACTAGAAGTGCAGTCAGAATTGGGAAGGACCGCGAGTCGTTCGATACGAGGTCTCAGACAGGGTGACGCTTTATTGTGTGATTTCTTCAATTTGATGCTGGAGAAAATAATACGAGCTGCAGAGCTAAATATACCAGGTAAAGTCCTCTCTCGACGAACCAAAACCAAACTCTACACGTCGCTCATCATTCCCGTCCTGAAATATGGTGGTCGTAAGATTAAGTGAATGCTCTGTCAGAATGTTTCATCAGGAAAAGATGGTTTCGAGCCACATTAAAAGATGGTGGATCGTTTAGGAACGAGCGGCCCGTCAGCAGAACTCACAATACGTTAAAAAATGAATCAAAAAATCAAATTTCTGATGACGTGGGCGTCGGGATATATTGCGTTGAGCCAGACAACCATCAATCTCCCGCATCACGGCGTTGATAGTCAGGCAACATATTAAGTTATAACCTCACATCGTATTAGATCAGAAAATGTCCTTAGAAGTAAGATGGTGTATATCTACAGGCCTCAAGTGCATGGTGTGGGGCGAAATAGTTCATGAGAAGTGTGATCCGTTTGACGGCCCAACCAGTTCATAAAATATGAAAGACTTCCAGCCAGGGTGCGATAGAACGCCTTAATGGCATGCAAGACTGTTAAGATCATGTGCAATAGAAGGAAACACAGTTACTTTTTGCGTACGCAGTCTCAAAAGACAAGCGAGCAGAATGAATCTTAGTCGCAACAGCGACATATGTAGGAAATGTTGGAAAGCATTTTAAACATCCATGCTAACAGAATGAGTATTAAAATCGTTGAACGAGTATGAAAAACGGTCGTGTATTTCAGAGTTTGTTAATGGGATGCTAAACCTAAGCTCGCTGAGTAGAAATGGACTACTGCTAACATCTTTTATTAATTCAATTAAGATATAGAGAGAGTTTTCTCTGTCTCTTTGATTATGTGAACTCCATACAACTAAACGATATTCCTCAATAGACCTAACGGTTAAAGTAAAGAGAAATTTGGTAATGTATGTGCCATTGAATTCTTGAGTCCATCATTTAATGAAAACTAAGTCCCCTTTTTTCCTTAAATATAGTTTGGAATCCACTGCCCATAAAAGCAAGTTAATGCCTCCAATATTGTGATTATCTACAAAAAAAGCGGAGACAAATAGACGACTCTATAGAATTAAATCCATATAGATCTTTAGTTAGCCCTAAACTTCAAAAGATACATGCATAAATTTGACAGCTGGATCATTAGTTTGTGAATTATAGCATTTTGAGTGAAACAACTTTTCTTATTCTGAAAAAATGGATAAAAAGGAATTTCGCTTGTTGATAAATTATTGTTCTTTGAAGGTAAAAAATACAGTTGAAGCAAAAACTTGTCTCGATGACGAGTTTCCGGATACTGTCGCAGGAAAATCAACCATCAAGGATTAGTATGCTAAGCTTAGACGTGGTGAAATGAGCACTGAAGACGGTGAATGCAGTGGACGTCCAAAAGAATTTACCGACAACAGCATCAAAAAAAGCCACAAAATGATTTTGAGTAATCGTAAATTGAAATTGAATGAAATAACAGGCATTATAAATATATCAACTGAACGTGTTCATCACATCATTCACGAATATTTGGGTATGAGTAAGCTCTGTGCAAAGTGGGTGCCACGCGAGCTCATTTTTGTCCAAAAACAACGACGATTTAATGATTCGGAGCAGTTTTTGGGGATGTTCAAGCGTAATGAACCCGATTTTTTGCGTCGATATGTGACATCGGATGAAACGTGGCTCCATCATTTCACTCCGAAGTTCAATCGGCAGTCATCGAGGGGACTTCCCACGATGAACCCGGCCCAAAACGTGGAAAAACGCAGAAATGAGCTGGCAAGGTTTGGGATGCGCATGGAATAATTTTCATTGACTACGTAGAAGAAGGAAGCACCATCAACAGCGACTAATCCTTAGCATTATTGGACCGTTTGAAGGACGAAATGGCCGAAAAACGGCTGCATTTGAAGAAAAAGAAAGTGCAGTTTCACCAAGACAATGCACCGTGTCACAAGTCAGTGACCTCGATGGCAAAAATCTATGAATTGGACTTCGGATTGCTGCCGCATCCACTTTATTCTGCAGATCTGGCCCCCAGCGAATATTTCCTGCTCTCAGATCTCAAAAGAATGCTCGTTGGGGAGAAATTTTCGTTGAATGAAGGGTGATCGTCGAAACTTTTTGAACCAAAGGACAAGTCGTACTACAAAAATGGTATCGAAAAGTTGAAGGGTCGCTATAATCAGTTTATGACTATGTCGAATAAAAAAAAATGAATTTTGCCCCAAAAAAAGTTTGTTTTTCTATGAAAGACCGGGGACTTTTCAATTGACCTGTTTGGTTAATTTGTACAAGCTCCCTTTTTTCTATAGAACGAACTAACCAATTTAAACGGCTTGCCATTATCTGCATACTCAAGGGTCTTGTAATGAGGAACCACATTTGTAAGATCATTGTTGAATATAAAAAAGAGTTAGAGGCCTGTACAGGTGACTGCCTTGAGGAACACCAGATGTTACTGGTATTTTTCGTGTTTTATATTATTATTATTATTATTATTATTATTGTTATTATTAAATTATTCTGTGCTTTCTACCAATCCAGTATGATGAAATCCATTACTTCATTTTCTAATACAATTTCTTTCAAAAAAAATAAAAAAAAACACTTTTTGGGGTTCAAATATATTTTAGTTGATTTTTAAGTACTTTAAAACTGGTATATTTCTAACCAAAAAATGACAATCATTTCCTAGAACAACGCCAGGTTAAAAATATGGAAAAATACAGTTGAAAAGTAAGATAATTGGAAATATTTTTCAACACTAGTTCCAAACTAGTTCATTTGGCTGCATAAATCTTCCAATTGGGATAAAAGCAATATATACGTCTACATAATTGCCATCTTTATAAACAGTATTTCTTTCATGAGTATTGGAGTTATTGTGTTGGTTAATTTTGAATAATCATGTGGTGGTCGCCACTCTGCTCTTCTCGGTGGGCAACTAGGTATTTCTTGCTCACTATCACATTAACTTATGTTACATGAAAATGTGTGATTGTTATTTTGTGTATTCGGCGGTGGCAACATTAATATCATTTTATTTTGTAATTGAATGTAATGCAAAATAAGTATAGTTACATACATACATATGTATGCATGTATGCATGTATGCAGGCATGTACGTATTATATGTTTGCTAGTAAAAGATGGCTGCATATGTACATTGTAAATGTTAAATGTAATATAAGCGCACCTACATATGTGGAATATTTGCAAATATTCTGCATGTATTTATATAATTATGGTATTTTATGTATACATTTTGGCAGCCAAAATACACATTTCCATTATGGAGCTATTCGCGTGCAAACACATGTATGCATGTATGTACATATGTACAAGTACATTTGAATCTTAATATTTAATATTTGCCTAAATTTAATCATAAATAATGTATACTTCGGTTTATGTATTAGCACAAATGTACTACGAATTTGTATATATGGACTTACAAGCTTTCTGGTACAATATCTCAGCCTGGAGTCACATTGAGTGAACTTAATAAAGCGAACTTACTCTTCTTTACTTTTTTACTTTAAGTTTTAGATATATTTTTAACAATTTTATTTAATTATTTTAAATTTTTTGAATTTTTTTCCATTTTTTTATTCTTATATTGTATTTTGTTATACTTTATTTTGTTTATATTATTCCTTACAAAGGGTGATCCAGGTAGTGGTACTTTTTCCAATAGCCTTTTTTTTGACATATCACGCATGAGTCTTGTCAAGCTGTTATATTATTTTTGTTCAATATTGTTTGGTTTTTCATCATGGAAAGACTAAGCCTGAACAGCGTTTCCAAATCATTCAACTTTATTACGAAAATTCACGTTCTGCGCGCTTCGCTCAACTTATGATCAACATAATCGGCCTACTGAGCGTACTATTCGCATCACCATCACCCATCTTGAGACCCAGCATTCATTAATGGATAATAATCGACCGAATAGACCACGTCCAGCACGCAGTGAAGAAAATATAGCGACCGTAACTGAGAGTGTACACGAGGACCGTAGAGAGTTGATTCGGCGCCGTTCGCGGCAACACGATCTGACGTATGGAATGATTTGGCGCATTTTACGTCGAGATCTTAAATTGAAAGCCTACAAAATACAGCTTGTGAAAGAACTGACCCGCTCGCCCTTCTCAAGCGACATCGCTTCATTCTATGGGCTCCTGAAAAGTTCCAAGAAGCAAAAGTGCCGCATTTTGGTGTGGTTTGTGGGCCGGTGGAATTAGCGGTCCTTAATTCTTCAAAAATGATGAGGGTGAGAACATAACCGTCAATGACGAGCGTTATCGCGCCATTATAACCGACTATTTGATGCCTGAAATTGGAGATCGTGATCTCCGCAACATTTGGTTTCGACGGAGACGTCGCCACTTCTCACATATCGCATCAATCAATGGATTTATTGAGAGAGCACTTCGGTGAGCAGATAATTATACGTTTTGGGCCGGTCGATTGTCCACCAAGATCGTGTAATATCACACCGTTAGACTTTGTCCTCTGGGTATATGTAAAAACTAAAGTCTATGCGGTCAATTTCCCGCTTAGATTCAGGCCTTGGAGCAAAACATCAACGTGTCATTTGCTCGTTACCAGTCGAAAGGTTGGAACGAGTCATCGGAAATTGGACTCAACGGATGGACCATCTGAGACGTTGCCGCGGCCAACAAGAGATAAACTTCAAAAAATAAATGCTAAAGAATGTTCTTTCGAATGATAATAAATATTCTCTATTAAATTTGAATTTACTATTTTTTTTTCTTTTTCCTTTAAAAAGGTGGGGAACCTCGAAATGGATCACCCACTATTTTGTTTTACTTTATTATATTTATGTTATTCGTTTGGTTCTTTATTTTATTGTTTTATTTTATTTTATTTTGTTTCGTATTATTTTATTTAAATTTTTATGTTATTTCACTTTATTATGCATTTTATTCTACTAACTTTAATTTTTCCTTTTTCATTTTTTTTTAGATTAATTTAATTAAAATTTTTCTTTTCTTTTATTTTATTTTATTTTATTCTACAAAATTTTTTTATATAATTTTTTATTTTTTTTATTTTAGTTTAATTCATTTTCTCAATTTATTTTTTATTTTTATTTGTTTCTTTTTGAATTTTTCTTCTTTTTTGTCTTATTTAAATTTATCTAATTTTTTTATTTTAATAATTTTATTTATTTAAATTTTTAATTTTGTTTTATTTTATTTTATGTTAATTAATTTAATTTTTTAATTTGATTTTAATTTTATTTAATTTATTTAATTTATTTAATTTAATTTTTATTCCATTTAATATTAGTTTTAGCTTTTATTTTATTTTGATTTATTACTTTTTTTATTTTATTTTATATATTTTATTTTTATTTTGTTAAATTTTGTTTTATAATATCTAATTTTTTTAAATTTCATTTTAATTTAATTTACAGTTTATTGTGTTATTTTATTTTAATTCCGTTTATTTTACTTTAGAATATCTAATTTTATTTAATTTTTAAATATTTATTATTATAATTATTATTGTTATTTTTTTCATTTATTCATTTTGTTTTATTTTAATTTCATTTTTATGTTGTTCCTTTATTTTTTAATTTTATTTTATTTCCTTTTGTTTTAAGATAATTTATCTTATCTTATTTTATTTTTGACTTCATTCAATTTCTATTTCTATGCTGTCATGCCAATCAGCTGCTCTCTACCTTACTCTACTGGGTTTTCATTTATTTGTCAATTGTGTCTTCGCTTAAAATTGTTGAAACATACAATCAAACCCACAAATATATTTAATAAGCTAGTATGTAATAACAGTACCATCTGTGTAATGAGTAGGACGAAGAACTTATGGCCTTCAGCTACCACCTTTAAGTTATCCTTTTCGTACTTTTCATTAGCAAAAGGTGACTTTAATTTTTCCAAAATGCTTATACATACATACATACTTGTATATATATTATATGTACATATAATGTAAATTTCTACTAATGTATAAATGTTTAGAATTAAATATTGAAAAAAAAAATAAAAAAAAAAACAATAAAATATTATAACCGTCAATATTTGGTTAGAAAAAAAAATAAAATAAACAACTATTCATATAATATAAATTTTATTAAATTCCGACTTTGTGTATGAGCAATTTTTACTTGTATATGCAATACACATTTTCAATTATTTTATTTGCTGTTCTTTTTTTTTCATATTAACAGCACAGCTTTCATTTCAAGTGGGAATATCTATCGCCTTCGAAATCTTATTGCCTTTTCAATATTATAGAACAAATATGACCGTGTTGGAAATAAATAATGCTCTGTACAAGTATAAGTATATTACCTTGTAGCTATTCAAAATGGCGTACTGGATCGTTGTTCTTCATTCTTTTTGTGAATTGAATTAGTTAGTTTTCTTACCAGGTTCTCTGCACTTCGTTTGCATGTAAATATGTTTTTAAGTATATACTAGTAAATATGTTAATCCTAATGCTACTATATACGTACTTCGCGCTATGTACATATGTATGTATGTATTTATTTGTATGCATATGCTTGGTTCTGCAATATATGCATATGTATAAGTATATACATGAGCAATCATTGCTCCTTGATACTTTCTACTTATAAATAATATATATTAACTTGTAAAAACACATATGAATGTTTTTCGATGTACATTAGGGGAGAGTATGTTTTTAAAAAAAATTTTGTGATTTGTATTTTGTTTTTTGCCACATTATTGTCAGTCTCTCTTTTCTCTGCGACCCACCCTAATGTACAAGTATTTGCAGAAATAAATTTACAAACATCAACATGTTGGTATAGTTGAAAGCATATTTTTCACAGCTTCCATCGGTGCGCATTTGACATTATTGATTTACCATTTAACATTTATCTTAGACGATTTTCCTATATTCCATTTTTTTCTTTCTCTTTCTCTACTTTGTACTTATATATACTCTCACTCCTTCCTAGGTACATACATACATATATTAGTATACGCGCTTCACAAATCCTCGCCCTTATTATATTTATGTTTGTATGCGCAATAGTTTGGCTAGTTATGTAAGTGTCATGTCTTCGGTGTGGAATGTGGTCTCCCAAAAGTAATTTTTGGTTTGGTCTCTAGCGATGGGCTGCAAATGCAAGTGTACTGAAAATTTTCTCTATATTTTATTACACAATGTGCGATGATTTTACTCAATTTCAACAATTTTTGTTTTTTGTGGTGTGAAAATGAAATGAATTTTTGCAACGGGGGTCCTGTCACTCGAATATGAATTTTTTGATTTTTTTTTAAAGATAATGTCTGAAATAAATTGCAACGTCTGCTGAGAGGATTAAATTTAAATATGTCTGGGTACGACCGGTATAATGTACCTTTTTAGGTAGATTGTCAGTGGACATGGAGCTAGCTTCAGCTGGATTATTTTCAGAAAGAGATCTCATCTGCTGCCCACTCCTTGTTGGGCCAGCAATTAAGCGTATCTTATTCTTCTCAAAACCACGCTCTCACTCGCTGACTGAATCTTAGAATCTAAAGATGTTGCCGAAATGTTTCCAATTGCTCGGACAAGGGTATGTCGGAATCGAGTTTGTATAAGATACCATAAAGATCTCCAAGTAAACTCACGACATAGTTGACAAGAAGTGGTCGACTGATCGACTGCAAGTTTTAAGTCACACAATGTGCGACGATTTTACTCAGTTTAAAAAAAAAATTTTTTTTTTTTTGTGTGAAAATTTGGTGTGAAAATGAAATGAATTTTTGCAACGGTGGCATGTCACTCATGTTACTCGACTACGAGTTTTTTGGAATTATTATTTTTCCATATGAAAGACCTTAAAGATGATGTCTGAAATAAATTTCGACGTCTTCTGAGAAGCTTACCTTTAAATATGCATGGGTACGACCAGTATCATATTCCCTAATGTACCAACTTCAGCTTTAAGGTTGTCAGAAACAAACCTCACCCGTTGTCCACTCCTTGTTGAGCCAGAAATTTTGCAAATATTACTTTTCTCGAAAACCATGCTCTCACTCGCTCATTGAGCCTTACATTCTGAAAATGTTGCTGAAATACTTCCAATTGTTCGTACAATACTGGGTATTACGGGATTGAATTTGGATAAGAGACCATAAAGATCTCCATGTAATCTCATCGACTGCAGTTTTAAGTCGCTGATAGATTTTTATGATGAGTTCCACCTCAGATATGCACTCTTTCCGTCAGTCCCCACTTTGTGTGCTATAGATTTCGTGAAGTAAGGAGTTCAACTTCTGATGTCAAAGGGAAAAACCGAAGAAATTCTGATGGAGTGCTGTGGATGGTTACTCAAAGTGTATAATGGGCTTAAGGCACTGCCGTAGCCGCTTTGGGCAGTTGAGCCTAGCCAACGTTAATCCTGAGCGTACCTTAAGATTACTTTAGCAATTATGCTGATTGCATGCAACCGAAATGAAATAATGCTACAGTTGTTTTTGGCACACGCAGAAAAAATATTCCATCAGACCATAATTAGTTCCGACGACAGCATCGATAAGAAATAATTGAAGCAAACTTATTGTAAGATGTTGCCACGTTTACATACTTCGACTAAATTTACCTACTGACCTAAAAGGGAGTAGCTTTTCCGAAAAAGTGACTGCTATGGGCCGGATAACCGGCTGTCGTAGAGAACTTCTGAACTGTCACAAATAAGTTCTGAATACTGAAGTAGATTAAACTGCTGCTAATTCGGATTTACCCCTTTAACTTATGTCCTGCATACAATGAGTCTCCGCGCGGCACTAACCACCCACTAAAAACCACTTAAACCTCTCTCACTCCCGACGAACCCGTTGACGCAGCTCCCTTCCTGAACTTCCCGTTGGACAACATATACTAACTTTGTCTGCTCCTAAGCGGGGTTGAGCAAGCCGTTACAACAACAACAGAAATTCTGGTGGAAGCCATATATTTTCAGATCCCACTACAGGAGTGTGGATGGCGTAGAAATTTTCAGTCTGCTAAAGGTGCTTATAACATTTTTACGGACTGTGGTGGAATATATGGTGGATCACTACAACATGTTCCAAATAGAGGTCTGCGCTATAAGAAAATACTGCTGAACTAACCCATACCTCAGGATATACCGTAATTAATAATAAGTCCAGAGGGTATTACATCAGAAAATCTTCTTAGAACCAGCGAAGCAGTAGATTGAGAGGCTGTAGTGAGGCAACTGCATATCTACCTTTTAAGTCGATAGATAAATTTAGGCAAATACCCATAATAGTAAAAACTCTATACAAGAACTTTGAGATAAGAGCTGAAAGATGAATCGGGGCAAGATGAAATGGTTTAAAGGCCTGTAAGAACGGCAAGATCATGTGCTAAGACAGCGTGGGAGGATACAGCAAATTTTCGCTCACGCGATCTCGAAAGGTATGCTGGACGATTACATAGTAGGAATAATGTTAGACTACCAATTACTGTCGTCACAAGACTTTGGAGAGGATATTGAGTGTGGGATTGCGGTAAGACCAATAACGATGCGGAACAGAGTTATTTTGAGAGTCGAAGGCTTCTAAAAGAGTGTAATTCGGAAGACTTCAGATTCTCTCTGAGTCTCGGTTTTCTATTTAAGCATGAAAGACACTTGAGCGTGACGGCGAGCTATTAAAGAAAAACAAAGCGTGAGGAATGGGTACATGTGCCCTGTGAGTACATGTACGTATGGGAGAAGTTCGAACTGATGGACGGATGGATTGGTTGTGATGTTCTCTCGTATAGAGAGAAAATACGTCTGTTAGCGTTGAGTAAGTTGTGAGTTGCTATGCAGGATAAAAGGTCCAATCACAGGCCACCAGTGCGGTGCTGTATGGAAGCTCAACCACATTATTTTCAGCAACGTTGTTTGACCGGATACCTAACGTGATGCAACGGGGCACATGAGCCCTCGCAGCTTGCTCTGACCTGTTCAAGCGACAAGCACCTCCTGGGAGAAGGGTGATGGTGCCAGCTTGTTGTGGAGTTGCATTGAAACTGGGTGCCGGGAACCAAAGCATGGTGGGTAGTGGCTTAATAAGGTCCCGAATCCTACCAAAGTGTTTCGTATGTATTTCACTCCACACGGCTTGCATAAGGGCGCGTTGATCAAAATATTTATTCAATCCGTTGTGCTTCTTGAGCAATGTGAGGTTAGGCCCACGATATCAACTGGAACGATAACGTCACTTGCATGTAAAACAAGCATTATAAACAGTGATGCATGCAGGAAATGAACCGAGGCAGGCAAGAGCAAAACACCTCCTCTGTGTCTGTCCGTTCTTAGCGGGTAAACGACTTAGATATCTAGAGCTTTCACCTTTCCTGGAACTGGATAAAGTCTCAAAGCTACATGTCGGGGAGCTCTTAAACTTCGGGAAAAGTGTTTCATGACGTTTGATGTCTCTATCATAACTCTTCGGAAATCCAGCTTGCACGACAAAGGACCAACAAGGAAAATATATAGCAATCATAGTTAGTATAACCTAACCTCAATTATTGCAAAGAGTCTTCATTTTATAATTCCATAAGTACTTATGTCAGTTGTTTGCAGTTGGAGACTGGAAGACTGGGAGACTGGGAGACTACTTATTGTCTAACTATTGCACATGCTCACTGAATTCTGAGTATCCTTTTGCATTAATTATATATCTAATTAAACACATCATTTATGAAATAAGTATGTATGTATCTATTTCATATAATTAGCCCATTACTTATACATACATACATAACTTATACATATGTAATTACGTAAAGTATATAATTTTCATTTATTTACTCGTACATTCATGGACATTCTGTACGCACATATGTAAACTGTAACTTATATAATCTGCCAATGACATCCATACATATGTAGGTGTATGGAATCTATCCATCACTACCTGTCCTTTCACTCGAACATACGTATACGTACATTCGCCTCACCTTCATACGCACGCATGCATTTGTGCTATTGCATTTGCGTAGATGTGTGTATATATATATGTGTGTGTGTGCTTCATTTAAACAGTTATCATCATCAGTTCGTCACCTTCACGCAAATTGCAAATATCCTTCAACGACTTAACAGCGCCTTGTTGTGCTATCCTGTTGCACGCGCGACCAACTGCATTGCATACATATCTACATATATGTATGTATGCATAGCTCAGACAACGTTAATATAGTTGCTTGCATGCAACCCCACACTCATACGTTGTTCGATTGCAGGCTTTCGAGCCTCTCTCATTTTATTCCTTTTTATTTTCTTTAAGTTTATCAGATTTTTTTTTTTTTGATTTCTGCTTTTCCGTTATCTTTGTGTGTTTCCTCTTTTAATAATTTTCAGTACTGCTTTTCATATTTTTTATTTTTTTTTTACTTATATCTTGCTATTTCTTAAAAATCAATAGCTCTGCATACTCAGTTTTAATACACATCTCGGCTCAGCTCAGCGGCTGGGGCATTTCAATGTGTAAGTATATAAGTAAAGGGTGATCCAAGTAGAGGTACTTTCAATAATATTTTTCTGTCAGCCATCTTGAGACCCCCTTGAGAACGACTTGGCGCATTTTACGTCAAGATCTTAAATTGAAAGCGTACAAAATACAGCTTGTGCAAAAACTGAAACCGCTCGACATTCCCAAGTGACATCGTTTCGCTCTATGGGCTCTTGAAAGGAGCTGCCATTTCATCCAGAAAAACAACGGTTTTGTGTGGTTTGTGGAATCATCGG
Source organism: Neoceratitis asiatica (assembly GCA_030068015.2). Taxonomy (NCBI): domain Eukaryota; kingdom Metazoa; phylum Arthropoda; class Insecta; order Diptera; family Tephritidae; genus Neoceratitis; species Neoceratitis asiatica. The sequence continues at coordinate 34,543,273 of CM061525.1, read as the reverse complement.
TAATATTTCTTCAAAAATGATGCCGGTCAATGGCGACCGTTATCGCCACGACGGCGCCACTTCCCACACATCGCATCAAACAATGGATTTATTGAGAGAACACTTCGGTGAGCAGATAATTTAACATTTTGGACCGGTCGATTGGCCACCAAGATCGTGTGATATCACACCGTTAGGCTTTTTCCTGTGGGGATATGTAAAGTCTAAAGTCTATGCGGACAATCCCGCTTCGATTCAGGCCTTGGAGCAAAACATCACGCGTGTCGTGCGCCAATTACCAGTTGAAATGCTCGAACGAGTCATCGAAAATTAGACTGGACTCTCTGAGAGGTGGCCGCGGCCAACTTATGAAATAAATAATCTTCAAAAACTAAATGCCAAGCAATGTTCTTTCGAATGATAATAAACACTCCCCATTAACTTTGAATATTCTTTGTATTTTTTTTCTTTAAAAAAGTATGGAACTTCGAAATGGATCACCTATTATATGTATGTGTGTAAATCAAACCAACATCAGTCATGTGCACAACGTGACGATGGCTGTTGCTTTTCTGCCTCTTTTCATTCGCATTTGTTGCATATTTTTCAAAATTTTTACTCCCTTTTTTACTATTTTTTCTTTGTTTTCTGATTTGGCTTGGTTTGGTTTCGTTTGATTGCAAGTCGTCGTTGGTGTTCGTATTCACGTTCAACGCGTTCGTCTTTTATCCACTTTCTATCTGCATCTACCGACTCCCTCACCCTCGCTTTTCATCGTATGCTGCACTTCTTTTGGCAGCATCTTATTCAATCGCTTCTCCATTCGCCGACCATTTCCGTCGTATTCGCAAAATAAGCAGATGGCCAAATTTGTATGTATACTCGCACCAATGCGACTGTAATATTTATGCATAGAGTGACAGAAAGTGCAGTGTATATATCCGTATGGTCCGAATCGGGACAATGCGTAGTTGATCGGGCCTGGTGCAGACACTTAATTGTTCTTGATAGGTATCATAAATAAAACTATCCCAATCTAATTTATGCTCTTATCACAGTTCTGTTGACCATGAATATTCTCGAATATGAGCTTAGTGGAGGGTAGGTCAACCCCTCTTGTGAAAAGAGTGGCTCAGAAAGGGCTGTAATCGTTTACCTGAAGCACACTTCAGGAATAAATAGATAATAGCTTTAGTAAGGGACTCTCAAACGGGCTGACACCTCGGACTAAGGTTCCGATAAAGGAATTTAAAAGCGATAAATACAGCGCTGGCTTCGGTTTGCTCTCTACGTTGTCTAAATGAAACGCTTCCGAAACAAATTGTGTCTCCATCTTAACTTCTGGAGCCTTTGGACACAGCAAACGCGATGAGAACTACTTCAGTAAAAGCCCCAGAAGTCCACCTAGATTTCAGGTCAACTCATGTGCAAAATCATAGACAATTGCGTTCAGTACCCTAACTGGACAGCAATGTATAATTTTTTGGGAAAGGAAAAATGTATTAAAGCAATGCAGTGGTAATGGGGATATTTAAATTAGACCATCGCTGGAAAACCTAGTGAAAATCCCTTGGATCGATCAGGTTGTCACCATTAATTGCATCAGACCTTACAAGGTAAACCTTAGTGGAAGACTTGAGAGGTGTTGTAGCACTTCGACTATTAGGCCTACTTTCGAGCAGATTCCATTGCAAACAAGCCAAACAGCTGCTTGCACTGATGAAGAGGGAACAGAAACGGGCTTCACCCCTGAGATGGGTATATGGCTCTACTTAATGACTTAAGTGGTGACTGAACATGACATTCTGATCGGACTTTCCGTAACAATGGTATTATATTCCAAGTTGATGCAAATATTTGGTTATTCTCAGCCTGAAAAGCTCAAACGCAAAAGCGGGAGAATTTCAAAGGCGTTCGATCTCGTTTCCTACGAGCAGTTTTCAGGGAAGAGCCGGAAAGGATGTCACATGTGCAGTAATTCAATATCCGAGTCAGTCAGTTGAAGTAGAAGAAAAGGAAGAGCTTCGCCCTGGAGGAAGTATCAGACAGAGAAGGAAGTAACAGATGGAGAAAGGTCTTCACTTGGTGTCTCCAATTTGGCGCCGAACAGCTAAATGAAGAAACGTCTGTTGCGCTATTGTTAATTCCGATGTAATCGCGATGCCTACACTAAAGAATAAGAGGAAGATGACGAAGCGGAAGAAGAAACAGAAGAAGAAGAAGATGATGATGAAGAAGAACAAGCAGAAGAAGAAGAAGAAGATAATATTCTTTAATTTACCGCAGTTCGCATAGGGAACGACAGAAGTAGTGGTATTTGCTTGAGGTTCGTGGAGGTGATAAGTTCCTCAATATATCCAGGTGTAAACCGAAGTATTTTATGAGACTCAGGAGTCGCTTACGATATTGAAATATTTGCTTTATTGAAATTTTTTATTCGTTTAGACATTCGCGACATACCTGTTGTGATATAGAAAATATGCGAGACAAAAATGCGTTTACAGTTATGCTTGTTTTTTTGTTGTTGCACATTTTCCACAGCTTCAGGTGCTTTCTACCATGCAGTAGATTTACTTTGAACTTGATTTTGCAATCAATAACTCGAGTAATTATTATAAATTGACAGCATTTTGCTTAAAACCAGATCCTCCCATTCGCTCGCTACATGGCGTATGAGTAACTTAATTAAATTCTGCTTTCCGACAAAATGCACCCAATACCTTCTGTGTGCTGAATGCCAACAACCAACTATAAGTAAAATGAAATTGCATTGTTGCGTAATTTGCATCCAGCCGTTGACCTTTCGCCATATTTCCTTATTTCATTTGCAAATTAATTAATGCGCATTTCATAGCCATTCGACGGTGCATCGAATACGGGCGGACGACAAAGGGGGAACGCTCATATGCCCATATAATTCAATAATTTTGCACATTTTCGTCTTGGCATAGCCACCACGACACACAGCCATACACATATGTATATATTTGCGATATTATGTGCTTCTATAGCGAATGTGAGTGTGTTACTTTCTGCTGCTACCCTGGATATTGGTGTCTCAGTCTCAGCAGGTTGCCTAGTTACGCCCGTTTTGATTCTCTACGTTCGTTATGAGAATTGCATGCGTGGCTGCAACTTGGCAAGCTGCAGGACCTCTGTTATAGAGGTCTATAGGACTGCTTATATGCAATTGCGTGCAAACTAGCAAATATCGAGTAACGAAAAAAACCGTTAGAGGCGTAGCCCATATGCATACGAGGGCATATACCAAAGTTAATGGAATGAAATGGTTTTCAGTGAACTAATTTTTATTTTTTCGTCTAATGTCTTTATATCGGAATTATTTACTGGCTGTAAAATATATTTGCTTCACGTAAAATGAGCACAATTGCGAGTTTGCCCTTTTATTCTTTTTTGTTTAATCTAGTTTTAATATATTTTATTCTATTTTGCTTTTTTACATTTTTTATAATTTTTTTTATATATTTTTATTTATTTTATTAAAACTTTTTTTTATTAATTTTATTTTAATTTTTTTTTTAGTTTTATTTAAGTGTGATGCTTTTTTCTTTAGTTTAGCCTTAATTTATTTTATTTAGTTTTATTTTATTTTCCTCACTTTAAATTATTTATTTTTTTATTTTAAGATATTTTTTTAACTTATTTTATTTAAATTTATTTTTTATATTTTTTATTTTATATTTCATTCTATTTCATTTTTTACTTCTATTCTACTTAATTTTTTTTTTAATCCATTCTATAACTATATTCATTTGTTATATATTTTATTTATTCAAATTTTATTTAATTTTTTTTTAATATACATAATAAGAGTGACATGATTTCTTTAAACTGTGCTTTTTCTTTAATGTGAAGTACAATAAGTTCTGAATATAAAATCATTCAAATGGCCTCCAGGAAATCCACGAAAGGAACGAATTCGATGAGCCCAATTTTTGACCACTTTTTCCATTAAATCAAGTCGTATGCCCTGCATAGCACGTTCAATATTGACTGTGAAAGCTTGAAGAGAGTCTGCTTTATTGCTAAAGACCAATGACTTCAAATAACTCCACAAGAAGTAGTCTAATGGTGTTAAATCACAACTTCTTGGAGGCCATTCAATGTGACAATTTCTTGAAATAATCGAGTCTCCAAAGTTGTTTTAAAATGGAACGATTTTCCGTCATTCCTTGTCAATTTTGGTTTTTCGACAAACCGGTTTCGGCGTTCCGCCATCTTCAATGCCTACTTTCGTTCCTCCAAAGCTTTCTAGCAATAATTCGGTTGTTCCACGTACTGTGTCACACGTAGCCCCGTCTTGTTGGAACCAGATGTTGTTAAGATCGTAACGGTTGACAGTAACGGTGCACCAGGATCGACAGTTTTGTTTATTTGCTGCACCACTTAGATGAAAGTGAGCCTCATCGAAAAAGATTGATTTTCTTAAAAAAAATCGTTATCGTTTTGAAGTGTTTCCTGGGCAAAATTGACAACGTTGTTCTTGCGTATATCTCGCCATGATGAATTGTAAACATTATAGAATACAATGAAAAGAAAATTACAGATCATGACATATTAAAAATGGACAAAACGACACTTAGAAATCATATCATCGCTATTGGAAAACCCCTTATAATCCGCTTCAAGAATTGTTTTTATCTTTTTTCCATCGGTGACATATGTTGACTGATCTATTCGAAAAAATTGTATTTATGCTTCGATTTGCTTGAAATTGCACAGGTTACTTTTTACTTAGATTAGCAGGAACTCTACTTTTCTCTCCTGGAAGTAGACCATGGACCGGCTTATTCGAATTTTTTTATCCATCTACTTGGTAGGGACATAAATACTGTTACAACATTAAACACACGCATTTCAATATAAGAATTGAGTATACCACATAATTCCCATATAATTTATAAAATATAACCTGTAAAGCGTTAGTCTGTATCGGGAATTCTAAATTGTGTGAGTTTTCAACGTGGAATGGTCAGATAATGAAAACCGTATCGCTGTTATAGCGCTTTTTAAGTGTGAAATGAAAAAAGGTGATATTTTCAAAATACTCCGTCCGCTCGGGATTAGTCGTATGTTCGTCTACCGGTGCATAATACTGTTTGAGGAGACTGGGGATGTTAAAGACCGCCATCGGTCGGGCCGTCCACGCACAGTTCGAACGCCGCAAGTCATCAAAGCTGTCAAATCAAGAATTCTACGAACTCCGCTCCGAAAACAGAAAATCACGGCCCGGGAGAGCAATGTTTCGCAAAAGTCCATGAGTCGAATTATTAAAAAAGACTTGGGACTTGGGGCTTTCAAACACCGTACCGGACATTTGTTGACTGCAGCTTCGAAAAAAAAAAATAGGGTGGTCAAATGCAAATGTCTTGTGGTGAAGCACGCTGATAACTTGCGCAGAAAAATCTTGTTTACCGATGAAATTTTTTTTAATGTGCAGGAAAAATTTAATAAACAAAATGATAGGGTGTATGCACGGTCATCTAAGGAAGCATCTGAACTGATTCCATGGGTCGAAAAAGGTCATCACCCAGCTTCAGTCATGGTTTGGTGGGGTGTCTCTTATGATGGGGTAACTGACTTGCATTTTTGCGAACCAGGGGTCAAAACATCGGCCAAAGTTTACCAAGAAACCGTTTTGGAAGCTGTTGTAAGACCACTGTTCCAAAACCAATCATGGACTTTTAAGCAAGACTCTGCGCCGGCCCATAAAGCTAAAACGATCCAAATCTGGCTCCAAAATAATTTACCAGCATTCATTTCCTCTGGAGAGTGGCCCTCTTGCAGTCCTGATTTGAACCCGCTGGATTCAAAATTGTGGACAGTTTTAGAGGACATGGTTTGCCACAAAAAATACCCCAACATTGATTCTCTTAAGACAGCTTTGATTCGTGCTGTGGCCATTTTCCCAATGGAGGAGGTGCGTGCGGCTATTGCTTATTGGCCAGTCCGACTTAAGGCTGAAGGCCAAAGGCAGGCATTTCGAATGAATACTGCTTTTTTGTATACAATATATATCAATAAATATGTAAAAAAAAATTGGTCCAAAAACATTCATTATTTTTTATGTGTGTAACAGTATTTATGTCCCTACTAAGTATATAAAATTCTGCTGTCACAGTGTCGTTAGGTCTACGAAGAGATTTTTTATCTATTTTTCATACCGGGAAGCGAACCAAGGACTGACCTGACGATTTGGTTAAAATTTTAGATGATATGTTTGAATGCCTCGGGGATCAGAAAAAAAGTTCAATTTGCTTGAAATATTTCTTTACGAGAAAGAGATCGCCGATTCGCCGATGCGTCATTTAATTTTTCTGTGCCCGAAGGCTGCGGCTGCGTTCGTTTTACTTTAAAGTTTTCATACTGACCTTTTCGTGAAAGACTTTAAATAGATGATGCTTACTTAGAACTTTAATCATCCTTTACAACACCAATTAGAGTGTTCCCAAAAACTTTTTTCCTGGAAGTTATTTATTGTTTGATTTATTTGAAATTTGGTGCACAGGCAGCTCTTTGCCTAAACTACGAGAAGGACCAGTTTTTATTCCTGGAAATGGTTATAGAATCGATATATTTCAAAAAAATTATGTATGTAGCTTTTTGCCTAAATCAACACAGGGAGCACAATTTCTTCCGGGAAGTGAGACCGATCTATTCAAAAAAATCGAGCTTATGGTTCAATTTACATGAAATTCTTTTTTTCCAGGGAGTGGACAATACTTCGATGTTATTAAGATAAATTTTTTTTGTTTGTTCGCTTTTGTTGAATTTTTGTACGAAGGTATCCATTTGCCTAGACAAATATAAAGTATGCAGGAAATGGATCAGGGCGCAAGTTCGGTTTGGGATAAAACCTTAGATTGTTCATAGACCGCTGCGTCGTGCGTATACCGTCTGTTTTGAGTTTTACGATTCGGTTATATCAATATGGTTACGAACTATTTTTAGTTGTAAAATCTTATTGTAACTTACAAAAGCGTAGACAAATGTTGGACCATTTGGCTTACTTCCATACTTTCGTGGAAAATATAACATTTCTAGCTGGATATATTAAGTATGAGATGAAGAGATGGGGATGAATTATATAAGAACTGCAAAAAAAACTCTTTCTGGCAGGTGCCGGAAAATTCATTTGAGCAGGACAAAAGACCGGAGATTGAGATAAAGAACTGGAAAAAAGTGATATCCCGTAGAGGCCTTGCGTTCTGTGGTTTAGTCGAAGGTCATAACGGTCAGAAATGTAAGCTTGGGAACTCAGGAAGTTACTGTCAGTCCGATAGCAAAAAAAGATCTAGGCTCGATCACGGCAAACTCTAAAATCATACTGAACTGTAGTAAATATCCTCAGGAGATGGCTGAGCAAAGCAGACAAAGCCTCGTTTCTCCTTCCTGGTTGTATAAGCAAATCACGTTAAACTTGGCCGAAATGGGATCGACGAATGTCGGAGGGCATATTTTTATGGAAAAACGAAAAATATTTCAAAGATAAGAACCGGAGGGCCAGAGAAATTGTTTCGTAGTATAACGATTGTAGCGTGTACAAATTTGACAGCAGTTTGCTAATAATAGCATTTTGAGTGAAGCAACTTTTGTTATTGTGAGAAAAATGGTTAAAAAGGAATTTCGCGTGTTGATAAAATATTGCTTTTAGAAGGGGAAAGAATATAGTTGAAGCAAACACTTGGCTTAATGACGAGTTTGCGGACACTGCCCCAGGAAAATCAATCATCAAGGATTGGTATGCCAAGTTTAGACTTGGTGAAATGAGCACCAAAGGCGGTGAACGCAGTAGATGCCCAAAAGAAATGAAAAATTCACAAAATTATTTTGAATGACCATAAATTGATATTGAATGAAATACCAGGCCAAAACCAACGACGAGTTGATGATTCGGAGCAGTTTTTGGAGATGTTCAAGCATAATAAACTCGAGTTTTTGCGTCCATATGTGACAACGGATAAAAGATAGCTCCATCACTTCTCTCCGGAGTCCAATCGACAGTCACCCGAGTGGACTGCACACGATGAACCCGCTCCATAGCACGGAGAAATTCAACAGCCAGCTGGCAAGGTTCTGGCGTCTGGGATACGCGTGGAATAATTTTCATTGACTACCTTGAAAAAGGAAGGCCCATCAACAGCGACTATTACATAGCATTGTGGACCGTTTGAAGGACGAAATCGTCGTAAAACGGACGCCGCATTCGCCGTATTCTCCAATTCTGGCTCCCGTTCTCAGATCTCAAAATAATGCTCGCTGGGAAGAAATTTTCGTCGAATGAAGAGGTGACCGACGCAACCGAGGCCTATATTGAAGCAAAGTAAAAATCGTACTTTAAAAATGGTATCACCCTTGAAGGGAACTCTGTTGAAGAAAAGAATGAATTTTTCGAAAAGAAATGCGTTTTACTATGCTAGGCCGCGGCTTTCAAGTTCTTTTTCGAAGTGTTGACTTAGGTACAAAAAATGTCTTTTTAGTGGTTCCAATGTTGAACAAACAAAAAATTTCCGAATGCGTTTTACTATGGTAGGCCGGGGCTTTCAACTGACCTGTTATTTATGCTAACGGCTAGAGGGGCTTTAGATCACAAGTTATCAGAAATACCTCCACTTTATTCCAAGTTCTTTTTCAAAGTGTTGACTTGGGTACACACAATGTCTTTTTAATGGTTCCAATGTTGAACAAACCAAAAAATTCCCATCGCTCATAGTACGACTTCCTCTTAGCACATACTGATATTTGGAGACAGCCTTTATCGTATACGTACTAAGAAGGTTTCTGTACCCGAGAAGCCATGATTTACCCTTTGCTTTATAAAGAATTCCTATATTCTTACCTAACACCTAAGCAGCTTCTTTGTCAAATTTTTAAATGCAAACATTAAATTACTTTCTGTAAAATTTCACTATAAAACTCCTTAGTAAGAGTGCATTGTCTCCAAGCACTCATCATCAGCCATCCAACTATTGAACCAACCAACCACTATTTATTGCTCTGATCCATAAAGTACACAGCTCTTCAACTATTCCATGTGTATCTAACTAAAGAAATATATAAATCCTTATTGCTACGCCTTGCTTGCCTGCCTTCCTGAACATCTTCGCCCTCCTCCGCCCGCTTATTAACCGCTTTTAGTTTGCTTGCGGCGCACTAAAAAGCAAGAAAGGTGTTAGAGAAGTTAAGGACGAGAGCACTGTGCCTCCACATGGCACAATACAAACACCTGCCACTGCCCTCATCCCTCCAAACACGCATACGCACGCAAACAATTCCATTTGTTTATGTGTGACATTTGGTGGTTTGGTGGAGTTCCACACGGTAGGGATGCCGACAAGCCATCGCATCGTCTTTGCATGCCAATGCGAACCAAAAACGGATGTCGAGATGCCGAGTTTTGAATGTTGGACGGCGTTTCGGTTTGGCGATCTATCGGCTTATTCGTGTGTTCGCTCGCTTCTCCGCCGCTCAATGCAAGTGGCGAGTGTTTGTGTGTGTGTGTGTGTAAGTACTCCTTTACAAGTATGTCATTATTTTGTTGCTTCCATTGTGGCTTTCTGTGGCTGTGGCTGTGACTGTTGCTGCGTTGCTACTTGCTTGCTGTTGCATGTTTCTATATTGTTGGTTTCGCGCAACGCGTTTAATGAAATTCCTGTTGCTGCTGCTGTTGGTGTAGTGCTTCTGCTGTCATCGTCAACTATAAGGATGCCACCAACATCATCATTGTCAGCATTGTAAGGCAGAAGTCCTTTTAGGAATGCGTGTGACCGTGCGTACGTACCCGGGACATACGCAAAATGCGCGTTCTCGCTCTTGCAATCCATCACTGCCTTGTTTGCTTGTTGACTCTATTTTGCTCCGTTTTTTTTTTTCAGATACGAACGCTATGCGTTGCGCTGGGTATACTAAATTTGTGCACATAACGGTTGCATGGAATGAGTATATTTCACAGTTGATAGAGCCAGTTTCGGTGTTCGTCGGGCATCTTCGATATATGTTCAGCCCTTACGCGTCTAGGCTTCTAGCTGTGATCGGAATTTAGCAAGATAGTGGAGTTGTTTTCTTCTTATTCTTCTAAATCTTGAAAATATTGTTCTGTCGTCGTAGAATTTTCAGATCTAGGTCTTTCTTTCTCCCTCGCATTTCGGTTCCTTTTCTCTTCTTCTCACAGCTGCGTTGCTCATCTTTCTGCAATTCTCAGCAGACTTTAAGTTCTTATTTGGCTCAGCAGGTCGTGTGGCACGCAGCTTGTGAGAAGGTAGAAACTGCTAACGAGTGTTCGCAAAATTCAAGAGTCTCGTCGAGTCGAGTTGAGTGAAAAGAGGAGAGAACGTTGGCATCTTGTAGTATTCAAAGGCTGTCTCGTTTGAGACCGTATCTTTCGAGCCGGAAATTATCACGAACATACAATTTTAGCTCGGGCCATAAAACAGGAATTGCTTCGCATTAATGTCGTCCTTAATAGGAAACTTTAGCTTCCTGGCATCCTAAAGCTGCTCTTGTACCAGATTATCCAGCGCAGTCCTTGACCGGATAAAATTTCAGGTCGTTTCGGTATAAAGACCCGTCTGTCGATGGTACTATTGGATTTTAATCGCCTCTTCTTACAAGTAGAGTATAGCGCAGATGCTTTCTTGAACCCCTACTCGACAGGGGAACGGGATTCCACTACTACTCTGCGTTTAGGTTAGTGCTGCGCTTTCCGAACGCATATCTGCAGAGAATGTCAACACTTCCGAGTGCATTTCTGGCATGAAATATAAAAAGCTTCTCATAAAAATCCATCAGCCGTTCAGAAGCTGCTTATGATGAACTGCATTTGTTGGGGAAATATCAAGAGGCACATCACAAATTGTGTAAGAGCAGCTCGGCCGAAAAGCGTTTCAGCTATTATGAAGCTTTTCCAAATATTTCGACGGGTAGAAGAGGATCTCAAACCACCTGAAAGAACTTCAATGCCTGCAAAATGTTGCTTGTACCTCTTGAATAGTGCAGTGTTCATTATTTTTTAAAGTTCAGAAACGATAGTCGTTAAGAGTCTCGAAACCCGGTATCCTGGTCCGATGTGTTGCCATCCAATTAGCCTTCAAATCGCTGCGAACCTAGCTCTTCCCTCGTACGGTTTGATATTGGTAATTTTTCATTTTTTGTAGACTAAACAGCTTTCTCCTGTGAGTTTCGTCAGTTTGCTGTTGTTTTGGAGGTTATGTGGTTTACATTTGCTTATCGCACGAGTAGTCATATTTTTTTGTATTAGTATTGGTATTTACTGCATGCACAAGTTGCCTTTGTCCTTTAGCTGCGTTCTCATGCGGCGTTTACATATCGACGGGGTAAGGGTAGTGAAAGATGAAAAAGGTTGGAAACGCAGTGTGACCCGTTGAACGCTTGTTAAGTTGCTTAGTCATTTAGAATATATAATGTATGTGCATTTTATGTGTGTGTGTGTGTAGTTTGTTCCTCGCGCCGTCGCCTGAGCTTTAACTCTGTGGTCACTTGGTTGCAAAGTCCTTGCGCTACAAATATTCGTACGAACTGTTCAATGCATATTGCCCGCCTTGCCTGCCTGCTGTGCTTACCAGCACTATTTTGGTTCGGTTGCGTGCGCTTTGCCGCTGTTTGGTTTGCGTGCACTCACTGCATGCAATCCTGTTTTCGGTGGCTCCTTTGCCGTGTTTAGTTTGTTTTAGTTTGCTGTTCGTTGGTGCTTAGTTTTGGCTGTACTTGGGCTTGTATGTACGTAAGTATTTGCACGCGTGTATACCATTCGTGGATGCAGGTCCTTTTGATAATGCATTTCTCTGTTGTTGCTCGCAGCTTTTGGAATATGTATGTAAGTATACTCGTATTTATATATTTTTTCGTTTAATAGCTCAGCTCTGTGCCATTCTCCATCTCTCGCGTAGTTGTTCCATGAAGTGCGAAAGCATGAATTTTGTTTGTGTTACTAAGCGCCTACGCATATTCAAGCATATATATTTACTTGCATACATATGTATTTGGGTGCTTGAGTGAAGCTTTTGCTAACTTCTTCCTTCTCTTGATTCCATTACCGCCACAGCCTCACTGCAGTGCAGTGCCTACCTTTTTTGCAGCTTTTCGCTTTCGGGTCAGTTATTGTCAGTTCGTGTTGTGTACGCTATGTTAAAAACATCCTTTCTCATGCTCGATTGCACCATATAGCATATTTTCAATATGCGTTGCTTTGTATTACATATTTTCGTATGCTTGCATATTCATACATATGTGCTTTGTATATACCGTTTGCCGAATTGCCTTGCTTTCTCGCATTTCGCGTTTTTGCCCTTTTCGCGCATCTTTTCATCCATTTTTGGCTACATTTTTATTAATTTTTAGGGTTGTTCCACGAGTATTGGCGTCATATATTGCCAGTCACATCACTATTTGGCAACTACTCCTCCAGCTTGTCTCATTAAGATGTGCCAGCAAAAGTTGGAAAAGTTTTGTTGCTGCTAAATTTATTTATGAATGCACATTGTTCTGTTATCATACACGTCTGTAGCTTAAATTGGACTCTAAAATTATAATATTTTCGTTTTAGTTGTAATTTGGTTCCATACAAAAAAAATTGATTATTAAGTGGCGCTAGAGACGAATCTTTAAAAAATATTTATTGAAAAGGGTATACTTGAAATGCAATCAGAAATAGCTTTCCAAAATCGACCCTCTGGATGACAGCATGTACCATGTTACTAACATCTCGCTTAGAGTAGCCGCTATGCGATTAGTAATATGTATTTTAGGTCCAGTAGCAGGTCGTAAGTACGTTGAAAAATCTGTTGGGCAAAATTTAGCTTCATAATTTTCTGGAGCTTCTGGAATCACTGAGATCTTCGCACCAGTGTCCATAAGGGATAATTGATCGCCTTGAAGATAGCAGTTGAAAAATTAGAGGCCGAAGTGGCAAGCCTGTTGTAGTTGAGCTCGCGACTCTAGTTTTGTGTTCGACTATTATGTGCTATATGGCATGGTGGTCTTCACTTCCGAGGGCTTCGATTATATTTGTGATATTACCAATACATGTTGTGATTTTCGCGTTTTATAGAACTTTGTTGTGCTGATTTTAGCCGAAGAGGCATCTTTTATACAACAGTGACCTCGAGAAAGTAAGTTTTTTTAACCGACAAAAAGAAGATTCTCAATTCGTCGTCTATAACAGGACAATTGAAAAGTGCACGGACTGACACATAGATGGCGCTACTAGAATTATATAAATTTGGCAGGTGTAGGATCATTTGTTTGTGACATATCATTTTGAGTGAAGCAACTTTTTTTTTATTGTGACAGAAAATGGATAAAAAGGAATTTCCGAGTTGATATAATATTGCTTTTTGAAGGTAAAAAATATAGTTGAAGCAAAAACTTGGCTTGATGACGAGTTTCCGGACACTGTCCTAGGATAATCAATCATCGAAAATTGGTATGCTCAGTTTAGAAGTGGTGAAATGAGCATCGAGGACGGTGAACGCAGTGGACGCCCAAAAGGGGTTACCAAAGAAAATATCAAAAAATCCGCAAATGATTTTGAATGACCGTAAATTGAAATTGAATAAAATAAAAGTGAAGGGCCATCAACGGCGACTACTACATAGCGTTATTAGACCGTTTGAAGGTTGAAATCGTCGAAAAACGGCCGCATTTGAATAAAAAGGAAGTGTTGTTTCACCAAGACAATACACCGTGTCACAAGTCAGTAAAATCGGTGGTCAAAATCCATGAATTTGGCTTTGAATTGTTTTCGCATCCACCGATTCTCCAGATCAGGCCCCGAGCGACTATTTCCTGTCTCAGATCTGAAAAGAATGCTCGTTGGGAAGAAATTTTCGTCGAATGAAGATGTGCTCGCCGAAACTGAGACCTATTTTGAAGCAAAGGACCAATCGTACTAAAATATACTACTGGTACTGGTATAACTGTTTCAATCGACCTGTTATTTTTTCCAGCATAACAAAAACTGGTAATGAAATATTCAAGGTGACTCGTCGCTTTCGTGAACCTCATCATATGGTAATACATAATTAATTACAACTTCAATTGTCATTTCTCTGGAATTTTTTTTTTAAATTTTTTGAGTTATAAAATTCCATACTGGCAACCTTCTATAACAACGAGCTATCGGCTGAGTCGGCTTGGTTGCTACGAGACAAACGTCAGTAATGGCAACGTAATAACTAATCATTTACATGGCGCTCACATATGATTGGTTATGACAGCTGAGTCGCTATGTTTTTGGGTAGTTGCAACATTACTTTGAATGCTTGTAAGTTTTGTATGACTTCGTTCTGAATGATTCCAACGCAAATTTGTGAATTTAATTTATCTGAAATAATATATTTTGTTATGTATATGTATTCCAGGAGACTTAGAGTTCTCGGGGGGACTGCCAACATATTCCTCATCTAGACATGCACCTATCTCAAATGTATTCTTTGACTTTCTGGTTTGCTTAATATCGGGAACGCTCGACATTTTCAGGCATCATGCTTCTGCGGCGCGGACTCAAAATTATTAAGGTCTACTTACATTAGTTTAAGATTTCGGTTGCAGTCAGCTGTGATTTTTTTTAGACAGCGTTTACTCTTATATACATAGGTATTGTTGCTTCTAGATCTTCCATTACTCACTCACTGTTATCTTTGATTACAATGGCGTGGAGCGTCATGAGTTCCTGCCAAAAGGTCGTACAGTTAATAAGGAATACTACAAGGAACTTATGCAACGTTTGCGTGAAGCAATACGGCTCAAACAATTAGAATTGTGGAAAAACAAATCATGGATTCAGCATCACGATAATATAACAGCTCACGCATCAATGCTTATTCGTGATTTTTTTGGCCAAAAGCAAAACTTTAACCATACCTCAACCTCCGTAAACCTGCGTATTCAACAGATTTCCCTCCCTGCGACTTTTCTCAATTCCCAAAACTAAAGAAACCAATGAACGGAAAGCATTTTGCCACAGTTGACGAGATCAAGTCAGATTCGAAGAAAGAGCTGATGGCCATACCGAAAAGCGCATTTCAGAAGTGATTCGAGGATTGGAAAAAGCGTTGGCAAAAGTGTATTACATCCGAGGGGGGTTACTTTGAAGGGGACAAAATAGATTTTGATGAATAGAAAAGTACTTTTCAAATAAAAATTCAAAAATTCACCTTTTCCTTTGAACGCATCTCGTAGATTTTTAATTATTCGTAGCCATAACTGCTTGAAGAGCTCAACTTGTATGCAACTCGGCCAAAACAAACGGTTTTCGGTAGCCGAGCAATAGATCACCGAATAGTTTGGTCAATTTATTTTGTGTACTCTCGGTAAATTCAATTATAATTCTGGCCTTAGTACTTTCATACATTTTCTTTCGTACTTGCGGATTAATACAAAAATCCACAAGCTTGTACATTACGTTTATGGCCCGTTCGATTATGATGCTGCATCGTTTTTTGTCAGAAACAATATCAGAATATCGACGAACTCTGTAAGCTTAATCTTTTTCCACAGCTTAATAATTTGTTTCTTACCAGCATGACTGCACCTTTGTCAGTTTTTTTACCTTAGTTTTTTCGTGCTTACTTTTTTTTTTGACGAGTTTTTAAATTAAATATTGCAGTTATTTCACTTCTTTTTTATGATTTTTTCTATACAATCGCTTTGGCGCATGTAATACTTGCAGCAAAGGCTTTGCAGAAATCGTACAATACAGCTTAAAAAAAAATTAAAGACTAAAGTCCTTCCAGCTCCAACGTTTGTTTTTACGCCTGCATAGAGCACATCTGCGTGAGTATACTTGTACATTTGTATATGTGTATATAAAATATTATGCCTTTTATGCTTTCTTTTACTTTCCATTGGGTTGCGTTTTATTTTTTATAAATTTTCATTTTCTTTACTTTGTTTTTCGGTAATATTTATGCACTCGTCATTCCGTTTGTAAAGGGTTTTTTTTTGCGTTGTAACCCAACAAACTTTTGAGCTTATGAAAGTATGCTTAGCTTACCAACTGATAAATTTCGTAATAAAAGTTAAATAAATAAAATTTAAAAAAATATATTTTTTATAATTGCTTAGTTTATTTTTGATATTAATTCAATACTGAAATCATACTTATGGCACTCAATATTGAATAATATTTGAATTGAGTTTTTTATTTTTATTTCATACGAAAAGCTTATTTTCGACCTGCTAATATTCTTATTCGTTGAGAAAAAATATTAGAATTTCAAGAATAAAGACATTAATTCTCGATTTGAGAGCTAATTTCACTAAAAACAAAATGTTTCTGGGAATGTAAGCCATTTTATGGTGAAATAAGTAATTATGATCGATTTTGAAATGCTTGTTAGTGATATTGTGATCAATAACGGGTGATCCATTTCCAGGTTCCCTCCTTTTTAAAAGAAAAAAAAAAACACAGAAAATTCAAACATAATGGGTAATGTTTCTTATCATTCGAAAGAACATTCTTTGGCATTTATTTTTTGAAGATTTTCTTATTCAAATGTTACGTTCAATGTTCAATAATGTTCAAATGCGGCTATGTCTCAGATGGTCCATCCGTTGAGTCCAATTTTCGATGACTCGTTCGAGCATTTCGACTGGTAACTAGCAAATGGCATGCGTGATGTTTTGCTCCAAGGCCTGACTTTACATATCCCCACAGGAAAAAGTCTAACGGTGTGATGTCAGACGATCTTGGTGGCCAATCGACCGGCCCAACACATGAAATTATCTATCTGCTCTCCAAAGTGGTGCCGTCTTATTGAAACCAAATGTGGCGGAGATCGCGAGCTTCAATTTCAGACATCAAATAGTCGGTTATCATGACGCGAAAATGGTCGCCATTGACGGTTACGTTCTCACCGGCATCATTTTTGAAGAAATATGAACCGCTGATTCCACCGGCCCACAAGTCACACCAAACCCTTCTTTTTTATGTATGAAATGGCAGCTCGAAAACAATACTGCTCCCTGCAACTTTTATCGATTAGTAGTCTGCTGTAAAATTTTGATCAAGTTGCGCAATATAGTTTGTGTTTGACAACCATTGAAAACAGACATCCTCATGATTTTTAACGAAAATGGGAAAAAGAGAATTTCATTTGCTGAGCATTTTTTGCATCAGAATAACATCACCGAAACCAAGGAAAGACTTCATAAATACTATGTGGACACTGAATCTCATTGACAAAGAAGTGATTTACTGAGTTCCGTTGTGGTCATACCAGTACATGTGGCTTCGAATGCCCAGCTCATCCAAAAGAGGTCCTCACACCAGAAATCGTCGATAAAATCCAAAAAAAATGATATTGAACGATCGGAAAATAAAAGTGCGTGAGATGTGTACCGCGTTTACACACACATGACCATGAGCCCCACCACTTCAAAGGAGTGTTTCGTTACCGTAAACTAAACTTGGATCACACCACACCAGAGATCAAAGAATAATCAAGACAACAACGTCCTTGTGTACGTGCACCAATGAAGGCCAAGGTGGGTCTGTCGGCTACAGTTTTTTTAGAATGCACGAAGTGTCATTAACACCGATTATCTTGAGAAGGCTAAAACGATCACCGGCGAATATTATTCAGAGCTTTTGGACAGATTCGATATTGATTTAAAGCAGAAACGATCGCATTTGTCGAAAACAAAAATGTTCCATCGGGAAAATGTACGGGGTGCACATAAATAGAGCTACGAACTGCTAGCTTCTCCCTCCCACTCCTTTCAGCATATTCTGTAGATTTAGTCCCCTGCGACTATTTCTTTTTTCTAAACCTGAAAAAATGGCTGGACAGTAAGAGATTAGAGTAGAATGAATAGGTCATCACGGAGGCAAACGCCTGTTTTGAGAGCCTTGAAAAAATCTATTCCTTGAAATTGGAAAAACGCTAAACTAATTGTAGAGAGAGGAGACTTTGTTGAGAAATACAAGACGCTTATTTACCAAAAACAATATATTTTATTCAAAAATTCACTGGCTTATCAAAACCTCCTCTTACTTTTCTTAAATTTCTAAATTTGTGCTGTTTGTTGGGTAAATATCTCAGTGTGAGTGATCTATGTGCTTCATAGCTGTCAGTATTCGCTGCTACCTCCTTCGCCTTCATTACGTCTAACATATGTAGATAGGGAGGTACATAGCTGTGCATATATTTTTATACTCGGCTGTACTATATACAGAGAGTATGTTTGGTATGTTAAGCTAACTGGTGAAACCGGACCAAGTTCACGCCAACATCCTACGAAACGGTAATTTTAAATAGTACGAAAATTATCGATAAGTCAGAATAGTACCACCCACTTTTGGGTCAAAAAGAAAATCTCAGAAACCATTAAATATAATTCGATAAAATTTCGAATAGTTTGAGATGAAAACGTATTGAATATGAATACAATCGGGCAACAACAACGTATTTGTCGCATAGCGAATATTAAAGGCATGAAGATCAGAACTCAATTAAGCTTTGTAGGTTTGCTACTTTTAATGAGTACTAAAGACCTACCAAAAATGGCTAAAAATTTTTCAAAAACTGACCTACCTCTCATATAACAGTCCTTTTATTTATGACTTAGACTCGAATATTTAAGGACCTCATCTAGAAAACTTCATCTTACTTGATATCCAAGACAATTATAGTAAGGCCCACATCTGCCTCACATAAAACTGGCTCACATGGCTTTTAATCGGCATTTGAAAAGTACTTTTGTTAAGACGTCTGGTTTTTAATATCCTTAAATATTAGCCGAAATTTGCAATGTTCGGCGCTCCACCCGACCTCAGTCTGCCTTACTTGTTGTATATGCACGTTGCTTTGTATTTACACGCTGCCGCTGCTGCTGCTGCTGGCTGCTTTTGCTTACTTGGTCTACTCCTGTTATGCTTATTATTACACTTGCTGTCGCCGTCGCTGTTGCTGTTGCTTTCTGTCACGGCCTCGCCGTAGTCAACGTCGAGGACATTTCAGTATTGTCGGCGCATTCAAGTTGGGGAGTCGAAAATTCACAGGCCAAAGTCGCGCGTGGAATGCTCTTTAACGTACCGTCGTCTACTACTTGCTGCTTGTGTGTTGCAATTTTTTGATGTGTGTATGTGTGAGTGCGTGTGTTTGTATGCGTGGCTATGTGTGACACTACAAACTTTTGCGCACACTAACTAACTTACTTTCATACAAACAAAAATACATACAAGCAAACAGACATGCATGCAACATTGTTGTATTATTGTTGCATACAATACGATGCGTTGCATATTTGACATTTCGGGTTTTTCGTGTAGCAACCAAGCTTAAGCTGGATTGCTGTGGCTGGCAGGGTGGACGTAAAATTAAGGTGGCTCACAGCTTGGGTATGGATGGCGTCGCCTGCCGAGGACATTTTTTTTTTGGCTTTTTGTTTCTGTTTTCTACGCGTTGCATTGTCTTTATCCGCTGCACTGACAGATGCATTTACTGTCACACGAACACGCACCCACACACATACGCGTATACATTCGCTTGTAAATTTTTCTTAATTTTGTATTACTTTTATTCCTTCTTCATTCTCACCTTTCCACCTTCTTATCCTTTAGAAGCAATGCCATTGCCTGTTCTATATTTTTCATTCTTCTTTTGCGCATTTCATTTTATTTTTTCATTTCATTCACTTGCACTTGTCAACCTGCGCGCTACACACTCCACTTTCCTTTCTCATCTTCAATCCTTCGCTGCCTTTACCTCCACACACTTGGATGAAGGACAGCCACAGTTATTGCTATTTGCCATGTTGCAGTAGTTGTTGCAACGTCGAAGCGCATTGAAGGATAACGCTGGAACAAAAACAAGAACACGCAAGAAACGGAAAAGTTATAATAAGAACAACAACAATAAAGAAACGCAAATACGAAGCAGCAGCACAAGCAACAGCGAGCTTTTCGGTATAAAAATGCAACAACAACAAGAAAGCGTGAATAAATAAATAGCGAAAATTTAAGTGGCGCAAGCAAGCACAGCGAAGAAAGAAAATACTGAAAACCAAACAAAAATTTCCGTACGAAAATATTGTGCGAATAATTTTTGGGTGTGGCAGTTTTCGTCTTGTACCTCTCGCTCACCCGCCACCGCTAACCCGCTAATGCCATTTGGTAAGTTTCCTTACCTTACCTCCTCCTCGTGATGGGCTTCTGCCGTTGCTTTACACACAGGCTTTGTGCACTGCGACCGTCCGTCCAACCAATCGTCCGTCCGTCCGTCCGTCCATCTATCCATTTGTCGTTGTTATTATCCTGCTGTCGCTCGTTCACATACTTCTTTTGTTGTTGTTGTTGCTGTTACTGTTGCTGTTGTGTGTGTGTGTGTGTGTGTGTGCAAATTTTTTTTAGTGTACTCTGGTTGAATTTTGTTGCTTCTCGTGGTTGTCTACGCAAATTCATTTGTGTATTTCTCATCGAACTTCTGCCACTTGACATTTGCGTGTGCGTGTCCAAGTGAAATTTCATTTTCATTTTTTTTTTCTCTCAAAAACCAACATTTTTCCATTTGTATGTATATGTGGTACACAGTCAGTCAACGGCGGTGCAGAGTTGAAAACTCAAATGGCTAATAATGTCTATATCAGCTAATGTGATTAGTGTTTTGAAAAACAATTTATGGTATTAGTGAGGTTTGTACGCGCGTGTATTACCACTAAATACTATTAAATGCATAATTAAAAACATCAATTAAGTTCAAAAGTTCTTGGTTGAGCTCAAAAAGTGTGTTTAAGAAACTTAAAAAATATATAAATAAATAAACAAAAAATAAATTAATAAAAAATTAGAAATAAATTTTTCAGCTATGCTGCCAAGATGTAAGTTTAATTAAAACATATTTTCGTTGTATTTATGTACTAAAATATGTGCTTAGTTAATTCTTAAAAAAAAAATAGCTTCCTCCGATTTCCAAGTAAATTTTTTTTGTCTACAAAGCCAAAAATTCCAGAAATCGAATGGATTGCATGTTTCATAAAATCGCCCATTTTTAGATAAAAAAATAAATAAGCGCTCAAAACCCTTTGAAATGTTAACAGTGGCATACACTGAGTATAAAACTGAATAAAAATATGCTTACAAGTGGTACACTCTTCTCTCAACAGAAGTTGGAGAAGATGTGAATGCCGAAGCTTTACTGCTTAGGCACCCCAGTAAATCAAAAACTAATGAAATCTAGAGAAAGTGAAGAGCATTGTTATGGTGGATCCTCAAATCAATCAATCAAAGAAGTTGCTCCGTGAGAATGTGGGCACGTCGATTGGGTCATGCGTGGAAAATTTCGGAAAAGTTTGGATATTAGGCTTGTGGCAGTTTAGTTCGTTCCAAAATTGCTTAATATTGACCGTCGTATGAGCATCACTCTACAAATATAAAATGAATTGCTTAAAAGTGTCTATAACTGGTGACGAATGATTATGACCAAATTCCACGTGTCCCAGAGGTAGAACCCAGAAGAACCTATACCACAAAAGCAACGCCAAGTCAAATTTCAAAATTTTGCTCATTTTTTTCTTCGATTATCTCGGTGTTGTAGTGCAACAGGAGTTCTTAGCATAAGGTCGTATAGTCGTCTCTGGAGAATATACTGAATAAGGTTCAATTCAGTTCGTTCAGGGCAGTTCGTAGCCCAATTTATGAGTTTTCGCTATGTTAACCAAACACATGTGCACATTTTTCTGATGGAACAGCACTTTGGTTTTCGCCAAATGCAGTCGCTTCAGCTTCTAATCAGTATCGAATTTGTCCAAAAGCTCTAAATAATATTCGCCGGTGATCGTTACCCTTTTCAAGGTAGTCGATGTGAATGACACCTCGTGAAACCCACTATTTTGATTATTAATTGGTATCTGGTGCAGGTTGTTGTGGATCCATGTTTCGTCTACGGCAACGAAATGGATTGCGATTGAACATCGCAAAACACTCCTTTGAGGTGGTTATACGGTTGCGCTTATGACCAAATATTCAATTAAAATGTGATTTACCTGCACAGTTAAGATGTCTACAGCCTCAGCCACCTCACGTACGTTCACTCACCGATGGTCCAATTTCATTCCATGGATTTTATCGCTAATCTCCAAAGAAGATGGCCAAACAGAACGAACTCACATTCACATTGCTCTCTGCTCATAGAGCCATCTATACTAGTATAAGGTGTTGAAGTTCCCATACAAGGCACGACCAAGCAGATTACTCTTGATAAAAAACGCATTTATATGCTTTTTGTCATGTGCAAGTTGATTTTCAAGGTATTCCTATGAACAGGCAGCCTTAAGACAGGAAGAGATCATAAAATTAATGCATTCTTTAAAGGACGGGGACATGTCCTGCGTAATAGAAGTTCTGATGGGTCATTGCCTGATAACGTAATGCGGAATGACTAAAAGTTACTTCCAGGAGATGTTGTTGATTTAGCCACGTCCATCTGTCCATCTGTCTGTTTGAAAGCAAACTAATCTCTCAATTTTTGAGATATTACAACCAAATCAAAGTTGGTACACAAATGTAAACGGCTAAATCGGATCACTATAACATATATAGCCCTCCTAGCTTTTGGATCAAACATTCGTCAAAAAATCGTCTAGTAGGGTGATTTATGTTAATTAAATAGCACTTCCGGGAAATTTTGGAAGAAAAGCGCAGCTAAAGCCCATCGAAAGCTTGTGGAAGCTTATTATGAATCTGCGCCGATCGATAAGCCATGCTCTTTGATTTCGACACTTCAAAAGGGATGATCTTAATGCCGAAGACAAAGAGCGTCCTAGACAACCCAAAAAGTTTGAAGATGACGACTGGCATTATGCTGGAGCAAGATCCGTTCCAAATACAAACTGTTTCATCGAAAGTGACTCAGCAAAAAAATTTCGCCCGGTTAATGCTATTTCTATTTGTTCAAAAGCAGGAAAATTTGGCGCTGTATGAGTTAAAGCCGAGAGATATTGAAAGGCGATTTTTCACCGCGGAACTGCATGGAGTACTATAAGCAGCTAAAATCAGGCGAAGCCATTTATGGGGAGAACATATTATCGACTGCAACTAATGCGTTTGAGCTGGGCATTGCGCGGAAAACGGCCAAAAACGACCGAAAGGCATGACAATGTGATTTTGCAATATGACAACGCTCGGCCGCACGTTGCTGTAATGGTCAAAAACTATCTGGGGACGTTGAAATGAGAGATCTTACTCTACGCGCCGACTTCTCCAGACCTGGCTCCTTACGGCTACTGACTTTTTCGACGAATGCAAAACGATTTGGTGGGTCACCAGTTCGGGTCTTTGGAAGAAAACGAAGAATGGCTGGATCGAGGATAGAGAGGACTCATTTTTTTTTTGAATTGGTATTCGAAAAATAGCAAAGAGATGGGATAAAGTAGTAGCTTCCTACGGGCTTCAATAAAAAAAAACAGTCTTTTGAACACATAAAATGGACCTAATTATTTATTATTTGTTAATTTAATTAATTCATTTGAAACAAAATTTTAAATTTTTACTTCAATTTATTAAAATTATTAAATGAAATTATAATTTTATTTAATTTTATTACGTAAAATTTAAAGCATTTTCGGTTTACTAAGATTTCTAGAACAATTTGTCTTAAACTTTGTCGTCAGAGAATTCAGTTCGGTTGATTTTAATTACTTGTAAACGAAATATTGTTAGTAACTTCCAGTTTATTTCAAAATATTTTGTTTTATTAAAGATTTTAGTTCACTTATGCAATTGTTACATTTTCATTTCTTGTGTATCCGTGGAAAAATGCTGGAAACCAAGATGACTTTTGCGGATGTCGTTGGTTGTGTTGGTTTGGTAGTATATTAAATACATATACATATTCCACCGAATTGAATATCTACAGAGATATATATATTTTAGTGCCAATATTAAAGCTCACAGCATACATACATACGCAGTATATGAGTTTCATGCAAATGGAAATGCACCCACAGACATGTCGACGAGTGTACATAATAAGTACATGCGAGTATCCTATGTAGTGAAAAAGTTTTATAATATTCCTTGCGATTTTACGTGTAAATATTTCATTACTGTGCTGTGTGCCCCCGCCCAACAACTTTATACACTTTCTCTTATTTCTCTACTTCTGCTGCATACTCTTCTCCTTCTTCTTCATCTTATTCAGTCATACACATTATATGCCAAATAATAAATATATATATGTATGTATGTGTGTGCATCCGGTATTCTTTTCTTCCTACTGCCAGTTGTTGCCCACTTTCGTATTCTACTCGAACACACACATACATGCATGCTTTTACTCGGACTTAAACTCAACACTTGCTAACCACGTTAATGCAATAATATATAAATCCTTTTTTCTGCTCCTATACTTTGTATCCTCCTCATGTCTGTTTGTCTATCTGTCTGTCTAGTTTTTAGTCTTCCTAGATGGAGCTTTGTTTGTTTGTTTGTTTTTTTTTTGCATTTTTTTCCATTTTTTTTCACCCCAAACATTGATTTACACAATTTCAGTTTTATGCTCTTTAAATGAGATTTCTCCATTTGTTTTACTGTCCGTTTTGTGTTTCCTATACTTATTTATTTTTTTATTTTTTTGCCGGAATTTTTATATTTTCTCTTCCACTTAGCGGCTATCCACATTGCACGCATTGCTAAGTGGTGAATATGGTGACTTGGCAACCTACCCTACCCTACCCTACACCCCACCCCCTACAACGCTGCGCACTCCGTTGCTGTTTCTGGTATTCAGTAAGTCGTAACACCTTTCACTGCTTCCGTCGCTTCCTTGTTTGGCATTTGCCTTTTCCGGTTTCACGGGTGAGCTGTAGTTATCGCTGTTGTTGTTGTTGTTGTTGTTGTTGTTGTTGTTGTTGTTGTTGTTGTTGTTGTTGTTGTTGTTGTTGTTGTTGTGAGACAAAAGTTACGGAGAGCCAGCCCTAAATATGTATAAGAAAATTAATATTTTTTTCTTCTATACTTTTTTGACCTCGCTGAAAGAAAAAAATTTGAAATTAAAAAAAAAAGTAAAATGCATGATTGTGCAGGCACGAAATTATAAAATAAGAGTTGAGAGGGAGAAAAAAAATTTTTTCCATCGAAAATTTTTTATTTATTTTTTAATTACAAAAAATCCAAAAACTCGTTTAAATTTCAAATTTTTCAAGTCTTCTTAAAATCCCCTTAAATATCATTTAATATCATTCAACAGCTTCTGAACATAATTTTTGAAGTTGTGACATTTAAAATCTCTGGTGTCTCATATTCTTCTCTTCTTCGCCACTTTTTCGCTTTTCTCTTGACTTTTTTCAAGCGTGTTTCCTTGTGTTATTTATTCTTTCGTTTACCCACCTCCAGTGCCTCATGGCTTCACTTACATAGTTTCATATAAAATAACTTTTTTATTTGTAATTTTTTTTTGTGTTTGCCCCTTGAGGCGTTGAAGCTTGCTACCAACAGAAAAGAGCGTCATGAAAAACGAACAGAAATTGAATTGTACGAACGAACTCTATTAAATCGCCCACATACTCAACTCTTCGGTCTACTAAGTGATACGCCTCTTTACAAAATATTGCCAACGGGTGGTGCGAGTGAATCGTCTAATGGTCGAGTACTCAGTGAAATGAATACATACTTGCAAACATACACACAAATATGTTCTGATAAGCTAAGCAGCGACTAAACGATGGCGGGCACGATAGCGATTATGAAGAAAACGACAACAACAATGAGGACGACTAGGACGACGACAACCCGACAATGACATGCTCATTGCTGTCTGCTTTCCGTTTTTGATAATAACCAGAGTTGCCATGGGTTTGCGAAAAATAAATAAAAGACAAACATTCTCATAGACCGTAGACTGATCGTGCAATTTAATTTTTATTAAATCTTGTCGGACAAGAAAATAAATACACTAAAACCTCTCAAAATTAATATTGTTTTTATTTCCAATTAAATAAAAGTTAAATAAACGGTAGAGCCAGACGTATCTTCACCTCCTCCAGTGCCTATCGTATCGAAAACTTTCAAAGCTGGAGCACTTTCATCCATTCGGAAGACGTAACCTAGTTATGATAGCCGCTTTCTTTTATTTCTCTGAACCACTCGTACACCAATGCCGTACATAAATCTTCCGCAAAATCTTTCTGCCTACTCCTAATGTCGATTCATCGTCCAAGTTTCTGCATACATATATCAGGACACATAAGACACATATCACATAAGACTTTACTTTCCAATTGTCAATTCCATAGCACCTGTTTTCTAGAGTTCTTAGATAGACGAAATCGTCCACAACTTCAAAGTTGTGACTCCTCAGGTTCATCGTACTCGCGCATATCAGCGTCTCTTTTTCTATCTGCAAATGCGTCTCGCTTCCGTTTCAACTCTCTGTACATTTCCTGTACGGTTCGCATTGCAGTCGTTTGCAATATTGTGAGACAGACAGCCTTTCATCTCGTCCCTGTGGTACGAGAATCCTCAGTTCTTCTTTTGTCTTTGTCGAAAAGTAATACAATTTCCTTATACCGAGTTATTGATGAGTGTTCTCCGAGAGCAGGAGTGAAAGTTAAGTTGATGGTAGTACTTCGGAGAGTATGCACAACTTAGATGCTGGAGATGTGCCTTCCGTCGATCACAATATGGTCGATATGGTTTCGAGCCTTCGATCCAGTGACAACCAATTAGCTTGATCGATTTTTGTGTGTCGAAATTTTGCATTACAGTTATCCATATTTCGAATTTTCCGACCGTTGCCCACAAAAATGCTTTGCCCATCCTAGCGTTAAAATCGCCAAGCAGTAAAGTACGCTCCAGGTGCTCCGAACAGTTTACATCGTCCTTCTCTTTCGTCGGGGCGTGGACGCTTACTTCTTCATATGGCCACTGTAATAAATTTAATTATGGATCAATCTTCTTGCGTTCATCACATTTACGGCCAGTGATGTTAGCTCTACTTTTCATGAGGTGCATGTCCTTAAATCATGGATCTTAATACCTGTAAGTATTTCATTGTAGCTGATTTTCACGAGGCGGCTTCCAAACCCAGGGCTCAATCACGCTCAGACGAGTGTGAGTATTAGTAATTATTCTTTTTTCAGGGATGAATGTTGTGAATCCTTTATTTTTGGACGGAGAGAAAAAGATATAGAGTTTCTCAAGAGGAATTTCGCTCTGAGTTATACATAAAAAAATTTGCGAAAAAACTCTAATTAGAAATGTGAACCCTTGCGAGGTTTTCTGTATCACACCTAAATTACACAAAACATCCTCGGAATTTGTAGAGGTGATGACAAAAATCGGTCTTTTTGCTGTTTAGAATCTAATAAAACCCACAAGAATTTAGGAAGACAGTACGAAGCATTTATTGAGCAATGATGAAATTTATTTTTTCACTTGCACAAAGCAGCCTACTTTTGACACAACAGAGTGTCTCCAAACACCGACTCTCTCTGAGCTCTAACAAAACTTGCTTTAATCGCAAACAAACGAATGGAGTCAATAGTCAAAACCAACGTATAAAGTACCTTCAGCCTTAGTAGAGAGGTATAGGCTTAAACAGAAAAAAATAAAAAAATTCCCACTACACTTGGCAACTCTACTCTCTACCGTTGCAACTATGCTTTAGGAA
This sequence comes from Neoceratitis asiatica, assembly GCA_030068015.2. NCBI lineage: Eukaryota > Metazoa > Arthropoda > Insecta > Diptera > Tephritidae > Neoceratitis > Neoceratitis asiatica. The sequence goes on along the minus strand of CM061525.1, from coordinate 34,515,647 downwards.
TTCAAATAGACGATTTTTATACACCTCGTTTCTGGGAAGGTAGAGCTGCGTGCACTAGTGGCAAGGACGTAAACGAGAACGTCGTCTGGCGATGACGATGACGATGATGGCAATGGTTGATAGCAGCGATACTCGCCACCATTCGGTTGTTCATGAGCTCGTGTCAAATATTGTTAAGCGTGTGTATGTATGTGCGTCGACGTTTATATTACTTGTATTATTTTATAATATTTCTGTCATTTATTTTTTCTGTTACTCTCATCCTGTTGTTGTCGTCATCGTCGTCGTCTCCATGGAGCGTTGTTTTTGTATAACTTAACATATTTTGTTATGCTGCTGCTGTTCGGTGTATATGACCGACCGAGTTAAGGACGAGTTGAAATGAGCGTCGGTCGGTTGGTTGGTCGGTTGGTTGTGCGATGTAAGGTGGTTGTTGTTGCAATTGTAATATCAACAATGTGTATTACCAAGTAGCACAATTTTTTGGTGAGGCAACCAACTCAAGGCTGACACGATGACTGGTTGACTCACTGGCTCGATGACTATCGGTCGTCTGGTTAGCTGTGGCGTCGGCCGTCTGCCTGGCTAACTGGCTGAATTTGTCTTTTCTTTATTATAAACGAGTTTTTTGTTGGTGGAGGGGACGGAGGAGGGGTATTCATACATATTTATATTTGCTATTTGTAGGTTGCTATGATTTGCTGTTGGTTTGTATGCATGTAAAAATTTATTTATGTTTTTTTTATCTGTTGTTTTTGCTCTTTCACGCTTCGAGTTCGTCGTTGTTCGCTTTTTTTTCAAGTTACTCTGCTTATGTCATTACTTTGGCACTTTGTAACGAAGTTTCGTCGCTTCTCCTTTTTACCACACACCGCTCCCTTTACTATCCACATTACAGATTTTCTTACATATTTGATTTTGTTAATATTAGGTTCTGCCTCTTTGTTGACTATTATTGCTGTTGCAAATCCGCACATTTAGTTCTCTTTCCGCCTGCACTCCCTTCACCCGCCACCTTTAGTGCCATTTACCTCACCCAACTGCCATCGATTTCAACACTTATTTAATATATGTGTTTGTGGTTTTTCTCTTATTAAACTTTTTAATATATTTTCATACATTCCTGCCCCTTCCTTCTTCTTGCCCTGCACTTCATATGTTTGTGTGCATAAGGCACAACTTATACTCACCACTATAGAAAACATTTTGGTTTACTGGGCGGAAATGTTGGCAGATATCCATGACATACGTCCACCTCAAGTGGTGGATTATTATTTGACTCTTTGTAGGTGCCGCACGGTGTTGTATGTGTGTGCAAAAATATAAAAATTTGAAGCTAATAAAATTTTAATGGCAACAAGCTACAGTATGGGGTTAGCAGTAGCTGCGCACGACTTTTTAAAATCTCTAGCCTAGAAGGATTAAGAAAATCTAAATTGAATTTATTTTATTAATTTTTTTTAATATTATTTTTTAATTTTTTTGTTTTTCTTTTTTAATTTTTCTATTTTTTAAATATTTGTAAGAATTTTTTCTTTTTCTCATCTTTTCCACAAAAAATTTTTTAAACCTTTTAATTTTTATTTTAAAGTCATTGTTTATGTTATTTTTGAAAATTTGCTAAATACATATATATATATATATATATATTATAAAAAATTAATTATATATAAAAGAAATTTAAAGGACTTCAGATTATTTCAGAAGAATTTCTAAAAATATATTATAGAAATATTGAAAAATAAAGAAATTATAAAAAAAACGGTACTTAAAAATATATATCTATATTCTATAATTTTAACTAAATAATTGTTTTTTATATTTTTTTTTATTATAATTTTTTTTATTTTTTTATCCTATTCTCTATAATTTATATATTTAATTCCATTTAATTTTTGAGTTTTTTGTATCTGCTCTTAATCATTTTGCAGTTTTCATATAATTATCAATTTGTTTTGAAGTTTATTTTTATAATTTTTTAATTTTAAATTTTTTTGATTTTCTTACAAAGTTTTCGTAAGAAATATTGTACAAAATATTTTTTTTATTTTTTCAATTACTTCTTTATTATTATTATTTTTTTAATACCTTTTTAAATATAAATTTCATTATTTTTTACCTCTTCTAAATTTTATATTCATTTATTCTCTACACTCTATATAATTTTTTTTCTTAGTTTAATTTAATTTTAAATATTTTTAGTTCCTTTATAATTGTATATTACATTTTTATATTGTATTTGTGTTTTACATACATTTGAAGACCGATCTTTTTCAAATTTAATTTTTACATTTTTTACTTTTCTTTATATATTTATTTTTATCAATTTAGTTAATACTTTTTTATATAATTTTTATAATTTTTTTTTTAATTTTTTTTCATGTAATTCTTATTATTTAAAAAAAAAATTTATTATATTTCTTTTCTCGATTTTTAATGTAAATTTGTAATTTTTTAAAGTGTTTTCAACCATAGTGCGTTGAAACTTTTCCAAATTTCATTTCTGGAGTAGAACGGCCCATTTATATCAAAAAAAAAGGATCTTGATTGAACTTAACCTTAATTTTTTGCTAGTTTTTATGGAAACACGACACTATGCCGTATATTCTAATGGTTTTCATCACTCAGAAAAGAGTTGACATGGTGAGAGAGTTTAACGCCACACAGCGTGGGCGTGTTGCTTATGTTGATGCAAATAGTTGAATATTAACGCTGTTGTTGATTTTTCTGGTGGCTTTTGGTGTTTTATATATTTTTTTTTGGTTTTTTTCTACAAAGAGGTTTTCCTAGTGATTTTTATTGTATTTTTTTTTTTGGTTCCATGGCTATTTTTGATGTGTTGTTGTTGTTTTGTTGTTGTTGGAAATATTGTTTTTTCCTTATGGATTTAGTGATTTTATGTTATTTTTTAGTGACATTTTTAAAATATTATTTTTTTTGGAGGTTATTTTTTAGTTGCTGTTGCTGCTCTAAATTTTTTTGTTGTTGATTTTGTGTTTTCTTTGTTATGATTTTTGGCGTTTTTTGTTTTGTTTAAAGTGGAAATATTTCTTTATTTCTTTATTTTAGTCTCTTGGCGCATCCTTTAAACCCACCACACAACGCCACTAGATTTTGTTCGTCACACCCATAACGCGTGATAGTGTGGGACGTCATGTGAATTTTTCGTAGACATTATAATTTTCGCCACACCAACACTCACTGGATAACATTCAACTGCTACTCCGCTCTCCTCTCTCCCCTCTTCTATAGCTTTGCTGCTGCACGTTCAGTTCATGTGTACCTACCACACTTTTTAAATACCTTTTCTTGGTGTATTTTTCATATTAATTTCACTTATGTATATACCTATATTTCTCTAGCGTTTTTATTTTTCGTTCATGTACCATTTCCCCGTTTGCAATGGTACTGTTTTTCTTACCAACGAGCTCTTTTTATTTAAAATTTTTCTATTTTTTCAAACTCATCTGTCAAGTATTTCGCTCGCTTGAGTGCATAGGAGTATCCTTGTTGTTGTTGTTGTTGTTTTTAATGTTTTTGTTGTAAGGGCTCCATTGAAATGTAACGGATTTTTTCGCTCTCAATTTTTTTCCAGCACAAACGTATGCTCTTACCATCATAGTCTAACGGTACAGTATTGAAAACGTAGCAGCAGCAGGTGTGTGTGTGTGTGTGTGTGCGTGTGTGTGTGCATGTGTTAACTTTTACTCTTCGTTTCCGAGCAAAGTACTCTCCCTGCACTGCAATTCGCTATTTAAATTCCTTTCGGTTGTTCCATATATTTATACTACTCATATATATACATACATACATATATACACATATTATTTTTGCTTAATTTTCTCCATCCTTCTAATTGAGCTTTAAGTTTGCCAACTTGGCTACATTATACCCTGCCGAATGTGTGTGTGTGTGTGTGTGTGTGTGTGTGGACGGAGGAAAGGAAACGACTGTATGTTTGTTATGAAAATAATGGCGCTGTTGTTTGGTCACACTGTAACCCATTGGGTTTTGTTGCTGGCTTACCAATTGGCATTTGTGTTCTGGCCCTCTTGAGTGTTGTTGCTTTCAGTTGATGATACCTTTGGTTTGCTTATTCGCTTTTGTACTTTTACAATACGCATTTTACTCGCTCAAGTTATTCCTCACGCCCGTTGTTGAACTGTAAAATTTTCAATTTATTTTTTTCTGTATTCTATGCATAACAAATTCTAGGGTGTACACACCTTGCGTTATGTTTACACTAGAAAAATCAAATGTTTTCTTAATGCACTGCTGCGGGGAAGAAACTCAAAACTTTGCATAAACAATATGCGCTTGCAGGCTCTTGTACATGATATTAACCAATTTAATAGCGCGTTTCTTTAAAAATTCGTCCATAAGATATCGTCTTAGCTTGGTCCTGCAAACCATTGCAGAATTTTATACTCTAATTTTGATATATCTAAGTTAATGAAGTAGAAAATATTTCATATAAGCTTTTGAATAGCAAAATTTCAACCTAGGAGGAAGGAAGTGCTGTCTTCGGCCAAGCCGAAGTGTTTATACCTTCATGAACATATCGAATTTATTAAAAAATACACAATTTTATAATTTTTACACCTATATTAGAACGAATCGGTTATATGGGAGCTATACTAAAGAGTGATCCGAGTAGAAGTACTTTTTTCAAAGCCTTTTTTTGACAGACCACGTGTGAGTCGTGTCAAGCTGTCATGTGAATTTTGTTCAGTATTGTTTGGCATTTCATCATGGATAGACTTACGCCCGAACAACGTTTACAAACCATTCAACTTTATTACGATAATTCACGTTCTGTAAATAATGCGTTTCGCGCGCTTCGCTCAACTTATGGTCAACTAATCGGCGTTCTATTCGCAACACCATCATCCATCTTGAGACCCAGCATACATTGTTGGATAATATTTGACCGCATAGATCGCATCCAGCACTCAGTGAAGAAAATATAGCGGCCGTAGCTGAGAGTGTACACGAAGACCGTAGAGAGTCGATTCGGTGCCGTTCGCAGCAACTTGGACTGACGTATGGAACGACTTGGCGCATTTTACGTCGATATCTTAAATCGAAAGCGTACAAAATACAGCTTGTGCAAGAACTGAAGCCGCTCGACCTTCCCAAGCGACATCGCTTTGCTCTATGGGCTCGTGAAAAGTTCCAAGTAGATCCGACGTTTTCGAGCCAAATTTTGTTCAGCGATGTTGCTTATTTCTGGCTCAATGGGTATGTAAACAAGAAAATTGCCGCATTTGGGACGAAGGGAAACCTGAAGAGATTCAATAGCTGCCATTTCATCCAGAAAAAACAACGGTTTTATGTGGTTTGTGGACCGATGGAATCATCGGTCCATATTTCTTCAAAAATTATGCCGGTAAGAACGTAACTGACAATGGCGACCGTTATCGCGCTATGATAACAGACTATTTGATGCCTGAAATTGAAGCTCGTGATCTCCGTGACATTTGGTTTCAACAAGACGGCGCGATTTCCCACACATCGCATCAATCAATGGATTTATTGAGAGAATACTTCGGTGAGCAGATAATTTCACGTTTTGGGCCGATCGATTGGCCATCAAGATCGTGTGATATTACACTGTTAGACTTTTTCCTATAGGGATATGTAAAGTCTAAAGTCTATGCGGACAATTCCGCTTGGATTCAGGCCTTCGAGCAAAACATCACGCGTGTCATTCGCCAGTTACCAGTCGAAATGCTCGAACGAGTCATCGAAAATTGAACGCAACGAATGGAACATCTGAGACGTAGCCGTGGCCAAAATTTGAAACAGATAATCTTCAAAGAATGTTCTTTCGAATAACAATAAACATTTCCCATTAAACTTGAATTTTTTTTTCAAAAGTAGGGAACCGCGGTATGGATCACCTGGTATTTAGTAAGTTTAGTTGAAATATCTCGAAAACTGAGTTAATACTTTGCGTTAAAGCAGACGGATGGATAGGCAGACATGGCTAAAACAACTCAGCTCGTTATTCTGATATGATCGGTATACATTTTGGTGGTTGATTTTGTCGGTCCCTTCTCCTTCTGGTACTTACGGACTTTCACGTACATGAAAGGTATAATAAAGTGGTATAGTTTCTGATATAGAGAAAAATACTTAATTTTATTCAATTTGGGCTGATAAGATTTCCAATTTATGTTTAACATATTTCTTTACTTTCTTTATTTATTAATTTAAAATTTATTAATATATGATATTTATATCTGCTTTTCATTTCAGGTAAGAAATATTATTCAACTCTTGTTGCAATAAATCTGGATATCTACAAGTCAAAATGTATATGTATTGTGTGAGTATATGTACTTATATAATAGATTTATTTCAAATTTTTTCTTATCATAATTATTTTGTTCCTCGAAACTATCTCTTCAATAAACAATTTATGTCATATATATCTCCATTTTCTTAGCTAATAAAATTCATATGACTTTTTTGCTATTTAAATCAGTGTGTCGTTTGACGCTTACTTCAAGAACCTCCTCAAAAACTAAGTTTGAAGCCCGTAAAAGGGTCACAATTATTTAGAAAATTATGCTTCCGAAAATTTTAGGCTTAAACGGACAGTATAAAGATTCTCGACAAACAAACTCAGATAAACAAAAACTTGCCCTCAGAAATATCTAATATATATTCTATTCGATTATTGGCCTAAGTTCTTTAAAAAAAATTAAGATTAATCAAGAAATTTCACGGAAAATGTTCTTTATTCGTATACAATTTTTTGCCCAGGAAGAGCTTATTGAACATTTTATTCCGCTCGGATAAGTGTTTTTACAGTTCATTCTACTTTTGGGAAAATTAGACCAGAGCATTAATACATACTATTTCAATTCGTTGTGTGCGTCTTTATATTTTTTCTAAGAAAGTGAAGGACCTACGGTTTATTCTACGCTGTCTCTGAACAGATGGTGTGGTTTTTTATGAGGAGATCTCATGTTTGAAATATATTCGAAGGGGTTCCCTGACGCCATAATTTTGGATGTTGGCCGATCCCAAAGCTCTCTCCAAGGCAGTATATACTGCTAACAAGTCGATAAGTAAACTTTATAAGTTAGTTTAACTAAGACCTTTGTACTTAGTCTTGCCATAAATTCTGTTACAAAGTTAACAATGTTCACAGCGAGAACAAATTCTCAGAAAAGAGTGCTCAAAAAATTTAATATTGCGAGAATAATTGCTTCCTGCACGCATTATTGATCGTTTTTCCCAAGCATCTTCAGTTGATGACAGAAAGAGAAGTGGTCGTCCTTCTCGTGGTAAAAAAACAGAAAATTATGTCAAGGCAAATGTATGTATCGACCAGATTATACGAGATGAACTCCCTATGAAAGCCTACCGTCGGTGAATTGGTCATCTCGCACTTGAAGTAAATTAGGCTCAACAGATGCCAGCGGCTTCTTCAGTGGCATGCGGTCAACGGCCTAAAATTATCTTCTTTTTTTTTTAATATAAGAAAACGTTCACTGTTTCACTGAATAAGCTTTTAATAAGCAAAATGACAAAATTTATGCAAAAAATGTTATTCCAAGGGTTCAACATGGTCACCAATCAGCTACTGTAATGGTTTGTAGTAGTTGGTAGGCTCCTGTAAAGCCATTACACCTCTTGACTTATGAGAAAAAGGTATTAAAACTGGCAAAAGTGCACCAGCAGGATGTTTTAGAAAACATGATAAAGCAGTTAAGCAATACATAGCGTTACTGGACCGTTTGAAGGACGAAATCGCCGAAAAACGGAAGCATATGAAGAAAAAGAAAGTGATGCTTCACCAAGACAATGCACCGTGTCACAAGTCAGTGAAATCGATGACAAAAATCCATGAATTGGGCTTCAAATTGCTTCCGCATCCAGCGTTTTCCCCAAATCTGGTCTCCAGTGGATATTTCTTGTTCTCTCAGATCTCAAAAGAATGTTCAATGGGAAGAAATTTTCGTCGAATGAAGAGCTGATTGCCGAAATTGATGCCCCTTTCGAAGCAAAGAACAAATAGTACTACTAAAAAAGGATCGAAAAGTTGAAGGGTCGCTATAATCAGTGTATCACCCGCGAAGGGAACTATGTTGAATAAAAAGAAATGATTTTTTCCAAAAAAAAAAAATGCGTTTTACTATGGTAGGCCGGGGACTTTTGACTTTCATGCAACTCCTTTCTTAGTTGAAAAAATAGAATTTTCATGCACACATATATGTATGTGTGCATATTTATGGATGCAGTTACATATATGATTCCAATATGAATTTTTTATGACTAAGAAATATTTGTGACCCAAAAAAAATTTATTAAACTGTAAAAATTTTATTATTAAAAAGATTTTTTATTTATGTACAGCATAGGTACATTGCCTTGCTTATCTAACATACATGAGGATGAAGCAACTCAAATCCAGAAATTTGGTTCTTTAACTGTAAAATATATACTCTCTCTTGGACTCTTTCTTATATACATATGTATTTATATGTAAGTATATGCATAGTATATGTATATACCAATAAAAACCAACCTAACGCAAAGTTGCAATTTCAATATATTTTACATACATACATATACCGTATACTACAGTATTATAACATTTTCGTTGTGTTCAACCATAGAATTTTTCGGTCTATAAAAAATTGTTGAGTCATCAGACTTTGACATTTTCACAGATACAAACATTAAATGAGTTTTGTGGATTTTGTAATAAAATTCCTCCAACACTAGTCACGTATACATATACATGTACATATATATTTATGTATTTATGTACTTATATAACTATGTATGTATGTATGTATGTCTGCTGTGTAACATTCCGCCCAACTTTGCAGTAATTGCAAACTGTCCGTCCATATACTCCGTCTACGGCTATTATGAGTAAGTAAGGAGAGTGTTCACATACATACATATATAAATGTACATATGTATGTGTATGTGTATCTATTTATTCTTGCAAATTGTGTGTTGTTTTGTGATACCTTCCACTTTGCTTTTTTTATTGCCATTTTGGTGTGTTATACTCTGTCAATTGGTTGGTATATGAGTTGATGTCGCTGTTTTGTTGGCGTATATATATGCATGTATATATATTTACATATATATAAAATATTAAAAACCTGACACATATGAGAAGAAGGTAAAGGTAATAAGTAAATATATAGACACTCATGCATATGTATTCACAAGAGCCATATATGGCATATTGCATAAAGACGTTAAGTCGACTTAAGTGTTTTTTTAATAATTTAAACAAAAAAAATTTATAAAATACCTTTAATGTTGAACGTTTAAAAAAAAACATTTGATCAATTTAATTATTTTATTTCAATAACGTTCAATTTTGATTTTACGCAAAGAATATGCTGAAAATACAAATAAAGAAAATTGCGGAAAAATACACATTTCCATAATTAGATTGTTCAAAATCCGTAAAAAAAATTTGTTTTTTTTTATATATACATAAACATAAGTTCTTTACATATACATAAACATATGTAAGTATGTATGGATATAAAAAAACAGCGCGTGACACCTTAAAGTTGCTTAAATATACCAATTTATATAACCAAACGGCGCATACTGATATACATACAGTGGCGGACAAAAGTCTACATACACCGCCTGTGTTCGTTGTGTAGAAAGTACTATAACTTTGCTGAAAAATGTAGGTATTCAATTTTATTTTAAATCCTTTTCTAATCACATGTATTATAAGAAATCCATTATCTAACATAAAAAAAACAATTATGGTGAAAAAACGCAAAAATATCCTTGACAATAGTCTACATACACCACGGGTTTACTAGCAGTTAGGCCGACATGTTGTGTTGTTATGGCGGTTAGGTACCCTTTTTTTACTATTTTTTTTTTCAATTATGTTTTCTAATTTGCTAGTATTGAATTTAGTTGTGATTTAAACACATTAGCATCAACGATGTCTCCTCGAAAAGAAAAATCTATTGACGTAATAAACTTGGTTATTCAGCACCGAAAAGAGAAGAAATCGTATGGTGAAATTTCAAAAATTTTAATCTTAAATCCACCAAAGGTACAGACCATTGTAAAAAAACTTTGAAAAAAATGGATCCACCGAAAATAAGCCGCGTGTTAGCCGCCCAAAGAAACTAACTTGAAGAGACATCATATTTATTCTGAAGGAAGTGAACGATGATCCTAAAGTTACTGCTCCAAAATTAGCCAAAAACATCGCAAACTCATCAAAAAAATGTGTCCTTTTAAGAACAATTCGAAAAGAGTTCTGAACGATAACGATTTACACAGTAGAACGCCACGTAAAAAGCCTCATTTTTCTGAACAAAAAAAATCGTAAATTTCGCTTGGAGTTCGCTAAAGGACATTTAGACAAGGGAATGGATTTTTGGCAAAAAGTCTTGTTTACAGACGAAGTTCAAGATATTCGGCAGCGATGGAAAAGTAAAAGTTTAAAGAAAAGAGAACACTGCACTTAACTCCAAAAAATATAGTACCTACAGAAAAGCATGGTGGCGGCAACGTAATGGTTTGGGGAGCGGTTGCGGCATCTGGAGTAGGAAAGTTGGCTTTTATTGAGGGTTATATGGATCGGTTGGAATATAAGTCATTATTGGGAGCTTATCTGAAGCCTTCGGAGGACAGTTTGGAGCTTGGCGCATGCTGGATCTTTCAACAGGATAACGATTCAAAGCTCACGGCCCGTATTGTTAAGGATTGCTTTATCATGCTCCAAGGCACGCACACACCACCTCAAAGCCCAGATTTGAATGTTATGAAACATGTCTGGGAGATTTTTGAGCGAAAAATATGAAAAAATCAGATATCCAGCTCAGCATTGCTCAAAGAAAGTCTAATTGAAGCTTGGGACGGTATTACTTCCTCAGAATTGACAAATTTAGTAGCTTCGTTGCCACGACGGCTTCAAGCTGTTATTGATGCGAACGGTGAACCAACTAAATACTAAACAGATCAGGTTCCCTGATATTAATCAAAGTTTTTGCGCTAAGATAAGTTATGTATGCACTTTCATAGACTTTTGTCAATGTTGGATTAACGCTTTTTTGTCATAGCTTTACTATTTTATGTCAAAAAATTATTTTTGTTGGTTTTTTATGATAAGGGAAAGTAATTGAAATAATTGTAGTATTACATTTTCCAATAAACCTTTTGGACTTTCAATTCAACGAAAACTGGGGATGTTTGTAGACTTTTGTCCGCCACTGTATATGTTCGTATAATTGTTCGTTGGTGTATCTGTACGGCTTTTACGCCATCTCTGACGCTCGCCATTGACATTATCGATCCTTAGAGGTTGCCGCTTTTGAGTGTTTTGTTTTACTCTCATACGAGAACAAAAAAGGGTTGTTCAAAAATTTGAAAGAAATATTTCTTTTTTTGCTTTGAATTTACTTTGCAGATTAGAATGCTTGCAATTTATGTATATATTTATACATATTTTCCACATTTTTTTTTTTTTTTTTTTTGGAGAAAGAAAAAAAACCTTTCATCAAATTGCTCTGAGTCCTTAAAACTCAATATCAGAGTGCCAATTATATTTTTTTTTTGTAGAATCTACAATTCTTAATTTATAATAAAATATCAGACTTATTAAAAAAAATTTTTTTTTACTCTTTTTATGTTCTTTTGAAAATTGTATTTAAAAGGTTATCGCTTAGATGAGAAATAATTTTTAGCTTCAACTTAAAATTAAAAAATTCGTTAGAATATGATAATAAAAAAGTTATGCCAATATTTTTGCATAAATGCAAAAATTTATAAATTTTTTTTATATTTTATAACTATTTAAAATATAAAAATCCTAACCCCAGAAAAGAAAAAAATATTGGATCTCTCTAATACTTGTGCTTGTACTTTTTTTGTTGAATTCCACTTGTTTTTTTTTTGTTTTTGTTTTTTTGTCTTTACTTTGTCCAGCTTTTCAACACACTCTTACACACACAAATATGTCCTTTTACATACTAACGCTTACACACTTACAAAGACCCTCTCTTAGCTGATTTTCATATTACTCACACATATTTATTCAACAGCAAATGATACTCTCTTGTAATATTATAATATTACAAAGAATTTTTGTTTGCCAATTTTACTGGCAAAACACTTCATTTGTCAGTTTAATGTTACAGTTTGTGAAATGCATACATACATACATACATACATATGTTGGTAATTTCACTGTTGTCAGGTTGTCTGAAAAGTCACCACCGCGAGTTTCCGTTGTATATATATCAATACGAGAACAGATATGTATGTATTATATGCATGTGTTTAAGGAGCATTTGAAAATATATGTGTAATCTGTTCTTTCCTAGTACTTAATTTTATTATTATTTCGATTTTATACGCTAGTTCAACTACATACAACTACAACTACTTTCCTTATGGGAATTATTTTAATAAAAAAAATTTCAAAACTTTAGCATTATGACATGCAAATTTTCTTATATTTTATTTTAGATCTTCTAAACTTATTTAATATACAAATATCACCTAATTCTTCTTATAAAAACCAATATAGTGAGTTAAGTTAGGTTATGTTAAACTGGCTGACTATGGCCAGTGACGATGCTTCCTGTTACATGCAGTAACATGTCAATTGGAAAGTCCCCGGCCTGACACATAGATGACTCTATTAGAATTAAATTCATATTTTTAGTTAGCCCTAACCGTCAAAAGTCGTCTATATAAATTCGATATCTGTCGCGTCATTAGTTTGTGAATTAGAGCATTTTGAGTGAAGCAACTTTTGTTATTGTGAAAAAATGGATAAAAAGGAATTTCGCGAGTTAAAATTCTATTGCTTTTTGAATGGTAAAAATACAGTTGAAAAACTAGGCTTGATAATGAGTTTCCGGACACTGCCCCAGGAAAATCAACCATCAAGGATTGTTTTGCTAAGTTTAGACGTGGTGAAATGAGCACCGAAGACGGTGAACGCATTGGACGCCCACAAGAGGTTACCGACGAAAACATCAAAAAATCTACAAAATGATTTTGAATGACCATAAATTGAAATTGAATGAAATAGCGGCACTCTATAGATATCAACTGAACATGTACATCATATCATGCACGAATATTTGGGTATGAGAAAGCTCTGTGCAAAGTGGGTGCCGCGCGAGCTCACTTTTGACCGAAAACAACGAGGAATTGATGATTCGGAGCAGTGTTTGGAGATGTTCAAGCGTAATGATCCAACGTTTTTGCATCGATATGTGAACATAGAGGAAACAAGGCTCCATCACTTTACTCCGAAGACCAATGAACAGTCATTCGAGTGGACTGCACACGATGAACCCGCTCCAAGGCAGGGTAAAACGCAACAGTCGTCTGGCAAGGTTATGCCTTCTGTATTTTGGGATGAGTATGGAATAATATTCATTGGCTACCTTGAAAAAGGAACGACCATTAACAGCGATTATTGAGCCGTTTGAAGGACGAAATCGCAGGAAAACGTTCGCATTTGAAGAAAAAGAAAATTCCGTTTCACCAAGGCAATGCACCGTGTCACAAGTCCGTAAAATCGATGGCAAAAATTGCTTCCGCATCCACCGTATTCTCCAGATCTGACCCCCAGCGACTATTAGAAGTTCTCAGATGTCAAAAGAACGCTCGTTGGGATGAAATTTTCGTCGAATGAAGAGGTCATCGCCAAAACTGAGGCCATGGTATCGAAAAGTTGGAAGGTCGTTATAATCAGTGTATCACCCCTGAAAAGAACTATGTTGAATAAAAAAAATTAATTTTTGCCAAAAAAAATGTATTTTACTATGGTAGGCCGGAGGCTCAATTGACTTGTTATACAGTTCTATCTGTAGCCTTCCATCATACTACATGACCATGGAAACGTATTGCTTTAGCGATTGCCATGAAGATCCACTGCGAGACGAAAGGTCAAAGACCTGAAGCACAAACCGGTATGCCTTTACATGCATATAGGGTCGCTTTTGCTTTCCTCACTCGCCCCTCCACAGTGAATCTCCGACGATAACTTGCTGTCCAACATAATTGCGAAGTACTATGCGCTAAGTTTTAATTGTAGAGTGGCCTCTCCCAGCTTTGGTTTGATCCAAGCTTTAATTATTATTGGTGTTGATGATGTTAGCACTCCATAAAGCAGAGTCATTTACGCTCTCCTTGTCTATCTGCCTTATGGCTATAATTGAGTTCTGGATGTTTTGGTAATTTCGAAGGTTGACTCGTATTAAGCTTACTGTCATTTCATACAAGGTTCTGTAAAGCGTACTATTCAAAATGTCGCACTGTACGCTCGACCTTAGACCTAGTGAGTGCACAATGGACTAAATATTGAAATTATGCCAAATTCTAGAAGTAGAGGCCCACGAAAAGCATTTCGACATGTACCATCTGTTTGCCGAGTAAAAAGCGGCATTCGATAGTCCGCAGAGCATGTCGGTGCGCCTCAAGTCTGAGTTCGATATTCTCGCGAAACTGATTCGGTTTTGCAGAATAACATTGAACAGCACCACCTGCTCTGTCTGGGAACGCAGCTCTCCGAATATTTAGACTAGTGTGAAGATAGCTCTGACGGGAAACTAGGGCAGCACGAAGTGCATGCTGTCAACGAACAGAGATGCGCGGCGACAAGGATCCCATGTTGGAGACTTGGATGGAAGTTGTCAAGTCATTCACGTACCTTGGCAAAGCCTTAATGTCGAATTTAAGGTAATCTAGAATTTAATTTAAGAATATCTAGAATTTAAAAGAATATTCACACACGCCAATAGGTGTTAATATGACCTTAGTAAAGAAGTTGGCAGTAGAGCCACCTCTCGATCGACTGACTGACGCTTTATAAAAAGCTTTTTTTGCGCCGGTGCTCTCATATGATGCAGAGGCATAGGTTGTGTCGTACATGTTAGCAGCCGCGCTTGGATTGCTCGAAAGAAAACTACTTCCCAAAATCTTCCGTCCCGTTCGTACTGGGGACGACTATCGTACACGAATGAGCCATGAACTATACGAGCTCTAAGGAGGACGGACAACCACGACTTCGATGGAAATACTAAGTTGAAAAGAACCTATACATACTTGGTGTGCCAAATGTTCCTAGCAAGCGCTATTGTGGGCGGCCGTAACACCATAACTTTGTAATTTTTGTAAATTGTTTGTCACGGGTAGGGCTTTCTCAGTTCTTACTGAACTTCTAGCACTGGTGCAGAATCTCCTTACACAGGGTTTTAAGCTTCATGTGGAGGCGGTCGAAGACGTATAACATAATTCTTACTTTATTATTTAATCAAAACTTTCCAATCTTCGGCCAATTAAAGAAAAAGCCTGCAACAGTTTGTGTACCCAACCAAGTTTTAAAAGTCTTTACAATTTGCCATTAAATAATCATTAAATTAAAACATACATACATATAAATACAAATTATATTATATCCAAGTTCCTTGCCAATAAATTTTCATTTGTTACTTGAAATGTGAAGAGCATAAAAACTTTTGTCGGTATACTACGCTGAGCCCACACAACAGCGCACAGTGTGAAATCGCAAGCGTAAAAAGAGAGCATGACACGAAATTTGTCGAGAAAATAGAATCATATCCTATTTAGTGGTTGGTACGCCGACTACGACGCCGACGACGACGACGATTGTTGCTTGCTTGCACGCAATCTACCCAACGACCCAGCCAGCTAACCAGCCAGCCGATTCACCTACGCGAATTTAAGAAATCCTACCACAACCATCGCTTGATGTGATGTAGCTGTCGCTAAACGGGCGGCTCCTGCTGCTGGTAATGCATACTCGTATATCGCTTGGTTTATTGATTTTCGTAACAAAGCTACAGGCCAGGCAGCCGCTAACGCCAGCGACACCGCGACTCAACTCATCACCAGCAGTCAAATAGCTAACCATGCAAAGCAAATGAACTAACCTAGAACTGCATATATCGAGCCAATGTACTCGTATGCCTTAAGCTGGCGCCTAGTCAACAACCGAATTTCTGTCGGCTTGTCGTTTACCTGTGTCGCTAACGCACAGCAACAATCACACTTGGCGATGCATCCCTTGCATTGCGTAGAAACTCATTCTCCTACACACAGGCAAGTAAAAGCAGCATCTAACTAACATTCTCCTCTCCTCCAAACTACTTCATCAACCTCGTCGCCGCAGAGCCAGCCAGCCTTGTCGGAGCCCCAGCTAAATTCAAAGCATCTGTGGCAGCTCTAAAACTATTCGTTGCAGTCATTCGTATGGCTGCTGTGCTGCAGTCAAAACGATATATGGCAGCAGAGCACAGCGCAACAGACGCAGAGCAATAACCGAATAGTTTCGCTTTATAGTTTCTCTACTAGAAACGGGCAAGATTTGCGCGTTTATTTGTTGTGTAGGCAACAGGAAGGCTGGCAGGCTGGTAGGCAGGCATGTCGAATAAACGCGTTTCTGTCAGAAGCTGTCAGGCCATATGTGTGTATGTGTATGTGTGTGTGTGTGTGTGTTCGTGCGTGGTTCTGTTGTAGTATATTTATTTGTCTAACCGTTGGTCGGTTGGCCGTCGCGCTCGCTGGTTATCTACATGTTTTCTGGCTCAGCTACTTCATGCGTGGGCATACGCTCACACACCACCCTCACCCACCAGCCCGCAGGGAGCTTGAAGTAGTATACATAACACACTGATGTTTGGTAACTGCGTTTGTATTTAGTTATTCGTTGATTGGTTGCATCTGTTTGTTCGTGTTTAGAGCCGCGATGTTGCTCATACGCCGCGTACGTACACAGCAATCCTGCATGTCAAATCTGCTCACAGCTGTGGGCAGTAACTCGATAAAGGGACAATATTCCCTCATGATTGCGTGTGAATTCCATCTATCTGACCCGAAAGTGCACCTCCCTCTCTCAGAGTATACCCCAACTGGCTATTGGAACATGAATATTTTTCGTGTTTAGGGCGACTTTTTCTTACTTGAACTGCTGTCACTTTGCTCTTTTCCACATCCATAGGCTTTCTTACATGATTACAATGAGCTCTTCTTGGAAGACGCTGCAAAGGTTGAATGGTCTCATGCTCATATTAATTGAGACCATCAAAGAGTAGATTTCACAGCCCACTTTGTCATCTAGTTTTGAGTAGTCTGAAAAGTTTATTAGGCTTTCTGATCCAGGCCGTTTGTGTTTTCGCATTTGTTCCTGTTTTGGATTCCTTTGGACAAGGGGATGACGAAGCAGATATTGGAGGTCGTGTAGTTCAGCTCCTCCGGCTCCCCTGAGAGTGGTAATTCTTTGGGTGACCTATATTGCAATTCCTCCCAAGTTGATTTGCGTTTAATCTAATTGCGATGCAACTCGCTTGAAGCTTGCTGTGCCGGAAGAAGGAAATTTGGGAGAGTTCCCGAGACTTTTAAGGAATCGATGGATAATAACAGCTGGCGAACGTTGAACTCTTTCTAGTTTGCTGCTGAAAGTAATTTTTTCGAGGGCTAGCCACCAAATCGCTTGTAAATTCAGTATAAAATATTCGGTTTTACACTTCTTCCTTTGCGAATGGCCGCTTTGGAAAGATAAACTGCAGTTGTAGCCTCCCTGGTGAAAAAGGATAATCACTGTTTTTGCTGGTTTGACATCCAGCCCACTGTTCTCGGGCCAGTTTCCTACTAGGTATAAGGCGTTTTGAAGCAGCTCACTTAGAATTTGAGAGTATTTTCCTGTAGCTGTTAGGTCACTGTCCTCGGCCTGTACCACCACAGTATTTAATTTGAGACTCCACAAGCTTGACTACGAGCTGTTCTAGACCCAACGAGCTATTTTACAGATTCAAGAAGAATGTTGTTATTTACCCACTCTATGCCGAGGAAAATGCCTTTGGTGTCCAACTTCATGGCAGGACATTTTGCGATACACCCAACAATATCTGTAGTAGTGTATCGTCCGACTTGCCCTTCGAGTAGGTGTATTGCTTCCTCGAGAGGCTATGCGAAGCTGTCGAGCAACCTTTCATTTCAGATTTTTGAGAGAAATGACGTCAGACTGATGGGCCGAAAGACTTTTGGAATAGCATAATTGCCACCACCTCCTTTTGAAATAGAGATTTCCTTATTATTTAGCCTTGCTTCTATTCCGGAGTAATGTACCTTTCGTGCAGACAGGATTTGTAGATTTTACATAGAAAGGAAGATGGAATGTCTTCAGTCATCTGTAAGATGCAATCTAGGCCTGAAAATTTATGAGGTTGGGCTGGATTTATTGCCTACTTTACCCTCCTATGGCACACAATGATGCTGATATCAGATATAGACTCGCTTCTTCTGTGTTGGAGTTGGTTGTGGTCTATAGGTCATTCCGGGAAACGGCCAACGATTTTTTTCCATTAAGAAAGTATCCATTGCAATCATACAAAAGTGACAGAAGGTAAAGGCGAGAGCTGGTAGCATGATGGGTCAAAATTAGTAGATTTATCAGCAGGTTAATTATGTGTATCCATTAATTTTCCACTATACACTTATATACAGACAATTTTTCTTTTCTGCTTACTGAAAGCCAACCGTGGCACTGACTTGATTCCCCCATCCCTTGCCAGTTGCCTTTTCCGTTCTTCCTCCTTTGCCCCTCTGCACCACACACTCAACTCATTGCAATTTTTCGATTTTTCACTGCTGCATCCTTCACAAATCCGAATGAACATTTACAATACTATTACCTAATGCTGATGTGATGCGTTGTGGCGCTGAAAATTTGTGTAGTTTAGTTTCGTATGAAAGCCAAAATGTTGGCGAAAACTACAATTGTGAGAACTACAAATTTTCGGCGAAAATCGAAGTATTTATGTATGTATATCTTATGTATGTGTATCTTTGTAATATGACGCTGCAGCATAAATGAAAGATACAAAATATATGTAGTATATACATATACATAATGCAGAATGTACATATACATGTACATATGTAACTCGTCGTACATATGTATACGTTTTTTGGGGGTGAGTCATTTTTATAGTGACATATGTACATATGTACATATGTGTGCATAATTCATTTACAGGGTTTTTTTTTAACTATTTTGAAAAAATTATAATTATAATATGATAGTTCAGTTTAAAAGTTCGCGGCCTAAGACATAAGAGCGTGACAGCTGCCGGATCATTAGTTTGTGAATTATCGCATTCTGAGTGAAGCAACTTTTGTTATTGTGAAAAAAATGGATTAAAATGAATTTCGCGTTTTGATAAAACATTGATTTTGAAGCGAAAATACAGTTGAAGCAAAAAACTGGCTTAATGACGAGTTTCCCGACACTACCCCAGGAAAATCACTCGACAGTTAGCCGAGTGAACTGAAAAAGGAAGGGCCATCACCAACAGCGACAATTACATAGCGTTATTAGACCTTTTGAAGAGCGAAATCGCCGAAAAACGGCCGCATCTGAATATAGAAAAAATTCTGTTTCACCAAGACAATGCACCGTGTCATAAGTCAGTGAAATCGACGGAAAAAATCCATAAATTTGGGCTTCGAATTGCATCTGCATCCACCGTATTCTCCAGATCTGGTCACGAGTGACTATTTCCTGTTTTCAGATCTCAAAAGAATACTCGCTGGGAAGAAATTTTCGCCGAACGAAGAGTTGATCGCCGAAACCGAGGCCTACTTTGAAACAAAGAACAAATCGTACTACAAAAATGGTATCGAAAATTTGGAGGGTCGCTATAATCAGTGAATTTTGCCAGTGCTTGTAGGCTGGGGACTTTTCAATTGTCCTGTTATATCTATTTCTTGATTTATTTTTTTATTTTATTTTAATTGTTACTTTCTTTATTTTTTCTTATTTTTTTACGAATTTTTTTTTTTTTTGATATTTCACTATTATTTTATTTATTTATTATTTCTCTCATTACTATTTTATTTTAGTTACTATTATTTTTTAATTATTATTTTTTTATTTATTTTATATTTATTTTTATTTTTTGAATTAATATATTTTAATTATTTTTTTCTTTTCATTAGTATTATTTTTTAATTATTGTTTTATTTTAATTCATACTTTTTAATTATTTTTTTCATTACTTTAATTTTTTATTGCAAAGTGATAGTATTTTCTCACAACGAACACAGGCGGTGTTTGTAGACTTTTGTCCGCCACTGTATTTTCAACATCCTAACAACACCTTAATATCATTTCTTTGATTATAATTTTTTTTTAATTATTATTTTTTTTTTAATTATTATTTTTTTTAAATTATTTTTTGAAATATTTTCTTACACTACTTTTTCACTTAACGCGCTGTAAACTATTTTAATATTACCAAAATCTAATTAATAAATATAAAAATATATTCTCAATTAAATTAAGTGAGAGAATTAAAGTCAAGTTCTTATGTGTGCAAAAAATTCCAATAAATGTAAATTTATTATTTGTTTAAATTTATTGTTTCTCGCGCACTTTAACTTACGCTTTTCATGGGCCATATTTATATATTATATTTACTTTCTATTTTTTTTTTTTTTATTATATTCAATCATACATATGTATGTGACTTTTTTTTTCGTATTACGCTCAACAGTTTCAAAAGCACAAAGTCAGCAGTATATTCATACCTACATAACATATATACTCGTTTGTATAAAAATATGTATGTACATCGAGACATACATTTGGAGTAAATAGCGAATTTTGCAATGACGCAAATTGCCTCATTTATATTTATTTACTGTTGTTTATATAAACGTATGTGTGTGCATGTTGACTAGGTACATCATATACACACAAACATATTTATATTATTAGTACGTACTCCGCGTATATTGAAAAAAATCTATGAAGTTGACATTGAGAATATGAAAATAAATAAATATCAGACCGTTAAAGTGAATTAAGGTCACATGATAAAATGATGGCATTATTTATGCTATTTAACAATTAATCGATATGTATTTGTTTTTTTTTTGTACATATATATTTTTTGCAACTTCAAATGACAATAAATTTGAACAATTAACATTAAGACAAAAATTGGAAGAGTTTTTCACTTATTGTAGGCCAATCGGGTGTGTCTTTTTATATTTTTTTATATTCTTTTTTTATAATTTAAAATCACACAACGCCTATGGAATTCTCTCACTGATTTTTTAATGATTCGACACTCATTTTCAAACACTAGCTGATGATATTTAGGAAAAGCCTAGTTCTACCTAGAGGTAAAGACACCCAAAACCTAAAAAAAAACCTTAAAAAATAGTCATTTTTGTAGATATAGTTATTTTTGCCTGTTTTTGCTCTGAAAATACTCTAAAAAAAAATCAAAAATTGTCTTTCCAGATTGAACTTGAAATTATCTCATTTTCGTGAGCATGCTAAAAATATTATCAAGGGTTATTGTTATTGTAGAAAGACGTTCTGACAGAAATTGATTAATTTATTATTTTATTTTTATCATTTGGCAGAGCTGGAAAGCTTATACAAAGGAGCAACTCTTTTCGCAAATGTCAAAAAAAAAAAATTACTGCACCTTTTTTTTTTAAATATTTATAGAAACTGATTGACTTTAAAAGAGAGACATGTATTAAAAATTAATGAAACAGTTAAAATATGTCAAAATTTCGGCTGTCCATTTTTTATTTATTTATTTTTTTTTCGAAAAATCCTTTCTAAAAATAACATGCATATTTTTAGTTTCAAGAGTTGAAAGTATATTATATATACATGTATACGTATGTATATAAATATTGCCCTATGCGAGGAATTTTTTCATTTAGCTTAGCTTTCCTTTTTCGCCTTCTCTTCCGCTAAATCGTGCAAAGCAATGCGCACTTTTATACATACAAAACAAAAAAATTCACTCGTTTACTTACGCTTTATGAAAATTATTTTACTTTCTTGTGCCGTTATGAGAAAATTCCAGAAAGTTTTTTAATTTGCTCACGAAACGATTAATGTTTTTGCGGTTACCAAAGATATTGTGGCTACTTGCACATTTTCTAACCACTTTCTGCTCACTGCATACTTACTATACATACATATTACGTAGTCGGTGGCAATGCTTTTCCCTGTCTAAATCTCCAAGCGATAGAGATTTTATTGCATTTTATTGTATTTTATTTTATAAATGTTTATTTATTTAATTTTGCTCTATTTTATTTTATTTTTAATTATTTTATTTTATTCTTTTTTTTTAATTTTAGTTTATATTTTTGTTTTAATTTGATAAATTTTTTTATTATTTTTTTTTTTAATATTTTATATAATTTTTTTTTTCTTTATTAGTTAGTTTAGTTTTTATTTCATTTTTTTTTTCATTTTATGGTATTTTTCTAATTTTGATCTTTTTTTATTTATTTAATTTTAGTTTATGTTTATTTAATTAATTTTAATTCTTTTATATTGTATTATTATTATCTTTTATTACTTAGTTAGTTAGTTTAGTTTTTATTTTATTTTATTATATATTTATTATCATAATTTATGGTATTTAATTTTATAATTTTTTTTTAATTTTGCTCTATTTTATTTTATTTTTTATTAAGTATATTTCTTTTTTAATTTCTTTTTTTATTTAATTTTATTTCGGTAAATTTTTTGTTTATTTTGATTTATTTTATTTAATGTAATTTTTTTTTTTCATTTATATTTCTTTTCCTTTTTTTAACACTAGGACCCATTTTATACCTTCAAAGGCCGAAGCGGTCAATTTCACGCTACTAGAGATTCAGCCCGCATACTTTTGAAGTTATTGCATATGTATATTGTATTAAAATAAAACAAAAACAATACCAATTTTTTTTATTAATAATAAACAATTTTAGCTTTTAAACTGCTGTTTAAATTATAGTTTTTACATTATTTTTTACAATTACTTTTGACTTAACATTGCCGCCTCTTATTGTTTGTAGTGCATCGTTCACTTGTTTCATTTTATTTATCCTAGTCTTTGAGTCGCAGTTGAAGTAGATAGAGAAATTTTTATTCCTGTAACTTTTTGGTATAGAATCCACGAGTTTATATTGTAAAAAACATGAACGGGCCATCTCCGACTTCCAACTCTTACGGTGTATAGTGCCTATGCTGACGTCGGGGTGAAGAGTATTTAAAATAAAAATAAAATTTTCCTGTTTTTCCTTGATCGGTTGCATCGTTTTTCATTATAAAAGTTTCATATCTTGTAGTACGAATACCTCTACAAATCGGCGGTACTTCTCGTCTTGCACGCCGCATTGTTCCAATAATACTAGTCTTTTCGAACACAAATTGTTTAGTTCAAACTTGGGGACGTGAATAAGTTGTCAGTAGTAATGTTTTGGCCCAATTTTAAAATAGAGTTGTACCAGTTTCAAAATCACATATACGGGTAATGAAATATCACTTGAACGATTCTCGTCTTTTCCTAGATACGGAAATCCTCCACATAGGTACTTACTCCCCACATCCACAAGCAGCCAAAACTTTAGACCAAATTTATCGGTTTTTTTTAGCGGTATATTGTAAAAATGGAAAGTGAATCTAATCTTGCGACCAAAAAATGTCAAAATCTAGGCGGCTCATGTTATAAGCTCAACAAGCTTAAATCAAAGCAATAACTGCATCTAGTTCGTCAAGGCTTCCAAATGTCATCTTGATATTTGTCATGTGCTTCCTTTTCAGTACATTCTTTTATACATCGTAGAATGCACTCATGAATAAATAAACTCCACGCAGAAGTTGGCTTGTTATTTCCAATGTATCGCTTGGAGTGTGAAGTAGACCCTGAGATTTCTCTAAGTATATTTTGCTCTACTTTGGAGTCTTCTGCTAAAGAAGCGACCTGTTCCGGTAGAAATTATGCTTCACGGGTTTCACAAATACTGCTGATGAATAGTCGCCACTTTCATCACCTGACACGCTTTATATTCCGATATAGCAACAGTTCTTGTTCTATTTGTCAACTATTGAGACGTAGAGGGCGACTAATTTTTTATAATAAATTACGATTGCTCACTAAACGAAATTAATGTCAAAGTAGACAGCAGTAGCTTATTCAGAATTCAACATGAACATTGAAGGTGTGCGGTCGTATTAGGTATTTGTAAAGAATTCTCGTATATAACATAAGTTTAATTTTTTTATATAGATTTATCCTAATAATAGCAAATTAGGAAAAGTCATGATATATGAAAGAAAGCATGGGTTGCGAAATAACGGGTGATCCATATCGAGGTTTCCTACTTCTTTCAAGAAAAAAACACAGAAAATTCAAATTTAATGGCAGCTCTTGAATCTCTTCAGATTACTCTTCGTCCCAAAGGTGGCAATTTTGCTTGTTTACATACCCATTGAGCCAGAAATGGGCTTCATTGCTGAACAAAATTTGGCTCGAAAACGTCGGATCTTCTTGGAACTTTTCAAGAGCCCATAGAGCGAAGCGATGTCGCTTGAGAAGGTCGAGCGGCTTCAGTTCTTGCAGAAGCTGTATTTTGTTCGCTTTTAATTTAAGATCTCGACGTAAAATGCGCCAAGTCGTTCCATATGTCAGTCCGAGTTGCTGCGGACGGCGCCGAATCGACTCTCCACGGTCTTCGTGTACACTCTCAGCTGCGGCCGTTATATTTCCTTCACTGGAACGTGATCTATTCGGTCGAATATTATCCAATAATGAATGCTGGATCTCACAATGGGTGATGGTTTTGCGAATAGTACGCTCAGTAGGCCGATTATGTTGACCATAAGTTGAGCGAAGTGCTCAACTTCTTTACAGAACGTGAATTTTCGTAATAAAGTTGAATGATTTGTGAACGGTTTTCAGGCGCAAGTCATTCCTTGATGAAATGCCAAACAATAATGAACAAAAATAACATGATAGCTTGATACGACTCACCGGTAATCTGTCAGAAAAGGGCTATTGGAAAAAGTACCTCTGCTTGGATCTCCCTTTATTTACGAATGATATCGCCATGCGGTCAAATTGACGGCGTTGGCCTTTCTAGTGTTAATGTATAATTTCATTTAATTTAAATTTATTTTGACGTATTTTATTTTATTTTATGATATTTATGCTATTTATTTATTTCTTTTCTTTTGTTAGATTTTATTTCATTTTATTTTATTTTTTTTTTTAATTTTATATTATATATATATATATTTTTTTTTTTTTTGCTTATGAATTGAATAAATTTTGTGTATTACACCACGAATGAGAGCATACATATTACAATATTGTGCTTTTAGAGCAGAGAAAATATTTTATGTACATACATGTCTACTTTATTTCGATTCCCTTTGTCTCGCTTATTTTATGTAAAATGTATGCGACACACAACAGCTGTTGGTAAGTTCAATTACTTTTCTAGTATCATCGCTATAGTCATCAGCATCATATCTCCAGTGCGCATTCATAACATAAGTATCCACATAACATAAGCATCCACGTATGTCCGAGTATGTGCTATATATGATAGTATGGCTTAGGTGCGAGTTACAAAATCCAGTGCTATATAGTAAGCTTCAAGCCTGCCGCTGGCTGCATGCTTACCTTCACCTCTTACTTGCTTCAACTCCAATGCAAAGAAGTTCCCAACACTCACTTACTCACTCCAGCAACGTCTCAGCCGCGTTAACATAACCTTACCAATTTTTATGCGGTGAATTGTTGGCAGCAGTTTTCTTGGTTCCTTTTACCATATTTACTTATTTTGTACAATTTATTATTCATGTTGTTGTTATTGTTGTTGTTTTAAATGCCACCATTTTGTTGTAGCGCTTACTACATCCACGCCTTACTGTCAATACGTATGAGTTTCTAGAATATTCCAGGCTTTGCATTGAAATTATGTATGTAGGGATAGCAGACAATACGCTTCTAAGCTAAACAATGGAGAATTGTTGTTGATTAAGGACAATGAACCTTCTTAGAGGTATCATCATAATGTGATATTTTTGCACTTTTATTTGCACCTTTTTTATTTTATTTTATTATAATTTATTTTATTTTCTATAAGTTTATTTATTTTTTATTTATGTATTATATTTTATTTTTAATTTATCTTAATTATATTTTATCATATTTTTTATCTTTTTTTTATTCTATTCTTAGTTTCATTTATTTTAAATTTAAAATAATTAATTTTATTTTCCTTTTTAATTCTAATTTATTTTTGTTTCTATTTATTTAATTAATTAAATTTTGTGTGTCTTATTTTACTTTATTTTATTTTATTTTTTATTTGTTTTTATTTTTATTTTTCATTTTGTTTTTACTTCATTTTTTTATTTTACTTTATTTCATCTTGTTTTATTGTATGTTAATTTAATAATAATTAATTCTATTTTGGCCACTCTGCCTGCTCTTAGTAATAAGCGGCTGCATACCAATCGACCTTCTGGCTATTGAGCGAAAAAAGATCTGGGAGCTGAAAAGTCATTGGCAAGATAGAATTGATATAAACATCAAAGAAGAGGTGAACTCAGAAACTCTATCAAAATTACAAAGTATAGGTGGACAAATGAACCTAGAGGTAGTTGGACGAAGAAATTAATTAAAAACCTGTATGAATGGATCAGCAGAGCCTTGGGGGAAGTAAACTTCTATGTCACGCAAATACTATCCGGGCACGGATATTTTAAAAAGTACCTCTTCGGAATGGGAAAAATAGATAACCCGAAGTGCATTTACGACAACTCGGAGCATGATGATGATGCCGATCACAAATTTTTTAAGTGTATACGGTGGCAACAACGGAGGACCACACTAGCAGAAGTGGCCAGTGCGATAACAGCAGAAAATGTAGTTGGCATTATGCTATCTAGCAAAGAAAAATGGCGATTAATATCAGAATATGTAGAGAATGTACTCCGTAATAAAAAGCGAGACCTGGACGCAGGTGTAGAGATGTAAATCTTAAACAGGCGAGGGCTCCTTAGAGGAGAGTTTTTTTAGTCACCTGCAAGTGACACATACCATTGCTGTGACGACACAATGACGATGCGGTAGGCATTTTTCTTTCCTCACCCAAAAAAAAAATTATATTTTGTTTTAATATATTTACTTATTTTATTTATTATATTTTAATTTATTTTAATTTTGTTTTATTATATTTTCATCGTTTTATTTTATGCCTAGTTTAATTTTATTTTCATTTTTAGAGTTATTTGATTTATTTAATTTTATTTAATTACTTTGTTTTATTTTTACCAAATTTAAATTCTTATTTATAATTATTTTATTTTATTTGGTTTTATTTTATTTTAGTTTATTTATTTATTTTTTTAATTATTTTTTATTTTTTTATTTATTTTTAATTATTTTTTTTTTGTTGTTGTTATATTTCTCTTTATTGTATATTATTTTATTCTATTCTATTCTATTTATTTATTTTAGTTATTGATTTTAAATGCAATTATTCTTAAAAAATCAATATTTCCCATTTCCTTTTACATAATATATATTTTTGTATAGAATATTTATGTAAAAGTCATAAATAAATAAAAAGTCACCAAAAAATATGAACAAATTTATTTGTATGATCGCAGTGAGTATCTCGAGACCACGTAAAGTAAAGTAAAAACCCAGGTCCGCTTGTATGATTTTAAGTATCTAGTAGGTAAATGGCAAATAAATATATATGCTTGTAGTATATATAAAATTTGTATATACAATAAATTCTTTCGTTTTTGCGCCTTTATATATATACCTGTGATCTACCTCGCAACATTTATTTTAAAATTGGTTGTTTTCTTTATTTTTTCTCTCTTAACTTATATTCCATCTGTGCGCTGCTCACATTAATTTCACTTATAAATACTTATTACCATGCAAACACATTATATATACATATGTACAAAATGTATGCAAATATATTTTTGTACATATATGTAATATATGTAAGTATGTACAGGTAAACCTCCTAAACCTTGTGATATCATTGCTTTTGTTTAAATTGTCATACACAACTACATATCAACTGCCAGCCCCCATCGACTTTTGGTACATTTTGTATCACCGCTACTCTCTCTAGTACAAGTATCGAAAGAATTTATTTATTTTTCTAATACTCCCCACACTTTGTTCAATCAATTGATTTTTATTTTTGTGTTTCTTTTATACATTTCGCTTTCATTTCTATTTACTAAACTTTATCAATTCGATCGTTTACTATAATTATACAAATGTATTGTACATACATACATATGTTATATAGTATTATTATTATTGATCGTATTGATCATCTACAAGCTTTTAGTAATTCTGTGCGCCTGTAACGAGCAGCTTCTAATCTCGCAACAAAAGGTGCCATCAAAATAAAAGTTCTAAATTTAGCTGTTAGACATAATCACGTTTTACATAAATATGTACATATGTATGTACATATCAGGCACTGTGAAAAAGTACATACAAATTTATTATTTGTATAATATAATCGTGTTTTAAGTACTTTGTTAAATAAAAATTTATTACACGCAGTAAGTAAATAATGATTTCATTTTATTGCTCGTTTGAATTTTCATGTAATGGGTGACATGTGAATGATATTTAGAGGGAAAAAATAAAATAAAATATTTTTTTTTGCTGTTGAATTATTTGAGTTTTTACTGTATTTATTATCATTTGACAAATTTTATTTTTTATTTCTTTTTATTTATTTTTTTTATATATTTTTTTATATTTTTTTGGACTTCTTTTTTTCTTTTTTAAATTTTATTTTATTTTTTTTATTTTATTTTTTTATTTTAATTTGTTTAATTTAATTAAATTTTTTTTAAAATTTTTTTAATTTTTTAAAAGTATAATTTTGTTGTTCACTTAAATTAAATGAAGCTACATTTTTTATTTATTCTAAATTATTTTATTTAATTAATTTTATTTTAGTTTATTTTACATTATTTTATTTCATTTTTTTTATATTTTATTTTATTTTATTTTGTTTTATTTTATTTTTGTTTTTTCTTTTTTTTAATATTATTTTTTTTTAATTTTTTTAATTTTTTTTTTTATATTTCTTTTTTTCCTTTTTTAGATTTTATTTTATTTTATTTTGTTTTAGTTTATTTTAGTTTAATTTAATTTGTTTAAATTTATTTTATTTTATTTTATTTTAATTTTATTTTAAGTTTTTTAATTTTTTAATAGTATAATTTATTGTTCACTTAAATGAAATTAAGCTACATTTTTTTTATTCTAATTTATTTTATTTTATTAATTTTATTTTAGTTTATTTTAATTTATTTTATTTTATTTTAGTTTATTTTGTTTTATTTTATTTTATTTTATTTTTTTTTTTTTAAGTTTTTTAATATTTTAATAGTATAATTTTGTTGTTCAATTAAATTAAATTAAGCTACATTTTTTTCTAAATTATTTTATTTATTTAATTTTGTTTTAGTTTATTTTATTTTATTTTAGTTTATTTTGTTTTATTTTATTTTATTTTACATTATTTTATTTGATTATATTTTATTTTATTTTATTGTGGTTTGGCTAATTTTATTTTATTTTATTTTAATTATTTTATTTTATTTTAGTTTATTTTAATTTTTTTATTTTATTTTATTTTTATTTATGTAATTTTTTTATTTTATTTTATTTAGTTTTATTTTATTTTATTTTAATTTTTTAAATTATTGTATATTATTTTATTTTATTTTATTTAATTTTTTTTATTTATTTTTATTTTATTTATATTTTATTTTATGTTATTTTATTATATTTCATTTTATTTTAATTTGTTTTATTTTATTTTATTTTAAGTTATTTAATTTTTTAGTAATATAATTTTGTTGTTCAATTTAATTTTATTTATTTTACTATAAGTTTTTTATTTCATTAAATTTAATCAAACTACAATATTTTATTCTATATTATTTTAATTAATTTATTTTATTTTATTTAGCTCAATATCATTTCTATTTTGTTTTGATTGCAGTTAATTTTTTATTTTTTTTTACATTATTTTTCATTTACTATTTATGTTTCATTGATTTTTTTATTTTTTTTTTATATTATTTTTTTAGTATTTTTTTTAATATAATTTTTTTTATATATTTTATATTTTTTTATATATTTTTATATTAATTTTATGTAATTACATTTTGTTATATTTTCTCCGTTATTTTATTTTATTATATACTCCCTTTTTATACCGTTCATGTACATGAAATGGTATATTAATTAAGATGGATCTGAAGTATGTAAATACGAAGAAGAGAAGTTATACCGATCGTATCAGAAAGACGAGCAGAATTGATTTAGCCATGTCTGTCTGCCCGTCTCTCTGTTTGAACGCATAAAAGTCCCTCAGTTTTTGCGATATTTCAATCAAACTTGGTTCGATCATTTCTCGGATCTAGTCAGATCGTATCACTATAGCATTATATATAGCATGTCAAAAAGCAGACATATGATGAGCTGCACATTGGTACTGAAAATCATCGAAATCAGATGACTTTATCATATAGATATGAGGGTTTGCGTAAAAAATCCGTCAAAAAAGTATATAAGACAAGGAAATAAAGAAATAGTGGTACTGAAAATCACTGAAATCGCTGAACTTTGTTATATTGCTCCTAAAAGTGAATTTTTAGCCACGAGAATTTATATTGGATCCTAAAATGCAATAAAATAAATTTGATTTGTTCATGAATGGTAAAAAAATGTTTAATAAAAAACATTATATGATTTAAATTTTAGTTTTATTTGAATTTATTTTATTTATTTTTTATTTAATTATTTATTAATTAATTTAATTTTATTATTTATATTATTTATTAATTTGTTTTATATTAATTTATTTATTTTTAATATATTTGAAATTATATAATTTTTTTAATTTTTTTAGTTTTTTATTTTAATTTTAAATAAAAATAATTCATTTAAAATATCTCAACCATGACATAATCAAAGTGCGATCGTTATATAGTGAAAATATAAAAATATACACAATATGATCGTTATCACTTCCCTTCAATGATTTCTACAATAACAGCTGATTAACGAAAATATTTTAAGTATTTAATGATTGATTGTTTTAAGTAATTTAGAGTGTTGCTTTCATATGAACAGCTATTTATAAACAGTAACATGTACATACATATGTAAAGGGTGTTTTTTTATAGAGGTATAGAACTTTAAGTTGCAATAAAACAACGATGGATTATTCGATTGATATGAATTTTATTTATCCGAAAGATAATCTTGTGGCATTACATTTTAAATATGATTTCTGGCATATGACCGCCACGACTGGCGCGGATGTAGTCCAATCTAGACGTCCAATTTTCGATGACTTTCCAACATTTGTGGCCGTATATCGGCAATAACACAGCGAATGTTGTCTTCCAAGTGGTCAAGCGTGTGTGGCTTATCCGCATAGACCAATGACTTTACATAGCCCCACAGAAAGTAGTCTAGCGGTGTTAAATCACAAGATCTTGGAGGCCAATTCACAGGTTCAAAACGTGAAATTAGGCGGTCACCAAACGTGTCTTTCAATAAATCTATTGTGGCACGAGCTGTGTGACATGTTGCGCCGTCTTGTTGAAACCACATCTCCTGGACATCATGGTTATTCAATTTAGGAATGAAAAAGTTAGTAATCATGGTTCTATACCGATCACCATTGACTGTAACGTTCTGGCCACCATCGTTTTTGAAAAAGTACGGACCAATGATTCCACCAGCCCATAAAGCGCACCAAACGGTCAGTTTTTCTGGATGTAACGGTGTTTCAACATACACTTGAGGATTACCTTCACTCCAAATGCGGCAGTTTTGTTTGTTGACGTAGCCATTCAACCAGAAGTGCGCTTCATTTTTTCGATACGTTTTCCGCACAGAACCATTATTTTCGAAATAAAATTGCACTATTTGCAAGCGTTGTTCAGGCGTGAGTCTATTCATGATGAATAGCCAAACCAAACTGAGAATAAATCACTTGACAGCTGTTAAATCGGTCGCCATCTTGAAAAGTAATGCCAACTTAAAGTTCTATACCTCTATAAAAAACACCCATTATTTATTTATGTATGTATTTCTCACGGTTTAACTTTCTCAATAAAATTGCAATATAATTTGTTCCATATTTTATGAAAATTAAATATTTTTCATCTTAATGATCATCTCGATCATAACTCAAAGGCAGGAAATATATTTACATATATACACTTCGGTTATACCATTTTTCACTAAATATTATAACTCGATATTTCAACCGCCGTCACTTTGCTATTTTATCACTCGTCTATCTTTTATATGTACGTATGTATGTAGTATGTTCAATATTTCTGTTGTATTAAATGCCATAATTATGTATGCATGTCATGTCGTTGAAATATTTTAAATTATTCGAGTATACGATTGCAATGTGAAAGACAATTTTTATTAAACGCATTCTCAGAAGAGCATTGCCATCACGTTGATATTACTTACATATGCGTATGTATGTATATATAAAAAAAATTATTTATGTATATATACCGATCTATGTACAATATAATGCAGTGCAGCAGTATGCAGCTGAATACGCTAGACTAGTGTATATACATACATTTAATTTATAATAAATATTCGTTTATATGATTATGGTACATATATATGTATGTATGTTGTATATGTAAGTTAGTGAGTTGATGAGTAAATGAGTGACAGCATATATTCAGTCAGTTAGTCAGTTAACCAGTTAGCCGACGATCGCACACTCAATCTGTGGGTGCAGGCGTTAAATTTATTAATAGCGAAAGATGGAGTAAATGAAATTGAATAATACATTTATGTATATTTGAACGAATATGAAAAAGAAATAAACACATCATACATAATTGTCATAAAGGATGATCCATTTCGAGGTTCCCTACTATTTTAAAGAAGAAAATTCAAATTTAATTGGCCGCGACTACGTCTCAGATGGCCCATCCGATGAATCCAATTTTCGATGACTCGTTCGAGCATTTCGACTGGTAACTCGCGAACGACACGCGTGATATTTTGCTCCAAGACCTGAATCGAAGCGGGATTGTCCGCATAGACTTAAGACTTTACATATCCCCTACAGAAAAAAGTCTAACGGTGTGATATCACACGAACTTGGTGGCCAATCAAACGACAAAAAACGTGATATTACCTGCTCACCGAAGTGTTCTCTCAATAAATCCATTGATTGATGCGATGTGTGGGAAGTGGCGCCGTTTTGTTGAAACCGAATGTCGCGGAGATCACGAGCTTCAATTTCAGGCGTCAAATAGTCGGTTATAATGGTGCGATAACGGTCGCCATTGATGGTTACGTTCTCACCGGCATCATTTTTGAAGAAATATGGACCGATGATTCCACCGGCCCACAAACCACACCGAGCCGTTGTTTTTTCTGGATGAAATGGCAGCTCTTGAATTTCTGCAGGTTGCTCTTCGTCCCAAATGCGGCAATTTTGCTTGTTTGCATACCCATTAAGCCAAAAATGAGTCTCACCACTGAACAAAACTTTGTCTCAAAAACGTCGGATCTTCTTATATCGCTACATTTTCTTCACTGAGTGTTGAACGTACGTTGTATAGTACACTTAGTAGGCCGATTATGTTGACCATAAGTTGAGCGAAGCGCGCGAAACACATTCTTTACAGAACGTGAAATTTCGTAATAAAGTTGAATGATTTGTAAACGTTATTCAGAGGTACGTCTTTCCATGATGAAATGTCAAACAATACTGGATAAAAATAGCAAGACAGCTTTACACGACTCACGTGTGATCTGTCAAAAAAGGTACCTCTACTTGGATCAGCCTTTATTTTCCATTTCAAATTTTAGTTTTTTTATTTTCTTTTTTTTTTTATTTAAATTAATTAAGTTTTTTGCTTTTTTTTATGTCATTATTTTATTTATTTATTTTTTATCTCATTTAAACTTTTTAAATTTATATTTCTTTTGTTGGTTTCAATTTGTGTTGGTTTTTAATTTTATTTATTTATTTTAATTTTATGTAATTTAAATTTTTATTTGATCTTTTTTAGCTTTTTATTTTGTTAAATTAAATTTTTATTTTATTTGTGTTTGTTTTTTAATTTTATTTTTTACTTTTCATTTAATTATTTTTTTGTAGTTCTATTTTTTATTGGTTTTTATTTGTGTTGGTTTTTAATTTTATCTCTTTTATTTTAATTTATGTTATCTAATTATTTTAATTTTAATTTTTTATTAATATTATTTTTATTTGTTTAATTTTTTGTATCCAGTTTGTTTCGAATTATTATATTTTTTTTATTATTATTTATTATTATTTTGTATTTTAATTTTTTTTTAATTGGTGCAAAATAATTTTTTCACATAACACATATGCAAATAAATTTAATTTTGCATTATTTCATTTTAATTTATGTTATTTTTTTATGTATAATTTATTTTACTCTATTTAGTTTTTAAATTTATTTCTTCCTTAAGTTTATTTATTTATTTTAATTTTATGTAATTAATTTTTTTTTAAATTTTAACTTTTTTTATTTTTTTAAATATTGTTTTTACTTTATTTATGCTCATTTTTTAACTCATTTGTATTTTTTTATTTTAATTAAAAAAATTTATATTCTTTTTTATGTAATTTCATTATTTTATTTATATTTTTTTTTAGTATTTTTTTTTGGTTTTTTAATTTTTTTGTTTTATTTAATTTTTTTTTGGTTTTTAATTTAATTTATTTTATTTTATCTATTTTTTTTATTTTATTTTTATTTTATTTTGATTATCATCATTATTTATTTGCTTTACGATTTTTGTTCTATTTTTTTTTATTTAGTTTGTTTCATATTAAATTAATTAGTATACTTACACACTGCAGTGCAAAGTAGTTTCATACAAATCACACATGCATACAGATGTATGTAAGTATGTATGAGCTATTTTTATAAAGTGTGATTACTCACAGGCCTATAATTGTGCTCGAATTTTCACTTGCAAATAGAACAATATTGCTTGCGAAAAATTTTGCTTTATAATCCCTTTATACATAGTAATATTTTAGAATGTTTCAAAAGAAATATTTATAATTAGTTTGAGGAAAATTAAATATGAGTGCAGGCGTTTGCTTACAGATATTTTTGTCTTCAAAGCTAGCAAATACCTCAATAAATTTATACCAGAATTTATGAATGACAAAATAATGCTAAAATACCATATAAAATTCTTTGTGAATGTAAGGCATTTAGCAACAAGCAAAGAGGTTTTATGAAATTTTTGTCATAGCTCATCTCTCATATTTATTCCTCTCCACCACTCCTCCATGATTTTGAAATTATAATATAAAGTTTTAAATTTAAATTTAACGTTTTCTTGATAAATTTGCGTGGTAATAAAGTTATACATTTTCGCAAATATTTGCTTTCTTCAATTTAAATTTACTATTATTTGCGTATATCATTACGTTTTAAATGCATAAAAATTTTCAAATATTTACATAGATTTGCATTAAAGTTTACATTTTCCTAAGCAACTTGATATAATGGTATTATGCCCTTCACTTCGGTCATTTGTGAGTAAAGTGCAAATACAATTTCTTTATAATATTTGCTTTGTGCTTATCGTTTAGTACTATTTATATGTAGAAGTACTTAGAATGCATGCATACATATATATATTGTACTTATCTTTCGTATAAATTAGCCTTCACCTATTTGGATTTTCCTTAGTAAAAATTGTGCTTCGGGCATACATATTTTCCTAACTACTGCAATGTTTGATTAGGCCTATTTAGTTTAAATTTTGTATTATTTTTACTTCATTTTATACTTGTATTGTACTTTATTATGTTTTATTATGTTTTATTTCATTTCATTTTTATTTTAATTCTTTATTAGTGATTTTCTTTTGTTTTATTCTGTTTTATTTGAACGTAATTCTTTTTATTGTGTTTATTTTAATTTTTTTTTTAATTTTTTTTGTTTTTAAATAATTTTATATTACTATATTTACTTTGTTTGCTATATTTTATTTTGTTTTACTTTAATTTATTTGATTTTATTTATTATATTTTATTTCATATCATACTATTTTATATTTTTTATTTATTTTTTAATTTAAACTCTATTTGATGTTTTGTTTCTATATTATTTGATTTTTTTTGTATGTTCTAATTGAATCTTTTTTTTATTTAATATAATTTTTTTTATTTTATATTTTTTTATTTTTTTTTTCTTATTCTCTATTTTCATATTTACTTTATGCCCATATTTTTTATTTTATTTTGTTTTTTAATTTTTTCTATTTTTTATATTTTTTCATTTAATTTTTTTCTTCTTTTTTCATATTTTATTTTATTTTACTTGATTTGATTGGGTTTAATTTATTATATTTTATTTAATTTCAATTAATTTTATATCTTTTATCTTTTTTATGTTTTGTTTATATTTTATTTTTGTATATTCTAATTTATCTTTTTTTAAATTTAATTTTATTTTGATTATTTTTTAATTTTTATTTTTATTTTATTTTTATTTTTTTCATATTTATTTGATGTCGATATTTTTTTATTTATTCAATTTTCTTTTAAATTTTTTCATTTATTTTTTATTTATGTTTTTTATATTGTTTTATTTTATTTTATTTTATTTTACTTTATTTATTTTTGTATAGTCCATGGTAGAATCAGAAAAAGGTGTGATCGATAGCCACTTCAAACACATAATTTTAACATAATTGGCAGTCTTATTGGAAGTGTTGCTCACTCTTAATATAATTCACTGAAAAAAACTAGGGAAATTGTACTAAAATTACTCCGCTTAAGTATTTCTTTATGAAAACCTACATAAGCATCACTATCTTTTGATTTTAAATTTACACTAAGCGTTATAAAATTTGTTTATTAAATTGAAAAATATTGAAAAGGATAAAAATTTTAAGAAAAAATAATTTCCAGGTAAATGAATTTCTACTATATTAGAAGTCTATGAGGACCTAATACGTTCTTTTTTGACTAACTAATTAAAAACACATTCGCTCATTTAATCAAGGCATCTTCAGCTGGAATTCGCAGTTAAAATTATTACAACTTAAAGTGAAAGTCCATTAACTTTTTTTCACGTTGATATGCTGGGACGGCCAGGGCTTTCATTATTTTCAATGTCTCTTCATGGCCTTGGAAACGCTCATATCATTCCGAAACTCTTCGTGCTTTGATTGCACAGCTTAAAAGCGAACTCTCCAAGCACGCGATATTTAAAAGTTCTCGATAGTTTTTTAACACACTTCATATTTCGTTTTTGATCGCAATTTTCGAATACGGTTTTAGCATCTAGAAAACGCCTCATATTTCTTCTGTTTTGTATCGTATGACGTGACCAATGGTCAAACGTAAATTTTTTTAAATGCCACAAGAAGAAACGGCAAAAAAAGTTGGGAAAATTCTGAATTCTGAAACTTCTGAAGATTTCGTGAATTTGTTAGCTTCATTTTGATTCGGAAGACTTTGAAGTCGATTTTGGAATATAAGACTTATTAGTAGAGCCTTTGCCCTCTTGGAATGAGCTGCTTTTTATGTGTACTATTTTAAAATTTATGCATAAACTGAAACAGAGTATGTTTCCATCAACAATACGTGGGTTGCTACTTAAATTTCTAGAAAGGAAAGTATTTTGTTTTCAGATACGGCTTTATTTCTTTCGGCAATATTCTCCACGGAAACTGGATTAGTAAATTTATAGCACTCCGTTTTGTTTCTCCGCAAAATGTGTTTCGAACTCCTCACAAATGCTTTTCCATCGTACATCTTAAAACTCGTTGTTCATAATCATACAGTGGCGGACAAAAGTCTACAAACACCTGCTGTTTTCGTTGAATTGAAAGTCCAAAAGGTTTATTGGAAAATGTAATGCTACAGTTTATTTCAATTACTTTCCCTTATCATAAAAACCCAACAGAAAATTTTTTTTAACATAAAATAGTAAAGCTATGCCAAAAAATTGTAAATCCAACAATGACAAGAGTCTACAAACACTACATACATAACTTATCTTAGCGCAAAAGCTTTGATTAATATCAGGTAACCTGATCTTTTTAGTATTTAGTTGGTCCACCGTTTGCACCAATAACAGCATGAAGCCGTCGTGGCATCGAAGCTACTAAATGTATCAATTCTGAGGGAGTGACTGTCCCAAGCTTCAATAAGACATTCTTTGAGTAATGCTGAGCTGAAAATCTAATTTTTTCTAATTTTTCGCTCTAAAATCTCCCAGACATGTTCAATAACATACAAATCTTGGCTTTGAGTTGGTGTGTGTAGTTGCCTTGGAGCACGATAAAGCAACCAATCCTTAACAATATGGGCCCTGTGCTTTGGATCGTTATCCTGTTGAAAGATCCAGCGCTAAGCTCCTAATTGTCCATCGAAGGCTTCAGATTAGCTTCCAACAATGACTTATATTTCATCCGATCCATATTACCCTCAATAAAAACAAACTTTCCGACTCCAGATGTCGCAACCGCCCCCCAAACCATTACTTATACATTGCTGCCACCATGCTTCACTGTTGGTACTATATTTTTGGCGTTAAGTGCAGTATTTTCCTTTCTCCAAACTTTTGCTCTTCCATCGTAGCCGAATATATTGAACTTCGACTCATTTGTAAACAGGACTTTTTGCCTAAAATTCATTCCCTTGTCTAAATGTGCTTTAGCAAACTCCAAGCGAAATTTACGATTTTTTTTTCTTCAGAAAAATGAGGCTTTTTACGTGGCGTTCTACTGTGGAAGCTGTTATCGTTTAGAGCTCTTCGAATTGTTCTTAAATGGACACACTTTCTTGATGAGTTTGCGATGTTTTCGACTAATTTTGTAGCAGTAACTTTATGATCATCATTCACTTCCTTCAGAATAAAGCTGATGTCTCTTCAAGTTAGCTTCTTCGGGCGGCCAACACGCGAATTTTTTTCGGTGGATTCATTTTTTTCAAAGTTTTTTTAAAATGGTCTGTACCTTTGGTGGATTCAAGATTAAATTTTTTTTGAAATTTCACCTCTTTTCTGGGCTGAATAACCAAGTTTCTTACGTCAATGGATTTTTCTTTTCGAGGAGACATCGTTGATGCTAATGTGTTTAAATCACAACTAAATTCAATACTAGCAAATTAGAAAACATAATTGAAAAAAAAAGTAAAAAAAGGGTAACTAACCGTCATAACAACACAGCATGTCGACTTAACTACTAGTAAATCCGTGGTGTATGTAGACTTTTGTCAAGGTGATTTTTGCGTTTTTTCATCATAATTATTTTATTTTATGTTAAAGAGTGGATTTGTTTTCATACATGTGATTAGAAAAGGATTTAAAATAAAACTGTATACCTACATTTTTCAGCAAAGTGATTGTACTTTCTACACAACGAATACAGGCGGTGTTTGTAGACTTTTGTCCGCCACTGTATGTATTATAACCGTTGAAGCAATTTTCATATGTTTATTATTCATGCTCTTTTAAAATAAAAATGTAGTAATAAAGATGACTCTAAAAATAATAATAATAATAATAAAATAGAAATAAGAATGCGGAAAAAGTGAGGTGAGGTGATCACACCTTGAAATAATTTCACCATGGTATAGTCCAATTGTTTTTTTTTAGTTATATTAAAATTTTATTTACATTAAAATTTTATTTATATTTTATTTTTTTAATTTTTATATCTTTTATTTTATTTTATATTCTTTTATTTTACTTTAACCAACCTGATGTTCTTGTGCTACTTAGGCACAAAATATTAAAGATTAATTTTTTTGGGGATTGAAGGATATTTTAATGCATGCAATAAGTTAATCGAAGAGAATTCTGTGATAAACGAACTTGCCAAAGTACTTATGCTTGAAGAGACTTTCGTCACCTCAGATGAAACTGTATCATGAAAAAAATTTCATAATTTTTTAGTACGCTAGTCGCCTTATGAGTTTGCTTCTTGGAACTCTTACAGTAAGTCTCATTCTGGTTTTAAGAATCTAGCATGGTATACCTGCTGCTATGAGTAGTACATATGTAAATCTGAGTGGGTATCTTTACACCAATCCACTCTTCAGCAAAATTCCTCCAAATGACGTACTGCTTTATTTTAATAATAATACACAGTGTGACAACATAGGCTTAAAAATAAAATTCTGACTACATTTTTCTAAAATCTTTCCTATTCGTTATAATTATTTCCAATTAATAAAAGTATTCATAAATATATGCATATGTATGTATGTATGTACTTCGTGTCTATGAACTTCGCGACGTGGCGTAATGGAATTATTACAGTAAAATAACCACATACATACATATGTATGTATGAATATTTCTAAATACATATCTACATAGAAAGAGGACAGTGGAATGAGCGAGAAAGTCAACGAAAATTAACAAAAAAATATTGTATCTACGTGTGTATGTTTGGGTGTATGGAAAAAAAAGACAGCAACGCCATATTGGAATGCGACTTGATTTTTCCAGGCTTTTTTCCATCAGCGTTAATGGTGTGCACACAAATACATACATATGGATGCATGTAGGTATATGTATCTTGTCGTTTTGCTATTTCTTGTTAATTTTTTTTCGTTGCTAAAAGTACAAATTATGTGGTTGGCGTAAAGGTGAGTGTGAGTTTAAAGATTTACATGTATATAGATACATATGTACATATGTCTATATAGTATGTACATATGTATAGTTTTTAATTTGTATCTGCATATGTAATAGCAAATTTGTTTATTCACATTTATGATATGCGTACAATATGTACTAGATATGCACATATGTATGCACCTATATGTGTATGTATACATACTTACATGCATATACACACTACAAATATTTATTTACCATTTAGTCCATTGGTGTACCTCTTGGATTAATCCACTGTAGTGCCGTTTGGAACAACTCACATCTCGTTATGAGCTTGTTATTAGCCGATCATTGCTCGTGTTCTAACGATCGCAATTACTAGACGAATTTGCAATTGCGCAATAAATTTTACTAAGTCGGGTACTGAAATTGAGTCAGTTTCGTTTCGTTGGTGGCCACGAAGTAATTTGGCGGAGTAGTTTTCAAACAAATTTCCTGCAGATACTCTATGGTCCGCGTGGAGTATATATTTCACTCCTGCATGGAATACTCACTTTGTTTGCTGGGCATATTTGTTTGCGTTTTCATCTGCTTCTTAAGCAAATCATTAGTCAGACGCACGAAACTGAACAGAGCAGACGGCGATTAAACTGAGTAAACGCTGATCTGTCTGACTTTCTGTCAGTTAGTCAGTTAGTCCGGCAAATAGACTCATTTTGTTTTTGTTGCTGTTATAAAACTATTTTTCTTCTTTCTCTAGACTTAATATGCTATACTTGTACAAACATACATACATACATTTGTACATACATACATTTATTCATACATACTTATATGTGTGTATGAATCTGAATTTGTTGTATTCAACATCGTTTTGTGCGAGTGCTAATGCCATTTTCTGCTATACTATATGCATATACATATATACAGACATACATATGTATGTACAATATAAATTTCATATAATCATTCGCCATTTTGTTTTTGTCTTCGCTTTTTTTTAATTTTTTTTTTTTTTGGTTGAATATTTTTTCCATTGCCGACTGTTGTTCTCACTCTTTGACTGGCAAAACCGACAGTTTGTGGTTGTTCTTATTGTTGTATAAAATAAATGTATGATATGTGTACATATGTACATATGAACGCAACGGTTGTGGTGGCGGTGACAATGACATCGTCATCAACCACTTCACGGTATCTACACCATTTTTATGGCCGCACCAATAGTCCATCCAACCTCGACCAGCCATCGGGCTCACACGTTTTAGTGCTCCATTAAAGATGGACAATGAGTTGGGCATAAAGCTGGTACTGCTGCAGCTGGAGTTGGAGCTGGTTGAGAGTGGTGCGGTGTGTGAGCAGGCTATTTGGTTGGCGGGTTGGCTGGCTCACTAGCTGACTAGCTGAAGTACCGTTTGTACGTTGGATTTGTTTAAGTAGTAGAGAATATTGCATTGCATCTGTAAAGTCAAACAAGCAGCATTCTATATGCATATGTACATATAATCTATAGGATTTTTTTTTAGATTTCATTTATCTCTGTGGGTTAAGTTTGGGTATGAAATTGGCGTATTTCTTTAATCATATTTTTTCTCTTACGAGTTTACCAGAATTCTATATTTATTCAGCTTAGGGAAGTTTTGATTTTTTTTAAAATGAAATCGTGGATTAAGAAAGAAAGGAGAAATATAAGAATAGAATTTTTAATTAAACATTCTTTAAAACTGTGTGAAATTATTAATTTTTTTAATTTCTTTCCGCTTCGGTTGTGTGCTAGAACATTTTCGAAGAGCCCGAGCTTTAGAGCATCGACTAATTCGCCCTACAAGCTCGATCATTTGAAAATGACTTTCTTATTATTTTTCCTGTAATTTTAATTTTTTCTTTGAAATGCAAAAGAACTTCCTAGAAGGAAAATAAATTACATCATCACATTCTTACTAATTTTTTTTCTCTTTTCATTTATGTGCTTATTTTTACAATTATTTATATATTTTTATATTAACATTGACCCGAAGTATGTAAGTACCAGAAGGAGAAGAGATAGACCCATCAATAGACGAGCTGAGTTGATTTAACCATGGCCGCCTGTCTTAACTGGTCCCTCAGTTTTTGAAATATTTCAACCAAACTTGGTCGGCAGATGCACCTGTATTTTTAAACGATCATTTATCGGAAGCCCAATCGGACAACTTTAGTATATATGCGACCGATTTTTCAGATTTGAAATTTTGGGTGATAAATTCGTCAAAAAAACTTCAAAAGAACGTAGAATTTATTTATTATTTAATATAATAAATTACATAGGCAATTTGAAATTTGGCAAAATTCATTTTTTTCTTTAACACAGTTCCCTTTAAGGGTGATACGTTGATTATAGCGACCCTCCAACTTTTCGATCCTTTTTTTGTAGTACGATTTGTCCTTTGCTTCAAAATGAGTGTCAGTTTCGGCGATCACCTCTTTATTCGACGAAACTTTCTTCCCAGCGAGCATTCTTTTGACGTCTGATTGCAGGAAATAGTCGCTGGGGACTAGATCTGGAGGATACGGTGGATGCGGAAGCAATTGGATGGATTTTTTGCCATCGATTTCACTGACTGACACGGTGCGCTGTCTTGGTGAAACAACACTTTTTTCTTCAAATGCGACCATTTTTGGCGATTTCGTCCTTCAAACGGCCTAATAACGCTATGTAATAGTCGCTGTCCTTCCTTTTTCAAGGTAGCCAATGAAAATATTCCATGCGCATCCGCAAATACAATACAGATGTCTATTGCGTTTTTCCACGCTTTGGAGCGGGTTCATCGTGTGTAGTCCACTCCAAAGACTGTCGATTAAACTGCGAAGTGAAGTGATGGAGCCATGTTTCATCCATTGTCACATATCGCTGTAAATCTCAGGCTTTTTACGCTTGAACATCTCCAAACACTGCTCCGAATCATCAACTTGTCGTTGGTTTCGGTCAAAAGTGAGCTCGCGTGGCACCCACTTTGCACAGAGCTTTCTCATACCCAAATATTCATGAATAATATGATGTACACGTTCAGTTGATATCTTTAGAGTGCCTGCTATTTCATTCAATTTCCATTTACTGTCATTCATTTGTGGTTTTTTTTTTTGATGTTTTCGTCGGTAGCAACCTCTTTTGGGGGTCCATTCCGTTCACCGTCTTCGGTGTTTATTTCATCACATCTAAACTTAGCATAACAATCCTTGGTGGTGTCCGGAACCTCGTCACCAAGCCAAGCTTTTGCTTCAACTGCATTTTTCTTCTTCAAAAAGCAATATTTTATCAACACGCGAAATAAATTTTTTTTTTTACAACAGCAAAAGTTGCTTCATTCAAAATGCTATAATTCCCAAACTAATAATCCGAGAGCTGCCAAATTATAACACACATCTTTTGAAGGTTTGGGCTAACTAAAAATCATATGGATTTAATCCTCTCTAATTCCATCTCTGTGTCTGGCTGGGGATTTTCCAATTTTCCCGTTATATAATAAATTACATATTGGTTCTGAAAATCATCGAATGATATGTTCAGATGAAAGGTTTTGGGTACAAAATCCGTCAAAAAAATCATTTAAAAGTGTAGAATTTGGTATTTTACAGATATATGGTAGTTCAAGTTTATATTGACACAGAAAATCATCGAAATCGAATTTTGCAATTTGCAATAAATTTGATATGTTCATGAAAGATAACCTTTTTTCTTGTTGGATTTAATTTTAAAAATTTATTTATTTAATTTAGTTTTTTTTTATTAATTTCCATCGTTTTATTAGTTCTTTTTTTTTAAATTTTTTATTATTAATATAATTTTTTTTTTGTTGACGACTAATATCCATTTACTTAGACAATATCTAACTATTATAAGTATAATAATTAACAAAAGCTAAAATACAGTATGGAAAATCAACAACAGTAAACGTCAACCAACAAAACCCCCAACAATCGGTGCTTAAAGCTTTGACAGTTCGTTTATTCGCTTCGCTTTGTCTCGGCTTTGTTCTATTACCAACGCCTCCGGCTACGCTCTTACCGATCCCATTGACTTAAAGTACAAATATTTGTAGGCTTTATTGTACTCGCTTATACATGCATACATACATATGCAAATATGTACATATGGAAATTTTTGCAAAAAATAATTGTTTTTTC
Source organism: Neoceratitis asiatica (assembly GCA_030068015.2). Lineage (NCBI taxonomy): Eukaryota > Metazoa > Arthropoda > Insecta > Diptera > Tephritidae > Neoceratitis > Neoceratitis asiatica. Next base: position 34,470,970 of record CM061525.1, on the reverse strand, counting down.
TTTCTTCATAATGCTGACTTCATTTTTTTTTCTTAAATACTAGTATGTATATACATATATATTTACATACGTTGTCTGTTACTCTTTGGTTATAATTTTTAATCATTTTCATTTGCATGCAACTGACTGAAGTGCTGTACATTCATTAGTACAAATGTACCTACGTATATACGCTCGTAGGCATCTCTCTTATTCGCGGCCGCACTTAGCTTTGTAGGCAATGTGTTCTTATGTATTCATTCATTTAGAAAAAATTATTTATTTTTTATATATACCTAAACGTATGTACATATATACTTTCACATATATATGTGAACATGTGAAGCATTTGCATTGAAGAACCAATTAAAAGTCATTCTAAAGCGGCTATTTTGTAGTCTAGTTACATTGTAATTGTTTTTTTTTTGTTGCAAATTTGCAAATTTGCTTCAATCACCCTTTGCTACCCATGAACAACTTTACATATATTTTTGTACAATATTCCATGATCTTATATGTTTGTTGAATATACTTTTTTCTTCTTTATATATACATAGACCTGATGACTATCATAAGTATTCAACGGCTGATATTAGACCATATTTTATCCTTTGTTCTGTTCAAATTTTTTGGAATTTTTATTTTTTTAAAAACTCGTTTTCTAAAGTTATTTCATTAAAAGGAAAAAAATAAAAATATTTTGATATGTTTTTTTTTTAAATCAATTGCAACCAAGTTACTCATACGCACCGTCAAACGGCTGTCTTGTCTAAAACTAACAGAAAAAATAACTGCATTTTATATTAGTCCCTCTACCTTTGGTATTTTTGGAGATAACTTCAGGAGTAAGGAAAACTGAGTTTGGGTGTTATTAGATAATCGACTGATATTTTTATTACAGAAGTTCTCTTCAAATGAGGACTTAACAGGCCAGTTGAAAAGTACCCTGCCTGACACATAGATGGCGCTACTAGAATTAATTAATTAATGATTTTTATTTAGCCCTAAGCTTAAAAAAACGCGTGAAGCAACTTTTTTCATTGTAAAAAAATGGATAAAAAAGAATTTCGCATGTTGACAGGAATAAATACTGTTGAAGCAAAAACTTGGCTTGATGAGGAGTTTCCGTACACTGCCCCAGGTAAATTAATTATAAAAGATTGGTATGCTAAGCTTAGACGTGGTGAAATAAGCACCGAAGACGGTGAACACAATGGATGCTAAAAAGAGACGAAAAATTCAAAAAAAAAACCACAAAATGATTTGAATTACCGTAAATTGAAATTGAAAGAAATAGCAGACACCCTAAAGGTATCAACTGTACGTGTACATCATATCATTCATGAATATTTGGTTATAAAAAAGGTCTGTGCAAAGTGGGTGCCCCGCGAGCTCAATTTTGGACCAAAAACAACGACGAGTTGATGATTCGGAGCACTGTTTAGAGATGTTCAAGCGTAATAAACCCAAGTTTTTGCCTCGATATGTTACTACACACGATTAACCCACTCCAAAGCGTGAAAAAACGCAGCAGTCGGCTGGAGAGCTTATGACGTCTGAATTTTGGTATGCGCATGGAATAATTTTCATTGACTATTTTAAAAAAGGAAGCATCAACTACAGTCGCTACATTGCGTTCTTGGGCCATTTTAAGGACGAAATCGCCTAAAAACGGCCGCATCTGAATATAAAAAAAGTTCTATTTCACCAAGACAATGCACATTGTCACAAGTCGGTGAAATCGATAGTAAAAATCCATGAACTGGGCTTCGAGTTTCTTCCGCATCCAGTGTATGCTTCAGATATAGCCCCAGCGACTATTTTCTGTTCCCAGATTTCAAAAGAATGCTCGCTGGAAAGAAATTTTTGTCGAATGTAGAGGCGATCGCCGCAACTGAGGCCATTTTGAAGCAATGGACAAGTAGTACTACTAAAATAGTATCGAAAGGTTGAGGGTCGGTATAATCCCTTGAAGGGATTAAAAAAATGAGTTTTGCCCAAAAAAATATGTTTTCTATGGTGGGCCGGTGGCTTTTGAATTGACCTGTTAAGTCCAATTATATGGAAAGTGGGCATGTTTGTATTACCATGCACATGGTGGTTAGACCCATCAGTATAGATAGAAGTATTATCGATGCCCTCGCTCTCGGCCTATCTTTCCCTGCTCGGAAAGGAGTTTTTTTAATTTTCTCAATTAAAATTTAAAGATTAAAAATGAAAAAAGAAAAATTAATAATTAAAAATTAAAAATTAAAAATTAAAAATTAAAAATTAAAAATTAAAAATTAAAAATTAAAAATTAAAATTTAAAGATTAAAAATGAAAAATTAATAATTAAAAATTAAAAATTCAAAATTCAAAATTCAAAATTCAAAATTCAAAATTCAAAATTCAAAATTCAAAATTCAAAATTCAAAATTAAAAATTAAAAATTAAAAATTAAAAATTAAAAATTAAAAATTAAAAATTCAAAATTCAAAATTCAAAATTCAAAATTCAAAATTCAAAATTCAAAATTAAAAATTAAAAATTAAAAATTAAAAATTACAAATTAAAAATTAAAAACTAAAAATTAAAAAATAAAAATTAAAATTTAAAAATTAAAAATTAAAAATTAAAATTTAAAAGATTATTATTAAAAATTAAAAATTAAAAATTAAAAATTAAAAATTAAAAATTAAAAATTAAAAATTAAAAATTAAACGTTAAAAATTAAAAATTAAAATTTAAAATTTAAAATTAAAAATTAAAAATTAAAAATTAAAAATTAAAAATTAAAAATTAAAAATTAAAAATTAATAATTAAAAATTAAAATATAAAAATTAAAACTTAAATAATGAAATTAAAAATTAAAAATTAATTATTAAAAATTAAAAATTATAAATTATAAATTAAAAATTATAAATTATAAATTATAAATTATAAATTATAAATTAAAGATTAAAAAATTAAAGATTAAAAATTAAAAAATTAATAATTAAAATATAAAGATTATAATTTATAAATAAAAATAGAAAAATAAAATTTAAATTAGATCACTAATATAGATACATAATATACAATCATTACCATTAAATTCTGAAATACACTAATCCACTAAGATTAACATTACGGTAATAATCGTGTTTGCTATGCTTAAATAAAAGAAATAAAAGAAAAGAAATAAAAATTAAAAAATTATTTCAAAAGTTTCTCACCAAAACATTTCAATTAGATAAGCTTATCCAAATGTGCGAAAAAGAAAATAAATCTAATAACCCTATCGGTAAACAACCACCGCCCCACCAACCACCTTCTTCAACGTCAGCGAGAACAATGTACGAGTGAGAGTATTCGTATGTTCTTTTCAATTTAGTGCCGCTGTTTATAGCTTTGGTTACTTGCCGAGCAGCTTGCTGCTATTCCGTTGCCGCTGCTGTTAGTAATTCAAATCCAAAATATACAATTTTGTAGTTGCTTTTGCTGAACTTCTGATACTTGTGTGGCTTTTAACCGTTTCGTTGTCATCGCTGTCGTCGTCGTCGTCATCGTCGTCATCGTCATCGTAGTGATTATCGTTGTCGTTGTTGTTGTTGTTGGCGTTTCGTTATCGTATCGCACACAAATATCGTTCAACTTTCAGCGCCAACTGTGTCCCACTGGCTGCGGTCATAATGCCGTATCGTCCCATATCACTTCCACTTTGGTCATTTCATATGGTTCCTGTTATTGTTTTTGCTGTTGTTGCTGTTGCTATTTCACCTTTAGTTTTTGCAAAATTGCCTCTGCTGTTGTTTTAGAGGGTTTGCTGGCTGTGCGCACACACCGCACTCCGCACTCTACACAGCGGCACACATTCAACGTTAATCGTCGCATTGTGAGCGACCGACGCTGCTGCTGCCTAGCTGCAAATGCGTTTTGGGTTTTCTGTTGCTGTTGCTTACACAAAATCACATCTCTCTTCAACTTTTTAGTCTCAACTCGCGTGCGCTACAATAATAATGTATCTGCGAGTAGTACCACGCGATTCTCCACAGAGCAAAGCGCCAACGAGTAGAGCAGCAGCTCAGCAGTAGCAAAGGCAGAAAAGTTAAAGGGACAGTCAGTCATACATACATACATACTTCTGTATGTGCATGTATGTGCTTAAAGGCAAAAACAAGCAAACACTCATGTGCGGAGGCAGTGATATTAGTGCATAAATATTGACAAACAATATGCGAATGTTTAACTCGCGAGTGTAAGTTGTTGTTTTTGTTTTTTTTTCTGTTTTTTCTGTTCAAATACATATCAACATACGAGTGCATACATACATACATTCATGTAGCTGATATTGTATACATTATTGAATATTATTAACTGAAGTAAATGAAGAAAATAAATAATGGATGATAAGCAAAGCGTAAAAAAGTAAAGCAAGCGAATAGCAATGAATGCTTAAAACAAACAGTGAAATAGAATAGATAGATAATAAATTGTGGTAAAAGCAATAAAGCAATCAATTCAAGAGCGAAAAGTGGCAACAAAGTGTATGACAAGAAAAGCTAATTGCAAAAAAAAAAGAAACAAAAAAAAATTAAATATATTAAAATAAAATAAAATAAAATAAAATAAAATATAAAAAATTAAAATAAATTGAAAGGAAAAATAAAAATAAAAAGTAGGACAAAATCAAAAAAAAAAAAAATTAAATATAAAAAAATTATAATAAAAAGATTAAAAAAATATTTAAAAATAAAAAAATATCACATTAAAAATTCAACAAAAGCTGAATTAAAAAGTGAATGACAAAAAGGTAAAAGTGATATTTAGTTGGCAGATAAAAACTAGAAAGAATTTTGACTGTGCTAATACAAAAGCAACAATAATAGCGCTGCTATTAAAGTGTTGAATTTAAAGTAGCGAAGAAATAGAGAATGTGAAATACATCGTAGATAATGAAATGCGTAGATCGCGAATTTCATTAAGCACATACAAACAGACATATGAATGTATATATATACGTCTATTAATATTTACAACTATATATGTATGTATTTATGTGTATATTATTCGACAGATATTTAATTTTTAGGAATTAAATTTCGATTTCTTTTCTTATTTATAATTTTTAATCTTCATTTTAGCGTTTATATTTCGATTTCATCTTAAATTTGATTTTTTCTTTATTTTTTTACTGCTTGATTTAATTTAATTTTTTTAAATTTTTTTTTAACTTTTTTTTGTGTCTTTATACATATTAATGTTTATTTTTGTATTTTTTTTTGCTTTGCTTTTATTCTTATTTTATTTTATTTATTTATTTAAATTTTTTTAACGCACAATTATATTCGTTTACATTTTTTACTAAATTATCGTCTGTTGTCGTGCTCAATAGACAAAGATTTAAATTTTTTTTTATTATTTATTTTCTACATATGCAAAGCAAGTATATATACAGTCATATTTTTTTAGAAAAGAACGATTTTCTTTAGTATTCTCTAAAATTAAGTACTTTTCTATCCTTTTCTTTTATTATTATTTTTTTTAATAATTTTTATTTATAATTTTTTACACCTGGTTAAATATTTTCTGTATTTTTCACTCGTTAATTTTTTAATAATTTTTTTTTTAATTTTATTTATTTTTAATTTTTTTTTTTTATTAAAAATCATAAAAAAGAACAATTTACAAATTTTATTTATTGATTTGTTTTGTTAAGCTAGAACCACGATTAGTTTCTAATTATTATACCAAATTATGTGGCTATGGAAAGTTAAAAAAACAAAACAAAATTAGAAAAAAGCAACAGAAAAAATATTTTAAAATTTGAAAAACATAAAAAAATATAATAATTCTTAATGCAGTGAAAATCGTATAATTAAACTACTATTTCAGCGATAATTTCTTCAAAATTTCAGCAGTTATACAAAGCATACATTTTACAATAATATACAATATCCACTAAGTATGTATGCATAGGTTATCTCTTAATAGAAAAATTTTTCAGTCTTATTTTTCCTCAAAAATTAAAATTTCAATAAAATTCTTACATTTTATCAGCACAACGAATAAAAATTTCTCACTTTAATGCAAAAATTAGGTATGTAGAAATATATATAACTGACAGCAAAACAGTTTAAAATTAACACAAAAAATGTGTACATATATACATACATATGTATGTGCATTAAAATGCAATCTTGCCTAAGCAACTTTTGTCTCATTTTCACCAATTACTCAAAAAAGCAAAAGAAAAAAATCTGCAAAACTATCTACCTATAAATAAAACTAAAGTAGCGATACACACATATGTATATACTCATATATACGCACCTAATTAAATATTTCAAACGCTTTAAGAAAAATTTTATATGTACACAGGACCATACCTACATATGTATAACTTTTTATAAACATTTTTCATGTACATATGTGCCCAAAGCAAAGTTTTCAAATTAATACATACATACGTACATATGTACATTTGTATGTACATTTAAATACAACACAATTAAAATACACTGCCCGCCGCCCCCACTGTCACAACCTCTTGAAAATACCAACGCCTGCAGAACGCTATTGTTTTTGGTATTGTTGTTGTGTTGGTTTTTGTTTTGTTGTTGTTGTTTTGCAAATGCTTCCTCTTCAACCACAAACATATGCGCACTCTCATTCTTATGCTCAGTAGAGGCCCCCAAAAAGGCCGTCGTATCGTGTGTTGGCTCAAATGCAATACGCTGCTGCACTGCTCTCTCACACTACATTGTACATATGTATGTACGTACATGTATGTAAGCCGCTACCATGCAATTTTTTAATGTTGTGCACAGAGTGAGTGCCAAGTGTTGTTTGCAGATTTGTCTGTTTTTTGCACTGCTTACTTGCACATCATCCCCTCGGTCGCATACATATATATGTATGTATGCATATACGTACGTTTGTATCTTTGCAGTGCAAAATGTTACAAATTTACATATACATACAAGTGTGTGTGTATACAGTCGCAAGCGATTGGCACTCATATGAATTTTTTCATTTTATTTTTTCCGTCCGTACTTGATTTGGTTTTAAGACTGTCCGCAGTGTCGTTGTTGTTCGCTGTTGGTTGTTTTCTTTTTGTTTTTGCCTTTGTATTATCATTTTTTCTTCTATTATTTTTGCTACATTTTATTTTTGCCCGCATTCAGTCGCCGCATCAAACAACAACATTTCTGCCTATAAACATATGTACATACATACATATGTACATACTGTACTTTTCCCACTTGGATATATTTGAATTAGCGCTTCCATATCGCATGTGTGAGTGTGTGCGATATATGTTACTTATAACGCCCAATCTCAGCTCTACCATGCCAATACCCCTTCAACTGTCTTACCTCTTTTGTAGCCCCCCCTCCCCCCCTCCCTCTCCTTCTCACACAGTCATTGTGATTTTTGTCATTTTGTTTCCATTTATTTTATACATTTTTTTCGTGTAGTTTTTTTTTTTTTTTGTTTGCTCCACACTTTACTCGCCAGTTCCGCAATTCACTTGCTCCCACTTTTGCACAAAGCTTCCACTGCACACGTTTGCTTGCTCCCTACCTCGTTTTACTCACATTTTACCCACCATAACGCCCGCCTTTAGCGCCTGGTCGCTCCTCTTGTCTTCATAGTGGCATTTTATTTGCCTGACAGTCAGTCCGTCGGTTGGTCGGTTGTTCGGTCGATTGAATTTTTTATATTTTTTATTATAATTTTTTTTTTGTGTATTTTTTCATGTTTGCTGTTTGTATGTATTCATTCCATCTTACCTCATAAATACATGCGCGCATATTTTCAAGTACTGCTACTGCTGCTGCTGCTGTGCCTCCATCCTCCATCCGCCATCCACCATCCTCCACCTTCACCTCAACCCGATTTTTGCTTCGTGCTACTCTATATGTTGTGAACATTCAGGTTATCTCTATGTATACCGCGCTATGTGCAGGCATATAAATGTGATTATGTATATTTTATAAATACATAACTACATACATACCTACCTAGTAGGTATGTATGTATGTACATACAAGCATTTGCACCAATTTGCTCTGTATACCATCGTTTTAATCTCGACATATTTCTTTTTCACTTTTACATTTAGTTTATATTTATTCTGCATATTTTGTATTATACCCTTCATTTATTCTTCGGTTATTTTCTTACTACCCACTCATGTTCATATGTATGTATGTATATACATATTTACACGCCCATACCGTTTTCTCTTCAATTCGATTTCAGTTTGTTACATTATGTTCTTTTTTCCATTCTCTTCCGCGGTTTTTGTTTTTGTACAACCAACATACAATTCGTCGTTAACTTCTTGTGTTTGGTAAAAATCGTCAAGTTCTGTTCCATCGACTAAACAAATTACATATTCTCATCTTTCATTAATTCTGTTGTTGTTGTTGTTATTGTTGTTGTTGTTGTTGTTGTTGTTGTAGTTTTATTGTCGTTATAATAAATATATCGATTAGTTAGCTAAGGAGTTTTCACAATGGTGATTGTGTATGTCAACGATTTTACCATTATTCAACTCGAAGTCCCATTCAAAAGCGTTTCCAAACCTCTTATGCCACTGTTCCAAGTACCATTAGTAATTCACTCGAATTTCCATTTAAAATCTATTCCAAATCTCTTATGCCACTATCCCAAGTACCGTTAGTTATTCACTCTCTGATGAGATATTCCTGCCTTAAAATAGTTATTGCCAACTACACATTGGAACAACGTTTGAAATAATCGCCCGAATTATCGATATCGAAAGCAGCTCGAAAGTGACAAACGAACTTTCAGTCGGTATTTTGTATGACGTGCTTTGCACTAGTATCAGAAATGTTAACGCAAACTTTTCGGGAAAGAGCGATTTTCCCATGAAATGGATCAAATTCGAGCCGAAGACCTTATGAAGGTTAATATCGTGCAAAGCAATTCTACGATGGATATATTAAAGATCTAATACAACTCGTGCGGACGGCGTACTACCATTCGGAAGGCCTGGGTTCGAATCCAGGCTCGAACAACATCCAAAATTATAGAAAATTCATTTTTCGAGTTGCTTTTGCACTTCGGCCGTGAATGACAAACCTCCGAATATATTCCGTTCGGAGGCGGCTTAAAATAAACGGATAGTTCCATCTATTTATTCAGCTAAAAATCGCATCATAGATTCTCCAAAAGAAAGCACCCTTAAAGCAATTCTGCTTCACAACGGCTTTTTGTATGCTTCCATTTCTAAACGTCATTTCGCACACCTTTAAGGAAACCTGCGAGAGCTTGAATTTAGTACTTTGCAAAGCAAAATTTGAAGATCTTGGTTGGAAAGTGCGTGGTGATTTAAAAATTTTGTTCATATAGCTCGGGCAACAGTCTGGGTTTACCGAATTTCATTGCTTTTGTTGTATATGCAGTAGTAGACACCGAACAAATCATTGGGCCAAAATGTGTGGGCCTCCGAGGGGGCTTATCGTTGACGAAAATGACGTTCTGCAGAAAGCTATATTGCCTCCTCATAAGGCTCTTTTAAAAATTACTTCACATAAGCAAAGCTGATAATGATGAAGCAGTTTGTATCCGGATGTTTCTGCCGATTCCGGCGGATTTTGTCAAACTATCACGTTGAAAACTAACATTTTATGTTAACAAAATAACAAGTTATTTTGATTTGAAGAAGAAATGGAATTTCCGTAGAATACCGTTATATGATGCTTTTTTTTACTATTATAATGATAAAATCACTTCAAAAATGTTCCGAAAACTTGTTTTTGGTTTACAGAGAGAATGCTTTAAAAGAATGTGATTCCGTTGTTGAAATTTTGTACCTGGATCTGGTCGACCAACACTCCCCAAAAAGCCGTTAAACTCTGTAACTGGTAGAGCAACTCAGGCCTGCAAAATGTCAGCTGGCTACTCAAAGAAGCTCGATGTTTGGGTGTCACAAGGATTAAATAATTACCAGCAATGAAAGGCTTCCCGAACATGACAAAATGGAACCATTTGTAAAGCGACACATCACGTGCGTTGAAATCAGGTTAAATATGAGAATACAAAACGAAAAAAACTATGGTAAAAGGGTGGGGAACCTACACAAACGACTATGATGCTGAAGCAGAAAAGATGTTGCGTCTCATCATGACAACACCTCGCCTCGGAGCTTGGTTGGGACTACTAATTATTTTAGTCTTTGCAAAACTGTCTTGAGAACCGCTGAAAATAATTTATCCAACTCCTCGCCGGTAAACCACAGAAGTTCTACACTGATGGAATTATGAAGCTACCATAGATGATAGTAATGTGGAATACTATGGTTTTGGTCACGGCATTTTTGTGTGGCATTAATAATCGAAAACAATGTTGCCAATTAATTTGGCTGGCTCAGCTGTTTTATACGGATATGGTTATGGCACTTTCAATTTAACCTTTATGCTTCTGTTTAGTTCCATTATAGTTTCGTTTTTTTTTTTAATGTTTTTCAATAGTATGCACATCTCGAAGAGTCGAAATTCGCAATAGGGCCACTTCTTAACGAAAATATATCACGATACCAGAAGGAAATTCATTCGATTTTCACTTATGATCTGAGTCAATGATCGAAAATAGCTTATAACAGGGACTATATGTAGTATAATTTCAAAAATTTCCATGAAGTTTTTGGTAAAAAAGATGTTCTAACATTTTCTGGAATACTTCATGACCATAGTATTACAGAATTTTAGGGTTCTTCTCTTGAAATATGCAACCACCGTTGAACTAATGAAGTGACAGAACTTCAGTTATGGTGCTTAGTGCCTCTCATTATTAGTTTGGCTGGTATTCAGTTTCTCGTCTGTATAACTTTTTAGGAAACAATTTTTTTTTTTTAACGATTTTGACTTCTCGAATAGTTAACAACGAGCGAGTATACGAACATTAGAAGGTGATAAATATTTCCTAAATTTGCGGATACTTGAATAATCGATTGATCGAAGATCAGGAGATGTGCATTACATATCGGTATTCCTCTACAAAATTTTTATGCTTTTTACTGCTTTTTATTAAAAATTTAAAAATAATCAGCAGGACCTTGACTTTCTAATACAAATATTAAGAGTAAAGATGCTTTGGTAATACATGGGGGGACTTCAGGAAGGCAGCTTTCCTCATCTTGCTCAAAAATTAGAACGCATAAAAACGTTTTCAAGTCATTTTCACTGTGCTTGGTATATTATCTCATCTCTTATCGAGCTTTATTAGTTGTAAACAGCGTAAAATAAAATATTTCTTAGGCAATTATGCTGAACTAATTTTTTTTATTAAATCTTTTTCTTTTTTTCGTGTAGTGGTAGTACTAGTTTCTCTAATTTACTTACTCGTTATATACATAGTTAGTGTATTCTGCACTTGAACATAAGCTAAAGTTTAGCAGCAAATAAGCAAAACAAACGAGTAACGAGCGTATGGATGTATGTGTGTATGTGTGTATGTGATATCTACTCGTATATGACTATTAAACGGTTCGTCTATAGATTTCAATCATTGAAATTAGCGTTGAATTTCAACCGGAACGAGTTGTTGAGTGGCAGTTCGACTAAGTGGCTAACTGAATTAGGTGTAGATACGCTAGAGAGTGTAATGAGAAATAAAAACTGGAGAACAATTACATACATACATACATACATACATACATACATGTACATACATACGTGTGGAATCAAAAAGTAAGCAAAATAAGTTACTAAAAGCAGAAATAATATAAACGAAGAAACAGCAGTTAGTTAGTTAGTTAGAAAGTCAGTTTGAGAAATATACATACATATGTACACTCTATGTAGTGTAGATGGCGATTGTCGAGTGCTTGCTCAAGCGGAGGAAAAAAACTCTGAATAAGACACCAAATAAATCTCAGTGTAAAAGATGTATGCTTGCTGCTGCTTCAGCAAAAAGAGTACAATCATAGATATACAGTCGAAAGCATAATTTACTACTGAACTGAATTGAACAGATAAAGATAGCGAGTTTGTATGTATATAGTAAGTAGGTGAAGAACGAAATAAACGATGAAGAAGTTCTCTTCTTGCACTCCAACGCACCCGGCAACGCAATCCACCGATAACAAGTTTTTGATGGGCAATACGTTGACAATTTCGCGTTCAACTCTGCTTTGACTGTGCACATGCTCACCTCACCCCATCCCAAAAAAAAAAAAAAAATCCATCATCGTCGTGTTGTGTTTACAGTAGTGAGCAAAGAAAATGCAGTCTCAATATGTAATATTTGTTCTATGAAGTTTTGCGTTTTAAAAATTAAAAATTAAAAAATAAAAATAAATAAATAAAAGAGTAAAAACTAAATAAAAATTCAAAGGTTAATAATTATAAAAAATCAATAAACGTTTAAAATTAAATAAAAATTAAAAACTAAATAAAAATTAATTTAAAAAAAAATTATAAAATAATATGAAAAAGTAAAAATAAATAAGTGAAATAAAAAAAATAAAACTAAAAATGAAAAAGGAATAAAGTACAAAATTTAAAGAGAAAATAACTTAATGAAAAAAAATTAATTAAACAAAAATAAAAAATTTTAATACAAAAATCTTAATTTAAATTATGATGTAAAAATGTAAAATAAATAAAATAAAAAATAAAAAATAAAAAATAGACAATAAAAAAGAAACAACAAAATCAGAAAAAAAAGCAAATAATAGTAATAAATAATAATAAAAAAATAAAACAAAATGTAAAAAAATAATAAAAATGTAAAAATAATAATAGTAAAATAGTAAAAAAATAATAATAAAAAAGTAAAAATTATAATAAAAAATAAAAAATAAAATAATGGAATTAAAATAAAAAGGAGTAAAAAAAATATAACGAAGTAAAAAATAATAATAATAATAAAAGAGTAAAGTTAAAAGTTATAAAAAAATTAAAGAATAATAAAGCAAAAATAAAAATAAAAACAGAAATAAAATAAATTAAATAAATAAATACAAATAAATATCACAAAAAATTATCATAATAATAAAAGTAAAAAATAAATAATAAAGTTAAAAAGAGGATAAATCCAAACAAAAAGTAAAGGAAATAAAAATCAAAAATAAATTTTAAAACGAAATTATAAAACTAAAAATTAAAAGAATTATAAAAGTTTTAAAAATAAAATTAAAAATATAATAAAAATTAAAATAGTAAGAAATAGATTAATTTAATTGAATTAAATTAATAATTTTATTATTATAAGATAAAAACAAACAAAAAGTATTTTAACTAAAAATTAAAATTTTTAGAAAGTAATTAAAAAATTAAAAACTAAAAAAAATTTATTTAATTAAAAGTGAAATAAAAAAGTTAAAATTAAATATAAAACTAAAATTAATAATACAAGATAATAATTAATAATAAAAATAAAAATAATTATATAAATATGATAAAAACTAATAAAAAAATAAATAAAAAATTTAAAAAAATTAGAATTTAAAAAATTAAAATTAAAAAATTATAAAAGTTTTAAAAATGAAATAATAATATAATAAAAATTAAGACAGAGGGGGCTGCTTTAGTTGAAATGAATAAAATTATTTGTTTTGTATATTTCACTAATTTATTTATCAAAAAATATCTATCTTTAATGTAATTTCGAGTAACCAAGGGCTACCGAAAAGATTTTTCGTTTAATATACAAAATCTGTACTCCATTTGACATAACTGTCTGCGAATTATATTCTTCTACAGTAAATCCCTGTAGCAACAAAATATTTTTTTATTCCAAATTTTTTAGTTTTCTTTCTGTTTCACAATTTTACCAATCATCAATCTCATCTCAAACTTTACCTCAATACGCATAGTTTTTATGCCCATTTATTTTATTTTCCTCATCACTTTGAAAAAGCTACTCCTCTCCACTACCCCGAGGCAACCATTCCACCCTCTCTATTTTGCGCTACAACAAGAACGCGTAACCGACGCTGCTGCAATGACGCGTCTTCGCTATCAGCACAACAACAACAAAACATCAAGTTTTAACTTTAAGCTGTTGGCAAGTGTCGTCGGCAAGTATGGGTTGCTTGGTTGGACGGTCAATCAGACAGTCGGTTGGGCGAGTCACGACCTGCTTGTTGGTTATCGGTTATCGGCAGAATTGCTCGTATTTCGTTTTAATACGCATAAATACATACCGACAGACTTACAATCTAAAACTATCCGACAACGCTTTGCTTCTGCTGATGAACGCGTATATACATACATACAAACAAATATTTATTTATTTCGCTTCGCTTTATTGTGAGTGCTTCGTCGCCTTTCGCTTTCTTCGATCATTAACAACAACTGAAAATAATTAAATATTTGATATTTTTGATTGTTGTACGTAACGTTGTTGTTGTATTGTATATTTAAAAAAAAAATTAAAAACGTTAAAAAATATTTTTCTTATTAATTTAACTGAGTAATAATTAATTAACAATTTTAAATGGGAGAAATGTTTCGGATGTCAAGTCAAGTTGATGAGAGACCTATATAATTTTATAACCTTACATACATATGTACATATGTATATGTATATGTTTACTGTATGAGTTTGCAGATAGGCAGTCAGTCGTTCATTTAATGTTGTGTTGATGGCCGTATTATTAGAAAATAGTTGTAGTTGTTAACGGTCTAATTGGTGCGTTTTGATTAACAGTTTAAATCTGTTAATAAAGTGAAAAATTTATTAGATTGTTAAATTTGATTAATGTGTAATTTTCAATACTCAAAATTAGACAAGTGAATGTTTGGTATAATTAATGATTAAAAAATTAAATTAAGAATAAATTCAAAAGGCAACAAATTGTGGTGGATTAATTAATAAAACGGGAAATTGAAAAAAAGAGATAATAAATATAATAATATAAAAATAAATTTATTTTAAAAAAAATAAAAAAAAAATAAAATAAAATTAAATTAAATTTAAAAAAAAATAAAAAAAATAAAAAAATAATGAAATAAAATGAAATGAAATGAAATAAAAAGAAAAAAAAAAAATAAAATAAAATTAAATTAAATTAAATAAAAAAGAAAAAAAGTAAAATAAACTAAAATAAAATGAAATGAAATGAAATGAAATAAAATAAAATAAAATGAAATGAAATGAAGTGAAATGAAATGAAATGAAATGAAATGAAATGAAATGAAACGAAACGAAATAAAATGAAATGAAATGAAATGAAATGAAATGAAATGAAATGAAATGAAATGAAATGAAATGAAATGAAATGAAATGAAATGAAATGAAATGAAATGAAATGAAATGAAATGAAATGAAATGAAATGAAATGAAATGAAATGAAATGAAATGAAATGAAATGAAATGAAATGAAATGAAATGAAATGAAATGAAATGAAATGAAATGAAATGAAATGAAATGAAATGAAATAAAATGAAAAAATTGAAATAAAATTAAATTAAATAAAATAGAATCTAAATAAAATAAAATAAAATAAAATAAAATCTAAATAAATAATAGAAAATAAAATAAGTTATAAAAAATTAAAAAATTAAATTAAATCTAAATAAAATAAAATAAAATTCAAATAAATTAAACCGCAAATTAAATTAAATTAAATTAAGTTAAATCAAATTAAATTAAATCAAGTTAAATTAAATTAAATTAAATTAAATAAATTAAATTAAATAAAATTGAATTAAATTAAATTAAGTTAAATTAAATTAAATTAAATTAAGTATATAAAAAAAATTAAATCAATTTAAATTGAATTAAATTAAGTTAAATTAAATTAAATTAAATCAATAAAAAAATTAAATTAAGTTAAATTAAATTAAATTAAATTAAATTATATTAAATATATTAAAAAAATAAATAAATTCATTTAAATTGAATTAAATTAAGTTAAATTAAATTAAATTAAATTAAATCAATAAAAAAATTAAATTAAATTAAAATAAATATATTAAAATAAAATAAAATGAAAGAAAATAAATTTTAAAAAATTTAAATAATTATAATAATAAATAAAATTGATTATATTAAACCATTAGTATATCATAACCCTATAAAATAAATACTTACAACTTTTGTGTGGTCGTATCTCTTTATTATAGAGTATTTTTCTATCTATTATCCAATTTTCAACGCTGTGTACGTATGCCCGTATGTATGTATGCATGCATGCATTTCTACCTCATTTTCGGTCAAACTTTATTTTGTTTCTTTTTTTGTTTTTTGGGAAAGAAATTTATTTTTAATTTGTAACTGATTCGATTTTGTTGCCTTTTGTTGTTACCACACTGTTATGACTCTGCCTAAACGTGTCACATTCACAGCGGTTGAATGACATTTAGTCATTATTGTGTTTAAAAATATATATATGTATATATATAAATATAAATAAATAATTAGGTTTGACTTTTATAATTGTTGTAGTCGTCTTATGCATACACCTTTTTGTTGTTGTTCTGTGTGGTGCTGTATAAAGTATTTTGTTATTTTTTTTTTATAAATTTTTATTTTGTGGATTTCATTTTAGTGGTCGTGACAAATGATAATATACATGCATGCATACATATGTATATGCATGTATACACGCTATTTGCATAGTGTTTTTGAGTGAATCAATGCGCTTAACGAACAGTTGTGTTTTGAGTTGATTTCAGAATATACACACATACATATGTACATTCATATGTATGTATAAAAAATGTAAAAATTAAAATAGTAATGAATAAGTGTGGTAAAGTGATAAATAAATATTATTAAATTAACGTACATTCATACATATATGTATACAAATATACTTTCTATGTATTTTCGTATGCATGTATGTTTGTATATACTTGTAATTTGTTGTTACAATGTAATTTCGCATATAAAAATCGATAATTTGTGCATAAATACAGTTAGCTGCATGCAAATAAGGAAACTTGTGTATATAGGTACATACATATATATCTACGTATGTATGTAAATACAAATCGTGTACGAAGAAATAAATAAATTTTCATATACATACCTAAATGTTAGTATTTTGTCTCGTTCTCGTCATTTGACAAAAAATCACTTTGTAAAAATTTATACAGATATGTACCTAAATATGTATATACATAAATATTTACTTGCCGTTTATATGGAACTTTATAGTACGGATATGAAAAAATAAAATCAGCAAGAAATTTTACGATTACGTCAGTTTCTTTGTTTCACTCGCACGAAAAGTGGCTAAAAACACACAAAACTACAAACAGAAAACAATTTTACAAAAATATTACATACGTACATGAATGTGTGCATATGCACTTATTTATTAAAAACAAAAGCAATGCAGTCAACGACAACAACAACAACAGTGGCTATAGAAAATACAATTCGAAAAGTGAGCATTGAAAAAGTGGAAAAAATCTCTTTTGAACGCATTCAATCGCGTAATTCAAACACAAATCATGCGAGTTATACGTATGTACATACATGGATATATACTTATGTATATGTATATACATATGTAGAGCTAACTTACATATGTACATACTGGTACGTGTAGGCATTATATCTAAAGACACATAAACATACAATACGAGTCCTCTCCCCCCTTACCCATGCAGCTTTATTCTCATCTTATAGATTTATATAAGCTCATATATATGTACATATGAATGCGTGTGTGTGCGTTTATAAATATGTATGTATGTATATGTGAATATGTATGTATTTAGGCTTTCTAACTATTTCTCTTATTCATTTATTTATTGCCCTCTTGAATCGGCATTTTGGCATTGTAAGTAAGGAAAATTAAATAAACAAATAAATAAATATCTGTGTACATACATACATACATATGTACATATGTATGTTTTCCAGTTTTAATCAAACTAAATAAATATGTTGGTTTTATTTTAGAAAAAAAATTATCAAGCCGGAAAATAATAATAAAATGTACATATGTATGAATATAGTTGAAGTATAAAAATTAAAATTAAAATAAATATATATATAAATAAATGAGAAATAAATTTAAAATCATTAAATAAATGAAATTGTTTTTTATATAATTTATAAATTTAAAAAAAAATTACCATGAAAGGTTTTTATAATTTGTATAAATTAAAAAAAAAATCATTAAAATAAATTAATGAAAAGAACCTTTGTATATATACATGCATACATATGTATTTATATTTGTATGTGCTTAATTATTTAAAAAAAAAAACTGATTTCTATACGAACTTTTTACAAATAAAATAATATACTTAAATATGTACATATCTAAAAATATATAACAGCAATTGAAATTCCATTAAAAGCTGGTGAAAGTGAAAAAAATAAAGAAAATTATAAATAAAAAAGGAAAACTTACAATATACAATAGCACAAAATACTACATGGTGTTGTATGTAAAAGTGCACTTCATACTAAAAATATAATATATACATATATACATATATACATATATATGTATCTACTATAAGTATATACACTCATAAGTAAAACTTTCAACTTAACAATGTGTAAACAATGAAAATTTCAAACTAGATTGGAAACCCAAACATAATGACAAGTAGCAACTGTGAGAAAATAGCAGAAACTGTTTGACTAAAAATAAAATAAACAAACCAAAATTTAAATTCATTTAATTAGTCAAAATTAAAATAAAATAAATACACATGTAAAAAGTGTTTAAAAAACAATTAAGTAAAAAAAAAGTAATAAATAAATAAAATCTACATACACCAAACCATAGTAAGTTGGTTTTACACGTCAGCCAGCAGCATATCCAGCAATATTATTTGAAAATAATTAAATAATTGTATTGAATGAAAAAAAAAATACAAACATTCTTAACAAAAGTGAAACTTCCATCTACGTGAGAGACGCAGTTTGTGCAAATATTTGGTTTTTGGTGAAAAAAAATTACAAAAACATTTACCAATATACCCGTGCGGCAGTGTTTACATTTTATATTTCTGCATTGGTGGAAAAAGCGCTGATTAATATGCAAAAAAGTGAGTACAATTATTTTTCCTAACATGCTAGTCTAGTGTGTCTATTTTGGTTATAAGATAATTTCTGGTTCTAAAAAACACCACTCTGCTATTTTTTAACGGTACATATGTTTGCGTATTCTGTTTATATCTGATTTTTTTTTTTTTCATTATACTTTTTGTTGATGAGAATTTTCGATCTAATTTTTTAATATTTTTTGCTTGTTTTTTCCCCATAAAATTCACAAGTGTTTATTGTTTGCAAACTCAATGTATACTTGCCTTGTTGTCAACCTAACGAAAATAAATGCCTTCCGTCCGTGAGAGCCTCAGTACACTTACTTTCTGGATATGCCTAGTATATAATATACTAATCCCATCAACAACTGTTATCGATTAACAGACTGTTGTGAAATTTTGAGCAAGCTGCGTCGCCATTTAGTTTGTGTGTTGACAGTCTTTGAAAGCAGACAACCTCGTAAATTTTAATGAAAATGGAAAAAAGTGAATTTCTATTAATCTAAACGAAATTTTTCCTATTCGTGCAATGGCACAACAACAAAACACATGCAAAAAACATATGGTACGATAGGAAAAATATCCTATGCCAAAACCTATGTATATTTATTTCCCACAGATTGCAAGAAGGAAAATGCAACCCTGTGAGGGAAAAAGCAACCCTACGCCTATGTGGTTGTTATTGTTTCACTTAAATATGTCACAATTTTGCAACGGGGGTGCTCTCGATCTCTAGCACAATTCCATGGGAAATATTTGCATAGTATGCATTTCCTAGATAAAGAGAATACCCCTAATGAGTTATTATTATTGAATATATTTTTTTATTTTTTCCCCCTTTTTTGAGTTTCCTTTATTTACTTGATAACTACTGATAATATTAAATCAACCACAGCACATTTGATTATCTCAAAAATTATTAGTATCAAGTTAACCTTAAAAACCACTAAATTTTGATATGATAGCATACATATATGTATGTTCTACATACATATGTAGATCACAGGAACCGCAATGAAATGCTTATTTTAGGCACGGAAATATTCTTTTTTTGTGAAAGAACTATCAAAAAATAAACTTTTAACCTGCTGTGAATTTTTTCGAAAACCTTTTTTCTGCTACTATCAGTTGGAGATTAATTTGAGGTCGACAAAAGTCGACATGAAAGTTCGGTTCACTCACTCATTATGCCTATACAAATACAAGTAAGTTCATGCTGTAAATGTTGTTAGCGTTGGTCGGTTTTTGTTTTTGTTTTTTATTAGATTTTTTTTTTTAATTATTTTTTTAGAATTTTAAATTTTGCATAGAACATGCAAATGTACTACGAGGCTTCTTTGATGAAAGTCGGGAAGAATTTTTCTCTCCCATATTTACCTCGTTTCTATGTATTACCACAATATAATAACTGAAATATATGTTGTTGTTTTTTCCAATTTTGAAAAATTATAAAATCATATTTATTGTATGTTATACGAAAGCTTAAATAAAAATTCTTTCAAATTCTTATTTGTTAGATTTAAATATTAAAATATCTGATTGATTTCGAGTTTTCAGATACTTTGTATACAGCTTAGTGTCAGAATCAACTTAAAATATTCCAAGCAAAGCGACAAAAAATCTTTAGAAATCTATATAATATATGGCAATTGAAGATATACATACATACATACATACATACATACATACATACATACATATATACATCCTCGTATGTACATGCTTAGTATATGATGTCGCAAAGATTCATTTCGAGTAAATAAAAAAAAAAAATTAAAACAGAAAACAAAACAAAAAAATTCTTGTCGCTGACTTCAATACAACACTCGTCAGGGTCACAAATAAACAGAATTTTAAATAGCAAATTTAAACGATACGATACAGGCATTTACTTCGAAAATAATAATAATAAAAAAATTACTTAGCGACGACATATTCGTACGCACAAACAAATGTATTAACATATGAACGTTGCATATATGTATATACGGGTATGTATGTATATATGGAAGTGCACATCCGTATTTATTAAGCCCAGGCATTTATATGTATGTACATACAGATATTTATTTATTCATAAGTATATAAATATACTCGTAAATACAAATTTATGCACATACAGAAAATGATAAGTAAGGAGAGACGATGTGCGGGTGGAATCGAATATTAAATAACTGAAAATTTAGGTTTTTTGAAAAAAAGAAAGTCAGTGTTTCGAAATTGGTAATGTTATATCGGTTTGTATATTAATTATTTTTGCCTTGACCAAGTCATTCCAAGAACCGTAAATGGTTGCAGTGTCGCACGGTTAATTAGGAGTATATATTACTTTAAGGTTATGTACTCTTTCCGGAATTCTGGAAAAACATTTCATGACTTTTGCTCTACAATGCTTCATCTGCTCGCTCGTCATTGTTTGTTCGTGATTTTTATGCCACCGCAAATCGTAGAGGAAATGCGTCATTTAGTAATTTTGCCCTGCAAATGGTGTCAATGCTTTATTAAATCGGCTTTAAGTGTGCTATATGTATGTACATACAACATTTTCGCGTGATTTTTTTTTACAACTTTCGACATGGATTAACTTAGCAACAGAGCATCGATGAATTTAAATCTTTTTGGCGACGAAGCTCCATCAAGGACTCCATCAATGGTATGGTGAATTGAGTAGAGGTCGTAGATCAGTTCAAGACGAATTTCGTGAAGATCGTCCAAAAATAGATGTTGCTCCCTAAACTATTGATGCTGTGTGCAAACTGATATATCAAGATCGTCATGTGACCTATCGTATTTATTGTTTTGACTTAGCACCAAATGACTTCTTTTTATTTCCCTACGTAAAAAAAACTGAGAGGTCAACGTTTTTCGGCACCTGAAGAGGCGGTTAATGCGTTCAGATTGGATACACCTGAATCAGAGTGGCAAAAGTGATATTAACAAAAGGGGGTAAATATTTTTCTTTAAAATGTCTCAACATTCCGATTAATTGTGGAACACCACTTCTCCTACGGCTTCACAACTCATTTTCGATTGTGTGGCCATCCGTGGCTGCTATTTCAACTACAATTCGTGTTTCAAGTTATGAATCGTCTCTAGATGGTTGGCGTAGCGCTTATCCTTAATGTCTCCCCCATAAAAAAATAGTTAAACGGAGTCAAATCGCAGCTGTGAGGCGATCAGTTGACAACGTCGTTTCGGCTAATGATGCAATTTTCAAACACATTGTGCAAAAGATCAATTAAAACGTTGTTTGTGTAACACGTAGCGTCGTCATGTCGAAACTACGCTTTATCCATGTCATTCCCTTCACCATTTGGGAAAAAATAATCTATGAACATGGCACGTGAACTTTAGGCATTGACGTTAACGTTAATTCGGTCCATCGGCCCACATGCAGCATCAAACAGTCCTACTTTGGTGACGTTTGAATTTTCTGTGCCCCAAGAGTGGTAGTTTTGCTTGTTACCGTAGCCGCCGTGGTGAAAATGAACTTAATGGGAAAAGATGATTTTATGGTAAAAATTTTAATTTTCTGCTAAGCGATCTTCAGCCTATTGAGCGAAGAGAAATCAGATTGGATGGTCGCGAAGCTTCAGTTCGTGGACCAATTAGACTTTATAAGCCTTCATACCGAGTTCTTTATTCAAAGTCCTGCCGAGTTAATGTTGACGACTGATCGAGCACACTTTAAGCTACGAGATGATATTTTTCTTGGAGCTCCACTGAACTAGCACATACGCGAGTAGTTTTTTTCGATAACGAATCAGTTTGCAAACTCGGTTTGATCTACAAACTGTTACCTTGCAGTCAAATAAGCCAAAGTTAAAAAAAAAACGTTAGATGGCCCACCCATTTACATATATGTGGGCGTCGCTTTTGTCCGCTTCCACCCATTTGGGGGTCTCAAGGGACATTTTTGAACAAATTCCGTCAAGGAATCTCTAATTTTATTCAAGAGAGCCGCACATGACGCAAATCAAGTCACCAGCAAACTATCATACAAACGAAATTTTAGCCAGTGACACTTGATAGCAGGCAATAGGTGGTTCTAAGCAATATCTTAAACAAAAAATTGCCAATTACATTCAATTTGAGAATGACAATTGCAAGCAATTAAAAATGTAGTGTCGAGACGCTAAGCTATATACGACCGTCAGGTGAACAAAATTGATATACATTTGATATACCCCGGGCAGTGGCTTATAAAAATAATAATGGCGTCTCAGATAATGTCGATTCTCGTTGATTACTTGCCGACGTGTACTATCTGCACATTCATACATATGTATGTACATACAAACATGTATAAACGTACAAAGTAGCGCAACGATTTTGTGCGGTGACGTTTTCATTAGTTACGGGACTACACTGTTTTGTGTCGCAAAGTAGCAGAAAGCAGATAAAACAAGTAAAATAAAAAATATATATTTTTAAAAAATGAAGTAAAGTTCAACTGTTCAACTGTTAATTCAATTCAACAACGAATTCTGCGCACATTTCGATCGATTCATACATACATACATATGTACTTGTGTATGTATGCCCGCTGTGATATTGGACGATGTTGGGATATTGTCTTGGCACAAACGATCCAATATCACAGCACAGTGAACTTTTAGCGCTCCACGCCACTACATGTTGCAACAATACCATTCGGCCGTCTTTAGCTTTAGTTGATCGCACTTTCCACGCCTCACTTCAATTCACTGCTTTTATCGCTGCTTTTTAGTCAATTTGGCTTGCCAGTCAGTCGGTCAAACGGACTGACTGTACAGATCTCCCGGCAGTGCATGTGCATGTGATTGTGTGTGTGTGTGTGTGTGTGTGTGTGTGTGTGTGATTGTCTGCCTGTCCGCCTACCTGTTTGCCTGCCTGCCTGCCGTGTCGTCTCTAGTTTGTGCTGCCAACATGTTTGAGACACTTACGCTCCTCTACTCATTCGCAAATATTGTATTGTACATACATACATATGTATGTGCATTTGTAGGCATTTACTTATGTATGAAATTATGGTTTGATGTCGTCGAATCCGTCGGTAGTTTGTGCTAAAACTGATTTGTTTAGTTGATTCGGTCACGTCGTCACGATCATTGACTGACTGACTGCATTGACTACCATTTCGCTGGTTACATACATATATAGTACATGTACATATATACATACTCGTATGTACATATTTCGCCGGGGAGCGGGCGTGCTGTCTGTCTGATTGTCTTTACGGCAGTTTGTTATTTACTTTGGCTAAGTTAAGGTGTTAGATACATATATATGCACATGCGCACACACATACATACATAATATATTAAAAAAATTTCTGTTTCTTCAATTGCCACATTTGCTAAATATTATACATTTCGTATATATGTATGTATGTGTGTACAAATGTATGTATGTATGTACATATATATGTATGTACACCATAATATTTCTTTTACATAAATATATTTTACTTTGGCTAATCGCTCTTGCTGTTGTTGTTGTTTTTATTATTATTATTATTATTATTATTATTATTATTATTATTATTATTATTGTTGTTGTTGTTGTTGTTGGTGTTGTTGTTGTTGTTGAGTGCTGCTTTTTCTTTGGCTGATACTAATTTCGATTTGTTGATGTGCTGCTTTTCTTATTATATTTTTATACATACTTACATATCTCAATATATTCGTCTGTGCATGCATACTTTTCTACATTATTTTTGCTTTACGCTTTATGTTTGTCGTTTTCTTTTTTTCTTTTTATTTCTTTTGATTTGTGTTTTGCCATTTTTCTGCTTCTTTGAACGCTTTTTTTGTTTGTTTTTGTTTAAAAGCTATAGCCGTTAAATCGCGTTGTTGGCAAGAGCGCAGCGTCCCTCCCTCCCTCCCTTCACAATAACAGAAACAACAACAACAACAACAACAGCAGCAGCAGCAGCAATAGCGCAGCCGCATTTTGTGTGCACGTTACTTGTAGTTGGTGTTGTTGGTGATAGTGGTGTTGTTATTGTCGTTGTTGTTGTTATGGATCGCTTGTGCTCACTCTTCACTGCATAGCATAGTTTGGAGACTGGCAACTCGCAACTCGCAACTCGTAACTCGCAACTGGCAACTGGCAACTGGCGACTTGCGCTGGGCTCCATTTCTGGTGTAGCCATGGTGAGGTTATTCACCTTTTTGCCGTGTAAGAAAAGCATGTAGCAACAACAACAACAACAACACAGCGACGGCCTCTATGAGAAAAAAAACACAATAAGAAAGAAAATGTGCAAAGCATAAAGTAAGTCAAATCAAATACATATACATATACACGTACATATGTACATACATATATATGGCTTTATGTATATAGAGATTTTATGTACGTATGTACCAAATGTTTAACAAACCCGCTTATTTAGCAAAACTTGCGCTAACTTTAAAGTGTGGCAATACGTCAAAACAGCCAGCTGAAATGACCAGCTTACTTACATCTGAATGAAAATATATGTATGTAAATGAAAAAAAATTAACTTTTTTGTCATTGAAATAAAATTTAGTTAACTGGCGCTCTCACTTACACGCCTGGCCGCAATGCTGACTTGCTTAGAAAGTGCAGTAATGATTAACATATTGAGGTCACTACTCACGCCCCTCCCGCTGTACCGAAGAGTTGATGATTTTTCGCTTCAGAACGATTTCCGAATAATGTGATTCTACAATAAAATACATACATATTTACAAACATATACATATATTACTTACTACATACATAAATTTGTGTATATAATAACGAAGTTTTAGGTTAGTTTTGACCTGATATCATCTACCTTGTATGTATGTATGTATGAATATTCATATTTGTGTGCTGAATGCAGCAGCCGGCATGTAGGTGTAGATACGCGCATACGCCCAAACTGTATGAGCTTCATTTATAATGCATAACTACATACATACATACATGCATTCATACATATGTACATGTGTTCATATATGAATCATTTCTCTGGAAAGAAAAATATACGTACATATGTATATGATAATTATTGGAGAGACTCCAGCTTCCATTATGATTTTTCCCCATATATTTTTTTTTTGCCAATTGCTTTCGATGTTTCTCTAGTAAGTGCAAAGCTGTATAGACATACATACATACATACGCATATACAGTTATGCATTTACAAATTGACAAATTGAAATGCATATTCAAGCCCACATAGCTAGATTTTCATATATGTATGTATATATTGATGTAAATATGTATGTATGTTCGTAAGTGCATAGCTACCTCTTTATCGATTTTGTTTTGGTTGCATGTCATGTTGTTGCGTGCATCCATCCACTAAAAGTTTTCAAGGGTTACTCATCTCAACGCATTTCGCTTCGCTTACAAACTCCTCTCCTCTCCAAGTTGATAGGCTCATGCATATGGTAGTCAGGCAGGCAGTCAGCCAGCCTTGCCTGGGTGCTTGACGACTGGCTGGGTGACTGGAAGTTTGTTGGATTGGGTGGCTGGCTGACAGACTGCTTGGTGAACACAGGTCAGCTCAGCATTCGATTTCCAGGCTCGCCTAGCTCACTTTTCCTCTCCGTCTGTGCTTCAGTACTAGGTTTTGAACGACTGCATTTTGCGGCTGCTGCTGCTGTTGCTGCTAATGCAACATTCCAAAGGAATTCTAGTTGAAAGTTTGTCTCTATGTATGCACGTCTGTATGTATACAAAAAAATATTGTAGATGCGCATAAATTGTATTTCTGTTAGTAGACAAGCGTCTAACAAATTCCAAACTGCATTGCTATTGCTTTTTGTTGCGCACTCATAGTTGCTTTTTTTTTTACATTTTTCTCTTTTGTTTTTGTAAATTTCGCTTTATGGCTGCCTTAGCGAATTACTCGCTTTATTTGGGAACGAGTAGATGTACATATGTATACAGTATACGAAATCAGTCAATTCTCTTTGTACTAATATTTAAAAGGTCTATGATGAATTTATTAGAATAGAAAATTTAGAGAAAATTTAGGGAAAACACTAATGTTATGATAGAATGATAAATTCTGGCGAATACAGGCTTTTATATTCATAAATTTTTGTATTCTCCTGCTAATTTGCACTGTAGACAAATTTATACAATGGCGGAAAAAAGTCCAAAAAGTTTATTGGAAAAATTAACGATACAGATTAATTGAACTTATTTTCCCTTATTAAAAAAACCAACAAAAATAATTTTTTCACATAAAAGAGTAGAGCTATGACAAAAACCGCGTAAATCCAACAATGGCAAAAGTCTACAAACAGTACATACATAACCTATCTTAGCGCAAAAACTTTGATTAGTATCACGTAATCTGATATTTTTAGTATTTATTGGTCCATTGGTATTTGGTCCACCGTTCGCATCAATAACAGTTTGAAGCCGTCGTGGTATCGAAGCTACTAAATTTGTCAATTATGAGGAAGTAATACTGTTCCAAGCTTCAATTAGACTTTCTTTGAGCAATGCTGAGATGGAAATCTGATTTTTTCTAATTTTTCGCTCAAAAATCTCCCAGACATGTTCAATAACATTCAAATCTGGGATTTGAGTTGGTGTCTGTAGTTGCTTGGAGCATGATAAAGCAACTAATCCTTAGCAATATTGGCTCTGTACTTTGGATCGCTATCCTGTTGAAATATCCAGCCTGCGCCAAGCTCCAAACTGTCTACCGATTGCTTCAGATAAGCTCCCAACAATGACTTATATTCCAACCGATCCATATTATCCTCAATAAAAACAAACTTTCCAACTCCAGATGTCGCAACCGCTCCCCAAACCATTAAGTTGGCGCCACCATGCTTCACTGTTGGTACTATATTTTTGGAGTTAAGTGCAGTGTTTTCTTTCCTCCAAACTTTTGCTCTTCCATCGCTGTCGAATATATTGAACTTCGATTCATCTGTAAATAGAACTTTTTGCCAAAAATCTATTCCCTTGTCTAAATATGCTTTAGAGAACTCCAAGCGAAATTTACAATTTTTTTCAGAAATAAGAGGCTTTTACGTGGCGTTCTACTATGGAAGCCGTTATCGTTCATAACTCACTCTTCGAATCGTTCTTGAATGGAAACACTTTCTTGATGAGGTTGCGATGGTTTCGGCTAATTTCGGAGCAGTAAATTTAGAATCATCATTCACTTCTTTCAGAATAAAGCTGATATTTCTTCAAGTTAGCTTCTTCGGGCGGCGAACACGCGGCTTTTTTTCGGTGGATTCATTTTTTTCAAAGTTTTTTTATAGTGGTCTGTACCTTTGGTGGACTTAAGATTAAAATTTTTGAAATTTCACCATACGATTTCTTCTCTTTTCTGTGCTGAATAACCAAGATTCCTACGTCAATGAATATTTCTTTTCATGGAGCCATTGGTGATGCTAATGTGTTAAAACTAAATTCAATACTAGGAAATTAGAAAACATAATTTAAAAAAAAAACTAGTAAAAAAAGGGTACCTAACCGCCATAACAACACAGCATGTCGGCATAACTGCTAGTAAACCCGTGGTGTATGTAGTCTTTTGTTAACGGCATTTTTGCGTTTTTTCACCATAATTGTTTTTTTTTTTAATGTTAGAGAATGGATTTGTTTTCATACATGTGATTAGAAAAGGATTTAAAATAAAACTGTATACCTACATTTTTCAGCAAAGTTATAGTATTTTCTACACAACGACTACAGGCGATGTATGTAGACTTTTGTCCGCCACTGTACATACATGCATACATAGGTTTAAATGCAAAAAAAAAATGGCTACCTTCTATTCGTAATTATCTCCCAAGCACCATCACTCAATAAACACCATCCGACTACATGCACTTAAATTTTAATCAACGATTTTTATACAGATGTACATAATATACATATGTATGTATGTACATACATATGTACATATGTATTTTTCTGCTTAAACGATGACGAATTTAAAAAAAAATAATTTCATTTCATATTCATAGGTACTCATTTTTATTTTTTTAAGTACTCTTATGCACATACGTTATCATATATATTTACATACATGATATGTATCTCTTAATTTTGCGTTATATTTTATTTGGTTGACTTTTCGTTTCAACGACCGCCCGCACTTGTGTTTTTCGTCCACGCAGTATATTTATCACACCCAACCAACAACCAGCTGCAATTTATTTAGTACCAACCAACGATTAATATTCGTACCATTATGTTCGTCGTACATATGATTCGCTGTCTTCTATACAACAGTTGGCCGCTATTTAGTTACTCGTTACTTGACGCTGTGCGCCTATTAACAACCAAACAAGTCGTTCGCCAACAATTTCAACTTGCCGATTGAGAAAGAAACAGGAAAAAAAACAAAGCAGCGAGCAAGCAGGTCGAACCAACCAACAAAAAACGTCATCGTCGCCATCAACATTGTTATTATCGGCAGTGTAAGGTGGTGGTGGCGTTAGTGTAACCAGCGGGCACTATAATATTCGTACTTACATACATGCATATGTACATACATATAAATAAGTATGTACACGTTCTAATCTCCTGATAGTTAGCAAGAGCACTCTGTGTGCGCGCTAGTTATAAAGAGTTACTAAAAAAATTTCGCTCGCCCATGTACATATGTTTATGAATTGCTGCTGCATGCATGCACTCTCTGCATGAGCTTTTTTTTGTTGTTGTTCAATTCGCATCGGGAGCAAAAGGAAGAAAATCAGCGAGGTGAGTGTGAGTGTTGTACACTCGTCGCGAGCAAGAAAGTGTACAATGTAGTTTGCTAATATGTGCACGAAATGGTGGGTGGGTGAGTGGGTGGTAGGCGCATAGAGAGCGCGAGAGAGTGTGTGAATTTTTGCATTTCATTGGCAACGAGTAGCTAAATATTCATTAAATAGAGCAGCAATAAAAAAAGCGTCTCTGATTTTATTGCAAAAATAAATAATTTCACCACTTAAATATAACCCATATAAATTTGTACTTTACTTTCAATATTTTGATTTTTTATTAATTCTGGAAATAATATAAATTAGAAGGTTAAAGTGGCAAGACGAGTTGAGTTAATGCTATGTAGCTTGCGATAACTATTTATTATTAGACGTGTCTATATCTAGTTGCAAAACAAATTAATTTATAGAACAAAGATTTCTATTCTTGATTGAGTGCTTTCAACAGAATGCTATTTTGGATGTATTTTTAGAAATATTTATTTTTATGTGAGCGAATTTGTATTTTTTGTATAAATATATGTACATATCTATCTAAGTGAGCATCAAGTGTGAATGTATGATGCATTAGTAGAAATGTAGCGGAAAATTAAATGAAAATAAGATGCTGTGAGTGAAAATGCTCAATGTTAGTTTTTGAAAAATAAAGTGATTAATTAGTTCAAATGTTAGTTAAAGAGATTTCTCTCTCTTTCTCTCTCTCCTTCTTGCTAAATGTTTTAAATACATTAATTGAAATAGGCGACATCTCGTAAATGAAACCGTTCAAAATGTTTATTTTTGGTTTTTTTTTTGCCATTAAATGCTTCTGTACCAAAAATAATTTAACAAATTTAAAGAAATCAATTTTAAATATTGAATAGAATTAAATTAAATTGAATAAAAAACTGTAAAAAACTAAAAATATTATTTGCAAAAAAAAAAAAAAGAAATTAAATGTGGTGCAGGTGCATGCCGGAGTTCTAAAATCATCACTTATTATCCTGCAAGTGATTATCGGCGAAGTTTTTTCTATTTTTGATGAGCATTTTGATATTTCTTATTTACAAATGGTGTGATCTCTAGATGTAAGCCATTTTTGAGTGACTGTTGGATTTTTTAATGAAATTATAAAATAATAAAAATTTATTAAATATTTCACAACAACTGAATTTTAACAAAATCTTACCTACTTGCTATTAAGCAATCAAAAACTTTAAGAATTTACCCACTGTGAGGTATGCCTGTCGTAAAAGACAACTATAATCAAATAGTTCGCGTGAAAATCGGAATCAAACCGGGTAACAATTCAATCCAAAGACTGCCACTCGAATACGGGGATATATTTTTGCGGTTACAACAACAACAACAAAAACATAAAGAAAGAAAAGGATATTTCTTGGATAATATCCAAGACGCGAAAGACAAATTCATAGTAAATTTTAATTATAATGCTTATACATCTGTATGTATGTTCTTTGTGTGCATGTATGTATGTACATATCTAAATTTATATGTACCTAAATACCTACATATGTACATACATGTGGATTAGGCATGCACTGAAATTAAGTTTGCCAAATGCACATGAACCGGTTTGGGTCAACCAGCGCCTATTATATTGCTATATTAATATTGGAAGTAAAGGCGAAGAAAAAATACAATGTTTACCTACATACATACATACAAATACATACTTATATACGTACATAGGTATATATGTACGTTTATTTGTTTTTGTTTGGCAA
Source organism: Neoceratitis asiatica (assembly GCA_030068015.2). Taxonomy (NCBI): domain Eukaryota; kingdom Metazoa; phylum Arthropoda; class Insecta; order Diptera; family Tephritidae; genus Neoceratitis; species Neoceratitis asiatica. The sequence continues at coordinate 34,439,624 of CM061525.1, read as the reverse complement.
TAAAAAATAATAATAAAAAAATATATTTTATTTTAAAATGTATATTATCATACGTACATACATAAATACATACGAGACCACGGTTGTTGGTATCAACTCATAGTCGGTCGGTAGGCACATATGTAGGTACTCGTTTTAGTTCGTCTGCAAGCATTTTGTTTTTTGCGCTGTAGAGTTTGAGGTTCACCCTCGAAAAACAAGTCGAAAAGTCAAATTTCGCGACTAAAAACTGGCGAATTAAGCATACATAAGTATGTAATGTCAGTGAACGTTTTTTTTTTTATTCAATATTTCCACTAGTGTCTTGGTACACAATTTAGATGACGGACGGACGGTGTGGCTGCGAACAAACGATTGAAACCGATATGTGTTCATATATACCTTCTAGTGCGAAAACGAACAAACTGACAATTGTGCTTATGTATTTACGTAGATTATACATATGTATGTACATACATATGTATGTACATACATATGTATGTTCATTTATGATCAAAAGTTATGTACATATGATTGAAGCAATGCCAAAATAATTTCTCTATTTTCATCAATTTTCTTTTCACTAATTTATTCGCATGCATTCGTATACATATTTATGTATATGTATGTAAATATATTTATTAAATTTTGTAGTTTTTGATAAAATATTTTGTGTAAATAACGTAATTAATATTAGTGTTATTATACTTATAAATGCTTAAGAATAAAGTAAATGTCTTAGCTAATCGATAATTTTCGATTATCGATTAATTAAGAAATAACTGTCAATGTCAACCATGTGATATTTATTGAAGAATTTCGGAGAATTATTATTAAACAAACGACGAATTTCATAAATTTAATTTTTATTGTATCTCATATGTACATACATGCATACTAATATGCATATGTATGTATATACATATGTGAATTTGTTAGAATTTCAGCAAACAGCCGTACTTTTAATGTTTGATTTTGTTGTTGTCGATAATCTTTTAAAGTGATAAGCTTAACACCAACGTGGCAAAGAAAAATTTAAAGTTGTAAGCGCGTTATTCACTCTATTGCGCTCAACGAAAGAAAATCGTCGCGACACAACATGGCTGGCTGGCTCAAAAAGCATACAACATCCAGTTAAAGTCATATCGAAATCCACACAATAAATACATATATGCATATATGCACGTACATATACATACTTATATCTATCTATAAAATTAAAAAAAAATTAAAAATATGCTTGTGGGTATGTACGTATGTATGTACCTCAAACGATGGTAAACTCATCGAAGCAGCTGCAGCAAAGACGTCGTCGTCGGCAGCGCTTGTGTCATTACGACAACGTGTTCTCTAACCTAACCCAAAGTAAAACAACAATTTTAAGTTCAGTCGGTTAGTTGATTATTTTCGCTTCGCTCATTCGCATCTGTATGTGCTTTGTGCGAGTTGAGTATATTTTGCTAATTTCACCTTGGCTCGCCTCGTCAACAACGAATAAAATATCTGTCCGTCCGCTTGACGGTCGGTCGGTTGGTCTAATGAACAGCCCGTGAAACGGTCAAACTTTCGGCATAAACATATGTTTCGCTATATATACACTGCCATACATACATACATACATATTTTACATTTGAACTGTATATATATTTACATACATACATACATATGAATAAGTAAAGCGAAGGGTATTGTGCAGTTACCAAGTGCAAGACGTTGGGGCGCGTTGTACGACGAGACGAAACGAAACGAAAAACGTCGCGACGACGCGTAACCAATTGAAAAGCAAAGCAACAGCAATGGTATCCGAGTATCTTCGCTGCGTTCGAAACTGTCAGTGCTGGTCGCGCAGAGCGTTCATCGTGACGTGTGTAATCATTTGATCGACGGTTAAAAAATTTGCAAAAAGGAATCCAACATAGAAAAGTGTATAGAAACATGAGTATATAATTAAGAAAAATATGTGATAAATATAACAATAATAAATGCAAAAAAAAAGGTAGGAAGCTAATGCGAAAAGGAGGATACAAAATATAACGTACACAAACAAACAAATAAAAAAATCGTAAATAAATACTTGTGCAAGTGGAAAGAAAACTGAAAAAAAAACTTCTGATTTTTTTTTCATGAGTATATGGATGTGTAAGAGAGGAATGTGGAGAACTGGTCCTCACTCATAAAAGTGGTGTAGTAGCTAACAGCTGTGACAACAGCTTCAAAGAAACGGCGCTAGCAAAGAAAGAGAGAGAGAAAACATATTTTGTGTATCGTATCATTAGCAAGCTACCGCAATAATTTAATACATTTAATAGAGAAAAAAAGGTGAGCTGCTGACTGTCAATAGCGTAGTATATGAGAAACATTCCGGCAAGTTCGAGTGATAGCAAGCGAAATCACACACAACAGTAAATTGAACGATACGAAATATGCCGGCATTCGGAATTCTGTAATTTAAACTTTAATGTTACTTGCTCTCCTGCGCAACATTAAATATTCACACAATTTTTTTTTACATATGTACAACTGTATGTAGAAATATGTTAACATTGTACTTAGCAGCATCTTGTCGTTACTTCCGACTGGTTTTCGTGCTTTTTGCTCCATTGAGGAATAATATATAATCGAACGTAGGAATAGAATGGGAAACGACGACGAAATGCTGCGAGTAAAGCATTTGTGTGTGTGTGTGCGCTTTAACTGAGCGAGCACAATCAAAAACAAAATAAACTAAGAAATGCCATCATAGCACAGGCAATGATTTTGGTCGGCTGCTGGTCTCAGTCATCTTCGTATATTCAAACAAATCAATAACAATTTTATGGCTACGCTAACGAAACTTCGTTTGAGTATTAATTCATGGAGTATAAAATCAAAGCGCAACAAAATAAAATAGAGAAACCAAAAAAAATACAATTTCGGTCCGTCAATTTTTATTTAATTCCACGCAGCATTTAAACTGCAAAAAAACGAACAAAAGCAAAGAAATAAAAAGTAAATGAACAAAACCGAATATAAAATAAGAACTCTCCTCTTACTCTTTTACGGTCTATCAAACTCTCGTATGCCGAGTGTTGTGCACTCGTTTGTTTACAATATAAACAAAAATTGTGTTGTATTGGTGGTGTTTCGGTGATGTTAATTATGCTTTTGCCAGTGGCACTGTCGGCAACGGCAAACTAAACACGAGCGAGCAGCTGTTTTGTGCCGGTCGTTCGTTTGTTGTGTTTATAACGATCAGCTGATTTCTCTTTGCCTCGCTTACAAACTGACGCATATAACAAACAGCAACCAGTCAGTGTCAATCGTACGGCTACCAGGTGTAGAGCAAAATCATTCCGATTTCAATTTGTGTTAGTGTATGGATGCGTCGTAAAAAGAATTGGTGCGCGTGTGTATATTTATTGTAACGTGTATGTCGTCCAATTGTGCACATATGTTGCCCGCTGCTTCGGGCTTTGGTAGTGGCATAGGTGCTGGTCTCGTCGGCGGCAACGGTGGCGGTAGCAGCAATAGCAGTGGCGCTGGCACATATGCATACATTACAAACACTACTGCAGCAGCCACCGTGCAACCAATGTTGACCGAAATGGTCGTAGTGGCAGCGGCAGCGGCTGAGCAGCAACTGCATCGCCATCGTTCAAATTCGAATTTGGTAACGAGTGCAAAGTCATCGACAACGACGGTGCGCGGTAAGCGGCGCTGCATGAGCAGCAATATATCGACTCAGCAAATAATTGGACATACAACAACCACAACAATAATAACAGGAGCAGCAACAGTGTCGGCGACGGCGCCTGTTACAAAACGTAATCGTAAGCTGTTAACAACAGGAAAGACAACAGTCGCGGAGAGAGTGAGTTCGATTTGAAACTTCCGTTTGAACAAAAAAAAAATTTGTTCTATTTTTATTTGAATGAGTGTTTTGTGCGCTGTGCATTATTGAAGTGGTAAAATGTGCAAGCAACCGCAACCGCATACATGCTCGATGACTGTTCGTTCGCTAGTTAGTTTCCATAATTCGTGTTTCATTTTCTACTTTGTCTTGTCTACAGAGAGCGACAGCAATGCTGCGATTTTCTCTTTTGTTTGAATCTCTGCGGACTGCACGTGCTCGTGTTTTTTCCGGTTCACTTTTCGTAATTGTTTCTTTGAGCGACTGAAATGTTTTTTTTTTGTTTCTCGTTTCATTTTTTTCGTTTTTTTTTTTCGTTCAATATTGTTATTTTGTACGAAAATTGTGGATACATACCTAACTATAGTACATGTATGTATATGTATGTATATGTTTTTCTTTGATGAAATGTGGAGCAATGCGAATGCCAGACAGTTAATTTGAAAAATTGGATTAAATCGTTAAAAGTCAGATTTGTGGTTGTGGGTCGTGTTTCTCACTCTGTACGAGCGTTTTTGCCACTTTCGTTTCACTATAATAAATTTGTTTGTTCTTGCTAATAACTGCGAGGTGTTAATGTGGGTGGTTATGTTTGAACACAGCTATATACATACATAACTAAAAAATTAGTACCTCGAATGAATATATGTACATATTTATATGTATATTAGAGAAATGTGGGGAATGAAGCATGTAGGGTAAGTGTGTTCTAGTGATGGACACCACCTAGTAACCGGAGAGTATTAAGGTTTTTTTTTTATAAAAAAAATATATAAAGATTAATTTATATCAAAAACCGAAGCAGGAATTCATTTTTTTTAATAACTAACTTTTCGCTTAATAAAACGAAAATGAAACATTCTCAATATGCGGATATTGTGTTTGAAATTACATCGGAAAAATATTTCCTTCAGTATCCGGACAGCACGTTTCTTCATAATTCTGAATGTTATGTTTTATTTCAATTTAAATTTAAGTGAAAAAAGTCCGGTATTACCACAGAATCCCTAAGTCTCCTACCTAAGATCGGTGAAAGGAAAAATATCAAATTTACTTTGCAAATTGAGCTCAAAATACTCTAGGAAAAAATCTTAAAATGACAATGGTGAAAAAGACCATAATTTTTTGTTGTTAAAGTACATCAACCTAGAAACATTGTATTACAACGTTACAAAAATTTTCATGAGACACTGCTTATGCATATCTTAAGCATCAGCAAAAGCTGTGGGCTCCCTCTTCTATTTTACATTACATCAGGTATTTAGAGGCGATGAGAAACAACTACTCAATTTTGGGGTGTTCGTGGAAGTTACGTCTTAAATAAAATTCAGCCGTTAGAAGTGGCAGAGGATATATGCCTGCACTCCTACCCTATTAGGGCGGACTTTTGCATCCCGTCTTCCGGCCAGCGAATCTCAGAATGTGTGGTAAGATGCTGCTCCCTGTTTTATGAATACATATATTTATATTTTGATGGGGTGAGGAGCCACTCCCTCTCTGAGAAGTGAGTTGCGAGAATCAACTACCTCTATGAAAAGATAGTTGCGAAAATCTACTTCTGTAGTAGTAGTAGCTGTTGTTGTTATTATTATTATTATTGCAGTAACCGCATAAATATTTCCCAAATTGAATTTTGGTGGTTAAAAATCCTGTTCGTTCCGATAAAAAGAACAGACTGCCGCGGAAACTATTGCATTTTAGTCGTCTCTTGTCCAAGGCTGGTAAATTCTTGAACCCTTAACTCGCTGGGGGTAGAATATACTCCTCTAAACTCGAAGACGTACCTATGTTTGCATAACGATCTCCAATTCTATTAAATTTATGTGAATCCGGCAAGCGAACCATAGCGATAGCCGCGAGCCACTACAGTAACGACGCTCATTAAAAAAATTGTCTGGTTGCTAGAGAATTGCGGCTTTTATTACAAGTGCGACTTTTGCAAAAAAAAAAAAAAAAGAATGTATATATATATATATATAAATTCTAAGTCTACTTAGAATTAAAGGTCCTGAATCTATAACATAAAAAATACTCGTAAGATTTAAACATACATATGTATGTACCTATATTGGGTTAATTTTCCTTAATCACATTAATTTTAATCCATGAAATGCTTACGAGTATGTACACCTACAAAAATATTGTATAAACACCAGCAGACACATAGAAGCACAAAAGCATTACATTATTTACTGCCAACTACCTTCCAACAAAAAAAAACGGGCTAAAAATGTAAACGAAAGCAATAAGAACAAAAAAATCATTAAAAATATTTAAAGAGAAAAAGGTATAAAAATAAAAAAATTAAATCGTAAATACCAAAATGTCTCTTGAGGACAAAAAAAAAACATCACAAAGAACAGACAATGTAAAAACAACAGAGTGGCGCTCATACCAACTGTTCATAGTTCTCCATGTTATTTATTATTATTATTCACCTCTTCACACTAAACTTGTATGCGTGCACATATGAACATACCCACAAACATGTATAACTGTTTGTTAGTGCTAAAAATAAATGTAAATGTTTGATTACCCCTATTGGAATTTATATGAGAGAGAGAGAAATAGAGAGCGCATACCTAACATATATCTATATACTACAATTCTCTGTAAACTTCTGTGAATAGATATACATATAAGTATTTAATTTGTTTTGTATGGGGAATGAAAATGAAAATTTGCGTGACGTGACGTCTCTCGACCTTGACTCATCGGCATGAACTGTTAAACTGTTGTGTTATAATTTGAGAAGCCATTGCGATCTGATACCAACTTGACGTAGCATTCGTGTTGCCAGACATTTTGGTGGATTTTTATGTTGTTGAATGTTGAATGCGGTGTATTTTTTTCTTTTAAGCTTGTGCATAGTTTTTCTTTGTATCAATTCATATATGTATTACCTCATGGTGTTGGTTACTGCAATAAAGTAGTAGTGTATTTTTCTGTCTGGCAACTTTTAGCCTGTTGTGACTTTCTTTTTCGTTATATGTAGTGGTGTTGAGCGCCGTTGTTGCTGCTCCTGCTGCTGTTTGCCTTTCTTCGGCCGTACACCAGATATTTTTTGTGCACATTTTGTGTGAGCTTTTTTTTTTTTGTTTGTTTCTTGCCGTCGTACTACGACGCCGCTTTAGAGTGTTGTGTTTCTTTGGTTTGTTGTTTAGCCTGTGGTGTTGCCGTTCTGTTGCGGATTATATCCCTGTGATATTGACAGATGGTGATGGATTATGCACATCTGGCATGGCAAAAAAGGCTACGTCTTCTGCGTGCCTACATACTTATGTATATGTAAATATGTATGTACTTGAATTCGTATTTGCTGCAAGCTGACGACAGCGAAGGTGGTAATTGTTATCAGCAGTGCTCTTTCGTGTCGCATGTAGTGGTATTGTTTTAAGCATCGGTAGTTGAGCCGATTTGTTTTCGCAAATAACTTGGTTGGCAATGCAGTGCACTTTTGAGAACAAGGTGGTATAAAATAAATGCATTTCTTGAAATAGCACTGCGAATTTTGTACTTATGAGCGCATATATGTACATATGTACATCTGTGCATACGAGTTATGCATATGTATGTACTATTCTTTTGCTTACTTATGCAAACGCAATAGTGCATTCAATAGAAAAAAATCAAATAGCCTAAATATTTTTAGTATATACATATGTACACACATATATACATGCTAATCTACTTTTATTGTACTAAATAAACAAAAGGCCGCATAATATTTACAAATCATTTTTGCCTCTCACCAGTCCTAAACGCAGCGGAAGGTCTAGGTAAATATTAGTTACAAATTTTAAAGCTTATTATATATATATATATATATGTATATATATCTGCAAGTACTGTGCATTTTATTATTTATGAAACGTGTTGAAGAATTAAGTATTTTCTCAAATTCGCAACTAATAAATTAATCACTTGCAATTATGCCATATATATGTACATACATATGTACATTTATATTAACATTACATATGTACCTGCATGCACACAAACATATGTATGTATCTATTCATCCGATCGATCATCCATCCTCAACTCGCAACTAATTGCTCATCGTAGATATCAACCATCTGTCGACTGTGCGCTTATTAAAGTAGAGTTGCCCATTTAAATAAACTCATGCGAATTAAATAAAGAATGAAAGAAACAAACACCTTTGAAATTTGACTTGCCTACAATCGAATTTCCCATCCCCATTTCCCATTAACAGTGCTGTGCTGTGCTGTGAAGTTGGCAATATTGATGAGATGAATTGTGTTTGCAATTACATATTTGCAAACAAAGCAAATAGCGGAACTCAGGAGCATGAGTGAGCCAACAAGAGGGAATGAGACATTACAAACTTCACATTCGTACATACATGCATACATATATATGTATGTACATACTACAAAGCGATTAATTTATTTATTTTAAATAGTTTTTGTGCCCATCTACAAATCTACAAATCTACAATTTGCAAAAACCACTACCTGTCATCCCTGCCACTTTGGCCATCTACATACATACATATGTATTAACGTACATTGCTATCTTGTATTTATTATGACAGTCATATTTTCACTTCTTCCCAAATTCGAAATTCGTAAGTTTGTAAGCAGCAGAGCAAGGAACATGCGCAAATGTGTGTATGTAAGCTTTGTGTTTGAATTTTTTCATTGTCATAGATTTATCTCGTTCTAGCGTGAGCGTATTGAGAGCCAAACTAAAATCAAAAATAAACTCATTTTTTTTTTACTTTTTAATTTTTTTTTACAAAAGGGATAAATATTTCCCCTTCAACAGTTTGGGAGTAATAAAGAAAATAGGAATTTTAATTAATTTTAGTTTATATAATGCGCTTTCCTGAAGCTGCATACACACACACCCACATGTTATTGATTTTGAATTTAGCAAAAAATTAAAATAAACGACATTTATAGACTTAATTTATAATTATTTATTAATTGAAAGTCTTCAGAGAGCAAAATCCACAACAGTTATAAAGGCAACACCTTTTTGGTCGCATATTTTCTCATATACATACACATTGATAATTTGGTGAGCGCTCAGCTCACGGCAAGCATGAAATTTTTCTTCCTTCCTTTTACACACTATCATTATTGGATCGGTCAGTTGTGTGCGGAGTGAATGAAAAAGTCTTTGAGTGTAAATTAAAGTAATTTGCAATAAAAGTGACAATATTAAATAAATACAATTATTGAGTGTGTATGTAAAACAAAAAAATTAACAAAAATTCGTTTAATGTAGTTAAAATACAAATTATGGGGATAATTTCAAGTTTAATATTAATTTAAAAAAATTTTTTAGAGGTGTGTGTGAAATATGTAGAATATTATTTATTTCACCTTTTTTTCTTCGTACAATGGCTACCGACGACGATGATACTTAACAGCAGCATTGTGGCAGAGGGCGCAGCAGCACCAACAAATAGTAATAGCTAATAAGACGACGTCGACGGCTGCGGCTACGATGTGCCAGCAACAACGATGACGAAGTGAAAAACGAGAAATAATCGAGTGACTGACAGACGACTCGCTGCATTTGGTAGCGACTTGACTGAACTCGTTAAGTCGAAGAGACGAAACGAGACGTAAAGAAAAACGTATTAGAGGCAAAGAATTTTTTTTTCGCTCAAAGTCAGAGAAAGAAGTTTTTGTGGTCTGAAAATTATTTTACACGGCGCGATTGAATCGTGCTGTAGTGCTAAATAATCAGCAAAAAAAAAAAAGTGTCAAAATGTGAAAGAAAATCCTTTCAAACTTTCAATTTGTATAAAAATAAAATTAGTGTGATTATTTTGAATCTGTTTTCTCCATTTTTACAAATTTTGCTACATGCATTAAAAAGCGTGGTGAAAATCACAAAAACCACAATTTCGTGAAAGAAAATTGAAAACGTAACGAAAAGAGAGCAACGACGAAAATGCGGCATTTAAAAAAGGTGACAAGAATACAAATACACAGAGAAGTTGAGAATTAGTGTTGTTCGTTTGTATAATTAGTATTGATAAATGAAAATTTAGTAGTTGAAAGTAGTTTTGCGTAGTAGTTGCGTATTCGAATGCAAAAAAAAAAAGAAACTAATTGATGAGAAAAAAGTAGTGCGAAGCATTTGAATATTTGGCTAGCTAGCTGGCTGAGTGACAATTTGACGAGTATTTTGCCGACGGTAGCCATTTTTGTTTCTGCCTCGCTTTGACATTTTTACTATTTTTCATCTTCGCTTACTCGCACACTCGTTCGTCGTGCCATTCGCTCTTGTACAAACTCGTTCGTTTTTGTGGTTCGTTAATTCGTTGATTTTTTCGTTTCACTCGTTATTGCGTGGACGTCACTGTCGTCATAATCGTATCCATATCTATACATATATATATTATATCTGCCCATATGTGCAGAATTATTAAACTGCCAGCTGCAAGTTGATCGGCCGGTTAGTGATAATCGATTATAAAAACATAGTTATCGATGTACACAGGATTTTAGTTCGACCAGAAAAAAATGTTTGCGGCCGTATAAACAAAAATAAACGGTTTTATAATTGTATCAAATAATCATATAATCAAAACGAGTAACGAGATACATACATATGTTTGTATGCATGTAGGAACGAATGTCGTATGTGAAATATTTAAATACTTCGTTAATGTATGTGATGATGTCTTCAAAAATGAGTACTACATCAGCATTGTTTGCAAATTGTGAGTGCTTAGATAAAGCCCTTAAAATATTTTACCTTTTCTATTCTCTAAAATCGCTTTTACTCGTTACGACCCACATTTTCCCATAATTTATCATGTACAAATATGTCGTGTTTGCTTACACTATCAAATAAATTCTAATATTTTTTATATATTTAATTTTACATTTTCAGATGTCTGCCGGCGCTCAATTGCAGATGGCACCACAGACCACTTCGTCGATAAGCCATCATCATCAAACACAGCAGCAGCCGCAGCATCATTTTGGCACAGCCCATCATAATCCGCAACAGCAGCAACAAATTATAACACAACAACAGCAACAAATTACGCAAACTCAGCAGCAGTTACAACATTTGCAGCAACAGCCGCATATTAGTCTTCATACGGCACAACAGCAGCAGCAACCACAACCACAACAGCAACAAACACAATCGTTGCATACAATAACAAATCATCATCATCTTCATCCACAGCAGCAGCAGCAGCAGCAGCAGCAACAACAGTCCCAGCTTTCCCAAACTCATACACACCAGCAATTGCCCCATCAGCAACAGTTGTTAACACAGTCGCATACTACACTAGCGCCTCCGGTGCAGCAACAGCAGCAATCAGCTGCGCTGCAGCATACGCATAGCGGCGGCCATAGCAGTAATCAAGATTCGAATATGAGCACAGGATCGTCACATAGCGAAAAAGATGTTACCGATATGTTAGGTGCAGCAGGCATTCCCAGTCAGATAGGTATACTGTCCAATAACGGTGTCCCGGGGGCTATAATGAGTAGCGGCGGTCTCGGTCAAGACGTAGCTGGTATGATGGGCGGTGGCGCAGGCGTTAGCAGCAATCAACAGCAACAACAAGTGCAGCATAATAACATGGTCGGACGTCTTGAAAAGCCACCACGTACACCATCCGAACGAAAACGCAAACGAAAATTTCCACACACAGAAGATAGTGGTGGCGGCGGTGGTGCTGGTAGTGGAGCTGGCAGTGGCGGAAATGGAGGTAATAATTCTGGAAATGCGACAATTATGGGCGCCAACAAGGCAACCAAAAATTCTAACATGATCGGAACCGGACAGACACTAAACAAAGCAAATTTATCATTGAATATAGGTACAACAGCAGATCGCTGCAATGTGGGTGGCAAGAATGCAAGACTTTTGCAACATGGCATGGACAGTAAAAAAATCAATGAATATTTTAATAAGCATAGCGTAACGACAAGCGGTGCCACAAATAGTCCAATGCGACAGCTTACGGGCGGTTCAAAGAGTCCTTCAGCCGCTGGTGGTAGCCAACAACAATCGGCACAACAACAAGTGCAGAATACCGGCAATACTGGTGGTAGCGCTAGTTCGGGCGCTTATGGAATGTATCCACCTAGTCCCCAACAATTAAATACGGGAGGTGTACAAACTCCTACATCGCAGGCACCACCCGAATTCCATTACCATAGCAGTGTGGCAGTGAACAATGTTACAAAACAACAGCGACAACAAACACCACAAACTTCCAATGCAATGGTTCCTCCTCAGTCGGCAATTGTCGGCGTGTTGGCAAACAGTATGGGTGGCCTGGGTGCAGGCGTTGTTGGCGGACCACCACCACCACCAATGGGTCAGGCGCCGCAGCAACTTATTCCCCCAACATCTGTAGCCACATCGGCGCAACAAACACTTACTAGTGGTGTAACGTCACAGCAGTTGGCAGCTGTACAGCTGAATACACTGCAGCATGCTGGTATAATACCGGGTACAATGGGTGGCATGCAACCGCCATTACCACCGGTACCAGCCAGCACCATAACAAAGGGCACGCAAACTGATCTCTCTTTTCTAGAGATCAAAGAGCGTGACTCGGAAATCGAAACGAGCAAGTCAAAGCTCGATGAGATGACAAGACTGTCCGATGAGCAGAAATGCCAGATAATCGCTCATCAAAAGTTGATCGACCAACATAAATCGCAGATAGCCAAGTGCATTGACGTGGTGAAGAAATTGCTGAAAGAGAAGAGCAGCATCGAAAAGAAGGAAGCGCGACAAAAATGCATGCAAAATCGTCTGCGTTTGGGTCAATTTGTGACGCAGCGCGTTGGCGCCACATTCCAGGAAAATTGGACTGACGGCTATGCTTTCCATGAGCTAACCCGACGCCAAGAGGAGATAACGGCCGAACGTGAAGAAATCGATCGTCAAAAGAAGCAGCTGATGAAAAAGCGGCCTGCGGAATCTGGACGAAAACGTAACACCAATAGCAACAATAGCCAGCAACAGAATTCGAATTCAAATGATTCGACCAATCTAGCTGGTTGTGAACGTTTAACGGGCGGTGGTGATAGTGGTATCGGATCGACAGGTGGTGGTGGCGGTACTGGTGGTGGCAGTGGCCGCGGTCTCTCACGTTCCAATTCCACACAAGCCGGACAAACGCAACTGTTGCATAATGGTGGCGGTAGCGGTGTAGGTGGTAGCGGTGGTGTCGGTGATCGCCTCTCCGATAGAGGCGGTGGTGGCAGTAGTGGTGCGGGCCGTGGCGATAATAGCGGTGGTGGCGATGCAACGTTCCTTAAACCCGACCCTGTCTCTGGGGCATACACAGCGCAAGAGTACTACGAGTACGATGAGATATTAAAACTGCGACAAAATGCGCTTAAGAAAGAAGATGCTGACTTACAGCTTGAGATGGAAAAATTGGAGCGTGAACGCAATCTGCACATACGCGAACTGAAGCGGATACTGAATGAGGATCAGGTAGGGCAGTTAGTCGCATTTCATTTAAAACCATTCAAAATAGTTTCTTATAAAATTATAACTAGCAGAAATAAAAAAAATTTTTTTTTTAAATTTATTTCCAACATTTTTTAATTATTAATTTTTAATGTTTCAGTCTCGCTTCAACAACCATCCAGTGCTAAATAATCGGTATTTACTGTTAATGCTGCTGGGCAAAGGCGGCTTTTCCGAAGTGCACAAAGCATTTGATCTGAAGGAGCAACGATATGTAGCGTGTAAAGTGCATCAACTAAACAAGGACTGGAAGGAAGATAAAAAGGCCAACTATATCAAGTGAGTATACGCTTACCTATAATCAAATTTTTATGCTAAACTATTTTTCACAAATTTTACTAATTGATTTTAATCCTCACGCAGACATGCATTGCGAGAATATAATATACACAAGGCATTAGATCATCCACGGGTGGTCAAATTGTACGATGTGTTCGAGATTGACGCCAATTCATTTTGCACAGTGCTCGAATATTGTGATGGTCATGATTTAGATTTCTACCTAAAACAGCATAAAACCATACCTGAACGTGAGGCACGTTCGATTATTATGCAGGTGAATAGCGACAATAATAATAATAAAAAATAAAATAAAATAAAAATTAATTAATTAATTTAATTATATATTCTGCCTCTTTCAACCAAAGGTCGTTTCCGCACTAAAATATTTGAATGAGATTAAACCACCAGTTATACACTATGACCTGAAGCCTGGCAATATACTACTGACAGAAGGCAATGTGTGTGGTGAGATTAAGATAACCGATTTTGGTTTGTCTAAAGTGATGGATGATGAGAATTACAATCCAGATCATGGCATGGACTTGACATCACAAGGGGCGGGAACCTATTGGTGAGTATGTCTGGGACAGTAGACACGCAGTAGCTAGTGAAGTGTGATTTTCGTAGTTTTCGTAGTCTTAGACAATTTTGGCAGGGGAGCAGTTAACTAAATTTGTGCTTAAGGCAGGCAACCTCATGCTATAAATGCTAAAAATTTATTCGAGTGTTGTAATAAAATATGTAATGTATGATATGAAAAATATGTTTTCAGAATTTGTGTTCCACAAGCAAATTAATTTTTTTTTTTTAATATATTTTCTTTTTGTATAATTATGTCACTCACTATCTAATAAATAAATATATTTTTTTTTAATTTTATGCCTTCTACAGGTATTTACCGCCTGAGTGCTTTGTTGTTGGTAAAAATCCGCCGAAAATTTCATCGAAAGTTGATGTTTGGAGTGTTGGTGTAATTTTCTACCAATGTCTCTACGGTAAAAAACCGTTCGGGCACAATCAATCGCAGGCCACCATCCTTGAAGAGAACACAATTCTCAAGGCTACAGAGGTGCAATTTTCTAACAAGCCAACGGTATCTAATGAAGCAAAGGTAAGATAACGCTACTTTTTTTTATTGCTTTTTTAATCAACAAATTTTCAATACGTATTTTTTCCTCACTCTCTTAGAGTTTCATACGCGGCTGTTTGGCCTATCGCAAAGAGGATCGCATGGATGTGTTTGCATTGGCGCGACATGAATATATACAACCGCCCATACCGAAGCATGGACGTGGTCAATCGCAGTTAACGCAACAGCAACAGCAACAACAGCAGCAGCAGCAACAGCAACAACAGCAGCAGCAACAATCGACCACATCACAAGCGAATTCAGCTGGACAAACATCGTTTTCGGCGGGTATGTTTGGTAATCTGAATCAGTCGAGCTCATCCTAGCTCCAGACGAAGCGAAACTCAAATTCCTAATTGCTGATGCTGATCGCGAATAATAGTAATAATAATAACAACAACAACTACAACAACAACCACAACCACAGTAACAAGGTTTATACAAGCAACAACAACAAAAAGAACAAAAGGAATATAAATAGCAACAAATATTGCAGCAGCAGCAGCAGCAGCAGCAGAAGCCGTAAATATAATTATAATTACAATAGCAACAATAACAACAAAAGCAACAATAATAATAATGAACATCATCATCATCATCACCAGAATCAGAGTCGGAGTCAGAATCAGAATAATCATCATCATCAATATCACTACAATTACAACAACAATAATTGCAATCAAAGTGATAGCATAAAAGTTGCAGCCGCCTCAGCGGATTTGTTGGAATCCATAGAGACATCAGTATTGGAGAACACGCAAATATGTTTATATACACGCCGAAAAAATGAAACCACAACAACAGCCGTTGCAACAGCAGCTGCAGCAACAGCAGCGGAAGAACTACTAGCAATCAGTCCCACAATAAATACTGCTGAACATTTTAATAGTACACAACCTAACATACAACCGCCACAAATGCTGCGTGTGAAACGAAAGCGTCAAACTGTTGTTGCTGGCAAAGATAGAACGTTGCTTCTTGGTCGCTATGGCAACATGAATAGCACAAATAAACGCCAACTAAAATCAGCATCGCCCAGTAGATTACATCAACAGCATCAACACTGCCGCAAACAAGACTTGTAGAGAAAAACAAGCGACACAAAAAATAAAAATAAACAAATAAACAAATATGAAAAAAAAAACGATGCTGTTTGGTGGCGCAAACTCTACGCGACAACTGCTGTTGGCTGCTTGCCTCAAATGAATCAAATGCTTGAAAACAAAACAAGTTGTACAGCAATAGAAAACAAAAATTTGTATATACATACATATATATATATATATATATATATATATATATATATATATATATATATATATATATATTATTAGACTACAAAACTTTGGTGGAAATGCTGAAAAGCGTAATGTTATTTAATTGAGAGAAGGAAAAAGCAGAAAAAAAGTTAAAAATGTGATAATGTACTTGAATTTTATCAAATGCAAATTAGAAGAAAACATGCAGCAGCAGCAAAGCGGTTTGCTTGAAGGCGTTAATGATGTTATAAATTAGTAACATTTTAAAATAGCGTATATTTTGATTTTCATAAAATACCGTAAATTCAATGCATGAGTATGAAGCATTTTGTTGAATTTATGCTATTTTTAACAGTCAACACTCACATACGTCGATTTTTAGCGCAGCAAAATTTCAAAATTTCTTTTGTTAAAATAATTACCGTTATGTCTGCATATGCAGCGCAGTCGTCTTTATTATATGTGGGTTAGAAGCACTGATAGACACATTGCTTTGAAGATGCTCAAGAGGAAAACAGAAAAAAATACATTAATCGTATACCACCAACAAAAGAAAAACAGAAATGCATGTTTATTTCCGATAAATTTTCATTTTGTTGTGCTGCTATTTTTTTTATATACGACACACAAAACCATATATTAAAAGCCTTGAAATGCCTTTGAAATGCCAATCGCGGTACGCATTTTTGTTTTAAATTAGCTTATTAAGTTTCATTCATATGTTTCCCCCCTTGTTTTATTACTCTAAATAAGTTGCAAAATGTAAAGTAATTTTTAATAGTTGTAATTATTGAAATTTGTTGTTTTCGTACCGTTTCGTCGTTTGCGCTTTCAGACAGATGGTAGATAGAGGCTCGCAATCGATTTGCATGTTTGCTTTTATGTAACGTAACAAGGCTTGCGTTGGTCGGTTCATTCATTAAACGAAACGACAATTATAATTTTTTCTTACACGCAATTTAAAGTTTTGACAATTTTCGATATTTCGAAGAGTTACAAAAAAATTTCGTTTCATTTCGGTTTAGTTACATAATACAAACACATGCAATTCGCGTTAAGCCACTACCCCCCCCACACTACTGGTGTCATGTGAATGCGCTGCAAGTTTAAAGAAACAATTTATTTACTAAGCTTACGAAACGAGGTAATCAAATCATATAAAAATTCAAGTATATATATAAAGAAAAAAATATAAAATGGAATAGATAACATTTTGCGCTAATGTCTAGAAGTTAAGAAGCTGTGGAATGCATGAATTCCAAAACAAAAAAATTGTACCATATATTGTTAGAAGAGCGTATTAGCGAGCGAAAACATTAAATTGATTGATTAAAATACGAAACAAGCAAACAAGCAAACAAGCATAAACAATTCAGAACGCGTCAGCAGCAGCAGCGGCAAAAAAGGAAGAAGAAAATACGGAAACAATAAACAATAAACACAGAAACAACAACATTTAGTGAAATCCACACGTAATCGTGCACGCAAACTTAGAATTATTTCTCTTTTTTTTTTTTTTTAGCATTAAATCACACAAATATACATTATGTATAATACATATATATATCCATAAATATATATTAAAACAAGTCTACATAAGCATAATATTGTAATAATGAGATATAAAATATAAATATAGGAAAAAGAGAGTAGAGTATGTGTGTGGCGATAAACACTAAGCAAAAGTAAAAAACAAAAAATTTAAAACAAAAACAAAAAATAAACAAAGCATAAAGTATGAGAAAAATGCTTAAAAACGCTAATAATAAGGAATAACAATAATTTTTAAGTTAAAATATAGAATTTTGTGAAAGCGTTTGCGTAGCGCAAGAAAATTAAAACGAATGCTCTAGATATGATAACTAAAAATATGTGTATATTGTGTATGGCTAATATATAGCCAGTGGGTGTGTGTAGAACTGTTCAGACCATGCTGAGCAGGATGCAGCAACACACGTTTTTATTATTATTACTATTATAATTATTATTAATTTAAAAAAAATTAACAATTAAATGAGAGTAAAAGCATCAAACAAAAACCAACATCAAATATATATGAAAAGAAATTGTATGCTATTGAAAAATATATATATATATATATAAATTAAATAAAAACAATTAAAAAGAATGCAAATGTGCGCAAAAATAAGCATATTAATATGTTATATGCTATAAAATAGGTATGATAAAATGATGAAACATTTGAAAATAAAAATCAAAAAACTAAACAAAAAACAAACAACAAACAAACAACAACAACAACCTAAACTATGATTTAATTGAAGCATAAAAAAAATAAAACAAGCATATTTATAGTTTTTATTAGTTATTATTATACTATTATTAAATATATTATCATTATTATTATCTTAATTATTATTAACCACTAATAATAGTTTATATTAAAATAAACAAAATTGAATAAAATATGCAAAAACAAAAACACAAGCAGACGTTAAACAAAAATATATAGAAGTATGCGTGTTAGTATGTATTGTAATAAAGCGAGAAAAGCGTAAGAAGAGAAGGAAGAGAATAAAAAAAAAATAAACATAACAATATATGTAAAATTAAAAAAAAATATATATATATGTACATATAAAACTAAATGCAAGCGTTATAATTGAACAAAACAGAACAAAACAACTACCATTGCAACAACAACAAAAAACCAACCAACATCAATAGTAACAACAGCACAACAGCAACGACAATTTAAGACGCGTAAATCGAACACAAAGGCGTTCAGACATACTTACACCAATTGCAGTGTGCTTTTACTCGCAAATTATAGCTTACTTACTTCTTTATTGCCATTATTGCGGGCTTTTTTGCTTCGAGACGCTTTTGAGTCGTCTTTTAACGCTCGCGCACACACTGAAAGCAATGCGCGTGCCGTGTGTGGATATCTTGAATTTTTGCACACCACACATTGCATTGTTTTATATATTTGTGTCGTCGTTGTTTCCAGGCAGATTTTGTGTTTTTTTTTTTTTCCATAATTTTTCCTTTTTTTTGGCGCCGAAAAGCTAGTTGCATTGTTGTTGTGTGTTATGTGACATTAAAAAGATGAAACAACAACACATCCAATCAAAACTAGTTATTTGCTGACGCGTAATTTCTCTTCACATGTACATGTAGAAGAAAAATATAACCGGTTTCGATAGGACTTTTTTCGCATACACTGCGTTTTCTTCTTCCTCCTCTTCTCTTTTAAAGGGAGCTTTGATGCATTAGGCCTTTTTTAAATGTGTACAGTAGTATGTGTTTGTATATATATTTGCATATATTTTAGATTTTCGCATTCCCCGCCCCCCGGATTTTCGTTTATTTTCTACCCCGCTAATGGGGCTTATCTAAAATTGGTTAAATTGTTGGTGGTTATTCGTTGGTGATATTTGTGTCGTTGAGGGTGTTTACGGTTTTCTTTCAGTTGATAAGTAATAAATGAGCAGAGACAAGATTAATTTATTTTGTTAAGACATATAAATTTTGTTCGTTTCGCTGCTAAGCCTAATATTGTTATATTTCAAAATACAAAAAGTTTGATTCTAAACAAATTAAATAAATTTTCAAGTACTTTTTCTCCAATTTTTTAATTTATTAATCACTTAAATTTATTCCCTTCATAAGTTCCCATTACTTCTAATTCTCTCCCTTTGGGTTGGTTTTTCTCTTAATTATTTCATTAATTTTATTTATTGAAAAAATTCTATTTGATTTATAATTCACTTATTTTATTTTGAAAGCTTTTTAATTGTTAAAACTAAAAGTAAAATAAGTAAAAAAAATAAGAATAAATAAAAAAATAATCATATAAAATGAAATAAAAAGTGATTAATAAAATGAAAAAAATAAAAAAAAAGATTAAAAACTAAAATAAAATTTAAAAAAGTAAAACAAATAAAAAAATAAAATAAAAAAAATTAAAAAAAATTGAATAAAATTAATTAATTTAAAAATTAAATTTCTTATTTTTAATTTCTTCAAACCAGGAAAAATGGAATAAATCAAAATAAAATAAATAAATTAAATTATATTAAAAAGAAAAATAAAACTTAAAAAGATTAAAATAATTTAAACAAAAATATAAAATAAAAAAATATGAGATAAAAAATACAAAATAAAATAGGTAAAAAATAAATTAAAATAAAATTATATGAAAGACACGTATAAAAACACATAAAATAAAATAAATTAATAAAATAAATTAAAGTAAAAAATCAATAGAACAAAAAAATTGAAATAAATTAAAGGGTGGAAAATATAAGAAAGATAAAAAATCAATTGAAATAAAATTATATTAACAACACATAAAATAAAATAGAATAAAAAAATTAAATTATATTAATAAAATAAATTAAAAAAAATAAATAATAAAAAAAATCAAAATAAAACTTATATAAAATAAAACAATATAAAACTATAAAATATAAATTAAACCAAAACAAAAATTCTAAAATTAATAAAAAAATCAATAGAAAAATTAATTAATTAAATAAGGGTTAAAAAATAAGAGAAAAACAAAATAAATTTAAATAAAAATATATGAAAAACACATAAAATAAAATATGGTAAAAAATAAAATAATATAATTAAATTTTAATGAATAAAATGAAATAAAATTAATAATATTAAATTCATAAAATAATTGAAAAAAAAATAAATAAAAAGATATATATAAAATAAAACGATATAGAAAAATATATAAAATAATAAAAAATAAAATAAAACGAAACACAAATTATAAAATAAACAAACATTAAATTTTAATGAAAAAAATGAAAGTGAAAAATAAAAAATAAAATAAAATAAAAAATATAAAAAAATTGTATAGAATAAAACAATATAAAAAAAAAATTACATAAAAAGAATAAAACAAACCAAAACACAAATTATAAATTAAAAAAAAAATTAAATTTAAATTAAAAGAAAAAATAAAATTAAATAAAAAATCAGAAGACCAAAAATATTAAAATAAATTAAAGGAAATAAATTAAAGTAAAATAGATAAAGAAATCTAAATTAAAATATATGAATTTCTTATTTTATTTACATCTTTCAAATAACAAATACTTTATATTGTTTTAAGAATTAGTTTGTTTCATATTTTACATTTACCTAATTTGCATTTTTGTAATATGCTGCTGTTGTTTTTTGTGTTGTAAATTATAGTAAAAGAGTTACCTTAAATTTTAATTTTGCTTATTATTTTCATTTTGTTTATTATTTTCATTATATTTTGTATATTCATTTCTTAATTGAATTTTTAGAATTTTTTTTATCAGAATTCTGTCACCTCCCCACCACCACACAAAACAAAACATTAACAAAAACAAATTGTTAAACGCTTCAATCGCATAAAAAATAAAAATAAACATAAAAAATATTTAAAAAAAAAATTCCATACACAGCTAAAGAATCAGTTATTTAAAAAAAAATGTAATATTAAGAATTGCATGTGGAAAATAGAATTAAAATCACATCTTTGTTGAGTATTTTACTATTATTATTAACCTATATATTAATTAATTCTTAAATCAAGTGAGTTGAATGTGTTGATAAAGATTGATTGAAATCATTGAATAAACAAAACAACAACAAAAAAAAATATATATATATATGTAAGTAAATTTAAATTAAAAATTAAATAATAAATATACAAAATATTATTATATTAAACAAAAAAAAGTTATTATTACTTAAAGTGTAAAGTAGAAGAAAAAGAAAAATTAAAATTAAAAACCGCATGTCGTAACATATGAAAAATATGGCGAAAAAAGATTAAAAAGAATTAATAAATAAATAAAAACTGCATATATACAATACAATGGAAAAGTAAGTTTAATTTATAAAAGCAAAAAAAAAGTACAGACGTTCGAAAAGGTAATTGATGAAAAACATTGCAGCAGTACATACACCAACACAACCACAAACAAACACATGCACGCAAGCACGCGCGGACATAAACACACACAATTCATAGAATTCATAGAATTTACGCTGAAAACTAATAATGAAAAAGAAACTACCATTCTACTTACATATATATAAAATTAAAATTACAATAAATTTACATATTAGGCAACTGCGTATGTATGTATGAATGAAATAGTGTAGGCATGGAAGTAAATTTTAAAGAAAATTTAAAAAATAACATTAAAAAAACATACATATGTACATAAATATATATGCCTGTAATTATATAATAATTGTGAAATTACATTTCCGTACTACAGCAAGGTGAAAAAGAGTTTGCAGAGAAAGTTATGCAAAGCTAAAATTATGCCATGAAATGAAGAAAAAAACATAATTTTCAATTACTATGAAATGACAAAACAAAAGAATTTAATTGTGTACTAAAAAAAGCAAATAAACAAACATAACATGCCGACAATAGCTGCAAATAATTTATTACATAAAAAATTTAATTTTTTTAAAAACAAAAAAAAATTTATAAAAATTTGCAAGCATTTTTATTTCGCTCCATTACGAGCGTTTCTTTTTTTATTGTTTCTTCTTTCTTTTATCGCGAATTGAATTGGTGCCTAAAAGTATGCATTGACAATTGTCAGAGAGTTATTTCACAGTTTTGTTGTTTACAAATTTACAGATGTACGCATATGCATACGTACATACTTAGTTTGTTATGGTTTGGAAATTTGTGTTCGAAAAGTTTGTATAATTTATTTTCCAGCAGTTTGAACTTCAAAAATTCGATTGTCTGGAACATGGACTTAGAGCTCTAAAACTGTATTTGTTAACATAGATTTTTCTTGTTTTATTTTACATTTTCTACTGGGCATTTTGATTTAATCTACTTTGTTTTTATATATATTTTTTTTAAATTTATTTTTTTATTTTATTTTTTTATATCTCATTTTATTTGTTCACTTTAATTTAAATTATATTAATTATTTTATTTTATTTAGATCACAAAATCCATTATTTTTAATTTAATTTAATTTAATTTAATTTAATTTTAATTTAGTTTATTTATTTAAACTTTGATTATATTTTTTTATTGCTTCTTATTGAATTTTATTTAATTTCATATAATTTACTTTTAATTTAATTTTGTTTTATTTTATTGTATTTCAAAGAATTTTTTTTATTAATTTAATTTAGTTTAAATTATTTTAATAAATTAAATTAATGTATTTTTTTTTCATTGTATCTTATACTAATTTATTTTAATTGAATTATTTTATTTTAAATAATTTATTCTATTTTATTTCAACTTATTTAATCTGAAAAAAAAAAATAAAACTATTTATATAAGTTGATTTGGTTTTGTGTTTTTCCGACAGGGTGGATACTAGATTTATATCGGAACGAGTTTCCGTCATCCCTTGTCTCGTCTTCGAGAACGAAACCAAACACTGAAGATGGCGGTTTGCCGAAACCGGTGTGTTACTAAACCAAAATTGACAAGGGATGACGGAAATTCGTTCCGATATAAATCTATTTATATAATTTTACTTCATTTTATTTTAGTTTAATTTAATTTTTTATTTTTTTTTCCAAATAAAAGAAATCATTTTATTTTATTTTCTTTATGTAAATTCCTTGATTTAATATATATATATATTTATTTTTTATTCAAATTTATATTGATTAAATTTTTTTATTTTAGTTTAATTATTTTTAATTTTAATAAATAATTTTCTTATTTTACTTAATTTGACTTTAATTTAATATAAAACAATTTTTTAAATTTTACTTCATTTTATTTTAGTTTACTTTTATTTTATTTTAATTTTTAATTTGATTTAGCTAATTTTTTTTTGCTTAATATAATTTAATTTTTTTTAAATAAATAAAGTAATGTATTTTATTTTAAAATATAAAAAATGTATTTTATTTTATTTATAAATAGTAGAGTTATTATTGTGTTATTTTATTTGCTTCATTTAAAATACTTATTAAATTTAATGCATTTTTACTTATTTTTTTACTTACGTTTATATTATTTTTTTATATTTTAATTTCATAATTTTTTAATTTTAGATAATTATTATTTTATTCTACTTAATTTGGCTTTAATTTAATACAATTATTTTTTTTTTATTTTCATGTTACTTTGCTTTATTTTATTTCATTATATTTTACTTAATTTTTTTTTTAATTCAATTTAATTTAAGTTTTAGGGTAAATATTTGGTTTGTTTAATTAAAATTACTTGATTAAAGTTTATGTATTTTTATTATTATTGTAATTTAAATTTATATTATTATTTTTTAATTAACTTTTTTTAATTGTTATTTAATTATTATTTTATTTTACCTGATTTTTTTAAAGTTTATTTTGATTTATTTTAATTTAATTTTTAATTAAATTGGATTTAATATTTTTTTGCTTAATTTAATTCAATTTAATATTATTTTTAAACAAAATAAAACATTTTATTTTTATAAAGCAAAGTTATTATTATGTTATTTTATTTGCTTCATTTAAATTTTCTATTAAATTTAATGTATTTTTATTTATTTAAAAAAAGTTAATTTTATTTTATTAAATTTTTAAATTTTTTTTAAATTTTAGTGAATTATTATTTTATTCTACTGAATTTGACTTTAATTCATTACAATTTTCTCTTTACTTTAAGTTATTTTACTATTACTTATATTTATTAAATAAATAAAAAATTAATTAATTTTTTTTGGTTAGGTTAATCTATACTAGTTTTTAGAGTAAATATTTTATTTGCTTAATTTAAATTACTTGATTAAATTTTATTTGTTTTTATTTAAATTTTTTTTTAATTTAAATTTATACTATTTATTATTTTACATTTTAAAATATTTAATTTTTGTTTAATTATTATTTTATTTTACCTATTTTTTTTTAGTTTGTTTGATTTGTTTTATTTTAGTTTTGAAGTTAATTCAAATTAATATTTTTTGCTTAAATTAATTTAATTTCATTTCGTTTTATTTTTTAAATAAAATAAAAAAAATTATTTTTTTTATTATTATTGTGTTATTTTATTTGCTCAATTGCAATTACTTACTAATTTAATGTAGTTTTAATTATTTTTTATTTAACTTTATATTATTATATTCAATTTTAATTTTTTTTTAGTTTTTAATACATTTTAATATTAAATTTTTTTTCAATTTTAGATAATTATTATATTAGTTTACTTTAAGTTATTGTACTTGATTTTTTAATTTTTGTTTAATTGTTTTGAATTTTTTTTTGTTTTATGAATTTGTTTTATTTAATTTAATTTTTTTAGTTTAATTTTAATTTAATTTAATTTTATTTTAATTTAATTTAATTTTATTTTATTTTATTCGCTTTTATGATGAATATTTCTTTATTTTTATACACTAAAAACCACACAAACCAACCAATACCGATTACCACAACATTAAAGAATTTAGCTAAAAGTCAAGTTTTGAATGAGATAGTGAACCAAAAGTAATTACAACGAATAAATATTTTTTTTCTTTAGGACATAATATACGAAATTGTGTAAACTAAATTGTGCATATGTAATTAAAACGCGATTAAAACACTAACACATAACACATAAACACACAGAAATAACATGAATCATACAAAATAAAATAAATAAATAATAAAAAGGAAGATTAAATTAAATAAAAGAAAACTACGAAAATTTTCAATAATACACATAAAACAGTAGCAAGAAAGGCAATACCTTAAGTATTTTGTAATATACATAAGAAACAACTTCCAAAAAATGAAAATAAAAAATCCAGTGAATTACCGAACATAAAAAACAGAAATTAAAGCAAAGTAGTAAAATAATATGCAAAATAGTCAAAATTAGTTCATAAAAAATAGATACTTTCTAAATAAAATAATAATAACAACAATAGAAATTCAAAAACTTTACAAACAGCCATTGAAAAGCATTCAATCAACCAAAAAAAGCCAAATTGAAAATTAAGCATGGAAATGAAAATAAATGTGAAAAACTAAATTAATTTAAAAAATATGTAGATGTTTTCCAATAAGCGGCTAACAAAACAAAAACAAAAACACAACAACAAAATAGAAATATTAAATTAAATTAATGAATAATTAAATTGTCTCAAATTTGTAACAAAACACAGACATACTTATACATAGAAATGAATGAAGGAAAATTGAAATGGCATCCACAAAACAATATTAGGGGCAACAGCAAAGGACATACACGCATACATACATACATACATAGTATATAGTGAACTTTTTTCTTCCTCTCTCAGATTAGCAAAAAAAAAAAAAAAGAATGTTTACTACCGCAACAACAGCAGTGTTAGCGAAGTAAATAATTTCAGAAAGACATGGTAAATACTAGTGCAATAAAATAAAATAAAAAAAATAAATAAATGAAATAGATAAAAAAAAATTACAGTTATATGAGACTTCTTAATTGTTAAATATATCAAAACATAGACTTACAACAAAAATATAAAAAAAAAAATTAAAAATAATAATTACTATTGTAGCAAAAAATGGCAGCCAACATGCCAATAAGAGCAAAAATGGCTTACCAAAAAGAACCAAAAAAATATTTCAAAACCATAAAGTAAAAAAAAAATGTAACAAATTCAATCTGATTAAATTTTTAATAAAAAAAATTAAAAAATTAAATACAGATGCCTACATACAAAACAAAAACATGTAGCCAAACACTTATACACACACACATATACACTCATGTACACATAAAACACACACATACACATATACCACTTATTGAAATAATCTATATATATATATATATTTAGAATAAACAAAATTTAAGTGATTTTTCGCAGTTAAAACGATTTGGAACCATAAAATAACGGTATATTTCAAATTATGCATAGAAGATTAACTAAAGATAAATTAAAAAGAGGAAAAAAAAATTCACAAAAAAAAAACCAAAAACTTTAAACATTTTCTGCTAGCAATGTGAGTACATACGAACGCTAATGAAAGTATGATGGCGGCAGGCATTCTGCGTGGGCGTACGAAGTAAAATTGAAATGATAAAAAAAAACAGCAACAACATTATTTAAATATACTATAATACCAGAAAACATGTTTGGAGTAATAGAGTAAATATGCTAAAATAAAATAATTACGATTATAAAAAAAAATGTGCAAAGAAAAAAACAAAAACAAAAACATAAATAAAAAGTATTACATATAATAATTGAATAATTGAATAAATAAATGAATGAATGAAAATAAATGAGGTAAAAATATGAAAAAAAAATACATAAAATTATTTAAAAGAATTTCAAATCGTATTTTATTTTCCAAACACTTCAAGGGGATAGTCAAATATTTTTTAACCTTTTTATTTTTGGTTTTCTTTTGACAGGTTGGCAAAATTGGTTTCAAAAGTTTTTTCCACAATGAAAACAAAAATACAGTTTTCGCAATTTCATTAATCACAGCGGTAATCTGAGTCTGTTAACCAGAGGTGCGGCTACAGGCGTTCGTTGGATTTTTGTATAAGCGGCCGCTATATGAATATGTTCCTAATTTTCAGGTACTCGCATCGTGCACTGGGTTTTGGTCTCACCACGTAGTAAACGAATAAACCAGCTGTAATGAAAAGAATGCGACGCTGTCTCTGTTGAGAGACCCCATTTTTGATGACTACAGAAGCCATATAACGTGGCTGCTGGATTCGTGGTGGGAGCGATATTTTAAGAGGAACCTAGCGTTGCAAAACTTTCCGCCCAACCGACCAAGGGGCCCGTCTAATGGATAAATGTAAAATACAACAGACCGATGACCGAAAACCACGTTAAGTTTAAAACTCTCAAAAAATATTTTTTTATGTATATAAAAAAGCGAGTGAGAAGAATCAAATGTGGCGTAATGAGAATTAAAACCGTTACATAAACATCTGAATAAGTTGTGCAATTCAAAATTTGTTTTACATAAAGACAAGGAAAGGGGCCCAAAGTATCTAGATTGCCTGAAAGGGGTACTAAATTTACGCTCGCTTAGTAGGAATGGACTATTGATAATACCACTTATCAGCTTAGTAAAAAATAAAGCTCCAAGCATCTCTCGTCGTCTCTGGAGTGAAGGCAGATTAATAGGTCTTAATTAGCTTTTATAAGGAGGGAGATTTTATTCGCATTCCAATGCATCCCCTTAACGCGTATACTAACAATTGCTTCTGTACAAATTCCATTTTATCACTATGCAATTGATAGTGTGGATTCCATACAGCGGAACCATATTCCAAAATGGGCCTAACGAGTAGAGTGTAGAATAATTTGGTAATATATGGGTCATTAAACTCCTTAGCCCACCGTGATTAGTATGCTAAGGCACTGAACGCAGTGGACGCCCAAAAGAGGTTGTTACCGACGAAAACATCAAAAAAATCCAAAAAATTATTTTGAATGACCGTAATATGGAATTGAATGAAATAGCAGGCACTCTAAAGATATCAACTGGACGTGTACATCATTCATCATTCACGAATATTTGGGTATGAGAAAGCTCTGTGCAAAGTGGGTGCCACGCGAGCTCACTTTTGACCAAAACCAAAGACGAGTTGATGATTCGGAACAGTGTTTGGAGCCGTTCAAGCGTAAAAGGCTGAGTTTTTGCGTCAATATGTGATAATAGTTGAATCATGACTCCATCATTTCACTCCGAAGAATCCGAATGAATCAACAGCGACAATAACATAGCGTTATTGGGCCGTTTGAAGGACGAAGAAAAAGAAAGTGCTGCTTTACCAAGACAATGCACCGTGTCACAAGTCAGTGAAATCGTAGCCATCGATCCAAATCCATGAATTGGGCTTCGAATTGCTTCCGCATCCACCGTTTTCTACAGATCTAGCCCCCAGCGACTATTTCCTGTTCTCAGATCTCAAAAGAATGCTCGCTGGAAAGAAATTTTCTTCGAATAAAGAGGTGATCGCCGAAACTGAGGCCTAATCGTACAAAAAAAAAAAAATGGTATTGAAAAGTTGGAGGGTCGGTATAATCAGTATATCCCTCTTGAAGGGAACTATGTTGAATAAAAAAATTCATTTTGCCAAAAAAATGTGTTTTACTATGGTAAGCCGGCGACTTTTCAATTGGCCTGCTACAGTTCACATCACATCACTTTACCAAACAATTTAGATCAAGTTGCTAAAGTTCTCTATCTTCTATAGAACGAACTGATTTAAAGAGCTTGCCATCATCTCCGTACATAAGTGCTTTATTATGACGAACCACATTTTGGCAGGTCATTGATGAATGGGAGGAATAGTAAGGGACCGAGGTGACTGCTTTGATGTACACCAGATGTGATTGATATTTTACTAGATAAGTACTAGAGTTAAAAATTACTCTTTGTTTTCTACCTGTCAAATATGATGAAATCAATTTGAGTAAGGATGGTGGAAACCCAAACATATTGAGTTTATAGTGAAGAATTGAGTATGAGGTCTTGTCAAATGCTTTGCTGAAATCAGTACATATAACATCGGTTTGATAACCATTTTGAGAACCATTACTGAGATAGGTAGTGAATTGGACTTACTTTTATAAAGCTCGTGCTGTGAAGTGTCAATAATTGATGACACTGAGTAAGCTAGTTGGTCAGTTATAACAGCTTCAAAAATTTTGACAATAAAATATAACTTTGCAATGCCTCGGTAGTTTATGATACAAGATCTACTACCAGACTTATGTAGAGGTAAAATATATGGGAAACATATTTTGCTTGATTGAAGCATTGAAAATGTTCGTTAATGGTAGATATAGCAAATCGGCACAGAACTAATTGCTGAGCGTATTGGCTATCACTATACGGAGCTGCGTCAATTTTTCTATTCGCTGTTTATTGCCCATAGTAGACACCAAGTGAAGTCAAGTTCCTCTTAACCTGGCATTTTCAACGGAGTGTAGGTTTTCTACTTCCATCATCGGTACTGCTTCAGAAATGGAGCGTATTTCCTCAGTCACTGAACTCTTTCAATAAAGCCCTACATCTTGTTCAGCTCAGCGTTCCATAGTCTACGGTATTCGCGTCATGAAAGGCTATAAATCTTTCCTAAAATCCTTCATCCTTTGTAACATATAGAAGGACTGAAATGATGAGGAACTTGTAGTTTGGTTTTTGTTCGTTGAGTGAGGGCTCGTTTTCTTTTCTAATCTTGAGAAAGTAGAACTAACAGCACTATTGTTGGGCTAGATGCCCTGAAGTTGCCCACTCTTATAGGCGATTGCACCTTTTCTGTTTCGCTCTGCAACCCATATTATTTTCTCTAGCATTAAATTAATAAGGTCACACGATAAAAATTCACCTCGCTTAGTATCAAAAGGCTTGGAGAGGTCCTTCTCGACATACCAACAAAGAGTTACAGTACCTTTTCGTGGTATCGAAGGCTGTTGTAAAATCGACGAAGAAGTTGTTTATGTACGATCGTTTTTTGCACGGCTCTATTTCAGTATTTGGCGTATGTTGAATATCTGCTCAATGATGAGGTGTGTGCACCAGGTCTTATGCCACACTGATAAAATCCGATCAGTTCATTGACGGTGAGGTTTGATCCTTCACACAATATGCTTCTTAGGATCCTTTGTATAATATGGGATACTTATTTCACGATAATTGGCACAGTCGGGAAGAATACTCTCCGTCCTGCATAGAACCTGATAGATTCTAATACACGCTTTGTTATTCGTCAAGCCGGCAGGCCTACGAACTAAATCATAGTTGTACGATAGATTTCTTCTTAGTGGATGGGGAATTTGGGTTCCCTATCTTTGGTATCTTACTTTCACTGCTATTAAACAAGCTGGAGAAGTATTCTATGTTGTAGTTGTTGCTGTAGGGGCTTGCTCAAACCCCGCCTAGTAACATGCAAAGTTAGTCTATGTCGTCGAATTTAACTAACGTGAGGTCCAGAAAACGAGTTATTTCGACAGGATCGTCGAGAGAGAGAGAGGTAAGTTAGCTGAGACGCTTTAGTGGGCTAGTGCGGGAACTCATTACGTGTAGGGCATACGTTAAGTATAGTATGGTGCAGTCAAGTCTGGATAGGTAGGAGTTAAGTCTACTACAGTTTCCAGAACATATCTGTACCAGCATAATACAGGTCTCGCGAAGCAGGACGAGCTTTTCGCCTGCAATGGATGATGGTTGGATTACTGACTATTGACGAACTCTCTTTGAATGGCGTTTGTCGGTAAGTTGTCCTGTCCAGTGGTTCTGCTTTGAGATGCGGAATGGCGAACGTTAGGTTAAGTATTACCTTTCTGATATGCCTAGGTGGTGGTTTGACTTCTACTAGATGAAATTAGGCTCCTTAACAACTGGGAGTATACATATTTCACTGTGTAAGTGGTGCACAGATGACATTAGGAGGCTTACCGTTACGGTACTCAGGTTCTTAGCTGTTATGACAGGCCTTTAGCTTTTTCATTAGCGTCTGGCCAGTCACTACTGTCCAAATTGGTGCAGTATAATTAAATACCGGCCGATTAACTTACCTTACCTCTGCCAGCAATATTTCTTTGGATTTTCTTCAGATGCTGCCGGCAAGTAATTTGAGAACGTTGTTGCAGCTCTGTCTGTAATTTTGTGGCAATAGCAGTCATAATTGCTTACGCCATAAACTCAGTATGCTCCTGCTGTAAGTTTTTGATGCTGTGCATCGGACCCTTCGTAAGCCAATATGGTTCGGTTGGTAGAAAACAAGTCAGCATGGAGAGTAAAAGTTGGCGACCTATACAAGTTTTTTTAGATCGGCCTCGTCGGCCTACTTTTCGCTAAGAGCCCTGGCCGAAAGGGGTTTTGGTATTCTGTTCACCATCGGATTCTGCACTTCCTTGCGTACTCTGGGCGCCACGATGGCTTCGCTGTACACGCCGAGCCATCCCACTTCATGGCCCCAGGCTTACCACAAGCATTACCAGACGCATTTTATCCCCTTCTTACAATCCTCCTCTCCATCTCTTTGGTTTCTACAAGAGTATGATTTGATCTTGAAACTTTCGGTAAGCTCTCGATTTTTCGATTCGGATTCCAATAGTGTTTCTGATATTACGATGGTTACAGTTGGCACCTTCGATCGTGGTGTTAAAACCCCCAAAATAAACCACAAACTTTAACCGAACATAGTTGAAGAAAAAAAATTAAAATTAAAAAAAAAAACAAGCTGCCACTGCTCTGTGTTAAAGAAAAAGCGCTTATTAAATGTGGCGAGATCATTAACGCAAGTGAAAAACAAACCAACAACAAATCTTTCAACGCCAAACAATGCGATAAGAGCAGCTGCCACAATTAAAACACAGCAATGAGCTAATGAGGTTGCGACGTGTGAATTTTCACATTTTTCAGCAGTAAGGGCGTAAAGCAACAAATTTTTAGGCATCTAACTAACACTAAAACTCTCAGTTTTTGAATAATTATTTTTTATTTCCACTATACGAGGTTGGTTCGATATGTCAGTGAGTTTTTGAATAGAATATAATTTTTTCGGCAAATAAGCGTTTTATTCCTCAGCATGGTATCCTTTTAGTTCTATACATTTAGTCGAGTTTTTTTCCATGTTTGTATTCCTTCCAAATAATAGGGGGTTTCAAGGTTCTCAAAATTGGTTCATTCGACCAATTCGATTTCTTACATCCGAGATATTTCTTCAGGTTTGGAAACAAGAAGTAGTCGCAGGGGGCTAAATCCGGAAAGAGGCCCAATTTATGAATTTTTGCCATGGTAACTACACACGTGCACCCGTGCATTTTCCTGATTGAACAGCACTTTTGTGTTCGCAAAATGCGGTTGTTTCTGTTTCAAATCAATATCGAATGTGTCATCGTTTTACTCATTTTAAGGTAATCGATGTGAATGAAAGCTCGTGCATTCCAAAAAACCGCGACATTATTGGTCGACAGATCTACCTTGGTCTTGTTTGGTGCACGCTTACGCTGAGAAACCAACTGTCTTGATTGTTCTTTGCTGCTGTGGTGTGGTGGATCTATGTTTCGTCTACGGTAACAAAACGGCGCAAAAATCTGTTTGGATTGCCGTTGAACATCGTAAAACACTCGTTTGTAGTAGTTACACGGTTGTACTTATAGTTTTTTGTTACCAATCGCGGCACCCATTTCGCTGTTAGCTTTTTCATGTCGAAATATTCATGTAACGGGTGATGAAGAATGTTTATTATCATTCGAAAGAACATTCGTTGGCATTTATTTTTTGAAGATTATCTCTTTCAAACGTTGGCCGCGTCTATGTCTCAGATGGTCTATCCGTTGAGTCCAATTTTCGATGACTCGTTCGAGCATTTCCACTGGTAACTGGCGAATGATACTCGACCGACCCAAAGTGCTGCCGTCTTATTGAAACCAAATGCCGCGGAGATCACGAGCTTCAATTTCAGGCATCAAATAGTCGGTTATCATGGCGCCATAATGGTTGCCACTGACTGTTACGTTTTCACCGGCATCATTTTTGAAGAAATATGGACCGATGATTCCATCGGCTCACAAACCACACCAAAGAGTTGGTTTTTCTGGATGAAATGGCAGCTCTTGTATCTCTTTAGGTTTCTCTTCGACCCAAATGTGGTAATTTTGCTTGTTTACATACCCAATGAGCCAGAAATAGGCCTCATCGCTGAACAAAACTTGATTCGAAAACGTCGGATCTTCTTGGAACTTTGCAAGAGCCCATAGAGCGAAGCAATGTCGCTTGGGAAGGTAGAGCGGCTTCAGTTCTTGCACAGGCTGTATTTTGTATGCTTTTAATTTAAGATCTCAACGTAATATGCACCAAGTCGTTCCATACGTCAGTGCGAGTTGCTGCGAACGGCGCCGAATTGACTCTCCACGGTCTTCGTGTACACTCTCAGCTACGGCCGCTATATTTTCTTCACGGCGTGCTGGATGCGGTCTATGCGGTCCAATATTACCCAATAATGAATGCTGGGTCTCAAGATGGATGATGGTGTTGCGAATAGTACGCTCAGTAGGCCGATTATGTTGACCATGATAAGTCATTGATAAGTCTAATAAATAATACTGTATAAAAATAGTATGACAGCTTGATACGACTCACGCGTGATCTGTCAAAAAAAGACTATTGGAAAAAGCGACTCTACTTGGAACACCCTTTAAAATGGGATATACCCGCTCGGTTGATATTCTACCGTCTCAGCCACCTCACGCTCTTTTATTCTCCGATCGTCCTCATATCTCTTCCATGGATTTTATCGACGACTTCTAGCGTGACGACTTCTCTTGGGCGACCTGAACGTTCAACATCATTTGTACTGGTACGACCAAAACGGTACTAAGTAAGCCACTTCTTAACTTCTTGTAGAGTCCCCATAGTACTTACCAAGCCTTCCTTGGTTTTGGTGGTGTTTCTTTTTTACGCAAGGCATGCGCAATCGGCAACCGAAATTCGCTTTTTTCCATATTCGGTCTATTAACCGATAACAGTTGACGGGAGCAACGTTGTATTTACAGTAACTGTGCGGCAAATTCAAAAAGCCCCTGATTTATCAAGCAGCCCTTGTATTTTAAAGTCTCATTCCTTTATTATTATTTTTATTTATTTATTTTTTGAATGGAAATTCCACACTTGCATTGCATTTAATGACGGCATAAATTAATCTCTTTTCATTTCATTTCATTTCATTTCACTTTCAACTCAACGCACAATGTTGTAAATCTCAGGAGTTAAGTGTAACATCCCAAGCTCATGTGGCTAAGGTGCCTATTTTATTTATTGTTATCTCTTTAGTTTTAAAATGTATGTATGTATGTATATATGCATGGTTATTGGCATGGGAATGCGGGAGAGAAAATATTTGTTTGTTTGTTTGTTGTGTGGTGAGCGAGGGTGTAAGGTTGTGGGACCGTTGTTGTCGCCAGCTGTGTCTACTACCAGCATTCCGTTCACGCCATTTCTTCTAAGCTTTCCATTGCATTCATGCCGTATTTTTCCGCAGCATAGATCCATTCATTAGCCCGCTATCAATTGTATCATTATATTCTCATAACTGTATAATTTTTTATTCATATACGTATGCATATGTATTATCAGCGCATTTTCCACGGCTTTTTCGCTAACTCATTTCATATTCAATGGCAATTATTAGTAAGGAAAAATTTTTATATATCTTTAAAGCATTTTTTTTTTCACTAAACAAAAAACCGCAGCTCACATATCTACATATATACAACAACCACATGCAACAAACCACAATTAAGCTGCAGCAACGTAAACTGTGCGGGCTACCAAAGTAACATATCTACGAGTACCTCCATGGGTTTGAGAAAGCGCGCACTCATAAAACCCATAAGTTGGCTGACAATGAAATGGAGGCAGTGTACTCACACACATTTGCATATATGTTCATGCCTATGTACATAAGTTCATGTGTCTATGTATGCATGTATTAACTTGCATGTTTTTCATTTCGCCGAATTGCTCTCGATTTTATTACAGTACAGTATAGTGCAGCCTACCACAGTCCACAGTTGCCACAGTTGAGTGTGAGTGGTGAAAATCGCGACATTGTTTAGGCGTTTTGAAAAAAGAAGGTCAAATGGCAGTGAAAATATATGTATCTTCTCACATGCATCTTCAATAATTATACCTACAGTGAAGAGGATTGATTGGAAACTGGTTCGAAATTAGTTCTTATACTACCTTTTACATACAAAACACTAATGTCTTTCACAAGACCATGTTTCACGAGTTAGTAATGGTCGAATTTTGAACAGAAGTATACTGGTTTCATACTAGTTAAAAATGGTTAACAAAATTACTCGTTCAGTTCTGCAACAAAAATAGTCTTTGAAATAAAATATAGTACTTGTGGGTCCTTTCGATTGTGTTTCACGTTTGACTTAACAGTGTCGTCTTTCCGCTTCGAGCCGTTCTGCGTCGATTACTGTTATTTGCTGCGGTTTTACCTTCGATCCGGGTTGAGAATCTTAGATCGGTGATAGTGGAGCCATGCAGCGTAGCATCCCCGGCCTTTTTCAATTTTCTCCTTAACCCAAGCCAACCTTTGCTCTTTCTCCGGTAGAGCTTGCAGCTAAGTCTCTTATGGACCTGGACTAACGCTTTATCCTTCAATCCCTTCTTACTGAGTTTTTGCTCAAACCCTGTTCTTTATTGCCGTACAAACACCTTTGGCTTCACCCGGAGAGCGTAGTAAAGCCTCGTCTTCCAACGTGTTTATGATAGCATACACATGAAAATTGGAGTTGTTGTTGTTGTAACTGCAGAAATATTCTCCAAATTTTGTTTATTAGAATATTGAGTGGCTGACAGCCCTTTTTCCGGTAAAATTCCAGGTCGTTCCTGTATAAAGACGCGACTGTTGCGGGACCTATTGGATTTTAGTCCCCTTTTACTACAGGCATAACTTACCGTGGGTAAATTGTTAAATGCCCAACCGGCAGGGGGATAAAGGTCCGAGTCTTCATGGATTCCGGCACCATTTCGTTGCAGTGTAGGTTTGGCATAATAGTACTACAACCGCTGTGAACTGCTTCTTTCACAGCAGAGGTCGCTGTATCCGCCGGTGGTAGTAGCCACTTTCCCCACCAACTTTTGGATTGATATTTCAGCCCGCCTTTTCTCGTTATCACCCTCCATGTTGGAGTAGAACGATGAATATAAACCCCAGCATTCGCTGGATGACGCCTGCTTGCAAAAGCAAAGACCCGCTCTAAGTACTAGCCTAGGTCCGAGTCTTCATGGACTGTAGCACCATTCCGTTGCAGCGTAGTAGGTTTGACAGTAGTACTACAACCGCTGTGAACTACTCGCTTCACAGCAGAGGTAGCTGTACCGGCCCTTGATAGTAGTCACTTCTCCCAGCAACTTTTGGATTGATATTTCAGCTCGTTTTTTCTCGTTTTCAGCCTCCATGCTGGAGGAGAACGATGAATTTAAACCCAATCCTTCACTGGATGACGTCTACTTGCAAAAGCAAGGACCCGCTCTAAGTACTAGCCTAGGTGTCAGGCCGACCGGCAGCGCTGGTCATTGTCCAGTCCTGTGAAGAGAATACAGAATATTAATAATAAATTCAAAAAAAAATTAATATATTTCAATTGAAATCAGTTTGGTATATTTTGAACTAAAAGCAAAGTAGTATCTTTTTGCACCAGTTTTAAATATTACTGCGGCATTTATTTGTATTATTGTATGTGGTAAGTTGAGTGCATTCAAAGCGACTAAATATTAAATATGCATCTATGTGATAGATATTTTCTTGTGATTTTAATTATTCGCCAGCAAATGTTGTAATATATGCACATATCTCGCAGATATGCAAATACTGTATAAGAAAATGTAAAAACTTGAGTTTACTTTGTATTCAAGCAGGTGAATGGGAGAAAGTTAAAAGAAAAGAAAGCAAATTTTATATGCTACTATAGACGTTTTCTTTAGCAACCGACCTGCAAAAGAACGCCCAGCTAGCTTATTTCCAACTGATTTATAATTTGTATTTGCTTTACAACACGAGTATTGGCTGTCATAATAAAAAAGGTTACATGTAAAATATGAGGGTTGTTTGATAAGTCAGTGGCTTTTAGAATTTGTCAGGATTTTCCGTAAGTACAACACTGCTTCCGTCAACTGTTATCGATTAACAGACTGCTGTAAAACTTTGAGTGATCTGCGCCTTATATTTTGTGTTTGACAGCCATTGAAAGCAGACGACATCGTGAATTTTAACGAAAGTAGAGAAAAGGGAATTTCGTGTGTTGATAAAGCGTTATTGTTGCGTAAAAAATCTTCAACGAAACCAAGGAAAGACTTCGTAAATACTATTGGGGTTCTGCACTATCAATTTTAATGCTTAAGAAGTGGTTTACTGAGTTCCGTTGTGGTCGTACCAGTATAAGTGACGCGATCGTTCAGGTAGTCTAAAAGTGGTCGTCACGCAAGAAATTGTCAATAAAATCCATGGAATGATATTAGACGTTTCGAAGAATAAAATTTCGTGAGGTGGCTGCGGCTGTAAGCCTGGTACATCACATTTTAAATGAACATTTGAACATGAAAAAGCGATGGGTACCGCGATTGCTCACACACGACCATAAGCGCCACCGTGTAACTACTTAAAATGAGTATTTCGTTACCATAGGCGAAACATGGATTCACCACACCATACCAGAGATCAAAGAACAATCACGACAGTGGGTTTCTCCGGGTCAATGTACCCACCAACAAGGTTAAGGACACAGTTTTTTGGGATGTAGGAGTTGTCATTCACATTGATTATCTTGAATAGGGTAAAATGACCAACGGCGAATAGTATTCAGAGTTTTTGCACAAATCCGGTATTTAAGTCTCAGTGAATTTTGAAGTTTGACTGAAGTTTACCAAAAGTTTGATGTTTGGTGAGAATTTCCCTTGAGTTTTTCCAGTGGTCACAATATTACCACTTTTTTACTATTGTTTAAACTCAAGTTGCTTACTGTGTGTTAATGTTTTCCACGCTATTCGATAACCTACCTAACGTTTTTTTGCAAGTTGGGTGCAAAAGAATATACATCATATTTCAGATACATATATAAAGAAAATAGAATAAAAAATTAAAATATTTCTATGGTGGGAACGTAGAAAAGTTTGGAGGATAGAAATGTTATTTCAATGTGGACTAATGCCTGGATTTGGTGATCACGAATCCCTCGTTCTTGCGATAGAATATATATCACTTTGAGGAAGCTAAAATAGTAAAATAGTATTTCCACACCTAAAGGACAACAAAGCAGCGAGAGTCGATAGTATGCGGGCTCAGCTATGTACTTAGGCGACGCGATGTAGGGCTATGAGCCAAGTAAAACTTGTCTGTCGATTGTTACTTCCGTTTGTCCTTAATTCGTAAGATCGGACTTTATAGTATGGATTAACACCACGAGCCTTATATCTAAGACAAGATCTCTTCGCCGGTTCTAAAGCTAGTTGCGACAGTACGGGATGGAGTAGCCTCAATGCGATTAAAATATTGAGAATGACCTTTTCAAGAAGCTTCGCACAAATATAGATTCGAGACAAGCTAAGTTCCTTATTTTTTAATCTGTATCTAAAATGAGTTTGGAAATATATTCTGTCATCAGGAAAAACCAGCTTCAGATGTCTTATTGTAGTATAAGTTTCTCTTCGAAAAATATAAATTCCAATGCTAAAGTCTTGTGTGTGTTGAATAAAATCTACATTGTATTAAATCGGAGTCTATCAAGAAGAATTATTGTTTGCGTTAAGGAATATTTACTGGGATCAGGATTCATTGCTTGAAAATTAATTACCTTGCACTTCAAGGCTGTAATATGTTGCGACTCCTATTTACAATAATGTTTTTGGCCAAAAAATTATTCGCCTACATATAAGTAAAGTATGCAATTCAGTCCTTTGAAAAGCTCAAATCGCCAGGAATAGACGGAATATGGTTAGCCAAACTGGTAGTGGGAAAATATAATCAAGTTCGACCCATTTGGGTGCAGGCACATACGGGAATAAAAGGGAGCGAATAGCTGATAAATTTGCTACGTAAGCAAAATCAATCTTTCCTATGGGCCCAAAACCCTTCTTTTCCATAGAACCTCACACAATGAAAGAAGAGCTCAGAAATGAGGAAAAGAAATAAAAGATAAGAATTGGTATAACAGGTCAATTGAAAAGTACCCAGTCTGACAAATATATGGAATTAGGAAGAATTAAATCCATATGACTTTTTAGTAAGTATCAACCTCTAAAAGACGCATGTATAAATCTGACAGCTATCGGATCATTAGTTTGTGAATTATAGCATTTTGAGTGAATCAACTTTTGTTATTGTAAAAAAAATTGATAAAAAGAAATTTCGCGTGCTGATAAAAAATTGCATTTTGAAGGAGAAAAATACAGCAAAAACTTGGCTTGATGATAAGCTTCCGGACATAGCCACAGAAAAATCACTCATCAAGGATTGGTGTGCTAAGTTTAGACGTGGTAAAATGAGCATCGAAGACGGTGAACGCATTAGGCGCCCAAAAGTGGTTGTTACCGGCGAAAACATTCAAAAAATTCACAAAATGATTTTGAATGACCGCGCGGGCTCACTTTTGACCAAAAACAGCGACTAGTTGATGATTCAGAGCAGTGTTTGGAGATGTTCAAGCGTAATAAACCCCAGTTTTCGCGTCGATATGTAACAATGGATGAAACATGGCTCCATCATTTCACTCCGAATATCAATCGACATTCATCCGAGTGGACTGCACACGATGAACCCGCTCCAAAGCGTGGAAAAATGCAACAGTCAGCTGGCAAAGTTATGCGTCTGTATTTTGGGATGCGCATGGAATAATTTTCATTGACTACCTTGAAAAAGGAAGGACCATGAACAACGACTGTTACATAGCATTATTGGATCGTTCGAAAGACGAAATCACCGAAAAATGGTCGCATTTGAAGAAAAATAAAGACAATGCACCGTGTCACAAGTCAGTGAAATCGATACCAAAAATCCATGAGCTGGGCTTCGAATTGCTTCCACATCCAACGTATTCTCCAGATCTGACCCACAGCGACTATTTCCTGTCCTCAAATCTCAAAATAATGCTCGCTGAGAAGAAATTTTCGTCGATTTAACAGGTGATCGCCGAAACGGAGGCCTATTTTGAAGCAAAGGACAAATTGTATCACAAAAATGGTATAGAAAAGTTGGAGAGTTGTTGCAAAAAAAATGAATTCTTCCAAAAAAATGTGTTTTACTGTGGTAGGCGGGGGACTTTTCAATTGATCTGTTAGAAGTGGAAGAATTAAAACAACTAATGGCAGATATAATACTATGAAATTTAAAGAAATTATTCTATTTAATAAAAATAACTTTAGAACACTCAGAGGAAAACTTACAGTTCGGTGCAGGCTGCATTTTTACATGTATAAAATGCGTATCAGCGCAAACGAAACAAGTAGATTTCACGAAATGGAACCAGAAACACCAACCAGCACACTTGCCAATGGAGTGCGCCGCACTAGTTAAAAGAAGATCAAAACACCTATACACCTTGCAACCGCAAAATAAGCACATCATATGGTCTAACTCCTCATATCTGCCAAGGTTCTGAGCGATGTAATGTAATAATAATCTGAGGACATAATAGACCAATGGTAGCAGTGCACCATCAATTTTGCTATCTACATAACTTTTATTTATATTTATTAATAATAAAAAGCATATTTCACTCCTTGACCTTATTTACAGTGCAAAGAAAATATTAATTTCATTTCCCAACATTTTTTTTTTCAAAACACTCTGTTTTGAATACCTTTGACTCATACTGCCAAATCGTGTAACTATTCGGCTGCAACGAAATTTACTTAGACTTACAGTTACTCAAAGCAGTAGTATATGTATGTATACATTAATTCATAAGATAAATTCTTGCAAACTACATGCGAGTTGCAGGCAGTAAATACATACATAAATGGTGCATATTTCATGCACTTCAAACCGAAAATAAGTACTGAAAATGCATGGTTTAACAAGCAAATATTTATATGAGACAAATATGCTTATTTGTATGTATGTATGTATGTGTAGCATGCATGTAGAGCAATATTGCCAAACCGTTTTGGGCATCGCCTTTAACCTTTTTTAACCCATTAAGGCTGTGTGCATGCAAATAAAGGCATAAATGTAACGTTTTGTATGTATGTATGTGTGTGTTACACATTATTTAATGTTTTTAATAAAACTTCAAAAATTCAAATAAAAAATATGTGCAAGACATGGCAGTCAAATACATATAATGGAATAAAAGCCCGAATAAATGTCGACTTATTTGGTTGAAATTCAATGGGCTGCATAACTGCGAGCCGCCACACCAATTCAGGGCACTAAATGGCGGCATAAGCACGCATTTGAACTTTTTTGTTTTAATTTTTCTTGTGCTCATAACATACGTTTGTCAATCATGCCATTATTATTGGTATAAATTATCAGCAAACATTTTTTTCTCTTTTCTACTCCTCCGTTGCGCGCCTTCAATAACTTCAACCATGCTTAGCTGCTGCCCCTGCTGCAACACGTTGGTTGCGCCAGCCAATTCCTTTATTCTGTTGCATTCACCCAAAAAAAAAGGGTTTAATTTTTTACATACATATACATTTTTACGGCTATATACCATATTATTTCTTTTTCTAATTTAATCTGCTCTTTTACCTATTCCATACCCGTTTGCTTGTAGTCCTATGCCTGCTTGTGTGTCTGTTTGGCATTCATTTTTTCGGAATTTATTACATGACAACACGCTGTGCAAGGTCAAAATTTAGTATGGTGCAGCGCCCTCACTGTGATTGTTGTTGTTATTGGTCTTTTAAGTTTTTTTTTTACAGTTATTCAAAAAGCACTGCCGCCATGGCGAACCCGTTGCGCCAAGTCACCAAGGGAAAATCGATTTGAACGAATGTACGAACACCTAGACGCTTTCAGGCTAACACTATTCGCGTTTACTTGCCGTCGCTTACCTTTCATGTCCACTAACGCAATGACTATTGCAATTAAGTTGCTGCGCATGCGCCACCAAATTATTTTTGAGCAAAAAAGGTAGTATTAAAAATTAATAATTTTTCAAGTTACAATCTCTGCTCGCTGGTGGTGAGTAAGCCAATGGCCGAAATTTTTTATGTGTGTGTGTGTGTATGTGCCACTGATATCACATCACAATTGTGTTGGTTGCTGGTGGTGTTGTTGTTGTGCCGTTGATTCTGCTTCATCCAACGTGCAGGGTGTGGAGGTGGGCGGCCTGTGTTAAAGTGTTGTAATTTGTACACGCCAACTTTGATGTTTGTTGTTGTTGTTTGTTGTTTTTAGCCCACTAACTTTTTGTATATTTAATATATTTGTTGCATGCATCTTTTGGCGGCACATTTTGCCTGAATAACCCCCGCTGAGCTACTTAACACATAAAATATTTAAATTACATTAATTTTAGTAAATTTGTGAGGAATTTTGCTTTA
Organism: Neoceratitis asiatica; assembly: GCA_030068015.2. Lineage (NCBI taxonomy): Eukaryota > Metazoa > Arthropoda > Insecta > Diptera > Tephritidae > Neoceratitis > Neoceratitis asiatica. Next base: position 34,396,624 of record CM061525.1, on the reverse strand, counting down.
TTAATTATCTCAGACATCAGACATTGGATGGAAATTAGATTTTTTAAGTGCGTCAGTAGGGTTGCCTCGAAATAAAGTTTTGTGGTTAATAATAATAAAAAATATATTTTTAAGGCCAACTGATTTCTTTATTAAAATAAGCGATCACGGTACACTCGTGGTTAGCAGTGCTTGCTACAATGTGGAGAGTCATCTGTTATAGCCCTTGCCCGAACAATATACAAAGTTATAGAGAAAAAATCTGAACGTATGGTCGCCCCTTGTCATGATATAAAGAGTGATCCAAGTAAAGGTACTTTTTTCAATAGTCTTTTTTTGACAGATCAAGCGTGAATCGTGTCAAGCTGTCATGTCATTTTTGTTCAATATTGTTTAGCATTTCATCATAGAAATACTAACGCCTAAACAACGATTAAAAAATCATTCAACTTTATTACGAAAACTCACGTTCTGTAAAGAAGGTGTTTCGCACGCTTCGCTCAATTTATGGTCAACATAATCGGCCTACTGAGCGTACTATTCGCAACACCATCACCCATCTTGAAACCCAGCATTCATTATTGGATAATATTCAACCGAATAGACAACGTCCGGCCGCAGCTGAGAGTGTACACGAAGACCGTAGAGAGTCGATTCGGCGCCGTTCCCAGCTACTCGGACTGACGTATTGAATGACTTGGCGCATTTTACGTCGAGATCATAAATTGAAAGCGTACTAAATATAGCTTTTGCAAAAACTGAAGCCGCTCGAGATCCCAAGCGATATCGCTTCGCAAAATTTTCCGACGTTTTCGAGCAAAATTTTGTTCAGCGATGAGGCCCATTTCTGGCTCAATGGGCATGTATACAAACAAAATTACCGCATTTGGGACGAAGAGCAACCTGAAGAGATTTAAGAGCTGCCATTTCATCCAGAAAAAAACAGCGGCTTGGCGTAGTTTGTGGGCCGGTGGAATCATCGGTACCGGTGAGAACGTAACTGTCAATGCGGACCGTTATCGCGCCAAGATAATCGGCTATTTGATGCCTGACATTGAAGCTCGTGATCTCTGCGACATTTGGTTTCAACAAGGCCACTTCCCGCACATCGATTCATTCAATGATTTATTTAGAGAACACTTTGGTGAGCAGATAATTTCAGGTTTTGGGTCGGTCGATTGGTCACCAAGATCGTGTGATATCACACCGTTAAATTTTTTTACTGTGGGTATATGTAAAGTCTAAAATCTATGCAGACAATCCCTCTTCGATTCAGGCCTTGGAGCAAAACATCATGCATGTCATTCGCCAGTTACCAGTCGAAATGCTCGAACTAGTGAACGAAAATTGGACTCAAAGGATGGACCATCTGAGACGTAGCCGCGGTCAACATTTGAAAGAGATAATCTTCAAAAAATAAATGACAAAGAATGTTCTTTCAAATGATAATAAACATTCCCAATGGAAATTGATTTTTCTGTGTTTTTTCCTTTAAAAATTTAGGGAACCTCGAAATTTATCACCCTTTATAATCACTCCATCGACTGAGGCTGCTTAGAAAAAATTGAAGGCTCTTTCTAATGAGAAACTCCTCTCTTTCTGATTTCCCAAAAGCTAGCTTGTCAAGATAAAATCTCAGAGGGTAGATGCGCTGTTAATATACTTATTCTTCTTCTTCTTCATTTTGTCTTCTTCTTCTTCATTTGCCTAGGAACAGTTTATTGGATTATAGCCGAGTCTGATATCGCTAGTAGTTTTTATTCATTTTCCTTTTCGGCTCCATCTGATCTTTTCAGCGAACTGGAGGTCTTCCTGAAGATATTTTGTCTTGAATATCTGGTGTATGGTGGATCTATATATTAGGGTGATTTATTTCACGATAATTGTAGAGCACCTCCCTTCTAATGGATTGGGCAGAGTAGACTCAGGTTGCAATCGTCGAGTAAAGGAGTAGAGGCATGTCCCTTGCCAGTTATTCGCCATCATATTTACATAGCTTAGCCGGCAAGATATTCTTAATTGAACTTCGTCATATTCGGGTAACGGGAAGTCTATTCTATCTATCTATATAATCGATAAATCATCTCCGTATGTGGCCTTTTTTGCTGTTATTTAGCAGGCTGGGAAATTGTTCCTTCTACGTCAGGTCTTTTCTTAGAATTATTGAGCATTACCAATGTAGAACAGCTTCTCAAGCCTTCATATTCACTCTTATGGACTCTTTCATTTTTTCAGTTTTCTATCCAAAGGAGTTCGGCATACCTCATCGTACCAAGTCTCTATCAGACATTGTCTAGAAACTGTTTTTTCTGCAGGAAGCTTGAAATGTTTCCACAGTTCCCTCATATCGAGCTGCCGATGACTACTCTCAGAAAACCGAAGTGTAAGTTGAGTAAAACATCAGTTGGCTATATGCTATATGCCCACCAGCCAAGGGTGTTATTTGCTGCAGAGAGGTGTGCCACTTCGTCGCGACAAGATAGTGATCTGAGCCTATGTTAGGTCCTCGATACGTACGCATGTCTAGAATATTGGATACATACCTTTCGTCTATCATAGTATGATGGATTTGGTTGCTTGAAGGACCTTCTGCTGTTTTTTTTAGCTCAGTCCATTGGACAGGGATGATGTTAGCCTTAATTTTAAAAAGAGCATCCACCATTTCGGTCGTGGCACCTTACCAATTAAGGGAGCGGTAACTCCATTTGCATGCCTTCAATTCGTAGTAATTAATACATTTGCCGTGGTGGTTATCAGAAGGAGGGCACCACGTCCGAAGCTGATTCTAATGTTTCTTGAAGCTGATTCTAATGCTTCTTTTATTGGAGTAGATTTTTTATGCTTTGGGTCTCAAACCTTTACTCAACCGAGGGTCGCCTTCTCACTTTAGTGCTCCTCTAAACAGATGAAAGATTGCTATGACTAGTTTGCTTGTGTTACCCAAAATATTAGTAATTTAATTAATTTATAATAAAAAATAAACGCAATCAACTGAAAAATCAATATCATTTTATAATTTCAATATCATTTAATTAACTCTCCATTGTGGCGTAACAAAGCTTACTTTTTAAATTAACTAATTTCTAATTTTGTTTTATATGGTATACTCGTGTTGCATTTGTATTTGTTAAGAATTTGTATTTTTGTTATTAAATAAAACCAAATTCAAAAATACTATACTAATACACTGGCATAACGATTGGGGGTCTGCCAATTTGGTATGCCCCATTATGTATGATTTAATCAATTTAGTATAATAATTTTTTCTTTTTTTTTTTTGCTGCAAACTGACTAAATTAAACCTTGAGTTAGCTTGCATAAACCATAACTGTGATTTCATAAAAAATTATTAATAAAATCAAGAATTTTTTATACAACTAAGTTTTTAACTTCTTGCAAAAAAAAACACATGTAGCACATAAGTGCCAGGGATAATTTTATGCACATACACAATAAAGGTGTTTGAAAGCCCAGGGCAGTGAAGTATCAAACTGGTCAGAAAAGGTACTAGTTTACTATTGGAATCACCTTGAGTGATAATATCACACTGGTTCGCAAAATTCCAAATGCAAAATTTTTAATTCATTATGAATTATTTCTATTGATTTTGTAGCTTTTATTTGAAATCTTATATTCAAAAATTCAGGATTTATCTTTTTTTGTCTGATAATAATTTTATTATATAAAAATTTCAATATAAAAAAAATTACAAAAATAAATAATGAAATCAAATTATTTACTTTTACAGGGGTTATCCGGTTTATATTTTGGGATTTGGCAAGCCTAGTGTTGCAATCTGTCAATTGACAACTTTGTCGTAATTTTTTTTATTTTTAATGTTATAAAGGGTTTTCCAATAGGGATGATATGATTTCTAAGTGTCGTTTTGACATTTTTTAATTTTTCATTATCTGTCATTTTTTTCATTGTGTTCAGTAATGTTTACAATTTCATCCATGGACCACCATAAACGTCGTGAATTTGCTGATTTTGCCTTGGAGCGACTTAAAAACGATAACGATTTTGTAATAAAATCATCTTGTCCGATGAGGCTCACTTTCATCTGAGCGGTGCGGTAGAAAATCCATAAATTACTCAGGAATAACCATTACATTCACCTAAATAGACAGTTTGGTGTGATGTTTGGTCTGGTGGAACCATCGGTCCGTACTTCTTTCGAAATGAAGCTGATAGCATCGTTACTGTCAATGGAGAGCGGTATAGATCGATGATAACCAACTTTTTGTGGCCACAATTGGAAGAAGTTGATCTCAACAACATCTGGTTCCAACAAGACGCGGCTTCGTGTCACACAGTACGGCAAGAATCGAATTATTGCGAGAAAGGTTTGGAGATCCGTCTTTAGAAATAAACCAGACTCTCTTCAAGCTTTAAAAGTCAATATTGAACATGCTATTCATGACATACGACTTGATTTAGTGGAAAGAGTGCTCAAAAATTGGGTTCATCGAATTCGTTCCTGCAAAAGAAATCGTGGAGGCCACTTGAATGATGTTATATTCTGAACTTAATTGTATCGATTGTACTTCAGATTAAATAAAAAACGTTTGAATTTCCTTAAAAAATAGCGTGTTTTTTTTAAAGGAATCAGATCACTCTTACTAAAAACCCTTTACATAATCAGAATGTTTTGACATATGGGCGCAATTTCTGTTGTTTACAGTAGCATAAAATCTCGGTCAAAAAATGGAATTAAATCGCGAATATTTTCGCACGATTACTTTTTTACAACTTTCATCGTGATTTAACTCAGCAACAGTGCATCTATGAATTTAATTCAATTTTTGGCGATGAAGGCCCATTAGGAACCAGTGTTTACCGATGGTATGGTGAATTCAATCGAGGACGTAGACCACTCCAAGACGAATTTCAAAACCAGTTGTTGTTCTAGAAACTATGTTAATGATGCTGTGCGTAAATTTATATTGCAAGATCGCCATGTGACCTATCGTGCGATTGAGACAACTCTAGGTATTAGTGGGACCAGCATACATTCAATACTGCATGGACATTTGATTGTAAAAGAAATTTGTTCCTGTTGAATCTCAAAATATTTGTCTATCGGTCGTACCGATTGGTGGAGAGAAATGTTAAAAAAAAAACGATAAAAATGCTTTGAAACACGTGTATTACATCGTGACTGGTGATGGATTTACGCGTGTGAGTCCGAAAGTGAACAGCAGTCGATTGTGTGGGTGTTTCAAGATGAGCGGAATCCAGCAAAAGTTGTTTGCGCACGAAGCACTTCCAAGCAAATGGTTGACTGTTCTTTTGGAAAAACTAGACATGGCGCAAACGTACCACTAGACCAACGCAGAATAGTATTTGTTTGCCAGTTGCTTTCCAAGAAATCAGGAAAACCAGCCGCCGAAGACGGATCTTTTTTCACCACGACAATGCGAGCTCTCCCACATTGACTGAGATAACTCAATTTTTGAGCATTAAAAACATTTATTTGATGGGTCATCTACCGTATAGTCTTGACTTGACACCGCATGTCTTCTTTTTATTCCCGTATGTAAAAAATATACTGAGAGGTCAAGGTTTTTCGACACCTGAAGGGGCGGTTGATGCGTTCGGAACGCATGTTTGAAGGTACCTCAATTAGAGTGGCAAAAATGCTTCGATAATTGGTTTAAAAGCATGCAAAAGTGTATAGAAATTAATGGAGAATTTTTCTGAAAAACAATAAAGCGATTTTCGATGATTAATATTTGTTTTTTGTTCTCGAATACTGAGATATAAGTCCAGCTCCCTATAATATTATTTCCCCAACATTTAAATAATTTTTGTTGATTTTTTTTTGCTCAAAATCGGGCCAGTAATTTTTCTCTCTCTTGAATCTACTAATATAGTGGTATATATCTGTTTGAAATCTGACAATTTTTTCTGAGTACTTAGAATATTCCCGAGTCAAAAACCGCAGTTATTTATGTGAAAGAGACTAGCTTAATTAGTAGGACTTACTTTGGAGCTAGTTATGATAACTAGTTCCTTACTACTTTCTTTGAATTCATTTGACTGTGGTGTGGTATTTTTAATGTAGATTTGTATACTTACTCACATACATACATCAACACACTTGATTGCCCAAATTTGTTTTATTACATTTATGTGTAATATGCAGAATTTAAAGGCACACCTTATTCTTGATTTTGAACGCTTATTATGATTTTTTTGACAGTTTCTTTTTGGCAGTTTTTTTTGCAACGCTAGGCTTTGTTGCTGGAAATTCGACACTTTTTACTAAGAGCTAAACTTACTTGCGGTCATAGTATTCTCAGCTACCCTGTTGAAAATTTATTTTAAATTTAATTTTATTCAGTGATTGTAGATACCAACGTCCACGTTCACCTAGAAATGATCAAAGATGCTTCTATAGCTAGATGAATTTTTCGAAATTTTTATTCTTTTGTCAGCAAAATGAGGGCTATGATCTCAAATTTTGTAGACAATCGGACGCAGTGCGCCCACTGTGAAGCACATGACAGTATATATATAAGAACGCGGACCAAACGTTCAATATAACCAAGAGACGGAACCATCTGGCCGGCGGAAGGCAAACCCATCGCTACAGTGATCAAGATAGCCAATGACTACTCCTATGTATTCAAAACACAGATTGCGGGAATTACTGAAAGTACCAAATGGGCTACCACTTTAATTTAATTAATTAATTAAGTTTATATAAGTGTTTCAACATAGCCCAAATATACTAGAACATGTTAAGAGGCAATTAACAGACCATCGCGGGAAAAAACAGACAGCGAATAAGACTTGGGTCCCAAGTGAAAGGAATTTAGTCGGCAATGAAAGGTAGGACAAGCTGGCTCGCAGCTGGAATCGCTAGCGGGATTGCCAACATCGACTGCATTAGGCATTTAAACGCCTTTCATTGTGGCCTAAAGAAGTGGGCTATGGAGGAACACTAAAGTCCTGGAACAGTACCAATGCAGGACGCACGAACAAAAATTTTGTGATGCACCGTGAATTGTATACAGACCAAACTGTCATTTGCATTGAGTAAAAGAGAATTTATTTTTGTATTATAACCACAAACTATATAAAGTGGAATCGGCTGAGTATAGAGCGTGGACAGAAGATAACGAAACACAGGAGAACTACCTTTGTAAGCGCCCGGCTTTCAGCCAATTTAGACGTACTTCGAGTTCCACCTTTACGGAGGTGTGCTCAAAAGGTGGAAGGAAATTAAAAAAATTTCCTTAAATTTAGCGAAATATTATACTTATAAGCTTTGGTGCAACCAACAACCAATCCATCTCTTGTGCCCTTTGAAAGATATCTGGTTCGTTCTGCTCTAAAGATCTGAACTTGTCGCGAGAAATATTTTTACTTTAGTTACCTCTTACGACAAGGTAAAATAAGTTTGTTCTTTTCTTTATTAATTACTTGTTAAGTCAGGTATTTTTTCCATGGAACATGCCTTCAAGATAATACTACTTACTAACAGTAAGATCTTGTGGTGAGAACTTTTTATGCACTACGCCAAGATCATCCAAGAAATAATGTGCGAAACATTGATATTTGATCTGAATATTATTTCGATCTTCGCTCTTTGGGATGTGTAATAATCATAAACCCATACTTCCTTCCCGACCTTCTACGAGCGTCTCAGAGTACACTCAATGTCAATGTTTCATTCCTTTTTGAGTACTTACTTACCTCATTGCAGAACTTATTCTCTGATTTGTGGTCTGCCTCTGCGTTTTTCCTACAAATGGGGTGATCTACAGTTTAAAAAATTTTTTTTTTACCATGACAGAAATATGATCGTCAGAGGCAACTGCATATAAAAAAATATTTTACCATTGAAATGGTTTACATCTTATACTTTTTCATAAAAATTGTGTTTCAAGCCCAAGTTCCTTTTTTTTTAGAAGTTTCAAAAAGTTCAAAAAGTCGAAAACAGCTTATGGTGAAGTAAACACTTTTGATACCTTTGAAATGTTATATTATGTAAGTACCAAAAGGATAAGAGATAGACCCACATACCGATCGTATCAGAGTTATGAACTGAGTTGATTTAGCCATGTCCATTTGTCCGTCCATCTGTTTGAACGCAAACTAGTTCCCCAGCTTAGGAGATATTTCAACAAAACTTAGTATGTGGCTGTATTTTTGTACTGTATTGAACATTTGTCGGAACCGAATGAATCGGTCGACTTTATCATATAGCTCCCATACAACCGTTTTGTTCAGGAAAGAGGTTTTGCGTTGAAAATCCTTCAAATAAACATCCAGGACCGTGAAATTTGATATTATACAGAACTGAATTCAAGTTAATATTGACACTGACAATACTCGAAATCGAATCTTGCATTTGCAATACATTTGATATGTTTATGAAAGTAATAAAGACTTCGGCAGGGCCGAAGGTAGCCATTCTTTATTGTTTTCATTACTTTTATATATGCATATTTCCTGCAGGGGCCTTACGTGTGAGTACATATATCATACATGCCCACGCACATATACATGCTTTTTGTGAGCGAATTTGAGAATTTGCGCTAAAATGTAGTTTGTCCTTGGAAATGCGGCAGTAGTAACGGTAATGCTCTGTATAAAAAAGGAAGAGAAAGACGCAAGTCAAATATGGACAGTTTTTGTTGGTGGCTGCGTCACTAACTTTATAGTTAATGTAAGGCTTATAAAAAAAACATATTTATTCTAATGATTTTCTGCATAAGTCAACATATATACATGTGTAAGTGTATTTCGGTATATTTTTGTGCATACTTTTCTAACGGTAATTAGTTTGTGTTGTGTTGTGTTGTGTGTGATTTTTTTAAGGTGTTGCTGCCACACTACTTTACCATTATGATTTAACTTACTCATGTCACATACATACATACATAATTATGTATATACATACATACGTGCATATATATGTTTTGATTTAAGCTTACAACTCACCGTTGCCACCACCTCCATTTTCGCCGCCTCAACCACACGTTGCTGTGGTGACGCTGAAAGGTGTTAAAATGCACTTCAAAAGCGTATGGGAACAAAAATAAAAATTTATTTAAAAATAATTTAAGCATTAAATACAGTAAGCAGCAAGCGCACATACTACATTCACATATATTTACATATGTACATATGTATTTATATACTTTACATTGTATTTTGCGAGCTGATTATCGCAATTGTCATTTTGTTGTTGTTCGCTTGTGGATATCAAGTTGAGATGTAGAATTTTTCACTTCGATTTATTAATTGTAATTTTTTTCTTTTTTTTATTCTTACTCTATTTTTGGTTATTCTTTTTAATTGACTTAATCGCTGGTCATTATGTATTTTAAATTCAATAGTTGTATAGAAAAAAAGCGAAATTAAGGAAAAATGTGCTAAAAAAGGCGTATATTATTTTCCATATTCTTACGTACGATTTTAACGGGTGATCCATTTCGAGATACTCTACTTTTCTAAAGAAAAAACCCAGAAAATTCAAATTTGATCTGGAATGTTTATTATCATTTGAACGAATATTCTTTGACATTTATTTTTTTAAGATTATCTTTCTCAAATGTTCGCCGCGGCTATGTCTCAGATGGTCCATTCGTTGAGTCCAATTGTCTTTGATTCGTTCGAGCATTTCGATTGGTAACTGGCGAATGACATGCGTAATGTTTTGCTCCAAGCCCTGTATCGAAACGGGATTGTCTGCATAGACTTTAGACTTCGCATGTCACGCAGGAAAAAGTCTAACGGTATGATATCACACGATCTTAGTGACCAATCGACCAGCCCAAAACGTGAAATGATCTGCTCACCGAAGTGTTCCCTCAACAAATCCATTGATTGATGTGATGTGTGGGAAGTGGCGCCGTTTTTTTGAAATCAAATGTCGCTGAGATCACGAGCTTCAATTTCAGGCATCAAATAGTCAGTTATCATGTTGCGATAACGGTCGCCATTGACGGTTACGTTCCCAACGGCATCATTTCTGAGTAAATATTTACCACCGGCCCACACCAAACTGTTGTTTTTTCTGGATGAAATGTCAGCTCTTGAATCTCTTCAAGTTGGTCTTCATCCCAAATGCGGCAATTTTTCTTGCTTACATACCCATTGAGCCAGAAATGGGCCTCATCGCCGAACAAAATTTGGCTCGGAAACGTCGGATCTTCTTGGAACTTTTCAAGAGCCCATAGAGCGAAGCAATGTCGCTTTGGAAGGTCGAGCGGCTTCAGTTTTTGCAAAAGCTGTATTTTGAACGCTTTCAATTTAAGATCTCGACATAAGTTGCGCCAAATCGTTCCAAATCGACGCCGAATCGACTCTCCACGGTCTTCGTGTATACTCTCAGCTACGGTCGTTATATTTTCTTCACTGCGTGCTGCACCTGGTCTATTCGGTCTAATATTATCCAATAATGAATGCTGAGTGTCAAGATGAGTGATGGTGTTGCGATTAGTACGCTCAGTAGGCCGATTATGTTGACCATAAGTTCAGCGAAGCGCGCGAAACACATTCTTTACGCGAATTTTCGTAATATAGTTGAATGATTTGTAAACGTTGTTCACACCTGAAATGATAAAATGCTAAACAATATTGAACAAAAATAATATGACAGCTTGACACGACTCCCGCGTGATCTGTCAAAAAAAAAAAGGCTATTGAAAAAAATACCTCTACTTGGATCACCCTTTATATGTGGTCTGCTCAGGCCTCCTAATTTAATTGTAAAAGTACCGGATGGATAAACCAAGAAATTTTATTTTTGAAAGCACTTCAATAAATCAAATTCAAACATATATATAATTTTTATTTGAACATCACCTTAACATAGGTTATGTTGCCAGTAGTTGATAAAGCTAAACTAAATATTTAGATATGCGCTATCGAGTTTGATTAATAACTATTTTGAGTAATTATATTAAATCTTGTTTATTAATTAAGTGTATATCACCACAGCAAAAAAAAAAAAATTAAAAAAAAATCAAAAAAACCGAAACTGCCGAAAAAGAATAAAAAAATTATAATAAATTTCATTTAGCCTTAATAAATAAATTCTTAAAATCATCGGCCATAATAATTTTGAGTCGGCGCTGCGGGCATTAATTAATAAATAGAAAGCAAATTAATTAGTAATGTGAAGCGTGATGCGGGGTATTCGCTTAGCGCGATACGACGGTTCGCCTGAAAAGTCGGGTGCTAACGAATTTAAGCGACAAAGTAACCCACACATGAGGCCCACATGAGGTAGGTGCTGGTATAGGTGGGAAATATGTAGGAAATTTTATAAAGGAGAGCTCTAAGTCTTATAAAATACTTACATACGGTAAGAAATATTGTATTTCAGATAAATCAAATTCCCAAATTTGCTTTGGAATCATTCAGAAGGAAAGTTTCAGAGTTGCATTTTTAATTTCATTTAGCACCAAACTGTCATTCCGTAAAACACTAGCTATAGTATTTCATATAAAAAAATATTTTACACATGTGGCTGAGAATGGTCATGGGAGACCGTTTTTTTTTTTTCAAAATGTTAAAGTTATGGCCCAATGCTAGCTGGCTAGCACCTGCTTAGCTGTGAGCACTGTCAAACCAGAATATAACTATACTGGAACGTCTGAAAAGTAATTAAATGTAGCTTTTTGCTTTAAGCACTTGAGGCACTGAAAAACTTCTAATATATTCATGGTCTATATGCCTGTGCTTTTGACAGTGGATGATGTAATTATGGTTACCGCTTTGGACGAAATTTTTACAGTGTTTTGGTAATACGAGCATTCAAAGTAAGACAGGTAATGGCAAGCCAGCACAGCTAGTCCGCATTAGATCAGGGCCTTTAATGTTTATCGCTGGAGATTTCAAGATTCATTGTTAATTTGATTAAGTTATCTCTTTAAATATAAGGTATTTTAGTTTTTTTTATTCATCGATTGTTAAGTGTCGACTTATTAAGGTCAACTTACATTAAATAGCGCCCGTAGTAGCCGAGTGGTTAACATTGCCTACTACAATTTGGGAGGCCTGGGTTCGATTCAAGGTCGTCCCTCGGCAGGGAATATAAAGCCCTCTGAGTGTATTTCTGATATAAAATAAAAGCTCCTCATAAAAATTAATTGGCCATTCGGTGGTGGCTTAGAATAAATTGAGAAATTAAATTAATAAATTGTTTATTTATTTTTTTATATTTTTTTGTGGTCCTAGGTACATGTATTTTTCCAATCTTACGATGAGAGCTTCGGCTTTTTATTTTTCAATATTATGTGGAACTAAACTTCAAAAAATACCTAAATCTATTAAAGGAAAAATTATCCCAATCGAACAAGGTACTAACGGGATATGCGGGATTACTCGTTGAAATCAATGAATTATCGCCCCTTTTCTACCCTCTGGTTAACATTTTTCCCTCATGCGAGACTAACCTCAAAGTAAGTTCCATCCAATACAAAAATAATTACCTAAATTTCAAGCTATATCCATTCCAGTAAAGAATTAAACAAGATAGGGTGCTCTTTTCGGCTATGCCAAGGTGTTTATACCTTTCATGAACATAAAAAAGTTATTGCAAAATGCAAAACTCGATTTCGTTCATTCTCAGTGTTAATATTTATTTGAATTTACATGAGTAGCATATCAAATTTTACGCCGGAAAATGCTTTTTGGACGAATTTTTTACACAAAACCTAACTAATAACGAATGTAATCTGCCGATTTTGATAGGTTTTGATGTCAATATTTATTAGAATATTCGTGTATGAAATACCAAATTTCACACGATAAGATGCTTTATTGCGTATTTTTTTGTTTGAAGATTTTCCGAGACATCAGGAAAAACAACCATCGGGGATTGGTATGCTAAGTTCAGACGTGATGAACTGAGCAAGGAAGACGGTGAACGCAGTGGACGACCAAAAGAGGTTGTTACCGGCGAAAACATCAAAAAATCCTCAAAATGATTTTGAATGACCGTAAATTGATATTCAATGAAATAGTACTCTAAAGATAATATCATTCAGGTATATTTGAGTACAAGAAGCTCTATGCAAAAATGGGTGATTTAGAGCAGTGTTTGGAGATGTTCCAGCGTAACAAACCGTCGATATGTGACAATGTATGAAACCAGACTTCATCATTTCCCTCCGAAGTCCAATCGATAGTTACCCGAGTGGACTACACACGACGAACCCGCTCCAAAGCGTGGAAAAATGCAACAGTCGGCTAGCAAGGTTATGACGTCTGGTATGCGCATGGAATAATAAAGGAAAGACCATCAACAGCGACTATTTCATAGCGTTATTGGACCGTTTAAAGGACGAAATCGCCGAAAAACGGCTGCATTTGAAGAAAAAGAAAGTACAGTTTAACCAAGACAATGCATCAAGTAACAATTCAGTGAAATGGATGGCAACAATCCATGAATTGGACACCGAATTGCTCCCACAACGAGTGTATTCTCCAGATCTGGCCCACATCGACTATTTTCTCTTCTCAGATGTCAAAAGAATGCTTGCTGGGAGGAATGAAGAGAAGCAAAGGACAAATCGTAGTACAAAAATGGTATCGAAAAGTTGGAGGGTCGGTATAATCAGTGTGACGCGCTTGAAGGGAACTATATTGAATAAAAAAAATGAATTTTCCCAAAAAAAAAGTGTTTACTATGGTAGGCAGGAGACTTTTCAATTGACCTGTTAGCTATTAATTTAACAGTGCATTTGAAATATCTCAAAAACTGAAGGACTAGTTTGCTTTCAAACAGATATACGGATATGATGCGATCCGTATATATATTTTTGAGTCTATCCCTTCTCCTTTCGGTACTTACATACTTTGGACCAAAGTTGGTATACCATTTCATGTACATAAAAATGGTAAAAAAATATACATAACGAATTGAGAATCTTCTTTTTCGTCGGCAAAAAATACGTTAACTTAACCTTAAAAAGTTCCATTTTTAACATTCACTTATTTTGCAGTGAAATATGGAAATTTATGGATTTTTATGCTGTACATAAGAGTATATAACATTATTGTTTTGTTTCAAGTTATAAATTATTTTTTAATTTTCTTCTTAAAAGCATTAACAACAATTTCTGATTTAATATCGATGAAAATTCAAAATTCGTGCATGTATGTTATATGTATGCAACAAACCTGTCACGACAAATTTGCAAAACGTTTTGGTGAAGTAATTAACCTTGTTTAACCTCTACTCGGTTATTTTTAACAAAGTAAAGTACCGTATTTTTTTTTTACATTTCAAAAGCAAAATCTATAATAATAGGGCATTTTTAATAGCAATTAACCTTTTCCAACGTTAAGGTATTAATTAATTCGGAATTTTTTTAAAATTCTGCCATAAAAAAAATGAAAATTCCAATAAATTCACAGAGAAAATCAAAATAAACGCCTCTTGACCTTAATAAATCTTTTCCGTTATGCACTTGATACTAGTAATACAAATCAAAAAAGTGAGAAAATAAAATTTTGTCGGACCGGAAATGACCTCCACGCTTAAAAGCTCAGAACCTTAGAATGTTATGCACACATTTGCCCATGCAAATTTGTATGTAAAAATGTAAGTAAAACAAACGCGAGCTATATGCATACACCTTTTTTTTTCTTTGATATATTTCTGCCTCAAAATTAAAACTCACACTTCATTGATAAGCATCGTATGACAGGGAAGAGCACCAACAAAGCATGAAACCGTAAAAATTGTGAATGAATTTGATTGACGACTTAGTGGCGTTGGCATGTTATGTTTGTATGCACCACAGTTGCTTTCAAACTGTTGACTATGAGTTGTGTATTTTTTCCAATGGAATTTATTTGCTCACACTTCGCTCATTGAAGTCAGACCAAAAAATTGCTCTCTGCAATATCCACTAGACTCAATTTTCACTTTTTTGTGACTCTTTCTAGTTTCTCATATGTTTGCCATTTTTCGTGCGCTCAGTTGCTCTACATTTATAGTTGAAACGATGACGTTGTTAACATGTTTCCGGCGCACCTCACTTGACTAACGATCGGTTTACTCCGACAAATGCGGTGAGTTTGTTGCTCATGGCTGACTAGCCATTTGTTGCAATCGGAGTTGTTGCAGCTTTGCTGGTTACGTCATTAACTATGTGCGCTTATTAGCCGCTCTCTTTTTGTTGTAGTGTTTTTTTTTTGTTTTGTATTATTTTTCTTCAGCTCGTTGTGGCTTTATGGCTTCATGGTTTTCATGGCACACAGTGACTGTTTATGGGATTATGATTTGTAAAATAATTTTGAAAATATTTTTGAGTATGAATTATGGTTATATATAGTTTGCATCCCTGATTTGTAGTGAGATATCTCTGTACAAAGCTTAATACTGAAGATTAAGACAGAGATGATTTATGGTACAAAGCAGTAGTGAATTCAGGGATGTTTCAAATATTAAAGTTGAAATGGTTGACTCTTGCGAGTCTTACATAGACGGCGCCACGTCCACTGCCCTGTTACACTTTCTGCCGTGTCTCTAGTTTGAAGAGCATTGCTGCTATATTCGGAAATAGATGGAGCCGTTTGGAAACTTTATCCAGTGCTGATTAAAGATTGAAGACCCTTTACTTTGCCAAGTGATATTAGTTTCTGTCTGCCAAGCGCCGGACATTGCCAAATTACATGCTCCACTGTCTCCGTAGATTCTCTGCATCCCCTATCAAACATATGTTGAAGGTATCCGAGGTCAACGGTCCTTGAATGGGACTTCTAAGTCCATAGTTGCGTCTTTTTCTGAGACGGCACCCTCTTTAGACAGGTTTTTACTTTTTTCAGCCAGTCTATCGATCGCTTTGTTACATAATGCAACCATGGTCACTTTTTTCTGCAGGAAGTTAGTATTCGAAATATCTCTGTGAGATCTCGGAATATTTTGTAAGGTTTTCTAGACATTAATTCAGCTTAAACCTATAGGACAACATGCTCTCCAGGTTTAAGTCATGCTTTCATATTTAGCCGAGTAATAATATTTCTTCCATGAATAGAAATTTATTATTAACTATAGTCAGCAAATGTTGGGTTTCGAATTAAGGATATTGGTAACCAACTAACATGAAATCTTCATGTCAGAAGAAATTCTAGTTGTTTTTCTTCAAATTTTAGCAATTTTTCCTAGGAGCAATGCCCGAATATGAGTGAACGTCTAAGATTTTATACAAAAAAAAAATCATGTTCGAAAGAAATCTCTTATTTTACTTAGCCACTGAGTGTCTACTACCATGCGGTAGGCCATGAGTTCGAGTCCTAACCAGATCAACATCTAAAATTGTAGAAAATTATATATTCTTATTGAGATCGTTCTGACATGAAATAAAAAGCAGCTCATAAAAAGCCCTCAGCTATTATGAGGCGGTTTAGAATAAACTGTAGGAAAAACGTCAAGACTCACACCACAAGTTGTTATTGTGAATTTTAGCTCAGCCCCGGTGGTATTAGCGTCTTTAATTGAAGCAGTAGATCCAGCATTTTCTTAGTTACCCCTAGAAAAGGCTGAGGATCCTAATCTAACGAAACAATTTGTAAAAAACGTTTTTATATCTTAAAGCCCCCATAGAAGGAGAGTACATATTTACGTAAAGAACCAGCGGACATGAAGGCCTAACTTCAAAAGCCATACCCCCACTACTCCTCAATTTTAAAAGCTCTGCAAAATTCAAATTGCAGACTTGGGGCTGGGTTAGAAGAATTAGAATTGACATGACCTTTAAACCAACTAGTAGCTCAGAAAGCATTTTCAAAATGTATAAAAAAAAATATTTTATATAGCTTGATAATTTACCTAATGTTACACACTGTTCCTTAATGTCTCGTGACAATTCACTCGTTCAAAATTGCCACAATTCCAACCACCATTGCCGATCACCTATCAACGATCAATTGTTGCCCTGTTGCTTTTTCTGCTCCAACTAACATTATTGCTATTTACTCTTTGGTTACTGTTGCACATTGATTTGGTTAGTGTTACACATTTTGCAGAATAACATTGCTACATTGCAGTTGATTGTTGTTGTTTTTGTTTTTGTTTTGCTATTAAAGTGGTTATTTTAAACCAGTTGTTTTGCTCTAACAAAATATTGAGTGTCTAAAGAACTTCAGAGTACGGAGAATACACCTGTTGTGGTGACTCACTCTCAAAAAGCTCTCCTTCAATTTAGCTTACATTGTAAGTGGCGCTCGGTGTACACACTCTGCTCATTTCTGTAAGTCGGTATTAGGTTGTTTTGGTTGATAGCGCCAAGTTTGGTGAGATCCGGAATTGTCTCTCGTCGCTATTTGCAATTCTCTACACAGTACGCCGTTAGCTGCGCAAATTTGGTATTTTCAAGTTAATATCGCACTCGTCGAGACTTATCAACGGCAGTAAACAATTGTCTGTCAGCACTAATGCAATGTTCTACGCTTGCTAGTGCCGAAGTCAATTTAATCGAATTTTAACTTGTTTCTGAATGGTCGTTTAATGCGTTAGGCAGTGTGAAGTTATTTTAATTGAAGAAAATATTTACAAAATTTTTCGAACTACAGCCGTTTAAATAAATAACTTGTTTGCACATATGATTTGTGGTGGTGATGACTGAAAGTATTTATTAAAGTGTTCCAATTGATTTAAAAAAAAAAAAAAAAATATATTTATAATTATTGACATCAAAATTTCGTGAAGCGAAAACTCAAATGCACAAAAATTAAAAATGAAATAAAATAAACAAAATTTTAATAAATTAAAAAAATAATAAACTTAAATAAATTAGAATAAAATGAGATTAAATAAATTAAAATAAATTAATTTAAAATAAAAAAATAATATAAAATAAATTTATATAAAAATTAAATTAAAAAAAGAATAAAGAAATTGAATTAAAATTAAATAAGACAAAATAAAATAAAATATATTAATGAATAAAAAAAAGATAAAAAATAAAATAAAATAAACATTTCTATAAAATAAAATAAAATATAATAAAAAGCAAAATAAAAAAAAATTAAAAAAAATTAAATAAAATAAGATAAAAAAATAAAAAATAAATAAAACACAGCAAAATAAAAAATAAATTAAACTAAGATATATAAAAAAAGAAAAAATTAATATAGAATCAAATAAAAAACTAAAACAAAATAAAAAAATTAAATAAAGGAATATTATATAAAATGAAATGAAATCAAATAAAATAATATAAAAACTAAATAAAAAAAAATAAAAAAAATAAACTAAAAAACTAAAAATAAAATGAAATAGAAAATAAGATTAAATAAATCAAAAAATAATTTATATTTTTATTATTATTATATTAATTTAAAAAAATAAAAACCTAAATAAACTAGAATAAAATAAGTAAATAAAACAAAACAAGTGAAATAAAAGAAAGTAAAAATAAAATAAAATTATTTATTATAATTAAATAAAAAAAGAATAAATTAAAAAGAAAATGAAAAAATAAAACAAAAAAAAAAAAAAAAAAATAAAAAAATAAAAAAAAATTTAAGAAATTAAATAAAATAAAATTAAATAAAATAAAATAAAAGAAAATAAAAGAAAATAAAAGAAAATAAAAAAAGAAAATAAAATAAAATAAAATAAATTAAATTAAAATAAATTACACTAAAATAAAATGAAATAAAATAAAATGGAACAAAAAATTAAAAAATATAACAAATTAAATAAAAAAAAAATAAATAAAAAAAGTAAGACTAAATAAATTAAATAAAATGAAATACAATAAAATAAAATAAAATAAAAGAAGTAAAATAATATAATTTAAATTGAAATAAAATAAAATAAAATTAAATAGAAAAATATGAAATAAAATAAATTAAAAAAAAATTAAAAAAAATAAAATAAAATAGAATAAAATAATATAAAATAGTATAAAATAAAATATGAAAAAATAAATTAAAATAAATAAACAAAAATGAAATGAAATGAAATCAAATAAATAAACAAAAGAATAAAAATTAAACAATTAAGTAAAATAAAATAGTAGATACTAAATAAATTATAACGAAAGTAATAATATGAAATAAAATAAATAAAAAATGGTACATAAATTAAATTTAAAGAATAATGAGATAAAACAAAAGTCAAACAAAAACATACAGAAAAAATTTAAATTCAATTAAATATTATACTACATAATATATAATATTTTTTTTCGATTTTGTGAATCGAACAAAAAAATTTCTCTTCTCCCTACTGAATTTTAACATACGACTTAAACAAATTTTGATTAACAGCAAAACAAATATTTATTTAGTTCCTTGTCAGTTATTTTTGTCAGCTACATTATTTTTCTTTTAATTTTTTCTTTTTGAGTTCGCAAACACTTTGTTCTAGTAACTAATATGAAATACTAAGAAAGCATGTCGTACTAATTGATATATTAAACATTCTGGGTTCGTGGTGAGAAAGAAAAACTTGTTCTAGCAGAAAATGAAAGTAAGCAAATACGGTGTAGAATTAATGAATATTTCAAGATTTTGGACGTCTTTTATATATACATATATTTATGTTGTTTTTTGCCGTTAGAAATAAATGTTTATATTTTGCTTACAACAAGTTCGTAGCTTAAGTCTTTTGTTCATGGTGCTACAGGAATGTTGATAGGTACGCATTCTGAAAAACCATTTAAAAAATTGTATAAATCAAAAGAGCGAGCGAACAAAATTAATTGTTGCTAAAAAATAGAAGTATTAGTTAAAAGCGCTTTGTATATTCCTAAATAGAAACAAAAAAATTTGTGTTTTTTTACATTTTTTTGGAGTGCACTTTTTTCTAACCTAGATGCAGCTTATTTTTTTTTAATAAATATTTTATTAAAACTCAATTTTAATAAATTTGGAATCAATGTGATGTAATACTTTTCGTGTATTTTTCGTATATATTTAAAAGATATAATTTTTATTATGCATAGTTTAAGTAATATCTATGTTACGCCGAAAATGAATTTACTTAAGGAGCCAAAAAATATTATACTATATTTTGGCTCAGCGCGCTTATTTTGCGCTTTTCTTTCTTGAATTTTTGTTGTTTTTTATTAATTAAAAGTTTCCATTTAGAGTAGGCCAAAATGCTGCAGTTAATAAATAAATGAAGAAAATGAACGATAATTATGAATTGAAAGTAAAATAATAATAAAAACCACTGAGTTTGCCAAATCGCTGCAATGCTAGCACAAAAACTAAAAATCGAAAAAAAACAATGAAAAAATTTTAAGTTAAAATTAAATATAAATATATATATTTGAACTAAAAAACTGCTTAACAGAGTTGAAAATTTTTTATAAGTGTAAATGTAAAAAAGCTAAAAAAAAATTAAAAAAAATAATAAAAAAATTGGGTGATTACACAAAACAACGACGCTGTCATCGTCATAGACAGCTACAACAACAATAACGGCAACAAAAAAAGCTGCAGCAGTCAACAAAGCAGCGTGGCACAATTGGCGCATGCGCGTTGTTGCTTTAATTTAACGGTGCTCAAGTTTAACGTGGTGTGTTGACAAAACAAAAATCCAACAAAAACGACAACAAACTAAATTTTAAATGCGAAGAATTATGCAAAAAAGAGAGCAAACTTTAAACGGAACTGAAAGTGACATTCAAGAGTGAAGAAAAAGGAAATTAAAATTAAAAACAGAATTATAAAAATATTCGGAAAAAAAATTCTAACAACTGTGCAACTGAAATGTGGAGTTTAGGGGAAAATTAAATATAGCAAACAGAAGATAAATTTATAAATTAAAAAATATGTATATGAAAACAAAACAAAAAATTTGAAAATTTACATTAAAATCGAGAGTTAAACCTATTATTTTCCGCTTGAATTTCTTCGCCTCCCCTTTCTGGCAATTTTCTCTCGGCAAGCCTCTCATGTCAACTGTCATTATTTTGTTGTAGCAAATAACTGTAGCAGCAAGAAACTAAAAGTGTATCAAAAAAAATAAAAAAATAAAAAATTATGCAAATTTTAGCGCAAAACCGGCGCTGCTAAAAGAAAAACGAGCAAAAACTAACAGCGAAAACTTAAATTTCTTTTTTTTTTCGAGCGCCGCAGGCTTTCCAAGTCACTAAGGTAGATTTCATCTAAAGCTTTGTAGCACCACAAATTTTGCATGCACTCTACAGAGAGCGTGAAAAGGCAGCAAAAGTGCGCGTGAATATTTCTAAGTTACGAAATAAAAAAATAAAAATAAAATATTTTTTTTTAATTACTGTCATCTGAGGTGAAAACTTTACTAATATCAAAAAAAAAAAAAAAAAAAAAAGAAAAAAACTGAACCAAACCAAAAAAAAAATACTTTAAGTGTACATGCGTTTGAAATTGAAAGCGCAAATTGTGAAAAAGAAAATAAAAATTGCACAAAAATAGAAACAACACGCAAAACATACATGAATAAACGAAAATAAAAAGTATACAATATACAGATAATAAGAAAAAATAAAAATAAGATAAAAAAAAAAATAAAGAAATCACCAAATATCAACACAACATTGACTTAAGTGCCCCCCAAAACGAACGCCGCCGCTGCCAGTGCATAAAACAGCTACGCTGATCGCGCGCACGTGCCTTCTTCACTCAATATAATCATCGGCGCTTCGTTTGCCGTTTGCCGTTTACCGTTTGCCGTTTGCTATTTGTGTTTGCTAACTGTTTACTGCTTCTTTGCTGATTTTGTGTATTTTTCATTTTTTTATTGCTCACTTTTGTTGCTACTGCTGCGCCGCTCTGTTGTTGCATGCAATTGCTATTGCATTAGTTGTCTGATTTTTTGGCAGTAATGGCAGTATGCTGGAAAAACTGACAAAGAAAAAAAAGATACAGAATAACCGTTACTACACAAAGAAGTTAAACAGCGAATTGTTAAAGTGCAGGTGAGTTCAAGTTTGTTGCTTAAGCTTTTTTTTTATTACACTGCTTATTGAAGACGTACAAACACTCGCATATAGTACGAGTAAATTTAAGTGTTGTTGAGCAAAGTAATAAATAGAAACGAGTTAACATGCTTCGCTTTGGTAGTCTTTATTTTTAACGGTTTTTTTTTATTTTTGTCAAAAAATCAATTTTGTTTCTGTAGCAATTTGTCAGCGCCGTCTGTAGAAGATAAATAGATATTGATATACACGATATGAGTATGTATATAATGCGACAGATTGCTGAGGTCTCTTTGAAGTCTTGTCTCATGCTGTATTACTTTATAAAATATGTTGTGGTTATGTAGAAGGAATTTCTAATTTTTTTTTTAAATATATCTTTTAATTGAGCATTTTGCTTAGAAACTTATGATCAGCATGGGAAAATATAGTGTCTCGGCGAATTTGGGTTAAAGTTCCGAGTAAATAATATCATGCTAATGGCTTCTTTTTTCACAATTGGCGACACCATGTGGAGTCAGACTTATCTCCTTTTCGAACATTGTGGAGGCTATTTTCTGCTTGCATGAACAGGTTCAGCATCGAGTTAATTCAAAGCTGGAGTGTTTTCATCCTTCTCGGGGACATATATAAAGTTTTCCAATAGGAGTGATATGATTTCTTTAAAAAAACAAAACACACTAATCATTAAGGAAATTCAAATGGTTTTTATTTAATGTGAAGTACATCGATACAATAAAGTTCTGAATATAACATCATTCAAAAGACCTCCACGACTTCTTCTGAAGGAACTTATTCGACGAACCCAATTATTTAGCACTTTTTCCACTAAATCAATTCTTACGTCATAATCAGCATATTGATTTTTGAAGCTTGAAGAGAGTTTGGTTTATTGCTAAAAAGCAATTACTTCAAATAACCCCACAAGAATCAGTCTAACGGTGTTAAATCACATCTTCTTGGAGGCCATTCAATGTCACAATTTCTTGAAATAATCGAATCTACAAACCACATGTTGTTAGGATCAACTTCTTCCAATTGTGGCCATAAAATGTTGGTTATTATCGATCTATATCGCTCTCCATTAACAGTAACGGTGCTACCAGCACCATTTCGAAAAAAGTACGGCCCGATGATTCCGCCAGACCAAAAGTCACACCAAACCGTCAATTTAGGTGAATGTAATGGTTGTTCATGAATAATTTGTGGATTTTCTTCGCAAAAGAATCGACAGTTTTGTTTAGTTACCGCACCACTCAGGCAAAAGTCAGCCTCACCGGAGAATATGATTTTCTTAAAAAAATCGTTATCATTTTCTTGTTGTTCCAAGGTAAAATCAGCATATTCACGACGTTTATGGTGGCCCATAATGAAATTGTAAACATTACTGACTACAATGAAAAAAAAAAGACAGATCATGACATATTAAAAATGGCCAAAACGACACTTAGAAATCATATCATCCCTATTGGAAAACTCTTTACTTGTCATCGTTTAAGGTATTCGCTACCGCTATAAATCTTACATAAAAATTTTTCCTCGAAACTTCTAGAGCCGATATGATCTCTCTCTTCATCGAGTAATTTACTTTACTTTTCATTTGTGTACTCAGTCTAATATCTTTGGATTTAAAGGATATAATACTGTTTGGTACCGTATGTTTCCTCAAAACCTTTCAATTCTGACATAATTACACCAGAGGTTTAACATCAGTTCCTATAGCTGTATAGGTTTTACGGTGGCACAAAAGCTCTTTTTCATGCTATTGAAGAGGTGTTGCGTTCGTGCAGTTTCTCCCTGTTGGTGATCCCCTTAAGTTCTTCATATTCAGGCATTTCAGCTTTTCTGTTTTTCTTTCGGTAACTGTGTCTGCTAAAGCTGAGTGGATAGCAGCGTGTACTACCATTCGAGTCCTGGCCCGAGTAACATTCAAGATTAAAGAAAATTAATTTTTCTAATTGCGGTCGCCCCTTCGTTAGGAAATATCAATCCCTTCAGACATGAAATAAAAGCCACTCCTAAAAATTTATCTGTCATTCGAGGCGGTTTAGAATAAAATGTAGGTCCATCCATTTTTCGAAAAAATGTCAGAACACACACCACAAATTGCAGGAGGAGCTCTGCTAAAATTCGCAATTAGCGGCTACAAGTGCCTCCCGGTTCTCTCTTCAACTCTTGATTGTTATCAGATACTGATTGCAATGTTCCTTGCTAGACTTTTTATTTCTCCGCTTTTTTGTCGGCCTTATCGTAAACCAATAATTTCGCTTGCAGTTGAAATGTCATCCCAAAGTTTTCTTAAACCAAAATTCTGGCGAGTGCTCTCAGAAAGCACTGGTGTAAGTCGAGTATAGAACAGCTTCGTTGTCTGATGTGATTGCAGCTTTTCGACGTGGCAACTATCACGCAGCTCATTATGTAGTGGAGATTGAATTTTCACATCGTTGTTTCAAAGATGCCATCCTTGCCCACCCTGGCGTTAAAATGGTCAAACACGATTTTTATGTTATGGTCGGCGCAATGCTCATAGAAAGCATTTTGGTCACTTCTTCCTTCTCTTCCGTCATTGTGAAGAAATTTGCTTTGAATCGAATTCTAGCGGCATTTCGTCCACCGGGGTGAACGATAGTACGCGATGTCTGAGTGACTCTCCTACCAGAAACCCAAAACCGAACCTGTACTACCATATAAGGTCACAAGGACCTAACTGCTTCCGTCCTTATCCCGTACATCTCATTTTCTGGATGGCGGTGATGTCATTTTCCATGATTTTTTTTTAGTTTTCTCATTAACGAAAATCTTAAAAGATTATGTTCAAATGATAATATATACTCTTGCATGAAATAATCATTTTATTACTATCAGCTTTAAATATGTTTAACATTATTCTTAGAAAACTTTTTATACCGGCAAAAGTCTTATAAAAAATCGTAAACATCATTAAAAAAAATTAAATGTTGAAAAAAATTTAAATTTCATCTATAAACATTAACTATAATAAATATTTATAGTTTACGATTTTCCAATAAATTCAAGGATACTAACAAGGCCAGCTTATACAACGCCTAACAGTGATAAAGAAATCATAAAAACTTAGAAATATTTGAGAACCTCCTGAAGCAAAGAAAACAAGAGAAAAAACACGAAACAAAAAACAAAAAAAATTGCTAATTTCGTTTTTCATGTATACATTTTTTATTGTTTAGTGAATGAAAAATTATTTACCAGCAGTCAATGTTAGAATTTGCAAAGCAATAATATTTTGATAATTACATACATATGCCTGCGTAAGCTGCGAGAGCCAAACTATTTATTATTATTTATATTTATTATAAGTTTGCAAATGTATATTTATACTGTTATGTTTCTTAACATATGTACCCGCATATAATAAATGAAATCGAAAGTTGGCTACAATTGAACCTTGGTGAGAATTATGAGCCTTTTGATTTGCCTAAAAACCACAAACTACGAAAATACTAATTAGTTATGTATCAAATGCCCATAAGGTATACAAATTATTAATGAAATATTGAAAAATATATTGTATATTATTTGTAAATAAGCATAAATAAATTTTTAGTAAATAAAAAAAATGAAAATAAGAAATAAAAAAACAAACAAAATACGAATTTGCCATTATTTTTTAGCATATTTTTTTCAACAAAAAAAAACTCTTAATACTCGAGTGCGTATCAAAGGCGTTTTTTCTTTTCAAAATTAAATCAAATAAGAAAATGTATTTGGAGCAGGGAACGCCCTATGTACCGACCAGCTACAATAGCAGCGTGGCAGCCAATCAACTGACAAGTAACTGATAGCCAGTGACTCAGTGTGCGCTTCGCATGCTGAAATTAGTTGATTTTGAGTTAACTTAAGAGTTTTTTATTTTAGTATTTCATTTTATTAATGCTTATGCTTGTAATATTTGCCTTATTGTCTTTATTACTGAAACTGCCAAAAGTCAGGGAGTTGCAAGTCGAGCTTAATTCTTTTACTCAGCACATTGTTTCACTTATTTTTCACTCAATTATATTTTAATTCGACTTTTCGACCTTGCGTTGATATTGTGCGCTCTGTTTTATTTCTTGTAATTATAATTTTATGCAAATAATGTTGAATATTTGTTTGATCATTGTTGATAAGGTGTATAATTAAAAAAAATATATAAGTATTTGTATAATTAATTTAGCGAAACTATGTGAAAACATACGGATATTAATAATAAAGCGCATAATTTTTATGTTATAATTGAATTAAATATTATATTTGCGCTATGTAACCGCTGAAACGATTTTCGGTCTAAATATTAGATTACCTTCAATTGTTTTGGATAAATGAAATTTAGCATACAAATTTTATATGAGAAATAAACAATTATTATACTCGTATAACATAAATATTTAAGAAAATTCCATATAGGATTCAAGTGGGGAAAGCTCCATGTACGAAGAAGCCTTAATTTTTAGAAACGAAAAGTTAGTTTAACTATTTTAATTAACAATTCAAATGATTTTGAAGAATACGAAATGCGATGTTAACATTTTGGTACTAAATCATGGTTACAGGGTGGATTCGGCACCAGTTCCCAATTGAGCTGTGTTAATTTTTGACGGGTTTATCAGAATGGTGTGTTGTCTGATATTTTCAAGATGGAACATCGCGCTTTTCTGATTGGACAGCTTACGACTTTTTCTTTACTTTTTTATTCAATTTCGATAGTGATTACATTTGAATCAACTGTTTGGTTTCTTTCAAACAGCTCAAGGTAGAACATACCCATACTAAATATCAGGCAATTCCACCATAGGGAAAGCATAAATTTTCTTTTGTTGAATTCTTATTGTCTATTTTTGATCATTTCGAACTACGAAACCTAAAAAGGACTCACATATGTTCCATTTCCATTTTAAACATGTTATTTCCCTTAGTGAGATAGATTTTCCCTTAAATTCGAAAGTAGCCCAAATATTCGGTTTATATACTTTACTAAGTTGTGGTAAGTTCAAGTAAAAGATGAAGCCTATATGTCGATATTCTCTTACAAGTGTATGTTAGAGTGAGCTAGTCAACGTTGACCCTGGCGTTTAGTGCGACAATTCTTAGCAGAAAGATAATATAATTTGGCACGTCTTTTCATCCTCAGAGCTCCAGAAAAATATTAATTTTTGTGCTCCGGCAACCTGTAAATATAATTTCCTCTTCACTATCAGAAGTTAATTCAACAGACTTTGAAGATTCACTTTGGGATTAGCTTTCGCCAGATTAGTTTTCTTTGAAGGTATACTCATTGATTCTCTTCTCTTCTTCTCCAGTTCTTTTGGTCTGACTGTGGTTCGAATCCATGACCTCTTCGCATTGTAGTAAGCATTGCTAACCACTCGGCTAATGTAGCGCCTTGATATATGGGGTATATTTACCATATAGAGTGTGCTTGCGTGTAAACAATACCTAGTGAATTTTATAAATCCGTTACTACTGTAGAATGTAGTGACTGCGAATCTGAGAGGGTATTAGATACGTATATAAGGAACGTCTAGCTCTCTGAAATTCAAATGGATTCTGAGCAAACGCAAAAATTAACGCGAGGACATAAACCGTCAATATCTTATCACTGGACCTATTGGGTTATCAGACAGTATCGCTAGCTGCCTGTCTCCTAATGGAGTTAAGTTGGTGGATTGGCAACTAGAAAAATAAGCTCAATTGAGATGAATAACTCCAGCTTTCGAGCTTTCCCTAAGGCTACTCAATCCTTGCTGCTATTCCCAGGCTGTATATTCAGTTAAACTTCTCTCTTCATATTAACACCATAGATTTAAAAGCTAAAAACACTTTTGCATTTGTACAACTTTCGTGAGGAAAATATTAGGATAAGGCTCACTTATATATGACTCTAGTTATTAAGTTCATTCCGATAACTTAGAGTCTGTTGAAATTTTTTTTTACTTTTTTGCGAGGCATTTTGTTCGGAATCCAACTTCTTGATGGATCGATTTGTAGTTCATTGCATTTACTTAAAGTTCAATTTTCCAACACGTGTATCTAGGGGGTTTGGACCTCTGCTATTAAAGTCAGTCAATACAATTTTTTAATTTTCAATTTTCAATCCAGTACCTTTAACTTTTAAGGCTCCTTTCTCATAAAAAAACTATTTTCGCTTCCCACAACAATTAAGTTTAAAAGTTTTGAATTACATAAATTTCAGCGGTCAAATTAATAATTTTTTCTGATAGTGAGACTAAATGATCTGCTCAACTCGTGGTATTCTATACCTACCTTTATGAAGTTCGCTCCAGACACTTAAGCATTCTATACTCTATATTCTATATTCTATATTCTATATTCTATATTCTATATTCTATATTCTATATTCTATATTCTATATTCTATATTCTATATTCTATATTCTATATTCTATATTCTATATTCTATATTCTATATTCTATATTCTATATTCTATATTCTATATTCTATATTCTATATTCTATATTCTATATTCTATATTCTATATTCTATATTCTATATTCTATATTCTATATTCTATATTCTATATTCTATATTCTATATTCTATATTCTATATTCTATATTCTATATTCTATATTCTATATTCTATATTCTATATTCTATATTCTATATTCTATATTCTATATTCTATATTCTATATTCTATATTCTATATTCTATATTCTATATTCTATATTCTATATTCTATATTCTATATTCTATATTCTATATTCTATATTCTATATTCTATATTCTATATTCTATATTCTATATTCTATATTCTATATTCTATATTCTATATTCTATATTCTATATTCTATATTCTATATTCTATATTCTATATTCTATATTCTATATTCTATATTCTATATTCTATATTCTATATTCTATATTCTATATTCTATATTCTATATTCTATATTCTATATTCTATATTCTATATTCTATATTCTATATTCTATATTCTATATTCTATATTCTATATTCTATATTCTATATTCTATATTCTATATTCTATTTACTATGTTTTGCTTACATATGTATGTATATCTTAAGCTTTTTAACACATTATTTTATTATTTAATAATATCGTAATTATTTATTATTATTTAATTTATTTTAACATTTTATTGATTTATTTAATTATGTATCTTTCTTTGGCATCAGCTGTTAATTATAGCCGTATTACCCATGTCCATGGTGTGGGGCTATACGAGTATATACTTATATATAGGTGTGTCGCCACACCACTTGCCACTGCAAAAGTTTAAATTTAATTATAAGCATTAATCATAGCAAAGCAAATTGATTTGTATGTGTGAGAGAATTGAAAAAGCCAAACTAAGAATTTTTGTTTTGAGCAAAATCAAATTAAATTTTATATTAAATAACATAGAATGTATGCCCAAAGCCAAATTAAATATTCAATAAAACCGTTTCTCACACCAAACAATTGATTTAGCCTTGTTGGTGTTGCAAATGAAGTGCTATTGCTTTTGTTATAGTTGTTAGCTGGTAGCAATGGTAATTTTGTAAAACCATCGCACACTTTTAATGCCAACGGCTGTAGAAAAATCATTGTTTTATGTGCGCAAATAATGTTTAGAAAATGAAAATAGTTGTTTTTATTGTAATGTAGTGTGTTTGGTAGCTGCTGAATTGCCAACATACCGTTAGAAATACTTACAGCAATTATCTACCATAGAAGCTGATGCCACAATTGTTTTTTTTTCTTGGCAACCATAAGCCAATAAACAAATTATTTTTCGTCTGCTACTAACCAACACTGTTACGGACGTTTATTGTTTTTATGCAACTTAATAAAGTGCTGTTGTTGTTGTTGTTGTTGTTGTTGTTGTTGTTGTTGTTGTTTATGATTGGTGTTAGTTTGCCGGCTGCTATCACTTGCTGTACGAATATTATCCCAAACGCTGCTGGCGGCTCGAGATATATAATTTTGTTCACAATTTTTAGGTGTGTTGTTGATGGGAGGAAGTGTTGGTAGTTTAGTAGAGCAAAAACAATTATTAGTCAGCAAAACTATGATCTCAAGTGCAATCAAACAATGACTATAGACACAGAATATACAGGCGAGAATAAAAAAATTTTTTCGGCAAAAATAACTAAAATTGATTTTTTCAAGAATTATAAATTAGTCAAACACTAGATACTTTTAATTAACTCTGAAGCCAATAGGCATATTTAAAAGTTGATTTTCAGTACATGGCAGCATGAAAAATCTAGCGTAAAAGATTATTAATTATTTATTGTCAAGGTCAAAGTGTCATAATAACACTTTAGTCTGTATGTATTTTAATATGCGGGCGAACACGCTTTGTAGTGTTAGTATATATATTTATATTGTATGATGTATTAATCAATAAACGCCTTTACAGACGCTTAACCAAAAATGGTAAGATTCTGATGAGTGCTTTGGCGCCGCACACTCACTTGTCAATGTCAAGGTCTAATTAAGTGCACAAGCTTTTTGTTTTTTTTTTTTGTATTTTTACTTATTTGCATTTATTCTCATATTCAAATGCTTACAAGGTATTTTAGTGTTATGTATTGACATGTGAATGATTTTTTCTGTGTTGCTAGATAGCTATGGGCATTCTAGTGTAGGCTTATTATTGAAAAAAAAAAAAATTATAAAAATATGTCGAGAATTTTTATTTTTATACATATGTAAAACGGCTGAGAGATGTGCTCAGTTATATTAGCCGCAAATATGGCAAATTTCATTCATTAATTTACATTTGAGCTGTGGGTGATTACATTGTAAAAGTGAACTTCAATTAGTTTCACTGCTGTCGTGGGTGTTCAATTTTTGTATATATTATATTATTTAAATTATAAGTAATGCGCAATTACTTAGCGATTTTTTTTGTAACATCATATGACCATTTTGAAACTATTATTTAAATTATATATTTTATTTTCAGTTTTATTACAGTAATTACAATAGTTAAAACAAATTTTTTTAAGTTCGGGAAATTTTTGTAATAAATATACCAAGATCATCAGCAAGTTTGCTAATCCGATTGATATTTTAAATATTCTGCTTTTCATCTTCTCTTACTGCACTCTTCGCTTTTCCAATTTTCCAAATGTAAATGTCGTAACCTCAAATAAATAAATAATAATAATTATTAATTAATTATGTAATACTATCAGGCAGAAGAACATGTGAATTTTTATCTTTTTATTAAATTGCAACACTCTTAAAAATATATAAAATGTCATTATTGGCAATTTTTCTTTCTTCAAACTTTCTGCGGAGAAAAAGGAAAAATTGCATTATTCTTTTTTTTTTTTAGAAAAAAAGGCTTATAAAAAGGTGCAACGTTAGTACATAACAAGTCAAGTGAAAAGTCCCAGGCTTACCAAAGTAAAAAAATTTTTTGATAACTTTTCGAAACCATTTTTTTAGTAGGATTTGTCATTTGCTTCAAAATAGTCCTCCGTTTCGGCGATCACCTCTTCATTCGAGGAAAATATCTTTCCAGCGTTTGGAGCCAGATTTGGAAATACGGTGGATGCGGAAACAATTGGAAGCCCAATTCATAGATTTTTGCCATCGATTTCACTAACTTGTGACACGGTGTATTGTCTTGGCGAAACAGCACTTTCTTTTTCTTCAAATGCGGGTTGATGGTATTTAGTCCACTCGGATTACTGTCGATTGGACTTCGGAGGGAAATGATGTTTCGTCCATTGTCACATATCGATTCAAAATCTCGGGTTTATTAAGCTTAAACATTTCCAAACACTGCTCCGAGTCATCACCTCGTCGTTGTTTTTGGTAAAAATGAGCTCGCACGGCACCCACTTTGTACAGAGCTTTCTCATACTCAAATATTCGTGAATGATATGATGTAGACGTTCAGTTGATATCTTTGAAGTGCCTGCTATTCCATTTAATTTCAATTTAAGGTCATTCAAAATCATTTTGTGGATTGTACACAATCCAATTTTGAACGTACGAAAGCAGGGTAAAGGGGTTCTCAGAGTGTAGGGATCATAAAAATTACCACTTATTCTACGAATGAAAGCGAGTATGGCGTACAAATTAGCAATAATGTAGTTATAATTCATGTGAAACGAGAATTCAGAGTCAAAGTAAACCTCAAGCTCATTAACCTCCCTAACTGATTTCAAGTATGAATTTGAAATATGATAGGGAGATTTTTCAAGATCGTTTGAAGCTTCGAATAGATGGTTTTCTTACACACCATTTGTGCAAATTATTAAGCTCTATTTAAGGAGTCGAGTGCACTTTCTCGACTTTGAGCACTTTCTCGATATTTCTACACAACTGCCTTGAATTGTGTTTCCATCGGCTTGATGACCTAGTGGAAATATACATCTTCTCTCTACGATTTTTGGGAAAATTGGTGCAAAAAAGCATAAAGGTGGCAATAAAGAAAATGTAATTTCAATGACATTGATACACCGAGTTTTTCGAAGAAATGCAATAAAGAATCAACTATTCTTTTTATCTCATCTGCTTGTACTCGATTCTTGCCTAAGATGCCCCCAATTACTACTTTTAGTGTGTTCCAGGTTCACATATGATTATTTGTTAGTGTGCTTGCGAAGGTTTCGCTTTTCATAAATGTTCATATATCAGGTCCATTAAGTATACTTGTTCCAAACGAAGTAATGTAGATATGAATATATTTAAAAACGTTATTATACTGCTGCGATTTTGCTGAATCAACCTCGATGATTTTCCAAATCCTTCGGGTACGACCACTGGATTGTTAAATAAAAGTCATCAACTATGTTCGCAGTTTCTGTATTTTATAAAGAATTTATTAAATGTCCTTTTGTTACTCAACAAATCACAATTCAATTACAATTCCCTTTACTATTTACAATTTATAGAATTACAACTTTCACAAAGTACTCTTATTACTTCACTGTAATGTAATCAACAACGCGTTTACTTTACAACTGATTGACTTGGCAGCTGAGTATCGCTCTTATATAGAAGTTGGCTGCTCGCGGCGAAAGCCTGGAATAGTCGAATCATTCTTGATAACGAATGTTCTCGAATTACGCTTTAGAATATGCCAGCTATCGGCTTCTCTCTTTCATCTGACATTCGCTTCGCATTTTCGCCACAATACGTATCACCTTTAATTTTAGTTTCACTGAATTTCAGAGAGATGGTCCTCAAACCATAGGTTGTTTCTCGAAATACCACTTTCCCGAATTTCCCACATATTCACAATTTTATATGGAGTGGTGACAGCGAAATATCAGTAATGTCCTTTATTAATGGGGTCATTGTGTTCTCGACCTTTTTTTGTTCAATCCAACGTCAGAATGGATGCATGTGTAACACCTGGTTTGATCATGTACGACTGGGTCTTTCAACTCAACTTACTGGCTTTGAAAAAGAAAATTGTACTTCTTTTTTATATATTCAACCTACAGGACTTTTATAACAAGTTTTGCACACCGTTCTCGGTGTAAAATCTGAATCATTTAAATCCGTTTCATCTAAATAATGATGATTTGTTGCTTTGAAATCCTCACTAAATCTGTTTATTAGATATTGTTTGTCTATTTTTGCCATTATATGACCTCAAACGTAAGAAAAATTATCTATTTTTGGGAACTTGTTGATATTCTTATTGAAATTTTCCATAGTTGTCCGCTTTTAAAATATTAGTCACTCTTAAACTGTTATAAAATTAGTATTTTTGCGATTTTGAGGCACTAGATGCATTTATTCCGGCTAAATTGGTTTGGAATTTTTTTCTCTCATTCCACATCTACAACTTTGCTGAATACACCAAAACAATATTCCTTACGGTTAACCGAGATATCGTCAAGTGAAAATATCGATAAAGTGCTTAAAATCGGCTTTGAGCCAAAAAATTTATGAGGATAAAATCCGAAGGGCAGCTAAACTGGAAAAAGTAATGATGCTGAAGCTCTAGTTTTGGCAAGTAATTTCAGCAACAATTGCCAAAACCTAGGAGCAAAAGCTATGACCTAAAAAATGTTGCATTCTGTAATGGTCGAAAATTTATAAATCTCTAAATATTGATTAAAAAACGATTTTTTAGCTAAATCTTACAACAATTAAGATCAACAACAGATTAAAATGCTGTTGAAATGCTGATGTTGGTTAAGTAAGTAGAGAACTTGACTGTTAAGTTAGGATCTATTGGTTCGATCCCTGGCATATGAAATGCTCTCTTTTCTTTGTTTAATGAAAATGTTATTATTCACAAATACAAAAAGGCTTTAAACTCGTGAACTTAGACATACATAAACCACGTTTACTATTTTCAATCCACAAATTACTTACAAATCCATTATCTAAAATAACCAATTTTTACTGCTACATAAGCGACATAACATGCACCTAAACATGTATGCTATGTATGGATTTCAAAACTCCTGCTTCGTGGTCACGAAAAATGACCTAACCAGCGGCAATAAGGCTACCAGCTACACAGTTGCATTTCATCAACATATCAACACCTTTTGAAAAATGTTAGGAAAAGTGAGAAATTGCCTAACATACAAATCGTTTTTTTTTGTTTTTTTTTGGTAGCCAACAAATATTGTGAATGGGAGCCAAAAAAAAAAAAGAAAAAGGAAATGTTCAACAAATAACAATTATGTACAGTAACAGCGTACTGCTACTATCACTACAACAACAATAACAGTAGTAGCAAAACAGCGTTAATATTGCCAATAAATCAACACCATGCTAATTAGTAATACCGTTAAGACCATATAAGCAAGAAACTGAAACACCAAGTGAAATAGTTGAAAAAATAAATAAATAGAAATGAAATTCATGCTAATGCTTAAGAAAATAGTACAAAATATAATATATTCTATTTTTGTTGTATTTATTGATAATTGTTTTTTGGCTATCTTTGGTAAATTATATCTTTCATGTATATGAAATGGTAGATTACCTTTGGTCCGAAGTATCTAAGAGCCAGAAGAAGAAGAGATATACCCACCGAAATGTATACCGATCATATCAGAATCCCGAGTTGAATTGATTTAGCCATGTTCGTCTGTCCGTCTGTTTCAATCAAACTTGGTAGGAAGATGCATCTATACGATCATTTGTCGTAACCGGCCAATTCGGACCACTACAGCATATATACGAACGATTTTTAAGATTTGAAATTTTCGGTCATAAATCCGTCAAAAAAGGACCTAAGAACGTTAAATTTGGTATGGTATACTATACATAAAGAGTGATCCAAGTAGAGGTGTTTATTTTTAAAAACCGTTTGTAGACAGATCACGCGTGAGTCGTGTCAAGCTGTCATGTTATTTTTGTTCAGTGTTTTGGCATTTTCATCGCGCACTTCGGTCAACTTATGATTAACATAATAGGCCTACTGAACGTACTATTCGCAACACCATCACCCATCTCGAAGCCCAGCATTCATTATTGGATAATATTCGACCGAATAGACCATGTCCAGCACACAGTGAAGAAAATATAGCGGCCGTGCCTGAGAGTGTACGCGAAGACCGTGGAGAATCGATTCGGCACCGTTCGCAGCAACTCGGACTGACGTATGGAGCGACTTGTCGCATTTTAAATCGAGATCTTAAATTGAAAGCGTACAAAATACATCTTGTACAAGAACTGAAGCCCCTCGACCTTCCCAAGACACAGCGCTTCGCTCTATGGACTTCTGAAAGGTTCCAAGAAGATCCGAAGTTTTCGAGTCAAATTTTGTTCACCGATGAGACTCATTTCTGGCTCAATGGATATGTAAATAAGCAAAATTGTCGCATGTGCGACGAAGAGCAACCTGAAGAGATTCAAGAGCAGCCATTTCATCCAGAAAAAAAAAACGGTTTGGATTGGTTTGTGGGTCGGTGGAATCATCGGTCCATATTTCTTCAAAAATGATGCCGGTGAGAACGTAACCGTCAATGGCGACCCTTATCGCTCCATAATAACCGACTATTTGATACCTGAAATTCAAGCTCGTGATCTCCGAGACATTGGATTTCAACAACATGGCGTCACTTCCAACACATCGCATCAATCAATGGATTTATTGAGAGAACACTTTGGTGAGCAGATAATTTCACGTTTTGGGCCGGTAGATTTGCCACCAAGATCACACCGTTAGACTTCGCCCTGTGGGGATATGTAAATTCTAAAGTCTAAGCGGACAATCCCGCTTCGATTAATGCCTTGGAGCAAAACATCACGCATGTCATTCGCCAGTTACCAGTCGAAATGCTCGAACGAGTCATCGAAAATTGGACTCAACGGATGGACCATCTGAGACGTAGCCGCAGCCAACATTTGAAAGAGATAATCTTCAAAATTTAAATGCCAAAGAATGTTCTTTCGAATGATTTTTTCTTTAAAAAAGTAGGAACTTCAAAATAGATCCCCCGTTACATAATGAACTGCATATTGGTTCTGAAAGCATCGGAATTGGACGAATAGCTCCCATACAATGATATTTTCAGATATGAGGCTTCGGTCAAAACCCAGTCAAAAAAGTATTTGTGGTATTACCCACAATTATTATGATGAATTACATATTGATACTGAAAATCATGGAAATCGGACTGGTGTATCATTTAGCCCTCATACATCTGATTTGTTCAAATTTGAGGTTTTGAATCAAAGATCCGTTAAAAAAGCATCTAGGATAGTGCAATTTGGTATTATCCATATGTGTTGTGAACTGCATATTTGTAGTGAAAATCATTGAAATGGAAATTTTATATCATATAGCCCACAAACGACCGATCTAGAAGCGTCAAGTGTGGTATTCTACAGACGTAAATTCAAGTTGATATTGACACTGACAGTTATCAAAATCGAATTTCGCAAATTGCAATAAATTTGATATGTTCATGAAAGGTATAAACACTTCGGTATGGCCGAAGACAGCCATTCTCTCTTGTTTTTGATTTATTTTAGAGCCTAAAATAAACCTAGAAAAATATATTTGGACCAACATTTTGAGAAAATGTATGGAAATTTATAAGTACATATGTACATACATACATGAGTATGTATTTAAAAATAATTTGCTCGAAAATAAAAATAATTTAAAAAGTTTGCAATGTTCGGCATATTGATTTATTCATTTTTTTTTTAATTCAAACTCCAATTTGGTAATTCAATAATAATAACAACAACCATAGGCGTCTACCATTGCAGATGCCATCAGCAAATGCCTTTAGTGGCCACCAAGAAAAATATGAAAGAAAATACAATTTAGTAACCATTAAATAAAAATATTGCCACATCGCCACAAATTTTAAAGGTAAAAATTGCTATAAAATGTATTACAAAAAAAGCTTTTCGAAATAAAATCAAGCCAGCTGCTGGAAAATTATGAACCAACAAAATAAGCATATTGCAAGTGCAACTTGAAAATGCAATTAAAATAGTAAAGTAGCTAAACTAAATGGAAAAAAGAAAGAAAAAGAAAAAACAACAACAACAAAAAAGAAGAAAAAAAAACCAAATCACTGCTCGCCAAAGCCCACAGACGGTACCGGTGAAGCCCACTAAATGCGATAATCGATAGTGTATGAACAGCAGGCGGGCAAGCGAACGAGCGAGTGTAGACGTGTGGCATGTGGCATGTGGCATGCCGCAGTAGCAGTAGTGGCTAATACGAGTATAAATTTTTGCATTGGATTTTAATTTCTTATGAGCCTAATGCTCATAGTGCATATTGTGGTTAATACGAATATTAACTTATGCTACACATATATACATACATACAAACTTGGTTTTATTAAAAACAATTTTTTCCTAATTTTTCTCTTGAGCCAAAATTTCATACCTTTAACGGTATAGGAGTATGCAATAATATTTATATTTTGCAGTATTTGTTGTTTATATATATATATTCGTATGTCGTCGATTTAGCATAGACACACTGATTGCCGTCACCTAAGTGGGTTTGTTGTTGTTGTTTTGTATATTTGGTTGTTGTGAAAAATTCGGAAAACAATCAGAGCGTTGCTATTGGCTCATTCAACTGCCGAAATGCGCAAAATGAAGGTATGAAAGGCATGTCGATTGCATGTACAATACAAACTTTACTACATAAGTACATAAATATATATATGTATGTATATGTATGTGTGTGTACTGTGAATTTTTGCTGTGCATTGATTTGGCCTAAAGTCGGTGAATTTTCTTTGTGCCTTCAATTACCTTAGTTGGTCGAATTGTTTTGTTACCGTTAGGTTTTTTCACTTTGATTTTGTTATCTCATTTTGCTTTACTCTCACAAACACTATATTTGATATTTGCAAGAATTGCCTATAATCTTTCGTCACCGCGTTCCATTTGTTTGCAATTCACTTTTGCCTCTTTTTTATTTTAATTAAATAAAATTAAGCAAATTCTATTGGAATTTATGTTATGGTTGAAATGTGTGGTTTTACTATTTGTATTGTTACGTTTTCGCTAAATTAACATCTATGATCAGCTAAATACTTCGAGTTCTCTCGCACTCTCCAAGTGGACCACATTCATCTTGTTTCTTCTTCCCCCAACGGATTACGTTAGGTACATTAGACCGCGACGCGTCCGTATCCGCTCAAGTTATCCACGTATCTGCCAATAGTGACGTTGCTCGATTTATTACCGATATGCGTGATGGTTATATGACATTCTTCCCAAACTTCATGTTTTCGTGTTTCTTCTTGTCTGGTGGATCCCATATTACAGTCGTTGGCGAAGTGTCCTGATCTTATACAGTTGTAGCACTTCATGGTACAGATATTTTGCTCCTTGAGTAATTTCGACGTTTCAAAGATTTTTTTAATCACATCTAGACTTTCCAATTTCACACAGTTCGCTTTGTATACTGGTCTACACAAGATCTCGACCGTTTCCTGGATCTGGGCATACGAGACTGTTTTAGCAAATTTTTATTTTGGAATCGCATACGTCTCTCGTATGGTGTAAAAGACCTTTATTTCGCTGATAAACCTCTGAATTTTTATCCTTTCGAGTTATTTCCCAAGACCATCTACATAACCCAAATGAGCTAGCCTCTCAATTTCATTTGAGAGACTCTCTATCTGCAGGGTCTCACTGGGCTCCTAGTAGCGATTCTCTAATTTCATCTGGTAGATTTCACTTCTATGTTCGCTGCCATAGCGTCTTTCTATCGCTAGCATTAATGCCTCGTAGTTATCCCTCCCATATGCGGAAGCTATCTGCAAAATAATGCAGCAGAGTTTTCCTCAATGCTCCTGTTATTTCTGTAGCCGTGTTTTCGACCTGCAGCTTAAAGACCTGAAAAAGAATTGTGCTGTCAGAGGATGGTTCGTGGGAGTGTTCGTCGAAGTGGTTGGAATATTCAAATGCAAATCTCAGACACGACTTTCCAACTCGTTGGTTTGGTCGTAGCTCCTATATTTTATCTTGACGTTCTTCGATTCTTGCTGTTTTTCTTTAAGCGTTGTCTTTCACAAAACTCTGTTGAAGTTTCCTGAGCCGGTCTTACATATAGTTATGAAATGCGGATATTCATTTGTTTTTTTCTTATTGCCTTCAAAGTCAGGGTCTTTTTCTTCAATCTTACTTCAACTTACTTACTTCTTCACTTCCAACTCCTTCGCAGAATTAATAGTCCCTTCCTTCTCTTTTTTCTCCGTGGATGTCTCTTCACTCTCGTGATGCAATTCGTATTGGTAATCGACTTCCATTGCTTCTCGCAACTTTTTGCTTTGTATTTTCGCTTTGTATAGTTTCTGTAGCCGATTGGTTAGCAATACTAGGGTTAGAATTACTAGGGTTTTCTTTTAATAGAACTTCGGTTATTGGAGATTTTGGCAAAAAAATCAGTCGGATGGATGGATCGATGAGACCGTTCTTGTAGCAGGTGACATATTACATAATCTCGATATTGTGACCTTACATAACGAATACGAACCAGTAAGGTCCTTATAACATGGGTTAAAACGCTCCATTGCTACAATGCTCCGTCAGTTGGAAGCAGGTCCTTTGGCAAATACGAATTACATATTCAGTTTTGTTCCGCATTGAAAATTTTTCATATAAAATTTTTTTTTATATATTTATTTGATACAAAAATACTGTGTTTTGGCATAATTTAATTATGAATGGACTCAGTTGTTCTAAAAATCGCTGGATACTAATAAAGTGGGCCTAATAGTATATGGATTATTCACAATATTGTAAACTATATGAACAAATTTTTTTCCCGGGAAATTGTTGTTGTTATTCCTGTTGTAGCTGCTATTGTTTTTAAATATTTTCAAAAACAGAACCATGCACCAAAGCCCATCTTTATACAATAATACATTTGATTGCCGATGATCGAACTTAGATTAGCTTAGTCGAACACAAACAGACAACTTAAAATAACTAGAAGGTGCAAATCATTGCAACATCAAACTTTTTCAAACAATTACTGAAATTACTGTGTGTTAAGGCGTGAAAACTCCGAAGAAAATTTCAGGAAACTGTTTGAAGCTATCATTTTTGTGTAATGAATCAAAATTCCAATTAAAAAACCAAGAATTGCTCGAAAGCAGACGCAACGCTGCAATGTCCTGACCAACCCCGTTGAAGATTATTATAGGGACATCTTGCAAATTTTTTTTGTCTTTTTCCAAAAAGAATACCACATTTCGTTGGGCCTTGAAAGCTCTGTTTCAATCATATACTCCAATTCTGTAAGATATGTTTCCGGAAACATGGCTAAGTGATGTTGAAATTTATAGGGAACGATTCGCAGGTATGTAAATATCCAAAATGAATTTGAAATGGATCAGGAACTGACTTATTTGAAAAAAAAAAACTTTATTTTTGGTTCGATTTTCTTAAATTTTGTGCGTAGGTAGCTTTACGTTTAATTTAACACGAACACTACTTTTTATTCCAGAGAGTGGACTTGGATTTGGGACCGATCTATACCAAAAAATCTTATTTATAATTTTATTTATTTTTACCTAAATTAACACAGGGAGAACTATTCATTTCCGGAAGTTGTACCGATATATTTAAAAAAAAATGTAGCTTATGACTGAATTGAATCTAAATTAATTTTTTCCCAGAAAATAAACCAGACACCGATCTTATTAAGACAAATATTTTTGTGGGTCGAGTTTGTTGAATTTTTGTAGGAATACATCATTTTGTCTAGGCAAACAAATGTCGGAAATTGGCCAATAACCATGTGCGGTTTGCTTGGAAGTTAGTACGTTGGTGTGTTTCTGTCTAGATTAACATATTGTGACGGAAATCTCAAATACGAAGAACGGATTGAAATAAGTAGCAGTGTAACGAGTTTTCCAATTAAAAACAGACAAAAGAAGCGGCCGTATACTCGTACCAAGGACAAACAAAAGGTTTGGCAATGTAAATGCAATTCCCCGAAAAGGACCGAAAATAAAGAAGCGGCCGTCTGATACAAATTACCCATACCAAGGACAAACAAAAGGGTAGACAGGGTAAAGGAAATTCCACGTCGTTAAGGATAAACGGGGCAGCTGCAGCTACTGCAGGCAAACGAAAAATCAGCCTATCCTTTAAGCGCGTGAACAGAATGTTTGGATCATCTACAGGTATAAAAAGAG
Organism: Neoceratitis asiatica; assembly: GCA_030068015.2. Taxonomy (NCBI): domain Eukaryota; kingdom Metazoa; phylum Arthropoda; class Insecta; order Diptera; family Tephritidae; genus Neoceratitis; species Neoceratitis asiatica. The sequence goes on along the minus strand of CM061525.1, from coordinate 34,355,151 downwards.
TGGCAGCCGCTATCACAAGAGGAGACGAGTAGACAATTCAGTGGAGTTAACATTGCTGTGAGCTGTGTGTTTGAGAAACGGATAAGCTGTGTGAAGCAGAGAATAATTGTGTGCTATAAAGAATTGTAAAATAAGCTATTGGCTATAGTAAAGAATTGTAATTATCAAAGACTTAATAAACGTTGAGTTAATTCCTGACGGTTAAGAGGCCAAAAGAACAAATCTTGGCAGTTTTATTTAGCAATCCAGTGATCGGAGTCGAAGGATTTGGTAAATCATCGAGGTAGCAACGTTAAAAACGTTACAATATGTTATACAAACCTTTTTTCCGGGTAGGGGATCATAGATCACCAAATCGACGAAAATAGGTATGATTCGGGCAAAAATATATGCAGACTGTGGGTAGGTCGCTGTATCATATTAGTATACAGTCTGTTTTCAGTTTTACGATTCGGTTACATCCATGTGGTTGCGAACAATTTTTTGTCGCCCAATCTTTTTGAACAGAAGCGTAGACCCAAGTAGTAGCGTTTATAAGGAGAAGGCTAATAATCTGCATTAATTGCATCATTCCTTATGTTCAAAAAAATAGGAAACAATTACAGCAACGTTTGGCTAGGCACTGCTACTCACTATAATAAATTCATTGCATAAAACTGAACGGATAATATAATCCTTGCACACGATCATTAGATATTAAAAAAACACGGTAATTTTTTCCTTCCTAGCTCATTTAACGTATCTGAAAAGCGGAGAATCGTATCGATCAAATTGTATAGGTGAATAAAATAACAAATCAAAACACCCTCTCTTGAGCTGGGTCCTGCACACGGCCCTGGTCGGAAGGGATATGTAATTTGTTTCGAATTTGACTTTCCAACTTATCTACTAGTAGAGCTGTTGTATTAAATTCTTAAATTACGTTGTCATAATGGTGGTAGAAGAAATTCCAATGCTCCACCTTCTGTCTTTTATGTGATCTACTTTAATTAATTTAATATAAAAAGAAAAAAATATCACTCATAAATATTTAATCTCAATACCTTTACGAGCATTTAATTGCACAACAGCTATACTTCAGAAATGACAATAAAACACAATTAAGACTTTATAAAATGCGATTGCAAAATAATTGCCAATAAAATATGTACTTTCGTAAGCAATTTTATAACTATTAACTATGCATAAGAATTTTACTAGTTCATGGTTCTTACAGCGGGCACCAACACCACCGCCTCGTTTGCGTGAGAAACAAATCAATTGCACAATTATACTATGATTTGTCATATCGAATTTCAAGCTGTTTTCAAGTGTAATACTTCAACTCGGGTACTCTAGATATAAGTGTTAAAATACATACATTTAGATACGTGGAAAAGTGTAGAAAATACTCTTTGGAAAAGTAAGGCCAAACTTCTATACACTTACTTGAGGGTTTTTTTCCTATTTTTTCGCTGTTTTGGGTGCCTTTTTCTTTTAAATATAATTTAAAATATATAGAGATAGGAAATTAAGCAATAGAAAATTAGTTTAACCAATTGGCATTGATCTTTAGTGCTCTCTATACTTCTACTTGAACTCATATTCGTTTGTTTTAATCATCATGTCATACACTAGCATAATCCTACATGTGAGCCAGTGATTTATTTATGAATATATTAGTTTTACTTAATTTTTGTAGCGAAAAGTGTATTAACACTTGAAAAGCACCCACCCTTTTTGAATAAATTCATGGGTAATTCTACGCAAATTGAGATTTTCTTCAGTGATTTTTTCTTACGAGGTATTTTCAAAGCGAAAGATGAAGGTTTTGCTCACTGTTTTCTTTGATTACAATGGTGTGGTGCATCATGAGTTTCTGCCAAAAGTTCGTACAGTTTAAAAGGAATACTACAAGGAAGTTATGCAACGTTTGCGTGAAGCAATACGGTTTAAACGATCGGAATTGTGGTAAAACAAATCGTGGATTCTGCAGCACGATAGTGCAGCAGCTCACTTATCAATGCTTATTCTGTTAAAAAATACCGGACACTCAAAAATATCTATCAGCTATTTGAAGATGACTTAAAACAGAAAATTCATACCATTTGAATGAGAAAAAACCAATTCAATGGATTATAATATTTTTTTATTTAAATGTTTTGAGCTCACTACATTGAAAAAAATTAATAATTTCTCATTTACGATATACCATTAAGAATTTTATATTTAATTAAAAAGGAATAACTATATATTCAGTGAAAAATTGAACAGAAAAAGATTAAATGAATAATCATTTTCTTCAAAAAAAATTTTTTTACTGAATTTTTATTCGGTCTTCAAGTGGGAAATCTATATAAATTCTCAATGTAGCTACTTTCCCTGAGATTTATATGGCTTTTCTAAATAATACTCAAGTGTAGATATTTCTATTTTCCCGCCAAAAAAATATATCAGTGATAAAGAGGTAGACTAAATATAGTAATTTTTTCATAATTGCGTAACAAAACTTACTTTTTTATATCTGAAATGTACGAAACACATTTGTTTTATGAATGAGACTGTCTTTAGTGCATATATGCTTATACGGAGTATCTGGAAAGTCTCTCTGAAGCGTCCAACAGTAGTCTGTCATCACTGAGATGCTCCATCCCTCTTGACAACTTGTTTTCATCTACATACGAGCGTGCCTTGATAAGTAAGTGACTTATTGAATAGAATATATTCTTTTCGGCAAATAAGCGTTTTATTTCTCAACGTAGTGTCATTTTAGCTCTATACATTAAGTCTCCAGTGTTATTCCAAATTTTGTATTCCTTCCATATAATAGGGGGTTGCAAGGCCCTCAAAATAGGCGTTTGTTTCTATGACGAGCTCTTCACTCGGCACGAATCTTTTACCGTCCAGCAATTTCTTCAGGTTTGGCAGCAAGAAATAGTCGCAGGGGGCTAAATCTCGGGAATATGGTGGATGGGGTAGCATTTTGTAGCTCAATTTATGAATTTTTGCCATAGTAACAACATAAGGATGCACCCGTGCATTGTCCTGATGGAACAGCACTTTTTTCGCCAAATGTGATCGTTTCTGCTTCAATTCAATATCGAGTATGTCCAAAAGCACTGAATAATATACGCCAACGATCGTTTTATCCTTTTCAAGGTAATCGATTTGAATGACTACTCGTACATCCCAAAAAACTGTGACCATGACCTTGTTGACCGACCGATCGACATTGGACTTCTTTGTTGCACGTGCACCCGATTAAATCAACTGTCTTGATTGTTCTTTGGTCTCTGGTGTGATGTGTTGGATTCATGTTTCATCTACGGTAACGAAACGGCGCAAAAATTTGTTTGGATGGAGGTTGAACATCGCAAAATACTCTTTTGAAGTAGTTAAACGTTTGCGCTGATGATCGTTTGTGATCATGCCCAAATATTCATGTAAAATGCCTCAGTCACCTCACGCACTTATATCCTCTAATATCTTCAATGGATTTTAACGACGATTTCTGGCGTGACGATTTTGTTTTGGGTGACGTAAATGTTCGGCATCACAAGTACTAGTACGACCACAACGGAACTCAACTAGGAACTCTAATAAAGCTTTAGCACAAAAAAAATTCCCTATTTTCCATTTTAGTTCAAATAGACGAGATCGTCTGCTTTCAATGCCTGTGAAACACCAACTATATATGACACTTCTTGTTGTAACTTCGTGGCATATATAAAAAGTCACTGACTTATCAAGCATTCCTCGTACTTTAAATCTCGCTTACTATGCTTTTCACTCACACCACCCACATTTATTAGAAAGTAGACGAGATGGGAATGAAGCAAATGTACTTTTGTCATCAGGCAACGCAAAATTTGGAAAGTTTCTAACATTATATTACCGTTTGTTTTGCAGTTCAGTTCTTTGTTATTTTCTAAATAATTCTCCATGATCTCTTTAAAGACAATACACCGATTGTGGTGGTTGTGATGAATTGCGTATCAGGCATAAGCCAGTTCCAAGTTCATGTAAGTTTACTTAAGGTGATCTACAGAAAGGCTAGTCTATAAGCAGCCATCGTGAAGCAGACCTGCTTGAGGGTACCTTTTGGAGAATCTATGAAAATGTTCCTCCACGCTTGGATCTTAAATGTTTCTTATCAGATCTTCAATATTGGTTTAATAAATCAACTTGTCCTCTTAGGCGAAAGAGGGAAGTGAACTGCTTCTCACGGTATCTGAACCGAATGGAAGACAACACTTACGGCAAAACTGAGCAGCATTTTTGGTGGGATCAAATATTTTACCAAATCAGTTAGCTCGCCATAAGGGAGCTGTTAACATCTTTAAATTCCAAACTTGACTTGTAATCGGGTTCAAGTGCTGCACGAAAATCTAGGAGATCTCTCTCTCTCTCTCCGTCACTCTGCCTAATTTTTATCACGTAAGATGGGTAAAAGATTTTGGGAAAAATATTTTAGAGTTCCAAATAAGAGCATAAAGAATTATTGATTTTCAATTACCGGCAGCAGTAGCCGTGTGGCAATCAGACGTTCAGAGATGGCTTTGAAAAAATTATGTCATCTCGATCTAAAATCGCTTCAGCGTATGATAATTACGTTTTCCTCACAAAGAAGAAATATCAAAATTTTGAATTGAAATCAAGGTACAAAAACTTTTGCGCTTTCGTTGGAATTGCCCACCGTCTCATTTAAACGAGCGCACACCTTGAGATTAAATTTGAAAACAAACAAAAAAATAGAATTGCAGAAAAAATACAATAAAAAATTACAAATCATTCGCAATTAAATTGCAGAAAAATAATGGCAAAAAATAGTAATAAATATGCACATATGTATAAAAGTAGAAATAAATAAATAATTAATACGAACCAATAAACACAACATCAATCAAGCGCGCCAACCATGATGCTCTAATTTGACAAAATACCCACATTGCAGCACAAGACTTCCACTATTTAATCGCATGTGCATACGAGTACATACATGATTATAGCTATTGTCATATGCATTATATACATACATATTTATGTACCTAATGTAAAATCGTTAAGTAAATTATTTATAGCTACATGTGTATGCCACATGCAACCGCAAGTGATATAAATATACATACACATGTGTGTACATACTTACATCCTTACTTCAATGCCAAGTTAGCCACAGTCAGTTAGTCAGCCAGTCAGCCGCAGAATATTACCAATTCAATGGACGAGTTAGTGGTTAGTTCGATTGGCTTCTGTTAAATGCGATCATCAGCAATTCGCATGCAAACATACATATGTACATTGTGGTGTGGTTAGCAGTTAGTGGTTGGTTGCGGCTACTTATAACTCTGTGTAGTAGGTCCTTTGTCTCTTAACGCTGTTTTGCAATCGCAACCACATGTCAGTATTTTTATATGAATTTTTTGATTTTTGAAATATTTTTTTTCTTCGATATTCGCAAATGCTCTTGCGGTGATCTTACTTACGAGCGCTTTGTAGTGCTCCGCTGCATTGGTTGGGTACAGAAGTGGTGTGCAAAATAATGAAAAAAAAAAATTATTAAAATAATATCGTGCAATTAACAGAATCATACAAATATGCATACATATGTACATAGATATTAATAAATCAGCCACCAGCTATGGCATTTGTATACGAGGGTTGGTGGTCAGTATTCTGGATCTCTTGTAGAAATATTGTTCTTCGAACAGAAGCTCTTGGCTTAGAAGACAAGTTATAATGTATCTTGTTTAGTACTTAAAGCTGACCTACGCAAGCATGCACCATGCTCTCGATGAAAGGAGATCGACCACAGTTAGTCGATAAAGTCAGATACCTAGGATTCATTATTGATCGCAAACTGCCTTGGAAGTTAAACTTTGAGGGCAGAGGTCATCAGTCTCTCTATACTGTAGTAAAGATGCCATCAAAAGCGAAAGTGCTCACTACCTAAAGTAGTATACGGCGACGTGGAAAACAGCACTATTTAGGCAGCTAGAACAAACAGCCAACAAAGCGTTGGCAAAGCCGCCACTGTGGCTGTCGGGTATTAAAGTCTATCATTTTTCCAGATTTGTAATCTCCGCTAAGTATTCTGTCGGCTTGTAGTTATAACTCGTCCTTCGAATAAGTGGGTCTTGGGACCTATCACCCCCCACCTTACCAGGTTACGAGAAGGTTCACTAACTTAAAATTCTTGATTTCACATTGTCAATATATGTTAACGGTTCTAGCTACATTTATACAACTCACACGGAGGCTCAGAACGGGTAAGTGGGGTGGCCATGGTAATTATACTCGTAGGTTTAAGATTTTACAGGCAAAGTATTAAAGACAAATGAGTTTTACCGGGGAAAAGTTGTATAAATATCAGAAAATTAAGTTATATTTTCGGAGTCTTCCGGATTAAGACCGCATTCGTATACCTCTAGCCAAATGCCAACTGCTACCAAGCTCTATTTTCCCACACAGACTCTGTTGCTGTTGAAACAAGAGAAGTTGGGGAAACTTTGCCAAAATGGCACTGGAGAAGGTCGAATAGTTTATACTCTCTGAGAAGAAGGACATCTCAAATTTAATTGGGCTCCTGATGGCATGTTGCTTTATAGAGCGGCAGATAGGCTAGGGGAGGGTGGTCCTACAACAAAATTCTGTAAATTCTGTAGAACTGACGAGGAGGAAGACACAATTTTCCTCTACCTGTTATGTGGTTGTCCTGCTTTAAGCAGGTTGGAGTGTGACATTTTGTAGTGGCTTTCATTGATAGCCTTTGTGGTGTGGCCGAAACTAAATGGGTATTTTTTTGGCCTAATGGTGTCGATGCTCACTTTTCGGCAGCCACTACCGTAACTACCTATCTACCTAGTCGGATTACAGTTTTCAGCTTTGTATCTAAGATATTCCGAGGCAGATGAGTTTCTAAGAAAGATATAACTAACGGCTGATCCATTTCGAGGTTTCCTCATTTTTTAAAGAAAAGAAGACAGAAAATTCAAATTAAATGGGGAATGTTTATTATCATTCGAAAGAATATTCATGGGCATTTATTTTTAAAAGATTATTTCGAACATTTCGACTGGTAACTGGCGAATGACACGCGTGATGTTTTGCTCAAAGGCGTGAATCGGATTGCCCGCATAGGCTTTAGATTTTACATATCCTCACCGGCATCATTTCTGAGTAAATATTTACTGATGATTCCACCGACCCACAAATCACACCAAAATGTTGTTTTTCCTGGATGCCAGCTCTTGAATCTCTTCAAGTTGGTCTTCGTCCCAAATGCGGCAATTTCGCTTATTTGCATACCCATTTAGCCAGAAATGGGCCTCATCGCTGAACAAAATTTGGGCCGAACACGTCGGATCTTCTTGCAACTTTTCAAGAGCCCATATAACGAATCGATGCCGCTTGGGAAGGTCGAGCGGCTTTAGTTCTTGCGCAAGCTGTATTATGTATTTCTCGACGTAAAATGCACCAAGTCGTTTCATATGTCAGTCTGAGTTGCTGCGAACAGCCACGAATCGACTCTCCACGGTCTTCGTGTACACTCTCAGCTACGGCCGCTATATTTTCTTCACTGCGTGCGTGGTCTATTCAGTCGAATATCATCCAATAATGAATGCTGGGTCTCAAGATGGGTGATGGTGTTGCGAATAGTATGCTCAGTAGGCCGATTATGTTGACTATAAGTTGAGCGAAGGGCGCGAAATACATGTTTTACAGAACGTCAATTTTCGTAATAAAGTTGAATGTAAGTCCTACAATACTGAACAAAAATAAAATGACAGCTTGACACGACTCACGCAAGATCTGTCAAAAAAAAACAAAAACAAAAAAAAAGGCTGTTCAAAAAAGTACCTTTACTTAGATCACCCTTTGCATTTTTTATGATCCGCTATACTCTCTAAAAAAATTTCTATGGGTGCACTTGTGGAATTCTGAGTGTTGCCAGCGGCCGTTTCCAATGGAATACTACTGCCGAACGGCAGCTTAAAGTAGGCAAGATCACTTCAGGCTTTCACTGAGCACAAAAATTTGTTGCTCTACCCTCGTGCCAGCTGCATATAGTTCCTTTGGAACATTCTACGGATGGTTAACACGTTGCCACCTTTGTTGCCAATAAATATATATGAACGTCATAATCAATTTGCATGCTTTGCTGTGCACGGCTAATGTGCTGTAAGTATTCAGAATAAATATATATGCAGTAGAAATAAGTATAATATATAAAGTTGTTCTAAAAAGGAAAAAAAATATTAGCAAAAATTAAACAAATAAATAAAATAAAATACAAAATAATTGCCAATAGCTAAAGCTTCGACTACAAGTATTTGGTCCAGTGACTCCAATGCTTGTGGCGCGCATTGGACTTACATTGAACTTAACATTGACAGCGTTTAACTTGTAGTGAACTCATACATACTTACATGTACATACCTGCACATTTATATACACATACAAATGCATTTGTACATTTTTGTATTTGTTAAATATATGTGCATATGAAATAAAATAAATAAAACTTTGCGCATTTGCTACGAATCTGCTTAACTAACTAGAATGAGGTCTCGGACATGACATTGTACCTTGAAATTGAAAATGCTTGTCAAATGAAATTGATGTTTGTTTCGTGTTGACTAAAGATACTAGCGTCGAGTACTCGACACATAGCCGTACATACATATATATGTACTTATATGTAATATATGTATAAATATTTATTTGGTATGTAACTATAAGTATATATTCACATGCCAAGTTGTACCTTAAATGGCATATAACTAAGTGTTCTTTTTTGTTTTTGTTTTTTAGTTGAAAATTCTTGTGTTTTGTAATCTGAAAAGTGGTTTGATTTATATGTTGCATGTTGCATGTTTTCTGTTTTTTCTCTTTTCTGCTTTACTCTGGCATTTTCTACATTGGTCAACACCCATTTCTTGTGAAAGCCTGTCAGTAGTGTGTTGTTGTTGTTGTTGTTTTTGTTTTTTGTTGTTTTAAATTAGATACTCATTGATGCGGGTGTTGTCAGCATTGCTTGTGTGTGTGTGAATAGTTTATAATAATGCGACATTTCATTGCCACTCATTTCACACAAGACACGATTTCATATTTGGAATATTTGCAATGGAATTTTTGTTGTTGTTGTCTTTTATATTTCACACTCATTGTAAAGTAATTAATTTTAATAGTTTCATTATTGACAGGCCGCTCGCATTGCACTCTGATTAAAGGTGTATTTTAAGGGGTAATCCATACATTTTTTTATCTACTTAACCTCAAACTCTTAGAAGTACTTGGGATTCTCTTCTTCTTCTTCTTTGGCGTAGGTACTGCTTTCGCGATTATAGCCGCATCAACAATAGTGCGCCACTCGTTTCTTCTCTTTGCTGTTTGACGCCAGTTAGAAATACCAAGTGAAACCAGATCGCTCTCCACCTGATCCTTACAATGGAGTGGAGATCTTCCTCTTCCTCTACTTCCACCAGCGGCTACTCCATCGAATACTTTCAGAGCTGGTGTGCTTTGATCCATTCGGACGATATGACCTGGCCTGAGAAGCCGTTGTCCCTTGTTTCGCTGAACTATGTCAATGTCGTCGTACAGCTTATCGTGCCATCGTTTGCGGTATTCGCCGTTGCCAACGCGCAAAGGACCATAAATCTTCCGCAAAACTTTTCTCTCGAAAACTCCTATAGCCGACTCGTTGTCGGTTGTCGATATCGTCCAGGCCTCTGTACCATATGACAGGTCAAGAATGATGAGCGACTTGTAGAGTTTGGTTTTGGTTCGTCGAGAGAGGACTTCACTTTTCAATTGCTTACTCAGTCCAAAGTAGCAACTGTTGGCAAGAGTGATTCTGCGTTGGATTTATCTACGACTTGGAAGTTATGACTGTCAACAGTGAAGTGGAAGCCAAGTCGCGAGGGCAATGAGTGTTTATTTGATAACATGAGTTATTTCGTCTTGCTCTCGTTCACTACCAGACCCAATCGCTTCGCTTCTTTGGCATAAGCCAAAGATTGGGATTCACTTTACTTAAAACTTGCTGCATTTAACAGTTACTGCTACCACCGTTGGCGGTGGACTTTAGTCTTTCACACTTTCTTATGGATTGAGCAGTACATACTCAGGTCGGCTATATATAGAGAGTAAATGTACTGAATTTTTGTAGGTTTCAAAATTGTTTATTTAAACAAGAAAATTACTTGATACTTTAGTACATAATGTAAGGTATTTTTCGACATAGTCGTCTTATCTATATATTAAAGCGGGGAGATAAATAGATAGTAATCTGAATGTGACATATCAGCGAAATGCGTAGGATGGTTCAAGACATCACATTTAAACGTGGCGAGCAGTTTCTTCGTGGCTTTCGCTGTAGATGGTATGGCATTGTAGTGCAGCAGGCAGACTCCGCCCTCTACCCTCTTGTTCTGAATCGACCTACGCATTTTTGCCATTTTCATCTCATTATAAATCTCAAAGGAAGGTTCTCCATTCCAAATAATATAACGGATGACGGAGCATATTTCGCACTTGGCGACAGTCTTGATTGACATTGTTCACAATACGTGTTTGCGCCGACTGTTCCCAATTTACTGACACCGAGCCGGTCTCGTTGCAAAGGGGAAAAGTTTGGCTACACTACTGTCCTTGAGGGCTTCAGTACACTTACTTTGTGGACATGCATACCCCACCTTTATTATTCTACAGGCGGGCAATCGCTATTCGGACTTCGTCATGATTGGGTGATGGTACGTCTATTATCAATCTCATTGATTGTGGGTTCGGTTTCGCCATCTCCGGTTGTTTTCTGCATCACCGGCAATCCTAATTGTGAAGTTTCCTTGTAACATTGTTGATTTGCTGATTTGGTCCGAAGTATGCAAGTATCAAAAGGAGAAGAGATAGATCCACCCCAACTTAAACAGATCGTATCAGAATGACGAACTGTGTTGATTTAGCGATGTTCGTCTGTTTGAACGCAAACTAGTATCTTAGTTTTTGAGATATTTCAACCAAATATTTATACGTTGACTTTTCGAAACCGACCAGAACGGACGACTATGCCACATATACGACCAATTTTTCAGAATTGAAACTGTAGGCCTTAAATCCATCAAGAAAGCATCTAAGAGTGTGGAATTTAGTATTCTAAGCAAATATATTGAATTTCACATTAGTACTGAAAATCTTCGAAATCTGACGATTATAACATTTAACCTCCTTATAACCGATTTTTGTTTTGACGACGAACCCAGCGTTGCCCAACATCCCGCCCAGCCGACCGAGGAGCGCGGTTAATTGATAAATGTAAAATCCATCAAACCGGTGATCGAAAACCAGTTTCAGCTCGGGCTGCCCTGAACCCGAGACCGATCGCGGAAGGTCGTGGCTACACTTTCGTTTTACACTGAACAGTTACAGATTTGCTCATCAGTTGCTATAATTCGTTTTTCATAGACACAAGGAAATTTACCTTAAGTATCTAGATTGTCTTAAAGGAACACTAAAGTTAAACTCGCTAACTAGGAATGAACTATTGATAATACATCTTATCAGCTTAGTTAAAAAAAAAATCTTCAAGCATCTCTCGTCGGCTTTGGAGTGAAGACAGATTAATAAGTCTTAATCGGCTTTTATAAGGAGAGAGATTTTTATTCGCATTGGTTTTGCTTGATTCGAATATACCATTATGCGATTGCTAGTGTGGATTCCATACAACGAAACCATATTCCAAAATGGGCCTAACGAGTGAAGTGTAGAGTAATTTGGTAATATATGGGTTATTAAACTCATTAGCCCACCGTTTAATGAAAGCTAGGACACCTTTATATTGTTCAGATTTAAGGTTTTGCGTCAAAGATCCATCTAAAAAAGCATCCGATGGCATGAAATTTGATATCCTACATAAGTAAATCCGAATAAATATTGGTACTGAAAATTGTTGAAAGTCGGAGACTTTATCACATAGCTCCCATATAAGCGGAGTTTTTTTTTCAGATATGAGGTTTTGCTTCATAAAAGCATCTAAGAGCGTAAAATTTGGTGTTCTTCAGACATGAACCCTAATTGACATTGACACTGAAAATCGAATCGAATCGAATTTTGCAATTTGTAATAATTTGAAAGATACATGAAAGATTTAAAGACTTCGGCAAGGCCGAAAATAGTCCATGTTTTTATTTTTAAATTATTATATTTAATTTTATTTACTTTATTTCGTTTTGATTTATTTCATTTTATTTTATTTTTTTATTTTATTGTCCTTTTGTATTTTATTTTTATTTATTTAAATTAATTTAATTAAATTTTTTTTTGTACTTTAATTTATTGTATTTATTTTATTTTATTTTATTTCATTTATATTTTTAGAATTTTTAATTTTCTTTTATTTATTATTTACATTTTATTTATGTTTTTATTTTATTATTTATTACAGCAAATTCTGTTTCATTTAAATCCATAAAGAACATATATTGGATTTTGTTGTTTATTAATTCTCCTAATCTTTTTAAAGAATTTTATTCAATTGTTAGCCAAAGATTTTCATTATTCATGTCTTTGCTTCTAAAGTGGTTAGTATTTTAAATTGAATACAAAACATTGAATGTTTTGTGTAATCCGTTCTTAACAGCTGCTCAATTAATAAAGCCTTAAGACATCTTAAAAATAAATTTCAGTTAAAAAAATTTGTTTCTTCTTTTCTCTCTCTTCTTTTCATTCCGTTATGATTAATATATTCTACCGTTTGACTGGCATAAACAAGCTGTTCTTCAATGTTACCGTTATTTCTTAATTACAGATTAATTAGCGGAAATATACATACATAAGTAATAGTGAGTAATTTGCTATACTACGTTTTACTTCATGTGATTTATTAATACTGGACAATATAAAATATTTGTTTTCTTGATTATTATTTCTACATAAAAAAGGTATTCTTTTCAGAAACTTTGTTTTGAAGAGGAATTTTTTTTAAGAAAAATATGTTAAGGCATAAATTGACCTTACATATGAATTAGAATTCACAGCTGGAAAATGTGTTAGCTGCTTATTTGCATATTGTATTTTTTTTTAAATATTATGGTTTATGCATTCTGATTTCCCCCCCAATAATTCAATATGTAGTGCAACAGTGGCAAACAAAAGTTTACATACACACCCTCTTTTCGTTGAATTGAAAGTCCAAAAGGTTTATTGGAAAATTTAACGAGACAGTTTAATTACACTGTTTTCCCTATCATAAAAAACCAAGAAAATTAATTTTTTAACATGAAATAGTAAAGCTATGACCAAAAAAAAAAGTAAATCCAATAATGACAAAAGTCTACAAACAGTACATACATAACTTATCTTAGCGCAAAAACTTTGATTAATATCAGGTAACCTGATCTTTTTAGTATTTAGTTAATTCACCGTTTGCATCAATTACAGCTTGACGCCATCGTGACATCGAAGCTACTAAATTTATCAATTCTGAGGGAGTAATACTGTCCCAAGCTTCAATAAGACGTTCTTTGAGAAACTCTGAGCTGGAAATCTGATTTTTTTTTTTAATTTTTCGCTCGAAAATCTCGCAGATATGTTCAATAACATTCAAATCTGGGCTTTCAGGTGGTGTAAGCGTGCTTTGGATGCATGATAAAGAAACCAATCCTTAACAATATGGGCCGTGTGCTTTGGATCGTTATCCTGTTCAAAGATCCAGCTTGCGCCACGCTCTCAACTGTACACCGAGGGCTTCAGATTAGATTCCAATAATGATTTATATTTCAACCGATACATATTACCCTAAAAAAAGACGAGCTTTCCAACTCCAGATGCAGCAACCTCTCCCCAAACCATTACCTTGCCGTCATATTTTGCCAAACATCTATTCCCTTGTCTAAATGTACTTTAGCGAACTCCAAGCGAAGTTCATGTTTTTTTTTTATAGAAATAAGAGTCTTCTTATGTGGCGTTCTACTGTGGAAGCCGTTATCATTCAGAGCTCTTCGAATTGTTCTTCAATGAACACATATCTTGATGAGTTTACGATGTTTTCGGCTAATTTTGGAGCAGTAACTTCAGGATCATCATTCACTTCCTTCACTATAAACCTTTTGTCTATTCGAGTTAGCTTCTTTGGGCGGCCAACACGCGGCTGTTTTTTCGGTGGATCCATTTTTTTCAAAGTTTTTTATAATGGTCTATACCTTTTGTGAACTTAAGATAAAAATTTTTGATATTTCACCATACGATTTCTTCTCTTTTCTGTGCTAAATAACAAAGACTCGGACGTCAATGGATATTTCTTTACATGGAGCCATAATTGATGCTAATGCGTTTAAATCACAACTAAATTCAATACTAGCAAATTAGAAAGCACAATTAAAAATAATAGTAAAAAAAGGGTACCTAACCGCCATAACAACACAGCATATCGACACAACTGCTAGTAAACCTGTGGTGTATGTAGACTTTTGTCAAGGACATTTTTGCGTTTTTTCACCATAATTGTTTTATTTTATGTTAGAGAATGGATTTGTTTTAATACATGTGATTAGAAAATGATTTAAAATAAAACTGTATATCTAGATTTTTGAGCAAAGCGATAGTATTCTCTACACAACAGGCGGTGTATGTTGACTTTTATCCGCCACTGTATAATTATGCTACAATCCATATTTCATTACTTCCTAAAAATTACATTAATAATATTTTTTTGTATTTTTTATGTTCACAAAAATGTTTAACCGATCGCATTGTGCCGTTACAATTATGGACTACATTAAGGCCATATGACCTTTACTTGAACATACGAACAAGGGCGAGATCAATTCAATTATCGAAAGGGTCTAAATAATGCCATTTATTGATTAAGCGCATATTTTTGAATAAAGCAATATTAAAACCTAATATTAAAAATGCATTTTTGAAATAAATGATTAATTGAAATTTGTCAAAAAGCAAGTGGACAGCTCAAGAAACTACGCTCGCCTTGGAACAATGGCTGGCGAAACTAACAGCGCAGATAATTGAAACAATGTTAGAATGAATATGTATTATTGTACTTACATATGTATGTATGTGTAGGCTGAACACAAAAAATTTCAATTGCGATTAATAAAACTAAGCGTGAAGCATAATTATTATCTAACTGAAATTGTCATATTATAAAAGCAGTTTGACCAATGAATTTTGATTTGCTGCGGTTGCTTAGAAATATCTGCTTTTGAAAGCTTATCGCTTGACATCAACAACATTTGTGTAAGTGACAGATGTTTGTTAGCTCGTTACGTTGATAACAATTTTTGTTTTGTCACTAGAAAAACTAAAAGAAAGAAAGAAAAAAAAAACAATTGACTTGTGTGTCTCCCACTGATCGATCGATCGTTCGATTGGTCAATTTAATTTAATTTAAAAGTTGGTAATTCGTAAGATTTGTTTTTTTTTAACTATTTTCACTATGTTGTCAACTGTTGTTGTCAATTCTTGTTGTACACTACTATTGCTTTGTACAGTTTTTTCTATTATAGTTTCTTATGACATTTTACTATGGTTGTTTGCATGTATTTGCACATTGCCAATGAATTACATGCATTGACACCCGAACAAGCGTAACGGAAGCAACAACATAATTTATCATCAGACCAAAATCAGTGAATGTTTGACGAATTGACAAAAAACATGAAAACATTAATGAGGAGCAATATACCAAAGATGTGAGCAGACCGCCATGTACATTGAATTGTATTGGTAAAACTGTAGTTGCAGAGATTGCTGATAATTGCAAAAATATGACTGTTATGGGCAGTTGTATTCAAAAGTAAATGAACTAATTTAATTAAAAAAATATAATTAAATTAATTATTTATCTATTTTTTATTTATTTATAAATAAGCCACACACAGCTTAGAAAAATGTTATATGATTTGTGTTTTCAAATATTTATACATGAATATCTATGTATTCGATTGAATAGATTTTTAAATTTTTTTTAGAATTAAATTTATTTAAACTCTATGAGAAATTAAAATAATTGTAAGCGAAGAATTTTTAAATTTTTTTATTAGCAACAAAGTTAATGTACATAGAAAGTCCGAACTCTATCTTTTATAAAAAGAAGAAAGATCGGCTGTCCTTGGTCATGCCGAAGCCCTCATGAACATATCAAATTTATTGCAAATTGCAAAATTCAATTTTGACATTTTTCAGTCTCAATATAAACTTAAATTTACGTCTGTAGAATACCGAATTTCATGGTCTTATATTACTTTTCGGTAGATTTAAGACCCAAAATCCCATATCTGTACAAGTCGATTGTAAGGGAGTTATATGATATAGAATTCCGATTTTGATGATTTTCACCACCAATATTCAATTCATAAGACTGTGCATAATACCACGCTTTCACGCTCCTAGATGCCTTCCTAGTGGATTTTTTTACTCAAAACCTCATATCTGAACAAATCGGTTGTGTGGGAGCTATATGATATAGTAATCCGATTTCTATGTTTTTTTGTAAGAATATGCAATTCATAATATATGTGTGGGTTACCAAATTGCATGCTACTAAAGACTTGTTTGAATGAGTTTTGACCAAATCCTTATAACTGAACAAATCAATCTATGTGAGCTATATGTTATAGTCATCCGATTTCGATGATTTTCAGAAAAAATTTGCAATTCATTATATATACTACACATACCAACATTCACGTTCTTAGCTACTTTTCTATGACAAATTTATGAAGCAAAATTTCAAATTTGAAAAATCAGTCGTATATATGCTATAGTGGTCCGATCTGTCCGGTTTCAAGAAATGGTCGTTTAAACGTATAGGTGCATCTTTCTACCAAGTTTGGTTGAAATATCTCAAAAATGAGGGAATAGCTTGCGTTCCAACAGACGGACGGACGGAAAGACGAATAGACGAACATAAATAAAGCAACTAAGCTCGTCATTTTTATACGATTGGTATAAATTTCAGTGGGAATATCTCTAAACAAATTTAATTTGCTTACACATCTAAATAAAAAAGTGTCGAAAATGAACGGCTTTGCCGATTTTGGCTCAGATTTTTTTCCGTTCCTTGTAATTGGCAGGGGAAGGCGTTCAGGAAATATTATTATATTTTGTATGAATCTCTGGTAGAAAATACGCTAAGCAACTGTCAAAATCCTCATACTCATACAATTTGTATGGCTCATCCAACAATAACGCAATGATTTGCCAAGAAATAGCTAATAATTTTACACACTAGCTTAACGTTACATTTTAGGAAAGCTATTGTCCTTACTGATATTTAATTGAAAAATTATACAAATTGTTGATTTAATGACTTTTTCGTTCAGGAAATTTTAAAATAATTGTAATTAAAAGTGGAAACTACACTCCTTAGCGACATCCCAAGTATATATGGGCTAAAATAAATTTGTATATATGCGCCCTTGCCGCATATAGCATGAATGTAGCAAGAAGAAGAAGAAGGTTTGGTAGGGTCTTATTTCAGCGTATGCTATATAAAAGTGTCTCCCTCCTATAGGAATGAGACAAGGACGAAAAATGATAGATATTTGTGACATTTATTACAGTGTCCATATAAAGGGTGCAAATTTGGTGTTAGATTCATTCACAAATTCCGTCAAAATCAGATTTAAAGCCAGATTTTCTATTATTTCACTTTCAAGGCTCCCTCTACGAGCGGTTGCTACGCACTCATTAGTGTTGTTCCTGCCACTATAACAAAACTGTGTTTGAGCATGTCAACGACAGGGTGACAAAAGAAGGTATCTTTGGCACAACCGTTGGAAAATTCAATGTTTATATCGAAACATTCCCATATGGTCTGGGGCTGATTGACTTCCCCGGAACCCAAAATAAAAGCAAGAAAATTCAACAAGAAACTTGGCTGTTCTTGGATCGAAAGTCACGAAACCATATCGATGTTGTGATAGACAGCAAACATGCCTCCAATGTTCTGAATGCGCGTACCTTCCGAAGTCCTAACATCGACTTGGACCACTATATTGTAGCAAAAAAAGAAAAGAAACGCATTCGCCTTTGTGCATGTGAAGAACGCGCATCAAAGAACACTTGGAAGGTTCAACGTTGTTGAAAAGCTGCAATCAACAGTAGAGAGCTAACCAAACTTCTTCTCTACAATACCGTATGATGAGAATTGCCGTCGGGTGCTGATAAATTGCCGGCTGAGCTATTCAAATACGGCGGTGAAGAACTGACAAAGAGCATGCGTCAGATTCTTAGTGAAATATGGTCGAACAAAAGCAGGCCTGACTATCGGATCATGGGTTTGCCCTTCCCAATCCATATGAATGGACTCATAGTATATCTACTTTGGGTTTTCCTCGACAGCATGAAAAAGAGCTGCCTCTACGCCCGTCTGTATATTTGAATTTGGTATCCCCGCAAAACAAAGGCTCCGTCAGGTGGGTAGGTAGATCGTGAGATGATGGAGAAAATAATAAGAGCTGCAGAACTTAACAGAGAAGGTGCAACTACTGACGCATGTTCGGTAGTTCTGCTTTCCCCAACTGGATAAAAAAGCGAGATGTATGAATCTGGTAGTAAAACGGGGCAAGACGAAATATCTTCTTTTACCAACTAAACGGTCATCGCAATCGCGGTTCGGCTCCCACGTCACAGTTGACAGTAATAGCTTCGATGTCGTAGATAATTTCGTCTTGAAATCAGAATCAGCAACACCAACAATGTCATTCTTACAATCCAAAGCAGAATCACTCTTGCTAACAGGTGCTACTTTAAACGGAGTGGGTAGTTGAAATGTAAAGCCCTATCTCGACGAAAAAAAACCGAACTCTACAAATCGCTCATCATTCCCGTCCTTCTATATGATGCAGAAACGTGGACTACGATGACATCTGATGAGTCCACGCTTGGGATTTTCGAGAAAAAGGTTTTGAGAAATATTTATTTTACTTTGATCATTTGCGACTGCGATTACAGCAGGCAAAGAGTTGTGTGAGATATATGACGCGACTACGTACGCCAGTTCAACGAATTAAGAATCAACGGCTACGCCGGGTATGTCATATTATTCGGATGTTTTCGAAACAGCTCTGAAACAGCTTCCGAAACCCTTGGGAACGCTGAGACCTGCACTCCGTTCAAAGAATCAGATGGACATGGGTTCATTTGAAGTCTTCAAGCCCAAGAGAAGAATGACGTGCTGTTGTTGATTCGGTTCCAATCGCGTAGGCAGTCTACGTCAGAAAAGAAGATTTTTTTCAAATATTTTTATTTTTTATTTTTATTTTTTTCTAATTGCTTTCTGTTGACACCGAAACAATTAAAATGACGTTATATTCTCGTTAGAATTTAAAATAAAAAATAAATAAAAAATATTTTTTTTAGGTGGAAATGTTTGGAATAAAAAATGTAAAAATTCTTTATTTCCTTTGAGTTTTTTTTTTGCTAAAAATTGTCAATTAAATTAGACATTTGCACACAAAAGTGCAAAAAATTGCGAATATTGCAACAAATTCATTGCAGCTGTTCAACACGCGCCCAATGCCTCGAATTGCTAATGACATTTCTATTGACCAATTAGCTGCGCAACCAGTAAGCACCATTGGTGGTGGCAACAATGAATGATAGACAGTGGTAGCATAAATGATACATACATATGTATGTATGTACGTATGCGTGTGTGTGTGTTGAACTTGGCCTTTGTTGTTTAGTCAGCTGACCAGATCTATTGTCTCTGTTTAAACAGCCAACACTGCTTAAGCTTGCAACCAACAAAAGCGCACAAAGCATTGACTACCAAGTACCAAATAAATGATATGAAATTAAAAAAAAAACTTAAATATGTAACTAACGATGGAATGATAAATTATAATGAACTTGCCATAATTGCTATTCACTGCGGGTATTTTATGGTCTGCATGGTATGTATGGTGTTAGGTAGGGCGCGGCGCATATTTGCTTGCGCCTTCCTTCCTTCCTTGTCACATAACACAACATACTTGATGTCTATGAAGGAATAGATACATATATACAAATATGCAGCACTAACATTTCATTAAGTCATTCAATCACTTTTTCATTCGCCTTTATCGCCTGTCAGTGTCGTTGCTGCACCATCACCAGCACCATCACCGTTACAGCCACGAATTTGCCATTTACTTAGTCTGCACGATTTCATGAGGTTTTATTTTTTATTTTTTTCCCCTCCATTTTCTATAATACACATTTTATTTGTGTAAATCAATCGCACAATCAAATGTTATAATTTGCTCACCTTCCGCACCTTCGATTGTCAGTACACCACGCCAAGCTCATTGGTGTCTTTCAATGGCTTCTACAATTTTGCGGCATTTGCTGGCTATGAGTACATACATTTGTTTTTGCACTGCATGTATGAGCGTGTGTGTTTGTACTTTGCTTTCATTTTCCATCATTAATTTTGACTGCAAGGAATTTCAGTCAATCAAAACCAATCAAAATTGTCTGACTTTATTTGGTGGCGGTTTTGTTAAGGTTTTTCTTCTTCTTATATTCGTATCTTTTGCTAATTGTTTGGAATAATAATAATGAAAAGCAATGGTTAATAAGAGTAGATTTTATTTCCATTTATTGCACGCAACAATTGTAATTTTGAACTGCAACAGCGACACCTTCACCAATTCAAAGCAATACAAAACTATAACAATCGTGGCGTATAGCCGAACAAACTAAAATGCAAACACAAAATTGTTGTTGTCTTACTTTTGAAAAAAAAAAAAGAATTTAATAACTACATAGTGTTATTATTATTAAAAAAAAAAGAACGGAATTTGTTTCTTCCTAATTTTTTTTTTCGAAAATAACTCATATCTTTGCCCGCCTCAACTTCAATTGAGGTATTATAGCGTAAAATTTTGCGCACGCGCATGCGCACACCAGCACCATCGAAATTGTAATTTCAGCAATTGTTATGCCTTTTTAGGTGCTCTTTTCCGCAATGCCTTTCAGCTATTCAGCTGTTGAAATTCGGAAGCAGCAATCAGTGAAGCGGTGAACTATAATAATGTACCATGTGTGCTTACTAAATGGTATTAGGGTAGTTCATAGAAGAATCTGTTTTAACTGCGCTTTACAAAGGTGCTAAAGATATTAAAAATATGTTAAAAAAACTAAGCGAAATAGATTGAAATAAGTTATACATTTTTCGGTTTCCAAAAAAAAGTTAATAAAATGAAATAATCTTTTTGATTAAATTCCTTTTCTATGATAAGGTTTGATATATGTGAAACACTACATCATTCGATCCGTTTGAGGTAATTTTGGACCACTTTTTGGCACATATTTGGCGGCATCTCAGTTGTAACTTGGCGAACGCTGGTTTTCAATTGCGCAAGAGTTAGAAGTTTATCCTCATAAACACGGTCTTTCGCGTAGCCACACAAAAAAAAATCCAACGCTTTAAAATTGCACGATCTCGGTGGCCAATTGACATCGCCAAGACGAGAGATTATGCGGTCGGGAAATTTTTCTCGCAATAAATCCATATTCGCTACACAACATGAGGCATGTGGCATCATGTTATTGGGTTCTTCAATTGCAGGCCAAAAAAGTCGGTTATCATACAACAATAACGCTTCGAATTGACAGTGACAATCTCGCCGTTATCGTTTTTAAAGAAGTAGGGTCCAATCACACCTCCGGACCAAACAGCGCCCCAAACAGTAATTTTTTTTTGGGTTTAATGGCCTCTCTTCAATGATTTGGGAATTCTCGGATCCCCAAATTCGA
The DNA here is from genome assembly GCA_030068015.2 of Neoceratitis asiatica. Lineage (NCBI taxonomy): Eukaryota > Metazoa > Arthropoda > Insecta > Diptera > Tephritidae > Neoceratitis > Neoceratitis asiatica. The sequence continues at coordinate 34,333,407 of CM061525.1, read as the reverse complement.
CATTTTGCTTATTTACATATCCACCGAGTGAAAAATGTGTCTCGTCACTGAAGAACATTTTGTTGGAAAAATCGCGGTCCAATGCTTGTTGTTCAAGCACCCAATCGACATAACTTTTTTTTGTTTTGTTAAATAGACTTGATATGGATATAGGCATAATTCCAAGTGCAAAATACCCCATAATGTGTTGTAAGAAAGTCCCAGCTCTTGAGATTGTCGAGAAATAGACAAATTCGGGTCTTCGGCTATACTTTCACTTATTGCAGCGTTATTTGAGGCGGAACGAGGCGCCTGATGCACAGGCCTTTAAATATATGTAAGCGCATGGATCTTTTAATTTTTTTAAATTTTACCAATTGCTTGAGTAGTTTGACGATTATGTGCCCCATAATCTGCTCTTAAATCACAAAACGTGACCACGTTTGAATCACAATTTTTGGTAGTAGTTGTTAGATGATCCATTTTCATAAGCGCCCTGACTTTTAACTAAAACAAAACATGTTTGGTTTGACAGTTGAGTGTGACAGATGTCAAAACAGAGCCCTGCACTTTCGAAACCACTAAATGGATAACCTTTTATATTTACTAAGTAAAACCAAAAAAAAAGTTAATGGTTAATCATTTTGTCTGAATTAAGTCTGAATAAAATTTTTTATTTTAAGCCAAATTTTCTTTTAATTTAAGGTGTGCTAAGTGGAAATTTTTTGGATCTTGTTTTATATCTGGATGACACTTAGGTATGACCCTTTATTTGTTGGAAAAACATACAGACGAACTTCTAAAATTGGTAAAGAATCTCTACGGAAAATCGCTTCAGCAGTTATAGAGCTCCAATTGTATGTATTACCTAAAGATTTATGCATTCTTAATTTTATGTTTCTGAACCACCCTAATGCGCATTCATAATCATACAGTCTCGTTTGAGGGTGCATACATCGTTACATACGTAAAATATATGTTTACGAAAATATATCTAATAGCATTATTAAATATATTTTTTCTTGTTCCGATTAGGCAATTTTTAGTTTATTGCTTTCACATAAGGGTTACTGAACTTTAATGTGGAAAGTGCAGGACTAAAAATTTTTTTGCAATTTCTGTAAAAGCAAATAAAAATGTTGTCACAATATTGTCTTTTCAGCCTTTTCACTGAAATCCGTGCATGTGATTTTTTATTTACCAGTCTATTTAGAAAAAGTTTTTCGTATACGAAAAAAAGAATGAAATTGTATTGAGAAAATCAGTTTCGGAACTTGTATAGGCGCTAATATTAGTTTTTTTCTCGATTAATCAATAACAGAAATAGAAAAAAAGAAAAATTTAAAGGCCTCGCTTATTTCTACCACTGTAGACTCAACTGTCCATAGATCTACTCTCGACCTTAAACGTTAGACTTATTGTAAACGTGAGACCACGCTAATAGCAAGACAAAGGTGAATCGGAGAATAGATTTACGCTATCTGTTAGATACACAAACGTAATTCTCTATTTTTTTTTTTGATTTTACCAGCGTATAACTTCCATCTCAACTTCCGTTGGCTTGATCCGAGCACGCATTTCGTAACACCTCCGAATGTGTGTTATCACTAGTTTACAGCTCAAATTCAGTGCGACGAATTCAGATAGACGAAATTTGCTACAACTTCGAAATTGTGGCTTACAACAGTGACGTAGATCGAGGAAATATATCGTCTTGTCTTTGATCACTACCAGACTCAATTGTTTTTTTCCTTATCTTGTCTGCAAGAAGCAGAACTACAGCGTGGTTTTTGAGGATAATGGTATAAAAATCATCAGCATACGCTAAAATATGCACGCTCTTGTGGAAGATTGTACCTTTTCGGTTCTGCTCTAAGGTAAACGTAATTTGGTATCAAACGGCTCGTGAAAGGCCTTTCCAATTCTGACAAAGCTTTTAATGTTGCTCAGCGTCAGTTTACAAAGCCGTTTACGGGGATACGAAGTTCAGACATAGCGGCAGAGCCAGCTCCTTCTCCTACTTCTAATGCACACTTAGATTCTAATGTTGTTTTTGTTATTGTTGTTGTTGTATCCGCATAAAAATTCCCCCCAATTGGGTTTCGGGGAATATTGCGGGAGTGACAGTCCTTGGCCGTATCAAAAATTCAGGTCGTTGCGGTATAAAGACCCGATTGTCGTAGTAACTATTGGATTTTACGACAGGCATGCCTCACCGCGGGTAAATTCTTGAACCCTAACCCGTAGGGAAGTTAAATTGCAAAGAAGCTGATGCTTGAACCTTGTCAGTTCTTCGCCGCCGTATTTGAATAGCTCGGTTGGCAATCCACCGACACCCACCGCTTCATGGTTTTTTAGGGTATTCGAACTTGTTGTAGTTGCAAGTATTTCAACCCAAAGACAGACAAGTAACTCGAATTTTCTTGTGCTAGAATCTAGTACTACATAAGCCATTTTTTGAGCTTCGGTGATGATTAGCCTCAACACATTTGGGCATCTTCCTTCATGTCGGCTGAATTTTCCTACTGTTGAGCCGCTGATGCCTTCTTTGTATACTCCGGCGCTCAAGTAACAATTTCGTGAACGTCACGGAGGAACCGCTTATAAATACGCTCCAGTCGCTTATAAAACGCACCTTTAGTCACATCGTCCTTCTCATTCCTCGTAGCGTGGACACAAATCATCGATACGTTGAAGAACTTCGATTTGATGCGTATGAATCCACCAGGGTGACTAACAGGACTCGGCGATATTCTATTTGCTCTCCTTTATATGGTCGCGGTAGTGCATGTCAATCTTTATTTTGAGAGAATATGAAACAGATAGACAGCAGTACCTTCGCACTTAAGGGACCGAACTTTCCCGGTAGGTGCTCTTAGGGACTCTTATCCGAGGCAATTTTTTTTGGTGTGTCCAAACCTCAAAACTACATTTGGGTGTACAAAAAAAAAAAAAACTGCTCAACATAAATCACAAATTTTCTCACATAAATTAACCAAATCTGATCCAACAGCAGTTTATTGACAGCAGAATAGAGCATTTAGTTAAACTGTCATTTTACCCACTTGACATTGATTGGTTCCCACTAACTAAACGATTAACGATTTAATTCAAAGTTTTCAATTGAACTGAATTATTTTCCATATATTGAAAATCGACACCAGATAATACATACACATATGTATGCACACATATGTTTACACGTAAATCAGAATGCATGCAAAACTGTGAAGCTGTGAAGTTAATTAAAGCAGGCCAACAAAAACAAGTGCAATAAAATAAAAATAAATATATAAAAATTAAAAACAGATTAAAGGAAAGATGGAGGGGCAGCATGTAGGGGTGAAGAAAAAAAACAATAAAAACCATATTGAAAATCATGACAACTGTGAATGGCATTTGACTAGCAAATTGTTGTTTGTAGGCGCGTCCATAGCCAACACCAACACAATCAACACCAGGTGGCAAAAAGTAATTTGCAATGCGCTGTTAGCATTGCGTTGCACAATTTTCAAGTTCACTGAAGTAAGAAATAAAATAAAATTTAAAAATATAATAATAATATATAAGAGTGCATGAGGCTGACGGGAACGCCTGTCTGCCCAGCTGTCTTACATAAATACTGCGCTCTGTGCAATTGTGAGAAATATGCGATCAGACTGTCTACTCGCATATGTAACAGCAGGGGTCTCCAGGGAATTTAATTTAATTAAAGCTAGATTTATTATGCCTCCAATCGATATAGCAAGCGCTCACGTAAACTTTTAAACATATCTATGTAACAGGTGATCCAATTCGAGGTTCTCTACTTTTTTAAAGATAAAAACATAAAAAATTCAAATTTAATGGAGAATGTTTCTTATCATTCGAAAGAACATTCTTTGGAATTTATTTTTTGAAGATTATCTCTTTCAAATGTTGACCGCGGCTATGTCTGAGATGGTCCATCCATTGAGTTCAATTTTCCAATTTTCGATGACTCGTTCGAGCATTTCGACTGGTAACTGGCGAATGACACGCGTGATGTTTTGCTCCAAGGCGTGAATCGAAGCGGGATTGTCCGCATAGACTTTAGACTTTACATATCCCCACAGGAAAAAGTCTAATGGTGTGATATCAGACGATCTTGGTGGGCAATCGACCGGCCCAAAACGTGAAATTATCTGCTCACCGAAGTGTCCACTCAATAAATCCAATGATTGATGCGATTTTTGCCAAGTAGTGCCATCTTATTGAAACCAAATGTCGCGGAGATCACGAGCTTCAATTCCAAGCATCAAATAGGCGGTTATCATGGTGAGATAACGGTCGCCATTGACGGTTACGTTCTCACTGGCATCATTTTTGAAGAAATATGGACCGATGATTGCACCGGCCTACAAACCACACCAAACCGTTGTTTTTTTTTAGATGAAATGACAGCTCTTGAATCTCTTTAGGTTGCTCTTCGTCCCAAATGCGGAAGTTTTGCTTGTTTACATACCTATTGAGCCAGGAATGGGCCTCATCGCTGAAAAAATTTTGGTTCGAAAACGTCGGATATTCTTGGAACTTTTCAAGAGCCCATTGAGCGAAGCGTGTCGCTTAGGAAAGTCGAGCGGCTTCAGTTCTTGTACAAGTTGTATTTTGTACGCTTTCAATTTAAGATCTCGACGTAAAATGCGCCAAATCTCCCTCTCTTATTAATAAATTTGAGCACGTTGGATAGAAGAAGAAGTGTTCTTTCTATGTTCTTTATTTACAAAATAATAAACGGCTTCGTTGATTGTCCTGTGTTGTTGGAGCGGATTTGCTTTAATGTTCCGCAGAGAAATCTTCGAATTACAGACCCCTTTTACGAGGCAAACTATAGAACTAATTATGCTAGGAACGCGCCTATTGCTCGTGCTCTCCTAGAATTGAATGATTTGTCAAGGTCTCAGGTTATTGATTTTTCTTTTTCGAGATTAATTTTCACAAAAAATTTGTACGCGAATTTGTAATTTTGTTCGATTGTTAATGTCTATAATTTAAGTATACCTAAGAATGTTTTATGGCTAGTATGTAAGGTACTTTTATACTATAGTCCTAAATTTATAAATAAATAAAATAAATAAATAGTTGTTCAGGCGTAAGTCTTTCCATGATGGACAACCTGGATCACCCTTGACATATGCGCATATATATAAACAAATGAGTAGGTATTATTGATAGTATTGGAAAGCTTTCGTTGTGTCATTTGTTTTTGGTTATGACATTCAATTAAAATGCGTGTTCTATTGCTGACAAATGTTGACTGCTCCGCCTGCTCGAAAGCAATGTGGCATATTTGGTTTACAAAAACAGATATTTGCCAGCTACATAATAGTACAACATAAGCGTGAGTGTGTCATTTAGGTATGTATACAGAGGCAACAACAATGATATCCTTGGGTTACCCCACACGCGCATTCGAACTTAAATTGTGTGATTAGAGTGATGTTTATGATGAATTGTTGACAGGTTATGGCAATGCGTCACTCTATTCTTTATAGCAGCAGAGTGTGTAGTACCGAATTGGAAATCTGTATGAATAATTGCAGTATATACCTGAAGAATGACTTCTAGTTTTTATAATGTTAGCGTTTCCACGATTTATTATTAATAGTACTAGACTAAGCTAAGTGGACAATAATATGTTTAACATGTAAAAAATTTTGTAAAAAAAAAGTTTTGAATTTGAAAGTAAACGTGTCTTACGAATTTGTATCTTACGAGCTTAGCTCATACATTAAATTTAGTATACGCAATCATCGAAAGTATTTCTTCCATAAATCTTCCACAAATAATAATCTATAATAATTAATATAATAAGTTATGGCTATCAACAGTGAAGTGGAAGCCAAGACGCAAACACGCTGCCTTTTTTTTTTTTTGATGACAGGAGATATTTCGCCTTGCCCTCATTCACTACCAGAACAATTCTCTTCACTTCTTTGTCTAACCTGGAGAAAGCAGAACTTCCGATGCGGTTGTTTTGGTCAATGATATTGTGACCGAAATCCCAAATACGAAGGACAGACAAAAGGAGCGACAATGCAAAGGAAATTCTCAGCAAAAAGGACACAAAAGAAGCGGTAGTATGATGAAAATTTCCCGTGCTAAGGACAAACGAAAGGGTCGACAGTGTAAAGGAAATTCCCTGTTAAGGATAAACGCAGCGGCTGCAGCTATCGCAGGCAAACGAATAATCAGCCTATTCTTGAGCGCGTGAAAATAATGTTTGGGTCATCTTTAGGTATAAAAAGAGCGGCAGCCGCTATCACCCAGGTAGGCGAGTAGAAAACGGAGTGGAGTTAACATTGCTGTGAGCTGTGTATGTTTTAGAAACGGATAAACTGAGTGAAGCAGATAATAATTGTGTGTCATAAATAATTGTAAAATAAGCCATTGGGTATAGTGAGGAATTGTAATTATTGAAGACTAAATAAACGTTGAGTTAATTCCTGACGGTTAAGAGGCCAAACGAACAAGTCTTGGGAGTTTTATTTAGCAATACAGTGGTCGGACTCGAAGGATTTGGTAAATCATCGAGGGTAGCTACGAAAAGCGTTACAATACCAAAATCATCAGCATACGCCAGCGATTATACGCTCTTATAAACAAATTTTAACACGATAAAGATTCACCCTGTTTGAAGCCTCGTTTGCTATCGAACAGCTCGTAGAGGCCCTTCCCAATTCTGACTGCGCTTTATTTAGTCGTATGAGCTTTGTAGGTATGTCAAATTGAGCCATAGCGGCATAGAGCCAACTCCTGATCGTGCTGTCAGAAGACAGCTTTAAAATCTATAAAAATATTAAGTGTATGGATTTTCTCTTTCAGGCCTACTTCAGGACTTGTCGCAGAGTGATTATCTGGTCAAGGGTTGTTTTACCACGTCTAAAGCCACACTGATAAGGTCCAATTAGCTCGTTGCCGGTAGGTTTTAATCTTTCACACAATACGATCAATATCTTATATGCGATTTTGAGGAGGCTTAATAATTAGCCCAAGCTGTGGGGTCGCCCTTTCTTGTATTGGATCATATCAAACCCCCAGTTTGGAACAAGTCAAGGGAATGGTTAAGAACAATCACTGAATTATAATTAGAGAAGTGGATGATTATAAAAGAATTTTGATTGGATCATGTCATGAAATTTATTCCAAAGTTTTGGGCATGAAACGCGGATCAGCAGTTTTATTCCAAAGTTGTTAAATTTCGAAAATAAACAGCAGTAAACAGAAATTGATTAGGAGTCCCTAAATGAAATAAACGATGATGCATAATTACTAAAACGTATTATAACTGTAGACGAAGGAAGCATGTTACTACGGAAATGACATCGATAACATAAGTTAGAAAAAATTCTGCCAGTTTCTAGAATTAATTGTAGTTACTTATCGTATGTTGTCAGCAGCCAGTATCTTTCCTTGACTTTTAAAGTGTCTGTGTCTGAAACGACAGATTGAAGTTGAACCTTTGACTACTTTCAGGCAATATGGACTGTTCAATCTTGTCATTGTGGAGGCGATTCCATAAATTTGAACTAGTTTAACTTTGGTGTTTAAACAGCGTAGCCTGTGTAGCCTGAAAATAACGGTGTGGAGGTGCAGTTTAAGTGAAGGAAGTGTTTCAACGATTGGAAGAAGCGCTGGTATTGCATTGTATTACATAATCTCTATTAAAGAGTTCCGTATAAGCAAAGAAAAGCAATTCTCACGAATGAATCGATATAATAGTTTTCATTTTCGTAACATTTTTTAATTAATATATAAGTATTGTGCAAGTTGCTTCATACTTTGTTAAAATTTTAAAACATTTTTCCTATCAGCAGGGTCCGCTAGTTATGTTTTCTCTGTGTTTTACTTCAAGAACTGCATGTAGTGTGGTCTTTCGATGGCTAAAACAGAAATAATCGAAGACTTCTTTGTTAGAAATGTTATTATCTGCGAGCTTTGGTTTGAGCCAAATATTGTGTTTATTAATTACCTTCTAAAATAAAGGGCGTTTTTTTATAGAGGTATAGAACTTTAAGTTGCAATAAAACAACGATGGATTATACGATTGACATGAATTTTATTTATCCGAAAGATAACCTTTGGCATTACATTTTAAATATGATTTCTGGCATATGACCGCCACGGCTGGCGCGGATGTAGTCCAATCTGGACGTCCAATTTTCGATTACTTTTTCCAACATTTGTGGCCGTATATCGGCAATAACACGGCGAATGTTGTCTTCCAAATGGTCAAGCGTTTGTGGCTTATCCGCATAGACCAATGACTTTACATAGCCCCACAGAAAGTAGTCTAGCGGTGTTAAATCACAAGATCTTGGAGGCCAATTCACAGGTCCAAAACTTGAAATTAGGCGGTCACCAAACGTGTCTTTCAATAAATCTATTGTGGCACGAGCTGTGGGACATGTTGCGCCGTCTTGTTGAAACCACATCTCCTGGACATCAAGGTTATTCAATTCAGGAATGAAAAAGTTAGTAATCATGGCTCTATACCGATCACCATTAACTGTAACGTTCTGGCCACCATCGTTTTTGAAAAAGTACGGACCAATGATTCCACCAGCCCATAAAGCGCGCAAACAGTCAGTTTTCTGGATGTAACGGTGTTTCAACATACACTTGAGGATTACCTTCACTCCAAATGCGGCAGTTTTGTCTGTGGACGTAGCCATTCAACCAGAAGTGCGCTTCATCGCTAAACAAAATTCGCTTATGAAAATCGGGAACAACGGTAATCTCGTAATTGCACTATTTGTAAGCGTTGTTCAGGCGTGAGTCTATTCATGATGAATTGCCAAACCAAACTGAGAATAAATCACTTAACAGCTGTTAAATTGGTCGCCATCTTGAAAAGTAATGCCAACTTAAAGTTCAATAGCTCTATAAAAAACACCCTTTAGTTCTATTGATTACGGCAATTCTAATTTCACCTAAGCTTTAGTCACAACATCATCGTAAATGTTGGTGCTGAAGCAAAATTATTTTTTATTCTCCTTTGAACCAGCTTCAAATCACAGTAAAGTTATGAAATATCAGTCCTGTTCCTGCAAAAGCTTCAGATTAACTGCTAACAATTCTTTTCCCTAATTTATAAAATGATACCCACACAATATGTATTACACAATACGACAACGAAAAGCGATAAAATGCCAGTCACAACTAAAAACAAGACTAAAACAATAATAGAAAAAAAAAAGAAAAAAAATTTGCCTAAAAATATCTAACGATCACATTAAAATACTTAATCCTAACCGGACAAAGCTGCAAAGGGAATATAGAAATATGTATGTAAATAAATAAATAAATTCAAGCAAAGCTAATTTCATCTAAGATATGGTTTGAATAGAGAAAAACCGAAAACTGAACAATAAAAATAAAATAAAATAAAATGAAAATAAAATTAAAATAAATGGACAATCTAAAAGTGAAACAAAGTTGAAGGCACAAACAGCAAAGAAGGCTGGCGAATTAATGTAGAGCAGTTCAGGAGGTCAAGCAAAGGCGTTGTTTCTCAAATGCTGTGGCCGGTGTGTGTTGTTTGTGTGTGTGTAGCCTCAAGGCGGTGGCAGTGACGGTGCAGCATGGTTGTGGCTCAAAACATGGCGCAACAATTGAATGCAAAGTGTTCTACGAGCAACTAACTGAAAGCATGCTATGGACAACAACACAACAACAACACTGGTGTCTTTGAGAAAAGTGGCGTTGATTTAGTTGTATTCGAGTTTCGATTTGGCACTAGTTATATGCACTCTAGCTTATCTTTAGCTTGTACTATTTGGCTGATGACAGAAAATCGATATCGATATTTGGTATGCGTATTGCCCAATTTCCGATAAAGATACATTTACTTTCAAATAAAATATTTTATTAGGTTCGTTGAAAAGTGTACTTTTTTTGTTTTATTGCAGTAACCTAGAAAGTACTTATACCTCAGGGGCAAAAGTATATGTGCATGGACGTGATTTGAAATAAAACAGCAGGAATCAACTTTTACTATTTAAATTCATCTAATTTCATAGTTATTATTGGTATCAACAAAAACAAAAACAAACCAATTTCAATATGTTTTTTAAATAATATGAAAAATCTTAACATTTGCACCTCTCAGGCAATAAGTATATGTGTGACTCATTTCGAGGTTTCCTACTTAAAAAAAAAAAAACGCACAGGAAATCCAAATTTAATCGGGAATGTTTATTATCATTCAAAAGAACATTTTTGGGAATTTATTTTTTGAAGATTACCACTTTCAAATAGTGGACGCGGCTATGTCTGAGATGGTCCATCCATTGAGTTCAATTTTCCAATTTTCGATGACTCGTTCGAGCATTTCGACTGGTAACTGGCGAATGACATGCGTGAAGTTTTGCTGCAAGGCCTGAATCGAAGCGGGATTGTTCGCATAGACTTTAGACTTTACAAAACCCAACAGGAAAAAGTCTAACGGTGTGATATCACCCGATCTTGGTGGTCAATCGACCGGCCCAAAACGTGAAATTATCTGCTCACCGAAGTGTCCACTCAATAAATCCAATGATTGATGCGATGTGTGGGAAGAGGCGCCGTCTTGTTGAAACCAAATGTCGCGGAGACCACGAGCTTCAATTTCAGGCATCAAGTATTCGGTTATCACGGCTCGATAACGGTCGCCATTGATGGTTACGTTCTTACCGACATCATTTTTGAAGAAATATGACCGATTATTCCACCGGTCCACAAACCACACCAAACCGTTGTTTTTTCCTGAATGAATGGTAGCTCTTGGATCTCTTTAGGTTGCCCTTCGTCCCAATGCGTCAATTTTGCTTATTTACGTACCTACTGAGCAAAACATTGGCCTCATCGCAAAACAGAATTTGGCTCGAAAACGTCGGATATTCTTGGAACTTTTCAAGAGCCCATAGAGCGAAGCGATGTTGGTTGGGAAGGTCGATCGGCTTCAGTACTTGCACAAGCTTTATTTTGTACGCTTTCAATTTAAGATCTAGGCGTAAAATCCGCCAAGTCGTTCCATACGTCAGTCCGAGTTGCTACGGCCGCTATATTTTCTTCACTGCGTGCTGGACGTGGTCTATTCGGTGGAATATTATCCAATAATGAATGCTGTGTCTCAAGATGGGCGATGGTGTCGCGAATAGTACGCTCAGTAGGCCAAATATGTTAACCATAAGTTGAGCGAAGCATGCGAAACACATTCTTTACAGAACGTGAATTTTCACGATTAATCTGCATGCACCTAAAATGTTCGGTACCTAAATTGGAAAGGTGCCGCTCCCTGGCTGTTTGATGTTCTAGAAAGGAGGAAAGATAACAACACCGCCGACCAACAAATTTGATGGACGCTGGAAGAATATCTGGTCAAAAACCATATCAAAGTTAAGTTCTTCCATGCGTTGATGATTTTCCAAAAAAAAAAAAAAGGAAAGAGCGATGAGACCTGTGGGCGCTAGGAATTTCCCATGAGCCATGGCTCCTTCCACGATATCGCAAGTTTGTTTGGCAATTTTAATGGCAAAGTAGGCCAGCCCTGCAGTACCAGATTCTATAAAAAGGAAATTCATCTCATTCACATAGTGGTCAATTGTGATCAAAAGCTCAAGTACTCGTATCTGGCCTGTTACATCAACGTGGACAGTCACAGCTTTCGTCTACTTAGTAAACAACATCAACAACAACAATAATTGTAACCTTGACACCCTGGCTAACAGGAGTACTTAGGACTGATTAAGCAATTGAAAAAAGGACCTCTCTTCACGAACAAAGACAGTGCTCTAAAAGGCGCTCATCAATCCCGACTTGTCGTGGCTTGAAACTTCGGACTTTCACATAATCAAGCGAGTTAAGAGACTGCGGCTAGGTTATGTTGTTCGAATGGATAAAACTACTTCATTTGGAAACACATGAAGAGAAAGACATCGACTAGGGTGCTACTGCTGACTCGACTATAATCGCGTAAGCGCTTTTGATAGGAAAAAGAGGTGAAAAATAAAAAGAATTCCAACAGTATCCTCAAACATGTAAGGAAAATTGAGATTGGGTGCAATCAAATATGAGATCCTCGGCTGATATTCATATTAAGTTCACTCATCGACCATAAAATCTAGGTTTTGTGTGAGTATTACTGGTAGGACTTTAGACCACATAAAAATGGTATACCTAAAAATTTTTTAACAGAAGTTAACTTACTATGTTGATTAACCCCTGATTTTTGGCCGAGCTCCTCTCCAATTTGTGGAATACGTCTTAATATTATTCCAACAAATGGAGGGACTTGCAGTTCATTCTAAGCCGCCTCCGAACAGCCGATGGATTTTTATGAGGAGCTTTTGTTCCATGATAGAAATACACTGCTTTTGATTAATGCTTTAAATATTCTATGTTGAGTCAAGAGGCAGGTGGAAAGGAAAAGACACTTATATAGGACAAAGGTGTAGTTGTTGCCTGATGACGTCCACATTCAATTCGTGTTCATACTTGACCATGAGAATTATAAGCATCAAGTGCTTTCGAATGCTCTGTCCTCTATCCGATGGTTTCTGAGATATTCTTTTTGATCCAAGACGGGGTGGTCCTAGACCAACCCGAAATTTTTTTCCAGCCCTCATATTTTTACGTTTAATCCACTCGTCACTAACAAATATGTCCTTAATTGCATATATGGTTACTTAATTATAGTGCTTTTCGTACTTCTTAAATTAGCCGTTAGCGATTTGTCTCATCCTTATGTGAAGTTTTAACATATATAAAGGGTTTTGCAATAGGGATGATACAATTTCTAAGTGTCGTTTTGGCCATTTTTAATATTTCCTGATCTGCCATTTTTTTTCATTGTATTCAGCAGCGCTTACAATTTCATCATGACAAGATTTACGCAAGAACAACTTTGCTGATTTTGCCTTGGAACAACTTGAACACGATAACAATTTTTTTAAGAAAATCATCTTCTCCGATGAGGCTCACTTCATCTGAGTGGTGCGGTAAATAAATAAAACTGTCGGTTCTGATGCGAAGAAAATCCACAAATTATTCATGAACAACCAACCATTACATTCACCTAAATTGACAGTTTGGTGTGATTTTTGCTCTAGGTGGAATCATCGGTCCGTACTCCTTTCGAAAAGAAGCTGGTAGCACTATTACTGTCAACGGGGAACAATATAGACCGATGATAGCCAACTTTTTATGGTCACAATTGGAAGAAATTGATGTTAACAACATCTGGTTCAAACAAGACGGGGCTACGTGTCACAAAGCACGTGTAACAACCGAGAAAGGTTTGAAGATTCGATTATTTCAAGAAATTGTGACATTGAATGGCCTCCAAGAAGTTGTGGTTCAACACCGTTAGAGTACTTCTTGTGGGATTATTTGAAGTAATTGGCCTTTAGCAATAGAACAGACACTCTTCTCAAGCTCAAGCAAGAAAAAATGCTCGAAAATTGGTTTCATCGAATTCGTTCCTGCAAAAGCAGTCGTGGAGGCTCTTTGAATGATGTTATATTCAGAACTTAATTGTGTTGATTGTACTTCATATTAAATAAAATAATATTTGAATTCACTTAACAATTAGTGTGTGTGTGTGTGTTTTTAAAGAAATCATATCACACTTATTGGAATATTACTACCTATTTCGATGATTTTAAGTCGGTACATACAACCGTTAGCTGAACTAACCCAATATAGCTTGTGCACGTAGTGCAGCCTGGTATAAAGTGATTAATTTTTATATTAAAAAAAATACAACGACACGTTTTATCAAAAAAGGGATTTTTATAGCTGACATACATATTTTTTATTAGCATACTCTTTCAACTCGTTTAAAGCATAATCAACACATAATAACTAATAAGTACCACTTTCAGTGAATATTTACACACTTTAAATCAAGTGTTTTGACTAATTTGATATTTCCAACAAAAAAAAATTTTTACTTTTTGTTTCTTTAAATTTTTTGTCATTGTCTTTTGTGTTTTTATGCTACTTTAATACTTAATTTACTTAAGCGTTTTTATTATGTGTTAATTTTTTTTAAAGTTTTTTTAAGTTACTACTTTGGGAGTTATTATTTTGTATTTTTTTTATTCTTAGCTTTTACAATTTTTTTTGTTAGCTTATTTTTCGGAGTCAAATGACTTTTGAAACTTTTTTTCCTATGTTTTTTTTGTGTTATTTCGTCGGTGACTTTGCATTTGTATGGCGCTTAGAAATGACTTGAACTGAATGGAAAAAAACACGCACGATAGACTTGTGACCATTGTTTACTGGAGACAGCTGCGGTTTGTGTCTAACCCTTTTGTCTGCTTATCAAATCGTTAAAATTTTGGCTTTTACGACTTTTCGGCTTTTCCTTTGTATCTGTTTTAAAGCGTGAGTTTTGGCTTTATTTTGTGTGACATTTGAGATTTACCTTACCTTGCTTTGAATTTTTATTTTGTTGACGCAACCTTGACATAAATAATTTTCTTCTCTTTTCCCTTTGTGTGATTTCCTTTTAATTTCTGTTCGTTATACATATTTATGCACATATGTAACTAATATAATAAAACTCTGTTGTTTTCATGTAATTAGATTATGTATACTAAGACCTGTTTGTGAAGAAAGGTAAAAGCATTAAATAAAAATTTCTTGTAAAATGTAAAATATTGAAATAAAATTAATTAAAGCTTATTCTGGTTTCAAATTTATTATAATATTTTTTTTTCTATTTACAGATAATTCGTCGAATAAATCCGATATATTTTTGTATTACTTGCAAGTGAGTTTAAAATATTAATTTTTATTTAAATAAAAAAAAAATAAAAAATATCTGAAAATTTTATAAAATTATTATTATTGTATGATTTGATATTATTTATTATAATATTTATTATTATTATTATTATTTAATATAATATTTTTTATTTAAAAAATTCCTTTCTATTTCAACTTTATTATTATCAGTTACTTTATTTATATAAAAATCTGCATTTAGCTTATGTTCTTTTCTGCATTCTGCCGCCGGCTTTGCGCCCACCAAACATAAAAAAAGTGAATTAACTGGTACTTGTATCTTGCTGCGATAAGAATCAGCTCTCAAATCCACTTTAAATTGCTAGTTATCACTACATATGTATTGTACGCGTAGAATGGTAATAAATTCAATTTTAACAGGTTTTTCTATCAAAAATGCCACTGGTGGTTTTTGTGTGGATTTCTTATCGCATAACGGTCGGCGGGTCAATAATTTACAAGAGCCTTTTATATCTAACAGCTTAAACATAGAAAAAAATCGAGTTTTTGAGATAGCTTTTATTGTATTTTTTATATACTATATTTTAATATCCAAATACAAAAGAAAATTATTTTTTTGGGTAATTGTTTTATTGGAAAAACTTTTCAAAAATATTTTAATACATAACATACTAAAAAGATATATTTTTTATAGGGAATTTTTCCCAAAATCGAATCACGAAATGTCCTTGTGATATAAAATTTCCTCATTGAATTGTTTGTTGCTCAAATTTTAAAAATTGTTGTTATTTTGAGCGTCGAGAAATATGAAAAAGCGCTGCTTTCCAAAATATCTTCTTCTTTTTTAACAAACACGTCAAATCATCAATTCGTCTTTCGCGAAAAACCTGGCATTATAGAACAAATGCTTCGCATTACCATTGATATCAGGAAGTAATTTGAGTTGAAAGAGTACTGCTCAGGAATAATTCTTGCTGTGGCTAAAGCATTCGATAAGATCTGGCACCAAGGTCTCATACACAATATGAAAATTACTTTACCAATAAATTTTCATCAGATCTTCATATATCATATCATACCTTACTATATCCTATATCAGAAGCGGAAAGAGATATGATAATACCGTACTAATAGGTAGTTCACGATTGATGTAAAGGAATTTATCTCAGAGGAGTATCCAATTGCTGGTTGTGCCACAGGGTAGCGTTTTGGGATCAATTCTGTATTTCTTACTCACTGTGTAAAAGTACGAGCTAGAAACACTAGAAAACCACATGCAACTCGTTGGATGTTGACTGTCAAACTAGCGCATGAAAATGAACTAGCAAGAGTGCACACAGTCATATTCACTCTAAAGACAGACTTATCTCTCAGAAGAGAGAAATTATACATATTTATGCTAAAATACAGCATCTGAAGCATAAAACCGCCAGCCTGAATGGATGATTGGGTAAAAATTCTGAGGGTGGTTTGATAAGTCAGTAGCTCAGTACATTTAGTCCAGCGTTTTACCAATTTTTGTATTCCTCCCAAAAATTGGTTTCTTCAAGGTTCTCAAAAAAAGCGGCTTGGACCTCTTCATTCGTCCCGAATTTCTTGCCGCCCAGCCATTTATTTAGGTTTGGAAATAACCAATAGTCTCAGCGGGCTAAATCGGGGAATATGTTGGGTGAGGTGGCAGTTCGTCGCCCTATTTATGAATTTTTGCCATGGTGGCTGCACACGTTTGCACCCGTGTATTGTTCAGATGGAACAGCACTTTTTCTTCGCCAAATGCGCTCATTTGTTGGCCGACATACCTACCTTGGCCTTCTTAGGTGCATGTGCATCCGGAGCAACCCACCCTCTTGAATGTTCTTTGGTCCCTGGTGTGGGGTGATGGATCCATGATTCGTCTACGGTAATGAAACACCTCTCTGAAGTGGTTACACGGTTGCGCTAATGGTTTTTTTTTCTTTGGTTTTAATTTTATTCTTTGATTGTCTAATATTTTTCCACCGATTTTATCTACGATTTCTACCCTGCCGACCTCTTTTGGGTGACCTGAACGTTCGGCGTCACTTGTACTGGTAAGGCCACAGCAAAAATCAGCAAACCACTTTTTAACCGTTGAAATTGATGGTCCAGAGTCCCCATATTATTTATCAAGTCTCTCCTTGGTTTCGGTGATGGTTAATGATTGCTCAGCACATGAAATTCACTTTTTTCCGTTTTCGTTATGTTAAAATTCACGAGGCCGTCTGCTTTCAATGGCTGTCAAACACAAAGTAAATGGCTCAGCTTGCTCTAAATTTAACAACAGTCTGTTAATCGATCTAATTTGACTGGAGCAGTATTTCATTCAGTAGCTGCGCGGCAAATTTAAAAAGTCACTAGCTTATCAAACAGCCTCTACTTACGCCATCGCGTTAGTCAGCTCATCAAAAATTGTCAGAATGTTTGCAATAATGAAATTATTATTGCCAGGTCCCAGGCGCATTTGTGATTTTAAATAATTTTGAAATTTCCGTCATCAAACATTTCTTTAGAGGAAAAATTCCATTTCAAATTTATTCAAACTTTATTTCTAAAAGTCTGTACTGGCAACCTTGTACAATAGCGATCAATATGCTGGGTGGGTTTGATATGGCATCGCGCAGATTTCTCTCCTAGGACCACCTGTAGCGTAAATTCCATAGCGGTGATAACTTTTCATCTAAATGGCTCTCCCATAAGACAGATTTTGGTACGTTTGCGGTTGGTTACGGTATTAGTCTCTCTGACATTGGAATTATATCTGCTTTGGCAGCTCATTAGGCAGAGAACCCTAAGGTACGTTTGTAAGTAAAATAGAGGTCATTATGGACAGTGCTCTTGTAGAAGGTGAAGCTACGGAGGGATTTGTACTTTACCGGTTGCGACGGGTGTGATTGTGCGTAAACTTAGTGCTTCCTAGAAAACATTATTTACTTCATCTTCTTTTATCTGGTTTTTTGTTTGTTTATAAAAATAGAAAGAAAATAACATCTCTTTAAATAATTAAGAAGAAGAAAGTCAAGACCAGATTTGTGGAAAGAAAACTAATGGATATTGCACTACGATAATGCACGGACGCATAAGGCTGTCATTGTGAACGAATTTCCGGCTAATAATTCAAAAATTACTACTGGCAACTACCGTATGTATTCACCTGATACGGCTGAAGTTGATACCAGAAAGTGCGTTTAAAAACCCTTTTGATGATTGGATTGATAGTTAGCTGAAATGTATATTAATTCGGAAAGGGTCTGATTTGAAGGTGCTACATTAAAATTGAAGAGAAATATATATATATATATATATATATATTTTTATTTATTCCCGGTACTTTTCTAACATAATATACCATATACATATGAATGTATATTTACAAATAAAGGCATTAGCAAATGGAATTTGTCATTTTTGTACCACCAATTTGTATAAAAAATTTACATAATAGCTGCCCAAGCGACGAATGCAAATGAAAGCAATTGCATAACTGCCAAAGTTCGACTTGCTAATAGAGAGACAGACAGACTCCAATTACAGCGCTAACAAAAGTCTACAAAAATTGTATTTTCCTTACTACATACCAATACTCGAATTATAAGTCAAAATACTCTCATACATATGTATGTGTGTTGTGTATATCTTCGCCAAAAGCGACAGCGAACATTTAACATCCAAATTTTTGGGCTGCCATTATTATTACATCGCCTCAGTGGGTGCTGTCCAAATATTTGCAATTGTGTCAAACGTAAACTGTCATTTGGCCATATTTTTCACCAAAAATCTATAAAACATAAAATTGAGAGAAAAAAAATTACAAAATTTTGCCTTTGATTACAATATTTGCAAGTCTAAATGCATATGAATACACCAGAGAGCACTAATTGGCGCTATTGAGTGGGTGTAGGTTTTGACTTGTCAGTTAGTTTTTGCGAATACAAACATATATACAAGTAGTACATACATACAAATATTTGCCAGCAATTTTGTTCCTCAAGCTAAATTATGATTTTCCAATTTTTTTAATTTTTTTTTGTTTTTTGCCGCTATTAGCTCAGTGCACCTTTTGCCGCATAACATTTTTCTTTTGTTTTCCGCTAACATTTTTTTCTTGCCACATTTAGCTCTTTGGCTGGCAGCTGACTACAGTTTGCGCAAACTATATTTTATGTTTTTTTTTAAGTTTAGTGTTTTTTTGAGAACTTTAAAAAAATTTGTGGTTCTATTTTATAGTTTGTGCCGCTGGGTGCCATTCTTAAATGACATTTATTTCGAAATTCTAAAAAAAAATATTTATTTTCTTTGCACTTGCTTGAAATTAAGAATTGTAGCATTTTTTAGTATTTTTATTTCGGTTTATTTATTCAAATAGTAGGTGTTTATTATTTATTGATTGACAGTGCACATTAAAATCGTTTTTTGTATGAAAAAATAGCTAATGACCATTTTATGACAATGCCCACTGTCAACTATGAAAGCTAATGTATATTTTTAGTAGTTCAGAACGTATTTATCTTCACAGTTTCTTGTGGGCTGGCTCAAGGTCCACACTTTTAAATAGAATCAGTTACACTTTTTTGCTAGTTTCCGAAAAGCTTGGTGTAAGAAAATTTTTTTAGAACATTTTAACTCATTAACTAACACCCAAATGGTCCTTTTGACACCTTGTTCACCTTTTTCAAGTATTTGAAAAACATGCTTGAAAACATGCCAATTTTTTTGTTTTGTTTATTACCAAATTTTTTTTGTTTAAGTACTACTATCGTGCAAATGAGGATTTTGGGGCTTGAAAGCCCCCTCCTCTTCTCTGTAGTCAAATGCGAACTACATAGTTAAATTTGTTCTGAATTTTTTTCATATGAAAAAATGTTTCTTTCTAATTATTTGATACAAAAATACTACAGCTTTGCTTAATTTGAATACAGTGTGCTCAATAGAAAACGAATTATTCTTATTCAGGAAAAATTTTGAAGCTTGCGTTGTGATTGGTAATGAATACGAAATTCCGATTGATAAACCAAGAGGTTCTCGAAGACAAACTCAACGATACAACGTCTTACATCAGTTCACTATACATCTATAGGATAAATTTTTTAAGCATCGGGACATCTCGGCAAATTTCGCTTGCCTTATTCCGAAAAGAATGCCATATTTCGATGAATCGCCTTCTAAAGCTCTCACACAGCACAATCATATACTCCAATTCTGTCAGGTTTCGAATCATGGCGGTTTCACCCGTTACCACGCCAGCAAACGAAAGGTCTTTTCCACGCTGCGACTCCTAAGATCTTACTTGAGATCTACAACGAAAAAGGATCGATTGAATAGACTTGCTTCTATTAATACCCGTGTCTCGAAGAGTAGCAATGTTACAATATCTGAATAAATAAAAAAATAAAAAATATTCTCCGTGACGATCACAGATTGGTTGTGGATGAAATTTCTGCGAAATTTCCGCAAATTTTAAGATCTCCATGTGTTACACAAAACAATCACAGGAATCCTCGGATATCGTAAACTGGCCACGAGTTGGGGTTGGCGGGAAAATACTTCGAGGAAGGTACCCGCTTCATCCCCTCCATAGAGAGGAATGCTAGCCTACAATATGTACTAAAATATTGCGTAATTTTTTTGTTTAAATAAAAATTTCTAAAAATGGTATAAAAGTAAACAGAAAATTTTTTCATTCCTTTTTATATATAATCATTGCACACGGTTCTCTTATATACTCAAAAACACTTTTTTTCCAACCCATTTAACGTATAAGAAAAGAGATGAATTGTGTTCATCGAATTTTATAAATGAATAAATTTTCAAAATCTGACATGCGGCCCCAATGAAAATTCGTTTTAATTTTCTATACAATAAAGTAACTTCTGCTACCTGCCAACTTTCAATGACGGATTGAAAATTTCTGACCAGACTTTGAATTAGTCGATGGTATATAATTATACATATATACATCTTTTTGTATAAAAATCTTCTGTGCATGTGTTTGTCATTATTTAAAAGGAGAACTCTGAACAGATTTGGACGAAGTTTTCCGTGTGTGTTCAAGTAGATTTGAAAATGATTCAGATTAACATGAATATTACTTTTTCTTCCGGCGTATAGATGATGGACCTATTTCTCCGAAAAAAAGCAGGACTGGATTATTCGACTGTATATAACTCCATTTGGTTAAAATTTGGCACGTGGGTGTTTTTTTTTGTTTATTTTAATATGAACATTACTTCTTCTTCGAGGAACTTATATGAAAAAAGTGGACCAGAAGCCGACCTAATGAAAGATCATAATTAGTTCTTATAAAAGGATAGACCGATTTTAATGAATTTTTTTGTGCGTGTTCAAAAAGGAATAGTTTAGGATAACTTTTTTCCAGGAAGTAAATCGACCAATAACAAAAATCCTATATAGTATTAGATGAAATTCTTCTCTTTCCAGAAAGTGGACTATACACTATTATTAAAAAAAATTTATTTATTTATTTATTAACAAAATTTTATGCTTTGATTTGGTTTAATGTCTTTGAGAGATTAATAGATATAGGAATACTTTTGTTTCCGGGTTATGGTCAAGGAACCTGGGATCAAGTTCAAAGTGCTCCAAATTTGGTTCGTTGGTAGCTTTTTACCGAGATTAACATATGGAATACAGTTTAAGAAAATGGACTACCCAGAGGCCTATAAAATTTGGTATGATATGGAAGCAAGTATTTTGATTGTATTAATAGTAGGCGTTTTCTTTTGCACCCGTCCTGTAAAAGAACGGCAAACTGGCATATAATTTTTATTCACTTAGCAACACTGGTGTTAGCTGTCAAAAGTTTGTTTGTGAAATCTTTAGTATATTTATTTGTTTTTTTCTTCTCTTGTTATCTGAAATATGGTTTCCATTTTTTTGATTTCTTTAAGAAGTTTGACTAAAATTTGTCTAAAGTTTGATATTTAGTGAAAATTTCCGTTAAGTTTTTTTCAGTAGCCCATTCACAAGAGCACCGCTTTGTTACTATACAACATTATTAATCAGGTTGGGCATTGCTTAAATGATTTCAACTCAAACTGGTTAAATTAACTCAACTTGCTTATTTGTGTTGTCATTTTCCATGATATTTGATAGCCTACCTAACGTTCTTTTGAAGGTCGGGTGCAAAAGAAAACGCCGAGTTAAAAAATAATAGCGGTGTCAAGCAATTTATATGTTTACTTCTATTTTACTTAAGCGTAGATCAGAGCAGACATATAAATAATGTTATAATAAAAGTAATATTTTGCATTAGTTGAAGCTTGAATAACACTTTACATCGCTCTTCACCTGTCACCTTCTAATTTGAAAAAAAAAGCATAGAAAACTAGAATGTCGCGTAGCTAAGACATGTAGTATACAATAAAATTGACACTTTATAACCGCTGAAGCGTTTCTTTTGTACATATAGGAGAATCTTCAGTAGGCCTTCTTAGCCGCCTCCTAATGGATGATGGATTTTTATGTCGGAAATATACTCGGATTGTGCTTATAGAAAGACTTTTCCTAGTCAGTAAGTGGCTTTTAAATTTGTGAATTATTTTTAATTTTTAATTTTCTGTCTTATGTTCCTCAAAATGTTTAGTTGCACCTCACTGTATGTAATTTTTATTTATTTGTTATTTCTTGTAAAATAATGTTTATCCTCAGGGCTTCATTTAAAATTGTGCTTGCATGCAATCACTTGTCTACATAGCAAATGAACATGAGATCGCTAAGAAAAATGCATTAAGTTACAAATTTACAATTGTGGTAAACATTTAAATTTTATATACTTATGTTATATATATGTATATATACTTATATAAAGTTATTTGTGTAATACGTGCGAAAGCGTGTGTGTAGGCTGCATTCAAAATCAAATTCGTTGTCAAAGGATTTTTGTTGTCGTAATTAAGTGCTAGTTTGTGTTGTCACGCATATTTGTGCATTTTTTGTTTCTTTTTTTTTTAGATTTTTTATATATTTTATTTTCACTATTTTTACAACTCTTGTCAACCTTTGCTTGCGTGGCGTTGTAACATTTCAATCTGTAAGAGAGCAATTGAAACGTTTTTGCCTGAAAACATATAAATATATTTATACATACGTATGTGTGTATATCTTTAGCAGTCAGTAACTTTGTTTGTTGCAAATAGTTTGCATGCAAATGACAACTGGCAACCAGTGGGCAAACCGACAGTAGACAATTCCTTTCGTTTTGGACCAAGTGGCATGGCACTCAGGGCTTGGGAGGTCAAACATGCGTACATGAAAATGCGTGTAAAATCGTGTTGCCATTGTGGGGCTACATGCATTCTGAAAATGCACGCATATACATACAACTGTATGTAAAAAAAATGTATATAAAAATTAAGCTATAGACATTAACAAAGTGAAATATTTGAGAGAAAAAAGAAAAATAAAAATATTCGGTGTACAAATTAATTTTTGTGTTAAAAAAGTGTGTTTTATTGAATGAAAAGTAAAAAATACATCATTGAAGGTATTTTCCGCCGGAAGCGACTACTCTTCCCCACCTTTCTAGAAATTTTCGAATAATATTTGTGAAAAATTTGTTCCCTCTGTTCTCGATCAAATCATTAAGCCATTCTTCGATATCTTAAAAAAAAAACCCGAACTCGTGACCCTTTTAATCGTTTTGAATCCGTCGAAAAAGCCGTGTCTTGAGAATACAGCAGTTGGGGCAAGACCTCCCATTTCAGCGTTTCCAGTTAGTTTTGACTATTACATTAACTTGGGGCCGAGCGCTGTCATGTTGCAAAATCACCTTGTCATGCCTTTCGGTCGTTACTGGTCGTTTTTCATGCAATGCACGGCTCAAACGCATTAGCCTTAGTCAATAACGTTTCGCATCAATGGTTTTGCCTGGATTTAGCAGCTCATACTACACCACAACTGTCTGGTCCTACCATATACAGAGCAAGCCGTGAATAGTGGATGTTTTCCTTGGCGTCGATACAGATGATGATGGAACGGGTTCACCAGGTAGTAAAATTATTAAAGCATATTTTTTTAAATTCTTTTGAAATCCATAAAAATGTACCGTCAATACTTTTTAAATGCTGTTCCCTAAATTTTTATTCCAAACGTTTTCGATGCCATCTATGGTCGTCTGCTGTAAATATTCAATAAAAAAATTTTATGGTTGCAAATGTCAAAAATAATTTTCGTCGAGAAAGGAGTTTCATTTGGGATCTTCATCGAAAAAAATAAATAAATCAATTGAAAATTGAGCAAGATACCTTCGCTTTCTGATCGATCGCAACATGAGATAGGCAACAATGTGGGGAACTAATTGTGTTCTAACGGTGGTACGTAGTAGAGTTCCAGATACCTGGGTATCGAGAATTGCGAGCAGCTCGATGCTCGTTCGATACTCGCTCATTGCTCAACTGCTCAGCAGAACAAAAAAAATTTAACTTTGTTTCAATGATTTTTACACTTTGCATAAATAAACGTTTTGAGAAAAAAGTCAAAGTGTTTGTCGAAATACTCGAAATGCTCGTGCTTGGCTCGAAAATTTTTCGAGTAATAAGCAATGAGCAGTTGTGCAAGTGCTCGTTGCTCAAATGCTCGCACAGCTCGAAAATGTTTGAGCAAAATCTGGAGCTCTAGTACATAGGGGGCTTGAAATGCCATCCTATAGTTCCCTTATATCGAGTTGATGAGCAGAAGTGCAAGTATAGTAGAAAGCTGGCTAGCTGTCTGCTGTGATTGCAGCGTTTCGACATCGAACCGTCCTCATGTTTATTGACACGTGATCTTGTCTATCCAGAAAAAATCGATTTCACAGTTCCAGAGAGTAGGCACATCTTAAACATTACAGACGCATCTTCCGACTTCACAACATTTTTTTTTTGGTTTGATGGATTTTATGCCGAAATGACAACCAAGTAGTTTTGTTTGATGAATTTTATATCGGAATTTAGAATTACAGAAAGCCATATTTCGGGTTTCGGCAAACTCGAAAAGCCGAACATTGTACCGCAGCTACTTTCATCATACTGATGAGGTATGTTTAAGATTTAACTATGTGACTGACGTTTGACGTATTTATACTGAAGGTGAGCAAAGTAAGTATACTATATTCAAAAGAATATAGACCAATAAGTCTTACCTCATCGAAAAGGTTTTTGACACCAAATTAGATAGAAACTTTCCTTGGGTAACATATAAAACGCTCAGTCCGCATATACTACATTCTCACTCACTAATTTTAACCATAAGAGCTCTAGGCAGCCTATTTTGAGTACTGCTTTTTATTGTGTTGTGTTTTTGCAAAAGGTCTATTGAGCTGTAGGAATATTCACGCGGAAAGGAATGAAACCAGATGTAGAGGAACATTTTAGCGGTATAATGTCATCACTCCTGTGAAGAGCGTAACGGGAAAAATTCTGGATACTATTAACGTAATGGAGAAAGTCTTATGGCAATGGGCGGTTTGGCATTTTTACAAGAAGATACAAGACCCCTGTGTCGAAACCCCCAAGGCTCAACATAGTGGAGTTAACAATTAGGGAAAGTAATTTTGGACAACAAACAGATGTGGAAGCCCAATGTGAAATAGAGGGCAAAAAAGATCATTAGTGCCCTATTCGCATGTAAGATGATGCATGTGATTACATGGGGTCTATCGCACAGGTTCATTCATTGGTACGAGTATTACACAGCAGGGATCAAGCCAATCTTACTTTGGTGTGGTGGATCAGCAAAGTCTCATACAGAAAGCCCTTGGAACGGATACTTCAGCTCGATGCACTCTGCATGACGGAAGGGCTAAGAACTACTACAACAACTACACTCGAAATGTTACTGAACCTACCAATCGACAATGCAGAAAAATCCTCTGTAAAATTGGTTGCGTTGGACGAATTTTCTGTTAGAACTTTCTGGCATATCTCAATAAGAAAAGGAATAGTGGTCAAAATAGACTGGATACCTTCATGCTTTATCTGAAAAAAAAAAAAGGTTTCAAACCAACAAGCAAGGCGATAGCGTGGCTGCCGAGAGCATGAGCATATCTACTGGTTTTCAGGCAACAAGGTCATGATGTTGAGCGAAATAGTTGACGACATTGCCAAAGTGCCATCCATCTGGCAAACGAACCAGTACGTGAAGTAATAAAAGCGCCAAAGACTCTGTACAATGAATTTTCCGAAAGACACGGATCAGGTTGAGATGAACGTCTTAACGGCATGCAAGAGCGCTAAGTTCATGTGCAATGGCAACGAAGGAAAATACAATCAGTTTTTGCTAACGAAAAGGTCTAAAGGACTAAAGAACTGCTGCATAGTTGCTGGAATAATGCCAAAGGCCAAACGACAGACCATAATTTTGTGGCCCTGGCGAGCATTAGCAGCAAAGTACCTACCATGTAGGAAATATAAGGACGCAGTCATGAGTGAAGCATTGGTTTATCTGCTCTGTTTCTGTCCGGCCTTATCTAGAACTCATCTTAAACTTTAAACAGCGGCGCTGTTTTGATGACCAGTGCAAACTTCAAAACTGGATATCAGAGCCCTTCAAACATTAGAGTTGAAAAAAAATTTATTTAATTTTAAATAAAAATTTTTCTTCTAACCTATGACTTTCCGTCAAATATTTTTTAGTTAATTAATGCATTAAAAGCAAAAAAAAAAAAAACATTTTCTATGCAAATTTTAATCAATTCACAAACTGATTATAATTAGTTTATTTGTTTTTGTAACACGCTATTGGAAGTCTGCACAAACAACGGTAGCACCACTTCCTTCCAAGCCAGTAATTAACTAGCACAGCAGCATACGAGTACAGACCCTGGCACAAGGTTTGTTTACTCTTTCACATTTACATTTTATGCTGTTGTTTTTTACTACTTTACCGTAATATGCACTAAAAGTTTTACAATAACAATTATATATATACATATATACTCATGTATCTATACTTTTTTCCAATGATTAGCGATTTTTTAATGCAAGCATTTAAGTTCAAAAAAAAAAATTAACAAAAAGCGGAGCGTTTGGTGTATAAGTTTACTGACCTGAGCGTCTGATCAAGGTTGTTGTTTGTATAACGGTATTATTCGTTCATATGTATGCACTTTTCACACACTGGTTTTTCTATGTTTGAATTTTTTTATTCTCCTCCTTTTTATGTATTTCTTTTTAATATTTATCTTTTATAAATTCAATAAATTATATTTAATTGATTATGCACATAATTAATATGTTTGACGCATAAATTAGTAGAGAGTGTTTTGTAGCGAAAAAGAAGTAGTCTCACCGTTAGTGACAAATATTTGACAAATGAATTAGCGTACGCTTTCGCAAAGTTCAAAGCACTTACTGCTGCGGGTTTCAAACTGTTGTTCATTCAGACACGCATTGAGTGATTGGAGACCGATCAAGCTGCCCTTACCCATAAGCGCTTATTTTCTCCCCTCCTTCGATTATCATTGTAAAAACAGGCGATTAAAGAATTAAGCAAATTTGCAAGGTATTGCCGGTGGTTGAAACTTAGGTTGTTCTGTGTTGAAGGAATTTGGAAACTGGTATTTGACAGATACTAACTTTTATGCAGTTACGGTGTACTGGTCTCAAGACAATATTGCTCAAAATACTAAAGGGTGATTCATTTAAAGGTTCCCTACTTTTTTAAAGAAAAAAACATAAAAAATTCAAATTTAATGGGGAATGTTTATTATAATTATCGAAATAACATTCTTTGGCATTTATTTTTTTGAAGATTATCTCATTCAAAAGTTGGCCGCGGCTACGTCTCAGATGGTCTATCCGTTGAGTCCAATTTTCGATGAATTGTTCGATCATTTCGACTGGTAACTGGCGAATGACACACGTGATGTTTTGCTTCAAGGCCTGAATCGAAGCGGAATTGTTCGCATAGACTACAGGCTTTAAGTCTAACGGTGTGATATGACACGATCTTGGTGGCCAATCGACCGGCCCAAAACTTGAAATTATCTGCTCACCGAAAAGTCCTCTCAATAAATCCATTGATTGAAGCGATGTGTGGGAAGTGGCGCCGCCTTGTTGAAACCAAATGACGCGGAGGTCACGAACTTCAATTTCGGGCATCAAAAAGTCGGTTATCATGGCGCGATAACGGTCGCCATTGACGGTTATGTTCTCACCGACATCATTTTTGAAGAAATATGGACCAATGGTTCCACCGTCCCACAAACCACACCACACCGTTGTTTTTTCTGGGTGAAATGACAGCTCTTGAATCTCTTCAGGTTGCTCTTCGTCTCAAATGTGTAAATTTTGCTTGTTTATATACTCATTGAGCCAGAAATAGGCCTTATCGCTGGACAAAAGTTGATTCGAAAACGTCGGATCTTCTTGGAACTTTTCAAGAGCCCATAGGGCGAAACGATGTCGCTTGGGACGGTCAACCGGCTTCAGTTCTTGCACAATATGTATTTTGTACGCTTTCAATTTAAGATCCCGACGTAAAATGTGCCAAGTCGTTCCATACATAAGTCCGAGTTGCTGTGAACGGCGCGGAATCGACTCTCCACGGTCTTCGTGTACACTCTCAGCTCCCGCAGCTATGGCCGCTAAATTTTATTCACTGCGTGCTGGGTGTGGTCTATTCGGTCGAATATTATCCCATAATGAATGTTGGGATGGGTGATGGTGTTGCGAATAGTGCGCTCAATAGGCCGATTATGTTGACTATAAATTGAGCGAAGCGCGCGAAACACGTGGATTTTCGTAATAAATTTGAATGATTTGTAAACGTTATTCAGGCGTAAGTCTTTCCATGATGAAAAAAGTATCTCTACTTGGATCAATCTTTATCATAAATTAAATCTTAAAAGTCCTCACCGATCCGGTACCTGGGAGAAAATTATTCGGGGTCAAGCGTTCCTAAAACGTGGGTTTAACAATTTTCAGCAAAACACCAAGTTTTATCATAAAATTATTTCAGATAAAAATTCTATATCGGCTAGTCAATCAATAAGATATTTTTCTTAATACTTTTCTCCTTAGAGCCACCGTTTCTGAGAAAAAGAACGATGCAAGATTGTCGAATAATTGTAATATGTTTATCAACGCTCAGCCTGAATCGCGGATCGTAGAGACCTGTGACAATCGATAGGAAATGATATCTCGAAATTCCCATACAAAATTTCCACCCATTTTCACCTTCTTCCGGGGAAAGTCTTGACAATTTTGTAAGTTTTGAACTCGAGTAAATTTTTTTTTAGGTATCGGTACCATAAACATTCGAGAATCGTACTTTTCCTTACCGTGAATTCCCATTGACCTGCTTCGGTGTAGATATTATATTTGATTGATTATATTATGCCATCTGTTATTTTCTGTTTGGTGAAAGCCATTTTTAGATTTTTTAGCTTTTCTCTGGGTAGTGGTATACCCGCGTATTGTGCAGAGTTCATATTAGTTAAGATGGTTCGTCCTCTAGTAAGCTCGCCCGTCGCGCTGTTACTTGATATATTCCTATGCCCGGGCACACAGATCATCATCGTTCAACATTTTTTCAAGAGTCTGTTAGATATCGTAGATTTCCGTTCAGCCTCACGAGCGTGCTCTATAACGAATCTATAATAAAATCCCGAAAAATAAAATCCCGATATACAAATTTTCGAACACACATAATACAGACATGATATATTCTAGACCCGGCCAAATCTAGACAAAATATAATCCAGACACAATCCAGATCATGCGATTTTTTAAATTATTTTTATGGAAGGATTGCATATATTTTTTCAGTGCAAAAGATGAAAATTCGTGCAGTAAATACAATTTTTAAGCGTTCATTAAGAATGATGTCAAAACATTCTTTGATATTTCTTAGTTAGATTAAAAAATGTGTCCCTCTTTTCAAAGAAGAATTATTGATATATTTGGCTCCACAGTTGGGCTTAATAAAAACTTTTTCCCTATAATCCATGTTGCATTCGGAGGCGGCTTAGAATAAGTCCTAGATTAATTTGTTTGAAAAACATCAAGGGACCCACCATAAATCAAGGTAGGAGCTCGGTCAAATATTGCTTGTAGTTATAGTGTGACTAATATATACTATTGTATGTATATTAAAAATATACTTATAATGTTTTCAGTAAATTTATGGAAAAATTTAAATAGAAGTGAAAAGTAATTTATTTATGTGGTCGAGATAAAGAGTTATCGGGATTTTATACTGTTGGGATTTTGTTTTGCCTCTGGATATTGTGCAATGCGTATTTTGTCTGGTTGTGATTTCATTATGTCTACTTAATGTAGTGTCGGCATTGTACCTTGCCTGGTTTTTTTTAAATTGTCTGGATTATTTACTTTCTAATTTTGAATGTCTGGATTATGGAGTGCTCTCGTCTATAACTCGATATCTCCAAAACTGATTTGAATTCAGTCTAACCGTGTTGCAGGTATGTTGAAGCTTGCATTAGAGGTATAGTGGTACACATTTTAAAAGAGTTTTTAGCGCCTTTGTGTGAGTCGATGGAAGAGCTCCCGATTTGATTCTAAATGTGATTTCATCTACTCTATCTAAAGATCTAAAGAAACGGAAAATACAAAAACACATAATAATAAAAAAACTTCTGCATAAAACAAGTTCAGATGTGAGAAATTTGTGTCAGAAATATTGACTTGGGTTTGGAATAAAAATTTCCTAATACGTATTTAGTTATGTATAAGGAGTTTACAATTTGACTTATCTAGTACTTATCCGGAATCTAGAAGATAGCGTATAGGTAATTTCCAAGACATTTTCTTTCATAAACAAGATACTTTTTTCATAAAATGTGAAGTTTCAACAATTTCTATTGGAACATTGGACATGTTACTGCAGCAGCGATGGCACAAGGAAATGCTTCTAGGCATCTCTAGTGTAAAAGTGAATAACAGGTTCGAACAACATCCAAAATTATAGAAAATAATTTTTATAATTGCGGCCGCCCCTCGACAGGGAGTGCCAAGCCCTTCAAGTGCATTTCTGACATGAAATAAAAGCTCCTCATAAAAATCCGTCGGCTGTTCGAAGGCGGCTTAGAATAAACTGTAGGTCCTCCATTTGTCAAAACGCAAAAATCACTAATTAGAGGAGGAGCTGGGCCGAAAATCGCTTCAGCGGCTAAAAAGCTCTATATATATATAAATATATATATATATATATATATATATATATATATATATATATATAAGTAATGAGTAGTCGGTATTATGGTCAGTTACTGGGTGAACAAATTCGTTTTATTCTCAAAAGATGGCTTCACCTGCCAGTTGTGACCGATATTGGAAGCGTGAATCTTTGTCGACCGATAAAGATAATGCAGAGAGTAGTTTTGACGCTTCAAAAGTGGTGATTTTAGCGTCGAAGCCAAAGACTGAACTCGTTATCGACTACAACTAATGCGTTTGAGTCGTGCATTGCGCGATAAACGGCCAGGAACGACCGAAAGTCATGACAAAGTGATTTTACAACATGGCGACGCTTGGTCCCATGTGGCTGTAACGCTCAAAAACTACCTACAAACGCTTAAATGGGCGGTCTTACTCCATCCGCCGATCTTGCTTCTTTCGACTACTGCCTTTTTCACGACGGATTCAAAACGATTTGGATGGTCATCGGTTCGGATCTTTTGAAGATATCGAAGAATGGCTCAATGATTGGATCAAAGATATAGAGGACTTATTTTTTTTAGATGGTTTTCGGAAATTTATCAGAGAGATGGGAAAATGTAGTCGCTTCCGGCGTATATTACTTTAAATGATGTATTTTAATTTTTTTCAAATAAAAAACAGTTTTAACACAAACAAATGGATCAAATTAATTTGTACACCCAATAATAATTCTCTATATGTAGCTAAATGCTTAGTTTACACATTTGAGTTAAGATTTTCATTAAAAAGCAAATGAAAAAGCATAATATTTGCGTAACTAAATTTCTGGTTTAATTAAATTGTACATATGTATATACATGAATGTACTTAATATACATTTATTTTCACATATTTATAATATGTCAAATTTTAAAAAGCATTATTATCTAGGCAAAACTCAATTCCACCATACACCATGTACATACATGCTAGTGACGTTTAGACTAATTCTGGGAAAGTTCACGCACTCACTCATTATAAGCATTTCATACATATGCACATAATGTTATGTATGTGCATATGTATGATTATAATTTTATAAAATTATCAAATATCTTACATTGCATTTATAGCTCTTAATGTCTCCAATTGTCTTTTTCACACACACACACACATATATATAATTTACTTTTTCTACTTTTTTGCTTTCTCAACGAACTCACATTTTGTTATGCATAAGTGTTCATCTTTACATAATATTTCATTATGAATGCAATTACTGTCGGCAATTTTATAGATTTTTTTCTGGCTACTAAGCTCAAACACTCGCATATGTATGTGCATACACTTACGTATATGTGTTTGTGCATTTCTTGTTGTATTTCATTTGTAAATTTTTACTTTTGACGCTTGCATTTTCCGTTTATGCTTTACTTTCGCTTTCTTTCATTTTATTTTAATTTTGTAATTTTTTTTTTTTACAATTTTTCTTTTCATTTTCATTTCACCGGCGCGCCGATGTTTGGGTTATGTACGAGTATGTATGTTGTGAATTTTTGCGGTGATGCGCACATGTTTGGCATAATTTACCATTTATGTGTGTACGTGCAGTGTTTACCGTTGTTTTTGCTACTGTTACGTACTGCTTATCTTCATTTAGTTTGGTAGTTGTCTATGCGCATGCGCATTCATATATATACTCGTATTTATGTATAATCATTTCTACTGTTAGGTGGCTAGGTAGCCAACGTCATATAACAGTGAAGCGCTAAAAATTGTTATCAAACATTTTGCATTATTATGGTTTTTGTTTGACTTAGTTTTTTTTTGATTTTTTTGCTCTCTCACTTTCTTTATAGTCATGCAATTTGGCTCAAATGTGTATTTATTCAAAATAGTACTTTTATTGTTTATTGGTAAATGAAGCTTAAATTTCTGAGAAAATGATAAAATTATGTAAAAATATATGTGTGTGGATACCTATAAACATATTGAAGTATATACATTATGAGTAGACTTATTTGGCTACATTTATAATTTGTTCACATCGACAGCTTAATTTTCAATTAAAAAATTTTGAGTACTCTTCGCTCTCTCATCTCCCATTATAATTATAATATATAGTAAGGCTGCAATGTAACGATAAATGCCGTGTGAATAAAAAAATTTCAATAATTTCGGTTGAAACATTTGAAGTGTTATCGGCAGTTATCAAATAAAATAATAATATCAAAATAAATTTTATTTCGGTTTTGCCCAAAATGAAATGTTATCGTTACTGTTTAATCATTAATAGAGAATTTTGAATGTTAAAGAAACGAAATTATGTCACTTCGTTAGTTGAGCATCACTGCTATGTAGTATTATTTTACTAAATTCATAAGTTGTTCACACTGACAGCTTAATTGTCGAATAAGAAACTTTGAATATTTTTAGCTTTCTTGATTTATAAAACTCAAGACCCATTTCATTTGAGGCTTATAATTATAATATGCAGCCTTTTTTTTCTATACATATACTTTGTTCCCACAGACAGCTTAATGGTCAATTAATAAAAAACAAACGGAAAATTAATTAATCCATAACATTTCTATTTGCTGTCGCCCGCCGGCAGGGTATAGCAACTTCACCTAGTGTACCTTTGACATGAAATAAAAAGTTCCTCACAAAAATCTATCAGCCATTTGGAATTGCCTAAGACTATCCATTTGACGCACACCGCAAATATCAAAGCCGGACAGAGTTGTTTGGAAAGTGGTCGTGCAAAAATATAAACAAAAATTCAATAAGAAAAATAAACTGTATACAATAAAAAAAATTGAAAATTTGAATTTTTTTTATCTTTAATTTTATTTAACGTCTCATTGGCACCACATTAATGATATGAAAAGAAATATGCTTATAAAGAAAGAAATAAATGAAATATATGAAGAAATATTACTTGTGCTGTGTCTGAAAATTTTATGTTTATTTTTATAAATAAAATATTAATTTTTAGAACACAATTACATGAATATTTGACCACAAAGAAATACTTAATTAAGCGCAGGTGACAAAATTTGTACTATTTTTTTTGCTCAGCCCGCTTAATACACTTTTTTTTGGAACCAAATATAAAGCCAATGAACGACCGTGGGCGTATTTGGAAAAAAAATTTAAAAAATATCATAAATCAGATTATAGTATTTTTCTTCGATTTTTTTCTGGTATAAATGAGTTTACTCAAGTATTTCTTCAGTTTGAAATGTCGTTAAAATAACGAAGTAGAAAGAAATTTGCCGCTACGGCTAATTGCTATTGTAATTAAGTAGCGATATAACTAAAGTGTAAATAAATGTATCTAACAGTCCATAAAATGTATGCCAATCCGAGCAATCGTCAATCGGCTAACTGCCGCCTACCCGCATTCGCTAGTTTGTGGATTTTGATAAATTGACAGCAAATTGAGCGATTTTAGTGCATTTCTTGCATACCAGCAGCAGCTTAAATCGCACAGATGCATGTCAGCGTCTCCCATGTATATGCATATATGAATGTAATAATGTCTATATATATATATACACAAATTTGCAAATGGGAATGCTGCGGTGACCACAAAGCATTGCGGTGTTGCTTTTGATGAATATATGCTGTAATGACTTGGAGACAACTTGATTTGAGCTGTTTTAATTGATATTAAATAAACTAAAATAAAATAAATCAAATCGATATAAAAAATAAAAATAAAAATAAAAAAATAAAAATATAAAATAACATAAAATAAGAAAAAAAAAATATAAAAATATAAAATAAAAAAATAAATTCAAAGGTAAAAAAAATTTAAAAAAAATTAAATTAAAAATAAATAAAATAAATAAATAAAAAAAAATAGGAAAAAAAATAAATAAAAATAAAATCAAATAATAAAAAAAATTTTAAAAATTTAAAAAAATCAAAAAAAAAAAAAACAAATTAAAAAAAATAAAAGTAAAAAAAGTAAAATAAAAAAATACAATTAAAAAAATTAAAAATATGGAAAACAAATAAAATCAAATAAAATGGAATAAAAAATAAATAAATAAAATAACAGAAAGTAAAATCGAATAAAAAATGAAATGAAATAAAATAAAATAATTTATAATAATATAAAGTAAATAAAAATAAAATAAATAAGAATAAAGGAAAATAAAAAATAATAACTAGTCAGTACACGAGGGACATAAACATCAGCAATGGAATCTTCCGAGGCGGTACACTGAGTCCACTCTGATTCGTCACCAACATGAACCTTCTCAGTCATTTGCTACCAGATACAGGCTACGGATATGTGGTGAAACATGCACAGATTCGTAGTTACCAATTGAATTATCTCTTCTACGTAGATGATCTGAAGTTTTATGCCAGCAAGCCAAACCACCTTGAAGCTTTTGAAATGTGTCGCACCTTTCTCCAATGACATAACGTTATATATATGTTGGTCTTGAGAAATGCCGTAAAATAACTATCTTAGAAGGAAAGGTGTTTTTTTTCGAAACACTCTCATTGAACCATAAAAGAAATGGATTCAGATGAGACATACAAATATCTTGGAGTTATGCAGAGAAATTGTGTGGTAAATATGTATATTCGGTAAGAACTGATGGTGGAGTTTATTAGACCGGTTCATGCTATATGCAAAAGGAAAGAAACCACATACTTGCCATAAATTCCCTTGCTAAAAGCGTAAAAGAAAAATGTTTGCAATGCAAGACGGAGTCGTTCCCACCAGAAATTATGTCAAGTATGTAATTCGTAACGTAAATGCCCCTGCAGACGATTGTCGTAAATGTAATATGAGAAACGAAACTCCAGACCATATATACATATTTGGCGCTTTGTAACCGCTGAAGCGATTTTCGGCCGAGCTCCTCCTCCAATTTGTGGGTTTTGCGTCTTGATGTTTTTATCAACAAATAGAGGGATCTACAGTTTATTCTAAGCCGCCTCCGAACGGCCGATGGATTTTTATGAGAAGCTTTTTTACATGCCAGAATTACACTCAGGGGGCTTCTCTGCCGAGGGGCGACCACAATTAGAAAAATTAAATTTCTATAATTTTGGATGTTGCTCGAATTTGGACTTGAACCCAGGCCTTCCGAATGTCAGTACGTAATGCTAACCACTCGGCTATCGCGGCCGCCATACAGTTGTATTACAGTATATATTTCTCATCGCACTTAGGTAGTATATTAAAATTTTCTTATCTTTTCTTGTTCTTTTAAATTGTTTTGACAACTAGCCATTATTTATTATTGTAGTTTGTAGGCAGCTATAGAGCTGCAGATGCATATGTAAATAATATAATAGTAAGTGAAGCCAATTTAATCAATTGCTAGCGACTATTTTTATTAAGAATAAATGTATTTATGGTTTTTTAATTGGAAAAATCAGATAAAAATCTCTTCAGGCATTTATTGCCATAAAAAATTATTGTTATGAATATTGAAAAAGAAAATTACAATATATTTTTTATATAAAAATGTACTGGGTTGAAAACAATTAATATCATTTTACTTACTAAACTCATTTAGTGCAAAAGTGAAAAATTTGCAAATTATTTATAAACAAATGTAAATATTTGTAGAAGTTTATTGCTCAGCGGCGGAAATTTTCATATTGCATACGCCTTGCTTATGTACATAGTTACATATGTATATGCATGTAACTTTTTTCACATATTTAGTTAGCTTTGCCTTTTCTAAAAGCTGCATATGTCATTTGTGAAAATTTTCACAGCTGGACGCGTTTTTAATAAACATACACATACACATGCTATATACTTGTACAATAATTACTGGCGTAGATATGTTAAATCGCCAGCGTGTCACATATTGGTGGGAAATATCACATGCAACGTTGTGTAAATGGGCAGCGAAGCGATAAAATGGTGCTAATGTGGAAAAATAACTACCGAACATTTTTATTTATTTATAAAATTTTGATAGAATGTAGTAAATAGGTATTCTAAGAATTACAATTGTTAAAAAATTAAAAAATATTTCTTTTTACATTTGTCAATGTTTTAACTGCCGCTAGAGCTATCACGCGTTTTATAAAAACCTTTTAAAAGAACTTTTTCGATAATTATATTACGACAATTTTAGTATAAGCAAAATCAGCTCGGACTTGATTTATACAAAATTATCTAAAATTACTCACTCACAGTAGAATGTGGAAAAATGATAAATGGATTTTCAAGAGTTAGTTCGATTTTTTTTTTAGCCTCTCAAACTTTCACTGTCATGGTTTATAAAAAAATGTGCAAAAAATGCTTAAAATATTCACAGAGTGAATTAATAGTTCCGAGCTCTATAAAAAAATGTCTTCGTTCATGATTTTGTTTAAGAACACTCCTAGCAAAATTTTCCGAAGAATAATTTTCTCGAACATTTCAAGCCTGTAACGATCTTCTGAAATTATTTTTGAGGAAATTCACGAAGCAAGGATTAAAACGACCCTTTTAGGTGGGAGGTGGCGGTATAGCATAAATGCTTTTTTGAGGATACACTGACATAAAAAATGATCAAGAAGTTCGTGTGACTAAAAGAGGGTTAGGAGTACTATTAATCACATCAACCAAAAAATATATAATTAAATAAAAAATAACAGTGAAATAATAAAGAATTGAATAAAATTAAAACAAAATAGAATTAAATGTATAAAAATATATAAAAAACAATAAAATAAATTAAATAAAAACAGAAATTAAAAAATTAGAATAAAAAAAATTAAATAAATAATAAAAAAAAGTTAGTAAAATAAAAAATTAAAAATATAACAAATAAAATAAAATTAAATAAGCTTTACTAAGAATTGGAAAAAATAAAAATAAAATATAATAATATAAACTAAATAATAATGGAATGAAATGCAACGTTTTGAAATAAAATAAAGGAAGATAAAATTAAATTAAATAATTACAAAATATGAAAAAAACTAAAATAAACTAAAATAAAAAAATACTCTAAAGAAAAAAAAATTAAATTAATTTAAAAAAATCAACAAAAAAATTAAAAAACTTAAATTATAAAATTAAAATAAAATAAAATGAAATGGAAATGAAAGGAAATTAAAAAAAAAAACAAAAAAGTGGGGCTATCTTCAGCCATGCCGAAGTCTTTATACCTTTCATATACATATCGAACCTATTGCAAATGCAAAATTCGATTTCGATGATTTTCTGTGTCAATAAAATTTAAATTTACGTCTGTAGAACACTAAATTTCACACTTCCAGATGATTTTTTAGCGGATTTTTGACCCAAAATATCATATCTGAACAAATCTGTTATATGGGGCCGATATGATATAATACCAATGTCTACTTTAAATTAGTTATGTAGGATTCACGCTCCTAGATGACTCTTTGACTGAGTTTTGACCATAGCCTCACGTCTGAACAAAGCGGTGTATGGGAGCTGTATGATACGAGTATAGTCGTCCGATTTCGATGATTTTCAGAACCAATATGCCATTCATATTATTTGTGGATAATGTCAAATTTCATGCTCCTAAATACTTTTTTCACTGTGTTTTGACCAAATTTCACATTTGATAATATCGATATATGGGAGCTATATATTATAAAGGGTGTTTTTTTATAGAGGTATAGAACTTTAAGTTGGCATTACTTTTCAAGATGGCGACCGATTTAACAGCTGTCAAATGATTTATTCTCAGTTTGGTTTGGCAATTCATCATGAATAGACTCACGCCTGAACAACGCTTGCAAATAGTCCAATTTTATTTCGAAAATAATGGTTCTGTGCGGAAAACGTATCGCGCACTACGTCCATTTTATCGTCGACAAAATCGTCCATCACTTCTGGTTGAATGGCTACGTCAACAAACAAAACTGCCGCATTTGGAGTGAAGGTAATCCTCAAGTATATGTTGAAACACCGTTACATCCAGAAAAACTAACTGTTTGGTGCGCTTTATGGGCTGGTGGAATCATTGGTCCGTACTTTTTCAAAAACGATGGTGGCCAGAACATCACAGTCAATAGTGATCGGTATAGAGCCATGATTATTACCTTTTTCATTCCTGAATTGAATAACCATAATGTCCAGGAGATGTGGTTTCAACAAGACGGCGAAACATGTCACACAGCTCGTGCCACAAGATTTATTGAAAGACACGTTTGGTGACCGCCTAATTTCACGTTTTTTAATAATTGGCCTCCAAGATGTTGTGATTTAACACCGCTGGACTACTTTCTGTGGGGCTATGTAAAGTCATTGGTCTATGCGGATAAGCCACAAATGCTTGACCATTTCGAAGACAATATTCGCCGTGTTATTGCCGATATAAGGTCACAAATGTTGGAAAAAGTCATCGAAAATTGGACGTCCAGATTGGACTACATCCGCGACAGCCGTGGCGGTCATATGTCAGAAATCATATTTAAAATGTAATGCCACAAGATTATCTTTCGGATAAATAAAATTCATGTCAATCGAATAATCCATCGTTGTTTTATTGCAACTTAAAGTTCTATACCTCTAAAAAGAACACCCTTTATTTGTCCGATTCGATGATCAGAACCAGTATGCAGTTCATTATGTATGTGTAGTATATCAAATTTCACGTTCTTAGTTACTTCTTTGATAGTTATATAACCCAAAATTTCTAGTCTGAAAAATTGGTTGTATATATGCTTTAGTGGTCCGATCAGTTAATAAAGAATACTACAAGGAAGTTATGCAACGTTTTTGCGAAGTAATACGGCTCAAACGATCGGAATTGTGGAAAAACAAATCTTGGATTCTGCATCACGATAATGCACCAGCTCACGCATCAATGCTTATTCGTGATTTTTTTTTTGGCCAAAAACAACACCATAATCATGCCTCAACCACCGTATTCACCTTATTTGGCTCCCTGCGACTTTTTTCTATTCTCAAAACTAAAGACACCAACGAAAGGAAAACGTTTTGCCACGATTGATGAGATTAAGTCAGAAGCGAAGAGCGAGCTGATGGCCATACCGAAAAGCGCATTTCAGAAGTGCTTCGAGGATTGGAAAAAGCGTTGGCACAAGTGTATTATATCAGAGGGGGATTACTTTGAAGGAGACAAAATATATATTTATTAATAAATAAGTACTTTAAAATAAAAATTTAAAATTCACTATTTACTTTGAACACACCTCGTATTTATGTATTTATCATATATCCGCTTGTCATATTATTATCGCAGTGTCACACTGTCAATTATTATATATTGGAGATTTCCATTATTTTGTGTTTATGTATATGTAATTGGGCTTAATTTGCATTGCGTGGTTTTAAAATAAGCAACAACAATAAAAATCAATTATGCAATTGATAAAATTTGTGCTAATTTTCTCGCAACCAATGCATTTGCCAACTGTCAATATATTTATATGTGCATATGTCATAGCTATGGTATCTGCATCTGTTCACTTGTCTTTGTTGTTGATTACATTTGCAATTTATCTGCTCAAACGCGCAACAATAATCGACATTTGTTCAAAGTTGGAATTAGCTCATGAATAAGTCACAAATGCATAAATGCAAAAATGCTACGTATGCAGAAAAAAAGAAGAAAAATAAAAAGTAAAGAGTTAAAAAGAAATTAAAGAAAAAAAAATATTTGGGTTTGTATGCCAGTATATGCGCATAATTCCATATTGGTTGAATATGACTTTACTCAAAAATTATTTCCTGCATTAAGTCCGCATTCGATTTTTTTTGCATCTTATTTTTATTTTTATTTTTATTTTACCTTACTAAACTATATTAATAAATAAATAAAAAAAGAAATTATTAATTATTAATCAAAAAAATCAATAAATGCGTAATCACGTCTCTATTTGACCTTGACATAGAATAAAATCTCGTTTTTCTTCAAATAATACTCCAACATTCCTGCCACGTCTGAAACTATAAATAAATCCGGCACAGCTTGTGTGTTTAACCAAAAATTAAGTCATCATAAAAATGTAGAACAAATGACTATGAAATATTGAAATATGTACATATATATGCATATATGTACTAACTTAGAATTTAACCACTTCATGCAGCAAATTACAAGCAATGTGGCAATCGTAAATATTTTTTTGCTACCAGTTACATCGAATTTATATATATATATATATATATATATATATATATATATATATACATAAGGCATATATTGTGGTTAATAAATATATAGTGTTAGGTATCTTTAATACTATATCTTATAGTTAATATTGGCTAGCTATTGCTAATACTAAATTATTATTATGCAAACATACTTATAACGTACCCTGTAGAACTTGCTAAGTAGAATACGTTATTACTTAAAAAATACGATTTTTGAATCACTTTTGTGGCTTCCACTTTACTGCACCCAAAAATTAATTCCTCAAAGCCGCTGCCGCTCAAAGTCTGCGTCCAATATTCGAAAAGTCATGACTCGAGCCCAGACTTCACCAACATCGGAAATTTGTTTTCTGTCTACAGTCTAATCTTAGTAGTGAACAATGATAATCAATGAGTCTCTATTTGCTATTTGAAACCATTCAAATGATTTTGAATATAAATTCTTCGTAGTCAGTCCCGCGCATCTACTCTGATTCACTCCTACACACAATAAGTTTAATGTTCAACCATAAAAAATGTGCCAACTCAGCTGATAGGGTTTGTTGTAAATGATAAGTTAGCACCGCTTGGCGCTCACGCTACTGATGATCGTAAGAGAGCGATTAAATTTTTTCCGTAAAACCGACTCAGCTGATTGTGGAAGGTTGACAGTGTAGACTTTTATCAAAATATTTTAAATAAACTGAGCAAATGCGGCCGCAACAGCCGAGTGATTAGCTTTGTGTAATATGTTTCGGAAGGCCTGTGTTCGAGGCTAGGTTCGAGCAACAACCAAAATTATAGAAAATTAATTTTTATAATGCGGCAAGGAATACCAAGCCCTCCGAGTGTATTTTTGACATGATATTAAGGCTGCTCATAAACAACCCTTGGGCGTTTGGAGGGCTTAGAATAAACTGTTGGTCTCTCCATTTGTTGGTAAAAACATCAAGACGCAAACCCACAAACTGGAGGACGAGCTCGGCCGGAAATTGTTTCAGCGCTTGCGAAGCGCCAATTATATATATAAATGATTTTTTGCACCAGATCTATTTACTTTACTTATAATACAAAAGATATTAGTTACATCCTACAAATTTTCGTCACACATCGGGTAGAAGTTCACCAAGCCTCAACATTTAAGGTTGGTCCGAGAGGGGTTTAGAGAGAGCAGAGATGATGCATTAAAAAAGTAATTCCTTATGAAATTTATCGAATTGTTTTTTTTTCAATAATCTGTTAGCACCATATAACATAATTTGTACTGCATTGCATGACACTAAAATTATAAAATCCTTCTGAGAGCAGCGACAGCTACTTTTTTCTAAGTAATTCTTTTATAAATAAGTTCTTCATGAAAATTATAAAGCCTTGCGGGTAGTGCTTCTTACTAGTATTTTCTTTATATTAATTTTTCCTAAGATATATTTATTTATTTATTTTATTTATCAGCAAAAATATAATTAAAACAAAAATCAAGCTCATCATTTCAGGAACTGTTTATACCAATAAGATAAGATAGATAAGATATTTTTTTCTAAGGATTCAGAGAAGAAAATCAGAGTATGTTCTAGGTAATAATAACAGCTTGTAGGAAAAAAATTAGGATTTATATTGGTGCAAAAGATTCTTCAAAAAATAGCGAGGTTACGCTAAGATTTCAGTTTTTAAGCATTTTAGGGTTCTGAAACTATTTAGAAAATATTTTTTTCGAATTCCTCAATCAGTTTTCTATAGATTTATAAGTATTGTAAGTTATCAAAAACGTTACGATATATTGAAAAAACTCAAAACCAGCATTTTATGAAAAAAAAAAATGGATTTCTCTTTATGATATCACCCATGAAAAATACAGAGCTTCTTTGATTATTGTATTCATTAAAAAACAAACATCAGAAACACTCCAATTAAAAAAAACTGGGTTTTTTTCGATACGGCGGTCAGTGTCGCGACTAGTGACAAAAATACCAAAATGCAATGTTATAACTGTACAAATCCAGGCATACGGCTTTATTGTAATACTTAACTTTAGAGAATCCTAAAATTTCGATTATAAATAGAAAGAATTAAGCTTTCTATTGCTAAAATTTAATAGATTGTAGATCAAATTTAATCGATGTAGAGTCCGTTTTGAAGCTAAATACCATACCTGGCTTGATACATCCTTTGAGTAGGAGGACAATAAATTTAGTTTTGTAATAATAACTGATGTTATTGTTTTTGTTTCATATTGTGCTGAGCTCCATAGAAACCGAATCTAAGCAGTGGCAAAGTTAGGCTGAATATAATGATTCTTCGACATCATAAAGTGTATTTAACACATTTTCTACAATATTTTTATATCTAGTAGGCGTGTCTGAAGTCCAATCTTAAGTAAATTTCATATTTTTACTTTTAAAGACATCATAAAGTCACAAACTTAATGTCATAAAAACCGAAACACTTTTACTTTTTCCGCCAACTAGAGTACAGAGCATTGCCGTTGACAAATTTTCATCTCACTTCAGATTTCTTATTTCTACGATAAATGAGAGGCCTCTGTACCGAATTAGAGGGAAATTGAACCACGTTAACAATTTTTTCCAGTCTTTACTATGGGTTCGCGACACACAAATGTTGAACATATCCTCGCTTTTTTGAAAAATATTTTGAGTTAGAACACATTACAAATTTAGATGAAATGTTTTACAAGGTTCTGCGGCAAAAATAGTTTCTTGGTGTTGACAAGATTTTGGTTTTTTGATAGTGGTAATATATAATTTAGAGAACCTAAACTTGCAGTATCGAATTATTTAATTGCTACATACATTTCCTGAAATGATG
The DNA here is from genome assembly GCA_030068015.2 of Neoceratitis asiatica. Lineage (NCBI taxonomy): Eukaryota > Metazoa > Arthropoda > Insecta > Diptera > Tephritidae > Neoceratitis > Neoceratitis asiatica. The sequence goes on along the minus strand of CM061525.1, from coordinate 34,289,631 downwards.
AACCAGATATCTTACTGGGGACGATTCACTTTAATTATCGTCTTATGGCCTTTCAGGAAATTAATAATGCTTTATATTACATATTATTATTATCATTATTATATATATTAGTATACCTATTTTTTGTTGTTGTAATTTTTTTCCTTCAGGGTTGCTTGTGCTCTAAATTTGAGACGCCCAGTACATACATTAATATTGAAAACTAATCATTTTCTAGTCGAATAATAGTTGACTCCCAATAGATTTACTAATTGTTTTTTTTTTACTCTCGTGAGATAAATAAAATTTTATTCCACTAATAAAATGCAATTTACCACATACATACATAGGTAAAAACATATCAATTTCCTAATAAATGCAATAAGTGAGATTGACTTAATAAAACTACCACATATGGCTTAATTTGCACCATAACTTATACGAAAATATTTGATTAGCGCATTTTTCAATAAAAGAATATTCACTTTATTTGCATAAATGTGTTTAAAGCTATTTTTTCATAATTTTTTTTTTAAATTAATTTTTGTGTTTTATGAATATGTAAAATGGCAATTATTGCTTGATTTATGCGTTCAACACTTACCACAGAACGTTTAATGTTGTTATTAAGAGCAAGTAATGAGTTATGCTGCAGAGAAAAACAACAAAATAAATGAACTTAAATAAAAAGACATACATACATACATACAAAACATATTTACACAAATAGTTGTTTATTATATTTAGCAAAAGACATGAGCTAATTAGCGGTATACTAGACATTATCATAAAAAAATCCGGCCAAGACATTACATAGTGGAGAAGGAGGAAAAGGGGAGGAGAAGACCTACATGTAGCGAATTTATGCCGCCTGCTAAGCGTGGGCTGATTTTTTATGCATTTCAAAATTGAATTTAACGGCAATTAATGTTGGTGACAACATTCAGAAAACCGTATGTAACTCCAACTTCTCTAACATCAACTGCCAATCAGCTGTGGGAAAAAGAGCTCGCCACTCACTCACTCACACGGTTACTTGCTTACTATGATTCTTTGAACCGGTTATCCGCCAAATTGCGGTAATTAATCATTCGGAAGTGGTATGTAATCAGTTTTAATGAAATTCAATTTATTAAATAAAATGTTGATTTAAATTTTCCAACAAGAAAATGACGAAAATTCCATCGAGTGGTTGTGTAGTTTAACGGTGGTGTCAGTGTGGTAATAGTTTAATACTAAATTTTTTTTTGTATTTTTTTTTTAGTCACTGAGTATACTTATAAGAGATCTATGTACACATAGACCATAAAGTCTGCGTTCATCCAACACATTTTTTAGTAAACAAACACAATTGAAATAGTTAATTCAGTTACAATTTTTTACATGAATTTATTCTTAATATTTCTCAGTTCAAAATGCAAACACAAAAACCTCTATTCCTATTTTCATTTTCGAGATAACGGTATCTAAGTGCAGCAACAAATAAACATCGGCACCACAAAGTCTGCGTTCAGTTTGCTTGATTTGAGAATGCCGTTACTTTTCATGAAGATGTTTCTTCTTTTTGCATATTTTCTATTGTCTTTTATTCTTATTAATAATTTAAAGAGTTCGTGTCGTGTTTTAGTGTTAGTTTGAAAAAATGGAAACCAAAGGGAAAGAAATTAGTGTTTCAAAAAGAAAAATAATTCTTAAACAGTGGAAAGATGGCGCAAGTTTCCGAAAAATTGGACTAACATATTGGAAGAACGTATTCCTTCGTCCAGCGCATAGTAAATAATTTCAAGCAAACTGGAATTTTAACGTCGGAACCGCGATCTGGCCGTCGAAATATGTTATCAGTACGGAAAGAAGGCAAAATAATAAATCTGGTGAAAGTTAACCCGCGAATTATGTACGTCAACAAGTATAGTTGAAAACGTAAATAAAACGTGGACATCATGATAGAGTCGCTCGAAAAATTTGGAAATAAGTCATTTCTTCGGCTAATGATGTGGGTCAGCTTGAATTTATCGAATCGACAATGGATAAATTTAAGAATACTGCTCAAACTTTGGCTCTTGTACAATGCCCCTAGACGACATAAAACGCCTCCTCAGTCACCCGATGTCAATCCTATAGAGCACCTTTGGGATATATTAGGAAAAAGGATTCGTCAGCATATAATAACAAGTAAAGAGGTTTCGTGAAGAGTTATGCTGGCAGAATGGTCCCGAATTACAGCCAAAGAAACAGATAAGTTGGTAAATTCAATGCCAAATCGATTAAGGGAGGTATTAAAACAATGTGGTTATCCAGCCAAATATTAAATTTAATATTTCTTTATAACTTTTAATGCTTTTGGAAATAATTATAAACCTGAACGCAGACTTTGTGGTGCCTACGTTTACATGTTGGCACACTTAGATACCGTTATAATGAAAATGAAAATGGAATTATAAATTTTTGCTTTAGCATTATAAACATAAAAACATAATGAATAAATTCATGTAAAAAATTTTAACTGAATTAACTATTTCAGTTGTTGTGTGTTTATTAAAAAAATGTGTTGGGTGAACGCAGATTTTATGGTCTATATGTATGTATTATATGTATGTATGTATTTATATGCATATACAAATGACCTGCTCTTATGTAAATATATCTCCTTAATGATCTCTCTAAAATTCTCGCAAATTCCTTGCTGCATATAATTAATTAGTTCAATACTATTTAAATGCAAAACAAAACGAAAATAATAAAAGTCGCAGTGATATTAAATTACCGTTTGGCTTGTAAATGCATTTGTAAACAGTTTAGTATTATGACAGCAAATTAAAAATATTTACATTCTCAATTATATTATTCAAATTAATTACTACTACATAATAATTGTTGTAAATACGTTTATAGGAGTGGAAATATGCGTGCAGTTCTTAGATTATTTCTTTTTAGTTTTTTATTCCGACTTTTAGTGAGGTTAAACTTGCTCACGTATCGACACCGCATACGATGTTCTCGACTACCCTCGTTTTTCATCGAATTTCTTCTTCTTTATTGGCTGAACTTTGTTAAATTCGTCGTATATCTCAAACAGGTCATCGTTCTATCATCTATAGTATTCCCCGTCGCTTATACGCAGTGGGCGATAAATCTTCGGGATAACATTTTTTCGAAGATTGTTTAAGCCGACTTGACGCATATTGTTAACATCTCCGCTTCTGATCCTTGTCTGAAAGCTCGCTTGATACGTAACGGTTTGGGGATGTCCTTCCTGATACTGCCGCATCTTTTTATATTGTCCATAGTTAAAATATGGAGCCATATAAGTTTTCAGGGATACCAAATTCAGACAAAGTAGCCCTGGCTCAGCTGTCAGCTTCTTTTCGTGCTTTGAAAACAGTTTTAAAATCGGCGAAGAGGTGGTGTTTTTCGATTCTTTTCTCACGATTCTTTTCCAATATTTTGCAAATGGTGAATTCTGGTCCATTATAGATTTTATCAGTTCTGTAGCCGCACTGATAAGGTCCAATCAGTTGGTTGATAAGATTTTATATTCTAATATAATTTGACACAGATACTGGGTCCACCTTTTTGTGAATTGAGCAGTGCTGACTTTCCTTCCAATCGTCGGGCATGAACTAATCTGACCAAATTTTGCAAAGAAGTTGATACCTGCACATTGTTAGTTCTTCGCCGATATATTTGTATAGCTCAGTCGGTAAGCCATCGGCCCCCGCCGCTTTGTTGTTTTTCAGGCGGGAAACTGCTGATTGGACTTTGCCATCGATTGAGGTATTGGGTTCGCCATCTCCTGGTGTATCCTTTTCAATGCCATTTAGCAGGCTGTGAAGTGCGAAGTTCTTTCTTTATAAATTCAGTATAATTTGAGCATCCGAAGCTAATCACCTCTTTGTGTTCTACATGAGTATGTTCCGGTCTCGAAACCTTTTGGGTGCTTGAACTACCGTTTCTTATTTCTATAATACGGAGTTGCTGAAGAATGCTCTGAGAGTGCAAGGGGTGCAAGTCGGGCGAAAACCCGTTTGTTTGCTTGTTGTTATTGCAGCGTCTGGACATCGAACCTAACTTGTGTTCGTTGACGACTGTTCATTGCTACACAGAAGGGAGTTCGTCTTTACTGCTAAAAGATAATGGTCCCATTTGAAGTTAGGTCCTCGAGCGTATGGACGCCTAGAATAATGGAGACATATCGTCCCTCTATCATATCTGGTTGCGAGTTATTCGATTCGTAGATAGTAAAGTAAGTTGATGAGTTTTCTTATGCTGAAATCGACTACTACAAACAAACGTATTTCAGATCCCATTTGGAGATGTTTTATCGTGGAGGCTGAATTTTCTGACTGTCATCATAAACGCCGATCACGACTTTCACGTCGTGGCGAGGGCAGCGCTAACAAGAATTCTCAAACCCGTAGCCGTGGCAAGACGTTCATTCGTTGGGATCAATTTCAGGACTCACCGACTGAATCTTTTTCCTACCATGAATCCTAGACCAAATTTGCAATGGTTTAAATGAGCGCTGTAGTAAAGGGTGTTTTTTATAGAGGTATAGAACTTTAAGTTGCAATAAAACAACGATGGATTATTCGATTGACATGAATTTTATTTATCCGAAAGATAATCTTGTGGCATTACATTTTGAATATGATTTCTGGCATATGACCGCCACGGCTGGCGCGGATGTAGTCCAATCTGGACGTCCAATTTTCGATGACTTTTTCCAACATTTGTGGCCGTATATCGGCAATAACACGGCGAATGTTGTCTTCCAAATGGTCAAGCGTTTGTGGCTTATCCGCATAGACCAATGACTTTACATAGCCCCACAGAAAGTAGTCCAGCGGTGTTAAATCACAAGATCGTGAAGGCCAATTCACAGGTCCAAAACGTGAAATTAGGCGGTCACCAGACGGTCTCTTTCAATAAATCTATTGTGGCACGAGCTGTGTGACATGTTGGGCCGTCTTGTTGAAACCACATCTCCTGGACATCATGGTTATTCAATTCAGGAATGAAAAAGTTAGTAATCATGGCTCTATACCGATCACTATTGACTGTGATGTTCTGGCCACCATCGTTTTTGAAAAAGTACGGACCAATGATTTCACCAGCCCATAAGGCGCACCAAACAGTCAGTTTTTCTGGATGTGTGTTTCAACATACACTTGAGGATTACCTTCACTCCAAATGTGGCAGTTTTGTTTGTTGATGTAGCCATTCAACCAGAAGTGCGCTTCATCGCTAAACATCGCTAAAATGGAGGTAGTGCGCGATACGTTTTTCGCACAGAACCATTATTTTCGAAATAAAATTGCACTATTTGAAACCGTTGGTCAGGCGTGAGTCTATTCATGATGAATTGCCAAACCAAACTGAGAATAAATCACTTGAAAGCTGTTAAATCGGTCGATATCTTGAAAAGTAATGCCAACTTAAAGTTCTATACCTCTAAAAAAACACCCTTTACATGTTACAAGAACCAACTTGATCCCGTGATTCCAGGTGCATGCCCTCAAACCGTCCATAGCACCGCTGCCGCGGCCGTCAACAAAAGCGTGATTTATCATCCAGGGTTTTGCTTTTTTAGAGAATACAAGCTCATATCGTATTTCAGACAAACTTGTTGTTAAGGGGTATCCAAGTAGAGGTACTTTTTTCAATAGCCCTTTTTGACACATCACGCGGGTCAGTCGTGTCAAGTTGTCATGTTATTTCTGTTCAATATTGTTTGGAAATGTCATCATGAAAAGACTTACGCCTGAAAAACGTTTACAAATCATTCAACTTTAATACGAAAATTCACGTTCTGTAAGGAATGTGTTTCAAGCGCTTCGTTCAACTTATGATCAACATAATCGGTCTACTGAGGCATACTATTCGCAACACCATCACCCATCTTGAGACCCAACATTCATTATGGGATAATATTCGACCGAATAGACCACACCCAGCACGCAGTGAATACAATTTAGCGGCCGTAGCTGCGAGAGCTGAGAGTGTACACGAAGACTGTGGAGAGTCGATTCGGCGACGTTCGCAGCAACTTGGAATGACGTATGGAATGACTTGGCGTATTTTACGTCGAGATCTTAAATTAAAAGCGTATAAAGTACAGCTTGTGCAAGAATTGAAGCCGCCCGACCTACCCAAGCGACATCGCTTCGCTCTATGGGCTCTTGAAAAGTTCCAAGAAGATCCGACGTTTTCGAGACAAATTTTGTTCAGCGATGACACCCATTTCTGGCTCAATAAGTATATAAACAAGCAAAATTGCCACGAAGAGCAACCTAAAGAGATTCAGGAGCTGTCATTGTCTATAAAATACAACGGTTTGGTGTGGTATGTGGGACGTTGGAATCATCTGTCCATATTTCTTCAAAACTGAGAGAACATAACCGTGAATGGCGACCGTTATTGCGCCATGATAACTGACTATTTGTTGCCTGAAATTGAAGCTCGTGATCTCCGCGACATTTTGTTTCAACAAGATGCCGCCACTTCCCACTCATCGCATCAATCAATGGATTTATTGAGAGAACACTTTGGTGAGCAGATAATTTCACGTTTTGGGTCGGTCGATTTGCCACCAAAATCGTGCCATATCACACAGGTAGACTTTTTCCTGTGGGGTTGTGTAAAGTCTAAAGTCTATGCGGACAATCCCGCCTCGATTCAGACCTTGGAGCAAAACATCACGCGTGTCATTCGCCAGTTACCAGTCGAAATGCTCGAACGAGTCATCGAAAATTGGACTCAACAGATGGACCATCTGAGATGCAGCCGCGGCCAACATTTGAAAGAGATAGTCTTCAAAATATAAATGCCAGAGAATGTTATTTCGATAATGATAATAAACATTCCCCATTAGATTTGAATTTTCTATGTTTTTTTTTTCTTTGAAGAAGCAGGGAACCTCGAAATGGATAACCAACCCGTTACTTATTGGGGCATCATTTTTGAAGAAAGTATTTAATTTCATTAAGAAAGATAATATTTCAGAAAAAAGAAAGTAATATAATATATTTGTGTTTTCCAAATTACACATAAATTACTTTTATTTTTTATATGTACATATTTATTTGATGATCAATTAATTTTTAAATAGTTTTTTCTTGGGCGTACCCCAATTCCCCCAAAAAAAAGCAAATATGTAGATCACAGTGTCAATTTGCATGTAACAAATTTGTAAAATTATGCAATTAAAACGCATTTATCTATAATATATTCAATAACAAAAAAAAAAAAAAAAAAATTGAATCAAATTGAACAACAATGCATGCACAAATTTTCATTGAAAATTCTTATTGTCATTCATTTATGTAAATTTCAATGAAGCATAAATTATTTTGGCTTTGGGTATATCCGCTCTTGTGGGGCGTGTTGTAAAATTTAATGTTTTAAAATACTTGTATAAGTATGTATGAGTACAATGCACATATATAAAAGCTGTATAAAAAATTTGCAAAAAACCATTCTAATTGTTTAATTATTAGTTTTAGATTTTTGATTTTCGGTCAACATGTGCGCAAACTTGTTATATTACACATACTCGTAGTTATATATATTCACACAATCAATTTAATAGCATGCAAGGTAATTATTATGAACGGTAGTGGCCACCAAATATCAGCCCAATGTGCTAATTTTATTACCCGTACATAATTGCATGGCAGTATACTTATAGTATGTGGTATATTTTGTGTTTTTGTTCTAATACTTTACTGATATGCGAAAAAATATTTTTATCTGCGCCAATAAGCATACATATATCTGTACAATTATACATAACAGGTGAATTGGAAAGTCCCCGGCTTTATAAATAGATGGCGCTACTAGAATTAAATCTATATAATTTTTAACCTTAAATGACGCGTGCATAAATTTGACAGCTACCGGACCATTAGTTTATGAATTACGGCATTTTAAGTGAAGCAACTTTTGTTATTGTGAAAAAATGGATAAAAAGGAATTTTTCGTGTTGATAAAATATTGCTTTTTTAAGTGAAAAAAAAAAAACAGTTGAAGCAAAAACTTGGCTTGACGACGAGTTTCCGGGTACTGCTGCAGGAAAATCAACCATCAAGGATCGGTATGCTAAGTTAAGACGTGGTGAAATGAGCACCGAAGACGGCGAACGCAGTGGACGCCCAAAAGAGGCTATTACCAACGAAAACATAAAAAAAATCCACAAAATGATTTTGAATGAGTATATATTGAAATTGAATGAAATATCAGGCGCTCTAAAAATATTAACTGAACGTCTATGTCTTATTATTCACGAATATTTGGGTATTAGAAAGCTCTGTACAAAGTGGTTACCGCACGAGCTCACTTTTGACCAAAACCAACGACGAGTTGATTCGGAGCAGTGTTTGGAGATGTCCAAGCGTAATAAACCCGAGTTTTTGCGTCGATATATGATAATGAATAAAACATAGCTACATCGTTTCACTCCGAATTTCAATAGACAGTCATCCGAGTGGACTGCACACGATGAATCCGCTCCAAAGTGTGGAAAAACGCAATAGTCGGTTGGCAAGGTTATGGCGTCTGTATTTTGGGATGCGCGTGGAATAATTTTCATTGAATACCTTGTTTTCAGATCCCAAAATAATGCTCGCTGGGAAGAAATTTTCGTAGAATGAAGAGGTGATCCCCGAAACTGAGTCCCATTTTGAAGCAAAAAATAAATCGTACTACAAAAATGGTATCGGAAAGTTGGATGGTCGCTATAATCAGTATATCTCTCTTAGAGGGAACTGTGTTGAATAAAAAAAATTAATTTTGCCCAAAAAATTTATTTTGCTAAGATAGGCAGGGGACTGTGCAACTGCCCTGCTATATGTTAAACAAATTTTGGTATTTATTAGTTTTTCACTAAAAGCATAATTATAACACTTAAAATATTGCTTTTAAAAAATTTGCATTATATGATATTATATGTGTGTAAGTTATAGTTGAAATGTCAATTGCTAGCAATTATTCTAAATAGTTAAATGATATCGCAAGAGCGCTCTAATATGTTTATATTTTGCCAAACCTAGAAATATTCAAAAATTCTTGTGGAAATACAAATACGAGTATAAGAAGACGAAGAGCACAAAAACAAAAGAGCCATAAAATATAATTCACTAGCAAATCGTTTGTCATGTGTGCATATACTAGTTCATATTTACATATAGAATGAATTACATTGACATATATATGTTGAATGTGTGTAAATAAGTAAAAAAAAGCATAGAAATATTCATGGTTGACAACTATTATTATGGAAATAAAACTCTACCTACCGCAGTCATTATTTTATCATAAAAATATACAAAAAAATTTATATTTTTATTTTGATTTATTTTTATTTTTATTTAATTATTTTTATTATTATTTTAATTTTATTTTTATTTTTATTTAAATCATCAAAAAATATATTTCCATACCCAACAATATCTAATAAATCATATATGAAAGAAACATATGTATGGTACTTATTTACATATGTATGGCATATGCATTTCATACAAGTAAAAAAAAAAATTAAATGACAAAAGAATACAATAAAAGAAAAAAAAATGCTGAATGTCAACTTTAATAATTGGCTATTCATAAATGGTTAAATTTAAAGGCGTATAAGGACCTTGGCGCTGCTTACTTCTATAAATTTGGGAAAATATTCAACAATAAATAACTCAGAAAGCTTCAAACAATGGCTAAAGATTTACACAAAAGTCTCTAAACGAATTTGATTTTTATTTTTTTCTTTGCATTGTATTTACTCTTATTAGAATGAAGCACTTTGTGACGGAGTGGAGTTGTACAATTTACACAAATAATTTATAGGTTTACTGTGAATAGCATTTAAAAAGTACTCAAAAAGAAAATTCTTTTATGTCATGCAAATATGAATTTATGGAGAATGCAAATATTACAATGAGAGCATTGTCTGAAATTCTAGTTGAAGGCTTCACACCCACTACAAAATGTATTGAACGCGTTGTTGCTATTTTGAATGAGTAATTTTAATTGTTTCTTGGAAGTTCTTGCTTTGACGAAAACTTTTCAGATCCTTTTTTAACAAGCTCACATCTATGACTTGATGAGTGGGACTTGAATAAAACATACTCTCATATGTAGAATTTAGGGACTTGCTTCATTTGATTCAAATTTATTTTCTTATTTCATATTCTTTTATTTTATTTGAAATTAATTTCTGGAGGGCCACGAAAGAGGCCTTTGATTTTTTTTGACAAAAGGCATTTATTATACATATAAATAATTGCTATACAGCGTTCTCCCTAGGATATCTCCAATTTTTCGGGAACCACGGCCAGACACACAGCTCCTGTAATTTTTTTATTTTAATAAGTTGTTGAACGGTTTCCGTTTGTAAATAGCAATATCTGCTGAAGTACTTGGTATTTTTTCAATATAAGCATTTTTGACAAAATGACGGGTCTTTAACGGAAAAAGTAACAATTTGGCCTAAAAAATTGTTCGAAATTTGTTAATAAAAAAGAAACTATGCATATATAAAAAACTCCTACGTACTTCTGTAGATAATGTATTTCTGAAGATGTTGTCCAAATTTCAAGTGAATCGTAAATTGTTTAAGTTATGCTTCCGGCCAACCTGAGAAAAGCAGTTTTGAGATAAACGCGCTTAAAGTTTTGAGTATGCCTTACTGACTGAAACAGGCGCTTCAACTAGAGAACGAAAATGGGGTATTTAGAAATTTTTATCTCTCATATTCTTTCGGGTTAACATTTTTGGGACCATTATGTATCATTTGAAAGAAAAAAATTCGAAAATCCTAAAGTGTCTTTACCCCTTAATTTAATTTAAAATTTAAAACAATTAATAATTCAAATTAATTAAATTAATTAATTTAGGCAACAAGGTATGCACTAAATTTGAAGAAAATCTGACCAAAAAAAAAAAAAGGTTTTTTGAAATAGGTCAGTCCCTGATCTAATTTCCCAGTTTCTTCTTTCGCATTATTCTAGTTTGGATGGAGACCAATCAGAATTATTGCGAATCATCGAACTTGGCCCAAACGCTCTTGAGTTATAAGTATAACTGACATAACTTTCTTTTATATACAGAGTTATAGATTTAGTGGTTTCGAAAGTGTTGGGATGTATTTTGACATCTGTCAAACCAAACATGTGATGTTTTAGTTAAAAGTCTGTCATTTATGACAATTGATCGTTTAGCAACCGCACATCGCGTTAAAAATGTTGAAACCTGTCACAACGGTGGTGATTCAAACGTGGCCACGTTTCGTGCTTTAAGAGGATATTATGGGCACTGTATTGTCCAACTACTCAAGAAATTTAAAATTTTTTAGAGAAATTTGAAAAGACTGGGTTGGTCAGACATATTGTAAGCCATGTACAACATCGTTTTGCTCGTTCCACTCCAAATATCGGTGATGTAAGTGAACGAGTACCGGTGGACCCGAATTTGTAAAATTCTCGAGGCTCTAAAGATTTACTTATTTCACATTATGGCGTATTTTGCAATTGCACTTACACCTGCATCTATATAAAGTTCAGCTCACACAACAACTGAAGCCAGCTGACCATTCACAACGCCGTACTTACTCCGATTGTGTGCTTGAACAACAAGCATGGACTGCGATGTTTCCAATAAGATTTTCTTCATCGACGAGGCACATTTCGGTAGATACGTAAATAAGCGTAAAGCAAAAAAATCTTATTGTCTGGTGCGCTCCTTGACCCGTGTGGTATGATTGGACCTTACTTCTTTGAAAACGATAACGGCGAGTGTGTCACCGTCAATTCGGAGCGTTATGGTCGTATGATAACCAACTTTTTGTGGCCGGTAATTGAAGAACACGACTTGGAAAATATGTGGTTCCAACAAGATGGTGCCACATACCACACAACATGAGCGAATGTTGCTTTATTGTGAGAGAAATTTCCCGGCCGTGTAATCTATCGTTTTGACGATGTCAATTGGCCATTGAGATTGTGCGATTTAACACGGTTGGACTTTTTCTGTGGAGCTACGCGAAAGACCGTGTTTATGCAGACAAGCTTCTAACACTTGAGCCCCTGAAAACCAGCATTCGTCAAGGTACAGCCCAATATGTGCCAAAAAGTGATCGAAAATTATATTTTTTATTATTTTTTTATATTTTTAATTTTTTTATTCGTTTCTATTATATTTTATATTTTATTAAATTTTTTATTTAGTTCAATTTATTTTAGATAATTTTTTAAGTTTTGTTTTATTTTTTATTTATTTTTATATTTTCATTGTAATTTATTTAGTTTATTTAATAAAAAAAACTTATTTAATTTTGTTATATTTTATTTTATTTTTTGTGTTCACTACCACCCCAACATTTAAATATTCCAAATAGCTTCAAAATTGTTTAAGCACTAAACAAAAATCGACTAAATTGTATGTTATGTAGCTACATTTCATTGTAAATATGTCTTTTTTCGGCCAGTATATAGCATGAGCACATTTTTCCAGATTACGCGATTATACTCTAAGCATTTGAATAAGCATACATACATATACATAAGTACATACAGTTTTGGTTTTGAACAATTTATGTGCTACTGCTACAGATTTCGTGACCTGGTGTAATTCTGGGGCCAAAATCGAGAAGAGTGGACAAATCAAGCAGTTGCAAATAAACTTATGCTGATATACATATTAAAATAAATGTAGAGACTACTCTTGTACTGTTGTACTGTGTATGCATACATATGTATATGTAGACAAAAGTTGTTGGCTTGGATTTGCTGCGGTCAATTGCACCATTTGTTGTTTGTGCGCCATAAATTGGCTTTGAATTGGTCATTTAGGGTTTGGTCATGTGAATATAGAATGGATTTGTGCCAAAAAATGTTGTTAATTTTTTTTTCAGTTTCGTTGTAAATACAAAAAATATAAGTTCTAAAATTTTTATTTTTATTATTTTTATTTGTAATAAATATTTAATAAGGAAAATGTAACGGAGTAAGATTATAGAAATTATTGTTGAGTTTTCAAATGCTTTTGAAAGTCAGAAAAAGTGTTTTTATGATTTATTAAATAATTATTTTTAAATATAATCCAAAGGACTATATGCCGAATTTGAAAAAAATACATTTGAGATCAATATAAATTATTTATTCGGTTTAAAAAAATATTATCGGAAATTCTTTGCTCTTAAACGCAATGCGAAACCAAAAGAATTTATTACTATCATTTACTATAAATGTCACAAAAACGCAATGTTCACAAAGTGACTCACAACGGATGCCGATTTCGCGACATGCATTTTTTATCGAAAATATTGCGTAACAACAACAAAAGAACAGAAATCCGTTCAGCCATGTGTACTCGCCACTAGATTGAGAATGCGAGTAAGTAATGTGTTTTGCGAGCTCAGCAAGACGCGGACGCTTTTTTTTTGTTGTAAACAATTCTTACCGATAATTAATTGCCTATTATTAAATGCATTGTCAATTGTTGATGGAAAAAATCCCAACATTTTGTGTAAAAACTTAAGAATGTGTACGCGCTACGTAAACCACATTTTTTTCGCACTAACTCAACTCGAGAATCAAAAATAAAAACTGGTGAGCTAGACAGTTTTTTGCATTACATTTGTGTATATATTTATAAGTATGTATATATGTGTATTCATATATGCGAGATCATGCATTCAGGCGTTTATTTATGATCATAGTTCTTGGCGTGTTGTCTCATTCATCAATCTCCGCGGCGCAAAGGCGTTTTGCGTATTGAAAACTTAAAATTAATGAAATCATTTTATTATATTTTACTTTTGCCACAGATATGTTTTGAAAATTTTGAAAATTTATAAATTTTAACAAAATCTGTTTCTCAGAAAATTTACCAAAAACAAGGTTAGTTTGAGATGGTCTCGGTTGTGAAAAAAAATTGTATTTTCTGAATTTTTTTCCCCTATTTATTTCATTTTTTATAGAATATCTCCATAAACAACATATTCTGAAACAACAAAGGTTGGCTAACATATAAGAAAATCTAAAATTTTGCCAAATATTAATTCCTGCTAAAGAAAAAATATTGCTAAACATAAAATATTGTTCAACATAAAATATTGCTTAAGAAAAAATAATAAACATAAAATATTCTGAACATAAAGTTTCCAAATTGAAATATTGGTAGAATAAAAATGTTCTTCTTCTTCTTCTTCTTTGGTGTATACACTGCTTACGCGATTATAGCCGCATCAACAATAACGCACCACTCGTTCCTTCTCTTTTCTGTTTGGGCCTACTTGAAAATACCAAGTGAAACCAGGTCGCTTGCCAACTGAACTTTCCAACGAAGTGGAGGTCTTCCTCTTTTTCTGCGTCCACCAGCGGGTACTCCATCGAATATTTTCAAAGCTGGAACGCTTTCATCCGCTTGGATGACATGACCTAGCCAGCGCAGCCGCTCTCTCTTGATTCGCCGAACTATATCAATGTCGTATAGCTCGTACAACTCATCGTTCCATCGTCTGCGGAACGATGCCATTGCCAACGCGTAAAGGACCAAAAATCTTTCGCAACACTTTTCACACGAAAACTCCTCATCGGATGTCGATATCATCAAGGCTACTCCACCATATGTCAGGATGGGAATGATGAGCTACTCGTAAAGTTTAGTTTTGGTTCGTAGAGTGAGAACTTTACTTTTCAGTTGCCTACTCAGTCCAAAGTAGCACCTGTTGGCAAGAGTGATTTTGCGTTGGATTTCAAGGCTGACGTTGTAGGTGTTTTTAATGCTGGTTCTTAGATAGACGAAATTATTTACGACTTCGAAGTTATGACCACGTCGCGGATGCGAAGACTGTTTATGTGATGATGGGAGATATTTTGTCTGGCCCTCGTTCACTACCAGAACCATTCGCTTAGCTTCTTTATGTAACCTGGAGAATGCAGAACTTGCGGTGCAGTTGTTATGGCCAATGATATCAATATTTTCGGCATACGCTCACAATTGCAAACTCTTGTACAGGATTGTACCTTTTCTATTTAGCTCTGCAGCTCGTATTATTTTCTCCAACATCAAATTGAAGAAATCACACGATAAAGAGTCTCCTTGTCTGAAACCTCGTTTGATATCGAACGACTCGGAGAGGCCGTTCCCAATTCTGACTGCGCTTCTGGTATTATCCAGGGGCAGGTTACATAGCCGTACGATTTTTGAGGGGATATCAAATTCAGACATAGCAGCGTAGAGGCAATTCCTTATAGCTCTGTCGAAAGCAGCTTTAAAATCGATGAAGAGGCGGTGTGTAACGATTCTTTTCTCTCGAGCCTTCTTTAAGATTTGGCGCTTGGTAAATATCTGATCAATGGTGAATTTGCCAGCTCTAAAGCCACACTGATAAGGGCCGATCAGTTTATTTACAGTGGGCTTTAATCTTTCACACAATACTCTAGATAGGACCTTATATGCGATATTAAGGAGACTTATCCCATGATATCTGGTGCAGACCGTGGGGTCTCCCTTGTTTTGGATTGGGCAGAGCACACTTAGATTCCATTCGTCAGGCATGCTTTCGTCCGACCATATTCTGCAAAGACACTGATGCATGCACCTTTTCAGTTCTTCGCAGCCGTATTTGAATAGTTCTGCCGATAAGCCATCGGCTTCCGCTGCTTTGATATTTTTTAAACGGGCGGTCGCTTTTCAAACTTCTTCATAGTCAGATAATGGAACGTTTATACCATCATCATCTACTTTCATGGCCACTGAGCAGTTTGGAGAAGTGTTCACTCCATACACGGAGCATGCTCCGGACATCTGTCTCCAGATTACCTCGTTGGTCCCTATATGAGCTTGCTCCGGTATTGAAACCTTCTGTAAGTCTCCGCATCTTTTCATAGCATTTTCGAGCATTACGCTTGTCGGCCAGCCTCTCAATCTCTTCATACTCACTCATTTCTTCCTCTTTCTTTTTTCATCTGCAAATGCGTCTCGCTTGCCTCTTCAGCTCTCGGTATCTATCCCACCCCGCACGTGTCTGCTTTTTCTTCACTGCAGTTCGACATTCATTTTCATATCAGCTGTTTTTCTGGCATTGTTGAAAACCAATTGTTTCCGAAGCAGTTATTTCATTCCACAACTCCCTTATATCGAGTGGCTGATGAATGCTCTCATAGAGCAAGTGTGAAAGACGAGTAGAAAACCTGCTGGTGGACTGCTGTGATTGCAGTTTTTCGACGTCAAATTTTGCTTGTGTTTTTTGACGGGCGTTCTTTACCGCTTAGAGGCAAGCGGCTGCTACAAGATAATGATAATTTATATTAGTAATTACTTCAGTTTTGTTAAATTGATACTCCATTTTATACACATTTAATGTTGTGCATTTACTTAAAAAATATTTATTCAATTTTAACACAACCTGCTGATTATTGCTTCGGTTTTACGTGATTTTTGTGGTAATTAAGTGCTTAATATCTGGAAACCTCTTAGTTAACTAATTAAGTGCATGTGTGAACAGCGCTTAATGATGTAACCCTGGATGATGCTGCTAATTACATAAAGTGAACAAGAATGATCTAGAAGCAAGGAAGAAAGAACGGTACAAGATCCAAAGAAATTAATCATTAATATGGAATAATATTCAAAAAATAAAATTATCGAGAAAATCCTTAAATTTGACACACCTTATTCCAGTGAATGCAATTGGAATTGAAATCTTAAACAAAATAATCATAAATTGCATAATTAAAATTTCTTCATTTTTCTGTCATCGTACATGATGATTTACAACCATTTCATTACTGAGTGAAATCACTCAATCGGAATTGTGCAAATAAATGATGACCACCAGCATGCAGTGCAGACCATAAAATAAAATTCACGCATTAATTAACACACGCCCAGTCAGTATGATGCGCGCACATTTTTTTTCGTATGCATTAAAAACGTAATTCATTTAATTTTTTTACAAAGCAAATTTTTTTTCTACAAGAGAAGAAATTTGAAGGAAAAAATGAAGCATTAAAAAGCCACAAATGCAATTGCATACCATTGCATATGCAGCGTAAATACCGCGAATGCATGTTGGCACAGGAAAAATATGCGTCTATATGTAACTATGTATTCACACATTACAACTGAGTTTTTGGCGATGCATAAAAAACGCTTGAATGGCCTGAATTAGTTACATGCTACCAACGCATTGTCGACACATTTTTTCTTGCCTTTTTTGTGTGTGTAAATTTTTCTCTTTTTGGAGCTGGAGCTGTCGTCAAGAAATGCCAAACCCTTTTTTCTTGCAATCTGATCGGCATCTGCTGGCCAGAGTTTGTTTGGCTGGTGTTGTATTCGTATGGTTGAATGGTTGTAAGCGTTTATCTTTCAGCAAGTTATGTTAATCGCTTAGACGGTTTCGCCCCTTTGGAGCCAAATATGCAGTTTTTTTGCTTTTCATGTGTGTGTGTATGTGTTAAAAAATTATTTATATGTTTCAATAATGCATTCGTTAGCAGCTATTGTTGTTGACTTCTTTTATATAGAATTTAGTAGGAACAAACTTAGTTTAATTAATATAAAAATCTTATAGGGAACCCTCCCGAAAAGTAAGTACCTTTGTCCAATATTAACAAAAGCTCCATTTACCTTAATTTTAAGCCTCTGTAAATAAATTTCTTTTTTAAATCTATTTTACTAGAATTTATTTAATATGAGTTAAAAAATTTCAGAATGGTTTATTTTGAAATATAAACATGGTTAGCCTACAACTGAGCAGATTACTTCAGGATTTCAAACCCATGCTCTTCATGGCTTGAGGCTTGGTAAGGCGTGGGAGTAAATTACAGAGGTTGGTAGTCTTGTATGTGTGACAACGGTTGTACGGTTTTCAGCAGTGTCCAGTGATGACTGAATCCAGTTCAGGTTCCTAAAAGCTGTATAGTCTATCAAAGCAAGATAATTGAGATTTGATTTGAAATTTTGCACGAAATAACTTTCCAGGTAGTTTGTGGATCAAATTGTGTATCGAGCTCGTGAAACTGGTTCCTTATCAGACAAAAATATTCGCGTACATGCTCACTAGGTGTTGCTGCAGCTTAAAGTGTGCTGGAACAGCTATCAACATCATCTCGACACCGTTCGCAGAGAATAAACATTTCGCGCAGTTCTTAGCGCGGTATGAAGGGTTATAAAGTTCAACTGGACCAAGATCTGAAGCCTCATGACCAAACGATGCGATTTAGCGTTGCTCAATAAGAAAGAAAGCTCGTTTTGCAGAAGACGTTTTTACAGTAAAATCATTTTTGAGACTCAGAAAACCCACACGTAAACATGGAACAGCTAATGCCTCCTGAACAATAGATTGTTTGGTGGGTGTGGCATGTGGACCTACGTGCCAATTTGACCATGTTCTGTGATGAGACGTTACGTTAATTATTTCTTTATACTTTTTCCCAAAAAGTAAGTACTTTTCATTAGCGTCAGGAGGGTATCTAGCTCATCTGGAATCAACTATTGAACTCTAAGATTTGGAGGATATAGTCTGACTTACTTAAAGGTTTTGGTTCAGTATATCTCTATGTTCACATCGTTTTTTGTGCCATCACCTCATTTTCATAAGTCCAATAGTGCTTTTCAAATGCTGATGACGAAACAGGTGCTCCATAAGTTAGAATTAGTGTCACTATATTCGGTTTTAGTTCATAGATATTGCTAAGTATTCTGTTGAAAGTGTTTTATTCCACTTAACGAGTAGGCAATATATGTAGAAAATATGAGGAGCTTCAACATGAGCAATAAAATGTAAAAATCTTCAAATATAAAACCGATAAGCTGGGAAAGAAATATGCAGAAATACAATCCCTTCACAAATTCTGAGTTTTTAAATAATCCCAAAAACAGAATTCTGAAAATCCAGTTCCCAACTTATTATTCAAAGATATAAAAGTGTATGAATCTTTACTTGATACTTAGTAACTCGATATTCGATAATTTTTACCACATTTTTCTATTCGGTTTATCTATTATAAAAGGTTATCAAGTTAGTGGTTTTGAAAGAGCAGGGCTGTATTTTGACACACCAAATAATAATGGTAATAAATTAAGCGTTACAACAAAAAATTACATGACAGACGTTGGCTCAGTGGCAGCCTACTTAGTGATAGCCCACTCGCCTGCGATGTCAGGATCCGTTGATTCGATCCCTGGCAAAAGAAGTCTGATGAGGAGATTTTATATGATCTCCGAAACAGCTGCCACTTCTACTATTTTTCTCCATTGTATAACAAAAATATTCAATTCAAAATTCTAACGAATGGGCATTTTGAACAAAGCTCATTTACTTCTAACCAAACATGTTTTGTTTCAGTTAAAACTCAGGCATTTGTGAGTATGGATCGCTTGATAACCATTAAACTTGTTGAAACCTGTTACAATAATGAGGAGAGAGTCGATTATGGTGCACATAATAGCCAACTACTCAAGCAATTGGTAAAATTTTAAAGTAACTTGAAGAGACTGGATTAGTTACAGATATTGCCAGGCCTATGCATTATCGTTTTGCTTGTTCCACCTCAAATATCGCTGCTGTAAGTCAAAGTGTAGCCGAAGACCCAAATTTGTCTATTTCTCGACATTCTCAAGAGCTGGGACTCTCTTACGTCACATTATGACATATTTTGCCTTTGTACTTACACCTGACCATTCACAACGCCTTAGTTACGTCGATTGGGTGTTTGAACAACAAGCAGTCGACCTCAATTTTTCCAAAAAAATTTCTTCACCGACGAGTCACGTTCCCCACCCGGTGGATACGTAAATAAGCAAAATTTTTGTATTTGGGGCTCCGAGAATCCTCAAATAATTAAAAAGAGACCATTACATCCAAAAACAAACTTACTTTCTGGCACGCTCTTTGGTCGGGAGGTGTGATTGGATCTTACTTATTTGAAAACGATAACAGCGAGACTGTCACTATCCATTCATAGCTTTATGGTCCTCTGATAACTGACTGTGCTTGGCCTCCAATTGAAGAATACGACTTGGACAATGTATGATTCCAAGAAGATAGTGCCACATGTCACACAGCTTGAGTGAATATGGCTTTATGGGGAGAGAAATTTCCCGATCACTTAATCCCTCGTCTTGGCGGCGTCAATTGGCCACCGAGATCGTGCGATTCGACACAGTTGGACTTTTTTTGTGGGACTGCACGTAAGCCCTGTTTACGCTGATAAAATTTTAACTCTTGAGCACATGAAAATCAACGTTTGTCAACAATGGCAAGCAGGCAGTCATGTAATTTTTTTAGTCTCTTTTTCTTGGTTACATCACTTAAATATTCACAAATTTCGGAAAACAAAGAACAACAACATATTGTAAAAAATAGCATGAAGACGTTTGCAAAAAAAAAATTACTGGCTGAAAAAATATAAGAAGTGTAGCATGGAGTAGACTCCTTTAAAGATAGCTTTACGCTCACTCCAAATTTCACTGAAGCCTGACATCGAGAGCCCAGGAATAAAATATCTACAAAGTTCTGTAATAAATGATTGGAAATTTTTGATTCAAAATAACTTTAGTAATGCACTTGGTTTTGCAAAATTTAGTCGGGAACAGCCATAACCACTAGAAAACTAAATAAATTTGAAATGTGGAAGAATTGTCTCTTTCTAAAAATATTTTTGAACGCTACAATAATTTTGAAGGTTCAGTTGAGTTAGATCTGAAATAAATACGAAGGAAACGGTTGCTTAGCGATAGGTCTTGACATTTAGTGCTCGATCTACCACAGATTTTACTGCTAGTAGTAGTTCTCAAAGTCGCTCTGAAGGGCTCGTTGACCCAACGTCAACACCTTCTAACGTTCAAAAACAAATAATGTTGAAGCACGCACCAATATAACTGTTATAGCAATAAATATATGAAAAAACTAATTTGACTTGATTAAAGAAAGTCTTTTAAAATACAAGTTATCAATTGAATTTCTCGGGTTAGTATGATTAGATGGCACATCGTTTTTTAACATCACTTTTTCATTCACTCTATGTTTTTACTATCGCACATATGCAAATTTGTATGCACTGCTGTATTGTGACACATACAATGCCTTAAAACTGCACTCTCATCATGTGTGTCCGTCAGTTCCGCCGACAGCTACTCATTGTGGCAATAAACACTTAAACTCTCAACATTTCTTCGATTTACAAACTATTAAAATTACAAAAATATCCCGTATTCCTGCATGCATACAAATCTACAAGCAACTCGCTCATAAAATATTCGCCTCATTTGTATAGTAGCAAATGAGGAAAGAAGTAACAAGTCTTTCGCCTATAATAATCAACAGTAATAAAAAAGAAGAAACATTAAAAATGGGTTACAAACACACAATGACATACAAGCTTAAGGCTTTCCTGTACACTAACCATGTTAAATGAAGTTATGTGTATGTTTGTATGTTTACTATCATTTTAATGTGTGTTCATCTGATCATCAACAGCGAAGAGGTGCTTCAAGCATCTATTGATGGCCATATTTTCTTCTGGTTTCTGGTGTTGAACAATTTATTTAATGTCGCTTGGCATTCCACTTGCCAAACGACTTTTTATTCATTCATTCGCTCATTCGTTTCTTCATTTGTCCAATTGTCCTTTTTATTTTTTCATTTTTACATTTTTAACCAATTTTGAAATTGTGTTACTGCTATGTACGCCGTCTAAACTTAGTGCCGGCTTTTACTTGTTGCGCTTCCGATTTCTCTTCTGCCTATTAAATGCTCGTATTGTGTAATAGATGATCATTTATTAGTTGTTTTTGTGTTTAGTTTGCTTTTAAAAAAGCGACTTTCAGCTGCGGACTCTTAAATAATTTACTGTTTGTCGAATTTGGCGGTGATTGTCTCGCTTTTGTAGTTTTGGTGATTTCAATTGGTAATACAGTAGCTGCATTGTATATACTTGTATATATAAGGAGGGAGTAAAGAGAATAAACTATTTATTAGCCCACTAAATGGACGTACAGTGAATTTCTTTACAATTTTTATTTTATTTGATTTTACTTTATTTTATTTTGTTTTGATTTTTTATTTTATTTTAATTTAATTTTGTTCCATTTATTTATTTTTTATTGTATTTTATATTCTTGTTTATCATAGTTCATTTTGTTTTATGTGATCTTGATGTTTAATTTAATTTAATTTAATTTAATTTAATTTATATTATTTTATTTTATTTTAATTATTTTAATTTTATTTTTTCCATTTAATTTTTTTAAATTCAATTTAATTTTATTTTTTTAATTAAATTTTTTTATATCAATTTTTTTTGTTACTTCAATTCATTTCACTAAATTTTTTTTAATTTAATTTAATATTTTTATTTTATTTTGGTTAATTTTTTTTTGATTTTGTTTCACTTAATCTTGGCTCATCCATGGAGCGAAAGTAGCAAATGTGTTTTGGATGGCTACTATCTGGCGCCTGTTAATATTATCGTTTTTTTATAATTGAATAAAGTGCAATGAAATTTTAAACCACGTATATTTATTGTTTTTTTTTTCATTTGTTTTTTGTTTTTAATTAGTAAATAAGTAGACACAGGGATCTTGGTGGTTGGACGTCTATAAGATTTGCGTATCGCGAAGAGGGCGGCATGTTTAGGCCAGCCGCCTAAATATTTTCATATATGCCGACCACCCTAATGGTTAACATAAGTACGCTATCGAGCTGTTAACTTTCGTCAAGAAAACAGTTCAATAGCCAAACGGGTCCTATACATTTTCAATTCGTGCCAGCCGCCAAGTGACCAACATTCCAGGTAATAATTAACCACATTTTATTGTAAATAAAAATTTTATTATAAATAAAGAAGTGTGAATTGATACTAATTCACTTGTCTTTTTTTTCTAATTCTTTCACTCATCTTCGGTGCGAATGTACAACAATACATGACAAAAATATACTCGTGGCTTGAAAGTCAGGGAAAGACGAGGGGCAACCGCAATTAGAAAAATTTATACGATCCTGGACTCGAACCCAGGCCTTCCGAATTGTAGTACGCAATGCTAACCACTCGACTATTACGGCCGCCTGATATTAGTAATTTAATTTAATTAATTTCTATTTTTATTTTAATTTTAATTTGGTTATTTTAATTTTTTTTGTATTTGATTTTAATTTTATTCCTTTACTTTGTTTTATTTAGTATTCTATTTTTATTTTATTTTAGTTTCTATTTTATTTATGTAATTTGAATTTATTATTATTTTTCTTTATTTTAGTAAAATTTTTGTTTTTTATTGTTTTTGTTTAATTTGAATTTTTTATATTATTTTGTTTTATTTAATTTTTTATTTTATTATATTTTTCTTCGTTTTATTTTATTTTATTTTATTCTAATTATTTTAATTTTGTTTTATTCCGTTTCATTTTTTTTAATTCAATTATATTTAATTTTTTAATTTAATTTTTTGTATAAATATTGTTTTTTGTTATTTCATTTCATTTTCGTAATTTTTTATGGTTTTTTTTCATTTGATTTAATTTAATTTAATATTTTTTATTTTATTTTGGTTCATTTTCTTTGATTTTATTTTAATTTTAATATAATTTATTTTATTTTGCTTTATTACACTTTATTTATTTATTTCTTATTTTATTCAAGATTTTTGTTTTATCCTAGCTTATTTTATTTAATATGATTTAGGTGCTTATTGCAGAACGATATTAGTAATTCAATGTAATTAATTTTGTTTTATTTATATACAAGTAGTTTAATTGTTTTTACTTTTTTTTGTGTTTAATTAAAATTTTTTTATTTCCCTATCTTATTTGAATTTTTTTCTTTTATTTCTTCTTATATTTTAAATTTATTTCATTTAGTTTTATGTTATTTTATCAAAATTTTTTTTGTATTTAATTTTAATTTTTTATTTTACTTTAATTTAATTTAATTTAATATAATATAATTTTTATTTAATTTTTTAGTGCATTTATTTTTCTTAAATTAAATTAAACTAAATTTTTAATTTAATTTTTTTATAAATGTTTTTTTTTATGTTGTTAAATTTGACTTTAAAATTTTAATTTTTTTGGTTTATTTAACTTGATCTTATTTCAATTAATATAATTTATTTTAATTTTATTTCATTTTGTTTGTTTATATTTTATTTATTTGTGTTTTATTGTATTTAAAATTTTTTTTTATCTTAGTGCATTTTATTTATGTGATTTAATTGTTTATATACAGTCTGATATTAGTGTTTCAATTAAATTTTTTGTTTGTTTAATTTTTATTTTATTTCCTTTCATTTTTTGTATTTAATTTAATTTTATTCATATTATTTTTTTTCATTTAGTTTCATAAATTTTTTTTTAAATTTAATTTAATTTAATTTTTTTATTTAATTTTTATTATAATCTTTTCATATCTTTTAATTTAAATTAAATTTTTTATTTTTATTTTGTTTCATTTAATTTTTAATATATATTTTTTCAAATTAGTTTAATTTAATTTAATTTTTTTAATTTAATTTAATTTTATTTTTAATTTAATATAATTTTTTTTAATTTTATTTGATTTCTCTTCATTTTTTGTATTAAATTTCAATTTTATTATTATAGTTTTTTTTAGTTATATAATATATTTATATATTTTATTTTATTTTACTTATTTATTTAGCTTTTTACTTATTATATATTTAAGCATAAATACATGTTTGTACTGGCCTTTTCAAAGTGTATGTTTATTAGTTGCAACATTAGTACTTACTTATATATATATATTTGTATAAAGTATATTAGAATACTCTTAATGCATTTAGGCTTCCCCATGAGCTGTGTTTAAAACTAGCTACGTCTATTTTTTAGCGTTTTTTGTTGCTGTTCTCTACTCTTCCGCTTGACTAGTCAAACCGCTCGAGTGGAATTATTTTGGCTTTGATTTTCATTCAATGGATTGACATGCAATATTTTCAATTCATACTTAGTACATATGTACTCGTATTTATATGCCCCACAGTTGTTCAATTGCTCCGGTCATACCTACTTGTATACAAGATATATATACTCGTACATAGGAGTATATGTTTATTGTTCTTTTGGCTATTGGGCCATTTTTTCCGGTTAGTTTGGCTAGTATTTGGCCTTTGTAGTCGTTTTTGTATTGATTTTTTTCACACTGGTTTGACGTAAATTTTTTCTCTCCATGCACATATAAACACTAATTCACTTAGTACTAACTGTCTATGTACAGACATATGTATAAGTACATATGTAGCGCTACTTTTGCCACTAACAGCAGGGTTTATTGTGGGAATATGACATGGCAACTTGTTGTTGTTGTTTGTATGCCTGTGTCTGTCTATAATGTAGCGGCGAGGAAATTGCAACATTTAACAATTTCCGTTCGACAAGTTGTGGTATAACGTTATGTGAAATATATTTATATGAATGCATGTGTATGCAAATATCTAAAATTATAATTATTTAATGAAAACATAAACAGGCAAAAATGTAAAATTTATGCTGACAGATCATTTAATTGATTTAAGATATTAAAATTATTAAAATAAATTTCGTTAAATTTCTAAATAAGAAACCAAATATGCTTTTTCTGCCAGTCTTTTGACCTTTTTTTAAGAATTTTTTTTTTTAATTTTTATGGAATTATGTCGGCTAATATTAAAAGTCGCGCCAATCGCTGGCCAAGTTTTTCCCACATAATTCGCAAACATTTCACACTGCTGGAATTGTGAAGCTCCCAAAAAATGGCAAAAAAAACCTAGACAATAATGGTCAATAAGTACTTGATAATGATTAGAAATATATAAAGTTAAATTGTGGAGATTTTGCCTATATCTTTTGGATAAAAAAAAAACAAAAATCGCAAAACTCTGTGCCCTTTGAAGTTGTATTTCCCTTTTTTTCTATATATTTATTTAAAATAAAACTAACGAGGGTTTAAAGGGATTAATTTTTCGTAATTTCAAATTCAACCGAAATTTCAAATTAATTTAGTGAAGCCATTGAAAGCAGATGATTTGGAAACATGTCGGCCAACAAGGTCATGCCCACAGTTATTTGATATGCACTATATATATATATGATATTCTTGATGGATTACCTTGGAAAGGGTAATACGTTCACCGATGAATATTATTTAGAGCTTTTTATTCGGTATTGATTTGAAGCAGAAACGACCGCATTTGTCGAAGAAGAAGTGCTGATCCATCAGGACAATGCATGGCTGCACATGTGTGTGGTTACGATGGTAAAAATTCATAAATTGGGCTACGAACTGCTTCCTCATCCAGCTTATTCTCCAGCTCTAGCCCCCTGTGACTATTCTTTGATTCCAAGTTTAAAGAAATCCCCGGGAGATAAGAAAAAGCTCATCACAGAAACAAACACCTATTTGAGAGCCGTGAAAAAACATATTAGTCCGAAGGAATACAAAAATTTTAAAAACGCTAGACTTGTGAAACGCTTGTATAGAGCTAAAGCAGAATATGTTGACAAATAAGTGATTATTTGTCGAATTTTTTTTTGTTTTATTCGAAAAATCCCCTGCTTATCAAAACACTTTATAAGGCAATTAAATATTCATTGTTTTTGAACTTGATTTTTTGCCAAAATTTTTTTTTAGATTTAAAGAAAAAGAATAATAACTAATATTTAAAATTTTTAAGTTATTTTATTTTTATATTTTTAATTTTGATTATAATTATTTAAATATAGTTTTTTAATAATAATAATTAACTCTGAATTTTCCTCTGTATTCTCAAAATTTTAATTTTACTTGTGGCATATACTTAGAAAATATCATGCAAATGGAAAAAATACATATCGAGGTAATAATAGGAAACTCTAGAATTTTCGGAAAATTGATTTTTTTTCTTTCGAATTATACATTATGGTCTCAAAAATGTTATCCCGAAAGATTATGATAGATAAACATTTCTAAATCCCCATTTTCGTTCTCTAGTTGAAGCGTCTGTATCAGTCAGTAAACGCGTTTATCTCAAAACTGCATTGTTAGCCGGAAACATAACTCAAACAATTTACAATCGATTCATTTGAAATTTTGACAGCATCTTCAGAAATACATTATCTACAGAAGTACGTAGAACTTTTTTTTTTATTTCGCTTAGTTACTTTTTTATTAACACATTTCGAACAATTTTTTAAGCCAAATTGTTACTTTTTCCTTTAGAGACCCGCCATTTTGTCAAAAATGCATATAATGAAAAAATCCTACGCACATCTGTAGATATTTCTATTTACAAGCGGAAACCGTTCAACAACTTATTAAAATAAAAAAATTGCAGGAGCTGTGTGTCCGGCCGTGGTTCCCGAAAAGATGGAGACATAGAACGCTGTATAGCCACCATTTTCAAATTAATTTCGCTTATGAGCAGTTATTTATATGTATAATAAATGCCAGATTTATTAAATAGTTTTCCCGAAAAAAAAAAAATTTCAAAAAAGGCCTATTTTGTGACACTCTAGAGTAACCCCTTAATTTAAAACAAAGAACAAGGGCTGCTTTCGGCCATGCTGAAGTCTTTATACCTTTAATGAACATATCAAATTTTTTGAAAATTGTAGAATTCGATTTTAATAATTTTCAATGTCCATATTAACTTGAATTCACGTCTGTAGTATACCATATTTCACGCTCTTAAATATTTTTTGACAGTTTCATTGCACGAAACCTTTAAAAAAAAGCAGTTATATGTGCTATAGTGGTCCGATCCAGCCAGTATCGAGAAATGCACTTATAAATATACCAACGCATCTGCTTAAGATGTTTGGTTAAAATATCTCAAGAACTAAGTGACTAGCTAACGTTCAAGCAGACGAACGGACAGTGTGAAATGGCTAAATCAACTCAGCTCGTCATTCTGATGCGATCGGTATAAGTTTTGGTCTCATATTTCCCTTCTGGTACTTACATACTTCAAAACAAAGATAATATACCATTTTCTGACAAGAATGGTTTACAAATATTCATAAGTAACTTTCTGGGTTGCTATTAACAATTTTAATGAAAACATCTTGCGGACGTTAATTGCTTTATAAATTTAAGTACGAGTACATGGAGAGTTCTATATGGTGTGCACATACATAATAGTCACTTATATAAACTTCGACTGATACTTCTTTGCCCCTTAAACTTTCAGTAAACATTCTGGCATGCATATGAAGAGCTAAGAAGGTTGGGAAAAATAACGGTTGATTAAAAAGTTTATTTGAATACATATGTATGTATATCTAATTATGAGTACAATATATTGTACTAATTGAAATGTTAAAACTTTTTGATGAAAGCGCAGAAAACGCTGTTAGTTTTATTTAAGATTTATGCGCTGCACCCATGAGAAGTACACTTTCCATGACTATTTTATAGTGTAATAAAATTAATTAAAAATTAGGTATTAGTACTGTCTCTTAATTTTACTTTCTTTGCACACTTACTTGTCTCATTGAACCAACAAATGGGTTTGTTTGTTTACATCAAAAGTAATAACTTTAATGAGACGTACGTTAACGTGTAGAATTGACGTCTTAATATGTGAGTGATTGACGCTTGGTGAGATGAGTTTCTCCTCAAAATGTTGGTGTGTGTCTTGATATTGTTCTAAAAAAATAGAGTGACCTGCTTGTTTTATTTTTATGAGGAGCTTTACTTTCATTGCTGCAATATCATCGTAGAGTTTGACATTCCCCACCGAGAGGTGACCGCAATTAGAAAAATTTTTTTCGAAATCAAAATTCTATATTTTGGAATGTTGATATGTTCAAGCTTCGAAACCATGCTTCTCTAAATGATAGTAAATACTGTTGGGCTATTTCGATCGACGACCGAAGCTAATATTTTCACCTCACATTTAACTTGACCAGTTTAGTTGCCAATGCCAAAATATTTCCAAATTTTAACTATTTTTTTTTTTAAATTATAAAGTAAATTTGAAAAAAAAAATGCACTATTATTTGTGAATATGATGTATATCTATTGTAATAAGCAAATTTCCATATGAATTGTACTCAATCAATCTATAAAAATTTATCTAGTTAGAAGGTGTACAGTTCTAACCACGGAATAAACTGCACACGGCGAAAGTTCTAATATTGGCTTTCATCAGTAGGATCAATAGACGCTGGTGGGATGTAATCACATGTAATATAATCAAAATATATGTTTTGAACACCTGCAAAGGTGAGATAAACCCTCTTCACCAGCTATGTTGGGTATAACACCATGTCAATAGACTTAAGTGCGGCTTGTTAGCATGCCAGAAACGAGCAACCTTAGCAACTAATTAACTAAGCTCGAAATACGAGTAGTAGGTTATATCATTCATAGCGACCATAAAATTTCTTCAAGGCATATAGTTTAAGAGATAGTTCAAGAAAACTCCAGAATTTTAGTGAAGAAAATCTTCGCAAACAGACCAAACTCTATCCACAGAATGCTAGGCAGAATCAGTAAGCACGAACATTTTGAATATTAGTTAGAAGAAAGAACAACCGAAGCTGCACACTCAGAAATTCTCAAGATTAGGCAGCTATTCTGGAATTGTGTTGATAAATTCTTGGCTGGCGCCTAGTGCAGATCGAGCTTAAGGGGGATGAATTTTAGGTAATCTTTGGAGCTCCGTGAAAAGAAAGCAATCTATATTTTTAGTATCCATCTTTTTATAAGTTATTTATTGACTTGAGAAAAATACAAAAAAAAACATTGAAAACAAAAATATTTTAATTCAACGAATTAAAATTAGATGAAGGGGGGGTCTTGACAAATTTTTACGTGACCATACCCACGATTTCAGCCTTTCTAGCGATCTGAGCAAAAAAGGTTAGTAATCTAGAGAATGTCGCAATGTCTGGAACTACGGAAAAGTCGAAAAAAAATTCACCAAATTGCTCTCTGTTTGAAAAAAAAAAAATTTTATTTAACCTTTTTTTACTTCGAATTTTTGAAAAATACTATAAATTTAAATTTACGGATGAGCGTAGTTCCATACATGAATAAGTCTACAAAGATTACTTTCCAAAAATTTCAAGTCAATCGGTCCAGTAGAACTAGAGAAATCGCGGGTATCGTTTTGAAAAAGACAGTTTCGAGAAAAACGCGTTTAAAGTTTCGCGTAAAGGCCAAGTCGGCTTGGATGCCACGTCGGAAAAATACCCGTATCTCCGAAAATAATTTGAATTTTGAAAAATTCTAACAGACATATTTTTAAATAGTTAAACTTTAAAAATATGCAAAAAATCGAAATTTCAAAAATTCTGGACTAGAATACCCCCTGAAACAGAAAAAAATTAAATTTCGTAATGTCAAGACACTATTTACATATTTCGTTTCGTTTTCCATTTTTTTTTTAATTTACCGTTAACTATGCTTTTCAAACACAGTTACAAAATGCTAAATTGCGTAGAAAACTAAGGTAGGTATGAATCAAACAGCTGAGTTGGTTGTAAGAAGAAGATTTGCGAACAGGCAAAACCTCTTATCATTCGTTGAATTAACAAAAATATCACCATGAAAACTGGCTAAAGAGCTGAAAAATGAATGTGACTTAGTTGTGTCGCATGCAACAGTACACCAGATTATTTCCTTCATCCAAAAACCTGTGCTTTCATTCATAACTGTGGAAAAGTGCTTTATTTCTGCCGTCAGAGAGTATTAGAACGAAATGGTACGTTTTGGCATGAATAAATCCATTTTTTAATTTTTATAGAAATAAAATTCCGGCAAACCGATAAACGCAAAGTAAAAACAATTTACCGAGAAATTAGATAAGTGGGCGGAACTAATTGTGGATTGGCTCCAGTATCAAGTTCGTTTCTTAAGTCTTTTGTATACAAAATATTTCAGTTTTTATATGAAAACATTGACTTATGTCGAAATAATATGACTAAATGAACTTAAGCTTATTAAATTTGTAGTGGATTATCCATTTTGCGGTTTCCAAAATAAACGTAAATAAAATGCATTTAAAATAATTTTTTCCATGAAACTCCTTTTTTATTATAAAGTTATGAACCTTGGCATTATATGCGATACACTACATCATTCAAATGACTACCTCGTGAATTTTGCAAACTTCGATCTGTTTAAGGTAATTTTCGACCCATTTCATTTTTCAGTCATAACTTGACGAATGTTGGTTTTCAAGTGCTCAAGAGTTAAAGGTTATCCGCATAAATACGGTTTCTTGCGTAGACCCGCAAAAAAAAACGTTGTTAAATCGCACAATATAGGTTGGCCACATTCGCTCCTGTTGTGGTATGTGGCACCATCTTGTTGGAATCACATATTGTTCAAGTCGTGTTCTTCAATTCAATGGAGAAAATTTTGTTGGAAAAATCGCGATCTAATGCTTGTTCGTCAAGCTCCTAATCGACGTAACTACGGCATTCTAAATGTTTATCTGACTTCAGTTGTTGTATGAGCTCGACTTAATATGGATGTAGGTGTAAGTCCAAGTGCAAAATATGCCATAATGTGCCGTAGGAAAGTCTCAGCTTCTGAGAACGTCGAGAAATAGACACATTCTGGTCTTCGGCAACGCTTTCACCTACAGCGGCGTTATTTGAGGTGGAATAAGCAAAACGATGATGTACAGGTCTTACAATATCTACAACCGATCCATCCAGTCTCTGAACATTTCTTTGTGTGCACCATAACCTCCTGTTAAAGCAGGAAATGTTTAAATTGCAATTTTTTGTTGTTGATTCCAACAGTTTTAACGCATTGTGCGGTTGTTAAGCATTCCATTATCATAAATGGCTGAATTTTAGTTAAAAATAAACATTTTTGGTTTGACAGTTAAGT
Organism: Neoceratitis asiatica; assembly: GCA_030068015.2. Classification (NCBI taxonomy): domain Eukaryota; kingdom Metazoa; phylum Arthropoda; class Insecta; order Diptera; family Tephritidae; genus Neoceratitis; species Neoceratitis asiatica. Next base: position 34,257,835 of record CM061525.1, on the reverse strand, counting down.
GTAACAGATGGCAAAATACTGCAATGCACTGCACTTTCGAAGGCACCAAATGCATTACCCTTTATATAATTAAATACATTAGCCACACAATTACCCTGCTACGCAATTAATTTCAAGTGGGCGCAAAATAAAATAAAATAAAATAAAAATAAATAAATAAAAACGTCAGTTGCTCATCGTTTATTTTTTATTTTCAAATAATTTTTTATTCACTTATATTGTTGTCTTTAATAAACAAACGTCAGCAATGCAATCAACACCATTTTAATTGCTTCAGTCAGTCTGACAATGAGGCAGACACGGTAAATAATGCAAAGCCGCCAAGACTGTCAGCGCGCCCAACACCCCAAATATCGCACAATACAGTCACGGAACTATATATATACATACCATACATATACTTATATATGTATGTAACTACATGAACACGAGCGTTGTACATTGCAACTGAGTGCGCGCATAGGCGGAAAGTCGAAAAAGGCGTTGATGATGCCTGTCTAGTGTTACATTTGCAATTTTAATTGAAAATCATTGTAAGACGATTGATCGGCAACAGAACGTGAGCGCTTTTTCCAATTAAATATTATATCTTAGCGAAAGTAACTAGAATGAACCTACTGGTACGTAATCTCTGGGGCTGTGAGATGGATCGTGAAATAATTTTTACTTAAAAGGCAGTACACGCATTCTCGATTGTACTTATAGTTGTTGTTTGTTGTTGTTGTTTTGTTTTGTGCTAAGTTGTACAGTAAACTGCTGCTTAAAGTTTTTGTGCTCAACTATCGCTCGCCGAACGTGATGACGCCAACGACAATTATAGAATGTTTTGTTCTTATTACTGGCTGTAATCCATTGATGATGATAAATAAGTGAATTTAGTGTGTAGTTTGCAGGAGGGAGTGCGTTGATTGATTACCCGTGTGTATGCCATTTATTCTGAATGTGTTGACATTTTGTTGGCTTGGACCGCCCTAATGTGACTGGGTGGCAGTGAGATGTTTTTAATTGATTAAAAATAATGATTGCCCACCAGACTCGTTACTCGTGCGTATCCGGTATTTGCTGATTTGATTTTCGCTGACAATTTGTGAAGAGTTACAAATGAAAATGATCTAACTACATAATCTCATGCATCGAGATAACAAGTAGTCTGTGTTTCTTTCAATTTAAAAATATTTTAAATTCTATATTAAAGTTTTTTTGCAGTAATAACAAGAAAAAAGGGCTCTCTTCAGCCTTGCCGAAGCCTTTATGCCTTTCTTGTTAAATATATTAAAAATTGTAAAATTTGATTTCGATAATTTTCAGTGTCGATGTGCAATTAATTATATATATCTGGAATACCAAATTTTATGCTCTTAGATGTTTTTTTTATGGATTTATGGGCCAAAATTTCAAATACGAAAAATACGTCCAATATATGTTTGTTAGAATGGTCTGATCTGGCCGGTTCCCACAAATGTACCAATGCATTTGCCTAACAATTTTGGTTGAAAGACCTCAAAAACTGACATGAGGTTTAATTTATTGAGCAGATTTATTAAAAAATTTTGAATTTTCCATTTTAATTCGATCTAGCCAATATTTCCGATACAGTGTCTTTAGTTGGCAAGAAGCTTAGTTGGCAGAGAAGCTTAGTATCTTCTAAGCCGCCTTAAAAAAACTGATGGATTAACGTTAACGTTAACGTTAGCACTATTTCTTGCGGCGACTACTTTGAAGGGGACAAAATATACATTTATGGAACTCTTTGAAATGAAGCCAAGTCCTTCACCATCTGATCTTTCTGCCGGAGTGGAGTTCTTCCTCGACTTCCATCAGTGCATACTCTATCGAAATCTATCAGAGCTGAAGTGTTGTCGCTCATACGGAGTCATCTTTCCATCATTTGCTGTATTCACCGTCGTTCATACGGAGAGGACCATAAGTCGTCCGCAAAACTTTCTCTCGAAGACTCCCAAAGCCAACACATCGGATGTTGCCAATTCCCATGTTCCTGCATCACATATTATAAGATGCTAATGATGAATGACTTGTGGAGTTTGGTCTCTATTCGTCAAGGGGTCAGTTTACTTTTCAATTGCCTACTCAGTCCAAAGTAGTACCAGCTGACATTATTTTTGGAGTTTATCTTGGTTCCGAGATAGATAAAATCGTCGACAAGTTCAAATTAATGACTATCAAGAAAGAAGTGGGGGCCATGACGCGAATGTGCTGCCTGCTTGTTTCATGACAGAAGATATTTCATCTTGTCCTCATTCACTACCAGACCTATTCTCATCACTTCCAGTTTGAAAAAGGCATAACTAACACCGAGGTTATTGAGTGCAATGATACCAAATCATTGCCAGACACTAGCAGTTGTACGCTCTTACTGAAAATGGTATGATCTCGTTTTCTGGCGGCCGCAAAAATCCGAGTGATTACCAGTGCGTAATGCCATTCGGAAGGCCAGGGTTGGAGTCCGACAAACATCCAAAAATTATAGAATATTAATTTTTCTAACAGCGGTTGCCCCTCGGTGGGGTTAATCAAGCCCTCAGAGTATATTTCTGACATGAAATAAATAGAACCTCATAAAAATCCATCGGCCGGAGGACGGAGACGGCTTTGAATAATTCATAGGTTCATCTGTTTATTGGAAAAACATCAAGGTGCACTAACAGGAAGAGGAAGGAGTTCGGGTGAAAATGGCGCCAGCGGTTATCTCTATTTAGCTTTGCTGTTCTTATTATTTTCTTCATAAATAGGTTGAATAACTCACATGAAAGATAGTTTACCGAACAACTCGGAGAGATCCATTCTATTATTGAAGAAGTTTTTGATCTTGTTTAGAGGCAATTTACAGGCCATATAAGTTTTGTGAGGTTACGAAATTCACAGGCGTAGAGGCATCTCCTTTTACGTGCTATTGAAGGTAGCTTTAAAATCAACAAAGAGGTCGATTCTTTTCTCACGGGTTTTGTCCAAATTTTGGTGCATGGTGATATTGTAGATTTGCCAGATCTAAAGTCACACTCATAAGGTTGCCAGTTAGCTTAAGTCTTTTACACAGTTCGCTCAATAGGACCTTGAATGCGATCAGCAGGTCATAAAAGCGATTTCGAGTCTTTCGACGGATTTCGTGACGGTCGACTCGCCTCTTTCTGTTATACCTAAGCAAGCTAAGCTAAGTGTTTCTTATATTAGAAAAGGGGTTCCGAAGGCATCATAATATTATTCGAAGAAATCAAAATACTATTGTGCAGCTAGAAACGTATATTAGAGTGGAGTTTCTGATTATTCCTTGCTGTACTAGTGCATTTTTTTGTAAATTTTTGGAATATTTTCGTAAAGTTATTGCTAAAATCTCTAAAAAAATATTTGATTCTGTATTCATCCGGTGAAACAAGTAAATGCGATTTCAATATAAAAATATTGAATATAAAAAAAATTATAAATTTATGGTGGAGGGTAGATTTTCTATTTAATTACTTACTGAAGTTTATCATCTGAGATGACTAGTCTACATATGGAAATGGGCTTTTCAAAATCAGAAGCAATGCTGTTATGATAATGCATACAGAATTATTTACATAAATGAATAATAATAAACCGGTTCGAAATTGATTTGTGGTTTTCCAAAGCAAAAAATAAATGAAATGGAAAATCCATGGTGTAATCGTCATTAACTGTGTACAGTACATACATATCTATATATATATATATATGTATGTCACTTTTAATTATAAATACACACAAAAATTTCTTAAACATTACACATATGTACTTGGACTGCCGTTCGACGGACAATATTCAGTAGTCAAATGCATTTGGATGCTCGTCGCTACGGATGTAGGAAATTGCAAATGACACATTTCCACATTTTTTTCCAGCAAAATACTTGAAGTTAGGCAAAGAGAATGCAAGAATGTTCAGACATATGCATCTTTGTATGCTGTCGTACATGCATTCATGTGCATAAATGTTTTTCGAATTTGTGTCTGGCAAATGGTTTTTTGCAGTAAATGTTTTTGTCAGCTTTTACTTACTTAGTAATTATAATGCATTTTGCAGTTGCAATTTCTGTCCGCAGCAATTACGAATTTTCCAACGCTAAGATTTTTGACGCCATCGCAAATTTGCGTCGCGCCTGACAAATTACATTTATTTTCTGTTGCCATGCATTGTAAAGCAATTTTTTTCTAATTTTACATACGCTAAAAACTAAAAGTATCTAAATATATTTTTCTATGAGTACAAATTTTTTAATATTATTTAGGTTGTCCTTACAGTTTATATCTGAATTCAAACCAGATATTCTGAAGGCAAAAAAAATTAATTTGTTTTTTATCAAAGAGACTGGCGAAAAAATATAATTTTTAATGATAACTTTAACGTATTTGAGCTGCAGATCGATCATTTATTTTACAAAACTTTTTTTTGAGTAATTTCGATATATTGGATGTACAAATTTATTCGGTCCGTTGTCAAAAGATGGCTCCACCTGCAAGTTTTGGTCAATCTTGGAAGCGATTACCTTGAAAAGGTTTCTGTGTCTGACAGCAGCAGTGTTTTTTTTTGGCACTTCGAATTGTCCGGATTTGTGTTAAATAAAAAGCATTTGCGGAAATTGGAAGAAAAGTGCAGTTGAAGCCCATTGAATACTTGTAAAAGTCTATGGCGAATCTATGACGACCGATAAGCATAATGCAGAGAGTGATTTCGACGCTTCAAAAGTTGTGATTTTAGCGTCGAAGATAAAGAGCATCCTGGCTAACTCAAAAAGTTTGATGATTTGAGAAATGTTAGGTTTTTTTGTACAAGATCCATGTCAAATGCAAACTGAACTCGTTATCGACTTCAAATATTTCGTTTGAGTCATACATTGCGTAAAACGGGCAGAAACGACCAAAAGGCATGACCAGGCGATTTTGCATGACAACGCTCGGTCCCACGTGGCTGTAACGCTTAAAAACTACTTGAAAACGCTGCTATGGGTGGCCTTACTTCAACCACCGTATTCTCCAGAACTTTCTCCTTCCGACTACTGGCCTTTTCCATGTAAAACGATTTGGGGCTTTTGGTATTAGAGATGGTATTCGAAAATTACAAAAGAGACAATACTTTGAATGATTTATTTCTTGAATTTTTTTCAATAAAAAACACTTTTTTTAACACAAAAAAAAACGGACCGAATTAATTTGTCTTGGCTGATTCTCATTATATATCAACTCTTAAATTCAAGAGTTAAAAAAAATTGTTTTCTATTTTTTCATTTTAAAATCGTTAAGGTTCACTCTTTGATATTAGATAACAATTAAAACACCGATGAAACTATTGTAGTAGCGTGCAACACCACTTCGTTTACTTTGGCAGGCATGTTTTTGTGCTTGATAAAAGTAATGCATCAAATATTCTCCAACTGAAATTGTTTGAATTCTTTGCATGGTAAAAAATTATAATTATAACAAGAAATAAGGGCTGACTTTGACCATACCGAATTTTTTATACTTTTTCCGGCAATTTTAAATTTATTATGCTGCATTTTAGTATTAATTATTAGTTCTCCTAGCTGAAAAGTCGCTTGTAGGGAGACTATGTGATATAGACTTTCGATTTCGATGATTTTTGGTATCACTATATACTTCAAAAACTTCTTCACATGAAAACTCTAAATTTAAAAAAATTGGTTGTATTACAAAAAATTTAAAGAATAGAAAATCATATGACGAAGTTGGTTCAAATTTGTGAGTTTCCAAAGATTTTAAAATAAGTTTGCATAATTTTATCCATAAAATAGCTTAACATTTTGAGTATAAAACCACGATGGCCTGCAATGTACTATTTAAAAAAAATAAAATTTGAATTAAATACGTCCTGAATAGTGAAATGTCGAATAAAAGTTTTTTAATTTTCTACCATATATGAATTATGAAAATTAATATATTTTCCCATCAAAATTTCTATAGCTGGCAACTCTAACATTTGTTGTTATGTCATAAAAATGTGCCATGTGCAATAATGTCGACCAAAATTACCAAAATTCCAAGTGAACGCGTATTATTTATAAAATTTCCATTTAGAAACCGATTTTCGCATATTTTCTTTGTCAGATACAATGTTTAGGGCTATGGTTGATCGCTGTTTTGTGAAAATCGTATCTACAAATTCGATGCGGTGAAAAAGTGTGCAGTAGATTATTGTGAAAAAAAATTTGAAGAGAATTTATGTGAGTGATTTATATTAAAAACTTGTAGAAAAAAAAAAAAGATGTGCCATTGCAGCATGCGGAATCACCACATGAGATAACCACGTGAGATCATCGGAAAGTTAAATATAAAATATAAAACAAAATATTATTTTAAAAAGTGTTGTATTATTTATGTTTTCTTCTGTATAAGTGTTTACATTTCGGAACATCTTTCCCATATTTTCGTTATTAAGTTCACATATATATATTTTAAAACTAACAAAAATACTTTTTTTGATAACATATATAAATATCAAGTCTCGCCCATCGGGAATGTGACGAAGTTGCTTTGGTGGCATCAATGGTTGCCATAACCTTCTATTCTATAAACCTTGGTTATATGCCTGTATAACGACAATTTCCGCTAAAATTTTTCAATATTACTCAAATACTCTATAGAAGCATTAGATTTCCATTTGAATAGTCAATTGTGTACCCAAAAGCAGAAAAATTATTTGAGATTCGTTGATTTCCTTTTGCAGATCGTAAAATGCATCTCAGTATATTCTAGTGTTTTCAGAAATTATTTTTGAAATGTATCGATATTTCTTTGCACAATATCCACCCAAAGGTGTGATGGAATATAGTGCAAATCAAATGTGACACACAGTTTTTCAGCCCTTCTAGTTTTTCTATACCTCAAAAATTTGTTATATATAAATCTTGGTACAAAGTTTTCATGTTCATTTCATGTTCAAGAAAGCTAACATATGTAAAAAGAAGATTTCAGCTTCGTTCAACTTAATACACATGCGAGTACACATTCTTAATAATAACTTTTGTAAAGTGTTGCGTGCTCTTTCCACTGTACTTACAACAATTTATGACATTCGAAAAATTTCTTGTTAGTTGCAACAACACAAACAGCAAGAGCAATCCGCTGTCTCAAGTCTCAAGTACCAGATCTTCAGTGTGCTCGGCGTCTACCGCAAACAATTGTTGTCTTTTATTTATTTGTGTTTTTTTGCCACTTTTACTGCCGCGGCGGCTTCAGATTTACACACTTAATTTTATTCTTCTTTTTTTTCTTTTTTTTTTTTGCATTTGGTCGAGTTGATTGTTTCCCTTTGAAGTTGTTCAAGTACCAAAATACATGTGAGCACTATATATTGGTATGTTTGTTTTTATGAATATGAAGTGTATTTGCTGGGTTTGTCGGTAAAGAAGAAATTACACCTTTTGGTAATCTCTGTCGTTGACTTGAACTGATTCCCAGCTAAATATCGCAACTGAAGATTTGCTGTATGTACTCATACTCGTATACTCGTACTTATGCCTGAGTACATGTCGTTTATGGTATTCTTATGATTGTGAGAAATTTCGCAATTGTTGTTGTGCACCTTTGAGTAAATGTTGACTTTGTTGATTGTATATTTGTGTTGCTGCAGAAACTCCAGCGTTATTGTTGAGGATGATGTATCATCAGAATGATGCTTGACATTTGCTAAGTTCACTGTATTGGTTTGTTTTAGTACACACAGCATTTGAAGAATATTAAAAAAAAAACTTGTCAAGATTTATTTATATATATAACATATAACTATATATTTGGCGCTTTGGAACCGCTGGAAGTGCTTCTCTAATTTGTAGTTTTTGCGTCTTGATGTTTTTACTAACAAATGTAGGGACATTCTAAGCCCACTCCGCCTGGCCAATGGATTTTTATGAGAAGCTTTTATTTAATGTCAGAAATCTACTCAGGGGGCTTGACATCCTCTGCCGAGTAAAAAATTAATTTTCTATAATTTTGGATGTTGCTCGAACCAGTCCATCCGAATGGCAGTACGCAATGCTAACCACGCGGCTATTTATAGCTCTGAAGTATATGTTGCGATTTCAAAAAAAAAAAAAAAAATTAAAATGTCTGTGGCTAGTTTAAAATAATAATTTTACTCGTTTATAATAATTAATATTTTTTCTACTTCTTCTTCTTGTTTGGCATTAGATATCGCTTAGGACATTAATGGGGAGTTCTTCTTCTTGTTTGGCATTAGATATCGCTTAGGACATTAATGGGGAGTATGCGCGTCAAAAAGTGCACCACATGTTTTTTCTCTTAGCCGATTGGCGTCCGATCGCTCTCCCTTTGATCCTTCCGAAGAAGGCCTTGCTACCTAAATCCACCTACATGTGGTTTTAGATACATGGAAAAATAAGAATTAAATATATTTATATGTGATAGACTGTTATCTAGTCTTTGAGTAATCGTCGACCAAGCAACGAAATCAGAAGTGAAAAATGAAATATGGAAAAAATCGAATATCGATCTCAAATTTTTGGACCTCTCTAATGAAAAGAAGGGTGGTATATTGAGTCAAGTTGTTACTGGAGACGAAATTTGGATTCATTATTATGAACCCGAGTCGAAACAAAGCTCTAAGCAGTAGCATAGAAAGGGCACAGTGCATCCAAGAAGTTTAAAGTGTCACAGTCAGCTGAGAAAATCATTGCAATGGTCTTTTAGGACTCTGGAGGAATATTTTTGATCAATTATAAAGATAAAGGTGTTTCTATAGCTGGAGAATACTATGGTTCAATATTGAAGCGACTAAAATAAGCCATTAATGAGAAAAGACATGAAAAATTGACGAAAGGTATGCTGTTTTTTCACGGCCACAAGCCCGTCGACAAGAGGCGGGTTGTGTTAGCCGCCCTGCATAAGGCGGGCTTCGATAATTTAAATCACACAGTCTACAGCCCAGACCTGACCCTTATCGACTTTTACCTGTTTCCAAAAATGAGAAAAGAGCTGAGGGATAAGAAATGTATCACCAATGATGAAGTCATGGATGGAGTTTTGGCATATTTGAAAGATAAAGAGAAAACAGTTTTTATGAGGGTATAAATAAATTAATTGAAAGATCTGATATGGAATCCGAAGTCTACTCATTTTATAAAAAACCAAAAAGTAAAATGCAATGTAAAATGAAAATTTAAATTCCTTTTTTTTCTGGGCGAAACCAATATTTATGATCAGGTTTCTTAAAGAGTGCTTGTTTTTCGTTCGTTAAGCCGTAAATTTAAATAAAATGGAACATCAAACAACATCAAAATGTTGAAAAAGAGTGCTATGAACACTTGTGACAGTTTGCTAGTGTTAAAATAAACCATATATGGTACGAAGTGGCTGCGCAATAAAGAAAATATAAATAATCACGTTATTTATCCAGACTTAGAATCATTCCAATTACTTGTTCTACCCATGAACCATTACCAGAATAAACCTATAGTTAAGGGTCTATCGATAGTGATATCGAAGAAATAGCATCTACAGATCCAAAATCTTCTACCCCAGAGAAATTTAACGATTAAATATAGGCTTTGAACTATCTAAAGAAACTGCAGAGGACCCTAAGAGATTGGCGCAGAAAATCAATGTCTTGCTACTAATGCACTTAGTGAAAAAAAAAAATATATATACATATTAAGGAGGTATTCTAGTCTAGAATTTTGAAAAAAAAAACGATTTTTTCATATATTTTCGGAAATATAGCTTTTTTGCTGACGCTGCATCCAAACCGGTCTTTCTTTAAAACGATAGCCACGATTTCTCAAGTTTTACTGAAACAAGTTACTTGAAATTTGGTGTAAGCCTTGTTTATAGACTTCCCTATAGCATGAACTACTTTCATCCCCAAATTTGAATATGAACTATTTTAAAAAAATTCGAAAACTCAAAAAAAGAAAATGGTAAAAAAATTGGTTGCCTTTTCCAACAGCTGCCATTTTGTGAAAATAATTTTTTTTTTTAAATATTCTTTAGTTTTAGTTCTTTTGTTTTGCTAAGAAGAAAAATCGAAAAAAAAATCACAGCTAAGAACAAAAACCACTGCTGAACAGTGCAATTTAAGCTGACCAGCTTTGTAAAAAATCACATTTAGAACTCACTCTGAGCAGGTTGTTTTCGCTAGCTATTCTAAGACCGCCGCTAAAATGATTTTTTACTCAGCAACTTTTTAGCTACAGAAAGGATTCATATTTTTTTGCATTTTATTTTAGTATAAAACTACATAGAAGGAAGGAGAAAAGTTTATTTAAAAAAAAAAAACAATAAAAACTTACATTCTATTATCTAGTTTAATAAATAATTTCTTGCTGCCCCACAGGCATAGACATATGTAATTTCATTATTATTTAAACAATTAACATGTGGGTCTCATATTAATTTAAGACTATTAAAATAATCATTATGTTGAAGCGTTCATATGTAATAAAACAAACAAACCAGCACGATAAACAGTTACTGTTATGTTTGATTTCCTGGTAACGTAATACTTGGAAATGCTGAAATACTTAAATGAAATTATGGTAAATAAAAAATAAATCATTAAAATACAATAATGTGTTGGTAAATCTGTATTAATAGTTCACCAAATGGGTGTGTTTCCAACAGGGAAATAAAATGAAAAGAATGAATAACACAAAATGAAAAAAGGAAAACAAATGAGACACTAAAACTTGTTCTTAAATATTAAATAACTTGATTTGGTCGATTTTATGAGCATTACAATATATTTTCTATATATGTAGTATATATATGTGCATACATATATAATTATTATTACTTTTTTTTTTTAACTTTTTTATAGATCTTTATTGCATAATAGATTTGAAAAAAGTTGTAAAGTTACATTTTTCGAAAGTGAAATAACTTATTTTCCAATACATATCTATATAAATATGCACTTCTGTGTGTATGTATGAGTTTACGTTTGTATGCGTACCTGTATGCGCTTATTATCGTTTGATTCTAAACAAAAAGCCAACAACACCTCAAGCATCGGGCGGATAATAACGTGCAAAAAAAGAGAGTGTTCAGCTACACCCAGAAGTGTCAATCGCTCAGAATTGGCAGGTTGACCAACCATTCACCAGAAACATGAACTTTTGCTTTCGATTAAGTAAGCGCATTTTTATTGTTGTTCTAATTTTTTTTTTAGCTAATTGCTTAGTTGCTATATTTGGCTTGATAAATTGTAAAAAATGTTGTGATTATAATTTTTTTTTTTTTCAGTAAAAAATTAAAACCTTTACGAGCGTAGTAGTTTTGGAAAACATTTATATATTTTAAAGATATTATTTTACAATTTATTTATTTATTTTTTAATTTAATTTAATTACTTTTTTATACAAATTTAAACAATTATTTAATTATTTTATTATGTTTCTTATATTTTCAGCAAAATCGTAACGTGCTTTGGCAATATATACTTTTCACACCGTGACTGCGTTTAAAAAACTACAACTTTTTAACAAAAACGCACTCTGAAAAAAAAAACAACAAACATACGAAACAACACTTTGAATACTGCGTACATCAACTATTTTTGCCACACTCCTACTCTGCAATATGTAAATATCTGTGTCTCTATCAACGCTTTCTTCTTCAGTTTTTTTCTTTTAATCAACATTAATTTTGCATAAAAATAAAAAAAATAAAAAATTAAATAATTAGAACTTAAAAATATTTAACATACTTGCCACTTAACTTTTTCCTTTACCCCTCAATAATATAATAAATTCATATTTTCTAATCGAAAATTAATTTTTCAACTCTTTTAACTGGAACATTTGATGAATATAATTAAATTTAAATTAAAATTTTATAAGCTAATTGATTTAATTGCTAAAATGCTGAAATTTCAATAAAGTTAAATACTGTTTCGGTGATTTGTAGCACAAACAGACTTATAATAATAATCTTATATATATAAAGTACATACATGAAACACTTTAAAGTGGCATCACATTACAGCAACAAACAATTAATTTGTACTTAACAAACAAACGTTTTAACTTCATTCATTCAAAAACAACGATTCTGTGATATAAGAACCAAAAGGTAAGTTAACTAATTTACTAAGTAATAATAAAGATTATTTTTAAGAATATTTTTTCTAATAAATATTTAAATAAAATTTTTATATATAATATGAATGGCAACCTGGTGAGTTTTGCTGCACCAAAGTAAATATTAAAAAAAATTTAATATTAAATTAAATATTACTAACAATCGCAACTGTTTTCAAAAAAAAAAATATTTAACCTTTTTTTTGGACTTTTCGATTTTAAAAAATATACTAAAAATTGAAATTTACGTATGAGTATAGTTCTAGACATAGAGAAGTCTATAAAGATGAGACTCCAAAAATTTCAAGTAAATTGGTCTAGTGAGCTTGAGAAGTCGTGGGTATCGCTTTGAAAAGGACGGTTTCGATAAATGCGTTTAAAGTTCCGCGTAAAAAGTCAGAAAAATACCTGTATTTCCGAAAACAGTTTAAATTTTGAAAAATGCTCTTACAGACATATTTTTAATTAGTTAAACTTTAAAAATATGCAAAAATAAAGCTAATTTTCCGAAATTCTAGAGTAGAATACCCTCTTAAAATGTATGTTTCTCTCCAAAAGCTTCTTGGGCCATTTGTGTTCAAGTTTTCAATCAGGTTGTAACACTATTCAAACAATTTTTGAAATCACTTTATTTTGATAGCCATATTGTTATCTTTATTTAACTTATGTTATCAATCATTTAAATTAAAGTTTTCAAATTTGTGGGAACCTTTTATAAAAATAATTTTACTCTGAGCCTTTCTGAAAGGTCCACAACTTGATATCCATCAATCATTTACTATCTTAAACATTTTATTGTATTTAAAAATTCAAAAATATGACATCCCTCAAAAAGATTTTCCACTGTAATCCTTCAAAACTGCCTTATGTTTAATATCCTCAATGGACATTTCATTTAATATTTATTTAGTTATATAAAAAAATTTAAACGATTGGCAACTCTTTCCAAAAACTATTCACAATGAAATCAATTAAATCCCGTTATAACGATAACCATATAGTATTTTATAAAATATTGTGCTTTTATTAATTCTTTTGAATTGAAATTTTATACGGATAGCAACGCCCTTAAAAAATATTTTTGCATTAAGCCTTTCTTTAATCTCTTAATATTATAATATATAGTTTGAGTTCAGCCATATACAGACTTACAGGAGACCTTATATGGTATATAAACAAGTGCAGTTCAACAGGTGGCAACTTTGCTAAATTAAAAATTTAATATTTCTATTTGTCATAGAATAATGCAATAATATCTCCCAACCAACTTCAGATCTTCAGAAATGAAATGGACAAATTAGGTATCGCAATAATACGCTCTACGTCTTTATTAAGAACAATATTTGTCAAAAGAATTTAGCAATCATACCATTAAATATTAATAATAACATTAACTTTTGTCCATGTTCCAGAAGGCAATTAGTATGTTTCTCCATATTTTTGTTCGTCAGACAACCAAATAGGACATAGGATAGATATAGTGGCCTGTTAGAACATGCACTTGGATAAGTGGGTATTAATAACATAATTGTTGTGAAATCTTTTCCTTAATTTCAGCATATCTTTTGAAACTCCGAATATGTTTGTATGTGGTCCTAAAAAGTAATAAACCGCCAGGACTCATCTTCTCTGTGCAGTTTGCGTTAGGCCGAATTCTGATCCCATATTGTTTTGCTTATAAATGTGTTCTTTAACTGCTACTTCTGCTATTTTATAAGCCACTTTCGTCTATTTTTCAGTACAGATCTATATTCCTGCGGCCGAAAAGTGACTTTGACAGAAATCCTGATGAATGAAATCAATTCGTGAAGTACAGTTTCCTTTTATTTGCTAAGTGTGCCGATCGTTGAAGTTCAGATGTCCATCAATGGTTTGAGAGAGAAAATCACCCGTGATTCCCATTAATGTTTACCTTGCAATTATGAGAAATTTATCGATTTAAGATTTTTTTGACAAGTGAAAGTAGCGTTTCCGTCCTCAAGAGTAAACACTGCTGACTCATGTAAATGAAATATATACAATCTAGACTAGTTCGAAGCTGGGAAGGCTTTATCTTTTTTTTCGAAACAGATAATTTTGCCAGTTGAAGGAGAAGTGAGTCTGATATATAATCCGCAACAACAACATCGGTTTGTCCTCAATAATAATAAACAAAATTAATTAACTTTTACTACGACGATATTATTATACAAGTACCCAGCACTATTAGAGTCAGAAAATACTCCTTATGCCCTCTTTTTCCGGAACATTCACGCACACACACACATCACATCGAAATCCCTCAAAAAAGGAGGGCATTTTTTGAAACTGTTTCATAGAGAAAATTCGAAATTTCAGTCACAAAAAGAGTATTTTCTTGTGATTCATTTTTTTTAAGAGCCATTTCGGTTTTTATTTTATTTTATAATATGTGATCTCATTCTTGACAGTTTGGAACCACTTCGCTGAACGTACAGCGAAAGTAGTGTCATCTATAAACCTCAATGTTTCGGTTAAATATACAATATTTAAAAAAATCCTGATAATTATAAGTCCTTTGTAATTAAAAAAAAGAATAAAGTACTGTTTTCGGCCTTGCCGAAGTCCTTATACCTTCATGGTCATATTTATTTATTACGATTTTAACTTACTTTAAATTAAATTTCTGAAAAATTCGTCGTAGGGAGCTAAGTAATAAAGTCCTCCGAATCATCAGTCATGATCATTATGCTATAAAAATATATTTCACGTTGAAAAATTTATAATCTGAAACACAGTGTGTGGAAATTTATGGGACTTCTCAGAAAAAGCTCACTAGTCGCACTGTTTTGGCTGGATAACTACATATTCATGCGCCTCTGGAACATATATCTAGAGATGGATCTACATGAAATACTCATAATATATATTATATTATATTTTAGGATAGTTTTAGTGTTTTGAATGAGAAACCTCATTCTCAAGACTTCGCTTATATACTTTTTTTTTTTGAGATTACCTTGTTCCAAGGGAAATGACCAACTAAGGATGATAAACTAAGGAAGTGTGTCTCTATGATAAAGTCTCCAGCAATTCACACTATGTAATACAAATTAAAAAAGGGGTCAGTTTAGAAAGAACGCATATTGTTCTAGTCGCACACTAATTAGAAAAAGTCCATAAAACAATAAAAATCGGGATAATGAAAATACTGTTAAGCAAGTAATAGCAAAGAATTTCCAATAAATTCACAAAGCGACTTTCACAAAACTGCACATAAATCGTATACTATTTACATGTATCCATACTTAGCTGTTAGAACATGCAAATTCTACTTATTACTATTCTGTTTTTATAGGCGCGCAAAGTGGGCAGATTAACGATCAATTTTTACAGCCAATCTATTACAGTTTTCATATTTTAATTGTCATGAAACGACAACAAGACAGCGATAAAAATTGCAGTTACTCGCAGCTAAAATGCCTGCTGCTTGCTAAGCTATTAACGAGACGTTTAGAACATAAAAAAGCAGCGTTGAAGAAATAAGAAAAAAAATATACTGAAAATTATGGGCTATTAAACGGCACGCACCAACAACGACGGTGTGTAATAAAAAATAACAACAAATAATTACAAAAAAGAAAAAAAACTAAAACAACAAAGTAAGAAAAAAGTAAAATAACTCAAGTGCAAAAAAAAAGTTAAAGAAATATTTATGTTCGTATGCAAATTTATGAATTACATATGTATAACATATTTGCATACTGAGAAAAATCAACAAAAAATAAATAACAGCGAAAATTCTTTAGTTTTAATGTAGTTTCTCAGGCCTCTCGTATTTAGCGTGTACCAAATAATTCAATTCGATTAAGAAACTCATTTATTTATTTATTAGCTAAATCGGCTCATTCGCACCAATATTGAATGTGAGTATAACATTTCACGCCTGCGTATATACGCAATGCCCGCAACGGGGACTGATATCTTTGCACTGGAGTGGCGGGAGGGATGGCAGGTGAGGTGTGTGGCAAATATGTGGGTAGTGAGTTTTATCATTTCAATCGCAACCACATGCGTTATATTTATTAAAGGGGAATCCAAGTAGAGGTACTTTTTTCAATAGTCCTTTTTTGACAGATCACGCGTGAGTCGTGTTAAGCTATCATATTATTTTTGTTCTGTAAGGAATGTGTTTCGCGTGCTTCGCTCATCTTATGGTTAACATAATCGGCATAGTGAGCATAATATTCGCAACACCATCACCCATCTTGAAACCCAGCATTCAATATTGGATAATATTCGATCGAATAGGCCACGTCCAATACGCAGTGAAGAAAATATAGCGTGTAGCTGAGAGTGTACACGAAGACCGTGGAGAGACGAGTCGTTCGCAGCAACTCGTACTGACATATTGAGCGACTTGGAGCATTTTATGTCGAGATCTTAAATTCAAAGCTTACAAAATACAACTGGTGTAAGAACTGAAACCGCTTGACTTTCCCAAGCGTCATTTCTTCGCTCTATGGGCTCCAAGAAGATCCGACGTTTTCGAGCCAAATTTTGTTCAGCGATGAATGGTATGTAAACAAGCAAAATTTCCGCATTTGGGACGAAGATCAAGCTGAAAAGATTCAAGAGCTGTAATTTCATCCAAAAAAACAACGGTTTGATGTGGTTTGCGGGCTGGTGGAATTACCGGTCCATATCTCTTCAAAAATGATGTCGGTGAGAACGTAACCGTCAATGGCGACCGTTATCTTGCCATGATATTTAATACCTGAAATTGAAGCTCGTGATCTCCGCGACATTTGGTTCCAACAAGACGGCATCACTTCCCACATATCGCATCAATCAATGGATTTATTGAGAGAACACTTCGGTGAGCAGATAATTTCACGTTTTGGGTCGGTCGATTGGCCACCAAGATCGTGTGATATCACACCGTTAAATTTTTTTACTGTGGGGATATGCAAAGTCTAAAGTCTATGCGGACAGTCCCGCTTCGATTCAGGCGTTGGAGCAAAACATCATGCGTGTCATTCGCTAGTTACCAGTCGAAATGCCCGCACGAGTCATCGAAAATTGGATTCAAGGATGGACCATATGAGACGTAGCCGCCGCCAACATTTGAAGGAGATAATCTTCAAAAAAAATAAATGCCAAAGAATGTTCTTTCCAAGGATAATAAACATTATCCATAAGATTTGAATTTTCCGTATTTTTTTCTTTCAAAAAGTAGGGAACTTCGAAATGGATCACCCGTTATAACACATACTCATACATACTTACTAAAATATATTGAATATATTAAATAATAATTATGAATTGTGCAAGAATAAACATTTGTTTGTCAATGTGTCCAAACAAAGTACCTGTCGCTGACATTTCCAATCAAAACCTCAATAAAAACCCATAAAGTTATATTAAATTTATGCTTTTACGGTATAATATACTCATATATTTAACCCTATGCTTAATGAAGTATTTATGAACAGTTGATAGTTAATTTGTAATTGAAATGCTAATATTATATATGTTCATATGCATGTATGTACGCTTTTGTGCACTAAACATATGCGTTCAGTAGGTGGGTGGTTTTTGTGTCATTTTTGTTTAAATAATTGCAGGCGTTGAAGGCATTGACAATAATTTCTGTCTGTCTGGCATATCTTAGACATTGTCTTAAGCATACGCGCATTTCCTATTTACTTATTTACTTACGATATAATTGCCAATCTGTCAGCACCTTGCAGGCAACATTCTAATTTCTATCGCACACCTATTTATTATATTGTACAAAAACAAAAAACATATACAAGTATGTTGCGTACTAGTGAATAATTACCATTGACTCTTATCTGGTTTAATGAACTGTGAGTGTACTTATAGAAAAAGCCTTCAGCGTAGATAAGCAAATGTGGTAAATGATAGAATTATGCAGTCAGTTGACAGCGACAACAATAATTACGCAGGCTGTATACAACTTACAACTTGGCTGGCTCCTCTATAAATATTAAAGGCAAAAAAAATGAGAATAGAACGACTTACGGTGTAAAATATGTGTGAATATAATGCCAGGAAAATACCAATGATGATGTTAGGAAGCTTATAATGCCTTCTGTTATAAATTCTCTAAATTAATTACATTTCAATCCTAAACTACGTTACCAATGTAATATTTTTATCAGATTTTGAAACCACCTGTTATTTTATTTTTGGCTCCTCACAATACAGAAATTAAAGGAATTAAAAACAAAAAACTTAATAAGAAATTTCCTATCTCTAAAACCCATTTTTCAGTCATGTAACCTTTACCACTAACTCATATGTTTCAGTTAGCATAACCATGTATTAATAAATTTCAGTTTCGCAGAAAACTGTTTTTTTTAATTATAGATTTGATTAATTTCCAAATAAAAACAACAACAAATAATTTGAAAGCGAGCAGCTAATTTTCCTGCTTTTCTGGAAAAGTTTTAGCGCAGGTTTTCCCGCATTGTTCTGTTTCTGTGGTTAATGGATATACGAGCTAATATATCTCATTCTTATTTTTATTGCCGTAGATACCGCTTACACGCTTATGGCCGAATTAACAACAACGCGCCGTTCGTTTCTTCAATCAGCCGTTAAGTGCCTATTGAAGATACCAAGTGAGCCCAGATTATTCAGCACCTAATTTATACAACGGACCGTAGGTCTTCCTCCTTCCACTGCTTCCACCAGCGGGTACTCCATAGAATAATTTCAAAGCTGGACTGCTTTTATCCATTCTGACCACGTGAACTAGCCAGCGTTGCCGCTGTCTCTTTAATCGCTGAGCTTTGTTCCACCGTCTGCAATATAAATCTTCCGCACAATTTTTCTGTCGAAAACTCCTAAAGCCGACATCATCAAAGCTTCAGCACTATATATCTGCACTGGAATTATTAGCGACTTTTAGAGTTTGGTTTTGGTTCGTCGAGAGAGCACTTCATTTTTCAATTGTCTACTACTCAGTTCAAAGTAGCAGCTGCTTTGGATTTTTTTATCGACGAATCCAGCGGTATCCAATAGACCTAAGGATGGATAAAAGTAAAATCCATGGGCCGGGGACCGAAAACGAGTTAAAGCCCGGACAGTCCTGTAGCCGAACAGCCAAAGCTGACATTGTTGGTGTTGTTAATTGTCAACAGTGACGCGAAAGCCGAGTCGCGAATGCGATGACTGTTTATTTGATGACAGGAGATATTTCGTCTTGTCCACGTTCACTACCAGATCCATTCGCTTCGCTTCTTTGCCTAACCTAGAGAAAGCAGAATGTACGGTGCGGTTGTTATGGCCAATGATATCAATATCATCGTCTTATGCCTCAATTCTACACTCTTGTAAAAGATTGTATCTGGTCTATTTAGCTTAACGCCGCATATCATTTTGTCCAGCATCACGTTGAATAAATTACACGATAAAGGGTCACCCTGTGTGAAACCTCTCAGGGATCGAACAGCTTGGAGAATCGTTCCCAATTCTAACTGCGCTTCTGGTATCATCTAGAGTCAGTTTTGCGTTTTACAGGAATATCAAATACAGACGTAGCAGCACAGAGGTAGCTCATTTTTGTGCTGTCGAAAGCAGCTGTGAAATCGATAAAAAGGTGGTGCGTATCGGTATATTTCCTCTCGCGTCTTCTCTGAGATTTGGCGCATGGTGAATATGTTGTCAATGGTGAATTTACAAGGTCTAAAACGGCCGCATTAGCGGAGTGATTTACCATTATTCGAAAGGCCAGATTCGACCAAAATCCGAAATTATGGAAAAAAAAAATTTCTAATTGCGGTCGCCCCGCGGCAGGGAATATCAAGCCATCCGAGTGCATGTCCGGCATGAAATAAGAAGCTTCTAGTAAAAATCTATCAGCCATTCGGTGGCGGCTTAGAATAAATTGTAGGCCACTCCATTCGTTGGTAAAATCTTCAAGACAGCGACATCTCTTGGTTGAGACCTTGAGTGCAACCTTGCTTATAACTGTTGTTGTTGTTGTAACGGTTCGGTAAATCTCGCCTAGGGGTATGTCGTCGATGTCATCAAAGGGCGGACCCATATCTGTTCGTCATTGAAATAAACGAGCAACAGGGAGGAAAATACTTTAAAACTGATAATGTTGAAAAGAAGATATTAGGGGGAAAATGTTTATCTTGTTTATTTAGCAGTCCTGTTTTCTGTTGAGCCTCATATATACTTGTAGAGCTGTAGATGGGCGCCCTAAATAAGCAGGAGCTTTTTCACGTCAAACACTCATTTGGTTTGGTGAGATGAATTCTTCTCACTACGGGGACTAGTGGGAATCTGGTGTACATTCTCGGTAAAGTAAGCTCACTTCAACCACCAAAGACGTATCTTTCGTCTATCATAGTATTTTCAATTTAATTTTTGGGCCTTTAAGTTTGCTGTAACTGTCAGTTCTTGAATATTTCGTCGCAGGCAAAACATAATTCGATCTTCGGTGATCCAAATCAACTTAATTGCTCTTGAGGTGATGAATTTTTATAATTATATTATATCTCACCTCATTCTTTTGAGGAGATCAATTACTTGGACACAAGCACCCTCACAAGAGCAAATTAAACATAAATTTCCTTCACATTTCCAATTAGTCCTTTCTGATTATTCACAGTACAAGGTCAGTCAGAAAACTTACATCCTCCTGAATGCATAGAAAAAATTCTATAAAAAATATGAAATCCTACGAATAGAAAAAGAAAACTAACTGCAACAATAGTTCAAACGAAATCCATACAAATAACTTATGATACATGGATAATAAATCTTTCACGCCTCTGAGCCGAAATGGCGACACCAGACGATCAAAGATAATCTAGTAGCACCTTTAAAAGCCATATTTGAATATAAGTGGGTATGTAGGAGCATATAGCATACATAAATAGTTACCCTGCAGGGAAAAATACTAGTTATCAACTTGAATCCTACTAGTTTGCATTTTCACACTAACTAGTTCACCTTCCATATATTTCCTTTATAAGCAACTGATGTTTTTAACACATCGATGTTCTACGAACTGTCATATAAAAGTATGTATTGCATTTGTAATTCATAAAAAAAAAATAATTTTCATGCAGCGAGATTTGAACCGAGAACTTCACGCGCTACAGTCACTACCTCTAACTACTTCGCTATCGTTGTGATTTGAATGAATGCGTACTTCAACAGAGCTTTTTAGGAAAAGAAACTCAGTCGTGACATTCTAGAAATAACAACAACATACGATTGTCACGGTGGTGAAAATTATTTTCATTCCCGTCACTGGGGAACTGCTATACAAATAACGCACTGGTACGATTACAACTTATTTCATACTAGTATTTAACTAGAATTTTTGCATACCAGTCTACGTTTTCACTGCAGGGTACTTACATACATATATACATATATATGTTATAAGTATGTCTAATTCAAAGAGCTTAAATTTCGTGCAATATTTTTCGTGTGTGATATTCTGTTGACAATGAATGGGTTCGCCTTTTGTCATTTCATTGTGTTGCACGCAGCAAATAAATAGCATGACAACATGCATAGCGGGTGACAATTTATCGGTATCCACGTTGATGCAACAAACGACTACTATGTCACTTGCCACTTACCACTTACCACTTACCACTTGCAACTAGCCACTGAAATGATTTTCCTCCACTCTTTAGTCCATATTAAATGTAAAACAACAAGCATTTTCCATAAACCTATATTATTTTATTTAAAAAAATTTTTTTTGCATGTTTTTGCACTCTATAAGTGACATTCCACAAACGTGGTGCCAAAGTGTTGCCAAGCCATTCCTTTGCTATCGCTCGACCGTAATGTGTGGCGTTAACATTTTTGATGTTTTTAGGCGCTGGATAAGAGTGCTCAATGGTCACTTTGTCGTTGGTGGGGTGGCATACTTGCACATATATTTTTTTGTATGTAAGCAAGTGATTGACACATTTAACTACTATACATGGACAATTGAATAATTTTCTAAATACATACATACATTCATATTTATTTTAACACTTTTTCATATATTATTTTCAAGTTTTTCCTCATCGATATGCATATTTGTGTTGGTGTCACATTACAATGTTGCGCATTTGCATACTTTTACATATATTCATGCATGCACAAATGTTGCTCATACTTTGTTGCAAATCGCTTGCGACACAATTTCAATACTTTTTTTGTGTACAAATATTTGTTGCAATCTGGTGACAATACTTTCTGCTATATAATAGATAATCTCTAAAATGGATAAATAACTGTAACTAAAAACTCGCTTTAGTTTTTAATCAAGAAATTCGATTGTTTGCATGTCAACGAGTCATTTGTTTAGGCTGTTTAGGCTTTTGACCCAATAAGTATAGAAAATTTTTCATATATTAAATATAAACGCCATGTGTTCAATGAAGACCAGGAAGCGTATTGAGGATTAAAAAGAGGTTGAAAAAATTTTTACATTTGCTGCAAAGAAATCCAATAAAACCAGGTTTACCATTGAGAAAATTGTCGGTCCCTCCTCCTATCGAAAAGAACTTCAAAAAAAAAAAAATGATTTTAGTTAACACTTTACCAACTGAGTCTAAGTAACACTTAATTTTGAATATAAAGGGTTATCAATTTTTCAGTTTCCAAAATAAACGTAATTAAAATTCATTTCCTATACAAATTCCTATTTTAGTATAAAGTTTGAACCTTCGCTTTATATTTGAAAACACTACATCATTCAAATGACCGCCTCGTGAATTTTTGCAATTTCGATCCGTTTGAGGTAATTTTCGACCACTTTTTGGCACATATTGAGCGGCATCTCAGCCATGGCTTGACGAATATTGGTTTTCAAGTACTCAAGAGTTAAAAATTTATGCATATAAACACCGTCTCTCGCGTAGTCCTACAGAAAAAAAAATCCAACGGTGTTGAATCGTACAATCTCGGTGGCCGATTGACATTGTCAAAACGAGAGATTAAGCGGTCGGAAAAATTTTTCTCGCAATAAAGCCATATTCGCTCATGTGATGTGGCATTTTACACGCCGCACCATCGTGTTGGAACAGTCAGTGACAGTTTCACCGTTATCGTTTTCAAAAAAAAATATTAAGGTCCAATCACACTTCCGCATCAAAAAGCGCAAAATACAGTATGTGTTTTCGGTGTATTTGTCTCTCTTCAATCATTTGATGATTGTTGGAGCACCCAAGGCGACTAGTTTGCTATTTATATATCCATCGAGTGAGAAATGTGTCTCGTCGCTGAAGAAAATTTTGTTGGAAACATCGCGATCCACTGCTTGTCGTTCAAGCAGCCAATCAACGTAATTACGGCTTTGTGAGTGGTCAGTTGGCTTCAGTTTTTGTGTGAGCTTGACTTTATATGGATGTAGGTGTAAGTCCAAATGCAAAATAAGTCCTAGCTCTAGAGAACTTAGAGAGATAGACACATTTGCTTGACAATTGCTTGAGTAGTTGGACGATTATATGCACCATAATAATATGCATCTTTTGTTAAATCACGAAACGTGGACACGTTTGAATCACCATTTTTGTTGTAGTTTACAATAATTTTAACGCATTTTGCGGTTGTTAAGTGATCCATTTTTAAAAATGCCTGACTTTTAACTAAAGCAAAACTTCTTTGGTTGGACAGTTTGACAGATGCCAAAATTCAGCCTTGCACTTTCGAAACCACTAAATGGATAACCTTTTATATATGATTAACCCTTTGTAACAGCTGATGTGATTTTATTCTGAGATTCCGAATGGCTGCTCTTCCGCTACAGTAAATGTTTCAGTTATCCCAAATCCAAAATCCAAATGTTCATTAAATACATTCAAGATCGACGCAAACTTTATGTCGCCCTTACTGTAATGGATGTGTCCGTAAGGCTATAGTGTATTCTGAAATCAAGTTTGTCAGAATATCTTCACTAAAGCTTACTCCATTTTTGCTGTATATCAATGCACTAATCGGTTGCCGCATCTAACACAAGGATACTTCGCGATGCTGAAAGTACGGTAATCACAAAAGTAGAAATTGAGAGGAAGGATGATCGTGCCCACAACCTGGTAATTTATATGAATTCAGTAGTTGTCAAGTTATAGACGCCGAATTTGTTTGTGGAACAAGGAGAGAAACCCTTCGAAAGAAGTCACAAAGAACATACTATACTATATTATTCCCCAGATTGTGGTGATTGTGGCACACTCTGCAGTGTTCATATGTTGATGTATTTATTTGTTGATGTAAAAAAATCGAACACTCACATATGACACTGGCCTTCCTTATGAACACTTTCGAACCTTTCGAGCGCTAAGCTCGATTCATAGAAATAAAATTTTTTCTTTCAATATTTAAATCGTTCGTTTAAGGTAATTTTACCGCAAAATGCGTGAAGTGAATGAAGCGCTCCAAAACCAACTACATGGAAGAGAGTAAGCGAATTGATGATCTCCTATAGCTTATAATGGGTTCATTTCCATCAGATGGGAATTTAGGAATATATTTCATTTCAGTAACACACAAGGTCTTTTCGTTGTGCAACTTATAATTAAGTACAAGACAATACCTAAGAGTTGAGTTTTGTACCCAAGATTATTCACAAAATGTTCAAATTTTTCTCTGCTTTCAAAACAATTGGTGTCGACAGCTCAAAAGAAGATAATAGTAAAATTTTTACATTATTTTTAATTACTTTTAATCCGAACCACTTTCGTTTTTTTAGCATCAGAGACCACTTATATAAGCACATTCTTGAATTGTTATTAGATCCCCGTTTAATCTAGCTGTTGTATATTCACTAAGACAAAATGGGGCGTGAGAGGTATATCTGAGTCTCATCAGCATATAAATGGTTAAACAAATTTCTGCAGCAATGAGCAATGTCGTTACTAACTTCTCAAAAGCTTAGTTACTGTTGTGTTGAAATCAAAATAACTTTTTCAGTGGAAGAATGACCCCGTTTACGATGTTGAAGGACTTAGAGAAATCTAAAACTTCTAAGATGATAAATAAGCTGAAGAACATCTGTGACTGGATCTTAAGTCTTGGGGAGAGCTACAAGAGTCACCTGTAACTACCGAAATAATGTTGGCAAACTTCCATTGGTTTTGGAAAAGTTGCGGAGTTTATTTCATGATTAGAAATGTGTTAAGTGTAGGAAGCAAATATGGCAGTATTAACATAGTTTTAAAAAATGTAAACTCAAACCATCCACACCAATTGTTTTGTACTAAAAACGAACTTTACATTATCTACTTCAGTAGCTGGACCAAATGAAAATTCATAGTTGTAATTAGTAATTACATAAGCTCTCATTGATGTTGAATGCAGATGTATTTGCATGAGAACTTATGCGAAGGAAGTATGAGTTCAACACACCAGCGTCAATCTTACAAGCTCTTACGTCTTTCGCACAGTCACCCACTGATTTTTGATTTGTTCACAATATCTTTGAGAACAAATCAGTTTCAAATTTTACACCCAGATATGATTTTTCACTTTTTCGCAAATCAATTGTTACTTTATTTCTCAAGTTTTTTTATGTGGTCCAACGTTGATTGGTAAGGTTTAGCTTCTAAAATTTATAAACCCTACATTGGGCTTTAATAAAAGTTAAAATAGACTTCGTGAACCAATGCTCAGTATGGTCAATAGCTTTAATACTACGTAGGGGGGGCATATTTTTCAAACAGTTAATGGCCTTTTGGCATAGAGAATTTTGAATATAATATTCTCAATCAGACATATGTACGTATATAAAATAAAAGTATAAAATGATTATTGTGTGCAATAAACTCCAATCAACTATTATATAAAATTCCAATCATGTTTTGTCAAAGCTTATCAGGCAACAACACCAAAAGGAAAGGTAATAATAAACAATCACAAATAATCTGAAAGTAATCAATAGAAAGCGTGACATAGCGACTATCAAAAATGTTGCAATATACCACCGTTATGTAGTTCGCTTTTAAATTTGCATTTCATGTACATATAAATATACTAGGGTGAGCCAAAAATTAAGCTATCACTTTTATGGATTAAAATGCACCTATTTACTAAGAAAACAATCAGCCTGGCTTTTGGCTCAATATTAAGATGTGTCAATGAGCATTAAAAGTTTTCCTTATAATTAACACTTAAAAAATATTATTTCGTTAAGTAAAAAGTAAAGTTTTTTACTTGACGAATTCTTGAATGGCATTAAATTTGGCGTTTTTTTTATGGAAATAAATATTGTCATGATAAGTGAAAAAAAATCAAACTATACAGTTTTTGTGTAATTTTTTCACTTCGTCTTTTAAAATATCAGTTGGCCTGACACATAGATGGCGCTACTAAAATTAAATCCATATGATTTTTAGTTAGCCCTAACCTTCAATAGTTTTGACAGCTGTCGGATCATTAGTTTTTGAATTATAGTATTTAAAAGTACAGTTGAAGCAAAAACTTGGATTAATGACGAGTTTCTGGATACTGTCCCAGGAAAAACAAACCATCATAGATTTGTATGCTAAGTTTCGACGTGGTGAACTGAGCACCGAAGGCGATAAACATAGTGGACGCCGAAAAAGGGTTGTTACCGACGAAAACATCAAAAAATCCACAAAATGATTTTGAATGACCTTAAATTGAAATTGAATTAAATAGCAGAAGTCCGAGTGGACCGCACACGACGAATCCGCTCCAAAGCGTGGAAAAATGGAAAAACAGTCGGCTGGCAAGGTTATAGCGTCCGTATTTTGGGATGCGCAAAGAATAATTTTCTTTGAGCACCTTGAAAAAGGAAGGACCATCAACAACGACTATTACATAGCGTTGTTGGACCGTTTGAAGGATAAAATCGCCGAAAAAGGAAGTGATGCTTCACTAAAGTAATGCACCGTGTCACAAGTCAGTGAAATCGATGACAAAAATCCATGAATTGCGTCCGCAACCACCGTGTTCTCAGATCTTAAAAAAATGCTCGATGGGAAAAAATTTTCGTCGAAGGAAAAGGTGGTCGCCGAAACTAAGACCTATTTTGAAGCAAAGGACAAATCGTACTACAAAAATTGTGCCGAAAAGTTGGAGGGTCGCTATAACCTTCATCCTTGAAGAGAACTATGTTGAATAAAAAAATGATTTTTCCAAGAAGTGTGTCTTACTGCGGTAGGCAGGGAACTTTTCAATTGACCTATTAAAAAAAAATTGAATTCAAATAACCAAGTAGATTTTTTAAGAAATTTTATTCTCTATAAGAATCTGACATTAAACAAATTCTACCTAAAATGATTCAAAAGTTATGATCGTTTTAGTGAAAAAAGATTGTTTTCTCTGTAAATTGGTTAATTTTAACTTAAAAATGTAATTGACCAGTTTTTAGCTCACCCTAATATATGTGTCTACAACTATGTAAAATGGCACAACGCACGACAAGTTAACAAATAAATAAACAAACAAGCGTTCGCTAACAACAGTGTAAGCAACAGTCAATCACTCACTGGCAGCACCCACCGAACAGATCAAATGCGAATTGCGAGCCCTAACATGAGCAATAAAAAACAAAGGCGCAAGAGCTTAGACTCATTGGTACATACATATATACTCGTATGTATATGTGTAGTGAAGTTTCGCATGCGCATTCGAAATGAATTAAATGGTTGTGTGGAGGGCACGGTTTTCTTCCATATTGCATGACATTTGCAAGTTCTCTCGTACATGGATGGGACAACACCCCCATAATTTTATGCAAGCATGAAAATATATTTCTGCATACATAAATACATATACTTAAATAAACATAAATGCTGTCACGCTGCAATGAAAAGAAGAAAACCAAAAAAAAACACAAAAATAAAGAAGAAAAAAACAGCGCCAACACCCGCTGCGCTAAAAATTTAAGCACTAATGGCTTACCAACTCACAAATGACATGTCATTTGCCCCGTCTGCCATATTATTTATTTTTATTTCTATTAATTTACAATGGCTTTTTTTCTTTTTATTTACCTATTATGGTATATAAAAATTTATTTGTATGTAAATTATTACAACGTTTTGATTGTTCGCGTCTAATTGGTATAACATTTACTTCACTTTGTATTTACTTTACTCCAGTCAATCACGGCATGATTGTTGGTTGTTCAATGCTTGTGTAGCGGAAATAAAAACCCATTCAAGCTGTCAACATTTGCAAATGAGATAGTAAAAGGGGTAAATGTTTTATTTTAATTTTATAATAAGTAATTAAAGAGCGCCATGCACCATTATATGTTGTACTCCCTTTTAACAGCAATCACTTTTCAGTGTTTAACCTTTCTTTCTACCTGTGCTTTGATTGAAAATCATATTTTAATGAATTTCAAGTGTATTTTTTTTAAGTAGACAAAAGCAGATATTAGGCAGCGATGTTAACTCAATAACATTTCGGGCTACGAGTGTTACATTTTATATATCGGGATGCAACCCTAATACTGCAAATATCAATCGTAAAGTTTGATATTTTTACGTTACACATACTCAGAACGTTTTCACATACGAGCGCTATTCGTGTTGTTTACAGTAACTTAAAATATTCATTTCGGCCAAGGAATGGAATTAAATCGCGATCATTTTTGCGCAATTATTTTTTACAACTTTCGACGTGGGCTAACTCTGCAACAGTACATCGATGAACTTAATTTAATTTTTGGCGATGAAGCTCCATCAATTACCAGTGTTTATCAATCGAGATCGTAGTTCACGCCAAGACGAATTTCGTGAAGATCGTCCAAAAAGAGTTATTTTTCCGGAAGCTATTATGTGGGCGCGAACTTATATTGCAAAATTGTCATGAAATCGTGAGATTGAGATCTATAATTAGTGGTACCAGCATACATTCAATATTGCATGAACATTCGATTATAAAAAGGAATTGTTCCCATTGGATCCCACACAATTTGTCAAACACGCAAAAGAAGGTTCCTGTCGATTGGTCGAGCGAAATGTTAAAAAAATTCGAAGGCGGTGCATGTATATGTATATGATATCATAACATCGTGAGAAATCGTGGATTTACGTGTAAGTAATACAGAAAGTAAACAGCAGACAACTGTATGGGCGATGAGCCGGATCCAACAAAATCTGTTCGCACACGAATCATAAGAAGCAAATGGTTGCCTGTTGTTTTGGAAATACTGGACATGACGCAACCGTATCACTAGAGAACTCAGAGCAATAAATTTTGAGTGGTACACAAAAATTTTTTTGCCATTTGTTTTTCAACAAATCAGGACAACCATCCCCCGAAGACAGATAACTCTTCACCATGACAATGGGACTGAAACAACTGCATTTTTGAACGCTAAAAATATCGATATATAAGTGCTTCCACAATTGATGCAAACTCATGCAAATTGTATAGATATTAATGGAAAATAATTTGAAAAACAATTAAGTGATTTTCGATCAGTTAATATTTGTTTTTGTTCTCTAATCCCAAAATATATAATGCAGCCCTCGTATTAGTCTTGTCATTAAAACTCTTCGAGATAATGCTGCCACCGAACAGCCTCTTCGAAAACCAGCACGCCTGCTCTGAAGATAGATCACTAGTGTTTTTCATAGATATTGAAGAGACTCTTAATAATGGGAAGCATCTTCTTAACCAGCTATACTAACAACTCCCAAAGCGCGGCCGCAAAAAAAAAAAATACGTGATACTTTAGTACGCAGAAAGTTCATCCACAGTGACAACTGAAGGGATTCCGCTCCTGTGTTCATCATTGCGGTACATAAAACTCCCAAATACTAACATAAAACGTAAAACATACCAGAAAGAAGCGAATAAGAAAATACAACCTTTCAAGCTTACGAACCATTTTGCATTCGGAGACATTTAGGGTAAAGAAAGCCGCCGAGTTAGCTAACATCGCAGGACACCATATGAAAAACATCAACATTAATAGCTAGGCAACAATTAAAGGAATAATCTCACATCGTATTATCTGAGAAACTATCATTAGAAACAGAGAGGCAGTGAATAAGGTGGTTACAGGTTAGCAACTGCATATATATTGGATTCCAAGCAACAGAGGAATTGTGGGAAAGAGAATAGGCATTATTACCAGTGATACATTCGAACACGTCATATGTTTCAGTTCGGCCTTAGACAACTAGGCGCTTCGCTGTTCAGTTGACTATAGCAAGCTTCAAACCTGGATTTCAATGCTTTCGTAACCATCAAAAAGAGCGTTTATATCCTAGACGACGATTACCTTACCTCAAATTAAATTTAACCTCCTTCTGGCAATAAAAAAAAAAGAAAAACAGATCTAGGTGAGGTGTAACAACCAGCCAGTGTAACCAAACTTGAACATATAATTCAGAGGTACCTCTAACGAGTTAGTTGGTAATGCACATATTAACTTTAAGTTTTTAATCCTCCCGTTTAGAAATCGTTTAAAAATTTTCGAAGCGTAATTTTGAGTAAAATTTCATTAAAAAATATTTTACGAACAAAACTAAAATTTCTTTAAAATTATCTTAAAAAAAATTTTACAAAACAATGTTTATGTTGACGATCGACCTAATTTATACCAAGTTTGTTACATTTCACTACAAACTTCCTCATTGCAAGTACAATTAAATAGCAATAAAAGTATTTTCGAAAACTGCGTAATCGATGAGCCGTTAAATGGAAGAAATCATTTCAAGAAATGCGAAAAATTCAAACTTTTAAACCGTTGTACAATATATGTAGCAGTTAAATAAAAAAAGTAAAATTAAATAATATATAATACTGTGGAAGGCAAAACATGCGATCATAATTCACGGCGCGTAACTGGGGCAACACTTGTGCTTTCACGCTGCGCAAAATACTCGCCGCAAAACTAACCGAATGGTAACCGCATCAGTTACGATCCATTGAAATACACACAAATATGTGTATGTTTGTATGTTTATATGTAGCCGAAATATTCAAAGAGTTAGCGAAATGGCAGATGTGCAAGTCAAACAAAAGTCAGTTGACGCAACAAAATGCAAACCAAAAAAAAAAAAAAAAAACAGCAAACAACAACAAAATTTTAATTTACCACAAACAGCGCAGATAATTCATCACTATGCTATGTTGTGTGCTATGTTATGGTATGTATTGTACTCGTATGTAGGTAATGGGTAGAGTGCCACATACAAAAATCTGTATTTAGATACATTTACACACACCTACATACTGTACACCTAAAAGTTGAATATTTTCTAAAACTTTATTAAATGTAACGAAAGCTTCGGAAAGTGTGGAGGGATAAAGCTGTGAGATTATATATAAAAATAAAAATTTTAATGCGTGAAATGAAATAAACAAGCGCGAATGATATTTTGGGTGCCCGAAGCGAATTTGGGGTTTCGAACTGGTGTAGAGTGTCAGTGCTCTTTCTTTTTTAATGAATATATATTTATTATTTTTTTACTTGCTATTATAAATGACATAATATGAGGGTTTGATAAGTCAGTGACTTTTTGAATAAATTCTACTTTTTCGGTATTTTTTCCTTTACATAGTCTCCTTTTATATATTTAGTCCAACGTTTTTTCAATTTTTGTATTCCTTCAAAATAATAGGATGTTCAAAACTCTCAAAGTAGTCGTTTGCTTCTGTGATGAGCTCTTCATTAGACCCCAGTCTCTTAACGATCAGTCATTTCTTCGGAAAATAGTCGCAGAGGGGTAAATCTGGAGAACATGCTGGATGTGGTAGCAGTTCGTAGCTCAATTTATGAATTTTTGCCATGGTGACTACACATGTGTGCATGCGTGCATTGTCCTGATCAAATGGTCCTTTTTTCGCTGAATCTGACTAAAAGCTTTGAATAATATTCGCCGTTGATTGTTTTACCCTTTTCAACGAAATCGATGTTAACGACACCTCGTAAAACCCAAAAAAAAAATTGTGACCATGTCTTTGTTGGCCCACCTTGACCTTCTTTGGTGCACGTTAACGAAGAGAAACACGCCGTCTTGTTTGTTCTTTGGTCTCCGGTGTAATGTGCTGGATTTATGTTTCGTCTCCAGTACTACGGTAGTTGAAGTGCTTATAGCCTCAGTTCAGCCACCTCACGCACTTTTATTCTCTGATCGTTCCTATCATTCCACAGATTTTATCGCTCTCTTTTGGTCGGCCTGAACGCTCGGCGTCACTTAGACCGCTCTTTAACCATTGAAATTGATAGTGTCCCCATAGTATTTATTAAGTATTTCGTTGGTTTCAGGGATGGTTTTTTATGCCAAAAATAATGCTTAATCGGCACAAGAAACTAACTGTTTTCCATTTTCGTTAAAGTTGACGGGAACAGTGTCAAATAACCCTCGAAGTAAAACGTAAACGTAAACAATATTTGTGTTAGTGTGACTTATCCTGCAAAAATTTGTGGACTATCTAGTCCACTGGTTAGTAGTGCGTATTGCCATTCGGAGAGTCAGGGTTCAAGTCGTGGTCTAACCAACATCCAAAATTAATTAAAATTAATTTTTCTAATTGTTGTCGCCCCGCCATATGATATGTCAAGCCTTCTGAATATATTTTTGAGTGTATAACTGAATGATCCTATTAGAATGAACTGTAATTACCTCTATTTGTTGGAAAAATATCAATACGCAGACCACAAACACGGCGCCTGGCCAAAAATTATTTCACAAAAGATCATAAATCTCACGCCGACTTATCAGATGTTGTCAGCATCCATACCACCATACCATATGACATGAACGAACGAGCATGTTTACCGACTTCTAGAGTTTGGTTTTGGTTCATCGAGAGAGAACTTTTCTCAGTCCAAAGTAATACCGCTGGGCAAGAGGTGTTGATATTGATTAATTAATCAGAATTTGGAGAAAACAATTTTTTATAAAAATTCAAATTAAAAATAACTCTTCGGTTATATCTAACAGCAGAGGATCGCGATTTTTCTGAATAAATTTTCTTCAGCGACGAAGCACATTTCTCACTCGGTGGATAGGGAAATAAGCAAAATTTGGTATTCCAAATATCCTTGAATTGAAGAGAGGCATTAAACCTAAAAACAAGCTTACTTTCTGGTGCGCTCTTTGCTCGGGAGGTGTGATTGGACCTTAATTCTTTAAAAACGATAACGGCGAGACTGTCACTGTCTACTCGGAGTGCTATGGTCGTATGATAACCGACTTTTTTAACCTGCAATTGAAGAACACGCCTTGGGCAATATGAGATCGTGTCGCATGTCACATGCCACACAGAAAGAACGAATATGGCTTTAAAGCGAGAGAAAATTCCCGGCCGTTTAATCTCTTGTTTTGACGATGTCAATCGGCTATCGAAATGGTGCGATTTGGCACTGTTGGACTTATTTTGTGGGGCTACGCTAAAGATCTTGTTTATGGTGATAAACCTTGAACTATTGAGCATGTGAAATCCAAAGTTCGTCAAGCGATGGCTGAGATACAGCCAAATATGTGCTAGAAAGTATTCGAAAATTACCTTGAACGAATCGAGGGTTGCGGAAATTCACGAGATTATCATTTGAATGATGTGGTGTTTCGCATATTATGCAAAAGTTCAAACTTTATAATAAAAAATAAATTTGATGAAAAAAATTACTTTAAAGGCATTTCATTTGGATTGTCCTGTAATCAAATCACTCTGATTTTTGAGTCATACACACTTAGCAGTTACGCATTTTTTCTTCATAAAAAAATGCCCATATATATATAGGTATGTATAAAGGTATATGAAGAGTAAGATGTTATGCAATAGACAAATTTTCTTTAATTCTCGCCAATTTGAAATGCTACACAATTTACACAATTTATTATCACACAACAGATATGTGTATACGGTGCATACATGAAAGCTGGAGAATGCGAAATGCTTGCAACATTTAATGAAATGCGCCAATAACAATATCAACAAATACCAAAATCTATAACACTAAGCAAACAACCACCAATGTACGTATGTATGTGTATGAACACAAATCCCGCTTATTTCGCTTGTGTACCTACATAAGAGAAAAACTAAAGATTTAAGCAACAAACGTGAGCTCAAATTCAAACGACAAATGTTTGAAGCAAACACACACATACTCACACACACACAACGGCACGCAAAAAAACAAGTAAATGATTGGTTTTAGTACAAATGGACATCGGCAGAATGCTCAATTACTTATTTACCTACCAAACAAGCAAACACATAAGTATATATATATATATGAATAACTAGCATATGTACTCGTATGTATGTATATATGTATGTACTATATGCTACATATGCTACATATGCGCCCATGCGCCCATTACCTTACCCATTGTCCATTTAACTGCCAACCATTAGCCATTACAGATTGTTGTGCGCTTTGGCCATCATTGTCGACAGCAAGCAACAAACGCAGAGCGGCAACAACAAAATCAACAAATTTATATTTCTCCTGAGTTTCAGCTTCGGTAATGTTGGCAGCTTTGTGACCACTTAAAATGTGCAGCATGTGGATATGTGTGGCCGCCGTCTGTCTGTATATCTATCTACTTGTCCGTTTGTTTGTTTATTGGCTTACTTGTGCATACCTTTTTGGCTTAGCACAATGTCTTTTTGCCTCAAATACACTCTTATTGCAGTACTACTTTTGTGGAGAAACATTTATTTCATTTCCTACAGCGCCATCACCGTCGGCATCATTGACAAGAAACGCGAATTCATGGAAAAAGTGACTGTTGGTACGTGTGCATTTGTACGGCAAGGCAGGTGCCCGACGCCATCCATTAAAATTGACAAGTGCCGACCACGAAAAAATTTTTTTTCACCAAACTAAAAATGGAAACTGAAAATGTAAAAAAGAATATTTGCACAAAATGTTGCTCGCAACTCCGGCGGTATGTGTAGCATATTTTCTTAGGATTTGAATATTTTTGGATTCATTATTTTCTACTTAACCCAAATATAAATATTTTTTGGAAAGTATTTTCAGAGCTTATTAATTTTGTTTACCCTGCTTATATATATTCGCACACGCAGTCAAGAACACCCGCAATGGAGGAAGGTTCGACGTCGATAAGCTGCAATCACATTAGATAACCGAATGGTTGTCTACTCGACTTCCACTCTTGCTCTTTGAGAGTACTCATCAGTAACTCGGTATAAGAGAACTGTGGGACGCTATTTTAAGCCCCCTACGGGACCGCAATAACCGATTGGTTAGCATTGTGTACTACCATACGGAAGGTCAGGGTTCGAGCCCAGGTTCAACCAACATCCAAATTACAGAAAATAAATTTTTCTAGTTGCGTTCGCAACTCGGCAGGGATTTTAAAGTCCTCAGAGTATATTTAATAAAACATACTCATAAATATCCATTTACCGTTCGGAGGCTGCTTAAAATAAGCTATTTGTTGGTAAAAACACCAAAAGGCAAAACCACAATTCAAAGGAGGGGCATACTCTTGTAGGCCTCTTGTAGAGGTGATCTACCGACTGATGCCCAGAGTATATTCCACAAAAAATGGAACCCTCCGGTCAGCGCCAATTTTCGTAGGGTAAGCTTCTTCCATATCGTGTATTTACGCATATGAACTCGAAAGTAAACAACAGTCGATTATACAGGTGTTTCCAGATGAGCCGAGTCCTACAAAAGTTGTTCGCATATGAAGCATTTGAAAGTAAATGGTAGCCTGGTTTTGTTGGAAAAGCTAGACATGTCGCAACCGTACCACTATAACGTTGTAGAATAAAAAATTCTGAATGGTGCCAGTTTTATTTCAAGAAATAATGAAAACTAACCGCCGAAAGCGGATCATTCTTCACCACGATAATCCGAGCTCTCACAAAACATCGCCTGAAACAACTGCATTTTTTAGCACACAAAACATCGATTTGGTGAGTCATCTACCATATAGTCTTGACTAGGTACTGAATGACTTCTTTTTATTTCCGTACGTGAAAAACAAATCGAGAATTCAACGTTTTTCGACACCTGAAGAGGCGGTTGATGCGTTCCGAATGCATGTTTTGGAGATGCCTTAATCAGAATGGGAAAAGTGCTTCCACAATTGGTTTAAACGCATAGAAAAGTGTATAGATCTTAATGGAGAATATTTTGGAAAACAATAAAGCGATTTTCGATGATTAATATTTTTTTGTTCTCTACTCACGAAATATATAAGGCAACCCTCATATATCATTGAACAAATTTCACTAATCGGCCACCTGCTTTCAAATAAGTGTCATTTAATTAAATCCGGAATAGAAATATTTATAATAATTTTTTTTCAAAGCTTCAGTAGCAGCGCTAAATATTCCGAAACCAAAATATGACTTTTTAAGAAATTGATATTTTCTTGGAACTCCTTGCTTTTTTTTTCGAATTCAAATTGGCCTCTGATTACTGCGAGTTTTTTGTGCAGTCAGTTCTTTTTACTGCCCCTAAGCTATTACATATTTTTTTTCAGACAACTAATTCACTTTTTCAGTCACAGAAAAAAGATTTGTTAATTTTTCTTTATTAATTTCCAGCTTTTACAAAACAATTCAACAATTTCATATGGATATTTCCTCTTAAAATGTTATGTGAATTATTTGATATATCATGAGTTCCTCAAAGAACAGTTGACTCATGTCCTATAACGTAAAAAAAAAAAATATGAAAAATTAGCGATAAAAGGATTATTTTCTTTAAAAAATCCACTAAAAACAATTTCATTACCAGTTCTCAATGTATCCAAAAAATTAAATAAATAAATAATTTTCAATGACCAGAATTTTTAAATCTCACTTTGGTATACATGGCCTGCTGATTCATTATTTACTTTGTCTATGACAGCCACTAAGGTTGGAGGTGTTTTTCTGAGATTGAATCAAATGATGAAAGAATTTTTATCATATTTCAATTAACGAAGTCACTGATCATGATCTTTTTTTCAAATATTTTGGGTATGATTTTATTCTGAAATGGTTGAATAAAGAGTACTACCTACAAATTCAACGCCTTTTGCATAAAGCTGTACGAAAAATGCCTGGATTTATGGAAAAACAGTTCATGGCTGCACCTGTTCAAACTTCATAGCTTGTTTGTGAATTTTTGTGAAAAATAATACTGTAACGATGATCCAGCCTCCATATTCGTCAAACGTGACTTTTTCCTGACTGTTTGTTTGCTGACAGGAGATATTATGTCCTGCCATCGTTTACTACCAGACCGATACTTCAGTTCCTTATCCAGTCATAGGAAAGCAGAACTCATGGCACGGTTATTAAGGCCTATGATACCAATTTCATCGGCCTAGACCGGCAGCTGAACACTCTTGCTTGTAAAGCCTGTATCTTCTGTATTCAGCTCTGCGTCTCGTATTATTTTCTCCATCAATACATTAAATAAATCACATGAAGAAGAATCACCTTGTCTGGAACCACGTTTGGTATCGAACAGCTCGGACAGGTCATTCCCGATCCTCACGAAGCTTTTGGTGTTCCTTAAGGTCAGTTTATAAAGCCGTATAAGTTTTGCGTGGATACTAAATTCGAACATATCGGCTGATTTAAAATCGATGAATAGATGATGTGTACCGATCCGCTTTTCACGAGACTTTTCTATGATTTTACGGATAGTGGATACCTGGTCAATTGCACATTTTCCTGGTCTAAGCCACATTGATAAGGTCCACTCAGCTTGTTGTCAGTGAGTTTTATTGTTTCACTCAATACGCTCGACAGGACCTTACGATATTGAAAAGGCTTACCCCACGAAAATTGGCGCAGACTGTGGGGTCCCATCAACTGTTTTTGGGAGACCTTCACGAAATTCGTCTTGGAGCGATTTACGACCTCCATTGAATTCACCACATACCACTGGTCTTTAATGGAACTTCATCGCCAAAAATTAAATTGAGTTCATTGATGAACTGTTGCTTAGTTATGCCACGTCAGAAGTTGTAAAAAATAATCGCGCGAAAATGTTCAATTCCATTTTTGGCCGAAATGGATATTTTAAGTTACTGCAAAACAACACAAATAGC
This sequence comes from Neoceratitis asiatica, assembly GCA_030068015.2. Taxonomy (NCBI): domain Eukaryota; kingdom Metazoa; phylum Arthropoda; class Insecta; order Diptera; family Tephritidae; genus Neoceratitis; species Neoceratitis asiatica. The sequence goes on along the minus strand of CM061525.1, from coordinate 34,219,774 downwards.
GCTCGTATGCCAAAATGTTTTGAGTATTTATAACATCAAAAATGTCAAATTTTACGGTAAAGTTGTCAGTTGCTAGATTGCAACATTAGGGTTGCCAAATTCCGATATCAATAAGGGTACAAAATAAAAAAAATCTATTAAGGGCAACACAAGCTCTTATGATTTTGTAGCAAAGAGCAACTGCTTCAAGTCAAATAAAAGGGTATTTCAGTATCACAATTTTTTATCTTTTGAGGCTAGGGAAACAAAATCTAGTTTTCTTTGTTCTTTATAAATATGAAAGTTTTTTTTTTTGGAACTACCCTAACCTTACCCGATTAGGTCATGTCCCTCTAGTACGAGCATAATTTCATGAAAAGAAAGTGCTTTTTATATTAAATTTATGCAAATTTCTCTTAACATTTATGACACTTTACACTTCATAAAGCCACAACACACGCTCAACGCACAAATACATGTATGTTGTAAAATTTAATAAGAGTAAGTGAAGCTTGACTATAGATCCGGTGCGTGGGTGTAACGTTGAGTACACTCTGAGAAAGGTTACATATCTACATACATATGTGCATTTATGTCAAATCGCCACGCATTTTTTGTTGCTATTATTTGTACTTGTAACTATTGTTGTTGCGCTGGCTGCACTTCGCGCTTGGCTGAGCTTAAAAGACTTTATTTCTGCATAAAAAGGCCACAAATTATGGTTACGTTTACTTTTATGTGTTATCCAACTTTGCTTTTTTTTAATTTATTATTATTATTATAATTTTGTCTTTTTTTTTTTGTATTTAATAAATACTACATAGAATTATTATTGCTATTTTTTCCACTTTTATATCATACATTTTAAACAGTAAACGCCCTTTTGATTCTTTTTTAAGCTAATTTGCATTTATTCCTTCCTTTTTTTTGGTTAAAAACTACAAGCCCCCACAATTATGCAAAAGTTATTAATTAGAGCATGTAGAAAGCGATGGTTAACACGCGAGGAATGGAGAATATTCAATATATTTTGAATATTACATAAAACACACGAATATTTAATCAAAAACCAAAAATTCTAACTAAAATGCAGCGCATAGCATAACGAGTTCGGTCAGTTTTGTTAATTAGCCTGTGCAGTGCGGTCAGAATTTTGCTAAAAAATATTTTAAACATTGCCTGGTTACAAGTTTTTACTAAAAAAAAAATTAAAGTTTACAATTTTGGAATACAATTTTGACAATTTTTTTTTAAATTTAGCCAATCAACTTGCCGCAAGTCAAACGACAATTCAATTTAAGCGATTAACTTTGAGCAACGAACTCGCGCTTGCGCTTTTTTTGAGCTGTCAACTGCACTAGTGATATTCGAACGGTAAATGGTGACACTTTATGACAGTTCAATTTGGTTGCCACTTTAACTTGTTCATTATAAATTTTGCATGTTGTCTTTTGAATATATTTATTTTAAATTTTCTTGTAATTTTTGATTTCCACTAATGCACATTACTCGATAACCACTTCAGCGAGTTGGCTACTCGGTCGTTTGCTTGTGTGTCAGTGTCAGTGTTGAGTTGTGCAGATATCTCTGTTTCGCTAATACGTAAACTCCAGGTCATTTTATTAGCATGACTTGCATAACTGGTTTACGGTAATAATTTAGAATAACTGTAATTGTAATGGCAATAAAATAAAGGTATGGTAATATACTTAAAATCGACCGCACCTCGATTCCGTTACATAATAGCTAAACGGAAGTGGAAAACCAGTTCATTGGTTTGATTTCGTTTAGTTCTCGTTTTGATTGTTCGGTTCTCAGACAATCATTTCAAGTGCAAATGTTGGTTGCTATGAGTAATGCAGTCCTAATGGCTATAAATTGTCATAAGTTATTGTAAAATTTAATAATCATTTGTCTTACATTTGCACACGTTTATTATTTTAATTGTTCTTTTTTATTCTCTATTTTTTTTGCATTATTTAATATTCATTTATGTAATACCCTTTTCACGTACTGTATTTTTACTTAAGGAAATATGGCTTTTTGGTCGTTAAACTTTAATGTGAGTCATTATTGCATAAGAGTGTGTATAAGAATGTTTTATATGTGAACTCTTAAATTCTGTCTGCTCTCCTGCGGTTTGTGGTGTCTTGTCAGACGACTTTCATATTTCTAGATCGATAGAAACTGTGCTAAAATTATAACAATGTCTGACAGCTCACAGATATAAAATTCTATACATAAAAATTTTATTTCAATGCGGTAAGTAAGGATTGAAGCTTGTGTAATGCTAGCTAGAGAGCTCGAAATATCTTATACTCTCCAATCTTGCTCCAATCTATCCCAAAAAAAAAACTCATTTTGAGGTTAGCTATTAAATAAAAGCTTATAAGCTTATTTCATATTCTCAAAACACCTCATCATCTACGATCATCAACGATGACTCCACACAATGATGATATATAACTTAAACTCTTTGAAATCTTGCCAAGACTAGACCACATTGCAGTTGAGAATACCACTGCTCATGGGATAAATCTGGCTCAGGTTTGGGATTTAGAGCGAAATTCTTTCATCTAATTTAGACAATTTAAGCCAATGGACGTATTTCAGTATATTACATAAATATTGTTGAGATTATGTTACACAGGAAAAGAAAAAACTCTTTTAGAAAAACCATTCCCTCGAAAAAGCATATATTTGAAAGAGTGCATTGTATTTTTTTTGTTAACGTAAGAGGACAATTTAAAGGACACAATAAAACAATTGTTTTTGTCAAAATTAATTTTTTTTTTCATCCAGGTTCCCTTAAAGGATGATACAGTGATTATAGCGATCCTCACACTTTTCGATAACATTTCTGTAGCACGATTTGTCCTTTGCTTCAAAATAGGCCTCAATTTCGGCGATCACCCCTTAATTCACCGACAATTTCTTCCCAGCGAGCATTCTTTTGAGATTGGAAGACAAGAAATAGTCGCTGGCGGCCAAGTCTGGAGAATGTGGATGCCGAAACAATTCGAAGCCCAAATCATGAATTTTTGGCTTAGATTTCACTGTTTTGTGACACGGTCTTGGTGAAACAGCAGTTTAATTTTCTTCAAATGCGGCGATTTTTCGACGATTACGATTTCGTCAAAAAGTCCAATAATGCTATGTTGTAGTCGCTGTTGATGAGGTTTTCTTTTACAAAGTGGTCAATGAAAATTATTCCATGCGCATCGGAAAATACAGACGTCATAACCTTGCCAGCCGACTGTTGCATTTTCCTACGCTTTGGAGCGGGTTCATCATGTGAAATGATGGACGCACGCTTCATCCATTGTCATATATCGACGCAAAAACTCGGATTTATTACGCTTGAACTTCTGCAAACACTTGTCGTTGTTGTCAAATTTATACAAGCGTATAAGAGCTAACTAAAAAGCATTAATTAATTAATTCTTTTAGCGACATCTATGTGTCAGGTCGGGGACTTTTCAATTCACCTGCTATTTGTATATAATATTGTATATAATAGCCATATGAACGCGATATTGGCTGATACTCTTTTAAAAACCTTTATGATTAAGCAATCTGCGGGGTACTGAAGTATTTTTATTATTTATTTTCATATTAAAAGGTATTGTCATTAGTTTCCTAGGTGTTAACAAACTTCTTCTTCTTATATTTCCTTGATATTCTTCTTCTTCTTCTACTTCTTTGCAATTCTTCCTCTTCGCTTTTTTTTTTGTACTGTTCTTTTTTTATTATGCTTCTTTTTCTGCTACAATCTTTTTACTGTCATTTTTGTTTTTTTCTCCTTTTTCTTTTTCTTCTTCTACTACTTCTTTTCTATCTTCCTCTCCTTAATTATTATTTTAGTTATTATTTTTATCTTCCAATTCCTGTCCCCAACATAACAAGTGATATGACATTAATCTTTTTTACACACTACTGCTCCTAGATGTTTTCACCTAGCTGACGGTATTTTCGCCCCTTAGTCTCGTACGTTGTCAGAACGTTGCTGGTATTAACAACGGGAAAATCTACCAATAATACATGTGAAAAGTCATTCTGCCATAACGTGATGTCGAGTCGATTGTCTTCTTGGATTCTGTCGGTTAGTATGGTGCGGTCCCAATACATCTTGACCAACGTTGTTTCAAGCACAGTAGCCGGAGTATATTCGTAGTATTCCAAAGCCGCTCCTTCTACCAGTTTGAATTGGATAGCTAATGCTCTGTGGCAAAAATTGTTTTGTCAATATGAAAAAGCGAGTCAGATATGTCAATTATGCTAGAGTGAGAATTGAAATCATGGCATACAGAGTGCAAAGGATCGTTAAATTCCAAATTCATTTTACAAGTTTTCAGAAACAAGGGACAAAAACGTCTGGTTATTCTGAGCGGAGAATTAAATGAGAAGATATAATAAGGAGGTAGAAATTAAGTTATTATTTTAACCATGAAAATTATACCAAGCATTTCTCTGATACTAAAAAGAAAGTTTCAGACGACTAGTATAAGGATGAAGCACATAATGAGAGATTTCTAAAGGCAAAAAAGAAAAACGGTTTTTGAATAGATTCTATTCTATTAGAGTAAGATTTGATACATCGGGTTTCTGAATACGTCTTACTGATGTTGTTTACAAGGCTTCTCTAATAAAAGGATTCTCGAACTCCTTTGACCATTGTTTTACAAAAGAAAATATACCTTTAGCTTTGTTAAATATCACATCAATGTTATGTGCAAAGTTCAATTTAGGATCCATTGTAGTCCCCAAGTCAATAAAGCAGTGAACCCGTTCCAGCGTAAGTAGCAGAACCAGTCCAAGATGACTGCCCTGGAGTGCTCCTGAAGAAACTGCTATAGAATCTGAACTATTCTGCTTATTCTTATTACTTTTCTTCCTGTTTTCTTATATTCATTTTATTTTTAATCTTATCAGCCTTCTTCTTCAGCTTCCTGATCTTTTAGTCTTTCTTCTTATTCTTATCATTCTTCTTCTTCTTCGTCTTTTAAACTTCGCATAATTATAATTATTTTCCTTTTTCTTTTCATTCTCATTTAATATAAATATTTTTAAAAATTCATCTAGTAATTTCCATAACAATTTTAGGCCAATGAGCTGTTCACAAAATCAAATAAAACTACTTTTCTTATACTCGTATATTTATTATATGTATTTTAATATATTTATATATGTAAATGTTATACATACTTTATTTTATAATTTATTTGTATTTTTTCATTTATACTACTTATTTTATTTTTATTTCAATATATGTATTATATTGACCTATATTATTTTATATATTTACTTTTTTACCTTTGCAACTGTAAAATCTAAGTAACTGCTCTTTGTTATATCTCAAAAAGTGTTAACAGTTGATAGAAAAATGTCTAAAACCGTCACGAAATCTAACCGTAACTGTAACGAAAATCAAGGACAAAGGCATAAATCACTCAAATTTCGAATGCGCCACACCAAAAAATTAAAACATATAATTTTTTTTGTTATTTTTTTTAATAAAAAATATTTGTAATCTGACAAAGAAAAGGCAGACCGATGGAAAATATGCAAGCATAGATAACGGTAAATTTCAAGCATACATGTCATTAAATAGAAGCATGTGTGTATAACATACATAGGTAGGCATTATTAGGGTGTGCGATAATTATAAGCTAATTTTTGTTTTTGCTTGACCACACAAGACTGCTTTTTTATACAATTTTTATTTTTAAGAATCGCAAAAGTTTTCATCTAATTTTTAGTAATATAAGCCTTTTCAAAGTATATTTGAAGAATTTTTAATGCGAATTTTCATAAAGCGAGCCTTCTCAGTGCGGCACTGCGTATACGTAACCAACAAAAATTTGATTTGTAAAGTAAAACACAAATTTCTTATTTATCCATCAGCTGAGGATTTGCCGACACTCTGCATACATTCACACTGTCTTAAAGTACATAAATATATATACTATTTTACGCATAATATATGTAATTCATTTCAATACCTATAACATTTTTTTATCAGTTTCTCAGAATTCAATGAATTATTACTAGGTTATTCGTTAGTCATCCTTCGTGTGACAGTGTACTTTGAGCTGCTTCTCAGAAACTAAACAAAAACCCCGACAACTATTAAAATTGAACGAAGAAATCGAAAAAAAAAATCGCCAAATTTTCAATCTCAAATGCGTGAGTTTCCATCATAATAATGGTAGGCTGCATACGTCTTTGATAACTCATCAAAATCAAATAAAATAACTCAATTGGCAAATTATGTCGCATCCACGCAAGACCTACCGATACCGATGGTAGAATATGATACTTGCTAGTTTTTCATTAAAAAAAAAAATACTTCTTTACCACATTTACCGAAATACGAGGTATGTTCAAAGGAATAGGTGAAGGTTTTTCTCGCCATTTTCTTTGATGACAATGGTGTGGTCCATCATGAGTTCCTGCCAAAAGGTCGTACAGTTAATAAGGAATACTACAAGGAAGTTATGCAACGTTTGCGTGAAGCAATCCACTCAAAGCAATATGTCACACATCAATGCTTATTCCTGCCAAAAACAAAACCATAATTATGCTTCAACCACCGTAATCACCAGATTTGATTTCCTGCGACTTCTTCCTATTCCCAAAACTAAATAAATCAATAAAAGGAAAGCATTTTGCCATAATTGATGCGATCAAGTCAGAATCGAAGAAAGAGCTGATGGTCATACCGAAAAGCGCATTTCAGAAGTGAAGGGAGATTACTTTGAACGGGACTGAATAGATATATATGAAAAAATAAATACTTTTCAAAATAAAAAAATAAAAATTTACTTTTCCTTTGAACACACCTCGTATGATCAGGATTAACGAATAATGAGCCCCAAATTACTAATTTGAGATTTGGTTAGTGAAAAAAGTCGACCGAAATCATATCACTTGAATACGCTCATTACTCGATAATACTTGTTAGATTTTTCGACAGAAACCTTATGGAATGGCGCGTTGTCATTGTGCAAATTTGCTATCTTCAGATAATATATTTTATGTATCAACTGACTTTCTGGCTAGAATTAGAAGTGTATAAAATTGCAATAATGAAAGGAAAGGAATTTCATTTTGATGAGTTCTAATCGACTTTGACGCGAAATTTTTGACTTTTTTTTTAAGAACTAGATATCGGAATCGCCTCGTTCTTATATTTTTCTAGCGACCATTACACGGTTGTATTTTCCAAAGAAATTCATATCAGTCATAACTTCCATGCATTAGCTATATTAGCTTCCGTTTAAAACTCAGATGGCTGACTAGAGCGAGGCCACAATTTTCCACCATATTGAAACTTAAAGCTCGAAGTCAAAAACCGACCCTTTTTAGGAAAAATTCGTAGTTTTTGACGCGCTTAAATCATATCCCAATAGCCGGTACCACATCCCTAGCTTGCTTATGCAACGTTTTCGATTTTAGTCACACATTATACCCACCATAATGTCCATATATTTACATCAAGATTTCGTACACATGTAATATGAATTTGCAATCGCTTTTTAACCAATTAGCCGCCACAAAACAATAACAAAACTAGACAAAAAGAATATGAGATTTTGTAATAAATAAAGCAACGAACTTACATTTGATTAGTAAACATTAACAATGAAGAAAAAAGAATAATTAAATAACCGCATATAAAACAATTTAGAAACAAAAACAAACAAAAAATTTGAAAAGCACTTGAAAGAAAAAGTGGCAAATCAACTAGCGTAGCGAACAAATTTTTTCATTAAATTTTTTTTTTCAAAATTTTTTTCCTTTTTCATTTTAAGCCGCACAAACCGGCCGCCAACTAGGGGCGTTGAGGTGCGCAGGCGTATGGTCAATGTACGGCATCAAGTTGGCTAGAATCAGAAGTAACGGTTTGAGCCACTGCACTCAGTTACTAGTAGAGTTGGTTGTATACATTTGTTATTGTTGTTGTGTGTTAGTGGTAGCGATAAAACGCCAACTAACGGTATCATTAGTAAATGCTCGCATACTTCAAAAGCAAAATACAATAAAAAAAAATCAATAACACATGCAGCAGCTCTTGGAAAATGTTTTATTTTATAAAAAGAAACATACATACATACATACATGCATACATACATACATACATACTAATACATCCATTTATATGCGCAGTTGTTGCTGAACATGTTGGTTGTAGGCTGCTTCTGCTGCCGCTGCTACCGCTGTTTGCTTGGGTGTGTGAACGCTTTTTCATCGATTATTTTGGTCTTATTGGTGCGTTGCTCACTTGCATTTGAAATTTATGCTTTTCGCGCCACATGCAGCCGCAGACTCCATTGCTGCGGGTGTGTCACACACCTACTGTGCAACAGTTTTATTATTATCTAGCCAGCCAGCCAACTCAGGGTAGTCAAGCAGCCACTAAGCCAAATAGTAATAACTCTGTAGCTATTATTTCTTTATACATACATATATATATGCATATATTTACCTTTTTGTCAATATCTATATACGTTTAAGTTGTAAATATTTACACATAGCCACCACCAGCTCCACCGTTTATTATTATTATATTATTGTAATTAGTTCGTTTAGTTGATCTAATTAATATTTTAAGAATTTTAATTAATTGCAAACACCGTTTTTAATTAGAAAGGTATATACTTAACACACATATATATGCACATACTAATATCTATTTCATACCTTTACCTATTTGATTATAAAAAAATTTTATTTTATATTTTCTAAAGGTGCAATATTGATTTATTTCGTTATTAAGTTACCACAGAGGCGTTACTGTTATCTATATACTTGTATATTCATAGTTATGCATGTACGTGACGTTGGTGTTGAGCAATTATTTGATTTCGTTCTAAGATAACTTTTAATTGAAATTCAATATTAAAACGTGTAATTAAGATGTTGGGGTCGGGAATTCGATCAATGTGCTGAAAAAATGAAATTATACGAACGTATTTATAAATATATTGTCAGTATATACTGGTACTTATATGCTATAAGTTTGAAATATTTCGTATATATAATCATAAGTGCGGTTTTCCAAGAGATGGCTTAACTTAATTATTATCCCATCATTCCAATATTCCGAAGATGTGTTGGATAGATATTGTCACACAACTACAGTGTAGTAAACAACAATAATTTGTTTTCACTCAAATGTGTCGAACTTTCTGCCCGAAAAAGTAAAGGGTGTTTTTATAGAGGTATAGAACTTTAAGTTGCAATAAAACAACGATGGATTATTCGATTGACATGAATTTTATTTATCCGAAAGATAATCTTGTGGCATTACATTTTAAATATGATTTCTGGCTTATGACCGCCACGGCTGGCGCGGATGTAGTCCAATCTGGACGTCCAATTTTCGATGACTTTTTCCAACATTTGTGGCCGTATACCGGCAATAACACGGCGAATGTTGTCTTCCAAATGGGCAAGCGTTTGTGACTTATCCGCATAGACCAATGACTTTACATAGCCCCACAGAAAGTAGTTTAGCGGTGTTAAACCACAAGATCTTGGAGGCCAATTCACAGGTCCAAAACGTGAAATTAGACGGTCGCCAAACGTGTCTTTCAATAAATCTATTGTGGCACGAGCTGTGCGACATGTTGCGCCGTCTTGTTGAAACCACATCTCCTGGACATCATGGTTATTCAATTCAGGAATGAAAAAGTTAGTAATCATGGCTCTATACCGATCACCATTGACTGTAACGTTCTGGCCACTATCGTTTTTGAAAAAGTACGGACCAATGATTCCACCAGCCCATAAAGTCAGTCAGTTTTTCTAGATGTAACGGTGTTTCAACATACACTTGAGGATTACCTTCACTCCAAATGCGGCAGTTTTGTTTGTTGACATAGCCATTAAACCAGAAGTGCGCTTCATCGCTAAACAAAATTCGCTTATGAAAATCGGGAACAACGGTAATCTCGTTTTGGGCCCATTCGACGAATCTACGCCTTACTTGAGTCTATTCGTGATGAATTGCCAAACCAAACTGAGAATAAATCACTTGACAGCTGTTAAATCGGTCGCCATCTTGAAAAGTAATGCCAACTTAAAGTTCTATACCTCTATAAAAAACACCCTTTATTTTTTGTAGGAAGTTCTTCTTCGTTACTTTAATATGAAGACAACCGCTGCCGAAACTCATCGTATGACAACCCCAAGCGTAAAAAGTCATCTCTGAGGCCTCGCCAACCAGCCAAATCAACAGCTTAGCGGAATACCTTTTGCGCCAAGGTAGGCTCAGTATTTTGTATATATGTACTTCCCTAAAACCAAGTGAAACCATTAGTGAGGATCGCTACCGATTTTAACTCTTCAAGTTAAAGCGAGAGATTGCCGTTAAACACTCTGATTTTGCGACCAGACACGAGGCAATATTTTTTCATCACGCCAACGTTCGATCAGGTGTTGCAACACCGGTAAAAAAAAAAACTATTAGAAAAACAACGACGAACGGAAGTTTTGCCTCAGCCCAGAATATAACCCTTCTCACTACCATTTGTTCAGATCGATGACGAACGCCCTCACTTGAAGACGATTCACCTAAGAGCAGGATATCAAAAATTGGTCCGATTTAACACTTCCTTCAATTTGGAAAAATTCCAAACAGTTTCAATTAAATCCCTAATTATTAATATGATATTTTTAAAATTAGTATTTTCCATTACAAGCTTTCTTAACGCTTTTTTACATTGAAAAATTTCATTTGTGTTATCGATTTCTGAATGAACTGACGAAAGATTTTGATGCATTCTACAATTTGGCGTGACTTCAGCTACCAATTACTCTTTTTGGCAGGCAGCTTACCTGAATTACCATATCCCACTATGCAAATGGAGAACAATAAATGGACGAAAAATGATTTTGAAAAGGCGAATACGTTTGCATTCCCCACAGAATGTGAATCCCCTGAATTTATAATAAAAAGTCTTAATGAAACACTTATGTGTTTACAATGGATATCTAAAGCCGAAGTAAAAGCGTGATTAAAAACTATAATCCAAAAAGTAGCCTGCGTACGAGCTGGTCAACTAACTTACCTACTCAGCGCAGTACTAAGAAGAGGATTCGTTCCTGCTCAGTGTAAAGTTTGCCACGTGACAATCATCTCTAAATCAATCAATCCATTAGCTATTTACAAGTATATACAAAATCAGAGAAGTGCTATTCCTCAAAACACTTCCAGTCAATCGGCAGAAAATTCTCATAACCAACTGGATTTGCATTGCTCTGCATTCGCAGAAAATTAAAATTAAAAAATCTCTCCCAATAAATTAAAATGTATTCATGTACTTATGAAGCATTCCATAACTCCGGCTTTCAAATTCTTGACAGTACATAATCCAGAAAGAAACATTCCAGACACTACATAAAACAGACATAACGAAATCCCAACCAGACAAAATATATTATAACACAATTCCAGACAGGACATTATCCCGACAATATAAAATCCCGACAACTCTTTATCTCGACAGCATCGTTTTTATTAAAATTCTTTCGTCACTCTAACTCCACAGAGATCGCAGGATCTTGTCTCAGAGGAAGTTATAAAGCACATAGTATCATATGAGTTGATATTATTAAATCATCCAAACGCACTCATAAAAGGGGAACTAACATCCACCCAAACATTTTTACTCGTCTCAAGAGAAAGCTAATGACAGTTCTGCATTAATTAATAGCGCAGATTATTTATATAATCGAAATCGCCTTAACCGTTTGATTAGGTATCGCCATCATACGAAAATGAGATAAAAATTGATTTATATCCAAATATTTTCAAAAGGTTTAATAATTGGATAAAAAAATTAAAATGACTATAAACTACTTTTGACGTTTGAAATATATTATATATTTATAGAATGAAAAAAAAAACATATAACTCAACATTTCAATTGTTAAAAAAAATTTTTTTAGTTCGAAAAATAGACTTATGTATGTATTGTAGTCCTTACTCTATAATTGAATTCTTTGAAAGCTTTCGCTCATAGCCTATGAAGTTCTTTTTAGAAACAAATGCTAATTTGTTTCGTCGTTTATTTTGAAAACTTTTGACAACGCAAAAACAAAAGTTGGTTTTCTATGAAAAGTTAAATTTCTATACTTTATTTTAATCAAAAATTTCTGCCTAGAAATAAACGCCTTCCACAATGCAAAAAAAAGAGAACAACTGACTGAAGAAATCGCTCTTTTAATTGAATAATGTCATAACTCAAAAAATATTAAATTTCAGGAGAGCTAAGAGAGTCTTAAAATGTTTCTGAAAAAATATGAGACACTTACTTCATTGGTTTGAACCATTTAAAGAATGCTAATACTCAAAGAAACTGGAAGTGCCACATGAACTAACGACATAAAATTTAACTGACCGAATTCAATCAGTGAAACACTTCTGAAAAACAACCAAATTGAAACACATCTGAAGCGGGTGATGAAAAATGGGTTAAAGACGAGAATACAAATCGAAAAAACATCACGGTAACCAAGGTGCTGCTGAGTGTATGGTGGGATTGGAAGAGAATTGTCCATTATGAGCTGCTATAATCTGGTGAAACGGTTAATTCTGCGCTCTGCTATCAAAATTCAATTTGTTGTGTGAGCTTATAACCCGGTCTTTTGCATCATCTGACTATCATTTATTTCAGTCTCTGCAAAACTCTCTTGATAGTAAAAAAAATTGGCCGACCAAAGGATCTTTGAAAATAATTTGGCCAAGTTCTTCGCCGATAAAATACAGAGGCTCTACACTGATGGTAAACTGCTCATAGATAGTGGCCACAGTTTTGTACTTAAAAATTAAAATTAAATTTCAATAAAGAAAAACTATGTTCAAAAATATGCGAAAAAAAAACAATTTTTAATTATCGACATTTCTTAAGCTGCGCACATTTCTTCATACTTAATTAAAAATCCTTTCTTTTTTTGAGCTGACACTTTTGAAATAAATGAGTGGTTCAAATATTTTTAAATTTAAGCCATTTTAAACCGAAAATGTTCAAAATTATTATCTAAACTAATACAATAATTAATTAAGAAATATAAATATATTTGAAATTAATATTTGATACTTTTATTATTTTTGGAAACTTATTAATCAATGATATTTTGATTACTTTCTTGTTATTCACCATGCTTCTGGAAAAGGATTCACGTTCGAAGAAGCTTTTGATTTTAGAAGTGATGCAAGCCATCGTAAGTGAAGGTATTACCTAAAAAAATGGTTTTGAAGGGAAATAAATATGTGGTGGTAAAAAAAAATTGTGGTAGCCCAAAGCTTTAAGGCAGATATGACAGCAGTACACGACTGAGCTCTGTTAAAGTCAGGTTATGAAAGAGGTATGTGATCTGGCGTTATCTTCATGTAACATCATGCGTTTGTGATTGGTCAGTTTGGAGTGTTTTTCTCTCTAAATTTTTTCAATTAATTTAGATAGTTGATGACCGTAAAAAGTAAAATCAATAATTTAGTTTTCCAAGCAAAAGCTTAACTGCGTTATTGTCGATTGTAGAGGTTTTATAACCTTAATTATTGATCGTATTTGAACTAAGTTATCGTAAACAATTCATTTATTATCACAATACTCATTATATACCCAAACACTTTTAGAGCACCAGCTTTATATGTACACTGCACTGTAATGAGATCGAGTTGAGTAAAAAACATGCTGCAAGTCACGCTTTTTACTTCGATTAGAATCATAAACATCCGTATCATATGTTAAAAAAATATTTAAAAAAAAAATTAAATAAAACCACTTAATGTTATAAACCTGAACTTCCTTAACCGAAACCGGCTGTCAATATCACCAACTTGTCATTGAACTTGAACTGATGACCGTAGCGACAGCGAATGAGACGATCACAATAAACTATAACAAACATATGTATTTAATGCAAGAAGTTCAACTAAAGTAAACAGCAAATGTACCTTTTTTTTTTTTTTTTGTTAGATATAGATATGTACGTATGCATATATGTACATATTTATTCACAATTAATTCACTAATATTATTTGCTCAATCATCTCCAAAAACATGCTCAACGATGATCACCTACTTAAAGACCGTCCGCATGGCCACGAAGCGGTTAAGCTATAGCTATTGCATTTGAAAAATAAAAAATAAAAATAAATAAATAAATAAAATACAAAAGCAAAAAATAAAGAAAAGCGAACGAAAAAATCGTTTGAATGGAGTTGTTAGTGTCTGCACGCGCTATTCGATGGCATTCCGACCAAATTTGCTAGCAATCTCGTGTCTTTTGAGTGAGTAGCCTCAATCGGAGCGTTAGTTTTGTTTGGTTTTATGACTAGGCTTAATATTGTTGTTTTTGTTATTGTTGTTGTTGTTGTTGTAACTGTCAACTATACATTGGCTTCGACCACCTTACGTTGACATAAATCGCCAAATGTCATGTTTCTCCGCTGCTAACAACTTTATTTCTAAACATTGAAAAGAAGCTTTCAAATCTGCTACTTTTGTCATACTATTTTTGGGAGTAAGTGTATTTCCTATTCGCTAAAATGGTAGTAACATAAAATTGACAATTAAGCGAATTGTTTATTATTGATGGCTAACGACATGTCTGACTGACAGAGTGGGCAAAAAAAAAAGAAAAGAAAAAAAGAAAAAAAAGAAAAAATTATAATAAATAAAAACAATAAGAAAGAATAAAAGTGCTTTGACTTAAAGCAATAAATAATAAAAAAAAAAATCCGATTCATAAAATAAAATTATTTGTAAATTTATTTTCCAAAAATTATCCAGCTGTAGTTAGTGCACTGATTAAAAATGTTGTTGCTATTTCGGTTGAGTTACTGTCGTTATGCAGGTCATTAGGCCATTGCTTGCTACACACACACATGAAATGTATTTCCGTCAAAATGAAATATATGTATATTCACAAACGAGTGTGCGCTGCAAGTTGACTACAGTTATTTTTACAATAATTTTTATTTTATTTTTTTGTGTGTTCAACTAACCACTGTGTCCTCTGATCCAACTACAATCGCAGGCAAGAGTACCAAAATTTTTGCAGCCGATCGAAACTGGTTTAAAATAAAGTCAAAAAAGACACACACACAAAAACAACAATAATAAAACAGATCTAATTAATTGCACTCAAATCAACTGCTTTATGTGTGTATGTATTGTTATGCCGTATGCATGCCGCTTATGCATTGTTGCATGAATTTTCCGTACTTTGAGCTGTGTTGCCTTAATTTGCCTGCAGCACATAGTTTTTT
This sequence comes from Neoceratitis asiatica, assembly GCA_030068015.2. NCBI lineage: Eukaryota > Metazoa > Arthropoda > Insecta > Diptera > Tephritidae > Neoceratitis > Neoceratitis asiatica. Next base: position 34,204,512 of record CM061525.1, on the reverse strand, counting down.
ATTTTTAACTTCGAAATGGTGCACACGCTGACTTAGCTAGAGCGCCAAGAAATCTTAGTTTTGCTTCTTATACCATACCATAAGTAAATTATAACAAGCAATTTCACAAAAATTATTATCAAAAAAAAATTTTTTTTAGTCCAAATGGGTTTTCAATATCGTAAAAGTGGGGCATAATATTTTTAAAAATGATTTTCTAGTAGATTATGGCGAATTTGTTACATATTTGATATATTTTTATTTATTTATGTTTTACAAAAATTTAAATTACTTTTTAATGAATTTTATAGCTCTAATTTGACTATCGGTAGAGTACAGTACAGCCAAGATTTCAAAGAGAAAAGAGAGAAGGAGAGAAATATATACTCCAAATATCTCTTTAGCAGTTTTTCGCTTCAAAACTGTAAAAGCCGGGAATTAATTATTTCGATAAATACAATTTGAGTGGATTCTATTGGCTATAAAACATAGAATTTTCTCCCCAGCCAAGTCACTAACAATGTGAAAATGTAGCCGAGGACCCGAATGTGTATGATTCTCGACGTTCTCAAGAACTGGGACTGTTTTACGGCACATTATAGTTTATTTTGCACTTGGACTTACACCTATATCCCTACATAGTCCAGCTCGCCCACAACAGGCCATTCACATTGCCGTAGTTACGTCGATTGGGTGCAAGTAGTGGAGCGCGATTTTTCGAACAAAATTTTTTTTACCGACGAGGCACCTTCCTCACCCAGTGGATACGGAAATAAGCAAAATTGTCGCATTTGGGGCTCCGGGAATCCTCCGGAGGTGTGATTGGACCTTACTTTTTTGAAAATGGTAACGGTGAGACTGTCACTGTCTATTCGGAGCATTATAGTCATATGATAACCGACTTTTTTGGCCTGCAATTGAGGAACACGACTCGAACAATATGTGGTTCTAACAAGATGGTGCCACATACCAAACGACACCAGCGAATATGACTTTATTCCGAGTGAAATTTCTCAAACGCGTAGTCTCTCGTCCTGGTATTGTCAATTGGCCACCGAAATCGTACGATTTGACACCTTTGAACTTCTTTTTATGGGGCTACATGAAAGACCGTGTTTATGCGGACAAAAATTTAACTATTGATCACTTGCAAACCAACATTCGTCAAGTTATGACTGAGATAGCGCCCAATATGTGACACAAAGTGGTCGAAAACTACCTTAAACGGATTGAGGTTTGCAAAAATTCACGAGGTGGTGGTGTTTTGTATATAATGCCAAGGCTCAAAATTTTATAGTAAAAAAGGAATTTCATGAAAAAAATTATTTGAAATGCTTCTTATTTACGTTTATTTTGGAAACCCTATACATTTGTAAGTCGACAGGACTCTGCATTAATTCCAACTGTTCTGTTTGTAGTTCAAGAATGAGAAAAATAAAAAACGAACGAAGAGAGAATGTTGTACACGTATACAAATATAAGCAACAATTTTGTCATCTCACGTTCTAATGTTGGCAGCAGTGTCAGATCGGGGAACATTGACACTGTTCGGAAATGTTATAAAAAACGCGGATTTTTGAGCGCTCTCACAAATCACAAGTTTCGTATCTAGTCATCTCTTTCATTTCAGCCCTAAGTAAATCATGGGTGCTTCGTTTATTGAGGTGAAGTGTTAGGACGACATCCCTTCCTGACAGTTGATGGCTCAAATGATCGAAAGCACGCTCTTCCGCTTAACATAGCATAGAATTTTAGCATCTTGAGTGTCATCTACGGTTCATAATTTCATTCATAAACTCCACCTTAAATCTGGCATTTTATATGTAATTAATTTCTCAATACTCTGTTAGCACTCAAATAGAGATATATCTCTCTGCCGGACATCTTAAATTATTCTTAAGATAATCGTTTAATGTTGTAGGCGAAATCGAAGATATCTCATCCATTTTTCATAACACTCTTTCGAATTATGTTTATAAATTGGCGTAAAATAATATTCGAAAGTTCTTTTATTCAGTATACATTGGGTGATATTTATAAATGAATAAATGTTGATTTGAAAAATAAAGCATTGACTTAGATGAATAACTTTTTCAATAATCTGTTAAGAAATCATTTTTCAAAATGTACAATACCAATATCGCTTCTAAGGTGCTCACCTGCCTCATTTATTCACTTAATTGATGTTATTATCATCATTAATATCAATAATTTTTAAGAGCATTAAACTAATATATAAGCATATATTTACACAATTTTCAAAGTAATAAATAAATCTGGATAATAAACATTGAAATTTATGCAGCACGTGCCACACACACACACACAGGTACAAATCGTCGACCAAAAACTATGGACGAGCCACAAAGACGCTGCCATCAGTTGACCAGAGATGAGCAGGCGCACGAACATACAGACGGACAGCCAGACAAGCAACGCAGACACTTTAAAACAAGTAACAACAACAAATGTGTAAAGATAGTGACTATGAGACTCACTGACTATGCACGAAGCAAGTGGTTGCTTGAATAGTCAGATAGTGGAATCCATTACCGCTAATTACCATAAATCGCTACGAAGCGCTGCAGCAAGATTCGTGCCAATAATGTTGGTGGTGTAAAATTTGTTTGAAGATTTGAAGGAGAATTGGGGTGTCGAGTTGAGGTGGCTGACACTTGTTTTTACTCTTTTTTATCAGTTTTTGGTTGCCGAAAATTAGTTAACACGCGCTCAACATTGGCAGTTATTACTTGCAACAAATTGTTGCAAGTGTTGCTTGCCGGTTGCCGCCATATACAAACATGTATTTTGAAAATTAGGAAAACAAATATATTTAATTTATATTATTAAAAATATGCATTAACGAATTTTACCGTTAAACATACATTTCACTTACTTACTAATCATTTCACTTTTATCTTTCTCTCTCTCTCACTCTCACTCTCTATTTCCCCTCTTACAGATGAAGTCGTTGACCTTGCATTCGATTTTATTACTTCCGTTGTTGGCGCTGTTCTTGTTGTCGTTGTTAGTAGCACAACACGCAGGTGCTGAAAAGTTACAGTTTAATAAAATGGCTGAAGCGGCAGCCGCGCCAGCAGCGGAGGTGGAGAAACCAACTTCCGCGCGCATCAATAGGCAGCGTTCGACATCGACAACAACACAACAGCCGCCGTCATTGCGTGCGCCGCGTCCAATGCGGACACCGCGTCCCACAACCGTGATGACGCATCCGACAAGAAGGCCGACAATAACTACAATATCGACTACAACTACAACTAAACCAGTTACCACGAACTCAAGCAAGCAGCCGGCAAACGCACGGGCGGCGCGTCGTCCGGCGTCGCGCTCCAAAGAGAATATTGCCACGGCGGCGCCAGCTGTACGCCGATCAGCTCGCGCCCGCACCGATGGCAGCTTAGTGGCGAATGTGCGCCAAAATCGAAGCTATTTGAGCGCGGCCGCAACGCAAGGTTTCCAAAATAGCAACGTAGCGGTGGCAGCTGTAGGGAGTGTACACAGCGCGGGCAAGTCAGACAAACAACAAATTGACGGCGACCAAATAAAGCGCGTGACACAAAAGACAAACAGCAATAACAACAGCAAGCAACAACAGCAACAGAACAGCAATAACAATTATCGAAATGTCAGTGTGAATGGAGGGCGCACGAGCGCGACAAAAGCCAAGCCGCCATCAACAGCTTCATCATCAGTGCCGTCACCATCTGTTGTGACATCAACCAGTGGTGATACACGTACAACATCATCAATAGTTTCGACGGCATCGCCCACAAATGATGCGATGACGAATCATCAGCACAACCACCAGACGTCAGCGACGCCACCACCGCCACCGCAACGCCAGTCAAAACAAATCGCCTACCATGCGACGGTGCGAAGTAATGTGGAACGCGCCACACAGCCACAGCAAACCGACGTGACGAGAGACGCCGGTGCGGCCAACTCAACGCGTCTACCGCAGACACCAAAATCGTGAGTTACCTTTTTCAGACACTCTTTTATAGTTAGCCACAACACCAAAAAGAAACCAACAAACGAACAAGCAGCCATACAAACGAAGCAAACGTAGAAACGCTGAAAAGTGATTGGCGATTTACGATTCGCTTTTTGCAATTTACTGCTCAGCGTTTTTGGTTGTCTTCATTGTTTTCTTCATGCTTTGTTTATTTGTTACTAAGCACATGATTTTTAATGATAGTGGGCAGCTAGTTGGGGTAGTCGCGGGTCAAGCACCAGCATTGTAAATCGTTCAAGACAAACTTAACGCTTTAATGATTATCTATAGTTCCGGGCTTTAAGAAGAAATAAAGCGGCAAATTTGAATAAAATTGGGACTTAATACGTGGGGCGTTACAGTGTAATGCGAAGTTGGAGTGGCTTTGAAATTAAGCAATTACGAGTACGACGCCGAAAGTGCATTAAAGTTTTTTTAAACAAATTCTTAATACTTTTTACTAAGATGCAAGTTAGTAACAGCAAGAATGGTTGCTGATCACCTGTTAAAAACTCAAAATTTCCTCCCTTTGTTTATGAATTTTATTTTATTTTTAATAATTCCGTATCATCTCTTCTTCTTCCCTATTGACGTTGTCACCGCTTAAGCGATTGTAGCCAAGAGAAACCAGATCCTTCCCCACTAGATCTTTCCAAAGGAGTACTGCGGTTGCTGCATCGAAAACTTTCAATGGACGACAAGGCCTAACCAACGTACCCACTGTCTCTTTACACGCTGAACTATATCAATCTCTTACAGCTCATCGTTCTATTCACAGTTTCCATTGTGCAAAGAACCATTAAGAAGCTTTTTGTCGAAAATTCCAAGCGCCGACTTATCAGATGTGATCATCAGCCACCCATCTGCACCATCCAATGTTCTACTTAGTTCAAAGCAGGACCTGTAGGCAAGAATGATTCTGCCTTGAATTTCGAGGATTGTGCTGTTGCAAAAGATTGTACCTTCTGATAGAGAATTACATTGTCTCAAACTTCGTTTAGTATTAAACGACTAGAAGAGGTATTTCTGGGGTCTGATCGAGCTTTTGGTGTTGCTCAGCATCAGTTTACATAGACATATAAGCTATGCGGGAATACCAAAATCAGACATAGCGGCATAGAGTAAGCTCATCTTTATGCTATCATGGCTCGTGCCACAATAGATTTATTGAAAGACACGTTTCCGCGCCAGCCGTGGCGGTCATATGCCAGAAATCATATTTAAAATGTAATGTCCCAAGATTATCTTTCGGATAAATAAAATTCATGTCAATCGAATAATCCATCGTTGTTTTATTGCAACTTAAAGTTCTATACCTCTATAAAAAAACACCCTTTAGAAAGTTAATTTTCCTAATGTCAACCTTTCCGAAAATATTTCTGGCATGAAATAAAAAAAGCTCCTAATAGAAATCCTTTGACCATTCGGAGACGGCTTATAATAATCTATGGGCCCTCAATTTGAGGGAAAAACCATCAAGACGCAAAACCACAAATTGGAGGATGAGTTCGGCCGAAAATCGCTTCAGCTGTTACAAAGCGACAATTATATATTTATATATATATATATATATTTCGCACCACATGCGTCAATTATTATTTTTGTGATTTGAGCAGGGAACACTTAGATTCCCGTCGTCGGGCATGCTTTCGTCCAACCCTATTCAGCAAATAAGTTGATCCACAGATCGATCTTGTCAATTATTCGCCTCCATATTTGAATAGATCAACCGATAAGCCATCGGCTTGCTCCGGTTTGTTTGAACTTTTTCGTAGTCGGATTGAAGAATCGAGTTCATCGCCTGGTGTTTCAATCTCACTGCCATTCAGTACGCTCTAGGAATCAATCGCTAGATCACTTCTTCGGGCCATACCGGGGTATGATCCGGTCTTGAAACCTTCTGTAAGTCGCCACATATATTTATAAAATGTTCGAGCATTATCAAGTTCTTCATACTCACTCACCTTCTCTCTTCCTCTTTCTGTTTTTGTTTTGTGAGTTTTTCGATCCGGTGACAGCCACGTAGCTTGATGAATTTCCATGGGCTGGTAGCTAGTACTACAGACGACCGTATTTCGGGCCCTGACGAAGTCGATCAGCTTCAGCCGACTTGGAGATATTTCGTCGTGGAATTTTGCGACGGTTGCACTGAAGATACCTACCGACCGTAAGCGTTAAAGTCGCCAAGCATAATTTTGATGTCGAGCAGCGCTCATAAGTACGATCTATACGATAATAGGCCACCTTGGTCACATCGTCCTTCTCTTTCGTCGGGGCGTGTGCGCAGGTCAGCGATATGCTGAAAAACTTCGCTTGGAAGCAGATTATTCTCGGCGACTGAGTCTCTCTTCCACCACGAATTGGACACCACATTTACGCTCCTTTTTATGGACAATGTAGGAAATGTCCTAAGCACCTAATTCTATCTGTGCTTATCCCGTCCATTGCACTTTATGGACGGTGACGATGTCTGCGATCAGGTTTCAAATTTGCGAACCGCTGGATCTATGTTTCTTCCTGCCACTTTCAATAATGGTCCATATATTTTTCAAATGGCTGTGAAAAAGTTTTCGAAGCATTTTTTCTTTCTAATGCTTTGAATACACAAAAGAGGGGTTTTTTTTAGTATAAAATGATTGTTTCAATGCAATCTTTGTTTCTAGTTTACTTGAACTCGTTTGCTTTTAGAAAATACCAACGAGTTTCAGAATTTCTATTTGAGGCTCGAACGAAAATCTCTTGTTGCCCTATTGCAGAAAGTGGTACTTTACCCTTATTTTTCTCGGCAAAGTTCCTGCGCAATAAACTCCACTCACTGAAGATTTCTTTTAAGCGATTTCTTATATTTTCTGAAATCAATTTTGTTTTTCTCCTTCAGGCCACGCATGATACACCGTCTTGTAGCGGGTCACATACAAAATGCAGAAGGTCGTTCCACCTATCAGATCTCTGCCGTCACTACGAATAGTTCGATTAGTAATTCGACAACACAAAAGCCTGTCTACGGTCATTATGTGCGCACCAAAACAGGGCAATTGGCCATGAGCAGTACTTATCGTTTGACGAAAGTGAGCACAACCACAGCGATACCAACGCACACCGCAACAACGACTACCACCACAACTGCAAAGCCATATATTTCGAGAAGAGATCGCGAGGACTTTGCGCTAAGCGATGATGGCGACAATGGCGATGATGAGGCGCTGCTGGAAGATGAAGGTGATTTTGATAATTGGGATAACGGTATATTACGTTTAAGTGCCGGTTCCGGTAAAGAGCATACAGTCAAGTCTAAAAAAAGTAAAGATGATTTAAAGAAAACTCTTTCCGATCAAGTGCGAGACGGTAAATATGGCTTAATCGAGAAGGAGCTGTTTCGTCGTCCACCCAAAAGACCTGGTGTACTAAGTTATTTACCAAACAAAGAGACACCCATAGATAATGATCGCACTTTTGGTGGTCTGAATGAGGAGGATATTTGGTTGGCGGAAGATCATTTGCTTGTAATCAAGGGCGGCAGCCTTAATGAGGGCGAACATGAGGATCCGTGGCCGCCTATCGACGATTACGATGCACCCGGTCGGCAAATCAAATTGCCGCCGAATCCGAAAGTGCCACCACCATTTCCCGTCCAGCTCGAGGAGAATGGCCCGTTACAGTTTATCGGAAATAATAAATTCACGGTCGTCTATCCGATCGCGAACGAATCGTTATCAGTTTATCCCGCCGGCCCGGAAGCCAACTACCCATCGGCCGAAAGTGATAGTGACAACGAGAAGAATCTTCTTACCAGGCCGGGATCGACTCAAGATGCTGCACAAGGTGAACCGGGTTACGTCTACCCGGCACCCTATCCGCCATGGCTCTATCACAACCAAACGTTTGTCAATCCATTCTTAACCAATGCACGTCCAATTACATTCCCCAATTTGGGTCCGTTCCCAGTAACACGCAATGGTTCTTTGGAGAACTCAAATGGTACGGACTACTTTGACGAAGACGATCCGTCACTTTACTACCCACCAGCGTACACCTTTGTTTATAAGAATAATTACACAAATCCAGTGCCGCCCGGCCCCTTAGTTCCAGGTATTGTGCTACCGCCACCACCCAACCAATTCAGCCGTTTGGAGAAGACGGAGAAAGTTCACGCTGCAGTGCCACCGTCCAGACACCGCGGCTATGGCCCTACCTCTACGAGCACGAGCTCAACATCCACGACCACAAGCACCACCACCAGTACTACTTCGACTACAACTACTTCAACCACCACTACAGTGCCGCCATATCGACCGAAAGTCATCACGAAAATACATCAATATTCGCCGAAAACGATTATTATTACACCAGAGCCACCACGCGCCATACAACATATACCACATGTGGTGCCACCGAGCAAGCTGCCTCCTCCATCGCCTGAGCCAACGCCCAACGCTTCCCCACCTGAAATTATCGAGGCTGTACCCGTACCAGTGGCAGTGCACATACCCATCTTCCCAGCCAATAAGTATCCACAAACTCGTCCAAATGCCATACTCTACGAGGCCTCAACTCCACGAAACACCCAAGAGCCACTCTCAAAATCCAATCCCATATACTACGAATACTTTGAGGCCAAACGTCAGCCGAGCGGTGTTACAACAAATGTTATTGATGACTTCCTCTCCACAACAGAGAAGCCAGTGTTGGCGAAACCAATCAAACTGTACCCGACCAGTAAGCGGCCATACAAATCGCAAACGCAAAATCAACGCAACTACTTGCCGCCGCAACGTCAATACTTACCTCAAGATGTGGTCTACATTACGCCAAAACCGGAGCCCGTACGCTATAAGCGGCCACCGCCACCTCCCGTGCCAGCTGAGACACCAGTCTACAAACCACGTCCACTAGAGAACTTCGAGGAGGAGGTGAATGCAATACGCGAAACACTGCGCTATTACCAAAACCAACAGCTGCGTGACAATAGCATACCACGCACGCCTAAAGCGAAACCTTTATACGAGTTCAGTTTCGATGCGTCGAAAAATTTGGAGCCTGCACAACCAACTGCGAACGCGGCAGACTTCCAGCCACCGGCTGAATACGATGAAGAGCCATTCAAACCCATGGTCACATACAGTCCGCCAGTGGACGACGAGAACTCCTTCCACGCCATCGAGGTAGAGAAGACGCGTCAACAGCAACAACAACCACAGCAGCCGGAGGAAGAGCAATATACACGGCAGCAACAACAACAACAACCACAACCACAGCAGCGGTATCAATCGACCACCACACTCGTGCCCATACAACCCGATACGCCATATCAGCAGTCACCGCCACACATCGGACGCCAAAAAAAATTACGCTTGGGCGCCAAATATCTGCAACAAGCGCCACTCTTGGCAGAATATCGCTCCGCTGAACCGGAGCTGGGGCAATATCCTGGTAATAAGAGGACGCACGTCGCCACGCAAACGCCATGGGTTTCGCTCAATCAACAGCCACAGGATTTGAATGATTATGCACCGCCACAACATCAGCAGCAGCCAGCCCTGTACCAACGCATTGAACGCCCGCCGATCGCCTACTCACCCAAACAACGCGGTTTTACCGGTTATTACTATGGTGGGCCAGCGTTGCATGCGCGTCAAAATAATCGCTTCTATGAAGAGCCCTTCCAACAGCGGCGCATCGTCAATTATCGCCAACCGCGGCCACAACAACAACAACAACAACAACAACCACAAACTCTATGGAGCTTAGAGAATGACACTTATGTGAATTACGCACCAAATCGTCCACCACTCAATCCGGACGCAGAATACATTAATCCCTATCAACCGGGCTTATCGCTAAACCCTTACCAAGCGCAACTACAACGTTACACGGCTCCACAACAACAGCAGCAACAACAGCCGGTACCACTCTCACATCAATCTCAATATTACGCACCGCAACAGCAACAACAATTGCCGCCACAACGTCAATATCAACAACAACAACAACAACAACAACAACAACAGCAAATACCTCTCCATCGTGACATACTCGTCAACTACCGACAACCTCTGCCGCCCATCAATCCAGACAGTGAGTACATTTCACATCCGCAAGTGGTGCGTCCACAAGTCGCCTACTCGCCCATATATCGTGCAAACCCCTATCAGCGTCCGCCACAGCTGATTGCGACAGGCGAACAAGATGGTCTCTACTATATAGCGCCGAAGTATAGACGATCCAATAATAGTAATAATGGTAGCGGAAGGAGTAGTAACACTGGCAGTAACAATGACAGCAACAATGAAAACAACAACAACAATGACAAAGAGACAGAGAGCGAGAATAGTCAAAGTGATAGAGCCGACGAGCAGGCGAAAGCCAATACAAAAACACATACGTCAACGTCAAAGCGTGACAGCAATAATGCCAATAGTAACGGTAATATAAAGTAAAGTATGTGTGAAAGCAAAGCTTCAAAGCTAATGATAAGGTTTGATTTGTATTTTAAGTATGCGCAGCCAGCTTAGTGCTGTTAATTAAACTCACTGCAGTGCGCGTGTGTGTGATTTTGGCTGAGCGTTTGTTTGAAGGAGAGTGTCTGAATGATGAGTGCTTACGCGTTTTCGGTTATTCACGATCCCCTTAAGGTAGTGACCCAAATGACGCTTGCTTTGACAGTAAAACTGGCATAAGTTGATTGAAACGACCAAGTACTTCAAGCTTATAATTTTCAAAGCCAATTGACAGCTTTGATCGATTTAGCCATTAGAATTATTAGCTTCATTACTGAGTTTTGGCGAAAAAACATGCCTTAATCATTTATTTATTTTAAAAATTATTATTTATGGCTTCAAAATCATTTGAATTTCAAAGTAAAAAGAGACAAAGCACGCTTAAGTTGAATCAATACTTTAGCTGATTATTTATTTGCCAATCATTACACTTAAGACCCTGACCCAATGCCGGCTGGCTTTACTTGCTTTGTTGTGAGAACTGTCAAAACAAAATAGAACTATACTATAACGGAACGTATGAAAAGAGATCAAAAGTAGCTTTGCTTTAAGCACTTGAAGCACTTCAAAGTTTCTATATCTTATTTCCCTGCGCTTTTGATAGTGGATATTGTAACCGCGTTTGCCGCTTTGGCCGAAATGTACCAATTTCAATGTACCAGTTCGCATTGGACCAGGACCTTTACATACGTTAGCACTCATCATAAGTACTAACTAAACAGCTTATTTTATTATACTAACCATACATACATATATCTAATAGGAGACACTCAAAGCCGTGCGTTGCGGAGTGCGTCAAAGCGCTTTGATGTGCATAAGTAGCGTTTCAAAGCGCTTTGATGTGCAAAAGTACTAGTTTGTGGCATGTGATTTCGCTAATAGACATAGGCATATTGCTAAAAAATAATTTAAAAAACGAATATTTTTATTAAGTAAATTTTACGAACATATTTATTTCGATTTAAGAAAAAAGCGAAATATACATACTTCATCAATATTAGACGATTATTAGCACTCTTTTATAAGAACAAATTCTCTTCTCAGTTTGTTCTGAGTTACCCACGATATCACAAAATTTTATCTTTCTGCTTTTACGATTAAAATTAAGCGCATTTTACTTACTTTACATAATCTGCGAAAAGCTTGCCTTTATTACTTGAAAATTTGAAATCAATGGAAAAAAGGACATTTCCTTTTAAATCACTTATTTTCTCTGGTGTATTTGAAAAATAGTTATAATTAAATTATGGGGAAAAATTTTGTTGAAATAATTGCTCTGATTAAAATAAAGACTAATTTTGACAAACAAAACTTTAGAATAAAGTTATTAAATTAACACGTTCCCTGCCAAGCTGTTTTTCACTAGGTGTCATTTCTACGCCGCGTGTACCGAAAACAGTACACGGTAAGCGCTTTAATAATTTTGTATAAATTCTTATTTTTTTTGTTTTTGAGAGAATTTATATTATTTTGGAGATTTTTAATATTAAAACAATTATGCATACATAGTAACATCAAAAAATAATATTTATTTCAGATTGAATAATTAAATAAAAATGAAGTACAGAAAAGAACTTAACACGTTGGCAGGGAACGTGTTAAAGGGCGGTATGCAGCTCTAACGAAAACCAAAAACTCCATATAAAAAAAGTGCAAAAAAATTATGCGCGAAATTTTTTTTTTCAAAGCAGTACACATTTCTAAAGTTTTTAAACAAATACGAAAGCACAGCAACACAGGTTTCCGAGCGAAATTAATAGTCTCACAAGAAGAAGACAAATTTTTGAACGTATGAAAGCAAGCTTTTAAAGCGAATTATGTAATTTTTTTTTAGTTTTTTCATCAATTTCTACATGTTTTATTTATTTTTAGCCATGAAAAAGGTAAGAATACATAAGCAGCGACAAATATTTGCCCCGCTCTACTCATGTTTTTCGTTTTGTTTATTTACGTTTGCATATCTTCTTCCTATGTAAAGAGCTGTTCACGATAGAAAATCTATCTGCCAAATTTCCCTGCCAAGAATTTTCCATCCACGAAATATATAATTCTTTTTCGTTAGAACTGCATATTGACCTTAAATTAAAAATTTTTATTTGCCAAATGTAATTATTTTAGAATTGTGAATTCGGATTTATTTTACACAAAATAATCTCATTTTCATAAAATAAAAGCAACGAAAACGTTAAACCTATTTTACATTTTCAAAGATATAATTAACTTTTACTTGAGAAAAGAAGAAAATACTGATAAGACTGAGTTTACACCCGAATACATTTGTTGCGGCAACTCTTAGTTTGTAGGGGAGATGGCGACGGAAAGAGAGCAGCGTACCGTCTTCTCGTACCATCTTCTCGTCGTCCTCTCCCCTATAAACTAGTAGTTTCCGCAACAAAAGTATTCGGGTGTAAACTCAATCTAAGTAGGTTGAAGAATCTCGTGGAGAAAAAGTAATAAATTAAAATTCATTAATCCATACATAATTTGCTAAGCCCAGCTGCTATAGAAGTTCGGTGCGCCGATCTTGGAATTCTTTACTTTTCGTGGTTTTTAAATTCTGATTGACCTGAAATATCATTGCACAGCCCACTGTCTGCAAAGTTTGCAGGCAAGAACGGTTTCATCGTTTTTGAAACACACAAATGGATGTGCAGGTCAATATTTATTTAAGTTTGAAGATAAATTTGCTTAGATTTTTGGCGTTGTACTCTGTTTGTATTATAAAATGAACCATTTTTCAATATAAATTTGTAAATCTAACTCACTTTCCATTTAAAACTTGTTATATTTTGTGAGAAAATAAATTTTTGTTGCATTCCCAAGAAATTTAGTGTAAATACGAGTACAAATATTTACAATTTACTGTTAACGAGAATGGTTAAGATGAACATTTTGTAAAGAATTTAAAACTAATTTTTACTTTTTAAAATGCTGTTACGCATAGAGGAAAAATATGCAAAAATTAATGAAATCCAAAAAAAAAAACTGAAAGAAAAAAGAAATGAAAGTCATGGGGTTAGGCTACTCTAGAGGCTCACAAAATAGGCCTTTTTTGAGATTTTTTTTCGGGAAAACTATTAAATAAATCTGATTTTTGACAAAAAGCATTTATTATACATATAATTAACTGCTTATAACTATTTTTTAAGAAAAATTAATTTAAAAATGGCGGCTATACAGCGTTCTCCCTAGGTTGTCTACATTTTTTCGGGAACCACGGCCGAACACACAGCTCCTGTAATTTTTTAATTTTAATAAGTTGTTGAACGGTTTCCGCTTGTAAATAGCAATAGCTACAAAAGTACGAGGATTTTTTTTTAAATAACTATAAAAAAAGCTATGCAAGATAAAAAAGTTGCTACGTACTTCTGTAGATAATGTATTTCTGAAGATGTTGTCAAAATTTCAAATGAATCGGTTGTAAATTGTTTGAGTTATATTTCCGGCCAACTTGAAACTGACTTATTGACTGGAACAGACGCTTCAACCAGAGAACGAAAATGGGGTATTTAGAAATTTTTATCTGTCATAATCTTTCGGGATGACATTTTTGAGACTATAATGTATTATGTTAAAGAAAAAAAATCCATTTTCCGAAAATTCTAGAGTGGCCCTACCATAATCTAACGAGATTAGCTTGCTCCTAAAATATAAGAAAAATTTTGCATACTGAACTTAATAAATATTACACACATATTTACTATTTACATTATGTCTATTTTTTTTGCTTCTTTTTTATTAAACTCAAATAAAATAGATGCTCTATTCTCATACGAAAATTATTTTATACTCTATTAACATACGCACATACCTATATATAATATCTTATAAAAACTTTAATCTTATAATCCACAAAAATATTACTCCAAATTCCTTACGTTTATAATATTGTATTTATGAAATTTAAAAATTTATGTCATTATGCTTATAAGAATTTTCTTTTTTTACATTTATAGTAAAAAAGTAATTATTTACTTTCCCATGAAGTGTATTGGATAAAAAATCATTTATCGATACACTCAACATTCCATAAAATGATAAAAAAAATGAATTCAAATAAAAAAAATTTTGTAAATAACTATATAACCTTTCATTAATATTAATTATTTAAGGTGTAAGTATTATTACTCAGAAATATTAAGTTTAATAAGAATTTATATTTAACAATAAATTCATTTGCAATTATATAAATTAAGTCAGCTTAACCTAATCTAACCTAACTTAACCTAGAATAAGTAAATAGCAAGTAAATAACTATTTAGCAAGTCTATATGTGTAATTATAATGATCAGCCATAACTGTGAAGATTGAAAATTTTCAAATTGTTCAATTGTAATGAAAGCAATGGTCAATTATATATTTAATCATAATGGAATGCTGTAATAATATTTTAATTTTATTTAAAAAAAAAATCGAACAGTATAGTTTGTGCTTATAAACAACTTAAGCCACAATTGTGTAATTAGATTATAAGAAAAACGAACGATAAATAATTTAAACTGTGTATTTAATCATTTAAAGAACAAAACAATAAAAATTATTATAATTATTTAAATTTGTTAAAGCAAATTTATTGATTGGTTCGCATATAAATGCATATAAAGTACATAAATATACGTATATATGTGAGTATATAGTATAACAGAATCCGTAAAGGCTAATAAGTATATACAAAATGTACACTGACCCTGTAAATGATCACATAAAGCGGGATGCGTAAGTATAGCCTTATAATAAGGAGAAAATGGAAATCGATATTATCGATTATAATTCCATAAATGCCCTGCCCAATAGAGGTGACTTCAATACAGCTAAATACTTAATAAAAAAAACTGATTCCCACATTTTTTCTACCAAATTATTTTTATTATCCAACCTTCACATTCTAAATACAAAGGAAATGCAAAGGAAACTATGTAGAAAGGCTATAACAGGTCAATTGAAAAGTTCCCGACCTGACACATAGATGGCGCTGCTAGAATTAGATCTATTTTATATAACTTTTAGTTATCCCCTAACCTTTAAAAGACACGTGTACACATTTGACAGCTGACGGATCATTTGTTAGTGAATTATAGCATTTTGAGTGAATCAACTTTTATTTTTAGTGTGAAAAAATGGAAAAAAGGAATTTCGCGTGTAGATAAAATATTGCTTTTTGAAGGGAAAAAATACAGTTGAAGCAAAAACTTGTCTTGCTGACAAGTTTCCGGACACTGCCCCAGGAAAATCAACCGTCAAGGATTGGTGTGCTAAGCTTAGACGTGGTGAAATGAGCATCGAAGACGGTGAACGCAGTGGACGCGCAAAAGAGGTTGTTACCAACGAAAACGTCAAAAAATCCATAACATTTGATTTTGAATGACCGTAAAATGAAATGGAATAAAATAGCGAGCACTCTAAAGATACCAACTAAACGTGTCATATCATTCACGAATATTTGGGTATGAGAAAGCTCTGTGCAAAGTGGGTGCCGCGCGAGTTCTTTTTTGACTAAAACAACGACGAGTTGATAATTCAGAGCAGTGTTTGGAGATGTTCAAGCATAATATACCCGGTTTTGTTGCGTCCATATGTAAAAATGGATGAAACATGGCTCCATCATTTCACTCCGAAGTCCAATCGACGGTCATCCGTGTGGACTGCATACGATGAAACCGCTCTAAAGCGTGTCAACAACACGCAACAACAGTCGACTGGCAAGGTTATGGCGTCTGTATTTTGGAATGCGTATGAAAAGGAAAGCTTTGTTGGACCCTGTGAAGGACGAAATCGTCGGAAAACGGCCACATTTGAAGAAAACGAAAGTTATATTTCACCAAGACAAAGCACTGTGTCACAAGTCAGCGAAATCGATGGCAAAAATTCATGAATTAGGCTTCGAATTGCTTCCGCATCCACTGTATTCTCCAGATCTGGCCCCAGCGACTATTTCCTGTTCTCAGATCTCAAAACAATGCTGGTTGGAAAGAAATTTTCGTCGAATGAAGAGGTGATCACCAGAACTGGGGTCTATTTTGAAGCAAAGGACAAATCGTACTACAAAAATGGTGCCGAAAAGTTGGAGGGTCCCTATAATCAGTATATCAACCTTTCACTATGTAGAATATATAAAATTAATTTTGCCAAAAAATGCGTTTTACTTTATGTAGGTCGGGGACTTTTCAATGGATAAAATTAAAGAAGTATTGCTATTGGCCTTCAAAGTGTTACATGTCATCGGTAAATCAATGTAATTATGTGTTATGTCAGCTCCCAAACTGTTATTCATGTCCATTGATCTTATTTATTGCATATTCATTTTGATCAATTTAAAGTTTACTTTAGAGAGAGAAAAAATTAGTTGACAAAAGACCCGTACATTATGCATGCAATTCAATAGATCCATTCAAATGAGAAATAAAATTTGTTTCAATTTGAAGGCTGCGTTGATCGATATATATTATTCAATATGGATAACCAACAAATATACAGGCCGCATGGAAACAATGAGAATAAAAAAGTTATTTGTCCTTTTTGGCTATTTCTGACCACTGCTATGCTTGCATTAAATTTAATGGGCCACTAACGATGTTGAATTATGTCTAAAGTATTTGTGCAACACTCCATATTTCACCAATAAAGTGCAATTACATACACATGAGCATATTAAATGCTTACACCCAACTTAAAACATACATACATATATATGTACTTATGTATGTATATATTACTGTGCTTATCAAACCTTAACACACCCATCATCATCGGCGAACCGTTTTTTTTTTTTTTTTTTGCACCCTAACATATAGCTTGGCAAACCAACGAACCGGTAATCAGTCAACCACTTGACCATTCTTTCATTCCGCTTCAATTAATCAGTTAGTCATTTAGTCAACCATTCATGCCAATTATACTATTTTTGTCCTAGGCCTACAAAACTGGGCATGCGCTTAACTTTTGAGCGCGCTCCGCTCTACTCTGCTCTCTGTTCAACGAAACGCAAATTGAGTAGGTAGACAAATTAGAGCGCGGAAAAATCAATTACCCTCAGAAGTGGAAATTGCGTATAATCAGATGTTGCTATAACATTGCCATATTATTATATTTTTTTCCATTTTTTTTTTAATAATTAAAATTGTTTATAAATTTTTTTTTATTTTTTTTTTATTTTTATTTTTTTTATATTTTTAAAGAAAACCTCTTTAACTTATTTAGGATTTATCCTATTTTTTTAGTAAAATAAATATTATTTTAACGGTTTTCCTAAATTAACCTACACGACTTGCCAAGCCCTTCGAGTTCAATCACTGGATTGTTGAATAAAGTCCCAACATTTCTTATTTAGCTTCTTTATTGGAAAAAATTTACATTTTAATAGTGTTGTCACTAAAGAGCTCGCTATAAAACTGACAGACTGATACAGCAGTGTGTTTTTTCGCTCTTTTATACTACGCAGATTGCTCGCATCAACGCCTGAGAAGTTCGTATCGATAATGAACATTCGATTCTAGCACTCTAGAACAATCTGACATCCGCTTTGACATTTTCGTTTAGTGAGAAAATGCAAGTTAAGCAAAGCATTTACGTGAGTCGGCAAATATGAGCCAAAGGCCACCGTAAATTGTACAGATATACGAGTATATTGCCTGTAGATATCAGATCATGAAAGAGAGTACTATATAAATTTTTAGAACTGGAAACTACCGATAGCCACAAGAATTATCAATTTCGTTAGTCAATAGTTGCAACTACGATATTATAATATGTTATTTTTCTGGAGAATTGCCTGATCTAGTGTAATTTTTGGAAAAAAGGTTAAACTTCCTGCTAGAATGATATGGTCGCTTTGTCCGGATTTGATGGCAATTTTTTTGCTTGAAGAAATACGCGAGGTAAATCATATGTTATCATCTGCCAAAATCATATGTTTTCTATTATTTCGACAACTAGCAAAAAAAAATTAAAAATTAATAATAATCGTCAAAATTAAAATGGTAAAGGTGAAGAAATATTTCTTTGGAAATGCTCCAATAAAAAAAAATTATTAAAGTGGGTGCTGCAAAATACCAATTGCAAAATACCCCATTTATGCTAAAATGTGCAAACGAAGATTTTTTGACAGCAAATTTTTTCGCCTTAGCTGACCATTGTCAAAGTCAAAGAATGCCATAGTTGTCTCACTGTGCCCGTATATGGGTTCAAGACAGTACGGAAACGATATGTTTGTCTACAGCACTATATATAATGGGCGCTTTGTACCCACTGAAGCGATTTTCGATTTTCTCCTCCTCGAATTTGTGGTGTGCGTCTGGATGTTTTTCCAGCAAATGGAGGAGCTAAACCACGCTCGAACAGCTAGCTGATAAATTTTTATGAAGAGTTTTTATTTCATGTCAGAAATACAATCGTAGGGGCTGGTTTATCCCGCGACTGCAACTAGAAAAATTTACGTAAATTTCCATAATTTTAGAAGTTTGGCCAATCCAGAGCTCGAAACAATAATGAGGTGGGTGTGGTAGGTGCACTACTAGCCACTCGGCATTTAACTGTTTCTTAAGTCAGATAATTCGGAGAAACTCTTAATTCTGTTCATCGTAATGTTAGCCGAAGTGTAACTAGAAAACATAGCGGGGCGTTTTTATCAGAATTATTTTGAAGCTAATCTTTTGTTCCCATAGACGAATAGAAAGACCAACATGAGCAGGACAAGTCGTAGAAGCATTGTAACGACCCAGAGGGTGGCGACCCATGAATTTGTTACAAAGGGTGATCCAAGTGGAAGTACCCGTTTCAACAGTCTTTTTTTGACAGATCACTCATGAGTGGTGTCAAGATGTCATGTTATTTTGATTCAGTAATGTTTGGCAGTATTGTTTGGCAAGACGATCCGACGTTTTCGAGCCAAATTTTGTTCAGCGATGAGGCCCAAATCTGTCTCAATGGGCATGCAAACAAGCAAAATTATCGCATTTAGGAAAAAGAGCAACCTGAAGAGATTCCAAAGCTGCCATTTCATCCAGAAAAAACAACGATCTGGTGTGCTTTGTGGGCCAGTGGAATCATCGGTCCATATTTCTTCAAAAATTATGCCGATGAGAATGTAATCGTCAAAGGCGCTATGATTACCGACTATTTGATGCCTAAACTTGAAGCTCGTGATCTCCGCTACAATTAGTTTCAACAAGACGGCATCAATTCCCACACATCGCACCAATCAATGGATTTATTGAGAGAACACTTCGGTGAGCGGATAATTTCACGATTGGGCCGGTCGATTGGCAACCAAGATCGTGTGATATCACACAGGTAGATTTTTTCCTGTGGAGATATGTAAACGTTAAAGTCTATGTGGACAATCCCGCTTCATTTCAGGCCCTGGAGCAAAACATCACACGTGTCATTCGCCAGTCACCAGTCGAAATGCTCGTACGAGTCATAGATTGGACTCAATGGATGGACCATCTGAGACGTAGCCGCGACCAACATTTGAACGAGATAATCTTCAAAAAATAAATGCCAAAAAATGATCTTTCGAATGATAATAAACATTCCGTTTTGAATTTGAATTTTCTGTGTTGTTTTTTTCTTTAAAAAAATAGGGAACCTCTAAATGGATCACCTTTAACAATCTAAACCAAAGAGAGCAGAAAATAACTGCAAAATTTCATTTAAGGACGTAATTATACTGAAGGGAAATACTTTATTCAAATTATTTACGATTTTGTAAGTGGCAACGCTACCCAATATCAGCAAGTTTAGCAACAGTATTTAAACTAACGGTAATGCCGAGAAATAAAACGGAAAAGGAAAAAGCAAAAACGAAACATAAAGTGTGACAATTGAAGAGAAATTAGAAATTGAAGGCACTTGAAAAGAGCACACATACACATCAGGCAACAGCAACAAAAACTAACTTTAAGGGCTTCAGTAAAAAATTTAGGAAATTTTTACGAAAGGCAACACCAGCAAACGATTGTCAAACGAAAGGAAGGCGAGTGTGCAGTTCTCGTCAGCGAAGAGCCGACGAGCGCATAGCTTGTGGCAGTGCCATTGCCAGTGTCAGGAGTGTCAGACAACTTCGAGTGGAAAAGTGACATTAGCGATTTGTGAGTGGCGTGTAAAAGCAGAAAATTTCTTACAAGAAAAATTTAGTAATACATAAATGTGGAAGAAAAAATTTAAAGAAAATTTTGTGTATAAGAAAATAAGTGATATTAAAAGGTTTACCCCATAAAATATTAATAAAAGTAAAGTTGATGCTTTGAAGGTGGAAAAAAGCGTAATTGCAAAATATATGTTAAATTATTTTCACGTAATTTGCTGAAAGAAAAGATTTTCGATGAGTGCGTAAGGATTAAGGGAGAGAGTTATACGTGTGTATGTGCATATGTGTACATATGTAAGTAAGGCAGAAGGTGGTGGGAGCATAGCAATTAATTACGACCCAACCCCGTTGTTTTCAAAAACAATAACAACAACAGCAACAGCAATAATCGAAAAAAATATATCAAAGGAAGATATGGCTTAAGTGTGTGTCTAGGTTTCTGTATATATGTGTGTGTTGTTTGAACGTCGCTCATATCGGCAGCTTAGTCTGACCTTTTGGCTTTTTCTGCCCTCAAGGTGCATGAATGTCGTTACGTCCGTACGTCCGCAGGTCGGCACGTCGATCGTCCTGTCGTTGTGTCATTTGCCGTTAAACCTATATTGATACGCACAGTTTTCATTCATTCGCCAATCAAATTGTCAGTTGCCACACCATTGTCGTCGTACAGGCTTTTTATGCAAGAGAAAATTAGAAAGTGATTTTTTTTCGTGATAAGTAATTGAAAGGAATTGAACTTATTTCCAAAATACATACAAATATACATATAGGCAAAAGTGCTTGTTGTTGTGGTAATTAATCGGTGAACAAACAAAAATTTCAGGTATACAACCATCTAATCAATGAAAAAATGGTAACGATGACTTCAGAGATGGACAAAACGCAAACTTCCATCGTCATGGCTGTAAAGAGTGTTGCCGTCGTTGAAAGTACCGCAACAAATAGTCAAATTCAGACAGATATAGGTGAAGAAATAGTCCATAGCCAACGCATTGCGCATGCCGGTGGGAACGGTGTTGGAGGCAATACTTGCAATGAAGTGCAAACAAAAATTGTTGCCACAACACACACAACAAACTCTGTGTCTGCCGCTATGAAGCCTTTAGAGCTGTCAAGTGTTACGATTTCAATCGAATTGGCAAGTGAAGATGAGTCCTCAACAGCTGCGACGCCAGCCGGTGGCAACGAAGCGTCTGTAAGCACAACTGTCACAACATCAACGCCAAGCACACCGCAAGCAGGAGCGCCAAAAACAGCAACTACGCCCAGTGCTGCTGCTGTGCCATCGGTCCACGACACAAACAGCACATCTATCACACCAACAAAAACAGCAATAATATCAACAACACCAATAGCAACAGCAACAGTTGTGGAAACGCCAGCGACAGCAGTCAGCGAAACAGAGCAAGCAAATACTGATGGAAATGTGACAGCAGCCATTATCGAAGCTCCCCCCGCTACGGCCAACTCAGGTAATAAAGCAATAAATGATCCCGCTGCTGACGGTGGTAGTAAAACCCACAACAACAACATTGCTACCCCAGTCACGGCCAAGACCATGCCAGTCAACGGTACACAAGACACCAAAGCGATAGCATCAACAACATCATCAGCATCATCAACCGCGTCGACGTCAACGCCCTCAACGACAAAAGTGAATTTTTGTATAAATACCGGCAATAATAGCAAAAGCACAACAACAAGCAATAGCACGTGTACATCTAGTACGAATAGCACCAGTAGTGTAACCAGCATGTCAACGCCGGCTGCTGTAGGCGATAGTGCCACTGGCAATGGTGCCGGTAGTGCCAATTTGGGTGTGAGCAGCTCTAATTATCATCATCAGCAACAGCAGAGTAGTAGTAGTCAACATGGGAAGTCGACTGCCAGCAGTAGTGCTAGTGGCGGTGGTGCGGGTGGCTCACATACTATGCTGCCAGGGGGTAAACCTTCGCTCACCACTAGCGCTATAGTAAATCATCCACAACAGCGGCGGAATGAAGATGCGCCTAATATTTTGGTATACAAAAAGGTAATCAAATACATACATATACTCACATAAGCAATTGCGCTAAGGAAATGTGAAAATAGCGTACATAGAAATTTTACAGCTGGGGGTAAAAGAAAAAAAGAACAAGAAAAAATACAAGAAAGCAGTAGACAAACAAAAAATATTCAACAGTTTCATTAACACCCATTCAAGTGCACAAATCTAAACAGATGTTGGCATGTATCTACATATGTAAATATATGCTCGAATTTTGCTTATCTTCGTCCTCATCCTAATCAAATTTCGTCTTGGAATATACACACTTACAAGTTGCGGCGGCATGAAGTATTAACCTCAGATAGTATTTTATTGAATTTTCTAGTTTGTACTCATCCTTTTGACGCTGGGGGTGGAATAGTAAAAGTTGCCTTCCATTATTTTTATTTTTTTACCAAACTCTCTCTTTCTGAAAGGAACTTAAAATAGACTTATATCCAATGAATATATCGAAAATATCACACATACTTCGATAAAATATTTTTCCCTATTGCAAGTCCTGATAAATTGACTTATCCTAACCCCCTCGGTATTTTGAAACTCTTTAACCTCGTTGTGTTTTGGGATTGGGTTCTTCTTTATGAGAAAACTGAAAAAGGATGACAAGACCCGGATGAATAGGATGTCACGCCCTGCCCACATCAACATCCAAAATTGTAGAGACTTAATTTAAAAAAAAGTATAGTTTTTCGAATTTTTTTCGTCCCTTGCTTGACAGGGAAGCCAAAGTCTTTTAACGTACGAGGGTAGTTTAGTTATCAAACTGACTTTTTGAATAAAATATACTTTTCTCGGCAAATAATCATTGTATTTGTCAACATAGTCTCATTTTAGCTCTGACCTCTCGTGACTCAAATTTCTTACCGCCCAGCCATTTCTTCAGGTTTGGAAACGGAAAATAGTCGTAGGTTGCTAAATATGCAGAATATTATGTAAGGGGTAGCAGTTCGTAGCCAAATTTATGAATTTTTACCATGCTGACTACACATGTGTGTACACCCGTGCTTTGTCCTGATAGCACAGCACTTTTTTCGAAAAATGCGATCGTTTTTGCTTCGAATCAATATTGTGCCTGTCCAAAAGCTCTGAATAATATTCATCGGTGATCGTTTTACCTTTTTTCAAGGTAATCGATGTGAATGACACCTCGTGCATCCCAAAAACTGACCTTGTTGGTCGACAAACCCATTTTGGCCTTCTTTGATGCACGTTCACCCTGAGACACCACAGTCTTGATTGATCTTTGGTCTCAGGTGTGGTGTTTCATCTACAGTAACAAAACGGTGCAAAAAATGGTTTGGAGTACGGTTGAACACCACCAAGAACTCCTTTGGAATGATTAAACGTTTGTGATTATGGTCGTGTGTGAGCAATTGTACCACCCATCGCGCGTAAGCCTTTTCATATCCAAATATTCATATAAAATTTGATGTACCCGCTCAGTTCAGTTGATATGCCTACAGCCTCAGTCATCTAATGCATTTTTATGTTCCGATCGTAAAATATCCATAGCGTTTGTCGACGATTTGGGGCGTGACGACCACTTTTGGGTGACCTGAACGTTCGGCATCACTTGTACTGGTGCGAATACAACGGAACTCAGTAAATTATTTCTCGAACATTGAAATTGGTGGAGTCTCCATAGTATTTATCTAGTCATTCCTTGATTTCAGTGATAGTTTTTTCAAACAAAGAAGAATGCTTAATCAGCACACGAAATTCACTTTTCTCATTTTCGTTACAATTCAAGAGATCACACAAACTTGTGAAGCTTATTGACCCAGCTTGCTCAGCTTGCAGTGTCGAATTTACAGTAACTGTTTACTGACCAAACAACCCTCGTATATCTAACAATAAAATATATTAAGAAATTTAAAAAAAAAATGGGGTGTGGCTGTGTTATGGTCACGAGAGTTTGTTGTACGTGAAAACGCTTCATAATTTCCACCGTCCCAGCTGCAGATGTACTGGCACTGGCGTTGATCAGCTGGATCGCATTCAGTACTTTACGTTTCCGGCACTATTTGACTCGATCATATGGTACTTTATTCGCACCACTCGATTGCTGCTAAGATGCCCTGTATTTCTGTGTATTTCGCGTATATATAAGTATATATTTATATTACTTTTTTAACACCTTAATTTATTCACAGACAGGTTTTGACGAGAGCTATCGATTGAAGTTGTAATTGTAATTTCACCAAGTCGAAAGTTATACCAAATGGAAAACTCGATACTCACCAAAATGGCCTTCAAAATGGCGGGGCTAACCCCTTTCACCGTGAGCGGTTTAAATTCATTGATTCTTTGGTTATCCAGTGCTGAAATAGAAGTCTGGATGATGAAGATAGATATGTAGTTATAACATTTTTTGTTATCACTAGTTTTTTTTTCTTCTCTATGACAAAAAGGGGAGCGCTGCCGATACATTCAGCGCTTAATAGTAAAAAATCAAATATGAAGATAGGTGTGAGAAGAGTGAGTCATTCGTATTTCGTGGAATCCGTTTGACGAATTGAAGTCCGACAGTAGTCGCACATCATTCCTTCGTTCCCTGGCATCGTCTTTCGATGTTGGCTAGATCTTGGTGAAGCCGAGCTGCACAAGCTCGTATCCCCAAGTTTTCGGGGAAAACAAGGTAAACAAGGTGAGAATGCAGGTAATTTAACTTTAGAAATATTCTAGCTGCAATCTTTGGATAACTTCTCAACAAATTGCCAATAATCTGCCAAAAACTCTGGGATTTCTGGTTACCAAGAAAGTGGTGAACAATATATCACTGAGCGTTAAACATTTTTTAAAGTCAGCTTGAGTCAGTCATTAATTTTCTAATATCTGGTCCAACAAATATTCCATCTTTAATTTTTGCGTATGACAATTTAGAATGCAACTTAATTAAATAGTAAAAAGCCGGTCCTTCACGGTTAAGTGAAGTTTGATGAAGTTCTTGATAAGGCTCAACTTGATGTGAGGAGAAGACAGGAAAACTGTATGTGGTTTTAAAAGTGATTCTGCGGAGATGGTACATAGAACTGGCTTGAATACTGTTGAAATTTCAAAAATTTTCTTGCATTTATACCCTTAACACATCTATAAAAAAAAAGTAGTAGTCATCAACATAATTTGTCGGTTCTCTCCAACGACCACTTGTACAGCTTTGTTCTGCGCACATTACAAAACAATTTCAACAATCTTTAGATCCACAACTCCACGAGAGTCTGCTACAGTGAAACCAAAGTAGCGTGTTATTAACAATAACATTTTGAATCCATCTTCCAACACTAATTAGCATTTTCGTTAGCTTTTAATCATAAATAACACGTTTTAGATATTTTTAAAATGACTTGGCATGCTCCTTCATCACTTAACAATCGTTTTGAGAGCACATTGCTGCCATAGCGCAAGAACTTGAAACCTAAAACCAATGCCAACTGGATTAAATATTCGGTTATAGTCTATCAAATATTGTAAATAATACTTTCAATCTGTTCAGTTCGAGAATTTGCCTAGCATTTGTAAACTTGTGTTACAATCTATGAGTTTTTGCCATTTTTCGGGTAGTTTCATAATTCTATCATGGTAGGACTTCTGTGGATGATTTATCGGTGGAGAAGTTGGGCAGCTTTATTTTCAGCGCATCTTCGGTCGACCTATTTTCTACTATTAAAACAGTTTAGCAAATACTGTCGGATGATGCACGGTACGCACTAAATGTTAAGTGCTTCATAACTTCCAAACCAGGGTCCGTCAAATATGTATGTGATCTGGCATTGTTATGACGAAAGGCAACACCTCTTCTATTTATTAATTCTAAATGCTTTTTTTTTCAAAAGAGATATTAATTTTTGAACGTTTGAAATTGAACGTGTTTCTCCAGGTTGTAAAAGCTCATAATGGACAAATCTCTTCCAGTCCCACCAGCTACTCTGTATTACCTTTTTACCGTCAATTCAGGCTTTGAGGTCGTTTGTGTCACTGGTCTTTGACTATTATTTTTTTTTTCAACAACCAGTTTTGCATCGCCTGTGTTGAGTCGCTTCAGAAGTGTGTCGATTTTGTCGCGTTTCAGAAGCATTTCTCTGATGGTAACTCGGTCGACTAATCTTTGTGGCATTGACTCATTTGACACCCAAACATCCTGCTCCTTAGAGTATCCAGGCTTTGTTGAATGATTTTAAACTATCACGTAAATGTTGTTTAATTTCTACGCTATCTCCTCAAAGTTTTCACGCCGGTCTGGCTTCACCAGTTGTACAATTTCATTGGCTTTTTGAGCTACTGGCCGACCAGAACGAGGTGCATCTCTCATACAAAAAATTCCAGAACGGAATCGAGCACACCACTTGTGGGTCCACCATTCACTCACAGCCTTCTCTCTGTAAACCGCACCAATTTTCGGCATATTTTGCAGTGCTTTAAGCTCTGCTATAGTAAAACAAGACAGTCCGGTCATGCCGAAGTTCATAAACATATACAATTTATTGCAAATCGCAAAATTCGGTGTCAATATAGAGTTTTCCAATAAGAGTGATATGATTTCTTTAAAAAAATACACACACTAATTGTTAATGAAATTCAAATGTTTTTTTATTTAATGTAAAGTAAAATCGATACAATTAAGTTCTGAATATAATATTATTCAAATGACCTCCACGACTTCTTTTGCAGAAAAGAAGACTTCGGGGAACCACTTTCCACTAAATCAAGTCGTATGTCCTGAATAGCACGTTCAATATTGACTTTTAAAGCTTTAAGAGAGTCTGGTTTATTGCTAAAGACCAATTACTTCAAATAATCCCACAAGAAGTAGTCTAACGGTGTTGAACCACAACTTCTTGGAGGCCATTCAATGTCACAATTTCTTGAAATAATCGAATCTCCAAACCTTTTTCGCAATAATTCGGTTGTTGCACGTGCTGTGTGACACGTAGAACCGTCTTGTTGGAACCAAATGTTGTTAAGATCAACTTCTTCCAATTGTGGCTATAAAAAGTTGGCTATCATCGGTCTATATTGCTCCCCGTTGACAGTAATGGTGCTACCAGCTTCATTTCTAAAGAAGTACGGACCAATGATTTCACCAGACCAGAAACTACAATTGTCAATTTAGGTGAATGTAATGGAATGGATGAAAGTGAGTGAGAGTGAAAAGTTGCAATTGCAGAACGATTATTTTGATAATAATATTGAATAATTTGTAAACGTTTTTCTTGCGTATATCTTGCCATGATGAAATGGTAATTATTACTGAATACAATGAAAAAAAAAGATAGATCATGACATATTAAAAATGGCCAAAACGACATTTAGAAATCATAGCATCCCATGGAAAACTCTATATTAACTTGAATTCACTTCTGTAAGATGCAAATATTCACGGTTTTAGATGCTTATTGACGAATTTATGGTCCAAAATTAGAAATTTGAAAAACTGGTGGTATACGAGGTATGTTCAAAGTAAAAGATGAAGGTTTTCTTTCACTTTTTTCTTTGATTACAATGGTGTGGTGCATCATAAGTTCCTGCCAAAAAGGTCGTACAGTTAATAAGGAATACTACAAGGAAGTTATGTAACGCTTGCTTGAAGCAATACGGCTCAAACGATCGGAATTGTGGAAAAGCAAATTGTGGATTCTGCATCACGATAATGCACCAGCTTACACATCAATGCTTATTCGTGATTTTTTGGCCAAAAACAAAACCGGTATCATGCCTCAACCACCGTATTCACCAGATTTGGCTCCCTGCGATTTTTTCCTATTCCCAACACAAAAGAAACCAACCAGATATGAAAAAAGAGCTGATAGCCATACCGAAAAGCGCATTTCAGAAGTGCTTCGAGGATTGGAAAAAGCATTAGCACAAGTGTGTTATATCCAAGGGGGGTTAGGGACAAAATGGATATTGATGAAAAAATAAGTACTGTTAAAAAAATTCAAATTCACCTTTTCGTTTAAACACACCTCATATGTGCTATAGTGATGCATCTGTCTACTAAGTTTGTTTGAAATATCTCAAAAACTAAGCGACTAGTTTGAGTTCAAACAAACAGACACACGGACAGACGGGCATAGCTAAATCAGCTTAAGTCGTCTAATACGATCCATATAAATTTTGGTTGGCCTATCTCTTCTCCTCTTAGTACGTATATGTTTCGGGCCACAGTTAATATACCATTTCATATGCATGAAAATTATAAAAACATCAGATAACGTATGTCCTCGGCAATTTCACTCATTTTCGAATCAAAATATTTTCTCAATAATACGAATAACGATTTACAGAACTGTCGGCACAAAAAAAATTGCTTGAAACCATAATCATTACGCACAAATAAAATATTAATATTTTAATTAGTTTTTGTGTGTAAAATAAAATTTTTTATTATTAATTCGAATAATCAATTATAAATTTAATGTTTTATTACCAAATTTTCATATTCATTAAACTTTTATGTATTAATATATGTATATACTTGTATTATGCACGCAGAGGGTATTGGGCACCGAGTGGTATGATTAACATAAGATCTTTTCATTCTCATCAACAGAGGCATTATGAAATGACAAATAAAAAACAAATAACGAAATATTATTTTATTTCAATTTTCATAATATTTTATAATTATTTTTTGTATTTTTATAGCGTTTTTTTTTTTGTAATTCTCTTATTAATCATAAGAATTTTTTGTTTGTTTGTATATTTTACTTGAATGCGATTTCTCAAATTACAGATGGAGGCAATTATCGAGAAGATGCAAGCTGAATCAACTGGTGTGGCGGTGCGTACAGTTAAAGCATTTATGAGTAAAGTCCCGTCCGTATTTACCGGTGCCGATTTAGTTGCATGGATTTTAAAGAATTTCGATGTGGAAGATGTGACAGAGGCATTGCATTTTGCGCATTTGCTTGCCTCGCATGGCTACATATTTCCCATTGATGATCATCAGTTGACGGTGAAAAATGATGGCACATTTTATAGGTAAGAAACACAATAGAACACAAGACTTGATTAATGCAATTAAAGAAAAGAGAATCCAAATTGTGTAGCCTACTTTTAGGCTCTGCTCAGATCAATTGATCTTAAACAACTTTTAATAGTCACTACCACTTTACAAATGTATACGAGCACATACACACACTTTCCTTTTTCTTTTTTTAAGCAGATTCCAAACACCCTACTTTTGGCCCTCAAATTGTTGGGAGCCTGAAAACACCGACTACGCTGTTTATCTATGTA
The DNA here is from genome assembly GCA_030068015.2 of Neoceratitis asiatica. Taxonomy (NCBI): domain Eukaryota; kingdom Metazoa; phylum Arthropoda; class Insecta; order Diptera; family Tephritidae; genus Neoceratitis; species Neoceratitis asiatica. The sequence continues at coordinate 34,174,648 of CM061525.1, read as the reverse complement.
AACGTACCATGCAAAATAAGACACGACTGGAATTGGCTGATTATGAAGCGGAAAATTTGGCAAAATTACAAAAAATGTTCTCACGCAAATGGGAATTTATATTTATGCAGGTGTGTGTTGGCAAATGGATTCTCGTTATTTTTTATTTTTAAATAACTTTCTACCCACTTATTCGCACCTTGCTTAGGCGGAGTCACAAAGCAAAGTGGCGAAAAAACGTGATAAACTCGAACGTAAAGTTTTAGACTCGCAGGAACGCGCCTTCTGGGATGTACACCGGCCAATGCCTGGCTGTGTAAATACCACCGAAATTGATATTAAGAAAGCATATCGACGGGGTGGTCATGGTTCTGGCACATCTGGTGGTGCTGTAGCTAAGAATCCCGTTGAACAGGTGACACGTATTATAGCGTTGCGCAAACAGAAACTCGAGCGACGCACCATAAAAGTGTCAAAGGCCGCAGAAGCGTAAGTCGCGGAGGCAATATTTTCAAAAAACTTTATAATTAAATGAAGAAAATTTTGTTTTCATTTGCTTAAATTTTAGTTTGGTCGCATACTATGAACAATACAATGAATTCGATTACTTTATAACATCACCAGAGTTGCCAAATCCATGGCAAACGGACAGTACTGAAATGTGGGATGCCGAACGTAATTCGTAAGTAAATTTGGAATAATGGATTAGTGCTCCGTATTGAAACAGATTTAAATAATTTTAAAGAGAAGGGATTCTTTACGAGTAACGCAGAAAAAAATTTGAAAATAATTTTGAAAATATTTTTCCGTAGAAGTGATCAATCTCAATCCTTCAACAGTAGCTTCCTCCATTGGGCAATGGAGGAACTGACTATCATGATTAGTTTTCTTATTAATAGCCCATCTAGTAAATAAATTTTGCGCTTCAGCACACGGTATAAGAAATTTGGAGATCTCTACTCTTTAATTTAGTTTAGTATAGTAGAACTTCTGAATATTATAAAAGTTTTGAGGCATGGTCTGTCGGTCACAGTAACATCTGATTTAAATTGCCTCGGCGTTGAATTCCAAGAGGTCAACTTAGTAAATCAAATGACTTTAGGTCCCGAAAGTCTTCCCGCATATTTTACTGCAGAAGCTAGACTCTATCGCCACAGTAAATGGTGTAAAATAAATCGGATGCCCCCAAATCTTAAGAAATGCAAAGTTATGTGTTTCTTCCGAACGGCCAATAGATAACTACAATTTCACCGTTTTATCGATCTGGGAATCACTATGGACCTTAAGTTGAACTTCTCACATCACATTGGTGTGATGGTTAACAAAGCCTGATCCTTATGTTATTAAAGTTTTATATTGAGTATTAGTAAGACCTATTCTGGAATACGGCTCTGTAATTTAGAACCCGAGATATCAAATCTAATCTGATAGGATAGATTCTATTCGAAAACAATTCCACCTATTTGCCTTAAGAAATTTGCATTGGTACTTTCAGTACAATCTTCCTTCTTACACTAGTCGTCTGAAACTTATCAATCTCCCTACTCTTGCCTGTTGTCGGAAAATGCTTGATGTAATTTTCATGGTTAAAATAATAACAGGCTCAATTTCTAGCCCCCTCCTTCTCTCTGAAATAAAATTTTATATTCCGTTTAAAATGACCCTTGTTTCTCAAAACTTGTAAACCGAATTTGAATTTCACTAGGCTTTGTATTGTTTGTGTCTTGATTTCAGCTCTCATTCAAGCACATTTGACATTTCTGACTCGCTTTTTTATATTAAGAAAACTATTTTGTCGACTCTCAACTAATCATTAAATAACCTTTTATATATGAATTAAGTTATACTTCAAAATCAGCTGATAATTTTTTGTTCTGTAGCTGAACTTTTTTAGTTTTCGACATTAAGCCAAACCCTGCTCATCGTGACTCGGTATTCATGAAAAACAAAACAAGTTCCATACGTCATGCGTACTGTGTCCCTTGTGCGGATGGGCGGGAGGTGGGTAAACCGTTGGAAATAATTAATTAATTAATTACCCACTTCCCCCCCCCCCCATCTGTACGAGAGGCACATTACGCATGATTAATTAATTAAAATCATTCATATCTAAGTGGTGACCAGACTTTTATTCTACCAAATCGTACTTGGTAGTTCAAAATGATAGTTAAATAAGTTTGAACATTTTGTTCCTAAATCAATAAATCTAGAACTACAAAATAAGGAACAAGTTAGTGGTACTTTGAAGATCAGACCTACAAAAGCCATTAATACTTTCCTAAGGATACATAAGATCAGCATCAGGGGGTTGCAATAGGTTTCAGTGCCTTGACAATGGAACTATATGGACCTCAAACTCCAAACGGCAACAAATAACTTGATAGAACGCGGATCTCTTAATCGAGTTGACATAATACTTCTTTCTGTTTGTGGATCACAACAACGAGTTGTCAGATTATGTCAGAAGTACTTTAATTAAAAAAAATTTGAAAATTTTGTATACTTGAGAGATCAACACCTAAAAGGAACCCCATCTTCACTGTATGTAGGCAGTGGCCTGTTAAGACTTCCCTAACCTTAGAAATTTTGCGTGACGTTTCGCTTCCAATTTCAGCCAAGTTTGTCAAGATGTTCTGCTGATAGCAATGCGATTCTATCTTAATTCGACCTGCATATAAGTAATTGAATTGATGAATAGCAATTTGCCTGTACCACAGCGTTCTTTGTAAATAATAATCTGCTTGATTGGGCCTTGCCTAGCAAGTTCGTCTGGCTCACAATTTCCCCCATGTCCCTATGATCAGGAACCCAAATGAGAGATGAACTGTTCTGTTTGGCCATCATCTGCAGAGATCGGCGAGAGTCCAGCACAATTTCTGGACTCGTAAGTTTGTCTGCAATGTATACACATATGTATATTATTTGGCTCTTTGTAACCGCTGACGCGACTTTCGGCTGCCTCCGTAATGACTGAAATTTTAGCTTGAAATACACTGCAATTATCGGGTAGCCTGATTTCTTGAGAAAACAGCTCCGACTACTGTTTCGTTGAGTTTCAATGCATCCGTATATATCTAAATACTGTGGATTTAACTCCCTAAGACAAAGAGCGGCTAGTGCTGCAGTCTGGTAATCCATTAAGTTCAATGTTATAATATTGATGATCACATTTAAGGTCTCATTTGTTTTGGTCTTTAGTGCACGACTAAGGGAAGCCTTCGCATATCTACATACTATGTTAACCGTTGGGAAGAGGACGTCATCTTGAGATGTTCCTCTGCTTACATAAGTAGGCACCTCATAACCTCCCAGCGGTTACAGTTCTGCACAGGAGTAGCTGTAGTTTAAGAATTCAGGCAGTACAGAATATCGGTTTGGTGATAATTGAAAGTAGTCTATGTAACGCAGTTTTCCTTTCTCATAGGCGTGCTGGTCGTTCCAAAGCAGCTTTCCTCAGTAGTTGGAAAGAGGAAATTTACCTTAATATTGTCTAGTGATTTAAAAGCGAAGGAGGCTGAGCTTATCGGAATGAAACTCGTAAAAAGACTATTTCCACCACTCTCCATGCCAATGGAATATGACTCCCTTCTGCAAATTATCCTAAACCAGCACTTGGATAATTGCAAAACATACTGTAATTGCGCAGGGACAATACTATCTGAGTCAGGGGTTTTTTACGGACTATATTTATTGTAAATTAGATTTAAAAAAAATTTATATAACGAGCTTTGTATGTGTACTGGTTTAAATGTAAATTTCTTTTATTCACAGTAAGGAAGTACCCTTGCGCCATGTTAAACGTTGGGGCTTTAGTTTACGTGAACTACTCAATGATCCTGTGGGTCGTGAACAATTCGCGAAATTTCTCGAAAAAGAATACAGCGGCGAGAACTTGAAGTATGTAAACATTATAAGACAGTCTATTCTTCTTTATTATTTAAACTAATATTATTTATAAATTAATTATAATTTCTATCTTTCCACCAACACTTCGCCTCAAAGATTTTGGGAATCTGTGCAGCAAATGAAAACACTACCACAATCAGAAATCAAAGAAGCAATACAAAAAATCTGGCAAGAATTTCTCGCACCCGATGCACCATGTCCTGTGAATGTTGACTCCAAATCGGTAGAGTTGGCACGTGAAGCGGTTAATGCGGTTAATGGACCGAATCGTTGGTGTTTCGATGTAGCCGCAGCGCATGTGTATCATCTAATGAAGAGCGATTCATATTCACGTTATCTACGCTCCGATATGTATAAAGACTATTTGAATTGTTCACGTAAGAAAGTCAAATCTATACCAAATCTATTTGGTGTGAAACGTTAGGCTAAGAACATTATAGAGAATTTAGGAGAATATAAGTAGTTGGGTAATTTGAGGATTTGAAATACGCGCGCGAATAACTTGTTGTAACGATATATACATATATATTGTGTTTAGTTACTGTATTTATATATACGTAAATAACTTTAGCCGTCACACAGCTGCTTGTTAGAAATATATATTTTTTTTATGTAAGCCAGCTTTAGTATTGTTGTTGTCAAGAAAAGTGGAATTGAAATATTTGTTGAGTTTAATATGAAATTGCGTTTTTTAATACACACTACATATACATACATATATACATAATACAACATAAATGAGATTTAAAAAACTTTTTTATTAAAATACTTCCTACAAAAAAGTTTTATTTTTCTATAAAACACCTGAAATAAATGCTTACTAAGAAAATTGTGTATATTTTTGCAATAGAACTTTATACACTTTTTTAGTATTTTTATTTGCAATAAGAAAAGTGATTTAAAACATATATTTAGACAGTATTGTTAAGATACTGAGATGAAGGAGAAGAAAGCATACTAATAAGATAATAATTAGAAAAATTGTGGAATCATAGAAAAAATAAAATATGCATACATAATACTTGTATATATGTATGCACATATAATATGTAATTGTATGTATTTACTATAACAGGCAGTACACTGTCGTCACAAAATTGTTGTAATGCATATTGTCAAAACTAGAAAATATCTACATACATACTGATACATAAATTACTAGTATATAGATATAAATTAAAATAGTATATATGTTAATAGCATATTTGTGTGGATGTTAATTGTATGTCATTTCAAAATACTATAAAAATAGGCTGACTTCCAAAACGTCATTTTCATTTTCCGTGTTGCCATACTAGAAAATGTTTCGAATTTCAGCTTGCATCCAAAGAGTGATCCAAGTGGAAGTACCCGTTTCAATAGCCTTTTTTTGACAGATCACGCGTGAGTCGTGTTAAGCTGTCATGTTATTTTTGTTCAGTATTGTTTGGCATTTCATCATGGGAAGACTTACGCTTGAACAACATTTACAAATCATTCAATTTTATTACGAAAATTCACGCTCTGTAAAGAATGTGTTTTACGCGCTTCGCTCAATTTAATCGGCCTACTGAGCGTACTATTCACCACACCATCACACAACCCATCTTGAGACCCAGCATACATTATTGGATAATATTCGATCGAATATACCACGTCCAAGTACGCAGTGTAGAAAGTATAGCGGTCGTAGCTGAGAGTGTACACGAAGACCGTGGAAAGTAGACTCGATGCCGTTCGCAGCAACTCTGACTGACGTATGGAACGACTTGGCGCATAAATTGAAAGCATACAAAATACAGCTTGTGCAAGAACTGAATCCGCTCGGTCTTCCCCAGCAACATCGCTTCGCTCTATGGGCTCTTGAAAAGTTCCAAAAAGATCCGACGGTTTCAAGCCCATGATGAGGCGATGAGGCCCTTTTCTGGCTAAATGGGTATGTAAACAAACAAAATTGCCGCATTTAGGACGAAGAGCAGTCTGAAGAGATTCAAGAACTGCCATTTCATCCAGAAAAAACAACGATTTTATGTGCTTTGTGTGCCGGTGGAATCATCGGTCCATATTTCTTCAAAAATAATGCCGGTGACAACGTAACCGTCAATGGCGACCGCGCCAAGATAACTGACTATTTGTTGCCTGAAATTGAGGCTCGTGATCTCCGCGACAATTGTTTTCAACGGCGACGGAGCCACCTCCCACACATCGCACAATCAATGGATTTTTTGCGTAGTCACCATGGCAAAAAATCATAAATTGAGCTTCGAACTGCTAACCCATCCAGCACATTCTCTAGACTTATCTCCCTGCGATTATTTCTTGTTTCGAAACCTGAAGAAAAGGCTGGGCGATAAGAGAGAGAAAAAAGCTGACTATTTTGTGGAAAGTGGGAGTTAAGAGAGATAGATCCTTAATTTATTTTTACTAGAGACGATATCAAACGAAAATTCTCTATTTCATCCGAATATGACCAATGAACATGTTCTGTGGCAATTCATACATTTTATGCCAAAAGCCAGCGGTTTTGAGCTCTTTTCCCGGCCACATTTTTATTGCTATTACACACTTTCTTTTGAATTTGCTCTTTTGCCGAATATTATCGTTTATCTACAAGATTTTAATAGTAAAATATTAATGTATAATTCGCTGTATATTTTGTTGCTTGTACAGTGTTGCAAACTGATGCGGTATAAGTTTAGCAAGGAATTGCATCACTACTTTGCATAAATACGTTTTGGAAGTCAGCCTCGACTTGAATAAGATATTGTTCAATATTTTGAGCATTTCCAAATAGTAAACTGCCAATGCTTATTTCATTTCTTTAAATGTCTGTATGTATAAAAATGGTATATAAAAGTGAATTAAAAATTTATTTCAATTAATGAGTTGCGGTACATACTGTAAATAACACTATGACCCAAACGCACAAAATTCATATACAAAAGCTTTTCACTACGTCCGCCTAAAGGTAGATAACAAAAAATATTTCCTTACGTTTTCTCTTAGTTCACAACAAACAGTTTGTTTATAAAGGAGCTGAAAATACCATCTAAAGACATTTACCACATTCATCCGGTATTAGAAGTCAGTAATGATTATTAATTTAATAATTAAATAATTTTTACTCTTCTTGGGCACACTTTTGTGTGTGTGTTATCTTTTTTTTTTGTGTTATTCTCGAATAGATTAGACACTGATCCGTTTCCCGAAAGAAAACCATTCTCGAATTAACTTGAACACACACAAACAATTTCTTCGAAATCGGTATACGGGTTTAAACGGAGGAAATATGATTTTTTTCGAATATGACAGTCCCTCCATCGCTTTCTACGAATAGGTCCCCTTCACGGGAAAAGGAATTATTTTCAAAATCATTATCGATTCCACAAAAAACTTTAGCAGAATCGGTCCAACCGTTTATAAAGAGATTAATGATAGACTCACACACAAAAGATTTCTATATATAAATACGAGATCCTTTTATTTTAAAACAAATATTGTGTATTGTGTTATTTATCAGTCAGTAGTTTAAAGTTGTTTTTCAATTTAATTCTTTAAAGAAACACCCAATTTAGCTTTGGGATTTTCATTCCCTGTCGAAGAGCGTCCGCAATTAGTAAATTTTTTCTATAATTGTGTGTTAGTCTGGCGAAAAGTCGAACCTACGACCATCCGCATAGTAATGCGTCCTGCTAAGGGCTTAGTTAATCATGCCAAGTTGTCCGTCGGAGCCATATCTAAAAAATTAGTCTTCTCTGCCTTCGATCCAAACATTGAGCCATTTCTCATTTTATTCAGAATGCCTCTACCGTAGACCCCCCAAATTATTTTGCATCCGTCGAAAAAGCCACTAGTTGGAAATAGCAAGATCTGTAGAATACGGCAGGTGGGGTAAGACCACCCATTTAAGCGTTTCCAGGTAATTTTTGACCATTACAGCCATGTAGGGGCGAACGTTATCATGTTGTACAATCACCTTGCCATGTCTTTTGGTCGATTCTGCTCGTTTTTCACGCAATGCACGGCTCAAACGCATTGGTTGTAGTCAATAACGAGTTCAGTCGGGATGTTCCAGCCATATTTCCATATTCGCCAGATATGCTCCCCTTTGACTCTTTTCTTTCTTCAAACGTTAATAAAACTTTAGAAGACCATCGCTGTACAGCCGTAGATGACTTTATCAAGCAGTATTACAAAAGAAACAAATTGGAGGAGGAGCTCGGCCGAAAATCGCTAAAGCGGTTACAAAGCGCCAAATATATATATATATATATATATATATATATATATATATATATATATATATATATATATATATATATATATATATATATATATATATATATATATATATATATTGCAAAAGAAACTCGTTATAATGTGGGAAGACAAAAAAATTTTTTTTTTAATTTATACCCAAATTTTTTGTAAACAATTCATACAAAGTAGATATTACAACCCAACTTGGTAGACAAATGCACATTCAAGTGATCATTTGTCGGAACCAGCTCCGATCGGACCACTATAGCATATGTACGATCAATTTTTCAGATTTGAAATTATGCGTCATAAGTCCGTAAAAAAAATTACCTAAGAATGTGACATTTGGTATTCAACACATACATAACGAATTTCATATTGATTCTGAAAAATATCGAAATCGGACAACTAAAACATATAGCCCTCCATATAACCGATTTGTTCAGATATGACATATGTGTAAAAATGTGGTATTCTATAGACGTAAATTAAAAATATATTGACACTAAAAATCATCGAAATCGAATTTTGCAATTTGCAATGAATTTGATGTCTTCATGAAAGATACAAAGACTTTGGGATGACTGATGGCAGCCCTTCTTTCTCATTTTTTCACAAACTAAACCAGAGATGGTAACCTGAAAAATGACTTTTTTGTGGATTTAATAAAGGTAGAATATCGTATGTATACAAAATTTACATATATGGTTTTCAGTGACTCCGACCTTAAACTCTTCTGTCATCTATTTAAAGGAAAACCACTGTGAATCAAAAAAATCTCTGATATCTTGAAATGTGTGAAACTCATGTAGATCAGCTTTGATGTAAATAAAACAACCCCAGTATTTCATAAAGAAAATATTGTAGAATATCAATATTTTGAGATAAACAGACAATTCCTGAGAAAGCAAATTTCAAAAATGGTTTTAAAATTCTTAACCTAAAATCTTTTTCTGTGGAAAATAATTTAATACTGCTCCAAATAGCACTCTGGTCCAACCATTTATTGATTTCTTTTATAATAGTAAAATATTATTTCATAGAATATCTCAAATTAATAAATTTCAAAATAGATAATTGTATTTGTTTGTATGTACATATACATAAGCCTAAACTAAATGAAATATAAAATTAAATGTAATAGTTTTAGTTGATAAAATAGCAAAACAACTGTAAATGCTTACACACTAATTGAAATAAAAAATATTGTTTTATAATTAAGTGAAAATAAGAATATTTACAAAAGCAAATAGAAAATATGAAATAAAAAATGGTAAATAAATAAATTTGGCTAAAAAGTAATAAAATATATTGGATAAAGGAATAAAATTGTGCAATAAATAGTTAAGATTGTGTTTAAATTTTTATTGAATGCTAAAATGCGCATAGCTTAATGAAATTATGCGGCTTAGACACGAGCGTGTAGGAGTCCATGTGGTCAGCTATAAAAGGGAAACGAACACATTTTTTGACACACTTTTTATGAGTACAAGTTCAATTTCTAAATTTATTGAAATCAAATTTTTGTCAAAGTATGGGGTTTAGTAACTAACATACATATATGCGATACTTCCTTACTACCGCAAACTATATAATTTGTATTATTTATTGATGTTAAACGCGGTCAAATAGTAAAGGAAACTAGTAGTAAAATATTTAATATACGAGTAATACCTGTTTTTATTTGTTCTTTTATTTGCATTTGAGAACTAGATTTTTGCTCGTCAGAATTATATTTCATTGAACTATTGAGAAACAATCCTTTTTTTCGGAACCAGTTAAGCTTGCTTACAGAAACTGACTGAGTTTTCTCATCTCTCAAAATTTAACAAAAAAATAAAATTAAATAAATAAATAAGAAATTCGGTTATGCCGAAGTCTTTATACCTTTCATGAACATCTCAAAAATTATGAGACTAGTTAGCGTTCAAAAAGATGGATAGACAGACAGGCATGGATAAATGAACTCAGCGCGTCATTCTGATGTGATCGGTATAAATTTCAGTGGGTATTCTCCTTATGGCACTTACATTCCTCGGATCGAAGTTAATATAGCATTTCATGTTCATGAAAGGTATAAAAAAATTAATTTTAATAAAGCAAAATAAAATAAAACAATAACAAAATAAGCAAACTAAATTAAAAAAATTAAAATAAAAAATTAAGTAAACAAATTAGAACAAAAATTTTAAAGAAAATTAAAATAAAATAGCAAAAAATTAAAAAAAAATGAAACAAAACGAAATAAAAAATTGAATTTAATGAAAAAAAAAATAATAATAAAAATAAAATTAATAATAAAAAATAAAAAAATTACAATAAAATAAAATTAAAATTAAAATATAATAAAATAAATGAAAATAAAATATAATTACATTAAAAAATAAAATTAAATAAATAAATGAAATACAATTAAATAAGATAAAACAAAGTTAAATTAACTAAAATACAATGGGAAAAGTAATACAAAAATTAATTAAATAATAAAAAATAAAATAAAATAAATGTTTTTTAAAACACTATGTAAAAATTCCTAACGATTTAATGATAAATAAATATCCCCCTAGCTATATCCTCCTCGTGTGTGCCGACGCTGCAGACACTGCGATGACCTGATACCTATATACTAGGTACTAGGGCGGTTTTTGGTGATGCGAGCAGGGGGCCGAAGAAAATCGGTGAATGCTGGGCGTACTAAGGGACACGGCCACCCTTTACTTCCACAGATCTGAGATTCTCAAACCGGATCCAGGAAGAAATTGCAGCTAAAAGGAAAGCTATCTGCTAAAAGTGAGACGGCAGGACCAGCTCAACGATCGGAGCAGAGACGAAGCTGTAAAGCCACACGTCAGCCTCGAACGGCAACAATCAATGATATAGCCAAGAAACATCCGATCGCTGCGCTTATTGGCCGCAGCTACCCAAAGAAGCTAACTGCACGGGAGATAAAGTTGCTGGATATCCTCTTCGCGGCGATGGATGAACACTCAAGCATGGCACTGCCAATACTTTACGCTTGCATTAAATGCAAAGACGATGACTCGCTGCTCTGTGCAAAAGAATTTGTTAAGACAAATCAAGGCCTATAGAATGGTGTTCTATCAGAAATAGAGTAGTGTAGTTGCATTCCATCCATACCGAAAGCGGGGATACTCATACCTCGCGCAGTAAAACCAGACGATGCCTTAAGGCTGCTAAAACAACAAAGTCCTAATGTGCCGCTGGAGGACTAGTACGCACCAGTTAAAGGTTCTCAACTTCGATAAGAAGGATGGTAGCCATAGTTATATCATCCAGTTAAACAAGTCAGCGGAGGACATTATTTGTATCGAGCTCGGGAAGATAGCGTGGGGCAGTGACAGCATGTACCTAATGCGGCCGACGAGACCACTTGAAGACGCAGAGTAGGGTGAACCAACCAGCCAACCTCGAAAAGAATCTTGATCTTAACAGTAAAGTTTTTTCAGATAAACTTGCATAAAAGCAAAGTCACCTCTGCCGAGATCATCCTCAATCTAGAGAGGAGCGGCTGCGATACGAGCTGTACTGGCTAAATAAGTTTATTTTCATGTATCGACCTTCAATTCTCTTTAGTTGGCAATGATAGTTGTGAAGAAAAACAAGGATGAGCTGCTTCTTCTGGCATCCTGTCACATGACTCACGATGATGAAGCGCAGCAGATGAACTACGGAGTTTGGTGAACACAGCTGAGAAAGCGAAATAACTCCTGACAAGAGAGAGAGAGAGTTAAAGAGGATCTTACTATTGAATGGCAAAGCAAGAGAACGCAAAATAACAATTTTCATCATTCAGCTCTTTAGCATGACTTTTCTGGTTATGAAGATTGAATGACTTTAATTAATTCATCAAGGAGTACCTGTTGGGTCTACCATATTAACGACCGCGTCTTAACACACTCAAAAATATGACAAAATGGGTCATAAATGTGAGATCTCAAATAGACATGTCTGCATTCACATACTGCTATGAAAAAAGTCTTCAACTTGTTTTCACCATAAAGCCAAAAGACGACTTCTGCTAAGCTTCGTTATATGAACTTATTTTAATTTGCACAGATTTGTATGTATATAATTGTGTTGCAGTTTTATTTCTTTTTTATTCTTTGATCTCAATTTCTACAAAATATATTCAAATTTCATTCTCATAAATTTATTCATATAAATAGTGAAGAGAACAGGAAAACCGCTGCATTAGTTAATAAACGGTAATGTGATAATAACAGCAAGCGAGTTGAGACCGCTTCTAAGAATAACATACTTTTTTGAACTTTGATAGATATTATATATAAATTCGAGAGTATTTGACTGTCATACGTTACAACTTCATTTCTAAAACAAAAAATGAATCTTTCATTGATCAGCCTAACTATCTGTGGATTACTTGCATATGGGTTTGCAGCACCACTTGATGACTCCGCACATGCTAAGATATTGAAATATGATTTCAAAAATATTGGAATTGATGGTTACGATTTTAGGTAAGCTAGCTAAATAAAGCAAAAAAAAAATAACATATAGTGACTCTCAAAAGTATTTTGCATGAGGTCTTGTATAAACAAATTGTTATCTGTTTAATAGTGTTTATTACTGGATATTTTCTCAAAAGACTTACGGAAAACCGATGATCTCAAACTTATTTGAATTTGACTTTTTTTGTAACGTATCAATCACAGTTAAATGCACGATGAGCAGGGGTTTGTTTAATGTCCAAAACTAAAAAAGTTCAGCTACAGAATAAAAATTCATCAGCTGATTTTTAAGAATAATTTAATTCAAATATAAGATGCTAATGATTATTTGAGAGTCGACAAAATAGTTTTCTTAATATAAAAATGCGAATCAGATATGTCAATTGTGCCAGAGTGAGAGTTGAAATCAAGGCATAAACAGTGCAAAGCGTGAAATTCAAAATTCGTTTTACAAGTTTTCAGAAACATGGGACAAAAATGTCTGGACATTCTAAACGGAATATTAAATATTATTTCAGAGAGAATGAGGGGGCTAGATATTGAGACTGTTATTATTTTAACCATGAAAATTACACTAAACATAACCCGAAGACTGACAAGAGCAGAGAGATTCTATAAACAATACTACAAACCCAAATAATGGACGCGAAAGCGCAAAAACTACCAATTTTCAAAATTAATAAAGAAATAGATTTTCAATCGCCAAAAAAAGACTTTGGGCTTTTAGAAAATAATGGCTTTTATTGACGAAGACAGAATATTTTGGAGCAATTGGTCGACATTTGGTATAGCGATAGTGATATAAACCACTGCATGCTAAAAATAAGGCGTTATGAAAGGCAGAGGTTCTGATATGAAAAGGGTTTGAATGTCCGCTCTAGGTATTGAAAAACTTATCATCCCTTAAAAGCTTTTAGGCTTATCTTGAAAATCTGTACCAGATACAATAAAGTTACATGTAGAACTAGTCTCGAAAATTGTTAAATAAAATATCCACCATTTAATAGCATTGGAATAAATTTTTGAAATGAATTTTAGCGTTATTCGTTGAAATATTTATCTATTAATAAACTAATGGTTACATGAACATGAAACTATATTATCAAATAAATCAGAAAGAAGTAGAAAAATCCAAGATTTCCTTAATCATTCTCAAATGAAAAATACTTCTATGAGTCACTGTAAGTAACTACTGCAAATTCTAAAGGCTAAAAAACAGCTGGATATTTATAAGAAGTTCTTATTTTCACGTCAGATAGTGGGAGTTCAAATTCATTTTTAGCCATGGCTACCCCTCAGAGTAGTTTTGGGAGGTTAGTGTGTCAATTAAAACCTTTTCTTTGTATAGTATGTGAGTAAAACCAGTGATAATTTTACATATAAGGAAAGGGAAGATTCCATATTTTTCCAACATATTCTAGCAATTCGAACATTTGAGCAACGAGTGATCTCACATTTGTATATTGCATTTTGCTCGAAATTTTTGGAGCACGAGTTCGACCATTTCGAGGTATTTGAGCATTTTGAACAAACATTTTGACTTTTTTCTAGGCACTACTTTTTTATATAATTTTAAACTTATTTATGCAAAATTTAAAAAACCTTTGAAAGGCTAAAAAAAATTGGCGAACAAATTACTACTCGCACTGTTCGATAGACGAGCGTCTGAGGCTGGAGTAAGAAGAACTAAGCTAACGTGCTTTCAAACAGTCGACTTAATATCAAAAGTCTTAAATTTCTCTTTTTAAGAAAATATTCTTCAGCTCTTAAAAAGTAATTTCAGTAAGTAAACTTGTTTTGTTCAAAATTAAAAAATATCTACGAAAAATTTCAAAGTCACTGGGTTAGTTAGTTAGTTTTTATAGCTTTTTGAAGCATTCAAAATCTAATTTTTATTGCTTTTCCTATAATTCATTAACCAATCTAATGTTCTTTTGTGGTATGGATGCAAAAGTATGCGGCTAGTATATATTTACATTTGTACATATGTTATGCAGGTTTATATTCTCAGTTAACATATTTTAACTCGTTAGGAAGAGTAGCCGGGAATTAAAATAAATCAGAAGAAAATAATAACAAAAAATCTCTTGCATACTGAGGAATAATGTGAAGAAATGCAAATTGTGAATTAATTAATTTTTAATTCCTTTTTTACTTCGTTTGTTTTGTTTAAAAAATTCTTTAAAAAAAAGGTTATATACTCCTACAAAAATATATGTTTATGCATGTGTTTACGTATCTCCCAAAGCAAATTCAAGTTTTTTTTCTTCAGACTATTTTTAAATATACATTTTCTTATTATAAATAGTGGAATAAAACAAAATATGTGTCAGTTAATCAACACAAATGCCATAACAAAGGACCAAAGCGGAAAAGTAAAGGGAAAGTAATATAATTTTAATAATAAAAACGTAATAAATTTGTTAATAATAAAAAAATGAAGTGATCGTGCTCATACTATCAATCTGTGGACCATATGTTTTAAGCATTTGAGCTACACTTGACGGCTCTATCATAGCTAAACTCCTACGATACGAATATGGTAATATTGGAGTTGGTGAATATGATTTTAGGTAAATGAACAAGTAAAAATAAAATTAAATTATGTTATTACTTATGGTGAAGTTGGTGAAAAAATAAATAAATAAAAAATAAAATAAACAATAAATAATAAATAATAACCCAAAAAGAGATAAAATAAATATAATATAAAATAAAATAAAAATTATCAGAATCAAATAAACAAACAAATAAATAAATATATAAAAAAATATAATAAAATTATGTAATTATAAAAAAAATTTAAACAAATTAAAATTTATTGTTTATAAGTAAAAGGAGTCAAATAAAGGAAAATAAAAATAAAATAAATTATATTCAACAAGTAAAGAGTAAAATAAAAAAATTACACTAAAAAATAAAAATATTAAATTATATTATATAAAACTACATAAATAAATAAAAATTATAAAAAAATTTAAGATTAAAATAAAATATATGTACTTCAAAAAGGAATAAAATTAAGAAAAAATTTAACAAAATTAAATTAAAAAATTAGTAAAAATAAAAATATAATTACTTATATGAAACTCCTAAATAGTAAAATAAAATATAAGAACATAAAAAATAAAACAATAAATATAATCAAACAAAATTATATAAATTTAAAAAAAAAATTAAAATTTTGAGATTAAAATAAAATCTATGTAATTCAAAAGGAGTAAAATAAACAAAGAATTAAACAAAGGGATGAAAAAAGTTAACTGCATTTAAATTAAATAAAATAATACAAAACAAAATATAATAATATTAAAATAGATAAATACTATAAAATAAATTTGAAAAAAAAAATGTGATTATAAAATATTGTTTCAAAAATATTGTCACACCTACAGTTAAATTATTTTGTGCAAAATTATGCGCTAATATGATCTCATCAAAACTGCAAATATTTTTAAATTCATTGGCAAAATAACCGTTATTGGTAGTCCATTTAATGCAACAAAACCGTGTTAATTTATGTTAAATATAAACTTGTTTGAATTTCTTGCCATAAAAAGTTAAACTCGTAAATATGACGGCTTCGTTTGAACATAAATGGATGTGAATAAAATGTTTTTAAAATCTGCAAAACTTTTAATAAAAAAAAAATTGAATACTTTGGTTCTGTTTGCCAAGTGGTTAGAAGTGCGCGCCCACTAGCATGCAGAGGGTAATGGTTACAAACTCTTGCCAAGTCAATTTCCAATATTATAGAAAATTTGTTTTTCTAATTATGTTTACTCCTGGGCAGAGAATGTTAACTCCATAGGGTGTAATTCTGATATCAAATAAAAAAACTTCTTATAAATATCCAGTATTTCCTTGGAGGCGGCTTAGAAAAAAACAGTATACCTGAAAAACAGGAAGACGCACACCACAAATTTGAGGAGGAACTCGACCGAAAGTTTCTTCAAAGGTTTTAAAACTCCAAATATGATTGGCGTACGATGCCTACGCCTATTGGCTCCTATTTTAGATACCAAGTGAAGCAAGCTCCTTTTCCACCTGATATTTCCATTACAGTTGGGTCTTCAATTCCTGACGAAGCTTTAGATATTACTCAGCATGAGTTTAAACAGCTGTATAAGTTTTAGGAGCCGTATAAGTCGAAGGCTGTTATAAAATCGATGAAGATGGAGTGAGTGTCCATTTCTGACTGGCATTTTAATAGATTTGCTGTATGGTGAAAATCTATATTCCGTAAAGAAGCTGCGGCATGTACCTTGCCACTTCTTCACTACTGTATTTGAAAAGCTCCACCGTTAAGCCATCGATTCCAGCTGCGTATTTATTTTTCAAGGGGGTAATTACTATTCGAATTGCGATAAAATGTAGCTTCCATCGTCAATGATTGGGCTAATTTTCATTGTGATTCACCAAGATGGTGAAGTGTTTCCTTCATAAATTTAGTATACTCTGGGCATCAATTGCTAGATTAGCTACTTGAGTGTGCTCTCGTCCCACATAAATATGCTCCGGTCTGGAAACCTTCTGTTAATCGCCGGTTTTTCTAATAGATTTTTCTGAGCATTATCTCTGTCGACCAGCTTCTCACGTACTTCGAACTCAAGCATTTCGCTCTTTGTCCCTCTTTTCATGTGCGGTTGTTCGCAACGTTGCGAAGTAGGTAATATTTTTTATCTAGGTTATCGATGTAGAACCTTCCTTGTGTTTGTTGACGGGTGTTCTGGTCGTTACTTGAAGACGGGTGTGTCACTTCACTGCGGCAAAATAGTGATCCGAGCTTATGTTATGTCCACAGAGCGTAAGCACATAAGAACGCTAGTGACATATTGTCTGCCTATCACAACAAAGTAGATTTGATTATGAATTCTTCGATCCGGACACTGATCATTTCGAGAGGTTTCGTAAACATAACTGAATTTTCCGACTGTTGTGGTGAAGATTCGTTGTCCACTATGGCTTTAAATCGCCAAGCACGATTTTGACATAGTAGCGGAGACAGCGCTCGCAAGTGCGTTTAAGAAGCAGATAGGGGTTACCTTTAGACAAGTCGTCCTTTGCTTTCTTCGGAGCATTTATGTCAAAAAATATCGGTTTAATGTGGATTGTGGCGAGATGTTCACCCACCGGGGGATTAAATTAAAAAACATCTGCTTAGTTAATGTAAAATTTATATAGTATTATTTTAAAATTGTTTCAAATTAATTTTCAAAGTTACCAAATTAAAATTTCTTCTTTTTTTAAATATTTTTATTCAGTTTCGAAACCAGTGACGGCACCGAGCGCAAGGAAAGTGCAGAGCTTAAGGATATTGACAGCGATACAAAGGCGCTCTCAGTTGATGGCTTTTCTTCTTGGATAGCACCCGATGGTGTAAGATATACAGTTAATTATATAGCAAATGAGAATGGTTACCAACCATGGGGTGATCATTTGCCACATCATAAAAGGCCGACATAATCAACAAATATACATATTTATATGGATGTGTAATATTGAATATTATATAAATAAAATATTAATTTTTGTAATATTTTATTAAATGATTTAATAATAATAAAATTATTTACAGTATTGAGAGGCAATTAATTTTACTATTTCAAATGTGTTAAAAAAGCGTTCGTCTCTATAGCAATAAAAGGTAATTCAAGCTGGTAGCTGAAAACATAGGGCGTACTTATGTTCAGAAATATATAAAAACATTATTTTCATATTCACGCGAACTTGAAAATTTTATTTAAGTATAATATGGTGAATCATAAATATTAAACAATAATAAAAATGAATTATTTTTAAAATAAAAAATAAAAACAAAAAATTTGAAGTATTAACTGAACTTTACTCCACAATTATGGTCATTTAAAAATTGTGAAGTAAATATTTCCAAACAACATTTTTCTAGTTCCAGCTTTTTTATCTCCTTTTTAGCACAATTAACCGTAATAACAAAAGTTGTATATTCATTAAAGGCATTCCATAACTGTTATGACTTAATTCACTTCACACTCGTTTTACTGCATTTTTTCCCCTAATATTTTTTCAAACTTATGGTTTTGCATACTTAAATCAAAACATACGGTACTTTGTACGCGCTTTAATAAATACTCACTAATTTTTTGTTGGAATTAAATATTATTATCATACAAACAGACAATACACACATACATATGTATATTCAAACACGCTTAGAATGCAATGGCAAACAAGTTCGCATTGGAGTAACTTCTTTTTAAAACGGTTTTATAATTTTTATGTGTCATTTAATATGAAAAGTAATTTTTTTAATTATTTATCTACTAAATTCACTATTATTTTTAAATAATAACTGGTTAAACTGGGATGAACAATAATTAAGGAAGTCATTATTGAAAGAAAATTGCATATGGCGTGAATATACCGCCAAAGGTCGTTTCTTTTATTAATATAAATTATAGTTATTGGGATGAATTTATATAGGTTTTGTTGAAAAAATTAGAAATGAAAACAACGTAGTGCTTCAGCAATGTATATAAAAACCGGATCGTGCTAAAACATGTGTTGGATAAAGCAAATTTTTTTTGTTTTTCCATTGAAATTATTTATAAAAAAAGGCACTTGTTGTTATTTCTCGTAGTTGAAAAATTGTTTTAGAACATAATGTTAGGTTTCTATTGGTGTTTGGAAAATCTGCTACACAGACTCGCGAAGTATTTAAGTAGGATTTCAAACAAATTTTATAAGGCCAAAACAAACTGACAACTGAAGTGAGCTTCTTTTTTAATAAAAGCCACGTAATTTTCTAGACATTTTGCTGGTCTTCAATTTACCGATGGTTTCAAATTAAAAAATTTAATGTTCAAATAATCATTAATTTGTTTAATTAGTAGGCATACAATTTTTTCTCCAACGCTTATATAATTTTTTTTTATCATTCTTGCATTTGCCACACTCTGTGGCAGACGAGTATGTTCAACTAGTTGTGCTCGCCTGACTTTAACTCAAAACTCAGCCAAAGCTCTTAATTTTGAATCCATTTTCTATACTAAATTTTAGTAGTATAATAGTTATAGTTAACTAAAGGTCAAAATGTTTAATAAATTCATTATATTGTTATTTTTTATTCTGACTTGAAATTAATTTTTGTTAATTGTTAATTGTTTGTTAATTAGCTTTATTTTGTATTCATTAGCATGTATTCAATTCCAAATCGAACAAATAGGTCTTTCGAATAAAACTTATTAACTTATAACAAGAAACTGTAGGGTGTTGTTCATTGTTATTTTATGACACGGGGGTAGCAATACCAATTTACTAACATTTGCAGATCTGCAAATGATCAACCAAATTCATAGTCATTCCTTTAGTATAATCGAAAACCTGCTAATACTAACTCAACATTTGTAATTTCTTAAATCTTCAAAACATAAAAATCACTTAGTTTTAAGTTGTAAACAATTCAAATGCATGTACATACAGTGGCGGACAAAAGTCTGCAAACAACGCCTGTATTCGTTGTGTAGAAAGTACTATGGCTTTGCTGAAAAATGTAGGTGTAAAATTTTATGTTAAATCCTTTTCTAATCACATGCAGTAAAACAAAATCCATTCTCTAAAATAAAATAAAAAATTATGGTGAGAAACCCAAAAATATCCTTGACAAAAGTCGACATACACCACGGGTTTACTAGTAGTTATGCCGACATGCTGTGTTGTTATGGCGGTTAGGTACCCTTTTTTACTATTTTTTTTTTTAATTATGTTTTCTAATTTGCTAGTATTGAATTTAGGTGTGGTCTAAACACATTAGTATCAACAATGGCTCCACGAAAATAAATAACCATTGACATTGATTGAAACTTAATTATTCAGCACAGAAAAGAGAAGAAATCGTATGGTAAAACTTCAAAAATTTTGAACAAGGTACCAAAGGTACATAGCATTATAAAAAACTTTGGAAAAAAATGGATCCACCGAAAAATAGCCGCGTGTTGGCCGCCCGAAGAAACTAGTTCGAAGAGACATCAGCTTTATTCTGAAGGAAGTGGAACGATGATCGCAAACTCATCAAGAAATTGTGTCCATTTAAGAATAATTCGAAGAGTTTTGAACGATAATTGCTTCCATTAGTAGAACGCCACGTAAAAAGCCTCATTTTTCTGAAAAAAATCGTAAAGCTCGCTTGGAGTGCGCTAAAGAACATTTAGACAAGGTAATGGATTTTTGGCAAAAAGTCTTGTTTACAGACTAATCGAAATTCAATATATTCGGCAGTGATGGAAAAGCCAAAGTTTGAAGAAAAAAACACTGCACTTAACGCCAAAAATATAGCACCAACAGTGAAGCATGGTGGCAGCAATGTAATGGTTTGGGGAGCGGTTGCGGCTTCTAGAGTTGGAAAGTAGGCTTTTATTGAGGGTAATATGGATCAGTTCAAATATAAGTCATTGTTGGAAGCTAATCTGATGAAGCCTTCGGTGGACAGTTTGGAGCTTGGCGCAGGCTATATCTTTCAACAGGATAACGTTCCAAAGCACACGGTCCATATTGTTCAGGATCATGCTCCAAGCAACTACACACACCACCTCAAAGCCCAGATTTGAATGTTATTGAACATTTCTGGGAGCTTTTAGAGTAAAAAATTAGAAAAAAAACAGATTTCCAGCTCAGCATTACTCAAAGAACGTCTTATTAAAGCTTGGGATAGTATGACTTCCTCAGAGTTGACAAATTTAGTAGCTTCAATGCCATGATGGCGCCAAGCTGTTATTGATGGAAACGGTGAACCAACTAAATACTAAAAAGATCAGGTTACCTGATATTAATCAAAGTTTTTGCGCTAAGATATGTTATGTATGTACTGTATGTAGATTTTTTGTTGTTATGTTAAAAAATTGTTTTTGTTGGTTTTTATGATAAGGGAAAATTTTTGAAATAAACTGTATCGTTAAATTTTCCAATAAACCTTTTGGACAGGGGGTGTATGTAGACTTTTTTCCACCACTGTATGTGCATATGTATTTTCATGTGTGTATATTCGTATATTCGTGAAATTAAATGAAAATAACCACACAAACTCGCAGTAAGCGTTTGCTTTACTCTTTCAAATGCTGCCGCATTATGAGTAGTAAAATGTTTGTTTGTTTACTTACGCAGATATCTTTGTATGTGTAGTTGCTTTCTGAATCAAATGTAGCCACTACTAAATTTAGTTTCTATCTTGTTTACTTAATTTTTAGTTTCAATAGGGGTATTCCCTTTGTCTAGGAAATGCTAACTATGCAAATATTTCCTATGGAATTGTGCTAGAGATCGAGAGCACCCCCGTTGCAAAATTTTGACATATTCAAGTGAACAGGGTTACTTTTCCTTCACAGGGTTGCATTTTCCTTCTTGCTAGCTGTGGGAAATAAATATACATAGGATTTGGTATAGGATATTTTTCCTATCGTAGCATATGTTTTTTGCATGTGTTTTGTTGTTGTGCCATTGCACGCATAGAAAAAATTTCCTATCCGTGCACCATAGCATGCATTTCCTAGACAAAGAGAATACCCCTAATAATTTTGCTAAAGTTAAAAGCTTTGACTAGTAAGATTCAAACTAATTTCGCGGGAAATATAACAGGGTACACTAAATTAAAAAAATCGTATATAAAATAAAATTGAGCAGAGACTTTTTTTAAAATATTTATTCAACAATTTAAAAATTTTCTTAATTGAGGTGAGCTTTTAAATCCAAATGCTGTCCCCAATAAATAAAGAGCATTTTTATATTTAAATAAACTTCTTTTAGTGAATAAATTAATACATATTTGGCTTAATAATTTTTAATATTTTTCTTATGGTGCGTCCTACAGTTACAGTTATAGTTTGTTTACAAAATTATGATAAAGTCGAAGTGTAAGTAAGATCTAACCTAATTAATATTTTTAGGTGTTAAATTTGAATTTATTGTCAAGCAAAGGGTCGATTAATATTATTTTTAAATAAACGTATGTTCAAATTAAATGGATAACTCTCTACCTAATAGTATGTGCAAGCACTTAACATATTCATGTTTTGTTGAACACAACCGTCCGAACAGTGCTTTAAGTTTAAAATTTGACAACTGTTTATTTACAAATAAATGAACAGAAAATAAAAAAATTAAAGGGCCTCAGAACGTTTAATAGTTGTCAAATTTTTTAATCATTTAATTTACTGATTTAATTAGCGAAAAATACAAAAAATAAAGAATTAAATATAAACCGCAGTAATAAAAAGAAATGAGTGGCAAAAACTCACTTCACCTTTTCTATCATTTTTTATCAAAACAACCTGCCAACTTTTGAATATAATTGCAGGTGTCATGTGTAAACCTGTTCACTTAAACAATAGCTGTATTTCATCGCACTGATTTTCGAACTTGTTAAATGGTAAATGGTCTATTGACGGGACATCTTTTTCTATATCCACAAGCAAATTAAGTTGGAATCGGCTGAGAATAGAGCACTCCCTAAAGGTGAGAGTACGCTTGAGCACACTTCTCTGACTGTGATACACCCTTGGCTTGCGGATAAGACCGCTCTATATTTTAATTATTTTTTTGCTTTGTCGAGATTTTATATATTGATTGTAGTGTAAATGTGTTAATAAACTATCAAAGAATGGCTTTTTATAAATTTTTTTAATTTTTTTTTCAAGGACATACATTAAACTCTTTGGGTTAATTTTCTTCAAGGATAAGATAAGAAGTGTAATAAAAGATTTAAACAAAAAATCAATATCATTTCTTTTTCATACACTGTACACTGTATTTTCTTTTTCTTTTTTTAATAAATGTTCTCATTCCTTTATGTTGGAATAAATTCGAGGTTATTGCACATCAAAACTGACAATAGTTCTTTTCTGAATGAAGTTAAGAACTCTTTTAAAAACTCTTCAAAAAACCACACCAAAAAAGGTTCTTTTAACTGTATATTAATGTTCAAGAAACCCACCAAAAATTAATATTTTCTGATTTAACCGATTTATAACAACAACAAAAACATTCCAATTTCGGAAGGTTTTCGGATTATTATTTTGCGTTTGTACTATTGATGAGTGTGAAAACTTTGCAAAAGCCCAAAATATGTACATGTATACATATATTGTATAATATAATGATGTGAAAGCTTTAAATGGTGTCTGTAAGAAATTTTTTCCGACACTTTGTTGTTTGGTGCGATATGTCAAAGAAATCCTCTCATGTCAGTCAGCTTAAACTAATTTTTTGAATATTTTATTGAAAAAGAAGTGGAACGAGCCTACTTCATTGTTAGACAATATCGAATAGAATGCAACCGATGACAGGCAGATAAGTCTTTATTGTGTTCCGTGACATTTCCAACTTTGCTAGCAAAGAGAAAAACGCCAATAGCATGACACAATGAACATATTTCTCAATTAATTTTCATCAAAACGCTAAAAATTTATCATTTTAAGTATGTAATGAATTTATTTTAAGTTTTGCTTTTTAGCTCTTAGGAATTCGCATTAAAATTAAGCAATTAAATTGAAATTAAAATCAGAGAATTGTCAACACTCGCAAAAAGATGAGAGATGGCAAACTTTTGACGTTGCATTGGCACCAGCGTTGTTTATGATGGTAATTTCGTAGAGTTGCATATATTCTTCTTGAACGCTAAAACCAATCTGTCACGCAACATTGCGCAAAAGTGCTCTTTGCCATCGGCTTAAGTTTACTTGAGCTAATCATTTTAGTATATTGACGTGATATAAAATCACCTGGCAATTGACACCCTTTTCCGCTCCACTTCCCTACATTTCACTTTCCCACAACCTCACATATTTCCGTAACTTTTTAGTTTTCTTATATGCTATTAAAAGTAAGTTTTATATTTTAATTTAGTGTGGGTTTAAACTCTACTACAAGCGAATACTCATTGTAAAATAATATAAGAATAATTATTGTTTTATAAATACAGAGTGATAGATATAAAGCTTGAAAATCAACACTTTTTGAAAAAAAACGGCAAGATTGTAGCCTTTTGTGATTGTGCATTAGCAATTAGCTTTGTGCTTCTCTCCGTGCAACTAAGCTTTCCAAAAGCTGACTTGAGTTAAAGTTACTTCAAAATAATCAGAGAATAAAATAAAAAAATTTATAAAAAATAAAAATTAAAAAAAATATAAAAATAATAAAATAAAATAAATTAATTTAAATTAAAAGAATTAATTAAATCAAAATAAATCAAATGCACCAAATTTAAACAAAAACGAAAAAACAATAAATTGCAACCGATCGTGAGTCAAATGGTGGGGCGCCGCACTTTCTTGTGAAGTTGATATAACAGGGATCCATTTCGAGGTTCCCCACTTTTTTAAAGAAAAAACACAGAAAATTCAAATTTAATGAAGAATGTTTATTGACATTCGAAAGAACATTCTTTGGCATTTATTTTTTGAAGATTATCTCTTTCAAATGTTGGCCGCGGCTACGTCTCAGAAAGTCCATCCGTTTAGTGCAATTTTCGATGACATGTTCGAGCATTTCTTCTGGTAACTGGCGAATGATACGCGTGATGCTCCAAGGTCTGAATCGAAGCGGGATTGTCCGCAGAGACTTTGAACTTTACATATTCCCACAGGAAAAAGTCTAACGGTGTGATATCATACGATCTTGGTGGCAAATCGATCAGCCCAAAACCTGAAATTATCTACTGACTGAAGTCTTCCATCAATAAATCCATTGATTGATGCGATGTGTGTGAAGTGACGCCGTCTTGTTGAAAACAAATGTCGCGGAGGTCACGAGCTTCAATTTCAGGCATCAACTAGTCAGTTCTCATGGGACGATAACGGTCGCCATTGACGGTTACGTTCTCACCGGTACCATTTTTGAAGAAAGATGGACCGATGAGTCTACCGGCCCACAAACCACACCAAACCGTTGTTTTTTCTGGATGAAATGGCAGCCCATGAATCGCTTCAGGTTGCCCTTCGTCTCAAATGCAGTACTTTTGCTTGTTTACATACTCATTGAGCCAGAAATAGGCCTCATTGCTGAACAAAACTTGATTCAAAAACGTCGGATCTTCTTGGAACTTTTCAATAGCCCATAGTGCGAAGCGTTGGCGCTTGAGAAGGTCGAGTGCCTTTAGTTCTTGCACAAGCTGTATTTTGTACGCTTTCAATTTGAGATATCGACGTAAAGCGCGCCAAGTCGTTACATACGTCAGTCTGAGTTGCTGCAAACGGCGCCGAATCGACTCTCCACGGTATTCGTGTACACTCGCTGCTACGCTGCTATATTTTTTTCACTGCGGGCTGGACGTGGTCTACTCGGTCGAATATTATTATCCCATAATGAATGCCAGGTCTCAAGATGGGTAATGGTGTTGCGAATTGTACGCTCAGTAGACCGATTATGTTGACCATAAGTTGAGCGAAGCGCGCGAAATACATTCTTTACAGAACGTGAATATTCGTAATAAAGTTGAATGATTTGTAAACGGTGTTCAGGCGTAAGTCTTACCATGATGAAATGTCAAACAATACTGAAGAAAAATAACATGACAGTTTGACATGACTCACGCGTGATCTGTCAAAAAAAGGCTATTGAAAGAAGTGCCTCTACTTGGATCGCCCCTTAGAAGCAGCAGGGACAGTTCGCAGTAATTTGCGGTTTGCGGCGGTGTTACGCGCTTGGCTGGAGTTCAAATCCAACGCGCCATTTCTAGTATTTTAATTTTTTCCTTTTATATTTTATTTCTTTAATATTTATTTACAGTTTTTTTCTTTGAGAATTTAACCAATTTAGTTTAATCGCAGCGTTAGTTCACCTACACATGCATCACATAAAAGAGCATACATAAAAAACGACTTACGGCACTATACAAGCTGAGCATTTCTTCTTGTAATTTGACTTTAAATGTGCTTTTATGCCTTGGTTCGCAGCTTCGCTTTCGACCAGCCTCCCAATGGGCCTTGTACGCGCTAGCACATCAAATTTCACTTCTCTGATTCACTGTTTAAGCTCTTTGAAATATCATGAGATGCGAGTATTAAAATGATCAGCATATCATTAGAGTATGTCACATCACATAAGATCATATGATAACGTCATCACACATCACACATCATGCCAAAGTAGTATTTTTTAATCCATTAATTACTAGCACAATCAAGGGATACAAGTGTTTAAGTAGACAAATGGAAGCAAGCTTCAAAAGCACAACTTTATTACTGTTAAAAAGCTCTTGCTTGTGCTTGCATGTGATCTTAATGTGATCACAATTTCATATGATCACACCATCATAGCGAATATAACGCAAGAAGAAGTGGTATTTTATATTGTATTTATTTCAAAGCCAAATATCTAATAGTTACACGTACATATGTATGTGCATATGTATGTATATGTATATGAAAACAAAGCAAAGCGCAAAAGCACGACGAAGCGGCAACAGCGGCAACAGCGGCAACAGCAGCCAACAGAATAATGCATTGCCTCAAATCAGACTAGAATCGCCTCAGTTGGTATTCAGAGCTGTTTGAGCATTGTTGTGCAGATCGGTTGAATACGCGCAACATACAATACATACAAATATAAATAAAAAGTCTATGAAAGTTACGTTCAAAAATCGTATAACAAAAATTTATATTTTATATGTATGTACGAGTATGTAACACAAAAAATTCCGATACATATACAACACAAATACAGGCTGAAGGGAAGCTAAGCCAAAAGGGCATATACATAAATGTTTTACATTCAACTTATATGAATAAATGAATATATTGGCATGTGTTTATGTAGACATTTACACACATACATGCAATATGTATATAATGTAAACTCATTGCGTATATGACGACACGATAAAAGGCGTTGAATGAAACAGAGTGTTCATTTGAAGGGCTGCAGCGACAGCAAAAAAAGAAAAGCCAATAAAAAACAGGAAAAAAATTAAAAGTAAGCAATCTTGCAGATGCGACAATCGAGTTTAAGTACTGCTGCAATTTTACTACGTTTTTTTTAAGTTTTTTTTTTTTAATTAATATGCGCTTGCGCTTCTTATTACCGGTATTTCATTGTGAAGAAACGAGCGAGTGAGAGAGTTTGCAAGAAAAATTCAAAACAAAACAAAACCCAAAAAAAAAAAGAAATTTTAAAATAAACGCGTCAACGCAGATATTTTCAACTGAAAATTAAAACTTATTCATACAGTTGACTGCATAAAGTAGAACGCGGCATCACAGAGCAGACCTGTAAGCGGACGCAAATCGAGATTCAAGTTAAATTCATACAATCTTTCAGAGCAAGCATATTAAAGAGTAGTAAAATTAATTAAAAAGATAAAACGATCGTCTATTGAAAGTAAATTTTCTGACGGCAGTGAAGCGCGTGTTTACAGCTTTCGCGTATTTTATGAGCGCACGAATTTAATTAGAAACGTAAACAGTGTTTTGAGTTATGACTAAACGTCACGTGCTTGTATTATAGAATAGATCTACAACAATAACAACAACAAATAGTGGCATACTTATTTTGAGCGGGCTTTTAGCGACATTAGCGGTTTCCGACGAATTTCGAAATTTTAATTCCAAGCAAATAAAGGAGTGTAAGTGCGGAATTTCGAAAACCATCGAAAAGCTGAGCGCAGGTTATTCAAAAACCAAACTAAATATATAAATTACCACCGGAAAGTAATACTCCGGAAAAGCGAGGAAGGGCATTTAATTGGAAAAAAAAAATTATAATTAACAACAACAACAGCAACAACAGACGCCTGGTCAACCAGCGACTATAGTGTAATGGTGAAACCGTTGTTGGATTACTTTTATCAATACGTTTTCGATTGGCTAGATTATTGGCGATTTCAATGCAGCGGCAATTGCACACGTAATAGCAATAACAGCTATAGCAACAAAAACAACAACAACAACAACAACAACAAATATTACAATTTGTTGTTGCATTACTTTGGCCCAGGTAAGGGGGCGTTGGAAATTAGTAGAAATCACCAGATAAAAGTCCAGTCATAGCTCGAAGTGACGTAAGAGGCAAGAACGAAGAAGACCAAATATTTATAAAGTAAGAAGAAGAAGAATAAATATTTATAAAGGATGTAGAGGAAGAAGAATAATTTTCTTCAAATACACACATAGTCTAGATGCTAAAATTTTGAAGTAAACAACGTCCGTCAGAGCATTCAGAGTTATAAATAAGCAAGCAAGAAGAGTGATCAGCACAAAAACTGAACAATCTGAAGCAGACACACACAAAAAAAGCATAATAAGAAATTCATATATGCAAATTAGCAAGCCAATTCGCGCACATAAATACATAAAAACAATTTTCGCAAAGAAAATCAGCGCATGAAACAAGCGAATTCTTGCATATATACTTGTACATACATATTAGCTACTAAAAATAGAAACATTCCCGATAAGAGAAGACGCCATACGAGTAAAAAAAAGTATATTTAATGCAACTATTGAAAAACATATGTAAAAATTAAGAAAACCCTCACGACACAAACGCCAAGAACATTTGAAAAGTAGAACAGCTAAATAAACTACAAAAAAAAAGAATCTAAAAAAAACCTAAACGAGAGAGAGCCTAACGCAGTAGAAGCATACATGATACACAACACATTGCACTTAATTTGCCATCTTGCTGGGCGTTGCGAACGTAAGCAACAACAGCTTCAGCTAAAAATCGCAAAACGATCTACAAACAAAGGGCATCGACCTACAAGAGACTTGTAGAAAGCGAAAAAGTTTGACAAAAAATTAGTGCAAAAATAAAAAAATTAATATTTGTTTTCAATTTAAAGAAAGAAATTATCGATTGCACGGGAAAAAATAATATACATATAAAGTTCTCGAACAATTCCGCCGACATTTTCCAAATACTTTGCACTTTTATACTAATAAATTCCTTCTTTGGCGCTACTTCGATAAGCAGACAATATATATACTCGTATATGTACAATCTCAAAAGCCTCACGTAAGCTTAAATGCATACTGACCTAGCCCAACGTGTTTTAGCAATAACTACAACACATGAAATAAATAGTTAACGAGAAAAAAAATTAAACACAACTACACACAAGAACAATTCGGCTGCCGAAAAGAGAGATTTATCGAAAGTATTTAACATAAAATATATCCTTCGGCACACAAAAGTGGCACTAAATAAAAATAAATAAAAATTAGCAAATAAAATTGCTCAAATTTAAATTGAACAACTACAATTTGCATAAAACAAAATTTATAAACACATAAAAACAAGTAAACAACTTTACAAAGCATTTAAAAATTTGTGCATTTCTCCATTGAATTAAAAAACAAGGATTTTCTGACTCATTATAAGCCGCAAAGCAGAGTTTCTTCAGTATAATAAAGTAAGTAAGATATTTGAATTCGAATATGTATGCAAAAGTTGATAAATTTATCTATACTGTAAAGAGAGCGCGCTTCATGTAGCATCAGTGTATATGTGCATATATATGTACATAAATGTACATATGTGTTACATAAAACATGCAAATTAAACTGACTTTAAAGGTTAATTGATATGTATGCTGTGAAAGTGATCAGCAGACGGTGAAGAAATCATACATAAATTTATAACAAATTAATTAAGCTGCTTTCGAGATTTTTTATTTTCGAACTGACCAATTAATTTTTACTGTTTTCCAACTTGGTAGAAGAAGAGTAAAGTAAACGTATCACAATTAATGTAGAAAAGTCAAAAAATGGCTCCTAAAAACAATTTTTGAATAATTTTAAATTACTTTTAATTTATTTTATTTCATGTGATTTTATTAATTTTTATTTATTTTTTTTAAATTTTTTATTTTTTATTGATTTTTTATTTTATTTTATTTTCTTTGATTAAATTAAATATTATTAATATCTTTTAATTTTTTTTATTATTTTTTTATTTTATTATATTTTAATTTTGTATAATTTGATTTATTTTATTTTCTTTAGTTTAATTTAATTTAACTTAATTTTATTTTATTTTGATTAAATTATTTATATTATTTTATTTTTATTATTTTATTTTGTTTTCTTTTCTTTTTATTTCTTTATCTAATTTAATTAAAATATCTTTTTTATTTTATTTTTTCAATTTCTTATTTTTATTTTTTTATTTTTTTATTTTTTTTTACTTTCTTTTATATAATTTAATTTAAATTGTTTTTTTTTTATTTTTATTTTTTTTCCTTTGACTTAATTCAATTTAATTTAATTTTTTTTAGTTAAATTTTTTTATTATGTTTTATTTTATTCATTTTATTTTATTTTATGATTTCTCTAATTCAATTTAATTAATTTTTTATTTGTTTTAATTTGTACATTTTTTTATTTTATATTTATTTTATTTTATAATATTTAATTTAATTTTTCTTTATATTATTATATTTTATTTTTATTTTTTAATTTTATTTTATTTTATTTTATTTTATTTTATATTATTTTCTTTCTTTTTATTTGGTTTTAATTTATTTTATTTTATTTTATTCTATTTGAATTTTTATTTTATTTTTAATTAAATTAAATTTTTTCCTTTTTTTAATTTTTTTTTCATATTTTTTATTTGTTTTTTATTCGATTTTTTTTTTTTTTTGATTTTATTTCATTTTTTTTTTTATGAAAGCTATAAAGACTTCGTCATAGCCGAAAGCAGCCCATCTTTCTTGTTTTCCTTTAATTCGTACTGATTTGTTTTCCACCGAAAGGAAAATCCCCCAAATGGAATTGTTTACCAAGCATTTTGGGCACAGAATGAAATTGTTGTTTATTTGCTCGTATATAAAAAATGTGACACTTTTTAGTGTTCTCTGTCTCCAAGCGTTTTCCTACCCACTTAGTTACATCGTAATGAATTTTCATGACAATCGCCTGACTTATGTGCGTAGGGTATTTTAAGTTTGTCTAGCTAACAATTGGCCAGCAAATCAGTATATAATTAAGATAGATATAAGCATGCAGAATTATATATGTATGTATATCAAACTTTCCACAATATCTGCTTTTGAAAAAAAAAAAAATTCCAAATTCCCATAACAGAAGCCGTCAGTTATGAAAAGTTCCATTGCAACGCAACCAAGCTGCGCCCATTCTTACTTGGTAAATTTATTGGTTGACGGGCGTTGCTAATTTCCATTATGTATACATATATATATATTTATTTATACATACTGTGTATTCATGTATTCATGCTAAAAATCGAAATTTTTTTTTGCTTTTTGTTTTCTAATGTTTTTAAAAACATTTTTAGGTTTATTTTTGAATTGAACATTGGACTTCTCTTTGAATATATTTAGACATTTTGGAATATTTTTCGAAGTGCTTTTGGAAGATTTGAAAAAGATAATTAATTCTTTTGGTTTGTAGAACAAGATTGGGTTTAAAAAAAAAATTAAATTTTAAAAAATATGCGTATATTTGAAGAATTGCTAGATTACAATAATATCGTTTGAATATGTGTGGACACAAATATAGAAAACACTTTGGATTTAGAGTCATCTCTATGGACACTCCGTTGTAAGAAGCTGCTCCATTTCCTCTGCTCGCAGTGTGTTAGATTTTTAAGGCAGAAATGCATAAATCTCAATATAAATATCTGTTCATATACATATATGTAGTATTACTACAGTATATAATTATTTTTAGAATTACAATATTTGAAACTACAGTCAAAGTTGTTGACAATCTCAAACAAGCTAAAGGTTACAATATGTACGATTTTATATATTTGTATATTTACTTACATGCATAAAAACTGTTTATATATTTATATTTCTGAGAAATACAATGTTGTTTTCAGCACAAGTGATTACGCCTACCACCTCAAACTAAGCGGGTGTTGATCAGGTGTAATTGTTGTTTTATGAAAACACTTTCCATGTAATTGCAAAAAAATATTGCGAAATGAAATTTTATTAGAAAATCGAATTTTCATAGTACTTTTCGGCGAACGAGTTACATGACACATTGATTCGGCGCAAATGTGGGCAAGTAATTAAGAATTTTTTTATATGAACGATAGCCATATGAGTATGTGTATATGATTTTCACATATGTTTTTGCTGTTTTCAGTTAAATTTTCAATTTCAATATTTTTTTATTAATGTAAAAATATATATATTTATTTCACCTTGACGTGATTACCATCTGCAGTTGCTCTAAATTGACCTATGAATGTACATTTGTGTCTATATTTGTACGTGTAAAAACCATATATATACATTTTTGTATAGATTTACAAACCAATTTGTTGTCTACTTGTTAATCTAAACATAACTAAACAGCTGATAATGAAAACGAATCACCTAAACGAACAAATTAGTTCATTTAGTTGTCAACAAAAACGCTCCTAATGCCGGCAGATTAAAATATCTTTTAACTGTCAAAGAAACTATTTAATTAAAAAAATATTCTGTTAACACAACATATGTATATTCGCACAATTATCGTCGACAAATTAGTGCGTTATATGTAAAAACTAATTTAAATATTAAACAAAACACAAGGAAATCGTAGTTATACATAGACATAAAATATCAACTCGTCCAACTATCAATTTATATAGACAACTAAAGCAAGCACGCTGCATATTAATAAGTTTAGCAACTTTATCGGCACAATAATAAGCGTGTTGTGTCCATATAAAGAATGCTATCGGAAAAACGTACAAATATATATGTAAGTACATATATGCGTATGCGCAAAAATGTGCTTAATACATATGTTACTTAGGGACATCCTCTAGAAAATCAAAATATATGAAATAATATAGGATGAAGAAAAAATAGATAATGAGACAAAAAATATATATATATAATTAAATTAAATAAAAACATTTTAAACTTATTAACTTGTATTAAAATAAATTCTATGAAAAATATAATTAAAAAAAGACAAATATAAAATAAAAAATTAAATTAAAATAAAAATAAAAAATAAAAACTAAGTAAAAATTTTAAAAATAAAATACTACATAATTAGTTAAATTAGAGTAAAAAAATAAATAAAATTAATTTAATATAAGTGAATTAAATAAACCAAAAAAAAATTCATTTAAAACGAATTAACTCAAATTAAATATATAATTAAAATAAATACTTGGAAAAGTACAATTTAAAATAATACAAATAAAAATATAATATGATATAATATAAAACACCTAAAATAAAAAAGAAATATTAAAAAAAATTAAAACAAAGTAAATTAACTGAATAAAAAAAAAATACAAAAAAATTTTGATTTATTTTTTATAATTAAAGTTAAAAATTAAATTAAATTAAATACAAAAAAGTTAAGACAAATAAACTGATATAATAAACACAATAAAAATAAAATTAAAATACAACCAAAATTAAATTATATAACTAAAAGAAAAAAAATAATACAAAACAAAATAAAATAAGCCAAATATATATATAATTAAAATTAAAAATTACATTAAATTAAATGAGATAAAATAAAATGAAAATAAATTAAAATAATAAAAATAAAATTAAGGCGTTGGCTCAGTTGGTAGAGCACTCGCCTGTGATGCCAGAATCCGTCGGTTCGATTCCTGGCAAGAGAAGTCTGATGAGGAGATGTGGTGATCTCCGAAACAGCTGTCACTTCTACCATTTTTTCTTTGTTGTATAATAATATTCAATGAAAAAATAATGTTTCTAACAAAAATAGGCCTTTAAATACAGCTCATTCTTTATAACCAAAAAATAAAATTAAAAACATTAATTGAAAAATTAAATTAATATAAGACATAACAAAATAACAAATTCATTCGGTCCTTTTCCAAAACATAAAATCTTCTGCAAATTGCGGCCGATCTCGTAAGCGAATACCTAGGGGAAGCTTTCACATCTGTCAACAATAATTAATGTTCATCAGCATCTGTTTCTGAAAATGTCCAGA
The DNA here is from genome assembly GCA_030068015.2 of Neoceratitis asiatica. Lineage (NCBI taxonomy): Eukaryota > Metazoa > Arthropoda > Insecta > Diptera > Tephritidae > Neoceratitis > Neoceratitis asiatica. The sequence continues at coordinate 34,140,117 of CM061525.1, read as the reverse complement.
TTTGTGTTAAATATACAGCATTTGCGGGAAGTTTTAATTTTCAATTATAATTGGAAGAACAATGCAGCTGAAGCCCATCGAATGCTTGTGAATATTTATGGTGAATCTGCGCCAGCCGATGCATGCATGCAGAGAGTGGTTCCGATGCTTCAAAAGTGGTGATTTTAGTGTTGAAAGCAAAGAGCGTTTTGGACAACACAAAAAGTTTGAAAATAAGGAAGTAAAGGTTTTTACTGGATCACGATCTATGCCAAACGCAGACTGTGAATTCGTTATCGATTACAACTAATATTTTTGAGTCGTACATTGCATAAAAACGATCAGGAATGATCGAAAGGCATGACAAAGTGATTTTGCAATACTATAACGCTCGGCTCTGCTCAGCTGTTACGGTCAAAAACTACATAGAAACCTTGAATGGGAGGTCGACGACTGGCTTTTTCTACGGATGCAAAACAATTTGGGGGGGTCCCCGATTCACTTTTGAAGAAATCGAAGAATAGCTCAATAATTGAATCGAGGAGAGAGAACTCCTGGGAAAACGTTGTCGCTTCCGACGGACAATACTTTGAATGATGTATTTTTTACTCTTTTTCCATAAAAAAATGCATTTCACACCAAAAAAAGGACCGAACTAATTAACGTAAGTACACTCAAAAAAATTAAAAAAAAATTTAAATCTAAAATCAAGCATGACAAAACTTTTAAAAAATAAATTAAAATAAAGTAAAAATAAAATAGAATAAAATAAGATAAGAAAAAATTAAAAAAGTACAATAAAAAAATAAAAAATAAAAATAAAATAAATTAAATATATTTAAAAATATTCAAATAAAATAAAATTAAAAAACATAAAAAACCAAATTAAATTAAATAAAATAAAAGAAAAAAATAAAATAAAATAAAATAAAATATAATAAATGTAACAAAAAGTAAATAAAATAAAAATGTGGATAGTCATAACAAACAAAAATACAAAAAGTCCGCCCTAATTTAAAAAAGTATTACAGAGCATATGCTTTCGTATTCCGTCAACCAGTCAACAACATATAGGCGAGACAGTCCTATCCGCTGCAGACTAAATTTGTACATTTGTACATACCTATAAAGTTTGTATCGATAAATGCTTGTATGTACGTATATAAATACGAGTATTCTCAAATAAAAAGGTGCGAAGCTCAGTGAGAGATTGAACAATTCGAGATGAATATAAATATTCATCCAAAATGCTTCAAAAGGTATATTTACTACTTATTAATATACATACATACGGGCACATATATATATGTATACATTTACTGTTTTTATATTTCGTTTTTCTTTTGTTTATTTATTTTTATTTTAAGTTGATTTTTTGGAATGACGTAAAAGTTGATTGTTAAATTTAAATTTAAATATATGTACCTGCAAATATACATACGTACATATATAATGTTAATTTTTTTATAGCATTTATTAAAATATGATAATAAAATCGTATTATGGGTAATTTAAATAATTATTAATTATGTTGTAGATAATTGAGAATATTTAATGAAATTTTGTTAAAATCAATGCAAAAATAACGGTGGTATTTTAGTATTTAACGGTTAATTTTTATTCATTTTCATGAGTTCAAATATGTAAGTATAATATTAAGAAAAAAATAATAATATTATATATATAATTAATGAAGAATTATTTAATACTCGCGCATAGTTTTTTAAAAGTGTGGTCAAAGTTTTTGCTTTGAATAAATATAATACAAATTGGTTGTCAATTAACTGTTGAGCTAAGCCATAACTCTATGGATAATGAAAAATCACTATAAAAATATATAGAAATATAAAATACGAATAAGCACTTAGCACTAAAAGCGAGCATACATAAATATATATACTGAACATTCTGCTTTTGCATATATATGTATGACTGAGTGTGCAAAAACGAAGGGGAATACACTATGCCATGTACATGAGCGCCGAGGGGACAAAAACGTGGTTTAAATAGGTTTCTGGGTCACATATGCATGTTGCGACAAATTTGTAGTAAAACTTTGTACATTATATATCTGTAGGTCAACCTATATATATATCGTATACAGAAACATCAATTCGCTGTTTTGGCGCCTGATACAGCTTCTAATAACATACATTTCTTAATATATACATAAATATGTATTTGAGTATAATTTGCTTAGGATTTGTAAAAACAAATCGTGTACAATGATTTTCATTGAATATTAGAAATATGTTAATAAATCAATCAAAAACTTAAAGAAATTAATTTAAATAAATTTTTTACAAAAAAAAAAAAAGTTAGGTAAACCACGAATGTGATTTTATTTAATTATATTTTTTATTATATATTTCTTTTTTTTTCTTTAATTTTTTATTTTATTTTTAACTTTATTAAATTTTATTTTTGTTTGTTAAAATTTTTTTTCTTTTATTTGTTTTTTAATTTATTCCATTTCGTTTTAATTTGAAATATTTAGCTTCAAAAACTTTCTCATTATTCGCTCTTTAATTTCAGTTCAAATTAGTTTCCTGCCGCAGCATTTTATTAACTTCAAATTCATCTTTTTTGAGAACTTTCGAATTGTTAAAAAATTTGCTCAACTTTTTTTTTTTTTTAATTTTTTACAAAACAGTTCAAAATATTTTTAAAATACATTTCTTTTAATATCCTAACACCATCTTATAGCTGACTGCATTTTTGTTTATGTGTAGCATTTTTGTAATATATTTTGTTAAAAAAAAATTTGTTTTCCAATATATTTAGGGTTTTCCAATAAGAGCGATATGATTTCTTTAAAATAAAACACACTAATTGTTAAAGAAATTCAAATGCTTTTTTTTATTTAATGTAGACTACAATCGATACAATTAAGTTTTGAATATAACATCATTCAAATGACCTCTGCGACTTCTTTTGCAGGAACGAATTCGTTGAACCCAATTTTTGAGCACTGCTCCCACTAAATCAAGTCGTATGTCATTAATAGAACCTTCAATATTGACTTTTAAAGCTTAAAGAGAGTCTGGTTTATTGCTATAGAACAATGACTTCAAATAACACCGTAAGAAGTTAGTCTAATGATGTTAAATCACAATTTCTTGGAGGCCATTCAATGTCACAATTTCTCGAAATTATCGAATCTCCAAACTTTTCTCGCAATAATTTCATTGCACGTGCTGTGTGACACGTAGCCCCGTCTTGTTGGAAGCAGATGTTGCGAAGATCAACTCCTTCCAATTGTGGCCATTAAAAGTTGGTTATCATCGATCTATACCATTCTCCAGTGACAGTAACGGTGCTACCAGCTTCATTTCGAAAAAAGTAGGGACCGATGATTCCACCAGACCAAAAACCAAACAAAACCGTTAATTTAGGTGAATGCAATGGTTGTTGATGAATAATTTGTAGATTTTCGACGCACCAGAATCGACAGTTTTATTTATTTATCGCTCCACTCAGATGAAAGTGAGCCTCATCGGAGATGATTTTTTTTTAATGAAAACAAAATTAAAAAAAAATTATATTGAATAATTTCTAAACACTTGGAAATCATATCATCCCTATTGGAAAACCCTTTATATTTTTCTTATCAACAGATATTGCTTAAAAACATTAACGGGTCAATTGAAAAGTTTCCGGCCTACCATAGTAAAACAAATTTTTTGGCAAAATTCATTAATTTTTATTCAATAGAGTTCCCTTCAAGGGTGATACGTTGATTATAGCGACATTCCAACTTTTCGGTATCATTTTTGCAGTACGATTTGTCCTTTGCTTCAAAATAGGTCTCAGTTTCGGCGATCACGTCTTCATTCGAAAAAAATTTCTTCCTAGTAAGCATTCTTTTGAGATCTGAGAACAAGAAATAGTCACGGGGGGTCAGATCTGAAGAATACGGTGGATGCGGAAGCAATTCAAAGCCCGATTCATGGATTTTTGCCATCGATTTCACTGACTTGTGATACGGTGCATTGTCTAGATGAAACAGCACTCTCTTTGTCTTCAATGATTTACTTAATATTCGTGCCAGCTGTTTCATTCATTTTCACTTTACGGCCATTCAAAATCATTTTGTGGATTTTTTGTTTGTTTGATGTTTTGGTCGGTAACAACCTCTACTGGGCGTCCACTGTGCTCACCGTCTTCGGTGTTCATTTCAATACTTGAAGTTTGAATTGCAGTTTTCGGTAACTCATCATCAAGCCAAATGCTTCAAATGCATTTTTTCCCTTCAAAAAGCAAATTTTATCAGCACGCGAAATTCCTTTTTGGCAATTTTTTCCAAAATAACAAAATTTGCTAGTGGTCCGAAGCTTAGGGCTAATTAAAAATCATATGGATTTAATTCTAGTAGAACAATCTATGTGTCAGACCGAGGACTTACAAATTGAACTGTTGTAAGGCCTGATAGCCGAACCAGCCATTTTACATATCTCCCAACCGTACTACCCGACTGGAGGAGGAATATGTTGTCATATGGAATATGTTACATGCAACGACAAAATGTTGCCAGCGGTCCGTGTACGTATGTACATACTTTTAAATAAATTTATAATTTACAAATTTCAGAGTTTATATTAATGCCAATCAAATATACGTGATCTATAAGGTAATAAATAAATTATTACGTTTTCATTTTTCATTTCTTTTGGAAAAAATGTGCATTTTCTTAATTTATCTAAAAATTTTGTATAAAAGTCAATACGCGAAAAATCAGCTTAGTCAGTTTTACGGAAAAGCAAATAATCAAATTGCTACTGATTCCTGCGACACAAACGTCAGTAACGGTAACGTCAAGCGGTAAAGGTTTTTTATTTACATGACGCTCTCATATGATAGGCTGTGACAGCTGAATCGGCGGTGTTTTTGCCCAGTTGCAGCATATGTTTTTGGCGGGTTCGTCCACAACTAGTTTTCCCTACGTATATTTTATTCAGTATTAAATACATTTCTTTTTTTTAATTTAAAAAAAAAATTATAAATGCATCAAAAAGTTGCGAATTTTCATAATTTTTTATTACTAAAAAATGTATTGTTATCAACATTTTTCATCGATTTTTTTTTTTTGACAACATTTTTTTCTTCGATTCTCTTCAAAGTATTGTATATGTAATCCCAATATTTAAGGCCATTGTTTATAAAGAGTATTTTTCCACTTGAACTTCATTGCCAGCAAAAGGCAAGCGCTTATTAGTTGATTACAAACTGTGTAAGTATTTAACCAAATAATAAAAGCATATGAAATGGCCCACCACCTATGCTTTGGACGCGGCAGCACTTTGCACTTTCAAATAAATATTTATACCGGTTTTCCGTGAATAAGCTGTTAAGACAATGGTGTATTGAATTAATACTCTATATATGTATACATATATATATAAGTATATTAATTGAGTCATACACACGCCAATACGCATTTATGACCGTGATGGAGGTCTCTCTGAGTTAACTCCATAATTTTTGTTTTCAATTACATTTAACTAATTACAATTACAATTAATTTCACAACCTGACTTTATGTTATAATTTTTCCACACATCTCAAAAGTAATTATTAAAAAACTACAACAAAAAAAAAACACTTTTCACGAGAAATTCTAGTTTTAGCACTTTTCAGACATTCTATTAAGCATTATAATTAACAATGATACTTAGTGAGCTCATATATGTAAGCCTGAATATGAATGTAGAAGCACTTTAATTATGAAATTCTATTTTTTTTTCTCAGCAAATAAAGCGTTAAATATTAAAAACTGCGTCTACGTCTAGCGGTCAAGTGTCGTGGGTAAATTTTTACTGGAAGATTTTATGATAAAAAAGAAAAAAGAAAAGAAAGAAAAATAAATGTGCATATATGTTAATATTTATATTTTTATACATATATGTATGTACATATGTATATGAAAGTTTGCAAACCTGTAAATAATAAAAGTATTATCATTCGTAAGATCGTAAGAGCGACTAACTAAAAACTGTGCAAACGTTTAAAATAAAATAAACTTACTTAAATCCAGACAGAGGAAGTCGTAAACAATTTAATTTTATTTTTAGAATGGAAAGCTTACGCTTTTTGACTTGTAAAGACGATGTGCAAGCTATGCAAGTACAAAGAAAAGCAAAAAGTTCTCATAAAATTATTATAATTTCTTAATATTTCATACACATTCTCACTTCAACCGAATATTTTTTGAAGAAATTCTTTGTATATCACTTTTTTTTTATAAGATTATTTATTGCAGCTCCAGATTTTATTCAAACATTTTCGAGCAGTGCGAGCATTTGATCAACGAACACTCGCACACCTGCACACTGCTCATTACTCGAAAAAATTTCGAGCTGAGCTCAAGCATTTCGAGTATTATGACAAAAACTTTTAACTTTTTTCTCAGATATTGATTTTCTACAGATTAGAATTTTATTTATGCATAGTTTAAAAATCATTGAAATGCCAATGAAGTTTTAACAAACAAAATTCAAAGTTTTATATTCTGCTGAGCAGTTGAGCAGTTAGCGAGTATCGAGCGATCATCGAGCTGCTCTATTAATTACAAAAGAATACGGTTCGTGCAAGTTGAACTTCGTTTTGAATGAAATCTTTCAAAAATTTCTTTCCCAAAAATAGCAGTTTTAATATTTTTATGTATTATGACTGCTTACAACGATAAGTTATAAATATTAAATATATATTATTAAAGAAATGAAAAATATGATACGCAAAAACGAAAAATTTCCATATTTTTTGCACTAAATTCACATAAGGGATATTACCGAAACCAAGAAAAGGCTTGATGAATACTGTGCAAACTCTGCACCATGAATTTCAATGGTTAAGAAGTGGAGTACTGAGTTGTGTTTTTGTCGTACCAGCACAAGTGACCCGGAACATTTAGATCGCCCATAAGAGATCGTCACGCTAGTCAATAAGGTCCCTGGAATGATATTGGATGGTCGGAGAATAAAAGTGCTTAAGTGGCTAAGGCTGTAGGCATCTCAACTGGGTGAATGCATCATATTTTACAGGAATATTTGGCCACGAAAAAGCTATTCAAGCGATGGGAGCCGCGATTGTTCACACACATGGTTAGAAAAACACTGGACTAAATGTATAGAGCCAAAATAAATAAAATGCTTAAGAAATAAAATGCTTATTTGCTGGAAAAAATATATTTTTACAAAAAATCACTTAACTCTATTTAAGTCTTCCGATGTTTTTATACTTGTGAAAAAATTATGAATAATCGTTCAGTGCCGATTATTCTAGAGAACAAAAAGAGCTTTATTTGAATGGAATGTATCGATAAACCTGAGGTTTCTGGTTACCAAGGGAATTTTCCCCAAACTAATCTCCACTTTTTTTATGTGGCTCATACTATATGTAGACTGACTTTATAAAATTTCATAATTTTCTACAGATGTCACCTTTACATTAGGAAAAGAACAACGGCCTGTTGTATTTATAAACAATACATATTTAGGAATCTTGATCGACGCCTAGCTAGGGAGAATATATTAAGGTTAACAACAGCAGCTAAAAATGGTTGTTGGATTGCAAATCTCAAGTTAGTCCAGAAAACAAAGTACGGCTCTACAAAGATATTCTAAAGCCTATATGGGCCTACGGAATTCCACTCTGAGAAACTGCTAGATGGTCCAACGTGAAGAACCTGCAATGTTACAAATTGAAAACATTGCGATCAATGATTAATGCCACCTGATTTGTTACGAATGAAGCTATTCACAAGGTCCTAAGAATACCCTTTATAAAGATTTCTTGCACGCCTATCTAACCACATGAACCCAAATACTATTTGTCTATTATAAGCAACCCAAGAAACTATGCGATTACAGCGCCCGCATATCTTAGATAAGTAAAGTAAATAAACCTTATGTTAATGTAAGATAATGATTAAATCTGCAATGAATCTAAGCAACTTTTAAGTATTCCTGAAATTTAATAATGAAAGCACTTAATGCCAAAAAAAATTTATAATTCTCTATGTAGATTTGCTCAAGACAAATCGACTGCTGTTAGTACTCCAGAGGATGATCCAAGTAGAGGTATTTTTTCCAATAGCCTTTTTCTGACAGATCACGTTTGACTCACGCGTCATGTTATTTTTGTTCAGTATTGTTTGGCTTTTTATCATGTAAAGACAATTTTATTACTGTACTGTAAAGAATGTGTTTCGCGCGCTTCGCTGAACTTATGGCCAACATAATTCGCAACACCATTACCCATCTTGAGACCCAGCATTCATTATTGGATAATATTCTACCGAATAGACCACACCTAGCATGCAGGGAAGAAAACATAGCGGCTATAGTTGAGAGTGTACACGAAGACCGTGGAGAGTCGATTCGCCGCCGTTGGCAGCAACTCGGACTAACGTATGGAACGACTTGGCGCATTTACGTCGGGATCTTAAATCGAAAGCGTTCAAAATACAGTTTGTGCAAGAACTGAAGCCACTCGACCTTCCCAAGCGACATCGCTTCACTCTATGGGCTCTTGAAAAGTTAAAAAAAGATGCGACGTTATCGAGCCAAAATTTGTTCAGCGATGAGGTACATTCTGACTTAATGGGTATGTAAGCAAGAAAAATTGCCGCATTTGGGAGGAAGAGCAACCTGAAGAGATTCAAGAGCTGCCATTTCATCCAGAAAAAAATAACGGTTTGATGTTGTTTGTGGGCCAGTGGAATCATCGGTCCATATTTCTTCAAAAATGGTACCGGTGAGAACGTAACCGTCAATGGCGACCGTTATCGCCCCATGAGAACTGACTATTTGATGCCTGAAATTGAAGCTCGTGACCTCCGCGACATTTGTTTTCAACAAGATGGCGTCACTTCCCACACATCGCATCAATCAATGGATTTATTGAGAGAACACTTCGGTGAGCAGATAATTTCACGTTTCGATTGGCCACCAAAATCGTGTGATATCACACCGTTCGACTTTTTCCTGTGGGGATATGTAAAGCTTAAAGTCTATGCGGACAATCCCGCTTAGATTCAGGCCTTGGAGCAAAACATCACGCATGTCATTCGCCAGTTACCAATCGAAATGCTCGAGCGAGTCATCGAAAATTGGACTCAACGGATGGATCATCTGAGATGTAGTCGCGGCCAATATTTGAAAGAGATAGTCTTCAAAAAATAAATGCCGAAGAATGTTCTTTCGAATGACAATAAACATTCCACATTAAATTTGAGTTTTTTGTGTTTTTTTTTTCTTTAAAAAAGTAGGTGATCTCGAAGCGGATCACCCTTTATAAGATCAAATTTGCTGAAAATAAATAAAATCTGCTGACTATGTAAATAGTCATATGTATATATATTTCTTTGCAAAACTCTTTATTAACAATATGTGAAATAAATAAATGAGACATTTACGCTATTAGCGCACGTGTTTTATCATATGCTCGTTCACAATCAACAATGACAATGAATAACTTAATTTTCCCAATATTGTGTCCCACAATAAATCAGACAAAAAATAATTGAAGCTCTTTTTCGGTACCGGTTGCTGGAATTTTATGGAGAAACTAAAATAATATACTCAAGCCAAAAGTGGTGGAAAATTCCATGAAGTAATTTACTAGGAACTCTGCAGCTTCCAGCTCTTAATATCCAAAAATTGCAGTCCCAGTGGGCCCACTTAAAACATTCATTTTATTTTTAATTCTTTATTAAATTTTCAAGTTTAAAATCGAATCGAAACTGAAACATTGGAAGACTTTAAGGGGCATGTTGATAACCGTCACGGCGTGAAGAAACGCATTTGCGTATATGCAAATATTCTTTGCGTATGTATATATGTATTTATATAATTTTATAAACTGATTAGAAACTTCAAAGTATATCAAGGCCAAATAAAGTATAATGTGTGCATGTATGAGCAGCAAGTAAACTCGTTCAACCATTTCTTTACGCCAACAAATATGAAATATTGCACCAAGAAACAGATGGACAATGGAGGAGGAGATAAACTACTTTTACATGCGCTTATTTATACGCCTCAATATGGAACACACAAATATATATTTATACAAATATGTAAATATTTACATACATACGAGTATAGCTCAAATGCGGCATAAAAATCACCCGGTGACAGCACAACTGGCAAATAGCTAAGATTTTATTGTATTTTTCACCTCTTTTCATATTCACACATTACTAGCTACACATGTACTTATATTTCTATATACATAGTACACCCATATTTATCACCGTTCATTCGGTTATGGTTTGCGTGAAATTTCCAACACTTGCGCACCCGGTTTCTTGCTCACTGCGGTCCGGTTCGGTCTGGTCAAGCCAGAAATCTACAAGTGTCACTTGTTTGGGTTACTAGATTTTTCATGGCAAGGCTAAGCGGTAGCATTTTTATAATTGCTTTTCAATTCTTCATTCATATTACGTGTGTGCGCGCTCGCGTGTGTGTGTGTGTGTGCGTGTGTTGCATGTAGGCCGCACTTCACGCTACTCTCAACCACCATTGGATTGTAAGTTGCAATAAAACTAGACTAAATTTGAAATTAATTCTGTGGTCGTTGCCATTTCCTGCTTTTGCATTTTACATTTGCAATTCATGATTACAACCAACTGACCATAAGGCGGTGGCAGCTATAAATAATTAATATCAACTAATCTGTCTTCCAAGGCTGTTGAGCTTAATTATAAGTCGCCTGCACTGGTGTTTCGTGGTGAAGGTCAAGTATGATAAAATTACTAATTGCTTAGTATGACTATGTATGTATATAATGTAATGAATGAATTGTTGTAATTATATGAAATAGGAAGAGTGTTAATGTAATTAATTAGAAAAAAATTTCAAAAACCTAAAACCACTTACAAATATGCTAAAGACCGTTACATTCAGTAACTAACCTGCAAGGAAAACTACTAGTTGTGAACTAAAATCCAACTAGTTTGCATTTTTGCACTAATTAGTTCATCTACCCTTCTATTCCCCTTGTAAACAACTGGTATTTTTAGCATGGCGACGTCCTACGAACTATCACTGTGTTGAATTCACCAAAAATAAAAATGGTAATAAAAATAAAAATTAGTTTTTCTGAACACTATCGTGACGAGAGGCGACATAATTCGCAATTCAACAGAGCTTTTATGAAATGAAATTCAGCATGGTGGTGAAAACTCTTTTACTATTCCCGTTACTAGTGAACTGCTATACAAATAGCGAATTGGTATGGTTTCAACCTATTTCATTCTGATATTTAACTAGAAATTTTGCATGCTAGTCTATCATTTCACTGGAGGGTATCTTGAAATGAAAAAATTGTAAATTTCTAAGTGAATAGTATAATTTTGTTTTTAATTGATGCCGTATGTAGTCTACTTAAGGGACATAAATACTGTTACACACATTTTATGCTATAAAATAAAAAATAATGAATGTTTTTGGACCAATTTTTTTTACATATTTTTTGATATATATTGTATTCAAAAAAGCAGTATTCATTCGAAATGCCCGCCTTTGGCCTTCACGCACGCCTTAAGTCGGACCGCACGCACCTCCTCCATTGGGAAATTGGCCACGGCACGAATCAAAGCTGTCTTAAGAGAATCAATATTTGGGTATCTTTTGTGGTAAACATGTCCTCTAAAACTATCCACAATTTGTAATCCAGCGGGTGCAAATCAGGATTGCCAGAGGGCCACTCTTCAGAGGGAAAGAATGCTGATAAATTGTTTTGGAGCCAGATTTGGGTCGTTTTAGCTTTATGGGTCGGCGCAGAGTCTTGCTGAAAAGTCCATGATTGGTTTTTGAACATGGAATGATTAAGTGGTCTTACAACAGCTTCCAAAACGGTTTCTTGGTAAACTTTGGCCGATGTTTTGACCACTTGCTCGCAAAAATGCAAGTCAGTTACCCCATCATAAGAGACACCCAACAAAACCATGACTGAAGCTGTGGGATGACCTTTTTCGACCCGTGGAATCAGTTCAGATGCTTCCTTAGATGACCGTGCATACACCCTATCATTTTGTTTATTAAATTTTTCCTGCACGGTAAAAAAAATTTCATCGGTAAACAAGATTTTTCTGCGCAAGTTATCAGCGTGCTTCACCAAAAGATGCTTTCATTTTACCGCCCTATTTTTTTGCAAAGCTGCAGTCAACAAATGTCCGGTACGGTGTTTGAAAGCCCCAAATCCCAAGCCTTTCTTAATAATTTCATTAACAACTCATGGACTTTTGCGAAACATTCATCTCCCGGGCCATGATTTTCTGTTTTCGGAGCGGATTTCGCAGAATTCTTGATTTGACAGCTTTGATGACTTGCGGCGTTCGAACTGTGCGTGGACGGCCCGACCGGTGGCGGTCTTTAACATCCCCAGTCTCCTCAAACAGTTTTATGCACCGGTAGACGAACATGCGACTAATGCCGAGCGGACGGAGTGCTTTGAAAATATCGCCTTTTTTCATTTTACACTTAAAAAGCGCTATAACAGCGATACGGTTTTCATTATCTGACCATTCCATGTTGAAAACTCACACAATTTAGAATTCCCGGTACAGACTAACGCTTTACATGTTATATTTTATAAATCATATAGGAATTATGTGGTATGCTCAATTCTTTTATTGAAATGCGTGTGTTTAATGTTGTAACAGTATTTATGTCCCTACATACATATACATAGTATAAGCATATTCAAAGCTTACAGCAATTACTCCAACATATTGAAATGGTTAACGATTTCGCATATGTAGCGCACAATCGAATTTTGCTATCATTTTCAATCAATACAAGTTTCTATTCTGTCTTATTTCGCTCAATTAAAATTTTAATAATTTTAAGGGAATTATATGTTATATTTTACTATCAAAATAAAATTAAGGAAAATTATTATTACAAATGTTAAGGAAAGTGAAAAGAGATTTTTTAATAATAATAATTTATTTTTTAAACTTTTTATGTCATTTTTCATGAATATCAATTATTGTATTAACTTTTGTCCGAAGTATGTAAGTACCAGAAGAGATAGGCCTACAAAAATTTATACCGGCCGTATCAGAATGACAAGCTGAGTTGAGGTTTTGGTCAATAATCTATGAGAAAGGCATCTAAGCTCGTGAAATTTCGTATCCTATATAAGTAAATTGGAATCAATATTGGCACTGAAAATCATTGTCGAAAATAGCACTTCTTTCTTGCTTTCTGTTTTCTAAACTATTTCACTTATTTTATAGAATTTTTCTATTAACTGAAACATTTATAGGTCTGTTTAGATATATATTTTAAATTATCAAAATCTATTTATTTCGGGTATCTTCATAATTCCAACAGTTATAACTTTTGTGGATTATTGGCAAACAACAGGGCCGAATGATTTTCGGCTTTTCGGTCAGCCAATATTTTACCATCAAAAGAGTTTTGCACAAACGAAACAAATGGTAGTCAGATGGTGAAAGGTTCGGCCTGTATGGGTGCATCAAAACTTTCCAACTAAGCTCCGTCATATTTTGCCTGGTCATCACAGATGTACCATATGGTCTGGCATTGTAATGATGACACAAAACATATTTTGTATTGATTCAAACTGGACACTTTATTAATTTTTTTTTTTTTTTTTTTTTTTTTTTGAAGAGCTTATGGTTTAGATTTCAGTAATGGTTCGATTTTGTAGCACTTTACTGATGGTAATTTGGTCATTCAAATTATCTTTTCGTTAACCCTGTGCCATCCAAACATCGAGCTTTTTTGAACAGCCAGCCTTTTTTGAATAAGTCCAAACTGTCACGGGAAAGATGCCTAATCATAATAACTTTCAAACGTAGGCGATTCACAGAAAAATATTGCTTGAAGTGACAGCTTTCAAACTTGAAATAAGAGTAAAGCAGAAACTTCAACCACATCAAATTTTGAAACTCAAAAGAGAATTGGGAGGGCAAAAACGTGGTAAATACGGGATGATTATGATTGGTTAGTTTCGTCCAAAAATATTACGAAAAAACAAGCGCCAAGTGAATATTATTCTGATACAAAAATCATAAATAGTTTTTCCATACTTCAAGGCTTTTTATCGTTTTGCGTTAAGCATAATCTCCTTAATCCTTATGAACTGCGAGCTTTTTTCTGTCTTAGGTTAAACAGGTCTCATCCAGTGGAAATATTGAAATATGTTTTCGAAGTCATAGCCATATTTGGGGATATTCGTCCCTAGTTTTGATTATTTTAAGCAACAAGTGATCATTATTGGCATTATTCAATAATTACACTTTTAAGACGCTGTAACAAAATTGTACAGTTTTGGAACGGCCTTCGCAGCCAGGCGGTTTATATCCTAAATTTTCGATATATGGATAGGATTTTTCCAATATATATTTTTTTTTGTTTTGAACAAAAAGTTAATTAAATCAAATTGAATTCTTCTCGAGTGCTAAATTCACTCAGTTATAACTATATTATTTACCAATCTATATAATTCTGAAACTAAATTTTCTATACAATACTTTCACACCACTTTTTCTTTACCGAATTTCTTATAATTCTTAAAAACTAGGGGTCGAATCATCTTTTCCTTGACAACTCGTCACGTAACTTTTTGTGTTGAGTATGATGAAATCCGTGAAAGGATGGGTGATCACATTGTAACGTTTTTCGTTGCTACCACGATGATTTCCCAAATCCTTGGAGTCCGATCACTGGATTGCTAATTAAAACTCCCAAGACTTGTTCGTTTGGCCTCTTAACCGTCAGGAATTAACTCAACGTTTATTAGGTCTTTTATAATTACAATTCTTTACTATAGCCAATGGCTTATTTTACAATTCTTTATGATACACAATTATTATCTGCTTCACTCAGCTTATCCGTTTCTAAAACATATAGTTCACTGCAATGTTAACTCCACTAAGTTGTCTACTCGTCTCCTCTTGTGATAGCGGCTGCCGTGCGTCCGTTTTGTTTTTCCCTTGGCAAGGGTAATTTGCACCTTACTGCCGCTTCTTTATTTTCTGTCCTTTTCGGGGAATTGCCTTTACACTGCTACTCATTCAATCTGTTCTTCGTATATGGGATTTCCGACACAATATGCTTGTTACGAAGTGCCTTACGAACTGTCTTACGAACACTATAAAACAATCGTATACATACGAAAAGTATGTCATGATCGTATCTGATTTATACTTGGAATGTATCGCGTAATTTTGTTTCGTACGAACGTTCATACGTTCACGACCCCGGTTTTCATTATTTTATGATGTCTTATTAGTGAGTTCCAAAACAGAGTTGTCATTATAGAGTGTAATTCAAAGTTATAAAAAATAAGCTGAATGGAGGAAAAAGAAGTAGAAATTCAATAATTTAAAAATATATAAGGAAAATACATACGTAACAGTTCTAATTTATTTTATTTTCATTTCGCTGCTCGTCGTGGGTTACTAATTGTTCAAATGATCTATCTATGAATAACTTTAGTAAGGCCTTTGAATAAATATTTCCACTTGCATGAATAGCTTTATATAGACGCTGTTAAGTTACAGTTCTTACCTCATGTCACTGCATGCAAAATACACAAATTATCATAAATTTAAAACACACGAGTACTTATATAATGCTTAAGTGAGCCTTTTTGTTATCTTAATACCCAGTCACACGTTATACGCCACAAATCTACCAGTGATAATCCTCCATTTTGCGCTATCATAAAGCCCTTATCTGCCATTAATCCTAGAGATACTGGCACGTCCATTTAATTATTCGCTTTATTTAAGTTATTATAATTTACGTTTAAGCGTACCTTGCTCGACCTTGTGGGTCCATTGGTGGCGTATGTGGGGAAGTTGATGGCTTTGTAATTTACAAAAATATGAGATGAAAGTAATTTGTGGAAAAAATTTTAGATTTACACATTGCGTTGGAAATAGAGGTTTTTATACTATTGCGGATTTTTTTTTTCTTATTTTTATCGCAATGCCAACACGTAAGGTCGAACTGTTACTTTAAACTTAAAAATGTCTAAAGAAACTATATTAAAAATTTGTACGTTTATTTAAAAAAAAAATGTAATCAAAGTGTTGCCCATATGGAGCTCAAATATTTCAACAAACTTTTGGACAATTTGTGGATTCCATCGCAAAAGAACTGCGCCAGCTTGGCAGCTAAGAATGAATCAAGCCAATTTTCGATAACCAATCCTCATGTGAACCGTATTCCAGCATGAGCGTTCGATATCGCTCGCAATAAATGGGAGTCATAAGGGATAATCTCTGGGTTGTAAGGCGGGCGAGACAGAGCTTTCCAGGCGTTGTTTTCCATATAGTTTTTAAGCCGCTATTGCAACATGAGACTGAGCGTTGTCACAAAGGAAAACTATTGCCTCTGGTCGCCAGTTCCAGGCGTTTTTTGACAGTCTCTCATTTCAATTTGAAGATTTGTTGTCGATTGTGTTCCCCCCGTAATAGTTTCACCCGGTTTTAGAAGCTCATAATACAGAACGCCCTCATCTTCAAACTTTTTTGACTGTACACAACGATTATCGTTTTCCAAGCCAAAATTAACACTATTAAATTTGCTTTCGACGATTTTTAGCACATTCGCTCAGCTGAACCATAAACTTTCACGAAAATACGATGACTTTCAGCAGCGGTTCTCTTCATATTGAAGTAATGAAGAAGAACTCCCCGCAAAATCACAAAGCTCAACATATTTGAGTGAAACAAAAATATTGATGTTTACGCTTCAATGATATACTGGAAAAGATGTACAATGACAGTAGCTTTCCGACGTATACATATATATATATATATATATGACGGAATATTCGAACTATGGAATTATAATCAAGTTACTCTGGCATCTCTGGCAAACCGCACGAATTAAGTTATAGACCTAATAAATAAATATTCACATTTCCTGTATATTTCCTGCCTTCTCGTGGACCTAAATTTAAGACTTGCAACACCAATAGGCGATGCCATGTTTAAAATCTTGGTAGTAGTCTAAAATCTGACCTCTTTGGTGCTAATAAGAACTTAATACATTATAAGGACACCCTCTTTAACTAATTAATCAGATGTCTCATGCCCATATGCCCTAGTACCCAGTAAATGTGAACTTTTCTTTTCCTAGGCAGTTTATGATCGCCTCTTTATAGAGTACAACCACTTCCGACTTCATCATCATGCAGCATAAAAATGAAGACCTCAATGGCTACTTGACTATCTATTCTTCTATGAAGGCCTGCACCTTGCAACTACTCTACCATCATTTTTATGACAACTAAACTTTGAAAGTACTTATTCAGTAATGGCTTGGCAGCATAAATGAGCTTCTTAGATCTGGTTTGACGAAGCCTTCAGTTAACCGCTCATTGTAGAACTAACTGTAAAGATATTTGAAGCTTTTTCAGGCTTGACAATCGCAGCGGAGCGGTCTTCTTCACTCGCTCTTCCACATTGAGCCTCCACGGCAGCTTGCTATGCTACAAGATAGCCAAGTACTTGGTGCTTGGTGCTTAGTTTCGACTGTGAAGTGATCTCTCCCAGCCTGGATTAATCCAAACTTGAATTCCGTATATCGTTTTGTGAATAGAACTAATGATATTTTCGATAGACGCCTTGATGTTTTCCCAACTAACGGTGTCACCAACAGAGCTCTTATTTCATGTCCGAAATACACGCGGAAAGGTTGGCATTCCCTACCGAGAGACAACTGCAATTAGAAAAATTAATTTTCTATAATTTTTAATCTGCATATGGCTTTGGTTCGAAACCGTAAACCTTTACATGGTAATACACAGTGTTAAGTCCACTCGGCTAATGCGGTCTCATATAACCGAAAAATACTAGCATAAAAAAGTACTTTAAGATCGCTCTATAAATACGATTACTACTCATATATAATGAATTTGTATTACTTCATAGCATATAGAATTAAATTTCTTTCATACAATTTTCATTTCTTTCAACAGAGTTCAAAATTCTTATCGTTGTATGCCCTTAATTTCATAAGAATTTAATGTCTACTTTTGTTTATTTTTAAATTATCTGGAATTTGACTGACGAAAAATGTTCTCTAATGACGAAAAAAAAATAATTTCTTTTTTGTTAAAATTATAAAAACGCCATAAATTCTCCATTCATATCGCAAACTAGCTGTCGATAGGCTGAACTATAACAAACTGCAGTCAGCGTGGTGGACATGCGCCAAGGCACGTCGCCAAACTTTGTTCTATCGTAAAAAAAAATATTTTTGTGAGATGTGAGTGACAGCATACATGCATATGTATGTACATATGTATATATGTTATGTACTACACAATTAAGAGTGTACAAATTTCATATATAAATTAGAGAAGTAAAGTCAATTGATCGTCACTACGACTTACATTTATCCCAATTCATGCATATGTATATGTATACATACATATATGCACACATACAGTCCATGTCATAACTATATCACCACTTGAAATTTTTGGTAATCCACACAAAACCAAGGACGAAAGAAGAGCCCTGCTTATGGAAAATACGCCCACACAAGTCTTCCGCTGTCGAAGTTCCATTTAGAGATATAAACGGATACATTCTATAAGCTTTTCCTCATTAAAGGTAAAATTTTCTTCGGAAAAAGACACGGAACTGTGATGTGTGACGTTTTTCTAGTCACCGTACTCTTCCTTATCGTGTGAAGGCTACCAACAGTTGTCCGCAGAACATCTTCTCACAATAATTGATAGATTTTCCGGGTAGTCAGTGCCGCTGTTCGTGGTAATAGGTCAACGAAGCCGGGTGCCGGGACAATATAGTTGACCTTTTAGCTGACCTGCTTGTTCTCCCAGCCAAATTCTAACCTAGAATCTTAAGAGTTCATGAAAACAACGAGCAATTCAACAATGTACAAAACATAAGGAATTCAGCTTTTTGAGTATGGAACGATTTTTCATTGGATACCCTTAAAACCTGAATATCTAGTATTCCAAACAGAACTACAGCTCTGTTAGAAAGTAGAGAAGGTGTAACTAGTTATTAGAATTAAAGTAAAATATTAAAAAATGATTAATAATAGCGCTGTAATTAATTTTTTGAGGTTTTGAAATTGGACTTCGTATTTTTTTGCATAGCGCTAAGAATTTTAACTAACAATTTGAAAGAAATTCAGTTATTGGATCCTAGTTTTTACTTCACTTACTCTCTCAAACATTTTTTTTTTTTGCCAAATAGTCAACGATTTTGGAGAAATTAAAAAACTTAAAGTGGTAATATAGTTATGACATGGACTGTATGCATAGGAGTATCCCCTCTTCCAGCTCACAAAACCTATGCAACCTACTTTTCCCATACAATACAAAGTCTATTTGCAACCAACTGAATGCTCACTGTGCTCACTGCTGCAGTCTTAATATCCTTATGTGCACATTTATCTACAAGTATATTGTTGGCGAGAATAAATGCCATAAAGTATTATGGTATGTGATTTTTTGTTTGTTTTATTTTCTATCTTAATTCCCGTTTTTATTAAAAGTGCACCTCTTTTGCTACTTCTCTTACTACCATTTATCTACTTCTGTACATATATATGTACAAATATGGGAGTCTAGTTTAACTGGTTGCTCCTCATTCCCATTCTTCTTTTAGATGTTTGCCATAATCGTCTTCAGTTGTCATTCTACTTGTAATTATTTACTGATAGAAACTAATGTTTATTTTGAATTACACACACGCTCACAATTGCTTTAGACATTTTATTAATTTTACTATTCTCTATGTTCTATGTTCTTAATCCAAAAATCTTAATATATTTTTTCCATATTTTATTTTTTAAACCCAGTTTATCTTTGGGTAAATACCCCTATGAACGATTGTTTGTTTAGCAACTTAATTCATGAAAAGAAGACCGAGCATGGTGATCCAAGTAGAGGTACTTTTTTAAATAGCCCTTTTTTGACAGATCACGCGTGAGTCGTGTCAAGCTTTCATGTTATTTTTGTTCAGTATTGTTTGGCATTTCATCATGGTAAGACTTACGCCTGAACAGCGTTTAAAAATCATTCAACTTTATTAGAAAAATTCACGTTCACCGTAGAGAGTCGATTCAGCGCCGTTCACAGCACCTCAGACTGACGTATGGATCGACTTGGCGCATTTTATGTACAGCTCTATAGGCTCTTGAAAAGTTCCAAGAAGATCCGACGTTTCCGAGCCAAATTTTGTTGGGCGATGAGGCCCATTTCTGGCTCAATGGGTATGTAAACAATGGGTATGTAAAGCAAAATTACCGCATTTGAGACGAAGGGCAATCTGAAGAGATTCATGACCAGCCATTTCATCCAGAAAAAAACGGTTTAGTGTGGTTTGTGGGCCGGTGGAAACATCGGTCCATATTTCTTGAAAATGATGCCACCGTTAGCCTTTTTCCTATGAGGATATGTAAAGTCTAAAATATATGCAGACAATCCCACTTCGATTTTGGATCAAAACATCACGCGTGTCATTCGCCAGTTACCAGTCGAAATGCTCGAACTAGTGAATGAAAATTCGACTCAAAGAATGGATCATCTGAGACATAGCCGCGGCCAACATTTGAGAGAGATAATCTTCAAGAAATAAATGCCAAAAAATGTTCCTTCGAATGATAATAAGCATTCCCCATTAAATTTGAATTTTCTGTTTTTTTTTTCTATAGGTAGGTAAAGTAGAGAACATCGAAATGGATCACCTTTTATATGGTATAGTATATAATACACAGACACTTGCCTGCGTATATATTATACTTTAAAAAAAACGCAACAAAATATTTCACAACTTTATCACTTGTCGCACCCAGTATATTCTTCAAACAAAAGACTCGTCGTTGCTTAAATTTTTTTAATTTTTTTTTTATTAACTTTTTTTTTTTTTAAGAGTTATTAATATTTTCTCCATTTGTTTTATATTTTTCCGATTATAATATTTTTTTATATTTTTTTTTACAACTTTTTGTACAAAAGTTAAACAAAGCACTTTTAATTAAGTATCTCAACAAACTTGTTTTGTGATCTGATAAGATTTTCACACCACCAAATTGTGTTGAACAGTTTTATCAATAGCTTTTTTTTATCTGTTTGTACAATATATGAACTTTACCATAACGTTGTTAATTAAAAGTATTATATACACGACGCCGGAGTATGTGTTAATTAAATATATTTGCACTTTTAAGCAGCAAATGTGTGTGAGAAAATATTTTAGCAAGAAAATGGAATACAATAAAGTATATTTGCTGATCTAATAAATGGAAAGTATTCAATAAAAAGTAGTAGAATAAGTACCCAAAATAGCTATGAACTCTTGGCATTTGGATATAGAAGAAGCAATGGAGATCGTTTCGAGTCTTATTCAGATTATGCGATGATCGTTTTATTAGATGATTTTGAAATATGATCTGCAGCGGAATTTGTACAAAGATTCTAATGAGCAAATAATGTATATCACAGTTTTCTGAAGTTTCAGTTCAAATTTTTCTCCTCTCATAACTCGATTTTCTATTAAAGAAGTCGAGCGAAGTCCAACAAATAGGAAATTTTGGGAATATTATGATATTTTTATTTAACAAATGATATGGATGCAATAGAAATTCACACTACCATATGGAAGTTCAGGTTTTGAGTCCTAGTCGGACTAGCATTCAATAGGAGGAACTCGGCAGAAAATCGCTTGAGCGAAATTTTATTTTTTAATAGTTTTACTATTATTCTAATGACTAGACTGATTGACCTGTCTTCTATATGGCCTTTCAAGTAAATTACTCTCACTTTCAGGAAATTGCATCCATATCAAGGTTGCATTAAGAGGCCTGAAATCTGTAACATTATAAGCGGAAACATTAGAGAATCTCCGGAGATTATCATTACATTAGCCATCACGTCAGCGATCGAAAAGTTTTCTCTCAACCTCATATGGGTTTTTGGATACAGTAATATACCAGCTAATGAGATGGCGGATAAGATTGTAAGGAAGGGCACATCCCTTCTGCTTTCGTCGTCAGGAAGAGTTTTAGCATTCCGCTATCCACTTGTAAGCTCCTTATAAAAGAGTTATGTTAATGGATTCAATGTGACCAGAATAATGTGGCCAGTATGGGATAGAAGAAGGTTACGATGACTTATCGCACAAAGAAAGATAGGAGATATTTCCAATTATGTAGAGAGTGGGCAATAACCTGCATCTTAGGACACTGTCTTTATGAATGTACCGCGCTTTGAAGGAGTAAATTGAAGCCTCTAGAGGTGCCAACGTCAATTCCACACTTTGGTTTAAATAGCGGGTGGGGGACGGTAGGATCCTCACTGGTATCACAATACCCCGGTTTGGTGGACCTAAGTGATCTGCCACTTCAACTATTTCAACCTAACCTTTCCCATGTATACGATGCGGACATGCCCTCGATTAAACTTTCGATATTTTCGAATATCTGAAAACAACTTTCACTTTTGGTCCTTCTATACGATGTGCGATTTGTTCCAAAAGAAGTTTTGAATTTAAAAAATTAATATTATCAAACAAACAAACAAAAAATAATATAAACATTTTTTTAAAACTATATTCTTTTTTTTTTAAACTTCAAGTTATATTAAATTGGGTTTTTAGTGTTTAACAATTTAGCAATTCAGTATAAATTTGATTACCTGTACCTTTCCTAATTACTTTCATATTCTTAACAGTTTATTCTGAGCTTCTATTACCTTCAGCTCGGATGAGAGATTGTCTTTTCTGCTAGGCCTTCTATTGTGGAAATCGGCAAACCCAGTCAATTTAATTTCAACTGTGTTTGATGTTTAACTGTTAACTTAAAGATGAATATATCCTCGGGCGGCCGCAATAGCTGAGCGGTTAGCATTGCGTACTGCCATTCGGAAGGCCTGGGTTCGAGCCCAGGTTCGAGCAACATCAAAAATTATAGAAAATTAATTTTTCTAATTGTGCTCGCCCTTCAGCAGGGCATGTCAAGCCCTACGAATGTATTCCATCTACCGTTCGGAGGTGACTTCGAATAAACTGCAGGTTCCTCCATTTACTGGTAAAAACATCAAGACGCAAAACCACAAATTGGAGGAGGAGCTCGGTCCAAAATCGCTTCAGCGGTTACAAAGCGCCAAATATATATATCCTTAATCGAGAATTTACCTCTGATATACTCTGAAATCTCTATGATAGCGGTGATATAAGCATGAGAAATACTGCAATGTGTTTCAACTATGAAAAAAACGCAAAGGAATTGTTCTTTCATCTTTTGTCTTAGCTAGATTTCTGTCAAAATGAGAGGATTAATTCCTGGAACTTTATATTTTTTCTTTAATATAAATTGTGTACTACAAAAGAGGTGGTTAATGGTATTTTGATAACTAATAAAGCTCCTTTGAAAAAACTCTCATGGAAAATTATCAAATAAAAGTAGTAACATATCAACTCGACCCAAGGCGAATTTATAAAT
Source organism: Neoceratitis asiatica (assembly GCA_030068015.2). Classification (NCBI taxonomy): domain Eukaryota; kingdom Metazoa; phylum Arthropoda; class Insecta; order Diptera; family Tephritidae; genus Neoceratitis; species Neoceratitis asiatica. The sequence goes on along the minus strand of CM061525.1, from coordinate 34,116,667 downwards.
CTGAGAACAGGAGAACAAATAACAATTACCGTTTATTTTGTCTTTTAAAAATACACAAACTTTCTGATCTACTCCCGCGTAAAACACAATCAATTCAACAAAATTATCAAAATTTTTCAGATTTTCACTTACAAATCGAAAATCAAATTCAAGCTAACAAAGCATAAACTAAAAAGCAATTTTTTTAATTCATAAAAATGGAAATAGATTTTTAGTAGAAAGTTACCGATTAGCTAAACTCTCTACAATTCCTAAATTATTTGAAACACTTAACACTGACCGTTTGAATCATTCAATTTCTTCATTTGTATCACATTCTCAACATGGATTTGTTGAAGAAAAATCTGCAACCACCTATTTACTTGAGTTCACTTCTTATATCATCGATGCGTTCAGAAAGAACAGCAGCGTTGACGTAATATATATAGACTTCAGCAAAACTTTTGATAGAGTGTCACTCGTTGCTAATCAGGAAACTTGATCTGTACGATCGAACTCAAAGAGTAATGTTTAAAAATTCCATTCCAGATACCCTTAGTGCTTCTTCAGGAGTACTTCAGGGTAGCTATCTAGGCCCGATTTTGTTTTCACTATTTATAAACGATATATCAATTCAGATAAAATTTTCAAATCTTTTAATGTATGCGGATGTTGTAAAACTTTATAAATCTTAGACTTCGGCAAATGGAGGTATCTTACTTCAAACAGACACAAACAGCATGGTTGAATGGTGTAAAATATATTCGGATGCCCCTAAACCTTAAGGAATGTAAAGTTATGTGTTTCTCCCGAAGAGCCATACAGACAACTACTTACACTATAGATAACTACAATTTGGAACAGGTTCACAGTTTTATTGACCTGGGAATCACTATGGACCCTAAATTGAACTTCTCACATCACATTGGTGTGATGGTCAACAAAGCCAAAGGCATCTTGGCTTTTGTAAACCAGTGGTCAAAGGAGTTTAATGATCCTTATGTTACCTAAAGCTTTGTATATAACATTAGTAAGACCTATTCTTGAAATACGGCTCGGTGATTTGGAAACCGAGGTATCAAATCTACTCTGACAGGATAGAGTCTATTCAAAAACAATTTCTCCTATTTGTCTTAAGAAATTTGCATTTGAACTCTCAGTACAATCTTCCTCCTTATACTAGTCATCTGAAACTTGGTGTAATTTTCATAGTTAAAATAATAACAGGCTTAATTTCTAGCCCCCTCATTCTCTCTGAAATCAAATTTAATGCATTTGCATTGTTTGTGTCTGGATTTCAACTCTCATTCAAGCACATTTGACATATCTGACTCGCTTTTGTCATATAAGAAAACAATCTTGGCGACTCTCAAATAAGCATTATTCAGTAGCTAAACCTTTTTAGTTCTCGACACTAAACAAACCCCTTCCCCTCGGGACTCGGTATTAATAAAAAAACAAAACCAATTCCATCCGTCATGCGGACAGACAGCGCCCTCGTACGGATGGGCGGGAGGTGGGTAAACCGTTGGGGATAATTAATTAAAAAATATATATATTTGCGTACAATAAATAAATAAAAGTTCAATTTAACTAGAGCTTATTGAGTTAGTATATTATACAACGCGACAAATTGCAAAAAATGTTAAACACAGATTTATGCGTTTATGGCAAAATTTGTTCTAGAAAAATCACATTATACGACATGACGTTGTGTGCTGTAAAAGTCTACCGGTAAAATCAACAGCGTTGAACTTGTGCGGCAATAAATTATAATAAAAGATTATAAACTGCAAGCGTCACTCACGCGGTTAAGCAGCATGACGATTTTCTTTTGAGATTCACAAAACTGTGAGATAAATAAATGTGCAATGAATAAAAAATTTATTTTTATCAAAGAATAAACAAAACAAAAGGAAAATTTATATCTGTGCATGCAAAAAATTTTTAGATAAAATACTTGGTAGGTCGCCTGAAAGTATAATATATATTTTTTAAAAACAACTCATAGGCAATGGAAAAATAATAATCACATTAATAACCAACCCTACGCAGTTAAGTACAAAAATTCTTTAAAAAAAATTTTATATTATATATGTAAAAATATAAATTTAATTTTTATTACTTTTAAGTTTTTCAAAATCACCCATTGTTTAATTAAAAACTGCTTACAAATTTATATATGTATATATACCTTGCAATCCCAGCATTTAACATATTGAGTGCTTAAATTTAAAGTAAAGCCAAAATGTAATTAAAATTTATAACCTAATAACATATTTCCGGTCATAAAACTACTGTTGAACGAACTCCGAGCGATAATATCAGTTCAACAGTAGAACCAAAATTAAAAGCATTAATTTTAAAATAATATAGAATAATTTATACATGAATATGTACTTAAAGCGTATCCATTTAGTGGTTTCGAAAGTTCAAGGCTGTATTTTTACATCTGATGAAATTCGAAGAGACTGGATCAGTAACAGATATGGTAAGGCCTGCTTATCTTCGGTTTGCTTGCACCACCCTTAATATGGCTGCTGTAAATGAAAGTGTAGCCAAAGACCCGAATGTGTCTATTTCTCAATGTTCTCAAGAGCTGAGATTTCCTTACGGAACATTATGGTGTATTTTACTAACTCCCTGTAAAGTCCAGCTCACACAACAACTGAAGCCAGCTGACCATTCACAATGCCGTAGCTATGTCGATTGGTTACTTGAACAACAATCAGTGTGAACTGCGATTTTTTCAACAAAATATTCTTCGGCGTCGAGGCACATTTCTCACCCAGCGCATTTGAGGCTCCGAGAATCCTCAAAAAATTGAAGACACCCAAAAAACTTACTGTCTGGTGCGCTCTTTGGTGGACCTTGCTACTCTGAAAACGATGACGGCAAGACTCTCAGTGTCGATTCGGAGCGTTATAGTTACATGCAAATAGACTTTTTTGGCCTGCAATTGAAGAAGACGACTTAGACAATGTCCCCCTGCGGGTTAGGGGTTCAAGAATTTACCCGCGGTAAGGCATGCCTGTCCTAAGAGCCGACTAAAATCCATAGTTCCCGCGACAGTCGGGTCTTTATACCGGAACGACCCGGATTTTTATGCGGCCAAGGACTGTCACTCCCGCAGTTCCCCGAAGCCCCATTTAGAGAATTTTCTGCGGTTACAACAACAACTTAGACAATGTATGGTTCCAAAAATATGGTGCCACATGCCACACGACACGAGTGAACATGGCTTTATTGCGTATATAGTGTGATTTGACACCGTTGGACTTTTTTTGTAGGGCTAAGCGAAAGACCGTGTTAAACCGTGGATAAACCTTTAACTCTTGAGAGCACTTGAAAACCAACATTTGTGAAGTTATAGCTGAGATACCGCTTAATATGTGTCAAAAAGTAGTCGAAAATTACATCAAACGATTTGAAGTTTGCAAAAATTCACGAGGTGGTCATTAGGATGTTACATATCACATACAATGTCAAGATTCAAGTTTTATAATAAAAAAGGAATTTTATGGAAAAAAATATTTTAAATGCATTTTATTTACGTTTATTTTGAAAATCGCATAATGGATAACCCTGTATAACAGAAAACAATAAACACTTCAGCTTAAGCATCACTTCAACTTCCTTTTAACTTAAAAACTAATTTTCATGAGAGTGAAAAATTATTAAAGAAAAAAAGAACAAAAAATACAATTTTGACAGTTCAATGATCCAACAGATTTTAAACTGCCAAAAGAACACACCGACGACATACAATTAATACGTGCTGCGGGCAATAATTACAATTGTACTAGTATGTATGTACATATATACATATGTACTTACTTATTTACATATATAAAATGATTTCATACAAATCGGCAGGTACTAAAGACAATTAACTCTTTTAGTCTGCTCGCTGCCAAGCAGAGCCAACAGGTTTACTATTTTTTATCCGTAGATGTACATACACATGTATATACATACGTATATAGGTTTTTAATGTTTTTGAAAGTACGTAATTTTTTTTTTAAATCCTCCCTCAGCAATAATTAGAAATAAAAAAGAATTCCTAACAATACAAGTTATATTTTCCTTATCTATGCTACTCCTTTTCAATCTCAAACAAAACCACAATTCCGCGTGAGTGCGGTAAGTGTGAAATTCTACTAAGGTTTAAACATGACTTCTATGCTTTTGAGGTTAGTCAACTGCAAAAGAGCTACATACAGTTGATTTTTGCTGACAAGCAGGTGGAAAAAGTGAGAAAACAAATTCACCTTGACTTCAATAATAATTTTAAAAAAATATGATTTTTAAAATTTTTAATTATTAAAATATTTTTTTCATAGAAATTATTTTGCACGAAAAAAGCATAACAGAACTTCTAGCCTTTCAAATTGCGCAACTTTTTCATTTTGCTTGCTTGTGTTTCTATTTAAAAAACACACACCTCCACCTCGCTGACTAATGACAGCAACTGGTTCGAAACAAAAACAAAAAAAAGCAATCCGGTTAAACTATGCTATTGTCTTTCTAAACACATGAATCACGTAATGCGAATAAGCTCTGAAGATTAATATACTATGTAATAGGAAGAAAACATAAAAAAAATATATACATATATATTGGTACATATATATATATATACTTATATATATAATCACTAATGCTTATTCACCACTGTAAGCATGTTTATTTGACTGTGTATATTCTGCTCGCAAACTTGAGACGAATTTGGGGTTTGGTAAAAACAAATCTTCCATAAATTCAATTTAACAGTGCAGCTCAATTTGGTCATCTCGTATTTATATATATATATATATTAATATTTATGATGCAGACTTATTATGTTTGGCACAAAGTTTGTGTACCTCTAAAAGAGGTGTGTTCAATGCAGACAAACAAAAATACATTTAATTTTATTTAGAGCCTAAAAAAGTTCCACGCGTTGTGTGACAAGTTATTATTTAAAAAAAGAAAAGAATAAATTAAATTCCATTATAAGTTATATTTAAATAAGCCTTCTTCCCAAGTTTTATATAACACATACTTTTTTTTTGCAAACCCCTGTAGTTTACATATGTGCCCGTCTGTTGGAAGACCAAAGCACGGTGCCCTTCTGCTTACCGAAAGTTTCGTTATGAGAAGTTTGCAGAAAAAAAGAATAACAAGAAAAAAAAACGTATATTCGAAAAGATAGACCAAGAAAATCAGAGACATGAAAGTCCATAGTTATTTTATGGGTTTCAGTCATTAGTAGCCTATATATTTACTTCAAAGTTTACTTCAATTTAGAATCATTTTGGGTGGGAGTGTTGAAGCATACCATCCCCTATCCAATTAGTGCTAGATGCGCCATTTTGATGCGCTATCGTAGGACCTTTATATTCTTGCTCGAACCATTTAGTTTTCTCAATGAATATACTTATAGCCAATATGCTTTTTGTGAACAGCCATTCTTCTCAGTGTTCTATGTTAAATTTGTGTATGAACTGTACACTTATAGCGAAAATTAAAAATTTTCTCTTACTACCTCCTAATTTGCAACTGTGGCTGTTACAGGGGAGGCCCTTGCCCCTAGGGGCAAATATCCTGTTATTAAAGCTGTAAGTCTATATGTACATGTCCTCCTAGACCTATTAGATAGGTTCTCAGTTCTCAGGTACCGCTGTAACCGCTGAAACAATTTTCAGCCGAGCTCCTCCTCCAATTTGCGGTTTTGCGCTTTAATTTTTTTTTTACCAACAAATGAAGGGGCCTACAGTTTATTCCAAGCCGCATCCGAACAGGCGATGGATTTTTATGAATTTTTTGTTTTATGTCATAAATACCCCGCGAAGAAATTAAAAGTTAATTTTCTATGATTACGGATGTTGGTCGAACTTGAACCCGAGAAATGGCCATCCGAATGGTAACATAGTACACAATGCTAACACCTCGGCTATTGCGGCCGCTAAAACAAATACATTTGAGCCAAATTTATTTCGAATATCGATTTCCATCTCTTCTGATCTATTGCAGCTTGTATTTGATCTTTCTAGACTGTCATGGTATTAAATCCGCTATGGATTTGCCAAAGGATACTCCAGACTTGGCCAACCCGTCACCTTCTTTACCGAAAATATTTCTGCTGATCCTTCAGTGAACTTAAGACTTGTTTATGACTGATTACGACGCTGGAATTTATCGTTGGTGATGCTAAGGTCTGAAATGACGCTTCATTTTCTGAGTTTACTATATGTTTGCTTTCTGTATCCTCTTACATTAGAACTCTACGGGCATTTTATATATAAGTCTAGTATTTCCCCTTGGAAAATGCTAACTGAATTTGGTAAACGCAAAGAGCGGAAGTTGTTAAGAACCTTGGAATATACAGTCGGTCTCCACCCCGCAGCTTATATGGAACCCGTTGTAGATTGCGATAGTATCTTCCCACCTACTAAGTGTGGATCTTCTGCATTCACTTCGAAAAGGTAATCTCACCTGAAAGAAGAATTATCGAAATCTAGCCTTAGTCAGACCTTATTAGACGCATCTGTCGGGCATAACTTAATGTTACCCCTGCACAGGTTGCTTATTAGCTTAATTATAAATTTACGAAACTCATCACTTTATCAAAAAATTTATGAGGAATTAAGGAAAAAATAGAAAAAATAGTTTCATTGCTAGTAGTTCCTCGGCAAGTAATGTCAACCTCTACAAATTGGAGGAGGAATTCGCCTAGAAATAACTTCAACGGTTTTAAAGTGAAAACTTTTTAATTGTAATGAAAAAATAATAATAATTCAATTTAAAAAAATTTCAGAATAATTTAGAATATCGAAATATCTGTTTGGTATCAACATTTTCCGAAATGATAGTCCCGATACCCTTTTGGCATCGGCTCACTATTTTGTTATCGGCCCATGACGTTTCGAATGTGATATAATTAATTTTATTTAAAACAAAATTAAAAACTTTGGTGTTCTTAATTTAAATTTAAATTTCAAGGGTGTTGCAAGGGTGCCACGCGAGCTCAGTTTTGACAAAAAACAACAACGAGTCGATGATTCGAAGCAGTGTTTGGAGATGTTCATGCGTAATAAACCCGAGTGTTTGCATTTATGTGACAATGAATGAAATATGGCTTCATAATTTCACTCCGAAATCCAATCGACAGTCATCCGTGTGGACTGCACACGATGAACCCGCTCCAAAGCGTGGAAAAATGCAACAGTCAGCTGGCAAGATTATGGCGTCTGTGTTTTGGGATACGCATGGAGTAATTTTCATTGACTACCTTGAAAAAGGAAGGACCATCAACAATAAATATTACATAGCATTATGGTAACGTTTGAAAGACGAAATCGTCACAAGTCAGTGAAACCGATAGCACAAATCCATGTATTGGGCCACAAATTGCTTCTGTATCCACCATATTCTCTATATCTGGCTCACAGCGACTATTTCCTGTTCTCAGATCTCAAAAGTATGCTCGCTGGGAAGAAATTTTCGCTGAATGAAGAGGTGATCGCCGAAACTGACCCCTGCCTTGAAGCACAGGACAAATCGTACTAAAAAAATTATGAAACATGTTTATTAAAAAATAGGAATTTTGTCAAAAAAATTTGTTTTACTATGTGGGGCCGGAAACTTTTCAATTAATATCATATATAAGCGTAAGTGCAGGCCGAATTTTTTCAATTTGTCAAAGTTGAAAACAATAATATTATCAGTAAATACTTCTAGTTAAATATAATATGCAGTTCAAGTTTTGTAAATGAGTTAAATACAGGTCATACACACACACTTGATTATAAATAAAAATTTGAATTGAAATCGGAGAAAGCATCAACACCCGCTTTCATTTCATCTTGTGTTCTTTTTTATTTTCTGCTAACGTAAGAAAAACTCATTCAAATAACGTATGTAAATTTATGTAAGTACATACACATATGTATGTATGCATGTACGAAAGTCGCTTGTACACACAATTCGCCCACAATAATGACGCGTCAAACAATTTGAGGTTAATGCATTCGCAAAGAACAAAGAACGGCAAATAAAAAATAAATAAAAAAATAATAGAATTGTTTATACGAGTACAAGCGTATATAAATATTATGATGAACTCAAGAAACCCGGTAGCTGTATCTTTTTGTTTTTGCATTCTTCAAACCAACAACAAATTGTTTAAATGGCGCGTTATTCGCCAATGATAATTTTTAAATTTACAAGAAAGAACAAATATGGACTTTTTGATACCATTTCTGTAGTAAAAATAGGGCTTAGTTTCGGCGATCACCTCTTCATTCAGCGAAAATTTCTTCCCAGCGAGCATTCTTTTGAAATATGAGATCAGGAAATAGTCGCTGGGGGTCAGATCTGCAGAATACGGTGGATGTGGAAATAATTCGAAGGCCAATTCATGGATTTTTGCCATGATTTCACTGACTTGTGACACGTTGCGTTGCCTTCAAATACGGACGTTTTTCGGCGATTTCATCCTTCAAATTGTTTAGTCGCTGTTGATGGTCCTTTCTTTTTCAAGGTAGTTAAGTTAGCATCCCAAAAAACAGACGCCATAACCTTGCCAGCCGATTGTTGCATTTTTCCACGCCTTGGAGCGGACTCATTGTGTGCAGTCCACTATGATGACTGTCGATTGGACTTCGGAGTGAAATGATGGGTCTCTGTTTGATCTATTGTCACATATCGACGCAAAAACTCGGGCTTATTACTCTTGAACATCTCCAAACTCTGAACTCTGAATCATCAACTCATCGTTCTTTTTGGTCAAAAGTTGCGCTTGCGTGGCACCCGCTTTGTTAAGAGATTTCTCATACCCAAATACTTATGAATGATATGATGTTGATATCTTTAGAGTGTCTGCTATTTCATTTAATTTCAATTTACGGTCATTTTGTTGATTTTTTGATGTTTTTGTCGGTAACAACCTCCTTTGGGCGTCCACTGCGTTTACCGTCTTTGTTGCTCATTTCCCCACGTCTGAACTTGGCGTTCCAATTCTTGATGGTTGATTTTCCTGGGGCAGTGTCCGGAAAATCATCATCAAGCCAAGTTTTTGCTTCAACTGTGTTTTTTCCTTCAAAAAGCAATATCTTATCAACTCGCGAAATTCCTTTTTATCCATTTTTTTTTTCACAATAACAAAAGTTACTTCAAAATGCCCTAATTCACAAACTACTGATCCCACAGCTGTCAAAACTGCTGAAGGTTAGGGCTAACTAAAAATCACATGGCTTTCATTCTAGTAGAGCCATCTATGTGTCACACAGCTGACTTTCCTATTGATCTGTTATTTATTTATAAATCTAACTATTTTTTCAAGTCTTGTATTTTTTTGGTTTTTCTCTCAAAAATAGTTTATTATTATTTATTTACAAAAGCGCCATTTTATACTATTACTGCAGCAGCTGCCACCTTGCCACATAAAAATATAGCTTAGTATGTGTGTTTATGCACTATAATAAACAAATACATTGCTGAATCGCACATATTGTAATTAAATATGCTGATAAAATAAGCAAAAAAACACTATTCTTTTGTCCGAATGTTAGCTGAGGCTTGATTTACATACTCGTATTATTTGAGTTTCACCGGAAGGTTGTTTAGGTGCTTGCTTGACAATTACGGCTCGTGTATATACATATGTTTTGTGTGTACTTATATCTCGATAAGTGAAGAACTGTCATCATGTTATAATTCATTTATTTTGTTGTTGTTTTCTTCGTTTACAATTATATTTGCATGACTTCTTGGTTATCTATCTGCATGCTTCAGGGGCTCAGTGACGCCTGCCTGACTTCTTTTTTTTTTTGTCACGAATGCCAACGAGTGTCTATTTGCCGGTCATGGCGAAATGGTTTGCTGCGTCTGCAAGATTTGTATCAAATTATATGGCAAAAGTATAAACTTTTATATGTACATACATATATTTATTTATTATTTCGAGTATTATTATACATGTAAATATTGCAAGAAGTATGTCCACTCATATTCTCAGCACTGGTTTGTTTAGTCCACACATATTTACACTTGTAAATATTTTTTTTTGCGAATGCCTACATTTCGGTTATTAACTTTTTCTTTTATTTATTATCCACTTTATTTTATTTTTATTATTTTCTTTTTGATTTATTTTTATTTCTTGATTTTTTTCTACAACTTTTTAATTGCAGTTTCACATTCTCTTACTTCCTTTCGCTAATGTTCGAAAGGAGAATGCTGCTCATGTTCAACTCAAATTTCTGTTGCTTTTTAATGTAGCTAATAAGTTAAAATAATTTTATTGGCATTGCTAGCCATTAAATTCGTGCTTCAGTTGTTCGAGCATATTTGTACGATACGGTTTGAGATTTGTTTTTTGGAACTTTGTTAACTGAGCTTAACAAATAGTCAGGAATAATCTTACTTCTCGACTTGGCTATGATTGTGTATACAAGTATTTATATATTGAAAAAACAAATTAAAAATTGAAAAATAATATTAAAAATGTGTTGCGTTCCTTGGGAACGATCTCTAGTGCGAACAGGAAAATAAATATTTTTTAAGATTTTTTTTTTTAATTTTATGAAATTACTAAGCCGTAATAAAGTAATAAATTGTTACATACATATGTACGTGCATATATATAAATAGAAGCGTGAGAATGTTTTCAAAAGGTATATTTAATATTCTTCATGTTATATATATACATATATGTATGTAAGCCCAAAAGATCAGCTGCAGAGCGTAAATTTTCTTTTGAAAGCGCAAGAACATGTGAACCATTAAACGACGTAATAGCTGGCTATATTTGTTGTAATTATTTTCTTAACAAAAGAAGAAAAATTATTATACTTAACTGCTGGCGAATGGCTGCTAATTGTCTCTTCCGAATCAATCACCAAAACAAAATAAGCAAATAAACAAAAAATAAACCAAAAAAAATAAATAAACAAAAAGAATTGGTTGACTATACATATAGATATACGAGTACATATGTACATTAATATTCATATAAAAAGCATCATTTGGGGAAAGTAACTTTTATACCAAATTTTGCAAGCAAAATCTTTTTAGTTATTTTTTTTTTCATTTCATTTCATTTTATATTATTTTATTTTGCTTTAATATATGATTTTTTTTTTAAATTTATTTTATATTAACTTATTTGATGACATTTTATAATGAACATAATATTAATTAAAATAATTTTTTACTATTGTTTTTAATTTAATTAATTTGTTTAATTTGAATTTATATAATTTTATTTTATTTTTTATACTCTGATTTATTTCGTTTTATTTTGATTTTAATTTCGATAATATTTAAATTTTATTTCCTTTAATTTCAATTTTTTTTAATTAATTTTCTTTATGGTATTTTGCTTTATATTATGATATTTTTTAATCTTTTATTGTATGTTCTTTACTTCTTATTTCATCTTATTTATTATTATTTAAAGTAAATATTAAATTTACGCGCGCTATTGTTGACGAGGCTATAATCGCGTAAGCGGTGCCTACGCCAAAGAAGAAGAAGAATAAATATTAAATTTCATTCGTTTCCATTTTATTTTATTTTATTTTATTTTTATTTTTATTCTGTTTTTGTTTTGTTTTATTTTATTTTGTTTTATTTTATTTTATTCTATTTTATTTTATTTTATTTTATTTTATTTTATTTTATTTTATTTTATTTTATTTTATTTTATTTTATTTTATTTTATTTTATTCTATTTTTATTGATTTTATATTATGATATCGTCTTGATTTATTCTATTTAATTTTATTTTAATTCTTATTGTTTAATATTATTTAGGATATTTTATATTATTTTAAATTTTTATTTTATTGCTTTTCATATATTTTCATTCATTCTATTCTATTTTACTTAATTTTTATTTTATTTTTTATATATTAAATTTTTTATTGTTGCTGTTATTAATAATACTCATAACACTGGTAAAAACTGTTTTTACACGAACTTTTATTTCATTTAAAATATATAATTTTTTTTTCAATCACTTTGATTTTTGTTTTTAACACATATATTTAAGTGACTACATAACAATTGCAATCACTTAACTTACATTACATTTGCGTTAATACTTCGTAAATATGCCACGAGACTGTTCCTCCGCAGTGTAAAATTAACTTCTACATCTCAGCGACGTTTTTGGATTTTCTGTGAAGAATCAAGATAAATCTTGGGTTCCACATAAATGCTACGTAATGTGTGTGAGACTGTGCCAAAAACTCCTCCTCGATTAGAAGGACCCAATTCTTGTAAGGAATTTGTTTTAGGTCAACACGAGACGGCATCTCAACATAAAAATATAGAGAATATTTTTAGGTTCGCAAATACGGCAACTGATAAAGGATAAAACCTGTGAAGCAAACCCGAATGACCAGGAAAAAGTTGCCTGTATAAGTTTTGTAAATGTCGTTCAGAATTTTCTTGGTAATCATAAATCAAAAAATGTTAAAGAAATAATAAATTAACCTATAATATCATATAAAGCTTTGGGGTGTCATTAACAATACGAACAAGGTGACAGGTTCCATCAGAACTCTTCCTTAATGGAAAAGTGTTACAAAGGAAAATGAAACAAAGGGTTGTTAGCAGATTATTGTTAGAGACTTAGAAGGTACCTACTGAAAGCCAAATATTCACAAAAAACTTAGGTGCTTATTGTAATTTAAGCAATAAAAATTTTTTAGGATAAAAAATTCGTCTTTTCTGAAAATAAATGTTTCGATGTTACAATAGAATTTGCTGTGAGATAAAGGGTGTTTTTTATAGAGGTATAGAACTTTAAGTTGGCATTACTTTTCAAGATGGCGACCGATTTAACAGCTGTCAAGTGATTTATTCTCAGTTTGGTTTGGCAATTCATCATGAATAGACTCACGCCTGAACAACGCTTGCAAATAGTGCAATTTTATTTCGAAAATAATGGTTCTGTGCGGAAAACGTATCGCGCACTACGTCCATTTTATCGTCGACAAAATGAAGCGCACTTCTGGTTGAATGGCTACGTCAACAAACAAAACTGCCGCATTTGGAGTGAAGGTAATCCTCAAGTGTATGTTGAAAGACCGTTACATTCAGAAAATCTGACTGTTTGGTGCGCTTTATGGGCTGGTGGAATCATTGGTCCGTACTTTTTCAAAAACAATGGTGGCCAGAACGTTACAGTCAATGGTGACCGGTATAGAGCCATGATTACTAACTTTTTCATTCCTGAATTGAATAACCATGATGCCCAGGAGATGTGGTTTCAACAAGACGGCGCAACATGTCACACAGCTCGTGCCACAATAGATTTATTGAAAGACACGTTTGGTGACCGCCTAATTTCACGTTTTGGACCTGTGAATTGGCCTCCAAGATCTTGTGATTTAACACCGCTAGACTACTTTCTGTGGGGCTATGTAAAGTCATTGGTCTATGCGGATAAGCCACAAACGCTTGACCATTTGGAAGACAACATTCGCCGTGTTATTGCCGATATACGGCCACAAATGTTGGAAAAACTCATCGAAAATTGGACGTCCAAATTGGACTACATCCGCGCCAGTCGTGGCGGTCATATGCCAGAAATCATATTTAAAATGTAATGCCACAAGATTATCTTTCGGATAAATAAATTTCATGTCAATCGAATAATCCATCGTTGTTTTATTGCAACTTAAAGTTCTATCTATAAAAAACACCCTTTACTTTTTCATTGTTACATTATTGTTGGGTGGCCAAAATACATTCAAAATTTTATATAAGTTTTGATGTGAGAACAAAAATTCAATTTTGTTGACCAGAGTATTTTTTTAAATTAAATATGATCAAAAATTTAATAACAATAATTATAAAATTAAAATTAACCATAAAAGCAAGTACAAAATACTTTATAAATATCAGTAAAAGAATCAATACCAGTTGTTTAAAGTAATTAAGCAATTTATTAATTTACAAATCGCTAACTTAATCAAATTTAATACCAATTTATAAATTTTTTGTAATATTTATACTCAAACAATGTGCCGTGTTATTAAAAAAAATTTATTGAATATTTGCTACACTTAAATATTTGTACAATTGTTGTGGTTTTAATAAATGCTAAATGCTTTTTACTGCCAGTTGTTAATTAATGTTAATTAAAATAATGTTAAAAATGTGTTTGCTCTTACCAGTATCGTCTATTCTGTTGGTCAAGTTCTTTGTCCTTTCGTTTAATAACTTTTGATTTCTTTTAAATAATTATTGATTTGGTGTAGTGTTGGTGTGGATAGACTAGTTGACGCCGGTTCAAACTGTTTTGAAAGAATATCAGTTTTTTTCTATGCAAAACATTTATGAAAGTGCTTGAGATATGTTCGTACATAATAGAATAGTTATCAAACCAAATAAAATAAAATGTAGCAACTTAAAATAAAAAAATTAAAAACCCAAAAAATGTGAAATGAAATAAAGAAATATAAAAATGAAATAAAAATAGAATAAAAATAAAAATAAAATAAAATGAAATAGAATCACACAAAATAAAATAAAATAATTAATATAAAGAACACTCTAAAAATAAATTAAAATTTAATTATATTAAAATAAATATAATTAAATTAAATTAAATTAAACTAAATTAAATAAAAATAAATTAAAATAAATTAAATTAAATTAAATTAAATAAAATAATATAATTAGGTAAAGAAAAATATAACAACAAATTAAAATTAAATTAAATTAAAATAAATGAGATTAAATTACTAAATTATATTAACTTAAATTAAAATTAAAATAAAATAGAATAAAGTGAAATTAAATAAAATAAAAATAAAATAAAATTAATTAAAATTAAACTAAATTAAAATAAAATAAAATAAATAGAATCAAATAATATAAAATAAAATAAATTAATTTAAAATATAATAATATAAATTAAATTTAAAATAAATAAAGTAAATTACAATAAAATAAAATAAAATAATATAAAGTAAAAAATAAAAGATATGAAATATATCTAATGTAATAATAATATACGAGGTGTGTTCAAAGGAAAAAGTGAATTTGGAACTTTTTTCAAAAGTACTTAATTATTCATCAATATCTATTTTGTCCCCTTCAAAGTAATCCCACTTGGTTATAATACACTTGTGCCAACGATTTTTCCAATCCTCGAAGCACTTCTGAAAAGCGCTTTTCGGTATGGCCATCAGCTCGCTCTTCGATTCTGACTTGATCTCATCAATTGTGGCAAAACGCTTTCCTTTCTTTGGTTTCTTTAGTTTTGGGAATAGGAAAAGTTCGCACGGAGCCAAATCTGGTGAATACGGTGGTTGAGGCATGACTACGGCTTTGCTTTTGGCCAAAAAATCATGAATAAGCATTTAAGTGTGAGCTGGTGCATTGAAATTCCGATTGTTTGAACCGTATTGCTTCACACAAACGTTGCATAACTTCCTTGATGTATTCCTTACTAACTGTACGACCTTTTGGCAGAAACTCATGACTTCATATTTGATCGAACTTGGCATGCCTTTTTCAGTCTTGGCTCATCTGGCACCTTCCATTGGGATGATTGGCCTTGGTTTCGACGTCATAACGATATACTCACGTTTCCTCACCAGTTATGACCCGTTTGAGCAAACCCGTTTCGTTGTTGACGTCATCCAACAACTCCTGAGCGATGCTAATACGATATTGCTTTTGCTCAAAATTTAGCAATTTCGGAACAAACTTCGCTGCCACACGTTTCATGCCCAAAACTTTCGAGAAAATTGAATGGCATGAGTCGATTGATATGCTAACTCTCTGCAACTTCCCTAATAGTGATTCGATGATTTTCAAGAACAATTTTTTTTTACTGTTTCGATGTTTTCCTCGCTTGTTGACTTGGTCGCATCTACAGGACGCCCACCGTCATCAACATCTTCTCGGCCTTCTGTAAAGGGCTTGTACCACTTATAAACACTTTTTTAAGACAAAGTGGACTCATCGAATGAAACAGTCCACATTTCAAGTGTCTTGGAGCACTTTATTCCATTTTTAGTGGCAAAGTTAATACATATTCTTTGATCCATTTCGATCAAAAGTCAAAAATCGAAGAGCACACAAAAGCGTGACTAACCTCCTCTGTTGTCAAAAACAAAACTACTATTCGAAATTGGCTCCTAATGCAAGCACCTGATAAACATATAACAAAATGTCGATAATCGAATGTACACAGCCCACGAAAAATCAAAATTCACCTTTGCCTTTGAACGCACCTTGTATATCCATATAAGTTAAATTAAGTAAAATAAAACAAAATAAAATGAAATAAAATAAAATAAAATTAAGTTAAAATTAAGTAAATTAAATTAAATTAATTAAAATTAAACAAAATTCAATAAAAATATGGTAAAATGAAATGAAGTAAAATAAATCTGCTCAAAAAATATTTATTTGAATTTTTAATTATTAAATTGCTTAGATAATGCAAATTTCACTTGTTTCGTTTTATTTACATTCAATGTTTACATTATGTTGATTTAATTATATTTATTAGTCATGTGATAACATTGTTTTATGCGACAATTCTCTCTCCTTCACCCAATTCTCACACATTATAATTCTAATTGAAATCTCTATAATTTGTTTAGGGATAAGCAAATAAAAATGCTTATAAACCACAAAACTGAAAATTCTAAGAAAAACTAAATTAGAAATATAAATATGTGTACAATGTATTATATACAAAGAGTAAACGCAAGAGTAAATATATATGTAGATCTCTGATATCATTACTGATAGCGGTAATTAAAATGATGCTTTCTTATCTGATGCTTACACTATGTACACACCAGCACTTAGTCATAGAAATTTACATTCATATTAGCAAAAAAATTCCTACAACTACACAACAACAATGATGATAATCTAATGACCTTTGCGTGTTATCACACATCCGAATGCGTTCATCTGTAGCACACAGAATACTCGTATGTATGTATGTATGTATGTATGTGCAGGCTAAATATTCAGCGTTAGTCAAGTATAAAGCAAAACGTCAATCAATTGAAATGATGTTTACCCGTATTTGGTGACAATAAAAATAAACATTTAATACTTACTTGTACTCGTACATATTTACATACATACAATTTAACAAAAAACAAAACTGCAGTGAATAATCAAAAACTCGTATAAGCACCAATTGGCTGCTTGGCTCACTCGTGACAAGTGCAACTGTGTTTTCCTTATGATTTATAAATATTTTTATGTGTATAAAGGCGTACAACCATACTTATTAGGGTGTTTTTTAAAAAAATGTTAACTTATAAGACTGTTTTTTAAGCAATCCTACAGATAATTTTAGTGAGTTTTCTCATCAAATTATTTATGTAACGAGTCAGCTCAAGAGCAATCTAAAACTCTTTCATAAGAATGGAGAGCGTATCAAAATTTACCTCCGACAAAACTTCAGCATGTTTAGAGATTGTACAGAATAACTCGGATTTATCTTCGGATATAGGATTTCACTCAAGTTGTTTAAAAAAAAACAGTAAAATACGGTACAGACTTTTACGATGGTTGAACCAACATATTTATTACATACATATAATTAATGGGTGGGACAACCACATTCCTGAGAAGTCAGTAACTTAGTACAAGTTTTACAGTACAAAATAACTCGCCTTCCAAGCAGTGTGTGGATCAATTTGTGCAGCGAGCGCATTAAACCCGTTCGTTCTCGTGCGTTCAGAGGAAGCAATTACTTCTGCAGCTTAAAGCTGTTCTCGTCACCATTCGTAGGAATTAAGCATTTTCCGCACTTCTTTGCCCAGGGTTTTGCAAAAAAAATCTCAGTACGTATGCTTATAAAGCCCGATTGGTTTAAGAACTGAAGCCTCACGATCATCCAATGCGAATTTGCTTCGTTAAATTTTTACCGACAAATCATTTTATCAATGAAGCCGTAAGATGGCGCTACATGCCAGATACCCAACAATGCAATCGATCTTTTCCGCACTGTGTACGAAGATCGCGTAATCAGGCGAAACAGCAAAGTCAACTAGCGGCCTCGCAGCCGTGATTTGACACCATTAAGCTATCTTTTATGGAGAGCCGTTAAGAATAAGCGCTACGGCAACCATCCAGAAACGTTTCATTACTTGAAATGGAAAATTGAAGGCGCAATTCAAAACATAGGAGGCAACACAACTGAAAATGTGTTGAAAAATTAGGTCGATAGGTAGGCTAAGTAGAGCAATCATATGAACGAATTGGTATTTCATCATTAACCAGAATGTTGAGGTATTTAAATAAAGCAAAAAACCTTGAAAACTATTTATTTATAATTTTTATAACAATTTCACCTTCTAATTTTTTAAGATTATCTTTTCAAATGTTGGCCACAGCTACGTCTCAGATGGTCCATACATTGAGTCCAGTTTTCGATGACTCGTTCGAGAATTTCGACTGATATCTGGCGAATGACAAGGCCTGAATCGAAGCGGGATTGTCCGCATAGACTTTAGACTTTATATATGCCTACAGGAAAAAGTCTAACGGTGTGATATCACACGATCTTTGTGGCCAATCGACCGGCCCAAAACGTGAAATTATCTGCTCACCGAAGTGTTCTCCAAATAAATCCATTGATTGATGCGATATGTGGAAAGTGCCGCCGTCTTGTTGAAACCAAATGTCGCGGAGATCACGAGCTCCAACTTCAGGCTTCAAATAGTCGGTTATCATGGCGCGATAACGGTCGCCATTGACGGTTACGTTCTCATCCGCATTATTTTTGAAGAAATATGGACCGATTAGTCTACCGGCCCACAAATCACACCAAACCGTTGTTTTTTCTGGATGAAATGGCAGCTCATGAATCTCTTCAGGTTGCCCTTCGTCTCAAAAGCGGCAATTTTGCTTGTCTACATACCCATAGAGCCAGAAATGGACCTCATCGCCGAACAAAATTTGGCTCGGAAACGTCGGATCTTCTTGGAACTTTTCAATAGCCCATAGAGTGAAGCGTTGGCGCTTGAGAAGGTCGAGTGCCTTTAGTTCTTGCACAAGCTGTATTTTGAACGCTTTCAATTTAAGATGTCGACGTAAAATGCACCAAGTCGTTACATACGCCAGTCCGAGTTGCTGCGAATGGCGCTGAATCGACTCTCCACGGTATTCGTGTACACTCTCAGCTACGGCCGCTATATTTTTTTCACTGCGGGCTGCATGTGGTCTATTCGGTCGAATATTATCCAATAATGAATGCTGGATCTCAAGATGGGTGATGGTATTGCGGATGGTACGCTCAGTAGGCCGATTATGTGTACCATAAGTTGAGCGAAGGGCATGAGAAATATTCTTTAGAGAACGTGAAATTTGGTAATAAAGTTGAATGATTTGTAAACATTGTTCAGGCGTAAGTCTTCCATGATGAAATGTCTAACAATACTGAACAAAAATAACATGACAGCTTGACACGACTCACGCATGATCTGTCAAAAATATGGCTATTGAAAAATTTACCTTTACTTGGATCACCCTTTAATATCACCTGTTTTCATAACGAGCAGTTATAAATGCCGTTGATCACACTAAAACTATTATTTTAAGAATTTAAAAAATTCCCATTTCACATCGAACATCCTTAATACAGCGATGACTTTGCGAGTGCCGTTTTAAGTGGGCGTAATAAGTTGATTGTGCTCTAACTATTGCTACACAACACGCTCACTCTGAGCACACTTCACTATCATCAGCAACCTAAACTGTGCTGAACTAGTTTAACAGCTGTTCGCAGCTCACGTGAATTTGTTTACAGACATGCGTGCATATATATAAGTATAAGCATAGATCCATATACGCTATACATACATAAAGACAAACATTAACTGATAACTAAGTGTGCCTACAACAATCTCTTATTAGTTTATTTTATACAAATTTAAAAAAAAATTCGAAATAGAAACATTAACATTTTATAACTTTGGAGAATTAAGCAAATAACGCAAGTCTGAGTTCTTGTCATAATATCTTTGCAAATAAGCGCAAACGGGATTTGAGCAACAACACTACTTAACTGATACTAAACATATTAGTTAAAGTTAATGTATTCACAGTTAAAACTTGTATAGTGTGTGAGAAAATATATGAGAAATGTTGATAAGCCCGCACACGTTGCTTCAACGTTTATAATATTTAAAATATTTGCAGGTGCGTATGCACGTATGTACGTAGCGCATGCTGAACATTTTACGCTCAACGCTGATCTTGGCGGTGAATTTTTTTTTGTAAAATGTACAAAGATCTACCCTTATTTCGCGACACGGCTCAGTTGGCTAAGAGAGCTGTCACTGAGCAGTTCAGTAAACGCGAAAGAAACACGTTAACAATTTGTTTTTGTTTTTTCTTTATTCTGCTAAATTGAAGTAACAGTATTTTAGTAAGCATTTCAAGCTCAGCAATAGCGCGAAAAGTACCAAAAAAATGTATATAAAAATTTGAAATAAAATTCTTAAAAGGTTAAAGGACTCTGTAAAAATACTAAAGATAACTAAGTAAAAAATATGAAAATATGGTTTGAAAAATACAAGGAGCAAAGTGGTTGCGTTGAGTGGAAAATATTTTTACTTCAATACAAGTAAAAGGTGGAATTGAGATATTTAAAAAATACAGACAACCTGTTTAAATCAAATATAAATATATCAAAAATACTGAGAACAAGACAGAAATTTGAAAATAAATTTAAAAAATATTATACGAAATATTTATAAGTATTTAAAGCTTCAAAAACTAATATTTGAGCGGAAAAAACAGTACAAAAAACCGTAAAAATTTTACGCGAATTTTTTTATTAAGTCAAATTAAGGTCATTCCACAAATAAGTAAAGAAAAATATTGCATCAACTCATTGCACTACATAACTCGGAAGCAAATACTTGTTAATTTTTAACCAACAAAAAAATCAGAAATAGCAATAATATCTATAGCACACGCTTATAACGCTTACGATAATCAAACCGCAACCGCAATAAATAAACACACCAAAATGCGTATCAGTTTACCCGCCGATCTGCTGAGCACAGCATTTGAAACCAGGTATGAAAATATTTTTTAATTTTCGTAAAATATGAATGTAAGAAATTTATATAGAAACCCTGAAAGCAAAAAACTTTCACGGAAAATATTAAAAATAGAGCAAATTGGTATTTCAAAGTGTTAAAAACCAATAATTTTTGTAACTGAATACCTTTTTAGAGCAATAAAATAATGCATAAAAGAAAATACACAATGTAAATATATATAAAAGTTACATAACCACATCCGAAATGATGTAATGACAAACAAATTTTAGAGCTACATACTATTTTATAAAGCTTTAGTAGGCTTTATACGAAGAGATACTAAATTGCGGTAACTAAAGCTCTCCCATTAAATATCACCAAATTTATAACTTCCGTAGCATAATGTAATCTTAGATCCAATGTCCAATTGCTGAGCGTAAAAATTTTTCATTATCTACTTGGTTATCTAAATCTCCTTATCAGGGCCCTCTTTAGCAATTTTATCGCTTATCAGGGAAAAAAAAACTAAGAAAACTACGTCAGCACTTTTCTTGCTTAATATACTTATACTTGTATAAAGGCGATGACATTTACCGTTTGCTTTTCGAACTACGGTTTTTTGAGCTTTGACATCTTCAACCACATTCCTGATGGGTCAATCACTCTGTACAAGATTTACAGTTTACGGAGTGGTTAAATATACGCTTCAAGAAAAGTGGGAGATATATAAAACCTACTTCCAAAAAGTTGCGTCTTCCACCGCAAAAAACATATGCACGATAAAATAACTCGCCTTCCATGTAGTTTGTGGATCAAGTTGGGCAGCGAATTCGCAGGGTTTTGCATAGAGGCCTCGCTATGAAGGCTTATAAAGTACAAGTACGAAGCCTTATGATCATCCGAGGCAATTACATTTCACTCCATGGACTGAAGATCGCTCGACAGAAGATGAGACTTTTTACTATAAAACAAATTTTATATTTCGATGAAGCTCATTTTCACCTCACCTTGACAGCTATGTTAACAAGCAACACTGCCGTTTTTATGGCTCAGGAAACCCACACATAACGTTTGGTGCAACATGTCGGCGGCCGGCATCATTGCTCAGAATTTCTTTGTTTCCAAATATCGAATAGAATGTCGTGGAAGATTTGTGATTTCCATAGAAAGGCGCTACGTGCCACACTGCGATGCCAACTTGGCGTTTCGCAATTGCATTTTTACTCCGTTTGGACTCTTTTTGTGTATGAGTTCTATATCTACCTTCCAGAGACGATTCTATAATTTCAAATACAAAACTGAAGTGTCCGTTGTGGCTATAGAAGACCACACAATTGAAAATATGTTGGAAAATTGGGTCGACAGACAGAACAAAATTGGCCACTGCAATGTGAGTTAGCTGTAATTAAGGGGAATGTTGAGACATTTTGAATAAATATCAAAAATGGCTTCGTTAAATTCAGAACTTTTATTCCTTGCCTATCAATGCAATAGTGATAGTGAAATGCTTTTAGATTACCGACGTTATTAACCCTAAACCCCATAATTTGTATTCAGTCTAGTGAAGTTTTCTTAATTTCATCTCCAGCCCTTTTATATAATTTGAAAAACCTGAAATAGAAAGGTTGGAGCTGAAATACCTTTAATACTAGATTCGGAATAAGAAATCTGCATGAGAATAATATTGTCTACGAGAAAAGCGTAGATGACTAGCCGTCATAGGGAGTTATTGTTTGCAAGTAAATTTATATATAACAATAGTGATCCTCATTTTTTCTTACAAGTCTAGCGTTCACTTTATATCACACAACGAAGTCATTTTGACCCAATATTTCAAACTTCTGAAAAATATATTATATTATTTTTGCCAATAACGGATTTGTTTTGATTTTTATTGCTTATTAAGAGACATTTAATGTCGAGTTCTGACTCTTCAATTTGTTTTCATCTCTTATCTTGACAATGTTTCAGTTAAGCTGATTCAAAATATTCAAAAAAATGAGATTATATGCAAAATAGGTTCAGGAGTTTCAACCTGATTAGTCGGCTTAAGTGGTTTTTATTTCAAACTTCCTTCAATTGTACCAAATATCAAGCTCAATGGCATTTATAGACGTATTAAAGAGTAAAAGATAAAGGAGAAAAGTTTCTTACTCGAACAAAGCACAAATTTTTCCGAAAGCTTTCAAGTAAAAGTACTTTTATATATCTCACTTGAAAGGTGTACAAATTTCGTATTTTATTGAATCAACAAATAAACATGTTTTCGATCCCATTTTAATTAAAATGTCAATGACATTGTGGCATTTCCACGCAGTATTTAGTAAATAAATATGTGCATATAACCGCACATACAAAAATTTTGGTTACAAACATTTTTGGTCTAAAAAACTGAATTAATTTCTGTTTTAAGAGCGCTATATATACTAGAGCTCAAGATTTTGCTCAAAGTTTTTTTGAGCAATGCGAGCACTCGCACACTTGCTCTTTGCGAGCATTTCGACTATTTCGACAAAAACCTTTCTGCGAACTTCTTTTCAATAATTTTATATTTATTTATGCGAAGTGTTCAAATCATTGAAAAGACAAAGAAATTTTGACAAAAAGAATTGAAATTTTTTGTTTCGCTGAGCAGTTGAGCAATGAGAGAGTATCGAGGGGGCATCGAGCTGCTCGCACTGCTCACACTGCTCGATACCAGGGTATCTGGAGCTCTAATATATGCTAATATATTTTATACTTGTGCTTGTATTTTTTTATTATTACCATGCGATTTAATCAACTATAGGCAATTATTCAAAAAATTCTTGTGTTTGATTAGATTTCGAAAAATAGGCAAAAAATGCAATTAGTTATTTTTCTTTATTTCTTTAGTTCTTTAGTTCTTTAGTTCTTTAGTTCTTTAGTTCTTTAGTTCTTTAGTTCTTTAGTTCTTTAGTTCTTTAGTTCATTAGTTCTTTAGTTCTTTAGTTCTTTAGTTCTTTAGTTCTTTAGTTCTTCAGTTCTTTAGTTCTTTAGTTCTTTAGTTCTTTAGTTCTTTAGTTCTTTAGTTCTTTAGTTCTTTAGTTCTTTAGTTCTTTAGTTCTTTAGTTCTTTAGTTCTTTAGTTCTTTAGTTCTTTAGTTCTTTAGTTCTTTAGTTCTTTAGTTCTTTAGTTCTTTAGTTCTTTAGTTCTTTAGTTCTTTAGTTCTTTAGTTCTTTAGTTCTTTATTTCTTTAGTTATTTATTTCTTTAGTTGCTGATTCTTTTAGTTCTTTAGTTCTTTAGTTCTTTAGTTCTTTAGTTCTTTAGTTCTTTAGTTCTTTAGTTCTTTAGTTCTTTAGTTCTTTAGTTCTTTAGTTCTTTAGTTCTTTAGTTCTTTAGTTCTTTAGTTCTTTAGTTCTTTAGTTCTTTAGTTCTTTAGTTCTTTAGTTCTTTAGTTCTTTAATTCTTTATTTCTTTAGTTCATTAGTTCTTTAGTTCTTTAGTTCTTTAGTTCTTTAGTTCTTTAGTTCTTTAGTTCTTTAGTTCTTTAGTTCTTTAGTTCTTTAGTTCTTTAGTTCTTTAGTTCTTTAGTTCTTTAGTTCTTTAGTTCTTTAGTTCTTTAGTTCTTTAGTTCTTTAGTTCTTTAGTTCTTTAGTTCTTTAGTTCTTTAGTTCTTTAATTCTTTAGTTCTTTAGTTCTTTAGTTCTTTAGTTCTTTAGTTCTTTAGTTCTTTAGTTCTTTAGTTCTTTAGTTCTTTAGTTCTTTAGTTCTTTAGTTCTTTAGTTCTTTAGTTCTTTAGTTCTTTAGTTCTTTAGTTCTTTAGTTCTTTAGTTCTTTAGTTCTTTAGTTCTTTAGTTCTTTAGTTATTTAGTTCTTTAGTTCTTTAATTCTTTATTTCTTTAGTTCTTTAATTCTTTATTTCTTTAGTTCTTTAGTTCTTTAGTTCTTTAGTTCTTTAGTTCTTTAGTTCTTTAGTTCTTTAGTTCTTTAGTTCTTTAGTTCTTTAGTTCTTTAGTTATTTAGTTATTTAGTTCTTTAGTTCTTTAGTTCTTTAGTTCTTTAGTTCTTTAGTTCTTTAGTTCTTCAGTTCTTTAGTTCTTTAGTTCTTTAGTTCTTTAGTTCCTTAGTGTTCATTAGCTCTTTAGTTCTTTAGTGTTCTTTAGTTCTTTAGTTCCTTAGTACGTTGGTTCTTCAGAGTATGTTTAGCGTAAATATTATAAATTTTGTATCTCTCATGATTATATTCTGAACTTAAATATACTATCTATTTAAAATAAATTTTTCAATAATATCAAAATTATGAAATTGAATTTGATTAAAAATTACTTTAATATATTACAAATAAAAGTAATAAAAATATTAATAATTTCTCCGTAAAAACTTCTTTTCTTTTGTACATACATCAATTTCAAGCCCTGTCGCTTACTGGGTTGAATTGCGCCTCTCGTTATTGCAATTCGAGTAAAGCAATGAATATATTATCATTTAATTGCATCGCAAACATATTTATGCAACAACAACAAAATATTTACCTGGTTAATTATTTGTTACAATAACTTTGAGAGAAATTATTTTTTCAAATGTGTTTTCGTAGGTAGATAAATACATGCATACATTTGTATGAACAAGGTGAAATGTGAAAAATGTAAATGAAAGACCTTCGTTGACATGCCTAGGCATTGTGTACATAGAAATATAAAAATTTGTTTTAATAATAAAAGTAGATGCACTTGTATAAATATACAATAAATGCGTACAAATATAAATGAGAAACCGCATGAAATATGTACAAACCTACATACGTATTTTGATCAAATATTAGTGATTATTTCATTCAACCAATTGTTTGCTCACAATAGAATTTCTCACAAAAATTAAAAAAAAAAACAATATGAATTTAAATGCATAAAACACAGCTCGAAAACATAATTATGTTTATAAAGTCTGTTCTCCTTTTTTAACAAATAAACGTTTTGTAAATAAAATGGAAGTTAATGCCTTGAACTTGAACTTTATTCGTTCCCTACTGTAGGTCTTCGTTTTTCTTCGAAGTTCAAGGTTGAACAGCAAAACCAGCGGCAAACCAAACAACATTTTTCAGAAAAAAAATTAACAAATCTATTTACAATAATTTGTATACATTTTTAAAAGAATATTTTTCTCATTAACACAATTACAACTCCGAACACTTTGTGTTCGGCTCGTTATAACTTTCGTTCATTTGCGTTTTTAAAGGGTGTTTCTTTATAGTGGTATAGAACTTTAAGTTGGCAGTACTTTTCAAGATGGCGACCGATTTAACAGCTGTCAAGTAATTTATTCTCAGTTTGGTTTGGCAATTCATCATGAATAGACTCACGCCTGAACAACGCTTACAAATAGGGCAATTTTATTTCGAAAATAATAGTTCTGTGCGGAAAACGTATCGCGCACTACGTCCATTTTAGCGATGTTTAGCGATGAAGCGCACTTCTGGTTGAATGGCTACGTCAACAAACAAAACTGCCGCATTTGGAGTGAAGGTAATCCACAAGTGTATGTTGAAACACCGTTACATCCAGAAAAACTGACTGTTTGGTGCACTTTATGGGCTGGTGGAATCACTGGTCCGTACTTTTTCAAAAACGATGGTGGCCAGAATGTTACAGTCAATGGTGATCGGTATAGAGCCATGATTACTAACTTTTTCATTCCTGAATTGAATAACCATGATGTCCAGGAGATGTGGTTTCAACAAGACGGCCCAACATGTCACACAGCTCGTGCCACAATAGATTTATTGAAAGAGACCGTCTGGTGACCGCCTAATTTCACGTTTTGGACCTGTGAATTGGCCTTCACGATCTTGTGATTTAACACCGCTAGACCACTTTCTGTGGGGCTATGTAAAGTCATTGGTCTATGCGGATAAGCCACAAACGCTTGACCATTTGGAAGACAACATTCGCCGTGTTATTGCCGATATACGGCCACAAATGTTGGAAAAAGTCATCGAAAATTGGACGTCCAGATTGGACTACATACGCGCCAGCCGGGGCGGTCATATGCCAGAAATCATATTTAAAATGTAATGCCACAAGATTATCTTTCGGATAAATAAAATTCATGTCAATCGAATAATCCATCGTTGTTTTATTGCAACTTAAAGTTCTATACCTCTATGAAAAACACCCTTTATCATCGTATACCATATGAGTAATTTTGAAATTTTTATTATTATGAGTAAATAAGTAGAATTTACAAATTTCCTTTGAATATTTATCCAAAGTTTCACCTAAATAGCATCTTTAATTTGCTTGTGAGAGGCATTAAGGTTAGAAGTGTTTCACATATTCGGCGCATTAGCTCTTCATGGAAGCCCCAGGAAGCCCCAGCGTATCAACAATCGAGAAAAGAAAAAAAATGTGTAAGGAGAATCTTCGGATCACTAACAAAGCAATTGCTGAGTATATCGGCCTTACGGTTCGTTCGACCAAAAACAAAAGCGCCTCTTGAAAATTATTGAATGTAGTTATAGTAGTCCTGATTTAACATTAAAAATTACGAAACACGGATATTTAGTTATGACTACGAACCAAAGCTCAAACTTCCCAATAGAAGAGCACATTTAAGCAAAACAAGCCAAGTTCGATCAAAGCTTTGCTCGATGTTTTCTTCGAATATCATGAGTTTATACCACCAAGTTTTGCTGTTGTTAATAAAAATAAAGATTGGAATTTTGGCAATTTTACATGAAACACTATTGAATACACTGACGAAAATGAAGAAAAATGCTTCAGGAAAATGCAACTGCTGGCATATCATTTCTTATTCGTAACTTTTTTCCCTCATAAAAAAAGTGGTCATCATGCGTCCTTCGACATGATATTTAGTTTCTTGTGACCTTTTTCTGTTCGCACGATTATCCAAGGTGTAGGAAAAATGCATATTAAAAAAAATTTAGGATTGCAAAAAAAAAACAGAACCAAGAGTGTTAAAGGATATAAAAAAGAAATGAAGATCTACGAGGTGTATTTAAAGGAAAAGGTTAATTTGGATTTTTTTTTAAATACTTATTTATTCATCAATATCTATTTTGTCCCCGTAAAAGTAATCCCCCTCGGATATAATACACTTGTTCCAACGATTTTTTCAATCCTTGAAGCATTTCTGAAATGCGCTTTTCGGTATGGCCGTGAGCTCTTTCTTCGATTCTGACTTGATCTCATCAATTGTGGCAAAATGCTTTCCTTTTATTGGTTTCTTTAGTTTTGGGAATAGAAAAGAGTCGCAGGGAGCCCAATCTGGTGAACACGGTGGCATGATAAAAAATCACGAATAAGCATTGATGTGTGAGCTGGTGCATTATCGTGATGCAGAATCCACAATTTGCTTTTCCACAATTCCCATCGCTTGAGCCGCAAACATTGCATAACTTCCTTGTAGTATTCTTTATTAACTGTACGACCTTTTTAGCAGGAACTCATGATGCACCACACCATTGTAATCAAAAAAAAAAAAAAAATTTTGAGAAATACCTTCACCTTGTTGTATGGAGCAATTCAATTCACAAATATAATACGAGGTATGTTAAAAGGAATACCTCGTATTATATTTGTGAATTGAATTGCTCCATACAACAAAGACAAAATGAAGTGACAACAATTTCGGAGATCACCACATCTCCTCATCAGACTTCTCATGGTGGGGTCGAAGCAACCAATATACAATTTTACAACACCAGATTATGTGGTTGGTGTTGGCTTAGTGAGTGGACCTGACCTGACCTTAATAACAGCTGCCATAACCACATTTTTCTTCTTTTTTTTTGTGGTCTGGAAAATATCGATATGCAGAAATAAACGGCCTAAAACTCATTAATTTTTACAAGCACTATAGGTAAAATGAACACATTTTCTGTGCGAAATTAATAACGACCATAAAATCTTTAAAAATAAAAACTAAAAAAAATCCGTGGAAAAAGAGGTTTGATGAGGAGATTTGGTGATCTCCGAAACAGCTGTGACTTTTGCCTTTTTTCTTTGTTGTATAACAAAATATTCAATTCAAAATACTAACAAATTGGCCTTTCGAAGAAAGCTCTCTCATTTATAAACTGTGAAATTTCTTAATTTGTATTCGTTGTGTATTGCATTATATTGCTCTTTTAAAAGTCATATTTTTAAGAAAGCTAAAGCCTCTTTTGAAGTAAAAGAAATTAATATTTGGAGGTCTTCATTGCAAATATTTCAACTTTTTTGTAGCCCTGTTTGGATTTATGTATTTATTTATTTGGTCTATGTATGAGGCCGGCAAGATATTCAGAATTTTCGCATAAGTAACCTTAAAACACTTTTTGATGTTTAAAAATAGCCGAGAATTAATACACCAAAGTTACAAGCTATCAATGTAATTCTGAAGTTCGAGGGCATCATCAGGATAAGTAATGTTTAAAAATACTTTGAGATCATCTGAATAAAATAAAAAAATCACAAATTTGGGGAACACCAGAAGTCCAAATAAAGGGTTCAGAATAGAAAATATCAATTGTAACAACGCAACTTCGTTGAGATAAATAGGAATTAAACCAAACTAAACAAGTTAAGTGAGATCCCAAATAAGCCAGCTTATATATTAACAAGCTGTGTGAAACTTTATCAAAAGCTTTTGACAAATCGGTGCCCACCTGAAATCCAGCAGAAAAAA
The DNA here is from genome assembly GCA_030068015.2 of Neoceratitis asiatica. Taxonomy (NCBI): domain Eukaryota; kingdom Metazoa; phylum Arthropoda; class Insecta; order Diptera; family Tephritidae; genus Neoceratitis; species Neoceratitis asiatica. The sequence goes on along the minus strand of CM061525.1, from coordinate 34,087,008 downwards.
ATGCAATACAATATTCGCTAAATACAGCTAGGTTCCATGCTGGTTCGGCGAAATAAAGCTCTTAGTCATAAAGTACATTTTATCATTAACAATACTTGCAAAGAGTTGCGAGACACTAGACAATTTCGAAATGGGCCTGTAATTACAAATATCACTTTTATTGCCACCCTTGTGAATAGAGCTAATAGAATTTTTCATTCGTCACTGAAAATACCTGAACATCAAAGGCAAATTCTTTTTAAAGGTAAAACTGAAGCGGGGCAATTTTTTAATAAATGAACTGAAAGACCATCAATGTCAGTTTTTGTAGATGGTCTGAGGTTGGTAATAACAGAAATAATATCCTCAGACGAAAGACTTAAAGAACCAAAGCTGAAAGTATAGTTGCTGTCAGTGACAAGGTTAAATGTAAGATTATTTTCATCAGCAACAAAATTTTAACTAAAAATCTGGGCAAACAAGTTCGCCACGTCGTTATGAAAGGTAGCAAACTTTCAACCTCAAGCAACGGCCGTAAGTGTACTCTCTTTAAGGGCTGCAGCCAAATCGGCATCACCTTGTTTACGAGTTCATGTTGCAGCTGCATGAACGGGAAGATTTGTATCTATCTACCACATTTTCCAGTTCCATATTCTTTCATATTCTCATTTATCACTGAATAGCAAGCGTAGACATTTAACAACGATAGGAGTTACTTTTTTAAAAACTTTATTCTGATTTTGCGGGTTTATGAGTTCCTTCATTTCTTTGGAAATTATATCAGTTTTAATTTTGTAAGCTACATTTTTGAGAATGACATTAAATGTTTTCTTTTTTATGCTTTTCTTTCGTCATGTAGCACAAAATTCGTTTTTTTGTATACAGAAAAAACGAGGGTCTCCCTGTAAAACGCAAAAATTCGCAATTGAAAACCAAAAAAAAATAATTAATAACCAAATTTAAAAAAGTTCAAATGGGATCAAATTAAAACGGCAGATTTTACGAGAGATTTTTATGATTATGAATTTACCTCTACTACGATTGCTTCTCTCAGATATTGCGATTGTTTCTGATTGCAATGGTAAAAATTATAATTTATCAATGAGACTTAATCGAAAAATGAAATATTGAAATACGTATTATGATTATTACATGCCAGTGTAATAATACTATTAACAACTTAACAATTATTTTGTCCAAAAAATACGATTATGTAAAAAAGTACAACAGCATTAACGATATTAAAGTAAACTATGATCGAAATAGTAATTTATATTAATAAAAAAAAATGAAACTAACATAGATAAAAGTTCAAATATTCTTTATAAATTTGATAAATGTTGGAGCTTTGTTTTGAACCAAATCTTCCAAGTGATTCCTTAATTCCAAAAATAATACGTTTTCTCTATAAATATATGTAATTTTTAATTTTTTTAAGGTGTTGAAAAATGTTTACAAATAACTGAATACTTTATTTATTTGCATTGTCTCCTCTACTTAAATTGCATTACTAATTTTGAACAATTGCGTTGTAATGCTTTAAGTACTTTATTTGCCAAATAATGTTTTTTTGTTCTGCTTTTTATTGACTGGAGCACACTTTGTCAACTTGTTTTTCAAATAATATTAAAAGTTAAGATATTCAACAATAATTGTAAAGATATCATTGTGCATTGAAATGCCTATGCATTTACATATGTGTGTAGGTAATTTGTGATAACGTCAAACTCATCGTAGGAAATACATCCACCAGCGCGTATAAGTAACCTTAAATACATTTGAATGATTTTACACATACAAATAAAAGCTTAAAATTGTTAACTTTACAATTAAATTTCGTCATAAACAAATGTGTTGTTGCTTGCTTGTTTATTTATTTGTTTTTTAACAGATTCAATTCAAAATGCAGTAGAAAAACAAGTGATAAACACTTCGCAGTGTGTAATTACTTGAGTGTAGGGGCAAGTAATTGCGTAAAAAATATTAAGAAAGAAATTTAAAAAAATTTAAAAAAAAATTTTCTCAAACTTAATTAGTACATACATACGCAACACTAAACCTCTGCAGTAAAAACGTGATAATTATATGTATAAAAATAGTAGCAAACTAACTCAGAAAAGTTTTATGAAAAATTTACATAAAGCACAAAAACCATTAATTCTCAATATTTAATTATTATTCACATTTTATTCATATAATTTGTAAATAAAATATAATATAAAAAATATTTACTCATCTAAAAAAGATCTTATGCAAAATACAAATTCAAAGTGCAAAAGTGCAAATAATAAACAGTAAAATCAAGCCATCCTAACAAATCAATTGGAAAATCCCCAGTCTGACACATAGATGGCGCTGCGAGTATTAGTTAATTAATGATTTTTAGTTAACCCTAAACTTCGAAAGAAAGATTTATAAATTTGACAGCTGTCAGATCATTAGTTTGTGAATTATAGCATTTTGAGTGAAACAAATTTTGTTATTATTAAAAAAATATGAATAAAAAGGAATTTCGCGTGTTGATCAAACATTGCTGTTTGAAGGGGAAAAATACAGTTGAAGTAAAAACTTGGCTTGAAGACGAATTTCCAAACACATCAAGGATTTGGTATGCTTAGACGTGATGAAATGAGCACCGAAGAGGTTGTTACCGACGAAAACATAAAAAAAAATCCCCAAAAGGATTTTAAATGATCATATATTGAAATTGAAAGAAATAACAGGCGCTCCAAAGATATCAACTGAACGTGTACATCATATCATTCACGAATATTTGGGTATGACAAAGCTCTGTGAAAAGTGGGTTCCGCGAGAGCTCACTTCTGACCAAAAATAACGACGAGTTGACGATTCAGAGCAGTGTTACTCCGAAGTCCAATCGATAGTCATCCGAGTGGACTAAACACGATGAGCTCGCTTCAAAGCGGGGAAAAGGAAAAACGCAACAGTTGGTTAGCAAAGTTATGTCGTCTAAAGTTTGGGATGCGCATGGAATAATTTTCATTTACTACCTTGAAAAAGAAAAGACCGTCAACAGCGACTATTAGACCGTTTGAAAGACTAAATTGCCGAAAAACGACCGGCTTTTAAGAAAAAGAAAGTGCTGTTTCACCCAAACAGTACACCGTGTTACAAGTCAGTGAAATCGATGGCAAAAATCCATGAATTGGCCTTCGAATTGCTTCCAAATCCACCGTATTTTCCAGATCTGGTCCCCAGCAACTATTTCCTCTTCTCTGACCTCAAAAGAATGCTCGCTGAGAAGAAATTTTCGCACAAATGGAGAAGTGATCGACGAAACTGAGGCCTATTTTTAAGCAAAGGGCAAATCGTTCTACAAAAATGGGTGATAGTTTAAGGGAATAATGTTGAATGCAAAAAAATGCATTTTACTATAGTAGGCCGGGGACTTTTCAATTGACCTGTTATTCATTAACAAAAAATTAAACTTAAAACTATTTTCATTCAAATTTTTAACGCTTTTAATATTTGTTAAAATATGCAAAGGCATAATATTTTTAGGTAACAAACCTTTAATGACAGTTGTGCGCATTAAAACGTTATTCATTGGCGATATCTATGTCATTAGTGATAATTTGTTCCCATTTTTTCTTGCCCAACACCCTAATTTGCATAAACTCTTTACGTAACTGTAATTATTGTACTTATTCTACTTGGTTTTGGAAATTTGAAGAAAAGTAATACGAGTATTTGTTGTCCTGCGACAGCTAGTTGATTGGTTGAAAGAGAAGCTTAAGAACCTGACAGAGTTTAGGGAGTTTGGTCACTGAGTAGACTTATTATGCTACTTATCTCAGGGATAGATACCCCGTCAGTCGACTACAAATCCGAAATTCACCACTGTAGCTAAGTGGTGCTCCGTACGTTATAATTTTTCCAGGATCTTAAGTGTTGCCTAAGTTCGATTGACTTAAACAACATTTGAAGTGCTCCCTTTTCATTACCTTCTACATTCGTATCCAAGATCACAGCTGTTTCCCCGTATAGTCACCACCAATTATCTCTATAAAAAATTGCACGGGCCCAGTGAGATTTCTTGTTTTTATGTAGATGTGGGCAGCAATGCGTACTGTAAACTAGAAGGGCCAAGGGTTTTCGAATCCTTATTAAATCAACATCTATAAATTGTTTCTTAATGTGTAGGTTTCTCTAGCAACAATTACTTATCTTAAAAATCTGAATGGTTCGAAAAAAAGAGCCTTCGGCCAGAAAGCATTCGTGAGTTGAGTGGAAATGTAGCATGTCCAAAAATGGGCAATATAATAATTATGTTTATAATCACGTAAGGAAGCAATCAGGATGATTTCAGAAGAAAACTAAGATAGGATTTGCCATCAGATGCTTACAAAAGAAATAAAAGAAGCAACCGAGATGGCTCGCATACTCCACTATGCTTTAAATATTGTTCAAAGTAAAGGACCATAGATAAATATTTATAGGTGTTAACTTGACGGAGTGTTTTCTCCTGAGATATGACGAACAATATAGATAGAGTTGAGAATTGCGTTATTAGATGCCATTCTTTCCTCTGCAGTCGTATGGAAAACAGTTTGGATGGAAGCAAATCAGTTCTGCAGTTGCTTTTTTGTTACAGCGTTTCACTAATCCAGTTTATAAGCAGGCAAAGCTGGTCTATGCCATCGAGGTTTTGTAAGGAACTATTTAGGCCGTGTTAGATGAGTTGGATTTGGGGAATATGCATAGATATAAGTATCTTGTGGAAAATAACTCCATACTCTAGTTAGTCGAGCCGAATTTCAAAAGTTTGCGGCTTATATATACGTCTTGATGTTTTTACCAATAAATGAAGAGTCCTAAAGTTTATTCTAAGCCGCCTCCGAACGGCCGATGGGATTTTATGAGGAGCTTTATATCATCTCAGAAATACACTCAGAGGGCTTCACATTCCCTATCGAGGGGCGAACGCAATTAGAAAAATTAATTTTCTATAATTTGGGATGTTGGTCGAACCTGGGCTCGAACCCAGGCCGTCCTAATGTTGTAATAACCAGATCATAATTGCACAAGGCTTACTTGTATCTCACAAAGCAGTTCGAGCTCTTCGTCATTCACGGGAGTGAGTAGATTTATTTTTTATGAACAGCATTTTAGCCTTGAATCGCATTCATAGAGAAGCTATCCTCCGATTCTGCGCACTAAAGTTGATGTTCATTCTTATCCGGCTATGGCTGTCTCTCATTTGCTGTGTCATACCTTTCTTAGGTTTCCTAATAATTGGCAAGTAAGAATATTTTTTTGTTAAAAAAGTAACATATAGTTAATAGTAACATATTAGTCAGTTCTCGCAAAGGCTGATATCCCTGCCTGCTTCTCTTCTTTCTTCGGCTTTTTTCCAAGCCGACCTCGTATGTCTGATGGATTTTTATGAGGAACTTCAAGTCAAAAGTACACCCGAAAGAATTGCCATTCTCTGCCGAGAGGCGAGCACATTTGGAAAAAGTTTTGTCTACTTTTTTGAATGCTTATATTTCGTTGTAGATAATCGAAGTAAATTTATTTAGCGAGAGTCAAAAAGAAGAAGTAAATCAGCCATTCACAACTTAATAATTTATTTTTAGATTAAATTTTCTTTATTAATTTTCATTCATTTCTTTATTTTATTTTTTACTTTTTGTTATTTCTTTCCAGAATGGCTCTACACGCACACAGCATCAATACGGTGCGCTCCACCACCAGCCTTAGCAACATGATCAATAGCAACGGCAACAATCTAGCGAATGGCAATAATGATCGTCGTCATATTGTCGATATATTAGTCGGCGTTGTAGCTGTACCAGTGCTAATACTTTTCGCCTTGCAATTGGAAAAGAATCTACAAAATATGACCAACAGTCCGTGGCTGGTATTCGTATTGGGTGTGGGCCTGCTAATGGTCATTATGATAATTATTGGTTATGTAACACATCGTTTGAGTGTCTGCTGTTGGACGGGACCCATCGATGAGCTAGGCAATCGTACAGATGGACGTGGCGTGCCACATGTAAGTTGATGTTTGATTCGTAAGACTGAATTTGGAAATATATTTTCTTTTATACTAAAGTTTAACTTTTTTCCGCCTGCAGATCAACACACAGAATGATATATTGCGCATTATGGACAACTTACCGCCCAGTTATGAAACGGTTGTCAAGCATGAGATACCGCCACCACCATACGATTGTGTTATTGTCAACATGGATCAGTGTAAGGATCAGCAACAATCAACGCAAACGACAACAACAGTGCCCACAACGAGCAACACGGCGTCACAGGGTGGCGCTAAGGAGACGCCAACAACAAATGCAACAGTGCTACATATTTGAAAGCTCTGGAACGAACAGATTCCAAGCGCGCTGTTATGTTTTATATAGAGCAAACGAGCTTTACGGAGAGAGAAATAAAAAGAGATCGACACTTTTGCAGCAAAAAAAAATCAAAAAAAACTTAGAAGATGCAAAATATTAGTAATTTTTAAAAACAAATCTCAGAAAATTGGTCTTCAGTAATAAGCGACAAGCACAGCAAGTACTGCCAGCAACTTTTAACGCACACACATACATTCAAGTGTACACATATACGCGTTTGTTATTAGCCTAACAAAGCTATCATCGATTCGAAAGCAAAATTCAGCCAATTTCTTGGGTTTTAATTGAAAATTTTTTCAGAATTTTTTTAATATAAAATTTTTTCAGATTTTTTTCAATTTTTTTTTAATGCACAAAATTTTTTGTCTGTCTGGTAGCCTTTCTTGTATTAAATTTGTTAAATTTCTGGATTCAACGTTTATTTTGCTTACAAAAATATCTGAAGATTCCCCTACTAATGCATATTTAAACTGTACTTCGGACTTCAAACTAGCTCAGCTATAAAATTAATTTATAAGAAATACCTATTTACAGTATAATATATTTAAGTATATAGATTTTATATACTTGCATACATATATAACCATACAAGTTGCATTGAAACCTAAAAATTTAGTGTACTTGTAAACTTAAATGCAAAATTAAAAAAAAAAATTATAAAACTATTTTATTTAAAACACTAAAAAAATACTATAGTTAATATGTAAAAATCAAAAAATTAGTTTAAGCTCATTGCAATTCATTGTAAATAATCCTGAAAAAGCATCTAGTCGGAAGTACTACTTATATACTTATCTAAAAAAATTATTTTTTATATTACATTTAGCCATAGTCTAAGTGTTTGTATGTGACGGTCTTAAGAAATAAGCAACGAAAAGCAGCATTTAAAATATAGATTTTATATTAATTTACAGAATATACAGAAATACATACTCGTATGTATATATAAATGTATCAATTTAACTGTATATGCTATGGTATAGCTATTTTTACGTAAAACGATAGGATTTTCGCAAAACAAAAAACTAAAAAATAAATATATTTTCCGTAAACGAAAAAAAAGTATATTAAAAATCTAAAATATGTGTTTTTATTTCAACATCAACTGGTTGGTTTGAATGCTGTTGAAACTTGAAGAGCTGGAACTGAATTAGCTATACCAAGACCTTAAAAGAGGTTTCGTTTTGAAATTGTTATTAAAAAAGACGTAAAAAAACACACACAAAAATCCAAATTTAATGGGGAATGTTTGTTATCATTTGAGAGAACTATTCTTGGCATTTATTTTTTGAAGATTATCTCTTTCAACTGTTGGCCGCGGCTACGTCTCAGATGGTCCATCCGTTGAGTCCAATTTTCGATGACTCGTTCGAGCATTTCTACTGGTAACTGGCGAATGATGCGCGTGATATTTTCCTCCAAGGCCTGAATCGAAGCGCGATTGTCCGCATAGACTTTAGACTTTACATATCCCCACATGAAAAAGTCTAACAGTGTGATACCACATGATCTTGGTGGCCAATCGACCAGCCCAAAACGTGAAATTATCTGCTCACCGAAGTGTTCGCTCAACAAATCCATTGATTGATGCGATGTGCGGGAACTGGCGCCGTCTTGTTGAAATCAAATGTCGCGGAGATCACCAGCTTCAATTTCAGGCATCAAATAGTCGGTTATCATGGCGCAATAACGGTCGCCATTGACAGTTACATTCTCACCGGCATCATTTTTGAAGAAATATGGACCGATGATTCCCACAACCCACACCAAAGCGCTGTTTTTTTTTTCTAGATAAAATGACAGCCCTTAAATCTCTTCAGGTTGCTCTTCGTTCCAAATGCTTAAAGTTTGCTTGTTTACATACCCATTGAGACAGAAATGGACCTCATCGCTGAGTAAAATTTGGCTCGAAAACGTCGGATCTTCTTGGAACTTTTCAAAAGCCCATAGAGCAAAGCGATGTCGCTTGGGAAGGTCGAGCGGCTTCAGTTCTTGCACAAGCTGTATTTTGCACGCTTTCAATTTCAGATCTCTACGTAAAATGCGGTAAGTCGTTCCTTAGGTTAGTCCGAGTTGCTGCGAACGGCGCCGAATCGACTCTCCATGGTCTTTGTGTACACTCTCAGCTATGGCCGCTATATTTTCTCACACATCGTCCATCTCATTCTCTTCAACATTTGTTAACAAATATATTCTGAGTGTGGCAAAGGTAACACACACACATGCTGCACTAAACAGTCACTCGTTGGGAATGCATTGGATTTTTCATATTTACATGTGGGTTTGCTGAGTAGCAGATGTGACAGCTATGCTTTTTAACATAGCCGCCAAGGTGGGAATGAGCTTCAGCGGTAAATATTTTTTTGGTAAAAATGCTCATATTCTTCCAAACGTTCTTCCACACACTGAGCGAAGCAAAACCGCATCGGATGATCATGAAGCATCAGTTCTTGAACCAATTTGGACTTATAAGCCTACATTCCGAGGTCTTTAAGCAGAATTTTGCACAAAGAAGTGCCTGAAATGTTTAACTTCTGCAAGCGGTGCCGAATTGGTGTCGATGGCTGTTCCAGCACACTTTGAGCTTCTTCATATTTGACGTAGACACCGCTTACGTGTTTATAGCCGTATCAACAATAACTCGTCAATCGTTTCTTTTTTGTGTTCGGCATCGATTGGAGACACCAAGCGAAGCCAAGTCCTTCTCCATCTGATCGAATCTTTCCAACGGATTAGAGCTCTTTTCCTTTCTCTACTTCCACCAACGGGTATACATAGAATACTTCTAGAGTTGGAGTATTTTCGTCCATAAGGGCGATTTAGCTTAACCAGCGTAATCAATGTCTCTTAATTCGCTGAACTATGTCAATGTTGTCGTATATCTCATACAGCTCATCGTTTCATCATCTACGGTACTCGTCTTCGCCCATAATCAAATCTTCCACAAAACCTGTCATTTGAAAACTGTTAACGTCGACTTATTGTACACAATTCTGCGTCATATAGTGGGACGGTAATGATGAGCGGATTCTAGAGTTTAGATTTTGTTCGTAGCGAGAGATTTTACTTTTTAATTGCTTCTCTGTCCAAGATAGCTGGGCTAGATCGACGAAACTGTCTACAACTCAGAGTTATGACTGTCAACAGTGAAGTAGGAGCCAAGACGTGAACACACTGTTTATTTGATGACAAGAGATATTTCGAATTATCCACGTTCACTACACTACCAGACCCAATCGCCTCGTTACCAAATCCGGTCTGGAGAAAACAGAAAATATGGCGCGATTTTTGAGGTTAATTACATATAGGTCCGTATAAGTTTTACGGCATACGAAATTCAAACACAACGGTTCCTTTTCATTCTTAAAATCGATAAAAATGTGGTGTGTATCGATTTTTTTCTCTTGAGTCTTTTCCAAGACTTGATGCATAGTAAATATCTTCTCAATTGATTGATTGATTTATCAAGGCGAAATCCACATTGATAAGGACCAATCAGTGCGGTATTCAGGACGTTTATCCCTGTTAACTGTATAAATTAAGTATGCTCTGAACAGCAGTCGGCGGATTACCCCCTTAGTTCCTGCATGCCTATACTCCGGTGTTGTAACCTACTGTGAGTTGACCATTACCTCTTCATAATGACGCATTTCGGTCTCTTTCTTTTTTCTTTTTTTTCTTTTTTTGTCTGCAAGTGTCTTGTGCTTCTCTCTTTAACTCTCAGTATATTTCCTAACGGACGGTCGATTGCAACGTTGTGTGGTAGACAGTATTTTTCTCTCCACTGCGGTACGACAATCTTCAACATGTCATCCGACGTAGTCGAAACTCAACAGTTGCGTTTTACGTAGAATCTGCTTTGTGTTTGTTGCCAAGTTTACAAAGGCAATTGTGTATCTTCGCTGAACAAAAGAGTTAACCGAATCGAATGTTTTGTCATGGAGGCAGAATTTCCAAGCGTTGTGCTGCAGATACCTTCTTTGGCCACCTTGGTGTTAAAATTCGTAATGTGCGTGAACTGATTGACACGTGATTGTTTGACACCAAAAACTTTCCGCACATGCGTGAACTTCAACGGTTCCTATTATTATTTATTTCAAATTTAACTTATCCTTGGCCGTGTAGCTTATTATCCATTTTTGAAACATTTCTTCGTGCTTTTAATAACGGTGAAAACTATTCAAAACTGAAAATCAAATTTTACACTATTCAAATATTAGAGATTTCAATTATTTGAAATATTCGCAACGATGATCCCAAGGTCATCTGTTTTTATGAGATTTCATGGACCAAAGCCATCCCTTAACTAGCCAACTTTTTGACAGCAGATAATCAAGGGAAAGGGCCTTTAACAAAACTTGGTAGTCAGATGCAACTATACGTCGATTATCGGAACCTGGAAGATCGAACCACTATCGAATATATACGTCGATCTGTAAGATTTGAAATTTTGGGTCTTTAATCCATCAAAAAGCACCTAAAGACCGTAAAATTTGGTACACTATACAAGTACATGCATAATGAACTATATAAGGGTTATGAAAATCATCGAAATCGGAGTACTATATCATATAGCCCCCATACAACCGATTTGTTCAGATATGAGGTTTTACGCCCAAATCCAGTCTAAAAATGATTCAAAATCTTCCCGAATTTTTAACATACAAATAAAAAAATTCAATTTTTCTATGTTTTTGTTTTATTTATATTTTTGCTTCTTCAATTGTTTGTCGTTATATTTAAATTGTAATTATTAACATGTTTTTGTTGCTTTTGTTTTTTGTAAATAGTAGTATTGCATATAGAGCGAAAGTTCTAACGAGTGCCAGAAGAGTACTGTGTGCAGTTAGGTTTTTGTTTTTGTTTTTTTATATTTTTGTTTAATTTGTTGATTTTAGCATCTTATCCGAGTAGTATTCCATTTTTTCAAACTTATTTGCTTCTTTCTTTGTTTTCTCGTTTTTTTTTTTTTTTTCTTTTAGATACGTTAAACAGTCACAGATAATGTTTATGGTATAAGTATATGTATGTATATGTTTGTTGTGTATATTGAAAAGCGTTGCGATTTTATCTTATTCACTACAAACTAAACTGCCCTCCGGGATTTTCTTATTTTTGGCTAACAGACGCTTGAGCATCATCTTAACGCTGCATACATACGTATTATAATTAGTTTATAATAAATAAAATATAAAATAATATTATTTCTTTACAAAACCAAAAGGCAAATCTATAAACAACCGCAGCGAGAATATTGTGTGCACTTCCCTCTTATTATAAACAGAAGAAAAGTCACATTAAAATATTCTCGTTAAAGTTGTTCCATTTTAGCTCACACATAAATCACATACTATGTCAATTTTAAATTTTCTCTCGCCTTTTCGTAGTCGCGCATTGTCACATTTTATATCGTTTAATTCTCCTCGCTTACACACTCTATGCACGACATCGTTGTTGTGTTGTTGGCCGCATCCCAAACGACTACATGTGATGCCACTGTGTTGGCACAACGGACGTATTATCATTAAGTCGAGCAATTTCTTCGTGCAAACCATGACTCAGCCAGGTTAACTGTAATTTATTGTAGCGTTCTGGACATAAACGTAACGGATTGCCACGTCTTAGACCCATATCAGTTTCACCATACTGATCCAGATAAGGTGGTTGCACGAAACAACCCTTATTGCGACCCAAATAGATGATTTGACAGTCACGTATGCGCAGTAAAACACAAATCTCAGCACCACAGAAGTTCGCATGATAAGTGCAAGCGCCCACAGAGCGTCCATCCAATTCCGGTTGACAACAGAAAGACTGTGCACAGATAATTTTGCCACATATCAAACACATTGATGGCGTTTTCATCTCTTCACGCTCACTATTCGGACAAATAAAGTCCGAAACACTGTTTATAAGATCGCTAAAGTCTTCAGGTAAATCTACCAATTTTGGTATTGGTAAAGTGCAGGGCACTAGGGCAAAATCTCTGCCACAGCGTTTCTTTTTATTTACCAAGTCACAGTAAACTATATCAGGATGCGAAGCAAATGTCTCTAATATCGAAGCATAACAACCGGCACTATCGAAATATGCCTGCAAGCCATGTTCTAAACCCAAATATTCGCACATATCTTTGTAAGTATCCATATTGGCGCTGCTGAGCTCGTCGGGAAATTCTACGTCGGTAACGAAGTGGAAGAACAAACAGCAACAACGCAAAAATTCAGTCATTTCCATTTTGATGTGTTCATAAAGTGCGGCAATAGTCTTCAAATCACATGGTACTTTCGAGGTATCATCAACACTATGTGCACTCGTTGTTGCCTCCTCGTCATCGAGGGGTATTGCGTCTGTTGCTGGTGTTTCTTGTATTGAAGATTTAGGTGGGGTTTGCGGTTGTGGTTGTGACTGTGACTGTGTCTGGGGGCGTGCTTGTTGTTTTTGTTGTTGTTGTTGCGTAGTCGAAAGCGCTTGTCGACGTGCGGCAAAATTATATTTGCGATAAAATTCTGCTATATTATCGAGTATTCTTTGTGGTAAATCTTTGACTTCTTGCTCATATTCTTCATCAACATCCATTGCCATGCCACTATCCGTTGTGTGCGGTTCGAAAAGCACTATTGCCTTTACCATATTAGCCATAAAGAATAATTGCATTGTATAAAAGTCCATCATGCTGCCATTGGCCACCACAGCTTTGTCTATAAGCAAAAAAAAATTTTTTTAATAATATGAATGCATTTCGAAAGTAAAAAAAATACTTACGCGAAGAAGAGAAAAGTATGTTGGGCACTATGCATATCATTTGCACCATTATGCTGAAGCAATTCCACTCCACCACCGAGCCGCCCTTTTGCTTGAAGACGGTGTCCAACAGCTGCGCTGCGGCCTGTTTCAAGCTTGCTATGTCTTCAGCGCTCAAATTAGCGCCACTCAAGCAAGACGCACGTATCAATCCGCTTAAGCAACTCTTGTGCCGTATGGACATTTCGCAACTAAATGGCTTATTAACAGCACGCAGATAAACTTCCAGTGCTTGCACTGTGTATATGCATGTATGCCATAGCCACAGTAGGCCGATTTCTTCGGACTTTTTAAATTCAGTTGGCGCATGTTGACACACTGATTTTATGTAACGTTGCATGAAATTATTCCAGCTATCTGGCAACTCTGCCGGGTCAATAGGTTGTGCAATACGCTCAAACTGTTCAATGTTGGCGCACAGGTTAGCGCGTGATAATATAGTATGCGCTGGCGGCAAAGAATGCTCGAAATTGCCTTCCAGTGTTGGCATATTCAATTCATCGCTTAACGTCTTCATCACTTCAATCCACATATCTATGGGGAACAATTCGTCACCCTTATGTATAACCAATGGCATTGAGTATTTCGATAGTGGCGCACTCAGTGGCAGCACAGAATTGCTCAAGCAACGACAGTAGGGACACTGAAATTCTGTGCTTTGTGGAGTTTGTGGAAAAGGCTGACGGCTACGATGTGGACGTCGTTGCTCTTTCGATTCTTCGTTAATGTAATATTCTTGCCAGCAATCAACGTGCATTACATGACCACAGCTGCTTGTATGTACCGATGAGGGATATCTTGTGTCGGGCGATAAAACTTTCGATTTCTGCACGAATGCCGAGTACACGAGTGTGGGTCCATCCCTTGTCACAGCGCAATCCTCAAAACAGAGTATACACTTGAAACTCTGCTCTTCGGGCTGTTGCAGACGACGTTCTACACCCAAGCAGGCCAATGAATTATATGCCACTGCACCTTCTTCATCCATATTTGTGCCATCATCTTGCCATTCCATAGTGGTAGTTGGGTCACGACTGGCCGTTGGTACATTGGCGCTAGCGAACATTTCCGCATTCGATTTCATAAAATTATTTTGCGCATTTTGCATTTGTGCCATTATTTTGGCACGGCGTTCGGCTGCCAAACGTGCACGCTCCTCCTTATCCTGTTTCTCCTGCTCAGCTGCGGTGAGTGGACGTGAAATTTCACTTGGATCGCTTTCGGCGGACATGCTGCAAGCTTCTGAATCTTCGCTTGCTTTATCTTTAACCTGTAATTCCTTGAATTTCTTAATTGTCCAGAGTAGGAAATCGCGATGAGCCTCAACCTGAAGTTATAGTGGTTATAGGATTTAATCAAGAAAAAAATGATCCAGTAAATATTGTACTACTTACACGTGCGCTGTGTGAGAGTTCTTCCAATTTAGAAAGCATATTATATTTTTGTGACTGTTCGTAGAATGAGAGGAATGGATAATAGCCCGACTGTTCCTCTTGTAGGCCATAACCGATTAGATAAAGTACCTAAAAAGAAATTAATTTTAATTCAGCGTCAGTGTATATACGAGTAATAGCTGTAACATACCTCCTGTAAATGATTCTCGGCAAAGCTATTCGAAGTTGGATCTATAGCACGATCCAGCACTGTTGTTAATATCGACATCATCACATCACATTGTAAAAGATTAGCAATAGAACTATGAGAACATAGAAAAAAGCGGTTGATTCAGTTGAACATTTCTTTATAACAGTCATACTTACACAAATCCATCGGTCAATTTTGGTAATTTTGGTGGTGGACAACAGACAAGCTCATTTTTATTCTTGCGACGTAACCTTTGTGTCTCCTCCGATTTCGACTTCTCCTCCTTGGTATAATGGTAGAAATACATGTTATAATCATCGTATAATTCCTCCTTGAGCTGGTAGACACCTTTCGCATCTGATTTTTGTGGTTTTTTGAAAATAGCAACCGAATCGATCACATCCTCAATAGCCGTATCATTGTATGTGTCGGGTAGAGCACGATTCAACTCCGAATGCGAATATGGTTTAATACAGAGCAACTGTATTATCTCTTTTTTAGTACGATCCTCTTCAGTGATATTCGCCACACCGGGCACATAACGTTCACCAATAATTACAATTAATAATTCCAAAAACTCTTCAATCATAGACAACATATAATCATCATCGACGGCTTGCGCTGTTAAATCCTTTTCATAATCCGCTTGTATCCATTTAATTAAATTAAATTTATTCAATATATGTATGAGATATTGATTGCTTTCTATTAAAGCGGCGCCAATCTGTAAGCCGATAATATCGCGGTCCAACATTTCACTACGGCAACGTACAATACGGTAAAAGTATAATTGGTGTAGAAGAGAGTAGCCGTTACGACGCCACATACCAGCATGTACCTGTAAAACAATAAAAAAAATTTCATTATTTCGGAAAATTCATCAATTTCATATGCATTCACAACTCACCTGTGCAATCATTGTTTGTGTACATAGTATGGGTTCTATAATCTCCTCTGGCGTGCGTTTGTTACCAGCCACGGCATTATCGAAAGTCAGCCCAAATGTGCCCAAGTGCAAGTAGATGCCAGCAAAGAAACGTGATAGCGGCAAATGTATGGAGACCGGGCGTGAGGATACATCATAGATGAAACATTCCGCTACGTGTCCGGCCACTTGACGCTCTTCGCGCATTGTTGCGCTATCCACAATAAAATTATTACTGCAGAGATAACGCATTACCATTTGATAAAGTTTGGTCAGCACCGCAGCATCTGTGGCACACCAATCCAACACCAAAGTAATGGTGGTGGCCAATTTAATGTGCAAATTAAAAGCGCATTCCCATTCCGGTTCATAGTCCATATGCTGGCCAGTTTGTCTCGTAGTCGACTCCATGCCCTGCATAACGTTCAACAGTTTGAGCAATGCTTTGCAGCCTTCCAGAAAACCGTCACGCAATGCATCCGTCCATACATCAGGCTTAAAGCTCAATATGTAACGTAGATCGTAGAGTATGTAAGCGGCGCGTTTAAACGACACATTAACCGTTTTGGTGAATTGCAAGGTTTTATTTTTTATATACGTCTCCACAGCCACATGGTAAAATGTGTGCAGCAATTTGTGAAAAATTCCCTCATTCGCCATTAGATAATGCGCAATGCTTGGCACGGTGAACAATTGCACACTCAGCGATATAATCGAGAATGAATGCTCATGATCGTCGCGTATAAAATCCTGCACCACGGATGCATAATGTTTGGAGAATTCTTGTGCTAATGCCATTTTGTTGTCATACTCCATTAGCATGCCGGAAATGAGCAGACGATGCCAACAGGTGCGTGCTGTCTTCCACAACTTCACATCATATTCGAGTATGTGTCGCACACTATACGGTGCTTTGCGATCCATTATGAGGCTAGCAAATATCTGCCGGAAAACGCAATGTTTAATGAGAAACTCCTGAAACCATGTGAGTAACTGCAAGGCAAATTGTTGACATGCGACAGCGCGTATATTCAACACTGAAACGCGGAGCGATTGTCCAGCACGTGCCGTTTGTAAAGTTGATAACGACAGCATACCTTGCTTCTCGATGGCCTCTTGCAATTGATGACATTCACTAAACGTATCACATTTCACCACAGCACGACCTTCACGATCGATACTCGCTACAATTTCCATAGCATCCTTTTGCCGACATTTGGCGATTTTAGTCAAAGTTTGTATGACCTGATCGAATGTGTGCGATTCATCGTTGTAGAGCACGGTGCAAAAGGACTCCTCCTGTCCATCATCTAAATCGCCATCCAAACATTCGAGACTGGCATTCGGTTCGATTTCAAGGAAATTTACGCAAAATGTAAGAATCGCAGTGAAGGCCAATTCGCAACGCTCTTTGATGGCGTCCGTTATAATTGTACTACCTTTGGGATTCTCTTTGCCACGCTGGAAGTATAGACAATTATTTAGAAAAGTTTTAGAAAATTTTCATGAAGAAGATATAAATATGTACTAAACACGAATAAGAGGAATAATTCGGCTATGCAGTGAGTTAATCATACTAAAAATGTCGCTGAAGCGATTTCCTATCGGGATCCCTCTCCAATTTTTGGTTTTGCGTCCTGATGTTTTTACCAACAAATGGAGGGACCTAGAGTTTAGCCTAAGCCGCCTCAGAACGGCCGATGGATTTTTATGAGGAGCTTTATTTCATGTCAGAAATACACTCAGCTTAGGTAATGGCCTGCCTAACGTGTACAATGAAACATATAAATATATAAAAATATTACATTTTGTAAAATAATAATCGTTTTTAACCAAATGAGTTCTGTGGATTCAAGTATTAACAATTAAATTCGATTTAGGATTTCTTGACCGACATTTGCTAAGCCTGTTCATTCATAACGGTACCTAACCACCCTAGATTAACACGTAAAGGTTAAAAATTGGTATTTTGAATCAAAGAGTGTTTTTTAACGAAACAAATATGTTGCGGTTTATAAAAAAATCTTTTATATCGAAGAAAGGTATTGTATTTGAACCAGAATACGAAAAACATGCTCACTTCACTTTGAAACTTGCTCGCGTTCGGTGAGTGCATCGATATGTTTCGAACAGTTTGGATCGCGAACGATATGTAAGTTATGCGATCTAAAAAATCAACTCGTTCGCGATTTTCGTAACGATGCATCGTTTTGACCTTTTGGCATTAGCATGACGCCTGCTATGTGGTTTAAAATACTTAACTATTTTATAAATGAATATTGAAATCAAATATTAAATTGATGGCGCCGGTGCATCACTTACGAAGTGAAACATCTATGCTCCCAGGCAAGAAGCATAATGTTATGCTGTGTAAGCAATATCTGTTGGGATGCTACCGTAGGGACACCTATTAGAAGCCGAACCTCCTCCTAGACATATCAGGAAGAGAGGACTAGGCTACCGTGACTCCGTACAGCAATACGGACAAAAACCGCTGGAGAGGACGACATACCGACCAGCTTTAAACAGCATTCGTCAAGAGTCCGATAAACACCTTTGTGAATTCTCTTCCCGTGAGTGGTGTTCTCGGAATCCAAACACCATCCATTGCAGAACAAGAACTCAAGCTGTCTCGAAAGACCCGAGTGACACTGGCACAATTAAGATCTGAATATTGTAGTTGACTTAACTCCTATCTATCCAGACTCGACCCTGACACACCCAACGTATGTACTGCATACAATGAATACCCGCACGACACTAACCACCTCTTTTCATGCCCACTCAAACCGACTAATCTAACAGTCCCTCTCCCTCTGGTACGAACGTTTAGATGACCTCGATGACTAAGTATAGACATACCAGACCCTAGGCGGGGTTAGCGAACCTCTGAAACAACATTAAATTTATATTGCAATAATAACATACACACATTTAACACAGCAGACAAAAAACACAGCAGCAAATCGATCACGATCCGATCGATGGGAAGTTCGATAGAAGAATCCGATCACGATCCGCCGTTGCAATGGATCGATAGTTTGAGCGTTCGCCCGCTAACCCATTTCAAATCGATCGCTTGCCTGGGTCGAACACCATCGATCGAAGCAAATCAAAAAGGACACTGCTTCTATTCGCGATTTTGATATGAGGCATACTCAATCGCGATCGAAAAAAACGAGCGATCGAGTTCTTCTTTACTCTGATTTGAACATTTTTAAGCTACATTAGTTCTATGGGTTCAAGGGTTAACAGTAAATTCCATTAAGTTTAAAAAAAAAAAAATTTAGTAAAGAGTGTTATGGTTTGGGTGGAACCAAAATTTTATTTAAAAAAATATATTTAACTAAATAAGCGCTTATGTATGTAAAGTTGGCTGAATGAACCGATTTTAAGCAAGCTTTTTGGTAGTATATTCCTAAAAATTTTAGCTATAATTGCACTTTAAACTTGAAAAATCTTCAATTATAAGCAAGGACATTATATTCAGTAGTAGTAATTCCACTCACCAAATGCTCCTCACAGTAGTGATCCTTCTTCCATGCCTCCTCATCGCCACAATCACAACAACCGCCACCGCCTGATGTGGACATCTTATACTTGTGATAGCGATGTGCAGATTGTTTAAAACAATTCACACACAACACACAAGTGGGATCCATGCCACACTCACGACAACTATATGTGGGTTCACCATTCTTGAAGACCTTGCCACACACTGTGGCCGTATTACCCTCCTGCTGCAATTTATCTAGCACAATTTTGGGATTATCACCGAGCACGAATTCCATAAGAACATTTATGATGTGCTCCTTGGCGCCAGCCTCGTTGAAAGTGCATTTTACTACAATTCCGTTTGTTTATTTTTTGTTTTTGTTTTCGGATTTTTTTTATCCAAAGCAAGTGAAAGTAGTGATGAAACGCATCGTGAATGAAAACATAAGAAGAGAGAAGAAATATATGAAATGAGTAGAAATAGACTTATAGTAGGTATGCGAGTACAACAATAAAAGATTTAAATGATAATGAAAATTAATATTGATTTGCAGTTGTTGTTGTTGGTTCTTGCATAACAATAGCATAACAACCTATGAAATGGCAATGAATATTAGTAGCGTCGCCATAACTGTTTTCTCTTCTTCATCTTTTAAACACAATGATGGTGTTGTTAAAGTCTATGAGATGGTCAGTAGCCTTTTAAACAAAAATTTTGAATTATTGATTTATGTATGTTATGTCTGTGTGTGTGAATGTGTGAATGTGTATGTATTTTGTGATTAATTAGATTAGTTTTTCTTTGTTGTTGTTGCTGTTGTTGTTCATATGAATCAACATAAGGATTTTTTTTTGGGAAAAGTAGTGTTGGCAAAAAAACTTACAGGCGCCACGAGGCCGCGAGCCATCAAGCCTAGTACTTTGATAGTTTCTAAATGCAGAAAGTACATCTGCCCCTTGGGGAACCAAAAACACATAATAATTAACGTAAAAATAAAATTACAAAAATAAATTAATAAACGATATTCAAGCAATTAATTATGTGGTTATTAACGCATAAAACGAAGTTCACATTTTAAGCACAAAACATGAGGTATTCGTTAGCGATTATGAATTTTATGTACGTGTGTTAGTCCAACATATCATTCAAACAAGATAATTAAAATTGTTTCCTTTTGAAGCAGTTTTAATTAATTAAGTGTATTGAAAATGGATGTTATTTACGGAGACATATCCAGAAAGTAATATAATATATTTATGTATGAAAGTAGGAATGGAAAATGGATCAAATTTGGTTGTTGAATCGTTACAAATGATAAATTTAATTTAAAAATCAAATTAATATAATAAATTCTAGTCAATTATATAAATTTACAAGTTTTATACAGATACATATGTAGATGAATGAAAGTAGAAACAAATAAGGACATGTAACAGATCAATGGAAAAGTCCCCGGCCTACCATAGTAAAACACTTTTTTCAACGTAGTTCCCTTCAAGGGTGATACAGCGTCCCTCCGACTTTTCGATACTATTTTTGTAGTACGATTTGTTCTTTGCTTCAAAATAGACCTCAGTTTCGGCGATCACCTCTTTATTCGACGAAAATTTATTCCCAACGAGCATGATTTTAAGTTCTGAGCACAGGAAATTGTCGCTGGGGGCTAGATCTGGAGAATACGGTGCTTGCGGAGGTAATTCGTAGCCCAATTCAAGGATGTTTGCCATCGATCTCACTGACCTGTGACACGGTGCAGCACTTTCTTTTTCTTCAAATGCGTCCGTTTTTCGACGATTTCGTCCTTCAAACGGTACAGAGCTTTCTCATACCCAAATATTCGTGAATGATATGATGTAAACGTTCAGTTGATATATTTAGAGTGTCTACTATTTCATTCATTTTCAAATTACGGTCATTCAAAATTATTTTGTGGATTTTTTTTGATGATTTCATCGGTAACAACCTCTTTTGGGCGTCCACTGCGTTCACTGTCTTCGGTGCTCATGTCGTCACGCCTTAATTTAGCATACCAACCCTTTATGGTTGATTCTCCTGGGGCAGTGTCCGGAAACTTGTCATCAAGTCAAGTTTATTCTTCAACTATATCTTTGCATTCAAAAAGCAATATTTTATCAACACGCGAAATTCCTTTTTATCCTATTTCTTCACAATAACAAAAGTTACTTCACTCAAAATGCCTAATTCACAAACTAATGATCAAATTTATACACGCGTCTTCTAAAGGTTAGGGCTAACTAAAAATTCCAATTAATTTAATTCTAGTAGCACATCTATGTGTCTGGTAGGGGACTTTCCAATTGACCTGTTACATATGTAAAAAGATTACAAGGTTAGGATAATAAATAATGTAGATTGCATTAAAAAGTGATTTTTAACAAAAATTTCTATTATCAACATCAATGCCCGTTAAGTAGCTTAAGTAAAGAGTTCGATACCGAATCGTCCGCTTAAATTCTTTTTGTAAGAGTTCACCTCAAAACCATGGAGGTCAATATGTTGTTGTTGTTGTATGGATCAACTTATCTCAAAAATGCTTAAATCAAGCGTTATCACAGAAGTTATCTAATGGTCATAGGTAAAGGGTTTGCATGAAACAAAAAGTAAAGGTTATTAGATGTGTTGATTTAGAGCACACTTGAAACATGTTGTATGTGGAATATATGTATGTACGTAAGTGCTTTCACGGGGTAACATAAACCATCTTGCTTTTAATAGTATTTTTGGATTGTAAGTTGTACTTTCCTAAAGTAAAACTAGTACCTTCTGAAGGCAAGTCCATCGGAAATACTGAAAATATCCACATCTATACTGATGGATCAAAATGCAAGAGAGATACAGGAGCAGGGTTCTTCCGTGACAACCGCAATAATCAATGTAGTTTCAAACTCATTGTCTACAACTTTGTCTTCAATGAAGAAATTATGGGCATTACTGAAGGCGCCACATGGGCAGCTAGAGAAATCTATCAGATTTCTGGTAGACAGCCAATCAATCGGAAATTAAGCCAAGTAAATGTGTCAACACAAAGTATAAATGCGTAAGAATATCACTCGATTGAGCTGGCTCGCGCTGGCGAGGTTAACACCATCGACGGCCTCAAACTTCCAGTGCGTTCAAATATTGTATAAAGCAGTGGATCATAGAGGAAATCTTAATGTCCTGGAGCAATTCCAACGTAGGGTGTACCGCTGTTGTTTTTGTTGTTGTAGCGGCTAGCTAACCCCGCCTGATTTTATTCCGAGAACACCATTTACGGGAAGAGAGTTCATAAAGGCGTTAACAGACTGTCGGTGAATGGTGTTTAAATCTTGTCGGTATGCCGTCCCGGCCAGCGGTTCTTGTCGGTATTGCTGTACTTACATCCAAATCGGAGCTGCATTGCAGACGTATGTGGAGTGAATGGATGGAGGCTGTCAAATGTGACTCCCAGTAACTTAAGGTTATTTATAGTCGAGTTTTAACGTCAGCGACTTTCACATTGAGTTCGAGTCGGTACTCCTTCGTCCATCTGGTGAAGAGGGTGACAGAGGACTTCCTGGTTGCAGTTGTAGATGCAGTGCAGTGAAGAAGTGGGAAAGGTCGACGAGATAGCAGTTTACATTCACGCTCTGGTGGTGGAGGAAGCCTCGATATATAAAAATTAAACAGCATCAGGGAGAGGACACCACCCTGAGGATATACCACAATTTTACTGTCCAAATGACACGTCAAATCTACGGTTCTCAAAGCTCCAACCTTTTGAAGATGGGTTTGAATTGATTAAAAAAAAACTAAGCAACGCATAACATATAATCGAACGAGATGTTCGCAAAATTCTAATTGGGATAAGCAGGTGAATACAATAAACCTACTCAATGGCCGACCACGGTGAAGACATTAACCTCCCTAAGTAAAATCGTTTGATTTGAGAATTTATTTGCTCTGTATTTTCATCTTAATCACTGTATTTTGTGAAGTAAAAGATAATTTTCCATCGAATGTGTATCTATACATATATATTTTATATAATTGAAGCGGTTTTCGACCGAGC
Source organism: Neoceratitis asiatica (assembly GCA_030068015.2). Lineage (NCBI taxonomy): Eukaryota > Metazoa > Arthropoda > Insecta > Diptera > Tephritidae > Neoceratitis > Neoceratitis asiatica. The sequence continues at coordinate 34,063,783 of CM061525.1, read as the reverse complement.
TCCTCTTTGGATATTTTACCAAGAAATGAAGACATCTATTTTTAAAGCCGCCTCCGAGCTGTTGATTGATTTTTATAAGAAGTTTTTTATATCTGAGAAACTTGAATTTATTTACGGAGTAAATTCTAATAATATCAATGTTGATATCGAATTCGAGAAAATATCACAATTGGGAAATCAGTGAAACAAAATCTAGTTGTTAGGGAATTTCGAAATGTTAAAACTATATTGTATTGGGGAGACTTATTACACGAATTCGAAACGGACCCAACCAAAATAGCTACGGGAAAGCCCAATATCATTATAAGTATACGGATTAAAACTGCGGACTTTAACCTCAAGTCACTGGCCTACATCAAGGTTTGATACATTATATAAGAGGAAACTAACATTTATATTCTTTTATCAAGATAATAGAGTTAGATGAAAACTAGTTGGTAACCGATTACGTGAAATGAAGGAAATTTGCAGACTCTTCCCACAGTCATCATCACATTATGATTTATCACAAGCCAAATTCAACTCTAGCGGAAATTATGGACAGTGATGGGGGTGAACAGTGGTTAATAGTAAATAGCCGAATAAATAATGAAATAATGAAATAGTGTGTATGATGAGAATAACTTATTTCAGGATAAAAAGCAATGCTGATGATGCACATCTTTTACTCAACAATTGTTAAAACTTACAATCACACAAAATACAATAAAGAATATTTTTTGAAATGTTTATCCGTTTGTATGTATGTATGTATGTGAGTAATTAAATATTTTATGGAAAGCACTTTTACAATGAACTGTGAAAAAATATTTAGCAAATTTGTTTTCACTTACAGCTTGGTCTAGTAGCGTCTGAAAGAAAGGGAAAGGAAAAAGTGTTAAATATAACGCTTAATAAAGTAATTATGATATGTAATAAAAAAAATAAAAGTGTCATACGGGGACTGAGTAAATACAATAAACAGTAGCAAAGCAATTTGAAAAGAATTTCATTTAATAAGGTGTTCAACTAAAGGCAGTAAAACGCAATTTCATAAATGATATAATAAAGAGTAGCATTTTCAGCTATTAAAACGTTCGTTGCAACAAACAAGTTATTCTGCAACTGACATAAGCACCTATGTATGTACATACATACTCGTTCATACACACACGATTTTTCGATGACAACTCAGTGCAATTGTCAAGTGACTAACAACAGTGAATAACTAAATTGCTAATGACGTAATTAGAAAATATATATTAATATTTTAACATATGTATAAATAACCGGTACGATAATAGCATGAGTTTGTAATTTTGTTCAACGGCTTATTTTAAACAACTTTTTTTCTTTTGCAATAATATTGTATCAATGTATATTTCTGCGAAGGGTAAAAAAAGTTTGGCTTTAGCGAATTTAACCAAGTACGTATACAGTATATTTATGCTGATGCGATACAATTCTGCAAACGTTTTTAAATTTACGCAGATAACGAAATTAAAATTTCTTTCAAAATCTTTGAAACATTGTGAAAATATTTAATTGGTTTTTTTATCAATAATTAAATTATTTTCTAATTAACTATTTTTTACTATAATATTCACATATGTAAGATGATTTTGGTAGACGAAGCAATTTAGACGAAGGTATTTAGAAAAGTACTATTTTACCCCCTGTGGATTAGGGGTTCAAGAATTTACCCGCGGTAAGGCATGCCTGTCGCAAGAGGCGACTAAAATCCAATAGTTGCCGCGACAGTCGGATCTTTATACCGGAACGATCCGGATTTTTATCCACCCAGAGGCTGTCACTCCCGCAATATTCCCCCAAACCCCATTTGGAGAATTTTCTGCGGTTACAACAACAACAAGGTATTTTGAAAAAAATTCGGAGCAATAATAGCCACGTATCACACATTTTGATGCTAAAATTTTGCTCGTATGTGATAAACTTCGAATTTTTTTTTGCGGTAAATCAAAGAAATAATTTTAAAGGAATATGGGATACAGAAGCATCATAATTGTAGCCTTTACACCAGAAGCTCGTGATTTATCAATATAAATTATATTAAATTTTTACTTCTCCTTATAACTGATCATTTGTGGGTGTCGGTTTGATTTTAAAATTATTAAATGTACATATATTTATATACATATACATGTATTTTGTACGTCACATTAGCCAATTCGTTTTAAATTCCAAATAGGCCAACATCTAAACATATATCCGCCCCCTCGGCAGGGAATTTCTATATTTCCGTGTGTATTTTTTCACAATACCTTCGCACAAAAAGAGATGAGCCATTCAAAAGCGACTTAAAATTAATTTACAGGTAAAACCGCAAAAGCCATAACAGAAATCGTAGAAGAGAAGGTTAGCCGAATATCACTTGAGTGATTATCAAGCGTCATTTGTAGGTGTACACATGTATAAATACACATTTTAGTGTTGTATATATGTATGAACATATGTGCATAAGCATATATATATATATATATATATATATATATATATATATATATTAATGAATTGTAGTAAAGTGAAAAAACAAAGCATTTCACAGCTCTCATTTTTTCTTCTTGTTTGTTTTGTTATTTTTCGAATCATCTCTCAACACTTTTTGGGGCGAATAACATTAAAAAGTGAATGACAAGAAAAAAAAAAATAATAATAATAATAATAATATAGTATATAAAATATAAAGCCCAATATGGGTTAAATACATTGCGAAACTTTTTTCATGAACAGAGGAAACTAAAAGTATACATATGTACGTGAAAACAAACAAAATTATATATATGTACATGCTACTATATATAAAAGTATAAAAGTTATACATACATACATATCCACTTATATACACTAAACTAATTTATTTCAAATTAATTTAAACATTTAATTTTATTGATTTCGTTGGCTGTGTTGCATATCTAATATACATATGTATGTATATATTGTGCATATATATATATAAAAAATATATATGTATGTATGGTACATATATTTTGTTTATTTTACAGGTGCAGCATCACAGCGCATTAGTTAATAAAAAATAAAATATAAAATAAAACTGAAATACATTTAACTATAACGTTTATAAAAATATCCGTATGTATGTACATATGTAGTTATTTTCATCTTTTTTATGTTATTTCTATAAACGGTTTGATGGAAAACCACACGACAAATCCTTCACTATAGTACTTGTATATGTTAAGTTGCAAAACCGTGCATAGCAGCAACAAATTCACAGCATAATTGTCTCTTCAGAAATATTTTTGTGAAAACTACTTTCTAATTTGCACAAAGCATAAGTGAAAGGACAAAATCAACTAAATTGCAATTTAAAAATATAATAAATAATATTTGCTGTGGCTCTTATTAATGCCTAATTTAAAAATTTGTATACTTTCGAGATATAAATTAAATTATATTTTAAATTTTAAGTTATACAAAATTTAAAAAAAGATGGATCACAGTTACATGACAACTATACCAATTCCTTTAATAAATCCAAGAGTGATTAAAGATTTTTTTTTTATTCAACACAATGTACGGAAAAATTTAATTCCCATAATTTATACCAAATACACAGATTTAATTGTTAAAGCAACTTGGGTTTTTTTTCAATTATCTCACGCTAGTCAGTCACCTGTTTATATCGTACATAACTCGCATGAATACATTACATTGCTTGTTTTGCTTTAAATAAGCCGTTGTCAGTTCAATAATTTGTTTCATTGATACAAAACTCGTATAGATGTACATATATATGAATATATTGGTTTTCACTAACTTTTCTGATTTTTTATTAACTTTTCAATTTATGAGATAACAAATAACAACTGATACCATTACGAAATATGTTACATTTATTAGGAAAAAATTTTAATAAACAATTGAACAATTTTTCAAAAGTATTTCGCAGCCCCTGCCGGTGGCGAATGGACTAAAAAAAACAAAGATTTATACATCATTATGTTGTTCTAGGCAGGTCACGAACTCATGGCACTCACGTACGTGGCACGCATTGCTACCCCATCGTATACTACCACCGTGGAATTACAAACACAAATTTAAAAATCAGTGAGTGTAGGTTTTGTATGCTTATGAACAATGAAACAATTAAACCACAAAGCCGGTAGCAATTGTTGACACTGAAACAGCGTAGAAAAATAGATATAATAAAAATCAGACAGCTTTCATATGTGTGTACACGTGTATATATACATATGTATGAATGTATATGCCAATAGCAATTCATGTGTACAAGTATTAACATATTAGCATAAACATAAACGTGTGTACATATAAATATGTACATACATATAGAACTTAACCAAATAACAGTGTATGTTATCATATCAGGTTGCCATGGCCAATGCTAAATGTGCCAACAAGCCTACAAATAACCACAACCATCAACCCAACTACCGCCATTGACAAAGGGCAGCAACACACGACGACAAATGCACCAAACTAATATGTGGTCTGCGTGCAACTGTAATTAATATCTATTGTACCGTTAATAATTGTCTGAGAGTACATATCATATAATAATATGTAAAAGTATATTTGAATATAGTTACTATTTACATACATAAAAAATATCTTGTAAATATCTAATGGTTATTATTAACTATTTGCTTACCTTGCTCTGCTTCATAATGGTAATGAAAATATTTCCTTGATTGCTTTTGAAAGAAATCAGTGAAGTCTTGTTTTTGTATAGTACCCGCTTGATATTTGAGGCGCCAATCTTTTAGTGGCGCATCGGCAGTGTGTGTTGGCGGTGCAACCACATCTTCTAAATCGAAACGCTCCATAGCGTTGTGAACGTTGCAGATAGAACTCCACCTACGCCGACAATCTTGGCTGGATTTTCGTCGTATACCTACACCTACAAAGATGTCCACTTGTTTATGCCGTTGTGAGTTGTTTTTTGCTTATGTGTTACTTGTTTTCGTTGTATTTATTGCTGTTTGCAAATTTATTCTGTATTTTTTTTTTCTTTTTCTTTTATTATTATATCTCGTTGTAGTACTTGTGAGAACTGAAGTTTATTTTGCATATTATGACATACGCGTATGCAATGGTCAATGCCGTAGGGGGTTGTTGTGTTGAATTCGTTTCTTACTTCCAAAATCTATTAACTTCTTTGCTCAGATTACTATTTTTTACAATATTTTTGTTTATATTTTGTATATTATATGTTTTACTTCTTTGTTTTTATGTGTAATGAGTTATTGTATTAGCCCATATGAATATTTTGATGCTCAAAGAATTAATTTATTTAACAGGAAATAAAACGATGACGCTACTCAACGTGATACGAAGCTTTTATAGATATACATATGTACCTCCTTTGTTTATTCTTTGAGATTCTTGCGTATAATAAATGTATGTGTTCACTTTATTTCTTTTGCTCTCTTATTTCCGTTTATTTTTATGATGCTGAATGTTGTGTTTTCGAATATCGGTATCTGAAAGAAAGAAAATTTATTAATATGTATATAAAAATTTTCGCATAATTTCATGAATGCAAGCCATAAGGCAATAGACTACAAAAAATGGCTTGGAACATTTTGAGACTTATTTTTTTATCTCATTAAGAACCCTTTTGTAACTATAGATATATTCCTCAAAACCATATTATACCAGAGCAAGCTTATCTATTACTATAGCTGAAATCAACTTTCCAAATACGCTCCAAATACAAAAATTAATATTCTGCCATGAAATTTAAAAGTAAATAGCGTTAAGTGTGGGTGCGGTCCTCAAGTACAGAAAAATGTGTATTTTAAAAGATTGATATTAAAAGTAGATTTTGTGCTTTTAGTTCATTCCTGAGCTACATATATACATAAATAGATAAAATACTATAATATTCGATAAAATTATAGCTTACTATTGTTCCACACCGTACTTGACCGATAATTTTACTTTAGTAGTCTTATCTCTAACATATACAAAACAATGGTAGCGATGGGGAGCGTTATACAAAATATAACTTTACTTCACATTTACTCTCTTTTATAGTATTATATTGGCTATATATAAATTCACGTATGGCTTTTTGCTAAAAATCCACGAAATAAAAAATAAACATGCACTTATTTAGGGAGCAGTATCAGTAGATGTGAGTCGTTGTGAGTATTAAGCCTTACTTTAAATTAAGGAATTTGCGGCAAAAACTTGTTAACAGAATAAAAGAAAATAGTAAGCTTTTACGTTGTATAAATATATTGTGTATACAAATTTTTCTCCGCACTGAATACAAAGCTGCTACACCACTATCTGCTAATTTTACATACATTACTGTTGCCAAAGATGACGTTTCTTACTAAACACTCCTACGCTTTTCCAATTATTCTTGCACACAAAACTCCATTGTTTATAAATAACCATTAAATCCAGCTACATACATATATGTATGTTTGTAAGCACATATGATTTCTGCAATGCATAATTTTCATACACGTCATTGGTGATATTAATTTTATGCGTTTTGCAAAAATACATTGAACAAACAAAATACGGCTTTAACTTGTTTTTGGTAATATATTCACTTTATATACACATAAAATCAAGTTGATGCTCCTCACTGCTCCCTCTTGAACTGACGTAAAATACTTTACATTGCAAGATATTTTTCTTCTTGTTTTCTACTATATAAATATGTATATGTATCTTCACATTATATTTTACTTTGTTGGCTTTGCTTTTATTGTTGTAATATTTCCGTTTATTTACTTATTATTAATGCTATTATTAACATAAAATTTTATTATAAAGTATTGCATACTTCCACGATAAGTTTATTGCAGATTTTTCCACTTTCATGTAATCACACTACAAATTTTAATTTCTTTTTCGATTCGAAATTCATTCTCGTCCTCTACCTGTCATCCTACTTCTTTTGATTGTTTTTTATTTTTTTCCTCTTTGAATTTTGTGCGGATTTTCTTTCGTTGCCTCTCACTCTAACTTACAACAACGAATGCACTCTCATTAATTTTTATCTTCAGCAGCAGCTTTTGTTATTGTTTTCTTTATTTATTTTACGAAGACACAAAGCAATTGGCATTTGCAAAAGCAAACAAAAATTGCATAACGTGGATAGAAATGTAATTTTTTATGATATTTAACAATAATGAAACTGAATTTTTAACAAGAATATGTAAAACAGCTACGTGAATATTTTACCTGTCAGTTTCACACGTGAAGTGAATGTTAACTGAACAGCTGTCAGATATGCAAGTGTTGATAGAGCCAATTTTTCCAAACTTGTATTCTGTATACACAATTCATAAGTGCGAAAGAGATAGTAATACTATCATAATGAATGGTTGCATTATGGAAAAGAAGCTGCCGTCAGAGAAAAATTTTTGAATTAGTTTTAAAATAATTTATGAAATAGTCTGGTATTACTAATATTGAGCTTTTGAAATGCACAGTGGTTTCTGAGTGGCAAAAAAAAAAAAAAAGAAAAAACGATTTTGAAATGAAAATAAATAATTTTGCGTAACGGTAATGTACATACGTTTAAATAAAGAAAATGGAGAGAATGTATACGTGAAAAAATTTCTGAAGGTATAATATAAGCAGCGAGCATAAAACCAACACATCTAAATGGAGTTTTTCCATCGTTGTTCATAGAAATGTCAGGTTTTAGTGCTGCAGGGCATACCTCTGTAATACATTTTGGTTTCCCCGCTTTTTCCGAATTAATACAATCTATGAGTTATAGAAATGTCTAGAAAGCTACACAAGAGTTCATTTGCCGCAAAACTCTCAACTGTTTATAATCTCTCTAATAACGAGCAGATTTAATCATTTTCACATGGTTTTTTTTTTTTGGTCGGTCAGTATTTTTTCCTATGAGGTTGGCATACTCACGGGTGATCCATTTCGAGATTCCCTACTTTTTTAAAGAAAACCACACAGAAAATTAAAATTTAAAGCTTATTACATCATTCGAAAGAACATTCTTTGACATTTATTTGTTGAAGATTATCTCTTTCAAATGTTGTCCGCGGCTACGTCTCAGATGGTCCTTCCAGGGAGTCCAATCTTCGATTAAATATTCAAGCATTTCGACTGGTAATTGGCGAATGACACGCGTGATGTTTTGCTCCAAGGCTTGAATCGAAGCTGGATTGTTCGCAAGACTTTAAACTTTACATATGTGTCCCCATAGGAAAGTCACCGGCATCATTTTTGAAGAAATATGAACTGATTATTCCACCGGTCCACAAACCACAAACCACACCAACCAATGGCAGCTCTTGAATCTGTTCATGTTGCTCTTCGCCCCAAATGCGGCAATTTTGCTTGTTTACATACCCATTGAGCCAGAAATGGGCCTCATTCCTGAACAAATTTTGGCTTGGAAACGTCGGATCTTCTTGGAACTTTTCAAGAGCCCATAGAGCGAAGCGATGTCGCTTGGGAAGCTCGAGCGGCTTCAGTTCTTGAACAAGCTGTATTTTGCACGCTTTCAATTTAAGATCTCGACGTAAAATGCGCCAAGTCGTTCAATGCGTCATTCTGAGTTGCTGCGAACGGCGCCGAATCGACTCTCCACGGTCTTCGTAGCGAAGCGCGTGAAACACATTCTTTAGAGAACGTGAATTTTCGTAATAAAGTTAAATGATTTGTAAACGTTGTTCAGGCGTAATTCTTATCATGATGAAATGCCAAACAAAACTGAACAACAATAACATGACAGCTTGACACGACTCACGCGTGATCTGTCAAAAAAGGCTATTGAAATATGTACCTCTACTTGGATCACCCATTATATTGGTTAGCATTGCGTACTACAATTCGGAAGGTCTGGGTTCGAGTCCAGGTTGGACCAACATCCTAAATTAAAGAAAATGAATATGATATGATATGAACTAAAAGCTCCTCATCAAAGTCCATAGGCCATTCAAAACGCAAAACCACAAATTTGAGGAGGTACTCCGCCGAAAATTGCTACAGCGGTTACAAAGCGCCAAATATATATTTATATCTGTATCACGTTTCTTTTTTGCCTTCATAGCTCTACTGTACTTTCAGTGTGAGAATTAGAATCGAACGAAAAAACTGTTTATCTTGGAATCCTAAAATTTTGCACCACTGTATATCAAGCTTTGGCCAAAGCTTTGGAAATTGTTCATTGTTGTCAAGCCAACAGAATGTAAACAAAGGATATCACGAATGTTGTTTTTGTTTTGATGTGAGTGATTCGTGTCCTTTGTTCATAATTAGATGCAAAACATTCTTCTATAATAGTATAATAATAAAAATTACAATTTTATTGTAGAAAAATAATTTCATTTTCACATAAAAAGAGAGTAATACTCAGTTTAAGATTCTAACTTACAAAAAAAAAAATAACGAAATCAACCGAAAGTGCTTCTTATCAGCCAGCGATAGCCCTTCGAATAAGTTAACTTTTCACAACATCCAATCGATTTTTCTATTATGCAGGATCGTATAAAAATCGATTTGATATAAAAATTGAATTAAAAGTGATTTACTGCAGATGATAAATAGTAGTTGAAAATAACTGTACACAGCCAATATTAAAAATTACTGTGCATATAAAATAAAAAGCAAAAATTTAACTTATTTCATTGCATATAATTAATAATGGCCACCGATTTGAGAACTACCAATATAAGCGCTACAACAACATCAACAACAACCGCTAATGCAGTCACCAATACTAATGCGAATTTAATGAGTAATTCAAAAACACTTATGGAAACACAAGCCCCACATCCTAGTCAAGCTAAAAAGCTAAACACAGAAGGAGGTCCTTGCGTTGGCAGCACAGCAAATGCCGGTGGAGTATCAACACAAAATGACAAATCGGAAAAACTCAACGCACATATTGATTTTAATGTTCATGGTGATAGTATCGCTTTACTTGCCGGTGATGATTCGGATTATACGCCACCCCCGTCACCAATGTCCGCTAAAGGTTATGGTCAACCAATGGAACCACAAAAGCCGCGTTGGTTATCCTCTTTACACAGTGTTATCTTCATAATAACATGTGCTCTAGCAGTTTTCATCGTTTTTCGTAATGTTCTAACTTGGTGAGTGTCAAGCACCTAGTTAAATGGGAAAGAGTTATCAATTTTCGCTTATTTCTTTAAGTTTTGAGTTTTTTTCAAACAATTATTTAGCACTGATTTCATAAATTATGCCATTAAACTCCTTATACACTAGGAGGATTACAGCTTTTTCGTATGTACTTGCTCTTTGTTTTTAGTCATAACCCTTCCAACATACATAAGTCTTAAGCAAAGAAAGTCCTTAAATTTACACAGTCAATCAAAGCTTTGAATATCCTGTTAACATTCCAATAGGTTTAAGTATGTTTGGTAAATGTCTTTCTGAAATTTGCCAGTGGTATTAGGTATTCTTATCGCAGAGGAAAAAGCCGGAGCGAATCTTATTAATACGAGTCGTAGATAAGGGGCCACTCTAAAGGACCGCAAAAGAGACCTTTTTTGAGATTTTTTTCGGGAAAACTGTTAAATAAGTCTGGTTTTTGAAAAAAAAAGCATTTAATATACAAATAATTAACTGCTTATAACTTTTTTAAGAATAATTAATTTATAAATGGCGGCTATACAGCGTTCTCCCTAGGATGTCTACATTTTTTCGGGAACCACGGCCGGACACACAGCTCCTGTAATTTTTTTATTTTAATAAGTTGTTGAACGGTTTTCGCTTGCAAATAGCAATAGCTACAGAAGTACGTAGGATTTTTTCAATATATGTATGCATTTTTGACAAAATGGCGGGTCTGTAAGGAAAAAGTAACATTTTGGCCTAAAAAATTGTTAGAAATTTTTTAATAAGAAAAAAACTATGCAAGATAAAAAGAAGCTACGTACTTCTGTAGATAATGTATTTCCGAAGATGTTGTCAAAATTTCAAGTGAATCGGTTGTAAATTGTTTGAGTTATGTTTCCGGATAACTTAAAAAAAGGAGTTTTGAGATAAACGAGTTTAAAGTATTGAGTATGTCTTATTGACTGAAACAGACGCCTCAACTACAGAACGAAAATGGGACATTTAGAAATTTTTTATATTTCATATTCTTTCGGGATAACATTTTTGAGACCATAATGTATCATTTGAAAGAAAAAATTCATTTGCCGAAATTTTTTTTTGGCTGAAATTATGGCATATGAAGCGAGTTTTAATAAAAGCCCCTGACTAGATCCAGTTCTAAACAGGCTATCATTAGTCTACTTCGTGGGGTCGTCAATCTTTATCACAACAGCTAAATGCCTACGTAGGCTTCAATAAAGGAAAAATATATATTAACTTAATTTGTGAGAGGTCCGAAACGACACGTACATCAACTAAGCCCAAAAATGTGCTATTTTTTAAGTTAAGTTCTCTGTTTTGGAGAGTTTGCTGTTACTAACAATGGCACAGGTAATTGCCATACTGATTTATACGAATAGTGATAACCACTAGACAAACAGCCCTGTCCCAATGCGACTTATCTTATATAGAATCAGCGCTTTGAATGCAGTCAAAATTGGTACTTTTCGTCCAAAGCGGCAAACGTAGTTACAATGTCTATTGTCAAAAGCGCAGAAAAATAGAAAATAGATCTTCCCTCTGCGGGTTGAGGGTTTAATAATTTACTTGCGGTAAGGCATGCCTGTCGTAAGAGGCTATTAAAATCCAGTAGTTCCTGCGGTAGTCGAGCCTTTGTATCGAAAAGACCCAGATTTTTATCCTGCCAAGGACTGCCACTCCAGTAATATTCACCGAAGCCCAATTCGGGGAATTTCTCTCCGGTTACAACAACAGAACATAGATCAATTAGAAACTTTGCAGTTTTTCACAAGCTTAAGCCAAAGCTAAATTTGATCTATTTTCATACGTTCTAGCATGGCTCTATTCTCTTTCGACGGTTCTCACAGCAAATCAAGTAAAGCCAGCCAACATTAAGCCAGGTTCTCAATGCACACTATCATGCGGAGGATTACGAATTTGATTCCTGGCCAGAACTACCTGCAAAATTATATAATTTTTTTTTCTAGTCGCGGTTGTTCCTCGGCAAGGATTGTCAACCCATCCGACTGTATTTCTGACATGAAATAAAAACTCATAAAAATCCATCAGCCGTTCCGAGGTAGCTTAGAATAAACTGTAGGCCCACATACATACATATATGCACTCTCATATAGCCAAATGCATACATACAAGTGCACATACTCTGATATTGCGGACAAGAAAATCAAATGAAAGGGGTGAAAATTTTCCCATTTCCCTTCATTACTCAATGAAATGCTAATGACCGTTTTGCGCTTTGCCCAAGTAAAGGCCACTCACACCTGTATATACATATTTACTCATTTACATTAAAAATATAAAAGTAAAACGCCTATCTACTAATGAACAAGCAAAAAAGTAGTATAAATTGTAGTATGTAAACGAATATAAATGTTTTTTTTTTCAGTATTCATATATTGGCACACAAATACACTGAAGATTCAAGTTTTGAAATTACTTTCTTTTCTACGTTTTCTCTACCATTTCTCTCTGTTGCACTTTGTTATTTACAAACTGTGGAGTATATAAATGTTCTAGTACTATGTACTTCTATTGAGTATATTAATTTGTATTTTTTCCACCAAAGCCCTGAAAAAAATTTGTCAACCATATAGTCCATTTAAATAGCTATTAGATTACTCCTCTGTAGGGCGACGTTGGACCAACTTACGTCTCGCTACCAACTTCTTGTTAGTCGATGATTCACTACACGAAGTTGTAAGTGAGCATTAAGAACCGCTGGTATATTCCATTGCAAAGAGAGTAAATATGCGAATCGATATATTTATAAAGGGTAATCCATTTCGAGGTTCCCTACTTTTTAATGAAAAAAACACAGAAAATTCAAATTTAATGGGGAATGTTTATTATCATTCGAAAAAAACATTTTTTGGCATTTATTTTTTGAAGATTATCTCTTTCAAATGTTGGCCGCGGTTACATCTAAGATGAATCATTCGAGCATTTCGACTGGTAACTGGCGAATGGCATGCGTGTTCTTTTGCTCCAAGACCTGAATCGAAGCGGGATTGTCCATTGATTGATGCCACGTGTGGGAAGTGGGGCCATCTTGTTAAAACCAAATGTCGCGGCTTCAATTCCAGGCATCAAATAGTCGGTTATCATGACGCTATAACGGTGGCCATTGACGGATACCTTCTCATCGGCATCATTTTTGAAAAAATATGGACCGATGATTCCACCGGCCAACAAACAACACCAAACCGTTGTTTTTTCTGGACGAAATGGCAGCTCTTCAATCTCTTCAGGTTCCTCTTCGTCCCAAATGCGGCAATTTTGCAATTTTGCTTGTTTACATACCCATTGAGCCAGAAATGGGTCTCATCGCTGAACAAAATTTGGCTCGAAAACGTCGGATCTTCTTGGAACTTTTCGCCCATAGAGCGAAGCGATATCCCTTGGGAAGGTCGAGCAGATTCAGTTTCTACACAAGCTATATTTTGTTCGCTTTCAATTTAAGATCTCGACGTAAATTGCGCCATGTCGTTCCATACGTCAGTCCGAGTTACAGCGAACGGCGTCGAATCGACTCTCCACGGCCTTCGTGTACACTCTCAGCTACGGCCGTTATATTTTTTTCACTGCGTGCTGGACATGGTTTATTCGGTCGAATATTATCCAATAATAAATGCGGGGTCAAAAGATGGGTTATGCTGTAGCGAATAGTACGCTCAGTAGGCCGATTATGTTGACCATAAGTTGAGCGAAGCGCGCGAAACACATTCTTTGGAGAACGTGAATTTTCTTAATAAAGTTGAATGATTTGTAAACGTTGTTCAGGCGTAAGTAAGTCTTTCTATGATAAAATGCCAAACAATACTGAACAGAAATAACATGGCAGCTTGACACGACTCACGCGTGATCTGTCAAAAAGAGGTTATTGAAAAAATATCTATTTGGATAAACCTATGTTTTACTAGCTTTTTACTAAAGCATGCCGTATTTGAAATTAAAAAGTATGTTCGAAGGTAATATTTCATAGATACTCAATAATGTAATCCCCGGTATGTACTCCGAGTACCCGAAGTTTATGCAGAGGTGGACTATATATTTTTTATGGATTGTGGTTAGTTTTGGAGTAATCTATAGGTTTGGAGTAATCTATAGGCCGCGTGGAGTACGAGTATATGTATATTTCGCGTTGTCCACAGGGTATAGTACGTAACAAACACATAAAAACCCACGCTTGACCGATGACGACAGCTAATATTGTTTACAAAATTAAAAATTTCTTGCCCTCTACCAATTAATAATTATTATTATATTGCAATATGCATACATAGAATTGTTTTGCAATATCTCCAACTAAACCAACGTTAACCCCAAAGATTAATTAGGTTTTTATTTTTATTTTTTCGAAAATAAAACCACTTTATGTCTAATGCACTGTGTAGAGACAACAAAAGAATTGGCATAGCCACTAGCTCTAACATAAGCCGATTTTAATGATCAATTTGTAGTATAAATAAAGAGAGTAATTACAAGGACCCTAGAGAAATTTGTGCCATTTTTTTTAACACTGCTCAATTTTATTCGATTTCAAGTTTCAAATTATTTTATTTGTCGGTCCAGTAACCGCGGATTTTAGTTCGTTTTCTCAGGACTTTTATGAGTTTTGAAAACCTGAAAACCCCCTTAGGGTTAAGGTTATGTTAATTATTCGAAGCCGGTGAGAGAATAAATGTTGGACAGAGAGAACTATTTAGGTACAACACAGATACCCTTGTCGTTCTTTCTCTTAGAAAATTATTGTGAATGGGTGAAAATCTATTATTCCACTACATGTAAATTTTTCTGAACATTTTTACTAGAGGTAGTTGATTAATCATGTAAACAAACACAGTCATATGACAATTACAGTTCATACACATGTGTATATGCGCACCCTGCGGGAAAATTCGTTTAACTAAAAAGAACGATATGCAATAATCGATAAAATATTATTCCAAATTTTCAAATAACCAGAAAATTGCACGCTCAAATCCATTTTATTGTCCCTAAAAACTTTGAAAAATATTCCCTGTCACATTTCGGCATCGGCTGGCTTATTGTCGTTTCTATGGGTGGTGGCACTTAATAAAAATACTACTAGACCTAAGAGGATGTAGAGTGAAGGTAGCAGCATTTGCAGACTATCTTGTATTGATGATATCCGGGTTGTTTCCTTCCACGATGAGTGAAATGATGGAAAAATGTTTACGAAAATTACACTCATGGGCCGCGAACAGCGGACTAGATGTTAATCCCAGTACAACGAAGCTGATGCTATTCACAAATATTGCAATTTCATCTTCCTGCCCTCGGCTAACAATGATTTTTTTATCTCCTACAATGAAATATCTGTGGGTTGATATTCATACTCAACTGAATTAAAAGATGAGCATTAAAACCAAATGAATTAAGTAAATTCCAACAAATGCGCTGTCTGGCCTAAAAGCGGTAAGGTCAAAAATCCAAATGTAAATTTTAGCGTATTAAACAAGGGTAGAAAAATCTTAAGCTCACTGGAGGATCAACTCTATATCTCCATAATCTATCTTGCTTCCCAAAGTAATAGCCGAGTGTTTGGTATTGCGTACTACTATTCGGAAGGCCAGGGCTCGAGTCCAGGTTCGAGAAACATCCAAAATTATAGAAAATAATTTTTCTAATTACGGTGTCCCCTCGGCAGGGAGTGTATTTCTGGCATGAAATAAGTGCTCCTCGTCTATCGGCAATTCGGAGGCGGCTTAGAATAAACTGTGATCCCTCCATTTGTTGGTAAAAAACATCAAGACCACAAATTGGAAAAGGAGCTCGGCCGAAAAACGCTAAAGCATCACAATATACATATGTATATAATAAATATATAATAAAAAAGAGTCTTCCAAATCGGGAGCACCTATTGTCGAATCCAAAATGGAATTAATATCATGACCTTCTGGAAAGATTATTAGCGAGCTTCAATCAAAATTTGAAGAAATAGCAAAGAACAGATGGGAATCCATATCTAGGTGTAAGAAAATGAAGCAGATTATGACAGATTAAGAACTAAGAACATATTAAATAGGTCTAGGAACGGTATATATGAACTTACAACTACTATAGCGGGACATTATAGAGCATGCATCTAAAATTGGTCTGCCCTATGAGTGTCCAGTACTCTCTCATGTTCGGCATAGAATACTTGAAACCCATCAGATACCAAGCCTTCAAAGGCTGTTTACAAAAAGTAGTGATATTAAGATATTAAGGTCTTACAATTGTATCAAACTCATCATTGTATCATGAGTTTCATATGTTTCGAGTCAATTTCAACACCTTTTTCCGAAGTGTCACAGATGACGTTACTATAGAAGAATTTTAAAGGTATTTTACAAAAATCCAAAAATCTGTAAATCTTGATAAATGAAAGTTTGAATTAAATCAAACCATGTCCCTATTCATACGATCGCTACAATTAAGTAGAGGCTTTCCTTCTTTCAAACCAATTGGAAACTAAAATTATCAATTCAAAATTCAATTGAAAACTAATATGTTCAAAAGTTCCATGTCCGTGCGATAATCGTCCTCAAATTTAATTTAAATCGCATTTTAATTTATTAAAATTAATCGAAATAACTTCAAAATTGATTGAAAATGAAAATTAATTTTTTTTTATCAATTTAATTAAATTAATTAAAAAGTAACGTTGAAAGTAATTATGTTTAGTAAAATTTAATATTTTGGTACTTCCAAAGACATCAGCTGATCAACCTTCCATTTTTCCTGCACGGTCTGCAGGTAAATATCTGTAAACCGCGTATAAATACATACATAAATGGTACGTCAAATGCAGTACCTACACACACATGCATATACATATATTCAAATACAAAAGCTTTAGTTACAACGAGACAACAACAAACTAAAAGTGATTTTCGCGTATAGTACATACATACATGCAGTCTCTCTCGCACTCTCTTTTTCTTCTGGAGATATTTGTTTGTATGTTTAACACTTGTTGAGCGTGTAAAATCTCTCGATCGCTTTGTTTTGATTTCAATTTCTTTACAAGCGATGAGATCGTTCGTTCCATACATAACTCAATGAATGCAATTGTGAATAACAAATAATACATGTACATATATACATATGTACATATTTACATACTACGTACCATCACAACACAGGCACCAGCTGGCATTCTTTTGACGACCGTCCAGAAATTCGGTTCTCCCAACAAATTCATTCCTCAATTACGTTTAGTGTGTGTTTTCCATTTTCTTGTTTATTAGTGGTTTTCAATTTTCGTTTTGAAATCGCATATTTACATATGTACATATCTACATGCCTAGCATTGTAGTTCCGACTTTCTTTTCAAGTTCAGCTTAATTTAGTTTTGCACGGGAAGCCTTGGCGTACAAACGTAGATATATTCGCATTTTAATTTTTTTTTTGTACAATTTTTTTTTATTTAATTGTGCTTTTGTGTGTAATACAAATACAAATAGTATTTGTACTACTATTATTTGATGTAATAATTATTGATAATGGAGAAATTTTACTACTTGGATATGTTTCTACTCAGGCATTTGCAAAGCTTCTGGGGTGCATCGGGCGATTTCTGGCAAGCGCAATGGGATAAATTTATCGATAAAACAGGTGAGTGTGAAGAAAGTCAATAGAAAAAAAGCATAAGTAAAAGTATCTTAAGATGTTGGTCTTGTGGAAAGAAGCCTTTGAACTTTCTTTTATAGCTGATATAGATATATATAAACATGCATGTCTATGTACATTTGTATTTGCATATTTTATTATTACGTATCTGCATTGTTGACTGTTAGAAGTGCATAATGAAGAATTCCATTTTCTATTTTGTTGTTGAGGTCAGCGTTTCTTAATGTCAATTTGTGAGAGTTTTGACTGAAGCACATAGATATGTACTTATGTATATATACTGATGTTTTAAATTAAATATCAAAACTTGCAATCAAATAATTGATACGTACGTATGTATCTGTTGTAAAAATAACAGGTATTTGCATTACTTTATGACAGATAATTACTACTATTGTTTATTTACAATTTTTTACTGTTATCTAATATTTGCCACTTAATCCACTATTGTTGTAAATGTATAATAAACGATAATCCATGCTATTCTGCAGATGAATCATTATTTATTCACATTAAAAAAGAAATAAAATAAAAAACTTTGTATAGAACTTTCTAGTGATATACATATGTGCATATAAGCCTAATACTAAAGTCAATAGCGCAGCTCACTGTTTTCTAAAGTTTTTCTCCATTAAAAATCTATTGGCTCTTAACTAAAATGATACCCTTTTACATTTTTATCCTAACTAGTTTCAGTCAAACCTAGTATAAGCCCATTCAGACCAGTTCCTCGCACTATGCTTTTCCAACTATGTTTCTGAACGCACCAAATCATCAAAAATATCATGATATTATGCATCCAGCAACATTTCATTAAAACGGTTAATTAATATTCCATTCAGTTGTGAACTAGTTCCAATTCACCGCGAACTACCAACTTGAGACTGAAAGTTTCAACTCACACGCTTTTTTTTTAGTAAAAGTAACTAGTACAATTCTAGTTCATGACAAACTGGCATTAATTCAAACATGCAGCTTTTCACCGCTGCAAAAATTGTATATATATTCTATATTTTTTTATATTTTTGGCTAGAGTTATTATTTTCTATTTTTTGAGCACAAAATTTAGATAGAAAAAGTTCTTACAAATTTCGCATTCAGCTGCAGATTTCTATAGGAAAATATTTTTCTAAGATTTCGATTATAGCGCGAATTAAAAGAAGAATTCATAAATAACGTAAAAAGTCAAAAGTCGATTGAGCAGTACAAAAACGGAGGAAAAATATTATTTTACTAACGCTAAAGCTTCTGATAATGTTTTAAAAATGTAGCAATCATATAACACTAATTGTTTGACTTAGTGACCTATGCATATTTTACTATATAAACAAAATCGCTTGCGTTTGTCTGTTTAAGTTTTTATAAAAAAAAAAATACCACAGAGTAATAACGCCACAAAGCTGTTTATACCCTTCATGAAATTTATTTAAGCGTTTACTTTTGTTATTTTCTTTTCTTTTTTGTACTTTATTTTATTTTATATTATTTTTGCTTTCTATTTCTTATTTTTATTTTTTATTTTATTTTATGTTATCCTATTTTAATTTATTGTATTTTATTTGTTTTATTTTCTTTTCTTTATTTGTTGTCCTTAATATTATTTTGTTCTTATATTTTTGTATTATATTATTTTTATTCTATTTTTGTTTATTTTCTTTTAATTAATTTTATTTTATTCTATAGATATTATTTTTATATATTTTATATTATTTTATTTTATTCTATATTAATTTAATTTATTTTTTTATAATTATTTATTACTTTTTTATGTGTTATATTTTTTATTTGCTGTACCTTACTTCATTTAATTTTCATATAATTTAATTTTTCTGTTTTTGTTTTTTATTTTATTTTTTATTTAAATTTTATTATATTTTATTTTTATTTTTCTTTCTTTATTTTTATTTTTGTTTTGTATAATTTATTTTAATTAAGTTTATTATATTTTATTTTATTTTTTACTTTATTTTATATTTGCTTTATTTTATTCTTTATTTGTTACACTTTATTAAATTTTATTTTATTTTATTTTTTATTCGTTTTTTTATTTTTTATTTTTTATTTTATAATATTTTATTATAATTATTTATTTATTTATTTTATTTTACTTTACTTAATTTGATTTTTACATAAAAAGCTAATTTTTTTATCGTTTTACTTAATTGTTTTTTAATTTTTTATTACTTTATCGATTTCATGTTGTTTATTTTAAATTTTTTAATTTAATTTTATTTAATTTGTTTTATTTTTATCTCATTTTATTTAAATTATTTTACCTTTCATGTACATGAAATGGTGCATTAACTTTGGCCCGAAGTATGTAAGTACCAGAAGGGGAAGAGAGAGACCCACCGAGGTCTCATACCGATCATATCAGAATAACGAGCTGAGTTGATTGAGCCATGTCCGTATGTCCGTCTCTCCGTCTCTCTGTTTGAACGCAAACTAGTTCCTCAATTTTTGAAATATTTCAACCAAACTTGGTGAGAATATGCACTATACGTTTAAACGATCATTTGTCGAAACCGGCAAGATCGGGCCATTATAGCATTTTTTCAAATTTGAAATTTTGGGTCAAAAAAACAATCAAAAGGAACTTAAGACCGTGAAATTTGGTACACTACACATGCATAATGAACTGCATCTTGATTATGAAAATCATCGAAATCGGATGAATTCATCATGTAGCTACCACATACCAATATTTTTAGTTGTTGGATTTTGGTCAAAATTCAGTCATAGAAGTATTTAAGAGTATGCAATTTGATATTATCCACAAATATTCTGAATTGCGAATTGGTACTGAAAATCATCGAAATCGAATTTTGCAATTTGCAATAAATTTGATATTTTCATGAAAGTTAAAAAGACTTGGGCATGGCCGAAGACAGCCGTTCTTTCCTGTTTTTTTTTTTAATTTAATTTAATTTTATTCTTTATTTTATTTTATTATTTTTATTTGCTTTTATTTAAGATTTTCTAATATTTCTTGTAAGGTTTATGTAAGTTTAAAAATATTCATATTTCCTTTAAACTCACTTAAAAACGTGTATTTGAAATCATTAAACATTTCATTGTTTTTTATTACATGGTTTGAGTATGTATGTATACCCACTTCGCTCAGTAAAAAAAATAATAATAATTATAAACTGCAGCTTCCTTTGTATAATTATATTCTTTAAGTTACATTTAAAAAGTATAAAATACAGGAATTATCCAAAAATTAAATTTCTAAGCCAACCTAATTTGTTAAATTAAGTAAAGAAGAGTAAGGGAAAGGAGTGAAAACGAACATTTAATATTTGTATGCAAAAAATAGTTACATTTCAAGGAAGTTCACTCTGCATACAAACAAAAATATTGGCACACTTAATAAGCACATAATCTAACCTTTTTTCCTTTCCACACGCATGATTGTGATGGTCACGGTCGTTTTCACTCTAATTGTTACCCATGGCGCAAAAACAAAATAGAAAGAAAACATAAATAAATACTAAATACTCTTGCGATGCCTATTTTAGAATAATAGAACGAGCCCCATTTGTGTTTAGTATATATACGTAGCTACATGTGACATTTGACTAAACCTATTTGACATAAATACGTATGTAAGTAAATACGTATAACTGCAAGTGTACCTTATTGACTTGCTCATAATTAGTTTCAGCGGCTTTTCACCTAAATCCGAATTAGTTCAAACATTAGCAGTTGGACATTTCTTTTTTTAAGCAGGCATATGTACATACACATGTCATGTATGCGCAAAGAAGCGGAATTATGAAAATGCATATTGAGTTTTTCAATAATCTTTCTAATCTTTCAACTATTTATAGATGATATTTATTTATATGTATGTATTTATTGTATATATTTATTGTATATAAAACACTTGTTGAATGTGTTTACACAGTCATTATGCATGAATTGAGTCAAACGCTTTTATTTGCATACTTAATCAACGTTGTAACCCGTTATCCGCTCTCCCACACTAACTCATTCATTTATTTGCATTTAACAAGCTTTTGAACTTTGTGTTTTTTTTTTTTTTTTTTTTTTTTTTGTAAATTATTATTTGCCTGTGAAATATTTCACTTGTCAGATTCAATTAAGTGGTGAGAAGTTTTTAAGTGAATATACCCCGTATTCAAAAGTATATACTTATATGTTTGTATACGAGTATATGAATGCACATGTATTTTTAGTTATATAGGGTGTTTTTATAGAGGTATAGAACTTTAAGTTGGCATTACTTTTCAAGATGGCGACCGATTTAACAGCTATCAAGTGATTTATTCTCAGTTTGGTTTGGCTATTCATCATGAATAGACTCAAGTAAGGCAAATAGTGATTCATTTCGAAAATAATGGGCCTGTGCAAAACGAGATTACCGTTGTTCCCGATTTTCATAAGCGAATTTTGTTTAGCGACGAAGCGTACTTCTGGTTGAATGGCTACGTCAACAAACAAAACTGCCGCATTTGGAGTGAAGGTAATCCTCAAGTGTATGTTGAAACACCGTTACTTTCAGAAAAACTGACTGTTTGGTGCGCTTTATGGGCTGGTGGAATCATTGGTCCGTATCATTGGACGTAGTGCGCGATACGTTTTCCGCACATAACCATTATTTTCGAAATAAAATTGCACTATTTGCAAGCGTTGTTCAGGCGTGAGTCTATTCCAAACTAAACTGAGAATAAATCACTTGACAGCTGTTAAATCGGTCGCCATCTTGAAAAGTAATGCCAACTTAAAGTTCTATACCTCTATCAAAAAACACCCTTTATATATTCCGAGTACTTTTGCACTGGAAATAAAAGAATTTGAAATGATTGCTACATAAAGAAGCAAACTTATGCTTATATACGTACATACAAACGTATTTATATAAATAAAAATATGTATGAATATTTGATTATAAATATGCTTCAGCTGTAGCGCCTTAATGTAGACAACTTTTCTTATGATCAAAGCAAAAGTCATACAATTCTTGGACTGCTTGAATACTCATATCACATGGAAACGTCCACTAAAGACTATAGAAAGAAGGCTCGAGCCTCTGAACTAATCACAAAAATTACTATTGTGATATGGGGTGATTTTGATAGCAAAAACGACAAATCGTTCTTTAAGGAAACACAACTCAATTCGAATCGTCGTGAATTTTAGTTCTGACCTCACCACCATAGATAGATAAATAGATAGATAGTGAAGAGGGTCAATGGCGCAACCACAGGTCTATTTAGGAATGTTATGAGGGGGTCCACGGATATCGTGCAGTTTATCTGCGGCTATATTTCTCTTAGATATTTTAGTCTTCTTCTTGCTGCAATCTGCAGTGTGCTTCTTCATATTTTTCAACAAATGTAATCTGTAGCTTATTCTAAGCCTCCTCCGAACGGCTCAGGCATAATTGTGTCGAAGTTTTTATTCCATGTCAGATATAAACAATCGGAAGGCCACCACAAAAAAAATTTTTTATAAATTTTTTGGTGTTGATACCATCTGCTATCGCACATATTGCTACCCATTACTGCTACCTTGTTAAGCCTTCCTCAAAAGCAAAACGGGAGTTATCTCTACATCACTATATTCGAATTTTGAATTTGATCCTTTGCCGAAATGCATGAGTGAAGAGCTTGAGAAGCTGGCCGCAAAGAGTAATGCTCGAAAATTCAACGAAAAGATGCGACACTTACAGAAGGGCATAATACTCCTGTAGCACATAAAGTGGTGATCTAGCAACAGATGCCCAGAGTATAATGAATTTATGGAGCGAACACTTTTCCTGCCTGCTGAATGGCAGTAAAAATTAAACAACCGAAGATGGCAAACCCGATTCCCCAATCGATGACGCTGGAACAGATGTTCTAATGCCAACTTAGGAAGAAGTTCGATTAGCAATTGCCTGCCAGAAAAACAAGAAGGCGACGGGAGCCGAAGAATTAACGGCCGAGCTAATCAATTATGGTGGTGAAGAACTGACAAATTGCATGCATCAACTTCTTTGCGGAATATGGTCGGACGTAAGCATGTAAGGCGATTGAAACCTAAGTGCGCTCTGCCCCATCCCTAAAGAGTCGGCACCAATTGTCGTGGGATAAGCCTATAAACTAAAGATCACCATCAACAAACTGATTGAACCTTATCAGTGTGGTTTGGCTCGTGAAAATTTACAATTGACCAGATTTTAACCATATGTCACATCTCAGAAAAGTCCCGTGAAAAGAGGATTCGCACACATAAACTCTTCTTCGTTTTTAAAGCAGCCTTCGACAGTACGAAAAGGAAGTGCAAAACTTATACGGCTCCGTTCAGATCGGGGAGGACTTCTGCGAGGCAAAGTGGTAGAGCTAGAGCTAGGGCTAGAGCTAATAATACAAGCTGAGTAAAGAAAATACATACTGGATAATAAAGCGAAGCTTTTGGATCTGGGTCTCTCGTGAGCCACGACAAGACGAAATATCATCTGTCATCAAACAAACGCCATCGCATTCGCAATTCGGCTCCCACTGTTGGCAGTCATAACTTCGAAGTCGTAGATAGTTTCGTCTATCTTGAAACCAGCCTTAACAACAATGTCAGTCTTGAAGTCCAACACAGAATCACTCTTGCCAACAGGTACTTTTTTGGACTAAGTAGGCATTGAAAAGTAAACTCCTCTCTCTACGAACAAAAACCAAACTCTAAGGCCTGCTATATGGTGCGAAAGCATGCACGATGACAACAGCTAATAAGTCGGGGTTAGTAGTTTTCGATAGAAAGGTTTTGCGTAAGATTTATTGTCCTTTGCGAATTGACAACGGCGAATACCACAGCCAATGAAGCGATGAGCTGTGCGAGATATACGGCGATATGGATAGTTCACCGAATTAGATGATAGTTGCTACGCTAAATAGATCATGGGGTCCGGATTGGTGACCGCTGCAGCTTTGAAAGTTTTCAATGCATTACCTGCACGTGGACCCAGAAAAAAAAGGAACACCTCCACTCCGTTGGATGAATCAGATGAAGAAAGACCTGGCTGCACGAGGTATTTTCAATTGTCGTCAATCAGCAAATAGAAGACGGAAGTGGTGTGCTGTCGTTAACTCAGCTATAATCGTGTAGACGGTGTCTACGCCAGTAAGAAGAAGAACCATGCAAAAAGATCACAGAAAAGCTGTCGAAAGAGTCAAAAATTGAGCTTATTCATGCGATGTTAAACGAAGCTTCTTTAATACATGTAATTCTATAAGATGGATATTTGTTTCGGACCACTACTAAAGATTTTACATATAAAAACTTACTTATATTATGTATTTAAAAAAAATCTTAAAGTAATCTCGACTATTATAAAAATAAGTTGCTTTATAAGAAAAATTATGTATTTTCCTATCATTTTCAGGTGATGATCCCATGATGCTTTGGGTATTCGGCAGCACCATATTCTCAATGATAGTCTATTGGTTTGTTGGCGGCATTTATACCTTCATGGATTTGACTAACCGCCCGGCATTCCTGCGTAAATATAAAATCCAGCCAGGCACTAATGAGCCGGTTGAAACAGAACGTTTGATAAAGGTAAATTAAAATAATATATTTTTTATTCGATTTATCAGCATATTAACAAGCTATTACTTATCCACAGGTTATATGGCGTGTGATCAGCAATCAAGTATTTGTTGGACTCCCATTTGCTTTTCTCAGCTATAAGCTAATGACGCTGCGTGGACTCAGCTCGATACGTGAATTACCTACATTCCATTGGGTTTGCGTAGAGTTAACGGTGTGCATTCTAATGGAGGAGCTTGGCTTTTATTATTCACACCGTCTGTTACATAATAAGCATATATATAAATTTATACATAAGCAACATCACGAATGGACCGCACCAATTGCCGTGACTGCAATCTATTGTCATCCGATAGAGCATATTTTCAGCAATTTGTTACCA
This sequence comes from Neoceratitis asiatica, assembly GCA_030068015.2. Classification (NCBI taxonomy): domain Eukaryota; kingdom Metazoa; phylum Arthropoda; class Insecta; order Diptera; family Tephritidae; genus Neoceratitis; species Neoceratitis asiatica. The sequence goes on along the minus strand of CM061525.1, from coordinate 34,038,129 downwards.
CCATTTTTGGGCGTTTTCCTAATGAACACACATGTGGCTACAGCTTGGATGTGGTTTGCACTGGCTATTTTATCGACACTTAATGCACATTCCGGTTATCATTTGCCATTCTTTCCCAGTCCAGAGGCGCATGATTTTCATCATTTGAAGTAATAAGAAAAAATAATGTTAATTTAAAATTATATATATATATATATATGTGTATGTATATAATTTTTTCCTTAATAGATTTAATAATTGCTTTGGTGTACTCGGCGTTTTGGATCGTCTACATGGCACTGATATTTTATTCAGGGCTACCAAGTCCTACACGCGTCACATTATGATGCTGAGTTTTGTGGCGCCACGCGAGGCCTTTCCGGATTCATCAACCAAATAGAATATAACTTTTTTTGATTAAATCAAATATTATGCAATTTAAATTATATTAAATTCACAGCACACATACATACATACGTACATACTTGTGGATATGTGTATGAACATATGTACGCGATTATGCTTATTTGGTAATACTTTATAGATTTACATAAGTTGCAGTATATAAATTTATGTGATATATGTATGTATGTATATATAAATGTAGTTAAATTAAATACTAAGAGAATTATTAATAATCAGAGGCTGTTGTGTATTTTGTTCCTATTGATTGGTGGAAAGCTAACTCTCAGCATTCAGACTCTCATCAATTTTTCACTAAAGTTATAAGTTCAAATATATACGCCATTCCAAAGAATCAAGAGGTCAGTTGATTTAGCAATGTCAGACTAAGTAGTGGTCTTTGAATGACCATTGAGCGTGCCTTCGAAGTTCCTAGAGAAAGGTTTTACTGAAGAATTATGGACTTTGGACACCATAGACGATGGCACGATTTGTTTTATGAAATTTGCTGCGACATGGAGTTAAGATCCACCGGTCACATATCGGGATGAATTCAAAATGTCCAGCTTTGAAAGAAAAAGAAAAAGTGACCTGCCAGAATATCTATTACCTTAGACCAGTTCCTTAGCAGTATTTCTCGTGATCTCTTCCCGTCCCATTTCAGTAAGGTTTGCCTAGATTTACTTCAAGCTTTGGCTTAATTCCAACTTAACGCGTCCTCTTCTTAGGTAAATTCCAGTTGGCCAGTGGTAATGCCTTCTTTATTGGGAAGAATATGCTCGGTCATCCACCTTCCACTTTCACTCAGTGCCCATATAAGCAGGGAGCACTGTGAAAGACAGTCTGTCCTATTTGGCGTTCGGAGGCGGCTTAGTATAAACTGTAGGTCCATCATTTATTGGTAAAAACATCAAGACGCAAAACCACAAATTGGAGGAACAGCTCGGCCGCTTCAGCGGTTACAAAGCGCCAAATATATATATATAAAGGGTGTTTTTTATAGAGGTATAGAACTTTAAGTTGCAATAAAACAACGATATATTATTCGATTGACATGAATTTTATTTATCCGAAAGATAATCTTGTGGCATTACATTTTAAATATGAATTCTGGCATATGACCGCCACAGCTGGCGCGGATGTAGTCCAATCTGGTCGTCCAATTTTCGATGTATTTTTCCAACATTTGTGGCCGTATATCGGTAGTACGGCAACGGCGAATGTTGTCTTCCAAATGGTCAAGCGTTTGTGGCTTATCCGCATAGACCAATGACTTTACATAGCCCCACAGAAAGTAGTCTAGCGGTGTTAAATCACAAGATCTTGGAGGCCAATTCACAGGTCCAAAACGTGTCTTTCAATAAATCTATTGTGGCACGAGCTGTGTGACATGTTGTGCCGTCTTGTTGAAACCACATCTCCTGGACATCATGGTTATTCAATTCAGGAATGAAAAAAGTTAGTAAACATGGCTCTATACCGATCACCATTGACTGTAACGTTCTGGCCACCATCGTTTTTGAAAAAGTACGGACCAATGATTCCACCAGCCCATAAAGCGCACCAAACAGTCAGTTTTTCTGGATGTAACGGTGTTTCAACATACACTTGAGGATTACCTTCACTCCAAATGCGGCAGTTTTGTTTGTTGACGTAGCCATTCAACCAGAAGTGCGCTGCATCGCTAAACAAAATTCGCTTATGAAAATCGGGAACAACGGTAATCTCGTTTTGGGCCCATTCGACGAAGATACACCTTACTTGAGTCTATTCATGATGAATTGGCAAACCAAACTGAGAATAAATCACTTGACAGCTGTTAAATCGGTCGCCATCTTGAAAAGTAATGCCAACTTAAAGTTCTATACCTCTATCAAAAACACCCTTTATATATATATATATTGTTACGATCTTGCTGATTAACCTCGATGATTTCCTTAATCTTTCGGGTACGACCTCTGGATTGTTAAATAAAATCGCCAACTTAATTTGCAGTCTCTTTGTTTATAAAGACAATTAATATCCTTTTTAATTATTCGGTAATTCACAATTCAATTACAATTTACGTTACTACTTAAAATCACTTATATACAACTTTCACAATGTACTGTTTTTATTACTTTACTGTGATGTAATCTCTACGAGTTTAATTCACAACTGATTGCTTTTGCTGCCGTACGTCGCCCTTATATACTTGTTTGCTGCTTGATAACGAAACCCCCGGAATAATCTCGTCCATACGATAATCCTCTCGGTTACGATAATCGTTTCGGTTACGATAATCGTCTCGTACGCTCTAGAAGATGTCAGTTGTCGGCGAAAATGCGAAGCGAATGACAGATGAAAGAGAGGAGCCGACAACTGACATCTTCTAGAGCGTAACAATATAATATTGTGGCGAAAATGCGAAGCGAATGACAGATGAAAGAGAGGAGCCGACAACTGACATCTTCTAGAGCGTAACAATATAATATTGTGGCGAAAATGCGAAGCGAATGACAGCTGAAAGAGAGGAGCCGACAACTGACATCTTCTAGAGCGTACGAGACGATTATCGTAACCGAAACGATTATCGTAACCGAGAGGATTATCGTATGGACGAGATTATTCCGGGGGTTTCGTTGTCACGTAGCAAACAAGTATATAAGGACGACATACGACTGCAAGTCAGTCAGTCAGCAATCAGTCGTGAATCAGGTGAATTAAACTCGTAGAGATTACATCACAGTAAAGTAATAAAAACAGTACATTGTGAAAGTTTTATATAAGTGATTTTAAGTAGTAACGTAAATTGTAATTGAATTGTGAATTACCGAATAATTAAAAAGGATATTAATTAAGTCTTTATAAACAAAGAGACTGCAAATTAAGTTGGCGATTTTATTTAACAATCCAGAGGTCGTACCCGAAAGATTAAGGAAATCATCGAGGTTAATCAGCAAGATCGTAACAATATCTAAACATTATAAGGCTTTTGCAAAATGAGAGAGGATAGCAAGTAATTTAAAAAAGCAAACGACTACCCTAATAGGACTAATCAACATTATACTGCATATGAATGCAGACCTGCATGTAGTCAACACTGAAATCAGCTGATTGTATAATAAATTGAATCAATTTTGATAAATCTTATTTGCATACAAATATTTGGAAAACAAGAATACATTTATAAATCAGTTTGGAAAATATAGGTACTTAAGAGTTTTCGAAAAAATTCCATGATTAACATATATTCTATAAAACGCAAAGAATAGGTTAAACATAATGCAAAGGAGAAAGTTTTGCATATATTTGGTGTTTCTACACATATTGGGGTTTTCTTTTTTGGTAAATTGTGAGAACATCGACATAGCAACGTCAGCAGCTAAAAATACATCTCCAATTAATAATAATAACACAGTGCTAAATACCACATTGTCATTAAAACAAATACTAAATACTACTGGCATCAACGGAAATGTCAATAAAAATCGCAATGTAAACCCAACAGCTAACGAATCAGGAAAAGCGGTTGAAGTAAATGTCGGTAAAACTGAATCAAAGGTACAACTTGGTGAGCCAACAACTTCAAATAACACTAAAAACGACAACAATCCACATAATGACAACAGCACGCATATTGTAATTTCTGCAAACTCGACAGATGTGCGTAATATTACAAACACTACTGATAAGAAGGAACCAGCAATTCTGATTTCTACAACGAAAGTTAATAATAGTGCTGAAATATTGAGTAAAGCAAAAGAAGAAAAATCTACCACGACATCAACTACTACCACTACAACATCAACAACAACCACTACCACGACCACCACACCAAAACCCAAGAAGCCGAGCATTACATTTGGACTTGCTGACTTCCCAGTATTACCAGGAGAAGCGAATATTATAAACAAGGTATCACAATCAACCAGTTCCAAATTTCCAATACCAAACGATGCAGTTGCACCACCGAATGCAGAACCGTCACAAGAGTTAAATAGTGGATTTAACTATCACAGCGGACGGGATTATATTGTGCCCGTAATGACAGTACTTTTTACAGTTCCCTTGGCCATTGGCGTAGTAATCACTACCTATCGGCGTTTCCGCGATTGTTGGTCAACGCGACATTATCGCAGAATGGATTTTCTGGTAGATGGCATGTACAATGATTGACAAGTGGCTAGCAAAGATTTAACAGATCTTTCCGCAGAGAAATATGATGCAGAAGAAAGAGTTGATAACGCGTTAGACGTTGCTCAACAAATGAAACAGCGCCGCACAATAATAATATCTTAATAGTTGTGAGACAAGAGAGTGAGATTGTTTTATTGTAGATATAAGCGAGTAGACTTTCAACATACATACTTTCTTAACATAAGCATGAATTATAGTTTAAATGAAGATATATTATTTTGAGTAATATGCAAGATGTCAAAAAAAAATATAAATTTAAGGCCATCTTATTATGATTCAGTATATATGCTTTTGCATATCTAACTATTTCTAATTATTTAAATTTTTTTAATACTATAGTATTTATGTGTGCATCTTAAACGTTTGCTGGAATCGACAATTTACTCAATTGCATTTTATTTGCGAAAAATTCCAAATCCACTCAAGCCAAATTTTCGATATACACATTTGTATGTATTTATTCTAAGTAATATAAATATTTAAAAATGGTGCAAATTTTTTTAAGCTCAATAAACACCAAATCTTTATGTATAGAAGTAGTTCACTTAGAAGACATAGCGTTTATAGAAAGTAAAATCACATAATTTTAGACAATACCTTACAAGTTGTAAAGGAAAATTAGGCAAATTTATAGTTTTTTTTAAGTTTCACACAAATTTTATTACAAATTTTGGCTTCCATATTGTTTGTTTAAAATTTATTGCATAAAAGGATACTCATATAGGTACTCATAATTTTGGTTTATGTGACAATAAATTTCGAACCCAAAAGTTTATAATGACTTTCAAAGTCATTCCAAAAAAATGATTGTTAAATATCAAAGCATTTACAAAAAAGTAGATTTAAAAGTGCCTTATAAGCGTTAATTGGCGTTAATTTCATATAGGGTACTTACATCTTGTATTTGTGTGTAAATAAGAGGAAATTTGAAAAAAAAAAACCTCTAACATACATACATATGCACATTTTTAGTCAACTTCAAATTAAAAGAAATTGATATCTTTAAAAGAAACAGAAAAAACATATGTATAACGGTATTTGCAAATAATCATATGCACGTACATACATAAATGTATACATAAATACCTTGTAAAAACCATTAAACGAATAAATGTAATAAAAATAAATATTATGTTTTCTATTTTAATTCAATTCACCTCTTAGTCTAAGGTTTGAGCTAGTAGAACTACCTATAAATCACCAAAATCACCACAACCTCTACTAAAATAAAACAAAGTAAACTACTAAAATTCCGACTAATTCAATTTAACTGCAACGGACTCCAAGGAAAGATCGACGAGATAGGCGACTTTATGAGCCGGGAGCACCTGCCAATAGCTGCGATCCAAGAAACAAAACTGAGTGCCCGCTCAGATCTTCTTAGCCGGGCTGGCTATAACATCATAAGAAAGGCGTTCATTTTACATAACACCGTGCAGTATCGTCTCATCGACGGCGACATCGACCGTAGGGATACTACCCTAGAATGCCAGGGCATAGATATCCGGTCAGGCGGTGTCGAGCTCGAAATATTTAACATATACATTCCTTCCGTTACAAGATGCCCAGTTGGATACCGTCCTGATATAGGTGCACTACTCAGAGGCGAAAACGTTTGGTTTTAGGCGACATTAACGCGCATCACGATCTTTGGCATTCCTGCCTGTCAAATGATCGTCGAGGAATGGAGCTGGCGGAACAGATAGACGATTCGAAACATCTATGCTCCCAGTTAAGGAGAATAATGTTATACTGTGTAAGCAATATCTGATGGAATGCTACCGTAGCGATGAACCCAACAGACACTTATTGGAAGCTGAACCACCACCTAGGCACATCAGATAGGGAGTACTTGACTACCGGCCATACAGCAATACAGACAAGACCCGCTGGATAGCAGAACAAGAGCTCGAGAGATCCGCGTAACCCTTGCATAATTAAGATCTGGATACTGTAGCAGGCACAACTCCTACCTATCCAGACTCGACCGTGACATACCCAACACATTTCCCGCATGCAACGAATCCCCGCACGACACTAACCACCTCTTTGCATGCCCACTTAACCCGAATCATCTAACAACCCCTCCCTCTGGTCCACAACCGTCTAAACAGCACGTTTCCTGGGTTAAAACTAAATTTACCTGACCTAGACGGGGCTGGCGCAGCCGCTACAACAACAACAACTAAAATTATTAATTGTCCAATTTACCGGAAAAAACATGTTTTTAAATATAGTAGCAGAAAAAGTAATTTGTTGCAAATAGCTCAGATGGCTGAACAATTAAAAAAATCAGTCAAACTAAAGTGATCGACAAGCGGGGTTGGCACTTTGACTCATGGTGAAAAAAGATCAGCACGCTGGCGCTTGTTCAGCCAAATACATACATACATACATACTTTCATATACCAATCTGTTGTATGCCATTTGTCAAAAACGACATTTGTTTATGTATTTACACCTTCATAACAAAACATTTCACATCTCCCACAACATCATCCTCTCCAGAGCTACCCGACAAACAACATGATGAGTAAGCCGATTAGCCACTGAGTTTGCAGTGCGGCCGTGTAAAGGCAGCAAGCCGTGCTGGCGTGCGAGTGTATGATCCAGTGATGCAGTATATTAACAACTCAATAGAAATCAAAAACAATTTATTTTCACTAGTATGTAAATGTTCGATGAAAACAAAAATGTCTAAAAATATATAAACATGCATATTTATGTGGGTATGATTATACAACTAACATACAAGCAAGCATATCGCCTTGCAGTTTTGTAGGTACTCGTATTGTATACAGATATTGAAACAAAAGTTTACATTTTCTTTTAATTAGATGAGCGGAAAAGCCGTAGCAACTAGTAGTTGGTGGTTTTTTGTGCACACATACATGCATACATATGTACATATATTCTTTTTATTTTGTAAAAATTATAAACAAATCAACGTTAATATGTATCTGTGTATAGGCGAAGAACGCTGGAAATCATTTCGCAATGTGTGGCATCAACTCATATATGAGAATAGGTACATACATATATTAAATTGGAATATAAACTCTGGAGAAAAGAAAAAAAAAACACTAGCCATACATGCAGAAATTCTCTATATGTTTATACAAACGTTTGTATGCACGTACATTTATGTGTATGTTGAGCACAAAGGCAAATTATAATTTTGAAAATTCTTCGCGCTTTCCAAATATTTTTTACCTCAATTTAGTTGCTTTTTCTAGCTCCTAACGTCTAGATCTTCTTAACGCGGCGAAATAATCAAGATAAAGTGATTCAAGTGCGCGTTGAAATTTGAAAAAAAAAATTCGAAATTACAAATATTGAAATCCTTTTTATTAAAAATGAATACTACATCTAGTACACATCGCGCACGCGTTAGTCCGGTCTCTTCGCATGCCATTTGTTATCCAACAACGGATGTCCGTTCGCCGGCTGTGCATGGATCACGCGTGTACCAGGGATTGAAAACATGTACATAAAAATTACTATATAAAAAATTACTATATATTAAATTTTGATTTAAAAAAAAAATTTAATGAAAAATTAAAAATTAACTTATGAACTACATACACACTCGTACATAAATATATATGCAATAGTTACACACAAAAGATATATATATAATGTTTTCTCCAAATTTCCACAGTTTAGAAATAAGTTATTTTATATAAAGAAAGGAGGGAAATCAAAGAGTTTAGGAATGTCTCAAATCGTCTGCTGCAACTGAAATATAATACGAATTGAGACGAGTTAAAACTGTTGTCTTCTTCTTAAATATTAATAAATTAAACATTTTCATTAAACTGAGGTTGAACTATTTGAGAACGTGACGAGAAATCCAATATCTAAAAAATCGTTTGTCTGAGAGCTAGTATATGACACAGCCGTCCGATCAGGCTAGTTCCGATCAATGATTAATAAATTACCTGTTTTTAATGTTTTTTTCAATATGGCGTGTTATTTTTTTTTTTTAATTTCATCGGAAATTGAATGATATATTCAAAACAAAATTGTTTTACAATTGTGCCGCAATCATAAAATTAAATCTTGAACCTAACCTCGTTTTTTGGAGAAGCTTATGGTTCGTTATATATATATATGTTTTTCTTTTTCTTTAGTAGCTACTAATACTACATATTTATTTATGAATCGATTCACAAGTCGCTGAGAAAAAGAAAATTTCAGATTTGTAGTATTTTTTATAATTTATTCCGAAATGGTAAAAGATAGAGACCAGAAACTTGCAACATTGTAGCAACTTTAAGGTACCAACATTTCCTGTAATGATTGTCCTAGAGTATTCGAATCGATTAACTATATTTAACATTCTATGTCGTTTTTATGAGCCCATCTTTTCTCCTTCTGGTCCTTACGCACTTCTTAACAAAGTTAATATACCATTTCATGTTCATGAAAGGTGGATATAAATTTGAAATTAAATCAATTCACAGTAAAGTAAGTTACGTATACGCAGGGTTGTGCGGACAGTAAGTAGAAAAACGTTCGACAGCAATTATTTGTATTTCTAAAAAAAAAATCATGAATCGAATCGAATAAGAAGATTTTTGTAGGTATAATTGCATTTCGTTATTTTGATATTTTTAAAACAACTTGATTTGTATATAATAATTAAAAGTAGGCAGCCGGCAGGAACCGACATTTAACAGTGTGTGCAACCCACGCGGAGGGCCATGGACTCGAACCGTGGTCAAAGCAAAAAAGCAAAAGTAATAGAAAATATATTTAAAAAATAATTTAATTCAAAACTATCAACTTTTCTAATGCATTCGCCCTTTTTTTTCTATTTTTGGCATCAGTCACATTTCCACGGGAGGTGGACTTGGGACTAACCTATTCGAAAAAGATCGTAATTATGCTTCGATTTGCTTACAATTTGGTACAAGGTAGCTTTTTGCTTAGATTAGCTGGCATACTACTTTTCTCTGCGTAATAAAAATATAGATTTTCAGCTTTTTATATAAAATATTGGCTTCAGTGGCTGCAGGTAGATAAATAATGCGCAGGACTTAGAGTGATCAAATGAAAAACAACTATTATTTTTGGTCGAATAAATAAGAGGAGACAAATCGCTAAAGCAACTCAAAATATCTAACACAAACCTGTGGCTTAAACCAATTTGGTGGATTCAATCATAATTATATATTCAACTACTTAGAAAGATAATAGAACAGAGATTGCGCTTTCCGAGGCACGGTTATTCACTGTTATAAGATTTGGCAATCAGCTGTTGCTTTGCTTTCGTCACATTTTTGATTAATAATTAATAGTGTATAACAAGCAAAAGGTTGATTTTAATTATTCGGAAGTAATGAGACAATTCTAATGGATAATCCCTTTTAATAGCCAAACACTATATAAAGAATCTGATGTATAAAGTATCCAATATAGAAAAATAAATGAGTCAATACGAAAAAAACGCTCTCCCACGAATAATAGTATATAAAAATATTAACTGAGTAAATGTTATTTCACTTTTTATTTAATAAAAATGTTACTTATAGGCCCTTTTAATTTACAGATGACAAATCGACCGCAATGGCCGAGTGGCTATCATTGCGTATTACTTCGAAAAGCCTGGGTTCGAGTTCAGGTTCGACCAACATCCAAAATTATAGAAAATTAATTTTTTTAATTTTGGTCACCCAAATCGGCAGGGAATTTCATGCCCCTCGAGTGTTTTTGTGACATGAAATAAAAAGTAAAAATCTATCGGCCGTTCGGAGGCGGCTTAGATTACTCTGTAGGCCCCTCCATTTGTTGGTAAGAAACATCAAGACGCAAAACCCACAAATTGGAGGAGGAGCTCGGCCGAAAGCGCCAAAAATATATATATAACAAATCATAAAGAAATAAAAATATCAGAATTTTATTATAAATCTCATAAATTGCTCCAAAATTGGTTTATTTTAATAATTTCTTTTTGAAAATGTATGCAAATTGACTGAATTCTTGAATTAGTTGAGCAGTATGAAAAATATAGCCCAATATAGAGCAAAGTATGTTACGTATACGCAGTGTAGTACTAACAGTTAACAACCATAATTCTTATAATAATGAAAAATTATTTTTAATCTGACCACATATATTTATTTGTTAAAAAAAAAACTGCAAATAAACTATTTCTTCTACTATTCTCACTTATTTAATACTGGTGGGACCGTCTCTTTTTAATTAAACGCCTTCAGCTAAACTCCAGGGGGATAATACAATACAGAGGACAAAATTTGTAATATAATAATGTCATGTGTGTAATGTAATAAAACTATTTGAATCGAATCGAAATCAATAGAGAGTACACAGAATTCCTACTATTGGCCATGCGATTTATTAATTGTAGAGCGGGCACCTATGAATTATGGAGGTATTAGTCAAGCAAATAACTCTTCTTTTAAAATAACGGAGCCTAATCCTATTCAAAAAAAAAAGTTCTATTTCAAAAAATTATGTCCTACACTTCAATAGGTTAACCTCACTTTTTAAAATCAAGCTTATTTTCTGCAGAATTCAACGAATTTATAATTATCTCATTGAATATCATTTAAGCCTAAAGCTTTTACCATTTGCGGGTTTGATGCGCATTATACGACTATCCTGAATATGCGAAGTAGTAATACGGAATACTCGAGCCAATAAAACTAGCACATTGGCCTAGTGAAAATAAAATGCTAAAAGTATACTTATTAAATTGTAAACAGCCTAATTCAAGGTATAATACGACGGCTGTTTGATAAGTCAGGGATTTTTTTGAATTTAACGCGTAGTTACTGTAAGTACAATCTAGTCAACTGTTGCCGATTAATAGACTGCTGTAAAATTAAGTTTGTATTTGATAGCCATTGAAAGCAGATGACCTCGTCAATTTGAACAAAAGTGGCAAAAAGGGAAGTTCATGTGCTGAATAAGTATTATTTTTTGCGTAAGCCATCGCCGAAACCAAGAAAAGACTTGATAAATACTATTGGGACTCTGCACCATCAATTTCAATGGCTAAGAAGTGGTTACTAAGTTCCGTGGCGGTCATACCAGAACAAGTGACGTTGAAAGTTCAGGTCGTCGCCTGGAAATCGTAAATAACAGATGATCCATTTCAAGGTTCTCTACTTTTTTTTGGAAAAAAAAAAAGAAAATTCAAATTTAATGGGGAAAAGGGAAAGAACATTCTTTGGCATATATTTTTTGAAGATTATCTCTTTCAAATGTTGGCCACGGCTACGTCTCAGATGGTCCATCCATTGAGTCCAATTTTCGATGACTCGTTCGAGCATTTCGACTGGTAACTGGCGAATGACACGCGTGATCTTTTGCTCCAAGGCTTGAATCGAAGCGGGATTGTCCGCATAACCTTAGATTTTATATATCCCCACAAAAAGAGTCTAAAGGTGCTCACCGAAGTGTTCTCTCAATAAATCCATTGATTGATGCGCTGTGTGGGAAGTAGCGTCATCTTGTTGTTACGTTCTCACCGGCATCATTTTTGAAGAAATATGGACCGATGATGCCACCGACCAACAAACCACACCAAACCATTGTTTTTTCTGGATGAAATGGCAGCTATTGAATCTATTCAGGTTGCTCTTCGACCCAAATGCGGCAATTTTGCTTGTTTACCCATTGAGCCAGAAATGGGCCTCATCGCCGAACAAAATTTGGCTCGAAAACATCGGATCTGCTTGGAACTTTTCAAGAGTCCATAGAGCGAAGCGATGTCGCTTGGGCAAGTCGAACAACTTCAGTTCTTGCACAAGCTGTATTTTGTAAGCTTTCAATTTAATATCTCGACGTAAAATGCGTCAAGTCGTTCCATACGTCAGTCTGACTTGCTGCTAAAGTTGCCGAATCGACTCTCCACGGTCTTCGTGTACACACTCAACTACGGCCGCTATACTTTCTTCACTGCCTGCTGGACGTGATTTATTTGGTCCAATATTATCCAATAATGAATCCTGCGTCTCGAGATTGGCGATGATGTTGTGAATAGCACGCTCAGTAGGCCGATTATGTTGACCATAAGTTGAACGAAGCGCGCGATACACATTCTCTACAGAACGTGAACTTTCGTTATAAAGTAGAATGATTTGTAAACGTTGTTCAGTCTTTTTTAAATGATGAATTGTTTCATGAGCAGAAATGCCAAACAATACTGAATAAAAATAACATGACAGCTTGACACGACTCACGTGTGATCTGTTAAAACAAAAGGCTATTGAAAAAAGTACCTCTACTTGGATGTCCGTGGAATGATATTGGACGATTGGAGAATAAAAGTGAGTGAGATGGTTGAGGCTGTAGGCTTCGCAACTGAGTAGCTACATCACACCACCACACCACACCAGAGGCCAAAGAACGTTCACTTCACTTTATTTTAGGTGAACGTGCACCAAGGTGAGTCTGTTGGCCAAAAAGGTCATGGCCACAGTTTTTTGGGATGCACGAGGTGTCATTCACATCAAGGGTAAAACGAATACCGGCGAATGTTTTTCACAGCTTTTGGAAACGTGTGTAGTCATCATGGCAAAAATTTATAAATTGGACTTCCATTCCGAACATAGAGAAATGGGTGTGCAGTAAGAGATTCGGGTCGAATGAAGAGGTCGTCACAAAAAACAAACGCCAATTTTGAGCGCCTTCAATAATTATTTGGAAGGAAAACACTGGAATAAATGTATAGAGTTGAAAGAGGACTATTTAATTTATTATGAACAGATCATTGCCCCGAACATTTCCCGGAAATTTTCTCTCGTAAAAATAATCTCTTCACAATTACGAACAACCGAAGGAAACGTTGCCTAAACCCAAACCGAAATTTTTCAAGAAAAAAGTCGGTCCAGCCATTTTGAATAAGAGAAAGAAAAGAAATTTGATTTCTTTACAATATGAGAAAAAGTTATGAAACAAGTAAGCATTTTTGCTACAGTACCTTCATCCTACTAATTAAAATTCGAGGCTGTGTTGATGCAATTTTTATACACCTTCCTATATTCACCAGCAGATTTATTGGATTATTTATTTATGTTTAATATCATCAATAAAAATAATCAGTTAAACAATATATTGCTTCATTTAATCCAAACATGAATAAATTACAGTTTCTAAAACTACATATATTTATAAAGCAAATAAAATCACCGAAAAGCATATTAAAAAAATTCTAAACTCCCATATTGGATCATTTTCCCTTAACACATAAGTTTGTTAATACGTATAAATATATGTACTTATCATGAAAATAACAAAAACAATACTAAAAAGAATACATGTAGATAATAACGTGTTAATAAATTAAAAACACTTTGTTTACCTTAACAGAATTTCAAACGATACTCTGACATAAGATAAGCTGAAAGTAAACATATTAAGAATTTGGGCATTAAAAGAGATTTTTATACATACATGTATGTATATAAATGCCTTTGTATTTATTAAAATTGTTTCATGAGCAGATTTGGAAGAGAAGACTATTGTCTATTTTGAGCGCAGCAAAAATTACAGCAGTTAGTTGGACCAACAGCTGATGTTCCCATAGAATGAAAAAGGAATAAAAATAATTGCGTTAATTTTGTATTTCCTTCTTTTTTTATAAACACAATCAGCTCCCATTCGCAAAATCACCAACAAATGGTATTTAAGAAATAAATAAACACTTGAAATGTCGGTGAAGTGCATTGTACGAGAAATAATTTACCTTGTCGACAGATATATGAATTTAAAATCATATGTATTTATGTACATACATAAGTACCTATAAGTATGAATTATAAATGTGTGCAGAGAAAAGTTTGGCTAGTTTAATAATTGCGCGCCGGCGTTCACACTCTGTATGCTTGAATGTGCACCCTATAGGAAAATAAGTGTTATGGCTTGTGACCAAAAATTCTAAACCGAGATGACTTTCCTTTTTGTTGCTGTATACATGGGAAATGAGTACACATGAAGAAGCATCTTCATTTTCGGTAGTAGTCACACAACAATCAAAGAGTTCGATCATATCAAACTCTAAAAAAAAGTGCTGGACTGTCGCACGAGATAGCTGAATAGTACAAATTAAGTTTGAGTCTTTAAATCACAGATGCATAGTGGGAGAATGGCAGGGCAGATTCGACGAAGTAGTTTCTTCCGGGTAACGAACGCCTTTGGTATACCTCTTGCCACTTGCTAGTTGCTACCAAAAGAATTTATTCACAGAGCAGCCTCGCTCTGTCGCAAGACGAAGCAAACATGACCAAACTTGAACCGGCGAAGGTCGAATGGCATATACTCTCTGAAAAAAGCAAAGCATTTTAAAGATAATTGAAATCCTAAAGCGACATTGGACGTCATGTAGAAAGACAAGAGGCTCATTTCAGAAAATGCAATTAGAGCTGTAGCGATATTCCACCTGTAATGCGATTGTTCTGCTCTAAGTAAAAGTAGACTTCGAAATATGGGTAGTCTTTGCATGCATAAAGTAAAGCTCATAAGGGCGTCCAAGTGAATGGAAAATGGGCAATTTCACAAAAGCCCTATTTTGCACTAGGTGTGTCGATGCTGCTTCTTAATTGAACTTCTCTTCTCTTTCTCTTGCTAACAAACACCTTTTGAGATCCAACAGGCAAATAATAAATTTATTCGACGATTAGTGGACCTGGACCTAGCCAGGAAGCTCCTCCGAGAAATTTTTGTGGTATCACAAGAGGCCTAACCTCTCGGTCTCATTTTTATTAGAGCTACTCTTACCTTTCTCTTGCTAACAAACGCACCAGATCCGGAAGGTAAATAATTACTTTATCGACAACTAACAATGGATGGACCTGTGATATCAAGACGGAGTACAAGCTCCGCCAAAAATCGCTTCTGCAGTCATAAAGCAACAATTAATGGCGTATATATATAACCTGGGTAGATAAAAACCACGTCTGTTACGCGCAGGAAGAGTATAGATTCAAGTATTGACCAAGCCGGAGTCTACAAACTATAATCAAGATAATAAAAAATACTTTAAATAATTTCTCTTAAATGTAATTTTATTGGTCTTGTCAATACATATTTCGAATATCTATGTGACAAATCGGTTCAATATGATATCTGAAATTCCACTCAAGCGCCACCTAGCGGTAAACTTTACACTACATCGATTTTCTTACTCTTCAGAGTATAAAAAAAAGCTTTAAAAAATTATCATCAGCTCTATACATATATGAGTTAATGGTGATTTTCAATCTCAATGATGATGATGAAAAATTCCTACCGGGGCAGTATATAAGTAGTTGTTTTTTGTAAAGGGTGATCCAGGTAGAGGTGCTTTCTCCGATAGCCCTTTTTAACAGATCACTCGTGAATTGTGTCAAGCTTTCATGTTGTTTTTGTTCAGAATTGTTTGGCATTCCATTATAAAAAGACTTACGCCTGAACAACGTTTATAAATCATTCAACTTTAATACGAAATTTCACGTTCTGTAAAGAATGTGTTTCGCGCGCTTCGCTCAACTTATGGTCAACATAATCGGTCTACTGAGCGTGCTATTCACAACATCATCACCCATCTTGAGACTCAGCATTCATTATTGGATAATACTCGACAGAATAGACCACGTCCAGCAGGCAGTGAAGAAAATATAGCGCCGTAGCTGAGAGTGTATACGAAGACCGTGGAGAGTCGATTTGACGTCGTTCGCAGCAACTTGGATTGACAAATGGAACGACTTAGCACATTTTATGTCGAGATCTTAAATTGAAAGCTTACAAAATACAACTGGTGCAAGAACTGAAGCCGCTCGACCTTCCTAAGCATCATCTCTTCGCTCTATGGGCTGTTGAAAAGTTCCAAGACAATCCGACGTCTTCGAGCCAAATTTTCAGTTCAGTGATGAGGCCCATTCCTGGCTCAATGGGTATGTAAACAAGCACAATTGCCACATTTGGGATGAAGAGCAGCCTGAAGAGATTCAAGCAAAAACTGCCATTTCATCCAGATAAAACAACAGTTTCGTGTGGTTTGTGGGCCGGTGGAATCATAGGTCCATACTTCTTCAAAAATGATGCCGGTGAGAACGTAATCGTTATCGCACCATGAAAACCGATTATTTGATTCTTAAAATTGAAGCTCGTCATCTCCGCGGAAGGCGCCACTTCCGACATATCGCCTGAATCAATGGATTTATTGTGAGAACACTACGGTGAGCAGATAATTTCACGTTTTGGGCCGGTCGATTACCCACCAAGATCGTGTGATATCACAATATTAGACTTTTTCCTGTGGGGATATGCAAAGTCTAAAGTCTATGCGGACCATCCCGCTTCGATTCAGGCCTTGGAGCAAAACATCACGCGTGTCATTCGCCAGTTACCAGTCGAAATGCTCGAATGAGTCATCCAAAAATTAGACTCAACGGATGGATCATCTGAGATGTAGCCGGGGCCAAACTTTGAAAGAGATAATCTTCTAAAAATAAATGCCAAAGAAAGTTCTTTCGAATGATAATAAGCATTCCCCATTAAATTTGAATTTTCTGTGTTTTTTTTTTTAATTAGGGAACCTCGAAATGTATCACCCGTTAGTTGATTCTTGTATAAAGCACACACACAGATACATATGCACATTTGTTGAAATACATAGGAAATCTGTTTTGGAGAAACTACATTTTAAATGTAAATATAATGGGTTAATAAAACCATTTAAAATTTTAATTTAGTTGCTTATCGGCATACATATTTAAGATTTATGTTATGTACAGTTGGTGCGATATGAAAATTAATAGATAACAGATCATACATTATTAAAATTTTAATAATGTATAAAGAATATTAACAATTATGTGCATGAGTATATATGTAAATATTTTTTACGCTTCAATTGGCTGCAGGTATTTTCAACAAACTTTCTTACTTGTCTAATTTTCCTATATTTTGCAAATATGCAACGTAATCTTCAGCTTAAACGATTTCCGATGATTTTCAAAATCTTAAATGCCAAAAGCAATGAATCGTTTTGAATGAATTTAGTCATGCGCCATTAAATTCTGTACGAGTAAATCTCCTGCCAAAAACTGCAGTAAACTCGATAATTCACGTTTTCAACAACGACAACACAATCAGTTGAAAATTTGTTTGCAATTTTCAAGCACCGGCTATGTATGCTATATGCATACATATGTACTATGTATGTAAATATGTATGAAAAAAACTTGTGAAATATGATTTTCACAAGTGGAAAAATGCGAATGTGCACATACATATATGTATGTGCATTCTATAAATACTAATAGATGCACAAAAATTTACGTATAAAATGAAAATTAACACATAAACAATTATATTCAAACAATAATTAATATGTAGGTATGTTGTTCTTGCAATTTTATAATAATAAAAATGCAATAATAATTTAAAATTGTAATAAATGCTTCACGAGTAGTTTCTACTTATGTAAGAGAAATAATCTATGAGCGAATTTTTGAAATTTTGCACTCAATTAAAACAATTAGCTATTTTTATTGAACATGTGTAGCTACATATCCTGATATGTACATATGTATGTATGCTATTAAAATCACATTAATTATTCGATTTCAATTTACCGCCTCATTGCGAAGAAATCAAATGAGGCAGAGTGCTGACTGATCGAATTTTATTGCTGCGATTCAAAAAAGTGGTGAAAGAAACTACTGTTTGACTGTTCCCTTGTCCAGTGTTTCTTCAGGAAAAGTTGTAAGATTTTGTCTGTGCTATTATTCCGCATTGCGTATTTCCATTCGGAAGGTCAAGGGTTCGAGTCCAGGGTTGAACAACG
This sequence comes from Neoceratitis asiatica, assembly GCA_030068015.2. NCBI lineage: Eukaryota > Metazoa > Arthropoda > Insecta > Diptera > Tephritidae > Neoceratitis > Neoceratitis asiatica. The sequence continues at coordinate 34,019,768 of CM061525.1, read as the reverse complement.
ACCAAAATTATAGAAAATTAATTTTTCTAATTGCGGTCGCTCTTCGGCAGGGAATGTCAAGTCCTCCTAGTGCATTTCTGAGAGGCGGCTTAGAAAAACTGTAGGTCTCTCCATTTGTTGATAGAAACATCAAGACGCTAATACCACAAATTGGGGGAGAAGCTCAGCCTAAAATCGCCTCAGCGGTTACAAGGCGCCAATTACACATATATATATATAGTACTAGAGGCTACGTCAGAGTCGGGGAGGACCTCAAGAACCGTTCGGTACTAAACACGATGGAATGATAAGCTGCTCCAGATATAGGTAACCTTGATAAAGCTCGGTCTGGTTGGGTGAAAACACTGGAATTCGATATAGTTCGCAATGGTGGAAGCAGATACTTCCACTGTGTTAAAAGGATCAGGCGAAGAGCGATATGGATTCATTTGATATCTCTAACTAGAGTCACTTAATTGTCATGTCGTAGAAGAAAAATAACGAAAGTACGAAGAGCAAGCTGGTTTGACTATGTCGTTTGGTTAAATAGTTTTCGCAATATCGGCAAGTGTGCATAAGAGCATTGAGTGCAACGAGATAGCCAATAAATTGGCTAAGATAGAGTCTTTCAGAACATACAAGAAGAAGCAATTTTCTATTGTCGAGCTAATGGATTTTTGGTACGTACAAGGGAATGTGGAATACGGAAATTATATAAAAAAAAACATATGGCACGAAGCTTACTAAGTTCTTAGTAGCGTCAAAAAGTTCAAAATTCATTCTACTAGTAGGAATCTTAAAGGCGCTTTAACTGTTGGCGTTACATGCCTTCAAATTAGGTTTAGTTGATGGCAAAAGGGCATATGAGGGACAATAGAGCTCGTAATATATGAGATTTTGGTGCTCATCAGACAGGGGTTGATCATACTTGGCGAGCATAAGCTGATGGATTTTCAGCAAGGGACAAAAGGGTCAAAACAACTATTTCAATTTGCTAAATGGACACCAATGTGGAGACAATATAGAGCATGGGTCTAATGTAGTGGTTCTGGTAACAATATCAAGTCAGTTGAAAAGTCTCGGGCCTACCATAGTAAAAAACATTTTTTATTCAACCTTTAAGGGTGATACACTGATTATAGCGACCCTCCAACTTTTCGATACCATTTTTGTAGTACGATTTGCCCTTTGCTTCAAAATAGGCCGATCACCTCTTCAATCGGCAAAAATTTCTTACCAGCGAGCATTCTTTTGAGATCTGAGAAGAGGAAATAATAACTGGGAGCCAGATCAGAAGAATACGGTGGTTTCTGAAGCAATTCGAAGGCAAATTTATGGATTTTTGCCATCGATTTCGCTGACTTGTGACACCGTGCATTGTCTTGGTGAAACAACACTTTCTTTTTTTTCAAATGCGACCGTTTTTAGGCGATTTTGTCCTTCAACCGGTCCAATAACACTATGTAATAGTCACTGTTGATGGTCCTTCCTTTTTCAAGGGATTCAATTAAAATTATTAAATGCGCATCCCAAAATACAGACGCCATAACCTTGCCAACCGACTGTTGCGTTTTTCCGCGATTTGGAGCCGGCTCATCACGTGAAGTCCACTCGGGCGACTGTCGACTGGACTTCGGATTGAAATGATGGGTTTATTACGCTTCAATATCTCCAAACACTGCTCCGAACCATCAACTCGTCGTTGTTTTAGGTCAAAAGTGAGCTAGCACGGCACCCACTTCTTCTGTACTTTCTCATACCCAAATATTCGTGAATGATATGATGTGCACGTTCAGTTGATATCTTTGGAGTGCCTGCTATTTCATTCATTTTCAATTTACGGTCATTCAAAAACATTTTGACGTCTAAACTCGGCATACAAATCCTTGATGGTTCATTTTCTTGGGGCAGTTTCCGGAAACTCGTCATCAAGCCAAGTTTTTGCTTCAACTGTATTTTTCCCCTTCAAAAAGCATAAAATATGGCATTCCTTTTTGTCCTTTTCCTTTTGCAATTTACTACCCCTCAACAACTAAGCGGAAGAAGAAGTATGTAAGTACCAGAAGGAGAATAGATAGACCCACCAAGATTTATACTGATCAAATCAGAATGACGAACCGAGTAGATAAAACCATATCCGTCTGTTGGAACGCAAACTAGTCTCTCAGTTTTTGAGATATTTCAACCAAACTTGGTAGGCAGACTTTTACGTTTAAACGATCATTTGTGGGAACCGAAACTTTGTGCCATAAATCCGTCAAATGAACATCCAGGACCGTGAAATTAAATATTCTATATATAGTATAGAATTGGACATTGGTACCGAAAATCATCGAAATCGGAGGACTATAGCATAAGCCTTATATAGCATAAGAGCGTGAGATTTGGTATGAAAGGTAAAAAAGACTTCGGTATGGCCGAAGACAATCATTCTTTTTTGTTTATTATCTGCTATTATCATCAAATATTTTCTGAATATGAGTCCTTACTTCAGAAAACTCCGACAAAAGTTTTTAAGGAAGTCTTGCGAATTCCAGTATTTCTTAAATTCAAGTATTTGGAGGTCTTGAATTAATCGATTTAATCCCCTTTAAACTATTTTTACAGTTTGTGGTTTCCACATGAGTATTTTTTATAAATAAATTTTTATATGAAAAGTAATTAATAATAAAAATTATTATATTAAGGCTCAGAAAACTCGAACTCATATGGAAGCGCCCTTCTGGCAAAGAAAGGATCTTTTTTTAATCATTTTTCAATCAAAATCGTGCTGGCTCCCGAAATGAGGCAGAATGTTTACTGTGATATGGAGATGAACATATTCATACATATGTATGCATAAATATGCGCTAAGAACATACGGATAAAAACATAAAAAATTTGTTTCTGTTTATTAAAAGATTATGTAAATATCTTAAATAAGTTCCAAACACATTTACGCACATTAGTTAGTAATTAAAAGGCATGTTGTGGTCTACACTCGTGTACATACATACATACCCTTATTTCCATAGATTCACATATTGTCTAGATAAGTTTAATTAATTATGTTTTATTTTTAGGTATTTTCCAGTATTTTTTTCTCAGTAAATTTCGAATGAGAAGAAATTAATTGTGTTTTTGAGGCAATCGAAAAGTCCATTAAAATTTTTTTAAATTAGCCATTGGCTTTTAGTTAATTAATAAGAAAACCAATTTGAAGTTGTCGAAATGAAAAAATTAATGCTCAACAATGTGGGTCAATAAATTAAATTAAATTTTTTTGTATCTTCCCCATAGCAGAGAATGACGAAATGGGCTGCGTTGAGATACTCGCAACAGCGATTTCCATTATCGTCATGATACTCACCTTTCCCATCTCCATATTCGTTTGCTTCAAAGTTGTTTCCGAGTATGAACGGGCTGTCATCTTTCGTATGGGTCGACTGCGTAGCGGTGGCGCACGCGGTCCTGGTGTCTTCTTTGTGTTACCCTGCGTAGATGACTACTGCAAAGTGGATTTACGTACGGTTTCATTTGACGTGCCGCCACAAGAGGTGCTCTCCAAGGATTCGGTGACCGTGACAGTTGATGCCGTAGTTTATTATCGCATTAGCGATCCACTTAAGGCCGTCATACAGGTGTCAAATTATAGTCACTCAACGCGACTGCTGGCCGCCACAACGTTACGTAATGTGCTCGGTACGCGAAACTTATCGGAATTGTTGACGGAGCGTGAAACGATTTCGCACACAATGCAAGTTTCATTGGATGAAGCAACCGATCCGTGGGGTGTGAAGGTGGAACGTGTGGAAATGTAAGTTTTTTGTTTTAAGTTTCTTCTAAACATATTCTCTTTTCTCCCTCTTAGTAAAGATGTTTCGCTACCAACGGCACTACAACGCGCCATGGCAGCTGAAGCGGAAGCAGCACGTGAGGCGCGCGCTAAAGTTATAGCAGCTGAGGGTGAAATGAAGTCATCACGTGCTTTGAAAGAAGCATCTGAAATGTTATCGGCCAGTCCGTCAGCTTTGCAGGTGAGTGGTGATAGAGGTTAAATATTTCCTTACCCTTTGAATAATTACATTGAAACTGATGTATGTATGGCCTCTCACAGCCGCAAATGCATAAATATGGATGAAGGGAAGAGAAAGAGATACAGTGGCCACAAATCAATGGAGAACCTGAGATTAGAAGAGAGATAGCTGTTTAGATTCTTGGAAAGGTTTAAACCAGTATGACAGTCGACATTAGGTTTTCTGTCACTGTGCTTAGAAATGGAATTCTGACTTGACTGTGGTGTGTTGTTATTGTTGTTGCAACCTCTCTACTCTCCGACGTCCAGATGGGTGCTGCGTAGTTTATTACCGGCGGACGGTTGTCTTCTATATCGAGTTTTTAATTCACAGCTTTTGACATTTAGATTGGGTAGGGACCCATTCGTCGAGCTGGTGAAGCAAGCCTTAGTAGTGGAGTTGGGGGAGTAAAGAAATAGTAAAGATCGGAGATATAGCCGTTCACTGTTAGCAGTCATTAACATATGAGATCAAAAAGGCATCCACTGTTGGTTGGAGTTTCGAGATATAAAGATTGCAGAATAGCTCTCCCAACCCCCTTGTACCCTACTGGGCAAGCAATAACGGGGAGGGACAATGTATATATTGAATATTTCGAGCTCGAAACAGACACAACGCAGAAGATTTGAGCAGCCGTTTAGCTTGGTTTCTTGGACAGCAGCTATCTTATAAAGTCGATTATCTCCTTGATCTTTCCATGGAGTCCATTGAAACTTTAAGAGGGGGGATGTTGCAAAATATACATCACTCCACTCACGGTTCGCTAGCTCCGCCTAGGGTCAGGTAGCTGTAGTATTAGTCATCGAGGTCATTTAAAGGCGGCCCAGGAAACGTTCGAACCAGAGCAGAGGGTTGTTAGGTGTGTCGGATTGAGTAGGCATGCAAAGAGGTGGTTAGTGTCGTGCGGAATTCATTTCGTGCAGGACATACATTGGGTATGTCAGGGTCGAGTTTTGAAATGTAGGAATTTAGTCGACTATAATATCAAGACCTTAATTGTGCCAGTGTTACTCAAGTCTCTCGAAGCAGCTCGAGCTCTTGTTCTGGAATGGATAGTGCTTGGATTCCGAGAATCCCACTCAAGGGAAGCGAGTGTTCAAAGCTTGTCGGTTAGACGTCTTGTTTAGCGGCTCTGGTCGGTACGGAGTGGCGTTGGTCCAGTACTCCCTTCTCGACGTTCCAGAGATGAGGTTCGGCTTCTAATAGGAGTTTTTTGGGTGATCCCTACGGTAGCATCCCAACATAACATTATGCTCCATAATTGGGAGCATATACGTTTCACTGTGTAAGTGGTGGGCCCACGCTTTCAGGTTTCCTGCCACGGTCCGAAGGGCGGTATTCTGACAAGCTTGTAGCTTCTTCAATTCGTCTTTCAACTTGCTAGTCCCCGACGTCCAAACCGGAGCAGTATAATTTACGACCGGCCGACCAATTGCTTTGTATGTTGCCAACATTGTTTCTTTGTCTTCACTCCAAGTTCAAGGCTAGCGCTTTGAGGATTTTGTTGTGGCTCTCTGCTTTAGTGGCAATTGCAGTCGTATGCGGAGTGGAGGAGTGCAGGTTGTCAAGTATGACTCGCAGTAACTTTGGGTTTTTCGTAGTCTGAATTTTTACGTCATTGACGTTCACATTGAGTTCGAGCCGGTATTTCTTCGACCAGCTCGTAAAGAGGGCGGCCGAGGATTTCGCAGGTTGTAGTAGTAGATGTCGAGCAGTGAAGAAGTGGGAAAGGTCGGCGAGATAGCAATTTACTTTTTAACAAAAGTTATATATGTCTTGGTCAGACTCCAATATCGAAAAATCATTGACACATGAGCTCAAAGAGACGCTCCCTGGTGATGGAGGGAGCCTCGAAATATAAAAGTTATTAAAGAGCAGCGGAGAGAGGACACCACCATGTGGAACTCCCTGCTTAATCTTTCGTGGCTTTGATGGTTTACCTCCAAAATCTCGCGATGAATGCCGGCCATTTCAGCACCGGCGGTAATAAGGATTCCTCAAGGCGATCGACAGGTCCAGTGCTACTAAGACTTTTCACGCACAAGGATGATTTTGGTTGAGGCCATGAACTATCTGGGTGTTTATCTCGTTAAGTGTTGTTGTGGTGCTGTACACTTTAAGAAAGCCGTGCTGATGCGAGGACCGCCTACACTTACTCTATATATCCCACCTTCTGACGGTTAGTTAGCTATTACTTATTATTATTTTTAATTTTTTGTTCACGCCCTTCTAAGGTTGGTATAGCTATTGTTCATTCAGTTAAATGAATCTACTAATTGACTCCGTACTTTAAAATATATCATTTCAGTTGCGATACCTACAAACACTAAGCAGTATCTCGGCCGAAAAGAATTCAACCATCATATTTCCCCTACCCATGGAATTATTAACACCATTTTTGGGACATTGCACAAGCAATCATCTCTGTCGGCAACATGCCGCCCAAGGAGGCAATCAACAGTGACGAACACTGTTGGAAGAGTATCTTAGTGCTCTGCAATTATACGAAATCGACTATAAAGGAAATCGAAATGAAAATTTATGCTAAAATTTGCGAAACGTGGCATTTGTGCCCAACCAGCCAATCGCTGCCTCCAATACAACAAAGTTTTACTGTAAAAAAAAAAAAAAAAAAATAGAACAATTCGCGACTCATTACAACTAGAAAGTTGAAGCAATAAAAGTCCAAATTTTTATTTTTTAAATATCTTAAATTTATTTTATTGTACTTTAAAATTAGCATGACTTAAAAATATGTTTTTTTTTCATATGTAAGTAATTATTCACAAATGTATACATAACAGTAAATCAGTTGAAAATTAAAAGTTTACCTTCAATTGGTGAGTTTTGAAAAACTAGTAATTTTGGTGGATAGGCAGAGATTGTGTTGTTAAGTGTTTTTTGTTTTAGCTCTTGATGATATTCTTTCAATTCCGTCATTTATGTATATACAAACATACGTATTTGTTTAATTTCACGAGATCTCAAACGAATTTTCAATTTACATTGCGAAAACGAAACTTCCAAATCCTATTATATTGGAGCTTACCGGTTCGGTTCTTCTTCTTCTGTGTCGTTAATCTAGAATCTTTAATTTCTCTGCTCTGCATTTAGTATGTGTATATATATGTTACTCTCAAAACTAAAACTTATTCTATGATAAGTTATTCTCCCTTTTTTATATATATATATGATTGTGAAGTGTAGATTTTGATTACAGAAAATAGCTTTCTTTCTTTCTGTTTGTTTTTGGGAATTTACTTTGAGTAAAAATCATACTACTATATCTAATGGCGATCACGAGAATCTGATCGACTGCGCCGGTCTCTTGAAAAACTGCGTGAACGGCTGCGTGTACGACGTGGAGAGCGTGATCTGTAAGAAATTATTATACAAAAAAAAGAAGAAATAAAATGTTTAGTGGGTTGATATAAGAGAAATTTAAGCTTTGCAAATAGTCACACACAAAAAAAAATCCATATATCGAAGATTTTGGTTCGATACCATTGGCAAACGTGTTGTTTGTTGTTGATCGTTGTTCAGATGAATTCGTAAAATAAAATTGCAATTGTACAAAAATAGTGGGTTGGTGAGAGTGAAAATTCAATTTGTTGGCAATTAATGCAATATTTATACGAAATATGCAAAATAAAAAAAAATTGCATTAAAAATTTCGCATTTCTAGTTTAAATTACTACAATAAAAAACAATTAATTTCACTTTTACCACTTCAACTGCACTCTTACATTTTTTTTAGTTGTCTACCGTTGCTAAGTTTATATATAGTTTGCTGGTTTTTCCTTATGTACATAAACAAATAATTTTCGCATTCTTTGCTTGTAGGATTGTTGAACCACATATTAGCTGATTTTGTAGCGAGTTGATTAATTTGCTAAGCTACGAAAAAAAAATTTTGATAACCGTATTTTTTCATACGTGGTAAAACTTGATCTCTGTTGTTGCTGAGGTGTTTTTGTAGTAGTAGTAGTAGTAGTGGTGGTGATGATTAGGTGATAATGGAAGTTTCATTTGTTGAATTTCAACGGATTTGTGATGACTACTCTAAATAAACCAAAAATATAACGTTAAATGTAAAAAAACAACTATTGAGAGGATAACCATATACATATACAAGCTTAGAAGACGCATATGACAGTGATACTTAATGGCGATTGTTGCGAATATCGGACTTTAGGTATGATTAAAGTAGTCAAAAGCCTTTTTTTTACTGATAGTTGGTTTTGAAGCGGAGAGGTAGTGATGTATTTTACATAAGCTTGTTGTTGTCCTTGTTGGTTAAGTGTTGTGGGTGCTGTTATTCAGTTGGCGTTCTTGTAGATACATGTTAGTTATGCCGATATTTGGTGGCTGCAACGCTGAGTATCATGATGTACACCAACTCGACATTATTAACCAGCCGATAAAATTCACAACCGCACATGACCGCCCAGCCAGCCATTATGTGGATGCAATGGGATGCAAACGAATTACAACAGTTGATTGGTAGTTGTAGAGTAGAGTAGAGGATTGAATACATTCTCACCCTTTTTGAAGAAACTGCTTCAAATGTGAATGGTGTGAAGTGAGCTGATATTATTTTGTTTTCACCTGGTCGAATGCAATTGAATTTACAATTAGTGGATAGATTTTTTTTTCTCTTTGTCAGGGAAAAAATCAAATTTAACCTCTTTAAAATATAACTTCAAATATTCTCAAGAGTAGCATACATAATATTAGTAACAAAAAGAACTAGTAGTATCTAAATTAGAAAGAACGTATCTTACTTGAAATGGCCGTTCTTGATGCACCCAAAAATGCCGTTGCGCACATTTGCATATCAAAAACGATGATCATGGTGACACCTACCCTTCCCGCTTATAAGAGTGGAATGTGGTTCTCAATATTTTTTTTCAAACCTCGTTGTTTTTCACTTAGTTGAGTTGAACGGATTCAATTAAGATGACTTTGTTGAAACATTACCCCAGCAGTTGTTGCAGAAATTTATTTTTGCAGTTAATACGACTGCAGAAGGAGCATGAGTGAAGTTAAATATGTTGAAGAACTGTTGAAATGGCGCCATTAATGCAGATCGATTGGAGACAGCAACTTGCAAACATTCAAAATAGCGAATATGTTTCCGTTATAAGCTGTTGTTGAAAAAAGTCAAGTTCGTCATGTCCGTATGTCTGTCTAATAACTCAGCAACCTTTAATATTCATAGCAGTATCACTTGTTGATTATTGTTGTTTCAAATGTTTGTTTTCAATAACAATTGTTGTTATTAATGTTGCGGACAATAAGTGAAAACGTTGTAGAAATCGATAAATAGATGAAACTTGTTTGTTAGAAAAAAATTAAGTAAATCGACATAATTACATTGCAGACACCTACTTCGTGTGGCCAACCCCATGCTCATTTCGAGGTTGTACAGACATACATACATTACCCGACCATGCATACTATTCAGTTATATTCTACATGTGTATGCATTTCATTTGTCAAGGTCGATGTTATTTTGTTGTTGTTGTTGTTGTTGTTGTTGTTGTTGTTGGTAGTGGTGGTATTTGTTGTGCTGAAGGTAGTAGTGTTGTGGACACTTTCACACAGTCAATTGTTGCATAAACAGAGGAGAAGGAAGTGGTAGTATATTTTTTAAGCTGTTAAGGTGGTTGTGGTGGTAGTAGTGGTATTAATGATGATGGCTGTTGTAAATGCTTTGACTTTTGCCTTTGATGCTGATCCTGCGCCTGCTGCCCAAGCACACCTTCACTAGTTGCACTAATTCTTGTAGTAGCAATAGTTGTAGTGACTGTAGAAGCAGTTGCAGCTGAGGTAGTAGTAGCAGTAGAAGTAGTAGTTATTTGACTAGTAGTAGTTGCTGTTCTAATGATTGCTGATATTTTACTGCACTTAACATCATTACAACTGTTACAGTTTTCTATTACGACAACAACAATTATTAGATAGATGTTGATGACAATGACTATAACGAAATCGAGAGTATATTTTATGTGCAACACTGTTGTGACGTTGGTGTCGGTGGTGTTCAAGGTGTTGGTGTTGATAATAAAAACTATGATTTTAAATTTATTGATGGATATACTGTGTTGTGGCTTTTCTTGTAGTTGTTTTTGGTGATGTTGAAAATAATGATGGTAGCTATTACTAAAATTGTTGTTGTCGATATTATGTTGATTTTCTCTGTTAAAAAATTGTTGTATAACATTTTTTTCTCTATAATCAAGAATGTTGCTGTTGAACGATATTAAGTTGAGCTTGTTGCTGGTCGTGGTGAAGTTTGTGGAGGAGCAGTAGTTGTGATACGTGAAGATGTTGTTTTTGTAGTTTTTGTTGAAGGAAGAGGAGGTAGAAGTTCTAGTAGAAGTAGTAGTAGTAGCAGTAGACTTTATCCTGCAAAATGATTATCATAAACTAAATTTAAAATATCTTCCAACTCCGTCACAAAAACTAAATGAAAAATTATGTGTTATTAACAATTGCCCAAAATAACACATTATATTCTATCTATCTTTTTTTAGCCGCAACTATTTTCTTAAACTTGCAAAGTACAAATTTTAAAACATTTCGCAATATATATTTTCATGAGTCTATGTTGAAACTATTACTGAACAAACAAATTTTCTATTTCATCTAATTTCACTCATAAAAAAGTGCCAAAACTATATGCACATTTCGGTCTTTAACCTTTATATAATACAAATTTAATAAATTTCAATATTTGCTAAGTAAGCAATTAATGAAGCTACAATATGGTATATATATTAAATTGTGTACTTACCTATAGCGGCCACCACCACGGCCGCCACTGCTGCTGCCACCACCACCACCGCTGCCGCCACCACGACGTCTATCATCTCGTCGCGACCGACCCGATGACATTTCCACACGGATCCGAGTACCACAGCATCGTCTGCGAATTTTATATAAATTATATATTTTTGCAAAAATGAATATTCCTTATATAAATGATTAACTATATTTGTTTAAACTTACGTTCCGTCTAAGCCTCGTGTTGCATCCTCTGCATCCCGACGATCTTCAAATTCAACAAAAGCGAATCCTGGTGGGTTTCTCGCAACCCACACATTTCTTAGGGGTCCATATTTACTGAATGCGTTTTCTATTTCATATTTTGAGGCAGAGGATCCTAAATTTCCAACATATACTTTGCAAGCTAAATCCCATTCACGATAGCGTGGCATTTTTTTTATTTATATAATAGTAGCAAGATGATACTAAAAAAAAAAAATACAAAATTAACTCGGATGAACTATTGATTTTTTTCACCTTCAAAATGAAGGTGTGAAATTTTCTCCATATACAGAAAAAACAAAATGGCGCCCATTGCGATTTGCATAATTGACTTTAATACTTAAAAACGCATATATGACATTATCATATTCATTTTTATCAACTTACCTCTAGAAGAATTTCTTAATCACTTTTGTGTTAATAATACCTTTTTATTAATAACTTTGTGTAAAATATAATATTTAAAACGCTTAAGTGAAAATTTGCACACGTTTACTCGTCAAAGCACAAAAGACGTATAACGAAAAACTAGTATTCGCCCTGGCCTTTACGTTAGTATTTCGCCTCGCTTTCCGAACGCTCACATATGTACATATGTATACACAAAATAAAAACAGTGTGGCATTAATTATAACCAACCGTCTTCACGAGACTGAATATATTAAATTCACAGCGAACATAGAATTGCTCAATACCCCAGCGAATCAGCTTTAATAACCGAAGGACCCGGATTTATATCCGACCAAGGACTGTCATTCTCGCAATATTCCCCGAAGCCCAATTTAGGGAATTTTATTGCGGTTACAACAACAACAACAAGAAAAATATTGCTCAATATGAATTGTTCTCAACTAACATATTTTATGTGCGACAAAATTTTTCATCCTTATTTGTTTCTGATGACAAAGAAAGTTCGAACCTTCTTGTGCGAGAATATTTTATAAAAGAGTATATATAGTCAGCCAGCAAAACTTATCCCGCTGACTAGACAAAAAGTAGAGCGTTAACGAGATTTTCAAGCCACTGAAGATTTTTTTAAAGTAAATCGTTTCGTAATTTTTCCAATAATTCATTAAAAAAAATAAGAGGAAACTGATTCATAATTTTATTATAGACGTAACTCGTTTCAAATTTTTATTGATGTAATCTGAAGAGCTTAAAGTAAAGCTACATTTGATATCTTTCTATGCGTGTTAGTATAGTTCAATTCTGTTTTCAAAGTTCTCACAGCGAAGAAGATAAAGCCAGTCGGCATCGGGTCAGGCCCTAAGATAAGATATATTGAAAAATATCACATTCTTGTGAACACTCTAAATATTCTTCCGAGTCTCTGTTTTAATCTTTCTAAATATTTTTTAATTTAAAACAACTACATTTTTCCGATGTTGTAATGAAGAATTAGATTTTGTTTTTCAGAAAAATTTCGTAACTTTAATTAACTCCAATTTGGTTTTCTTTTAGACAGCTTACAGCACTGACTATTTAAAAAAAAATACAACACTGAACCATGCAGCAGACGTGTTCTCTTCCAACATTTGTCTCGTTTTCGTGGTTCGCTGGTTCGTGTTTAAGTAGTTCGTGTTTCTTAAGATTTTGTTAACATTTTTTATTTTAAATATTGAAAAGTTCGTGTGAAATTGTAAAAGAAAGTAAGGCTGATTGGTTCAAGCCATAAGTACAGCTTTTGTTCCATTACGTCAAAGATCCGGGACACTGACGAAAATTATAAACACAAACAAAAATGAATATCCCCAACGAATACATTTCGAAAACGGAGGATGTGGCGGATCAGGTAAATTGGTGGAAAGTTGGAAATTACAGCATTTGATTAGTTCGTTGGGAGTAAAAGTTAACTTTAAACTGTTTGTAAAATGAAAATTGTGATGTGAAATATTTAAGAGATGGTGTTCATCAGCATAACGGTTTAAATATATTTTATATTGCGGTTGTCATCCTGATGTTAAAACAATGGAATGAGAAGAGGGCGGCAGAATCGACTAGCCGCACGGTAGATTATGAAAAAAAACTGTCAACGTCATCCATTCGTATCAGTAATTTTTGTTGTTGCTGGTGCAGCATTTTTTTGAATTAGTTAGTATGTCTAATGTGCAAATGTATATGCTGCTCTTGTAGATTGTGTTAATAATAAATACAAATGTTTAAAATATCACGAAGATCATATCAGTAGTTCGATTTTAGAGCGGCATTCGAACGATAGCTTCGATGATGGGAGAAATGAAAAAATTTATATTTCATAAATGAAATATGTTATATTTTTATGTTTAAAATGCTTTTGCATCTATTTATTATTTTTTAGCAATTTTTTACCACAATTTTTTTTCGGCGTTACAACAACTTGTTGCTGGCTCATTTTTTTTTTATAAAAGCTACAATAATCTTTGATTATATGATTTATATCATGACTGTAACTTGTTGCAGATTATTTAATAGGATGCTTAGGATTCTCAGAAGTAACATTTCGTCTTTATAATATAGGTACGTTCAGCTCTTAAAAACTTTTCTAAAATCCCTTTTAGTGTAATATACATATTTGTTAATTTAGCATGCTTTGCTTGTTTTTGTCTAATTTTTTTTCTTAAAACTGAAATTAGTTCAACATTTTTTCATATAGCAACAAAATTTTACAGCCATTGCCAATGTTAGTCAACCTATAGTATTTATGCACATACTCATATGAAAATATGTAGGTTTGTATGTGTGCAATATGTGATCAAACAAAAATTTTGGTTACTCCACCCCTACCTCTTACCATGCATAATGTAGTGTGGGACAACTTTTACTTTCCTTCGATCAAAGATTTCTTTAAACTGCACAAATTTACTCTCTTGACCAGTTTAGTTTCTCTCATATTTTTTTTTAATTTTGATAGTTTTTCAAGTTTTGAAAGTATCATTTAACGTTAAGGAGGTGATGGCATGACCACCGACCAACCGAAATGCCACATATGCACTTTGATTTCATATTTACATAATTTATAAAATGTCCATATCAAATTCATATGTATGTATGTATGTGTGTTTGCTTGTACTGTGAAATGGAATAATTAAGTTAGAGTGTATAAAGTAACAACAAAAATACATATGTACATACTTATACATATGTATAGACATTTGTTTAAAAACGTAAAATTTTTTATTATTTGTTACAAAAAAAAACATGTCCGGGTTCATAATATATTTACATTTATAATAATTATATTATTTTATAGTTAAACATATTCCAAATGATATACATGCTTATATTAATTTTTACAAATTTTAAGCTTTTATGCACGTAAATATTTGTATATTGCCAATCGAAAAAGATTTTCTCTAATATTTTTTCTAATTTAAGTCAGCAAACACGTGTTGGGCCTATTAAATATTTGTTTAACAGTTCAAATTCAACGTTGTCAAATCGGTTTTACATGGAAGTATTTGCAATCCAACTGTGTAAAGCTTAATTAAGCAAATATATATTAATGCAGCATGTGTAACCGTATGTCAATATGTAAATATGTATGAACACTTGAATATGTATGCAACTGCTGCGATGGAACCAGTTCGGCTTGTATAGTTTTTCTTTTTAACTTTAGATATAATCACAAATTATTTTACCTATAAAATTATCTTTTATTATCTTTGTTATTACACTCTTACTTTCTCTTATTTTTTATTTTTATGTTATTGCAAATATTTAATGGGGAGAGATATATTACTTAAAATTACCTACTATTGGCCGTGAAAAATAACGTATTAATTCATATAAAGCAAATATAATCATTTCAAATGTTATAAAAATGTTCAATTTCTGTAACAATAATGATCGCTGTAAAAAATGTGGTAGTAGTGTTGCCAATAGTGATCTTCATTACCCGATTTATAAGGCAATTAATTTAAAAAATTATATACACTAATATATGTACATATCTACATAGGTGAGTTGAAATTTATAGGTGGTCGTGTACATTCGTTTAAACATACATATATGAATGTATACCATAGAAGAGTTAAGGGGCGCTTAACTAAAGTTTACCAATATTTGCTTAAGAAGTTATGAATTAAATATAAAATACATGTTTATAAGCGCGACCTTTTTGTATTCTAGATACATATAAAGGTGTTGGAATAAAATGTAAATTCATCTTGACACCTCGTCACGTAGTCTAATTTTGTTAAAGTATTTCATTTAATAACCAACTTTTTTTCTATAAATTATCAAATGGTAATACTTAATAATATGCATATGTATATACATATGTGTGTATGTGCATACAATTTAAGAAAGAAAAATATTTGTACAAATTAATACTATTTAAATATTTTCACAATATACTTTATCATATAAAAAGTTATATTAACAAAAAAAAATTAAAAAAAAGATATATACACTCTTAAAATGAGTTAAGTACTTAAACTCAGTGATAACTCATATCAGAAAATATTAAAAATTGATAGCTTTCATATATTTATATATCAATCTCTCAGAGATTGTTTATCAGTTCACCAGCTTTCATACATGTGCACAGCTAGGTGTACAAATACAACACATCTTTCAACAATTTTTTTAAAAAATATATATATATTTATAAATACTCTTTACTGTTATATACATAAAACTTTTTTGTTCTCATCTTTAAGGTAATTCGTCGCGGTAAAAATATCCTGCCCACAGTTGCACGTCTGTGCTTAATCGCAACATTTTTCGAAGATGGCTTGCGTATGTACTTCCAATGGAACGAACAACGTGAATATATGGACATGAGTTGGGGCTGTGGCAAATTTTTAGCGACAGTTTTTGTACTTGTGAATTTATTTGGACAACTAGGTGGCTGTGCAATGGTGATCACTAGGTTTAAAGTCGATATTGCCGTTGGTGTGCTCTTTTTTATTGTAGTGCTACAGGTATGTACGATAACAATTTTGATTTTTGGATAGTGAAATTAATTTATAAATTAATAAACAAATTTATTTAATCAAATAGACAATCGCTTACTCCATACTATGGGATATACAATTCTTGTTGCGTAATCTTGCACTAATTGGTGCACTGCTATTGGTATTAGCAGAATCGCGTGTGGAAGGTCGTAGCCTTTTCGCTGGTGTTCCATCGCTGGGTGAGAATAAACCGAAGAATGTTATGCAGCTCGCTGGTCGTGTACTGCTTGCATTTATGTTTATTACACTTATTCGTTTCGAAATGAGCTTCCTGCAGGTAGATATATGCATATCTTAATGCTTGAAATTACTGTAACCATTTTTTTTCTCTCTTTATTTTAAGATTTTGCTAGATATCGTCGGTTCGATTTTGATGGTGTTAGTTACCATCGGCTATAAAACAAAATTGTCCGCACTCATACTCGTAGCATTATTGACTGTTTTGAATTTATACCATAACGCGTGGTGGACCATTCCTTCATATAAGCCACTTAGAGATTTTCTAAAATATGACTTTTTCCAGGTAAACAACTTAATATGATTAATAATTTTGTTTTTCATTTCATATTTCATAATAAGTTTTGATAAGACTTTTAAAACGCCCTTTTTTTAATTCTTTTATTCATTTATTAATTTCAGACACTCTCCGTCATCGGCGGTTTGTTAATGATTGTTTCACTGGGTCCCGGTGGTGTTTCTATGGACGAACATAAAAAGAAATGGTAGACTTTACTGAGGCAATTTAGAGCATACCCATGCACAGGAGAGAAAATCATTAATTTTATTATTTTTTATAAATGTATTTCTTTTTGTTTCATAAATTAGACAACTTTTTATAATAACAAGCGATAAAAACCATAAAATGGGAGAAATTATGATAAAAGTAAATAAAACAAAGAAACAAATAATATAAAACAAAAAAGAATATAGAAAATTATAAAAAGAAATATGAATGAATTTGTGGATTTACAATATTAGTTTACTGAGAGCAAAAATCGCGTTCCAATGAAAATTTTAAATTTAAACACTTTCTGATACTTCCCTACGTGTAGACTAAATTGTTTATATACAAATTAAGAATTTAAATTTTATACTCAGCAAAAAAATAGCTGGAAAGGTTAAGCTTATTCAAGTTGTGGTATGTGCTTGCTTAGCTAGGTTCGCTAATTTTTCCTATAAATATATTTATGTACCTAAATAAATCAATAGACCTATTCCAAAAACAATATAAAAAAACTTATATTTAAGTAATTCAATATTTCCATTCTTTCGAGTCATTTGATAAAGATAAATGAATCTTTCGACAAAAATTTCCTTAAATTCTGCAAATTTTTGAAAAGAGACTAAGAGTGAAAAAAAAATTAAGCAAATTATTTTCTTACAAATAAAGTTAGGTTTAAAATCTCATTTGAAATGTTGATTTCAATTTTCAATTAGTTTTACCTAGTACGATTTATTTCGAAGTTTCAGTTACTTCTAAAACTCTAATAGAACTCTCTAATTGCATAATTGGCATTTATTTTCCTACAACTCATATTTAATTTTCTGCGCATTTTTCTCAAGGATTAGCTAGATAGAACTATCTCAACATTCTTTCTAAAAATCATCCATTCAGCATTAACTTTTAAATTCATCAAAATTGTACAACACGCAGTCAGAGCAAGATTAAACCTTTGCATACTTCCATTCCAATGAGTTAATAAATTCCTGAATTAAGTAAAAGTCTTTTATTTTAATATTTATTTGTTTACAATATTTTATTTCAAAGTTCAACTCATCTCATGGTGAATAGTTCGCTTCACATTTCGCTATTTCGTTAAACACCATCACTCCGTGCACGAAAAACAATTTTTCATTTAAATTATTTAATTGCATTCAAAATCGTTCGATATATATTTTTTATGTTTAATTCAAAGCGGCAGCACCAGAAATGATTTCAATCAACTCACGAGTGATGACAGCCTGTCTGGTACGGTTGAATGTGAGTGTGAGTTTTTCAATCATTTCACCGGCATTCTTGGACGCGTTGTCCATGGCAGTCATACGCGAAGATTGCTCAGAACAAGCTCCTTCCTTCATGGTATAGAAAATCAAAGAAGCTAACGAATACTCCAAGTAGCTCTGGATAATTTCGCTATCCAGTGAGTCGTACACTGCCAACTTTTCAGATTTCTCCACAGTTGGTGTATTGAACACTGGCAGTGTAGACAATTGATATGAAACAACCGATTTAAATTTGTTGTAAACAATTTGACCTTCGGTGAATTCATAACCGGTCTTTATCACCTCATGTGCAATTTTCGAAGCATCGAGGAAGGTTGGTGGTAAACGGCCTACTTCGTTGGCTACCATCAAAATGTTCTTGCCGAAAGTACGTGACAAGATGGAACGTGATTTGTCACCAACACAGAACAGCTTAGTACTGGAATCATCTTGAGCTAATTCTTTACGAATGTGACGGGCAACACCTGTATGTACAGCGCCGCACAGACCACGATCAGAGGTCATGGCGATAATCAACTTCTTTGGCTCAGCTTTTTCTTCTGGCTGAATTTCAGTTTTCTCAAAGAATTGCTGTGCGCCAATACCGTAGGGACGAGCAGCCTTTAAGTCACGTTCAGCACGCGAATATTTGGCAGCTGACACCATCTTCATGGATTGCGTAATTTTCTGAATGTTCTTTACGGACTTCAAGCGAATCGAGATGGATTTTAAGGTAGCCATGCCGCGCTGTGGCTGCGATTGGATGGTCGCCTCGATGGCAACGGGAAGCAAAAGGTTGGCACGTTGCATCATCATCTTGTTGAGTTGAAGTTTGGACCGCTCAGAAAACTGTAAATAGTGTAAATTTAATTATTTTTATAATATTTTCTGCAATTATTGGTTATGCAAAACGAGAATTACCAAATTTTTTCACGACACGAAAAGTTGACAGAGAATGGTGTTGAAAATTTCCTCTTATGTAAGTTGGATTCAGTGTTGAATAAACGATTTTATGAGGGTACGGGAAATTTTGTTTTCCACCCAAGTCAGATTTCAATTTATTTATTTATTTTCAATTAATATAGTTTAGCATTAAAATTTAAAATAAATTTCAGTTAAGTCTGCTGATCACAAGTACTAAAATGTTTGCTGGAAAAAAGAAGATTGAGGAAATTGTGAAGAAATTATTTTGCAACACTTGCTTTTAGGAACTTCGGATAAGACAGCTGAATGTCAATTTTGACAATTCTAGGGAAATTTCCGAGTTTATTACTAACTCTGTCACATAGACATTCTGATTTGTTTGTTTTTAAAGTAAAAAAATTGTTTTTATATTAATTAAGTCTAAAGTGTAGTGAACTCCTGTGTTTATTTATATCGAAATTAAAAGTTGATATTAAGAAATGGCAGATCCAGATGACGAATTATGCCCACCGCCAAACGAAGATGATGAATTGACTTTGCCAAGGGCAAGTATCAACAAAATTATCAAGGAACTTGTACCATCTGTGCGTGTTGCCAATGAAAGCCGCGAACTTATACTTAATTGTTGCACGGAATTTATACACTTAATATCATCTGAAGCTAATGAAGTGTGCAACCAGCGGCATAAAAAAACGATTAACGCCGAACACGTATTAGAGGCGCTGGATCGTTTAGGCTTTTGTGATTATAAACAAGAAGCAGAAGCTGTTCTGATCGATTGCAAAGAGGTTGCAGCAAAGCGTCGCCGCCAAAGCACGCGGCTGGAAAATCTCGGCATACCTGAAGAGGAGCTGTTGCGACAACAACAAGAGCTTTTCGAAAAAGCTCGCGAAGAACAAGCGCGAGAGGAACAACAACAATGGATTAATATGCAAGCAACGGCAGTTCAGCAAAGTGCCGAACTTATGCATCGTCAAATGAAGTCTCAATGTAGCACCAGTGGAGGAGGTTTAGATGAAGATGATGATGATGATGAGGAATACTAATTAGTTTAATTTTAAGAAAACCTTTTTTAATAATTTTCGTGTATATTTTAAAACGTACACATATATATTTCTAATAAAAAAATAATATAGTTAACATACAGATTAAATACAATTTTAGTTATATTGAGATATGATACTAACTACAGCATTCCATATTTTGCTGTTTCTCATCTGTATTGAGCTTTTCTATTTGAATTTTCAACACAGGTGTTATATCATCCGCTTTACAAACGTAGTCACCAGGCTTATATTTACCTAACAGTTCGCTGTGTTCTTTCCAAAATTTATCACCTATCATATCATTATGTAAATCTACAATGAGTTGTCTATTTAAGCCGCTTTCAAGTTTTACACGTTTTCTCAAAAGTATGGTTCCCTTACGAAACATAGCGGGAAGATTGTTGTAATTAATTCCAAATTTTGTAAAAAGTAATTCATTTTTGTCTGCTGAGAATGTACCGCGTAATTCAGCTTCAGCTTCTTGATTTGTAAGACCTGATTTAAGAATTAAATTCCAAAATGCTGTATTATATAAATTGTTAATATGTACGTCTGCTTGTCGCCAACTGAGATAGTCACGTAAATTTTGGTCTGATGGGTACAAAACAATGCGGCCATCGAAGCAAGGTGGGTACTGAAGAGTTTTCTTAGACATCCAGTGTGTCCAATTGTATACATATGAAGAGGTAAACAAACTGGTTACATAGGAGAGTAATTTCGATGCTCGACGGTTAAAAACATTCGATTCTTTGCGGAAAACGAATGAATACTCATCACTTTGACCATAAGCTAGTATTATATCACGAAATTCTTCCATTACTGCTATTGCGGCAATATTCATCAAGTTCAGAGCTGTAAGGCGGTAAATGAATGAGATTTAGAAAGCTGTGTATTTGTAGATACGAAAGTCCGTATACCATTTGAATCATTTGGTTTATCGAAGTCATGCACTTTGGAAAATTTGTGAAATCCCTTACCATCCAGACGTACCACTATCCAAACATTCTGTAAAATACCGTCATCCTGTTCAAAACTTTTTACATATTCAAATCGACTACACGCCATCCCTCCTGAAATATAAAATCCACGTTTTCTATTGAGAAATGTAGCTGACCGCTTCAGCAATTGAATGATAGGACTTCTGTAAAGTTGCATGCGAGTGACTTGTTTTTCTTTTTTTATAAAAAAAATAATAGCTTTTTATCTATTTACAAATAAAATCTTTATTTGGTACTCTTCTCATTTATAAAACATGTTTATTAAAAATAGTTTGTAGAATAATAGTAAACAGCTGTTTACAGGGTATAGTGTTTTGGCATTGTTTTATTGTTATGAGTAGAAGTTTATTTTGTGAGAAAACATTTCTAAATTATAAATTATAATTTTTATAAAATAAATTGTTATACGAATCTCATAAGAAAGTGGCGCCCGCAATAGCCCAATATTTAGCAATGCGTACTTCCATTTGGAAGCTTTATTTGCGGTCTCCCCTCGGCAGGAATCTCTAACCCTCCGGATGCATTTCTGACTTGAATCAGAAGCTCCTGATAAAAATCCATCGGCCGTTCGCAGGCGGACGTTACAAAAGACATTTAGGCGCGCTCCACAAATTGGTCGAGGAGCTCGGCCGAAATCGCTTCAGCGGTTACAGAGCACCAATTTTAATTAATTATCAGTGAGCCTAAAATTATGCAACGAAAATCAGGTGAAAATAGTGTATAGGCTGAATTTTCAAAAAGAAAATATTTGAACCATTCCATTACTGTTGTTAAATTTTATACGGTGTTTATTGTAAAAATTAAGTTAATTAAAAAGGCTCAGGATTTCAAAAAATTTAGTGTAAATCGGTTTCTACATATGTATGTATATTGTTGTTGAAATTTTAAGGTAATCAAATTTTTGTTATAAGAGGAAATTTATTAAGAAACTTATAATAATATTAGAAATTAAATACCTCTCCAATTTTGTAAAGATTTATTTTGAGACATAAAAAACCTTGATCAATTTAATAATTTCTTGGGGAATGTGTGAAATGTAGGCAAGCCTGCCACTCGCATATCACCATCTCCACTCCAATTCTTTGTCTATAGTGATAATGGACCAAACAGCTGTGGCCGATGAAAGTGATTGTTGTGGGAATGGTTGTGCAAATTGTGTGTTAGATGTGGGTTTACGGAAAACAGCAGAAAAAACCCTAACAGGCAAACACAATGTCATTGCAACTTACCAAAAATTTCGACTACTTAGCAAAACTCTACACAACCCGACGGGGACAGGTAGAAGTAATAGCACAGAAGACTTAACCGAAGTATTGGAGCTTTATTTTGGAGTGGATGACTTGATAAGCAATAAAAGTGATTATGTCTTGGCAATACCCGCTGGCTATCATGTTATGATGCGCACTTATTTGCACACAGGGCATGTTTGCCTGAGACCCTATTCACCGTTTTGGGTTGATGTGTTAGCGATGGAATTCAAAATCCTTGTAAATCTTGCACCCGGTGGTTATATGTCACATTACTTAAAGGATCTACAGGTCGGAGACAGCGTAGATTTTCGAGGTCCCATAGGTGCACTGGAATATATTAGCTCAGAAAAAGAACGTTATGTTTTTATTATATCACAAGGTGTAGCTATTGCAGCAACCATTCGTATAGTTAAACAAATTCTCGACAATGAAGATGATTTAAGTCGAGTTTATCAAGTAGCATGTTATAAAGATATGGAACATGTATACTTCCGGGATATGTTACGAGTTTTCAACAAGTATTGGAACTATGTAAGCCATATATACCTTGCACATCAGAAATGTCCATCAGATATGTGCAAAACAACGGAATGTACTGGAAAATGCAATTGGTTTACGAAAAAATTGTGGTACAAAGAAAAGATTTGTTTGGAACGCTTCACTGAGACACTTTTTGTTGATATATGTTCGAAGGTCAACAATTGCAAAAAATTTGTTTTCATAATTGCGGGATCTAGAAAGTTTCAAGATTATATTAAAGAAATAGTGAGCAAATTAAATAATGAAGTTATTCAATTAAATATTTTTCTATTATAATAATTATAGGGAGAATAAATAAATGGTTTGAATATTATGTAATGTTTATATATAACACTTAGGACACATTATTTCTTAATCTTCTTAAAACATTAATTCTCATATGTACCATTAAAAATTAATCTCTCCCTACCAGCATGATCACAATCACAATGCTTTGACGAATTTATGAACCTTCTAAAGTGGACACCAGAAAGGCAACGGCAATTAAAGGATTACACAGTAACATTAAATTCATATGAACATGTGTATGTATTGGAAATAATCAAGTTATTTCAATGAAGATTCACAAACGAATGAGTATTTATTTGAATTAATATTGTTTCATAAGTAGAAATATAAAAGGCCTATTTTGTTGATTTCCAACAGTATGCTATATCTCATGTTACGATAGGTGTCAATATGAAGAATGTAAAAATTGAACGAAGATTACGTTCTCCATTATGGAAATGTTACGTCAGTGAATGTAATATTTTTTCCCTTCTCTATGGAGCATCACTAAAATTCTTTTATGCAATGTGCTTGTCGTCTTTTTACAGCTTACAGAATCTATCAATTGATAAATGAAAGATATGAGTTTTTTTTTGAGAAATTAGCTTTGATTATTCTTATATGATAATTTAGAAAAATGTTAATTTAATGGGAAATACTTTATAATGTATCGGCGGTTGCTGGTACATCTTCATTTATGGTATTTATATCATCGCCAGGAGAATAAAGTGCTGAATGCTCCGGTTGACCAGGTATAGCTCTGTCATTTGTGTCATCATCATCGTCATGAGTATCAGAATCGTCGCTATCATCATTAGCTATGAGCAAAAAGTTATTGTTATTAAAAAAGATACAAACAATATTAAAGCTGCTGAATTTATAATGTGGTACACACCATCTTCGTCGTCAGTTTCAGGTCCAGGTCTTGTTAGTACTTTTCCCAAGGGTGGAATATCGCTTGCTGCATTTTTAATAGATTCCTTCCAGTTATCATGTTCACGTTCATAACGTAAAACATCATCCTCGCTGGGTGGAGTGTTAATTTCGAACCAAATGCGATTAGCAATTTGTGGTCGTAAGGATGGAAAAAATGGTATCATTGACATGTTGTCAATGCTAAACTTTTTTCTACCAGTATTTAATTAAAAACAATTTATTTATTGTTAGAAATCGAAATAAATAAATGTTTACAAAAATATATCAGCTGGTTATCTGTTTACTACAAAGTTTTTTGCAAAGTCTGTATATATCAGGGTTGCAGTTCTTGGTGCTGATGACTGTAATTAATTTTAATATATCTTGATATTGAATTATTTAATTTAAACGGTTTTATTTTTTCATAGAAAGATATAATGTAAAAGTTTCTGAGAGAACTTTTTTTTAATAATTGTGTATTTGACTTTTGCTTTAAGCAGAGTTCTATACATTTTTAGTCAATTTATCAAAAAAAATAAAAAAGCATAACTTTTCTTGGTTTTTCAACCATTATTCTCATTAAGCCTCCGAAAAATGTAGCAGCTTATCATAAGACAACCCAGAGAAATACCATGGTCATTATTTAATATACAAAAATTACTATGTTAGTTAGTCCATGGGAAAATAGGATAACTATTATCGGAAGCGAAAAGTGTAATTTGGGTAACGTAGAAGCATAGCTTAAGGACAAGAGATATGACAGTTTTCATCTGACATAACAGTTTCAAAAGCAATGTAGTAATTAACTAAAAGGCCAATTGTTTTCAATTCATTATTGCATTACTTTTCGAAGTTTGTTTATTATTAAAATATTGTACGAGATGATAGAAATCACTTGCAATGATCGTTTGGGTAAAAAGGTAATCGTATTTACACACATACATTTGATTTGAATAAATGCTAAATGCTGTTCTTCAACAGGTGCGTGTGAAATGCAATCCCGATGATACTATTGGTGATCTAAAAAAATTGATTGCGGCACAGACGGGCACAAAATCCGAGAAGATTGTTTTAAAAAAGTGGTACACCATATATAAGGACCCTATCCGCTTATGCGATTGTAAGGAAAATCATATCCTTGTGTAATTATTTGCAACTAAAAGTTAAAATATTTTTTTCTAGATGAAATTCACGATGGTATGAATCTGGAATTGTACTATCAATAATTAAATATTTATCACTTCGTGCTCCCTTTTTGATAATCTTTGTTTTAAATCTTAATGAATAAATTAATTTTAAAACCAAAAACATGCCTGCTAGTTGGTACAAATCAGTGGCGGATCCACGGGTGGGGTTTTCAGGTCCGGACCCTCCCTTCGGAAGCAATGTAAATCTTAAATTCGAACGATTATTCTCCAAAAAAATTGAATATATTTTAGGACCCCCCTTCTGGAAATTCTGGATCCGCCACTGGTACAAATATATGGAATGGTCGGGTTAATTGCGGCACATTAGATGAGGAATGCAATTTCCGAAGGGGCGGTAGTAGATTGGTTAATGATTTTGATTATAATTATTGCGGAAATCCAATTCAGATTATTTCATAAAGACTCGGATCAATTTAAAAGTCAACTTTTAAATATTTGATGTACAAGTCATCTGCAATCTTTCTGGAACTTGACGTACATATCTCTATGGGTTTCACTACATTGATTACTCATTGAACGATTTTGTCGATGCTTGTAGAGTAATTATGTAAATACTCAAGAAAATGTGCCCAGTAGAAATAGTAAGCATCCAGCATCGATATAGGATGCCTGCAGAATTTCTATTTCTTTTTTACACGTTAAGTTCCTACGAGCATATATGTACATATGTATATACTTTCACCATTTAAAAGTAATAAAAGAGCATTCATAAAAAATTACATAAAATATTATTTTTGTTTTTCATACTACATTTGTTTTTTTACAGATTTGAATTGGCGGGCCATCTTTGCAAAAATTCAGAAAATGGTTGTGGCATTAATTTTCATTTTTTATTTTTTTAATTATTAATTTTTAATTTTTTTAAGTAGGTTTATACAGATTCAGTAAAAAAAAGATTGTGATAAAAAAAGAAATTTCATTCATGCATATACAAAGCAAATATGTTGATAACAAAGTATTTAAAAGAAATAAAAGAAGTAACAGTTAAAGTATATTAAATCATATTGAAAATATTCTTAATACGAGCTCCTTAATTCCACGTCCGCTCTCCCCGGCTGTAATTCTTCGAATCTCACTGCTGTTCTTTTCGGTGGTATTTTCTCGCTCACCACATGTTTATATAATAACATAACGGGTTATCCATTTCGGGGTTCCCAAAATAAACGTAAATAAATGCATTTAAAATAGTTCTTTTCAAGAAATTCTTTTTTTTATTATAAAGTTTGAATCTTGGTATATGTGAAACACGACGCCATTCAAATGGCCGCCTCGTGAATGTTTGTAAATTTCGATTCGTTTGAGATAATTTTCGACCACTTTTTGGCACATAGTGGGCGGTATCTCAGCCATAACTTGACGAATGTTGGTTTTCAAGAGTTCAAGGGTTCAAGGTTTATCCGCATAAACACGGTTTTTCGCTTAGCTCCAAAAAAAAAAAAAAAACAAACGGCGTCAAATCGCGAGATCTCGGTAGCCAATTGACAACGCTAAGACGAGAAATTACGCGACCGGGAAATTTCTTTTGCAATAAAGCTATATAATCACATATTGTCCAAGTCGCGTTCTTCTCCTCGTTATAGTTTTCAAAGAAGCAAATAGATGTTGGTCAAACTTCCTGATCAAACAGCGCATCAGACAGTAAGTTTTTTTTTTGAGTGTATTTAATTATTTGAGGATCCTCGGAGCTCCAAATGCGACAATTTTGCTTTCTTACATATCTACCGAGTGAGAAATGTGCCTCGTCGCTGAAGAAAGTTTTGTTGGAAAGATCACTGTACATTGCTTGTTGTTCAAACATACAATCGATGTAACCACGGCATTGTGAATGGTCACTTAACTTCAGTTGTTGTTTTAGCTGGACTTTATATGGATGTAGGTTTAAGTCAAAGTAAAAAATACGCCATAATGTGCCGTAAGAAAGTCCTAGCTCTTGAGAACGTCTAGAAATAGATACATTCCCGTAATTCCCGATCTTTAATCGATCCAGTCTTCTCAAATTTCTTTAAAATTGTACCAATTTCTTAAGAAGTTCGACGCCTAGTTATGTGCGCCATAATCTCTTAAAGCTCGAAACGTGGCCACGTTTGAATCACCATTTCTGTAGTAGGTTTCAACAATTTTAACGCGTTGCGCATTTGTTAAGCGATTCAATTTCATATTTGCCTTACTTTTAATTAAAACAAAACATGTTTGGTTTGACACAGAAGGGGTTTAACTTGGTGAAGTACGGTGGCAATAGTGATTCCGCAAATTAAATTTGGTTTCATTCACTTTAATATCTATTAAAATGTTTTGATCTTTGATAGATATGTATATTCCAAAAGTATGGCAAATTTATATTTTCCACGTATGTCAGATTTTTGAGAGGGCCTTTGGTATTACTGTTCTTTTGGTGCTAAAAACGGCCGCTTTGAATTTTTGTTCAATAATGAAACAAAATACCCCCAGAGACCAAAATTTGGAACTTTCGATGTGTTGAAACCAGTACAGTAAGGCCCAGTTTTTCCGGGAGGGAAACTTCCATTTATTATAATCTTACAGCCCTAAAAAAGACAACTGAACGCCTTTATTTGAGATATGTAAATTGCTTTTGGAACCCTATTTTGTCTAATCAGCCATTTTGGTGTAAAAGAAAAAAAACTAACATGTACATTGATTCTTCTTCTTCTTCTTTGGCGTAGGAACCGCTTACGCAATTATAGCCTCGTCAACAATAGCGCGCCACTCGTTTCTTCTTCTTGCTGTTTGGCGCCAGTTAGAAATACCAAGTGACACCAGGTCGCTCTCCACCTGATCTTTCCAACTGAGTGGAGGTCTCCCTCTTCCTCTGCTTCCACCAGCGGGTACTTCATCGAATACTTTCAAAGCCGGAGCGCTTCCAGCCATTCGGACGACATGACCTAGCCAGCGTAGCCGCTGTCTCTTTATTCGCTGAGCTATATCAATGTCGTCGTATAGCTCGTACATCTCATTTTTCCATCGTCTGCGGTATTCACCGTTACCAACGCGAGTTATGAGTCCGTGCCGGAAGTTTAAATAAAATACAAGCATTAGCTTAATTTAGTCTTCCTTTATTTTCAGAACTGCCTTTACATTTTTACGCTTACAACTATTTATACTATTTCTAACTATTGTTTGATAAAAAGATGTTTACATGTTGAGCATTATGTTATCATAATGCTTTGTTACTTATGAGACAAACATGTTTGTTTGTTTTGCTTTGTTACTTATGAGACAAACATGATTGTTTGTTTATTATAGCTTATCAATAGATTGTTTACGTCTTCGTATATTCTGAACAAGAATATACATGTTTATTTGTATATTATAGTTTATGAAATGTATGTAACAAAGTTTGTTAGCTAAGTATGTGTGTATGCAATATATGTATGTATGTATGGACGTAGTTATGCTAACGTCGTTAACTCTCCCCTGTGTTGAAAATGGAATGTCCTCATTTCAACGGGCTTAGGTTTTGTATTCGTTGTAACTCTGTTTGATAAGCTAATTCGAACTCTCTTTGGCGTCTGGTGTTTAATTGTAGTTGTCGGCATGTATATAATTTTATAATTAAGTACGTGACTAAAGCTAATATAATTATGATTGTGATTAAATATAAGGTAAATTTCCAAGGATGTTCCTCAATTGGTAAAAATAATTTATACATTTCTTGTATATTAGTAAATTTATAATCTGATTCAGAGTTTAAAATTCTTAGTACATTAACTTTTTCATTCTGATAAGCATGTATTACATTTTTTATTTCTTGCTTATGGTTAATATAAGTTTTATTATCAATAGTTGTATTGGAATTGAATTGGATTAAATGTGGGCCATTTACCCTAATTCCGTTCCATGTGTGTTCATTGTCGATAATAATATTACCATTATCTAATATTTGTAAGGGAGAGTTATTTTCTTGGATAATATTACAATGGGCTTTTTGTTTTAATAACAAAGGGATAGTACAATTATCCCTTGGTTCTTTTTTACAAATATGTGTTCCTACGTAATTTTTGCATTTTGATAAATTGGTGAAATTATTATTACACAAGGCAATTCTATTATGAAGTTGATATTTTCCGTATTTAAAGGCTAGTGGGGTTAAATTGTACATTTTACATTTATTTGTTATTATGGGGTATTTATAGATTGTAATAATAGTATTATTAAAAGTACATATGTGTATATCGGAATACTCTAGTACATTTATTATTGGAATGTCATATACTTCGTTTTTTATTACCTGCTGTACGTCTCTAAAATTAAGTGTGCCAGAAAAGAAATTTCCTGTTTTTGCAAAGTTAATGGTATTTGTTATAGCTACTAATTCGTTATATATTTCTGTAAGTACTGACTGATCAAAAATTGATTCTGGATTTAATGTTGCTAAAATTTTTTCAAACCGGGAATTTATTTTCCTTTGCTGATTATTATTATCTATAAGCTGGTTCACTCCAGTTTTAATTTCGACAAGGTCATCGTGATCTGGTATTCCTGTTATAAATTTTAACGCGGAACCTAAAAAATTGAGGGCACGTTTGGCACGATACTCGGATGGTATTAATTGTGACTTCAGAGTTTCTATTTTATCAATTACTATATTTTTTTCATCTGTTTGAGTTGATTCATATTTACTTCGCACAATTCTTTCATATGGTTCTAATATTATGGATAAATTTGATACATGGTAAAGAAATGTTGAACTTTCATAGGTATACACAGTATCTACTTCAGTAAGTACATATTTTTTACCAGTCAAATCTGTTATTTTATCGCAAAATCCGTGAGTAACTATTACTAAAATTAGGAAGCCTATTCGTTGCATGGTGTGCTAGTTTTCCTTATACTGTCCTTGTGTATGATTTTCCCCCTCACTGTTAGGATTGTGTCCCCACGATCTTCTTTTACTTTGTGTTTATTATACTTTGTTGCGAGTTTATTACGTCGATCTGTTCGACTATAAATTATATCACCTGGTTTGTATATAATGGTTTTCCTTTTTTTATTATGTTGCCTGAGTAGTTTTTCTTGTTTATCCTCAAGTATGTCCTTGATATCAGGATATTTTTCTCGGTTGTAAAAAACCTCCTCGGGCTTATATCCTGTTGTGGAGTGAATCGTCCTGTTGTATTGGCGAACTGCGTTGAATAATTCGTCACCGGGAGCAGTATTATTCTCTGCAGCTAAACTTTGGCAAAGTTCAATTAGAGTGTTATGTATCCGTTCAACTTGAGCGTTTGATGTTGAATGATGTACAGGCGTGACAGAGTGCGTTATTTGTAGCCGGCTGTACAAGAATTTTGTTATGTTGCTCTTAAATATACTTTCGTTATCAGTCATGAGGTACTTGGCATTTGGGTAAACTTGTGTGAGTACTTCTTCTATGTATTCGTGACAGTTTGTCTTTGTGTCCAATTTTCGTAAGAAACAGTATTTGGAATATCTGTCTGTAGAACTAAGGTATTGTTTATTATTAATATGGAAAACATCCATCTGTATATACTCTCCTACTTGTGTTGGTATTGGAGTTTTTCCAATAGGTTGTTTATTTGGTTGTCTTTCGTATTTGTGCTGTAGACATATTTCACAGCCTACGACTAGTTTACGGCACATTTCTTTAATATTGGGCCAGTAATGAGTCAACAATATTTCTTGCGTGTTATTTTTGTAGTTCCTATGTGCACGTTTATGTGTTTGTG
Source organism: Neoceratitis asiatica (assembly GCA_030068015.2). NCBI lineage: Eukaryota > Metazoa > Arthropoda > Insecta > Diptera > Tephritidae > Neoceratitis > Neoceratitis asiatica. Next base: position 33,988,911 of record CM061525.1, on the reverse strand, counting down.
TGATGATTTCTCTTTGTTCGTTTGAAGAAGTTACGTCGTTTAACTTATTTTGGGCTAGCACTAGGTTATAATTTGGAAAGGCGGAGATAATTTCTTGCTTTAAGTGAAACAGTATTTCCTCATCTATCTTTATTGCATTAGTAACTTTTGCGTTAACTACATCTTTAAGTTTAGATAGTAAGTCCGGGGTATCTCTATAAAATATTGTATGTCTAAACTGACCAGGAAATATTGTTTGACTGAGGACTTCATTCCTTGCATTATCTTGTAACATAATTATTTGATTTCTGAAAGCGTTAAGTGGTTGTTTAACTTTCTTCATAGTTTCGACAGGAGAACTTTGTTGTGAATGATCGGAGCAATTTGTTGTAGTATTTATTTGCTGTCGCGAAAGCGCATCTGCAACGACATTCTGGTGTCCAGGTTTATATACAAGTTTGGCACCGTATTCCTCAATTAGGTTTTTCCAACGCTTTAATTTCGCATTCGGATTTTTGCGGAAATTGAAAATATTAGGGATTGGTGGTCCGTGTAAATTGTCAAGTTTGCTACACCATACAAATAATTTCTAAGTTTTTGCAAGGACCAAACGATTGCTAGTAGTTCTTTCTCATTGGTACTATAGTTTTGTTCTGTTTCATTCAGAGTGCGTGAAATGAATGCGATCGGGTGGCGATTTTGTGACAGAACTGCCCCGATAGCGAAATTACTAGCATCGGTTGTTAAACTAAATGGTTTAGAGAAATCGGGCTGGAAAAGCTCAACTTGTTCTTGTAAAGCGTTTTTTATTTTTTCCAAGGCTTCTTCTGCTGCTATTTCTAATTGTATTGGTATTTTAGCACTTTGATTTTTTGATACCATTCCTAATTCTCCTCTCAAATTAATCGTTAAAGGTTTCGTGATTTTAGCAAAATCCTTTATAAACTTCCTGTAGTAACTAGCAAGTCCTAGGAAAGATCTCAATTCTTTCAAGTTTTTTGGTTTTGGGTATTTCTTTATAGTTTCGACTTTTTTGGGTCTACAGTAATTCTATTATGTTTTATAATGTGTCCAAGGTATTCAACTGAATCCTGGAAAAAATTTGACTTTTCGTCAGAAATTTTCATGTTAGCATTATGAAGTGCGTTAATTATAATCCGGATGTGTTCCATATGTTCTTCTGGTGTAGATGAATAAATTAGCACGTCATCAATATAAACATACGCGAACTTTCGGATATACTCTCTAAGAATGTCGTCAACGCATCGTTGAAATATGGAGGGTGCATTCTTTAATCCGAATGGCATTCTGATAAATTCATACTTTGCGCCGTTGACAGAGAATGCTGTCTTTTCTCGATCAGATTCTTTAATTAAAATCTGATGAAACCCTGATTCTAAGTCTATTGTGGAAAAAATCTTGGCTTTTCCGAGGTTTTGTATTGTCATATTAATATCTGGGATTGGATATCTGTCAGTAATCGTATGAGAATTTATCTTTTGGAAGTCAACAACCATTCTTCGTTTGGGCTTGCCTTGGTCATCGGTGCCCTTTTTTGGTACAGTCCATATAGGTGAATTATATGGGCTTTTGCTTGGTTGTATTATACCGTCGTTTAAAAGTTTCTCAATTTCTTTCTTGACAAAGTCGTGATCGGACATGGGATATGGATATTGTTTTGTCCATATAGGGTCTTCCGATTCAGTCTTGATAGCTGCTTGTATTGTGGTTGTAAAAGGCAATTTCCCATTTGTATTATTATTTCTATTCATTAGCTCTTCCACCTGATCTTTAAATTTTTCATTATTTATTGTATAATTAATCTTGGGTTCTACTTCCAAGATCTTTTTCTTTGATACTTCAAACTATAGTCAAATAACCTAATTTCTGCCTTCATTTGGCGTAATCCCTGTTCTCCGAGTATCATGTCAAAGTCATGTAGTTCCCTAATTTCATAGAACGTTAAATGATGCCCGTACATTGTTATAATTTTTTTAGAATTTACAATTGAGTAACCATGTAAGGTTTTGGTTTTAAATGGTTTCAATTTAATAGATTTTCCTATATTACAATTTATGTTTATGTAATTGTTAGTGGAGCCTGTGTCGATTAATAAGGTAACGGGTGTGCCGGTTAGGCCGCATTTTGTTTGTAAGCAAGGCAACCCGTTTACTCGCCTAAAAAAGTACTGCCTGTTTCAAATTTTTCTTCATAATTAGATACATCTACTGACTCTAGATCTTCTCTATTTAATTGGTTAATTCTTTGCAACTTCCTATCTGGCGGAGAAGTTGTGTTATTGTAGTTAGATGCCCTATCTCTTTTATATGCATGGTTTGATTTAAAAGGATTTTGACTTACGGCATTATTGTACCTGGTTGTCTGTATATATTGCCTGGATTGGTCTACGTCCATTGGAGTAGGTGTGGGTTGTTGTTGTCGTTGTGGTGGTTGTTGTTGGTGTTGTTGATTAAAACTCCTTGCCTGGTAGTTATGGTTCTGCATCCTTACGTTTGGCTTGTAATATCTTTCCTCTTTATGTTGTTGTGAGTAGGTGTTTCGGTTTGTGCTGTGTTGATATCGTCTGCTGTTACTTTCTGGTCTGGACCGTGTCTCGAATTCTTCATTCTCGTTGTCGTGAAAAATGGTACAAGCTATCGCATATGCCGATTCCAAATTTTTTGGGTTATGGCTGTACAATGTACCGCTTGTATATTTGGAGTTTAACCCAAGAATAAACGTCCTTACTGCCTCCTGATTAGCGTATGCTATCATTCCTTTGTCATCATTGGACATCTCAATCTTTGATAGGGCTAAATTAAGTGCCTTAGAAACTTCACTGTGGAATTCTGCAAGGGTTTTTCTACCTTGTGTGATTCGCTTCATTTCATCAAGAAGCACATATAGTGGGCGTTGATCTGCATACGTATAATCCAATCTGTTGATGATTGAATAAAAATTCAATTTGGTGTTGTGGTTCGTAAGAATGTTAGCAGCGGGTCCTGTAATTTTTGTCCGCATTATTCCCAGGGCACTATAATATTTTGGGTGATCTTGGAAGATCTTTATAGCTTCCATGAATGTCCACACTTGTGATCTCCATGATCGGTATTGTTCTTTATCCCCGTCAAATTTCGGTAGAGATTTGAATAGCTCAAGGTCGATATCCTTGGCGTCAGTAATATTTAGTTTTGCCTCCTCATATAAGACTAATTCTTCCGGAGCGTTTTGTTGCTCCAGTGCAGCAATTCTCTCCGTGAATTCCATTGTTTGTTGCTGCATCTGGTTCATCAGTGTGGTGAACTGGGCATTTAGTTGGGCCAGTTGATGCTCCATTGTAAACTTATTTAGATTTCTGTGGTCGTCGTAGGATTTCTGCTTTTTTCCCCTCCGAAGTCTCCGTAAAGTATCCAGATTTTTCACTTCACTTTTTTTGTCTAAAATTTTCAGAGTTTTTTTTTTGTTTTATTTGTACACTTTTTTTGAGTAACTAGTGTTTTGTCGCCTTTTTTACGATTCCGGTTTATGTTGTCGGTATTATTCCGTTTTTTCAGGATCTATACTTGATTTTCGTTGATTATTTTTTGGCACTTTTTTCAAACGTATAGTGCTGGAAGTCTTTCTTCCCGTGGATTTAGTTTTTTTCTATTTCTTTTACATAGAAAAATGGCTTAAGGTTCGTTTGAGCCCCCAGTTATGAGTCCGTGCCGGAAGTTTAAATAAAATACAAGCATTAGCTTAATTTAGTCTTCCTTTATTTTCAGAACTGCCTTTACATTTTTACGCTTACAACTATTTATACTATTTCTAACTATTGTTTGATAAAAAGATGTTTACATGTTGAGCATTATGTTATCATAATGCTTTGTTACTTATGAGACAAACATGTTTGTTTGTTTTGCTTTGTTACTTATGAGACAAACATGATTGTTTGTTTATTATAGCTTATCAATAGATTGTTTACGTCTTCGTATATTCTGAACAAGAATATACATGTTTATTTGTATATTATAGTTTATGAAATGTATGTAACAAAGTTTGTTAGCTAAGTATGTGTGTATGCAATATATGTATGTATGTATGGACGTAGTTATGCTAACGTCGTTAACTCGCGCAAAGGACCATAAATCTTCCGCAAAACTTTTCTCTCGAAAACTCCTAAAGCCGACTCATCGGATGTAGACATCGTCCAGGCTTCTGCACCATATGTCAGGACGGGAATGATGAGCGACTTGTAGAGTTTGGTTTTGGTTCGTCAAGAGAGGACTTTACTTTTCAATTGCCTACTCAGTCCAAAGTAGCACCTGTTGGCAAGAGGGATTCTGCGTTGGATTTCAAGGCTGACATTGTTGGTGTTGTTAATGCTGGTTCCCAGATACACGAAATTATCTACGACTTCGAAGTTGTGACTGTCAACAGCGACATGGGAGTCAAGTCGCGAATGCGATGACTGTTTATTTGATGACAGGAGATATTTCGTCTTGCCATCGTTCACTACCAGACCCATTCGCTTCGCTTCTTTGTCTAATCTGGTGAATGTAGAACTTACGGTGCGGTTTTATGACCAATTTTATCAATATCATCGCCACAGGCCAACAATTGCACACTCTTGTAGAACATTGTGCCTGGTCTGTTTAGCTCTGCAGCTCGTATTATTTTCTCCAGCATCAAATTAAAGAAATCACACGATAAAGAGTCTCCTTGTCTGAAACCTCGTTTGGTAGCGAATGGCTTTGAGAGGTCCTTCCCAATTCTGACCGCGCTTCTGGTATTATCCAGGGTCTGTTTACAAAGCCGTATGAGTTTTGTGGGGATATCAAATTCAGACATAGCGGCGTAGAGGCATTTCCTTATCGTGCTGTCGAAGGCAGCTTTAAAATCGATAAAAAGGTGGTGTGTGTCGATTCTTTCCTCTCTGGTCTTCTCCAAGATTTGGCGCATGGTAAATATCTGGTCAATGGTGGATTTGCCAGGTCTAAAGCCACACTGATAAGGACCAATCAGTTTGTTGACGGTGGGCTTTAGTTTTTCATACAATACGCTAGATAAGACCTTATACGCGATATTAAGGTCTCCCTTTTTTTTAGATTGTGCAGAGCACACTTAGCTTCCATTCGTCAGGCATGCTTTCTTCCGACCATATTTTGTAAAGAAGCTGATGCATGCTCCTTGTCAGCTCTTCGCCGCCGTATTTGAATAGTGTATATTGATTAAGTCAAAATAATTTCAATCGGATTACAAATTTTTCCTTGCAAAATAGTATTATTAAATAAAATATTTATTCCCAATACGATTATGTTTGAAAAATCTAAAATTTAAATAAATTGATTTTCAAAGAATTTATTGAACTTTTGTTAGTCCTCACGAAGGTAAATATGCTGTAAGTCAGACACATATCATATATGTGCATACATATATGATTGTATTGAAAGAAATATACGCAGCTGTACGTTTGTTTAAGTGACTGCTGCATTTCGCCTCGAAATCTATCCAAATATAATTTTACATCAATCAAACTTGTCGAATCTTCAATGAATTCCATAAGAATGTCAGATGCATTCTTAATATATACTTAAATACAATGATATTTGTTGTATGTAGATACCGTTATGGGAACGAGTAAATACTAACTTATACATACATACATATAACATAATTTATATTTAAATTGCATTCCTTTTAAAGAATATCTCAAAATTCCTTATACATGTATATGTGTATGTACATATGAGAACATTTGTGTCATACAAAATTGAAGAAGAGTTTAGATAGGAAAAGTTAACATTTATGCATGATGATAGTTTTCATTGTACGTTAAATAAAAAAATTTAATTAAATAAAATAAAATATGAAAAGGTGCATAAGATCGCCACAGGGATGTAAAAAAGAGCAGTTAATTATAGACCAAGTAGTACTTGGACAGTCTGAAAGGCAAAACAGAAACCTCTATGCCGCGTACATCGATTGGATTCAGTGCCTCCATTCATGGCTTATCGAGGTGCCCAAGATAATACTTTTCCTAGATAAAATTGTGCAATATTGAAGAACTCTAATAAAATTGCCAATATCTGGAGCTGCTCAGTACACGAGGGACATAAACATCAGCAATGGAATATTCCGAGGCTATTCACTCTGATTCATCATCAGCGAGAACCTTCTCAGCCATTTTCTATGCGATACCGATTAAGTAATCTCTTCTACATAGTTGATGTGAAGATTTATGCCAGCAAGCCAAACCATCTTGAAAAGTTTTTGGAATGTCTCACAACTTATTTCAATGACATTAAAATACCTTTTTGTTTTGAGAAATGCCACAAAATAAAGGAAAGGTGTTTCCCCGAAAAATTCCCATTTAACCTGTAGAAATGGACATACAAGTATCTTGGAGTTATGCAGAGCAATTGTGTAGAAACTATGCATATGCGGAAAAACTAGTGGTGGAGTTTAGGAGGCGGCTTCATGCTATATGCAAAACTCTATTAAGTGGAGTACTTGGATTAAATTCGTTTGCTATACCCGTGGCGGCCGCGATAGCCGAGTGGTTAGCATTGCGTACTGACTTTCGGAAGGCCTGGGTTCGAGCCCAGGTTCGAGCAACATCCAAAATGATAGAAATACATTTTTTTCTAATTGCGGTCGCCCCTCGGCAGGGAATGTTAAGCTCTCCGAGTGTATATCTGGCATGAAATAACCCTCCTCATAAAAATCCATCAGCCGTTCGGAGGCGGCTTAGAATAAACTGTAGGTCCCTCCATTTGTTGGTAAAAACAACAAGACGCAAAACCACAAATTGGAGGAGGAGCTCGGCCGAAAATCGCTTCAGCGGTTACATTGTGCCAAATATATATATATATATATATACCCGTGTTATCGTACAGTTTTGGAGTTATAAAATGGTGCACAACCGAACTGGAAGATATGCAGCGGATAATACGCACAGTCATGCACAAATATGAAGCTCATCAGCCCAAAGCCTCGATCTTTCGAACGATGTTGACCAGGAAGGAAGGCGAAAGGGGCCAGATTGACATCAGAACGTTGCATGAAAAACTAATTTTAAATCTCAAAGCTTATTTCCATCAAAAGACACCACAGTCGGAAATTCATCAGGTTGTAGAATCCACTGATGATAACTATACTCCATTGCGAATGAACCAACCTTATAAAAGCAGAAACACGATCTCAACGGAATTAAAAAACTGCAGAAATTGTTTGAAATGGTAGTCCACTGGGTATATCGTAAATATTTGCTGAGTCCGCATGTCGACCAAAAATTGTCGCACTTATGGCTCACAAACAGAGTAATATTCCCCAAAACGGAAGGGACTATTTATGCAATGCAAGATGGAGTCGTTCCCACCCGAAATTATGTCAAGTATATAATTTGTGACGTAAATGCTCCTGCAGACAGATGCCATAGATGCAATATAAGAAGCGAAACTCTAGACCATGTGCTTACTGGTTGTGTTACGCTCGCTAATTCGATGTATCTTGAGCGACATAATCACACTGTACTACAGATATATTCCGAAAACTGTTCGAGGAGATGCCAGAATGCTTCTATATTATGATTGCACTGTTTTGACGAACGCCACGAGAGACCACCATAGGCCAGATATAATTGTGGCTAGTAAGATAGCAAAGTACTCTGACTTAGGTATTGATATGACAATGGAAGTTAAGATTGTATCTACTACCAATCATCGTATCTGCGCACGGGATGGTGCATATTAATCTTATGGAAAACATACGAAGGCTCCAGTTTCCAGATCATATCATCTTCGACATGCAAATAGCAGCCTTATTGAATTCATGTCATATTATTAGATATTTTTTGGAGTAAATGTTTATGATATCAAATTAGTTATTATAAATTTCTAAGCATATTTATATTTAATGAAATGTACATTATAGGCCTGAAGTTAAGTTGTCGCCAACAAATGAAATTTGCTCCTTAAATAAAATAAAACGAAATAAAATAGAATAAAGTAAAATAAAATAAAATAAAATAGAATAAAATGAAATGAAATAAAACAAAACAAAACAAAATAATTTTAAATAAGGTAAAATAAAGTAAAATAAAATGAAATAAAATAAAATAAATTAAAATAGAAAAAAATAAAAAATAAATAAAAAGAAATGAAAAAATGAAATGAAATAAAATGAAAAAAAAATAAAATAGGAAAAAAATTAAAATATATAAAACAAAATACATTAAAATGAAATGGAATAAAAATAAAATAAAATAAAAATAAAGTAAAAAAAATAGGAAAGTAAAAAAAAAAATAAAAAAATAAAAAAATAAAATAAAATAAAGATACAACAAAATAAAATAAATAATAAAATAATTAATAAAATCAAACAAACAAACCAAAAAATAAATAAAAAATTAAACTAAAACAAAATAAAATAAAAAATAATTAAAATAAAATGAAATGATATTAAATTAAATGAAACGAAATTAAATAAAATTAAAAATAAAATAAAATAAAATAAAATACAATAAAATGAAATGAAATAAGACAAAACAAAATAAATATAAATAAAATAAAATAAAGTAAAATAAAACGAAATAAAATAAAATAAATTAAAATAGGAAAAAAAAATATAATAAAAGAAATGAAAAATGAAATGAAAATGAAAAAAAAAAAAATAAATAACATAGAAAAAAATAAAATAAAATAAAACAAAATACATAAAATGAAATGGAATAAAAAAAAAAATAAAATAAAAATAAAGTGAAAAAAAAATAAGAAAGTAAAAAATAATAATAATAATATTAATAAAATCATACAAACAAACCAAAATATAAATAAAAAATTAAACTAAAACAAAATAAATAAAATATAATTAATATAAATTGAAATGATATTAAATTAAATGAAACGAAATGAAATAAAATTAAAAATTAAATAAAATATAATAGAGTAAAGCAAAATTAAATGAAATAGATTAAAATAAAATAAATAAAATACATAAAAAAATGCAATATATAAAAAAAGTTTAAAAAAATAAAAAAAAAAATTAAAAAATAAAATAAAATGAACTGAAATGAAATTAAATGAAAAGAATCAAAGTTTATAAAAGTGAAAAAAATGCATTAAATTAAATAACATAAAGCAAAGTGAAATAAAATAAAAAATGATAAAATACATTTTTATAGTAGGTGTTACTTGAACAAACTAACAGTTTAAAGAACTAAACCAATTTTAAACCTTGTATTCTCAATAAAAAACCATATTCCTATATCACTTCTTCTTATAAAGGTTCCTTATCTACTGAGTGTTGCAACAGTTTAAAGTCTTAATAGAAATCGTTTTTCCGCCCTGTGTTGCGAATTTAATTATGACACTGCTGTGTAATTCATTTACAACTGCAAGTTTGTGCATATGCACGTACATAGTAACATAAGTACTCGAAATACTCACGTGTCTAGTGATGTGATCAGAAGTTCAAAACATCAAAATGTTAGGAGTATTGCTACTATTATTATATTCAAAGCGTATATCTAAGCATAAGGAGATGCATATTTGCATGTATATGTGTATTCCGCTTACCCCTCATGTCACTTATTGCGCTTAACTTGACTACGCGCTGTAATTAGATGAAATGAAAGGACACATATGCACATAGACATTGCAAAATATACTACATATATGCATATGAAGATATGTGCAAATATGATATTCCACTGTTTACATATTTAAGCTTGTTTTTGTGTATGTTTTGTGCCAAACGATTTGGAATTGAAATCAAATTTGTGCAATCGATTCGCATTTAATTGCTAAACTCTCTATTTTCAATTCAATTATTGTTTCATGATGGTTTTATTAGCTTCAAGGCAAAAATAAAATAAATGTGTGTGTGTATATGAAATTATGACATAAACGCATGCAAAATATATATATGTATATATGTACATTCCCATGAACTATGTTTATTGAACGATCGGGGAATAAAAGTGCGTGAGGTAGCTGAGGTTGTAGGCATCTCAACTGAGCGGGTACATCACTTTTCCATGAATATTCGGACATGAAAAAGATATCCGCGCGATGGGTTCCGCCGTAAACCAAAAGATTTTTTGCCCCGTTTCATTACTGTAGACGAGAAACATGGATCACACCAGAGACCAAAGAACAATCAAGGCGGTGGGTTTCTCCGGGTGAACGTGCACCAAAGAAGGTCAAGGTGGGTCTGCCGGCCAACAAGGTCATGGCCACAGTTTTTTGGGATGCACATCGATTACCTTTAGAAGCGTAAAACGATCACCGGCGAATATTATGCAGAGCTTTTGGACAGATTTGATATTGATATGAAGTAGAAAGGACCGTATTTGGCGGAAAAAAGTAATCTGTTCCATCAGAAGAATGCACTGGTGCACACGTGTGTAGTCGCTATGGTAAAAATTCATAAATTGAGATACGAGCTGCTACGTTAACCAGCATATTCTCTAGATTCTCCCCCCTGCGACTATTTCATATTTTCAAACCTGAAGAAATGGCTGGGCGGTAAGAGATTCAGGTTGAATGAAGAGGTTATCACAGAAACAAACACCTACTATGGAGGCCTTAAAAAAATTTATTATTTGCAAGGAACAAAACTATTGGAAAAACGTTGGTCTAAATGGAGACTATGTTGAGAAATAATATACTTATTTGACGAAAAATATATATTTTATTCAAAAAGTCACCGACTTATTAAATCAGTCTCGTAGCTTGTTTACTTAAATGAGCATATTGTAACGTTTTTCTTAGCTACCCTCGATGATTTCCCAAATCCTTCGAGTCCGATCACAGGATTGCTAAATAAAACTCCCAAGATTTATTCGATTGGCCTCTTAATCGCCTCAACGATTTTAGTCCTCAATAATTACTATTCTTTACTATACCCAATAGCTTATTTTACAATTCTTTATAGCACACAATTTTTTTCTGTTTCACACAGTTCATCCGTTTCTAAAACACACAGCTCATTGCAATATTAAAGCCACTGCGTTTTCTATTCGTCCCTTCCTGTGATAGCTGCTGCCGCTCTTTTTATACCTGAGGATGACTCAAACATTCTGTTCACGCGTTCAAGAATGGGACTATAGGATTATTCGTTTGTCTGCGATAGCTGTTGTCGCTCTGTTTATGCTTAACGATGGTCGAAACATTCCGTTCATGCGCTAACTCGTCTGCCTGCAGTAGTACTTGCCGCTCTTTTCGTCTGTCTTTTTTACTTGGAATTTCCGTCACTCTGCTACTTCTTTTGTCTGTCCTTCGTATTTGGGGTTTCCATATTATATATTTAATTGGCGCTTTGTAACCGCTGAAGCGAATTTCGGCCGAGCTCCTCCTCCAAGTGTTGGTGTGCGTCTTGGTGCTTTTTCCAACAAATTGAAGGAACCCCCAAACGGCCGATGTATTTTAATGAGAAGCATTTATTTCAGGACAGAAACACACTCGGAGGGCTTGACACTCTCTGCCGAGGGTCGAACACAATTATAAAAATTAATTTTCTATACCATGGCATTCGCAATGGTAGTAAGCTAATCACTCGGCAGTCGCCGACGTTTGTTAGAAATAGTTATAACATGATAACCGAAATGAACAAATGTCCCGTGCGACATGGCAATAGTTAAAGAAAATTTGATTATAATGACTCAGTTCGATTGGAAGAGAATATTTAATGCCTAGCTATACGACGAGTTAGGCCGGAAAAATCGAATAGACATGAAAATTACGGAACGAACACTTTTTTTTAGAAATCTTTTCATATAAAGGGTTTTCTAATAGGGATGATATGATTTCTAAGTGTCGTTTTGGCCATTTTTAATATGTCATGATCTGTAATTTTTTTTGATTGTATTCAGTAATGTTTACAATTTCATCATGGAAAAATATACGCAAGAACAACGTTTACAAATTATTCAATATTATTATCAAAACAATCGTTCAGCAATTGCAACTTTTGGTGCGCTTTTGCCATTTCATGGTCGTAATAATCGTCCAACTATGTTCACTATTCGTCGAATTTTGAAAATTTCGAGCGTACATTTTCTTTACAAAATGTTCAAGTGCCAATAAGACAAGAACCGGTCGAAGTAATGAAAATATTGCTGCCGTTCAAGCAAGTGTTGCTGAAGACCGCAATTTGTCGATTCCAAAACGTTTTCAAGAATTTGGGACTATGTCAAACCACAATCTAGCGAATTTTGAGAAAGGATTTGGGCTTATATCCGCATAAAATTGTTCTCACTCAAGAACTGAAGCCATTGGACCACCATAAACGTCGTGAATTTGCTGATTTTGCCTTGGAACAACTTGAAAACAATAACGATTTTTTTAAGGAAATCATCTTCTCCGATGAGGCTCACTTTCATCTGAGTGGTGCGACAAATAAACAAAACTATCGATTCTGGTGCGAAGAAAATCCACAAATTATTCATGAACAACTATTACATTCACTTAAATGGACAGTTTGTTGCGGTTTTTGGTTTGGTGGAATCATCGGTTCGTACTTCTTTCGAAGCTGAAGCCGTTACTGCCAATGGAGAGCGGTATAAATCGATGATAACTAACTTTTTATGTCCACAATTGAAAAAAGTTGATCTTCGCAACATCTGGTTCCAACAAGACGGGGCTAGGTGTCACACAGCACGTGCCACACCGAATTATTGCGAGAAAGGTTTGGAGATTCGATTATTTCAAGAAATTGTGACATTGAATGGCATCCAAGAAGTTGTGGCTCAACACCGTTAGACTACTTCTTCTGGGGTTATTTGAAGTCAGTGGTCTTTAGCAATAAATCAGACTCTCTTAAAGCTTTAAAAGTCAATATTGAACGTGCTTTTCATGACATAGGATTTGATTTAGTGGAAAAAGTGCTCAAAAATTTGGTTCATCGAAAACGCCACTGCAAAAGAAGTCGTGGAGGCCATTTGAATGATGTTATATTCAGAATTTAATTGTATCGATTGTAGTTCACATTAAATAAAAAAAAACGTTTGAATTTCATTAAAAATTAGTGTGTTTTTTTTTTTTTAAAGAAATCATACCACCCTTATTGGACAACCCTTACCGTATATATTTATATATACATATTGGATAACACTCGGGTGTTCAAACAGATCCAATGTACCCGTGCGGACAGTATTCTCTGGAATGGAAATATTATAAATAATTTTTGGGTAAAACTAGTATAAATTTTAAATGAAATCATGTTTAAAAAATAAAATTAATTTCTTTAGAATATTCTTCCAAATTTTCCAAAAATCAATGAAAATCTCATTTGTCCCGTGCGAATATAACAAATATTAGCAAAGTAAACGAAACTTTTCCCACTTGATCTGGCAAACAGTGTTAAAAAATGTGATATGTGAGAATATAATACTTGTGAGTAATTACTATAGTGTAATTGTAATTAAAATAATCTACAATGCCATGCTTTTATGCACACTATATCTGTATCGTGTACACTCCTAAGCGTGGACAAGCGTGATAGGACAAATGAAAAGGGAATAGCATTTACTTAATTTTTTCAGTTTCATTTATCTGAATTTGCTTTTATGACTATTTGTGGTTGAATAACAAAAAATAACAAAAAAAAAAGGAAAAAACAGCGTGAAAATGTTTTTCAATTTCAATCGAATTCTGATCACAATCGACAGAGCGACATACCAGCACTTTAAATATACTCATACCGATGTATGTATGTATGAGTGGGTATAAAACATTTATAAATATATATTCTGATTTTGCGTTGACTTACCGGGTTGCATGTGTGTGTAAAGTCGAACGGTATTTTTTTCTACTTTGCCATTGTTTGCATATTGTGTGGTGTGGACGATGGTTGAATTTGTGGCCACAAAATTTGTAGTCTTTGTGTGTTGGAACGAATATCATTGGTTTGTGATAGAAATTAAACAGTTCCCACTAAATAAATATGTTGATATGATTACACTTCTCAACAAATAAAAATACAATTTTAGTGCCGATATATATGTAGTTAATGGTTTTGTATTAGGTATCCATTGGCAACAGTAAAAATATTTTTTTTATTTGTTTTTTTTTTCTGAGTGAAGTTTTGTGGAATGTGTAGAAGCTTAGGCAAGTGAGGAAAGTTTTTGACTGTAACTACAGAGCGGCCAGTAACGATTCTTTTACATTAGATGGTTCAAGCAGTTCACGACATCCGGTCTTAGACCAAGCGTTCTCTGGGGAGCGAGCTAAAGTGATCTCCTGCAGTTGTATGTAGGGTGTGTGTCACACTACTTAAATAATACACTTCAATGAAAAATCAACAAATGCCTCGGATGAGAGACCTCCCTTTCGATGATGACCCCTTCAAATGTTTAAAGGATCGCGATTTGGGAGCATTCACCTGAAATGTCCAGTCCCTTAATTGGGAAGGTGATACTGCCCAGCTGGTTGATATCCTCGTAAGGCTAGATAATGACATAACCGCCGTCTAAGAAGTGTGATGGACGGGACAAGGACGGAAGAATATGGGTCCTTGTGAAATCTACTACAGTCGCCGTTTAAAGGAACGCAAATTTGGTGTTGGCTTTCTGGTGGGAGAGAGACTCCGTCACCTTGTTCTGGCATTCATCCCGGTGGATGAACGTCTAGCCATAGTCCGCCTCAAAGTGAAGTGCTTCAACAATTTTTTCTGCACAATAAAGAATTTAGAAATCTACACGTAGAAAAAAAAATAAAAAAAAACTCAAATCCATATTTTTTTAGTAATCCATGAATTATGCTCTTTGCCTCTTCGCTATTCAAAAATGTTTTGTATTGAAATATCATAATTGAATGTATATCGAATATATTTTAAGTATATCCGCAATAGCCGAGTGGTTAGCATTGCCTACTACCATTCGGAACGCCAGTGTTCGAGTTCAGTCATGGGCAACATCCAAAATTATAAAAAATTAATTTTTCTAATTGTAGTCGGCCCGCTGCAAGATTCTCATAAAAATCCATTGGCCATTCGGAGGTGACTTAGAATAAACTGTCAGGTCAGATAAAATATGGATTTTTTTTAAAGAAAAAACTTGGCGTCATGAAAATCAATCATCAAGGATTGGCATGCTAAGTTTAGACGTGGTGAAATGAGCAACGAAGACGGTGAACGCAGTGAACGACCAAAAGAGATTGTTACCGACGAAAACATCAAAAAATCCACTAAAAATAACCGTAAGTGGAATGAAATAGCAGGCGGATATCAACTGAATGTGCGAGCTCACTTTTTACCAAAATCAACGACGAGTTGATGATTCGGAGCAGTGTTTGGAGATGCTCAAGCGTAATAAACCGAGTTTTTTGCGTCGATATGTGGCAATGGATGAAACATGGCTCCATCATTTCCTTCCGAAGTCCAATAATTTTCATTGTATACCTTGAAAAAATAAGGATCATTAACAGCGACTATTACATAGTATTATTGGTCTGAAGAAAGGGGCGAAATCGCCGAAAAATGGCCGCATTTGAAAAAAAAGAAAGTGTTGTTTCACCAAGCCAATGAACCGAGTCACAAGTCAGTGAAATCGATGGCAAAAATCGATGAATTGGGCTTCGAATTGCTTTCGTATCCATTGTATTTTGAAGATCTGGCCCCCAGCGACTGCTCTCAGATCTCAAAGAATGCTGCAACGGGAAAATCGTACTACGAAAAAGGTATCGAAAAGGTGGAGGGTCGTTATAATCAGTGTATTACCCTTGAAGGGATGTTAACGCGATCCGCAATAGCTGAGTGATTAGCATTGTGTACTGCCATTTAGAAGGCCTTGGCTCGACTCCAGGTTCGAGCAACATCCAAAATTATAGAAAATTAGTTTTTCGAATTGCAGTCGCCCCTCTGTAGGGAATGTTAAGCTCTCTGAGTGTATTTCTGATATGAAATAAAAGCTCCTCATAAAAATCCATCGGCCGTTCGGAGGCGACTTATAATAAACTCTAGGTCCCCCCATTTGCTAGTAAAAACAGCAAGACGCAAAAACCACAAATTGGAGGAGGAGCTCTCGCTTCAGTGGAGACAATAAGCCAAAGATATGTATATATAAACCCTTATTAATCAAATAAAGCCAAAGATATGTATATATAAACCCTTATTAATCAAATAAAAATTACACTTAAATCTTCACAACTCTCTTAGGTCATTATAGTACATACATATAAGTATATATGTTTTTATATATGTATATTAATTCGTATGTACTTTCGTTCATTGGTAGGAAAGAAAAAATTTTTAGACTATTTTTTGTTGAAGAAAAGTTTGAAAGAAGGGGTAAAAATTTGTAAATTCACAACAACTTTTTTCCACACTCATTTGCTTAAAAATATTTGCTTGTTTTTTTTTGGCGTTTAGCAACGTAAACTGGCGATAACACAAAACAAGGAAAAATAAAAGTAATTCTTTAATATGCACGAATGACAATACAAACCAAATGTTGAACAACTTTTAAACTATTCACACCGAACTATATTTAGTGAATACCCTGCAGGGAAAATACTAGTTGTGCTAGAGAATCCAACTAGTTTGTAATTTTGCACTAACTAGTTCATCTTCCATCAGTTTGTCATGTTAACAATTGGTATTTTTAACATGGCGATGTCCAATGAACTATCAATTGTACGCCTACGCATCAGCTTCATACTAGTTAAATACTAGTTTATTTATGCATGTTGGATTTTTATTCTATTTCTAATTGCGCAGTGAACCTCACACGCTATAGCCTAACTACTCGGCTCTTGTTGTGATGCAGCGAGCAACGATATACTGAAGAAAAATAAAACTCACCAGTAGCGTGCTAGAGATGAAAAAAACAGTAAACAGTAAACAGTAAAATTTATTATTATTTCCGTTACTCGTGAACTGTGCTAGTTGTGGTAATCTCTTAGGAAAAGAACTCATTTATGAGCTTGATAGAAGCACGAACTTGAAGCATGAAATAACATTACTTTTGAATAAGCTTGTAGAAGTTAAATAAATTTATGTGAATATCCTTCACCTCGCACGTACTATATTTCCATAAAGTTTAGTTGGTGTCGTATTGTGGCAGCGTTCAGGATTTCTTCTGTAGTTTCCTCGGCACCATCATTTTTGAAACATATGCTCTTTGTTGAATAAGTGAAAAATGATGATGTTTATAACAGAATAAAATTTGGATTTAAAACGTCCTATAAGTCACTATATATATGTGTATCGATTGATTTATTCTAAATCTTCCCCTATTTTTTCTTATAATAGTTTTATCCTCATTCCTCTGCTGGAATATTTTACATTCTTCATGTAGACTCCGTACTACTGTAACCGTATGGTGATTTTAAGCGGTCTCCAGATCAGCAAGCGGTCATTTACCACGCTTCACGGTTTACAACTTTCCTTCTAATCTAGACTGGGTTCTTTTGAATATCCAGTAATCATCTGTTTTGACTCTAGTTATCTTACCGACTCGGTATAGTTTCGATGCTTACGAGAACTACAATAGAATTATTGGGAACTATGATTTGATGGCATGTATCGGACGTCTTAGGTGCTTTAAGAGGGAAATTAGCTCTGCTGTAATGGTTAAGACAGACAGTGTGACATATGTAGGAAACATAGGAAGTGGGATTTTTAAACATCGCTTATCTTACTGTTCGGCCCTATCTAGAACTCGTCTTAGATAGCAATGAGCTTCGTTGTCCAGAGAACTAGAGGAACTTTTAAAACTAGACATCAAGACTTTCTTAAATTTCGAAAAAAAACGTTGACGTCCTACGTGATCACTATTTTACCTCGTATTAAATTGATACTCTATCTAGTATCACAAAAACCAATAGGTCTATGCGTAGCAGGCAAACAGTGTAACCTAACCTAAAGGAGGCAGTACAAACAATATACGACAAACTAAATATAGAGTTCTGAGCTATCTGCCACAACACATACAAAGAACTATAAAAACATATAATAATAATATCTGAAATTGAATACCTGAAGTCTTGAGTCTCTTGCTGTTGGCTGTTCTTGTGAAAATTGAGACAGTCAAGTTTTGTGATATTTCCAGCCGAGTCGGGGTAATTCCTGTTCCTCTGCTTTCACAAGCGTGTACATGCGAAGAAAACTCTCAAATCCGGAGTTTGACATAGTCTGTGTCGTTGCCAACTTGTAAATGTTTATAAATCGTTCGCAAAACCTTTCTCTCGAAAACTCAAAGCGCTGACTTATCAGATGCCAACATCGTACGCAATTTTCCAGGACGGGCATAATGAGCGACTTGCAGAGTTTGGTTTTGATTCGTCGAGAGCGGACTTGACTCTTCAATTGGCTACTCAGTCCGTCCAAAGTAGCACTTATTGGCAAGAGTGATTCGGAGTTGAATTTCAAGGCTGACATTGTTGGTGTTGTTGATGCAGATTCCAAGGTAGACGAAATTATCTACAAAATCAAAGCTATTACCGTCAACAGTGACTTGGGAGCCAAGACGCGAATGCGCTGACTGTTTGTTTGATGACATAAGATATTTCGTCTTGTCCTCGTTCACTACGAGACCCATTCGCTTCTCTTCTATGTCTGACTTGGAGAGAGCAGAACTTACGGTGCGGTTGTTATGACCAATTATATCAATATCATCGGCATACGCCAAGAACTGCATAAGTATACTCTTGTAGAAGTTTGTACCTGGTTTATTTAGCTTTACAACTCGAATTATTCTCTCCAACATTAAATTGTAGAAATCATACGATAAATAGTCAACCTGTCTGGAACACCGTTTGTTTGCGAACGGCTCAGAGAGGTTCTTCCCAATTCTTACTGCGCTTGTGGTATTATCCAGGGTCAGTCTACATAGCTGTATGATTTTTACAGGGATATCTAATTCAGACGTAGTAGCATAGAAGCAGATCCTCTTTGTGCTATCGAAGGCAGCTTTAAAATCGAAGAAAAGGTGGTGTGTATCGATTCTTTTCTCTCGGTTCGTTTTCAAAATTTGGCGCATGTTGAATATCTGGTCAATTGTGAATTTACCAGGTCTAAAGACACACTGATAAGGTCCAATCAGTTCGTTGACAGTGACCTTTAATCTCTCACACAATACGCTTGACAAGACCTTGAACGCGATATTGAGGAGGCTAAACCCACGATAATTGGCACAGACCATGGTGTCCCCCTTTTTATGGATTGGGCACACTTAGGTTCCAAACGTTTGGCAAGCGTTCGTTCGACCATATTCTGCAAAGAAGCTGATGCATGCACCTTGTTAGTTCTTCGCCGCCGTATTTGAATAGCTCGGCTGGTAAGCCATGTGCTCCGGTCACTTTGTTATTTTTTAAACGAGCAATCGCTATCACTATTCGCACTTCGCCACAGTCGGAAATAGTTTGAATGTTTATTCCATTATCTTCAATTAAGGGTTCGGATTCACAATCTCCGGTTGTCGCAGTAAAGCAATGTCACAAGAAAAACTTCAAAATTCGTAGGAAGGAAAGGAGGAGTCTTATAATTTACGTCAGAAGAAATTGAGTTTCTGTGGCAAACTCTTCTATTCCTCAAGCACTAATCAGCAAATTAGTCAATTAACCAATTTCAACCAAATTATTATTTGGTTTGACACTAAATGTGCATACAGGAAATTACATCGCTTCTTCAACTCTTTGATAACAAATGTGTTGCAGTGAAATCAACGCATACGAGTATACCATGCAATGGAAACTAACCCGAGAAAGCAATTTGCAGAAAACAACTACTCAAACATATACACACATACAGTGTATAAGTGTTGGGCAGGTAACAAACATCACATGCAGCTCCCAGCAGTCAGCGTCCACATAGCTTCACGTAGATTATAAAATCTAATAGTGCCAATCAGCCGAACAATTGAAAGGAAAAGAATTTGTCTTGAATGCGTTCAACACATAATTGTAAACACACCAATTTAATCAACAAAAGTATTAACAACAACAACAACAACAATATGAATGTTGTTAGCACGCTTTAACAAGCCAAAGTTGAAAGCAAGAAGAAATATAATTTCAAACTTTTTCAAAATAGATTTCGGACGCCATAAACACTTGACGCAGCCAATATAAGCGAGATATATGTATAATATGTGT
This sequence comes from Neoceratitis asiatica, assembly GCA_030068015.2. Lineage (NCBI taxonomy): Eukaryota > Metazoa > Arthropoda > Insecta > Diptera > Tephritidae > Neoceratitis > Neoceratitis asiatica. The sequence goes on along the minus strand of CM061525.1, from coordinate 33,968,857 downwards.
TTGTTTGTTTGTATGTGTGCACTCTCTATACGATTATATGCAGTTGTAAAGTAGAGTTTACAAGGATTTTCATCAGCTTGCGTGAATTTCCGGCTGAAATTGTCATATTTATGCAATGTGAATGTGAATGTGTGTGAATGTGAGTGTATGCCGCAGGCAGAATCCCAACCTTGTGAATGCCAAGGTAAACTCGCATGTAATGTACATGTACATATGTATATATGGCAGGGAAATTAGGGTGAGCTAAGGTAAATGCGGTGTGTGATACGAGAGTACTGTATGTTAACAGGTGGATAAAAGTAAAAAGGCGTGAATGCGTCTGCTTACAGGACCTGCTGTTAGTAACATAAGGATAAAAGAAATTTTATACATAATGAAAACATGTTAAAATTTTATAAAATTCATTTACATGCTTTCTCTCATCTTATTTCCAACAGTGCTTCAACAGCGCTCCGACAGTTCTTTTATTAAAAGCGCAATATTTATTGACTGCGCGACAAAGCGACAAAGTAGGGGTGGTGAGAGCACTACGAAGCTTGTACTAAAATGTAAAGAATTCAGTTTAAATATGAATTGGTCGAAATTATAACGGAATTTAAAAGTTCACCATACTGTCCGTTCTTGTGCTTTACTCATACAAATGTATATGGTTTATACGCCGTTATTCAAAGAGTGAAGTAGAACTTCAAGAAAAGCATTTTAAACGTTAACGCATAAGTGATGCAATACGAAACGCATTTTAATTTAAGAAAATGCCTCCAATTCTATTAAACATGTGGCAACTCTCCTCATCGCCTCAGTTTTATAACTATACTAGCAATAACCGACCACACTTTGTTGTGACTCTTTCCTATCTCATAATATTATATGTATATGCCGTTGGCACTTCCCGGAAGAAGAAAATTTAACTGTGTTAATTTCGGCTGAAAGCTACCTAACATATGTACCAAATTGCAGGTAAATCGAACCAAAAATAAAATTTTTTGGGTTAAATCGGCCCCAGGTCCACTTGCCGGAACGAAATTTGGTTTCTGAGTCTATAAGGGACATACATATATATATATATAAATTCATTTTTATATATATATATAGATTTTAACAATTTTTTTTTATCTATTTAAAACGTTTTATTTCAATCTCTCAAGGAAGCTAATTTATATTCTCGGAATGAAAGAGTTGTAGGCGGGTGATACGCCTCATTAGGATTGTAATGTGCTTAATAACTCAAAATTCGTATAAATACGAGATTTCATTGTTATTAGACAATTAGTCTTTGAGCTATTGAAGGTTTTGCTCACTGTTTTCTTTGATTACAATGGTGTGGTGCATCATGAACGCCTGCTTAAAGGTCGTACAGTTAATAAGGAATACAACAAGGAAGTTATGTAACATTTGCGTGAAGCAATTTGGCTCAAACGATCGGAAAAACAAATCGTGGATTCTGCATCATGATAATGCACCAGCTCACGCATCAGTGCTTATTCGTGATTTTTTTTTGGCCAAAAACAAAACCGTAATCATGCCTCAACCACCGTATTCCCCAGATTTGGCTCCCTCCGACTTTTTCCTATTCCCAAAACTGAAGAAACCAATGAAAGGAAAACGTTTTGCCACAATTGATGAGATCAAGTCAGAATCGAAGAAAGAACTGATGGTCATACCGACAAGCGCATTTCAGAAGTGCTTCGAGGATTGGAAAAAGCGTTGACACAAGTGTATTATATCCAAGTGGGATTACTTTGAAGGCGACAAAATAGATATTGATTAATAAATAAGTATTTTTCAAAATTTTCAAAATTCACATTTTCCTTTGAACACACCTCGTAGTAGTCGAATTTCGATGATTTTTACTACCAATATACAGTTCATAATATGTGTGAATAATACCAAATTTCCTAAATGCTTTTTGGACTGAATTTGGACCACAACCTCTCATCTGAACAAATTGGAGTATGGGAGCTATATGTTATAGTCGTCCGATTTCGATGATTTTCAGAACCAATATGCAATTCGTTATGCTCGTGTGTAGTACACTATTTTTCATGCTCTTAAGTTCTTTTTTGACAGATTTATGACCTAAAATTTCAAATCTGAAAAATCGATCGTATATATGCTATATTAGTCCGATGTGGCCGGTTCCATGATTTTTTAAACGTATAGGAGCATCTTACTACCAAGTTTGGTTGAAATATCTCATAAATAGAGGAACTAGTTTGCATTCAAACAGACAGACGGACAGATGGATATGCCTAAATCAATTCAGCTCGTCATACTGATTCGATCTGCATAAATTTTGGTGGGTCTATCTCATCTCCTTCTGGTACTTACATACTTCGGACCACAGTTAATATACCATTTCATGTACATGAAAGGTATAATAACAACAGGGCGTAGAGTATTCACGTGCATTTTTAGACCTCCGTAGTGAAGCAAAGGATAGAGTATTGACTCGAATTGTTACTGAAGACGAAATTTGGATTCATCATTATGAACCTGAGTTGAGGCAAGACTCCATGCAGTGGCATAAAAAGGGCATTGCATCTTCCAAGGAGTTTCAGGCGTCACAGATAGCTGAAAGACTCATGGCAACGGTCTTTTTGGGCTCGGGTGGAATATTATTGATCGATTATAAAGCTAAAGGGTTTTCTATAACTGGAGAATACTACGCTTTGATATTAGAGTGACTGGTGTGCTGCTTTTGCATGACAACTCGCTCGTCCGCTAGAGCCGCGTTTAGCTGAAGGTGGGCTTCGGTATTTTGAATCATCCACCCCAGAGCACAGACCTGTCTCCGAGTGTTTATTACCTGTCTCCAAAAATGGAAAAAAGAACTGAGGCGTAAAAAATTTATAATCAATTTTGAAGTTCATGAGGCAGTTTCGGCGTATTTTGAAGATAAAGAGAAACCATTTTTTACGAGGGTATAAATAAATTAATTGAAAGATCTGAAAAATGTATCCGTCTTGTAAATGAGTATATTGAAAAGAAAAAATAATTTGGTTTTTTAATCTTTCCCCGTTATCCCCCATTCCGCGAACATAAATAAGCGACCTCCTAAGGTGATTCTTCATCGTTTCTTTAACTTTAAGCTTAGCTAGGGCAAGACAGAAATATTCAAGATGTTCCAAAGTCTTAGTCATATCTGTCTTCCTACGCCGCTCACGTGCGATAACAGTAGTTCTGTGTTAGTGGATTTGAGTAAAAGTGGATTTGTGATTTGATCTACGCACAAATATTATTCATAATCAACATGTATGTGGCCTCCTTCAGACCTTAAATGTGGAAAGGAACATTAATTTTACGATGTAACAGGGAACTTTTAGCCATTCCTTTCACGTTATCTTTCAATTCTGTACAAAATCCTACTTCAAATGCGATTTACATCTTTTGCTGTAAGCTGAACATTAATTCAGTGGCTAAAGCAGACTTATGTCGTCAATAGAAATTGTAGTTAAATTCGAAGGAGCTACATATGAAAAGCTTCTAATTCGCCCGAAAGGGGTGTTTGAATTATCAAGCCTGTGTTTAGGAGCTTTTTCATAGATGTTACTCCTTTTAGATTTCTGTAAACACATTTGGTTATATTGTACATACTTCTAATAAATATATACATATGTATGTATATCAGAACATAAGAGAGCCTATATACAAAGTTTTAAAATCGAAAGCATCACCTTCATGCGAAGTAAATAAGCCACACGATGAACTTGAATAAAATGCACAAGGTAAAGGCAAGGACGACACAGTGCGCCAGCGCGGTGAAAGCTCCTTTAGCTCAAGCTTAAATCGCTCAATTTAATAACACTCAAGAGCGTGCTCTTTTCAAAAATTGCTCCATTTATTCTACATGCAACTTTCTACTTTCTGAAAAGCTACAAACAAGCTTTTCTGGTATCTGTGTCTTTGCTACTTCGAAAACTTTTCTTTTTCAAAACTTTCTTATCAGCTGTTGAATGCTTCAGCTGTTATTTGGCGCGTGAGTTTGTATGAATGTCTTGGCAAGCCAGTATATGTTCGAAACTGTTGCGTCTGCTCGAAAGCGTAACTTTTTTCATGCTACCTATTGCCTACGTCCTGTTATCATTTTCCATATCCATACTACATACGAACATGAAATCCCTGTGTATCCTTGCAAAAACATTTGGTAAACGCAATTATTTGGCATTGTGCGTTTTGTTCTACTTACTATATTAGCAGGAGTCATCTGCAGAGTTCCTTCAGTACATTGAGATACTTTGTGCAATCGACAACTGAGCAAATGACAACGACAGCAATGGCTGCTCAGTGAAAACTCAAGTGAAACAGTAAATGAAAGTGTAGTAACAGTTATTTAAAAAGACAAATGGCGCTAAATATTTGAAAATAGTTTTGAAAAATAAAAAATAATTAATAACGGTTAATAATTTGCATATGAAAAGTTTTCGAATGATAAATGTTAGCAGTTGGTTGATGATGGTTAAAGTTAAAGCGGCATGAAAAATTTGAAAACAATTGTTAAAGCTTAAAATAGATAAAGATAGAGATAGATCTAAAGATAGAGTAGAAATATTTGAAACTCAAATGGTGTTGAAATGTTTAGAGTTAATGAAATATGCTAAAATTTTGATAATTTGGGCATAAAAAATATATGCAATTCAATAGCTAAAAGCAAAAAGCGAAGAAGTGAAAAGAAAAGCAAAGTTTTGGAAAATAGAAAATTATTCGAGAATTTCAAAAATTATACGTTCTTGAAGTATATTTTTTTCTTATTATTACATTCAAATTTTACAAAAAATCACTTGAGAAACTAATTTTCAGAATTGATTAAGCAAGTTTTCAACTCTAGGTGTAAAAAATTTTACAAAAGCCTTGAAAATAGAATTTTATCAATTGGATTTGGAAAGTACTCAAGTTATAAGCTAATGTGTGATTACGTAAATATGGTACAAAAAAAGTGGAATGATGAAATGAGCAAAGAAAAACTAAAATATTTAAATAAACAAAAATAAAGCAGTTCAAAAGTTATTATATTTAAAAAGGGAAAAGGAAAAAAACTCAAAACTGAGCAAAATTTAAGTGGAAACAAAATTTTTTTTTGGTTGAAATATTGATTGAAAATTGATTAATTTGTATTTCAAAGTCGAATGTAAGTTTTGAAAAAAACAAACAAACCAAAAAAACAACAAATTAAATTAATAAAAAAATTGTTTTTATGAAATAAAAATATAATATATATAGGAAGTATATTGCGAAAAAATCCCAATACATAATGTTGAAAATAAATAACTATGACATTGATTGAAAACTAATGAATTGAAAACAAATACAGTAAAATAATTCCTTTTAAAAAGTTTGCCAAAAATAATTAAAAATCAACAGTCGAACGCTTGATTGACAAGAAACTAACATATATATGCATGAAAGTAGTACAAAAACTTCGAGTGTTTAAAATGTTTTCCAAAAATTATTTGTAAAATGTTATTACTTGCAATTGTTGCATGTTTCATACTGTTGTTGTTACTCAAAATGTTAAACAATTATTGCCAATAAAGCAAAAATTAAATGTTTTGAAGTTGAAGTTAAATGATAAAAAGCATTATATAAGTGAAGATTAAAAAAATAGAGAAACCAGGAAATCGCAAGCAAAAATTAAGTACTAAAAAAAATTATAAAAATAAAAACTAAAAAAACTGAAAAAAAACAAAAAAAATTAAAATTAAATTAAAAAAATAAAACAAAAGTTTTACAAAAAAAAAATCAAATAAAAGCCATACAATCAAATACTTAAAGAAAGGTATTTTTTTTTAAATTGGTATAAAACAGTAAAAAAGTGAGAAAATCGTAACAAAAAAAAAGACAACTATACACCAACTTGCAGCAGTATAATCTTCCAAACATAAGTGCACAGTATAAAATAGCAAAATTTTATAGAAAAATCTCCGCAGTGATTTAATTGCAAATTCAACACTATACTAAATATTTACTAATTGAATACAGTGTGTGTCAAGCTTATAATTAAATTAATATTGTCGAAGAACAACAGCTTTAATAAACTCGCACGAGTACAAATAAATATTTATATAAAAAATTCTGGTGACTTATTTGTAGAGAAATGATGATAATAAAAAAATAATAATTCAATGAAATAACACTGAAAAAAAAAAATATATGAAAGAAAAATTTATGAAATAAACAAAGTGAAAGTTTTTAATAACTTGGACTCAAAAGAAGGGTAAGCGCAAAATATATGCCGTAAAATATTTCGATTCATAATATTTGAAGAAAAATCAAGAATAAAATCTCATGCATCAATTTACATAGATACGCTTATGTTGTACAGAATAAAATTTTGCTTACCATTCACGCAATGCATTCCTATTAACAATTGATTTATTGATGAATAAATAGTCTACTTGTTTTTCGAATATAACTGAATATGGAATAAAATTTCAATAATTATTTTAAACTAATTAAATGAATGAAAATTTGATTGCCTCAGGAAATAATTTTAAAACGCATGAAAAGACTTAGAAAATGGTTAATAAATTTCAAAATTGCATACGAATAATAATTTACAAAAAACTAATTTTCTTTCTTGGCATATTTTAATTAAATGAAAGTAAACATATATATTTTGAATTAATCTTCAAAATATGAATTTTCTAATAGGTTAATAAGAAATCTAGTTTGAGATTAAGTCAAATTAATTCCTAAATTACATACACATACTTTTATGTCCAGCTAACACTGTTCAACAAGAAAACACTTTTATTTTGCGTGTAAAATTGAAAAGGAGGACAAAAATTACAAGATTACTAGTCAAAGATTTTTGATATAAACAGCTCTATCTTAATTAGGTTTCAGAATAACTGAAAACGCATTTTTAAGCGCCTTTAAGTTTCTTAAAAACCAGACTAATTCGCTTTCTTGTATTAGGTGTACAAATTAATTTGGCCCGTTCTCAAAGATGGCTCCACTTGTAAGTTGGTTCTTGGAAGCGATTACCTAAGGAAAGCTTTCATATCTGTTAACAATAATTAGTGTACACCAGCGTCAGATTCTGATGGAAATTTTGACTTTCTATTTTAATTGGAACAAAGGTCATTTCAAGGCCAACGATTGCCTGTGGAAGTTTTCATGGTGAATCTGCGCCGACCGATAAGTCACGCAGAGAGTAGTTTCGAAGTTTCAAAAGTATTGCTTTTAGCGTCGTAGACAAAAAAGCGTCCTGTCCAACCGGAGAAGTTTAAAAATGAAGAATTGGTGGCTTTACTGGATCAAAATCCGTGCCAAACATAAACTGAACGCGTTATCGTCTAAAACTAATGAGTTTGAGTACTATGCATTGCGCAAAAAATGGCCAGAAACAACTGAAAGGCATGACAAGGTGATTTTGCAACATGACAACGTTCGACTCCACGTGGCTGTAATGATCAAAAAGTACCTGAAACCGCTGAAACGGGAAGTCTTACCCCATCGCCGTATTCTCCAGATATTGCTCTTTTCGACTACTGACGAAATCGAAGAGTGGCTCAATGATTGGATCGACGACAGAGAAGTCTAATTTTTTAAAGATGTCATTCGAAAATTACCAGAGAGATGGGAGAAAGTAGTCGCTTCCGACGGACCACATTTTTTTTTAAATAAAAAACAATTTTTTGAATCAATTTGTACACCAAATAGCAATTTTACTTACTGAGTATAAGAAAAAAAAAATTCTAGCTAATTATGAAAACATTCAGTCAGAAACACTTTATACTTACATATTTTCTCAGACAGAAGTTTATCGAAATTCGTACTTACAGATGTTATGTTCATATACTTAATGGGAAGGTTAGACTCTTCAAAAACCCGATACTTTTTTTTAGATAGATTATATAGATTCTGGTCGGTTTGTGAACTTGTGCTTCGAAATCGAGGATCTAGTTTTTTTTTGATTTAAGAATATCACTAATTCTACCTATAAAATATCTAAACCTACACGCCCCTGGTGGGTTTATTTTGCACAGAAGTATATTCTAATACTTCATATATTATAATAGAAGCAAGTTCTAAAGCTAGAATTTTTGAATAGGTCAACCATCCAATCTGTTCATAATAAGAACATTAACGATAACATTCATGGGTCTATAATGAAAGCCCGACACAAAAAAATCCGAAATATAAAACCCCGAAACACATAATCCAGAGAAGGCCGAATCCCGATAAAAATATAATCCAGACACGACACAAGCTAGACACAATGCAATCCAGTCAAAAACAAAAACCAGACAATGCTGCTCTGTTGTCTTCAACTTAAAAATTAAGCATAACATGATACGTAGAGATTGTCAATGTGTTAATAAACTACCAAGAATAAATTGCCACACGAAATATTTTTAATGACAAAGATTAAAATTTTTGAATATGAAGTTTCACGCTCTTAGATGATTTTTTGGCGGATTTTTGATTTGGATGTCGATGATTTTCACTGCCAATATGCAATTCATAGTATGTGTGGAGGATACCAAAGTTGATCGACCTGGCCGGTTTCGACAAATTATTGCTTAAACAGATAGGTTCATTTGTCTGTCAAGTTTGGTTGAAATATCTCAAAAATTGAGGGACTAGGTTGCGTCCAAACAGACAGGCAGACGGACAGACCGACCTACGATAGACGAACATAGCTAAATCAACTCAACTCGTGATTCTGACACAATCGGTATAAATTTCGGTGGGTCTTTCTCTTCTCCATACTTCGGATTACAGTTAATATACCATTTCATATGCATGAAAGGTATAAAAAAAATAATAATTTACAATCCTAGAAAGCAAAGCAATAACTTTGATATGTTCGGGAAAGGTATAAATACAATTTTTTTTCTTGTTTTAATAGTCGTAAAAATTTGGGACAAATGGTCAGTAGTAACTAATTTAAGTGTCCACAATTTATTTATCTTAAATCATACATTTTTACTTATTTTAAGTAATTTTATTTGAATGTGAATTTTTACTTTCCATTAATATTTCAGAGCTAAATTGGTGATAAGCTTATGAAACGAAATCAAGCACTGAAGATGGCGGTTCGCCGAAACCGGTTTGTTACAAAACCAAAATTGACAAGAGATGACGAAAATTCGTTCCAATATAAATCCATTTTGCATATCATTTTTTTAACTAATATATAATATTAGAAGAATTGTAGAGAATTATTACATAAATTTCATTTAATCAGGATGATGTAAAAATATTTATTCAACCGCTTTTCACCCACGATGAACTTTTTTTTTTAAATTTTTTAATCACAACACTCATCCCACTCTGCTATAATAAATATGACACAATTGTTAAACCTCACAAATTCAGAGAAAATTTATGATGGTAAACTAAAAACATTCACAACTAAAATACAGTTAGCAATTAATTTTCATAAACTACACGAGTGCAAATTATAACACGCAAATGAAATGAAAAATGTTTGTAACAAAGTTTGGAATTGACAAAAAAAAAAAAATATATGTAGAAATTACGAACATTCAGTATAAAGTCAAACTAGTTAGCCCAAATTCTAGTATTTTAGAAATGTCATCATACCAGTTTGCTGTTTGTGCACAAATCACCAGAAACGGGATAAACTATATTTGGGAAGTTAGAATTTAACATGCATAAATTAACTAGTATTTAACTAGTATGAAGTTGATGTAAATTAAGACAATTGGCACTTCGCAAGACATTACCAGTTACTAACACAGACATAAATTACAGAAGGAGAACTAGTTAATGTAAAAATGCGAACTAGTACGAGTTCAGGTAACGACTAGTATCTTCCGCGGCAGTGAATTTATATATATGCATTTGTTTGGGTCTCTAAATCTAAAATCTAAATGCACAAATTCGGTAAAATTTTTGAACTTTTGCTAAAATAAAATTTATATTTGATAAAATATTGCATTTGTTTATTTTCGTCTGTGCCCACTTGATGTAAATAACTGAGTGAGTAAAAGCAAAGTTCAACGCTTAATAAGCTTTGCTGAGTGTCGTAATACATGTAAGGACGAAAGTGTACAAGTAACATTTATAAGTGCAATGACAGTTATACGAGACGACCTGCACATGCCATTACAAGCACACTTCCGCACTTATAAATATGTATATATATATATATATATAGACAGTGGTTCACAGATTATTTCACGCAAGTGCAATTATAAAATTTGAATGCTGAAATGGGTTTTACTGTATCAGCTCTTTCTTCGATTCTGAATTGATCTCAACAATTGTGGCAAAACGCTTTTTCCTTTCATTGGTTTCTTTAGTTTTTGAAATAGGAAAAAGTTGCTGGGACCCAAATCTAGTGAATACGTTGGTTGAGGCATGATTACGGTTTTGTTTTTGGACAAAAAAAATTACGAATAAACATTGATGCGTGAGCTAGTGAATTATCGTGATGCTGAATTCACGAGGATGGGGCCATATGTAGAAGTTCACGCAAGTCAGGAAAGCTTCTGACTGCCATTCATATTCTTTTACATATGGTTCAAGCAGCTCATGACTTCCGGTGTTAGACCAAGTATCCTATGGGTAGCCAACAAACATCTGTTTGGAGACGAGCTAAAGTGAGAAGGCGAATCCCCTGCGGTTGTGCGTAGGGTTTGGAACCCACCACATAAAAACTATACTCCAATGAAAAATCAAATGTGTCTGGTAGTGAAAGAGGGGCAAGGCGAAATATCTCCTGTCATCAAATAAACAGTCATCGCACTCGCGACTTGGCTCTCACGTCACTGTTGACAGTTAAAATTTCGAATTCGTAGATAATTTCGTCTATCTGGGAACCAGCATTAATAGCACGAACAATGTCAGCATTGAAATTCAACGCAGAATCACTTTTGCCAACAGGTTCTACTTTGGACTAATTAGGCAATTGAAAAGTAAAGCTCTCTCTCTCGACGTAGCAGAACCAAATTCTACAAGTCGCTCATCATTCCCGTCCTGACATATGACTTTCGAGAGAACAGTGTAGAGGAAGATTTACGGTCCTTTGCGTGTTGGTAACGGTGAATATCGCAGACGATGGAACGATGAGCTGTACGAGCTATACGCCGACATTGACATAGTTCAGCGAATCAAGAGACAGCGGCTACGCTGGCTAGGTCATGTCGTCCGAATGGATGAAAGCGCTCCGCTCCAGCTTTGAAAGTATTCGATGGAGTACCCGCTGGCGGAGGCAGAGGAAGAGGTATCACTTGGTGTTTCTAACTGGCGCCAAACAGCAAAAAGAAGAAACGCGTGGTGCGCTATGGTTGACGAGGCTATAATCGCGTAAGCGATGCCTACGCCAAAGAAGAAGAAGAAGAAGGAGAATTCACGATTTGTTTTTCCACAATTCCGATCGTTTGAGCCGTATTGCTTCACGCAAACGTTGCATAACTTCCTTTTAGTATTTCTTATTAACTGTACGATCTTTTGGCAGTAACTCATGAGGCACCACACCATTGTAATAAAAAAAAAAAAAAAAATAAGCAAAACTTTCATCTTTTGCTTTGAACATACCTCATCAATACAGCCATTCGTCTAACTGGCATGGAATATTCCATATTAGCCACGTCTGTACTATTCTTGGTTTGTGGTTAGGATCGTTGTCCTGATATTTTGTTCCGGAAATTTTGACGTATTCTAAGTTCTTCGGCACTTTGGTATAAATTTTCTTTTAATTTATTAAGGTACAACGTTTTATCCATAATACCCTCAACAAAGAAAAAATTCCCAATGCCGGCTGCAGGCATACGAGTACTGTCCCCAACATGTTTAACAGTTGTCCTGATGTTACATCTCTCAAACACAGTATTGGGTTTCCGTCAAACGTAAGCCATTCCATCTGAGCTGAAAAGTTGAACTTCGATTCATCAGCAAAAATTACTGTGTTTTAAAAGTCAAAATCCTTGGTTCCACGCTCATGGCAAAGACAACTCAGCTTAGTTTATTTTTTGGCTAATGAATGGCTTCTTTCGGGATTCTCGGCCTCTGAAGTCATGCGTGCGTAGTACCCGACGAACAGTTTCAGCACAAAATGATTTACCATGTTCTTCTTAGTTGTTTTTGTTGTAACCGCAGAAAATTCCCCAAATTGGGTTTCGGGGAATATTGTGGGAGTAACAGTTCTTGGCCGGATAAAAATCTGGGTCGTTCCGGTGTAAAGACCCGACTGCCGCGAGAACTATTGGATTTTAGTCGCATCTTATGACAGGCATGCCTTTCCGCGGATAAATTCTTGAACCCCTAACCAGCAAGGGGGACCAAGTTCTTCCTGAACCTCTGTGGTTAATTTTGTAGCTGATAGTCTGGTATTTCCTTCAATTTATCGTTGCGATTTTCCATTTTTTAAATGGTTTGCAACCAATTCTCGATGTTTGATCATTGTAAGGTGGCCCATTTTAACTGAAATCATTACGCTGATAACGTGAAACTCAAAAACACACTAAAACTGGCTTCAAACTGGTACTGAATGACAGTTGTAAGAATTAGAATGGCCTCTAACCGTTAAAAACGCAATTGGCTTTCGCTATAACATAGACAAGTGCTGCATGAAATAAGCTGTAAGCAAAATACCTGAGACGCAGCTGCATTTCGTGCCTTTGTAGATGTAAGACTGCACTTCTACGAATTTTACTCTGCTTGCTTTGTTAGTAAAACATTGCGGAATATAAGAATCAAATTTTTTTAAATTGTCATTATATTCCGTTTTATTGCAATAAGTTTAATCTGCATGAAATAAGCTGTGATCCACTGTATATGAAAGTATATAACGTTCATATACATGCATCTACTAGAAATATCGTTCATGAAATGTTGCATTGGGGGATACTTGTTGCGCACACTGAAGGACACCCGCCGAGTGTTTGGGGAGCATATGACAGAGAAAAACAAGCTGCAAAACACAGTCAAACCAACAATCGTGTAAGCCTGTTGTGGCAGCCAAGTGCTTAGGCAACCTATAAAGGCAGTTATGTTAGTCACTCGCTCACTCTGTCAGGCAGTCAGTCAGGCAATCATGAAGGAAGGCAAGCAAGCAGTAAAGTGAACTCCAGTTGAGCCAATTCTGAAGCGTAGTGAAAAAAAAACGGAAGTAAAACAAACAGGAGCATAACTTACGCTCGTGTATACGTCGAAATGTAGGCAAGTGTGTGGCCGTGAAGCAATGTAAGATATTACCCAGGGAAGTGGAAGGCAGCATTATTATTGGTTTTGCTTCCTTTACACTGCTGTACAATTGTTATTGCTGCTGCACATATTTGCCACACTATTACAATGCCATTTTTCGTTTGTTTGAGCAAGTGCATTTGCGATTCCAATTGGATTTCTGCTACTGTCCAATTTTACTTTGCTTACTACTTCGGCTTCTTTGCACTGCTCCACACCCTTCTTTTTATTTGACATTGTAATTTAGTACTTTCGCAGAGTATTCTGTTTTTTCCGACACTATCGTTTTGCAAATAACGGTACCGTGTAGCTATTTAGCTATTATTAAATTCTTTGTGGCCGAAAGATCAATAAAAGTAGAAAGAAGTTTTATCGAAGGCTTTATACCCTTTTTTTCTTTTTAAATAGAGGCGAAAAGTAATAAAGGAGAGAGTTATGCAGCATGTAATACTTATATATATATACGTATGTCGCAATAGCACAATAATTTGCAAGTCGTTCCACGTTCGAGTACTGACCAGACCAACAAACAAATTTTTAAATTAAAAAAAATTACAAAGAATTAAAAAAACCTTAAATAAATTGAGTAAACTTTTTTGAAGTGTGGTCTCGCCTCACAGTAAATGTTAAATCCTTCGAAAAAAATTCTGAAAAATTATAGGTAGATCATTCCATTTGTTGGAACAACATCAAGACGCGTACCGCAAAGTGTTGTTTAATAATTAAAATTTATTCGGATAAGCAAATGCTAATATCCAAGTGATTCAAAAGAACGACACCGAATTTTAGAATCATTTGAAAATGAATCTTAAATAAAATTAATGAATTTTGAAAAAAAAAATGTTTTTAGGGTTTTTGGTCAGTCTCGTTTTCCGTGGGACAGAATTATGGCATAATGTATAAATGTTTGACAGATCCAATATATTCTGGGACAGATCTATTCGAAAAAGTATTTGTGATTCGAGTTGTCTTATATTTGGAAGTAAATAGCTTTTGGTATAGGTTTTCTCTCTGGAAAGTGGGCCAGAACTGAAATATTCGGAAACATTGTCCGGTTGGATTCAAAAAAAATTTATATTTTATTAATATACCAGCATTTTGAGACAAGAAATGGTTTTATGTCTTTTTGAGAAGTACTGTTTTCCGTGGGACAAAATTTTGAAACATATTTTTAATAAAATGAACTCGGACTGACGTATGGAACAACTTGGCGCATTTTACGTAGAAATCTTCAATTAAAAGCGTACAAAATACACCTTGTTCAAGAACTGAAGCCGCTCGACCTACCCAAGCGACATCGCTTCGCTCTATGGGCTCTTGAAAAGTTCCAAGAAGATTCGACGTTTTGAAGCCAAATTTTGTTCAGCGGTGAGGCTCATTTCTGGCTCAATGGGTATGTAAACCAGCGGCGATACCGGCGAGCGCATCAATCAGTGGATTTGTTGAGAGAACACATAGGTGAGCAGATAATTTCACGTTTTGGGTCGGTCGATTGCCCACCAAGATCGTGTGATATCACACGGTTAGACTTCTTCCTGTGGGGATGTGTAAAGTCTAAAGTCTATGCGGACAATTCCGCTCCGATTCAGGCCTTGCAGCAAAACATCACGTGTGTCATTTGCCAGTTACCAGTCGAAATGCTCGAACGATTCATCGAAAATTGGACTCAACGGATGGACCATCTGAGACGTAGCAGCGACCAATAATTGAATGAGATAATCTTCTAAAAAAAATAATTTAAAAGGATGTTATATGTTATGTTGTAATAAACATTCGAAGCTTTTTGTTAGCAATTTAATTAGGGAAGTTATGATATAAAATCGCAAAGCTTCTATATGACAATCTGACGAGCTTGTGTGGACGAAGAAAAACTTGACATTAATTCTGAGTTTTTTCTTAAAGTTAAGTTAAGTTGTAGATACTTTCAAATTTTGTTGGAATAAACCAAATATGTGCATTTTTCTTTAATATAACATAATTTTTAAAAACATTTTCTTATGATTTTTCGCTCAAAGACCACAAAAATCATTAATGCTTTTCCCAAAAAGTGGAAAAAATCATCCCGCATTGATAACTTTTGCTCAGCGGGATATTAACTTAAAATTTATGTCTAGATTCTGAAAGTAAATAATTTTAGAACAGTAATTCTATACTCATACCAAATAGCTGACAAAGCAAATGTACAAAGCTGTGTGTGTATGCACAGGTTTATCTAAGCAAAAACGAAAAGTTGCGGACGTGCTAGTCATCAGCAGCGAAACTTGCTGCTTTTCCTTTTGCTCTAGGATTAACTATATCCTTGTCTTTGTGACTGTTACGCGGCGTTTTAAATACCCACAAATTTACGTTCAAAAATTGCTGGAAACCGCTATTAAAATTAATCTCGGCGGTGTGACTAACAGTGCGTTAAGAAAGAGAGTTTAGGAAATCTTGAGTAAGTTAAGTAAAATGTTCTTTAAGAGCAGATAAGGTATGGAGTGTAATTTGATAAGAAATTGGACTGTTTTCTAGAGGATTTTACAACAGTTATTAGAAAAGCACAAGCATATTTGTGATTTTCTTTGGTGAGAGGAGATATTTTGCTGAGTAACGGAATCCTACAAACTCCTTTAAGCAGTGTATGAGTTAGGTTTCTCATTATAGAGACTCTGGATCTACATCTCCCACTATATTCATTTTGACCTACATCTACCTACCTACATCTGTTAACCTTACTTTAGTCTTTGTGCACCACCAGGAGATTGGTTTCACTGTTAGAAATGGTGATCATATCTGAGCTTTCAATTTCAAACTGAGCCAGAATGTTTCAACTGTAGAAACTCAAAAAGTCGAAAAAGCTCGATGCTCGCCCGATACTCGCTCATTGGTCAATTGCTCGGCAGGACAAAAAAATTTCAATTTTGTTTGTCGAAATTTTTAGGCGTCTCAATGATTTTAACACTTTGCATATGATCGGAATGCTCGTGCTCGTGCTCGAAAAGTTTCCAGTAATGAGAAATGAGTAAGTGTGCGAGTGCTCGTTGCTCAAGTACTCACACCGCTCGAAAATGTTTGAGCAAAATCTGGAGCTCTAGTCCAAAGTTCAATTGTTTAATTACCTAGCTGAGAAAATAAATCGACTTTATGGAAGAATACGCTCTAAAAAGTGTTTAAAAACACAATTAACTGATCTCAGTGTCGTGATAGGTGTCTGGTTAGTCGAATAAAATTTGGCTTCGTTAAGGAAAGGAGCTCTAACAAGCGTCTAAAATGGGACAGTCCAAAGCCTGAAAATATAAAACCATCTTTGTAATAACGAGTTATGAAGTTTATGAAGACGAATAGAAACATGAGAATCCGGGCTCCCAGCTCAGTAAGCGTGTGATAAGCACTGCATACAACCATGCGCGGAACATGGATGCAAATTTTGACCAGAACGAAATTATAGGTCGACCATCGGCAGGGAATATCAACCCCTTCAAGTAAGTAATTTTTATGTGATATTAAGAGATTCTCAAAAAAATTTATCAGCCATTCGGAAGCGACTTCGACTAGCCCTTTTAGTCATCCCTCCATTAGTTAGAAAGACGCGCATCACAAATTGGTGGAGAAGCTCGGCCAAAATATCGCTTCAGCGGTTACAAAGCGCCAGTTCGTTCGTGTCTTTGAAGCCACTGTACAGCAAAAGTGTGAAGTCGAAAAGTGGAAAAGTGGAAAAGTTTTACGACCATCATTATTATTATTATTGCTACTATTTGCCACCTGTCGCTGAGCTAGGTTGAGCAATTCATACATGCTGTGGGCGATATTTAAGTGAAACTATTCATAATTAGAAAGAAGAATTTAATAAGAAAAAATGTTGAAAAGTAAAAACAGAGCGCAAAAATGCAGCAATTAAGTAGAAGAATGAGAAAGACCGAAGAGGAAGCATTGAAAATTAGGAAAATTTCCAAGAATTTGTCATAGTGACATCAGTGAAAAACAAAAAAAAATATCATGAAAAGTAAAATTAAAGTAATGAAGGAGAGAGAAGATAGCAAAAAAAGGAGCAGCAACAAATAGTAACGATTTTCTGCAACAGCACACTTCCTTCTTGCCGACATTCAATATTGAAAGCATATAAATTTATCTTACATGCTGCATACATACATACAAATAGTCATATACATATACATATATATATATATATATATGTAAAAATAGCAAAGTGTTAGTGTAAATAAGTGAGAGAACGTGCGTTACCTTGGGCACTGCAACACTGCCTTATATACATTAGTCTGTGCATATATGTATATCTCTGGCTCTGTATTGACTAGGATGTGGAAATAAAATTAATGGCATTGTTGTTGGGAAAGCAATTAAATTCAACCATTTGCTGTTAGCTACGTTACCGGCATACACAAAAACCACTTAATGGTGTGGCACGAGTCTCTGTGTTGCCTGCCTGTGTGTGTGTGTAGGCTTGTGAAGAGGGGGGGAACTACTCTTTTCCACCCATTTGTAGGTGTGAGTAATTAAGTGCGTACAACTACACTGTATATAACCAACTACAAACACATACACAAAGGTAGAAAATTCATAATTTCATGTTTTCGTATATAACAATTTTCAAGTCTCGACACAATGTCATTGATAAGAGTAACCGCCATTATGTTATGTTGTATGGAATAATAAAGTTATGGTGGTTGTTGTTTATATTGCCCCTTGAGGAAGCTAGTGGAGTGACTAGTTAACATAACTGTTAATTTTTTTTTCCTTTTTGTTTGCTTGAATTGGCGGTTGAAACCTTTGTGAAGCGCTTCAGCTGATGGAGGTCTTTATTTGTTAATAGCAATAAATTGAAATTAATAAATTACTAATAGAAATAAATATTAAACAAAATTATTTACAAATTAAACAAAGATCCTGTTTAAAAAGGAAAATTTAAAATTAAAAAAAAAAAGCTTAAAAGAAAGTTTTAAAATAGGGTTGCCATTAACCTTGATTTAGCATTTTATAGTTTTAAGAACTTGAGCCAGCTGAGGACATACCAAAAAGTGCTGTAATAAGCCTTCTAGGATTGAAAAAATACGCGATTTCTGAGGAAAATTAGTAAATAAATGAATACTCTAACTAAGCTGAACCGAACATTACATATTCAGATGATATTTATATTAAGTCCACAGATCGTTTAAAATTATCTTAAGTAAAGCGATCGGTAGACATTAAAAAGTCCGTTATATGTGGCAGGTTAGCGGTTGTTCGTTATTAGAATTCCCATCCGAACTTTTTCCACTCCTCAAATGATTTCATTTAATGCGATCGTCCTTAGCAAACGTCCCCTTTTTCGGCAGTCATTGGGGTAATGGACTAATCACGTTTTGGCGCCACTTCACAGTACCTAGTTCTAGTGGAGAAGAGAAAGAGGGCCCTATCGATTTCTAAAATGAGCACGAATCGTGGTATATAGCAACCATAATAACATCTTCTCCGGAGTGCTGCCGTGATAGAATATCTCCCAATAATTCATATTAGCGCACTTAATAGTTGTTGGTTAGTAATAAATTGAATAATACAACAACAGATTACACGGCAGACGTTGGCTCAGTTGTTAAAGCACTCGCCCGTGATGTCAGAATCCGTCGGTTCGATTCCTGGCAAAAGAAGTCTGATGAAGAGATGTGGTGATCTCCGAAACAGCTGTCACTTCTACCAATTTTTCTTTGTTGTATAACAAAATATTCGATGAAAAATAATTTTTCTAACAAAAATTTGTCTTTGAATACAGCTCATTTACTTATAACCAAGAATTCATTTTTAGTTTTTTTATATCCTGAGGATAGGTGCAATCCTTATTATGGCTATCTTCCCCCTGATAAAAATATGTGTCTTCACGAGAAGACTCAGTACCATTGAACGGAAGGCTGATAGCTGCTCGACGGGTTTGATAACCTGTCTAAAAGCGGCTCGTTTGAAGTGAGCAGTGTCTATCTGAAAAGAGACCTCCTCGAAGGCGACGTTAAAATTGGGTCCATAAGACCTTCAACAAGGTCTGCTGTTTAGAAGACTTATTCTCTCTGGGGTTTTTGCTTTTTTTCGACTTGGCCGTTGTGCATATTCAGTTGTCCGAGGCGTTTGTTTGTCTTTAAGGGCTTTATCTTACTGGTAAGATAAGAAGACCCCTAGTTCAATTTTAGGAAGAATAATTCTAAAGATTATTTGAACTCTTTAATAGCCTTCCAAACCTCCAACACGAAAATGTATCACGTAAAATTTTCTTAATTTTTTTTTTCACTTGGAAGAATAAATCTTTAATTGAAAACCGGAAAAGTTTCGGAAATTCGTCAGTGTATAGGAAATGCATGCTATGCAAATATTTCCTATGGAATTGTGCTAGAGAACGAGAGCACCCACGTTGCAAAATTGTACATATTCAAGTCAAACAATAACAACAAGCCGGCACAGAGTTGCTTCTTTCTTCTTTCAATCTGTATGAAATAAATATACATAGGTTTCCTATCGTAGCATATTTTTTGTATGTATGTTGTTGTTCTTCCATTGCATGGACAGGAAAACTTTGAAATCCGTGCACCGCAGCATGCCTTTTCTAGACACAGAGAATACCCCTACTGTATTACTCAAACAAAATTATTGTAGTGACTTCAAAGAATTCAACTTCCGAAACAACGTAGTAATGTCCACGAATAATTCAACTATTAAAACATTGTTCAAGCAAATTTTCTGGAATCAATTTTGGCTCCGCTGCGAATTTTCATTTACGTCTTCTATCGGCTGAAAATACGATGGTTGTTTGATGGTATTTGTAGAATTTTCGACCAGAAATTCGTTCAAATCTGATCCGAACTTTTTCGACGAATTTGCTTTCTCAAACATTGCATAATTCTCAGATAACATGTTTTTTTTTAATATCTGTCCTTCTGGTAACAATTTCGTATACACGAAATTGCGATAATCAAAAAAACTTCCTTAAATTCGACGATGTTAACTTCAGTCAAAGGTAGAATAGAGCGAACCAACTAGTCCAACACATCTCGGTTGCTTTTGAATTTCTTGTACCACTGGGATGTACTTGTTTTTGATAAAGTTCATTCACCGTAAGCCCTCTACGCATTTGAGCATATAAAAACTATTTGAAATGCAAAACTTGATGCTATTAGATCGGTGTTACGTTGTAAAGATCGCCTTCATTCTGCAAAAAAAAAAAAAAAAAAAATTATTCAAAACTTCAAACCTTGCCTTTTTTGTACTCATATAAATTTCAATTTATTTTTTAGAAGCTACTTATAGTTATTAATAAAACATATTCAAAAAAAGAAATAATTAAGAAAAACTTAAACTTACAGTATTGAAGTATTCTAGATACATTATTAATACCACACTTTTCCTAATTTGGAAAGCTCGATTACTTTCTGGGGTCGTTTCGTCATAGGGCCTTTAAATATTACTCATACGCTCTGTCATACTGTCTAAGTTGCATGCAATATAAATTAATTATAAATAAAAATTTAATATTGAAGGATTTTATTTTTTATTTATTATTGAAATCATAACAATGATGATAATGCATGATGCACTAAGAACAGTTGACTCATGTACACAACTTCCAACTCAAATTCGGCCAGATCGGTCGACAATATCATATAGCTGCACCCGATTTGATCAGGTATGTGATTTTAATACTTTTATATATATAAGTATATAAATACTTCAAAAACTCAACTAAGATAATGAAAATTGGTATTCACACACAAATAATGAATTGCTTAGGACTACTGAAAATCATCGAAATCCGACCGCTATAACATATAGTTTCCATACAACCGATTTGTTCAAATATGAGGTTTTGAGTCAAAATTCTATCATAAAAGCATCTAAACTCGTGAAATTTGGTATACTACACACGAAAATTCTAATATATATAATCATCGAAAAAATCACATAGCCTCCTGTAATTGATTTTTCCGATATGAGATTTTGGTACAAATCGTCCAAAAATACTTGCATGAGCAATGAATTTGATAAGCTCATTCTTTCTTGTTTTTTATTAATTTTATATAATTTTGGACTTTGGTCTGGCCAGCGTTCGCATCCACGACATTAGTATGGTTTAGAATACATCTGACAATTACGATTAAATCAACATATTTTGGAATACTTTGGAGCAATGTGTGTCAAAGGCAGACAACAAAATAATTCCACTTTTGCAAAGTTTATTAAGTTCATATTACCAAAATAATTTTGGAGTAAATTCGCTAAAGTCTATACGAAATACGAAAGTAGTGATAGACCCTGGTAATCTAAATGTTAATTTTAAAATATAGGGAGTTTTTGAGAATTAAGCATAGCGAACTTATTTAAGATTTAAGTCTAATCTATTTTCGCTCACATTTGCTTGTAATCCAAATAATATTAGGACTAAAAATAGGAAAATTTCCCTCAAAGCGGTCGTAGTTCATTCCCGTTTTTCATGTCTTTCCAAAATACATGTCTAGCTAAGACAGCTACAAAACGAGCTGTCACTACTTATATTAGCTTTCCTCATTGTGCTGATGCTGATGCGAGTAACGTAAATAATGTTTTGTCACAAATCGAAAAAAAAAAAATTAAATCCATCAACTTCTTTGTTTCTCCTTGTTTTCACAGAATTGATGCTTGTGACGTGAATCCATAATTATTTTTTAATACTTACATTTTTCTTTTATTTACGTGAAGTTTTTTTAAAATTTTTTTCAGGTGAAAAATAACAGTTTTTTAAATGCGCATATAAATATGCGCTTACATTTTCCCCAGAACATAGCACGGTGTTTTTGATTTTTGAAAAAAAGAAAAAATTAAAAGTTTGTACATATTCGCGTAAGAAAAAACACGGTTACTCTAGACAATTCAAACTTGAAGATCTTTTGTTATAAGATAAATTTCAAGTGATACTTGTAGGGATTAAATTGATTATTTTTATAAAAAAAAATAGCAGTCCCGGCCACAAGTTGTTATGTCTTTCCACATTTCGTCCAATTTATATTCTAATTGATATTGCAAAGGATTCTAAAAAGTGATAATAAAGCATCATCTAATTCAAGCTATTCAGTTTTTTTTATTACATGATTGATGTAGCTACTTATTTCTATTGTCAGTCGCTTATTCGGTACATAAAGTTTTTCACATAAATGTTAATATGATTCGAAGTATGCTGAACAAACTACTCAGATCTATGCTTATTGACAATAAAGTTTAACGTATAAGAATATCTTGAAGCCGCAGAATAATAACATAGCGCATCGATCAAACCTACGCACAATCGAAATCATATTAATTTTTGTCAATATGTCGGTGATCCGATCCTCGTTTCCGGGTACAAAAGTACTCAATTTAGGCATACCATAACGCATTCAACAAAATCGAAGCATAAATATAACAAATATATTTTCCACTACCTGCAAAAAAAAGAAGTGTGACGTAAAAATAACTACAAATAATTTTTTTTTAATAACTCGGTCAATGGCCCACTTCCCAGAGGAAAAAAATAGTGTTCCTACTAATTCAAGCAAATCGAACCATAAATGCGATTTTTTCGAATAAGTCCGTTGGTGGTCCACTAACGGTATGAAAAATAGATAAAAACCTACTCGCAGATCTAATGAATATATATAAGAAATTTCATTAAAATCGGTTCAGCCGTTTTAGAGGAGTTCGCGGACAAAAACTATGACAGGAGAATCTTATATAATAGGTCAATTGAAAAGTCCCCGGCCTTACACATAAATAGCGCTACTAGAATTAAATTAACCTTGAAAAGACGCGTGTATAAATTTGGCAGCTGTCGGATCATTAGATTGTGAATTATAGCATTTTGAGTGAAGCAACTTTTGTTATTGTGAAAAATTTGATAAAAAGTAATTTCGCATGTTGATAAAATATTGCTTTTTGAAAAAAAAAATTCCAGTTGAAGCAAAATCTTGCCTTATTGACGAGCTTCCGGACACTAGCCCAGGAAAATCAACCATGAAGGATTGGTATGCTAAGTTTAGACGAGGTCAAATGAGAACCAAAGACGGTGAACGCATTGGACTCCCAAAGAAGTTGCTACCGACGAAAACATAAAAAAATCAACAAAATGATTTTGAATTACCGTAAATTGAAATTGAATGATATATCAGGCACTCTAAGAATATCAACTGGACATGTATATCATTTCATTCTCGAATATTTGGGTATGAGAAAGCTCTGTGCAAAGTGGGTGCCGCGCGAGCTCACTTTTGACCAAACACAACGACGAGTTGATGATTCGGAGCAGTGCTTGGAGATGTTCCAGCGTAACAAAGCCCAGTTTTTGCGTCGATATGTGCCAATGAATGAATCATGACTCCATCATTTCACTTCGAAGTCCAATTGACAGTCAACCGATTGGACTGCATATGATGAACCCGCTCCAAGGCGTGAAAAACGCAACAGTCGGCTGGCAAGGTTATGGCGGCTGGATTTTGGTTTGCGCATGGAATAATTTTCATGGACTATCAGCGACTGTTACGTAGTATTATTGTACCGAAGAAGGCGATGAAATCACGAAAAACGGCCGTATTTGAATAAAAATAAAGTGCTGTTTCACCAAGATAATGCACTGTGCTACAAGTCAGTGAAATCGATGGCAAAAATCCATGAATTGGGCTTTGAATTTTTTTCGCATTCACCGTAGTCTCTAGATCTATTTGATGTACTCAGATCTTAAAAGAATGCTTGCTGGGAAGAAATTTTCATCGAATGAAGAGGTGATCGCCGAGACTGAGGCCTATTTTAAAGTAAAGGACAAATAGTAAAACAAATATGGTATCGAAAATATAGGGGGTCGCTGTAATCAGTGTATTACCCTTGAAGGGAATTATGTTGAATAAAAAAAATTAGTTTCGCCAAAAAAATGCGTTTTACTATGGTAGGCCGGGGACTTTTTAATTGAACTGTTAGATAGAGATTTAATATATAAACATGAAATTGGTTTAAATTTATTAAATAATATTAAAAAATCAACAGTTGTGCACATCGGGCGATTTAGTGGAAGACACATTTTTTTTCATGATAATTTAAATATGAGACTAAAAACTGGCTGCTTGACCAACAAATATGTTTTTTCCTTTACCATTTACCTGCTTTGACTCAACTTTAAACACATTAAAATACTAAAATAACGCTAAAGCATAAGAGAGAAAATAATATATATATAATGATACGAAAAAGTAAAGAAGAAATAGCAAAAACAGTTTTATTTTTATTAAACAGCCAAGAAGTAAGCGCAACAGGCGGCCTTACCATTAATGCCAGTAACTACTACCAACACATTTTTCTACCGCCAATAAATGGTGCAATTGAAAGCATTTAACATTGAAAGCGAAATACATATATACAGACATATATACTGTTTTATTTATTCCTCATGATAACACGCTGCCACGAGTGACAATTGTAAAAAAAAATCAAATCGAAAAAGTAAATAATAAAATATAAAAAAAACGAAAACTAAAAATAAAACATAACTAACACATCAAACGCCCTCGAAGACGTTGCCAACAAGGCCATGAGCAAGGACGTTAAAAGAAAGAGAACACAACTCGCCGGACAGTAGAGGCAACAGTTGGCTTCACTGAGCGAAATAAATTTTTTTTTTAAGTTTTGATGTGGCTTTTATTGGTGTGAACATTTTATCACATCAACATTTTTGCATTAAAAAGTGTTGGCGGAAAGTGTCTACTTGAACGTCTTAGTACCAAAAGCACCAATCTATTACATATATTTGTATGTATTACGGTGAAAGTGTGAAACTGGCACTGCACGTTCAGTCGTCAGCTTGAATGTGGGTATGCAAATGACCATAATTGACTATGACACAGCTGTAAGCAATGTCTGCACGCCATGCTAACACACACATACATACGCACTGACATACATATCTACATATAAATATGCAGCATTTACACACGAGCGCGCTTTTATGCCAACTAAACGTTGAAAAGGAGTAGGAAAATACATGACGACTGTTTGTTGCAGTTGTTGTAATACCTCTTTGGTACTTCTGTATTCGTCGTTGTTCCCTTGAATATTTGCACGCTTCGTCTGAATTTTCTAATGAAGTTAACTGTTTATTATTTTTTTACTGCTTTCCAAGTTTAAAAAGAGATATGCATTTTCTAAAAGTCATATACACGCACTAGATATACAAATAGTATATGCGCATAAAGGCTATAGGTTAATTTTACACTTAAACGACACGTGTAGCAATGCTTTCTGATGTAATGCAATACTTTCCGTCGCCAGAATATATTTTAGTGTCTGAATTTGGTACTTTCTTAACACTTTAGCAGTACATTATCTGCGATTCAAATAGCGAAACTTTGAAAAACTCCAAGCGAAGTTGCTAGTGAGATTACTCAGTAGGAATAAAAGTGAAAAATCAATAGAATGAATTAGTTGACTTTGAGGGTAAAAAAAAGAGAATATCATGAGAAGTTATGACTGTCAACAGTGACGTGGGCGCCAAGTCGCGAATGCGATGACTGTTTATTTGATGACAGTAGATAATTCGTCTTGCCTTCGTTCACTACCAGGCCCATTCGCTTCGCTTTTTTGTCTCACCTATAGAAAGCAGAACTTCCGGTGTGGATGTTATGGTCAACGATATCAATATCATCGGCAAACGTCAACATAGTAAGCGCTGGAAGAAGATTGTATCTGGTCTATTAACCTCTGCAGCTCGTATTATTTTCTCCAGCATCAAATTGAAGAAATCTCACATGATAAAGTGTCACCCTGTCTGAAACCTCGTTAGGTATCGAACGGCTCGGAAAGTTCCTTTCCAATTCTGACAGCGCTTCTTGTATTATCCAGGATCAGTTTACATAACCGTATGAGTTTTGTAGGGATACCAAATTCAGACATAGTGGCATAGAGGCAGCTCTTTATCGTGCTATAGAAGGCATCTTTAAAATCGATGAAAAGGTGGAGTGTATCGCTTCTTTCCTCTCGGGTCTTCTCCAAGAAGTGTCGCAAGTTGGATATCTGGTCAATGGTGGATTTACCAGTTCTAAACTAACTGATAATAAGATCGAAACAGTTTGTTGACGATGGGCTTTAATCTCTCACACAATACGCTTAATAGGACTTTATATGCAATATTGAGGAGGCTTATACCATGATAATCATCGCCTGGGGTTGCCCTTTTTTGGATTAGGCAGAGCACACTTAGGCTCCATTCGTTCGTACCAGCTGTTTTTCTGACCCTGAAACCAATTACTTCCGTAGCGGTGCTACGCAGGAAGTTTGATATCCGTTCCTCTATTTACCAACCAAGGTGTTGAAATCTTCTAGCACAAATTTGACATCGTGGCGGAGGCAGCATTCATAGGTGCATTCTAGGTTCTCATAGAAGGCATTTTTGGCCATTTCGTCCTTCCCTTTCATCGCTATGATCCGGATTGTGGCTGGACGTTTATCTACGAGGATGAAGACCAGGACTCGGCGACGGAGTTTCTCCCCCACCAGAAAATCAACACCAATAAAGTAATAGATTTCACAAGCGCCCACCTTCTTCCGTCTTTATCCCGTCCATCGCATCTCTTGGACGTCGGTGATATCAGCCTTTAGTCTTACGATGACATTCCTTTGCATGCCTTCAAACCGTGATCCTTAAAACACTTGCAGAAGTCTCTCGTTCGAGGCATTCGTTGATTTTTATTGGTGTAGCGTGGACTACTACATAGATTAAAAACTCTACACACAATCGCAGGGGATGCGCCTTCTCACTTTTTCACTCGCCTCCAAGCATACATGGTTTAAGACCGGAAATCGTCAGCTGCTTGAACTACATCTAAAAGAATCGTTTCTGGTCATTTCCAGGCGAATGACCGTCAAAAACTTTCCTCAATTGCGTGAATTTTAACACATGACCCTCCCAAATAATTACAAGACGCAAATTCTAAAAAGTAAATATCAAACGTTAAACCCGACACTGCAGTTAATAACATTGAGAAATATACGGAGAGTTCGAAGCTCAATGGATGAGTTGATAGTGGCGTCATCTCAAGGAAGCCACCCTTTTATCCCTCTTTCTAACTACCCTATTATTGGAAAATTTTTCATGTCAAACTTTCGACTATTATGTAACTACAGATTAAATTAGTGAAGTTTGGGTCAAGAGTATAGTATAGTATGGAACCTGAATAGACGTTTCATCATCTATCCGTGCCGGAGTTTGATTAGCACTTTCTCGCTTGAAAAATATCCAAGCGTCTATTGCTTTCCGACTGAGGTATTCAAATGCGGTGTCGAAAACTGGACTAGACTAATACATGCAAGTTTGGCCCAATGCTTAAAAAGTTTGACCCCACAGCCTGTGCCAACTAGGCAGGGATATGTTTCCTCTATTTGTAAACTGACTCTGAACCCCACTAAAGGCTCCGGTATAACAATAGCGCCATAATTTTTCAAATGGATCTGGTAGTGCACGAGGACCAGTCAAAATATTTCCTGTTGGCAACAATCAGTCATAATTTTGCATACGTAGATAATTTTGCCCATATACGAACCACGACTAAAACTAATAATAATGTCTGCCTCGCATGGTGGCAATTGTTGTCTCGCTTAAAGTTGTGAGAGCGTTTTTAATTTGCAGTTTTTTTGAATTAATTAGGGAGAAATCGAGTATAAGTACTAAATCTCGTTTAGTGCTTTGCGAGGTATTTTTTTTTACACCAAAAAGCTGTGGTGACTACGTCCATCCTTCTGGTCGTCCAAGCACAAAAATTTCTTGTTATTATTGTTGTTTAATTGTCCTGAAACCTAAACTCTCATCTGTAGAATGGTAATTCCTATGACTAAATCTAGGCCATGAGAAACTGGAGAATAAAATGACGGTTTTCTTGAGTAGTTGATTAAAATTATGTACAAATATACTCGTATTTTTTCAATATTATTCTGAATTTTATTTGTCATTGAATTAACTAAATATTTTCTTTGAAATGTAATCTACTCAAGTGAAGTGTATGTAACAAAATATTATTTTTATTTTTAATTTCTCTTAAACCTTAAAAATAAATTTTTCAGTTCACTGTTTGTCTCTTCGCCCACATTTCTTGAGCTCATACGAGTATTTGTTTTCAATCAACTTCCATTGCCCCTTATTTTTGTATGACGTCCTGCACATATATATGTTATATACCGTTACGAGTACGGTACTGTAGAAGTGAGTACAAAAAGTATTTTGATGTGAGTTTACAATTTTTTGCTTATATATACATATCTACATTCAACACACGCACACACATATGCGTAGTTACATGTGTGCGCATAAAAGCATTTCAATATCACTTATGCGCCATCACAGTCGTTGTCTGTTGTCTGGTTGCCTTGAATTAAAAAATACCACACAACCAGCTGTATACATATATACATAAATACATAAATACATAAATACATAAATACATAAATACATTCATATATTTTGTTTTATTTCACTTCATTTTATTCATTGCCATTGTATAAGCCATTATATGTGACATACACAATTGGAAGGACATTTTTCTTATCACAATACTTGAATGATCGCACGACTGCAATGCAAACAATTTTGACATTTATTCCCCGGCATAAATACATACGTACATGGTATAATACGCATCCGCAGGTATCGTTTGTATGTATTGCACAAATAATAGTACTTTGGACTTTGTTGCTTGGCCCTTTCATTGTCCATCATCACCGATTAATATCAACAACAATCGTCGGTGCTGAGTTGAGTTGGACAATGCAAAGAATTTCTTGTGTTGGTTTTTAAGTTGCGACTTTCAAAAATTTTCATTCTTTTCAGTTTGTTATGCAAGCAAGTTTATATTCTTTCTGTCAGTTTTAAGTAACTGCTTTCCGCTTCGGACTAAGGACAAACTATGCAGTTGGCTAAATTCGAAGAAAATGTTAAAAACTTGTTAGTTTGACAATAATAATTTATTGAATTATAATTAGACATCAATCCATTTGCAAAACAGTAAACACCTAGTGAGTGTAAAATATTTATCGCCCAGCCCATGACGTCGTATTCTCACTCGCTCAAGAGGCACAAAACCAGAAAATTCTTTTTCGGGTACGTTGATTATTTGACAGTACCCCGTATCTCTACTATTCTCTGAATAATACAGCTCGATAACTTTTGTAACAATGCTTAGATGTCATGTACATTTTTTGGGTATATTCTTAGGTAATCCCAAAATATGCTTACCCTTCTGCGTTCAGGCCAAGTGAACATAGCAACGGTGGGTGACACAGTGTTTGAAACAAAGGTTCTCGAAAATAACACGAAAATGTCTGAAGCGGTCAGTCAAGAGACTAACTAACATAATTTTAAGTTTTTCGCTTGTCAAAGACGCTTCTGTTTCACACGGAGAGCGTCATTTTGGTATCAAGTAAATTTGGAATTGGTGACAAGGTAAAGAAAGTAAAAAACTATCCTAGCCGGAACATAGCTCAAAGAGAATGCTCGTGATTGTTTTTTTATCCTCGGATTTAAAGAAGTTATCTCACAGTATATCCAGAAGTCTTCTTATCATGATGGGGTTGGTTTATTTGTTAAGTAGACTTAAGAGAATGAGAGATGATGAGAAGATCAGGGAACTCATTTACATAGAGTAAGTCGCGGTCTGAACTGCGTTTGATATATTATTATATTTAGAGCCTGGATTATGTGGCTATTACGGTAGTAAAGAGTTAGCTATTTCGAGGTTCCAGATTTTTTTAAAGAAAAAAAAAACGGAAAATTCAAATTTAATAGAGAATATTTATTATCATTCAAGAGAACATTCTTAAGCATTTATTTTTTAAAGATTATCTCTTTCAAATAGTGGCCGCTACGTCTCAGATTGTTCATCCATTGTTCATTAGTTGATGACTCGTTCGAGTATTTCGACTAGTAACTAGCGAATGACACGCGTGATGTTTTGCTTCAATACCTGAATCGAAGCGGGATTGTCCGCATATACTTTAAACTTTACATATCCCTACAGGAAAAAGTCTAACGGTGTGATATCACACGATATTGGTGGCCAATCGACCGGTCCAAAACGTGAAATTATCTGCTCACCGAAGTGTTTTCTCAATAAATCCATTGATTGATGCGATGTGTGGGAGGTGGCGCAGTTTTGGTAAAGACAAATGTCGCGGAAATCACGAGCTTCGATTTCAGGAATCAAATAGTCGGTTATGATGGCGCGATAACGGTCGCCATTGACGGTTACGTTCTCACCGGCTTAATTTCTGAAGAAATATGGACCGCCGAGTCCACCAAACCGCGTCCCAAATGCGCAATTTTGCATTGTTTACATAACCATTGAGTCGGGAATGAGCCTCATCGCTGAACGAAATTTGGCTCGAAAACGTCGGATCTTCTTGGAACTTTTCAAGAGTACATAGAGCGAAGCGATATCGCTTGGGAAGGTCGAGCGCCTTCCGTTTGGCACAAGCTGTTATTTGTACGTTTTCTATACCGAATCGACTCTCCACGGTCTTCGTGTACACTCTCAGCTACGGCCGTTATTTTTACTTCACTGCGTGCTGGACGTGATCTATTCGGTCGAATATTATCCGATAATGGTGATGGTGTTGTGATGTGTCTTACACTCAGTAGGCCGATTATGTTGACCATAAGTTGAGTGAAACGTGCAAAATACATTCTTTACAGAACGTGAATTTTCGTAATAAAATTGATTGATTTGTAGACGTTGTTCAGTCGTAAGTCTTACCATGATGAAATGCCAAACAATACTGAACAAAAATAACATGACAACTTGACACGACTCAAGCGTGATCTGTCAAAAAAGGGCTATTAAAAAGTACCTCCGCTTGGATCACCCTTTAGTTGAGTTTTTGGCCTGCTATGGGAGTTGATTTTAGTCTTAGTATACAACTCAGAAAAAGAGAAGTTTCGTACGTATTAAAACTCAATATATTACGTAGATGTATAAGTACAATATCTGAAACTTCTTCATCTGATTTACTTGACCTGAGAATATTTTTTTGCTTTACGAATTTACAAGGTAACATTCCTTTTTAGGGTCCTCACAGTTTCACTTGTGATCTTATGTATTCCTGTAAAAAATTCGACCTACACGCAGTGTGAGAGTGAATAGGATTTATCGCATAAAAAATTCGGGAAAAGTGAGGTAGATGACGATTTCTCTTAAAATTTCCTTCTTCTTTATTTGTGTAATACTACGTTGGTGTAGAGGTCTTTCTCTTCTTCTGCTTCCACAAGCTGTTACTGCATCGAACCCTCTAAAAGTAGGAGTGCCATTTTCCAGTCGGGTGACATGACCTAATCAACGTAACCGCTATAAATTTATTATGGCAAATTATGTCAATATGGTATATCTCGTATGGGGCGATGAACGATGGAGCGACTGCAGTATTTACCATTGCAAATGCTGAAATACTCGAAATAAATTGTTTCGGAAACGTTTCTCTCAAAACCGCCTAGATTGTCAATTTCCTATGCAATGAGATATGAGCCAAAATGGACGTATCAATTCCTTTCTCTCTTCCTTGGGCTTTTTCAAGATTTGACGCATGGAGAATATCTGGTACCATAAATTCTGGACTTATCACGTCTGAAATCACATCAATAAGGTCCAATAATTTGTTACAGTCTGACTTTCACGAAATACGCTCAATAAGAGAGTATCTTGAGGAAGCTTTTTCCACGGTAATTGGCACATTTAGGTTCAAATTGTCTAGCATGGTTTCTTTTGACCATATTCTGCAAAGAAGCTGATGCATCGTTAGTTCTTTGCCACATTCTTTGAATAACTCAGTCAACGGCTCTCACCGCTTTGTTGTTTTTCTGGCAGGCTATTGATATTCGGACTTCATTATACTCTGGTAATATCATATCTTTTAGATCATCTTCAATTGAGCATTCGGCTTCAACATCACTTGAAATTCAATTTTACAGTCATTTAGCAGGATAGAGCTGTGTTCCCTCTTTAAATTCAATCTACTTTGGGTATCAGTCACTAGATCATCTCCTTGGTTCCTACCTGAGTATGTTCCAATCTTGAAATCTTCTATAAGTCGCCGCTTTTTTTATAGAATTTTCGAGCATTATACTTGGCGACCAGTTTCTCAAGCTTTTCATACTCATGCATTTCGACCTCTCTCTTTTTCTGCCTGTAAGTGAGTCGCGATTCACTCTCCAACTCTCGGTTTCTCTCCCATACGTCATTAATTTTACCGCTGGTTGGTGTAATAAAAAAATTAAATTAAAAAATGTATCCAATAAAAAAACTTATTCCATATAAATTTCAATTTTTATTTTATTTCTTCCTTAACTTTAATTTCGGTTTTAAAACTGTAAAGAGCTTTAAGTCAGATATCAATTTTTCTGAAATACCTCTAACTTAGTATTTCTAAAAAGCTTTTCACATAGAAATGCAACTATTTAACATTGAATTGAAACTATGATTCAAAAAATGTTTTCGTTTTAAATTAAAAATACCTAAATAAATGCAGAGTGTATAGATGTACATATGTATGTGTATTATGCATATAAAAAGTTTTTAAGCCACTTTTCGCCCTTTTCCCAATTTTTATCTATGTTTTTGGCGTAGAATCTCCTCACAATATGTTACCAATCAACTGGTCGTCTAAGTGACCGTGAAATGCAAAAAAAAAAAAGAAAAAAATACACCAAAAAAATAGCAAACCGAAACTGAAAAATTTACTAACCGACAATATTTACAAATCGACTGAACTTGACTCGAGTGTTGTTGGTTCATTGAATTACCAAAGCTATACAAACTCGCAATAGCAATTGAAATAAAATAAGGAGAAAATTGAAAAATAGCAAATTGCATTGTAAAGTGGTGAAACACGACAGTAAGCAGCGATTGTGCAAATAGCAATCAAATGATGTTGCAAAAAAATTAAATGAAACCAAAAAAAAACTTTTGAATTGACAAAAAAAAAAAATTAAATTGTAAAATAAAACGTGGGTTTCCAGCATTATTTCTGATTTTGACAAAATATCATATTTTTTAATTTAGTACGCAATAAGTATTTTGTGCTTTATTAGAAACTGCACTTTTGATTGTATTTTGATTACACAGCGAAAAGGATTTCATGACCAAGTTACTATTCATTGATGTAGGTTTTGAGTTTTGTGAGGGTAAATCAAGAAATTGCTTCTTGGTGGGAAGGTCATAATAATCCGAATCCAAAAGAATGCAGTGTGCGTATAAATCATACACTCTTTCGCTCTCTGTCTACATGTGTCTTACCTTTCATATTTAGGGACTAGAGTACAAAAACAAATATTAATCATAGAAAATCGCTTCATGGTTTTTTCAAATTATTCTCAATTAATATCTATATACTTCTGCACACGTTTGAACCAATTGTCGAAGCACTTTTACCACTCTCATATCTTCAAAACATGTGTTCTGAACGCATCAACCGTCTCCTCAGGTTTGGAAAAATGTGGATCAAGGTGGCAAGTGAGGACTACGTGATGGATGACTCACCAAAGCGTAGCCGCTGTCTCTTGATTCGCTGAATTGTGTTAATGTCGCCATATAGCTCGTACAGTTCATTGTTTTAACGTCTGCGGTATTCGCGTTGCCAACGCGCAAAGGACCATAAATCTTCCGCAAAACTTTTCTCCCGAAAACTCCTAAATCCGACTCATCGGCTGTCGACATCGTCCAGGCTTCTTAACCATATCTTAGGACGGGAATGATGAGCGACTTGTATAGTTTGCTTTTGGTTCGCCCAGAGAGGACTTTACTTTTCAGTTGCCTATTCAGTCCAAAGTAGCACCTGCTGGCAAGAGTGATTCTGCGTTGGATTTCAAGGCTGACATTGTTGGTGTTGTTAATGATAGTTCCTAGATAGACGAAATTATCTACGACTTCGAAGTTGTGACTGTCAACAGTGATGTGGAAGCCAAGTCGCGAATGCGCTGACTGTTTATTTGATGATAGGAGATATATCGTCTTGCCCTCGTTCACTACCGGACCTATTCGTTTCGCTTCTTTGTCTAATCAATTATATCAATATCATCAGCGTACGCCAACAATTGCACACTCTTGTAGAATATTGTGCCTTGTCTGTTTAGCTCTGCAGCTGATATTATTTTCTCCAGCATCAAATTGAAGAAATCATACGACAAAGAGTCGTCCAGTCTGAAACCTCATTTGGTATCGAACGGCTTGGAGAGGCTCTTCCGGATTCTGACAGTGCTTCTGGTATTATGCACAGTAAGTTTACAAAGTTGTATGAGTTTTGTGGAGATATTAAATTCAGACATAGCAGCATGGAGGCGGTTCCTAATCGTGTCATGGTGAATATCTGGTCAATGGTGGATTTGCCAGGTCTAAGGCCACATTGATAGGGACCGGAAGCCCATTTCTCATAACTAGTGCAAATGGTTTTTATAAACGTGGAGTCGGAATTTAAGCGTGCTAGAATGTGTTTTGAAGAAACTGCTGGCCTTTCTGAACTAGTGGAGCGTTAGCTTATTCCATGCCAAATATTCATGGAAAATGATAAGAAATTTGCCATACTACAATACAACAACAATAAACTATTTAAGCTCTTACTCATATCTACACAATTAACTATTCGAACAAGTGAACATCTCACAATTCAATTACATACATACTTTCCCATTCATTCAAATATAATCAGGATAATTAAACAATTTCAGCATACATACTAGTACATATATCACAAACCAGTGATAGAGAAATGAATAATTCACTTGAAAGGCTTAAAGAAGCAGTAGCAGAAGCTAGGAAGCATAAAAAAAACCTAAAATAATGTAATTGAATTTCGGCATGCTGTGTGTTCGAAGCCAAAGTAATAACCATCAAATAAATGTTAAAATAAAGCTCCATCGCATATTGATTGCATGAAGAAATGACATTTACAGTTAGTTGGGGGGCGAGTAGAAAATGTGGTGAAAGTGGAACATGTCAGCAGTGGCAGTAGAAGGACGAAGAAAATAAGGTTAGAGATTTCTTGTACTTATATGTATGAGTGTGTGTGTAGTAATAGTATTAGTAGCAGTAGAAGTACTAGCAAGGGCAAAGATTGCAGATCTCACATCTACTATAAATACAACGACATCTACATACATAAATAACAACAAAGCTTTGCATTTATTTTCTCAAATACTAATACACATGCCTGCTTAGCATAAACTTATACATATGCACTCATATACATTGCTCGGTTGAAAACTCACAGCAAGACTCTGCCGGAAATCAATGCCAAAATCACTGAGATGTCTGAAATTAGAAAACTAAGGGTTGTGTGAGTTTAAAAAAATACAACAAATATTTGTACATACAAGTACATACTGAAGAAGGCATGATACAGGCATGTGAAAGTAAGCAAATAAATGCTTAAGGCATTAAAATGAGAAGCCTTAGTGGGAGAAGCGTAGTGGGAGAAGTTGTTGGATATGTCAAGATAATTGCAAATGTGACTTTAAGTTTGCATAGCTAAATAAAAAATACTTAAAATAACGGTACTGGCAGAAGATAAGCTAGATCTGCTATTTATGCAGCGTATAATCAGTTGGATACAGATTTATGTGTATATGGAGATATGTTGAAACATTTAGAATCACAAGACGATATTTTTGTGATGAACTCATATGAAAATATCCGTTATATTGAATGGGTAGTAGGGTGGTAACATGGTAGTATCTTGCATTAAATGGTAGTATCTTGCATTAAATATTTGTTTTGGTCGTAGGAATAGCTAATAGCAGTGTAAAACGTCACGACCTTGGAAAACAGCTTACTTATAGCTACTTCTCTACACATGAATTAGTTCTTTACAAGTTATTATTTTTGAGATCATATTAATTTCCTTACTAAGACAGGGTTATTAATGCTTTGCTTCAAAACTTAGAAATATCAACATTGCTTCTTATTTAGAATAGCGCGCCACTTGCTCTTATCTTCGCTATTTGCCGCCAGTTTGAAATACCAAGTGATATCAAGCCGCCCCCTACCTGATCCTTTCAACGGAGTGGAGGTCTTTCTCTTACTCTGCTTTCGAATACTTCCAGAGCTGGTGAGCTTTGATCCATTCAGAAAATATGACCTAGACTGCGTAGCCGATGTCACTTGATTAGTTGAACTGTGATAATGTCGTCGCATAACTCGTACAGCTCTTCGTTCCACCGGCTATGGCATTTATTACCAGACCCATTGGCTTCCCTTCTTTGTTTAACCTGGACAAAGCAGAACTTACAGTACGGTTGTTATGGTCAATGTTATCAATATCATTGGTAAATGCCAGTATTAGTAAATTCTTGCAGAAGATTGTATCTGGTCTATTTAGCTCTGCAGCTCGTATTATTTTCTCCAGCATTAAATTGAAGAAAGAGTCACCCTGTATGAAACTTCTTTTGGAGTGGTCCTTCCTAATTCTGACTGCGCTTCTTGTGTTATCCAGGGTCAGTTAACATAACCGTATGAGCTTTATAGGCATACCAAACTCAGAGGTAGCGGCATAGAAGCAGCTCCTTTTTATGCTGTCGAAGGTGGCTTTAAAATCGATGAAACGGTGGTGTGTATCGACTCTTTTCTCTCGGGTCTTTCCCAATACTTGTTGCGTGGGGTCTCTCTTTTTTTGATTGGGCAGAGCACACTTACGTCCCATTCGTTCGTGCCAGCACTTTTTCTGACACTGTTGAAAACCGGTTGTTTTCGCAGTTGCGGTAAGAAGGCAGTTTCACATTCCGTTTCTCAGCTCCCTTATATCAAGTTGCTGATGAGTGCTCTCAGGGAGTAGATGTGCAAGTCGAGTATAAAACTTGCTTCTCGTTGGGCGGGTGCTTATCTTCGCCGCGACAAGATAGCCATCCTCGTCAATGTTAAGGTTTAGGAACATACGCATTCTGGATATATGTCTTCCGTCAATTACAACATGATCGATTTGGTTGCGTGTATTTCGATACGGCGAAAGCCATGTAGCTTGATGAAATTTCTTGTGTTGGAATTTGGTACTACAGATAACGATATTTCGGGCATAAGCAAAGTCAATCGCATCAGCCCGATGTGTTTCGGTGTGAAGGCTGAATATTCCGATTGTTTGCGCAACCTGGTGTTGAAATCGCTCATAAGTGCATTCAAGGCGCTCATGAAATCATTTTTGATCACATCGTCCTTTTTTCCATCGGGACGTGAGCACCAATCAACGATATATTTAAAAACTTCGCTTTGATGCTGACTCTCTTCCACCACAAACACAACACCAAATTTGTGTTCCTCTAAATGGCCGCTGTAGTAGATTTCACAATTTCCTCTTCCCGTTCATCGCACTTCTTGGGCGGCCGTGATGTCAGCGTTTAGTCTTACGAGAGCATCAACCGGGTGGCCAGTAGCGCCTTCCCAGTTAAGGGGCTGGACAATCCAGGTATGTGCCTTCAAATCGTGATCCTTTAAATGTTTGCAGGGGTCGTCATCAAATGGGAGTTTCTCTTTCGAGGTATTGGTTTTCAGTGTAGTGCATTTTTTATGTGGTGGGTCCCAAACCAAAGCCACGGAGGATTCGCCTTCCCAATGCATAAGTAGCTCGCCTCCGAACGGATGTTTGTCGACCACCCAGAGTATACTTGGTCTAAGACCGGAAGTCGTGCACTGCTTGAACCATATGTAAAAGAATCGTATCTGGTCATTCCTAGGTGATGTTATGAAAGCATACAATAAAACTACTGGATTCGATCACGATCGGTTTCTACAGGCGAAGGTTGAGCAGAATAGACTATACTTCGTTTGGACTCCTGCTTACAGGTAATAAAAGTGACTGCAGGATGGACGAATTTGTTAGGCAAAGACCAAAGAAGCAGATTTTTCTAAATATTAAACGTACTGCCATAATTTATTACTAAAATTTATATTTTAATTAATTAATGTAGTAAAGAGAAATCTCTTACCAATAATTTTCTCTGCAAAAATTTTCTATTGCTAGGCACTTTTTAATGGTTTAATTCATAAGATTCATACAAAGTTTTACTTTGCATAACCAAATAATAATTAAGCAATTACTTTTTCTCGTTACAGGTATGTACTCGTATGGAATATAGTTCTGCAATTCATCAAAGTTAAAAGGATATATTGCGTTTTTAAGTTATTTAATGGCTGAAAGCAAAATAAAAAATATGTGAAATAAATATATAGAGGAAGTTTTTTTTCAAAGATAAACGGTTTTAAGAGTCTCTGAATTTAAATTGATGACGCTTTTTAATTACAATAATCCATCTTTTGATTAACTGGTTTTGCTTGTAACTGTTTGACATTAAACATTAATATTATACAAACATATTCACAATCCTTGGTATATTAAAATTCATTTAAATTAATCTGTAATAATGATTATCTTCTATACTTATATAAATTAAATATGCTTACATGTGTATGTATTAAATTTTTTTTTAAATTTTCACACACACAAAGCATGTTCTATTTACAATAGAAAGCTACAGTGAGGAGAGCACAGCGCTTCTTTTAATCCACCAAGTACTTTCACGCGTAATTAACTGCAATGTAATTAAGTGTAGTGGGCAAAATAATAAATACGCACATAAAAATATACGGATAGGAATTTTATATGTGTTACAGTTAAAGAAAGTCCCTATAGACAATGGAGAAAAAAAAATTTATATACAAAATAAAATAAAATAAAATAAAGTGAAATAAGATTAAAGAAAAAAAAATAAATAAAAATAAAATAAAATAAAACAAAATAAAATAAAACAAAATAAAATAAAATAATATAAAATAAAATAAAGTGAAATAAAATTAAAGAAATTAATTTAAAAAAAATTAAAACGAAAAAATATAAAAATATTAAAAAATGTCAAATTAAACAAAAAAAAATTAATTAAAATAAAAGTAAATAAATTTAAATTGGAAAAAATATAATAAGAAAAATATAAAAAAATGAATATAAATTAATAAAAATAAAATAAAAAAAGAAAATAAAAATAGAATAAAAAATTAAAAAAAAAGATTAAATTAAATTTAATTAAATAAAAATTAAAATCTATACACCTTTGCATGTGTTTGAACCAATCATCGAAACAGTTTTGCCATTCTGATATCTCCAAAACATGTGTCTTGAACGTATCAACCGTTTCTTCGAGAGCCCAGAAACTTTGACTTCTCAGCAAGGCGAATTTATGAATATATGCTTGCTTGTTCTTCCTTCGAATTACGCAACCCAAATACAATGAATTTGAATTTTGACATTATGAAAGTAATTTTACACAAACAAATCACATAGGCTTTTTGCTTTTGTATTCTTGCTATCACCGTGTGTGAATTTGCCTTGCTTCTCAGTTTATTTTTTACGTATGGGAATGAAAAGAAGTCGTTCGGTTCTAAGCCAAGAATATACGGTGGATGTCTTATCAAATCGAAGTTTTCAGTATTAAAGAAAGCATTGTTGAGATGTCTGAGAAGCCCCATTGCGGTGGTGAAGAGTGATCCGTCTTCGGAAGCCATTTTATTTTGTGTGCAAACAACTTTTGTTGAATACGCGTAAATCCATGATTAATCAACTGTCAAGATGTCAAGGTCTTATTTTGAAGCACCACTGTCGTATTTTTTTAATATTTCTCTCAACCAATCGACAAGAGTCTGCTGTATTTGAGCGATTGACCAAATTGTGTGGGATCCAACGTGAATAAATTTTTTTACAACCAAATTGTTCATTCATTATTGAATTTATGCTGGTACCACTATTGCCTATAGTTGTCTCCATCTCACGATATATCACGTGACAATTTTGTGATATCAGTTTAGGGTCAGTAGTTTCCTTTTGAAAGACTTTCACGAAATTCGTCTTGGGGTGATCTACGATCTCGATTGATTTCACTACTACATCGATAAACACTTTTTTGATGGAGCTTTATCGCTAAAAACCGAACTAAGTTCATCGATATACTGTTGCTGATTTAATCCACGGCGAAAGTTGTAAAAAAATAATCACTCAATAAAATTCACGATATAATTCAAATTTTGATCGAGATGATATTTTAATTTACTGTAAACAACAAAAGACGTATGTCAAAACGTTCTGAGTATATATAACAACAATAATGTCAGACTTTACGATAAAGTTGTCAGTTGACAGATCGCAACACCAGGGCTACCAAATCTCGATACATATATAAGGCAAACTCCGTATTTCAATTTGATCTAAATTTCTATTATGGTAATTATTTACTGATAAAAAAATTCTATAAATAACTTGAATTCGTAGAATTGTTTTTCTCTTTTCATATATTAAAATAATGTAGTGTAGGAAGTAAACATTTTTCTATGATTGTATTAATCATGAACCTTTAATCATTCCATATTAAAAAAGAATTTTAAAATATATTCATGCGAAAAATGTGATTAATATTTTTTAATATGTTGTTTTTTGTTAATTGATTACTCGAACTGATATGAATTAAAAAATATTTAGCGTGAAATATGATTTAAATAGGAATTCTTGTATGGTGTGCGGGTAAAAAGTATTTTTGTAGTAATTATATGTAAGTTGAAATATTTTTACATAGATAATTACTTGAAAATGCAAAAGGTTTTTTTATTGTTAATTTTAATTATTTGAACTATTGACGAAAGGGTAATTTTATAACTGTATAAAAAACTTCAAAGCGGCTCTAAAATTAAAAAAAAAGTATCAAAGATAATTAATAACATTCCAAAATTGTGTTTTTAAATAAAAGAAAAAATCTACTGATAAATATATTATATTTCATTATTGAAAAAATTATTTTATTGAAATAAGACTAAGTTAAACCAAATTATATTATTAAATATTCAACCGAATAACCACATCATAAATATTTTCATATATCAAATGCTCAGGATTTTATTTTGATTTATATCAAATGTACTACTTCATAATATTGTGGCGAAAATGCGAAGCGAATGTGAGATGAAAGAGAGGAACCGACAACTGGCATGTTCTAGAGCGTGAAACTAGAAGTTATCGTAAAGAGAAAGCTTCGATTATTCTAGGCGGCTGGTTGCGAGCAACCGGGTAATATATAAGGGCGACACACGACTGCAGAGTCAGTAAGTAATCAGTCGTGAAGTAAACGCGTTGTAGATTACATTACAGTAAAGTAATGAAAACAGTACATTGTGTAAGTTGTATACAAATGGTTGTAAATAGTAAAGTAAATTGTAATTGAATTGTGAATTACTGCTGAGTAATCAAAAGGACATTAATTAAATTCTTTATAAATAATTAAGTTGGCGATTTTATTTAACAATTCAGAGATCGTACCCGAAGGATTTGGGAAATCATCGATGTTAATCAACAAGATCGTAACAATTGGTGTCAGAAGTGGGATTATTAAATAAATCCATAAGAATAATAATTGAAAAATGGTGAAGATTCAGGATTTGACGATACCTCCTCTCAAGAGGGAACTGGCAACAGGAAATAAGGCAGAGCTGTAATCGAGACTGCGAGAAGCAATGGAAGTCGAAGGTATCGACACAGTTCCATTCCAAGTCTTCAAGCTTCAGTTTGAGAAGACGACTGAAACAAATAAATGGTGCATGGAGGAAAAATCTGCTGCACTATTCGTTGCGTTGGAAGGACGGATTGATGCGAGCCCTGGAAAGACGCTATGGTAGCGAACACAAAAGACAAATTTACCAGATGGAGCTAGAAAAGCGCGAATAAAAATCGAACGAATCTCTCGAGGCTAATCAGCAAGATCGTAACAATATTATATAAATAATTGAATACTTTTTAGCGCATTTAAGAATATGCAACTATTATTTGTGATGTTTTAACTCGATTATTACACACACAAAAAATTCCCTTTTATATCCGTGTTGTTTTCTTTTTAAAAGCTAATCATTCCTTGGATGTAAATAAATTTTATGCAAGAATAATATTTCAAACATTTTCCTTATCTCAAGGAGCAACAGTGTGGAAAAAATAAAAATCTGAAAATATTTACCACAAAACAAAGAAGACAGAGCAGAAAACCAATATAAAGCTTTTACATGAAAGTGCCATAAAAGGTAAAGTTATACGAATTCGCACATATAGTGGCACACAAATACAAATGCCAATATCTGCACAATGTACAAGTATACAAGCATATATGAAAATCGCGTGTGTTTTGCTGAAGTATCTTGCATAAATCAATTCTTTGCGCGAAAATCCCACTCCACAGCAGCGAAAATTTGTTCTTCTTTCAAACACGCACTAAAAATTCAAATACGTTTACATTTAACATAATGTTGTGCTTTGTTTGTGCTCGTGTTGATTGTGTGTATAACAAAGTATACACCAACAAAGCAATTTTTGAACTTGGCTTCACAAGCGGCGAACACATCGCAGTAGTAACTGTCTAAGCGTAAGCGCTAAGTGGCAGAAATATTTTGAAATCATTTTCTTTTGTTTATTATTTTTTATGTATGTTTATTTATTTTTATGTATTCGAATTTGCGTTTGAATGATACACAGCCGCTTGAAAATTCCGTAGAAGCCATTTAAATTTTAACAACATGACAACTGAGAAATGAAGTGAGGCGAGGAAAAGTGAACGCGTAATTTATTGATCTATACTTAAAATTGATTTTTTGGTTTTGAGTTCAGCAGCCGCAAAATTATTGTTGAGATGCTAATTGGCATTTTAAAATGTCGAAGAATGAAATATTAATGAAAATGAAATAAATTAAAGTTAAATAAAATAAAAAAATAAAAAAAATAAAGTAAAATAAAATAAAAAACATAAAATAAAATAAAATAAAACAAAATAACATAAAAAAAAATAAGATAAAAAAAAAAATAAAAAAAAATAAAATAAGATAAAATAAAATAAGATAAAAAAAATTAAAATAAAATAAAATAAGATAAAATAAAATAAGATGAAATAAAATGAGGTAAAAAAAATAAAATAAAGTAAAAAAAAAAATAAAATAAAAAAAAAAAAAAAATACAAAAAAATAAAATAAAATTAAAAAAAAAAAAAAAAAAAAAAATATAATAAAAAAATAAATTATAATTAACAAAAAAAAAAAAAAAAAAAAAAAAAAAAAAAAAAAAAATAAAATAAAATAAAATTAATTAAAAATAAAGCATAATGAACGAGAATAAAATAAAATAAAATATAATAAAATAATACAAAATAAATTCAAGTTAAAAAAAATAAAATAAAAAAAAATTAAAATAAAATAAAACAAACTAAAATAAAACAAATTAAAATAAAATAAAATAAAATGAATTAAAAACAAACCAAAAAAAAAAATCCAATGAAATAAAATAAAATGAGATAAAATAAAGCAAAATAAAATCAAATAAAACAAGACTTTGAATTACTTGCAAACAAACGAAAGCATAAATATTTTTCAGACCCTCGAATTTACATTTTCCAACTTACTAATCTTTTAATTATAAGGTCGTTTTAAAGTACACTATCAAACATTTCGGCAAATTCCGGACAAGCGGAAAGTTCATGAAAGCCAAAACCAATTTTTTCCCCTCGCTTTTCACGTAATGTATTATTGCCTATAAAACATTAAAAAAAGCTGCTCAAATACCAGAAAAAAGTGGAGTTTATGTGCGTAGTGCTTAGCCAAAAAAAAAAAACATAAAATAAAGTTAAATAAAATTTTTTTCTTAGTAAGTTCGAATAAAAAGGGAATGCATATAACTTATGATGAAAATTGATTGCCATATCTGTTTTTATTATAATTTAACAACAACACAATAACAATGATAGCTTGGGACAGTGAAACCCAATATGCTAGGGATAAAGTGTAGAAAAATGCTTCACAATAATTGCTAGCGAAACGCGCACTTGCCCAGGCATCGCTATAAGTATATATAAGAGTATAAAAACTAGCCAAAAATGGTATTGACAACCTCACTTTCCATTATTGTTTGCTATCTTCTAGCCACACTGTTCACACTCTCCCACCGATACAATGGCATTCATTGTTTACTCTTAATACAAATATCTCTGTATATGTATGTACGCTTCCCTTTTATGTCAACCCAATTTGGTTGCTAACACATATTTATAATAATACGTAATTCACTTAAGCATTTGACTTGTTTGTGGGACATCCTTATTCATGGACAGTTATTGTTCGTTGTCCATATTGAGCAATTGTTGGGTTCTGGCTATTTTTATCACTCTCAATCTTTATTGTATTCCATTAAATTATTTTCTATGTGAATTTTGAGTCTAACTAAAGAAGCATAACAAAAATTGAGACATCCAATGCTCCTTAGTTTTCTATGCTCCTTAGTTATTTTCAATATTTTACACATAGGATGTCAAGTGTAATTAAATTGATAGAAATATGTATAGGTAAGTGTTTTTGAAGATTAGAAAAAAGCTTTAAATAATTTTTGTTTATTGCAATAGCTTACAACAACAAAATAGAACTTGTTTTAATTGTTAAAAATCCAAGAAATCCATATGTAAGCAAAATATTGACGTGCATAGAATTTTGTTTTATTCTTTGTAAACGTTTTTTTTAAACTTAAATTTAGTTAAGTTTCATAAATAATTCCACTGCAGGAATGCTGGACATGCTTTTCTTACAGGCATCCAATCGAGTGAATTTCAGCAATTAAACCCTTGAATGAGATAAAATTTGCTTAGAAAAATTCAAACAATTAGTTGGCAATTCACAACTACATATTTGGTAGCTAGTTGTCCTAAAATTCAACACTTTCAGATAAGGTTAAGGGGAAATGAAAAATTCTGTACAGA
This sequence comes from Neoceratitis asiatica, assembly GCA_030068015.2. Classification (NCBI taxonomy): domain Eukaryota; kingdom Metazoa; phylum Arthropoda; class Insecta; order Diptera; family Tephritidae; genus Neoceratitis; species Neoceratitis asiatica. The sequence continues at coordinate 33,923,919 of CM061525.1, read as the reverse complement.
CAAAAAAAAATTTAAAATAAAAAAAAATTTTTAATTTAAAAAGATGTGGAATCTTATTGGAAAACGGCTAACAAAAGTAAATTACTTTATTTCATCGCAGTTTATTTGCTTTAGATGAATTAAATTTTATATAATTTTTTTTCTTTGATATGTTCTAAGTTAATAATTATTCCATATTTCATTTAATTTCTTTTTTGTTTTATGTATTTTTTTATGCATTGTAAGTACCCCCAAAATCCCAGATGTTGGAGGCCTTATGAACATATATAATGAATCTAAACTGTTCTATTCTAAAGTACATAGCATTAAAGAGAACTTATTATACTTTTGTTATACCGATGTACACATGTACATATGTACATTTACGAACTTACTCTATTACGTTATACGTACGTACTTACGCATGTACATATAATTTACCTCTTCGCTTTAGTCATGTTCAAACATGAATATTTTCCTGAACATGCGTACATAGCATTAAAGAGAACTGTTAATAATACTAGTTGTTATTGTAGAATTCTACTCCTTCGCTATACCTATGTACATACATATGTACGTACGTTTATGAATTTTATCCTTGCCAACCACGACTAACCACTTTTACCCACACATTCACACATTTTTATCTTCTCACGAACACATTTACAAATTTTGTGATCGAATAGAGAAATAAATTTCCTTAACTTAGTCCTGCTAGAACAGCGAATCTAATAATAATTTGTATTCTATTAAGAACTGCGTGTGTTAGAGAAAGCAAAGAATAAACATAGGATTTTTCAAAGTTCTCACATGAAGCGAATTCATTCTCACAGTCATGGTTGCCGTTCGAACTATCATGTACCAATTTAATTGTTCGTTAATATCACTGTTTCTTAATTACTCTAGCAAAAAAACTGAAGAATTTTTCTACGAATAATTGCAGTATTTTAAAATCGAATTTTCATATAATTTTGTATATAATATTATATGAACCTCACAAATCCAAATAAATTTACTATTTTAAATGAAGAATTGCATATTGTGGCGGATATGCGAAGCGAATGTGAGATAAAAGACAAAAGCCGATAACTGAAATTAGAGCGTAAATCGAGAGAGAACATAGTGACTGTCGCTGTTTTTATACCTGAGGATGACCAAAACATTCTGTTCACGTGCTTCAGAATAAGCCGACTATTCGTTTGCCTGCCGTTGCTGCAGCTACTCCGTTTATCCTTAACGACGTGGACTTTTCTTTAACTGTAATTGCATCTTACTGCCACTTCTTATACCTGTCCTTCGTATTTGGGATTTTCGTCACAGTACGTATATTGTAATATGTAATAATTTTGGTGCATTTTCGATGCGTGAGTGGCAACAGTGATCACAACCATCTTGAAAATTCACATGAAATGGTATTACTTCAAACGAATACATACCATTGTGCTGTGCTGAAGTGAGCGGTAAGAAATTCAACGAAATTATTAAAATTATTTAAATTATTAATATCATTTTCATTTCAGATTTCCCAGGCGTTCCAAATCCATAGAGAAGCCAACAATAATTTATGCTCATATACAATTTTTCTTTCATTGCAGATTTGTTTACCGCAGAATTCGAGGATTTTCAATTACGCATATACAGTGAGTAGTTGTTTTTAAAAATTATTATTATGTGACGGTGATAATGAGAACAGTGGCTTTTGTTTAAATAATATGATGTGTATTTTTTTTCAAAATAGTTTAAATAGCTGAAAAGTTATTAATATTTAAAGTTGTACTTTTTCATACATATGTACAGGAAGTCCTCCTGTATATTGCCAACAAACAAACTACAAATGCTTGGCTTTATCTTGCTTCGTGAAATAATCTATAAAATAACAATAAACATGCAAGCAAATTATATAAATAAAAAGTGTTGCGTGAATATACTATGCAAGTCAAAATCGGTGTTGGTCTGGCCCAGGGCTATTTTTTTTAAAGCACAGCAACTATCAATGAAATACACATCAATTACCTTTATTTTGGAAAGGAACCCCAAACATTTTGAGTAATTTTAAACAAAAGCCGCTGCTATTCCTAATTACTAAATTTATTTCCATGTAAATAAGTGCACTATGTAAGCAAATTTAAAGTAAAAAGTGCAAGTTTCTTGGTATAATACACTCCTTTTTTCAGTGTTGAAATAAATTTTAATATATGTATATCAAAATAAAGATAATAAGATTATCTTTCTTTTGGTTATGAAATTGTAAAATTGTAAAAACTTTCTTAAAAAATTTTTCAGTTTTCAAATTCCTACGACCAAATTTTACGCTGTAACTAAATTTGTAATTTCTATTATTATTATTTTATGAATTTTTCATGTTACATTAGTTCCTAATATCTCATTTTTTATATATTCAGATGATGTTTGCGGAATTCAGAATTTAAGTTAATTTAAAATTTCGATATTGTAATTTTTTAATACAAAAAATTGGTTATAATAATAAATTGTAAAATTTTAGATATAAATCGATTAAAATATATAATTGTATATTTAAATATACGTAATCATATTTTTAAAATAAATAAATTTATAAATAATTTTTTTAAAATAGCAAACAACTGTTTTTAATTTTAAATATGGAAGCGAATTATATGTAAGTATGAATTCGCCTTTTAAAAAAATGCAACCCTGTGTCCATCTGACAAGAGAAATTAGAAAAGGACAGTTATATGTTTTCTTTATGGGCAAAACTGAATGGGTGAAACAGGACAGCAAGATCACATGTACACGGAAAAAGTGGGTAAAATCTGCACTCTCTTTAATAAAATGACTATGCTGTTCCCTAGTTTTTTAACCACTATTCAGCAAATTCTTGTTCAAATTATCTAGTTTTTTACCCAGTGCTGGTTGGCAGGGATTCTTTTGCGTTATACGTACATATGTATGTACATATGTATGTATGTACAAAGATTTTAAATTTTAACTCCTCGCTTTAGACATGTTCAATCATGAATTCTCTTGAATATGTGCATATACATACATACATACATAGCGTTAAGGAATAACTGTTAATAATATTAGTTGTTATTATAAAATAACATTCTGCCTGCGTCCTGCACGTATAAAAGGGCAGGCGAATTGTAAATGAAGTTAAGTAGCGACTAGATGGTTAATAGGCATACTTGTCCGTGGTTATCACCGACAAAGGTAGCGCACCTGAGGGATTTCCACCTCACGAGCGTTTAGTTTATACACGACTAGGGTTTTCACCCGGTCGTAGGGGAGGCTAGCGGAGGGAATACCACCTCCGTTACCTTTACGAAGCGTAGACAAATTATTGTAGAAGAGTAGTTAGTATAGTATATTCGGGAGAGGGTTTCAACCTCACCGAAGGGAAGATTAGCGGAGGGCCTATCACCCCGCTATCTTTACATTTGTGTTACATAATACTAAATAAACTTTGTTGTACGACGTATAGGGAATTGAGTAGTTATTTCAATAACCTTGGCGAGACTGAGCTAACTCCAGCCAAGAGGGAAACTTCGTTACAGTATAGAGTTTTCCAAAAAGAGTGATATGATTTCCTAAAAAAGAACACACTAATTGTGAAGAAACTCAAATGTTTTTTATTTAATGTGAAGTACAATCGATGCAATTAAGTTCTGAATATAACATCATTCAAATGGCCTCCATGACTTCGTTTGCGGAACAATAACTTAACAATTAGGGTGTTTTTTTAAAGAAATCATATCACTCTTTTTGGAAAACCCTACACTTTTAGTTTATTTAATTTTTTATTTTAATATATATTTCTTTATTTATATTTATATAATTTTTTTACTCAATTATATAGTTTTTATTTTACTTTATTTCTCTTTTGTTTTCTTTAATTTTTATTTTATTTTAATTATAATATTATTTGCTATTTATTTAATTTAACATTATTTAATTTAATTTTTACTTTCTTATTTTATTTTATTTCATTTTATTTTAATTTAGTTATTTTAATTTTTTTCTATTTTATTTTATTTTATTTTAATTTAATTATTTTAAGTTTTTTCTATATTATTTTATTTTATTGTATTTTATATTTAAAAATTTTAATATTTTTAATTTTGATTAATTTTATTTAATTTTTTTAATTTAACTTAATTTAATTTAATTTTATTCTATTTTATTTATATTTATTTATTTTATCTTATTTTCTTTTAGTTACTTTATTTTATTTTAATTATTTTAATTTAATTTAATTTTATTTTATTTTATTTTGCTTTATTTTCTTTTATTTTAATTTTATTTTTATTGCACTTTATTTTATTGAATTTTTTTATTAATTTAATTTATTTTAATTTAATTTAATTTAATTTAATTTAATTTAATTTAATTCAATTTAATATAATTTAATTTAATTTAATTTAATTCTGTTTTATTTTGTTTTGTGTTGTTTTATATTATTTATTTTATTTTATTTTATTTTAATTAATTTTATTGTATTTTATTTTAGTTACTTTATTTGATTTATTTTATTTTAAATTAATATAATTTAATTTAGTTTAATTTAATTTAATATAATTTAATTTAATTTGTTTTATTTTATTTTATTTTAGTTTATTTTATTTTTCATATAATTTATCAATCAAAAATCACAAATTGTGTATTATTGTGTAGTATAATTGTATAGTATATTATTTTTTTCTATTTATTTAATTTAGTTTCATTTCATTTTAATAATATTTTTTAAATTGAGAATTTTTTATTTATTTTTATTTATTCAGTTTTGTTTTGCTGCATTTTATTTTACCTTATTTTACTTTTTTTTGTTTTTTTTTTTTATATGATTTTAATAATTTTTTGTTTAATTTAATTTAATTTAATTTTGTTTAAAATTTTTCTGATTTACTTAATTTATTTTATGTTATTCTTTTTATTATATTTTATTTTATTTTAATTATATTATTTTATATTTTTGTATTTTATTTAACTTACTGTTATTTTTTCAATTCATTTAATTGACTCTGGAGGATTATTAATTGAAATTACTTTTTCTAAAGTCAGTTGTTAACGAATTGTTAACAATTAACAATTTTTTTTAAAATTTCTCTCTCTGGAGGATTATTAATTGAAACTACTTTTTCTAAAGTCAGTTGTTAACAAAATTTGTTAAATTTTCCTTAATAAAATTTGCAGTTTCTCTTTAAAAACGTTTTAATTTTTAACTCAATGTAAACAGTGTGTGAATAACACGCTCAATAATGCTGTTTAAAGCTTAATTATCTCAGCTAATGGGTGCCTTTGAACATTCTCTAATGAGGTTTAATAGCCTTAAGTAGGGCTGAGAGGATTATATTGGTCGCAGTTAGGTGCTGGAGGTAATAAATAAGAATGAATATTATGTTAGCTATACTTATACTCACATAACTATTTATCTAAGACTGGCACTTGTGTACTCTTTTTTCTATAGAAAATTGAATGAGGAAATCTAAAAAAAAGTTTGAAAATTGTGTCGGAATTCAAAGATGACTAAAAATGGAAGTTGCGACGATCTGAACGTAGTTTCGCTTTTGCTGAAGAGTCTTTTGAATTGTTATAGCTCTTAGCTTTGTTCCTAGATGCTCCCATAATTATCTAAAATGTATACATAATTTAGACTAATCGCTTCGCATGGTGTTGAGTAAAAAAGGGGTTTCTTAAACTTGTAGTATCTAGTATCTCCTTGGTACCACACATTTCCTGAGATGATGAGGATACCTTTTTGGTGGTGATTTAAGCATTGTTTTAAGCTACTTTTTCTATTTATGTTTTTACATTTGAATGAGCATTCTAATATCTGTGAATTTTCTTTATACGTAAGCACAGGAAAGAAATGTTGCGTATACGTCAAGTCATCGGTTTTTTTTTTTAAATTTCATGAAAAGTAAATAAGCGATAAGAGCAATCTTTTATATTTCTTTTGCATTGGTTTCGATTTTTGATAATCCATTTCTGTGGCTTTTACTACCTTCTTTCCATTAACACTTACCGTTTAGTTTCAACAAGTAATTCCTTCAGATCGTATTTACACTTTGCCACCTTCCCACTTTTCTAAGAACAAAAAAAAAAGAGAAATAATTAAATTAAAATATATATCAAAGACTGCAACGCCACTAATCTTTCCACTTTCATTAAGAAGAAAATCAGATTATTAGAAAGCAACAGTGCAAAGGACGCTAATAAGCAAACATAAAAGGTCAAAGGAATGAACGAGAAAGGCAAAGGGGAAAAATATGTTTGTAAATATGAAGAAAAAAAATTAGAAACAAAATATCAGGAGAAGCTAAAAATGGAGGGTACGAAATATATGCGTGCGTGTATAAGTATTTACGTATGTATTGCGCGTTAAGCCAAATAAAGTAGGCGCTATTAAAATATAAGCTATTAATAAAAACACTTTGTAAGAAAATAAATCAAAAAAGAAAAAAAATACAAATACTTATTTATATTTATTAGTAACTATATGCCTTAATTCATAATCATTTTATTAGAAAATTTGTAGGAAGTGAGGACAAAGGATATAGACCATATTTTGCTAAGCCGCTTAGAATGGTTCAGTAAAGCTGCAATGCATGGTTGAATAATTATATTTTCACAAACAAGGACATATGCTACTCCACTTAGTAACAGATAAACTACATATAAAGCAGAATAAGCAGGAAAAATATAATAAATGAATGGGAAAGGATGTCAGATACAAAAAACCTTCTTACTACTACATCTTTCTCACATAATATGATTAATATAGAATTATTGCATGAAATATGAAATTTTTGTATATATTCATAGAAAGCTGAAGCAAAACAATATATATATGCAACTACAAATATACAGTGGGTAGAAAAAGTAAATTATCTAAACAACCAGCGCTTTTTTAAATGCTCTCGACTTTTTCGTTTTATCGAATATAAATTTTTTTGTATATGTTCGAACAGTACCACAATTGATGATTTTATTAGCGATGGTAAGAAATTTGCGCGGCATTCTATAAAAGTTCACAGTTATAAAGTGCAATAATCAGTGTTTTTGTATATAAAAAAAAATTACAAAACACTATTGAAGGTTCAAGAATTCTTTATTTTCAAAATTTTGAAGTTAAATTGGTAAATAAAGCTTTGATTATTTTAAATTTAATTTTTCGATATATTGATGCGAATTTTTACAGTGAATCCAAAAAAAATAATAATAAAAATGACAAGTTTAAGCAACTAACAAATCAATTTGCATAAAAATGGCCGCCCACAGCGATATATTGCCAAAAAAAATTTTAATTTCTGGCTGCAACAAAGAAAATCGAGTCATCAGGAGAAGAAACAGGGGCGCCCAAAAATTACAACGGAGAGAGTTGATAAAATAATTTGGATATCTCCAAATCTAGTCCCTTCCAATCTGTTCCAAAAATTCGCGCATTGCTTATAAAAGAAGGTAAGAAGGCCCCTCAGTGCATACTGTCCGTAACAGATTGCGCCAAGCCAACATTCACGGGCGCGTTGCAAGAAAGTTACTCTACCTAAATGAGACAAATAGGGAAAAAAGACCAGCATTTTATAAACAACACATATTAAAACCTCAAAATTTTTGGCATAAAATGCTCTGGACTGATGAGTAGATGATTAGACCTCGTTATTCCCATGGCATGGTGAACGTTTGGCGCTCACCCAAATAAGAATTGTTATACCGTGCACCTTACCCACAGTTAAGACGGTGGAAAAGGACTGGCAATATTGTGGTTCTGGAAGGAAAAGCTACTGCTGCATTATTTAAATATTTTAAAGGAGCACGCCATCCCCGAGGATCAACGACTAATTGGACCGGATTTCATTATTCAACAGGACAATGCGCTCATTCATACTGCAAAAGTCATCACCGAATATCAAAAAAAATGAAAATGTGAGTGTGTTGAAATGGTCTCCTCAAAGCCCTGACGTGTCACAAATTGACAATGCATTGGCAATCCTTAAGATGCGTATAGCCGAAGAGTGACCCCAAAACCTGTCTGATTTGAAGGACTGCATCTATAAAACTTGGACAAAATTTCCTCAAAATGAGTGTTTGAAACTTGTTAACGATTTGGTAAGCTACCAATGCAAAATAGTGGACATTGTGGATATTAAACTATTTGATAACTTATTTTTTCTACATGAAATTTACTGTTTGCGTTTATGTTTTCTTTATATAAAATCAATGAATTTCGATCTTGTTTTAAAAATAGTTTAATTTGATACCTTGAAATATGGTCTCAATAAATTTTTTTTATTTGTTTAAAAAGATATAAACTTAAAACACTTTTCAACCCCGCTGCTTTATTTTTCACTTCGATAACTTTTTTCACTTTTTCTACCCAATGTAAGTTACATAAATGTGCTTAGAAATTCACGCTATGTATACCGTAAACCAAATTGTGATATTTATGGTTTTAGTTAACTAATATTCGTATTGAAATTATAAATTTCTTTGTCTCACGCACAAGTAGGGAAATAGAAAATATATTGGCCTTAACAGAATATACACTTTCCTTTTAATTGTATATCATTTATTTGGTATTTATGTATTTATGTACATTTCGATGTATAAACTCTTTTCCATACAGTTGAATAAAAACAATAAGTTTCCTATGCCATCAATTTAACTTCCAACTCACTCATATACGCACTAATTTTTATCACATACACATGTGTAACTTCCATGCAGGAAAAACCACAATTCACATTTCGTTTAAGATCTTAGAAAATGAACTACTTCGAGTATGAATGGAAATTAAATGGTGATTCAAGTACAGGTACTTTTTTCAATAGCTTTTGTTTGACAGATCTCGTGTCAGGCTGTCATGTTATTTTCATTTAGTATTGTTTTGGAAAGACTTACGCCTGAACAACGTTTACAAATGATTCAACTTTATTACGAAAATTCACGTTCTGAAAAGAATGTGTTTCACATGCTTCGCTCAATTTATGATCAACATAATCGGCGTACTAAGCGTACTATTCGCAACACTATCACCCATCTTGAGACCCAGCATTCAATATTGAATAATATTCGACCGAATAGATCACGTCTATCAGGCAGTAGAGGAAATGTAGCGACCGTAGCTGAGAGTCTGCACGAAGACCTTGGAGAGTCGATTCGGCGCCGTTCGTAGCAACTCGGACTAACGTATGGAACGACTTGGTGCATTATACGTCGGTATCTTAAATTGAAAGCATACAAAATACAGCTTGTGCAAGAACTAGAGCCTTCCCAAACGAATTCGCAAATTTCCCCTATTGGGACGAAAAGCAACCTGAAGAGATTAAAGAGCTGCTATTTGATCCATTGATTTGTGGACCAGCGCCACTTACCACCCATCGCATAAATCAATGGATTTATTGACAGAACACTTCGATGAGCAGATGATTTCACGTTTTGTGCCGGTCGATTGGCCACCAAGATCATGTGATATCACACCTTTAGACTTTTTCCTGTGGGGTATGTGAAGTCTAAAGTCTATGCGGTCAATCCCGCTTCGATTCAGGCCTTGGAGCAAAACATCACGCATGTCATTCGCCAGTTACCATTCGAAATGCTCGAACGAGTTATCGAAAATTGAACTCAATGGATGGACCGTCCGAGACGTAGCCGCGCCCAATATTTGAAAGAGATAATCTTCTAGAAATAAATGCCAAAAATATTTCTTTCGAATGATAATAAACATTCCCCATTAAAATTGAATTTTCTGTGTTTTTCTTTTTCTTTAAAAAAGTAGGGAACCTCGAAATCGATCACCCGTTATATTCCTCTGCAGGACTCTGCTGTGATTATGCAATAGCAATCAAGCATTAAGAAGCTATTAATATCATACTAGTATTTTGAAAGAATGGAAAATATTACGAAAGATTGGAGTGAAAAACCCAAAGCGAAAATTATATATTACGTGTTTTTTATAGAGGTATAGAACTTTAATTTGGCATTACTTTTCAAGATGGCGACCGATTTAACAGCTGTCAAGTGATTTATTCTCAGTTTGGTTTGGCAATTTATCATGAATAGACTCACGATCATCAAGTAAGGCGTAGATTCGTCGTATGGGCCCAAAACGAGATTACCGTTGTTCTCGATTTTCATAAGCGAATTTTGTTTAGCGATGAAGCACACTTCTGGTTGAATGGCTACGTTAACAAACAAAACTGCCGCATTTGGAGTGAAGGTAATCCTCAAGTGTATGTTGAAACACCGTTACATCCAGAAAAACTGACTGTTTGGTGCGCTTTATGGGCTGGTGGAATCATTGGTCCGTACTTTTTCAAAAACGATGGTGGCCAGAACGTTACAGTCAATGGTGATCGGTATAGAGCCATGATTACTAACTTTTTCATTCCTGAATTGAATAACCATGATGTCCAGGAGATGTGGTTTCAACAAGACGGCGCAACTTGTCACACAGCTTGTGCCATAATAGATTTATTGAAAGACACGTTTGGTGACCGCCTAATTTCACGTTTTGGACCTGTGAATTGGCCTCCAAGATCTTGTGATTTAACACCGCTAGACTACTTTCTGTGGGGCTATGTAAAGTCATTGGTCTATGCGGATAAGCCACAAACGCTTGACCATTTGGAAGACAGCATTCGCCGTGTTATTGCCGATATACGGCCACAAATGTTGGAAAAAGTCATCGAAAATTGGACGTCCAGATTGGACTACATCCGCGCCAGCCGTGGTGGTCATATGCCAGAAATCATATTTAAAATGTAATGCCACAAGATTATCTTTCGGATAAATAAAATTCATGTCAATCGAATAATCCATCGTTGTTTTATTGCAACTTAAAGTTCTATGCCTCTATAAAAAACACCCTTTAGTACATACATTCATGGCTTTAAAATCGTTGCTACGAACAATAGCATATGGTGAGCATGGTTTTTTGTATATTACTATTTTTGTACATTTATAGTAGTTTTTTCAAAAAAGCAACGAATCGATTGTATGGGAGCTATAAGTTGTAGTTTTCCGATTTTGCTGATTTTCCTGGTCAATACCTATTTTAGCTTACAGTGTAGGATACCAATGAACGAATCGGTTCCATGGGAGCTATACTTTATAGTCTTCCCATTTCATCAATATTCAGTACTAATGTTTTATTCATTAAATTTGTGTGGAATACCGAATTTCAGGTTCTTAGATGCTATATGTAGGGGTTTCCAATAAGAGTGATACGATTTCTTTTTACAAAAAAAAAATAAAATTAAAAAAAATCAATAATTGCACTGTGCAACAAGATTCTACGTAATTGATGGAAGCAAGTGGAGATGAAACTTCATCCCTCCCATATCAAAACCTCATACTGGGTTTTTGGCCTATAGGTCTGTGTATAAGAAAAGTTGATTAAAACTTGATCAAATGATGGGTTTTTTTGTATATCGCTTTTTTTTTGGATCGAGGAACTCATTTTTGACATTAACTTTTACCTAAATCTTACGATAGGTGGCGCTGTCATACAATTTGTCTTATTTTTGATAGTTTTCCATGCAAAATAGTATTAATATATGTATTTTTTTTTTATACATAGGGTTTTCCAATAAGTGTGATATGATTTCGTTTTACAAAAAAAAAAAGTCTAATTGTTAAGGAAATTCAAATATTTTTTTATTTAATGTGAAGTACAATCAATACAATTAAGTTCTGAATATAACAGGAACGAATATGAACCAAATTTTTGAGCACTTTTTCCACTAAATCACTAAATAGAGCCCTGTCTTGTTAGAACCAGATGTTGTTAAGATCAACTTCTTCGAATTGTGGCCATAAAAAGTTGGTTATCATCGATCTATACCGGTTTCCATTGACAGTAACGGTGCTGCTAGCTTAATTTCGAAAGAAGTACGGGCCGATGATTTTACCAGATAAAAAACCACACCAAACTGTCAATTAAGGTGAATGGAATGGTTGTTCATGAATAATTTGTGGATTTTCTTCGCACCAGAATCGACAGTTTTGTTTATTTACCGCATCACTCAGATGTAAGTGAGCCCCATCGGAGAAGATGATTTTCTTCAAAAAAAAAAAAAATTGGATTCATCGAATTCGCTCTTGCAAAAGAAGTCGTGGAAGCCATTTGAATGATGTTATATTCAGAACTTAATTGTATCGATTGTTCTTCACATTAAATAAAAAACACATATGAATTTCATTAAAAATTAGTGTGTGTTTTTTTTAAGGAAATCATATCACTCTTTTTGGAAAACCCTATATTTATGATCCAATACCGCATAGCTGAACAAATCGGTTGTATGGGAGCTATATGATACAGCAGTCCGTTTGAAATGATTTTCAATATCAATAAGCAATTCATGATATGTGTGTAGAACATCAAATGTCATGTTCCTAGAAGCCCTTTTTAGAGGATTTTTTGATCAAATACCCCATATCTGATCAAACATGTTGTATGGTAGCTATATGATATAGTCAACCAATCTGGGTGGTCCCGACAAACGATCAACGCATTATTAAAATACATCCGCATACTAAGTTTCATTCAAATATCTCAAAAACTGACAAAATAGTTTGCATTCAAACAGACGGACGGACAGACAGATATGGCTAAACCAACTCAGCTCGTCTCTGCTAATATGGGTATAAATTTTAATGGGTCTATCTCTTCATATTCCATTTCATGTTCATGAAAGTTATAAAAAGATAGGTAAGAATTTCTCAATGATTTTGTCTTTATTGAAATACCTTAACATTCCGTTTAATAAGGAAACCCACTTCCTTCATTTGCCTTGGCTGGCATTGCAGTAGTCCACTCTGTTGATCGAATTTTTCAATACATTTTTGATTGTGTGACTCTCTATGGCTGCGATAGTGTCTTCAATTTTGTTTTTCAAGTCATGAATCATCTCTGGATAGTTGGCGTTTCTCTTATATTTAACGGCGTTACACAAAAATAGTCCAACTATTAGATTTTCGAACCCAGTACGCAAAATATCGCTTATAATGTTGCCTGTGTGCTATGTAGCGATCAAATTTTGTTATCGTACATAGTCCAAGCTAAACTCTTCAATGTTTAGAAACAAATAATCTCTTAGCATGGCACGGACGATCGATACGGACGGTAACGGCAGATGCTATCTGGTTTCTCTAGTTGATGTTGCTGGTTGTTCGACCACATTTTCAGCTACAGCAGTAACAATATTTTCTTCTAAGCGCAATATATGAATTGTACGCGAGTTGTTTTGTCTGATAACGAGCCGGTTGGAAGAATTAATTGCTCATAATCTCGAAGTTGAGATTAAAAACGTAACATTTTTTAAGTAATTTCCAATTTTCCAATTTTTTCAAGCGTAAACTAAATCATTTCGTAAACCGCTTACCTCGTACTGAATATTTGACATATCGTGAATGTCACGGAATATGTCAAAGCTCAAATAAGTTGTAGCACAAAAAGCGAACGAGGGCCCTTCTTTTATTTATAGTGTATAAATTTAAATAAAAAACTCGACCAAAATGATGTTTTACTGATGAACATAAATTTTTTTGAATTTAGTTTGTTATTGTCGTATTTTGATTTTTCATATTCATACTCAGAGAAATTAGATATGTGTTCTTTAGAATATATTTTTCTTCACTTAAAGACTTTACATTTAAAAAAAAATAAGCTGTTCTTTTGAGATTTTCGCTCGCAAGATAAATTCTGCAGACAGAGGATTTTAGTGTATCAAAAACCGTTGCTAACGCCAATAAGCCCAGCACTTTTGTACTTAAATATAATTAGATGCATATTGCATAGATATAAATAATTATTGTACAAAAGACAGACTTGCGTCAAAGGAATTCGTTACTATGGCTGCTCTTTATTATATACAGGGTTATCCATTTTGGTGGTTTCCGAGCTAAGAGTAAACAAATACATTTAAAATAAATTTTTCATGAAATTCATTTTTTAGTATATAGTTTGAAACTTAGTATTATATTTGAAACACTACATCATTTCAATGATCTCCTTGTGAATTCTTGGTAACTTCGATTTGTTTTAGGTAATGTTCGACCACTTTTTGGCACAATTTAGGCGGCATTTCAGCCATGACTTGACGAATATTTGTTTTGAAGTGCTCAAGAGTTAAATTTTCACTCGCATAAACACGATCTTTCACGTTGCCCTACAAAAAAATTCCAACGGTGTCAAATCGCACGATTTCAGTGGCCAATTGACATCGCCAAGACTCGGGGAATTTCTCTAGCAATAAAGCCATACTCGTATTGTGAATCGTGTGGCACCATCTTATTGTCCAAGTTGTCTTCTTCAATTGCAGATAAAAAAATATAAAAAAAATCGGTTATCATACGACTATAACGCCGAATTGACAGTGACAGCCTTGCCGTTAACGATTTCAAAGAAGTACTTTCCAATCACACACCCGGCATATTTGGGTATAATGGCCTCTCTTCAACTATATGAGGATTATCGGAGCCCAAAATGCGAAAATTTTGCTTATTTATATATCCATCGAATGAGAAATGTGCCTCGTTATTGAAGAAAATTTTGTTTGGAAAAATCACGTTCCACTGCTTGTTGTTCAAGCACCCAATCGACGTATCTGTTGCGTTGTGAATGGTCATCTAGCTTCAATTGTTGTGCGGGCTGGACTTTATATGAATGTGGGTGTAAGCCCAAGGGCAAAATAAGCCATAATATGCCGTAAGAAATATCTAGCTTTTGCGAACGTCGAGAAAAAGACACGTTCGAGTCTTCGAATACACTTTTGCTCAAAGCAGAGATATTTGATATGGAACGAGCAAAATAAGCCATAAAATATCAGCAACCGATTTAGTCTTTTAATTTTTTTTTTAAATTTAACCAATTGCTTGAGTAGTTAGATGATTATGTGCCCTTAAGCTCCTATCTCCTCATTTTTGTAGTAGGTTTGAACCATTTTAGCGCGTTGTGCAGTTGTTAAGCGATCCCTTTTCATAAATGTCTGACTTTTGGCTAAAACGAAATATGTTTTGTTTGTCAGTCAAGTTTGACAGATGTCAAAATATAGCCTTGCACTTTCGAGACCACTAAATGGATAACCTCTTCTACATAGAAATGAACGGTTTGCCTATTGTTTGCATTACTTCATATATATCATACATGTGAAAACGTTTCGTATGCTGCTTATGCAAGTATAATGGTAAGAGTAATTAGCATGGAAAATAAGCTATTTATATTCAAGTTTCTGTGAAATCTTTTCTCCTTCAATAGCATATGGGTACTTATACACTTATGAGGTATGACTATTTATATGTATCAAGAGTAAAATAATACGAATAATTGGATATTTATTTAAAAGAAAAAAACAGTGCACAATTATTTAAAATCAAAAAAAAATTTTATTTTTGTCTTCAAGCCTGGGATTTTTTCTCTAGCCGCAGTAATATTAAAATGTTTATTAATTATATATATTATTTTTATAGCTATTTATAAACTTTAATATTTTTAGAAATTGATTATATTATTAATATTTAATAGAAAAATATTTTTTCTCATTATAATATGAAAAATGCGTTAAAGATAAAAATTTAATAGAAAAAATATGAAAAAAAGTGCAACAAAAACTTTCACAAATTAAAGAAGTGAAGAGAAAGTACAATTTTTTTGATTACCCTTCCATTGAACAAAAAAATTTCAAAGTATTTTATTGTTAAAAATAGTAAGTATAACACAAAAAAAATTAGCATATTTTTATAATTACATTTCAGCAGAAAGGTTTTCATTTTACAGCAATTATAGAATGTAAAAAAAAATTGTGTAAGTTTTTACATTGAAACTAAAAGGGGCAAAACAGTAGCTGACAAATACAGTTATATTCTTTATTCTATATTATTGTGCTTTTTGATGCCACCCACAATAGTGTTATTATTATATAATATTCGAAAAGCTAAGAAAAACCAAGGATATGTGTATGCAAGGAAAAATCTACGTAACTGGCTTTTAATAGAAATATATTTGTAAATATATTCATACTAAAAAAATAATAATCTATCGAAAAAATATATAAATTCATTTCAATTATAAAAGAACAGCTGAGTATAGGAATCGTTATTTTAGCCTAGTAATTTTATTATAAATAACTAAAGTAAAACGAAAAGGTAAGCGAGAAAGTGAGACATATTCTCAGGGAAAAGTTTTTTTCTTCAAAATACTTGATTTAATTTAGTATTATCTTATTTTTTTTTTAGTTTGTATTGAGTTGAGCTGAGTTGAGTTGATGCGGCTGCTGATCAGAGCAGGTCTGAAGGTAAACTTATCACCATCTCAGATGCGCGAACCCCTTCGTGTGCTTCATAAACGCTACGATATTGCCTACATCAGCTGTAGCTACGCCAGCCAGGCCAACGAAGAAGGGATTACCAAGAAACTTATGTCATTTTGGGGTAGACAGTAAGCACAGTAGCGTTCGACAGACTCTTTCTCTTCTTCGTGTCTACATTTTCGATAAAAATCATGCGAATAGTATGCTCCTACCGTGAGTTCATATTCTACAGTGCTCAGTTCATAATCCAGTTTTTGTATTGATGGTGGTGAAACGGTCTACGTGGATTACATTATAAGTTCCTTTATTATTAGTTTTTTTTGGTGAAAGCTAGTTTCAGTAAGAGCTATGCCATGGACAGAGGCTTATCCACATCATGCGTAGAAATTACTTTCTTTAGCCTCTTCCCTTCTGAGTTTTACTCAATGTCACAGCAAAAGGTTTTCAAAGATTTCTGTTTGTGTTTTCCCAACAGCTTTTGCTATCTATGTTTCGAATTTCTAGAACTATAAAAAAATATTTTCGTCGATGACAGTCCTTCATTAACTCTCCATACAGTTTTGACAAGCCTTCCTAGAAACCGTTGGATTTTCAGTATCATTTCCCTGAAAGCAAACAGATTGACAGAAATCTTGATGAATCCCATTTTTTGAGGTTTTTTCTTCCATAAATTTACGAGCGACTTGTACTTTATCTAATATTTTTAGAGTATAGAGGAAGCAAGCAGTAGATTACATTAAAAGCCAGCCATAAGCTCGCCTTGTATAAGGCAAAATACTTTCGTCAATTTTAGGTTCAAAAAAGGGGATTTCAGCTAGTAGTTGATGGTTAGAGATTATACTTTTGCAATTCCGTGTGAAAAATTCAAATGAGTGGGAAGGCTGAATTCTTGTAAAGTGTGATCCTTTTTTTTGGAGATTATCTCTTTCAAATGTTGGCCGCGGATACGTCTCAGATGGTTCATCCGTTGAGTCCAATTTTCGATGACTCGTTTGAGCATTTCGACTGGTATCTGGCAATGAATTGCGTGATATTTTGCTCCAAGGCATGAATCGAAGCGGGATTATCCGCATAGACTTTGGACTTTACATATCCCAACAGGAAAAAGTCTAACGGTGTGATATTACACGATCTTGATGGCCAATCGATCGACCCAAAACATGAAATTATCTGCTTACAGAAGGGTTCTCTTCATAAATCCATTGATTGATGAGATGTGTGGGAAGTGGTTACGCCGTGTTGAAACCAAATGTTGTGGAGATCACTATCTTCAGTTGCAGGCATCAAATAGTCGGTTATCATGGCGCAATAACGGTCGCCATTGACGGTTACGTTCTCACTGGCATCATTTTTGAAGAAGTATGGACCTATGATTCCACTGGATCACAATCCACACCAAACCGTTGTGTTTTCTGGATGAAATGGCAGCTCTTGAATCTCTTCAGATTGCTATTTGTTACAAAAGCGGCAATTTGGCGTGTTAACATGCCCATTGAGCCAGAAATGGGCCTCATTGCTGACCAAAATTTGGCTCGAAAACGTTCGACTTTCTTGGAACTTTTCAAGAGTCCATAGAGCGGAGCGATGTCCCTGGGAGGGTCGAGCGGCTTCAGTTGTTGCTCAAGCTGTATTTTGTTAGCTTTCAATTTAAGATCTCGACGTAAAATGCGCCAAGTCGTTCCATACATCAGTCCGAGTTGAAATAAGTGTTTTTTATGCAGAAAATAAATGGTAGAAAAAGGAAATGACTTTTAATCATATCATATTTTTGACCAATTAACAACGCTAAATTTTTTAAAAGCTTTAAATAACAGAATGTTTTCAATTGTGTGATCTTTAAGAAGCTAGGAGTTTTTCTAAAGAATTTTAAAATTGTAATAAATGCCATCAAGAGCTCAAACTGCCACTTTTATGTCAAAATTTTTTTAATTTTTTTAATTTCCTAATGGGTCTTTCGTTTATAAATTGTACTTTTATATGCATATGTACCTAACAAGTTTGCCTGCAATGGTCACACACGCATATTTACTGTTAGTTGTTACGACTGCCATAAACCTGTGTCACCAAAATTAAACCATTCAACATTGTTGTGGTTTTTCGCTGACGTTAACGATACTTTTCAGGATTTAGTGCAATTTTATGGTGACACAATGCAACAACAAAACAAAAGAGGCAAGTTTGATTTCATGTACTTGTAATGTGCTGCGTGCATTTAAAGGTTTGGTGAAGCAGAGCTTGTATTAGATTTCCCATTTACTTTTTTCAGCATTTCTGCACCATACTAAATGCTGTTAATTCTTTCTTCGCACAATTTCCATTCTCGACACAGTGTACATTTTTAAATTAATTTCTTACTTTTGGTGGAATTGTGTTAAGAAGTGTGGTCTGTGTTAGAGATGTTGTTGTTGTTGATCTGCCACTTGTCAGCTTTAAACGTCTGAATTAATATTATTATTGTCTGCGATTGTTGGTGTTACAACGTATTTTTTACTTTAAAAAATTTAGATTTAATTTTACCATTTTTTAATTGTTCAAATTTTTGTAGCAGAAAGCGATGAATAATGTAAGTTTAAGCAAATTACTTGTTAAAGTCTTTAAAAACACCAGAAAGTGATAGGGAGAGATTTAAAGTGAAAAAATGCCACAGCTTTGTTTCCAGTAACAGTAATAATTTTAGTAATCAGAATTTTTTTCCTTGTTTCTTGGAAATGACTTCATAGCTTTTAGAAAACTTTAGCACATCTCTAAATTTGTGAAAAATCTTAGTATTAATGACTTTAAAAATACACTCCATTAAATACGAAGTTAAAAGCAACACTAGAAAACTTTTGGGCTAAATAATACGTTTCCAGTAATTGAACTAACTGAACAAAAATAGAAAAATGAGATGGCTTAAATATACATAATAAATAATTGAGAAAAAAATCCGCAAACTAGTTAATTTCATTTCCGCTTTTCTAAGATTTCGTTGCGAGCAATTAAAACTTTGCCTGTAATGATACAAACTTGTACTTAAAAGTATGTACTTGTATGTATATGTTAGTATATACATATAATTATATAAATTTGCTTGTACTAACATATCTGGCTTACAGAAATAATTTGGTTGTGGGCGAATGCATAGTAAAATGCTTTATTTTAAACAACATCCAAAGTTAAGGGCAATTAGTGGCTTTGCGTACTGATATTGCCAACATTGGGTGTGTACGTGGTTTTCTAAATGCTTTATTTATGTTTTTTATTTTGTATTCTCAGCTAAAAGCTAAAATTAATATCATCATTGGTAGGTGTGAATATAAAATTGGTGAAAAAAAGGAATTTCGCGTATTGATAAAATATTGCTTTTTGAAGGAAAAAAAAAAAACATTATAAACTAGACTTAATGACGAGTTTCCCGAAATTGTCCCAGGAAAGTCAACCATCAAATATTGATATGTTAAGTTTAGAAGTGGTGAAAGGAGCACCGAAAACGATGAACGCAGTAGACGCCCAAAAGAGGTTGCTACAGACGATATGATTTGAATGAACATAAATTGAAAATGAATGAAACAGCAGGCACTTTGAAGGTATCATTCACGAATATTTCTGAATGAGAAAGCTCTGTGCAGAGTGGGTGTCAAGCGAGCTCACTTTTGACCAAAAATAATGACGAGTTGATGATTCGGAGTGGTGTTTGGAGATGTTCAATCGTAATAAACCCAAGTTTTTGCAGCGATATGTAACAATGGATCAAGCATGGCACCATTATTTCACTTCCAATCGACAGTCATCCGAGTGGACTGCACACGATGAAGCCGCTCCCAAGCGCGCAAAGGCGCAACAATCGGGTAGCAAGGTTATGGCGTCTGTATGTTGGGATGCGCATGAAATTATTTTCATGGGACTGCCTTGAAAAAGGAAGGATAGCGTTATTGAACCGTTTGACGGACGAACTCGTCGAAAATCTGCCGTATTTAAAGGAAAAGAAAATATTGTTTCACCAAGCCAATGCAACGTGTCACAAGTCAGTGAAATCGATGGCAAAAATCTATAAATTGGGCTTCGAAATGCTTCTGCATCCACCGTATTCTCTAGATCTGGCCACCAGCGACTACTTCCTAATCTCAGATCTCAAAATATGCGCGCTGGAAGGGAAATTTCGTCAAATGAAGAGGTGAACCTGTTGCACTGCATCTACAAACATCAAATGTGTTCATTTCTCAAGTTATGTAAAGTTTCGTTGGTTTCTTCTTAATTTCCGTCAGCTAAATCTACATCCTATTTACAAATTGCAATTTTCTTTCAAAGTCGTTACTACCACTCCTTTATTTTTTTCTTTCTTGTGTGCGAACAAATTGAATTGTATCCGCTGCAGGTCCAGTAGAATACTCCAAAAAGTTCAGCGCTTTTGTCTTCTATGCTCCAATTTTTTATTTAAACCATCTTCATGAATTGTAGCTAGAAAATCCTTCCGCTGATGAATACTGTTTTTACTCCAGAAACTTCATTTTCGCATCGCTGCTTTACTTCTTCTGTGGAGGAGTATTCATTTCGTATACATTTTCCAAAGCAATTCCCTTCTACAATTATCTTATATGCTCAGCATACCAATTTGCTACGAACAAAATGCGTCATCTTCACAACCCAACTACACACAATCTAGGCGCAAAATACCATTAGATAATACGAATGTTTCGGCACACATTACCAAAATTTTTTACAGAAAAGTTCTTGATGAAAAAAAAAATATTTTTGGACTAAAATTTTTGTCTACTGTGTGTTTTTACACTATGTGGCATTATGGACCACATCTCTCTCCTTTATATAGTGTTGAAAGAATATAATTTTTAAATGTAGTATAATTCTTCTCTGTACCGAATTATTAGTGAAATTTAACAAATGATTTCATCTCTGTAAATTGAAATTAATGTTATTTTCATGTAGACAAATTTAAGGAATTAAGAAATTCTTAAAATGCAAAAAAAATTAAGTTTGAAGGAAAAAATACACTGCGGAGCTTTAATTAAATTTACTTGTAGCGTTTCGTTGTAACTCGCTAAGGCACTTTCGCACATACATGCTTTGCCACAAAATACTTGTGCTAATTACGCACTACATGAAGCACTTTAAGGCATTGAGCAGATGGGGAAAATGGATGTTCACATTCGATAGTCATCCTTAAGGATCAACAGAAGATGGTTTTTACAGTTAACTACACAACACTTAATTGTATTATCCATATGGAGTACTACTCGTATATATGTACATATTTATCGTTTTATCACCTCAAATTGAACAATTTAAGTCCTTCCTATGTAAAGTGTACCATTAAGTTACTGTAGAATATAGACAGATGGACATAATTTTCGGTTTTTTAATCCTCAGAGTGATTTTTGGCCGAGCTCTTCCTACAATTTGTGGTGTGCGTCTTGATGTTTTTACCAACAAATGGAGGAACCTACAACTTATTCTAAACCGCCTTCGAACGGCAGAAATACACAATGAGGGGTTGACTTACATATAGGCGGCCCTTTGCATGATAGAATGTACTGCTTGATAAACTACACGCTGGAGCATTAAAAAAAGATGGCAAATCGCAGTCTGAATTTATCATCGAAACTTTGAGATGGGGCCGTGCTACTCCCTTTCCACTACGATGGGTCGATAGGCCGATGTTTGGCGGAAAGGTCGGTGTAGGAGTTATCTGTCGAGAATTCTACATTGACTGAAGATTCAGCCTTCAAGATCATTGCAGTATTTTTCAGATCGATCTCACTGCTTTCAATTAAACCGTGGACATACTTGTCATTACTGTTTGTGGCGCCGATTCATTTCAGAACTAAAACCATATGGGTACCGAGTGAGAGTGGAATTGCTGAGACTGCACGTATGGGTGCTCGTTTATTTAACGCACGTCAATGCACAAATAGGCGCTTGTCTGCCAACAAGCGGTCTGCTTCTGTGCAAGTAGGCTTTGAACGAGCTTACGGAGCGCTGGTATAGCACTTTAATATGCGCGGCTACTTTATCCTTCTAGCCCAAGGTGAAATGTAGTTCCTTTCTGAGTCCTGAACGCGCATTATTTGATGGGTACTCACGCGGTAATGCTTGTGATGCTTTTGGATTTCCACTGCCATAGCTGTTTGGAAGGAGAGATGAAGTCATCTACGCACAGTCCTAGCTTTACGAGTTTGAGAGTAAAAATTCTAAGATCTCATACGTTTACCAACTCGACTGGTTTAACAGTCATTGACATTAGGGAAATATGTAGATTTGAGATATGTACTAAGTGATTCACTAAGTGTAAAGTTGTCTATTCTTCCCGATATCTTACTCTTCGTATCATCACAACGGAAGTATTTTTGTGTCAAGGAGGAGGATTATAGCTGCCCACCTCAACCCAACCTGACCTTACCTGGTGTATAAATGTATTCTCGTATATTTTCCAGCCAAATTATGTTCTACTAAAATAAAATAAAATGGTTTGATTAATTAAATCATAGTCACATAAAGGGTGATCCAAGTAAAGGTACTTTTTTCAATAGCCTTTGTTTGACAGATCACGCGTGACCCGTGTAAAACTGTCATGCTATTTTTGTTCAGTATTGTTTGGCATTTCATCATAGAAAAACTTACCTGAACAACGTATACAAATCATTCAACTTTATTATGAAAAGTCACGTTCTGTAAGGAATCTTTTTCGCACGCTTCGCTCAACTTATGGTCAACATAATCGGCCTACTGAGCGTACTATATGCAATACCATTCCCCATCTTGAGACCCAGCATTCAGTATCGGATAATATTTGACCGAATAGACCACGTCCAGCACGCAGTGCAGAAAATACAACGGCCGGAGCTGAGAGTGTACACGAAGGCCATGGAGAGTCAATTCGGCGCAATTCGCAGCAACTCGGACTGACTTATAAAACGACTTGGCACATTGAAAGCGTACAAAATACAGCTTGTGCAAGAACTGAAACCGGTCGACCTTCCCGAGCGACATTGCTTCGCTCTATGGGCTCTTGAAAAGTTCCAAGAAGATCCGGGTGTGGGTATGTGTACAAGCAAAATTGCCACATTTGAGACGAAGAGCAACCTGAAGAAATTCAAGAGCTGCTATTTTGTCCAGAAAAAATAACGGGTTGATGTGGTTTGTGGGCCGGTGTAATCATCGGTCCATATTTCTTCAAAAATGATGCCGGTTAGAACGTCACCGTCAATGGCGAACGTTATCGCACCATGATAACCGACTAATTGATGCTTGAAATTGAAGCTCGTGATCTCCGCGATATTTGGTTTCAACAAGACGGCACCACTTCCTACATATCGATGATACAGATACAGATGATTTCACGTTTTGTACCGGTCGATTGGCCACCAAGATCGTGTGATATCACACCGTTAGACTTTTTCTTGTTGCGATATGTGAAGTCTAAAGTATATGTGGACAATTCCAGTCATTCGCCGGTTACCAGTCGAAATGCTCGAACGGGTCATCGAAAGTTGAACTCCGGATGGACCATCTGAGACGTAGCGGCGGCCAACAATTGAAAGAGATAATCTTCAAAAAATAAATGCCAAAGAATGCTGTTCCGAATGATAATAAACATTACCCCCTTAAATTTGAATTTTCTATTCTATTCTATTTTATTCTTTAAAAGAAGTAGGGAACCTCGAAATGGATCACTCGTTATATAAGAAGAAAGTAAAATGTTTATTATATTTCCGAAAATTCTCCCTATATTTATCATATATATTTTTTAAACAAAAAAATACTTTTAGTGATGTAAATATGTAGACACCCGGTGACGTCAACGGTTATCGTAACCTTGTACTCTATAAAGCTTGCTTGGTGAATATATATGTTCTGATTATTAAGCAGCATTTCTCATGGAAAAAATGTAATTAATCTTTAGAAATTCCAAAAAATTTACAAAATTGGTTAAATATTTACAATGACGTTGAAGTTTTAGATAGCAAATTTGTTTTGTAATAGAAACTTTTGGATCTAATATCGTCCAGCCGCCATTTTAATTAAATAAATTAAATGATTCTTATCACACAACACCATATACATATGCATTCCTATGTATGTGCGTGCATATAGGGTGCATAAGGGTGTATGAGGTAGGATGTTTGTATGTATTATATACCAGAGCGCACACTTTCCTGGAACTGCAACCATTTTATGCAAGTGAAAATTTATTTTCCACAGTTTGTAGTGTATTGATTTATAGCGCTGTCGTTCATGTTGCTGCAACTGATGTTTGCTGGTGTTGCTTGCATGCTTATAATTATGCACACTCATCTATAGGGTGTTTTTTATAGGGGTATAGAACTTTAAGTTGGCATTACTTTTCAAGATGGTGACCCATTTAACAGCTGTCAAGTGATTTATTCTCAGTTTGGTTTGGCAATTCATCATGAATAGACTCACGCCTGAACAACGCTTGCAAATAGTGCAATTTTATTTCGAAAATAATGGTTCTGTGCGGGAAACGTATCGCGCACTACGTCCAATGATACGGACCAATGATTCCACCAGCCCATAAAGCGCACCAAACAGTCAGTTTTTCTAAATGTAACGGTGTTTCAACATACACTTGAGGATTACCTTCACTCCAAATGCAGCAGTTTTGTTTGTTGACGTAGCCATTCAACCAGAAGTGCGCTTCATCGCTAAACATCACTAAAATGGACGTAGTGCGCGATACGTTTCCCGCACAGAACCATTATTTTCGAAATAAAATTGCACTATTTGCAAGCGTTGTTCAGGCGTGAGTCTATTCATGATGAATTGCCAAACCAAACTGAGAATAAATCACTTGACAGCTGTCAAATAGGTCGCCATCTTGAAAAGTAGTGCCAACTTAAAGTTCTATACCTCTATAAAAAACACCCTATATTTACCCATCTTCATTTGTATGTATGTGCATAACAAAATGGTTGTGGTTAATATTTTCTGTCATTGCGCTGGTACGCATTCATGCTGACATCCATGCCGTTGCCATTTCAATGAACAAGCACTCCAATTGTCGACTGGTACACTTTAAGCGCCAACGTTGTGTGAAATTGTGATTTCACGGTTTTGTGTGTTTTTTTTTGCAAATTTTTGTTTTTGTTTGTTTTTCCTAAATAAGCTAAAATTAATTTTCTCTAATTAGAATCAACTCGTTTTGTTGTTTAACACATTTCCTATCTGCTGTGCTTTCCAGTTTGTTATTCTATTTATTCGAAAAGTGCGCTGTGCCCATGCTCATATGGATATTATAATTTAAAATTTAAAATTTAGAATCCTGTTTTAACGACTAGGCGAGGGATTGACAGTACTTATCACCATGCCGGATTCCATGAGCTCGAAACCTGGACAGAAATATACCGAAAATTATAGAAAACTAATTAAAAAAATTAAATTTTCAAGTTGCGGTCGTCCCTCGGCAGTGTCTCTCTAACATGCTATAATGGCTCCTCATAAAATTCCATCAGCCGTTCAACTGCAGGTGATTTCATTTGTTAGAAAAACATTTAAAACCCACAACAATTCAGCGGGTTCCGTGATTTCAGTAAAAAGTTGCACGAGTGGGTTCGTTAATCTCATGATCATGTCTATAGAGAGCGACATCCGACTCTGCTACTGAGGTGTTTATGGAAACCAAGCTTAATGCAGGATATAATGAATCGGAGCACAGCGTCTCCTATCCTAAGACCACTAGAGTGCAATGAGTAGTCGCATCTTTCCAGACGCAGGGAATGCCAACTGTCTTTCTAACATGAAGTAAAGACTCCTCATAAGAGCGTTAGTGCGCAATGAGGAGTCGCATACTTACAGAAGTGGGTCTGTTAGTCCATTTAAACATTACGGATCTAGGGCTGGAGGTTTTCGAACATACCATTCTCATTATTATTCTAAGGTGTCATCGAAATACCACGGACTTAAATTTTTAGGGCGCCGAACTAAAATTTCCTCCTCATTTAGAGAATCTTGCTCACTGCATGGCTTGCAGTTAAGGTATCCGACTGTATTCGAGCGGAGTGGTGGGAAAAGGAGAGGAAGGTTGCCATTCGTCTTTCGGAAGCTTGTCTCAGTAAGTCCCTATAGGTCATAAACTGCCAAAGCAAAGGAGCTGACGCAAACATCAAAGCTACGCAAAATTAACAGGAGGTTTCGCAGGGTGGTGTCATCTCCCCAACTGCTGATTAACTTTTTTATTTCGAGGCTTCCTCTACCACCACAGGTCATCTCTTTGATCTCATATACCGATGATTTTCCGATATTGGTGTCTGACCACGATATTGATAGCCTTTATTTAAAAGTAAACTGCTATCTCGCCAACCTTTCCCATTTCTTAACTGCACAACATCTACAGCTTCATCCTGCGAAATCTTTGTTAAAATACCGCCCTTCGGGCCGTGACAGGAAACCTCCTGATGGCTCCGGCGTAGCACTTACAGTATACAATATCTTTTGAAATACTCTCGAAAGGATCACCCTAACAGACACCTATTAGAAGCCAGAAATAGATACATCAGTGAATCATTTCATCATTTGTGAACTCTTTTCCCATGAATGGTTTTTTTTCGGAATCCAAGCTTCACTCATTGCAGAACTAGAGCTCAAGCTGCTTCGAGAGACCACAGTAACACTGGAACAATTAAGGTTTGGATATTGTCCTCCTTGCATTCCCACTCAATCCGACTCATCAAACACCGCTCTCCCTCTGGTTTGAGCCCGTCGAAATAGCACGTTTCCTGGGCCTCGCGTTAGATGACCTCGATGATTTAGACTAGCCTAACTTGACCGTAGGCGGGGTTAGCGAACCACTACAACAACAATTACATCTGGCGCAGACCCTGCATGGCTTCAACTTAAAACTCCGAACCTCTGCAATCCACTAGCCCAATCAGAGCACCATTAAGTCCACTATCATGGTACAAAGAGACCCACCTACAGCTCTTAAAATCTATGCGCCATACCTTCCGTACATATGACTGCCGAAGAAGCAGAAGTCCAGCCTTATGTGATAAGCGCTTGCGAAACCCCGCATCCCTCTCTAAAAGTCTCAGGAAAATATTTCGAGTGCTTCCAAGTGGCACATATCATCAACCACTTTCCTCCACAAGCCGCAAACCCGAAGATACTATGACATGCAGATTTCTCCGAATAACTGGAAGCTGGATGGGTTTTTGCAAGTTATATTTGAACCGTTAGTGCGTGACGCGTTCTGTCTCAATGGCCGAGTAAAGCTCGTACGAAAGAGTAGTATGAGAAGAGTAGTATGAGAAGGTTATCGACAGCTATGGCTTGGAATGGATGGAAAAAGATTATTGGGCTGCTTCTTGTAGACTTTAACGATTAGACTTTTTCTGACGCTGTGAAGCCGTCATTGTATATATGATTTTATGCAGAGTTTTTATCAATTCTGTCTACTTTAATTCTACTTTTTATTCTCGGCTGTACTACGAGTATGTGCACAGAGTGTATTGGATCTGTTCGATTAATAACATGAAATTATCGAGATAGATATCTACATATACATATATATCAATCTTCATGGAATGACGATTTAGTCCCGTCTGTCTTCTCTTCTGTGTGCCCGTCCATCAGCTTAAACGATATTTTCAGTAAGGATTGAATACCACATAATGCAATTTTAAAAGTGATGAAAGTGATGGAATAAATGTTATATTTGTTCGGTATTAAATGAAAAAATATGAGCATTGAAATACAAAAATTCAAATGGGCGTGGTACTTGGGTTAAAAAGTATATTCTAGAAACCATTGGACGGAATTCAGTAAACTGTGATATTTATTATTCCCATGAGGTCTAGTACGAACACGAATTGAATATAAGCGGAAACAAGCAACAACCCCTGTCCCATATAGATGGCTTTATAAAGGGTGATCCAAGTAGATATACTTTTTTCAATATCTTTTTTTTTGACAGATCCCGCGAGTGTCGTGTCTAGCTGTCATGTTATTATTATTTGGCATTTCATTCTTAAATCATACATTTACAAATCATTCAACTTTATTACGAAAATTCACGTTCTGTAAAGAACTATTTGCAACACCATCACTCATCTTGAGACCCAGCATACATTATTGGATAATATTCGACCGAATACACCACGTCCAGCAAACAGTGAAGAATATATAGCGGCTGTTAAATTTGAATTTTTTATGTTTTTTTTTTTTAAAGTAGAGAACCTCGAAATATATCACTCGTTTGACTTAGGACCGTATATTTTAGGCATCAATCAACAGAACTCAGCCAAACTGAGTAAGTATGCTGTTTTGACCGTGGACTAAAGCCCCACATAATTGAAACTTTTTTTTAGTAAATTTCTTCAGTTTATTGGGATTGATTTTGTTCAAATTTCGGAGTTTGCAATCTTTTCGAAGGCATTAGAGTTTTGTTTTTAGGTTAAGAATATATTTTGGATTGGAATGCTGGGTAAGATAATTTTTTTTACTCTCCTTTGTATATATACTTTTTAATCAATGATTTTATTCAACTTTTTATTTATTTATTTTTAAATCCACTACATGTTTAATTCAGCTTGTTATTTGTACACTTTATCAATTTCATATGCCATATTATGTTGTGCTAAATATACCTGCAAGCGTACAAAGAACTGCATGTTCTTTTCTATCTAAAAATTTCATATGCATTACTTAATTAAAAAAAAAGCAAACGTATATTTAATATTTTCTGTTTATGTCAGCCATCATTTGCTTCAACAGAGTCTGTCATTTCAATTAAAAACATTTGCGCAAATACATTTGTATTAATTTTAATATTTTTTCTGCTACAATTTTTATTTATTTCAAAATGATTATGATATTTTTTCTCTTTTTCTGTTTTTTTTTCTACACTTTTGTGTTAATAAATTTGCAATTTCAATTTGACTAATCATTGTTAAATGTATAAAACATTTAGGGGGGGGGGGGAAGGGGGGGAAACATGAAAATGTTCTACTAAGCTTTTTATCTCTGTCTGCATTCAGCAGAAATATTGACACGATCTCAAAAAGTTTGCATTTTTTCGTATGTTTTTGTGGTGGTACACGTGTGGTTAGTGAAATGTTTGATTTTAATAAATTCGCTGATCAAATATTCAATAGTTTATTAAGGATCAACAATTTTTTCTTTATTTAATAGGAGGCGTGTCCTGCACAGCTTATTTGCGTGTCACTCATGCTCTTCTATAATTTTGTTGTTGTTTATATACATATGTAAGTACATATTCTATGCATCTATTAAACTCGCTTTGTGACTTTGTGCGAAAAATAACTGAATAGTAAAAAGTGAAATTGAATGAATTCGTATGTGATAAGGTGGGAAAAAAAGAAAGCATTAAAATGAGAGCGCAAAGTCAAACGCTAGTACCATGAAAAGAAGAGAGGATTAACTTCTGGTATGTTAAATATTCAAATGTTAAACTACCACGGATATGGGTAAAAATTCGTGGAATAAATTTATTCAATCGAGTTTTCGGAAATAAATTCAAATTGAAAAAATATACAAAAATATTTAAAAAAAATTTTACAAAAAAGGTTGATCAATTTTTTTTTAAATTTTGTCTGTATTAAAATGGGTAAATATTGTGATCGATGAGGAAACCCAACCGCAGCTAGCCCTTCTGTCTTTTGTCTGCCGACTTAGTTTTTCAATATATTTACAATGACGGCATTAATTTCGCGTTTCAATCATTAATCGTCCCTTGATGGCTGGCGTACAACTAACCTTAACGACTACCCAAAAAAATAGTTCAACGTAGTCAATTTGCAGCTTTCGGCTAATTATGCGATTTTCGAATAATATACTCAATTACAATGTTCCATTCCTGTTGAATCACATTGCCCATGCTATTATCCTCAGCATTTGGTATCAAATAATCTCTGAGCATGGCTCATAGCCGCACCAAATAGTTACTCGTTTGGAATGCACGTTGCTTTTCCATGACAACGCGTGGGTTTTTACAGCAAGTTGACAACAATTTTTCTTGTTAACATGGTCGACAAGGTGAAAATATGCATATTTGTAAAATATGATTTTTCGTTAAAATGCGTAACTTCTGCCAAACGAGCACATCCATAGCAGCAATATTTTCATCTCAACGCACTGGAGCATAACGTACACGAAAGGTTTTATCCTGCAACGAAACGGCGAGCATACTACAACAACCGCATTTCGGTGTAATTTCCTTGCAGTTGCGGTTGAAGACTCATAATTTTGGAAGTAAGCTTTCAAAATTTCTTAAAAAAAAACTTAACTATTTCGTAAAACAAAAACTTTGTACTGAATATTTGACAATTCGGTAATGCCATTGAAGATGCCAATGCTCAAACACACTGTAGTTCATGAAGCAAATTGTAGATGGCTCATCGTTTCCTCCACCAATTTGTGGCGTGCGACTTGATGCTTTTCAACAAATAGAGGGACCTATAGTTTATTTTAAGCCGTTTCGAGATATTTTTTATGTCATATCAGAAATGTGCTCAGAAGGTTTTAAATTTCCTGACGAGGGATGAACATAGCCAGCCAGTGGCTGTCTGAATAGAATTTGAATCCGTGATCCTCTCAATGTTAGTACGGACTGATAAACCCTCGGAATGTCTGTAGTGTTCATGGATAGATGATCCTAATATCTTTTTAAAATAAATAAACACAAAACCCCTAAGACTTATCGGGTGAATGTTTATCGGTCAATGCCCACGCGCACTTCTACTATGTACGAGACATTCCGTGAATGGAACTCCGAATTTTAAGGAGCAAAAAATCAAAACAAGACACAATCCCCACAATACATAAAATAGAAATAACGAAATCCCGATCTAACAAAATACAGATAACACAATATCCAGACTATAACTCGCATCCCCAGAGACGCCGTACGGTGCGTACAGAAGAAGCTATTGCTGCTGCAGAGCGTAGCATTGAGGAAGACCCGAATGAGTCCATCCGCCATCGAGCACAGAAATTGGATCTGTGTCCATCCACTTTATGGAATATTTTGCGGAAGGATCTTGGTTTGCGTGCTTACAAAATCCAACTCGTGCAAGAATTGAGCCAAACGATCATCAAGTAAGGCGTAGATTCGACGAATGGGCCCAAAACGAGATTACCGTTGTTCCCGATTTTCATAAGCGAATTTTGTTTAGCGATGAAGCGCACTTCTGGTTGAATGGCTACTACAACAAACAAAACTGCCGCATTTAGAGTGAAGGTAATCCTCAAGTGAATGTTGAAACACCGTTACATCCAGAAAAACTGACTGTTTGGTGCGCTTTATGGGCTGGTGGAATCATTGGTCCGTACTTTTTCAAAAACGATGGTGGCCAGAACGTTACAGTCAATGGTGATCGGTATAGAGCCATGTTTACTAACTTTTTCATTCCTGAATTGAATAACCATGATGTCAGGAGATGTGGTTTCAACAAGACGGCGCAATATGTCACACAGCTCGTGCTACAATAGATTTATTGAAAGACACGTTTGGTGACCGCCTAATTTCACGTTTTGGACCTGTGAATTGGCCTCCAAGATCTTATGATTTAACACCGCTAGACTACTTTCTGTGGGGATATGTAAAGTCATTGGTCTATGCGGATAAGTCACAACGCTTGACCATTTGGAAGACAACATTCGCCGTGTTGTTGCCGATATACGGCCACAAATGTTGGAAAAAATCATCGAAAATTGGACGTCCAGATTGGACTACATCCACGCCAGCCGTGGCGGTCATATGCCAGAAATCATATTTAAAATGTAATGCTAAAAGATTATCTTTCGGATAAATAATATTCATGTCAATCGAATAATTTTTTTTGGCCGAACTGTTGCTTTGATTTTTGGTGTGCGCCTTTTTGTGTTACGGGATTTCATTATATACCCGTACACTACAAACAATGATAGCAAGCAATTCTAGAGCTCAACATGAGCGAAGCTAGCGTCGAAAGTGAGAATAAGCAAAGTAAATGTTGGTCTGTCTAACATAAAAAGTCTTTGAAATTGCGCGCCAACTGCTTCTTTACCTTCCTTTCTTACAGAAGGCTAACTCGGACCGTGCGTTGGACTATTTCCAGCGGGTTAACTAAAGTAAATCTTTCTCGAAAAAGAAAACTCCGTAAAAAAGTTAGATTTGATTAGATTTAATGAAAAAATAAGGCTCTGAAGTAAGGAAATATCAAAAAAAAAAATCGTGCTTTTGGTCGAAAACTATTTTATTTCGAAAAAAATCTTTCTAAATCTTTAAATACGCTTAAATTTTTTCCAAACGGTATGTTCAAAGCTGGTCCGAATAAATCAGAAATGGCTCAAACCAATCTGATTCAAATTTTCACCGAATTTTCTTCGATATATTCCTCTGGAATGAGGTAATGAGATTTAACAAATATTTAACTATTTATTTTTACAATTTGAAGCCATAATTTTAGGAGAAAGCCATACTTTTTTCAAACATAGCTATTTTATCTGAAATCAAAATTTCTTTTATTCTTTCGTTCAATATTTTCACTAATCTATCGTTTCAAATAGCATCTCTAGGCGTCTTTTTTGTATATATATAACTTGTAACTGATAAATAAAAGCTATTTCCTTAAAAAATTCATGAAATGTTGCATTTTCTAATCCCTGTAACTGCATATAACCCCTTAAGATTACTTTCATTTCCAAACCAAAGTAGAAGTGCTTTCAGAGTATTTTAACTATGCTAAAGCTAGGATCCCCCACATAATCATATTCCCACGCCTTATAGAACTTGTGTGACACAGCAAAAGTTAAATTTCAATTGAATTTCGTTATTCATTGAATTCTGCGTATTCAAGAGAGTTGAGAAAAGGCAAGAAAAGAAGTAAATAATAAATAGAAATGAAAGCTTCCACATATGTGAATTGAGTGGCATAAATGTGCATACCAGCAGAATGGAGATAACATGATTCAACCACCACGCCCTACACTACCATAACTGGGAATTGATTTCAGTCCTGGGGAAAGTATTGTATAAATGAGTTTATAGACGCATCGAAAATTGATAAAATCACATAACACAATGCCAATGGTTGTATGTATGGTTGTTGTGTGGGTACTCAATGGAAGAAAGTAAATTCAACTTTCGTTATTGAATGGTAGGCAATAACAAGAAGAATACGAAGTAGAAGAAATGGATGCCTCAAAAAGTCAGGCGTCAAGTGTGCACGACAGACAATTGCCGGTGGTAGTTAAAAGTGAATTGAATTTTCTAGTTACAATTACGAGGGGTGCTCGAAAAGTTTGTGAAATTGAAAAAAACAATTATTAAAAAATAATATAATTTTTCCTTTGCAATAAAATTTTTGAATAGGTTAACCAATTTTTTAAAATCATTGAAAATAAACTTTTTTGTATTTTCCCTCATGGTGAGTAAAAATATCATCTTGACCTTATTTGCTCCAAAAAAAATTTGCTTTCCTATTTGAAAATCAAATAAAATATACTAACAACCGGATCGTATTTAATATTTTCATTGAACTGAATTTTCGTTGTTGCTTCTTTATTTTTAAAGACTAAACTAAAATTTCTCGCTGTTACACTCCTGATTTGTGGATGATTCTAACAAACCTCTTTAATAGTGCGAGTTGCGTTAACTCCGGGAAATTGCAGCTTTTCATTTCAGCTCATGTGTGTCTATCATTTGGTTTGTTGTTGCTGCTTCCTTGTCGGCTTTTGTGGTGCATGTAATGTGTTGTGGGTATTGTTTGGTCATACATATGTACATATGTACATACAAACATTACGTTGTGTAAAATTCAGTGCATAAGCAGCAGGATAGTTAAGAGTCTTAGCATCAATAGGCTTTGTGGAGCTCTCCTTATACATAACTGTGTATGTGTGATGAATTTCACAGGTGAAATTTGCGTTTGTGTGAAAATGTACGCAAAATCAGTATACCGTCTCTTCTCAGTAAGAGTTCTTGTTTGCACAAGTATTTTCTGATCAATTTAATTTGCTTTCAGATTAATGCTCGGAGAGAAAGAGAGAGAGAGAGAGAGAGTAGAGTGTGTGAGAGAGAGATTGATGAAGAGAGATGGACACAAACTCCAAATTAAGGTGAGTTAATGATTGCGACGGAGAAACAATTCATAAGCTAAAATAATTAATAATTAATTATATAATGGATGGTCCACGAAAAATTTGGCCACTAAAAATATTATACAAAAAAGTCCGACATATATTTGCCAATGTTTCTTGTAATTATTGAAATACCTTAACATAAGGAAGCACCACGTCATTCATATAGTTTCTGCTTTTGGCCTTTCAGTAGCCCGTTTTGGCGATTAAATTTTTCAATATTTTTTCTATTGTGTGGGCCTCTGTGACTGAAATTTCGTGTTTCTAGAACTGAACAGTACCATTATGGTTGGC
The DNA here is from genome assembly GCA_030068015.2 of Neoceratitis asiatica. NCBI lineage: Eukaryota > Metazoa > Arthropoda > Insecta > Diptera > Tephritidae > Neoceratitis > Neoceratitis asiatica. The sequence continues at coordinate 33,889,264 of CM061525.1, read as the reverse complement.
GTATTCATAACGGCTCTCCACAAAAAATAATCTCACGTTTCAAATAGCCGTTTCGGCTAATTATGCAATATTTCGAACAGAGTAACGTTGGCTGTGTAGCGCTGTTCCGTTGAAACCACACTTCGTCCTTGTTACTCCTTCAATATATACATACAAATCATCTCTGATGTCGGGGGTCCACATTTCCCACGAAATAGCCACTCGTTGCAGATGCATGGGCTTCTCCATGGTTAAGTGTGGGTTTTATGAGTCACAAATTCTTCAGTTTTGCTTAACCACGGGAGTGGAAATTACCTTCATCGGAAAATATCATTTTTCGGCCAAGATGTTCGTATTCTGTCAAGTGTTATTCAGCGAAGCGAATCGCATCAGTGCGAACGGTTTCGAGTTAAGTTGCTGAGCTACAGCAACAATATTTTGATTTATACACAATGGTAGAGCACGCACGCGAATCACAAAAGGGACTCCACCAAATAAAAGGAATTGCAAGCTACACTCTCATTGTCGACCAACTAAAAGGTGATCCATTTCGAGATTCCCTACTTTTTTAAAGAAAAAAAAAACACACAAAATTCAAATTTAATGGGGAAATAGGAAAGAACATTCTTTGGCATTTATTTTTTGAAGATTATCTCTTACAAATATTGGCCGCGACTACGTCTCAGATGGTCCATCCGTTGAGTCCAATTTTCGATGACTCGTTCGAGCATTCCGACTGGTAACTGGTGAATGACACGGGTAATGTTTTGCTCCGACCGAGACCTGAATCGAAGCGGGGATGTACGCATAGACTTTAGACTTTACACATCCCCACAGGAAAAAGTCTAACGGTGTGATATCACACGATCTTGGTCGCCAATCGACCGGCCCAAAACGTTAAATTATCTGCTCACCGAGTTTCTCTCAATAAATCCATTGATTGATGCGATATGTAGGAATTGGTGCCGTCTTTTTGAACCCAAATGTCGCGGATATCACGATCTTCAATTTCAGACATCAAATGGTCGGTTATCATGGCGCGATAATGGTCAATATGAACCGATGATTCCACCGGCATCACCGTTGTTTTTTCTGGACAAAATGGCAGCTCTTGAATTTGTTCTGGTTGCTCATCGTCCCAAATGCGGCTATTTTGTTTGTGCACATACCCATTGAGCCATAAATGAGCCTCAGCACTGTACAAAATTTGGCTCGAAAACGTCGAATCTTGTTGGAACTTTTAAGAGCCCATAGAGCAAAGCGATGTCGCTTGGGTGGGTCGAGAGGCTTCATTTATTTCACGAGCTGTACGTTTTCAATTTAATTTCAATTTCGACGTAAAATACGTCAGTCCGAGTTGCTGCGAACGGCGTCGAATCGACTCTCAACGGTCTTCGTGTACACTCTCAGCTACGGTCGCTATATTTTCTTCAATTCGTGTTGAACTATACGGTCGAATATTATTCAATAATGAATGCTGGGTCTCAAGACGGGTGATGGTGTTGCGAATAGTACGCTCAGTAGACCGATTATGTTGACCATGAGTTGAGCGAAGCGCGCGAAACACATTCTTTACAGAACGTGAATTTTCGTAATAAAGTTGAATGATTTGTAAAAGTTGTTCAGGCGTAAGTCTTACCATGATGAAATGTCAAACAATACTGAAGAAAAATAACATGACAGTTTGACATGACTCACGCGTGATCTGTCAAAAGAAAAGACTAAAAAAGTACCTCTACTTGGATCACACAACTTGCAAAGAAAAATTGGAACACAACTCCCAGAATAATATACTAATTATTTATTATACTATGTATAGCTTCAATCAAAATTAGATAAGCCTGGAGTTTTAAATCTCCTTCCGCAGTTATGCTGACTGGTTCCTTCGACTTTGCGGATTAGCATTTTCGCAGAGCCAATTTATTGAACTGAAACCATTGCTCCATTAATTCTTAACCTCTGAGAGCGTTCTATAACAATTTTGTAGATATTGTCCCAAACTCTCTTATCTGACCCTGAAAAAAGTGTTGTTCATAGAATGAAATGATGCAAAAAGAAAAAAGGATGCCATGAAGGCCGAAAATTGTTGGAAAGCTTAGATGAGGGGAAGATTTTTATGATGAGCTTTATTTTTATATCCGAAACAAAGTCAGAGGGGTTGACAACCCCTGCATTTAGGAAATGCTTTTTTTATAGTTTTGTATTCATAATTCTCCACATGGCAGCGTATACTGTTATTCGCTTTTCGACAAGTGGCCGTCTTGGCCTCAGATTGTGCATGAAATATTGTCAAGATTAACTATTGTACAACGTAGAAAGTCATTTATGTAGGAGAGTGAAATTAACCAAAAACAAAGTGATTGAATCTCATAAACATAATCCCTTTCGAATTATTTAAACTTCATTAAATTTTCTTTAAAATCTATTTTCGAAATGCACACAATTATCCTACACCAAAAAAGGGAATGATATATACCACACAATTCAAGCATCAAAACACAACACCATACAACAAAAAGTAAATACAGAGAGAAAGAGAGAACGAGCGCAGAGAAAGTGTTCATACTCGTATTATAGGAGCATATAATTTATGAGGCGTAAAATTGACAGAGTAAAAATGAAAGGCAATTTTGTTGATGCTAAAAGTAATGACTTTGCCTTACATATGAGTAAGTGTAGTTCTGCTAACGAGTGGCATGGCATACTCAAATATGGCGCCTATTTAAGTGAGCAAGAGGAGACCCAGTAGGAAATACAATCGATTTAATGGTCTTTTAAATTTAAATAAATTTAAATAAGAAGACAAAAAATAATCTCGTAATTTTTATTGTATTAATATTTTATAAAATATACGATGCAAGGGAACTGATGGCATTTCAAACCCCTTACACTGAGTTCACCACGAGCGACTTTTTTTTGCCGATACTTTCAGTTTGTGGAAGAGAGGGCAACGACAAAGACAGCAGCACATTGAAGTCGTTGCTGTCTTCTCTGCAAACTAAGAGTTTTGGCAACGATTTACGTACAGCTCAACAAAATAACTATGGGATTTTGACAAGGTCAAAGCAAGAGCTGGTACGTTGAGGATTGTCGTACATAGTGGAGAGAAAATAGATTATGTATAGCGCAACGCTATGATCGATCACAACGCGAACACTGTGGAAGAGCAAAACGGTACGTATTTGTAGACAGAAAAAGAGAAGACGGGAATGAGTGAGTATAAAGAGCTTGAGCAAATGTTCAACCGGGAGAATTATTGAAAACTCTATGAAATCATAAGGCGACTTACAGACGGCTGAAGCTGATGTTCAGAGTATATTGTGTTTATGGTGGAATGGAGAAGTCTTTTGAATGGCAGTAAAAACGAAATACCCAATCCATTATCTGACTTTGATGATGTTTGAAATGCGATTGTTAACGAAACTCTTGGAAAAGACCCGCGAAAAGAGGATCGACACACATCACCACGTCATCGATTTGAAAGTATCTTTCCACAAAACTTATGCAGTCTGACAATAAGCAACACCAAAAGCTCCGTCATATTTGGGAAATACCTCTTCGAACCGTTTCGTATCAAAGTTTTATGAACGATTTATGAAACTGTGCTGACGATGGAACGATAAGATTAGAATAGAGAGACAGTAGTTATACTGGCTAGTCCTTTCGACTGTATAAGCATCAAAGCACCAGCTTTTTCGACGCAGTTCCCGCCGGCGGAAACAGAGGAGAAGTAAGACTAGCACTACGGTGAAGCGATCAGATGGAGAAGAACTTGGCTTCATTTAAAACTTCACATTGGTGTCATAAGGCGGAAACAAGAAACGAATGGCACGCTGTTGTTCACTCAGCTATAGTCGTGTAATTGATATCTACGCCAAAGCAGAGGAAAAGGAAGAATAAATATTGTTTTTATGATAAAAAATCTATCCGGAATAGAGGTGCATTAAAAACTGCTCTGAGGTTACAGCTTTCCAAATTTTTTTCTATCCTTCGGTAAATCTGTCGGCAATGCCTTGTCAGGGTTGTTTAAGTTCGCTAAATTTTACTTTTAGTTTTTTTTTTATACAAAGTAAAGTATATTTTTAATTAAAGCAGATTGTCATTGCATAGTTTTAAAATTTTTCCTACAGGGATTTGCATCCACATGGCCTTTTGAGTCTATGTCTGTCTGTTTATATGAGCGAAGTGCAGTAATAAAGTAATATGAACTCATGCAAGCAAACGACCCACAATTGCACTGAAATTGCCATGCATACATACAGTGGCGGACAAAAGTCTACATACACCCTCCGTATTCGTTGTGTAAAAAAGTACTATCACTTTGCTGAAAAATGCAGGTATACAGTTTTATTTTAAATCCTTTTCTAATCACATGTATTGAAACAAAAAAAAAAAACGCAAAACATTTCCTTGACAAAAGTCTACATGTACCATGGGTACGTCGCTATTGCTGTGTTGTTATGGCAGTTAGGTACCCTTTTTTTAAATATTTTTTTAAATAATGCTTTCCAATTCGCTAGTATTGAATTTAGTTGTGGTTTAAACACATTAACATAAACAATGGCTCCGCGAAAAGAAATATCCACTGACGTAAGGGACTGGGTTATTCAGCACAGAAAAAAGAATAAATCGTATGGTGAAATTTCAAAAATTTTAAACTCAAGTCGACCAACAGCATGGTCTGTAACCTGTAAAAAACTTTGAAAAAAAAATGGATCCACCGAAAATAAGCCGCGTGTTGGCCGCCCCAAGAGACTAACGCGAAGAGACATCAGCTTTATTCTGAAGGAAGTGAATGATGATCATAAAATTACTGCTCCAAAATTAGCCGAAAACATTGCAAACTCATCAAGAAAGTGTGTCCATTTAAGAACAATTCGAAGGGCTCTGAACGATAACGGCTTCCACAGTAGAACGCTGCGTAAAAAACCTCTTGCTTCTGAAAAAACCGTAAACTTGGCTTGGAGTTCGCTAAAGCACATTTAGACAAGGGAATGGATTTTTGGCAAAAAGTCTTGTTTACAGACAAATCGAAGATCAATATATTCGACAGCGATGGAAGAGCAAAAATTTGGAGAAAAGAAAGTATTGCATCTAGCGCCAAAAATATAGTACCAACAGTGAAGCATGGTGGCGCCAACGTAATAGTTTGGAGAGCGGTTGCCGCATCTAGAGTTGGAAAACTTGCTTTTACTGAGGATAATATGGATCATTTCAAATATAAGTCATTGTTGGAATCTGAAGCCTTCGATGGACAGTTAGGAGCTTGGCGCAGGCTGGATCTTTCAACAGGATAACGATTCAAAGCACAGGGCCCATATTGTTAAGGATTGGTTGCTTTATCATGCTTCAAGGGAACTACACACACCACCTTAAAACCCAGATTTGAATATTATTGAACATGTCTGGGAGATTTTGGAGCGAAAAATATGAAAAAATCTGGTTTCCAGCTCAGCATTACTCAAGGAACCTCTAATTGAACCTTGGGACAGTAGTACCTCCTCGGCATTGACAAATTTAGTAACTTCGATGCCACGACGGCTTCAAACTGTTATTGATGCGAACGGTGGACCAACTAAATACGAAAAAATTCATGTCACCTGATATTAACCAAAGGTTTTGCGATAAGATAAGTTATGTATGTATTGTTTGTAGACTTTTGTCAATGTTGGTTTTTTTTTGTCGTAGCTTTGCTATTTTATGTTAAAAAATGAGTTTTTTGTTTTGTTTTTTATGATAAGGGAAAATAATTAAAATAAAATGTATCGTTAAATTTTCCAATAAGCTTTTTGGACTTTCAATTAAATGAAAACAGGGGGTGTATGTAGACTTTTGTCCGCTACTGTACATGTATAACATATACATGTATGTATATACGACCTACCTACGTGTGCTTTAAAATATTACTTTTGTGTATACATACACCACCCATGCCACTTTATTTACAAAGCTAACCGAACTGAGTCATGAAAATGAGTTGACATCAGAATGTAATGAAATCCTTTGATGTGCGTTGGCGTGCTGAACGCAAATCCATACACACACACTGCGCTCAAACAAGCATGTTGTGCGATTTTATTTTATTTACAAGCGGGTGTTGTTGACTTTATTTGGTGCGTGTTTTATGCTTTATATCTTTGTTGTTGCTTTTTCTTGTTATTGTTCTTTTGTTTTTGGTTTTTTGTTTCTCCTTTTTTGCACATTACCCTTGCAATAGCGTACCGTAACGAACTGTAAATATATTTGAAGTTTGTGCTGCATACACACATATACTTGTACATACATACACACCTATTTTTACACAGGAATATAGCTGTAATTTTATGTTGACATTTGATGGAAGTGTTAATGATTTTGTAATGTGTATATTTTTATGATATATGCTTCAAGTGAAAAATGCCGCAGCAAAGTTTTGTATGAGTGCGTGCGTTGGTGTATGTAGGAGAGAACGCACTAAAAGTAATCAGCTATAGTCGTTTGGATTTATTTATTATTATTCATGTGTACGTGGGTACATTTTATACTATTTATAAATTTCAATTTAAATTTTATATTTGAATCAATTTTATTGAATGGGTTCAAAGTTAAATATAAAAATCTTTGCAAAAACTCTTGAGAATTTCTTTTTTGTAAACTTCTTCTTCTGTTTTAGCATTGACATTACTTACGCTATTATGGACGAGTTAACAACAACGTGTCAGTCGTTTCCTCCCTTATTCGGTTGACGCCTATTGGAGACATCACATGAAGTTAGGTCCTTCTCTTTCCAACGGGATGCAGTTTTTCCTCTTCCTCTAATTCCAATAAGGGAAGTGCTTTCAAAACTTTCAATATTAAAGTATTCGTCGCTCATATGGACGATATGATCTAGCCAGCGTAGCCGTTGTCTCCTCCTAAACATTTTGTGGATTGCACAGAGCTTAGACTTAGGTTTACATCATCGAGCATGCTTTCGCCAGATCATATACTGCAAAAAAGGTGATGCATGCACCTTTTCAATTTTCCGCCACAGTATTTAAATAGCTTGGCCGATTTCTTCATACTCACGCATTTCGGACGCACTTTTTGCAGTCTTCCAATGCATCTTCTTTCTCTCTTCAGCTCGTTATCTACCCCATACAGCTGGCGTTGCAGTCCATCGCCACGCTACGAGGTGAGCAGTTTGTTTTCCCCCTACAATGGCAATCTTGATCGTACTTGCTATTTTTTTTTTTTTGGCTTGTGGAAAACCAACATTTTCTTTTGCAGTTGTACGTATGTAGGTACCTTGAAACGGCGTCCCACAGTTCCCTTATATTGCGTTGCTTCAAATGCTCACAGGAAGCAGAGGAAAAAGGGGAGTAGACCACCGTTTCTCTGTCTGAGGTGAACTTTTCGAACTTTCTGTGTGTTTGTTGACAGTGTTTTGTGTTGAAAAAAGACGGGTGCGTAACTGCACTGCTACAAGATAGTGGTACGCACTTCAGTACGCAGTGGCGTACGCACTTCAATAACACTGGAGATGTGTCCTTCGTCTATCACAACATCATCGATTTGGTTACGTGATTTTAGATTCGGCCATTCAGCCAAATAGCTTGCTGAACTTTCTTGTGCTAGAATCTCGTACTACAGACAACCATCTTCCGGCCCCGAGTGAAGTCGATCATCCATTTGGCTATGTTTCATAGCTAAATTTTCCGACTATTGTTCCGAAGATAGCTTCTTTGCCCCAAATGGCGTTAAATTCGGCAAGAATAATTTGGATATCGCAACAGGGATACCGCTCCTAAGTATGCTCCAGGCTCATAAAGGTATCTTTGTTCAGAAATTCGCTTTGTTATGGTTTGTGGTGAAACGTTCATCCACCGAGGGAAATGACATGTTGACGGAATATCCATCCCAGCACGAATCCGACACCAAATTTTATCTCCCTTACATAAGGTGTTTTTTATAGAGGTATAGAACTTTAAGTTGGCATTACTTTTCAAGATGGCGGCCGATTTAACAGCTGTCAAGTGATTTATTCTCAGTTTGGTTTGGCAATTCATCATGAATAGACTCACGCCTGAACAATGCTTGCAAATAGTGCAATTTCAATTCGAAAATAATGGTTCTGTGCGGAAAACCTATCGCGCACTACGTCCAATGATACGGTCCAATGATTCCACCAGCCCAAAAAGCGCCCCAAACAGTCAGTTTTTCTGGATGTAACGGTGTTTCAACATACACTTGAGGATTACCTTCACTCCAAATGCAGCAGTTTTGTTTGTTGACGTAGCCATTCAACCAGAAGTGCGCTTCATCGCTAAACATCGCTAAAATGGACGTAGTGCGCGATACCTTTTTCGAAATAAAATTGCCCTATTTGCAAGCACCCTTTAAAGGGTGATCCAGTTCGAGGTTCCCTACTTTTTAAAGAAAAAAAAAACAAAAAAAACCAAATTTAATGGGAACGGTTTATTACCATTCGAAAGAACATTCTTTTGCACTTATTTTTTGATGAATATCTCTTTCAAATGTTGGCCGCGGCTACGTCTCAGATGGTCCATCCGTCGAGCCCAACTTTCTATGACTCGTTCGAGCATTTCGATAGGTAACTGGCGAATGACACGCATAGACTTTAGACTTTACATATCCCCACAGGAAAAAGTCTAACGGTGTGATATCACACGATCTTGGTGACCAATCGAGGGCCCAAAATGTGAAAATATCTTCTCACCGAACTGTTCTCTCAATAAATCCATTGATTGATGCGATGTGTGGGAAGTGGCGCCATTTTGTTGAAACCGATGAGTCTATCAGCCCACAAACTACAACAAAAATTTTTTTCTGAATGAAATGGCAGCTCTTGAGTCTCTTCAGGTTGTTCTTCGTCCTAAATGTGACGGCATCGAATCAATTCTCCACGGTCGTCGTGTAAACTCTCAGCTACGGCCGATATAGTTTCTTCACTGCGTACTGGACGAGGTTTATTTCTCCTTGGATCAGCCTTCATAATCGCAGTAATACATGTCACATGTTGTTTTTGTCCTTGTATCATCCATCGCGCTTCTTGGATTATGGTGTTGTGTAGCTTTAGTCTTGCAAGCACATTCCAGGTGTCTACCATTAAATCCTGGTACCTTGACACATTTTCAGTGGTAGTCTCTCATAAGAGGTTTTGTTTTCTCATTTCATTGAAGCTGGTTTCTACGAGTACCAGCCGAGTACCAAACTAGGCGTTGGAGTTATATGCCAACATTTATTTACGTATCTACAAACAATACGACATAGTAATTAAAATAGCAATTTGTGAGGTGCTAAATCGCTTGTTAATCGTATCGCATGCGAATGTCAAACTTAATCATTTTCAAAGTTAGCGAAACGACGAAATTCCTGTAAACAACTAACTAATTATTCACTATGTCCAAATGCGCAGAAGAGCCACACAAAAGCAAAAGCTATTTAAAGAGATTAAGCTAATTGAGTTGTTTGTAGTAGCTTTGGTGGAGAAAAATATGGTTCCATAGTTGCTATTTTATAGTGCAGCTTAAATAATTCACCAAAGCTTATGTACATATTAAAGTAAAGGTAATTGAATTGTAAATATCTGTTTAAAGTTAGAAAAAAAAGAATTTTTTGAAGATAAAAAATTAAATATGAGAAATATTTTCAGTTAAAAATTACTTAAAAATCTTTTATCCGATTTTTCCAATTGAAAATATTTTTTGTTGGCGAATAACATTAAGAAAAAGTAAAATTAAGCAGAGAAGATCTGCTGCCCACTGTTTATTCTTGAACTACACACCTTATAAAATAATATCTCTTGCTCAATTTAAAAACTAGTGCATCGAGGCCATGTCGCATGAGTAACGTCAAAGTGAAATAACACTTTTCCCCAAAGAAATAAAATATGCATACAAATCCAGACTTCTAAGGCATACAAAACTAATAAAAAAACATGATAAAGTGTTAGAGAAGCATGCCGTAACCGTTTGATATCAACAAAAAAAAAAAAAAAAAAAAAAAAACAGGCCATGGGTGCACTGAAAATAGAAACGTCATTCGTCATTCTAATCTGTCAGATGAGCATGCAATTTGTATTGGTCGAGCTATGTTGAGTTTTATGGCATTGCAAGTTTCACCAAACGCAATTTTTCGCCCACAACATTGCCTTCATACCAACATACACATCAAATTTTTCTTCTGTGTATACCGCTGAGTTGCACGTTGCTTGTCAACATGCAACAATTTCCAAAGCAACTTTCCAATGAAATGACACGAGGAAAAAAAATGATGAAAGAGTTGTAAAGCAACGGAATAGTGGAACGCAGAAAAAAAATATGAAAAAATAGAAAAATTCAAATCGAAACTCAGCAATTTCGGTACGAATTGTATGCGAAAAAAATTTCAGTAGATCATTAAAGTGTAGGCAACGTGACGGCTTTATGTTAGCTCGCGTGAAAAAATATTCCAAGTAGCTTTATATGCGTGCATGTATGTGTGTTCGAAGAGATAGTCCGCTTTTAATGAGTATACATGCACGCGGACACAATTTGCTGAGGACAGTGAAAAGCTGCTATAGACTTTATGCTAAACTTGGCAACGTGTTGTCACCACAAAAGTGAAAACTTTGAAAGCAATTGTTGCAAAAGTATGGGTTATGTGTAGAGTTTTTGGCAAGCAAACATACCTATGTAAATAAACTGGAAAGGCATATTTTCAAAATTTTTTCTAATTAATATTTTCCATAATTTTTCTTCAATTGCTACAATTGTTCTATTATTTCATTTCATTTTATATTTATCATCATAAATTACTGAATTTAATTATTTTATATATTATCTTATATATTTTGTTTAATTTTAATAATTTTAAAGAAATTTAAAACCGATAGTATCAGAATTAGGAGCTAAATTTATTTAGCCATCTTCTTCTGCAGCAACTTATTCGATGAACCCAATTTTTGAGCACTTTTACCACTAAATCAATTCGTATGTCATGAATAGCATATTCAATATCGACTTTTAAAGCTTGAAAGGAGTCTGGTTTATTGCTGTAGACCAATTACTTCAAATAAACCCACAAGAAGTAGTCCAATAGCGTTAAATCACAACTTCTTGGAGGCCATTCAATGTCACAATTTCTTGAAATAATCGAATCTCTGAACCTTTCACGCAATAGTTCGGTTGTTGTCTGTGATGTGTGACATATAGCCCCGTCTTGTTGGAACCAGATGTTGTTAAGACCAATTTCTTCCAATTGTGGCCATAAAAAGTTGGTTATCATAGATCTATAACGGTGCTGCTAGCTTCATTTCGAAAGAAGTACGGACCGATGACTCCACCAGACCAAAAACCACACCAAACTGCCAACTTAGGTTAATAATATGGTTGCTAATGAATAATTTGTCGATTTTCTTCGCACTAGAATCGACAGTTGTTCCAAGTCAAAATCAGCAAATTCCCGACGTTTATGGTGGTCCAATGGCTTCAGTTTTTGAGTGAAAGCAATTTTATATGGATGCAAGCTTAAATCCTTTCTCAAAATCCGCCAGGTTGTGGTTTGAGACAGTCTCAATTCTTGAGAACGTCTTCGAATCGACAAATTGCGGTCTTCAGCAACACTTCGACCGGTTCTTTGTCTTATTGGCACTTGAACATTATATAAAGAACATTATATAAAGAAAGTGTACGCTCGAAATTTTCAACAATTCGACGAATAGCGAGCACAGGTGGATGATTATTACGACCATAAAATGGCAAAAGCGCACGAAAAGTTGCAATTGCAGAACGATTATTTTGATAATAATATTGAATAATTTGTAAATGCAAGAACAACGCGTATATCTTGCCATGATGAAAATGTAAACATTACTGAAAATAATCAAAAGAAAAAAAAATTACAGATCATGACATATTAAAAATGGCCAAAACGACACTCAGAAATCATATATCCCTATTGGCAAATCCTTTACTAACATACATATGAATTGCATATTGGTTCTGAAAACCACCGAAATCGAGCGAATATAATATTTACATATACCGATATTTTCAGACTTGGAGCATGCAATTTAGCCCCCAAACAACCGCTTTGTTCAGATATGGCGTTTTGGGTCAAAAATCCTTAATAAACATCTGAGAGCGTGAACTTTTGTATTCCAAAGGCGCAAATTCAAGTTGATATTGACATTGAAATTTATTTTGCATGCATTTTATTATGAAAGGTATAAAAATTTCTTTTTTGTTTTATTTGAATTTAATTTATTTTTCAATTTATTTTATTTTGTTTTACTTTAAGCTAAGTTTTTTATTCTGTTTTAATATATTTTGATTTATATTATTTTGTTTTAATTCGTTTTATTTATTTTTATTTTAGTTTATTTTTTTGTATATTGTTTTAATTATGTTTAATTGATTAATTGTAATTTAATTTAACTATTTTTGTTTCATTTCATATAATATAATTTTAATTAATTTAATTTTTTGTTTTTATTTAATTTTAGTTTCTGTCATTTAATTTTATTTTATATTAAATTATATTATTTTATTTATATTAGTTTTGTTTTACATTATTTGATTTTTATTTCGTTTTACCAAATTTTTTTTTTTCATTCCAAATAATTTTATTTTATTTTTTTAAATTCTACTTTATATTATTTTATGTTATTTTATTTTTTTTTTTTAAATTTTACTTTCCTTTATTTAATTTTATTTTAATTTATTTTATTTTATTCTATTTTATTTTAAGGGGACATGGTGGTCTGGAACTTTCAAAAAATATTTTTTTTACTATTTCGAAAGTATAGTATTTTAAGAATATACTGTTAAAATTTAATATTGATATCAACAGTGGTTTCGGTTCGATCGCTCGACCTCATGCACTTCAAACTTAAAATTCGTTTTTCTCAGAACAGCTTTTTTTGCACGGCGCATTTAAGAAAAGTTTTTATCCGAATGATCTGAAATTTGAATATATTTTTCAGTACACAAGTAGTTATGTCCCGTAGCATAAAATTTTATTACCTCGATAACTTCTTACCCTTTCGGTTACCGAAATTCAAAAATTCATTTCAACAAAAAAAAAAAAAAAAATTATATACTCTTGATACAGAATATAGCTACTTTTGCACAAATTAATAATCCTATTGAATTTTTGTGTTTCAGACAAGAGCCAAAATTTCCTGCGCCATCCACTTCCAATTATTGGGGAAGATCAAATCTATAAGCAATTTTAAAATATTTAAAATTATTATTTTGCAATTATCTAAATGTTTTTGTATTCAATATAAGTTTCGAAATATAATTACAAAGTTTAAATATTGTTGTTTATTATTAGAACCTAAAAAAATATTGAAAATGCCTGAATTGTACGATCTCTAGACCATCTTCTACCCTTAATTTATATTATATTATTTTGTTTCTTTCGGTTTTATTTAAATTAAGGCTGTTTTTGGTTTTATTAAAATTTTTAATTTTTGTTCTATGTTATTTCCTTTTCGCTTAATTTGAATTTTTGTTGTTTAATATGATTTAATTTAATTTAATTTCATTTAATATTCTTCAACTGCCATGAAAACAAAAATTATCAAATTTTTCATAACACTTCTTAATAGCTTCATAACGATCTGTAAATAAGTTTTAATTCATTTTCTTGTGATTAATTAAAGTTTTCAACAGTCTCACCGCAAGATTAGCGATGGCCTTCCTTTTAAAAAAAAAAAAGAAAACACAAGTATTTATAAACAAAGCTTAAAACGTGTACATATATATATATGTAAGTTGCAAGCTTGCGAGTAAACCTAACACTTTAAACTTGTGGTTTTAAGGCTTTGCAACAAATAATTTTGAAAAACTCTTCATACACTTGAAATCCACTTTTAAACCTTTTGCTTGTGGGATAATTAATACTTAAGTATCCTGGAGGATTTGTTTAAAAGCGATTTGTTGTCTGTTGGAAATGGTTATATTTTTAAGTACTTGGCAAGTGAAATGCGGTCAAGTGATTATGTTTTACAGTATCATGAAGTGCAAGAGGGCTTTAAAAGGCGCAAAGCCTTTTGGATTAATAAGAAGCCTTTTTTAAGTGTACGATGCATATTTGATTGAATGAAATAAAATAAATTTATGATTTAAAATTGTTATGTGTAAGGCTTTAAGAATGAATAAACACTTTTACTTCCAAGGAAATATTTTTTTTCTTTTTTAAAACTGTTTACATTTCTTCTTCTTTTTTTATAAATGTAAATATTTACTTGATTTATATAATAAAAGCACTTAATAATCATGCCTTTGTAATTGATGCCATGCAATCCTACGCTGACTATTTCATGATGATTTCAAGTAAATTTTTCTTTGCCTCTAAACCTTCAATACTATTTTTTAGATTTTTATTTGCTACTTCGCTGATGGCAGTATTTTGTGGATATGTAAATATTTTCTCAGGTATTGATTTGTAAAATGTTTATACTGTGAATATAGGTATGTAGCATACATTTATAGATATTCTCTGTCTCTGCCTTGGGAAATTTTCATACCTCAAACCTATTGAATATTCAACAAAAGTTTTATTTCCTTTGATCAATTTTTCCAAAGCTTTTTCTAAACAAGTTTTTTTTTTTGATTTATTCATAGATCATTTAAATGAGTCTTTTTATCGCTCGTGGAACAGCATTGATGTAAAAATAAGGTAAGTGCATTTTTTAAATTATATTTTATTTGCTAGTGACAAGAAGTTGATTTAAAAAAAATAAAAAATAATATTAGAAAGTGAATATATTTCTCAACAAATAAAAATGTTATATGTTTCGAATAAGGTAGCCTTTAAAGAGACAGAAAATTGAACACATTATATCAAAAAAAAAAAAAAAAAAAAAAAAATTTTAATAAAAGGAAAAAAATAGAAGAAGAAGTGAATGTTGCGAAGAGGTGGGGTCGATATTTTTCTGTTGTTGTTGTCATTGTTGTTTTTGTAGCGGCTATTTAACCCCACCTAGAGTCAGGTAGTTCCAGTCTTAGTCAGCGAGGCCATCTAACGGGACGCCCAGGAAACGTGCTGTTTCGACCCAGAGGGAGAGGGGTGTTTGATGATTCGGGTTGAGTGGGCATGAAAAGAGGTGGCTAGTGTCGCCGTGATTCTTATGCGGAGTGAAGGAGTGCAGGCTGTCAAATTTTATTCCTAGTAACTCGTCATTATCAATGGTCGGAATTTTTACGACATCGACTTTCACATAGAATTCTACTTCGTCCAGCTGGTAAAAAGAGTGGCAAAGAATTTTGCTGGTTCTAGTTGTATATGTCGTGCAGTGAAGAAGTGAGAAAGGTCGACGAGATAGCAGTTTACTTTCGAACAAAAGCTAATAAATATACTGGCCGAACGCCAGTATAGAACAGTCATTGGCATATGAGATCAGGGAGACGCCCTTTGGTGGTGGAGGGAGCTTTGAAATATAAAAATTAAACAGCATGGGGGAGAGGACACCATGACGGAACCCCCTGTTTATTTTTTCGTTGCTCTGAAGTTTGACCTCAAAAGTCAACTGATGATTGCCGACCACTCAGGTAATTTATGATCCACCCCTTCGACCCTGGCGGTAATGAGCAGTGCCCAATATTCACTATTGGTCAGTTTGTGTGGAGAGCGGTTCACTTGTCTTTTCGTTTTGTCAAACGAAGGGTGCAGTGTGAATTGCCGGCTAAAATTGCTCAAGCTTCCTTTCGGGGAGGAGGCGTAATCAGCAAATGAAATTGCCAGCCGATTAACCCGTTAAGTTAGATATCTATTTGACTCTTAAGTGCTCCTCCCACTTATTCCACTTTTTATGGTGGCTAACAGGGTTTGGGAGTCATGCTGCGGTGAACTCCATCGCGCCGTGATGGTCTGCGGGAGGGGATTGATCCTAGTGGGCAATCGTGTTCAAGACGCTGCGGTGAAGACTTGAGTCGCGACTGGGCACTGGCAGTATGGGGCCACGTAACGCGTGGTCACTCCCTGTGAGTATTAAGGCCTGGACAGGTGGCAGCCCTTGGCTGGATAAAATCCGGGTCAAATCCGGTGCGTAGAACTGGCTGTCGTGAAGGTCGTTTTTTCGATATTTTTCTGACTGCGTGCGTTTCTGGTAAAATTTTTTCACACAACAGCACTGACATGGCCTTATATGCGGAAATGAGGAGGTTTATTCCACTATAATCGACACTGACTATGTGGCATCTCTCCTTATGGATTAGACAGAGTCAACTCCGTCAGTGACCGGAAAACATGGTTAATTTAGTTTAAAGACCTTTATGCTTTTGAAGACATTTCATTCTAGGCTCTGAAATATCTTATTTGTTTAGTTCGACGAAAAAATATAGCTCAGTAAGATTTTTACCTCACACTATCAAGATTGAGGTGCTCATAGAAGTATTAATCAACGGTACGTTAAGATAACACTTACTTTGACAAAATGTTGGTACACTAAGGTAAATGATAACACTCGGTAACCGTGCCTCTTCTAACATAAATTTAACCTAAAAATTTGCTTTCTTTTACATGTCGCAATGACTCATCGCCTACCATCCGCGTTCCATCCGCCACACTTCTTGAATTGTGATTATGTCAGTTTGAATTTTCATCCAGTTAGGCGCCAAAACCTTTTCAATGGCGAGACAGGACATTCCGAGCGCATACCTTCAAATCGTTTGCGGTAATCACAATAAAAAGTGAGGTTTCTCAGCCGAAACTCTTTCTGCAGTTGATTTTCATTGAATCAGTGGGTTAGCGAGCTTTACCACTTTAGCTTGCCTTCAAATAGATGTTTGTTGGTTACTAAAAGCCTACTTACATATAAAAAGGAATTGTTTTTGATCACTCTCAGGTGAACGGAATTTGAAGCTTGCTCAACTGGCGTGAACATTTGCATTTTCTACAGAATTAATCTAGTTAAATATCAATTCAACCATAGCAGAGAATTTATAGTATTCAAATGTTGATCCGCATTTCTCATAACGGTAAATAATTTTGTAGATAACTAGTATAATTCTAGTTTATGACAAACTGGTATACCTATATCGCTTAAATACCAGTTAGAAAGTAGAACTTTTATACACTGAAAGCTCTGCTTATTTTCGTTTTCAATTTTTAACAAGTGCCTTTAGTCGTAAAAATTTATTTTTTTTTAGATGTTTTTAATAGCAAATTAACTGTTATCTTAATTCATTGCCTGTTTTCTCCACTGTAAAATGAGTAAAAGTTTTCCTCTTTAGGATACCTCATGTGTAAGTCAAAATTTTGTCCATTACTTTTCAGTGGAAATCCTTAATTTGTGCTGGCAGTGAGCTGAGGTCACGGAGTAAATAAAAAAATAACAAAGGGTTCACATGTCATGTTTTCAATGCGAAATGTTTAAATGTAAAGTTTTTGAGAATCCAAAAAAAAAATCCAAAAATCAAAGAAAAATACACTGAGTGTAAAATTTTTGCATTTTTTGCAAGCTTTATCAATAAAAAATCTACTGAAGCCAAAAAAGTCATGAAATCAATACCGGAGCAGAATTGCTCAGATTAAAAAAAAAAACAATAGCAAAAGAAAGAAAGAAGAGCTCAGTATCAAGCAACACATGCATATTGATGAACATTCCACATTCATTTCATACACCTTTCCAATTCCTAAGCGCGTCTGTCTGATTAAATTTTATCGCTTGCACTTTGTTATTCTATCAAATAAGCTCTAACAGAATGTTGCGCTATAAGTTGTACTATTTTTGTTGTTACTATTTTATTAAAAAAAAACAGCCTCATAAAAACAAAAAACTTTGCTTCTATGCTGTTTTGTAAACTAAAATAACCTGGCGTAACCAACAATAAACAAAATTTTAAAATCATTTTTTGAAACTTTAGACGCAATTTGTGCTAGTTTTTATCGGAGCAATAATTTTAAACTTGAGTGTAGTCCCTAATCTGGTTTGCCACGTACTTTTTTAAATTTCTTTTTCAATTCCCTTTCACTGAATACGCACATACATATATGTACGTACTATAAAGCACTCTTTAAATTTTTTTGTATAAATTTCCACCAACTCAGCTACGTGCCAATAATAATCGCAGCGCATAATTGTGTAAATTCCATAGAAAAATTGAGAAAAGGAATCACAAGATCACAAATTGTAGTTAAAAGTTTTGCTGCAGCAGCACACCTACGGCCATTTGTTTCATCGTGCTGGAATTCCCCAGAGCAAGTGGGTTTACAATATACTCATATATATTAAATATATGTACGGCACACATGTACATTTGGGACTATGAAACTTTTCTAGTTACAAAAGAAATTGTTTTTACAAATTTAAGTGCGTGAGTACTGGTGTGTGACTGCGTGCGTGTGCCTACATGAATCTCTACTACAAGTTGTTGCCATGCAAACAATTCCATTCATTGCACAGCAATCATGTATCACGTGTTAAACTAAGGTGTTTGCAATAAAAGTTTTAATATTTTTTCTACAAATATTGGGAATTTATATTCATACATTCATATGAGTCAAGCTTTCTCAGAAATATATTGATGGCGCTGCATAGAAAACTTCAATCGAAATGAAAAAGTTTCCCACTAATTTGTATATGATAAGTTAAGTAGGTATGTAACAAGCATTTCAACATCTGTATAAAAATGATTGCTTTCATATATGTTTGAAAAAGTAGATCTAGCAAGTTCTTTGAATGCTTCCGGTCATGTATATAATTCACTTCTTTTCTTCTTCTCCTTCTTGTTTGGCGCGCCACTTCTTCTGCACCATACATCAGAACGAGAATAATGAGCGACTTGTGGAGTTTGGTTTTGATTCGTCGAGAGAGAACTTTACGTTTCAATTGCCTACTCAGCCAGTGCAAAGTAGCTTTCTGTTGGCAAGACTGATTCTGCGTAGGATATCAATGCTGACATTGTTGGTGTTGGTAATGCTGGTTCCGAGATAGACGAAATTATCTACGACTTCGAAATTATAACTGTTAACAGTGACGTGGGAGATTCTTCGTCTTGCCCTCGTTCACTGCCAGGCACATTCGCTTCGCTTGATTGTCGAACCTGGAGAAAGCGAACTTACGGTGCGGTTGTTATGTCCAATGATATCAATATCATCAGCGTACGCCAACAATTGTATACTCTTGTAAAGGACTGTGCCTGGTATATTAGCTCTGCAGCTCGTATTACTTTCTCCAGCATCAAATTGAAGAAATCACATGTTAAAGAGCCACCTTGTCTGAAACCTCGTTTCATATCGAGCGGCTTGGAGAGGTCCTTCCCGAATCAGACTGCGCTTCTGGTATTATCCAGGATCAGTTTCCATAGTCATATGAGTTTTGTAGGGATATCAAATTCAGACATAGTGGCGTGGAGGCAGTTCCTTGTCGTGCTATGGAAGGCAGCTTTAAAAACGATGAAAAGCTGGTGCGTATCGATACTTTCGTCTCAGGTCTTCGCCAAGATTTGTCGCATGGTGAATATCTGGTCAATGGTGGATTTGTCGGGTCTAAGGCCATACTGGTAAGGACCGATCATTTTGTTGACGGTGGGCTTTAATCTTTCACACAATACGCTAGATAGGACCTTATATGCGATACTAAGGAGACTTAACTCACGATAATTGGCACAGACCGTGGGATCTCACTTTTTTTTTAGGATTGGGCAGAGCTCAATGAATAGCTGTGCCAGTAAACCATCGGCTCCAATTTGTTATTTTTAAGCGGGCAATCGCTATTTGAACATCTTCATGGTCGGGTTATGGCACTTATTTATCATCATCAACGATTGGGGACTCGGGCTGAGTATGTCAGATAGTGCCCGGCAAAGTAAGAGTTCAGTCTGTTTCCATATTGAAACCATGTTATAACTGCAGACTGCCGAACGCAGTTCTTTCTCCTTTCTCTTCCTCTTTGTTTCGAAGTAAGAAATTGGCGGAAATGAACCTAAGCACAGGGTACTAAAGTCCTTTCTCTTTGGAACGGTATATTTTCTGACTAACAGTAACATTTTGATCTTAGCAGCTTAAATTTTCAAAATTAATTTTTGTATCTCAAGAAATTTTATGACAAAAAAACTTTAAGAATCACTTAATCACAATTGTAAGAAGAGCCTCGAATATGCAATAACAACAAAATCATATTTGGAAAATTACCCTCATAAGAATAATTCCCTTTTTAGATTATTTCATAGCTTACTTCAGAACTTTGCACTGAACCCAAGATATTTTCATCATTTAGCCAATGGGGGAAAAACTTAATTCGGCAACTAAATGCGTACATCTCACCAAAGCAAACCGCAGAGCAACTGCCAAACTCATTAAAATCTACTCTTGCAACGAATGCACACCCACCGACATATGTATCTATTGCTACTGCAAAAACTCAATTACCTTTTTGCCACTTGTTACCAGCAAGTAATGCTTAACGAGGCAAATTGCCAGAGCTCAGCTATGGCAGTAAATCAACGCTTCGGTAGGTAACACTCAGCAACTTATCTCACCAAATTAATGAGAAATCAAATTTCCATTGCAAAATGAATTTGGCATGCAACAAGTGGTACGCATCAGACATGGGCTGTGTATTTTATATGCACACTGCTGTACACATTCACTCTCATATAGACAATTTATTTATGATATAAGAGTATATAAGGGATTATATCTGATTTTGAATAAATTTAATAAACATTTGTTTATACTCGCATACTCGCATAGCGAAAATAATATGAGAGAAATTTTTATTAAAATAATGACAAAAATTAAAAAATCGTTTAATGATAACTTGGATAACGTGTATTGCAAAGATTAAGAAAAATAAAAAACTCTTAAGGCTATAAAAGTACTTACATGCATGCTTAAGGCATTGTGTGATTATCTAAGTTCGGTCGAAGGTTGACTATATTCGCCTTGCAAATGATTTGCTGCCTTTAGTAGCCTTTTGCGTACTATACATGCATATCCACATATGAACTCTTAACATATTTACATAAGTATACCCGTATGAATAAGTGCACTTATTTCTTGTTATAAAGCGCCTTGAGCGTATTAGTAAATTGTTCAAATAGAAAATTATGCTCACAGAAAGGATATTCTTGCATAAGTGTGTAGTTTCAAACACTTTCTTTAATCGTGATTTACTATTTAAAAAAAAAATCGAATATGTTGCCACAAATTAATCTCTATTCCACAATAATGACGCGACCGTGCGTATACGTAACAAAAAATATTTACTTGACAATTTATTATAAATAAATAAACTCTTTTTTTTTAATATTTAATAGTTCTTATATGACTTGGTTTCTTATAAATGTGTTCATTCGAAATATAAAAACAAATGAAGGCTCAAAAAAAATATACAATTAAAATATTTATCTTAATCATAAAAAATTAAAAAATTTATATTTTTTATACGAGGATGGTTTGATAACATAGTCCCTTTAGCTCTATATTTTTAATCCAGTGTTTTTCCAATTCTTGTGTCACTCCCAAATAATAAACTTTTTCAAAGCCCTCAAAATAGGTTTTTCCTTCTGTGATGATATCTTTATTCGACCCGAATATCTTACTGCCCAGCCATCTATTCCGTCTTGAAAGAAAGAAATTGTCGCAGGGCGCTAAATCTGGATGATATGTTGGATGAGGACCAGTTCGTAGAAGAATTTATGATCATATCCCATGGTGACTAGACACGTGTGCGCCAGTGCATAGCCCTGATGAAACATCACTTTTTTCCCTGTTTCAAATCAATATCGAATCTGTTCAAAAGCTCTGAATAATATTCGCCGGATATCACTTTTTTCCTTTTCAAGGTAATCGATGTGAATGACACCCTGTGTACCCCAAAAATCTGTGATCATGATCTTTTTGTCCGACAAACCTTCTTTGGTGCACGCTCACCCGGAGAAACCCACTGCCGTGTTTGCTCGTTGATCTCTGTTGTGGTGTGGTTGATCCATGTTTTATCTACGGTAATGAAACGGCGAAAAAATTCGGTTCGCTAACCCCGCCTAGAGTCATATAGGTCAAGTCTTAGTCATCGAGATCATCTGATGAGATGCCCAGTTCGGACCAGAGGGAGAGGGGTGTTAGATGGGTGGGATTCAGTGGGCATACAAAGAGGTGGTTACTTTGGTTAGTGTAATGCGGGGAGTTAAGTGTACTACAATATCTAGACCTTAATAGGTAATAAGTGCCTGTTGGGATGATCCCTGTTGTAACATCTCAACAGATTTTGTTTACACAACATAAAATGATGTTCATTAACTGTGTGAGTGGTACGCCGGCGCCATCAGGAGGCTTGATTTAACGGTCCGAAGGGCGGTATTCTGACAAGCTTGTTGGTTTTTAAACTGCGTCTCGTTAGTCCCCGGCATCCAAATATTTGTATTTATCCCAAGTGTTGCCGGCTATCGACTTGAGGATTTTTTTGCGGTTCTGTACTTTAGCGGCAATTGCAGGCTGTCAAATGTGACTCCCAGTAGCTTTGGGTTATTCGCAGTGGGAATTTTAACGACTCCTACGACTCTCACGATAGCCAGTTCTGCGTACCGGATTTTATCAGACCAAGGACTGTCATCATTTCGGCGACTTCACCCCGTTTAAGTCATCAGGTAATTTTAGGTACTCGTCAAACATTCCTTTGAAGTGGTTACACAGGTGCGTTTATGGTCGTTTGTGCACAATAGCAGCACCCTGCGCTCGGATAGCTTTTTTAGGTCAAAATATTCATGTAAAATAGGATATACCTGTTCAGTTGAGATATCTACAGCCTCAGCTGCCTCACGCGCTGTTATTTTCCGATCATCCAATATCATTCCATGGATTTAATCGACGATCTTTGATATGAGGATCTCTTTTGGGTAACCTGAACGTTCCGCTTCACTTGCACTCGTACGACCACAACTTAAGTCAGTAAACCACTTTTGAATCCTTTGCTGTGTTGATCTTGAATCATTATCATTTGAATCATTAAAATTGAGGGTGCAGAGTCCCCATAGTATACATCAAGTCTTTCCTTGGTTTCAGTGGAGGATTTGTACGTAAACAACACGAGATTCACTTTTTACGTTTTTATTAAAAATTTTCGAGGCCGTCTGCTAATAATGGCGGTCAAACACAAACTAAATGACACAGCAGTCTATTAATCGATAGCAGTTAACGGGAGCAGTAAGTATTTACAGTAACTGCGCGGAAAATCAAAAAGTCACTGAGTTATCCATCCGCCCTCATATTTGTGCCGCTTCAGCTAATTCAACTGCTTCGCCTAAATTGACAGTTTGCAGGACCTGTCTTAAGAAAAGTGTGATTGAGTGTATTGGTTAAATAACTTTCATCTCTGTTTACCCATAGCAATGAGATATGCACTTATCAACAGGTGGCTAAAATCGACGAAACCAATCGTGATGTTGAGGTTAGCTAGTTTTGGTTCGATGATCGATTGAAATTGTGTAGAGTTAGAAAATCTAGGGAAAGAAATTTAATAAATTGTTAAATTTTGGCACCAAGAGCTAACAGAATTATGTAAGCTGAATTGATGACAAAATAATTAGAGTAACATGACTTAAAGGAAATAAACGACAGTTTTGAATAACTTTTATGAAATTTTGTAAACTAAACTATTATTTTATTCCCTAATATAATAATCTCTTTTTTAAGGCCAAGCAAATAAAAAAAAAATATAAATAATAGTAATAGTAATAATTGCTAGTAGCATCAGCGAAAGAATTTCAACTTTTTTTAAAAAGGCTTGGTCTTAGTACTAATTGAAACATTGTTTTCGAAAATAGCTACAACGGAATAGTGGTTTGACACTTCACTAGATAAGATCTTATTAGAATTGGTCAAAGACTAAAATGATTGAAGCACGCTTCTAACTCCTGGTCACGCCCCAATCTCTTAAAATTGTGTGCTTTATGAACCTTAAACAAATTTTTTTTGGCAAATTTAAGATTTCTTGTTATCATCCAGGAAATTTAGCGTTTTTGGTTGTTCTTTTAACATGTTTAAATTATTGAAATTTTATTAAAATATACATAATTTTTGCTAAGTTATTTCTAATAATAAATTAAAGAAAAATATAAGTATTTTAAGCCTTTTTTAATTTCGCTGCGTTATCGAAAAAAAATTTTTGTTCGACTGAATATTTTATACTAAAGCATAATTAATTAACAGCCAGCAAAGAGTGAACACAGGTCCTAAGAAAAATCTCAGTTTTAATTACCTACCTTAAAAAGTAGCGGTAGTAGTGAATGGGAATTGTATAGAAAAATTTAGAATGTTTTTTCTACATTGTTGGACCTATCTCGTCGTATGCAGCAGAAATTAATAAAATCAGTTTTCGGAAAGGAATTTAGAGTTAGATGCTCAGGAAAATGTAAAATATATTGTTGATACTTAAACCACAAAAAAAAGAATGGTTTCAAGTGCACAACATTCCTAAAGTGCTAATTCTAAAAAGAAAAGACCAAAAAGTTACAAGACCGTTTTGAGTTATCCTTTCACATTTGCGAATTCTAAGCCAACTACATGCTGTGAATTTTTGAAATATTTGTTGTTGGTTTTTTGGGAATATAATTTTTTGTCACTTTCAAAAAATTCAAAATGCAACAGCAAATTCCTTAAAATAATAATTTTTCTAAAATGTCACCGTTTTCTGTAGTTATCACATTCATGTATGCCACTTTCTTTGTCTAGCAATTATTTCGCAAATACTTTCCCCCCAATTTAATGACACAATATATATTTTAGTTAAGAACAAAAACAAAATACTTGCATTTGACATGTGTCAGGTATGTTGATAGTCGCACAAACTGTCAACAGATAACGAACAACTACAAACAGGCAAGGCAACTATTAAAAGCTTTCAAACAAACAAAAAAAAAAAAAAGGAAGAAGTAAAGTAGTCTGAAAAGTTTTTCTATAATTTAATTGAAAATGTCATTGCAATAAAGATTCATTTTATTTCGTTTAAAGTGTTTTTTCCACTCCGACAATAAAATAAATATTTGTATGTGATTGTAGAAAAAAATCAGTATAATGAGGAATTAATTTATTGTAGAAACGAAATATACTGAAATCGTTCGAATATACGTTCCGCTCTCCACGAAAAGAAATTGCGCACATATATTGCTGCGTAAAAATTCATTTGTGCATGTAAGTGCGTATAAACATGTGTGTAATGTTTTACTATTATGTCAGATTGTGGAAAATTTTTCTTTTGTTTTTCTCCTTCACGCATGTTTTTTTCTCTCTATTATTTAACAACGCCTATAGGCTTTGCGCCTGTTGATATGCAACAGGTTTCTACTTTCATTTATTTGTTAGCCACACAAGAGGCAAGTAAACACAATTCAGCTGTTATTCACACGCTCACACTCTT
Organism: Neoceratitis asiatica; assembly: GCA_030068015.2. Taxonomy (NCBI): domain Eukaryota; kingdom Metazoa; phylum Arthropoda; class Insecta; order Diptera; family Tephritidae; genus Neoceratitis; species Neoceratitis asiatica. Next base: position 33,863,955 of record CM061525.1, on the reverse strand, counting down.
TCACATAATAAGCATGGTAAATAAACTGAAATATACAACAATAAGCACGCTCTACCGTTTGTGGCCTTACAATAATACATATATATAATGTTGTTGAACAAATCTCTAGTTGGTGTTTGTTTGTTACTCGTTTGTCATTGTCTCTTGTTTTCTCCTTCTCACATTTGTGCTACCTAACCTGCACTCTTTGGCATAGATATTATTAGTATTTTGCTTGTCTGCAGAAAACGGAAGTTAAGTGGCGGAAGTAACATGCTGAGATAGTGTGAGAGACAAAAGACCACAGCGACAGCATACATATATTTTTATTCTTAAACTACAAGGAGACTTACATACATATACTTATATGTTAGATGTAGTAAATGGTGTAAACGCCAACTTATGAAATACTGAAACCTGCCACCAACAGTATAACGGCAATGTCAATGCTATAAAGCAACTCAATTCATCAGAAATGTGCGCAAAACGGATGTTTTACTGTAAATAATGAAAAAAAGTATAATAATAAATAATAAATTGTAGCAGAATTTCAGGGTTGAGTAATGTCTCTAGTGTTTAACATGAAGCATAAATATTTTATTATTTAGCCATAATTGTTTCAAATTTTTTCCTGAAGGAATTCTTGTAAGCGCTCTTCATTAAAATTTCATAAAATACCAAGAAGTCCATGAGGTCAGTTATTTTGTGGCTTGAAAATGGAAAATGTAAGGTAGCAAGGAAGGAATATTTATTTTAAAATTAATTAAAATTTAATTCTCAAGGAAATAAATATTATTAGTTACTAAAACTGTTAGATAATGGTTAAGGTTAATTGCTTGTTTCCTTTCTTGGAGAGTTTTTTTTTTTAAATATATTTGTCTTAACTGACTTTATTACAACAACTGCTGTAAAATAGGAGAGTTCTTCTGTACAGCAAAGATTTTTTCCAGGAGAAAAATTTTTGTATTTGTTGTTGTAATATTCAAAAATGTAATATATAGGAGAACCATTTATTTATTTTTATTGTAATTTAGTGTCCAAATGTAAGTAGGAGTGAATAATTAAACAATAAAGGGTAATCCATTTCGAATTCCCTAAAGAAAAACACACAGCAAAATCAAATTCAATGGAGAATGTTTATTATCATTCGAAAGAATATTCTTTGGAATGTATTTCTTGTAGATTATCTCTTTCAAATGTTGGCTGCAGCTACGTCTCAGATGGTCCGAGCATTTCGACTGGTAACTCGCGTGAATCGAAGCGGGATTGTCCGCATAGACTTTAGACTTTACATATCCCCGCAGGAAAAAGTCTAATGGTGTGATATCACACGACCTCGATGTAAAATCGGCCTGCCCAAAACGTGAAATTATTTGCTCACCGAAGTGTTCTCTCAATAAATCGTCAATCCGAGTTGCTGCGAACGGCGCCGAATCGACTCTCAACGGTCTTCGTGTACACTCTCAGCTATGGCCGCTACATTTTCTTCACTGCGTACTGGATGTGGTCTATTCGGTCGAATATTATCTAATAATGAATGCTGGTCCTCAAGATGGGTGATGGTGTTGCAAATACTATGCTCAATAGGCCGATTATGTTGACCATAAGTTGAGCGGAGCGTGCGAAACACATTCTTTACAGAACGTGAATTTTCTTAATAAAGTTGAGAGATTTGTAAACGTTGTTCAGGCGTAAGTCTTTCCACGATGAAATGCCAAACAATACTGAACAAAAATGACATGACAGCTTGACACGTTTCATACGTGATCTGCCAAAAAAAGGATATTGAAAAAAGTATATCTACTTCGATCACCTTTTAATTGTAGCTTTCTAATAGCAAACTAAACATTTTTTCTAACGACGCAGCTTCTTTGATATACAGAGATGGTTTTTTCTCTTCTTTAACGTAGGCCCACCTTATCCGAGTGAAGGCGAGTTAACAACAGCATGCTTTTCGCTTCATTTTTTCGCCGTTTGGCGAAAATTGGAGATATTAAATGAATTCGGGTCATTCACCATTTGCCATTTCTCTTTTTTAAACCTGTTTTTTCAACCCTGTGGGAACAATATCGAATATTTCCTTAGCAGATGCGTTCTCATTCATTCGGACAACATGACCCAGCCGGCGCGGCTGCTTTCTCTTAATTCGCTGAACTATATCAACGCATTCGTATAACTCGTTCAGCTCATTGTTTCCTTCCTCTGCGATATTCGCTGTTGCCAAAGCGCAAAGAAGGATAAGTTTTCCGCAAAATCTTTCTCTCGAAAACTCCAAAAGCTAACCGAGCCGATGAAGAAATTTGGTCTTTGTTCGAAGAGAGAGGACTTTACTTTTCAATTGCCTACTCAGTCCAAAGTAGCATCTTTTGGCAAGAGTGATTCTGCGTTATATTTCAATTTCATTTTTGGCGTTGATGCTGGTTCTTAAACATACGAAATTATTTACGACCACAAAGTTATAACTTTAAATGATGCGGGAAGCCAAGATGCGACTGACTGTTTGGCTGATGACAGGAGACCTATCATCTTGTCGTCGCTCATTTCTGGACCCATTCGCCTTGCTTTTATATCCAGATAAGGAGAAGCAGAACTAAGGATATCGATATCATTAGCATACGCTAGTAGTTGTGGAATGTTCTTACAGAATAATGAGACTTTTCCATTGTGGCGACGCAGCTTTCGGAGTTGTGGGAATACTAAATTCAGAGATTTTCCCTATTCTTTTCTAACGGGGATTTTCAACGATTTGGCACATGGTGAATATCTGGTCAATGGTAGATTTTCCAGGTCTGAAGTCACACTGTTAAGATCCAATCAGTTCGTTGATGGTTGGCTCTAGTCTTTTACACAATACGTTTGATAAGATCTTATATGTGATATTGAAGAGAATTATCTCTCATTAATTGGCGCACAATGTGGCGTCCCTACGACAATAAGTTTTTAGAGAGGATAATATCTAAATACTGAAGACATGTCTTCGAAATATACCATTATCGTCGATTTGGTTGTGGGCCTTTCGACAAGGTGGTAGCCAGGTAGTTTCATGGACCTTTTCGTTCTGTAAACTGACAAGAAAGACAAATATAAATCCGTTGCTGTGAAGTGCTTTAATCCGAGTCTGTTTTTAAAAGTTTTAATGTGCCTAAGCTAAGTTTTCGACATCGGGAGGACAGGTTTCAAGGGGACCAATTTCGATGTTCTGGTGAAAAATCAATGCTATGTGAGAAAAAGATATATGGAGTGGCTTCATCCGAACTCCTTCCCTTTTCTGTAATTGTCTACACACAAACAAGTTTACTTCGCTTTGTACCACAACACACTTGCACAACTCTTAAGGAGATTTCATCGCTCAACCTTTCCAGTAGATTGGCTCTTAAATATTTTAAATTGTTAAAGAGTTGGAGTTGAGAATAGGGGAAAAACAATATCCAAAAGCAACTTGCCACGCAGCATTCAATAAAATCGAAAGGTAAAATAAAAACTTCTATTTAAAAAAAAAAAAATCAACAAATCAACAATTTATTCGAATTGCGAGTGATTGAAAAATCAACCGACCGTACTTAACGAAAATCCTAATAAATACAGAAAATGTTCAAAATGCAAATGTCAACAAGCAGAATAGGTGGCTGAAGAAGCATATCTTCGCAAAAATAAAAAAGTATATAAATCCACGTTAAGTGCAAAGTAAAGGAAAGAAGAGTTAAAAGCTTTGCAAAAATATTGCAATTCGTAAATTGAAAAAATGCAAAAATTGTTGTTGAATGCTTTTAGAATTTTCATTTTCGTTTTCATTCCCATTGCATTGCTAAAATGCTACGCCATTTATTTACATAATTTCCAAAGCGTTCGTTTTAACTCCCTCGTTTTGACTTAACTCTCCAAAAGGTCAAGAAGCTGAAGTCGCAGAGAGAAGAAGCAGAGCAGTGGACTTAGCGATTTGCAGAATAAATGCTCATAAATTATGTCTGTATGTATACACGTATATTCCTTGCTTGCGGCTTAACCAACCAAGGAAAGAGTAGAAGAAGACGAAGAACCACACAAACAAATATTTTGTGTACTTATGCATTGGCCGACAGATATTTCTTAGTAAGGAATATCGGGAAAAAAACGAAAAGCAAAAAGAAAAAAAGAGAGTAAATAAATGAAACGAAATACTGCACAGAGCTGACAGGCAACAGATGGTTGTGGTGTACCAAGGGCAAAATAGAAATACGGAAAACGAAAATGAAGAAAAATTGGTAGAAAAGAGAGAAAAACGAATAAATTTGACAAATGAAATATTGCGCAAAGAAATATATTCGAAAAATGTTTGGGTATGAGTAGTGCTGTAACTCGGCATTCATTGGGGGTAAATATATATGTTACATATGTATCCGTTAATACCTTAACATACAAACCATATATATGTTGAGCTTGTAGTGAAAAGCAGAAATATGCTTAGATGTGGCAAACTTGTTGCTTCCATGCCAGTTTGTCAGCAATTTTTGCACATTAATGTTAAGCTAAAATGAGGCTTTTTACATAGGAAATTCACTTACCTGAACATTTACTCGCACATATGCCTATACATGCATATGTTATGTCCACTGGATCGTTTGAGTACACTTGGGCATTCACTTAGGTGAAATAATGGGCTTATGGTAAAACGATTTGTATGCAGAAAGTTAGGGATATAAATAAGAAGATTTACGAAAAAGTATGGTAAATTACAGAGAAAATATTTCTGCAAATAAATATAAGAGAAGGAAAATCTTCCCTGTAGCTAGGTGGTGCATTCTGTTTGGAACATTAAACATATATATGATTACATCCGCTCTCTGGGCGAGTACTGACGACTAGGGCTTGAAGTCATACAGAATATCTAGTTACTTAATCCAGAACAAAAAGTTGTGCTGCTGGTTTATATATTTCGAAATATGGTTGGCATCCTCCAAAAGACATCTTTGCCATCCAATGGTGGTCGTGTGAAGTGCGGAATATTGTGGTTCCATTTGATGCCTACTACCTCAACTAGTCGGATGGATTGTTTTGTAACCTAAATGGCCGGGTGCATGTTTCATCCATTTCTAGCTTAATGGGTATGTAAACAAGCAAAATTGTCGCATTTGGGACGAAAAGTAACCTGAAGAGTTGCCATTTCATCCAGAAAAAAACAACGGTTTGGTGCAGTTCGTAGGCCGGTTCATCGGTCCATATTTCTTTAAAAATGATGCGAGTGAGAACGTAACCGTCAATGGCGACCATAATCGCGCCAAGCTAACTGACCATTTGATGCCTGAAATTGAAGCTCGTGATCTCAGCGACATTTGGTTTCAACGAAACGGCGCCACTTCCCACAAATTTGAATTTTCTGTGTTTTTCCTTTAAAAAAGTGGGGAATGTCGAAATGGATCATCCTTATCATATTTATTTTTGGCAGTATATTCGAAGTCGCCTTCGAGTTTTATGAAGAGCTAGTATGATTTAACGCCTCTTAGATTATTTTTTGTGAGCATATGGTAAATCTACTGGAAGCCAGTATTGAAAGATGTATTCGTGAGATACCGACCGATATGTTGGAAGGATACGCCAAGCTTGCACCCGGTGTATGAATCATTTGCAGCATCGCTGCGACCAATATTTGCATGAAATAATCCTTAAATATGAATTATTGTTGCGAAACTTCATTATTATTCCATCGTCCTTATATTCCGCACATGCGTCGGAGAGCTACAGTCATTGTGCATCTTTTCAAGTATATGGAAGTATTTTGAGGTGTAGGTAACAATACTTTTTTCACTAAAATATAATATAAAATATAATATATAGAGAACCGCCGCTGAAAGTCATCGTATTTTGGTGAACATTGCTCCAGCTGAGCAAACGTGTCAAAAGTGGTCTGAACTATTTTAAAGTGGTGATTTTGGATTAAAAGGCAAATAGCCTCCTGGCCAGCTAATTTGATGTGTTATGAGCTTCTAAAACTAGGTGAAAAAATGGGGAATATAATAACAACAACTCATCAAATTGAAGAGAGTGATTACCGGAAAATGTCCAGAGTTTGCGACCAGACACGCGGCAATAGTTTTCCACTAAGACAACGCTCGGCCTCATGTTCCAATATTGGATAAAAACTATTTACTCACTCGCTTTACTGCCCAGTGTCGAATGCCCTCACTGGAAGACGGCGTATCTAAAATTGGCATGATTCATTCGTAGCTACCAAGCCGGTGTAGTTGTTTTGGAAAGACACTATATGTCGTTCGGTCTATCTTTTTTTAAATTTATTTAATAGATCTGCTAATTAAAGTTTAAGAATAAGTTTTAAAATCTTAATAACTAGTGAATTGCAGCTTGAGTACATTAGTAGTATTAAGTTACATGAAGATGTTGCTCTGCCTTTTTCGAATGCTCAGCAGGGTATTCGGATAATTTTGCATTTTCGACAGGTATACGTACCTTCTGTGTTTATTATTACTATTTCATGGATTCTCTCGTTGCGCATACACCATGGTGCTCCCGTGATATTTCGTAGCATTTTGATTGTAATCGCTATATTCTATGGATACTAGTTACGCAAGGAGAGCCTCATATTTGTATTCCATAAATCCAAAAGGGTTTTATTATTGTGTTTTTTTATTATTATATAAAATAATTTTGTGATCCAAGCATAGATCTGAATTTCTACCCAATAACCAATTCGAGCTGGCGATTTTAAGTTAAAGTGGTTAATTTTTTAGCAGAAACGTGACTGTTCCAGGCTAATCAGATATCTCGATGGATGCTGCGACATTTAACTTCACTTGTTTGGGGATCCCTACACTTTTTATCTATATTATTGGACATGTTTATGCCTATAAAGTGAAGGCAGTATCACTCAAATTAAGATTTAAAAAATTGATCTTAATTTCATATGTTTTTTTAGGAAACACTTATCCGAAAGTGCATTAGACCCTGCAGCATCTGGAAAAGATTACCATCGTTCATCTACGAGTACGAACGTTTTTGATATAATAAGTCAACGTCTTTTTGTCTGTTTTAAAACTGAACAGGGTTGGTCATTAGTAAATGTTGGCACAGAAGTTGGATAGATGAAACCTTTTCAAAATTCTTCACAATTTTACCAGATTAGAAGAATCGAATCTTAATTTTCTGTATTGTGATGGACATTGTAAGTCTTTAAATATGAAATCACCCCTTTTTTACATATGCTTCATACTCCCGTTTCTTGAGAGCTTTGTGACACACCATTCCAGAACTAGTTTTCAAGGGGGTCCTCAAGTTTGTAGTCTTACAAATTTTATAGATTTGCTTTTCACCTAATTTCGATTATCTTATTTACTGAATATAAGACCCTAAAGGCTGCCGTTAAAAAATGAACTTCAGCCTATAAGAAAGTTCAATTAATAGATCCTTTAATTTATTGGCGATGATAATGCCTTCGCTACTACATTACTGCTAAAAATCATAACTTTGTAATGGCAGAAAACCGTCAACAACAATGTCTGCTTTAAAATCCGCACAATAACTCTTGCCAACAAGTGCTACTTTGGTCTGAGTTAATAATTGAAAAGTAGAGTTCTCTCTCCCACAAACATCGATTAAACTCTACGAATTGTCCATAATTTTTGTCCTTCTATATTGTACAGAAGCGTGGACGATAACAATATCCCCTGAGACAGCTAGAGGAGTATTCGATAGTAAAGTTTTACGAAAGATTTATTATATGCCTTATGTGGCATACCTGCACAGACTTCGAAACCACTTACTATTTCGATTTTCCATAATCCGTTTTTATTTTAAATTCTTATCTTTTCGATTTTTTTCGATTTTTCAGCACATTGTTGTTGAAAAGTTACTCAAAATATATGAAAATTTATGACTTATGAGAATATTTGTGAACTTTTTGTTTAATCTAAATTGCTGTTATGCTTCTTGTTTCTTACATTCAACATGAAGTCGATTATATTGTGAGATTTATGGTAATTACTTGAGCTTTCGTTTGATATTTGAGTTAGAATTTACCTTGAAGCAGAAAACTTTTTCACATTTGCTTAGAAAACATATGAGTAGGTATGTAAGTACATATAGACAAATCAAGTGACTCTGAGTGCTGCTTAGCAAGCAGAAAATAATGATTGTTGAATTGAAAAAGATGAAGATGAAAAAAGAGCCTATGGCAGATTGAAATTGATGGCGAATTGTGAAAAGTTGCAAGACAAATGAAACTTAACATTGCTTTGCTGGTTGCAAATGTGACTTGTCGCTTATTTTATCTTTATGATTGAATGCATACTCGTATCAGTTACAATCAAATGCCCCGGCGGAAATCGACTACTTAAATAAAGATTATTAAAAAATAAAATTTCTGAAAACTCTTTAAATTTTACTTTAAGTTCATGATTGGTAAATAAAATTTTGTTTTTTAAATTTTTTTTTAAATTTCAGTTTCATAAAGAGAAAAATAAAATAAAATAAAAATTTTATTTTCACTAAATGTCATAGTGATAAATGTCATGATGAATTTTTTTTAATAAAATTACTTATTGTAAAAAATCGTTGATTTTTACTAGAGCTTTAGATACCCGCGTATCGAGCATTGCGATCAGCTCGATGCTCGCTCGATACTCGCTCATTGCTCAACTGCTCAGCAGAAAAATAATTTTGATTGCCAAAGTTTCTTTGGCGTTTTTATGATTTTTACATTTTGCATAAATAAATTTAAAATTATTAAAAAAATTTGAGAAAAAAGTCAAAGTGCTTATCAAAATACTCGAAATGCTCATGCTCGGCTCGAAATTTTTTCGAGTAATGAGCAATGAGCAAGTGGGCGAGAGCTCGTTGTTCAAATGCTCGCACTGCTCGTGAATGTTTGAGCAAAATCTGGAGCTTTAACTTTAACTGATTCCTAGTTCTAATAACAGTCATCAAATAATTTTTTGACAGAACAAAATCGCACTATAAAAATAGCGTATTAAAATCCAGGTAAACTAGTTTCTTCGCTGCCTACTGCGTACATTTTGAAACACACATACTTACTTTAATGCCTTTGGTTTAAAAAGCAAATATTACAAACTTCTCAAGGCCAAAATTACAAACATTAATTTACTGCCTAAGGTGTTGTGTATGAGATGGTGGAAAATTCATAATAATATTCAAATATAATCCTTGCTATTTCCTGTAATTTATGTCTGGGATAAAACTTTGCGCAACACTGTTTTTGTTATCATTTATTGTTTCTGCTCGCGCGCAACATTGAATTAATCCTTAAGCATTTACCGTTTAAAAATGTACATTGAAATGCAACCTTCTTGATGTATGTATCGCCAACCTCCATACGAAACTCTGTCTGTTGTTAAGTTTTTTATTTTAGCGCAAGCTAAAAGATTAAAAATTAATAATGTTTAATTTACAAAAACGCTCATAATAAGTCTTAAACTCCCCTATCGCCCACAGCTTCATGCCTAGCGGCATAATGATTTACTCTTACATAATCTGATGGCTGTGGGGGGAATGTGCGTAAAAATTAATTCGGTTGTAATGCATTTCGTTCATTTAGATAGCCTAACTTATCAACCTGTATACATATTTATTGCTGTATATATATGTATGTGCCTTTTTGCAACATAATTCTATTATATGTCTAACATTTCCCATCACCCAATATTTTAACGCACAGCTGGTTATTTGTTTCGCGCCATTTAAAATCAGCAGGTTTAACGGTTTAATGTCTTATGTTTTGGGTGCGTGACTTGGCATCTTTATTATCACGAATTATTATTTTATCATTATAAACAGCTCAACTCAGTGCCAAAGTGTTTTTGTTTATTTAACATTTTCTTCTTTCTTTTTTGTATATTTTATAGAATCCTACCATTTACCATTTTGTGCAAATTTCTACCATTTTGTCAGAATTTTATTCCATTACTAATTCACTTCTTATCTGTCTGAATAATTTAAAAAAAAAATCTATATTTAACTTCGTTTAAAATAGTCCATGTAGATCCCTACGCTGCGTAGTTTATAAAATCTTTGAGGATTTTATTTTTAGATTTCTCAATCACCAAAATATGCAGAAATTAAGTTACAAAAATAAATAATAAATTAACAAGTTTATTATTGCACTAGAAATGAAAAAATATCCAAAATAAGAATCAAAAATAAACGAAAAAATAAGAAAAATAATAAAAAAATATTCAAAAAATAAAATATAAGAAAATATAGGAAAATAAATAAAATAAAATAATATAAAATAAAATAAAATAAAATAAAATAAAATAAAATAAAATAAAATAAAATAAAATAGAATAAAAGAAAGTCAAATAAAACAAAATGAAATAAAATAAAATAAAATATTATAAAATAATATAAAATAAAATAAAATAAAACGAAATAAAATAAAATAAAATAAAATAAAATAATATAAAATAAAATAAAATAAAATAAAACGAAATAAAATAAGATAAAAGAAGATAAGAAAAAATAAAATAAAATAAAATAAAATAAGATAAAATAAAATAGAATAAAAAATAAAATAAAAAAATAAAAAATAAAATAAGAAAAAAATATGATAAAATGAAATAAAAAAAAATAAGATAAAAAAAAAAAATAAAGTAAAATAAAACAAAGTGAAATAAAAAAGTAATAAAACGTTAAAAAAAATAACAAACAAAAAATAGAAATAAGAGAAATATATTTAAATCAAACAAAATAAATAATTCTTAAATAAAATTATATATATCAACTAAAATGAAAATAAAATAAAATAAAATAAAAAAGAAATCTAAAAAAATATTTCTTTAAACCAAATGATGATAAATTAAAAGGAAACATAATAAAATAAAACAAAATAAAGAAATTTATTTTCGGTTCAGTAATTATATGCAAAAAACAACTTTAAACGCTAAAATTCTTCTCAGAAACCACACATAATTTTCAATTTTTTATTCAATGGAAAATAGGTTACGTATACGCACTGGAGTTCTGTGCCATGATAAAGAATTTATAAAATATAGTATACTGCGCTAGTAAAAAGGGTCTATGTTTCCCATAGCTCACCAATGCTCCATTTTTATCTACTTACTTTCATTTTATTTGTATTTCATAGCTGCTGTCATTAACTTATCAACGCTTGTTGTTAAGCTAGTTGAGAGTACATTGTATTGCTTGAATGTACCTTTTTCTTTGATTGTTGTATTTGTTATTCCCTTATTTGTAGCCAATGATTGAAACAAATTGACAGCGATGTCTGCACGCGCACAATTCGATGTGAATTTTTTTTCTGCTCTCCAGCATGGAGCCTTACTATGTATGTATGGATGTGAAGCAAACAGATTTAATTCGAATTTGGAAATTGAATTTGATCTTTTACTAACGTTAGCACAGTTTAAAGTCTTTAATTATTTTCTCGTCTTCTGCCTATTCTTTTTATACTGACCATCTGTATTTAGCATCCCAATTTCACTAGCTATGAAATTTTTTTGTTGCATTGTATATTATATTTAATTTACAATTCATGTAGTTATGCTTCTGAAAAAAATTTAGAAAATAATAAACCTAATTAAAAAACACATTTCGCTCGCATTTTCTGCGTCGCGAACAACAAAACCACAAAGCTTTTACCAGTATTAGTATTCGAAATTCCATTATACGAAACCACAGTATAATTGCCGTTAAAATTGTATTAACAAAAGCTAAATAATGTTTTTTTTTTGCCTGAAATTCAATTCAAATAGCAATGCATTATTATGATATTTTATTATTTGTGGTGAGTAATAGTCTATTTTCAAAAAAATTTATTCAAAAATATTTCATTATAGTGTTGTCATGCTTTATTTGGTTGATATATATTCAACTTAATAACTATGAATGATACAAAATCATTTGCTGCAGTATGCAGTATCATCTAAGTTTTGTGCATTCAAATTCAAAATTTAATTTCAATTTTTATTAAATTATCTGAACTAACCAAAACTTTTAAATCATAAATTTGAATTTTGCCTACGCCACCTTTTCCGTTTGCAAAGTATACTCGCCTTCTCTTGTGCTTGTTCATCTGTATCTTACACAGTAAATGTGACTTCGTGCTGTATACCTTGGCTATTCTCATAATCATGTATTCTCCTGTAATGGTTCTACCTTCATTTTGATATCAAATATTTTGGGCTGAAAGCTATTGCAATCATTTTGCGGTTGACATGACTTTATTATCTCTGATTGGAGACGGTAAAAGGCAGACTTTGGTGAACCGTTTATTTTACAATCAACTTCGGTCCTTTGATCCAACCATTCGCACCTATTGTAGCTGTTAAAAGCTTCCCGGGTAAAAAAAGAAAGAGGGCGAAATGCACGAGTATGAAGAGCTTCAGAAGCTGGCCGAAAAGGGTACTGCTTGAAAAACCTATGAGAAGATGCGGCGACTTACAAAAGGTCTCAAGACCTGAGAAAACTCGTGTAGGGACCATGCAGGTAATCTGGTGGCAGATGTCCAGAGCATACTTAGTGTATGAAGGGAACACTTCTCCAACCTGATCAATGGCAGTGAAAGTGAAAACCGCAGAGGTGGCGAGCGGACATTCCATCACCCGACTATGAAGAAGTTCGAATGGCGATTGCCCGCTTAAAAAATAACAAAGCGGCTGGAGCCGATAGCTTATTGGCAGAGCTATTCAAATACGGCAGCGAAGAACTAACAAGGTGCATGCATCAGCTTTTTTGGTTTTTTTGACAATCTCTTTTCACAAGAATACCTCATAGGAACAACTGAGAAAACACACACGTTCTGGGTCAGGGGAGCATAGACAGTGCAGACCATTCACCGATGCTTTCAATTAATATTAGTATGAGGTTACCTGACTATTGTGGCGTTTTCTAAGCAGAATTATAAACATAACATAACATAACGAAATGCTACTCAAATTTATGATTACAGAACAAGCAATTGTTTCATGCTATAACAGCCAAGCTGCCATAACGTCTTTAAAATGCGACTACAACACGTCAAATAAACCCTTTTTTGTTGGGGTGGCGACTGGTGCAAAAAAGGGAACTGTGTCATTTGGCTCGAAGCAAATGGATGGGTGGTTGCTATTGATCTGTATCTTTATCAGCTGTAAGTACAAAGAAGAGTAATAGTCTGTTGAATACTTTTTCTGTCATTTTCCAGTTTTAATAACTACGCACTACAAGTGCTTTGAGAATAGCTAACATTAATAATTATCATGCACATTGGAAAAGGTGATAGCAGTATCACAATGTACATATAGATCAAGGTCTCGGAAGAACAACCCCATCAATTAGAATCTCAACACAACATAAAAATATTTAATAAAAATTAAAATATTGAAGTATATTTCTCCAATTTTTTCTATAATTCGCTAAAATTAAAATGTAAAGAAGACAGAAAACTGGTTAACGTTAAAATATTGGAAAAATATATATAAAAATATTTAAATAATTTATTTTTAATTTTTCCAGCAAGCTCTGAACCCTGCAAATTACATATATAATTTAATATGAATCAGTTGCAACACCAAAAAATTTATTTAAAATATATTTATTTCATTAATTTCGTTTGCACCTTTCTCCCATCTCAAAGCCAATGTATATAATTAAAACGTGCAGCGAGTTCCTTAACGGCAAAGCGCAACCAACTGTCTCGCAATTTAATCGAGTTTTCTTAATATATTTCGCAAAAGAACCAGCTGCACAGCGTAAACCTTTCGCAAAAGAGTAAAAAGTGGCTGCCAGTGACAGGAATGCCGGCTATTGGATAAAAAAAAAATGAAAAAAAAAAATATAGCGCACCTGAAAATATAATCAAGACAAATTGATGCTGAATGAATGAATGAGGCTTATGGTTGATTAACTACACTGCTTTGCAACGGTTATCTGCCGTATGCCGGTCGGTTTGTAAAATTTATTGCACTCGAAAACTCACTCACTCACTTAGCTTCACTTGTCGACTTGTTTTTTGAGAGTACCGTTTGCTTAAGGTCAAAATACTTTTAGATTAGTTGATTGGCCTTTATTTTGACAGGGAAACCTTGCAATAAACATATTTGTATGTAGAACATGATTTTTTTTTTAATATAGTTATGCTTCAAGTAACGCATTGCCAACTTTAAATAAAGACAATAATAGTAATGATTAAACAGAATTTGTTTCTGTGCTTGTCATTTTCTGTTTGTTATTTTACTACTATTTAAATGTCTATACCAAATGAAAATAATATGCCAAAGTAAAATTTGTTACATTTATTTCTGCTCATTGACAGGTGAGCCAAATCGGCAACTGTTCTGTGTAACTTAATACAATTCCCAAATAAACGTAATTAAATACATTTCAAATAATTTTTGTCATAAAATTCTTATTTTATATTAAAGCTTAAGCCTTGGCATTATATCTGGAACGACACATCATTCAAATGATCGTTTCGTGAATTTTTCGATCCGATTGAGGTGATTTTCGACCACTTTTTGGCACATATTGGGCGATATCTCAGCCATATCTTGACGAATGTTGGTTTTCAAGTGCTCAAGAGTTAAAAGGTTGTCCTCATAATCGGGTAGCGCCACAAAAAAAGTCCAACTGTATCAAATCGCACGATTTTGGTGGAAAATTGACATCGTCAAGACGATAGATTGCGCAGCCGGAAATTTTTTATCGTAATAAAGCCATAATCGCTCGTGTTATGTGCAGCATGGCATTATCTTGTTGGAATCACATATTTTCAAAGTCGTGTCCTTCAATTGAAGGTGAAAAAAGTTGATACTCATACGACCATAACGCTCCGAACTGACACCTCCGGATTAAAGTGTGTACCAAACAGTAATTTTTTTTTTGCGTAATGCCCTCTCTTCAATTATTTGAGGATTCTGAGGATTCAAATACGAAATTTTTTCATATTACGTATCACGTATCCACACAGTGAGCAATGTGTCTCGTCGCTAGAAATTTTTTTTTGGAATAATCTCGGTCCACTGCTTGTTGTTCAAGTACTTAATCGACATAACTATGGCGTTGTGAATGGTAAGCTGGCTTCAGTTGTTGCGTGAGCTGACTTTGAACTTCACACATCACATTGGTGTGATAGTCCACAAAGCCAAAGGCATCTTGGCTTTTGTGTAACGGTGGTTAAAAGAGCTTAATGATCCTTATGTTACTAAAGCTTTGTATATAACATTAGTAAGACCTATTCTTGAATACGGTGATTTGGAACCGGAAGTTTCAAATCTACTCTGACAGGATAGAGTCTATTCAAAAACAATTCCTCCTATTTGCCTTAAGAAATTTGCTTTGGGACTCTCAGTACTAGTCGTCTGATACTCTTATACTAGTTGTCTGATACTCCCTACTCTCGCCAGTTGTCGGGAAATGCTTGGTGTAATTTTCATGGTTAAAATAATAAAAGTCTCCATTTCCAGCCCCCTTATTTTCTCTGAAATAAAATTTAAATTTCTGTTTAGAATGTCCAAACATTTTTGCCCCTTGTTCCTGAAACTTGTAAAACGAATTTTGAATTTCACGTGCCTTTGCATTGTTTGTGTCTTGATTGCAACTCTCATTCATGTAAATTTGACATGTATGACTAGGTTTTTCATATTAAGAAAACTCTCAACTAATCGATACATTACATTTTATATTTGAAATAATTCTTAAAAATCAGCTGATGAATTTTGCTCTGTAGCTGAACTCCTTTAGTTCTCGACACTAAACAAACCTCTCCTCATCGTGACTCGGCATTGATGAAAAATAAAACAAGGTTCGTACGTCCCCTCGTGCGGATGGGCGGGAGGTTGGTAATAATAACACTGTGCAACAAGATTCTACGTAATTGATGAAACCAATTGGAGATGAAGCTTTATTCCTCCCATATCAAAACCTCGTACTGGGTTTTTGGCCTATAGGTCTGGTTTCATTTTTATTTTTATAATTGTATGACAGTGCCACCTATCGTAAGAGTAAAAGTTGATTAAAATGACTCGATCAAATGAAGCAATTTTAGCTGGGTTTTATATGGATGCAGAAGTAAGTCCAAGTGCAAAATACGCCGTAATGTGCTATAAGAAAGTCCCAGCTGTTGACAACGTCGAGAAATAGACACATTCGGGTCTTTGGCTACACTTTCATTTGCAGCAGCGATATTTTTGGTGGAACGAGCAAAACGATGATGCACATGATGAGGCCTTACAATATATGTAACCGATCCAGTCTATACAAATTTATTTCAAAAATTGTTCTCCATAATCTCCTCTCAAAGCACGAAACGTGGCCACTTTTGATAGTTTTTCATGCAAAAATAGTTTTAATATATGTAGTTTTTTTTTTACCAATCACAATTTCTGCGAGTTTCGTGTCAGCTCTCTTGCAATACCACAGCAAAATAAATTCTGAAGATTTTGGTAGCAGATTGTCCAGTTATTAATTTGGAAAAATTTTAATAAATCGAAAACATATTAGAGCTATACGACTCGAAACGCGATTGTTTTGGAGCTGAGTGTCAGTTTACACAGCCATACAAATTTTGCAGCAATACCAAATTCAGACATAACCTTTTTTCCATGCGAAGACCGTTTTAAAGTGAAAAGGTGATGTGCACGGTGTTTCCAAGATAAAGCATATGATGAAAATCTGCATTTACCAAATTTGACGACACACTGATGGTGTACTTTAAACATCTTATAAGCAAAATTCATTCTATGCAATTCCCCTACTTATGAATAATACCGAGCACACTCAAGTTCCAATCGTCGCTAATGCCTACTTTCATTCAAATTATTTAAAGAATCTGATGGATTTGCCTGCCAGTTCTTCGTCGATATTTATTTTCAACGTAGTTTCGGGTTAACCACCTCCGGTTGTAGCATTTACACTGCTATTTAAAAGTCTGGATATGGGCTTTCCTCTATAAACTCAGTATATTCTGGAAATCGTTAATCAGTTACCGCTTTTGCTTTTACACGCTTCCGGTCCTAAAGCTTTAAGTGCATTTGATTTTCGTTTTCTATCTATATTCCGATTGCAAGATTCTTAGATATAAGACGTATGTTCAAAGGAAGTTGTGAATTTTGATTTTTCGCGGGCTGTGTACATTCGATTATTGATATTTTGTTTTTATTATTATATGTTTTTAATGTGCTTGCATTAGAAGCCAATTTCGATTAGTAAGTAGTTTGTTCTTGAGAGCAGAAGAGGTTAATCACGTTTTTGTGTGATCTTCGATATTTGATTTTTGAAAGAAATGGATCAAAGATTAAGTATTAAATTTTGCGTTAAAAACGGAATGAAGTGCTCCAAGGCACTTGAAATGTTGATTGTTGCATTTGGTGAGTTCACTTTGTCTCAAAAAAGTGTTTATAAGTGGTACAAGCGCTTTACAGAAGGACGATGATGCGACCACATCAACAAGCAAAGAAAACATCGAAACAGTGAAAAAAATTCTTCTTGAAAATCGTCGAATCACTCTTAAGGAAGTTGTAGAGGATTTTGGAATATCAATCGGCTCATGCCATTCAATTTTCTCGAATGTTCTGGGCATGAAATGTGTAGCAGCAACGCCAAAGCCAAATCGTCCCAATAGAACTGCCAGATGAGAAAATACCGAAAAAGGCACGCCAAGCTCAATCAAATGTGAAGGTTTTCTTTGAGTACAATGGTGTGGTGCATCGCGAGTTCCTACCAAAAGTCGTACAGTTAATAAGGAATACTACAAGGAAGTTATGCAACGTTTACGTAAAGAAATACGACTCAAACGGAATTGTGGAAAAACAAATCGTGGATTCTGCATTACGATAATGCACCAGCTCACACATCAATGCTTATTCGTTTTTTTTTTGATTACAAACAAAACCGTAATCATGCCTCAACCACCGTATTCACCAGATTTGGCTCCTTGAGACTTTTTCCTATTCCAAAAACTAAAGGAACCAATGAAAGGAAAGCATTTTGCCATAATTGATGAGATAAAGTCAGAATCGATGAAAGAGCTGATGGCTATACCGAAAAGCGCATTTCAGAAGTAAATTCACATTTTCCTTTGAACACACCTCGTGCAGTGTCTGTGCTCTTTGTATCTGGAGATACAAGCAACCATATTTTGGGTCGACGTGAATTTGATCAGACTCAACCCATTTCAAGATTTCGACAGCATGGAGCGGATAGAACTAAACGGTGCGTCCAGGTGTCCACATCTTTGGTTAAAACGTCCTTTTCTCCTTTCGTGGCATGGGCGCAAATTAGCGGTGCGTTGTGTGAACTTCGCTGTGATCCGAAAGAAGTTTGAGGGGAAACGAAGAATTCTACCAGCACAAATATTTTCATAAGGATCTTTCTTCTTCATCTATCTTTGCCCCATCCATCGCACGGATGATAGTAATGATAGCCTTAATTTTCAAAAGGAAATTAATCAGCCAATTTCAGCTCCATCATACACGAAATGCCTGAACACCAGTATGGATGTAAGAACGCCAGTAGTGATAAAAGAAATATTATTATTTTTTAAATATATTTATTTTAATATATGTTCACTCAAACGATTGTAGAATTTATGAAAACACGTCATACTCAAAGCAAGACTTGTCAGTCACAGAAATTTGTTTGCATCTGTTACGTCTTTTCATATAACGAAGTTATTGTGTTTATAACTCTTCGAAATTTCAACAGCGTCAAGTAGGAGTAGCAATATGTTTGCACGAAATCATATGCGAGTATGTCGAAATATTTAGAAACACGTGCGAATCCATCAAAAAGTGCGTGTTTTAAGAAGATTAAGTAGCTAAAAATATTCATCTTTTCAAAAATAAAAAATTCTAAAACCAGCCATGTTTACTTTTTTCATCTTATATGAACTCCTCTGCTGTCTCTTTGCATAATCTTTAGTACTTAAGTACACATATATGTATGTGTATGTGTTTTTCGGCATTTATTTTAATTTTTTTTTGCGTTGCTTCATTTTGTTCAGCGATCAAGAAAGTTTTCATGTATATTTTTATTGCTA
This sequence comes from Neoceratitis asiatica, assembly GCA_030068015.2. Lineage (NCBI taxonomy): Eukaryota > Metazoa > Arthropoda > Insecta > Diptera > Tephritidae > Neoceratitis > Neoceratitis asiatica. The sequence continues at coordinate 33,844,997 of CM061525.1, read as the reverse complement.
TCATCGAAAGTAGCTCTCAAAGTTGAGCCGCATTTTTCCACATTTTAAGTTTTCAACACGACGTTGTAATCGCGTTAACCTGCCACATCTGGTGCTGTTGATGTGCAAGTAGTTAGCGGTGAAGAGAGAATTGAAGTTTCGCGTATTGTTTTTTCATTTACTGGCATTTTGCGGATTTTTTTTCAAGCAATTTTTTTGTTCTCACAAACATCAGATTTATTCGTATTTTTGCTTCGTTTTTTTTTCTTTTTCTAAAATTTAACTGTTGCATCAATTTTAACTTCCGTTGAATAGTGTGCTCTCGAGCGTGGCACGTGTCTACGCTCACTTTTTAATTCAATCGAAAAAGTTTTCCTTTGCTCTTTACACTGTTCGTATTGCGGAAAGGTTATTGTAAGCTCTCCTTACTTTCTATATTTGCTTTTATGTTTGAGGGAATTCTTGTTTATTTTTTTCTTTTAATATTTTTCAATACTTTCAAACTGTTGTTGAGTTTGCTCGTCTCAAGCTCTAGTTATTTAAGTGGTACTCTTATTGTTGCTGCTTAAGTGCTCAAGCGTGTTGGACAATTTCTCTTGTTATTATGAAAAAATTCCAAAAAAAGTTTAAATACTGCTTTGTAATTGCTTGAAAGATGTGAAAAAGAGTGTGAGAAGAATTTATTTCTTATAACGGTGTTTTGTTGCCTTTGGGAAGCATAAAAATAAATTTGAAGGAGACTGTATTCGATTTAAACATCTAGTGCTTTTCAAAGATTATCATTTTATTCTCTAATATGTCGGTTAATATTTAATTGCATGATCTGCTGTTCAAATTAATGCGTAGACTTTATTAAAGTCTTCAAGACTTTAAAATCCTTTGGAATGTTATAGGAATTGTTATTTTATTTTATTTTATTTTATTAGGCTATAATTTGAATTATTTGAATTTTTTAATTTTATTTTATTTAGTTGAAACGGATTTAATTTTTTACTTTTTTTGGTTTGTTTTATTTATTTTAATTTTTTTATGCGTTTTATTTTATTTTATTCTATTTAAGTTTATTAATTCAATTTAATTTCTTTATTTTTTATTTAAGTTCGTTCTAATTTATTTTATTAATTTAATTATAAAGGGGTTTCCAACAGGGATGATATGATTTCTAAGTGACGTATTGGCCATTTATAATATGTCACGATCTTTTTTTCTCTCATTGAATCCAGTAACGTTTACAATTTCATCCACGGGCCACCATAAACGTCGTAAATTTGTTGATTTTGCCTTGGAACAATTTTTTAAAGAAAATCATCTTCTCCGATGCGGCTCACTTTCATCTGCGGTAAATAAACAAAACTGTCGATTCTGGTGGGCAGAAAATCCACAATTTATTCACGAACAACCAACCATTACATTCATTGACAGTTTGGTGTGGTTTTTGGTCTGGTGAAATCATCGGCCCGTACTTCTTTCGAAATGAAGCTGATAGCACCGTTACTGTCAATGGAAAGCGGTATAAATCGATGATAACCAGCTTTTTATGTCCACAATTGGAAAAAGTTGATCTTAGCAACATCTGGTTCCAACAAGACAGGGATATGTGTCACACAGCATGTGCAACAACCGAATTACTGCGAGAAAAGTTTGGAGATTCGCTTAATTTAAGAAATTGTGACATTGAATGGCCTCCAAGAAGTTGTGATTTAACACCATTAGACTACTTTTTCTGAGGTTATTTGAAGTCCTTGATCTTTTAGAAATAAATCAGACTCTCTTCAAGCTTTAAAAGTCAATTTTCATGACATATGACTCGATTTAGTGCTTGGGTTCATCAAATTCATTCCTGCAAAAGAAGTCGCGGAGGCCATTTGATTGATGTTATATTCAGAACTTAATTGTATCGTTTGTATTTCACATCAAATAAAAAACATTTGATTTTTCTTAACAATTAGTGTGTTTTTTTTTTTAAAGAAATCATATGACTCTTATTGGAAAACACTATAGCTATCGGTGATTCTTTGCATCATAATATTCTGATGAATTCTTTTTGCTTGCATAGTACCTGGATATTTGTCGGTATCATCAGTGTACAACGCCTGTATAATTTTACTGCCTGTTAGTGGAAAACCACTAGTGGATACCACTTTGCCGCTTTCCGCATTGAGTCTCTTACACTTGTCTAGGCCAAAGGACATATATATGTGCCTGGAAAATTTTTCTGTAATTTGCAGTAGCTTGTTTATATTGCGCTCAGATCCAGCGTTTTTTTTTTTAATTTTAAACCCAGCTTTAGCAGAATTAATTATGGAGGAGAGCGGATTATTTGCAAGGCAAAACCACAGAGGGCGTAGCCTGTTCCCTTGTAAACTACCTCTTCTAATAGGTATTACAGTTGACTTTGATAGAACCTTGTTTCCTTTTATATTAATTATTATCTCCCAACAACTAATTAAATATTTAGTAATATTTATAATATTGAAGTATATTTTATATATCTGTAACACTTTAAGAGCAATGGATGAGGTACACTATCATAAGCTTTTTGCTAATAAATATATGCTGTATATATATTATTTTGTTTGTGGTATACCTGGTCCATTATGATGGCGTCAATTATAAGTTCCTCCTTAAATTCCTGTGAATATTTTACGCAGCCTTTTTGCTCCATATCCAAATTTTTTCAGCCACCAAGTGGTGATAAAATTTATTTGCTAAGCAGGCAGCTAATAATTTATACAAAGTACATAAACATGTAATTGGCCGGTAATTCACCGAGTTTTTAGTGTCATTTTTATCTTTGGCCAAAAAGGTATTATTGTCCTTTAATTAAAAACTTTGGTATTTTTATGGTATCCGCGAGAAAAGATGTATAAAAATGGGCAATGAACATATGAATACAGAAAAATTTGTAATCTAGAAATTATGGGTATTGTTGAGTCTTGTTGCCTTCCAGTTGTCCATTTGTTTGATGACATTGCTTATCGTGATATTGCCCATTTATCTTGATATTGTCCATTTCTTTAATTAGCTTACAATTTTCATATTTATTCCTCATCCACATTGCGCTCACATTTTGGATTTTATCCTGTGCCCATATTGCTGACTAGAACTTTTTAAAGTTACTGATCTCATGCACTTCATTTGCGACTGCTGTATCGTCGCCTTGAATGCGTTTATAGAAACATTTCTCATTTTGCTGAAAAGTTGAGTTTGCTTCTTTGCGCTTTTCTGACAATGTATATCTGCGTAGACGATTTGCTTCCAACGCACGTTTTTGACGCAGGGTATCACGCAAGGGAACAGCTGCACTGTCCAACTGATCATGTTTTGAATGAATTTTGTGGGTTTACATGATTTTTTTTTCATACGATTTCAATATTTTTGGACTTGCATTTCCTGTTATATATTGAGTCTCACGACCAAGTTGAGCTCGTAGATCTTCAACTTTCCGTACAAGACGTTGTTTCTAGGCTGGTGCGGGTTTCGTTCAGCAGAGTTAAACTTATCCTTTGGTCTAATTTTTCCACCAAATGAGTGCACAATTGCTACAGCTGCAGCGTAAATCATTGTTTGTAACTAATTAAACTAATTAAATTCTCTTTATCTTTTTGATATATTGGCAGAATTCTACTGTTCACACAATCTACTGCCATTGCTAATTTTCTAGTAAATCTTCCTTTTAGAATAGTTGTTCATATGAGAGGGTCAGTTCCCGCATTTTCTGTTATTGCTGCTAGAAATTCAAATTTTAACTCTAAGTACAGTTCATCGTTGTTACTCTGGTCAAATTGCATTGTCGGATTATCCATTACTTGACTTGTATATTCATTGGTTATGAAAGGTGCTGAAATATCACTAATATTGCTGTTGCAGTTATCATTTGCTGGTCGAGTTTCATCTATGACCTTTAATTCCCTAGCGACTTCCTTATTTTATTTTATATTATTTTACTTTATATAATTTTTATTTATTTATTTAGTATATATTATTTATTTTAATTTATTTTAATTTTTATTTTTTTATATATTTAATTTTACTTATTTTCTTAAATTAATTTTTTAAATTTATATTTATTTTGTAATTTTTTTAATTTTATTTTAATTTTATTTGCTATATTTTATTTTTAATTTTTTTTTAAGTTTAATTTTACTTTTTCTTAAACTAATTTTTAAAATTAATTTTTATATTTTAATTTATTTTTTATTTATTTATTCTATTTTGTTTTCAGTATTTATTTCTTATTTGCCATCCACTGATACATACACATACGCATAATATATTACAGATTTAAAGAGAAATATTTTTTTTATGGGGACCAAGTTATTGATATGTGAATTTGTAATTTTTGTAATTAAATAAAATGAAATGGAATGCAATTTTTCGTCTTGGCCTCCTATACAGTCATGGTCGTGTACATATTTTACCGCAGGATATGGAATAAAATTGAAGTTCACTCAAGTGTTACATACTCTCATGTAGTAATGTAGGCAGTTGTAAAGCTCTTTAATACGAATACATTGTCATGAAATGTGGATGCGTGGGCATCCCTATATACAATGACCCATGCATTTGCGTTGCATTTACTCCAAAGTAATCTCGATTAATTCGCTGTTGATGTTGCCAATGTTACTTTAAGCGGATGAAAATTGAAAATCGTAGCCCAAAAGGCTTAGCCACTTACTACGCTATAGCGTAACCTGATGTGCTTGGATCTACAGTGGCATATGTTTGCTATGATAAATGAAAAAAAATTGAACTAAATTTAAAAAAAAGTGTATAAAAAAATAAAATGAAATAAAATAAACTTAATAAACTCAATTTTTTTCCTCTTCATTTTTTTACAGTTTGTGGTTTTTGTAAATGAACAAGAAAATTTTCCAGTTGTAAAAGCTACAATTTTCCTATTACGAGTTTTGAAATTAATTTTAAGATAATAATCAACTGTAGATCCAAACCAAAACTTTGTTAAATATTTGAAATATTGAGCTTACACTACTAATTACATTTTATTCCTACATACACACATATTTATATTATCACTTACAGGGTGGAAGCTATACCACTTTGCTTTCTCATTTCGCCAACGTAGGTGTGATCCAAACCTTTGACCTTTACCTGTCGCTGCCATGCATTTCGTACTTCCCAGTGTGCTGTTGTTATCGTTTCGATGTTTTTGCAACGAGTAAATATCGGCCCACCGTTTGACTGTTGTGGTAATGCAATAAACTTGATGCATTCAGCCGAAATGTCCTGCCAACGGATTATAAGGCTATAGTGATTGTCGTTGAGTGTAAAACACCTACACATATGGGTGTATATACATTCGTAATAAAGTTGTAGTCCGGAGGCTAAGCAAAGGTAGTTTATTGCTTACAATGTACGACGCTGTTGCAATGAAGAGTAAAGAGCATATATGTTCGACATTATTTAACATATATATATTAACGTAAACATGGATTTAATGTATATTCATATACGCATCTAGTGAGATGTACAAGTATAATAGCAAATATTAAATACACATGTTGCATGATCCAAGGCAAAGTTAGTATTTTTTTATTTCCATAAACATGACACTAAATTCCTTGATGCACTTTTGAATGTTGGCAGATAAGAGCATAAATTTGCTTAAACTCCGCTAATGTTAATATTAACATCAACAGCGGATAAAACACAACATTTATTTTGTGATTATTGCTTTCTTACAATTTTTTTTAAATTTATTTAATTTTATTTATTCCTTCCATACCTTTCCTCTGCATGAAATGATATATCAACAACTTTGATCCGAACTATGTAAGTATAAGAAGGAGGAGAGACAGACCAACCGAAATTTATACCGATCGTATGACAAGCTGAGTTGGATTAGTCATGTCTGCCTGTATAAATTTGACAGCTGTCGGATTATAACTTTGTGAGTTTCCGGACACTGGCCAACGAAAATCAACCGTCAAGGATTGGTATGTTAAGGTAAGATTTGGTTAAATAAGCACCGAAGGCAGTGAATGCAGTGGACGACCAAAAGAGGTTGTTACCGACGAAAAAAAATCCACGAAATGATTTGAATGACTATAAACAGAAATTAAATAAAATAGCTATCGACTGAACGTGTACTTCAGTTGAGGAATATTTGGGTATGAGAAAGCTCTGTAAAAAATGGGTGCCGCGCGAGCTCACTTTTGACCAAAAACAACCACGAGTTTATGATTTGGAGCAGTGCTTATAGATGTTCAAGCATAATAAACTCGAGTGCTTGCGTCGATATGTGACAATGGATGAAACTTGGCTCCATCATTTCACTCCGAAGTCCCATCGGCAGTCATCCGAGTGGACTGCACACGATGAACCCTCTCCAAAGCGTGGGAAATCGCAACAGTCGGCAGGCAAGGTCATGCTGTTCCACCAAGACAATGTACCATGTCAGAAATCAGTGAAATCGGTTAACTAGCTTTCGCATCCACCATATTCTCTACAGTTTCCTGTTCTCAGATCTCAAAAGAATGCTGAAGAATTTCGTCGAATGAAGAGGTGTTCGCCGAAAGTGAGGCCTACTTTGAAGAAAACGACAAATCGTACTACAAAAATGATATGGTTGGATTTATTTCAAGTGTGAGAACTTCATGCTTTTTTTCAGTGCTAATCAATGTGTCGATAATATTGCGACTCTTTGAGGCACATAGCGATGGATATTAATAGAAACAACTCCATTCAAACGACCTCCTTTAATTGTAGACCTGAAGTAAGATTTTAGACGTTACCTTTCATTTGCTGGCATTGTAGCGGTCAAAACTGCCAAGATTCGTTCAATTGGTCGCAACTTGGGAAGGAGTTTCGGAATTTTTGGAAAATAATTAACTATATTTATTTTATTATATTTCTATTTTATTTTTTTATTTAATGTGAGCTAATAATATTTTATGTTTTTCATGTTACTTAATTTTTTTTCGTTTTTTGCTCTTATTTTATTTTTATTTCATTTTTATTTACTTTTTTATATTAATTTATTTCTTTTATTTTTTGTTTCCCGTCATGATGTCTTAATTAAATTTTAATTTTAATTTTTTATTTATTTAAATATATTCTTATTCAGTTTAATTTGTTTGAGTGTTTTTTTACTTTGTTATAATTAATTTTTTTTTAAAGTTAACAGATCCTTACATGTTCCCTCTTCTGCGTCCTTATGAAAACACTTTTGTTTGCGCACTGCATCTGTTCAATCAGCTAAGCAACCGCAAACCACAAACTACATGTTGATATGCTACGAAATCTGTAATCTGCCCACGCATTTTGTGTTGCAAGCAGATTATTCTGAGTCTACACACAGCTACAGCGAACTTCATGAAGGAAATACTTGTTTTAACGAAAAGGTAGAAGACACAAAATAAGTACATACAAACATTAGTAGGTAAACAAAACTGAGATAACCGGAAATGAAAGAGTCACGAAAAAATGTAAAAAAAAAAGAAAAAGGAAAAAGAGGAAAATCACTCAAAATATAGATCAATTTTTCGTTAACTACAACACATATACACACAATGTCGTGTGCTTTAAATTACAGAGTTCCAGCATTTCCGTTTCCTGTTGCGTTGTTGATGCTACCGCGGAAGACCAAGTTAAAGTAAAGTAAAACTCAAATACTCACTGCCTCCTGTGGCCAACTTGTACTAATTTGCACCTTTTTTCTGTTTACTTACAGTTGGTATTAACATGGAGTTAGTTTTATGCTAGATAGCGGTAGAAAAGGCAAATTATGCTTTTTTAATTTTTCATTTAATTTAATTTCTTTTAACTTGCATCTTGCTTTCTTTTTACTACATTCGCAACAAATGTTTTATGCAAATTTCGTTACCTTCTACAAGTTTCGAAACTTGCACATTCTGTGCCTTGCTCTACATACAAAATTTTTAAGTTCGAAAGCAAGGCGGTAATTGTGATTTTTACGACTTTTTGGTTATTCTTCATATTTATTTCATTTGTTCTTTATTTGAAAATTTTTTCTTTTATAATCTCTATTTTTCTCCACTTGTGCCGAAATTTTCAGGGTCGATTGCATTTTTGACCTTATGAACGCCTTTGGACAATATTTATTTATGTAAATACTTTTAATATTCTATGCGCGTTAATGGAGTTTCTTGTTTGTTTTCAAATAATGGCAGGGTTGCTACAAAAATTTACAACTTTTCGAAAGAGTTAAAAGTCTGTAGGTAGTATTCGATAAGAAAACAAAATGATACAAAATATAAATACATATAAATAAATTTAAACACATAAGGGTGGACATAACAGAAAATAATAACCTTAGAAAATTTGCAAATTCCATAACAATTTGTTTTTTGTAAATGTCAAAATTAATGACCATTATTATTACTCTTTTTACAAATTGGAAATTATGTTTGGCTCGAGCTTGACGCAACGAAGTTAAGCTTGAAAGTTAGTTTTATCGCGATTAAATAAACTTTTTATTGATGAGTAAATATATGAATGAGTGAAATGTAAAGCTCAGATTGGTTGGAAACTGTATTTATTCTTTGAAATTTTATTTTTATGAAAACTTTGTTATTTTTTTGTTTTATTTTTATTTTTAAACTTCCTAACTTCCTAATTCTTAAGAAATTTAAATTTTTTCAAACACTTTTCATCAATAAGAAATGTTATTTGAACTTAAGTTTGTAGTATATAAATACGTTCTTTTGCTTGAATTGGGTGGATTAAATGACTATATACATACATTGTATTCTTCATGTATGTGATTTCGAGTCATAATTACTTACTTCATTGACTTGTTTGTCACAATGGACCCTAATCTAGATTTTAGAAATTATATAAATTCCTATGCTAATAGGGATAGCAAAGATATCTGCTATACCGCTATACCTAAACTTTTTGAAGCCATAATTACTGCCCAATTAACTTTTTCCATATTTCCTTTAATTTCCAGTTCCCAGCATGGATTTTGTAAAGGCGAATCTACTATTACTAATTTGCTGGAATTTGTTATTCATGTTTTAGAGAAAACAAGAATACTGATGTTATATATACTGACTTCAGTAAAGCATCCAACAGAGTAAATCATACAACAATTATTAAAAAACTAGATCTTCTTGGATTTCAACCAAGCCTTCTCCAATGGATATCTTCCTATCTCTGCAACAGGACTAAAAGAGTATTATTTAATAATACCTTTTCTGACATAATTGATGTAATATCTGATGTTTCGCAAGGTAGCCACCTGGTGCCGATTCTGTTCTTGTTATTTATTAACGATTTGTCTTCAGTTATAAAATATACAAATTTTTTTATTAGATGCCGATGATGTAAAGCTTTTCCAATCTTATACCTCAATTAATGAAAGATGTTTATTACAAACCGATTTGAACAATTTAGTAACTTGGTGTAATAACAATACCTTGATAAATGTAAAACCTTGATAAATGTAAAACCATGTTATTTACACGAAAATATGTTCAACCACCATCTTACACAATAAACAACTATAGTCTAGAGCAAGTATGCAATTTTGTTGATTTGGGTGTAACAATGGATACCAAACTCAACTTCAATCTTCATACTAATACAACTGTGTTGAAAGTTAAAGGTGTCCTTGCCTTTGTAAAGCGGTGATCTAAAGAATTTAGAGACCCTCATATTACGAAAATACTTTTTACGTCATTAGTAAGACCAATATTGGAGTACGGTTCGGTTGTGTGGAACCCTAATTATAAAATCCATTCTGATAAAATTGAGTCCGTGCAAAAACAGTTTCTGTTGTTTGCTTTGCGTCATTTGCACTGGGATTCCCGCCAAAATCTTCCTCCGTATACTAGTCGCTTAAAACTTATAAATTTACCCACACTTTCTAGCCGTAGAGAAATGTTAGGAATAAGTTTTTTAGTCAAGCTTCTAAATGGACTGATTTGCAGTTCATTTCTCTTAGGTGAAGTAAATTTTAATGTCCCCATCCGATTATCACGACAATTTAGACCAATATTCTTAAAATTGTGTAAAACAAACTTTGAACTATATGAACCGTTTCGCCGTTTATGTCAGGATTTCAATAGCTATTCCAGCATATTCGATATGACAGACTCACTTTTCGTAACAAAAAATGCTATACTAACTTCTCTTAACAAATAACCCATTAATTTTCTATTGTTATATAAATAATCTTATATTTCAGCTGATGAATTTGTTTTCTGTAGCTGAGCAGTTTTAAATCTCGACGCTTAACAAACTCTTGCTTTATTGACTCGGCTTATTCCGTACGTTATGCGGATGCTGCCCCTCGTGTCGGTTGGGCGGGAGGAGGGTAACCGTTGGGCTTAAAAAAAAAAAGAATAAGGTTAAATCTTTCTTAAAACGGTGTGCTAAGGAGTTTATTTACCCTTGTATTAACAAATTATTGTACATTTCACTCGTTAGGTTCATTTTGGATGATGGTTCCGTTGTATGGAATCCAAACTATCAAAGGCATAGTGATAAATTGGAGCTTGTAGAAAAACAATTCTTAATATTGTGAGTAGGGAATTTACAATGGGTTGCTAATCAAAATCACCGATAAAGGCTTATTAATCTGCCTTCACTCCAGAGTCGGCGAAAAATGCTTGAATTGGAGATTAACTTTAGTATCCCTTTAAGATCATCTACATACTTTTGGCACCTTTCCTTGTGTTTATGCAAAACAAACTTTGAAATGTACGACCCATTTAGATGTTTATGTAACAATATTAATTCTCATTCCGCCAGCTTTGATACATCTGATTCACTTTTTTGGATAAATAAATTTACTGAGAGTTTTAAACTTACAAATAATATCTTTATTTTTCACGTTTCGTAATCGCAAATTACCTTATAGCAGCTGTTGAGCAAATCTATACCTGCTCAGTTTAAGAGGTGAGTGTACCTGGTTTTCGGTCTGTTGGATTTTACGTTTATCCATCAGGCGCGCCACTCTCGGTTGGGCGGGAGATTGGGCAACGCCGGGCTCGTCGAAAAAAAAAATTATGAAGTATAAATAAACGATATAACTAAATTAATAATTAATATTATGTCTAAAATATTACTTCTACATATGTCTTTTTCTTGATTTAAGTACCGCTTAAACGGTTATAGTTACATCAACAGACTAGTCGTTTACACAGTACGTTCGAAAACACGTATATTCGATATTGATATTTTCTAAACTTTGGGTACATTTGGTGTATCACGCAGAACATATCTATACTCTAAGCTTCAGACGCAGTTGCAGGCCTTTTTTTTAGTTCCGCGACATTACTGATCCTCACGTGAGCGAGTGCAATTGGGATAGCTGGGCAACAGGAGTTCTGTTTCATTGCTCTCTATTGGGATTTAAGGTTTACCATCCCCATGTATTTCACTTTTACTGAAATTCAGCAGGCTGGAGAAGTGCTTCCTCCAAAAAGCTCAGTATACTCTGAATATCATGGTCATACATGAGTACGATCTGGAAACTTTCTGCAAATCGCCAATTTTTTCCATAAAATTTTCCAGCACTAGCACTGTCAACCAGTTTCTCATGCTCTCCGAGATTAAGAGGAAGGCAGTCTGTTTTCTCCACTGCAGTTCGACATTCCTCATGGCACCGACTTTTTTTCGAAGTTTTTTGAAAACCAATTGTTGATATAGCGACTGTACATGGAGGCTTAGAACTTTATTACTCCACAATGCCCTTATATTGAGTTGCTTATGGGTGCTCTCAGGAAGCAGGAGTGCAAGTCGATTTGACTACCTGTCTGGTGTGGTTGCAGATTTTCAACGCCAAAACTCCATTGTGTTACTTGTGTGTGGTTGCGTATCTTCTCTGAGATAGATATTGATTCGATGTTAGGTCCACGAAACCTACGTACGTATCTAGAACACTGCATTCACATCCACATGGATATCTGTATGGTTGCGCGATTTTCGACTCGGAGACAGCCATGTAGCTTGCTGTATTTTTCTGTATACGAAGCTGGTGCTATAGACATCATATTTCAGGCCACGGCCATCGGCATCAGCTCAGTTGATCATGTTTGGTAATGGAGGTTGAGTTTTGCGACTATTGTGCCATAGATACCTTCCTTGCCCACCCTGTCGTTAAAATTTTCAATCGCAATTTTGACATCGTGGCATCCTTCCCTTCCACCGGGGAGTAAACGCAAATCTGTGATATGTCGAAAAACTTCGCTTGGATGCTGAATGTGACAAGACGTATCCATCGAGGTGAATATTAAAACTCTGCAATTGCGCTCTTTTATATGGCCGTTATAGTAGATTTCACACCTACTTCCGTCCATGTCCCAACCATCGCAATTCCTGGATGACGGTGCTGTCAGCTTAACTTAAGGGACGGTGTTTTCTAGGAGCATATTTGATCTGAATCGTAAGTCGCGAGCTGCTTGAACCATATGTAAAATAATTGTTTCTGGCTGCTACCAGATGTATAGTAGTCAAGAACTCTTCCTTACTTACTTGGATTTCCAAATATGGCCTCATTCTATAATTTTTCTATACAGCTTAAAATTGTTTGTTGTGTTTCTTGATACAGAAAATCTTTTCTTTTTTGAAATTTAAAAATTTTTCAATTTAATGCCTTCCGCCTTCGGTCTGATATCGCTTCGCCGATGTTAAAAAAAAAAAAAAAAATACAGAAATTTCAAATCTAATGGGGATTGTTTATTATCATTCGAAAGGATAGTTTTTGGCATTTATTTTTCGAAGACTATCGCTTTCTCTCGTTCGAGCATTTCGACTGGTAACGGCCGAATGACACGCGTGATGTTTTGCTTCAAGACCTGAATCGAAGCGGGATTGTCCGCATAGACCTTAGACTTTACATATCTGCATAGGAAAAAGTCTAATGGTGTGATATTACACGATCTTTAGGTCACTTCTTGTCACAAATGCGGCAATTTTGCTTGTTTACATATCCATTGAGCCAGAAATGGGGCTCATCGCTGAACAAACGTTGGCTCGAAACGTCGGATCTTCTTCTACCTTTTCAAGAGCCCATAGAGCGAAGCGATGTCGCTTGTGAAGGTCGAGCGGCATCAGTTCATGCACAATCTCTATTTTGTACGCTTTCAATTTAAGGTCTCGACGTAAAATGCGCCAAGTCGTTCCATACGTCAGTCCGAGTTTCTGCGAATGGCGCCGAGTCGACTCTCCACGATCTTCGTGTACACTCTCAGCTACGGCAGCTATACACATTCTGTACAGAGCGTGAATTTTCGTAAAATAGTTGAACGAGTTGTAAACGCTGTTTAGGCGTGAGTTTTTCCATGATGAAATGCCAAACAATACTAAGCAAAAATAAAATGAGAGCTTGACACAACTCACACGTGATCTGTCAAAAAAAGGCTATTGAAAATAGTACCTCTACTTGGATCCTTCTTTATTTTATTGTTATAAAAATATTTAATTTATTGCTATTTATTGGCTGCTATTAGGATTCCAAATAAATGTGTCGAATTTTACTTTGGTTTCCAATTTTGTAGCAACCTTTTTCCACTTAAGAGCCTTCCATTTAGTTTTTTATATTCGAAAATTTTCCACTCAATATGTTTTTATTATTATTTTTATTTATATCTATAAGCATACGTGCGCATATATCAGTATTGATCTATTAGATTAAATCTAACCACATCAAACAAAATAATAATAAAAGAAAAAAAAAAATTAAAAAAAAAAAATTGAAAAAAAAAAAAAATTGGTTGAGCTAATGTAATAAAAATGTACATATAAAATAGGGTTCCTCTATTTTAACTCAATTTAAAATCTGTATCATTTTTTTGTCTGTATAAAATCTAAGTGACATCAACGAACGAGGGTCGTTCAAGGCAATGCAATGGCAAAATGACAAAATGACAGTTTAGTGAATGCTGTTTATGCTGTTTTATTTATGTATTTACCTTTTTTTCTGTTTTTTTTTGTTTTTTTTTTTGCTCAATTGGATTATTGTAAAACATTTTGATTGATTCCACTCGATCAGGAGTGAGGTATAGTGTAGTTAGACCTTCACTAACTTTGCTATTGGCAGTGATTTAAGTGAATTAGTCGGCGATATATTTTCAATTGAGCGGTTAAAGAGCATGTTTTGAGTTGGCCAATGAAATTTCATAAAATCAGAGGGAGATAAAAAATAATTAGTATATATATATATACAGATAAAGCTGTTGTACAGTAGTATACGAACGTATATGTACGAACTGTAGCAGAAGCATGAAAATTAATATATGAAAAGTGCACAAAATTTTCAAACTCATAATGGGTGATCCAAGTAGAGGTACTTTTTTCAATAGCTTTTTTTACAGATTCAGATCCAAGAAGATCCGACGTTTTCGAGCCAAATTTTGTTCAGCGTTGACGCTCATTTCGGTCTCAATGGGTATGTAAACAAGTGAAATTGCCGCATTTTAGACGAAGAGAAACCTGAAGAGATTCAAGAACTGCCATTTCATCCAGAAAAAACAACGGTTTGATGTGGTTTGTGGGCCGGTGGAATCATCTTTAAAAATGATGCTGTTGAGAACGTAACCTTCAATGGCGAATGCGCCATGACAACCCACTATTTGATGATTCGTGATCTCCGCGACATTTGGTTTCAACAAGACGGTGGCATTTCCCACACATCGCATCATTCAATAGATTTATTGCGAACACACTTCGGTGAGCAGATAATTTCACATTTTGGGCTGGCCGACTTGTCACCAAGATCGTGTGATATCACACCGTGAGACATTTTCCTGTGTAGACTTATAAAATCTAGCCAATATTTGAAAGAGATAATCTTCAAAAAATAAATGCCAAAGAATGTTCTTTCGAATGGTGACAAACATTCTCCATAAAATTTGAATTTTTTTTTTTTTCTTTATAGTGTTCCTCACATCCTCTTTATGGATCACCCGTTAGATGATATTGTACAGGAGTATTAGAGCGTATATGTACGAAATTCATATATGAAATGTGCAGAAAGTTTTTAAACTTATAGCTAGAAGTACAATTTGATATCTAGGGCAAGGACCTTGGAATTGCCTGGATATTTGTTTTTCGATACGAAATTGAGAATACGTTTTATCTTAAGCTTTATTTTCTTATATAATATTTCGAATCTCCAATTTTCTATTGTAGAGGATGATCCGACAGACGGAATTGCGCCAGCAATAAGAAAAAGATAAATAAATAATTTTTTTTGGAATTAGTAAATTTTTTGTTTGCAAAAAAATACAAATTTCTATGCAAAAAAAGAAAAAATCAATAGTAAACCGCATTTTTTTTCTCCTAACCATATCCTAAGTTTTTCCCACATTTTTTTCCACTTATCATTTCTCATTTCATTTACAAGTATCAATCAAGTTCGTTCAATTTGTTCTTGTCTGTCAAATATGTAAATAAATTATCATTGCTGGCGGCCAACGGGGTACTCAACCTCTATTGGTGCGGCATTGAAGAAAGAGCGAAGAAAATGTGTAAGAAAATTTGCACAGCCACATTCCAACCAGCGCAACGTTCATTTATATAAATTTACAATTTGCATAAATTTGTATTTAATATTATATGTAAATATGTAAATTTATGCTGCCCTCATAGTTGGATTTAGTACACTTTACTCTTACTTACTACGCTCTATCATGCGATTTTTTTCATTTTTGCTTAATGTTCTACTTTATTTGCCTGCTGCAGTTTCTTTTTTTTATTTCAATTTCTGTTTTTTTCCTTTTGTTTGAATTTTTGCTTTTTTATTTTTTTTATTTTTATTTTTATATTTTTATTTTACTTGATGTGAATAATGCTTTTTATTTTTACGCTTTGATGCCAAAGCGTAATAATAAATTTAGTTCTATACAATGCCTCTTTTCATTTATTATATTGAGAGAATTTTTTCGCGTGAATTTTTTCAGCTCGGCTTCTGTTTACTCTGCTGCAGCCGTAGAACTGCCATGTGTATGGTTTTTATTCCTCTTTTTTGTCATTATTTCTTCATCGACTTGGTTGTATTTGTCTGCCTATGTAGATTTTTTTTTTAGCTGTTTTGTGCTTTAGGCATTCTCTTGTATTGAATTATGTTGAGCTTATTATTAATTTGGTTCCGATTGGAGTATGCAATGAATGCGAATTACGCATACTTCGTTTCTGTTGCTTGGTTTATTTAAAAATAAGTTGTAAATAAAAATATATGAAAGTATGCAGAAAAAGCGCGACTATTTTTTTCTTTTAACGGTATTTTCCGCTGTCTATTGTGATTTCGCTCATTCAGCTGGAAAAAATTAACACTTTTTTTATTGAAAAAGAAAGGAAATTATTTAGGAATAAATTTTTTTTTAAGTTTTAAAATTAAATTCAAAACTTCTCATTATTATTAAACTTTCGATGTAGGTACATAAAGCAATTACTAACCAATATATATATATTTCTTTCATTTTCAGGTTTGTACGACATAATTTTGATAATTATCATGCGTAAGTAACTACTTTTTTTTAACAATTTTCAATTCGATTTTTTTTTTGAGAGCTCAATTAGCCTACTGTATTAAGTACACCAGTCCTTAACTGTTCTTTTAAACCAACAAATTCGCTGTATTAAAACTTTCAAGATATATGCTATTTTATTGTATAAAAAGGAATTGAGACCTTCTATTTATATGAAAAATGATTACGCAGTGTCGCACCCAACATGCATTAGCGAAAAATAATAAACTAAAATCTAGTGAACTAATTCCCTCTATAGTTTATTTGAAAATAACATAGAACTAATTTTTTATAGAAAATGATCACAGAAAATTTCATGAATTTATTTTCGATATATTTGGGTTACACCGCTGCATAATGGGAACGTTTGATATAAAAACTGGCCACACATTGTAAGAATTTGATACACACACTTCTTGGGTGAAAATGAGAACATGGTGGAAGATTGAACTTTATCCGTCGGTGAATACTCCCATAATAAATATAGAATGCTCGAACTAAATATTTGAAAATTTATTATATTTTCAGTAAAGAAAAATGTTATCCAATCATATTTTCAAAAGGACGTGACACCACTGATATTTTGTTTAGTAATTATATTACCAACAATTTTAAAATACCAGTATTTCCTGTGCTTCCGTTGCGAATTTTTTAATTTTTTATCTCGTTTAACTCTTATGCTGCTGATAAGAGTATCTGTGGAGATCAAGAGATGATGCAATGCAGCCTCATTGTTCGTCATCATAGATGTGCAGCTAATGTTGAGAGGTTGTGCTTTTTTGAAAGTTTTATTAAAAGCCTCCTGAGAATTTTCGAACAACCTTCCAATCGGAACTAAAAATTTTTCAATTAGTTGTCTGCCATAAAGCAAACCCTACTGCAGAGATGGCGATTTATTGTACAAGCCATATAGCTGAATGACTGAACACTTCTGCAAATGTGCAAAAGTTCATAAATCTTTTTATATGACCTCATTGACATCAGTCATTTAAAAAGTATTTCCAGCTTCAGAGGAAACCGTGTTGTCATCGTTTGTGATCCCATAGCCAGTCTTCACAAAATCCACTCTTATAGGAAACTCCTCTGCTAATTTGTTTTGAATACAAGTATATCGCTTTCGTTCCTCTTTTTCAAATTATGTTTTCTACCAAATATGCAACACTCATTCCGTATCGTTATGGGATGCTTTTCTACTATCAAAACATGAAAAAGTGTAACAAAAACGTGGCGACAAAATTGTGTGATTTAATGTTATATAGCAGAGAAAATGCTATAAGTGAACCCTGGATCTAGCAGTGCTTTGCTCAATTTGGTCGCGGAAGTTTTGATGCCAAAGATGCACCTCGTTCAGGTCAGTCAGTAACAAAAAAAGGCATTAGGCATCACGCACGTGATAACTTCGAATCACTTCAAATTTACTGATTACTCAAAGAAGTTCCCTGCTAGGTTGTCACCCGAATTAATGCGGACCGAATTGCTATCAGTGAAACGCTTCTGAAACGAAACAAAACCGAACCATTTATGAAACGACTCATCACTGGGTATGAAAAATTTAGTAGTCACGAAAAAATAATAGTGAAAATAAAAATCAATGTCAATAGCCAGTGAAAAGCTACTTCAAAGCCTGAGTTCACGGAAAACAAGATGAAGCTGAGTAAAAGGAATTGTCCAATTGTTTAAAACTCCTAACTTTTGTGAACTGCAACTTGGCGAAATAGTCAACTTTGAGCTCTATCGGCAACAATTAATCAACCTTAAAAAAAGGGTCCATAATTTATCGATATACAAGGTGTTGTATTTCATTATGAAATGCCAGACCAAATGCATCTTTGGTACCAGGCAAAAACTGACGAAGCTTAATTGGGAAGTTTTCGTACACCCAACTATTTGGTCTGGACCTTGAACCATCTCACTACCTTTTTGCGTTCTCTGTAAAACTCTCTTGATGGTATGAAATTGGTCGATCGAAGTATTGCTGAAAATCATTTGACCAAGTTCTTCACCGATAAACAATAAGAGTTCTATACTGATTATGGAATCATGAAACCTTAAAAAAATGCAAAAAGCCTAACATAAAAAAGTCAATACTTGATAAAAATTAATTTTCAAAAAATTTTTTTTTTCGAAAATCTACAAAAAAAAGCAGCGGAGATTCTTTTATTATCCAATATTTTGTAGAAACATTAGCTGCTCGTCGATGCTGAACTTAAATTTTTTTTCAGATAAACAGTTTTTATTTAGCTTTTTTCAGCTGGAATAAACATATTTTATTTTGGGAAAGTGTAAAAATTACAACAATATCCTGAGCGGTAAAAGTTATAACTATTTCGGAAACCACCATTTTTCCTCATCAGACTTTTTTTCAGACACCCTTGTTCGAACTAGATCTGAGCTTGGGATATCCACAGCACGAACCAAAGCTTAATGGTTAGGCTACGGAGCCCCTTATTGTATTTTTTTTTAGATGCTGGAAGATTAACTTGATATAAGTGTAGACTTCATATAAGTTTGAAGTGTAATAAACTATCTATCGAGAGGAATATCGCTAGCCTAGTATAGCCTCAAAGTGAAATAAAACCAGAATTTATTGAAATTGAGTGGAAATCGTTCATCATATTTTTTTGAAAACACCTCTTACATAAATATTTTTGGAACCCCTTACAACTATTTGATGTACACCCCTCTCTTATGTACTAAATACAAAGTGAAATTTAACTAGTAAAAAGTAAACAGATTTTATTTATTTTTTCCTGTATTTCGTTGTACTCATAGTATATTCAAAAAATTTACATATAACTCTATGCCCTTAGCATGTTAGAAATAGAAATTAAAAATAGTGTAAATATTGAATTTATCAATTTCAGTAAAGTAGAAACTTAATTCGAATATTTGTGAGGAATTTTGTTGAAATTTTCGTAAATTTTTATTGAACCTCTTTCACTTTCTCACTCTCTATACATGGTTGTATTTGAAAATCTAAATGTGCTTTTATTGAATTTTCAAATAATCGCTTAGAGCTGCAATTCGCTCACACCAGTGGTTGTGCTAGCAGAATAGCGATGCTGGTAGTGGTTTAATCGCGAGGTAACAGTGAGATAGAGTGGTGTCTGTGGGCTATTTTTGCTGTTTAAATTTTGATGCAAACATAAAACTTCTAATATTTGTATACAATTCCAAAATACATGATACTTGTACACGCACATGTATATATTGTGCGTTATATTCGCCACATGTAACTACTCACAGTAGAAATGCTGAAGTTGGTACGGCGTATTTTTAAAGATTTTAAAACGCAAAAATAATTTTTTTACTGTATGCGTATAATTTAAAAGGATTTTTTAATATTTTGGAAGTTGCAGTTTATTATTTATAATAGCTGTATGTTTCTCGTAGAAAAAGAATAATAACAGTAGCTTGCATGGGATTTGCGAATAAGATGTGATATAGTGTTTCTGAACGGATTTTTCGCGGCGTAATTGAATACGCGTGTTTCTGCAATTAAAAAAAATCAGCTAAACTCTAATGTACCACGAACCTTAAGGACATCAGAAATTAAAGATTGCATCGGGTAGAACATACATACTTTAAATTCAATACATTTCAATACAATATGGTAGCTAGAAGTTTTCTGGGTCGCTAATTATGAATCTGAATAAAATTTCAAAATTCAAAATGACAGATCTAAACCACAATAGGCAACTCTATTTTTTATTAAAATATGATAAATTTTTACTTTTCATGTTCGCTATATAGTAGGCCAGGGTTTAGTGGTCGAATTTTGCAAAAAATGGCAAAAAAGTTTTTTTGTGGTTTCAGCCCATGTTCTTTTTCGAAAGCGAGACCTGATTAGCAGCTTTTGACTACGGATTCGTGTTCACCACTAAAAATACATTCGAAAGCATCATATCACATTTTATTTGTAAAGGGTGACCCATTTCGAGGTTACCTACTTTTTTAAAGAAAAAACCCAAAGAAAAAAATATTCAAATTTAATGGGGAATGTCTATTACCATTCGAAAGAACATTCTTTGGCATTTATTTTTTGAATATTATCTCTATCAAATGTTGGCTGCAGCGACGTCTCAGATGGTCCATCCGTTGAGTCCAATTTTCGATGACTCGTTCGAGCATTTCGACTGGTAACTGACGAATGACACCCGTGATGTTTTGCTCCAAGGCCTGAATCGAAGCGGGATGCGGGTGCGATAACAGTAGCCATTGACGGTTTCGTACTCACCGGCATAATTTTTGAAAAAGTAAGGGCCGATGATTTTACTGGCCCACAAACCACACCAAACCGTTATTTTTTCTGGATGAAATGGCAGCTATTCAATCCCTTCAGGTTGTCCCAAATGCTTGCTAACATACCAATTGAGGCAGAAATGGGCCTCATCGCATCAAAATTTGGTTCGAAAACGTCGGATCTTCTTGGAAGTTTTCAAGTGCTCATCGAGCGAAGCGATGGGAAGGTCGAGCGGCTTCAATTCTTACAAATCTGTATTTTGTACGCTTTAAATTTAAGATCTCTACGTAAAATGTGCCAAGTCGTTCCATACGTTAGTCCGAGCTGGTGCGAACGGAGTCGAATCGACTTTCCACGGTCTTCGTGTACACTGTCAACTACGGCCGATATATTTTCTTCACTGCGTGCTGGACGTGGTCTATTTGGTTGCATATTATCCAATAATGAATGCTGGGTCTCAAGATGGGTGATGATATTGCGAATAGTACGCTCAGTAGTCCGATTATGTTGGCCATAAGTTGTGCGAAGCGCGCGAAACACATTCTTTACAGAACGTGAAGTTTCGTAATAAAGTTGAAAGATTTGTAAACGTTGTTGAGGCGTATGTCTTTTCATGATGAAATGCCAAACAATACTGAAGAAAAATAACATCACAGCTTGACACGACTCACACGTGATCTGTCAAAAAAGGCTATTGGAAAAATTACCTCTACTTGGATCACCATTTAGAAAACAAGTTGAATTCGCAATGAACAGAATTATTTTTTTGTATGAAAAATATGGTAATTTTTTGTGGGGTAAATTTTCATGATGAAAAGTTATCAATCACACTTTTTTGTATATATATTTATATATTATTATATATTTATATTAATATTTAAAAACTGGTATTAGTAATAGCTTTTGTATTTAGTTGCACATGAGAAGAACAATTTCAAATTTTAAATACATTCGAAATATTCTAAATTAATAATAATTGTAGGCTGGCTATAATTTATTTTTTTCCATGAAAAAAAAAATATATATTTTATTCAAACTTATATTTTTAGTAAATAATCTTTCATTACTTTTATTATTACGTTATTTTTATTATTGTTGTGAAATAATAATTGCTAGTTTGCCTTCCAAGGAAACCTGCAGAAAAAATGTTGAGATGTATACTAATACAAAAATTAAACAAAAAAAAATAGGCTTCAATTAGCCTTAAAAATTACTCAACGCTCAAAATACACGAAGAATTCTTAATTTGCACTCCGTTTTAAATTAGATTTGTACAGAACATAAAAATGTTACTTATACGCCATGACCAACCTCATAAATACTACTTAAGCAGAGTAATTGAAAGCTAAGCATGCAGCTCAATATGAAGTTTAAAAAGCAAAACAGGCGTGAAAATTCCGTGAAAGACCTCGAATATTTCTTCCGAAAAAGTTTTCAAATATTTTTTTCGAAATTCTCGATTTTTCACTTTTATTAAAATTTTTTCCAATAAAAAATAATTATATTTAGATCTTTAAAATTAATTTTATCATAATACTTTTGTTCTCTATTGAAACCTGATGAATAGTTTTTAATAACAATTGTAATGTAAAGATATGGGGGATATTTTAACTTTGATCTGAAGCATGAAAGTACCAGAAGGTGAATAAATAAGACCACTAAAATGTATGCTGATTGTATCAGAATGACGAGCTGAGTTGATTTAGCCGTTTATTGAGCCATGTCTACCTGTCCGCCTTTCTGCAAACTAGCCCATCAGGTTTTGTAATATTTCAACGAAGTTTGCGGGTGTATTTCTGTATTGATCGTTTGTCAAAACCGGCCGGATTGGTCAAATCGGTTTTTTCAGATATGTAATTTTGGGGCATAAATACTTCAATAAATCAGCTAAAAGCAAGATTTTTTATATTTTACACTCATATGATTCATTAGTACTGAGAATCATCGAATTCGGACTATTATATCCCTGCGGGAAAAATACTAGTTGTTAACTAGAATTTGACTAGTTTGCATTTTTCCACTAACTAGTTCATCTTCCATCTATGTCCCATATCATCAACTAGTGATTTTAACATCACGATGTCCTCCGAACTGCCATATACTATAAGTATGTGCTGAATTTTCAATTCAACAAAAATAGAGTTGAATATAAAAACAAAAATGAGTTTGCCCGCAGCGAGATTCGCACCATGAATATCATGCACTACCGTGATAGACTCTAACCACTCCACTATGGTGACGATGTAAAGAGCAACGACAAAATGCGCATTTCAATCGAACTTTTTAGGAAATGAAATTCAGCCGTGACCTACAAAAATAACAACAACATAGCAATGACATGATGGTGAAAATTAGTACTATTCAACTATTCACGTGACTGGTGAACTGCTATAAAAGTAACGAACTGGTATGATTTCATCCTCTTTCATACTAGTATTTAACTATAATTTTTGCATACTAGTCTAACTTTTTACTGCAGGGATAGTACAGCTCCATGCAACCGATTCGTTCAGATATGAGGTTTTGTATCGAAAATTCATTTAATAGTGTGATTTTTTTATGCTACCCACGAAAATTCAAAGAAATGCTGATACAGAAAATCATCGTGATGGAATTTTGCACTATGCAATAAATGTGAATGAAACGTATAAAGATTTCAAGCATGGCCGGAGACAACCCATCTTTCTTTGTTTTTTTTTTACACAACCGTTACTTTCCATACGCGTACACCGCGAGCCATATATATGCAGATATTCTATGTTGAATTTCTGAGAAAATTCTTTTATTTATTAAATATGTTTGATATTTTCAAAATGTGTGAAACAATATGTAAAAACAAAAAAATCCTTTGCAAAATAAACAGCCAAGTACTAAGATTATTTGCACTTAACTAGAATAAAGCTACTTAAAGTTATATTAATAACAAGCTCCCAGTCAAATCCACCCAAATTGACACTTAATTCTGAACGCTTAGTTGTAGTTAACAGGTCATTAGTTTCAACAGAAAATCCCTAAAGCTGCATTTAGTCATCCAGGCCGTCAAATATTCAAATTTATAAACATTTTGTACAAAAACACTCATTTTATCTTAACTTCAAGTGCACTTTGACTTGTCTGCTTTCAAGCTTTCACTTAAAAAATAAAAAGGGTCTAATAAATGGTCGCATAAATAACAGAGGAGGCGAATAAGTAGCTACAATAACAACAAAATATAATTTCTCTGAGCACCGTGGCACTTCAACTGGCGAGTGATAAAAACCTTCTTCACGCTTAATATGCACAAAGGTATTTTACTCACCTTTCCGGTCAACAAAAAAAAAAAAAAAAATTAAAAAATTATAATAATAATTCGATGAAATGGTTAGTCCCGCATATGAATGCTCTTTATATATATTCAGATGAGCCTTTGTTTTGGGGGTAGTTATCCAACCGAAAAAAAATGAAAATATGAAAATTATTTGTGGCCTTCATGGAGGCACTTCTGACAGCAGCCCATATTTAAATGGAAAGTGGTTAAATAATATGTTGGCCTTTTTTATATTTATATACGTACAAATATTTCACGAGAGACAAACTATATGCACATTTTTTGTAGGCGCAAATATTTTCCACAAAATTTCGTCACATATACAAAAATATGTTTTACGTATGCATGTAGTATGTAGCGAGAATTTTTTTTTCCAAAGAGTGAGCTTTTATAAAAAAATTCATAGAACTGAGTGGTTTTAAATTCAATTTGTTAATTTGAGCACGGTAAAGCTTCAATCAAGTAGTCTTTAATTTTTATGCAGTAAATTGTGTATGCATGAATGACATTTCAAATGTAATTGAAACTAGAATGGAAGTTAAGTATTCATAAGAGCTAAGTGGTTGGTTAGTAATGGCTGCCGATATGACACATCATAAAGAACCAAAAAAAGGCACAAAAAAAGGCCACACGGCTTTACTCGTATCCTTCTGGACTCAATTATAAACTTTATTGGGTTTAGTTTCTGTCACATGAAATTTTATACATATAAACGTGTTTTCAAAATGTTGAAGTATACATCTGCTTAGATCAGGGAAATCACAAAACAGGGTGAACATCGTTCTTCCTCGCCGTTGCTGCATGTCCAAAAGCACCTTCTGAAAGGCACCCTTAATTTTTTAGAGTATATAATCCACACGACATTTATGGGTCCCAATTAGGCAGGAAAATCTGTATTGACTTGCGAAAAGTTTAGTTCCCAGAAGAAGAAGTTTCGTGAGGGAAATAAATCTAATCCAGATCTAGGTCTTAATCTCAATTTAAACTAAAAAAAACTGCATATAAATCTAAACGAAAATATGACCTAGCCAGCGGCTACGGCTACTCTTGATTCGCTGAACTATGTGAATGTCATCGTACAGCTCGTACAGCTCATCACTCCATCGTTAGCGGTATTCGCCGTTGCCAATGTACAAAGGGCCAAAAATCTTCCGCTTTCTTTCGAAAACCTAGTGCCATCTCATTGCATGTCGACATCATACATGCTTCTGCACCATACAGCGGGACGGGAATAATGAGCAACTTGTAGAGTTTGGTTTTGTTTCGTCGAGATAGGATTTTACTTTACAATTGCCTACTCAGTCCAAAAAAAAGTCTGTGCTGGATATCAAGGCTTGACGGTTGTTGACACTGGTTCCAAGATAGACGAAAGTGTCTACAACTTTGAAGATATGACTGTCAACAATGACATGGGAGCCGAGTAGCGAATGCGCTAACGGTCAATGGTACCAATATAGGCATACTCAAGTGACCTGATTACTTTCTTGGCTCCTACTTAAGTTTGCCTCAGTCTTTAAAGCTTCTGTTCATTCTACCAGCTCTTTATCTGACATTGTTGGTGACGAATAGTTTTCGTTGCGGCGATACAAACGGAGTTTGAGTTTTCGTTTATGGAGATGCTGATGAGTGCTCTCAGTGAGCAGGTGTACAAGTCAAGTAGAAAACTGAACGGTTGTCTGCTCGGATTTCAGTCTAACGATGTCTAACCTTCACCAATCTCATATGTACACCACTTCCATTTGTAACAGCTCATATGCGTCTGTAACGTTTTTGGATAAAAAGGTACATTTTGCCACTCAATTTCTTTTCTTTGAATTTAAATTAGTCTCGTGGCATTTATAAATGTCAAATATAATTTATATTACTTCTCTACACTTAAACATACTTACTGTTGTACCAAAAACAACACTGTTATTTGGTGTACAATTATTTTCATTCATGTTTCAATTCTGCAAGCCAAAAAATATTCAACATTTTCCAAGTAGTAGAGCGAAGTAAAGTAACGAAAAAAGGGCAGATGTGTGTGTTGCTAGCGAAAAACACAAATACATTCATATAAAATATGGAATTTTCGATTGCACATTGTTACTTATATGAAATAAAATAGCTCATTAGTACACATAGACATACGTCTGCATACATAAATTTATCAATAGCCCATATGTAGCCTTAGTAACTTGAGGTAAAAGTCAGCAGACTGGCAAACCAATCACAGACCCTCGCGGCGTTTATTTTCGGGTGAAGGCTGCTTGAAATTCCCAGCAGTAAACCACAAAAAGAAAAAAAAATTTCAACAAATATGAATAAATGCCGCTTTTTTGAAGCTGAACCCAACAAATACAACAACAACAAAAAATACAAAAAAAGATATAGTAACGAAATTTCAATATTTTTGAGAAATATAAGATGCACAATGCAAGAGAAGTATATTTATGTATGTATGTGTGTGCGCTTTTGGAAAATACTTAAAACAAGCAATAGTAACAACGAAGCCAAATCCTCATTCTCAGTAACGCAAGTTACTCTGAAAAGTAATACCAGCCGCTGAGCTTGAGCTTTCGCGCAGACTTTGAGCATCCCAAGGCAACAACGCAAACAACGAATCAACTAAAACACTTCATAACAGCTGAAGTTTAATAAGATCATAATTGAATAAAGGCAAAATTAAGTTTAAACCAAACATAGCGACCGCAAGTTAAATGAGAAATCGAAGCGGCAAAGGTTTTGCTGAAAAGACGTAAGCGGCAGAGACTAGCGTTAATTTGAAGACGAAGGCGTAAATGAAAATTATTAGCTATGCGTCTTATTTATTATTTATTCTCAAGCGTAGATGATTAATCGAACAAAACTTTTCAGTTTATCCCGCAGCTGTTGAACTGGCTGATTTGAGTGGTGTAAGTTATTGGGAGCAGTGAGCTCTGTTTACACTGAATTTTCCGACTGTTGTGCCCTGACGTTGAAATTTCCAAGCACGATTTTGATATCATGGCGGGGTAGTGGTTTTAAGTGCGTTCTAGGCACCCATAGAAAGCATTTTTGGTTACATCTACGTCGGAGCGTGGACGCAAATCAGTGATACGCTGAAGAACTTCGTTTTGCTGCTTATTGTTGGTAAATGTTCATCCACCGAGTTGAATGCCAGAACTAAGCGAATGAGTCTCTTTCCCACCACAAGCTCAACATTACATTGCGTTCTTGATTTCTTTAAAAAAAAAAACACACTTTAATTGTTAAGGGAATTCAAATGTTTTTTTTTTTTTATTTAATGTGAAGTACAATCGATACAATTAAGTTCTGAATATAATATCATAAAAATGGCTTCCACGAATTCTTTTGCAGGAACTTATTCGATGAACCCAATTTTTGAGCACTTTTTCCTCCAAATCAAGTTGTATGTCATGAACGATCATAAATAGCACGTTCAATATTGGCTTCTAAAGCTTGAAGAGAGTCTGGCTTATTGTTAAAGACCAATAACTTCAAATGACAAGAAGTAGTCCCATGGTGTTAAATCACAACTTCTTGGAGGCCATTCAATGTCACAATTTCTTGAAACAGTCGAATATCAAAACCTTTCTCGCAATAATTCGGTTGTTGCACGTGCTGTGTGACACGTAGCCTCTTGCTGGAACTAGATGTTGCTAAGATCAACTTCTTCCAACTGCGGCCATGAAAAGTTGGTTATCATCGATCTTTACCATTCTCCATTGACAGTAACAGCACTACCAGCTTCATTTGGAAAGAAGTAAAGACCGATGGTTTCACCAGACCATAAACCACACCAAACTGTCAATTTAGGTGAATGTAAGGTTGGTTGTTCATGAATAATTTGTGGATTTTCTGCGCACCAGAATCGACAGTTTTGTTTATTTAATGCAACGCTCAGATGAAATGGAGCCTCATCGAAGAAGATGATTTTCTTAAAAATATCGTTTTTTCGTTCGTTTATTCTGAAAATAATATTGAATAATCTGTAAACGCGGGATGCCATTATGAAATTAGAAACATTATTGAATATAATGTTAAGAAAAAGACAGCTTATGACGTATTAAAAATGGCCAAAACGACAGTGGAATACCCTTTACTTCGAACCACAGCTTATATACCATTTCATGCACATAGAAGCTATAATAAATCAAAATTTCTAAATCTAAATCTTAAATTTAATTTAATTCTTTACCTATTTAAATCTGAATCTGAACCTAAGTAAAAACAAATACATGTCACTTTGAATTTAAACCTCATTTCAGTAAATATATCGACAGCATATGGAAAAAAGTTACTCATACGCCCTGCACGGTCCTACTAATATGACCTGAACAGACAAATCAAAGCTAGAAAAATAGTTAAAAATTCATTTAAATAATCACAAGTGGTGAATCTAATACAAATATAATCGTTAAAAATGTCAAATTGATTTTGCAATCCACCAAAGACCTTGAAATTCTCTCCAGAAACCTTTTTTCCTGAATATCTTTTCAAAGTGCAGAGAAATTGTAAATTCAGAACTGTCGCATTTCATTTAATTTGATTTCATCTCTACAAAATCAAATTCCGTTAGTAAGTGAAAGTAGTTCCATACGTTGAGTATATACGCAGAAAATTATATGAAACTATACACATATATATGAATGAATGAATTTATAGATTTGACAAAGATTTTTTTTTGCTTAAGTTGCTTGTCAGAGATTTACTTACAGTTACTTTTATATGCGCATGTACATATATGAACATGTATATATATGTACTTGTACGTATGTATCTGTATATGTTAAAATTGATGTATGTTATGCGAGACATTGGAGAGTGTACTCAAAAAGTTTTCCCTAAACGAATGCAATTAATGTCAAAGTTTGGCTCATTTTCTTTTCTACGAAAAAAAAAAAATTATGGGTTTTCAAGCATAAGGGAATGCTATTGAAATAATTTGAGTGGAAGACAGAAAAGTAAAAATGTCATTTTTCACAAAAGAAAGTAGAAGATAAAAATCCAAGAAAAATAAAAAATAAACAAAAAAATTCTTACTTATTTTTCAATGTAGATTCCACTGATTATTAAATTTCATATATTAATTCCAACAGTAGGCTACGCAATTTTCGATTTAAGTTGATTTATGAATAATCGTACATACGTATATATATATTATGCAGTATTTATCAAAAAAAAAAGAATTGTAATTTCATGAAATTTTCTTTGAGCTTAAGTACAAAAACTCATTCTCAGTTACAGCAAGCAATAAATTTGCTCCGATATTAACAATTATTATTTTTAATTCCAGTAGTGTAAATGAAATTTATTTCCTTTAACGATTTTGCTATAAACATTATTTATTTTGCGCACACCTACATATATACACTTTTAATTAAAGCACATTTACAGGTAGTAAGCCATGTGCGTCGCTGAGCTGCTGACTTTAATTCACGTAGAGTGAAAGAAGAAACAACGCATATACACACATATACATGTGCATTAAAACATTTATTAGTAATTTGCGAAAATGAGAATTAATCGCAAATGTCTGCAATGTAAATAAAATGCAATTTCAACTTTTATTTCGTAGGGTGCATTTTATCAAGGGAGAAACTATTAATGGCCTCCAAAGGGAATTGTAAATGTTTAAGTTTCTCACAAAAGCATGAACAAGAAAATCCTTTCAATCCATAATACAAACTTTACCAATAAAATCACATATTTTGAGCGGTTTTTATAGCTTTTCTTTACTATACTCTGTTCTATTTGAAAACTTTTGCTAAATTTATTTGGTTAAGCTGAGTTGAGAGGAGTCTTTGGTATGCTTTAAAATTATTTAACAATGTGCTTTGATTCCTTCTTCCCTTTTTCAGTTTTCGATGTAAATTTATTGAGCAAAGAATATTAAATATTGAAGATGTAGGTAGCTGAAAGCATTAACTCAATACACTTTGGGTGTCGGTCAACAGATTACCACCATAGTTCATCTATAAAGGTCGCTTCATCTTTTCATAGAATTCCCAAGCATTATCTCTGTTGGCCAACTATTCTTTTTTACTCATTTCGGCTCCTTTATTTTTTCCCCTGGAAATGTTTTGTGATTCCCCTTTTCAGCTCTGAGAATATTTCCATACCTTTTGCGTTCCTGTTGATCGCATACAGGTGTTCGTGTGCAGGTTTTACGAAGAAGAATGAGTAGAAATTGTCTATAGCCCCCCGCGACTGCAATGCTATACCAAGAAGCATGAAAACACACCCTTGCCACCCATTGTATTTACCTATATTTATGATTTATTAAGCTTTTATTTATTATTTTTGGCCACGTCAACAACAGAAGGGAATTTCGACGTTGAAAAGCCGCAATCACAGCAGACAGTACGGCTTGCTACTCGGCCTGCGCACCTGCTCTCTGAGAGCAATCATCAAAAACTTGATATAAGGGAGCTGTGGAACGAAATAGCAAATCCCTTACGTACCGCTGTTTGGGAATCAATTGGTTTTCAACAATGCCAGAAAAACAGCTGGTACGATGAGGAATGTCGAACTGCAGTGGATAGAGTAGACTGCCTACCTCGCAGCTTCGCAATCGACTACAAGCACGTTCGGGGTGGTATAGACACCAAGAGCTGAAGACGGGAGCTAGATGCATTTGCAGATAGATGTCCAGAGCCTACTTAGTTTATGGAGGGAACACTTCTTCAACCGGATCAATGACATTGAAAGTGAAAAACCCGAAGATGGCGAACCCGAAACAATCTGACAAGATCAAAAAACTGATCGGCCGTTATCACTGTGACTTTAGATCTGGCAAATCTATAATAAGGAACTGCCTCAACGCCGCTATATCTGAATTTGATATCACCATAAAACTCATACGGTTATGTAAACTAACACTGGAAAATACCAGAAGCGCAGTTAGATTTGGGAAGGACCACTCCAAACCGTTCAATATTAAACGAGGTTTCAGACAGAGTGACTTTTTATCGTGTGATTTCTTCAACTTGATGCTGGAGGCACAATTTTCTACAAGATTGTACTATTGCTGGAGTTTGCCGATGATATTGATATAATTGGTCATAACAAACCGAATGGGTCTGATAGTGAACGAGGACAAGTCATCAAATAAACAGTCATCGCATTCGCGACATAGCTCCCACATCACTGTTCAACGTCATAATTTTGAAGTTCTAGATAATTTCGTCTATTTTGGAACTAGTGTAAACAAAACCATCAATATCAGTCCCGATGTCCAACACAGAATCACTCTTGCCAATGGGTGCTACTTTGGATTGAGTAGGAAATTTAACAGTAAAGTGCTCTCTCGACGAACCAAAACCAAACTCTACGGGTCGGTCATCATTCCCGTCCTGACATATGGTGTAGAAAACTGGAGGATATCCGATGAGTTGGCTTTAGGAGTTTTAGAGAGAAAAATTTTGCGGAAGATTTATGGTCCATTGCGCGTTGGAAACGGCGAATATCGCAGATGATGGAACGATGAGCTGTACAAGTTATTCGATGGCATTGACATAGTTCAGAGAATCAAGAAACAGCGGCTACGCTGGCTAGGTCAAGTCGTCCGAATGGAGAAAAGCGCTCCAGCTTTGAATTTATTCGACGCTGCTGGTGAAAGCGGAGGAAGAGGAGGATCACCACTCCGTTGAAAGGATTCGGTGGAGAGCGACCTGGTTTCACTTGGTATTTCCAACTGACGCCAAATAGCAAAGAGAAGGAACGAGTGGCGCGCTATTATTGATGTGGCTATAATCGCGCGGCTTACGCCAGAGAAGAAGAAGATCATAGTAAAACAAAGGCCTATAAAAATGTCATATTGATTTTAAAATTTAACAATATCCATGAATTTTTTTAGAATTTTTTTGTACACTTGTCAGTTTTGAAATGGTTCAAAATATATGGAAGAAAATCAGTATATCTTGTAACATTTTATTTGGAATGGTTATCAAAGAGTGAAGTCTGCAGATAAACTTGTCAAAAGTGTCTACCGAGAGAGTGAAATTATAATATATATTATGATGGAAATCCCAAATATAAAGGACAACCAATAGGAGTGGTAGTGTAATGGAAATTCTAAATACAAAGGACATACCAAAGGAGCGGCAGTGTGATGGAAACTTACAGTAGAAAGGACGGACGGCAGCAACTACTGCACGCAGACGAGTTAGCGCATGAACGGAATGCATCTCGTTAGGCATCAAACGTTAGGCATTAACGGAGCGGCAGCAAATATCGCTGACAAACGAATAGTCAGCCTATTCTTGAGCGCATGAACAGATTGTTTGGGTCATCCTCAGGATAAAAAGAGCGGCAACAGCTATCGCAGTGAGACGAGTAGAAAACGCAGTGGCGTTGACATTTCTGTGAGCTGTGTGTTTTAGAAACGGTTAAGCTGTGTGAAGTGGAAAATAATTGTGTGCCATAAAGAATTGTAAAATAAGCCATTGTGTATAGTAAAGAATTGTAATTATTGAGGACGAAATAAACGTTGAGTTGAATTCCTGTCGATTAAGAGGCCAAACGAATAAATTTTGGGAGTTTCATTTTGCAATTCAGTGATCGGATTCGAAGGATTTGGGTAATCATCGAGGGTAGCTACGAAAAACGTCACAATATATATATATATATATATATATATATATATATATATATATATATGTATATAGAAGTAGAAGCTGGGCATAATGTGTATTGACAAATTAACTGAAAACTTTTAGTTTCTTTAGTGAACATTTTTTCTATTCTGCCTTGCATGGACTAATCTCAAACTACTCTTTAAATTTAAATTCAATAAAGGTAACGCGGCAGCAAAAATACAGTAAAAGTAGAAAAATTACACGTAAGCAGAATTATAAGGAAGCAAAAGTTTTTAACTTAAGCTTTTTCACAATATTTATACAAAAGAAATTATGTATTTAAAGTTAAGTAAAAAAAAAAAAAATTAAAAACAAAAACCCGACAAGAGCTGTTTCTGCCATACTGTTTACTTTGCGACAGAATATCTCTGATGAAAGTGAGATGACTGGGAGACTTTTTACTACCCAGCTAACAAGATATTTGGGTACACTTAAAGGTGCTACCTTTTATTTTTTTTTGGGCAAAATTTGGAACGAAATTCTATCATAGGTTTGTACTTTACTAGACAGAGCTTCTTGGCGAAAATCTGCTTTTTTCCAGACATCTTTTCATTCGACAAGAATAAATGGTGTTTGTAAACGCTGAAGCGCTTTTCGACCGAGCTCATAATGTCCTAATGTTCTTCCAGCAAATGGAGTGACCTACATTGACTGTTCTTCCATCAGAACTAGAATATCTTTGAGCTGTGCGTATGAAGGGAGTGAGACTCCCTCTCTTGATTTCATTAACCTGATTTTGGTGAAAATAAAAGGAGCTGCAGATCAACTGAAGTATATTTTACTTTTAAGGACGTGAAAAATGTCTGATAATAGGTGCAAGTCATTTTCCCTTTGGAAGCTGAATCTAATTAATGTATAATATAGGCTTAGTCCGGTATTTTTCGAAAATTTATATTCCTTCTAAATAATAGTTTTTTCAATGCCCCAAATTAGGCATTTTTTCTGTGATGATCTCTTCATTCGACTCAAATCTCTTGCCGCCCAACCGCTTTTTCTGGTTTGGTAACAAGAAATAGTAACAGAAAGCTAGATCTGGAGAATATATATGGAGTGACCTACATTCATTTTAAATATTTTTGCCTTCCGAATTTTTTTAAACCAAATAAAAACGATTTTTTTGTGACAAAATTTAAACTCTCACCTTTATGGCTTACTTTGCAAGAGCAAACAATCGTTATACATTATGCAGTAAGGCATTAGCTGGGGCAGTACAACGTTGCCTATGCTGTCATGTGACAAGACTCACGTCGCACAGCCTGTAATCTTGTTTCGGCTTATACACTTTCGCGTTGCTATTGCTGTTTCTTCATTCCTTACCTGCCGACTTATGGCAGGCAACAGACAACAGGTGCGTTGTGCAAGCATTAAATGGCTTGAAGCACTACGCTTACATTGGCTTTTTCGATTTTGCTCATGTATATTTTTTAAATTTTTTTTTCGCTTGCTGATGTGTGTAGATTTGGCAAGTGCATGAAATATTTTGTTTTTAATACTTGTTTTAACAGTTATTTTGTTGTATGTAATGCTTTTTAGCTACTCTCATTTTAATGTTTGCAAAATTGGTTGAGTGGAGTTAATATTTTAATAATTTGAAAACTTTGGAGCAGTAAAAAGTTGGTGGGTTTGAGTTGTTCATGTTTTTGTACCAAACATTACCAGCGCAGCTTAACGAGCGAGCATCGAGCATTTATTTACTCCAAGTCAAGCTGTGATTTAAATCAGTATTTTTTGTGAAGACAATGCTGTAGTAGTCGCACGTGTTATTTTGATTTGAAAATGAGCGCAATTTCCAAAGAAATGCGTTTTGTAGAGGCTTTTCAACATAGGAAAGGCAAGTGCACTGCCAAAATGGTTTAAATAATTTGTGTAGTCTACGGCAAGACTGCTGTAAGTGAGCTCTGTATATAGGAGTGGTCTGCTTGATTCCATTCCGGATATTTTAATTAAAAAATACACCAAGCTCCG
Source organism: Neoceratitis asiatica (assembly GCA_030068015.2). NCBI lineage: Eukaryota > Metazoa > Arthropoda > Insecta > Diptera > Tephritidae > Neoceratitis > Neoceratitis asiatica. Next base: position 33,810,422 of record CM061525.1, on the reverse strand, counting down.
GTGGGACTAGATCCTAGGTGTTGGGCATTTCTCATGTAAAAGTTTAAGGAAATTTAAAAATTTGGCAATAAATGGGTTCTATACGAAAATATAAATTGAAAAAAATGAAGACAAAGGCTGGTGACTATCCAAAAATGAATTCAAAGACTGAATTTTTGGCAAACTAGGTGATGCTGAGTGTGTGTTGGAATTTAAAGATAATTGGCAACAACGAGATGACACACCCTAGCGAAACTATCATTGCTAAACTGAATTGGTAGTAATTATTCAGCTTTGCTTACAAACTAGCTATATGTTGTTGTTGTTGTTGTAGCGGCTAGCCAAACCCGACTAGGGTCAGGTAAGTCTAGTCTTAGTCATCGAGGCCATCTAACGTGAGGCCCAGGAAACGTGCTGTTTCGACGAGCTCGAACCAGAGGGAGAGGGGTGTTAGATGAATCGGGTTGAGTGGGCATGCAAAGAGTTGGTAAGTATCCACTCTTTAATTGTGTCAGGGTTACGCGGGTCTCTCGAGGCAGCTCGAGCTCTTGTTCTGCGATGGGTGGCGATTGGATTCCGATAACATTAATTCACAGGAAGAGAGTTCAAATGGACTCTCGATAAATGGTGTTAAAAGCCCGTCGGTATGCCGCCCTGTCTAGCAGTTCTTGTTTGTATTGCTGTACGTAGTCGCGGTATTCAAGTGTTCCCTACCTGAAGTGGCGAAGTGAAGGTGGAGATTTGGCTTCTAATAAGTGTCTGTTGGTGTTGTCCTACGGTAGAATTCCAACAGATATTGTTCATATAGCATACGGCGGTTCACTTGTCTTTTCGTTCTGTCAACCGAAGGGTGCAGTGTAAATAGCTGGCTAATTACCTCGCGAAGCTCTTCGGTTCTGCCGAGGCGTGATCACCGAATGGAATTTCTACCCGATCATCAAGCCTCGTCGGGTTAGACAGTGATTTGACTGTGACCCAGAGTTTTGTTACCCCAGAGGAGAGTTTGCAGAACGTTAAGTACTCCTCCCACTTGTTCCACTTGTAGATGTGGCGGAAAACTTTTTCACCTTGGGTGAAATTAGTGTGGTAACACTAAGGAGGAGAGCACTGAAGGCGTTCTCGGTAAAGTCCGTGAAGCCAAACCAGTTAGCTTTTTTAATGTTAACAAAGGTACGGTGGTCCACAGAAACAAAGCCAGGAGGCCTGTCATTAGGGATGATTATTTGCAAGTAGTCCGATGCGAGTGTCAGCATAGGTAGCCAATCTATGCTGTTTATCAGACCAGCGCAAGTTATTGCGATGTCAGGTGAGCTATGGCAGTAACTCACAATCCTGGTAGGGGCTTAATCGTTCATTGTGCATAATATCGAATCATCTATCTGTTCCGTCAGCTCCATTTCTCGACGATCATTTGGCAGGCAGGAATGCCTCGTTAAAGTCGCCCAAAACCAAATGGGTTTCGCCTCTGAGTAGCTCACCTATATCAGAATGGCATCCAACTAGGCTGCTAGTAGCTGGAGGAATGTATATATCAAATATTTCGAGCTCGACACCGCCTGACCGGATAGCTTTGTCTTGACTGCGGTCGATGTCGTGATCCTTTATTATTATGTTATAGCCAGCCCGACTCCCGGCTTTTGACAGGGAGCATCATAAAGTCGACTATCTCGCCAATATTTGCCAATTAGGAGAACTGAAAAAAATGGAGAAGATGACAAGGATTTATTCGTCAGTTGACTGATCTTCGCAAAGAGTGTACTTATTAGGAACACAACATAATTATTTTTGGATTAGTAGATTTAATTCTAAATTTATATGATTTATTCGGAAATAGATTGAGAAGTTTTTGGAAAAACTTCCGTACTAGTTTTTTGTACATTTTAAACTAGCTAAGGAGATCCTTTGAATTAGTCTCATTCGAGACCGTTTTAAACTTTCTTGAAACTATTTCGAGATAATTTAGGAATAACTAAGTTTGATTTAGTAAATTAAATTCAAAAAATTTCAGTCTTAGTTTAGAAATTAATCAGAACTTTATGTTTTGAACTATTTCAAGACCTCTTTCAGATCATTTTGTTCTGAGAAAGTCAAATAAAGTCATAAACTATATTCGTCTTAGTTCTGCTTTAAGCCAAAATATATTTTTTAGACAATAATGATGATGATTTTAGTTAATCATGATGGTGAAAGTACAGTCCTAAAATGATTTTTTTATTTAAATTTTCGATAAGAATACAAAAGAAAATAATATTAGAAAATTGCCTTTTATCCGCCTTAAGTACATTTACTAGAATCTGGCATCCTCATTTTAATAAAATGATAAGAATTCTCATGCGAGACATTATTAAATTATTATACCTTCATATACATCTTATACATCTGACACAGCATCCTAACAGCAGCACTATGGAAATATTGAATTTTAGTGAAAAAATAAAATTCAAAAATAAATGAAATATCAATAAATAATATCTATTAATATTAATATATATAAATATTGCAACAAATAGATTAGAAATAATCCTGTCCTTATAATTGATTCTATCACTTTTGATGCTTGCATACGCCCATCCGTATATGTTTGAACGCAATCAACTGTAGTTCTACTGAACTGCCATTGTGTTGCACTCCAGTATTTCCGTTCTCTCACATGCACTACTTTAAGGTTTTAGTTTTGATTTCCTTCCTTAAAGCACACCAACGCACACATATGATGTTGAACATTTCAAGTGCTTCGCTTCCCGCTTGTGCAACGGAAATTAAATTCTTTTTTGCATATACTCGTATCATATAGCATAAAAATGAAACTAAATAAATAAAAATGAAATATGAGACGAGAAAAATGTGCAACTAAAGTAGAGAAATGCAAAGTAAAAAGAACGCTAAGATTTCTAAAAGGAATTTTTTTTCTCGTGGATCAATCTCAATTGCTTTTGGGTTTTGGTTGTGAGCATACTCATGGAGTGGTGATGTAGCCATATAAATACTGCAAATATGTTTTTTTTCCAAATTATCGTTAAATCCAATTAAACTAGAAATTTTTTTCCCAGTTCTATAACAGATCTAACCAAAACCAATAAAATATTCAGCTTGGTAAGACAAGAGAGTAAATAGTCTTCACAATTCATCTATTCGATTACTTTCAATTCACCAACTGCCTTTACGCCAAAAGATCTGACCTACAAAACTAATTGACTATTCTTCCATCAGAACTAGAATATCTTTGAGCTGTGCATATGAAGGGAGTGAGACTCCCTCTCTTGATTTCATTAACCTGATTTTGTTGAAAATAAAAGGAGCTGCAGATCAACTGAAGTATATTTTACTTTTAAGGACGTGAAAAATTTATGATAATAGGTGCAAGTCATTTTCTCTTTGGAAGCTGAATCTAATTAATGTATAATATAGACTTAGTCCAGTATTTTTCAAAAATTTATATTAATTTTAAAAAATAGTTTTTTCAATGCCCCAAAATAGGCATTTTTTCTGTGATGATCTCTTCATTCGACTCAAATCTCTTGCCTCCCAGCCACTTTTTCTGGTTTGGTAACAAGAAATAGTAACAGGAGGCTAAATCTGAAGAATATGTTAGATGTGGGGTAGCAGACCGTGGCCCAATCTATGAATTTTTGCCATGGTGACAACAAACGTCTGCATCCGTGCATTGTCCCGATGGATGCGCAATTTTTTGCGCCAAACGCGGTCCCTTCTACTTCAATTCATGATCGAATCTGTTCAAAAACTCTGAATAATATTCGAATATTCACCGGCGATCGTTTTACTTTTCAAGGTAAACGATGAGAATGACACCTTAATCATCCCGCGCTGTTTCGACGGGTTCGGACCAGAGGGAGATCGGTGTTAGATGAGTCGAGGTTAGTGGGCATGCAAAGAGGTGGAAGATGCCGTGGGGGGATTCATTGGATGCGGGACATCAGGCGGCCGAGTCTGGATAGGTTGGTGTTAATTTTACTACAATATGCATACCGTAATTATTCAGTGTTACTTGGGCCTCTCGAGGCAGATCGAGCTCGTGGTCTGCAATAGATGGTGGGTCTTTAACTAGGAGCATAGATGTTTCACTATGTAAATAGTGCACCGGCGCCATCAGGAGGTTTTCTGTCTCGGTTGGAAAGGAGGTATTCTGACAGGCTTGTAGCTCCTTCAACTTCTCGCAATTCTCCGGATCCAAATCGGAGCAGCATAGTTTACGACCGGCCGGTCAACATGTTCCCAACAAGGTTTCTTTGTATTTACCCCAAGTAATGCCAGCTAATGATTTGAAAATTTTGTTGCGGCTCTGTACTTCAGTAGCAAATGTAGTCGTATGCGGAATGAAGGAGTGCAGGCTTTTAAATGTGACTCCCAGTAACTTTGGGTAATTCATAGTAGGAATTTTCACGTCATCGACTCTTAAGACAGCCAGTTCGACGTACCGGAGTTGACCCGGATTTTATCAGCCCAAGGACTGTCAGCCTTTCGGTGACTTAACCCAGTTTCAGGTAATTCTAGATAATTGTCAAACACTTTTTTAAAGTTGTTACATGATTGAGTTTATTGTCGTTTGTGAGCAATCGTGGCAACCATCGCGCGGATAGCCTTTTCAGGTCTAAATATTCATATAAAATCTGATTTTCCGTTCAGTTGATATGCCGACAGCCTCAGGTACCTCACGTACTTTTATATACGATCGCCCAATATCATTCCAAAGATTTATCGACGACTTCTGGCGTGATGACCCCTTTGGGCGACCTGAACATTCGGCGTCGCTTGTACTGGTGCGAACATAAGGGAACTTTCTAAACCACTTCTTAACCATTGAAAATTTTTTAATTTTTTTAGTAACTCCATTTAAACAAGAATTTGAAACCATAGAATAAAGGGTGGGTTTATTATTATTATTTTTTTTCCAAAGGGCGGCTTAACAGGAGTCACGTTGGCTTAATCGCTTAAAAAAAATATTTTTTGTTGCTTTATTATTACCCTTAGGACAAGGATAGTTTCTCCGCAGGAAAGATGTCAACTTCAATATTTTCATAATTTTGATATTGCAAGTTTCAGATTCAATAAAAAAAATTCTGAAAACTAAGAAAAAATGATTTTTATTACGCCCTGTAAAACGGTTGTTTAAAATTTTTTACCGGTGAGCATTAGGGAATGCATATTAGTGAATAAGAGCACTTTTAAGAAAAAATTAAGAGCTATTATGGCTCACAATATCCTCCAAAAAAAATTTAGGCTATGTTAAAATTACTTTAAATTTTCATTTTAATCAAGCTACGATAATAGTAAAATTTCAAGGCTATTATCTGTGAACTTCTAATTAAATTTTCGATAAAATTAAAATTTTCTTTAGGTTTAAGATTTTTTTTGATAAAAATTTAACTTGTTGTGGTGGTGGCATGATTTTAAAAATTGTGTGCGAAATATATTTTTTTTAGGTTATAAAAGGTTTAGAAATTCATTAAAAAAATGGTAAAATTTAACCATTTTTTAACCAAGCAAATTCACATAGTAACCCCTTACCGTTTATGAATGCTTGTGACGACCCTCTCTCTGTCCAATGCACTGCGCTATTGTGACTGTTGCATTGCTTGCAGCCATATTTCGCAACACTCCATTCAAATAACTGACTTTCCCCTTGTTGCTTTCCGGTTGTTTCGATGTGACCATCATAAGCAGCTATTATACTTTTAAACGCAATTTTAGTTGTGAATGTTGTACTTGTTGTTGTTTTTATGTATCACACTCTTGTCTACGCTTGCCAGCTCGAGGCTTTCAAGCTCAACAACAACAACTGCAGCCATAGCCAATGATAAACGGCTATTGTTTAAAATGAAATTGAGCGTAACAGATTTCAAGAGGTTGTTGCTGTTGTTGTTGTTGTTGTTGTTGTTGTTGCTGTTGTTGTTGTTGTTGTTGTTGCTGTTGTTGCTGTTGCTGTTGTTGTTGTTGTTGTTGTTGCTTAAAAGGAAATAAAAGCGCGTTGCAATGAAAGATGAAGTCGAAGAATAAATGGTTTGTGCTGTGCAAGGAACTGAAAGCTTTCTGCATTTGCGCTTTGTGTTGTATTATAGCGTGAAAGTGAGCTGTAACTATTTCGCACCCAACGCTCAATGCCATCAATCAATTATGCTTTCTAAGCAATTGTCGATGCAAGCAGCTGCAAATGTTAGCAATATAATCGTAATAGCACTGGTGTGTGTATGTGTGTGCGTGTGCAATGGCAAATATTTTATTGTTATAAATTATGAATGCAATAAATATTAACTGATTCGCATGTGTGCGATATGAGGCATGAATCACATATATATTGTGGAAATCAATTCGTGCACATTTATGCAATTCGATTAAAATAAATCGATAATAAATTTGCACTTGCGGCATAAATCACAGAAATTTCTTATATTTGAATGATTTCAATTTAATTTCATCTAAGCCATAAAATTTCATTGCTATATTTCTACGTATGATGTGTAAGTGAAAATTGCGATGGGGAAAATTATTGAGCTGTTTTTCATGTATCTGCTTTAAGCTATGTACCACCGATTTTTTTTCGGAACATAACGCTTTTTTTGTTTTACCCAAGTGTATAAAGTGTGACCTTTTTTAAAGTGAAAAATACTACAATACACAAAGTACAAGAGTTAGACAAATTTAAATTTTTTTTAAATTTTCTTTTTCTACTGACCCTTCTAAATCGAAACACCATGTGGTATTACAAAAGACCAATAGATCCATGTATGGCGTGGCAGCTAAATAGTATAACTTAACATAACCTTTAGTAACCTTCGAGCTAATTCTATTCAGTCGATGGAAATTGATACTAATGCAAATAACACATCTATAGAACTAGATGCTTATAAATTCCATTCTATATATATAAAGGGTGTTTTTTATAGAGGTATAGAACTTTAAGTTCACATTAATTTTAAAGATGGCGACCGATTTAACAGCTGTCAAGTGATTTATTCTCAGTTTGGTTTGGCGATTTATCGTGAATAGACTCACGCCTGAACAACGCTTGCAAATAGAGCAATTTTATTTCGAAAATAATGGTTCTGTGCGGAAAACGTATCGCGCACTACGTCCATTAGCGATGAAGCGCACTTCTGGTTGAATGGCTACGTCAACAAACAAAACTGCCGCATTTGGAGTGAAGGTAATCCTCAAGTGTATGTTGAAACACCGTTACATCCAGAAAAACTGACTTTTTGAAAACGATGGTGGCCAGAACGTTACAGTCAACGGTGATCGGTATAGAGCCATGATTACTAAATTTTTCATTCCTGAATTGAATAACCATGATGCCCAGGACAAATTTATTGAAAGACACGTTTGGTGACCGCTTAATTTCACGTTTTGGACCTGTGAATTGGCCTCCAAGATCTTGTGATTTAACACCGCTAGACTACTTTCTGTGGGGCTATGTAAAGTCATTGGTCTATGCGGATAAGCCACAAACGCTTGACCATTTGGAAGACAACATTCGCCGTGTTATTGCCGATATACGGCCACAAATGTTGGAAAAAGTCATCGAAAATTGAACGTCCAGATTGGACTACATCCGCGCCAGCCGTGGCGGTCATATGCCAAAAATCATATTTAAAATGTAATGCCACAAGATTATCTTTCGGATAAAGAAAATTCATCTCAATCGAATAATCCATCGTTGTTTTATTGCAACTTAAAGTTCTATACCTCTATAAAAAACACCCTTTATATGCCAGAAAAACACACACACAGAAATTTTAGTCGGTAAGTATGACTAGTCTATCTCGCCTATACTACATAAAGCCTTAATGCATGTTTTATGCTATTTTGCCCTATGTCATGCATGATATAATTAAAAAATAATCTTACATACAAACTATTAAGTTAGAAATTCATTTGTGGGCAGAATGTCAAAAATATAACAATTAGAGTTTTAGAATCAGTCAGAATCCAATATGGCATAAAAGATTTAAATTAACTAACTAACTATCTTACTTATAGTTTTAATAATTTTTGAATAATGTCTGACAAATAATAATAACCGGCCTGCAAATAAACTATAAAACCTAGAGGGTGTTAAAATAAGCAAAATAATATAATATTTTTTTTTTGACAGATTTAGGTCTGGGAAACTAAATCAATATGAATAACAAACCAAAAAAAAAAGGTTTAATTTTCCAGCTGTTTGTTCTCATATACCTTATAATAATTAATTTCATCTCCTTATTAAGAAAAAAACCCTAAAAAAGATTCCCCACTAGACTATGTTAGATATAAAAAATTTCAAATATATATTTATATTTTTTTTTAAAGGAAATTTCATAAAATTATTAAATAAAAAATTTTCCATTTAAAAAGAAAGTCTTAATCTGTTCAGGACCTCGAAATTTATAATATCAGGTATATAAAATATTAATATTTGAGTTTTCTTATAAATAAGATGCGTAAGAAATCTTAATTTCCAACTGTAAGGTGCCAGTAAATTGATTAAATAATTCTTTTTTTTTCTAAAATTTTTTAAATAAACTGCCCAAATTTAGAGAAATAAAACGTCTAACCGCTATAGCAGAGCGCTTAGCTTTGCATACATTGCCATTGGGAAGGCCAGTGTTCGAGTGTAGAATCGACCAATATCCAAATTATAGAAAATAATTTTTAAGAGCGGTTGTCCCTCGGCATTATTTTTGTATTTTTGGTATGAAAAAAAGCTTCTCATAAATATCCATCGGCCATTCGGAGCCGCCTTGGTAATAAATTGTAGGCCTCTTCATTTGCTGGTGCAAACATCAAGACGCTAAACCACAAATTGAAGGAGGAGCTTAGCCGAAAGAGCTTCAACGTTTACAAAACGTCATATATATATATGTATCTTAACCTGTTAGTTCCCAGCTAAAATCGTCATTTTGAACTCTAATTTCCAGAACTCACCCGAAAACTAAGTTCGAAGGGACGTTAGAATACTAAGATATTTTCAAAACCTATTCTTTGGAACATTTTACTAAGGGTATTCTCTTGGAATATCTTTATAAGAAGTTTCTTGAAAAAAAACAACAAATATTGCACCAGAAATAAGAAAATATTTTGAAGTTTCTGGAAAAAATATTAATCAATTTTAAGGCACAGTACTATTGTCTCTTTTAAGAAATAACATATTGAGCATTTAAAGTCAATTTAAATAAAACAACTAAACAATTAATAAATATCAAAAATCTGGTTAAAAAAAAAGAATAGTTCCATAGAACCCATTTTTTCTTAGTATGGATAGTTTTAAGGATACCTGAGATTACTAGCATATTCGCGTCAAAAACTTTTAAGATATTTTACTTATTCATTTATTATATATTTTTCGTTTACGATAAAAAATTATTTTTTTAAAACTTACTTAAATTATGAAGATTACTATATAAAAAATAATAGGATCATTCAGCTAACAATTAACACGGAACGTCCACAGCCTAGGACATATATGGCTCTAACCTTCAATAAATTTCACAGCTGTCGGATAATTAGTTTGTGAATTACAGCATTTTGAGGGAAGAAACTTTTGTTATTGTAAAAAAAAGTATGAAAAGGAATTTCGCGTGTTGATAAAATATTGCTTTTTGAAGGAAAAAAATACAGTTGAAGCAAAAACTTGCCTTGATGACGAGTTTCCGAACACTGTTCAAAGAAAATCAACCATCAAGGATTGGTATGCTAAGTTTAGAAGTGGTGAAATATGCGCCGAAGACGGTGAACATAGTGGACGCTCAAAAGGGATTGTTAATGAAGAAAACATCAAAAAAATCCACAAAATGATTTTGAATGACCGTAAATTTAAATTGAAATAGCAGACACTCTTAAGATATTAACTGAATGATTCACGAATATTTGGGTATGAGGAAACCCTGTGCAAAGTGGGTGAAAAAAATGAATGGCCATCAACAGCGAAATCGTGAAAAAAATGACCGCATTTGAAGAAAAAGAAAGTACCGTTTAACTAAGGTAATGCACCGTATCACCACTCAGTGAAATCGATGGCAAAAATCCATGAATTGGGCTTCGAATTGCTTCCGCATCCACCATATTCTTCGGATCTGGCTCCCAGCGACTATTTCCTGTTCTCAGATCTCAAAAGAATGCTAGCTGGGAAGAAATTTTTGTAGAATGAAGAGATGTTCGCCGAATTTAAGGCCTGTTTTAAAGCAAAGAACAAATCTTACTATAAAAATTGTCAGTGTATCACCCTTGAAAAAACTATGTAGAATGAAAAAAGGAATTTTGCCAAAAAAAATTTGTCTGACTTTCGTAGGCCCGGGGACAATTAGAAATATGTAACAGCATAAAGTATTTGAGATATATATGGACATATATGTTATATAGCAAACCTCATAGAATGACGAGATGAATTTAGACATTTCTGTTTTTGTTTTGCTGTTGCCAACAAAAGAAATCGTATCAAAATGAAGTCCAAGTTTACTTCTCATACAATGGTAATTTTGAAAAATAGGAAAATCGCGATAATTCAGTAACTAAATTTGGAAATTTATTTAAAGTTTTATTTGTTCGAGAAGATCGCATTCAAAGTGAAAAACAAATTCCTATGAATGCGACGCCACCCGTTTTTGGGCAGAAAGTATATTTTATAAAGCACTGGGCAGAATTCGATAAACTTGGATTTATATAACTACTTTGGTCTAGTATGAATACGATTTGAATTTAGACATAATCGAGCAAGAAATACTTGTCGGTCCCATATAATGGAGAAGTCCCATACTTAATATGACTCGCTTGACTCGAAATCGGATATTTGAAGTATTAACCAAAAGAACTCAACCAAATTTGGTAGGAATGCTGCGTTTAACAGGGAATAAAGTTTTACCAGGAATGGCTGAGATAAGTCTAGGAAGAGATCTACTTCCCATATAGAATACCTTTTAATTTTGACCGATCCGTCGACCCGTAATCGAATTCTTATGGAATTTATCGACTAAACTTCATCGTAGTAACTCCATAAACAAGCGTACCGCTCACATAACTGAATTTTAACCTCTCTTCAACTATATCATATAGCCCCCACAAAACCGACTGGTTCCGATATCAGGTTTTACGTAAAAAAGAAGTGATAAAATCATCGACGAGCATGAAATTTTGTATTCTTCAGAAATGCACTAAAGTTAATATTGACACTGAAAATCATCGAAATAGACACTTACAATTTGCAATAATTTTATATGTTCATGAAAAGTATAAAGACTTCGGTATGGACGAAGACAGCCATTTTTGTCCCTGACTTTTTTTTACTACTTTTTCTCAATTACCAACTGCAGATTTTCTAAGCGCTTAAAGCGTTTAATGATGTAAGCCTCGTAATCATTACTAAATAAATTATTCAGTTTCCGTCATTTAGGAAAGAACTTTCGAAAAAGCCAATCTAAAAGTTTTTTAAAAATTTTTGCTTGAAATATGGCGTAGGCCAGAGCTCGTGAAGTACTGAAAATGCTGTCCTTAAAAACAGAAATGAATTACTCATCCAGTGTGTGCTTTTTTACTCGGCTGAGATGTCAACCGCTAATATAATATTTCATCCTAACTCAATATATCCTATTTGTTAAACATTAATTTAAATACATTTGTAGTAAATTTTACATTTGGGGATTTCATTTGAAATTTGGTTATTTTTCAATTAACATACATACATAGTACATAGACATGCATATATTACAATAAAATATAATTTTTGCTCGAAAAGTAAAAAAATCAAATGAAATACCAGTCGATTGCCAAAGTCTCTGCTCTATGAAATATTAATTTTGCATTATACAACAAGCACACATAGATACATACATACATGCGCATATATTGTATAATCCCATACATGGCTAGGCACATCAGTTATGCATACATATTAGCAAATTTACATTATTGCATTAAAAATATTATATGGTTGACTGATTAGTGCCACTGACAAATCAAAAAACCGCCTAAATTACGCATAAATTCACAGCTGCACTCAATCATTTAATATTGTGTGAAATGTTTCGAAAATTGTAGGGCATATATGTAGGTACATTCATGAAATTGAAATTTTAAAATAAAGCGAATGCAATTTTTCGGATTTGATTCATACTTGAAGTGGCTTTTAGAAAATCAAACTTTGGAAATATATTTTTAAACTATTTTTGGCACTCAATATATATATAAAAAAATAGAAATATTAAAATTATTGATTTTATAATAAAATACTTTTTTTTAAATAAAAAAATATTTTTAATATATTTTTAAGCATAAAATTTAAAAACAAATTTTTCAATTGCTATTAACGGAAGAGTAAAATACACGGAAATTGAAATTGAATTGTTTAGAAATTTTTCAAAGTGAAATTGAAATTGTTTCAGAAATTTATTATATATTATTGGGTTATATTACCACTTCATTTTGCGCCCGAAAAGTATTCTTAACGCTTATTGGGTTATTCCTCCTTCTTTTGGTGCACCAATGCCTCTGTGAATAGAAGCTGTGACATGCCAGCGAAAGCGTTTATTTGCATATGAAATATATTTGATTGATGATGAAATATGATTACACGCCAAACATCAAAAACATTTGTGCATATTTATTAATATTTAAACGTTGAATTTGTTGTTTTTTTTTACTTTTTCCCCATGTGTAAATAAAATTGAAATTATTTTATTGAGTTATAAGGTTTTTCAAATTATGCTTGCTTGTTTGAGGTTACTTAAATTTTATTATATAATTTTGTTTTACATATTGATGATTTAAATAATAAGTCCGATGTGTGAGCTTGAGCAAATTAGTTATTTCGAGCAGCTTATAAAATCAGAAAAATTGACACCTGTCAATGACTTGTTGAAAAGTAGTACAACTAAATAATATGTATATGCAATAAAAGCAGAATTATTTAATTTTAACGAATTGACAGAAAATTGGGTTTAATTATAGTAATTTTTTTCTCAGAATAGTTGAAACTTAGACTTTTTTAAGGTACACAGATGAAGTCTATAAAAACTTAGTTTGTCTACTTATATTTTCAACACTGAATAAAAACACCGAAACATATTGCACCTATTCAAACATTCAATCAATCAATCAAACAATTTGCCGGTCAATAAACAACGATTAATTCGTAACGATTATGGCGTTTATTGATGAATGAATGCAAAGAAATAGACACAATAGGTTGATGTAATCGATCAAAATGTTTAAATGAGTTTTTTTATATACAACAAAAGCCAATAATATTTCGAAGCTAAGCAGCAAACAATTTGCCAAAGTTAACAGCAACCGACCACCACTACTCTACTCCAGACCAAAGAACAAAATGTTTATTTCTTCCTTTGCACTTGTTTACATGCCACACAATGAACGCATGAATTCTGACACAGCTTTCATGGGTAAACAGATTAGAAGAGCAATTAAAAAAGCATTAGTTGTTATGCAATGTGGAAAAAAACTGCGAAAACATTCGGAACCCTTTTGTGATCTTAGTAGAGCTCAAGAGCATAAAATTTAATAAATTAGGGGTTTTAAGACAAAAAAATCGTAAAAAAAGCTATTTATTTTGAAGATGGGTAAATAGCAATATAAAAGTAAGAAAAAATATCAGAACAATTCTAAAAGAGTATTCTAAGTAAAATTTGTATAAAAATAAAAATAAAAATAAATAAATGAAGTCGAGTGAGAATAAAGTTTGTGATCCTACTAGAGTGCTGTGCTCATTATTGCACCCTCATAAGCCGACCGATGCCCATAAAAGTTTAATAACTGTCAAAAAGTTTCAGGTAAAGAATTGTCAAATGAAGCGTAGCAAGTAATAAATAATAATGTAATAAACAGCATAACGTGTTATGAAATATGGTACTTTAAGTTAGTTTTCAGCGTTAGATGATTTTTTTAATGTATGCAAAATCGACTTTCTAGCACTTGCCATTAAACTGATTATTTTTGAGAATGATGAAGGGGAGGATCGAAGAAAAAAATGACGAGCCACGATTTCCACCCTTCCAGCAATCTGGAAACAAAAAACAAGATTATTAATCTAGTAGCCACCGTATGAACCAAAAAATATAAAAACAAAAGAATTTTCACAAAATGGCATCTGCTTGAAGAAAGAACCAATTTTTAGCGCTTTTTGGGTTTTACGAACTTTACTGAGCGTAGTGCATGCATGCGATAGAGAAGTCTATAAAGCAGACTTATAACAAGTTTCAATTAATTCGGTTCAGTAGAACTTGAGAAATCGCGGTTACTCTTTTAAAAAAGACACTTTCAAGAAAAACACTTTTAAAGTTTTGCGTATAGTTTTCTGTTTTATTTTTTTTTTGCGGCCGAGCCGGCTTGGATGCCGCGTCAGCAAGACAGCTATATCTCCGAAAATAATTTAAATTTCGAAAAATATTTTTAGGGACATGTTCTTAAAGGGTTATACTATGAAAAAGAGAAAAAATCGATTTTTTTCAAAATTTCTATACCAGAATACTCCCTCAATTTTTTTTTAATGTTTTTAACAATATTTTACTGCCATTTAATAATTTTTTGGTTTTTGAAATTTTATTCAATTTTATTTTTTTAATTTAAATCAAAATTTTTGTTTTTAATTTCTATTTCATATTATCTTAATTTATTTTACCTTTTTTCATTTTAATTTATTTTATTTCTTTCGTTTTAATATTATTTTAATTGATTTTGCTTAGTTTTATTTTATTTTATTTTGTTTTAATTTATTTTATCAGTTTTAATTTTAATTTTTATTTTATTTTATTTTATTTTATTTCTTATTATTTGAGTTTATTTTACCATTTTATTTCAATTAAATTTTGTTGCATCTTTTTATTTTTTTATTTCATTTAATATTTATATAATTCCATTTTTTGTTTAATTTGACTTAATTATTATATAATATTATATTTAATTTTAAGTGTTTATTTAATTTTTTTTGAATTTATATCGTTTTAATTTATTTTAGTTCTTATTCTTTGATTTTGTTTTACCATTTTATTTTATTTTAATTTTATTTATTACATTTTATGCTATTTTATTCTTATTTTATCTTATTTTTTATGTTTTTATTTAATTCTATTTAATTTAAATTTAATTAATTTAACTCTACATTTTTAACGTTATTTCATACTATTTTGTTTTATTTGTTTTTATTTTGTTTTATCTTTATTATTTATTTTATTTTAATTTTTTTTATATTATTTTATTTATTTATTTAGTTTTATTTAATTTAATATTATTTAATTTTATTTCTTTTATTTCACCATTTTATTTTATATTAATTTATATTATTTTGTTTAATATTATTATATTTAAATTATTTTATTTTGTTTTATATTACTTTATATGATTTTATTTAAATTTATTTAATTTGGTTCAATTTTTATTTATTATTTTTTATATAATTTTATTTACTTCATTTAATTTTATTTTATTTCATATTATTTAAATTTATTTCACTACTTTATTTAATTTTCATTTATTTTTTTCGCAAAATTTTTTTAAGTTTCCATTATTTGATTTAATTTTATTTCTTTTTATTTTATTTCATATTATTTTATTTGAATTTTATTTTATTTTAGTTTATGTAATTTTATTTAAAGAGTTTATTAAATTTTATTTTATTTGGCTTATTTGATGTGTTTTTGAATTACGAGAAAAATCGAATTATATAATTGTTAAAAAAAGGACCGCTTTTAAACGTACATTATTAAATTATGAATATAAAGCTAATATATTAAATTACATGTGCTATTTATTATTACGCTTTATATAACATAAATCATATCATTAACATGGCTTATCAAGCATTCATGGCAAGGTGATACCTTAATAATTTATAACGAAAAACTCATTTTAGTGCTTACCTGTTGTGGCTTAAAGCCACCCCATCAATAATGTGGCTGCTTCCGCAAAAAGCTGTATATGAAATAAAAGAAAAGGTAGGTAAATATATATATATATTAAGAGAGACATAAGCGAGGAAGTTGAAAAAATTAAATATGTATACCATGTACCAAGGTTTTAACTGAAATATAAAACAATAATTAATTTTGAAATTGTCTACTGTATTTATTTATTAAATTATATATCTAAATTCTTCTAATAATCTACATAACTACATTTTCGATATATTTTTAGTACTAAATCCTTAAAGCTAGTTTCAGTTCATGAGAAAATACTAGAGATTTAATTTTCACTATAGGGACAATAATTCACACTTACAAATGTGCATTAATTACAATTTAATTGAATTCACATGGAGTACGGGGCGAACAGAGTTTTGTGCGAGTTTAGAGAAGCGCATGTGGTGCGAAGAAACAGTGCACAAGAAAAATAAGTGCAGTAAGTGAAATCCTACAATGATAGTTAGTTTTTCTGTTTACTTTCAGAACGCAATCACCCGCACACACTCATTATTTCAGCACATATTCAATGTAGTAGTTTGAAAAGTTTTAATTTTTTTAATAAAAATTTCGATTTTTTTTTACTACGATATACTTATATATTTTATGTTTTATTATATTTTATACGATAACGCAAAAATATCATAAATTGTGGATAAAGCATTCCAGCACTTATTTATAAATATTCTGTTTCTGTAACGAAGAAATAATGCATTTTAGTTTTTAATTCAAAAACTTTAAGATGCATTTAATTCTTAGAAATACTAATAATTGAAATAAGCTGCGAATGTGGCGAATTTATTTTTTAATTTTACATTTTTATTTTTATTTTTTGCTCATCAGTATCGGTTATATAAAATACTCCTGTATTTTATATATATTTACTTTAGTCACCACTGTAGAAATATGTATGCTTGCAATATATTTAAACTGTACATGTGTTCAATTCGTATAATTACACACGATTTTGTGTAAAACAAATCCACGCAAAGACGAACAGATAAAAGATTAGAATGTAATTAAATAACACAAAGGCATGGTGTGAGTGAAGCTTATGCTCATTAAACAAATAGTAATGGTATGTGTGATAAAAAGCATGAGAATTAAACCACACACACAAACACATACACATCTGAAGTTGATGGTTAATGTCAACAATATAGCGGAAAAAAAGGATGAATTAAACAAATGTAATGTAAAACGTAGTATATTTTTTCCTTTATACAGAGAACGAAAAAAAAATATTAATAACGAATTATAAGCAAAGCGTAAATAAAGAATCTCAAAGTGTGATAATATATTATGATAAAACTGCTTTAATTATTACTCATCGCACGCTCATTTATATCTCAGATTCATTACTTAGTGGCCATATGGCTAATAAATGTGTGTATGCTTGTGTAAATAAAAAACTATTAATTAGGAATCTGGAATAATTTTTCGTACGTATATACATCTTATTATATAATCCCATACATATGAGTATGCTGTTATGAGCATAGCTATAAATATTTTGCCTTCATATAATTCTTGTACTGATAATTTCACTTCAATATCATTAGAATTCAACAAATCGATGCTGTGCATACATGTGTCTGTACTCACTCCAAAAAATAGTTTTTCTTGTGTTATTCATTCAAATTTTTTGATCGCCTTCAAAAATAAATTTCGCGCTTTCTCTGAGAACAGTATTTTTCGTAAAGCTAGCTCTGTAAATCGTTATGCATGTGAAAAGTTATTTCGGTTTCTTGAAATGAGAGAAATTTCGGAAGAAATACTTTACGTCATGCCTTTTTATAATAAAAATTTACGCAGCTTGGTTGAAAGGTTTTAATGCAGTCACTATAAAACTCGGAACTTACACCTTCTGACAACCATTTGTTTCGGTTTTTGTAAAAAAATTTTTTTGACGCTTAAAAAATGGCTGATCGCAGAGTATCTGAAAGTCATTTGTCCAAGTTTTTCGCCAGTAAGCCATCTGAAAAATGACAAAAAGTAATAGGTAATAATAATTTATAACAAGTCAATTGAAAAGTCCCCGGCCTACCATAGTAAACACATTTTTTTTGGCCAAAATTCAATTTTCTTCCCAGCGATCATTATTTTGAGATCCGAGAACAGAAAATACTCGCTAGAGGCCAGATCTAGGCATCAAAAGCTCAATTCATAGATATTTGCCATCGATTTCACTGATCCGTGACACTGTGCTTAGCCTTGGTGAAACAGCACTTTCTTTTTCTTCTTTTTCTTTTTCTGCGATTTCGTCATTCAAACAGTTCAATAACGTTATATAATAGTCGCTGTTGATGGCCCTTCCTTTTTCAAGGTAATCAATTAATGTTATTCCATACAGACGCTGTCACCTCGCCGACCGACTGTTACCGTTTTTCCACGCTTTGGGGCGGGTTCATCATATGCAGTACACTCGGATGACTATCGATTAGACTTCGGTGTGAAATGATGGAGCCATGTTTCATCCATTGTCACATATCGATGCAAAACCTCAGGCTTATCATGCTTGAACATTTCCAAAAACTGCTCTGAATCATCAAGTCATTTTCCACAGAGCTTTCTCATACCAAGATATTCGTGAATGATTTGATGTACACATTCAGTTGATATCTCTAGAGTGCCTGCTATTTAATTCATTTCCAAGTTACGGCCATTCAACATCAGTTTGTGGATTTCTTTGATGTTTTCTTCGCTGACAATCTCTTTTGAGCGTTCATTGCGTTCACCGCCTTTGGTGTTAATTTCACCACGTCTAAAATTAGCATACCAATCCTTGATGAATGATTTTCCTGGGGCAGTGCCAAGTAGGGCTACTAGCATTGCATGAACATTTAATTTTAAACAAATTTTTTCATTTGTGATCCCGTTCAAAAGCGAGATTCGTGTCGATTGGTCGAGAGAAATGCTAAAAAAAAATACGATGGCGATGCTTCGAAAGACGAAATGGCATCATGAGAAGTGATGAGTCGTGAATTTTGGCTTATGAGCCCGAAAGTAAAAAACAGTCGACTGTATGGGTATTTCAAGGTGAGTTCTATACAACTAAAATTGTTCAGGCGTATAGCATTCCAAGCAAACCAAGGAAACGGTTGCCTGTTTTTTTGAAAAAAACTGGACATGTGTCAACTCTGAGATGTACATTAACATTTGGGGGAAAAATATGTCATTCTAACTGTGTAAAGTCAAGACTATACAGTGGATGACTCATCAAATCAATGTTTTGAGTACTCAAAAGTTCACGTGGCGAAGAGTGATCCATCTTCAGCGGTTGCTTTTCCTGATTAATTAAAAGACTTGCCAGTTGTCTTCACTACAGTCCTGACTTTACACAGACAGAATGACATATTATTTTCCGGTACGTAAAAAATAAGCTGATAGGTCAAAGTTGTTCGACACCTGAACAGGCGGTTGATGCGTTCAGAATGCAAGTTTTGGATATACCTCAATCAGAGTGGCAAAA
The DNA here is from genome assembly GCA_030068015.2 of Neoceratitis asiatica. Classification (NCBI taxonomy): domain Eukaryota; kingdom Metazoa; phylum Arthropoda; class Insecta; order Diptera; family Tephritidae; genus Neoceratitis; species Neoceratitis asiatica. Next base: position 33,791,072 of record CM061525.1, on the reverse strand, counting down.
GTGCTTCGATGATTGGTTCAAAAGCTTGCAAAAGTGTATATATCTTAATGGAGAATATTTTGTTATTTGTTTTTCTTCTCTTATCCCCAAATATATATGTCAACCCTGATATTATTTCCTTTCTTGCTGATATCTGCATACTTTATTGTGAAAAATTACAAAACTTATGCCCAAAATATTTTGTAGCTTTTTTTATTATGTTTGGATTTTTTTGAGATCACCGTCACCAAATCTAAAATTTATAAATTGACTTAAAAACATAAAAAAAAAAAAATTTGTTAAATTAAATTTGTTAAAAATTTAAACTTATTTCATTTATTATTTATATTTTAGCTACAATTTGCACCATGTAAAAAGTATAATTTTTGATTTGATATTTTTATATAATAAAAGAATTTGCTTATAATTGTGTTTGAATATGAAGACAGCCCGAAAAAGTATGAATTAACAGATTTATAATTTTTTTTTTGCAATCGTTGAGTTTCATTAAGCAAACGAATATATAAAACCAAATTATAATAATTTAAATTTGTTTTTAATAATGAAAATTTATCTTGATTTTCAAATTATTTGTAAATAGAAATATTTTTAAATTAATAATTATGAAATAATTTGAATACTAAAACCTTCAGTAACCTTAAATTTGAAATTTACATACCTATTTTGCCGCACCATCATCACTCATTCAACAAAACCAAGTCATAAGGAAAACAACTTTCACTTTAGTGTGCTTAGTGCGCTTGGGTGTTGAATTACATAAATATTATATGTTAATGTTTGCATATACTTATATATATATATATGTACATAATTACACGTGTGTAGCAAAACTTCACAGCAGTTAATTTGTTTAATTATGTTTGTTGGGAAATTTTGTGAAATATATGCAAATTTAATGAGAATGAGCAACAGGACTCACGTTAATGAAGTGCAAATGCTTATACAATATATATATGTATATATATATATATACGAGTACATTTATGTAATTGTGTACACATGTGCTTGCATATGAGTAGGAAATTTCCTTTTTGATGTCAGTTTTGCCAGTACAGTTATGCACATATTTGCACAAATATCTATACGACATTAACGTAATTAAATTTTCAGTAAATTTATATATGTATAATTACCCATACATGCACACACGCACAATATTAACTTACAAAAATTCGATATTTAATAAGAGCGGTCACAATGCAAAGAATTAACATATATTTCAACTAAGTTTTGTAATTTTAATCCATATTAAGTCAATCGCTGGCATTCAGTTACTTTTAGCTGACACTCTGCTTAGTAATTATTATAGTAAATTCCTTTGATATGTTGGATTATATTGTGTCAGTTATATTTTTAGATAAGCCCAGTAACTTTCTTAATTATATTTTATTTTAGTTATTTATTTCAGGTTTGTTCAGCAAATTTTGCCTTTTTAGGTTTAATATAACGAAAAAAGTGTCACTTTTTGAGATGTGTGATTGACGAGCATCTATTATTTGGTAAGAATCTTCTCCTGAGTATGTACTGAAAACTAGCTCAAATTATAAAGCTTTTAACATTTAGACCGTGATGCGATACGGTTAATTTTTTGTTGTTGCTTTTTTTTTTGGTTTTCTTAGTGAAGAATTTGTTCTGGAAAAAAAAATGGAGAGGTTTTGGGAGCTCATTGATATTAAAAAAAATTAACCTTCTCTAGAAATATAATCAATTCAGATTAGCATACATACAAATACATAACCTGAATGCATTGAATATTGGGTCCTGCAAGTTGTGGCCAATGTTGAAAACGATTACCTTTTCATTGGGAAGGTTTCCCATCTGTCAACAATAATTTTTGCCTCTTCAAAAATGTCCGGATTTGTGTTTAATTAACAGCATTTGTTGGAATTTTTGAATTCTCTATTTTAATTGAAAAGCGCAACTGATGTCCACCGAAATGCGGATGTTAATGGTGAATCTTCGCCACCCGATAAGTCATGCAGAGAGTGGTATCGATGCTTTAAAAGTGTTGATTGTAGCGTGGAAGAAAACGGGGCTTTTGTCCAACCCAAAAAGTCTGAATAAGAGAAACGCGTACTGATCTGCAACTAATGCGTTTGAAACGACAGAAAGTGATGAAGATGAGGTGATTTTTGCAGTGGCTGTAACGTTAAAAAACTACCTGAAAACTGTAAAATGGGAGGTCTTACCCCAACCGCTGTATTCTCCGGAACTTTCTCCTCCTAACTATTGGCATTTTCGATGGATGCAAAACTATTTGGGGGGTCACCGGTTCTATTACTGACGTGGGTAGTGAATGCAAGTAGGTTCAATGAGGTAAATTTAATTTTACAAATTCCTTGTTGTACCTATGACACAGATTGTACTAATCGATCACTAAAAAATCTTCCAAATTTTGGGGAATAGAACATAATTTTGCAATGCCGCGGTAATTAATTATACAAGATCTACTGCCAGAGTTATGCAGAGGTGAAATATATGAATCTTTCCATAACTAGGGAAATATATTCTTTCTTGATTGTAGCATGAAAATTTAAGTGCTCTAGGTGGAATAATATCAGGAACGAATGGAAATGAGCTTTTAAGGTATCATCAGGCAGGGAATGTCAAGCCCTCTGAGTATATTCCTGACATGAAATAAAAAACTCCTCATAAAAATCCATCAGCCGTTCAGAGGCAGCTCAGAATAAACTTTAAGTCCCTCCATTTTTAGGTAAAGCAGTTCGACCGAAAATCGCTTTAACGATAATGGCCAGAACTCTGTTAACCAGTTAAACTGAAATAAAATTTTCGTACATGTTGTTCAACTAAATTCTTTTTGCCAATTTTGCTTTAATGCTTTTTTTTTTGCATGTAACAAAATTTCTTACTAACATGTGCTTATTGAAATACGTAGAAGTTTATATAAAAATTCTCTTAACATTTCCTTTAAGCTCATGTTCGTCTTTTTGCTTGTGTTCAATAAATTTTTCTATAAAAAATAAAAGTAATTCGCTGGAGGTATATATGAATTTTTTTCTCTTTTTAATTAAATCATAACGATTCCAATAACTCAATTGAAATTTACTTAGTTTTATATTGAAGGTTATCTTATCTAGCAGTCCCATAAACAACACTTACACATGGGGTTTCTGTGTGAAAAATTTATCTGGTATTAAAAATATAATTTCTCATTATAATTGCCATTTTGAAAATTTTATTATATGCACTTGTGAAAAAAGTTACCACCTTTGACATACTAAACGCATTGAAATTTCTCCAAATTAAGTAAAGTTACTGTTTTCATAAGCAACTGTGACCTTGTGTACATTACAACTACATATATACAGACTGATATATTTGGCGTATGAATTGCTTTATTTTGGAAGAATTAAGTCTCTACAAACTAACAGGAGATAGATAAAAAAATGTGTGCTTTACTTTTTCTGGGGAACAAAAATACTAACAAGAAAAGTTTTCAAAAAATTCCAAAACCACAAAAAATGACATTTGAATTTTTGGTGTGGAAAAAGTACGAGTTTAACTTTCACTTAGTTGGAAACCATAAAATATATGCATATTATGCAAAATACACATAGCGAAATTCGCGCTTTTTTCTTTGCTTATTTTTTAACCAACTCGTAGCAGAAAATTTATTTGCGTATTATAATTATGAAAAACAGTTGTTTTTACCTGTGCGGTTGACTGAACTATTCAAATATGGTGAAATTGCGAGATAGAAAAATAGCAAAAAACTTTGCGTTAAAATATTTTGTTTGCTTCACAAAAATACATAAAAGTATTTTAATATAAATTCTCAAATTGCGGCGAGGAGAAGATTTTTAAATAATGTAGACACTTTTTATTTAAATAAATTATTCAAAATATTTGGAAGGAAAAGTGAAGTAATTACAGAAAATATCTAACACTCACTTTTTGCATACATATGGGGAGTGAGAGCGCTGTGTAATATCTTAAAAAAATAATTCATACTTTTTAATAAAGAATTTTTACATGGAGGTTGCAATCATATTCAGAGCTCAAGTGTTTTCAGTGCAAAGAAATTTACTTATATTTTCAAATAATTCAGTACTTTTTATTACTTTTTAAGATTTTTTCTTTAATTTCTTAAATTTCGCTACTTTAATTTATCAGTCTCTTGTGCTATTAGTATCATTTTATTGCTCTTTTAATTTCTTTTTTGCTACACTTTATGTTGGCGAGACGGCGGCGTTAGGTTTTATAAGCGATTTACTGTAGATTTCCTTTCGAATTAAATGTCTACCTTGTGGAATTTTTTTCTTATAATTTATCTTGGTTGGAGCTGTAGGGTGTAACAGCAGATTTATGATTACTTTTGGCGTTAAATGCCCACAGCTGTGTGCATGTTGGGATTTTATGTGGCTTTGAAAAATATTGTTATTTATATTGGTACATGTGTACCTGTAAATACATACTTACAAATATGTAAATGTTTTTTTTCTTTTTTCTTTTATATATTACTTTTCAATATTGGTTTATTGCAAAGTTTTTAGGACATTGAATTGGCTATTGCTAAAAAGAAAAGAAATAATGGAATCATTTTTTTTAATGCCACGAGTGGTATGGTGTTTCATTGGGATTTGTGACTTTCTCTTAATTTTTAGTAAGTTTTAGACGAAAATAATAATGCAGAAAACATTTTTATAAGTTCGTTTGGTGCTTATCCTTCCAATAGAGGAGGAAAGCTTCTACCAGGGGGTACTACATTGAACAGGCTGGAATACGAGGTATGTCCAAAGGAAAAGGTGAAGGTTTTGCTCACTGTTTTCTTTGATTACAATGGTGTGGTGCATCATGAGATCCTTCCAAAAGGTCATACAGTTAATAAGTATTACTACAATGAAGTTATGCAACGTTTGCATGAAGCAATACAGCTCAAACGATCGGAAGTGTGAAAAAACAAATTGTGGATTCTGCAGCATGATAATGCACCAGCTCACACATCAATGCTTATTTGTGATTTTTTTGGCCAAAAACAAAACCGTAATCATGCCTCAACCACCGTATTCACCAGATTTGGCTCTCTGCGTCTGTTTCCTATTACCAAAACTAAAGAAACCAATTAAAGGAAAGCATTTTGCCATAATTGATGAGATCATGTCAGAATCGAAGAAAAAGCAGATTGCCATACCGAAAAGAGAATTTCAGAAGTGCTTCGAGGATTGGCAGGAAAAACCGTTGGCACAAGTGTATTATATCCGATGGAGATTACTTTGAAGGGGACAAAATAGACATTGATGAATAAATCCGGAGGATATTCCCAATTCTGACTAAGTTTGTGGTATTGTATATCGTCAGTTTACATAGTCGTATGAGTTTTTTAGGGATATACGTTTCAGACATAGCTGGCGTAGAGACAGATCCTTATGATGCCGTGAAAGGCAGCTTTAAAATCGATGAAAAGGTGGTGCGTATCAATTCTTTCACACCGTGTCATCTCCAGGATTTGGTGCATGGTGCTTGGTATATTGATAAGGCTTATCCAATTATAAGTTGCGCCGACCGAGAGGTCTTAGTTTTTATTGATTGTGCAGAGCACACTTAGGTTTCATTCGTCGGACATTCTTCCGTACGACCTTGCCAGATCTTCGCTTGGCCGGTAAACTACCAGCACCCGTCGCTTTAGTATTTTTGAAAGCGGCAATCGCTACTCGTACTTCTACATAAATAAATATTGTTATATTCAATTGGGGAATCGGGTTCATCATCTCCGGGTGTCGCACTTTCACTGCCATTCAGCTGGTTGGAGGAGTGTTCCCTCCGTATACTCAGAATTTTGTGGAGATCGGTGACTTGATAACCTCCTTGGCTCCTACTTGAGTTTACCTCAGTTTTGTAACCTTCTGTAAGTCGCCGCATCTTCTAATAGAATTTTCTAGTATTACTCTTGCAGGCCAGCTTCTCAAGCTCTTCATATTCACGCATCTCGACCTCTTTTATTTTTGTCTACAAATGCGGCTCGTTTCCCTCTTGAGCTCTCGACATCTATGCTAGGTAGTTTGCTTTCTCTCCACTGCGATTTGACATTCCTCATCGTACCAGCTCTTTTACCAACTAGGCGATACAAAGGGGCCTTGAGATACCGCTACAGTTCTCATGTATGGAGATGTTGATGAGCGCTCTCAGAGAGCAGGTAAGCAAATCGAGTAGAAAACTCAACGGCTGTCTGTTGTAATTGCAGTTTTTTGACGTCTAACCCTTCTTGTGTTTGTTGATGGGCGTTCTTTGCTGCACAGATGCTTATCTTCACTACGACAAGATGTGATGTCTTCCATTTACCACAATTTAACTTCTATGGTAGCGCGTTTTTCGTTCCGAAAACAAGCATTTGGCTTGAATTTTCGTGTGCTGGAACTTAGTACTATAGACAACCATATTTTGGGCCCCGGCAAAATCGATCAGTCTCAGCCGTTTGAGGATGTTTCGTCATGGAGGCTGAATTTTCCGACTGTTGCGCCAAAAATGCCTTCTCTTCCCTCCCAGCATTGAAATCTCCAATCACATATGTACACCACTTTGATTTATAAGAGCTCATTTGCGTCTGCTCGGTTTGTGCATATACAAACGTTCTGCACTTAAATATACGAACATGTTTATGTATGTACAGCATATTCTTGTGATTTCTTATAATTTTCTGTTATACCAAAAACAACACTGATATTTGGTGTACAATCATTTTCACTCATAAATTCTGTAAGCCAAAAAATATTCAACAATTTCCAAGCAGCAGAGCGAAGTAAAGCAACGGAGAAGGGGCAGATGTCTGTTACTAACGAAAAACACCAATAAATTCATATAAAATATAGAATTTGGGATTGTACATTATTAATATATGAAATAAGATAACTCATTAGTACACATATACGCACCTCTGCATACATGAGTTTATTAGTAGCCCGTATGTAGCGTCAGTAACTTGAGGTAATAGTCAGCAGACTGACAAACCAATCACAAACCCTTGCGGCGCTTATTTTCGGGTGAAGGCTGCTTGAAATTCCCAGCGGTAAAGCCACAAAAAGAAAAAAGTTTTTCAACAAACATGAATAAATGCCGCTTTTTTGAAGCTGAACCCAACAAATGCAACTAAAAAAGATATAGTTAGGAAATTTCAATATTTTATAGAAATATGAAAAGCACAATGCAAGAGGAGTATGTTTATGTATGTATGAGTGTGAGTGGGCTTTTGGAAAATACTTAAATCAAGCGAATTTTGGCTGCAGCAGAGCAACAGTAACAACGAAGCCAAATCCACATTCTCAGTTACGCAAATTACTCTGAAAAGTAATACCAGCCGCTGAGCTTGACCTTTCGCGCAGACTTTGAGTATCCGAAGGCAACAACGCAAACAAGGATTCATAATAGCTAAAGTTTAATAAGCTCATAATTGAATTAAGGCAAAATTAAGTTTAAGCCAAACTGGCATAGCGACCGCTAGTTAAATGAGAAATCGAAGCTGCAATGGATTTGTTGGAAAGGCGTAAGCGGCAGACCAGCGAAAATTTGAAGACGAAGGCGTATATGGAAATTATTAGCTCTGCGTCTTACTTATTATGTATTCTCAAGCGTAGATGATTAATCGAACAAAACTTTTCAGTTTAGCCCGCAGCTATTGAGCTAGCTGATTTGCGTAGTGTAAGTTATTGGCCGAAGTGAGCTGAGTTTATATATGTGGTTGTGTGATTTGCGTATTTAATTGCACGTACAAACAACAATAGCGTTGATTTTTACGAGAAACTTCGTAATTGACAATCATTTTCAGATATATTATCCTTTTTTGTGGGGGATAAGATTTTATGGAAAATTAAATTACTAAGAAATTTCAAATTAAAATGTCAACACAGGCTACAAGTGGCTTCACCAACACACATACAACCACTACAGCTTTTCATTTGCGTTTACACACTGTAAACTCGATATTATTTAACATACTTTTTATTGTGTCACATACACACAATTGTCTTCTTTTTTTTTGCTTTTGCTCTCACGCACCTTCCAGCGAATTCCAATAAACGGTAATGCTGAAATCATTAATTGAGTGAATTTTCATGAAAGGCAAAAAAAAAAAAAAAAGAAACGCGAAAAGAAAATTTTAATTGCAAAAAAAATTTGCATTTATAATCAAGAGTCGTTAAATGTTCGATGGACTACAAGTAAGTAGTATTTACGCATCGTTACGTATACGCCACCGCCTACATTAATTACATGCGTTGCGCGCTGTAAAGATTTGAGTTCACTTCAGCGGTTATATATATATATATATATGTATAATATGTGAGAGAGTAATTTAATGCTTATTGTTTTGCTTTAATATTATATCGAGTTTATTTATTGTGAGAACGATCAAAATATTTTTGTAGCAAGCCAATATTTAATAAGAATTAAGAATTTAATCAATTAAAATTTTAGTAAGTTTTTCCTTATTGAAATGGGGAGAATAGTAGTCTATAATATTTTCTATTAATCGTATATAAAAAGTCAATTAAAAAGTCCTGGCCGGACACATAGATGGAATTAGGAAGAATTAAATCCATATAACGTGGTGAAATGAGCACCAAAGACGATGAATGCAGTGGACGCCTAAAAGAGGTTGTTACTGGCGAAAATATTCACATAATGATTTTTAATTATCGTATATCAAAATTATGGTATCTAAAGATATCAACTGAACGTGTACATCATAACAATCACGAATATTGAATTGATGAAAGATTTTTCGAAGTCCAATCGACAGTCATCCAAGTGAACTGCACACGATGTACCCGCTTTAAAGCGTGGAAAACCACAACAGTAGGCTGGCAAGGTTAGGGTGTCTATATTTTGGAAAAACGCATTTAACAATTTTCATTGACTACCTTGAAAAAGTAAAGATCATCAACAGTGACAATTACGTAGTGTTATTGGACGGTTTGGAGAACGAGTTCGCCGAAAAACGGCCGCAAAGAAATTGATGTTTCACCAAGACACTGCACCGTGTCACAAGTCAGTGAAATTGATGGCAGAAATCCATGAATTGGGCTTAAAATTTCTTTCGTATCCACTGTATTCTCCAGATTTGGCCCCCAGATATTATTTCCTGTCCTAAAATCTCAAAAGAATTCTCGCTGGGAGGAAATTTTCGTTGAATAAAGAGCAGATGATCGCCGAAACTGAGGCCTATTTTGAAGCAAATCGTACTACAAAAATTATATAGCAAAGTCGAAGGGTCGCTATAATCAGTGTATCACCCTTGAAGGGAACTATGTTAAATAAAAATATGAATTTTGTCAAAAAAATGTGTTTTACTATAGTAGGCCGAGGACTTTTCAAATGACCTGCTTCAAATTAGTTTTAATTATTAATTACAGTTATTTGTTTTGCATATAAACTGCAAATTATAAATATGTATCTGGTTTATTGTTTGAAAGTTTTTTTGTGAACATTATCAAAAGTAAAAACAGACCTTTTTCAAAAACTACACGTAGAAAAAAAAAGTCTACAATGTGACCAAATAATTGATCCTTTTCGAAACACGTTTTAACATTTCTGTTTTGAAAATTTCTTGATAGAAGAGAAATATAAATTTTTTCAGGATTGTGTTTAAAAAATTGAAAAAAAAAATGCTAACAAACTCTTGGGCTTACTAATCATCCACTGCCGTATTATTGAATCCTCAGCACCATAGGATGACAAATATACTGAATCTGCAGGGTATCGGGCTCATAACTTAGCAAATGTTGATAGCAAGAAGATAATTCAATGCAAGTTTAAGATCTCTTTTATTTTCTGTTTTCGAAAAAATCGCAATTTTATCAACATCAAGATACAACTTTTTCTAAGGACTTTGTGAAGTCCCTTGTCTAAATTCTGGATTTGTTCGTGGGTAATAATATCTTCATGGAAGAAAATTAATAGCTATAGCGGTTCAAAATTCAGTTCTTAAATAATTTTTTTAAGTTGAAAATTTCCATAATTGCAATTTTTAAGCATTTTTGAATTCTGTTACAGTTTTGAAAAAAAATTGAATTCCTATCCTAGAATTTACAAAACGAACAGCCATATTAAAAAAAAATTAAAAACTGATTTAATTGAACAACATTTTTTTAATTAACTACTCTTCTGTTGCTTGTTTCTAATGTTGCTTGATACTCTGAAACCTATAGAAAACTCAGATTGGCACGCAAAAATAAGGATATAGAAAAAACAGTTTAAAAATTGTGCCACAGCCGCAAAGTCCAAATAGGACTATTTATCAAGAATCTTCTGAATCCAAAACAAACTTAGATAAAATATATTTACAACAAATTTTTCATGAAACTAATTTATTATTATAAAGTTGGAACCTTGGTTTGAGCTATTATATGTGAAATACTACATCGATCAAATGACCACCTCGTGAATTTTTGCAATTTTTGATCCTTTTGCGGTAATTTTCGTCCACTTTTTTACATATACTCGTATCGGAGGTATCTCAGCCATAACTTGACGAATGTTGGTTTTCAAGTGCTCAAAGGTTAAGGGTTTATCCACATAAATACGCTCATGTTGCATGGCATGTGGCACTATATTTTTGGAACCAAATATTTTCCAAGTAGGGTACTTCAATTGCAAGTTAAAATAATTCGGTCAGCACCTGACCATAAAGCTCCGAATTGACAGTGACAGTCGCGCCATCATCGTTTTCAAGGAAGTAGGGTGCCATCACACCTTCGGACCAAAGAGCGCACCACATAGTAAAATTTTGTGGGCGTCTTCAATTTTTTTTAATCTCGTAGCTCCAAATGCGATTATTCTGCTTATTTACTCCGTATCCACCGAGTGAGAAATGTATTTCGTCATTGAAGAAAAATCGCGCTTCACTGCTTGTTATTAAGCACCTAATTGATGTAACTACCACGTTGTGAATGGTCCGCTGGCTTCAGTTGCTGTGTGAGCTGGACTTTATATAGATGTAGGTGTAAGTGCAAAATTCGGGTCGTTGGCTACACTTTCATTTACAAAAGCTATATGTGAGATGGAACGAGCAAAACGATGATGCATGGGCTATACAATAGCCGTAACCTAGCCAGTCTCTTCAAGTTTGTTTAAAGTTTTGCCAATTGTTTGAGTAGTTGGACGATACTGTGCACCATAGTCTCCTCTCGAGGCCATAATCGCTATTTTAATAGTATGTTTTCATAATTTTAACGCGTAGTGCGGTTGTTAAGCGATCTATTTTCATAAATGCCTGTGACTTTTAATTAAAACAAAACATATTTGTTTTGTCTGTGAAGTGGACCTGGGGATGATCTTTTCCACAAAATCTTATTATTTGTCGAGATACTGGAGATTTGATACACAAGAAGCTTTTTGCTCAAGATAAGATGAGCACCATTAATTTCTCTCTGGAAGTGAATCTGAAACAGATCTATTAAAAAAAAAATTGTTCAATTTACTTGAAATTCATTTCTTTACAGAAGTCAGACCAAATAACGCTCTTATTCAGATAAATATTTTTACGGTTCGATTTTGTTGCATTTTCGTGAGAAAAGTATATTTTTATCTAGACAAAAAATTGCCTGAAATGGATCAGGGAGCAAGTTCCAGCTTGAAATTCGTTACGTTGGCAGGTTTTTATCTAGATTAACATACACACGATTTTCTTTCCCTGAAGGGTATCACAGATCAACAGATCGAGGAAAATGGATATGTTAGTATACTGCGGCTGCAAGCTGTTTTGAGTTTGACAATCCGGTTGCAACCATATGATTGCTAATTATTATTATTCATTCAATATAAGCGTAGATCGAGGTAGTGATATTTGGCTAATTTAGAGGCAATCATGTAGTATTTATTTTATGGAATACTTTGAGTAGTGATTAATCTCTGAATTATCTTCTTGGTTGGAAAAAAATAGTTCAGTGATAAGCAAACGCTGACTTTCGTACTTTCTGTTCTTTACCTCGCATCCACATAACATTACCAATTATGACAATGATACATAAATTAAAGAAAATACAGATAACCACAGCAACGTTTGGCAGACACTTCTAGATTATCATATAAACTCAAACGGTATATTTTGCACAGTTAACACTAGATTTACCGGGCCAGTCATTTTGACTGGTCGTGCAATTTCAATTCAAAATTCCTACTACATATAACATTAGCTTTTCGAAATGATGTTACGACTTTTGTAGCTATAAGTAGGTAGTACATTTTATGAACTTAATGTTAGTTTATATATATTAGTAACAAATACATTTTTTGTTATTGACATTTATACCAGTACCAGTCAAAATGACTGGTGCATGTTTCTATGAAAAAATTGATGATTTTGGGAAAATCGTGAGACCGATGCAGTACATACATTGTATGTATATACATCCATAGCATCCATGCGTCTTTCGTTCGTTTCATTATCGGCATTGAGCCAACTACGGTGATTACCTTGTTTTTTTTCGAGATTTTTACGAGCCTTAGTTCGTAAGTGCACGAGGAATGAACAGTCTTGTTTGGAGCCTCGTTCAACACACGACATAAACTCTTAGTCCAAGCGATCTCCAAGTGTATAAGCATTCGTCTTTACGGCACAGTGACACAGGTAAGAAAAATTTATGTGGATATGGAAATATTCAAAAATATATTCTTCAGTAAGAAGCACGAAGAAATTGTCTTAGTTTCAACTTATTTTATAGCGACCGTCAGCCCCTGAAAATGGCAAAACAATTAAAAGTTTATACATATTTAGAAAATGCAACCAGCATGCCTCTGGTATGTTTAGATGTAGAAAGTGAATTATATGATAGCGACGGTAAATTTGTAGATAGACAAATTGATCCACAAGGAAGTAATGCTATTATCGACAGTAGCGATGAGGACATTCCTGATGGAGACAATATAGATCGGTCAAGTGGAAATAACGTACCAGATCAGCAAGCTGAAATTGCTTCAGACAGAACTATTTGGATACGAATTGAATAAGGAGGTGTTGCTGGTAGATTACCAGTTCAGAGTGTTTTCAAAGATGTACACGGACCAACAGCACATGCTAAAAGAAACATTATGCACGGGAATCGAAGTAGTGCGTTCCTATTACTGATTGACAACCACATTTTGGAACATATACGAATTTGTACAGAGTTAGAAGCCTCTCGACTTTTGGGGGAAAAACTGGACAAAATTGAAGGCATTTCATGCAATATTGTGCACACATGGGGCGTATGAAGGAAATAATTTGAAGATTCAATATTTGTGGAACATCAGACGTCAAGGCAAAAACCACACGAAGTTGATATACCAACTACAAATGGCATGGGTTCTGTACGCAAATGGAATCAAACAGGCTATTGCAATAACAACAAGACTACAAATATTTGCAATACATGCAAAAAAAAATGTATGCAGAAAGTGTACACACAGCAAACTCTATTTATGTAGAAATAGTCACTAATAAACTTGTCTATTACAATTATTATTGTTCAACTTTTTTTGTAATTTTTTAAGTATGAGTAAAGACCGGAAGTCACAATAAGCATTTTTTCTTATACACCAGTCATTTTGACTGGTTTTGGTATAAATAGCTATATACAAATAGCTGGTAAATCTAGTGCTAAAGTAAAAAAAATGTAGCTTTGTAGCTTAAATCCATTAATAATTATATTCTGAACGGTGGGAAAGGGAAAGTACTATACATATTACTATGCTTTTAATAAAACTTGTAGCTTCAAAATGTGCTAAATTTTTATACGATTTCAAGTAATCAATAAACCAATAAACTAAATATTTCAACCAACTAAATGTTTAAAAAAATTACCAAAATTAATGAATTGTTTAAAAACATTTTATGAAATTGTATTTTCACCGTTAACAATTCATTCAACCGACACATGTATGTAATTTCAAATTGAAACTGACAATCACAATAGCAATAACAATGAAAAAAATGCATTAAATCGTTTTATTTGTTGAACATGTTTTGCAGAGAATTAAAGGGAAGTTGAGAAAAAAGTTAAAGACTGAATATGTGTGTGTGTGTGTGTGTGTGGGTGTGGCTAACATGCGCCATTAACTACAAAACTATAACAGTAATTATATCACTGTAACGGTCATTTTATTTGGAAAAATGGAGAAAAAAGTAACACAATGTGCATGTCTGTGCATAAATGAAGAGGCATGAGTGTGTATGTGAGTGTATGTGTGTGTAATTGTAATCCTTTGGACGTGGCGAACTATGTATGTAGAGTTTTTCATAAATTTGTAATGTGGTGTGCCTGTGATAACATTTGTATGTCTCTTAAGTATGTATATACTTACGAGTATATATGTATGTATGCTTCTATATGTATGTGTGTGAGTATGCCTGTTTTTGTCTAGCTACAATCTGTGTGTCCTTCCGTCATGATCTGTCAACAAAAAACCACAGTAAAACATATGCAAACACATACAGACATATCCATATGTAACATTTCCCAGCCACACTGGTGCAGAAAAGTAGGGAATTCACTAACATTTGCTATTCTATTTTCTTGTTTGCATTTTCACAATGATAATCGTATGCAACCACGCGCCATGTGATATAAAATTTCGACTTTTTATTGCCGTTTTTGGTTTTTCCTTTTCTCTCTCACAGCAAAGAAGACGAATTTAATGTTCCATGACATTGGTGAGTAACTGTGAGTATATAGCTGTTACATAAAGGCATTTGAGAAATTCCAAAAAATTTTCGAATTCACTAAATTTGTGTTACTGTTAGCTGCAAAAAATTTGTTTGACTTTTATATGGCCATAAAATATGCAATTCAATTCTATTCACTGTCACATTTTATGTCTTTCTCTGTTATTGAGTGCAATATGACGGTAAATGCATGATAAAGTTCAATCTTAAACGACAAAAGAATTTTAAAATTTATTTTATGATTTGCTTTCGATTCCTACTTTGTAAATTTTTATTATGGAAGCTGTGATTACAGATTTTGTTTCTATTCTGTCTAGGATTCTTTAAGCTTGAGGACTAAAAATTTACTGAAATTTTTCCTCAGGTTATCACCTTTAGGTTAGTACCTTCCGAAATTAATTATACTTTTATTATTTTGGAATGTTTCAGGCACTTACTAAAATTCAAAAGAGAATTAATGAAAAAATATTAAGCGCTTTTCAAAAAAAAAAAAAAAAAAAGAAAAAAAAAAGGTTCACTGAAAAAGAAATTAAGTTAGGTTAAGTAGACGTAGCTGATCCAAGAGTATTTCACATATACATATATATCACGTCGGTTGTATTCTGCGCACTAGGCTACTATTCATTCAATGAATCGTTAAGTGCATGCGACAAATCTAGAAATTCGACAGATGTCAATGTGTGTTAACAGCCCTGGTTTGGTAAACGGTTGTGATCTAAGAACTTTCAATCGCAGTCTTACAACTGCAACACAGTTCAGCATATGATGATTCTATCTGTTCTTCCAAATAATAACGTGAATCCCTATCACGGACAAATTTTGATTTTCGGATAAAAACGAACTTCATTGACTTTAAATGGTCCAGGAAGATCTCATTGAGTCGGTTCACTGTCCAACTGTACCGAAGCCGATCGAAAATTGACAGAGTAGCGTTCATTTCCGCCTTGTTTGGAATTAACTAAACGGTAGATGCACACTCATCAGCATTTCAGTTCCCGTAGCGATCCGTTATCCTTATGATTTTAATTCAGAAATAAGCACACCATAAAGAGTGATGATTCTCTTACAAAAGCTTGCTAGAACTTATTATCAGTGAGCCTAAGGCTGTAATAGTTAGTCTACTATCTAAATAAGCAGTGTCTTGTCTCACATAAATCACCATCCAAAGCAGTGTGTCCTCCACTATCTTGGTAACAGCAACTAAACCTGAAATACATTTACATGAGCCGAAGAATTCAACCCTACACCGTTGGATAATTCCCGACTTAAGACTCCCTTACCGACCTTTCCATCAAGCTTTGACACAACCGTTAAGAAGCTAAGTGCTCCTTTAAAGAGTTACGGTTGAATAGAAGCCACTAGGCGTCAGCTCTGAGATATAATTATCCATACAGCGTGGTACTGCAGACTATCCGATACTTGTAGCGACTTTTATGGTGATAGACCTACTTGTAGTAACTACTGGTAATGACGATAATTTCTCCCTCTTCTCATCGATGTTTGCATTACAAGACGGTTTCATTTCTAACGGTTGTGGATTGTTTTAAAAGACTTCACTTTATCGCACAAATGAAGGTGGACACCTCCTATCGAGAGGGATACTGTGCCTCCTGGTGAATAATGCAAGTTCTGTCTTATAGGGATTCATGATAAGACAAATTTTGGCCGCCCAAGTTGTTATTACATTTATGTGTCTGTACATGTGGTTAAAGAAGGTACTTTGAAAGTTACCCTTGCCTACAGTAGGGCTTCTTATTTCTGCGGTTCTCTACAGTTAGTAGGAAGGACAAATTATTCTTAAGTCTTTAGAAGACACTTGAATAATTGACTCTCATCCATGCTCTGAGGATATACCTGTACACCAGTTCGTTTCACACAGTTCGCTAAGATAAGAGTAAGCCATATGAACGATACCCTGATAGCTTTTTACAGCCTTGCTTAAAAGCTGGAATCAGATACCGAGGACTTGAAGCGTTTAACTGAGTTTATCGTTCAAGTGAAGTGGCGGTCCCTTACAGGAGCCGTCAAAGATACCATCCATATTTTTTTACTACAGGATAATTGTTGTAGGGAAAAAGAAGGTCGAGGAGAATTTCCAGTCACACTTCACTGTTCATTATCCAATTCTCTTCTAATGGATGTGGTCCATTAGATTTCCTAATTTAGTTGGGTTTTTGGATAGAAATTGCTTGAAGGTACTTCATGACGATTTTCTTTGATTTCCCGATTTCGGACTTGCTTTACATAAGACTGGCAGATATTTTCTTTGGAGCCAGGTTCGGATAGCTTGGTAAGAAAAACTTCTCTAGAGAAATCGGATGACTTTGCAGCTACGACAGCTGCTTATGTAAGATATTTGCATATACATGAAAATTTCCTTAATATGAGGTATGTTCAAAGGAAAAGGTGAAGGTTTTGCTCACTGTTTTCTTTGATTACAATGAAGTGGTGCATCATGAGTTCCTGCCAAAAGGTCGTACAGTTAATAAGGATTACTACAAGGAAGTTATGCAACGTTTGCGTGAAGCTATACGGCTCAAACTATCGGAATTGTGGAAAAACAAATCGTGGATTCTGCATCACGACAATGCACCAGCTAACACATCAATGCTTATTCGGAAAAGGAAAGCATTTCGCCATAATTGATGATATGAAGTCAGAATCGAAGAATGAGCTGAGGGCCATACCGAAAAGTGAATTTCAGAAGTGCTTCAGGATTAGAAAAAGCATTGGCGCAATCGGGGGGATTGCTTTGAAGGGAACAAAATAAATATTGATTAAAAAAGTCCAAAAAAAAAAAATCAAAATTCAACATTTTCCTTTGAACACACCTCGTAATTATATTTGTGTACAAAAGGAGAGTAGAAAGAATACAAAAGTATGTCAGATTACACCCGGCATAAGTAGAAGATTGTTAAATAAGTGAAAAATAAAATTGTTGAATACTCCACCTTTTTCATCTCCTTTTGCTTTCCAACAAATTTTCATATTTCTTTGGTCACATTACTGGCCACCCGCTGCTTGTAAATAATTCCTTTTATTTGATGCATTATCATTATCCATCACAAAGGTGAGAAATGGTTTAAACAAAGTATTCAAAGTTGAAGCTTAATTTTTGGCTCAGGCACATTTTAGTAGGATTATAACGGTATGGGTATTAAGATACCAAATTGTATGACTTGCCAAATTACTTATCTTACTAAAGCTACATATACATACATACTTACATACATTCTTCTGTAAGTCAATCGGAGATTAATTTACCTTTTCATGCGAAATTCCATGTTAATTATGCTGTGCAGTTGCAAAGTGTACTAAATTCTCATATATCATTTTGTTAATTAAATTCCACCGAATGTTCTCTGGAACTTTATTTTAACTCAAAAGAGGCTTAATATTAATTACTTTATATGTATATTAAATTTTATATTTTATTTAGCATTAAGTTGAATGTAAAACTTGTCATTTATGTAATTACTTCAATATATTAAAGATATTTGCCTTAAGACTATTATTTTATTATTACCTCTTACTAACTTTTAAAATTTTAATTATTAAATAATACTGTTCCGAAACTTACATGCTTTTCTGAAGAGACATTTTAAAAGTTAGTTTTCATATGGAATTATTTCAACTCTGCAGATATTATTTCCTAAATCTTCTTTTCTAGATGTCCATATTTTGACTAGCACGAATAGCACTATAATTCATCGGGATTTTCTCATTGTCCAACTTTTCCAATGTTTGTAAAGGGTGATCCATTTCGGGGTTCCTAATTAAAAAAAGAAACCACAGAAAATTCAAATTTATCATTCGAATGAACATTCTTTGGTATTTATTTTTTGAAGATTATCTCTTTCAAATGTTCACTGCCGCTACGTTTTTCTGGATGAAATGACAACTCTTGAATCTCTTTAGATTTCTCTTTGTTGTAAATGCGGCAAATTTGCTTGTATACTTACCCATTGAACCAGAAATGGGCCTCATCACAAAATTTGGCTCGAAACTTCGAAACTTATGAGATTCGAACTTAACAATCATTTATTTTTGTTATTTTAAACTAAATTTTTATTTTCTTGTAAATTTTATTTAAAAACTTTCCCTTTTTTGCTTTTAAAATATAAATAAAAGCAAATATTGATTTGATTACATCTACATCTATATTTCATGATTTGCAATGATTTCATAATGCAAAAATAAAATATGAAGAAAATGCAATGCTCCTAATAAAGAATTTTCGATTTGTAAAGAGTAAAAAACGAAAAAAAAATCCAAGTTGCAAACTCAACTTCTATTGAATGGGCAGACTGATGCAACGGTTCAAGCAGATATGAGCATCACAGATATGAGTGTAATAAAAATCGATATACTTATACAAATATATTAACCACTTGGCTGTAGATAAAACTTTACTTTTAGGAAGAAGAATGAGAGGAAGAATGATGAAACAAATTCACAATACAAAAATTTGCTTGCAAGAATGAACAAATTACATTTTTGTACAAATTGCAAAGAAGAATTTTAAAAGGGTTTGCAAATTACAAAAAAAAAAAAAAAATAAAAAAAAAATCAAAAATATTGAAGAAGTGCTGAATATGATTTGGAAGAGACGCTCAGGGATTAGGCTATTGGTTTAATTAACTTTACCCATCTATTTATAAATAACATACATATAAAGCAAATTTGCTCTATATACATTTTGTCAAATGAAATAAATATTATAAAAAGTAGCAATAACTTATTTTATAAAAAAATATAAAAAAAATATGCCGAAAAAAAAATTAATATGAACAAAATGCTACTAAAAATTTTCCAGTTTTATCATAAAAAAACTAATTCTTTTTTAAAGTATGTAATGAGTTGTATTAATTTTCGTATTATATTCATTTATGGATATTTATAATCCAAGGGTGATCCATTTTAAGATTCCCTACTTTTTTTAAGAAAAAAAAAAAAACACAGAAAATTCAAACTTAATTAGGAATGTTTATTATCATTATCGAAAGAACATTCTTTGGCATTTATTTTTTGAAGAATATCTCTTTCAAATATTGGCCGCTGCTACGTCTCAGATGGTCCATCCATTGAGTTCAATTTTCGATGACTCGTTCGAGCATTCCGACTGGTAGCTGGCGAATGACACGCGTGATGTATTGCTCCAAGACCTGACTCGACGCGGGATTGTCCGCATAGACGTTATACTTTACATATTCCCACAGGAAAAAGTCTAACGGTGTGATATTACACGATCTTAGTATCCATTCGATCGGCCCAAAATGTGAAACTATTTGCCCAACGAAGTGTTCTTTCAATAAAACCATTGATTGATGCGATGTGTGTGAAGTTGCGCCATCTTGATGAAACCAAATGTCGCGGAGATCACGAGCTTCAATTTCAGGTACCAAATAGTCGGTTATCATGGCGCAATAACGGTCGCCATTGACAGTTACATTCTCACTAGCACCATTTTTGAAGAAATATGGACCGATGATTCCACCGGCCCACAAACCACACCAAACCGTTGTTTTTTCTGGATGAATTTCTTCAGGTTGCCCTTCGTCTCAAATACGGCAATTTTGCTTATTAACATACACATTTAACCAGAAATGGGTCTCATCGCTGAACAAAATCTGGCTCGAAAACGTCGGATCTTCTTGGAACTTTTCTAGAGACCATAGAGCGGAGCGATGTCGCTTGGGAATGTCAAGCGGTTTCAGTTCTTACACAAGCTGTATTTTGTACGCTTTCAATTTAAAATCTCGACGTAAAATGTGCCAAGTCGTGCCGAGTCGTTGCGAGCGGCGCCGAATAGACTCCCCACGGTCTTCGTGTGCACTCCCAGTCTTTATATAAAAAAAATATATTCCTGGAACAAAAAAGTAATTATTAAATTTTCATTTATAAATTTCATAATTTTAACTAAACCAAAATTTCTCCAAAGCTTTCGATTTTATTTTGCGTGAAATTTATTTCTCTGCAATGTGTATAAATTTTGAACTTAATCCTCTTCTTTAAAGAGAAATTGGTGAAAAATATTATACACAAACTTGTTTCTGAACAGACTACTGCATGTGACAGTGCAAAAAAATGTCCCATTTTTCGCGTTGAGCCAGTAAGGAAAGCAATTATTGGTACGCAAGAAATAAAAGGAAAATATTGTACACGCCACGCTTGTCGCTAATTTCCTTTTGCAATATGTTCGCTGACTATATACATATACACATACTACATTCCTGAAACACGTATATACATGCCAATTTCCTTTCAAGCTTTGCCATTGCGTTGCTTGCTTCCTTTTTCAACAAGAAGCGCCAATGCGTATACGTAAGCTACTCATTAAACAGTTGCTGCAAGTAGCAAGTAAAGAGGAGTAGCAAACATATGGAAAATAAACATGACAAAGTTATATGCTTGTAAACACACACATGAAAATAAATGTGTATTTAAGGAATGTAGAGAGCAGACTGCCATAATGGTTTTCCCGTTTACAATTACTGTACTTGCTGTAATTTACGAAATTACTTTATCACCAATTAGCACCTGTTATTGTGACAAAAGGCACAATTTGTGCATGTATTTTTTTTTTTCGCTCCAAAGCATGATCAAAAAGTGGCATCTATATATATAAATATAATACGGATTTTCCTAACATTATTACTCGTAGCATAATATTTACTTATAAAGCCTTCGTACAATATAATCAATACTTATAAAATTTAATAATTGTTTAAAATTTTTTTTCGTCTTGAAATATATTTGAATATTAAAATTTGAATTATTTTTTTTTTGCAGAATTGATAATTGTACACTTTTACAACAAGTGAAGGTAAGTCGAAATATAAAACTTTTGTAAACAGTTTTACATAATTAGTAAAAAACCATCGTAAAAGTAAATAAATAATTCAAAATTTAAGTAAACGTAGATATTTTATGAAAAAAAAAATACATTATAGAAACTTAATTGCCGCCGCAATATAATAATAAAATAATGCCAAATGACTTTATCTATCAGTTGTCTCAGCAACCCTTTTACAATCACTAAAACAGTTTTGTTCGAAAAAACTTCCGACTATTGAATTGCACAAATTAGAAGAAAAGCCCAAACATAGTTGTAGGTTTCCTCATTTCATTCATTTGAAGAGTCCCTGGCCTGCCACAGTAAAACATTTTTTTCTTGAGCGAAATCCATTTTTTTATTCAACATTGTTCCCTTCAAAAGTGATGCACTGATTATAGCGACCCTCCAACTTTTCGATACCATTTTTGTAGTACGATTTGTCCTTTGCTTCAAAATAGGTCTCAGTTTCGGCGACCACCTCCTCTTTATTCGACGAAAATTTCTTCCCAGCGTGCATTCTTTTGAAATCTGAGAACATGAAATAGTCGTAAGGGCCAGTACTGGAGAATACGGTGGTTGCGAAAGCAATTCGAAGCCCAATCCAGGAATTTTTGCCAACGATTTCTTTAAATGCGACCATTTTTCGGCGATTTCGCCCTCCGAAAAGTCTACCTTGATAACCGACTGTTGCATTTCACTCGGATGACTGTCGATTGGACTTCTGAGTGAAATGCTGGAGCCACGTTTCATCCATTGTCACATATCGATGCAAAAACTCGAGTTTATTGGGCTGCAAACAAATCGACTCGTCGTTGTTTTAGGTCAAAAGTGAGCTCGCGTAACATCCACTCTGCACAGGGCTTTCTCATACCCAAATATTCGTTACAAACTAATAAAAATGCTATCGAATTCAACAGTAAATAAGCTTTCTTTCAACTGGATCCTTTCTAAGTCGACTTCCTCGAAGTCAATTGAAGCCATTCTTGGATCGAAACTGTTCTTGCCGCATAGAAGGAGTTCAATTACAAGATATCGACAAATTTTGATCAGCTGGCCACTCATGTAAAAATAATTGTTAGTGTGAATGCTGTTAAATGGCACACTTAAATATCTTTGCTTAAGTACATATATATATATATATATATATATATATAGGGTATTTTTTATAGAGGTATAGAACTTTAAGTTGGCATTACTTTTCAAGATGGCGACCGATCTGATAGCTGTTAAGTGATTTATTCTCAGTTTGGTTTGGCAATTCATCATGAATAGACTCACGCCTGAACAACGCTTTCAAATAGTACAATTTTATTTCGAAAATAATGGATCTGTGCGGAAAACGTATCGCGCACTACGTCCAATGATACGGACCAATGATTCCACCACATAAAGTGCACCAAACAGTCAGTTTTTCAGGATGTAGCGGTGTTTCAACATACACTTGAGGATTACCTTCACTCCAAATGCGGCAGTTTTGTTTGTTGACATAGCCATTCAACCAGAAGTGCGCTTCATCGCTAAACATCGCTAAAATGGACGTAGTGCGCGATACGTTTTCCGCACAGAACCATTATTTTCAAAATAAAATTGCACTATTTGCAAACGTTGTTCAGGCGTGAGTCTATTCATGATGAATTGTCAAACCAAACTGAGAATAAATCACTTGACAGCTGTTAAGTCGGTCGCCATCTTGAAAAGTAATGCCAACTTAAAGTTCTACACCTCTATAAAAACATCCTATATTTGATGCTTTGTAACCGCTGAAGCGATTTATGTTTACACCAGCAAATGGAGTGGACCTACAGTTTATTGTAAGCCGCCTCCGAAAGGCTGATGGATTTTTATGAGGAGCTTTTATTTCATATCAGATGTGCACTCGGAGGTCTTGACATTCCCTGCCGAGGGGCGACCGCAATTAGAAAAATTTATTTTTTATAATTTTGGGTGTTGCTCGAATCTGGGATCGAACCCAGGCCTTCCCAATGGCAGTACGCAACGCTAACCACTCTGCTATCGCGGCCGCTTAGGTACTTACATTGAAAATTAAATTTAATCCACTTCATATGAATAATTATTATTTTGATCATTTGCCATTCGCTATTCAGCGGCTCTTCGGCCGGTCAATTTCTTACTATCAATAGAGTTTTGCAAAGATCCAAGCAAGTGGTAATCAGGCGGTGCAAGGTCCAAACTATGTGGTGGGGTATCAAAACTTCCCCAACAAGTTTGACCAATCATAGCAAAAAAAAAAAACTCATACAGCATGTTTCTTTAAAGATTTCACTCCTTTGTAAATCAAAATTACTTTTCGCTTGAATGACGAAGTATGCTCACGAAAAATAATGCATAAAATGTTTGCTTTTAAACAATATAAGAAACGAAATAAGAGTATCAACATAATTTACCATCAACGGCAGATTAATTTTTGTATCATTTGTTATATGTGCTCAATAAGCACTAATTTTGATTGTTTTCAAATTCTAAATTGGAACTTTTAATAAAAACTAAGGAGAAACAACTAGTTGAAAAGAGGCAAAATCTCAGGGGACATCGAACAGCAGCTATAACAACTATTAAATAGATTTTCCTCAGCGACATTACCCAATATTTTTTTTTGATATAAGAGTTCTTAATATTCCTTTCAAATCCCTTTTAACTAGTAATTAGGTTTTAAGCAGCAGTTTCTAACCTTGCATTGATAAAAGTTATTTATATATCCACACATATAGGTCTGAAAAGTGTTTCAGTTCCAGTTTGGATTTAATATTACTTCTCGCTAAGCGTAATAGTTGCTCAAGGCGGTGAGAATTATTTAACCACTTTTAATTGAAATCTGCAAAATTTTAATTGAAAAAAGTACGCACTATACACATGCCAATAGTGTAGCTTTTTCTGCTATATTTTCAGCACTCTTTGCGTTGGAGCTTGCAGCTATGTATGAAAGCAATATCAGCGGTTCTACTGAAGACTGAGAAAATATTTTTATTTAAACTTCCTTTTACATTCACTTCCTTTTGAGTTATAAGAGCTTAGCTCTTTTTGCATCTACACATATGAGTGCCCTGTATACACCTACACATACTCGAATAATAGTTTACTTAGTATTTTGTATACTGGTCACAAAGTGTATTAGAGTGTTACACATTTGTGAAAAATAATTTTCTCCTTGCGCAACAAGATTCAATATGCAAAGTGCAACTGTTACATTGTAAGGTGCATACATAAGAAATCACTTAGGTGAATCATATGGGGAAAGACAATTTCCATTTTGCATGTAGATAAACAAAAGTTATTTTCAATGTAATCTATTGATTATGTTATATACTCTTTTAAATGCGTGAAATGTACGTGTTTAAATGTTAAACTTTATATAAATTCTTTTCATTTTTAGTTGTGTAATAAAATTAATTATACCGTAGGATCTGGATCATGTTTTAGCTTATTTTCAGTTCTCTCTCTCCAGTTTCTAAATTCTAAGTGCTTATTTTAGCTTTTGGAAGGCAAAAAAGAACTCATGTACGAGAGGGATCCATTTTTAGAATTAATACAATAAAAATAACAAAAATAAAAAAATTTAAATAATAAAAAATAATAATAAATTAGCATATAAAAATAAAATAACATAAAATAAAATAAAATGAATTAAAAATAATAAAATTGAATAAACCAAAACAAAATAATATAAAATAAAATAAAATCAATAGAAAAAAATTTAAATAATTAAAAAATAATAATTAAAACAAAATTGAATAAAAAAAAATTAAAAATTTAATTAAACAAAATGAAATAAAATAAAAGATAAATATAATAATAAAAAAATAAAAATAAAAATTAAAAAAAAAATAAAACAAAGAAAATAAAAAACAAATATAATAAAATAGAATAGAATAAAAAAAAATGAAAAAAAATTAAAAAAATGAAGAAAAAAAATGAAATGAAATAAAATAAAATAAAATTAAAGAAAAAAAAATAAAATCAATAAAAAAAATAAAAATAAAAAAAAAAATAAAAAAATAATTAAATCAAAATTGAATTAAAAAAAATTTTAATTAAATAAAATGAAAAAAAAGATAAAAAAAAAACAAATAAAAAAATAAAACAAAGAAAATAAAAAAAATGTAATAGAATATAATAGAATAAATAAAATAAAATAAAATAAAATAAAATAAAATGAAATGAAATAAAATAAAATAAAATAAGATAAAGTAAAATAAAGTAAAATAAAGTAAAGTAAAATAAAATAAAATAAAATAAATAAAATATTTTTTATGATACATATATATATATGAAATTCTGCGTGGATATCAATCATCAGATTAACATAGGCTCAAATCGTTAGTTTCACTTAATAAAATTGATAATGAAATCAATTCAATGAAGCAGAAATCTTTATGAAGCAATTTAAAAATTTCAATAATTTACATATTTAATTAATTAAAATTTTGTTTGTTTTTGTAAATCAAATTCTTCTTAATCACAATTATAATTATGCAAAGTTCACATATGTAGTTTGTAAATTAAATTTTTAATTTTTCCCAACATTTTATTATTGACAACTAATTCAGTCTGAGTAATTCGTCAAAAGTTTTGTAATTTTTTCGGTTGGTTATGAAATCCCATTAGTTAGTTAAAAAATTGTAATAAATACGCCACATTTATTAAAAAACATACATAATAAATACGCCACATTTATTAAAAAACAGACATTTTAACCTAACATACATAAATACATAAAAATATTATATTTAAAAGCACTTAAAAGAGCTCTCTTTTCAACCATTGCGTTATGCAATCCAATAATGGCGTAAAGTATTTATATAATTTTTTTTCGCAACTATCGATTAACTACCAAAGAAACGTCCATTATACTATACATATGTATTTATGTGTAAGCGGTAGCTGTGTTGTAAATATTTGCTCACTTTTACTCACTAACCTATTAGACATATATATAAATCGTACCGAAAAGCTACACTTATTTATTTGTGTAGCGCTGTAATGTAAAAATTTCCGACAGTTCATATACGCAAATATTTGTATGTAAATTTTTTGTGCTTTTTCAATTTTTTTTCGTGTTATTTATTTCAAACGTGTTGTGAGCCGCTGAGCACTTTTTACCGCTTTCCCTTTCGATTTTGTGGAAAAGTATCTGTTTATTTTCCCATCAATGGCAATGTGGAACACGATATTGATAAATTTTCCGCCATTTAAACAGAAGTGTATATTTGTATAAATTAATGGAGAAAGGGTCATAATTAATCTTTGATTAATGCAAAATATTAAATTGCCCATTATATTATTGATCTGGCTACTTATTTGTATGTACATACTAACATATCTACGCATGAAAATGCGTGTAAGATATAGTCAGAGATTAGTTGCTTTATTGATATATATATATATTTATATATATATATATATATATATATTTATATATATATATATATTTGGAGCTTTATAACCGCTGAAACAGTTTTTGGGCGAGCTCCTCCTCCACTTTTTACTTTTGCGTAATGATGTTTTTACCAACAAATGGAGGGACCCACATTTTATTCTAAGCCGCCCCGATGCATTTTTATGAGAAACTTTTTTTTTCATGTCAGAAATACACTCGGTGGGCTTGACATTCACTGCCGAGAGGCGACTACAATTAGAAAAATTTATTTTCTTTAATCATGGATTTAGCTTGAGCCTGAACTTGAACCTAGACCTTCCGGATTTTAGTACGTATTGCTAATCATTGCGGCCATTCCCAGAGACAGAAAGATAACTTTGTCCAAAAATTCAACCAAATTTAACTATAAACATAATTTTAAGCGTAAGTTTTTTTCTTCAAAAATATCCTTATCTGGCCTTGAAAAGAAAAGAATCTCAAGTAAATCGAATGATAAATAAATTTTTTTGCGAACAAATCGATTTATTATCCACTTCCCGGAAGAAAAATCTGTGTTAATATTAAATTTAGTAAAAAGCCACCACATTTACAAATTGAACAAGAAATTCGATTTTTTATGAATAGATCGGCTCACATCCACTACTCAGAAATAAAAATGTTCCTCATCTTAATTTAGACAAATGGCTAATTATGTATCAAATTTTGAAGAAAATTGGACCAACAATTGCTCAATTTTTTCTTTCATATTCTTCTTGTTTGGCCGGAGAACAAATCGAAATCGGTCCAGAAGTTCTTACGTTATAAGCGTAGTAACTAACAGCACTCTCCTTTTGCTTAGAAGGATCGAATCACAAATAAGATTTTTGGAATAGATCGGCTTTAGGTTCACTTCCCGAAAGAAAAATTATTCTCTATGTCGATATAGTCACTAAACATGCAACAAATTTAAAGTAAATCGAAAAATAATTAAATTTTAATATAAGAAATCGCAGGCTTCATGTGAACTAATTGAAAGAAAAAGTAGAGCTCATGCTTAAGAAAGCGTTAAGCTACCTGGGTACCAAATGTGAAAAAAAACGGACAAAATAAAAGAGTTTTATGAACAGGTCGGACTTTGACCCACTTCCAGGAGTTTTCTTTCGTATTCATCCTTTTTTGACCGGAGACCAATCCGATTTGATAGGAATTATCGAAATCAGTCCAGAGATTCTTGAGTTATAACCGTAGCAACTAACATCACTTTCTTTTATACATATTTAGAGAATTCAAGATATAAAAAATATATTAAATATTTTTGAATAAGTAAACTTTTATAGCATATAAACTTTGAGAGGATTCACAGTATGGACGGCAGTAGGAGAAGTAGTGACAATCATGTCAGTTATGTATTTTACAACCGAGTATGTAACGTGTAAACCATAATAAATGAATGATCATTTAATTTTATGCCCCACATAAGAGCAATCATCTTGTTAAATAAGAACGAAAAACAATGAATAAACACTGGCAAGCTTATTTGTAGACTACAACATATTAAGCGTCTTTCCACCGCGTCAACCACTATCCACGTTATTAAGCTATATTTATGGCGGAAGCAGAGTCGTTGGAAATTTCCTTGTTACTCAAATTGTCGTAAATTAAAGTGAGTGCAGAATGTTGTTGCTTTTATCACTGGCGATATTATTTTGAGACAGAGTATTTCGCTTCAGTTTCATTAAGATTTCTGCATATATTAGCAGATGTTTCATAGAGTTTCTATGTTTTCCTTCACTCTTTATTAAATCAAACACCTAAAATTTTGAGTTTTGTAAATTTAATAAATTTCCATTAATAATTTAATTTGAAAATAAATATCTTCCTAAAATGCTTTACAAAATACCATTTTTCTATTTATTAAAATTACCATTAAATTGTTTAATTAATTTTGAAATGCACTTAAAATGCTGTCAATTAAATGAAATTTATATGTCAGCCAAAGGCAAAATAATTTCGAACAAGCTACTTTTTGTTCCATTATTTTCTAAAATCACTTAACACACAAAGTTTTTTCTGTGCAGTTTGAAACATGCAAGTACAAAAACATCTATGTTCTAACATGCACATGATGTAAGCCTTCAAATTCAATTTAGACATTATTTACATGCAGATACATATTCAACAAGTTTGTCTTGTTACGTCTAGTTTCATAGTGCTACTTCTTGTTTTTTGTTATTGTTGTTATTATTATTCAACAAGTCAGTTAACTTGCAAATATGTTTATCAAAAACATAATATTTAACTTAAATATCTAAAGAATATGCAATACACGCATAAGTCTAACTACAAGTAGTTGCTGGTAGGTGTTCCTACAGGGAAAGAAGAACTAGTTGTAAACTATATTGTTTTTAGCTGGTATTAGTACACTTTTCATTAATTTTCCATGTTAGCAAATAGTATTTCTAACACCTGAATGTCCGTTTATTTGTCAACTGTCTAAATTTGTATCAGTTTCATACTAGTTAAATACTAGCTGAAGTAGATTTGAAACGTGAATCTCAAGTCTGAGAGTATATAGTGGAAATTTTTAAAATTTGGCGCGGTGAGCTGCTCCATAACTACCAGATAATAGTAAACTGGCATGATTTCAGCTATAAAATATTAGTTTTGAATAAAGCATTTTTCATACTAGTTTTACGGCAATCATATAAAAGGCTTATCCATCTAGTGGGTGGTATATTGACATTTGTTAAACTTAATTGTAAAACCGAAAATGTTTTGTTTTAGTTAAAAGTGAGGCATTTATGAAAATTGGTGATTCAAACATGGCCACGTTTCGTATTCTAAGAGGAGGTTATGGTGCACATAATCGTCAAACTACTCAAGCAATTGGTGAAATTTGAAAAAATTGAAGAGACCAGATCGGTTACAGATATTGTAGGGCCTTTGTATAATCGTTTTGCTCGTCCCACATCAAAAATCGGTGCTGCAAGTGAAAGTGTGGCCGGAGACCCTAATGTGTATATTTCTCGACGTTCTCAAGAGCTGGGATTTTCTTACTGCGCATTATAGTGTATTTTGCACTTGGACTTACACCTAAATCCATAAAAAGTTAAGTTCACACAACAACTGAAGTCTGCTGACCTTTCACAATGCCGCAGTTATGTTGATTGGGTGCTTGAAGAGGACCGCGATTTCCAACAAAATTTTCTTCAGCGACATTCCTCACTCGGTGGATACGTAAATAAGCAAAATAATCGCATTTGGGGCTTACTGTCTGGTGCGCTCTTTGGTCCGGAGGTGTGACTGGACCTTACTTGAAAACGAGACTGTCACCGTCGTATGATAACCAACTATTTTGTCCTGTAATTAATGAACACGACTTGTACAATATGTAATTCCAACAAGATGGTGCCATATTCCACACAACAAGAGCGAATATGGCTTTTTTGCGAGAGAAATTTCCCGGTAGCGTAATATCAGGTATTGGGGATGTCGATTGGCCACCGAGATCGTTCGATTTTATACCGCTGGACTTTTTTTGTGGGCTACGCGAAAGACCATGTATATGCAGATAAACCTTTAACTCTTGAGCACTTTAAAACCAACATTCGGCAAGTTATGACTGAGATATTACCCAATATGTGTCAAAAAGGGGTCGAACATTACCTCAAGCGGATCGAAGTATGCAAAAATTCCCCGCAAAATGGATAACCCTGTATAAGGGTTAGGGAATGTTAATACAAATAATTTTTTATAAATGTGTGAGTAACGCTGTGAAAATGGGCATAAAACCACCATCACTTTCAGCTTAGCTGACAGGACTCACATGTACAAATACGTAGCTATATTAATAATACAATAAAAAATTTAATATTTTGTATTAGGTAATGCCTGATTGTGGCTTTTAATCATTGTAAAACCAATTAAAATAAAAATTTAACTAAATATAGATAGCCATAACAATATGTTGCCGGACCTGCTAGTATATTCTATAAATTTCTATAATATTTTAATTCTACATTTAATCTTTAGCCTTCGTTTTTTTACAATTCGATTAAACAAATTGATAAGAAAATATGTAATAAATATAACATCTATGAATTTCACAAAAAATCTTATTTAACTTATTTAAAATAAAAAAGTAAAATTTTTTGGTTATGTATCCGCACTGTTGTGTCATTATTGTGGAGTAGCGATTAATTTAAGAAACTGTTTAAAATTACGCATTTATGCAAGGAGACACCCTAACTTAACTTAGCTTTCCCAACACATATCAGAGTCTGCTTTTGAACTTTCTGAGAGCATAATTTTCTATTTGAGCAACTTACTAATACGCTCGAGGCGTTTTTAACAAGAAATAAGCACACTTATTCATATGGGTATACTTGTTGATATGTTATGAGTTCATATGTGGATATGCATGTATAGTACGCAAAAGGCTATAAAAGGCGGCAAATAATTTACAAGGCGAATAAAGTGAACCTTCATACGCACTTAGATAGTCATGCGGCACATGCTTATATGTAAGTACTTTTATAATCTTAAGATTTTTTTTTTAATTTTTCTTACTCTTTGCAATACACCTCATCCAATTTATCACTAAACGATTTTTTCATTTATTTTTCATTATTTTAATTAACTCTCTGTTATATTATTTTCTCCATGCGAGTGTACGCACTAAATTTTTTATTAAATTTATTCAAAATCAGATATAAACTCTTAAATACTTTTATATCATAAATAGTGTGTCTATGTGGCAGCAAATGTGTACAGCAGTGTGTATATAAAGCACATACCCCATGGCTGATACCTTCCACTTGTTGCATGCCAAATTCATTTTGCAATGGAAATATGATTCCTCGTCAATTTCGTGAGATGAGTTGCTGAGTACCACCGAAGCGTTGATTTGCTGTCATTGCTGAGCTCTGGCAATTTGCCTCGTTAAGCATTAGTTGTTAACAACAAGTGGCAAAAAGGTAATTGACTTTTTGCAGTGGTTGTAGATACGTATGTCGGTGGGTGTGCATTGGTTGCACGTGTAGAGTTTAATGAATTTGGCAGTTGCTCTGCGGTTTGCTTTGTTGAATTAAGTTCTTTTCCACTGGCTTAGTGACGAAAATATTTCGCATTTGGTGCAAAGCCCTGAAGTAAGCTGTGAACTAATCTCAAGAGAGGTAATTTTTCTCATGAGCTTACATTTTGAAATATGGTCTTATTGTAATTGCATACTTGAAGTTCATCTTAGAATTTTGATCGACTTATAGTACAGCAGATGTGCTGATTTTAGTTTTTTTTTGTTAGAATATTTCTTTTACTTGAGATAAAAAATGAATTTTGAAAGTTTAAGCTGCTAAGATCAAAATGTTACACTTGATCAGAAAATTAATGGTCAAAAGTGCTTATGTTAATTTCAGTCAATTGCTTACTTCGAAACAAAGAGAAAGTGAGAGGAGAAAGAACTGCGTTCGGCAGTCTGTAGAAATAACAAGGTTTGAATATGGAAGCAGACTGAATAGTTTTCCAGACACTTTTTGACATATTCAGCATATTTTCAGTAAGCTACGATTCCCCATTTTTTTTCAAAAATATCTTTTTACTTGCCCCTTACATAAACTTTTTGAAAGACTCCATGGTCCTTCCATTAGATGACCTCACTAAAATTAACTAAAACAACAAAAGCTATCAAGACTCACTTTTAACTACTCACTTTTAAAAGAAAAGAAGAATTTTGCAATAAATAATCGCTTAAAAATAATAATTAACCAAAAGTTATTACCTTTGGTAGAATAGTGAGCATAAGAAAAAAATTTATGAAAAATCGAAAATTTTCCGACAATTTTTCATGGTGACCTCAGCAAAATGATGTAAACAAAAGTAGTAAAAAGTTAAGTAACAGAAGATAAAATAAGCAGACATCGAAACTGCTTTAATGTTAAGCAGAAAGCAGAGTGTGAAAGTAACTGAGTGAGAGAACGTGAGTTGCCTACAATGGTGTAACTCTACCTTATATAAGTTTGTATGTATTTATACACGTTTGAATGTGTATGTATTATTTAAGAGACGAAAATAAAATTAATGGTTGTTGATATTCAGTAAGCAAATAAATTTTAGCGTTTGCTATAAGCCCTCTCGGCGCAATACACCAACGTCATTTATGTTAATGGCGTCGCACGGGTTTCGGTTGGCTGTTGGTAGATTGACCGGCTTATAGTAGAAAACAAATTATTGGATTCTACCTAATATTTTCGATATATACAAGTAAGTACAAAGTTGCTGGCAATTAGAATTGCTTTTATCCCTCAATAACGCGGCCGCAGTAGTCGAGTGGTAGGCGGTGCGGAGGGTGAAGGGCGTAGCCTGGACAAACCAACATGCAAAACATTTTTTGGTCTCCACTAAGTAGGAAATGCCACCTCTTTTATTTCTGACCTAAATCGAAAAATAATATAAAAAAGCCATCAGGCGGTTGAAAGTGGCTTATACTTGTACAAGTAGTGTGTAGGTCTCTCTATGACAATATTTACAAGGCTCGTTATAGTCGTATATTCTCTTCTTCTTCTTTGGCGTAGGTACCGCTGACGCAATTATAGCCAATACGCGGGAGCGGGTACTCCATCGAATACTTTCACAGCTGGAAGACTTTCATCCTTTCGAACGACATAGACTCTGTCTCTTGATATACTCAACTATGTCAATGTCGGCGTATAGCTCGTATAGCTCATCGTTCCACCGTCTGCTTTATTCGTTGTGACCTATTCAAAAGGGACCATAAATCTTCCGCAAAACTTATCTTTCGAAAACTCTTATAGCTGACTCATCAGATGACGTCATCGTCCAAGCTTCTGTAACATATGTCATTAACTATTACTACGAATTCGAAGTTGTGACTAACAACAGTAACGTGGGAGCCAATTCGCGAATTCGATGACTTTTTATTTAAGGACAGGACATATTTCGTTTTGCCATCGCTCACCACTAGACCCATTCTCTTCACTTCTTCGTCTAACTTGGAGAGAGTAGAACTTACGGTGCTTCAACAATTGTACACTCTTGTGGAAGATTGCACCTGGTATATTTAGCTCTGCAGCCCGTATTATTTTCTCCAGCAGCAAATTTAAGAAATCACACGATAAAGAGTCATCCTGTCTAAAACCTCATTTCGGATCGCACGGCTGAGATAGGTCCTTCCAAATTATGGCTGCCTTCTGGTATTATCCAGGGTCAGTTAGCATAGATCTGTGAGTTTTGTAGGGATATTAAATTCGGACAAAGCGGCGTGGAAGCACCTCTTTTTTATGCCATCAAAAGCAGCAAAAATCAGAGGAAAAGGAAACCAATAGATACAGACTTCTGTAAGGTTTGGTGTATGATGTATATATAGTCAATGGTGGATTTACCAGTTCCAAACACACTGATGAGGTCCAACCAGTTTGTTGATGGTGAGCTTTAATATTTCACAAAATACGCTAAGATAGGATATTATAAGCGGTATTAAGGAGGCTTACCCCCAAAAGTAGTTTACGTTCGTCGGTAATGCTTTCGTTCGACCACACTTGAATAGCGTCGGCTCCCGCCATTTCGTTAGTTTTTAAGCGAGCAATTGTTATTCGGAGGAGGATGGAGCCATGTGTAGAAGTTCACGCAAGTGAGGAAAAGTTTTTGACTGCCATTCACCTGGGAGTGGCCAGAAACGATTCTTTTACATATGGTTCAAGTAGCTCACGACTTCCGGCCTTAGACCACGTATGCTCTGGAAGGCCACTAAACATTCGCTTAGAGGCAAGCTTTAAATGAAAAATCGAATCCCCTGCGGTTGCGTGTAATGTTTGGAACCTACCACATGAAATTCCTGCCCCAATGAAAACGCTATGTGTATCGATTTATTTGGATAGGGCAGATTATGCATACGTTCCATTCGGCGGGCATGCTTTCGCCCGACCATATTCTGCAAAGAAGCTGATGCATTCAGCTTTTCAGTTATTTGCCGCCATAACTAAATAGCTCTGCTGGTAGGACTGTTCGAACTTTATCATAATCGAGGAATGGAATTTCTATACACAGAATCTTCATCTTTTTTTTAGTAGAATTTTCTAGTAGTACCTTTGTCGCCAGCTTCTCAAGCTCATCGTATTTAAGCATTTAGGTTTCGTTCTTTTTGCTCCGCAAATGCGCTTCGCTTCCCTCTTCAGCTCCCTGTAGCCATTCCACCCCGCATGTGTTGTGGTCGACCGCAACGCTGCGAGGTAGGCACCTTTGTATGGCCTTTGTAGTAGATTTAGTATGTTAGTAATAAGAATAACAGTTATTACAAAAAATTGTTTCGAGTAAAAAGTTGTGGCTGTTTTAGAAGTGAATATGTATGTTCGTAAATACGTAGGAAAGTGTTTAGAAAGCGAAAGGAAAAAATTATTTTTTATTGGTTTACATAAATGAAGGTCCGTAAAGAAACGCTTTATAATATTAAAAAGAAAATATTATTTCTAGATAAATAAACTTTTTAACTAATTTTTTAGTGCAGCTTATTTAATTTCATATATGGAAAAATACCTCTAACTTGAAATGCTAGTTATGTTATTATCTTGGTTTGCTGATTGGAATAAAAAATTAATTCAAAATTATTTCAAATCTGTGAGCGAACTCTATATCAAAAGTAAAAATTAACGGACTTTTTAAGGAAAAAGAAAATTTGTATTTCCAGGCATTTTTATTTTTAAGCTCTACAGGCACATTTTGAAAATAATATTTTTTCTTAAGCAAATTATTTGTTGGCTTTTCACAAAATCTAATCGCTTTCGCCGACATGGTTTCAAATGTGAAAATATTCGGCACCTAAACTTATCTGATATTTCAAAATCAAAATTTCTTTTATAAACATAGCCACACTAATCAAGGTGAGGGGAAGATGAATATTAATTAAATTTGGAAATACAATAGATATCCATGACAACGTGTTTTGGAAGACATTTCAAAGGTTTCGTAGCCGAAATAGCATACGTTTGATGTTAAAAATAATATTTATTCAGAAAATATTAAAAATAGTTTCAGAAGAGTTTAAATTCAAAACATAACTAAAAAGGGTGTATGTAGTGAACAAAAAAAAATTATAATTTAAAAAATAATAATAATAAAATAAATTCATCAACCTGGGATACTATCACCATCACGACCGCAGCTGAAATATCTACCGACAACAGATAGTGTAGCAATTGAAAACATTTAACAAAGCAAGAAGAGCAAAAATTCCTTAGACAGGAAAAAAATTAATTTTTTTCACTTCATAGCATTCAAGCAAGAGCTGCAAATGCAAAAAAAAAAACAAAAAATTCAAAAGAAAAAGTAAATAAAAAGTAGCCATAGAAATAAAATAAAAATAGAACAGCACAAAACAACAAGCGCAAAAGTGAAGGAGAAAATCAAGGCGAGCTAACTAACTTCTTCATGACCACCACAGCAAGCGTTGCAATTACCAACAAGGCCAAGAGCAGGGATGGCAAGGAGACAAACTAAATGACTGGCTAACAGCGGCAACAGTTGGCGACACTGAGCTAAATATAATGTGAATTGAAGGAGAAAAACAGGCGATGGATATACTTTCTTTGCTGTGAACATTTTAGCACTAACATTTTTGCTGCAAAAACGTGTCTTAGAAAATGATATAATAATGTGTAAAACTGTGTAAAACGTGCGCGCTGCACGTCCACCCAATCGTCAGCTGTTCGTGATAATGTCGTAAGTTGGAAATATGGAAATGACCATAATTGACTATGAGACTGTTGTGTGCAGTGTGCATTTACACACGAATGAGCATTTAAAGCAAACTTAATTGTCGAAATAAAGTGGAAAGTAAAAGTGTATGAATGTTGATTGCAGTTATTTCTGAGTTGCGGGGGCGCTTGTATTCCGATTGCTCTACGAAACATTTTTCACGTTTCACATGAATGTACTAAAAGTGTTAACTGTTGATTTTTTATTCTCTCGATCATTGAGAAATGACATCGGTGACATATATGTGCATATATAAATGAAAGGTATGAATATAATGTCCAAGCGGTATTTTCGAACATTACCCTTGTCGGCCAGCTTCTCAAGCTTATCAAGCTCTTCATACTCACGCATCTCGGCGTATTTCTTCTTTCGTCTGCAAATGCGTCTCGCTTACCTCTTCAGCTCTCTGTATCTATCCCACAAGTCTGCTTTCTCTTAATTGCAGCACAGCAATAGTCATCGCAACAGCTGTTCGTAGGCTCATAGATACGTTCGAGGCGCTCATAGAAAGTACATCGTCCTCCTCTTCCATATTGAAGAACTTCCCTTTATTTGAAGAACTTCGATTCTCTGTGGATTGTGGCTAGATGTTCATCCATCGGGGTGAGTACCGGCACGGAATCTCTCTACCACCACAAATCCAGCTTCAACTTTGCGCGGTTGTAGTAGATTTCACAAGGAGCCATCTTCTTCCGTCTCTTCCGTCTTTGTCTCGTCCGCCACATTACTTGGACGTCAGTAATGTCTGTTTTTAGTCGTATCAAGACTTCAACCGGCTGGGCAGCGGCACCTTCCCAATTAAGGGACCTAACATGCATGCCCTTACGTCATACTCCTCGAAACCTTTACCGGGGTCATCATTGAAAGGTGAGGTCTTCTATATCAAGATTTTTTTTCATTGTAGCAGGATTTTTATGTGGTAGGTCCCAAACCCTTCGCAAAGGTGTGGGGGGTTCGCCTTACTACTTTATCTAGGCTCTAAACAGAGAACACTTGTTATAAAATCTGCAGTCGTGAGCTGTGTGAACCAATGGAAAATAATCCGAAAATCCATTCAGCGGTTATAAAGTACCAAACCAAGCGAAAATAATTGAGGCCTTGCTGCTCGCGTCTCCCACACACCATCTATGCCTAGCTACACATCACACCATAAACACTCAGATAGTTTATGGCCTTAACCAATCCTGGTACCCTCTCCCCGGTGCTGTTTAATTTTTATATTAAGAGGCTCCCTCCACCACCAGATGGCGTCTACTTGATCTCATACGCCGATGACTGTTCGATAATGGTGACTAGCCAGGATATTGATAGCCTTTTTTTGAAGGTAAATTTCTATCTCGCCGACCTTTCCAACTTCTTCACTGCACGACATCTTCACTTACAACTACTGCCACCCTTTCCACCAGCTGGACGAAGGAGTACCGGCTAGAACTCAATGTGAAGGACTTTAAAATTCCGACGATAAATAACCCAAAGTTACTGAGAGTGACATTTGACAGCCTGTACTCCTTCACTCCGCATTCGACTGCAATTACTACTAAAGAATAGAGTCGCAACAAAATCCTCACATCGCTAGTCGGTAGCATCTGGGGCAGAGACAAATAATCGCTGTGGGCAACGTACAAGGCAATTGGCCGGCCGGCCGTAAGCTAAGTCGCTCCGATTTGGACACCGAAGTCTAGCAAGACGTAGTTAAAGAAGCAACAAGCATGTCATAACACCGCCCTTCTGACCGTGACAGGAAACCTCCTGATGGCGCCGGAGCATCACTTACACAGTAAAAAATCTATGCTTACATTTAAGGAGCATAAAGCTATGCTGAGTAAGCAATATCTGCTGGAATACTATCGATCACAAAAGTACTTAACTACCGCGACTCCGTACAGAAATACAGACAAGACCCGTTGGACAGGTGCGTGTAGAGAGGCTATAAACACCATTCAGCGAGAGTCCGTTAACACATTTGTCCACTACTTGTGAATGGTGTTCGCGGAATCCAATCGCCACACATGGCAGAACAAGAGCTCGAGCTGCCTCGAGTGACCCGCGTAACCCTGGCACAATGAAGGTCTTAATAATCGGCTCAACTCCTACTTATCCAGACTCGACCCTGACATACCAAACGCATATCCCGCATGCAACGAATCCCCGCACGACACTAACAAGCTCTTTGCATGCTCACTCAACCCGACTTATCTAACACTCCTCTTCATTTGGTCCGAATGCGCCGAAACAGCACGTTTACTGGGCCTTCCGTTATATGACCTCGATGAGTAAAACTGGACCTACCTGACCCAAGGTGGGGTTGGTTAGCATCTATAACAACAATAACGACAAAAACACCAAGCTTACACTCTATGCATTGTCTTCCCTAATTTTATAACTAACGAATGGCGAAGGCTAACCTATGCATAACTCTGAGCTGAAAATGTCTCTTACTACAACACAAATTGCACTCATTCGGTCAATGAAAATAAGAGAATACTTCATAAAATCTAAATTTCGTATATAGTTGAACTCTATTTTCGATTCAATCACCGCTTCTCTGTTCTGCAGTGTTACATCTGTGTGCACTCTTATCTGTTTTATTTCTACTAAAATTAATTGGTCATCCATTTACAGAACTAGCTAGCTGTAATTTTGCTGTTGGTAACTCTATAGAATTTTTGTTTAACAAAAATTGAATTTACTAATACAGCGAAGGATGAAAAAATAATTGAATTTATATTAGTTTTCGGAACAAAAAATTATGCGAGCACATTTACAGACCTAAAAATGTTGCATTTCGAATATATGCCATTAGAATATAGAA
The DNA here is from genome assembly GCA_030068015.2 of Neoceratitis asiatica. NCBI lineage: Eukaryota > Metazoa > Arthropoda > Insecta > Diptera > Tephritidae > Neoceratitis > Neoceratitis asiatica. The sequence goes on along the minus strand of CM061525.1, from coordinate 33,751,630 downwards.
AGAAAAGTAAAAGTAAACTAACACTGGCCTACACTCATTTTGGTGCCTAAGATTTTAGACCTGATTATGGGTATATTTTGCTGATACGAGAAAACTAGTCAAATTTTTCATATCATCTGTTTTTTTTTTTTTTTTTAATTTCAATACCAAAGTATGCAGAATACAAGCGAATTACCGTGTCATTAATCGGTTTCCGTTGATCTTTCATTATATACTCACCACATATGTAACAAAACATATCAGGATCGTTAATGCAACATCCCGACTTACTTGCTATACTAAATTTATACGATTAATGACATAAAAGTCGTTATAACATTGACTGATTTCGAATAAAACCGGAAAAAAGTTAAAATAAGAATCGTAGGTAAACCAGAGCTGTCAGCTGACGTCTAGTAGCAGCAATGTAGTTCATACTACCTACCTTACCGACTACAGATGTGAACAGAGCTGCACCAAACCCAAAAAAAAATTTTTTTAGGCCAGTGTAATATGAAAGAAGCGACATTTTCCAGCTCATACCATTGTACTGCTGAACTAAGCCGTATTCAAATGCAATTGTTATATGCGAACTTCTACACACAGAGATTATTCAGGTTTTTTTTTTTTAAATAATTACTCCACTTGTAGCAATAAAAAGCAATTTATAGGGAATATTAAAATTAAAACGTATAATTTAATTTTTACTCGTGTATAGTTTACAAAGAACTGATTTTAATATAATGAAGGAATACGATTAACAAAAAGGAACAAAAGAACATTTCAGAGTTGCATTTAAAAGTATTTTATAAATTAAATTTCATGTTGGTAGCCGAAACTACTTTGCTGCGCCAACAGGGAAGAGAGGGAGAGATAAACTAAAAGAGAAGAAAATTCATTTTGGATAGTACAAAACGAAAAAAATCAGCCACTTCCGTAGCGTGAATACTTTGTTCTAAAAAATAACCATATAAATCAGTAAAGCACTTTTTGTGCAAAACTCAAAGGATGAGCGTTTTACTTGGTAGGTGAACATTTAAAACAAACATATTTAACACACGAAAGTAGGGCTGTCTTCGGCCACGCCGAGGTCTTTATACCTTTCATGTATTTATCAAATTTATTGCAAATTATAAAGATCGATTTTGATGATTTCCAGTGCCAATATAAACATGAATTCACGACTGTAGGTTGATGTTAATGTGATTACTAACAAATTTTTAGTATATGAACCATTTTGTTTCTATACAGAAATATAACAGAATAATTTCTTTCGAGGACGCTGGTACCTAAAATCAATAATTTGCTTGAAAGCCTTAATGAAGCAAATGAAACTGAGGGAAAGAAAATTGGTAAAAGTGATATGAATATATATGAGTTACGTAATAGTTTTGTATTTAATTTTGAGATACTTAATACAACTTCTGAGTGATCAACTTAGGTTATGTGCCTTTTTTCGCTTACTTGTTAATGTGTTCAATACAACAAATATTTTTAGATATTAAATTTAGCTTTGTTCTAAGCTTTAAAAAATAAATAAAAAATGCTTTACTTCAGTCTAAAAATATGTAGTTCTTACACAAAGCTCTCGTTGAACCAATTATTTAACGGGTGATCCATTTCGAGGTTCCATACTTTTTTAAAGAAAAAAAACAGAAAATTCAGATTTAGTGGGGAATGTTTATTATCATTCGAAGGAAAATTGCTTGGCATTTATTTTCTTATGATTATCTCTTTCAAATGTTGGCCGCGGCCGCGTCTCAGATGGCCCATCCATTGAGTCCAATTTTCGATGACTCATTCAAGCATTTCGACTGGTAAGTGGCGAATGACATGAGCGATAGTTTGCTCCAAGGCCTGACTTTACATATCCCCACAAGAAAAAGTCTAACGGTGTGATATCACACAATTTTGGTGGCCAATCGACCGGCCCAAAATGTGAAATCATCAGCTCACCGAAGTGCTCCCTCAATAATTCCTTTGATTGATGCGATGTGTGGGAAATGACACCGTCTTGTCGAAACTAAATGTTACGGAGATCACGACGGTTACGTTCTCACCGAAATCATTTTTGAAGAAATGTGGACCAATGATTCCACCGGTCCATAAACCATACCAAACTGTAGTTTTTCTAAATGAAATAGCAGCTCTTGAATCTCTTCAGGTTGCTTTTCGTCCCAAATGCGGTAATCTTGCTTGTTTACATTCCCATTGAATCGAATCGACTCTCCGCGGTCCTCGTGTACACTCTCAGCTACGGTCGCTATATTTTCATCACTGCGTGCTGGACGTGGTCTATTCGGTCGAAGATTACCCAATAATGAAAGCTGGATCGCAAGATGGGTGATGGTGTTGAGAATAGTATGCTCAATAGGTTGATTATGTTAACCATAAGTTAAGCGAATCGCGCGAAACACATTCTTTACAAAACGTGAATTTTCGTAATAAAGTTCAATAATTTGTAAACGTTGGCCGGGCGTAAGTCTTTCCGTGATGAAATGAAATGACAAATAATACTGAACAATGAAAATAAAATGACAGCCTGACACGATTCACGCGTGATCTGTCAAAAAAGTTATTGGAAAGGTAACTCTACTTGGATCACCCTTTATAAACTGAAGAAATACTTAAAATTAAGAAAATGGAAATAAAAAATTCATTAAATATTTAGTTATTTTGCTTATCTATTCATACGATTTGAAACTAAAAAATAAAAAATAAAACTTTTTTATTTTCTTCATTTATTTCAGGTGTTAGTGATTAATACCAGACTTGTTTGCGTAAGTTTAGAGGTTTATGAAAATAAATTTACAAATTTTTGACCAAAAATTTCTGTAAATTAAACCTTAAAAATTTATTGATCAATTGAATTTACATAAATATATGCGAACCCTATATAAATGCCCATGAATAATATAAATTTAAGTGAAACACTATGATATATGTAAACAAGTATCAGATATTGGATCACATTCGATTTAAAAGCATTAAATATTTAATACCTTAGAGATTACATAGGGTTTTAAATTCCAGAAAATGCATCATAAACAGGATTCCAAGTCTGCTAGTGACATACTTATATACATACGTAAGCACATGTAATTCCATAGTACGCATTGGACGTATTTTCCAATCCCGGAAATAAGCTTTATTCAACATTTGCAGCCACAAAAGAGAGTTTAGTCATCATTGTAATCCTACAAGTACTTTTACGCCTAATTAACTGCGAACGTAAAAGAGTCTTACGTGAAGAAAATGAGTGTTGAAAACATGTGAATGCAGTATATGTATGTGTGTACGCATATTGCTATTAGTGGGTGCTTTTGCACGTATGCATTGCTATGTAAGAGGAAGAAAATTTAAAAGTGTTTCTCTAGGCAAAGCAAAGTGTATCGGAAAAAAATTAAAATTTATTAAAAAAGTGTTGCTAAGGGAATAATATCAGTATGAAACCTGGTTATATGAGTTGTTTATGGAATTATGTTACGCTTTGAATGGTTTGTTATTAATAACTTTTTCATATTTTATACAAATTACGTGTAGGTTTTGTAGTGAATCTGAAGTTCTGCCAAAGATTTGCAAGCGCTGATTTTGTTGTTGTTGAGTTTTGTTTTCTTTTCATTTGCTCATATGTATATATTAGAGTGCCTTTAAAATCTTTCTCTGTTTCCTTCTTATATATATATCATAATAATAAAATTTCTGTATATATTTGCAAACAATTTCTGGCCTGAGCTGAAACTGGTTTTCGTTTAACTGATGTTAGAGGATGGTTTTATCTCTTACTATTTCTCTGTTAAAAACATGATTTTTACATAACACTACTCACCTCACTTGGCTCCATGTCATTTCTGTCCGCTTCTAAAGAGAATTTATGAGCATGAGAAAGTGAAACTATATCCTTATGTTGATGTGTTCCAAAAGAAGTAGTAGAATTAATGACGAATGGTAATAGATACACTAAAAAATCAATTAATTAACCGGCTGTAATAAGCCGATGCTTAAATAAACAATTATGAGAAAAAATTTGGATTTTGAAAAAAAAGAATATAATTACACAAAATTCGGGGCTGTGGGACAATAATAATTAATCATTAAAAAGTAATATTTAGTTAACTTATACATATTATATTTATATATGCGTTTGTAGGCAAATAAATTTCCGGAAAAAGTAAGGAACTTGATCAATACTTTGATTTTACTTTTCCCTTATCAATTTTATGTTGTAGGCTGTTTAGAAACTTGATTATATTGACAAACGTCTCACAAAGTCCCAAAAAAAGTTAGACCTAAACGATTTCTTCAAAATAAATATTTTTTTTTTAATATTTTTGATCATTTTGGGGCCACCATAGCAGTGCGTACTACCATTTTGAGTGTCATAAGATCGAAATGGCCAGACAAATCTCCGAAACTGTAGAGTATTTTTTTTTTAAATGATTATTGTACCTTGGATATGAAATGATGTATAAAATTTGATCCGAAGTAACATTTTTCTTTGGAAAAATTATTTTTTTTAATCCTTTCAAAGGTGATGCATTGATTATAGTGACTCTCCAACTTCTCGATATCATTTTCGTAGTACGGTTTGTACTTTGTTTTAAAATAGGCCTCAGTTTCAGCGACCACGTCTTCAAGAAAATTTCTTTCCAGCGACCATTCGTTTGAGATCCTAGAACAGAATATAGCCGCTGAAGACCAGATCTGGAGAATACTGTGAATGCCGAAGCAATTTGAAGCCCAATTCAATTGTCTTGGGGAAACAGCACTTTCTTTTTCTTCAAATGATGCTATTTTTCCCGATTTCGTCTCTCGGTGTAATAATGCAATGTAATAGTCGCTTTTGATGGTGCTTCTTTTCTCAAGGTAATCAATGAAAATTATTTCATGCCATCCCAAAATAAAGATTGCCAGTTGACTGTTGCGATTTTCCACGCTTTGTAGCGGGTTCAAAGGCTGCAGTCCACTCGGATGAAGCTCAATTGGAATTCGGAGTGAAATGATGGAGTCATGTTTCATACATTATAACATTTCGATGCAAAAAAAATTTTAACATTTCTAAATGCTGCTCCGAATCATCAACTCGTAGTTGTTTTTGATCAAAAAGAAAGAGCGCGACACTCACTTTGCACAAATTTTTTTCATACCCAGATAATCGTGAATGATATGATGTACATGTTCAATTGATATCTTTAGAGTGCCACGATCGGATCTGGGCGATCATCGCAGGGAATATCAACTCCTCTGAGTGCATATCTGGCATGAAATATAAAAAGCTTTTCATAAGAATCCATCATCTGGTCGGATGCGACTTAAAATAAACTGTAGGTCCCTCCATTTTTAGAAAAACTTTAATGTGGAGACCACAAATTGGAGGAGGTGTTTGGCCGAAAACCGAGGAAGTTTTTTTTTAGTAGACTGCGGTAAAATTTTGATCAGGTTTCGCCATTAAGTTTGTGCTTGATAGCTTCAAAAGTAGATGAACTCGTAAATTTTAACAACAATTCCAAAAAGTTAATTTCTTGTTCTGATTAGGGAGTAGTTATTGCTCAAAAAAAATCATCACCGAAACCAATAGTAGACTTGATAAATACTACGGGGACTCTACACCATCAATTTCAATGGATAAGAAGTGGTTTACTGTGTTCCGTTGTGGCTGTACTAATACAAGTGACGCCGAATGTTCAGGTCACCCAAAAGACATACTCATGCCGGAAATAGTCGATAAAATACATGGAATGATATTGACGATCGGAAAATAAAAGTGCGTGAGATGGCTGAGAGAGTAGGTATCTCAACTGAATGGGTACATCACAACGTTCATAAACACATTACATGAATATTTGGAAACGAAAAATGCGCACGACGAGTGTCGCGATTGTTAACGCAGGATCATGAGTCCAACCGTGTATCCACTTCAAATGATTATTTTTGGATGTTCAACCACAACACAAACAAAATTTGTGCCGTTCCGGTATCGTATACAAATCATGGATCCACCACATCACACAAAATACTAAAGAGCAATCCAGTTGGTTTCTCCGGGTGAACGTGTACCAAAGAAAGCCAGGGCGGGTTTGTCAGCCAACAAGGCCATGACCAATGTTTTTTGGTATGCATGAGGTGTCTTTCACATCTATTACCTTGAAAACGATCCCATTTGAAAAAAATAAAAATAAATAAAAAATAAGTAAATAAATAATAAACGAATAAAAAATAGTTTAATACATACACACATTTCAAGATAGTCTACCAGCTAGAAAACTTACAAATACTACACAAAAAGTTAGGCAAATGCTTTTAACAAAGTGCAAAGTGCATATATCCAAATAAAAAACTTTCATACCACCAACAGTGTCAATATATAAATATGTAAACAAAGCAAAGTATGTTTCGCTCATGGGGTGGCAATGTGTAGTGAAACTTACACTTCAAAATAAATTCATAATTTTTTTTTCTTTTAAAAACATACTCAAAAGATAAGTTAAGAGAACGTGTTGTTATTTTGTTTGTGTAAAAAATATGTGTTTATAGGGATGTTCACTCATGTTTGTCGAATAACCAAAACAATTTGTAAGCGCGAAAGATCTTTTCATGTGTGGCTTCCACAAGCGGCATTCGCGCCACTTGTGTGACTGTCACAGCATAAGCTCTGTGGGGGATTAAATATTTTAATTTTTTTTTCTCATTTTTAGCACGGAAATTTTGGTTTTTTTTTTCCTAGAAGATTTTGAAGAATTTTTGCTTGGTATGTCATTGGGTTGCGCGACACTTTTGAAAGTCACTGTAAGTAAATTTTAAAAATATGATAAATGAGATCTGAAGTAAAGCAAAAAAGTCAAATAAAATTTAAATGAAACTAAAAATTTTTTTTTGCAAAAACTATAAACATTATTAAATAATTTTAACCATTTTTTCGGTTTCGACTATTTTTTTACTTTGAATGACTAAATTTGATAAATATACCAGCGGATCCCAGCGTGCTTTACTAAACCTATAAAAAAAAAAAAATCTAACTGAAATTTTGAATTTTCGATTTTTTTTGGAACAGGAAACAAAAAAAAATTGAATTAAATTTTTTCCAAACCTTTTGAAATTTTTTTAAATTTTTAATTTTTTATTTTTTATTTTTTCATATTCATTTTTTCACTCTTCCTCTCTTTCTTTCAACACCACATACAACGTAATGTACGCGTATTTTGGAATATATGTACATGCATTTGTTGTTGTTGCATGTATTTTGTATGGGTAGCGACCAATGTTCAATAATATAGTCATATCTCTGAAACGTCAATCTCATGAAAACTTCACATTAATCTTCTCCTAATATCTCTTTATAAATCCTGAAAATTCGGTGCAATTTGAATTATCAAAATTTGTATTGATTTTTATATATATAAATAAAGAAAGAACGGCTGCCTTCGGCTATGCCGAAGTCCTCATACCTTTCATGAACACATCAAATTTATTGAAAATTTAAAAATTCTATTTTGATAATATTCAGTGTCAATATCAACTTGATTTGACGTCTGTAGAATACCCAATTTCACGCTTCTAGGAGCTTTTTTACCGATTTTTTTTACCCAAATCCTCATACCCTAAGAAATCAGTTGAATGGGGGCTATATGATACAGCAGTCCGATGTTGATTGTCTTCAGTACCAAATGGTAGTTCATAATATATATGGATGATATTAAATTTCATACTTCTAAATACTTTTTTGGCTGAGGTTTGACCAGAAACTCACATCTGAAAATATCGGTGTGTATGTTATAATAGTCAGATTTCGATGATTTTCAGAACAAATATGCTATTTCATTATGTATGTGTACCAACTCCATAAAACACCTCAAAAACTGAGAACCTAGTTTGCGTTCAAACAGACAGAGGTCTAGACAGACAGACGGACAAGGCTAAATCAATTCAGCTCGTGATTCTGTTACGATGGGTATAAATTCCGAAGGGTCTATCTCTTTTCCTTATGGTACGTACATACTTCACACTTCAAACTTATTATACCACTAGATCTACATGAAAGGTATAAAAACACTAAATAAGCTACGAGCTGAAAATTAACTTTAAATCAGCTTGAGTAAGTCTCAAAGTTGTGCTCACCTTCCCCGTTAAATCTCCACAGGTTGCGAACTTCAATGTAAATATTAAAAACTCAATAACTAATTAATTGGGTGTCATATTTCTTTACCTTTTTGGAGAAAATTTTCAAAAAGTGGCATTGAATTTCGACTTAAAAAGGTCAGTTTGTAATAAATATAAGAGACAAATTCTTGATTGCCATGGTAATCCTTTCAGGTTGATGCATTGCTGCCAATGTAGACAGACGTATTATAAAAAGCTGCTTAAGTATTTGAGCGAATTGAAATTTATGTGAACATTTTATGAAACACAATACTAAGCATGAGAAAAGGCGAAAGAGCATAATTTGTGGCCCAAAAACATTTTCGCATTTTAATAGCCAAAAAAAAAAAAAAAAAAAAAAAAAAAAAATTTATTGAAAAGTTAACAATATTGAGAAAATGAAATGTTGAAGGTCATTTACATTATGGGGTTAACCACATAGACATTTTCAGAGGGCTGGAAATTTCTAAATCTAACCAGAGTTAAGCGAAAGAAATATATTTTGTAAAAATATTTAACAGTTTTTTTTATGTTTCATATAAAAGTTTTGCAGGTGTAGGTGTGTGTTCAAAAAATGATCATTCCTTCAACGAACATTTCTCAAACTCGTTTTTTTTTGGTTCTTTTAGCAATGCGTTTTACATTATCGAAAATAAATTTTACCAATGATGGTCGCCACTGGGCAGGGTATGACGGGCCCTACGAGTGTATTTCTGACACGAAAAAATGGTCTGGGGCATTGTTGCAGTATTTGTTTTGGCCAAAAAATCTCGAACAAGCAATGAAGTGTAAAGAGGTGCAAAAGACATGAATAGTTTTTAAACAAACCCGGCCATTTTATGGAACTACGTTGAACTTTCTACTTAGCACTTTTATTCACCGTTTGACCTGGTGGCATGAATTCATGTAAGCGTGATATGATTTCTTTAAAAAAAAACACGCTATTTTTTTAAGGAAATTAAAACGTTTTTTATTTAATGTGAAGTACAATCGATACAATTAAGTTCTGAATATAACATCATTCAAATGGTCTCCACGACTTCTTTTGCAGGAACGAATTCGGTGAATCCAATTTTTGGGCACTTTTTGTACTAAACCAAGTAATATGTCATGAATAGCACGTTAAATATTGACTTTTAAAGCTTGAAGACAGTCTGGTTTATTGTCAAAGACCAATGACTTCAAATAACCCCACAAGAAGTAGTCTAATGCTTTTAAATCATAACTTGTAGGTCATTCAATGTCACAATTTCTTGAAATAATCGAATCTCCAAACCTTTCACGTAATAATTCGGTTGTTGTCTGTTCTGTGTGACACGTAGCCTGGCTTGTTGGAACCAGATGTTGTTAAGATTAACTTTTTCCAATTGTGACCATAAAAAGTTGGTTATCCTCGATCTATACCACTCTCCATTGACAGTTACACTGCTACCAGCTTCATTTCGAAAGAAGTACGGACCGATGATTCCACTAGACCAAAAACCACACCGAACTGTCAATTTAGGTGAATGTAATGGTTGTTCATGAATAATTTGTGGATTTTCTTCGCACCAGAATTGACAGTTTTGTTTATTTACCTCACCAATCAGATGAAAGTGAACCTCATCGAAGAAGATGATTTTCTTAAAAAAATCGTTATCGTTTTCACGATGTTCCAAGGCAAAATTAACAATGTTGTTCTTGCGTATATCTTGCCATGATGAAATTGTAAACATTACTGAATACAATGAAAAAACTTACAGATAATGATATATTAAAAATGGCCAGAACGTCACTTAGAAATCATATCCCTATTGGAGACCCCTTTATTAGTGGAGCATTGCCGACCAAGCATACTGAGGCTATGTATGAATGTTCTCCTGGATCTACTCCTCATTGGTACTATGGGAATGTATAGTGCAAATTCTGCTACGGGAAGACTACAGAGTGTTTCTGAATGAAAGCTTAAAAACCACGGTCATTCGAACATATAGTAAGAAAATGTCGCACGGACTACTGCATGATCTTCACTGACTTCACGAAAGACAATAAAGTGGCTAAACCGGATAGGAATCAATAAAGCAGAGTAGTTTCAAGATGTGCGAACTCCCTACTTTTATACGAAGTTGTCAAATCTGGACAGCAGGGTCAGTACAGACAGGTCTACTCCAGGGAATCTGTGATCAGCAAGTTCTTTCGGCTACTTTAGTGTTTTTCAAGCAGAATTGACAGTCATGCTTGGGGCTGTTAATTGTCTAGGTCTAGTAGAAGCTTTGATGAATTGTATCTATATCATCTCGGATAGCCAACCAGTATGAGAAAATAAGGTCAGAAACAATAGAAAATTGCGGCATATTACTAAAAGTATTTGCTAAGCTGAATCTACTATGGGAACCAGGACAAAGTAACACATCAAGTAATGAGATTACAGGCTTCCAGGGAAGAGCAGGTACCTTCCACTTTAACCGTCATGGAAGAGCCTTGGCATTTCACGCCTGCGGTTTATGCGTTCAAGAATTTACCCGTGGTAAGGCATGACTGTCATAAGTAGCGACTAAAATCCAATAGACTGTCACTCCCGCAGTATTCCCCAAAGCCAATTTGGGGTATTTTTCTGCGGTTACAACAACAACAACAACGGCCTTGGCATTTTGATCGCCATTTGTGAGCTCATTACAAGAGAGTTTTTCATCGCAAATGATAACTGAAGATGGGAGAGTCTCAATACTTGCATTGTGACATGGGTAATGGGACCGGTTTGGAATAAAGGAAGTTACTTAGATAAGCTGATCATACCATGGAACAACTTCTGCAGGAGTTGTAGAGAGGGGGGAAGAACCTGAAACCTTAAAGCACTTGACTGAAAAAGCACACGCTGGGTTGACCAGCCATTGGATCTTGGGAGTATTATGATGATGGGTTGACCAGCCATGGGATCTTTGGGAGTATTACAATGATCTCGTGTGGTAGCCTAAGTGAACTGGTGACCAGCAGGCATCTTAACCGAACTTAAGAAACGAAATATAGCCAAGCTCATAAAATCATCTCTTACCTTAGTGGCTGACAAAGGCGAAGTCAACAATGAAAACTAGCCAAAATTTAAAAATTCTAGTTATTTTCTGAACACAAAAAGGATTATGAGGCCAAAAAGTTTTGTGAAGAGCATTCTCTCAAAAATCAAATTTTCGAAAAAAAATACGAATTTCAAACTTTAAAATAAATGTTTTATGTGTGTATCTGGAAGTACATAATGGTCGCATTGGGATCCACCACACTTGCTGGGGAGTGCAACAAATATGTTTGTATTTATTCTCAATTTTTTCTATATAGATCTTCATTTGGTATTCTATTATCCGTTTCTTTCTCCATAAGTTTATACCATTTTACATTGTATTTTCTTAAACTGCTATTTTATTAGGAAGTGGACGCATACATTTATACTTTTATTATGTCAAACACGCCTTACCCCTAATAAAAATTAACAATCTCTCATTTGTGCTAGTACTATTCCAATCGGTAACAAATATTTGTAATAATACTAAATGCGATGAATCATTTGGCTTTTAAAGTTAGTTTTTTTATAATATTCCTGATTAGAATACCAAGTATTACATTAGTAGATGATTTATTGAAATATTTATTATCCAAAATCGTAGAAAGTTAATTCGGAGTCAATCTGCGATCTTCACGGGGCGCAATTTCGATTTTTCCAGACATTTCGTCAGTCACAATTGAAGTTGATTACACTCTTCTGTTCATCATGTATAGACGTACGATGCAGTTTTTACCTCATGATAAAGCTGAAACGGATTGGATTGACATTGTTCACCATTGTGAGTTGCCAACATAACGAAAATAACATCCCTCCGGCCGTCAGATCCTTAGTACGCAGTCAAAGTTGGCCAAAAAAGGTGTTGGATGACTTTAATTTTTGTCCTCATTGAGCAATACATAGATTCAGAGTATTTGAATCGCTCCTGAAATATTGAAATAAATTCTAAAACTAATATACTCTTAAGAATGGATCTGGTCTTATAATAATACTCTACAATACAAACAAAAGGAAACATCTCCTGGATATTAACGGTATACCTTTTTGCTTGAGGAGTAGCAGATCTGCTTAAATATTTTCAAAGGTTAAAATTGAGAATAGTCAAGCAATTTTTAAGGGCTTGGATCTCAGTATCTTGAACAGATATAAGCTATAATTTATTGTGAGAAAATAAAATTTTTAATGAAAATACCTGGATCATTTCAAAGATCTTCTATAACAAAAAAAAAAAAAAAATTTTTTTATATGTGCTACTTAAACGTCGTTCGATTTAAACTCTACTATTGAGTTTTCTCTCTCCATAAGAGACAGTTCTCTACTGTCCATAAAAGGACATCTCGCATAACTTTTTAATGATATAAATAAAAAATATATATAATAAATATAATATAAGCGTATACGTTATACCATGCAATGCGGACTTTTTTTTTTGATGTCGGTGAAATGAAATAGGAACTTTTATCCCAAAGCCATTTCTGTGTATTCAAATAAATACCCAGTAATTGTTCACCAAGAAAAGTTAAGTTTTCTTATTTCTAGTAACTTTTTTATTTTGCCTTTTCTTTGCCATTTTAACAATTTTTACTCTTTGCCGTCTTTACTTATTCACTTCTCATCCAGTGTATAAAGAAACACTAGCAGCAGTAATCTTTGCACTTTCATTAAGCAGAAAAATCAGATTAGCTAAAAGCAGCAGCAACACAAAGGGCGTTAATAGGCAAACACAAAAGGGTTTAAGAAAAGCGTAAAGAAAGAAAAAATAAACGAAAAAAGTGTGTATGTGTAAAAGTGTGAAAAAATTTCATGACTTTCAAGAAATTAAATTAAGATATGATAAAAATATATGTATGCTTAGCACAAAGACAAAGTAACGAGATGTTTTTGACACATTTCATTAAGAGAAGTTTGCAAGCGTTAACTTTTTAATAAAAAAATGAATAAATTAGATAAGACTTAATACATATATTATTCACAAATCGTGTAAAAAATTTATTAAAGATTTAAAATACCGTGTTGAAGTAAAGAAAGATCTCTTAGTTATTTTTATTTTCAATATGTATATAATCGGTACTTTGTAACCATGCTTCCGCTTGGGTAATGAATTTGTATAAGAAGCTTTTATTTCATGTCAGAAAAATACTCGGACTGCTTGACATTCGCTGCCTGAATATCTTCAGAATTGGGTATGAAAGTGGGAGTCTTACGAGGGTTGCATTATATATTTCGGGATTTGGCAGCCCTAGTGTTGCAATCTGGCAATTGACAAATTTATCGTAGGGTTTGACATTTTTGTTCTTATCCAAACTCAGAACGTTTTGACCGAACGCTATTTGTGTTGTTTACAGTAACTTCAAATATTCATCTAGGCCAAAAAAAGAATTTAAATCGTGAAAATTTTCGACTTGGGTTAACTCAACAATAGTGCATCGATGAACTTAATTAAATTTTTGGCATTGAAGCTCTATGAAACACCCGCGTTTATCGTTGGTGCGGTGAATTCAATCGTGGTCGTAGATCAGTCCAAGACGAATTTCATGAAGGGCGTTCAAAAACAGTTGTTGTTCCGGAAAATCTATTATATTACAAGATCGTCACGGTGAGATTGAGACAACAATAGGCATTAGTAGGACCAGCATACATTCAATATTACATGAACATTTGAATGTAAAAAAAAATTGTTCACGTTGCATGCAACACAATTTGTCAATCGCTCAAAAAAAGGTTCCTGACCTCCTGATTTTTCAAGATAATTTAAAAAAAAAAATAGGATAGCGTTGCTTCGAAACACGTATATGTAATCGTGTCAGGAGATACATTGTGGATTTACGCATATGAGCCCGAAAGTAAACAGCAGTCGACTTTATCGGTGTTTCAAAATGAAATGAATCCAACAAAAGTTGTACGCGTACGAAGCACTTGCAGGCACTTCTAAGCAAATGGTTGCCTTTTTTTGGAAAAACTGGTCATGTCAGAATTGTACCACTAGGACAATGCAGAACAGTATATTCTGAGTGATACACAACAATGTGTTTGCCAGTTGTCTTTCAAGAGATCAGGAAAACTAAATGCCGAAGAAGGATCACTTTACCACGACAATATGAGCTCTCATACATCGACTGGAACAACTGCATTTTTGAGCATTCAAAACATCGATTTCATGAGTCGTCGACCGTATATAGGCTTGACATCGAACGACTTCTTTTTATTCTCATACGTTAAAAATAAATTGAGAGGTCAACGTTTTTCGACACCTGAAGAAGTGGTTAATGCGTGCAGAATGCATGTTTTGGAGATACCTCAATCAGAGCGGCAGAAGTGCTTCGAGAATTTGTTCAAACACATGCAAAGCTGTATAGATGTTAATGAATATTCTAAAAAAAAAACAATAAAGCAATATCCAATGATTAAACAATATCAAAACAATAAGAGATTTTCGATAAATAATATCTGTTTCTGTTTTCTGGTCCCGAAATATATAATGCAACCCTCATATAACAACTAGACCTCTAGATACCCGGGCATCAAGCAGTTTGAGCAGCTCGATACTCGCTCCATACTCGCGCATTGCTCAACTTTTCAACAGAATAAAACAATTTGAATTTTTTTTCTCAAAATTTCATTGGCGTTACAATGGTTTTTACACTTTGCATAAATAAATAAGAATTATTAAGAGAAAGGAAAAGAATAGAAATTAGCCAAAGTTTTTGTAAAAATATTCGAAATGATCGTGCTCAGCTCAAAAACTTTCGAGTAATGCAGGTGTGCAAGTGCTCGTTGTTCAAATGCTCTTACTATTCGAAAATGTTTGAGCAAAATCTGGAGCTGTAATAACAACATGAATAGATTTATAAAAGCAAAATTTAATTATTTTAAATAATACTTGTAAGCTTATTCAATTTAAAAATTTAAAAACCGAAAAATTGTTTTTTAGACTCTATAATATATCTTTATAAATGCAAAACCGTCTCAGATTACGCTCATTTTTTGTTTAAACAAAAAATATTAAAAATAAAAAATAAATAATAAAAAGTGAAGAGATATACATAAATGTGTATGTTTGTATGTATTTGTTGAATAACTGTTATATATTTTTTATACTGAATCGATTTGTAAAGTGTGGCAATTGAAAAACGCATTTTCCTAATCCGCCTAAAAGGGTCCGATCTAAGCTGAAACGCATGGTTGAATAATTATATTATCATAAAGAAGCACATGTGTGAGCTAATAGTAGACAAACTAAGAGAAAAAATTAATTATAAGAAAGAAACAAAAACAGGACTATAAATATTTATAAATAATAACCTACCCACACTCACATTAATGCATAATATATATGTTATTTAGAGAAATATTTGAAATAAATTGCTTTCTGCTTTTATTTTATTTATGTAAGCATTTGATTTGCCTGAAGTTCCGCTTCGTTCATTTTAATTTATCAAATTTTCTCTCTATTATTTAATATTTTCTATTTATTTTATTTATTGCATTAGCCATATACGAGTATTTTTGAAAACGAACCGAATTTGTGCTGTGAGAGATGTATGTGCATTAAATGCATATGTTGCCACAGCTGCTAAGGCTATTCGATAGCAATCAGGCATTAAAATGCAATTAATATTGAAGAAGAAGAAGAAGTTGTAGTCGATTAGACAGAGATAGTGGGAGTTAAAGAGAGAGGGAGAGAGAGAGAGAGGGAAAAGTGATTGAGAGGGAGAGCGAGAGAGTGGGAGTGAGAAAGCAAAAACCACAAATATAATTCAATTTGTGGTTTTATAATTGCTGATGTCGAAATGAAAATTTAATCACCCACAATAAGCTTGCATTTGTATATATTGCAACACATTGTGTGCATTAAGCAGAAATCAGTATTTATTTGTTTTCTTAGCACGCGTGCTTGCTGGAATAAAAATTATTTCAACATTTTTATTATTTTTATTTATTAATTATTTACTTTTAATTGAGACATAAAAGCGCATGATTAAAGTTGGGTAAAGTGATCCAGTAGGTAGTTTGAGCTATTTCGAAGAGTTTCTTCTTTTAGACTACCTACGCATTTGTCGCTGAAACTTTAACATTTTTAAGCACTGTTAGATCAAAATTACCAAAGAAATTTTATAAGGCCAATAAGTATTGAGAAATAGTCTGATAGAGAATCCGAAAAGAGTAATTGAGAGAGGAAAAGATCATGCTTTCAGACATATTTTACAAATGAATAAAACTAAAATCATATCAATGGTGCTGCGCAGAAAGTGAAAGAACAAGCGAAATATGTTTTTGTAATATCATTTATAGAAATATATAAGTGGGTAATATTCTGAGGATGTAGATTTGGTTTTTAAGGTGGCTCAAAGTAGACCCTTCAGGTAAACCTACTTACCCAATTGCATACATTCACAGAGCAGGTATTTAATGAGTTAGGTGGATTTGAAAATCAAAAAAAATCGATTTTTTGTTGTTGTTTTATTAAATTGTAAAATATTTTTAAAATATTTTCCTAAAATCTCAAACGCGTTTATCTCAAAACTCTATTTTTTAAGTCGGTGGACCCGAATTTTCGAAAAGTTATACAGCTATTTTGATAACATTATCTAATCATTGAACGAAGGATTTTTTTTTTATTACAACTTTTTTTTTTTTTACGGGCAATGCATAGCGAAATGTCAAAAAATCAAATTTTAATATTTTTTGCCTTCATCCAATAACGAGATTTATCCACGTGCTAACGACATATTTTTGGTTTTTTTATTTTAGATGAACCAATAATGAGTTATGCTATCCACGGCGAGAGCATATTCTTTTGAGACGTCAAGGGAGATGAAGTATCAACGGCTGAGTTCTCGGATTTTTTGAATAAAAATTTCACAAAATACTGCTTATATATGTATTTTTGATATGATGAATTGTTTGAATAAAATATATGATTGTATATAAAAAAAAAAGAAGAAAATTCATCTTTTTAACCTCTGAACCCTTTAAAGCATATCAAACAACTTCATGGGATAATTTGTGCTACCCGACATACAAATATACTTCACTAAGACCACAAGTTCCTCATTTTTTCCCATCTAGGTGGACATGTTTTGCTTACGGAGGTCTCAGTGCTGTTTTAAAAGTACTAGATTGATTTGCATTGTTCAATTTTTTACAAAAACTGTGATGTGAATCCCTCATCATTTATATTAATGTAAAAGTAGCTCTGTGATTTTTTGAATACTTTCCGAGTGTTAAGAACCTTTTGATATTATGAGCAGGATTATGTGCTTGAATCCTGGCCATGCCATTGTTAAAGATCAATTTTTCTAAATTCGATCGCCTTTTGGCAGGGAAGTCAATCCTGACATGACATTAAAAGAGGTGGCTTAAAACAAACTGTAGTTTCCTTTCCTCACATTATTTGTATTTCAGAGATTTCCTTTGCCTGAGCAAACATTTTTAACTTTTTGAGACGCAAGCTTGGTTCCAAAAATGTTTTTTAATATTCTTTAAAATTTTGGGACTAATTTAACAGGTAGATTTAAAAGTACCCAACCTACCATAGTAAACTACATTTTTCTGGTATAATTATTTTTTTTTATTCCACATAGTTCACTTGAATGGTAACACACTGATTATAGCGGCCCTGCAACTTTTCTATACCATTTTTGTAGTACGATTTTTCCAAAAAATCAAAATAGGTTTGAGTTTCGGCGAGCATCTCTTCATGTGACGAAAATTTCTTTCCAGCGAGTATTATTTTGAGATCTAGGAACAGGAAATATTCGCTGAAGGAGAGATGTGGAGAATACGCTGGATGCGGAAGCAATTCGAAGTCCAATTCATGGATTTTTGCCATCGATTTCACTGATTTGTGACACGGTGCATTGTATTGGTAAAACGGCAGTTTGATTTTCTTCAAATACGGCCATTTTTCGGTGATTTTATCCTTCACATTGTTGGATAACGCTATGTAATAGACGCTGTTGATGCTCCTACCTTTTTCATGGTGGTCAATGAAAATCATTTCATATGCTTCACAAAATACAGACACCGTAACCTTGCCAGCCGACTGTTGTGGTTTTCTACGCTTTAAAGCGGGTTCATCGTATGCAGTCCACTCAGATGACTGTCGATTGGACTTCGAAATAAAACGAAGGAGCCATGTTTCATCCATTGTTACTAATCGACGCAAAAACTTTGGTTTACTATGCTTGAGTATCTCCAAACTCTGATCCGAATCATCAACTCGTCGTTGTTTTTCGTCAAAAGTGAACTCGCGCGGCACCTACTTTGCACAGAGCTTTCTCATACCAAAATATTCATGAATGATATGATATGCATGTATAGTTGAATGCCTGCTATTTTATTCAATTTCAATTTCCAGTCATTCAAAATCTTTTTGTAGATTTTTTTGATGTTTTCGCTGGTAACAACCTCTTTTGGGCCCTCACTGCGTTCACCGTCTTCGGTGCTCATTTCACCACGTCTAAACTTAGCTTATCAATCCTTGATGGTTGATTTCGTTTATTACATTCAGTCTGTTTTTTTGATCTAATATTTTTTACCCTAGATGTCGCACGTTAAGAATATTTTTAAAGAGCGAAATAAAAAGATAGTATTTAAGTAGTCTTTATTCTTATATGCTTTTCTTTAATATTGAAGTAAAATCGTTATATCTGCATATTTTTTAACTTGCACACAACTGCGTTTTTTTTTATTGCTCTGCCAGTCAGTAAAGGAGAAGTTTTATTTTGGAACTGTCATTTTCGCCGTCATACATTTATCATTTTGCGACATTATTCAACAATGGATGGGGAGCAGACATCATTTTGTGACAAGAAATTGTAAACAACATTGTTGTCAAGTCAATTCAGCTTCAAACAAGTATTATTGATTATATGTAACGGAATAAATGTCATTAGCAGAGGCCGCCCACTCAACATGTTTTCATATCCCAATGGTATAAATAAATGTGTTTTCAGTGAGTTATTTTTATTTATGTTTTAGTGAAAAAAGGAAAAAGCAACTTGTAGCTCCCGCATTCCGATTTTCCGACCTTTCGTTCCACGAATTGCAATTTGAGGAAATAGCAAAAAAGAACAAAAAAAGGATTAGCTTTTACCATTTCTCTATGTTTTGTGTTCAAGTGATTAAATAAAATCATTTTTAGTTGATCTATAGTCTGTTAATTCGGCTTCAATTATTTTAAGTTTATATATAGCAGATGCGACCGCGATAGCCGAGTGGTTAGGATTGCGTACTGACGTTCGAAAGGCCTGGGTTCGAGCCCAGATTCGAGCAACATCCAAAATTATAGAAAATCAATTTTTCTAATTGCGGTCGCTCCTCGGCAGGGAATGTCAAGCCCTCCGAGTGCATTTCTGACATGAAATAAAAGCTCCTCATAAAAATCCATCAGCCGTTCGGAGGCGGCTTAGAATAAACTGTTTGTTTGTATAAACATCAAGACGCAACACCAGAAATTGGTGGAGGAGCTCGGCCAAAAATATAATATATAATATAATATATATAATATATATATAGCAGAGATGTAAACTCCTAAAAGATAAATATACTTATTGTCTTCAGTTGTCATTACTGTTATTTCAGTAACCGTTGTTTATTTTCTAAGATGCCACCAACTTTATGATAGATTTTTTAAGTGGAATATGTCAGAAAAACACTGCACTACAAGGACTTTACAAGTGTCTCTCTGCATGATAGCCACGCTGCGCTATTCAATAACTTTTAATGAGAATAATGAGTGTGTTGAGAGGCAGCAATATTTTGAAAAAAAGTCTTAAAGGTCTATTATTTTTTAATTCAAAACATACTATAAATGGACATATCGAAAAATTATAATGAAATTTCTCTGATCCTAATAACTCTTATGCTGTATTACCTCTATTCAATGCTTACATTCTCACTAGCATCATATGCCATTGAAAACAACTTAATACCTTTTGAACAAAAATAGCACACTTTTCAGATAATAACATAACAAATAATAATTGTAGGAAGAGCCAGTGATGAAATGCGTCATATTAGTAAGTATGAGTATAATATGACGTAAATGGAATAGAATTATAGCGGCGAATGTATTTGACGTAAATAATTCGTGTCCCAAGCAACAAATTTAGTTATTTTTAAAAATGTTAATATGTATTGTAAAGTATGTATTGTACTTCACGATCTAAGAAAATTTGTAGAATTCCACGGTTGGAAGTATTTAGCTACTTTTTACGTCCGGTACAACAAAGACTCTTAAATCAACTAAGCAACTGCGACTTAGACATTATGAGGACAAAACGCTGCAATTTTATTTTACAATTTTAGTGAAAAAGCTGGAATATATTTTAAATTTGTAATATATTTTGAAATGTATATATATTTAATATTATATATATGTATATTTAATAAAAATTACTGCTTCGAGGTTAGCTTTAAACAAGAGATTAGAAGTTTCGCGTATCTATCTTTGAATTTTCATACAACCAAATTTCACTAAGCTCAAGTCCGCGGAATGAAAATGGCATATTTTGTCGTTACAAAATAGTCTCCAATATCCAAAAAATTTAAGTTTTCAAATATGCGAGCAAAGTGCTCTAACAACACATAAACTTACCAATTGTTGGTATCTCATAAATTCTCCACACACATATCAGCTTAGGTACAAATTTGTTGTTTTATCTGCCCGAAATAGCCCCAAATGAATGTATACTGTTACTTGTAACAACTGTCATAAACATGTGTCACCAAAATGAAACCATTCAACATTGTTGTGGTTCTTCGCTGACATTTGCGATATAACTCACGCTTAAGGGTAATTTTGTGGTGACAGAAACAAGCAAAACCTCAATACAAAGTGGAGATAATGAAGCGCGCTGAGATACGTGTAGTTTGGGTAGATTTTTGGCAAGCTAAAATATTTTTTAACTGAAAAACGTGGTATATTCTATTTTATTTTATTTAATTCATTTTCTTTACCTGATTTTTATTTATTCTATTATCTTTTTTTTATTTCATTAAGTCAAATTAATTGAATTTAGTGTTTTCTAATTTTGTTTAAATTATTAATTATTTTATTTTAACTTATTTTATTTTATTTTATATTACTTTATTTTATTTTATTTTATTTTATTTTATTTATTTTATTTTACTTTATTTTAATTTAAATATTTTTTATTTTATTATTAGTTTTAATTTGTTTAATTTCTCATTTTTATTTAGTTTGGTTAATTTAAATTAATATTATTTTCTATTATTTTAATTTTTTAATTTTTTATTTTTATTAAATTAAATTTATTTCGATTTATTTCATTTAGTTTAATATCCTTTAAATTTCTTATTTAATTTTATTATTTTTAGTTATTTTTAATGCGGCCCGTAATTGTTTTTGGTTATAAGTAAATGAGCTGTATTCAAAGGCCTATTTTTGTTAGAAACATTATTTTTTCATTGAATATTTTGTTATACAACAAAGAAATCTTCATCAGACTTCTTTTGCCAGGAATCGAACCGACGGATTCTGGCATCACAGGCGAACGCACTTAATAGTTGTTGGTTAGTAAAAAATTGAATAATGCAACAACAGCTCATTTATTATTTTTATTTTACTTTTCATTCTACTTAATTTAATTTAATTTAATTTTTTCATTTAAATTTTTTTATATTATTTTTATTCCGATTTATTTCAGCATTAAATTTATCTTGAAGAAAATCTCAAGAGACCTCTAGAGAGCTCGTCAATCCTTGTAAAACTACAGTCGACTGACTCTTCTTGGTATAGCTTTTACTTTCGTATCCTATACCTAGAAATATACTCTAACGCGTCTTCACGGAATTGATCTATATCGCTTTCTATCTCATAATTTTCCGCACCAACGATACAGGCATCGGCTTCCGCGAAATACGACCTGACGTTACTGCGTTAGTGCAATATTTTTTCGGCTCGATAATAGTTGAGTATATTGAGTATATATATATGTTAATAAATTTGCATTAAAACCTACCAAGAATATATTTTCGAACTCTGTATTTAAATTGCAATTTACAGGGATCAACATATAGCCCAGCTTTAGCCACTTCTAAAAAAAATACTTTCTTTTCTAGAAATTTGAGTAGCAATCCATATATTGCAGATAGAAACATACTCTGTGTGAGTTGATGCATCAATTTTAAAATAGTTCGTTAAAAGCGGCTCATTTGGACAAATAATCTACTTTCATTTTAACTGCTGATTTTAAAAAGCGCTTACGGAGGGCAACCGAAATCGACATCAAAGTTTTGCGAATCAAATTGAAGGTCAAAAATTTTCGAAGCCTTCAGAAGTTCTATTCCATAAGCCTTTTCTCATTTTCTTTTTGCCGTTTCTACTAGTGTCACTTCAAGAAAGCTTCGCTGACATTTTCCCATGTCGTACGACACAAAGCGCAAGAAGCAGAAGGTATTCCCTGGATGCTAAAAACTAACAAGAATATTTAGATTTCACGGTTTTGGAGAGTCCGCTTTTAAGCTAAGCGAAGAGTTGAGGGATCATACGAGCGTTTCCAAAGTCAAGAAGAGACCTTGGAGACAACAAACTCCTTGGACACCCAGCAGATCGACGAGCAGAAATTTTATAAATTAGTTGTATTCAATCCATTTTGAAGGTCCCTACTTTTTTAAAGAAACAAACACAGGAAATTCAAACTTAATGGTTATTATCATTCGAAAGAGCATTCTTTGGCATTTATTTTTTGAATATTATCTCTTTCAAATGTTGATCGCGGCTACATCTCAGATGGTCCATCAATTGAGACTAATCGTGCTGGACACGGTCTATTCGGTCGAATATTATCCAATAATGAATGCTGGGTCTCAAGATGGGTGATGGTGTTGCGAGTAGTTCGCTTAGTAGGCCGATTATGTGACCATAAGTTGAGCGAAGCGCGTGAAACACATTCCTTACAAAACGTGAATTTTCATAATAAAGTTGATTGATTTGTAAATGTTATTCAGGCGTAAGTTTTTGTATATTTTTCATAATTAATAATAATTATTTTTCGATTTTTACTAACAATTATTAATTATGTTAGAAAAAATTTATCAAACGGATATTAGATATTATTTTTTGATCCCTTTTTAGCTAAAATTTTGATAAATTGCGATTAACTATTTTCAAATAAATTCATTGAATTAATATAAAGAAAAGATTAAGATAAAGGATTTTTTCAAAGCTCGAAAAATGGTTATCGTCAACTAAGTAAAATTATAAAAACCATGAAGTAAGAAATTAATTCACATCTGAAAAAAGTATTCAAGTGGTAGATTTCTGGTGAAATTCGTTTGTTTTACCGGCTTTTCCAAGTAAATGATTTTTTGTGGAAGAAAATACAGAGCTTCATTATTTAGGATCCCTGGATTGCATATATAAATATCAGACTGCAAAATAAATTTAAAAAAAAAACACGATAAAATAAAGTAAATTTAAAAATACATTGCAAAATATTTTCCATCAGCAAATAACGCAAACATCTGTGAAGGTAAATAAAAGCTTCCAGTTTCTGCTTTATAAGCAATTTAAACTTTGTCCTACAACCAAATGTATACAAATACAATTAATATCTCTGTGGCCGCGCAAAGTTTTCTTGATATGTTATATTTAAAGTAACAACTAAACAGTGGTCAATTAATGGTTTCTACACCGCCATTGATGACAGTGGTTGTTTACAGAGACATATATGTATATATGTATATTTAGAATTTCCACACAAATTTATGGTGGCGCAAATTGCTTTCGAATCATTTCTCAATCTCCATTCATAGAACAACTAACCACATGCCAACGATATACATATGTATGAGCAAGTTGAATTCGATTGGATTTTATTTGTAACTTTTTATTTGGTAGTAGACGTGTAGGCGTGCGTTAATAAAATGTGTGTTTTAACCAATATTGGCAGAAGTCATAGATATTAAATTTATTTTCCTTGAAAAAATTGTTTTTATGGCATGTTGAAATTGATTTAACTAGAATTTTTAAACTATTAAACTCCATAAGTAGTTAAGTGATTGTACTTCGAAAAATAAATTCTCATAAAATTTCCACTCGAAAGCAGCTTTAATTAAATATTTTTCATAATAATGAAGTGACGCAGCTATTTTCAGTTAAATTTATTTATTTATTTATTTTTCATTTTAGTCACAAAAACTCATTAATCTACTAATCTTGTCCAACCAGTAGCTTAATTAAATAAATTAAATGATTCTTATCACTGCTATTATCCAGCATCCACTGCTCACTCATACAAATGCATATGTATACAAACGTTTTTGTACTGCAGCGCTCACTTTCTTACAGCTGCATTCATTTGGCAGAAGCGAAAAATTATTTTCTATGGAGCATAGTGCATTGATTTATTGCGCTGTCGTTCATTATGCTGCAGCTGGTGCTCAGTGATGGAAATTATATACGCACAACTAAATAAATATGCACATTTGACTGTTTCGTATCAAAAGAAAAAATTTGGAAAGTTTGAAAATTTTCTAGGAACATACTATTACATATTGTTAAAATAATTTTTTCCAGTAATTTCACTTGAGGCTAATTATTTTTAGAACAAAAATGGCCTTCGAGATAGAAAACATTGATAGTTTGAGCTTTGAGATCTGACTTAAACGATGAAGATTTATTTTAATGCTAAATGTTTGGAAGCAACTTTCCAAATTTGTTTTTCAAATCACCATTAAAGGGCTCCTTAGATAACGAAGAACATTTTTTCCTTATCAACCTAATACACATTGAAGTATATAAAGGGTGTTTTTTTATAGAGGTATAGAAATTTAAGTTGCAATAAAACAACGATGGATTATTCGATTGAGATGAATTTTATTTATCCGAAAGATAATCTTGTGGCATTACATTTTAAATATGATTTCTGGCATATGACCGCCACGGCTGGCGCGGATGTAGTCCAATCTGGACGTCCAATTTTCGATGACTTTTTCCAACATTTGTGGCCGTATATCGGCAATAACACGGCGAATGTTGTCTTCCAAATGGTCAAGCGTTTGTGGCTTATCCGCATAGACCAATGACTTTACATAGCCCCACAGAAAGTAGTCTAGCGGTGTTAAATCACAAGATCTTGGAGGCCAATTCACAGGTCCAAAACGTGAAATTAGGCGGTCACCAAACGTGTCTTTCAATAAATCTATTGTGGCACGAGCTGTGTGACATGTTGCGCCGCCTTGTTGAAACCACATCTCCTGGACATCATGGTTATTCAATTCAGGAATGAAAAAGTTAGTAATCATGGCTCTATACCGATCACCATTGACTGTAACGTTCTGGCCACCATCGTTTTTGAAAAAGTACGGACCAATGATTCCACCAGCCCATAAAGCGCACCAAACAGTCAGTTTTTCTGGATGTAACGGTGTTTCAACATTCACTTGAGGATTATCTTCACTCCAAATGCGGCAGTTTTGTTTGTTGTCGTAGCCATTCAACCAGAAGTGCGCTTCATCGCTAAACAAAATTCGCTTATGAAAATCGGAAACAACGGTAATCTCGTTTTGGGCACATTCGCCTTACTTGATGATCGTTTGGCTTCAATTCTTGCACAAATTGGATTTTGTAAGCACGCAAACCAAGATCCTTCCGCAAAATCTTCCATAAAGTGGATGGATACAGGTCCAATTCCTGTGCTCGATGGCGGATGGACTTATTCGGGTCTACCTCAATGCTACGCTCTGCAGCAGCAATAGCTTCTTCTGTACGCACCGTACGGCATCTCTGGGGATGCGAGTTATAAATAAGAGTAAACGTGGTGCGAAAACGTTCCATGGTTAATCGAATTAACTGCTCTGATGAACGATTTTGTCGACGATAAAATGGACGTAGTGCGCTATACGTTTTCTGCACAGAACCATTATTTTCGAAATAAAATTGCACTATTTGCAAGCGTTGTTCAGGCGTGAGTCTATTCATGATGAATTGCCAAACAAAACTAAGAATAAATCACTTGACAGCTGTTAAATCGGTCGCCATCTTGAGAAGTAATGCCAACTTAAAGTTCAATACCTCTATAAAAACACCCTTCATAATAAAATTTCCGCGTTTGCTATTTTCTAAAAATTACATTATACGCGTTCAATGTGCAGTCATCCGTGGCGTTGCAACATCGGTAAACAAACGGTCATCATTTCATGAAGTTGTGATTTCACTGCATTTTCCTAAATCAGCTGAAATTAATTTTCACTAATTAGCAAAACTCGCTTTTTGAATTGACAAATTTTTTATCTGCTTCGCTTTCTATTTTGTTGTTTTTCATTCTATTTATACGCAAACTCTGATGCGGTTTATTTAAATTTCGAAATGCATACGCATACTCGTATATGTATGTATTCCAATACATTTTAGCTTTTTGAATGGATATCATATAATCAAACGGTTTTAAATTGAAATATTTTTAGCTAAAATTGAGTTCTCTGTGCTATACACAAATTCATGATTAGGTAAAAAATATCAGTTGTCATATTTGGCAAAATTAAAAATAGTTAAAGAATAAAGTAGAAAATGATGATGATGCAATAGTAATAATAATAATAATAATAATAATAATAATAATAATAAAAATAATTATAAATGTTATTTATAATGTTTGAAATCTGCTTCGATACAAATTAAATATGGGAAATAAAAAATAAAAATAAATAAATAATTAGTAAATTACGGAATGGTAAAGGGTTATCCGTTTGGTGATTTGGAAAACGCAGGTCTGTATTTTGACACAAGTCAATCTTAACTGTCAAACCAAACATGTTTTGTTTTAGTTAAAAGTTTAGCATTTATGAAGATTCGTCGCCCCACAATCGTAAAACGCGCTTAACTTGTTGAAACCTACTACAAAAATGAAGAAAGAGCACATAATCGTCTAACTGCTCAAGAAATTGGTAAAATTTTAAAGAAGTTTGAAGAGACTAGATTGGTTACAGATATTGTAAGGCATGTGTATAATAATTTTGCTCGTTTCAACTCAAATATCGCTGTTGTAATAAAATGTGTAGCCGAATACCCGCGTATATGTGTATATTTCTCGTCTTTCTCAAGAGTTGGGACTTTCTTACAGTACATTATGGTGTATTTTGCACTTGGACTTACACCTACATCCCTATATAGTCCTGATCACACACCAACTGAAGCCAGCTGACCATTCACCAATCCGTGCTTACGTCGATTGGGTGCTTCAACAACAAACAGTGGATCGTGATTTTGCCAACAAAATTTTCTTCAGTAACGAGGCACTTTTCTCTCTCGGTGAATACGCAAATAAGCAAAATTGTCGCATTTGGGCCTGCTTGACTCCTCAAATAATTGAAATGAGGCCATTAGACCCAAAAAACATTAATGTCTGGTGCGCTCGTTGGTCCAGAGTTGTGATTGGATCTTCCTCTTCTTCTTCTTTTGCGTAGGCACCGCTTACGCGATTATAGCCTCGTCAACAGTTACGCGCCACTCGTTTCTTCTCTTTGCTGTTCGGCGCCAGTGAGAAATACCAAGTGGTACCAGGTTGGTCTCCACCTGATCAGTGGAGGTCTTTCTCTTCCTCTGCTTCCTCCAGCGAGTACTCCGTCGGATACTTTAAACGCTGGAACGCTTTCATCCATTCGAACAACATGACATAGCCAGCCTAGCAGCTGCCTCTAGATTCGTTGAACTATGTCAATGTCGTCGTATAGCTCGTACAGCTCATCGTTCCATCGTCAGCGGTATTCGCCGTTGCCAACGCGCAAAGTACCATATATCTCCCCCAAAACTTTTCTCTCGAAAACTCCTAAAGCCAACTCATCGGATGTAGACATAGTCCAGCCTTCTGCACCATATGCCAGGATGGGGATGATGAGCGACTTATAGAGTTTGGATTTGGTTCGTCGAGAGAGGACTTTACTTTTCAATTGCCTACTCAGACCAAAGTAGCACCTGTTGGCAAGAGTGATTCTGCTTTGGATTTCAAGGCTGACATTGTTGGTGTTGTTAATGCTGGTGACTGGACCTTACTTTTTTGAAAATGACAACGGTGAAACTGTCAATTCGGAGTGTTATGGTAATATGATTGTCGACTTATTTTACCTGCAATTGATGAGCGCAATTTGGACAATATGTGGTTCGAACAAGATGGTGCCATATGCCACACAACATGAGCGAATATGGCTTTTTTGCAAGAGAAATTTCCCGGCAGCGTAATCTCTCGTCTTGTCTTGTGGCGATGTCAGTTGCCCGCCGACACTCTTTAACTCTTGAGCACTTGAAATTCAACATTCGTCAGGATATGGCTGAGATATCACCCAATATGTAACCAAAAATGATCGAAAATTACCTCATATATAATGCCAAGGTTCAACTTTTATAATAAGAAAAAGAATTTTAAGAAAAAATTACTTTTAATGCATTTTATTTACGTTTATTTTGGAAATCGACAAATATATCTATGCATCATTCCCAAACCGACATACGTAGTACGACCATTTCACACCATGTCACACTGAGCACGATATGGGGTAACTTTTCTCAATTTCGAACTAAATACAATTTTTTGCCAATGCAACTAATAATGTGTGAATTGAAGAAAAATGCTTTTAATGGTATTTAAAATGTTATTGTTTAACTGTTGTTCGTTGAAAAATTTTACAAAACATTTCACAGAACGCATTTAATAGTTATGCTAATTAGTCTACTACTAATAATGAGCCTTCTAAAGATCTTTTTCGCCATCCCTTTTGGTTAGGCTGTTCCAAAAAGTGCTTACAATAATAAATGCCAATTTGTCGCCGAAACTCAAGCTAAGACATTCCTGGGTGGACTGATTTGTGTAGCTACTAGCTCTTTCGTAGTGAAGCATCAACTCGCCACGTAAATAAATGTATTGTTCAACCATTTCTTTCTTCTTATAACGATTCGATTTGATCCATACGATCCACGCTCCTAATATATTTATTGGATTCTCGTATAGCTAATGGAAATGGAATAGCAATAATTTTTTTGTTGTTGTCATGAGTTTCGAAAGTCATGTGTTTCAGGGTTTGTGCCTTACAACAATCGCATTATCATTCCATTTTGTGAGAAAAGTATTAGCTCAATATTGTGGACTTAATGTGAAACGTTCTTTACTTTTAAATCCTTTCTTATGTTAAATCGCGTAACTTTTTGGTAGCCGATTATCACGAATCGTACCTTTGCAGAGTTTTTAACTGAACTAACCGAGTAAAAGTAGTGTAAGAGTTATCAGAATAGAAAAGAAAAAACGGTAAACTCCGAACGGCTGGTGGTTAGTCGTCTATCATATTTATCAGTAGAGCTGCACTTTTGCTAAATGTTTGTTCATAGATATTATTGGAATGAGGATTATTTCCTTACTAAATTTCAAAATTTACCGTATATCCTGATGGCGTACAAAAATACAAAATTTTGTAGACGAACCACAATGGGTTTCCCTTGATGAATTGCTTGCATCCATGACCTTCAAAATTTATATATTATGCTCTCGTTAAATGAAAGGTATTTTATTTCAAGTGGTCGGTTAAGCGTCGTAGTTTCCACATCTTATCTCCATCAGTTACTCTTCTACCACTATGCTTAAAGGGCAAGAAACTCGAAATTTCTGCGAATCGATTTCTACGTATAGCTGAGAATACCATCTCGTTGAATTTGTCATTGTCAACGCTACAAAGTGATCTGAACTTACTTCTACCACTATATCAACAGAAATTTTTGCTAAGTTTTGCTATGAAAATCTCAAACTCAGCATTGGTAATTTGAGGATTTGCTTTATCAAGAAAAATGGCATATCTTCCCGATTCGTTTATGATGTGCTCTATAAGTTCATCGTTGAAAAACTTTTTGAATTGTTCATGAGGTTTTACTTTACAGGCTTCAAAATTGATCATGGCAAAATGAGGATGAAATCGTCTGAATTATCTTCTACCCACGTTAAGGATCCTTTGGTTCCGATGAGTTTTACAGAAATTTCACTCTGATCCTCTAAAAAAATCATTTGTTAGTTTTTAGTTGACTTTTTTAAAATATCGATCAACACAGAATCAATAAATTCTAGTTCAACACCCCCCCTCATCAAAATTATCAATCGGTAAAACCCTTTAAACACATCTTATCACTCCCTGCTAAGTTTCAGATTGTAAATTGTTCGCTCCGAGCTTTGGTTAAACCCGAAGAGGCGAAGAGATAAGTGAAAGGAAAAATATATGTTCAATAAATTTTGACGTGAAGATATAGAAATATAAATAAAAACTGTTTGATTACATGAATAGCAAAAAGGACATTACAGTAAACGAATACGTTGTTTTTGCACTTTGAATTTCTACACAAATATTTGTGCAAATAAAAGTTTTGGCTTTAAAGAATATAACATACAAGATAGGCTATGTGGAATAAGTTTTTTAAATGGTAGTGTATTCAAAGAATGAATGATAGTGAGTTTCCCAATTTGAAAATGATGCCTAGTTAAGTCCATTATCACTTACAAGTTTGTCAACTCATTTTTGATATAATTATTTCCCGATATTTTTATTAGAAAAAATTTTACATTCGGGAGCACCCCATATATATATATTTATTCTAAGGACCTACAGTTTATTCTAAGCCGCCTCCAAACGACCGATGGATTTTTATGAAGAGCTTTTATTTCATGTCAGAAATACACTCGGAGGGCTTGACATTCCCTGCCGAGGGTCGACCGCAATTAGAAAAAATAATTCTGTATAATTTTGGATGCTGCTCGAACCTGGACTCAAACCTAGAACTTTCGTTTCCTAGTAAGCAATGCTAACCATAATCCAGACAATTCAATAAAAATTTAGACAAGAAGAAATCCCGGCAACCCTTTATTTTGACAACTTATTTTATACATATTTTTGAGCTGAAAAGGAAACAAATAGGAAAAATCAAAACAAAATATTAATATTTGTCGGGATTTTTTTTCTGGATTGTGTCATGTACTACGGGTTGCGTCGTATCTGGATTATGTTGTGCCTGGATTTTGTGTTTCGTTTTTTTTTTTTTTTTTGTATCGGGATTTCATAAAACTTTCGTAACATGCCTTATTTCATCTATACTTATTAAATTCTATGAAATTTTAAAAATATATTTTTTGATTTTTGTATGTGTGGACTAAGTCTACTATTATTACTCTTTTTTCATCAAAAATTAGACTTTACATATAGCAAGATGATTCTTGTCTATAAGTCGCGCCTATTTTTTTTCTTTCTTTTTTTTAAGATTCAAAACATTTATTTCTTAGATTTACTCCCACCGATCTTCAGTAATAATCTATATAGACTTCCAAGAGGAAACACCCTTTATTAATTTCCGACTTATATAATTTTTCTGTAATACTATACAAGTTAAATTGAATTCAATTTCAGTTTTCTGTGAATTTTTTGAATTTGATAAGAGTTGAAAAGCAGCTGAAATCGCATGAATAAAATAACAATGGAAGTGTGCTGGCATAAATGCGCATATCTGCTGAGTTGTAGAAGAGGTGCAACACGAGGCAGACGCACTACACCGTGTGTGTATATATAGTTGAAGTAGGTGTACGTGTGTTTAGATATGTAATCGAAAGTTGATAAACTCACAAATGCTATGCAAAATGGCATAGAATAGCTATGGAAGTAATGGACTCAAGGGAATATGCACATTTCGAAAGTTATTGAAAGCCAGACAAAAGGGCAAAATCAAGCAACTAAAGGAATTGTGGCCACAAAATGCTGGGTGTCGAGAGTAAAGGCCAATCAAGAGTTCGATGCAGTTGAAATTGAATTTTGTAGTATGAGTTTGTGAGCTCTGTAAGTATGTATAAATACAAAAATTCTCTCAAATGCCACCCACTTATTTACTGACAGTTCAGTGTCACACTCCTCCAAGTATGTCTTCTTAAAGTTATGGAAATAAAAAGTGTTTGAGATATGAATACATACACATATATAAAAGAGCTTGTTCTTTTTTTATATTTTTACCCTATTAAGTAAGGCCAAATGCTTGTATTTACTACTGCTGTATTGCTGTCAATACGATAATTTAGTGGTTTTGGTTTAGTTTAGCTTTGAGAAATTGCAGATTTTAATCGCGTGGTCAATTCGTTTGTCCCAGTTGTAGCTATTGTTGTCTTGTCGGCTTTGCGGTTTCTCAAGTGTGTTGTGGTATTGTGTTCGACACACATACTCACATACGTACATGCATCTCATTTTGTAAAGTCCATTGCATAAGCAGCACTTAACAGCCTTAATAATCTCGCTATTGTAGAGTTTTTGAATGTGTGCATGTGAGGCATTTCAAAATTGGAATTTTAAGTGTGTTCGTGTGCACGTATGCTCATGTGAGGCATCCCGTGGCTTCACAATGTGGTAGTTCTCGTTTGTGCAGGTATTTTGTGGTCAGCTTTTTGTGGACCAGAATATGTGTTGTGTTTGCCAGGCAGAGGGTGAGAAGGAAAGAGATAGAAATAAATGCTTTAAAGAAAATTTTAATAATGTGGTCACTACTCACTCAGTGCGGCCAGAGTGCTCGAAGAGCGGAGGTTAGCATAAAGGTTTCGGCACGAGGGTTTATCAAGTTCAAAAGGTCCAAGAAATGAAGATCGCTAAGCAGAAGATGAGCTCGTTTTCTCCTCCGCGGCCGCATTTGGGGTTTACAAAATCCAACCAACCATGGCTGAGCTAATGCACCCTCAACGAGTAACTGTTTGGTGCGGCTTGTGGACCGACAGCATTGTTGATCCGTTTTTCTTCGAAACGAGGAAGGAGCTCTTTTTACCGATAATACCGACCTTTGTCGTTGCAACTTACACTTTTCTCATTTTGTAAACTTTTTTATTAAAAAAGATAAAGTTTGAGAATTAATTAATAAATTTGACGGATGTATCTTTACCGCACGAATGGCAGTTACAGTTGGAATATCTGACATTCTCCAGTGCGTAAAGTACAAGGCGACATTATCCATACTTTGAGTCATGATTCCAATGGAAGAATTCTCCTTTCCGTGATTCGAACATGTCATATGGTTCCTTGAGAAGTATCATAATGATTTTAATAAGGCTGAGATAGAACAATATATAAATCTATTATTTTGAGAGGATGAAGGCTAAGATACAGAAATTTTTGTTAGCGTCAGCGATGGCCAAAACTGCAAGACATGGTTAATGGTCTTTTTGGGCTCTTGAATGCATTCCAGTATCTGATGAGATTATTTCAGGCATTTCTGTTTCTGAATTGCAGTTAAAATGTGATGATATTTTATTAAAAAAGGCGTAAGATTGACACAGTAGCTATGAATGGCAACCTTGTGTAGGATAAAGTCATGACCTTGCCTTACAAACGAGTAAGAGCAGCTATAGGAAGTAATGGTATGGCGTTAAGCACGCGACTATTTACAAGTCGAAATGAAAGAGTGGCCTACCTGTGAAACCGTAGGAAAATCGCGAATAAAATTTTTGGTATATTTTTACTTGGCGGTGTGTCTTTGGAGTGACCCGGAACTCTACGCTTCATCCATAAGAACACGGTTTTATCTACTACTTTCGGACTAATGAAAAGTTTTTAGTTGTAAACCGAAAGATGTTGGTTAGGATCTAAATCTCTCTCAATTTGGTCTGCTCATGAATATATTCAACACACCTTACTTTTGGAGACCCTGAATCATCCTCTTATACCTATACAAATAATTATAAAATGTAAAAAAAGTAACTTTGAGTAGGTAGTATTGTAGCAAATGTGGTCGGCAAATTTGGAGAACTTCAACTCTGATAAGGACCGAGTATCGAGCAAATTCATAATTATAACAACCCAGTAGCTTTTTAAGTTTTTATTAACTCCATTTTCTAAAAAATTTTCTACTGGGCTTGTACATTTACTCATTACATAAAGGCTTGTGTGATTGTTATGTCTTCTTGAGTCTATTTGCGGAAAGCAGTAATAAAGACACGAGTGTATATACGAGAACTTCTATAATCAGCAAAAAATACAACCAAATTGCCATACACAAATATACGCTCTTATAAATTTAAAACTTCCACGAGGAGGAAGGAAAATATCAAATAGGATAGAAAAAGTACTAATTTATCAATAGAAGAGGTCTGGTCTGAATTGTGCTACTGCAAAAATTTGCAATTCAATTAGCGAAAATTCAATTTTTAAATTTTAATTTTTATTCTAAATATGTATTGAAAAAATATTATTTTCAAATCTTAACAATATGATTAAATTATTAATTAATTTATAATATTTATAAAATTTAATATAAGAAATTAAGTATAGAAAGCAAAATGTTTTGATTGAAAATTTATAAAAGATTATCAATTTAGTGATCTCGAAAATGCGATGATTGATTTTTAACATCCGTCAAACTTAACTGCCAAAACAAATATGTTTTTTCTGTTAAAAGGTAGAAATTTATGGAGATTGATCGCTTAACAATGACACAATGCATTTAAATTGTTGAAACCTACTACAAAAATGATGATTGGAATACGGCCATGTCTTGTGCTTTAAGAGGAGATTATAGCAAACATAATCGTTTAACTACTCAAGCAATTGGTCAAATTTAAAAAATAATTTGAAGAGACTCTATCAGGTAGAGATATCACAATATCTGCATCATCGGTTTTATCGTTCCACTTCAAATATCGCTGCTGTAGGTAAAAGTGTAGTCGAAGACCCGAAGATTCTTAATAGCTGCGACTCTCTTATGGTACATTAAGGTGCATTGTTTTTCTTGGACTTGCTCCTACAGCCATATAGAGACCATCTCACACAACAAGTGCACCCAACCGACCATTCTGAATGCCGTAGTTACGTCGATTGGGTGCTTGAACAAAAAGCAGTAGACCGTGATTTTTCCAAAAAAAATTTCTTCAGCGTCAACACCCGTCAAACTCGGTGGATATGTAAATAGCATAATAGTCGATTTTGGGACTCCGGAAATCCTCAAGTAATTGAAAGAGGCCATTACACCCAAAAAAAAAAACATACTGTCTTGTGAGCTCTTGTGTTATTGGTATTTACTTCTTTGAAAATGACAACGGCAGGACTATCACTGTAAATTTGGGTCGTATGATAAAACTAAAAGGCTATGTAAACTGACGCTGGATAATACCACAAGCGCAGTCAGATTTGAGATGAATATCTTCGAGCCGTTCGATATCAAACGAAATTTCAGAGAGGGTGATGCTTTATCGTGTCATTTCTACAATTTGATGATGAAGAATGATACGAGCTGCAAAGCTAATGGACCAGGTACAATCTTCTGCAAGTGTGTACAATTGTTGGCGTATGTCGATGATATTGATATCATTGGCCATAACAACCGCAACGTAAGTTCTGCATTCTCCAGGTCAGGCAAAGAAGCGAACCGAATTTTTTTGGTAGTAAACGATGGCAAGACGAAACATCTCCTGTCATCAAATAAACAGTCATAACATTCGCGGCTTAGTTCCCTTGTCACTGTTGACAGTCATAACTTTGAAGTCGTAGATAATTCCGCCTATCTTTGAACCAGCATTAACAACACCAACAATGTGTTAAATTTTGTGATAAAAATCACTTTTGTGAGGTGCTTTTCTGTTATATTATGCGAGAGTCTGTAACGGCACTGATCCTTGTAGTAGAGAATAATGTTTTTTATATAAAAGGATTTGCCTCTGAAGTGCTAAATGGTTAGAAAAGGTAGACAGAAGTTTAAAGGAGGGTATTTTGCGCGTAGGCATACTTTATTATTAGCGAAGCGAATGCTTGGGAAGTGATATGTTCTCCTTGTTCTCCTTCAGCGATAGTCATTCAGGAAAAAGCTGAGCAGTAAATAGTATACCTCATTTGGGTGCCTGAGGCATAGAGAGGAACTGCAGCGTAGACGAACTTGTGAGGCAAGGTACGGTTAAAAAATGTATTGGCATGTCCTTAGCTGCATGCAAACTGCAAACAGAGGAATATTTTCACAGAAAGACTGCGTTAAGGTGAGAACAAAATTTGACTTATATCAAATTGAGGAAAACTTGTTCGAAATAGGACTTGATTGACGTATATTTCCTATGAAAAAAACGTCATATATCTCAAAGAAAATTAGAATTCCGACAGGATATTGTCTTATGATACGCCATACACCAATTCTAGGCAGCATTTCATCCTGCTTGGTCATAAAAGGCCTTTTTTAGTCTAAGTGTATCGATGATCACATATCGGCAACCAATCCTCCACTACCTCATTTTTAGTGTAATTCCCTCAGGTATACTTTATTTATATATTTAATTCAGTGTCCATTGTAATTGAGTGAAACGACATTTCGTTCCGACACTGCATGAACGGAGCTGCAAAATAGCTGAACATTTTGTGATATTTCTTCTATTTGTATTTACAACAAATATTTATTATTATGTGATGTCACAATATTTATGTTATTTATGTGTTATACATATATGTTACAAAAGTCAAATAACTCAGTAATTTGTATGTCCACAAAAAAATAATTAAAAATATTTCCCTCCAGTAATTACCTATTCGTTTGAGTTTTGCAGTTACCGAAGCTGTCAGCATTGATAATGCATTGATTTGCACACACAATTAAGGCAAAAACAATAACAAAATTTGCAAAAGTTTATTAGATAATCAACAGTGTTAAATATCAACATACACGCACATAACTATCAACATATTCACCATAATTGCATTGACAATGCAGTAATTAAATTAGCAAAGTGTTGGAGTTGGAGCTTTTGTTAATCGGATCGCATGTTAATGTCAAATTTAATCATTTTCAAAGTAAATGACACAACAAACAACTGTATACAACTCAGCAATTATTACATAGAGTCTAATGGGCGTGTATATGGGCGTATGGTATGTATGTATGTACAAAATAGGAAATAACACCTGTGCGTTGGCAAGCAGCAGTACTTTTTAAAGGGATTAAGCAAATTGAGTTGCGGTTCGTTTGGGTGGTGAAAATTAACTTGTACTTGATGTTATAAATATATATATGCTCGTATATACATGTTTACACATTTATTTGCATTTAAATAACGACGTATTTACTTTGTATGACAATGAGTAGGAACATTAAAAATGCGGTAAGTAAATTACGGTAGGAAATAATTATAATAAAAAAACTTTTTTTATTGACCAATAAAGTGTGGATTTGAATAAATTTCAAGGTAATAGGAAGGTTTTTATGGGCACAACTGTTGTGTGCGTTTCACTTGAAATATTCTTTTTTCTACTGAACGGAAATTGCATATATTATATATAAATTACTACTACAGTGAAAAAACAAAATTTTTCTAAAATTAATCACATATTTTGCGACTTCTGAAAATTTATTAAATATTTAATAATATTTTAAATCAACTTATTGTAAATAAAAATGTTTAAGATTTTTTTATGTAAATCTCAAAAAACTTCTATCAAAATCTTTAAATTTTTAAATAAAAAAATATAGAATTAAAAAAGAATCGAGGTTCTTATATTTTTGATATAACAGAGTGGTGGTACTGTGTATTTCCTGAATTTTTTTGTTATGAAAATGAAACATTCATTTTTATAAGACGAACCATTTTTTACTGTATTGAAATGCGTCTTGTAATTGTACCCATAAAATTCCTTTCATTCAGCTCATCCATGTACTTAAAATAAATATTGATAAATACATTATAAACACACTATTTTTGTGCAGGGTTATCCATTTTGCGGTTTCTAAATTAAACATAAATAAAATCCGTTTGAATTTTTTTATTTTTTATTGTAAAATTCGCAAAATTCGATCCGTTTGAGGTTATTCGACCACTTTTTGCCATATATTGGACGGGATCTCAGCTATAACTTGATAAATGTGAGTTTTAAGTACTCAAGAATAAAAGATCTATCCGCATAAGCATGCTCTTTCGCATAGCTCCACAAAAAAAAAGCCCAACGGTGTCAAAACGCACGATCTCGGTGAAAAATTGACATCGCCAAGACGAGAGATTATGCGATCGCAATAAAGCAATAATCGCTCGTATTGTATGGCATATGACACCATCTTGTTGGAACCACATATTGTCCAAGTCGTGTTCTTCAATGGCGTGCCAAAAAAAGTCTGTTATAATACACCATAGCGCGTCGAGCTTATAATGACATTCTGGTCGTTATAGTTTTCAAAGTAGTAACGTAAATTCACACAACCAGACCAAAGAACACACCAGACAAAAAGTTTTTTTGGTTTTTTTTTGGCCTCTCTTCAATTATTGAAGGATTCTGAGAGCCAGAAATACGACAATTTTTCTTATTTACGTATTCACCAAATGAGAAATTTGCCTCGTTGCCTGAAGAAAATTTTGTTAGAAAAATCGCGGTCCACTGCTTGTTGTTCAAGCACCCAATCGACATAACAACGGCGTTGTGAATGATCAACTGGCTTCAGTTGTTGTATAAGCTACACTTTGTATGGATGTAGGTGTAGTCCCAACTCTTGAGAACAACGATAAATATACACATTTGGGACTTTGGCTACACTTACACTTACAGCCGAGATATTTGAGGTGAAAAGAACAAAATTATGATGCACAGACCTCGCAATATCTCTAACAGATCCAATTTGTTCAAATTTTTTCAAAATTTTACCAATTCCTAATGTAGTTTGACAATTATATGCCTCATAATCTCCTTTTAAAGTGTGAAACGTGGTCACGTTTGAAACACCATTTTTATTGTAGGTTTCAACCATCTTAAAATGTTGTGCAGTTGTTAAGCGACCCATTTTTATAAATTAGTGACTTTTAACTAAAACAAAACATATTTAGTTTGACAGTTATGTTTTACAGATGTCAGAATAAAGCCTTGCAGCTTCGGATAAATGTGTAAACCTTAATGTTTGTAAACATTTTTGTCAACATGCATACAGCTATAAAGTTATTTATATTCTTTGACTTAAAATTGCGGTTTTAGTACTCTATAGAAAAATCCTTTGAAAAAATAAGCATGCAGTCTGAAATGACTTTAGTAATACAATTCTGCGAGAAATTGATTTTTAAATGCGTGGCCAAGGAGTAGTGGTTTACAATGCAAGAGAAAGAGAGAGAGAGAGAGAGAGAGAGAGAGAGATTAGTGCTTGAAGCGTTAATACAAGTCCTTTTGATTGACTAAATCCACCTTTCGTGTTCAATTTAACGCACTAAAGCAATTTATTAAATATGGTAGAGTTCTTAAAGATTAAGGGCGTTTTAAAAATTGACAAAAAAATATTTCTTCATAAAATTTTTATTTATTTTATACATTTATCATAATATATATTTTTCTTCCTACAAATTAGTTGACAATTATTAAATTAAATTTATATTTTCAAATTGTGCTTAAGCTATAATATTTCATTAAAAATATAATATTTTATTAAAAATATTTATACACTCATAATTTATTGAAATTCAAAATTATTCGTTTTCTTTGAACCGATTTTATTAACAAAATTTTTTGTTTACTTCTTTGCTTTTAGCTATCTTCAAAGGAGATTTTTAAAGGCAAAAAGAGGTGAGTGAAATTATTAACATATAATTTTCATTAAAATTATGTATCTTTCAAAAGTTTGCCTATACTTCTTCGTCACCGAGATTAAATAGTTGTTTAGTACAATTGTTAATACTGTATGTGTATATAAACTATGTAGCTTGAAACGTAGATTTCCTAAAATCGTTAATGAAAATATATAAAAAATATGAGAGAAAATATTTTAGATGGCCGAAAAATTTGTAAACTGTATATTGTCGCAGTCACGTCCTTAACTTCACCCTTCAACCATCTAAGGTTTATAAAAATAATTAAAGAAAAAATTCTTAATATTCCATCAGCACTAAATTTATAAATAAGAGAAAAATAATTATTAATTTATAATTTAAGTATATAAAAGGATGAATTAATTAATGTTTCTTGTTTAAGAAATTTATTTATTATAATAATTATAGTTCATACATTCAATACTACTTCAAGTGTAGAATTTTCTCACTGCGGGTCGAATATTAAAAAATATGTTATGCTTTTTGCTGCTGCCATTAACCAACCCATCATTCACATTTAAAAGCTTACAAGTGTTTGTAAATACAATTAAAACATATTTACATAAATACAGTTTCGCTTCATTGCACGGTAGATAAGTTTCATTTTCAAATATTTGCTACTAAAGTCAATATTTGATTTTGTTTATTTAGCGCTTTGTGTTATGTAGACTACTTCTGCATATCAAACGGTTTCACCGATATTTGCACGGTGAGGAGTGAAATGATTCTAGGAGCAACATTCACTGAATTATATGCCAATGAACAAAAAAAAACTTCGTAAAATAACAAAGAGAATTTTTTTTTACAAGTACTAATAAATACAAATTAATATTGAGGGAGAATCATGAAATAGCATCGCCACAAAATAAAATATATGAAAAATAAAATTAAATAAAACAGAATAAAATAAAATAAAATTAAATTAAATTATACAAATTTCACAAATAAAATAATAATAAATATAATAAAAAAAATAAATAAAAATGAAAAAATAAACACAAATTAAATGAAATAATTGAAAATAAAATTAAACAAAAAACAAACAAAAAAATAGAATAAAATGAAGTAAAATAAAAAATAATAATTTAAAATAAATAAAATAAAATAACAAATAAATAAATTAAATAAAAAAATAAAAATGTATAGTTAAATTAATTGAAATAAACAAAAAAAGAAACAAAAATTAAATAGAATACAACAAAATGATTAAAAAAAATAAAATTAAATTAAATAAAGTAAAAAAAATTGTAATATGAAAAAAAATAAACTGAAATGGAACAAAACAAAATAACAAAAATAAAATTAAATACAATAAGAAAAAAAAATTAAAATAAAATAAAATAAAATAAAGTAAAATAATTAAAATAACCTTAAATTAAAATAATAAATAATAGAAAAGAAAAGAAATGAAGGAATAAGGAAATAAAAACAAGAAAGAAGGAAGGCTGTATTCGACCTAACCGAAATGTTTATACCTTTTCCGTAAATGTCAAATATATTGCAAATTTCAAAACTCAATATCGACGATTATTAGTGTAAATATTTACTAGATTTCACGTTTCTAGAATACAAATAATCACGTTCTTAGATACTTTTTTGACGGAGATTTTTGACGAAAAGCCTCATATCTTAACAAATCGGTTAAATGAGGGCTATATGATATAGCTGTCCGATTTTCAGTATCTATATGTAATTCATAATATAGGTGTAGAATACCAAGCAATTTTAAATGCGTTTTTGACGAATTTGTGGCACAAAGGTTTAAATCTGAAAAATCGGACATGTATATGCTATAGTGGTGTGATCTGGCCGGTTCCGGCAAGTGTACATATAATAAATACTACCTTCGGTTGAAATATCTCAAAAACTTTGGAAGAAGTTTGTGTTCAAACAGACAGACAGACGGCTATGGCTAAAGCAACTCAACTCATCATTTTGATATGATCAGTGAATAATTTGGTGGGTCTATTTCTTCTATTTTAGGTACTTACATACTTCGGACCAAAGTTAATAAACTTCATGTGCATGGAAGGTATAAAAAAATGAAATACCGTCAAATACAATAAATATTTTTAAGAGTGTATCCCTGATCAGTTTTTATTTAACCGCGGTAATAGTGTATGTTAATTCGCAAACAATATGGCTGACCAAAACGTTAAAGGCTCAGCCAACTTTTTCTGATTTTCACTTATTATTCTTTTCCGCATTACACTTTTAGGAGTATAAATTTATTCTCAACGTTTGCAGCATTATCAGCGCGGTAAGTTAAGTTTCTAGAATTTTTATTCACTAAGTAATAATTAATTGAATTTTGCGTTTTTTATTATTTCCTGTAGCATATATATCAGCAGCATCTCTTCACTTAAATATCTAGTTTATTCTACTTGAATATCCTATCACAGCATTGCAATTCCAGAAACAGAATGCTTTCATAAGATACATATAATGCAACACCATTGCATACTTCTCTCATTATTTGTTTTGTTTGTTACTCTTACGGCACTTTCTTTTGTTCTTTCCACACTTGTTCCTTTCGATTATTTGACAAGATACTATACATGCAATGCCACCACAAAAAGGAAGTAAAGTAGCGGAAGTCACATGCTGAGATAGTGACACACACCAAACGTAGAATACAAAAATATACAGATACTACTCTTGTCGCAGAATATATAGAGTAAACTTATTAAATATTTCTACCTGCCACCAACAGCAACATGCCAATGTCAACGCTGTGGCGCAACTCAATTTATTTTAAAAGTGCTCAAAACGGATGTTTGGCAGAAAATGTTGGAAAATATAAGGAAAAAAGAAAAAAAGGATGTTTGACGTAAAGAGCGCAGGAAATATTTACTTTTCAGCTACAAACGTAAATATTTTGTACATTTGCATTTGTTTCTCTTCTGCTAATGCTATTACGCTAGGAGCACTCTTGTAAGTAATCCACTTTTTAATAACATAAAAAATCCTTAGAGTAGAGACATTTCTGGTGTTCACAGGGAAAATTGTAGCGAATTGAATAAAAATTATTTTTCATAGAATTTAATTAATTAAAAATAAAAAAACAGGAAGAAAAAAATGTATAAAGTGAAATTTGCGACACGCAGATGAAGTGTTTTGTGGTGAGTATTTTTTCTTTTACCATGAACGTAAACGTTTCTGCAGTAAATCATAATAAATAATTCAATTACAAAACCTAATTTAAATTTATTCTCTGGTATAAACTTCAATTTTCACCGCGAATAGTATTTAATGTCTTTCTGCGATTTTAAACGGTTATCTCGAAGTAATAATTTGAGCTTCCAATAGAAAAAGAAAAAAAACGCTGAAAGAAATCTAATCAGTTGAATACGTTATTTATTCCATAGAGTTCAAAGCTAGTTGCTTTGGTAATTATTTTTAATGATCGACAGATTTATTGGAAAAGGTTGTAAATCTAGTTTTACTCAAGTCTTCGAGGTATAATTGTTAAGGGGTCGGCTGAGGACAATATTAATATAAATAAAATATATTAAAAGAAGTGCTGTTATCGGTTATATCTCGCTTCCTGTTTCTTCTCTTCGCTGTTTGACGACGGTTGGAAACACCAAATGAAGCCAGGTCATTTTCCACCTGATCCCTAGAACAGAGTGGCGGAATTCTTATTTCTCTGTTCAACTAGCACGTACTCCATCGACAACTTTCAAAGCTGGAGTACTTTTATCGACGACATGACCTGTCTCTTGATTCGCTGAACTTTATCAATGTCGCCGTATAACTTGTACATCTGTTTGTTCCAACGTCTGCGCTGTTTCCCGTTGCCAGCGCGCAAAGAACCATAAATCTTCCGCATATCCTTTCTATGGAAAACTGCTAGTGTCATCTCATTGGATGTTGACATCGTCCATGCTTCTGCACCATATGTCAGGACGGGAATGATAGAGTATAGTTTTGGTTCGTCGGGAGAGGATTTTACTTTTCCATTGTCTACTCAGTCCAAAGTAGCACCTGTTGGCAAAAGTGATTCTGCAATGGATTTACATAACGATATGAATTTTGCAGGAATATTAAATTAAGACATAGCGGCATTGAGGCAGCTCCTTTTTATGTTATCGAAGGCGGTTTGAAAATTTGCTAGTGGTGCATGTTGAATAGCTGTTCAATGGTGGATCTTCCAGGTCAAAAGCCACACTGATAAGGTTTAATCAGCTCCTTGATAGGTTTAATCTCTCACACAGTACGCTCGATAGGACCTTGCATTTCATTTTAAGGAGACTTATCCAACGATAATTGGCACTGACCATGGTGTGCGCCTCTTTAAGGATTGTGCACGGTACACTTAGGTTCAATTCGTCGGACATGCTTTCGTCTGACAATGTTCTACAATGAAGCTGATTCATGAACCTTGTCAGTTATTCGTCGCCGTGTTAGAACAGCTCTGCCAGTAAATCGTCGGTGTTCACCTCTTTGTTATTTTTTAAGTATGCAATCGCTATTCATCGTAATTTCGTTTGGAGTAACTTTGCCATCATCCTAAATTACGAATTCGGGTTTCCCATGTCCGTGTGCTTCACTTTCACCACCGCTCAGCAGCCTAGAGAAGTGCTCCCTCCATACACGAAGTATGTTCTGAGTTTTCTCAAGTCTTTCTTCTTCTGTACCTTGATATTCCTGCTTGTTTTCCGACAATCACAATCGACTTCTTCGATCAGGCGGCTCTATATACCTTAATGAATTTACGTGTGCTGGTATTTAGAACTACAGTCAACCGTATTTCGGGCTACGGCGAAGTCAATCAACTCCAGGCCGTTTGAGTACGCTTTGTCGTGAAGGCTGAATTTTCCGGCAGCTGCACCAACATACCTTTCTTACCCAATTTTCCTTCAACTAACACAGGGCCCTTCTTTTGCGACGGGGCGTGGGTGCAAATCAGCCAACAAAAAAAACAAAAACACTCCTTCCATCTCATTGTTCCGTCAATCACAGAAGCCTGGACGATGTCAACATCCAATGAGATGCCACTAGGAGTTTTCTATAGAAAGGATATGCGGAAGATTTATGGTCCTTTGCGCGCTGCAAACGGGAAATAGCGCAGATGTTGGAACAATCAGATGTACAAGTTATACGGCGACATTGACAAAGTTCAGAGCATCAAGAGACAGCTACGCTAGCTA
The DNA here is from genome assembly GCA_030068015.2 of Neoceratitis asiatica. NCBI lineage: Eukaryota > Metazoa > Arthropoda > Insecta > Diptera > Tephritidae > Neoceratitis > Neoceratitis asiatica. Next base: position 33,706,784 of record CM061525.1, on the reverse strand, counting down.
GGTCATGTCGTCGATGAAAGTACTCCAGCTTCGAAAGTTGTCGATGGAGTACGTGCTGGTTGAACAGAGAAATAGGAATTCCTCCACTCTGTTCTAGGGATCAGGTGGAAAATGATCTGGCTTTATTTGGTGTTTCCAACCGTCGTCAAACAGCGAAGAGAAGTAACAAGTAGCGAGATATAAACGAAAAATCACTTTTTTAATATATTTTATTTTATTTTAATATAGTCCCCAGGCCAACCCCTTAAAAATTATACCCCGACTACTTGAGTAAAACTAGATTTACAACCTTTTCCAATAAATCTGTCGATCATTACAAATAATTACCATGGTAAAAGAAAAAATATTCACCACAAAACACTTCATCTGCGTGTCGCAAATTTCACTTTATACATTTTTTTCTTCCTGTATTTTTATTTTTAATTAATTAAATACTATGAAAAATAATTTTTATTCAATTCGCTGCAATTTCCCCTGTGAACACCAGAAATGTCTCTACTCTAAGGATTTTTTATGTTATTAAAAAGTGGGTTACTTACAAGAGTGTTCCTACCTTAATAGCATTAGCAGAAGAGAAACAAATGCAAATGTACAAAATATTTACGTTTGTAGCTGAAAAGTAAACGAGGATTCGAGGTCATCAACCAGCTGGACAGTGGCACTTACCTAATTAACATATGGAACATTCCAGGTGCAAGGCCTAAATTGTGGTCCTTAAAACGTATATAGGGTTCGTCATTCAAACGATGTTTGAATTCATTTTTCATTGAGTATTTTTTATGTGGTGTACCCAAAACTCAATGCGCAATCTAGTGAATTTGTTTTCAAACTTTAGTTCGCCTTCAAATTTTATTTTTTACCATGCTGAGGTTTACTGTCAACACTCCTCAAATGGCAAGACCTCTGGAAATCAGTCCATCCTTTATGAGAGTGGTCTAAGGGTTAATAAGAAAATTCTAAACTTATAAAACTTAAATTTTTTCAGTTTTTTGTCTCCTTTTTTATGGAAAATTGTTATTGAAAAGTTACTCTATGCTAATGAAAGCTAAAATTTAGGCAGACAACTTTTCGTATGTGCTAAACAAATATTAATTAATTAAATACATCGCAATAAGATGATTCGGTTCCTTTTATTATTGAAATAGTTGAATAGAAAAAGCAAATTGAAATTGATGGCGATTTAATTAGACTGACAAGTCAGTTCGAATATAATGCATCGTTGACAGACACAAATGCTAATTGTTGTTTATTCCTTAATATACAAAATATGCTCATAAACAAGTATTTCTCAATATGTTCTGCTATATGAAAATATATTTTTGTATAGCAACGATATAAATGTTATTAAGAAATAATAAATTAATCAACGGTAATTTTACTTCTACTTCTACTTCACCGCTTGAACTTTTGTCTTTAGCAGGATAAAAATTTATGCTTGCATTCCATTAAATCTTAGCCATTTTTCCTTTAATTTATGCTTATGATAAAATTACGCCGAAACTTTTTCCCCGTTATCACCTACGCCGCTTTTTGTATATTTCTTGCTACTTCAATGTATGTTTGTGTATTTGTTTCTGTCATATTAACATTCGCTGCCTGGTTAACTCTAGATAAAGGAATAAATGCAGTAGAAATTCATAAATAAATACTTGTATATGCGCATGTATATATTTTTGCACGTTTGCCAGATATACATATGTAAGTTCTTTACGCAAAGCTGTTTCCATTATATTAACATAAATACCTGTGGCGTGGCAACGAATTATCGCCTGCTAAGCAACCAAGCATTCGACGAGCATGTTGCTGTGTAAAAACCAGCAGACAAGCAATGCTCTCGCATTATATAAGTAATATATTAAACAGCTCAGCTTTAAAGCAATGTGGTGTAGCTGTTAATATTTATTTTCGGGTTTTAATACTATTGATTTTCACCTCTTTTCTCAAAAAGCGCCTCGTTTAATTACAGACCAGGAGAGTATGGATGATATATAGGAATGGTGTAAATTTCTAAACGGGAGGTTATGAAATATAGTACAGATGAAAAAGTAATATCTTGTTCTTTTCATAAATATGTATTTTCCAAATATTTGGACCGTTGGTTTAGTTAAGGTTAAGTGGGTTGCCTACCGATGCAACACATCGATTGTCCTGAAGCCCAAATAAGATCTGAAGAGATGCCATGAATATCTGACCATTAGGCTACGCTTTCCAATGACTTAAATTATTTGATGAACTTCCCTAGATCTATAATATTGACGTTATAGAGTTCAATTACTCTCTTTGCCTTAGTCTCCTGGCATAGTCATTGTATTAATATCAGTAATTTTGTATTTCTTTGAGTACATTTGCATAAGCGAATTTTGCTCTAACTTCCAAATTATATATTTATTATTCTGAATTTGTTTCATCGCCTTCAAAGCAATCTCCACTCGAAACATTTTTTTATGTTGATCGGTTGTCATGAATTTCACTTTCTTTAGCAATTCTCATTGAATCTCTTCGATCGGCTCAAAACGACTTCCTTTGACTTGTAGAATAACCATAAGTAACACGAATCTAGATCGAGCCAAAACTGTTGCCTAATTTATCTGACTATACAACAATATGAGTTGAGGTTTCGGCGAAAAACTCACCAGAAATCACATTGCATTGATACTGATTTTTGAAACAGAGTTTTTGGAACCAATCGAAATCATGCACAAAATATCTTATAAAATAGTGTTGACAGATCTATTCGGAATGCCAACCATATCAGCAAGCCCTCTACTTGTCAATAGATGATTTTGGGACACTATTTCCTTGATATATGCAAGGTGTTGCTCATCAGAAAAGGCTTTTGCGTTTCGCTGTACGTTGTTCATCTTCAATGCTTTCCCTGCCTTCTTTGAATTGCTTATAAAACTTGTTAAACAATTTTTTTCGAAGAGTGTGGTTAAAGGAAGCCTTCGATAACATTTTTAAGGTTTCTGTATTTACTTCGCAAATAAAATATAATATCGGCTGCAATAGCTAAATGGTTAGCATTGCGTCCTACAATTCGGAGGCCCTGGGTTCGAGTCCAGGTTCGAATAAATCGAGTTGATTTAGCCATATCTGTCTATCCGTCTCTCCGTCTGTCTGGTCGCAAACTGGTCCCTCAATTTTTAAGATATTTCAACCAAACTTGGTAGGTTGATGCACCTATACATTGAAATGATCATTTGCCAGAACCGGTAGATCGGTCCCCTATAGCATATATAGGACCGCTTTTTTAGATTGGAAATTTTGGGACATAAATCTGTCAAAAAAGTGCCTACGATTGGTGAAATTCGGTATACTGCACATACATAATGAACTCTATATTAATTCTAAAAATCATGGAAATCGGAAAAATGACGTATTGGTCGAAACTGAGTCAAAAAAACATTTAGGATTATGAAATCTGGTATTATCAAAAAATATTATGAATTGGATATTGATGATGAAAATCATCGATATCGGAATTCGATATCATATAGCTCACATACCACCGTTTTTGTTCAGATATGAGGTTTTGGGTGAAAAATACGTTAGAAATGTTTGTTATGCATTGCATATGGATATCGAAAATTCTCCAAAAGAAAAAGCCGTTCTTTCTTGCTTTTTGAAGTCGCCCCTCCCTATATATATAAAACAAAAAGAGATATTTTTGTTGGACGACACTTTTCGAAGCGCCGCCTGTATCAAGTTGCATAGTGTTTTTCGGAATTTTCTATATGTTATGTTATACCCTCCCCCCCATGCGTTTCTTTCAAAAGCAAACATTTAGTAAGTTCCAGAGCTATGGAGACAGAACACCACTCTAAGGAGTGTCTCTTCTTACGTGTCTGAATACTTAACACCCTTCTGGGTTCGCAGCTATAATCTGGAATATTTTCAATCCAGTATTAACTGCGTGTATAATTTTGCTTAGGAAGGCAAATTTTAGCGTGTTCTTTCAAGGAGGGATATCAGTCTGTATATAGTTTCGTTTAATTTTATTTTTGCTATAAATACAAAAGGCTTCGAAGTACAAAAACCGTCATTACAAAATTCTAAACAAAATTATTGAAATTATTTCCGTTTTAGCATTTAATTAAAAAGATAATTTTTTTTGTAAAAATTACTTTTCACGCATTTTTGGTTACGTATACGCACTGACGCACATCGTTGTAAGGTAGTCTTAAACAAATTCTATTTATAAAATAAATTACAATAAATATAATTTGGATCATCAATTTTCATATAACTATAAAATCATCATTATAATCAACAGCACCAAATTGTTGTCACCATTATAGTTATCACCATCATTAGCGCATCTTCTTAATGACACCGTTTCCACAGTGTCTCCAACAGACCACATAGAACTTGTGTACATATTTAGTTATTTCCATTTCATACGAATTTCATTCCTTGGTTTCTGCCGTCATTAAGTTGTCAACCTTTGTTGCTGAGTTCGCTTGTTGTTGTCTCTATTTTCGCTTTGCTGGTTGGTTGGCCAGCTGACTCAGTCGACCATTTATAAGTAAATATGTATATAAATTCGTATTTGTTTTTATTTTTATTCGGTTCATTTGCTTTTGTTGTTATAGTTAGTCTTAAAAATTGACAGCGTTGTCTGCACGCGCAAAATCGGCAAATAAAAGTTTTTTCCCTTGCTTTAATTTTTAATTTGTTTTCTCTGGGGCAGCATTGAAAGTTTGTTGCTGGTAATGCGCATTTATCGATTAATTGGACGTCAAAGTTAATGATATTGAGTTTTGATTTAAGTTAGAATGGTGGTGGGGTCTTAAGCTGATGTTAAAAAAATTTAGCGGAAAATATTTAAATTCTAATTCGTAGTGTTTTTATTTTAAAACAAAATAAGCTAAATTTAAAAACAAAGTGATTAATTTATTTATTATTTAATTACTTCTTTAAAATATTACTTAATCCTCTTTCTCAAAAATAATTTTATGTAATAAAACAATTTTTTTTTGCTATTTCCTGAGTTGGAGAAGTCGGTTAAATACTAAATAATTTGAAAAAATATTTTATTTTATTAAAGTTTTGTGCTGCATTTCGCTCATCTCAAATTTCAAAAATTATAATAAAGGGTGATCCAAGTAGAGGTACTATTTTCAATAGCATTTTTTAACAGATCACGCGTGAGCCGTGTCAAGCTGTCATGTTATTTTTGTTCAGTATTGTTTTGCATTTCATCGTGTAAAGACTTCCCCCTGAACAACGTTCACAAATCATTCAACTTTATTACAAAAATTCACGTTCTGTAAAGAATGTGTTTCGCGCGCTTCGCTCAACTTAGGTCAACATAATCGGCCTGCTGAGGTACTACTCGCAACACCATCACCCATCTTGAGACCCGAGGGTTCATTATTGGATAATATTCAACCGAATGGACCACATCCAGCACGCAGTGAAGAAAGTGAAGCGGCCGTAGCTGAGAATGTACACGAAGACCGCGGAGAGTCGACTCGGCGCCGTTCTCAGCAACTCGGACTGACGTATGGAACGACTTGGCGCATTTTACGTCAAGATCTTAAATTTAAAGCATACATACCACTTGTGCAAGAACTGAAGCCGCTCGACCTTCCTAAAGCGACATCGCTTCGCTCTATGGGAACTTGAAAATTTCCAAGAAGAGCCGACGTTTCCGACACCAAATTTTTTTCAGCGATGAGGCGTATTTCTGGCTCAATGGGTATGTAAAAAAACAAAATTGCCGCATTTGGTACGAAAAGACACCTGAAAAGATTCGAGAGCTGCCATTTTGTTCGAAAAAAAAAGAACGTTTTGGTGTGGTTTCTGGGCCGGTGGAATCATCGGTCCACATTTCCGACTAATTAATGCCTGAAATTGAATCTCGTGATCTCCGCGACATTTGCATTATTGAGAGAAAACTTCGGTGAGTAGATAATTTCATGTTTTCGGCCGGTCGATTGGCCACCAAGATCGTTTGATATTACACCGTTAGCCTTTTTCTTGTGGGGATATGTAAAGTCTAAAGTTATGCGGACAATCCAGCTGCGATTATGGTCTTGGAGCAAAATATCACTCGTGTCATTCGCCAGTTACCAGTCGAAATGCTCGAACGTTTCATCGAAAATTGGACTCAACGGATGTACCATCTGAAACGTGGCCACGGCCAACATTTGAAAGAGATAATCTTTAAAACATAATTGCCAAAGAATTTTCTTTCGAATGATAATAAATATTCCCCTTTCAATTTCAATTTTCTGCGTTTTTTCTTGAAAATTAAGAGAATCTCGAAATAGATCACCCTTTATATTATACTCAATAATTTTGGGAAATATTTAACTTCAAAGAGTGTTTTTTAAAATACTGTGCAATTTCGCTCATCTCGAATTTTCGGAAAATATACCAAAAAAGGCTTATTCTCTTCCTTTGTATATAAGGGGTGTTTTTTATAGAAATATAGAACTTTAAGTTGGCATTACTTTTCAAGATGGCGACCGATTTAACAGCTGTCAAGTGATTTATTCTCAGCTTGGTTTGGCAATTCATCATGAATAGACAACTGAACAACGCTTGCAAATAGTGTAATTTTATTTCGAAAATAATGGTTCTGTGCGGAAAACGTATCGCGCACTACGTCCATTTTTTTGTTTGGCGATGAAGCGCACTTCTGGTTAAGATAATCCTCAAGTGTATGTTGAAACACCGTTACATCCAGAAAAACTGACTATTTGGTGCGCTTTATGGGCTGGCGGAATCATTGGTCCGTACTTTTCAAAAACGATGGTGGCCAGAACGTTACAGTCAATGGTGATCGGTATAGAGCCATGATTACTAACTTTTTCATTCCTGAATTGAATAACCATGATGTCCAGGAGATGTGGTTTCAGCAAGACGGCGCAACATGTCACACAGCTCGTGCCACAATAGATTTATTGAAACACACGTTTGGTGACCGCCTAATTTCACGTTTTGGACCTGTGAATTGGCCTCCAAGATCTTGTGATTTAACACCGCTAGACTACTTTCTGTGGGGCTATGTAAAGTCATTGGTCTATGCGGATAAGCCACAAACGCTTGACCATTTGGAAGACAACATTCGCCGTGTTATTGCCGATATACGGCCACAAATGTTGGAAAAAGTCATCGAAAATTGGACGTCCAGATTGGACTACATCCGCGCCAGCCGTGGCGGTCATATGCCAGAAATCATATTTAAAATGTAATGCCACAAGATTATCTTTCGGATAAATAAAATTCATGTCAATCGAATAATCCATCGTTGTTTTATTGCAACTTAAAGTTCTATACCTCTATAAAAAACACCCTTTATATATTTTTTTTTGATTCAGAATAAGAAATTTAATTTAGAAGGGAAAAATATTATATAATTAACAAAAAATAATGTTAAAATAAAGAATTTCTTCGTTGCATAATATAGGTTAAGTTGAAAATATTTTTTATGCTTTTAATTACTTTATATACATTACTTGTATCTTAAAGAGATCTTTTTCTACAAAAAAAATCTTTGAATTTGTATCATATTGAAAATATGTATTAATATTATTTAATTATTTAATTAATAAATTTCGCAGAAAACAACAAATTATTATTTGAGAAAATCGCACTTTAAATTTGAAATTAATCAAAATATTAACATAAATACTCCCTTTGGTCCTCAGTCGTTTATTATGGAAATGAGTGCATTATAAATAATAATTAATTGCTACTAATTGAGTGTGAGCACTTTTGTATCTCTCATTTGAATTCTGGTCAAACAAATATATATATGTGAATCTTTTTTCAGTATCTTTTGAAAGTACACAAAATTCAAATGTTTCTACAGATTATCATTGAAATATTTATTTGAAATAAGTTTATATGTATATATTAAGTTGAATAAAACATTTTTACTTTGTATATTGTATTAAGCCAAAATTTAATATTCCTAACTTCTAAGTTACATATATGAAATTTTATACAAATATACAAATACAGCTACTTACGCATTTATTATAATTTTTAGTTCTAGATGCATAAATACACCTGCCTACATAAAAACATGTCCATACTGAAGAGAAACTATTTTTTATTACTTACCAGAAGACTATAAGAAAACAGAAAATAAATATTATTTTCAGCTAATAATTTTGCAAGAAGAAAATGTCTCAAGAATGTTAAATACAAAATTGTTAGCTTAGAATTCGTTCTCAGTAGACATTTCGTAGCGTCTCCCTTACCTTCTTGTGTGTGTCTCGTTTCATTTACAACTCCTTGGAAGCACTCACTTATAACTAGAAATCTGTGTAAAATTTTTGAAAATGTTTCACTGATAGCCTGTTTATACTTTAGCTTTTTTTACCTTTCAGGTTCGTGAAATGGTGCGTTAATTTTGGCCCGAAGTATGTAAACAATTTAGTATGCGGGTTTACTTTTGTAATATATTGATCACTTGTCGGAACCGGTCGAATCGACAGACTGTATTATGTGATTCCCTTACAACCGATTTTTGCAGATATGTAATTTATGAAAAATTCCTTTAAAAAAAAACATATTTCAGCGTGAAATCTAATATTCTTCACACTATATATCAAATAAATAAGAAATCATTCAAATCAGAATACTATATCATATAGCGCCCACATAACTGATTTGTATAGATATGAGGTTTTGCGTCTAAGTTCCACAAAGAAAGCTTTTAATAGTGTGATTGACTGACTTTCAAAATCCAGTAAGTACTTATTCCAAGCAAGACAAAATCTGGACAACTCTTTATGCTGAAAAAAAAAAAAATTATGGCCTCACATTTGCACCACATCTCATAATTTTTGTTTGGATTTTTCCCGGAATTTTTGTTTTGTTTTTTGTAGCAACTTTTTTGTCTGAATCGTCTCGCCTTTGGATTGTGTCATATCTAAATTATATTTTGTCTGGGTTTTGTTTGTAGCTCCCGTAATAGTCAAGTATATAGCGCTCCGTTCGAAAGGTTAAAGAGTTCAGTTCCGACCAATATACAAAATTATAAAAAAATAAGTTTTCTAATTGTGGTCACCCTTCGGCAGAGTTTATTTCTAAAATAAGAGCTCCTCATAACAATCTGTCAGTCATTCGGAGGAGGCATAAAACAAACTGTTGAGCAACATTAAGACACAAAACACAAACAGGAGGAAGAGCTCGGCCGAAAATCACCTCAGCGGATACAAAACGCCTTATATTATAAATAAATACAAATATATATTGATACAGAATATCATCGAAATCTAATTTTGTGTTTTGAAATAAATTTTATAGGTTCCTGAAAAGTATAAAGACTTTGGCTTGGTCGAAGACAACACTTCTGTCTTGTTGCTAGATAATATTGCTTGAGTTTTTCAGTAGCTCTAAGTGACGTAGGTTTGATTGAATCTGATTGCTTCAAATAATGTTCTGATTTAACTGCATTTCTATATCCATGCGTTTTCGAAGAAAACATATTGTAACGTTTTTCGTAATAACCCCAAATCCTTCGAGTTCGATCCAAAGACTTGTTCGTTCGGATTCTTCATTTTCAGGAGTTTACTCAACATTTATTTCGTCCACAATAATTACAATTCACTATACTCAAACGTCTATTTTACAATTCCTTATAACACATAATTATTTTCCGCTTCACACAGCTTAACTGTTTCTAAAACACACAGCTTACTCCAATGCTAACGACACTGCGTTTTCTACTCGTCTCACTGTGATAGCTGCTGCCGCTCTTTTTATACCTGAAGATGATCCAAATATTCTGTTCAAGCTGTGTAGAACATGCTAACAACTGGTCTACGTGTGGTAGCTGCTGTCGCTCCTTTCATCTGTCCTCCGCACTCGGAATTTTCATCACACTGCCACTACTTTTTTCGGTTCTTTGTACTTGAGATTTTCATCATAATATTTTTCTAGTTTTGGAAACTTCATTTTTTTTTGGTAACATACACATATATTTTTCGTTAACTTTCTTTCTTATTTGTTTTGAAAAAGTTTTTAATTCAATATTAATAGGCTGCATAGCTCAGAGACGGGTTGCCGCTGATACCTGATAGAGGAAATAAATAAAATACCAAAAATTCATTTAGTACATTTTTATCTACAACTACTTTTGGAATAATAGGCGTATAAGAAAACCGAAACAAAGTGTCAGTTTTTAGTTGAAAATTTTTTCCCGGGCTGTTATTCAGCTTGCGGATTAAACATTGGTTAAGATCGGAAGGGAGGCCACTCATTCCGTTCAGATATATTTTTGAAAAGATGAGCTATTTGGTGAAATAAATTAAGTGGGACGCAAAAAATATATATAGCAGCTAGAAAGGTTCTTCGAAGGTAAAAAAAATTGAAATTGTAAAAAGCCAGATTACTGAAAGAGTACTATGATAATACAAAAGCCATTTTCGTTATTTTCATTTATTGACTCGTAGTTCGAGCCATATATATGTTGGTATCAAGCCTTTCAAATAAATTGCTTCCGGCAACTCTTGCGATTGAGAATAAACAAAGAAAGGAACGACAAAGGGTAGTTACTAATAGGTGAAATGGAAGAAATTTATGCAAGGAGCAGTTACTCGCTGTTTTTTTTTTTTTTGTGAAAAACCAGATATCCGAAGTACGCTGAAATGTGTATACCAAATACAAATTGATTCACCGAAATATATATGTATGTAAATATATAATAAATATATAATATATAATAATAAGTACACAGCTTAGAGCCATTTTCTCTCACAGACCCACAATGCTGTGTCATAGACTAGACGCAAAGGTCAAGAATCTAACATTTACAACAATTGATTGGCTCTTTTTACCTGCTTGAATAATATCATAATACTCTGTTCATTGGAATACCATAGAAATACTAATAAACATATCTAACTGTAGAACAAAAGAGCCAAATAACCCTTCAAAGGAAAAATTACAAACAGAAATTGTAATTATGTTTTGACTGTTCGCCTTTGTTTGTTGGTCTTCTATTGCTAAGGCGATTACTTACTCATTTCCATTTCTTACCCGTTTACTTTTACTCTTATCTATATATTTGTTTTTGTTTTTACACATATCAATTGTTTTGCTGCCATTTTCATCCGAAAGGTTGCCAATCTTCATTTTCCTTTACACAATACAAAATGTCAAATTCCAAATTACAATCATTTTATGCTATTTGATAGGTAAATGGTGAAGAATAGAAATGTAAACAAATATATATTTGTTTATGCAAGTGGTTCTGTGCTTCTGAAACTATAATAACTTTTTATTTAAACAAACATGTTATTAAAATGCAGAGCAGTTACTTCTAGGGTGATCTTTTATTGAAGTCAAACATACTATGAGAAAGGTTAATAAGGCTTGAGCAGATGATGTCTTCTTCTATACAACTATTGAGTGCTACTTTTCAGCGCTAGATTGAAAAGCCTTTATGCTTTCCCTGAATATATAAAATTTATCGCAAATTGCAAAATTCAAATTTGATAATTCATTTTATTTGACTTTACGCGTGTAGAAAACTAAATTACACACTTAAATGTTTTTTGAACGATTTTTAACCTAAAAAGTCATATCTGAACACATCTTTTGCATAGGAATTTATGTTATGGTGGTCGGATTTCGATGATTTTCAACATTAATATTTATTTGTATAAAAATTTCATGTTCTTAGATGATTTACTGAAGTATTTATGAATCGGTTGTATGGAAGCTTTACGATATAGTCGACCAATAAAGCTGGTTCTGACAAATGATCAATATATATTTAACAAAACCACGGATACTAGATTTCCCTCAAATATTATGAGTAAGTAGTAATCTGCACAGTTTGTTGGGGGAAGCTCATGAATTTATATTTTTTAAGATTTAGGAGTGTCCAATTTATTTTGCGCCATTCAATCATGCTGTTTAGGTCTGATTGTAGCAAATTGCCTTCATTTGCGAAGTATAATTCTCATACATGAAAAATTTTGAAAGTTTTATATTAGAATCATATAACGGGTGATACATTTCGAGGTTCCCTACTTTTAAAAATAAAAAATAAAAAAAACAAACTCAAATTTAGTGGGGAATTTTTATTATCATTCGAAAGAACACTCTTTGGCATTTTTCTTTGAAGAATATCTCTTTCAAATATTGGACGCGTCTCAGATGGTCCATCCGTTGAGTCCAATTTTCGATGATTCATTTCGACTGGTAACTGGCGAATAATGTTGATGATGTTTTGCTCCAAGGCCTGAATCGAAGCGGGATTGTTCGCATACACTTTAGACCTTACATATCCCCACAGGAAAAAGTCTAACGGTGTAACACATAGAATCGGTGTGTGGAAAGTGGCGCCGTCTTGTTGAAACCAAATGACGCGAAGATCACGAGTTTAAATTCCAGGCATCAAATAGTCGGTTATCATGGCGTGATAACGGTCGCCATTGAAGGTTACGTTCTCACCGGCATCATTTTTGAAGAAATATGGACCGAGGATTCCACCGGCCCACAAACCTTACCAAACCATTGTTTTTTCTGTACGAAATGACAGCTCTTGAATCTCTTCAGGTTATTCTTCATCCCAAATGCGGAAATTTTGCTTGTTTACATACCCATTGAACCAGAAATAGGCCTCATCGCTGAAAAAACCTTGATTCGAAATGTCGGATCGGGAAGGCCGAGCGGCTTCAGTTCTGGACCAACTGTATTTTTTACGCTTTCAATTTAAGATCTTGACGTAAAATGCGCCAAGTCGCTCCATACCTCAGTCCGAGCTGCTGCGAACGGCGCCGAATAGACTCTCCACGGCCTTCGTGTACACTCTCAGCTACGACCGCTATATTTTCTTCACTGCGTGTTGGACGTGGTCTATTCGGTCGAATATTATTCCATAATGAATGCTGGATCTCAAGATGTGTGATGGTGTTGCGAATACTATGCTCAGTAGGCCGATTATATTGACCATAAGTTGAGCGAAGCGCGCGAAACACGTGATAAAACCTGATTTTTTGTAATAAAGTTGAATGATTTGTAAACGTTTTTCAGGCGTAAGTCTTTCTATAATGGAATACCAAACAATACAGAACTAAAATAATATGACAGCTTGACACTCACGCGTGATCTGTCAAAAAAAAGCTATTGAAAAGGGTACCATCATATATATAACATTTATAAATAGTGAAAACAGAATGGGTCTGAGATGGGTACCATGGGGCCCTTTTGAAGAAACTGTAATGGTATCTGGAATGTGTTTTTTAAGAACCACGCCTTGTACAAGCGAGTAATTTGGTAGTTGTGGATCAGGGGTAGGTAATTCAAAAGTCAAGTCCTTTCTTGACGAACCAAAGCCAAACTGTACAAGTCACACATTATTCCCGCCCTGTTGTATGGTGAAGAAGCTTGGACGATTGCAACATCCGATGAATCGGATTTAGGTTTAATTTATAGTTCAGCGAATCAAAAGGCAGCGACCGGCTAGGTCATTTCGTCCAAATGCATGAAAGTGCTTCAGCTTTGAAAATTTTCGATGCAGTACCCGCTGCTGGAAGCAGAGAAAGATGAAGACCACCACTCCGTTGGAAAGACCAAGTCCAGAAGGACCTGGTTTTGCGTGGTATTTTCAATTGGCGCCAAAATGAGAGAAGAAAAAATGCAGTAGTAGAAATATATAGGTCACAGTAATTTTGAACATGTTTTATTAAGATCTTAAAATTTAGCTTTCGAAAAATCAAATTGAATATTTAAATAAATTTTTTCAGTCATTAAAATCCGATCAACATACAATTTCGCAAGTAATCGCAAGCACAGTATGTATGGTCTTTCTACAAGTGCTTTGGTCGCATTATAAACGAAAATAGGATCCAGAATATTGCCGGACTTATTACTCAATATATTTACTTGATATAGGCTGAGATCAGACATCTCTTCTAAAATTTTATTATACGATGCTCTTGAAGAGTGAGTTAAAATGTCACCGTCTACCTTGTTCCATGATATACATGGAAAAAAAAAATCACTGAATCTGTGTCTTTCATTTTAACGTTAATAGATTTTAAAAGAGATGTGTTGCAGATATACAGGCAGTTATATGTATAAACTCTTCTAAATTTTATACAAATACTCAACAGATTATATATTAGCAAGGCAAACCTCCTTAGATGGAATCGATGAGTCTACCGCAAAATATTTAAATTGCCTTCAAACTGATGGGTGAACAGATAGACAGACGAACCGACGGGTATTGTCAAATTAACTCAGATCGTCATGCTGATACGATTTGTATGAATTTTCGGTGGGCCTATCTCTTCTTCATCTCGTACTTACATACATACTTCGGACCAAAGTTCATACACCATTTCTTGTTCATGAGCGGTATAAAAATTCCGTACTTAAGGATATTTTTTGTGGAATAATCTCATATATAAAGTACGTGATTTAGCTGGAATTTGTTTAAAATTAAAAAATAATAATTCTTGCTTTGGTGACAATTTTTTAACTCCAAAAATTTGTAGAAAATGTAATGAGAATGACAAAATATTGCAAAATTTTTCATCACATTTAACATAAATCTAAAGTTATCACAAAGTAATATTTACATTTTATTAGAAATTTTCACTAACATACTTAAGCACTTCACCAGCTACGAAATTATTACTTCTGCAAATAACTTAAAACTATCAAAGGCGAAAAAGTTTGTTAATTTAAAAAAAAATTACAATAAAATTACCGAAAAAAATGGAAGAGTTGATTGAAGGAAAAACTTTTTCGTTTGAATTAAAAAGTAAGCAAAGGCGCGTGCCACACAAACAACCAGCGGATGAGCTGTAGCAGGCTTAAGAAGAGAGAAAAAATAAAATTGTATATATGTGAAAAGATTTCAAAACTAATGCCAAATAAAATGCGCTTTAATTCAAGCAAATTCAACAACTTTCACCAAACTCTAACCGCCTTTTTAGCCGCCAACTGTTTGCACGTCAACAGCATCAGTTGTTGCAAATCATTGCGAATGCAACAGTATTCTTACAAGCCTTGCAACGTTGAAAAGCATGGCTAAACTTTGCTTGAAAGCTGCTTTCAATGATAGCAATAAAAATTTACATGAAAAGTTGGTTGAAAAACTAACAAAACGAGGTAAAGTGGAAAAAATTCCAAAAAACGTGCTCACAAACATACATGCACACATATGCGAGTATATGTCCTTGTGTAAATATGTTACAGGTGTTGGTGGTTTTACAGCAACACGACTTAAATAAAACAAGTCAAAGTAGAATATTTATTGTGGCATGTAAAAGGCGAAAAACTTTTTTAGCGAAATACTTTTTTACCATACGCTACATTTGATAGACATGCACGTGTTTCCAAGTAACTGCATTCTTATAACTGTATATATACTCGTACTGGTAAGCATATTTTGCACATATGAGTTCATGCGAGAAGGTTGCGTAAATCCTGTTGCATGCGCTTGACGTTGCTGAATATTTGAGGTATCACATGTGCAACATTGAACATGCTTCTTGTCGGCATTGAGCTACACACGTCTTTTGCGAGTTCTGTCGCCACGTATATGAAATTTGAAGTATACGCACGAAGGGTGCATGAGAAAGTCATGACTAAATGGAGTATTTTTCGGTGTTAATAAAAGCACGAAAGGGTATAGTTTAAACAAGTCAACATCACCTATATATATGTACTCTAAGTGATTAATTATATATACTTCACAAAAAATTTTGTTATCAAACAACAAGAAGGTATATTTTAAATTTTATTTTATTTATTAAATATTAAAAATTAATCATTCAAAACTATCGGCTTCTGCTCAACTTTCTGGACATATTTTCGAATCGGTCGGTCATGATCCACCGTTTCAACCTTCCCCTAACTCCCAAAAGTATTTCGAGTTCAAAGAAAGTGTATGCCAGAGATGAGCGGCTATTTCACTATGCAAAATCTCCCGAGCACCACTGCTCTGATTTATGCTTCTGACATGGATAAATAGTACCGCCAAACTCGAACCAAAAACATATCCGCAGTATATATCATACTAGAAAAAATAATTACTTATTTTAATTTATTTTTTTTGAATTAATTTTTTCCGATATTTTCAGATGTGAGGCTTTGGTTAAAACTCAGTATGAAAAGCATCTAGGAGCATTTCATTTGGTATAGTCCACATACATTATGATGTGCATATTGGTAGTGAAAATCATCAAAATCGGAATACTATATCATGTAGCCCCCTACAACCGATTTGTTCAGATATGAGGGATTGTGTCAAAAATCCTTTAAAAATGCGTCTAGAAGCGTGAAATTTGGTCTAATACACACAAAAATGATTTACATATTTGTAACGAAAATCATAAAAATCGGAATATTATGTAATATAGTCACCATTCAACCGATTTGTTCAGATATGAGATTTTGTGTAAAAAATCATTCAAAAAAGCATCTAAAAGCGTGAAATTCTGTCAATACCAGACGTAACTTTAAGTTGATATTGACACTGAAAATTATAGAAATCGAATTTTACCGTTCTTTCTTGTTTTATTCTAAATTTAAGCAAATCTAATCTGGTCCACATCTCCACATTTGGAAAGAATATTATTACATATTTATCCAGTCAGAAAATATACCATCGTAAGAAAGTGTAAGCAAATCGAGCCATAAATTACAACCATATAATTATTAGATTATTCATTTTTTTCTCTTCGAAAGCAAGGGAGAAGTGCCCCGCTGTAGCGCGCATTTGTTGAACGCATAGGCTTATGCTTAGATTATTTTGGGTTTAAAAAAACTTAAACCTTATAGAAAAGTTGTTATGTTTCGGAGTATATAAAAATTTAAAAGGGCCAATTGCTTTCATAGTGACAAATGCTATGCTCCAAAAACGAATCATAAAATTCGTTTAGTAGTTTTTGAGTTAAGACCGTGTTAAACCTAACAATATGAGATTTTTTTCATAGTAAGTGTACATTTAAAACAAATTTTTATATTAAATATACACTAAATATATTGGGTTATTTATGCGAACATTCGTAAGTATCATTCTGCATAATGGTGAAAACTGCATGGAAATTTATTAAGCAGCTTTCGACTTTACCCCGAACAGACAGAGAGGTGTCTGACGGACGTGAAGGAGAACTTTTCTACGACGAACCCAACGTTGCCCAAACTTCCGCCCAACCGACCTAGGGGTGCGCCTGAGGGATAAAATCCAACAACCGGTGACCGAAAACCAGATACAGCTCGGACTGTCCTGAATCCGAGACCAATCGCGGAATGTCGCGGCTACACTTGCCTCACACAATAGCAGCTGCAGATTTGCTCATCAGCTGCTATGAAGTAATTTGCGATTAAGAAACGTTGAGAGTAAAGGGATTAAGTTTAATATTCTCAGTAAATATTTCTTTACACAAAAAAATGAGCCAGAAGAATCAAAGCCGGCGTTATGAGAATTAAAATCGTTACACAAACATCTGAATGGGTCATGCATTTCAAAATTTGCTTTGCATAAACACAAGGAAAGGGGCCTAAAGTATCTAGATTGTCTTAAAGGGACACTAAAGTTAATCTCGCTAAGTAAGAATGGACTATTGATAATACCTCTTATCAGCTTAGTTGAAAATAAAACTCCAAGCATCTCTCGTCGACTCGGTAGATTAATAAGCAGTAATCGGCTTTTAAAGGAAGGGAGATTTTTATTCGCATCCCAAGCTCCTTAACGCGAATAATAAGAATTTTTTTCTACAGATTCCATACAACGAAGCCCTATTCCAAAATGGGTCCAACGAGTGAAGTATAGAGTAATTTGGTAATGTATGGTACACTAAACTCCTTAGCTAGGACTCCTTTAGCTTTATTAGCAAAGGAATTTATATGATTTCTAAAATCTACCCTAGGGTCCTTGTGACACCTAAATCAATAAAGTTAGTAACTTATTCAACATTGTCTGTTTGAATCATATAGGCAAAAGATTGCAAAGATTTTCTAGAGTAGGACATATATTTAGACTTGTTTAGATTTATCGACCTATAGTTGACATCACACTACCTTGCTTCTACCAGTCAAATATGATTAAATCTTTGATTTCAAATATTTTAGAATAAGAAGATATATGTAATTGGGAAAATACAATAGTTATTGTGACACATTGTTAGGTACTCGTTTTATTTTAAATATTCGTCAGATAACGATATCTACTTTTGGAAGTAGTTGTTCATGCCTTAGGAACTCGATTTTCACACGACACGAACGATCTAACTACAGATCAAATAAGGTGATCTGTAAAACTATGGAAACACTGATTTGGTGTTTTTTCATCCTTTTTAATTAATCGAAAAACTTCTACAAATAAAGCGAGGT
This sequence comes from Neoceratitis asiatica, assembly GCA_030068015.2. Lineage (NCBI taxonomy): Eukaryota > Metazoa > Arthropoda > Insecta > Diptera > Tephritidae > Neoceratitis > Neoceratitis asiatica. Next base: position 33,688,466 of record CM061525.1, on the reverse strand, counting down.
TTTATCTTAAGAATTGTTCTTTTATCTTTAAAGGATTTACTGGGCTAGTTGCGACTTCATAAACACTGGTGGTGAATTGAAAATTTTATCGCATCAAATTTTTTAAAATAATAATGGCTACTGACTGATTGTCTCTTCTTGAAAAATATATCTAAAGGGTGAACCATTTCGAGGTTCCATACTTTTTTAAAGCTCGTTAATCGAACAACTAAAGTATATATATTTGAAACGGAGCAGTTTATTTTAAAAATTAGAAAATTTTACCAACAAACCAACCCTGTAAGGAATGGACGTCACTTTTGGAGTTGTTGTGGATGTAATGCTAAGCGTACTAAAAATTTGATTTTCGATATTAGGTGCATTTTTCTAGCAGCAAAAAAAAAAATAATAATAATAATAATAAAACAACAATATCTGGTATAAATATACAAAAAAAAAGAGTTTACTGGCATTTACATTGCTTTGTGAATTTAGTTAAAAAAAGTGTAATTTTACTACTTTATATAAATAGGACGCCTCTGAGACTACTTCAGTCATCAATTGAACTCCGATTATAGGTTTTATGTTTCACCTGATCAAGAAGTTTGTCTATATGTCTTTTTTCAAAAGCACTGCATACAATATTATTTTTCTCAAAAAACTATACATACAATAGTTAATATAAAATTTAATGTCTATTTCCTTCGCTTCACTTAATTCCACAGCATTTAGTTGTTCTATCTTCTGCACTTTAATTATTAACACCGATTTGTTTGCTAATTACGTTTATACAGCTCAGTAAACTAATTGGCCATTCATTTACCACAAACCACAACCAGATGGATTTGATATGTTACAAGTTCTGTAATCTGGCAATCTGGTCTAATGCGGCAAGCACACATGCCAATGAGTGGATATAGAGAAAGAGCACTTCAAGGACGTAGCTTTAGATTGAAGCAGAAAGTGAACTGTAAATAAATAGGAAAATATACTATATTTGAAAATATAGAGACATAAAGACTTGAACGGATGAGTAGAAAAATAGGAGAAAAGAAGAACAAAAAATATATATTGGGAAAATGGTTTGCTTTGCTAGCGCAAAAACAGTTGCTTTTTTTTTTAATTTTCAAATCACCTTACCACCACAAAACGAACATTTACACTAGCGTCAGACTGCTTTCCATTAAACCGAACACATACATATAACATATATACCTGGCGAACTGGCTGGCAATTACTTAGCCACACCATATCCGTTTCCGCTTTTCCATAGAAAATGAAGATAATACAAAGTGAAATCAAAAGCAACCTCTCACTTATGGCAAACTTGTATTAATTTGCGCTTCCTTTGACTAATTAACAACTGGTATTGACTAATTAAATGGAGTTGACATTGACGTTAGTTATGCAGAAAATGGGTTGAAAGCTGAAGCGACTTTTAGATTCTCCTTTTTTGTTGTTGTTTGCAAGCTTAAATTATTAATTTGTACCCAGTGAATTTTCAGCAACAAGTGGTATAAAATTACTACAAACTTTTTTTGAATTAGAATTTTGCCTTAAATCTATGCGCTTGTTTTGTTGTCCTTTGAACTTTGCTAAGTTGTTTTTTCATATGCTCGATATTATTTTGTTACTTAATGTCCGCACCTTCAAACTTCGTTATTATTTTAAAATTGTGCTGATATTTTCAGGGTCGATTGCATTTTAGATAATTCTAACGCCTGAAGCATTACCATTTCATGCAAATAATTTTTGAATTTTAATGAAAGAAGAAGTAGGAAGATTTGTAAAATATCAGAGAATGTGTGAAAGGTTCAAAGCGTAAAAGGATTTTATACATTTGTTATAGCGAATGAAAACTGGAAATTGGTTTTGAATGTAAAAAAGAAACATAAAATGGAATGTTTAAATATATGCAAATTTGATTACAGAAATGCTTTCTATGGTGCCTGGATCCAAGGCAAATTCATAAAGGTAAACACAGAAGAACAAATACAACAATTAGCGTGGATTTGTTTTTACTTTTGACTAGCGATTGTTAAAATCACTGAAAATTCTTTGGCTTTTAAAATTGCACAAACTCTCTGTTCCATTAATTTCTCGCTCAAAAAATTATCACAAAAATACAATTCTCAACTTTTTCACAAACATAAAAACAAAGATTATATATATATATATATATATATATACAATTCAAAGTGACTTTTACTGAAAATAGTCTACTGTTGAAATACTATTTCAGATAGGGAAGATGATCCAAACGACCCTTAAAAGAAAATAAGAGTGAATAAAAAAGCGACGTAAGTAACATACACATGGCAGGAAAAGTTTACGTTCATTTAAGTATATTTTGTTTGCACTATGAAAAAACGAAAAGAGTAAATCAGTCATAAAATTTCTTTATACTGTTTTATTTAGTCCAATAAAAAGTAAATACTACACAAACTTTGATACCAATAATTAATATAAATTTAAAATGAGATCATATATAAACAAAAGTCTGCATTCACTTCCAGAATAATGAAACAAAAGGCTAAAATTTAAAAAAATATTCATATACATAAGTCTTTTAATGACTTCTAGAAGGCGATTTTTCATTGGCCCACCAAGTTTGATTATTACTTCTGAGCCTATAGCTTCCTATTCCTCTTCAAGCGCGCTCCTAAGAATTTCCTTGCTGGTTATATAAGTAGTACGCTTACTTACTTACTTTTTCTTTCTAGTACATCGCATAAGTGCTCAATAGCGTTAAGATCAGGCGATTGCGGGGGTGTACGTAGTTATTTAGGAATATTGTACAGCAAACAAAGCTTAACAATTTCTGCTGTGTGCTTCGGGTCGTTGTCCTGTTGGCAAATATACTGTTCACCGAGTCACAGCATTTCTGCACTGTGCTTTAAATTTGTTTATAAAGTATTAAGATAATCATGCTTGTTCATGATCGACTTAATAAGCTGAAATTTTCCTATACCCGAACTTGCTATGCACCCCCACATCATAGCATCTCCACCACCGTGATTTTCCAGCGCTGTTCCGCTTTTCCTCCAAAGAATCTTACGGCCTTTTATCCTAAAAATGTAAAACCTACTCTCATCTGAAAAAAATAACTTTATTTCAAAACTCTGGTGGCTTGTTTAAGTGCTCCTTCGCAAAGATCATCCACTTGAGACGATTTACTCTCGTTATGAAGAGCTTTCTTCGTTCCACTCTGCCATGAAATGCGGTTCTTTTCAGAATTTTCCATACCGTATCTCGACATAATTTCTTTTGGCAATTTACTTTAATATCGTTTGAAAGTTAGCTTGCCGTTAGACTTGGGTTAGACTTCACAAGTATGGTTAGGTTGCGCTTTTCTCTTTCCGTCAGTTTCCTTGGACGACCAGAAAGTGGCTTAGAATTTTGTTTGTTTGAAGTTGTTTATTACTCTCCGGATAGAGGAGTACTGCCTGCCAACGGTTTTTTGGATCTTCCGATAACTTTTACCATTCCACCACAAATCAACAATAATTTTCCTTTCTCCAATTTCAATTTCTTTTCGCATTTGGTCCATAATCAAAAAAATAATGAGTTCCACCCATATTTATATACGCCTTAGCTTCTTTTTAACCTGTCGTGTATCTTTTAAAATTAAATTCAACATAAATAATTTGTAATTACAATGCAACAAACCATCGCTTTTTAAAGTGAAATCACACGTTTTCTGCTCAACTTACTTATGTAGCGGTACTACAATGCCATTAACTCAGAACGATGCAGCTCAAATTGTACAAACTATTGCTCAAACATTTATCAAATAACTGTCTTCAGAAAAAGTGAAATCCAAATTGTATTGAGTGAGTGAACACAGACTTTTTCTGCCATGTGCACGTCGTTCGGAATGGTCAGCTGGGTTCTCTTGTTATGTGAGATGATCTTTATAAGTATGCGGGTGTATGTACAACTGTGAAATACGCCAAAATGTGCCTCAAGAAAGTACCAGCTCTTGAGAACGTCGAAAAAAGGCACATTCCGAACTTCGGCTACACTATCACTTACAGCAGCGATATTTGAGGTGGAATGGGCCAAACTATGATGTTCAGGCCCTAAAATATCTGTAGCCGATCCAGTTTCATCAAGTTTATATAAATTTCTACCAATCGCTTGAGTAGTTGGACGATTTTGTGCACCATAATCTCCAAGCTGTTGTTCGAAAAATAGTTTATTCCGCAAAATTTAAATTTAACTTTAACTTTCTCTAAATTTAGAAAATTCTGCTAGAGACAGCTACTTACTCATCCATCAATACCAATATAAAAATAAAATTTTAAATAAATCAACTTATATTACTATTAAATGAAAACAATAGAAAATAATTGAAATAAAGTTTCTCTTATTCAACTCAATTTCAAAACAAGAAAGTGGTGACTTTATACCTTTCATGGACATTTCAAATTCATTACTATGCATTTGAGGATCAAATACTAATTCTCATATTTGCAAAACCAGTTGAAGACGGCAATATAACACAGCATTCCGATATCGATTATTTTCATTACCAAGGTGTATGTATAGAATACCAAACTTCATGCTCGAGATACTTTTTTGATGAATTTGTGGCGAAAAAAGGAAAAATTTGAAAAGTTGGTCCGATCATGGTACATTGCATCTGCCTACCAAGTTTGTTTGAAATATCTGAAACACTGAGGGACTTGTTTGCGTTGAAAAATGCGGACGGGTGGATATGCCTAAATCAATGCAGTTCATCATTTTGATAAGATCGGTATAAATTTTGGTGTGTCTCTCTATCTGGTACTTACATACTTTGGATCACAGCTAATATACCATTTCATGTATATGAAAGGTATAATAAATATATTTTGTACTATGTCCATGTCTCCTCAATAAAACGAGGGTCATTCAAAATAAAAGAACAATTGTGTGACAGTTTATTCACGGCCTGAAATGTTTTAACTCAATTAATTTGTCGAAAGCTTTGACTAATTCTAAATATATATTTTGAAGTTGAGAAACTTTAGAAAATATATTCGTTTATTATGGTCCCATATAAACTGAATACCGACTTAGTTGTTAAGGCAAACCTGGTGCAGAATCTGAAACTTGCTTGGAGAATTTTCAAGTAGAGCTAAATGAGTAATATCACTTAAGATACATTACGTACTTTCTAAATATTTCGGGTAATAAAATAAAATTCGTTTAATTACTTTTTTTTACTATAAAGAACTTACCGCATTTTTCTTTTTCAGCAAATACTATGTATTTAGTTTTTCGCGCTCCTTTTAATAATTATATAACAGATAATTAAAAAGTCCCCGGCCTGACACACAGATGGCGATATTAGAATTAAATTCCTAACCTCCAAAAGACGCGTTTATTAATTTGACAGCTGTCGCATAATTAGTTCGTGAATTATGGCATTTTGAGTGGAGCAACTTTTGTTATTGTGAAAAAAAAATGGATAGAAAGGAATATTGCGTTTTGATAAAATATTGCTTTATGAAGAAAACAATACAGATGAAGTAAAAACTTGACTTGGTGCCGACTTTCCGGACATTGCCCTAGGAAAATCAACCATCAGGGATTCGTATGCTAAATTTAGACGTGATGAAATGAGCACCGAAGAAGGTGAACTCAGTGGACGCCCAAAAGAGTTTGCTAGCGACGAAAACATCAAAAAAAAAAAATACACAAGCTGATTTTGAATGACCATAAATGGAAATTGAATGAAATAACAGGCACTCTAAAGATATCATCTGAATGTATACATTATATCATTCACTAATATTTGGGCAGGAGAAACATCGGTGCAAAAAGCAATGACGAGTTGATTATTCGGAGCAGAGTTTGGAGAGCGTAATAAACCCGAGTTTTTGCGTCGATATGTGGCAATAGATGAAATGCATCTGACCCCCAGCGACTATTTGCTTTTTTCAGATCTCAAAAGAATGCTCGCTGGAAAGAAACTTTCGTCGAATGAAGAGGTGATCGCTCAAACTGATGCCTATTTGAAGCAAAGGATAAATCGTACTACAAAAATGGAATCGAAAAGTTTTAGGCTCGCTACAATCAGTGTATCAACCTTGAAGGGAACTATATTAAAGAAAAAAATGAAATGCAACTTTTCAATTGACCTGTTAATTATTCGTGTTATTCCATTCCATTAACAAGTATCAATCAAGTTTTTTTAGTTCGTTCTGAAAAAAAAAATATATGTGTGTAAATAAATTCTTGTTACTTTTACAATATTGGCCACGGCAATAGTCCACAGCCTCCTTCGTTGTGTTGAAGAAAAAAGAAAAAATAATACGAAATTCATAAAGCAATGCAAATTAGGTTGTTGAACGTCCAGCCATTAACTCAGCTTTCGGCAGCTTTGCAACGGATTTCCATATCGAATATTATTTACTGAAGTAACAAACTGTATGTATTCATTTAATGTACTCCATTTTTGCCTGCTACTGTTTATTATGTGAAATTCTCACATTCGCCTGCAGTCTTGTTCTCACTCACTTTTGTAGCTTCCCTTGTTCTGTTATTGTTAAAAATATTTTCCACTTTGATGCCGAAGCACTGTTTCATTTTGTATAAATATTTTTTGAAATATGTTTTTGCATCACATTTTTTTGGTTTCTTTTCACTTCATTGCAGCCGTAGAATTATCGTCTTTGTAGCGCCTTGCTTTTCTGTCTTCTACATAGCAAATTGTTTCCATTCCTAAAGGAATTATATAGATCTTATTATTATTAATTTTCGTTGAACTTGATAAATAATGAACGTGAAAAATTTGTAATTTTTTCTTATTCCACTTATTTTGTTGCTAGAATTTTTTTTTTTATAAATCTCTGTGAATATAGAGAGAATCAAATGGTGGCTGTTAATAGTAGATGAGAGCAGGTGAAAGAAGTTGGATAAACTTTCTAAAAAAAAAAAAAAGCTCACACTTTCTAAAAACTTTTTCTCGAGAATGCTTAAAGAGGGCAGTAATCGTTTAAATATTTATTTAGTTGGCTTAGACATCGCTTAGTGCTACCTTTTACCATAAATCTTCCGCAAAAAAATATTTTCGAAAACTTCTAATGTCGACTAATCAGATCAGATCCAACTTTGGTACGTTGTCTGTTTGTTTGATGACGGCTGACGAAGTCAATATCATCAGTATATGCCAGCAGTTGTATGCTTATATAGAAAGATAAAGATTCACAGTAACAGAGGCCAAGTGGCTTAGAGAGGTTCTCCTGATACAGGAGTTTGCTTAGCGTTAGTTTAAATTGGTAGAGTTACCGCATTCTGGCGCTTAAAGAAGGTTGCTTTTAAATCAATAGCAAAATGATCTTTATCGATTATTTTCTTACAGGTAATTTCCAAGACTGAATGGTGGACAAATGGTTAAAGACGGATTTACTAGCTCAAAAGTCACGCTGATAAGATCCGATCAGCCCGTCTAGCTGGGACCGTATATGCTATATGGAGGAGGCTTATCACATGGTAACTGGCGTGAAATATGGTAGACACCCCTTTTTATGGAATGAGCAGATCACATTTCGGCCCGTTTTTCTGCAATTTTTTTTTAACTGTAAATCACTAATTACTTACGATTCATATAACATATATACGAGGGTGGTCGATAAGTCAGTGACTTTTTGAATATGATATAAATTTTTTGGAAAGGAATCGTTTTATTTCTCAATATTGTCTGCTCATTTGAGATGCCTACAGCCTCAGACACTGGCTTGACGACCTTTTTTGGCGATCCCAACGTTCGAGGTCAGTTGTACTGGTAGTAGTAAATCACTTCGCAACCATTCGAATCGATGGCGTAGAGTTCCCATAGTACATATCAAGTCTTTCCCTAGTTTCGGTGATATTTTATGCAAAAAATAATGCTTAATCACCACACGAAATTCACCTTTTTCCCTTTTCATTAAAATTGCCGAGGTCGTCTGCTTTCAATGGCTTTCAAAAACAAACTAAATGGCGCAGTTGGCTCAAAAATTTACAGCAGGTTACTAATAAATAAAAGTTGACGAGAGCAGTGTGGTATTGCTAGTAGTAGCTGTGTGGCAAAAAAATATACAATAACCCGAAACTGTGTACATTTTCTAAAGTTACTCGATTACAGAGATGTTCTTCATTATGCAATCCTTCCGCCTAGTCGTACTGGCAAAAACGAATATAATTTGATAACTATACTTCTTTTGCGTAAAGCTTTCCGGATTTTTGGAAAGACAATTCATAGCTTTTATACTGCAATATTGCAACGTCTCATACGGCTCCACAAGAGTTTTTTGATAAAAACTCAATTCGAATTTTTCCATAATATCCATATAATCGAAATTTTCTCCGCTCGGCGAATTTAATGTTCTCAGTTACGTTACGTTTCGATCAAACTTCGAAACTTTCGATTCTATCCAATTCTATGTATTCTACATTTCGATCGTAGTTACGTTTTTTGTACGATGTAATTTAGTTGGCGTTAACCATAAAGTTATCTTTTTTTTAGTTTTACGAGCTTAATGACGCTTTTTGATACAACACCAAAGCAACATGAAAAATTTAAGAGTTTTGGAAAAAACGTTGCCGAAATACAGTTGATCCACCAGTAAAAAACTCCATGATTTCGAGAAAATTGTGCTGTGACACTGTTAAGTGACGCATTACTATGTTAAAATCTGCACCAATTCTATGTTGGTAACTGCCATCCGTAAGAAATCGCAAGTCAGTAACTACTCGATTAGATGGACATAGCCATGTCAAAGCACTTCATTTAGTTTCTTCTAAAAAAATATGCAGGACACACTTGACACCATCTTTATTAAGTTTGAAGTTTTTTTTGCATCTAAATAACTAAATTTATTATATAAAAGATTGCCAATTACAAGCTCAATTTCTTAAAATTCATCACTCATCTGAACTGGATGACACTTGTCTCTCAATCCTCATGAAATGTCGCTGTGGCTCTTGATTCCATTTAACGTTAAAAACAAAATTTTTTATATTTATTGGAATTATACAAAAATTTCTTGCAATTGCTTGCTGCGTTTTGTTTCAGTTTCACATATTAATATGCAACCAGCTAATTTCGACTTCTGGTTGTTCAACAATATCAAAAAACCACTTCGGATAAACCGTCTGATTCGATTGATGGAGTTCAATAAGAATAGCTTAAGGGATTGAACGCTTTTCTGGCCGATGAATACAAAAAAACTTTCCAAAAAAAATTTAATGTATTTATGTTCTTATGTATATAATCCTTTTTTAATTGAAATAAATATGGCGAAATAATTCCATTGCTTTAAATAGTCAATAGAGACTTTCCCCTAGTTTCGATTCGATGAAACTTTACTCTTAAGCTATTTTAGCTAACCTCGCAATTTATTTATCTGTTATAATTAGGAAAATTACGCTAATTACGTAATTTTATATGTATAAATGGTAATTACTACGTAAATTCACAGCCACAAGGTATTATCGAAAAATTTGGGAGAGGAAGACGATTTTCTAGTTAGAAGTATATGGATTGTAAAAGCATAATTTAATTACAACCACAGTAAGCACTAAAAATTTGTTAAATTTATATCTTAACATAGTTAAAAACTAGTTTATTAAAATTTGTTACGAATATCCTCCAGATAGAGTGAAAATGTCAGAGTAAGCCCTGTGAATATTAATTTGGATTTGAAAATCCTTTTTTTTTTTGTTAAAAATCTACGTGCTTTACTCCTATATGTTAGTTCTCCTTTTTTCATAACAAATATCGAAAAATTGAATCCGTTGATAGAGTTCAATATTTCATAACGGTATTTAAATGTAAAAAATGCAAATACGTATATTGTACAATTCACACGCCAAGCTGCTCTCGGTAGGTTAAAATAAAAGTTTAACTGAAGGTATTTTTCAGTATTTTTCGTGTAAAGTAAAAAAAAAAGTATTTGCGAATATTTTGTCGGAATTTTGGAATTTTGTTGAATTTTTGTCAAAAACTGTTTGCATATCCTGAATAGAATTTAACCCCCCTTCCACGTTCTCTGCACTTCAAAACCTTAACATGAATTTATTGAATTTCCAACTAATCGCTTGTGGCTAAACTTCTCTCTCCCGCCAATAGTTGAGCTTGCATGAAAGCAATGTCAGCAGTGGCCTAGCTGCCAGGTAGCAGGGGTGTGTAATAGGGCTTTTGGGGGTGTTTAATGTGTATAAATGGCTGTATATATATACAAATTTGCTTGCATGTATGTATGTATTGTATGTAGAAATATATTTCAATCAAGCACGTAGTTCGAAGCATTTATGGTACTGCAGTTAACCTCACTGAAATGGTTTTACCTTGTGTAGTTCAAATACACGTAATAGTTACACATACAAGTACATATGCACATACTCGTTATACAACTCGTGTTCTTTTATTACATTATTGGAGTTGTTATAATTTGCGAACGCTGTATTGTTAGTGCTATTAAAACAACAACCAATATGCTTTAAAGAATGTTCATGAATTTAAGTAGTAGAAATTTTTTTTTTAAAGAAATGAATCTAAATTGTTATAAACTTATAGAAATAGAAAAGCTGAAGGATAAGAGGTTTCAAGACTGAAGAAAGCTCATGTGGGACTAAGGAGTTAATCTGGTGACAGATGTTCAGAGCATACTTAGTTTATAGAGGGAACACTTCTCCAATTGGCTCAATGGAAAGGAAAGTGAAAACCCCGGAAACCCCGAAACCCCAATCGATGACGATGGTATAGACGTTGCATCAGACGACTTTGAAGAAGTTTGAATAAACTGCTTAAAAAAAACAAAGCGACGGGAGCCGATGGCTTACCGGCAGAAACTGAAAAGATGCATGCATCAGCTTCTTTTCAGAATATGTCCGGACGAAAGCATGCCCGACGAATAGAACCTAAGTATGTTCTGCCAAATAAAAAAGTAGAATCCTTGACTGCGCCAATTCTCGTGAGATTAGCCTTATTGTTGTTGTAGCTGCAAAAATATTCCCCAATTTGGGTTTCGGGGAATATTGCAGGAGCTACAGTCCTTGGCCGGATAAAAATCCGGGTTGTTCCGGTATAAAGATCCGACTGTCGCTGGAATTATTGGATTTTAGTCGCCTCTTACGATAGGCAGGCCCTACCTTGGGTAAATTCTTGAACCAATAAACCGCAGGGCGAGTGGGAAAATCATATAAGGTCCTATCCAGTGAATTGTGTGAAAGATTGAAGCTCACCGTCAACAAACTGATCGGCCCTTAACAGTGTGGCTTTAGACCTGGAAAATCCACCATTGACCAGATATTCACCATGCGCCAAATATTGAAGAATACCCTAGAGAAGAGAATCGATACACAACATCTTTTCATCGATTTTAAAGCTGTCTTCTACAGTACGATAAAGAGCTGCCTCTATGCCGTTATGTCTGAATTTGATATCCCCACAAAATTCATACGGCTATGTAAACCTACCCTGGATAGTACCAGAAGCGCAATTAGAATCGGGAGGGACTTCTCGAAGTCGTTCGATACCAAGCCAGGTTTCAGACAGGTTTATCATGTGATTTCTTTAATTTGATGCTGGAAAAAATAATACGAGCTGCAGAGCTAAATAGGTGCAATATAGATAATAAGTTTGAAAATTTTCTTCAAATCCACTTACATTACACCACTTAACTACAACTTAGATCGAAAAAAGTAAGTTCCAAAGAAATAGATCTACATTACATACATGGTGTAAAATATATTTTAATAAAATTTCATTCATAAATGTGAAGGATGGTATTTGCTACAGAATATGTCATTCTCAAAAATTCTAACGCCATATTTAGGCATATTTTCTTCAAATATTCTAATAGAAGTTACGTGATCCTTCGGCGTCTTTGTATTTGAAATATCTTGCAAATCAAAATGCGCTTTACTTGGTTGAATGAAAAGATGGTATTTGGTTGAATAGTACGAAAAGTTATTGTTCTTATCCATATTATGTTCAATGTTAGTCAAAAATATTGCTTTCGTGCATGCAGTTTCTCGCATGGCACCAATTTTCACACAAATACCTATTTTAAGGTCACTTTTTTTTACTTTTGTATGAGTCAAGCTTATAAATCTTTACAACACTCAAAAATCCTATCTAGTATGCAAGAGTCTATACCCAGCCAAGACGAAGAGTAGTATGCAAAAATTCTAGTTGAATACTAGTATGAAATAGGTTGAAATCATACAGGTTCATTATTCGTATAACAGTTCACCAGTAACGGGATTAATAATAATTTTCATCACCACGACATTCGTATGTTGTTGTTATTTTTGGTACGCTACGGCTGAGTTTCATTACCTAATAAGCTCTGCGGAAGTGCGCAGTTATGCGTTGCTCTTTACGTCGTTACGATAGCCGAGTGGTTAGAAATTATGACTGTAACGCGTGAGCATCTCGGCTTGATTCTCGCTGCTGGCTAGTTCATTTTTATAATTATTTTCATTTTATTTTTGGTGTATAAGAAATTGAACACATACTTTTATATGACAGTTCGGGGGGCATCATCGTGTTAAAAAACCAGTTGCTTACATGGGAGTTATATGGAAGATGAACTAGGTAGTACAAAAATGCAAACCAGTAGGAATCTAGTTAACAACTGGTATTTTTACTTACGGATTATGCAAACATATTGAAAGTTTTTTTTGTTAGTAATTTGCGAAAATTAAAATTTACCGCACATGACTGCATCGTAAAGAAAATGCAATTTTAACTTTTAATACAGGGTACGCTTTATGTTTGGGGCAAACTTTTAATTGCTGCCAAAGAAACTGTAATATCTTGATTTTGCAACAAAAATGCACATGCATTCATACACATATTCGCTTAACTAAATCCATTCACTCCACAAAGCGAAGTAACAATATTTAACACATTTACTGCTAAACTGCTGGAGATAAAATTCTGAGAATTTATTTATTTGTTATTACTACAATTTATTCGAAAACTTTGGCAGAAAGTATGTTTTTCTTTGGTGTTGTAAACAGTTTGTAATTTTTTTGGACTGAAAATTTATGTTTGTGAAAATATATTCGCATTGAAAGGAACATTAATTGTTTACCTTTATGAAATGTAGTTTAATAAAGATTAGATGCGTGTAAAAAGTTGAGAAAAATTTTTGAAATGCTGAAAGAATTTTCAGTTTTCAATATAAAATAATAGTGCATTAGAGTATTATAGTAATATAACTACCAGCAGTTATGTGGTCCAATTCAGTAAGGAAACCATGATTTTGGTGGAGAAAAGGTTTTTTCATATTGAGCAACTTTTTTGAGTATACTCAAAGAAACCAACTGGTAGAATCTATCTTTAAATTGCATCACTGAATTTGGTATTCATACACAACAAGTACAAAAATTATCTCAATTAGCTAATTGTGTGGTGGTGTGAACAGCATCTTTTAATATATTTTTCATCGCTAGCAGAGCCAATTTCTCAAAATTAAGTTAAGGGATGTAGGGAATTTTCCACCGATAGTCTAATGATTGCCTTCCTGTGTGTTCTCACATTCCATTTGATTTAAAAAGTGATCCAATTAGAGGTACTCTTTTCAATAGACTTTTTTCGACAGATCACACTCGAGTCGTGTCAAGCTGTCATATTATTTTTGTTCAGTGTTGTTTGACACTTCATCATGAAAAGACTTATGCCTGAACAACGTTTACAAATCATTAAACTTTATTACGAAAATTCACGTTCTGTAAAGAATGTGTTTCGCGCGCCTCGCTCAACTTATGGTCAATATAATCGGCCTACTGAGCGTACTATTCGTAAAACCATCACCCATCTGGAGATCCAGCATTCATTATGGAATAATATTCGACCGAATAGACCACGTCCAGCACGCAGTGAAGAAAATATAGCGGCCGTAGCAGAGAGTGTAAGCGAAGAACGTGGAGAGTCGATTCGGTGCCGTACGCATCAACTCGGACTGACGTATGGCACGACTTGTCGCATTTTACGTCGAGATCTTAAATCGATAGCAGAATAATGCAGCTTGTGCAAGAACTGAAGCCGCTGGACCTTTCCAAGCGACATCGCTTTTGGCTCTGGAAAAGTTCCAAGGAGATACGACTTTCTCGAGCCAATAGGTATGTTAACAAGCAAAATTGCCGCATTTAGGACGAATAACAACCTGGAGAGATTCATGAGCCGCCATTTTATCCGAAAAAAACAATGGTTTGATCAATGGTGACCGTTATCGCGCCATAATAACCGACTATTTGATGCCTGAAATTGAAGCCCAGGATCTCGGTGACATTCGGTTTCAACCAGACGGCGCCACTTCCCACACAACGCATCAATCAATGGATTTATTGACAGAATACTTCGGTGAGCAGATAATTTCACATTTTGCGCCAGTCGATTGCCCTCCAAGATCGTATGATATCACTCCGTTAGACTTTTTCCTGTCGTCTCGATTCAGGCCTTGGAGCAAAATATCACGTGTGTCATTCACCAGTTACCGGTCGAAATACTTCAACGAGTAATAGAAAATTGGACTGAATGGATGGACCATCTGAGATAGAGATAATCTTCAAAAAATAAATGCCAAAGAATGTTCTTTCGAATGATAATAAATATTCCCCATTAAATTTTCTTTGTATATCAGTATAGATGTGGATATCTCCCCACGGCCTTAACCACTATTAATTCTTCCTTGTTAGCGAAGGCTTACATAAATTCAACCGGACGGGATTATTTAGCTTGAACCTGAAATTTGGCGATTGGCTATTAGCGCTGCTTTTTAAATCTCTTAAATTGAATAGACCTAAGTCGAGAATGACTTTTAGGGCTTTTGTTGAAAGTCTTGTTGAGGTAGTACTTATAGCGCTTGCTGTACTCAGTTGACAAGTGCATTACACTCCTTAGTAGAGCACAGCTTTCGATAAGTAACCTCCAGCTAAGTTTTTTAACATGAACTACTTGGTGTTATTTCAGAGAGGGTACTATGAAATTTTTCCTTAAGATTGCGGGTTAAATTATTGCATATGTTTCTTTTCCGTAAAGAGGTAGACTGAAATTTTCCTGTGAAAAGCCATAAGTGATAGTGTGCACTATTTTAAGACACATTCACATATGGTTCCTTCTATTGCATTAAATATGACGCAAGGATGTACTCTCCTTGTTTTATTCAACTTTACTTTATCTTATTATCGCTAATTCCTCAAGAAGCAAGGTATCACATTCTTCAAGGTAAGTATAAAAACCAATTTTTTTTTTTAAATAACAAAAGGAAAAAAAAATAACTCGATAGTTGCTGTCATCAGCTCTTGTTTAATGTAAATATTCTGCAAAAGGTAATCCAGTGAGCATTTGGTGAGAAAATGCTTAACTGTGACGCACACTCTTAAATGTGACATTCAATACAGATTAACCAAGCCCCTCCTTCTAGGGATTTAATATGTGCCTTCCACACTCTCAATGGTTGCTAGAAAATACAAAATATTTTTACTTTTTCCATCTTTCCATCTAAATCAAGCAAATAATGTCTACGAAAATCAAAGTTATGAGTGAAAAAGTAAATTTTCATTATTATTTTTATCTTTCCCTTTCTTCAAATATTCCAAAATATTCCACTTCCGCCATCAGTGCTTACTTTGCGCAACTGAACAAACAAACAAACAAATCCTTGTGCATAAGCAGTGTAGCATTACCTGCAGCAGAACATCCTTGGCAATGCCGTCATGTGACAAGTCTCTTGTCACTCGACTTGTTAGCGCACTCAAGCTTATAAACTTTCACGTTTTTGTTATTTCGCTCCGTTGACAGACAACAGGTGCGTGTACATGCGTTAAATGTCTTGAAACACTTCACTTACACTGGCTTCGTAGATGTTGCTCATGTAAAGCCTTTGTTGCTTCGCATACTGCGCGTGATATGATGTGAGGAGGAAGAAGAAACTTTTTCTTTAGATACTATGTCAAGTATAAATTTTGGGTTGTAATTGCCTTTTTGCAATTTTTTGCTAATGTTTGTTCACTCTTATTTTTATCTACAATTTCGTTACTTTAGGTAAAATATTATTTTTTATACAAAACAAAAGCTTAGCAGCATAATTACGTCAAAATAAATAACGGGTGATCCATTTCGAGGTTCTCTACTTTTTTAAAGAAAAAACACAGAAAATTTTAATTTAATGAGGAATGTTTATTATCATTCGAAAGAATATTCTTTGGCATTTATTTTTTTGAAGATTATCTCTTTAAAGTGTTGGCCGTTGAGTCTAAATTTCGATGATTCGTTCGAACATTTGGACTGGTAACTGGCGAATGACGCACGTGCTATTTGCATACAAGGCCGGAATCGAGCGAGATTGTCCGCATAGCCTTAAGACTTTACATATCTCCACACGAAATCGACCGGCCCAAAACGTTAAATTATCTGCTCACCGAAGTGTTCTCGCAATAAATCTATTAATTGATGCGATGTGTGAGAAGTGGCACCATCTTGTTGAAACCAAATGTCGCGGAGGTCACGAGATTCAATTTCAGGCATCAAATAGTCAGTTATCATGGCGCGATAATGGTCGGTTACGTTCTCACCGGCATCATATTTGAAGAAATATGGACCGATTATTCCAACGGCCCACAAACCATACTAAATTGTTATTTTTTCTGGATGAAATTGCAGCTCTTGAATCTCTTCAGGGTGCTTTTGATCCCAAATGCGGCAATTTTGTTTGTACCCATACATACCCATTGAGCCAGAAATAGGCCTCATCGCTGAATAAAATTTGGCTTGAAAAAGTCGGATCTTCTTGGAACTTTTCAAGAGCTCATAGAGCGAAGCGATGGGGCTTGGGAGGGTCGAGCGGCTTTAGTTCTTGCACAAGCTGTATTTTGCATGCTTTCAATTTAAGATCTTGACCTAAAATGCGCCACGTCGTTCCATACGTCAGTCCGAGTTGCAGCGAACGGTGCCGAATTGACATACTTTTTACTTTTTTAAACTCTAAGCACCGTACATTTCATTCTATTTGAAACCACTGTGTACCAACAGAATTCTGGAAATTTCATTGCGTTAATGTCACATTTGCTTTGCTTGCAGTCATTTTCTGCAACATTCTATTTAAATAACTCACTGACGCGTTATTTTCCTGTTGCATAGCTGCAGCCTTCATCGTAAGCAACTACTTGTAGTATGCGTTTATACACGACTCAAGTCAATTAGGTGTCGCATCACTGGTTCTCTCAGTACTTTTTTCAAACAACAACAACAACAGCAAACATGTTTATGAATATCATTATTTAATGTGAAATTGAAACGAAAGAATTTCAGTGTTTACGGGGATAAAGTAAAGTGGTGGAGATGAAGATGAAGAAAAGATGGTGAATGAATGATTTTGTAGTGCAAAAGAAATGAATTTCTTTCCTGTCGATTTGTATTATAGCGTAAAAATGAATTATGACAATTTTATATTCAATGTTATCACTCATTTGTATTTCTAAGAAATTACTAGTGGGAGCAGCTGCAGTCTTTGTCAATACACAATAAATGCAATCAACATTGAGTGAAGAGTATGAAATCGAGAATAGTTATAAAACTGTTTTTGGATTTTGCAATAAATTACAATTTCTGACTTAATAAATAATCACAAATTTTATTATTTAATAATTTTTATTCCTAATTTTCGCAGAATTTTATTTTTTATTGCTTATTGTATGTAAAATATGAGGTATTTCAAAATACTTCTATTAAAATTTGGCGATTGTGTGTGTCATTTTAAAGAGTGATCTAAGTAGAGGTACTTTTTTCAATAGCCTTTTTTTACAGATCACGCGTAAGTCATGTCAAGCTGCCATGTTATTTTTGTTCAGAGTTGTTTAGCACTTCATCATGAAAAGACTTATACCTGAACAACGTTTACAAATCATTCAACTTTATTACGAAAATTCACGTTCTGTAAAGAATGTGTTTCGCGCGCTTCGCTCAACTTATGGTTAACATAATCAACCTATTGAGCATACTATTCGCAACACCATCACCCATCTTGCGATCCAGCTTTCATTATTGGGTAATCTTCGACCGAATAACCACGTCCAGCACGCAGTGAAGAATATATAACGGCCGTAGCTGAGAGTGTACACGAAGAACGTGGAGAGTCGATTCGGTGCAGTTCGCAGCAATTCGGACTGACGTATGGAACGACTTTGCGCATTATACGTCGAGATACGTCGCTTCGCTCCATGGGCTGTTGAAAAGTTCCAAAAAGTGCACCGATGAGGCTGGCTCAATGGGTATGTAACAAGCAAAATTGCCGCATTTGGTACGAAGAGCAACCTCAAGAGATTCAAGAGCTGTGAGAAGGTAACTGTCAATGGCGACCGTTATCGCGCCATGATAACCAACTATTTGATGCCTGAAATTGAAACTCGTGATCTCCGAGACATTTGGTTTCAACAAGACGGTGCCACTTCCCACACATCGTATCGATTAGTGGATTGATTGAGAGAGCACTTCGGTGAGCAGATAATTTCACGTTTTGGGCCGGTCGATTGGCCACAAAGATCGTGTGATATCACACCGTTAGACTTTTTCCTGTGGGGATATGTAAAGTCTAAAGTCTATGCGGACAATCCCGCTTCGATTCAGGCCTTGTCATTCGCCAGATACCAATCGAAATGCCCGAACGAGTCTTCGAAAATTGGATTCAACGGATGGATCATCTGAGACGTAGCCGCGGCCAACATTTGAAAGTGATAAATGCCAAAGAATGTTCTCTCGAATGATAATAAACATTCCCCATTAAATTAGAATTTTCTGTGTTTTTTCTTTAAAGAAGTAGGGAACCTCGAAGTGGATCACCCTTTAGATACTGGTCAGTAATTAGTGAGTATTGGATGCCAACTATTTAGTTTTCCATAATTTATCCATTTGACGTTTAGTATATCTAGCCATTTTTAATTTGGGTACCTTATTAGTACTTATATAATACCAGTTTATTGCAATAAGTGGAAATATTACTTCACAGAAGATTTAGATTCAAGTCTCATTTCTAATCTGTTATCTATCGGCTATAATCAATGTAATTAAATTATAATAAATTACGATTAAACTAATTTCGTTTAAATCCTTTTCAAATATATCTATGATATATTTTACATGTAATCGGTATATTTCTAAATTCATATTTACATTTTCGAATTACACATATGTATGTATTCTGTTGTAATTATAGTATTTTACTGGGCAAAAAAAATAATCTTCTATTTTTTAAGGATATCGAAACTATTGTTTGCAAATAAGTAAAAATTGAAAACAATGCAATTTTTGCTATTAAAGATTTCAAACTAAATGTACTCGTATATTAATCTCATTTATATAAGTTTGCAAAAATTTACATGATAACAAATATGATTTGTTTGGCTGATTTTTGCTATCGACAAATCAGATAATTCCCCAAAATTCATATAAATTCATTGCGCCAATTAATCATTTAATATTGTGTGGAATACAAAGTATATATATATACCCTTTAGGGAAAAATACTGGTTGTCATTTAGAATCCTATCTACATCTTCCATATTTCTGTAAGCAACTGGTATTTTTAACACGGCGATGTTCTCCGATCTGTCATATATTAGCCTGTTCACTTCAACAGTGCTCATTAGGAAATGAAACTGAGTCGTGGCGCTCTAGAAAGAACAACAACATACGAATGCCACAATGGTGAAAACTATTATTATTCCAGTTACTGATGAACTGCTATACAAATAAGGAACTGGTATGATTTCAACCTATTTAATACTAGTATTCAACTAGAATTTTTGCATATTAGTATACGTTTTCACTGCAGGCTGGGTACTTACGGAAATTTTGTGGTGGGTGGTGTAAATGGTGGTGAAAATTTATACATGAAATATATTTGATTGCTGATGAAATCTAGTTTTCCACCAAATATCCAAAGAATTATGCATATTTATTATTAATTATAATACACTTTTGCAAGTATATTTAGATTTTGGCGAACACGTTGCATTGAATGAGAATTTGTATGCACACGCTGATAAAAATCAAATACAATATTAATTTTTGCTCGCTTATTAACCACAAAAAAAATTTTCATTTAAATTTATATTCATGTATATTCGTTACGAGTTGTTTTCGTAATTAAAATAAAATTGAGTACAAATCAAATATAAATATTTAGTAGTGAAATAATACGGTTACCGAATCATTGAAATGGTTTTTCACAACAATAATCAGTAAGGAATTTAAGGCTGTAGGATAAGCTTAGTGAATCGTATATAGAAGGATAAAGGACCCCTCATTTTTCCATGAAAGTGATACCAAAAAAAAAAAACTAAAGAAAAACCTTCATTTACGAGGGTTACATTATTTATTATTGTTCGCGTAAATCCACGATTCATTCACCTGTGACGATGTTATAGACGTGTTTCGAAGCACCGCTATCGTATTTTTTATAATTTCTCTTGACGAACCAAAACGAATCTTTTTTTTTTAGCGGTTGACAAATTGTATGAAATCCAAATTGACTATTTTTTTTACATTGAAATGTTCATGTTACATTGAATGTATGCTGATCCCACTAATGCCTATAGTTGAGTCAATCGGACGATAGGTCATATGACGATTTTGCAATATCAGCTTAAGCACAGCATCAAGAGTTTCCGGAACAACAACTGTTTTTGGACGATCTTCACGAAATTCGTCTTGGAATTCTCAATTGAATTCGCCATACCATCGATAAAAACTGGTCCTTGACGGAGCTTTATCGCACAAATATAGAATTATATTCATTGATGAACTACTAACTAACTAGGTTAAAACGATGATGCGGCTAATGATTTTGGGCAGTGGTTAATTTGGCAGATAACAGCTAGCAAAGGTGTACAGTTTTGATATTTTCTATTATTATTTTCTATTTATTTTATTAGTTTGATTACTGGTGCAGTGACAATTTGAGATTCAAACTTTTTGCACATACAGCCCTGTAACCTTCATAATACGATGCTGTGAAATTTTTAGAAAGCTGCTCCATTTAGGTGGTGTTTGACAGTCATTGAAAGCAGCCATCTTCGTGGATTTTACCGAAAATGCAAAAAAGGCAATTTCGTGTTTTATTTAGCATTATTTCTTGCATAAAAAAAACAATCACCGAAACGAAAGAAAGACCTGGTTAAACCTGTAGGCACTGCATCATCAATTGATTGAGAAATGATTTATTGAGTACCCTTGTTGTCATACTAGTACAAGCGACGCCGAACGTTGAAGTCAGAAATCGTCGATAATATCCATGAAATAATAATGAACGATCGGAAAATAAAAGTGCGTAAAGTGGCTAAGGCTGAAGGCATCTCAGCTAAGCTGGTACATCACATTTTCCATAAATATTTGGGCGCGGCATGATTGCTCCCAACACAGCCACACATTAGCACAACCACTTCAAATGATTGTTTCGCGGTGTTTAAGGGCAATACGTTTCGTTATTTCTACAGGTGCATGTTAACCAAAGAAGACCAGGTTGGATCTGTTGGACAACAAGGTAATGACCACGGTTTTTTGGAATGTACGAGGTATCATTCATATCTAATACCTCGAAGAGGGTAAAATCATTTCCGGTGAATATTATTTAGAGCTTTTGTACAGATTTGATAATGCAAAGATGCATAAGTGATCATGAAAAAATTGAATAAATTGGGTTACTACTATCCTATCCTATATACTATTCTCTGGGCGGCAAGAGATACGAGTCGATTGAAGAAGTCATCACAGAAAAAACGTTTATTTTGAGGGCCTTGAAAAAACTACAATTTAGAAGGAAAACAAAACTTTTAATAATGACGAGCTTAAATATATAGAGCAAAAAGAAGACTATGTTGAAGACTGTCTCAATATTTAAGGAATGTTAGAACTTTTTTTATTCGAACTTTTTTTATTGAACGACAAAGTATGTATATTAATTCGAAAAATACAAATAATAAAAAAAGAGGGCGGGGCGGGGACACGCGCTACTTTTTCAAAAAAGCATTATGAAGGTATGTGTGTTCGGAGGAAAAAACCCCTACCGAAAAATATAGAATATATAGTGAGTTATTAACTTTTCTGGCCGCAAAAACTGTCCCTTGGACCCTAGTGTGACGATAGCTGCCATCGCTGTTTTTATACCTGATGGTAACGCAAATATTAGGGAGGATGATTATCTGTCTCTCTCTTTCATCTGTCATTCGTATTTGGCATATTCATCATAATGTCATATTTCGTAATGGCGGCCGCAATACCCCTGCGGTAGGCAGCGCGTACGGCCATTCGGAAGGCTGGAGTTCGAGTTCAACCAACACCAAAAATTGTGGAAAATTTTAAATAAAAAATTATGCTTCCCCTTATAATTGCGGTCACACCTTGGCAGAGAATGCCAAGCCCACCGAGTGCATTTCTGACATGAAATACAATGTTCTCATAAAACTCCATCGCCCGTTAAGTGGCGGCTTGGTATTTACTATTTTTGTTAGAAAAACTACAAGATGCGTGCCACAAATTGGAGTAGGAGCTCAACTCGCTCCTCGAAAATGCCTTCAGCGGTTATAAATCGCCAATTTTACAATACATAAAAATAATTCTTATGAATGCATTATTCTCAGAATATCCTGGCTTTTGAAATTACCTTTTCTCTTGTCTTTTACTGAAGCTTCTGACCTTTTGATGGCATGGAGAGTGTATGACCATATTACAGTTGTACATACGATTATAAGAATTATTGTGAATTATATGCAACGCCATGACAGTTATGCCATAAAATCATAATGTGACAGCTGTCATTTGCGTATTTACTACATTAATAAAAGTTAATGCAATAAATGTATTTGTATATGTATATTCTTGGTATATTCTTGGTAAAGAAATAAATGTGAATGCATAATGTTCAGTTGTTGAATATGGATTATGGTGAAGTGCGATTATCAGCACAATAAGTGGGTTGCATAAGTATGCAAAACTGCATTATATGGCATATATGTATATTCATTTATTTATATAGTAAATAAAATTCATAAAATTAATCCAAACAATAATTTAAATATGCATTTATATTCAGGCATCAGTTGAAGCCACCTGAGAGTTTAATTAAAGCACATACATATACATATATGGGTATATAATTAGCTATGCTTAAAGTTGAATATAATATCTTCGCTAGAACTTCATATTTTTTGCTTGCTAAGCATATTTATTTGTTTCTATATTTTCAAACTAATTTATTTTATTAATAATTCAGAAGTCTTGAACAAGGTATTCATTCTTATTTGAGTTTAATATAGCAAATTAAGTGCGGATTTGGATACAGCTTTTCATGCTGTATATAAAATTAGATTAATTCCGTATTAAATTATTTTTAAAATTATATTCTGTGCTTTTAAATATTTGAAAATAGGCGGGACTTAACATAAATATTCAATGAGATAATCGTTATATACAGTATATTAAAATTTAAAATTTTTACGATACCTGAACTATTAGAACAACCTTCTAAATTACAAAATTTTTTGTCCCTATAAATTGTAAATTTTCAAGATGAACTGTTTTATTTTCATAGGAAGTGTTTTGGCTAAATTCAATTTTTTTTTCCTTTAAGCGGTATATATGTTTTCTCATCATGTCATAAGAGAATTCAGTCAAAGAACGCACCCGCAAGTGTTTTTTTTTTTTTTAGTGTAATGGCATCTCTTAAAATATTTGCGCTCGGAGTACCAATCGCGACTATTTTGCTTATTTACGTATTCACTGAGGGAAAAATGTGCCTCGACGCTGAAGAAAGTTTTGTTGGAAAAATTACTGTTCACTGCTTGCTGTTCAAGCACTTAATCGACGTTACTACGACATTGCGAATGGTTAGCTGGCTTCAGTTTTTATATTAGCTCGACTATATATTGATGTAGTTGTAAGTCCAAGTGCAAAATACTCCACAGTGTATGGTATAAGAGTCTCTTGAGAACGTCGAGAAATAAACATATTCGGGTCTTCGGCTACACTTTCACTTACAGCAGCGAAATTTGAGATGGAACGAGTGAAGTGACGATGCACAGGCTTCGTAATATATATTTGTAACCAATCCAGTCTCTTCAAATTTCTTTAAAATTTTACCAATTGCTTGAGTAGCTGGACGATACTGAGCACAATAACCTCCTCTTAAAGTTTGAAACGCGTCCAAGTTGGAATCACCATTCTTACTAAGCGATCCATTTTCATAAATGTCTGAATTCGAACTAAAACAAAACATGTTTGGGTTGACAGTAGAGTTTGACAAATGTCAAAATACAGCTATTTACTTTCAAAACTACTAAAAGGATACCATTTATATGGAACAAAAGTAAAATACAAAAGCATCTTTTTTTTGAGCTTTATGCTTAAAAATTATTTTAGCGTATGATACTTCTCTTTGCAGAAGTTTTTTAGATCCCATTTATATACGTTTTTACTTTTTTGTTTTTGCAAAGTCAGCGCGTAAATTTTATGTAAACGGATTTGCCTTCTGAAATTCTCGAACACATATGAAAGTAATCTGCTTTGACCTATATGTGTGAGGTGCTTTTGTATTAGTATGTACGTAGGTATGAGGTGTTTGGGTATAAGTCACTAAGGTATCTTCTTTCATATAAAATAAAATGTCGTGATTTTTTATTTTTTATATAAACTTACAAAAGGGAAGATAATAGAAAAAAATGTAAAATTATTTGTTTGTATATTGTGCTGAACTCCTTTATATACTTATACATACATGTGTGTATATATTTTATTAAATTTCGGTGAGCAAACTACTTTTTTGCATATTTGTGTGCACCTAAAAACTGTGACATACCTCATAAAATTCACAAATTCGATATTGTAACTTGTAATAGGATAACCAGCCAAGGTCCTTTCAAAAATATTTTATTAATTTCTTTTATATAACTACCCAGAATAAAATAAATAAGTTTGCCCTCTGTATTAAGACTTTAAAATTTAATCAATCTACGTAGAAAAAAGGTGAGGTTAGTTATTGCGCTTATAGCCAAAAAGCGGGACTTCGATTATTCGTACCAATTCGGATTAGTTTCCGGCCAAATAAGAGGAATACGAAAGAGACATCCGGAAAGTGGACCAGGGTAGATATATTCGAAAAAGACTTATTTTTTGGTTCGATTTACTTGAAATTTATGTAGCTCTACGCTTTCTTTAATACGAACACTGCGTTTTCTTCCAGGAAGTGTACCTAGACTTGGGATCTGTTCTAAAAAAAATTTTTTTTAGTTCGATTTACTTGAACTTTGTTACATAGGTAGCCTTTTCTCTAAATTAACATAGGGAGCGCTTTTTTCCGAGAAGTGGATTTGAGATCGATCTTTTCCAAAAAATCAAATTTGTAGTTCAATTTACCGGAAAGTGGCTCAGGGGCTGACTTATTAAAAAAATTCGTAATTATTATTCAATTTATTTCAGATTCTTTTTTTTTCGGACCTTTCTTTTTGAAAAAAAAAAACCAAATTGCTACAAATTTACTTATATGGTTCGAGTTGGTTGAATTTTTGCTTAAGGACAAATTTAAGCAGTTTAATGACAACTGATCTGTTGTTAATATGCTGCAACTACTGGTTGTTTTGAGTTTCACTGAGCTGTTACATCCATAGCGATTGAAAGCTATGCTTATATGTAATTAGTAGGGACATAAATACTGTTACACATATTTTATGCTATAAAATAAAAAATAATGAATGTTTTTGGACCAATTTTTTTTACATATTTATTGATATATATTGTATACAAAAAAGCAGTATTCATTCGAAATGCTCGCCTTTGGCCTTCACGCACGCCTTAAGTCGGACCGCACGCACCTCCTCCATTGGGAAATTGGCCACAGCACGAATCAAAGCTGTCTTAAGAGAATCAATGTTTGGGTATCTTTTGTGGCAAACCATGTCCTCTAAAACTGTCCACAATTTGTAATCCAGCGGATTCAAATCAGGACTGCCAGAGGACCACTCTTCAGAGGAACTGAATGCTGGTAAATTGTTTTGGAGCCAGATTTGAGTCGTTTAAGCTTTATGGGCCGGCGCAGAGTCTTACTGAAAAGTCCATTATTGGTTTTGGAACATGGAATGGTTAAGTGGTCTTACAACAGCTTCCAAAACGGTTTCTTGGTAAACTTTGGCCGATGTTTTGACCACTTCTTCGCAAAAATGCAAGTCAGTTACCCCATCATAAGAGACACCCAACCAAACCATGACTGAAGCTGGGTGATGACCTTTTTCGACCCGTGGAATCAGTTCAGATGCATCCTTAGATGACCGTGCATACACCCTATCATTTTGTTTATTAAATTTTTCCTGCACGGTAAAAAATTTTTCATCGGTAAACAAGATTTTTCTGCGCAAGTTATCAGCGTGCTTCACCAAAAGACGTTTGCATTTTACCACCCTATTTTTTTTAAAGCTGCAGTCAACAAATGTCCGGTACGGCGTTTGAAAGCCCCAAGCCCCAAGTCTCTTTTAATAATTCGACTCATGGAAGTTTGCGAAACATTCATCTCCCAGGCCATGATTTTCTGTTTTCGGAGCGGATTTCGCAGAATCCTTGATTTGACAGCTTTGATGACTTGCGGCGTTCGAACTGTGCGTGGACGGTCAACATCCCCAGTCTCCTCAAACAGTTTTATGCACCGGTAGACGAACATGCGTCTAATGCCGAGCGGACGGAGTGTTTTGAAAATATCACCTTTTTTCATTTCACACTTAAAAAGCGCTATAACAGTGGTACGGGTTTAATTATCTGACCAATCCATGTTGAAAACTCACACAATTTAGAATTCCCGATACAGACTAACGCTTTACAGGTTATATTTTATAAATCATATGGGAATTATGTGGTATGCTCAATTCTTCTATTGAAATGCGTGTGTTTAATGTTGTAACAGTATTTATGTCCCTACCAAGTACATATGTTTAACGTTTTTGTGAGTAGGTATATGTTAGGTTAGGGCAACGGCATTCGCCTTACTTCGAGGACTCTGAGTGGCGAAATAGGAACTAATTTCTGACCATATCTGATGCGAACCTTCATAAGTGGGTAAAAAATACCTCAGCCATATTTTGAATGCGCATAGATATGTACATATCTTTCTTTACATTTCACCTCCTTCACAATACCAACTATAAATTTTACATTGAACAAAACACAGAAATCTATAACAAAAAGGGACCGGATCTTCAATTTATTAAATTTTATTAACTTTTTTATTAACATTTTATTTATTTACTCAATCTGATTCAAATTCTGAAGCCCCACTATAAGTAATAAAATCTTATAACTAAATTAAAAATAATAAGCATTAACAGAAATGGTCTGCTGGCTCAATGTTGATCTTAAGAAATATGGTTTATCCCTTCTCTTTAGACAGGTATGACTTCTTGCTGAGGTCAAGGTGTTAGTCAAAGGGCGATTTTTGTGAATTTTTTCATTACGCGTGAACCATGGAGCGCCCGCTATAGTTGTTAGAGTTTTAGACTGGAATCTTTGTAAAATATCAATATTTTTCAAGGAAGCTAAAATCCATAACTGAATTTCATATATCCGTATCGGCTTTATGATCCCTTTGTAGTGGAGGACTTTGATGTCCAGACTGAGCACAGATTTCCTACTTATAAGCCAATGCAGATATTTAAGTTTAAGCTACAGATTTTTAGCTGAGATGTGTTGTATATAGGTTAAGCGCCTGTCCAGGTCAATCTCTAGCTAAGTATTTGCATATAATTTCTTTAGCTTGCGGAACACTTACATTGTTAAGCTTGATGGTTGGGTACGTTTTCAGCTTTTTTGATGTTTTGCACTTATTTTCATTGACTTTTATGTGCCATTTTGCTAGATACTCTTAAATTAATTTAAGGTGTTGCTCTAAGACTTTTGTTACAACTTAATATCAATAATATCAATAATATCAATACTATCCGATCAATACTATCCGAACTCGAAACCCTTCTTATTTCATTAGTTATACGATGTAATTGTTCAATTGTGCCGTATTTTTCGCAGAAGCCAAACTGATGTGTAGGAATTGCGTCATTTTCATGGAGAAAAGAAGAAAGTTCTGAAAGCAGGACATTGGTTTAGCTTTATAATTATCTGCGGCATTTTCCATGCTTGTGAATAATATCTTAGGTTAAGTATGGTACTGAAGAGCTTTGTAAGAAAAACAAGAATTATGCTTGGCAGTACGTTTAGCATTTTTGCTGTGATATGATCGTATCTAGGAGGTTTTTTTAGTATCTGGGACAGGGATATTCTTTTCCAGCTCATATAAAGATGTGCCGCTTGAAGCAGCATGTCTTGGAATACTTTAATTTAATGCCAAAGGTGCATTATCTGTAGCAATGTTTGGTTGCTGAGTTAATCTGCAACGCAAGTTAGCTTTTATTTTTCGGTTCTGGCCCAGAAACTGTTACGTAGTTTAAATGGCGTTTTAGCGTTTACAGATGGCTTGAGATTTTTGCTAGCATTTCAAAGCGATTTTTAGTGGAAGCTATTAAATAAAATAATTTTTTTCCTATTTTCGGCTTATTTGCTGATCTAATAAATAATTTTCTCTTTAATTGCAGGTGCGTTCTTAAAACAAATAATTAGAATCTAAAAATACATGTAAGTTTGTGTAAATACGATATGTGTAAATAATAAAATATTTAAGATTTTGAAAGATATTTTAAGTGAAGTATATTTTTATTGAATTTTGAAAAAAAAAAACTTTTTTTTCAGACAAACTAGTTGTTTATTGACTTATCTGTATATTCATTCCTGTATATGATAACTGGAGATCATTAAAAATATGAATGACATTTTATGCAAATAATTGAATTGAATAACTGCTGAACCCTTTTCGAACGAGCCCTCCTCTAATATGTGGTATGCAACTTAATATTTTCCTAATCAAATGGAAGAACCTCCAGCTTATTCTATAGCCACCTTCGAATTATGATTGATGGACTTTTATGGGTCGATAGGGTAGACATTTCCTACCGGGTGTGAGCCTAATCAGAAAATTGAACTCAATTTTTGATTAAATTTCTATAACTTTGAAATTTGTTGGGGTTAGGATTAGAACCCATTTAATATATAAATACACCCCTAGAAAACTTGAATTCTCGAATGGTCGGTAATAGCATACATAATATACTCGTACATTATATTATACCAGCCATTTAGTAGATTTTATGGGCTAAGGAATGCATTTTGATTGTCCATAGCGTCCTGAAATATCCTATGCACTATTCCAAACAAATTTTTTTATATGATTTTGTGTCTTAAATTCTATTATATAATTAGTATTTAACAATATTTTTACATACTAATTTAGTTTTTTCACTGCATGGTTATTTTTTTAAATGACTATCTATTTTTGGCATATCGAACTCATTGATGTAACACAATTTCAACGATTGTGTCTACTTATAAACAGTCATTACTCATACACAAATGTTCATTGGCTCATAACTAAACACGCTTGAGTTTCATTATGTTATGTGCTTTATACTCGTGATTAGATACATTTACCGTACTCGTATTCTATTGTGTTAGTATAATTATCGTTGCTTAGTAATCTCGCAAATCATTAAATTCCTTCAATGCATACCTGAATAATTAGTGATATATGATTAACTTGTAATTGTGTGGGTATTTGAATGATCTCTTCATTATGATTTAATTAACTGGTATTTTCCGGCTAAACTTATTTCAGTGCAGTATTGTTTATGATTTTATGATTTGGAAATTCCAAAAAATTTAAATTATTCAAAATTTAATAACATTTAATTAAAAACACATACATTTGCATAACTTATATATGTATATCTTGAATATAAGTATATTTCCTTAATTGCATTTATTTAGAAATTTATAAAAGAGAATACATAAATTTAATGAGCAGATAGTACAAGAAAGTGCTGATTAAGTAAGACAGATATATACATTGTATATGATATACATATATTTTCCCATATATTTTTTTTACATACTTGAACAAATTTCTCAGAGTATTAAATTATTCACGCATTATAACGAGCGAGCTCCTCTCTCCCCTCTGTTTTTGGTGTGTGTTTTTTTTATATATTTTTCCAATAAATGAAGGGACTTGCAAGCCGCCTCAGAAGACATCCAGAGGGGTTGATTTCCTCTACCGAGTGGCGACAGCATTTGGAAAATATTACTTTCTTAAAATTTGGATGTTTCTCTGACTAGAATTCGAGCCACTAATTCTTCGCATGATAGCACGCACTACTAGCCACACGGGCCCTATGGGCGTCACTCAGCTGAGATAATTGCAATCTTAGGTGAGTTTCCCTCACTTATTTAATTTGTGGAATTAAACATATTCAAAAATCAGCCTTTTCTCTAAAATCGGATAATGATTTTGCCAGGACCGCTTACATAATAGCAAGCGCGCTTACATCAAATGTCGTGGATATGCAATAATAAAAGTAAAAAATCTTTAAATTAAATTTAAAAAAAAAAAAGATTTTCTTGTTATTGGTTTGGTATTTTTGGGATTGGTACAATTTAAGTCAGCGCAAGGTAAAATGAAACGTACTCATTGTGATGTATAAAATTGAGGTTTTTTGTTGTTGTTTCTTGCGGCCTGTAATTACCTGTTGTTATAAGTTAATGAGCTTTATTCGAAAGGCCTGTTTGTTTGTGTTTTTGTATTGAATATTTGGTAGAGGTGACAGCCGGAGATAACCACATCTTCTCATAAGACTTCTTGCAGCAGGGATTGAGCCAACGGACCCTGCCTTCACAGGCGAGTGTTCTACCATTGAGCCAACATCAGCGGTGTAAAATCAGCCATATTAAATGCTTATAATTTTTTTTTTTTGGCAAATATGATTAACATAAAAGTAAACTGCCAATTAAATGCCTATTTGATCTTTTATGAGGGAAATTTTCTGAATGATGAATGCGTGTCGCTATCTAGTACTGTATATTTTTTGGTAGTTCGGCTGAGACTATTTTTTATATCGGTTTATTATTCTAGCTTCTGCAGTTTTAAAGCTGATTATCTAACTGTTGTTATTCAAAATGTTAACTTGTTATTTAGCAGTCGTTGACTTGTATTTCATAACTTGAACGCTATGGATAAGCTGAGTATTTGTTGGCATTGCATAATTTTCTTTTTGTACTTACCATATGATCTTAACGTTGGCAGGAGCTGTTCTATTTTTTTTATTTTTTTGTTATTTAGTTTTAATACTATAGGATTGATATTGAATTTTGCGTATGAATTTTGAGTATGAAACCATAATTTTGAACTGTATATGAGTAATATATATATAAATATATATATTTTCCTACATATTTTTTACTATAATAATTTTCCTTTACCCGTTGTCACCAAACACTACTCTCAATTTAGAGATTCGAAGCTCAAATATATGAACGGCTTCGAATTATGTGCTTTAATTTTATTTTATTAGAAATTTCAGCCCCACTTTTTTGTAGCTTTCTGTATTTTGTTCAATTTAAATTTTATAGTTGGTATTGTAAAGGAAGTGGTAGGTAAAGAATAATGAAAAGTCATAATTAGCTTCAACTTATTCAAAATATTATATTTCCAGTTATATTATTGATGTAGCTAAGTATTTATATGTACATATCGATGGGCATTCAAAATTTGGCGTTTAAATATGTTAGTACGGCGTCTGGATTAGTTTGTACCCACTCATGGAGATGTGTATTAGAGGTTAGATAATTTTTCGATTCTAGGACGTTTGACGAACGCCACTACTCTGATCTACCATATAAACGTTAAACATTTGTACATATAAACATAGCTTTCAACCGTTATGGATGCAAAGCTCAGTAAAACTCAAAACAGCCCATAGCATACTAATATCATAGCAGTTTTAATGAAGTTGGTGATCTGGTATCCGCTTTTCGAAAATAGTTATTTCATATATTTCAAACAAATCTATTATGTTTCATTCCTGGGAAATAAAAGTGTTATATATATTTATCTAGACATAGATATACCTTCTTGCTAAAACTCAGCAAAATTCAACCCTAAATATAATTTTAATAATAAGTTTTTTTTTGAGTTCGCTATCTGATCCTGGAAAGAAAATAATTTCAAGCAAATTGAATACGATTTTTATCGAACAAGTCGGTCCCTGGTTAACTTTCTGGAAGGAAAAGCAATGTTAATGTTAAATTTCAAGTAGATTGAACTCTAAATTTTAGTTTTTGAACACCATCGGTCTGAAATTTACTTTCCGGAAGAAAAAGTGCTCGCTATGCTCATTAAGTCTGTCTAAAAGGTCGGTCGCGGCTACCTTGAGACAAATAATTGTTCGTGTTAAGCTAAGTAGTAAAGTTAGTTGCGTACCAAATTTGAAGAAAATTTGATCAAAAATTCGCTTTTTTAGAATAGGCACTCCCTGTTCCACTTCCCTTTCTTTCATATTCTTTTTGTTTGGCCAGAAATTATGATCCGATGCGATGTGAATCATTGCAGTCAGTCAGAACTTTCTTGAGTTATAAGCGTAGTAACTAACATAACTATCTTTTCTATTTATAGATGTGCAATATACCATGCAATACCAGTGGGTATGTTTGTGAAAACTTTTTGTTTAATATACATTTATATATAATGATGCATCAGGTTCCACTTTGAGTATATAAGCTCCTTTTTATTCTTTATCGTAGTTATATGCATGCGATAAGTTGCGTTATAACCTTCAAGTATATGGCGAAATATAATTATGTGCTCATATAAATGTAAGGTTATTCATAAGCCAAGGTGTCCTTTGTATTGCTTGTACTCGTATGTAAAAATTAAGAGATGTGCAATTTCGTTTGAAGAAATATCATTAATTCTTCTTCTTTTTTTCTACTTTTGCTTTCAAGCTTTACACGATTTAACAGCTCTATTCACTTTTATTTCCCTCTTAATATTTTATGAGATCTGCATTCTAAAGAAGTTAAATATCTCATTATCATGGTAATTTCAATCTTTTTAATTATAACTACTTGAGTAAACTTTTTTGCTATCACTCCGATTATATATATAAGGTATTGCTGGTGAGTGACTTTATGTAGTTAGAGGTGACTATGTGTGAGGCATACAGTATGAGTATCTAACGAAGAAGATTAAAAAAGGATTTTATAATACTTTAATAACACAGAAACTCTAATTTTGGTAAGTACTTTCAGCAACAATAGACAAAACCTATGCCCGAGAATATGTGTTGCACTGTGTAATTTTAATTTTCCGAATTTTACTGGGTGTGCTACATTATATGTCTGTATATGTAAATGGAATTATAAGAAAAAAAATTAACCAATTTATATTTTTTAGTTATTTTTAATTAATTATAATTGCTCCTTTTACTACGTTTTGCATAACTTTTTTGAGCTTGATGATATGATTTTTAAGTGTCGTTTTAGACATTTTTAATATGTCGCGATCTGTCTTTTTTATTGTGTTCAGTAATGCTTACAATTTCATCATGCCAAGATATACGCACGAACAAAATTGCTGATTTTTCCTTGGAACAACTTTAAAACGATAACGTATTTTTTAAGAAAATCATCTTCTCCGTTGGGGCTCACTTTCATCTGGGCGGTGCGGCAAATAAATAAAACTGTCGATTCTGGTGCGAAGAAAATCCACAAATTATTCATGAACAACCATTACATCCACCTAAAGTGACAGTTTGGTGTAGTTTCTGGTCTGCGGTACAGATCGATGATAACCAACTTTTTATGGCCACAATTGAAAGAAGTTGATCTTAGCAAAATCTGGTTCCAACAAGACGAGGCTACGTGTCACACAGCACGTGCAACAACCGAATTATTGCGTGAAACGTTTGGACATTCGATTATTTCAAGAAATTGTGACATTGAATGACCTACAAGAACTGTGATTTAACACCATTAGACTATCTCTTTTGGGGTTATTTGAAATCATTGGCCTTTAGCAATAAACCATACTCTCTTCAAGCTTTCAAAGTCAATATTGAACATGCTATTCATGACATACGACTTGATTTAGTGGAAAAAGTGCTCAAAAATTGGGTTCATCCAATTCGTTCCTGCAAAAGAAGTCGTGGAGGCCATTTGAATGATGTTATATACAGAACTTAATTGTATCGAGTGTACTTCACAATAAATAAAAAACATTTGAATTTCTTATTAAGTAGTGTGTTTTTTTTAGGAAATCATATCATTCGTATAGGAAAACCCTATACTTTTATTTCACTTTTACGTATTTTATGTTCATTATAAAGCGAAGAACTGTCAATAAAATCGAACGAATTTTTCATATTGATCGGTCGACGAGAGTCAACTTTCCGAGGAAAAGTATTATTTATTTTATGATGGACCAAATCATTGGCGGCTTTGTTCTGTGGTTTCGAGTTCATCGGGCACAAGCTATTCTCGCCTTTTTCACGCACTTAGACTTAAATCTAAGAACTCTTAATTTAAAAGTAAAAAATTCGGCATGCCGTATGAGCAAAATATTTCTTTTAAATTTTCCGCTGTTCACTAAGTATATATTTCTAATATGTAACGGAGAACTTTTGTTATTAAGTTCGGAATTTTTAAATTTACATCTAGGAAAAAACGCCTTATGTATTATGCTTAAGATTAGATAGGAGATAGGATATACTTCGCTTGCTTTGGATTTAAAAAAAAAATTTTATTAGAACCAAAATCGAACTTTCCTATAATTACTGTTTCTTAAATTTTGTCGCTGTTGAAAGGCGTACGTCCCAAAATCTATAAATTTTTTCGGCAGATTGAAAAACGTGATGGATGTCGTCTGAAGTATAAATCACTTTTTTTGTGTGACGGTGCACTCATTAAAAAAAAATATTTTTAACTATGCATGTAAATTTGTTATTTTTAAATAAATTAAAATTTATTCTTATTGTTTTAAAATATTTAAAATTTTTTAATGCGCTTTGCAGCTATAAAAATTAATTAATAAAAACGGAAATAAAAACATTTAAATATATCAAAAAAATTAAATTAAAAAAAATTAAAAAAAGGAAACTTAAAAATAAAAGGAGTAATTAATATCTACAAACAAGTAAAAAAAAGAAGCATCGAATAATGAATAACAACTTAATTCAAAACTTTCCTACTAATTTCAATTTCCATAAAATTTCTCTAAAAACACAAAGTTCATTAATATATATTAATCTTCATGTAAATCAGCGCTACTGTTTTCGTAATTATTTCAGTTATTTTGCATAATTAAATATGCTGCTCACGCAAACACTCACACACATACATAGTACCTTCTTTGTCTGTGGACTCACAAAGTGGTTGGGCAAAGTCAATTGACTCAACTCAGCTATTTTGCTGCAGGCTATGTTAGAGCGCTTTGTTTTTTTAAACGACTTTGATTAGGTGTACAACAACTTGCATAGCTACTAATTTTTATCATCGCCTACGTCTTCTGCATTTATGTTGCCACGCGCAAGTGTCTGTTAAAGTCGCATTGATTTCTCTTTTATGCTGCGGTCGCTTTCCCACTTTAACTTAAACTCCATTTGGCCTTTACGCAATTATGAGCTTATTAAACTTTTACTGTTTTCGTTTATTATTTCATTGGTCATTTGGTTTCGTCTTGAAATGCCGCAAGAGGTCAAGTAACAGCGGCGCATACTAAAATTTCAAAGTATGCGAACTTAAGATGAAATGCTCATTTTTCATTTACCACTACCACTGAAGCTATAACCATATCTACTGACGGTGAATATGAAAAATGCTAAGAATGAGCATTCACCATACTCTTTTTCCACACATATATATACATATACAAACAACAATAAATATGCATTCATTGTGTGTTGCTATTTCTCTTTCTATTTATTATTATTTTCTGTTTTTCACTTCTTTACTACTACTTTTGTTTCCTTTGGGTTGGGTTTCATCTCAGCAGCAATTATTCATGTTTATTGAAAAGTTTTTGCTGTGGTTTCAGTGCTGGGAATTTCATAAAGCCTTCGTCTGAAAGCATTTTTCGCATGGATTCAAGTTTGGTTTACCATTCTGCTGAATGGTGTCTCAAGTTACTGACTCATATATATTTATATATATACATACATACGTATATACGCATACAGCCACGCCATTGTACAGCCCAATATTGTATGAAGCCTGGTATGGTATATTATTTCATGTAGTTGTATGGGATTCGTTAGCAAGACACTTGTGGTTCTTCCATTGCTTCACTTCGCTCTGTTACCCTAAGAGAGGAAAATTTATGGTTTATGAAATTTAACAATAAAATTGATTGGGTATCTACTAAATGTTTTATTTTGGTTACAATGAAACCTTTAGATATACATACACACATACACATCTGTACATATATCAGCGTTTGTGAAAAGTATATTCTATTTATGTCAATTAAAATACAATGAAAAATAATTGAAAGAGAGGTGTATGAGGTGTAATATTCTTTATATATACAAATGTAACAGGTCAATTGGAAAGTCCCCACCCTGTCACATATCCCTAACTTTCAGAAGGCGAGTGTATAAATGTGTCAGCGTCGGATCATTAGTTTGTAAATTATAGGAATTTCAGAAAATATACTTTTGTTATTGTGAAAAAAAATGGATAAAAAGGAATTTCGCGTGGTGATAAAATATTACTTTTCGAAAGGAAAAAATACAGTTGAAGCAAAAACTAGGCTTGAAAAAATCAATCTTCAAAGATTGGCGTGGTAAGTCTAGACGTGGTGTAATGTGCACCGAAGACGGTGAATGCAGTGAACGCCCAAAAGAGGTTGTTACCGACGAAAATATCAAAAAATCCACAAAATAATTTTGAATGAGCGTAAATTAAAATTGAAGAGAATAGCAGGCCCTCTAAAGATATCCACTAAACATGTACAGCGTGTCATTCACGAATATTTGGGTACGAGAAAACTCTGTGCAAAGTGGGTGTCGTGCGAGCTCACTTTTGACCAAAAACAAAGATGAGTTGATGATTCGAAGCAGTTTTTGGAGATGTTCAAGCGTAATACACCGGATTTTTTGCGTCGATATGTGACAATGGATGAAACATGACTCCATCATTTCACTCCGAATCGACAGTCATTCGAGTGGAGTACCCACGATGAACCCGCTCGAAAGCGTGGAAAAACGTAACAAGTGGCTGGCAAGATTATGGTGGCTATATTTTGGGATGCGCATGGAATGATTTTCATTCACCTTTCAAAAGGAACAACCATCATCATATAACATAGCTTTTCTGTACCGTTTGATGGACCAAATGGAAGAAATACGAAAGCATTTGAAGAAGAAGAAAGTGCTGTTTCACCATGACAAAGACATCGTGTCACAAGTCAACGAAATCGATGGATTAAATCCGAAAATTGGGTTTCGAATTGCTTCCGCATCCACGTATTCTCCAGATTTGGCTTCCAGTGACTATTTTCTGTCCTCAGGTCTCAAAAGAACGCTCGCTGGAAAGAAATTCTTGTCGATAGGCGATCACTCCGCCGAAACTGAGGCCTATTTTAAAGCAAAGCACAAATCGTACTACGAAAATGGCATCGAAAAGTTGGAGGACCGCTATTATCAGTGTATTACCTTTGAAGGGAAGTATGTTGAATGGAAAAATGCATTTCGCCAAAAAAATGCGTTTTACCACGGTAGGCCGGGGACTTTTCAATTAGCCTGTTTTCTATAATTTTGGATGTTGCTTGAACATGGATCCGAGTCCAGACCTTCCGAATCCTAGTAGGCAATGCTAACCACTCGGCTATCGCGGCCGCCAAATATTGTTTCTTGTTATCAATTTTTTTTAAATTGATTGAATATAAGTATTGAAAAAATACAAAATCAAATCCTAAACTATTACTGATAGTTTTTTTGAATTGCAAACATAAATATGTATATCAAAAAAATTTGATATCATTGCTCTGTTAAGCTTCGCAAAAAGCGATTACATCTGAAAGAACGACTACCTTACTTCGAAGGTCCGATATACCTCCATATGAAACTACAAAGGACCAACAAGTCAATTTAAGGCGTAACAGCCAGTCCTTATAACCTAACCTAATAATAATATTCCAATAATATATGTTAAAATTATTTATACAATTCTTCAATTATAATTTTATGTTATTTTTTCCAACTAAAAGCTTATAAGAGCATATATGTCTCCGTAACGACACACTAAGCCACATTACATCAAGTATTTCAAGACACATACTTTTATTCATTTTATAAGAAAAGTGTCAGCATAAAGTAATGAGGCAATATTTACAGAGAAATCCAAAAAAAAAAAACAGAAAATATAGTAGCTCATTAGAAATTAATCAGCGTAGCATACATCAAAAGTCATCAGCAGCATAGCAAACAAAACTAATTTATTAACAAGAAAAATAAGCGACAAAATTCAAAGAAATTTTCATAAATTGTTGAGCTTCTAAAAATGGTAGAACTTAGAGGTAATACACATATGTATGTAGTGGTTTGAGCTAATTACTATGCAAATATTTTATTGCTTCTAAAATATTTTGATACTTTGTAAATCGTAGACGCCCAACTTTAATTAGATGAGCTAAATGAAAACGGTGAAGGAGTAAGTATGTGCTTAATGTCAAAGGAATTGAGTGATGCGTATTAAATCTGAAGATTTGAAGCAATTTTTAATACAAGGTTATATATTGGGGTAAATTTACTGTAGTAAAATAGAGATAACAAGACTTTCAGCTTTTAAAACTAATTAACATAAAGAAATATTGTTAAATGAAAAAAAAAAGATATTTTTTTTAATTCGAATTACGTGGCTTAATGTAGGTGTTTTAATGATACATGCAATGGAAGGAAAACATTTTATGATTTTCGTAACCTTTGGTAGATATTTTAATTTCTTTATTTAAATATTTCTTAAAACCCCTAATCACATAAGCATGCGAAAGCTTAAAGGGATTAGAATTAATATGCAATGGGTCGCGTGGGATACCAAACATGTATCATAGATCATAGAATATTAAATTCTCACGTTCGATCTCAGTCCAAAATTTTAGAAATTTTTTGACTTTGGTACTATTACTGAAATTAAACTTTTAAAATCTTGTTTTCTCAATCATACCAGTTTAAAAATTTCTGCGCAAGTTATTGCGAATCTATATACTTTTTACTTCTTTAATATGAGTTTTTTTTTAATTTAGCAAACGCATATTTTATAAAAAATTAAGGGAGGGAATTAACAAAATAGTTTTACATAAACTCACAATCGCTAGATGCGAAAAAACAATGCTCGCATTAAAGAAATTTTGGAGTTATTCTCGCTTTTTTTTAATGAAAACATTAATCGATAAAGCTCTTCTTTTTACCAGAATTAACCCTTTAAAACATATTCGACATTCAGATCAGCTGCTTTGCAAGGTGTTAAAAAATATTCTGATTTTTGGCATTCAAAAATGGTAACATCTTGGTATCAACGATTCCTGCGATGATGAACCTAATACGTATCTGGGGACGATACTTTATACTTATGGTCTTGGAATTTTTTGAAGTGGTTTCTATAAAAAAGAAAAAAAAAATACTTTGACATCTGTAGCGAAAGAATTTCGATAGATACAAGGCTGGTTTGATAAATAAGTGACGTTTTGAATAAAATATTTGTTTTCGGCAAATAAGCATTCCTTTTCATTCGACCCGAATCTCCAACCACCCAGCCATTTATTCGGGTTTGGAAAGAGGAAATAGTCACAGGCAGTTAATCTGGAAAATATGCTTGATGAGTTAGAAGTTCGTAATCTAATTTATGAATTTCAACCATGGTGTATACGCGCGTATTATGCTGATGGAACAACACTCTTTTTTTTTAACGCAAATACAGTAATTTCTGTATCAAAACAATATCGAATCTGTCCAAAAGCTCTGAAAAATATTCGCCTGTGTTCGTTTTACCCTTTTCATGGTAATCGATGTGCATTACACTGCTTGCATCCCAAAAAACTGTGGCCATGACCTTGTTGGCCGACATACCCACATTGACCTTCTTTGGTGACATGTTCCCCCTGAGAAACCCAGTGTCTTGATTTTATTTGGTGTCTGGTGTGGTTAGATAGATCCAGATTTCGTCTGCGGTAAAGAACCGAGGCATAAATTCCTTTGGATTTTGGTTTAACATCGCCAAACACTCCTTTGAAGTCATGTGTTAGCAATCGCGGCATCAATTACGCGGATACCTTTTTCATGTCCAAATA
This sequence comes from Neoceratitis asiatica, assembly GCA_030068015.2. Classification (NCBI taxonomy): domain Eukaryota; kingdom Metazoa; phylum Arthropoda; class Insecta; order Diptera; family Tephritidae; genus Neoceratitis; species Neoceratitis asiatica. The sequence goes on along the minus strand of CM061525.1, from coordinate 33,648,252 downwards.
TTCATGTTACATGTGATGTTCCCGTTTAGTTAGGCCTACAGCCTCGCCTACCTCACGCACTTTTATACTCTGTTCGTCGTCCACTATCACTCCATGCACTTTATCGACGATTTCTATCGTAACGATCCATTTCGGGCGACCTGATCGTTCGGTGGCACTTATGATATACTGATACGATCCCTATAGAACTCAATTAACCACTTCGAAATCATTGAAATTTATGATGCAAAGTTTCAATGGTGTTTATAAAGCCTTTCCTTGGCTTCGGTGATAGTTAAGTAAAAAAAGTCTTAATCACCACACTAAAATCACTTTATTCCATTTTCCTTAAAATTCACGAGTTCGTCAACTTTCAATTGCTGTCAAACATATACTAAATGGCGCAGTGTGTTAAACATTTTACAGCAGTCTCTTAATCCATAACAGTGGAAGGGAGCAGTCATTTATTTACAGTTACTACGTAGCAAATTCAAAAAACCCTGACTTATTAAACAGCCCTTTTACCTTTTTTGAATGATGTTCCTGTTAAGGAAACTAATCTTGTTTGACTTTTAAATATTGCAAATGCAATTAATGCCTCAAGATAAGAAAGCGTAACCTCAGGCTTAGAAGTTATAATGGGGATGATCGGATATCAAAGACTAGCTATGTAAAGTTTTGTAGCTGCTGCCAGCACCAGCAATACTCATTTGATCTTAATTTTTATTTGATTGTATATGTTATCAATGGATATCCTAACTAAGAGCTGCGCAATGTTAAAGTGGTATATAAATTCGAAACAACGACGCGAGAAGGTTCCATTCGAAAGAAGGTATATAGATCTTTTCGATACGGCTCCAATTTTGAGGCAAATTATTATATTATAGGAAAATAAATATTGTTTGAAATACATAACTTTATTTAATTATTATTCAAAAATTATGAAATTTAAATTTCAAAAGAAAACTTATATTATAATTCAATATTTTATATGCATTACTTAAGCAATAGAGATATGAAGTTTTATTGTGGATTATATATTAATGTATTTGGCGCTTTGTAACCGCTGAAGCGATTTTTGGCCGAGCCCCTTCTCCAATTTGTGGTTTTGCGTCTTGATGGTTATACCAACAAATGGAGGGGCCTACTACAGTTTATTTTAAACCGCTTCCGAATGGCTGATGGATTTTTATGAGGATCTATTATTTCATGCCAGAAATGCACTTGGAGAACTTGAAATTCCCTGCCGAGGGGCGACCGCAATTAGAAATATTAATTTTCTTTCAGGCCTTCTGAATGGCGGTACGCAATGCTAACCACTTAGCTATCGCGGATTATTTTAGACAATAAAAAGAATGTTTAAAATATTGTGTAACCGTGACATGGGTTTGTATAATTCACACATAAAGCCTTTGAAAATATATTACCAAAGTAGTATATGTTTTTCCGCTAAGTAAATTCAATGGCATGACACCAAAGGGGCACGATAGAAGAGAAATAATTGAAAAATTCCTTTTGAAAGGAATACACAAATACACTTATATATATATATATATATATATATATATACTAGATACTAAAAACAATGATCATTTGTAGATAGCTACTTATATCTCAAGCAAATTACAATATTTGAGCTCACACCTGCTTCTAGTTTCATTGAAATTATATAATGTTTTTAACCATGAGCACAAAAAGCATAGCTAATGTAATAAAGCATGAAACTATAACTAAATTTATGTTTCATTATGACCAAATAATTTTTGATACTTCTAATCAAAATATTTGCAAATCCTTGCACTTTTCCTTACCACACAGAGTCGCAGATTTATTCAAATTTTTATCCAATTTTCTGATTTCCAATGTCAAATAGTAATGTGCAATTCTAAACTGAAAAAAATTTCATCTTCTCAAGCTTTACTATTTACAAAAATGTGCAACCAAAAACAAATTTTCTATTGAATAACCGCAAGCACTCAGCGGTTCATTCAAAAGTGAAGCACCGATATGTGAGTAATATAAACCGATAAGCTTAATTCGAGCACTTGGTTTTATTAACAAAGCCTTAGCATAGCGAAAATGCAAATAAATGAGAAGAAAAAATTGTCTATGAAAATTTGCAAAAAAAACAAAAAAAAAATTAGGAAAGTACGAATTGTGCTGCCTTCAACTTTGCAATAAGAGCACTTTACATACAAACAAATTTCAGTAAAGATTTTAAAAAACGATGAGTAAAGCAAATACTTAAATATGTTGCTTTCAGTAGCCCAATAACATTTGCATTGTGTATGAAAAATAAAAATACTTACAGTTAAGTGTTCGTAGACATTAAAGATTTTAGAATTGATTTTCTATTTTTAGCGCTATTCGAATTTGTAATTAATGTGATAAGTTAAAGAAAGGTACAAATACTTCTTGTGTGTTTGCAGTTTTTTAATAATTTATATCTGAAAACGTTCCCTGAAAATTTGAGGTGGATCTGATAAAAAAACTTCGAATTATTCGATAATTCAGAAAGGAACGCTCGGATACTATAGACTGCTCATGCAAAACTTTGTTCTTTGAAGTTATTTCGGATCCAAATAAAAACAATGCTTGGTAAATTTAAATTTTTCTGCTTTTTCTAACTTCTATTTTATGTTTCTAAATATAAATTTATTCTTCTTAATCTATTTCACCACATTCTGTGTCATTTCCCTCCTCTGCAATGCACACATGCGAACGTTTTTTCCCGATACTCGAAATATTGCGTCAGATACTCCCGTTGACCCTCTTCAATCGAATTTAGTTTTTCGGGAGCAATCTTTTGAGATTTTTGAATTGCCAGAAGTCACATAGCCAGATAAGGCGTCTACAGTGATTGCGGAGTAAAATTAATTGATTTTTTTTCGAAAAATTCTTGTATAATCAATACAGCCGCAGGCCGTTCATTAAAATGTTGCAAAAGCTATGAGTTCTTTTCACAAATTCGACCGCTTCATGCAAACGACAGTTGGTAGTTTGTTCAGTTGGAATGGAATTTATGCATAATAGCTCGGTAATCGGGACACCTTAGTACAGTGCAGAACTTCTTTTGAAAAACGTTATAAACTAGTTACTGATTGAAGATTTTTTTTTAATTCGATTTTTTTTTACTGAACCCTCTCGATTATCGTAATTAATAAAAAACATTCGATGATGAAAAATGCTACTTTGAAGCAGCCTTAGTTTATAGAAGCGAAAAATTTCTCGAACTTATTTTTAGCAGTCTCACAGGACCCGAAAGTTTTACTAACCAAATGATTTTTTAAGAGAGTCAAAAAAGTTCTAAGTCTGAACTATAGGGTATCAGTGGCATCCGTGCACTTTTAAGCTCACTTGATTTTTAACATGCTATGATATAGGTGGAAGATCTGGTGTTATAATGAGGATACCTGAAGACTTTGTGAATGGATAGCTTAGCGCATTCTTTCTTGGTTTCATCGTAAAGATTCAACAGCTCACGGCAATAGACATTTGAATGAAGGGCTTGCGGTTTGCTTTTTGGAAAAAGTTCAAAGTAGCTCTTCTAATTCCACCACATAAAATTAGTATTTTGGTTTCGATTATGGTGGCTCATTTGCTAAGCCATTTTTGATGTCAACGTAAACAAAGAAGAACGACAATATGAACTTATTATGACTTTATTATGTCTTTGTCTCCCAACTCTCTATACAAAAGTGTACAATTATGGCAATCCTTTGGCTAACACCTTGGCCTCCTCAGCAAGTCAAGCCAAAACATGGTCAACCACAGGGATTTCTGCATGCTCAACCACGTAGTTGAAGAGGTGGGCTACGAACCATCGGAGTGGTCAGCAATCATCGGTACACTTTCGAAGGTCGAAAATGGAAGCCGCGTAAATTTAACAGGGTTTCGCAGGGTTGTTTCCTCTCCCCACTGCTGCTTAATTTTTACATTTCAAGGCTCCCTCTACCACTAGAGGGTATGCCGATGATCGTTCGATATTTAACACCTTTGTGAACTCTCTTACTATGAGTGGCGTTCTCGGAATTTAAACACAACCTATAGCAGAACAAGAGCATTGGCATAATTAAGGTCTGGATATTGTAATCGACTTAATTTCTATCTATCCAGACTCGACCCTGACATATCTAACCTATGTCCTGCATGTAATGAGTCTCCATTTGCTTGCCCCTTAAAATCGATTCATCTAACACCCTTATCACTCTGATCCGAGCCCGTCGGAACAGTACGTTTCCTGGGCCTCCTCTACGCTTGGTTTAGCAAGCCGCTACAATAACAATTGGAAGGGCTTTTAAGAGCAACATCGAGCCAGCAGACCGTTCATAGTTAATAGGCCTTTTTCCAGGATAATTTGTAACCAACTTTTGTTTGCAACTGAAGCCAAAGGTCTATGGGTATTTCAAATATTTATGTCATGCCATTTTTCTCACAAGTAACCAAACGACATTATTTACAGAATAACCCATTATTTAAAAAAAAATTTAATAAAAGTAGAATATGAAGAATGCTCCACAAAGCAAGCTGAATATGCACATTTCATGAAAAATGTATGCAGCGCTTATACAAATATACGAGTTATTACCTAAGGTATTAGAACTAAGTTACCCTTTCATATTTAATACCTTTATATTTCATAAAATTTAGCTCTACTGCAGTACGTGATTCAAGCACGTGTGTCAAGCATTTAAATTTGTACTTGCATAATAATATTTCAAGCAGCATATGTTGCACTAGCCATAAAGTGTAAAGAGGTTTACACTATGAAATGTATGAAAAATAATCTTCTTGTTGTGTTGTTGCTTTCATATTGAAATGATGCAAGTACAATAGAATAACAAAGACTGATGCGGTTGAATAACATATGAAAATAATCTGTTTTACAGGGAGAAAATAATAATTTTGTATGCAATCTTTTGAATTTTATAGTTTGTCTTTAAAAAAATAAAATCTAGTGATTTTATTTCAGTTTCGAAATTATTATTATTTAAACTATGGTGTAGAGAAAGGTTTGATCAAGGGCTTGGTATAAAAAATTGTTTGCTTAAAATTTTATTTAACCGATATAAAGTTAATATAAATTTTACAAAAAATATTTTAATTTTTTTTTTAATTTTTTGATCATTCAGAATTTAATATTAAGTAAATTTTTATAAATTTTAATTAAATTCATTATAATATTTTCTTTAAATATATTCCGCCATAGCAACGCTCCTTTAAATCCACAACAAGTCTTTTCTTTTATCCGCCAGCAGTAGAATACGCCTTTTACTTCACTTTTGACATATGTATTGCCCATCAAAATGTCAACGATATCGACAGACAACAGCCAACACTTGCTGCATGTCACTAATTACAACATGCTGGTGTGTGATTAATGTCCGCTGTTGACATAAAGAGAAAAAGAAGAAGAGAATAGTAAAAATAACGGCAGATAAGCAATAGATGTCTGACAGAACAGCAAACCAAATAGGGATGGACTGTCAGGTCCTGCAGTTTTTTAACCAGCTCGTGTGTATGGAATGTCATTTCGTTATATGCTACACACTGTAGACAATCATGTGGTTTGCAACAAGCAATTTTCTTCACTTTTCATTATCATTTGGTATATTGGACATTAAGTGCAGAGTAAACAGTTAGACGAGATGGATAAATCATTTCAACAACAAAAAGTGGAGGCAAGCGGTGTAGTACGAGTATATTTGATGATCTCCACATCTCGCGCATCATTTCATTTCATTAAAGTGCGATTAGTGGGTCAATCGACATATGTACACCTAGTAACAGTTATTTACTTCGAATTTAGATATGTACATTATGCATATGGTATCAACAAGGTGTCGGACATTTTTATCTTGTTAAAGTCTATTATGGCAAAATTTAATATTTTTTTCCAGAAGCCTTTTTTGTATCTAGTAAAAAAATGAAAGAAAACAAATTTTTTAAAAATTTCCATATTAATAATCATAATAGAAAACAAAACTAGAAAAGTGAATGACAAGAAAACGGACTTTTTATCATTTCAAGAAGTTTCTTTGCTTAATTTTTGTTATTGGATTATAAAATCAACATTTTAATTTAAATTATATAAAATATAAAAATAAAATAAAAATTCAAGTATATTCTTTCAAAAAAATATCGAGAATTATATTTACTATTTATTCAATTTTTTAGCCTCGATTTCAAACCATACCTATGTCAATTAATAATTAAAAAAAAAGGAATATCAAACGCGTTTTCTAGCATCCACTGCATAAATATACACTGAAACCGTGTACCTAAAAGTAGTAATTTGAGTTTAAGAAAAGAAAAAAAAATCGACTATAGCTATATCAAATGAATAATCATTGGTATTTATTGCATTTTTGACTGAAACTCATCCAGACTAATAACTCTGTGGGAAAGTGTCTTAAAGTGGTGCAGTATTCAATATGTTTTTTTTTACACAAACGTGGCTTTTTGAACGTCGCAAACGCTCAGATAATATTCTTTATTTACCATCTGCGCTTTTCCCGGATATTTTGATTGCACAACATCTCAACTAGCAAAAAAATCAGTCAACGTTAGTTTGACTTTTTATCGACTGCGAAGTCGTAAGGTCGGAGTGTTAGTCTCTATAACATTTTCAGTAATTCAGAAATTTTAGACCAATTTTTATTCGACGATGGAGCTCCATCAAGAAGAAGTGTTAACCGATGATATAGTGAATTCAATCGACGTCATATACCACTCCAAGATGAATTTCGTGAATGTCGTGCAAAAACAGTTGTTGTTCCGGAAATACTTGATGCTGTCGCTAAACCGATGTTAAAAAATCGTCATGTAACCTAACGTGAGTTTGAGACAACTTTAGGCATTCGTAGGACCAGAAAAAATTCAATATTGCCAGAAAACTTAATGGTAAAAAGACTTGTTCACGTTGGATCCCACACAGTTTGCCAATCGTTCTAAAAAAGGCTCGTGTCGGTTCTCCGAGAGAAATTATAAAAAAAAAAAATACGATAGCCGTGCTTCGCGACATGTATATTATATCGTGACTGGTGATGAATTGTGTGGTTATGCGAATGAGCCCGAAATTAAACAGCAGCTGACTGTATGGGTGTTTTAAAATGAGTTGAATCCTACTTCACACCAACGAGTTGCCCTTTTTTTTTGTTTTTTTTGTTTTTTTAGAAAAACTGAACGTGCCACAATCTTACGACTAGAACAACGCAGAACATAAATTCAGAGTGCTAAACAATAATTTTATAATTTTTAAGATATCAGAAAAAGCAACGGCCATAGACGGTTCACTCTTCTTGTGTGCGAGCTCTCACACATAGACTGAAACAACTGCATTTCTTTTTCTTCCTGAACGTGAAAAATAAACTGGAGGACAGGTTAACGTTTTCGATACGTGAGAAGACGGATCATACGTTCGGAACGCATGTTTTGAATATAGTGGATAATAAAGTGATTTTTGATAAATAATATTTGTTTTTATTCTCTACTCGCGAAATATAACGGAAAACCCCAAATAGACAAGAATTATACTAATTTAGCGAACTTTGCAATCAAACACGGTGAATTTTTGACACTGTGTTTGTACTAACATCAAGATTAATAGAATATAAGATTACGACAAGAGCAAAATCATATATTTAATGACGAAGGTGGTTCAATGGGTTGGCAAAGATTGAGAAATAAGTCTGCATAAAATAACTTAACATTTTAAAGACCTGCAATATAGCTTTTCAAAATCAATAAAAATTTGAACTAAATACGTCCTGAATAGTTAGTTATCGAAAGAATATAATTTTAGTCTTTGAAAATATTTAAATTTTAAAAACGAATCTTATTTTTGAAGAATAATTTCTATAGCTACCAATTCTAACTTTTGATGTCGTATGATACGCACGGCATGTCAAAATAATGTCCAAAACGTTAAAAATTATAAAAATTTCAAGCAAACGCGCATAATTTACAACAATTTCATATAGAAACCAATTATCACCTATTTTTTTTACCAGAGAGATAACCTTTTGAAAATAGTTGATCTCTATTTCATGAAAAATTATGTTTAAAAATTCGAAGAGGTGGGTTATTGTGAACAAAAGTTTTGAAGTTCATATAAACTTTTGCTGGAAAATAATAACAAATTTTAGAATAAGTATTCAACTGTTTTATAAATTTAATGATGTGCATTTTTTATGGAAAATATGAATGTTGAATATTAAATGAACTAATCGGAAAGTTAAAGAGTATAGAATAAGGAGGTAAAATATTACGAAAATAATGCGTAATTTATGCTTAATTCTGTATAAGTGTTTTGCGTTTATATTTCGGAAAATTCACCCTATGCATATATTGTTGAGTTTACATAGATATTTTTTAAATAAATTTGAAGATACGTTTACGGTAAGTATGACGAAGTTGGTTCGGTGACGTCAATGGTTGTCATAACCTTCTATTCTATAAACCCTGTGCCATACGTTTAGAGTGGTTTGGGTTTTTTCTTTTCTTTAAAATTAAAGTTAGGATTTTAAGGATTATATTATCTGTTAACGATTTCAAACATAAGCAATTAATTAACAATAAATATAAAAAATAGTATAAAATGTTTCCTACTGTTGCGGTTAATTCGAATTTAGAGCTGCCTCCGAACAGCTGATGGCTTTTGTCTGAACATTCTTATTATATATCAGAATGATTCTCGTTGGTACTTGATTATTTTTCGCGAGAAGCGACGACCACAATGAGAAAAAAAATTTGTTTCTCCTCGCAAAGACAAAAACTGCCATCCACTAGTCTACTGCGGCTTTAAATTTATTTCACTAAAGCAAATTATGACGGTTTAGTTATACTTTATTTTTTACTTTATCTTAATTCAGCATATTTAGTCTCTCAACTAAGCTCGAAATTTTCTAATTAAGTTTGGATTACAACAATATAAACCTCAAGATTAATCGCTATAATTCATTTAAGTGTATGCCGCACGCGATGAAGATGAGCAGAAAACTTTTTCTTACATTTTCAAAATTATAAAATCGAAAGAGGTTTATCAAAAGTACATACATATATGTAAAGCTAAGTATATATATATATATATATATATCATATTAATTTGAAGCAAGTCTTCACACAAATACACTCAACTATTTAGCTCTAAGTTTGCCTGCTAATCACAGCTATTCTATCGGTTGTAATTATTATTCAACAACTCAGTCAATTTCCGAATACGTTCTCATCAAACGCCAAGCATCCGTTATGAAATGACTGAGAACAGACAACAACTACACGTATGTACTTGAATTATATATTTACAGTTAGTTGCATGAGAGTCTGTTATGAGGATGTAATCTGATTTGTAAATATGTATTCTTGCATGAAGTGAGTATCAAAGTTGAAGAGGGGCGTAAAAGCAAACACATAATTTCTCAATAACTGACAGGCGCTTACAATTTCAATGCCTACCGGGATGATGGTAGATGTCTATAGGCATACTAGAGTGGTTCTGCACTGCTAAGTCAATTACAATGTCACTAAAAATATAAAAAATGTGTAAAACTGAAATTATCTATTGTTTTTGTTTAACTACCGCTGATAAGCGTAATGAGAAGCTTAACTTCGAATCAAAACAATTAGTTGAGAGCGAGATTTCAGAATAATTCAAATACAATTTTGAAGCCTTTGAAAAGAGCTAGTTAAAAATAAACGAGTAAAGGCATTTCATTAGTTTTTTTTTTGTTTCTTAAAAACTCTTGAGAAGAGTTCTGCTCTAGAATTTTTAATAAATAGCATTAAAAAATGTTGAATTTATATGTTTTTCAAAGCGGTAAAAGAACACCTTAACGAACTATAAATAAAAAAATATGTTTGGCTAAAAATTTTATTAATTTTTATTTACATTTTTATAGTTTTTTTGCAGATTTTTTATTTTTTCTGTTCAAGTTCAACTACAGTGGAAATTTCCATCATCTGATTTTTAAAGCCAACTTAATTCAAATATAAAATGTTGTTTTAAAGGGTGATCCATTTCGAGGTTCCCTACTTAAAAAAAAAAACACAGAAAATTCAAACTAAATGGGGAATGTTTGTTATCATTCGAAAAAAATTTTTTTGGCATTTATTTTTTGAGGATTATTGCTTTTACGGCTATGTCTCGGATGCTCCATCCGTCGAGTCCAATTTTCGATGACTTGTTCGAGCATTTCGACTGGTAACTGGCGAATGACATGCGTGATGTTTTGCTCCAACGCCGAATACCAAATTGAAGCGTTATTGTCCGCATAGACTTTTAACTTTACTCATCCGCACAGGAAAGTCTTACGGTGTGCTATTGAATGGTCTGGGTGGCCAATCGACCGGTCCAAAACGTGAAATTATCTGCTCACCGAAGTTTTCTCTCAATAAACCCATTGATTGATGGGATGTGTGGGAAGTGGCTCCGTCTTATTGAAACCAAATGTCGCGGAGATCACGGGCTTCAATTTCAGGTATCAACTAATCGGTTATGATGGTGCGATAACGGTCGCCATTGACGGTTACTTTCTCACCAACATCATTTTTGAAGAAATATGGACCGAAGAATCCATTAGCCCACAAACCACACTAAACCGTGGTTTTTCTGGATGAAATGGCAGTTCTTGAATCTCTTCAGGTTGCTCTTCGTCCCAAATGCGGCAATTTTGCTCGTTTACATACCAATTGAGCCAGAAATGGACCTCATCGCTGAACAAAATTTGGCTCGAAAACGTCTGATCTTGGAACTTTTCAAGAGCCCATAGAGCGAATCGATGTCGCTTGGGAAGGACGAGCGGCTTCAGTTCTTGCACACGCTGTACATTGTATGCTTTCAACGAAAGATTTCGACGTAAAATGCGACAAGTCGTTCCATACGTCAATCCGAGCGGTCTTCATGTACACTCTTAGCTAAGGCCATTAAATTTTCTTTACTTCGTACTGGACGTGATCCATTCGGTCGAATATTATCCAATAATGAATGTTGGGTCTCAAGATGGGTGATGGTGTTGCGAATAGTATGCTCAGTAGGCCGACTATGTTGACCATAAGTCCAGCGAAGCGCGCGAAATACATTCATTACGGAACGTGAATTTTCGTAATAAAGTTGAATGATTTGTAAACGTTGTTCAGGCGTAAGTCTTTCCATGATGAAATGCCAAGCAAGGATGAACAAAAATAACATGACAGCTTGACACGACTCACGCATGATCTGTCAAAAAAAGGCTGTTACAAGAAGTACCTCTACTTGGAGCACCCTTCACAATAGTTTATTAGAACTAATTATTGTTAAATAAATTATAATTTAAAAAAAATTAAATACTTTGAAAATTCTGTGGAAGGTATTTTAATAAATTTTTCACTTTTTGATTTATTTAAAGTAAACCTAAACAGTTTCTAGTGCTGCCAAGGTTCTAATTAATAAGAGTTAGCGATACTTTCGAGTGATTTTATTCATATGTATATATGAATACGGTATACGGTTGCTATATATATTCGCATATATGACATGCTACTTGTTGATGTGCACGAAAACCTCGGAAGGCTACCATGCCGATCACTTCAATGTGAGACACCCTGTAGGAACATATATGTATATACCTTACAAGTTATAAACCGATCAGTTCGGTTATTTGAAAATTTTTTGATAATATTTCCTGGGAGTGTAAAAATTCTATTTTTATTATATTAAAAAATGTATTCAGTAGATTTTTAGCAGTTCCGGAGCGATCTGCAGCTATTTACCTCAACGTAGGTAAAAATATGAAATTAGTAATTTCACAAAGCAGTAAGATTTCCATATTGATTTTTTATTTCTTTTAGCTTAAAAGCATCTCTAAAAATGTTGAAGAATTTTTTGTCTTATTTAAAAATTAACAAATGGCCTTTTGACGCATTAAATATTTTCTCTGAAATAAATGATAATTGAACTGGTTGTATTGTAACTCGGAAACTGCTCTGAATGATTTCATTATAATATTTTTACAGCTTTTGGAAGACAAAGAAAAAATAGTTTTTAATCGAAGAAGATTGTTTTTTTTTTAATTTTTCATTATCTTTTATTAAATTTTTTTTTTATATTATCCTATTTTGATTAGATTTTCTTTGCGTGAAGCTCTAACGAGCCACAAGGCAATTATTTCCAAAATAGACTAACGCAAGTAACCGCATTCGAAACAAATATATTACCTTTTTTTTAATTTTTCGTGAAGTCAACGCGAAGCTTGAAATGTTGCATAAAAATTTTAAACGATTTACTGGAAAAAAAAATTATTTAAAATTCTTATTTTTCATGGCTGGCTCTCACTACCCTTAAGCCCAGTTTGCAAATCTACTGTACACTTGTTGCACGTCAAAGTTGATTTGAATTTGAAATTGAATTCCTTGTCCAGCTGGCGGTTTGGTGAGCACTACAGAACTTCGTTGGCTCCCAATGCCAAACTGTTAATTTACCTCTCTGGAGCTTAGTTGTTGACAACAAGTGGCACAGTGGTAATTTCCTAGCAACACTAGTAGTATATGTTTGTGAGGATGTCGCAAGTGGATTTTAATTAAATTGTCAGTTATGTTGAGGTGTTGCAGTGTTGCGGTAGTTAGGCTTATATTTACATTTGCAAAATTGTATTTTCAGTTAGTTTAATGTGGAAATGTTATCGGATTAGTGTCTTAACTGGAAATTATTGAGCAAAAGCTTTTAAAGACCGTATAAATTTCAAATTAGAATTTTCGAGTACTATTTTTCAAGTAAAGTAGGTACTAAAAAATCATGAATAAACATGTTTTGTTGAAAGCAGTTTTACTCAATATATTATTAAATATCTCTAGAAAAATAATTTATTTTAATTTGATTTTAAAGATACTACGACAATGAAAGTGAAAAGAAACTACAGAGGACCTTTAAAATTATTTTATTTTATTATTATAATTTTAAAAATAAACTGCCATCCAATCATATAGTTCGAGGAAGAATTCGAACGTAAAATTAATGCGAAGATTTCAATCCAACACACTCTGCTTCAAGAAAAGTCATGAAGTTCTTCTTTAATAAAACCACGCAAAATATATAAATAACCACTAAAGGAAAAAAGCATAAAAATCAAAAACCCAAAAAAAAAAAATTGAAATTAAATATTCCTTTCGTTCCACCATATTTTTAGAAAACTTTATTAAAGCATTATTGGGACAGCGGATGATTTTTATGATACGAGTATTACATTATATATTTCAAGTCTTGGCAACTTCAGCGATGCAATCTCGCAACTGACAACTTTATTATAAAATTTGACAACTTTTGATGCTATACAAAATGTTTTGACATACGAGCGCTATTTGTGGTGTTCACAGTAATTTAAAAAATTCATTTCGTCCAATAAATGGAATTAAATCGCTAACATTTTCTCACAATCACTGTTTATCCATGATATAGTGAATTCAATCGAGGTCGTAGGTCACTCCAAGACGTATATAGTGAAGGTCGGCCAAAAATAATTTTTCTTCTGGAAACTATTGATGCCGGCAATAAACTGATATTGAAAGATCGCCATGTGAGGCCTTAGTGGGCCCAGCATACATTCAATACTGCATGTAGATTTGATTTAAAAAAAAAATGTTCAGGTGCGATCCCACACAATTTGCCAATCGCTCCAAAAAAAGTTCGTGACGATTGGTCAATAGAAATTTAAAAATATATAATAGCCTAACTTCGAAACATGTGATCGACCAACCGCCGAAGACGGATCACTATTCAATACGACAATGCAAGCTCTCATACATCGACTGAAACAACTGCATATTTGACTACTCAAAACATCGATTCGATATGTCGTCACTGTATAGTCCTGACTTGGTACCGAATGACTTTTTTTTATTCCCGTTGCAAGTGTTTCGGCAATTGATACTAAAATGTATATAAACCTTAATGGAGAATATTTTGAACATCATTAAAGCAATTTGCTATGATTAATATTTGTTTTTATTTTCTTATCCCGAATACAACCGTTGTATTCGCTAGATATTTTTTCTCACTGAAATTTTTTTATCGTTCAAAAATTCAAAAAATATTTAAGTGAAACTTGAAATTTCATGCTAAACACTGATAATAAAGAAAATGATTTTGATAATGGAAAAATTCTTTTTATTTAAAATAAAAGAACTGGACGGAAATAATCTAGCCAAATTTTTAATTTTTTATATCTTGTATTCAAAAAAAAAAAAAAAATTAATAAAAATATTACTCACGCTTGCTTATAAATATTTTTTTAGAATTTTTTATATCATCATTTAATTTCAAGTTTAGATCAAACTATTTTGTAAACTTACCAAAACGGCATGAACAATCCAAAGTATAAAGCTTAGACCAAATTTTCTACATAGTAAAAAAAAAGAGTGCGAAATTGGGGTTCACAATGATTTATCAACAGTTTATTACATTAACAGGAAAATCGCATAGTCATAATAATAAATCTGAGTAGAAGCGCATTCGTGTATGGAAAACAAATGATAATATTCCAAGTCCTTACACCTACAAAAGAGTTATTGAGTGAAGTCAGCACAAAATTGAACATGGAACGCAACAAAGATATCAAAATAAATTCGCTACCAGTCAAAGTAATCGCACTCGTGCGAATACAAATTCCACGACGAGTCAGAAGATTAAGTACACGTACTCTGATGTGTTACTGTGAACGGTAAGGAGGTGCCTGCATATAAAATACGTGAAAGCTATCAGCGACAGCACTAATAAATAACAAATATTTATGTTAATCGAGGGAGAGAAAACGAGGAAGAAAAATATATAACTACAAGTGGCATTGGGTTGGCTGAGCAGGATGAGGAAAATTGCTTGAGTAGTGAAACTAATGGAACGATACAACCTGTTGTGCATCTAAAAATCTCTGTTGAATTATGATTATGAATTTTATTGTGCAATGCGAATGTGCAACATATTTTAGAGAACACTCTCGTTTATATATATTTATGTATTTATTTATTTATAAGTATATGGATGACGTAGATGAGGAAGTAAATGGAATCCAGGTGGGGCGGTGCAGCAAAGCTTAGTTAAACAACTTAAATATGTATTGATTTACCCTTAATTTGCATTAAAAAACGTGCGCTAATATATATGAGGCTATAATGTAAACACACTCCTTTAAAATGTGTGAAATATAAATATATACATGTATTATATATACATATGTGTTTGTAACTCCATAACAGTTGAAGAAGTTGTCAACATGAAATTATATTTGTTATCCACACTACCATTCATCTTTGCAACACTTTATCACTGTACGCCATATATCAATGTCTATACTACCGTCATGTCACCATTATATTTGTAAATATGTACAAAAGCTATCATATTATTTGCGTGCATGTGTGTGTGTGTGTGTCACATCAGAGCTTTCCTGCTATCCAAACACTTGGAGTAGCATGGGCTCATAGTAGAATAGTAAATTTGAACCTAAATTGTTGCAAATGTAGTTTATTAATAAATTCCGACAACACAAAGGGGAATTTATCAACGAAAATTTCGAAAATTATACTCATGAGTGAAATTTAAGATAATATTCCATATTAAACATAGCAGGCTTCTGCGTGTTGGTCTGGAAGTTTGCTTAAATTCGGCATATGGTTTAATTGCATTGCACACCAAAGAATTCTCATTTGGTCCGTCTACAGAAAAGGATATTATAAATTGCATTTTTAGTATAAATTCGAATGCAATTGGAATTGAGTGGGTGGTCTGAGTTTGCGTTTTTTAAGACTAATACTGCCGAATGGGATTCCTATGCTCACGCACATCTTTATTCATGTAATAACCACCTCTACTTTTACAAATCAATGGAAGGCGGCTAACGCCATTCTGGTAGTTAAAGTCAACTCTTGTAGCACTTCTCAAGACTATAGGACCATCAGCATCTTAGTAGCATTGTCAAAAGTTTTTTAAAAATTTATTTCAATTCAAATAGTTTCTGGTTATAGATACAATCACAGTTGTTCCACAGCCGTGTTGAAAATCATGGATGGCATCCGTCCTGCTTTCGATAACAATTTACTTACCATCTTAGTACTTTTAGATTTTTCTAAAGCCTTCGACAGCGTAAACCATTATATTCTTCTATCAAAACTGAAAATTATTTTGATTTCAACACAACAGCAATTAAGCTTATGAGAAGCAAATTATCGAACAGATATCAGCAAGTTCAGTAAGGCGATGTAATTTCATATTACAGGGAAATTAAATCTGGAGTTCCCCAACTCTCACGTTCTATTGGTATTGGAGAAGATTTAATAGCTAAATTAAGCGAGGATCTAATAAGAATTCAAGAATGGGCTGACATAAATGACCACTGTCTAAATGAAAAAAAAAAAAAAGTAAAGTGCTTTTGAAGAAAAGTAATTATCTTGATCTCAGCAGTCTGACACCAATTGTTTTGAACGGGATGAAACTAAAATTTTAACATATTGTGAATAATATTGGGTACAACCTGAACTCCCGTCTAATTTGCGAGGATCACATACAACACTGCATAATGAAAATATATTTTACATTAATCTTAAATATACAATTATAAAAGTCCACCAATTAGCACAAAACTTAAACTATTTCAGTCCCTTATTGTTCCCCAAACATCCTATTTTTAAGTCATATACGGCACAAAAAGCTACGATTCCTGAAATAAATTAAATCTAGCTCTAAATAACGCATCCAGGTTCATTTACTGAAAAATGAAAAATTGGCCATTTCTCTTTGTATTCCATTCACAAACATTCTTGGGTTCACTTTTGATAATTATCTCAAGGTTCGCAATTTGGTATATTTATTTAAAATTATTAAAAAAAAAATTAATTATTTTTAAAATGAGTATTTTTATTGATGCATTCTCTGCTTCCGCCAGCGTGTACTCCATCGAGTACTTTCAAAGCTGGAGCGCTTTCATCCATTCGGATTACACGACCCAGATATCGTAATCGCTGTCTCTTGATTCGCTGAACTATGTCAAAGTCGTCGTAGAGCTCGTACAGCGCATTAGCCGTTGTCATCGCGCAAAGCACCATAAATATTTCGCAAAAATTTTCGATCGAAAACTCCTAAAGCCGACCCGTCGTCCAATCTTCTGCACCATATGTCATCACAGGAATAATGAACGACTTGTAGAGTTTTTTTGTTGGTTCGTCAAGAAGGGACTTTACTTTTCAATTACCTATTCAGTCCAAAGTAGCAATACTGATTCTGCATTGGATTTCAAGGCTGACATTGTTGATGTTGTATTGCTGGTTCCTAGATAGGCGAAATTATGTACAAAGTTATGACAGTCACCAGTTATATGGGAGCCAAGTCGCGAATGCGATGACTGTTTATTTGATGGCAGGAGATATTTCGCCTAACCATTGTTCACTAAAAGACACATTCGCTTATTTGCCTAACTAAACAGGAGAAAGCAGAGTTTACGGTGCGGTTGTTATGACTAATTATATCAATATCATCGGCATACGCCAACAATTGTACACTATTGTAGAAGAATATGCGAGGTCTATTTAGCTCTGCAGCTCGTATAATTTTCCCCAGCATTAAATTGAAGAAATCACATGATAAAGAGTCTTCATGTCTGAAACCTGGTTTGGTATCGAACAGTTCGGATAGGTCCTTTTAAATTCTGAGTTCATATTTTTGTGGGGATATCAAATTCAGACATAGCGACGTAGAGGCAGTTCTTTATCACGTTGTCGAAGGCAGCTTTAAAATCGATTAAAAGGTTGTGTGTATATATTTTTATTCTCAGATCTTCTCGACCAGTTTGTTGACACAGACTGTGAGGACTCGTTTTTGAATTATGCTGATTATCTCTGTGAAAACATATCAAAAAACTAATAGAAAACTAATAGAAATATTCGTAAAGATTGTAACCCATTGCTTGTACTGTGGAATAATATGCAGCATAATCTAGGTACGTTTTCTGTTGCTTTATTGTACTTACCCTAACATTTCATTTTTTAAAGAATTCACTTTTGTCTAACATGTGACCATTTCCTGAATATTGTACTTATTGCAGTCATTTTGGATCTTTACGCCTAAATTACTGAACTTTGCTGAGTGAACTGTTCATATAAGACATTTTCAGAATCAGTGAACACTCAGCATAAATATGTGAATTTTCTAATGGCTTAAGAGGACTTAAAATAATCAATTCTCTTGAAAAAAAAATGAAAAAAAAAATATTAAATTTTTTTTAAAAATATATACGAAATCTTAAGTATTTTATTTTTTTTTACAATCGAAATGTCAAGCATTTCGGGGATTTATGCATTGGTTCCATTTTTCTAAAGGACCAAAATAACCAAACAGCGCAGCAGACAAGTAGGTTTTTTTGTATGTAATGGCTTCTCTTCAATTTTTTGAGGATTCCTGGAGCTCCAATTGCGACAATTTTGCTTATATACGTATTCACCGAGTGAGAAATTTGTTCAAGCATAACTACAGCGTTGTAAGAGGTCAGCTGGCTTCAGTTTTTTTTTTTTGGTTAGCTGGGCTATATATGGATGTAAGTGTAAGGTGTATTTGAAAAATACACAATGATGAGTCGAAAGAAAGTCACAGCTTTTGAGAACGCTGAGAAATACACAGACTCGGACCTTCGGCTACACTTTCACTTACAGCAGCGAAATTTGAGATGGAGCGAGTAAAGCGACGATGTACAGGCCACTATATTTGTAACCGATCCAGTCTCTTCAAATTTCTTTAAAATTTTACAAATTACTTGAGTAGTTTGTGTGCACTATAATCTCCTCTTAAAGCATGAAATGTGGCCACATTTTAAACACCATTTTTGAAGTAGGTTTCAACAAACGCGTTGTGCTGTTGTTAAGCGATTCATTTTAATAAATACCTGATTTTTAACTAAATTACAGTATTTATTATTACTGTCATAAACATTATCACTATTATCATCAACTGTCGAGAAGGCGCGAAATGAAGTAACTCCATCGTCCCATTCCTATTTGTACATACTTATTACCATTTCATTTGAATTCTGAGCTTTGTGGCTGTTGTCATTAACTTTCTGATACTTGTTGTCGAGTTAAGTAGCGGTTGATTGCATGCTTGCTTTGCTTAGTAAAGTTTTAATGGGTTAGATGCCTGAGTGTCTGTATATTTCCTACTATATAACTCTTCTCATTTTGTTGTTCATTTCTGTTGCTTTGATTCGTGCTCTTTGAAGCAAATTGATGGCGTTGCTTCTTGCTGTTATTTAGGTGTGTTGACTAGTGTGGAGACTGAACTGATTTTCGTTTGTCAATTAACTGCACTACAAACACAGGTTTAAGTTTAAAATCACATCAATAACGAGTGGTGTGCTGTTGGTATTCTCTTTTTAATGGTCACATAATGAGCCTTGTCCTTTGATAGAGTACATAAGAAATATAAGTTAATGAATAAAGGAAAAGGAGTAAAGGAAAATTTTGAAAATCCTTAGGTCTTCAAAATTTATGATAATTTCTTAATTTCCTGAATTTTCTTTCATGAAAAAAAATTTTTTTTGTAACTTGAGTTGTTGTAAAAATGGGGCTTCTATTGATCAGCTTAGGAACTTTAAAATAATTCTAAAATCGTTATCCCAGTCGCAGTATTAGTGTGGGTAGCAGAATGTACTAAGAAGCGGAGGATTTTTGGTTACTATCATCAAATGTAACTTTGAATTAGTAGACAATTGAAGAGTAAAGTCATCTCTCGACCGACAAAGATCAAGCCCTGCAAGTCCTGCTAAATGGTACATAAGAGTGGGTGGTAGCAATATCCATTGTGTCCTCACTATTAGTTTTCGAGTGAAAAATTTGCGGAGGATTTATGATTATTTGAGCATAGGCAACGGCGAATACTGTAGTCGATGAAATAATTAGCTGTAAGGCGATATTGACACAGTTTAATGAATAAAGCGATAGCGAGTAAATGTACTCCAGCTTAGAAGTGCTCCGGTGGAAGCAGAGGAGGAGGAAAACCTATACTCTGTTTGGAAGGATCGACTGGAAAGGAATCCAGTTCACTTGTTATTTACAATTTGGGCTATCTAAACAGCGGAAATAAGGTAGGAATTTCGCGCTGTCGCTAACTCCGTTATAATCAATCAATGAAAGGATTTGACGATTGTTGTTGAAAGTACTTACCAAAACTGAAGTTATTGCATTACTACTTTGGCCAGTTTTGCTGGCGTTGGCTCAAAGTCGTTTTTTTCCAATTCTTCGATATTTTCATATGGCTATATCTGGGTTAATCGTAGGGATATTGTTCTGGTGTAGATATTTAATGAGAGAGAAAAATTTCAAAGTCAACTTATCCGGAAAAAGTGCATCTAGTTGTTCAAAATCCCAAAAATGCCAATTTTTTTTTACCAGTTTTCATCATTTTTGGTGGATAACTCACAGGTATAGCTCATGTTTTTCAATTCATTTCTTCGATATTAAAAAAAAAATTTTTTGGGATTTTTGATTGGTATATATATATATATATATATATGGAAAACAAGTAAAAATATGTTAATTTCTGACATATTATGATGTCGATGTCTGCGTTGCTAATAATCTCAAAATCTTCGTGAGTTCAACGGAATATATTTTTCAGTCTGTTCTACATATCGAATGGTATTTTCTGTGCATTTAGTTCCTTAATCTTCATCATCATAGCTGATTCCAAATATCACCAACATACATCTGCGAGCAGTGATTCTAGTTTTTCCCTTGAATCGGGTTTCCATTGGCTTTGTGATGCGGCGGAATTGTTTACCTTGTACATCTAAGCTCTTCTCTTCATCTCATCTGTCTGCACTTTATTCTTCCCTAAGACACCCTCAATTGCTGTCTTCGAAAGAAAGCTGCACTCTATTTTTATGTATACAACCCGTACACCGTGCTCGTCGTAAAATCTGCACTACTTAAATCAGGTTCATCGAAATTTTCTTTAAATCTCTTAGTCATTGTTGTTTGTCTTTTGCATTTTTTCTGGGTAAGATGTTTTTCCATTATTTTCTCTTATTTAATATCTATAACTTTGTTGAATACACCAAAAAATTGTCTTTAGGGTTAACCGAGATATAGTCATGTGAAAATATCGAAAAGAGCTAAAGTTCGACTTTGAGCCAACAAATGTACGAGGTCATAAAACCCAATTAGCCACTAAACTGGCAAAAGTAATGAGGCAGAAAGTCTAGTTTTGGTAAGTACTTTCGGCAACAGTTGTCAAAATCTATGCCTGATAGTATGTGTTACTCTTTGTTATGATATTTTCGCAGCTCAGGAACTAAACTAAATTTATTAAAAAAAAAAAAAGTGTTTATCACAACAAATTATAATTAGCCGATTAAAAATTTAAAATTCAATCGCATCGTAATATTTTTTGGCACTATACGAATTGTCAACACTCATATAGCAAAACCACAATATACAATTTTCTGCATTTTCAATAAGAGAGAGGGAATTTGAGCTTCGTTTATCCGAAGCCACAATACCATTTTAATACATTTTTATTTATTTATTTATTTAACTATTTTTCTGTGAATTAATACTGAAATTTAAATTTATATATTATTATTGAATTTGATTATTTGCAGTAGCAAATAAGTTTGTTTAATATTTTTCATTCATTTATAGCACATCTGATGCTGTGCTATTTTGCCTGAGAGTATTGTGGATTTAATTAAAATTATATTTTTGCTTTAACTATGAGCTGTAGCATTGATTTTAGTAGGAGCTACGAAGAATTAAAATATTTTGAATGCGGAATCCTAGAATTTTAACTAAATTTTTTGCTCCTAACTGCACTAGCCCGCACTGACCGCGAAAAAATAATTAGAAAATTATTGAATTAAATTTCTCAGAAGGTTTAATAGTTTAATATAAATTATTTCAATATTATTGAAAGTATAATAGTTTTATATTTAATAAATAATTAAGTAGTATAAAGCTTGTGAGATTCTTTTTTATCTGCCATTATCAAATTTGTGTCTGTCTTTTATTTCTGGTAAATGCGTCCCTTGAAAGTGTCAATGAATTTTTTTATAGTACAATTTAGGCCGTTTGGAGGCAGCTTAGAATAAACTGTAGCCTCCGTCACGTGTTGGGAAACTATCAAGACGAACACAACGAATTGGAGTATGTAGTATGTAACATTTGTTATTGTTAAAAAAATAGGTTAAAAAGGAACCTCGTATGTTAATAAAATATTGATTTTTGAGGGGAAAAAATACAGTCGAAGCAAAAACTTGACTTGATGACGAGTTTCCGCACACTGCCTCAGGAAAATTAACCAGAAAGGATTGGTACGCTGTGTTAAGGCGTAGTGAAATTAGCACAGAAGACAGTGAACGCAGTGAGCGCAGGTTGTTACCAACGAAAACATAAAAAAAAACCCACAAAATGATTTTTAAAGAGCGTAAATTTAAATTGAATGAAATGATAGGCACTCTCAAGATAACAACTGAACGTGTACATCATATCCTTTAGTAATATTTGGGTATGAGAATGCGGTATGCAAAGTGGGTGCCGCGTGAGCTCACTTTTTGCCAAAAACAACGAGTTGATGATTTGGACCAATTTTTTATATGTTCAAGAATAATGAACCCGAGTTTTTGCATCGACAAGAGCAATCGCAATCAAGAACGAAGGACGAAATCGCCGGAAAACCGCATTTGAAGAAAAGGAAAGTGCTATTTCACCAGGTAATCCACCGTGCCACAAGTCAGTGTAATCGATGGAAAGAATCCATGAATTTGGCTTCGAATTGCTTCCGCAACCACCATATTCTGCAGACCTGTCCCCAGCGTCAAGCGATCGAAAAGTTAGAGGATCGCTATGATCAATGTATTACCCTAAGGGGAACTATGTTGAATAAAAGAAATGAATTTTGCCAAAAAAAAATGTGTTTTGCCGTAAGCCGTAGTATTGTCAATTGACGTGTTATGCAATTACATCAGAAAAAAAAAGTATATGTGCATTTTTGTTCAAAATGATTTTTTCTCTCTTAATAAAAGTATTTATTTTCTAGGTATACAAGTTGTTTTTGTTATATTCTCTGATATATTTCCATGTTCGAAATTATTTTTTAAATTTTATCCCTTGTACTGTTATTGAAAAAAAGTGACCAATCAGGCATTGATGTAGGAAAAAATTATATGCGCATTCCGAGAATAATGCCTTTTTAAGAGCGATTAAGTAACGTGAAGGGCATTGGTGATAATTTTTGTCAGAATCTCGGCAAGTGAAATAATTCTGTTCATCTTTAGTATAAAATATTTATATTGGATATGGTTTTTAGGTTAAAATGCTACGTGCTACATATTTATCAGAGGAGAAGCGTGGACTGGCTAAAGGTTTGCATGAATCGATATAGAATATTGCCGAGATTGCTTCCAAAGCAAATCGTCAAAGAAATAATACTTAAATTTTTTTTTTAAATCCCGAAAGTTATGGTACAATTAAGCCCAGTGGAAGGCCGATTAAAATCGATGACAGATGTAAGCGTGAAATTCGACGGCTAGCAACGCGGATAAGCATATCTTGCATGGAAATCAAGGCACATTTGAAACTAGGTGTATCAAGAAGAAGAGTTCACTAAATCTTGACGCAAAATAAATTGGTTAGATATGAATCTCGGGAGCCTGCAAAGTCGAAATATACGGGCACATCTGACCTTTGCTGAAAAACTAAAATTTCGGACAGATCAACTCAAAATTTTTATTTTTTCTGACGAAAAAAATTTTTATTTGGACGGTCCTGATGACTACCATAAATAAGTAAAGGCGTGGTATACAGCAGTCTCGCCACACTCGTTATAAGCGAAATCATGGTGGAGGTTCACTGATGATTTGAGCAGCCTTTGGATATGATGGAAATGGATAAGCTATTGGATGAAGTACTGATCGAGTTGGCTGGTAATCTTTATGGTGATTCTTGGACTTTCCAGCAAGACAATGCATCAATCCATACTGCGCGCGCGACTAAAGACTTCCTTTCATTAAAAAGCATACCTCTTTTGGTGTGAATGGGTTAAATTTAAATAGAATACGGTGTTTCCTGCTTTTTTATTTCAAATTACGTCCAGCCACATATACTTTTTCCTGAGGTATATTAAAGAGTTCGTTTAAAATGCCACTTTCCAATTTTTACAAACATGTTAGTGTGATTATAATCAGCAAGCGATATATTATATGACAAACATATATGTACATATGTAAATATGGATATAATAAGAAGCAAATTAAGAAGAAAACGAAAAGTACAAGGACGACAGTTGCAAAAGTGCAAATGAAAAAGAATCGGTCCTTTGGTAATATTATTAAACTCCGATTTCTGATAAGAAAATTGAATAAAAAGGCGAAATGAAAAACATATTATTGTAATGCAATTCGCACCTTTTTCGCAGTTTTAAAAATCAATTCATAATTAAGGCGTACAGTTGAATATCCGCGTGCGTTGGCGCTGTAACCAGCTGCCTTTTTATTAAAGCAATTTTTCTTAACAAATTTACCACAAACACAGCGACACTGCTCAAACCACTTGAGAAAAGATTTACCTGTCGCTGAAGCAACAAATAAGTCGAATCTACCGCCTTTCACTGAATTCATGAAAGCATCAACCACAGAAGCGAAAGGCAGAAATAATGCACAACTGAAAATATAATCAAGACAAATTGTTACCGGGAAATATGAAAATTTATATAAAATACTGATGACTGCACATAGCTTACGAGAATACGCATTGACTTATGGCACACTGCCATATGCGCATCTTGGTCAGTTAAGTCCTTTCCACGCATAAACTAACGTTTGCCAGTTTTGCAGCATCGAGGTCTTTTACTATGACATAAAATAATATTTTACGCAAAAGAGAATAAATTAAATAACAATATTAAAAATAAATAAATAAATAAATAAAAAATGGAAATAAACATATGTATTTCTCATACATAGATAGTCAACTAATAATAAACTCTCAACGGAAGTGGGCTACTTTACCTGTGCGCAACTATAAAACTAAATGTAATTATTTTTACTCATTTTCTGGTTGTGCACTTTTGTGTTTTATCTTTTCGTTTCTATGCTTTTCGATCTATTGCTACCAATTTCTCCACCACTTCGCAAGTTTTCACTCATTTGTTAATGCTAATCCAGAAAGTCAAAACTGAATAAAAGATGTGTTTTAAGTTTATCATTTCTGATTTTTTCATATGTATTGCTGAACTGATTTTCATACACACACATATGTATAATAAAAAATCTGGGTAGTAAGATTTAAGCTAGTTTCTTATTATACCAGTAGGGGAATTCTGTAAATTTTATCAATACAATTTGTCGAGTTGTTAACTAACGACTTTCGTCACTTGCACTAAAGATTGGGTGATTCAGTAACTGAATTATAACGATTGTTGTTAGCTGACATTTCCTTTTTATTAAAATGGAGAAAAGGTGGCATCATAATTTAACAAAACATAAACACATGCGAAAAACGCAGAGGAACGACAGAAAAATTCGTGCAAGCGATTATTTAACAAATGACTTGCATGGGATTACAAAGTTTAAAAATCCAAAAAAAAAAAAAAAAAAAAAAAAATGGTTTCCACCATGCTGCATGACTGTTCGCACTAAGAGGAGCCTCAAATAAATGGGCCGTGAAGTGCCCTTTGATATTAGGCATTTACCGCCAAAATCTTGAGATTAGAATCACATATCTGTGCACAAAATGCATATATTGAACTGTGTTATTCAACAATTAAAAAATAAATTTTCTTACCATTTGCACATTGATAGAATAGTATCCACGGTGATTGACATAGGCTTCCATGAGTTGGCAAATGAGTGCAGTCGATAGTACCAAAAGTGCCTCCAACAAATGGTGAGTTTGTTGAAGCGAAAACTTCCTTTGTAGTTGCCATTCTCTTCGGTTCATAGGAAACCCTACCTTTGCAAAAAAAATTGAATGGTTGACTGCGTCTGTTACTCTATGTATACAGCGGTTTACAGACGACTGGCTTATAACTATTCTCCACTGCTCCCGAACTGGACGTTGAAAGCATCCAGTTGTGAAGAATCGTAAGGCGATTATAACCTCCAAGCAATTTAATTGAAAGTTGTATTATTTATCTGTTTTTATGTATATTTCGCCGTTATTTTCCTACCTTTTAGTTGGCTATCAAGCTCAGAAATAATTTCTTGAGCTAAATCTCGCAACAAACTTCTATCCACTGACGAAGAGTGCGTGATTTCCTCATCTTGGAATAAGACAAGTTTACTCAAAATACATATTAGTTTATTTTTTTTTTTTTTGGTAATTTCTTAACTTGTATCTTATTTAATCTGTTATTTTATTTATTTTAACCTAAAAAAACATATGACATCTTTTGTCGATGGCGCTAACAACTCGAAAATTTAGTTAACGACAACAGTTGATCACGCGTTGCGAATATCGTTAAAATATGCTTAGCGAATACTCGTATCGTTAAAATAGTCGCTAAGTATTTTAACGATAACGAAAATCGTTATAATAGCATACTGAATTCCCCCACAGTTCATTATTTGTTCACAAACCACACTATGATGGTCTGTACTAGTTCAATAACTTTTTTACAAGCAAAAAAAAAAAATATATATTTTTTTTTATTCCACGATCACTTGATTGAATATTTCATTAAAATTTTTAAGTAAAATTTTGTATAAACATCTCCAAACAATGCTCCGAATCATCAACTCGACGTTATTTTTGGTCAAAAGTGAGCTTGCGTGGCTTCCACTTTGCACAGAGCTTTCTCATACCCAAATAATCGTAAATGATGTGGTGTACACTTTCAGTTGTTATCATTCAATTTCCATTTACGATCATTCAAAATTAATTTGTGGATTTTTTTTTGATGATTTCGTCCTTTTTTCAGAACTTAAACTATTATGCACCTTTTTTAGGACGATTTTAACTGCTGTTACAAGGATTTCTAAAAAAACCATACCTTCGTAAAAGACGATATTAAATTTATTTAATAAATTAAGTAAAATATTTTATATTAAAAAAAAAATTTAAAAAAATAAATAACTACCCTATGAAGCTTCTCAAAGTCCTATATTGCTATGCAATGCAAAGTATTCATAAATACATTGGCATTTACTGAAATAAATAGCAATAGAATGCAACTCACTTTTAATCACAAGCTATCAAACCAAATTGGAAATGTACTGAAATTCCACTTATATTTGCATGTAATTATGTTCACAAAACGCATAGTATTTCAAATCAATTTATACAGCGGCATTTGCATTGAATACCCTTTCATATTTATACACATCTGCATATATAGTAGTACATGAAGGTACTAATACCGCGTGGTGTACCGACCACGTTGCTAAGGTTACTTTTAGCGAATTGAAATTGAAAATCATAGCCAAACTGCATAGCCATTGACAATTCACTGCATAAGCCGAGAGGCTAATATCCATGAAATGATGCATAGGACTACATACGTATGTATGTACAAATATTTTATCTACTTACCCCCTCCCTTCACCACCTAATGCTTTCATCGAACTCATCACTTTCGGCGTGCTCTACACATTTGATCTTTACCTGTTGCTGCCATTTTGGATTTTGTGGTAAATATGTATGTCCAAACATACTTACAGACAAATTTACCAGCTTTGAACATTTCCTCTAAATTAAAGCTGCCCAGCTTCCTCATACATTACATACATACATACATATAGCGGATATTGCTATGTTGTTTCGTTGTTTTTTCCATGGTTTCACTCTGGTCCCATATGGACCGTTTGAATTTTGTGGTAATGAAATAAACGTGAACTACTCAGCCGAAATATAGTGCCAACGGATAGTGGGGATAAAATGATTGCCTCTACTTCAACTTGGCGTGCTATGCTGATGTCTGGCCCATAATTAATTTTAACCTCTTTTTTGCCTTTCATGTACATGAAATGGTACATTAACTTTGATCTGAACTATGTAAAAAAACCTCAAAGGAGAATAAATAGACTCACCGAACGTATCATAATGATGATCTGAATTGATTTTGACTTTCTGACTCAAATCCGTCAAAGAAGCATGTAAGAGCACCTAATTTGATATTCTATACGTATAATGAACTTCACGTTCGTACTGAAAATCATCGAAATCGATAGATTATATCATATAGCCCCATATAATCGATTTGGTTAGATATGGGGTTTGTGTAAAAAATTCGTTAAAGTATGTAAAAGCGTAAAATCAGACGTGAATTCAAGTTAATCAAATGTAATCATCGAAATCAAATTTGGCAATCTGCAAAAAATTTGATATGATCATGACCGAATACAGCACTTCTTTCTTGCCATCTTTTAAATTTTGCTCCCTCTTTAAAGAAAATTAATGATATGAATATATTTAAGTTTTTCTTAGAGGTTTGATCATATCTCTGAAACCTTTAATATTCATTTACTATAATTAGAGTCTGGACTAAATTCCATTCATGATGTAATTTATATTTTTTTTTCTTTTTAGATATATTCGTTTGGACTTTAAAAACAAGGAGTGAGTAAAAAGTTTAAAAAATGTTTTGAAATATTAAATAATTACGTACAGCAATATTACTTAAAGATATTAATTTAATTTTAAAACTGAAAAACACCACGGAACTTAATCATTAATTTCAATTAAAATTACGCGTAAGCTATCACCAAATGTTAGTAATGATTTAAATGGCTAACTATATATAAGTAAGAAAAAAAAAAATAATAATAATGATAAAAGAAAATAAAATGAAATGAAATAAGAGAGAATAAAATCAAGAAAAATAACCTAAAAAATTAAAATGAAATAAATTAATAATAATATAAAAAATTATTAGAATAAAACCTAAGTACGGTGAAATAAAATAAAAATAATAAAGGAAAATAGAATTAAATAATGAATATAATATATAATATAATAAACAAAAAATAAGTATTAGAAAGAAACTTAATTAGATCAAATAAAACAAAATAACAGGAAATAAAATTTAAAAAAAATATGAATAAAAATAAAATGCACAAAAAAATTATTTTAATAAAAAAAAATTAGAAAAAATTTAAAAAGATAAATAAAATAAAAAATATCAAAGAAAAAAAAAGAAAAAAAAGAAATGAATAAAGAAATATCAAAGAAATAAATTAAATTAAATAACAAAAGAATAATATAAAATAAAAAATTAAAACAGTAAAAAAATAATTACTAAATTAAATCAAAATCAAATTAATTAAAAGAAAAAAGAAAAAAGAACTAAAAACATTTAAATTAAATCAAAGTAATTAGAAGAAAAAAATAAAAACTAAAAATAAAAATTAAAATAGTAAAAAAATGAATAAAATAAATAAAAATTATATTAAAATAAAATGAAAAAAAAATTAATAACAAATAATTAACTTTTAAACTATTTAAAATTAAAAAAAATTTAATAAAAAACACTAAAATAAAGTAAATAAAAAAAATTTAATAGAAATGAAACATAAAATTCGTCAAAAAATTAATAAATTAAAATTAACTCCACCATTTTTCTTTGTTGTATAACAAAATATTCAATTCAAAAACTAAACCAAATAGGCCATTTGAATAGAGCTCATTCACTTATAACCACAAAAATAAATTAAATTATATTAAATAAAAAAAATTTAAAAAAAAAACTAACTAAATTAAAATAAAATAGAATAAAATAAATAAAAATTTTAAAAATAAAAATAATATAAAATGGAAAAAATAAAAAAGTAAATAAAAATGTAGAAAAAAAAAGTGTTGAAAAATGAAATGTAACTAAATAAAATAAAAATTTTAAATTTAAAAATAAGAGAAAAAAAAATATTTAAAAATAATATAGTAAAATAGCATTTAAAAAAATAAACATAAAAATATGTGAGCTTCGAACTTATACTAGGTAATCAAAATCAACTGCTATATATATGCATCCTATACACATATATACTTCTGCGGAAAGCCATATATAATGGAAGGTGGCTCCCAAATATATTTCTTTGCCTATTTCTTAGCTACGATTCATTGGTATAATACAATATCATTAAATTTCTCACAACATTTCATCAACACGCAGATTTTTTAGAATTTAAACAAAATTGTTGTTATTCAATATTTTGTAAAAATTAATATTTTCTCACTAAAATAAAATAAAATATATCTCACAATTTAATCTTAAGAGTTGTGGAAAATTTTTACTTAACATTGAGCTTTAATTAAATTAACACAGGAAATATTTAGTTTTCTCCATGTGTTTTTTTTTTGTGGGGAACATTACACGCATACTTTTAGGCGCAAGAATTATCTTTTTCGTAGTTCCATTAAAAAATTTTATTACTAATTAGTTAATGTATAAGTAATAAAAATAAAATATAATAAACTTAAAAACATACCGGTTATGACCGCCATATTGTGAAATTCTTTGTTTCTTTTATTATTTTTATACTGTTTCTAAACACAATATTCTTATCCAGAAATTTTACAATAACAAATTTTACCAAACTGTTGAATTGACCTCAAATGAATAAATATAATAAAAAGCAGTATTAAATACAGAAGATGTCTAGAATTTTCCTATCCAAAATTAATTAATTCGTATTTAATTTGCCTATTAAATGCAATTACAATGTTTGTTTTCTGTTGCATAAAATAGGGGCAATTTCTTCTCATGACGACTAATTGATGTTATCAACTTTGAAATGCTAATAAATTTGATGGAAAATTTTTGTTATTGTAAACAACTTTATTTACTCGCTTGCTTTCATTACCAACCAATTTTGTATATGCTTTATCGTTCGACATTGGAAAACAAATATGTATATTGATTGGTGGTTGGGAAAACCTCTATAAAAAATCGTAAATAAGAAAAATAGAAAATTGATTTTCTTTTGTATGGAGTTTTGTATGCAGTTTTTATGGCTTTCAGATGAAACGAAGAAAATTCTTAGCGCTGAAAATTGGAAAATTTTGGAAAAAACATTATAGTATTCTTAATTTATATGTAAAAGGTTGAAAATTCCTAGTTATGCTTTATAAGTTCGAATAATTTGTAAAATTCACTACGCTAAAATACGGTTTGTTTAAATTTTTGGTGAAAAAAGTAAAAGATAAATAATTGCCAGCGCTGAAATTAATTCGACTTTGCGTATCAATACTATGATTTCAGATAATATAACTATCGAGACTTACAACCCCCAAACGGTGCGGTGTGATCAATTGAATTTTAAGGCGATATGTTGAACTTATCAGTGCGACTTCAGATTTGGAAAATCTACCATTGATGAGATATTCACCATGCGCTAATTGGTGGAAAAGACCCACAAAAAAGGATCGCCAGACACCATATTTACGTCCATTTGAGAGCTGCATTTAAACGCAAGAAAATAACTGATTTACTTAAATATAGTATCCCTGAAAAACGTATACCGCTATAAATTGGCGATGAGTGCCGCTAAGAGCTCCTTAAAAGTGAGGAAAAATCTTTCTGAGTCGTTTGATACTGAACGAAGCTTCAGACAAAGTTTGTGTTCTTGAATTTAATGTTGGAGGAAATAATACGAGCTCATAAATGAAGATATTGACATCAACGCGTTGTAGCCGTTACCACTAGTTTTGCCTCCTCCATACACTATATGAAAGTGAAGCGAATGGATCTGGTAGTGAGCAAGGATAAGACGAAATATTTCCTGCCATAAAACAGACAGTCAGCGTATTCGCGTCTCAATGTTGACAGTTATAGCTGAGAAATCGCCAAAATTTCCTTTATCTTCGAACCAACGTTCATACCAACAATAATGACAAGCCTTGAAACCCAAAACAAAATCACTCTTGCATACAGGTGCTAACGTGAACTGAATTAGCAATTGAGAAGAGAAGAAACGACGTATCGCTTAATCTGATCAGCTGTAATCTCGTAAGCAGGGCAACGCGAAATGTTGGCAGCTGTCATGTGCATATATACTCTTACACAAATTTATAATTTTCATCAGCAAATCTCAATTTTCATTTCTTTAGATATAATTGAATTTTCTTTGTTTATCAAAAATTTATTTATAAAAATCCAGCAATCAGTTGCGTCAGTTTTAAAGAAAAAATCAAATCATCGCTAACGGGATAAACGTTAGCAACGGCATCTTCAGGCAGTGATAACTTTTTATTTACTAGCGCTCTCATATGATGAGTTGTAACATCTGAGTCGCTATGTTATTGGCTAGTTGTAGCAAATAGCTGGCATGTCGGCGGCGGTTAGCTCTCAGTGTTCTTAACGGCTCTGCAAACTATTATCGATGACAGCGAAGCGACATAACAAGACTCACTCACAAGACTCACGAGATTGAACGAACATTGTCGCTCCCGTAGTCGCACACCACATGAGTACGGGCTGAGACGCAAGTAGCGGTGCCGAAATAGACTCTGGTGGTCGGAGGGGAAGGAGAGCTCTAATCTAAATCTTCAATCCCCACAGTGAACCAAATTTTACAATTTATTTTTCTTATCATTATCCTTATTTTACATTTACATTTTCTTTGATATCTTTATTTATATGTTTTATTCCATTTATGTTTTGATTTATTTATGTAGTAAAAACGCGTCCATTCTTTGTATTTATTTGAAAATGTATTATTGTATTTATTTGAAAATGTATTATTTGTTTAACGACTTTTTAAAAAAACGAACGCCCACGCTGTCCAATGTTCTTGCATCGACTGAAGTTTCTTTCTTTTTCTCTTTTTGCCTTGTCCGTCCGTCCGTGTTGTCAACCTATCAT
Source organism: Neoceratitis asiatica (assembly GCA_030068015.2). Taxonomy (NCBI): domain Eukaryota; kingdom Metazoa; phylum Arthropoda; class Insecta; order Diptera; family Tephritidae; genus Neoceratitis; species Neoceratitis asiatica. The sequence goes on along the minus strand of CM061525.1, from coordinate 33,615,473 downwards.
TTCCCCGATTTTCCCCTTTCGCCCACATCTCTCAGGTTGCCACCTGCCATGTTCCGTACACAAATCCTACATTTATTTATTTTTAATTTTTGTATATATATTTTTTTTTATCTTTCTTCTTTAAATTTATTTAATATGTTTATTCTTCAGAAGTTGAGGTACTAATTGAGGTAACACATTAAAATTAAAAATAAAAATTAAGTATTTAATGAACTTCGTACGTATTTCTAAGGTCAAGCAAATTTGCAAATTTTTAAACTCTGGCTTTCAAAAGCAAGAAAATCAATTTTGGTTACATTGAATATCGGCAAATATAAAGTTATATATTAAATCCCTATGACAGATTTAAAAAACAAAGAAGTTTGAATTATTTTAAAAATAATAAAATTGTGAGCTATTCAGCATCGTCATCTTATATGTGTTGCATTTAAAATATTATTCCAGCAGAAAATGGGTTTCCTTCCTTGTTTTTCGTCATTTTTTATATTAATGTATAGTTAAGTTCAATTTGCTGAAAATTCTTTATCTATATTTACATGCCATCCAACGGTCAGGAAGATTTTAGATCTTCATCTTGCAACACCAAGATCTTTGTTTATGATATCAATAAGATCATCAAAATCGTCGCTTTCGAATGTATTTAAAGGCGAAAAATTTGGTATATTGTCTACAGATTCCATTAAATCGGAAATAATATTTTTAATCGCCATTTCCTTTGTTTTAGCTTCAATTTTCCTACATATATTGCGATGATTTCCAAACCAGACCTTTACCTGGCACTCCGTTTTTCCAATCTCTAGTGCTAACTCGCAACTACGCTGTCCTTTTATAAAATTATTTATCTGAAATTCTCTCTCTAATACCAACACCTGTTGTCTAGTCAAAACTCGGGTAAATTTCGTAGGAGTGCAGCATGACGAACATGTATTTTTGGATTGCATCTCTTCGAAAGACAAATTTATATTTTCAATTGAGCCCATTTTTTTTCTTTTAGGTTTGCTTCCGCCTTTATCAGTCTCTAAATCATTGTTTTACTTTGCGTGTGGCTTCGTTTGAAATGAATTGGAAAAGTTCTACAGTTCTATTTATAGTACAGGTACTGGAAATTTGTTTTTTTTTCACTTAAGAAAATTGAACTTCCGAAAAAAAAAACATTTTTATTTTATTTTTAGCATTCAGTACTTATTGAAATCTATATTTATATGTATACAAGTATACATCAGCATGTTTCCATTCCTAATATTAAACTATCTAATAACGCTTCTGGAATGAGTCCATTAGCGCAAATATTTTACTTATCAAGAATATTGTCTTCCGTGATTAGCGATATATATATTGAGTTTGCTTGTTTTTTATTGTTTTTGGAATTGCTTGAGCTCTCTCGTGAATTTTTTTGTAGTTCTTACTACTTTCGTTGGATGGTTGTGTGATATTGACGTGCTGCTTCTGATTGTAAAGCAGTTGCAGGTGTTTTTGCAGGTAATCAATTTTCTGTTCTATGGATTGAGAACCAATAGTGGGTGAGGGACAGGAGGAGAGCCCCAAGCGCTGTTGCTGCCCTCCCACCAAATATGAAGTGATCGATTTAATTTTGCTTACAACGGATTTTGGTTGCATATTTTTTGGCGTGATTTAATTAAACTAAACAATTGTTTTCTTCTTTTTTGCTTTATATTTTTATTTTTTTTCGCTAATTTCCTCATCCTAAGCGAAGTCTCACGTATGATTTGCAAATTTGGGTGATTTATATCAATAATTTAGTTCTCGGTGGCGCGAGCAAAATACACACAGCACATAATATTTTTTTTGCTGTTGTTATTTATTTTTATTTACACTATGGGTTTTTGTAGTATGGCGTATCAGGATTTGTTAGATAAATTGTAATTTAGTCTTTATTCGTCGAGAGTTTTACACAAAAGATAAAGACAATATCAAAATATCAAAAATATGGCAGGTCAATTATAAGTTGCTGAACTGCCTGGTCGTTAGATTCGTCGTTAGTGGTGTTCACGAACTTGACCGCCACAATAAATATTTACAAGTATTTATTGATATCACTACGACATTAAGGAACTACACTTTTATTCACCAGAGTTTAAGTTGTAGTGAAATATTTGTATGAAAGTTTAAGTAAAAAATATAATTATGATTTCGAAAGCACTTCAGATGTTGAAAAATGCATACGGTGACACTATTTTGAGTCCAAATATTGCTCAGTCATAAATAAAGCTACTTTGGCGTATAACAGGAAAATAAAGGGTGTTTTTTATAGAGATATAGAACTTTAAGTCGCCACCTTGAAAAGTAATGCCAACTTAAAGTTCTATACCTCTATAAAAAACACCCTATACTTACTCTCTTCGAACCAAAGATAATATACGATTTCACGTACATGAAAGGTATAAAAGAAAATTAATTTTCTATAATTTTGAATGTTGGACAGTCCGAAACTCGAAAGACACTCGGAACTTGGATTTCCAAATGGCAGTACGCAGTTCTAACTATTCGGCTATTGCGGCCTTCCAATTACAGTTACAATGTTTAAATATGCAGGACTTTGATTGGAAAAAAGGTTCAATATAATTAATATTACCTAGTGCAACATCTTTCAGGACATCGTCTCTTTTCGCACAACTTGTTCGGCGTACAATTTGCTTCATTGAAACGATAATGATATACTACTTTGAAATCGTCACTAATTCTGTTCATTCGTTCTTGTTCGTCTAACGTTACAAAATTATCTATTTTTCAGAAATTGTAGTTTTCCGTATTGAGATTTTCAATAGTTTTTTTCTTTTAAAATGTTATTCACTTCAAATTTTATAAAAAATGGGAATTTTGCGATTTTGATGATGCACTATTTTCGGGTTAGTTGGTTTTGAATTTTTTCTCTCTCATTCAATATTTATAACTTTCTGAATGCGCTAAAGCAACGTTCCTTACGGTTAACAGAGATATAGCAATGTGGAAATATTGAAAAAGTGCTAAAAATCGACTTTGAGCCAACAAATGTACGAGGTCATAAAATCCGAATGGTCGGTAAACTGGCAAAAGTAATGATGCAAAAACTCTAGTTTTGGTAATTACTATCAACAACAATAGCCAAAACCTATACCCTAGAGTATGTGTTGCACTGTGTTATAAAAATAAGAAAAAAAAGAAAAATTATCAACAACGTCACACATACAAATTCTCAAGATAAATATTTGAGGTAATTTCAATAGCGTAAATTTATTGGTGTTGCTTAGTAACCGGGAGTACTTGCTAACTTACTTGCAATGCATCGAATAGCTAACGACTTTTAATTATATACGATTTTTTCTAAATGAAAGGTAAAGGGCTTTGTAATTTACCATTCAATAAAATCCTATTTATTATTGATTTAAGCGTATGAAAGCAATAACGCTGACGTCTGTTTCTTTAGCATTTTCAGTGGAACTTATGCAGAGCCGATAAAATGAAATTAAAAAGGGAAAATATTGCAAGTTTATCTATGTAAAGAAAAAGTATATGGGTCAACAACTTGAGGTTTGGTGTTTATGAAAAGGCATGTGACATGGGTTGACATTTTAATTTAGAATTGTTTTCTAATTAAATTTTTAAATCAATTCAAAAAAAAAATAATATGAATTATGAGCTTTCTCGGAAATTAAAAACCTTTTTTTTCTCATCTCAGCTTTTAAACTACAGTGTACCGTAGGACGATTTGGGTGTTATTTTAATATATACTCATCAGGACGACAAAATACCAATTTTATTTTGAGCTCTTCCATAAAATTTTATTATTTTTCTTACGTATTTTCCCCCAAAAGGTTGCCTCTTCGATTTCTCATTTCTCATCTACGGTCATTTGCTAATTTATTTTAAATTTAATTTTACTTTTGTTCAATGTTCAGTTCATGAGTCGATTGAACTTATCTCTTAAATTTGGATTAATTTTACATGGTAGTTTTGCAGCTTGAGTACATCACCTACATGCTAGATATATGCATGCATTGAAACATTTACTAATATTCCTCTCCCTACATATATTTTCGAAAATACGTTGAAGTACTTCTGTGGTTTTTTTGTTGGGTTAAAAGCAACATTTAATCATATATATTGCATTTTTTTGCGGTTTAAATTCTGGGAATTTCTCTGCAATATTTTGCGCTTGGTTTGCCAGTCTGTTGGAGAGCAGCTCAAGTTACGGGTCATAAATGTATTTAAATTTAGTTTTCGTAATATTTGTGTTCATTGTATATATACAGATTTTATACTTATATATAAAAGCACATATGTATAATAATATAATTGTAATTGATGGTAAAATAAATTGATGTGCACACATGTGTGCAACTCGCTTATAGCCAACTTCTTTTACTTCCACTAGCTTTGTCCATGCGCTAAAAGAAAAGAAAAACATTGTCTATGGAGTTTGTAAGCAAAATCGGTTGTTCACCAATGAAACGTATTATTTTTGTTTGAGAGATAAATTAATATACGCTCATTTGCACGTACATAAGGGTGGGCCTTTATTTTGATTGTGCTTAAAATCATATAACTCATATTAAATGCAAAGCAATTGAATTAAAAAATTAAATTATAATAGTGGATGGGTAACACGCAGTATGAATATAAATACAAGCATCGGCTATGAAATATTAGCCGTAGCAATGAAGTGAAAATTAAAGTTTTAGAATTTCTTTCATATACATATTAATGAAAATATAAATTAACTGTATTAATATAGACAAAAATGAAAAATGAAACGGAATAAATTTAATATTGTTTATTTAATTTATTTAAATTTTCATTTCATTTAATTAAATTTAGTTTTTAATTTTTTATATACGAAAAATATATTTTTTGGATTTTATTTACTTTTTTATTTTTTTATTTTATTTTATTTTGTAACGGCGCTGTTTATGATACATCCATCATACGTCCGTTTTTATCGTATTCTTTATTTAAGCCAAATATCGTAAATGTAGAAGTAAATGTTCTTATTACAAATTGTTTCTGTAGTAATCGTTTTGGCTGTTTGAAATATAATTGTATAAAATCATTCGATCAGCGACAAGCAAATAAAGCGGACATATCACTCCTCATTTTAGTTTTTTCTTTAAACGATAGCATTTGAACGGACGATAGAAGACATTCGTGGCTCTGTCGGCCTTCAATATTAAAGATAAGTATAAAAGCAGAAAATAATAGTTTTTGCTTAATTCCCCAATAATTATCTTGAAGACAGTAGACTCTGTCGGCAGGTAAGTTTGGGGTAAATTTTAGGGAAAACTCTACTTTTCCCTATAATTTATATTTTAATTTATTTTAATTTTTTATTTATTACAATTTTATTAAATTTAATTTTATTTTTATATATTTTACTTTATGTTTTGTTATATTATTTTATTGTCTTTATTTTATTTTTGTTTATTATAACCTATTTTATTTTGTTGTATTTCATTTGATTTAATTTAGTTTATTTTATTAATTTTTTTCGTGTTAATTTTTTTGTCTCTTTTTTATTTATTTTATTCCATTTTATTTTATTTTGTTTTAATTTATTTTATTTTAATACCATATTTTGATTTGTATTATGTTACTTCATTTTGCTGTTTTTTTTAAATTTATTTAATTTACATTTTTTAATTAATTTTAATCTTTTTAATTTTTACAACTTTTTCATATAATTTTATTTAATTTACTTTTATTTTAATTTAAATATATATTTCTTTCATTTCTTTAATTTTTAATTTACCTTTATTTATTTTATATTAATTAATTTAATCTTTTTCCAACTTATTTCCTTTCTTTTGTTTAATTATGTCATGCTATATTTTATTTTACACCTAATTCTCTTTTTATATCACGATATATACATTTTCGAATTGGAGGAACACTAAAAATTCGCGTTAAAATAGGATTAGGTGATATCAGGTCGTTTTCCACCGTCCATCTTACCAACGAAGTCGAGGTTTTACTGAGCCAAGTCAATGTTGCCGTATATCTCGTACAGCTCATGGTATCATCGTCTGTAGTATTCGTCGTAGCCAATTCACAAAGGACGGGAATGATTGGCGGAATTATAGGGTTTAGTTTTAATTTATCGAGGAAGGTTTTACTTTTTAATTACCTACTCAGTAGCACTCAAAGTAGCACATATTGGTAAGATTAACTCTGCGTTGGATTTCAGGTCTTACATTATTACATTGTTGTTGATGTTAATGCTGAACGAAATTATCTAGAACTTCAAAGCGAAGACCGTCAACAGTGACGTGGGAGTTGAGCCGCGGTTGCGATGATTGTTTGTTTGATGACAGGAGATATTTTGGCTTGTCTTCGTTCACTACCAGACCCATATGGTTCGCTTCCTTATCCAGTCTTTAGAAAGCAGAACTCACAGCGTGGTTGCTGAGGCTTTTGATATCAATATCATCGACGTATGCTAGCAGCTGTAAGTTCTTAATAAAAAGTGACAGGGACAGTGCTCAAAAGTGCGTTCCAGGCGCTCATAAAAAGAATGATTTAGTAGAGATGTGACCTTACACGCATTACTCTTGAACATATTTAGCGCGGAAGTAAGTTAATCAAATTGTCTTTACATATTTATGAAGTTTTATTTTAAGTTTTAAAAGTATATATTTTTATTGTAGTTACCACTTATGTGAGAGGGAGAAGGAGTTTATGCTTTCTTTGATTTTAAAACTTTCTGTTCACAGGGACTATAATATTTTGTTGTTGCTTTTTCTCTCTTCACTTTTGAAGCTTTAGTTAAACACACTTTTTTCTATCCATATACACTTGCATGTACATTAAAAATGGCTTGAGTGCACCAATAAGACAAGGTGTTATACATATTGATAGCTCGGCTCCCTTAGCTCAAAGATGAATTTGTGAAAAAACAAGAAAAACAGGAATAAATTGCGGCATATTTGTGGAAAAAAATACTAAACCATGTTTTTCCATGTCTTATCTCAGTGATCAATACAAAATTGAACCACGCAAAACCTTCATCGATGTCACTAATACTATTCCAGAGTCAATTAATATCTTCACCAATTTTCTTTTCGGCCGCAATAGCCGAGTGGCTACCAGTACGAAAGGAAATGTGCATTGTCTTTTCAAGGATTATCTGAATTTTATTATATAATATATAATTTTATTATATTTAACGAATTTTGAAACAATAACTCCAACAAATTAAAATTAAGCAAACAGTCAGAGCCTATCAGTTATGTCAAAATCTTTTTTATGAAAAATTAAATTTCTTTAACTTTTTAGAATATATTTCACGTAATTCCCACAAAACATGCGAAGCGACGACACAGGTTGCTCTAAGGGGGCCGATTGAGTAAGCGAGAAAGCTGCTTCGTTACCCAACCTCTGAACTAATGAATCATCCCGTGGATTACACTAAGCTTAAATGGAAATTTTGTATTCTAGCTTTGCTTTGCCAGCTTCACTTTTGAAGTGTGTGCTATCAGCTACTCATACTCATACATTTGTTAAGTCATTAACGCATTAATTTGTCTTTTGATCAAATTTCCATGCTAATTGTGTGTTGAATAGTCCAACGTATAGAAAGGTTAGCTCATGGCATCACCTATAGATTATTTAATTAATGAGTCTCAAGGTAAATATCTTAGGAATTTTGTTTAATCCCCTAAAGGGGGTTGGTTAGATAATTCGTTGTAAATTAAGTAGCAGCGCATAACGCTTGTGTGCACTGGAATTAAATTTGATAAAATATAAGTATATAAATAGGATAGCGTAAAAGGGTATATACTCAGAATCCATTTAATTAATTTTATTTAGTTATTTAAATTTCCAATTACTATGAAATATCCACTCTTCTATGAAAAGATATAAAAATTACGTTTTCATGCAACAAAAATTAAGCTAGAAAAGTTCTACTTGTGAAAACTAATTAAAGTTGTTCAGATTAGTAAAGAAAGCTTTTTTTTAAAGAATGTGTGAAAAGAAGTAAAAAAATGTATATGTGTAGAGAAAGTTGTGAATATTAACAGTGAGTGGATCTGTATATTACTAAATTAAATTCTAAACTAGCTGAATTGATTTAGTAATGTCCTTATGTCCGTCTATTCTTCTGTCTGTTTGAACGCAAACTAGTCCCACAATTTTTGAGATATTTGCGACCGTCATAATACGTTAAAAAACTACATAAGAATGTGAAATTTGGTTTACTAGACATACATAATGAATTGCATATTAATTCTGAAAATCAGCGAAATCGAATGAATATAACATACAGCTCGCATATACTCATGCTATCAGATGTGAGATTTTGGTTAAAACTAAGTCAAAAAAGCATTTAGTAGCATGAAATTTGCTACTATCCACAAATATTATGAATTGTATGTTGGTAGTGAAAATCATCGGAATCGGAATTCGATATCATATAGCACCTATACAACCGATTTGTTCATATATGAGATTTTGGGTAAAAACTCCGCTAAAAAGACATCTAGAAGCGTCAAATGTGGTATTCTACAGACGTAAATTGATGGTGTATATTGATGTTGGAAATCATCGAAAGAGAATCCTGCTATTTGCAATAAATTTGAAATGTTCGTGAAAGGTATAAAGACTTTCTTGCTTTTTTATGAGATAATTATTTCAAATTATTTTGTGGTTTTTTTTATTACGACGCATATTTATTTCGTTCTGAAAATCAGTGCTTCTCTTAACGGAAGACAGCTTCAAATTGAAATAGGCAAATTACCTGCATAATTTTCCTCTACGGATACAATTAACGAAATTCATAAATGGCACAGGAAAGAAATAGAAAAAGGAAATGTACATGTTTTTATAACTGCTTTTTGTAACATATGCATATTAACACATTTATTTATGTGTGCATATGTCTGCACAAAGTGGAAACGCGAAAAGCAATCATTGGCACGTAGGAAGTATAAAGAAAGACGCCTGTTAATAATTTCCTTCTGCAATATGCTGCCTTCTGGGTAATCAGTATAAACAGCCTGCATACGCACATATACCTATATGTAATAATTTCCTTTCACATATAAATTTACTGTATACTTATAGTTGCCAAAACGACGCGGCAGCTGTTTGGCATTGCACACCGTGGCGTATACGTAACATACACATAAGAGTTGAATGGTGGGATTGTATGTACATATGTATTGTATTGTATATATGTATATATACTTAAGAATGACTGTATATGGCTACCAGGCTTACTTTATCGTTAATTAGAATATTCTTAGCTACAAGAAAGTGAAGTTTGGCAGCATGTTTTTTAAGTTTATTTTTGTCTGCGCTCTATACTCGTTGTATCTATATACTAGTTATACACAAATGTTTGTAACACAATTTAATAGTTTTTAATTCAATTATTAACTCTTTAGTGGTAAATTCAAAGATTAATATGTAAGTTTCTAATCTAAATTTTTATATACTAATAATATTAATAAATACATATATAACATGGATATATATAGATATATATATACCTTCTTTCTTTGCAGGATTAAATTCTGAAAACCAAGCTCCTGTAGATGTTGGAATCCGGAGGTGCATACGCCTAGATTATATTTTCAGTTAAATTAAGGTAAGCCATTAATTATGCAAATATCTGAGAATTTTTTTTTTTTTTTTTTTGAAAATCTTCGTCTCTACTCGTGTTGAAGAACAACTCATTATTCAAATATCTGTTTACTGAATCTAAAGCTTTTTAATTTTGTGTTAAAAGTAATTCCTGCTTTATTTATTCTTAGTAAATTGTGGTATATTATTAGGCCTACAACTGTACCGTAGTCTTTTCGAGACCGCGTGAGCAATAAATAAGTGTATTTGCAGTAGCTGCAGTTTTATACGTAAGAACAATGGCTTTTTTAATGGTCTCTTTTCAATTATTTGATTTCCTGGGAAGATATCGGAGCACGAAATGCGACAATTTTGCTGATTTACGTATAAAACGAGTGAGGGATATATATGCCTCGTCACTGAATAAATTTTAGTTGGAAAAGTCGCGATCCAATCACCCAAGCGACGTAACTACGGCACTGTGAATAGTCAGCTGGCTTCAGTTTTTGTGTGATCTGGGCTTTATATGAATACAGGTGTAAGTCCAAGCGCAAAATACGTCATAATGTGCCGTAAGAAAGTCCGAGATCCTGAGAACGTCAAGAAATATACACATTTTTAACACCGGCTTGAGTAGTTCAACGATTATGTGTACTATAACCTCCTCTTAAGGCCATTGAATGACCACGAATCACAATTTTCATAACTTCCTGGCTTTTAACTAAAACAAAACATGTTTGGTTTGACAGTTAAGTCTGAAAAGACTTATTGTCTGGTGCGCTCTTTGGTAATTAGAAACTTCCTTATTTTGATATTTTTTTATTTATTGAACAATTCGAACAAATTTTAATCTTAATTATAATTTTAGATTATTCTTCATCTTCAGTGTATTCAAAAATATAAAATATTGCTTCACTTTGGTAAGAACATCATTCCTCATTTTCAAGAAACTCACACAACTTCATCTAAAGAAGAATCTTGTCCAAATGTTCTTGGAATCACTTCTTCAGCTTCGACAGGTTCCTGTTCATCGTTGCATGAATATAGAATATATAATATACAAATAATTTACATTACAAACACAGAATGAGTAAACAGACTTAAATGAAATATGCTAGCATGAAAAATAGTCCCTCGATTTTCTAGGTCATTGAGAAGAGTATATTCGAAAGAAGAATTGTCTCTTACTTCCAGGTCAATATATACATTGACATGGTCTTTAAGTATTGCATTAATGTTTTCTACTAATACTCAAAATTACGACGCTGTAGAACAACCAAATGAGATGACGGTAGAAAATTTTCCTCATTCCAATGCGTGTTTTCTGCTTGCCCTGTTTTGGAAAGCTTTCTTTGATAATTGATATATAAAATAATTGCTAAAATTCGGTTTCTTTCTGATTTTACGTCTTACTATTTGGGAATCCCCTTTTCTTATGATAAAAAACTCATTTTATTTTTTAATTCATTTTAAAGAGATAACCATGTATGAAAGTGTTTTTTTTTTAAGTTTTAAAACTTGTTCTTTATAAAGAGAATTTTGCTATATAGAAATTCGTTATAAAGAAAACAAAACACAATAAAAATTTTATGTAAAAGCTGTGTACTCGAAATTAGTTCATAGGGAGAGTTTCTTGATAGAAAAGTTCGTTATTTTTGATTGTGGGTATAAATTTGTTTTATGTTTATTTCTTATTAATTTAGTACTTTCTATTGTAAGTTAGGTTACGTTGAGCTGGTTGACTTCTTGAAGAGTCAGTAGAATAGACCACGTCCAACACTATGGAACACATACACATAATTATACAGCTGTCACTAGTTTAAGAAATATTTTTCAGCAAATTGAAGTAGGCATTTCTGCTAAATGAAGATCCTTTAGCTTTACTTCCACAACTTTACTCACTCACTCACTCAATAACACATTATGAACTTTGCAGTCTTTGCATATTCCCTTCATTTTCTACAGTAACTCTGTCATTCCCATGATTATATTAGCATTTTAGAAATAAATATCTTCAAAATTTGCTATGCTAAGTTAAGCCGTTTGCTTTAACTACACTATTCTTGTATATTCAAATTCGGAGAGATGACACTATATTTTCTAATTGTATCCACTAACAACAAACAAAGTATATATGGTTTTTGTATAATATCGAACAGCAATTATTTATAGTTCACAACCACTCACTGCTACATTTTACTAGGATTTACTCAGTAGTTTTTTTTTTCAATGCGAAAAAAGTTCATTTATCAAGCCAGTAAAGTAAATTATTTGCTTAAAACGAATTTATGACTTCATGAGGAAGAATTTTTTCGCTCAATTTTTTTCTTTGATATGCTTCTTCTATATACTTCTGTAATGGTAATTAAATTTTTCTAAATTTTTATTAAAAACTCTTTTCTGTAGTCGAGAAGCTTTGAATGATTGTAATTATATACATCTTGTACAAAAAAATAAAAATAAAAAAAATATTATTTCATTATCATCAAAATAATATTATTATTCCAATAACGTACGGAACATGCTTTCTTTTTTCATTAAAACCGAGTCACGCTGATCAGGAGCTAGCGAGTATAAAAAAGCGAGAATAAAAAAAAAATCAACTACAGAAAAAAATCATCAGCTGATTTTTAAATGTAACTAAAATGTTCTAATATAAAATGTTATATAATAATTAGCTGAGAATCGACGAAATTTGACACTTCGGGTTCCCAATTACCCAGCCGTATTCCAGAATAGGCCTTACTATTACTGTATACAGAATTTTAGGATCATAAGAATCCTCGAATTCCTTTGGCAAACGTGTTCCAAATTGTTGTTATCTATCCATATAAGGTTTAAAATTTATGTTTTTTATTTTCTCTTAACATTTCTGAAAATAATAACCAAATTATTATAAATTTTTTTCTTTGATAAAAATTTTTTTGTTCAAAATTTTTTTTGTTCAAGCAGGAAAATTCTGAAGAACTTGAATAATTAGAAAAATGTTTTTAAGCTGTCAGTTAAAAATTCTCGGAATGAAATAAATTCGCCACAATTCTTTAACCAACTTGGAAAAATAAAACGTTCGAATGAATTGTGAGAAAAAATGATGAAGGTGAAATTATACATATAAATGCATGCAAACAAACACTCAACAGCTTTAAAATAATTTTGCATAAATACTCTGCAGGAAAAAAAGCTAGTTGTTATTTGTTTGCTTGTTGCATTAAATACAAAGTTAACGTATCAGAAAATTTAACACACCCGTAGTACGGCAAAAATTAACATAACATATGTACGGGTACTTGCAGTGTGCTAATGAAAATTATTATTACTTCCATTAAAAACTAGAATTTGAATAGAATTCTTAAAATATTGAAAAATTTTGGCTTTGCACTACAGTTTGGTTACACACAGCCTAGACAGCACTCACATGGTAAAAGTGGCGAGTAAATGAATTAAAATCTGCAATGACACCATCTGTGCTATTGTTTTTGAGTTTTTTGGGAGATTTTACAAAGATTTGGTAACAAAGTGTTTGGTAATTGCTGAAGGATATTATATAAAAATCCAAAAAAGTCAGTTACTTGGCGGCTATATTATAAAGTCGACCGATCTAGCCAGCTCCCACATGTGATCAAACATTACAAAAATACACCCGCACAATAAGTCTCAATTGAATAATTCAAAAACTGAGAGACCACTTTGTGTTCAAATAGACGACGGACAGACGGCAGACAGACAGACGGTCGTGGCTACGTCAACTCAGCTCATCATTGTGAACATATCGGTATTCAATGAAGCAACTAAGACCGTGACATGCGGTGTTCGAAAATTGAATCGAAATCTGACCTTTCGAATGGTAGTACGCAACGCTAACCACTTGGGTAGATATTTTCCCAACTTATAAAAGTAAACAAAATGTTTACTTTGTGCCCACACTATATATGCGCTTGTGTGTTAAAAAGTAAATATCAGACACAAGTCAGTAGGTTTATCTCAATGTTTGTGCTTAGAAAAAAAATTCTAATTTTATATCCCAAAAATATTAATTTCGTTGGCTTTGGAAAACTCATCATTTACCACTTTCATCATGAATTCATTTTAATACGTAAATTATTATATAAATTTAGCTTCGAAACATATTCAAGTGGAAGTAACACTCAAAAATTGCATTTCTCTTTGAGAAAATCAAATACTAAACAACTATGTACCTATATGTATAAACATTTATTAGCATAAATACACGGCCGATTTGAATAACGCTCTTAGTTACACTTTTATGTAAACTGAAAAGGGTTAAAGAAATTATTTAAATACTTTACGCTTCAGTACAAAAATAAATAAATGCGTTAAAGGTATTGAATTTACAAACAAGCAGTATACAGAAAATCTAAAATTAGCTGAGTAAATGCTGGCACTCGTTAAAACTAAATTTCGGTTGGTAAAGAACAGATTTTATTGTATGTACTCTATAAAAATGTGGCGAAATATACATATTAAAAATCTTTTCTCTCAGAATAACACAGAGTAATTCTTTTTATTACCCCTGAAAATTGTCGAAAAATGAAAAATAAAATAAAAATAAGTGTATTAAATACTGTATAAAACAGTAGTATATAATACATCATTACCAAGGTTTATATAATACAGTGGTCAATAGTCTCTTCCGTGAACATACTAAAGCGTGTTTTTTATAGAGGTATAGAACTTTAAGTTGGCATTACTTTTCAAGATGTCGACCGATTTAACAGATGTCAAGTGATTTATTCTCAGTTTGGTTTAGCAATTCATCATGAATAGACCCACGCCTTAACAACTCTTGCAAATAGTGCAATTTTATTTCGAAAATAATGGTTATGTGCGGAAAACGTATCGCGCACTACGTCCATTTTAGCGATGTTTAGCGATGAAGCGCACTTCTGGTTGAATGGCTACGTCAACAAACAAAACTGCCACATTTGGAGTGAAGGTAATCCTCAAGTGTATGTTGAAACACCGTTACATCCAGAAAAACTGACTGTTTGGTGCGCTTTATGGGCTTGTGGAATCATTGGTCCGTACTTTTTCAAAAACGATGGTGGCCAGAACGTTACAGTCAATGGTGATCGGTATAGATCCATGATTACTAACTTTTTCATTACTGAATTGAATAACCATGATGTCCAGGAGATGTGGTTTAACAAGACGGCGCAACATGTCACACAGCTCGTGCCACAATAGATTTATTGAAAGACACGTTTGGTGACCGCCTAATTTCACATTTGGACCTGTGAATTGGCCTCCAAGATCTTGTGATTTAACACCGCTAGACTACTTTCTGTGGGGCTATGTAAAGTCATTGGTCTATGCGGATAAGCCACAAACGCTTGACCATTTGGAAGACAACATTCGCCGTGTTATTGCCGATATACGACCACAAATGTTGGAAAAAGTCATCGAAAATTGGACTTCCAGATTGGACTACATCCGCGCCAGCCGTGGCGTCCATATGTCAGAAATCATATTTAAAATGTAATGCCACAAGACTATCTTTCGGATAAATAAAATTCATGTCAATCGAATAATCCATCGTTGTTTATTACAACTTAAAGTTCTATACCTCTATAAAAAAACACCCTTTATATATAAAGTTGACATGACAGCAAATGTTAGAGTTACTAGCTTCAGAAAGTTTTGCTGAAAAATTATAATAATTTAGATTATTCAAAAAAAATTTTAAATTTTAATAAATTTTATTCATTTTAAAATAATACAATGCAGGTCCTTATAATTTTATAGCCACAATGTTAAGTTATTTTATGATTAAAAATTTTCCAAACGTATTTTAAAATCTTTAGCAACTCACAAAATTAAAAAATTTCGTCATAAAAAACTATAATTTTTCCCTTGTCGTCACTTTCTACTCTGGAAATCTTGCATAATTACAATATCAAAAAGCAGTCAATTGGAAAATTGAGAAGCGAATAAATGTAATCATAAATCACTCAATTCTCTGCTTTACTTATGCAAACAACTTTTGAAAAATTAGCTCATTAAGTATATAAACAAAAACTGTTACAATTGCAAAATTACAAAATATAAATGACAGTAATCAAATTTTTTTTCAACACGATTTTGTGAAGTGGAAAATTGACAAAAGTGTCATGAGTAATCAAAATGCCACTACAAATCCATCACAGCAGTCCAATATAAGTCAAAAATAGCGCTGAAAGTAAATTGTAATAATTTTTCTGGTCGCACGAAGTTTATATGATGAACTTACTTTTTTTATGCTGTTAAAGAAAAAAGAGAAAGTATATTTGATAATCATCGTAATAGTGAACAATAAATAAACTCTGAAATATCTACTTGTAGCTTATTAAAGAATAACACACACACACACGCCAGGTTTACTTGCGTCACAAACAATTTTGTAAAATTTATCATTGTCCTTAAAGTCTTTTGGGCTTAGTTTGAGCACGAGATTTTCTCACTGACCGCATGCTTTATAGGCATTTGGTACTAATCCACTTTGAAAGCAATACAGATTGGTAATATTATAGCGAATATTTCAGCAGAAAGCCCAATATACGCAAAAGAAAGCTTTTGAGACGAATTTTTAAATCTTTTAAATGTTATTTATATTATATTATAGATTTATAGTCAATGAGTATATTGAAAGAAGGTATTTAAATGAAGTATTTAGTTAATTTTTTTTTTTTTTTTTTTTTTTTTTTAACCGAAATTTTTAATTCAATAAACTTATCTTATATTTGGATTTTTTTCTAAATAAGAACTATCCCACCTTCATCAATAGATTTAACAATATTTTTTCATTTTTACAATACTCCATTTTGCGCCTTACTTAAATCCTAATATAGAAATAGAATTTTCTAAAAATTATCAATTATAATTTATATAAAGAGAAAGAAATATTGCTTTCCTAGAAATAATACTTTCTTTGTAATTTCGATGATTTTTTGGTATTTTTAAGACTACAACAATTCTAGTAACAGATTTCTAGTCCTTTTTCTGACCAGTGTGAAATTTTTCTCCAACGAAGTTTAGCTTTAGATAGAAATCTTATCACTTGCGCAGTTGAGATGCTGAAAATTTTTATTTTTACATTTTATTCATATTTTTATCCAAGTTTATTGTCTGCTTTAACACAAATTGTCAATAAAGTTGTCATTTTTGTTGGCGTCTACAAATTAACACACACAACATTTGAGATGTGTTAATTTTCTAGCTGAACGAGTACTGAAGGCTAACTTAATGTGGGGATTTGTAGTGAAAATATTGCAGGGCGAATAAAATACTATATAAAACAAAAATAAAAATTTTGTTCAACGATGTTCTTTATGCTGTTTAAAGAAGTAAATACTTAAATTTTCATAAATTTATATTTGCTAGAATCAATTTCAGTAATATAATATCTTTTCATCATTTCTAATCCAATATTTATTATAGAAAATTCAGTAAGTTCGTTTACTCAAATTACCAAAAAAAATGTTCTAACTAATATTGGTAATCTACTTTATATACAAATTGCTGAAATAATACCATTTAATTGTTGGCCAAAGGCAATAACGAATAGAGAAAAAATCTATTACTTTCCTTCCTGTAATTTAGCTAATATCGCACGTGTTGGAGATTTGCATATCTACGAGTACATAGCAAAGTGTTTAGACTTAGAGGAATATTTCAGGTAAATAAATTCAATTTAGACAGTATACGAGTATGATGCTCCTCATGAAACTCATTTAGCTACTTATATTGCCACTCTGTTATCATTTTTGTTATTTTTGTCTTCATACAACAAGTCAGCTAACTTGCAAATACGTTCATCTTCAACATAGCAACAAGAAACAACATCTTACGAACTTTCTTACATACATACACACACACACATGTGCTTAGGGTAAATGCGAAGCGAAAATGGGCGTAAATGGAAATTCATTTCCAAGATAACTGAAAGATGTTGCCAATTTAAATACCAGTCGGTGAATGTATGTGTGCATATAAGGGTGTTCTTGATTTCCCAACTGAATAGCTTTTTATATTTCCGCTGTCAATTTTTTTCGTACTTTTTTCTATCTCATTTCATTTTAATTATTTATTATATTTACTTTATTTTACTTAATTTTTTTTATTTAAAAAAAATTTTTTTATTATTTTTTTATTTTTTTATTTTATTTTATTTTATTTTTTTATTTTATATTATTTTATTTTATTTTATTTTTTTGCAGCTCTATCGAAAACCAAAAACTCCATAGAAAAAAGTGCGAAAAAACGATGCGAAACATTTTTTACGAAGCAGTACGCACCTTAAACGAAAAAAACTCCATTTTCTCTGCCTATTTCTAAAGTTTTTAAACAAATACGAAAGCACCTCAACACAGGTTTCCGGGTGAAATAAATAGTCTCAAACATGTTTCGAGACAAACAAGAGGAAAACTAATTTTCAAACGTATTAAAACAAGTTTATAAAGCAAATTATGTAATATTTTTAGTTTTTTTTAAATGAGTTTCTACACCTTTTATTTATTTTTAGCCATGAAAAAGGTAATAATACATAATCAGCGACAAATATTTACTGCGCTCCACTCATGTTTTTCGTTTTGTTTTTTTACGTTTGCATATCTTCTTCCTTTGTAAAGAGCTGTTCACAATAGAAAATCAATCTGTCAAATTCCGTGCATACTACATTTTTTCATATACGAAATATATAAGTTTTGTTTTCGGTAGAGCTGCATACCGACCTTAAAGGTATACATCAAGTATCGGTCTATACTATGAATTGGTTGTTACTTATAAATATATGTTTGAAGGATACAAGAAACTGATTACAAGTATATTTTTTTATTATTATTCTATGTTTAAAAATTTTCTGACTATTGAAGTAGTGGATAACATAAGAGCCTTCTGTATCAGGTGTACCTTCTCAATCATTTTTAATTTATCTAGATTCGTGTTTAAATTTTCCGGAGTAAATCCTGTAGATAATACGATATCGACGCTATCTAATCTCTACATTTTCTTAAGTTCATGCGCTAAATTATGGTATTTTCTACACTTTTCTGTAAAGCATTCTTGCAGATTATGCGTGTTCGGCACTCCTATGGCTATTAGCACGGCGCCGTTTTCGTGTTTCTCGCTTAAAGTTATGTCAGGTCTGTTGTGTGGCGTGGGATGATCTGTCAATATTGATCGATCCCGATATAACTTTGTTGAACTATTTTCTAAAATTTTTTGGAGGTTTTATTTGAAATACCCACAATCCTTCGCAATTAATCCATATCTGAGTGCTAAACATGCTAAACCTGTAATGGGGAATAGTTTCAGGTAGTTTTTGGTATCGTCGCATCGATCATTTTCAATGCCCGCACGGATAATAAATTTTTTATAATGTTTTGTTGCAATCACTTGGTTTCAGCAGAGATTCCTGGTCTACACTAAGTCTACGACATTTTTGTGTACCAAATGACATTTTAATGTTATTGGAGAAGTCTTCGGTCAGTTCCAGTAATGTTTTTAGCTGACGTTTATTTCAGGCATATAGCTTAATGTCATCTAAATGTAATAGGTGGGAAAGCTTATGTTGAGATGAATGTGGTCCTTTTATGTTGAAACCGTAATTTGTTTCATTTACTATAGATGAAAGTGGGTTTAATGCAAGGCAAAACCATAAAGGGCTCAGGATATCTCCTTGAAATATACCTCGTTTAATAGGTATTGGAGTTGTTCTTCTGAGGCCATTTTTGTGCGTTAAGTTTAGAGTTACCTGCCACGAGCTCATTATTTTTCGCAAAAGTCGTTTAACATTCGCTTCTAGGAGCGATGAGTGTGGAATGTTGTCATACGCTTTAGTTTAGTCAATATAAAAGTAGTATAAACATTTCATTGTTTGTGATAAGCTTGCTCCATAACGATCGAATCTATTACAAGCTGTTCTTTGCATTATTTGCTGTTTTTTATGCACCCCTTTTGCTCAATAGCTATAATGTTGTGTCTGTTGACAAAGTCATATATTTTGGATGCTACACAAGATGTTAATAGCTTATGCAGGGTGCATAGACATGCAATAGGACGATACTTTTGAGGGATCTTTGGTGTTTTCAACTTCCTTCGGTAGAAGGTGCGTTTGTCCCTTCATCATAAATGCGGGTATTTGAGCTTCATTTTGAAGGAATGATGTAAAGTAATGAGCTATCAAAGCATGAGCACTCGTGAGATTTTTTAGCCAAAAATTGTGGATATCATCCGGGCCTGGGGCTTTCCAATTGTGGGTATTTCTTACTGCTTGTTTGATACCTTATTCGTCGAGCGTGACATCTTCCATCATGTTAATACTTTCCAGTCTTGTATATTCATCTAAAATCCATTATGAGTTCATATTATGTTTTATGCTGGAAGACCATATAGATTTCCAGAATAGTTCGATTTGATCACTGCTAGGTATTTCTGCTAGGTGGTTATTTTTATTTTCTTTCAGACTCATGTAAAAACTTTTTTCGCTTTTGTAGAATGCAGCATTTGCAGGTCTTCTCTTTTCTGATATGGTATATCTTCGTAAACGGTTGGATTTTATGGCTAGCTTTTGCCGTAATGTGTTCAAAAATTCTTGGTTATGCTGATTTTGTGGGCCCTGCTTTGAGTGTATTTTGTAATCTTTCTTGAGGTTTTTATATCATTTTAATATTTTTTGGAACGATGGCCGTGTGTTAATCTTCCGAGATCCGCTCGAAGCTTTTAAATTTGTGCATTTAGTCTATGCTTCCAGGGAAGTTCGTATATCCTTGCTTTGCCAATCGTCTTAGATCGTAACTTCCCAGCAGTGGAACGTATAATTGCTGTTGCTGCTGCATATATGCTACCGTTTGTAGATCCTCAAAGGTACTGACATACTCAGTGGCTATGGCCACTGATTTTGATGCCTTTTGTTTAGGTATAAAAGGAAGTAGGGTCGGATCTGTTGTACTGAACTCCGCCATTGCAATTTGGAATTCAGTTTTTAGTCTTTCTAATATTTCGTCTTTAGACTGAGTTAATTGAGCTTCAATCCAGTTTTAGCTGTTCGGTTTTTGTAGCTAAGTAATAGCTACGCATGATGTGCTCATTCAGTTCATTAGTCCATTTCATGCGTTGCCCAGGGCATACCGCTCTGGTGGTCGCCGATTGACTCAGTAAAACATTCAAAGTAGTCAGTTGGTTAAGGTCTATTGCAAGTCCGTTAATTTGGTGGTCAGGCTGCTCTGTCTCGCATCGCCCCTGACCATTCGAGGCTTCCGTTAAAAATTGTGTAACCATTTTTCACCCAAGAAGGTGGTTAGCCTGCCTGAGGTAAGCTGTGGTATGCGTGTTTGCTTAACATGAAAAGGGCAGACCCTCTCCCCTGCATTATCCGATATATCTATTGAGCTTTCCCTTATCCGCCACCCACACAGGGGTGATTTTATTTTATAATTATTTTATTTTATTTTATTTTATTTTATCTTATTTTAATTTCCTTTAATTTTTCATATATATTAATTATTCTTTTTTATTATTATTTTTCTTTGTTCATAGCCGAGCAACCTAATGCAAACATTTTAGTTCAATTTCGAATTAATAAGTTGGAAGCTTTAATGTAATTTGCCACGTGTGCATCTTACAGTTTCACTCAAAGTTCTCTTAAACAAGAAATAACGACGTTCACTTTTACCTTGGTAATACTAAAATTTTGAAGAAGCTGTTCATGTAAGGTACACAGATAGACTCGTACTCGTACCACACTCTTGCTTCACAACTGTAGCTTCTAGTAAAATTGGTATACTTGTGGTAAATTGAATGAGTAAATTAGCATTTTAGTCAAGATATCTCAATGAGAAAGAGTCAATTATTATAACTGAATAATGATTTTTTTTATTTACACATAGTTTCAGTTTCTATGATTACATTGGTAGTTCATATACATATATATTGTAGATAACCACATATTTTTTAGTATATAAGCGTAACACCTTAGAAATCTTCCCGCCACTTGTTGCTTTCCAAATTCACTTTGAATATCAAATTGGGATTCCTTGTCGTTCCTTGTCATGTGAGCACAACCACCAACGAGTGTGTTGATTGGCTGTCACTGTGTTGGTGTTGCTATTTTGCCTCGTTAGGCATTAGTCGTTAGTCGTCCTACAACAGGTGATGAAAAGGTAATGGACTTGCTACAGCACGAAGGATTCAAAGTGGTTTTTAATTAGTTTTTCAGTTACGGTGTGGTTACGCTTTAGTGAGGTGTTAATTTTTATTTGTCAAATTGGCTCTAGTTTTATTTGGTTAACAGATGGAGTGTTTTTGTGGATTTTAGATTTGTGTGAGTGAGAGAATGTAAGTATTGTAAAGTAAAAGATGAATAAATGAAAAGTGGATATGGATGAGATATTATATAGAAAATAATAATAGATTTGAAATTATATGTGGAATATTAGATTAGATTTTATTTAGAGTAACGGCAAAAAATTATTTAAATTTTTTACTATAAATTAATATTCACTGCTTATACTTGTAGTTAAATATTTCTATAAATAAAATAAAGTTAAAATTAACGTAGTTTTTCTTTTCTTCTACAGATTAAACTGAAACAATTGGGAAAATAAAAAAAAATAAAAATGGGTAAGTTTAATTATGTGGTTTTGTTCGTTTTAGCTTTCATGTACAAGGAGAGGTAGCAGAAGTATCAAAAGGATAAAAGATAGACCCACCACAATTTATACCGATCATATCAGAATTACGAACTGATTTGATTTATCCATACCCGTCTATCCGCCTGCTTAAGCGAAAGTAGTCCCTCAGTTTTTGGTTAGCAGCTTGTGCTTACTCTATAATTATACAGAAGTATAATATATTAAATAAGTCGTGCTACAAGAAGTATATGATAAGAAGGCCAACTCTAGGTCATTCTATAGTTTAATTAATTCGAAAACAAGACTTATGGATTTCCATCATATATGAAAATAAATTATGAAATTTCTAGTGATTGTTATACAATTTCAGTTATGTTCGCAGACTTCTTCGATTCTAATTATGCGCCGGGTACACTTCCAACCACACAATCTGTTTCTTAACAAAAACCCTCCTTCTCCTACGTAAGAGTGTTTTGTATTACCGCTGATATTGTTTACTACCACATTAAAACTCTAAAAAGCTCATTTACATGCGGTCCAGATAATATCCCACCTAGTTTACTTAATTTATGTGCCGAATATCTATATCTACCTTTAACGACCATATTCAATGCTTCAATCAAGCAAAATGTATTTCCCTCATTATGGAAAAGTCACATAATTTACATCTATCTGGTAGTAGATCTTGTATCATAAACATAAAGCTATTATAACTGACCAACTAGCTCACTGAGTGTCATCAATTATTGACACTTCGCAACACGGGGTTTGTAAAAATAAGTCTACGCCATTTAACCTACTGGAATTCACTACCCATGTCAGTAATGATTTTAAAAATGGTTATCAAACCGATGTTATTTATACTCAATATTTCACTTTACACCCGATATGTTTGGGTTTCCACCATCCTTAGTCAAATGGATTTAATCATATTTGACAGGTAGAAAGCAAAGTGTAATTTTTAACCCTAGTACTTCATGTGAAAAATCAGTAACATCTGATGCAGCTCTAGGCAGTCATCTCGGTCCCTTATTCATCTATAATCAGTCAAAAGCGGTTCGTGATTTTAAAGCACTTATGTACGCAGATGATGTCAAGCTCTTTAAATCAGTTCGTTTTATAAAAGATAGAGAACATTTGAAACTTAACCTACATAATGTGGTAAGGTAGTGTGATGTGAACCGTATGCCGTTAAATTTAAACAATTGTAAATATATGTCCTGCTCTAGAAAATCTTTGCTTTCCTTTCAAACTCACAATGTTGAACAAGTTACTGACTTCATTGACTACGGTTTCAGAAAGTTAAGTTAAGTTAAGATTTTAGAAATGATATAAACTCCGGTGATAATATGGCTAAAGGAGTTCCAGTTTTCATTAAACGGGGGGCTAAAGAGTTTAATGACCCATATATTACCAAATTACTCAAAACCTCACTCGTTAGGATCATGGAATATAATTCCGTTGTATGGAATCCAAACTATCAATTGCATAGTGATAAATTAGAATCTGTACAAAAACAATTCTTATTATTCGCGTTAAGGAATCTACATTGGGATGCGAATAAAAATCTCCCTCCTTATACAAGCCGATTAAGGCTTATTAATCTGCTTACACTCAAGAGTCGACGAGAGATGCTTGGAAATTTATTTTTAACTAAGCAGATAAGAGGTACGAGATTATCTTGAGTGCCTCTCTAATACAATCTAGATACTTTATGCATCTTTCCTTGTGTTTATGCAAAACAGATTTTGAAATGTACGACCCATTCAGTTTTTTTTTGTGTAACGCTTTTAATTCTCTTTACGTCAGCTTTGATTATTCTGAAACACTTTTTTGTATAAAGTGTTTTAAACTTATAAATAATCTCCTTACTCTCAACGTTTCTTCGTCGCAAATTACTTTACGGCAGCTGGTAGGCAAATCTGTAGCTACTCAGTGTAAGAGGCAAGTGTAGAAGCGACCTTCCTCGATCGGTCTCGAATTCAGGAGAGTCCCGCTGTACTTGGTTTTTGGTCACCGGTCTGTTGGATTTTACGTTTATCCATCAGGCGCGCCCCTCGGTCGGTTGCGCGGGATGTTGGGTAACTCTGGGTTCGTCGTCCAAAAAAGAAATTACTGGTACATTTATGTACACGACCGATTTTTCAGATTTAGAATTTTGTGCAATAAATTCAGAGGTAATTATACGAAACAGTCTGAAAAAGTAAGCTCTTCTTATAAAAGTTGGGCTAGATTTCGTTGAATTGTTTACCTCCAAAAGTGAAATGCGTTACATCCGTTGAAAATTAGTTCAGAATAATCGTATTTTATACTTAAAAGCTTAAAGTCTGAATTTGATTGCTTTGACTGATTATGGTTTATTAAAAATCTACCAATTTATGAGACATGCGCCCAATTTGTATCCAATTTTTATCACTCTTATATGAGTCTTATATTTAATACCATGCAGTGGTTAAACAATTTATATATTTTTTTTTTGAATTGGGTAGTACCATGTCTCATTTTCCCTTTTACAAAGTTTTGTATCATCTAGACATCGGTTACCATATCACCTTCTTAGTTAAGACATTTGTAAGTTCCGATCTTCAAACCTTCAGTAAAACCGCACCATTTTTCTTAGAATTTTCGAAATCGCGGCCTGCATCTCAAGCACGAAATACTCACTTATTCAAACCTCTATCTTCTTCTCTCTGCAAAAGCATCTCACTTTCTCCTTGAAATATCGATATCTCTACCACATGGTACTTATTGTACTCGATTGTAACAATGAGAGGTAAACCATACTTTTTCTCCTCACTGTGGTACTACAATTAGTGATAGCAAGTGAAGCTAAGTTCTTCTCCATTTGATTTTCCAACGAACTGGATGTCTTCATCTTCCTTTGCTACGACCGACGGGTATGGCGTCGAAAACTTTCAAAGCTGAAATATTGCCGCCCGTATGAACGACATGACCTCGTTAGCGTAACTGCTGTCTCTTACTTCGCTGAATTTTGTCCATGACGCTGTATATATCATACAGCTCATCTTTGCGTTGGCTACAAAAAAACTACCACAAAATCCTTCTCTCGAATACTCCCAAAGCTGTATCATCGGATGTTGGCAGTGTTCACGTTTCTGCACTATAAATTAAGACGGAAATTATGAAGTTTGATCTTTGTTTATCGAGAGAGGACTTTACTTTCGCCTTGCCATTATGACAGGTATGTCACTCGATGCATTTTCTTGTCTCGAGATATAGTCTATCCCCATTTTGGCATTAAAATCACCAATCACGTCATTCTACGCTTCCGTCGAGCTGTGTGCACAAATCAGAGATAAGTTGCTTTCATCCGCCGTGCTAAATGTCATAGTTCCGACAGGGAATACCTCTTCTATTACTATTCCAAGATCGAACTTTTATATACTAAAACAGTCATATAAAGCAGTGAAAATTTGATACCGTAACAGTAATAGATGGGCGTCCGCGGTAGCCGAGTGGTTAGCATTGCGTACTACAATTCGGAAGGCCTGGGTTCGAGCCCAGGTTCGAGCAACATCAAAAATTATAGAACATAAATTTTTCTAATTGCGGTCGCCCCTCGGCAGGTAATGTCAAGCCCTCCGAGTGTATTTCTGCCATGAAATAAAGCTCCTCATAAATATCCATCAGCCGTTCGGAGGAGCTTAGAATAAACTGTAGGTCCCTTCATTTGTTGGTAAAAACATAAAGACGCAAAAACCAAAAATTGGAGGAGGAGCTCGGCCGAAAATCGCTTCAGCGGTTACAAAGCGCCAAATATATATATATATATATATAACAGTAATAGATGATAGATTTCGTGTCGGCCTTGATATTAGTAAGGACATCGACCAGCTGGCCAGCATCGCATTTCCAATGAAGGAAACGAACCTTCCAGTTGGATAACCTTTAAACGTTATTCTTAAACCAAAGGGTGATCTAAGTAGAGTTACTTTTTTCAATAGCCGTTTTGACAGATCAGGCGTGAGTCGTGTCAAGCTGTCATGTAATTTTTGTTCAGTATTGTTTGGCATTTTAGAGACTTACGCCTGAACAACGTTTAAAAATTATTAAATTTTATTACGAAAATTCGCGTTCTGTAAAGAACGCATTTCGCGCGCTTCGCTCAACTTATTGTCAACGTAATCGACCTACTAAGCGTACTATTGCAACACCATCACCCATTTTTCGACCCAGCATTCATTATTAGGTAATATTCGACCGAATAGACCACATCCAGTACGCAGTGAAGAAAATATAGCGGCCTTAGCTGAGAGTGCACACGAAAACCGTGGAGAGTCGATTCGGCGCCGTTCGCAGCAACTCGGACTGACATATGGAACGACTTGGCTTAAATTGAAAGCGTACAAAATATAGCTTGTGCAAGAACTGAAGCTGATTGACTTTCTCAAGCGGCATTGCTTCGCTCCGTGGGCTCTTGAACAGTTCCCAGAAGATCCGACGTTTTCGAGCCAAATTTTGTTCAGCGATGATGCTCATTTCTGACTCAATGGATATGTAAACAAGCAAAGTTGCTGCATTTGGTTCGAATAGTAACCTGAAGAGATTCAAGAGCTGAAGAAACAACAATTTGGTGTGGTTTGTGGGCCGGTAGAATCATCCGTCCATATTTCTTCAAAAATGATGCCGGTGTGAACGTAACCGTCAATGGTCAGATAATTTCACGTTTTGGGCCGGTTTATTGGCCACCAATATCGTATGATAATGGTGTGTTATGTGTAGACTTTTTCCTATGGGGATATGTAAAGTCTAAAGTCTATGCGGACAATCCGGCTTCGATTCAGGCCTTGGAGCAAAACATCACGCGTGTCATTCGCCAGTTACCAGTCGAAATGCTCGAACGAGTCATCGAAAATTGGACTCAACGGATGGACCATCTGAGACATGTAGTGGCCAATATTTTAAAGGGATAATCTTCAAAAGATAAATGCCAAAGAATGTTTCATCGAATGATAATAAACATTCCCCACTAAATTTGAATTTTCTGTTTTTTTTTTTTTGAGTAGGGAACCTCGAAATGGATCAGCTTTTATTTGCAGTGATCAAAAGTGGCGTCTCTTATCGGAAGTTTATTGTCTTTTTTCAATGGAAAATTCTATGGAAATTTTTATGAAACATTTTAGTGGGAACAGATTTTATCTTCACTTGTGAAAAAATTAGATTTTTGCCACACGAATGTTACACTTTTTAGAAGCGATTAACATAACTTACAAGTAATGAATTATGCTTAAACTTAGACCTCTAGGGGTTTATATCGTTTAGTGTCTCCTTAAGCGTTTAACAATCCTTAAGCTAAATTTTCAATTTTCTGCAAACTAATGTGTCTCAACATTAATTAGTGTCAAACAGACTTTTTTCTTTCATACCCATAATTCACAACTTTATTGGGTAAATAGGAGTGGTGTTAAGACATTAACTTTATTTAAATGTATATAAATTATCATAAATTAATTTGTTTGACACATTTGCTATCGCCACATATCGCTTATCTCCTCTTTGCGCACAGGCGATTTTCTCATGGGGCTAATTTTCGCAAATTTTACCCGCAAATTCTCACTCTAACAGCCATAATTTGTAAATAAAACGTTTGAAACAATTTACGTTCAAATTGAATGTTCAAAACTAAAATTGTACATGTTGTTCCAACTGTCAGGAGACAAGATAAACTAACGGAAGATACCCGTATACATAAAGTACAATAAATACAATAAATATAACTGAACGTGATCACAATTGTTGGTATAAATTTTATATATACATTAACAAACATAATGTTGAAATGATGAGGGCGTAGACATTGATGCATGACTTTTAGTGATAAAATGTTGCTAAGATGAATGTTTCTGCAAATACTAACAATAAATTTATGCTGGCAACGCCTCAAACCAAAGTGTCCTTATTTGTACGTGGATGAGAGTAGAAACTCAATACTGAACTGCTTGTATTTGCTTTTGGTAGTGATAGAAAATTGCAGCACGTCTTCACTCAAACTTTATGCAAAATTTGGTTTGATACCTCAAAACGATAAAAAGAAATAATAATAGAAATGACAAAGCAATTTATTGATATAATGAGAGCTTATATTTCGATTTGATAATGTTATCTGAAATTGTAGAAAAACTTCGTTGCAACGCAAATGAAATGTTTTAAATGTGCAAAGCATTTTTAAATTCGAGCAAGAACTCACCCATGCCGAGGTATTTTTACCTTTACATCTCAAATTAATTTAAAATTGCGAATTTCGATTTCGATGTTTTTCAATGTCTATATTAATTTGAATCCACATCTGTGGAGTACCAAATTTTACGCTCTCAGATGCTTTTTTGAGGTAGAGGTACTTTCTTCAATAGCCTTTTTTTGACAGGTCATGCGTGTGCCGTGTCAAGCTCTCACGTTATTTTTGTTCAGTATTGTTTGGCATTTCATCATGGAAAGACTAACACCTGAACAACGTTTACAAATCATTAACTTTATTACGAAACTTCACGTTCTGTAAAGAATGTGTTTCGCGCGCTTCGCTCTAGTTGTGGGCAACATAGTCGGCCTACTGAGCTTACTATTCGCAACACTATCACCCATCTTGAGACACAGCATTCATTATTGGATAATATTCGACCAAATAGGCCACGTTCAGCACGCAGTGAAGAAAATATAGCGGCTGAGAGTGTAGACCGTGGAGAGTCGATTCGGCGCCGTCCGCAGCAACTCGGACTGATGTTTGGAGCGAATTGTCGTGTTTTATGTCGAGATCTTAAATTGAAAGCGTAAAATATACCTCTTGTGCAAGAACTGAAGCCGCCCGACATTCCCAAGCGACATCGTTTCGCTCCATGGACTCTTGAAAAGTTCCAAGAAGATGCGATGTTTTCGAATCAAATTTTGTTCAGCGATGAGGCTCATTTCTGGATCAATGGGTATGTAAACAAGCAAAATTGCCGCATTTTGGACGAAGAGTAACCCGAAGAGATGCAAGAGCAGCAATTTCATCCGGAAAAACAACGGTTTGATGTGGTTTGTGGTTCGGTGTAATCATCAGTCCATATTTCTTCAAAAATGATGCCGGTGAGAACTTAACCGTTAATTGGTTTCAAAACAGAACAGATAATTTCACCTTTTGAGCCGGTCGGTTGGAAACAAAGATCGTGCGATATCACACCGTTAAACTTTTTCCTGTAGGAATATGAAAATTCTAAGGTGTATGCGGATAATCCCGCTTCGATTCAGGCCTTGGAGCAAACATCGCGCGTGTCATTCGTCAGTTGCCAGTCGAAATGCCCGAACGAGTCATCGAATATTGGACTCAACGGATGGACCAACTGAGACATAGTAGCGGCCAATATTTTAAAGGGATACATAGAAACATTTCCTATTAAATTTGAATTTTCTGTGTTTTTTTTTCTTTAAAAACTGTAAAGAACCTAGAAATGGATCACTCGTTATAACACCAAAAATGTCAAACTTTATGATAAACTTATCAGTTGCTACTCATATATTGTTTCACGTTGCCGAATGCCGAAATTAAAAGGCAGACCCTCGTAATAATGTTAGTGTCATACTAATTAGCCCTGGTCTAGTAAAGACATTATTATATATTATAATTTGAACTTACGTCTCTGGCGTGCTACATATTCAGTGCAAGGACAAGAACTACTTTCATGCAGAGTTCTATAAGATGGTTGAATTAGATGCTCTGAAATTAAAATCTCACAATGTGGGTACCTACTTGCCATAAAATTTACACAATTCATCGTACACCTGTCGAAATATTGAAGAAAATAAAGGGTGTTTTTGTTAGATATGTGGTTTTCAAAAATAAATAAAACGCATATGATTTAATATTGTGGCCAAGAATTTAGCTTTAAGATGAGTCTTTGCCATTGTGTTTTAAAAATGATTTCGTGCAAGTGATCGCCGCGGCTGGCCACTTTTCGACCACTTTTTGCAGCAATATTCTCTTTCATTCCGTGAATCGTCTTGGGTTTATCTGCGTAGGCAAGTGACTTCACATAACCTCACAAAAAAACAGACCAGTGGTATTAAATTTCACTATCATGGAGGCCACGACGCGATATAATGCGTTCACCAAAAATTTTTATCAATAAATTTATTGCTTCTTTCACTATATGGCCAGTAGCGCTGTATTGTTGAAACCAACATCATCCAATTGAGGCAACAAAAAAAGTCATGAACCCTGGCTCTATAGCACTCCCCATCGGCTGTACATTCTTTGCTAACTTCATTTTTGAAGAAATGTGAAATGTGAATTTTGTAGATGTAATGGCGGCCGCAATAGCCGAGTAGTTAGCATTGCGTACTGACATTTGGAAGGCCTGGGTTCGAGCTCAGGTTCGAGCAACATCCAAAATGATAGAAAAAAAATTTTCTAATCGCGGTCGCCTCTCATTGGGAATGTCAAACCCTCCGAGTGTATTTCTGGCATGAAATAGAGCTCCTCATAAAAATCCATCAGCCGTTCGGAGGCGGCTTAGAATAAACTGTAGGTCCCTCCATTTGTTGATGAAAACATCAAGACGCAAAACCACAAATTGGAGGAGGAGCTCGAAAATCGCTCCAGCGGTTACAAAGCGCCAAATATATATATATATATATATATATATATATATATATATATATATATATATATATATATATATATATATATATATATATAATGGCGTTTCAACAATGGCTTATGGATTCATCGAGTTAATCTGCCAACTGGCTGAAACCTTTAAGCCTGGTTCTCTGGAATTTACCCCGGCCACAGCTATCCGAATAAATGACTGCTTTCTGGAGCATCCCGTAGATATTCATTATGGGTTTGTATTAGTCATCTATGCTTAGATGATGGCAGCTGAGTTTGGAAGAAGACGACATTTACTGCTAAGTATTTAGGTGCAAGTCTTATATGTGCTTTATATACTTCTTTATATACACGCTGTGTGACTTTCCGTATATTCTCCAATTTTTATTCTAATTAGTATGGCAAAAGGTCATTAAAGTTCTAATTAAGCATCATCTAAATCAAAAGTTTTAATTTTTTATTGCAATGTAATAGTGATCTAGCTTCGCTTCGTTAATTGACTACTTAAAGTCTTTCACGTCAATATGAATATTTCAAAGTAAACCAAATGCAGCCTTCGGCCACATAAAGATTACATCACGCAGCAAACAACCTGCGCACGGACCTATGTTTACATTCAAATTATTCTAGTTCTCGTCAGTTTGTCGGAGATGCCTTTTCCGTAAAGAAATTTTTCCGGCAAATTGAACTTAGTTCCTGATATATGGTCCATTACCGGGGAGCAAAAGTAATCCATTTAGACATATCAGCTAAAATTTTAACCAAGTCGAGGCATACAAAAAATTTTTTTCCCAACTAAATTGGTCCTCATCCTGGAAATAAGCATTCACGTCAATCGAACCATAAATAAGATTTCGAATAAGTCGATACATGCTAACCACTTCCCGGTGAGGAAAGTGGTATTCCTACTAATCTAAGCAAAAAACTATTTATGTACCAAATTTCAAGCAAATCGAACCATAAACACGATTTTTTCGATTAGGCCAGTTCCTGTTCCACTTCTCGGTATGGAAAATTTTATTCCAGGCCGTTTTCGAATGACCAATATATTTTTACATGGAGCTTTTATTGCATGTCAGAAACACACTTGGAGGACTTGGCATACCCTGTCGACGGGGGAACGAAATTAGAAAAATGTATTTTCTATAATTTTGGAATGAACCTGAGCTCAAACCCTGCCCTTCCGAATGATAGTACGCAATGCTAACCACTTGGCTATCGCGGTTAGTTATTAAATATACACCATTCAGTTCGGATTGGTTTCTCAATCTCTACCGCAGATATTTTATTGTAGCGGAAATGAAACTGGAGTATTTTGGTTTTATTTGTTGATGACATCAGCTGGCCCCTTGTATAATCTCACGGATATCCCCTTTCTATGCTGCATTTGCAATATCGAAAAAATCGATAATTAAATGTACGTAGTCCGAGAAATCTATAAGTTCGTCGAATTTTTTAAACACACATTGCACACAGTAGTATACTAAAATACCTTTTAGAATATTAAAATTTTCTAGTATATTTTCTATATATATATATATATATATATATATATATATATCTTGAGTAGTAGCAAATATTACAAATTTAAATCGAAAAATGAATTTTTTATAATATCCTATTCATAAATCAGGAAATAAACATTTAAAGTACAAATATTTGATAATCATATTGTCTTATTATATAATAATTTATATATGCAGCCTCACAGATAGCATTTGTATACATAGCTAATCCCAAAATGCAGAACAGTAAACGCATTCCCCAAAAAAAAATTGCTTAGATCCTAAAATTTTTTATTTTAGTTCACGCGTCGATAACGTGAAAGTTTAAAAAAATCAAATATATAAATACTTATATACCATTAGATGTAATACGGCCACATTGAATATGACCGTCACGTAGTAACGCTTTGCCACAAGAACACCTCTGTTGTGCAAGGACAGTTTATGAGTCATGTAAATTTTAATACTTGCGTACTAACAACCAAAAGTATTCATTTATATGTAAACCGAGATAAAATTTCAACACTTTTTACACGAGCTGAGAAAAAGGTGTATGTAACAGTATAAGACTTAAAAAACAGACTAACCGACTATGTGAAATTTTTACTGAAAAAATGTGCCGCTATGCATATATTTGCCATCCATTTGCATTGCCACCTCTCACTTTATACTCATAATTTCACATAAATAAACTTTGTTAAAAGTTCTGTAATGCTGTGTGAACTCATTATGCAATAATATTCATAAGCGCAGCACAGTTGGGATTTATGCACATGCGAGTATATGCTTAGCAGGTAGCAGCGATCCATTAGCATCATTATTCTACCTCTTACCACACTTCAGCCAACTTTACTTAAATCATCCATACCAACACTGGTATAGACAATTCAACGCTACATATTCAATACTAACATACCTAAATATGTATATTTCCTTCAGTTTTACACAAATATTTATGATTTATTTGTTTATCTGCTTCATCGTTTATGGCTCAATTGGCAGAATATTTTGCGCATTTTTTCCCCCAACCTCCAGGAACGCGCCTGTTTCTCATTCGCCGTACTCAGGCTATCCTGTTGCTCTATATATGTCTGTATATAGACTTATAATATGCACGATTGCGGTTGATTTTACTCACTTTAAGCCAATTTAATCTGATATCGTCGATTTTCTCTATGATGTACAGCTTTGCACTTACTGATTCTTGTGCCTCTTGCAAGGAGTTCAGTATCTTCATTTTCATACACGAATGCGCGCATTAATCTGTGTTTATATTTATGTATATTTATTATAATGACTATAGGATGTTCGATGTTCCACCTAATGCAATAAATTGTTAATAAATCGTTGTAAATTCAATATTTGCAATCAAATTCGAGTAGCTTCATTATGTAAATTCTTCGGTTTAATTCGCATATTTGAGTAGTTGAGTTGGTTATTGAGAGTTACATGGGAAAATAAACCCAATTAAATTATATTTTAATTCAAAACTGAGATTACTAAATTATTGATTTTGATTTTAAGTACACGCGAATAACTAAGTATTCATTATAAAATTCTAATTTATTCAAAAACTTATTTTTCTGTGCACTTTAATGCATACGAAACCTAATCAGCTTAAATTTAATGGAGGGAATAATAATTTTATTGCTTTGTTAAATAAAAGGGGATCCAAGTAGAGATACATTTTTCAATAGCCTTGTTTTGACAGATTCACGTTCTGTAAAGAATGTGTTTCGCGCGCTTGGCTCAACCTATGGTCAACATAATCGGCCTACTGAGCATACTATTCGCAACACCATCACCCATCTTGAGGCCCAGCATTCATTATTGGATAATATTCGACCAACTAGGCCACGTTCAGCACGCAGTAAAGAAAATATAGCGGCTGAGAGTGTAACCGAAGACTGTGAAGAGTCGATTCGGCGCCGTCCGCAACCACTCGGACTGCTGTATGGAGCGACTTGGCGCATTTTATGTCGATATCTTAATTTGAAAGCGTAAAAAATACCGCTTGTGCAACAACTGAAGCCGCCCGACCTTCCCAAGCGACATCGCTTCGCTCTATGGGCGACGTTTTCGAGTCAAATTTTTGTTTTTTCAGCGATAAGACCAATTTCTGGCTCAATGGGTATGTAAACAAGCAAAATTGCCGCGTTTGGGTCGAAGAGAAACCTGAAGAGATTCAAGAGCTCCATTTTATCCAGGAAAAACAACGGTTTGGTGTGGTTTGTCGGCCGGTGGAATCATCGGTCCATATTTCTTCAAAAATGATGTCAGTGAGAACTTAAGCGTCAATGGCGACCGTTATTGCGCCATGGTAACCGACTATTCGATGCCTGAAATTGAAGCTCGTCGGTCAATGGGCCACCAAGATCGTGTGATATCACACCGTTAGACTTTTCCCTGTGGGGATATGTAAAATCTAAAGTCTATGTGGGCAATCCCGCTTCGATTCAGGCCTTGGAGCAAAACATCACGCGTGTCATTCGTCAGTTACCGGTCGAAATGCTCGAACGAGTCATCGAAAATTGTACTCAATGGATGGATCATATAAGAAGTAGCCACGGCCAACATTTCAAACAGATAATCTTCAAAAAATAAATGCCAAAGAATGTTCTTTCGAATGATAATAAATATTTCCATTAAATTTGAATTTTCTGTTTTTTTTTAAGTAGGGAACCTTGAAATGGATCTCCGGTTATAAAGAATATATTCCTCATTCTCTACACACATGTATTTTCGTACTATCTCTTCTCCATAAACCACAAGTAACTTTTAAGCTCTTCTTTTTGTTAGACTCAAAGCAGAATCATAATGTGAAACAATTTAAAATAGCAATTATTTGAGAAAAAGTCTACGAAAGTGGAAAAAGTTTTTGATTGCCTTTCACGCGAATCTGGCCAGAAAAAATTCCTTCGATTTTAAACCATTTATTCTCTAGGTAGTTCAAAAACAAAGTGATAAAGTGGGCCTCATATGTTTGCCTATCATATAAAACCTTTGTTCAAATGAAACAAACAAAAATCACAGAAAGACTTGGATGAGCGGCCACTTTTTAATACCAGTCAACGCTCTATTCATTGGGAGTTGCCTTTAGATGATTTTAATTCTTTTCTTTTTTAATTCGACGACGAACCCAGCTTTGCCCAACCTCCCGCTCAACCGACCGAGGGGCGCGCCTGATGGATAAATGTAAAATCCAACAGACTGGTGAACGAAAATCAGGTACAGCCCGGACTGTCCTGAATCTGAGACCGAACGCGAAAGGTCGCGGCTACACTTGACTCTTATACTGAGCAGCTACAGATTTGCTCATCAACTGCTAAAAAGTAATTTGCGATAAAGAAACGTTGAGAATAAAGAGATTATTTATAAGTTTAAAACTCTCAGTAAATGTTTCTTCATACAAAAAAGTGAGTCAGAAGAATTAAAGCTGAGAATGAATGAATGAAATGAGAATTAAAATTGTTACAGAAAATAACTGAATGGGTCGTGCATTTCAAAATTTCTTTTGCATTTACAAAGGGAAAGGGAGATAAAGTGGTGTCAAAACGGCTGTCGGCTTATGGCAGATGAAGAGCTCAAGCAGCGTCGTGAGATACTGGAGCAATTAAGGTCTGGATGCTATAGTAAGCTCAACTTCTACTTATTAAGACTTTACTCCGACATACGCAACGTATGTCCTGCGTGCAATGAAGTCCCCGCGAAATACTTACAATTTCTTTGCATGCCCAATCAAACCAACACTTTTTACACTTTCCTCCCTTTGGTACAAAATTGTCGGAACAGCTCGTTTCCTTCGCCTACCTACTTTGGCGATGTAGACTAATTTTGCTTGCTCCCAGACTGGGTTGAGCAAGCTGCTACAATAACAACAACAGGGTTCATCATCTAAAAGTCGCAACAGGTAGAGCCGATACTCCACCTCACAACGTTGTCGTGTTGGAAAGACACCGAAAGCAGAAGAGAGAAGAGAGACGCAAGTATAGGTGAAGCAAACTAGAGGCCGAAATATATGAGTAGATTTAAATTGAGAACTACCCACAAGAATTCTAAGAGAAAATGCCTTGACTTACGTAAGGTTTCATAATTGAAGCATATCCATGTAGGAGGGGATGTAATCTAGTTGCCGATGCCCAGCTTTCTGAATATCAGTGAAAATAAAACATACGGAGGTGGTGAATCCGAATTCTCAATTGATGACAACAGTACAACTATGTTCAGATAACCAAATATGATGAGTCCGAATAATATTGTTCGCTTGAAGAATGACAAAGGAGGGGAAGCAAATGGCTTACGGTTTGACCTTATCAACCTTCAGCTTTGATCCCAAATGTGCTCTGTTTAATCATCGCAATCCACGCATGCCATCTTGGGATAAGCCTCCTCAAATTCATTAAAGGCCTTATGTGAAAGATTAAAGCCCAACGTCATTCTAACTAATTATGCTCTTTATTCCAGATAAAAACAACAAAAACTAAAACTGACTCGTAGATATTTTCACAAACACGTCAGAGAGCATAATTTTAGCTGACTTCTCGTTTCTAAATCAACACTTCCGCTTAAAAATATTTTTGCCCTTCATGCGATTTGATTTTTAGCTACGTGCACAGTATGTAAATTTAGCAGATTCAATACACCTGAGTGGGTGAACTGTCATAAATATTTGTCAAAGTTTAGACATGAGGCTACGTGAAGATGTGCCAACAGTTGATAACAAATTCCAATGCGTACACAAACATGGAAACAACTGAGATGGCTTTGGGCGGCCATGTGTGGGTGTTTTATGTGCCACAGGTGCCTTGCCTTCATGGCTGTAAGTGATTGGACATAAGCTGAAGGCTTCAGCCTTCTCGTTGTATAAATTATTGACATTCGTAAACTTTTTTTCAACACAAGTAGTAGAGAATGGGGAGTTATTTTAGACTTTTTATTATTCGGAAAACACATAAACCCGGCGCCTTTAAATACATACATATATAGTACTTAAAGAGCTTTTTTGCTGCATGCATACTCTAATCAGATTACTATTTTTCCCCCTCTTTCCAGACACATTCCGTATACGTCGGTCATCGTTTTCACGTTTCGGTTCGGCGGGCAAGCAGGAGCCACTTATTGTAGTCGAAGAATCACAGCTGGTGGAGGAGGATGATCGCGACAGCTCAGAAGCCCCCTCAAATAAAGCCAGTTTGGATATTGATTCGCCTGTAAATCCATATTTGCTATCACCATGGCGCGACCCACGCGAAGGACGCAAACATTCGCTGCCCTCGCAACAGGTCACCGAAGGTATCACCGCAAGTCAGGTGCGTCGTTTGTCAGAGCGTGGTGGGGAGGGCTCCGGTCCATCGCCCAAAGAGGCTGCATTCCTAGCCACGCTCTCACAAGCGCCAGCACCATCCGGTCGACGTCATTCCGTTGTCACCATATCGAAAGTGCCAACAACAGTATTTGGACGCTCGCGTCGTGAATCGGTTGCCGCTTATCCAGCGGGTAGCAGGTGAGTTGGGGAAGGGGGTTGCTTGTTTGTTGTGTAGTGCTCTAATGCCACTATAATCTAACTGTTCAACCTTTTTTCCATCTCACCAGCCGTGTCTTGAACTCACGTCGCGAGAGTAAAACCTCAACTGGACCACCATCCACAGATCCCATTGGCAGTATACATAATTTACAGCTGGATATAATGGATGACATTGTACAGTCGCGTAAGGCACGCATGAAACTCTGGAATACGAGTAGCGAAAAGGTTTGCGAGGTACAGACATTAGATGAAGTCGGCAGCGGTACACCGCAACGCTACACAAATCGTCGCTACTCAGAGTGCGTTTCGGGTGGCAACACACCAGCATCGAATATGCGACGTGCCTCCGAACATCCAGCTATTGTATCACCATGCATCTTACAACCGAGCAGCAATCGCTCCTCTACCAAACGCAAGAAGAGCGCCGGCCTATTAAGCACATCTATTTTCAGCACACTGACCTCGTCAGCCATAGAGATCAACAAATGTGAGGATCCCATACCGACGGTAGTGTTACCGCCAACATCGGCCGCTAGCTCCACCGGTGCCACTGCAAAAACAAAATCAACTACAAGCGGTGGCTTAACAGCGACTACAGGCGCTTCGGCCAGCAGTAGCTCTACTTCAAATCTGCTCGACCCCAATGCCGGTCGTTCTACGCGCTCCAACAGTTTCGATGTTTCCATACTCAATAATGCCAAACAGTTGGTGAGCAATGCACAAGACAATAGTTCCGCAGCACTATCCGGTTGGTTTGAGAAACGTCATCAGCCGATGGCACGTAAAAAGAGTATACGCAGCAAAAGTACTGCAATGGCGCTATCCGAAGATATGCTAAAGCGTCTACAAGCGAAAGATGTACTACGCGAGAGCAAACCGAAGTTGGTGCCGCGTAGTAAACAGAAAAGTTGGGCGGACACCACCAAAGGCACCATTGTCGATGCAACTGTCATTGGCTCAGCAATAGAGGGTTTTCTACGCAAGGGCTCCGTATCAGGTCCGTCGGGTAGTACGGGCAGTACGCCGAAAAGTGGTAGCACCAAATCGAGTGGCGGACTTCTATCAAAGGAAACGGGTAAACGTAGTGGTGCACGTAGTGCACAAAGTCAAGCAACAAATGCGGTGCGGTCGACGTTGAATTGGTTCGGTAAAGGGGATGAAGATGACTCGAAGGATACCTGTGAAGCGTCGCTTTGTTCAACGTTAAAGGATTTATTCGTTAAATAATTAACAGTGCGGCGGCTGTTTAAGTAAGTCAATGACGTTAAGCTGACTTACGGTAAGTGTTGGTTAATGCCATGTGTGATATTTGTTGGGATTGAGGAAAGTGTGAGATGAAATAATACAAGTACGTACATATATTTAAAGTTATTATGTTTCTTTCTAAAAAAAAAGTATTAAATGCTGACTAATTTTGTATAAAACAAGTAACAGACATTTAGAGTCTGAAGTACCTTCCGGTCCCTGTGTATAACAGAAAGAAAAAAAAAACAAGGATTAATAATAGTACTTATATATATAGGAATATATATAATATGTGGAAAATATATTTATGTAATTACAGAGTTTCACCCTCAAATAAATATTTCTGTTTATAAACTAAGTAACTCTTAAAAATAAGTTCAAAATCAAAAGTTGAAAAAAAAAATTAAAAAAAAAAAACATTTAAAATATTTACTTAAGAATTAATTATAGTCATGCGAACAAACATACACATATGTTACGTATATGTTAGTTATATGTGCGTAGGTATAAAACTCAATTATGCATAGATGTGTCTTCAAAAAATTTATGACGAATTTGTATTCGTTAAAACTTCATTATTATGCATATTATATACATTTACTGTGTTTCGATTTAAAAGAATTAAAATTTACTCTAAAATTTTTTACTCTTATTATTAACATTAATATATTTTTTTAATATCCGTTTTTATTTACTGAAACTGCTTCGATATCGCAAGCCCACAATAAGTAGTCAAATTTTAAAAATCTAAATTAATATATAATTGCCTCTTAACCCTAACGGGTTGCCGGCTAAACATTACTTCTTACAAGGCTGATTTATCATTATCGCCTCTTCAGGTGCGGACTTGTTGTAGAGGCCAAGGTGTTAGTCGAGGATTAGGATGATATGCTCCGATTAAAATCGCTTTTTTGATAGTTCGTATATTGAGCTCGATGGATATTTTCATTACGAATGTACCTTGGAGTGCTCGTTATTATTCTTAACGCTTTTAATTCAAATCTTTATATCATATCTATATTCGTCGCGCAAAATGTGTTCCATAATTAGTTTCCAGATCATCATTATAAAGAAGGACTTATTTTTCAAGGCTGAGCCCAGATTTTTTGCCGAAGAGCCAATACAAACGCAAATTTCTTCAATTTAATGTGGCATTTGTGACAACTTAGCAAAGCCGTGTCATCCGCAAAAGTTAACGTCATTATTTTGTCACTTGTAGGCATTCTTTCGGTGAACAGTCAATACAATAATTTCCCAAGAGCACTACCCTTCAGAGCAGCTGCCGTGATTGGATACTCCGCTGTTATATATTAATTTACTTTTCCTGTGTGAATTGTCTGTTGTACAAGCAGGATTCAAGGATATTATGGAAAATGTTAGGTTTTAATTATCTAATTTTATGAACAAGACCATCATGCCACACCTTGTCTATTGCTTGAGCCACATCAAAGAAAACCGGCGAGATAGTACTGAGCTTAAAAACCTTTCTTATTTCATTAGTTATATGATGTACTAGCTCAATTGTGCCATGTTTTTCCTGAAAATCAAATTTATGTGTAAGAATTATGTCATTTTCATGGAGAAAAGAAGACATTTTTTATAGCAGCACTTATTCGGAAAGTTTGTAAAGGCAAGGCAACAGGCTGATTGATCTATATGATGATGGCAGGGTTGTGTCTTTACTTGGTTTAGCTATTAAAATTATCTGCGACTTTTTCCATGTTCGCTATAATATTTCAGCTTTAATAAGCATTAAATAAATTTTAAGCTCATTAAAAAGCATTTTAAGAAAAACAAGAGCTATGCTTGGCAATTCTTTTAAAATTCTTGGTAACCAGGAGATTTTTTGGAACTTAGTATAGCGACAATCTTATTTAACTCAGATACAGATGTTCCGCCAGACACAGTATGCCTTGGAACATTTTGATTTTTGAGCAGTGTTTGGTTAAACTAGCGTATTGAGGTACTCTGCAAAGGAAGTCGTCTTTTCTTTTTCAGTTTTGGCCCAGGATCCATTACGTAATCTCAACGACGCTTCAGTATTTCCTAGTGGCTTGATATTTTTGATAGATTTCCAAGCGTTTTTTTAATGGAATCGTTGTAAGAAGAAGACTTTATTTAATTATTCATATTTTTTCCTCTTCGTATCTTAAGGCCACTTTTAGTTTTTTTTTCTGACATCTTAAGTCTGATTTTTGTATTGGGCGATCGGTAGGCTTGCCATTCGCGTCGATAGTATAATTTGAATTTCATCCAAATTTTCAGAATGTTTCAAAATTTTTGAATAAAAATTTCTTGCAGTTCTTTTTCATAATAAAAACAGATATTCTGACTAAACTTCAAAAATTGCCTGTTACACCATCTTGCTTTGCAAATGAAAGATTATATTTTTATGCTTCATTACTATCTTATTTTGAATAAAAATAAAAATAATTTGTATGGCTATTTACGGAAAAAATATAGTTTTTAAAAATTCTAAGCCATTTTTAAAAGATTTCAACTCAAAATAGTTGCATGTCTTACAATGCACAAACCATTTTTCGCTGAAAATATAAAACATAAAAATATTTTTGGTACGAGCAAATAAGGAAAATGTCCAAATATCTCAACTAATACTAAAAATTTAGTCAAAAAATTTTCAAAAACTCCGAGCATTTCAACGAACAGTATTCGCACATCTATTCAATGCAGGTTGAAAATAAATGTAAGGCCGACCCACTGCTTAAGTTTTCAGAATTATAAGAAAGCTCTATCAAAGAACAACTAACAGATCAACTGGAAAGTCCACGGCCTGACACATAGATGTCTCTACTAAAAAAAAAAACATATAGATTTTTAGCTAGCCCTAACCTTCGAAAGACGCATGTATAAATTTGACAGCTGTTCATTTCATCATTAGTTTGTGAATTGTGGCATTTTGAGTGAAGTAACTTTTGTCATTGGAAAACAAAAATGGCTAAAAAGAAATTTCGCGTGTTGATAAAATATTGCTTTTTGAAGGGAAAAAAAGTTGAAAAATTTGAAGCAAAAACTTGGCTTGATGACGAGTTCCCGGACACTGATCCAGGAAAATCTATTGCCAATGATTGGTATGCTAAGTTTAGATATTGTGAAATGAGCACATGAGATGGTGAATTCAGTGGACGCTTAATCTCCATATACAAATGTTTGACATTTGTTTTGAAAAAAAAAATTCAAATTTCCATAAAACCGTACATAAGTCACTATATTCTTAAGACTATTTAGATCAGCCTTATGAAACAGAAGTTATAGCAATTTAAAGCTCGAAAATATTCGAGTAATTAAATTATTTGAGCTCACTGCTCAAATGCTCGAACTGTTCGAAAATGTTCGAACAAAATCTTGAGCTCTAGTAGAAAGCAAGTATTTTTATTCTATAATAAATACTAATAATTGAAGTTTTCAGCAAATTTTTTTTTCATAAATATTCATAACTATAGTACATACTAACTTTAACTAAGAATTTAATCAGAGGTAGTAACGTTCGGTTTCTGCATGTATTATTTATCCCTTTTCAGGCTTTTATTTTATAAAAGTGCACAAAACCATAACTCAAAATACTCAGAAATATAGTATAATATATTCAGAGGTGTATAGTAAGGCGTAGAAGTATTTGTCAGTTTAGGGGAATTCAGAAAAATTTATATTCTCTCATAAATTTTTGATTGAAACTATCAACCTTCTATTTTTGCGTCTGACCTAATCTTTAATTGAAAATAGATTTGGAAAAGTTATAGAGTATCAAACACCAGTAATTTAAAGAAATAGAGTAATAAAAACTGCAAAAGCGCTCAAACACTAAAATAAGAAGAAAAAAAAGCAATTATGTACAAAGCGTTATGGATAGTCAGAATTTTCAATAAATCAACTTTAGATTTTTTTT
Source organism: Neoceratitis asiatica (assembly GCA_030068015.2). NCBI lineage: Eukaryota > Metazoa > Arthropoda > Insecta > Diptera > Tephritidae > Neoceratitis > Neoceratitis asiatica. Next base: position 33,572,509 of record CM061525.1, on the reverse strand, counting down.
TCCAATTCTTAGAGTATATCTTAGAAGTATTACACATTCTATAACTTTTAAATAAACCAGAAAAATATGCCTTTCCAGTTATTTGACAACAACAAACTTCTACAGCTACTTCTTTTGGAACTGAGCCAACAAAAACAGCCAACAATTTTTTTTTTTTTAATTTTCTTGATGTGAAGTTATTACTTTTACAAAATTTAATCATTTATTAATAAAAGATAAATATAAATATAAATGTTTTGTATTAGTAAATCGTAATTATTCCGATTTATATTAAATAAAATTTGATTAATGAAATGAATTGATTGATTAGTGTTTTGAGTATTGGAAAATTACTAGTCTTCTATAAGTATATATATTTTTATTCAATAAAGATTTAGCTGATTCGAAAGTTCCTTATTCACAACAACATCTATTATTTAAAACTGAAACAATATATCATAAAATTAAATTACTTTGAGTAGCTCTAAAAATATATATAATTATAAATAAGTCAAATAAATAATTAGAAAAGGTTAATAAAACATTTAAATAATTAAATATAAAATAAAATAAAAATTAGTGTACAATTAAAATGAAAACTCTAAAAAATTAGAGGCAGTTTATTTACAAAAATTTAATATACATACATATATGTCACAAAATTTTCTCCATCAACTCAAACGAAGTAAATGGAAAAAATATGGAAATCAAGAAGATGCAATATTCGAGCATTGTCATAAAAAATATAATAAAAATTTAAAGAAAACAATACTAATCTTATCAATCAATATGCTTACAAATACTATTATCATTTCAATCACTCTATCTCACTTTCATTATACATATTTGCACTTTTTATTTAAAGAAAAACGCTAGCCTGTATCTCGATGTGAGTAAAAGAAAAGCAAATAGTTTTTTCTAAATTTTTTCTTTAATAAAAAACACAATTAAAGCAAAGTAATAATGAAACACATTAATAAAACTGCGCGTAAATGACATTTAACGACAAAAACAAAAACATTAAGTGACCAACAGTGCTCATGGAGAGATATAATGACTGCAAAATCATAAGCAAATAAAAATAAAAATAAATTTACCTAAAAATGCAATAAAAGTAAAGTTTATTCCAATTAAATCTTGATATGCAATGCAATGATCAAAGTGCTAGAAAAATATTACTTTTAATATTTGTGTATGTATGTACAACCGTTTGCCAAATTCCATATTTTCTACATTTCGAAAACTTGTTATAATAAATGTTGGAAAAAAATAATAAATTTAATTAATACATTTTTCATAGATGTGATGTTTAAATGTTTTTCCTTTAATGTAAAATAAAGCCGACTTTTCCTCTGTGACATGTACATACACGTCAAACAGACCAAAAATGTATGTGCTAAGCAGCAAAAAAGTATTATGGAATGCGCTGCAGCTTTGGTGATTATGTTGTGGATATTAGAAAATGACTATGGAGTGTATGAGTACTCGTGTGGCACGAGTTTAATTAATAAATAATAATTCATGAACAGAAAATTTTTTTATTTTTAGTTTTTTCATCATTTGAATCCATAAATAATTAGTTACAAAAAATGTTGAAAAATGCTATAAATACTAAATTGAAAGTAATTAACATTTTTATTGGCGCTTACATTGAAGTACAGGGTTATCCATTTCGCCGTTTGTAAAATAAACGTAAAAGTATGCATTTAAGATAATGTTTTAATGAAATTTATTTTTTATTATAAAGCTTGAACGTTGCGCTATATGTGAAACATTACATCATTCAAAAAAGATTGCCTCGTGATTTTTTGCAAGCTTCGATCCATTCGATCCGTAATTTTCGACCACTTTTTGGCCAACATTGGGCAGTATCTCAGTCATAACTTGATGAATGTTGGTTTTCAAGTGCTCAAGAGTTGAAGGTTTATCTGCAATTCAAAAAGTTTAAATCATTGTGCGATGTTAAGCAATCCATTTTCATAAATACCTGACTTTCAACTAAAGCAAAACATGTTTGGTGTGGCGGTTATGCTTCTTCTTCTTGTTTGGCATGAGGACCGCTTGCGCGATCCACCCAATCCTTCCAAACAGAGCGGAGGTCTTATGGACGACACAATCTCTCGAAAACTCCTAAAGCCGACTCATCTGATGTTGACATCGCCCAAGCTTCTGCACCATATGTCAGGACAGGAATAATGATCGACTTGTAGAGTTTGGTTTTAGTTCGACGAGAGAGGACTTTACTTTAGAATTGCCTACTCAAAGTAGCACCTGTTGACACTGAGTTGGATTTTAAGGCTGATGTTTTTGGTGTTGTTAATGCTGGTTCCTAGATAGACGAAGACTACAACTTCAAAGTTATGACTGTCAACAGTGACATGGACATGACATGGTCACGATGCGATGTTTCTTTGTATAACCTGGAAAAATCAGAACTTACGTTGCGGTTGCTATGACTAATAATATCAATATCATCGGCATACGCTAGCATTTGTACACTCTTGCAAAGGATTGTATCTAGTCTATTTTATCTGCAGCTCGTATTATTATTTCCATAATCAATCTGATATCTCTTTTGGTATCGAATGGCTCGGAGAGGTCCTTCCGGTGGTTTTAATCTTTTACGCAATACTCTAGAGGAGGCTTATTCCACAATAATTGGAGCAGACCGTAGGGTCTCCCTTTTTTTTGGATTGGGCAAAACACACTTAGGTTCCATTCGTCGGGCATGCTTTCTTCCTACCATATTCTGCAAAGAAGCTGACGAAGGTACCTTGCCAGTTCTTCGCCGCTGACATTGTACAGCTCTGTCGGTAAACATCGGCTCCCGGCACTTTGATATTTTTTAAATGGGCCATCGCTATTCGAACTTCATCATAGTCGGGTGACGGAACGACTATATCAATTGTCATCGATTGGGGTTTCAAGTTCGCCAATTCCATGTTTCTCACTTTCACTGCCACTGAGCAAGATGGCTGTGTCCCCTCCATACACTAAGTATGCTCTAGACATTTTTCATCAGATTACCTCCTTTGTCCCCACGCGAGTTTTTTCCGGTCTTGAAACCTCCGGTAAGTCGCCGCATCTTCTCATAGAATTCTCGAGCATTGCCCTTCACGGCCAACATCTCAAGATCTTCATTTTCACGCACTTCAGCTTCTAACTTTTTTCATCTGCAAATCCCCCTTGCTTCTCTCTTCACCTCTTGGTATTTATCCCACCACGCACGTGTTTTAGTTGATCGCAAAATGCGAGGTAGAATGTCTGCTTTCCCTCACTGCAGCTCGACATTCCTTATGTACTTTTAAGCACTTTTTAAAACAAATTGTTTACAGTGCAGCAGTACGTAGAGAATTTGCTATTTCACCCCACAGCTCCCACATATTGGGTTGCTGATGTGTGCTCTCAGAGAGCAAGTGTGCAAACCGAGTAAAAAACCTGCTGAGTGTCTATTGTGACTGCAGCTTTACGACGGCGAAGTCAATCAGTCTCATCCCGTTTGGGGATGTTTCGTCGGGAAGGCTGAATTTTCCGCCTGCTGCGCCAAAATACCTGTTTTGCCCTCCTGGCGCTAAAATCGCCTAACACAATTTTGACGTAGTCGCGGGGATAACGCTCATAAATGCGTTCTAGGCTTTCACAGTTCTGTTTGACAGATGCTAAGTAGAGTCCTGACTTTCGAAACGACTAAATGGATAACCCTTTATTTAAAAAAAAAATATAATTAATAATAAATAATTAAATAATTCAGATAATAGACACAAGTAGTTAACAGTAATTTGTTTACAATTGCTGACTGCAATTTAAGGTTTTTGAATTGTTTTGCTAAATAAAATAAAAAAATAAAAAAATCATGTACTCACAACACATACACAACAGTATGTAACGGATAATAAAAATAGCATGAAAAATATTAATGCGTAATGAACTCAATCATATGCAATACAAAGTTAACTCAACCGTTATGCGTAAATAAATGGAAAAATTGTTAAAGTTATTTAAATTTAAAATAAAAATGAGTGAAAAATATATTTACCAAAAATTTACAAAAACAACAATTTAAATTATTTACAAAAAAGCTAAATATATTAACTTCATATATGTATGTATGGAAAAAAAATTCAATTTCGAAAAGTATATATGTAGTTATAAATAGAATATTTAAAAAAAGAAGCTATATGCCCATGTAAATACATAAAATACAGTTATAGAAGCGTTTACAAATTTCACTATGCTACAAATATACGTCAAAAAATTTTAAATAAAAAATTATACGTACATATGTACATATACTTATGTATATACGTACATAAACAATTAATTTAATCCAAAAACTAATCAAATTGTTATATTAAAACGCAATTACACATGCTTCAAGCATATATGTGTATGTGTATAAATGCGTTCATTTCGAAAAATGCAATAAACAAGCTGGTCTTGCCTCTATAAACTGTCGAAAAAAATTAAAACAAATCAATAAGGACAATACTAAAAATTTATAAAATTTATGTTAACTGTTACTAGATAATATGTATATATTTACGTAAGTGTAAATAAATGAATACAGATATACACTATAAAGTAAACACTTTATAAGAAGCATATTTGAAAATAATAAGTAAATAAATACATATAACATTTATTTCATTTAAATTTCACATATTTAAATAAATTTTAATAAATAATTTTATTATAATAGTTTTTTTTCGCATTTTCTAAATTTATTCTATTTTGCTTCTATTTTTATATATGTGCTTCTCAGAAATAGTTTTCTTAATATTTAATATATTTCAAAAACTACCCTTCTCAACAGTAATTTTGCATAATAATATGAATGCCAGTACTACACTGCGTATACTCAACTCAACCTTACTTTGAAAATAACTAACGGGTGATTCCTTTCGAGGTTCACTACTTGTTTTGAAGAGAAAAAAAGACACAGAAAATTCCAATTTAATGGGGAATGTTTCTTATCATTCGAAAGAACATTATTTGGCATTTATTTTTTGACGATTATCCTTTTCAATTGTTGGCCGCGGCAACGTCTCAGATGGTCCATCCGTTGAGTCCAATTTTCGATGACTCTTCCGGCATTTCGACTGGTAACTGGCGAATAATACGCGTGATGCTTTGCTCCAAAGCCTGAATAGCAGAGGGACTGTCCGCATAGACTATAGACTTTACATATCCCCAGAGGAGTGAGTCTAACGGTGTGATATCACACCATCTTGGTGGCAAATCGACCGGCCCAAAACGTGAATTATCTTCTCACTGAAGTGTTCTCTCAATAAATTTATTTATTTATGCGATGTGTGAGAAGTGGTGCCGTCTTGTTGAAGGTAAATGTAGCGGAGATCACGAGCTTCAATTTCAGGCATCAAATAGTCGGTTCTCATGGCGCGATAACGGTTGCCATTGACGGTTACGTTCTCACCGGCATCATATTTGAAGAAATATGAATCGATGATTCTACTAGCCCACAAACCACACAAACCCGTTGTTTTTTTCTGGATGAAATGGCAGCTCACCGACCCAAATACGGCAATTTTGCTTGTTTACTTACCCATTGAGCCAGAAATGGGTCTCATCGCTGAACAAAATTTGGCGTCGGAAAACGTTGGATCTTCTTGGAACTTTTCAAGAGCCCATAGCGCGAAGCGATGCCACTTGAGAAGGTCGAGCGGTTTCAGTTCTTGCACTAGCTGTATTTTGTACGCTTTCAATTTAAGATCTCGACGTAAAATGCGCCAAGTCGTTCCATACGTCAGTCTGAGTTGCTGCGAACGGCGCCGAATCGGCTCATTTTCTTCACTGCGTGCGGGACGTTGTCAATTCGGTTGAACATTATCCAATAATGAATCTAGGATGTTGCGAATAGTAAGCTCAGTAGGCCGATTATGTTGACCATAAATTGAGCGAAGCGCGCGAAACACTCTTTTTATAGAACTTGAATTTCCGTAATTAAGTTGAATGATTTGTAAACGTTGTAAAATGTACCTCTGCTTGGATCATCCTTTAGATATTTATACATTTATTTACACTATTTACAAATCTTAATAAACTTGTTTCCTTCTGCTCTATAAATTTAAATTTAATAATGCAAAAATATAATTTCGAAATATACACATAAACAGGTTCTAAGAACTTCATTTTTCCCTGAAAAAATGCAACAACTCGTAGATCATCACCAATATAAATGTATACTTTTACATAGAATTCTAAATGTACTTTAAATGTTGATATCTAACAGACACAAATATGTGTAAGCAAATATTTAAAAATGCAATTTGCAAATATACAATCAATATCTGATATAAACTAATAGAAAATAGCTTAAAATATTATTAAGAAACAGAAATTTATTGATAAAATTTAGAGAGTAAAAAATTAAAAAAGTTAAGAAATAAAACTGTTTGTAAAAATTCCAAAAAAAAAAATTTAATTATAAAAAATTACATACATAAGTACCTATAGGTGTTATTTAATGTTGTAATAGAAATAAATAAATATTTCTTTATAGGCAAAAATATACAAATAGTAGTGAATAACATTAAACGTGTAGTGAGTAATAATTAAGCAATCACTTCTTGCAATTAATGTAAATATGGTGAGGAATACAATTGAAACTAAATAAACAAATTTGAAAACTAAATGCATATATTTAATAATATATATATATATATATATATATATATATATATATATATATATTGCGATTTAAATTCAAACACTAGTGGGCATATATTAATAACTGTTATTAAATACGTATATTTATGCGCATACAGTTTTGCTTTTTTGGGGGAAAACGGAAAATACGCATAAATAGTTTATAATAAAAATAAGTATGTAAATATATATAAATGAAAAATCCAAGCAAGCTTTCTTTCAACTTAAGAACTCATGAAGCAGTTGAAAAATTAATATGAAATAAAAATAAATTAACATAATTAATAACATTTAAGCGCATAGCTCAAAAGCACAAATTGCATACAACTTCAAAATGTTAATAATGAAGATATAACTTAAAACTAAAGCAAAAAAAAAATGTATATATATATATAAGAAATATATATGTACATATGAAAATGCGGTAATTCCATTTCAAACGTATCAAAAAATTTTCTGCGATCATTTCGATTTGGCTTAAATCCGGCATGTGCTTTAACTTCATGCAGATATTGACAGAAAGCGAGTCGAAATAATTAAAAAAAAAATCCTAGATTAGCGTGTCAAAAACTGATAATATCATGGAGGTGTTGCTGCAGAATAAGAACAGTTGAGATATTTCAACAGTTTAAACTTGTTTCAGGTCAATTTCTTTCAGTTTCGACATGAAATTAAACAAACCTCGAATTTAAGCCAAATCGAAGACCATCGCGTAGAAGCCCGATACTTTCAATATGGAATGACCATATATATATAAATAAATAAGTACACACTTAAAGAAGTAAAAATGTTTCTTTTCTGTCTTAATTAATGAAACAAAAAATACATATTTTTCATCAAACAGTAATATTTTCCCATAAATTGTACGAATTTTTTGTTGATTTATTTTAATTTTGGTCTGAAGTATGTATGTACCACCGAAGCTATTAACGATCATATCAGAATAACGAGCTGAATCAATTTATCCATATCCGTCTGTCCAGATTGGAACACTATGGCACATACCTTCAATTTCTCAGGTTTGAAATTTTCGGTCATAAATCCGACAAAGAAAAGTATCTAAAACGCACATAAAGAATCGCATATTGGTTATGAAAACTATCGAAATTGGACGTATATAACATATAGCCTTCATAGACCGATTTGTTCAGATGTGAGATTTTGGTCAAAACTCAGTCAAAAAATTTAGTATCCAACACAAACAATATAAAGCAAATATTGGTGCTGAAAATTGTCGAAATCGGAAATTTATTTATATATATATGTATCCCCCATAAAACCGATTTGTTCAGATATGACGTTTTGCGTCCAAAAGCCGCCAAAAAATCATCTAAAAGCGTGAAATTTGGTATTCTTCAGACGTAATAAATGCAAGTTTTTATTGACACTGAAAATCATCGAAATCGAGTTTTGCAATTTTCAATAAATTATGTATGTTCATGAAAAGTATAAAGGCTTCGGCATGGTCGAAGACAGCCCTTCTTTCTGATTTTTTTTTTATCACAACACTGATGATATACGTTAATAAGTATATTTGTATAAAAATTAAGTATCGAAATAAATATTGTGTTTTTAAAATACAAATTATTATTGAAATGAACATATGTATGTATAAAAATTAAAATAGAAAATTTATTTGAATGTAAGCAGAATCATTTTAGTATGTAAATGACGTACATAAATAAATAAATAAATAAATATTCGTACTTTACTTTGTGAATGTGTAATAAAAATTTTATGGTTGTTTTATTTCATTTAGAAATGGTGAGTATTTATAAAGAGTTATTTCCCCACATATACAGTTAAATACCATGACGAAATAGCAACCAGGTGAAGTAAGTAAACAGTTGACCCTCTCCCACACGCTGCTTTGGCAAACGATGTTACTTTTATACAATCATATTCCCATATTTGAATATAAATATTAGAAGAAAATAAAGAGAAATTAGAGATTTCTCAATGTTTATTAAAATGACATTTAGTTTTAAATTTAGTTTTATCCATTATTTTGGTAAAAAAATTATTTTAGTTTCAGTTTATCATGGAAGTAATTGGATATAATGAAATTTTTTTAATATAAACTTACAATAAATAAATTATTCGCAGTTCATAATTGACTTGTGCTGAGTTTTCACGCAAAAAGGAAAATTTTATTTCATGGACTTGTGTGGATTTATAAATGTGAGGAAGTATTGGAAAACGCATTCATTGGGTTTGAACGTAAGCACAGGTGACCGCTATGAGGAAGTGCAACATTTGTGCATATTTATATCTTCGGGGCTACCATGGCTGCATATTTTTGAAGAGTGTCATTACATGACATAGCGAATTTCTGCTTTGTATTAAAATGTTGTGCAAAACAAGAAATATAAATATGCTCAATAAAACTTCCATTTTTAATAAACTAAAGTATTTATTTGTAATTCTCTTCTCGTTTTGACCGAGAGTTTTAATGTAATGTCATCTATTGATAATAGATATCGTGTTAGTTTTAAGAGATGATACCGGTTGGGCCAGAATTGGACCTCTTGTGAGATAATAAAGCAAGTGCCACGTGATAAACAGCAGTCACTGAACTTGTCGAGATTGGGCTAAAATCTACATAAACCTTAATTCGGCAGAGTTTGAAACTCTGCAAAATTTTATACAAAATATATAATCAATATTAGTGCCGAGGGTTATAGGGTCAGAATTCCTCCTGAATTCTAGAAACGGGGATCGGGGGTGGTGGCGAGCTTCCACAGTAATCCTACCTATAAAAAATTTAAACCTACTTCGTCTCCTTTGTGCACCACCAAAATATCAATCCTTTTTTTTAAACAAGCGAGAAGAATTTTTATTATAAAATCAATACTTATAGAACATAATATAGATAAATAAATATGGACTAAAATCTAAAACAGATAAAACAAAATCTTGACAACTCTTTATATCGAGAGTAGAAAGTAAGTTATTTACAATTCGTTTCAAATAAATTTACTGAAAAGGCGACATGAACCAAAACATAGAAAATTTATGAAGTAGGCCACAACAGTAAAAGTAGTTTTTATACGGTAAAGGTAATCTAGGAAAATTAATTAATTAATGAAGAAAACAAAAATAATAAATATTTTCCATCTATTTTTTTAGTTCGATTTATGACATCTCGATATATAAAGCGATTAATAAAATTTAAGATTTTTCATCAACAATGTAGCCAAATTAGTAATTTTTTATCGCTGTTACAATTTGTAACAGTCTTAATGCCAAAGAAATATATCTTTAAAACTGGTAGAGTAGTTTGCCTTCAAATAGAAAGTCAGACAGGACGAAATCCCATGCCCACTTGGAAATGGCAATGTATGATAATACAGAAAGTAATCTAGCGCCATTCCGCTGTTAAATTACAGAATACTTTACCCTAATGTGCAAAGGGTGAAGCACTACCTGCTGCATTATCCTTTCCTGCATAAAATTATTTATAAGAAATTTTCAATAAGAGCACAGAGCACGTATCGGAGTAGCTAACATTATCACTTCGCTTACATGGTCATTACTGTTTTCGTACATTAAAATTTGTTAATATTTTCTTACTCGAATTAAAATAATGTATTACCTACTTTTCAACGGGGTGGATATAGCCTTTTCAATTTTTTTTGTGTCTGTGTATTGACAAGGATTAATATTTTTTTTTTATTAATCTTAAATTAAATTTTTTACACTCGCTTACAGCTGCTTTTGAATTCGTATGAGCTAGAAAATTGAAAAGGACAAAGGTCAGCTACTCTAAAATCATTTTAAATGATACCTTAATAATTCCAACGCTTCGCTCCTTCATCGTAGAAATTTTGAAAGCCAATCGATTAGCAAAGCGAAAGTTCAGCTCATCTGTTGTAAAGACAAAAGGGTAAATATCTACTTACCTATTCGAAGGTGTTTTATTTAAACCGAAATGACAACTTACTTCTCACTAAAATATTATAAAGTTTTTCTTTCCTAAAAGCTTTTTAGGCGAACTTCTGTGTTCCTTCTACGAATCTATTATTTCAACTATTTATGTCACAAGCAATGATTTAATTTAATTTCAACAATGGGAATGATTTGTTAAAATTTAAAATCACTGAAAACAGATAAGCTGTGGAAATTGTGAAAGTATATCATTGTGAGATAATAAGCAGAATTCGTAATTAAATGAATAATGATGTGGAAGTATGAGTGGAAAAGTGAAATTATGTTGATTTCTATGAAATTAAATTAAGTGGTAGCAAACTGCGTTGATATTTAAGTGAGGTATTATACATTAAGACAATGTGATTTCCGCTAGTTGAGGCTGAATTAAATTTAGATCTCCATATGTATTATACAGAGCAACTTTTACAATAAATTTGAGCCGTCCGGCACACTTTCAACCGAATATGCTATGGAGAAGTATGTTTATGCAAGCACTTTATCGGTTCATCAACGCCACATTTGTATATTTCGACCAACTACTCATGAGCTTTTGCTAATTAACTATTCTTTAAATAAACAGTTATTTTAGTTTCTTTTAAATTTGAACGTTTGCGAATCGTTTTCCATAGGGGATTGAGTCACAGATTTTTTTTGGAAATCTTCTGTTCTGCAGATCTTGGCGTAAGTATTTTTCAATTTTTTTGCCAGGCAACCCCTCAAAGGACTTTATTCCTTTATGTTTGCCTTTCCTCTATTACTATTATGTTACTAACTCTTCTTTAAATATCGGAAACTAATCGTTTCTCTGGCGAATTTACGTAGATTTTCGAATTGTCATAACACAGATTCCTTATGTCGGTTTTTGGCGAAGTTTTTCGGATTCCAAAAGTCAACTTTGAATCTTTCTTATGTTTGTTAACGGCCGGAGGGAGTAACTTCGGTTGATGTGTCATAAATTCTCAAGTTTTTATTTATTCGACACCAAAGGTATTCATTTTTTGAATCCACTTATATAATTATAGACTAAGAATAAGTTTTAGCATCCTAATTACAAATCGATGCTTCTGTTCATTAACAGTAATGGGCGAAAGGTAAATCCTTGCTCTTAAAATATTGACAGATCACATCTTTTGAGGCATGTTGGGTTTGTAGGGCAGGATAAAGCGTTCACTAGGGGGTCCGGATGATGCAGTTTCGATAGGTATTTTTGCCAGCTATTTGTCAATTCTGTATTTACCGTTGGTATTTCAAGGTATCTATGTATATGCTCGTTGCATACCACGAGGCCTATTTGAGGGTTCGTAGCGTTTTTGATTGGAATCGCTGTGTTTATGGACACTTGTTGCTCAGTTGGTTGCTGTAACCGAGTGTTTAGCATTCTGTACTTCTATTTGGAAGGCTAGGGTTTGAGTCGTGGTCCGACCAACATTCAAAGTTATAGAAAATCAATATTTTTTCAATTGCGGTCGCCACTCGGCAGGTAATGTCAAGTCCTCCGAGCGTATTTCTGACATAACATAAAAGGTTTCTCATAAAAATCCATCAGGCGTTCGAAGTTCACCTAGTATAAACAGTTTGTTGGACAAACATAAAGACGCAAACCACAAATTTAAGGAGGAGTTAAGCTGAAAATCGCTTCCAACAAGTTTCAAATGATTTCCTAGTGTGTTTGAGGCTCTGAAATAAAATAGTGGTATCGTCTGCAAATATATATTAAGGTCAGCAGTTTTGTTCCCGTTGAAATGACTGCAGTAAATAAGACATACCTCTTTGGTGCCAAACTGCTACCTTGAAAAACAAGCCATAATTGGATACTCCTCTGAGATAAATTCTTTTACTTTAGCTTTTAATCCTCAGTTAGTAAGTTACGATATAAAGATCTGACAGAGATTTTTTGTCAAAACCATTCGGTTTTAGGTGCTTAAATGCTGTCTACTTCTGGTGCAGTATAAGCCGATATTTATCATGTGGCGTATGCTCCGACTGATCACTTTTTTTATAAACCCTGAAACAGTGCGAATGAAAGACTTTCCTGATCTGTGATGGGACTCAAACCGCCAGGCACCGCTGCCAACTGCGTTGCTACGACAAATTTAAATTTCCTCACAGCTCTGCTTTTACTTAAATTTCAACGCATATTTTTCATAAAAATCTGCGAATAACTATACTTGTATATAGCACATAGTTTTAGTACTTTGCTGTGGTTTTGATTAACTCTACATAACAACAACAACTCGAAAAAGTTGAGTAACTTTTGCTTTACCACTATACCAAAAGGTCAACGTGCGCATTTCTGCTCTACGCAAACCTACGCACAGTAAATGCGTATGATATTGAGGAAAAGAAGAAAAACTTTGCATTCTAAAGTTTCCATTTCCTGTGGTGACTCACTTGTCAATGTATTGCAAGTGCAAAGCAAATGCACACTTCCTGTATATTACAAAGGTTGATATGTGTGTATGTGTGTGTGTATTTACGCGTGAAGCTCCCTTGCTAAAAACGTATATATGGATGCATGTACTTTACTCAATTGCATTGTCAAAGTCCGTACGAAGCACGTAGAGCACAGTGCAGTGACTGTTTTAGCTTGGAAGTATACATAACATAAGTGTGCGCGTGTTTGTGCTTATTTGTGGGTGAGTGTGTTTTAAATGTGCGTCAAATAACCGCAAAATTAATGAGTTTCGAGTGCATGGAGGTTGGAGATTTTCAGCAATACAATTTTGTGTGACAAAAACTTTTCCAAGGACAATCAAAAGCAACGATTCTCGCTGCTCATAATATCCGTATATGTACGTAGGAGGAGCTGGTGGGTCAGTTTTAATGGGTTTTTGGTACAAAGTTAACCAAGTTTGGAAGACACCAACAACTATCTTTTGCTTTACTTACTCGTAGATACACAACTGCTATAAATATAGTTTCACTTCTATTTTTAAAGTTTGAAATTATGTGAAGAGAGAGAATTTGGGTAAACAAACAAACTACTGTGGTAATTCTCAATTAAAAAGATTAATTAAAGGTGATAATTATAAACGGTGTTTTTTATAGAGGTGTAGAACTTTAAGTGGGCATTACTTTTCAAGATGGCGACCGATTTAACAGCTGTCAAGTGATTTATTCTCAGTTTGGTTTGGCAGTTCATCATGAATAGACTCACGCCTGAACAACGCTTGCAAATAGTGCAATTTTATTTCGAGAACGAGATTACCGTTGTTCCCGATTTTCATAAGCGAATTTTATTTAGCGATGAAGCGCACTACTGGTTGAATGGCTACAACAACAAACAAAACTGCCGCATTTGGAGTGAAGGTAATCCTCAAGTGTATGTTGAAACACCGTTACATCCAGAAAAACTGACTGTTTGGTGCGCTTTATGGGCTGGTGGAATCTTTGGTCCGTACTTTTTCATGGCCAGAACGTTTCAGTCAATGGTGATCAGTATAGAGCCATGATTACTAACTTTTTCATTCCTGAATTGAATAACCATGATGTCCAGGAGATGTGGTTTCAACAAGACGGCGCAACATGTCACACAGCTCGTCCCACAATAGATTTATTGAAAGACACGTTTGGTGACCGCCTAATTTCACGTTTTGGACCTGTGAATTGGCCTCCAAGATCTTGTGATTTAACACCGCTAGACTACTTTCTGTGGGGCTATGTAAAGTCATTGGTCTATGCGGATAAGCCACAAACGCTTGACCATTTGGAAGACAACATTCGCCGTGTTATTGCCGATATACGGCCACAAATGTTGGAAAAAGTCATCGAAAATTGGACGTCCAGATTGGACTACATCCGCGCCAGCCGTGGCGGTTATATGTCAGAAATCATATTTAAAATGTAATGCCACAAGACTATCTTTCGGATAAATAAGATTCATGTCAATCGAATAATCCATCGTTGTTTTATTGCAACTTAAAGTTCTATACCTCTATTAAAAAACACCCTTTACAAGTGAGAGTAGTAAGCATTACTCGAAGAATTAGCTCATCGGAGAGAAGTCCAGCTTTAAGTCGCCTCTTTCATAAAGCACAAAATGTTACGATACTTCGAAAAATTCTGGAAAAAGAAAATCCACTCACACTATTTTTTTAGCTGCTAGTACAAAGCACTTTTGCCACTCAGATTGAGGTATATGCAAAACATATGTTTTGAATGCATCAAACGCCCTCAAGTTTCGTAAAATGTTATCCTATCACTTTTTTTCCGTACGGGAATAAAAAGAAGTCAGGACTATGAGGTTGATGACTCATCCAATCGATGTTTTGAATGCTCAAAAATGCAGTTGTTTCAGTCGTTTTGTTAGAACCCACATTGTCATGGTGAAGATTAATCCGTTTTCGGCGGTTGCTTTTCCTGATTTCTTGAAAGGCAAATTGTGTGGGATCAAACGTGAAAGAATTGTTTTTATAATCAAATTTTATGCAATATTGTCCCATTTAAGCTCACATGACCATCTTGCAATATCAGTTTGCGCACAGCATCAATAGTTTCCGGAACAACAATTGCTTTTGGACGACCTTTACAAAATTCGTCCTGTAGTGTTTTACAACCTTGACTGAATCCATCATAATATTGAAAGCCAGTTGTCGTGCGAAAATGTTCGCGATTTAATTCAATTTTTGGCCGAGACGAATATTTGAAGTTCCTGTAAACAATATCAAAAGCGCTCGTATGTCAAAACGTTCTGAGTATGTATAACATCAAAAATGTCAAACTTTACTATAAGTTATCATTTTCCAGATTGCAACACTAAGGTTGCCAAATTTCGAAAAAAACTTAACTCAAGTGTAAGAATAAATGCCCGACAACGATGTGTAAGGTTATCCACAGAGTGCACACTGAAAGCCAAATCTAGCGCAAAGCTGAATAAAGAATAAACCGTTAGCAACAGAGCTTCTCATCCTCAAATCCACATGCAGTGTAAAGCAAACATAATTTTTTGATTTCTCTACGATGACAGCTAACTCACGCAACTTCACTTTTATATCACTCCAAACAATAATGATGGTTGTTTTTTAGTTTTTTCAGCACGCCTCATTTGAATACCCACTGCGTCATCAGCATTTATTTTAGGCCGAGGACTTTTCATTTCATGTGTTATATGCGAAAGTTAACTGATTTCTATAACTATCCTTTTTGACTATTCTACAACAGAACTGTGTGCGGATTATTAGAACCAGATAAAATTGATAATCATAAATCGATCACTTTAAATTTAGGCTGGTTATAAATTTTTTATAGTGTTTCAAGCTTTTTCATATATGTATATAAATCGTTAAGTTTCTTTTAGGTTTTTTTTTAGTTAAGATGGAGGAAAAAGTAATATTGCTAGTAGCTTGATATAAAAGCTACTTTTGAAATGGTTGCTATAAAAATATTGCCTTTTAATTAATTTTTACGTTCCCAGCTAATTGAAGATTTCAAGACTGGGATTATGGAATGTTAGAGAAGACGTTATATTCAAGGACCGGAATCTGGAAAAAAATTTTGTGTTTTTAAAGCAAAAAAAGGATAAATGTAAATCAATATCAAAAACAAGAAGAAGTGCTATTTCCGGCCATGTTGAAGTCCTTAAACTTTCATGAACTTATGAAATTGCAAAATTGAATTTCTATGACTTTCAGTGTCCAATACACACGTATAAGAATAAGAAATAATAATAATAAGAATTTCAGAGAATAATTCAATACATTTCCAAAATATATTCATATAGGTACCAAGTTTCGTTCAAAAATCTCAAAAACAGACAGAGGGTCAGACGACAAACGACTCAACTTAGGGAAACCGTATTTGAAGTTTGTTGAATATAAAATGAAGATTAAAATTGTTGTAAACATTTCTATACCTTTCAACCACATATTAACTTTGATCCAAAGCATGTAAGTACCAGAAGAACACGAGCTGGGTTGATTTATCCATGTCCGTCTTTTAGCCTCTACGTCTGTCTCTTTGAACGTAATATTCTCCCTCAGCTTTTAAGATATTGCAACTAAACTTGAAAGGCAGATGATTCTATACTTTTAAGCGATCTATTGTCGGAACAGGCCAGATCGGACACTATAGCAAATATACGACCGATTTTTTAGATATGAAATTTTGGGCCATAAATCAAAAATACCAAGACGATGTCAAATCTTACGATCTCGGTGGAAAATTACCATCGCCAAGAAGAGAATTCACGTGGCCGCGCAAATATCTCTCGCAATAAAGCCATATTCGTTCGTGCTGTGTGGCATGTGGCACTGACTTGTTAGAACCACATATTGTCCACGTTGTGTACTTCAATTGTTGGGCAAAATAAATCAGACATCGTACAACCATAACGCTCCGAACTGACAATGACAGTATCGCCGTTATCGCTTCCAAAGAATTAAGGTCCAATCACAACTACGGACCAAAGAGCTCAACAGAAAGTAAGTTTTTTCTAGGTGTAATGGCCTCTCTTCAGTTATTTTAGAATTCTCGAAGCTACAAATACGACAATTTCGCTTATTTACGTATCCACCGAGTGAGAAATATGCTTCGTCGCTGAAAAAAATTTTGTTGGAAAGATCGAGGTCTACTGCTTATTGTTCAACCAGCCAATCAACTTAACTTCGGCGTTTGAATGGTCAGCTAGCTTCAGTTGGTGTGTGAGCTGGACTTTATATGGATGTAGGTGTAAGTCCAAATGGAAATAGACCATAATATGCCCCAAGAAATTCCCAGCTCTCGAAAACATCGAGAAATAAACAAATTCGGGTCTTCGGGTGCACTTTCATTTACAGCAGCGATATTAGAGGTGGTATGAATTTCATTAAAATTTTACCAATTTGTGCAGTAGTTGGACGATTATGTGCACCATACTTCCCTCTTAAGGCAGGAATTTTGACCACGTTTGAATCACCATTTTTGTAGTAGGTCTCAAAAATTTTAACCGATCGATTTTCACTCCCTGACTGTTAACTAAAACAAAACATGTTTGGTTAGACAGTTAAGTTTGACAGACAGATGGCAAGATATATATAGGGTGTTTTTTACAGAGGTATAGAACTTTAAGTTGGCATTACTTTTCAAGATGTCGACCGATTTAACAGATGTCAAGTGATTTATTCTCAGTTTGGTTTGGCAATTCATCATCGTATCGCGCACTACGTCAATTTTAGCGATGGTTAGCGATGAAACGCACTTCTGGTTGAATGGCTACGTCAACAAACAAAACTGCCGCATTTGGAGTGAAGGTAATCCTCAAGTGTATGTTGAAACACCGTTACATCCAGAAAAACTGACTGTTTGGTGCGCTTTATGGGCTGGTGAAATCATTGGTCCGTATCACTGGACGTAGTGTGCGATACGTTCTCCGCACAGAACCATTATTTTCGAAATAAAATTGCACTATTTGCAAGCGTTGTTCAGGCGTGAGTCTATTCACGATGAATTGTCAAACCAAACTGAGAATAAATCACTTGACAGCTGTTAAATCGGTCGCCATCTTGAAAAGTAATGCCAACTTAAAGTTCTATACCTCTATAAAAAAAACACCCTATATATAGTTTATTCTAAGCCGCCTTCGAAGGCTTGAAATTCCCTGCCGACGGGCGATCGTAATTAGAAAAATTAATTTCCTATAATTTTGGATGTTGGTCGAACCTGGACTTGAACTTAAGGTTTTGGAATGGTAGTAAGCAATGCTAACCACTGGACTATTGCCGAACCCCCAATCCAGATAAATAATGCAAGGGAATTTTTATATTTCTATTTATGTTTACAACAATTTAAAAAATTTTGTTTTTAATTTAAAAAAACCCGTTATTCTGCGTAATGAATAAATGTTGTCCATATTTCATACAAATATATAACTAAATATATTCGTTAACAAAAAGTCAATGGTACTACAAATGAATGCATAAAAATTTCTCTTCATTAAAAGTCTCTGCAGATTTTCTGCGCAAAATGCTGCTTGATTGCATATATAAGTAAAAAAACTCACAAATTTTTACAATATTCACTGATAATCTGCGTAGCACATAAACGGTTTCCATTAAATAAATATTTTATTGGAGAAATGCACTTAAGAATATTATTGAAAATTTAACTAAATTGTACTTTTTATTAACTTATCTGCACGTTCTTCTTCTTCTTCTTGTTCGCAACACCAGCGAATCAAAGCGCAGAAAACCCCTGCGCTCCTTTATACCGCAATGGTGCATAACTATGTTGATAACCAGTCGCTGACGTACAATAATTCGAAGAACCAAAGAAGCCACAGCCTCCACCAACCGCAACACCACCACTACCACCTATACCAGCATGAAGACCATCCGCACCAGTACTAACCGCTGTGCCAGCACCAAATGCATTATAGGAATTTGCATAATTTTTTGCTGCTGCGGCAGCTACCGCCGCCGATGAATACATGCCAAGTGTTGGAAAATTCAAAGTGTATGCGGCTGCTGCTGCGGCTGCATGATCCATTTGCTGATGAAAAAATCCACCTGTACCACTGCCACCAATGCCACTACTAGCGGCAGCTGCGATGGCTTTATCGAATTTGTGCGTAACGCTGATGGGTGGCACCGGTTGTGGTGTACCCGCCAATATGGAACGTCCACTGGTTGAGCTGCGTTCATTGCGACGAAATTTTGCTCGCCTATTTTGAAACCACACCTGTGAGAGAAATACGGATAAGCAAAAAAGAGCAACGATGAGGATTTCAAGCGAAAGTGGAAAGTGGGAGTGAAATTTTAAGAAAATATGAACATACAAAAATGCATTCATTGCATGGTCGGGCATTAAAATTTAATTTGCCCGATTTTGTACTTCACGCAAACACCAACCCACCTGTACACGTGCTTCGCTCAGTCCCACTTTGGTTGCCAGCTCCTCGCGCACAAATGCGTCCGGATAGTGAGTGCGTTCGAACACTTTCTCCAATGCTGTCAATTGGTTGGAGGTGAATGTGGTGCGATTACGTCGGGGTTTACGTGAGTGCTGGTGGGTTGTTATTGAACCTCCGCCCTGTTGTTGTTGTTGCTGTTGTTGATCATGATGTAGCAATAAGTGCGCGGCGTGATGAATCGGCAGGCGTTGTGCGTGTTGGTGAATTTGTGACTGCTGATGTGCCGGGTGCGTGTGCGTTATGTCCATTAAGTTGGACGTGTCGGGATAATCGTCGTTGCTGCTACGAAAGCTGTCATCTAAAAATATGAGAAAAATTTTAAGAAGATTATTAATATTTCGCTGTGGTTGAAGCTCAGATTTGAGAATATGAAAAATCGAATGAAATTATGAGCAGTTCAAGTAAGCCAGAAATTGTTTTTTTAGTGCTAGCAATTAGTATGTAGCATCAACGTACTTGCCGTAGAGTTATTTAACAATTATTTGAAAATTATATTAAGATATACAGCGAAGAGATGTTGTCTTTGGCTATGTTAAAGTAAAGGGGTTTTCCAATAGGGATGATATGATTTCTAAATGTCGTTTTGGTCATTTTTAATATGTCATGATCTATCATTTTTTATTGTATTCAGTAATGTTTACAATTTTGCCTTGGAACAACTTGAAAACGATAACGATTTTTTTAAGAAAATCGTTTTCTCCGATGATGATGGTGGAATCATCGGTCTGTGCTTCTTTCGAAATGAAGCTGGTAGCACCATTAACATTACCGATGATAACCAACTTTTTATGATCACAATTGGAAGAAGTTGATCTTAACAACATCTGTTTCCTACAAGACGGGGCTACGTATCACACAGCACGTGCAACAACCGATAATTACAAGAAATTGTGACATTGAATGCCCTCCACGAAGTTGTGATTTATCACCATTACACTACTTCTTGTGGGGTTAATTGAAGTCATTGGTCTTTAGCAACAAACCAGACTCTCTTCAAGCTTTAAAAGCCTATATTGAACATGCTATTCATGACATTCGACTTAATTTTGTGGAAAAAGTGTTCGAAATTTGGGTTCATAGAATTCGTTACTGCAAAAGAAGTCGTGGAAGCCATTTGAATGATGTTATATTCAGAACTTAATTGTATTGTTTTGTACTTCACATTAAATAAAAAACTTTTGAATTTCCTTAAAAGTTAGTGTTTTTTGTTCTTTTAATTAAATAATGTCACTCTTATTGGAAGGCCCTATACATTGAGTACTTCCGGAGCAAGAAAACATAACCTAGTTAGAGTAGCTGTTGCCTCTTATTTCACTAAACTACGGGGATGGTTTGAGAAGTCAGTGACTTTTTGAATAAAACGTATTCTGTTCGGCAAATAAGCGTTGTATTTCTAAACATAATCTCCTTTTAGCTCTACAAATTTAGACAAATGATTTTCCAGCGATTTGTATCCTTTAAAGTAACTGGGTTTTCAAGGTCCTCAAGAGGTCAGTGATGACCTCTCATTGGTCCCGAATCTCTTGCTATTCAGCAATTTCTTCAGATTTGAATACAAGAAATAATCATAGGGAACTAAATCTGGAGAATATGCTGAATGGATGACCATGCCATGGTGGACATTGTGCTAATGAGACAGTACATTTCTTACAAAATACGCTCGTTTCTGCTTCAAGTCAATATCGAATCTGTGAAAAAGCTCTATGGTCGAATCATCCGATCAGTTAATAGATGAAGGCTCGTACGAAACAAAGTTACGTGATGTGTTTCATGATTTACATCCATTTCTTATTTATACGATAGTTTTATTGTGTTCGTACGACAGTTCGTAACAAGCGTGCGATCAGCCACAAGAGATGTAAGTTCACGGAACAGACGATTCGACCCCTGAATAATATTCGCCGGTGATCGTTTTACCCTTTTCAAGGTAATCGATGTGATTGACATCTCGTGCATACCGAAAAACTGTGGCCATGAGCTTTGTAGCTGAAGACCCACCTTCGCTTTCTTTGTTAACCGTGCAAAAAATAGACTTTTTGTAACGCAAATGATGCGTGAGTCATGTCAAGCTGTCATGCTATTTTTGTT
Source organism: Neoceratitis asiatica (assembly GCA_030068015.2). Taxonomy (NCBI): domain Eukaryota; kingdom Metazoa; phylum Arthropoda; class Insecta; order Diptera; family Tephritidae; genus Neoceratitis; species Neoceratitis asiatica. Next base: position 33,550,962 of record CM061525.1, on the reverse strand, counting down.
CAGTATTGTTTTGCATTTCATCTTGGCAAGACTTACGCCTGAACAACGTTTACAAATCATTCAACTTTATTACGAAAATTCACGTTCTGTAAAGACTGTGTTTCGCGCGCTTCGCTCAACTTATGGTCAACATAATCGGCCTACTGAGCATACTATTCGCAACACCATCACCCATCTTGAGACCCATCATTCATTATTGGATAATATTCGACCGAATATACTATGTCCAGCACGCAGTGAAGAAAATATGGCGGCTGCAGCGGAGAGTGCACACGAAGACCGTAGAGAGTCAATTGGGCACCGTTCGTAGTAACTCGGACAGACGAATGAAACGACTTGGCGCATTTTACGTCGATATCTTAAATTGAAAGCGTACAAAATACGGCTTGTGCAAGAACTGAAGCCTCTTGACCTTCCAAAGCGACATCACTTCACTCTATGGGCTCTTGAAAAGTTCCAGGAGATCCGACGTTTTCGACCCAAAGGTCCATTTCTAGCTCAATAGGTCCATTTCTAGCTCAATAGGTATGTAAACAAGCGAAATTGCTGCGTTTGGGACGAAGAGTAACCTGAAGAGATTCAAGAGCTGCCATTTCATCCAGAAAAAAGTACGCTTTGTGGGCCAGTGGAATCATCGGTCCATATTTCTTCAAAAATGATGCCGGTGAGAACGTAACCATCAATGCTGACCGCTATCGAGCCATGATAACCGACTATTTGGTTACGGCGCCAATTTTCATACATCACGTCAATCAATGAATTTAGTGAGAGAACACTTCGGTGAGCAGATAATTTCTCGTTTTGGTTCGGTCGATTGGCCACCAAGATCATGTGACTTCACATCGATAGACTTTTTACTCGGGGATATGTAAAGTTTAAATTCTATGCGTGTCATTCGCCAGTTACTAGTCGAAATGCTCGAACGAGTTATCGAAAATTCTACTCAACGGATGGACTATCTGAGACGTGACGCGGCCAACATTTTAAAGGGATACTCTTCAATAAATAAATGCCAAGAATGTTCTTTCGAATGGTAATAAATATTCCCCATAAAATTTGAATATTCTACTCATTAGACCACTTCTTAACTATTGAAATCAATAATGCAGAGTCCCCATAGTTTTATCAAGTCTCTCCTTGGTCTCGGTAATGACCTTTTTATCCTAAAATTATGCTTAATCAGCACACGAAATTCCTTTTTTCCTATTTTCGCTAAAAATGCCAAGGTAAAATTATTAATCGATAACGTTTGACGGGAACAGTGTTGCATTTGCAGTAGGAGCGCGGCATATTCAGAAGTCACTCACTTATCAAGCGGAATGCAAGTGATGGCTTTCTTTTAAATATTGTTTTGAGTTGGATAAGGGATCGGACTTCCGCTCATTCGCTTTCTCATTCAATCTGAGGATGTCACTTTAAAGAGAGTCACCCATTCCCAAACCTACTTTGGAATCGAGTATACGGTGTAGTTCAGTGTCAGTTTACACACAGGATTTCGAGGTATAAGAATAAAGGTAGAGGAATTTTATGGTACACGACATGGCATTATTTTGTATATGTGCATATATTAATGTCTCAAACTTTTCGCAGTATCTAATTAATATGACCTACTCGGTGTCGTCTCCTTCGAATCTTTTCCATTCACTCCAACTGAGATTCAGTTCGAATACCTTCCCGCTTTTGAATATAATCTGAATTTCGATACCTAAATCATCTTACTCGTTGAAACAGGACTACGTTCCTATCCTTGAGACCTTCAACGCATAAGCATGCCAAATTTTCTGATTTTAAAGCTCTTTTTCGTGTGGAAATGCATCTAATTGAGTGAGCGTCGAGAAAGCACATACATATGTGTGCATGTGCAAATGTAATATCAATGGAATGTTTATATGCACATACAAATCGTAAGAGGAAAATATACTAAATCAATGCCACGAATCGTGAAAATCCTCCAAATCAAAGCAAATAATCACGCATACACACACCTCCACCAAATCTACAAAAATTCATATATTCATAAAACCCACCACAAGATAGCGCCATTTACAAAGCATTAACATTTTTACGATGCCTTAGCATTTGTCGAACGAGCAACAAGCAGTAAGTGGTAGCGACGGGGACGCATCAGAGATGTGATTATATGGACGAATCGTTCGTTGTCAATTTCATTGTGTTGCTGCGGCGAATCATTAAATTTTGTCACATATACTTGGCACAGCATGTTAACAATCTCTTATACAAGCAGCATGAATAGCACCAGCAACAACAACAACAACAACAAAAACAAGCCAAACAACAAAATGGTCAATTGTGCTCCACCAACCATAACTACAACACATAACTCAATTGTTCTTATTGTTCACTTAACACCTTTCGCCAACAGCTGAGAGCAGAGGTAGACCATAGCTACCCCATAGGGAAAATCAGTGGATATGAATTATAATTCACATTGCATTTAATCAAACTTGCCATTGCAATACTTTAAACTGTATTGACTCAAGAATTATAAATTATCCACGTATAGATCAGCATCATACTAAGAAAATACTAGTTTGTTTATGAATTTATAAATATCAATTCACACATATAACGCTTGATCCATTTCGAGAAAAAACACAGAAAATTAAAATTTAATGGAGAATGTTTATTATCATTCGAAAGAACATTCTTTGGCATTTATTTTTTGAAGATTATCTCTTTCAAATGTTCTGCGTCTTCGTATCAGATTGTCCATCTGTTGAGTCCAATTTTCTATGACTCGTTCGAGCATTTCGACTGGTAACTGGCCAATGATGCACGTGATGTTTTGCTCCAAGGCCTGAATCGAAGCAAGATTGTCTGCATAGATTTTAGATTTTACATATCTCCACAGGAAAAAGTCTAACGGTATGATATCACATGATCTTGGTGGCCAATCGACCGGCACAAAACGTGAAATTATCTGCTCACCGAAGTATTCTCTCAATAAATCCATTGATTGATGCGGTGCGTGGGAAGTGCTGCTGTCTTGTTGTAACCAAATGTCGCGGAGATCACGAGCTTCAATTTCAGATATCAAATAGTCGGTTATCATGGCGTGATAACGGTCGTCATTGACGGTTACGTTCTCACCGGCATCATTTTTGAAGAAATATGGACGGATGATTCCACTGGCCCACAAACCACACCAAACCGTTATTTTTTCTGAATGAAATGGCAGCTTTTGAATCTCTTCAGGTTGCTCTTCGTACCAAATGCGGCAATTTTGCTGGCTAATGTAACCATTGAGCCAGAAATGGACCTCCGCTAAAAAAAGCTTTGGCTTAAAAACGTCGGATCTTCTTGGAACTTTTAAAGAGCCCATAGAGTGAAGCGATATCGCTTGGGAAGGTCTAGCGCTTTCGTTTTCAATTTAAGATCTCGACGTAAAATGCGTCAAGTCGTTCCATGCGTCAGTCCGAGTTGCTGCAAATGGCGCCGAATCGACTTTCCACGGTCTTCGTGTACACTCTCAGATACGGTCGCTATATTTCTTCACTGCGTATTGGACATGGTCTATTCGGTCGAATATTATCCAATAATGAATGCTGGGTCTCAAGGTGGGTGATGGTGTTGCGAGTAGTTCGCTTAGTAGGCCAATTATATTGACCATAAGTTGAGCGAAGCGCGCGAAACACATTCTTTACAGAACGTGAATTTTCGTAATAAAGTTGAATGATTTGTAAGCATTGTTCAGGCGTAAGTCTTTCCATGATAAAATGCCAAGCAATACTGAACAAAGATAGCATGACAGCTTAACACTACTCACGCGTAATCTGTCAAAAAAATGCTATTGAAGATAGTACTTCTATTTGGTTCACCCTTTACATACATATATAGCAGTATAACAATGAATTTAGAAATCTGAAGATAATGCAAGATATCGAAAACGTCTAAACAAACTGAAAAATTCTCGAAACTTACCACAACAGTGAGATGATAAAATAGAATACCATTGAAGTGTGGTGAAAAACCAAATAATATACTCTACTACGGTTTTGTGGTGATTTCAAGTGTGTTTTCCCGTTATAGTGAACTGCTACTAACTTACCAAAAAAAATTTAAATTTCCTTCGATAAAATCTTTTAAATAATATTCCTAACCCAAACGAACTAATCTTATACCAAGCTGTAAGTGCCACTTCAGGCTTAGAATTTTTTCGCGACAGTTGAACAATTCATTACAGGGTATGTACATATGTGTTACGCATATGTTATACTATATGTACATACACTCGTATCCTTAAATAGTTTGTCTTTCACAAGAATTCTATTAAAATTTCTTTTCTCCTTTAATACTTTTACTCTCACTTTGACGCTCATAAAATTTAAGCTAAAATTCCTCATTCACTTTTATGCCCACTTTACTCTATTCGTCTGCTATTAGTTATCACCGAATGTCGACATTATGTCGTTTTTGTACTCGAATTAAAAACTCGTAAAATAATGATTTAGTGTTGACATTTGTTGGAATATTATCATGTGTTTTGCCAAACAATTAATGCGGGCTGAGAGTGAATGGTTAATAGTTCATAGAATGCATAAAATTGCTATGTATGTTTGTATAATGCTTTGCGTGAAATACATACTTATATATTTCAAGGTGTCTGCTTTTAAATTTAAGATTTTACGACCAAAATTTTACTACAAAATATTTTCAGGAGAGACGAGAGAGTTGAATGAATGGTCGGCAAGGGTAATAATGCGGAGAATGTTCATGTCTGCGAAAATGCAGTAAAAGTGCAGCATACGTTCCATCTTAGAACTATTATGAAGTCTGAATAACAGTTATAACCACGAAGAAGTTATTCAAATATAATGACAAATAACTAAAAAAGTTTTTGCATCTCTCGATTCATAAGAAAGACGCGAATTTTTCAGCCTGCGCCCTTAAAAGTGGGATAAGTCTCCTCAATAATTCATATTAAGTTTAATCTACTGTGTTAAGGCGTGCCATCAACGAACTGATCGCATCCTGGCGCTAAAATGAGCCATCGTCGTCATTGTCTTCATGAGAATCGTTTACCCCGTGAACGTACAACTCGTCAAGTAATTTTGCGTTTTGGATATGATGACATCCGTGAATGAATGGCTAATCGTACGCTTGTTGTGAACGCTGTCGCTATTAGGCTATGGATGACTTTGATTTGAAACCAACATCTCTTCGAGTTGTTGAATACTAAATGAGAATATTGAGAATAATGGCTCCAAAAAGCCAGCCGTTAGCTCTGCTCTCTCCAGATATCATAAGGAATCGAAAAGAATCAGAGTAATAGCCAACGAGAAGAATGCGAAACGTCTCCTGTCATAGAACAAACAGCCAGCATAATGCCGATTTGTCGCCCACGTCACTATTGATAGTCATAATTTTGAAATCGTAAAAAATTTCGTTTGTTTTAAAACCAGCCTTAAATCCAACGCCTAATCACTACTTTCAACAAGTGCTATTTTGAAGTGAGACTTAGTGATTTAGGCCAGTGTAAAGTAAAGTCCCCTCTCGACGAAGAAATATTAAACTTTCCAGTTACTAATAATTTTCATCCCGTCCAGCTTTATGTTTCAGAAAAAAAGGCATTAGATTTATTGTCTTCTGCGTACGTAAAAAATGGTGAATACTATAGATTACGATCGAACGAAGAGGTTTACGAGTTATACGGCGATATTGGCATAGCTCAGCAAATTAATAGACAGCAACTAGTTAGGATATCTTATCTCTGAGAGTATTCGATGCAGTACCTCGGGTGGAAAATGAGGAAAATGAGGACCATCACCTTTAGAAGGGCCTAATTTGATTTGGTATTTTCAATCTGCGGCGAACTTCAAAAAGCGTAAAAGACTGGAGTGCTTGACTTGGGTAAAATCAAGTAAGCGGTGGCTGTGCTATTCAAGAAGGCATTACTGGAAGAACTTATGAATTGTAGAATTTTAAAAAGAACAATTACGTGCTGCTCGCGATTTTATGATTAATTCTTGCAGTATTTTATCGACATCATTCATTAAGATGATAGATAATCTGAGTTTAATAGTGGCTTTCCCATCATAAACTACACAGAATCTTTCGCATCGCGAAGCTTAATTTATTGAGTTGATATTTCCTAGTTCATACCAGTTCATTCTATTTCGGTTTTTATAGATTTTCTTACTATTTTTCCAACGAATAAAATCGTTTATATAGGGTGTTTTTTTATAGAGGTATAGAACTTTAAGTTGGCATTACTTTTCAAGATGGCGACCGATTTAACAGCTGTCAAGTGATTTATTCTCAGTTTTTGGCAATTCATCATGAATAGACTCACGCCTTAACAACGCTTGCAAATAGTGCAATTTTATTTTGAAAATAATGGTTCTGTGCGGAAAACGTATCGCGCACTACGTCCATTTTATCGATGAAGCGCACTTCTGGTTGAATGGCTACGTCAACAAACAAAACTGCCGCATTTGGAGTTAAGGTAATCTTCAAGTGTATGTTGAAACATCGTTACATCCAGAAAAACTGGCTGTTTGGTGCGCTTTATGGTTATTGCTGATATACGGCCACAAATGTGGGAAAAAGTCATCGAAAATTGGACGTCCAGATTGGATTACATCCGCGCCAGCCGTGGCGGTCATATGCCAGAAATCATATTTAAAATGTAATACCACAAGATTATCTTTCGGATAAATAAAATTCATGTCAATCGAATAAACCATCGTTGTTTTATTGCAACTTAAAGTCCTATACCTTTATAAAAAACACCCTTTATAATTTTTTTTTTTAAATAAGTGTTCTGAATTGACTAAGACAAAATGGATTTTTTTATTAAACCCAGTCGAAAGGATAATATTGATTTGTCCAGAAGAAATTATTCTCACGTAATCACCAACAATTAACTTATCTTTCTTGAAAATCCAAAAATAAACAAAAATAACATACAAAACAGAATTTTTGGCAAATAAAAACATATAGATAAACATATTTGCATATACATACTTCCACATCACTATCACTGTATACTATCATAAAAAATTTAAAAGCAACATATCAACATATCACAAGAAAATGCAATCTCACTGATCCATGCGATGACACAAATTACGCCGGAACACGCATAACTCAAAACAATGTGAAAGGAGGCAAGCACCGAGCGATAGTCGACAGCCGACACTGCATGGAATCAGCGGCTGCCATACAAAACATACAAAACGAAAAAAAAAGAAAAAAGGACGGCGGCGAAACGTTGATGATTTATAATTAGGTGAAAATTTAGTGCTCTTTAAAATTTAATTATTCATTTCGTTCGCTGTGAAGGGGAGAGTCACGCCGACAGCAGCCACTTGAAATGTGCGTGAATGTGTTGTTGTTATTGTTGTACGGTACACTCATAGCGGAATGATAAATCGCTGTACACACACGCGCCATATGTGGGCAATTTTTGAAAGGCGGTTCATGTGATTTTTGTTTGACAGCAGCGCATAACCGAGCTGTCAACATGAAAGCAATGAAATGAAGTGAGGGGGTGAAGGTGAGTGAGGATATATAGAAATGCAAATGCCTACATAATTGTTGAGAATTGTACCCGGATTGTGTTGTTTTATGGCCTGTAGCGAAGTATTTCATTAAGAGTTAAATATCGTGGTTTTGAATATCCTACTAATGTATCAAGATTAACAATTAAGGATTAACAAAGTTCTAAAATTTTTAGCATTTTTCAAATGAGTGTATTTTTATCCTTTTTTGAGTGTCTCGAAATAAAAGAAAAAATCTGAAGAAACTTCTCGTTATAGAGTTTTTGCAAATTTTAATAAAAATTAATCATTTTGTCTTCTCCCATCGTAATTTATAAACAACTGGTTGTACAGAAAATTATAGACTGCTTTCCGAAATTTAAATAAATCCTTTATAGGTTACAGCGAGTTTTTCGATTGATACTTTAGAAAAACAATCAATCAATTGAGACTTTGTACTTTTTATCCACCAGTGTCCACATACTACCCAATTATTTAAGGATTTCCAAAGTTGATCTCACCTCAAAAAAAAAAAATTATAATAATAATAAATTAAAATAAAAAATATATCGGATATGATTTTACGATATATGCTTGGCGACGGAAACTATTTGTCCAGTATAAAAAAATTATTTTTGGACTAAATTTAATTATGATTTTGAGTACATAAAATTGAGCTCTAATATATCGATTCTCAGTTCATACCAAAAACCTTTCTAGTTATTTTCTGGTTATACCCTTATCAAATATTTTTTTCTTCTTAATTGGCATAGGCTCCAATTGCACAGTTATTTCTTTCTTCGTTGGAATTACACGAATAAGGGCAAATTGACTTTAACACGCCATTCGTTTCTTCTTTTCACTGGTTGATGTCAATTGCAATCATAAAGCGAAAGCCGGTCTCTTCTCCACCTGATCTTTCCAACGTAGTAAGAACATTATTTTCATTTGCTTCCATCATTCATCGATTCATAATTCATTCATTCATCGGCATAACTTAACCATCGTGTACGACATTTTTCGTCGCTAGTATGTAAAGGTTCATAAGTCGTTTTCCAAAACTTTTTCTCGATAGCTTTTGACGCCAGCACATCAGATATCGGCATCGTTTCTTCGTCGTATACACATGTAAGGGGTGATCCAAGTAGAGGTACTTTTCCCAATAGCTTTTTTTTTGACAGTTCACGAGTCGTGTCAAGCTTTCATTTTATTTTTGTTCAGTATTGTTGGCATTTCATCTTGGCAAGACTTACGCCTGAACAACGTTTACAAATCTTTCAATTTTATTACGAAAATTCACGATCTGTAAAGAATGTGTTTCGCGCGCTTCGCTCAACTTATGGTCAACATAATCAGCCTACTGAGCGTACTATTCGCAACACCATCACCCATCTTGAGACCCAGCATTCATTATTGGATAATAATATACGACCGAGATCTTAAATTGAAAGCGTACAAAATACAGTTTTTGCAATAACTGAAGCAGCTCGACCCTGCTAAGCGAAATCACTTCGCTCTATGGGCTCTTGAAAAGTTCTTAGAAGATCCGACGTTTTTAAGTCAAATTTTGTTCAGCGATGAGGCCCATTTCTGGCTCAATGGGTATGTAAACAAGCAAAGTTGCCGCATTTGGGACGAAAACCAACCTGAAGAGATTCAAGAACTACCATTTCATCGAGAAAAAACAACGGTTTGGTGTGGTTTGTGGGCCAGTGAAATCATCGGTCCATATTTCTTCAAAAGTGATGCCGGTGAGAATGTAACCGTCAATGGCAACCGTTATAGCACCATGTTAACCGATTTTTATGCCCGAAATTGAAACTCGTGATCTCCGCGTCATTTGGTTCCAAAAGACGGCGGCACTTCCCATACATCACAACAATCAATGAATTTAGTGAAAGAACACTTCGGTGAGCAGGTAATTTCACGTTTTGGGTTGGTCGATTGGCCACCAAGATGGTGTGATATCACACCGTTAGACTTACTTCTCTGGGGATATGTTAAGTCTAAAATCTATGCGGGCAATCCTCTTTGGTTCAAGCCTTGGAGCAAAACAGCACGCGTGTCATTCGCCAGTTACTAGTTGAAATGCTTAAACGTATCATCGAAAATTGGACTCAGCGGATGGACCATCGGAGACGTAGCCGCCATTCCCCATTAAATTTGAAGTTTCTGTGTTTTTTTCTTTATCTGATTATTTGATAACAGAGCTTATTCCGTCTTTAAGCGATCCCTTCAAAAAACATTCGCTTTCCTTCTTTATACGACGTAGAGAAAGCTGAACTACTGCGTTATTTTTAAGGCCAACAGTAGCTATTGCATACGTCGGAATTTATATACTATTGAGAAGATTATACCTTCTATATATATTGGTACTGCATCTATTATTATTCCTAGCATGAGATTGAAGAGGTCACATGATAAAGAATCAGCTTGTGGGAAAATTAGCTTAGTATCGAGAGGGGTTCCTCCCAATTTTTGTGGTATTGCAAGAAGAATAGCGGTGTAAAGATAGCTCCTTTCGTGCTGTCAAAGTCTGCTTTAAAATCGACCAAGAGGTGGTATGTGTCGGTCCTTTTTTTCCGGATATTTTCCTTGATTTTGCGCTTGGTGAATCTGCACCCGTACTGATCTGGCCAGTTCGTTGACGAAGGGCTTCAATCTTTCACTGAGGAGACTTATCCTGTGATAATGGGCGTAAATTTTAGGACTTATTTTTTAATAGATTAAGAGGAGTACAAATAGAATATAATCATCAGGAATGCAGTCGGGCGTATTTGAATAGCTTAACCGGTAGACGATCGGCCCTCTACGCTGTTCTGCCGGGTATTTCATTTACACTGCAATTTAGCGGGCTGGGTAATTGTTCCCTCCATAAACTCAGTATATTCTGGTTTATCTCACCGGGTCCTGTAAGTCGCGGCCTTTTTTAATAGAATATTGGGGTGTTATCCCTGTCCACTCAGATTCTAAAGATCATGTTATCTGCTTCTTGCTTCCTTCTGCTTTTTTAGCATTTCTTCCACACAGCGCATGTTACGGTCGATCATATCTTTCTGAGATAGTCAGTCTATCGTACCAGCATTTCTTTTGACTTTTCAGAAAGCCAATAGTTTCGCTTGCGGCGCTAATTAGAGATCAATATTATACCAGAGATGAGTGCTCTCAGAAGCAGGAGGCCGTTTTGCGATTTCAGTTTTTCGATGTCGAACTTAACTTGTGTTTGATAAGATCGATTGGAACTGGTACCATAGACGAACATACGGATTTCGGAAAAGTCGCCAAAGTCGACCAAATTCAATCCATTTGGAGATGTCAGAGTCTGAGTTTTCCAACTGTTGATGCACAGATATCTTCGTTGCCCACGATTTTTAAATCGTAGTGGAAGCAGGGTTTATCAATATGTTCCAGGCGCTCACAAAATGCATTTTTGGCTAAATCGGAACGTGGGCACAAATTACGGATATATTAAAGAATTTCACTTTATTGCAGATTGTGGATGGACGTTCATCTGTCGCGGTGAATGGCAGGACTCGGTGACTGAGTTTCTCTACCACCACGAATCCAGCAAAAAAATTTGGGATAATTTATATGAGCGCTGTTACAAGAGTTTTTGGACGGTGGTGAGGTCAGCTTTTAGTCCTTCGAGGCCATCAACTAACTGGGCAGCCATATAATCACAATTAAGGGAAAAAATAATGGAGAAAGATTTCTCTAAATCGTAGCCATTAAACGTTTGTAAGTGGTTGTCATCAAAAGTAGGATCTCCCAGGCATGCTTAAGTGTTTCTGTGGGCTATATAGTGAAGCGCTTGTCTAAAAACCGATTACCTCCATTGTGAACATACGGTCAAAGCGATTCCATTTAAGCCGAATATGTCAAAATGGTTCCACTAAACACCCCTTTGTTTTAGTCATATCTCAAGGCTCTCCCCGTTTTGTAATTGAGAATTATCCTGCAATGCCAATTTTTATTTCGAATCTCATCATATTTTCCTACAAGGAAACTAAACGCCGATATTTCATAGAGATATTTAAAATTCACACATACATAAAAATTTCAATATTCACCCCTTTCGGAAGTATTGATAAATATAAGTATATGGGTCGGGGCTAATTCAACCATTAAACGAACTTCTGGCAAATCCTTTGTGCAAATTAACCTGGGCGGCATTTTGCGGCAAAAGCACAAACGTTGACGTATTACTTACACGCTTCATATGATATGTCTCAATTTTGATGAGCAGCGACGGAAACAACCGAAGGTCTGTCCATATACATATGTACTTATACATAACTGTATACACTCATATATAAGTGATTTAAGGCCCGACAAAAAAAGTGATAAACCAGAAAACGAAAGGAACTACCACGAGTATTAAGTGACTCTAAGCTTTTTTAGTGAATCAATGAGCAGGCATAAAAGCAACTAGTACAGTAGCAAAAAACGACAAATAAATATATTTAACACTTCTTTTTATGAAGACAATAATTCAGTCAATTACCAATTGAGCGCAGAGAAATAAAAAACGGAGGGAAAACAAAAAAGCCAAACAAAAAATGCTACTTCTACAGAGGCCTTGGCATATCAGTGACAAGAGGCATAAAAGAAAAATACAACAAACATGCTCATCAAAGCGGACTCAGCACAAAATAAATCTGTCACATCACAAGTGATGTCAATTTGTCACCAAACTTCAAAATACCGCCGCGTCGTGCCACAATTGGGCCTGATATGTTGCTGTTGTTGCTTTTATTGTGTATATTTTTTGTTGCTGCTGTTGCATGGAGCAAAAAAGTAACCAACAGAAATATCAACTCTCTGTCTCTGAGGAATTGTTGTCTGTCAAAGTAATGTGGTATCGCATAAAAAACGAAAATGTACGAAGAATTGCTACCCTTTGAGGGGCTTTTTTTTTTTGAAATAAAATAAATGTTGATATCGGAAAACAAATAGTTCATGAAAACGAACTGCATGCGAATGATCACTGCAACATAATTGTAAAAAAAAGTGAAACTAGCAGTGAGGGAAGAGCTATTACTAAATACGGGGCAACACATACACGCACACACATGCTGTCTCCCACATAGATAACTAAATATATTTGTATGTACGAGTACATTTCTCAGCACAAAACCACAGAGACTACAGCAAAAAAAGACAACCCGCAACATTTGAAAAGGATACAACTCGTGTTGCATCGTTGCACATGTGGCAGGCAACTCAACTAAATTGAATTGGACGTTGAAAATGCCGCGCCAGTGGCAGAACAGACTCTACGCAAGCAATCATGTTGCTATTGTTGTTTTATTGCATGCATTGCCTTCGCCACTCACTCCAAGTGCAACAAATCCCGCGGGTGCAATAGTGGCGCTGGATAATAAAATCTTTGCTGCAACAGCCAACCGTGGGTAGGCTTTACGTGAATGGATGAGCATTATATGCAAGACAACAACAAAAGTTTCAAATGCAATACTACATATGTACAAGCAAGTAAAAGTACATATGAAGGTAAAAGGAAAGTAAAAGTTTAGCGGCACCAAAAGAACTGCCTATCAGAGCAAAATATTAAAAAATTAGCAATTTTCCAATGCAAGAAAATTGGCGAAAACACTTAATTTGGTTTTGTGCACTTCTGGCGTAATTTTTAGAAAGAAGAAATTACGAAAAATATATTTTTTTTTCTTTGCCTGTCGTTATTTTCTGTTAATTTTTTTGTGTATGTTTTCCATTTTCGGTTGCTCTGGTGGCTTGCACTGTTATTGTTGCTGTTGTTTGCCCTCCTAGCTGTCACCAACCACAACCGCAGCCACAGCAGCCGCCACTGTCAGCATGAATTAACATTATGTCATTTATGCCAATGTTGGAATTTTTTCTGCTCTTCGTACGAAATTTGAATAGCGATTGAGCACTCAGTAGTTTGTCGCAGCTTATGTGAGCAGTGATATTGTCGTAGTCCAAACATACGCAAAAGTAAATTTTTGAATTTATAAAAACGATATGTGTGCCATGCAAGGATATACTAAACATTTTCAAATTATTGTTATGAAATACTAAAAACAAATGTGATTTTATTAAACAATGTGTACGAATAAAGAAATATCTATATAAAGAAATCTATGGCATTTTATAACAACTGAAGTATTTTCAGCCGACTAATTCATTAATTTGTGGTGTGTGGTTTTCCAAAAATGGAAGGGCCTAGGAACCGAATGACTGATGGATTTTTATTAAAAGATTTTTATTTCATGCCAGAAATACATTGGGAGGGTTTCCCTGTCGATATATGTAATTATATGTAAGTGGTTATCTATGCATGGCTGACGCCAGATCGTAAAACAACGCAACCAAATCGATGATGTTGTGATAGACGGAAGACATATATCCAGTGTTTTAGACGTGTATATATTCCGAGGGCCAAATATCGACTCGGATCATTATCTTGTAGCAGCAAAAATACGCACCCGCCTTTGTGGGATAAAGAACGCTCGTCAACAAACCCAAGGAATGTTTGACATCGAAAAGCTGCAATTATAGCAGACAGTCAGCAGGTTTTCTACTCGGCTTGCACACCTGCTCTCTGAGAGCACTCATCAGCAATTCGATATAAAGCATCTATGGAACGAAATAGCAAATTCCTCACGTACCGCTGCATTGGAAACAATTGAGTGTTAGGAAACAGCTGGTACGATGAGGAATGTCGAACTGCAGTGGAGAGAAAACATACTGCCTCCCTCGCAAATTTGAGATCGACCACAACACGTGCGGGGTGGGATAGATACCGAGAGCTAAAGAGGAAAGCGAGACGCATTTGCAGACGAAAAAAGAAAGAGGCCGAAATGCGTGAGTATGAAGAGCTTGAGAAGCTGGCCGACAAAGGTAATGCTTGAAAATTCCACGAGAAGAAGCGACGACATACAGAAGGTTTCAATACCGGAGCAAACTCGTGTAGGGACCAAGGAGGTAATCTGGTGACAGATGTCCAGGGCGATTGCCCGTATAAAAAATAACAAAGCGGCGGGAGCCGATGGCTTACCGGCAGAGCTATTCAAATACGGCGGCGAAGAGCTGACAAGGAGCATGCATCAGCTTCTTTGCAGAATATGGTCAGACGAAAGCATGCCTGACGAATGGAACCTAAGTGTGCTCTGCCCTATCATAAAAAAAGAGAGAGAAACTTGTGCTAATTATCGTGGGATGAGTCTCCTTAATATAGCATATAAGGTCCTATCCAGCGTATTGGGTGAAAGACCAAAACCGCCGTCAACAAACTGATAGGACCTGGCAAATCCACCATTGAGCGGATATTCACCATGCGCAAAATCTTGGAGAAGACCCGAGAGAAAAGAATCGACACACCTCCTTTTCATTGATTTTAAAGCTACCTTCGACAGCCTCTTCGCCTCTATGTCTGAATTTGATATCCCCACAAACCTCTTATGGCTATGTAAACTGACCCTGGATAATAACAGAAGCGCAGTCAGAGCCACAGAGAAGGACCTCTCTGAGCTGTTCGATACCAAACGAGGTTTCAGACCAGGTGACTTTTTATAGTGTGATTTCTTCAATTTGATGCTGAAGAAAATAATATAAGTTGCAGAGCTAAATAGACCATTATTCTACAATAGTGTACCTTTGTTGGCGTTTGCCGATGATATTGATATACTTGGTTACAACAACGGCACAGTAAGTTCTGCGTTCTCCAGGTTAGACAAAGAAGCGAAGCGAATGGGTCTGGTGGTGAACGAGGACAAGACAAAATATCTCCTAGAATCCGTAAAATCACTCCTTCCAGCTTTGAATTAAGTAGGCAACTGAAAAGTAAAGTCCTGTCTCGACGAACCAAAACGAAACTCTACAAGTCGCTCATCTGATATATGGTGCAGAAGCCTAGAGAAAAAAGTTTTGCGGAAGATTTATGGTCCACTGCGCGTTGGCAACGGCGAATATCGCAGACGATGGAAAGATGAGCTGTGACGACATTGACATAGTTCAGCGAATCAAGAAACACCGGCTATGCTATCTTGGTCATGTCGTCCGAATGGATGAAAGCGCTCCAGTTTTGAAAGTATTCGATGGAGTACTCGATGGCGGAAGCAGAGGAAGAGGAAGACCTCCACTCCTTTGGAAGGATCACGTGGAGAGCGACCTGAGATCACTTGGTATTAATTAACAACTGGCGTCGAACATCTATAAGCAGGAATGAGTGGCGCGCTCTTGTTGATGGGGCTATAATCACGTAAGCGGTGCCTACGCCAAAGCAGAAGAAGAAAGGGTTACCTATTTAGTGGTTTCGAAAGTGCCGGGCTGTATTTTGACATTTTTCAAACTTAATTGTCAAACCAAATATGTTTTGTTTTCGTTAAAAGCCAGACAGTTATGCAAATAGAACGCTTAACAACCGGACGACGCTTGAAAATTGTTGAAACCTACTACAAAAAACCACATTTCGTGGTTTAAGAGGAGATTATGGTTCATATAATTGTCCAACTACTCAAGCAGTTGGTAAAATTTTAAAGACATTTGAAGAAGCTGGAGAGGTTAACGACATTATAAGGCTTGAACATCATCGTTTTGCTCGTTTCATCTCAAATATCGCTGCTGTAAGACATTATCAAGAGCTGAGACTTTCTTACGGCACATTAAAAAAATTCAGCTCACACAACAACTGAAGGAAGCTGACCATGCACAATGCCGTAGCTACGTCGATTGGGTGCTTGAACAACAAGCAGTAGACCGCGATTGTTACAAAAAAAATTTCCTCAGCGACGAGGTAAAATTCTCACTTGGTGGATGTGTAAGTAAGTAAAATTTTTGCAATTCCGAGAAAATCAAATAATAAAAGAGAGGCCATCACACCCAACAAAACCCATTGTCTGGTACGCTCTTTGATCCGGTGGTGTGGTTGGACCTTCCTTCATTGAAAACGGCGAGACTTCCACTGTCAATGCGGAGCGTTATGGTCGTATGATAACCAACTTTTTGTGGCCGGTAATTGAAGAACATGATTTGGACAATATGTAGTTCCAACAAGATGATGCAATCGGCCACCGAGATCGTGCGATTTGACGTCGTTAAACTTTTTTGTGGGGCTACTCGAAACACCGTGCTTATTAAGTTATGGCTGAGATACAGCCCAATATTTGCCAAAAAATGTTCGAAAATTACCTTAAACGGATCGAAGTTTGCTAATACTCAAGAGGCGGTTATTTGAATAAGGCAAAGTTTCAAACCTTATAATAAAAAAGTAATTTCATGAATAAAGTTATTTTAAGTGTAATTTATTTACGCTTAGTTTGGAAACCGCAAAATGGATAACTCTTTAACTAGTCAAGATTCAAATCCATGACCGTAATGATGGCACGCACTACTAATCTGTCGACCACTATGACTATATTAACCTGGTCACACTTATGAGTTCATATTACAGTGACCAGAAATAATTTCTATACATTTCATGTACATTAAATGGTATATTAGCCTTTGGCCAAAGTATGTAAGTTCAGGAACGAGAAGAGAAGCACCCACCAAAATTTTTACCGATCTGACCAGAATCACGAGCTGAGTTGATTTAACCATGTCCGTCTGTCTGTCTATCCGTCTGTACGTCGGACTGTTTGAACGCAAACTGGTCCAACACTTTTGAGATATTTCAACTAGAGCTCTATATACCCGGGTATCGAGCACTGCAAGCACTGCAAGCACTGTGAGCAGCTCGATACTAGCTCGCTCGATACTAGCTCATTTTCTCAACTACTTAGAAGAGCAAAAAAATTTAATTTTGTTCGTCAAAGTTTCTTTGGAGTTTCCATGATTTTTACACTTCGCATAAATAAATTTAAAATTAATATAAAAAAAAAGTTTTGAGAAAAAAGTCAAAGTGTTTGTCAAAGTACTCGGAATACTCGTGCTCGGCTCGAAAAAGTAATGAGCAATGAGCAGGTATGCAAGTGTTCGCTGCTCAAATGCTCGCACTGCTTGAAAATGTTTGATCAACATCTGGAGCTCTGATTCCAACCAAACTAGGAAGGCACCTATACGTTTAAACGAACATTTGTCGGACCCGGTCGGATCGGACCACCATATACGACCGATTTGATGTATTGGGCATACATAATGCATTGCATATTGGTTCTGAAAATCGGAAGAATATTACATATAGCTCCCATACAACTGATTTGTTCAGATGTGAAGTTTTAGGTTAAAAACTCGCCAAAAAATATTTGATATTGACACTGAAAATTTTGCAACTTTCAATAAATTTGATATGTTCATGAAAGTTATAAAGACTTGGGGCATGACCGAAGACAGTCGTTCTTTCTTGTTTTATTTTAAAATACTACAATGCAGGCCTTTTTAATGGCATAGTCGAAATGTTAAGCTGTTTTATGGTTTTTATGGTTAAAATTATGCAGATTTATTTAAAACCTTTGCCAACCCACGAAATCGGGATTTTTTTAACTTTGTCGTAATCTTCTATTTGAAAATCCTTCTTCACTGCTTAAATGAAAGAACTCCACAACAAATTAAGTATTATAATTAGAAACTGGTTTGTACCTCCACATAGGCGAACATAATTTTTAAGTTACGAACAAGTAATAACTGAGCTTTTTAGTTCACATATGTCAGATTTGCATACATACTCATTTGCATGTATGTATTATCTGCGAAATGCATATATTTGCAACGCCGACAGTGCACTCATTTAAAAGTACTATTATCACTAATGACTTCTCAGAATTGCAACCAATCTCGGTTTGAGAAATTGCTTGTATCGACATACATTATTAGATAATTCCAAATATTGATGAGAAGCTATTTTCGGCAGCGTATTAACTGAGTGTATTGGTGCGTATAATACATAGTATGATGAGTGTACCTGAAATGTAGTGCACTTGTACATGCATACATACTCCCATATTTAACATACTCGTGCATACACCTGAGCTATTCATAATATCTTATTTACGTAAGTAGACATCTAGTGCATTAAAATTATGCCCGAAAGAAATTTCAGATAAGTGTACTTTGTCACATATTTGCACAAGAATATACACCCAAATCACATAGTCACTCATACATATACTCGTATGTATGTATATGTAGGTAAACATGCTTAAATTTAAGTAGTAGCAATTTTTAACCCACCTAAATCATTGATTTGCGTACCATCCAAATCCTCTTCCTCCATTTGCTCGTGACGATGTTGCCGCTGTTGATGCTGATGCTGATGCTGATGTTGCTGATGCTGCAATTTGCCTGAAATGCGGCAATCATTGGCCAATTCTAACAAATTGTTCACGGAGAAACGTTTCACATTCTCAGAATGTTTATTGCCGTCGGCATCAACGGCGGCATGTAAAGAGGAATAGTTGTTGTTGTCTTCGATTTTTGTGAGCTCATTGGGCGAACAGGAGTCACCACAACCAAGAGTAGAACCAACGCCGACGGCTATGCCATCCGTGTGGTGTGGTGGTCGCTGCTGTTGTGGGTGGTGAGGTGGGTGATGGTGTTGTTGTTGTTGCTGATGATGTTGATGATGTTGATGATGCTGATATTCAGCATTAGCGGAAGTTGAATTTGGACTCATATCAATGGTATTGCTATTGGCGTTGTTGTTGTTACTGTTGTTGTTATTTCTGTTGTTGCTATTATTGTTATTACTGCAATTATGCACACCGAAAGCATTATGCTGCGTCAGACTGTGCAGATGATCCAATGATGATGATGATGCCGATACGGATACCGATAACATTGACGACGTGCTGCCTCTGGTGCCACCATTGTCACGGCCGCCGCCGCCGCCGGCGTCACCGCCGCTGCTAGCAGTATCAACAGGATTTTGTGATGTCAGCAGGGTTGGCACGTTCGCCGTTTGTGGGTAATAGAAATTGTCGATGTTAGCAATTGAGCCACTCAATTGTGCTAATGGTGGCTGTGGTTGCTGCTGCTGATGTTGTTGTTGTTGCTGTAGATGTTGTGGTTCGTGATAGTTAAGCATTGTAATGCGCGCACGTTGGCACACCTTGCCTCAAACGCGCACACAAACTCACACACACACACACACCCACACACACCAGCAAACGTCGTCAGAGACAATTAGAGCGACGTTGAGAGACGAGCAGCGGGGGTAGCGGCAGTTAACAAGTGAATATCATTAAATTAGCGCAAATCAGTGTCAAATTTCGCTGACTGAACTGGACCAGGACAAACTTGCAATGACACATCGGCTGTTTGCGCGCTGTTGAGCTTGCGCTTGTATGTGTGTATATACTTTGCGTGTGTGTGTGTATGTGTGCTTAGTTGTGCATTAATTCAATTACAAATCAATTAATTAACAAAATTGTCGTACGAACAATCGTCGATCTTTATTGACGTCGACAGCAGAACGCCAAGCTGCAGTGGTGGAGAGGTGGATGACTGGTGGCTGCAACTTTCTTTGGCTTACTAGCACCGTTAGATAGAGGATGTCGCACGCTGACTGGCTGTCACTATTAATTTTGATTACTTTTTATTTTATTTTTATTTTTTGCCTGTGATTTACTTATTTCCTTTTTATTTATATTTTCTTCTTTTTAATGTTCTTTTTTATAATTTTTTTATATATTTTTTTATTTTTTTTCTCGATTTACCCATCAATTTGCGCTGCCTCGCACATCAACGCAATTGCATAATTTAACGGTTATAATTTTTTATTTACACAATTCGAGCTGATCACCGCTTTTTGGCTTGCTTCGGTGGTGTACTTGCCCAATGATTTTCGATTTTTTTACTTTTTAAATTTCACTTTTAATGACAGGGATTTTTGGTTTTGCATTCCTTATTGTCTACTGCATTGCACTTGATTTTACGCCACCTTTTTGTACTCGCCACCAAATCAAATTAGCTTCACTCGATTTGCCAACTTCAATGAATTTTCACTTTTTTCCCTGAGATTTCTTCTGCTTCACATTTCAATTTGAGTTCCTTAGGGGCGTTGATTTTGTTGCTTGTCTTTTTGCTTATTTTCTACTTTTTCTTTTTTTGGGTTCTTAAATTTGATTCTTTTGCAACCTAATTCAATTAGCAAAAAACACAAATGAGTTAATTAACTTAATTGCTGCGCAAACACTAAACAATGCCAAAGTCGAGTGACTACTGAAATTATTTTCAAAATCTTGTTGGAAAAGTCAACGTACATATGTATGCACAGATTTAGTGCTCATTTTTAATTTTCTCCCCCTTCCCCCTGCTGTAAAAGTATACAGCAAGTAGCAGTACACCTTTGCTGTCGCACCCCTACGACCGCAATCCACTTATATGTACGTCGAAGGAAGAGCATGATAATGATGATCTTATTTTGTATGTCTATGCAGCAGATGATCTTTTCGCCGTGCGATGGTGATCCGCAGCGAAAGTATTAGCAAACATACATACATAAGTGGCTGTATTAACATATCAGCGAATACATGTGTATGTAATTATCGCGTGCCTCTTCTCTCTGTTCTTCAGCTCAAACAAGCTCCTCTAGGTTCCTCTCCCTCATTCACATGCATGTACACATGTATGCATGTATTCTTATGTGCGTATATATATATATGTAACACACTTTCAATGGCGTTTCTAAATTTAGTTTGTGTTTTCTAATTGGTTTGCTAGCTATAAATGCAAATGTTTTTGTGTAAAATTTCTGTCTTGTATTGGCGCTAAGAAAAAATCATATGGGCGTTTCTTATGCATGTTGAGCTCGTTAACGCCCACAATAGACTTTTTGAATGATTTTTTATACATTTTTTTTTAAATTAAGAGCTTAATTTGCTGATATTCGGTATCAATGTCAAGCATTAAATACTTTATACTTAAAACCAATTATGTGATCATCACTCAAGAGCTATTAAACTACTTTGGCATACCAACAATCATTTTCCATTAGGAGTACAAATAAGTTTCCGTCATTTTTTGTTAAAAATAATTAATATTTGTTAAAAGAAAAAAGTAGTCTAATTTAATTGAAGTCTTGTCCATCACTAGCAACTACTTCTTCCCATATTTCTAAGTCTGAAGAACTACTCATTGAATTAGTGGCTATCCACGAATCAACAAAATTTTTGGCATCTTCATATGATTTGAACAGCTGTTCCGACAAAGCATGCACCATTGACTAGAACAGATAATAGTCGGGCGCCATAATGTCTGGTATATACAGCGGGTGGGGTAGTACTTCCCAATAAGGTGTTTTTAAGTGGTTTTTCATTGCAGCCGCTACATGTGGACGATTTTTCATTCTTCAGAGCTCGTCCCAATCTCGGTAGCTAACTAAGTTCGGTATAGGGTTCCAAATATTTTTTTTCGCTTAGATTAAGGAACTCGTAATATACCATGCCGTGTTCTTCCTGCTTATATGGCTCGACGATCTCGTGAATTTTTATGAAAAAAAAATTAATTTTTTTGCGCTAGTTGAGCATTATTTTTTGCATAAAAAAACAACCCTGAAACCAAGAAAAGACTTAATAAATAATATGGGAACTCTGCACCATCAATTTCAATAGTTAAGTACTGCTTTACTGAGCTCCATTATGGCCGTACCGGTAAAAGAGACGCCGAACGTTTAGGTCGCCGAAAAGAGGTCGTCACGCCAGAAATCGTTGATAAAATGGAATGATATGAGCGATCGGCGAAATAAAAATGTGGTTGAAGCTATTGACAGCTCAGCTGAGTGGATACACTTCATTTTGCATGAATATTTAGATATGAAAAAGCTATCCGCTCGATGGGTGAAGCGATTGTTCACACACGACCTTAAATACAAACGAGTAACCACTTCAAAGGAGTTTTTTTCGGCGATGTCCAACTTCGATCCGAAAGAATTTTTCCGCCGTTTCATTACCCTATACGAAACATGGATCCACCACACCTCACTAGAGACCGTGGGCTTCTCCAGGTAAATGCGTACCAAAGAAAGCCAAGGTGGATGTGTCGGCGAATAAGGTCATGGCCACAGTTCTTTGGGATGCAAGAGGTATCATTCACATCGATGATAAAACGATCACCGGCGAATACTCGAATATTATTTAGAGGTTTTGGACAGATTTGATATGTATTAGAAGCAGAAACTGCCGCGTTTGGCGAAAAAAGAAGTTATGTTTCATTAGCACAATGCACGGATGAACATAACATTAACATTTTTTTTTACGACGACGAACCCAGCGTCACCCTATCTCACCGAACCAAACCGGTTTGCCGAAAGCAAAACACAGTCCGGGCGGCCTTGAACCCCAGACCTAGCACCATAGGTCGCGACTACATTTGCCTCCCACACTGAATATCTATAGATATGCTTATGAGTTGCTATAAATTCCATGGAAATTAAGAAGTTGTGAAGAAAAAAGTGAAGGAAATTTCTTATTTATTTAAACCTTTCAGTAAGTATTTTTTGATAAAGGAAAGCATGGCGGAGGAGTAACTGCTGCCGGAGTAAGTACTAAAACCGTTACACAATCATCTAAAGGAGAGTGCATTTCAAAGTTGCTTTTTCATAAAAACAATAAAAGGGGTCTAAAGTGTCTAGATGATCTACATCGACAGCCCAACATGAAAAGAATATACAATGGTGGAATTTGTTTGACAAAGAGAGAAACTTTAACAATAGAGAGGAAACAATCATTGATTCTCTGTCTCATGTCGTCATAGAAGATAAACCCCTATCCTTTCAGCAGCACGAACAATATATTTGAGTGGTGGTGCTCCCCAAGAACCTGTCTTATCTACGCAAGAGTGTTCACACTGAACGAAATACTACTCGAACTCGGAGGTGAAGAGAATATAGTAACGTATGCAGGCGATCTCGCATTGACGCTATCAGACCTGTTTCTTTCCACTATCAGTGAGATTAAAATTAACTAGGTTTCTCTTACATATAACTTTGGAAAAGAGCATAATATTAGAAAATAATTACAAACAAAGAACAGTCTGTAGAAGGATAACAGGAGTCAGCCTGTTCCGCCATCAAGCCCATTGAACCAACTCACAAAAACCTTTAATGAAATCAGACTAGAGCGTCCCTATGCTAGATTTCATTATTTGCGCTCCGCTATGATTAGAAAAGCAGTACAGTAGGGAAGAAAGATAACATCTCAATCTATATAGCGATGGGATCAAAGTGTACCGAAGCGCGGGGCGGAGTTACAATCCAAGGATTTGAACAGCTCTGTCTGTCTACCCGTCGCATTGCGTCACCAATGGTAAATTCGACGTAAATCATTTTTAGAAAGGCCTCAACATCGCTCGCAGTCCAACTCGACATCTTGAAGAATATTTTCGGTAACGAAGTGGCCAACAGGGAACCATCACTTGAAGAATCCGAAGCGGATTTAATTCTCTGTCCGCCTGGAAAGATCTGAAATGAGTTTGCAATTTTACAAAATCTGCGCAAATATGAGAGGAGGAGCTCTTTAATAGATTTACGAAGGGAATATTATAGACTTATAGCTGTAGACTATGTGCCTTTGGGGAGCACGGTTTATGTATTTGTTGTTCTCATGGTGGGAAATGGGGATCAATCCGTTCAATTTATCATCTATCCCTAGCGCTGGCGATAGAACTGAAGACGATGTGGGTTTCACTTTTCGGAAATGACTCACATACGCTTCAGGTTGCGTTGAGCACAGTTCTGCGGAAATTTCACTCTGATCAACACAAAATCAGCAACTTTCAACTCATCACCCTCGTTATCATTATTAACGCAAAAATTATTTAGAAAATCAATAAAATGTTACGTGGATAAAGAATTTAGTATGATCTACAAAGTTTTTGATTTATTCGAATAAAAATTACATTACATAAAATTAGCCCTTAATGTAGCCCAGCGTGACCATATGGTCACATCAGGAAAAAAGTGGCGATAAATAACAGCAAAAACATTTAGTTTCTTTACAAAATATAATTGTTATATGGTCACGCTGTGGTTATTTGACTTAAATCAGATCGAGCCTGTCTCCACGCCTGCTTCTTAGTAAGTACTCTATATATTTATCCAGACAAAAATATATCCTGGTAAATGTTTTATAAAAGTCAAGCAATTCAATTCCATAATACCAAAAATATACATATTTCTTAAATAAATCAATACTTGGTCCACTTTTCGGAAATAAAAAATTGTAAGTAAGTCGAACGCTAGATTTTTCGAAAAAATCTGTTCTGAGCCCACTTCCATTAAAATAGATCCCGCTGTAAGAACAACTCCATTCATAATCCATCTTCGGTACAAAATGCAATTTATTGAACATAAGTTTTATATGTATGCTCATATTCAACACAAAATATGTTCTCATTTATATGGTCAATTGAAAAGTCCCCGGGTCGGACACATCGATGTCGCTACTAGAATTAATGAATTAATGATTTTTAGTTAGCTCTAACCTTCAGACGCACGAAAAATTGGACAGCTGGCGGATCATTAGTTTGTGAATTATGGCATCTTGAGTGAAGCGACTTTTGTTATTTTGAAAAAAAAAAAAATGGATCAAAAGGAATTTCGCATGTGGAAAATGAACAAACAAAAAATGAATGATAACGAGTTTCCGGATATTGACCCAGGAAAATCTACCGTCAATGATTGGTATGCTAAGTTTAGATGTAGTGAAATGAGCACCGATGAAGGTGAACGCAGTGGGGTTGTTACCGACGAAAACCGAAAAAATCCATAAAATGATTTTGAATTACCGTAAATTGAAATTGATGAAATAGCAGGCACTCTCAACATATGAACATGTACATCATATCACTCACGAATATTTGGATATGAGAAGCTCTATGCAAGGTGGGTACCGCGCGATCTCACTTTTGACCAAAAACACCTCACAAAGGAATGCTCGCTGGGAAGAAGTTTTGGTGGAATGAAAAGGTGATCGCCGAAACTGAGAGCTATTTTGAAGCAGAGGACAAATCGTGCTACAAAAACGGTATCGAAAGGTTAAAGAGTCGCTATAATCAGGGCATCACTCTTGAAGGGAACTATGTTGAATAAGAAATGAATTTTGCTAAAAAAAATGTGTGTTTGCAATGGTAGGCCGGGGACTTTTCAATTGACCTGTTACCTGGGTCTCAAGTATATATGGAGAAAATTTATCCTGCATTGACTGAAAGCAAGATCCCACAATAAAGGGAGCAATAATTTGAACCGATTTCAATAGATGAAAATTGCAACTAAAACTAAAAAGCTTTTCATCGAGGGTATTTTGTGAGTACTTATAGTTAATCTTTTTATAGTAATTTAACTACGGGAATATTTTCTCATTCTCCTATCATCTTTTTTGTGATCTGGTTACCTTTTAAAGGCGCCCAAATATATCAATTTTCTTTTGAAGCAAAGCACTAAGCCCATAATAGTGTGCCATTAATATTAAGATCATTCACCTATAAGAATTTAGGGACTGCGCTGGACAATTTCAATCTAGTAGCAACTGGAATCCGTTTTCGAAAATATTAATACCAATTGCTGTCAGTAGATTAGATTATTTGGGAATCAAGGGAAAAAACGAATATCGTGTTCTTGTGTGAATTTGGTAATAATCGCTTAAGTGGTAGCTTCACCAATTAAGAACAAAAAAAATAAGTACTGCCATCGGCCATGCTTAAGCCTTCATATTTTTAATGTCCATGAAAATGTATTTCATTGTATGCTTCTTTGACGATTTGAACCTAAGTCTCATTTGAGCGTTTACAGGTAGTTTTTGACCATTACATACACGTAAAGCCGAGTTACGTAATATTGCAAAATCATCTTTCGATGTCTTTCGGTCGTTTCTGCCCATTTTTCGCACGCTGCACGGCTCAAACGCAACAGTTGTAGTCAATGAAGAGTTCAGTTTTAGTTTGGCACTTCAAATCCTCAGCTTAAAACTTGTTGGATTGGCCTGGACTCGCTTTGTCTTCGACGCTGAAATCCCTACTTTCGATACTGTATAACTTAACGGTCGACACAGATTCACTATAAACTTGCACAAGTAATGGACCTCAGATGGACTTTACCTTCAATTAAAATAGAAAATCCAAAGTTCTCGCAAATGCTGTTTATTTAACACAAACATGAAAATTTTCGAAGAGGTAAAAAAAACTTTTCGAGATTTCTGAAATGAAATAAAAAACTCGGAGGTGGTTTAAACTACAGGCCCCTTTATTGTTTTTGAGATTACTGCCGAATTACAAGTTTCAACAAGGTGCTTTTCACGAGATCTCCACAGAGCGAAGATATTTTTCTTACGCTTTCAAAGCTCAACCTTCCATAGCAAGCCAATTACATAAATTGAAGTTGATTCAAGAAGTTGACTGCACTTACCTTGCGCGTTATTTTAAATATTTGGCGCATTGTGGGTCTGCAATCATAAAGTCCGACTAATGCGAAGGCCGGGAGAATAAAAAGCTTCAAACTAAACGTGTCCTCGCACACCTCAAAAACTGTGTAGCATAAATGCCCTCCGAGTGTCAGAAGCTACATGACCAGCTATCTGGTATTGTTCAATAGAGTAATCTAAGTCGTGGCTTTACTGCTTTGAATAAGCTGTAAGTTTGGAGTTTTAAAAGCAAAAAATGATGATAGACTGTAACGATTTCAAGGTCACACATATAATAGTTGAGATGCGGTTATTCATATTTATTTACATATAAGTAAATATTTTAATCTACACACATATGTACATACATGTATGTAATGGAAATGAAAAAGGGTATTTAAGACTCTCGTTACGAAATGAGGCCTCTAAACGGAGGGAGATTATTGCCAAAGTGTCGCTAAGTGACT
The DNA here is from genome assembly GCA_030068015.2 of Neoceratitis asiatica. NCBI lineage: Eukaryota > Metazoa > Arthropoda > Insecta > Diptera > Tephritidae > Neoceratitis > Neoceratitis asiatica. Next base: position 33,523,683 of record CM061525.1, on the reverse strand, counting down.
GGCGCTGGAATAACTCTGCGAAGGGTAGATGGACGTGCAGTTTATTCCTTGCTTAAGTAGGTGGATGGAAAGAAGATCCGGGGACACCGACTTCTTTCTAACACAATTATTTTCGGGATATAGAGTTTTCAGAAAGTACATTGACAGATTTGGGATCTTGTACAATATGCACAGAGTGTGAACAAGATGAGGGATATGTAATATTTCGCTATGCAAGATACATGTCAGACACCACCACCAGGGTTTTCAATGAGTTCCCCTGAAAATTTACAAAGTATATGTCAGATTTCGAAGAAATATATATGTGTTTAAGACTAGCCGAAACTGTAAGTCACTAAGATCTTTAATAAATAACTTGCAATGTAGCGTCCTTCGCGAAATATGGCAAATAGGGTAAGATGCCAGACTATCTTAGATCGGAAACTCGCTTTTTCCGACCATCCAACTACAATGCTGCCAACAAGTCTTTCAGCCTGGCTTACTTTGATTTGTGGCACTCTTAGAAACGAGAATGCGGAGCGGAAACAAGGCCTTTCCTACCATGACCCTATGCACGCTAAGAGAGTACAGAGCGGAATATAGAGCTTTTCTCGCGCTATATAGTAGACTGGAGACTAGGCATCGCCAGCTTGTGTAAGCTAACGCCACATACTCTGAAATTGGGCTCCAAAACTTCTCAAACATAAATATGTAATTTTCCATAGCAAACAAGCTGCGTAAGCATGCGACCTACAATTAGTTCGCTATCCCACGGGCATATGACACCACACGCGCAACCACCCAATTGCTGATCGTGCATTACCATTCATGGGAATGGACAAAGCAAATAACTTAGCAACAACAATTCGCAGCCAATCACCTGCGCTGTCAACTTGACTTGTTAGGATAAATAAGTGTAAGAAATATATGTAAAAGTAGTAATTAAGTAGCAGTTAAGACATTAAGACGTCAAATAAAGAATCGACCTAATGTCGTAAAACAAATTTATATATTTTTTGGTTTATAACAAGATAAACCAATAACTTGTATCAAAGCTAGTTGTGTATGTAAAATGCTATAATTTAGTAACCAAAGAGTCAAATTGCTTACCAACTCCGTGAGGTAAAATAATTTATTGGTAGTTCCGCGGTTAGAGTTGTACTGAGTGGGGAGGTGTTCAGTACGTAGGTGCAGCTGTGAGATTGCACTCATGAGAGTTTCCTCTTCACGGCCGTCATACCATAAGAAAAAGAGGAACTAAAACATGTATATATGTATACAGCAGCATAATGACTAATTTAACTTCCGAACATGTTGATATCTTATGATGTACGAGGTGAAAACTGTCAACAAGTATACTTGAATTTAAGTAGCAATAAATACCAATTAAGATGTCACCAACTCTGACACGCCCATTTACTGTGTAAACACACACAAACGCCTACATATGCAATATGTGTGTAATACTCGGATGCAATATGTATGTATGTATGCTATCATATGTAAATGCAAGTGTACTCTTGCATAGTAATAGGACTCACAGCATTTCGAGTATCGAATTCTCTAGTATTTGTCATTCAAATATTCACATTCACCAGCAAACAAGAAACTAAAATCCGAGCAAAGCAGCAACAACCAGATGTTTCCAAAACGTTAGCAACTCACCTAAACAATACTCGAAAGGTCCTTGAGCTCAATTTGAAGCAGGAGTCAAATGCCATACACTCAAACAAATATACATATGTGTGTGTGTGTGTGTGCGAGTGTATTGTACATACAAATCAAGGAAGCAAAAAAAATATGCACATAAATCAAAATGATTACAATTTAGTCACGGCTAATTGCCACAACCACAAATCAATCGATTTCGGGGGGGAGTAGCAGGAATTGTGGATGTAATGGGGCAGGGAATATAAGATTTTTAAGAAAATAAACTAAATTCAATGTTTGTTTGGTTAGGCTGAAGCGTTGTACCGTTGAGGTGTAGGCGTCATGCATACACACATACACACATACATACAAACATACACTCATATATATGCACAGTTATAGTTTACGGACTAGTAAAGCGTAGAAATTCAGCCGAGAATTTGAATAAATACATGTACATTTGCATAATATAACAGTATTTACGTATATATAAGTATTTTGTATTGCCTTGAAACAACAACACACACTACATATATTCTTCTAAGTGTTTCTTGTCATCTTGCCTCATACATTTGGAAAGGGAAATGGTGGGTGCGCCGCAACAAGTGGCATTTTAATGGGAATTTATTGTGTGCTTGCGGTTTCACTTCCTTTCATGTCAATAGACATCGCCTACATACACACATTTGTCTGTATATACATACATGCACACCTATATTTCTCATGATATAAGACAATTTTGTTTGTAACTTTCAATTGATTTTCATTCCGTTAACGAATTTGGCCACAAGGATGTTGTTTCGAAATTTGATTTGGAAATGATTAAAGCTATAGGAGTATTTTGGATAGTTTTTGTATACTTATATATATGCATATGAAAACGATTTCATTTTAATCATTTATATAAGAAAAAAGGGGTAGAATAGCGTGTAATCTAAGTATAAGATACAGGCACAGGTCGGTCCTCAATTTGAACTTCGACCGAGCTGCTCCTCCAATTTGCGGTTAGAGTTTTTACCAACAAATGGAGGGACCTACAATTTATTATAAGCCACCTCCGAAAGGCTGATGGATTTTTATGCGGAGCTTGTATTTTATTACAGAAATAAACTCGGAGGGTTTGACACTCCCTGCCGAGGGGCGACCGCAATTAGAAAAAATAATTTTCTATATTTTTGGAAGCTGGTCGAATCCGGACTCGAACCCTGGCTTTCTGAATGATAGTACGCAATGCTGAGCACTCGGCTATTGCGGCCACAACGCTCTGGCGCTTTGTAGCCGCTAAAGCGATCTTCGGCTGAGCTCCTCCTCCAATTTGTAGTTTTGCGTCTTGACGTTTTTCTAACAGCTGAAGGGTCGTACAGTTTACGAAGTATGTTCAAAGGAAAAGGTGAATGCTTGCTCACCGTTTTCTTTGATTACAATGGTATGATGCATTATAAGTTCCTGCTAAAAGATCCAACCGTTTATGCAACGTTTGCGTGAAGCAATGCGGCTGAAAGGATCGGAATTGTGGAAAAACAAATCGTAGATTCTCCATCACGATAATACACCAGCTCGCCCATCGATGCTTATTCGTGATTGTTTGGCCAAAAACAAACCCGTAATCAGGCCTCAACCACCGTATTCACCAGATTTGCTCCCTGTGACTTTTTTCTTATCCCAAACCTTAGGAAACCAATGAAAGGAAAGCGTTTTGCCACAATTGATGAGAACAAGTCAGAGTCGAAGAAAGAGTTGATGGCCATATCGAAAAGTGCATTTCAGAGGTGCGTCGAGGATTGGAAAAAGCGTTGGCGCAAGTGTATTATATCCTAGGGGGATTACTTTGAAGGGGCCAAAATAGATATTGATGAACAAATAAGTACTTTTCAAAAGAATTCAAAATTCTTCTTTTCCTTTGAACACACTTCATATCATAAGCCGCCCCCGAAAGGCCGAGGGATTTTAATGAGAAGTTTTTTATTTCATGTCGGAAATACACTCGGAGGGCTTGACATTCTCTACCTAGGGGCGACCACTATTGGAAAAATATATATATTCTATAATTTTGTATTGAACCTGCACTCGAATCCTGGCCTTCCGAATGGTAATACACACCCACTTTCAATTGAGAAGTTGCTGCTCCGCAGTTGGTTGACGTCATTGTGACATTTACTGCAACGGCCTATAAAGGAGCTCAAATTTGGGCTCGCATTCTTGGTGGGAGAGAAGCTCACACGCGCAGTCCAGTCCTGTATCCCGTTGGGTGAACTTCTGCCCACAATCCGCATCATCGCGAAGCTAATCAAAACTTTCGCTGATTTGATCCTGCGCTCTGACAGAAGAGATGTACGATTTGACCAAAGATGCAAGTAATTAGCGCCTGGAACGTTAGTTATATTCAACACAACTGAGGTACTCCGAAATACGGTTTTATTCAAAAGAAAATCCATCAGCTACATGTCCATCTGGCGACAGCGAAGATACGCGACTGCTTCTATGCAGTGAAGAATGTTTCCGTATTCTACTCGACCTGCACTCCTGCTGATTGCCTTTATCCGGTCAAAAAATGAAAATGGTTTAGAAGCCATTGTAAAAAAAAAATAAAAAATAGCAAAGACACACACCTTCTGAAATGAGCTTTTCAGGTTTGGTTGTGGACTTCAACTAATGTGGTGACTTTTCATTTGGGTGGTAATATTGGCTAAGTGTGTTGAATTTTAAACAGAGAACGCAAATGACGTTGTTGTTATACGTTCTCTGATTTGTACCCAGAAGAATCAGATTTGCTCTCCATGTGCCTAAAAGCATGCTAGCGAATATTGAATTTATAAAGTTCAAGATGCAAAATGCTCCAAAGTATGATATAAAAATATCAAAACGTATGTGATTGTGTAATATTCTGCAAAAAAATTTGCTGCTAATCACTAAATAGAGTAATATGGGCTTAGTCACATTCGGTTACAGTTGGGCATCAATTAATTATAAAGGGTGATCCATTAGGTTCTCTAATTTTTTACAGAAAAAAATACAAAATTTTCAAATTTAATGGGGAATGTTTATTATCATTCGAAAGAATATTCTTTGGCATTTATTTTTTGAAGATTATCTCTTTCAAATGTTGGCATCGGCTACGTCTCAGATGGTCCATCCGTTGAGTTTAATTTTCAATGACTCGTTCGAGCATTTCGACTGGTAACTGGCGAATGACGTGCATGATGTTTTTCTCCAAGGCTTGCATCGAGGAGGGATTGTCCGCATAGACTTTAGACTTTACAGATGCCCACAGGTGTGACATCACACGATCCTGATGGCCAATCGATTGGGGCAAAACGTGAAATTTATCTGCTCAACGAAGTGTTCTCTCAATAAATCCATTGATTGATGCGATGTGTGATATGTGTGTGGCGCCGTCTTATTGAAACCAAATGTCGCGGAGATCACGATCTTCAATTTCAGGCATCAAATAGTTGGTTATCACGGCGCGATAACGGTCGCCATTGACGGTTACGTTCTCACCGGCATCATTTTTGAAGAAATATGGACCGATGATTCCACTGGCCCACAAACCACACCAAACCGCAGCTTTTTTTTGGGAGAAATGGCAGCTCTTGAATCCCTCCAGGTTGCTCTTCGTCCCAAATACGGCAATTTTGCTATTTTTACATATCCATTGAGCCAGAAATGGGCCTCATCGCTGAACGAAGTTTGGCTCGAAAGCGTCGTATCTTCTTGGAACTTTTCAAGAGCCCATAGAGCGAAGCGATACCGCTTGGGAAGATCGAGCGGCTTCAGTTCTTGCACAAGTTGTATTTTGTATGCTTTAAATTTAAGATCTTGACGTAAAATGCGCCAAGTCGTCCCATACGTCAGTCCGAGTTGCTGCGAACGGCGCCGAACCGACTCTCTACAGTCTTCTTGTACACTTTCAGCTACGGCCGTTATATTTTCTTCACTGTGTGCTGGACATGATTATTCTGTCGAATGTTATCCAATAATGAATGCTGGGTCTCAAGGTGGGTGATGGTGTTCCGAGTAGTTCGCTCAGTAGGTCTATTGGAAAAATTTATATTCGACAATGTGCTGTCACAATTTTTGCTCAGCTGTTCAATTTCATTTTTTTATTATGATTTGGACGATTTCTTTTAAGCGTAAAATAGTTTTAATGCAATATTAATTGAAAGATCATATTTTCTAGAGCCAAGAACGTGAAATTACAAGGTAAGAAGTCGACTGCGGCAACTGCTCTATAATTTCTGATTAATTAAGTTTTTCACATTCTAGTCTCTTCATAAGAGATGTGCGAATAAATTCGATGAATTCATTCCAAACATAAAGATGAAAAGTAGTTCCGAGCTGGTGGTATTTTTTTCTGGGTAGAAACCAAAAATACGATTCAACTATCTGTTTTATATACAAAGCGACGCATAAACACTGATAGTTAGATGCTAATTACTCAATAAAAATAATCAATAAATATCTAATAATAAATATGTAAATTTAAAAGTTTATTAATTTTTGTCCGGGTGAGGAGTAGAGAGAAGTGTCTATCATATCGTTTATATGTCATTACAAGAAAGTATGTGCCACTGACAGATCACACTACAAAACTCTCCTTTCAGAAACCACAATCGCCTAACTTCAGAAGCATGCCATATTTTTCATTTTAAGATTTTTTTTATCTGTGGTAATTTCAACAACGTTTTCTGCTTTAACTGCGCCTGCTGGTCACTTTTTCTAGTGTAGTAAGTTATTCTACTTTGTTATACTAGAAAAAATGTGTCGACGTGTATAAGACAACTCCAGTTAGGATCGAGATATTTTAATGAAAATTGGTTCGGATATTCCTTGAATCATAAATGCGGACGCTTTTGGAAATGGGTAATACCGGACGAAGTTCACGTCTATATCCCATCTGATAGTAAATTTGAAAAGCAAAAAAATCGTTATACTTCAATTACCAAATGTAAATACAATTAAAGTTGTATTATTTAGGAACTATTGCATTAAATGAAAAAATATGAGGGAAGGAAAAAAATTTCGATAAAAACTGTTACTTATAATTCGCATGTTCTAGTTTAAACACCAATTGAATATAAAAGCTATTTAAGATTAGTCAACCGAACTCAACCAAACTTAAAAACGATGAATGTTCATATTACTTTAAATACATTTTTTATTTTCTATTTTTTTTTTATGAAGTAAACCGGGTAAAACCAAATTCTTCATAAGCATTTGATAAAATTTTTTTAGTTTATTGAACCAAATAATTCAGCAGCACTTAATTCAATTTTGTTTCCTCAATATTTTTTTTTTTTTTTTTTTTTTTTTGTAAGAAGTAGGCTTGGTAAAACCGAAAATTTCAAAACCGCTGCATCATCGGCATTACTCCATAGTAACTTGTTCAATTCTGGTTTAAGAAAACTAATTTTTTATAAAAAATAAACGATTTGTTCTTTCTTAATGAAAGCAAACTGATAAAACATTATATATGTGCATACATTTTTTTTTACTTTACTTTACTTCGAGGGCTTTTGTTCACTTGGTTAAAATTATCATTTATGAATTGAAAATTTATTTATATTTAGTTGTTTTTTTTTTGTCAAATTAAATTGCGATTATTCGACTTGAGAACAAGTGTTATAATTTAAGTATCAAAAAAGTAATATTATCCAAAATAAAATAAATAATTTAAAACAAGATTAAATAAAATAAAATAAAATTAAATTAAACTAAATTAAATAAAGTATAATAAAAAAAATAAAAAATGAAAAAAAAAATATAAAAAAATTAAAAAAAATAAAATAAAATAAAATATATTTTATTAAAATAAAATTAAATAAAACGAAAAATTTACGAAAAATTAAAAAATAAAATAAAATAAAAGAATTAAAAAAATTAAAAAAATTATAAGGAAAAAAATAATATAACATTAAAAAAAAAATTAAAATGCAATAAATATTTTTTTTGCGGGAGAGGATGAGTGAAATGCCTACCGGGAGTTCTAGATCGTCTATTGCGTTTTCCCATATTGATTGGTTCTCATGGTCCCACATTTTCGTTCTTTTTAGCGCTAGGAGTTCTTATCACTAGAACGGCTTCAACGTACGGTATGCTGGCACTATCCGTAATGCTGGTGTACGACAAAATTTGGCTATAATCTTGCGCAGGTTATTTTGCTTTAGTATGGCACCATAAAGTAGAATACTAATGGTTCCCGAAATGTTATTTTAGCGGCCTTTTCCACGGCATGTTGCATTTGTGCGCATTAAGTTAACCTTGGCTCCAATCTTACGCCTAAATAATTTACGACCCTACGTGTCTTCAGATTGCCGGATAAAGTATGTGTTTTTATTTCTAACGGGATATGATTCATCGTTAGCGGTGACAGCTCGATCCTTTCTGTGGCTAATTTGAGAAAATACAATAGAAAAAAATGAAATAAAATAAAATTAAACTAATTCTAAATTAAAAATAATAATAATAATAATAATAAAAATTTTAAAAACAAGTAAAAGTATATAAAATCATGTAAAATAAAATTAATTAAAAAATAATAATAAAGTAATTTTAAATAAACAAATATATAAAACAAAATAAAATATATTCAAATGAAATAAATGAAAATAAAAGGAGTAAAATAAAATGTATTGAACGATGTGAAATTAAAAAAAAGTATATTGCAAAATATATTAGAGAAATTATAAATGAAAGTAAAACTGAAAAAAAAATAAAACAAAATAAAATAAAAGAATGAGAAATTAATGTGAAATAAAGTTAAATAAAATCAAATGAACAAAATTACATAAAACAGTCAGAAATGTGAAATAAAATGTTAAAATGGAACAGCCCAAATTAATTTTATCATAAATATATATGTTTAAAAATAAAATATATGTATTTAATAAATAAATACAAAAATTGAAAAAAAAACTTTTTGTGCCACTTAGGTCCTTAAAATTCCGAAACGGTAGGTATTCTCGTCCAAATAACTTTATTGAGTATGCCTGCTGACTAAAATACTTTGATACTTCTGATAGGGTGAAATAACATACGGTAATTAGTTTGATTTCACTCACAAGGTGGGAAAAGTCGGCGAAGTTATTCATTTGATACTTATTTAATATTCATTATTATAGTCAAATATTTGCATAAAATTATTCACTACAAATAAAAGCTTTCAAATGATAAGCTATTTGCTATAATTTAACACTGTGACGTAAATATATAGGTAGAAATTGTTTGATGAGATTGTAATATTTATTTATAACAAATATGTAGTAATTTCTTTTAAATTGCATATATAACAAGCGGATCTAAACTTAATCACATCTCATATATGTGTGGGTTTGATATGTTATGTGTTTGTAGATGTCTACCCGATTACCTTGCCTTGGGGCATCACCACCCAACCAATACCACTTGCGACCAATGCGGATTTATTTGTGGCTATTCGGGATAAAGCGAAGGCTGGAAATAGCAAAGCAGATGATCGGTATGATTTGTCATTGAAATATTCATAGGCAAGCATGCAGTTTCATACGTACATAGGGTGATATGATCAATAATTTGTTTGTAAATTATTTCGTTTGGATAAATTTTAAATTACATATTTTTTGTTTTATTGTTGGAAGTAGGCAAAATTGTTGGAAGTAGGCTCAGATTCACCACCTTTTCCTTCTTCTGAAGTAAACTATAATGCAAATAAAAAATATAAATTTCAATTATCTTGAAAATCAATTGAATGAATTAATGAATGAACCAATAAAGGAGTACGAGTAAAATGTAAAAAAAAAATTTTTTTCTCAAGAGCAAGGGTCTCACAGTACAAGGCAGTTTAATCATCTTTAAAATATTCGCAGTGATTGATTTTTTTTTTTTTTTTTGTGATATTCATGTTTCAATAAACCGCAAAAAAAAGTGTGACACAAATACACAAACAATTAAAATTATCGTCTTTACACAAATAAAGGGTTATCCATTTTGTGGTTCGCAAAGTAAACGTAAATAAAATTCATTTAAGATAATTTGTTCATGAAATTCCTTTGTTATTACAAAGTTTGAATCTTGGCGTTATATGTGAAACAGTACATAATTCATATGATCGCCTTGTGGATTTTTATAAACTTCGATCCCTTTGAGATAATTTTCTCTCTAAATAAAGCTCGTGTTTTGGGGCATGTGGCATCATCTTGTTGGAATCACGTATTGTCCAAGTCTTGTTCTTCAATTTCAAGCCGAAAAAAATCAGTTATCATACGACTATAACGCTCCCAATAGAAAGTGCCAGTCTCGCTGTAATCGTTTTCAAAGAAGTAAAGTCAAATCACAACTCTGGTTTGTGAACTGGACTGTATATGGAAACAAAAGTAATTTCAAGTGCAAAATACGCCATAATGTGCCGTGAGAAAGTCCCAGCTCTTGAGAACTTCGAGAAATAGACACATTCAGGTCTTCAGCAACACTTCCATTTACAGCAGTTATATTTGAGATGGAACGAGAAAAACGATGATGTGCAGGCCTTACAATATCAGTAACCGATCCAGTCTCTTCAAATTTTCCTTAAAATTTTACCAATTGCCTGAGTAGTAGGATGATCTTAAAGCACGAAACCTGGCCATGCTTGAATCCCCATTTTTTCAGAAGGTTTCAACAATTTAAACGCGTTGTGCGATTATTGAGCGATCCATTTTCATAAATGCCTGAGTTGTAACTAAAGCAAAACATGTTTAACTTGACAGTTCAGTTTTACAAATGTCAAAATACAACCCTGCATTTACGAAACCACTAAATGGTTAATCCTTAATTTGTATATATTACAGATTTAAGGCTGATCATCATGTTAAAGGCATGCAATTAGAATTCAACCACAAGTTGACTGATAAATAGTGGTATGAACCGACAGTTTCAAACAAGTGTGGTGGGAAAAATTATATTTGAAGCTGTTTCATACCAAAAATATGTGTAGGAAATATTAAAATGGATATTTGGGCGATCTGGCAAGCGGCTACTGGTAGTTTTTATGCCCTTCATGAACATGAAATGGTATATTAACTTCGATCCGAAGTATGTAAGTATCACAAAAAGAAGAGATATACCCACCAAAATTTAAACTGATCGGATCGGAATCACGAGCTAAGCTAATTTGTTAGGCAGATGCATGGTACATTTTTCCGTACAATTAACAGAACCGACCATTTCGGCCAACTATAACATATATATGATCGATTTATAAGATTTGAAATTTTGCGTCATAGATCCGTCAAAAATGCATCATTCAAAGATTTGAAATTTATTATTCTACAGACGTGAATTCAAGTTATTATTGACAATGAAATCGAATTTCGCGATTTGTAATAAATTTGATATGATCATGAAAGGTATAAGGACATGGTCGAATACAGCACTTATTTCTTGTTTCTCATGTAGACCCTGAGTCTACAGCTGCACCTGCAAGAGGAGATTCAACCACAAAATCGTACATTTCCCCATTACATATAAACAGTTTATTTATGTGTATATGTAATAAAAAAAATTAAAAACAAGTGACGAAAAGTGCTTCAGTGTGGGTGACGACTTCTTTGTGATATTTGTTGACAAATTAAGAATATTTCGACGTATTTTTTTTATTCTTATTATTGACTCATAGTTTGTATAGACGATGGTTTTTGCTTTTGTCTGCAATATGTGAACAATTAATTTGCTAATGGTTATTAATATACATTTTATATTAATGTACATATATATATATATAGCATTGGTTTATGACGTCTGCTCAGCAATGGTTCATTAGGGGTATTCGATTAGTCTTGGAAATGCATGCTAGAATGCACGAATATCACGGTTTTCCTATCCGTACAATAGCACACAAATAAAGCACATGCGAAAAAAAATATGAAACGATTTGAAATCATCCTACACCCAAACCAAACCGAATTTATAAATATGAGAGCAGGAGAATTAAACAGCAATTACAGTGAATTTGGTTTTTGTCTTTTTCGTTTTCGATTGTCAAAATCACGAAAAAATCATTGCAAAATGCAAATGTAACTCTCTGTTGCACTCTTTTTCGTGTAAACCACAATCAATTGTAACAATTTTAAGGTTTTCACATTTACAAATAGAAAATCAAACAGAACATAAACTGAAATCTAATTCCGACAATCTCGATGTCCAATAAATGAAAAAAGTTGAATTCCCTCTCATAGTAACTCCACCTTTTCAAATTTGTCTTGATCCAAACCTATGAAATTTTTTTTTACATATATTGTAAGAAGAAAAAAGCAACCTTGTGTCAGCTAAGTGTTGTTGTTGAACTTGAATTTGTCACAAACACGCAATGGCGGTGCTCTCCTTCTCTAGCAAATGTTTCTATACAATTTTTGCATAACATGCGTTTTCTAGACTAAGCAAATCCTCCTAGTGTTTTTAAATATTGCTCATACATGCTATATTCAACATAGCAACTGAAGTGATTAAAAAGTCTTTGTTAGAAATTTGGCTGCTTAATTCATGGTTTCTCTGTGGTTATATAGTGTATTATGTATTAACATTCTTATCGCATCTTAAAAAAAAAATAGTGAAATTTTACTAAACCCATTTCTTGATCCATATTCTGACGTCACAACATAGCATGAGTATGAGTATAAGAATAGAGCATATAATCATTTATTTTATAACTCTGCACGTTTTATTGGTTTTGATTTTTCGGAGATTTCGTCCTTTAAACGGTCTAATAATGCTATGTAACAGTTGCTCTTGATGGTCCTTCCTTTTTCAATATAGCCAATGAAAATTATTCTATGTGCATCACAAAATACACACGCCATAACCATGCCAACCGATTGTTCCGGTTTTCTACGCTATAAAGCGGGCTCATCATGTGCAGTTCAATCGGACGACTGTCGATTGGACTTCGGAGTGAAATGATGGAGCCATGTTTCATCGATTTTCACATATCGATGCAAAAACTCGGGTTTATTGCTTTGCACAGAGCTTTCTCATACCCAAATATTCGTGAATGATATTCAGTTGATATTTTTAGAGTGCCTGCTATTTAATTCAATATCATTTTACGGTCATTCAAAATTATTTTGTGGATATTTTTTATGATTTCGTCGGTAACAACCTCTTTTGGGCGTCCACTGCGCTCACCGTTTTCGGTGATCATTTCACCAATTCTAAACTTAGCATACCAATCCATGATGGTTGATTTCCTGAAACAGTGTCCCGAAACTAGTTATCAAGTTTTTTCTTCAGCTGGGATTTTACCATTCAAAGAGCAATATTTTATCAACAGGCGAAATTCATTTTCATCTATTTTTTCACAATAAACTAATGATCCGACAACTGTCAAATTTACACACGCGTCTTTTGAAGGTTAAGGCTAACTAACATTCATATGGCCAGTAGCGCCATCTATGTGTCAGGCCGTGCACATTACTTTGAAGCTGCAGCAATTTTTGGTCGCTCTCCTTATTTGATTTGTGTGCCTTGATGTTTTTCAAACAAATGCTCTTAAGTGTACTTTAAGTCGCCTCGAAGTCTTACATGGATTATTAAAAAAACGATTTTTACCAAGCACAACTGCGAAGCCAAATATTTTATAAATTCTTCGTTGGAAGTAGTAAGACATTTTCGAATTGTACAATGAAATCTCAAAGGAAAATATTGCTTCGTCCCTTAATGATCGTTTAAAAAATTTAATTTACTGCAAAAATTTTAATCTTTGCCACTGAAAAAGAAATATGTACATATATTTATAATACATCGCTATGTATCATTTATGTATAATTTTTGATTGGAAAACAATCGAGAAATCCATGAAATAAATAAAAATAATTAAAAAATCGCAATTTTTGCTGAGATTTTTTGTCTGGATTTGGTCGTGTCTGGAATATGTCATATATGGATTTTTTCGTGTCTGGACAATGTGTTATGGGATTGTGTATTTCGGGATTTTGTGTGTCGGGATTTCATATAAATCTTTGTCAATATTTTATCCGCTTCTTGTACTTTATTTCAATTTTTTACGCAAAATATGATAAAAGACATCTGTGATCCATTTCTTGAACGTAGACCCGGTGTTATAGAATTTTTAAAAATCGATGTGATTTTTTCGATATTCCAAAGGTGTAGACTTTTAAGAATATACTGTAAAAGTTGTTAAGGATATTTACAATATTTTCCTTTTCATAGGCGTTTTAGTAGGTTCCAGCGTATTTTAAAATTAAACTTAATATTTTACAAAAATTTATCTTAAATCTGATTTTCATTCAGCATGGTGTTCTAGAAAAAAAAATTATTCAAAGGATCGTCTAAAATCTTAATATGTTGTTCACCCCAAGAATGGCTATCGCCGGAACCACAACCATCTTTTTATTGTATTAATTTCATATTTTTTAAATTGAATAATTGTAAAATAAACCGATTTTCAGCACTTCAACTTCAATCAATTTTCAGTTTTTTTCTTACTCAAACTCGTGAGTTCTGGTTCTGGTCTGGTCTGGACTCCTTAGAAAACGAAAATCGTCGATCTCATGAAAACATACCTAATATTAGTGGCTGTTATAGACTAAGTCAATAATGGAAACATCTAAAAGTTTTGTCATACTCCAAGTCTGCGAAATTTAAAAATTATCAAGTAATAATAATATCAGCTCCATTCAAAAGGTGTCTGATTTACAATTTTATTTTAGAAGATACTCTCCAACTCAGGCGAGTTTGTTTTGCTTCTGGGTTCAGAGGATTTTGCAATTTTGTTATGTACTTTCATGTGACTCTTTCTACCTCCTCTTTAAAGTTGTGTTTACTCAGACTTTTATCGATATTTTCGGTAGCTTACCCGCTATAATTCATATCGGTTTTTCACGTTAGAATTACTCTCTGCAGTAGTCTCATGATGCACTTTTCGAACAATGCTCAAAATAATTTAATTCTTGATATTTCCATTGAAAAAAACATGTATAGTCTTAAATTTCGATGTCCCATACAATCTTCGCCTCCTGTTTTTACTCCCTTGGGTGCACAATTCCAAAAGTCATTTTTTATCGGATACCTTCGACACACACACATCGCACGCCCTCCAAGCTTCAGGCGTCTGTGTGTTTATATGTCAGTCATCTGGACAGAGAATTTTTTACATATAGACTAGAGCTCAAGATTTTGCTCGAGCATTTACGAGCAGTGTGAGCATTTGAGCAACGAATATTCGCACGTTTGCCATCGCTCATTGCCCGACAATTTTCGACCACGAGCATGAGCATTTCGAGTATTGTGACAAAAACTTTGATTTTTTCTCAGATTTTTTTTTTTAAATCATTTTTTTATTGAAAGTATAAAACAACATTAAAATGCCAAAAAAAATTGACAAACCAAATTGAAAATTTTGAGCAGTTAAGCAAATCGTGGGTATCGAGCATGCATCGAGCTGCACGCACTGCTCGACACCTGGGTGTCTAGACCTCTAATATAGAGTACAATTCTTCTAAATTTTTGAATCCTTATAACTCGAAAACGATTGCTTTTAGGTAGAAAGTGTTATGAAATTTTTTATAGAAAAATATTTTATATAGAATTTTATGATAGAATTTACTGTCTTGCTGAAAATCACGAAAACCCCTTTTTGATGACCTTTGAAGCCGCGTAATTTTTTTTCTGAGTGTCGGAACAATTGAAACTTTCTAGATTTAACTTTTATTGGTAGGATAATTTTCAGCTGTGTTCGAGTTTTTGTAACCTCAGATGTCTAAGTTTACTGGAAGAGTTTTTTTTTTAATTTGCGTTAAAGCATGGTTTTTGGAGAAATTTTAACTGTAATATATAATTTGGAAAATTGATAAGTGGAAATAACTTATTTTTGTTTATAAATATGTTATCATTTTCAGAAATATTTTCGCTCTCTTTACTACGTTTCACCAGTTGAACAAACCGTTTGTTATAATTAAAAAATATATTTTGAAGTATTTTTCATAATAAATTATATTGTTTATTATTTGTCGATGCAATTATTGTATTTTAATATATTCACTCACATGAGTTTTGTTATTTCTTTGCAGGTTTCGATGTTTAAAACAATTGCAAAAGTGAGTTTTTATGTGTCACTTATTATAAATAAAGGGTGTTTTTTATAGAGGAACTTTAAGTTGCAATAAAACAACGATGGATTATTCGATTGACATAAATTTTATTTATCCGAAAGATAGTCTTGTGGCATTACATTTTAAATATGATTTCTGGCATATGACCGCCACGGCTGGCGCGGATGTAGTCCAATCTCGACGTCCAATTTTCGATGACTTTTTCCAACATTTGTGGCCGTATATCGGCAATAACACGGCGAATGTTGTCTTCCAAATGGTCAACGTTTGTGGCTTATCCACATAAACCAATGACTTTACATAGCCCCACAGGAAATAGTCTAGCGGTATTAAATCACAAGATCTTGGAGGCCAATTCACAGGTCCAAAACGTGAAATTAGGTGGTCACCAAACGTGTCTTTCAATAAATCTATTGTGGCACGATCTGTGTGACATGTTGCGCCGTCTTGTTGAAACCACATCTCTTGGACATCATGGTTATTCAATTCAGGAATGAAAAAGTTAGTAATCATGGCTCTATACCGATCACCATTGACTTTAACGTTCTGGCCACCATCGTTTTTGAAAAAGTACGGACCAATGATTCCACCAGTCCATAAAGCGCACCAAACAGTCAGTTCTTCTGAATGTAACGGTGTTTCAACATACACTTGAGGATTACCTTCACTCCAAATGCGGCAGTTTTGTTTGTTGGCGTAGCCATTCAACCAGAAGTGCGCTTCATCGCTAAACAAAATTCGCTTATGAAAATCGGGAACAACGGTAATCTCGTTTTGGGCCCATTCGACGAATCTACGCCTTACTTGAGTCTATTCATGATGAATTGCCAAACCAAACTGAAAATAAATCACTTGACAGCTGTTAAATCGGTCGCCATCTTGAAAAGTAATGCCAACTTAAAGTTCTATGCCTCTATAAAAAACACCCTTTACATATATTGTATTTAATATTTTATTTATTTATTAAAAAGTGTTATTCGTTTGACGACAGACCGTTTATAGAATATACCAAAAACTAAAGACTCTATTCAAAGATTCCTATGAATATAAGTATGCCTTCTTCAATACTGCCAATATCATGTGTAAACACAGCGAAGAAATATGCAAATAATTTAGGAGCAGGGCGGTTAATGGGCTTCACTGACAAATATACATAAAAATGGGAGTGGAGGGAAACAGTGAGCGAGACGTTTCTTCTCTGTATCTTCACGTCCTGATCATTTACACAACTCATAGTAACCCTAAAATGGTCCAATAGCGAGCCGTGTACCCTAATTTAATACAACGCAAAATGAGAAATGTAAAGCAAAAGGTAAAAGCCATTCACAGAGAGCCTGTAAACACTTTATTTTCCCGTGAATATCGTGCGCACAGCCCAATCAAACGAAGAAAAATGCTTGAGTTGTTTAGTTTTATTATGAAAATATACATTCGAAGTAAAAACTTTGCTTGATGACGAGTTTCCGGACTCTGTCCCAGGAAAATCAATCATCAAGGATTTGTATGCTAAGATTAGACGTGGTGAAATGGGCACGAAAGACAGTGAACGCAGTAGCCCAAAAGAGGTTGTTACCAACGAAAACATGAGAAAAGTCCACAAAATGATATTAAATGACCGTAAATTTAAATTGAATGAAATAGAAGGCACTCTAAAGATATCATCTAAATATGTACATCATATGAGTCACGAATATTTGGGTATGAGAAAACTCTATGCAAGGTGGGTGCCGTGCGATCTCACTTTTGACCAAAAACAATGACGAGTTGATGATTCGGAGTAGTGTTTGGAGATGTTAAAGCGTAATAAAACCGAGTTTTTGCATCGATATGTGAAAAATTTCACATCGAATTTCAATCGACACCCATCCGAGTGGACTGCACACGATGAACCCGCTCCAAAGCGTGGAAAAATGCAACAGTCGGCTGGCAAAGTTATGGCGTCTGTGTTTTGGGATGCACATAGAATAATTTTCTTTGACTACCTTGTAAAAGGAAGGATCATCAGCAGCTACTATTGCATAGAAGCACGAAATCGTCGGAAAACGGCCGCATTTTGAAGAAAAAGAAAGTGCTGTTTCAACAAGATAACGCACCGTGTCACAAGTCAGTAAAATCGATGGCAAAAATCCATGAATTCGGCTTCGAAATGCTTCCGCATCCACCGTCTTCTCCAGATCTGATCCCCAGGACAAATCGTACCAAAAATGGTATCGAAAAGTTGGAGGGTCTGGTTGATTTACTATGGTATGTCAAGCACTTCAAGTATATTTCCGTTATAAAATAAAAAAGCCCCATCCATGGAAATCCTTTCAGCCATTCGGGAACGGCTTAGTATATAAACTGTAGCTTTCTCAATTTGTTGCAAAAAACATGAAGACGCTCACCACAGGAACTCGGCCGAAAATTACAAAGCGCCTAACATCTGTGCCATATAGTAGATCGGGGATGATGAAAATTCTAGTCTGATAATATTATTGGTGTTAACTCTGGTTCACAGGTAGACGACATTGAGGCAAATACACACGTATATTTATTTAGGTCCATTTATTACAATTACTCAGAAAACTGTTAAATATTTATTAAGTTTTTTACTATCTATTTCCTTTGCTCATTTTTACACAAAAGAGCATTTTTGGAGATGTTTTATTAAAAAAAAAAATGAAATAAAAATGTTTTTACATCATAAAAGTTAGCAAGTAATATGCATCAAGGCGAATATAGGGTGAGAGCAGGAAAACGAATACAGCAATTTCCGTGTATTTTGTTTTTGTTTTGAGTGGTCAAAATATTGGAAAATTATTTAGCCTTCGAAACTGCAGAAGCTATAGACAATAATAAAATCGAATCAAATTCAGACAAAGAAAACATGAACTGAAAAATAATATTGACAATGAATGAATAAAGTTTAATTCGCCGCCATGGTAACTCCACCTCGTTAAATCATGAAAGAAAAGATAACTGCCGTGTTCATTTTGTTTCCAAAATTTTACATATTTATCAATTTTATATTCATTATTTAAATTTTTCAGACACACAGAGTTTCATTACAATTTTTTAAAGGTACCTACATATATACATACAGAAAAAAAAATCGTGTGTGTATAAGCAAAAAAAAAATTTTTTTTTACTACCGATAAACATAACAGGTCAGTTGAAAATTCCCCGGCCTACCATAGTAAAATAAATTTTTTTGACAAAATTTATTTTTTTCTTATTTAACATAGTTCCCTTCAAGAGTGATACACTGATTATAGCGACTCTCCAACTTTTCGATACCATTTTGGTGGTACGATTTTTCCTTTGCTTCAAAATAGGCCTCAATTTCGGCGATAAACTCTTCATTCGACGAAAATTTCTTACCAGCGAGTATGCTTTTGAGATCTGAGAACATCACTTTCTTTTTCTTCAAAATCGGCCTGATTTCGGCGATTTTGTCCTTGAAGTGGTCCAATAACGCTATGCAATAGTAGATAAGGTAGTCAATGAAAATTATTCCATGCGCATCTCAAAATACATAACCTTTGGACCCGACTGTTGTATTTTTCCACGCTTTGGAGTGAGCTCATCGTGTGCAATCCACTCGGATGACTATCGATTGGACTTCGGAGTGAAATGGTGGAGTCATGTTTCATCCATTGTCACATATCGATGAAAAACCTCGGTTTTGTTACGCTTGAACATCTACAAACACTGCTCCGAAACATCAACTCGTCATTGTTTTTGGTCAAAAGTTGGAGTGTCTGCTATTTCATTTAATTTTTTGACGTTTTCGTCAGTAATAACCTCTTTTGGGCGTCCACTACGTTCACCGTCTTCGGTGCTCATTTTATCACGTCTAAACTTAGCATACCAATTCTTGATGGTTGCATTTCCTGGAGCAATGTCCGAAAACTCGTCATCGAGACAAGTTTTTGCTTCAACTGTGATTTTTCGCTTCGAAAAGCAATATTTTATCAACACGCGAAATTACTTTTTAACCGTTTCTTTTAAAATAACAAAAGTTGCTTCACTCAAAATGCTATAATTCACAAGCTAAAGACCCTACAGTTGTCAACTTTATACACGCGTCTTCTGAAGATTAGAGCTAAATCAATAAATAATTAGTTATGTCATCTATGTGTCCAACCGGCGACTTTTCAATTTACCTGTTATTTAAGTGATTGGCGTCGCTACTGTCAAACTGATGGAGACGCGCAAGCTGAATGAGTAACAGCTGGTTTTTATTTTGCTGAAATCTTTCTCTCGATATGTCTATTTCTTGGCAAAACACATTACCTCAAAAATAAAAATGTAGTATATTTTTTTTGTCCTTTTAGGGTGGTAAATAATTAAAACTAATTAATTTTCTTATGGTTTTTATACCAAAAAATTGAAGAAATCAGTCTCAAGCCTCGTAGATTCAAGTGAATGTACTTACTCGTTTCAGTGTAGAAGTTCTAGAAATATAAAAAAATTGATTGTAAATATAGTTTTAAACCACAACTAGGCTTTTCTTTTAAATTTTTTTCGCTTGAAATCATCAAATATCGGATTAATCATTTCGGTTTTCCTGTTTTTTTTTTAACCACTAGTTAAATAATGTTTCAACTTTTTTGGCAGGAAACGCTTTTGGGATTTACGTATTAATATACAATATGGTATCCAAATGTCATTGTTTTGAGCCAACGGAAATGATTCACATCAGTTTTATATATAGCAACTAGTGTTTGGTTGCCATTTCAATTGCCATGGCTACTCTATATAGTAATTTGCAAATTTGCTTAAATATATACAAAATCCAAGTGCTCAAAGAACTGTATATTTAAATTTTATAAATTTTTATTTACATATTTGAAAACATTAATTTTACCAAAATCTCTTAACTTCATAAAATATACAAGACTCAGTTTTTAAACTCCATTTTCAAAATAAACCAACTTCGACTAATTCAAAACGGCTTCATGCTGTACGTAAAATGTGTAGTAAATCATGATCGAAAAATCGAACTTGATACTTCCTTCTATGAACACGTTTATGATTGCTAAGGCTCAGTACGAAGGAGGTTTGGAAATTTTATTTGGAAAAGAAAAATAAGATAAATGAGATCATAAAGGGTTTCCAATAGGGATGATATGATTTCTAAGGCCGTTTTGGCCATTTTTAATGTACTTATATCATGCTCTGTCTTTTTTTTTTCATTGTATTCAGTAATGTTTACCATTTCATCATGGCAAGATATACGCGAGAACAACGTTGGTGATTTTGCCTTGGAACAACTTGAAAACGATAACGATTTCACCTGAGTAGTGCGATAAATAAACAAACTGTCGATTCTGGTGTGAAGAAAATCAACAAATTATTCATGAACAACCATTACATTCGCCTAAGTTTACAGTTTAGTGTGGTTTTTGGTCTGGTGGAATCATCGGCCCGTACTTCTTTCGAAATAAAGCTGGTAGCACCGTTACTGTCAATGGAGACCGGCATAGATCGATGTTAACCAACTTTTTATGGCCACAATTGGAAGAAGTTGATTTAAACAACATCTGGTTCCAACAAGATGGGGCTACGTGTCACACAGCACGAGCAACAACCGAATTATTGCGAGAAATGTTTCGAGATTCGATTATTTCAAGAAATTGTGACATTCAATTGCCTCCAAGAAGTTGTGATTTAACACCATTAGACTACATCTTGTGGGAGTATTTGAAGTCATTGGTCTTTAGCAATAAACTAGACTTTCTTCAAGCTTTAAAAGTCAATATTGAACGTGCTATTCATGACATAAGACTTGATTTAGTGGAAAAAGTGCACAAAAATTGGGTTTATCGAATTCGTTCCTGCAAAAGAAGTCATGGAGGCCATAATTATATCGATTTCACTTCACATTAAATAAAAAACAATTAAATTTCCTTAACATTTAATGTTTTTTTTTTTAAGAAAACATATCACTCTTATGGAAATTCCTATACAAAAATGGCATCAAAATGAGACAGAGACTAAAAGAAACGTACAACGGGAGTTTGTTTAAGAGCTGCTGCCATATGTTTTAAATTTTTTTATGGGAGTACGAATATTAAATAAATTTAGAAAATTATTATTTTTTTGTTTGTATATATATTTCCAAATGATATTAAATTAAGGATATAAAAAAAGAATAATACTAATTTAAATTTATTCCTTTTATATCATATTAAAAAGAAAATTGAATGTAAGCAAACCCCTGAGCTTAGAAGGTGTACTAAGGGTTAACACACAAGTAAATTCAACAACAGTAAAATCTTCACATTCTGCTTAATCTTTGTCTTTTTTACTTTGAGTATTTCTTTAAGCATTAGTAAACGTAGTCGCTGTTAACTTGCTTAATACCTTTCGTTTTTGTTTATTTGTGCAATATTAAGTGTTTATTTCAATGTAAATTCTAGAATAATTGTTAATCAATGCGTAACTAGGAAAAAAATATTTATTATTATTTATTTAATGTATGGAGCCAAATTATACAAAACTATGAAAAATAAAATTTCGATTCAACACTAGAAATTTGAATTGCTTGTTGTTGTTTTACAAACACACAAAAAATTATTCTAATTTTGATGTTTAAGTGTGTCTATTAAGATTACAAAGTCCAAATAATTAACAACAGAAATAATCATACCATAAATGCTATAAACTGAGTACAATAAAAGCATACGAAATAGCAATAAAATAGATATCGACGAGCAGGTGTCGCGTATGCCGCGAAATTGATAAATGTAAAATATGAAAATGATTTAATAAAAAATTGTAAAGGAGAAAAGTAAAAAAAAGCACACAATCAAGCGAAAAAGGCAAAACAAACGAACTGAGACAGTTAAAAAAAATGTAAACAAAAAGTTTTCAAAATAAATATCGTGCGAGAATTAGATCTGTATGCGAAAACGTGTTAAATTTCAAGTGAATTCTCTACACAGGCGCTACGGTTGGCCATCGCATTCATGTTCAAACTAATTTTAATTGTCATTCTGGGACGACAACGCTTTAGGAATTTATTTACAAAATTAAAAAAATAGTTTTTTCGACTTTTATTTTGAAAAATAAATAGTCAATCAAAAAAAAAAAATATAATAGTAAAAATCAAAAAAGCGCCCAAAATATTACATATAGAAGCCGAATTTAAAAATAAAATAGATTAAAAAATTAAAAATACTCACAAGTAAAAAGGAGAGAAATTTTATTGCTAAACAGCTGGAATAAGAAACGATTTTACAAAACGACGAACAAATGGAAGCACACGAACGGCAAACGTGGAAATTTGGCAATAAGCAAAAATTTTACATACAAAAGTGAGTAATGAATATTCTTAAAGGAAAAGGTAGTGTCAGTACCAACTTACACAAATATGCTTTTAATGAAAAAAGCGATTATCGACTGAAAAGTATTCTTGTCCTACACAAAATAAGAAGAAGTTATGATCCCTTTTTAAAGCTGTGTTATTGAACTCATACATACATGCCTTGATTTCGTAGTTAAAATTAGTTTATTAAATGCATTTTTTATTTTACTTAATTTTGAATTTTATGATTTTATTTTTTTATTATTTTGTTTTTATTCATTTTGTTTTTAGTTTATTTTGTTTTATTTTATTTTATTTAATTTTATAATTTTTTTCTTTTATTTTATTTCGTTTTATTTATTTATTTTATTTATTTTATTTTGATTTTATTTTTTATTTTTTATTATTTTATTTTATTTTATTTTAGTTTATTTTAGTTTATTTTGATTTATTTCTTTTATTTGATTTCCCTTTTTATTGCATTCCGTTAGGGAGTAAATTTCATTTGTTGGCGACAGCTTAGCTGCAGGCCACTAATCTACATTTCTTTACATATAAATATGCTTAAAAATATATAATAACTAACATTAAATTAATTATAAACGTTTACTTTCAATAAGGCTGCTTTCTGCATGTCGAAGATGATGTGATCCGGCAACTGGTGCCTTTGTATGTTTTCCTTAAGGCCGTGTGCAGATATAATGATTGACAGTAGATACACTGTTCTTAACTTCCATTGGCGTTTCACATTAATACCTAAGTCAGAGTACTTTGCAATTTTTTCTTGTCGGTCAAACACAAATATTTATGGTCTATTGTGGTCTCTCGTGACATTCGTCAAAACGGTTTAATCGAATATATCTGTAGTGCGGTGTCTTATTTTGGTAAAAGTTGTACTTCTTGGCAAGTTGCAAATGAATTATTTTCGCGATGTCATTATGTCTCTTAAGATTCATCGAATTAGCGAGCGTAACATATCCAGCAAGCACATGGTCTATAGTTTCGCTTCTTATGTTGACATAATTTCGAATGTGAACGACTCCATCTTGCATTGTAAAAATAGTCCCTTCCGTTGCTCTGTTTGTGAGCCATTAGTGTGACAATTTTTGGTCGACATGCGGACTCAGCAAATATTTCCTATATACGCCGTGGACTACCATTTCAGACCATTTCTGCAAGTTTTAATCCGTTAATATCGTGTTTCTGCTTTCATAAGGCTGGTTCATTCGCAGTGGAGTATAGTTATCATCAGCGGATTCTACAGCCTGATGAATTTCAGACTGTGGTGACTTTTGACGGAAATACGCTCTGAAATTTAAAACTTGTTCATCATGCAACGCCCCGATGTCAATCTTGCCCCTTCCACTTTCTTTCCTAGTCAACGCCGTTCGAAAGACGGATACTTTGTGTTGATGAGCTTTAAATTTGGACATGACTGTGGGTATTATCCGCTGCATATTTTCCACGGGTATAGCAAACGAATTTATGTTCACGTTGTCTGGTTTTTTCCACTTCATTGAGTTTTGCATATAGCACAAAGTCGTCTCCTAAACTCCATCACTAGGTTTTTCCGGTACTTCTCAAGACCAACAGGCATTTTAATATCACTGGAAAAAGTTGCGACACATTTCAAAAGCTTTTGGTTTGGTTTGCTGGAGCAAAGCTTCTGATCATCTACGTAGAAGATGTCTGAGAGGGTTCAAGCTGATGATGAACCAGAGTGGACTCAGTGAATCGCCTTGCAAGATTCCATTGCTGATGTTATGTCCCTCGTATACTGAGCATATCCAGATTTTATTCGGGTTCTCCAATATTGCATAATTTTCTCTAGGGATTGAATTTATACAAATGCAGCACCTCAATAAACCATGAATGGGGCACTGAATCGAAAGCTTTCATCCAATCGATGTACGCTGCATACAGGATTCTACTTTGCCTTTTAGATTGTCTATAATTAATTGCTCTTTACATCCCTGTGACGATCTTATGCATCCTTTCTGTTCTTATGCAATCAAGTTGTTTGCTTCAATGTGTTCATAAAGGATGTTGCATATGCAACCGGTAGACGAATTATTGGTCTGAATATTGATGGCTCAATTAGATTATCACTTTTCAGTATCGTGTATGTCGTACCTAAAGTTAGGAACTCTGGTATTTCTTTCTCAGCGATTTTGGCGTGAGTACATGAAAGTTTTTTGAACCAGTACGCATGTATTTTGTCACATCCTGAGCATTTCCAATTGTAAAGCTTCTTTATAACGTTGTTGATTTGTTGAGAGCTGATGGGTGAGAAATCGGTGGCTGGAACATAAGAAAAATTGTCCTTCATATCTGATATCCAGCTTGCTGACGAATTATGCTTCTGACATTGAGACCAAATGGATGACCAATAAGTTGTAAAATCTTCACTCAATAGTTGCTCTGTTTGTGTTTGGGCATTCGAATTTGATTTTAGTCTTCTTAAGAGTAGTTTTTGATTAGTTTCGAACAAAGGGTTGTGTTCAGGTCGGTTCAAGGAAAGGCTATATTCCTCTCTTATGGTACAAAAAGTTCTCAATTTTTGTTTTAACGTATCTAGTCTTCACTTGGGAAACTCTTCATTAGTTTCAAATCTGGGGTGATTAAAGTTCTTGCAGATTTTTGAAACTTGACTTCTGCGGCGTCTCGAGGCATTGTCATTCATAAATGCCGTTACCTTTCCTATTTTCTTGCGATGGTCTTTTATGTTATGATCTATCCTTTGCAACCACATCGGAATACCCTTTTTATGTTTGCGATTTTTTTTCGGCGGCTGCTGTTTCTGACGCTTATTTTATTCCATTTTATTTTTTTCTTTTATACTATTTTATGTTATTTTATTTTGTTTTAATTAATTTAATTTAATTTTATTTTATTTTATTTAACTTTTTGTATATATTTTCTTTTATATTATATCTTAACACTTTAATTTTTATCTTTTTATTGTTTTTTTAATTTCTTTTTAACTTTTTTTATTTTATTTTATTTATATTATTTTTATTGTTTTTTTTTCGCTGTAATTTGTTTTCGGAAGTGGCTATTCGCACATTAAGTGCGTGATAAGTATACCATAAGTGTATCAGAAGTGCATGAAGTGCACGAGACGTGTATGATAAGTTTACAAAAGTGCATGAGAAATAATAAACAGCTGCCGGTAGGTATGTACATACTAAGATGACGTTGAGCAATTGTTTTCTTGGTTACCAGAAAGAGAAAGATAGAGCGAGTTTTGCGATGCTGGCCATGATGAAATAATAACTCGATGATACAAGTAAACGGTTGTCCCTCTTCTACTAGCTGCATTAGTAAAAGATGTTGCCTTCATAAAATTAGGTTGCCATATTAGAATAAAAATCTTGCAATCATTACATTGCAGAAAAAAAGTACCTATAACCAAATGACAAAAAATGGTGCTTAAATCGGAAATAATAATAATTTACTGCATTATTAAGTATATGGAAAATGTAAAAAGTATTATTTGCAAGTTAATTTCGTTCATATTTTAATAGTTTATTAACTTTTTTATACATTTAATAACCAATTGTAATATTTAATGGTGTCTCAAAAATGCAACTATGCGTAATTATTGGGCTATGGAATTTCCTTTTGTTTACATCTAAATTTATTTTAAGTTCCTGGTGTGCGACCTTTTCCTCGTTTTCGACCATCGTACAGGCCTACAAGTAGAAAAACTGCCATGTGATCAAAAAACAGCTGAGATCACCTGATCGAAATAATCCACTTTTTGACCCAGGGACGAAATAAATATCAAGAGAAGTAATAGTACTAACGCATTTTTTAGTAGCAAATATTGAAAAAGCATCAAGTTTTTACTTATTAGTTTATACAAAACTAAAAACATATATACAAAATATTAAATTTCTTTTTAATTATCCTTTGTTAAGTTTTTAAGTATTGCTTTTCCACACCATCAATTATCTAGTTTTTTACTCAGTGCTAGTTGGCAGGGTTATGAATATAATATATTCACACATACATATACACACACAGGCATGTACAATTGTAGAAAAATTGCATAAAAATTTGAATGATTTAGTCCAAAACTGAATCATATCTCACTATAGACATATGTACAATAAAAGTTTACTAAGTCCCTAACAGGAGTAAAAATATTCTGAATGTATATAATTTGAATTCAAATAAATTTAAAATTTTTCAGTTGGAATAACAAATTATTATATGCACAGCAATGAAATATCAAAGGAAAATGTAATAATATAATACTATCACTATTTCCCGAAATTTAAACTTTCCGTTTTCATCGCTATTAAAATTGAAGTAATGTCTCACAGGGATGTAATCAATGTTAAATTATTATGAAAATTTAGGTTTTAATAAGAGACTTAAATTTTAAAATTTTTGAATTTAAGCCCCCATAATAATAAAGTTTATATATATAATACATTACCATCAATTAAGTGTAATCTCCACCTTTAGTTTTTTTTAAATCTTCTTAAATTTAAAATGAACTCTGAAAACTAATTTAAAACTTTCATAGCAATATATTTAGCACGGCAACACTTTCTACTAAAACTAGCGGTTTTTGCTCAAAATTCATGGAAACGTAGCAAAAATAGTTGATAGGCAACACGCGGCTCATGCCTGCGGTTGGTGCCTATTCCCAAATTCGCTTTTTCATTCCATTCTATTCTTATTCCAATTTCTGTTCTTCACACAGCGTTCTGTTAAACATGTATGTGTAAAAAAGTGAGAGTGTATG
Source organism: Neoceratitis asiatica (assembly GCA_030068015.2). Taxonomy (NCBI): domain Eukaryota; kingdom Metazoa; phylum Arthropoda; class Insecta; order Diptera; family Tephritidae; genus Neoceratitis; species Neoceratitis asiatica. The sequence continues at coordinate 33,495,923 of CM061525.1, read as the reverse complement.
TGTGAAAATTAGGAGTTTTGTTACTTGTAGGCCTGTACGATGTTTTCGACCCGTTGTCTTAGCAGCTTGCAATGCTAGAATAATACAAATATAATGTGTAAACATATTCATGAATATGGCGGCTATTGAAACTATTGTACCGAAAAAGTCTTCTGTTTTGCTTGCCGATAAATGTTGGAATTTTGCTTGCGCCAAAAAGTTCTCCGTGGAATTAAAGGGCATAAAATCATTAACTGAATAATTCCCAGTCTCCAAACTCACATTAACTTTTTCCATGAAAGTCACATTCAAACTTTTTAACAAGTGGTCGTGGAGTTTAGCGACCGCCTCTTCAATTTTTTTCACCTCGTCTTCGGTTTTGTCTCGAGCGAAGGTTTTATCTTTTGCGATTTCTTCCTCAGAGCAAACAATTTTGTTGTAAAGAAATATTTATTTATACATTTTAAAGGTTGCATGTTGATAATTTAATCGGCTTACAGTCAGCCTTACTATTAGAAACACGCTGAGATTCTTCCTTATCCGCTAACAACTCGTCTTCAGACAAATCGTGAAGTGCGTGGTTGTATTTTACCACAAACTTCGTTACTTTCAATACTTCCCTTTGCTTCTCTTCATCCTGTTTTCTCTCTAGTTTAATTTTCACAGGGCATCCAATTTTCTTCGATCTAAAATATCCAAATGTATGAATACATATGTATCTATAAACTGCAACCATACTGTAAAATAAATTTATAATTATATTGGTACTTACTCTCGTGCGCGAGTTATCTTCTTTTTGACGGCTACTTCCTCGTTCATGTCCTTTTTGAGTATAATAGCATTGACGTCGAATTCATCCACTGTTGATTTTTGGGGCAAATTTCTATTTCTTTTTGAACCATTTTTCTCGCATTTGAACAATATGTAATTATAAATTAATTTTTTGTTCTCGCTATTTAATTGCTCTAATTTCATTTTTGAGCTGTCTCTGGTCGACAATTTGCATTTATGTTCTATCTCGAATAGCTCTACGGCTTTTTTTAAATTTTTGTACGACTTAAACGTTGCATTCTTCTTAAAGCCTTTTATATTCTACAAAAGTAAACAAATGTAATATATCATATATTATACATATTAAGGAAAATAATATCCAATACAATGAACCGAATATAGGATTTAAACTGAATATTTTCTTAATCTTTAAATACTCGTATAAACACTTACGTTTTTCATGTTCATATCCGCAGTCGAGGTCGCCATGTTTCACTGACCACACTAAAATAAGCACCGAATATTAACAAATCAAAACTTAATTTTATTTTCTTTCAATCCGCGTTTATTAAAATGAATTAATATTCTTGTACATAGGTTAATAGCAAAACTTGAAATTCAGTTATAATTGGCTGGTATATAGAGCAAAAATTTTAATTTTTTTATTTTACTTGTTGCTTCGGTACATTTATATTCATTGTACAGGCTGACAAGTAGAGCCTATGGCAGATAAGACTTTATACATCCAACTTCTAGTAAAGCGAAAAACGCCGATGGCATGACACAATAAACGTTTTTCTATTCAACTATTTTTCCATTAAAAAGCTAAAAATTTGTCATATTAAGTAATTATTGAACTTGTTTCTTCTTAATTTTAGAGAATTTGCAATTAAAATAAGGAAATACATTGAAATTAAAATCAGGGAATGGTCAACGTGCACAAAAAGATGTAAGACGGCCATGTCGGGCAACGTGGCGCATTAGTTCTATCTGCCATCAGCTTAAGAATCACCTTGACAGAAATTGCAATAAGAATAGTGTTACGTTTTTTGCTGATTAAACTCGATGATTTCCCAAATCCTTCGGGTACGATCCCTGGATTGTTAAATAAAAATCGCCAACTTAATTTGCAGTCTCTTTATTTATAAAGACTTTATTTAATGTCCTTTTATTACTCAGTAATTCACAATTCAATTACAATTTGCTTTACTATTTACAATCACTTGTATACAACTTTCACAATGTACTGTTTTTATTACTTCAATGTAATGTAATCTCCAACGCTTTTAATTCACGACTGTTTACTTTTGCAGTCATTGGTCGCCCTTATATATTTGTTTGCTGCTTGAAAACGAAACCCCCGGTATAATCTCGTCGTTACGATAATCGTTTCGGTTACGATAATCGTTTCGGTTACGATAATCGTCTCGTTTACGCTCTAGAACATGCCAGTTGTCAGCTGCTCTCTTTCATCTGTCATTCGCTTCGCATTTTCGCCACAATATTGTTACGATCTTGCTGATTAACCTCGATGATTTCCCAAATCCTTCGGGTACGACCTCTGGATTGTTAAATAAAATTGCCAGCTTAATTTGCAGTTTCTTTATTTATAAAGAATTTAATTAATGTCCTTTTGATTACTCAGTAATTCACAATTCAATTACAATTTACTTTACTATTTACAATCACTTGTATACAACTTTCACAATGTAATGTTTTTATTACTTCAATGTAATGTAACCTCCAACGTTTTTAATTCACGATTACTCTTCCAGTCGTATGTCGTCCTTATATACTTGTTTGCTGCTTGAAAACGAAACCCCTGGAATAATCGCGTCGTTTACGATAATCGCCTCGTTTACGATAATCGTCGTTTACGATAATCGCCTCGTTTACGCTCTAGAACGTGCCAGTTGTCGGCTCCTCTCTTTCATCTGTCATTCGCTTCGCATTTTCGCCACACCGCCTTCCACCTAAGTCTGATCGTCCCGATCAGACACATTCGCTGTTCCAAACGCAGCGAGCCTCTCTAGGTGGACCACTTTCATCTTGTTTCTCGGCCTCCCCACAGTTTGTATTCGATACACTACGTCGTTTAGTCGTTTGATTATCTTGTATGGACCTTCCCAATTGCATTGAAGTTTTGGGGACAAACCTCTATTTCGTTGTGGATTGTACAGCAACACCAAATCTCCATTTTGGAAGCCTTCGGAGTTCATCGCCTTGTCATACCTAGCCTTCATTTTGTCACTCATAATTTGAGTTCGCTGCCTCACAAGAGCATGTATCTCTCTTAACTCTTCCTCGAGAACAGTAGACGCTTCCTTCCCAATTCTTCTCGCATCACCAGTTATTCCAAATTTTAAATCGCTGGGCAACCGAAGTTCACTACCAAACAGTATCCTGGCAGGTGTTTGACCTGTTGTTTCATGCACTGCGGACCGATATCCCATCAGGAAAAGCGGAATGTGTACATCCCAATCATCTTGATTCTTGTCCACTACTTTCCGCAAGTGCTCTTCCAGGGTCCGGTTGAATCGCTCTACCATGCCATCTGATTGAGGATGCAGGGCCGTACCGTACCGAATACCAAGTATCTGGCACATCTCTTGGAACACCGCCGCTTCAAAGTTTCTTCCTTGGTCTGAGTGCAATTCTATAGGCGCACCGTATCTGGTAACCCAATTGTGAGTGAATGCATCCGCAACTGTTTTCGCTTTCTGGTTTGGAATTGGGTAGACCTCAGGCCATTTACTAAAGTAGTCCATAACCACAAGAACGTATTTGTTTCCTTGTCTGCTCATAGGGAATGGACCGGCTACATCCATGGCAACCCGCTCAAATGGTGCCCCTGAGTTATACTGTTTCATCTGCCCATGACTTCGTGACTTTGGCCCTTTAGATGCAATGCACTCCGTGCAATTAGCAATCCACTCAGCGACCGATTGACGACAGCCAACCCAATAGAACCGCTGCTTGATTTTCTCCAGCGTTTTTGTAATTCTTAGGTGCCCTCCACTAGGACCATTATGGAATTCCTTAAGAACATCCGGAATTCTTAACCTCGGAACTACTATAAGCTCCTGAGAGCACTGGCCATCTTCACTTTCCCATACTCTATGCAAACAGCCAGATATCAATTCTAAACTGTTCCATTGTGCCCAGTATGCTTTCGCGATGGGACTTTCCGCTGCCATTTGTTCTTTACTTGGCCGTCTGTTCACCTCCAATCCGTGCATTACCAATTCCAAGTCCGGATCTTCTTGCTGACATTTCCTTAAGTGACTTGCCTCCCACTCTTTTGCTGATGTAACTGCCATTAGCCGGACGTCTATTATGTCTTCCTTACCCTCGGCTTTTGAGCAGTGCTTATATTCCAAACTACATGGTCGACGGCACATAGCGCCAGCATTTCCGTGCGTATTACCCTTGCGGTGCTCGATGGTGAAGTCATAACTTTGCAGCCTCTCAATCCACCGTGCAAGCTGCCCTTCGGGATTCTTGAACTGTAGTAGCCACTTCAGCGCTGCATGATCCGTTCTAACGCGGAAATGTTGACCATACAGATATTTGTGGAAGTGTTTAATGCAATCCACCAACGCTAATAGTTCTCCCCGCGTTACGCAGTAGTTCGGCTCTGGTTTCCCAATAGACCGGCTATAGTAGGCAACTATCTTCTCCTGCCCATCAATCATTTGCGAAAGTACCCCTCCTATGCCATAACCACTAGCATCTGTGTCCAGAATAAATGTTGCACCTGGAACCGGGTACGCTAGCATAGATGCAGTGCATAGTCGTTCTTTTAAAGCTTGGAAAGCCTCCTCTTGTTCAGTTTTCCACTCGAAAGATCTATTTTTCCTTGTGAGTTCATGGAGACTGTGAGCTACACTGGCCAAATTCGGAACAAAGCGGCGATAGTAAGTACACAGAAGGAAACTTTTTAATTCATGCAAATTTCTGGGTCTCGGCCAGTCCTTCACTGCTTCTATTTTCTCCTTCGCAGTACACACGCCTTTCGTGGTTACTTGATGACCTAAGCAATTAACCTCCTTCTTGAATAAAACCAAATTCCAAATAAAACCAAGTTTTTTTATATATTCCCATATAGCAAATACTTCATTTTGGGTCTTATGAGGTTGTTAGCATATGTATCAAGTACCTCAAATCTAGAGTTTTAGCCTAAGTAAAATATGCAACTAACTTTTTAAGAAATTTGTTTTATTGTAGTAATATTACTGTTATATAATTGGAAAAGGTAGTGCAATATTTTTGAACTTCTCGAAGAGTTAAATAAAAAAATCCATATACTTATTTCAATTCATTTTTTATAATAATTCATTTATTATTTTAATTAATTTATTATGCAAAATAAAGAATAAATTTATTAAATGTCAATTTGTTTTATTAGCTTTTATAGCTAATGTACGTCCTAGAAACATGTTTAGGATGTCCGCTAATAACAATTCCTTGGGGAGTTTTCACATTAATGAAATTTGAAGCTTGTGGAGTTTGCTTTTCCTTTACAATAACATCTAAAAAGATAGAATTTCTCCTCCACTCAGCTTCAAGTTTCTGAATTTGATTAAATTTTGCAATCTCAAATACATTTTTAGCCATAATTTTCTCACAGAGAGACGAGATAACTATTCTGCGTTCACCAAGCTCAAGTCTACTTATATTCGTTTTTGTTATTTTGCCAGTAGTTCTGTTACGAACATATACTTCATTTGGATATAAGGAGGTAGATCTTTGCTCGACAATTGTAAAATCAGTTTTCCAATGTTTCAGCACTTTATTGAGCAAACTCAGTTTTTGCGCAAAATTACTACCAACTGATGCTGACGCAATATCAGTCAATTTACAGAATATACTCTGTATTTTATTTTGAATGCTACTTGACGTATCTTTCGAAGACGAATGATACATTGTAACGCTTGGGATATCAATAATAGGTTGCAAATTGTCCTTTCTGTTTCCAATATAATAAGCATTGGTCCAACGATCTGCACACAATTCTTTTGAACAAAACGACAATCCATACGCTTTACTTGTTGAGAAAATATGTCTACATGGGAGCATGTTGGATTTCATCCACGAACAGTCGCAGGATTCTGAGGATGTTTCTATGAAAGTAGAGAAGTATTTAAAAATGCATGTACGCTTGTCAATATCTATTTGTTGTAATACAACCTTTGTGCTACATCTAAATTCAGATTGAACTAATTTGAATCCTGTGACTGTCAGTAAAGCTCTATATTTTTTTTCATCCTCACTCAAATAAGAATTTGTTTTTTTTTTTAGAAAATTATCAGCCATGATTCGAACATTACTCAACATTACTCTGCTTAAATTTCACATATATAAAAAAATCTTTAAAAAAAAATTCTAAATGGTGAATTCTTTTGTACAATTTGCTTAATGACACGATTCATACTTTCAGTTCTGTGTTGGTAATATTACCGAAATTTCCATCATTCATATTGAAAACACACCACTCATCCGTGAGTTTATGCCAGTTGTCATCAAAGTATTTGGTGACTACCAACGGACATTTTGATTTAAATTCTTCGTACGTTTTCATGTAAGATGCTTCAGTTACACTACAAGCTAATTTTTTTAACATACTAAGAGCCACTTTCCTTTCAGTGGCATTAATGTTCATATTTCTGAAACTGACCTCTCTCTTAAATATTTTCATCGTGTGATAAAAACATATGTAAACTGGCCGATAAAAAGCTCTTTAATAGCTTTCCTTTGTGCCTGAAGCTAATCGCCCATGAAGCATTTCACATTTGAGCTTAGATATTTGTTTCATGATTTGAAACATTTTAAAATCCACGCATATATGTCTGCAGTTTCTTCGCCTACCACTGCACACGCTCCTATTTGTGTTCCGCCGTTTGAGTCCTCTACCAACAACAAAATTAACACGAACCCATTCGACATTAACTTATAGGTCCCATATATATATACGATCTCAGGATACGCTTGAACTGCTGCCCGGATCTGTGGTGTTGAAAAATATATTCCCTTCAATTCTTCTTCTATGCAATGAATTGATGTATCAGCACCTGGCACAAATTACTAGAAAAATTAATTTGCAAAGCCTTATGAGCATATATATTTTTAAGTTACATCCATTTTTCAACACTTTTAAACATTCTTCCAAAGTGTCTTTAGCGGAACCCCTGTATTTAGCGCCTATGTTATCGATATCTTTTCTGGTGATTCTTTTTTTAAATTGTTATAGATTTCGACCATGATTTTTTTTTTGCTTGAGCCAAGGTCGTTTACGAATCGTGCCACCTTTTGACTTTCTATTTCAGACAACCTTCGAAAAATGCTTTTGTTAAGCATTTTGTTATCATAAATGCATATAATCGGAAGCGGTTACCAGCGGTTATATTTTTTTAAATTTTATATATTTTGCCATTACACACTAAGAACTGTACTCAATAAAAGTTAAAATTCTTAAACAAAAAAAATTTAAGTAAATATAAAAATTCTATGAAAACAAACTTTTTGATATTGTGGCGAAAATTTAAAGCGAATAAAAGATGAAAGAGAGAATCCGATAACTGGCATGTTCTAGAGCGTGAAGCGAGAACGTTCGTTATCGAGAACGATTCGATCATTCCAATCGGTTAGTTGCGATCAATTGACTGGTATATAAGGGCGACACACAACTGCAAAGTTATTCAGTCGTAAATTAAACGCGTTGGTGATTACACTGCAGTGAAGTAATAAAAAATAGTACATTGTGAAATTTGTATTACAAGTGATTATAAATAGTGAAGTGTAAATTGTGAGTAACTGAGTAATAAAAGGAAATTGAATAAATTCTTTATAAAATGAGAATCTGCAAAGAAAGTTGGTGACCTTTATTTAATAATCCAATGATCGGACTCGAAGGATTTAAGAAATCATCGAGGCTAACTTAATAGAATCATAACAATATATATCACATAATTCAGTTACATGCATTCTACACAAACTACATAATTTATTTTTAAATTTATATTTACATTACTTCGATAGAGTTAAATATCTAAATTTTTTTAAATCTTAGTAAACTTAAAGTGAACTCTGTAACAAATTTAGAACTTTCTCTAGAACTATCTGCTAGAGCATTCAGCTGCCAATGGATCAGTCGTGAATTAAAAGCGTTGGAGATTACATTACATTGAAGTAATAAAAACAGTACATTGTGAAAGTTGTATACAAGTGATTGTAAATAGTAAAGCAAATTGTAATTGAATTGTGAATTACTGAGTAATAAAAGGACATTAAATAAAGTCTTTATAAATAAAGAGACTGCAAATTAAGTTGGCGATTTTTATTTAACAATCCAGAGATCGTACCCGAAGGATTTGGGAAATCATCGAGTTTAATCAGCAAAAAACGTAACACTATTCTTATTGCAATTTCTGTCAAGATGATTCTTAAGCTGATGACAGATAGAACTAATGCGCCACGTTGCCCGACATGGCCGTCTTACATCTTTTTGTGCACCTTGACCATTCCTTGATTTTAATTTCAATGTATTTCCTTATTTTTATTGCAAATTCTTCAAAATTAAGAAGAAACAAGTTCAATAATTACTTAATATGACAAATTTTTAGCTTTTTAATGGAAAAATAGTTGAATAGAAAAACGTTTATTGTGTCATGCCATCGGCGTTTTTCGCTTTACTAGAAGTTGGATATATAAAGTCTTATCTGCCATAGGCTCTACTTGTCAGCCTGTACAATGAATATAAATGTACCGAAGCAACAAGTAAAATAAAAAAATTAAAATTTTTGCTCTATATACCAGCCAATTATAACTGAATTTCAAGTTTTGCTATTAACCTATGTACAAGAATATTAATTCATTTTAATAAACGCGGATTGAAAGAAAATAAAATTAAGTTTTGATTTGTTAATATTCGGTGCTTATTTTAGTGTGGTCAGTGAAACATGGCGACCTCGACTGCGGACATGAACATGAAAAACGTAAGTGTTTATACGAGTATTTAAAGATTAAGAAAATATTCAGTTTAAATTCTATATTCTGTTCATTGTATTGGATATTATTTTCCTTAATATGTATAATATATGATATATTACATTTGTTTACTTTTGTAGAATATAAAAGGCTTTAAGAAGAATGCAACGTTTAAGTCGTACAAAAAAGTTAAAAAATCCGTAGAGCTATTCGAGATAGAACATAAATGCAAATTGTCGACCAGAGACAGTTCAAAAATGAAATTAGAGCAATTAAATAGCGAGAAAAAAAAATTAATTTATAATTACATATTGTTCAAATGCGAGAAAAATGGTTCAAAAAGAAATAGAAATTTGCCCCAAAAATCAACAGTGGATGAATTCGACGTCAATGCTATTATACTCAAAAAGGACATGAACGAGGAAGTAGCCGTTAAAAAGAAGATAACTCGCGCACGAAAGTAAGTACCAATATAATTATAAATTTATTTTACAGTATGGTTGCAGTTTATAGATACATATGTATTCATACATTTGGATATTTTGGATCGAAGAAAATTGGATGCCCTGTGAAAATTAAACTAAAGAGAAAACAGGATGAAGAGAAGCAAAGGGAAGTATTGAAAGTAACGAAGTTTGTGGTAAAATACAACCACGCACTTCACGATTTGTCTGAAGACGAGTTGTTAGCGGATAAGGAAGAATCTCAGCGTGTTTCTAATAGTAAGGCTGACTGTAAGCCGATTAAATTATCAACATGCAACCTTTAAAATGTATAAATAAATATTTCTTTACAACAAAATTGTTTGCTCTGAGGAAGAAATCGCAAAAGATAAAACCTTCGCTCGAGACAAAACCGAAGACGAGGTGAAAAAAATTGAAGAGGCGGTCGCTAAACTCCACGACCACTTGTTAAAAAGTTTGAATGTGACTTTCATGGAAAAAGTTAATGTGAGTTTGGAGACTGGGAATTATTCAGTTAATGATTTTATGCCCTTTAATTCCACGGAGAACTTTTTGGCGCAAGCAAAATTCCAACATTTATCGGCAAGCAAAACAGAAGACTTTTTCGGTACAATAGTTTCAATAGCCGCCATATTCATGAATATGTTTACACATTATATTTGTATTATTCTAGCATTGCAAGCTGCTAAGACAACGGGTCGAAAACGAGGATAAGGTCGCACACCAGGAACTTAAAATAAATTTAAATGTAAACAAAAGGAAATTCCATAGCCCAATAATTACGCATAGTTGCATTTTTGAGACACCATTAAATATTACAATTGGTTATTAAATGTATAAAAAAGTTAATAAACTATTAAAATATGAACGAAATTAACTTGCAAATAATACTTTTTACATTTTCCATATACTTAATAATGCAGTAAATTATTATTATTTCCGATTTAAGCACCATTTTTTGTCATTTGGTTATAGGTACTTTTTTTTATAGGTAGATTTTTATTCTAATATGGCAACCTAATTTTATGAAGGCAACATCTTTTACTAATGCAGCAGTAGAAGAGGGACAACCGTTTACTTGTATCATCGAGTTATTATTTCATCATGGCCAGCATCGCAAAACTCGCTCTATCTTTCTCTTTCTGGTAACCAAGAAAACAATTGCTCAACGTCATCTTAGTATGTACATACCTACCGGCAGCTGTTTATTATTTCTCATGCACTTTTGTAAACTTATCATACACGTGTTGTGCATTTCATGCACTTTGTACACCTCTCATACACTTATGGTATACTTATCACGCACTTAATGTGCGAATAGCCACTTCCGTTGTTTTCTTTATTATTATTTATTAAAAGCATTGTTTTATTTTATTTAATTTAGCATTCCATGATTTTATTTTTTATTATTTTTTTTTCATTTAATTTTATTTTAGTTAATTTTCATTTAATTTTTTAATTTTTTTTTATATTTTATTCTATTTTATTTTATCTTATTTTAGTTAATTTATTTAAATTTATTTTATTTTAATTTAATTATTTAAATTTTATTTTATATATTTTTCATTTAATTTAGTTTAATTTAATATAGTTTTATTTCATTTAATTTGTGGTTATAAGTAAATGAGCTTTGTTCAACTGTCTATTTTACTAGAATTTTTTGAATTGAATATTTTTTATACAACAAAGAAAAATTAGTAGAAGCGGGATCACCACATCTCCGCATCAGACTTCGTTTGCCAGTAATCGAACCAGTAGACGAGCCGATACATTAATTTAATTTAATTTAGTTTAAGTTAGTTTAGTTAAATTTAATTTAAATTATTTTATTTTATTTTATTTTATTTTATTCTTTTATTTCAAATCATTTTTTTTTAATAAGAATAGTTAATCGAAGGTAATCCTATAATAAATTTTAAAAGCTTAGAATTGTTTATACTTTACACCCCTTTTGTTGAAAGGATTAATTGAGCCGCATACATCATTGACGCGCACAAGTCCTTGTTGGCATAAACATTTATTTTAATATATTTATATATATATATATATATATATATATATATTATAATTCGTAAAGCAAATAATTATTTTACTACTTAAGTACATATGTATAAACAAGCATATTCATATATGGTAAAAATAGTTATGATTAATTTAATAATCGTCTGGAATATTTTGTATAGAAGACAAGTAGATAATATAAATATACAAATGGATAAAGGTAGAGTGCAGAAAATTACAAACTTATATATTAATACATTTTTATTAATATTCAGATATGTAGGCGACAAGTGCGTCATTAACAGACAAATGTACTTGAACAAGTCAAGGAAAGCAAGGAAAACGTGTCTGTTTTTAATAGTTAAGTCCATAGTATGTAACAGACGTACGTAGGTAGTTGGCTGATAAGGCGTTAAGGTGTTAAGAAATCAAGAGAGATTTGAATTAAATATACATTTGTTTACATATATAAAGCTATGCTCATCTCATTCTTTAAGTAAGTAAAAATTCGTAATTATTTCGATTAGTTTCATTTCTTTGTTGTGCGTGTTGTGCGTCATAATATGAAAAAACATATCACTATAGTGCAGATGATATCGCCAAAGTTAGCTAATAAATACGTTGCATCATTAATAGTGATTTTAATACCAATAATAAAGCTATTCATAAATAGTAACGAGTGAGGTGGACACATAATTCATTTTTCCTTTTTTCAGTTTTTCTTAAGTTAATTGTGTGCACGAGAACCGTCTATATAAAAATAACTATAGTACAAATAGAAAAAAAAATATTAACTATATATATATATATATATATATATATATATATATATATATATATATATATATATATATATATACATTTATATTTGTTCAAAGGCATTTAAATATAAATTTAATACATAAATAATAAATTTCAATTTATAAGTAAAGTTATACGTAAATTCGTAAATAGCCGAATACCAAGCGATAAAATGAAATATAATCAAGCCACCAAAGAGCTGAAATTAGCTTTGAGCGATTATAAGAATCAATCAGTGTCAGAATTTCTCAAAAGTCTTGATGTTAATAAAAACAATGAACACAGCTTATGGAAAACTACGAAGTATTTAAAGCGTAAAAAAAAAGAAATGTTGCTATAAGAAATTGCGATGGTTCATGGTGCAAATCTGATAAAAGAAAAGCGCACGCTTTTGGTAAATACCTTGAAGAATCTTTCAGGCCGCTTTCACTCAACAGCCTAACAGATGAGAGAGATGTTGAAAAATTCTTAGATGTGCCCTGCCAAATGGATATTCCAATAAATAAAATAACACAATTAGAAGTCGAAGAAGAAATAAAAAAACTAAACGACACAAAAACACCGGGCTATGTCGGTATTGACGTAAAAACGATCAAAGCGCATTCAGAAAAATGCATTATATATTTAACATTGTTATTCAACACAATTCTTCGAATTGTCCATTTCCCAACGCAGTAGAAATGTGCGGAAATAATAATAATACCTAAGCCTAACAAGCGTTCAGATATACACTCAATTGAAGCCGGGGTGCCCCAAGGTAGTGTACTTGGACCTGTCCTATATAACATTTTCACTTCTGACTTTCCAACAACTGCCGAGGTCTTGATTGCAACATATGCAGATGGCATTGCTTTATTATTACTGGGTGAAACCCCAACTAGTTCTACATCACATATTCAATCCCACCTAGAGAAAATAGAAACATGGATGAAAAAATGGAATGTTAAAGTTAATACCGACAAATCCGCTCATATAACATTTACTACTCGAAGAGAAAATTGTCCTCACGTATATATAAATGGTGCTCCTATTCCTCAAAAAACTTCAGTCAAATACCTTGGAATGCACCTAAATCGACAACTTACGTGGAAAGACCACATCAAAGTAAGGCGGCAACAACTTAAGATTAAGACAAACAAAATGTATTGGCTCCTTGGTGCGAAGTCTGTACTCAGTCTTGAGAACAAAATTCGAATATATAAAGCAATTTTAAAACCAGTATGGACCTACGGTATACAACTTTGGGGAACGGCTTCAAAATCAAGTATTGAAGTACTACAACGCTACCTGTCTAAAACACTAAGAATGATAGTAAACTCACCATGGTTCGTAACAAATGAAAGCATACATAATGATCTTAAAATTCACTTTGTAAAAGAAGAAGCAAGAATGTTGTCTGATAGATATCAATTTGCCTATTAGATGATAGTCAAGAAACGAAACGACTTAAGAGATATCACGTTTTAGATTTGCCTTTTAGAAATTAAGTATACATTATAGTACCTTAGATACACTGTTAAAATTAATTGATTACAATGAAATAATGTTATAATATTTTCTATACTGTTATTTATACTTAGTTACTCAAATTTTCTGAATGTTAATAAGACAGATTGCAAATAAATGATTATTACAAAAAAAAAAAAAAAATTCAAAGAAAAATATTGAAACTTATTTCTATTATTTTTTTATTTTTTTTATTTTAACTTATTTTTTTAATTGAAATTGTTTTAACTTAGTTTAATTTAATTTAATTTAATGTTTGCTTATCCTAAGCAATCAAGGAATGTCCGATTGATTTTTATAAAGAACTTTAAAAAAAATTAACATAATTTTTCTTTAAATAAATTTCTTTTATTTTAATTTTAGTTTAATTTATTTTTTATCATATTTTATTATGTATAATTTAATTTAATTTATGGATTGTTTAATGCGGCCTGTAATTGTTGTTGGTTATAAGTAAATGAACTGTATTCAAAGGCCTATTATCGTTAGAAAAATTATTTTTTTATTGAATATTTTGTTATGCAACAAAGAAAAATTGTTAGAAGTGACAGCTGTTTCGGAGATCACCACATCTCCTCATCAGACTTCTTTTGCCAGGAATCGGATTGTGGCATCACAGGCGAGTGCTCTACCAACTGAGTCAACGCCTGCCATGTAATCTGTTGTTGTATTATTCAATTTTTTTTACTAACCAACAATTTTTAAATGCGTTAATATTTAGCAGCTATTTTTACTTAATGTTGGGTTAGCGAGTAATTTGCAATCCTGCATATATTCAGGCATTAATTGTCTGAGAAATTTATGTAAGTAGGATTGCTTGTCGGGCTCGACTTATATTTATGGATTGTTTAATGGGGCCTGTAATTTATTTTTATTTAGTTTTATTTTAATTAATTTTATTGTATTTATTTTATTTATTACATTTTATTTTATTTTATTTCTTTATTTTAGCTTATTATATTTTATTTTATTTTATTTTTAATTTTTTGTTTTTTTTATTTAATTTAATTTATTTTTATTTTTTATTTTGTTTTAATATTAATTTAAATTTATTTTATTTTTATTTTTATTTTTATTTTTATTTTCATTTATTTTTTAATTTTGTTTAATTTTATTTAATTTAATTTTTTTTTTGATTTTTTTTAATTGTATTTAATTTAATTTAATTTTATTTTATTTTATATTATTTTATTTTTATTTTCTTTGTTTTTTTTTTAATTTTATTTAATTTAATTTTTTTATATTTTTATTTTCATTTGTTTTTTAATTCTATTTTATTTTATTTTATTTTTTATTATTTTATTTTAATTATTTTGTATTATATTATTTTAATTCATATATTTTTATTTAACGCTGAACCTGAAATATTGAAATGCACGTTCGTTCATACTTATGAACATACATACATGTACACATAGTTACTTACGAAATCAGCGCACCCTCTCACGAATGCGTTTGCGTCCACGCTTGCGTTAGCATCGCTGTTAACATCAACTTTGATGTCACTGCCAACGCCTGACGTATGTGCATACATACCCTCATAATATTTTAAATGTTTCTACACGTACGTAGCATGAATGCAACAATAACATTTGTGTAGATGTTAATTAAGTTGGGAAAAACCATGCAGAGGCAAATATAGCGAGAAAACATCATAGAATTCGCGAAATTTCGCATTGCAATCAACAGCAAGGTAGGCAATTATTTTATGCTTCAGCAATGTGTTAATGTGTTAACTTGCATATACGTACATATGTACATATGTGTGTATGTATGTAAAAATCGTTCATTTATTGCCTAATCGATTAGATTGTTTTATAGATAGTGTTGATTTTGTCAGCTTTATTCTATCCATACACGTGACATGCATACTTATTTCAATGAGAATGCCTATTTCATATACTCAACTCGAAAGCGAAAGCGAAAGGTCATAAGCAAGTCGTAAATTCAACAAACAGAGCGCAAATGCTTTACGCCTACGACAATACACACATGTAAATGTACATGCGTCTGTATGCCGGCACGAACAATGCACTTTTATCAAATCAGCGTGGCAGCTGTCAAAATAGCTGTGAATTCACTTCAATTTGAATCTCATTTATATTTCGCATACATATGTATGTGTTAACTTTATTTTTTCATTGAATTTTTTTGTCTATTTCATTTCATAGCTTAATGTTTTGCGGTTTATAGCGAAATTGTTGAAAGTGAAATTATTGTGCGATTATGCTGATGGGGTTTTCTCTGCACATTTTTCCTGTAAATAGCTACTTGGGAAAAATTATTCTTTCAACGTGTTCAAGTACTATTTGTGGGCAAAACAATCGATTGCATTTTAATGCTTAATCCATTTGATAAAGAAATTCACGAGACTTGTTGTGCCATACATACCAACATACATATATATATGTACATATATATACTAGGCGTTGTTCGCAATTATGTAGGAATTTCTAGCCCGAAACTATTTACAAAGAATTCCTCACACTCGATGAGGTGTGAAAGTGTGTTTGTATATACATGTGCATATGTATGTATGTAACTGCTACTGCACTGCTACTTAACTCTGGTTGGACTCTGACATCACTGATTAAGGCGGCTACTGATGTTAAGCTTTCTGACTAATGACCGCTACTTACCTCTAGTCGTGGTTCTCTTTGATTGTTTATAATAATTTTTTATAATTTTTTATAATTTGTTATTTTTATATTTGTTATCGCGCAGCTTTCAAGCGAATAGGAAAATTAATTTTCACTTTATTAGTACTAATATTTACTAAAAGTGCTATAGCTTGGATTTCAATAGATCGTAGTTATTCATGTTCTTTAGGTTTCCTAGAACTCTTTTATTTGGAAGAAGATAGTGTGAGTTTGACAAAGAATTGTGTCCTTAATGGCGGTACAGAATATTTTTAATAAATTTACTGTTATATGCGCCCTTTTGTTGTCATGTTTAGTGAGAAATTATTAGAAATCGTCTCCTTCTTGGCCTTAATATATTACCGCTGCAGTGATTTTCGGTCGAGTTTCTCCTCCAACTTGATGTTTTTACAGCAAGTGGAGAGGCCTAAAATTTTTTCTAAGCCGCATGGCTGATGGATTTTTCAGATGTGTTGACATTGTCTGTCAAAGGTCGACCACATTTAGAAGCAAATAAAAATTTTAAAATTAAATTTCTATAATTTTTGACATTTCTCTAGCCAGGATTCGAGAACATGACCCTCCGCATGATAGCACGTACTGCTAAATAATCCGCTAATACAGTCGCTCGCCTCTTTGACCTCTACTTAAAGTTTATTTTCATTTGAAAATAGATAAAAACCGCTTTGTGCTCTAAGGTTTCTAGCTTGTTGTTACAAACAGTGAAGAAATTTCGTAATTTTTTAAAGTAACACAATATATAGATATATATATAAAAATATATATGTACGTAAATGCATTCAGTTTCAAATGATGTTACTTCACAATATACTTCTCAGGCAGATTTAACTCAATTTACAATATTCATATTCTATAGAAACTATGTATCACTCCCTCATTTTTCACAGAATTCGCGTCATCCAACCCAGAGTGGGGGACTGTCCCAACTCATTGCAACAGCACAAGTTGCTATACATCATCTAGCTTTGTACGTGTACGATCGTCTGTTCGTCAATAAACATTGTTGAGTATAGAATGCGACTAACCACCGACTGTCATTCAAAGTTATGTTAAAAAACAAAGAACAAAAAAAAAAAAACAAAAAAAATCTAAATGCCTTAGGTGAATGTCAAAATGGTAGTATGT
This sequence comes from Neoceratitis asiatica, assembly GCA_030068015.2. NCBI lineage: Eukaryota > Metazoa > Arthropoda > Insecta > Diptera > Tephritidae > Neoceratitis > Neoceratitis asiatica. The sequence goes on along the minus strand of CM061525.1, from coordinate 33,478,630 downwards.
TTGCCCTTTATGAAAATAATTGAAGAAAAATATTGTACTCACTTTTTCCACTATTCAGGAAAAATATATTTGATTAAAAGAAAATAATTAAAATTTATGAAAAATTTTTCATTTTTGAAATTGCTACTTTTTAAGTAGACATCTAATTAAACAGACTCTTATGCCTTGTGTTTAAAAAATAACGATTCAACAAAAAAAAATTCTATCGACTTCCGCCGCTTTGTTATGTTATGCCACAAGCAGGCAGTTGTAAAGGGTTTTCCAATAGGGATGTATTAATTTCTAAGTTTACAAATTATTCAATATTATCATCGAAATAAACGTTCTGCATTTTAGATTTTTTTAAGAAAATCCTCTTCTCCGATGAGGCTCACTTTCATCTGGGTGGTGCGGTAAATAAACAAAACTGTCGATTCGGGTGTAAAGAAAAGCCATAAATTATTCATGAACAACCATTACAACGTGTCTATGTGTCACACAGCACGTGCAACAACCGAATTATTGCGAGAAATGTTTCGAGATTCGATTATTTCAAGAAATTCTGACATTGAATGGCCTCCAAGAAGTTGTGATTTAACACCATTAGACTACTTTTTGTGGGATTATTTGTAGTCATTAGTCTTTAGCGATAAACCAGATTCTATTCAAGCTTTAAAAATCAATATTGAACGTGCTATTAATGACATACGGCTTGATTTAGTGGAAAAAGTGCTCAAAAATTGTGTTAATCGAATTTTTTCCTGCAAAATAAGTCGTGGAGGCCATTTTAATGGTGTTATATTCAGAACTCAATTGTATCGATTGTACTTTACATCAAATAAAAAACATATGAATTTCCTTAACAATTAGTCTGTTTTTTTTTTTAAGAAATTATATCACTCTTATTAGAAAACTCTATATGTCAACTTCATCATAGTCTAGTGATGGAATGTCCATACCATTGTTATTGATTCACAGTTCGGGTTCGCCCACCCATAATCTTTAGTTTTCACTGCGATTCAAAGGCTGAAGAATTGCTCCATTTATTTACCAGTTACCAGACCGTCTTTCTTGCTCTCACAAAAATGACCTACGGTCTTAAAACCATCTGTGAGTGGGCCCCTTTTTTTCTTTTTTTTATAATTTTGGAGATTTCACCTATTATCCGTTTTCTCAAACTCTTCTAATCACGTATTGGAGCCTCTTTCTTATTCCCCTACTATATGTCACACTTCTCGCTTCAACTCACGGTATCCTTCCAATACTATTTGCTTCATTCTCGGCCAAAATTTTGACACGTAGACAATCTTTGCAGGTTTTTTTCATTAAAGTTTAATACCAATTGTATCTTTGGATACGATACGTAAAGAGCTATATTACAAAAGTTCCTTTTACGGAGTATTTACTAAATGCTCTGAAAGTGGTGGAGTTTTAGTAAACCGCTTGACTGCGTATTGTGATAGCAGCTTTTCAATATCGAACATTTGCTGATTATTTTGAAACAGGTATCTGGCTGCTTAGAGGCAGGTGCGCATTTGGCTGCGCAGAGATAGTAATCAGAGTCGATGTTCGAATTCCGCTGAATTTGCAAATCAAATACAATAGATACGTGTCTCTCTTCTATTAAAATGTGATTTCTCATCTTTTGAGCCTTTCGATCAGGTAGTAACCAAGTAGCTCATTGTATTTTTTATGTCGGAACCTTGTATTAAAAATAACCATATTTCGAGTCCCGGTTAAGTCGTGACGGCGGTAGGGCTATCATCTGCATTTACGTAGCTCATTGTTTGCTTTCTTGCTTTTAAACCGCCGCTCGCACATTGCTGCTTCTCAGGAACAGATGTTGCAAAACGGTTTTAGAAAACTCTGAAGTCGAATAAGTCCGAGTAGCTCCAAAATCTTCAATAAACTTTTATTAAAAAAAAAAAAATACAACCGATTTTAGAATTGAAACGGACCATACCATGCCACCAATTTGGCTTTAGAGAAATGCACAGCACAATAGAGTAGGTACATAGCATCGCTACAAACCTAAGATCAGTATTTGAAAGTAAACACTATTGTACTGCTGTGTTCCTCGATGTTGCTCAGGCATTTGATAAAGTTTGGCTAGATGGACTATTATATAAGCTGAGAGATACGCTTCCCGTAAATATTTATGCCGTACTTAAAAGCTTCCTTATTGGCAGAAAATTTCGAGTAGGAGAAAAAATTACACTACTGAGTCCTATTAAATATTAGCTGGTGTTCCACAAGGAGGTGTTTTAGGGCCCGTCTTATATTTCATTTATACAAGCGACCTTCCCACAAACCGAAACCTCGTCACATCAACTTTAGCAGATTATACAGCAATACTTAGTATGCATTCGAGCTACGTTTCGGTCACTTTTAGATTGTAACAACATTGAAGAGTAGTAAAAGGGCTAACTACAAGTACTATAAGGATTAAAGTCAATGAGTCTAAGTGTATACAAGCAACATTTACCTCAAAAAAAAAAAAAAAAAAGAAGACGTATGACCTTCAATCTCTATGAATGTAATATAATACCACAGAAAAAATTTGTTACTTACTTGAGAATTATCTTGGATCGAAGACTCCCTCGGGAAAGCTCATAGATAACAAGATTATCCAAATTAAATAAAAAAATTGCAAGTTTACATTGGATTATAGATCCTCAGTCCAATTCAAGCTGAAATAAATTATTGCTTTTTAATATGCTTATAACGCCAGATTGGACGCACGGAATCCAACTTTGGGGCTCAGCATCTAAATCTAATCAAGACAGAATTTAAAGTCTACATTGTAAAACCTTGAGATTAGTATTCAATTTTTGTATTTTCGCTCAAAAGTAATGATTATCACAAAGTTTTCTTTTCTGCTTAGAAGTAATCATCAAACTTGCTTTTTGAGGTCACTGTTGGATAGTATTTTTGAGCTGATCAGATCGTATTTTGTTTTTGGGAAAAGTGAAAAAAATTACAACGACAGCCCGATAGGTAGAAGTTATAACTATTTCGGAAACCACCATGCTTCCTCATCGGACTTCTTTCAGACACCCGTGTTTGAATTGGATTCGAGCTTGGGATGTCCACAGCACGAACCAGCCAATGGTTAAACCATTAGGCCACGTGTGTGCCGGGTCAACTCATTGTATCAACCTGGTTTATTAAATTTATTGATCAAAAATAATGTTATCATTTAGAGTTTTATTTTTTATCATCAAACATATTTATTGCACTTTGAGTTTTCTTCAGAAAAATAATTATGTACTGAGTTTTTTTTTTGTGATTAAAAATAAAACTTGTTTTCGAGAAAAATTTCTTCAATTAAAAATTAAAAAATTTTTTTGATACAAAGCGTCATTCCAATGAATGGTAAATAATAAAAACTTCTTGCTCTAAACTAACCATTGTATGAACATTGAATTCATATCAATACTGAATTAGTGAAAAGCACGAAAAATTCTGCAACAAAAAAATCATATAAAAAAAAAGAAAGTACGGGATTTTTGTCAGGAAACTCGAATATTTATTAAAATTCTATCTGTCAAATTACTCAAAAATTATTAGTTTTCGAATCATAACGAAAAAAAAATAAGTTCATTGCAGAAAGAAGTAACAGTGCCGCCACTTCAAAACTGCAAGCGCTGTGACGGCATTGTCAAAAAGTCAAAATCTATAGCCAATATAAAAATGTCTGAACTGCCACTTGTTACTATTGCTGACGTCACAACAGTCGTTACAATAAGAGAAAAATAAAAATAAGAGCGCACTTATCGCCATCACTTTGCAGCATTTGTTGTTGTTGTTTTTGTTGCCGGTTTTGTGCACAAGAAATGTGCGAAAATTAACACTAAATAGCAACGCGTCATCCACAAGCCAGTAGCGAGCAGCGATAACAGAGCAGCCAAAAGCCAACAGCCAGCAGCCAACAGCAATCGCAAATATAACAGAACCAGTTCCTGGGAATGGCCCCCGGCATATAAAATAATGAAGTAAAAAACAGCTAAACTCAGCGGCAAAAAAAAAAAAATATGGAAACAAAAATAATAAATACAAAAATAAAAAATCAGCGCCCTCTAAAATAATCAAAATTCACATAATTTCTAATCGATAGGCATAGCAGCAAGCGCACAAATATACAAGATATCTACAAGCAGCTATTTTTTTTTATCGGCATTAGCTTGTATGCCAAGCTCACTATTTGGCGGCGCGCCCGACTTTACGCTGAACTTCACGTCGTTTTAATTACTTTAAGTTGTGAAATTAATTGTAATTTAAAGGCGAATTTCAAGCTGAATCAAATGAAGCTAATCAAGCGAGAGGGCTGATTGGTAGTTTGAAAAAACCCAGTTAAATAAAATATAAATATAAAAATAATAATAAAAAAATAAATAATAAAACGGTTTGTGGCTGTTAACACAAAATAAGACGCTAAAAAAGCGACGCGACGCTACGTGATAATAAAAACCCGACTGCGCTTTAGTTGGAGCACACAGTTCAGCTAAACAGGTTTTAGGAATTCGATTAAATATTCATACACGACTGGCTATCGGCCGGCTCCATAAATGGTACATACGTTTATAGATATGTAGATATGTTCATACTACGAAGCAGTTGTAGGGGTTTTACGTTTACGCTTTCATTCATAAAAATGTGTTGAAGGAGCGACGTGAATAAGCGCGCGGGCACAGCAGGTGTACCAATTCATGAGCGAACAGGTATACAAACAATGATAATATTGGTAAGCGCTCAGAAGCGTGCAACGCACAGTGACGCGCAGCGCCGTCAATATTTCGCTGAAGAGAGGCCTACCCCATTACGCTCTTTCGTTTTCAGTTACTGCCGCTGGAGACTCTGCGCTCTCCGCTATCGTTATCATATCTGTATGCGCGCTCACAAGCACACACTTTTTCATTAATTCATTTTTCTAAACACATTTTTTCCGATCAGCAAAATGCTCTTTGTTGTACTTCGCGCTTGCTTACTTGTCGCTAAAACATTTGCTCACAAGCGCGTCGCGCGTCTTCCATGCGATTTGCGGCTTGTGGCACGCGTGCTGCTAGCATACACATACATATACATTTAAGCCTGTGTGTGGAGAATATTTACAAGAATTACATGCAGTTATAGGGTGTGGGGAAAATTTTGTGTGATTTTTGATGCGAAAACGAAACACAATCTGACTCATGGGTTATAGGTGGCTGGCTGAGGGCCGAGGGCTGTGCGCGCATTTTAGCTGCAGCGTTAAACGTGATGCGCACTGCTATTTCACAAGTTATATTAAATGCTTTCATATCTTCTGAAGAAAAGTTTTTATGGAAAATAAAATTTTTATGAAAAAAGTAAAAACACTTTCGTCATTCAAAATATGATAGGGTTTATATTAAGAATTTATGCCATGCTGAAACATTAATAAACCTACCTATAAATAAAACACACATAATACCAATGAATTAACAGTGTATAATGTCATTCTTGCATGCGTAACAGTTGCGGTTGTACTTTTTTTACATAGTTTTGAGATTTCTGACCGCAAGTAAACCCACGTAAATGATTCCCGCAAAAAAATCACTTTTGAAATTTCTAGATTTAAATACAAATTTTTATTCCATTCAATTATATTTGATGAGACTAAAAATATATGCATATTCAGTTTTTGTAAGTAATATTTTATTCACAGCACTAAAAAAAAACTTTAATTAAAATAATCAGTTTTGGTCAATCATCACATTTCATTTCATCGGAAAGGTACTTTTATCAATAGCCTTTTTTTGACAGATCACGCGTGAGTCGTGTCAAGCTGTCATGCCATTTTTGTTCAGTATTGTTTGGCATTTCATCATGGAAAGACTTACGCCTGAACAACGTTTACAAATCATTAACTTTATTACGAAACTTCACGTTCTGTAAATAATGTGTTTCGCGCGCTTCGCTCAACTTTTGGTCAACAAAATCGGCCTACTGAGCGTACTATTCGCAACACCATCACCCATCTTGAGACCCAGCATTCATTATTGGATCATATTCGACAGAATAGACCACGTCTAGCACTCAATGAAGGAAATATAGCGGCGAAGACCGTGGATAGTCGATTCGGCGCCGTTCGCAGCAACTCGGACTGACGTAAGGAATGACTTGACGCATTTTACGTCGAGATCTTAAACTGAAACAGCTTGTGCAAGAACTGAAGCCGCTCGATCTTCCGAAGCGACATCGCTTCCTCTATGGGCTCTTGAAAAGTTCCAAGATCAGATAATTTCACGTTTTGGGCCGATACATTGGCCACCAGAATCGTGTGATATCACACCGTTAGACTTTTTGCTGTGGAGATATGTAAAGTCTAAAATCTATGCGGATAATCCCGCTTCGATTCAGGCCTTGGAGCAAAACATCACGCGTGTCATTCGCCAGTTACCAATCGAAATGTTCTAACGAGTTATCGACAACGGATGGACCATCTGAGACGGAGCCGAGGCCAACATTTGAAAAAGATAGTCTTCAAAAGATAAATGCCAAGCAATAAATCTGAATTTTCTGTGTTTAAATATTTCAGCCGCTTGTTTCAATAAATACACCCTCCCTTTAGCAAAAGCTTTGATTTACAATTTAAATTCATAATGCTCATTTTTAATAATACATTTGTATATATTTTCTACCACTCTTTGGCACATATTGGGTTGTATCTCAGCCATAATTTGACGAATGTTGCTTTTCAAGTGCTCAAGAGTTAAAGGTTTATCCTCATAAACATAGTCTTTCGCCAATTGACATTACCAAGACAAGAGATTACGCGGCTGGAAAATTTCTCTCGCAATAAATCCATATTCGCTGGTAATGTGTGTCATGTGACACCATCTTGTTGGGACTACATATTTTCCAAGTCGATGTTCTTCAAATACAGTACCACAGAGCGCACCAGACAGTACATTGTTTGGGTGTAGGAGGCTCTCTTCAATTATGTGAGGGTTTTCAGAGCCCCAAATGCGACAATTTTGCTTCGAGAAATAGACACATCCTTCCGTCTTTGGCTACACTTTCACCCACATCAGCGATATTTGAGATGGAACGAGCGAAACGTTGGTGTACAGGCCTTACACTATAAGTAACCGATTTTTTTAATTCTAATAATTGCTTGAATAGCACGAACAGTTGACAGTTAAGGTTGACAGATGTCAAAATAAATTATAGCACCTTCGAAGCCAGTAAATGGATATCAAAAATATCGACAATGTTATTCTTCCCACCACAAGTGTAGTCGTTTTGATTAAGAACGAGGACACAATATGTACTAGATCTTCATATGTATCTACATCGAAGAGTCCAAAATGGATCGCAGGCTTTACTTCGAGAGTCTTATATCGTCCCTCGCCCTGCGACTACTAAATTTCTGTCAGCGTTTTTTCAGCGAAAGTGCTAGTCATAAACACTCTTGACAATGTTGTATAGCTACGAAAGGATACTGAATACATTCATATAGTTGTACAGCTAGGCGATCTTATCGTATTCTTCTTCTTCTTTGGTGTAACCACTGCTTACGCCGTAACAGCCGAACCAACTGAAGTTGATTCGTTGATTCTTTAAGCCACTCGGCGCCAAGTGGAGACACCAATTCAAGCCATGATCTTCTCTCACTGATCTTTCCACTGGAGCGGAAGTCTTCTTTTGCTTCTTCCAGCGGGTACTGCATCCAATGCTTTTAGCACTGGAGTATTTTCGTCCATCTGAACGATATACTTTAGCAAGGACAGCTGCTGTCTCTCATACAGCTCATCGTTCCATTGACTGCAGTATTCACTGTCGCTCATATTCAGAGGCTCATTAGTCTTCAGCAAAGCCTTTTCCCCAAAGCCTTCCAAAGCCGATTCATAGATTTTTATTAACGCCCAACTCTTCTAAACAGTAAAATAGGACGAGAATGATGCCCAAATTATACATTTAGATTTTTGTTCGTTGAGAGAGGATTTTAAATTTCAATTGCCTACTCTATATGTGTCATATTAAGGTAAATATTAATTTAAAAAATTAACTGATCAGCAATATTTGAGTATAAAATCTTCTTTCATATACTCGATTTTAGAATATACCATTCTTGTTTCTATGACTACTCACTATAATGTCCGATATTCAGACTTAGCTTCCTGTTGAAACAGTTATTGGTTCCATTTTAGATAATAGAACTTTTAGAAAAATAGTAGTCAATAATTGTACAATTAAAGCAGTGAAAATTTTAACCAATCGAATATAGAGTTTGTGTATGTTGTTCCCACATTATAATCCTGAAAATTCTTTAGAAATTGATCGCGACCTACTATATTATAGTTCCGGATTCATAAGAATCGTGCTATATGGGTCAATCAACTCTTTTTTTTCTTTCGCTCATACTCGTCCATATGCTTAATGAAAACTTTTAAAGAATTTTTATTTAAAGAATATATTACGAAATGAATTTAAGATTTTTTTAACATTAAATACGTCATTATTTACTTAAAACCACTTAAGTATTTCCATTAACAGTCAACTTCCGTTTAGCATTTAATACGATTCCCATTGAGAAAAGGTCTGAACCGGAGCATAATGTCACTGATAAGCGGTAGCCAGACCACAAATGGTTGGGCATTTTTAAATACTCGATGAAAAAATAACCCTTGAAAATTTTGCGTAATAAATGCGTATACAATGGCGAAGTGCTGATTTTTCCAAAAGAAACAGTAATTTTCAAGAATCGCAAATTTTTATAAAATATGGATCCCGATTTGTATTAAATTTAAATTTGTCACTATTGTGTATCTTACAATTCTCATAATAATGTTAAAGAATATAAAATTTATTTTCAGCACAAATTATTTTTGTGACTGAGAAAATGACACTACAGTTGTAAGTCGTTCGAGGGATAAATATAATAAAACTGGTGTTAAATAAAACAAAAGACACTAATATAAAATAAAATGAAATAAAGCAAAAAACTAGTCATAAAAATAAAATAAAATAAAATAAAATTTAAACAATAGTTATATAAAATAATTGTATTAAAATAAAACAAAAATAAAATGATATAAAAATTATTAAAATAAAAATTTTAAGAAAAATGAACACAAAATAAATAAATAATTAAAAATATAATAAAATAAATAATTTAAAAATAACATAAAATTAAATTAAATTAAATTTAAAAAAAACATTTTTAAATAAAATAATATAAACAAAATATAATAAAAAAGTTCAACGAAATCAAATGAAATAAAATAAAACGAAATAAATGAAAGTAAAACAATATGAATTAAAGCAAATATAATAAAATAATATCGAAAAATTAAATGAAAAATAATTTAAAATATTATATAAAATAATATATATTTAAAAAAATAAATTAATATAACAAAAAAAAAACTTAAAAAAAATTGAATTAAATAAAATATAATTATATAAAATTAAAAAAAAAAACTAAAATAAAATTAACAAAATTTGCTAGACTGATATAAAATACTGTAAAATAAAATTAAATTGATTAAAAAAAAATTTTGTTGGTGGATGGTCAAATTTATGTCGGTCTATTCTCAAAAGACGGCTTCTTCTGCAAGTTTTAGCCGATTTTGGAAGCGATGACCTATTTCATTGGAAAATTTTTACATCTGCCAACAATAATTATTGTTAGTGTGCATCAGCGTCTGTTTCTGACAACAACATTGTTTTTTTCGCTCTTAAATAAATTTTAATAGCAAGAAAAGTGCAACTGAAGCCCATCCAGTTCTTGTGGAAGTTTATGGTGAATCTGCGCCGAACCGATAAGTCATGCAGAGATTGCTTTCGACGCTTCAAAAGTACCAAAATCCATGCCAAACGCGAGCGGAACCCATTATTGACTACAAGTAATGCGTTTGAGCAGTGCATTTGCAAAAAAAAAAAAAACGACCAGAAACAACCGAAAGGTATGACAAAGTGATTTTGCCACATGACAATAGTCATTCCCAAGCGTCTGTTATATTAAAAACTTAACTGGAAACGCTAAAATTAGTGATCTTAACCAATCTGCCATATACGACTACTGACTGTTTCGATGGATGCAAAATGATTTCGGGAGTCGCCGGTTCGGGTCTTTGAAAGAAGTCGAAAAATCGTTCAATGATTAGATCGCGGACAGAGAGGTACTCGAAAATTACCAGTACATGGGAAATGGTAGTCACTTCCGACGTACAGTACCTTGAATGAATATAAATACTTTTTTGAACACGAAAAACGGACCGAAGTAATTTGTACGCCAAATAAAATATTTTTTTTATTTATATTTTATTTGCAATCTATCTTACATGAGACATTCAGCAAATTAGATCTTATAAGATAATGACAGCGGTAGGTTTGCCTTGCACAAATCTACATAGAGAAATATGTATAAATTTTATATATTTACATACATTCTTACGTTATATAAATTTCAAAATTACTTTTTTTTAGAGGGATTTCAAATTTTATAGGAATGGCAAGTCTAAGATATGGCGGCGCTTTAGCCGAATTGTTTCGTAAGTCGTGTCTAATAAGCAAATAGCAGTTGGGTTTATGTGGTTGGATAGGCGTGTAAGATATCTAGCACTGAATTTTGGTATCTCACACTTTATAAAAGGAATACCTGGGTCCTTGTGTATAGCTTCATTGGTGACAAACCAAGGGGCATTAACCATTGATCGTAATGTTTTAGATTGATACCGTTGTAGGATCTCCACATTGGATTTGCTAGCAGTACCACAAAGCTGGATGTCGTAGGTCCATTTAGGTTTAAGTATAGCTTTGTAGAGCCGAACTTTGTTTTCTAGACTTAGTTGAGATTTGCGACCTAACAGCCAGTACATGCGTTTTGTTTTTATTTTTAGCTGCTGTTGCTTAGCCTTGATATGGGGTTTCCAAGTAAGGCGTCGATCAACATGCATTCCTAAATATTTGACCTTATCACTAGTAGGAAACTGATCATTGTTGAGAAATACAGCAAGACATTGATCTCTTCTTAATGTAAAGGTGACGTGTGTGGACTTTTCTGCGTTAACTTTAATTTTCCATTTTATAAGTCAAGACCCTAAAAGATCAAGTTGATTTTGAAGAATAGAAGAAGCTTCTACAGGGGCCTCGCTACAAGCGATAAAAGCGGTATCATCAGCAAAAGTCGCCACTTCTACTCCTTCCGATTTTGGCATATCCGATGTAAATATAGTATATAGGATGGGACCTAAAATACTATTCTGAGGTACACCAGCATTAATTCCATAAATTTCTGATGACGTATCTTGGTGCCTGACGTAGAAGTGTCTGAAACATAAATAAGACTTGAGTACTAAGTAGAAATGTGCTGGTAAAAGCTTTTTTATTTTAAAAAGAAGTCCCGGATACCAGACTCTGTCAAAGGCTTGTTGGATATCTAGAAAAGCTGCAGAACAGTATTTTTCCCCTCAAGTGCATCTGTAATAACATTTGCAATCCTATGGCATTGCTCCGGTGTACCATGCTTCACCCTAAACCCAAAATGATGTTCAGGTATGATGTTGTGATCCTCAATTACTGGCAACATTCTTTGCAAAAATATTCTTTCGAATATTTTCGAAAATGTTGCCAGCAGACTAATAGGACGGTAAGACTTGACACAGTTTTCGGGTTTATTCGGTTTAGGTACCATGATAATAGCAGCACATTTCCACTGAGTTGGGTAGTGGTTTGCATTAAGAATAGCATTGTAAATAATAGTTAGAAATTCGATAGCTTTCTCAGGAAGAGCCTTCATAACTTTGCTATCAATATAGTCGTATCCGGTCGTTTTGTCATTACTTAATTTAAACACTTCTGCTGAGACTTCACTATTTAATATCTTACTGATTGGCAAGTCCATTTGACATGGACATTCCAGAAAATTCAGTACCTCCGTATCGTCGCTGTTGCTATTCAAAGAATTAGGCTGAAATGTTTGATAGAGATGTTTAGCAAAAGCCTCTGTTTTGGTTTCATCTCTCCTACACCATACACCATCTGAATTCCTTACGGCGACGTTACGATCACCATTGACTGTAACGTTCTTGCCACCATCGTTTTTGAAAAAGTACGGACCAATGATTCCAACAGCCCATAAAGCGCACCAAACAGTCAGTTTTTCTGGATGTAACGGTGTTTCAACATTCACTTGAGGATAACCTTCACTCCAAATGCGGCAGTTTTGTTTGTTGACGTAGCCATTCAAACAGAAGTGCGCTTCATCGCTAAACATTGCTAAAATGGACGTAGTGCGCAATACGTTTTCCGCACAGAAGCATTATATTCGAAATAAAATTGCACTATTTCCAAGCGTTGTTCAGGGGCGAGTCTATTCATGATAAATTGCCAAACCAAACTGAGAATAAACCACTTGACAGCTGTTAAATCGGTCGCCATCTTGAAAAGTAATACCAACTTAAAGTTCTATACCTCTATAAAAAACACCCTTTATAAAAGATACATTAAAAATATAGGGTATCAAGCATTGTGAGCAGCTCGATGCTCGCTCGATACTCGCTAATTGCTCAACTACTCAACTGCTCAGCAGAACAAAAATATTTTAAATTTGTTTGTCAAAATTTCTTTGGCGTTTCAATGATTTTTACACTTTGCATAAATAAATTTAAAATCATAAATAAATAAAAATTTGAGAAAAAAAGTCAAAGTGTTTGTCAAAATACTCGAAATGCTCGTGCTCGGCTCGAAAAAATTTCGAGCAATGAGCAATGAGCAGCTGTGCGAGTGCTCGCTGTTGAAATGCTCGAAAGCGTTTAAGCAAAATCTGGAGGTCTAATAAAAAGTTTATTAAATTAAATTAAAATGAAATTAAATTTAAGTAAAAATATTAAATAAATTAAGAGAAAATTAAATAAAATCTAATAAACTGAAGTAAATAAAGTGGATTAATACAAGCTAAAATATTATTGCCTTAACTAAAACGAAATAAAAATATATATATATTTATATATATTTAAATTGTGAGAAAATAATAATAACTATTATAAAATATAATAAAAAAATTAAAGAAATACTTAAAAAAATAATTAAATATAATTAAAAAACGTAAAATCAAACCAAATAAAATAAGAAAGTTTTTTAAAAATTAAATAAAATTGAAACATTATGTAAAGTAAAATTAAATTAAAAACAATAAAATAGAAAAATTAAATAAGATGCAGAAAAATATAGGAAATTAAAATAGAATAATATGAAATACAATAAACGAAAAAATAAAAATAAATAAAAATAAAATCAAATATAATTATAAAATGAAATAAAATAAAATTGACGAACATTTCAATTTAGTTTAAAAATAAACTAATTAAATTTAAATTCAATTAATTTTAAATAAATTACGTTTGTTAAAGTAAAATAAAACTTATGATTAATTGCGTATCATTAGTGATCCAAGTATATGAAACAAAAATTGCACAACTATAATTTACACACCCTTCACACCTCAAAATAAATACGTGATAAAATTCAATCATTGTTTTATTTTATGTAAAATCCCTCAAATATCTTATCTACAAAAATAAGTTACAATTCATCTATGTTTACAGAAAGTTTCTCAATAATTACTAATCATTTACCAAAGAGTAAGAAAGTAAGCACAAATACTCTTCCAACAATTGTGTTGTCTTATAAGAGCTACTTACCTGCTTATGCGTGTATTTTCGAAGAGCAACCGATGACAATCGTTAACTTCATTATTATTATTACTTTTTCCTACTTGTTTGTATGTAAATTTACGCAAGTTATTGCATTTTTAAAATATACTATGTATATAGTTAAATGTTTGATTGTAATCGCATAACTCTTTTCCTATTGAAAATTCTGTTGTTGCGATTTCATATCCGTTCCTCGCAGTGCACTCGCTGATTTTTGCACTGACGTTTGTGTGTTTTTTTTCGCAATTTTTATATTACACTATACTCTTTTTTTGACATTTTGCTTACCTCAAATGCCGCTTTAGTGTAATTCTTAAATCCAGCAGTTTTTAGTTGCGCTGTTTCTTCTGCTTTGTATTGATCGGATAATTGATTGATCGGTTGCAATTACATAATTCATTTCTTTTTCAATAACTTTTCGGCGTTCCCCTGTAATTTGTTTTTATTTTGCAAATATTTTGTGTTGTTATTTCATCATATATATAAATAAATATTATATATTTTTGCATGAACTTTGGTTATGACCTAATATTGTGAAATTATTGAAAGTGAAATAGAGTTTAATAAATGCAATAAAAATATTACAAATAAAACCGCAACTTAAGATGTGAATTGCGTCTGCATACTCGTACAATGTAAAATCGACGAAGAAGTTTCAGATAATTTATTTATAATTGCTAAAGTGATTTTAATTTAACTTGCACACTAAGAGTGCCATTAAAATATGATAAGAAAACGTTTATTGTTTCAAAAAAATTTTCGTAAGCTCCACAGATGTATTTAATAATAAACTCAAGAATGAATCGCCTAAACTATTTTAATTTTCATTAACTACACTATTTTCATATTAGGGCGGGTCAATTCGTTTGTATTGAAAATTATCTACAAATTTCGAAAATTCTAACTCATTGAACTGAATAAATATTGAACTTATATCAAATCAAAATAGAAAATGAAAAATTACGCTTGGAAATCAACCATTATTTAAATTTTTTTCATACCTTTGTATGGATAGAATGAATTTCTGTCGGTTCAAGTGCAAAAATAATATATAATAATACAAATATAACATTTCATTATATATAACCGGCAAATCAAGATCTAAACTCATTTTAGAGATGCAGTTGGTTTTTTCATCAGGCTTATTCTGCATTTCGATTCCGTTTCCGCTCTCCGCTCCGCCACATTTATAGTTAGGTATTCGGAGTTACGATCGAATCGAAACAAGAAGGGGAAGAGAGAATACATTTTCGAAATCAGCTGCTTGCATGTGAATGTGGGAAATTGAAACAAAACAATGCAAACAAATGCAAACTATTTTTGCGTAACTCATATTCATATAAATAAAATAAAATAAATTATAAATAAAATCGAGTTGAATGATGAATTTTAAGAAATTGAGCTTGTAATTGGTAATTTTTTATGCAATAAATTTATTTATTTATGTTTAAAACAAAACTTTAGACTGAATATAGATGCTTTGAAGTATGTCCAGGGTATTTTTACGCAAGAAATGCAATCAAGTACGTTGATGTGGTTATATCCAACTTATCGAGTAGTACCCGATTTGCAGAATTTGATTTTTTATGGAAGGCAGTTACTAACATAGAGTTGGTGCAGATTATAACATAGGCATGTGTCAGTGAACAGTGCCAATGTCACTGCACAATTTTATCGAAATCATGGAGTCTTTAACTGGTGGATCAAATGTATTTGCATGTATATGCGACATTGTTTCAAAACTCCTTAATTTTTCATTTTGCTCTTGTGTTGTATCAAAAAGCATCATTAGGCTCATAAAACTAAAAAAAAAACACATCACTATGATTTTTCCAACTATGAAAATCATGTTTTGTTCACTTTTTTTTTAATTATATACACGAAAATATAAAATCGAACTATTCTCCGCCAACTAAATTACAACGTACAAAAACGTAACTACGACCGAAATACAGAATACATTGAATTAAATACAATCGAAAGTTTCGAAGTTTCATCGAAACGGAGCGTAACGTAGAATAATAAATCCGCCGAACGGAGAAAATTTCGATTCGAGTCGAAACGCAGAATAGGGCTGATTAATTTTATTTTAGTAACGTATTTAATGAAAAAAAAAGTACTGAAAAAAATTAGCTACCCTAATGTATATTCATTCATAATATATATAAAATAAAACAGTGTACAGTGTAGTAATATGGCCACTAAAAAAACAAATATTTTCAAACAAAATAATTAATTTAAATAAAATACTATGTAATTAATTAGCTCTTAGTAAGCCAATCTGTATTCAGGGCGTATTATTTCAGAGTCTATAATGAAATTCCGATAAACAAAATCCTGACGCAAAATCCCGAAATATAAAATCACTAAATATATAATCCAGATGCGAAAAAAATCCAGATCAGACATATTCCAAACACAAAAAGTATAAATATAATATTTCGCAATGAAAAACAAATATTTTATTGACCGATACAAATATTTCTTTCCATTAATAAAAATTACACGCTTTCCGAAAAATTCATTAATCAAAAATCTATTTTTCCATGATTTTATACTTTTTAACCTTTATATACTCTACATTTGATTTTCAAATTCAGTTAATTAGTTTATCATGAATCGGAGATCGCAATGCGTTTTTTCTGCAAATGCTAAATTTCTTTGATTCGCACCACAACTCGATTTTTTATACCATTGTTTTAGCTAAAAATTATTGTTTTAGCTAATATTGTTTTTGAATGAATTCGCTGATATTTTTTATCTTAAAATAATAATCTTCATTATATGACCAAATTTATTAAATAAGAATTGATTATATATTTGAGCTTTAGATATACTCGGATATCGAGTAACGCGAGCAGCTCAATACTCGTTCGTTGCTTGCGTGTGTTCAAATATGTGTATGAAAAGTTCGAGTTTTTGAACAATTCGAGCTGATACTTAGCTTTATTAAATATATCCAAACAAAGTATTAAGCCCTAGTATTGAAGGTAATTGAATATATTGATGTAAAAGTACTTCATAATCTCGATTTTGGCAATCCAGGCTGATGTAAAGATACAATCAGGACAACTCTTTTCCAAAAAAAGTTAAGAAAATAATTTTTATATTAGAGCTGAATAGCCTAGAAATTCTTCTTCTTTAACATAATTTTTTAATTTTTCAAGAATCTCTTTATGATATTTGAAAATATTTCTTTGAGCTCTGAAAAAATATTTCATATAACAATTCATTCTTAGGTAGATATTTACACTACATTTGTAGGTACCTTTTATGCATTATATTTAATGGAAACAGCAGATAATCAAAATATAAAATCTCGTCGGGTCTTTTTGTCTGGCGTAAGTTTTTTCGGGATTTTTATGTTTTTTGAATTTTGCGTGTTGGGATTTCATCATACACGTCCTTCTTTCAAGACTTGCATCCTTTTAGCTAACTCTTTCAGTATTTTTGTAGTGAGCGTGCGTAATTTTCTACAAACTATTATTATTATTATTGTAGATTTTTACGTATTAGGCTCATCTGATCAGATTGTTTTTTGGTTCAAAAAAAAAAAAAACAAGTTTATTTCACCTTCTTGCCTGACGTTTCGCTAAATATTTTGTCAAAAAAAAAAAAAAAAGAAAGAAAAACAGTTGAAGAAAGAAAACAGCAAAGCAATAAGAACTACTAACCAAGTTGAGATTTTTTCCAAATTTATGGTTAATAAAACACTGTGCATTGCATGCAAAATTGCATATCGGCCAAATCGACAATGTGCAAATTCAATTGTACGCAGTGACAGTATGCACAAAGTAGTATCGCACATGTGTGCATATATGTATGTACATATATATATATATATATATATATATGCATGAAGTTAGGTTGAGGCGGTTGTAGGTAGCAGGAAGACAGGTAAACACTAAGTTGCGTCTACTGTGGCAGCCGCAAAGGCGGCGGAGTTACTTCCGTTTTGACGCGTTGCCACACACACCGGCCGCCAAAAGAGGTGGACATAAAGAAGTTAATAAAATTCTATACAAAGAATGGTAAATGAATAGGTAAAAAATAAAAAAAATTCAAACAAAATAATAAAAGTGAAAGAGTTGAAAATAAGAAGTATTAAAGTGTCTAAAAAAAACCGATACTCGTAGAAATGCCTAACAGAAATTACTGCACGTTTGAGTGTGTCGTTGAAGAAGAGCGAAAAATGTGCGAATCACTTAGTTACAAATAAATATATTTTCATTGACGAAATCAGCGAAAAGGTGCATTCACAACTCATCGTAATTTTTTTGTTTTTATTTTTTTGTTTTTTACTATTGCACACATTTTTCTGTTCTTCTCAAAGGCGAATGATAATAAAAACAAACAGCAAAAAATGAGTTGAATGACAAGTTGTTGGCGGTGTTTGTTATTGTCATTATTTTTTTGGTTATCAACTTGTGTTTTATTTTAATTTTCTTTTTCCTCTCTGAATATTTAATTGAACTCTGGACAAAGCCAAACGCATCTGCGTAATATAACGTAAGCGACAAAAAATGTTGTATAGAAAATGATGAAAACAAAACTGTGTTATAACTGTGTAGGCCTGGCCTTTTGATGATTTTTCCTTTTTGGATTTATATAATAAACGTGTTTCGGCATGCGCCGCTGACACAGTAATTTGATAGGCATTTACGGTAATATGCCAACCTGTTTGCACTTTTTTTTTGTTCATTTTTGGTTTCATTGATGTGATTGCTGCTACGTCATTTACTTGCCATTTTTTCACAAACTCAGAAATTATTTGTTGCTATGGAGGTTTTTGGGTGAAAATTTTCAGCGATTTTTGGGTTTTTTTGGTTAAAGTGAGTAATCTTGAGCTTACAACTCACTCACAACTGAATGTAAGAATTTATTTTGGCACTTTTAAAACGTTTTATATAGTTTCTTTAAAGCGATGCTTGCATGCGACCACAAAGGAATGAAGAAGGAAATAAAATAAAAATAAAATAAAAAATAAAATAATCATTGCAACTACCACAAACATCCTCTTAAATAATTATTCAAAAATAAGCAAGTATGGATTATTGTAATCTTGAGTCTTGTGGTTGTGTTTATTTGTATCCCGACCATGAAGGACCTTCTGCTTTAAATCACCAATTAAATTTATGAATTTGCTGATTAACGATTTGCCTATGATATAGAAAAACAACTTAAAAGTGGTGACCCTATGGGGTATGGGGTTTTGACGCAAAATCCCGTATCTGAATAAATCGTTCGTATATATTCTAAAGTGATCTAATCTGGCCAGTTCAAATGTGCGTGTAAATATACCAATATATATACCTACCAAGTTTGATACAAATGTTTCCAAACTTACGTTCAAACAGACGTTCAGACAGACAGAAAAAAAAGATGATCAAATCAACTCAGCTCGTCATTTTGATACGATCGGTATAAATTTTGAAGCATCTGTCTCCTCTCCTTCTGGTACTTACATGTTACAGGCCACAGCTCGTATACCATTTCATGTACAGAAAAGGTATACAAATCATGGTGAATAATCCTGTAGTAGAAAACAGCTTCTCTCAATTCAGAAACTTGGCGATCTTAATAATTACATTCTAGCAACCTCTTCTTCGTGACTGGCATTCGTTTCTTATTCTCACAGTTTGTCTTCTCATCCATCCGGATCACATGACCTATCCAGCGTAGCCGCTGTTACCTAATTAGCTGAAAGTCGCCGTATAACTAGTACACCTCATTGTTTTGCCTTCTACGGTAATCACAGTTGCCAATATGTAAAAGAACTTACGTAAAACCTTTCTCTCGGAAACTCCTAACGCCGACTCAGCAGATGTTGTCATCGTCCATGCGTTCGCAACATATAGCAGGACAAGAATGATGTGTAACTTGTAGAGTTTGGTCTTTGTTCGTAGACAGATAACTTTACTTTTCAATTGCCTACTCAGTACAAAGTAGCTCTTGTTGGCAAGAATGATTCTGCGTGGGATTCCAAGGCTGACATTGTTGGTGATGTTAATGTTGGTTTCGAGATAGACGAAGTCATCTACAACTCCAATGTTATGACTATCAATTGTGACGTGCAAACCGAGTCGCGAAGGTGTAGATCTTTCGTCTTGTCCTCCGTTTGTTGAGGTCAAAGATATGAACATTATTGACATACGTTAGCAACTGTACACTCTTCTGTAAGAGTTTACCATCTCTATTCAGCTTTTTAGCTCTTCTTATTTTTTTCAGCAATAGATTAAAGAATTAACACGAGAAGGGGTCACTTTGTCTGAAACCTCGTTTGGTATCGAACGGCGAGGAGAGCTTCTTGCTGATCCTCAAAGAGCCCTTGTCAATAAAAGTTCTTCGGGAATTCCAAATTCGCACATAGCGGCATATATACAGCCCATTTCCTGGCTGCTTTAAACTCCACGAATAGTAGATGTGTGTCGAACCAATTTTATGAGTCTTTTCCAAGATTTCACGTGTGCGGAATATCTGGTCGATGGTGGACTTCCCAGGTCTTAAGCCACACCGATGAGGTCCAAACAGTTTTTACTTTTACACAATACGCTCGGTAGGTCCTTATATACTTATACGATATTTTCACAAGCTTATCCCACAATAATTGGCTGCAGCTACATACTTGTGATTCTTTTATTCTATATTGACGTAGATCTTGGCATAAATTTAAATTTTAGCGTCTCTTAATCAATGCTAAACTCAACTTCTAAAGTGTCTACGTCATATTTATCATATTAGCGAGAATATAATTGTTAATGTTAGTCACATAGAAAATCATGCCATATTTACGCACATACTCACATCTTGCTGATTAATAATTTGGATTTTGTGAATTATGGACACCCTAACCACAGCTTCCTACTTCCATTCAAATTATTGTATCGGAAGCGTATGCGCTCGTACTTGCACATTTCGGTGTTAATAAGAGTATTTCGTACGTCAAAATAAGTGAGCAATAGCTAGCGATAAGTGAGTAAGATTAACTTTTTAGGAAGAAATGATTTGAATTTTTTCTTATATTTTAAGAATGAACTGCGATATTATAATATTTGATATATATGTTTTTTAGGTAATAAAGGGTTTTAAAATAGGGATGATATGATTTTTAATATTTGATGATCTGTCTCTTTTTTATTGTATTCAGTAATTTTTACAATTTCATCATTGGACCACCATAGACGTCATTAATTTGCTGATTTTGCCTTGAAACAACTTTAAAACGATAACAATTTTTTTAAGAAAAACATCTTCTCCGATGAGACTCACTTTCATCTGAGCGGTGCGGTAAATAAACAAAACTGTCGATTCTGTTGCAAAGAAAATCCACAAATTATTCATGAACAACCATTACATTCATCTAAATTGACAATTTGGTGTAGTTTCTGGTCTGGTGGAATCATCGGTCCGTACTTCTTTCGAAATGAAGCTGGTGGCACCGTTACTGTCAATGTAGAGCGGTATAGATCGATGAATTTTTATGGCCACAATTGGAGGAAGTTGATATTAACAACAACTGGTTCCATTAAGACGTGGCTACGTGTCACACAGCATGCAACAACCGAATTATTACGAGAAGGGTTTTGAGATTCGATTATTTCGAGTAATTGTGACATTGAATGGCCTTCAAGAAGTTGTGATTTAACACCATTAGACTACCTCTTGTGGGGTTATTTATATATGTAAATCGGAAAATAATAACTATATGTAACCGAGGAGGGAGGGAACACTTCTCCAACCTACTCAATGGCAGTGAAAGTGAAAGCCCCGGAGATGCCGAACCCAAAACCCCAATCGACGACGATGGTATAGGATTGCCATCACCCGACTATGAAGAAGTTCGAATAGCGATTGCCTGCTTAAAAAATAACAAAGCGGCAGGAGCCGATGACTTACCAGCAGAACTATTCAAATACGGCGGCGAAAAGCTGACAAGGAGCATGCATCAGCTTCTTTGCAGAATATGGTCGGACGAAAACATGTCTGACGAATGGAACCTAAGTGTGTCCTGCCCAATCCAAAAAAGGGAGACGCCACGGGCTGCGCCAATAATCCTGGGATAAGTCTCCTTAATACCGCCTATAAGGTCATAAAGACTAAAGCCCACCGTCAACAAACTGATCGGACCTTATCAGTGTGGCTTTAGACCTGGAAAATCCACCATTGACCAGATATTCACCATGCGCCAAATCTTGGAGAAGACTTGAGAGAAAAGAATCGATACACACCATATTTTTATCGATTTTAAAGCTGACTTCGACAGCATGATAAGGAACTGCCTCTACTCCGCTATGTCTGAATTTGATATCCCCAAAAGACTCATACGGCTTTGTAAGCTGACCCTTGATAATACCAGAACCGCTGTCAGAATTGGGAAGGACCTCTCCGAGCCATTCGATACCAAACGAGGTTTTAGACAAAGAGACTCTTTTTCCTGTGATTTCTTAAATTTGATGCAGGAGAAAATAATACATGCTGCAGAGCTAAATATCCCAGGTATAATCTCCTTCAAGAGTGTTCAATTGTTGGCGTATGCCGATGATATTGATATAATTGGTCGTAACAACCGCACGGTAAGTTCTGCGTTCTCCAGATTAGGCAAATAAGCGAAGCCAATGGGTCACTGTTGACAGTCACTACTTCGAAGTCGTAGATAATTTCGTCTATCTGGGAACCAGCATTAACAACACCAACAATGTCAGCCTTGACATCCAACGCAGAAACACTCTGGCCAAAAGGTGCTACTTTTGATTGAGTAGGCAATTGAAAAGTAAAATCACATCTCGACGAACCAAAACCAAACTCTCCAAGTCGCAGAAGCCTGGACGATGTCTACATCCGATGAGTCGGCTTTAGGAGTTTTCAAGAGAAAAGTTTTGCGGAAGATTTATGCTCCTTTGAGCGTTGGCAACGGCGAATACCGCAGACGATGGAACGATTAGCTGTACGAGCTATACGACGAAATTTACATAGTTCAGTGAATCAAAATGAAAGCTTTCCGACTTTGAAAGTATTCAAAGGAGTACCCGCTGGCGGAAGCAGAGGAAGAGGAAGACCTCCACTGCGTTGGAAGGATCAGGTGAAGAGCGACCTGGTATCACTTGGTAATTCTAACTGGCGCCAAACAGCAAAGAGAAGAAACGTGTGGCGCGCTATTGTTGACGAGGCTATAATCGTGTAAGCGGTGCCCACGACAAAGAAGAAGAAGAACCGAAAATGTTTGTTAATAAATGTTATCACTACTAAATATATGTAGCTACATTTATCATTTGTATTTCTTTTCTCGTTGCAGAGTTTTTTTTTTTAATTTCGAAAATTTGCTTTTCTCCTCTACATTGAACAATTATGTTTATCACAAGCAAAACCATTTAATTCGACTTGGAGCTAGCAACATATGATTCAGTTGAATAAAAGTAGACTGCATTTTTTTTCTGCAACATATCAAACGACACACATGTGCCCAGCAACAGATGTGTGTATTTAAAATCATATAACATGGGATTTTCCAAAGTACCGAATTTCAAAAATATGTAATAAGTAAGCAAGCGCAAAAGTAGTTCGTATGTTTCATACAAGCAAACAACAACAACAACAACAAAAAACATAATATCAACAAACAGTACAGAGAGAGAACCTGTGCTGAGCGAATGAAAACGCCAAAGATTTGATAAGTAATTACCTTCACTCATATAGCAATACGCGCGTCTAAGCCACTGATTCATCGATGAATTTTTAATTCTGCGCTTTGACACTTTATTAGTGTTTTCATGTTGTTGTTTTTGTTGTTGTTGTACTTGCTTTTACAAGCCACTGCATATGAACAAAATTACAAGCAAACAATTTGACGTCACAACATGATGAAACACTTACTCCAGCTTATAACTTATGAAGAAAGCGTTCTGTGGCGATTTTTTTCTTCCACTACCCTTAGCATTTGGTTTGGCTAAACGTATCAATGTAGGCTCATGCTCAGAGCAGTTGTTACAGCAATTGCATTTATAAATGTATAGGTACGATATAAAAGAGAAACATATAAAGAGAACAAATGTTGAATTCGATCTGTTGACTCATGCCAAATAAAATTTCATCAGACTGAATGGAGGCAGTGGTTAGTGCGCGCGCGCTCCTCTAAAACTGAGCGGGTGGAGAAGTGGGCGCGCATATCAAAACAATGTAAATATTCATGCATAAGCACGCTATACAGCGGGCGCAGTACGATTGGCAGCGTGCGCTTGGCACGCGTTACAAGTGCAGCATTAAAGCGTTAAAAAAAAACGCTCGACTTGCTGTTCGGCAGTTGAAGCGCGCGTTTTGACTCTGACTACTGCTCTCAGCAAAGCGCGCTCACTCCCATTAAGCAAATCTCATTGTATTTCAAACCAATACAAATGTAATGAAATAGTAATTAATTTGTTAATACACGTATGTATGTATGTAAATGGCGTGCGCGCGTTGACGTTTACTCAACCATATCCATACAACATACGCGCACACATACTTATGTTGCCTTTGGCTTTTGATTTTTATTGCTATGAGCGCGCCGGCCCGTTTGGCTGCTTGTAGCTGGTTGGTGGGTTGGCGCGTGTATAGAGACTAACATAGTGAACGCTCAATGGACGTTCGTTTGTACATATTTTATAATTACAGCGCTTATATGTGCGCTGTGATAAGCATGTAAATACTATGTTGTTTGTTTGTATTAAAGTCATAAAAGCATCGCTTTGTACAGCTTAAAACTGTGCGCGCGCGTGCGTTAGCATATACATTGACAGCGGCTACAGTGCTTGCTGCGCAGTTCACAGCGCCGCTATTGCAGCGTAAGCAGCGACGGCGCGTGGCGGGTGTTAGAGAATTTTTATGCTTGCGGTTTGATAACCATTGTATAACTTGTTGTTGTTGTTTTTTTTTTAGCTCTCTCTAGTCAAGTAGGCAATTAACACTCAAAAACAATGATAAACATAAGTTTTAAGCATCTTCATTGCAATAATAGAGTTTCAGAGAAAATATTGGTAGCTGAATGTAATCAGTAGTTGTTGTTAATTGATACCCACCCTTAAATGCACGTCATCGCCGCTCAGTCTACAGTCTAACGCAAGCCAAACCACAATTTTTGTATACATTTATATATATATGTACAAATACATGGATGTATATATGCTACGAGTGTTTACTATTGGCCAAAAATGGTCAGTCAATCGTTCGAACAGTTAATTAAGAAATTCATTACTTCTCGCTTTGCTTATTCTTATTATCCGACCCGATTAATACGCGACTGCACGACGCGACTGCGTCTCGTAAGCCGACAATGCTGTTAATACAAGCACGCCTCTCGCTCAAGTCCTAACTGTTAAGACTCTGTTACTTTTCTCCGCATATGTGTCAGGCTGCTTGTTCCTGTGTATGTGTGTGTGTGTGTGTGTATGCACTTGTTGTGTAGCAGCACTCAATTTCGCATTGAGGTTGTGTAGATGCGTGTGTGTGTGCTTTCGGTTGTCGGTGGGTTAGTTTGGCCGTATAAAGCTGCCTGAATTCGATTTGGCTCAACACTCATCATTCTATAGCGAACAAGTGAAATTAAAAGAGGATCGTTGCTCTAAAATAAATGCAATTCTGAATGAATTAATAGTTCATAAAAATAAAAATTATAAATAAAAATAAATAAATTTAAATACAAAATATTGTGTTCATCGCAAAGGACATTTTTAAACAGTATTTTTTTTTCAATATCCTAACTACTGACTTGACTTTGCGCATTAACTTCGTACTTAAAAAATAATAATTTTTAATTTAGAAATTTTCATTTATTTTGGAAAAAAACAACTAACGAAAAAAATCAATTTTTCGTAGTCTCCTTACTCTGTGATAATTAAAAAAATTTTGAGAGAAAAAATAAGCAAAAAAATATTACCAAAATGTTTACCGGACAGATGTGTGAAAATAACAACAACAGCAGCAACGCGAATAATAATAACGCGCTAGATTGTGCTGAATCGCGCACAGTACGCACAATTGATACAAAAGTGCAACAACAACAACAACAACAGAGACAGTTAATTTCTTCTGTAAAAGTGCCATTTACAAATGATAAGGGTAAATGCAAAATATCAGTGACGAAAGCCAGCATAACACAAACGGAAATACAATACACGCCCCTTAGCACTAAAATGCACTCGCAAAAGAGGAAGTCACTAACGAGTAAGTTTTAGAAAAGAGTTTTGATAAGTGGAAAAAATCAACTACTACTCCTAATAATAATACAAAATCTTAATAACGTAAACAAACAGGTGGTGGTGTATTGAATTCTTAATTCTGTTGAAATTAATTTTTAAAACTGTGGTTAGAGAAATTATATTAAAAAAAAAATAGATAGATTTCATTTCTTACAAATTTTAAGTGAAATAATGCGTTATAAAATACACAAAGCTATACTTTTTTATTTAAAATTAAAAAAAAAATGCAACGTATATTTTTTATTAGTTTCATTAGTTTCACAGGATACATTTCGTTCTTAAATAATAGCCATTTAAATGAAAAATTTCAATTAGTTTAAATTTAAAAAAAATCATAAAATATTTTTCACATATTGAAATTGAAATTAAACAGAAAATTCATAAAATGTTTTCAACATATTGAAAAATTGTTTAAATAGTAGAAAAAAACTAGATCTTAACTGCTGCATCAATTAAGCAATAATATTTATTATAAATTTCAACACATTAAAAAATGTTTCAAATATTTTCGAAATTGTGTACTAGCTATTATTGAAAACTTTTAATTTTTTCTTAATAATTTTGATTGGTTTTCTGGTAAAATAAATTTTTTTACTTCAATTTCTAGTGCTTCGCAAATTTACAACTTTTTAAAAGACGTTGCTAAGTAAAATTTTTTTGTTAAATTTCTAGTGCTTCGTAAATTAAAACTCTTCAAAACAACTTTAAAGTTTGTTTCGTAATTATTTTTTTTATAGTTATTATTTTTGTAGATCACATGATAAAAAAAACAATAAATATTTTTGAATAATAATAAAAATTTAATTAAAAGAACAATAAATATCTAGTTTGCACACTACAAAATCAAAAAAAAAAGAACAAATAATAATAATAATATATTAATATTTTTAGCTTTAATTTTTTTTTCCTGGAATATTGGTTTTCTTAAATGCGACAAAATATTCATTTTTTTTTATAGAAAATTTCTGTGCAAGCTCTTTATTTCCAAAACTCAAATTAAGCTTTTAATTTTTTTAAGCGCCTTGATTTTTTCTGCTGTTTTTTTGTTTTCTTTAATTTGGAAAAAAAAAATTTCAATAAAAATTTTAAAAGTACGTGCGAATTTCGATTTTAAAAACTCCAATATTGGATTTTTAGAAAATTTTTGGGTTAATAATTATGTATGTACATTTTCCATAAAATATATTCCACCCATTCAAAAATTCCCAACAAAGCAGAAAATTATTTTAAAAATCTTATGTTAACCACATGCACATGGGGCACGCACGTTTTTAATGTGGTGGCTCCCAAACTCTGCGCAAGACCGCAAGACTGTGGTTCGACAAACAAAATAATTTTTTGGTTTTATTTTATTTTTATTTTTTATATAAAATTCACTAGCTTTGAAAATAATATTTATATGTATATATTTCATACAAGTTTTCATTTTCAAATATCAATAAATATTTATTATACTTTTAATCAATCCTACTGTCCATTGCATTCGGGATCCTTTTCAATTCACTTTAAGCATCTCCTTAAGTTCATACATATGTATGAGTGAGTATATTTATACAATTATGCTACTTGCAAAAATTAGCACACTTTCCATAGACACCCACACGTGCTCAACACAATCAATTTCACGCTTGTTTCATACCGAACGCCTACATCGATTATTCATACATCGGAATGCATCGTTAACTTGTGTGTGTGTGCCATAAGCCATGAGCTAAGTTGTGACGCCTTCAAACCAGCAAACTGCTGACATATGTTATGTATGTACAACAATCAGTAAAGCTTAATAATGTAATTTTTTATTTTTGTTTTCTTTTTTTTTTGTTTTTGTTCTATCCTCAAATGCTTCATTAGAAATATATATTTTCCTTACATGACACAAACGCACTGACACTCATCTACGTACACTAGTACACGTAGTATACCGACATATATGTGTGTGTTTGTACATACACATATGTAAGTGATGTTATTTTTATGCACTGCTCACCTACTTAACGAAGTAACCAATAGCAACACGCCTCGCATACTATCTGCTGCTATACTTGATTAGAGTAAATGAACTTAAAAATAGAGACAAATAACGCGCTCATATTTTCAATAGGGCATATATGCATGCACACATAAAGAGTGTTTTTTATAGAGGTATAGAAATCTAAGTTGGCATTACTTTTCAAGATGGCGACCGATTTAACAGCTGTCAAGTGATTTATTCTCAGTTTGGTTTGGCAATTCATCATGAAGAGACTCACGCCTGAACAACGCTTGCAAATAGTGCAATTTTATTTCGAAAATAATAGTTCTGTGCGGAAAACGTATCGCGCACTACGTCCATTTTATCGTCGACAAAATGAAGCGCACTTCTGGTTGAGGGGCTACGTCAACAAACAAAACTGCCGCATTTGGAGTGAAGGTAATCCTCAAGTGTATGTTGAAACACCGTTACATCCAGAAAAACTGACTGTTTGGTGCGCTTTATGGGCTGGTGGAATCATTGGTCCGTACTTTTTCAAAAACGATGGTGGCCAGAACGTTAAAGTCAATGGTGATCGGTATAGAGCCATGATTACTAACTTTTTCATTCCTGAATTGAAAAACCATGATGTCCAGGAGATGTGGTTTCAACGAGACGGCGCAACATGTCACACAGCTCGTGCCATAATAGATTTATTGAAATACACGTTTGGTGACTGCCTAATTTCACGTTTTGGACCTGTGAATTGGCCTCCAAGATCTTGTGATTTAACACCGCTATACTACTTTCTGTGGGGCTATGTAAAGTCATTGGTATATGCGGATAAGCCACAAATGCTTTACCATTTGGAAGACAACATTCGCCGTGTTATTGCCGATATACGGCCACAAATGTTGGAAAAAGTCATCGAAAATTGGACGTCCAGATTGGACTACATCCGCGCCAGCCGTGGCGGTTATATGTCAGAAATCATATTTAAAATGTAATGCCACAAGACTATCTTTCGGATAAATAAGATTCATGTCAATCGAATAATCCATCGTTGTTTTATTGCAACTTAAATTTCTATACCTCTATAAAAACACCCTTTACATACATGTATATATGTTTGTTCGTTTGTAATTTATGTATAGTATATTTGCTTAATTAATATACATTGACAGCAAATACATAAATATAATTGCAATGAAAGCCATAATTAAAAGACCAAAGCAGAGACAAATATATAAATATATATATATATATATATATATATATATACATTCACTCATGCGCATGCATACAAAAACAATTGTAGTTTGTTAAAGCATCCTGTTTGGTTAAATTGTGTTAAGCAGGATGTATGTACATATATATGTAGCTGGTGAGCAACACAAAAAGGTGGTTACTTTCGAATTATTTTCCCTTTACAGGTCAACGCGCATCCGCTAAATTCTGTGGCGTTAACCGTTATTAAAGACCCTATAGATGCATAAACACATACTTATGTATAAGTACATATGCTTGTTTAATTGAATGAAATGTTTTATTGAATAGTTTTACTTCAATAATAAAAAAAAAGCATTTGAAATTTTTGCTATCCAGTTTTTTTTATCATTTGTTAATTTATATTTCAAGAGTACACAAAATTAATAAAAATTAAAAAAAAACAAAAACAATTATTTCATGGAGTTATGAGTCCTTAAAGTCATCTGAAAAATAAAACAATGATGGATTCCTAATTAGTACGAATTTAACTATCTCATGAACCTGTAAAACTGAAAAAAAAAAATTTTCATAAAATGGCGGCCCCTTAAAACTAAAGGTCGATTTTTTTACTAATTTTTTCTCCCTTTTTTGTTAGTTCATGCGATAGAGAGATATTTAAAGAATATTCGTGCCAAATTTCAAGTAAATCGGCTTATTAGAACTTGAGATATTGTGGTTACTGCCTCGAAAAAAGTAGTTTCGAGAAAAAAAAGACCGAGCCGATATGGATGTGGCGTCAGAAAAATACCTGTATCTCCGAAAATAATTTGAATTTTGAAAAATATTTTTACAGACATATTTTTAAATAGTTAAACTTTAAAAATATGCATAAAAAAGAAAATTGAATTTTCCAAAATTCTAGATTAGAATACCGCCTTAAATAAAATTTGCAATATATTAAAAAAAATTTTTTACGGATTATATTTAAAAAAAAAAACATAACTAAACAATTATTTTAAATAATTTTTAAATTAAAATAAATATCCTTTAAAGTCTTTCAGCATTTCATTATCTACTTAAAAAATGGTTTTCCGATATATTTTAAATATATCTCAGTATCAAATATTTTTTATAATTAATTAGGCAATTACATTTCAAAGGCGCTTATAACTATTTAAAACAATGAATTAAATCAGAAAAATTTTCAACATAAAAAATTATAATATAGAGCGCATACTCACATTTGTGGGTATACATACATATATATATATATATATATATAACGTATTTGTGGCGTAAGAAGGTCGAAATGATTCAAATCACTGGTCTCGTGAGTGGTCAGATCCTAAACCTCTGTGCTTAACCAACCAACAATCCAAACAACTGAAAATATATATATATGTGCAAATATTAGATTAAAAAAAAATATATATATATATTAAAATATATATATATATATATATAAAATGCAAATTATTCTTTTTTATTTTTTAAATGCATAATGACGCGAACGTTTCAAACGCGGCGACCTAATACCTCGATAAAGTTAATATTGTTTCAATATACAGTGTATATATGTATTTTTTTTTCAATTAATGACAAACCACAATATCAAAAGTCGACTTTAGAAAGCCCGCGAGCTTAATCAATGCACACACACACAAATGCTTAAAGTGAGCATGTAATATTTATATGCAAGGAAACTTCACATTAAAATCAATACTTTTAAAACGGCAAAAGATAATTAGCAAATTTCTAATGCTCAGCTATGTGACCACACAAGCGCATTAAATGAAATGAAAAAAAAAACACAAACAATGAAAAGAAAATTGCAGACCACTCATGCGCGGTATGCGCTTCACAAAATACCAAGTGTTGCTTACAAAGCTAATATCTATTGTTAATGGCGGGCCTTTGTGCCTTGATCTTGAACATTCAACGAAAAAAAAAATTACTGACTTAGACTGTCGCCTGTCTACGTGCTAGACTGGCTTAGACCACCTGTTAAGCTCATATCCTCAAAAGCACTCTGATCGCATATGTCGCATACCAACACGCTATCGCTTAATAATATATGTATATATACATGCATACTTTGTTGCAGCAGTTGTGTGATCTTTAAAAAATTCTACAAATTATTGCTGCTTCGTGTGTGTCGCACTAATTATTATAGCCGGCAAGCTCGATGAGCTAAACTTTTTTCTATGTACATTTTTTTTTGATGTATTTACGGGTAATAGATGTACGTACATTCAGCCATCTACCTATTTTCTATTCCTTGCCAAAGCCTAATTTACTATTGGCATATACTATTATCCGCTAAGAGACTGCTTTGGAGCTAGTTAACTAGGCATTGCAATTGTTGCTGTTCGTATATATGTATATATATGTATGACACACATGTGTAGTAGTGTATGAAAATTTCGCAACGTTAATTGGCGCAAAGTAGTGTGCATAGGCAGGTGTGGCCTTTATGTGTGTGTGTATGCGTTGTGTTTGGCATATGTTACGTTTCTTGTTTTCATTTATTTATTTTTGCATGTGTGAGTCAATTGAGTGAAAATACGGCTCTGTGGTAAATGAAGAGTAACAAAAGAAATATTAAAATTTAAAAATCTAATTATGCCCAAATTAAATTAGAATTAAATTAAAAAACGCTTATGTTTCTAAAATTTTTTCTTCACCTCTTTGCAGAATCCTATGCCCTCCTACCCATCATTTGCATTGCCATATTCGTACAAGTTTCCACCGTTTCTGGTCGAACACTACACGGAAGAAAGCTAATGCTGCATACACTCCAAAATCGTATGAACCATCACAGGAATCTGTTGCGTTACGAACGTGATCTAGCGCCCAAATATACTGAAAAACATACAAATTCGAACAATAAGAGGTGCCCCGAGAATCTTATCAACTATCTGAACCAAAATGTGCTAGTACAAGCGAAAGCATCGTTAAGCACTTTACGAGATCAAAAACGCCTTGGCGAATTCGTAAGTAAAAGTTTTAAATTTAATGTAAGAATTCAAGAATAAATTTTATGATTTATGACTTATAATATTCTATTTTTTTCTATTTTATATTATATTATTTATTAATTTAATTTATTTTGTTAATTTTATTTAATTTTTTTTTATTTATATTTACTTTTAATTATTTTTATTTTATTTTCTTCTATTATATTTTATTTTAATTTATTTTATTGTATTCTATTTTATTTTATTTTATTTTATTTATTATATTTTATTTTATTTTATTTTATTTTTTTTAATTTTTATATTTATATTATTTTTTTTATATTTATATTATTATTTATATATTTTTATTTTTTTTGTTTGTTTTGTTTTAATTTGTTTTATTTTATTTCATTTTCCTTTATTTTAATTTTTTTAGGTTATTTTAATTTATTTTATTTTATTTTATTTCATTTTATTTTATTATTTTAGATTTTCATATTTTTTTCTACTTTGTCATATTATTTTATTTCATATTATTAATTTTTTATTGAATTTCATTTCTAATTTTTTATACATTGTTTTATTTTTATTTTTTTTATTTTTTTATTTTTTTATATTACTTTATTTTATTTTATTTTATATTATTTTATTTTATTATTTTGTAATTTTTCCTTTTTTGCCATTTTTTTTATTTTTATTTTTTTTTTATTTTTTTATTTTTTTTTCTTATTATTTTTTTTTTATTTGTTTTATTTTATTTTTTTATTATTTAAAAAAAATTTTTTTTAATTTTTTTAACTTAATTTTTTTTTTTCATTTTATTTTATATTATTTTATCTTATTTTTATATTTTTTATAATATTTTATTTTATAATTTTAATTATATCAATATTGATTATGAAATTTAATGGGCATCTTCCATTTTCATTTTAGACTTCTGCTCGCTTCGATCAAGAGCAACCTAGAAAAGTTTACGATCGTTTTAGTGGTTCTTCCTTAAATTTATCACATCCATATAACAAATCCTATCCGTTGAACATTGATTCAGGTGTAGAACAACTCGAACTTGATTATTTAAAAGAAGAAGAATTGAATGAAGCATATGTAAGTTATTAATAGTATTTTGGCGCTTATTAAGTACCAAGTTAAAAATTATATAAAGCTTTATATTTGTACTAACAAAATTCTTATTGCCTTTTATCCCTTTCCTACAGATCATTAGAGAACTGAGTAAAATCTACAATACCTTGAAAACTTTGGAAAGTGTCTATGCGAAAATCGTTAATGAAGAAAACAAAAAGGATTGGGCCGATAGAGGTCAGAAGAAGTATAATCACATGATGCGCTATTTAGAATTAACACTGCAACATTTGAAAATCAATAAAGATTTGGCCAGTAATATACTTGGTGATGGCATAACAAATAGTTTGGATAATAATATTATTGTTAAATTTGATACCACGGCACAAGCGTGGGAATGGTTAATAATTGTGGAAAGCATAAGTTTCTTGGATTTTCTCGTAAAACTTTCCACTGAGTTGGTGAAAATATGTGCTTAAAGCAAAATAAAAGTACACAAAAATAATAAACAAATGCCTAAGACGCTGCCACACCAATTCGTTCGGATGTCTGCGGGAATATCTATTGTATGCGAATTATGGCGAGCAGATACAAGATTGATTATACATATGTATTCCTTCTGAGTGGTTTTCAACGAATTTGGATGTGCGATTTTTAGCTAAAGACTATATACATATGTATTCGTATATATGTGTATAAAATGTATGTTTTTTGTATGTCTCCTAACTATATTTTATATTTTTTATTATGTATTCAAAAACGCTTTGCTTTTGCATTCTCTACTTACCAGATTATTGCTTTTACTATTATTTTTAATTTAATTAAAAACATTCTGTTAGAAACTTGACGATAATAGTTCGCAGAAAAATTCTTGTTTTAAATATGCATGTATATAAAAAAACTTTCAAGCGCTAAATGCTAAAAGAAGAAGACTTAAAAAGTTAAATTTAATATTTAATGAGGCGACAATTTAGTATAAAATATAAACAAATATTACATCAAAGTCAAGTATGTGTGTATATAAATCATTTAAAAAAAAAATAAACATACTTTAAATATCTTTAAATTCGCAATACTAAAATAACTACTATTAGACGTTCAACTATACACACACATGAACAAACAAAAAATCACTTTTTGTAAACTTCAAAAAAAAAAAATGAATAAATAAATAATTGATGCGAACTTTTGAAAATTATTTAATTGTAAAATATGTATTAAACAACACTCATACAATGAAATTTTTTTCTTATTTATCAAATCCAACCAACAAGTTGATGAATATTTTGTAAAACAATTTTAACTATTTAATTATTTATTTATTTATTTATTTATTTATTTATTTATTTATTTATTTATATATTGTATAAATTATTTATATATATTTAAATTTTTATATATTTATATTCAAACACACACATGCCAATACATAATTACATTAAATATTTATTTATATCACCAAAACATTAAACAAAAATTTTAGAATGTGAAAATTCAAAAAAAAAAAAACGCTCAAATACAAAACATCACATGTTTTGTTTCATATAAATAAACGTTATAAAAAAATGAAATTTTATTACATGCAACATCACACGCTGTAATCTAAGTGATGTGACGCGATATCAATTGATAATCACATGCCGACCTTTTTGGCATAAATGTGTCTCTAAATTTGAAAATAAGGACTTTCATCGTTTCATACACACATACACACACCAAAAAATACACAACAAAAAAATTAAAATATTTGCTCTTAGCACAATTTAGTTCTACATACCTATCAATATTAGTACTTAATTATTGCCGCAATTATATTTAAACGAATTTGTACAAATGTAAAATATATTTATATGTATGTCGATGTTGCTATGAAAACTTAAATTTAATTTGTAAATAACTAATTTTGTTTGCATGCCAAATTAGTGCGTGTAAAAATAAACAAAGCAATTAAAAAAATAAAAATGTAAACATAAAAAAAAACCAATAAATAAAAAATAATTTGAAAATAGAAAAAGTTAAAAGTATACAATAATTAAAAATACATAAATATTATAAAAACTAAAATAAAAATCAATAAAAAAAATAAAAGAAAAATCTGAAAACATAAAAATCTCAAAATTAAGAATCTTGGCATTTAAAACGAAATTCATGAAAATATAATAAAATTACAAAAAAAAAATTTCATTGCAACCAAAATTCACGATCTAGAAATTTATACATATAGCACAAGAATGGCTATGTATGTTCATGCAAAAATTATTAGAGAAAACAATACTTAAATACAAAAGAAAAAAAAACTTTATTAATATAATTAATAATAATTGTAATATTAAGCTATTTAAAAATAAAAATTATGTACAATGTAATTTAAAAAAGCCAAAAAACTTAAATCGTCTTTATCATTAAAAACTTATTTATTTTCAAATTCATATTGTATTATACTTATGTACATAAATAAACATATACAATTATAATCAAATATTATTTCATTTATATATTTATTTATTTCGCGCGAAATCAAAAGAAAAAAATCTCAGTGATTTAAAAAAAAATGTAAAATATTCACCATAATTATTCAAAATCAAATAAAACAAATATAAACAAATATTTTGTGTTTTAAAAAAATTAAGGTTTGCAGAAAAAAGTTTAGAATACAGGTTACGGCAACTTCGTTATATTAACAGCGGGCGAAAGTTGATATTTATAGTATCAAAAAAGGATACTTATTTTATTTGTTTACAAATATATATCTGAACTTTAATAACATAAATATGGAAAGAGTTCTCCGATAAGCAAATGTCAAACACTTATACACTAACTGCAATATCGCATCTTTATTCTAGTTTTCCAGATAATTTTAACAAGATTCACTCGCATAAATTTTCTTAACAATTTTCTCCATATTAACCACTTCTTCTTCGTTACGAATTTTTAAACACGATTTTTTTTCGCAAGATTATCATATTTCTTGGCCTTTTTTCTGATAATAGAAACATGTGAAAATCGGTTTCTATATAAAATTTTTATAAACGCATTTCAAATAATAAAATAGTAAAATATTTTGATGTTGCTTTTGCAAAAAAATAAAGCTTTTGCGAGCTAGACAGACTCAGGAATAAGTTTATTTACATTTTTAAATATTGAAGAAAAAATTGGTCCAAAATTTTGTTTCTCGACTCTAAATAAAAAATGGTTACATCTATAATTTTTTTAATATGTTTTGCGTCAATAGTTGTCTTCTCAAATTACGTACGTAGTTAAATAACTCACTTTCTCCAATTGCTTTAATAATTTTGCTCCTACTAGGCAAAAAGTTTTTTTATAAACACATTTATAAAGCTCTGCTTGAAGATATAAAAAAAAACTAATTAAGCTGTTAATGCAATATTTTTATGGGTACATGTATTAGAAAAAATATTTTCCTTCTAAATTCTGCGGTTTTTTGTATTTTTGTATTTTTTTTCTTAAGAAATAAAAAAATTGGAAAAATGGGAATGAAGAAAGAAAAAACTAAATATATGTTCATCTCAAATTTTTAATATTTCCTGCTTATGCTTATGTTTTCTCATGACTAAAATGCTAACAAGTGGAAATACGAGGCTGATTTGATAGATCATTGACTTTTAGAATAAAACATTTAAAAAAATTAAAAAGAGAAAATGTGGTTTTGCTAAGGGGTTAGGTGGGTTTCAGAGGTTAAAAAAAGGAATTTTCACTATTTTTTATATATACTAGATAGAGCTCCAGATACCCGGGTATCGAGCAGCCCAGTAGAACAAAAAAAATTTAATTTTGTTTGTCAAAATTTCTTTGGCATTTCAATGATTTTTACACTTTGCATAAATAAATTTCAAATTATTAAAAAAAAATGTTTTGAGAAAAATGTCAAATATTTGTCAAAATATTCGAAATGCTCGTGCTCGGCTCGAAAATTTTTCGAGTAATGAGCAATGAGCAGTTGTGCGAGTGCTCGCTGCTCAAATGCTCGCACAGCTCGAAAATGTTTGAGCAAAATCTGGAGCTCTAATATATACACAATAAAATATTTTGTTCAAACAATTTACCATATCAAAGATACATATTTAAACAGTAATTTTTGAAATTTTTATTCAAAAATTCCGAAAACTCAGCCGTTGGTACCTCATCTCCCTTGACGTCTCAAAAGAAAATGCTATCGCCGTGGACAGCACAACTCATTATTGGTTCATCTAAAATCAAAAAAGCCTTATTGTAATATAAAATATTTCGTTAGTATATGAATAAATCTCGTTATTGGACGAAGGAAAAAACAAAAAATTAAAATTTTAATTTTTGACAGACTTTGAACAAAAACACATTTTATGATCAAATTTTCGCCATGTATTGGATCGAAAAAATTAGTTGTAACAAAAAAATTTTCGTTCAATGACTAGATAATGTTATTAAAAAGATGAGTGCTAAATTTGAACAAAATCGCTTTATAACTTTTCGAGAAATCGTGTCCACCGACTTAAAAATTAGAGTTTAGAGATAAACGCGTTTAAAGTTTCAAATTGACACAGACATGGCCTGATGGGCGGAACTTCCAAAGGGCCTATCTCTTAGAATTTTACTCCGATTGATATGAAATTTTAGGAGAATATTTTAAACATATTTTACAATTTAATAGGACAAAAAAAATCGATTAATTTTTTTTAATTTTCAAATCCACCAAACCCCTTAAGATTGAATCACAAACTATGGCAACACTGCTAAATGGTTTTCTTTGAAGCCAAAATATTTATATAATAAGCGCAATATGAAAAGATATGAAAATTGAATATTTTATGTAGCGTGGAGCAAAATAACGTTATCAAATTTGTAATGAAACTGCAGAAGTGTTCATTCAGCTTTGTTATATGGCTGGCACAATATACCTCCATCATTCTATAAA
The DNA here is from genome assembly GCA_030068015.2 of Neoceratitis asiatica. Lineage (NCBI taxonomy): Eukaryota > Metazoa > Arthropoda > Insecta > Diptera > Tephritidae > Neoceratitis > Neoceratitis asiatica. The sequence goes on along the minus strand of CM061525.1, from coordinate 33,440,633 downwards.
ATCTTGCCACAAAACAAGCCAATACGTGTAAGATTTGTAATTGCGATTGAAACGCTATTCGAAGTAGCTCAGGAGGCGTGTAATATTTTTTTTAAAAGGCTTAACAGCGGATGCACATCTAGGGTGGCAAACAATGAAGATGTATTGTATCACCACTTGATCTCTTCAGATTCTCTTATCAGTAGTATAAGGATTAAAGTACAGGAAATTTGTTTGTTATACAATTACTGAATAAACAGCTAATATTTCCACTTAAAAAAAAAAAACAAATTTCAGATATGCAATTTGAGCATTCCAAGTTTATTAATTATGAAAATCTTGCAGTTGAAAGGGTTTTCGAGACATCCTTTTTATATGGGATGGGAATATTTGTCGACAGATGTAGTTTATTTTACCACCATGTTCTCATATTCATCAAGGAATGAAGGATGTGTACCAAATTTAAACACCGCAGGTCTATTTTTATTATTTATGGCCATTCTTGCTGTCCATCGCTTCGAATTCTGATCATTTTTGATCGTTTTTGAAATTATTTGAACCAGGCATTCGTATTATATGACATCAACGGTTAAAGTTGCTAGCTATAGAAATTTTTAATAAAATTTAATTATAATTTTCATAATTTAATAAAAAATTTTAAAAATATAAAAATAAATTTTCTCAACATAAAACTATCCAGAATGTATTTAATTTAATATATATATATATATACTTATATATATGACGTGTTGTAACCGCTGAAACGATTGTTGGTCGAGCTCATCCTCCATTTTTGGTTTTGTGTTCTGATGTTTTTACTAACAAGTGGAGGGAGCCACCTCCAAACGACCGATGGAATTTTATGAGAAGCTTTTATTTCATGTCAGAAATACACTCAAAGGGCTTGACATTCCCTACCACCGAGAGGGGACCGAAATTAGAAAAATTAATTTTCTATAATTATGGATGTTGGTGGAACCTGGTCTCGAGCCCTCGCCTTCCGAATTGTAGTACGCAATGCTTATAGTCAATATGTTAAACTGTTTTATGTGTGAAATTATGAGGAATTACTTTAAAATCTTTGGCAGCTCATAAAATTGAACCGACTTCGTCATTAAACATATGATTTTGAATTTATCGTAATTTTCTATGTTATTCACCTTTTTCAAAAAACATATTTCTCATGCAAAATATTTATAGCAAAATTTGAAATTAAATGAAACAATTCGCAATGGGTTATGTTAAGCAATAATCATTAAAAAAATAACAAGAAAAAGATAAAAACAGAATATAAAATAAAAACAAAAGCAAATCAAAATTATCATATAAATGAATATATTAGTAAGTACAAAAGATTATAAAATATAAACGCATTTATATGTAAAATGCAATATTATTAATGAATTAATGTTTTTTTATTTAAATATTTAACGCATAACTAATGAAACTGTAAACGTGGAGTTGTTGTGTTTGTTGCTTGTTGTTATTCTGTTCGATGTCGTTATAATTGATGTTATTGTTGTTGTTGTTCTTCATGTAATTGCTGTTGAATAAATTGCATATCAATCTATCTACGTGCATACATATAGTTATGTATATGTGTGAATGTAACCAAAACAACTTTTCAAGCACTATTATATTATGTTTTTGTTGTTGTGACTTATTGCAATGATTTGTTTTATTATCGCACAATACACGTATTTACACGTTTGTTGAGGGAAAAACCCAGCTACGTTTTCATTGAAAGGTGTTGGATAGTAAAATAAAGAGAATCTTAATTAAAAATTGCCGGCTTTCATACACACACCACATACATAATCAATACCTAGTAGCAACTAAATAGTTATGTAACAGGTTTTCAAAATCACCACCTCAGCACTAACCTATGTCAATTTCACGGCGTAAGCTGGTGTGTTATATGCATATGTATGTAGATATGTAGTTAATTGTGAATAAAGAATTTATTGCGGGTTTTCGATTGAACGGTACTTTTTCACAAATAGTTATTAAATTTTTATTAGAATTTTATGATGAAATTATATTTACTAAACACAAATTGAATTGTTTTAATATATTTTTCCATGAATATATGAGAAAATTAACTGTAAATAAAAATTTTAAATTATATTTTTTTTTTTTTGTAAAACCATTTAGTTAGTAATTTAAATTCATTTTGCTGGTTTGTGTATCATACATTTGAATGTACGAGTATTGAGATTTTTTTCATCATTACTACTACTAATATTGGGGTAGGCAGCGCTTACGCGATTAAAGCCGAATTAATATCTGCACGCCTTTCGTTTTTTACTCTCGCAGTTTGGCGCCAATTGGCAATACCAAGCAAAACCGGGTCACTCAGGAGCGACTTGTTGAATTTGGTTTTGATTCGTCAAGAGAGAATTTTACCAAATTCAGACATAACGGTATAGAGGCAGATCCGTTTCATGTTGTCGAAGGCAGCTTTAAAATCGATGAAAAGATGGTGAGTATCGATTCCTTTCCTTCGGGTTTTTACCAAGATTTGGCGCATGGTGAATATCTGGTCAATAGTAGATTTAAAAGGTCTAAAGCAACATTAATAAGATCCAATTAGTTCATTGTCGGTGGGTTTTATGCTGCAAATAGTCAAAACCATAGCGGTTCAGCTGTTACAACCTATCATATGACAGCGCCAAGTAAACGAAAAGTTATCACCGCCTGACGATGCCGTTTCTGACGTTTGTAACGTAACGACCAGCGGTGGTTTGAGTTTCTCCGTAAAACTGACTCAGCTGATCTACTCGCTGTTATAGAAAGTTGCCAGTAATAAAAACTAAGAAAGTTATTGTTTTTTTTCACAACAAATGAAAACTAAAGTCGTAAATATTATTATGTTGATCAAGTATATTGGATTGAGTTTATATTCGAACATATCAAATGCTGGAATTTGAGAACGAAAATTATAGATTTGTATAAATCTAGGCATGCACATTCAGCAGCAAGCAAAGTCGATAACTATTGACAACAATCTCTTTTCCATTCGGATGGTACGGCTAGCAGGTATGGCTACTTTACATGCGATATTGGTAAGGCTCGTGCTACGATAATTATGGCAGATTGTGCGGTCTCCCTTTTTATAGATTGGACAGAGCACTCTAAGTTTCCACTTGTCGGACATGCGTTCATCCGATTATATTCCATAAAGCATCTGATACATAAAGCTTCTCAGATCTTCGCTTCCGTCTTTGAACAACTTGGACGGTAAGCCTATTTGTTATTTTTGGAAGGGAAAATCGTTATTCGTAGTCGGCTATTCGAAATTCTATTTTATCATCTTAAATTGGGGGCTCGGTTTCACCATCTCCGTGTCTAGCACTACCATTCAGCAGGTTGGAGAAGTTCCCTCCATAAGCTGAGTATATCGGTGAATAGATTACCTCCTTGGTCCCTTCCTGTATATTCTGCCGTCTTGAAACTTTCTGTTTGTCGCCGCATCTTTTCACAGAATTCTCGAGCATTATCCTTGTCGACCAGCTTCTCAAGCTCTTCATACTCGCCTCTTTCTTTTTTCGTCTGCAAATGCGTCTACCTTCCTTCTTCAGCTCTCGGTATATATCCCACCCCGCACGTGTTGTGGTCGATCGCAAAGTTATAGGCAGTCTGCTTTCTCTCCACTGCAGTTCGACAATCCTCACCATACCAGCTGTTTTTCCGGCATTGTTGATAATTAATTGTTTCCGAAGCAGAGGTACTCAAGGAATTGGTTATTTCGTTCCACAGCTCCCTTATAACTAGAAGCTGATGAGCGCTCTCAGAGAGCAGTAATGCAAGCCGAGTAGAAAACCTGCTGACTGTCTGCTGTGATTGCAGCTTTTCGACGTCAAACCTTCCTTGTGTTTATTGACGAGCTGCACAGAGGCGGGTGCGTAACAACTAGATATGTAACAGTACCTTCGCAATGAAGGCACCTGGCCTACCGTTCTTAAAACGTTTGTTGTCTTTAAAATGGGGGTCTCATTTTTTTCATTGGGGCAAGTTTTTTTTTTTTTGTTGTGGCTGCCAAGCTAACAAGCCCAGTGGTTCGGCTTCTTACATCAGCTCGCCTCAAAACAGATGTTTGTTGTTTGTTGCTACTTGAACTGTATGTAAAGTTTCTGGCCACTCCACTCTGCCTATATGTTAGGCAGAAGCTTTCCTTACTTTTGTGAACTTCTACACATGGGCCCTTCTTCATTTTTTTTTCTTATGCGCTGAAGACATAAACCTTACAAAAAAAATTCAATTAAAAAAAAAAAAGAAAAAAGGAAAATTAAATACAATAAAATAAAATCGAAATTTTAAATGATATAACATATGGTCACATCATGACATATCGCTCAGAAAAGTAAATATGTTCCTTTTTAGTTAACTAGCAATATGTTTGAACATTTCCATATTAATATGTGTTATAAAAAAAAAAATCCAATAAAAAATTAAACTCAGTGCGTTAAGATTAATATCGACATATCTGTGTGTTCATATGGATATCACATGATATCTCATACCATATGCGTGGGACATCACATCATTTGATAGTCACATGAACGAAATAGAAATATAAAAAAAATTTACAATTCCACTTTGTCATGATTTTTATATTTTATGAAAAAATTTATGAAATAATAAACTGATTATATCTAACGCATGACAGAACAGAATTTAGTGGTTTTTATTGCGGCTGAGGAAACTGATATGGCGTTATAAGTATTGATATTAATAGAAATGGCTTCACCACACGCAATATTAATACATGTATGATCCGTTTCTGAACACAATTCAAGGTATATATACACATACATATGCATGTCATATCATTGTATATTTACATTATGATCTTTTAACCATTTTTAAATGATGATACACGTATCTTGACCAAAGACCGTTAAAGCCGGCCATATCCCATAACGGTACTTGCTAAAAATAATAAACCAGAGACATTGTGCGAATGTTCGCCATATACTTGAACTCAATCAACTGAGGTTCAGAAACCACAACTTCATTTTAAAGTCATAGAAGGAAGAACATCGTATGCACTTAGCAGGCTTTAGGCACAAGTTTGGTATACAATTTCATGGAGGGATACACAAACAATAAAAAAGCTAATAAAAGCAAAAAAAAAAAGTTATGGAGAATAGGAAAATATCTGGCTCCTCGATAATTTTTTTTTTGTTTGTTTATATATTCTTTATATTTACTTTAAATATGGTTTTAAGTTATGTTTTGGATTTGAAGTAAAAAAAAAATATAATATCATAATATATTTAATTAAAAGAAAAAGTAAAGCAGATGGAAGGAAGTCTGACTTGATATTTTCTAGGACTATTTGTTGCTTTTTTAAAAGCCTTAACATAGGCCACGGTGTATTTGTGTGGAGCATATTTCTTTAGTCCTCAAAGGTGGCTGACTTACCTTACTAACTTTACACTTGTCGAACTGTTTTTTTAAGCATTAAAAAGATTTTTGCTTCAAAATTATTTGATGGAATTTTTTGGAAAATTTAAATTGGCTCAAGATATTTCACAAAGGTATGTACATTTTGAAAATTTTTTAAATTTAAAAATCAATGAAAACACAATGATGAGAGCCCTATGTTATTATTCCACATAATTGCTAACCTGACCATGATATATGTACTCATTAAGCATATAAACATAAAATTGGCGCCTTATAACATCTGCCTCGATTTTCGGCTAAATTCCTCCTTCAATTTGTAGTATATAGCTTCATATTTTTCCAGCAAATAAAGGGATGATGGGTTTTTATGAGAAGATTTTTATTTCATATACATACACTCGGAACAAAATCCATGGAATGATATTGGACGAGCGGCGTATGAAAATGCATTAGGTGCCTGGAGCTATAGGCAACTCATTTTACATGAATATTTGAATATGAAAACATTCCCCGCACGGCGAAGTTCAACCATAATCCAAACGAATTTTTCTGTTGCTTCGTTAACATAGACGAAATATGGGTCCACCAAGCCACACCAGAAACCAAAGAATAATCCAGACAGTGGGTTTTTCCGGGTCAACGTGCACCAAAGAAACCAAAAATTGATGTGTCGGCCAACAAGGTCATGGCCACATTTGTTGGGATGCACGAAGTGTTATTCACATCGATTACCTCGAAAACGAAACCGGTGAATATTATTTAGAGTTTTTGTACAGATTCGATATTGGTTTGAAGCAGAAACAACCGAATTTGGCGTAAAAAAGATCTGTTTTACCAGGACAATGCACCTCAGCATAAGTGTGTAGTCACCATGGTAAAAATTCGTAAATTGGGCTACGAACTGGTACCCCATACATTATATTCTCCAGATATAGCCCACTGCAACTATTTCATGTTTTTAAACCTCAGAGATTTGGGGCGAATAAAGAGGTAATCATAGAAACAAACAACTTTTTTTATGCTTTGAAGAAACCTATTATGTGAAAAGAATACAAAATTTGGAAAACCACTGGACTAAATGTATAGAGCTAAAAGGAGACGCCTCGTGCTTTAAGAGGAGATGATGGTGCACATAATCGTCCAACTACTCAAACCATTGCTAAAATTTGAAAAAAATTTGAAGAGAGTGGATCGGTTACAGATCAGTTCCACCTCAAATATCGCAGCTGTATGTGAAAGCGTAGCCGAAGAGCCGAATGTGCATATTTTTCGATGTTCTCAAGAGCCGCGACTTTCTTACGGCACATTATGGCGTATTTTGCACTTGGACTTACACCTACATCCATGTAGAGTCCAGCTCACACAACAACTGAAGCTAGCTGATCGTTAACAATGCCGTAGTTTATTGAATTGGTTGCTCGAACAACAAGCAGTGGACCGCGATCAGGAGGCAACAGTGACGAGATATATTCCTCGCATCTCGGTGAAACCTACATATATTAATGTATAATTCGAGTTAATATATTAATAATATCAATAATAATAATTGGTATAATGTGCGGCCACAATAGCTTAGTGATTAGGACTGCGTACTACAATTTAAAAGATCTGGATTCGAGTCCAGGTTTGAGCAACATCCAAAATTATAGAAAACTAATTTTTCTAATAGCGGTCACCCCTCGGCAGGGAAAGTCAAGCCCTCCGAGTATATTTCTGACATGAAATAAAAGGCTCTTCATAAAAATCCCTCGACCGTTCGGAGACGGTTAGAATAAACTTTAGATCGCTCAATATTTTGGTAAAAACATCAGGTTTTTGTTGTTTATATATATATATATATGCGTTGGTATGGTTGAGTGGGTGTTGTATTTGGTATATGAATTTTGTTTCCTTAATCGGGTTTACCGCTATAGTCTGTCAAGGCTATCAGCGACCAGGCGCACCAGCGAATAACTTCTGCAGGAGTTGTAGAGAGAAAGAAGAACCTATAACCTTAAGACACTTTCTTGGGCAGACACTACTTGCGTAATTATAGCCGAATTAACAATAGCAGATCAGTGATTCCGCAGATTTGCAGGAGTAGTTCTGGGTTGGATTTAAAGGATTGTTTGTTCGCTCACAGGAGATTTTTCGTCCTACCTTCGCTCACTACCAGACCCATTCACTTCTTCTCCTTGTGAATTCTGAAGAAATCTAAACTAACGACATTCTTGTGAAAAAGTAATATAATTTAAACAAATAAAAAAAATTTTAAAAACCCACATTGATTGCATATTATCTACGTATTAACCTATTCCTGACTTTTTTCTAAATAAATTATGTAGAAATATTTTTACTTTATTTATAATATTAGATATAAGCAATCATATGATTCAAATACCATCCTATTGTACACACATATATACACCTATGCATGTATGATTGACACCGAATATAGCGTCAACAGATGGTGCTATTTGTATAAAGAGTCGTGCCCACGGAGGAGCGGACTCTGGATTGAAATTACGTTCAGAAATAAAATTTGGTGTATACGATTCATCTCTTTTCATAGATGTTAAATGAGTTGGGATGGAAAAAATTGCTTGTTTTTGAGTGCTTTTGAGTGTATAAGAATCTTGAGGGATTATATGCAAAAAGGGATGAAAATAATTTCTATATATGTACAATGAATTTAGTAATACACGTAAGTAACATTTACCAATAAAAAATAAAGAGGCAAGATAAGAATAATTTAATTTCAATACTAATTTAAAAATATTTTAACAAAGTTTTATTCCAAGTGCAACAACTCCGTGCACTTTTTTTCAATGTTGATCAATGTGCCGATAATATTGCGACTTTTCCAAGCACGGAAAAATATGCTTTCAATACCAAATCAATATTCTCATCCAAGTTGCGATGGAAGTTAGTAGAAGTAAATTCATTTAAGCGAATTTAAGCGATCTTCTTTCTTTATAGACTTCAAATAAGATTTTAAGCTTCGCAGCGTGGAAAAAGACCATTCGTTCTCTGCCGTGATAACTGGTAAAACTGCAATGATTCGACGAAGTTGGTGGACATTTGGGAAGGTGTCTTTTGGGCAAGCGTTTAGGGCCTCAAACCGATTTTGAACCTGCGATTCACTCCCTTCAAATTTCAAATTCACTTACCCATGTTTCCAGGAACAAATTCGCAAAATTGGTGCATATGATTGGAACAGAGCTTTGTAAGACGCGAAATATGGCACTCTTTTAGGTGAAGGACAGGCGTAATTTGACAAGATGTACTGGATCTTCAAAAATCGATGCTGTAGATGTGTAGAATGCTGGATGTAGATGTTAATGCGAAAATAATCATCAACGGTGTCGGTCGGTCAAGACATTGCAGCGCTGCTTCTGCCTTTTTGAAATTCTTGGGATTTAAATTGGAATGTTGTATTCAGTATAAATAACAAACAGAGCTTCAAAAACTTCTCCGAATAAAAATAATTCGTTTACTATTAAGTACACTTTATTAGTACCAAGCAACTTTAAAGACAACTGCTGATCTATTCATATTCAAATTATGCTAAAACAGTATTTTTTTAAAATCAAATCACTGAAAAAACAGAATTCATCTGAAAAAATTTCAATGCAGAACAAAACTGACTACAATTGTTCACGGTGGGGAGGAGGGGTTGATTCTACCCACAAAACTCCCTGGAACACACGGCTCTGTTTTTTTATCTTATCATATGCATACATCAAAAAACGTAATTAAGTAACCATAAAACTACATACATAATAAATAAATTTTAATTATCATTGAAATGAAACATACAAAACTAATTCACTTTATTTAAGGAATAAATAATTATTTAAGGAATAAATAATAATAATACAGCTGTAAAAAATTATTGATGAATGAATAAATGACAATATATGTATGTATGTGTATGCAGCGGCACTTATACCTGTGCTTGATTATGTTGGCTAGCTTCTTCACACACTTCACTCAGTCAGCAATGAAATAAAAATCTGTTAATGTGTGTAACTCTGTTTATTACAGGCTTTGGGTGCGAGTATGTGTTAAATGATTGTCAGTGCACTGCCGACATACGCGCTGTCTTTTTCGCTCTCACACATAGCCAGTGTCTCTTCTAGTGTGTTCAACTTCTCAACGTGGAATTCTCAACGTCGATTCTTTTATTTAACTCACATACAAAGATTTTGAGTGAATTTCAGTGTTGCGCTCATTTTGGCGATTCTACGAATCAAAATTTGACAATTTACGCACACTGCGATAATTTATGTTATTTGGGCACGCCCATTTCTCTTATATACATTTTGAGTGACTTTTAAATTATTTACATATTTTTAGTTTTATTTTGGTTATGTTGAGTAGTATTTTTAGTAGTGCTCCTAGCGATGTGAATCTTGTTAAGCTCACTCGTGCCATGGCGCTCATTGTCAGTGTTGATGGTAGGAGCAATTAACCATTATGATGAAATTGGTGGTTTTTTTATGTAGTTAGTTATACGAGATATTAATAAAAAAAGTATAGAAAAATTAGAAAATAAATTTAAAATAATTTTTTTTATTAATTTCTTTTTAATTTTAATAAATTTTTTTTATTTTTTTTTTGAAATTTTGGAAGTGGAAATATTCGTAACAGATTATTTTAAATTCTAATTAAATTTCAATTTACTTTGTACTAATTATTTATTATATATAATTGGCTCATTGTAACCGCTGAAGCAATTTTCGGCCGAGCTCCTACTCTAATTTGTGATTTTCCTCTTAATATTTTCTTCTTCTAAAAATTTATTTATACAATTATTTTGTATTATACAATTTATACTTGTTTAAGAGGAGTGTTTACTTAATGTTAGACATACACTCCACTCGGAGTTGTTGACATTCCCTGCTAAGAAGGAGCACCGCAGTTGGAAAAATTAACTTATTTTTCATTAAATATTTATTTTCTATAATTTTTTAATATTTGTCGGAACTATCCATTTTTTTTTTAATTTTAAGACCACTTATCGCCTTACATAGAGCATTAACAACTCAGTATTTCAGTATTGTAGAAAGAATTTTCTATCAACAGGCAATTAACAGCGTTTAACTAGCTCATTTACCGCTGTGTTTTAGACCACCGAAGTTGTTGAATGAAAAAAATATCGGTAAATAAATGAAGCAACCTGCTGAGTGCAACACGAACAGTTCAATGCAAACAATTGAACTGAATTGTCAACCGGCAAAACTCTATTTACGACACTTATTTTAGGCACAATGAGAGCAGCATGCGGAATATTTGCACACATAAGAATGAGATAAAAATTTGGAGGTGAAAATTAAAAAAAAAGAAGAGAAGCACGTGCAAAAAATTTTTTTTTAATGAATTGGATTGAAATGTAGAAAAATATTTCAGTCAAGACTTCATACTTGAGTTTATGTTTTTCAGAAACTTATAAAACGATTGATAAGGGGTATTTTTTTAAACATGTGGTTTTCAAGAAGAGATAAGACGTATATAATTTAATGTAGTCGCCAAGAATTAAGCTTTATTATACAGATAACAATTTTCCATTAAGTTTTAAAAAATAATTTCAGTGAAAGTGAAAGCCGCAAGTAGCTAATAAAAAAAAAATCCAGCCGTGAGGCCAAATTTTCAACCATTTTTTACAACACTTGGTGCGGTATGTCAGCAATAACGCGCCAAATATATGTGAAGCCGATGGCAAATAGAACTTTTGCGCCATATTGCGTGACAAATTGACTTTGACGTCGAAGTTGAATACATATAACTTTCCGAAATGATCCTCATAAGCATCTCTGGCGCAAACGCAACGCCAAATGATGACCATTTCTCATCTTTTTGCAAATCACCACAATTTAGGAAGGAGAACTCCAAAAAAGTTTAAGAATTACTTAATATGACAAATTTTTATTTTTTGTTGTTGAAAATAATGAATGGAAAAATGTTCATTGAGTCGTACCATTGGCGTTATTCGCTCTATAAATGCCGGAAATTTTTTAGAGCTTAAAAGGAGCTCGTAGGTAAAAACTTAAAAGAAACGAGGTAATATTCAAAATTTCTTTTATACCTTTCCAGAACATGCAATGGTATATTAAATTCGGTCCGAAGTATGTTTCAGAAAGAGAAGACATAGACCAATCAAAATTTATATTGATATTGTCAGAAATATGAGTGGATTTTGCCATGTCCGTCTGTCAGTTTAACATCATGGCATAATTTGAAACGATTTTTTTTTAAATTTATCATTAAATTTTGGCTAAAATTTAGAGTTTCATTGAATTTTAAAAACGATACGCTAATTCTAAGTATGTACAAGTATATATGTACAAATTTTGTTGTTTAAGAATGTTTTATGTTGTTTTCACTAATACAATAATCAAACAAACTACCGTTTATTTTGTTTTTGCTTTTGAGTTTTAATTGTTAAAATCAGGGAAAATTCTTTTCAAATTCTTTAGAAATTTTTTGTAATTTTGTCTAAAATTATTTGTTTTATTATTTTTATATATTTTTTAAATTATGTGGAGCTATGTACATTACGCCAGATCAGAGTTTTTTTATAAAATAAATTCACAAAGGGGGGTTATGAATTTTTTATAAATTGGTGTCTTCAAGTTTACTATCTTTCCTTCCAGAATGCCGTAATTTTTTTGGCTTATTAATAAACCTTTCTGGTTTTTGTTTCCTCTCTAAAGGTTTTCTGCAATGATTCGCCGTCGTTTGGACTTTAATTGTGTTTTGGAGAATAGGAAAAACGAGCATTAACATTTTGATCGCGTATCTAGCAAGCTGCTAGATTAACAAAACTTCTTTCCGGAAGTGCCACTTTCTGGCTAAGTATATATAATAAAAGCTTGCCAAACAGCACTTGTGGGATATTGATTAAATTACAGTACAATATAAGGATGAGGCATTTGAGCTGTTGAAATTACCTTCAGTATCGGTAAATCTATATTGCTCTGTAGCTTGCACTTCTTTCATGCGTGAAGATTTCCACAATATCTATGGTCTTCGCAGTAGCTGCAGGAAGAGGTGTGAATTCATGGTTTTCAGTAGCAATTTTACTACTGTTATTCTGATCAGTCTTGCTACTATTCCGACCGGTTTTAAAATATGAATATTTCTCGAACATAAAAAATTTATTTAATTTAAAAATTTTATAGTAGATTTATAGGATAGAGATCTTTGGGAGATACTAAATATATGACAAACAATTGGCAAAGTTTTCGTCAGTATCCTTTTCTTCTCATATCATATGTATTTCTCGAAATGAAGCTCCAAAAAAAAAATATATAAAAAAAAATTTTAAACAAAATTTCAGTTGTAAATTTTTATTTTAGATCGGAAGGTATCTGTAAGTATGTATATATTTTGTGATATTAAAAAACTCTCAAATTAAAATAATTGGCTTTTTTATAGCCGCAGCGATTTTCGGCTGGGCTCTTTCCCTAATTTGTGATGTTTATATCAAAACGAGGAGGGACCTGCTTTCATTCTAAGCTACCTCCGAACGGAAGAAGGATGAGGAACTGTTTTCATGTCTGAAGTGTACACGAAGAGATTGAGATTGATATTCTCTCTTAAGGGGCGACCGCATTCGAAATTGTTGTCTTTATAATTTTGGATGTTGGTCTGACCAGGATTTGAGCCCGTAACCCCAATGTTAACCATTTGGCTATTACTTCCGCTATAAATGGATATACATATATATAAATTATGCAAACACATATATATATACATACATACAGAATTATCCATATACATTTCCTTGCGCGCCCTTTTTAAATGATCCGAGTCAACAAGCATTTTCGTTCGAATGACTATATATTAATCAATGTTTGCATGGATTTCGTCCTTTAGAATTCGGCACTTTTTTCAGTGATTTCCTCTCCAAATGTCAAAAAGCCTGAAATATTATGTCAATTTCTCAAAATCACTTCAACTGCAATTATTGCTCTTTTTCAATATGCAATGCACAGATACTGCTTCATATTACATACGTACATATGTGTATATGAGCACATTTCTAAAAATAAATAAATATATCACATTTGCGGAGTAGGTATGTGTACGCGTCATTATTTAAGCCATTTTGGCCACAAAACATTGAACAGTGGGGTGCAGTGTTTGATCAATGCCGCCGAAAGACCACCGTATAGATTTGATATCCCACAATCAAAAAAAAATAAAAAAAAATTAAAAATTAAAAAAAATATTAAAAAAAAATCATCCAATGCCCATTTGAGCTATGCATGCAGATCTTTGATTTTGGCACAATGATAAAAAATACAACAACATCAAACTAACCATTTGCTAACAATAGGTGAAAATAAATTTGTTATTTTCCTTGGGGAAAACAAAAAGCAATTAAAATTCTTCAAAAACTGTGACACCAACAACAATTGTACATTTCAAATAGACCAACGGGCAGTCAAATATACATATGTACCTATATATAACTGTTTTTGCTAGTTTGTACATAACAAAATAGAGATTTTATATTTTGCCATTTATTAACCGAACGGATGTGCCTACAGCTAAAGCAACAACCACACTATGCTATCCAGCGTGTAGGTGCGTGAGTGTGTGCGCGCGCGAACATTGGTAAGCAAACGCACCTCTGCAACAACATTGATTATTGACATTGATGAGCTCCTGCTGCTGCTGTCGGTATACAAACAGTACGCAAACGCCACAGGATATCATCAGCAGTTGGCCATTTCTGGCTTTCATGTGATACAGCAACAGAAACAACAACAGTGGCAGTAGTACATTTTAAGGTTTAACCAAAAATCACACTAACACAACTGCACTCGTCTAAACGTTTTTACATGTGTGGCCTACGCCCCTACAAAATTTTCATTCTCTCTATATATGTCTAAACATATGCACAATGCACAATCAGTAATTTAACACACACACACATAACAGCAATAAAAGTAGGTGTAGAGTGTAGCGATAAGAATGTTGTCAGCAGCCGAAAAAATCAAATAAAAGAAAATTGAATTGTCAAAATTTAAGTAGTTGGAGGTGTTAGTTGTTGCTGTTTTTGTTGTTTTTTTAGAGTAGTATATATAACGCATAAACATATATTATACATAAATACATACATATACATGTACAAGTAGGTAGGTACAAATGTAGAAATTGTAATGTGCTGTGTCACGGTGTTATTAGTCAAACAAAAGTCACCTAAAAGGTAGCTGAAGTAGGATTATAAAAATATATGCATTAAGGTTGCTGGCAAAGAAGTATTATGAGAGTTTTTTAAGCAACAAAGGCTAGTCGGAGCCCTTTATTTTAGAATAGTACTATTTATCGTGGTTTGTTTCCATTGGTGTTGGCTGGTGAAATACGAACTTTATAGTTATTTTTCCATAAGAGAGTTTTATTGGCTGTGGTAGCAGGGTGGGTAGCTCATTGGTTCGAATATTGGGTTGACAAACATCCAAAATTATTGAAATAAATTCAAATTACTATAGCTCCCCCGTAGGAAATGCCTACAGTCGAAGGGGTATTTTTGACTCATAAGAATTCATCAGCCGACAGCGGGTGGTGTAGAAGGAATGGGAGTCTCTTTATGCTATGGAAAAACCGCAAACCGCAAGACACCACAAAATGGGAGAAAAGCTCGGTCGAAAACTTTTTGAGCTGCTAAAAAAAGCCAATTATAAAGTTTTGTTCGAAATTATATAAGGTTTGAAAATTGCTGAAATTTTTTTTCAAATGGTTTCAAAGAAAAAAAGTTTGAATGTAATTGGGGCAAACTAGAACGTTCCATAAAGAACCCATTTTTAATATATGAATATTTGGAAATTATTTTTGAATAGAATCAAACAGTTTGTGCCTACTCCTAAAACAGTATATTCAAAACCATTCCAAGCCAGCAATACATGTTTCGCTTATTTCGATACTGTTGTTGTAAGTATGGCAAGCAAAGCAAGCATTTTCGCTAAACTTAGATTGTGTTGGAGGGTCATAAGACCAACACAAGCGTGGAAAAATTTTAACTGTTATCCACCGGGTAGTGGAAAAAACAGTTGTTTTACAATTCAAGCAGCTCACGAACTTTAGTTTTGGACAAATCATCATGTGTTTAGACGACAAATATTCATTTTGAGGCGAGCAAATCGATTTTAAGGATCATGATTTGAGGGCATGCACTTGGAATGTCCGGTTTGGCAGAGCAGTGGGAAAATTGAACCATGATGACGAAACATCTCCAAACGGACTGAAAGATCGAATGTCGCGCAATCAAGTCGATCATACTCTAATAGAAAAAATACTTTCTCCAGTGTTCTAGACGGAGAACACGGAGATGAGAAGATGATCTATGTCCAGAGCATAATTAGTAAGTATATGGAATACTTCACCAGCCTGTTGAGTGGCAGTGAAGCGATTGAATACCCGAAGATGATCAACCCAAGTCCCCAATCGATGCTGTTGAAAAAAAACGTTCCAATACCCGATGTCGTTGGAATAGAGAGCTCCATCAAATATGGCGGCGTAGAGCTAACAAAGTAAATACATCAGATTCTTTGCCGAATGTGATCGGTGAAAAGTATGACCGACGATTAGAACCTAAGTGTGCTCTGTCCAATCCATAATTTTTGCCAATTTTCATGGGATATTAATATCGCAAATAAGCTCCCATCGAGCCTACTGTGTATAGCTTTAGACTCATCGATAGTGGAGATGTCAATATCTATACATATAAGTCTAATGTAAGGCAGATACAGGAGCAGGGTTTTCAGGACCACCGCTATAACCAAGGTAGCATAAAACTAAACGCTTTAAATGAGAAAATCTATCAGGCTTCTGGTAGATAGCCAGGAGGCAATTAAAATAATAAATAGTGTCAAGAGTAGGACCATATTCGTGACAACATGCAAAGAGGCAATTAACAGACTATTGCGGGAAGAGGCAGTGAATATCAATTGGGTGCCAAGTTACACGGATTTAGAAGGCAATGAAAAAGCAGATGAGCTCGCGAGGCTGTCATTATATTAGTGCGTCTTTCAATGCTGTATAAAGCAGTGGACCATAGAGGAACACTTAAAGTGCAGGAAGTCTTCCACCGTAGGAAATACCAGTAAATTATTGTGTGACAATGTGGATCGTAGACATACCAAATTTCTACTTTCATTAGAAAAAAGAGAACATAGTACTCTTGTGAGTGTATGGACGGGCATTTGCCCTTGAGGTATCAGCTCCACAAGTTGGATAAAGTAGAATCAGCCAAGTACAGAGCTTGCACAGGAAATGGCGAAGCATTAAAACACAGCCCTCGTGACTCTCCAGCCTTCAGTCCATTGATACGTCACATCTTTCGCAATGACCTCAGCTCCAACCTTACAATGATGGTAAATGGTTGGAAGAAGTTACATAACCCAGTTTATATAATCGAACGATGTGTTTGCATAGTTGAGATATACGACACGGCCGCTTGGGGTCAGGTCGTCTATCTACGCTTGCATTCAACCAACTAGCCATAGCTTTAGACCATGCACCATGCACCAATCGAAAATGCCAATGATGAATAAGAAAAAATGTTGCTAACCTTAGAAATCTTTTTTTCACATGAATTATATTCTATTTCCTATTTGAGTGAAAGTGAGATGGAGATAGTTTTCGAGTCAACTCATAGGTACCTTTTTCTTTGCTATATGTTTAGGCGTTGATTTGTACGACTTCAATATTCTTCAGTTTTTTGTCATGATGGCTAGTAGATCCATGGACTTCACGTTATTAATTCATCTAAAATATTTTGAATCGAACAATGGGTTCCGAATATTTAGAAATTAATATGTTCACCTATAAGGTGGCTAATTTAAGGGCTAAATTTATTATGTGAGATTGAGTCCCTGTTATTAGTTATATGTATACATATAACGGGTGAACCATTTCGAGGTTTCGTACTTTTTTTTAAAGGAAAACAAAAAAACACAGAAAATTCAAATTTAATGGGGAATGTTTACTATCATTCGAAAGAACATTCTTTGGCATTTATTTTTTGAAGATTATATATATATATATATATGACCCAGCAAATGGAGGGACCTACAGTTTATTCTAGGAAGTCTCCGAATGGCTGATGGATTTTTCTGAGGAGCTTTATTTCATGCCAGAAATACACTCGGAGGGCTTGACATTCCCTGCTGGGGCAAAAGTAATTATAAAAATTTATTTTCTGTAATTTTGGATGTTGCTCGAACCTGGGCTCGAACCCAGGCCTTCCGAATCGCAGTACGCAATGCTAACCACTCAGCTATCGCAGCCGCCAAGATTGAAGATTATCTATTTCAAATGTTGGCCGCGGCTACGTCTCAGATGGTCCATCCGTTGAGTCCAATTTTCAATAACTTGTTCGAGCATTCGTATAACTGGCAAATGACAATGTTTTGCTCCAAAGCCTGAATCGTAGCAGGATTGCATAGACCTTACACTTTACATATCCCCACAGGAAAAAGTCTAACAGTGTGATATCACATGATCTTGGTGGCCCAAAACGTGAATGTATCTGCTCACCGAAATCCATTGATTGATGCGATGTGTGGGAAGTGGCGCCATCTTGTTAAAACCGAATGTCGCGGAGATCACGAGCTTCAATTTCAGGTATCAAATAGTCGATTATCATGGCACGATAGCGGTCGCCATTGACGGTTACAGGCATCACATTTGAAGAAACAGGACCGATCGATGATCCCACCGGTCCACAAACCACACCAAACCATTGCTTTTCTGGATGAAATGGCAGCTCTTGAATCTGTTTAAAATGCTCTTCGTCGCAAATGCGGCAATTTTGCTTGTTCACATACCCATTGCAATGTCGCTTGGGAAGGTCGAGCGGCTTCACTTCTTGCACAAGCTGTATTTTGTACGCTTCCAATGTAAGATCTCGACGTAAACTGCGCCCAGTCGTTTCATACGTCAGTCCGAGTTGCTGCGAACGGCACCGAATCGACTCTCCACGGTCTTCGTGTACACTCTCAGCTACGGCCGCTATATTTTCTTCACTGCGTGATGGTTGTAGTCTATTCGGTCGAATATTATCCAATAATGAATGCTTGGGTCTCAAGACTTGTGATGGTGTTGCGAATAGTACTTTCAGTAGGCCGATGATGTTGACCATAAGTTGAGCGAAGCGCGCGAAACACATTTACACATTTACAGAACGTGAATTTTCATAATAAAGTTGAATGAATTGTAAGCGTTGTTCAGGCGTAAGGCTTTCCACGATGAAATGCCAAAACAATACTAAACAAAAATAACAAGACAGCTTGACGCGACTCACGCGTGATCTGTCAGAAAAAAAAAATTTTTGAAAAAAATACCTCTACTTGGATCACACTTTATGTAATTTGCGCTTTGTAACCGCTGAAGCGATTTTAGGCCGAGCTCTTCCCACTATTTGTGGTGCGCATATCGATATTTCTACAACAAATAGAGTGACCTAAAGTTTATTCTAAGCCACGCAGGGCCGATGGATTTTTTATGAGGAGCTTATTTTTAATCGATTAGTTTCTTCAGGAAATATACAAAATTTTTTAGCAAACCAAACTTTCCTAGGTCTTAATAAAATATAAAAAATAATATGTATTAGATGAAGTAAAATACCTAAATAATATAAAATAATTCCAAAAATTAGTTGCTTTAAGGAAACATTTGTAAATCCTACTATATGCATACTATGTGTATATGTATGTACTAAGGATATATGGTATTCCGTGCGCATTTATGGATATGGACGCAATTTCAATTTTTTTTGATATATGTACATGTGTATGAATGTATGTATAAAACTTCATTATTAATTATTTATGAGCATAATCACCAAAACATTCGCACCCACGTAAACACAAACATTGTCTACAGTAAGTATATAAGCACAATAAACCCACAAATAAGAGCCATAGCTCAGCATAAGACAAGGCCAGCATATAATTATCCACCACCTTCATATGATGCGCTTAGGTGCGGAGGAAAGAGAGAACGCGCAATGCACAATACTATAGCACTTTTTTCAAATCAATACATACATACACTCTGAATTACCTGCCAGCCATCAACATATCAGCCAACATTTTAAACTTCCCTCCCGCTCTAACCACATACCCAAGCATACACATTGATAAGTGAGGAGCGCGCAATATCACTCACTCAATAGATAGACATGTTGGCCAAGAGCTATCGTGAGTGTTTTAGCATGTGCCTATGTATGTATGTATAAATGGGTTTGGTAGTAAATTGAGTAAAAAATGAGATCATTGGATTTGGTGTGAGGCAACAGCAACAATGGGCAGAAGAACCGTAACAACAAATACATGCATATATACATATATGGATATATGAATGTTAGTCAGTATAAACATACTTACATATGTGTGTATGTGCAAGCATTGATGTACGAGTAGTAACGACGTTGTTGCTTTCTTTTGCTGTGTCCAGTGTTGGATCTCACCGATCGTACAATTGTAGGTATGTATGGGTAACTTAGTCATCAGTTGTCTGGTCTGGTCTGGCCAGGCCTGCTCTGGGCAGTAGATATACACGTGCATACACATGTATGCACATACGTACATACATATACAAATACAAACGTTAACGTCATTATACCGTGTTGTTGTCGTTGTTGTGCTCGTTGCTTTTGTTATTATTGCTACAGTAGGCAGATTGTGGTAGTAGAGCTCGCCGCTGCCGGTGTGTGTGTGTCTGTGTTTTCAGTTAAGCGAAGAAAAGTTACGGTCGACGTTCACGTCTGCACTTTGATCAGTCTGATTCAACAGTTTGTGCCGTAAGGAAGTGTGTGCACTACTGAACGGAAGTCACTTGAAAGAGAGAATTTAGTTTACTTGAGATTTATTCACAAAACTACTTACCTGCAAGACAGTAGGTATAAGACGCGTTGACGTAACGTAATACTAACAATAAATAACGAATTGTAGACGCAGTGACAATGTTCAAATTCAATAAAGGAAAATTAATTTATCTTATTTGAATGGACTTAAAAATCGTTAAACAAAAAAAAATTAACAAAATTACAAATTTTTTGGTGCGAAAAGACTGACAACAATAAAAATTAATATCAAGTCAAATCTTATGCATACATAAATGCAAATTTAAAAGCAATAAAAATTAAAAGGTTTAATAAATAAATACAAAAAAGTGTAATTGCCGTTAAAAAAGCGTTTACTTTCGTTTGAATAAGAAAAAAAAAACAAATTAAAAACAGGTGAAAAAAAAATTCAGTAACCAAAAACAAAACGGTAAGCAGCTTTACCGTCGTCGTGCAAAAAAAAAAAAAAGACAAGAAGCATTGTCGTTCAATACCTTGCGTGGTCGATGAAATTAACACATTCTTGTGAAATTGGCAAATTCGAAAGATTTGTAGCACAAAGTAAAAACGACAAAAACAACAAAAACAAATAAATAAATAAAAGTAAAACTTAATACGCGTACTTATTGCGGTTACCGGCTTTACACGCAGTACAACAAAGTGTGCTTCAAAGTTAAGTGCCGTCTCATTTAATAACAATTGCCTAAGTCACTTACTACGATACTTGTGTTGTCGTTCACAACAAGCCGAATATCGGCATACACAACACATTGACTCTTATTGCTAATTGCGGTTATACAGTAAACTAGCTGTACAACCATCCAATCACCTCACGTGGATAAGCAGAGGAGGATTTAATCGAATTTACTTGGATTAGTATGCGGTGTGTGTATTGTTGTTTTTTCTATTTTATTTTAGCTAAATTAAATTTGTTTATGGAAATTATTTATTTTTATTTCGTTGAGTTTAGTTGTATACGCGATTATCATTATTTATTTACACTTTTTTCAAACGTGAGTTAGTTGCCAGTTTATTTTTGGCAATGAGCGTATATGTACTTTATCAGCTGCTGAAGTGTATTCATCACATTTCGCTGGTATTTTTTTTCAATATTTAAAGGTAAGAATGAGAAAACAGATATGGGCATGACAGATAATGAGATATACTCATTTGTGTATTTAATATACAAATCTGTCTATCAATATATGGCGTTTCCCAGAGGTTTCAATTACGGGCTTAAGTTTTAAGTGAAAGAACAACGGTAGGTGCGATGGGATCAAATAATACTAAAATTATGCAATCATTTGAGTGGGGATTTAAGCACAACAAACTAATAGGTACTCAATAAACGAAACTAATTTATAAAAAAGGAAAAAATATTTAATTGAAATAAATTTTTTTTACAAAATTAATTTTTTTTTTTAATTTAAAGAAATTTTGAAAATTTAAATTTAAAAGATATAAAATAAACAAATAAAATAAATTAAAGAAATAAGCACACACAAAAAATAAAATAAATTAAACAAAAAATAAAATTAAGTAAATTAAAAAAAAAATAAACTGGAACAAATAAAAATAAAAATAAAACAATATGAAAAATAAAATAAAAATTAAATTAAATAAAAAAGTAAAGAAAAAATAATATATAAAAAAATTAATTAAGAAAAAATTGTAAAACAACAAAAAATAAATTATAAAAATTTAATGAACCTAAAACGAAAAAAAAATAAAAAATAAAAAATTACAAGTTAAATTAAATAATTTAAAACAAAGAAATAAAATAATTCAATGAAAATTAAAAAAAATGATCATAAAAGAAATTTACCAAGAAATTGAATAAAAAATAATAAAAAATTTAATCGAAAATAAAAAATAGCTAAAAGTACCACTAGTGTGGTCTGGAAATAATAATAAAAAGCCTTGATAAAGCTCTGAAAGCTCACATTTCATCTTAAAAATTTTATTATGTATTTTAAGTCATATTTTTGGCATAAAACATTTATTTCATCAATATATTTTATTAAAAAATAAAAAAATTAATAAATACAAATTTAAAGTAAAACAAAATAAATATATAACATAGAACAAGTTAATATAAAATAAAATAATATAAAAAAATTTAATTATTATTAAATAAAGCAAAATAAAATAATATAAAATATAGTCAAATTAAAATATAAGAGATAAAATAAAATAAAATAAATTAGTAGAAATTAATAATATTAATTTTTTTTTAAATACTAACCAGAATTTATAAAATATATAGGTAAATAAATTAGTATGAAATTAAAAAAATTAAAAATTTTGGTACAGAATAAAAAAATTAGTTAAATTAATTTAAGTCAAATAAATAGGATGAAAAATTTTAACTTTTTAAAAGAATAAAAAAACCTTGACAAAAATTAAATAAAGTGAAAAAGTAAATAAAATAAAAGTAATATAACTTACAGGAAACAAATAAATTAAAATATTCAAATGAAGTAAAAAAATTCAAACAAAAAATTAATATAAAACGGGTAAAACAATTGAATGCCAAATAATTTTTGAAACCAATTAGCGATGAAGTTAAAAAAAAGTATAATAAAAATAAAAGAAAAGAGATTAGAAGTTTTTATATCAAATAAATTGCAAGCCAAAAAAGCAAGCTTTGATATTGGAAATCATCCAAAGAATTTAGTCGGATATCAGGCTTAGCGTGAAAAGTCCACCGAAAAAGCATCGAAAAGCGTGAAGTTTGGTATTTTATATAAAAAAAATTTAAACAAATATGGAAACAAAAAAAATTGGAAGTTGTAATAAATTTGATATGTTCATTGAAGATCTAAAGACTTCGGCATGGCCATAGACAGTCCTTTTTTCTTCTTATTCTTATTATCGGTTTCGTTTTTCCTGTTTTGACAATATATTTTAAAACTAATATTGATACCGATTGACCTGATTGATTGGAATTTAAGTTATATACATACATATGTTCGTGATAAATGATAAGTGAAACATACATACAAAAAAATTGCAATGAAACATTCTCAAAAGAAGACTTTTATTTATAAAACTTTATTTAGTAGAATACAATATCCTCAAACTATAAATATTTTAGAAAGTTTGAAAATTTTTTTTTAAAACTTAAACATTTACATTTCAATAAAAAATTAAAAACCAAAGCTGTGATTTCTTTATACTAGTTGAAAATATTTCTATTAGAACATAATAATAATGCAAATATTAAAACTGCCTTAGCAATAAGAAGGTCGAAAGAGTTTATGCCCTTTTAACCGAATTATAGATACTTGACTGACTGACTGACTCTTAATATTCGTTCCCAACTGGTGCGCATGCTCACTGTTTACTTGCAGCCATAACCTAAACAATTTTAATTTAATTTTCTCTATAAATGACTAGCTGGGCAAATCTAAATTATCTTCTAGTACATACAGCTCAGTCAGAATAATAATAAGTCAGAATAATAGCAAGTTTGAAAAATAGTAAAAATAAATAATTTCTAATAATTATTTCTCTATATAAAAAACAATTGAAATTATTTTCATATAATAATTATATATTTTTCTCTTTCCATTTTTCGCCAAACAGGTGGTTGCAAATCATTTGCAACCAATAACTCCATCAAAACGGCGAACCAAAGCGAATTTACACACACCAAAACGCACCCACGCCTGCAATTAAGTAGCGTGCGGTCAAACTTAAAAGCATTGAAAGTTGCAACAGCAACAACAACAATAACACATAAACACAAACTCCAAATAATTAGTTGGAGAAACAGACGAGACTATCGCATTCTCACACACAAACTCATTTACATAATGACAGCGTTTACAATACTTACCAGCGTCATAGCAGCGCCCACCATCTCCACGAGCACTAAAAGTACCAGTACAATTGCACCCACCACCCACACAGGCACACAAACAGTGACAGCGACGAGGAAAGCCAACCCCACTGGCAGCATAAAGCAGAGGCTTGGCGGTGTGTCGCTTACACAAAACACAATAGATTTGCATGGCGGCACAGTGTATACGTGGGTGCAGGCGCCCATTGAGGGTTCACGTAAGCGTAAACGACACAGTAAACGTCACAGTAATTGGAGTAGTGATATGTCGAAGGATTTGCCATGGGTGAATCCTTGCGGTGGCTTCTATGTTCCGTCGGCGGCGCATGGTGGTAGCGCTATGCGCCGAAAAAATCCAAGACAGGTAGGTTTGGGGGTGGAGAGATATATTTATTAAAGTGAGATTCAGAAATAATTTATTGGTATTGAAAGTTTTTACAAGAAAAAATAATTATTATAATAAATATTATTATTTTTTTCTAATTTTCGATAGGAAATTTAAGTAAATCTTTGCCTTTACCAACTTTAAGTACTTTTGAATAATTTTCCTGCTAACTTAATATAAAAATGTCAAATTTTTTTTTCTTTTCTTATCGATTAATCCACAGATTTTCAATATGCTCAAAAAGTCAGCTGGCAATGAGTATAAAATGTTGGTCGCCGGTCATCAAGATATTGATATAAGCAACATACATATGTGGTCGTTACATAATAAGACATATAAATTTTTGCCGAAACTGAAAGTCAATTCAACGGTAAGTCTACAAAGCTAATTCTTAGTACTATTTGTTTAATACACGTTATAAGTAGATATACATAAATATAATTGGGCGTTTGTTGAGTGGAAAAATATACGAGTATTTAGCATAGCAAAATTGTTCTCAACATGCATTCGTTGCATATTTACATATACGTGTATGTATGTACCTGTATTTGTTGTTCACACAAATTGCTCTTAGTCTGGTATTTTCGTTGCTAAACACATACATATGAATGTATCTAATACTAAACGGAAATATTTGCGTGAAAAAATAAGATTCGTAAGTGAAAACCCAAAAAATAAACAAAAAACAATGAAAAAATTGCACGTCATTTGACTACTCATTACATGGTTAGCAACTAGGTACAATGGGAAAATATTGTCGAATTGAATAATGTGAGATTTAATTAATATTATATTTTCTTATGCCTGACTTAAACAAATTTTTACTAAAAAAAGTTAAAATTATATCAATATCAATGAAAGCATTGAATTAAAAAAATCTAGCAATTAGCTTTCAAGCTTTTAGGGTTAAAAGTTGCTACCGGAGCTTTTCACTACTTTAGAAGCTCTTATAAAAAGGTTAAAATATGAACGTTTTATTTACTATCTAACACCTTGAATGCAATGGAGCTTTGAATATAAATGAAAAGCTTTATAAAATAGAAAAAGCTTTCATAAACCGGTTTTGTTCTAATTTTTTTCATTAGCACAAATTTACATTTTCAAGAATATATATATTTAACAATGTTCCGTTTTTAAAAATAACTAAAATTTAATAAGAGAAAGTTAATAAGCCATGAAGCTTTATGAGAAATAGTCATTAAATCCTTAGAGAGAAATTTCAATTTTAGAAATTTACATTTCTAATAAGTTTTAAGTTTTACAATTAATGTTTAAAAGAAAGAAAATAACGAAATTGGAATAAAAATAAAATAGCAAAAGTACTACTACTAAAGTCCGAATACAATAAAAAACATTGAATTATTTATATATAATTTGAACTAAAATAAATTGAATTATTTATAATAATAGCTTTGATAAAGCTCTAAAAGCTCAAAGGTCATCTAAAAATTTGAAAATATAAATTGATGAAAATTTTATACAAAAAGCTTTGATAAAGCTCTTAGGACTTTTAAGCCATAGTTTTGACATACAATACTTATTTCATGAATATGTTTTAGAAAAGAAGTGTTATTGGCAATTTATGCTGCATTTATTAACATAAAAACAGCAATGCAAGTTCAAAATAAAAATGACAAAATGTGCTTTTAGAAATCTAACCATATTAATAATTCAACAGCTTTCATAAAGTTCCAGCAACTCAAAGAATGAAAACTAAATTGCAATTGACAAGCTTTCCTACTGCACAAATTTATTCTGAGCTGCCACTTTTAATAATAACTTTAAAATAAAATAAATTTATATTCAAAACCATTAAAATTAGTTAACATTTTTCTCAGTGTCATCCTATCATCAGCTGAGATCGTCAGAATTGAGTCTTCTGCTTTATTTTGTAATATTTAAAATAAAAAAAATTAAAAAAATTTATTTAGTCAAACATTTCCGATGTGGTTCCACTTCGTTGACGACGATCTCATGCCTTGTTCATTCAAACCAAATTACATAATAGATAGCAGTCATGCTATGATATGTGGGATCAAAGGTATTTCTAATAGACAAATTAGTAATAAAAATATTAGCTATGAGTCACACCAAAGCCAGGCGTTAAATATTATTAATGAGCATTACATTTGTAATTATGAACGAATGGATTTTCCCCAAGTGTTAGAAATGTAGTATGAAACAAGTGGAAAATAAAAAATTTGTTATTTTAAATAACTAAAAATAAGATTTTAGATTTTTTATATTAATTTGAGCAAATAATTAAAATAAACTAAATAATGTAATTCAATAGTAGTAAGAAATTTCACAAAAATATTGATATTATAATAAGCCATATATGTAAGCACAATTTACATACATATATGTATTATATAATATTATTCGGACATTAACTGCTAACATTTTTAATATCACGTTTATGACTTAATTGGTGCCTAAGCGCTTAGCCAACAAACAAAAGAAAGGCAATATTTATAAGTAATATAATAAGTTTAACTAGTCATTTTCATTCATTCACTCATTCATTCATCGCTTGAGAATTTTATCTTATCATAAACGCGCCCTTTATAACATATGTACGCGCACTGGCTGTTGGTCGGACTAAAATAAAAAGTTCCGTCATAGTTTGTGCGCACAGCGGGCAGGTGGGCAGGTGCTACGTGTGATCGATGCCAAATGTACGCTTCCAATAACATATGACTGATTTAGTTATATTTACAAGCATATATTTTAGTATAACAATACCAGGGTTGTCTGAAAAAATGTTCTTTGTACACTTAGTATTAAAAAAATTAAATTTTTATTTAAATTAATTTTTAATATTTTTAATTATTTAATTAAATATGTTATTTGCGCTGATGAGTCAAAAATGCTTATGGTAATAATAAAAAAATTTATGAAGGAATTTAAATTTCAAATAACATATAACTCCTTAAAAACTTCTAGATTCTTGAAAATAAATTTTTAAGAATACGAAAATGATAAAGAAATTTAAGCAATTTTTTTAAAGATATATTTTTAAGAAAAAATAAATATTGGAAATAAATATATATATATATTTTAGTAAAAAATATTTTGTAAATAATTATAGCAAAGTAGATGGTAAAGCATTCACCTTCTGATATTCATTTACTCTTTCAAAATTTAGATTTTTAAATATCTTCAAATTCGTTGAAAAGAAACTTTTGACCCACCCGATTAGCTTTTAGTAGCACACACACGCATATATAATAAGTACGAATAATTGCTCATACAAAATAATAAATAGACTCTATGACATCACAAATTTCCATTTGCTTTAGCAATTTCTTAATTGTAACGAAAGCGGCAACAAGCGCAAGAGACAAAGCATACATGCTCGTAACAACTCTTACTCGCAATATTAGGCAAATATCTAGTGGGAAAGCCAATGCTTAAAGCCCAAAGCGTGTATAATTGCTTGTTAGTGTTTTTTTATTCGTATTTTTATTACATTTTATTATTTAATTTTATTCTGTTTTCTGTTTGGCGTGATTCATATTGTGTCTGGCGTGTGTTTTCAATATCTGCCGCTATGGCGAAATCTCCTACATAAGTGTGAACGTATGTATGTAACTTTGTATGTTTGTATGCAGAAAAAGCAAATCAATGAGTTAAGCGAATGGAATAATAAGAAAGTGGAAGAAAGTAAATAAAAAAAATACACTTGGACTAAAACAAAGATCAGCAAAGCTTAGCAGAAAGTGTGAAGCAAATAATTAAGAGGGGGAAGAACATTAAATAAAATTGTTTTCTGTTCTACAGTTGGTGGGCATAGTATTGGAAATGTGTAGTTTAAATTGACGAACTGAATTTATATTATGAGAATTTTGTGCAATTAATATAAACTTTTTTTTACTTACAAAAAAAAAATTGTGGACAATTTCAGTCTTTTATGTTTTCTGTTTTTAGAAATATTAAAATAACCCTTTTTTTGATATTTATAAATTTTGATGAAATTTATTTTTAAAAAATATAAAATTAATTGAAAAAGGTGAAAAGTATGAAATTAAAAAAAAAATAGAATTAAAAAAAAAAATTCAATCTAATGGGCTTCGGCCATTGAGGTTTTTACTTAAACTTTGCGTCTCGTTCATAAATAAATATATTATTTACTTCAAAAATAAAATGATATGGATATACAATTTTTTTGGCTCTCTGAAGTCTTCATAAGTCGAAATTTTCAAATTTTCAGATTTCTTTCTTTTTTTGAAAATCAGAAAAGATAAAATATTTTTTTCTTTATTTTTTTTCTTTAGATGTAAAATTTTTTAAAGTTTTATGAAAATATTTTGGTTTTTCTACAGATTTTTTATATTTCTATTTTTTATTCCGTATTTTTTTTAAATTTTTAATTAATTATTGGAAGCTCTTTGTTTGTTTGAAATTTATATAAATTGTAATATATTTATAAATTAAAACTCTAAAGATTTTTTGCCATTTCTGATTTTGAAATAAGCTTTGATTTTGCTTAATTCATACAATTTTGAAAAAAATAAAATTTTAAACTTCAATATCTTTTTTTAAGTATATACTTATATATTAATGCCATATTTTTTTTTCGTAAATCGAAATTTTTATAAATTTCCAAACTTTAATTTGTTTTTTATAATTTCTTACATCAGAAATTCTTATTTTTTAAATCATTAATTCATTCATACAAATATTTTTTAACTCTTTTTTTTGCTTTCTGTAGTTTTCTATAAAATAGAATAATTTTTTGAGCCTTTTATATAAAAAAAATATTCAAACTTTTCACTCAGAATATTTCAATTATCAATAAACATGGAAATAACAGTAAATAGATACCTGCACCCTCCGCTTGCAAAAAAAAGTCCATATCGAAAAAACCATTCCATCAAACTCGAGGCCCAATTACCGTGTACACATAGGTCAGGTGCTACAAATCGCACACGTAGTGCGATAACAGTAAAGCCAAGTGAAGTAGCGGCATTAAATACCGATCGTTTTTAGTTCGTAAAAATTTCATATAGGTATACTTTTGCAAATATATACATTTCACACATAATAAATCACATGCAAAACCAAAGCTGCTACTAATTTTGTACGTATGTACTCGTATATCTACATAAATATGTACATATGTAAGAAAGCGTGCTGCCTGTCTTCGACCAGATATCAACAAATTATCAACGTCACGTATGGCATTAAGGTAATCAGCTAACCAAAACAAATCTAAGCATGCACAAATTCGTGTAGATATATTCATTCAGTTAGGCATTTATGTATATGTATGTCAATATGTGTGCTTATAATTCGAAAAAGACTGTGAATGAGCGCGCCATTTTAATTATCATTAAAAAAAAACATTTTTTCGCTTATAGTTGCTGCTGTTGTTTTTGTTGCTCAAATGCTAACGAACGATTAACTGAACAGCGTTTATTTGACCTATAAATATATTTTGATATGTGCATATATATGTATGTATGTATGTACGAATATATATGTGAATTATGTGTATTTATAATAAGCTTTCATATAGCTTTGTGGCTTAAGTGCTTGTATAGCGGTTAATTTATTGTATACAAGAGGAGTGCGGCGATGACGCTACGGATCGCAGAGAGCGTATGCTCGTGGGTGACGCTGAGTAACTCATACGCTCTGTTGTGCTCTTTGTAAATAGTCGGGACATCAGCTGTTCTTGCTGTTCTTACTTACTCACGTTGCGAATATGTTTTTTATTTGTGTGTGTGTGGGAGTGTATTTGCTTGAAATTACGCTCTTTACGAATGGGGTAGGTCAGGGTTGATTTGTGCCCATATTTGGTTGTGTATATACACATATACTGACTTGCTGTTTTTTCGCGTCCGGATTTGTAGTAAAAAAAATTATTAAAATAGTTTTGAAGATATTAAAAAAATGTTCAAAATAAATATTAAAAAAAATTTCAAAGTTTAACTAAATATTAGAAATAAATAAAAAAGGAATATTTATTGGGCGAAAAAAAATGTATTGCAAAAAACTTCCAAATATTAAAAAAAGAAACTTAGAAAAAATTCAAAATTAAAAAAAAATATTAGAATTGAATTTAACCTGTAAAAATATTACAAAAAGGTTCACACTAAAATCAGAAGATTTTGGAAATATCAAAACAAAAAAAATGAAATAAATTATATATAAATGCATTATTGGACTACAAAAATGTATTGAAAACTAACTTCCATATATTAAAAAAAACTTTAAAAACAAATAAAATAATTTAAAAATTTTCAAAAAAAAATATCAAAAAGTTTCAAAATTTAAAAATATTTGAAAAAAAGTCCAAACTACAATTAAAAAATTTTTCAAAGTTTCAAACATTTTATTAGAAATAAATTTAAAAAAAAACAGTATTAGAACATTTCTTTGGCAGGAAAATATTATTATTTCTGTATTTGTAGTGATTTGTAAATTTGTAAATTTTTTAATGTTAAAAAAATTATAAAAAAAATCTCAAAAATTATTAGAAAAATATCCCCAAATATTAAAAAAATAACCAAAAAATTTTATTTTTAAATTTTAATTTCAAAAAAAAAAAATTATTAGAAAAAGGATTTCAAAAGTTTTACAAAAATTTTATATAATTTTTAGCTTGTTATCTGGTATACATACATATCTCAACAAATTTGCTTAAAAAACCTTAGCCTTTATTTAGAACAATTACCAAAATTTGAGTCGTTATTTTTACAAAGAAAAAAAAAAATATATATATATTATTTTTTATTAAAACCTTTATTTTAATTTATTAAGTATAAAAATTCCGATATTTTCACATTTTTCGTATTTTTTTTTTATTCTCTCTCTCCCTCTTTTTCATTTCAGATCGCCCTGAAGCGCTGGTACCGCAACATGCAATCCTTCGTCGGCTCCTTCGCCTATCTGCGGCGCATTCAACGCGCCTGGGATATGGCTAAACTGCAACACGAGAATAGCACAGCACGCGAGTTGCAACGGTTAGTCACTAGCGCACGAAATATGCTCTGCGAATTGGAGACAGCAATCAATGGTACAATGCCAGCACCGCGTATGCTGCGCGGCAACACCCTGCCGCAGGTGACAAGCGCTCAAATGAATAAACGTTTGAAGCTGTATACGAAACGACGTGTCGAAAATAATCCGAATATGGTGCAGGAAGCGAATACGATCGATTTAATGTGGGTAAAATATTATTATTATGAATTTCTGCATCGAATGTGGACCGTGTTGCGACAACAAACGAAGCGACGTGGTCAAGTTGCTCTGCTGGCGAATCCAAAGGCTTTCAATGAGGTGGAAAAGCATTTTGGTAGTATTGCAGCGACGAAACATGGGTTGAGTAAAAATAAGCGTAGAAAAAGTCAGGCAATGGAAGAGGTTAGTAGTAGTAGCAGTAGTAGTAGTAGTAGTAGTAGTAGTAGAGGCGTATATAGACGTAAAAATACTACGAGTAGTAGCAGGTTAGGCAGCAGAAGGTATCAGGCGCTCCGCATGCCTACAACGCGGTGAGCAAGTAAATTTTTTGTATAAAAATGTTTTTTTTCCTAACTGTTTCAATTTCATATTTGGGATGAAATTGTCACTTTGAGTCTCAAGAATTTGCGCCTTTTCCATAAGCACCAAACATTTGCTATTCTATTTTCTGGTGAAAAAAGGAAGAGACTGTATGATTGTATTTATGAAATGCTTATTAGTATTAGGAAAACTTGAGAAAATTTAAAATTTTTGTTAAGAATTTAAGAACTTCCTGAATGCACATTCCAATAATGTATGTAAGTAAGCAAAAGTTAAAAAAAATATTAGAAAACAATGAACTTTTTGATTAGACCCAGCAAGAACTATTAAGTACAACTACAACAACACTATGCACCTAAAAACAGCGCGCTGTGCATTAAACTAGAATTTTCACTTGCATATAAAATGCAAATAAACAACATTTTTTATTTATTTATAAGCAAACAAATATGCCAGTAACATATTTACATATACATATATATGTATGCGCATACATAAGTGCATGCATACATATCTATTTATTTATTTTTCATTACATTCCGCTTCATAAAATTAAATTAAAAATATCAATGTGCCGCGTCACTTGCTTAACTGCCGCACAAGTTCAAGTTCAATGTGAGCAAAACGGCAGCAACAATAAAAACGTTAGTAAAAAGCAACAAAAACTAAATATAAATTAGCATTTTTTTCATTTCAAAAGCACTGATAGCAATTTTCATACATATAGATATATTTCACTTTCAATTTCATAAAAAACTTGCTGTGCACTAAGTACAGCAATAACAAATATGAAACAAACACACGGTAGCAAAAAAAAAAAAACAACAACCACAACAAACGAATAAAAACACAAACTGCTAGTTGTCGTAAGTCTAGTCAACACTCACACACACTCACACCCGCACACATCGCACATTCTCAATGAAATAAATTGATAACTAAGCACACACCCACCAACTATTACACGATAAGCACATCTAGAAATATAAATATCATTAAAAACAGCATATTTACATTTGAGTGGCGTTTTGTTTTAGAAAAAAATGTATATTTACGTATATGAAAGCATGTGTATAAGCTTGAAAAGCTGTTGAAGCACGTGAGCAGAGGCGTGACCGATATGCATAAATGTAAAAATACACATATATAAAAATTTATTCATGTGAGCATTATAGAATTTCTATAATAAATAATAATAATAATATAATAAATAATTAATTAAGATTTTTTTGAATAACAAAACAAGTGTTTCATATAAAGTTGAAATAAAAAAAATATTTATTAGAAAATATTTGCTAATTTTTTTTGAAATTTCAAAACTTTATTAACGTAAATAATTTTATTTTCTTATAAAAAAGCGTAATAAAGTTGAAAAATTAAAACAATAACAAAGCAAAGAATTTATGTATAAAAAACATAAAAAATCTTTAAATTAAAAATAAATAATTTTTTTGTTGATAAAAAATTAATAAAAAAGAAGAAGAAAAAATAAATTAAAATAAATATTAAATTTACAGTAACTGAAATAAAAACTAAAAAAAAATCGTCATGGCGTTAAGCGCGATTGCTCATATCTGCACACATACATCCATACAAAATTATTTATCTTCATACTCACCATTTGACAAGCGAACACTATCGAATTCAAATCGATAAAGTTCATATTACAAAAAGACTTGAAATACGCGCGCGCTCTCTCACACACACATACCCACACACCTACACAAAGAAACCCATCCTCTCTGAACTTAGTTACTTAGCTTATAATATATATGTACAATTAAAAATTAGTAATAAATATTAAAAATAAATTAAGTCTCATAAATTTATTGCACTCCACTATGATTACGTATTGTATTTGTATCGTTAAGCATATATATTTATTATTGCAATTTGCAAAGCAACAAAAATATGAACAATTTTAAGAATTTAAATTTAAAAAAATATAAAATTAAAATTAATAGAAAACTCCATTGAGTCAAATGCTCACTTGCATTTGCTTTTGCGCTGTGATATTGTTAGAAAGAAAAAATTAATGAAAGAAAAGTGAAAAAGTTGAAAAAATAAATGAAATCGAAGACCCATTAAAACCCATAATTTAGTGCTTTTGTGCATTTTATGCTACTAGCTAAAATAGGTTCTCCCAGACAATTATAGTATTATAGTTTTTTTTGTATTATTTAATAAAAATCTAGTTGATATGAATTTTTTGTACGTGTACTTTTGTCAATAAGTGTAAAATTTATATCTAAGTAATTATTGTTTAGAATTTATACTACTTATAAAGAAATTGAATTATTGAAAAAGAGAAGAGGAACATACTTGAAAAATAAAGTTGTTAAATTTTTAAAAATTATTAAAAAAAGAATAAAAGAAAATTTGTTTTAATTACTAAAATTGTGAAATTTGAAGAATTCTAGCATTTTTGATGAAGAAGTTCAACGCTTGTGGGTAAGAATATTGTTTGCGTGAAAACTAGAAAATAGTACTAATATTACTCCAATTTTTTTCAAATAATTTACTGGCTGTTGATCCAACATTAACCCTCCAAGCATAAAACAATGTGCATGGAAGAAAATCCAGGTAATTTTTCAGTTTTTTTTAAAGTCTATCAGTGTTGTCAAACAAAAAATTCTAGCCAAACTTCAATGATAAATTTTGTGTGAGGTCAGTAAAATTTATAATTTTTACAAATATACAAAAAATCGAGTTTGGTTTAAAAAATTTTAATTTTCTAAATTGTTATTTTTGCTTTCTTTTGCCCCATTTTAACCAGGCAATCAATAGGCCACAAATAAACATAAACCGCTTTTCCACTTATCGTCTGATCACTCGTCTTGTTTATGTTCTATAAACACAATCCATATTTTCAATGAATTGCTAGCAGTTTTAACCCATACATTCACAAATTGGCTTATATGCAAAAAATGCATAAGTTCGTATTGAAAATCGCACACTCTCCTTATAGCAATAACAGATGTTTGCAATGCAGTTGATGGCTTTACAACCTTACTGCAACAACCAAGGGAGACAAAGTTTCAAGGGTCTCAATTGTTTGAAACATTACAAGTTTGGCAACCAAGAAAAAAACTCAAAAGAGATTGGCAGATGTTTCGTTCACCGGCTATAAACATGAAGCTTAATAGAAGCCGAAAAGAATTTCAGAGTGGCCTGGCGCAGAAGAAGAAAAATAAATTCCAAAAGCTTTTTGCAATCCTTTTCAGCATTTTCGGATACTAACTACACTTTGTGGCGTACAGCTAAAAGTTTTAAAAGTTCGGTAATTTGCGACCCCCCGCTAAAAGCTCACAACGGTGCGTAGGCTCGAAGCGACCAGGAAAAGGGTATCTTATCTGCAACATACCTTTCTAATGTATTTAAACCTCATATAGGAACCCATTCTTTTCTAGAATTCGACGAAGACTCGGATGGAAAATTTATTAAATTTAATCTTAAATAACTTAGAGAAATTATTAATAATGACATAAGGAAAAAGATAGCTGGATACGCCAGAATAACGGGTGATATGAAGGAAAGAGCTTTCACTGGTAGCAATATAACACAAGATCAGCATTTAAAAGTAAAAAACAATATTGTACTGCAGTGTTCCTAAATATTGCTCTGGCATTTGATGGACTATTATATAAACTGAATTTTGGCCAGGGAATGTCAATCCCTCCGAGTGTATTTCTGACATGAAAAAAAATCTCCTCATAAAAATCCATCGGCTGTTCGGATGCGGCTGAGAATAAATAATAAACCCTTTCTTGGTAAAAAAACACCAAGACGCAAAACCACAAATTGGAGGAGGAGTTCGGCCGAAAATCACTTCAGCTTAGAGGGACACACATATTTATGCCGTATTAAAAAGCTTTCTTATTGGCAGAAAATTTGGAGTTAGAAAAAAAGCTACACTACTGAGTCCTATGAAAAATTAGTTTATGTTGCAGGAAGTGTTTTAGGGCCCGTCTCATATTTCATTTATGCAACCGATCTTCCCACAAACCGAAACCTCGTCATATCAACTTTTGCGGATGTTATAGCAAAAATGAGTATATAATCAAAGCCTTTTACGGCCTCTTATAGATCGCAAAAAAATTTAAAGGTAGTAGGACAAGGACTAACTACATTGAGAATTAAAGTAAATGAGTCTAAGTGAAAATTAGTAACGTTTACTCTAAATAAAAGACACATGCTTATCAAATGGTAATAAAATACCAAAGAAAGCTTTCATTATTTACTTGGGATTTACATTGGATTAAAGACTCAAATAGAAAAACCACATAGATAAAAAAATTACCCAAACTAAATCAAAAAATTGCGAATTCACGTTGGATTATACGTCCTCGGTCCAAATAAAGCTTAGAAAACAAAGTATTACTTTCTATTATGTTTATAACGCCGGGTTGGATGTACGGGATCAAACTTTGGGACCCAGCATCTAAATATAGTCAGGACAGAATTCAAAGGCTACAGTCCTATTAAGACCTTAAGAGTAATATGTAAAGCACCTTGGAATGTAAAAAACGATCTTGGAATTAACACCGTAGAAAAAGAAATAGAACAACTGCGTAGATATTACTCTTTAAGGCTATCTAATCACCTAAAAGTTCAAGCTGAAAGTTTGTTACAGCAGAACTACCCCAAGACATGAAAGAGAAATAATTTAATGTGAACCGTGATTAAAGCTTTTCCGCACTTAATTGTACTACATGAGCGATATTTTCCCTATATATCCTTCAAGATATTAGTTGTAATTTTCCACATATCATCCTTTAGTATATCTCTTTGGTTAAATTAATAATTCTTGAAGATTATTGTAAATTTCTGAAAAGAAAGATTCAATAGAGTGCTTTGAAAAAAAAAATTAACCTAAAATTACAAATTTTTCTTATCATTTTGTTTTTAAAAAATCTTCGTTTCAATAATATATAGAATAACTCTTTCACATGGCGGAATTTTTAATAGTTTAGGCATATTTAAGGGTTTTTTCAAATTAAATTTTTACAGTTTTCGGAGCTAAAAATAAGAATAACAGAGTGTGGCTTAAAAAAAGAAGCAAACATATTTTTAGATGTATATGATACAGTAACTGAAAAAGGCACTGCATTGGGAGACAACGAAGATAACACCAGGCCAATGCAGTTGAACGTTTCAAAAAATCGTAAGTACAATTTTGTTTATAGGATTTTTGAATTTAAATTCCCTTGAAGACTTGTGAGATATACGTTTCTATCAAGAAGAAGGCAGTCGTAAGCCAGTCGAGTATAAGAGCATGATGTAACCTTCTTAGTTTATTTATTTGGCATATATAAAGTGACTGTGGTGCACCAGAAAAATGTTGCATTGTAAAAGTGTTGCTGTTAATCAAATATATTAAACTTATTTTTATATTATTGACCTAATCACATAGTTGAATTTATCTTCTTACAGAATTTGGTATTTGCATATTGCAGTGACTGGGTTATTGCCATGAATAGACAGAGGTTAGTCGCCACTCACCAACGACAATATTTTAGTATACGCTTCTGTCCAATAAGATTGGACGACTATAAATAGCTTTCAACTATATAGATGTAACCGAATCATAAAACTCAAAACTGACTGCAACCTAACATGACGCTACGATCTACAAACATTATACATATATTTTTATCCAAATCATGCCTGGATCTGTTGATCTGTGATAGTCTTCATAGGAAGAAATATTGTTTATGTTAATCCAGACAAAAGGATACCAACGTACTAAATTTGAAGAAAATCGAGTTTTCAGCGTTTATTTACCAAAACAAATAGATATTTTCGAACAAAAATTCCATAAAATCGCACCTTCAAATTATTTGTCTCAATAAGATCAGTTTGTGACTCATTTTCTCACACACAAAAAAAAATATATATATATATAAAATTATAATAATAATAATAATAATAATAATAAACCATAAGCTCGATTTTTTTGATTATATCTATTCTAGATCCACTTTCTGGAAGACACAGTTTTCCCTGTGTTAATTTTAGGCGAAAAGCTACCTGCGCACAAATTTTAAGTAAATCAAACCATAAATTAGATTTTTTTTGATAGATCAGTCCCAGGCCAAAATTTCGAGTAAATAACAACACCTAAGATTGTTGGGAAAAAATCGGTCTCAGGTCCACTTCCCGGAAATAAAAGTGCTCCCTATGTTAATTTGGGTAAAGGGCAAGATTTCAAGTAAATCGAGCCACAATTAAAATTTTCTATAATAGATACAAGGTCCCACGGCCACTTCTCGGAAGAAAATGTTGTGTTCATGTTAAACTAAGCAGAAAGCTCAGAGTTGAAATTTCAAGAAAATGATTTTTTTTTCGAAAAAGTCGATCCCTTTCCGGATTTTTCACTCGGATTATTTTTGTTTGGCCAGATACCAGTCCGAATTGGTGCGAATCATCAAAATCTCTCCAGGTATTTGTGAGTTATAAGCTTAGTAACTAACATCACTCTTTCTTTATATACTTAATGACCAGATTACGACTTTAAAATGTATCCAAAATTCATAAATTCATTGTAGTATATTGATGACGCTTGCTTCTTGCCATTTATGATGGTTTTCCAAAAGGTGAACTTGCCACATGTAATTATCTATGAAATAGACATTCAAAAATTGGACCTGTGATTTGTTAATTGTAGTCGAAAGCATATTCAAATAGTTTAAAAATTTGATCGGATAGTTGGTGTCTTCATTTTCGTTCGGCTCACGAGGCTCTGCCATTGTCTTTCCTTTGTTTAAAATATCTGTAAATTAAATACCTTTTATGGAACAATGGAAATTACGCCATTTTCTCTATATGAAAATATAAAAAAAATGTTTTTTAATTAAAATTATTTAATTTATGTTTTCCCATTTTATATATTTTCCAATAAAGTCTAAAACACGTGAGTAATTTGTATTTAATTAAAAAGTTGAATAAACATCTTGTCTGAGTAAAAACTACTTTTTATAAAAATGCCTTGAGTGCTGTTGAACTTTCAGTCACACTACATACCTTTTTATCATGTACTACTAATATATATAAGGTGTTTTTTATAGAGGTATAGAACTTTAAGTTGGCACTACTTTTCAAGATGGCGACCGATTTAACAGCTGTCAAGTGATTTATTCTCAGTTTGGTTTAGCAATTCATCATGAATAGACGTCCAATGATACGGAGCAATGATTCCACCAGCCCATAAAGCGCACCAAACAGTCAGTTTTTCTGGATGTAACGGTGTTTCAACATACACTTGAGGATTACTTCACTCCAAATGCGGCAGTTTTGTTTGTTGACGTAGCCATTCAACCAGAAGTGCGCTTCATTGCTAAACATCGCTAAAATGGACGTAGTGCGCGATACGTTTTCCGTACAGAACCATTATTTTCAAAATAAAATTGCACTATTTGCAAGCGTTGTTCAGGCGTGAGTCTATTCATGATGAATTGCCAAACCAAACTGAGAATAAATCACTTGACAGCTGTTAAATCGGTCGCCATCTTGAAAAGTAATGCCAACTTAAAGTTCTATACCTCTATAAAAAACACCCTTTATGTATACATTTAAACGCACACACATATGGATGAAGATTGAATATGAATTACACAAAATCAAATCAATTAATTTAAAAAAAAACAAATTCTATTTATACATTTCTTTGATTTATATCACAGCAACCACTATGTATGCAGTAGTATTGTGAAATTCACGTGTTCGTTGTTTATTTAATGTTTATATTTTGAAATGCCATTTATTGATTCCACCAACAACATACTTGTAAACAAGTAGTAAAGATCACAAATAAGATTCGCACGACGACAACGTTAAAGGCGTTGTAATTGAGTAATAATTATGCAGCAATTATAGCAGTCTAATAAATCGATTAGATAGCTTTGCAAGAAAACCGGTAGATTTAGTAAAAAAAATAATAATAAAAATCCAATGCATATATTAGCGATTTTTCATTTATGAGGGGATTTACAAAGCGGCAATGGGAAGAATAAGGGGAACACCGTAATTGTGTTTATTTTTAAAACAGATTCAGATTTTAAAGGCACGGCTTTAGAGGTAAACAAGTGAATAATATTGCTAAAGATGCAATTTGGAAAATATTCGGAATTTAATTCATTCTAGAGAGGTAAGAAAATTTGTAATTATGCAATATTTATGAAAATTTCAGCATGCTATTTATGGCTATTCACATGTAGGGGTATATAATTATCATATATTTATAAAATATAATATTAAGTAAAATAGTGCTTTTAAAACTGCTAAGAAGGAGATTCAGTTTTTGAAAAGTGATTATTTAATTTCTCCCTTGATTAAATTTGTTTACAATAATATCTAATTTTTATTTCTTTTGCGCTTTTGGGCCTTCAATACTATCTAAACGATACCCTGCATTACAATTTTCTTACTCGAAGTGAGACCAAATTGGCTTCAACTTAAAGGATCGACGGCAAGTAGCGGAAGTCGAGCCAAAATTCTATTAAGCTGATACATTTTTTTGTAATAAGAGATGCTTTCGCCTGCTCTTAGTGGATTTGGGGCTTCCAAATTTCGCGAAATTCTTGTTACAGAAAAAACTCTTTTGTTTTTTAGGATATCTCTAATATGCAGTATTGGGCGTTGCATATTCAAGTAGTCAAGTTCAGTAAATTTTCATACTTTAATCGTTTCCTTTGTTGCTCTAGAAAAAAGCTTTCGGAGATACCACGAGTCTTCTTGTACATTTTCTAACACGTTTCTTCAGACTTCCAGCGTGTCTGCAGGTTGCTAGTCGAATTTGGTTAACGGAAAATTTACGCTTAGGTGACTAAAGAGAGGTTATGTAGTTCGGCAGACAATTTCATAATTTAATATTAAAATCATCAGTTTTAAATCATAGAATATCAGCGCCAACAGGCGTGTTATCAGCTCTGCATCAGATATATGAAAATATTTAGTTAGAATGATAGTACTCGAAGACAGATTCTCTTCCTCACTAACCACCTGTACTTAATTTTCTTTCCTTTACTAGAAAAACTTCTTATAAAGTTTCGTTTAAGGGCCACAAAATAAGCCTTTTTGAGATTTTTTTTCGGGAAAAATATTAAATAAATCTGATTTTTGATAAAAGGCATTTATTATACATACAATTAACTGCTCATAACTGTTTTTTAAGAAAAATTAATTTAAAAGTGGCGGCTATACATCGTTCTCCCTATGATGTCTCCATTTTTCCGGGAACCACGGCCGGACACACAGCTCACGTAATTTATTTTATTTTAATAAGTCACTGAACGATTTCCGCTTGTAAATAGCAATAGCTACAGAAGTACGTAGAATTTTTTCAATATATATGTATTATTGACAAAATGGCGGGTCTCTAAATGTAAAATTAACAATTTGGACTAAAAAATTGTTCGAAATTTGTTAATAAAAAAAACTATACAAGATAAAAAAAATGCTATATGCTTCTGTAGATATTGTATTTCGAAAGATGAAATTTCAAGTGAATTGGTTGTAAGTTGTTTGAGTTATGTTTCCGGCCAACTTTTCAAAAGCAATTTTGAGATAAACGCGTTTATAGCTTTGAGTATGCCTTACTGACTGAAACAGATGCTTCAACTAGCAAACAAAAATGGCACATTTAGAAATTTTTATCTGCCATAAACTTTCGGGATAACATTTTTGAGACTATAATGTATCATTTTAAAGAGAAAAAAAATCCATTTCCGAAAATTCTAGAGGGGTCTAACCGCATAATTCTCAAGAAAATACATAGTGTGGTCCAAAAAGTACCAAGAATTGATTATTTGAAAGGCCCATTTAAACGGATTGCCATTAAATTTGGCATCACAATTAAACCCTTTAACTTATGTGTCCAAAATTCACGCAAGACGTCTTTTGTTACAATGAATTTCACAGTTTTTTGAAATTTTCCAAGTTTCGTAAAATAATAAAATGTTTAAATTCGCTGAAATCATTGTTTATATAGTAAGATAAACTAGAGAAGAGGAGGATCTAGCCTTGTATAAAAGTCTACCCAAGTAGGGAAGGAATTTGACTACGTTTTCAGCTGTTAGTGGCCAGAAACGATTCTTTTACACACGGTTCAAACAATTCACGATTTCCAGTATTAGACTAAGTATACTCTGGGTAGTCAACAAATATCCGTTCATATAAAAGCTAAATTGAGTGTTTGTGTGAGGGTTTGGGACTCACCACCACATAAAAAACTGCCCCAAAGAAAAATATCAAACAAAATGCCTCAAGATCATGATTTCAGAGTATACTAACATTACCACGTTCTAAAAAGTGCGATAGACGGGATTAGGACGGAAGATGATGAGTTTTTGCGAGATCTACTAACATACAAAGGTGGCATGAAATAGCACAAATTTGTTGTTGCAATTGTGGAGGGAGAGAGATTCCATCACTGAATAGTGGAATTCATGTCGATGGGTAAAGGTCTCGCCATAATCTGCATCTAAGTAAAGTTTTCCAAATTAACGCTGATTCGAGCCCACGCTACAACGGAAAGGTAGGACGATGTGACTAAATCTGCTTTTTATGAACGCCTAGAACACATCTATGAGCGTTGCCCCTGCCACTATGACTTGGGCTTGGCAACTTTAACGCCAGTGTAAGCATGGAAGATATCTTCGGCATAATTTTCAGAATCCATGACGAAGCGCAATATGGTTGTCTCTTGCACCAGTGTCAAGCACATGATTTATCAAACTACATGACTGTAGGAA
The DNA here is from genome assembly GCA_030068015.2 of Neoceratitis asiatica. Classification (NCBI taxonomy): domain Eukaryota; kingdom Metazoa; phylum Arthropoda; class Insecta; order Diptera; family Tephritidae; genus Neoceratitis; species Neoceratitis asiatica. The sequence goes on along the minus strand of CM061525.1, from coordinate 33,397,917 downwards.
GGTTCAAATTCCAGAGTGTACTTCTGGCATGAAATAAAAGCGAAGTAATAAAATCAAGGAAGGAGGAAAAGGTAGACCTCTACCTCGTTTTAGGGATCAAGTGGAGACCAACCTCGTGCCGCTTGGTATTTGCAATTAACGTCAAACAGCGGAGAAAAAACCGAGTGGCACGCAATTGTTGATTCGGATTTAAGTGCGTAAGAAGTAGCAGCGTCAAAAAAGAAAAAGAATCTACTACTCAACGAGAATACTTGACAAAAATGACATGACGAATATAATGCAATATTAGCGTAAACTTTTTAAACCTTATATTATTTCCTAATGAAGCTCCATTATGTAAACCCTTTCTCAATGATGATGTGTGATAACTTGAATTGTTATTTTTATTGGACCAATTTAGCCGAGCTCAGTGAAAACAAAAAAGAAAAAAATATATTTTCATTCTCAGTGACATTATTGCTTTCACTACAAATTATTATAATCAATGCAGAAAAATAGTCTCAACAAACAGTGGAATTTATTATTATTTTCTCATCTAAAATTAGTAATAATACTCAAATATGAATGGTCGTAAATAAATATCTCTATGTCATATCTATCTTTCAGACCAACTTTCTATCGCTAATTTGCCGACTCATAAGCGGAAGTTATACATTAACAATTGTGTCATCAATGTAGGCGCCAAATTCTAATATTTATTTAAAAATTTAGGGAAAAAATTAAGTTTCTGAGCATAATTGATTATGTCAAGAGCATGTGTAAGCGGATGTGGTTCCCGTGACGTCACAGAGTACGCAATTGACACATTTCCTCAAGTGTATGACTATATCGTAATTATCAGTGATACATTTGCACGTGTTAGTAACTACATATATATACATGTGTTAACATAATATCATATCTTATCTCTTGTATGCTCTTACTCCACGTTTATCACTACGTCATAAATAGAATTTCAGATAACCAACGGGTTTATTATACGCACAGTGGAACACATTCAAAATTATATATATGTATGTACATATATACATATTTTTTACACTCATAATGAACACGCTTGTTGGAGCGCAGGAATGCCGAATGTGGAAATGCCACAAACGATGAGTGTGCCAAGTAGCGGAATGTCGTTCAATTCGATATTGGTGTTGTATTTGTTAAACTTGCTGACAATAATTTGGCACAATAAATAATAAAGAAAATATTTGTTTATGGAGTAGCTTTGATGTTAACACTGGCCCAACAATTGTGTGCTTCTATGGGCTAAGGCTGCGATCCAGTTGCTAATATTGCTTTAATAACAGTAAACGTTTATTTTAATTTGCTTTATTTTATCTTATTTTTTCTTTATATTTTTATTCTATTTATTTTTTCTTTATTTTTTTATTAATTTTATTAATTTATTTTTTTTGTAAGTATAAGTTATGCATTTTAAAACAATCACTATTTTATTTTTCACTTTTTTTGAAGACATTTATTTGAAGAATGTTTGAGCAAAATTTTGTAGAATTTAAGCTGCGTTGTTCTGAGTTAACTTGATCGTAGTACCATAGTAAGTTGAGTAGAAAAAGTGTACGTTCACTTGAATTGAAGATACAAATTATTTGTGTTTAAATTAATTTTAAATGATACACGATAGTAATTGCGATTAGGAGGAAGCAAAAACGTATATAAATATAGGAGAAACTTATTAATTTTTACCTGTGGGCCAAAAGCGAAAAGAAATAGAAATTGGCGAAAGGAAAATCATTGTTGGTTTGTGGCAGAATGGTAAAAGTTATCGGGAAATCACGAAAACTGTCGGGAGACAGTACTCCTCTGTCCAGAGAGTAATAAACAACTTCAAACAAACAAAATCTTATGAGTCTAAGCCACGTGCTGAACGTCAAAGAAAACTTACGGAAAGAGAAGGGCGCAACCTAACCATTCTTGTGAAATCTAACCCACGACAAACAGCAAGTCAACTTTCAAAAGACATTATATGAAACTACCAAAAGAAATTATGTCCAGATAATATACGAAAAATTTTGAAAAAAAAACAGGATTTCATGACAGAGTCGCAGGAAGGATTTACTCATATCGAGAGTAAATCGTCTCAAGCGGATGACGTATTGCGAAGAAGCACTTAAACAAGCCTCCATAGTTTGGGAATAAAGTAATTTTTTCAGGTGAGAGTAAGTTTTGCATTTTTCAGATAAAAGGCAGTAAGATTATTTGGAGGAAAAGCGGAACTGCGCTGGAAAAGCAAAATCTTCTACCACGGTGGTGTAAGTGCTATGAAGTCGGGGTGCTTGGCAAGTTCGGGCCTAAGGAAATTTCAGTTTATTGAGTCGATCATGAACAAGCACGAGTATCTTAATATTTTGAAAACAAATTTAAAAGAAATTGTAGTAATGCTGGAACTCGGTGAGCAATTTATTTTTCAGCAGGACAACGACCCGAAGCACACTGCACAAATTGTTAAGCTTTGGTTATTGTACAATATTCCTAAAGAACTGCGCACACTCTCGCAATCGCCTAATCTTAACCCTATTGAGCACTTATGGGATGTACTTAAAAGAAAAATTAGACAGCGTACTATAACCAGCAAGGAAATGCTTAGGAGAGCGCTTGAAGAGGAATGAGAAACTATATGGCCAGAAGTAACGTTGTTACTTCTTGTTGGGTCCATAAAAAACTGCCTTCTAGAAGTCATTAAAAGACGTGGATATCCAACAAGTTAATGACTTATTTTTTTAATTTTTAGCCTTTTGTTTTATTATTCTTGAAGTGAATGCAGACTTTTTCTATTTGGTTTGAGTGACCTTTTTGTTTATATGTAATCTCATTTTAAAGTTATATTAATTGTTTGTACCAAAGTTTGTGTAGCAGTTACTTTTTATTGAACTAAATGAAATAATGTAAAAGAAGTTTATAAAGGAATTATTGTTTTCGATTTTTCATAGTGCAAACAAAATATACTTAGTATATTTTTCGAGAACACTTCAACTCGACAACCTTCACTTACTTACAGTACACTTACGGATGCCTAGATACTTTTTTCCAACATCTGCAAGAACACTTATATAGAAGCTTACTACGTTAGTCTTATCTTTTACCTATTATTCTAGTAATATAGATATCGGATAAAAATCTCAAATCTTTATAACTTTAATGTACATGAAATTGGTTTCGAAGTATGTAAGTACCAGAAAGAGAAGAGATAGATCCGCAAAAATTTATACCGATCGTATCAGAATGACGCGCAGAGCTGACTTAACCATGTCTGTCTGACCGTCTGATCTTTTGTCCGTCTCTGTGTTTTAAAGGAGGTCTAGAATTTTGAAAAATTCAGTTTTCTGCATATTTTTAAAGTTTAACTATTTAAAAATATGTCCGTAAAAGTTTTTTTTAATTAAAATTATTTTCGGAGATGCAGGACGTGGCATCCAAGCCGGCTCGGCCTTTATGCGAAACTTCAAACGCGTTTTTGTCGAAACTGTCTTCTTCAAAACGATATCCACCATTTCTCAAGTTCTACTGGACTGATTTGCTTGACATTTTTGGAGAGTCATCTTAAAGACTTCTCTATATCTAAACTACGCTCATCCGCAAGTTGCAATTTTTACTATTTTTGAAAAATTCGAAAAGTTAAAAAAAGGTTAAATAATTTTTTTTTTCCAAACAGTTGCCATTATGTGAAATCCTGGATATGTTCAAGTGACAATTTTTTACGAAGTCCAATTCATCAGATATTAATTCGTGGAATTTAAGATTTTTCTGGAATTTTTTTTTGTAAATTCCTCATTTTAATAAATGACTTATAAAAAGATATATAATAAAAATATTGATTGTTTTCTTTTTACGAAGCCTCAAAGACTACCTAAATCTCATCCCTCTAGACTAGAATGTCCGCTTAAAACTGAGGGACTAGTTTTTGAGATATTTCAACCTACCTTAGTAGGAAGATGAAACTATATTTAAAGGATCTTTTGTCGAAACTGGTCGGATCGGACCACTATAGCTCGTATACACTCAAATTTTCGGTCATAAATCTGTCAAAAAAGCACCAAAGATCGGTGATTTGGTACACTACATGCACATAACAAACTTCAGATTGGGTCTGAATATCATCAAAATCGGAAGAATGTAACATATAGCTCTCATACACCGATATTTTCAGAGGTGAGGTTTTGGTCAAAACTCAGTCAAAAACACACATTTTATGTATTGCCTGTTGGCACTGAAAATCCCCCTACAACCGATTTGTTCAGGTATAAGGTTTTACGACCAAAATCCATCAAAAAACATCTAGGAGCGTGATATTTGGTATTCTACAGACGTTAATTCAAGTTAGAATTGACTCTAAAAATCATCGAAATCGAATTCTGTTCTGAAAGTTGTAAAGACTTCGTCATGGCCAAAGACAGCCGTTATTTCTTCTTTTTGTCTAAATTAAAGCTGCTTGAAGATGAATAATAATCACACGTGTGCACATACATTACATACAAGTATTAGATGTAAATTTATGTATATCATAATATGTAGATAGGAATATGTGCATTTTAACTTCGTCAGTAAAACCATCCAATTAACAGAATTAAACGCAAATATTGTGTGAGCCATTCACAAATACAGTCTCATTACTAAAATCACAGACAGACATTACTTTATGAGCATTACAGTGATTTCTTGACTTCATATTTTATTTTTTATATACGACACAATCTAATATATATCTATATATGTATATATATTACCTCCAGAAAGTGGGGAGAACAAAAAAATTTTGTTTTAATAAATATACGCTTACGCATCCGTATCTGCATATACATATGTATGTTATGTATACATATTCTTATCCGAACAGCTGTTGCTTTTAATTACTTTTATGTTGCTAAATAAAAAAATTTAATTCTGAAGAAAAAGAAAAATGTAGAAAAAAAAAATTAACAAAAATAAAAAAATATTTAATCCCAAATTTAAACTCGTAAATGTTGCCACTGCCACTCTTCAGTTCAACGACATTTTAATTGACTCTTTACCACACACATCTAGGTAATAAACAACATATTCTAAAACTCACATACACATGCACATATATATTTCTTAAAAAGCTTGTATACAACAGTAGTTATGTTTTTCTCGCTTATTCGCGGGGTGCACCTCAAGTTATATAACCACTGTCAAATCAAGTAGCAAATCATAATTCTCAGCCTCGTTAACAGCCTAGTAAACCACATTTATATAACTGGTAATTAAAAATGTTATTACATAAATAGTTGTTCACAACAACGAAGAGGAGGTACTGGTTTTAGGCAACAAATAAATTCACTAAAATAAATTTTTTAAATATATTTTTTTTATATATAAATTACATATTTAATTATAGTTATAATTTTTTATACATATTTTATCAAATATAGCTATAGTAACTAGTAATTTATTTTTATTAAAAAATTGATTTTCCTCTTCTGTGTATATTTACATGTTGCGATTTCGTTGGGATAAAAATTCGTTCAATACAATGTTTTTTTATACTCCAACAAATGTCAGAGAGAATTTTGTTTCCACCATTTAGTTGCATCTCAAAAATTTATATTTTTAACACAATATTTTTTATTTACATTTGAGCGCATTATTTTCTTGCATTTATTGCATTGGCTTTTTGGTTTTATTATTTTTTGGTTTTATTTTATTATTGCATTGGCTAAGATCGGCGTTTAAAAAAAAAATAAGAAAGAACGGCTGTTTTCGGTCATGCCAAATTTTATTTACTTTTCATGAATATATTAAATTTATTTCAAATTGCAAACCTCGTTTTGATAATTTGCAGTGTTAATATAAACTTGAATTTACGTCTGTCGAATACCAAATTTCACGCTCTTGGATGGTTTTTAACGGATTTTTAACCTAAAACCTCATTTCTGAACAAATCGGCTGTATGGGGCCTATATGATATAATATTCCCATTTCGATGATTTTCATTACCAACATGCAATTTATAATATGTGTGCATAATACTAAATTTCACACTCCTAGATGCCTTTTTGACGGTTTTTTTTATCCGGAACCTCAAATCAAATTAGTTATATATATATATATATATATATATATATATATATAGGCCGATTTCGACGATTTTCAGTACTGATATGCAATTCATTATGTATGTATAGTGTTCCAAGTTTCACGATTGTAGGTTTTGACAGATTTATGACCCATAATTTCAAATTTTAAAAATCGGTCGTACATATGCTCTAGTGGTCCGATCTTGCCGGTTCCGGCCAATGATCGTTGGTTGAAATATCTCAAAAATTGAGGGACTAGTTGGACAGAGATGTGTAAATCAATTCAGCTGTGATTCTGATAATACGACCGATATAAATTTCGGTGGGTCTATCTTTTCTCTTTCTGGTACTTACATACTTCGGACCAAAGTTAATATACCATTTCATGTACAGGAAAGGTATAATAATGTTTTGCGTTGAAGTACCTAAATGTGTTCCTGAATCCACGCCCCATTGCCATAACAGATTTTCAAAACCGCAAATTGCAGAAGAAACCAAATATGTAAGTCAAAATTTATTTGGTCAAGCACAAGATATATTGGCTTCCAAGTTGAACTGGTGGTAAATTTTGTTAAGCACATTTATTTGCTTTCAAGGAGTTGTGCTTTTTATATATCTTGTACCGGTTATACACTCTGAAAATTTAATGTCTACAGTATGAAGCAATGTGCAGTCAGTATACGAATTACCTTTGGAATGTTTTCTATATAAGTCATTCGACTATTTCTTAGTTTATTTCGGCTACGTTTCTTTCAATTTTCGACAGAACAAATACTGTTATCCGGAAGAACCTGCTTGGTTTCTTAGTAAATTTGTCTGCTTTGGAGTTCATGTCTATGCTTTTGTGATCTAAAACCCAAACGAAGTATGGTCTATTTTGTTCAGCCATCACCTGAAGAGATTTTCGATGGTTCAGCAACATTTTAGATATAGCCGTGGCCGAGCCCAAAATTAATTAACCGTTCTGAAGTGGACTAAAACTTTTGGTTCCTTCATTTATTGGAAAGAAATCAATGCGCAGATATCCAGTACAAGTACCTATTTTGTGGTTTGCAAAGTGCTTAAGTTTACGCTTGAAGAAAATTTGAACATATTGAATAATTACTCTCAAATTGGTAATTTTTCAACCGCAACTGGAATAAAATATTCGAAAATCAAATTGAAAATTGATGCCTCGTAGCTATGATTTCACTCCGTTGGTTTTTTTTTGTGGGTAGGCTCTAAGGAAAAGTGCCGATCCAACCATACAGAGACTATTTAAGACTTAAAACACGAAATTGAAGTCGCTATTGTAGCCATAGAAAGCCACATGAATAAAATGTGTTGAAAAATTGGGTCAATAGACAAAACAGAATGGGCTACTGTATGCGAGTGCTGTTTAATAAGTTTTTAAATTTACTGTTAATTTACTGTAAATACAAAACTGCTCCCGTCAACTGTTATCGATTAATATACAGTAGTAAAATTTTGAGCAAGGTCCGCCATTAAATTTATGTTTGACAGCCATTAAATGCAGACGAGATCTCGAGAATTTTAACGAAAATGGAAAATAGTGAATTTTGTGTGGCAATTGAGCATTATTTTCACATGGAGTACATTGAAAAGGGTAAATCGATACCCAACGCATATTATTCAAAGCTGTTAGACAGATTTCGATATTGATTTGAAATATAAACGACCGAGTTTGACGAAAAAAACTGCTGTCCCATCAGGACAATGCACGGGTTCACATGTGTTAAGTCACCTTTATAATAATTCATAAATTGAAATATGAACTGCTATTACATCCAGCAAATTTAGTCACCTGTGACTATTTCTTGATTCCAAACCTGAAGAAATGGCTGGGTGGTAAGACATTCGGGGGGAATACAGAGGCCATCACAGAAACAAAAACCCACTTTTAGCCCCTTAAAAAACCCTATCGTTTGGAAGGATTACAAAGTTCGGAAAAAACGCTTGACTAAATGTGTAGAGCTAAAAAGAGACTAGGTTCAGAAATAAAACGTTTATTTGCCGAAAAAATTACTTTATTTTAAAAGTCACTGATTTATCTAACCACACTCGTATTAAGAACTCGAAACAAAAATAATAATAACGACATTTAAAAAATAGAACATCAATACTGGGAAACACACACTAAATTGTACAAAATTCGAATTTTCCATCAGTCTTCGCTCTAAGTAACCATATAAAAGGTTGTCCATTTAGTAATTTCAAAGTGCAGAGCTACAATTTCATATGTGTCAAACCTAACTTCAAGCCAAGCATGTTTTGTTTTTGTTTGCGTTGAATTGTTGAAACCCACTAAAAAAACGGTGGTTCAAACGTGGCCACATTTCGTGCTTTAAGAGGATGATGGTGAACACAATCGTCTAAATAATCAGCAACTGGTTAAAGAAATTTGAAGATTTTGTATCAATTGCTCGTTCCACCTCTATGTCCCTGCTGTAAGTGAAAGTGTAACCGAAGCCCCGACTGTGTCTACACCTCGAAGTTCTCACGGAATATTATGAAGTATATTGCACTTGGACTTATAAAGGGCGATCCAATTAGAGGTACTTTTTTCAATAGCCTTTTCTTGAAGGATAACGCGTGAGTAATGTCAAGCTGACATGCTATTTTGGCTCAGTATTATTCGACATTTTATCATGGAAAGACTTACGCCTGAACAACGTTTATAATTCATTTAACTTTATTCCGAAAATTCACGTTCTATAAAAAGAGTGTTTCGCGCGCTTCGCTCAACTTATGGTTAACATAATCGGCCTACTGAGCGTACTATTCGCCACACCGTCACCCATCTTGAGACATAGCATTCATTATTGGATAATATTCGACCGAATAGACAACGCCCAGCACGCAGTGAAGAAAATATAGCGACCGTAGCTGATGGTGTACACGAAGACCGCGAAGACCGTGGAGAGTCGATTCGGTGCTGTTCGCAGCAACTCGGAGTGACGTATGGAACGACGTGGTGCAGTTTACGTCGAGATCTTAAATTGGAAGCGTACAAAATACAGCTTGTGCAAGAACTGAAGCGACATCGGTTCGTTGTCCATATTTCTTCAAAGATAATGCCGGTGAGAATATAACCGTTAATGGCGACCGTTAACGCGCCATGATAACCGACTATTTGATGGCTGAAATTGAAGCTCGTAGTCTCCACGACATTTGGTTTCAACAAGACGGCGCCATTTCCCACACATCGCAAAAATTAATGGATTTATTGAGAGAACATTTCGGTGAGCAGATAATTTCACGTTTTGTGCAGGTCGATTGGTCACCAGGATCGTGGGATATAGCACCCTTAGATTTTTCCTGTGGGTATGTGTAAAGTCTAAAAGCTATGCGGACAATTCCTCTTCGAGTTACCAGTCGAAATGCTCGGACCATCTTAGAAGTAGCAGCGGGCAACATTTGAAAGAGATAATCTTCAAAAACTAAATGCCAAAGAATGTTCTTTCGAATGATACTAAACATTCCCCATTAAATTTGAATTTTTTGTGCTTTTCTATTTAAAAAAGTAGGGCACCTCGAAATTTACCACCCGTTATATATAAAAGCTTAGCTCACACAACAACTGAAGTCAACTCACCATTCACAACGCCTTACTTAAGTGGATTGAACAACAAGCAGTGGACCGAGATTTTTCCAACAAAATTTTCTTCTGCGATGAGGTACATTTCTCACTCGGTGGATACGTAAATAAGCAAAATTGTCATATTTTGGATCCGAAAATCCTCAAATAATTGGGGAGAGGCCATTACACCCAACAAAACCTACTGTCTAGTTCACACTTTTGTCCAGATGGACCTTACTGGCGTTATTTTTGCTTAGGAATTACTTTTAAAATAAAGTCCCGTAAATGAATTATATCAACATTATTTCCTTATTAGAATATTTTTTGTAAGATTTTTCTTTTCTTTTTTGACGGCGTTAAAATAAAGTCTGCACTGCCATAATCCGAACCACTACTACATTTAATTTTATACACACTACTGCTTACACGCAAATCCACTTGACATAGTACTTGTATTGTGCCAATATGGAAATTAAAACTCATTCTGACTTGTACTAATGACGCTTAAGCATATTGCAAATATTTTCGATTTTGAAAAACTTTATTCACTGCTTTGTTCTTTACAACAACCAACTCAATAGTAAAACCATTGTTGGCAGTCATTCACTCATTCACATCATAAACACCCGGTTAAGTAAGTACTTTGCAACAAGTACTATATAAACACGTTATTATACTCATAAATATATATGTATGTATGTATATAAGGATTAAACAAAAGCAAATTTGACGAAAACATTGCATTAATTTGTTTATTTAAAGGCTCAACTGCACTTTTTTCTTTTGATAAATACGAGTGGCTGCAACAAGTAGTCATTTACTCGTATAAATATGTATGTGTATGTGTAAACAGCTTTAAGCTGATTTAGACAAATTCAGGTGCTAAGCCCTGACCTTTATCGGCTGAGTAGAGTCGGTCATCCTCGTTTTTTTTGCGAAACAATAGCTGAAAGTATTTAAGAAGGAAATGGTCCACTACGTCTACTGTTGCTCAGCACCAGTTAACTGCATGTGTATGTGTATACTCGTATATGCAAATGTGTATTGGCCAACTGAGTGATCTTTAATATTGAAAATTGAGTGTTGGAAGATAAGGATTTATATTAGTTATTTCTTTTCCTACTGTTCGAGGATTATTATATAAGGAAGTGCATTGTGTTTATTCGTTTGGAAACCTAACGGTACTGTTGCATTGAATTGTTAGCCTGTTAAATCCTTAAGGAATACAATGGTGTGTGAAGAAAGAAGAGACAATTTTCGGACTCCAATGAAAAATGAATTAAATGTTTCTTCAGGCAGATATTTGATGCGAAAAAGTATATTTTTCTTATGAACATACATATGATTGTTAAATGCATAGAGTGTGGAAGGTAGAACAACAGTAGAAAAATGTGAAATAAAAAACTGAAAATGCCACTCGTTTCCGTTTTGTTCTTTTCATGTTTATTTATGTTGCAGATTATTGCAAAAAAAAAAAAAGTGCAAGAGGATTATAAAAACATGAGTTTGAACAATAACGTAAATGACTAGCTTGCCACTACCTATCCAATTTTCGTAGTTTTTTTGCATTGATTTTTTTTTGCAATGGTCACTTGAGTGTTCCTTAATCAAGTCGGCATCTTTAAAAATCTTTTTTTTCGTCTAATTTTTTAAGTCTCTCCTCTTGCTCGCAGGCACTATGCCGCTCATGTATGCACAGTTATCTGTCCATTGTTCTACAAAATTTTAATCTATTTATTGTTTGTGGTTTCAGCAACAGGACATTACCATCACACACTGTTTTACATATTTATATTGGCATGTGCTATGTGTTTTTATATGGAAAAACGAATGCATGCAGCTGTTTGATGATTGAATGTATAAGTATGTAAGTATCAGGCACCTGAATCTTTGCTCTTCCCGCTGGAGCAGTGGTAGAAACAGTAAAGGACTTAACATAGTGTCAAGTGACAATTACGGTAATAGTCTAACACCTTCAATATTTCATATTTTATAGCTGAAATATGAGAAAAATAATTTTAAAACAAAAAATTGGCTGCAATACCGTGCATGTTTCAGCTGTGACTACTTAGTCATCTGTATAATATTTGTGAAATAGGCGCCAATGAGATGTGTCAGCCAATTTATTTAAGAAATAGATTTATTTTCATTGGTTTCTGAACCATACTTCTGTTGATCTTAGGACAAAAAAATTCTTCTAACCATGAATATATTATGCACATTGAACGTAAAAATGCTGCAAGTAAGCGGTAGGTCTTACAATACTTATCAGATGGTACAATCCAAACAAATTGGAATTTGAAATTTTATATTAGTTTACTTCAACAACCAAAATATTGAACAATTCGTGTTTGAAAATATCTCAGGGCAAAATTTTTTAATTCCTCATTTTGGCCATAGGTTTTGTTGTTTGCTCCTGTTGCTGAAAGTACTTCCCTGCACAGGATTGCAGAAATCATTACTTTTGTCAGGTTAATTTCCGTATGGATTTTACGAGGATTGCCTTATATATTTCGGGATTAGAGATCAAAAACAAATGTTAATCATCAAAAATAGCTTTATGGTTTTCCAAAATATTCTCCATTATAATCTATACACTTTTGAATGCGTTTCAACCAATTGTAAAAGCACTTTTGCCACTCTGCTTGAGACATCTCCAAAACATGCGTTCTGAATGCATCAACCGCCTCTTCACGTGTCTCAAAACGTTAACCTCTCAGTTTATTTTTTACGTACGAGAAAAAAAAATCATTCGGTGCCAAGTAAGAACTATACGGTGATGAGTTAATCGATATGTGAGCGCTCGCCTTGTCGTACTAAAGAGTGATCCGTCTTCGACAGGCAAAAATTTGCTTTGAAGTGCTTCGTGCGCGAACTACTTTTGTTGGATTCGGCTCGGGTTTACCCCTATAAATCCACTATTTATAACCTGACACGATGTCATAGACGTATTTCAAAGTACCGCTTTGGTATTTTTTTACATTTCTATTGATCAATTGGCTCGAGCTTTTTTTTTTTTGAGACATTTATTTTTACAGGCAAGTGCGCATGCAATATTGAATGTAGGCGTATCACACTAACGCCTATAGTTGTCTCAATTTCACGATAGGTTATACGACGATCTTATAATATCAGCCCATAGCATCAATAGTTTCCAGAGCAGCAACTGTTTTTGGACGACCCTCACAAAATTCGGTTGAAGTGATCTATGTCCTCAATTTAATTCACCATTCACCCCGTAAAATCCCGTAAATCCTTGATAGTACACAACACAAATACCGCTCGTATGTCAAAATGTTCTTACTATGTACGAGTATAACATCAAAAATGTCAAACCCTACGATAAAGTTGTCGTTTGCCAGATTGAAACTAGGTTTGCCAAATCCCGATAGGGCAATCCTCGTATAATCTTATACATTTGTTGGCTCAAAGTCTATTTGAAAGACTTTTTCGATATTTTCGTGGGTAACCTCAAGGAATATTATTTTAATGTATTCAACAAAGTTATAGATATTGAATGAAAAAGGCAAAGCAAAACCAAATTACCCAATTTTCAGCAATTTAGATTGAAATATATTTTAAAAGAAGGAACTATTGAAAATTTCTATATGGAGAATAACAAGTGTTCAAAAATAGTCAGTATTTGTTAAATTTGTGGTTATATAGTGACAAAAATAGGCAAACAAGAAGAAATAAATATATTCAAGAGAATTTCAAAGCAATATATCATCATTATTTCGATGAAACTGATTTAAGTGGTGCCGATTTTGCGCCGAACGCGGTGTGAAAAACTTTTTATAATACTCTCGTAGGCTGGATATATAAAAAAGGGAGTACAATTTTCTTTTTCGAAGCCAACCGGACATGGTGAAACCAGTCTTTACTATCACACTACCAGTACCACGGTATGATATTCCAGGACTAGTGAACAAATTGGTAATGGCGAGTTTTTATAGATGGTTTCGTTTCAAGTTTGAAGGGTACGTTGTTGCACATAACAAACATTGTTTGATCCATCTTCCCGAAGCACAGAGAAAATAAATTTTAGGGGGGTACTTGTAATAGTATTTTTAAAAATATTCATATCCACAATGCTAATAAATTTTTTTACATGCTAACAAATAATCATCCGGAAGCCTGGAAAGCATTAAAAGCATTAATTGCGAACGTTTTAGGGAAGAATAGAGTAAGGCAGATGAGATAAAGACAACAGTTGATGCTGTATTGTATTTATTCGACAAAATCGTTGAAGCAATTACATTGAAATTACATTTCCTTCATTGTCAACTTGCCGTCTTTTTGCGACAATTTTCCTACTAATATGAAAAGCAAGGTAAACAAATTTTCCGGATCATCAAGCTCATGGAAATACAATCCAAGGGGAAAGAACTAGATGCACTGCCCGCAGAAGTATGTTGGTGATCAAGTGAATTTAGCGGTTTTGAAGATGAAGATGAAGGAACTGAAGACCCAGATAATACCACTAGATATTCTTATGAATCCTTTAGCTAGCTAAGATGATGACGATGATTTACAACTACTCACAAAGAGATTGGGATTATTAGAGCCACCCGCATCAACTTCAATAAAAGTCAAAAATTAACTTAAAAATATGTTTCTCTTTTACATACTCGTATATACATCCCAATCAGAAAATCATACTTTTTCGGTTTTGCTAAAAATCAGTTTTTCCGTTCCCCTTTAAAATTTAGACAGCGTCATTTACGCGGTATTGCGCGCCAAGCGATAATATATAGTAACATACATATCTACAAGTGTATATGCCACAGGTAATGCTCTTAGGAGATTTCAACGCTCACATCTCAGCTAAAAATTCGAAAAGTCTCAAAGTGTAACTAATTTTTGCTTTTGTCAATTGCCGCATTTATGTCAGGCAATAAACACTTTCCGTGCGCCACTTTGGCTCCCGCTCCTGCTGTTGCATACACAGATATGTACGAGTATAGTGTTGCGAAGCGGAAAAAAAATATAAAAATAAGTATAAATAACATAAAAAACATTTTAAAGCATTCACACTCCAACGTTCGTTCAGAATTATCAGCGTAATCATGTTTAACCTTGTAACCATGTGAACAGAGTCACCACACTCCTGAGATTGGTGTGTGTACAGTGTCCTTTCTTTTTGTGGGCGTAACAAAAGTTTGTATATGCACACATATACTCATACATACGGTAAATGTAGTTAAACAAAAGGTGTTTGCCTACAGATTGCTAACCAATATTTAACAAAATGTAAAAAAACAACAACAACACACAACAATAAATACCACAAAGGAAAAGACATAAAAAAATAAAATAATAAATTTTCAAGGATATGGTGGCCGTTTATGTTGCGCTTTGTTTGTTTTATTGCTTTTGCATATTTTTATTTATCTCCTCTAATCCCGCTTGTCTCTTGTTTTATGCTTGTTCTTGCCCTTTTACAACCGAGGTTAATGATTTCGTTAAGACCAATAGCAGCTCTAAATGCAATCAATAGAGATGTATGCAAATGTATGCAGATATTGTCCTTGAGATGTCCAGTATATTAAGTCCTTTAGCCTATATAGACACTCGCATATATATTTACATTGTGGTGATGTGTTTCGGTAGGCCACTTTAATTTGGATATTTTAGGTTGTAATTCCCAGGAAAAATGTGAAAATTCTATTCAAATCTCATTCACACCTTTTCGCTCATTTTCGTTCGGTTGTCAGTTGTTGCTGTTATGATCGTATACATATATATATGTATATATAGTATTTAACATTGTGACGAATAGTGACGAGTCGAATGACTAATGGTGAAGTCAACCCGAAAATTCAAAGTTGAAAGTCATGTGTCGTGATGTGAATGGTTTGGAATATGGCGAGAGAATGTGAAATATATGACGGTCATAATGGTATATATATACTAATGGTATATGTATAGTATGTGTTTATGAAAGTATTTTATTGTTTAATTGGTGTAGAAGAGTTTAGGATGTTCTTAGCATATTAAGCCGATGTTTTGGATGCATTCGGGATAATTTATGAATTATCTGAGAACAATTTCCAGAACGATTTGGGAGCTGCTGGGTTTCATTTTTGGTTGAATATAGGTCCATTTTTACGTGATTTTTAGTAGGATTTTATTACCAGAAAGAAAATATTTTTTTTTTCATTTAGAACAATTTAATATTTTTGGCTAAGATTTGTTCATCGCGTTAATTTTTGAGTTGAGTTCCGTGCAATTTTGAGCATTATTGCACACCAATTTTGAATTACTTCAAAATAGTTCAGAAAACTTTTTCTCTTTGCTTGGAATTATTTTGGGCCTAGTTCATAGCCATTGCTTATTTTGTGGTGGTATAGGTACCGAGAGCTGAAGAGGGAAGCGAAACAAGCTGATCGACAAGGGTAAGACTCGAAAATTCAAGATAGAAGCATACTCATGTTGGGACCAACTCCAAGCGATGTCGATGGTATAGACGTACCTTACCCCGATTATTATGAAGCTCGAATAGCGACTGTCAGCGCAAAAAATAACAAAGTGGTGGCAGCTGACAGCAGAGCTATTCATTAATCAGAATATGGTCGAACAAATGTATGCCCGACGAATGGAACCACAGTGTCCTCACAGATTCAAGACGAAGAGGGACCCCAAAGTCTGCCTATTGAACGTATTATTTTAAAGATTGAAACCCACTACACAATAAACAGATTGGACCTTATAAGTATGGCTTTAGACCTGGTAAATCTACCGTTGACCAGATATTCACCAAGTAACATATATTGGATAAGACCCGGGAGAAAAAACCGTAAGTTCTACTTTCCCCCGGTTAGGCAAAGAAGCGAAACAATTCAGTATGGTATTGAACGAGGGTAAGACGATATAACTCCTATTATCAAATAAAGGGCCACTGCGTTCGCGAATCGGCCCTCCGTCACTGTTGACAGACATTACTTTAAAGTCGAAGATGATTTCGTCTATTTAAGAATCAGAATTGACAACACTAACAATGGCAGCCTCGGAATCCAACGCAGAATCACTCTTGGCATTATTTTGGACTAAGTAAGCATTTGAAAAGTAAAGTCCTCTCTCAAATGCACCAAAACCAAACTCTACAAGTCGCTCATCATTCCCGTCCTGACATATGTTGCATAAACTTGGACGATCATCCGACATCCGATGAGACAGCTTTAGGAGTATTCGAGAGAAAAGTTTTGCAGAAGATTTATGATCCTTTGCATATTGGAAATGGCGAAAAACGTAGGTGGTGGAACGACGACATTGACATAGTTCAGTGAATTAAGAGACAGCGGCTACGCTGGCGAGGCCATGTCGTCCGAATGGATGAAATCACTCCAGCTTGGAAAGTATTCTGTGTTGTATCCGCTGGTGGAAGCAGAGAAAGAGGAGGACTCTACTCCGTTAGGAGGATCAGGTAGAGAGCGACTAACAGACGCAAGACAGCAAAGAGAAGGACTGAGCGGTGCGCTATTGTTGGTTCGGTTATAATCACGTAAGCTGTGCCTACGCTAAAGGAGGAGAAGAATTTCAGGTTTAATATAAGTTTCGGATTTTTTTTAGAAATAATTTCTAGATACTTCAACAACATTTCAACAATTCCTTCATGCTACTTTTTGGTGAAATTCAAGACCATTTTTAGTACTACTACGTCCCACTTTTGAACCATTTGATGATTTTTTTTAGATTTATTAAGAAAATATTAGGTACTATATCTGAAACCTCTTACGATTTGTTCAGAATAATTTTTGGAGAATTTCTGCTTTATAATATGACCTGCTAGTATGATGGCCTTCAGCGGTCTTTTGAGATTGTTGAATAGGCAGAAACGGAGCCGGTTGGAATTTTTTGACGCACAAAACATCATTCAAAATGATGTTGACTGATCATTTGAAATTCTAATCATACCAGCAAGCTGTCTAGTTGTCAATCGACAATTTGAAGCGACGTGGAGCTCGCTAGTTGAAATTTTTGAAAATATAACAAATAAAATGTATTTTAGAAGTCATTATAGAGGACATTTCAGGTATGGATTTATCTCAGGAGAGTTGCGATAAAATTTGGAGTGCAGCAAGAGATATCGAACACCTCTCATACCGTCTCTTACAAAAGCGATAACAACATACTTTACTTTTGGCCCCCCTACATAGGAGTTTTCGTTGGTATATTGTGGAAAGTTACCAACATTATCATCAGCATTGTACAAATTCCATGTTTCATAAATATTTCATTATTTTATTCACCTTGCGTTTTTTTGGCGACTGTGAAACTTTCGTTTGTGGACTGATGATATATAAGTATATGAGAAGATTTCGGGGAGAACAATTCCAACAAATTTTCAATTGATTCTAGCCACCTCGATTTATATCACAGAGTAAGGCTGCATTGTATTCTGGAGGAATTTCTTTTCGAGGGCGTCAACTGCCGGCTACAGTCCATATATTTTCGAAAAATTGGACTGCTCATCATTTAACTCTTTATATTCCCCTTTCCCTAGATATATTGACATCTTCCTAAGCTAAGTTAGGTATACAAATTTGAGAACACAATACCAATAAAAGTTTTGTGTAGTCCTGTAGAAAAGAAAGCTTATGTTATATCACAAATTATGAAAGCATCAAATGCTTCGAAAGCTCTTTTACTTTGGAACAGGCCGTTGAAATCCACCATACAACAATGGTGTTGAAAAAAATTATTATTTTATTTTAAACATAGGAAATATTATGACGGAATAATAACAGATATGATTAGAAAATTCACCTTTTTATTCGGCAGCCATATTCCGGTAATGATTTTAAGGTAAAAGAAAGTAGCAGAAAATATACCATCAATCAAAAGGTGTGGCCTGATTTCACTATCGGAATTATAGCAAACTTACTTTTGATGTAGAGATATAAAAAAGGTGTTTATTGATAACTTTTATAATTCTTTATTTTAAACAGAAGTTTGATAAGAATACAATATTTATCTCCTACTCTAATTATTTAAGTTAGATCCATTAGAATACTCTTCCGATTGGGTTGATGGTCGAATTGCGTGACATCCCAAAAATTTTGACATACAAATCTTTGCTTTTACACAGCAACATGCAAATTGGCATATCATTGTTAACATATTTAATCTCGTACCAACCCAGTTGGTCACACCTCGACGAAAAAGTAGACGAACCAACCAACCTTACGATATCTATAACGTTTTGCGGCCTTATGGAAAATTTGTAACGCATTTCATGCTCAATACGATTTGTTTGCAAACTTAAATGCCGCACACGCATCAAATTTATCTTCCTCATAGGCATACCCAACAGAACTAAACGAAACGAAATCGACCATACCGCCACACCAAACCAAACGGTCAACCAACTGTGAGAGTAATGAAAGGCGAGTGATCAATAGAAGCGGGACTCATGTTCCGAGGCGGACGAAAGAAGTTGCCAGTTGGCAACTTGTCTGGCTCAACATGCGGCGACGCGCACTTGTCTGTGGTACGCGTTGGCACCCACAAAGCAGTCAAAGTTCGAGTTCGACGATTCGACGATGTAACAACTGGCTTTACTTCGTGCGCGTGTGCGTGCATGTTGGAGTGCACCCGGATGAATGTCAGTTACGCGTGAGTGTTGGCAGGGAAGATCTCTGTGTTGGTATGCTCGTGTGTAAATATTTCACAGCGAAAAATAGCTACGCAAGCATATAATTGTGATTAGCTATGGTAATCGACACCGCAATTTAAGCGTGACACGCATTTTCTACCACCCTCACGCATACACATACACACACATAACAAATCAAGTGTGCTGAAAAGAGATAAGAAGGATATTTTACCTTTGTATGTTAACACCATACAACAACAAATATTGATAAATAATGCACAAAAGCCAATTTGACTGGCAATGCGGGCATCTTCAGAGGCGGCTGTGACGAATAGGCCTGCAGGTAAAAACAAAAACAACGACAACATACGAATTTACATACCTTTAAGTATGTTTGTATGTACTAGTGAATATTTGTAATTTTTATGTATATTTTCAAATACAGTAAATGCGTGGTAAGCAAAATCCATACAAATTTACCTTGGAAATATTGAAAGTGAGAAAAAAATTTGCTACTAACAGTAAATCGCATATTTACAGTTACCTTGAAAATCTTTTTAAACTCCATATCAAAGGTCCTTGTGTTTATTGCATTGCTATGAGCATAACTGTGGACATACATATGTACCTGGCAAGTCTCTGACAAAATGTGGCCAAAGCCTAGCGGTTATTAGACACTCTTATGACACTTTCCACAAAACTCAATTTTACAATTGTCAATTGGTTAACGCACATAGTCTTACATAAGTAGATACGTAACGCAGCGCAGCAGTTCACTATTATGCGCGCCTCATTCACAGTTTCTTACGCTCCTCTGATTAGTCGCCTTTAGTCAATATAAATGATTCCCGCTGTTTATTGTTGGGTTGGCTATGCGCGTGAAAAATGTCTTCATTGCTGCCCCTCATCGTGGTGGACTGCGCTACTCAGTAGCGACCTTTCGCCGTTGCGGTAGCGCCGTGTCTATCCTGCTGTTGAGCTATATAAATCGAATTATCAGCAGTTCCTAGTGCTAGGCGGGAAGCGCTCGAGGCATTTAATTTATAGTGTCACTTAATTAAAGGTTTAAGCAACACATTATGCTGTGTGTTAACCCTTAAATGTGCTACTAATTATTCAGTGTCTTATTTACGTAATAAAATAACCAAGGCTACTGATTTTTTTCTTTATTTTATGACAGAATGGAGGAAAGAAGAGCGATTTTGGTGAGAAATACACTAAGAGTTGACATTCTCTGTCGAAGGGCGCTCATAATTCGATTTTTTTTCTGTGACTATTGGTCCGGTTATGATTTGTGCTCCATATAATAGCATTTACCGACACTCGCCCAAAGTGATAGTCTGTATAACTCAAAGACTTTATTTTTTCAAAAATATCAAATAATCCAAGCTTTCGTGGCTCAAGGGCAAAGAGAGTTCCTTTCCCGGAGATAGTGAATCCGAACAGAACTAATTAAAGATGATGGAATAAACTTTCGATCCCCCGACTATGGCGAAGTGCGAATAGCGATTGCCCGTTTAAAACATAACAAAGCGACAGGAGCCGATGGCTTACCGGCCGAGCTATTCAAATACGGCGGCGAACAGCTGAAAAGATGCATGCACCAGCTTCTTTGCAGATTATGGCTGGACGAACAAATGCCCAATGATTGGACCACAGTGTGCCTCACCGAATTCATGAAAAGGGAGACTCCACGGTCTGTACCAATTATAGTGAATTAAGCCCCCTATATATCTCATACAAGATCCTATAGAACGTATTTTGTGAGATGTTAAAGTGAACAGCCAATCAACTGATTGTGCCTTAACACTGTGGCTTTAGACCTAGTAAATCGACCATTGACCAGATATTCACCGTGCGCCAAATTTTGGAAAAGATATTTGAAAAAGAATCGATAATTTAAAGGTGCCTCCGATAGAACAAAAAAGGGAATATAGCTGTCCTTGAATTTGATATCCATGCAAAACTTATACGGCTAGGTAAACCGACGCTGGACATCACCACAAAGGCAGTCAGAATTGGAATATATATATATTCGATACCAAAAGAGCGTTACTCCCTCGTGTGATTTCTTTAACCTTGTGCTGAAAAAAAGAGCCGAAGAGCTAAAAAATAGACAAGGATTTTAAAAAAGTGTACAATTGCTAGCATATGCCGATAATATTGGTATCAGTGAACATAACAACCGCACGATTAGTTCTACTTTCTCCAAGTTAGAAAAAAAACGAAACGAATGGGTCACGTAGTGTACGAAAACAAAACGAAATATTTCCGATCATTAAATAAACAGTCATCGCATTCACGACTTGGCTTCCACGTCACTGCTGACAGTCATTACTTTGAAGTCGAAGATAATTTCGTCTATCTACGTACCAGCATTAACAACACTAACAATGTTAGCCTTGAAATCCAACGCAGAATCACCCTTGGCAACATGTGTTATTTTGTACTGAGTAGGTAATTGAGTCCTCTCTCGATGAATCAAAACCAAACTCTACAAGTCGCTCATCATTCCCGTCCTGACATATGGTTCAGAATACTGGACGATGTCGACGGCTGATGAGTCGGCTTTAATAGTTTTCGAGAGAAAAGTTTTGTGAAAGATTTATGGCATGAGTTATACGACGCCATTGATATAGTCCATCGAAAAAAAAAGACAGCAGCGATGCTGACTAGGTAATGTCGTCCGAATTAATGAAAACAATCCAGCATGGAAAGTAGTCGAAAAAAGAAAAAGAAAAAAAAAGAGGAAACCCCCCATTTCATTGGAAGGATCAGGTGGTTTCAATTGACATTTCCAATTGATGCCAAACAGAAAAGAGAAGAAACGAGTAGCGTGCATTAGTTGATTCGACTATAATCGCGTAAGCGGTGTGTACTCTAAAGAAGAACAAAAATTTCATTACCATTTTGGAAATTTTTCACGTTAATTTTGTTTTAAATTAAATTCAGGGCCATTTAGGTACTTATTCAGAAAAGTTTTAGCATTACTTTCAGGTTAATATAAGTTTTGAAACTTTTTGACTTTTTCGAAATAACTTCGAGATTACTTCAATAAAATTTTCACAATTGCTTCGGATTACTTTTTGATGAAATTCAAAACCATTTTTAGTCCTACTACGTCCCATATTAGATTATTATATTTTTACTTTTTTCTTACGTGTAGATTTGTGGAACTTTTTCAAATCTTATTGTTAGTACTTATAAATATGTAGATCGATTTTTATATTACGTATTTATCGCCAGGAATTTGTTTCAATGACCCAAACGTGTTTCTGGGGAACACACCGTCCGGATGTTCGGGAAACCTATAACAGATTTGATAAAAGTGCTTATTTTTCGCACTTTAAATCACAAATTGTAGGCAAAAAAAAAAAAAAATCCGTGGATACCTCAAATTTTGTGCACAATGTGCTATGAGCACTTGAAACAGTGAGTCAGTGGTAAAAAAAAAAAAAACACCAGAGCTTCGGAGTATTTACGCAATGTAGAGGACAAAAAAAAATCATTTCGGTGACTGTTACTTGTGCTGAGTACCGATTTCAAGAATAGAATAAGAATATTGATAAGAGTTGCTGATCTATCAAGTTAAATGACTACTTTGGGAGAGCTTGCATGAAACGTGTTTGTTGAAGTTACTACTACAAACATGTTGGACAACTTGCAAAACCTAGGCCCTTGTTGACCAGTTTCCATAAATTCTTGGTTCCAAGGCGAAAAGAAGACTACATGTAGTAAATCACTATTTTTGTTTAATGTAAATGGTTTAAAATTGAAACAATATATACAATATATTACGGTTTTACGGCTAACCACAGTTGGCCCGTGAAATTTAATGAACTTAATTTCATAATAATTTATTTATTTATTTTATATTATTTTTTATTCTTAAAATGCGAGAAAAAATTCTAAACTTTTCCTCCTAAGCAGTTAACCTTACTCACTTATTAACACCGAAATGTGTAAGTACGAGCGCATACGCTTCCGTTCGCACGTGCACAACAATTTGAACGGAAGTAGACAGCTGTGGTTAGGGTGTTCATAATTCACAAAATCCAAATTATTAATCAGCAAGCTGTGAGTCTGTGCGTAAATATGGCATGATTTGCTATGTGACTAACATTAACAATTTAATTCTCGCTAATATGAAAAATATGACGTAGGCACTTTAGAAGTTGAGTTTAGCATTGATGAAGAGCAGAAAAAATTTAAATTTATATCAAATTCAATATACTCGTAGAATAAAAGAATTACAAATATGTAGCGAGAGCAATTATCGTAGCATAAGCTTCCTCAATATCGCATATAAAGTCCTATTGAGCGTATTGTGTGAAATACTAAAGTTCAACGGCAAAAAACTGATTGGACCTTATCAATGTGGCTTTAGACCTGGTAAGTCTACCCTTGACCATATATTCCATATATGTCAAATCTTGGAAAAGATCCCTGAAAATAAGATCGACACACATCTACTTTTCATCGAATTTAAGGCAGTAACAAAAAGGAAAGATATCTATGCCGCTATGTCTGAATTTGGCATCCCCGCAAAACTTTTACTGACATTAAGCAACGCCAAGGGCTCGTCAGGATCGGCAATGGTCTCTCCGAGCCGTTCGATACTGAACAAGGTTTCAGATAAGATCTAAAAAAAAAAATCTATTGCTGGAGAAAATAATACGAGCTACAAAGCTACAGTCTTCCATAAGAGTGTAAAGCTGCTCACGTACCCCGATGATATTGATATTTTTGGCCTCAACAGCCGTACGTGAGTTTTGGTTTCTCGAGACTGAATAAAGAAGTGAACGGAGAACACGACGAAACAGTTTATAGTCATAACTTGGATGCTGATTCAATGGTATAATTTCATCCATCTCAGAATCAGCATTAAAATCACCAACAATGTTAGACTTGAAATTCCACGCAGAATTACTCTGAACAATAGCCGAGAAGGGAATTCAACAAAGACCAAACTCTACAAGTCACTCATTATTCCAGTCCTGTTATATAAAGCGAAGGCATGGACGATGACAACATCTGCTGAGTAGTTCTTGGGAGTTTTCGAGAGAAAGGTGTTGCGTAAGATTTGAGTTCCTTAACGTATTTGCAACGGCGAATACCGCAGACGATGAAACGATGAGCTGTACGAGTTATATGACGACATTGTCATAGTTCAGCCAGAGGTCATGCTGGCTAGGTCCTGTCGTCCGAATGAATGAAAGCGCTTTAGCTTTGATAGTATTCTATGCTGTACCCGCTGGTGGAAGCAGAGAAACAGGAGACTTCCACTCCGTTGAAAAGACCAAATTCGGAAGGACCTGGTTTCGCATGGTATTTTCTATTGGTGCCAAACTGCGAGAAGAAGAAACCTATGATGCGGAATTATTGATTCGGCTATAATCGCGCAAGCGTTGCTTACACCATTGCAGTAGTAGTAGTAGTATAAGCTTTCAAGTAGGTTAGGTTAAGTTGAATTGATCTACTTCTCAGAGTACTTTCCGAGGACGGTCTAGCGCTATTAGATACAACACATCACTCTTCTCTCAACACTATCTAACAATAACCGAAGTCAACTTTTAATTTAACTATTTTATTTGTGTTGGTTCTACAGGAATCGAAGATTTGATCATCTAATTGCATACATCCACTTTTATTAAAGGGACTGGTCATGTTTCTAGTTCTTAAAGAACGTTCTCTTTAGTTGAGTTGATGAAGCTGTTGGTCAGCAATCAAAGTATTTACGTCTGTAGGCTCATTAAGATACCATTGAATCAGTTTCCTGTTTTTTTCTTACATAATACAACCATTCGTCTTGTATGAAATTGAAGTTTGAATGGAATAATATTCTGATTTATGTTTAGACACATTCAAAACCAACTTACCTTCTCCGTTTAGTTAGGGGTAGTTCTTTATGCTATGTTTTAGTTTCTATTCTCACCTCTGTTAAACTTAAAATCACTCATAGTGTATATCCGAGTCTTACTGCAATACCGATTAGAGAGAGTCTGGGTCTTCATACTCTAGATATGTTGTTTTTTCGTAGCTCGCCACCATACAAGTGTTCTGTAGAAAAAAGTTGGCTTAATCATCACAACGAAGATCCAGTGCGAGAAGGTTGTTAAATCACTCAAAATATGACCTTAAAATCTATTATTTGTATATAGAGGTGCTGAGACCTTCTTCAGTCCCCTCTTCTCATTGATATTTTCTAACATAATTTTCAAGTACTTAGCACCTAACTTTGGTAGTAACAATACAATTAACATCGCTGATTTTCGTATTAATAAACATGCTTTTCGCACTGCATAAAATTACCGTAATTTGGTTTGAACTGATGAATGAATTTGTCTACGATAATTTTTTTTTATAATTTTGGACTTGTTCACGAGTAAATATCAAATATTAAATTAGTTAGATTGGCATTTCCGCCTGAAGCTTAATTGGCAAATACCTTATTGTAGTCTACTGCGATAAGTTAACAAAAAAAAATTCCGCTAAATTGTTGTGATAATCATGTTTGTTGTTGATTGTTGTAACATATGTGCATATGTACATGTATATATACATTCAAATATTAATTTTTCTAACAATTTGTATAAGAGACGTAGGGTTTACTAAATTGAAAGCATTCTGAGAAATAGAGCATAGTCATAGCTCTCAAAAGTAAGCGCAAAAGATCCTAGAGAAAACCAAATTACATTCAATTCTCCGGTGTGCAGATGCTGTAAAAAGTTTTCTACGCACCACTCAACTTAATATTTTGGAATGGTTTCCCACAAACCTCCTCTATTTCAGCTCCACACGAGTTGGTTATCACTTTTTGTCCAGAGGCTTCTCACGTCACTAGGACGCACGACAAAAACTCAACAGTAGGAATTGAGTATAGCAAATAAACTGTGGCTGCATATCCCTAGTAACAAGACTAGATGCCATTGTAGTCAAGAGGAACCGGAAAAAGTGATCTGTTAAATGGTTTTCGAAATATGTTGCGTTTATGATGGAACACTGGGAGGGATTGAGCTATTACAATGAACACAGTGCAGAATATGGTCGACCGAAGCATATCCGATGATTATGGTATGGTCTGCCTAATCCAAAATGAGGAGACCTCGCAGCCTGTGCCAATCGTGGTGGAATCACGAAACAGCGGCTACGCTGGATTGGTCTCATCATCCGTATGCCTGAGAATACTCCAGTTTTGAAAGTATTCGATGGAGTACTCGCAGGTGGAAGCAGAGGAAGAGGAACACTCTCACTCCGCCGGATGGATCAGGTGGAGAACGACTGATATTTCCAACAGGCGCCAAACAGCGAAGAGAAGGAACTAGTGGCGCGCTATTGCTAATTCGGCTATAAACGCGTAAGTGGTGTCTACGCCAGGGAAGCAAAAGAAGAAACTCGCTCTGGAGTAGTAAGCATTGCGTACTACCATTAGGAAGGCCAGGGTTCGAGTTCAATTTGGAGCAACATCCCAAATTGTAGAAAATTAATTTTTCTAATTGCGGTCGACCCCTCTGAGAGTATTTTTGACATAAAATAAAAAGTTTTTTAAAACTCCATCAGCCATTGAGATGGCTTAGAATACATTGTAGATTTATAAGTTTGTTGAACAAGCATCATGACACACACCACAAAATAATAGGAGCTGCAGAACTGAACAGAGAATTTACAATCTTCTTTAAGACCATACGATATTGGCAGTATCGGCCCCATCAAATACCCCATTAGCAATGATATCACCAGACTGGATGAGGAAGTGGAGTGGGTTAGCCATCAAACAAACAGTCAGTGTAATCGCTTTCATGTTCCATCATTGTAGGCAATTTGATCTATCTAGCAACTAGCAATAACTGCCACCCTTGAAATTCAACGCGGAACCCCTTCAGTCAACAGCTGCTACCTTGGACTGAGTAGTTAAAAGAAAAGTAAGACACTCTCTTGACGAATAAAAACCAAGCTCAACAAGTCGCTCATCATTCCCGTCCTGACATATGATGAAGTAGATTGGGCGTTGACTTGGCGACCGCGAATTCCGCAGATGATAGAATTTAAGGACGGTGTCTTCGCTAGTTAGGCCATGTCGGCTGGAGGGACGAAATCATGTTAATTCTCAAAGAATTGGATGCAGCCGCCGCTGGCGAAAGCAGAGGATGATGAGGCCAATAATTTATATATATAAATCATCGAAAATCGTTTCATAGTTTTTGAAAATATTCTCCATTAAGATGATGACTTTAGCGGCGGCAACAATTTGCTTGGAAGTGCTTCGTGTGCGAATAACTTGTTTTGATTTCGGCTCATCTTCGAAACATCCATACAGTCGACTGCTGTTTACTTTCAGGCTCATACGCATAAGTCCAAGATTCTTTACCTGTCGCGATGTCATAAGCGTGTTTCGAAGCTTTGCTATCCTATTTTTTTAACATTTCTCTCGATCAATCGGCATCTAAGGGTATCTTGAGCTAATGACAATTTGTGTGAGATCCAACGTGAAAATTTTTGTTTACAATCAAATGTTCGTACAATACTGACTGTATGCCCCAAAAGTGTCAAACTTTGCGATAAAATTATAACACCAGGATTGCGAAATCCCGAAATATAAACCGCAACCCCCGTAGATGTTCTTAAACCTTTTAATAAAGAAAATCGTCATTGAAGGAATATGGCATATGGATATCTATCAACATACACCGACCTGGAATTGATTTTTGATGTAATTTATGATATTTAAAGCAATCTGATTGTGAGCAAAAAAATGTTGAATTTTTTCATAGATTATTGTATTCAGTGAAAATTAGCGAAATAAAACGTTCCCCATATACATACATATGTACTTATATATGATTGTTGGGTTACTGGGTATGCAAGAATTTAATAGTGAATAACAAAAAATTTGCTACTCTAAATATTGAAGGAAGGTTGTCATAGCGCTTTATGTAGTTTTTATTATTGCTTATTTATTTGTTATATTTTTATGCCCTATTTTTTTTTTCTAAGGGTATCTTAGCATCATAACCTTTCCTTGCTACATCTGCAACACTTTCGTCAAGGTCATGCATAATTTAAAATTCAATGGCTAACCGCCAATGTTATGCATTCAACTATGATGTCATGCGATCTGAATAAAGAAAGATAAATAGTTTGCAAATTAAACCAATAACGAATGCAGCGAATCAAAGGAGATTATAAAAGACGTAAATCATATAAGTAATCTAGGCAATAAATCAAATAATTACAGATTTCTAACCTTAAAAATGTGAAGGTATAAAAATTAAAAAAAGAACCTTAAAAGTTTGAAGCTTTAGAAAAAAAATTCAGACTTAGGTACAACCACTGAAATAATAATTATTTGAACTCTTGATCTTTGGTAGCCGATGCCATGCATTTAAGTTTTTTTTTTTGCCACACAAGATCTTCAATGAATTACAGGAGGGCGTTAAAAAAAAATTGCGTACAACCAAAAGCGCATGGTGAGGTCTTGGCACAACATAACTGTGCATTTCATGTTTTCTTTGTTGTTAGCATTACATTTGATTGTTTAGTTTTTTGTTGTTGTATTTACTTATTTTTAATTCTCTATTTTTTCCTTTATCCTGGTTTTTTTTTGTAGATTTGTCAGGTGTTGGCAGTAAACTGTCTAACAATGCCCGTGACAAGCGAACAAAAATCGGGAAGTGCTTTCATATATATGGCGCAGCCATGAAAATCTATAGATACTCACACACACAATCAATAAAATCAAATGCTGTCTGTATGGCTGGTAGAAGAGCAGCGTTGGTAGCGCTGGAGTGTCTCTACGAAAAATAGTACATTACAAGCAGCTGCTTGTTGGAGGCACAGGACACGATCAAGATGTTGACTGCACCACACAGAGGACAGCAGAAAATTATATTACAATAGCCGTCTACACATACAATTACATACATGCATATGTTCAGCGTACACATGTCCTGGCATTTGTTGGTTTACTTTTCGTATTCCTGCTTTTCTTTTCAATTCACATCAATAACTTATTGAATTGTGGGATTATTTCTATTTACAACAACATATTGCCTTTTATTGTATAGTTTGGATCATTCATTTTATTGTCCTATGTACATGTGTTTATACGTGTACTTCCTCTGGCAACATTATTTGTTCGAACGTTCGATTGAAAGAAAGCGAATGCTAGGCATCTTTGGAGTCTGCTCCTCCATGGGATATCGTGGCGGCTGCGGCTTTGCAATGTCACTCTATAGTTTTACAAAACTCCGTATTACATACATATGTATATTCACGTGTGTTGTGTTGTGTATATGTTTGCTTTTATGTTAACGTGTCGCCGTGTAATTCCTATTTGTTAGATACTCTTTTGTCTATCGTTTTGAAAGATTTGATCAGTTTTTAATGAACTTCATTCATGTTTGAATGACTTTGATCAGCTCCGCTTAACTGTGTCTTATACAAAGATGTTTCACCTACTTACATCCATACATATGTACATATATATGTGTGAGTACTGGTGTTTATATTTATATGGCGTGTCGAGAAAACAATGAGTACTCGAACAAAGCTGGAATGCGCTTGCGTCACTGAGGATCGCCGATTGCTGATCGATGTTCGATCACACCATCAAATGCCTCGATTGTCTTATAAAGATAAATAAATAAATTAATAATATTTATATACGAAATGCTATGTGTCCGTATAAATTTTGGCGGCGGGTGTGTAAGAACACTGATTCATGATTAAATATTTGTAAAGGTTGAGTTAGAGATTGAGACCATTTCGCAAATGTGGGAAGTATCCTCTGAGTAGCATTCCTTCAACTCTCACTCAAACGTCCGTTTAGAGGCGAGATAAAGTGAGATAGCGAATCCAATGTGTTTGTGTAACAATACAATAAGCCTCCGCTGAGAGACCCTACCCGAAACATTTTAATGACCACGATTTGAGGGAATGCTCCTGGAATGTCTTAATGGTTGATGCCCATGTAAATTTTAAAGCCGACATCAGCGCCATACGAGAATTGCGATGGATGAGACAAGGATGGAAGAAGGTGGCTCCTTGTGACATTTACTCCAGCAGTCATACAAAGAAGCGTAGCTTGGAGGCGCATACTTGCATTCCAGCAGAAGAGCAGGACGATGTGACCAAGGATGCTTTTTGTGCACCCCTGATGTGTACTTATGAGCGCTAATCGACTTCGGTGCCCAAAATATGATTATTTAGTAGTACTAGATTCCGGCAAAAGAAATTTAATTAGACTACTTGGCTGCCTCTAGATCGAAAAAGTCACAACCAGAACGATCAAGTTTTGATAGATGGACGACATGCCTCCTCCTCGGTCCACTATCTCGTAGCAGCAAAGATACACACCCACCTCAGTGAAACATAGATCGCCTGTCAATAAACATAATGACGGTACCACGTCAAAAATCTTCAATCGCAACAGCTAGCTGAACGATTTTCTGTTCGACTGGCACTCCTGCACTCTGAGAGCACTCATCAGCTGCTAGGCATAGGGTAACTGTGAGACGGTGTTTTAAGTTCCCTACGTTCAATTGCAAACTAAACTATCTATTCGCTTTCGCAAAGATCAAAGAACAACTGCTACGATGAGGATTACCGTGCCACAATGCAGACAAAATAGGCTGCCTATGAAGTATGAAGAGCTTGAGTAGCTGGCCGACATGGACATGCATGCTCGAAAATTCTAAGAAATAAATGTGCTGACTTTGAGAAGATTTCAAAATCGGAGTATACTCTTGCAAAACCAAAGACATGATCTAGCAGCTGATGCCTAGAGTAGGTAGATATAATTTATGGAGGGAAAACTTCACTAACTAACCCGATTCCCCCATCTATGATGGGATTTTGTAATCATATTGGAATTTATATTCATGATCGTGTTCGTGTTAATATTCATATTCGTATATGTAATCGTATTCATATTCGCATTCGTATTCTTAATCTCATTCGAATTTGCATTCTCGTTCGTATTCGTATTCGTATTCAAAAATGTAAATGCTGCCATGATAACGATCCCGGAAAGAAGAAAAAAATTTTTTTTTATAGAATAGAGATATATGACTAACAATTTTTCTTGCTCTCTTCATAGGCAATTTGGCATAACAAGTTATTTGCTTAAGTGTTTCACTATTTACCCCTGAGTTAGTTTTTGACCTTTATGCAGGTATAGTTCCATTATGAGATTTCGAGATCACTAGCTTTATTTAACGAAATAGATCTCGAATATAGATATCTATGCGAGAACAATTATAATTTTTAGATGCACCTTAAGAGAGTATAAAGTCGATATTGAAAATTTTCCTATCTTATGATAGTGCGGGAGTTTGAAAATTACATTAAAAATAATCTACTTTACTATCCTATAGTGACATAGGGGCTTGAAATACATGCATGCTCAGTGTAAGATTTTCTCATTTTAAATCTAATCCTTATAGAATTATCAAATTTAGATCGAGAAAATGAGGTTGTCTCTGATTAATTCAATAATTTGTTAAATAAGAAAGTACTGGATATCAATGCTTTAACGCGAAGTAATTTTCATATAAACTAAATATCTAAAGGGATATGCTTGACTATAATTTTACATTTCTTCGTGGATGAACGTCTTCAAGGACCTCCATTATCTGAATAATTGTTTAGTTCATTTAATGAACATAAAAATTCCATTTATGTCTAGAATCATTAAAATATTAAAACAAAAAATATTTAATATACAAAACCACAAAGGTGAGAGACCAAAAGTAGACCTCACTCATTATCAAGGGTGTATAATCAGTAGCGGAAATAATAATTCAAAAATCTTTATAAGCAATCACAAGAGAATTATACAACAACAAAAAAAGAGAAGAAAAACAGAAAAAAACTACGTGTAAGCTAAATGAATAAAAGACAGACAGCAACATGTCCCAAACAATAAAATATTTATAAAAAATTATAACAATAATGGATTATGTAGCACTAACACATATACCCACAAGCAGACACATACACAAAAGTATAAAGAGCATAAAAATAAGATATTCATAATTAATTGTTGGCGAATGAACACATTTTCAAGATTGTCCACATTTTTTTTGGTTTGCATATATATATAAACTCGTATGTGCTTTTTGGTTCCCCAAACTGATGAAAAAAAAGTGAAGTAGAAAAAAATACCAGCAAAACATCAACAAATTACTGCACGTTCGAGCAGCTAATGAAAAAGAAAACTAATAAAACATAAAGATTAGAATCACTTTAGCTTGCCACAAGGTGAAAAGGAAATACAAGAAGACAACAGTAACAAAAAATGTACGGTCTATAATGGCATTTGTGTCAAGCTGAAGGAAAAAGGGTTTATTGTAACGAGAAAAAAAGTGAGCTGAACTGAATATGTTGTGGAGAGTTCATTGAGCGCCACCGTGTAATAACTGCATTGTAGATATGTATGTATCGCGTTTACGCATGTACAATGTTTATATGTACAAATAGGTCACAGGAGTAACTAGAGTAACCAACCACATAACATCACATCCGCTGCTCAATGGAACACACGTACGGACGCAGTATTGGACATGTTGAACTACAAAAACATATGTAAATATATACTGCATATAGATACGTAGCTCATGGTGAAATTTTGTTTTAAAAAATTTGTCAGATGAAAAGATCACCAGACACCATAAGATAATCTCGTACTTATTTTTTGTTTTAACATACATATATTTCATGTAAATGCACAGATGTATATAAGTATGTGTAAATGTACAAAAAAAAATTTAACAACTGATCACAAAAGCATAAAATATATTAAATGCGAGTACGAGTATAAAATCCGTACGTGTGGCATCCAAAACAGCAACTATGCAGTCAGGAAAGGTTAAATTAGATCATCTAATTGGATGAAAATTGTATTGTTACAATATTTTAGGGCCCATTACTGGAGCCTTGGGATTAAATGAAATAATGTGGTAATAATCAGAGGAATATTGGTGTATATCCTTCTCCATTATCATCCATATATGTTTATCATTAAATAACAAAACCCTCCCCTCTCCCCCCTCCACAAAAAAAAAATAAAAAAAATATAAAAAAATATAAAAAAATATAAAAAAAAAAATAGAAAGAAATGCTGTCTTCGGTCATGCCGAATTTTTTTTGTACCTTTCATGATCAAATCAAATTTACTGAAAACACAAAATTCGATTTTGACGATTTTCGAGGGACATTGCTGATTTGAGAAAATTATAGTATCAGTAAATAAATTTTCACACTTAGAATAAATCCTTATTCTTTGCTCCAAGCCTAGTCTTTGAAATTTACAACTCCAAATTCGGGAATGCGAACCATATGACGTCCATGTCGTCCGAATTCAGTGAGATCTGACCTTAAAACGTTCGCTCTACATATGTATCTTGAGAATTTGCTCTGGTATAACCAGTACCATTTACATTACATCTCAGTGCCTGTTGGATACTAGGTAGTTCTTCTCATCAGTGTTAGTTTTGGAACACTGCAGCGGTATTTTTAATATACTCCTACCTTTGCAGCGCAACAGAGAAGCGTACTCAAATTCGATCACTCGATTACTGGACTCATATCCTACGGTATTTACATATTGAAGACTTTCCGATGATTGCCGTCACTAATTTTTACATATGTCCTTTACATAGAGCGAATCTGGTACTTATTTGGTGGGAAGAGTTATTTTCCTACTAACCTTAGTCAACGTATTTACCTGTGAGCTTAGAGTTTGGTATTTCAACTATCGCCTAGTCTAAAAATTTCTTAAAAGCTTCGCTTTTCGATATTCTTTGTTTGCGCATACTTTCCAGAATCATCACTGCGAAAAGAGTTAACGGCGAAAGCTAACGTGCTTACTCGACTACTATATAAGTATTCTCAGAAGTTCGCAACCATGCTGCGAACCTCAGTTATTCAAATTTAGAGCATTTACTTTGACCTTATGAAGTACTACTTAGCTATTCTTATTAAGCAATTTAATTTTTTTGATCTGTAGTGAAATAATGGATGAATTAAAAGAAAAAGAAAAGCGCTTTTATCAAAAAAAAGAAACTGAATGAACTATTCTTTCTTGAATTGATTCTAAAACTCAAAAACACAAAAAAAAAAATGCAAAAAACAGTGAAAAAACTCGAGTCCAATTTTGTATTTTTCCTCTGACATTGATTGCATGTTTATTATTACAAAGTAATAGTGGGGACCTGAAACTCTGTGATCTCGAATTTGTTCTGGCACTGTTCTGTTCTGACATTGTTCTCGCACTGTATCCATAAGCATATAAAGGCCAGGTAAGAGGGATTAAGGATAACTTCAAAAACCCATATGGGATCTCACATGTCTAATAGAACGGTAACATAAACTACTTTGGCATTTCAAAATGTATAATGCCTGTTAGCAACCCCACTGGACAAAAGATAAGAACAGTATCCCAGCTCTATAAGCAGAATGTTAGTAACATACGTGGGTATGAAGGGGGTACGTCTTTCTTTAGTATTAGGATATCATGCATATGCGCATTGTGGTAGAGGAAAACTGAGACATCTAGGATTCATGTTGCTGGGGCTATATCGCTTTAAATCAATTATTCCTTCAATACCGTTAAGATTTCTAAGAGCCTTGGGATTGAATGAAATAATGTGGTAATTATCAGAGGAATATTGGTGTATATCCTTCTCCATTATCATCTATATATATTTATCATTAAATAACAAAACCCTCCCCATAAAAAAAATAAAAACTTAAAAATAATAAAATAAAATAAAAATAAATATAAAAAAAAATTAGAAAGGAATGCTGTCTTCGGTCATGCCGAAGTTTTTTTTGCACCTTTCATGATCAAATCAAATTTACTGAAAACACAAAATTCGATTTTGACGATTTTCAATATCAATATTTATGTATTTGAATTTACCTAAGAAGCAAACGAAAATTCAGAACATTAAATGATTTTTTGGTGAATTTTTTACCTAAAACCTCATAACTTAACGAATCGATTTTATAAGAGTTATGCCATATACTTAGTAACTACTTACAGGTAGTAGTCCGATTTTGATGGCTTTCAGTACCAATATTTAATAATTTATTTGTGTATAGAATCCGAATTTAATGTTCTTAAATTTTTTATTGAAGTATTTATGGGTCAAAATCACATATCTGAAGAACTCGATTGTATGGGAGCTATATGATATAGTCGATCGATTGGACCGGTTAAGACAAATGATCAATGCATTACAAAAATACACCCGAATACTTAGTTTCATTGGTATATCTCAAAAACTGAGAAAATAATTTGCGCTTAAATAAACGGATGGACAGGTGGATAGACGAACATTGCTAAATCAATTCAGCTCGTCATTCTGATACGATCGATATAAATTTCGTTGGGTATATCTCTTCTACTTATGGGACTTACATACGAAACGAAAATGACTTATACTAAGCCAATTTTAAACACTTTAAATCTACCCTAGATATCCTAGAACATGATATGAATACCCGAAAACATAGGTCTCGTTCGGGTCGTAAGGGCTAAGACTAAAGATGATGATGACATCACAAATCGATGAAAAAGCTCGAACGAGAATAGCTTCAGTGCATACAAAGCGCATAAATCTCCAACATTCAATTGGGAATACCTTGAGCGTTATCGTTTCGCCTTCAATGCCCGTCTCAAGGATATAATAGTACGAGTACGAGGGCATACAAACACATACTTACGAGTAAATACACATAATAAGCGAATGAGCGAGCCCAATTTGATCGCATCAACAACATTCTCACTCTCTCCATGACTATGGCAACTGATAAGAGATCTTTAGTGTAGTTGCATCGCTTGAATATTAAATTGTTCAACCGCAACTACAACTGCAGCGTCAACAGCAGTAAGCAGCAAGAAAATCAGCTAACCAAGGCTAATACTGGCGGTATGACAAGGTGGGGAGAAACCACCAGTGGGATAAAAAAAAATCTAGCGACAAATCGTATGACACGTACGCATTACAAAAACAAATAGCATGCAAACAGCCTCCACGCTAACGTGGCCTGCTGTAGCTGTGGAAGGGTCAAGAGGCGGGCATTTATTGGTGTGCATTTACAAAAGGTGGAAGAATTGCTGCCGCTGCTGTTGGTGTTGCTGTTACTGCAAGTTGACAATCACTTTGCGCTGCTGATTTTTGTGTGATAACGTTTCTTTGTTTTTTGTTTTGATTTCTTTGCCTGTTAGTTGCTTCAATGCTTTCATTGTTTTATTAACATTATCTTAATTTTTTTTTGTGTTGCATGGGCGTAACTTCTAAATATGTTCACCTTTTATATCATATTTTATTTTTTGTCGCTTTTTGGCTTTCTTTTTTCTACTGTTTTTAATTTTATTTTTCTTTTCCCATCTTTTTTCACAAGCTAGGAATGTGAGAAAGTACATTGTGTTGCGCTGCGAAAGTGAGATGCTGCCGAAACGTTGTAGCGATTTTTCGATGCTGATAAAATTTAATAACAATAGATTTAAAGAGTTTTGATGGTAATAAAATTTTATATGAAAGTCGTAAAATGCTGAGACAAGTCTATATGCCATTCTTAGGACAGCAGTAAGTAGCTGGGTAATGGTAGGACCATTAATGTCGTTGGAGACAGGATGCTGGTGGTAGAGTAAGAATTTATGATGCTGTAAGAGCTATGAACTCCTTTATTTCTTAGTCGGTTTCTTTCTGCTTTTGTACTTATAGATGGTACAAATCACTCTTGGCTATCTCCTTAGCTGGATAAGAAACTAGGCAAATCTGCATAAATGAATGAGCAGTAATCTCTAAGGATACTGAGACTCGTCGAAATAACCTAATGAATACGGATGGCAAAATATAGCTAAGGTCCTAGTGTAGATTTTTTATTAGTAGGGTCAATAAAGATTTGAAAATTTAGTTGTGGATTTGTGGTATAGACAGACATACAATACATCTACGTCCTGAGAAAAGAGATGAATGATGGAACCAAGGAAGGCACTTAGCGTGCCTTTATAACAAATTATTCTGCTTGGAAGATTATAAAAAAGTTTGGTGGATTGATGGATCTTCGATTCTTCCGTCCAGCGTAGTATCATCTGGGGATCGTTCGGCTTTGAACCGTCTATACAGATATATAAGTACAGTTAGGCGTGGTATCCCGTAGTCTATTCGTTATCTCAGGAACGACCCTAAATCTGCGACCTTTGACGTTTTTGTAACCGCTGAAGCAAGTTTTGGCCGAGCTACCAATTTGTTGGTTTTCCGTCTTGATGTTTTTACCAACAAATGGAGGGACCTACAATTTATTCCAAACAGCCTTCGAACGGCAGATCGCTTTTAATGAAGAGCTTTTATTTCATGTCAGAAATACATTTGGAGGGCTAGGCATAGGGCTGGCCTTCCAAATGACTGGACGCACTACCGCGACCGCCAGAGGCAACTGCGGCCTTCAAATTAGTTAGTTAGTTAGTCCGATTTACGAATTTTCGAGGTTAGTCAGTATTCGTTGGGTATTTTCGTCCTTTTCAAAGGATCTATCTTTTTTTCTCGTGCGCTGGTTGTTAAAGTTTTATTACTTTTAACAAATGTTGTCCAAATGTATCTAGTTAGCTGCACAAAAGCCATTGTATGTGAATTTTGCCAGGCTCTCTCTATCTATTTCATGAAGAAACCATAGCATTTAGGCTTCGAATTAAACCTATCGCTGTCTTATATTGCGTAAAGCCTTTTTTCGCTTTTTTATTATGCAAATTTCTGTCTGTTACTCCTCGGTCTACTTGCAACAGTTTGCCAAAAGGGTTCTCTTATTGACCTTATCATCGTTATACTATGCACATTAGAAGTCTGGTATTCGATCTCCTTCCTCTTGCTACAAGTACTCTGATACTCTAAAATTAAGTGGTTAGGGTACAAGTAAGTGAAGAAATATGCAGTACAAAGTGTGTTCAAAGAAAAGGGGAATTTTGCTTTTCTTTTTGGAAATTACTTATTTATTCATCAATATCTATTTTGTCCCCTTCAAAGTAATCTCCCTTTTTCCAATCTTCGATTCTGACTTTTTTTTTTTTTTTTGGTTACGACCCGGTAGGCAAGGAATCTTCATAGATACGAATAGCCCGTACTACCCGCATGCCCGATTTGCCTCCTGGCACCTACGGACTAAACCCAGCCTCTTTCGTACGCTGGGCCTGTGGGACCCCCGCGGAACTATCCATTCCGATATTACTTCGCGGGGCAGGCACTGGATGTTATTCTGTCCCGTCACTCAACGTGCGATTTCGCGGCGCGCTCTGCGCTCTTCTTGCCTGAGACGCTTCGTTATCTCAGTGATGATATTTGCGCACTTCGTCCATGTATGTTTTTCGGATAGCATTGCCTTCAACAGATTTTCTGGAGTCAATGTGCCTTCTATACAATGATTTAGCGGTTCGCGCTCTTCTTTAAACCTGTCGCAGTATAAAAGAAAGTGCTCTGCGTTTTCCATTTTATCACGGCAATGCAAACAGTAGGGATGGTCTGCGTGCGTATACTTGTGCAGGTATTCGCGAAAGCACCATGTCCGGTGAGGTAGTAATTTGTTTTACCATGCTGTCTTTCTACCCAACTGCGTACACTTGGGATCAGCATCTTCGTCCATTTTCCCTTTGGAGACGAGGACCACCGTTGTTGCCATTCATTCATGCTCTGTTCCTTTGCGGTTACTGGATTGCGCCTAGCTTCTGCCGCCGCTTTGGCTGCTATATCTATCGGACATCGTCCAGCCAGCAGATTTGCGACATCGTCCGATACTGTCCGGTAGGCACAACAAACCCTTAATGAGCCAATCTGGTGCTCTCAGGTACGCAGGTATCATCGTGGCTTGGGCCCAGATTGGTGCCGCATACATCAAAATAGATGAACTGACACTCGCAAGCAGATTCTGACTTAATCTCATCAATTGTGCGAAAGCGCTTTCCTTTCATTGGTTTTTTTTTTAGTTTTGGGAATAGGAAAAAGTCACAGGAAGCCAAATCTGGTGAATACGGTGGTTGAGGCACGATCACGACTTTGTGCTTGGCCAAAAAATCACGAATAAGCATTGATGTATGAGCTGGTGCATTATCGTGATGCAGTATCCAGGATTTTTTTCCCACAATTCCGATCGTTTGAGCCGTATTGCTTCACGCAAACGTTGCATAACTTCCTTGTAATATTCCTTTTTGGCAGGAACTCATGATAGATCACACCATTGTAATCAAAGAAAACAGTGAGTTTAACCTCCACTTTTTCCTCGTACATGATGTAACACCTCTTTATATGGTAAGAA
The DNA here is from genome assembly GCA_030068015.2 of Neoceratitis asiatica. Lineage (NCBI taxonomy): Eukaryota > Metazoa > Arthropoda > Insecta > Diptera > Tephritidae > Neoceratitis > Neoceratitis asiatica. Next base: position 33,358,379 of record CM061525.1, on the reverse strand, counting down.
CTCTGGATTAGATGGAGTTTTCTTTCTCTCTATTCTTCGTCAGGCCGAAACCGTGTGAATGGTAGGACAGGGATAGAAGTGAACAGTAGAGAAATATTATCAAATGAACTTGGTCTGCATAATACTCCGGTTTAGTGGAGTTTTCAACTCTTGGTCGTTGTTCTCCATCAGGTTTATACTTCATAAAATACAGCACAGGGCTGGTGGTGAATTAACGACTTCGTTAACGCTATCCAGGAAAGCACTGATTGAAGCTTCAACTAAGCTTCTGCAAAACGCCTTTAGTGAAAAGATAGAACCTGCATGCCACATTCCTACCTTTATAAGGTCTCTTTCAATTAAAATACAATATTTTAGACCACCATGCAACCACGGCTGACGGCTGAAAGAATAATAATAATAGTAATAATAATAGAGCATTAAAACAGTCCTAAATGTAAAAGTCAATAAGAATTTAAGAAAACTAACAAAGGTCCACATGCGCCTACGTACGCACACATTAACATACATATGTATATATGTAATTACAGTTGTAAGTATGTGGGTATGTAGCTTCACAAATATTTTCAGTGTTTACTAAGTATTTTGTAATTTATGCTCAATTTTTCCATGACAAATTATTGAGATTTACCACACACATGCATACATATACATATACTATAACCAACATCTATACGCACAATGCAACGCTAAGTACAATGAGCACAACAATAACAACAATGTAAGCATTTGGGGCGACACATAAACGATTTTTGTTGCACTCATATGAATAAATATGCCACACGTTATGTTTATGTATGTGCATGTTTTGCAACTAGACGATAAGGCAACAACAACAACAACAACTGACGCTTAGAAGTCAATAAAAATGCAGCAACAACAATGTGCTTTGACATTTACATGCGAAGATAGTGATATTTGAAATGCACGTGTATCGCAAGTAGGTAAGTATGTACTTACTTATATGTGTGTTTGGTAAATATATGCAAAACGGCGTTTATTGTTTTAACACATTAACAACAAAGTGCAACAAATAATTTACATACACATACACAAGCACAAAGATGCAAAGATGTAGACTTGGCGTCTTGGGAGTATCTTGCACACTATTGACACAGCAGACACGCAGGCGCACTCGAAAGAGCGGGCGGATTTCATGGATGTAGACGATGTATGTAGTTGTGTTGAAGTCTCTTGTATGTATGCTTGATTGTCTTACTATTGCGTTTGGCATGAACAAATAAATGCGCTGAAGCGAAAAAATTAAAAAAAAAACGCGGGCGGACAATGGGCGCGAGCTGATTAACCAATAATTTTTTATGCCCAAATGACTGACTGACTGATTTTTAACCAACCGAAACTGATTGACTGTCCAAGCGACTGATTCACCGTCAAACTGACCAACATGCTGACTGACCGACCCACAGACTGACTGACCGTTTGACGAAGTGAGTTGATTGCATCATGTACGCTTGACTGTTTGACCGCTTAAACCTTTAGGCGGACAATATCAAAGGCGTGATGAAAGTAGCGTGTGTACATACTTACATACATATATACATAAAAGTACATACTTGAGAAGTGTCGAAAGAGTGTACAACGGATGAAATGAAATGTAACAGGAAGAAAATATTAGTCTTTGTCATTAGTCAAAAAAGCAAAAAAATTAAACAAAAAACACAAGAAAATAAAGCAAATATATGTAAGTATATTTAAGTGCACATAAATATGAGTTTAAGCAAAAAACAACAATTACAAAAAAAATTTTTTTTTGTACAATACATTAATGTGACAAACTTGTGCAAGTGAATACTCAAGCGAGTTCTGCATTTGAGTACATAAACCACTCATCCGGTTCTATGTTTTGTCCAGAGACTTCGCTGACCCAGCACCAGCACCAACTGATGAGAAGCATAACTTTTGGTTAAGCATTACTTGTTGTCATATTAAAAGTACAACAACAACAAAATGCCAAAGACAACTTCACTAACTGAAAAGCATGAAAAAATTCAAGATAAAAATAAAATGTTTAAAATATATATATATGTATGTATCAAGCGTAAATACATAATTAAAATTTGATGTGTAAAATACAACAGCAAAGATACTCTTGTATATTAAGTAACATATAAAACCTGCACGAAGAGAAAAACATTTTTCTTTGTATGCGCGTACGTTTGAACATGTAAAATATTACGTTCAGAAAAGCTCATAAATACGCATCAAAGACAAATTTAACCACAGTAATGACCACAAAAAATAATTACTTGGATGCGAAAAAAATCAAAGTTGAAAAATTCACAACGAGAATTTTTAGTTTTTGAACAAAATATTTACTTGATATGGTAGCCTTCCAAACCCTTTAGAGATTGTGCCATTGTGCCGAAACACTGCTCATAATCGAGCTTGGAGATAGCTTTTCGTTCCTTCAGAGACTGGATTTTAATGTCTTCTATGGCTGTAAAATGACGGCCCCGTTTCTGAAAATAAGGAAAAGTCCCAAAGTCTGGCCAAATCGTTGTTTGGAAATCGGAAACCCCAAGCCCGAGAAATTTAAAAATTTATATATATATATATTTTGTTTTTACTTTCAAAAAAGTACCAGGAATTAAAAAAATGACATTAGGTATTCATTACTTATCTAAATCGAATCCAATCATCAACACATTTTTTAAACGTATTTTTATCAACCACTTCAACTCCCGATGCGAACTACTTGCCTATTGGATTTTTTGATTAAAAAATTATAAAAAAGGTGAATACTACGGTTGTTCTATAGTTTTCATTATATTTTTTTTTTCAGAATTCGTTCATAATGCTAAACTTGTGCATACTGATAATCGTGGTGTAGAATTAATTATTTTTCTACAATTCTGGCTTCTATCGATCATTTCATTCACACAACGACGATATCAATATTTCCACCAAAATTCGACTATAATCGAAAGAAACATTCAACATTATCTTGACTTTTAATCGACTTTGTCCTGGTTTGTTTCGATTTCGGCTAAGTTGGAAGATGACTTTTCGAAGCTAACATGCGCGTAAAGCCATGTTTCTTGATCAGCTACAATATTTTTTATGAAGTTAGATGAGATCGGAATTGATTTGTGACACGTAACAATTGCCTTCACTTTAAGGATAATAACTTCATTTGAAGATATTTATGGATGAACAAAGTGAGGAAAGCTTCGACAACATTATACCCGCTTTGGAATGCACTGTACCATTCATATGCGCCTATTTTAGCTAAAGTCGTTTCAAACTAAGCCTTCTGGAAATTTTTTCGACTATTTTGTAATGTAAGAAACTTGAAACAAATTGCTATACACACTTGAGGTGCACTGACAATATTCAGCATATTAAAAAAATAAACAGAAAACCTATTCAACATTGAATGTTGACCTAGCTAGTTCCTCATTTAGCTTAACTTCCTTTATTTCACAAGGTTTAATCTTCCAATATATATGCCCCAGAGCTTGTTCATATATATCACTTAGCTCTGAAAATTATGCAACCGAATTTGGTGTTCACATTACCATTAAGTTGAAACGACTGATTCCGGATAGCTTAAGCAAGACTATATTTTGAATAAATTACTAATTAAATCATATTGAAATTAAATTAGTTACTAATTTGTTCTTTGTTTGGGTTTTGAAACTCTCAATTAGCTAATCGAGTACCTGTATGAACAGCTGTTTTCTGGAGTGCATTAACAGCTCTATTCAAAAAATTTATGTGGAGATTTTTACTACTAACGGGCACCTCGTAAGGAAAAAATTCATAAAGACCTCCAGTGAGCTACTGGTTAAGCCTGAAATTGAAAGGAGCGGAACGAAATACCACACAAAACTGAGAAATCCTCACAATCCGTTAGTTAACGCTTTTTTGCAACTCGTCAAGAAATTCACGATTGCAGTTAACAGATATTCCCGCTTTCTAAGGGGAGTGCCAAGGTTTGAAAGGGGCTCAGGGTTAACTCGAATTAATGCATATTTACTAATTTACTTTTAAAATTTGTACACTTACAGTTAGGGTTAAGCAAATTTAAGTAGCAGACCGTCTACTTAGTTCCTTCTAGAATATTATTCAGGAATCATACCACTTGTGAAAATTTTTTTAAGACAATTTTTCGGTATTCTCTCCAACTCAAGTTGTATCCGAGATAGACCGAACGTTTTTCCGGAGACCTTTCAAGTGCAATCCCACACCTCAATTGCGTTGCCGACGAGTGCTCTCCGAGAGCGAAAGTCGAGTGCTGCAATAATTGATTTGATCGCAGAGGCTTGACGATGTGCGTGTTCTTTTTACTGCAAAAAGAAAATTTTGGCTCGAGACTATATTATTTCTATGGAGCTTCCGTACATCTAAAATCTAAGAAGCTTGCCAGTCGTCATACACAAAATATTGTATTTTCTTTGAAATTTGCCCACGAAATCATTCAGTAATCGACTTTCCTGCGAGGTTCTTTCGTAGAAGCCAAACTTTGTGGCTATTGTCTTTTCACTCATAGAAAGCTCTTTTGGTCCAATAATCCTTTTAGCTTCAAAGCAACATATGACTAACAGTTTATTCAATGCGCTCGTCTAGGCTAGAGGCTATCCTCAACTTAAAATTTTCACTCGTTTATATAAGAACTGTATGAGACATAATTTGGACCTACCTGCCTTCCTTTTTGTTCTCCTTATGGTATCTGTTGGAAAGCGAGGACGTCAACTTTTATATCAATCAATTCTTCGATGAGATGTCTAACGTTTGAAACCCAAATTATCCTAATGCCATTTCCTGCTGGGTAATTAATCATATGCGTATGACCTGTAAGTATAAGTGAAAAACCGACGTCAAAAGGCGAGCGGCCGGCATTTAATGACAGTGTCATATGCACAGCAACGCATACGTCAGACATTAAAATCATATATATATATACATATAGAAACAAACACATAAGTCAGTTGAAATCTGCAAGGCAGGCCGAAAAAAAATTGTTCACACCGTTTTGCCTCATAACCCTCAAGCAGTAAAGCAACCGGAACAGAAGAGCGCCAAAATACCAGCTTTAAAATATACGCACACCTACCTACCTATATACGAGTACATATAATAAACTATCTAAGTGACAACGAACCCGATGAGACATCGCAAAAGTCAACAAACGCAACAAGACGCAATGATGAGCGAGTCCAAAAGTTGCCCCTTCTCTTGCGTTTAGTTTTGGGCCACAGATAATAAGCTCAGCTGCGCCAGCTACAAAATATTTTCTTGTCTTTTGCGAGTCATATGTACGCACATATGTATGTATGTACGTGTATGAATGAACATATGACAGATACGCTTTATTACCAAATACGGCAATTTTTTATTTATTTTCATTTTTTCGTTGTTTCGCTGCGAACGATACTGTTTGCTGGTGCCGGGAAAGCACTTGACAATGACAACATCGGCCAAAAGCAATTGCCGTGCCATGTCGTCGTGCATTGCCGCAGTCAGTGCGGGACTGAGAGAGGAGTGGCTGCCGTAACAAACAGGCTTCTGCGATTATATACACTTTAGTGTGCCTGCGCCAACTTACCGGCTTGGCAGCGCGTCTGACTCTCGGTTCAGACGAACTATAAATTTTCCCAGAAATTCGCAGTGATTTCTCGTAATTTTATGATAAATTCATTGAATTGCGTTGACGTTTTCAACTTATTGACTCAGCAGCGTACTCGCAATGATTATGAGTGTATGTGTGGTATGTGTGTATGTGAATGGCGTATAAGTGCTTGTGAAATTACATGAATGAGTTATTAATGTTCATAAACACATATGTATTTACGCTTACATATGTACATACATACTTCAAAATGTACATTGCAAAGCAATATTGTCATGGAAAGTTTGATTTGATGATAATTTTGCATATTTTCCATTCAATTCAGTTGCCCTCGTTATCATATTCCCTCGTTGTTAGTGTTAATATCATTTTTGGCATAATTCAACAGTTTAGCATGCAAGTGTGAAAAAATAGATAACTAGTCGAAAAACGGAGTAAAATACAAATTATAATTTAGTCTAGTCTCAAGTAGTCCAAATTATTGTATAGACTAGGGCTGCCCTTCATATTTCGGGATTTGGTAATCCTTGTGCTGCAATCTGGCAATCGACAACTTTATCGTAAGTTTTGACATTTTTGATTTCATACATACTCAGAATGTTTCGACATACGAGCGCTATTTGTGTTGTTTACAGTAACTTCAAATATCCATCTAGTGTTTATCGAGGGTGTTATGAATTCAAACAAGTGCGTGGATAATTTTATTTTTCTTCAAAAATTCAAGATATGCTAAAATAAATAAAATAAATACAATCCGACTCCACATTCATGAAACGTATTGTAGCTGGTGACGAAACATAAGTGTTCGAGTCCGGTATGCAAACCAGTTTTCTAAATCGCGTCTTCCAACTGAGCCCAAACCGAAAAAAATACAGCAAACGCCTTCCAAAGTCACGGTAATAATAATTGTTTTCTTGAGCTATCGGGGATCATTTGATCGGTCGGTATTCGAGTAATTAGTCGGAAAATACCAGATTCATTCACGAGGCTATTGTTATGAGCGAACCTCTGAAAGAAATTCAACAAATACCGTTGAACAACCATCGTATTCTGCTGATATGGCTCCGATTTACTTTTTAATCAATACAAAACTCAAATAACTACTTCGAAATATTCGTATTCAGATGAAAGAAGACGTACATACGAATTAGAGATGTGTTAGAGATATAGTGAATTAGTGTTTAATAAAATTTTTGTATTTTATTGAACGATTCTCATTGGTTTTTGACAGAAGTACCAGTGAAGTTACCATCAATATTAACATGGTTCATAAGCTTTAAGTGAATAATTAATAATTAGGTTTCGTAAGAGTTCAGAAAATCGAAAGCTCCATTAATGAAGCTCCTAATGAGATCGATATTTCTAGGAAAGTATTATGCATTAAATTAAACATGGTTTGAAGAAGGATGTACTATTCAACGAATTTTTTAAACCAAAAAACAATTGGTCAGTATTTGACGCGTTCTTTTAACCTTCAGAAGATCTTCAGATTTATTGTTGTTAAAATTCTTTGAATCAAATTTTACCCAAGTAGTTAATTATTATTATACATATATATACATACAGTCGAGGAAAATAATTCTACATACACTCTTTGTTTTTGCGAATTTGGCAAATCTGTTACGAAAATAATTAAAATCTTTATGTTATTATTTGGCATATTATACGGGGTTATCTATTTTGCGGTGTAGAAAATAAAGGTAAGTAAAATGCATTTAAAATAGTTTTTGTCATAAAAATCCTTTTTTATTGAAAGGTTTGAACTTTGACATTATATGTGAAACAGTACATAATTCAAATGATTGTCTCGTGAATTTTTACAAACTTCGATTCGTTTGATTTTCAGCCACTCTTTGGCATATATTCGGAAGTATTTCAGCCATAGCTTGATGAATGCTGGTTTTCAAGTGCTCAAGACATTACCGAGGCGAGGTGAGGCCGCAAAATTTCTCTGCAAGCCATATTCGCTTGTGTTGTGAGGCATTTGCCACCACTTTGTTGGACCCATATGCTGTCCAAGTCGTGTTCTCCAATTGCAAGTCAAAAAAATTTGATTATCATACGCCCATAACGCTATAAATTATAAATTGACAGTGATAGTCTCGTCATTATCGTTTTGAAAGTAGTAAGATCCGATCACATCCAGGGAGCAAACAGCGCACAGATATTAAGTTTTTTTTGGTGTATTGGCCTCTCTTCAATTCTTTGAGGATTCTCGGAGCCCCAAATTCGAAAATTTTGTTACGTCCTCACCGGCATCATTTTTGAAGAAATATGGACCTATGATTACACCGGCCCACAAACCACACCAAAAAGTGTTTTTTTCTTTGTAAAATGGCAGTTCTTGAATCTCTTCAGGTTGTTCTTCGTCCCAAATGCGGCAATTTTGCTTGTTTACATACCCAATGAGCCAGAAATGGGCCTCATCGCTGAAAAAAATTTTGCTCGAAAGCATCGTGTCTTCTTGGAACTTTTCAAGAGCCCATAGAGCGAAGCGATGCCGCTTGGGAAGGTCGAGCGGCTTCAATTCTTGCACAAACTATATTTTGTGCACTTTCGATTTAAGATTTAAGAACGCCAAGTCGTTCCATGCGTCTGTCCAAGTTTGCTATGAACGGCGCCAAATCGACTATCCACAGTCTTCCTGTACACTCTCAGCTACGGCCGCTATGCTTTCCTCACTGCGTGCTGGAAGGTGTTCTATTAGGTCGAATATTATCCAATAATGAAAGCTAGGTCTCGAGAAGGGTGATGGTGCTGCCAATAGTGCGCTCAGTAGGCCGTTTTTGTTGACAAAAAGTTGAGCGAAGCGCGCAAAACACATTCTTTACAGAACGTGAATTTTCATGATAAAGTCGAATGATTTGTAAAAGTTGTTCAGGCGTAAGTCTTTCCATGATGAAATTTCAAACAATACTGAACAAAATTAACATGACAGTTTGACACGACTCACGCGTGATCTGTCAAAAAAGGCTATTGAAATACCTCTACTTGGATCATCCTTTATTTGTTTGCAATAATGTTTAGTCAAGTTGATTAAATGTGAGAAACTATCTGCAGAGCTTGCTATTTAACCATGAATTCCATGCATACCTTGGGTTTTTTTCGCCTGTGTACGGTTGGATATTAGTTCATATTAATATTCATAATTTATAGCTATAAATACCAAAGCTTGAACCCAGACCTTATTACTCTTAAGCTGGTTTTGAAATTCTCAATGCTCTATATATGGGTTTGTACTTTAGGTACAACAATTATTTGACTTATAAAGTAATACCATAAAGGAGAGAACTTTTTTGTTTGTGTGCTTCCCTAAAAATTCTGCAGAAGGAGAAAAATGCAACGTCAATATTTTATTAAAAAAAAAAAATAAAAATGAGTTTTCACATTTTTTATGTGAAGGACTTATGAAAGAATACGCTTGGCTGATATTTTTGTATAAATTGTTAAGCTTCCGCAGCCATTTAGCAGAATATAAATATTTTTGAGAGAAAATTTTTAACGAATTATTAATACTGGAGTCTTTCAAAAAATATCAATAAATTGCTTGATGTTTACCCGCTTAGTGGCTCCTGTGCGTCGTGTCTTTTTAATTATTTAATATTGAATTAGAGAGACATATGCTCCTTTAATAATTAACTGTACCTTAACACATTGTTCAGATCGTTTTGAATATTTATAATATTTTGATAAAAAGAAAGAAAAATCGTTTTAAATGGCAATCGCATTATGGAATACACACACACACTCTTTAGAACAATTATCAACAGTTTTTTCAAGTCATCCTGCCGTTCAAGTGGAACATCATTGGTGTTCCAAATATTGAGAAGCCAAACAAATGTAACAAGTATTTTCGTAAATCTGAAGCGCAAACAAGAATTAAAAGCCGACTTTTGCTGAATATTTAAATTGATGGTAGAATTTTTATACCCAATGGTCTGGTATGCAGGGGAAAAATTAGTTTGTACACATAACGTGTACTTTAGGCTTGCTATATGTAGAGACTTCGTCGCCTAGTCTTGGCATTCACCCTGTTATATGAACGTCTAGCCGCAATTCGTATCACGCCCCGATGATTTGACCAAAGATGCACTTATGAGCGCTGCCCCAGCCACGATGTCAATGCCATGGAGAGCAACGATGGAATTTTTGGCGCAACGATCAGAAATTTCAGCCTACACAATGAAACATACCCAATCGGGCTGAGGCTGATTAATTTCGCCGAGTTCCGAAATATAGTCGTCTATAATACCAGATTACAGCATACGAAAATTCGTCAAGCTATATGACCGTCTCCAGATCGAAAAACACGCAACCAAATCGATCATGCTGTGATACACGGGAGATATGTATCCAGAGTTCTAGACGTGCGTACATTCCGAGGGCCAAATACCCACATGGATCATCGCTCTCTGAGATTATTCATCAGAAACTCGATAAAACTTAGCTGTAGAACGAAATAGCAAACGCCTTACGTAGCGCTGCTTCGGAGGCAATTGGTTTTCAACAATGTCAGAAAAACAGCTGGTACGATGAGGAATGTCGAACTGCGTGGAGAGAAAGCAGACTCCCTACTGCACAACAAGTGCACGATGGGATAGATACCGAGAGCTTAAGATGGAAGCAAGACGCATTAGCAGATTAAAAAAGAAAGATATACCCTTATTAGTGCGCTTTAGGTATAAAAAATCCACCATTGACCAGCCATTCGCCTCTACGCCGCTATGTCTGAATCCCCATAGAACTCATACGGATATGTAAACTGGCCCTGGATAATACCATCTTTGAGCTGTTTGTACCAATCGAGGTTTCAGACAGGGTGTCTCTTTATGGTGTGATTTCTTCAATTTGATTCTAAAGAAAACAATACAAGCTGCAGAGCTAAATAGACCAGGTACAATCTTCTACAAGAGTGTACAATTGTTAGCATAAGTCGATCTTATTGATATCATTGGCCATAACAACCGCACCGTAAGTTCTGTGTTCTCCAAGTTATACAAAGAAGTGAAGCCAGATATACAACGTCAGCGTTGAAATCCATCGCAGACTCATTCTTGCCAACAGGTTTGGACTGACCAGACAATTTAAAAGTAAAGTCCTCGACGAACCAAAACCGAACTCTATAAGTGGCTAATCATTATGGAGAATTATAGAGTGAAACCTTTGCTTTTCTAATTTTTAAGATTTTCTCTACTAGATAATATGGAAACAACCGATCCATACAACTCCACACAGGATGTTTGTCTCCGGTACCTCAGTAGGTCTAACTTAAAGTAGCTAAGGCATTAATTAACTGACCTCGGCAGAGCTTTTGGAATATACTTATAGCAGAAATCGATTTTCAATTAAGCATCTTTTAAATGCTTGCAGTCCATCCAATCTTCGATTTCACCCGAATTTGGTTCTGCCCTTTTTACTTTTTTTTGTTAAATGTCTCTCACTTTTGACATATTGCTGTGGTCTGTTGCGCCATGTCAGCCGCGTCACCTACAACAAAAATCAAGAGAGGAAAGAAAAACGTCCAGAACAACTTGAACTGGTGCAAAGTTACCGGTCATCACCGCTGCCACACCAGTGAACCAATCAACCGGCTGGTGTTGTTTGGCTGCTACCGCAGCCGCCTTTTAACAGCACTACTTATAAGTGTATACAAAACAAGCCATGTGAGCATGTAATCTGGCACTTGACAGTGCAACGAGTCAACAATGGCAACGGCAGCCGCCAACAATGCCAACTACATGAGATGACAACAATAATAATGACAACAACAACAGTAACAATAACAACAGAAGCATTGATGATTACATGGGTACTTGTACTCACTCGTATACGTATTGCGCTTGGCAGCTATGGATCAAAGTAAGTGTCGCTGCGCATGAGCATTAATGCGTTGATATGAGTATGAGTTTGTTGAGTTATATGTGTGCATACCCATATGAATATGAACATTAATATTGTGATAATCATCATCGCCATCAACTTGGAAACATCATCGTTCAGCGACGTTGTTGTCCTCATGTTAAGCCATGCATGCTCAAATATACTTCCAGCTACATATATGCAACTGCAGGCATCGGCAAAGTAGTTGTTTCGAAGTGGCCGTCGCAATTGCCACCACCGTTGCTGCTGGAGGTGAAAGAAAATCAAAAATCACAATGAATAAAACTGATTAAGTATGGGAATGCGTGCATTTTAAGGCTCGCCTTAGAGATCGCTGATTACCTGTACACTGAGAAAAATTAGCAGAGTGCAGAAGTCTAAAGGGAAGGTCAAAGTTTAAGTTCTGCTGCGACCAACATCGAAAATTATAGACAATTATTTTAAATAGAATAAAGTTAATTTTTCCAATATTACTTGCTCCACGGCAGGGAATACTAACCCCTTCGAGCGTATTCATGTCTTGAAATAAAGGTTCTCATAAAAATCCATCAGACAGACGGAGGCGGATTTATATAAATTATCCTCCACTTGTTGGGAAAACTCCATGACGCACGCCATAGATTGGGGAAGTACCTAAGTCAAAGAACGGTTCAGTGGTTAAAAAGCGCCAATTATAAAAGTCCATAAGAATTTTATTTAACTTTACAGGGGCAAGGTACCTATAACCAGTAGACAAACATACGAATATTTTATAGAATCAAAGATCTACAAAATATCTTTAAAAGCTCTGGATTCATGACCTTGTTGACCGACAGACCCACCTTGGCATTCTTGGCGCTCACGTTCACCGGAGAAATCCACTGTATTGATTGTTCTTTGATCTCTGGTGTGGTGTGGTGGATCCATGTTTCGTCTGCGGCAAAGAAACGGCCCAAAAATTAGTTTGATTTGTGTGATCATCGTAAAAATTTCCTTTAAAGTAGTTACTCAGTTACGCTTATGATCGTTTATGAGCAATCGTGGCACCCATGGCTCGGATAACTTTTTTGTATTCGCAAATTCAGGTAAAATGTGATGTAGCTGCTAAGTTGAGATGCCTACAGCCTCGGTCACGCCGATCGTCCAATATAATTCCATGGACGATTTCTGTCGTGACAACCTCTTTGTACTGGTATGGCCATTAGGGAACTCGGTAAATCACTTCGTAACCACTGAAACTGATCGTGCAGAGCCCACATATTATAAATCAAGCCTTTACTTGGTTTCAATGATGTTATAGAATATCTTCCAGATGTCATCATCCCATATCATCATTCATATCTTCAGATATTCCAGATTTTTTTAGACTAATTTCGTACAAGAGAAAACATCAACACTTATTCCAGTCTTGGAAACCGACACAAAATTACTTTTAGCCAAAAGGTGCTATGACGCTACCTTGAGCTGAGTAGGCAGCTGAAAAGTAAATTCTTCTCTCAATAGCTGAGACAAAACTTAGAAGTCGTTTATGAAACTTTATATTATACTTCCGAAGATTTTCCAACTCACAATACGCAAAAGACAACAATTCTTGCTAAAAACATTTCATTGCGCATCCGCACCATATAGCAGGACGGGAATGATGAGTAACATTTGACTATTTGATCCAAAGTATACACGAGATTTTGCGTAGGATTTCCAGGCTGACGTAATTGTTGGTGTTGATGATGATTCGAAGATAGACGAAGTTATCTTCCACTTCAGAGTTATGACTGTCAACAGTGACGTGGGTGTCGAGTCGATAATGCGGTAGCTCTTTGTTTGATGGCAGGAGATATTTCGTCCGGCCCTTGTGCACTATCAGACACTTCGCTTCATTTCTCTAATGAGTTCGAAGAAAGTAAAAGGTGATCCAAGAAGAGATACTTTTTTCAATAGCCGTTTTTTGACAGATCACGAGTGAGTCGCGTCCAGCTGTCATGTTATTTTTGTTCAGTATTATTTGGCATTTCATCATCACCCATCTTATTATATTGTTGGATAATATTCGACCGAATAGATCACGATCAGCACACAATGAAGAACATATAGCGGCCGTAGCTGGGAGTGCACACAAACTTGGACTGACGTATGGAACGACTTGGCGCATTTTCCGTCGAGATATTAAACTGAAAGTGTAAAAATTTAGCTTGTGCAAGAACTGAGGCCGCTCGACCTTCGCAACAAGCTCTTGAAAACTCCAAGAAGATTTGACTTTTTCGAGCCAAATTTTGTTCACCAATGAGACCTATTTCTGGCTCAATGGGTATGTAAACAAGTAAAATTTCCGCATTTTGGATGAGGAGCAGCCTGAAGAGATTCAAGAGCAGCCATTTCATCTAGAAAAAACAACGGTTTGGTGTGGTTTGGAGGCCGGTGGAATCATCAGTCCATTTTTCTTCAAAAATGATGCCGGTGAGAACATAACCGTCAATGGCGACCGCTATCTCACCATGATAACCGACTATTTAATGCCTGAAAATGAAGTTCGTGATCTCCTTGACATTTGGTTTCAACAAGACGGCGCCACTTCCCCCACATCGCATCAATCAATGGATTTATTGAGAGATTTGTGATGGTCGATTGGCCGCCAAGATCGTGTGGTATCACACCGTTAGGCTCTTTCTTGTGGGGATATGTGAAGTCTAAAGTAAAGTCTTAAGTCTATGCGGACAATCCCGCTTCGATTCTGGCCTTAGAGCAAAACATTACGCTTGTCATTCGCCAGTTACCAGTCGAAATGCTTGAATGAGTCATCGAAAGTTGGACTCAACGGATGGACCATCTGAGACCTAGCCGCGGCCAACATTTGAAAGAGGTAATCTTCTCCTTTTTCTTTAAAAAAGTAGGGAACCTCGAAATGGATCCCCATTTTCTAATTTACGTTGTAGTTGCTAAAAACAATTATAAGAAAATGGTCTTGAAGAACATTGTAGTGTTTGATTTCGAAGGGCTCGGAGAGACTTCAAAATTAAGTTTCTAACCGTCGGTCATGCTTTCGCGCGATGATATTCTGCAAGGAAACTAATGCCTCAGTCCACTGAATTCTTCATCGCTATTGTGTAGCTCTTCAGGCATGGCTTTCAGGCTATTCCATTGTCTTCGTTTGAAGTTTTGGGCTGAATGTTTAAATTTCACTACTAAACTTCCTCCAAAAACTCAGTCTACTGTGGACATCGGTCGCCAGACAACCTCCTTGGCTTATACCTGAGTATATTGAGCCCGGTCTTGAAATGTTCTGCAAGTCGACACTTCATCTCCTTTATTGAATTTTGGAGAAGAATCCTAATGGTAAAAGATTTTTGCTTCCAAAATTGGACTAAATTTTGTACAGTGTAACGCTAACGAGAACAATGCCCAATATGTCATGCGTGTAAGTGACGCACTCTCGCACTTCATTTTGTCTTACAATTTTATTTTTATTTTTATAGATTTTTTCCTTTATGAAGTGAAGCATTTAATTGTTTAACATGTGTATATATGTAGATATGTACATATTTATCTGTGATTTGTACCGCCCGCTTGCTGACTGTCAGCCACTTGCAACAATCACTGCGCACCTACAAATGCAACACAAAGCAACACAAAGCAGCAAGCAACAATAAAAACAAAAATGTGAAAAGAACAAATCAAATAATTTGATAGGATGTTTATACCCTTTCGAGAACCCTCAATCAAAACTTTGCTGTTTTACTTGCATTCGCAAACAAAATTGATTCAAATTGAATTTATGAAGGCAGTAGCGAGGCGAGGTACACGTATGACACCATATGTGCCCTTATGTTATATGGATATGTATATGCATGTATGTACATATGTAGACAGTTGTGTTTGGAGTATGCGCCCGTGAATTGGGATATCGAGATCATTGATCGTTCAGCGGCGATTAGTGATCGGCGCTACGGATGTGGCCGCTGGTGCCTGCGTGTATGTACATATGTGTGTGTATGACTACACAATAATGGTGCGAAGAAGAATTAATATTGATTGTTGAACAAACGAAAAGAGGCAGAAGAAATAAAGAAAAAAATAATCAATAATTCTCGTAAGTATGTGAGTGAAGTGAGATCAGGCGCAAAGTAGCACCTTTTTAACAAAATAAACTGCCATGAAATTGTGCAGTCAGCGTGGTGCAAACACAAGAAACGAGAGGAAGAAAAAACCTCCAAAAAACAACAATAACAAGCGATTACAACAATTGCTTTCATAGCTGCATTGTGTTCGAATTTATTAAACGCGTATTTTATTGTGCTTTTCTGCGGCTTTGTTTGCCCAATTTTTGCCTTGCTCTTCTCTCGCTCTCTCTCTCCTTATCTCTCTTTGAGATGCTCATTTGCTCGTGTCAAGTCGATTTGCTGTGCTTTAGCGTGTTTTTTCTTACTTATTTTTATGGATTAGCTGCCCATTTTGTTCGATTATTTACATACAAACAATGCTTGTTCGAAAATATTTTCACTGTGTTAGCTTCAAGTGTCGTTCTTTTTTTCTGGAGTGATGCGGCTCAACGCCGCTGAAAGAGTTTGTCGCCGCTTTTAATCTTTTTATCTTAAAGTATTTGTTTATATTTGTTTTCGTTTTATTTTTCGTTTTTTCTACTCCTTTACTGACGTTCGTTTAAATATTTGCTTGACATGTTACAAATTTTGTTGTTGTTGTTGTTTATTGTTGCATTACCAATATGTCATTCTTTGTTTTTCCTATTTCCCATTGATGATTATGCAGATTTTGGTAATATTTGTTGAAGTTATTATACCAGTTTTCACCTTTGATTTTTGTATGTAAATATGTATATTACGTATGGTGCATATGTACGTTTGTATGCACTTATTTAAAGTATGCTGTTTGTCAAGTCGTTATGTACATATGTATGTCTTTAATGAGAGTAATGTGTGAATGCGCCCTTATTTACTTATCTGCTTGCATTTTACTCAAAAGAAACATTAAATACTTCCATACATAGGTATGCATGTACATTCAAGGAAAATTCAATAAATTCCTTTATTATTGATAACTAATTATTTATTTGAACTTAGGTCTAATGTGAGTCAATCTAAAGATTTAAATATGATAAAGAGAAATCTTATTGCAATGGACGCGGAATGTCACACATGTGTGGAAGGCTTTTGACTGTCATTCACCTGCCAATGGACAGATATAATTATTTAGCATATAGTTTAAGCAGGTCAGGACTTCCGCTCTTATTCTCTACAGACGTATATATTCTTTATACGAAGTGTGTTCAAAGGAAAAGTTGAATGTTTTGCTCACTGTTTACTTTGATTACAATGGTGTGGTGCATCATAAGTTTCTGCCAAAAGGTCGTACAGTTAATAAGGAATACTACAAGGAAGTTATGCAACAGTTGCGTGAAGCAATACGGCTCAAACGATCGGAATTGTGGAAAAACAAATCGTGGATTCTGCATCATGATAATGCACCAGCTCACACATCCGTGCTTTTTCGTAATTCTTTGGCCAAAAACAAAACCGTAATCATGCCTCCCCGTATGCACCAGATTTGGCTCCCTGCAACCTTTTTATATTTCCAAAACTAAAGAAACCAATGAAAGCAAAGCGTTTGGCGAAAAAAGAGCTGATGGCCATACCGAAAAGCGCATTTCAGAAGAGCGTCGAGGATTGGAAAACGCGTTGGCACAAGTGTATTATATCCGAAGGGAATTACTTTGAAGGGGACCAAATAGATATTGATGAATAAATAAGACCTTTCACAAAAAAATCCAAGTTCCCCTTTTACTTTGAACACACCTCATATATTCGAACACTTAAGTGGGAAGATGACGCGACCCAGCTGCTTAATGCCCTTCTAGAAATAAAATCTATGAGAGAAGTTATGATGTCTGTGAGTTTTTGAATAAAATATTTTTTTTTTGGCAAAAGAGCATTTTATTGCTTAACATATTCTCCTTTTAGTTCTATACATTTAGTTCAGCGGCTTTCCATTTTTATACTTCTTTCAAATAATAGGTTGTTTCATGGCCCTCAAAAAGGGCATTTGTTTCTGTGATGAATTCCTCATTCGATCCGAATTTCTTACCACCCAGCCATTTATTAAGGTTTGGAAACAAAAAATATTAGCAGGGATAAGTCTGAGGAATATGCTGGATGGATCCTGATGGAACATCACTTTTTTTAGCGGTCGTTTATGCTTCAAATGAATATTGGGATCTGCCCAACAGCTCTTCATAATATTTGCATTTTGCCTGTGATCTTTTTACCCTTTTCAAGGTAATTGATTTGAATGACACCACGTGCATTCCGAAAAACTGTCTCCAGCACCTTATTGGTCGATAAACCCATCATTAACTTCGAAATGACACAAAACTCTACTTAGCGTTTATTGGCGTGGGTGAGAAATCACGGAAGCCATCGCACGGATAGCTTTTTTATATCCAAATATTTATGTAAAATGTGATGTAACTGCGAAGACCTCAGTCGACTCACACACTTTTATTCTTCGATTGTACAATGTCACTCCATGATTTTTATCGACGATTTCTGTGGTGACGACGTGTTACCTCTTTTGGTGGACCGTTCGGTACCACTTGTACTGGTACGACAACAACGTAACTCAGTAAACCACTTCATAACCATTGAAATTGATGGTGCAGAGTTCCCATAGTGTTTATCAAGTCTTTCCTTGGTTTCGGTGATGGGTTCTTATCGCTAAAAAGAATGCTTAATCAACTCACGAAATTCACGTTTTTCCATTTACGTAAAAATTCTCAAGGTCTCGTCTGCATTCGATGGCTGTCAAACAAACCAAATGGCGGACCTTACTCAAAATGTTAGAGTAGTCTATTCGACAACGGCAGTATTGTATTTATTTACAGTAACCGCGTAGCAGATTTACAACGTCATAAACAAACACGAGCAAGGTTTGACGCCGTGCAACGTTGTGATCGACCACAAAACGTTGGAATGCTATATATACCGAGAGTTGCAGAAAGATGTAAGAGACATTTGACGACAAATAGAAAAAGAGTCCGAAATGCGTGAATACGAAGAGCTTGAGAAGCTGACCTTACAGAAGGTTTCAGAACGAAAGTAAACTCATGACGGATCCAAAGGGGTAATCTATTGACCGATACCCATAGTAAATATGGTGGGTTTATGCAGAGCAGTGAAAGTTCAACACCCGCATATGCTGAAACCGACTTGCTATTTGAGAAACTGCATCTTGAAAGTTTTCGATACTGCACCCATCGATGGAAGATGAGGAAGAGGAAGACCTAAAATCCGTTGAAAACATCAGGACTAAGCACTTAGATTCATTTAGTGTTTCCAATTAGTGCCAAACATCCAAAAAAGTAGCAAGCTTTGTTATAATCGTGTAAGTGATTATAAAGAAGAAGAAGAAGAAGCTAGGGCTACCAAGGAAACGATGTTGCGTGGGGCGATAAGTTCTAGGCAGTGCCTAAGGTAGTGTGTTCGTCCATGCAGCTGGGACAATAATCATTAGAGCTGCACTCCATTCTCTTTCCGGAAAGGCTAATTAAACAATGCCCTGTTATTACACAAGTTACAGTTTACTTAGGAAAAACTGATCTAAAAGAATTAAAAGCATTGACGATTCCCGCTAGATTACTTACATTTAATGATGGGATCTTACTGCAGAAACCGTCTTAGAACTTTGCCAAAACGTTTCTGTCGAAAACTACTGGAGCCGACTCACCGCAAATTTTCATCTTTCATCAATATTTACCATAGAAAATGATTGAAATGAAGAGCTGTCTTTCGAATTTCTAGAAGTATTTGCTATCAGTTGTTGGCAAAGATCTGGCCCGTTCCTTATATATTTTTAAAAGGACATTAATCTGCCTATCGGAACAAACGAGGAGGATCCGAGTCATTCAAGAATCAAGCATAAATTGTCTCACCACTCTGAACTACAAATATTTTAAAGAAACAAAGAAGAATATTGAAAATAACCAAGCAGAAAAGCAACTCAATTAAATAACAACTGGAAATGTACAAACACGGTTTTTGTAAATTTCTTTATTTATGCAACATAAACATATACGTATATACTCGTATGCCTCTCATTGTCATTTTTGCTGCGCTCGCACTACAGACAAAAAGTCTGTGGAGGTCAACGGGACCACCCAAAAATCTTTGCAACACCGTTGCTCCGTGGCGCAGTAGCAGCTGTACAGTAAAATGACATGACACAGCAAAAAGAGATATCAAACCTGGTCGGTCAAACTGCAAAAAAAGTGAACAAAGAAATATATTTCAAGCAGTTCAAATGGATCACAAGCTGTGTGTAAATGAAGTTATATTCACATTTGTATGTTGCATGCAACCTCACATGTCGTGTTGTTTCTTCTTGAGTTTTTTTTTTTGCACTAAAGGAAAAGGTAAACAAATTAAAAGATGCCTTTTTTGGAAGCCAACTGAGCAGAAAATAAGTAGGAAATGTAATGTAGATAATGAAATAAGACATTAACACCAAACATGCGGGGTACACTTAATGGTTAAGAAAAGTGAGTAAGTGAAGTAGACACCACTGAGAGTTGCCTCGTAAAATTAACACACACTTGAGGGAGACATTTGAGTTATTCTTTTATTAATTTCAATTTTATAACCACTGCGCCCAAGCTACTCATCCAATTTGGAAGTGCGTCTTTATATTTTTCCAACAAACGAATTTTTTCTAAGCCACCTGAAATTTTGCTAGGACCCATATATTTCGTCTCAGTCCATGCGCGATCGCAATTTGCTGTTTTTGAATTTTATTGCTTGAGAAAAAAAAACATTTGGTCGAAGTATCTATCTAATGGAAGTACTATCTAATGATCACACTTTTCGGTCTGTTCAACCGAGTTCACAGTCGCTTCTAGTTTAGGCACTACAAAGTGGACTATGCCCCCACCTCTCATATTCTAAGGGATCTACTTCAAAACGCTCAATCTATTATAGAAAAGTGTT
This sequence comes from Neoceratitis asiatica, assembly GCA_030068015.2. Taxonomy (NCBI): domain Eukaryota; kingdom Metazoa; phylum Arthropoda; class Insecta; order Diptera; family Tephritidae; genus Neoceratitis; species Neoceratitis asiatica. The sequence continues at coordinate 33,337,940 of CM061525.1, read as the reverse complement.
GCAACTGGCGGTGGGCTGAATGTCAACCCATCACGAATCGAAATAGTCCTCTTTATCTGGAGGTGCAAGGCACAACCTTTTCAACCAGGGCTACTAAATGCATAGAGGTCACTCTCTCTCACTATCGAAGTAAAATACCTCGAGAAACCCTTAGAAAGCGGCCGCAATAGCCGAGTGTAGCATTGCGTACTTCGATTCGGAAAGCCTGGGTTCGAGTCCAAGTTCGAGCAACATTCAAAATTATAGAGAATATATTTTTCTAATTTTGGTTGCCCCACGGCAGGGAATATCAAGCCCTCCGAGGGTATTTCTAGCATGAAATAAGATATGGGCATGCTATGCGTTGGGCAGATATAGGTTTCGATATCTAGGAGCTGCTTGCTTGGGTATTTTGTCTAAGATAGCAGACCTCAAGGTACATTTTTTAATAGAAGTTAAAAGGGAATCAAAGTGGATGAATAATGAATCTCAGTGATAAGGTAAAATCATGGTATCACAATGAGCCAATTTTGGCCTAAGTGTACTAATGCTCCCACATCGTTAGCCATTCCAACCAAACTTAACATTGAGGAATGCTATAGCTACACTTCGCGCTTCGCTTCGTGCAATATGGGGCTTAAAACCGAATAGTTAGCTATTCCCCGGCATCATGGTTTGGTGGCAAGCACTCAAAAACTACTTTTAGGAACAAAATAGTAAGGATTCAGTGCCTCTAGATATTTCAATAACAGGAGCTTTAGCATATATTCCCTCATATGCCTAGGAAACTTTCCTTGAATTTCTCCCTCTAAACCTGTATGGCGAACTAATAGCAATTTGCAACGCAGTAAGATGGATAGATGCAATTATCTCTAACATAAAGAGCTGAACTGAACTACATCACCTGAAACCTCTGCTTTGACAATCTATTTTTTTTTTAAATAATCTCAGACAAGAACGAATGGGGAAAATGCAAATGGTCTGGATCAGAGAGCCGAAGTCATCTTTACGGATGGTTCAGATCTCGGTGAAAGAGTAGACTATGCAATTCATTCACCGTCGCTCTCAAATAATATGAGCATGCGACTACCCGATCATTTATGCATCCTTCTAAAGGGTGATCCAAGTAGTACTTTTACTTTTTTCTATAGCCCTTTCTTTGACAGATCACGCGTGAGTCATGTCAAACTGTCGTGTTATTTATTCACGTGCTGTTAAGAATGTGTTTCGCGCGCTTCGCTCAACTTATGGTAAACATAATCGGCTTACTAAGCATACTATTCGCAACACCATCACCTATCTTGAGACGCAGCATTCATTAAGAAGATCCGACGTTTCCGAGCAAAATTTTGTTCAGCGATGAGGCCCATTTCTGGCTCAATGTGTATGTAAACAAGCAAAATTTCCGCATTTTGGACAAAGAGCAACCTGAAGAGATGTCATTTTATCCAGAAAAAAAAAAACGCTTTGGTGTGGTTTATGGGCCGGTGGAATCATAGGTACACATTTCTTCAAAAATGATGCCGGTGAGAACGTAATCGTCAATGGCGATCGTTATCGCGCCATGATAACCGGCTATTTGATGCCTAAAATTGAAGCTGGTAATCTCCGCGACATTTTATTTCAACAAGAAGCCGCCAGTTCCAACACATCGCATCAGTCCATGGATTCATTGAGAGAACATTTCGGTGAGCGGATAATTTCACGCTTTGGACCGGTCGATTGACCACCAAGATCGTGTGATATCACACCAAAGTGGATATGCAAAGTCTAAAGTCTATGCGGCCTTGGAGCAAAACATCACGCATGCCATTCGCCAGTTATCGGTCGAAATGTTCGAACAGATCATCGAAAATTGGGCTCAACCGATCTGAGACGTAGCCGCGGCCAACATTTGAACGAGATAATCTTCAAAAAATAAATACTAAAGAATGCTCTTTAGAGTGATAATACACATTCTCCATTTTGTTTGAATTTTTTTTTTTTTTTTTTTTTTTAAATAGGGTACCTCGAAATGTATCACCCTTTACTATGACCTATTGTCACAAGGTCTCTCCAAATTTCAACAATGAAAGTAAAATATACTACATTAGAAGTGGCGACGAAAAGTAGAAGTGCATTGGACAGACTCCTGAAAAAATTCAACGCAGCCGTGATCTGGGTACTTGGACACGGGGGCATCCCAGGGAACTGCACGGTGGACGAGCTTTCGAGAAATGGAACAATTCTAACCAAATAATAAATCATGCACACGATACATGTGTATCTCTATCAGCGACAAAACACATGCTTAAAATTGCTTTTGCTAAAATAGCGAATATTAGATGGTTGATGCTTGAGATTACGAGCAATGCCACGGAACAAATGTGGTCAGCGTTGCACGCAGACTTTGTGGGAAATACTATTTTTAATTGGGGCTTCAGGGCTTACTACTCTAATGATTTCTGTCAAAGTTATGGTAAGGAAAAAAATTGTCTCTGTCACTTGCCTAATTGCCACCCCCAGACTTTGTGGGAAATACTATTTTTATTATCTCACTTAGCTAAATTCTACTAATACTTGACTACTGTTGGCTCACATAGCCCCAGCGTCAATATCAGAGCCATTTTGAGTACCAATCATCTTACCAACATAACCTTAGTCATAGTGAGGATTACTTCAACCGACGCTGATGTGGTCTTTTGTTAATCGGTACTCCCTCTCCTTCTCTCTCTCTCTCTCTCTACTCCCATTATTCTTTAAGACGAAACTCTTAACTAACATAAAAAAAAATTTCCAGGAAGAACCCTTAATTGTGATAATCTGAGAGTCACTACCATCTTTCTTGTTGAATTAAATTCAGTAGCTTCTCAAAGAGCGCATTAATAGTCTCTTAAATCTGATAGAATTTTCCTCCACCTTTGTTTTTTACTTCTCGGATCATTTGGACTTATACCAGATCTAAGTGGTCTGAATGAGGTTAGTTGAAATGAAAGTCTCAGCTGTGAATATCACAAATGATCTGCAGTTATAAACCACTTAATGTGAATCTCAGTGCTTCACAGTGGGTTTCACACTCTTTGTGAATGAAGACAATATAAATAAACTTAGTTACAATGGACATCATTGCACTTCAATGTGTTGTTTTTATGTCAAGTCATAACAATCACACACATCAATCCTCCTTTTGTTGTTCCAACAACAATCCCGATAAGCAGCATACAGCTGCTTTGGCGTAGCTTCAATTAAAGTATTATATCGGCCGCAGTAATTTGACGACAAATATTCACATTGCTATCGGTCGATCGGTCGATCCGTCGATCGGTCAGCTCGTTCATTAAATATTTGAACGAATTATTGCACGCACTTTGTCATACATTTTAATTTCGCTCATTTATACTCGTCGCTCGAGATCGAGTGCAATGCGACGTTGACTGCGATTGACCAGTTGCATTTTTGTCAGTACAGCGTGCAGCGTGCAGCATGCGGTAAGTGACTGGCTCACTGTGTGGCAATTGAACAATGCACGGTGGCATGGAGCGGCACAATGTGCTTGTGGTATGTTTACTACGCATGCGGAGAGTACAACGAGTACATTAGCAATTACGCTCATTATATTTAATTACCAAGCCAGGCGAGCCAGCTACAGCCGGTTGCCACGGTGAGTGGGGTTAACGATAAGTTTGGCGTGCTATGAGGAGGATCTTGTTCGAAGGTGAAAAAGAAGCGTTAAAAACGATCAAAATTAAGGCGTTCGGATGCTACAAAGCCGAAGTAATGCCACAATGTAACATTGGAACGTCACAAAAGTGCGGGCAGTGAGTGACCTCAGGGAGGCAATACTGTTGGAACGAAGAGGACGAACAAAAGTTGACCGTGTTACTGTATTGGTGTTAACAGCGTGGCACATGCGTGCAACTTTTGCATGTGCATATGAGTATGTATATATGTAGGTGTGAGTATGTATGCACATACGTTCGCTTGTATGTTGGCAAAGTAAATTGTGTACGTGTTTGGATGTGTTGCGTAGCGAAAAATGATGTGCGTTGATGTGCGATGATGTTGTTCACTTTATAGTTGTTGTCATTGCTGTTGTTGTTTTTGTTGCTGTAGAAATGAATTATTGCAGTCTCATTATGTGCGATGAGTTATGTTCGGTGCAATACATTTTCCTCATTGCGTGTGCTATTGTTGTTGCTGTTGTGTTTTTTTTTTGTTGCTGAGCCTTGCACGCATGCCTCATACCGCCACACACTAGCTCGAAACTGCAAAAAAAAAAACAAAGAAACAAAAATTACAATTTTACACAGCCTGTGACCGCTACAGTTTGCGATCCGGACGATCGTTGACGATCACCGCCTAAATCGGGCACTTAGCGCATGATTTACATTCCGAAAGACAGCAAATACGCCGCTCTTTAGCGGTATGCGTTGTTATGCGACTATACGAGTATGTAGTGCGAGTGCCACAAAGACTACACACTCGTACATACATAGATGCACTAAAGACACGGCAATCAACATCAGACGAAAGTCAGGCGATGATAGTGGCAGCGAAACGCTTCCTCGCATAAATATCCTCGGCAATTACTCAGCAATAAATTGGTTGTAAGTCTGCCGGATGAATGGTCGCTAGGTTGGATGGTGGGTTCGTCAGCCGTATGATCGTTTGGTGAGATGAGACCTCTCGTCACTTGGTCGCTTTCAATGAGGCGCGGCGTAGTTACGACTTTGTGCCGCTGGGCGCAAATGCTCAATACAGCCGCCTGCTATCTCTACGCCACTTCAATTGTCTGTCCGGCGGTGTTTCTCTGTCTAGCTGGCACAGTAGCTTAGGAGTGGGTCTCGCGCAGGATTTATATTATTATTTTTAGCTTAGGATTACAATTTCTTTTAAAAATCTAGAATTAGACTGAAATTTGTCCGAGGTGTTTTAAAAGATATTCGATATTCTCAAAATAAAATTTTATTTCGTTTCCAATGCTAGATTTTGTCAGCAGTGTCTAAGCCATTAAAAAAAATAACGAGTATTCGGGATACAAAGTTTGAATTTTTTCAAATTCATAAACGAAATTTCTGGGGTACCTAGGGGGGGGGGCATTGTTTTACAGTCGTTAAAGTTGTAATTAATATTTTATTCCTGGAGAGTATGCCATATAGTAGTTTTAAGTCTTTCGTCTATAAAACCATAATGTATTGAGTTTTCTTCTCTCAAAATAGGGACAACCGGAACCTGATGAGGTGGAGAGCGTCCTGGTATCACTTGGAATTTCCTACTGGTGCCAAACAGGGAAGAGAAGAAGCTGTGCCAAAGAAGAAGAAGAATTTGCTTTAGAAAAAGTTTGCCAAACACAATTTCCAAAACGTGGGATTTCAGAAGGAAACCTGTCAGGAATCTTATGAGGCTCAGTTTTAGATTATTGAATCTTTCAAAATTCGGTCATATGAATGTACTTTTATTATCGCCTTATAACCTCTGAAGTGATTTCAAACTAAGCTACAAATAGAGCGCCCTAAATCGCTTCCAGAATTAGTTAATAGCCGATGGTTATCAGCTCACTTAGGACAGTATTAGGTCCATTGCGATACCACTAAGGATCCAATTATCCACCATATGGAGTTGACAAAACGGGGATATCGATGTATTTTTGCACTCGATATTTTGCTCAAGTCTATAGAGGTTATCGACCCTAGATATTGCAGTCTACTCCGTAAAAAGGCGGGACACGCGCGAAGGAAGTGCCTTAACATTTCAGTTTCTATTTTCTTTCTACAACTCTTTCAGAGGTACCTTTTTGTTGGTACGTCCAGCCTTACTGCATGTCTACTAGGTACTGATAGTTTTTTCCTTTTTATAGAAAAAAGCTCTCTCGGCCTTCTTTTATTCCATGGGACCGCATTACCTTAGTTACATTGCGTCCATCTTGTGTTAGCATCTGCGATGAATAAGTTTCTTATAGTGAACTTCTAAGTGATGTGTTCAGACTCTTCCATGATGGCGAAAGTGAAGGAAAAATGCTCTTCTTAGCGAGCTCGTCCGCTAACCCATACTAGGTTAAGAGAGAGAGCTGCGTAACTATCACGTATAATGATGTACGGTAACTCTCTATTATTTCTGATTTTATTGTAACACATTCGAGGGAACTTTATTGCCTGATTATCAAAGAAGATATTGATGCACTTCACCGAGAGTATCATTAGACCTAGCCAATTAACAGCCTTATGTATGACCGCGAATTCTGCTTGAAAATCCCTACAGTAATCCGGTAGCCGAAAGGACTTGCTGACCTCTCTTGAAGTCTAGGTTTGACCCATCTGTACAAAAATGGATCCGATCTGCATATGCTGGGACAGGCCTGTCTCATTGGTTTTATCCTAGATAACCACTATATAGTCTTTCAGTAAGGCAGTGAAGGTTATGTAGTAGTTCAACTTTTCTGATGGCCGGCACCTTCTTAATATATATATATAGATAGGTATGACCGTGGATTGTCCCCTTCATTCAGAGACCTTCCTTAGTCTTACCGCAGCCTAGGCTGTATAATGCAACCCCTTAATATCAATAGAAAGTAGATCCAAGAGGCCACTTCCAAAGGCCTGACAGATCCTTATGAAGAGCTATTTACTTCAAGTCTGAAATATACTCGGAGGTGCGACCGAAATTAAAAATTTGGTTTTCTGTAATTTTGGATGCAGCTGAAGAATGACGTTCATTCTTAAAAAAATTATTTGCCGTGTTGGTATATCCTCGAATAATGCACGGGGTATGAGGTCTCTAAGTAACCAGAGAGAAAGAGACCCTTCGGAAACTCGTTTTTTATGTCTGTCTTACTAAGGTTGAGTCTTCAGCATGGAATTTTAAGGGAAATATCTATCTTTTGAAAGTATACTTGAAGTAATCCTCTGTAGTAGTACTCCTCTCTCAAGCTAAATTTTTGTTGGTCACTGTGGTGAATAAACTTTCGTGTGTGTTTGATTTGTTTTGCTTACGCCTAAGGCGGCTTTGACGGTTGTCGGCACCGTTGTTATTTAAGTTGCTGTTTTGGTTTTTTTTGTTATTGTTGTTGTTGTTGTAGACTTGATGCGCAGCAGTCATTCGTTGCGCTGATGCGTCTGGGCGGTAATTTGTGAAGGTTCTTTACATTTCAACACTCCAACAGCAGGGGCAACCGACCAGCGAGCCAGAAGGCGTCGGTGGCGGTCACAGAGTTTGTGGTGTTGGTGGTGGCGGTGGCGTTGAAGTGCTTTTCAGCCAAGATCCAAGATCAACGCGAGTATGAGGGTATCAACTGAGACTGGTGCCCGCCGTAATACCAACTTAATTGCTGCCGCTGTTCCGTGTCTTTCCTGCCTTAAGCACACAAAGTCTTCGCCGCAGCCGCCACTGCAAGTGCTGCTGTTTGTTGGTGTGTGCGTTGTGCGCTTGTTGAGTGCTGTCTGTGTTTGCCGCTGGGCGGCTGCTTATGCGCCACCGATACCTTGCACATATTTATGATGAAGTATGTTGTTCAGCGAGATTCATTGAGTGCAACAGTTCGTGTCAACTTACAAATGCGGCAGCGGTGCAATGAAGCAACGTATGTTGTTGCAGTTATTATTATTGTCTTAGTTGTGTCGTAGTTGCCTCGTAGTTTGCAGGTATAAAGTAGATCTCACTTTGCCCAAAGTCATTCATAATTTTTGTGGCAAACAATGCTGCTGCTGTCTGCGCACAGCCGCTCGTCAAGTGGGCGCGGTAAGGCGTGGAATAATGTGGTGGCGCAGCGCGTCGGTGGCTTTGTGTAGCGTGTGTTGTGAGATGCGTACGATGGGTATACACTGATGAAACCGGTAAGCGGCTGCCTCGTTATACATACATGCATACATACATACGTATTTACGTTACTGCCACTGCCACTATGCGCGATTCCTTGGGGCGGCAATTGGCAAATTGGAAAGGAACGAGCGTGGAAATGGCAAATGAAAGGCAATATATGAAAATCGTGTGCGAAATCGAGAGGCGGTTGAAATTATCGCTATACGCCATGCACACACCGGTATTTAGTTGAAACATACATGCATATAAACATACATACATACAAATATATTTGCAATTGAATATACTTAAAGCGAGTATTTATGTACGTGTGTTGCATTGCAAATACGAGTGCATGCCAATGGTTGAACATATCAGTGGCAAATTGCACGCTCATCAAATGTTGATTGCTGTTGTTGTTGTTGTTGTTGTAACAGCAGAGTCTTGGTGTTTTTTTCTATTGTGTTTGAAAATGTGCATCATTCGTCAATATTGTAGCACATTCATTCATATATACATACATATGCATATGTGTGCATATCCCAATCATAGGAGCAGATGATGTGAGAATAAATTATGTTGTCAGTGGATTAAAGTTGCAAACTCAGGTCATTGATTGATTTAGTGTCGAAATATGATTAATTCTTTTGACATACTTTATTATGCACCGGTCCAAATATTTGGATAAGCAAAGCAGTATTTTTTGTGGAGCTCTTTGCATGGCATGACGAAGAACGCTCTCCGCTGTTAGACAAATTGGGAATATGAAACTGGCCAGTTTTGGGAAAATAATATCGGTTGCTGTCCGATTTGAGAATTAGATTTTATATTCATTTTATTGATTTATACAAAATAATCGGAGTTTCATCTATAAAAAGTCTAACCAATATATTAACTGGAATTTCATTGCAGTCTTTAATAATAAACGAGAGCAGAATTAAATCTAATGATGATTCTTAACTTTGGAATCCCCGCAATGGGCTATAACTCCAGAGGGGATATGACGTTAATATTAGCAAGGTGAGGCATTTAGAAGGAGGTAACAATGAATTTTAACAAACGTTGACTAAAATTGATGGCAGCTAAGGTAAGAAAAGTTTCCTGTCCGGAATTCTCTTTTCGAATATATTTCTACTGCGAAACTGAATATACATAGCTTACTTCATGCATAATTTCCATATTAACTAGAGCTTTAGATATCCGAGTATCGCGCAGTAAGCAGTTCGAATAAACTAGAAATACCCGAGCTCGTGCTCAAAAAATTTTCGAATAATGAGCATTGAACAAGTGTGCGAGTACTCGTTACCGAAAATTTCAAACATCTCGGACAACTGCGGAGGAAATTTTGAGCTATAGTATAAATACCCATTAAGTAGAAATAGAGAATAAATCAAAAGTTCAATGTACTGTTGACGTGAAATAATAAGCTTCTCATACTGGCTCTCAAGCTGCTTAAAACTGGGAGACTCTTCTTTTGTATGAAAATACACCACAGCGCTTGTAAGGCACCAATTTTTCTCCTCTCTCTTACTTCTCCTCTTTGGAGATTTAGAGGCAATGCATCAAGGTTAATCAAAGTTTGTGTATTTCCGTCATTTTGTATTGTATTAAGTACCCTGATCATGTGGAACAGCCGGATCATAATTCCTCTCTTGGTATTTTTTGACGCCGAAAGCTTGTTATTAATTTTTTTAGGGTCCATACAATATGTTGGAAGTCGCTATAACTTTAATATTATATACCGTTTTCAAACTAGATCTTCTCCAGCAACTTCAAAACCTAGCAATGGAGACGGACAATTTTTAATACAATGAGAGTTCATGTATTTACATAGTTACACATAATTGAATTACATTCCTTTAACACTCATCACCTGAAGCTCCGTGCATATTCGTCCCCATTCTTACACAAGTGTTGCTATATTTTTTATTCTTCTTGATTGAAGTAGGCACCGCTTACGTAACTAGAGTCGAGTTAACAATAGCGTGACAGCTGTTTCTTCACTTCGCCATTCAGCGCCAATTTAAAACACCAAGTGAAATTAGCTCCTTCTGCATCTGATCCTTACCTGCGTCGATCGGCGGGACCGCGACGAAAACTTTCAAAGCTGGAGCGTTGGCAATTTTACTAACGACATGAGCTAGTTTTCGTAGCTGCTGCCTGTTTATTTGCTGTACTATGACAATATTGCCGGCAGGTAATGTCAAGCCTTACGAGTGTATTTTTGACATTAAATAAAAGCCCTTCGGAGGCAGCTTAGAACAAACTATATGTTGTTCCATTTGTTGGTGAAACATCAAGACACAAAACCAACAAATTGGAGGAGGCCAAAACTCGGCCAAAACACGCTTCTGTGGCTACAAAAGCGCCAAATATATCGGGAATGATGAGCGACTTGTAAAGTTTGGATTTAGTTCGCTGAGAGTGGGCTTTACTTTTACATTGAGTACTCAGTCTAAAGTAATACCTGCTGTCTAGAGTTATTCTATGATGGATTTCAAGTTTAACATTGCTGTTGGTGTTAATCCTATCTTCTACAAAACGGAAGTTATGACTGGCAACAGTGAGGGGCGAATCAATACCCGATTTCATAATGTCCTCGTTCAATGGGTCTGGATCATTCGCATTCCCTCTTTATCCAACATAAAGAAAGTTGAATTAACTGCTGTCGGTATTCAGTTCTGCGACGGGTAATATGTTTTCTAGCGTTAAGTTGTCAGTATCGCCATGTCTGAAACTTCATTTGGTATCAAATGGTTTTCCAATTCAGACAGCTGGCATTGTCCAGGCTCAAAATAAAATTCGGGAGCAATCCATAATCCAGAATTTTAAAATCCAGACGGTACATAATCCAGATAATTTAAAAAAATCGAACCCTTCTTTTTTTGTGGTTTGCGCCTTGATACTTTTCAAACAAATGGACCAATAGTTTTATCTAAGCCACTTCCGAACGGAAGGTATTACAAGGTCTGTAAGAAATTTTTTTTACAAAACACAACTGCGGAGTCAAATATTGGAAAAAAATTTCATTGCAAATTGCATTTTCAATTTTGTATTATTTTTATATTACATATTTTTCAGCTAAAAAACGAAACAAACAAAAATTTGGTGGATTATGAAAAATGCATGATCTGAATTTTGTTGTGTATTAAGTATTTCGGGATTTTGTGTAAGGGGGTTTAATTATACACCTATAAAATTCAAATACGGCAGTGGAAATACAGCTCAATGCGAAGTCCGTTTTAAAAACGTTTAACGATCCTTTTTTCACTGTTCTTGTGAAAATCTGCAGAAAAGAAAGTACTTATCTGGCTACCATTTCATACTGGGAACGAAAAGCTATCGGTTATCATGGCGCGATAACGGTCTCCATTGACGGTTACGTTCTCACCGTCATCATTTTTAATGAAATATGGACCGATGATTCCAATGGCCCACCAACCACACCAAACCGTTGCTTTGGCAGCTCTTGAATCTCTTCAGGTTGCTCTTCGCCCCATTTGTGGCAATTTTGCTTGTTTACATACTCATTGAGCCAGAAATGGGCCTCATCGTTGAACAAAATTTCTCTCGAAAACGTCGGATCTTCTTGCAACTTTTCAAGAGCCCGTAGAGCGAAGCGATGTCGCTTGGTAAGGTCGAGCGGCTTCACTTCTTGCATAAGCTGTATTTTGAACGCTCTCAATTTAAAATCTCGACGTACAATGCGCCATATCGTTCCATACGCCGCTATATTTTAATGAATTCTGGGTCTCAAGATGGGTGATGATGTTGCGAATAGTACGCTGAGCGAATCGCGCGAAGCGCATTCTTTACAGAACGCGAATTTTCGTAATAAATTTGAATGATTTGTAAATGTTGTTCAGGCGTAAGTCTTTCCATGATGAAATGCCAAACAATACCGAACAAAAGTGATATGATAGCCTGACACGGCTCATGCGTGAACTGTCAAAAAAAGACTATTGAAGAAAGTACCTCTACTTGGATCACCCTTATAAAGTTCTTCCCTTGTGAGAAACTGAAGCGTATTAAAAGGCTATTAAATCGGGTTTATACAAATACTGAAAAAGAAAGAGAATATAATGGTGTTATATTAAATTTCCAAAAAAAAAAAAATAAGAAAAATATAAAAATGCCTTCTTTATTGAAATGCTTGTTCCTGCAATGGTTTGGCAACTATTAAATACTATGAAATGAAGCTATAGCGACGGCGTTTAAGGTGTCACTGGTTGATATCCCATTGAATTATCCAGACTTATGTTTTTTCTTTTCTTAGAAAGCAGGTATGAATAAAAAATACATATCTGAAAAAATAAATATCCTTAAAAAGTTCTGTTCAATTATGGGAAAAAACGCTTTCTTCAAATATATTTTTTATGTGAGTATATATGCACATCTTTTGAACAACAACACGTCTTACGGGTGGGCCACAATTAGCATTACAAACATTACATGACAATAATGGAAAAAATACTTGAAAATAAATATATATAAATATCTATACTTGTTCACATTAGTATGTAAAGCTTCTGTTTATTTAGGCAAATTGTGTTTAACACTTGACTGTTGAATAGTTTTAGGCGCCGAACAGGAGTTACACACGAGAAACAATGTTTACATATTTACATATAATAGTTTCAGTATTTTCGTGATCTGGGTAGATCGTTTCTAAAAGATGAAGTACACAGCATATGATGAGCATCTTGATTTTTTATCCGACAAATAAAAACTCCTTATAAACATTTTTTTCGCCCTTCGGAGACGGATTTAAATAAACTGAAGAGAAACTTTATTTCATGTCAGACCTACACTCGGAACCATTTGAAAAAGACTTGACTCTCACCTCACTGTTGACAGTCCTTACTTCGAAGTCATAGATAACTTTGTCTATCTAGGAACCAGCATTAACAAAATCAATGATGTCAGACTTGAAATCCAACGCAGATTCACTCTAACCACCAAGTGCTGCTGTGGACTGAGTAGGCAATTGTAAAGTTAAGTCCTCTCTCGACGAATCAAAACTAAACTCCATAAGTCGCTCATCATTCCCGATGCGATATATGGTGCTGCAGTTTCGAAAGTACTCAATGGAGTAGCCGCTGGCGGAAGCAGAGGAAGAGGAAGATCTCCACTCCGTTGGAAAGATCAAACAGCGCAGAGAAGAGACGAGTGATGAGCTATTTTTGTTACGGCGTTATAATCACGTAAGCGGTGTCTACGCCAAGGAACAAAAAGAATTAAAAAAAAATAATAATTTTCTATAAAGTTGGTCTGTCCAGAAATTAAGCCTGTGACCTTCCGGATGATAAAAAAAAAACAAATTTTCTGGAGAGCAGAGCTAGAAATAATTGAAAAAAACAGATACACCACACTTCCCTACTTTTTTAAAGAAACAACTCAGAAAATTGAATTTTAATGGGGAATGTTTATTATCATTCGAAAGAACATTATTTGGCATTTATTTTTTGAAGATTATCTCTTTCAAATGTTGGCTGCGGCTACGTATCAGATCGTCCATCTGTTGAGTCCAATTTTCTATGACTCGTTTGAGCATTTCGACTGGTAACTGAATCGAAGCAAGATTGTCCGCATAGATTTCAGATTTTACATATCCCCACAGAAAAAGTCTAACGGTATGATATCACATGATCTTGGTGGCCAATCGACCGGCACAAAACGTGAAATTATCTGCTCACCGAAGTATTCTCTCAATAAATCCATTGACTGATGCGATGTGTTGGAAATGGCGACGTTCTGTTAAAACCAAATTCGCTGAGATCACGAGCTTCAATTTGAGGTATCAAATAGTCGGTCATCGTGGCGCGATAACGGTCGCCATTGACGGTTACGTTTTCACCGGCATCATTTTTGAAGAAATATGGACCGATGATTCCACTAGCTCACAAACCATACCAAACCGTTGTTTTTTCTGGATGAAATGGCAGCTCTTGAATTTCTTCAAGTTGCTCTTCGTCCAAAATGCGGCAATATTGCTTGTTTACATACCCCTTGAACCAGAACGGTCCTCATCGCTCAACAAAATTTGGTTCAAAAACGTCGGATCTTCTTGGAATTTTTCTAGAACCCAAAGAGCGAAGCAATGTCCCTTGGGAAAGTCGAGCGACTTCGGTTCTTGCACAAGTTGTATTATGTACGCTATCAATTTAAGATATCGACATAAAATGCGGCAAGTCATTCCATATGTCAGTACGAGTTGCTGCGAACGGCACCGAATCGATTGTCCACGGTCTTCGTGTACACTCTAAGGGACGGTCACTATATTTTCTTCACTGCGTGATGGACGTGGTTTATTCGGTCGAATATTATCCAATAATGAATGCTGGGTCTCAGGATAGGTGATGCAGTTACGAATAGTATGCTCAGTAGGCCGATTATATTGACCATGAGTTGAGCGAAGCGCGCGACACATATTCTTTATAGAACGTGAATTTTCGTAATAAAGTTTAATGATTTCTAAACGTTGTTTACCACTTGGATCACCCTTTATATTAAAATTTGAGTATAAAATTGAATCGCTGTGAAAAGGTTGGCCACGTGTTCAAAAATATGTTTATACCTTCAGGTAGAAGGAACACCCTTTCAGCTCTCATGCTGCCAATGAAGATGGTCATGCGAAATATTAAGTTTAGAGGAAAGGTAAATGCCGAAAGTTCTCAACAGATGCCGCTGTAACTGTGTATATTGTTCCTTAATCAAATGTATATATGTATGTACATATATATATATATATAGTAATATTATCAGTTCATCTAGCTTTATGAAAATGCTTTTGTAGAGTCGCTTCATCTCATTACGAGCTAAATGACGAGATCTGTTAAAATTTTTAAAGTTTTCTAATGGAGGTGCATATTAATAAACTACTTATGAACACTTAAGAAATATTATTACATAAATCGATTTAAATACTGTAAACAATTGGTTGAAGTAGACAATAAAATGTTGTCACTTTTAATTGTATTTATTTAAAAGAATAAATTAATTGAACAAAAAAAAAGCAGACGAAATCATAAAAAATATAAAATAAATAAAAATAAATATAAACGTAATATAAATAAAACAAAATTGCCGCTTAATTGAATTTGTACCGCAGCTGGTGTAACCGGAGATTATGCATTAATATTGTAATGCCCTAGTGCTAATGATGCTCTGCGCAGCATTTTCTCTAGGGAAAAAATTTGATGCCAAATGTAAACATCGATCGCAAGCTTCACTTTTTTCCAGACTCAATTGGATTGCGACACTTTTTTAAAGTTGTTACATACATACATACATATATATATATATATATGTATATATAATTGTGTATATTTTTATATCTAAGTTGTCTGCATCAAAGCATCAGCATGGTGTCCCAATCGTCACCAGCTTTCAAAATATCATTTGTCAACGGTGTGGCAATTAAGTACATGTGAAAAAATATTTCAACACCGTTCGAATTTGCTGATTATTCTGATTCAAATTTGTTCGTTTTATTTGTCAGCAATTAAAGAATAATTGCACAGACAAAAGTAAATAAATGCATGTGACATTTTATTTTTTGTTTTATTTTATTTTATTTTATTTTATTTTTTGTATGGTGTGAATTTATGCAAAGTAGATTTGCTTTGGAAGAATATTTCTAAGTGATTTTTGGGTTAACATAAACATAACTGACTGGAAGTGCACATAAGAGCTGTAGTTTGAAACTATCACACATCCAAATGAATAGTTATAGAATAGTATAATACAAGTTCTTGCAAGTGCGGAAAGTTTTTGACTGCCATTCACCTGAGAGTGGTTAGACACGAATATTTTAAATATGGTGGAAACAGCTCCCGACTTTCGATCTTTGAGCAATTAACCTTTGGTTAGCCAAAATACAACCGTATGGAGGCGAGCCAAAGTAAGATGTCGCATCCGATGTGGTTGTGAGTAAGGTTTGAGACCCACCACATAAAAATACACTCCAGAGAAAAATCAAAGATCCCTACGTTACCATTAAACAATTAGTGGCAGCAATAAATATCATTAATCATACCAGAAACTACGAAACGGTATAATCAAATCCTATTGTAGTACTAAATTTCTAAGCTGATCAACCTCAAACAGGCCGAGACATACATGTATTGTTCGAATAAAAAGAATTGTTACAGATATGAGTGGGAGAGAAAATCGATTTTAAATACAATTTTTGATCTGGAATATCCGAGATTTATATCCCCAAGGTTATTCTATAATTTTTCAGTGCTTGGATTGTGCTCTCTCTATTGCTTAAGTATGATTTAAATACGATTTAGACTTGGTATAATTTTTTCTGAGAATATTATCATCAGATTTGAAAAACTGCTCCAAAAGACCATCGTAAATATGTTACCATTAAGGTTTGTATATTGGGCTCAGTTTAAATTTATAGCAGTTATGTGATCCATTTCGAGGTTCCCTACTTTTTTAAAGAAAAAAAGCACGGAAAATTCCAATTTTATTAAGAATTTTTTTTTATTCGAAAGAACATTCCTTGGTATTTATTTTTTGAGGATTATTTGTTTGAAATGTTGACCGCAGCTACGTCTCAGATGGTCCATTCGTTGAGTCCAATTTTTGATAACTCGTTCGAGCATTTCGACTGGTACCTGGCGAAACACACGCGTGATGTTTTGCTCCAAGGCCTGAATCAAAGCGGTATTGTCCGCATAGACTTTAGACATTACATATTCCCACAGGAAAAAGTATAACGGTGTGATATAACACGATCTTGGTGGCCAATCGACTGTCCCAAAACGTGAAATTATCCTGCTCACCGAAATATTCTCTCAATAAATCGATTGGTGCGATGTGTGGAAAGTGGCGCCGTCTTGTTGAAGCCGAACGTCGCGGAGATCACGATCTTCAACTTCAGGCGTCAAATAGTCGGTTATCATGGCGCGATAATAGCCGCCATTGATGGTCACGTTCTCACCGGCATCATTTTTGAAGAAATATGGACCGATTAATCCTACCGGCCCACAAACCACACCAAATCGTTGTTTTTCTGGATGAATTGACAGTTCTTGAATCTCTTCAGGTAGCTCTTCATCCCAAATGCGGCAATTTTGCTTGTTTACGTACCAATTGAGCATCGTCGCTGAACAAAATCTGGCTCAAAATCTCTTCTTAGAACTTGCCAAGAGCCCATAGAGCGAAGCTTTTGCGAACGGCGCCGAATCGACTCTCCACGGTCTTCGTGTACGCTCTCAACTACGGTCGCCATATCGTACTGTACGTGGCCTATTCGGTCGAATGCTTGGTCTCAAGGTAATTGTGTTGCGAATAGTAGCCTCTGTAGGCCGATTAATTTGAGCGAAATGCGCGAAACATATTCTTTACAGAACGTGAATTTTCGTAGTATAGTTGAATGATTTGTAAACGTTGGTCAGGCGTTAGTCTTTTTACGATGAAATGCCAAACAATACTGACCGAAAATAACATGACAACTTGACACGACTCACGCGTGATCTGTCAAAAAACGGCTATTGAAAAAAGTACCTGTAGTTGGATCGCCCTTTGCCAGTCTCCGCAAAAAAGTTTACCTCTTTTTTTCCCACTCAAAATGCTTGGCCAAAAGCGAGAAGTTGTGACTCTAGATATGAGAAAATGTACACCACCTTGAAGTAAGGTGAACGTTTGCCCGAGTTAAGGAGGAGCCAACTGGAGACACTGTGATACATCGCCTGCCCAAATATCAAGGAGTTGCTGTAAAACAATGTATTAGGAAATATTTTACTGTATTCATTTGATTTTTAATCCTTTCTATGTAAGGATCGTGTGTATATGGTTCAGTATAGGGGAGATTTTCTGAAGATGTGCAAGTGGAATATGTCGCATTGTTGCTGTGGTGGGACAATTATTATACGAAATGCATTTTTCTTCTTTCGCCTTAAATAAGAAAAAATTAAGCAAATGCCTGTAAAAATTTGGATGCCAATACGTTTTCTATCTTGTAAAAGGTTTTCCGCTTAGCTTATCTTTTTACGTAAATTTTTCAAGAGGCCTGTCTAGAGCTTTCTGTTCACTTATGTCTGCAAGCACAATATTTTTTATGCACGAGGTAAGTAATTCTTCTTGTTTCCGAATATATGTTTTTTCATGAATTTCAAGAGGCTATTAGTAGGGTTGTTAACAGAGCACTGCCTACTAGCGTCACATACCTTCATATTAGACCTGGTTTAAGACAACAAATGTAGGAAATGCAGGAAGGATTAGGGGACATTACAGCACATAACCTAGTGTACTACAGGCAGAGATCTCATTTGGCGGAGATATATTGCCGGATCTTCAGTATTGCAGAGGTTACAGTTCTAGGAAAAACTTGCTTCAATTTGCTACAAGAATCAATGTTCTTCAGACAAAAGACACCTCAGTGTGAACGTATCATCGTCTATGTGAGACTCCCTAAGTAGGCAACCAGTTAAACCATACTGAATAATTTTCTAATAAAAAAGCTTGCTAATACGTTTATAAAGACCAAATTATAATTTTTTTTCACTTTGAATTAGATTTTTGACTTATTTCCCATAGCCTGTAATATATTTTAATTCTAAACCTTTAATCAATACAAAAGAGAATCTTGATCCAAATTTTTCAACACAAAGCATAGCTTAATTATAAAATATCCACTTCAAAATATCCTTTGTCCAATTAACAATAAGAGCCAATACTGAGTGGACACATACAACTCTCATGTTGTCGGTGCAATATCAAAGGCGTGCGTGAAAGTGGACAATTTTTGCGCACACCTCTCAAATCAAACACACGCATACCCGTAAATACCTACAGGCAAACGCTCATAAATTTAAACCCCTGATGTGTTTGAGAGTGAGCTAAAATACTGTAATGGCAGATTGAGCCTATCTGATCAGCAGCTGATATTGCAGCGATTGTAAGAGTAAGTGTAAGCTGTTGGTATTTAATACAAATGTATTTGATAAAATGTGATCCCATGATAATGAACATATTGAAAATAATAATTTTTTTTTTTCAACTCTTGTCCACTTCAAATCAATTCAATTTTCCATCGTGTCAATGAAGTGACCCAAGAGAAGAGTGTGTTGGGTATCAACAAAAGAAAAGCAAAAAAAAAAAAAAAAAACGAAAAAAGAGGAAAAAATTATAATTCTTATTTTGCGGGATGTTAACTATTTTTGATTTGTTGTTGTTGTACTGATTGTGTTATTTTGGCAGTCTGGATTGTGACAAGCACAAAGGTCAAGCAGATTTATAGCGCTCATTATGAGTAGAATGGAAGTGCTGGTATGTGTAATTTGGACTGCTGCGGAGAGTGTCATATGTACACACACACACACATTCACATACACACATACAATTGCATTAGTGCAACTTAATTGTCCGGCTGCGCTGTTTTTTTTCGAATTCGTATTCAGCAAAAGGTGTTAGTTATGCTTGTACGAGTACAATTTGGCGTGGACACACAATAATAGAAGATCAATTGTTAGGGAATAGAAGATGTGGCGGGGAATAAATAAATAAATTGCTTCACTGGCGCCTGTGTGGCCAGGATGCGTGAATGGAAATTGAATTTGAAAAAAAAAAAAAATTAATTATACAAAAAAAAATTTGCCGAGATCTATGTTGCATTGTTGCGTACCTCTATGGCCTGACTGTGACTGTGGCAATGGAGGCGCATATTTCATTTTTTTATTTGCAGCAAATAACTTCACATTGTAGGAGTACTGTACGTTAAATCAAATATGATGATTTTTATTGCAGCTGGTGGTTTTTGGTTGGTTTATTTTTTATAAATATTTTTTAGTTGTTTTTTTATATGATTTTTTAAATTAATTTTCTGCTATGTAATGAAAAAATTTCATTTCAGTTTTTGCTTTCCGATTTTATTTTCCTATATACTTGTGAGTTTGTATAAAATTTATAAAAGTAAAAAAGCACATATGTATCTAAAATAAATATTAAAAATTAAATTAAATTAAATTACATTTCTTGTTTAATTTTGACATATCACAGCCTAGTAGAATAAATTATAAACATTATTTATAAACAACTTATATTATTTTAATTCAACGCATGCGACTTATTGACTTAATATATGTACATATGTAATACTGAAATACAAATAATAACAAACGAAATAAATAAATAACTTCGAGGGGTAATTATAACGATCTGTTGATGACGAAAATTTAAAAATTATTCTCAGCAGGTGGGTGCATACGATTTTTTAACTATGCAAATATTTATTATTATTAAATAATTGAAAAATTATTAAAATTATGAGCAGCATTTCCGATAAGTGTTAGTTATGTTAAATATATGTTATTAAAACTTGATTATCAACCAAAAAGTAAATTAAATAATTTACAAGAATCCTAGTCTCTTAAGTATTTAGATATTCAATTTTTTTTTCTAAAATTTTTTTTTTTAATTTAAATTAATTATTAAAAGTACCATAAGAGTATAAATTTGTACAAAATAAATAAGTAAAAATATCTTAAAAATTCTTAACCTATCGATTATAAACTGACTCAGTTGTTACAGAAAATACTGAATCTTAATTAATTATTGTGAACAATAGAGTTTTCTAACTTACTCAGAGATTAAAATATCAACAGTATGATTTTCATAAAATATAACTATTAGTATCAGAATAGTGATAGATTAGTTAGTATCAGTTGAAGTGATAGATCCACTGATCGTATCAGAATCTCGAGCTGAATTGATTTAGACATATCCGTCTGTCTGTCCGTCTATCCATCTGCCTGTTTGAATGCAAACTAGTTTCTCAATTTTTGAGATATTTCAATTAAACTTGGTAGGAAGATACACGTTTAAATGATCATTTGTCGGAACCGGCCAGATCGAGCCACTATGGCCACATAGATTTCAAATTTTGGGTCATAAATCCGTAAAAAAAAAGTAGCTGAGATAGTGAAATCTAGTACACTATTCATACATAATGAATTGCATATGCTTTCTGAAAATCATCGAGCTCAGGTAGCTCCTATATACCGATTTTTTTCAGATGTGAGTTTTTCGTCAAAACTCGGTCAAAAAAGTATTTAGAAGCGTGAAATTCGGTATTAAGTAAACATATTATGCATTGCATATTGCTACTGAAAATGATAGAAAAGGAATACTATGTATATCACTTAGCCCCCATACAACCGATTGGTTCAGTTATGAAGATTTTCGTCGAAAATCCGACAAAAAAAACATATAGAAGCGTGAAATTTGGTAATTTGCACATTTATTATAAATTGCAGATTGGTAGTGAAAATCATCGAAATCGGATACCATACATACAACCCATAATACACATACAACCGTTTGGTTCAGATATGAGGTTTTGGATAAGAAAAAGGCATCTAGTAGCGTGAATTTGCTATTCTACATACGTGAATTCAAGTCGAAATCGACTCTAAAAATGATCAAAATAGAATTTTGCAATTTGCACTAAATTTGAAAGGTATAAAGTCGACGGCATGGCCGTTCTTTCTTTTTTTTGTTTCTTTTTTCATAATTTAAGTATTTTTTTTTAAATCCAGAAAAAATAATTCATCAATATATTAAATAAAAGATTTTTAATTAAATATAAGCAATAAAACATTATTAAAATCAATTTAATCTATATTTTTTGTAAAATTTTTTTGAAAGTGTGGATTATTATAATTGAATTGAACTCAAAACACAAATTTTTGAGTAAATAAATAAAAATTTGAATAAGTGCAAGCCTGATTCGAAAATTTTTTGAACAAATGTATATAGGTTTCCAACTTATTGTAAATACAATCTTATAACTGCACAACTTTTTTTTGGAAAGTTTCAAACCAATATGATGAAATTTTGTTTGCTTAAATAATTATAAAATTAAAAAATGGTAATGCTTTTCATACATTCATACATTATACATCTATAATAGTAAAATATTTTTTTTTATATAAGAGAAAATTAGTTTCAGTTAGCATTAAAGCTGCCTAAATATGTGTGTACTCATATATTTTTGGTTCTACCTAATTTATACTTACATTATTACCTGAGCGGTTTATTTATATTTACGAATTTCGAAAGGTTTTTCCAATTAAATTTCTGAAAATTAATTATTATTTATGTTTAATTTTCTTTGCTGATTCTGTAAAATAATTGTATGTTGCTTTCTTCTCAAATTAATATTCCTGCTTAATCCATTTATTCGATTATTCGATTGTTTTTCCACTCCTTCCTTCTTTTTCCTTCCGTTTCTTTTCTTACCACAACGCCTCTCCTTATTTAATGTTCGCCTCATATTCTTTAGAGATCGCCATAAACGCTGATACAAAAAGTTGAGGTCAACAGGATCGACAGCTTCATCACTTGAACGTTTATCGCTTCTCAACTGCATATTCTTACGAATTTCTGCAGCATTTACCGTTAGTTTCACATGCCGCCGCGCCAGAAAGCTGGCGCTCATTTCAAGATCGCAAAGTAAACCGCGTGTTGTAGTGATAAGATGTCGTAGTCGCTTGAGACCCACATTCGCTTTGTCCACATGCTCTTTTGAGTTAATCCACATGTTTTGTTGTAGTCTTTTGTGATTTAAAGCGCGTTCATAGAGATGATCAGCAGTGGCGAGATAAACTTGCAACTCTCTATGCCATGCTCGTAAGGAAATCTGTAAATTTTCATTATTAAATGGCTTTCAAATTGTGAATTGGAAAAGAGTAATGACACATAAATACACAGATAATAAATTTCATACAAAACTAGAAAGCTGTAAAATTTAATAAATCGTATATAAAATATGAAAGATAGAAGATCTCGATATGTTATGTTTTCATTTATTTTTATTTTTATTTTTATTTTTATTTTTGTTTTACTTTTCTTTAATTTTATTTCCTTTTATTTTATTTTATTTGAATTTATTTTATTTTATTAGTTTAAAGCACCATATCCTGCCGGCATACCCTCCGAAGCGCTGAAAGTTATTGCCTTGAAGCGCTAAAATTTTTTTTTAGATATATTTAATGCCTGCCTTAAATCAACTCTCTTCCCAGAAGTCTGAAAAAGACTACAAGAAAAGTTTCTGAAAGATTGCTTAAGCCGAGATTAGAAGCAGCTATTGCTGGCTCTGGTGGCCTTTCACCAAAGCAACACGAATTTAGGTCCGGTAGATCAACACTGGGAGCAATCGATACTGTCATAAAAAGCGACGAAGAGGTTCTTAAGGCTATCACAAATTCAAGTTAATAGTCCTTTTCGACACATTGGACGTCCGAAATGCTTTTAATAGTGCCCAGTGGTAGGACTTGATTAAATCTTTCGAAAATAAATTCTGCATTCCCCAACACCAAGGACAAATACTGACTTTACCAGACCCAGACGGGTCACAAATCCTCAAGATAATGACAGGCGTAGCGCAAGGCTCTATATTCGTATAAGACCTCTGCCCTGATAACACATATCCTGTGGGTTATACAGACGACATCGCCGCGATAATTACTGCGTGCGATACGGAAGATGCACGAAGAAAGTTAAACCAAGTAATGATAAGAGCACAAATGAACAGAAAAAACCAAGTTGCTGCTATTAACGCTGAAGCATAGACCTCTAGAAATAGAATTGCACACAACCTCAGATGAGTTGACACCAAGAAAAGTACTTAATTATTTAGAGCCTAGACTCTCCTCCACTTCTCAGCTAAACCGACTGATGGTTAACATCGGGGGGCCGACTCAGGAACTTACTACTGGTGATCACACTCAGTATCTTACTCTACAGAGCCGAGTTATATACAGACACACTCAAGAGGAATAACAAGTGAAAGAGACAAGCTAAAGTATACCATACAGAGCTCTGAGTGTAGCATCATCTTACAGGCCAATATCAGTAGAGGATATAGCGTTCCAATGGAGCTCTTGGCGGCAGAAAGGAAAAGAAACTGGGCGCTAAGAAAACTGAGGAACCAAGGAAGTGCTGCCAAATTAAGTAGAGAAAATATATGACGGGAAACCCTCAACCAGTGGCGAAACCGAAGTGAAATGGAAAATAGGGGTCACATGGGCGGCCAGGCTTATAACAGATGTCAAAGTATGGACAAGTAGAAATTCGGGGAGGTAACTTTCTATATTACTCAAATGCTGCCCGGTCGCGGATACTTCAGGAAAAATTTAAAATTTACTTAAAAATATTTTATTTAAACTTATTTAATATAAATTTAATTTTATTTAAAATTGTTTTATTTTACTTTATATTATTTAATTTATATTAGTATCAAATATTATTTAATTCTGCAATTTTATTTTATATTTATTTTTTATTTAATTTTTTTTTATTTTGTTTAAAAATATTTTATTTTGTTTGAAATAATTTTTAATTTTTTTTACTTAATTTTGTTTTGCTCTATTTTATATTAATTTATTTTGTTATTATTTTACTTTATTTTATATGTTATTTTTTCCTTTTATTTATTTATTTTTTATTTTTTTATATTTTTTTTATATAATTTATTTTATTTTTATTTTTATTTATTTTTTTAATTTTTTATTTTATTTTTATTTTATTTTATTTTTATCTTATTTTATTCGGTTTATATTATATTATTTTTTTCATTTTATTTTATTTGACAAAATTTTAATTTTTTATTTATATTGTTTTACTTTATTTTGTATTAATTTATTTTGTTTTAATTTACTTAATTTTTTATTTTTTATTTTTTTAAATATTTTTTAATTTTTAAATTTTTTATTTTTATTTTTATTTTTTTTATTTATATTTTATTAATTTATTTTATTTATTTTTTTATTTTTTTGTTTTTTTATTTTATATTAATTTATTTATTTTTACTTTATTTTATATTCTATTATTTTCTTTTCTTTTCTTTTTGCATTATTTTAATTTATTTTATTTTATTATAATTTTTTTCATTTTATTTTAGTTGGCATTATTATGATTTTATTTTATTTTATTTTATTTTAATTTTATTTTATTTAACTTTATTTTATTTGACATTAAGTTATAAATTTTTATTTTTATTTTTATTTGTCTTATTTTATTTAATTTTATTTATATTTTTGGGTTTATTTCATAGTACTATACTTCCTTTAGTTTTTTTATGATATAGTAATTATTTCATTTATATTAAAAATATGAATTTACACTACTTAATTGATTAATTATTAAATTTTATTTAGTATTATTTTAATTAATTTTATTGTGCTATGTTTCAATTATATTTTATTTTATTTCTTTCATTTAAATATGAGAAGTTGTACGAGTATGTGTATGTGGTGAGACTATAAATATTTCTCAATTAACTCATATGTGACAACATGCTATAATCTATGCAATAAATGATGAGAATTTATTTCACGTTATGAATTTGTAATTTGTTGGGATTTTGTTTTATTTATGATTGTGGGATTTTTTTTTAATAAAACCAATTATGTATGCCTATCATGCGCATCTATGTAAATTATAAATGCCACCTCAGTTGTTTGTAAATTATTGTCTTACTTGTGTCACCTGAGTATTTTTTGTCATTGTCTAGCTGATAGCTAGCTAGCTGTTGTTTTTGTTTACTGCTAAACACTGCATCATCCACGGATCACCACAATTTATTTACATTTTGTCAAGTGGAAAAGCAAAAAAAAATTTTTTTTGTCAATAGAAAAGTAGAAAATATTTTTTTCAACATTCTTAACGTCATTCTGATTTTTATACCCTTCATGTACATGAAATGGTATATTAACTTTGATACGAAATATGTAAGTATCTGAAGGAGAAGAGAAAGACAAACGGAAATTTTTTACTGATCATATCATAATCTCGAGCTGAGTTGCTTTAGCCATGTCCGTCTGTCTGTTTGAACGCAAACTAAACTCTCGATATTTGATATATTTCAAACAAATTTGGTAGGAATTTGTATCCAAACTTTCAAGCGATCACTTGTCGGAACCGGCCGGATCGAACCACTATAGCCTATAAATGACCCTTTCTTCAGATTTCAAATTTTTGGTCATAAATCTGTCAAAAAGTACCTATGAAAATTAAGTTTGGTATACTACATACACAAAAGAATTGCAAAATTGTTCGGATAATCGGACGAATGTAACATATACGATAACTCCCATACACCGGTAAGAGCCTGAAATTGTGTATTCTGAGGACGTAAATCCAAGTTTATATTGACAATGAAAATCATTGAAATCGAATTTCGCAATTAGCAAT
Organism: Neoceratitis asiatica; assembly: GCA_030068015.2. NCBI lineage: Eukaryota > Metazoa > Arthropoda > Insecta > Diptera > Tephritidae > Neoceratitis > Neoceratitis asiatica. Next base: position 33,311,978 of record CM061525.1, on the reverse strand, counting down.
AAAATTTGATATGTTCATGAAAGGTATAAAGACTTCGGCATGGTCGGAAATAGCCGTTCATTCTTGTTATTTTTGAATTATAAAATCATAAAAGAGAAAAAAATGTATAATTAAGATAATTCTATGCACATCCTAAATTTATGCTGATTCTCCTACCTAGTTTAGGATAACAGGTTCTTCCAATAAATCAACATATATATTTCAGCTGACATTATTAATCTACTTATCTATTAGCACCATTTGTTAACCTCCCGCGAACTGTCGACCACAAAGTTTAAATTGATTTGATGACAATTAAGCAAAAACTAAACAATTTAACTGAAAGCTTCTTAAGTAATAATCTGCTGTCAATTGTCACACATAATACATTCGAGTATATAAATATATGTGTATGTTATTTACGCTTTGATCGCTTAGAAATGCAAATAAAAAGTGAAAACTGCTATAATACTCATTTACATATTGATTTACTCATTTGTTCATTTGTGCAATTGTAGAGTTGTTTATTTATTTAGCATTTGTCTTTTGTGTTTTTTGTTTTTGTTTTTGTTTCAGAGCAATCGCAAGCCACTTAACAAATCACATATCAACTAATACAATTAGCAATATCACGTTCACACAAATATTACGCGAGCACGATAAACAGTAATAAATATTAATGAATGAGCTGCTTAATATATGCGTGCATATATAAATATATGTATGTATTGTATATATGCATTTAGAATTGGCTAAAGCTTTCAATTAATATGAGAACAAGTCAGATTTATTTTTGAAAATAAGAATTTCGAAATATTAAGTTTTAAGATAACAAAGTGATTATCAGAGCTTGCTTCGAGTTCGAAGGATCACAGGCTCGAACTCTAGCCCGACAGAAAATCTAAATCAAAACTATTTTTCTAAATGCTGTCACTTGGCGGCAGTACTCCTCCGAGTGTAGATCTAATATGAATTTCTAATGAAAATTAAAGTATCTCCACTAGAGAAGCTCCATATATTTTTGACAAATAAAGAACATCGCACGCACATCGTTCACAAATTGTCAAATGAAATCAAAAATTATCCTTATTTGCTTTAAAGGGTAAAAGCTGTTGAGAATTCAGTGTTATACGGGCATGGAATTGAAAATAGAGCTCAATTGTTCCAATGTAAGAGACTTGCAGAGCTGAGGCAAAAAAAAAGCACGCAAAGTTCTATCAAATGTCAAAGTTTAGCCGGCTTTTGGCTTTGATCGTCATGGTCCAGAGCATCGGATGTTTTTACCGTAAAAATTCATTAGACGTTCTGAGACGGAATGGATATAAATGAAATTTGAGGTTAAGAAGTAAAATTTTGATATTTTCAGCTTATTAAGCTAAAATATGCGGGAGCTGACTGCTAGAAAATGAAGGAATAAATTTAGTATAAGATTTCTAGGTGTAGATAATTCGATAACTCTATTCTATGAGGAAACTCTTAACTGATTCCTTTAAATTTTTAAACCCTAAAGGGGACAGAAAAAGATTCCAAGCAAGCGCCAAATACGTTATATTTTTACCGTGTGTAGAAATTGAAGTTAAAATTATATATAAAGTAAGTTTTTAAAAGAGCTAAAAGCCCTTTACGTTCATTACTTATGAGTCCGAAAATTCTATAGCTTGAGCTACTAGTTTGAGTTTAGCGAAAATCAGTTATAGTAGTTAAGAGAAATATTTCTTCGTGATGTATGGAGTGATAGTGCGTCAAATCTTTGTGAATGCCACATAGAGAGAATTGTCACTTAAATAAATAATGTAAATTGGTTAAGAAAGTCTGGTGAAGATAGTAATAGGTCTGATAAAGGATGGATTAAAAGTGAGTACCCAAACGGCAGTTCAACCCTGTGCGTTGATAAGATCCTCGTGTGTGGGTGTGAATTAGACCAACTAACCATCTTTGTAAAGTAGAAGTACACCTAACCACTACCTACTTTGAATCGGTCACAGAACCCAGAGGTAGACATCGCAAATGTGCCAAAGTAAGCTTATGGCTCCCCTTCCCCATGGTAATAGAATAAATTTACGATCAGACATCTTATCAGGTTAACTGACCGTGGTAAATGTCAATGAGAATGCCAAAATCGCTAAGCCCCCATGGGTTAAAAAAATGAAAATACGAAAATCGAAAGCGGAATACCGATGACGTGTTGACTATTGCAAATAGCCGCAAATAAGCCAATTATTGCTGTACTAGTGTTGAAGTTTTTATTTTTTCTTTTGGTGGTTACGCAATGCAGAAATTAGAAAACTAAGCCATAACCAACAGTTCAATTTACCGCTTTACACACACCGAATAAGTACAAGCATTCACGATAAACTAAAAGCTACCCTATAGGGAAAATACTAGTTGTCCATTAAAATACTACTAGTTTCCAATTTTGCACTAACTGCGTCCTCTTCCATCTATTTCCAAGGTAAGAAACCAGTATTTTTAATTTAATGAATTTCTAAATCACCGAAAGACAAAAAAAAATTTTTTATATTAAAATAAATTTGCCTGCAGCGAGAGTCGAACCAAGAACATCGAACGCCACAGTGATAACCTGTAACCACTCAACTATCGTGATTATGTAAACATCGATTACATAATGCGATCTTCAACAGAGCCTATTAAGAAATGAAATTTAGCCGTGGCTTACTAAAAATAACAACAACATACGAATGGTGTGGCGACCAAAAATTTACCATTCCCGTTGGAACTGGTATGATTTGAACCAATTTCATATTAGTATTTAACAGAATTTTTGCTTTCGAGTCTATCTTTTCACTGCAGGGTACTCACTGCCTATCTCACGCTCACACTACACTCACACTCGCGCTCACAACAGCATACGAATACGTATTGATATAGCCAAGTAAATTTAGCAAGCGAGAGCGTTTTGTTCGCAAAAAATAAGAAAAGAAGTCGAAAGAGAAAAACGAAAACGAAAACGAAAACAAACAAAAATAAATTAAAAGGCTTTGAAAGCAAATTTAGAGCGGTGCTGTGTATGACGTGTTTATTTGCCGGTTCGGCACGCCGACCTTGTCGCTCAGTACCCCGCACGCGCCCCGCGACCATACAAGCTAACGGGGATTCCACCAGCGTTGAATATTTCATAGCAATATAAAGTGATTCATTCACTGAAAATGAGATTCGCAAGCGCAATGTTCGCGCTTTGCTCAGAGGCGCGGCAAAACGCTTAACAAATGTTACATACAAACTAACTACCGACTGCCGGCGATCGGTTGCACACGTGATTAGTTAGCTTTTTTCACTGTTAAGCATTACGAGTACATACATACATATGTATATTTATAATTTTAGGTACATACTACATATTTGAAGAGTTCAATATTTTTGTTTGCACATATTTCGTTTAATATTTGCTTTCTGCTCCGGTTTTGTGACGTATTTTGAGTACTCGTACCGTTTATTGAAATTCTACGAATTTTCGATGATGTGTTCGCAACTTGTTAGGGTCGACAATCAGTAATTGCTGCTCACTGATCAAAGCGAAGGCACAAGTAATTGTACAAATAATTCAAATTATGTGATATTTACAGGCATTTGTTGTTGTTTTTTGAACACACCGTTTGGTTGGTTGTTTACTTTTTTATTTTTTAAATTTTATTAGTAAACGATACCTAGGCATTCGGTTATTTTTAGGTCTATGCGATCATGATAACTGTCAATAATACGAGTATTTATATATAACATTTGGAATTGCCCGCTTGATTGATACTATCCGTTTATAGAGAGCTAGGGTGGGTAGGTTGGGTTGGAAGCGGTGCATTGTTCGCTACACTGTCACGGACTTCGCATATTTCTGGAGAATTTCCGATTCGTATTTTTTGTCCAGTGAATTTATTTCCAAGCAAACAACCTGCAAATACTTAGAACGGGCGGGTGGGCATTTAAAGCAATTACATGTAAAAAAATAAAATAAAAATTAAATATCAGAGTCCACTAACTCTTGGAAAAGTAATATTAGGTCATCTACAATTGTTACCAATGGAGAGAAATATGCAATAAAGCTCAAACGTTAAAAGAGAGACATTTGTGGGCGCAAAGGCGTGTGCGCAAATCAAAAATGAATAAAGATATGAGTAGATACATAAAAAAAAAAATAATTAAAATAAAATGAATCAAATTAAATTAAATTAAATTAAAATATATTAAATTAAATTGTAACCAAGGGGATTAAATTAAATTAAGTCAAATTGAATTAAATAATTTAAAATAAGAAAAAAATAAAAAAAAATTTAATAAAAAACATAAAATAAAAAAAAATAAAAAAAAATAATAAAAAATATTAAAATATAAAAAAAATAACAAAAAAAAATTAATTTTAATTATATAAAAAAACGTAAAAAAAATTGAAAAAATAAAAGTAAAAGGAGTAATAATAATAATATATACAAATATATAATATACAAAAATAAAAAATAAAATAAAAAATAATATAAAATATAGTTAAAAAAAAATGAAATAAAACAAAATAAAGTAAAATAATATAAAATAAAATAAAATAAAATAAAATAAAATAAAATAAAATAAAAGAAAATAGAAGAAAAAAATTTAAAAAAAATATAAGAAAAAAAAGAAGAAGAAAAAATTATTTAAAAATAAAATAAAATAAAATAAATAAAATAAAAAAAAAAAAAATGAAAAAAAAAACAATAACATAAAATAAAAAAAAATAAAATAAAATGAACTGAAAAAAAATAATATAAAATTAAATAATATAAAATAAAATAAAAATAAAAATAAAAAAATAAAATTAAAAAAAATTAAAAAAAATAAAAATAAAAATAAAATGCACCCCGCTAAATTTAAGTGACACCACAACGAGTGATATCCTAACAGACGTTCAGCATTTTCAGTCATTAATTTTACAATGGAAAATGAAGTCAGTCCACGGAAAATATCCACATGCAATCGATCAACCGAAAATAGACTCAACTGCATCCAACGACTGGTTAAACAGACCAGGAATCTTTGCTGAAACCGAAGGTTTTATGTGCGCTATACAAAACCAAGTGATTGCAACTAAAAACTATAAAAAATATATCATCCGTGCGGCCATTGAAAATGATTTATGTCGACGATGTCAAAGACTTCCTGAAACTATTCACCACATTACAGGTGCATGTGCTCCATTAGCAGCCACCGAATATCTGACAAGACACAACAACGTCGCAAAAATTGTGCATCAATGCTTAGCACTCAGATATGGATTAATTACGGAGGAATGTTCGTATTTCAAATACAACCCCCAAACAGTTTTAGAAAGCAGTTCAACAAAGCTATACTGGGATCGATCAATATTGGCGGATCATACCGCGTCACACAACAGACCTGACATAACTGTAATCGAGAAACACCAAAAAAGGGCCCTGCTAATAGACATAGGAGTGCCGAACACGCACAACCTGCAATTCCAATTATCATATAATATACGGGAGTTATTCCAAAAAATTTAAACACGAGTCTAGATAAATTAAAAATGACTGAAAAGCGACACCTGATACAGAAGGCTGTTATATTATCCACTACTTCAATAGTTAAAAACTTTTTAAACATAGAATAATTAAAATATATATATATATATATATATTAATAATAATTGTAATCAGATTATTGTATCCTTCAAACATGTACTTATTGTTATTCATAACCAATGTACAGTATATAATTTATCAGTTATAACAATAGTATTAAGTATTTTGTTGTGAAACGACCGATACTTAATGTATACCTTTATAGAGTTAAAAAAAAAATGAAATGAAATCAAAAAAATAATATAAAATAAAATAATACAAAATAAAATAAAATCAAATTAAAATATATTAAAAAACAAAAAATAAAATAAAAAAATAAAATAAAATAAAATAAAATCAAATCAAAACGAATAAAATAAAATAATCTTAAATAAAATAAAATAAAACTAAGTAAAATAAAAAAAATAAAAAAAAATTAAAATAAAAAAATAAAATAAAATAAAATAAGATAAAATAATATAAAATAGAAAGATAAATAAATATAAAATAAAATAAAAAATAAAATTAATTCGATCCGTTTTTTGTTCAGAAAAGTTTATTTTTAATTAAAAAAAGGAATAAAAAAACATCATCCCAAATATTATGTTGTCCATTGGAGGCGACTAGTTTTTTCTCTCTCTTTGTTAGTTTTCGAAAAGCAACGTCTGCTTAACGGTCGGCACAGATTCACTATAAACTTCCACTAGCTTTTGATGGGCTTCAGCTGCACTTTTCTACCAAACTTAAATAGAAAATTAAAACTTTTCCGCAAAATTTTGCTCATTAACACAAATCTGAACATTTTAGAAGAGGCAAAAAACCATGTTGTTGTCAGAAACCGGCGCTAATACATACACACTGTAGTATTTATTACCAATGAAATATTAAATCTTTTCCAAGATCGGCCATAATTTGCAGGTGGAACTAACTTTTGAGAACGAACCGAATTAATTAAAATGAATTAAATGAAATTATATTTATCTATTATAAAAAAAAATAAAGTAAATTAGTATGAGGAAGTGGGAGAGAAAATAAGTTATAATAGAAAATTATTTATCAGATGAAACGTTGTGTGTGCGTACTTGTTGAACTGAAAGTTATTAAGAAAACTTTCGCTTAAATGATTTGTTTACTCTAAAGCGAATTACTCTTAACAATTGTTTTCAAATTGATGTATATATTTCTTAGGAATAATGTGTTTTTTCGAATAGAGCTTTTGCATTCTAATTTAATGGCTGTCTGCATTAAAAGTAGAGCTTTGTTGCTTGTTGCGCTAGGTCAGTTAGGACAACTATTTACATTTGTATGTATATAAACTTGTGCTTTTTCGTTATTGGCAAATGCTAAAGATTACTATTTATTAATGCTCGTTTTGGTGTTAAATAAGTATTTTTATATACATAAATATGTAGAAAACTCGGTTGAATATAGATTCTGATATTTATAAAGCTTATAGAAATCTATTTCCGCAAATTGATATAAAATTCCATTTTTAAGAGACAAAGTCATTTGATTCCTGCCATCCGAAAAGAGTGATTTACACTACTTTTCACTTAATGGCTGATAAATTTATTAATTAAAATAAAAAATTAACAAAAAAAGTAGGAATGATGACAATGAACTCTTCAGACTCGTACACACTCATTATGGTTAGTATTATAAGATACTTACGTTCTTTCCCTTAGCCACTTTGAGAAACACATACGATTTCCTATGTTTGGCCCATACACTCGTGAAGTTTTTAGGCCCCAAATAAGGTTGTAGGCTTTTTATTGTTCTTGTTATATTACCATGTAGTTCGCAGATTACCTGAAAGAGTATATAATTTTAATTAAATTTTTTCAATCTCTTTTTTATTTCTATTTTCAGTATTAATAACTCTTTTTTTATCGAATTTTTAAAACTTTATTGTTTAATTGATAAACTATATTCACATTTTTTATTTTTTGTAAATTTTTTTTTAATATATATTATTAAATTAAAGTAATCATAATAATTTTTACAATTTTCATTCACTTACTCTCGCTTTGTCCGCACCACGCAGTGGTTCATGAGAATATTGCTCATCCGCGCCGACATATTGTCCACAATCGTTACTCCGAGTTAAGGGCGTGGCCTCTAAAAAAACTAGAGATGACAGCAGGAAGATCAAGCAGAGCATTATTATTAAAGTTGGATGCGAAATATTCAAGAATACTCGTATATGGCAAGAATGGGTCTGGACTAAAGGTACTGGAGACGTAGCCTTTTCAGCTGAGATTATTGTGCCTTGAGCAGAATTAGCCATAATAACATTTACTGGCAGTGAAGTAGTTGTAAAGAATTCAGTAGATTTATTTTGAATTTCGCATTCGCAGAATTTAATACTATTTTCACTTTGCTTTTTTGCCTTATGAAATGCTTTCCGTCGTAAATACATCTCAGGTGCAGTAGCGCCACACATTAATCTGCTGTTAGTACACCTTCTTTCGCTACTCGACTGCACAGCATTAGCAACTGCAATTACGTAATAAAGCAAAAAAAACATTTCAATATTATTATTAAGTGAAGTGAGTGAAGAATTATAAATTTTTACAGCACGCGACTATGGCGCTAAATTGTGCATTTAATTTACGACTAATTAAAATCTAGCTTTGAAATTGTAAAACGGTGATGCGAGCAACTAAATGAACAAAAAGTAATGAGAAATAAAAATAGTAAATATAGTAAATACCAGCCGCTGGTTGTGAGCAATAGCAGACGGCAAGCAGCGGATTTCGCAGGAAAACCCCATAATGGTTAGGGATTTTCCATGTGCGCGTGCCCGCTGGCATCGTTAGGGATCTTTATGGAAAGTTAAATGCCACAACAGTTTTACGAGTATATTAGGAATAAAACAATAACAATAACTAAAATAGCAAGTTATGTAAAAAATAACTTAATTGTAAATGTTTCTAGCCAAATTTTCGGGGATTTTTCTCTCTAAGTCGCCTAATGATCAATTTTAGTTCGTCAAGAAATTGTGTAATTTTATAATGACTTGAAAAAGGTATAAAAAAGAAATAAATTAAAGTATAAAATGAAATTAGAAAACAATTTATAAATAAATTTAAATTATTGTATATTTCCATTAAGCTGTGAATATGTGGAAAGTTACTTGAGAGCGTAAGCAAATTGGTTATAAATATATATGTATGAAATATGTGCGTTTAAGCACGAGAGTGTTTTATTAAGTCAGTTACTTTCTCAACGATATAATATAATTAATTGCTCGGTAAATAAGTGTTTAATTTTTCAACAAAGTTCCAATTTATCTACAAAAATTGAGTCCAGCGTTTTTTTTTAATTGTTATATTCCTGCTAAATAATAATTTTTTCAAAGCCCTCAAAATAGGCGTTTGTTTATGTGATGACCACTTCACTATGGTATGGAAATTAACAGTTTATTTCACGTATTTGGGCTTCACTTAGAGCTCTAGATACAAGAGTATGGAACAGTGCGACTAGCTTAAAGCAAAACTAATATTCAACTTCAACTATAATTGTTGAAATCTTATTAGAATTTGAATAAATTGATAACTTTTTGCATAAATAAATTTAAATTTAAAAAGGCATGTGTTACTGTTTAAAATATTCAAGAAAGCTCGAAGCGCTCGGCCTAGTTTTGGCAAATATTCGTCTAATAAATAAAAATAGATGGGAGAGAACTCGTTATAAATGCTATGTGATCGAGCTGTTGGAAATTTTTCGAAAAAAATTTAAAGCTCAGTAGTATTACAATATACATATTTATTAAAAAACGAAGACAATGTATGAAATTATATTTCAATATTCGATACAATTATGTCCAACTAAAGTTCCTTCCACCAGACAAAGGGTCCATATCATATTATCTATGGTATAGATAACGACAGTATGTGATGCTGAGGTCTGAGAAATTGTACTAAGAGGAACAAATCAACAACGTTTAAGCTACCCCTACCACAATGCGTGCAAATCACTCTTTCTCTCTCTGTCGAATTCAAACACTTCAGTATAACCTTAGAAAGCACACTCAGAGGAAGCCGTAACGAGGATGACTATAACTATACTCTACGTTTGTAAAGCGGCCATTGAAAAGAGTTGCAGAGTACACCGCAGCGGCTATACAAATCCTGTTTTACGGTATTACCATGTGGCGGCGGCATACGAAAAACTATTTTCAGGAGGAGGAGGGTTATCGGTCTTCAACTGTCCTAATAACAGGTGTTTTACCATCGACTCATCCATAAAGACCGGGAAAATTACAGCGAGCTGCAACGCAACTTAACCTTGGATGTATCGTAGTACAGGACAGCTGCCTTGACAATCTCTTACCTACAAAAATACCAACAGGTACGTTTGGGGAAAAACAAATGTTTTAGTTTAGAAAGTCATTGCCATCTTCTCAAACGGCTAAAAACTTGGTGACAGCGTAGGCTAAAAAATCAACTCAGCGATACTCTCATTCAACAGGTCAATTGGAAAGTCCCCGGCTTGACACATAGATGGTGCTAGAAGAATGAAATCCATATGATTTTTAGTTAGTCCTAACCTTCAAAAGGCGCGTGCATAAATTTGACAGTTGTCGGATCATTTTGAGTGAAGCAACTTGTATTATTGCGAAAAAAATGGATAAAAAGGAATTTAGCGTGTTGGAAAAATATTGCTTTTCGAAGGAAAAAAATACAGTTGAAGCAAAACCTTAGCTTGAGGACGAGTTTCCGGACACAGCCCCAGGAAAATCAACCATCAAGGACTAGTATGCTAACTTTAGTCGTGATGAAATGAGCACCGAAAATGGTGAGCGCAGTGGATGCCCAAAAGTGGTTGCTACCGACGAACACATCAGAAAAAATCTAAAAAATGATTTTGAATGAACGTAAATTTAAATTAAATGGAATATCAGGCACTCTAAACATATGAACTGAATGTGTACATAATATCATTCATGAATATTTCGGTATGAGAAGGCCAACGACGAGTTGACGATTCGGAGCAGTGTTTGGAGATGATCAAGCGTAAGAAACCCAAGTTTTTTCATCGACATGTGACAACGGATGAAACATGGCTCCACCATTTCACTCTGAAGTCCAATCGACAGTCATCCGAGTGGACTGCACACGATGAACCCACTCCAATGCGTGGAAAAACGCCACAGTTGGCTGGCAAGGTTATGACATCTGTACTTTGAAATGCGCATGGAATAATTTTCATAGAAAGGAAGGGAAAGTGCTGTTTCACCAATACAATGAAACATGTCACAAGTCATTGAAATCGATGACAAAAATCTATGAAGTGGGCTTTTAATGGCAGGTAGCGACTATTTTCTGTTCTCAGATCTCAAAAGAATGTTGGCTGGAGAACATTTTCGTCGAATGAAGGTGAAGGTGATTGCCGAAACTGAGGCCTATTTTGTAGTAAAAGACAAATCGTTCTACAAAAATGGTATCGAAAGTTGGAAGGTCGGTATAATAAGTATTTGATGTATCACCCTTGAAGGAACTAAGTAATAATATAAAAGTGAATATTATACCAAAATAATGTGTTGTATTATGGTAGGCCATGAACTTTTAATTTACCTGTTAATACGAGCAAAATACTGCCAGGCCATTTCAGCACAACGGATGAGTTAGCTAGAGAAGGAACCCTTTTAACCACAATAAAAAACCATGATACGGGTGTACAGCTGTGCACAGTAAAATCTATGCTTAAACTGTCCTAAGTTAGAAATGAAATATCAGATGGCTGAATGAAATCTCAGCCAAAATCGAGGCATTTAAACCTTTCGGACCAGTTCTCTATCAGTATAACCATGGTTGTAATAACATAATTTAATTTTACGGCGAAAGAATTGTGAATTACTCTAAAGATTTTTGTCGCAGAGGTAGGGATGTAGAGTCTGTTGAAAATTATCACATCGATTTCTTACCAACAGGCGCATCAACTCAACTCAGCTCAACTCAAACATTTATAAATTTGTATAATATTTTTCATATTACTCTTTGAGCTCCGATAAAGCTGATGAAAAGAGTCTCAACCATATCAAAATTTTCGAATTAAAGCAAAGTTGTTAACTGTAGATCAGAAAAAAGAAATAAATTTTTTTTGTTATTAATTTCAAATGTCCACTACAATATAGTTTTCCAAAAGCCTACATTCAATTTAGCACTTTCTTATATAACATAATTTTTATTTTATTTTAATTATTTTTTATTTATTACTAAAGGGTGTTTTTTTATAGAGGTATAGAACTTTAAGTTGGCATTACTTTTCAAGATGGCGACCGATTTAACAGCTGTCAAGTGATTTATTCTCAGTTTGGTTTGGCAATTCATCATGAATAGATCCATTTTAGCGATGTTTAGCGATGAAGCGCACTTCTGGTTGAATGGCTACGTCAATAAACAAAACTGCCGCATTTGGAGTGAAGGTAATACTCAAGTGTATGTTGAAGCACCGTTAGATCCAGAAAAACTGATCGTTTGGTGCGCTTTATGGGCTGGTGGAATCATTGGTCCGTATCATTGGACGTAGTGCGCGATACGTTTTCCGCACAGAACCATTATTTTCGAAATAAAATTGCACTATTTGCAAGCGTTGTTCAGGCATGAGTCTATTCATGATGAATTGCCAAACCAAACTGAGAGTAAAACACTTGACAGCTGTTAAATTTGTTGCCATCTTGAAAAGTAATGCCAACTTAAAGTTCTATACCTCTATAAAAAACACCCTATATTTATTTATTACTTATTATTAATTATTATTTTATACATTTTTTTTAATGAAACTCTATTTTAGTTTTCCTTTAAATTTATGGAGATAATTGTATCCAAATATATCCAAATGTTTTATTAATAGAAATATGTGCTATAAATTATTCAAGATATGCTAATTTAATATTTATGGAATTTATCAACGCTCTTAGCAACGCAGCCAAAGCGAGCGCTTAGTTGTAAATCTTCCAACCGACCTACACTACCAATAACACGTTTCAACAACGTAATTATTAGCAAATAGCTAATATTTCTGGTTTTTGTTTTAGATAAATTTAAGTTTGGATTGGTGTGACAATGACGGCGTCATGGTGTCTGGCGATGGTAGAAAAAAAGAACAAATTTAATTGAAAAATGAAAAAAATAAAGAAATAAGAAATAAATAAAATCCAAAAACACAGTCGAAAACTAAGCATTCATGCTTAATTTGAAATTTTACTTTTTATACCTTTCATGTAGCTAAGCCTCTGATGAGCTGAGTAGTCTCTTAGTTTTTGAGCTATTTCGACCAAACTTGATAGGCAGATGCACTGGTATATTTATAAGTACATATGTATGTTGGATTTTCAAATCTTTTTGATCATAAATCCGTCAGAAAAGCATTTAAGATCGTTAAATTTAGTATTTTACACACATAAATTGAACTAAATTTATATACTTAAACTAATCAAAATCGGATGTCCATATCATGTAGCCCCCATATAATTAATCTATGAGGTTTCAATAAAAAATCCGTTAGACAAGAATCTAAAGTCGTGAAATTTGGTTTTAAACAAACGTAGATTTCAAAAAATATTGCCAGTGAATGTCAATGAAATTAAAATTTGTAATTTCCAATAAATTTTATGTGTTTATGAAAGGTATAAAGATATCAGCATGGCTGAAGACGGCACTTTTTTGCTATTTAAATAATTTATGTAAAGCGCGTAGCTCTCAAAATGTTAATTAAAATTAAATACGAAAATGTTTTTTTTTTAATGGCGAAGAAAATTATAACTGTGTACATCAATTCCATTTAACAGATGGTCCGCATTAAATCACTTCATTTGTGACAGAGTGAGCTCACTCGACGCATCGCATTCACGAATTTCACCACATGTTGTAAAATTCAATTGATCAGTTTGCCAGTTAGTAAGTGAGTGAGTCATTAAAAAAATGTTTGCGGTTAAATTTCTGTAATTATTTTAAGGAAACTCAAAACTGAAGTTAAATTTAAAATAAACTTATTGTAGGCGAAATTAAATACACAAAGGATAGAATGCTAGTTCAGCTAAGGGTTTTAGGTGACATCATAAAATAAACGATATATATATATGTATTAGAACTCCAGATTTTGCTCAAACATTTGCAAGCAGTGCGCGCATTTGAGCAACGAGCTCTCGCACACCTGCACATTGTTCACTACTCAAAAATGTTCGAGTCGATCACGAGCATTTCGATTATTTTGATAAAGTCTTTGACTTTTTTCCCAAATAAATTTTTTTATTAATTTTAAATTAATTTATTTCCGTGTAAAAATCATTGAAATACCAAAGAAATTTTGCCAAACCAAATTAAATTTTTTTTGTTCTGTTGAGCAGTTGAGCAGTGAGCGATTATCGAACGAGCGGGTATCTTTAGCTCTAATATGTATTTCAAACTACATAGAACGACGAGAAAAATCGATTTAGCAATTTCTTTATACCCGCCCATCCACACACTTGCCTACACGATAAAAACTCAAGTAAGGATTCACGCCCATCTTTCTTATAACGGTAGTTTTGAAAAAAAAGGAGTTAAAAATATGCTAATGTGCATGGCAGCCACTACGTTTGGTTCAAAAAGTATATTCCAGACACCACTGCATAGAAACAGAATCTGATAATTTTCATGATCTGGTATGAGCCCGAAATGAATATGAGCGCAATCGAAGAAGAACAACGATTGTATGGCACACAGTGAATTTTTACTTTCCATCACACACTCATGATCGAATATTGAAGCATTAAATGACAGAACTCAAACAGACTTAGTAGGAATGTGTACTACTTTTAGAGTGGACTAAAATCCTGTCAAAAACGCCGACCAAGGTCTAGAAATAGACCCACCTACCATATAGCAGACCGATTTTTGGTTCCATCGGAACTTAGTCTTCTATCTTAAGGGGGTTCTCTTCAAAAATTTTTAGGAAAAATCGATTTTTATTTTATTTTACAAATCGATGGCTAAAAATGTCTACAATATGTTGGTGAAATGTTTTTTTGATCCGTGAATTAGTTCCGTCGCGACACTGCTTTGAACGGACATATGTCCTGAGCGTCGGCGGACGCTCCGAAACGAGTTTGCCGCGCTCTAAAACAAGTTACTATACCGATCGAAGGTAACTCTGTTAGCCGACATCAATCCTTTAGGTTATTCAATATTACTTTTGGCTGTCATATTGGATCGGACAATTTTAATTTTTCAAATCTCACCTTAAATTCGTGTTCAGCGACCCTAAATATCCTTATATTCAAAGTTTCATTGATATTGATGAATATTTCACTTTTTTAGTCCGTCACATTGAATCCATCATTCTGAACTTGTCAAATTTGACCTCAAATTTGTGTTCAGCAACCCGAAAAACCAAAATAAACGAAGTTTCATTCAAATTGATTAATATTTTACTTTTTAAGTTCGCCACATTGGATCCGCCATTTTGAATTTTTCCAACCTAACCTCAAATTCGTATTTAGTGACCGTAGAAACCTATAAGTTCACTTACTCTTAGGCAAATAGTACTCCATGTACCTAAAATTGTACACGAAAAACTGTTTTCAAACTTTGACACGAGTTTTCTCGAAACAAGATTTTTCGAATCTGCGGGCATTCTCGTTTTTGAATCATTTAACCAATCGACTTCGCGTTTTTCCCGTCCAAAAGAAGGCAAAATTCTCCGGCGCTGTAACCTACAAAATTGCAATATTTTGATCAGTAATGATTTTTACAGCCGGCCAAACTGGAAAAATCATGCGAAAAAACGATACTTAATTTTCAAGTAGTCGCCATTTTGTTTCAATAACGAATTTTTTAAGGTTTTTTAGGTTGGGGTGCCTCTATGGAATGTAATCTTCAAGATCGTTTCAGTTTTCTGCTTGTAGACGACGAATTGCGACCTGTATCGTGCCCGCAGATGAGGTCGGTTTTCAAAACACCTTTTTGCACAAGTCTAAGTTATTTTACTTCTTCAAAAACAAACATTATCAAACATTAGGTAATTTTTGCACAATTATATAAGTGGACCCCCTTAAATAGGATGCTGAGAGAAGTGATTTTTTTGGTACTACTAAGGAGTACCTTATACTTCAATCTCTGCCATCGCTTCCTGAATGTATATATAACTACCGCTTCATACTCTCCGAAACAGTATTTGGCCGAGATCTTCCTCCAATTTCATTTACCTTGTATTTTTTTCATTATATGGAGAGACTTAAAGTTTATTATAAACCGTATCCGGATGGATGATGGATTTCTGCGAAGAGGTTTTATTTCATGTGAGGAATATGCCCGGAGGGGTTGGCATATCCTTCTGAGGGGTGAACGAAATTGGTAAAATTACTATTTTGTTTTGTTTTACATATAATCAAAATTTTTAATATTGTTCCGACCAGGAATCGAACCCATGAGCCAATGTAGTACGTACTTTAGTTCAAAAAAAAAAAAACTTTTAAGGTTATTCTGTTCGCTCCGACCGTGGGACCGACCTTACTTGTTGTTGGTTTAAAAAGTTGATAACAAAAACGGTATTTTAGATTCGCAAACTAGCTACAAATCCACGTCAGGAGGCTTGTGAAATTCACAAATATTATGAAATTATCCGATTTATCAGCTTGAGGGCCAGCTAAGAATGCAGTTATCAGTTTATGTACAAATAATTCAATTGAAAACTGAAACAATAGATTACGCCCACACTTTCTAATGAGATAAGAATAATTAGAAAAATCTTAAGCTTTTTATGTTGCGTGTGAATACCCCCTTTTTGAAATTGTTGGTGGCACATACGTGTATTTTATTGAAGGCATTCACTTTGGAAAGTTTAAACTCTTAATTTAATTAATAAATTTCATAGATAATTTTTTATTCAAACGTTTTTGATTTTCGTTACGTAAAAAATTCATTAAGATAGGCTTAAAAATTTATTTACTATCAAATCTGTTAAGCATGTTAATTTTTCCTTATAACTACACACGCTTATATATATAAAATGAAGTATACGCACCGGCATCCATAATTGGTTTGCACATTTTTTCGATTTTTTTTTTGAAAAATTTTAGTCCTGAAAATTGTGCGATCTTTTCAGTTTTGCATGCTGAACTTTTTTTAGATAAATAAGTATAATATTTTTAATTTTTTCAGTACTCTCTTATTATACCAAATCCTTTTATATAATTTTTTTATATCTTTATTTAAACGTCAATATTAATATATTTAAACCACTTTTTAAGTCCACCAAGACAATCCGACTTTACAGTTGTGTGTTAACACTTTCAATACTTTTGTTAAACTGCCAATTTGTTAAATTAGAAACTAATACATACGCAACCAATTTCTCACTCACTTACACAACCACCAATGCGTATCTTACACAGAAGCTTTACTCATCATATGAAGAGTATTATTTTAGGCTGGTCAAGAGAGCGTCTTCGCAGTATACAGTTACGAAGCCTGTACGAAGATGAAGTTGTATGGAGTGAAAGGTATTTGGCTTTCGTAAGTACGGTGCGCATGTTTGCATATGTTAACGCTTAGTTAAGTGTGGATACACGCCTCCAGCTGTTGTGGGTACGTCAAGCAGTGTTCTTATATTATTTATTTACTCTTTTCATCAACTAATCATATGTAAAGTGGAGTAAATTTATATTAAAAAATATATTTGTAGCTTGCTTGCGGCGAAAGTATGTTTATAACAGGTCAATTGAAAAGTCCCCGGCCCACCATAGTAAAATTTTTTTTTTTTTAAATAATTGTTTCATCAACATAGCTCCCTTCAAAAGTGATGCATTGATTAAAACCATGCTCCAACTTTTCGATAAAATTTTTCAGTACAACTTGTCCTTTGCTTCAAAATGGGCTTCAGTTTCGGCGATTATCTCTTCATTCGAGGGAAATTTCTTCCCAGCAAGCATTCTTTTGAGATCTGAACGTGGGAAATAGTTGGCGGGGACCCGATATGGAGAAAGCAGTAAATGCACAATCAATTCGAATCCCAATTCGTGGATATTTGAAATCGATTTTACTGACTTGTGCATTGACGGTGCATTGCCTTGCTGAAACGGCATTTCTTTTTCTTCAAATACGGCCGGTTTTCGGCGATTTCGTCTTTCAAACAGGTCTAATAACGCCATGTCATAGTCTCTGGTCCTTCCTCTTTCCAAGGTAGTCTATGAAAATTCTTCCATGTGCATCCCAAAATACAGACGCTATAACTTTGCCAGCCGATTTTTGCGTTTTTCCATGCTTTGGAGCAGGTTCATTGTGTGCAGTCCACTTGGATGACTGTCGATTGGACTTCAGAGTGAAATGATGAAGCTATGTTTCATCAAAAACTATGCTCCGAATCATCAACTCGTCATTGTTTTTGGTCAAAAGTGACCTCGCCTGGCACCTATTTTGCACAGAGTTTTCTCATACCTAAATATTTGTGAATAATATGATATGATGTACACGTTCAGTCGATATCTATGTCTATGAAGTGACTGATATTTCATTAAATTTCAATCAATTATTTTGAGGATTTTTTGATGTTTTCGTCGGTAACGACCTCTTTTGGGCGTCCACTGCGTTTACCGTCTTCGGTGCAAATTTCACTACGTCTAAACTTGGCATTCCAACCCCATGGCTGATTTTCCTGTGTCCAGAAACTCGGCACCAGGTCAAATTTTTTACTTCAACTGAATTTTTTTTTAAAAAGTAATATTTTATCAACACGGGAAATTCCTTTTTATTAATTTTTTTCACAATAGCAAAAGTTGTTTCACTCAAAATACTTTAGATTACAAACTAATGATCCGACAGCTGCCAAATTTATACACGCGTCTTCTGAAGCTTTGGGCTAACTAAAAACTTATATGAATTTAATTTTAGTAGAGCCATTTTTGTATCAGGCCTGGGACTTTTCAAATGAGCTGTGATATATTTAGTCTTGTGCATAATATCAGTTGCAGTTTTGCAAAAGATATGTGCATAAGAGTGTATCCCTTCCTCAAGTACATCTATATTGAGTTTTGTGTTGCTGTTCTCGTTTCTTAAGTATAGGTAGAATAAGTTTTGCTCATATTTAATAAAATAAAAAGACTTCAGAATTTTTCTAAGCCATAACGCTGTTTGAGATGAAAACAAAATGCTACAAGTAAATTTAAAATGAATTAGTTTTTCGCTTAAAAGACGTTACGCAAAAAAAAACGATATAACCATATGTAGCAATCATATTCTCTTTCAACGGAATTATAATAAAATAATAAACTTACAAGTAACACAAAGCTAAAGCGCCGCCAGACGTAGAAATAAATTCGTGTTAAGTTGCATGTCAAAATGACAAACATCGAAATTGAATTACAAGTGCAGTCGCACATAGTATAAAAAATTTCAAGAAACTGGATTTCAATTACTGAAAATTAGAGTAAATGTTCACTTTGCCAAGCTAAATTTCTCTGACATTGTTCAAGTCATTTGATACCCTTTTTAAGAGAAATCAAAATTGCTAATGCGGCACTGCAATTTCTATTTCTGCAATAATGTGAATTTAATTTAATATTTTTTTTTTTAAATTAAATTGTAGAAATTAACTTAAGGGTGGTCACACTTTGAAATTGAAATTTTTTGACATCAAACTGCGGAATGAGGTAAAAATTGTATGAAAATTACTAAATCTGACTGCGCTATAAGCAATCAGCTCATTTTTACAGCAAGACCGATGATCTCAAATGTAATGGTATACTTTGCCAAATAAGTTTGATTGCCTTACAATGTAGTTTATAAAATTAAATTTTATTACATTATATTTGTTTTATTTTATATTTTTTATTTTATTTTCATCTATTTTACTTAATTTTATTTCATTAATTTTTACTTTATTTCATTTTATTTTATTTTATATTATTTTATTTTAATTATTTTCTTTTACATTATTTTTTTTTTGCTTTAGATTATTATTTTCTCTTAATTTTCCTTATTTATATTTTATTTATTTTATTCTATTTTATATTGTTTTAATTTTTATTTTATTTATA
Organism: Neoceratitis asiatica; assembly: GCA_030068015.2. Taxonomy (NCBI): domain Eukaryota; kingdom Metazoa; phylum Arthropoda; class Insecta; order Diptera; family Tephritidae; genus Neoceratitis; species Neoceratitis asiatica. The sequence continues at coordinate 33,292,418 of CM061525.1, read as the reverse complement.
CATATTTTTGTATTTTATTGAATGTAACTTTATTTCCTTTATCTTATTTAATTTATTTTATTTTAATTATAATTAAATACACATTAATTTCAATTAATTTTATTTTAATTACCTTTTTATATTATTTTATTGAAGCTTTTTTATTTTTACCTAATTTAATTGAACTTAATTTAATTTTATTAGATTAAACAATCCAATGTGGCGTGTGTTTGGTTATAAGTAAATGAGCTGTATTCAAAGGCCTATTTTTGTTAGAAAAATTTTATTACATTTTAGCGCACTTAATAGTTGTCGGTTAGTAAAAACTTGAATATTACAACAACAGATTACATGGCAGACGTTGGCCCAGTGGTAGAGCACTCGCCTGTGATGTCAGAATCCGTTGGCGAAAAAAGTCTGATGAGGAGATGTGGTGATCTCCGAAGCAGCTGTCACTTCTACCAATTTTTCCTTGTTTATAACAAAATATTCCACTCCAAAAACTAAAATAATAAGCCTTTTGAATAAAGGTAATTGATTTGTAACCACAAAATTAAATTTTTTACATTACATTTGTCTTATTTTATATCGTTTTATTTAATTTTCATCAGTATTACATAATTTTATTTAATTATTTTTTACTTTATTTTATTTTATTTTATATTATTTTATTTTAATTATTTTCCTTTATATATATTTTTTGTTTTATACTATTTTTTTATTATTTTTATTATTTACTTTATTCCATTTTATATTGTTTTAATTTTTTATTTACATATATTTTCGTTATTTTATCGAATATAACTTTATTTCCTTTGTCTTATTTAATTTTGGTTATTTAATATAATTTTAATTTACTTTAAATTAATTCAATTTTATTTTAATTTTTATAATATTTTATTGCATTTTTTCCTTTTTATCTAATTTAATTGAATTGAATTAAACTTTTTCCTTATTCATTTGTTTACTTTTTCAATAAAATTTAATTTAGTTTAATTTTTTTCTCTTATTTTCTTTTTTATTTTATATTATTTTAATATTTTTTATTTGATTTAATTTAATTTTATAAATTTTTAATTGGACTTTTTTATTTAATAGAAATGTTTTTATTTATTTTATTATTCCTTTATTATAATATATTATTTAATATATTATTTAATACAATAATTTTTTTTTACTTTATCTTATTTTATATTGGTTTCTTTAGTTATTTTCTTTTAATTTAAAAAAAAGTTTTTTCTTTATTTCTTTTTATTTATTATATTCCATATTATATTGGTTTAATTTTTATTTTATTTATACATAATGTCGTTATTATAATTTTTTTTAATATAATTTTATTTACTTCATCTTATCTAATTAAATTTATTTTAATTTAATTTTAATTTACTTTAATTTCATTCAATTTTATTTTATTTTTTATTTTTTATTAAGTTTTAATTTTTATCTAATTAATTCAATTGAATTGAATTTTTTTCTTATATATTTGTTTTATATCGTATTATTTAAATTTAATATTTTAATTACATAATTTTATATTCTTATATTTATTTGTTTAATTTATTTTAATCTAATTTTGAGTTAATTTTAATTTACATTACTTTAATTAAATTTTATTTATTATTATATTATAATTTTAATCAAAATAATTAAAATAGTGGGTATTTTTAATGCGGCCTGTAATTGTTTTTGGTTATAAGTAATGAGCTGTATTCAAAGGCCTATTTTTGTTAGAAACATTATTTTTTCATTGAATATTGTTATACAACAAAGAAAAAATGTTAGAAGTGACAGCTGTTTCGGAGATCACCACATATCCTCATCAGACTTCTTTTGCCAGGAATCGAACCGACGGCCCGACAAGCAATCCTACTTATATACATTTCTCAGACTATTAATGCCTGAATGTATGCAGGATTGCAAAATACTCGCTAAGCCAACATTAAGTAAAAATAGCTGCTAAATATTAGCGCAGCTGTCACCTCTACCATTTTTTCTTTGTTGTATAACAATATTCAATAAAAAAATAATGTTGCTAACAGAAATAGGCCTTTGAATACAGCTCATTTACTTATAACCAAAAATAATGAAATTAATTTTTTCCCTTATTTATTATTTATATTTGATATTTTTTAAATTTAATTTTAGAAATGTTTTGAATTTTCATAATTTATTATATTATTTATTATTTTATATTTATGTTATTTTCCAAATAGATTTTCCTTAATAATTTAAGTATGAATTGATTTTTTAAATATAATTTTGTTTACCATATTTGCACCCTTCCGACATTCCTAAACACATTTCACTTTTACTTCTCATTAAAAGATTAAATTATAAGTTAACGCACTTCAATATGATTCACTTTTACCATCTACGAGCTCCAACTGATGGTATCGACAAATGCGACAACAGTTTTTATAGTCTGTTCTTATCAAATATATTGAAGTACATATGTATTAATTTGTTTGGATATACATATGTTTTGGGCGCAAGTGAAGTGAAATTTGATTGGTTTATGGTTTATGTTACATGCCAAGGGAAATTGGTTTTTGATTATTAATAAAAACTCAGGTTATTTTATAGCAATATCTTCAAACTTTTTTGTGTAAAGTAAACAAATAAACTTTCATCTATTCACTGGTTTACTAAATTATATTTATTAGTTAAAATTATTTTTATTGATATCTTTCATTATTGTAGAAACTTTCAAGTCAAGTGACCGCTGGAAAGCTGCTCCTACTACGGTTGTTTGAAACAGTGTAAAATTGTACCAGTGTTTTAAATACCGCTATTTTCACTTTTATTTCGGATGTATAAAATACTCCTTTGAAGTAAAATAAATACCCTAAGAGTCACCTAAGACCACACTTTCGGTAGACTTTTTACAGTGAAAATGAGGCTTATCGAAAATTATAAAATTTCAATTGATTTTTAAGAGATAAATCTTTTCTTAATATTTAAAGGGAAACAACAAATCGTAACTTCCCAACTTTGACAACCTTTACGAGCGAATAATAGAAATCGTCGTTAATAGTAAAAATAATTATTTAACTTTTTGTATTTAATTTTGAAGTTTTTTGCGCCACATTCCCACGTATCTTAAATACATATATAAGGACTAAGTAAATTAAAAAGTCATTTGAGTCACTATGACTATTCATTCGAAATTTATTAGCTATATAATTAATATTGATTAAATAAATATATTTTTTATCATAAATACGATATTTGCTTAATTAATAAAGCGTAATATGAGTCATGCATACACAGCAACTGCTAGTATTGATAAACTATTTTAATTCACATGGTTTTCTTCCCAGGAATACAAATGTTGATTTGTTGTATACTTCACTGTGACTGAGTTTTGACTGATAATTTTTCCAGGCAATTCATATGTTATTAAGAAAATAATGTTTTCATAATAGGGTATATTCGATTTGAATAAATTTATTGTGCTTTAAGACAGTCAAACCTACTTAAGCTTAACAGTAAGTGTGCAAAACAAATTAAAAAGATGTTAGCTCGAGTTAACCGTGAGCCCCTTCGTACAGTTATTCACTGTAGTCGGGACTTTTGCGTTGTACAAAACTTCAGTTAGTGAATTGGCATGATTTTTCAGTTTTTTGAGAAACTTCGTTCTACTCATTTCAACTTCAGACTAAACCAGCAGGATACCAAGGACTTTGGCTTTGTGTTCTCATTAGTATTCTTAGAATTTTGAGCTAGAACCTCTGTATTTTCTCAATATTAATTGCACATGTCGTGTCCCACAGTTGAATACTATATTTCCGAATTGGCTTTATAACTGGCTATATGTCCTTTTCTAGTGAGTAATTTTATCTAATTGGATACTGAGATATGCAACATCACAGACTTCGGGAATATTTATAACATTTAATTTAATTGCAAGATATATAATGTGGCGGTAATGTCAATGTAACGTGCTTACACTTTTATTAATTAAATTAAATTTTCCAGCAAAGCAATACTCCTTGAACTCGAAAGCCTTCTGATTTCATTAATAATTTGGATGACTTGTTTGATAGTACCATATTTTTCACGAAAACCGAATTGGCGTTCTGGTATCACTTCGTTACGATAGTGAAAAGGATATATCCTTGTTAGCAGAATTCTTTTGAATAACTTGGAGAAACAGGGCAGTAGGCTACTTAGTATGTAAAACACGCCTGCGTGTGGTCTCTGCCTGATTTGGCTATCACAAATATCAGCAGCTTTTACCGCTTGTTTGGACAGTAACTCAGTTTCAGAATATCATTAAAGAGATAGCACTGCGAGTTTTGGGTGTAGTAAGCTCATAGCCTGGAGATTTCTTTCCAGAGTAAATATTTTTTACAGAATTTGAAAGTGGGTTATTTAAATCCGTAGGAGCCTCTTATTTTTACTTCTTAATTGAATTACGCACCGCTTACGCGATGTTAGCCAAATCGACAATAGTTAGTGGTCGTTTCTTTTGCTGTTTGTTCGTCAATTTGAAAAAACAGTGAAGTCAAAGTTTTCACCACTTGATTTTCTAAATAGAATGGAGTTGCTTTATCTCTTCTGCTTCTACCGATGTGTATTGCTAGAAGCCATAAATCATTCGTAGAAGATTTCTCTCGAAAACTCTTAGTACCGCCTCGTCGGAGGACAAGATCATCCAAACTTCTACGCCATGTAGCAGGACGAGGATGACGACTTTTAAAGTTCGCCGAAAAAAACTTCATTTTTTAATATCCCCTTCAGTTCAGAAGCTCAGAGTCTGCTTATACACCATCGAAGTGTTAATGCTGGTTCCTAGGTAGATAAAGTTATATAACACTTCACAGTTATAACTGTCAATTGTGAATTGGAAGCCCAAACGCGATTGTTTTTTTGATTACTGAATATATTTTTTTTCCAATGTGTCAATATCATCATATTATTTTTTCCTTTCCATTTTTTCCCGACCAGTTTACTAAGCTGTATAAATTTTGTGAAGAAACCATATTCGGATTGCGTGGCGCAAACTCTGCTCCACAGCAGCAATAGCGCCTTCGAAGTGCACTATACGGCATCTCTGAGGAAGTGCATGATCCACTTGAGTAAACATGGAGCGAAACCGATCTATGGTTACTCGAATTATCGACGCGCGATGTATCACGCTAACCGAACTCTTATTTTGGTAATAATTTTGCACGATTTTAAACGTGTTTCCAGATTTGGTCTGTGGATTACGAAATGGTAAACCAAATGGAGTATAAAAAAGTAGCAGCTGTCATAAAGATCAATTCCAAAAAAGTATTTCCTAATTGAAAATCGCACCTCTAAAAAAACACCCTTTACGTAGACTGGAGTTGAAAATTAAAAAATATCGCTTAGAACATCAATATTTACATAAATAACAAAATTCATTAAATTAGCCAAGGGTTTCCAATAGGAGTGATATGATTTCTTAAAAAAAAATCACAATAATTGTTAAGGAAATTCAAATGTTTTTTAAATTTTATTTATTGTGAAGTACAATCGATACAATTAGGTTCTGAATATAACATCATTCAAGTGGCCTCCACGACTTCTTTTGCAGGAACGAATCCGATGAACCCCATTTTTGAGCACTTTTTCCACTAAATCAAGTCGTTTATCATGAATAACACTTTCAATATTGACCTTACCTTACAAGAAGTAGTCTAATGGTGTTAAATCACAACTTATTAGAGCCCATTCAATGTCACAAGTCCCACAAGCTTCATTTCGGAAGAAGTACGACCGATGATTCCACCAGACCAAAAACCACACCGAACTGTCAATTTAGGTGAATGTAATGGTTGTTCATGAATAATTTGTGGATTTTCTTCGCACCAGAATCGACAGTTTTGTTTATTTACCACACCACTCAGATGAAAGTGAGCCTCATCCGAGATGATTTATTTTTAAAAATCGTTATCGTTTTCAAGTTGTTCCAAGGCAAAATCAGCAACGCTGTTCTTGCGTATATCTTGCCATGATTAAATTGTAAATATTACTAAATGATGGCCAAAACGACACTTAGAAATCATATCGCTCTTATTGGGAAGCCCTATATAAGAAGACACTCTCCAGCAGAAAGGAAAATATATAATAATATAATATAATATAATTTTTATAATATAATATAATTTTTATGAACTAGAAAGTTCATTTATTTGTTCTTCAAAGTTAATCAAACACAAACAAAGAAAAATATTTACATTTTGATTTAAATTTCATCAATAGCCCCAAAATTCTTTCATTTTAATAATTTATTTAAAAAAATATGCATTACAGTACATTTACAACAAAATGAAGATTGTGACGTATACAACAACAATTAAAGACTTATTTTAGTATACATCATTATTGTTCCGTCCTAGCTACACTAAACAAATAGCTTATCAATGCGATCCAAAAATCAATTTCTCCAGCTACTGTAAGTGCACAGTATACCGTGAATTTTGTTTTAATGTTATTACGATTTTAAAATCCGTCGGGTATTAAATAGCCAGCAACAGTAACGCCGAGTTAAGATCGTAATTTTAATACTGATTTGCCAACCTGTTGACGAAAGAGTAAATTAAATTAATATAAATTAAAAAAGTGTGGTAAATTAAGGCTTAATGCAAAAATTAATTAATCGAGCAAACTCCAATTATACTATATATGAGTTGAAATTTGCAAAATATCTTTTCTCATTATCCCTTTAACATAACGATATAATACTCAAATCGAAGTATTCATTATGAGTATATTCGTTACTCCGCATACAAACATACATATATATTTCTTTATTTATTTATGTGGACGATCATTCTACAAGATCAATATCAGATTTTCATGTATACTCGTTTCTACAAAGCATTTGATAGATTTGTCTTCTTTCTTGCATTGTTTTTTTTTTCTTTCTTTAATTTTAATGTAGTCTTTTTGGTGTTTTTGTTTGCTGCCGGCAGAGATTAGTGTGAGGATTAATGTCAACTCATTCATCAAGTGTGATATGTGGAAGTACTCGTATACTTATATATGATGAAAATATGTATGCAAGTAATCCCTTGGGATGTGTGTATGTATTTACTCGTATGTAGGAGTGTGTATGGAATTTAAATGCGCTTATGATTTTTATACTTTCATATAAGGAATAAAATTCCTCTTGTTCAATTGACACATTTATGATTGTTCCTATAATAATAATATTAAATTATCTGGCAGTCGGTTTCTTTGATGTTTGTGCCGCTGGTAGTCTTGCTGTAGGTGTTCACCGTACAGTTTACGTAAATGACGTCATTTTGACTTTAGTTTGGATATATTGATTTAACTTAAATTAATTAAAATTGTATCATCATTTTTAGTTTGGAGGAGAATATCTCATGCAATAAAAAGAAAAGTAAAAATATTCAAATTTGAATAGTTCTCAGAACTCGAAATGCTGAAATGAGAATAAATCGTCAACTTATCCTTAGCACAAATATATTTTTATTCTCACTTTCAACACCAATTTCGTCAAACGAGGAGTATATATAAAGAAAGTGTACTGAATATTTTTTGACATAGTCGCCATTCCTCTCTTTCCAGGTGGTGAAGCGGAATAATCAATTTTCTGATATCTTGCTCGAAGTAGTTTTCCGCCCACCCCATATCTCTCTCGATCAGTTTACGATATCCGAGGACAACTGTGAGTGTTTCTTGTGGTAGAGCTCAGAAAATTTATGGAGACATCGCAGAAAGCTCATTCACAGTCGATTTTTTCGGACATTTGGTCAGTCACAATTCACGGTCTTCCGCACTGCTGTTCATCATGTGCAAATATACGTTGATTTCTTAATACGTGACACCAGTTATACACATTCGTATGATTCATAGTTGTATCACCATTTCCAATTTTCTTCTTATTACACATTTCAACCGGTTTCGTTGCAAAGTTAAGAAGTCTGGCTACATTACTATCTTGCCAACATGATGAAAATAAAATCCCGCCTGTCATGGGAGCCTGTCATGGTCTAAGTCATAGAAGTCATTTAAGGAAAGTCGGGATCAAGTCAGTATATCTTAGAAACCACAAGAGAAAAGACAAAATTTTATATTTGAAATCCTAACGTAGAAACGCAAATTGAATAATGACACAATGGGGCACAGATTATGCCTTTGTCCCACATAAATGAAATTTTACTTTGAAACCTCCACACGACTCGAATTTTTAAGGCATTAATCGACAGACCTCAATCAAACTACCAAAAATCACTGATGTGGACTCTAGAATAGACCTACCTACCATATAACAGATCTATTATTTTTTTTCCGATCTGAGGACTTAATACATAAATAAATATCAGCCTAGTATCCAATGTTTTATCCAAAATTAGTCTTGCTTACTTGTAAAACTTCCATTTAATACATCAAACTCAAATTATTGCCTACTATTTTTTTAATAAGCTCCAGTTTCAACCAAGTACATACATATGTATGTTATATATTGTAGGAAAAGGAAACTCGCCAAACAGGTACATAGTACTGGCTCATTTTGATTTCTACTTTTTTAAGGATTGTAAGTGCTCGAGATCTGATGGCATTGCACTTATACAGAGATCTAACATGAAATAAGAAACATCCTTACAAAAATTTGGGTCTCCCGCTTTGATGTACGTGTACGAAAATACGCTTCAACGGTCTTAAAAAAGCTAATTATATACTCATACACATGTATTACCTGGAGACTCAATATCTGATGTTAAAAAAAACTGTTAAAGCTAAGTGAAGGATTTTATACGATCGTCGATGCTATTGATATCATTAGTCATAAGAACCGAACCGTAAGTTCCGCCTTTCCAGGTTAGACAAAAAAGCGAAGCGAATTGGTCTGGTAGTGAACGAGAGTAAGATGAAATATCTTCTGTCACCAAATAAAAACTGAGCGCATTTGCGCGTCTTGGTTCCCACTTTAGACTGAGTGAGCAATTGACAAGTTAAGTTCTCTCGAGGAACCAAAAACAAACTCTCCAAGTCGCTCATCACTCCCGTTCCGATATATGGTGCCGCAGTTTGAACGATGGCGACATCCGAGGAGAAGTATTGAGCATGGACAGTGGCGAACACCACAGACGGTAGAACGAAGGGCTTTACGAGCTAAATGGTGACATTGACATAGTTCAGCGAATAAAGAGGCAGTGGCTACGTTAGTTCGGCCACGTCGTCCGAATGGACGAAAGTGCATCAGTTTCGAAAGTATTTGGTGCAGTGTCCACTGGTGGAAGCAAAGGAAGAAAAAGACCTCCACACCAATCAGTGAAAGAAACGAGTAATGTTGATTCGGCTAGAATCGCGGAAGCGATGGCTACGAAGAAGTATAAGCTTATGGATGAGAATCTGGATGTGTAATTTATTGGATGGAAAGAAATAGTCTTGCAAAAGATCCCAGAAAATATAAAAATCTGGAATCGGCTCTCCTCTTGGTAGAAGACTTTAACTGCATTTATCTGAAAAGCGTAAAGATCTGGGGAAATTTATTGAATATTGTAAAGAGTGTATTGGCTTAACGAAATCATAATTAAACGAGACGTGTTTTTTTTTTTAATTTTTCGTAGGGTGAAAGTTATTGAAGCTGAAACTAGATTAGACATGAGTCAGTTTGGAATTCTCTCCAGAAACTTGTCTTTAATTATGGATGGGTCATAGGAAGTTAATGGTAGAGTTCAGGAAAATTTGCTTCCTTAACTTACGAGTGGTGTTAATCATTTTTTTAATCAAATTTAAAAAACAAAAATCTAAAAATACCTGCAATATTTTCAAACAAGACAATTAGCGCATTGTGGGCAATACCACTTACACTCCACTACATAATTTTTCCGTATTCACTACACATAAATATATTTATAAATAACTAAAGAATCAACTTCATACTTCAGGTCTTGGCAGATCAGTTAGAGGACCTCACACTGTCATATGTATGTCCATTGCGCGATCGAAAACCTTCTTCGGTGGCATTTGAACACATCTCTGATTACGATTACATACGAGCTGCAAAGGTAGCGAAGCAGAAAGTACCAGAAGAAGACGATGAAGAGGTTGGTAAGTAAGTTGAGTGATTGGTATTTATTTCGAATGATATTCCTTTTCGCTTTCGTTTCACTCAATGAGCATACAAAGCCACGCATACATATGAACATGTTTATATCTCGACATTTTCGTTTCGTTAATCATTAATATGTTGTTTTTCAATTGATATTTTTTTTTAATTTTTTTTTTAAGTGTACAATTTCACACACAACACTTACGGTAACGCGACAGGTTCAAATTCCAGACACAATTGAGGTATGAAATGAAATCAGAAATAAAACAAAATATATTTAATAAAAATAATAAACGTACATTGCCATCCCCATGAACAGGTATGGAAGTAGGCAAGGCAAGGATATACATGCTGGCGCTGCGATGAAACCGATTCTTTGATAAATGGATTACAATAACAGCAGATACAGCAACAACAGCAATAACAATAGCAGCAGACAATCAACAGTCCAAGTGAAGGAGTAGACGTTGAAAAATTTGAGACCTCCCGCACATGTAAAACATGCCAATTCATAATTTCGTTTCTAAAACCCAACAAACTGCAAGCGATTACGCAGTAAGTGGCTGCGGGTGTATGATGAGGAAAGCAAGAATTGACATGAGGACTGAATACAAACACACACATATATATAAATCTTATTGGCGGTGGCGTCGTCGTAGACTTCGGCGGCTGTTGCTCGGACATTAATCGACCGGCTGGACGCGGCGGAATAGGATATATGGTATGGATCAGCGCGCATTAGCCGACAGTTGAAGCGACGTAACAAGGCAAGTAGATGACAGAAAATATGTGAGGAGTGAATGTCAAAAAATAAAAGAATTCTAAAGGCGATATGACAATCAAATGAAAACGAGACCAGCACATTTTTTTTTTACTTCTGGCATGCGAATGTATAAGTATGTATGGATGTATGTATAAGTACCCTTTTATGAGGGGTAGTAAGCATGACATTTCAGTTTATGAAAATATAATTGAGATCTTCGCATAGTATTTAGACCTACGGCGTTGCGTTATGCACACCCGACAGACAGATAGACAGACAGGCAGACAGACAGAGTTGCGTATTGGCAGACAAATGATCAATTCATCAACAATTTGGCGGCTATGAATGTGTGCAAGAGCTCATTTATTTTATAGTGTCTATAATCACAATAAGCCTAAATTTAATTTTATTTGTGCTTGCTGTGTGGAATTCGCATTGTTTTCTGAATTTTTTGCTCTTCTCGCAAATAATTTTGCAGTGAGTAATACTCTGAGGAAATTTTAATTGAGTGTTTAATTAAAATATGTTCAAACAAGGCAATTAGCTGAGACAATTAAGAAATAAATCGTTCAACTGATTTTTGTGTACACATATACGCAATTATGTTGAATGAATTAGCTTTGATAGGTAAGAGTAATTTTAATTTGTTTTTGGAGACTTTGTCTTAGCAACATAAAGAGATTTTCGGTATATATAAAATATATTAACTTATATGGCTGTGAAAACAGACTTTCAATGACATTAAAAGAGATGTTAGTAATAAGTGAGTATTCGGACTAGCTGCCTTTTTAACGAATTATTTTTTCAATATGGGGTTAGTGTTTATGCGTGCAACCCTGCTGTGCCGCAACAGCCTCGCACATAGATGTCACTGATACATTGGAAGATAACATGATAAACCATTTTGGGAGATTTGAATCCCGTTACATATTCCATGTAGATTTCCCTCTTCTGTGGAATCTATAAAAGGCCAATGTTGCCTGATAAACGTCATCTTTTTCAAATCGATCTTCGTAGCAGCGACATCAAGAGGAAGTAGGTTTTCATTTGTTATAGGTTGGATTGCTGTGGAAGTTCGGCACCTCCCCCGATCCCCGTTTTCCAGAATTCAGGAGGAATTCTGGACCCTATCATCTCCGGCGCGAACAGTTAGTGAAAATACTACCATCCAAAGAGCTAAATAGAGAAGATACTTAATCGCATAGCGGAGAAGATTGATTATTTTAAAACGGCTGAAAGATGTCACTAATACTGCCATCAACGGCTCAACCAACCGCACTGTTGATTTTGTTTTCTCCAGCCTAGACCTGAAAGCGTAGAGAAAGAATGGGACTGGTAAGGGCGGGGCTTTTATAATTATTATATTTTCACATAATATCCAGATTTAAAACTAAATTTCTAGGGAAAAAAGAAAATATTTTGCAACAAGGATTTTTATTATCACCTGATGTTCCAAGATATACTAGAGGACCTCAAATTCTCTGCCGATATATGTTAAAACGTAGGCGCTTTTCAATTTGACACATCCACTGGAAACCTTGAAGTAGTAATGGGTTGCCCATTTCGAAAGCTTAGGTCTGTATTTTGACATCTGTCAAACTTAACTGTCAAACCAAACATGTTTGGTTTTAGTAATGAGTCAAACATTGATGAAAATTTATTATTTATCAACCTAATAATGGGTTAAATTTAATTAAAACTACCACAAAAATGGTGATTAAAATGTGGCCATGTGCTTTAAGAAGGGATTATGGTGCATAATCATCCAAGTACCCAAGAAAATGGGAAAATTTTAAAGAAATTTACACCTCAAATATCGCTGCTGTAATGAAAGTGCAGCTGAAGACCAGTACGTGTTTATGTTTCGACGTTTTCAAGAGTTTCTTTGGTCCGCTGGTGTGATTTGATCATACTTCTTTGAAAACGATAACGGCGACACAGTCACTCTCAATTTGGACTTACTCTGGACACTTAAGGTCCTGCAATCTCTTCTCTGGGGTAACCAAGCTCTGGACCAAAGGTCTAATCCGACGAGACGTGATGTTGGCTATTTACACTACACCCTCCGATTGTCAAATTGGAAAGACAAGTAACCTGCCGTCTGCACAAACTGTCAAACATCATCGCGATACTAGACTTAAGAGGTTCATCGGTCCCGGCCCAAAATATTTTGGTCCAGCGGTAGCAGTTTACCTAACCAAAGTTCTCAATTTGTCTTTGAACAGTCGTATTACGCCCGACATGTGGATTCTGGGTAGAGTGGTCTCGCTAATAAAGACAAGGAAAGCCGTAAATAAATGAGAGTCCTATCGGGCGATATCTTTCCTTTCCCCAGACAATTGAGGCTTTGCTGCTCCCGTCTCTCACACACCATCTGAGCCCAACTATGCATCAGCATGGCTTTCGTAAGGTGCACAACACTCTAAAAGCACTTAAGGCTATAAACACTCAGAGAGTTCATTGCCTCTACCAAAATCGGACCACGCAGTGCTACTATCGAGCATTGAGGACTCCTAACTACCGCCAGAATTGAAGGGGTCGACCATGAATTACCTAAATGTTATGTAATAATCGGGTGACTTTCGAGGTTAAACTTCAAAGCAACGAAAAATTTAACAGGGGGTTCCGCAGGGTGATCTCCCTGATGCTGTCTAATTTTTATACCTCGAAGCTCCCTCTACCACCAGAGGGCATATGCTTGATCTCATATGCCGATAACTGCTCGATATTGGCGCATGACCAGGATATTGATAGCTGTGATTCGAAAGTAAACTGCTATCTTGCTGGCTTCTGCCACTTTTTCGCTTTCGACATTTACACCACCATCCAGCGAAATCCTTTGTCTCTATTTTCACCAGTTTGACGAAACAGTGCCGGCTAGACCTCAATATGAAAGTCGGTGGCGTTAACATTTCGATTATAAACAACTCCAAGTTACTGGGAATCATATTTGAAAGCCTCTCACTATGCAGACGTCTGCAGTTGCCACTAAAGCACATAGCCGCAACAAAATTCTCAAATCGCTAGCAGGCGGCACTTCAGGTAAGACAAAGAAACGTTGCTGGCAACATACAACACAATTGTCCGGCCAGTCGTAAGCTATGCTTCTCTGATTTGGATGTCGGGAACTAACGAGAAGCAGTGTAAGAAGCTACAAGTATGTCAAAACACTGCCCTTCGGACCTTGAAGGAAACCTCCTGATGGCGTCGCCACAACACTTACTCAGAGGAACATCTACATCCAATAGACAATTACTAGAAGCCGAACCTTCACCTAGGCACATCAGAAAGAGAGTGGTTACTACCGCGACTCCGTAAAACAATACCGACAAGAACCGCTGTACAGGACGGCGTACCACAGGCTTTAAACAGCATACACCGAGAGCCCGTTAACACCTTTGTGAATTCTGTTCCTGTGAATGGTGTTCTTGAAATCCAATCGCCACCCATTGCAGAAGAAGAGCTCGAGCTGTCGAGACAATTCAGGTCTGGATATTGTAGTAGGCTCAACTCCTACTTATCCAGACTCTGGTCTGAACTCATCGAAACAACGCATTTTCTGGGCCTCCGGTTAGATGACCCATGAGACTAAGACTAGACCTACCTGACTCTAGCCGAGGTTAGCGAGCCGCTACAAATACAACAACAGCGAATATCGCCTAAACCTACCTGACCTTAGATGGGGTTAGCGAGCCGCTACAACAACAACAACAGCGAATATTGTTTTATTGCGAGAGAAATTTAACGGTCGCATAATCTCTCGTCTTGGCGATGTCAATTAGCCACCGGGAACGTACATTTGCACTAAAATTATTTTAAATGCATTTTATTTACGTCTTACCAATCTGAGGTTACATGCTTATGAAAAGATTGGGTTGAGTTCATAAGTGCCAGGAGGCAAATCGGCCGGTGGGTAGTACGAGCTGCTCGCATATATCAAGGAGTATTGGAGTTATATACTGTATAGTCGGATTTATGACCCGAAATGTAAAATATAAAAAAATCGGTTGTATATATGTTACAATGGTCAATCTTTCCAGTTCCGACAGATTATCAATACATTAGAAAAATACACCCGCACGCTAACTTTCGCTGAAATATCTCAAAAACTGACAGACTAGTTGCGTTCAAATAGACGGGCGAACGAACATAGGCGGACAAAAGTTAATATAAACAAAAGTTAATATATCATTTCAAGTAAATGAAAGTCATGAACATATAGATTATAACAAATTTAAGAATTCAAATCCACAAAAACACTGTTGTTCGATATACGATTAAGTATAACACATACAACTTAATATAAAAAATCTTAGTTTTTTAGCGGAATTAAAAACAAGGAAATCTTCAGCAAACAATAAAACATTTTTTTTTTCAAAATGCAATCGTAATAAGAACTTACGCAATACTTGATCACATTTGATAAATAGAGTCATGCGAGTATTAACAGTAGCATGTTTGTGCATACCCAGCAAACCATAAGTGTTAAACTATCTCAGATCCTCTTTTTTGGAGCTTTTATGCTCATTAAGAGTATTTACAATAATCTTTAGTAAATCTAATCAGAAAGCAAAGAATTATTGTTTGAATTCGGCTCATCAAAAAGAATATTTTACTTCTGTCAGAAAGCAGCATTTTCCGTTGTGTTTTTGATTCCCAAAAGAGGTTCTAATTTCTTTCAAAATCGAGAGGGAGATTTTTTGATTTTTAAATAACTCTTAATATCTGGTTAAAATGGTTCCTAATTTACATCAATGCATTTTTAATAAGTAATAATTTATTCAGATATAAAGTAGTAACAATTTGTTATGGAAAACTTGAAGAAATGTTTTTACATTGACATAACCTTATACTTGACGGGTTTGAACCATCCAGGTATTGTATTGGCATTTTTTTGTTTGTTTGTTTATTTCAAACTTTCGGTTAAGGATTCTGTATGAAAATCAATTGAAGATAAATATATTTGTATACTTTTCAAGAGTTGTCTTGCATAATAGTGTCATTTGGCTTTTTCCTACTACTTTTTTAGCACTCATTTAATAATAATTTTAGGAACTGCTCAGAAAAATCTATTTCATCTGACTCTTTTAGTAGTTTTTTCCTCGGAGTGCTTCTAAAATGGTTTGCTGGGTATATATATGACTGTGTGCATTTAATTATACAATTGTACGTTTGAATATTTTTTTTGCGGTGCGATCATGCTGCATAATCACACACAACCGAATTCATAGCCTCCTCTCTTGTTATAGAGATATTCCCCATCATCTATCGATAATTATAGTTTTGCACGTCAGCTGTTTGGCCAATTTGATTCAATTTTTTGTTGCTAAAACAATTGCTAGATATATGTATACGAGTATGCAGTTGGAGCAGTGATATGTATACAGGTGTATAAATACATTTTATTCTGCTCGCACTTTTTCCACTAGTAATGGCGATTGATCCAGGGGCATTATTTGTTATAACAAAGGCATAAAAATGTAAATCAAACATACGTAGATATGTATGCGTATATATTTCTTTCTCAGGTAATATACAACATTGCTCTTATCCTTACAGCAATGCCGTTGGCATGGTATTTACTGGTGTATACCCGAAGAGTCTGATAGGCGATCGAACTCTATTGACTCTAAAAAAAGACTTGGTTAACCAACCCAATGCCAAAATTTTATATAAAATTCAGTTAGAATATTCCAAAGAAAAATTATTGTTTTTACAATACTTAAATCAGAATTTTTCGTGAAAATCGAGAATCCATTGAACAAAGTATTGCGGAGAAGTACTAGTTGCTATAAAAAATCGTTATATATATAACATTTTTTTATCCACTGGGTATTGTATATTTGTATATATACATATGCACATATTACACACCTACCTTAACTGAAATAAATTTTGTGGCATATGATAAGTCCACCTTAGCTCAAGCCTGGTCAGACTTTTCGTGATAACTTAAATATCAGTCTAGTTAACTAAATATAATTTAAGGCAGAAATTTACATATATATAACTCTTGAAGTATCACATTATTAGCGACTATCAAGAGTCTTAAAAATAATTTTCTTTTATTCTTCTTCTCTTATACTCTTACCGCTCAGATTTTGAACCCACGACCAACTGCTTGGCATCCAGCATCCAGCTACTACTCGTATTGAATTGATTATACGTCGATAAAGACAGCCGTTGTCTTAACTTCAGTTGCTTTGCTGCTGCTGTCGATGCTGCTTCTGCTGTGTGTCAGTTGCAGTGGCAGCATTAAATTCATATAATTATATGGTACGAAACTATTTGTTGGCGTATACGCTGGCGCAGCTAACAGTATTGTTACTTTCAATGTTTTTTCCCTCTATATTTTCTATTTTTGCTATGGTTTGGAATTGAAATCGATTTAGCGAAGTTTATACATGAAACGAAGACATTTGGATTGAAGCATAAACAAGCAAGATCTCTCTTAGCTAATTTTATTTATGTACAAAAAATGAAATTTCATTTATACTTATACAGATGTCAGCCTTTTTCTACTCCTAAAAACACATAAAAAAGCATACTCACTTGCCTTACTAACTTATGATATTACCAATCATAATTGGAACGGACGACCGGCAGTAGACTTTGTAATCCAGTTGATGATACATACATACTAGTATAGTACTTATATATAACTACAATTTACCCTCTGCACTTTAGCAAGAGAAAATTTCATTCGCGTAAGCTTATGCAGACTCTTCCGATCGGAGAGATCTTTGGATGATTGATCAGATCGCCTTAGACAAACTGAATCAATATTTGAAGTAAAGTAGTGACGCTTTAATGCTTACTTTTTGACTTACATTTTGTGGATCATTTTATTTAATTACAAAAAAATAATGCGCGTTTTGGACACTGCAAAATATGCGCTGTTCAACACTTGTTATAATTATATGATTAACTCGACACATAGTATTGAGACATATACGACTGGATCGAATACCGATGGAAGAATTTGAGGATTTGTTGAGTCATCATTCTATCGTCTGCGGTATTTGCCGTTGTCCATATCAGGCGATAGTGAATCTTAGGAAAAACATTCATTTCGAAGACTGACTCATTGGATATTGTCAAGTCTTTGCACTATAAAATTGCCTGCTCAGTCCAAGGTAGCTTGCTAATAACAAATTTTGAAAGTATTCTGAATTTTTCCGTGGGAACTAGTATGGAAAGCGAAACTTAGTGATTCGGGCAAAATCGTTGTATTACAATGGGCCTGCTCTGAACTAAGTATATTGATGCTCACAGCTCAGTCTAACTAATAAGAAAATGTGTATTTTATTACACCACGCTAACATATTGCTTTTACCAAGATCTAAGCTGAGTTGACTTATCATTATGTACCACTGTTCGTTTCTCACTTACAACAAATTGTTCAGATGTGAGTGCTTGAGTTATGAGTATCACTGGCAGTGTAGTAGATATGTTGACGCCAAGTTCATAGGATATGTTCATCGGGAAAACGAGGCACATGAAAACCAGATGTCAGAAAAAATACAGTTTCATTGACGAAAATAATATTGACAAATACAATTTAAAAGCAAGAAAAAAATGTTGCCTTCGGCCATAATGAAGATTTTATATCTTTCATGAACAGATCAAATTTCTTGTATTGTATTTTAGGATTATATATTAATCGGTTATAGCGGGCATTAGAATATAGTCATCCGATTTCGAAGATTTCCATTATCAATATTTATTAATATATACGTGTGCAGGATAATAAATTTCACACGCGTTTTTGACGAATTTGACGAAAAACCTCATATCTGAAAAAATCGGTTATGTGATAATTTATTCAGATTTTATATAAGGGGAGATGGTGATCTAGAATTTGAAAAAATCGATTTTTTTTAATATGTCGAAAGTATAGTCTTTTAAGAATATACTGTTAAAATTTTATAATGATATCTTTAGCATTTGCGGTTCTACAGGTTTTGGACTAGGTAGCGTCCGACCACGCGACCTCATACACTTCAAACTTTAAACTCGTTTTTCTCAGAACAGCTTTTCTGAACGGCGCAGGTAAAAAAAAGTATTTATCCGAATGATTTGAAATTTTAATATGTTATTCAGTACACTAGTAGCTATGTCCCGTAGCATAAAACTTTTGTTATTTTGATAACTTTTTTTATCTCAAAAACTCAAAAATTCATTTTTTTTCAAAAAAAAAAGTTTCTTGCCCAAATTAATAATTTTCTTGTGTTTTAGATAAGTACAGAAGCTAAAATTTCCTGCGCCACCCATATCCAATTTTTTGAAAAGCACAACTTCAGGACCAATTTTAAAATATTTAATTTTTTTTAAATATTGTTGTTTATTATTATCACCTTAAAAATATTGAAAATTCCTGAAATTTACTATCTCTAGACCACCATATTCTCTTAATTTTACGTTAATAGAATACCAAACTTCATAATCCAAGATGAGTTTTTGACGAATTTTTGATGCAAAGCTTCATATCCAGCGGTTTGGTTTAATTTAAAAGAAATTTTACCTTTTTCCGGGAAGTGTACCAAGGGCCGATCTGTTCGTAAAAAATCTTTATAAAACCATTTTCAAATTTCATGCGAACGAAGTTTCACAAAGATCATGTACGATATGAACCGCGTGAAATGTATTGCTCAGATATTTGATTTTACGTGATTACTACTCAACTTAAGCATTAAATAAAAAAAAATTAAAAATTGTTTTTAAAAATTACAGTTTTCTAAATCTTCCAAAACTCAATGAAAATATCCTGTCTCTCCTATAAACTCTATGTAGTAACTAATTTCCTTAATAAATGGGTGCATAGGTGAAACTTAGAAAAAATAACAGAAAAATCAATTTCTGCTGTCGAATGGCCTTGTCTAAATAAGTATATGTAACATATATACATATTTGAATGTTGTATATAATTATGTAATACATTTGTCTATAATAATTACATCAGATCTATTTTGTCAGATATCTACTAACAAACGTTAACTACCGCCGTGACGCAGGCAGTTAGCTAGAGCAGCAATGTAATAGCAGAAAATGAAGTAATACAGTACGAGTACGAATATATACATATGTAAACACGTTCATATCTAGGAATATAGATTATTACTGTTTTGTTTTATTGCCCGCATGCTCGGATATACAATAATAATACTGCATTTTAATAATAGCAATTTAGTGCTGTTTCGCATACAATTTATTTGGCAACAACAGCAAGTTCATACTCGCAACTCGCGAGCGTAGATACATGAGTGGTACGTACTTGCCGGTTATACGTAAATTGTTTATGGCCGAGGAGAGTATCTATCTTAGTATCATTGTATCTATAACTGCATATGCACCAACGTATGTCATACTAAGTTTGCGTAGGTTTTGGTAACACTTCCACAGCTAGTTAAATGATTTCGATAATCCCATTATATTGTGGCATGCGCAAGAGCGTAGACATGATGACGTTCGCGACCTTTGCATTTATGAGTTAATAAAATAATGCAAATTTCAGTCACGTCTGTGATCGTTCCTATGAGTAATTATATCAGGATATGTTCATTAGCTCATTTATGTAGGTTAGTAAACATACAACTCTGTAAAGACGAAACAGGCTGAATGCAACTTTTCACAAAGAAAGCTAATGTGCAAACCGATTTTACTACCAGATGACAGAACCGTGTTTATCAACAAACAAACAAGAAATTGTTACAAAATTGTCAGTATGAATTCCGAAAATATTGAACTGATTTTGTTCAAATTTCGTATTCGCTAGTGATTTGGTCCAGCTTTAAAGAAATGATACACTTGTCTGGAAAATTTATCGAGGGCCAATAGATTCGAAAAAATCATTTGATATCATTGTGGATCGATTGGTTGAAATTTTGAAACTCAGATAGAGATATTTGCCTAGCTTAATATTTGAAAAACTTTTCTTTCCGATCGATTAGAAGGTTGTTGTAATTCCATGCGGAGGAAGTTGCGATCTTAAACTTTTTTCTTACAAATTTCAAACCCAAAGTTATTTTGTATCTTTTGTATCTTTTTCTCGCGACTTGGCAAAGACCTAAAGACACCAAATTAAATCAAATCTTTACCCACTTGACTTTTCCAACTGAGTGGAGATATTCCACCATCGGGTAACGAATCTTTCAGAGGCAGAGTGGTTTTATCCACCTAAGTGACATGACATAGTCACCGTAGCCGCTCTCTCTAAATTCACTAAACTCTCTTTTAGGGGCCATTATCTTTTTTATAGTTCGTCTATCTATCGTCTGTGGTATTTGCCGTTTGATGCCTAACTTATACAGATTTGGTTAATTTTGGTTGACGAGGCTGATCATAAGAAGATTCCACATGGATACATGAGAGATGACCGTTGTGACACCTCCAAAAAAAAAATATGTACGTTAGACCACTATTCATTTCATAAATCCGTTCCGAGATAGGTAAAAGAATGCAATCTGAGAGAAGATTTTTCAGTCTATGTCTTGCAAACGTAGGAATTTTCATAGCAAATTGGCAATGATAGTGCCAACTTCTCCTTCAAATAGCTACAAAAATAAGAATCGGATAAAATCCCAAGCCTCGTTGCATGAATACCTATCGGGTAATGACTAGTAGGAGCATCCACGGTGACTTTGAGACAGTAATTATTCGATAACCCAGTACGCATATGATATTTACTTTGAACTAATTCGACGCTACAGATCGATTAAGAAACATTCGTTTACAATTTTGGAGCTCCACATGAGTGAATGGCCGCTTAGCTGTCTGAGTGAATGTTGACCAGATTTACAGAAACCAGTGAGGCAACAGTGTGCCCTTCGCGTTTTTATGGAATAAATCTTTTCCAGAAAGACATTGCAATGGTGTGGTAGTCTGAACTCCTGTCGAAGTATAATTTTCGATAGAAAACTACCATGCCGAATTTTTCGTCAAGCTTCAACGTGACATATATACTCGTAATATGAAACATTTTCAGAATATTCACGTTTTTTATCTCATTATGTCATAAAAAACCAGAAATCTAAAGTGATTACAGAAAGTATTATAAAAATGAAGTATTTAGATTATGGAGATGTCGATTTGAGCTGCCAGCGAGCTACATCGTTTTCTAAATTTGCTTATGATGTTAGAATTTTCCATTGCCGATGCCAAGGCCTGAAATATCGCTAGATTGTCCGAGTATATGATTGCTTTCTGTATAATCCGTATCAGTAGTTATTCATTAGAGTTCTACAAGCCGCTTTTTATGCCTAAACTGCCGAAGATGCTAACTGAGTCTGGTTGACGCAAAGAGAGGGAGATTTTAAGACCCTTAGAACAAAGCCTTATCCATAATTTCACTGATCTTGGAAAGAACTAGCCCTGATGTCATCAAAACATCATGCTAATACGTGTATCTTGACCTATCTTCCGCTACGCTCGCCGATTTTCTTGATAGACCCATTCATCACATTGATTCTTTTTCAATATCCTGCAATATAAGAGAGTTGAATGTTGCCTCTGTACATCCTTACAAGTTTTAAAATCATTGATTTCTGTAGTTTCAAACTTTAGAACCATTGATTCTGTTAGCATTATGGGAAGAATTCCATCGGGACCCGTCGCTTTAAATGCCGGGAAGCTCTTGCCAACGTTTGTCATCAAAATCGAGTTGATATGTTATAGGTGCAACCTTAACCGTGGGTTGCCAACTATCTAGAAAGTGTATTTTCCTAAATAAATCAAGGGCAGAAGTTGTTCAAGTATCACACTCCGTCCAGAATTTCCCACAGAATTTCAAGTAGAACAATGTACACGTGTGGTAAACTAGACTGAAGTGCAACCTAACCTCAACAACATTAAATAACCAAATATTACAACAGTTCCCTTGCTTATTAGGAAGGCAAATGCAGTGAGAAAATGAAATCAAAAGTTTCAACATGCTCAGTGAATATGTGAATGTGAATATGTATGTACGAGTAAGATCAAACGCATCAGCCAAATCACACATCAACATTGGCAAACGCAAATATTTTCGCCCAAACGATGAACTCATGGCGAAACGAAATCGTGACTTACCAGCATCCGATAAATTGCATACCGCCGCCAGGAATATACTATGTATGTCTGTATGCACGCTTGATGATAACCAATGTGCTGACTGAGAGCCATTGCAAATGAATGAATGCGAAAGGAGTTGATAGTAGCTTGCTTATGAGTACAAACTTCATTGAAGACAGACTGGGCAGCGAAAAATTATTCCGTTTTTTCTCCATTGATTTTTACCCACCAGCAGGATATTTGAGCTGTTTGCCGGCGAAGTATTTATTCGAATTCATACCATGGGATCGTGGTAATCCAAGTAATATGACGCCTGCCGATTGTCGATTGGCATTCGAAAGTAAGTGAACGCGCAAGTGAAGGCGACCGAAAGTGAGGTTGGAATTGGAAAGAAAAAAAAATTGAAATCTACATATTTCATTGAGAAGTTCAATCAAATGCAGCAGCATAGCAACGGAATAAAAGTGGTGGAATGTTAAATAAAAGAAGCCATAAAAAAGCAAAAAAATAAAAGGGGAAAGAAGATAATTCCACTAAGCCAAGATCCTTTGGTGGCAAGGTCTGCGACGCGAATTGTCGCGAAGTTCACGAAAGTTTACGCTGCGATGGTTCGAGTGATGATTAAGCAATGGAATAAGTCATTCATACCGAAAAATGCTGCATAGATATGCATACAAATGTACGTATGCCCCACCGCATGAACTCCCACACTCTCGCATACGAGTACATACATAACTCCGTGAATGCCAACGTCAGAACAGACAGAATTTTTCAATCGCAGTGATTAAGTAAAAGTGTATTCGCCTGTCGTCACTCGTCTGTGCAAGGCTAAATTTTAATCTGAAGAATTCCATCTGTGCGACACTTGGCTGCACTCAGCGCTTGGTTGGATGGTGGAAAAGTTCGCTTGGGCGCTTGGTTACCGAATCGAAGGTGCATTGCCGATATGATGTGTGCGTCAGTGTCTGCTGGTGGTATTTTTCGGCTTCTCACTGTGCTGAAGTAAAGATGGCTGATGCGACCACAAGCTACGGCTCAGCTGAGCACAGCAGGTTTCAAGAATTTGCATAATGACGCACATACATTACACATATATATATAGATATTACATATGCATATTAATATGTATTTAAGACCTTTGTGCTGGGGACAGTGGAAGGTTGCACAAAATGGCGTTAATTCTTATTTGATGTACTTTTTCCTTCTTTATTTTTGGCTTTGGATACCTTGTATGGCTGCACTCATTAAATTTCCATCTATCTTAAAGGATTGATTGGCCGTTACAGGCGGTTAGAGGCAGAGTTGCCAAGTAGGCGGTATTTGGAAATGGAAGTTGGCGTGACAAAAGCCAAAAGATCAGTAGGTTCGTCATCACCCTAATATACCAAGATACTCTTTAAAAAAACACAAATTTGCCGACATTAGTTAATTATCGGTCACTAGAGCACCGTTTTCGCTAAAGCTCCTCCTTCAGTTTTTGAAATGTGTCTTCAAGTTTTTCGAACAAATCGAGTGGCTCATAGTTTTTATTAAAATTCGTCTCCGAACAGCTAATGAATTTTACTTCTTTAAAGAAAAAAAACACAGAAAATCAAAGTTTAATGGGGAATGTTTATTATCATTCGAAGGAACATTTATTGGCATTTATTTTTTGAAGATTGGCCGCGGCCCCAAGGCCTGAATAGAAGCGGGACTTTAGACTTTACATATCCCCACAGCAAAAAGTCTAACGGTGTGATATCATACGATCTTGATAGCCAATCCACCGGCCCAAAACGTAAAATTATCTGCTCAGCGAAGTGTTCCCTCAATAAATCCATTGATTGATGCGATGTGTGGGAAGTGGCGACGTTCTGTTGAAACCAAATGTCGCAGAGATCACGAGCGTCAATTTCAGGCATCAAAAATAGTCGCTTATCATGGCGCGATAACGGTCGCCGTTGACATTTTTGAAGAAATATGGACTGATGGTTCCACCGGCACACAAACCACACCAAACCGTTGTTTTTTCTCGATGAAATGGCAACTCTTGAATCTCTGCAGATTAGTCTTCGTCCCAAATGCGGAAATTTTGCTTGTTTACATACCCATTGAGCAAGAAATGGGCCTCATTGCTGAACAAAATTTGGCTCAAAAACGTCGGATCTTCTTGGAAGTTTTCAAGGTTCCATAGAGCGAAGCAATGTCGCTTGGGAAGGTCGAGCGGCTTCAGTTCTTACATAAGCTGTATTTGATACGCTATCAATTTAAGACTTCGACGGGAAATGCTCCAAGCTGTGTGCTGGACGTGGTCTATTCGGTCGCGTATTATCCAATAATGAATGCTGGGTCTGAAAATGGGTGATGGTGTTGCGAATTGTACGCTCAGTAGGCCGATTATGTTGACCATGAGTTGAGCGAAGCGCGCAAAACACATTTTTTTCAGAACGTGAATTTTTGTTGTTCAGGCGTAAGTCTTTCCATGATGAACTGCCAAATAGTACTAAACAAAAATAAAATGATAGCTTGACACGACTCACGCGTGATCTGTCAAAAAAGGCTATTGCAAAAAGTCCCACTACTTGGATCACCATATATAAAGTTAGAAGTACGCTTGGCTGACAGACTCCACTCGGTTATATAATTTTGGAAGTAGGTATATTCGTGTTTCAAAACCCATGACTCTCCGATTATTAGTACGCGTAACTAACCTTCCACTGTTTGTGGTCGCGGAGCAGCTCACCTTTCTCAAAAGAATATATTCACAGTTACTGATCTTCTGACAGGCCATCTTCTATTGAATTTTGCAAGAGTTTTAGATGATGTAGAAGCTCTCAGTTATATCACAAAAGGTACACTCAGTTCGGCTCCGCTTAAGGATTATTGGCGTAGAGCCCACTGAAATGGATACCTAAGACTACATTTCCCAGATATTCATATTTCCCGATTTTAGGTCTCTTTATTTATGGTTTTTATACCAGAAG
Source organism: Neoceratitis asiatica (assembly GCA_030068015.2). Classification (NCBI taxonomy): domain Eukaryota; kingdom Metazoa; phylum Arthropoda; class Insecta; order Diptera; family Tephritidae; genus Neoceratitis; species Neoceratitis asiatica. The sequence goes on along the minus strand of CM061525.1, from coordinate 33,266,608 downwards.
GGACCTTGCTTTCAGCCGCCTATTTTTCTTGTCAGAAATATTATCGTATGCACATTTTTTGCCGCAGAGTAAGATTCCAGAAAATTCTCAATGGTTGACTCAGTCTGACGTAAGATTTAAAATTTTTTTTTTGTAATTGGCGACCCTCTATTTTATAATTTGGCTCAGAAACTACTTTCCTAAAGTTATTTTCATGAACTTTTCAAAATAATTCAATGAATCTCACACACAGTTGGCAATCCTTCACGTATGTGTCAACGGTTTGAACTTGTCATACGAAACCGCTTGAACAACACTTAACCAAGAAGCGTTTCAAGTGGCGCCATATGTGAAAGAACCATCACCTACGACATCAACACCACCATAAATGGTTGTTGCACGAGTATATATATATCTGTGTATGTAAAATAATACCTATAACCACTCGAATGAGCGCCGGTCACACGCAAGCAATGAGCTGGAAATTAATGAAGGCGGACGACTAACCATAAGAGCCACGGGTGAAATCTAATCGTAGCGGTAGGGATGCCTCTACAACGATCACCTTTATTACCATTTTGGATAAAACTTGTACTTTGAAGGGATCGGGTGCCATATGTGGTGAGTCTCATGCATGAACGAGTATGTACATGACTGTTTGGTTGAACACGCCAACTGGTGTAAGCGTGATTGGTGGCATTCGCTCGTTGAAATATTCACTGATGTGTTAATAAGGCAAGACGGTAACTGTAGAAGATTAACAAAATGATATTTTTCTTGCTCTTCGCTGATTCAAAATGCTAATGAAGATCACATTAGAACGGAAAGAAAAGATAGGCTAAAATTTGGGTTTCTTAAATGTTTCCATTGAGAATATGGTTAGCCTAAGCATACCTCAAATCTGCCTTTATGTGTGAACTGTTCAGTTCGGTGCACAACCATATATTTGCCAGTTGTCTTTCAAAAAATCAGGAAAACCAACAATCGCCTAAGACGGATCACTCTTCAGCACGACAATGCGAGCTCTTACTCTTTGGCTGAAACAACTTCATTCCTGAGCACTCAAAACATCGATTCAATATGTCCTCCACTGTATAGTCCTGACTTGGCACCGAATAATACCTTTTTATTCCTGTACATAAAACAAAATTGAGGAGTCAACGTTTTTCGACACCTGAAGAGGGTGGTTGATGCGTTCAGTACGCATGCTTTGGAGATTACTCCTTCAAAATGGCAAAAGTGCGCCTACAATTGGTTCAAACGTATGCTAAGGTGTGTAGATTTTTATGGAGAATATTTTGGAAAATAATAAATAATAACCGAAAATCTTAATATTTGATGTGGTTCTCTAATCCCAAAATATTAAAAACAGCCCCCGGTATTTACTGTGAACTTTTTTATAAGTAACAGTTGCAGAATAGATTTATATAAGTCTGTAGGGGTTATGGTAGAAAATAATGAAACTATTTTTGTTAGTAAGCTTTGCTAGTCAGTTCCATAGCGATGGCAATAACTTAGAACAAAGGCTTGGAAAAAATATTAGAGTGACTAGGAATTAAGTCAAGTTGCAAGCAACGATCCGTAGCTGACTCTTTTACTTGATAGAAAATGTTTTTATAACACTTAAGATGATCTTTGTTGTGAAATTTTGCTGGAGGTTGGAATTTTGTTATAGAAAAATGTTGCTACTCACAGCGAGTTGAATAATTGGTTTGGACACAGCAGCTTTAAGAACTTGAGAAACTATGAGTCCGCCATGAAACAGTTTCATGTTTATGAAAAAAACAAAACAGATCTTCATAAATAGCGCAACATAACATACTCACTTTATGGAAGATGCTTCTGTCGGAAGATTTATGGCCGCCCCACAATATTCACAAAAAATTAGGAAGCCTCCCATCGTTGATGGTGAAATGGATGTTCTATTATTCGACTACGAGGAAATTATAATAGCTAATGAATTATTGTAAATTTAAGATAAATTGAAAGAAGGAATGAGCATGAAATGAGTCGTACGGAAATCTGTGAATATTGCACATATACATATATTCTTATAAAACTTTTTCATCGCCTTCAAAGTAATCCCCCCGGGATGAAATGCGTATAAGCATACTTTTTTCCAATTCTTGAATTATTTTTTAAAATCATCAGACGGAATAGCATTGAATTCCTTCAGTGATTTTCGTTGAATTCAGCTCAGTCGGCTCAAAATGGTTTCTCCGGAGCGGACTTTCGAACTTCATGAACAGCCCGAAGTTACATGGAGCCAAATTAGGCAAAAACGGTGATTGTGGAATAATATGAGTTGAATTATTTAGCGAACCCTCAGTGTAGTGCTAGATGAAGAGTAATATCTTCACGCAAATAATATTCCTAGTTGACAGTTCGACTACATGGCGAAGGAACTCTTAATGCGCAACACCACTGTAATTATGTCACCTCAGAAACTGTATACAGTGTTACATGCATAATTGGCGATTTGTAACTGCTGAAACGATCTTCAACCGAACTCCGAACATTTTTCATTTCGGAGGGGCACTCGGAGGGGTTGATATTCACTGCAGCAGAGTAGTTACAATGAAAAAAGTTTTCCTCTAATTTTAAAAGTAATTTTACTGGGACTCGAATTCACGACCGTTCGAATTTTGAAACGCACTGCTAACCATTCGGCAACTCTATTACAACAGACTAGGCTTATTAACTCTCCATTAACATCTAAAATTTCTGCGCACTTTGGAGGATCATCTCCACTAGGGTATAAGCAATTTCAGAACAGAATTTTTGAATTTTTATATATAAAAAATAATATTCCTTAAAATTTAGTAAATATTTAGAAGATTATTTTATTAAATACCATCGACAAAGCAGCAACGTTAAATGCAAGCTGTGGAATTCAAGAAAAAAAAAAAATCAGTTATGAATTCACCTTAGGAAGCAAGGTGAAGCCAGATGAGGCAAGGTAAGACAGTCGTAGCGAGCACATAAATGTCACAAAAATATCAAAAAAATTTGCATAAAATCGTCAAAGTGCCACAGAGCATAATTTACATGCCAAAAAATGGCGACATACAAATGTGATGCATACCAGAGACGACTACGAAAGTGTGTGTGTGTGTGCGTATACGAAATGCACAAAGTGAATGCAACTACAGCCGCAAAAGAAACAAAAAACAAAAGGCAAAAGAAACTTGTGGAGCTAACGCATCCGTGAAGCTGATTCTTAATTTTTCTTTAAATTTTTTTATATATTTTTTCATTTTTTTATTAATTTTTTTTTTCAAAATTTTGTTGGTGCCACTCAGCTGCTAACAAGTGTCACGTAAAGCGTATAAATTTAAATAACAACGAAATAAAAACGCCGATAACAGCAACTACAACCAACCACAACAATGTTGGCAACAATTTTATGAATAAGCAGCAGCAAAAGGGTTAAGAAAGAAAAAAAACTATAAGGAAACAAATTTAGAGAAAAAAAGTGCCCAAAAGGTAGCCAGCACCAATTGCATTTCGATCAAAAAGTGAGCCGAGACAAGATAAGCAGATAATTTTGGTACGCGACCTACTCGGGGTAACAAAGATTGCGCCGCGCGTAGCCTCAACACAAAAAAATACCATAAAAAAAATAAAATCAACAGCAATAGCTATGAGACCTTATAAAATATAACAACAGACAATGCCACACGTAGCAAAAGTGGAAAGACAACATACATAAAAATGAAAAAGTTTTAAACCCTAACGAAGGGAGCTGAAATGCTACGCTTTTGTAAAAAAAAAAATGGAGCAAACAAACCATACCACGGGCACCGGTGACTAAGACGACTTTCGACAATCCGAAAAAAAAGCGAAAAAGTCTTTACCTCCAATAAATGGCAATTCAATGCGGTATTCCACTAGCCACACACAGCTTCACAGCTTCACACATACATACACATACACTTATGTACATACATACTCACATGGCTTATCAAGTTTGGGTTTGTGCTTTTGTGTGTGTGCCTGCTTATGCGCGAATTTACACCATGTTTTACTAACCACAACAACTAATTCAACAACCGCAAACAAGACAAGTCGGAATGTTCTCGGACACTTGAAGGAGGTAACGCGCGACAGGATCACACTGCCATCGTTGCAGCGGCTACAGACAACGGCCTCATGTACCTTTATGAATATATATATTTATATATATATATATATATATATATATATGTATATGTGTGTGTGTGTGTGTGTGTGTGTTTGTGTTGCCAATTTGATTACGTACACCATACCTACAAAACATTCGACAGATTCATTCATGTTTTTGGAGGTTGCGTCGTTGTGTCTTTGAATTTATTTTTTCCAAAATTTATTTAATTTTTTTATTTATTTTTTGCATATTTTATCTTCGCTCTACGTACGTATGTATGTATGCGTAAACACTATGCTCGCTTGTGTCATGAATTTAATTCAACATTTTTTCGGCTCTTTTACGCGCCGACAATGATCGAGCTGCCGCCACTGTTCGTCATTCAAATTTAAAAAAAAAAAATGGAAAAATTTAAAAAAAAAATGTGGTAAGTAAAAGATTTATAAAACATCGAGAATCTTGAGCTGGGAATTTCGCTTTTTGCATATATATGTATAACCTTGTATGCAAATACCAATATTTGCATGTCTTCGGGACACTTCACAGGGTATATTAAATTTGTTCGGTCTAGAACCATATTTGAAAATACAGTTATTTAATAAAAGTATTTTAATGATTCTTCAATTGCTCTCCACAGATTTCCTTTAATAAAAAGTTAAATTTGAGCAATGAAAAATTGATAATTTCCTATCCTTAAAAGCGATAAATATTTTGCTTCAGAACTCTACGCTGACTACCGATTTCATAATTAAAAACATTTCGGTTCCACCCAAAATTAGTTATCCTTATCTGTTTTTTTTTTTAATTTGCGTGGATTTTTGCAGACAATTGTTCACGTTGGATCAGCTCAATCGATTTGCTATAGTGGCGCATCAACGCGCAGCTCATACTGCTCATTCTATTGTATTTGTTTTCTTGAGTGTTTATTTTGAAATTTTTGGCAGTTCTCAAATACCTCGAACAATAAATTTAAGAATGACAATGTCGAAAGAATATTTTGCCGCAACAAATAATTGAAAGTAAGAGTAAAAAAAACGTAAGAGGTGAAATGTACAAAATTTGCATTCGATGCAAAAATGAGTGGGAAGAGAAAACAAAAAAGTAAAATTTCCATGCTTAGATTAGTTAGGTTAAATTAAAGGGGTTGCTTTTTCGGCTTTCTCCAGGTTAGACGTAGACGAAATATTTTCTATCATCACAAAAAAAAAAACAGTCATCGCACTCGCAACTTGGCTACCACGTCACTGTTGAAAGTCATAACTTCCAAGTCATTAACAACAAAAACAATGCCAGCCTTGAAATCCAACGCAGAACCATTTTTATCAACAGGTGCTACTTTGGACTGAGTGGACAATTGAAAAGTAAAGTCCTTTTCCGACGAATCAACACCAAACTCCACAACTCGCTCATAATGCTCGTCCTGACATATGGTGCAGAAGCCTGGACGATAGCTACATCCGATGAGTCAGCTTTAAGAGTTTTTGAGAGAAAGATTGGTGGAATGATGAGCTTTACGAGTTACGAGGACGACATTGCCATAGTTCAGCGAAACAAGATACAGCGATTATGCTGGCTATGACATCTGAAAAACCGATCGCATATATGCTACAGTGATCCAATCTGGCCGGTAAGAATATACCAAGGCAAAAATTTGAGTGACTAGTTTGCGTTCAAACAGACGAACGGATAGACGAAAATAACTAAATCAACTTATCATGTCATTCTGTTACGATCGGTTTACATTTTGGTGGGTCTATCTCTTCTACTTCTGATACTTACATACTTCGGGACCAAAATTAAAATACCATTTCATGTATGCGAAAGGTATAAAAATTACTTTTTTAATTCTCGTCACCCCTACGCAGGGGATGTCAACCCCATCCCTTATAAGAAATAAAAGTTCGAAGGCAGATAACAATAAAATTGAGGTCTCTCCATTGGTTGGAACAAACAGCAAAATACAATTTGAAGAAGAGGTTCGCCCAAAATCGCAATGTCAATTATATTTATATCTATAGTTTATTCGCACTAGCTCAGCCAAAATTTATTATGTTGCCCTGATATATCTTACTTACTGCCTTACTATTTTTGTGTCGGTTTATTCTTGACGAATATATGCCGCAAGTTCTGCCAACTTTGGCCATCCAACGAAGCCTCAAAGCTTTCCCATCTGCTCTGCAACAATTGAAGTGTGGAATTGTCACTAATGCTTACCTACTTTGTTTACTTCATACCTTCTGTGTCCCAAAAATGTCATCTTATAACTACGTAAACGCTTCGATCCTAATTTAAGCCCTGCCCAGATTTGAATCAGTTTATTGGCTACTAAATCATTTATAGAAATTTTTATTGGATATTCTTTTAGAATTAAAATTCTTGCATTTTGCGAGCTGAATTTTCGCCATATTCTACTAAGCTTCCTTAAGTAAAAAATTTCTACAACTTGTAGGATGCAATTTTAAAGCTTGTTCGTTTCTTCGAACTTGGTCCATATGAAAGGCCCCTAAAGGAATATTCTGCTTTTGTATTGGTGAAAGATAATTTTTTACCTCTCTTGTTCTTTGAAATTATACACTTAACGAGGCTTTCCAATTTTTTTATAGCTCTTGAAGTTAAATTTGGGATAAGAAGAAATTTTGATACTACTTCTTGGATATGATTTACTGAGAAATATCCGAGTTTATGTGTTATCTTATGTATTTTATAATCGATTGAGTTCGGTATAACAACAATATTCTTCACTCGATATTTAAAATGCAATCCTTGCTTTAAATAAAAATCTTTATCATCCTGATTGAACCTCGTTCTCACCCAATTGTGCCTGAGTAAGCTTATGTAGTATTGAATCTTCCATCAAGAGCGAGAAACTCTGCTCAGCGCATAATATGACACATAGCATATCTTTATACCTGATCTCTACTCAACTTGGTACTCTAAATCCCACATAACGTTCACCGTAAAGAATATTTATTTTACTCCAAAAACCAACACTAAAGTGATGAGTGAATTTTTATTACTTCGTTCTATAATTTTTTTAACACCAGTAGATTACCGAAATTATCAACAAAAAAAAAAAAAAAAAAAAAAAAAAAAAAAAAAAAAAAACAAGTGGGAATAACACTAAGAATTAATTTTCTGCCTCCTCCTGTACGCAAAAACTCAAATTCAAAGCCATTGCCGTGCAACGGAGTCATCAACAAGCTTGAATTATAGCCAAGAGCCACCGAAAATAAGCAAAGGAGCCACCGAACAAACGAGCTAACCAAATAAGTAAGCAATTGCCAGCAGCTATAACAACAAAAACGACAACAACAACAATAATAGCGGCAACAGCAGCAGCAATAAATACTACACATAGTTACGTGTATAATGGGAGAATAACAAGAGGGCTATGAAGTGCATGCATTCAATATACGAGTAAACAGCGGGAACCCGTGAAACGAGGCGCTCGCCATCATCACCGTCGCTCATTGTCAGCCGCAACGCCATGCCCGTCCGTCACTAAGGGCCACCGCATAACTACCAATACTCATTTGCTTATACATATTTACATATATATACAAACATACATATGTACATGTACATATACATAATGGCGCTATCTTATTTGATCTCATTTAGCAGATTGAGCACACACACGTACCCTACGTCCATATGAACTATGCGTCGTACAAAGGTAAAGGTAGCCCTTATGCGACGTTGTAGCCGCAAAGCGTCGATCCCCACAACATTGGAGCTGCAACAACACCAACGATGGCAACAGCAATCACAGTCACAGCAGCAGCCGCAACAGCAATAAAAGTGCCTAGATGGGCACATAAAACGACATAAGATCATTCATCAGATCCTTTGAAGCCGCTGAAACTGAATGAGATTTCGCTTGGCTGTGTTAAAAATCCAAGGTATGCGGCGTTTATTAAGCGGTGTGCAGCGACGTGGTGATCTTTAGGTTTCTTTCTTTGTCTCTTTGTTTTCAACAAGGGTAGTTGCTTCTTCTATAGGAGAGAATAAAAAAAATTAAATTTTAATATATAGACATATGTGTATAGACATACGTACAAGTGACGAAGACGCGCGCATTTCAAAAGTGGACTCTATGGTATGCGACAGACATCCGGTCGATTGATGTCTCGCTAACTGTATGTCTACGATGGTTGTCTTACACGGTTTAGCTCGTTAAGGACTCGTGCGGCGCAATAGCTTCGCAAATTGGTATAAGACACAAGGCAGAGTTCACCTTTATTCGTTCAACAGGGATTTTGCACACTTGTGGGGGTGTCGCGGCTGGCCAAATTAAGTAGAAACGGAAACGTGTTGCCACACAACAGACACGCAGCATGCCATCAACACTCATTAGTCGTTGTGTACGACCGCGTGGCGGTGGATCATTTAGCGTTGATTGTTTTCAATAATTTCCCTTTCTGGAGCAATGCTGAGCTGTCTTTGTGCTGATAAAGCGGATTTCTGTAAATATTATGAATGAGTGAAAAATTAATACGGATAAATACGTCAATTAATTTTAATAATAAAAAATATAGAATATTTGTTAGTAGATTTTCACATAAACAACTACACTGCGACAAGGTGACAGCAACAAAATCTGTCAGCATTTGATCGTTAATTTGTAGAAAGAGGGGAAAAGTAAAAAGCAACAATAAGTTGACTGGGAATATGCTTAGCCTAATGGCTTAACCATTGATTCGTGCTGACGAATATCCAAGTTCGGATCCAATTCGAACAAGTGTATCTGGAAAGAAGACTGATGAGAAAAACGTGGAGGTTTCCATACTAGTTAAAACTTCTACCACTCAGACTGTTGTTGAAATTTTTTCACTTTTCCCAGAAACAAAAAATGGTCTGATCCAGCTTAAAAAACAAGTTAATAAAAATTGGATGTTTCAGGGATGTGAAATAAATCACAGCCTGGAGAGATTTTTTGTGAGCAGTTATAGTTTTCAAATCAAAAATCCACTCAGAGGTACGGATTTACTTTGCGGAGAGACAATCGCAATTAGGTTAGGTAAGTTTATACTAGTGAGACTGTTACGCCTTACATAGTCCTGTTGATCGTTTGTAGTCCCAAATGAAGGTTTTGTTTGATTCGAGTTGAAGTAGTCGTCGTTTTAAAATTTTTTTTTAACCCTCCGAGCAGCGAAACTCCTAGATGTATCAAATGTGTTCTAAAAGCAAAACGTGTGTGTCCGTTCGCTGTAATTGCAAAGGCTCTTGGAGGTCTTAAAATGTTAAATTGTTCCATCTCACCTTCATCCGTCTTCACGATCCGCTTGGAAAATATTACAGTAATTCGGAAGTTTGCTCAATGAATTAGATTCCGGTGGAAAAAAAACTCTTCTTCTAAATTCCATGTCTGAGCTCAAGACCAGGAATCTCCTTTTAAGAGAGCAATTAAAATATGGTAAATTCATGGCGAAAAGCATCGGTGAAAAGCACGTGGAACACCGTTAGTTGCAGGTATTACTTAGTTCTTCAGAGCGTATTTTTCAAGTGCTTACTACCATTTGAAGTCCAGTTTGTAATATGAGGTTCCAAAATTATTTGGTGACATATTTTTTGTCGCAACCTAAGAGGCGGATAAATTTGGGAAAAATACAGATTTTTTTTGTTTTATCCGCTTCCTTTTACGAGGAGATGTCTAAAATAACAATCCGCCATCCCAACGTATTGACTTCAATACCCGAGTTGGGTGAGAAAGTGGGATAATTTGATGAGGGTTATGTTATCGCATATTAAACAATAAAAAATAAGTTTTGTACCGACACGTATTCCTTTTTACGTCAGGTGAAATAAGGACGCTGCATCTAATAATTATAACTTCCTGGCCCTCTGCGGAAGCAAAGTAGTGTTCTTCAGAGTACGCATCATAATTATGGTTTTACTCGACCGACTTCCATAAGAACACTTTCCCTTACTTCTCACTATATTTTTTTGGCCATGATTTGTACGTGGTGTTTAAATTTCTATTGTCTTTTATTATGGAGATTTCGGTTTTTTCCATACGCAAGTGTGTCTTGCTTCCCTCTTCCACTCTCGGATCTATCCCACATGGCACGTATGTTAGGTCGAACTGGAGGCATGTATTCCGTCTATTTTGTAGTGAGATTTACCATGAATTTTCTTGTAAACGAAGCTTGTACTACTAACAACCATATTTCTGGTTCAGACGAAAACGATTAGCCTTCAGTTATGTGGGTTTTTTTTTGTCATGGTGGCTCATTGTTTCGATTCGTTATGCCGAGGATACTTTCTTTGTTTACCGCGGCGTTACGCTCGACAAGCACGTTTTTGTCATCTTGGCGGAGGTAGTGCCCATAAAAGGCATCTTTCACACACAGTGTCTTTCTCATACGTCGGGGCGTATGTGTAAATAAACGATACGCTGAAGAAATTCTCTTTGCTGCGGGTTGTGGCAAGACGTTTATCCACCAACAACAATTTTAACACCAAATTAGCACTCATTTATATGACGCTTTAATAAATTTCCCATAGGATCTACTACTTTCGTTCTTGTTCCGTCCGACGCACATCTTGAATGTGCTCTCTCATCTGAGATTCGCTTTATTACTTTAGTTCGCCCTAAAAAGGTTGTTTGATGGCTACCCAGAGAATACTTGATCTTGAACCGGGAGTCATGAACTGATCCATATGTACAAAAATCGGTTCTGGCTACCCCCACTACACATCACCCTAACCACCCTCGTCGATCCACTTTCTACAAACTAAAAAATTACATTCCATTTTAATAAAATTAATAAAGAACTCCAGTTCCTTATTCCCCAAAGCCACCAATTGTCCACGAAACTACAATAGGCTGGCATGCAACAACAATTTGCAATATTACCCCCTGTGTGTGAGCGCAGCTTAACTCAGCGCCAGTCCATATTTTTTCGCACTTCCATGCATTTATTTGCTTAAGTATGTCCATAAGTATTTATTTGGTGGTAGTTCACGTAGTGCAAACAGTGTAAGATACAACAGTGGCGTGGCAGAAAATTTGCATACCGACACCTTCTAAAAGAGTATCTGCAACATGCTTCTTACCCAGCCCAACTCCCTCAATGCCATCATATGTGTGTACATATGTGTTTACAAAAGCTCAAACCACTTGCCAATGCGCAGTTTTTCAAGCGTTCAATATGGTTGTTACACAATATCACTTTATGCATCAGCAACGCAATCACTTACATGAGTAGGTATGTATGTATGAGTTAGCATCATGTGGTTGCTTGGTCACAGTTGACAGCGTTGTTGCACGATGTCGCTTGCTTTGGCACCCTGTGGCGCACATACTTTAACCGATTGGCGATCTTTTGTGGCAAAATGCGTTGCAAAGTTTTTGTGGTGGCTCTGCTTCTTCTTCTTCCTTTTTTATCTCCAGTGAACTCCATACGCCATTGTTGTTCATATTTCGTTGGTGTCTGCGGTGGTTTGTGTGTCTTTTTTTGTTTTGTTTTGGCTTATGTGCTTTTCGATTGAGGGTTGTTGTATGCGAGTACGAGAGTAGACAATGGCGGCACAGCGGGCCTATACAAATGGCCGCAATGCGACATACAGCCGTAATTGTTTGTTTATTGTGCTCAAACTTGCATTTATTGCACATATTAAGGCACATTGTTGTTGTTTTACACTATACTTTTAACTCTTATTTGTAACTGATTATGTATGTGTAATATTTATTTATGCATTGTTTGCATTGTGTCAGTGCAGAAGGAGGAGAAGAAGAAGAAGAAAAAGAAGATGCACAAAAGTTGAACCAATAAAAAAAGGCGCAGAAAAAATGTGTTGCTGCCAAATTCTGCAACAACTTCGACTCAGTGGCCAGCTTTATAATATAATGCGTTTCAGCGCAATACTTTTTTCTTGTTTTTCTTCGCATTTATACATTTTTTCAATTCTTCTGAACAATTTTCTTATGTGCCATTTGTTGATTGTGATCACACTCGAGTCCCAAACAATGGCACAATGGTTGGATGCTTTGTAAAAGTGCCAGACATCATGCTGTGGCGCTACTGACTCATTCATACACCATATATATACTATATATCTACATACAAACAAATGTGTCTGTGCCTGGGAAAAAAGCTTTATGCATTCTTCGTTATAGTGGATTTTATAAATAAATGTAATCACTTATGCAATGGCAATACATATTAGTGTGTTGCTAAGTGTTATCAATGCCAACTACAAGTCGCCTTAAATACAATTATTATTTTATAGGTAAAAGCCATAACGATTTAGTCCTTTATTGATCATTAAGAAGTTCTTAAAATTAATATAAATTATAAAGTTCCGCTTTTTAGTAGTCTTTCCATTTTCGCCATCAAGGAAGATTTTTCGCATACCTGTTAACTTAGGATGGAACAATCTCAATTGATGTAAGTGAATAATAGGAGAATAATTTGCGAGATAATAGAAGGTGATATAAGCTTATATTGCTATAAATGAAGGAAATAGCTACAGTTATGGGTGTTTTTAGTTGGAAATGCTGAGACTTATATCAAATAGTATTAGCTGGAGTTGTAGAGATTAGAGCAAGGAAGTGAAACCTCAAAGCTGTGGTTGCTTGTTTTTGAAGTTACGTGCTGGTTGACTCATTTCTCTGATAACGTATTAGGGCATATAATGCGAAGCTTTAATTTAAAAATTTAAAATAATTTTTTTTTTTTTTTTTGGATAACTAATCTGTTTTTTTTTATTAAAGAAATTTTACATTTTAATTAAAATTATGTCTATTTAACGCTTCAAGGGTTACCGTAAAATTTCTCATACACCGAACTCAACTAACATTTACCGCTCTTTTATAAGCATTTCAGCCTCAATATCACGCATTTATATAGGGTTTTCCAATGAAAGTGATATGATTTCTTAAAAAAAAAAATACTCACTAATTATTAAGGAAATTCAAATGTTTTTTATTTAATATGAAGTAAAATCGATACAATTAAGTTCTGAATATAACATCATTCAAATGGCCTTCACGACTTCTTTTGCAGGAACGAATTCGATTAACCCAATTTTTGAGCACTTTTTCCACTAAATCAAGTCTTATGTCATGAATAGCATGTTCAATGACTTCAAATACCCCCACAAAATGTAGTCTAAGGCTGTTAAATCACAACTTCTTGGTGGCTATGTAATGTCACAATTTCTTGAAATAACCGAATCTCGAAACATTTCTCGCAATAATTCGGTTTTTGCACGTGCTGTGTGACATGTAGCCCCGTCTTTTTGGATCCAGATGTTGTTAAGATCAACTTATAATAAAAAGTTGGTTATCATCGATCTTTACCGCTCTCCATTGATAGTAAATGTGCTACCAGCTTCATATCGAAAGAAGTACGGACCGATGATCCCGCCAGAAAAAAACCACACCAAACTGTCAATTTAGGTGAATGTAATGGTTGCTCATGAATAATTTGTGGATTTTCTTCGCCCTAGAATTGACAGTTTTGTTTATTTATCGCACCACTCATATGAAAGTGAGCCTCATCGGAGAATATCGTTTTCAAGTTGTTCCATTGCACAATCAGCAAATGTGCTGGCTTAACTTCTTGAGTAAGAACAATTTTATACGGATGCAAGCCCAAATACTTTCACAAAATGCGGTGCCAGGTTGTGGTTTAAGCCAGTCCCAATTCTTGAGAACGTCTTAGAATCGAGGAATTGCAGTCTTCAGCAACACTCGCCTGCATGGCAGCAATATTTTCATTACTTCTACCGGTCGTTTGTCTTATTGGCACATAGACATTATGTAAAGAAAATGTATGCTCGAAATTTTCAACAATTCGACGAACAGCGAGCACAGGTGGACGATTATTACGACCATAAAATGGCAAAAACGCACGAAAAGTTACAATTTCAGAACGATTATTTAGATAATAATATTGAACAACTTGTAAACGTTGTTCTTGCGTATATCTTAACACGATGAAATTGTAAACAGTACTGAATACAATGAAAAAAATGACAGTTCATGACATATTAAAAATGGCCAAAACGACACTTAAAAATCAAATCAAATCAAAACCCTATTGGAAAACTTTTTATTAACGTCACAGTGTTGCTAAAACAAAGATAGTTGAAACTTTAGTCTGATTTATTTTAATTAAATCGAAATCAGTAGAAAACGTTATTGTAGTAGTCGATTCGTTTTACAGCAACAAACAACAAAAAACAAAAACGGTTTGCCGATACACGAACAGGCAACGTAATCATGGCCGCATCCTTTTCATTTGCTTACGCGTATTCCTTTCTAATTTGATAATCGCAGGCGTTTTGACTAATTGTTGCACGAATTTTACATTGCCTAAGGTTTCCTTGTCGAATAGAACGCACTGGTAAAATTTCAGGAAAGAGAAGCTAGCTGCTACCAAACACGGTGATACGTGGTTCTGACTTTCTATATTTTGTCCAATATTGATTCTAATTGGTATTAGAAAGTATGATAAAAAGCCCTAATTAAGCATAATATAATGCAAGGTTGTTGAGTGCATTATTGATATAAGTAACGTATTTGTATTAGAGCTCCAGATACCCGGGTATCGAGCAATGCGATGCTCGCTCGATACTCGCTCACACATTGCTCAACAACTCGACAGAGCAACAAAAAAAATAATTTTATTTGTCGACAATTCTTTGGCATTTCAATGATTTTTGAACTTTGCTTAAATAAATTTAAAATTATTTAGTAATAATGTGATGAAAAAAGTCAAGGTGATGTCAAAATACTCGGAATGCTCGTGCTCGAGCTCGAAAAGTTTCGAGTAATGACCAATGAGCAAATGCTCCCACTTCTCGAAAATGTTTGAACAAAATCTCGAGTAGCTTATTCACTGCTCAAAGTATTTCAAAGCCAAATGCACCACCCATCTATAAGAATATCTTGTAAACCGCTGCCGCAGAGCCTATCTTCAAAATCAAAACTTTATTTCTTCACATTAAGCGATCCACTTCCTGGTATCAAACACAGTGGCACGAAAATTTTATATATCAGATATGTGAAGGAAAAATTTATATTAATCCTAGATGTGTCCTGACATGAAAAATCAAACGTCTTCAAAGGAATGTTTCTTACTGTAGATGAAACATGCATTTACCACACCAAACCAGAGACCAAAGAACAATTAATACACTGGGCTTCTCCGGGTGAACGTGCACCAAAGCATGGTAGGTGAGTCTGTCGACCAACAATGTCTTAGCCACATTTTTCGTGGATATACGAAAAGAGTAAAGCAATCACCTCTGAATATTTTTTCAGACCTTTCGATATAAGCAAAAACGACCGCATTTTGGCGCAGAAAGGCGCACACGTGTGTAGTCACCAAGGCAAAAATTAATAAATTGTGCGACGAACTGTTATCCCATTCAGCATCCAGTATATTCTCCAGATTTAGCCCCCTATTACAGTTTCTTGTTTCCAAACCTGAGAGATTCGGGTCGAATGAAAAGGTTATCACAGAAGCAAATACTGATTTTGAGGTTCTTGAAAAATCATATAATTTGGAAAGAATACAAAAATTGGAAAATTGTTTGACTGAATGTGTATAGAGCTAAAAGGACACATGTTAAGAAATAAGACGCCTATTTGCCGAAAAAAAATATATTTTATTCAAAAAGTCAATAACTTGTCAAACCACCCTCGTATAGCCATCGAGTTTGAGTATATCACTCTTTATACTTTTACTGCTTACAATCAGCTTGAAGGTTTTTTTTTGCCGTGAGCCAATCTTTAGCTTTTAGATTAGTGTCTTCGCATACTACATTATGTGGGCATACATGATAATTTGGACCCTCTTCGAGAGTGGAAGTCACATCACTGCGTCGAAGAGTACGTTCTACAGCAGTGGGCCCACTACAAATACCTGCAGTACACCATTCGTCACCACGTCCTATTAAGGTCCTATATCGCTATTCTCTTGTATTCGAGGACGCCCATTATATGTGGCCAATAGGCAGAATTAAAGGCATTTTTAATGTGAAACGTTATTACCATGCATTATTCTTTTGTGTCATACATTCATTTGGTTCCATCTATAGCCTTCCTTGCGTAATATGTATAAGTAACCTTTTTGATGGCGTCAATGGTACATCCCTGTTTGCGGAATTCATATTGATTATCGCTGTGTCGTGTTTCTTGTTCTAGACGTTGCTCTAGCCTTTCGGAGAAGAGACGGTACGAGCTTGGCTCTCTAAAATTTTTGGAAAAGATATTCGTTTCGTGCTTGATAGCAGTTTTTCAGCGTTGTTATTTCCCTCGCTTTTATTTTCTCCTGATTGGTTATCATTGGCTCATTCGAAAAATGTTTAGTAGAACTCAGTCTATGGACCTAAATACTCGAAAGAAAAAAAAATAGATAAAATAAAAAAATAAAATGTACAGACACCCAAAGCATCGTACGTGCGCCATGAATAAAATTGTTGTATATAAGTATGTATGTTTTTTTAGGATATAAATGCATAATATTTTTTTTTTTTGTAAGAAAATACTTTTTACAATTTATGGAACCATTTAGTTAGACGGCTGATGCACCGTGTACGCATAATATATTGGCATCTTGTTGACATTAAAATTTCCTGTCACGTCTAAGCGACGGACGCAACATCTCACGATGATGATACGATGATGATATTGTGCAGCCAAGTAAAAGTCCGCCAATTAATAAAATTTGAGACTTTTATAAAAATGCACACTAACACATACCCACACATATATATATACATACACCGCGCACCTAAATGTAGAAAATACTCTATGAGAGACAGGTTCACACGCGCAGATATTTCATTTCCCATTTCCCAGGGCTACGAAGAGGAGCAGATCATATGTAATAAGAATAATAAAAAAGAAATTATTTCATTTTGATACAAACAGACGAATGAGAGAGTGCGAAAAAGAAAAACTAAATAAAAAATAAAATAAAATAAGAAAAAATTCTATACAAAAACCACTTAAGAGCCGAAAAATTTCACTGGAATTAAGAACACACAAAATAATGGATTGTAAAAAATACAGTAACAACAACCACGGAGCATATAATTGGTGACCAGAGGAGCAAGGTAGGAATATATATTTATATATATTTTTTTTATTCTTACACTGCCACCCTGATCGACAACAGTGGCGAACGCGACGCTAACAAGTTACCAATTGGAGCTAACAACAATGACAACACCACAGGCATTGGCATTTGGCATGCCTTTCTGCCTCTAATTATATATGTATATACGTGTATTTGTGTTGCCATGATGAGTAAAATGCATACGCATTCATCTATCGCTCACTGCTGCTTTCTTTACGTTTTTATTGCCACCATGCATTGAGAATAGTAGAAAATAGAATATAAATAATTGCGCTTTCATCTTGTAAATGGCGTGCCGCCGCACATAGCTAAATAAACCCAAACACAAGGAGTGGCGGTAAAAAAAAATTGAGTAGAAAAATACAACAACAAAGTAACAATAAATGAAGTCTAAATGCCTACAATGAAAATGCCGCAGAGTTTTGCAGCCAAAACGGCAGACGGTTGCGGAAATCATAAGCGTCAAGAGTGTAAGCAGCGGGAGAGAAGGATTATGGTAAGTGAAGAAGAAGGTTGCTGTTGCAACAAGTAGGCAGACAACACCTAGTGAACGACAACAACAATAAAAACTAAAATAACAACAACTACAATAAACCCAATCCCAACAACAACAACAACAACAACAACAACAACAACAACAACAACAACAACAACAACAACAACAACAACAAACACAACGGCATCAACATAAATAACAACAACAACAAAAATACACAACAATAATAATAATAATAATAATAATAATAATAATAATAATAATAATAATAACAACAACAACAACAACAACAACAACAACAACGGCAACAGAAAAATAAAACAAGAACAACAAGAACAACAACAGAAACTACAACAACAACAATGAAAACAACAACAACAATAAAAATAAAAACAACAACAACAAAACAACAAGTGATTGAAAACTAGGTAAAACAACAAATAAAGCAGAAAATATCACCATCTACAAACATATAAAATTAGAAAAAAAAAGACAACGCCAACTTTCATTCGTTCATTCTTAAGAATAATTTCTTCCTGCTTGCAATTACTCTACCTATAATAGTTGTTGTTGTTATTGTTGTTGCTGTTATTACTGCCACCACTTTCACATTATCATTGGGTCCTGTACTCTGCGACAACAATGTAATCTTTCAATTCTTATCTTCAATGCCGGTTTTTACACGCATTTAGACAAGGCCATAATTCACTCATTGTAATGTCTTCATTTGGACCGCCGCCACCGCCACCTATACCAACAACAACTACAACCAAAAAAATGAATACCGATCGAGCAACTAATAAACCAATAAGCCAATACATACATACATATATATATACATGCGCTCTACAAGCCTGCACACAATCAATGGCCCCAACAGCGACGTCAGTATAGGATTCAACAACAGGATTCGCATGGTCATGCTGCTGATCCTTTTTAACTACGCCGCACTTGGCGTTGCTTACCAACAATTGTATCCTGCCAACCAACAAATTTAGGTGCGTGTGTGTTCTTTACCTTTTTTTACTTTTATTTCTTAATTTTTTCTTTTTTGAGGCCTTTCGTTCACTAGTGAAAATATAACTGTGAATTGTCAGCTAAGGATTATACTTACTTTTATTGTTCCACTTATATGATTTTTTTTCCTTTTTATTTATTTATTCTTGCATTCAATGCATTTGTGTGCGCTTGTGTATGTGAAAGTAAATATTTTCCCATCGATTTCATGCCTTTCGAGTGTATTTTGACAGTTTTTATTAGATCATGTGAACAAGTTGTTACTTTGCAAACACACACACACACACGTACATAGAGTAGAAATATCAATTGTTCTCTGTTTATTTGGCGTGCATTTCCTGTCGCTCACCGTTTTTAGGGGCCACCGCAGTTTGGTGAGAAAAAGTAATAAAATTATGATATTTCGAAACTTGCCAATACAAGACAATCGATTTTTTTCTTGTTTTATTACATTGGATTTTGTTATTTGAAATTTTTTTGTTAATCTTAAATGTGGCAAATAAAATACATAGTCAAAATGCATTTTCATGGCTTTCTTGGCGCCGAATAGGCATCTTGTTATCGTTATTGTTTGGAAACTAATGTGGGCGGTAAGCATAGCCAGCCTTTTATTGTTATTATGCTTATATATTTTGGCCATTTTTAATATGTCATGATCTGTCATTTTTTCATTGTATTCAATACTGTTTTCAATTTCATCATGGCAAGATATATGCAAGAACGACGATTATAAATTATTCAATATTATTATCAAAACAATTGTTCTGCAATTGCAACTTGCAAAAGAAAATCATCTTCATCTCCGATGAAGTTCACTTCATAAATAAATAAACAAAACTGTCGGTTCTGGTGCGAAGAGAGTCCACACATTATTCATGTACCACCATTACATTCACCTGAACTGACAGTTGATCTTAACAACATCAGGTTCCAACAAGACGGGTATACGTGTCACACAGCACGTGCAACTGCCGAATTATTGCGAGAAAGGTTAGGAGATTCGACTATATCAAGAACATTAACACCATTAGACTACTTATTGTTGGGTTATTTGAAGTCATTGGTCTTTAGCAATAAATCTGACTCTCTTCAAGCTTTAAAAGTCAATATTGAACATGCTGTTCATGGCATACGACTTGATTTAGTGTTACAAGTGCTTAAAAATGTAGTTCATCGAATTCGTTCCTGCAAAAGAAGTCGTGAAGGCCATTTGAATGATGTTATATTCAGAACTTAATTGTATCGATTTTACTTCATATTAAATAAAAAACATATGAATTTCCTTAACAATTAGTGTGTTTATTTTTTTTTTTAAGAAATCATGTCACTCTTATTGGAAAACCCTATATATTCATACACCAAAGGTGAGGGGAATTGGACAACATGGATCCCGGACTTCAGTTGTGAAAAATATATGGCCCCGTCGTTTCTTTCTAGTCTATAGGAAAGTCAATTGAAACTAATTTTGCATTTAATTGACTACAGCGATGAGTGGGGCAGTAAGATCTCATACAAAGTTTCATTCGACCCGCATTTCTTACCGCACAGCAATTTCTTCAGAATTGGAAAAAAAAATAGTTGTAGGAGGCCAAATCAGTAGAATATTGGGGAGAGGGGGAGAGTAGCATTTCGCAATCCAATTTATGAATGTTTGCCATGGTGACTACATACGTGTTCATCCGTGCAACGTCCTGATGAAATTTCACTATTTATACGCCTAATGGGGTTTTTCTTGCTTCACATCAATATCGAATCCGTTAAAAAGCTCTTATAAATATTCGCCAGTGATTGTTATATCTTTTTAAAGGCAATCGATATGAATGACACTTCGTGCATCCCAAGAAACTGTGGCCATGACCTTGTTCGACGAAAGACTCACCTTGGCCTTCTATGGTGCACTGGTATCTGAAGAAACCCACTGTATTAATTGTTCTTTGGTCTCTGGTGCAGTATGATGGATCCATGTTTCGCCTACGGTGACGAAATGGCGCAAAAATTCATTTGGATTACGGTTCACCATGGCCTAACACTCTGAAGTGGTTATACGGTTGCTCTTGAGGTTGTGTGTAGAGCAATCGTGGCACCCATCACACGGATAGTTTTTTCATGTCAAAATATTCATGTAAAATGTGATGCACCCATTCAGGTTTGATGCCTACAGGCTTAGCCACCTCACGCACTTCTTTTTTCCGACCGTTCAATATCATTCTATAGATTTTATCGACGATTTCTGGAGTGACGGCCCATTTTGAGCGATCTGAACTTTCGGCATCACTTGTCCCGGTACGGCCACAGTGGAACTCAGTAAACCACTTCTTAACCATTAAAATTGATGTTGCAGAGTTCCCCATAGTATTTATTAAGTCTTTTCTTAATTTCGGTTATGGATTTTAACCCAAAAAATAATGCTTAATCGGCGCACTGAATTCACTTTTTTCAATTTTCATTAAAAATTACGAGGTGATCCATCTTAAATGGCTATAAAAGCCAAACTACATGGCGAAGCTTGCTAAAAATTTGACAGCAGTCCATTAATCGATAACGGATTTCGGTAGTAGTGTTGTATTTACAGTTCCTGCGTAGCAAATTAAAAAAATCACTGACTTGGACTTTAACAGGCCAAGATCTATATTGATTCGTTAGTGAAAATTCAAAATAGTCAATGTTGAGATTTAAAAGTTAATTCTCCACGCACATAATGGAAACGAAGTAATTAACGCAAATATAACATAAATTAATCGAATGCAAATCCTATACAGTCGCCTAAATGCATTTATTCAAACAAAGGATCGGGAAACGATTGAAACAAAATAATTATAATTTCTTAATGAGCGTAGACTAAAAAAATAAAAAAAAATTCGTGTGACAAAAACAGTGTCTACCAGTGTTATTAGATGTTTGTGCGTGCAACCCTGCAGAGCAAGCTTCCATATACATCTTCAGATGTCCCGCTGCTGGTGAATATTCACGACTCATCCCTCTCGGGAAGGGTCCCGTTTTACCTTCCATCTTTTATGGAAGGCATAAAAGGCCGATGTTGCCGTTTTAGCGCTCTCTTTTATCGTCAATCCCAGCAGCAGCAACATCAAGGTGAGTTTTTTAGCCATTATATTTTTTCGTTTTATATACACATATATATTATACATAGTTTGTATATGCATACAAGCATTTTGTTCTTGGAATAAATGCATATGTTTAATTAATAACTTTCTTTTATTTAAATTTTTGGAGAAGGTAGTTTCTTCTTTTCAGAATTGATCGCCAGAAAGATCGGCCCCTAACTCGATCCCCGTTTCCAGAATTCAGGAGGAATTCTGGCCCCCAACATCCCCGGCGCGAATATTGGTCCTTCGAGCCGGATACAAATCTGCACCGATTATTACACCGATCTGTTGACTTTTAAAGAAGCTAGCATCGGCTAACTGAATTGGGGGCAGAGAATCAATCTGTGATTTATTCACTGTAGATTAGATGAAATCCTCGAGTTCCATTTGGATTGCTTTGAAGATGTCTCCGATGAAAATTTATTTGAAACTAGTGAAAACACACTCGTAAGTGGAACTACACAATCTGTTGAAATTGGATAAAGAGAACTATCAAAGGAAGAAATTTATATTCAAGTGAGGAAGGAGTTTGTTATCTTGAGAATGTCCTGATAATTATTTTTTTGCATTTCTACATTAATTCGACCTATGAAAAAACAGATCTTCCCATATTTGAACGAGTAAATTATAAGATTTTTGTCTTAGGAACTAGTTTTTTATATAAGATAATACACATCGTAAAAAATACCATAACATAAGTTTTACTGAGTTACTTTGCACGGAACAAAAAAAAAAGCCCTACAGTAGGAAGGTAAGGAAAGTACTATCGGTGACTGCAGTTCATCATAAAGCCTTTAGCTTGCGTTTATAGCTTTTCAAGAATCAACGAAGAAGAACTCCAAATGATCTGATGTTCTGCGACAAAGAAGTGCTGCTTTAATTATAGCTTTAACACAAGGTTGAACTGCACGGTATCTTCGGCTCAACAGTTGAAGAAATCAGCTCTTAACTCTCCTGAGAATGCTTTCAGAAACGAGTAACGATGGGGGCTATACGATATAGTAGTTCGATCTGGCTGTTTTTGACAAATATTGCAATTACATAACAAATTTGGTTCGTATAACTCAAAAACTTAGAGTCTACTTTGCGAGCAAACAGGCAGACAGACAGACAAATAGACACCAGGGCACACAGGTAGACGGAAATGGTTAAATCAAATTACCTCGTCGTTTTCATCCGATCTGTACAAACAGCAGGTGTGTTATAATTGAAAAAAAGGGGTTGAGGTTTCAGCCGAGGTTCTTCTAGATGCTGTGACTTATCAAACCTTTTTCTGTCGATAAATAGAATTAAAGCCGATTAAGCACAGATACGCAGCACAGTCATAATTATGTCAGTGGTAATACGTAAATACTTACATAGATTTTGGCTTGGTTTTGAAAAAATATAAATGAAATCTGAATTTCGGTTTTGGTAGAGAGAAAGAAAATAAAGTGTAATTCGATACTGAAAAAAAAAATTATAGAAGTTGTCCATTAAACTTTAAAAGGAGTCAGTTTAGTATTAAAATGAAAAATTCGGAATTTTAATTTTTATACCTGTACGTCCCGTTTGTCCATGTCCGTTTGCGTCAAACTAGTCCATCAGTTTTTGACCGATTGGTCAGATTTGAAATTTTGCGACATAAATCCGTAAAACAGACTACAAGAGCGTGCAATTTGGTATTATAAAAAATATAGAATGAACTGCACATCGGAAAATCCTCGAAATCGGAACACTATATTATATAGTCCTTATATAAGGGATTTGTTCAAGTATGTACCGATTTTGTAAGCATCTAAGTGCGCTAATTTGGTATTTTATAGACGTGAATTCAAGTTGATATTGCGAGGCGATCATAATTTCAGGCATTTTCAATATTTTTTAAGGTGATAATAATAAACAACAATATTTAAAGTTTGTAGGTAGTTATTGAAAAAATAGTAATTTTAAATTTTTTAAAATTGGTTCTGAGGTAAATATTGTCAAAAAATTGGATGTGAGTGGCGCACGAAATTTTGGATCTTGTACTTGTGTAGCTATATCCTGTACCAAGATTATATAAAACTTGAAAAAGTAATGAATTTTTGAATTTCGATAACCGAAATAGGCTTATTTTTTGTGTCACTTTTTGAGCTAAAAAAGTAAGAAGTTATGAAGATGATTAAAAAATTTTATGGTACGAGACATAGCTACTAGTGTTCTGGATAACATATTTAAATTTCAGATCATTCGGATAAATTATTTTTAACCTGCGCCGTGCAGAAAAAACCGTTCTGGGAAAAACGAGTTTAAAGTTTGGAGTGTATGGGGTCGAGCGGTGGGCCGTTACCTGCTCAAATACCGGTAGAACAGAAAATACTATTGATATCATTATAAAATTTTAACAGTATATTCTTAAAAGACTATACTTTCGAAATATATACCAAAAAAATGATTTTTTTTTATTTCTTTAATCTCTAGACCACCATCTTCCTTGACAATGAAAATCATCGAAAGCGAAATTTTCAATTTGAAATTCGTCTCACTATTCTGAAGTATTTGTGATGTAAATAAAATCAACGAATTGAAACCAAAAGGAAGTAATGTTGTGTTCAAGGTCATCACATACGAAATATGAAAAACATAATAGAAATTATTCAAATTTTTAATGTTTTGAATTGCGGTCTATACTTTGACCAAAAGGAAAAAAATATTCATACATACGTATATTTCAAACTTGCATCATTCCATGCAGTTTCGCGCGGAGATTTCGAATCATTTTATATTTTTTACGCTCATTAAAATTCAAAATTTTTAAAACGCATTAGTGGGCGTTATTTTAGCGATAATAAATACTAACAAATCATCAAAAATGCCATAAAATTATTGAAATTATTAATAACTGCCAATAATTTGCGAAACACACAAACACAGATTTATACATACAAGTTCCCAAGCATACATACCAATACATTTGTACACATATTTATAAATTTCATATACCATAAGCCACATATAACTGTAGGAGTAAGAGGAATTGAATTTGAAATATGAGATTAATAAGATCAAAATGCAAAAAACTGCAGCCGCAAAGGTAACAACGCTAGCGCCAGTCAGTTAACCCTGAAACATATTTATTTACCACCATCGCAGAGGCGAGATTTTAGACGCGTTTATATTTTACTTATGTTAACCATCTGTAAGTAAGCATGTTTGTGTGTTTGTTAACTTGCAAAATTTTTGCCAATAAAGCGGCAATGGTAACGGCGGCGGTGTCGGTGTCGGCGAAGAAGGCGGTGATTAAAAAATTAGCAACTTCGTTTGCAGTAACAACGTAACAACGTGTCAGCGTGGCAATGCATACAGGAAGAAAAAATTTCAACAGCAAGCAACAACAACAACAACAACAACAACTACTGCGGTATGCAAAGGCACACACATAAGTGGTAGTTATGCATATAACAACATGCTTTGAGCGGCCTTAACAAGGGAAAACATACCGCAAAAGCCATTTATTAATTTTACTGCTTTGCTTAAGCTGCCGCTGTATCGTTTGTTGTTTTTGTGCTTGTTGTTGTTGCTGCTGTTTGGTTTTTTTTCGGCACTGGTGAGATGAAGATACTCCTCTGTGGTGGCAACCGCTGCAAGGCATCATCCTAGCTGTCGGACTGTCCGCATTGCAGGCAAGCCAAAGCAGTTTGTCTGCTCCTCAGCCTCAACAAAAACAATAACAACAACAATGGCCAAAATAAAGCCAAAACAATGAGACAGAAACAGTAAGAAGCTCCACCGCCATCTCCATAAAATGCGGTGATTGATGAAGCCGAATTAAGTAAACCGTACCGCCAACAATACGAACATCAAAAGAGAGGAGCTCAAAGTGAAGCAGAAGAAGCGGAAGAAGAAGAAGCAGCAGAATACGAAGAAAGGTAAGTGAAAATGTTGTTGAGGCGCTGAAGCGAAAGAAGCTCCGCTTCGGGATTGCCAATAAGAAAAATGAATGCCGAAAAGGCCAACAACAACAATAACAATTTGGATGATGACGAAAATGCCAAGCAAAAAAAGTGCGCTATGGTTTGGCTAAAGGTCTGTTTGTAAGTATGTACGACTATATATATGTACGTATGTACATAGGTGTGCGAATATGCGGGTATGAAATGTCAGTAATCTGCAATTTAGTGGCGCGTATTGTGTGAACTCATCATTGTCAGAGAGGCGGCAAAGCGGCGCATGCAAATAAAAACGCACATACTTACATCTCCACACATCAACGTATGGGCATATAAGTATATAGAAATATGTACTTGTCTACATCGTGTCATGTCATGTAGAAACGCAATTGATGATGCGAATCAATGTCCAGCCCATAAGCTAAAAGGATGAAATACGCTTACACTCATATACTTACATATATATAAGTTTGTGCAAATATATGTCTTTAACTGGTTAGTTAAAAGTATAGTTAACCACCAAACCACCACCTTGACCTCCGCTACCCTTAATGGTGGCGTTGTACAGTGGGATGGCATACTTTGAGTAGACGTCTTTCTATATAAATATATGTGTATGGTGAACTAGATTGATCCAAGAAATACAAGACTCTAAATAAAACATCACTCATACTTCTTATAGGAACACAAATTTTTGCTGACAAACGTAGTAAACATTTTAGATCCAGATTTAGATAAATTTATCTGCCGGAACCAAAAAAAAAAATCGAATGGAATCGTTCTTGCGACCTCCACTAGATTGGTCATAATAGGACGTAAATTCGGTTAACGTCAACGGCATGAAAGCTTAATTCTTCCAGATCGGTTAAGGCTCTACGTGATAGCAACTACACTTTATGATCTCCCTATGTACTTCCAGGTGGTGAAACACTTTATTATAAACACCGCTACAGTGGCCACATTAGCTGCCACTGGATAAAAAAAACGCCAAGTCAAATCGACTATGTCCAAATAACGGGTGATCCATTTCGATGTTACCTAATTTTGTAAAGGCAAAAATTCATAAAATTCTAATCTAATGGTGAATATTTACTATCATTCGAAAGAGCATTCCTTGGCATTTATTTTTTTAAAGATTATCTCTTTCAAATGTTGGCCGCGGCAACATCTCAGATAGTCCTTCGAGCATTTCAACTGGTAACTGGCGAATGACACGCGCGATGTTTTTTCCCAAATCCTAAATCCGCATAGACTTTATAGACTTTACATATACCCACAGCAAAAAGTCTAACGGTGTGATATCACACGATTTTGGTGGACAATCGACCGACTCAAAACGTGAAATTATATGTTCACTGAAGTATTCTCTTCATAAATCCATTGATTGATACGAGCTAAAATTTCAGGCATCAAATAGTCGGTTATTATGCCGCGATAAGGGTCACCATTGACTGTTACGTTCTCGTCGACATCATTTTCGAAAAAATGTGGACCGATGATTCCACCAGCTCACAAACCACCCGAAACCGTTGTTTCTTCTAGATAAATAGGCAGCTTTTGAATCTCGTCAAGCCTCTCTTTGTCCCAAATGCGGCAATTTTGCTTATTTACATGCCCTTTGAGCCAGAACTGGGCCTCGTCGCTGAACAAAATTTGGCTCGAAAACGTCGGATCTTCTTGAAACTTTTCAAAAGTTCATAGAGCGAAGCGATGCCGTTTGGGAAGGTCGAGCGACTTCAGTCCTTACACAAGCTGTATTTAATGTTTATTTATGTAATGAATGTCGGGTCTCAAGATGGGTGATGGTTTTGCGAATAGTACACGCAATAGGCCGATTATATTGACCATAAGTTGAGCGAAGCGCGCGAAACACATTCTTTACAGAACATAGTAAAGTTGAATGATTTGTAAACGTTGTTCAGGCGTAGTTCTTTCTATGATGAAATGCCAAACAATACTGAGCAAAAAGAGCATGACAGCTTGACACGGCTCACGGGTGATCTGTCAATAAAAGGCTATTGAAAAAAGTACCTCTCCTTGGATTATCTCCATTATTTTATATAAGTTGTCTTCAAAGAACTATTTCTGCAAAAATAACGCGCTTCGGAGTGACATCGGAAGCTTCTATCAAAACAGAATATTTTTGTGCTCAACTCGAAGCTTTGAGAGGTGAGTTGACTCTTTTCGGCTTAGCAGATCCTTGAAGCAAATTTTTGAAACAGTTTGAGTTTCCCGACACCTTTATCAGTTTCAAGGAAAACTAATTTGCCCAGCTTAAGCGATCTTTGAATTGGTCTTACCGTTTTCGGTTTACGAGTACTAAATTCATTCAGATCTAGTCTGAAATCTGGAAATATAGATGGGATTTTGGAATAAGCGTAGTAAGATACTTAGAGATCGTCTTTAGTGCCTTTATTTAAGATCAACTAGGGCAACAAGGTATCAGAAACCTCTACAGTTTTCACCAATCTTGGATTTTTATTTCAACCAATTTACTCTGCTTTCCAAAAATGCATACCAATATTTATCCTCCACAAAACACTGGCTTGTTAAGAAACGCCAAAGGCTCCAACATAATTTTTACTTCATCAGTTTTTTTTTCTGTTGTGGTTCACACTTTTCCTTTTGGTTGCAACTTGCGGCGCTTACTCACACATACTACACATACCAAATATGTACTTTAAAGCTTCCTACAAATATTTTTTTTCTACACTTTTAATAGCTGTGGGAAACATATTCGGTCAACACATACGCATATGCACATTGGAATACATATACGTATACATATACACCAAAATAAAAGCTCCTAAATTCATATAAGTACACACACAAAATTAAGGTACTACAGGAACAATATGTTGCTCTTGTGTGTGTGTTGTAGAGTACACGCCTTTGGGCCGCTTTGTTGTACGAACGCCTTGTTATTGTTATAAATAAGTTAATAATATGGCGGGAGGTGGCCTTTGTCGTCTTCAATGCCCTATACCGTCGCTGTCGTCTTCAGTCGTGTTGCCTGTGTTACCTCAAAAATGCTATTGTCGTTTTAACACTGTTGTTGTTGTTTTTTTTCGCGTTTTTTACAAAACTTTGTTCTTCATAAAAGTATGTTTGCATGTGTATATGAGTCAATGAGCCATCAACAACTAAAGAGGTAGCAGTAGCAATAGCAACAACGGCAACAGAAGCAACAACATCAATATAACCAACCAAAAAACAAAAAACAAAAACGCCACAAAACAGCAATAACAACAGTGTTGCTTTAGTAATCCGTACTGACAGCAAAGAGCCAACACAGCACAACTTAACTGCACATTTGGCCTGCAGCGAAGGAAGTCACGGATTTTCGCATCTTCGCTCGTCTTTTATTAAATGATTAAACCGACGAGCGGCCTCTTAACGGCATACGATGACGCCTGAGTCGGCGTTCACTCGGCTTCGAGATGCTTTATTTAATTCTGAATTTGCTTTTTCGTTTGCGAGCTTTTTTCACCACGGCGCAATTGGTTGCAGCGGGACATGTGTTTTGTGCATGTTGCTGGTGACAATAAAGTTTTTGGATTTAATGGAACAAAAAAAAAAAATTAACAAATAAGAAAAATGAAATAAAATAATATAATATTTAAAAAAATTAATTCAAATAATATAAAAATAAATAAAAATTTATAAAAATAATTAAAATTATTTTTAAAAAAATATAAAAAAAAAACTAAACTAAAATAGAATAAAATAAAATGAAATAAGATAAAATACAATGAAAAAAAAAATTAAATGAAATAAAATAAAAATAAATTAAAATAAAACTAAAAAATATTATAAAATAAAATAATATAAAATGAAATAAAATAAAATAAAATAAAATTAACTTAATTAAAATTAAAAAAAATAACATAAATTAAAATAAAATAATAAAATTAAATTAAATAAAGTAAAACTAATAATACAAAGAAAAATAAGATAAAATAAAATGAAGTAAAATAAAATAAATTAAAAATATAAAATAAATTAATATAAAATAAAATTAAATAGAATAAAATAAAATAAAATGAAATAAAATATTATAATATAAAATTAATTAAAATTTTAAAAACAATTAAAAATAAAATAAAAACAAAAAGAAATAAAAATAAAATAAAATAATAAAAATAAAATTTAATAAAATTACACGTAATAAAAAAAATAAAAATAAAATAAAATTATTTAAAGTAAAATTATATAATACAAAGAAAATTAAATTAAAATAAATTGAAGTAACATAAAGTAAAGTAGCATACATTAAAACAGAAAAAAAAAAAGAAAAATATGAAAAAAAAAAGAAAAAAAATTAAATTATAAAAATAAAATAAAATAAATTACAATAAATAAAAACAAAGTAAATGAAATAAATTAAACAAAAAAATTAAATGGAAAATAATAAATAGAACAAAAAAAAATTATATTTGAAATAAAATAAAATAAAATAAAATAAAATAAAATAAAATAATATAATATAAAATAAAATAAAATAAAACAAATTAAAATATAATGAAAAAAAATATAAAATTAAATTTAATTAAATAAAAGAAATAAAAATAAAAAAAATAATTTAAAAAATAAAATACATAAAATTAAATAAAATTAAACAAAATATAAGAAAAGAATAAAATAAAACAAAAAATAAAATTAAATTAAATTATGTTAAATAAGATAATATAATTTTTATTATAAATTCAAAAATGTACTTTTTTTCGCCTATCAAAACTTTTTCCAAACTACCGTTTCAAAATTTATATTTTAGTTTGCGCTTTTCACCTCGCAGGAGTTTGCCTTTCTTCGCCTAAAACGTAAGTATATACTGTCTCTGTCCGTTTTTTTATACCTATTTCATTGTTGTTATTGTTGGCAATAAAAGGAGTGATTCCAAGTGCCAGTTAAGCTATGCCGCAAATGCATAACAGCACACACACCTACATACACACATACAAATGTATCGTCAAGTTAGTTTGTCTTAAGCAGCGCCTGAAAGGCGTACGTGTTAAAGGATAATCAGCAGCACAAGCGCCTGTGATTTGGCAGCAATGCGATGATTATTTTTCCATACATACATTTACTTTTACGAAATACTTACTTATTTATTTTTCAAGATATTTTTATTGCTGTTTTTGCTGTTTTTTTTTGAGCTTGTTAGCTTTTTTTATTTACATTGATGCTGTCAATTTTTCAAAATGCTCAACGCGAATGTCATTGACTTTTGCGACAAAAATGCAATAAGCGCTGCATTATATTGTATGTAGTGTGACTTGTGGCCGTGTAGTGGTGTGCATTGCCGTAAGACAAACACTGAGATAACATCTGAAATCGCGTATGTGCCTTAAGTCTTTTGTCTCGTCTCAGCTCATTGTGGAGCACAAGTTGAGATTGCGCAGCGTAAGCGGACTAACTGACTGAGTTACTCTGTTTTGAGTTTTTTTCTTTAAAGACACGTTTAAAAAAATACATTAAAAAAAAATATATATATATATATATATATATATGTATGCCACCCACCGTGCGAGCGTAATTACTTAATTTCTTTGGCATTTCCGTTACACGCTTGTGCAAATAGTACGCGCCCAATTCGCATGTTAATCTTTGAAATATTTTCAACTTGCGGTTATCCATTTTTTCACTTCTTTTTCATATATACAATATTATTTTAACATTTTTTTCTTTTATCTATATTCATATTTCTGTTTATTTTTTTCTTTCTTTTTTTGCAAATTTATTTTGTAGTATATCACATTCAAGCTTATAGCACATTCATTTAATTTATAATTGCCCTTTTCTGCTCCCATTATTGTTTTATTTTTTATTTGTTTGTTTCTTCACTCATTCATTCATGGTACAATGTATCATAGGCTGTCGGCGTCTTCTTTGAGCTATTTTATGCGTGAGTAATAAAATATATATACACATAATCATTCATGTCCGCATGTATGTAGCATATTGCGGAACTATGTTGATGGTCCATTTGTCATGCGTTTCCAATGATTTATTTTTCGTTTAAGATATTTTTCTCCTTTTTTATATGAGTCGCGTGGGAAATATTTTCTCTCTTATGAAGATGGTTTAGATTTAAGCCATTACCTTGTAAAATATTTAGCCAAAAAATTTTAATTAAATGAGAATGTGTCATCCGGAAATATCAGAGATATTTTTAGTAAGATGTCAGTTGCAGCAAACAGGAAAAATTGGGAAGTTGATGTTGAGTGTGAAGTGAGTAAGCGAAGTACTCGTGCTAGGCATATTTTCGGTTAATTGCTGAAAAAAAAAATAATTTAAACCAAAATTTTTTTGTACAAAAAATATCTTCTAATATATATATATTTTAGGGGAAAATAACTTAAAAAGAAAGGAAAACCATGAGTTAATATTGTAATTTTGCATAAATGAAACATCATTTCATTTATCAAAGATCAAAGATAATAATGAATGCTTCCGGTTAATTGATTATTTCGCGATGATAAAGTTTGGTATATAGAATCAATAAAAATATTTGCAGCTATCAAAGAAACTTACCAACATAACAGATAATAATCAATTAAAAAGATTTATGCTGGTCTGGTATTAACGAGCGAAAAACGAAATATCTCCTGTCGTCAAAAAAAAAGTCAGCGCCTTTGCGTCTTGGCTCTCACGCCGTGGGTGACAGTCATAACTTCGAAGTAGTAGATAAATTCTTCTCTGTTAGAATCTGCATTAACAACACCAAAAATTTCAGTTTTGAAATTCAACGCAGAATAAGTATTGTCAACAGGTGATACTTTGGACTGAGCAGGGAATAGAAAAGTAAAGTCCTCTCTCGACGAACTAAAACCAAACTCTACTAGCCACTTAGCATTCCCGTTCTGATGTATGGCACAAAAGCTTGCGTTGGCTGCCGTGAATACCACAGACACTGAAACAATAGCCATACCAGTTATACGGCAATATTGACATAGTCTAGCGAATCGAGAGGCAGCTGCTATGCTGTCTCCGTTATGTCGTACGAATGGATAAAGGCTCTCCAGCTTTGAAGGAACTCGATGGAGTGTTCGCTGGTGGAAGAGGAAGACCTCAACGCCATTTTAGAGATCACTGTGGGGTCGATGTCGAGCGTCCTAACTGGAACTCGTTGGGATGGAATGAAAAATTTTCAAGGAAGATGGGAAAATATTATAGCTTCAAATGGGCAATACTTTGAGTAATACTAAGTTTATCTTAAATAAAAATTTAATTTTTGATCAAAAACCGCACGAATTTAAGTTATAGAGTAGGGTCGTGGTGAATCCTGGGTAACGTTAAGTGACCCTTTAGTTTTCCCAGCCGGAACTCCTGCTGAACGGATCTGATCTTGGATTTTCTTGCGGTAACTGATTTTCGACTACCTGATTTTGGATTAGTTTTACCCCTAGACTGGTGGTTGCGGTATTTCGCCACCTGATTATGTTGAGGTGATATTCAACATTAATGGCATAATAGGATACGTTCCCCTTCTGCCGCCAATTGGTTGGAGTGATAGGTGAAGTTTGAGATGCGACTCTCTTCTTTACGCTGGTTACTTCTAAACTTATTGCCCCATAAGGGAGTATGTCAATCCTCGTCTTGGCCTTTACTGAGACCACCTTGGAACCGCGGAAGGCGACTACCCTTTAGAAGATGGATAGCGGCCCTGAGGGTGGACACTGTTAAAAATAAACAACTCCTTACTAAACAGACAAACACAACAACAACAATAAAAACAGGGATGCGGCGGTGTACCGGGTGGGCAAACGAAGATGGTGACGCCGAAACCGGCCATCATCGATGGTTCAGAGGCTTTTCTTTCTGTTGAACTCTCATGGGAGCCTACTTCTACTGATAATTAGTTGAAGCGGCTGCCAGAAGCCTGCTAGCTGATAGTAAAGACATAGTAAAATCTCGATCATCTTAGTGCTTGGCTAATAGAAGAATCGTCAGTACTATAGCCAACTTACCCTCTGGGTCAGGGGGAAATTTTAGGACCTTCTGCAAGGCAGTAGCAGCACTGTCGAAGAAGACTTCTGAAGAGACGCAACACCGGATCAACGCCAACCTTTAACGAAATCGCAAAGTTGTAGGCTCGATCATGGTTGATGTTTTGTATAGAGGTAGGACTGAAAACTGGTTGTCGTTGACAGTATTGATCTGCCTCATCTTCAGGCACTGAAATCCTTCCGAAATATAACTGGTGGATCAGTCCGCTTAAGAGGATTGAGGATGCTTTTCGGCAAGCGCTTATATTGCCAAACGAAGAGCCTTTTGAGCATCATTATGAACCGATTTGTATAAATTTTGTTGGGTCTCTCTCCTTTCCTGCTGGTACTTATCTACTAGGGTTAATATAATATTTGAAAACAAGATGTTTTTGGATAAGAAATACGAAGCAAGAACTCTGAAAGAAAGTAGCACCGCTTGCGGATAATTTGATACTTCCCAAGATAGTCGTGTTTCAACAGGACTAACGCTGTACTCTACTAAGTTGTAATAAAATTTCAAACAGAAGAGCCTTAAATGGCATGGTAAAACTCAATAACCCTTACCGATGTCTTCAAATGCTAAAATACCTTTAATTTCTCTCACGGATCTTTCTTCGCCCCTCCATTCTCTCTTTCACATTTAAAAAAGTGTGTTATACTATAGATGCATAATATAATACATTTGTAAATTATGTAAGAAGATTTGATCACGTCTCTTTGAACTTCGTTCAAACTTCCACAAACCTGTCATCTATAAATGAGGCTGCAGCATTTGATCCCTACAACATCATTAATATTAAACCTAGATTCTTGAAGAAAGTAGACACAGGGATCACATATATATATATTAATAAATCGGATGCCCCTTAATCTTAAAAACTACAAAGTTATGTCTTTCTCCCGAAGAGCCATGCAGAAAACTAGTTACAGAGTAGATAACTACAATTTGGAACAGATTCACCATTTTATTGACCTTGGAATCACTGTGGACCCTAAATTGAACTTTACACATCACATTGGTGAGATAGTCATCAAAACCAAAGTCATCTTGGCTTTTGTAGTACGGTGATCAAGGGAGTTTAATGATCCTATGTTACTAAAGCTTTGTATGCGAAATTAGTAAGAGCTATTCTTGAATACGGCTCGGTTATTTGGAACCCGAGCTATCAAATCTACTCTGACAGGTTAGAGTCTATTCAAAAACAATTCCTCCTATTTGACTTAAGAAATTTGCATTGGGAGTTTCAGTAATATCTTCCATCTCATACTAGTCGTCTGAAACTTATCAATCTCCCTACTCTCGCCAGTCGTCGGGAAATGCTT
Organism: Neoceratitis asiatica; assembly: GCA_030068015.2. Classification (NCBI taxonomy): domain Eukaryota; kingdom Metazoa; phylum Arthropoda; class Insecta; order Diptera; family Tephritidae; genus Neoceratitis; species Neoceratitis asiatica. The sequence goes on along the minus strand of CM061525.1, from coordinate 33,231,564 downwards.
GGTATAATTTTCATGGTTAAAATAATAACAGTCTCAATTTCCAGCACCCTTATTCTTTCTGAAATCAAATTTAATGTTCCGTTTAGAATAACCCGAAAATTTAGTGAATTTTGAATTTCACAAGCCCATGTATTGTATGGGTCCTGATTTCAACTCCCACTCAAGCACATTTGACATATCTGACTCTATTTTTCATATAAAGAAAGCTATTTTTGGAATCTAAACTAACCAGTAAATAAAATTTTATATTTGAATTAAATTGTTCTTAAAAATCAGCTGATGAATTATTGTTCTGTAGCTGAACTTGATCCCTACAACCCTTTCTTTTCGTTACTCGGTATTCAGAAACAACAAAACAAGTTCCGTAAGATATGCGGAATGAGCCCCTCATGCGGATGGGCGGTAGGTGGGTAAACTGTTGGAAATAGTTATAACAATAAAATTAGCTAAGAAATTTTTACATTTAGGTAGCATCAAATTTGTCGAAAAAAAATTTACTATTCCGTTTTATCACAGGTACCATTCATAATAAAGGGTTAGGTACTTTTTTCAACAGCCTTTCTTTGACAAATCACGCGTAAGTCGTGTCAAGCTGTCATATACAAGTAATTATTGTTCATTATTGTTTGGCACAACATTTATAAATAATTCAACTTTATTATGAAAAGTTCACGTTCTGTAAATAATGTGTTTCGCGCGCCTTGCTCAACTTATGGCAACATAATTGGCCCACTGAGCGTATTATTGGAGACCCAGCATTCATTATTGGATTATACTCGACAGAATAGACCACGTCCAGCTCGCAGTGAAGAAGAAATAGCAGCCGTAGCTGACAGTGTACACGAAGACTCGGACTGAGGTATGGAATGACTTAGCGCATTTTAGGTCGAGGTCTAAAATTGAAAGTGTACAAAATAAAGCTTGTGCAAAAACTGAAGCTGCTCGATTTTCCCAAGCGACATCGCTTCCCTCTGTAGGCTCTTGAAAAGTTTCAAAAGGATTTGACGTTTTCGAGCCAAATTTTGTTCAGAGATTAGGCTCATTTCTGGCTCAATGGGTATATAAACAAGAACAACCTGAAGAGATTCAAGAGCTGTAACTTCATACAGAAAAATTAACGGTTTAATTCATATTTCTTCAAAAATGATGCCGGTGAGAACGTAACCGTCAATGGCGACCTTTATTGCGCCATGATAACCGACAACTGGATGCCTGAAATTGAAGCCCGTGATCTCCGCACATTGTATCAATCAATTGATTTATTGAGAGAACACTTCAGTGTGCAGATAATTTAACATTTTCGGCCGGTCGATTGGCCACCAAGATCGTGTGATATCACACCGTTAGGCTTTTTTCTGTGTGGATATGTAAAATCTAAAATCTATGCGGACAATCCCGCTTCGATTCTGGATTCATTCGTCAGTTACCAGTCGAAATGCTCGAACGAGTCATCAAATATTGGACTCAATGGATGGACCATCTGAGACATGGCCACAGACAACATTTGAAAGAGATAACCTTAAAGAAATAAATGCCAAACAACGTTCATTCGAATGATAATAAACATTTCCCATTAGACTTGAAATTTCTGTGTTTTTTGTTCTTTAAAAAGTATATTCAGTCTTATTTTTTCAGGTCTCTCTTACAATATAAACTATAGATTGAAATTCGCTTTAAAATTAGACTTCTTATGTAATATTGCCTAGTAAACTTAATTAATTTTGCATTAATGAATTTGAGGTTGTTCTCACACATCTAAAGAACCTTCATTTCAAAGCAATGAGTTGAAAGCGAGTTAAGCGCTTAGGCCTTTTGTTTAGTGTCTAAAACCAAAATTCCTCAATGATGAACTCAAAAAGCATCAACACTACGTTGATATATAATTAAAAAATATTTCTGAATAAAAGTAAATAAATACGTATAAAAATTAAAATTGAAAAAGTGTGTAAATTATCACATCATTTAAAAATTAAAAAAGAAAATCACCAACAGCTCATTAATAACACACACAAACACAGGCATGCATTAATAAAAGATAAAAGCCAACAACAATTTCCTTTACTTATTTTAGTTCAAAAAAAAATCTTTCCAAAAGAAAACATAAAAAAAATTAAATAAAAAATCATATCTTAATGACTCTTAAGGATGCTGTTGCCACACACTCATTTATGGCGCTTTGATATGATTTCGTTATCTTCTAGCAACAAAATCATTTAAATAAGTATAACGATAAGACAGTTTAAATGCCATTAAGTCGAGCACCCAATTACGGTTGCGCGAAGACAAGCGAAATAAGGGTAAGCAAATATGCTACTATAGTAATATATATATATATATATATATGTTATATATATATGTATAAATATCATATATATATATATATGCATATATATGTATGTGCTTTTATGAGTACAAAGGTAAAAATGCCGCAAACACAGCTCATTGATATTGTTAAACATGTTAACAGACGCCGTTGAATGAGCTGACAAACGGCTAAATATACAAATACACGAACAGACAGATTGGCAAGCTATCTCAACAATAATAACAACAACCACAGCACTGTCCAGCTTAATCGTCGACAGCTTTACGTGTGCTGTGATTTTTTACTATTTTTCACCTTTTTCGCATTTTTATTCGATTTTTGTTATTTTTATTGCTGTTGTTGTTGTAGTTGTTATTGTTTTTTGCAACTGATTGGTTTTGTTGCTAGTGTTGTTGTTGTTGCGCTTTTGTTTATTGTATGGTGCTCATTTAAAATTCCCGCTTTGTTTCATTAAAAGGCAATGCGCAGGCGCCAATTTCGCATGCGAAATCCAACAACAACAGTGGCACACACAAGAGAACAACAACAACAACAACAAAAATAGGAATTTTAAACAGCAGTAAAGATAATAAGCACAACAGTAACAACAACCAGCGTCCATCAACTGTTTGGTGTTGTTGTGAATATGGCTTTGGCAGTCAAAAGCAGACAAGTCCAATATTTATCTGAAACAACTTGTAAACAATTGTTTTTGTTTCTTTGTTGTTGTTGTTGCAGAGTTTGTTTTATAATGATTTCATGTCATTAATCCTTGTTGCGAAAGCGATTAAAGCGCACACACATTCACACACGTGATGAGTTATGCACACACTATTGTTTGTGTGAAGCGTTGGGAAGGCAAAAACAAAGAAAGAAACGTATTTAAACCAAATAAAATGCAACACAATTATTGGTGTGTGTTAAGTGGAGTGGCATCATTTCTTTTTCGTCAAACAATGGCAACCTAAACTACATTTATTCACTTAATTTTCGAGCATCAGTTGATTATACAAGTAGCTTATTGAACCGAAATATTTCTCGCGTCGTGTTTTCAGATATGAAAAATTAAAAAAAAATTAAAACCAGCAGTGTGTGATAAAAATATCAATGAACTATAAGTCAATATTTTTTTGTATGTGCTAATACCGTTAAATAATATTTATTATAATGTTATTCAAATTCGTCAGTTTTGTTATTGACTCCCACGCAATAATATGAAAGACAAATATTAACACTAATTCACTCTCTGTAAACTTTGTTCACTAAAATACAGTATTTTGATTAGTCAGAGACAATTTGAATACATTTCTCTTCTCCGGAAAATAAGCTTTTAAATTCATATCATTTACTCTGCTTTTAGCTCAAAATATGTGATCCTGCATTTTTTAAATATTTTTTTCCGTCCAAGCATTAAACTTTCCGAAGGCCCTCAAAATTCACGTTGCTTAAGAGATGAACTTTTCGTTTGACTCGAATTTTCCAATACTCAACAATTATTTCAGGTTTGGAAGGGTACTTTCTTTTTTCCCGATGCGATCGTTTGTGCTTCAAATTAATGTCAAATATGCTCAAAAGTACAAAACAATATTAGCCAGTGATCTTCTCATCCTTTAGAAGACAATTAATGTGAAATTAATGAAAACAAAAACAGTGGTATTGATCAACTTGTTGTCCAACAGACCCATCTAGGTCGTCTTTGATGTACCATGACTCGGAGTAATCTGGCGTTTTGGCTCAACAACTCGTTCGCTCTAAACATTCCGACACACGGAATATTCATACAGTATGCGATTCATCGCTCAGTTGAGTTGCCTATATATGGATTTGTATGAGGACCTTTTCCTTCACATCAGCAATACGCTCGGAGTGGTTTATATTCTTTGCCGAGATGCGATAGCATTCTGGTGATTATAAAGGAAATATAAAATCTTGGAAGCTTCTTTGCTGAATGAGACCCAAGGATCATATTTATTCCAGTTTTCATAAAACCAACAAGCATCCTTTCCAATAGACCATATAATGTAGAGAAACTCTTCAAATACTGTCATTTCACATATAGGATAATTCCGAATTACCCCTGCCTAAAAGCCAAAAACGTAGTTCTCATTTGTAAACGCCTCTTGATATATCAAAATATATAGTAACTCGCCTCTACTGCAGTAAAGGCAATACAAATAAAAACTTGACCACACCATCGTTTATACACTTTACTTTGTCATAAACACAAACTGGTTAAAATTCACACAGAATCCTAGTCAACCACCTTCGCTTAATTAAATTTATCTTATCTTGCTTAACAAGCTACTAAACAGATACCATAATATTTTTTAAAGTCGTTCAGTAGGCAAATTAAAAGAATAAAAAACACGCACTAAAAAATAAATAAAAAAATAAAAAAAAAGAATGCTAGGAGAAGAATGTGATGTGCAAAACTGGCACAAAAATAAGAATGCCAGACAAAACAGCCTTATAAACATTTATATTTATGTATACAAGTATATGTATGAGCCTTCAACACCAAGTTGAAGTTGGTTGAAACAAAAGTATGTGATTTGCTTACCTATATACATACATACACATACGTTTAGTAGATATGATACACATGCATACATATTTATAAATCCCTTTGTGTTCGGAAATTTCGCCGATGTTTCATGGTCAAAGTTTCCCTGCCTCGCATCGGTCTCACATTACCATAAGAAAACACAATCACTGTCCGCTCGGTGCGTATGTATACGAGAGTATGTATTGTTGTACATTTTATTAGCTGTTTTATGGGACAACATCTTAAAAGATTGTGGCAAGGAAATTAACATTTTGTTAAACTGTCACATTTATTGTAGCTACGAAATGTTGAAAGACCAAAAGAATGGCAAAATTACTGAAGAAGCCGCAAATGATCTTCGCCCTGTTGGTCTCTGGGGCGCTGAAAAAGTGAAGATTGAATGAAGTTGATAGTTAAGGAACAATTTTTATGAGTAAAATTAAAAATGTTCTTGTGTTGAGTCAATGATGAGATAATTACGTATGGGACTTTAGACGGCAGATTAAACAAGCTTAATTTATATATTTAAGTAAAGTTATTAATTTATACGTACATTGTAATACGCATATACTTATACGGTATTTTCAGTAAATAAAAGCGCAAACAAAATATGAATATTTTATTTATATCATAATTTTAATATAAGAATCTCCAAAGGTGATCGCCTATTGATTGAAAATATTCTTCATGAGAAGTAAAATTTAAACTGAATAGCGCAGTGGTTAGCATAGCGTTCTACTATTCGAATTCGGGTTCGACCAACATCTAAAATTATGGAAAATTAATTTGTCTAGTTGCGATCGCCCCTGAGCAGACAATGTCAAGCCTCCTAGTGTGCTTGTGCCGTGAAATAATAGCTCTTCATAAAAAGCCATCGGTCGTTTGGAGGTGGATTAGAATATACAAGAGTTATTCCATTTGTTGGCAAAAACACAAATAGGAGGAGAGGCTCGAATGAAAATAACCTAAGCGGTAACAAAAAGCACAAAGTGTAAATACAAATATATAAAGCTTAGGATCATGAGATGAATCCTCTATATACCAAATTTTTCTAATGAAAAAATATTTTTGAAAAGGTTTTGGATTGAAATAAAATATTGTTTTGGAGAAAATTTGTACATTGGACCTATAAATTAAGACGGTCCATTCCCAAAATATGGCTGCACCTGAAAGTTGTCGCCAAGCTTGGAAACGATTGACTATTTCATTGGCAAGGTTTCCCATCTGCCAACAGAAATTAATATGAACCAGTGTCTATTTCCGACAATAACACTGAGTTTTGCCTTTTAATTGGAAGAAAAATTCAGCTTGCGCCCGTCGAATGCATATAGACGTTTATAGTGAATCTGCGCCGACCGAAAAGACATGCGGTGCTTCGATAATATTAGCGTACTGGCCAACCAAAAAAGTTTGAAGATGAGGAACTGGAGATTTTACTGGGTAAAAATCCATGCCGAACATAAACTTAACTCGTTATCGACCACAACTAATGTGTTTGAGCCACTAATTGCGCGAAAAACTGCCAGAAACGACAGAAAAAGGTACCTGGAAGCGCAGAATTGAGAGATATTACTTCACGCGCCGTATTCTCCAGACTTTGCTTCCTCTAACTATTGGCTTTTCAACGGCTGCAAAACGATTTAGGGGTTCACCGGATCGACACTTTTAAAATCATTGAAGAACGATTAAATAAGTGGGTCGAGAACTAATTTATTAGAGATGGTATTCGAAAATTACCAGAGAGATATGAAAAAGTAGTTGCTTCTGGCGGACAATACTTTGAATTATGTATATTGGATTTTTTTTTAATAAATAAAAATTACATTTTGAACACAAAACAAAAATTTCATATTAATTTGTACACCATATTTTTTTGGAATCGGAATGTAAATAATTTTTTTTTCAGCTTTTTGTGTGTTTATTTTCAAGAAAAAAGTCATTTTTGCAGGAATTGTTTTTTTTACGGCATGCAAAAATTCTGGGAAATGTTCGACTTCATCAAACAGAATTTTTGAATGATGAATGGTGAGTTTTGAATATTATAGGCTTTCAGATCGGTAACAAAAAAAGTAATAACTGATTTATGAGGCATCATATTTTGGATTTATCTCCAGAGCATATTCAATAAATTCATCTGTATCATTTATATTTTGCTAACCGTAGCATCAGTGTCATTACTTGTAATGGAACGTATTTCAAAAAGTAGTATCGAAACTTTCTGTTTTTGAAAACTATATTAATTTGCTGAGTATGAACAGGGCTTTGTCGTCTTGGTTGTGTAGACAAGCACTTGTATTTTTCGATGAATACTAACAAGCAGAGGACGTTTATATTTCAGCGTCGGAGGAGTTTTTGAAGCAAGTGATGAGACACCATATGAAAAAAAAAACAAGAAAGATGTGATGTGGAAGCCTTTATAACTTGCATGAACAAATTTATTGTATTGCATCATGCTTTTGCCGATTTGATCCTAAATTTCATATGCGAAAAAACGTTTGTAGGTGCTATATGTTATTCTAATCCGTGTTGGTTGGTTTCGACAAATGAGTTAAAAAAGTTATTAAAGTACATCTGAATACCAAGTAAGTTTGAAGTATATTAAAAAGTAAGGAACAAGCCTGCTTTCAAACAGACTGACGGAAATCTCAAAATCAACAGATTTTCTCAAGAAATAGCGTTTATGATATAAGTGGTTGATATAAAGTTTTATAAAAGCAAAACGTTCCCATTTAAAAATTTCTTTGGAGATTTTTTTCACCACCTTCCCCTTGTCTTATTTATTTGGATTATTAAATATTTAACACAGCTAAGTTGAACAGCTAACTGACATTATTTTTCGGATCAAAAACACACAATATTTGTGTTTTTCAGCTACGGCAACGTTCAATATTATTTTAAATTCTTTATTTTTCCCCCAAAACAAAATATTTCGACAGAATTTTCTTATTTGTTTATTTGTTCAACTCATAAAGGCCTCAGCTGCTCGCTCAAGCAAAAGCTAACAATGCAGATTTTAGATTTTTCAAAATAAAAAAAATTGTAATAAGAAAAGCAAGATAACTAGTGCAAAGCATTTACCCTGCCTATAGGCGGGTTGAGGAAATAGAGGGTTAATGTTTAATTATCTCAGTAAATTGCTTGTACAAAAAATTGGTGCCAAAGAGTTCTCTTCTATTACTTGTTAGTAGGGACATATGCTACAAAATCAGAATTTCAAATTCAGCCTTTTTTATTGCGATTCTATTTTTGAAATCTTAAGGCAAAACAAAGCTTTAAGACAACGAGTCGCAGTTCTAAATAATATCATTGAAGGAAAAGAGATACCGGACTTTAAATGAAAAGTTTGTCTGAGTTGATTTGGTTTTGTGTTTTTCCGACAGGGTGGATACTAGATTTATATCGGAACGAATTTCCGTCATCCCTTGTCAATTTTGGTTTAGTAACACACCGGTTTCGGCAAACCGCCATCTTCAGTGTTTGGTTTCGTTCTCGTTTGTCTTTTATAGTTGAAATCCCAGCATCAAAGGCTCCAACAAAAAATTAAAAGATGAGTTATTTAATTTTGAATAAATTCCAGCCAAATATTTATTTAAAAGTGATTTAAAAAATACTAAAATTTAAATTTTGAATTTTTTTTTTGAAAATTGCATTTAACTAAAATACAATACTAACACTTCTTAATAGTTTTAATTCAATGCAATTAGCCAGTTCTTTGGGTACTTTTAAGTAATTTACTACATACAAATTTTATATAAGAAGTTTAAAAAATTTTCAAAAATATTTTTGTCAAAGTTTTTAAACATTTTTCAGTAGCTAATACAAAGGATTTATAATTTTTCTGAAAAAAATTAACAAATATATATAATATCAGAAACTAAAATATAAAGGAATTTGTATTAAACTTTTGAATCGATATTCTGACGCATCTAGGAATTTCTACTTACCGACTTATTATTTAGAAAGAGAAAAAATTTAGATCATTTTACGTGCATATCCACTGATACATGTTTAAACATTAATGTATTCTACATATTTTTTTATAAAAGTTGCTAACAAAAATTGCATAAGTATATAAATAAAGCTAATAAAAGTATATACAAAGTATAACAACTTTGAGTCAATCACTGAATGCACTCATGTCATTTATTTTAGAACTGGTTCTGCTGCTATCATATCACATATCAGAGTATATTTATATGTATATTTTTTTTTTGTATTTATGTACTTACGTTTAAGCATACTTACATATCTACTTGTACCAACATTGGCCACCAAGTGTGCACTGCCTCTGCCATGGCCGCGATGGATGACAATGCCAACAATGTTAAATGCTAAGGATAAGCTGTGTGTATGCCATTTAAAATGACGTAGAGGAACGTAGCGAATGCAGGAAATCAATGAACATGAAAGAATGATGGTGTCGTAGAGATTAAAAGAGATATAATACGTGTATACATACATACTATATATATACTTGAATGAAGGTAAAGGTTGATGTGGATACACATCTACACACCAATTTGGCCAATTGTATGTATATATGTACATATACACATCCATGTGTGAAACTCCGCCCTTTCATAAAATGCAAGTTGTTAAGAATGCCGTGGGAAATACATATAATGCATAAATTTATTTATATAAATATTTAAAAAGTATAAAAGAAATTTTCATTCTTAAGTAAGTAAAAACAGTAAAATCGTTTTTTAGTTTTTTTTTTAACACATTTACAAATTATATTTAAGGTTAGAGAAAAAAATTTCAAAATAAAAATTTGTAAATCAACTTGAGAAAAGAGGTAGCAATGAGAGTTTGAGGAACCGTTAAAATGAATTTGGTAGTGGCCCTCTTTTTCCTGTGAGCCAAGGCTCTACACAGATTGGTTATTGTACCTCATGGTTGTAAGGTGTGCGCATGAATAGGTATTGAGTATAGTCAGAAAAAAAGTATTGTAACAGGCCAATTGGAAAGTCCCTAACCTAATATTAATTTTTGATGGGAAAAAATACAGCTTGATGACGAGTTTCCGGGAATTTGAAGAAAAATAAAGTACTGCTCTACTGAGACATTGCAACGTGTCATAAGTTAGTGAAATCGATGTCAAAAATCCAATCAAATTACTTCTGCATCCACGGAATTCGTCAGATCTGGCCTCCACCGAATGTTTTCTGTTCTTAGATCTTAAAATAATGGTAGCTGGAAGGAAATTTTCGTCGAATGAAGAGGTGATCGTAGAAACTTAGGCCTATTTTGAAACAAAGGACAAATCGTACTACAAAAATAGTATCTAAAAGTTGGAGGGTCGGTATAGTCAGTGCATCACCCTTGAAGGGAACTATGTAAAAAATAAAATCAATTTTGCCAAAAAAAGGGTTTTACAATGTAGGACTAGAACTTTTCAATTGACCTGTTGTGTGTATGTTAATCTAAACAAAAAGCATATATACGTACAAACGTCCTAATTTCAAGCAAGTCGGACTTGAACTCTGGTCAGTTTCCAGTATTTATTTATCTACACAAAAAGACACCTTCGCATAAATATTCAAAATAAAATAATAAATTTTAAGTAAATTAAACTAAAAGAATAATCAGGAAAAACTACCTGTCTGACTGGTTTCAATTAAATCAAATCATAAATAAGATCTTATTGAGTAGATCGGTCACAGGCCCACTTCTCAAAAAAAAAAACTGGTCCTTATCTTAACTTAGGTAAAAATCAACATATATACCAAACTTCAAGTAACCAAACCATAAATGGGATATATCGGCTCCAGGTCCAAATTTCAAGTATATAAGTATACAATTTTTGGTATAAGTCTGTCCCAGGAGCACTTATTGAAAGGAAAAGTGTTCGCTGTGTTAATTTAGGCTTAAAGCTACTTATGTATCAAATTGCAAGTAAATCGAACAATATATAATTTTTTTTGTATTCGGACAGGAAATTGGGGATATGTAGCGCGCCTACCCAACCGCTGTCGCTGAAAGAACAATTCATCTCTTCAACATATCCATATTTGTAGAGATATTCTCTAAAGCAAGCATGACCTGTCAACTGTGTAATTTAGAAATATGTTTCACCATGCTTTCTCTCTATTCACGTGTGTACACTTCCAATGAGCCTGTTGGTCCATTTTTCCATCGTTGCCGTGTCCCATCGTCTTCACCATTCGTTGTGGCTAGTTTGCCTTTAGCTAGTTGCCGCTCTTCATTCGTAAATCGGCATACTCTGAGATTTTTCGTATACCCGGTTGGTATGTTCGGTTTGTCGATCTAATTTTGAACACAATTTCATATTCCAGATCATGAATTGCCTACGAATGGATGGCGTAAAACTTACCTAAAAACGCCCAGCACAAATATATTCCAATGGAGTTAAACTATAGCGAGGATGGTAGTTAGAATCGCCGTTTTGGCTAATTATGCGTAACAATAATTTGAACTATTGCAACAATATTTTCCTCTTAACGCACTGGACGAGCACGTACGTAATTTATTTTGTACGTTAACTAAATGCTTTGACGAACTCTTTGTACAAATTGATCAAGAAACCTCCTGGCTAGTTATTTTGCTCGAAGTTTGTGCGTAATTTTCTTGCAGTCTCTTGAAGACTCACCATTTTGGAATTTTCTTCACGTGTAAACTTACCATTTCCTAAACCTCCAACTTTAAATTGAATATTTGACACATCGGAGTTTTATTATTTTTTTTTTTTCAAATAGAAAACGGTAGATGGCCAAGCTCAGCATTTTTTATACATTTTTGATTTTAAACTCGAGTGCAAAGCTTAAATACATCGGTTTTCTGCTTCAATTTATATATATATATATATATATATATATATATATATATATATATTATTTTTTTTTGTAATTTTTCTTCGCCATGAAATACTTCTGAAATACTAAAAAAAAAAATTAAAAGTGAAAAAATCACACTCATTTCTTTCGTGAAATAATTCTGTTGAATTCTTCTAAATGACCTGCTTAAAAATTATCGATTTGTTAAATCATAAATTCCTACCATAATAAACAAGTCAACACCTCACTTTCAATCAACAAACCAATGCCAAGTTACCCTAGTTATCAAGCAGGTAAGTTGTTGCTTCTTTTATTTGGGAAATAACTTCTTTTTCGCCCATGGGTTGGGTCTAAGATGCTCATTAAATCAGTTAAGCGTGAAATAACCTACAAAAATGTCCACCACATCTACATATCATATAGAGTATAGATGTGAGTGTGTAAAATGTGGCGGGAAGTTGTGGCACTACTGTGGCCAAAACAGAGGTGGAAAATATATAGGTGAGACCTTTGCATAATATAGATCTATAGAGCGTATCGTATTTCCAATTGAGCATAAAATTTATAATTCGCCACGCCAATTGGCAGAGAAATGAGCTAAATACACGCAGCACACACACATACAAGTACACTTATTCCCAACTGCCATCAATACTTACTCACTCACACAAAACACCACGTTCATGCCACTTTGTAGGTGTATCCATGTAAATAGGCGTGTTACGAGAAGCCAAAATATTTTACCAATTCTGGTGTCAGCGTAAAAAATCGCCTACAATGCTGCACTCATCCGATCCATGGCTAAAGTGCAGCGATGCGGCCATATAACTTTGGCCAAAATGCTCGCACAGCCAATTTTCGCAACTAAGCGTTACTCGCAACTGAAATCATACTTTTTTTTCTTTTTTTTGTGAACCTACCATTATACATAATTTTTTGTTCCTTTTGCAGCATCACTTTAATGAAACCCTGATTTTGGTATCGCACTCGAGGCGGATATCCTGCAGAGCTGCATTCAGTTTGCACGCTTTCATCGAAGCCGACAGTCTGCAGGCGGCCAATCCATCAACCAGTTAGTTGGACAGTTTGCAAGATGGCCAGCAGTGCGGGTGGATGCCGGCGATGATGTTGGTCGTTTGCTGGCTGAACGATTTTAATGTGATGTTTTATTTTCTTTTATGTTTATTTTAATTTATTTGATGTTTTTTATGTTTTTTTTTTGTTCTTGCAACATATCAATTTAACACTGTTGCAAAAGGTAGCAAATACATTCTACTTTGCACTGCGCAGCGGGATAGCGATCTTTTGGGTGAGGTGTAGCAAATGAATATGTTCAAATATTTGCTCACCTTTTTTTTTTGAAGAAAATTTACCATCCTCGACTGAGGAGAAGGATGTTGATTTGTTTTTAGTGAAGTTTATTTGACTTAAGGTGGCTAGAGACATCCTCTCCCCATTGCTTTGTAAATCTATAAAGCATGCCTACGGAAAGAAAGGATAATATACACTTAGTCAGAGTAGACCCATTGAGATAGCACGTTATTTACACGATCACTAAGCTTCCCTATCCCTCCACTTTGACTACTTTTTAATTTATTATTCAATAATATACTTTCATATCTTCTTTCTTAGACTCATCATCGAGTAAAGCAGCTCCTAAATATTGACCCCTTCCCTCCTTGAGACAGGGTCGTCACACAATATATTAGTACCGCTTCTTTCTCCTCGTTGTTCTTGCCGCTTCTGCATCATATCTTAAAGAGACCTCCCAGCCTCGTTGCATGTCAAACTACCTAGCAATGTTGCATTAGGACGCCTTAACCTTAGAACTGTCCTCACTTTAAGGATATCTGACATTTTCCTGATACATTTCGGTTAAGTTTTCCTAGAAGTTCTGCAGGTAGAATTTTGATTTCATCTTAGCTTCGCTTGCTCGTAAGTGAATTCATTGAGCAGCAGTTTACTTGTACCAAAAATCATACCAAAGCCCTCTTTTGCCTGCCTACAATTTTCTCTTTACCACCGTCACCAGGAACCCATACAAAATATAATCTGTTCTATTTGGTTGGCTATATCTTGCAGAGATTGGCGACTATCCATAATTTTTGAGTTTATTATAAGTAAGTCAAGCGGCCTAATCGCTGTCTGACTATCGTTGAAAATAAATATATCCTTCTTCCTGAATTATTGTCCAACGTATTATGCTGTCTAGATAATGGATGAAATTTCAGCTTGAAATACACTCGTAGCCCGAAAGAAAGTTTTGAAGGTGGGGTTTTTGATCCGTATATATCTCAAACTGTTGTCTGGTACTGTGTTGTTGTGTTATGTAATTGTAACAAGTAAAAAGAGCTAGTCAGCAACGATCTGTGCTTTCAAGGATTTTGAAGTTAGTAAATCTCGTCGATTGTTTCACTGATTTAGTCCCTTAGACGAAGAAATTGGCGCTCCAGTATGAGAAACAAAACCGGAACGATATACTACCCCTGCATGATCTAATGCGAAAGTAATCTTCATTCCTTGTGGTAAGACCAATCACGTGACCAATCTGTATCGAAATAAAGTCTGCTGCAAAGGAATGTCCGTTTGACAATATTCTTCTACATGTTCGCCAATGAGAAATTATTCCAGAAATGAATCTCGAAGAGCCTATATTAAAACTCGTGGAATTTCTCGGGATTACTAAGATGGACAGCGCCCTCCTAAATACACCACAAGGGGCAAACCTCAAGGGTGAGTTTATTGACGCCACAACAAGTTTTTTAAATAATATTAATCCAGTTTTCCGCCAAGCGCGAAATACGCGGCGTTATCCGTTATCTCGTTTGGAAGGGAAAAAAACGTCCGTTTGAGATTTATAATAACGTTGGCGGGGAAACAACTGCGAGGAAGGCTTCAAAAAATTAATTCCCCGTTTCATCACCAGCATAGAGAGGAATGGCGACTACGTCGAAAAAAGCATACATTATGTACTAAAGTGTCAAGTATTTTTTTTAGATAAACAACTCGAAAACCTTCCAAAATTCAGTACACTTACTTTCTGGATGTGCCTGGTACGACTTATAGTACATTTAACAAACAAAAAATAGAACAATGCGTGGCCAGCTCTGCTAGTATCGATATGCACTTTTGTGCGTCTATTTCTTCCCTTTCTGGTATTTATATATATCCAAACAAAATGTAAAAATTACATTAAAGAAATACGATTTTTTCTAAATGCTTGTCTTAGGGGAGTAAATTAATCAGGATATCTCACCTATAGCATGCTTTGATATAAGTTAACAAGTTTAAGAAAATGTGGTTTTGTTATTATTACTAAAAACGAGTGCAGATTGGTTAATTCTCAAAAGGAAGGAAAACTTTGTATTTGAAAAATTTTTTCACGTATTTTTCTAATCTAGTAATTTATAAAAAAAATTCCTATTACAATAAAAATAATTTTAATTTATATAAATACTGAAGCATTTAAAAGTGATTTACTCCTTTGATATCAAGAAAAAGTGTTAACTAATTGGATATTTTTTTATTTACATGAACAAAAATGATCATTAGTATTTTTTATGGACATAAAGTTATATTTCTATCCAATATACAAAATTAAAGAAAATTAATTTTTCTAATTGCGGTCGCCCTTTGCCAGGGAATTTCAAGTCCTTCGTGTAAGTATATTTAAATTTTTTGTACCGTCATGCATTTAAAATAAAGGTTGTTTTTGCTTTTTTATGCTTGTAATTCCTCCAAATATGTACGTACAAGCATTATTTTATCGTATTGACTCGTTTTTCATTTAACTAGATAATGCAATTTTTTTTCCTTCTTTAGCCCATATATTGCATAAACAGATAACCATCCTTCGCCCAATGCGTCATTACAAACAAACTAACAGAATATTTAAAAATTGTCTTTTAACTATTTTGAGTCGTGCCAATGCATAATGCAATTTTCAAGCATAACTAAATGCATTGATGTAGGCGAATGCATGACCGAAGACTGACGACCGAATTGACGAAAAGCAACTAATAAGTACGTATATACTAATACATATGTTAAAAAGGTATGCAAAACATGTAGGTATACCTCATAAAAAAGTAGATAAATGAGAGAAAGACAGAAGGAGAGAGATAGTGAGAGGGAGAGATAGAGGCAGAGAGAAACATGATAGTCCACAACGCTAACCACTCGTCTATTGCTACCTCCAATGTGAGCCAGTTCGTCCGCCTTTCTACATCTTTGTGAGCCTGTGAGCCGGAACCTAAGTGATGTTCATTGTGCTTTCCCATTAAATTTTGTTAGAAAATAAGAAATTCCTTACCCATTTGTCACCTTCAGTAATGTCACAATCTCTACTTAGAAGATAAAGTTATGGAGTTCGATAATACCTTCTTTATTGGAGTGGTAACAGAAGAACGCTGGTTCTAGGCCTGATTTATATTCGAGACCATTGGTATATATATAAAGCTTACCTTGACATAAGCCTGGCAGAAACTTTTCCTATCTCGATCACATTGTACGTTTAGGCCGAGTTCTATTATGGTTTCTAGAATTTCACAATTAGGAGACTGAACCCTATTATATAGAAATTTTAGGTAACTGGCTGTTAGTTTCTTCCTTTATGTTAGTTCAGTGGTATGTTAATTGGCCTGGTGATATCATGATAGCCTCAAGCGAATTTTTCGGAGGTAGTCCTTATCACGCCTGCTATTCGTAGGATTAAAGTGGCATTTTTTCTTAAATGCCGCCCATCATACTAGTTCTCCATATGTAAGTTTAGGTTTTAAGACACTTATGTAAAGCCAAAACACCATTAGGGGTAAAGGCTTCTCTTTCGTAGATGGTCCAAATTTTCAGCGCTTTACTAGCCCTGTTTTCAATATTTCCCCCACCTTCCACTACATTTTTTATCTCAAATTACTACGAAATATTTGACGATACCTCTGAAAGATGGTGATTTGTCTTTCTCGTAAGTAGGTAGAGCTCTGATTTTTCCGGATTCACAGAAAGTCTTTGTTACTCAGACCAATAAGCTCTGATTTCAAATGCCCTCGCTATCACCCGTGATAATTGATTGTGATATTTGCCCGGAGATAGGATGACAAGGTTATCCTCATAGCACACTATCCTTACTTTTTCCGCTGCGGTCAGTTGAAGTAGTTGGTTTATCAAGGTTATCCGCAGTAACGGAAACAAAATTCCTCCTTGTGCAGTGCCAGAAATGATTTCGGGATTTTATTTTAAACCACACAATCATATATAAGGATAGTCTTTACCTAATTGGTCCAACACCTTTTTGGACAAGGCGGGAATCGCCTCTGGTTATCAATCATAAAGGCGGTTTGCAAAGGGTCCTTATATAAAATACCATTGATCCTCGTCATACTGCTGACGCTGTCAACTTGGCTACCATAAAATTTTCAACTGCTATCTTTTTTTGGGATATTGACAAAAACGTTTATATACCTTTCATATATATTTTTTGGTCCGAAATTTGTCAAGACCAGAAGGATTTTAATTCAACCATATCTGTCTGTCCATCTGTTTGAACATAAGCTAGTGCCTCAATTTCTGAGACGGACGGATGTATTGGTACATTTATACCTATATTTGTTGAAAGCGGCCAGATCGGACAACTATAGCATATGAAAGACAAATTTGAAATTTCGCGTCATAAATCCGCCAAAAAAACATCTAAGAGCGTGAAATTAAACATAATTTACATTTATATTCAAATAAATTTTGGTACAGAAAATGATCGAAATCGGAAGACTATACCAGTATTGCCATTTAGGAATTTGGAAACCTTGCGTTGTTTACCAACATTTTCGAGCGATTAATTAACTTTTCATGTAGATTAACTCAGCATTCATGAGGTTAATTCAATTTTCGGCGATGCAGCTCTTTCAAGGACCAGTTTTTATCGATAGTATAGTCAAGTCATTTGAGGTCGCAGATCACTGCAAGACGAGTTTCGTGAAGCTTTGTCACAAAACAATTGTTGTTCCGGAAACTATTGAAGCGCAAACTAATATTGCAAGATCGTCATGTGATCTGTCATGAGATTGAGAAAATTATGGACATTAGTGGGATCACCATACATTCAATATTGCATGAACATTTTATTGTAAATTTTTTTCACGCTGAATCACACACAACTTGTCAATCGCTGAAAGAGGGCTGGTGTCGATTGGTCGAGAGAAATATTGAAAAAAAAAAAACGATAGCGGTGCTTCGAAACACGTCTATGACATCGTGATAGGTGATGAGTAGTGGATTTATGCGTAAGAGCCAGAAAGTAAGCAGCAGTCGACTGTATGGATGTTTTCAAATGAGACGAATCCAATAAAAGTTGTTCGCGTACGAAGCACTTCCAAGCAAATGGTTGCCTTTTTTTAACTAACTGGGTATTTCGTAAACGTAACACTAGAATAACGCAAAACTGTAAATTATAATTCTTTTGCCAGTTTTCTTTCAATAGATCAGGGAAACCAACCGCCGAAAAGACGGATCACTCTTCACCACAATATTGAGGACTCATACACATCGACTGAAACAACTGAACTTTTGAGCACTCAAAATATCATTTTGATGAGCCATCCACCGTTTAGTCCTGACTTGGCATAGAATGACTTCTTTTTATTGCGGAACTTATAAAATTAACTGAGAGGTCAACAATTTTAGATACCTGAAGGGGCGGTTAATGTATTCGGAACGCATGTTTTGGAGATACCTCAAACAGAGTTGCAAAAGTGCGTCGGCAATCGGTTGAAGCGCATGGAAAAGTGTATACATTTTAGTGTTATGCTGCAAAAACAAAAAAGTGATTTTTAGGGATTAATATTATCTTCTTGTTCTCTTATCGCGTAATTTAATTGGCAATGCTAGTATCATATAGCTCTCATATAACCGATTTGTTCCAGTATGAGATTTGCGAAAAAAACATGTCATCTAGGAGCGTGAAATTTGGTTGTATACTCACACATAATGAGATTCACATTAAAAATAAAAATTATCGAAATCAGAAGACTATATCATGCAGTCCCTCTACAACCGATTTGTTCAGATATGAAATTTTGCGCCAAAAATCCATCAAAAAAAGCTTCTTTGAATTTTTTTATATATTTGTTCAAAGTGTTAAAATTATCGAGATACAGAATAAAAAATTTAGGTATTAGACCAAAAGAATTGGTTACTGGACTTTATTTAAAAAAATCTCTAAAGTTTAAAGCTAAAATATGGATAGCCAATCTTTGTGAGGGGACACATATGAAAATATATGTCGAACAACCAAAGTTTTAGCAATACTCAATTGGAATAAATAAATGTCGCTGTTTTAATGCAAAATTAGTCACAATTGAAAGTAAGAGTGCTTAAGAGGCCTGTCATACAGTCAATATTTACTATGAGTATTGAAATATGATGGCACGCGATAGCCCCTCACATAACGTGGATATCGTTGCTGCTTAATAATTTTTATGTGATGATTATATGATGATTAATAACATATTTACTACAATATTCAGCTTTTTGGGGTAGCCAGTAGCAAATAAGTACAAATTACCTACAACATTTTTTCGATTAACACCAAAATTGATAAGGAATACATAATCAATTTTGATAACGTCATTTTTGCAGTAAATTTATATTACTTTTATTACCTACTTCCTACACTTCTCTTCACTGTCGATTGTGCTTTCTACGTCATCGATAAGAAGGCATATCTACGTACTTATACAGTGTACGTGCACAAAAATTCGAAATTACCAGTTTATCAGCATCAATTAAAATAAGTTGACAACCTATTGGCTTATCTTTTACCCCAAGCACAGCATAGCAAAATCTTTGCAACTCTTTACACCAAATAGCTAATTGTCATAAAAAAAATAATTTATTTTTAAAATTCAATTTCGAGCACGCCAAAAGCATCAAATTACCAAACACATTGTAAATGAGTGACAAGAACTCATTTGGTCAGCACCACCCAGAGCTACATAAGAGTACATAAACACCATAGAGCAATAAAAAATATACATACTTATGCGATAAATGCCCATTTAGAGACGAAACTCATTTAACGGCAACCCACCACATAATAATATAAATCGTTGGTCAATTGGAGACTGAAAGCTATCACAGCGCAGACCCCAGAGCCATACATTTAACGAGGTAGGTGGCACACGCACACGCACAACATAGGCGAGACACATTAGAAGCATATTCATTGACTTGCTGATTTTTGCATTAATAACAAAGTAATGACTTTTGTTGTTGTTGCTGCTGTTGTTGTTACTCTTGTAAATGCAACATTGAAATGCATTAGTCGCGGCTGCTCAGATGACAAGGTTCACTGTACTACTGATGACTGCTGTTGGCTAGCACACAAGTATTGTTGTTATTGTTAATGTTGTTGTTGTTGTTATTGCAACGTGTCATAATTGGACAACAAACTTTGCTGCACGGCATTGCAATGCAATATGCCACCAACAATGTTCTGAACAACAGCAACATCAGCAAACATATACTTCAAATATGTGTGTACGTTGATATATATATGTACATCTGCAACTGGTTTTTGTAATACGAAACACTAAATATACATATGTATATTTGTATGTACAACTGATTGTATATACATACATGTGGCATATAACAGGTGTTTGGCGCTGCATTGTATGTCATTACAAAATCAAAACACAAACAATGCAGTGACGAAAAAAAAAACATATTACAAAACTAACTCAGAACGAAACTGAAAAAAAGAATAATAAATGTTACTAAAATATTTTCAGAAACCAAAAATTGGAAATTAAAAATATAAAAAATAAGTAAAATAAAATAAAAAAGATAAAAATATGAAAGAAAAATATATTGTGAAACTTAAAAAGAAATAATAAAATTGAAATGAAATAGAAATTTAAAAAATATAAAAAAATGAAATACAATAACACAAAATAAACAAGTTAAAGTAAGATAATAAAAAAATAATTTAACTAAAGTTAAAAAAAAAATAATACAAAAAATAAATAAATAAATAAACAAAAAATAAATGAAATAAAATAATTGTATTGAAAAAAATTTAAATTAAAGAAATAAAACTAATAATGAATTTAAATAACATAAAATGAAATAAAATAAAGCAAAACAGAAAAATTAAATAGAACAAAATAAAATAAAATGAAATAAACTAAATGAAAATAAATTAAAATTAAATAATTTAAAAAAAAAACAATTAAAAATTTAATAGAATACACAGGGTTTTCCAATAACAGTGATATGATGGTTTTAAACAAAAAAATTCACTAATTGTTAAGAAAATTGCAAATTTTTTTATTTAATGTGAAGTACAATCTTCTGAATATAACATCATTCAAATGGCCTCCACGAGTTATTTTGCAGGAACGAATTCGATGAACCCGATTTTTGAGCACTTTTTCCACTAAATCAAGGTTTATGTCATGAATAGCACATTCCGTATTGACTTTTAAAGCTTGAAGAGAGTCTGGTTTATTGCTAAAGGCCAATAACTTCAAATACCCCCACAAGATGTAGTCTAATGGTGTTAAATCACAACTTCTTGGAGGTCATTCAATGCCACCTTTCTCGCAATAGTTCGGTTCTTGCACGTGCTGTGTGACACGTATCCCCGTCTTGTTGGAACAAGATGTTGTTAAGATCAACTTCTTCCAATTGTGTCCATAAAAAGTTGGTTATCATCCATTTATTCCGCTCTCCATTGACAGTAGCGGTGCCACCAGCTTCATTTCGAAAGAAGTTCGGACCGATGATTCCACCAGACCGCTCCAGAATCGACATTTTTGTTTATTTACAGCACCACTCAGATGAAAGTGAGCCTCATCGGAGAAGAAGATTTCCTTAAAAAAATATAAAAAGAATTTGATAATAATATTGAATTATTTGTAAACGTTGTTCTTGCGTTTATCTTGCCATGATGAAAATGTTAACATTACTGAATACAATGAAAAAAAGACAGATCATGACATATTAAAAATGGCGAAAACGACACTATCATCACTATTGGATCTTTAAAATAAAATAAACGAAACAAAACAGATGAGGAGATACCAGAAGTTACATCCGTCTTGCTACAGAACCGGTATATGTACACGAAAGAATGTATAATTATATATCATATAGGGCTGGGACACGGGCCAAGGTGCGATGGAATGACTAAACGATCTTGACAGGACTTCAGAACTATAGGAGCAGCTCAATAGGCAAAAATCGTGGACGTCCTACATGACGACTGCTTTAGCTTATAACAAGGTTTTTATTACAAATCTAAATTTGGAATTATAGGATGGAATTTTCCCTCCTTTCCTTCTACAAAAACTTTAGAGAACGTATTGTTTTCCCAACGAAGTACGAGAAATCGAAGTACCACGCCTTAAACACTGTTCACTCAAGCACAAAATTAATTAAGTTATTCTGTTTTTCTTAGAATAAAAATTTTGCAATCGAAACTGCATTTTACTAACGATAAATCTTTTATATTCTATTAAACTACAATAACACTTTAATTAACCTTTGAAAATATATAAATTTTATTCAGACCAAATACTTTAGAAAAAATAAACACAAAACACTAATTGTTTCAACAAAAATTAATGTGTTTGAAACCTCTAAAAATTTAGAACTAATTGCCTTAGCTAATTGGCCGGGCCTGGAATCGAAATTTTCAAATTCCCGAGTTAATTAAGAAAAAAATTAATATATATATTCATTTACTTACGAGAATAAACTAATTTTCATGAGTTTTTCATTTGTTTTTTATTTTAAGTTTGAATTTTTTAATTTTAAACCAAGAGCTTTTACAAACTCCCTAAGAGAGAAATAATACACCATTTTCTGAATTTTTTCTATTATGTGAAATGTGAAGCACATGATTTTCCATCTCGCAGAGATTTTATAAAATATATTTGGAAATAATTAAATGCTGCATGAATACCACATATTGTGCGACCAAAGTGTCACAAGTGTGGTAATAAAGACTGCAAATGATCTAACTAATGGGGCACTATATTTTACTGTACGCCACTATGTATGTGAGACTCCCTGCAAGCAACGTTAATACTCCATGCACGCGTGAAATATATAGTCGACGCGAACAATAGAGTAGGCCAAAACCAACCAAATTCCATACAAAATTCATGCTACAATTAACATTGTAATGTCCTAGGACTGAACCATATACTGGGTCCCCGCATAACATCCGAGTACTCCATGGAGTAACTACAGGAAATTAGTCTTGAAATTACTCCACAAAATTACTCCATGGAGTAACTAAAGGGGATTATATTTTGAAGCATTTACGAAAAATTGTATTCAAACATACATTTTTGTTTTGAAAACAATCTGCTTTGGTGAAAGGTTAGTAAAACAATGAAAAAAATACTGATTTATCATTTTCACACATTTTCTGTATACGAGTATAAAACTTTTTGTGCATTAGCAAATTCGTGTAGTAAGATCAGTAAAACACGAAGAATGGTCGTGCCGCACTCAGCTGGTATAGAAACTTCACTTGGTCCAATAGTACACACCCAGAGGAATATATTTGTATGTACTCCAATGGACCATATGATCCACAAATATATGCAGGCTCCACTCGCACATATACATAAGTAGTGTTTACGTCACTCGTAAAATAGGTATATACTGCATGCATGTGGCAAAACTCATAAACGCAGCTATTGTAGCGTGCACAATACTGAACGCATGCGCAGAAATGTCAATCAAGCAAAAATTATTATTATTAAGTTTCTGTTACTGCGCCACTTCATAAAAAAAACAAATGAAAATGCTAGTAGGTGAGTATGTTTTTAATTACATATAAATGTGTTTGTATGTATGTTTGTGATATCATGTATACTCTAAGTAAATATTGCTACATGTAAAGGCAGTGTATTGATGTCGGCTTAGTTGCTGTTAAAAATAGTGAAGAATACGGTATAGATGTGCATGCACGCTCATATAAACACTCGTACTCGTATTATGCACTACTATTACTTCTTATTCATAAACTGTCTCGCACTCTGCCACTGAACGTTTACTTTTACATTGCCCTCTGGGCGCTGCACTTTCAAGTACAAAGGTATCGTGTGTCAAAGCAGTAGCTATGAAAGAAATAACAATTTTGTAATGGTATGTAGTGAATGAAGAACAACAAAGAATATACATATACATATACTTATATATTTACGTGCAATTATTGCAGTACAAATATAAATGAATATGGATATATTTAGAATAACAGAAAATTATACAGCCGCAAAACTTTGTATCGCAACCCAATATTTTACAACTAGAAGTTTCTAGTTCCTAAGCCCTTTAATTTCTTTTTGCCTTAACACCGGTACCGTCTATCATACTTCGGTTAGAAATAAAGGTACAATGAAGATAGTAAACCAAAGAAAGTCATGATGAATCTTAACGGCCATCAAGATCAAAGCTGTAGATTTTTTCATGGTCCACACAGTACGTGAATGATATATCGCTTGCCTTGAAAAGCGTGAAACCATCACACAGGCAAACTTTGTTCAGACAATGCGACTAATTTTTTACAATTGATTCAAAAATATATTAAATTATCAAGTTGTTCTCATATTTTGTATAAAAAATAAGCTATGGAAAAAAATATAGAATATCATTTGAACGAAATTCAGTTTATCAACCAAAAATTAAATTTTTCTGACTATTTACTCAAAATGACCTTAAAACCACTTTAACGAAAAAATTATTAATTTGTGTTAACCAATTAATTATGTAATCGTTTTTATTTTTGTTTCTATTAAATGGCTGCGAGTGAGTGAAATACTACGTAAAAATTTTATTTTTTATTTTTCTACAGATAAATAAAAAAGCGTTATGAAAATATATATTCCAAAAAAGATAGAATATTAAATATATATTTTTTCCGAAATATAAATTTAAATATCTTTGAACATAAAATCATTTTTACTTTAGATATTAAGAAAAAAGTATTTTCACCAATTTTATTTGGCTATCTTAATATGAAATTATCACTAGTAGAATGACTGTTATGCACGTCATTTATGGCTTATGTAGTGCATATTTTTCGCGTAGAACTGTGGTACAACTGCACACACATATACAAAAATATGTTGTAATTAAAATAATCGAAGTCACCTTTGTAGTCTTAAATTTATTGCTCTATTAAATCAAAAAAAAAAAAAAAAAAAAAAAAAAGCTGTCTTCGACCATGCCAAAATCTTTACACATTTCATGGAGACATGAAATTTATTGCGAATTACAAAGTTTGATTTTAAATGATTTTCAGTGTCAATATTTCATTTTCAAGTCTGTGGAATACCGAATTTCACGCTCCCAAAACAACATATCTAATCAAATCGGTTTTATGAGAGCTATATAATATAATAATCCGATATCTATGATTTTCACTACCAATATGCAGTTCATAATATGTAATTTCACGCTTCCAGATGCTTGTTTGGCGGATTTTTGACCGAAAGCCTCATACTGATGAAATCGGTGTTTGGGAGCAATATATTATAGTCGTTCGAATTCGATGATGTTCAGAACCAATTTGCAATTCATTATTTATGAATAATATACCAACTTTCGCGTTCCTAGGTAATTTTTTGACGGATTTATGATCCAAAATTTCAAATCTGGTACCGGCAAATGATCGGCTAAACGTATAGGTACATCTGTCTACCAAGTTTGGTTGATTTTTCTCAAAAACTGAGAGGCAAGTTTGCGTTCAAACAGACAGGCGGAGAGATAGACAAAAAAAGATAAATCAACTCATTTCGTCATTCTATTACGATCGGTATAAATTTCGGTGGGTCTATCCCTTCTCCTTCAGGTACTTACAGACTTCGGATCAAAGTTAATATACCACCTCATGTACTTGAAAAGTATAAAAAGTTATTAGAAGAAAGTGTACAATTCGTTAAAAAAAAAAAAACAGTTATTAATATATCGATTAGTATATGCAAATTGGCAGTAAAGATCAAGACAGAGACTAGAGAAAAAATACGAAAATATCACATAAAAGCTTATGAATGCTGTTTGACAGTTAGTAAAGTGTATTTAACTGGCGATGCGGCTCATAGCAATGCGATGACACATCGCAAAATCAACCGCAACAACAACAATAAAATATTGAAAACAAAACATAAAAAACGAGCAACGAGTGTGGCTATTGAATTTCATTCATTATGAAATTCCTGTCGTTGAAGCGCTGACGGCGGCAGTTTCATTCACACATAAATTCACACACATAAATACATAGTAATTGGTATGCATGTATGTACATATGTTTGTACTTTGAACACCTTTCAGCCGCTTCGAATAAATATTTTCTTGAATGAAATCTTCTCACATCGGCTTAAGTTCGCAAATAAGCCACACATACGCATACGCACAAAAATATATAAATACATACATATATATATTCATAACCGTTCAAGTATCTGTGACGGTTTGCTTTCGGGATGGCTCATTTAAGCGTTTAAACTGCTGTTAAATTAATTTAAGCTCTTGTTACCATGAGGGCAATACAGACAACAACAAAACCAAACGTGATAGTATTAAGCGCAACAAAAAACGCGGCGACCTCTTCCAAAAAAACGTTGATGATGCTTAAAATTATGTGTATTTCTTAGGTTGTTAATATTGCTGATGATGAGTGTATTGAGGAGGAACACAGGTGCGAAGTGATAGATGGAAAATACCTAAATGGTCTCAATGCGTAGTCGTCGTACCAGCGGTTTTATGCGCAGCTTCGATTTGTTATAAATATGATGTAGACAAAGTATAAGTACACATGCATATGCATAAAGGTTGAGTCATGAGTTAACACTAGTGAGAGGATTAACGTACCTTTCAGTTCGTACAATAAAAAAATATTAAAGACTTGTTCACTGCCGTTTAGGAAAATGATACTTTCACAACCCATACAATGTAAAATAATGAAAATTTTCAGATATTCTTTTCCTTCTAACTAAAGTTAAATTCTTCTTATATCTAGAGGCCACAATTAAAATATAAATGCTTTATTTACTTTATTTCAATTTTTTATTTTTATATATTTTATCCTTTCATATACATGAAATGGTATATTAACTTTGGTCCGCAGTACGTAAATACCTGAAGGAGAATAGATAGACCCACCGAAATTTATACTGACCGTATCAAGTTGATTTAGTCATGTCCATCCATCTGTCCGTCTGTCCATTTGAACGCAAATTAGTCCCTCGGCTTTTGAGATATTTCAACCGAACTTGGTAAGACAGTGCCCCTTCCTTATGTGTAAACGATCATTTGTCGGAACCGGCCAGATTGTAACACTATACGACAGAATTTCAATTTTTGAAATTATGAGTCATAATTCTGTCAATAAAGTTCCTAGAATAGGAAATTTAATGTACTGCACATAACTAATAAATTTCAAATGGATTCTTAAAATCATCGAAATCCGACGAATACAACAAATAGCTCCCATACACCGATTTGTTCAGATGTGCGATTTTGGGTAAAAAAAACACCAAAAAAAGCATCTGGGATCGTTAAATTTGATATTTCGCAGACCTGAATTGAAGTAAATATTGACAGCGTAAATCATCGAAATCGAGATTTTCCATTCATGAAAGGTATAAGGGCTTTGGCATGGCCGAAGACAGCCATCTTTTTTATATTATTTTTTATGGTATATTATTCCGACTATTTATTTTATTTTATTATTTTATTTTATTTTATTTTATTGTGTTTAATTTAATTTAATTTAATTTAATTTAATTTGATTTACGTTATAAGTAAATGAGCTGTATTCAAAGGCCTATTTTTGTTAGGAAACTTATTTTTAATTGAATATTTTGTTATACAACAAAGAAAATTTGGTAGAGGTTACAGCTGTTTCGGAGATCACCACATCTCCTCATCAGATTTCGAACCGACGGATTCTGACATCACAGGTAATCTGTTGTTGTATTATTCAATCTCTAACCAACAACTATTAAGTGCGCTAATATTTAGCCGCTTTTTTACTTAATGTTGGGTTAGCGAGATTTTGATTTGATTTATTTTATTTTATTTTATTTTATTTTATTTTATTTTATTTTATTTTATTTTATTTTATTTTATTTTATTTTATTATTATTTTTTATTTTTTTTTATTTTATTTTACTTTTTTATTTAAATTTTTTTTTCGCTATATATATATAATTTTGTTTCATTTTATTTTATTTTTATTTTATTGCAATTTCCTATTTATATTCTTTTATATGTTATTTTCTTTTTCTTTCGCTTTTCGTGGAGTCGGAATAACGGCATTCCTCTAAATTTTATATTTAGATATTTAGCTATAAATTCCAATACTTCGCCAATTCCTTTTAATTGAGAGGTAAAATGTTACTCATATAGAATTTGAATCTACAATAACTCTATTTGAAATCAATTGATTATCGATCGTTTTATTACACTTTATCACACCACAGCGACATTTTATCGCACGTTCAAAAAGTGTTTGTTATGACGTTAAGTGATTGAGCACGTGCCGTATATGACTAATCTCTCTACACAAGAGCAAAGATTATTTTAAAACGTAAACAAATACAATCGGTATTGAAACCCTAAATAAATGTGTGAATGATTTAATATCAATGAAATCATATGTTGGACATTGATAGCGGAAGTAGATTTATGATAAGTTTTTTGACAAGTACCGAGAGCGTTTAAAATCGTATATGATTTTTGTTTAAATTACTCTACTGTAGTTGCTAAGCATAATTTAATTATCAATTATAGCCATATTAATAATCGCAAAAACAAACTCAACCACTGTCGGTTAAGCAGTTGAAATTCGTAAAATTTCACGTGTATGGCAGCGAGTTTAAATTCGTCTGGTCGCTACTGAGAGCTTTGAACACACTCATATAGCTCTTTACGAACTAAAAATTACCTGAGGGACTAATAAGCCTTACCAGTGTCATTTTAACTGATGCTTTTAAGTAAAGCTTTTTATATATATAAAAGCTGTTTTACTCGTGCATACATACTTCTTATATGGAAAATATATTTCTAAAGGATGTCTTGAATGCATCTCTGCGACCGTTCAATAATAAAGTCTTTTTGAAAATGAAAAAAAAAAACTTACATAAATGTTTTATGTTCCGTAACTAAATAATATTTTGTTCTAAATATAACGGGTTTTCCATTTTTAAATAATATTATTTTGCCGGTGGTTTTATGGGATCTAAAATTTTAGGTAAATAATAATATTTTTAGTTAAAATTTGAGTACATGTGCGAAATATATGTAATATAGGCATAAGATATGAATTTTTAAGGATTTGTCAAGTATTCTGTTGATAGAAATATTCATCTTTTCTACTCGTATAGGAAGCGCTCACACGATTATAGTCGAATCAACAATATAGCGCAACTGGAAACATCAAGTGCAGCCAGATCCTGATCCTTCTGGGGGACCTTCCTTCTCCACCGCTTCCACCGGAGCTGAGTCGAAAGCCGTCAAGGCTGGAGTGTTGTCGCTCATACTGATGACAACAAACTAGCAACCTGTCGCTTGATACGCCAAACTATGTCTCGATGTAAGCATCGTACATCGTTCCGTCTTCTGCAGTATTCCCCTTTACCAATGCGCCAAGAACCGTAACTATTTCGAAAACTAATATCGCAGGCTCACTGGACGGTAAAGCAAGAGTGATGAGCGCCTTGTATAATGCAGTTTTTGTTCGTGGAGAGATTTCAAGATTTCAAAGAGATTTAATGAGCGACGAAATTATATTTTCCACTTCGAAGTTTTTACTATCAATAGTTTCGTGGGAGCCAAGGCGTGCGCACGTTGTCTGTTCGGCAAAAATTTCCGCCTCTTTCATTTTCTGTCTGCCAATACGCCTTACGTCGAGTCTTTATTTAGCTTGTTGCGTGACGTTCTTTGCTGTACAGAGGCGGCTGCGTATCTTCCCTGTTACAAAGTGCTGAATCGATATTAGGTCTACAGAATCAGAGAGTACATGCCTTTCGGCTATCACAACCTGTTTGGATTGGTTTGCACAATGGTACTATTGATAACCATAATTTTTGCCTAGGTGAAGTTGATCAGTTTCAGCACGTTTGAAGGTGTTTTGTAATGCAGGAAAATTTCTAAGCTCTACACACAACCACAAGCTCACCTTCATTTGAGTTGTATGCCAGTGAAAAACTTTCCCCACTCGCGTACATTTCTTTTATAATTATATACTTATATTATAGGAATTATTGAGAAATCGATTTATGTATTTTTTTACATTCAATGATTCATTATGGTAAATAATATCTAAATTGATTTGTAATAAAATCAATAAGAAGTGAAATTGCAACATTAATATGCAATTTATTATATTCACTGAAAAAATAATAATTTTCGTCATCTAATAAAATTTCTTTTATCCAGCTGGTCATGTAAAATAATGACTAATGACATGGAATAAACTCGAAACAACATGTAAAATCCCTTTTTATGTGTTTTCGCGTTCAACGAAGGGACACGGCAGGATAATAATGCATGCCTCTCACGTTGTTAATTTTTTGTTCAACATATTATAATTAACGTTATGTAACCACTGAAGTGATTTTTGACCGAGCCTTTCCTACAATTTGTGGTGTGTGGTAGACTCGGAGGGCTTGAAATTCCCTGCCGAGCAGCGACCGCAGTTAGAAAAATATTTTTTAAAATTTTGGATGTTGGTCGGACCAGTACTTGAGCTCCGGCCTTCCGAATGACAGTGCGCACTGCTTACCAATTGGCTATTCCAACTACAATTTTTTTAATATGAATACATGAAAACAATATTAGATGTCTAGTTTTATTATTACCAGGGGTTTAATTGCTGAAATGCTCTCAATTAGCTAATTATGTGCCAGTATGAACAGAGTCGTTTTATTGTTTTAATTTTTAATGTTTTCGAGATAAGTTAGACAAACTGGAGTACACCTCTTATTGTGTCTTAAATTATTGATATCTACTATATATGCAACTGATATTTCCACTTATTGCTATGAAAAGTTTAAAACAATAATTTAAAATTTTTATTGAAAAAGCACCCAAGCAGAGTGGACATAAAAACAAATATTTAAGTGACTTTTATTTTAAAGAGTTTTATAACGGGAGAAGATTGATCATTACGCGCTCTTTACTAATTTTTTACTCTCTCATTTTCTGATTTTTTTTTCTCTTTTCTTTTCAATGGCGTAAGATGTTGGAGACTTTTATGGCGTATTTGCCAGACTTTCGCTGTCTGGAGTATAAAGTGTTTAAGTATTCCTACACATTACCCACAGTACGGTATCAAACAAACACATACATATGCTAACAAAATACATATATGCACATAACACTAACATATATTCAAATATATTTTCGGTATTATATTTAATCTTTATAATTGTGATAAGTATCCGGAGGCGTGAAGAATTTTATTGTTGTACTGAGTAAGGAAATATTGATAAAAATAACAAAAACAACATGCATAAAAAAATAAAGTAAACACCTGATTTTTTTTTATCAATATTGTACAATTCTGATTGAGTATAAATATAATGGTCCGTATCAATATCGTCACCAGTTCCGATTCAAATAATATACGTAAACTAACCCTGCTAACAGAGCAGACAGTTAATAGGGAAACATTTATACGATAAAAATATTGGTTAGTATATTGTGAAAAGGAACACACAAAAGGATTTTTGTACAATAATATTTTACAAAAATTAATTTATAACTAATAACCGTTAATAATTACTTACCTTACTAATACTATGGAGGCGATAACAGTAACTGGTGAGTATTAACGCCATTAAAAATGAACCTTTGCATGGATGAGACAACAATTTTAAGGAAAATATTTTATTTTAATTAGTTTCAAAATCAGTGGAAAATGCTGAGATTTAATTATTTTGGTTTTTATTTCAAAAAAAAAAAAAAAAAAAAAAAGGAATGCTTTTTTTTTGTTAAACTAAATGTCAAAAAATGTAAAAAAATTGTATTATGTTTTTATTTAATTTTTAAAACTTTTACTGGACTTTAAATAAAATAGTTAATAATAATAAATAAAATAGTGAAGATAAAGTGTTTTAATTGAATTTGAAACTCGTTAAAAAATTGATATCAAATTTTTTTTTTTTGTTATTTGAAAAGAAAAATATTTTTGTTTAATTATTATTTTAAAATATTCATTTTAATATTTTTTGAAAATTGGAAAATATATTTCTTAAAGAAAACTATTTTTCCTTTCCAAAAATTTCTTGCAAATTTTTCAAAATTGAAAATTGTTTCTTTTTTTTAATTTTTTTTAAAATATCTATTTAGTTTTCAGCTGAAAAATTTTATAGTAATATAAATTTTAAATAAAACCTATTTAACTACACTGTAAATGAATATTGAGTATTGGAGGAAACAAAAAACATGACTGAAAATAGCATTGTCATATGCAGCTTCTAGCTACCGAAAGGTATTGAAATTTAACAACAAAAAAATATTTTGAAAGACTAAGTTTATATATTTTTCATAACTTTAATTATTAAATCTCCAGATTCCGCTCAAACATTATCGTGCAGTGCAAGAATTTGAGCAACAGGTCCCCGGCTACCGGCTCATTGCTCATTAATCGAAAATTTTCGGCCCGTGCACGAACATTTCGAGTATTTTGACAAACTCTTTGACCTTTTTCTCAAATTTTTTTTATTAACTTTAAATTTATTTATGCAAAATGTAAAAATCATTGAAACGCCGAAGAAATTTTGACAAATAAAATATTTTTTTTTGCTCTGCTGAGCAGTAAAGCAATGAGTTAGTATCGAGCGAACATCGCAGTGCCCGATAGCCGGGTATCTTGACTATTTATATTTTTGGCGCTTTGTAACCGCTGAAGCAATTTTTGGCCGAGCTCCTCCTCTGATTTGTTGTTTTGTGTCTTGATTTTTATACCAACAAATGTAGGGACCTACAATTTATTCAAAGCCAGCTCCGAACGGCCGAAATATTTTTATGAAAAGCAATTAAAAAAATTTATTTTCTATAATTTAAGATGTTGGTCGAACCTAGACTCGACGCAGACCTTCCGAATGGTAGTAGGCAATTCTAACCACTCGGCTATTGCGTCTAATATTTATATTTTAATATATTTTGGAGACAAGGAAATTTTATTGCATTTATCTTATAGAAAATATATATTATTCAGTAATTTTATTTATTTAATTTGTGCTTATAAAGAGTATTATAAGAAATCGTTAAAAGATTAAACAATTTTCTTAATAAGAGTTCAGATGCTTGTTCTTGTGAAATTAAAGCGACAAAGCTTTCAGTTTTTTCATCCAAAATTTCAAACAAAATAAGAATTTATGATATAATGAGTAAAAATAAAAATAAGTAAAGCTTTCTCAACAATAATATTTTTTTTATTATTAAATTATAATTTAAATTACCTTAAATTAATATAATTTAATTTTTGGTTATAAGTAAATGAGCTGTATCCAAAGGCCTATTTTTGTAAGAAATATTATTATTGTTTTTATTGAATATTTTTTTATACAACAAAGAAAATTTGGTAGAAGTGACAGCTGTTTCGGAGATCACCACATCTCCACATTAGACTTCTTTTGCTAATTCGCTAAACCAACATTAAGTAAAAATGGCGGCTAAATATTAGTACACTTCATAGTTGTTGGTTAGTAAAAAATTGAATAATACAACAACAGATTACCTGTGATGCCAGAACTCGTCGGTTCGATTCCTGGCAAAAGAAGTCAGATGAGGAGATGTGGTGATCTCCGAAACAGCTGTCACTTCCACCAATGTTTCTTTGTTGTATAAAAAAATATTCAATTAAAAATAATTTTTCTAACAGAAATAGACCCCTGAATACAGCTCATTTACTTATAACCAAAAAAAATTACAGGCCGCTTCAAAAACCATCCATAATTTAATTTAATTTAATTTCATTTCATTTTATTTTACCTAGTATTTTTTATTTCATTTATTTTGTTTAATATAATATTAATTATTTTATATTATTTTATTTTATTTTATTTTATTTCATTGTAATTTATTTAATTTTTTTTTGAATTTTTTTTATTTTGATTTATTTATTTTATTTTATTTTATTTTATGATATTTTATTTTATTTAAATTTATTTTATTTTATTTTATTTTATTTTATTTTAACTTTTATTATTTAATTTAATTTAATTTTATTTTATTTTAATTTATTTTATTTATTTTAAAATTTTTTATTTTAATTTTTATTTATTTATTTTATTTTATTTTATTTTATTTTATTTTATGATATTTTATTTAATTTAAATTTTTTAATTTAATTTAATTTAATTTTATTTTATTTTATTTTATTTTATTTTATTTTATTTTATTTATTTTAAAATTTTTTATTTTTATTTATTATTTAATTTATTTTATTTTATTTTATCTTATTTTATTTTATGATATTTGATTTTTTAAATTTTATTTTATTTTATTTTATTTTATTTTATTTTAACTTTTATTATTTAATTTAATTTAATTTTATTTTATTTTAATTTATTTTATTTATTTTAAAATTTTTTATTTTAATTTTTATTTATTTATTTTATTTTATTTTATTTTATTTTATTTTATGATATTTTATTTAATTTAAATTTTTTAATTTAATTTAATTTAATTTTATTTTATTTTATATTATTTTATTTTAATTTATTTTATTTATTTTAAATTTTTTTTATATATTTTTATTTATTATTTATTTATTTTATTTTATTTTATTTTATTTTATTTTATGATATTTGATTTTATTTAAATATATTTTATTTTATTTTATTTTATTTTATCTTAACTTTTATTATTTAATTTAATTTAATTTAATTTTATTTTAATTTATTTTATTTATTTTAAATTTTTTTATTTTAATTTTTATTTATTTATTTTATTTTATTTTATTTTATTTTATTTTATATTATGATATTTTATTTTATGTAAATTTATTTTATTTTATTTTATTTTTATTATTTTTTTATTTTTGTTTTTTTTTTTGCTTCTTATATAAAATAAATTTTTATTCCAGTTATATTTCTTTTCTTACAAGAATTGAGAGAGCTCCCATTTCGTTCGTTTTTTGATAAGTTATCAGAAATATTATTCTCACAGTTTTCTTAAAGAGTTAAAGACTTCATTTTACATACTTCTATAAAAATTTTAAATTAAATATAGCTACAAACCGGCTATTTCTGATAGTGAAAATAAATTATCGCTATTTAATAGCTCAATTTATTATCGAACAACCATTAGAAGCAATACTGCAAATACTGACCTACCCCAAACAGCTGTGAAAACGATATGAAATTTATTCGTGCCTATGTGTATATATATATATTTCTAAAGTCGTCATCAGTTTTTTATTTATTTATTTATTGGCTTCCGCTGCTGAACGTTTTGCTACCAAATAACTTAATTGGCGCTAACTAAAGGCTCAGGCATATGTATGTCTGTATATGCATACGTTTATTTGTGTATATTTTTTAAAGCTTTTAAAAATGAGTATATAAATTTCGGCAAGCGCGCCCACATAAAAGTTTACTAAACAGGCGACAGTAGTAAGGCAGATTACGCGCCGGTTAATTCTCGATGAGAGTTTGAATTTATTTTTTGTTGTTTTTGTGTTTTGAATGATTTGTACGTACGTTTATGCTTGCTTGGTAATTAACACGTCATTACTTGATGGCTAAATAACGGCGACCTAGAGTTTAATTTGAATGACTCATATTTTTTTTCAAATTTTTAATTTTTGTAAATTATACTTCTACGTAGGTGGAGGCCCACGTTAAATGAGGTTTGAATATCGACAAGAACAAAAATTTCATGTGTTCGTTATTGGGCTAATTTTAGAAAATTCGGCATTTATTATTAGACACTTAGCGCCTATTATTACGCATATTTGTATGTATATATGTACATATAGATGTGTACTAATAGATCAGTGGCAATATTTTTATGATTTGCAGCCATTTATCAGGATATATAAACAGGAAACTGAGAATTTGGAATTCCGCAAATTTTCATCTGGCATATTGTATTGGTTTTGGTAAATTTTTTTTATATAAATACCAAAATTTCGATATTTCAAGTTGACGGTTTATCGATTTTTAGCAATTCCATCTATGTAGTGGTGCAATTGAATTTCAAATCCGAATACTCGGTACACTATTTTAGCAATTTCGGGATCCTAATATTTTAAAGATTTAAATCTGTTTTAAATAAAACATAGCTTTGCATTTAAATTTTAAATGAAAACCAAATTAAGCAGAAAAGGAAAATTCAAAATTTCCATGTGAAACACAAAAACATACAAAAAATTCATATATCAACATACGTTGCTGCATGTATGTATGAAAATATAGATAGATATGTATGGTAGGGCCGTAAGCTGTTGTTTGCAGGTTGGTTGACTAGCGAATTGTCGGTTTGCCCAAATAACTCTCAACCGCAACTTGCACCACAATATGCCACTTGCGCGACTCATCGGCGAATACCATTGAGTGACTAATCTGTAATTCTGGTGAAATTCATGTGAAATTGCATTTTTTACGCCAGCGTCTGCTAATGTAGTTGTTGTTGCTTTTTCTGTGGCTCTAGACGCTCCACAAACCAATTTGTATGAAGCGTCCAATTGGCTTTATTAGCCAATTCGAGCATACACCCACTCTATTAAAGACCACATGCCCACCCGTAATACTAATGATAAGCTATTAGAAAAGCACATACAACCTGCATTATGTTGCTTGTGGTTCGTGCAAATGTTTATATGTAAAGTTGTTATCATTCAGCCAGACAGCGAAAGCATTTCTGCTCGACCCACATGTTGTATGAGTAACGAAACGAAATGCAATGCGATTTTGATGGCACGTAGAACTCACCACTATTGCATTTCATATCCACATAGGCATACAAATATGCATACTCGAGAATATACATATGTACATATATTGTTTATTTACACTCATTACACTTGAAAACGTTTCAAGAGGCCAATGTTGTGTTGGTCAAGTCGCGTGCCGAATAACTTCGTTATCAATTCATTGCACGACCAAATGAGTACGAGTGTACTTAATTGAAATTATGACACCACCTGACTCAATTATTGCTCCCACGTGATAGACATATATACACAATTGTAATAATCAATGCCGTGCTGGGAAAAATACTAGTTGTTAACTAGAGTCCAACTAGTTTGCATTTTTTCACTAACTACTTCATCCTCCATTCAATTCCAAGGTAGGCAGCTGGTATATTTAACACGGCGATATCCTACGAACTGTCATATATAAGTTTGTGTTGAGTTTATAACTCACCAAAAATAAAATAAAAATAAAAAAGAGTTTGCCTGCAGCGAGATTCGAACCGTGAAACGCATACGCTATAGTGATAGCCTCTAACCACTCGGCTATCGTTATGACATGAAGAACAACGACATGCTTCGCACTTCATTAGAGCTTATTAGGAGATGTAACTCAGCAGTGGTGTACTACAAATAATAACAACTTGCGAATAACGTAGTGGTGAAAATTATTTTTATTCCCCTTACTGGTGAACTGCTATACAAATAACGTACTGGTATAATTTTAACCTATTTCACACTAGAATTTAACTAGATTTTTTGCCCACAAGTCTACCTTTTCACTACTGGTTTAATATATCATTTTATAATTGTATGTGTGCACATTTGTTTCTGCATTTTGTAAATAAACATTAAATAAGCTTGTCATTTGAGTATTTCTCCGTTTATTAAAATGCAATAAACCAATGAACGACCTCAAACCGTGCGAAATTATGCCATACATAACGGTTACTCATACACAAATGCGTAAAGTACACTTATTTGTGGTATGCAGGTGTACATATGTATTGTAAGGCAATTATTTTCGTTCTACTTGCCGTTTCATTCATTAACTCAAGAATTTTTGTTTATAAATAGTGTAAATACGTACTTCTCAATAAGGTGTGAATAAAATAGTTAAATACTGGGCAATAAAATTATTTTTAAATATGATAATACGAAATCAGTTTAGATATTTGTTATACATACCCGTACGAGCAAATGATTTTGAGAATTTCGCATAGACGTGTGAATTAAA
Organism: Neoceratitis asiatica; assembly: GCA_030068015.2. NCBI lineage: Eukaryota > Metazoa > Arthropoda > Insecta > Diptera > Tephritidae > Neoceratitis > Neoceratitis asiatica. The sequence continues at coordinate 33,193,743 of CM061525.1, read as the reverse complement.
GAAACTAATATAGATTATTTGGCAATTCACTATTTTTAAACTATACTATAACATTTGCGATGATTATTACGTTTATTTTGAATTAGAATAACCGGATGTTCAAAATTGAAATCTCTTTTGCCTTGGTAAAATTTTTGGCAAAAATTCTTTTAACAAAAAGGTTAGTCATCTTATAGCTTTATTATTAATTTTTGTTTTAAAAGCATTCCAGCAAATGAAGAGACCTACAATTTGTTCTAAGCCGCCTCCGAATGGATGATGGAATTCTATGAGGAGCTTTTTTTCATCGCAGTAATACATTCGGAAGAGAGGCGATAGCAATTAGAAGAAACATGTTCTTAAATTTTCTATTTTTATTTTAGTCTGGCTAGGTCTTGAACTTATGGCTCTCCGGCTACTATGTTCGTCTAAACTTTAGAGAATGAAAACGAATTTAAAGCTGTTAAAAAGCTCTCACAAAGCCTTTAATAACGAAAGTTTTTCTAAAAGCTTTCGATTAAACTTTAGATGAAAGAAAAAGGAAAATATTTCGCTGATAAAAAAGTTATTTCAAAACCTTTAGTATTTAAAATTTTCCTAAAATCTTTCTATTAAGCACCTACCGTTAAATTGTTTCTGAGTAATCTCCTCAGAAATTCGACTGTACTTGTATTAGCATACGTCTTCCCATTTCCATGAGGATTCTTCTTCTTTCTTTTAACAACTAGATTTACTATTATCGAAATTATTTCTTATTAGTGGTTCACACTTTATGCTTGTCTAGCTCAGTTTCAAAGCAGATGAAAGCGAAAAAATTTTCGGTAGAGAAATCAAATATTTAGTATTGAAATAGCAAAATACATAGCATTTAGTCTCAAAAGCTAAATCAATGAAGCTTTATACCTTTTTTTTATTAAAACTAGATATTTCTATGCTAATTGCGATCCACATTATTATAAGTGACAGAATGATAAATTTGAACGTACTTAAGTTATTAACAATATAATTTACAACAAAAACAATCGTTTAACACTAATACAAATGAAAGCAAATTTTGAGATTTCTATTTGCCAGCAAAATTATCTTAAAAGCTTTTGTAATGACAAATTGCTTTAAAAACTTAAAAAAAAAAACATTGTAAAATATCTTTATCTTTATATTTGTATTTAAAAATTTTTTTTTTTAATATTTTATTTCATATTTTAGTAACAGGACTTTAATTAAAAGCTTTCAAAAGCTTTGGTAACGAAGCTTCAGTACAAAATGTCTAATTTAAGCTTTATAACTGAAAAGCATGATTGAGGAAATAAGTGAAATTTTTATCAACAGTTTTGTTAATGAAACTTGAGTACAAGAGCTTTCGTTTAAGCTTTATAAAAGATAAATAAATATATTTTGAAGTATTGTTATGAAACCAGAAGTTAACTATAAAGCATTGGTTTTAAAACTATAGCTTAAACACATTCAGTTAAGCTCTATGAAAAATCAGAGAGTTTTTGAATTTTATTCTGTTTGAAGAAAAAATTACAAAATATTTAAAAATTGAAAATATTCGTGAAATGGAATAAAATGCCTTCAACTATATTCAAAAGTTTTTAGATAAACATTTAAGTACAAGAAAGTGTTATATTTTAAAATTAATGTTTTAAAGCTTAGAACTGAAAGCTTAGAAATTATACTACCCGTAAGCTTTACATTACTTGGCAATAAAAATTCGCAGAGTCACTGAAAATAATTTGAACAGTTAATATACTTCCAACTTATATATTTCTTATAACAAAAAAGTGGAACTTTGAAACCCTCTTGAATATTAAATAAACACACTTTACTAAGTCTTGATTTCGTTGAGAGAAAAGGGTTTAAAGAGAGCTTTTGAAAGTTTAGAATGCTTGACAGTTTTTTTTACTTTCACTTTTCCCTACATTGATATCATATTTTAGATTTTGAGACTAATTTATTTTCATTGAAATTTTGTTTTTTTTTTGCTTTTTTTTGTTTTTTCTTCAACATCTCTGCACTTTTCAATTATGCACTAACCTCCAATTAAAATCTGCTGCTAAAAAAAATTCAAATATTTTAAATATAAACGAATTAATGCGTTCTATTGATGATTCAATAAGCGAAAACAAGAAATGAAAAAAAAAAAATGAAAAAAAAAACAGTAACAAAATACCATGAACGCAGTCTCAGCAGCCGTAACAGTTGGTCGGCGTTTAGCGGGTACTGACGTCTCAGCTGCGGCGTGTTCTACACAACTTTTTTGTACAATGTGTTTGAGTCATAGATTTAATTTTGATTGTGACGTGGCAGAGTGATTGAATTGGATGATGATTTCTACATTGACTTTAATTTGTATAACGCTCATTTAGTGTTTTATGATTATTTTAGTCATTTTTTATTTTATATCTTTTTCTATATTTTTTATTCTTTTCATATAGATTTTGTGTTAAGTAGGCGAGCAAAACCAACAAACTTTGACTTTATAAGGGTAAAAAAAGGTACAATAATGCATTAAAAGCATAAGAAGAAAAAAATTGTTTAAAGTAAGCTCAACTGCAAAATATAGTTGTTAATGTTAATTAATTAATATTATATTTTTTAACTGCTCAAATTAATTAAAAATTCAATTCAAATTCTTTTTCAAAATTTGAAAAAAATAAAACCAAATACCAAAAATCGAATTTCTCAACTTCTGCGAAATAAAAAATTCTCACGTGTATGTTTTCAATTTTTTTAACTCAATTTCTGCACTAATTTGTTCGCCAAATAACAGCACATTCATGCCTTACACACCTCATGCACACATGTATGTACATAAATTTATTTGTCTGGGCTGGAAATACCCATTCCCTCTTTCCTCTTCTTTTTTCGCCCTGCATTCGCGCGCGTAGTGTGATCAGCTGTTTGAATTTCATTCATAAAATTGCCGCTACGCTGAGAGCAGAACTCAGATAAAATTATCACAGTGAGCGGCAGTGGGCATGTGTTGAAGTGTATGGATAAGTGAGTGAGTCGTTGTAAGTTAGTGAGTATAAAGCCCATCACACCTCCCGTTAGCTGCTTTTAGTTTCACTCATTTCGCCACAGGCCTCCAGCGCACCCACTTTTACGTGTGTATTTTTATGAGAGAATATCTTTTCACAACACTCTTTCACTCAAATAAATGTTGGCCCACCGCTTGCTGTCATGGGCTGCTGCATGTGTGTGTTGTATGGGTGGTTATGTGCCCGTTGCTTGGGAATTTTTATGGTGTAATGTCTCTAGTAAACTGATGCATAATTAATATCATGAAAATGCTGATAAACTAGACGCAGACAGTCGTAGACTTTAGTTGTAGCGATATCAAATTCAACTAAGAATTATTCTCAATAAATAGTGAGTGGGGGATTTTTTGCTTTTCAACAGCACAGGTAATAGCAGCAATTGGCCCCCAAGATGAAATTACTACAACTTTTTACTAGCTAATTTATTTTTAATTTAAATTTCACAATTCGTTTTCTCCACCTTTATTACACAATTGAATTTTATGAAATTATCTGGTGAATTTCCCACAACATATGCACATACTATCTCAAACAATTTTTAATGTTAGAAAAAAATCCCATTACAGACTATTACTACCATGTGGAATATGTGGGTGGTTCAACGAAGGCGCGTCCACAACTACGTGGCCTCAACAAAGCGAAGAGCAGCCTTTGGGGTTATTCCCGATTCGTTGTAATCATGTTTATAATTTGCGTTCACATGCCTCAACGCAGCGCTACTGCAGCTTTGAGGCAAAATGTCGACATTGAGTCAGATTCACTAGAGTCCGCTGAGGATGTATTGAATATGTTGCACGAGATAAGGCGATTTATGCATAGCAAACAACCAGTTGGTGGTGGCGATGAAAATGTGCGTCATGTACATAAGCGACATAACGTCATACACACATCAATTAAATCTGCTGATGCACCGGCATGGCAAAATGTTTGTAGTGAGGACAATACCTGGAGTGGTGATGAGTTGCCAGAGGATTTAAGTGACGATTATATAGAGTTGGTGAGTCAAAGGGCCAAATAATGGTTAGATGAAGCAATAATGAGCGAAATATGTATGTAAATATGAAGATTTTGAGAAATTTTTAATTTTCATCCAAAAGATGAATTTTGAAAATCACTTAAAACTTTAGTTAAACAATAAATTTTTATAAATACAATTGTCCAATAGATAAATAAAAAAGTCAAAGTGCCAAATCATGGCTAGAAAAAGCAATATTCAACGAAATATGTATTTATGAAGAATTTGGAGAAATTTAGAATTTTCTTAAAAGGATGAATTTTAGGAATAAATTTAGATTTTCCATGCGTAAAAAATTTTCATTATAATGAAATTTTCATCCAAGGGATGAATTTTTCAAATGCTTTTAATTTAGGAAATAAAAGCAGTTTCCCCATACTTAAAAATTTCATCCAAAGGATGAATGTTCAATATCACTTTAAATTTTGCCTAAACATTGTTTTGTTAATTTAAATTTTTCATCCAAAGGATGAATAATATCTATGAATTTAATGTGAGGATATAACTCACACAAGCATTCACGAAAAATAAAATAAAATAAAAACAAAACACGAATTATAGAGCCTACTGTGTTCACACCGAATTATTATTAACAAATTTTGAAAGTATAAAAAAACTGATTTATAAAATTTTTAAAATGTTTAAAGTATTAATTTCATCCAAACCAAAAGTTTATTATAATTCTTTAATTTTTATTACTATAAAAGGAGCAAAATTTGCCACCCAAAAACAATTTCAATTTTGATTTTGAATTTTTAGTGTTTTTTTTCCAAAATTCATCTAATCGATGTACATCATCTTTTTTTCTTGCAGTACATGCAGAATTTGCGAAAAACCGTACGTTTGGAGTACAAAACGCTTAAAAGCAGTGAATTTGATGATATCGACATCGATGACATGCGTGCTTGGCGTCGTCATGAACACAAATACAAATTTTTACCCACATTGGAGCAGAATGGAGCAGTAAGTACAATAGGAGATTATACATGTACTTTATATATACGAGAAGAGAGAGCTTTAGAGGAAGCAAAGAAAGTAAACTCAGCACACACTATTACGATACGTTCGATGACTAAGCGCACTCGCCAGACGCATTCTTACGTTATATTTATCCACTTAAAAGCTACAGTAGACCACAAAGTCTCGCATGACATATACTGTATTCGGCGTAAAAATGCCACGCGCAAAATAACCCCATTCAAAAGAAGTACATATGCATGCATATGACGGCGGATGAGGCGTAAGCCAAAAAAAATGAAAGCTACTAAGAATAAACATAGGGAATAATTCATATCTAAATGTTTTACCAGACAGATTGACGTCGCAGCTCAAAAAGCCGCTACAAATGTGGCAAACGTTTCAATTGCATGATAGTGCATGCAATCATGCACAATTCGAGTGCCTATGAAAAACGATTTGTAAATGGAAAAAAATGTACATTTGACGTCGTTTTCCTCTTCAAAATCTCATCATTTGCGTCAATATCCAGCTCATTAAATGAAACTTTTACATAGCGGTGTGTAAAATAATTTATATTTGATCACTTACGTGTACTAATGTGGTGTCGCCACAGCCGTTCGGTCGCTGTTTGGGGCTTTTGCGAAAAAACCCAACACCAAGCAGATTATGCGAGCAAACACTCTCGGCATTCTGGAGTGTGGTGTCACCATTTGTTCTGCAGGGGATTTTTTTCTTTACCTGCCTACAACTACGGTTGCTACACCTAGCCTATTCTCTCCCCCTTAAGCGCCAAAGGCACGCTTCACATTACCACTTACTTAGCCCCAAATGTGTGATTAATATCTGTATGAGTTCATAACAATGATAGCAGAATTGCGTTCACACATTTGCGCAAATCACTTTTGTAAATAAATCCAGGTTAGTCCGTATTTGCTAGACAATTGGTCACTGTAGAAAATTTCATATGACACACCGAGTAAAAGTAGTAAAATTAGAGAAAGAGACAGAGGAGAAAGGGAGAGAGAGAGGGGATGTGAGAAGGAGAAGATAATAGTGTTGATAATTTTGGCCTTGTCTCAGGTGATCATGATCTTAAATTTGTTCTTATAAAAGTCTAAACGATTAATTTTAAATTTCATGTTCTCAAATTTGAGCAGTTCCAATGACTACTTCAAAGATCTTCCGAATATTTTGGGTAATCTAAAGATATAACTACTCTCAAATTATACCGAGGAAAAGTAGTTTTACTGCAAACTACTTGCTTGGCGATCACGTGAATTATACTCTTTGAAAAGAATATATATACACAAGGTACTGGGAGTTCTGGCAGACCACAGTCTCTTTATTGTAGATGTCGCTCCGATGAGGGGAAGGAAACGATCGCTTAACTTCCCTGCGATTGTCTTGCTTTTGACTGTTTTTCGTTTAGATCTTTCGGATCCAATATAGCGAACGTTAAGGTGATTGCTTTAATGAGGATCATCGAAGAGACGAGGCATTTGTATAGCGTAGTGTAGTGATTAGAAAATTGTGGCATCAGAACGGTCTTATTCTTTCCAATGAGGAAACGATGTTTCTTGATCAGTTCCCACTCCAACTAATTGCTCGAAAATAGCCTTTACACTGATAACTTTTTTAGTTGTAAAAGTAGTGAACCTTAACTCATAATACTCCGTAAAGAAAACGACAAGTTTTTGAGACTTCTTTATAATACAATACTACACATAAAGAACTATGTGATAGATCATAATAATATCTATATGTTTGTTGGATATTTCTTAGGCCGGAAAAAATCAAGGAAAGAAAGAAATGAAGAGAGCTCAGTGCATTTATAACTCTGTTATAAATATTGGGTCTCACTCAAGCACACAACTTGAGAGCAGTATCTTATGTCGTTACTATATCTAACGAACAGAACAGCGCATAGCTCGGTCAAGTGCGCGCCCCGCTTAAACAGTAGGCGAGTAGTTAAGCAAGTTATCGATCAAGTAAACTTGACAAAGAGTCAGTTGTTTACTGCGTCGTTTATATCTCTCAGCAGTTGTATGTGCAATTTACAATGAAACAGTGCACATAGAATATTGGCCATATCAAGCGACTCTCCTGTCGTAAGCATAGGTGGTCAAGATTTACTTTAGGTGCTCAAGGTTAAGCTACCAACTGAAAATGCTAGTCTTTTACAAGTCCTACCATAATCCGTATCAAAAACCGAGCAATCGAGCCTTGGAAATACTCCTCCATAAGATCATAACTATTTGTCAGGGTGACCTTTCAGCTGCCCATTCAATTGTGAAATGAATGTACGCACCAACCCTAATGCGCATTCCTCTCAGCCCATCAACAAGAATGTTCTTTGATAACCAGCTGAAGCGTTAACTTGACAATGACGACCCTTAGGGCTTGACGAGCGTGTTGAAACGTCTACACTGCCACTGCCGCAGATGAACGCGCTCATTGGGTGTGCAAGGAAGTAGCACAGGCAGGCAATTGGAGGGCATTGAGATGCTTAGATAAGCAAGGGTCGGTGAAAAAATCTGCCGCCAACAACACTAAATTTGCGTTGCTTTTCACTTTATTTATTTTGAAAATTTCTGCTGTTGCATAAAACCAGTCGCTGCAACATTATACCGCTTGAAGGCGCAATGTGATGATTTGCATACGAGTATATCGAAAGAGTTTTAAGTGGGCGCAGTGTATGTTGAATGGCGGTAACGGATAGTCGATGGTCGAGGGCAATGAGTAGATAGACGAGAAGCGGGGTATAATTGCAACAGAACGATAAATCAATCAATGCGAAAGGTTGCAGGCCAAAATGCATGGCACAGGCTTATTGCGGTCAATACTACACACCTGTGCTTCAGCAAAAAATGCAGTGTATATAATTTTTTTTTATATTCAATCAAACATTATTTATAATTTTTCCTTCACATTCTGTAGAAGTTTTTACTAAAATTATCTTCATACTTTTCTCTCTACGTATTTGTAGATTGCGCCCATTTGTTGGCATCAGAGCTTGCAGAAATTCATTGCTTTCTTCGACTATCTATACCAAATCCAACAACAATGGGATCAAAAACACCAGCGTATACACAGTGGCATCACACGCGAGTTGCATGAGCTTTTGCTTAGTTCAAAGCGCATTCTGTGTGAAGTTGAGACCACCATTAACGGCTGTTTCCCACATCATCAACGCCAGTTGCTCAACATTACACGTGAGGAAATGACTGCCAACTTTAATTTTTATACAACAAACCAAAACTCTACTGTACTGGGTGTTAACAGTACCGATTTGCGTTTCCTCAAATTCTTCTATCATAACTACTTGCTGCGAATTTGGAAAACATTACCACGCAAACCACAACAAATTAAATTGCAACACACTTGCGTTAATACCTTAACGTCCATTTTGAATTGAAGATTGGGCCAGAAGAAATGAAATTATGCGAATAAAATTTGAATTTAAGTTAAGTTTAAGTTAAATTAAATTCAAATAAGATAAATTATATTTAATTAAATTATTTTATACTAAGTTATATTTATTTAATAATTAAAGAGAAAGCAAAAAAGCAAATACAAATAAAATTAAAAATGAACTAATTTAAATCAATTTATTTGTATTACAAAATGTACTTATTATGTTTAAAGTAAAAGAAAAAAAAAAATAAGTCAACTAAAGTAAACTAGCACACGTAGCCTAATGATTTAACCATTTGTTCGTGCTGTGGATATCCCAACTTCGGATTCAATTCGAAGGGTGTCTGTAAAGAAGTCTGATGAGGAAGCGTGTTGGTTTCCGTAATAGCTATAACTTCTACCGCTCAGGTTGTTGTAATTTTTTTTCACTTTTCCCAAAACAAAGTGTGGTCTGATATAACTCAAAAACTAATTAATAAAACATAATTTAAACTAAATTAAATTACACTTAATTATATTATATATTAAAAAAAAAATAAAAATAAAACAAAATAAATTAATATAATATAAATTGAAACAAATTTATATAAAATCATATTAACTTAAAATAATAATATACAGAAGAAATCACATTATGGAAATAAAATTAATTAAAATTGAATCAGATGTATTAAATTAAAAGAAGAAATTTAAGATAAACTATGTTAAACTAAATTATTTTGAACTAAGTTATTTAAAGAAAAAAAGAAAGAACTAAAGCAAAAATTAAAAAATATTTAAATAAAAGGCATTACAATAAAAAAATTTATTGGTATTAAAAATAATTTTTTTTACTTAAATAAAAAGAAACAATATAAAATAAAACAAGATATAATAAAACAAAATAAAAATAAAATAATTTGAAATAAAATACTAAAATAAATTTTGCATAGACAAATGCAGGACGCACCACATATAACGTGATAAATGTTCCAAAAGAACACTAAATAATGAGATATTTTAATAGTTGATAGAAACTTAGCTGCACATATAGGGTTTTCCAATAAGAGTGATATGATTTCTTTCAAAAAAAAAAAACACTAATTGTTAAGAAATTCAAATGTTTTTTTATTTAATGTGAAGTACAATCGATAAAATTAAGTTCTGAATATAACATAATTGAAATGGCCTCCACGACTTCTTTTTCAGGAACGGATTCGATAAGCCCAATTTTTGAGCACTTTTCCAACTAAATCAAGTCGTATGTCAGAAATAGCACATTCAATATTGACTTTTAAAGCTTCAAATAACCCTACAAGAAGTAGTCCAATGGTGTTAAATCGCAACTTCTTGGAGGCCATTCAATGTCACAATTTCTTGAAATAATCGAATTTGCAAACCTTTCTCGCAACAATTTAGTTGTTGCACGTGCTGTATGACACGCAGTCCCGTCCTGTTGGAACCAGATGTAGTTAAGATCAACTTCTTCCAGTTGTGACCATAAAAAGTTGGTTATCATCCATTTATACCGCTCTCCATTTACAGTAACAGTCCTACCAGCTCCATTTCAAAAGAAGTTCGGACCGATGATTCCACCAGACCAAAAACCACACCAAACTGTCAATTTAGGTGAATGTAATGGTTGTTCATGAATAATTTCTGGATTTTATTTGCACCAGAATCGTTGTTTATTAACCGCATGACTCAGATGAAAGTGAGCCTCATCGGAGAAGATAATTTTCTTAAAAATATTGTTATGGTTTTCAAGTTGTTTCAAGGCAAAATCAGCTACGTTGTTCTTGCGTATATTTTGCCACGATGAAATTTTAAACATTACCGACTACAATGAAAAAAAAGATGAAATTATTATTGAAAATGGCCAAAACGACACTTAGAAATCATATCATCCCTATTGGAAAACCCTTTCCATAGGTTTCAAAAACAAAACCAACGAAATACTAAAATCAGTATCCAAATATACTTTCTTACCGGATCTTACCTCTGCATTCAAATGATATTTCTAACCGGTGCGCATTTTGTTGGAGGTTTGCGAACAGCCAGTCGCTGGGAATGAGAAAAATTAATTTTTAATATTTTAAATTTAGGAAAGTTTGACTGGTTAGTAATCAAACTTGTGACCTTCCGCATGGCAGTATGTAGTGTTACCCACTGGGCTAATACGGCCGTCAAATTGGTGGATTTTTTGATAGTTTTTTTGTTGCTAACGCCTCGATTGCACATCCACTGTTTTTTTTTTGTCTCTACGGCCACGCTTGAAGTCAACCAACTAAGATTTTATTACTGCTGTACACAACGCAGACCTCATAACACTCTGCTTGGTTGGTATTTTTTCTCCAGAAAGGAACGGTATAAATAAATAAAATTATTTTGAACTATTGTTAAGAAATTAACAAAATCAGTGTCATTCTTGGCACAATAACTGAGAGCTTGTGAGTGGAATATCATGAAATTCATTTCGAAGTTTAGTGCCAACAGAAAAGACGGTGAAGCAAGCACCATCTAAATGTTTGGCTCCGGTCTTTTTAGCCTATGCGTTAAGAACAGATAACTTCAATCAGAAACACAAGGGTTCACGCTTGATATTGTTCGGACTCTGTCAATATGGAGAAATATACACTAAATAATACTAATATTAAAATAGTAATAATAAATAAGAAATACTAATATTAATTAATATAATAATAATAATAATAATAATAATAATAATAATAATAATAATAATAATAATAATAATAATAATAATAATAATAATCGTAATTAAAAATAATTACAATAAAATACCCAAAATTGTGATCTATATATATATATATATATATATATATATATTTGGCGCTTTGTAACCTCTGAAGCGATTTTCGGCCGAGCTCCTCCTCCAATTTGTGGTTTGTTTTTTACGTCTTGATGTTTTTACCAACAAATGGAGGGACCTACAGTTTATTCTAAGCCGCCTCCGAAAGGCTGATGGATTTTTATGAGGAGCTTTATTTCATGCCAGAAATACACTCGGAGGGCTTGACATTCCCTGCCGAGGGGCGACCGCAATTACAAATTTTTTTCTATCATTTTGGATGTTGCTCGAACCTGGGCTCGAGCCCAGCCTTCCGAATGTCGGTACGCAATGCTAACCAATCGGCTATCGCGGCCGCCAATCTATTGTGATCTATAATATAAAATTATATTAAATAAAAATTACAATATAAAACCAAATAAAATGAATTTACATGAAACTCCGGAGTGGGCGACGCTTCAGCTTCATCAGACGAGGGTTCTTTAGTGACATGCAAGTGCCACATGTCATTACCCTGTTGATGCAGTGATGATGCGGTAAGTATTTTTCTCATCCTCCCCCTCAGGAAAAAAATGGTAAACCTTTTGTAAACAATGTGGAAGCATCACGAACAACTTCGGCGGTGCCCGACAGAAAGTATATAAAATTACATCGATCATCCTTTGATGAACAGAAGACATGTCTCCGCAGTTGTGGTTGGTTGCTTGGTTGAAAAAGGGAGGTTGAAGACCTAACCGCGTGCCGTCGCACTTAAGCCACTGAGTAGGCTAATTGTGATCCCCTGACTTAATCTAACAGCTTGTTATCGAACAATTTGCTTGATTTATTCCAGCCATTTAGGCTGGAGCAAAGTTAGTGTTCGAGTGTTTCGTCCTCTTCTATGCATGGTCTGTACTCAGCTGAATCAACCTTACCTTTTTTTGAAGATGATATCTCCCTTTGCTGAATGCTAGTTTGGTTTTTGTTTCTGCAATACACGCAGCCCCACCGTAGTCAATATTCGTGAGATCAGAAAAGTAGTAACCGAAAGAGACCTGCCAACCAACCGGTCACAGTATGGGGTAGAAAGAGACATCTCTCCCACTGTTTCCTTCAAAGCGGGCACTACAACTATCTGGACAATCTTTTAGAGGTTTTCTCACTACCTGACGGTGTCCGCTTCTGAAAAGAACAGTGGAGTGGAAATGAATTCCCAATATAATGACACTTCCTTCCGGAGGGCAGTCTTGATTAAATATCTCCCAAAGATTCGTCCTCAGTTCTTTTTTTTTTGCCATCATCTTGAGGATGGACCCCGTTGATATTACAGCCACCCACACCTTCACCAAAGGTATGTATCTTCACGAGCTTGGTGATATATTCTTCATAAACAAGTCGTGTGTTGGAGTTGTCATGCAAAACTGGCAGGCTCTCTACCATTGAGCGGATGGCTATAAGTGTTTGATGGCCGGTCTAAAAACACCGCATTCGAAGGGTACACATCTAACCGTCGGTGAACGCCGCTTATAGCAAGGAAGAATGTTCTTAAGATAGGATCTCTGCAGATATCCCAGCGTCGATAAGAGACTTTGGACGACCTGTTGTACCATGTTCTGCTGCTAGAAGCCCTAGCTTCCCCAATGGTTCCTGAGACTTTTGGTTGATCATTAATATCTGTCCTCTTGAGCGAGGCATGGGTCTTTTGCTTTTTTCTTTTTTAGTCGATTTAGCATCCTCAGTTATAGGTTCACGTTTTCCTGTATTTGAGGGCTTAACATTAGTTTTGTGGTTAGCTTCGCTGATAGTTTGGCTAGTTGAGGCAAGGCAAGACTACAAGTAGTCGCGTGCTTTGCGTTTAACGGGTCTGGAGCTTAAACCTTCACGCCCTCACCACTATCTCTTTGATTTGTTTTGATGAGAATCTGAGTGAGCAGAGTGGGGCCTCTAGAATGCGTGCATTCATCGCAGGTAACATATGAAGCATGACAACACTTTGGTCAAGAATTTTCTCCTAATATGGTATTTTATGTTTCCTTTTGATGAACGAAAACAACAAGAGTAGAACTATTTTGGGTTATGACTAAGATCCTCGCTACTCTGCTGTTGCTCTGGAAGTTGAAAAACAATTATCGAATGTACTCGCTATGAACACTCATATTACAAGATAAAGGGGATTTCTAAAGGGTGATGCATTTCGAGCTTCCCTACTTTTTAACAAAACAAAAAAAACCAGAAAACTCAAATTTAATTGGAAATGTTTATTATCATTCGAAATAACATTATTTGGCATTTATTTTTTGGAGATTATCTCTTTCAAATGTTGGTAGCGGCTACGTCTCAGATGGTCCATCCGTTAAGTTAAATTTTCGATGACTCGTTCGAGCATTTCGACTGGTAACTGGCGAATGACATGCGTGATGTTTTTCTCCAAGGCCTAAATCGAAGCGGGATTTTCCGCATAGATTTTAGACTTTACATGTCCCCACAGGAAAAGACTAACAGTGTGATATCCCACGATTTTGGTGGCCAATCGATTGGCCCAAAATGTGAAATTACTTGCTCACCGAAGTGTTCAATAAATCCATTGATTGGTGCACTGTCGTGCAAGTCACCAGCTTCAATTTCAGGCAACAAATAGTGGGTTATCATGGCGCGATAACGCTCAGCGGTCATAATTTTAGACATCAAACAGTCGGAAATATGGACCGCTGATACCACTGGCCCACAAACCACACCAAACTGTTGTTTTTCTGGATGAAATAGCAGCTCTTGAATCTTTTCAGATTTCTCTTCGTCCACAATAGGGAAATTTTGCCTATTTATTTGCTCATTGAGTCAGAAATGAGCCTCATCGCTGAACAAAACTTAACTTGAAAACTTTAGATCTTCTTGGAACTTTTCAAGAGCCCATAGAGCGAAGCGATGTCGCTTGGGAAGGTCGAGCAGCTTCAGTTCTTGTACACGCTATATTTTGTATGCTTCCAATTTAATATCTCGACGTAAAATGCGTCAAGTCCTTCCAAACGACAGTCCGAGTTGCTACGAATGGCGCCGAATCGCCTCTCCACCGTCTTCGAGTATACTCTCAGCTACGGCCGCTATATTTTCTTCACTTTCACTGCGTGCTGGACGTGTTCTATTTGGCGAATATTATCCAATAATGAATGCTGGGTAATGGTGTTACGAGTAGTTTGCTCAGTAGGCCGATTATGTTGACCATAAGTTGAGCGAAGTGCGCAAAACGCATACTTTACTGAACCTGAATTTTCGTAATAAAGTTGAATGATTTGTAAACGTGGTTCAGGTGTAAGTATTAAAATGCCAAGTAATACTGAACAAAAAGAACATGAAAGGTTGAAACGACTCACGCGTGATCTGTCAAAAAAAGGCTATTGGAAAAAGTGCCTCTACTTGAATCACCCTTTATTTATTACTTTAAACAGTATTGGTGATTTTTTTAATAAGACATATGGGAGACCTGGTCCGAATCAATATTTGCATACTACGTTAATAATAGTAGAAGACTCAGTACAGAACGGAAAGAGTATCTATAACGTCATCATACATAATATCTACAATCTGTACGTCATATCTTTATGGAGGTGTGAAAAATTCCACAACTGGTGATTTGCGATTTTTGAAGGGGAACTAGCAGAAAGCAGCAGATACATGATTCCTGATTATGATATTTAACAAAACCAAAAACAACATTAAAATAAACATAAGTAGGGGGAATTTATTTACTTAAGAATCGACGCGCGTCAGAGTGTAAATAAATATTTACCTTTTTATTGCGCCACACACAAACATACATACATATGCATATCGTATATATATTGAATCATCCATTCATTCTACCGCTCTTAGATAAATGGTATGCATGCAGATACTATATGCAGACTGATGAATGAAGGTATGAATGAATGAATGAGTGTACATGAAGACAGTTTAAATTGTATCCGCCCCCGCCAATGCTGCTTGGCCATTGGTTGTGCTATTTATGCGTGTATGCGTGGTACGACGCAATGCATTCTATGGTTAAAAATAGAGTTATAATGTATGTGTGTATGTTTCTTTGTATGCAGACAATTGCTACACCCACACAAAGGTAACTATGTGCATCATCCTTTTGTTGGCATCTATAAGTATGTAATCAGCTGTGCTTGCTACTTGTTGATCTTATCTTGTGGAATTTTCGTCTTGAATTTTTTTATCTACCGAAGTGTGTGTTTTTATACATTTGTAAGCGTGATTTACAACACCTTTATGTTGCTGCATAGCATTTCACTCAATTGCGGCAAGAGCAAGAGTGGATATACAAATATGCTTGTAGTTAAAGATTTTATTACTCATCAGCCGGCTCGATGGCTCAGAGCCAACTATGTATGGTTGTTTCGAACTCAGAATTAGCAGAGGGTAGACACATATATACATTGATGGGCATATATATTTATGTATGTACGTAAGTAGGATCACTTCTTACTGTAAAAGAGACTTGTGCATTGGGTATGCCAACATCGCTGAAGGATACTTTGATACGAAGATTTCTAGTTCGCCCAAATTCAGGCAAACCCATACATACAAACAAACTCACTTACTTTCGATGGTTTCTCAGCAAGGTCAACATGGAGTTTGAGCTCATCTCCATTTCTATACTGTTACATGCGGTAAAAGCCGATGAGTAATTCCAATTTGTGCGCGCAATTTTCCTCTACACAGCCAGGAGGAAGATGGTTTCATTACATACTCTCACGCATCTACATACACAAACACACAAACATGTATGTATATTTATTGTTAAGAGATATTGAGCTATAAACACCTACCCATTTGCTGTGTTTTGCTGTTGCTGTTGTTATTTACATTTCAATTTATGGTATTTACTTAAAACAATTTTACTCAATTCTATATGCTTATTAGAAATTAACTCATAGCTCGCTGCTAACACTTACACCCTTTGCACACGCTCTAAGCACAGGGAGACTCAAGCCGAGCCGGTGAAGCATGTCGCGCGCTGACTAACGCCTCATTTATGTGCACGCCTGCCTACATATATGAGTGTGTTTGTGTGGAGGTGTGTGTGTGTGTGTGTGTAATTGTGTGTGCATTGTAAGTAAACGCCAGCGCATTAACAAGCTCTTTAAGAGAGACGGCATTCAAATGTTTTTAGTTAGTTCATAAAAAGACTGCGAAACGCAAGCAACGATATTATTAAGTAGAAAAACGACAAATGAGCAAAAAGCAGCTCGAAGCAAAATATTTAATTTAAATAATAAAGCAATAATAACTGAAACGAACGAATTAAATTTTAAGCCGAAATTTATACGCTAAAAAATATTTACAACTAAATATATATATGTACATGCATAAATAAAGTCAATTAAACGAAGCTGTGAATATAGATATTAATAAAAGTTATATAAAATAAATTATACTAAATTGAATGCATATTTATTTGTTACAAATCACGTGACTAGAAAAAAAGCAAATAACAATTTTTCTACACACAACGCACGTGTGCAATTAAAAGGAATTTTTATACGAAAAACAAAATTCAAATATTAAGAAAAATCTCATTCACATTCGATAACAACAACAAGTGAAAGAGAGCAGCAGACAAGTGGCTTACTTTGGAGAAGTTCATAAGTGCATTAACATTATTTTTTTTAGAAGAGGCATAAGGTGAGTTTTAAGCAATTAAGAAAAATATTAAAAAAATGTTAAATTAAATTAAATAAAAAAATTAAATAAAATTTAAAATAGTTTATTTAATATTTAAATAATTAAGAAACGAATGAAAAAGGTGACAGAAGAGAAAAATAAATCATTCCTCAAGACAAGAAATGTCCTCTTATCCTCGCCGAAAATTTAAAATTTTTAACAATTTGAAAACAAAATCATAAAATGAAAGTAAAATGAAATACAAAATTAATTAAATAGCTGAAATAAAAAATAGAATAATTAATTGGAAATTCATGTTAAAAAAAATTAAAATATTAAAAATTTATTGATGGTTTTGGGCAACTTTTTGTTGACTTGAGAAAAAAAAACTCTAGCTTGGAGTCAATGTTGATTTTAATATAAAACACAATATTTTTTATATATTTTATATAAGCATATGTATATGAAAAATATAAGAAAAATATATATAAACTAATAATATAAATGTTATTCAAAAAAAAAAAATAAAATAAAATAATTAAATAAAAATAATAGTAATAAATAATTTAAAAAATTTAAATATAATTAAACTCTAGACTAATTTAATATATTTCTTAAACAAAAGATATTTTACTATATTGTTTATAAAAGAATGATAATAAAAGTATTAATATTATTAAATAAATAAATAAATGTTAATAAAAGTATCTTGCTAGAAACCATAATAAATGGTAAATAATTTATGAGCTTAAATTAATTAATTAAGTTAAACACTAAATTGAAGCATTTTTAATAACAACAATTAAATTAAATAAATTAAAAAAATTAATGAGCTCATAAACGTTTTTCAATTAAAATTTTTAATTTTTAGTTTAAAATAATTAAATGAATTTTTTGACGAAAAAAATAAAATTAAAAAGTAATAGCTTAATTAAATTAAAGTTTATTATTTTATTCATTTTTAAATTTAGATTTTTACTTTGCAATTAGTTAGCTTCGTATTTTTTATTTAGCAAATCACCAAAAAAAAAAAATTATAAAAAATATATTAAAAGAGATAATGATAATCTTATTCGAAATAATATAAAGCAAAGCTTTTAATTTTATAAGCAAAGTACTTTAAATATTTTAAATATTTTCGCAATTATCCAATAATATATGTGTTATTATTATATTTGTTAGAATTTTTTATAATAAATGTAACTTAATTAATAAAATTTACTTATGACATTCCAAAACAAGTGTTTCTTGAAGTTTATTAATAAACCAAAAGCCTGTTTAAATTATTTGAATTACATACCACTTACATTCATATACATGTCAAAAAGCTGCGTCATAACTGTGTCGTCATACCTGTTGTACAAAAAGTATGTAGGTCAATACCTTACCTTCACCTTCGTTTCTGACAACAACAAAAAAAGAAAGAAACGCACACGCACACACACGGAAAATAATTATAAAAGAAATTGGGGTAAATAAAAACAAAAACAAAAAACATATAAAAAGAGACACAAACATAAAAATAATTGGTAACATAAAAAACATAAAGGACCTTCCTCATACCATTTTAATGACACCAGGCATGGGTTATTAAAAAGAGCTAGGTGCGCTTACGCCTACGAGCGTTCAAAAATACAAAAGCACATACGCGCACATAACTGTAAACCTGTTTAACTCTGTGTTTTGTAGCTTCGCAGAAAGATACGTCATCATAGTGTTTTATCACCACTTTTTGGCACGCTGTCACAGACACGTCGCGTGTTAGTTTTTGGCTGTCCACACATGCGTACCGCTATAGCGGAATACTCAACTTATAAGCAGATAATCATATGCTACATAGGTATTTAGACATGTACATTTGTGTATGTATGTTTGTGCAAATAAGTGTTAGACGCATAAAGAAATATTTGCAACTTATAATTTGCAAACACTAAGCAGTCCAATTCATACAGCTTCACTCAAGTATTTGCAAAAATAAATGTGCGTGTGTTTCTTTGCGACTTCACCAGCTGCATTTGTCATGTACAACATATTTTTTTTTTTTTTTGAATTTTGCGTTGACAACTATTTCTCGTGCAACTACTACTGTTGGATGTTGTTGACTCTACAAATATTTTTTTTCGTTGTTGTTTTATTTTTGCTGCGCATGCGCCACACGTTGTCTGTAGGTCTTCAAATGACACTTGTTTAGTGTTTTAAGCATTCTTATTGTTGTTGTTGTACGCGCTGTCTGCCTACCGTTTAGTTTCTCGTAACTAATATGATAATATGTTTGCCTTGCGGGCATTTTGCAATATTAATTAACATATTTGTAGGATTTATTGCTAGCGATAAGTTGTTGTAAATGTCAGCTAAGAAAACAAAAAATTATCGTCAGCAACTGGTTAGGCTGTACGTAACATAAACATAAAATAAAATAAAAAAATATTAAAAAATAAAAATAAAATAAAATTTAAAAAATAAAATAAAATAAAGTAAAAAAAATAATTGCAAAAAAATTAAAAAAATATTAAAATTAAAACAAATAAAAAATTAATATAAAATAAAGTAAAAAAAAATTAACATGAAATAAAATAAAGTAAAAAAAAAATAATTACAAAAAATTAAAAAAATATTAAAATTTATAACAAATAAAAAATTAATATAAAATAAAGTAAAAAAAAATTAACATAAAATAAAATGAAATAAAAATAAAACAAAATAAAATGAAATGAATAAAATTGAATAAAACAAAAAATGGAATAAAATTAAAATTAAAATAAAAAATAATAAAAAATAAAAATAAAATAAAATATAAAAAAAAATAAAATAACATAAAATAAAATGAAATAAAACTAATATAAAAAAAAAAATAAACTAAAAAAAAAAAAAAATAAAAGTAAAAAAAAAATAAAATAAACTGAAAAAATTAAATTAAAACAAATTAAATTAAAATAAATAAAACAAAACAAAAAAATAACAAAATTAAAATATAAAAAATAAAATAAAATAAAGTAAAGTAAAATTATATAAAAAAATTAAATTAAGATAAAATATTTACTTTATAAAATTTTAAAATAAAATAAACAAAATAAAATAAAATTAACTAATATAAAATAAAATAACACTAAATCAAATCAAATAAAATAAAATAAAATTAAACAAAATTGAATATAATAAAATATAATTAAAAGAAAATAAATAAATAAAATAAAATGAAATATAAAAAAAATATTTAAAAAAATTTAAATCAAATAAATCAAATTAAATGAAAAAAATAAATAAATTAAAATAAAGTTAAATAAAAAAATTAATTAATTAAAATTAAAGTAAATTAAATTAATATTAGAAAACATAACATTTTCTTATACCATTATTTATCAAAATATCTAATAATAAATTTTTTCTTTCTCCTTTACAGTTGCTTCCCAACTACCACAACCAAAAACACAATGTCTACACCAAATAAAAGAACAATAACAAGCGCCACAGCGCAACGAGCAAAACAGTTAACAAGATTAACAGTACTATTGCTAACAGTGCTAACAGTATTAACAGCAATGCCAAGCAATACAACAGCGGCTGCTATAAACGCCGCCAAAATACCATCCCCACCTCAATCCTCACCAAATACCGAAACAGCATTACCCGCCAGCATTGCAGACGCAGTGTTAAGCAACAGCCAACCAGCTGTACTACAACAGCTGATCGACAGTGTAGCAACAGGTGGACAACGTGTACGGCGTAGGCGCTTGCGCAAGCGTCGTCACAATGATGGTATGCGCTTGAGTCATTTGGCACGTGTGGATAGCGATGCAGCGACGAGCACACCACTCGAATGGGTGAATGCCTGTGCATGGTTGCGGGTGGAAGATGCAGTGCCGAGTGGTGAAAGTATTAAGAATCGGAGGGAGGTGGTGCGTGCGCTACGGGATGTACTGCGTATGGAAAATACTGCAATAAATGCGTTACATGCAATAAGCATCGATGATATGGCGGCGTGGCGTAAACATAGTAGAAAATATAAGTTTCTGCCAACACTGAATCGAACAGCTAAAGTGAGTAAATGTTGCAATTTCTTTCATTTCAATGTAAATAAAATATACATATTTGGGTATGTATATATTTTATCTAAGAACTCATTGTTATTCATACATTCGTGAAATACAGTTCAGACGTCAATTCAATAGTGATTACTTACATGCATACATACATACTTGCATGTGTGTGGCTGTTTGTATGCTACACAATTAATTGACTACTGGGAAAATATCAAAAGCAAAAAAAAAATGCATACAACAACAACAAGGCAGCAATCAATGTGAATTTCAGCAAAAAACAACAAGTGTAGCAATACAACAAAAGCAATAATAATTATTTATATCTATACCATGCTGGCATTACAAACGTACAAGCATATCATGTAAAACACTTTCGTTGAGCGATTTTTTTTACTTAATTTGAACGCGCGTCTCGTTTACGTTGATTTCCAGTTAAAAACTCCGACAGCAGCTCATCGCCAATTAACCAGTGGACCAGCTGTTCACTTGTCGCTCGCCAAAACCAAAGCTTGTGCCAAGTGTGTGTGTGACAATCGGTTTTATTTTCTCGCTTATCATTTATTTAATAAGCAAATTATACAAACTTTTGTACATACATATGTATATCTGTATGCATGATTGTATACTGTTTTATACATCTTGTGACGTAGCTTTGAATTGTCATCATTTGCAAACACACATATCAAAAAGGTACCCACGCGCACAAACTGATGACTAATAAAAAAGTTTAGTCATTTTATATCGGCTTGCGAATGAGCTTACATACATACATAAATAGGGTAGGCGCTCTCAACCGCAAATCTCATTAAGTCTTTGAATATGTGAATGAAATAGTTATGGTTACATACATATCTACATATTCGTAGAAGTTTTTGTATGCCATTATCATATCGCATAAAGGTCTCGTTTGATTGTCGCTTCGAGCTTGGCGTACATATTCATTGAGCTCCATCTGTTCGGCAGTCGCAGTCACTTAGCAGCACAGTTTTGTTATGTTTTTTTTTTAAATATTTCTTTCTATTGATCGCGTTGATTTTGTTTTGATGTCTTTAGCTGCTGTGTTTTTCTATTCCTTCACTTGTTTTACTTTTAAGTTTTTTTTTTTTTTTTTTTTTTTGGGTAATATATTTGTCTTTTTGTCGTTTATTTCAACTAATGAAGTTTCTTGCACATTCACATTGTTGTTGTGTTTTTTGTAAGGCACATTCACATTTAAAAAATCAAATTTGTCACTCATTGGATTTTCCTTCAATTAACTCATAAAATAGTTTTACCGACTGTGGAACAGATTTTTTTCAGTTTCACAGTTTTGCCATTCAGCTTAATAAATTAATATTATTTCAATCGCTGTTTTAAATGCTTAAAGTTTGAGCACAAGAGCTTTTAGGGTTGCTGTTATTTTAAATTTTGAATATTTCAATAGCGAGACTTTTTTGAAAATTTTTAACTTCAAGTAACTGTCTAGGTAAATTCAGATTATTTACAATATTAATTTTATGAATTTTTCATATTCTCAAAGAGGTCGCAAGCCTTTCATAAACTTAAACTCACTTAGATCTCTTGCTTTAGATGCCCATATTGAAATCGCTGTCATTTTCAATAAATTTTTTACATTACAACTTTGAAGTAGGTGGCAACTCTCCAAAAATAACTTATCTATGTTCGCCATCTTAACTCCCTTTAGTTTGAGAGTCATTTGTTAATATATACGAGAAAATATGAAGTTTTAAAAAAATAATTATCAGGTAATTTAATTGTATTTAATATTTAAAAACTGCAAGACCTTTTCGAACAATTTTTTTCAACATTAGGTAATTTTAAATGTTTTTGTTTAATTTAATTCTCTTTGTTTTTAATTATTTTTCATTTTTAAATAAGGGTCATCTCTATTCCAAAATATTTTCAATATTGTTACAATCTTGCTGAATCAACCTCGATGATTTCCCAAATCTTTCGGGTACGATCTCTGGATCCTTAAATAAAAAGCGCCAACTTAATTTGCAGTCTCTTTATTTATAAATACTTTATTTAATGTCCTTTTATTATTCAGTAATTCACAATTCAATTACAATTCACTTTACTATTTACAATTACTTGTTTACAACATTCACAATGTACTGTTTTTATTACTTTACTGTAATGTAATCTCCAACGCGTTTACTTCACGACTGATTACTTACTGACTGACTCTGCAGTCGTGTGTCGCCCTTATATACAACCCGATTGCTTGCAACCAACCGCCTAGAATAATCTAATCTTTCTCTTTACGATAACGTCTAGTTTTACGCTCTAGAAAATGCCAGTTGTCGGCCTCTCTTTCGTCTGACATTCGATTCGCATTTTCGCCACAATATTAAACAGACTTTTTTTTAATCTTTAAAGATGTGCCAACTTCTTCGTTGTATGACTTCTAAATTCCCTTCAATTTGCTGCTTATTTCTCGTTTATCGTATTTAGATTTTCAAACAGTCGGCAGCTGTGGTCAATATTTTTTTTTAACAAAACTCCTTCTCAATTTTTTTGTCCATTGGTTTCCTTTATATTTTAGCCTTTTATACATATTTTTTAAATATATCGCAACACTTTCAAAAATTGGTTTCACTATTCCACGCCTGAATTCCTTCAACTTGATACCCATGTCGAAAAATGTTATAACTTATTATGGACTTCTTTATATTTTTCCCTTTTTTAGCAAATATTTTTGAACCTAATAACAATTAAAATGGAATAAATACTATTTAAAACAGTTAAGTGTTTAAAGTGCAATATTCATATTATATCTGAGGGACGAAGCAATGGTGAAACCATTCTCTGAAAATGTTTGCCGTCATTCATGCACTCTTAGAATTCCTGTAGTCTACTGGGATGTCATAAGCCTTCATAGAGCGCGATTTTTCGCACGCCCAATTACTAATGGTTTAACCTAATGCTGTCCAGTAGCATTTATTCACGAAAGAAAAGTAATTCTTGCCTCTTCTTCTTTTGTTCCCGGAGTTGTTTTTTTTTGGTTTGGCTGATTTGGTATCTAAAGCGAGTTTTAAATCTAGATAACTATGCGGGGATAGCATGAAAGCTACGCTCAATTTCTTGAAATTCAGCATGCAACCTTATAGCATTTTCCCTAAGCATTTCCCAAGTAACTGGACAATTTTTTTTTCATTGAGCCATAAACCACTTGTATAACATCTTCTACATGCGGGGATACTCGCCTTTTCTAAGAGTCTTCCGTTTGGATGCTACAATCGTCTGGTGAGATATAATATTACGAGTATTTTCTTTATTCCTGAAATCGTTGATTTAGCTATATCACATACCTTTGCCAAGGATGAAATACCAATTTCAGGATTTTTGTTTCAACGAAAGGAATTTCCTCTCAGGCATGATAACACAAATTTATTTGCAAACAAAAATGTTTAAAAACACAAAACAACGCACATTCACTCAAAAGCGGTTTGTGCCCAACAAAAAATAAATAAAAACTAATATCAAATAGCCGGTGTTATTCCAGCAATAAATATAAAAGGGGCAATTTCGGGAAATACCCGACTTAAATTCTGGTAAATTTTTCTTTTTGTTTGTCAATTTATTCTTGCCGTTGCGTGTATAATTTTTTTCATTATTTCGAGGCTCTCGATTGTTCACTATTTAGAGTACTATATGTAAAATTTTAGGTGTTCCCTATATCGAGGTGTTCATTATAGCGGGGTTCACTATATCCGGATTCGATTGTAATAAATTTTTTTTTGAATAGGTGGCAACTCCTAATAAAGAATATTTTCACCAAAAAACGTTTAAATTTTCCTTAGTTATTTCCCCTTATATATTAATTTTTTTTCATATTAAAATTTATAAGCATGTGACAACCCTTTTCGGCTATATTTTTTATCATTAATTTTTACCGTTAAATCTTTATTTACATGCACATTTAACTAAAATTTCTCTCACTCCCTCTCTCTCTCTCCAATTACAGATCGATCTCCATCACTGGCACCGCGCCATGCAGAAATTCGTTGCATCCTTTGCTGACCTGGGTGTCAAACAATATCGCTGGGATGAAAAAAATCTACAAGTCATCGGCCATACCACACGCGAACTCAACTCACTGCTACTCAGCGCTAGACGTACACTCTGCCAGCTGGAAACTGCCATTGTCGATGTAAATCCACGAGCAACAATACGTACAATAACACGTGAGGAAATGCATACAAAATTGAATTTCTATTCAAAGGACTTGGAGCGTGTCGCCAAGCAGGGCGTTGATGCAAAGGATTTGCGTTTCGTCAAACACCGTTATAGCAAATATATGCAACATATGCTGCAAATAGTGCGACGTCAATTACGCACAGCGAAAATCAATCGTAAAGCGCAAAGAGCAAACGCAAAATCGATGGCCAGCAGTTACAGTGATGAAAGTAGCAGTAAGAGTCAATGGTTGGATATGTCCGAACTGGAAGGATATGATGCGTCTGTCTTACAAGCAGCGAGTGGTATGATGAGCGATGAAGCCTCATTGTTGTTGGAGGCGTGAAAAGTTTATTTATGTGTTACGGATACATGCATATATTTATGTGTGCATGTGTACGTGTGAACCACTCCCAGTATGTGCCATTTATAGTTAAACTAAAAGAAGCTCTATCTACCGCCAACTATGCAACTATGTATGCCTTTGTGTGGATATGCGTGTGTGTCTGTTGTTTGGCCAGCGTCCGCTGCATCCAATACACCTTCCATTAGCTCTTAAGTAAACAAAAAATCTAGTGATTAGACTAGGGTTCCTCCTTAAAGTATGCAACACATTATTTATTTAATTATTTACTTATTTGTATATTTTTATAATTTTTGCATTCATTTAGGCGTAAGAGCGCATTGCACATTACAAAAACAAAATATTTATTGTATTCATGTCGCCCATTTAGTTGCTAAGTTTCGTTTATTAATTTATTTATTAAATTTAGGTTTTTTATACGAAATGAATTTATTAAATTTAGCTATAGGTAGTTAGCTCATTTTTCGAATTTTCAAATTCTTTACCCAATGGTATTATGTACATAAAAAAGTATATTTATATGCGTGTACAGGAGATAAAGTGTATGTTTGTATTTGTATTTTTGTGCTAAATAAATATGTAGTTGTGTGCGTTTTTATACCAACTGTGATTAATTTAGCCACTTAATTAATTAATTAATTAATTATTTATTTATTTATTTATTTATTTATTTATTTTAATACGCATAGTTAGTAGTTTTTGTAATTTACAAAATAAAATGATGATACATAGAGTGTTTTTTAAAGCGAATTAAAAAAATTTAAATAATTGATAAGCACAAAATACCAATAAATAGAAAAAAATATTGAAAATCAAAGAGTCCTGCATTTTTATAATACATTTTAAAACTATAATCTGCATTTCGATTACGTTTCCGCTCTCAGTTCCGTTGTAATCGTATTTAGGTATTCTGAATTACAATCAAATGAGAGTAAAAGAGTAAGACAATTTTTTTTGAAATCAGATGTTTGCATTTGTTGAATAAAAAAAATGTAAACCCAACAAGGATGCTTTCAAATATGTCCTAGATACTTGTGTGGAAGACGCTCAAGCAAGTACTTTGACATCGTTATCTGTTTTTAATCGAGTAGAAGTTGCTGGTACGCACTTAAAAATAATCTAACCTTCTGAATAGGATTTTCTATACTCAAATATTATCTATTTAGTGATTTTGAAAGTGCAGAGCTGTACTCTGTCAAACTGTCAAACCCAACATATTTGGTTTCAGTTGAAAATCAGGCATTTATGAAAATTGATCGTACAACCCGTTAAAATTGTTGAAACCTATTACAAAAATGGGGATTCAAGCGTGGCCACGTTTCGTGCTTTAAGAAGAGATTATGGTGCACATAACCGTCCAACTACTCACGCAATTGGTAAGATTTTAAAGAAACTTGAAGAGATTAGATCAGTTACGGATATTGTAGGGCCTTTGTATCATCGATTTTACAGCGTCATAGTTACATCGATTGGGTGCTTGAACAATAAGCAGTCAACGCCGGTTTTTCGAACAAAATTTTTTTCACTCGGTGGATACGTAAATAAGCGAAATTGTCGCCTTTGGTGCTCCGAGAAAACCTCACTTCTTTGAAAACAATAACAGCGGGTTTGTCACTGGCAATTCGGAGCGGTACATAATCAATGTTTTTTTGGTCTGCAATGGAAGAACACTATTTTGAAAATATGTGGTTCCAGCAAGATGGATCGAAGTTTGCAAAAATTCACGAGGCGGCAGTTTGAATGATTTAGTATTTCACATAACATGTCGATTGAAAAGACCCCAGCTTACTATAGTAAAACACTTTTTTTTGGCAAAATTCATTTTTTTATTCAGCATTTCCATAGCATTTTTGAAATACCATTTGTCCTTTGCTTCAAAATAGGCTTCAGTTTTGGCTATCACCTCTTTGTTCGACGATAATTTCTTACCAGCGTGCATTCGTTTGAGAGTTGAGGACAAGAAATAGTCCTCAATTCATGGATTTTTGCCATCGAATTCACTGACTTGAGAGACTGTGCATTCTCTTGGTGAAACAACACTTTCCTTTTCTTCAAATTCGGCCGTTTCTGGCGATTCAGTCCTTTAAATTGTCCAATAATGCTATGTAATAGTCGCTGTTGATGGTCTTTTCTCTTTCAATATAGTTAATTAAAATTATTCCATGCGCATACCAAAATACAGGCTCCATAACCTCGCCTGCCGACTGTTGTTTTTTTCAACGTATTTCTCATCTACAGTTCACTCGGATGACTGTCGAGTGGACTTCGGAGTGAAGTTATGGAGCCATGTTTCATTCATTGCACCATCCATATCGACGCAATAACTCGGGTTTCTTATGCTTGAACATCGATAAATACTGCTCCGAATTATCCACTTGTCGTTGTTTTGGTCAAGGGTGAGCACAGACCTTTCTCAAACCCAAATATTAGTGAATGATATGATGTACACATTCAGTTGATATCTTTAGAGTGCATGCTATATCATTTAATTTCAATTTATGGTCATTCAAAATCATTTTGTGGATTTTTCTGATGTTTTCGTCGGTAACAACCTCTTTTGGGCGTCCACTGCATTCACCGCCTCCGGTACTCATTTCACCACGTCTAAAATTGGCATACAAATTTTTGATGGTTGAATTTTCTGGGACAGTGTCCGGAAACTCGCCATTAAGTTAAGTTTTTGCTCCAACTGTATTTTTCCCTTCAGAAATCAATATTTTGTCAACACGCGAAATTCCTTTTTAACAATTTCTATCACAATAACAAAAGAGGCTTCCCCCAAAATGCTATAATTCACGAACTAATGATCGGATAGCTGTCAAATATATAAATTCGTGTTTTGAAGGTTAGCGCTAACTAACAATTGTTAGTTTATTAATTCCAGTAGCGCTATCAATGTTTCAGGCAGGGGACTTTTCAATTGACCTGTTATAATGAAAAGGTACAAACTTTATAATAAAAAGGGATATTATGAAAAAAATTATTTTTAATTAATTTTATTTAAGTTTATTTTGGAAACCGCAAAATGGATAACGCTGTACAATAGAAAAAAATTTTATATACTCCATAATATTCATATTTATTATAAAGTAGATGATTTCTGCTAGCAGTTCTATTAGTAGACGCTATGTCTCCGGGATCAACCGACTGAGTGGATATGTATATTTCGCTGGCTGGACCAGTGTAGGATACCTCCACATTACCGCCATAATCCTTAGCATCTTTTAGTCCAATGGTTCATATTTCAATTTGTGCTAAAGCAATCACCTTCTTCTCAAGTGGGGTTATGTGTTGCAATCGGCATGGATTTCATAACTTCTTTTTTATTCGCACATAATTAACGTTTAATAAAGCACTTCCAATCCACCCACATTTTAAAATATTTTATTATTATTTAAAATTAATTTCCAGTAATGCCTTACCTTCCTCCATGTATAGGAGTGGGGAACCAAGTGCATTTATGGAATTTGCCAATTTCCACCAAAATCCCTTCGTTCGGGTGCTTTTGGAAACCCTGCGCTATGTCGTCTTTGGTGGATATTATAGTAGCCAATTTCTCGTATTAGTTTGTTGTTATTATTTTTGACCTGCAAACATTTCAAAAACAAAATAAAGCCCAAAAACCAAAAAAAAAGACAGAAAGTCTTGATTTTTATAACTATTATATCATATTTTACTCACAGTTTTACACGAATATTGATCGAAACATAACGGTACGCAGAATACCAAATCTATAGATCTGATAAAATTTCGATTCTATTCGAAATTCAGAATAGGGCAGCAAAAAAATGAATAAGTCAGTTATACCCCTATAAGTCTTCAGCTCCTTATAGTTACATACGTTAATTTAGTAGATATTTATATAAGGACATATGTATGTACTTGTATGTAAAATAAATACAATAGCCATCAAATCTTTGTTATTTGTAAAAAAAAATTCAAATATATTATTATATTAACTAAAATGTGTCACACTTCATTCAATCACAGGCTGAGCAAATAAAACACTTGTCACCCTGTAATCACTGAAGTATGTACAACTCAATTAATATCTGTTTCAATTACACAATAATCACCGATAAATACAGTAGCAACAAAGTGCTTGACAATTGGCATTTAATTGTATTTCATTATTTATGAATGCACTATGTAAATAATTCTTTGATAACAATATATATTTATTAATTGAAATATAACGCCATATGGGTTTGGTCATGTCTTTTAATTCAAATACATGCACATATTTGAATCTTTATATATATTTATAACAAATTTTCTCAGCTTGTGCTTCTTTTAAACGACTATACAGATTTTGATGAAATTTTCGGTATGTGTTCAAATGGATCTGTGAATTTTATTTGAATACGATTTTTTCTAGGAAGTGTACTAGCGACCAACCTTTCTGGAATTTTGGCATACAGGTGGTTAGATAAGAGCCATTTTTTATTCAGGGATATGAAAGGACCTACCTAAAAAAATTTCTTTATGTGTTCAAAAAGGATTCAGGAGAGGTCTATTATTTTTTCCCGTGAAGTGGACCAGATAGATATATGTATCAAAAAAAAAAAAAAAACCTCTCAATGGTTCAATTTGATTGAATTTTTGTTAGAGGGTATCTATTTCTCTAATAGATATATAGAATACTTTTGGGCCAAGCATCAAGTTCGATTGAATCGAAGCTCAGTACGTTGATAGTTTTATACCTCGGTGTGTAAAACTTTTTTATATACACAAAGGTAATAGGACTGACATGTCACCCCAAATTTTTAAGTGAAAATAAAGCATCAGTATCATAGGAAAGTAAACTGGTTTATTATGAAATCAATTGGTTTCACAATGACAAGTCAGTAACTTTTTGAACTTACCGTACGCACTGCTCCCATCAACTGCTACCGACTAACAGACTGCTGATTCTGAGCAAATTGCGCCATTTGGTTTGTGGTTGACATCCATTAAAAGCAGATGAGCTCGTGAATTTTAACGAAAATGGAAAAAAGTGAATTTCGTGTGCTAATTAAACATAATTTTTGTTTGAAAATACCAGCAACAAATACAAGGAAAGACTTGATAAATGCTATGGGGATTCTATACCATAAATTTCAATGGTTAAGAGGTGCTTTACTGAGTTCACTTGTGGTCATATCAGTACAAGTGACGCCACCTGTTCAGTTCGTCCAAAAGAGGTCGTCATGCCAGAAATTGTTTATAAAATGCGTGAAGTGGCTGAGACTTTAGGCATCTGGATTGAGGAGATACATTATATTTTACATGAAAATTTTGGCGATCGCCCTCACACCACCCCACCATAAGCGCAACCATATAACTACCATATAACTACCACATAACTACCGTTGTCGTTACCATAGATGATACATGGCCCCACCGCAACACACCAGAAACAGAACAATCAAGAAATTGTGGTTGACAAAGGAAGGCCAAAGCGGATATGTCGGCCAACAAGGACATGGAGGATACAGTTTTTTCAAATCACATCGATTACCTTGAAAATGATAAAACGATCGCCGGTGGATACTATTCGGAGCTTTTGCACATAATCCTTATGATTTGAAGCAGAAATGACCACGTGACGAATGAAAAGTTCTATTCCATCAGTACAATGCACGGCTTTACGCTTGTGTTGTCACCATGGCAAAAATTCATAAATTGGGCCAAAAACTGTGACCCCGTCTAGCATATTCTCCAGATATATGGCCCTGTGACTATTTCTTATTACCTAACCTAAAGAAATGGCTAGGCGGTAAGAGATTCGGGTCGAATAAAGAGATTATCACAGAAAGAAACGCCTATTTTGAGGGCCGTGGAAAAACCTATTATTTAGAAAAAAATTGGAAAAACGCTAAACAAAATGTATAGAGCTAAAAGGAAACTATGTTGAGAAGTAAAACGCTTTCTTGCTGAAAAAAAAAATATATTTTATTCAAAAAGTCACTGATTTAACGAATTGCCCTCGTATCTCAATATTGATATTTTTTAGAATAAAACATGAATAATCAGCCTTTTTCCCAATTCGTGTAGAAGATGTGATGAAGGTCTGAATATTTTCAATGCAACTTCAGCTTAAGATAGCCTTGAAAAACAGCTCGGAATTGGTTTACTCGCATCGGTTAATTATACTGTCAGCTCTGGTCGGCTTTAACTCTGCTATATCAGCACAAGTTCTATTGATGATTTCAAAGTGCGAGAAAGTTAAAAAGCCTTTATATCTAATATTTTAAGGCTTGCTTGGCATGCAATATATAATTATTGAAAAAATTAAAAAAAAAAAAAAAATTAAAAAAGAGGACAGGTCTGTGACACACCTAATTTTCAACGAAAAAATTTTAAAGGTGTTTTATGTAATTGTCCTTGAAAAAACTCCATCGAAAGATATTGTGTACTTTTCGAGTTATTGAGGCATATTAATGGACAAGTTAGAGTCAGCTTTAAGTAAGTTAGAGCCAATACAATTATCTAAAGTAGTCTAAAAGCAACTCTGGATAAACTGCTAAGTGACCGTAAGACTTTGAGAGTAGTAGAATATTGCTCAAAGTATACTCGTAATATAGCATTTTGCTAAACTGAACTGAGCCCAAATAGTATTATTAGTAGTGTCAATCTAACTAAAGTATATACTATGTACGTCAACACTATAATTTTGACCTATCGGTTTGCTATATGACTCTTCACATCGGTGGGCCATATGACTCTTCAACTGAAAATTAAAATGCATTATTGCAACTGAATTATTGTAGTTTTACCTTTGGCGGGTTTTGGAAAGTCTGACACATGTGTACCAAATGACAAATTAAAATTTTAATTTTTTTGCTTAATTAATTTTATGCAATGTTATTACAAATGTTCGTCTAATAGCACATATAAATATAAAGGGTGTTTTTTTATAGAGGTATAGAACTTTAAGTTGGCATTACTTTTCAAGATGGCGAACGATTTAACAGCTGTCAAGTGATTTATTCTCAGTTTGGTTTGGCAATTCATCATGAATAGACTCACGATCATCAAGTAAGGTGTAGATTCGTCGAATGGGCCCAAAACGAGATTACCGTTGTTCCCGATTTTCATAAGCGAATTTTGTTTAGCGATGAAGCGCACTTCTGGTTGAATGGCTACGTCAACAAACAAAACTGCCGCAATTGGAGTGAAGGTAATCCTCAAGTGTATGTTGAAACACCGTTACATCCAGAAAAACTGACTGTTTGGTGTGCTTTATGGGCTGGTGGAATTATTGGTCCGTACTTTTTCAAAAACGATGGTGGCCAGAATGTTACAGTCAATGGTGATCGGTATAGAGCCATGATTACTAACTTTTTCATTCCTGAATTGAATAACCATGATGTCCAGGTGATGTGGTTTCAACAAGACGACGCAACATGTCTCACAGCTCGTGCCAGAATAGCTTCATTGAAAGACACGTTTGGTGACCGCCTAATTTCACGTTTTGGACCTGTGAATTGGCCTCCAAGATCTTGTGATTTAACACCGCTAGACTACTTTCTGTGGGGCTATGTAAAGTCATTGGTCTATGCGGATAAGCCACAAACGCTTGACCATTTGGAAGACAACATTCGCCGTGTTATTGCCGATATACGGCCACAAATGTTGGAAAAAGTCACCGAAAATTGGACGTCCAGATTGGACTACATCCGCGCCAGCCGTGGCGGTCATATGCCAGAAATCATATTCAAAATGTAATGCCAAAAGATTATTTTTTGGATGAATAAAATTCATGTCAATCGAATAATCCATCGTTGTTTTATTGCAACTTAAAGTTCTATACCTCTATAAAAAACACCCTTTATTTCCTACTGGTACACATTTGGTTTTATAAAATTTATCAAATATAGCTAAGACATTTGCGTGTATTTTTGGTGTTATTCTCAGCTAAGGTACATATACAAGTCAGCAACCTTTTGTTTTAATAACGTAAATTTATACTCAGCACATGAGAGCGTAATCGCAAATTAATATCGCATAATTGCACTTACGTTCTTTGTTTTTATTCAGCGAACGTTCATACGTTCTTCGCCGGAACAATTTATTGGTTGTTGTCGGTGATAACCGCTCTGGTCGATATATGATTTTTGCCCTAAAACGAAATTAAGAAATTTTATTATAAAACTACAAATAAATATATTTGGAAATGATCTAATTGAAATTTCTTATTAATGCAAAAAAAAAAAAATTTAACTGAAAAAAAATGGTATTTTATTGGTTATTCGTATTCATATGTATACCTGAATAATTTGCATTTAATTGTCTATTCCGCGATTTTAGGTCGAATTTATCTTTTCATTCCAAATATTTTAAACAGATATTATTTATTCTAGCTTTTTAATAATAAACTTATGTATGTAAAAAATAGTTCTAAATATTTTATGGTAATTATTTATAGTAAATTTGGTAATTGAAAAAATCGGTAAAATTTAACATTTCTACACTAAGCACACACGGGCATACATAGGGCAGTTCTAAAAATTATGGGTTATATTCGTAAGGATATTATGAGTATAAATTTTTTTAAAATATTT
This sequence comes from Neoceratitis asiatica, assembly GCA_030068015.2. NCBI lineage: Eukaryota > Metazoa > Arthropoda > Insecta > Diptera > Tephritidae > Neoceratitis > Neoceratitis asiatica. The sequence goes on along the minus strand of CM061525.1, from coordinate 33,159,771 downwards.
TTGTTATAAATATAACAGCTAAATAAGCTCAAATGTGCGCACTTAGCTATAAAAATTAAGGACTTGTGCTTTTGCCAAGCTCTATATGTACTAGTATGACATCGAAAAAGGGTTTGTTAATGATGTTGTTGTTTATCATGGGCATTTTCGCATTTTTAAGAGATGTAATTGGCGAATTTGCGTATTGTGTAGAAGTTCACGCAAGTGAAAGAAGTTTCTGACTGTCATTCACCTGAGAATGGAGGGAAACGTTCTCCTTACAAATGGTTCAAGTAGCTCACGACTTCCGATCTTAGAAGCCAACAAAAACCCGTTTAGAAGCGAGTTAAAGTGAGAAGGTTCGTGTGTAGAGCTTGGGACCCATGACATAAAAAATAACAGTGCAATGAAAAATTAACAAAAGCCTCGGATGAGAGAACCCCTCTTTTGATGACGACACGGGAAAACGTTAAATGGATCACGATTTGAGGTCATACACCTGGAGTGTCCGGTCCCTTAATTGAAAATATGCCGCTGCCCTGCCGGTTGTTGTCCGCGTTAGACTAAAGATTGACATCACCGCCGACAAAGAAGTGCGGTGGACGGGAGAATGACGGAAGAAGGTGGGTCCATGTGAAATCAATTACGGCGGACATATAAAGGAGCGCAAATTTGGTGTTGGGCTTGTGGTGGGAGAGAGACTCCGTCGCCGAGTCCTTGCATTCTCTCCGGTGGATGAGCGTCTAGCCACAATGAGCTTAAAAGCGAAGTTCTTCAACTTATCGTTAATTTGCGCCCACGTCTCAACAGAAGAGGAAAGCGATGTGACAAGGACGCCTTTTATTAGCACCTGGAGCGCTGCAACCGCCACGATGTCAAAATGGTGCTAGGTGACTTTAACGACGAAGGCGGCATTTTTGGCACAACAGTCGGATAGTTTAGCCTTCATGACCAAACGAAGTTGAGTCTAACCGACTTCACCGGGAACAGAAATACGGTTGTTAGTAGTACTAGATTCCAGCACATTCAGTTTCATCAAGCTACATGACTGTCGTCAGACAGAAAACTATGCAATCAAATCGACCATACGGTGATTTTATTTATTTATTTGGAATACATGTATCCAAGCTTCTAAATGGGCGTACGGCCGAGGATGTAATATCGACTCAGATCACTATCTTGTCGCACCGAAGATCTGAACCCGTCCCTGTGCAGCAAAGAACGCCCATCAATAAACACAAGCAAAGCTCGACGTCGAAAGCTGCAATCGCAGCAGACGGCCAGTAGATTTTCTCCTCGGCTTGCACACCCGCTCTCTGAGAGCACTAATTGGCAACCGATATAAGGGAGCTGAGGAATGGTATAAAACACTCCCTACGTAACGTCGCTACAGAAACAATTTATTTTCGATATGATGAGGAATGTCGAAATGCAGTGGATATAAAACGGACTACTTACATCACAACGTTTCGGCCGAGCACAACACGGGAAAGCGATATGCATTTGCTGAAAAAAAGAAATAATCAGAAATACCTAAGTCTCAAGAGCTTGAGTAGCTGGCCGACAAGATTAATGCTCGAAATTTCTATGAGAAAATGCATGGATTTACAAAAGAATAACAAAGTGAATGAAGACAACGGCTCTACGGTGGAGCTATGCAAATACGGCAGCGAAGAACTGAGAAGGTGCATGTTTCATATACTTTGCAGAGTTTGGTTGGACGAGCGCATGCACGACACATGGTATTTCAGTGTGTTCTGCCCAATCCATAAAAAGAGGGACCCCAGAATTGGGAAGAACCTCTCCGAGCCGTTCGATATCAAACTAGTTTTCAAACAGGAAACTCTTTATCGGATGATTTCTTCAATTTGATGCTGGAGATAATAATACGAGGTCAGAGCTTAATGATGACGAATGACAATGATATTGGTTTCTTTGGCCACAACAACCGCACCATAAGTTCTGCGTTCTCCAGGTCAGACAAAGAAGCGAAGCAAATGGGTCTAGTAGTGAACGAAGACAGGACGAAATATCTTCTGCATAAAAAAAAAACGGTTATCGCATTCACGTCTTGGTTCCCAAGTCACGTTGGCAGTTACAACTTTGAAGTCGCAGATGATTTCGTCTATCTAGGAACCAGCATTAACAACACCAACAATGTCAATTAAATTCAACGCAGAATCACTCTTGCCAACAGAAGCTCCTTTGAACTGAGTAGTCAATTGAAAAGTAATGTCCTCTCTCGACGAACCGGATCCAAATTCTAAAAGTCGCTCATCATTATCGTCCTGATATATGATGCAGAACCCTGGACGATGTCGACATTTGATGAGTCGGCTTTAAGAATTTTTGAGAGAAAGGCTTTCCGGAAGATTTATGGTCCTGGAACGGTGAGCTATATGATTTATACGACGGCATTGATATAGTTCAGAAAGCGGCCACGCTGGCTAGGCCAAGCCGTTCGAATGCATCAAAGTACTCCAGTTTTTAAAGTATTCGATGGAGTGCCCGCTGATAGAATCAGACGAAGAGAAAAATCTCCACTCTGTTGCAAGAATTAGGCGGAGAGCGACCTTTCCTCTGCATAGCGCTACTTTATAAAACATGATTAAATTAACATTTTTAATATGCACAATTTCCCATATATGTAGACACATCCATAAATATATACTTATGCGAACGCTTTGCATCACTTGCCAATTTATTGTTTGTTAAATCCATCTATGACGCTAATATGCACGTGTGTCTTCCTCGATTATCTTGCATAAATGTTTTGCAATACAAGTTCACTTGAACTCAGTACAATTCATTTTTTCTAAATTCGAATACAAGCGTTCATATTAAAATATTTATATGTATGTATATACAAACATATCTGCATCTCTCAGTGCAGCAGCACACCTTGAGTAAAGCAAATGAAAAATATATACTTAATAAAACAAGGATAAGACGACAAAGGTTGATTTCTATTGCGTCTTCAACGAAAGTGCACGTACATATATATATATATATCCATATGTGCCTAGAAATTTTTTTTTTAATATAAAATGAGTGTATACCAATATTTTGGTACACGTCGTGCTGCCAGTAGCTTTGCAGATCACTTGTGAATTTCTACGAAGTTGAAAAAGTCAACAGACACACATATGGTATATTACCTACTCGCATGCGGGCATGACTGCGTAACTATATACCTATCGTGTGTTAGTATGCACATCTGTAGTTATCTAAAGTGCAAACTTGGTTGACTTTAAATAAAATTGTATGAAGTACGAAGAAAATTGCATTTTCCCCCAGCACATCTAAGCGACAGCATACACCGCGCAGTCTAGCGAAGTAGTCGAGAACTACTAGGTTACTAGTGTAAGTAGGAAGTAGTCAGATATTTTCAACGAGATGACAGTTGTAAGATTAGGTTAAGAAATTAGTATTAGAAATTATATTTAAAAATAAATTTAAAAAATTAAATAAAATGGTAATATGAAAAAAAAAATTAAATTAGTTAAAATAAAAAAATCAAAATAAAATAATAAAATAAAAAAGAAAAATATTAAAATAAAATAAAATGAACCCAATTAAAAAAATTTAATAAAACAACATAGAAAAAAAAACAGATTAACTACAATGCAAAAATGAAATTGAAATAAACGAAGGATGGTGTGTTCAATCGAATTGTTCTTGGAGATGCAAATTAAGGTAATCATTTTGAACCTTAGTCGAAATAACGCTCCACGCAGTATCAGAAAAAAGGCACCTCAGCTACTGAGAAGGGGTCTTTTGCGACTTTGAAGGAATATTATTGATCGATCATAAAGATAAAGATATTTCTATTACTGGAGAATACCACGCTTCAATACGGAAGTGAATAAAAAGTCATTAAAAAAAATCGTGGAGAATTGGTGAGCTGGTTTTTTTTTTTGCGACAAAAAGCTCGCGCTGTGCTGCCTGCTCTGCATAAGGTGGGCTTCGATATTTTGAATCATCTATCCTACAGTCTAGAGCCGGCCCAGAAAGATTTTTACCCCTTTTTCAAAAAGAAAAAAAGTGCTGATGGGTAAAATTTTTATCATAGATGATGAAGTCAAGGACGCAGTTTTGGCGTATTTTGAAGATATTTAAAGATAATACATATTTTTTTATGAGGGTATAAATAAATCAAATGAAAAATCTGAGATATAAAGGGTGATCACAGTAGACGTACTTTTTTCAATAACCTTTTTTTTACAGATCACGCGTGAGTCGCGTCCAGCTGTCATGTTATTTTTGTTCAGTATTGCTTGGCATTTCATCATAGAACGACTTACGCCTGAGCAACGTTTACATATCTTTCAAATTTATTACGAAAATTCACGTTCTGTAAAGAATGTATTTGGCGCGCTTCGCTCAACTTATGGTCAACATAATCGGCTCACTGAGCGTACTAATCGCAACACCATCACCCATCTTGAGACTCAGCATTCATTATTGAATAATATTCGACCGAATAGACCATGTCCAACACGCAGTGAAGAAAATATATCGGCCGCAGCTGAGAGTGTACAAGAAGACTGGACTGACGTATGGAATGACTTGGTGCATTTTACGTCGAGATCTTAAATAGAATAGAAAAATTCCAAGAAGATCCGACGTGTTCGAGCCAAATTTTGTCCAGCGATTAGGTCCATTTCTGGCTCAATGGATATGTAAACAAGCAAAATTGCCACATTTGGGACAAAGAGCAACCTGAAGAGATTCGATGGCTGCCATCCTATACAGAAAAAAGAACAGTTTGGTGTGGTTTGTGGGCCAGTGGAATCATCGGTCCATATTTCTTCAAAAATAATGCCGATGAGAACGTAACCGTCAATGGCGACCGTTATCGCGACATGACAACCGACTATTTGATGCCTGAAATTGAAGCTCGTGCTCTCCGCGGCATTTGGTTTCAGCGAGACGGCGCCACTTCCCACCCATCACATCAATCAATGGTTTTATTGAGAGGACACTTCGCTGAGCAGATACTTTCACGATTTGGGCCGGTCGATTGGCCACCATATCGTGTGATATCACACCGTTAAGCTTTTTTCCTGTGGACTCAACGGATGGACCATCTGAGACGTAGCCGCAGAGATAATGTTCAAAAATAAATGCCAAAGAATGTTCTTTGGAATGATAATAAACTTTTCCCCATTACGTTTAATTTTTTTCTTTAAAAAGTAGATAACCTTGAAATGGACCACCCTTTAATATTAAATCAAATACATTAAAATATATAATATAAAGTACAATAAAATTTAAATAAAATTATATTTGATGGAATTATTTTAAAGTAATTTAAACAAAACTATTAAAAACAATCATAAATATAAATCTAATTAAAAAAAAAAACATACTGAAACAAAATAAAACAAAATTAAATTAAATTAAAAAGAATTGGATTGAATAGTAAAATAAATTTTTAAATGAGACCCGTAAACTAGTTCTTTTCTCCTATTTCCAAATTTCACTGCAAAATACATAGTTATGTACGTACATATAAATTCCGGTGCATACAACAAGCGAATTCATTGCACAGATCAATATGGGATATTATGCGTGATATACATACTTGTGGCGAAAGAAGCTACATTTTATTGATATTCACATGCTAGCATTATGGTGGGTAACTTCTCTGGGTTTCGAGATCATAAGTGTGGTATTGTTTAAAAATTTTAGCCTAAGAAACAGCACATATTCTTGACACTTACAACCAAGTTTTTCTGAAGCTTAATAACTTTTTCTCACAAACGCGGTATTGAATTACTGTGAGCAATTTCTTTTCTCAAGGCTTCTAGGAACGTTTATTTTTTTATAACTTTCATGCAGAAAGAGAACAGATAGACCCACCAAAATTTATATCTATCATATCAGAATGACGAGCTGAGTTGATATAGCCATGTTCGTCTGTCCGTCCGTCAGTTTGAACGCAAACCAGTCTATCAGTTTTTGCGATATTTGAACGAAACTCAGTATACAAGTGTATTTTTGTAATGCATTGATCATATGTCGGAACCAGCCAGATCGGTCGACTGTATCATATAGCTCCCATATAACGGAATTGTTTAGATATGTGTTTTTGGGTCATAACTACTTCAATAAAGCATCTATGAAAATGAAGCTCGGTATTCCACACACATATAATGTATTAAACATTGGTATAGGTAAAAATACCCTATCTAAGCCCATGAATTTTGGTATAGTACACACGAGTGTTCCAATAAATGTTGACACTGAACATCATCGTCTATAACTAATAGCTACCATATAACCCAAAAGTTCAGTTATGAGATTATGGGTCAGAAATCCGCCAAAAATGCATCTAATGGCACTCAATTTAGTATACTACCTAAGTAAATTCCAATAAGTATACTGTAAATCTCGAAACCGTTTTTTTTTTGTGTTTTTCAATAAATTTGAAAGGCTTACGAAAGACATTAAAACTCGGTCGTGTACAGCACTTCTTTCTTGTTTTCAAGTATATATTGACCCAGCCTAATATTCCGTCCTGAAGTTATATATGTACTTTCGATATTTATACATGGTATAGGTGTGTTTGTTGCGTGAAGTATGAAACAATATGCGTATGAAATGGCAATATATATCATCCTTGGTTCACACATCCTTATAATTTTTACTGTACATGAATGTAATTTAAAAATAAGTGAAATTGAAATACGTGCTCAACTTATGTTCAACTAGAGAAATGCATGCTATCACACACAAATGCATAACACAGACACATCCTTGTACATATACACACATAACTTATGGACAGTATGTTTGAATATGCGCAAAATGCCAAAATTATTTAAAAACTTTGCTGCTACTTTTGCGCTTTTGAGCTTTTATATATTTATATTTATTTTATATATTTAGTTTTTGACAAAATACCAAGTTCATTTGATGATGATAGAAAAAAGTAAAAGAAATACAGAAACTAAAAGACTAAGTAAATGCAATTATTACACGTATTTCCTTTTTTTAGTTTTATTGAAGGCAAGAAAAATTGAATACCGAGGACATTTGATATGAATTCAAGCAAAAAATATATACATATATAGTCCCTGTGTACATATTATATGGAGCAAAACTAGTATAATGAATTCTAAAAGTAATTTAATGGGCTTCACAAGGTAGTTTTAAACAAATTCATGATGCTTTAGTTAAGCACTAAGTTTTTAATTTTCCTCAAGCTTTCTGAATTTGAATAAATTTAATTTATTTTCAAAGATTACCGAAATCTTTGGAGAAAGTAGAGAATTGGCAATTCCAATTCAGGGTGGTAATCAAATTTACTACCAAAAATTTCTAAGAAATATAAAAAATATTTGTAATTTAAACGAATAGATATCTAGCTTTGACACTTCTTTTAGTTCTCTGAAGTGAACATCCTCTGGATGGTTGTGCTGTGATCTGGAAAAGGCCGGGCTGAATCAAAGGAAGCGTCATAGTTCCATAATAATGTTTGTCTTCATATAATTCCTATTTTTATCACTTTTAGTAATATCCACTTTGCACGCATGTGAACACGAAAGTTTGTGGTTGTGCTGTAATATCTCAAAAAGCGCACTTTAGGCATAATTCGGTATGTCTTACAAGCTTTTGAGTCCCTCCTCGGCCTGTTTCGTTTTCTTGTCGCATTTGTTATATAGTATTTAGTGTCATTGATAATTTCTGCTTCGGTTCATTCGTCAGATAAATTGCAATTGTGGCAATTTCATCAATTATTTCGTTTCTCTTATTCCTTTTTGTTTTATTCCATATGTGGGCTTATCGAGGTAGACCTCTCGTGACCCGGCTAGTAGTTTGGACCTTTCCTTCTACAGAAAGGGTTCAGAATTATACCGTAGGTTTGGTATAGCGAGTGTAGCTTAGCAGTCGCCTGGCTGCATCAACACGGTTGCCGAATAAATGTGGGACGATTCGATCGGGCAGGATTTATTATTGATAACTGGTTCTATAGTCTCTTAGTGCAGCCACCTTTCGGTGTTCCGAAATTGGGAGTGGGACAAGATACCGCTAAATGTAAATCAACCCATAGAAATGGAAGCAACTTGTTTTTGTAGCGATTAGAAATCCGATTCCGAGAATTTTAAAGATTTTCTCATATTCCTTCGCACTAATTGTGTGTCTGGACGGGCTATAGATTGCAATATTTTCAAGGGTCGTTTGCACCTTGTATAACTTCTGTGCGGTATGAGCCCACAGAGGAGTTTTTGATAGTTTTCTCATTTAAAATGCTTGAGCCGTCATGCGTATTGTTGTCTGAGTGCGTCGTACGGCAGAACTTCTATTTTGGAACAGTAAAATTGCTTTTGCGATAAAGTGGGCCTCAGGAAGGAGCAGCATATCTACGTTGAGGGTCTGAATGAAAGCTCTTAGTTGAAGTTATTGTGTTGTAAGGCCATTTGCGTTCGTAGTCATAATTTTCATTGGGGTGTGGTTGCATAAGACTTTATAGTAAAGGTGACGTGTAGATCCTATACTTGATTCTGTAAAATTATCATTTCTCTCATTTCGTTTGTGTTTTGGGGTTGTCTTGGGTTTTCGTTGCTTTGTTGATTATCTCTGCTTATGGTTTCTGGAAGGCTTTTGTCGCTTGAGTGTGCTAACTTGGATTGTAGTTAATTTTTTTTGGAGTATGTGTGACTTCTTTTTCTTGAATTTTTAGTTCATGGTCAGTTCGGTACGACTTCCTCCTTCCTTGTAGGAGAGTATTGTAATTTTTGAGAGTTTTTATGTACCGAACAGGGATTTCTCAAATGTCATATTTGAGTGTTTGCTTTGTTCTTAAAGCTCAAGGTGAGATCTATTGTAAATATAAGCAGTATTTTTAGTTATGCCATGTTTTAAATTCCAAATATTCGCTAGTAGTTGTACGAGTGTTTTAAGGGCATTAGGGCTGATAATCTATTTTGGGTCAATTGGAAACTATTCAGCCAGTATTTACCGAGTTTGTAGTGGTTTTAAAATTATTTAGGCTCTGTCAAACCATTTGGTAGTTTGTCTTACTTTTCCTTCTTGTTATATTCATTGAATGTATTGAGTGGTTGTTGGAGTCACAAATATTACACAAGATTTTTTTTCTGATTTGTTTTAAAAGTTTATTTAATAATTTTTAATTATTTTTTATATCATCAGCGAACTTAAAAAAACCTTCGATACACCAGAGCGGCTAGATCTAAAAAAAGGGGAGCGAAAACGCTTTACATACTGAATGAAGGAGGAGTGATATGTGTAACATCCCCCAGGTTTAGACCAGTTGGGCTTTGTTTGATTTGCAGCATAACCTCTAGAAGCATGGGACTCCACATTGTGATCTGACGGTATTGATAAGGTTGCCGCTAATGACCAATAAATGAATGAATAAATCATGATAACTTGAATAATGTTCTCTCAAAACTTTTCTGTGAAATGAAAAAATTTTCATTTTTACATTTAACTTTTTTAATAGCTGAAAACTCTTATTTAAATTAATCAATTTTATTCAATCAAACAATTTTATCTGCTGAAAAATTTCTTAAAAATACTTTCAACTCCATGTTTAGTTAAATTAATTAATTGTTCCGGAGTCGCCAAGTTGCAGCGAATCTTAAAAATGTCTTTCCAAAGAATTTATTTGCTCTTTTTAGAAATTTGACTTATTCTGGTAATTAAAATAAAAAAATTTTAACTATACAATTATGTACATATTGTTAAAAACTATTTTACCATAATTTTACAACAAAATATTTTTGCCTGAGCAGGCTTGTAAATAATATTAGAAGTGTTCTTAAACATAACCGCAAAGATACTAATTCTTTAATAATTTTCATCTCTACTTGTGTACTTGTTGTTGCAAAATATTTCGAATATATTTAGATGTATTTTTTTAATTCAGTTGACCAAAGTCAAGTTCTTGCATTGAAAAAGTAATTTTGCTTTAATAAGGTTACATTTTGTTGTTTCATATTACTCTAAAAACTTTTACTTGGAAATTTTTTTTTAAATTATCAAATATCTTTGCATTATCCCCATAATAAGATTAAATAGCTAGAAAAAGAATACATTATTAAAAATTATAAAAATGTTTGCCCTTACCCTTATCAACGTGTGACATTATTACTTACAAATCGAAAAGGCAGCATCAACAACAGACGTCAATGTCAACATAAGGCAACACAAACCGATTCTATGTAACCAAACGCAACTTTGTTGAAATAAACGCTCGCTTACTAACTAACACTTACAACTCCACACATTAACTAGCATTTTCTCTTTCCACTTCTTCGTGTATACATATAGAGCAAGTTGATTTCTTTTTCTTTGCTTGATGCTTGGTTCCTGCCGCTTGCGCTGACAGTTAACGTGTGACCACAGTGATAGATTATGTTGCATGCCTCACACCATTGATCATCAATAAGCTTAGGAGGACATTATGTTAGCGCAGCCACACCACTTTGCTGTTGAGACAAACATGATTCATCGAACGATTTATGGTAGCAAATAAATCTTTCTTTGTCTGTTGCAGGCAATCGCTAGACACACAAAGATCGATTGATATATGTTTGTGCGTGTGTGTGGGATTAAGATTTAAATGTAAGTACTTAAATAAAAAAATAAATAAAATGAATTAAAATAAATGTAAAAAAAATAAATAAAATAAAATCAATTAAAATGAAAAAAAAAAAAATAAAAAAAATAAAAAAAAAAATAAAATTAAATTAAATAAAATAAAAATGTAATAATTTAGAAAAAAAATAAAATATATATAGTTAAAAAATATAATAAAATAATAAAATAAAATAGTATAAATTAAAATAAAAATAAAATTTAATAATATAAAAAATAATAAATATAAAATAAAATAAAATAAAATAAAATAAAATAATTTAAATAAAATTAAATAAAATTAATTAAAATAAAATTAAATAATATTATATAAAATAAAATAAAATCAAATTAAATTAAATTAAGTTAAATTAAATTAAATTAAATAAAATAAAAAAAATAAAATAAATAAAATAAAATAAAGTAAATTAAAAATAAAATAAAATAAAATAAAATGAAAAAAAAATTAAAATAAAGTATAATTAAAATAAACTAAATTAAATTAAATTAAATAAAGTAAAATACAAAAAATTAAATAAAATAAAAATTAAAAATTTAAATAAAGTAAATTTGAATAAAATAAAATAAGCTAAAAAAAAATTTTAAAAATAAGGTAAAACAAAATAAAATAAAGTAAAATTAAATTAAAATAAATCAAATACAAAAAAAAAAAAAATTAAAAAATTATAATAAAATAAAATAAAACAATATGAAATGAAATTGTGTAAAATGAGATTAATAAAATTAAAATAAGACTTAATTAAATTTAATAGTAAAATAAAAGTGTATTAAAAAATTACACTAAAAAGATACAAAAAATAGAAAATAGAAATTAAAAAAAAATCGCGTGTTTCTATATAAAACAGTTTTCTGTATTTATTAACTAAAACAGCTTAAACGCTCAAAGAGAAAACCATAAATAAAAGGTTAACAGAACAGTTTTGCTGAAGGCAAAAGGCCAACTAGCACATTTGCAGAAACAACATCAAATAAAAATATTGGAAATGGGTTAAACGCCAATTGCCAAGTAGGTCATGACGTTTACAATGGAGCACACAAGGCAAGCGACAAATAAACATATACACACAAATACCACCACTTCCTTACATTTGTTGTCTTTGTATTGCTAAAAGTTAAAAACAAACGCTTAACTAACAACTGTTCTACTAAACACAATTCGGTTGAATTTTTGGCACATAGTTGAAATCCGAACGCCAAAATATTTACGCCCAGTCTCTTGGTCGCAAATAAATATAAATGTAAGTAAAATACCCTAAAATATATATGTGTGTGTGCGTATAAGTGACTCTGGTATTGTTTAGCTATATTTGGTAAATTGTAATATAATATTTGGTAGACATTACCATCAATAGATTAGCAATAAAGTGTTTTTCGACAGATTTTAAGTGACAAAATTTTCTTGTTGATATAGGAAATTGATATTAACTATTAGGCGTGACTGAAGTAAATAGTGTGAGCAAAGGTTAGTACTTAATACAGTCAAGTGGTTTTTGATGGAAATTCGAGATTGCGGGAAGTGAGATATTTATTAGAATTTTATATACCAACGAAGTGAGTATATAAGTATGTCTTTTTTCCGCAAGCTGTAATCATTTTATATTTGTACTGGTTAAAAATTATAATATAATATGATAAAAGATAATAGAGATATTTAAACCACGAATACACAGAAATAAATTCATTAATATTGAAAAAACAATTTTGATGTAACGTATACGCACTGTCGCGCAAACAATTTTCTATTAAAACACTTCAAAAATTTACTATTATAAAAGCTTAAGCATTTAATATTAGAACTTCTGAAATTTATAGTCCTTACTTGAAAATAATACAAAATATTTCTGTAACATTATTCTATCTCCTGCTCTGTGATTGTACAGTGTTTTTCTGATTAAATTTCTATTTGAGTGTAAATTTTTCAAGTAAAAATACTTAATTTCATTTTCTAAAATTTTAATTACAAAGCACAATTTCTAAAGAAACTTTACCAATTTTTTTTTCATTCCGTCCATTAGACTATCCAAGCGACAGTAGGAAATAATAAAAAAATGTTTCCTTCGTGAAAAACGGTAATTTGCCAACTAGTATATTCATTTTAAATATATTTAAATCTGTCTTTTCATCATGTTCACACCATTAAACGCTGGCATTTTTTTCATTTAGAACCAAAATTCATTTCTGAATAATTGCATTAAGCTACCTTATGCATGCTGATGCATTGAGTGGTGTATTTTCATTTTTTTTTGGCGATTTTATTAATGAATTTACATTGTATTCTATTGTCGTATTGGTGGTTTGCAAAATTGTAGCACAAAATATGTTGGTTGTATGATTTTAATGGGAAAAACGTTGACTGCATTCAAGAGCAATTGTTTTTGTGTTCAACTAAGTGTCGAAATGGTTTTGATAGATTTCCATTAAATTTTCATGACAGCTTGATGGGACACAACATTTTTGTTAATGAAATTTTAACTTTTTATAAAATTGGCAGACACAAATAAATGGAGAAATAAATTGATATTACCACATCCAAAATGATTGTAATAATAAACGAAAGAAAAAAAGAACATTAGCAAGAAAATTAAATCAAATAAATTGAAATAATAATAAAACAAAATAAAATAAAATAAAAAAATGTAAAAGAGAAAACCAAATACAATCCGATAAAAAAAAATACAAAAAAAAAAATAAATAAAAAAATAAAAAATGTAAAAGAGGAAACCAAATACAATCAGAAAAAAATACAATAAAAAAATAAAAAGAAATAAATAAAACAAATTATGTAAAGCACAACAAAATAAAATGAAACAAATCAAACTGAAATAAAATAAATTAAAATAAAGAATTAAAATTAAAAAATATAAAAGGAAAAATATTAATATCAAAATAAAATAAAATGAAATAAAATAATATAAACAAATAAAATAAAATAGCATAAAAAAAAATAAAAATAAAAATAAAATAAAATAATATAAAATGAAATAAAGTAAAATAAAATAAGATAATATAAAATAATATAAAATAATATAAAACAAAATTAAATTAAATTAAATTAAATTACATTAAATAAAATAAAATAATATAAAATAAAATAAAATAAAATAAAATAAAATGAAATAAAATAAAATAAAATGAAGACTTCTCCAATGACCTTAAAATATCATTTGGTACACAAAAATGCCGTAGACTTAGTGTAGAAAGTGGTGGGAATATTATGCGAGATTTTGTGTTAGCAAACAGTGAAAAGATTAGTGCCATGTCAGAGAATGATACATACAAATACCTTGGCTTGACTCAAGCAAAAAGAATACATCATTCGGAAATCGTTCGAACAACAACGGAGGAATATGTAAGGCGAGTGAAAAGCTTGCTGAAGTCTCATCTTAATGGTTTTAACCTAATGGTCGTTTGGAACGACGAAATGGTCTGACACAGATCTAGAAAATGCCAAAAAGGACGACAAGGGTATTACTTACAAAATTCGGAATACATCATCCGAAATCAGCCGTAGAACGTGTCTACTTACCACGAAGACAAGGAGGGCGAGGAATGGCAGACATCAAACATGCACACCAAAAGTGTGTATACAACCTCAGGCTGTTTTTTCATAAGCAACAAAGCCAATTGCATAAAGTAGTATGCCAGTGAGATGTGAAATACATCCTCCTAAATTTAAGTGAAACCACAACGAGTGACATCCTAACAGACGTTCAGCATTTTCAGTCATTAATTTTACAATGGAAAATGAAGTCAGTCCACGGAATATATCCACATGCAATCGAGCAACCGGAAATATACTCAACTGCATCCAACAACTGGCTAAACAGACCAGGAATCTTTGCTGAAACCGAAGGTTTTATGTGCGTTATACAAGACCAAGTGATTGCAACTAAAAACTATAAAAAATATATCATCCATGCGGCCATTGAGAATGATTTATGTCGACGATGCCAAAGACTCCCTGAAACTATTCACCACATTACAAGTGCATGTGCTCCATTAGCAGCCACCGAATATCTGACAAGACACAACAACGTCCCAAAAATTGTGCATCAGCGCTTAGCACTCAGATATGGATTAATTACAGAGGAATGTCCGTATTTCAAGTACGACACCCAAACAGTTTTAGAAAGCAATTCAAAAAAGCTATACTGGGATCGATCAATATTGACGGATCATCCCACGTCACACAACAGACCTGACATAACTGTAATCGAGAAACACCAAAAAAGGGCCCTGCTAATAGACATAGGAGTGCCGAACACGAACAATCTGCAAGAATGCTACACAGAAAAGTGTAGAAAATACCTCAATTTAGCGCACGAAGTTAAGGAAATGTGGAGACTAGATAACGTCGATATAATTCCAATTATCATATCATCTACGGGAGTTATTCCAAAAAATTTAAACACGAGTCTAGATAAATTAAAAATGACTGAAAAGCGACACCTGATACAAAAGGCTATTATATTATCCACTACTTCAATAGTTATAAAGTTTTTAAACATAGAATAATTAATATATATATATATATATATTAATAATAATTGTAATCAGATTCTTGTATCCTTCAAACATGTACTTATTGTTATTCATAACCAATGTACAGCATATAATTTATCAGTTATAACAATAGTATTAAGTATTTTGTTGTAAAACGACCGATACTTAATGTATACCTTTATAGAGTTAACAAAAAAAAAATTAAATGAAATAAAATAAAATAAAATAAAATAAAATAAAGTAAAATAAAATAAAACAATATAATATAAAATTAAATTAATTAAATTTAATAAAGTAAAAAAAAATAAATTAAATTAAATAAATAAAGAAAAAAATAAAATAAAATAAAATAATATAAGATAAAATGAAATAATATATAAAAAATAAAATAAAATAAAAAATAAAAAAATAAAATAAAATAAAATAAAATAATATAAAATAAAATAAAATAAATTAAAATAAAATGAAATGAAATGAAATTAAATTAAATTTAATAAAATAAAATAAAATAAAATTATATAAAGTAAAATTAAAGAAATAAATATATTATAATATAAAACAAAACCAAATAAATAATAATAATTAAAAAAAAATATAATAATTTTTTTTTTAAATAAATTTAAATTCATTAAATTTGAATAAAATAAAATACCGTAAAGATTAATTAGAATACATTAACTTAAACTAAATTAAATAAAAAATAATAATAATAAAATTAAAAAAAAAATATTTAAAAAAAAAATTAAATATAATAAAAGGAATTATACATACTGCCCCAAAATTTTTAGCAAATAACAAATCTCGATTTCGATGCAACAATTATTTAAATTTGCGTTTGTATATTAGAATACCAAATTTCACGCCGTTAGAAGCTTTTTTGATGGAGTTCTGACCAAGTCTCATACTGGAAAGTATTATGGTTGATTTTTTTACTCGTTTCCGGTTAGCTTTCAACGCATTTGGCACAAAAGTTTTATTTTGGCGAACTGTACCCAGAAGAGCCATATCTTTGGACATCAAATGCTTTCCCAAATTTAATGATGTAAAAAAATTGTCATAGATTATTGTTCTTCCGGTGTTCTCCCCAAGACAAACTAAATTTTGCACGAAACTTTCCCCCACGTTGATTGCTTGACTTTCATTTGAACGCTTTTCTTTGTAAATCTCGCAGTTGAGTGCAAAGAACGACGTTGCATCGCACGCAAACCAAATCTTTATCCAATACTTTACAGGCTTGGAAGGTATGTATATACTGCGTAAAACTAGTGCGTCCGTGGTAGGAGAAAAGTTGTTCGTCCGTCTACTGTTGGTTTTTGGTTTACTACGCCTCTGTTCTTTTGTAGCCGAATACGCATCAAAATTACTTATGACATGTTCAATTCAAACATTTTGCAGTAGAATACAAAAGTGATGGGTCCCTGTGTATACATATTTTATATGGAGTCTACATTTGTAGATAGCCGGCCAAGAGATGGTAATTTTTTAATGTATGATCTGCCGGTCTAACCATTTACGATTTTTATGCCTTTATAAATCAAAACTCTTTAGAATTGATTTTTAGGAAGCTACTGAAAATTTGGGTAAATTGGATGTGGAACTTTCTTCGTTTTTTCACTTTTTGTCGTGGCATCGAAGCTACTAAATTTATCAATTCTGAGGGAGTAATGCTGCAATAAGATGTCTTTTGAGTAATACTGAGCCGGAAATCTGGTTTTTCTAATTTTTCGCTCAAAAATCTCCCAGACATGTTTAATAACATTCCAATCTGGGCTTTGAGGTGGTGTGTGTAGTTCTCTTTGAGCATGATAAAGCAACCAATCCTTAACAATTTGGGCCGTGTGCTTTAGATCGTTATCCTATTCAAAGATCCAGCCTACGCCAAGCTGTCCACTGAAATCTTAACATTAGCTTCCAACAATGACTTATATTTGAACTAATATATATTACCTTCAATAAAAGCCAACTTTCCAACTCCAGATGCTGCAACCGCTCCCCAAACTAAAATGCTTCACTGTTGGTACTATATTTTTGGTGTTAAGTGTAGTGTTTTCTTTTCTTCAAACTTTTGCTCTTCCATCGCTGCCGAATACATGGAACTTCGATTCGTTTGTAGACAAGACTTTTTGCCAAAAATCCATTCCCTTGTCTAAATGTGCTTTAGCGCACTCTAAGCGAAGTTTACAATGTTTTTTCAGAAATAAGAGGCTTTTTACGTGGCGTTCTATTGTGGAAGCCGTTATCGTTCAGAGCTCTTCGAATTGTTCTTGGATGAACACACTTTCTTGATGAGCTTGCAATATTTTCGGCTAATTTTGGAGCATTAACTTTAGGATTATCATTCACTTCCTGCAGAATAAAGCTGATGTCTCTTCGCGTTAGTCTCTTCGGCCAACAAGCGGCTTTTTTTTTGGTGGATCCATTTTTTTCAAAGTTTTTTTACAGTGGTCTGTACCTTTGGTGGACTTAGATTAAAATTTTTTAAAATTCACCATACGATCTCTTCTCTTTTCTATGCTGAATAACCAAGACCCGCACGCCAATGGATATTTCTTTTGGAGGAGCCATTGTTGATGGTAATGCGTTTAAAACACAACTAAATTCAATGGTAGCAAATTAGAAAACATAATTTAAAAAAAATTAGTAAAAAAAGGTACCTAACCGCCATAACAAGACAAGGTACCTAATCGACATAACTACTAGTAAACCCATGGTGTATGTAGACTTTTGTCAAGGACATTTTTGCATTTTTTCACCATAATTGTTTTATTTTATGTTAGAGAATGGATTTTGTTTTACTGCATGTGATTAGAAAAGGATTTAACATAAAATTTTACACCTACATTTTTCAGCAAAGCGATAGTACTTTCTACACAACGAATGCAAGCGTTGTTTGCAGACTTTTGTCCGCCACTGTATATATTATTAGCACTAAGTTAACATAATTTCATGCTTTATATTCATATTCATATTTATAAAAACACTATTTTTATTTCAATAAGTCAAAGTTAATATTACTTGTTTGGACATTAAAGGTTTAAGTTGTCATAAATTCTTTCAGAAGACTTAAATTGCCCACTTATCAAATACAAAGTTTATTAATTATATGCATAAAGGGTGTTTTTTATAGAGGTATAGAGCTTTAAGTTGGCATTACTTTTCAAGATGGCGACCGATTTAACAGCTGTCAAGTGATTTATTCTCAGTTTGGGTTGGCAATTCATCATGAATAGACTCACGTCTGAACAACGCTTGCAAATAGTGCAATTTTATTTCGAAAATAATGGTTCTGTGCGGAAAACGTATCGCGCACTACGTCCATTTTATCGTCGACAAAATCGTCCATCAGAGCAGTTAATTCGATTAACCATGGAACGTTTGCGCACCACGTTTACCCTTATTGATAACTCGCATCCCCAGAGACGCCGTACGGTGCATACAGAAGAAGCTATTGCCGCTGTAGAGCGTAGCATTGAGGAAGACCCGAATTAGTCCATCCGCCAACGAGCACAGGAATTGGATCTGTGTCCATCCACTTTATGGAAGATTTTGCGGAAGGATCTTGGTTTGCGTGCTTACAAAATCCAACTCGTGCAAGAATTGAAGCCAACCGATCATCAAGTAAGGCGTAGATTCGTCGAATGGGCCCAACACGAGATTACCGTTGTTCCCGATTTTCATAAGCGAACTTTGTTTAGCGATGAAGCGCACTTCTGGTTGAATGGCTACGTCAACAAACAAAACTGCCGCATTTGGAGTGAAGGTAATCCTTAAGTGTATGTTGAAACACCGTTACATCCAGAAAAACTGACTGTTTGGTGCGCTTTATGGGCTGGTGGAATCATTGGTCCGTACTTTTTCAAAAACGATGGTGGCCAGAACGTTACAGTCAATGGTGATCGGTTTAGAGCCATGATTACTAACTTTTTCATTCCTGAATTGAATAACCATGATGTCCAGGAGATGTGGTTTCAACAAGACGGCGCAATATGTCACACAGCTCGTGCCACAATAGATGTATTGAAAGACACGTTTGGTGACCGCCTAATTTCACGTTTTGGATCTGTGAATTGGCCTCCAAGATCTGGTGATTTAACACCGGTAGACTACTTTCTGTGGGGCTATGTAAAGTCATTGATCTATGCGGATAAGCCACAAACGCTTGACCATTTGGAAGACAACATTCGCCGTATTATTGCCGATATACGGCCACAAATGTTGGAAAAATTAATCGAAAATTGGACGTCCAGATTGGACTACATCCGCACCAGCCGTGGCGGTCATATGTCAGAAATCATATTTAAAATGTAATGCCACAAGATTATCTTTCGGATAAATAAAATGCATGTCAATCGAATAATCCATCGTCGTTTTATTGCAACTTAAAGTTCTATACCTCTATAAAAAACACCCTTTACATATGGTATACATAAATATCTTTTGCTCGCTAATCTTTCGTATGAGACAAAAGAAAAATGGGTTGAAGAAGAAAAATATACGCTCATATATTATATTTAATGCGTTTCGAAGTCGATAGGGTGGTATGATTTGTCACCAACAAAGCAATGAAACATAAAAAAGAAATAAATTTACGTACAGAAATTCGAAAAGTAAAAAGCGACTATAAGTGGTTAACTAGATAAAATAGAAGAAAATTGTACAATACATATATACGTATTTGTGCTGGTGATTTTTTTTATTGAAATATCTATAAACAAAGCAAATGTTAGTAAAGAATGATAAATTCATCTCAAATAACTCCAAATCTTTAATGTGCATTATAAATTATGTAGATTGTGCTAGAGAGCTTCACTTTACATGTACATATAGGTTAATAAAATCAATCTTATATACATAAAAATAGTACTATCCCTTTTTTTATTATATACATACATATATGTGTCAACTTCTAAGTCATTAAATACAATTTCTAAGTCATCAATATAACAGTGATAACAGTTATCAAGACGATCCCACATACGTTCTCCTCCTATCCAGAAAATAATGACTGTCAATATTTCTATTGATTACAATTCATGTAAGATAGCACCAGAAGAAGAATACAAGAAAAAAATTGTAAGCAAAAATTGCTAGCGATTTTTCATAAAAGAAGTTTGAAGTTGTATTATACAGTCCTGGCTGTTTTGGTGTATTTCCCATATATACGAGTATGTATCTCCAACAAGGAAGTTTATTGCTGCAATGTATGTGCACTGTCAATCACATCTGTCCGCCATCTTCATCGCTCAATCAATATTAAATCACATTTGACGTTCCCCTGCTGCTGATTATTTGTTTTGGGCTCAACGCTTGCCACACCCCTTTACCTTTAACATACATTTCATGTACATGAAATGGTATATTAACTTTGGTCTGCAGTATGTAAGTATCAGAAGTAGAAGATATAGACACATCAAATTTGATACCAATATAATCAGAATGACAAGCATGGCCGAAGACAGCACTTCTTTTTCTGTGGCTATGACAGGCACTTAAATATTCCTCTTCTCTTGTTGTGAGCCGACAAAAACTGTCTCGGCAGTTTCTAGTGAGCTGCTGATACTAAATTTTAAAGTTATGCTTGCGTATAATGAAATGTTGAATAATGTGCGAATTTTAAGAAATCTTGAAAAAAATTCAGTGTTGTTCGATTTTGTGAAAACTTTTATATATATATAACTTTCAATATCAATTTTTCAAACAAAAAAATCATTTGCTTCCAGAATATATATATATATATATATATATATATATATATATATATATATATATATATATATATATATATATATATATATATATTTAACGCTTTTTAACCGCTGAGGCGATTTTCAGCCGAGCTCCTTCTCCAATTTGTGTGGTTTTGCATCTTGATGTTTTTACCAACAAATGGAGGGACCTACAGTTTATTCTAAGCCGCCTCCGAACGGCTGATGGATTTTTATGAGGAGCTTTATTTCATGCCAAAAATACACTCGGAGGGCTTGGCATTCCCTGCCGAGGGGCGACCGCAAATAGAAAATTTTTTTCTATCATTTTGGATGTTGCTCGAACCTGGGCTCGAACCCAGGCCTTCCGAATGTCAGTACGCAATGCTAACCACTCGGCTATCGCGGCCGCTTCCAGAATAGATTTCAATATAATTCAAAGGCAATCTGGTTGGCAGGAAATTTTGGGCTTGAAATGTTGACTGAATCTGCTTTCCCAAGTGGAAAGTAATTTCTTACAGCAATGACATCAATCTAAGCTGATTTCCTTCGCTCTTTTACTGTAAACTTTCAATAGCAGCTGCTTTTCCTATTAGATATACGCTTGGTGGGATTGACAAGCCTTCTCGAAAGATTATCGCGTTTAGAAATTTTTTTTTTTCATAATATGAAATTTCAATAGTTTCATCATTGAAACACCAATTATTTTAACAACATTTACCGAACTTTAGGCTTAATTATCTCAGTTATGCAGTTTCCTTGATAGGAATCTAAGATTCCAATAGAGCTCAATACACCCTATGTTGCCGAATGGTTGTGTATAGTATTGAAAAAGGGATTTAAAGTACATATTTTTTATTAGTATTATATATATATTTTTTTTTTTTTGAAAAGTTGTATTTAATTTTTTTTTACTTTATTGCAAGTCAATTATAATCAAATATGTACATATGGGCGAAGAACTTGGCCAAATAATTTTCAACAGCACTTCGTCTGTAAATTTTTTTATAATTAGGAGAGTTTTGCAGGGGGCACAGTGAGTTGTTGTCAGATGGTGTCAGGTTTGTGCTTTAAGGTGGGTGCATCAAAGCTTTCCATCCAAACACCGTAAATTTTTGCCTAGTCTTCAAAGATGTAAAGGGTTATGCATTTAGTGGTTTTGAAAGCTCAGGGCTTTATTTTTATATCTGTAAAACTGTCAAATTGGCAAACCAAACATGTTTTGTTTTAGTTAAAAGTCAGACATTTACGAAAATGCATCCCTTAAAAACCGCACAACGTGTTAAAATTATTGAAATCTACTCTACACCTTTTCATGCTTTAAGAGAAGATTATGGTATACACATTCGCCCAGCTACGAAAACAAATGGTAAAACTTTAATGAAAATTGAAAATACTAGATCGGTTACAGATATTGTAATGACTTTCTTACGGCACATTAAGCTCACATAACAAATGATGGCAGCTGACCATTAACAACACCGTAGTAACGTCACGTCACGAGGTGGTCATTTGAATGTTCTAGTATTTCACATATAATGCCAAGGCTCAAGATTTATAATAAAAAAGGAATTTCCTGAAAAAACTGTATTTTGAATGCCTTATATTTACTCTATCATATGCGGTTTTTTATATTGTTGTAGGGTAGTTGGTTGTTGACAGTAGAGCTCAGAAATGTTAGTTTTGCCAGGTTATAGCAGCATATAATGGATAATCTCATTCATATCTCAGCATACATTCAGCAGCACCTTGCTTGCAGTCAATGTTTGTGGAGGATCACCGGCCTTTGGCCATGATTGTCACCGTATTACTTATATAATCTCGTATCTAACGCATGTTTCATCGCCTGTGATGAGTCGCTTCAGAAATTACTCCATTTTGTCCCGTTTCAGAAGCCTTCAGTTGAAGATAAATCGGTTAATACAGTTTTTCTGCGGTAATTTATCTGGCGCCCTAACATCGAGCTTTTTTGAGTATCCAGCCTTTTTCAGATAAATTTGATACCGCTTGCACGATTGCTTAAAGAAAAGTTCACTTTAAGAGATGTTACCGCAGCCTAACTGTTCAGTGCACATTACGAACATATTGAAGAAGCATTCAGCAAATGTCTTGGAAGTTATTTTCTCTTCTTAATAATTTGGGTCTTACATAACTAACTAATTGGATTAAAAACCTAAACCATTTTAAATATGGCTGTATTGATACAGTTCTGGCAAATTTTCATGATAACTGAGGTTATAGCAGAAAATTTCACTATTGGTACTTTCTTCTTGCATAACACAAAAGAAGCATAATCAAAAATTGATGAGAGCTCGCAGAAATTATGGTGAAGATAGGCTTACTGAATGGAAACTCTAATATGCAGGAACCATATACTCATCTCCTGACGACAAAATAAAGATAGTGTTAGTCGAAACTAACCGGTTTATGATAACTCGAGTGATAGAAGTGATGGTCGGCAAATTAACCAAGCAGCTTAAGCCTTTTTAATCAACATCCGTGGTGGGATAACACTGTCGTCAACTAACGGAGCTGAAGAAAAAAATCAGAAAAAAAGCCCTGACTAATACATAAACAGCGGTTTTCCATCATCATAACGTCAGAGCTCATATTATTTTGCTAACCTATTAAAAATGAACACAACTCAATTGAAAGCTCATGCCACATCTATTCTTATACAGGATTATCCAATTTGTGGTTTCCAAAATAAACGTAAATAAAATTCATTTAAAATGAGGGACTGACTGGCCAGAACGAGGTGCTTATTTGGTATTAAAATATCTGGAGCGGAAACGAGAAACCCATTTCTGGGTACGCTGTTCACCTACAAAACATTGACACTAAAAATTTATAAATTTTACAGCATGTTTTACAGCGCTTTTAGTATTTTTACTATAAAAATATTTCAAAATATTTATAACAAATTTCACTCATTTCCACATCAAGATAGCTTTTCAAACGAACGAAGATTTACAAAAGTGTCTTAAGAAAAATACTTTTTTTTAATGTCGGCTTTCAAGTAAGTGTTAATATGACACATTCGGATTGGTATTGCCTGAAAAAGAGAGCCATCTAGTGGCAGATACTTTTCAACATATCTCATACATATGTGTAATTAAATTTTTGTCAGAGCTTCTCCTAATTCTTCATATTTGTCTTGAGTTTTTCCAACAAATGGCAGACTATAATTTTTTCTAAGCCGCCATCGAACTGCTCATGGAGGAGTTTTATGAGAAGATAAGATTAGTTGATATATAATTACTAACTAGAAGCCACACAGCTCGCAACCAACAATTAGCATTCTATATAGGGTAAAAGGGAAGAAAGAAGAGGTAAGTATGTGTAAGTGCCAACCACAGAAAAGTTTGTTCGTGGTTAGCAGAAAGACCAAATACAAAAGAAAAAGGGAAAAAACCAACTCAATAATTCGATTGCCACGTCACTGAGTGCGACTTTAGTAGCTGCTTAATGCAAACCGAACGCACCACAAATTTAAGCATCAACTGTGGTTTCCTATATGTACATATAAATAAAAATATACATATTTATGTATGTATCTAAAACAAGTAACCTATGTACATATTGTCTCTATATTTACTCAAGCGAAAGCTCACAAAAATAAGCAAATAAAAATTAGGTCAATGGCAAAATTCGATACTTTCACTATAAAAATAGCTAAACAATAATCAGCTGATTACGTTTTATTAGGGTGCAAGTTGTTAGCCAAATTCTATGCGTTCATTGTACAGCAGTAAACTGGCAGCTATGACTAAGGGTAGTATATACACACATACATAGAGATGTAGCTATTTTTATATATTTATCTCGAAAAGTTATGTAGTCTTGTTAGGTCGCGAGGTCAAATTTTTGTAAATACATACATATGTAAACACGCACAATATTTATTATCAGACAACACCATAATACAAGCAAGAGCCAAAAGCAATTGGTGGCTGGGGAACACACACAGTTATTTTACTGTGAAACAAAACTGGATGGAAGAACAAACACATATCCTTCATTTCTTCTTCGCTACGTACGCGTCAGTGATGTTTGCCAAGTTGCGAATTTTATTATTAAACAAGGGTGAGCTGCTCGTACGCGTTTGAGTTTGTACTTAATTTTATTTCATTTTTATTACAACGTTTTTTTCTCTTGTTTTTTTTTTTTCTTCTTTTCTTTCTTGTTTGTTGGTTCAGTGAATCATTTAAGCGCTCTGAGCTTAACTAACTTTACTCTTTAAAGTTTCTGAAGTTTTTGTTTCTCTTTGCGAAAACTGCAAGACTTTTGCTTTTCTATATTCACCAACAAAAAAAAAAAAAAAAGAAGAAAAATCTCTTTCAAAAAAATTTTTCCGCATACCGCTGTGCTTCTCATAACTTCTTCAATATGTATTTGTTAAACATGTTGCACTGCGAACGAGTGAAATTTTCTTGGTGCAATAACTGTCACTTTCAATTTAGATTGGCCAGCGCAATCGGTCGGGTTGCCACAGGCGGCGGCAGGCCATTATAGAGTTCGACAAACCGCAGCGCAGATTGATCGCGGTGCCTGTGTATCCCATGGAAATTGTTATTTTTCTCTACTCCTTCTACCCTTCTCGTTATATCTTGCTGCTCGCTCATGGGAAATTGATGATGAGCCATTGGTTGCATGGTGTGATTCTACCGTTGGAGAGTGCATTTGAGTGTGAATTCTTTGTAAGTTAGTTGGGAGTTAATGTGTTAATAAAGTAATCAGTAAGTAAGTACCGTGCTCAGGGAGTTGTATGGAGTTAGCATAATTAATTTGATTTCATTAAGATGCCCACTGAGCTTTCACTCAGAACTGATGAACTCGGGGGAGTTATGAATATGTATGATGTGTGTTGGCATGATTGATAAACTTATAAATACTTTATCGCCACATATAACGATAATGATTATTAATAATAAATATATTGCCAAAAACAACGTTTATTAATATATACATACGTGATTGGTGGAAGCAAAAAAAAAAGTAAAGAAGGTCTTCGGTCATGCCGAACATGTACATTTCAAATTCCAAAATTCAATTCCGACAATTATCAGAGTCAACTTTAACTCGATTTCAAATTTCACTCTTTTTGTGAGCAATAATTATTTAAAATTACGTCGTCAATATAATCGGCCTACTGAGCGTACTATTCGAAACACCAGCACTAATCTTGAGACCCAGAATTCATTATTGGATAATATTCGAATGAATAGACCACGTACAGCATGCAGTGAACGAAATATACGAAGGCCGTTGAGAGTCGATTCGGCGCCATTCGCAGCAACTCGGACTGAAAGCGAAAAAAATACAGCTTGTGCAAGAACTGAAGTCGGTCGATCTTCTTAAGCGACACCGCTTCGCTCTATGGGCTCTCGAAAAGTTCCAAGAATATCCGACGTTTTCAAGCCAAATTTTGTTCAGCGATGAGTCCCATTTCTGGCTCGATGGGTATATAAACAAGCGAAATTGCCACATTTGGGACAAAGAGCAACCTGAAGAAATTCGATGGCTGCCATCCTATACAGAAAAAAGAACAGTTTGGTGTGGTTTGTGGGCCAGTGGAATCATCGGTCCATATTTCTTCAAAGTGAGAAACATGAGACCGTAACCGTCAATGGAGACCGTTATCGCGCCATGATAACCGACTATTTGATGCCTGAAATTAAAGCTCGAGATGTCCGCGACATTTGGTTTCAAGAAGACTTCAATGGATTTATTGAGATAACACTTCGGTGAATAGATAATTTCACGTTTTGGGCCGGTCGATTGGCCACCAAGATCTGGTGATATCACACCTTTAGAAAGTTAGAAAGTTCTTTCGAGTGATAATAAACATTACCCATACCCATTAAATTTAAATTTTCTGTGTTTTTTTCTTTAAAAAAGTAAGGAAACTCGAAATGTATCACACGAGCCGCAGAGTGGGAAGGAAGTATCGTTAGTCGATTGCTGCTTAGAAAGGTAGCTTGAACACAAATAGACGAAATTCTTCTACCTATTTTAGGTATCAGGAGAAGATGAGGAATCACTCCCTCTTCTATTTTGTAACGGAATAGGAATTTGGAGGCGATGAGGTACTGCTCAACTTGTGGGAAGATCAGGGAGAGGTACTATCCCCTCCTTTACGAACAATGTAGGTATACTTAGGGGAGGCGAGGAGTTACCCCCTCTCCCTCTTAGAAAGGTCAGTATGAGGAGCTGCTCTACTGTCTTTATGACAAGAACGACGACTAGCGTGTGAAATTAAAAAAAACCAACTCCAGAAAGTATTGATTTTTATGAATTAAACCGGAATCCGGCAAGCAAAACCCAAGAAAAAATCAGGTAATCATCATATGCCAGAGTGCTCCGATCTCGTATATTTCAACAAATGTAAGAATAAATGTGTCTATGAATCTGCCCATCAAATTTGGTTGAAATATCTCAAAACTGTTTTTGTTCAAACAGACGGACAGACTGACAGCTGAATCAACTCAGTTCGTCGTTCTCATATGAGTAGTATAATTTTTGATGGGTATATCTTTTCTCCTTTTTGGTACTTACATACTTCGGAATTGGTTTCAACTTATCTAGATTCTATGCCGAGCACCATCACTCCGATTTTTTTGGACCATTTAAGACCGTGTAATGCTAGTCAATCTATGCAAGCCAATGCTAGTAGACAGTGTCCAGACATAATTCCAATTACCAATGAAATGTTTTTCGTTTTCAGAGAGTATAAGCCAATCGGGTTATCCGGTATCAAATAAGGTCATCCGATTCAATTTTGGGCTGTCTTGTGACAGTAAAAGTTTCTTCCCAACTTGATGGGGCCAAACTTAAAATTAATTCCTAGCAATATTTTTATCTTTCTGTGCCATGAAACTCTAACGAGGAATAACAAGTACTGCTTAGCCATCTCCATAAAGATATCTAATCTACGACAGTACAGCTTTTGTATGTGCCTACCTGTCATTGAAGATGAGGATATCGCTTCTGTTAACTTGAATAAGAGTTTCAATTAAAGGTTATCGGAGAAAATTCCTATTCTGTTTCTATTGTTAAGGCTTAAGTCATTTGTGTACTTGTATATTTCAATACTCCCACCCAGACTTTCATATTTTTTCCTTCCAAAACTGAGACGCGGCGGCCTGTCCTACTTGGTATAACTCAATAGTATAATTGTGTAAATTGGTAATTGGCAGCATTAATTTTCCGGTTCGCTTGAGCGGAGAGTCGGCAGCGCTGCCATCTGAAGTACTGCTGCGTTAATAGGTAGGATGTTGAGTAGTACGCTTAGAGCTGCATTTGAAGTGGTTGAATATTAAGAGCAAGGCCTAAGACTATTGGCTTTGCTGCTGATATAACAAATTTAGAGGCAGATACTGGTACTTAAAATTCATTTCTTACCGATGGCGCTTTTACAGGCATAGAGTGCGTTGAGGGGTTTTTTCATATATCTGAGTTAAATGCTCTTTCCAGCTTAGTTTCCTGTACATAATGAATTCTGAAAACTTAGTTTTAGCTCTCAGAATTAGTTAGAGATCGGAGAATTGATGAAAGAAAGGGTAAGTACCTCTTCTAATATCCCTAAATTACTTGATTTTATACCTAAAATTGAGATGTCAGGCGATGGGGTGTGATGTGACCTAAAATGTTCGACATAATATGTAATTTTTTTTTTTAAACATACAAAAAAATCTACCTAACAGTAATTATAACTTTATTTCCAAAAAAGGTTCTACAGATTTCAAGGAATTTTTTTAGAAAGTTTTAGTACGATACTCTGATAATATTGGGCATTAAAAACATAAATTTATGCTGCACACCGAGATTTTTCATAAAGTTGGAATTAGAAGAGAGAATTCTTCACTCATCATTTCAGTATTTGAACTATAAATTTTTTTAAAAATATTTGAGAAGTCTTTTCTTTACTGAATTAAATTGTTAAAACTGTAGTTACGCCGAAATATATAATCTTCTGCAACATCTTCCCAACATCAGCAGTTTTGTGGTAATATTATTATATAAATGATGTGGACACCACTCAATTACACTCTGAATAGGACGCACAAGTGGTTTATGCGGAGACGAACGAGAAAACTGAGATATTTTCAGCGTTGCTAACAAATTTCGCCTCACACTTGGTGATAGACGTAGATAAAGTGACAACTATTCGTAACTTGACAGCTGTTGTATCCTTATAATTTATACGTTTGTTTTTGTTTTTGTTTTTTGTTTCTCGGCTGTTTGATGAAATACTACCTTGACGGAAATTAGAATTTATTAAAGTTTATAATTACAAAGGGAGTATATCGCAGCAAAATTGCTGAGAGTAGCAGAGAAGATAAAGTTCCCTAATTAATTAAGTGTAGCGTAGTTAGGGAAAATGTTGGAACTGGGGTTGAAAATGAAACCAAATATAGACAATAATTAAAAAAGTCTGCTTTAAAATAAATAAAGGAATATATTTTTAGCCAAGATGATTTTATTGTATGAAACACTTATTTTAGAACATTTAATACTTTTAAATTCTTTTTAGAGTAAAAAAAAATTTGAAACTTAGTTAGTCTGTCTAAGTTTCAAATTTTTTTTTTACTTTTTTTTTTTTACGAGCACAACTAAAAGTAAAAAAAAAAGCTTTTCAATATTTTTGTTTTTATTCTCTTAATATGAGTCTGTTCTCTTTGGTGAAATCCTTATTACGTGTACAACCTCAATGAAATTTAAAATTTCTTCAAGTTCAAGCAAGTCTTTGGTTTGATTCATTAACGATTCGAAGCTAAACCCCTAGTACAGCCAAATTGAACTGAGTGGGTTAAATGCATGGAAAATGAGTTTGTGTTTGAAACCAGGCTAGCAATTTTTAGCGAATGTTTTCCTATATAAATTTACCTTTGCAGATTATGCCCATTTGCTTATGGTAGATTTAGAAAATTATCCATTTTACCGAGGGATTCGTGACAAACATACTGGAGGTCTAACAAGAAATTATCGTTTAATGGAACCTGTGCATAATATACCGAGGAAAAAAAACTTTTATATAAAATTAATATTCGTTCCACTGGGTAGAATTGAATTTTTCTTCTATTATCATCGGTATTTTAGAAGAATGACATTTGCTTACAACGACTACTATCTTAGTATCCTAGTGGCGTTGATTTACCGAAAAACGAATTAAAATTTACGCTGATTATTCAAATCTTATTATCAGAGTCACATTTTAATACCGCGGTTAGTGAACGCCAATAAAAAATATTTTTTCGTGGAGGATCGAAATTGGGACTTCGTAACGTACTCTAATCGTTGCTTCAGTAAGCATCATCATTCAGTACATGTTTCAGAACACCTCATTTTCAACGAAATAGGGTTTGAATTTGTCTGCAGAGTTCTCGGTTGGAACACATATTGAATTTTCTTTGATAATAACTGAAATTTATCCCGCGATAAAACCGATTTTGCTGCATCGATTCGCATAGAAATATGTTTTCATCAACATTGTCTTTCTGGGAAAACATTAAAAAATCCATTTAGTGGTTTCGAAAGTGCTTTTTGACATCTATCAAACTTAACTGTCAAACCAAGCAAGCTTTGTTAATTAGTTTTTCGAGCTGTATAAGGCCATATAATGTTTTTGGGAAAAGTGAAAAATTATAACAACAGTCTGAGCGGTGGAAGTTATAGCTATTTCGGAAACCACCACGTTTCCTCATCAGACTTCTTTCCAGACACCCTTGCATCCGAACTTGAGATGCACACAGTACAAACAAATGGTTAAGTCATGAGGATACGTGTGTGTCGGAGTTTTTTTTTTAGCTAAAAGTCAGGCATTAGAATTGGTGGAAACCTACTACAAAGATTGTGATTAAAACGTTGTCACGATTCGTTCTTTAAGACGAGATTGTGGTGAACATTGTTAAAGAAATTTGAAGAGGCTGGATTGGTTACATATATTGCGAGGCCTGTGCATCATAGGTTTGCTCGTTCAATCTTAAATATCGCTGCTTTGAGTGAAACTATAGCCGAAGACCCGGACTTCCTTAAGTGTAAACGATAAGCTGATAAGGGAAATTCTGGTTCCGAGAATCCTCAAATAATTGAAGAGAGGACATTAAATAAAAAAAAAACACTTACCGCCTGGTGCCTTGTTTTGTCAGGAGGTATGACTGGACCGTACTCCTTTGAGAACAATAACGGAAAGACTATCACTGCATATTCGGAGGGTTATGAGAGTATGATAAGAGACTTTTTTGGTCTGCAATTGAAGAATACGACTTGGACAATATGTGGTTCCAACAAGATGGTGTCACAGGCCACATAACAAAACACGAGCGAATATGGCTTTATTGCGAGAGAAATTTCCGGCAAGCAATGGACGGTGTTTATCGAGGTCTCTCTTGAGCTGTGGAAAACCAACATTTCTCAATATAGGGCTGAAATCCCACCCAATACGTGCCAAAAAGTGGTCGAAAATTACCCGAAACGGATCAACGTTTTTAAAAATTCACGAAGCGGCCATTTTAATGCTTTAGAGTTTTGTATAGTAGGCTCAAACTTAATAATAAAAAATGAATTTGTAAAAAAAAAAATTTAGATGCATTTTATTTACGTGAGTCGTGTCAAGCTGTCATGTAATTTTTGTTCAGTATTGTTTTGCATTTCATCATGGAAAGACAATTCACGTTCTGTAAAGAATATGTTTCGCGCGCTTCGCTCAACTTATGGTCAAGATAATCGGCCTACTGAGCGTACTATTCGCAGCACCATCACCCATCTTGAGAACCAGCATTCCCTATTGGATAATATTCGGCCGAATGGACCACGCCCAGCAAGCAGTGAAGAAAATATAGCGGCCGCAGCTGAGAGTGTACACGAAGACCGTGGAGAGTCGATTCGGAGTGCTTGCAGCAACTCTGACTGACGTATGGAACAACTCGGCGCATTTTTCGTCGAGTTCTTAAATTGAAAGCGTACAAAATGTAGCTTGTGCAAGAACTGAAGCCGCCCGACCCTTCCAAGTGACATCGCATCGCTCTATGTGCTCTTGAAAAGTTCCAAGAAGATCCAACGTTTTCGAGCCAAATTTTGTTCAGCGATGAGGCCAAATTCTGGCTAAATGGGTATGTAAAAACGCAAAATTGCCCTCTTCGGAACGAAGAACAACCTGAAGAAATCCACGAGCTGCCATTTTATCCAGAAAAAACATCGGTTTGTATGGTTTGTAGGCCGGTGGAATCACCGGTCCATATTTACTTAAAAATTATTCCGGTGAGAACGTAACCGTCAATGGCGACCGTCTAATGATAACCAACTATTTGACGCTTAAAAGTGAAGCTCGTCCTCTCCGCGACATTTGGTTTCAACAAGACGGCACCACTTTAATCCATGGAGTTATTGAGAGAACATTTCGGTGAGCAGATAATTTTACGTTTAGGGCCGGTTGATTGGCCACAAAGATCGAATGATATCGTATCGTTAGACTTATTCCTGTGGGATATGAAATGTCTAAAGCCTGTTCGAACAATGCCGCTTCGATTCAGGTCTTGGAGCAAAACATCACGCGTATCATACGCCAGTTACCAGTCGAAGTGCTCGAACGAGTCATCGAAAATTAAACTCAACGGATGGACCATCTGAGACATAGCCGCGGCCAATATTTGAAAGAGGTAAATTTCAAAAGATAAATGCCAAAGAATCTTCTTTCGAACGATAATAAACATTTTCTATTAAATTTGAATTTTATGTGTTTTCTTCTTTAAAGAGGTAGGATCGAAAAGGATCACCCTTTATAATATTCGTCCTGAATGATAGTGTTGCAAACAATGCTGGAGTTTGGGCCATTCGTATCTAAATACGGCTTTCGGGGAATATTTCGAGATTGCCAGTTCTTTGCTGGATAAAATTCTTGGTCGTTCCGGTATAAAGGCCTGATTGTTACAGGAACTATTGGATTTTAGTCGCCTCCTACGACAGGCATGCATTGCGGCGTGTAAATTTTTTAAAACCTAACCATCAGGGTTTCTCTTATTTCATTTCTTTTTATTTGAAGTGTTCACATTTATATAAAAAGCGGAAAAGAACAGATATTATTGTAATGGTTGCTAAAGTTGTAGACGATGTTGTACGATTTTTTTTTTGTTTTTTTTTTTTGTTTTTGTTTTTGGGAAAACAGATAATAATAGCCCAGTTAAATAGACAGTAGGCTTTGCATTTATTCTCAATACACTGAGAATTTACAGGCCATAGGGCTGAAATCCTGAAGAGTTCCCATTGATCCCGTGTGGGTTTTTGAATTTTTGTATAAATAAATTACAAAATATGTGAATTGTAAACTGAAGTACTTAAAAAAGCGAAAAAACATTAAATGCATCAAAAATTTATTAAAAAACATATTGTTTATTGCAAAAATTTGTAGACTTTTTTTAGATTGATAGTAGAAATTTTTTTTTAAAGTGGATATTTATGGATACTTTTCAAGCTAAGTTTAGGATACTTTATTTTGGAACGCCGCCGCAACACTGATTGCAAAGTAAAAATTTGGTACTATTGATAATGAGTCACCGAAAAAGCCCAAAGAAAGTATTATTCGCTAACCATCAAAATGTTGGGAAATTTCAGAAAAACTTTAAAGTTCAATGACACTTCAAAATGAAATGGGAGGTAGAACGGCGCCTCATTGTTTATAAAAGAAAATAATCAGAATATTAATTAACTAGATATATTTATTTACCAAAGATTATTCAGATAACTCATTTTATTTGCTTTTCGCTTAAGTATTTTACAAAAAAACCTTTCATATTTTGACAGCTAATGCCAGCGTTGTAAAGAATTGCGAATTATAAATAAGCCAGCTGGGTGTTTTTTGCAGTTCGGGTGCAAGAGAAAAACGATTTATATACGAGTAAGAGCCCCACATGCGCCTCTCAAACGATTTGTTTAGCTTGTATGTGAAAAATTGGTTTTATGTAAATTTCTATGAGAACGTGGCAAATATTGTATAAATATTGAGTATACATATATGCATGTTTATGGGCATATGATACGATTGCCTTATGGCCAATATAAGAGCCCGTAGTTTTCTTCTCAATGTTATTTGATGTGTTTGCTATTTCTTAAGCCAGCTCGCACGCAAATGAAAGCAGCAAGCGGCCGCTGTGAACCAATATTAGCATTTCTACTTAAGTGGAGGCAGTTTTTAATAAAACGCCTCGAGCACAATTGGTAAACGGAGCGTTGTTTGCGAAAGTTCAATGACCCTTACCGCTATGTTTGCATCGCAAAAATAGGCCGAAATTAATTAAGTGCGAAAGCTTTGTTTGAACAGAGAGGAAGTTTTTGTTTGTTTTTGCATGCTAGTGACGTTCAAATTTAAACCTATAATTAATTTCTAGTAAGCGTAAGTCGAGATATTTTATTTTTAGATCTTTTTAAGCGAAGATTTTTATGAATTGTAAGAAATTTTCTCATCAATTTTTTATTTTACTTTTAATTTTTATAGCAATTTAGTCACTACTCAATAATTCAATTTTAGTTTGACCGCAGCCACTTTAGTACTTACAATCAATGCTTGTACGCCACATTTAAAATACATGAATTATTTAGCAATAAATAGTTATATGGTCATATGTATGTATATATATATAGTAGCATGTCTACATCTGCTTCATCCTTTATCACTTGCGGTGAGTGCGAAAATGTCGGAATAGAAACGTAAAATACAGTGTTTAAACTCGCGAAAGCACTGCTGACAGCTGACTCCCACTACATGCATAGATTTCTGTATTTTAAGTACACAAGTCGACCTCACCTATATACATGGATACGCTATTTACCTAAGCGCACCCACATGTGCATACTAAAGCTTAGCTGAGCTTGCAGCTGAGTTTATGTGTAGTACTTGAGGATTAAGCATGAAGTGGCAATAGAAAACCGCCAGCGGATCAGCGATGATAAAAGGAAGGTGAACCCAACGCCAAATAAATGTGTGAGCATTGCACTCGTAGTGTAGCAATGGCATTGTATCAATTTTCAAGTGCTCTTTTGCAACAGGAAAAGTACATATATCAGCGTAAAGTATGGTTAGTTCTAGAAGAAGAGGGTTTTTTACCTTTTAGCTGTCTATTCAGTCTAAAACAGCACTTACGAGGCAGTGTGACTCTGCGCTGCATTTTAAGATTAATATTATCGTTGGTGGTCATCTAGGGTGAAAACGGTGATTGTAGAGAAAGCCGATCCTTCAGAACACTGGTGGCTTATCCTTCGCTGAAATATGTATAACTTTATTGAAGGATATAAGCTGAAAGGTTAAGAAAATGGAGCTAGTCACCTTGGTTGTTGCTGTAGTGAAAGTTGAAATACAAAAGAGGATATTAAGCCGGTAACATCGGAATTTTTTAAATTCCGCGTGTGGTGACGGCTATAGTAGTCAAGTGGTTAGCTGTGCTGGGTGAAAATCCCAGGCGGACGAACTTCTATATTTATGGAAAATCGTCTTTATACCTCTCATGAGCATGTCAAATCTAATACAAAGTGCCAAATTCAATTTCAGTGATTTTCAGTGTCAATATTAACTTGAATTTTCATTTTTAGAACTCCAAATTTTATTCTCTAAGATAATTTTTTGATGAATTTTTTAAGGAAAACCTCATATCTACCAGATCGGTTGTATGGAGGCTATATGAATAAGTCTTCCGATTCGACTGATTTTCAGTACTACTACTGCAATTATTTATGTCATGAGTACCAAATTTCACACTCTTCTTAACTGTCTTTTCAACAGATTCATGTCGCAAAATTTCAAAACTGAAAATTTTAAAATAATTGTGTGGAGAAATTGCTGACGCTTGCTGAAGAAAGTTCTGCCAAGCACTTGAAGTAAAAATTGCCGTGGAAGCAATGTCGGGCAGCAATTAATGCTGGGCAGTGACAAAGGTAGTACTCGACCGACTCTACCTCGCCCATGCCGCACTAGCTGCAACTCCATTAGAGAAGTAACTCATCATTTTACCTTGAAATCTCATCAGAAATTCTCCAGTTGTTATGCTCATGATTCTCTTGCATACAAGGGGTAGAGGTTTAGACCTCAGCTCTACGAGTAATGGCCAGATCATTCTGGTTACATTGCAAGTGTTTTCCCCTTAGCATCTGCTTTTGGATCTATTGGTTTGCAGAGGTTACCGGGGTTAGGACTATTCAACTTCTAGCTAGCTCATCGAACTTGCAATACCCCTGGAATGTCTCTATGTCCTGGGACCCAGCCCACGTACTTTCACACACAGTTCTGAGTTTGTTTAAAATTTCTCTGCATATAATTTGTTGAAGAGAACAACTGAAGTGACATAGCCCAACTCTTTCGAGAATGATGTATAACACAGGATTCCAGGCGTCAACAGTTGACTTTGACGATGGCTCCAAAATAAATGAAATTGTATACATTTTCAAAGTTACAACCTACTTTTTTTCGTTGCATAACTCCAGAATAGTATTCATAACTGAGAAGGAAATGGATGCAGCAAAGTTTTACAACACTTTCTAACGTCAAGAACAATATTTTAAAATAAAAATTCCAAAATCAAAATTTCAAAACAAAACTTTTTATTTGTATAAAAATTTAAATCTCAAAATCAAATTCCCAAAATTAAATGATGAAAATTTAAATCCCAAAATCATTACCTTAAAATCATTATCTCAAAATCAGAATCCCCAAATAAAAATTGCAATCTCAATATATCAAAACTTAAATTAATATAAAGAGTGAACAAAGTAAAGATACTTCTTTCAATAGCCCTTTTTTGACAGATCACGCGTGAGTCGTGTCAAGTCGACCGAATAGACCACGTCCAGCATGCAGTGAAGAAAATATAGCGGCCGTAGCTGAGAGTGTACACGAAGATCGTGGAGAGTCGATTCGGCGCCGTTCGCAGCAACCCCGACTGAGGTATGTAATGACTTGTCGCATTTTATGTTGTACAAAATACAGCTTGCGCAAGAAATGAAGCCGCTCGACCTTCTTCCTATGAGTTCTTGACAAGTTCCAAGAAGATCCGACGTTTTCGAGCCAGATTTTGTCCAGCGATTAGGCCTGTATCCGTCTATGGCGACAGTAATCGCGCCATAATAACCGACTACTTGATGCCTATAATTGAAGCTCGTGATCTCCGCGACAAGACGGCGCGACTTCCCACGCATCGCATTAATCAATGGATTTATTGAGAGAACACTTCGGTGAGCAGATAATTTCACGTTTTGGGTCGGGGGCCGGCCGATTGGCCACCAAGATCGTGTGATATGACACCGTTAGACTTTTTTCTGGGAAGATATGTAAAATCTAAAGTATATGCGGACAATCCCGTTTCGATTCAGGCCTTGGAGCAAACCATCACCAGTTACCAGTCGAAGGGCTCGAGAATTGGAGCGACGCTTGATGTAGTTGCAATATTTTATAGCTTATTATGAGGTTTCCGATGTCGAAGCAGAGATGTTAATAAAAAAAATATATCCCAGAATCAAAATCCCATTATCCATATTTAAGAGTGAGACCTCAAACCAAGCATCCAAAATTTAATATCCCCAAATCTAATATTCCAATTAAACACTCAAAATTTCATAATCCTTAATTCAAACTAATATCTTGAAATCAAAATAATAAACCAAAATCTTAAAATCAAAATCTTAAAATCAAACTCTCAAGTACAAAATCTCAAAATCAAAGCCACCAAATGGAAATCCCGAAAAAAAAATCTCAGGGTCAGCACTTCGTTAAAAAAAGTATATATATGTATGTATACTCAGTCAAGATGAGCATTATAAAGTGATATTAAGTAAAGTATTTTCGAGAACATCTGTCAATAGAGGCATTCATTTAGTTTAAAAAGGGTTTGAAATTTATAATCGAACGAAAAAGATTAACCTAAAAAAAGTAAGTGAACTAAACTCATCACACTTATTTCAGACGAAATCTGGGAGCAACTAGTACTACCTCTTTTTTAATAATATTACTTCTATTTTATCTGAAAATAAATTTAATGCACAATAAAACCCTTTCCGCAACTGTTCATCACTGGTTAATTGAAAACTAGTTCACTACTAGTTTTTCCATTTTTTTTATAAATGCTAATGTACACATAAATACTTAATTGCATTGAAACATTCAACAAAGTAATGAACATTGATACTAATGGCCGCGAAAGTATTCTTTGAAATACAAAACTCCACGCAGACCAACTGTCACTTGAAAAATATATATTTTTCTATATCACTCTTGGCCTTAACGACGGCTCACATTAAATTTATCTTATCAGTGGAATTTCATTAGGAACGAGACTGTCTGGCAGTAACTGTATCTTCAACAACACTCACACCAAAGTGCAGTATCTTCGCCGACAGGCGTTTCCTTTCTGTTCCCGCTGCCAAGACTGCTTGTGCTAAATATAACACTGACTATACTTGTAAATATAATTCATAATAATATTTATTAAAGTGCTACAGGCATTTAAGGGAGGAAAAAATTTCCTTAGCTAGACTGGAGGTACTAGTATTGGAAAGACAGTCAGTTGTACATACAAATATATTTCTCACAGCGCAATTTCTTCAAGAGCTTCCGTTGATAGCGATGAAAAGATAATTACAATCGCTGTTTTAACGGAAATTCCAATGTTCTACTATCTTACTGCCAGAAACGTTTGACCCATTTTCATTTGCACTGGCTGTTCTACTGACACTTCCAAGGCGTATAATTAAAGAAACAATAAAAAAAATCATCTTAAAGGATACATTAAGTGT
Source organism: Neoceratitis asiatica (assembly GCA_030068015.2). Lineage (NCBI taxonomy): Eukaryota > Metazoa > Arthropoda > Insecta > Diptera > Tephritidae > Neoceratitis > Neoceratitis asiatica. Next base: position 33,121,180 of record CM061525.1, on the reverse strand, counting down.
ATATACGTATTGGTTTTATCAAAATCAATAAAAAGTACCATTAGACACTGCTTAACAGACGTGTAAACTATTTCGTTCTTAAGCTCTCAAAGCCGCCATTAGATTTTTACGCCTTCACCACCACAAGAATGTAACTTTCTTATATCCATCATACAATTTTTTGTAGTCGTACGCAGTCTGTCTCTGCCCCTCCGCCACTCTCACATGCCAGGTCTTTCGTTTAACCTGCTTAACACTTGTCGGCGCCGACTTGAGCCGCGTGTCTAATGGCATTTGTCGCGTCACAATGTCACAAATGTCTCTGTCGCACCTAAACCCACCAGACACCAGCCAACAGCCATTGCTTTTACTATGAATTCCTGCTTGCACTCTTCGAGTTGTGCTCACCCACAATTGGTTACGCAACGAGTTCAGTTACATGATTACTTCCGCTTGTCGTTTGCTGATGGTAATGTTGTTGCTCGCTGACTCGCTGACTTTATTATGGTACACATTATGTTTGTGGTTATAATTTTTTTCGTATGGTCTGTTTGCTTTGGGAGGCGATAAGTGGTGAATGCCTGCACTGTCTGCTCATCTTCGGTGGCTTAGCACTGAAGACGGTGAGATTCGATTATTATTTAAGGTTACATAACATATAATGAATTTGAGCTTTCTCTTTTTTGCGGTTTTTTCTTGCTTGAGCAATTTTATTGTGATTATTATCCTGTCTTCACATCTTTCTACTTTAATACCTCCATTAATAGTTCAGATTATTAGTTCGAAAATGATAGTCATGGTCAATCTACAGAAATGTTATAAAATCAAAGTAGTAGTTTCTCCCGAGTGTAGTTTCTTGAAATATTTGAAAAGTGTTTAGTTTTTAGTTTTAATAATATGTATCGCAATGACAAATAAACTGAAGATCGAGTAGGCGAAACCCCGCCCTTGAAAAATCGAAAAATTATTTGGATGAGAGACTCCTCCTTTGGTGACGACCCCTGAAAACATTTTAAGAATCACACTTTGAGGGCATGTAGCAGGAATTTCCGCTCCCTTAATGGGGAAGGTGCTGTTGCGCAGCTGGTTAATATACCGGTACGTCTAAAAGTCAAAATCACCGCCGTCCAAGAAGTGCGCTGAAAGTGACAAGGAAGGATGAAGGTGGGTCCTTGAGAAATCTACTACAGCGTTCATATAAGGACTCGCAAATGTGGTGATGGAGAAAGACTCTGTGAATGAACTTTTAGCCACAGTCAGCATTAAAATGAAGTTCTTCCAAAAATGCTTTCTGTAAGCGCCTAGAAGGTATCTATGAGCGCTGCCACCGCCACGATGTCAAAATAGTGCTTGGAAACTTCAAGACAAGAGGGGATTAAGAAGGTACCTTTGACACAACACTCGGGAAATTCTACAATGACGAAAACTCTCTAAATGGTATCAAGCTGATTCAATAGAAAATGGTTGTCTCCAGTACCAGATTCCTGCAAAGGAAAATACCACAAGCTACATGGTTGTCACCGGATTGAAAAATTCGTAATAAAATCGATCATGTTGCGATTGACGGAAGAGATAACTCCAGTGTTCTAGATATTTGTAGATTCCGGGGGCCAAATATCTACTCGGATCACTCACTTGTCACAAAAAAGAGTACCCACACACATGCAAGGTTGGACATCGAAAAGCTGCAAACACAGCTGATAGCAGTACAGTTTCCTTCTCGACTCGCACATCTGGCTTCCTACCTAAATGCAAATTGGATTTCGGCAAAGCCAAAGAAATCGCTGGTAAGATGAGATTCACCGTGATGTAGTGAAAAGAAAGCAGATGTGCTGGATGGGATAGATACCCAAAGATGTAAAGTGAAGCGATACGCATTTGCAGACGATAAAAGAAAGAGGCCGAAATGGGCAATGCTCGAAAATTCTATGAAAAGATGCGACGACTTACAGAAGGTTTCAAGACCGGAGCATATTCATGTAGGGACCAAGGAGCTAATTAGGTCACTGACAACCAGGGCATACAGAGTTTCTCCAACCTGCTGAGTGGTAGTGAAAGTGCGATATCCGGTGATGGTCAAGCTGATTCCGTATTAAAAATGAATGGAATAGTCATTCCAACACCCAACAACGGCGAAGTGCGCCAAAGGACTGACAAGGTGAATGCATCAGTTTCTTTGCAGAATATGGTCAGACGAACATATGCACGATGATCTAAAACTTTGTGTTAGGCCCAATCCATAAAAAAGGGGACCTGACGGAGTGCGCCTATTATCGTATCCTAAGCCTCCCCAATATCGCATACAAAGTGCTATCGAGCGTATTGTGTGAGAGATTACAGCCAAACGTCAACGAACTGATTGGACTTTTTAAGTGTGCCGTCAGACCTGGTAAATCCAGCTATCCACTATGCGCCGAATCTAGGGGAAGACATATGAAGGTAGAATCGATACACACCACCTTTTCATCGCTTTTAAAGAAAACTTTGATATGAATAAAGGGATCTAGCTCTATGCCGCTATGTTTGAATTTGATATTCTTGTTTACGGCTATGTAAACTTACGCAGGCCAATACCACCTTAGCTTTCAGAAAAAAACCGCAAAAAGCGCTTGTAATAAAGTCTTCAGTACCAACATATTACAGAGATAGATATTTAACACCGATATAAGCTTAGTTAATTAATTATTATATTTTTTTTTTAATTTTAATAATAATATATTCTTAAACTGGATTGATTTCGAAAATATTTTACGAATCTTCTAAAATGTGAAACGTCGTTTTTAAACTCGATAAATTGAGTAAATGTTAGAATGCCGTAAATTTTTGGTCATGGCTGTGTATACATATTTTATGTATGTTCAATCAATATACTTGATAAGTTTTCGCTCTTGGCTTTAATCACCTCATTAACTTTAGTCTTGCTTTACTCTTTTGCTTCGTTTTTCTGTTAGCCCACAATAAATTTCGTTTCTTCTTTATATTTTTGTCTTTTTATTTATTACCATATCAGTAATGACATTTTCTCTTCGAGTATTTTTTGTGTATCATAAGCGAAAGTGGGTCAAGAGGCTTTTAGTTTCTCTCGCTTCGATTTTCTGGCTTCTTTTAGAAACAATATTTTACCCCTTTTAAGCCTAAACCAAAAAGTTGACAATATTACATATGAGTTTCTTTTATTATATGAAACAAAATAAATATATTTCAAGCAAGCTTGGAAGTTCAAATTAACGAAAACTGCTTAAGAGATAACTTTTGAAAGTTTATTATATTGAAAGTACAGCGAACACTTATGGATGCTAACATAAAACACAAAACACTTCTTCACTGCTTGGGCAGCTTATCAGGGTTATGTTCATTATTCCTGCTCAGAGATGATGAAAGGTTTTGTTAATTTTTCAAGACTTAAGGTCAATAACCATAGCATCTGGCTGCGTTATGTAAATAGTCAACCAAAGACTTGCGGATTTAAGAAAGTCCACCTGTATTGGGTACTAAGATATGAGGGCATCGAAGGCAACGAAATAGTCAATAAATTGAACAAATTTTATTGCGAACAGTACACAGCTGTGTACCTTCTAGTTCCTTTCAGAGAAGTGAAACATGAACAAGAAACACCCTTGCATAGTTAAGATAATAGACATTGGGAATATAGTGAAGGATGCGGAATAGCGAAAATTATGTTCTAAACATACGATGCGAAGCTTACTAAGTTTTTACGAATATCAAAGAGAAGTAATCTGTTATTTGAACGCAAAAAGTAAGAATTTAATGAAAAATCGTGATTTTTACTTTTGTATTTTGCTGGTGCGAAAATTACATTATCAAATGTCAAAATCAAGCATTGCCTGTTATATCTAATTATCCATAATCCAATCTTAATTGAAAAGAAAAATACTAGGCTACTGTTAATTAAAATAATGTCGCTTTAATAGTAAAGATAGTATTTTAAGGGTGGATTGAACTGTCGTCGCTTATATAGTACAGAAAGCTTTAATGAGTTAATTGTATAAAATTGTAGTGTGGGTTTTGACTGAAGAAGTTCAACAATCTCAAATTCGCCTCTGATGAAGTAAAAAATATTACCATTTAGCTTTTAATAAGAAAACTTTTTGATAATGATTTTTGAATAAAAAAAAGAAATATATTTTTGAGTTTCCTTTGTTGAGATTATTAAGAAAAGAAAATAAATTCAAATATTAAATTACTATTATTCTCAAACTATTATCATGGTCATGTACCATCCTCGCCTTGAATTTGAATTAAAAAAAAAAAATTATATTACATTATTTGGTTTTTTAGCTGGATGAAACCATTTTTTTTTTTTGGGTAAGTGAAAAAATTAAGCAATAGTCTAAAAAAATTAAGCAAAAGTCTAAACACTAGAAGTTCGGAAGTCATCACCATGAAGCTAGGTGTGTTAACTTATTGTTGTTTTATTTTTACACTTTTTACTCTTACGATCAAGTGCTCAGAATTTCTATAGCTTTAAACTTGTCCCTAACCAGTTGTTTTGAAACCCCAAAATTTGAGATTGAATTATCCACGAATTATGATATATATATATTGTATAAATTTCCTTGCTCAACTCATTTGCACGCAGTTTAATTTTTCATGATTTAACATATTTGACACTAAAATTCTTCTAATGAATTGATGAGAACTTCCAATTTCGGCGGCGACTATTGCTGAAAAACGAATAGAAATAGTATACCATTGAGCCATCCCTCAATGTGATAGCTTACTACAAAATAGTATCTTATATGAATGCCTCAAAATCCACGGTTTAAAAAATTGGCGATAATGAACGTATCTTCAACAAAAAATTTCGAATTTCGAAATATTCAGCTTTTGTGACTTTATCTCTGCAAATGGGCGTATTGATTATGATGAAATCTACTACAAGAAAATTTATCAAGCTGTACTAACATATGTTTGCCTTCGCAGTGAAAAACTCGGCCCTGCTGTGAAAAATGGAAGACATACCATTTCTAATGTCGACTTAAATCTCTAGGATTTGTTATCGACGAGCTGGAAACAAAATCGGAACTCGAAATTGATTAAGAGTTTAAAAAGTTGAGGTTGATAAAATATTATCTGAAATACTATATTACAGCTGGCTTGATGCATTGTGCCAAAGGGTAAAATTTGGAAATATCGACGAAGAGATACTGCAACAAAAGGTTAAAAAAAGAAAGAAATATTGAATTGAAAAAAAATCAGCACGCAAAAATCAATATATGTATATATAAACCCTTTCGGAATGGATTGTTAAACGAACCCCTTTCTGTGAATTTCTGGTATGGTGTTAGGCTAGAAATAGTCTTCAGATTCTCGATTATTAGTATTACTAGAGCAACATCATTTTCAGTGCTTTATGCGAATTTGAATAGACCACCGGCAAACTTATGCGATATAAGACTACGCGCATAAAATCAGCTGGAAATCAAGAAATACGATACACATTAGTACAGTATTATTTTTAAGAACACAAATGTACTTCTTTGTCCTCGCTTGACTTTCATGAAACTTTTATTAGATACAAGAGAGGGAACTCTACATATCTTCACATAAGATTTTAAATTTGACGGGGAAATGCTTCTGCTGTTCACTGTGCCCAATCAAAGGTAAGAAGCCAATCCGTTATAGTGTCTTTCAAGTCGAAGTATATGCTATAGAAATGCCGCCAGGCTATTGTAGGGAGCAGACCTACCCAAAAGGGGAATTCATATTTATTTATATAATGAAGCGGCCATTAAGGCTTACTTTTATTTGTTGAATCATATAAGTATGCACTCTGGTAGAAAATTAAAAAGTATACATTTATTGATAACAAGGGCATATATGAGGCCAATTTTCCTATCGAAATAGAACTTCTCAATCACAATAACAGATTTGGAACTAACAAAGGGCTGCAGAATAGTCAAAATTATGTGTAAAAATATGACGTGAAGATTAATAAGTTTATACTATCCACTAAGGGATCAGACTTCCAACTACTGGAAGGATTACTAACAAGCTTCTCCACTTTATATGGCTTCAAATTTGATCCAGTTGAGGACGGCAAATGCGGAGGATTACTAACAAGCCTCTTCACTTTATATGGCTTCAAACTTGATCCAGTTAAGGACGGCAAATGCGGAGAATGTACGTGCACACGAAATCTCTGGACGCTCGGTGTTCGGCAGACAGAGGTTGATTGTGCTTGGTAAGGAAAAGCTGATGGATATTTAAACCGTAATGGATAAAGGACTAAAAAACTCTCTCCAATATGCAAAGGGAACATCAATGTTCTTTAAAAAAAAAGTAGTTTTTTGTCTTTGTGAGATTCTAAAATAAAGCTACTAGTTCAACCTCTTTTACTTATTTTGCCAATAAAATTATTTTCCCACTTATTTTTTATTACTACTTGCATATCGAGGTTTTCGAATTTATTTATTGTATTTATATTTTTTGGGCAACAAGTTGATCAATGTGGAGGAGAGAGAGTAAAAAACACTAGTAGTGCCCCCCAAGCATGTGAGAAGATGCTAGGTTCTATGTGGGGCCCATCGACTGACATCATGCATTGGTGTAACACAGCGGTGGTCAGGCCAATCTTTCTCTATGGTGCTTTGATATGTTGAACCGCCTTCCGCAAAATCTTAAACAGAAAACCATTGGAAAGAATATAGCGGCTTGCTGCACTCTGTAAAGCAGAGAACCACAGCAAAGGTAGGATAATTTTCTGCAAAAACCTTCCGAAGTAAGTAACAGAACATATCCTCCACGCTTTATTGGAGAAAGAAGGGATTTCAAACCACATTGAAAGTGGGCGAATAGCAGAGGAACATGCGACTCGACAGCGGAACTTGCAGCATCCCCACAGACGGATCAGAAATAGCTCATAAATAGTACGCCGGAATCTATTGCGCTAAGCTACATATCAGGCAAGCTTCAAGCTTTCGGAATACCACATAAGAAACAACAATTTATTTAGCCGATATTTAAGCGGTAATTCTTAAAAGGAGGGAGCAGTGATAAGGTGATTACAAAAAAAAAAAAAAAAAAACTTTAAAAATATTGGGATCCACGCATTGTGGAAAACATAATAGTTGATGGGATTGTCAGAATTCAGCCATTCGTCTGACTACCGAATCGATAAAAGTAATAAAAAAGTCGCTAAAAGCACTAGACAATGGTATTACGAAAAGGGCTGGAAGACGAATCAGTATGAGATGGAACGCTTTAAGATCTCCCATGACAGCCAAGACAATGTGCAATGGCAACGAAGGAAAGCACACCCATATTCTGTTCGAGTAGTCTCGAAACCATTTCCGGACGTACGTAGATCTAATGAGAGTTCACAGCCTATTAGCCTCATTCACGAGCATAATGGGCAAAAATTACACATGTAGGAAGTGCAGGGAGGCAGGCATGTATGGAAGGTGTAAGGCATTGTGAGATGCTGGAACATTTCGTCTGCTTTTGTCCTACTTTATCTAGAAATCATCTTATAAATCGAGAGGCTCCAGAGTTCAAAGGCCAAATTGAGATATCGAAATTGGATATCAAAGCATTTCTTCGCAAAAAGCGTTTCGTCCTAAACAACGACTATTGTGGTTCGATTCAAACTGAATTTCCATTTGACACTACAAAGGACCAGCTAGCTGGTCTATGTTAAGCGTCACACGCAGCCGATATAGCCTAACCTACATTTATTCCATGAAGAAAGTCTTTTTATATAACAGACTTCGTCTTTTCCTCAGTTTTTGGATATATTCGAAAATCAGTTAACTAAAAAATACCCGAAACTTTCACTACGATGAATACCTAAGTGCTTCAAACTCTTTTAAATTTTCTTAAAGATATACCTAAGTTGCTTTTAATGATTATAAACCTAGGAAATAAAGTTTCATCATTTTGTTGTATCCTTTAACAGCTTTTACCACTTGTACCGTCCACAAGGATGCTCCCACACAATAATACACTGGTGCAAGCAGAGAATGCCGGCGTATCATGCAAATGACATTTATGTATTTATACGAGCAACTCGTAAGGCATAAGAATGTCATTTGTAAATTTTATTCCCTTGGCTGGCAGACACTTATATTTAGTATTGCAGCATTGATATTGTTGTTGCTGTTATTGTAGCTTGCGGCTGTCGACCAGCGTAGGATATCATTGCACTGCTGCATAATGTGTAACGATGACACCACTTTCTTGGGGGAGATTGTATATATAAACAACCAGCCTCCAACCTGCAGCCTGCGGTCTCAACTAATGGAGAGATTCTCACTCTCCTTTTGTACGTACACATGTACGAGTATATAAGTATCTTCAACTGGTCGAAAGGTTGCTAGACTACTGGCACTGGTGCAAGTAGCTACCATATATTGTTTTTGTTGTTGTTGTTATATTGTAGTCAGTTGTGATTATTGTTTGTTATGGTTGTTAGAGCTGGCATAGTTTTGCTGAGTTCTTCGGTTGTTGTTATGTTCTTGAACTGTGTGCTGAGTTTTCGTTATCGACAATCCTACGGTTTGACATACATACAAACACATACTCGCACAGCCAGGCAGCGTTCGTTCTGTAGTTCTAGTGGTTAGAAGTTTAGTTGTTTGTTTGCTTCTAGTCGGCCGAATTTGTTCGAGTGCATGTAGTCCATCCGAGTACCATGTAGTTCATTGCTGTTCATGTCGTTTGGTCGCCCCACAAGTCGCCAACAGCCATTTGCCAATTGCTTGCGGCTACACAATGCCTAGGGTACAGTGGTCGCCAGTGTTGTTGTTTTTATTGGTTATGATTTTCCTACAAGAGGCATTCTATTTGTTTTTTCTTTTTATTGTTATTATTGCACTATTTTGCATTCCTTTTGCCGATGGCAGTGCGCATTGCTGAAGCTGTCGGTGAATTATGACATAAACCCAGTTTTGGTGTTTGAGAAAGTTGGCGACAGCCGATTGCTCTTCAAGTGGTGGCGGTGGTTGCGGCGATTGTGATGGTGATGCTGATGCCAGAGTTAGTCACTTGTCGCACTTGGTCAGAAATTGCCGCCAATATTATGTCGCACATTTGCCATATTTCCGACATGACATTGCACCGCAACACATTGTTCAGGGTTCTTGTTGCATTTTCATAATTGCAATAAATTCGCAAAGTTCATGTGCGTTTACTGCTTTCAAATGCTCAAATATGCGTTCAGGGCCAGTAGGTGGACGACGCGATGCGTAAATGCACTTAGAATAGAAAACTCTGATGGCTATTGAACGAGAAACTTTCGGAAAAATGTATAATGGATTGGTGGATTTTGTTTCCGTTTAAGCACAAGATACCCCACGAAAGATTGAAGCAGCGCGGGAGATACATCCTCAAAAGTTGGGTTCAAGCTTGCTGCAGAAAAATTTTTGTGGTTCAATGATAACATGATGCGTCTAAGTACTTGTTGCTCTGAGGCTACGTTAGATATCGGATAAGACATTTTGGCATCAAAATCGAATGTTTGAAAATACTTAATTTTGAAGTCATTCAAAGCTACAGATTTATTTCAACATTGTTAGTGTGATTGTGATATATGTATGTTTTACTCGGGGTCACCCATTCCGTTTCTTGATTGTTCGGTGAATACTTGCGTAATTTCATTTTCCTTCTAATAGATCGCGAACTAATGGAAAGTCCGGATGGCACAGATACTGTAGCCGTTCATGAAACGTACTAGTAGCGCTGACATCAGAAAGAGAACGACTACTGTTTTGCTGCTATAAAATAGTTACAAATTGGAAATGAAATTGAGAACTACATATTCAAGGAACAAGGAATTAGTCTTATTATTCTTCAATAGCATGGACACCGCATAAGAGATTGCAGCTAAGTCGCCGTTAGACGCCAATTGAAAACACTAAGTGTAACCAGGTCGCTTTCCACCTGATCCATTGTAACACAGTCGAGGTATTCCTCTTACCATTTTTTCCACCAGCGAATATTTTGCAATAGTTCGCGGTATTGAGTAGGTTTATGAATGGGTCAGAGCACACTTAACATATGTAGGTTCCCATCTCCAAGCATTCTTTAATCTGACCATATTCTATAAAGAAAGATGCATGATCTTATCAGTTCTTTGCTGACATATTTAAATAGCTCGGCCGGGTAAGGTATTCGGGCTCACCATCTGTGGGGTGTTATGAGTTCAGCAGGCTGGGTAAGGGTTTGCTAAATAAACTCAGAATATTCTTGACATCGGTCACCAGATCACCTCTTTTGGTTACGCATGAGTATGCTTCGCTCTTGAAAATTTCGGTATCTGTCCGCATGTTTTTATAGATTGTCAACAACCAAATCCACAGTTCCCCTATACAGAATTGTACTGAGTGCCCGCAGTGAGCAGGAGTAAATATTGAGTAGAAAAACAGCCGGCAGCCTTCTGTTATTGCAGCTTTTAGACGTTGAACCTTGCTTGTGTAGTTGATGTTGGGGATTCGGAACGGACACACATCTAGACATCGGAAACATGTCTACAATCAATTAAAACATTATCGATTTGGTGCGCGATTTTCGAACCGGCGACAGTTATATATTCGGCTATTTCGTCCCTTGCTTTAACATTGTCAAGCAAGATTTTGACATCTTTGGTCCCATCGTTAGCGATAATTTGAAGAACTTCATTTTTATGTGTAATGCGGCCGGTTGTTAATCTACCGGGGTGAATGCCAAGCCTAGGTGACTGAGTCTTTCTACCAGTACAAATCCGACACCAAATTTTGCTCCTTTATATGGACTCTATAGTAGGTTTTACATGAACCCACATCCTCGTCCATGTTGTTGTTATTGTTGTTGTCGTAACCGCAGAAAAATTATAAAAATTATGCTTCGGAGAATAGTGCGGTAGTGACAGTCGGATAAAAATCTGGGTTGTTCCGGTATATAGAACCAACTGCGCGGGTACTGTTGGATTTTAGTCGCCGCTCACGACAGACATACCTTACCGCGGGTAAGTTTATGAACCTTTAACCCGCAGGGGGTATGTCCTCATCTATCTTGAACGGTGGTGATGTCATTCCTTAGTTTTACGAGGACATCATGCAACTGGGTAGGAGCAAATAAAGGGACCGAAATCTCCAGGTGCATGCTTTTAAATCGTGATCCTTAAAATGTTTGCTTGGATCGTCATTGAAACGGGGGTCTGTCATCCGAGGCATTTTGTTGTAGCTCATTGGCTAGCCAAAGGCTTGGAAATTTATGTGAAATAGTAATTACATCACCTAAGTCACCAACCGATGCAGTCCTATGTTGACGACGCCTGCGGGCCTGCTTTCTCACCCTGATCAGCCGCCGATTCTGGGGTTCACCTCTGTCTACCACAGCAGCATCAAGTTACTTACAATACACAATATCTCATTAAAGAATTTAGAATGCAATGTACATCATGTTGTCCGTCGTTTTGGATCCATCGTTTTCAAATTTGAAAATTTGACTCCTGACTCGATATCAGCGACCCAAAGAACTGTACCACTATACTATTCATAGAAATAGAGCGATTCTAAAAACCGTTAGATATCTCTTGTAAAGTAAATCTGTATTGAATTTTACAAAAGATTGTATGCCATACTAAGTTCGCCCTTTTTTTTGAGGTTAGAAAAAATCCTGACGTGATGGAGCCAAATTCGTGTTCAGAGCATCAAAATACGCCAGGAAAATATATGCTTTAAATGACACCGCCTTTGAAGAGCCAACGGTAAGCAGTCGAATTTTTTATTATATTATTATTATTACTTTATTTGAAGCATAATACTGTGTATTATAGTATAGTTCATAGTTTGTTTAAGAAAAAAATACAAAAAATCACAGAACCAGAGAACAACTAAATATATGAAATGAAAACCCAAGGTGTATTACGACACAAAAGGCGATAAGAAACAACGCCACACATAAAAACCCGCATACCTATTACGACTGCATACAAAAGCTTTATGCAACAGCATAAGATTAAAGGAAGGGGAAAGCAAACTGGACTACTGCAGCCGTATGGCATGCAACGTGCAATCACTGGCAGATGGAGAAACTGCGCACAACCAACTTCTTCAGAAACTTTGTACAGCAAATCATAATTAATCAAAAACTACTCACCATTTAATCACAATTACGTCAATTCGCTCAAATCACGTAACTGTGTGCTGTCAACTATTCTGCAATAACTGCATAGAAACATAACTACAAACTGCGTACGAATGCACGAAAGTTTGTACGCACAACAGGCACTACAATGACAAGGAAATACGCCTCAGTGTCGATGTCTATCAAAATACGGAAATTTCTGTCAGCGGAAACTTTTCTTTGACATCTATCTTTGCTCGGTTGTGTCTTGTGTTTTCACTTGCTTGTAGGCCACTTGTGCTTGCTTTTGTTCGTGCTTAATATGTAACGGTCATTTACTGTTTGCTGGCTTTCGTTATCAACTTCTCGCTGAGTGTAGACTTTTCTACGATATTTATTAAATATGAAAATTGGCATGAAATGATTGCATAAAGCTATTTTAATTTGCTTGCAAGGATAATTTCTATCAATTAATTAAGTTTATAATTAAATTTGTTTGCTAAAGTTTCATTTGAAATTCATTTATCTAATAGAATCTGCTGGAAGGAAGCCTTTATATTAATTATTTTGTATTATCTAAGCTTTGTGGTTAAATCAAATTTTTGTCTTTTGAGTTAAAAGCAATAAAATAAAAACTTCATAGTGAATTTTATATTTTATAAAGCTTATTATTTTTTCACCTGAGGTATTAGCCATCGTCTATACACAGAAATCCATTAACACCTACGAAGCCTTGCTCAAGGAAACTGCTATTGCCGTCTTATCAGATTTTGTAACGGAAATACTGAGTGACTTGGATATTATTACTAGCATTTATGCTACTTTTAAAATTGGATAACTTATGAAGAACTACTTTATCGCGTGGTTACTGAGAGCAATGATAACGCCAGCACTCCTAAGCTTCTGTAATCTCTCTTATAAAATACCGTCTTCCTATTAAGTCTACCGTTCGTATTATTTTCCTAAGCATCAAAACCAAATTATCATGAGATCGTCTTTGCTACAGAACATCTTGATGAGGTATTTTAAAGCAGTGGCTTCCTAAGAGTTATAAATATAAAATGATACATAGATACTCGACTCAAATATAGCGTTGGAAAATCGCTCATTTTTGTGGGTGTCAATTTTTTCCCAAATATAAATCATATAGTTATGATTTTGCTAAGTTATCCCGATGATTTGCCAAATCCTTCGAGTTCGATCACTGGATTGTTAAATAAAAGTCACCAACTATAGAGTTTCTTAATTATAAAGAATATACTCAATGTTCTTTTATTACTAACAATACTCTTCACAATTCACTTCAATATTTACAATCATTTGTATTACAACCTTCACAATGTATTATTTTTACTTCACAGTAGTGTAATCAACAACGCGTTCACTTTACGACTGATTCACATTGCAGTTATGTGTCGCCCTTATATACTAGTCGATGGTTCGTAATCAATCGCCTGGAATGATCGAATCCTTCTCGAAACGGATGGTTCTCGATTTACGCTCTAGAGCATGCCAGTTATCGGCCTGTCTCTTTCATCTGACATTCGCTTCACATTTTCGCCACAACATACGATTCGATCAATTATTTGGTAATGGACCTCAATCACACAATGCGTTATAAAAGAATTCTTATACAATCTACTTTAATTAGGCTGTGGGGACTACCTTCTTATGGATTGGGCTTGCTTTAGTCAGGTTTCCATTGTTAGAAGCGCAAACTCAGCTAAAAATCTTTTGAGATTAGAAGATTTCGTTTTTAGAAAGTTTAGTTAAGTACACTGTGCCGCAGTTAACCGCTCGCTTCAAGACCGGAGCCCATCTACAGCCGCAGCTTCAGTGAATAGCTTGGAAAGGCTTTAATTAGATCCGACAAAAAATAATACCATTTATTGGAAAATCATCAAGACGCACATCACAACTTGGAGCAGGAGCTCGGCCAAAAATCGCTTCAGCGTTTACATAGCGTCAATTATATACTGCATTCAAAAGGATTAAAAATCTCTGCCGACAACTTTTCCGTTCTTATGTCCTTTTTTGAAGGGTTTATGACCCAAAATATCAAATCTGAAAATCAGTCGCATATATGCTATAGTAGTCCGATCTGGTCAGTTCCGAGTAGAGAAAAGTCCAAGGCCTGAGATATAGATGGCGCTACCCGAACCAATTAATTAATTAATTTTTAATCAGTTCTAACCTTCGGCGGCCGAACTAGTCTCGTAGTTAGCACTGCGTACTACAATTCCGATGGCCTGGGTTCGCGTCCAGGTTCGAGCAACATCCAAAATTATAGGAAATTAATTTTTATAACTGTGGTCGCCCCTCGGCAGGGAATGTCAAGATATCCGGATATATTTCTAACGTGAAATAAAAGCACCTCATAAAAATCCATCCGTTCGGTGGCGGCTTAGAATAAGCTGTAGGTCCTTCCATTTGTTGGTAAAAACATCAAGACGCAAAGCCACAAATTGGAGGAGGAGCTCGGCCAAAAATCGCTTCAGCGGTTACATAGCGCCAAATATATATATAAGCTTCAAAAGGCACGTGTATGAATTTGACAGCTGTCGGATCGTTAGTTTAATAATTATAGCATTTTGAGTGAAGAAAAAAAATTGTGAAAAAATGGATAAAAAGGAATTTCGCTGCTTATAAGATATTGCTTTTTGAAGGAGGAAAATACAGTTGAATTAAAAATTTGGCTTGATGACGAGTTTCCGGACACTGCCCCGGGAAAATCAACTATCAAGAGTTGGTATGCTAAGTTAAGGCCTGGTGAACGCAGTGGACACCCAAAAGATTTTGCTACCGACGAAAGCATTAAAAAATTCCACAAAATTATTTTGAATGACCGTAAATTGGAGATGTGCAAACGTAATAAGCCCAAATGTTTGCGTTGATATGTGACAATGGATGAAACATGGCTCCCTCCGAAGTCCAATCGACAGTCATCCGAGTAAACTGCATACGATGAACCCGCTCCAAAGCGTGGGAAAATGCAATATTCGGCTAGCAAGGTTATTTCATCTGTATTTTGAGATGCGTATGAAGTAATTTTCATTGACTTCCTTGAAAAGGTAAGGACCATCAACAAAAAATATTACACAGCGTTATTGGACCCTTTGAAGGACGAAATCGCCGTCTCATTTGAGGAAAACGAGAGTGCTGTTTCACCAAGACAATGCACTGTGTCACAAGTCAGGGAAATCGATGACAAAAATTCATGAATTGGGCTTCGAATTGCTTCCGCATCCACCACATTCTCTAGTTCTGACCCCAGCTACTATTTCCTGCTCTCATATTTCAAAAGAATGCTCACTGGGAAGAAATTTTCGTCGAGAGAAGAGGTGACCGCCGAAATTGAAGTAGTGTGTACAGCAAAAATTTTTTAGCAAGCACAAAGCAAGCAAAAATATTTTACAAATAAATTTCTTTGATAACAGTAATGATTAAATTTTCGTAAAATGTAAGAACTGATTATAAATTTTAACGATAATTTCTGACAATCTAACTATTATGTAACTCAATTATTTCTCATTTAGTGTATAAATGCTTTGACGATGTAGTGGATAAAATTTAATCATAATTAAGTTTGTAATTTATTTTTGTAGAATAGTTCACTGAATGGAATGCTTTTAAATGAAAATTGTAATAGCTTCTGGTGGTATCAAGTCTGGTGAATTATATTAAAATGCTTTGTAATGTACTTAGTAAAATATATACTAAGAAATAAATATTCAAGAAATTAAAATAAAATTTTTCAAAATTGCATAATGAGTTCAAAATTGCTTACAAATTTCCCCGTTTCTGCATATATTTCTCTCTATTTATTTAGTGGAAAACTTTGTGAAAGTTAAGTAGTTTTTCATTTTTTATATTTATTATATATAATTATATATATATAACATGGTAACGTAGAAAAAAATATTCACATGGCAAATCTTCGCATTATTTTCCAATTATGTTTCTTATTTTCATTAGAAAGGCATTTTCTTGGCTAAAATCCTGTGCCACACAAAGCATCGCCATAAAAGCAAACACGTGGCAAATTCATTTAATATCACACATGTGGGTTGCCGCAAAGCCTTGCTCGCATATACAAGTATATAGACACACACATATACAAATTTTAGTTGGTTAAGCATTCAAGCCTTATTTATGATCATTTTTATAATTTGGGTTCAACTTTTGCTTTCGACTGCCTTTTATATGAGTATATTGTAACTCTTTTGTAGATGGTGATTTACAGCTGGGTGTAATTACCTGATGAATAAGCTTATTCGCTGGCCACCATACACCTATATATGTATGTAAATAAATGTATTTAAGTACATGAGAATTTATATGTCTCTTAATATTTACGATGATTGTGTGGATTCCTTAGTCATACGTTTTAATTAAAAGGTCAGTGACCATTGTTGGAGGTTTCGGAAAAATGTTGCAGCAATATTCAGCGCCTCCGTGGGTTGAATTGTATCATATGTAAGGATGCCATATGAGGTGCACTGGTATTGTATAATATATAATTTATATTTTTTTCATTATATGCATATTTAAGCGCTGACGTAGTAGCATTCCTTGCACAATTCCATAGGTATAGTTGAGGAGTTAATAATTATTGTGTTTTATATGAGTTTGGTGCCTGTGAAATCCGCGAGCTCGCTTGCAAAATGCACTTCAAATGAGACGAAGACTACTCTGTAATTAAATGTATGTACGTGTGTATATACCCCAATTTTGCGTAATACCAGACTAATTCATATAGTTACAGCAGAAATTTTTATATATATATTTTGAAGCTAAAAGAGTCTATTTTATTTTACTTCTTTTTGGTTTGTATTATTGTACTTCATTTAATTATATTTTGTCTTATTTTATTTGGGTTTATTTAATGTATTTTACTTTTACTTATTTAATTTTATTTTTATGGTAATTTAAATCACTTTATTTCAAAAAATTTTATTATCAGGGCTATTTTACATTTCGATTACGTTCCCGCTTTCCGCTCCGTCACAATCATAATTAGGTATTCTGAGTTACAATCGAATCAGATAAATAAGAGGAAGAGAGAATAAATTTTCGAAATCAGCTGGTTGCATGTGAATGTATGAAATTGAAACAAAACAAAGCAAACAATTGCAAACCATTTTTGTATAATTCAAATAAAAAAATCGTGTTTTTTTAAGATTAAATGGAATCAAGAGCCATGAAGATATTTCATGAGGATTGAGAGACAAGTGTCATCCATTTCAGATGAGTGATGAATTTTAAGAAATACAGCATGTTATCTTTTATTAATAAATGTAGTTAATTAGGTTTAAGAAAAATACTTCAATTTTAATAAAGATGCTTTCAAATATGTCCTGGATATTTTTTCGCAAACAACTCAATCAAGTGCTTTGGCACCTAATCGAGTTATATCCGATTTGCGGAATTTGATTTTTTTACGGAAGGCAGTTACCTTCATAGAATTGGTACAGATTATAACATAGGAACCAGGAGTCTTTTACTGGTGGATCAACTATATTTCGGCAACGTTATTTCAAAACTCTTTAAGTTTTGATAATTAATTGTTTGTATCATAAAATGTCATTAAGCTCGTAAAACAAAAAATAAAAATAAAAAAATTTCGTTATGGCTTTTCCAATTATCAAAATCATGTTTTACTTACATATTTTGTTAAAATTGTATTATTTAAGTACACGAAAATATAAATTCGAACTGTTCTCCGACAACTAAATTGAAACGTACAAAAACGTAACTACGATCGAAATGCAGAATACATAGATTTGGATAGAATCGAAAGTTTTGAAGATTGATCGAAAAGGAATGTAACGCAGAAAAACAAATCAGCCGAACGGAAAAAATTTCGATTCGAGTCGAAATGCAGAATATGGCTATATTTAATTTTTCAATTTATTTCACATTATTTAATTTTATTTCATATTGTTTTTTTTTGGTTTAATTTTTATTTTTTATTTTTTTATTTAATTTAATTTAATTTCCCTTTATTTCAATTGAATTTTTTTAATTCTTTTTATATCATTTTATTTTGTCTAATTTAATATATGTCATTTTATCTTTTTTTTAAATTAATTATTTTGTTATGTATAATGTTATATATTTATATTTTTTTTTTAATTTTATCTTTTCATTACGGTTTATTTTATTTTTTGTATTTTAAATTATTTTATTTTATTTTATTTTATAAATTTTGATTTAGTTTTTTTTTCGATTTTAATTTATTTTATTTCAAGTTATATTAATTTAGTTTTATTTCAATATACTTTAGTGTTTAATATTTTTTTGTACCACATCATTTTATTCTATTTCGTGATGTACTGATTTTTTTAAGTTTATTTTTTATTTAATTTAATTTTTTTGCATTATATTTTATTTTATTTCGTTTAATTTTGTTTCATTTTGTTTAATTTAATTTAATTTATTTTAATTTAATTTGGTTTAATTAATTTAATTTAATTTAATTTCAATTATTTTATTTTATTTCATATTACTTTGAATAGTTTTTTTTCATAAATATTATTTTATGTATATTTTTTTATTAACAGACCTTAATATTTTATCTCTTGTTATTTATATATTTTTATTCAGTTTTAAAATTTTACCTATATCATTTCACTTCATTTTATTTGCTTAAATTTTTTTTCATTTTATTTAATTTTTTTTTTTCATTTTATTTAATTTTTTTCCCATTTTATTTTATTTTATTTTATTTTATTTCGTTTTTTGTCGCTTATTTTTGTATTAGGTTATATTAATTATTTATTTTTTATATAACTTACTACTATTTTTTTTATTTAATTCAGTTTATTTAAAATAGCTTACTACACCAATAAAGCAGAGCAGTTGTTAAATTCTCCAATATGTTAAAAAAGCTCAAAGTATATCTTGATGGTAGTACAGGTTAATTTTGTTTCGGTTTTGTAGGCTGTAATCGTTCCTGCAATACATACTTATTTTATATAAAGTTATCTTATGCCTTAAAATAATTTACCGTATAAGTTATAATACTCGTAACTGTTATTTGTTGTAGCATTTTCCAAACAGATTACCAACTAACCGAACTAAGTACCCTGCAGGAAAAATACCGTTTGCTAACTAGAATCCAACTAGTTAACATTTTTGCTCCCAATAGTTCAGCTTCCATATATTTCCCATTTAAGCAACTTGTCTTTTTAACGCGGTAGGACATTGCCGAATTGTCATATGTACTTATGTTATGAATTCACCAAAAATAAAATTGAAAATAAAAATAAATTTGCCTGCAGCGAGACTAGTACCGTGAGCATAGCGTACTACAGTAATAGCCTCTAACCGCTTGACTAACGAGACGACGTATATTTATTTTATTTTTGGTGAAATAGAACGAAATAATAAGACCTTCGACAGATCTTATTACATATAATATGCAAATGGAGTGGTGGTTAACAAATTATTATTACCGTTACTGTTGAACTGCTATACAAATAACGAACTGGTACGATTTCATCCTTGAAATACTAATATTTAACTAGAATTTGTGCGTACTAGTCTACCTTTTTAGCTGCAGGGCAATGAGGTTTTAGAGATTTTTTTGAGGTAGAAATTAGTTTGTTTAGTTTATATAATTAGTAGCAAAGCCAAGGCCAAATAAAAGAAGATTGTGATATTTAAAACTTAACTGTAATCAAAACTTGCTTCGTTGTATCTAAAAATACGATTAGAAGTGTTCTTGTTCTTTAATTTATTTTATTTTTTCCCAGCGATTTCACCAGTTTCAATGCCAAAGTATAAATACGGTTTATAGATTTTTTATTGGAACGAATTTTCGTCATCCCTTGTCAATTTTGGTTTTGTAACAAACCGGTTTCGGCAACCGCCATCTTCAGTGCTTGGTATCTGTATTATCTTAATTATTTAGAATTTTTGTGTTAGTTTAAGAAACGAACAAAAAGTAAATACAAACTTACTTTTGTAAGGCGAATTCTTTCTCGTGAGTACTGGAAAAAGTTCAACTACCGACTGAGGGTATATTAATAAAGTTCATTGAGAGATATCTGGACCTGAATTACTCCCGCTGGAGTAATAAGAAGTAATAGGAGAATTTGTCTTTTAACTTTTTCCCTAAACCAGGAAAGAAGCCGTGCGGTAAGGGACATAATTACGAATAAATGAAAGTTAGGAACCCACCGATCATGTAAATAGTTTGGATAATATACTTCCTTTGCGTTTAGAAGTTTATTTTTCTTCTATATTTAGTTTTTAATTCCAAGATTTTGACAACTAATATACCGATTTCTTAGAGTAATTAATTATACAGGCCAATTGAAGAGTCCGCGACCTACCATAGCAAAACATATTTTTTTGGTAAAATTCATTTTTTTATTCAACAAAGTTACTTTCAAGGGTAATACACTGATTTGTCCTTTCCTTCAAAATAGGCCTCAGTTTCGGTGATCACCTCTTCATTCGACAAAAATTTCTTTTCAGCGAGCATTCTTTTGAGATCTGAGAATAGAAAATAGTTACTGCGGGCCAGATTTGGAGAATACGGTTAATGCGGAGGCAATTATAATTCTAATTAATGGATTTTTGACATCGATTTCACTGAGTTGTGTACAGTGTATTGTTTTGGTAAAACGGTACTTTCCTTTTCTTCAAACGCGGCCGTTTTTCGGCGATTTTGTTCATTTTTTGACATTCGATTTTTTTTGTTCGATTTTTGACATTCGTTGTTGATGGTCCTTCCTTTTTCAAGACAGTCAAAAAAATAAAAAAAATATTAAGCATGATGACTGTCGATTGGATTTCGGAGTGAAGTGATGGAGTTCTGTTTCATCCATTGTCGGTAACAGCCTCTTTTGGACATCCACTGCGTTCATCGTCTTCGGTGCTCATTTCACCTAGTCTAAACTTAGCATACCAATCCTTGATGGTCGATTTCCTGGGGAAGTGTCTGGAAACTTGTCATCAAGCCAATTTTTGCTTTAACTGTATTCTTTACCTTCAAAAAGTAATATTTTTATCAGCATACAAAACCTTTTTTATACATTTTTTTACAAAAACAAAAGTGGTTTAACTCAAGATGGTATAGTTCCGAAACTAATGATGCGACAGCTGTCAAATTTATAAACTCGTATTTTGAAGGTTAGTCTACACTTAAAATTGTAGTAGCTCCATTTCCAATTGTACCTGTTATACTGTAACTAATAAAATATCTGCTTCAAAGTGTTGATTTCTTTAAAAATGAAATTCCGATTAAAAGCAGCGGATGGAAAGAATCTTGAAAACTAGCAAATGAAAATATTTATTGTAAAGTTACCCTAGATTTAGGTATATATGTATGTATGTGCTTGCATGCATGTATTCCCTCCTAAATACAACCAAGTAATGGATGCGCTGAATTATTAAAATTCTTAACGGAGCGCGCGTCAAGGACTTCCAGAGTTGGCGACGCTTACAACAACAACAACAACAACACTTGCATATACTATAAGTAGTGGCGGCCTGTTGATGCGTCTGTAGCCACGGCAATCAACAAGCAAACCACAAAATAGCAGCCAATCAGACACCAACTAGCCGCCACTATAAACTATGCAGCAGTAGAGCAGTGCAGGGCAAAATCGTGTGGTGTAAAATCACCTGTCTGTTAGAGATTGTCTACGCGTTTCAGGGTGATGGAAAAATGCGAGTTTTTGGAATTTCGCTTGAAAACAAAAATGCATATTGTTTACTTACATACATTCAACTCAGTGTAGCATATGTATATATATGTAGTTATGAACTCATACTGCTGTGCTGAAATAGTCTTAACAAAATGGATGTTCTGTACATATTTATTTACGAAATATATACAGCTGCTAATACGAGTATGTACTACTGCGTTGTATCCTTGTAATTTACGTGGAATCCTTGTAATGCTGGTAAGCCCTTGATTTTATAAAATGCAATTGCAACAGACATGCATGCGTAAATAAATATGTGTCTGTACAATCTAGTGGAAAGCTTGAATACTCGAATTATGTAAACGATATAGCTCTGTAGTCAAATAAGCTCCGAATGAACTAGAATCACACTAGTTTATTGTAGGAAACACAATTTTATGTGAATGGAAATTTTTACGGGTGTAAAGGAACTGGTATTTAACAAGTATGCAATTGATGAAAAGTGGTGAAATAAAGGGTGATCCAAGTACGGGAGTCGTGTCAAGCTGTTATGTTCTTTTTGTACAGTATTGTATGGCATTTCATCATGGAAAGGCTTATGCCTGAACAACGTTTACAAATCATTCAAATTTATTACGAAAATTCACGTTCTGTAAAGAACATAATCGGTCTACTGAGCGTACTATTCGCAACACCATCACCATTTTGAGACCCAGCATTCATTATTTGATAATATTTGACCGAATATACCAGGTCCAGCACACAGTGAAGAAAATATAGCGGCCGTAACTGAGAATGTATACGAAGACAGTGGAGAGTTTGTGCAAGAACTGAAGTCGCTCGACCTTCCCAAACGACATCGTTTCGCTCTATGGCCTCTTGAAAAGTTCCAAGAAGATCCAACGTTTTCGAGTCAAACTTTGTTCACCGATAAGGCCCAGTTCTGGCTCGATAGGTATGCAAACAAGCAAAAATGCTGCATTTTGGACGAAGAGCAACCTGAAGAGATTCAAGAGCTGCCATTTAATTCAGAAAAAACAACGGTTTGGTGTGGTTTGTGGGCATGTGGGGACATCGGTCCATATTTTTTCAAAAATGATGCCGGTGAGAACGTAAGCGTCAATGGCGACCGTTATCGCGCCATGATAACCGGCTATTTGATGCCTAAAATTGAAGCTAGTAATCTCCGTGACATTTTGTTTCAACAAGACTGCGGCACTTCCAACACTTTGCATCAATAAATTGATTTATTTTCACCACCACCAAGGTCATTTGATATCACACCGTTAAACTTCTTCCTGTGGGGATATGTAAAGTCGAAAATCTATGCGGACAATCCCGTGTCGATTCAGGCCTTGAAGCAAAAAATCAGGCGTGTCATTCACCAGTTACCAGTTGAAATGCTCGAACGAGTTTTCGAAAATTGGACTCAACGGATAGACTATTTGACACGTAGCCGCGGCAACATTTGAAAGAGATAATCTTCAAACCATAAATGCCAAAGAATGTTCTTTCGAATGGTATTAAACCTTCTGCATTAAATATGAATTTTCTGTGTTTTTTTTCTTTAAAAAAGTAGGGAACCTCGAATTGGATCACCCGTTATAAACATAAATAAATTGTAACCAATAATTGAAACCGAACCAACACTTTTTCCTCGAGGAGAGTTCCCGAAGTGAACTAGTACGTAAATTAATATTCCATAGATTGTAGTGCGTAGCTTTTCCGAATAGCTTCACGATAGCCGAGCCGTTATGGATTGTGAATGTTAGGCATAAGATTGTAGCTCGAAACCCGATATAGGCAGTTTTTTTATTCTCATATCTGCGAAGTAGTAATTCAATATGTATTAACGAACTAGTATTTAACCGAATTGGACACTTAGTCCGGCAATTCATATTTCATAGCTGAGTAGTCAGCTTTATGGCGCATGAATTTAGTTAGTATAAAAATGTAAGCTAGTAGCAACGCTAGTTCACAACTAGTATCCTCTTTTGCAGTGTTTTGCATATGCTTACAAATAAAATAAATTTTTATTTACTTCTAAGCACTAAATATATATGTGTATGATATGTGTTGAAAATATAGTAGCGAGTTTAGACTAAAAATGCTAAGCACGTTGCAATGTCTGAAGAACGTGTGAGCTAGCAAATAGATACTCACATAACGAACATATATATATGTATATGTACGTGTACAGTTAAGGCATCATGACGTTAAATAATAATAATAAAATAAATCTATATATATATATATGTTAGTTACTATGCTTAGAACTCATGAATACCTGTATTGATATGGATGATTCATACTAATCCGGATTGGTCTCCGGCCAAATATAATCCGAAAGAAAAATCCAGGAAGTGGATCAGGAAACGAGTTATTTGCGAAACTGTAATTTTAGTTAGGTTTTCTTGTGATTTAGGAAGTGACCTGTGACCTGGGAATTATTCCTAAAAAATTTAGTTTACGCTTTACGATTAGTTTAACGCGTACTTAAATCCCCACCAACAATTATTTTTTCTAACGGTCACGTTATTGCCTTTACCAGTAGTTCTTGAATTGTCAAAATAACTTTACATTTCATGTGCTCTACAAATGATAGACAGAGTTAGTCAGTATCTATCGAAAGAAGATCCAGCAGCTTCACTACGATCCAGCCTCCATCCAGATCATAAAATCGAACTAGAGTATAAAAATGATTGTTAATATCAATCTCTTCAACAATCACAGAAACTTTGAACACTTTCAAGTTTATTTTCATAGCATTTTATTGAATCTTTCTTTCCAGACACTAACAATTATTTCAAAAACCCTAAGCTTATTCTTATACATATAATTATTCATTACCACCGGATCGATTAACAAAGCAAACAAAGAGCAATAAATTATAAATACATGTAATTAAGCTTTAACTATGTGTTTATATACACACATATAATTAGGGACACCAAACACTCAAAATTAGTAAATTACCAAAAGGGATATATTGAAGGATGATTTTATAATAAATATCTATAGGAATATAGACAGAAAGTATTATGTAAGACAATTGAATACTGCAAGGCCTTAATTATAGCCTATATTTAATTCATTTCTCCTCAAAGGCTTGTGGTAGTTTTGCTGTAATAAATTTCTAGCTAGAAAGTTTGGGTGACTAGTAAACCTTAATAAATAATTTTACGCAGTTTTTCTCTCTCTTCTGCGACGGTGTTAATTCCAAGTTCGATTGCGAATTGCAGAGTTTTTCTTACATACCCAAAAAGTCTTGAGTAAAACCCTTAAGGATTTAGACTTTAGTTTTGAATTCAGTCTATACTAAATTTAGCAGCTGAGCTCAAATTTTCGGGATCCCGTACGTCCAAGCTTGCTTTATAAGCATATTAAAAAGTTATACTTCGTTTTTAAGCTTAGTTTTGACTTAAAATCTATAATTCAATGCGAGCTCACACTTTTCTCTTTGGTTTGAGTGATATTTTTATCTATGTGGTCTTTCTAAGTAAGTCTTTGATCCAATGTAACACCCAAGTAAATAACGAATTATTTCTGTCTTATTATATTACCATTTTTGGGTACTGAAGGGCATGTGTCTTATTTAAGGGTAAATGTTACTTGTATATACTAAAATAGTTAGCCAATCTCCTACTATTTTTAAATGTTGTAGTGATTCTAGATATCCTATTTTTTAAAGAAAAAAAAAAAAAAACAGAAAGTTCAAATCTAATGGGAAATGTTTATTATCATCCGAAAGAACATACTTTGGCATTTATTTTTTGAAGATTATCTCTTTCAAATGTTGGCTGCGGCTATGTTTCAGATGATCCATCCGTTAAGTCGAATTTTCGATGACTCGTTCTAGCATTTCGACTGCTAACTGACGAATGACAAGCGTGAGGTTCTTCTTCAAGGCCTGAATCGAAGCGGGCTTGTCTGCATAGCCCTTAGACTTTACATATTACCAATGGAAATAGTCTAACGGTGTGATATCACACGTACTTGGTGGCCAATCGACCGGCACAAAACGTGAAATTATCTGCTCACCGAAGTGTTCTCTAAATAAATCCATTGACTGATGCGATGTGCGGGAAGTGGCACCGTCTTGTTGAAATCAAATGTCGCGTAGATCACGAGCTTCAATTTCAAAAATAAACTATTCGGTTATCATGGTGCGTTAACGGTCGCCATTGACGGTTACGTTCTCACCGGCATCATTTTTGAAGAAATATGGACCGATGATTCCACCGGTCCACAAACCACACCAAACCGTTGTTTTTTCTAGATGAAAAGGTAGCTACAGAATTTATTCAGGTTTCTCTTCATTTCAAATGTGGCAATTTTGCTTGCTGTATACCATTGAGACAGAAATTGGCCTCACCGCTGAACAAAATTTCGCTCGAAAACGTCGAATCTTTTTGAAACTTTTCAAGAGTCCAAAGCGATGTTGCTTGGGAAGGTCGAGCGGCTTCAATTCTTGCACAAGCTATATTTTGTAGCCTTTCAAGTTAAGATCTCGACGTAAAAGGGGCCAAGTCGTGTCATACTTCAGTCCGAGTTGCTGGTAACAGCCTCGAATCGGATCTCCACGGTCTTCGTGTACACGCTCAGCTACGGCCGCTATATTTTTTTCACTGTTTGCTGGACGTGGTCTATTCGGTCGAATATTATCCAATAATGAATGCTGGGTCTCAAGATGGGTGAAGGTGTTGCGAATTGTACGCTCAGTAGGCCGATTATATTGATCATAAGCTGAGCGAAGCGCGCGAAACACATTCTTTACAGAACGTGAATTTTCGGAATAAAGTTGAATGATTTGTAAACGATGTGCAGGCGTAAGTCTTTCCATGATGCCAAATGCCAAACAATAAAAATAACTTGACAGCTTGGCAAGACTCATGCGTGATCTGTCAAAGAAAGGATATTGCAAAAAGTACTTCTACTTGGATCACCCTTTATATAATTGGCCATAACGGGGCTCTAATGCGTACTTAGTATTGCTGTGATCCGAAAAGTTGATATGATGAGATTTCAGCTTGCGGAAAGATCACTTGTATAAATTAAATGTAGCTAGGACCCGTCCTTTTGGCACACAAGATAATATTTCATAGGACTCAGTAGTGTAACTTTTTGTTATTGGTAAATAACCAGGTTGAGGTATCATAAAAAATCTCCGGGAGTTTGCAGGATTTGGGAAAATAGTCTTTTCAACTTGTCTACTTTTATAGCTGTCTCAAATACATCTTTTGATGCGCTGAGCAATGACCGGATATACATATTTATAGCAAAAATTATAAGGCTTTAAGAAAAATGTATTATTACTTTAAAGTATAGATTAAATTTTGTAAAAAAAAAATTGACATATATAGTACACCTGAGCTTAAGAAAGAAGATGAAATATTCGATTATATATGCACATAAAAACTATGCTCATTACAATGAGTTTTTCTCAAAATTTCTCAAGCAAATATTTTAGGCAATTTATAAGAAAACTCTAAGTGGATGTTTAAAAATGTCATGATATCAAGCGAAACGAATTTTAGTTTTCTTTACCAGTCTACTCTTAGCTAAACTTTGCTACTTAGTGAATATTTGACTGACAGATTGCTGTTAGATTGTCGATTTAGTAGCATTTCACGGTTGTTGACTTGTAATTTCTTTATTTTCTTGCACAATGGTGTTGTCGTTCGCTTTAATGCTTATATGAATTTCGTTTTTTTTTGTTAAAATAACATGTGTTCCTGCTTTTTTAATACAAGATTTTCTCTATTCTACCGAAAAAGTCATTGAACTCTGATGTCTGAGTATGTTACAACAGGCATTCACATGGATGGATGAGGAATTAAGATGCTAAGCATTTGTATAGTATTTGCTTTTATATAATCACCAAATCATTGGCATCATCAATCACAGAACGACTTGGAGCTCTTCAGATTCAACACAATAGTACATATGTACATATGTTGAGAAATTGTGGAAAAACATAAATGGGCGAATGTGAATTTAAATTCATCTCAACAAATATTGATTTTTTATTAACAAAAGCGTAAAGTAAATCTGCTCTTTTCAAGTTTCCATATATGTATTCATCACAATAATATCGGGTGTTTTTTATAGAGGTATAGAACTTTAAGTTGGCATTACTTTTCAAGATGGCGACCGATTCAACTGCTGTGAAGTGATTTATTCTCAGTTTGGTTTGGCAATTCATCATGAATAGACTCACGCCTGTCAACGCTTGCAAATAGTGCAATTTTATTTCGAAAATAATGGTTCTGTGCGGAAAACGTATCGCGCACTATGTCCAATGATACAGACCAATGATTCCACCAGCCCATAAAGCGCACCAAACAGTCATGTTTTCTGGATGTAACGGTGTTTCAACATACACTTGAGGATTACCTTCACTCCAAATGCGGCAGTTTTGTTTGTTGACGTAGCCATTCAACCAGAAGTGCGCTTCACCGCTAAAAAAAATTCGCTTATGAAAATCGCGAATTATTTTCGAAATACAATTTCACTATTTGCAAGCGTTGGTCAGGCATGAGTCTATTCATGATGAATTGCCAAACCAAACTGAGAATAAATCACTTGACAGCTGTTAAATCGGTCGCCCTCTTGAAAAGTAATGCCAACATAAAGTTCTATACCTCTATAAAAAACACCCTTTATATGTGTTACAGTTGAAATTTAATAACACAATATTAACGTTAAGCTTTAAGCAATACTTGGTGCACAACCGTACTGTCGCGTATTTATATAATGAGCTTTGTGTGGATGATGGGGCCATTTTAGATGTCCACACTAGGAGGCCAAGTTTTTGTCTGTTCACTTCCGAGCTTCCGGTCTTAAAACAAGTATTCTCTGGGTACCCAACAATTGTTCGTTTGGAGGCGAGTCCTTCGTAGCTAAGATTAAGGTTTGATACTCGCCACATAAAAATTCCAAAGCAAGTTCACACAATTTTTTAGAAAAAATACACTCTGACAGTGAGTTGATTCGGTTTTGTGCTTTTCCGACAGGGTGGATACTAGATTTATATCGGAACGAATTTTCATCATCCCTTGTCAATTTTGGTTTTGTAACAAACCGGTTTCGGCGAACCGCCATCTTCAGTGCTTGATTTCGTTCTCCCTGACAGTCCCTGCAAACATTTTAAGGATCACCGCTATCCAAAATGGGATAGACCATACAAGGATTGAAGAGGGTGGGTATTTGAAAAATGTTCTTCGGCGGCCATTTGGTGTTACTGTGGGTGAGAGTTGCGTCGTCAAATACTGGCATTCCCCCCGATGGATGTACGTCTTGCTGTTATCCGCATCAAAGCGAAGTTCTTCAACTTATCTTCCACTTGCACTCTTGCTCTGACGGAAGAGAAAGATGATGTGTCCAAAAGTGTGAAAGGGAAATTCAGCCTTCATGACGAAACATCCTCAAATGGGTTGAAGCTGATCGACTTCGTCGGGGTCCGAAATATAGTTGTCTGTAGCATCAGATTCCGACATAAGAGATTTATTAAGCTACATGGCTCTCTCCCGATCGAAGAACTGTAACCAATTCAACCAGTGGTAGCTGAAATCTTCAAAAATCGAATAGGAACACTGTGTTTAAGAAAAGTTGGATGCCAGGAAGCTGAAATCTCAGCCAAAAGGTTTTTAGCTGAAATTGCACTTCAGATCTCTGCACCCATCAAGGACGAGGATTAAAAGAACTGTGGAATGACATTTTAAGCACCCTGCTCACCGACGAACTCCCCGTTTCCGAAAGGTCGAACGAAATGCGTGATAATGAAAAGCTTGAGAACTTGGCAGAAAGGAATATTGCTCGAAAATACAAACCGAAAATGCTGCGACTTGCAGAAAGTTTCAAGACCGAATGAATCTGGAGAAAAATGTCCAGAGTTAAGTTGATTTATAGTGAGATGACGATAATGATAAGTTAGAATAGCAATTGATCACCTGAAAAACAACAAATTGGTGGGAACTGATAAAGATCTTGTCGAGTGTATTGTGTAGTTTCAGACTTAGTGGACCCACCATTAAACCGATATTCACCAGGCGAAGAATATTGAAAAATACCCTTGAGAAATGTAGAGACCCACCATATCTTTTTCTAGATTTTAAATCAACTTTCAATAAGCCGAAAAAAAGTCTCCTTTATGTTGCTATGACTGAATTTGTCATTCACGGAAAATGTAAACGGCCGTCTAAGCTGAGGTTGAGCAGCACCAGAGTCTCAGTCAGTAGTGGAATGAATTTCTCAGAGACGGTCGATACTAAAAGTGGTTTCAGGCAATGGGATCCTTTATCAATTCACAGTTCTCATCATTCTGCTGCTGTGTTGACATCAGACCAATAAACATACAAGTGACATATGAACAGTGCTAACAGTCACCTAAATATTCTAGACATTTGAGTTTAGTTTCCATTTCGAAATTCTCTACTATTTAAAGAAAAAAAATATAAACACTGAAAATTCAAATTCAAAGGGGAATGTTTGTTATCATTCGAAAGAACATTCTTTGGCATTTATTTTTTGAAGATTATCTCTTTAAAATGTTGGCCAGATGGTCCATTTCGACTGGTAACTGGCGAATGACACGCGTGATGTTTTGCTCCAAGGCCTGAATCGATGCGGGATTGTCCGTATAGACTTTAGACTTTACATTTCCCCTAAGGAAAAGTCTAACGGTGTGATATTACAAGATCTTGGTGGAGAATGGACCGGCCCAAAACGTGAAATTATCTGCTCACCGAAGTGTTCTCTCAACAAATCCATTGATTGATGCGATATGTGGAAAGTGGTGCCGTCTTTTTGTGACTAAATGTCACGGAGATCACAAGCTTCAATTTCAAAAATTAAATATTCGCTTATCATGGCGCGTTAACGGTCGCCAATGACGGTTACGTTCTCACCGGTATCATTTTTAAGAAATATGGACCGATGATTCCTCCGGCTCACAAACAACACCAAATCGATATTTTTTCTAGATAAAATGACAGCTCTTGAATCTCTTCAGGTTGCTCTTCGTACCAAATTTGACTTTTTCTTGTTTACGTACTCATTGAGCCAGAAATGGGTCTCATCGCTAAACAAAAGTTGGCCCGAAAACGTCGGATCTTCTTGGAAATTTTCAAGAGCTTGGGAAGGTCGAGCGGCTTCAGTTCTTGCACAAGCTATATTTTGTAGGCTTTCAATTTAAGATCTCGACGTAAAATGCGCCAAGTCGTTCCATACGTCAGTACGAATTGTTGCGAACGGCGCCGAATCCACTCTCCCCGGTCTTCGTGTACACTCTCAGCTAAGGGCGCTATATTTTCTTCACTGTGTGTTGGACGTGGTCTATTCTGTCGAATATTAGCCAATAATGAATGCTGGATCTCAAGATGGATTATGGTGTTGCGAATAGTGCGCTCAGTAGGCCCATTATGTTGAAAATAAGTTGAAGCGCGCGAAACACATTCTTTGTAAAACGTCAATTTTCTTCCATGATGAAATACCAAGCAATACTGAACAAAAATAACATGACAGCTTAAAACGACTCACGAGTGATCTGTCAAAAAAGTACCTCTACTTGGGTCACCCTTTATAAATAAATGGCAGCATGTAGAAAATTATTACAGAACTTGGTTTAAATGTACACTGTGACCGCGAAACTGGATCTTTTTGCCGAGTGAATGTCACCTTTTTCAACCCGAGCAGAAAATAATTGGCTGAGGGCATGGCGATCGTAATACTCAAGATATCAATATCTATACTGCTATACTGATGGCTCCGAATGCGAGGCAGGCATAGGAACAGAAAGTAGCTTGAAACTCAATAATATAACTCTAACTACCAAGTAGAGATAGATTCTATTAGGTTTCTAGGAACATAAAGTAAAAATGTGTAAGAACAAGCAAGGAGGCAATTAACAGAATATTACGGGAGAACATAGTGAACATCTATTGAGTCCTTGGTCACAAGTATGTAGAAGTTAACAAAAAGGTGGAGGAACTGACGCAGCTGGTGCGTCTGTCACTGCCGCTTGCTTCAGACTTAACTGTGCCTTCAAATTTTGTCTTAAGCCGTGAACCCTAGAGGAACACTTCAAGAACTGATGATCCTCATCCTGACCTTTTTAACCATAAATCGATTATATCGTATAGTAGCTATAGACAAAACTCAGTGAGGTAGAAATACAACATGCATAAATGAATAAGTTCTTAAATAGCATAAAGTTGATGAATTAGAAATAAAAAATAAAAAATAAACTGGTATTTAACTAGTATGAAACTGATGAAAAATTGGATAATTGATATTTCGCTGCACATCACCATATTAAAAGCACCAGCTGCTTACAAAGTAATGAAAAACAAACCAGGTAGTGTATAAACGTAGACTAGTAGCATTCTAGTTAATTCATCCTTCTCTTTTTCAACATCCAAACAAGCGTACCATATAAACCTCAAACAGTAGCCACAACTGACATAGGTATACACCGCCTACCTATACCAGCAGACTAGCTAAAATGTCTGACCTATATTTTTCTTGTTATCACGCTGTTGCGTAGAAACACAAAGTAGAAGACAAAATTGAAATAAACAAATAAACTGAAGGGAAAACAAAAGAAAATAAATTAAAAAGAATCTATGAAAAGCCATACTGAGACTTTAGTTTGACAATAAAGTTTTCCTTTAGCCAATCAAGTGCTGGAAAAGAAAAATTGCTTGATTTCTATTTTCTACGCTTTTGCTTTACGTTTGTTATTCGCTTTTAGCTTACACTTTTTCTATGCTAAATTTCCCATTGTTGTGTCTAACTATTGTAGACAGATTTCGTAATTGGCGCAAACAAATCAAACTGACATATTTTCACGCCAAAATCTAGGTGAGCAGGTAAATGAAAGCAAGGCGACAATCAATGTGAAAAGTGGCAAAAAATTCAGTAAATTGAGATATGTATGGTCCAACGAAAAAATTAAATAAAAAAATTCCAAAAAAATACATATAAATCACCACACAAAAAATTTGAAGTGTTAGGTCCATTAAAGACGAGACATGCTGATCAGCTACAGACAGATAAGCTCTAAGCCACCAAGCGCTCCCTAATGCACCTTTTCTTTTACACAATAAATACAAACCAAATTTACTCCCCACTCCAACAGTAAATAATTTGAAGAATGCCATAGTAATTTGTTGAAATGACAAACTTACACAGCAGCAGCAGCGGTACCTGATAGTCTGGTGGTTTAACTGTGATGCTGCGGCTAGTGCGCGCTAAAAGCTAATAAAGATGAAAAATCACATAAAGATATGTCGAGTGGAGATTATACACATTAAAATACATACATACCCACGAAAAGCTGCAATGACAGCAGGTGACAGTTGTACTAAGCGAAAGATCCGCATACTATTGTATGGCTGCCTCCATGTAGTTGTTGTAGGTGAAACATTAGTGCTTTTAATGACTCCTTTGTAGAGAGGAAGAAAGGTCAAAAGAAACATATACTGAGATATTCCAGAGCGAGTGAGTAATCACCATTAAGATGCGCAATTTTAAACGACAGTGTAGGCTTTTGTGAGCGAAGCAATCAACAAAGAACACCTAAGAAACATACATATAAACAAGAGTAAAAAAATTTGAAGGTAAAAGGAAAACAAGGATAACAAGGAAATACTGGTAAAAAAAAAAAATTGGCAAAACTGCAGGAGTGTAGGTTTAATGGTGAAATGTGGCCTTGAGCACAGAAGTTTTTTTTCCACGGAACTGTTCAAAAAACAAATTAAACATTTCTCAGTTTTATTTATTGTGCGAAAATTAGCCAAGCTCAAAATCATCTGCGATACTTACAGCTCGTCATTTACTGGTCTAAGGTTTTCGCTTTAACT
This sequence comes from Neoceratitis asiatica, assembly GCA_030068015.2. Taxonomy (NCBI): domain Eukaryota; kingdom Metazoa; phylum Arthropoda; class Insecta; order Diptera; family Tephritidae; genus Neoceratitis; species Neoceratitis asiatica. The sequence goes on along the minus strand of CM061525.1, from coordinate 33,087,612 downwards.
AAAGGAGACCGCAGCAGCCGAGTGGTTAGCTGTGGTTACTGGTCAGATCTACATCCCAAAAGTGTTTTCTTAAGCTCTTCTCCCTCACCAGGGAACGTAAACTTATTCCTTTATTTGGTTGTCCTTCCATTTTGATAAAGCTAGATCGAAAATGGCAGCTTTAGCGGTTATAAAACATACATAGAGGTCTACGACTCTTTCACATGATTTTATTTCATTGATTTTGGTATGTGGTCGTCGAGAGAAGCAATTTAATTTAATTCAAATACAAAGTTGTCATAGAAAATTAAAACTCAGCAGCTCATATTATTTCCTCCAGGATCAAGTTGAAGAAGTCAGATGCTAGAGAAAATCTGAAAGATATAATTCGGAGCTTGGCCGAAGAGGGCTCAATTTCAATAGAACTTCTCGTATTTTATCTTATTTTCAATAACCATCCTTCAGCGTTGTTCACTTCTTCGTGGCGGATGGGGTTAAGTAATAGCGTGAATGCATTACCAGTGTAAGGGCTGAGTGGTGTTATGAAAAAAGATAAACCCCAAAATTGCCACAATGGAGAAGAAACCTTCAGTGTTACGTACATCTTCTGAAAATGGTATTTGTGACTCTATCCGCACTATCACCATCCCAAGCCAAGGTGTTTAGCTACCCGTTCTCATGATCAGCAGCCGGTGATTAATTGGCTGATTGCTAGTGATCCGTCGATATGAAGGACGAACTAACCCGCTGCTCTTACGTCAGAAAAAAACAACAACAATAACGGATGCAAGTTTGACGACCTATAAAAGGGTAATAGAACCAAAGATATATCCTGGAGCACGACCTATTATGGAGTCTGAGGAAAACATCATTATCGTCTCCGTACGAGCAACGTAAGGAGCAATACTTAAACATTGAACCCTCCACCTTTGCAGCTACCATGAGTAACAAATCCAAAGTACATTGACAGATAAGCTTGAAAAACCTTAAAAAAGAGGAAAAGGGCTCTGAATGAAGTCAAGAATAACCGGTAAACAAAAGTGGTATTCATAGTGGAGAATATAGCCAGAGATCTGGCTGCCGACGTAGGAAGGAACCGAGTCGACTACTACAATAGCAAAAAAGCAAAAAGTTGTCCGGGACAGCTTTCAAGATGCTAACTCCATCTCACTGAGCCCCATTCAGGAGAGATGAATGTAGATTGACTTCAGATCGTTGTGCTTAGATTTCAATTAGCTGATTACTTTGGTTTAACTAAAGTGTAGCATTGCTAAAACTAGCGATGCATTTATTGGTCCCAAATTAAACTTTATATCTGCTAGAGATACATCAAGGATACCTCATATTCCAACTCTCTAAATGTCAGGGGAAAAACACATGGAGGTGTGCTGTAAAATAAGTCAATTTAAAATATTGCCGTCTGGCAGCTCATAAAGAAAAGGAGCCCGAACAAGTCGATCAGTGCGGGACAGGGATAGAACTCTTCCAATGTGCCAAAACAACTGATGAATACAAAATGAAACCGACGACGTCAGCCAGCTGGTGTGTGAGATTTGCATAGAAGAAGTAATTAATGATAAGCAAGAGTCAATCCACAATGCTACAGTTATCTGACAAACCTGAATTTATTTAAAAAAAATTTCATTACCCCTTATCAAAATTGCTCCTTTCATTGTATTTGATTTCAAATGTTTACAATTTTCACAATAAGAATGACCATGTATATATGTAGTCACCTTTATGTCTAAAATTATTTTTTGCCAACACAGCATAGGTATGTATATATGTACTCGTATATGTCGCCGACTGCCGTGCAAATTAAGGCCACAAACTTAATCCCCGTGCGGCCTTCAGAACGGTTGTTATGAAATGGGTTGGCAAAAATATAAAACAAAAAGTAACAGATTGAAGGTGTATACAAAAAAAGTGCATGTGTGTATATATAGACATGTGGGTGAGCGTAAAATTAAAAATCTCAACAGACAGCCTAGAGAAAGGTGCCATAGGCAATCAGAGAGGTGCTGGTAAAAAAAAAAAGGAAAACAAAGGAATAAGCAAAAGGCAATGAAAGTTCGATTCTCACTTAAATTCTTCATTTTTTATCTCGCAAATATGTGTGGAACAAATATTAATATGACAATTCCTCCGTTTATGCCACAACCACTCTCTTTGGTTATGAGTTTACTACTAAGCCAGAATATGAATGAATTTCCTCCCTGCAAACAAGTCGCTATGTTTTCAATATTTTGTTGTGCTACTGCCCGTAAGGAACAAATACCACACATCGGCATACATAGAATTGTTGTCGTAGTAGCAAACAGCTGTTTTACTATGGCCAAAAAAGGCAATAGGCGCAAGCGCCAAGAGAGCGCTGAATTTATAGAACTGCTATAAAATCCAAACAAATGATATTCGAACTGTTAAAAGCAGAATTTAGACCAATTTTGTGGCGCTAACAGGACACACTTATGCTGCAATGGCAATGGTTTCTTTGATAGGTTGCATAAGGACACAGCCAAGTGCCTACACTGTTAGCTAGGAGTACTTGATAACACGCGTATTCTAGACAAATTTAATCAGTTGTAGAAGTGAACTCGGGAAGCCAAGTTATAGTTAACGGTAAATTTTTCGTTTTCGTTTGGAGCTTGTGCGATGGAAAAACAATAACAAACTAATGAGCTAGAAGTTGAAGAATGGCAAAAAAATTAACGAAAAATTTGAGCTCATGATGAAGGAATGCCAGTGAGTGAAATAATTAAAAAAAAATTAAATTTATTAATATAATAAGCTTTAGGTGAAATAAACAGAAAATAAACACAAAACTTAATAAAACCGAATGAAATAAAAAAATAAATAACTAAACGGAAATACTATAACAAAATAAGATAAAATAAAATAAAATTATTTAATTAAAAAAAATAAAAAAAAATAATATAATCCAAAAAAAAAAATTTAAAAAAATTAATAAAATTAAGTATAGTAAAATAAAATAAATAAATTTAAATTAAATTATATTGAAGAAAATAATGTAAGATAAAACTACACAAAATAAATTAATAATTAAAATAAGATAAACCAAAATAAAATAAACAAAGTAAAATAAAATACAATAAAATAAAATAACAATAATATAAAACAAATAAAATAAAAATATTCAAATTAAGTAATAATTTGTAATTATAAAAATAACAATATTAATAATAAAATAAAATAAAATATATAAAATAAAATTTAAAAAAAATATATAAAAAATGTAAAATATATTATAAATAAAAAAATAACAAAATGTAACTAAAATAATATAATAATAAATTACAAATAAAAAAAAATAGAATGAAATAAATTAATATAAAATAAAATAAAAATTAAATTAAAATAACAAAATGAAAAAAAATAAAACAAAATTAAAAAAAAAAATAAAATAAAATAGCGTAAAAAATAAAATAATATATTTTAATATAAAATATTATAAATTAAATTAAAATAATATACATTGAAAAAAATAAGAAAAAATAAAAATTTAATTGAAATAAAAAAAAAAGAAATAAATTAAAAATAATAAAAATAAAAACAAAAAATTAAATATATATAAAAAAAAAATTAAATTAAAATAAAATAAATTGAAACAAATAAAATAAAATAATATAAACTAAAATAAAATAAAATCAATTAAAATAAAATAAAATAAAATAAAATAAAATAAAATAAAATAAAAAAAAATAAAATAATATAAACCAAAAAAAAAAAAAATGTCAAAAAAAATAAAAAAATAAAAAAAATGAACTAAATAATTTAAAAAAAAATGAGAAAAAAATAAAATAAAATATATTGAAATAAAACAAATAAAAAGAAATCAAATAAAATGAAATGAACCAAAGTTATATTAAACCAAATAAAATTAAAAAAATAAGATAACAGACTGAAATAAAACAAAATAAAATAAATAACCTAAAAGATCAAAAATTAAAAAAATAAATAAATAAAGTAAATAAAACTAAACGAAGCAAAATTAAAGTAAAATAAAATAACCTAAAGTAATTAATCTAAATTAAATTAATCAAATAAAAGAAAAAAACAAAAATAAATTAAATTAATTTAAAATGTAACAAAAAGTAAAATAAAACAAAATAAATAATTAAAATAATGTAATATTTAGTTAATTTAATTTTATCGAATCAAATAAAATAAATCAAGAAAAAAATTAAAATTTTATTTAAAAAATATATAAATAAAATAAAACAAAGAAAATATAATACAATTAAAAAATATAATCTAAAAGTAACTAAAATATATTTACACAATATAAATAAAAATAAAACAAAATAAAATAATTAAATTTATTATAATAAAATAATATAATCCAATATTTCAAAATACATAAGCGCATTTCAGGCAACCCAAAAAATTTTTTTTTTGTAAAACATGCAAAATAATTGTAGTTTAAACAAAATTTTTATTTATTAATTAAAAAAATTATTTTCGGAAAAATAAAAAAATGTTAAAAAAACAAATAGAAAATTTCAAAAGCATATTTCTAGAACATATCATTGCTGATTAAAGTAATTATGCAACGTAATCGAAGTAGATTTGTAGAAAACAAAGTGCTTCACTTAACAACCAGTTGAGTTGTCAAACACGAAAAATTCAAAGAATCACATCACGAAATGTAGTCACCTAAAAAGTTAATTTAAAATCAAACTTCATTTCAAAGTATTCCCCATTACCAAACAAACAAAAAACCGCCAAAAAAAAAAAATTTTATTAACAGCAACAAAAATCAAACGTCAAGAAGCAGCGGCACTTGAAATAAAATGCCGTGACAACAGGCGCGCTGTAAAGCTGCGCTCATCAAAATCAATCAAATAAGTGTCAACGCAACAGGGAGCAGTTGTAGCTGTTGGTTTCGAATGATACAAGCAACGCAGCGGCACGTACGCTAAGTAGCGTAGCGCCGCAGGTTGTATCAAAACCAGCCGGAAGTGGAGAAGGTAGGTTTGAAATTTGATTGGCAAAAAATTGCTTACAAAAGAGGAAAAAATTTGTAAACAAATAAAAAAAGTGCATAAATGAGTTAAAAGAGAAAGCTGCTTTAACCACCAAAGTTAAAGTCATAAAACTAAATTAAATCAAATAAAAGGTATAAATTGCTTTGCGCTCAAAATCTCCATAAAATTTTATGTTCAATCAGCATGTGCGTATATTTAAATTCTTGGTATTCTCATCTTAATCTCCGATAATTGCTCTAATTTGCGTCGTTTACGCTCAATCACCTCAACACCCAACATATTCGGCAAGAATGTGTCAATGTTTGGGATGTGATTCCTTAAGCTAACGGAATTAAAATTTGTCAGCTTTAAATCTCAGTTGAGAAATATACAGAAAACAATGCATACAGATTAAATGATAAATATTTGGTGTGAAAGTAATTTCTCCTTGTGAGCTTTGGATGTCATCAAATTTAAGCGTTTGGGTGAGTATGTATTTCATTAGTCAATGTCAAAAGGGCTTAAAATTTAAATTTTATTAATTGATAATATTATTTAAATTTAAGGTTTCACAAAGGATGTAGAACAGGACGGAGTTTACAAATAACTGAAAATTAGATACCCAACTTAGTAACATAAAGTAAAAGTATGTAATTTCATTTGAAGAGCTCTTTTGAAGAGTTCAAAATATAGCTTTCGCCGAGGTTTAGTGCTTTTTCACCTGAGTTTCTTCTTTCTTGGCTTCCACCGGCGAGAACTGCATCGAATACTTTCAAAATTGGTGTGCTTTCCCAGACAGCGTGACCAAGCTAGAGTAACCGCCATTTTTGATTCCCTGAGCTACATATGTCGCCTTATTACTCGCCGCTGTCAGTGTGCAATAGACAATGAATTTTCCGCTAACTCTTCCCCCAGAAAACTCCTAATGCTGACTAATGAATTACTGTCGTCGTCCAAGCTTTCGCAGGACAGAAAGATGTCCGACTTGTACATCTTGGTATGTGTTCGTCGAAATAGGACTTTACTTTTTAGTTGCCTACTCAGCACCTATCGACAAGAGTAACTCTGCGTTGATGGTTTTTATGCTGATATGAAGATTGCCTACAACTTCAAAGTTATGACTATCAGCAGTGACGTGGGTGCACAGACGGGAGTGGTTCGACTGTTTGGTCGATGACGAGGCTTTCGGTGTTGCTCCGCTCAGCTTGCAGCGATATAGCTTTTGCGGGGATACCAAATTCAGACGATGTAATTTAGAGGCATATTTTATGCGTGCTACGGATGTTGTTTGATAGGTCACTGACCACTATAAAAGAAATTTTTGAGAAAGCTGCGCTATTAAGTTTCTGCTTGAAATTCATTGAAAACAGACGAAATCGTGAATTTTAACGAAAATGCAGAAAAGTGAAATTTGTGTGCTGCTTAAACATTGATTAAAAATACCATGACCGATATCAAGGAAAGCTTGATAAATACTATGGAGACTCCGCACCATAATTTTTCAATGGTTAAGGAGTGATTGAACTGAGTGGGTACACCCATAGAGCAAAACGATGTCGCTTGGGAAGATCGAGCGGCTTTAGTTCTTGCACAAGCTGTATTTTGCACGCTTTCAATTTAAGATCTCGACGTAAAATGATCCAAGTCGTTCCATACGTCAATCCGAGTTGCTGCGCACGGCGCCGAATCGACTCTCCGTGGTCTTCGTGTACACTCTCAGCTATGGCCGCTATATTTTCTTCACTGCGTGGTGGACGTGGTCTATTCGGTCGAATATTATCCAATAATTAATACTGGGTCTCAAAATGGGTGATGATGTTGCGAATAGTACGTTCAGTAGGCCGATTATGTTGACCATAAGTTTAGTGGAGCGCGAGAAATACATTCTTTACAGAACATGAATTTTCGAATTGAAGTTGAATGATTTGTAAGTCTTTGCCAAGCGATTCTGAACAAAAATAGCATGACAGCTTGACACGACTCATGCGTGGCCTGTCAAAAAACGGACATTTAAAAAAGTACCTCAACTTGGATCACCCATTACTTGTATGGCCCAGACATTGGCTACCAGATTTCCTTTTGGCTCTTATAAGAATGAGCTTCGATCTTGAAAATTTCCGTAAGGCGCAGTGTTTTTTATGACTAAAAAATATATTGCCAATTTTCAGCAAATGCAGCCGGATCCGTATTGCATCGTCACCTTGTCGATGTCACTCTTGTAGGCCGTTGTTTCCTTAAAAGTCTTAATGTAACCTGTACGTTTTTAGCAGTGAAATAAAGATTTGAGCAGCACATCGAGCTCCTTCGTTATATAAGTGAAAGTCTAGCAATGAAGCGAAAAAGAAAACCTTCTTAGCACCGTCTTTTATTCAGTTAGGTCATAATGAGCACAAAGAAGAATGATAATTATATAGGAGAATAAGAACAGTTAAGAAAACAAAGTGTTTTTCTTTTTTAAGTGAATAAGCCATAATAAAGATAAAACAAGGGCACTCTTGCATATCTTTTGTTCCATATGAAGGAGTCATGACTAATCTTCACCAAAATCGAAATTTATAGTCTAGCTTTCTAATACAGTTTTCGAAAAGGGGGACCCTGCTTATAATCTGTAAAAAAAATTTACCTCCAACGAAGGTTTTATTACTCATAAGATATGAATACAAAATAAATTACGAAGAAACCATAAAATAAATAAGAAACAATGTAGACAAGTGGCTTTGAGCGCCTAAAAAAATCCACATATAATTTTTAAACTTTATTCTTAAATCAGAAACATAAAATAATGAGAATGGCTTGCTGATGCTAAAGAGAGATTTTCAAGCAACATAAATAAATTATAATTTGAAGCATATATTCAGGCGTTTAAGGCGGTCATAAAATATTTAGAAACAGCGGAAAGTAATATATCTGTATCGCTTACAACAAATACAAAAAATAATAAAATGAAGAGAATATGTCACAGCTGTCCATTCTTTGCCGCATTCGGTTTGCCTTGTTGTCGCTGACGTGTCAATGTCCTGTGTTACCGTTAAACAGTTGTAGACACTGTCAGTTGTCTACCGAGTGACTGCCAAGAATTTGATATAAGAAAATAAACAAGTTATGTATGTATGTATATAGATGTAGTCGCATATATGCATTGTTTATATGGGATGCTTGGTCGTTACGAGCAACTTATATTTTACGCTTTATGTTTTATGCTTTATTTTGTAGCTCCTAATTTTACTCTCTTCATATATATTTTTTTCTTTACTCATATTCCATTGCACATTATTTCGTTTACATTCTCAAATTTTTGTTTATTTTTTATCAACAATCCTTCTTTATTACACAATTAATTATATTCTACCATTTCCTATCCTTCAAGCCATGGCTCGTTTGTTCCATTATTTTACGTGCCGCGAATATTTGACGTTCTTTAAAATCTAGCCGCAGAGAAGCTTAATTCGGACCGACTGAAAGTTGTTCTGTGGTTTATTCTATATACCCTCCCACACTTAGTCAGACATATTTACGCATGAATATTAAATTTTTCAGTGCTCCACGGTTGGGTTGGGTTACATGGTTCATTGTTATATTGCCTTCCGTAGGTTTTTTTTTATTATTTCCTACAGACAGGCGTTAGTATTATGTAGCTTCAAATTACAATATTTGTTGTTGTTTAGGTTTTGTTTCTGGGAAGAGGATTCTTTTTTCTTTACTTTTTTCTTTACCCTTTTATGTGGATACTTTCACATTCTTGCTTGTTAAGTTGCTGTCTGCTTTTCAAACGAGAAAAACAACTCTGGTCAATCATATTAAATCATTTCGTTTAGTTTCTCACAAAATTATTATTCTCTTTAGTATGCCTTATTATAATGCCATGGGATTAAAGTACTTAAAAGGCGAAGAAAACTATTTTCTTTTTTATAAAAGATAAATACGTTTTGTGGTAGGAAATTCAAATTAAGTGATCTATTAAAAACTGAGTTACATGAATTTGTCTGTCGGTATAATAGAGAAACTGCAAAATGAAGATTTTTGTAAGGAGAAGCGGAAAAAGTGTCTATTTTCAAAAAAATTCAACTTCACTGACTATTTGTTTGATGGTAGGGGAGATTTGGCTTGGCTTTTTTCGCTTGATCATCTTCTTCTTCTTTGGCGTAGGCACCGCTTACGCGATTACAGACTCGTCAACGGTAGCGCGCCACTCCTTTCTCTTTATTTGCTGTTTGGCGCCAGTTAGAAATACCAAGTGATACCAGGTCGCTCTCCACTTGATCTTTCTAATGGGGTGGAGGTCTTCCTCTTCCTCTGCTTCCACCAGCGCGTACTCCATCGAATAATTTAAAAGCTGGAGCGCTTTCATCCATTCGGACGACATGACCTAACCAGCGTAGCCGCTGTCTCTCGATTCGCTGAACAATGTTAATGTCGTCGTATAGCTAGTACAGCTCGTCGTTCCATCACCTGCGATATTCGCCGTTGCCAACGCGCAAAGGACCATAAAACTTCCGCAAAACTTTTCTCTCGAAAACTCCTAAAGTCGACTCATCAGATGTAGACATCGTCCAAGCTTCTGCACCATATGTCAGGACGGGTATGATGAGCGACTTGTAAACTTTGGTTTTGGTTCATCAATTGACTAATCAGTCCAAAGTTGCACCTGTTGGCAAGAGTGATTCTGCGTTGGATTTCAAGGCTGAAAAGGAGGATGGGTCCATGTCCAGAAGTTCACGTAAGTGGGGAAAGCTTCTGACAGCCATTCACCTGGGAGTGGCCAGAAACGATTATTTTACATATGGTTCAAGCAGCTCATGACTTCCGGTTTTAGACCAAGTCTCCACTGGCTAGCCAACAAACATCCGTAGGGGTTGGAACCCACCACATAAAAACTATACTCCAAAGAAAAAAAAAAAAAAAAAAAAAAAAAAAAAAAAAAAAAAACTCGCTTGCTCATACAGTCTGAAAAAAGTTGAAGTAACGACGTGGTTTTTGAGGCCGATAATGTCATAAATAAGATGGTGTAGTCACTACCCACAGACATTTTCCAAGATTTAGCTCATTGTGGATATCTAGTGAATGCTGGAAGCCATAGAATCGATATTATTAAGTTCTGATTATAACATCATTCATATGGCCTACGCGACTTCTTTTGCAGGAACGAATTCGATGAACCCAATTTTTAAGCAGTTTTTCCACTAAAGCAAGTCGTATGTCATGAATACCACATTCAATATTGACATTTAAAGCTTGAAGAGAGTCTGGTATATTGCTAAAGACAAATGACTTCAAATAACCCTACAAGAAGTAGTCTAATGGTGTTATGTCACAACTTCTTGGGAGGCCATTTAATGTCACATTGAATATATTCGAATCTCCAAACCTTTCTCGCAATAATTCGGCAGTTGCACGTGCTGTGTGACACGTATACCCGTCTTGTTGGAACCAGATGTTGTTAAGATAAACTTCCTCCAATTGTGGCCATAAAAATTAACGATCTATACCGCTCTCAATTAACATTATCGGTGCTACCAGCTTCATTTTGAAAAAAGTACGCACCGGTGATTCCACCCGACCAAGAACCACACCAAACTGTCAATTTAGGTGAATGTAATGGTTGTTCATGAATAAATTGTGGATTTCCTTCGAACCAGAAACGACAGTTTTTTTTATTTACCACACCACTCAGATGAAAGTGAGACTTGTCGCAGAAGATGATTTTCTTAAAAAAATCGTTATCGTTTTCAAGTTGTTCCAAGTCAAAATCAGCAAATTCACGACGTTTATGGTGGTCCATGGCTGAAATCATAAACATTACTGAATACAATGAAAAAAAAATGCAGGTCATAACATATTAAAAATGGCCAAAACCACACTTAGAAATCATATCATCCCTATTGGATATATATATATTTTGCTTTATATCCGCTGAAGCGATGATGCCTACGAGGTAATACGGCGCTTGTCTCGTAGAATGAAGAAATGACTTACGCAGCTGTAAGATTTTAATGGATTCAAATACCAATTAATAAAAAGATTAGAAGTGGTATAAAATCTGTAAATAAAATCATTACCCTTTCCCTACGAATATAATATGTATTTGCTTTCGAAATTTTTCAAGATTTATTCTTCCTAATCTACACACCTAACTGGCACTTTGACCATTGGCAGTTTCAACCATAAAGGAGTAAGATAGGCAAAAAGCATGCTTAATCTAATGCTAGTTGGAAAAAATACGTTAGTGGAGTTCTCCATATGATGTACCATGTTTTAAAGCTTTTCCAAGTTAGCAACAATAAGGTAGAAATTTAATAGTAAAGGAGCATATATTGTCTTAGATATACAAACAAGCTTATATGAAGTTTCACCAGAGAAAAAAAATCAATAGATTATCTTCTGCTGAGAAATGTATGTTCTATTGCAAAAACCTTGTGTTTCGGAATTAGTATGTTGTATAAAATTAAGCTTAAAAATCGGTTTATTTCCAATCCATATTTTGAGAAACTTAATACATTGAAAACGTCTGCTTAGAAGAAAGGTTCAAATTACATTTTGATAACTTTCATGTACATGAAATATTATATTAACATTGGTCTGAAGTATCTAAGTACTAGAAGGAGGTTATACACAAAAATATATACCTATCTTATCAGAATTAGTTTAGTCGTGTTCATCTGTCCGTCAGTCTGTTCGAACGCAAACAGCGCTCAGTTTTTGAGATATTCCAACGAAAGCTAGTATACGGGTGTATTTCTGTAATTGCCCATTTGTTGGAACCAACCAGATCTGACTATATCATATTGATTCTATTCGTTAAGTTTTGTGTAGAAAATCCGTCAAAAGAAAGAATGTTAAGTTGGGTATTCTAACAGGTCAATGAATGATGGATGCTGATTAATAAATTAATGATTTTTAGTTTGCCCGAACCTTCAAAAGACGTATGTATAAATTTCACAGCTTTTGGATAATTAGTTTTGTTATTGTGAAAAAAATGGATAAAAAGGAATTTCGGGTGCTGATAAAATATTGCATTTTGAAGAAAAAATATAAAGTTGAAGCAAAAACTTAGCTTGACGACGAATGGTTTGTTAAGTTTAGACGTGGTGAAATAACACTGAAGACGCCAAAAAGAATTTGTTACCGACAAAAACATTAAAAAAAAATCACAAAATGATTTTGAATGATAGGAAATTGAAGTTTAAAGAAAAAGCAGGCACACTAAGGATATCAACAGAATGTGTACATCATATCATTCGCGAATATTCGGGTATGAGAAAGCTCTATGCAAAGTGGGTGCCACGCGAGCTCACTTTTGACACAACGACGAGTTGCTGATTCGAAGCAGTTTTTGGAGATACTCAAATGTAATAAACCCGAGTTTTTCATAGATATGTCACAATGGATGAAAAATGACTCCATTACTTCACTCCGAAGTCCAATCGATAGTCATCCGAGTGGACTGCACACGATGAATCCGCCCCAAAGTGTGGAAAAACGCAATAGTGGCAAGGTTATGGCGTCTGCATTTTGGGATGCATATTGAATAATTTTGAAAAACGAAGGACCATCAACATCATTTATCACATTGCAAAAGTGCTGTTTCACTAAGACAATGCACCATGTCACAAATCGATGGCAACAATTCATGAATTGGACTTCGAATTGCTTCCGCATACACCGTATTCTCCACGTCTGGCTCCCAGCGAATATTTTCTGCTCCCAGATCTCAATGGAATGCTGGGAACACATTTTCGTCGAATGAAGAGGTCATCGCCGAAACTGAGACCTATTTGAAGCAAAGGACAAATCGTACAACAAAAATGATATTGGAAAGTTTGAGGGTCGCTATAATCAGTGTATCACCCCAGAAGGGAACTATGTTGAACAAAAAACATTAATTTTGTCAGAAAAATTTGTTTCAAAATTTGTAAGGCGTGGACTTTTCAATTGACCTGTTATACACGTTACGTCAAATAAATATGGATACGGAAAAATATCGAAATCGGAAGACTATATCTTAAAGCCCCGTTACAACTCATTCGTTCAGATATGGAGTTTGGGTAAAAAATTCGCTAAAATAGCTCATAGTGTGAAATTTGGTATGCTACCTTCTTTGAATAAATATTGACACTCAGAGTCATCGAGCCATCGAGTTTTGCAATTTGCAATAAATTATTTATGTTCATGAAAGGTATAAAAATTTGGATATGACCGAGAACACCACTTCTTTCTTGTTTTAATTAAAAAAGTTATGTAAAAAGGGTATTAGGCACAAGGATAATGAAACGGTGTTCCCAAAACATTTATATATATTGTCTGTCGGTCGCAATTAAAATGCTTAGAAGTTTCTTTGCAACTGTCTTTTGTCTCTTATTAATGAAATTTAATATGACATTTTAATGAAGACGACGTTAATCTGTTACATTGGTCGAGCCAAATGAAGCTGAAAATAGCCAAATATAATGCAATATGTGTAAATGTTTGTGTATGCAACGGAAGTGTAAAAGATGGAGAGGAACCAATCTCAAATGATAGCGCAATAGCGTTAATTCAAGACGACTGTTGGCTGACCATTGAACACTGCTGTGAGAAGGGTATTTCCGCTTTTGCGTGCCAACTGGGAAATTAAGTGCGTGTCAACGTACTTTAAGGATTATGACATACACACAATATTACTGACATAAATATACTTAAGTACATAACAGCTTGAATTCTTCGGCATAAGCATCACGTCACATATAGTCATAAGAATGTGTATGGGAACTTATGATGTAAGTACAGTTTTGCGTATGTAAAAAAGGGAAGCTGAAGTTTACACTCGACAAGCTGCAGATAAGCACAATTATGAATGAAAGTGGCTTTGATAACACTGGTAAATACTTTGTTTGTCCTCAAGTTGACACATATTTTGTGGTATAAACATTATAATTTCTGAAATTATATACGTTTTTAAAAAGACTCATCGTGTCATGCCGACCTGCCTGAGCAAAATCTACAAATCGATCAGAAAGATCAAATTCGAGTGAGGAATGTGATCTAAGGCAGCACAATGCGATACCCTTTTTGACACAAAGTGATTTAAAAGATTTAGTACGTGATTTAAATCTGTCTAAAAAGCAGGGTCTAGATCCAAACACTGTAGTTTGATTTCTCCATAACAACATACGAACCTTTTTGATTTTCAACACCGTGCCGATGAAATAAAACCGTACTTTTCTCTCGTCTATTGTGGCCGCATTTAAATATAATAACAAATGAGCAGTTTCTTCATCGATTAGTAAAATTCAACGAAAAACCGTCACAGCTGGTTAATGCGCACAAAAATATTTGTATTGTCTATTAGGGAACAAGTTTAAATATCAATTTGTTGTAAATTACTGATTGGAACAACCCTGTACTATATTTAATACAACCCTGAATGTAGCTGTCATAAAATAAATATGGAACTTCACTTCCGTCCTGTAATTCAATAAAGGCACAAGTGTTTTATTATTAACGAATCACGGATCTATTTTATATTATACAATCAACACAATTCAATAAAAACAGAGAGAGAGAGAGAGAGAGAGAGAGAGAAAGTAGAAATCTCCTTTCTAACTTAATTTATTATTTAGAATTTAGGAAGTGACTTGTCGTCTTTTTACCAAATTCTTGTATGCAACTGTCATTCAGACCATCTTATTATAACAATATATATTACGCAGAGATCTAGCACATCAATTAGGTGGAAAAACAGATCGGAAACTTCAAAGAGAAACATAAGTTTATCTTCAGAACATTGAATCTGTAATTGCCGTTAACTTAACGGCTGAATTGTCTTATGTGATGATGAAGTAGAACTAATTGCCTCTCACCTCACTACCAGGTTATAGGTATATAGAGAAAAATTAGACAAAAGAAGAATTGATGACAAATTTCCTAAACAAGAGTATATTGGTGAGTCTTTTTCTACTTTAAAACTGGTACTACAGTCATTTAGCTATGGTTAGGCCGCATTGAGGTGGAATTCTAGTATGATCTGCCGGTGATAAAGGCAAGCCTGTTGGAAATACGATAATATATCGAATGGCTGTTAGCATCTTATAAGAGAGACTGCTGGAGTTGTAAAAATGACAAAAAGGAAAAATTGATGATGTTTTTTTCAAGGTGGTCGATGTAAATGACTAACAATAATTTATCAAGCAATTGAAATGGTTGATCACTGAAGCGAGTAATCTTGTAAATATCTTATTGTATTAAGACTTATTCTATGTTAGCGATGCCCTTTCATCGATAACGATTTTATCTAAATTGATTGGTAAATATGAGGGTGGTTTGATAAGTCAGTGACTTATCAATAATGTATATTTTCTTGCAATAAATCAATATCGAAACTGTCCAAAAGCTCTGAATAATATTGAAAGGGTGCAAAACCATTTTTGGTTTGCTGTTGAATACCGCCAAACACTACTTTTATGTGGTTTCACAGTTATTCTTACGGCGACGTGTGAGCAGTCGGCTCTTTCATGTCCAAATATTCATCTAAAATGTTATGTATCCAATCAGTTGAGACGAATACAGCCTCAGCCACCTCACCATCTTTATTCTACGGTCGTCCAATATCATATAATGGATTTTATCGATAATTTTTGGCGTGAGGACCTCTTTTGGGCAACCTGAATGTTTGACGTTACTGCTACTGGTACGACCTCTACTCAACTCAGTAAACCACTTCTCAACCGTTTAAATTGAATTTGGAATAGTTACCTGGAAAGGGATCACGGCAAGGTTTCAAAAAATAATATGAGATCGTAGGTAAGTAAGTACGTTCGCTATGCAGTGCAATTTTTTCTGCAGCTTCGGATTAAAAAATATTATTTTAGATACGTTAAACTTTATTGAAAATGGTGTGTTTGGCTTACTTCGTGGCATTCACATATACATTTACGTGTAAGACTTTGAGTAGCAAATAACCCTGCAAACAACGCGAGTACTCAATGCACGCGTGATATATATACTCCACGCGGTCAATAGAGTAATCGAAAACCAACCAAAATTCATACAACAATTATGGTCCCATTAACATTTTGATTTCCTAGGGCGGGACCATATAATAGAGCTCTACATAATGCCCGAGTACTCAATGGTAACTGCAGAAAATTAGTCTTAAAATTACATCATAAAATTCCTGAGGTCGTCTGCGTTCATCGACAATCTAACATAAACTAAATGGAGCGGCTTGCTCAAAATTTTGTAGTTGTCTATTAATCGATAACAGTTGACGGTTTTTAGTTTTGGAATTTGTTCTCGGTATTTGCATTGAAATATATTAGTTCAACTTCTGTACGCATATTGTGTACGGGTAAAGCGAAACTGACTCCGTTTCAGTTCCACACAGAAAATGTTCTGTATACGAGTATAAAACTTATTGTAAATTCGTATAGTGGTTGCGATCGGTAAAACACTAAAAACGGTCGTGCTGCAATAAGCTGGTATTGAAAAATGAGTTGGTCCAAAAGTACACGCAGAGGAGCATATTTGTAGTTACTCCAATGGACCATATATGTTTGCAGGTGAAGCGACTCACATATGCAAATACGCGTGTAGATCAATAATATAAAGTAATTAAAAACTTAATATTTTGAACTAGATAAGGCTTATTTAAAGCTTTTTAACATTCTTTGATTTATCAAATTGAAAAAATATATAAGGCCATAACAACTTTTGGCCAGGTCTGCTAGTTAATAATATAAAAATGTTTTTATTTAAATTAAATTTTTTTACATCTATATAAATTCATAACATATTTCTCATAGAAATCAAGAGACTTTATCAACTTTGAAAGCATAGATTTTCAATACATTGACGGCTTATTTCAATTTCTATGTCAGTAAAGCAATTATTAAGCCAGAAAGTTGATTATTTTCCTTTATTTAATTCTGAATTTTTCTTCTGCGGAAATATATTGAAATTCATGGCTTTGACTATTCAGCAGAAGTATGTGTGTACGCATACAAAAAATTATATTTCAATATGAAATTTTTTAATTATATTCAAATCTAAAACACTCACTTTGAAGTAGAAAATTAATTTGTACGAGTACAATTCAATTGCCGTCACAAAAGCCAGCTCGGCAAAAATTGTGTTCTGTATTATAAATGACAGTAAATTAGTTTCAAGCTTCTAGTTAACCACACTATTAAATTTTAAATGTGTGCAATATATACAGATGTATACAGCTGTCAGTGCAGTTAAACAAATTTCAAAATTTAACTATTCATTAAATTCAGTATTGAATGTTTTAACAAGATATTTGTCTGTGGCTATGGCTCTGCCTGCGTACTCATACCCCTTTAAGTGGAGTAAAATTCCAATGAAATTATGTACATTTTCTATGACTTTGCAATCCACTCGACAACGTTCATTACTATATGTTTATTTATGCATGAATGTGTGACAATATGTGGTACAAATTTATGTGTGTATGTATGTATGTATATTTTGGAAAATCGTTTAGAAAATTATTGTGTTTTGTATATGTATTAAACAAAATCCTGAAATATTTATAAATATATACATATATGTGTATATATTTGTTTTTGTGACAATGAGATAACTAATTGTTTTAGTACTGCTTAACCACAAAAACCTCAGACCACAATGCTAATGTGGCATAGTGATAACAGGTCAATTGAAAGGTATCCTGCCTGTCACATACACGGTACTACTAAAATGAAATCCATATGGCTTTTAGTTAGCACCAACCATCAAAAGACGTGAGGGAAGATTTGATAGTTTTCGGAATATCTGTTTGTGAATTATTCCATTTTGAGTGAAGCAAATTTTGTTATTGTGGAAAAAATGGTTAAAAAGGAGTTTCACATGTTGATAAAATATTCCTTTTTGAATGAACAAAATACAGTTGAAGCAAAAACTTGGATTGATGACGAGTTTCCGAACACTGTCCCAGGAGAAACAACCATCAAGGATTGGTATGCTATGTTTAGGAGTGGTGAAATTAGCACGGAAGACAGTGAACACAATGAACGTCCAAAGAAGGTTGTTACCAACGAAAACATCGAAAAAAAAGTGCAAAATGATTTTGAATGACCATAAATTGTTAACGAATATTTGGGTATAAGAAAGTCCTGTGTAAAGTCAGTGCTGCGCGCCGCGCTAGCTCACTTTTGACCAAAAACAACGACGAGTTAATGATTCGGAGCAGAGTTTGGGGATGTTCAAGCGTAATAAACCTTAGTTTGTGCGTGGATATATGACAATGAATGAAACGTGGCTCCATCACTTCACTCCGAAGTTCAATCGGCAGCCATCTGAGTGGAATGCATACGAGAGCTCGCTCCGAAACTTAGAAAAACACAACGCTCATGAAATAATTTTCAGACTACCTTAAAAAAGGAAGACCCATCAACGGCGACTATTTCATAAAAAAAACGAAAAACGGCCGCATTTGAAGATAAATAATGTGCTATTTCACCAAGATAATGCACAGTGTCACAAGTGAGTGAAATCGATGGCAAAAAATCCATGAATCGGGCTCCAAATTGCTTTCGCATCCACCGTATCCTCCAGACACCCAGCAACTATTTCCTGCTCTCAGATTTCAAAAGAATGCTTGCTCGGAAGATATTTTCGTCGAATGAAAAGGTGGTCGCCGAAGCTGAATTCTATTTTGAAGCAAGTTACAAATCGTACTACAAAAAGGGTATCGAAAAGTTGGATGGCCGTTATAACAAATGTATGACCCTGAAGGAAACTATGTTGAATAAAACAAATAAATTTTACCAAAAAAAATTTTTTTTTCTATGGTAAGCCGGGGACTTTTCAATTGAGCTGTTATAATAACCAAGTAAGATAAAAATAAATTGAATTATATATTAATTCGTTGTTTTTCGAATTGTTAATATATAGGGTGTTTTTTATAGAGGTATAGAATTTTAAGCTGGCATTACTTTTCAAGCTCACTTACAGCTGTCAAGTGATGTATTCTCAGTTTGGTTTGGCAATTCATCATGGATAGACTCACGCCTGAACAACGCTTGCAAATAGTGCAATTTTATTTCGAAAATAATGGTTATGTGCGGAAAACGTATCGCGCACTACGTCCAATTATACGGACCAATGATTCCACCAGCCCATAAAGTGCACCAAACAGGCAGTTTTTCTGGATGTACCGGTGTTTCAACATACTCTTGAGGATTACCTTCACTCCAAATGCGGCAGTTTTGTTTGTTGACGTAGCCATTCAACCAGAAGTGCGCTTCATCGCTAATGGACGTAGTGCGCGATACGTTTTCAGCACAGAACCATTATTTTCGAAATAAAATTGCACTATTTGCAAGCGTTGTTCAGGCGTGAGAATAAATCACTTGACAGCTGTTAAATCGGTCGCCATCTTGAAAAGTAATGCCAACTTAAAGTTCTATACCTCTATAAAAAACACCCTACCCGTATGTTAACGTATGTAGCTTGAAATGATAATACTTTTGAACAACTAAAATCAGATTTGCTTAATTATTTTTTGGAAAGCACACTTGTCTGAGTGGTTACGTTTTGACCATTACTTCGGGGATTTCATCAAAGCGGAAACTCGGAAAGCTATTTGCGTGTGGTAGAAAATTATTCTTGAGAAAATTGCATCAAATATCAGATACCACACCGTTAGACTTTTTCCTGTGGGGATATGTAAAGTCTAAAGTCTATGCGCGCAATCCCACTTCAATTCAGGCGTTGGAGCAAAATATCGCGCGTGTTATTCGCTAGTTACTAGTAGAAATGATCGAACGAGTCGTCGAAAACTGGATTCAACGGGTGAATCATCTGAGACGTAGCCGCGGCCAACATTTCAAAGAAATAATCTTAAAAAAATAAATGCTAAAGAATGTTCTTTCGAATGATAATAAACATTCCCCATTAAATTAGAATTTTCTGTGTTTTTTTATTTAAAAAAGTAGGGAACCTCGAAATGGATAACCCGTTTTGAGAGGTAGTTCCATTTCTGGAATTATATATGTAAGCCATTTTTGGTGGAGCTTTAGTCCGTGTTACAAGTAGCATACCTATCAAGTTTGGTTGAGTGAAGCCGTTGTGGAAATTAATAAGTCCGCTATACAGGACAAATTCGTATTTGAGGTCTTATTTCGTTTATATTCTTTGGGTGCTCTTACCAGACCATGGTACTAATAAGCATAAAATTTTATCGAATATTGACCAGTAGTTTCTGAGATGACCAAAGTCGGGGTGGTACCAGGTATGGTACCACCTCTCACATTTTTCTCTGAATGCATGTCTCTGAATGCTCACTACCTCCACCATGAGTTGAACTACTTTAGTCGACAATTATGCACGAAGTCGCCAGAGTAAGAAAAAATTGGATGAAGAATCAGATGCAGTGAGCACCAAAGAAATAGTAGTAAATGCTCCACCAGCAACCGATAAAATTGCTTAGGACTTCTACTTTCTTATTTTCTAGGAAATTTAAAGATTTTCGTTTAACGGGAGTTTAAACAAGTTTTTTTTAGGAAATTCTTGAAGTAAGGCTCAAAATGAAAGACAATGATGTAAACTACCACTTTAAAAGAAAAGATAGAGAACTCTTGCAACTCGACCTAAATAATGTCTTAAGATGATGTGATATATGTCCTACTTTAAAAAATCTTTGCTATCCTTTGCCTATATGATTCAAAATCATTATGTTGAACAAGCTACTGACTTCATTGATTTGGGTATCTCAATAGACTCTAAGCTTTTAGGAGTCATATAAATTTCTGTACTAATAACGCTAAAGGAGTTCTAGCTTCCATTAAACGGTGGGTTAAGGAGTTCTTTAATATTATAAATATTATTATTATTAATCCAAACGGTTTACCCACCTCCCGCCCATCCGTACGAGGGGCGCTGTCCGCATGACGTAGGGAAATTGTTTTATTTTTCATCAATGCCGAGTCACGATGAGGAGAGGTTTGTTTAGTGTCGAGAACTAAAAGAGTTCAGCTACAGATCAAAATTCATCAGCTGATATTTCTGAATTATTTCAAATATAAAATGTAATGTTACAATTAGTTGAGAGTCGACAGAATAGATTTCTTAAAATAGAAAATAGTAGAAATTAAAACACAATGCAAGGCTAATGAAACTCAAAATTCGTTTTACAAGTTTTCAGAAGCTCAGGAATAAGGAGAAAAAATCTCTGGACATTCTAAACGTAACATTAAATTTGATTTCAGAGAGAACAAGGGGGTTGGAAATTGAGCCTGTTATTACTTTAACCATGAAAATTACACCAAGCATTTCCCGACGATTGGCGAGAGTAGGGAGATTGATAAGTTTCAGGCGACTAGTATAAGAAGGAAGATTTTACTGAGAGTCCAAATGTAAATTTCTTAAGGCAAATGGAAGGAATTGTCTTTGAATAGACTCTGACCTGTCAAAGTAGATTTGATACCTCGGGTTCCAAGTCGCCGAGCCGTATTAAAGAATACTTCTTACTAATGCTATGTATAGAGCCTTAGTAAACTGTAATTATCTATAGTGTAAGTAATTGTCTGTGTGGCTCTTCAGGAGAAACACATAACTTTACATTTTTTAAGATTTAGGGGCATCTGATTTATTTTACACCATTCAACCATGATGTTTATGTCTGTTTGCAGTAAGATACCTTCATTTGTCGAAGTGTACGATTTATAAAGTTTTACATCATCCAAATACATTAAAAGTTTTGAAAATTTTATCTGAGAAGATATATCGTTTACAAATAGTGAAAACAGAATCGGGCCTAGATAACTGTCCTGAGGTACTCCTAAAGAAACATTAACGGTCCCATTGTAAAAATGTTGGTTGGAAACCCAGTAAGTCAAGTTTCTTGATTAGCAACGAGTAACACACTTTATCAAGAGCTTTGCTAAAGTCGGTTTGCATTATGTCAACGCTGCTGTTCTTTCTGAAGGCATCGTTGATATAAGAAGTGAACTTTAAGAACTTCATGTTGGGAATGTGATATAAATGAAGGGATTGAATGAGTCAAATGATCAGTGAAAAGTGATTCAAATAATTTAGGAGTCGCAGATAGTTTACCTATACCTCGGTAATTTTCTATCAAAGATCTGTTTCCGTTTTTATGAAAGGGTATAATAAAAGATTCTTTCCATACAGATGGAAAAATACTCTCTTTACGTGATAAATTGAATAAATGAGTCAAAGGTTCGAAAATATACTTAGCCTCTATTTTTAAAAGCGAAACTCCTCATCACCAGCGCGCAGCCTGAAAGCAACATGCAGTTAATATTTATCGCTTCTTATCCCCCAATAGCTACTTCTATCTTCTTTTAAAATAATTTGAATTAACAGCCAATTAAAAACTTTCCCTCTTTTACTAATTTGAATTTTCTGAAATAGACGTATTAATGAAAATTTAAATTACCTTTAAAAAAATTTCGGACACCTTTTTGATAGATGCCACAATTACTTTATAAATGTTTTTTTTTCATTTTTTTTTTTTTCATTTATATACATAAGTATCTACATATGTATGCATTTAATACAAAAAAGTTTTTACACAATTTCCATTGCATGTTATTTGGCTATAATATTTTTTTTATATGTATGTAATTTCTCATACTTTGAGAAAGCGTTGGGAAAACTTACAACACTCGTAATTCCCTCATCAGTGACTAATCAAAATAATTTTCAACAATTACGAGTGGTAACGCGTAGTAAACGAAGTCTGGACAGGTGGTTGATTGTGGGGTGGTGTGGAATTAAGTTGTATGTAAGACCTTGTAATTTCTTACTTAAACAATGACTATGAGTCTGTCGAGTATATATGTATATATACGTGTATGTATTTACCTTTACTTAAATGCTTCTTTCTGCTAAATGCGTAAGTACTTTTCCCATTCTCTCTTTCGCTAAATGTTTTCTAACTTTTATTGTTATCTGCAATATCTCATGTCGATTTCAATTATTATTGTTGTTGGCAATCAACATTTGTAAACAACAAACTTGTAAATTTTTTTTATATATTTTTTATGAGAATATATTTATGGTGTATGAAAGTATATACATACATATTTCACCATTGGGAATGCCAAAAAAAAAAACAGACACAAATGGAGGGAATTCTATAAAATTTTGCGAAAAAAAATTTGATAACTCACATGAGGTTTGAAGACCGGATGAGACTCTTATGGGAACCAAACGACTTATCTAAGGATCCATTTACGAGCATACTGAGTTTATGGAGAGAACTCTTCTCCAGGCGACCGAATTATAATGAAAATACTATATGCGGAGTTAAAGAATTCGATACCATATTAGGTGACTTTGGAGCTGTTGTTCCATTGCCGCTATTTCGATCGTTTGGCCTGAATAATAACAAAGCGGCAGGAGCAGATAGACTGCTTACTGAGATATTCAATATGATGAACAATATCTTAAATAAAATTCCACAAACTAGCCCACCTCCTTCCAATCGCTTCCGACCATCACTCTTCTTGTATGACGGTGATGCCAGCTTTGATTTTTTATAAGATATCAACCAGCTGGACGAAGATAGCTTCACAATTAAGATATTGAACATCCTAGGCGCAAGCCTTTACACCTGGATTCTTAAAACCTTTGATTTCACCCCTGGTCTAACACCGATGCTCATGAATGAAATGGAAGTCGGACACTTTCCCACTGGCATGAACTTTTGCAAATTTAGACTGAATGGGTAATTACGTAAAATCCTTTTCCAACGAACTACAAGTCTCTAGGAAAATCCTTTAAGCCGAAGGTACGAGTTTAAAACATATAAGATATTCATGACATATTCAAAGAGAAGGGACTCTATGAAATCCTTCTGAAAAGTAGCTTTACCATCGATGGGGCTCTATCCGAACATCAACCAATTTTAAACATACGATTATGCAAAGACGTCTATAGTTATTAGTGATCGATCTTTCACTATGACAAAACTTAGCAGCACATCGGATAACTGGTGGTCAAAATTTTACTTCATGGACGGGTAGTGTTAGGACGTCATAGCGACAGGATTTATACACCATTCGCCGAAAGTCTGTCAACACCTTCGTAAACCCTCTTCATGTGAATGGCGTTCTCAAAATCCAAGCACTACCCATTACAAACGAAGAGCTCGAGCTGTCTCGAGATTCCAGAGTAATACTGTCTCATTTACGAATTGAATATTGTAGTCAACTTAAGTCCTACTTGTCCAGACTTAACCCAGATATACCCACGCAATGCAATGAGTTTCCGCACGACGTTAACCACTTCTTTGCATGTCCACTCGAACCGACTCATCTAATCGATACATCATGTTTCCTGTACTTTTCGCTACAGGAACTTGCCGAATTAGACTTACTTTGCCTTCTCCTAGGCGAGGTTCAGTTAGTTGCTACAACAACAATAATTAAAAAAATTTCTAACCATGCGAACGAGAAGTTATATTGGCACGGAGTCTAGTTAATATCAGAAAGTCGTAAAACACCATATCTATCCATTTGAAGTATTTTGAATAAAATATTGTATCCACAGTAATATTAAAGTCGAAAGCAAAATCTTTAAATTTAGTTTGCATATCGTAATTTATTGACAACTCGTCACTTAAGGAAAACCTTCCTACTTTCTGAACTTAAGCTTGATTTAGGTAAAGCATTTACAAAGGGTGATCCATATCGAGGTTTCCTACTTTTTTAATGAATAAAACACAGAAAATTCAGATTTAAGTGGGAATGTTTATTATCATTCGAAAGAACATTCCTTGGCATTTATTTTTTGTAGATTATCTCTTTCAAATGGTGACCGCGGCTACGTCTCAGATGGTCCATCGGTTGAGTAAAACTTTCGATGATTCGTTCGAGCATTTTGACTGGTAACACTTAGACTTTACATATCCCCACAAGATAAAGTCTAGCGGTGTGATATCACACGATCATGGTGGTTATCGACCGGCAAAAAACGTGAAATTATCTGCTCACCGATTTGTTCTCTCAATAAATTCATTGATTGCTGCGATGTGTGGGAAGTGGCGCCGTCTTGTTGAAACTGAATGTCGCGGAGATCACGAGTTTTACCCTTTAAAATTAACATCTCGACGTAAAATACACCAAGTTATTCTATACGTCAGACCGAGTTGCGGCGAACGGAGCCGACGCCGAATCGGCTCTCCACGGTCTTCGTGTAGATTTTCAGCTACGGCAGCTATATTTTGTTCACTGCGTGCTGGACGTGGTATGCCGATTGTGTTGACCATAAGTTGAGCGAAGCACGCGAAACATATTCTTTACAGAACTTGAATTTTCGTAATAAAGTTGAATGATTTGTAAACGTTGTTCAGGCGCCAAACAATACTGAACAAAAATAATATGACAGCTTGACGCGACTCATGCGTGATCTATCAAAAAAAAAAAAAAAAAGCTATTAAAAAAAATACCTCTACTTCAATAATTTCTGAGAATGAATACTCAATTTTTGTATGATAAAATATACTTCTATGCCAGACGATAAGTATTACAGGTGGCAAATGACTTTATCGTAAATAATTTTTTCACAAAAAGGATCCAATGACAATTGAACAATGTACTTATTCTGCATTTGAAAGAAAAATGCCCCTCAGAATCGTTATATCGTTACACAAACAATTTCTTAAATACTATAATAATTTCAAAAAAAAAAAAAAAAAAAAAAAAATTCTACAATATATTCTATAAGCGCTACCAAAGCGTAATAATAATGCGCCATTTAAATATTTTACCTTTATTCATTCAATTTAAGTGAAATAGATAAATTATTTCGAAATCGCAAATCCTCACTTTCCTTATCTATTGTCAAATTTAATAGCGCTTACTACGATATCCCTGTGCTTAATTTTCTAAGCAAATACTTCCAGTTATACACTTATTTTTCCACACCCCAAAAACTAACTTCCTTTGTTTACAAATAATTTACTTTGAAATTAAACACCTTTCCCTTTATCAGCAATTCAGCGCTAACAATGAAAACAAATACAGGCAGACAAGTAATAATTCATACAAACTGAGAAATGCACATACCGTTATAATACTTATATGTTAAACAAATTAAGCTCACACCCACGCCAATAACTGAACTTCTTTTACTTTGGCGGCTTTGTTTGGAGTTGTGATAATAATCCGACTAGCACGTACACCAGCGCATAGGAAATAACAGTACCTACACACACATGTACATACGTAAATTTGTAGGACATAAAAGTTTTTCTGCTATCTGTGAAAACATTTTTAATGTTTTCGATATGTGTCATCAGGAAATCTCAGCAAATTTATCAGTCTAGACATTGGATGGAGTTTTGGTAGGGTAAGCGGGTGAGCGGGTGAATATATGCTGCTATGTTGATGAAGAAGGATATAAAATTATAGATGAAGCATATCGTTACCAAATTGCACATGTATTGGTATTCAGCTGAGGATTGGATTTCGTATTATAAATCTACCATCATTTTTCACTTTTTTTTTGTTTTGAGGATTTATTGCTTCAAATTTTATTTTAAAATAATTTTTTTTTTCATTTTAAACTTTTAAGCACTTTCTTAGGAAAATTTCTAACTTTAAGCCCCCTCCTGATTCAATCTTAAGTCAACAACAGATATGCATGAATGGTAAAATAAAAAAATTTTGCTGTGGCGTTTAGTCAACCATACCAAAAGGACGCATAAGCATAGCAGAAGTCATCAGTGAAGTGAAAATCGAATACAAAGTGATGCTTAGCAGACACGGAATTTCCCTCAGCTACACTCATATAAATTTACATACTAAGGTATGTGTATGCATATACTTAAATATTTCCTTAAGTTTTGGTTAATTTTTTGCCTATAAATTTTGCCGGCGACAAAAACATTTGTAAACAAATACATTAATCATTTTTCAAAAGTAAATGTTTGCCCTTTATATGCTTGTGTTGAGCAAGAGACGAAGTATTTTTGTGAGGTCAGAACTTCTTCAAACAACCAAGCATTTGGTAATACTCATGCTCGTGTGATGAAAATTTAGGAAGACACATCTTTTCAAAATACTTTAAGATAAGTTTGAGAAAGTTGTAATAACCGAAATGATTTTTTTTTAATGTTTATTAAATTTTTACCACTCCATTTGGAGGTGGAGCAGGGAAAATATTTATACATATTTCTATGTGTGAAAATAAGTTGTTCTACTGCAAGAAGGGCAAAAAATATCAAGTAAATGGGAGGAACATAACTTAGGTTCACTTAGTTAAAACGAGTCGGCAAAGAGGAGCTCAAACATCCAATGAAAGATGACAAAAAACGGATTTTCTTTAAACCGTTTAAGCTGCAGTATTAGTAATTGTAGGGATAAAGCATATATATAGCTGATGACCTATCACATGAAGTATCAGCTCCTATACGGAAGATGGTCGTATGAAAGAGAGACTAGTTTAAGTGTGTTCTGTTCAAATTGCATGGAAATAACTCTCACAGTAACTAATTAACATATAATCTGAAGCAGTGATCGTTCTAGGCTGACAAAATCTTAAAATGGATTTATTATGGAATTCAAATGTACGGAAGACATAGAAAGACACCGCGAAAGACTCATGGCCTTTATATACAATCAATACCCCAAATAATGTTCTACATGAAATATATGAAATTGATGTAGATATATATAGTACAAGCAACTTTGGTTCAGTGACTCTGCTGGCTAGGCTATGTCATCAATCACTAACGTAACTACATACAGTTGGAAAAGTTTAGATGTGCTGCACACTGGTGGTAACAGAATGAGGAAAACAGTCATATCGTCGGAAGGATTACATGTGGAGGGACTCGGAGAGAATTTGTGCGACCTATTATAGTAGCATCCTCTGCAAAGGTAGGCATGATTACATTGTCACTTCTAATAATATGTGCGGTCAACAATATTTACAATATTGATCCAAGAGCACTACCTACAAAGATTGGATACTCCTCTGTATGTCATTTATGTCATTATCACGGAAAAATTTATACATTTAGGGTACGAAGGCTATTTGGTATGTCACTGAAAGCAGATGAGTTCTTAAACTTGAACGAAAGTGGAAAAAAGTTATATTCGCGTGCTGACTAAGCATTACTTTTTGCGTAAAGAACCATCAGCGAAACCAAGGAAAGACTTAATAAACACAATGGGGACTCCGCACCATCAATTTCAAGAGTTAAGGAGTGGCTTACAGAGTTCGGTTGTGGTCGTACCAGTACAAGTGACACCGAACCTTGAGGTGGCCTAGAAGAGGTCGCACCAAAATCCATGGAATGATATTGAACGCTCGGAGAATAGCAGTGCTGCTGGAATCTCAACCGAGAGGGTACATAACAATTCACGTGAATATTGAAAAAGCTATCCGCGCGATGAGTACCGCATTAATTCACATACGACCATAAGCGCAACCCTTGAACTTATATTCACCTCAAAGGAGGGTTTAGACATGATTAATCGCAATCCAAACGAATTTCTGCTCTGTTTGGTTACCTTTAACGAAACATGGATCAAACGCACAATGCCAGAGGATGGATCAAACGCACTATATCAGAGGCCAAAGAACACCCAGGACACCAAAGAAGGCCAAGGAGAGTCTGTCGGCCAACCAGGACATAACCACAGTTCTTGAGATGCATGAGATGTATATATGTATACTATATTACCTTGGAAAACGCTAAACGCACACAGGGAAATATTATTCAGAAGTTTTGGTTAGATTTTAAATTGATTTGAAGCAGAAACGACCGCATTTAGCGAAAAAAGTGTTATTTCATCAGGACAATATACGGGTGCACACGTGTGTAGTCTTTATTACAACAAATCATAAATTGGGCTACGAACTGCTATCCCATCCCCAATTTTCTCCACATTTAGCCCCCTGTGACTATTTCTTGTTTCAAAACGTGACGAAATGGTTGGGCAGTAAGAGTTTCAGGTTGAATGAGTAGGTCTTCATAGAAACAAACGCCTATCTGTGGGATAGCGGCAGGGTTGTGTCTTTACCTGGCTCAGCTATCATAGTTATATGTTTGTGGATAATATCCTAGCTTTAGTATGGCACTGAAGAGTTTTGCAAGAAAAAAGAAATCAATGATTTCCAGTTCTTTAAACATCTTTGGTGTGTTAGGATCGTATCCATGAGATTTTTTCGGAACTAGGACTGCAATAAACTTTTTTAGGTGAGATAGAGATGATTTAGTGGCAAAGGTGCATTATCTGAAGCAATATTTAGTTGGAATACCATACTGAGGTGCTCTGCAAAACAAGTCGCGTTTTTTTCCAGATCTGGCCCATGAATCGTAAGGTCGTCTCAACGGTGCTGCAATATTGATTGATTGAGATTCGTTTTAGAGAAAGTAAGCCTCGAAAGGGCTAAGGAGTTATTACGAATTCACGAATGTGATAATTTTCCAAGCATTGTGTTATCCGCTGAAAAATATTTCACTATTAGGCAGTTCATAAAATGCCTAAGTGTTAAGTTTATCGAGTGATAGTCAACCAAAGTAATTTCCCATTTTACAATCATTTTCATCGGGAATGTTCCCTAGGACAATGTGACTTGTGTAATTGAAAATAAAAAAATTGTAAGTTACTTAGAGAGCAGTTACGAGCAAATTCCAGCCTCCATTTCATTCATACAATGACCTTGTCGTATTCGGTTCATGCTAATCCAATGGACTATTTCATTTCTAATACGGAGAGTAAAGTGAGGGATAAAAAATATGATGGATTTGATGATTTTGAAAGAATTGATCATTCAGAAATTTTCGAAAATACCGAAGGATCGTATTCGGTAAACATGACAAACATTTTTTAATCATCGTTTGCTCGTTCCACCTCAAATATCACTGATGTAAGTGGCGGGCGGTCTCAATAGCCGAGTGATTAGCATTACCGTTGTATTTTTGTTGTAGGTATAAGCGGAAAACAGTGTTTATGCGGCTAAACCTTTAACTCTTGACTACTTGAAAACTAACATTCGTCAAGAAATGGCTGAGATATGGACCAATATGGACCAAAGGTGGTCGAATATAATCTCAAACGAATCGAAGTTTGCAAAAAGTCACGAGGCGGTCATTTGAATGATGCAGTGTTTCATGGTTAAAACTTTATAATAAAAAGGGAATTTAAGGAAAAAAAATATTTTAAATGCATTTTATTTACGTTCATTTTGGAAACCCAAAAAAAAATATCCTTTTTCCGAATTCCATTTCGAAATTTACTAATTTTTTTTTTTTTAATTATCTCTCTCCAACATTGCAAGCAAACAGTGACCGCAAATTATTCTTTCATATATTTAATTAGCCACATGCATAAATAAATTAAATAATACGTTTATTTGCATATATATGTAAATATACGCATGTGTTCTGAACAATGTATACACATACATACATATATGTACATCTGTACTTTGCGACGCGTTCAAGTAAGCGCAGACAATTGTTGAGTTCACATATTTCCTACTCTCCACGAAAATCCGCAAATAATTAATGTTTCGTTGGCGCGTGTTTGTTAAATGTCAAGTTAAATGTGATTTGTGGACAGGAACAGAAAAGTCGGAAAATGTGAATTCAGAATGTGAAATGAAAAATGCATTTGCGAAAGAGAAAAAAATTACGTGAAATGGGATGCAATAAGTTTCATGATTTCACAGAATATATTTAATTTAATAAATTTGAAAATGTTCAACTCTTTCATACCTGTAGGTAGAAATTGTTTAGGATTAGTTGGATATTAATGTAAAGTGAGTTGGATAATTGGGTGAAAAGGCCATGCCGCATGGCATTTATATACGCATCTCATCGTCTTTCTAATTCATCTCAACAAAATTCGATCTATTTGCTGTAAAATTAAGCTGCTCGACACATATTATGTTTATTATAGACCATTTGCTTTTATGTTTTTTAATATTTAATATTTTGCTTCGAAGCTTCAGAAATCCCTTTAACTTCAGAATATTTGGCTTTGAAAAACCTTCTTATTCTATTTAAGTGATTTATTTTACTTATTTTCATTAAATAATATAAGCTAATCTTTTCATGAAAATACTTTGGAGATAAATGAGATTCCGCTATGACTGAAAAAAAACACCCTATATATTTTTACACAAATATACAAATAAAATTTTTGAAGGTTAAAAAATTTCTTGTCTAGAATTAACAATTAAAATACGATGAAAATGCTGTATTCGCCCGTGCCGAAGATTTATTACCTTTCATAAATATTTAAAATTTATTGTATTGCAATAGCCGAGTGGTTAGCATTTCGTAATGCCATTCGGAAATCTTGGGTTCGATTCCAGGTTCGAGCAACATCTAAAATTATAGAAATTTAATTGAATAATAATTTTGTCAAGGAACGTCAAGTCCTTCGAGTATATCTGATATGAAATAAAAGCTCCTCATAAAAATCCATCGGCCGTTCCGAGGCGGCTTAGCATAATTGATGGTCCCTCCATTTGTTGGTAAAACGTCCAAATGCAAAAACTACAAATTGGAAGAGGAGCTTTTCCGAAAAATCACTATTTTCATATATATACATCAACCTTTACGAGCCAAGTAGAGGCAGTTTTTTCAATATCCTTTTTTGCACAGATCACGCGTGAGTCGTGTCAAGCTCCCATTTTATTTTTGTTCAATATTATTTGGCATTTCATCACGGAAAGACTTACTCCTGAACAATGTTTACAAATCATTCAACTTTATTGCGAAAATTCACGTTCTGAAAAAAAAATGTTACGCGCGCTTCGCTCAATTTATGGTCAACATAATCGGCTTAATGAGCGTACTATTCGCAACATCATCACTTATCTTGAGACCCAGCATTCATTACTGGATAATATTCGACCGAAAAGATCACATCCAGCACGAAGTAAAGAAAATATAGCGACCGTAGCTGAGAGTGTACACGAAGACCGTGGAGAGTCGATTCGGCGCCGTTCGCAGCAATTCAAACTGACATATGGAACGACTTGGCGCATTTTACGTCGAGATCTTAAATTGAAAACATACAAAATACAGCTTGTGCAAGAACTGAAACCGCTCGACCTTCTCCCTATGAGTTCTTGAAAAGTTTCAAAATCCGACGTTTTCGAGCCAAATTTGTTCAGCGATTAGGCCCGTATTCGTGAATGGCGACCATTATCGCGCCATGATAACCGACTATTTGATGCCTGAATGTGAAGCTCTTGACCACCACGACATTAAGTTTCAACAAGACGGTGGAACTTCCCCGCATTGCATCAATCAATGGATTTATTGAGAGAAAACTTCGGTGAGCTGATAATTTAACGTTTTAGGCCGGCCGATTGGCCCAAAGATCGTGTGATATCTCACCGTTAAACTTTTTCCTGTGGGGATATGTAATGTATAAAGTCTATGCGGACAATCTTGCTTCGATTTAGGCCTTGGAGCAAAACATCACGCGTGTCATTCGCCAGTTACCAGTTGAAATGCTCGAACGAGTCATCGGAAATTGGACTCAACGGATGGACCATCAGAGACGTAGCGCCAGCCAGCATTTGAAAGAGATAATCTTCAATAAATAAATGCCAAAGAATGTTCCTTCGAATGATAATAGACATTCTCCATTAAATTTAATTCTTATGTGTTTTGTCTTTAAAAAAATAGGGTACCTCGAAATGGATCACCCGTTATATATATTTGAGTATTCAATATTATATATGACATAGTCATCAAATTTAATGATTTTCAGTATCAATACGCAATTCATTATATTTTATGGTTTTTTGACGGATTCATGACCCAAATTTCAAATCTGATAAATGGATCGTATATATGTTATCCCTGTAAAACTCATATTACTTAGCCACACTGACGCTGGACAATACGAGAAGCGCAGTTAGAATTGGAAAGGAGCTCTCCGAGAATTTCGATATTAATGGAGGTTTCAGACATGGTTATTCTTTACCGTGTGATTTCTTCAATTTTATGCTGGAGAAATTAAGACGAGATGGAAAGCTAAATAGACAAGGTAAACTATTTTACAAGTGTGCAAGAAGCGTTCGCAAGAAGCGATGCAAATGGATCTGATAGTGAACGAGAGCAAGACAAAATATCTCCTGTCATCAAGGAATCAGTGAGTGCTATCGCATCTTAGCTCCCACGTCACTGTTGACAGTCATAACTTCCAAGTCCAGCTGCGTTAACAACATCCAAAATGCGAGCTATTTTCCACTGAGTAGGCAATTGAAAAGAAAAGTACTCTCTCGACGAATCAAAGTCGCTCATTACCTGTGCTGTTGTATTGTATAACAGAGTGGATGATGTCGATATCAAATGAGAATTCACTAGAAGTTTACAAGAGAAAAGTTTTGCGGAAGATTTATGGTCGATGGAGCGATGAGCCGCACAAGTTATACGATGACATTGACATAGTTCAGTGAATAAAAAGGCCGAGGGTATACTGGATGAAAGCGATACAGCTTTGAAAGTGTTCATTGCTCGTTGTCTATAATTCCGTAAGGAGTGCCTAAGCAAAATTATTAGTATTAGCTATATTCGATAGTAGTCTGTTGTGACCAGTTTCGGCAAATGATCGTATTGATGTAAAAATGCATGTGCACACAAAATTTGGTTAAAATATCTCAAAACCGAGGTATTAGTTTGCGTTCCAACATGAAAGGTATAATGATATTAAACGTTAATAATAATTTGAAAAATAAAGGTAAAACAACATGCAGTAGCTATTAGCAGATAAACAAAGGGAAATTTAAGGAACACGCGTAATTTTGGACAAAATTCCCAAGTGTTTGTGCTTTTTTCCATTCTATTATCTTTATTTCGTTCATTTGTAGGTTTGTAAACAAGTTGGTAATTGTAAGCCTCAAAAATATATATCTACAAAAAAAAAATACTGCTATAAACAATAACGCTACCACATCCCAATGTCTGGCATGAAGGTCTAATCGAAATGCCAGTCATGCACGTGATAACTGGTGGCAATGTCGTGAGAATTTTTGACGTGAATGAATGTAGGAAATATTTACTAGGAGAATTAGTATGTATATTTTTGTGTGTATATTACCATAATTTACTACGCCGTTTTTATAACTACAACAAAAAAGAATTTCATTACTTTTAGATTAGAAGAATATTAGCAAATAATTTCATATTACTAAGACATTTGTCATTGTCAAACATAATTTTTCAAACACATCGCAACGCTCGCTTCTTCGTACAGTAACCGAAGGGCGTTTATCTAAATGCCCTCGTTAAATTTAATTTACTACCTTAAGCTTAACTGTCTAATAAACTGTAAGATTATAGGAGGAGAATTTCGGTAAACGTGTTTTAATAAATAATTTCTTATCACATAAACCTGCCCTACTAATAAAATATTCACAAGAGCACTCATTCTCATATTGAGCGAAATATGATACAAAAGGAAAATATTCGTAAACAATATATGTATACACAGAGTATGTATATATATTCTTGAAAAGTTTGACGAACTGTGTATTTCCAAAACAAGCTAAAAAAAAAAAAAAAATTATCCCAAACAATAAGTGAAAACAAAATGTATAAAACTGTCGTCTCACAACTTACGCGGATATTATATTATGTGCCAAACGTCAAAAGCGAGGCAAGAAAAAATTCAAAAAAATTCATGCCTAGCAACATCATGTACTTGAATTTAATGCTCAAAGAATAAAAAACCAATAAAACAAAAGCAAAATCAAACTAATCAAATAACTTTTTAGAATATACAACATCTCCACAATTACTGACTTTAATTAGCGAAAACGTAATGAGAAACAAATGAAACACTTTTTTTGACTTAGCACAAGAATTCCGCGATGGAAATTGAAACTTTTTGGCAAAGCTAATTAATGACCATAATTAATTTTATTTTGTCACTCATGCATTATGCAACAGGGTCGGGCTATTTGCGCTGGTTTATATTTCCTCCTTTCATAACAAAATAAATTTACTTGTTGCATCAATAAGGCCTAGAATTAATAAAATATTATTAAAAGAAAATTTAAATAAAACATAAGATAAAAACAACTAAAATTAAATAAGAAAAAAAATTAAATTTAAAAAATTACAAAAAAAAAAATAAAATAACATTAAAAAAATAAAATAAAACAAAATGAAAAGAAATTAAATAAAATAAAATAACTTAAAAAAATCAATATAAAATAATATAAATAAAAAAATAAAAATAAAATAATATAAAATAAAATAAAGTAAAATAAAATAAATTAAAATATATTAAATTAAAACAAAATAAAGTAACATGAAATAAAATAAAATAAAATAAAATAAAATAAAATAAAATAAAATAAATTAAATAAAATAATTTAGAATAACAAGTAAAATAAAAAATAAATAAAAAATAAAATAAAATATAAATTAAATTAAATTAAATTAAATTAAATAAAAAAAATGAAATAAAATAAAATAAACTAAAATAAAATAAAATGAAGTGAAAGAATAAAAATAAATAAATAAATTTAAAAAATAATTAAATTAAATTAAATTAAAGAGGAGTTTCCAGTCTCCCATCCGGTAGCTGCAAAATAAAATACCACTCGCGGAGCAAAATTGGAAATCAAATCGGATCGCGTATGTCTCAGAGTGAGCGGCGATTAGGTCATCGCCTGTACTTCATTTGAGGAGCGGTTGTATTAAAACCTGTCAGAAAGTATAAAATGAAGCCATACACAAAAATGAGAAGAATAACATAAATAATCATTCCAATCTTATTTTTCTGGAAGGTGGTTCAGCTCGACCACAGACTGACCATACTCTAGATATTAAAATCAACTTTGGGGATAATAGTACAAACCTTTTACAGCTGGGAAATGCTTCACTAGCATCAAATGCAGTGACCAGCCCGACTTTGTCACCAAAGCAGCGTAATAAATAGACATCAAAAATTAATGAATATTTACCACGCACTTATCTACAATCAAATCCAGATTTGAAACTAATGAAGAGTTGCCACTGCCAACCCTAGATACGTTAAAACAAAAATTGAGAACTTTGTGTACCAGACGAGAGAAATATAGCCTTTCCTTGAGCTGGCTTGTTCATCAATCAATCAAAACCTGTTTTTAAGGAAACTAAAATCAAACGGGAATGTCCAAAGGCAAGCAGAGCAACCATCAAGTGAAGCTTTTAAAGCCTATTGGTCGTTCATTTGGTCTGAATGTCAG
This sequence comes from Neoceratitis asiatica, assembly GCA_030068015.2. NCBI lineage: Eukaryota > Metazoa > Arthropoda > Insecta > Diptera > Tephritidae > Neoceratitis > Neoceratitis asiatica. The sequence continues at coordinate 33,051,469 of CM061525.1, read as the reverse complement.
AAGCATAGTTCGTCAGAAAGCTGAATATCAGACATGGAGGACAATTTTTCTCATGTTCCAGCCACCGATTTCTCAGCCATCAGCTCTTAGCAAATAAACAACGTTACAAGGAAGCTTCACAACTTAAAATGCCCGAGATGTGACATAATACATACGCACTGGTTCAAAAAACTTTCATGTACTCATGCCAAAATCGCTGAAACTTATGCAAAGACAATCTCCGGGTAGGTCTTTAGGTACGACGTACATGATACTGAAAAGTGATAATCGAGTTGAACCATCAATGTTCAGGCCAATAACTTGTCTCCCGGTTGTCTATAAAATACTAAAGTCATGCATATCCAACATCCTTTATGAACATATTGAAGCAAACAACTTGATTGTAGAAGAACAGAAAGGGTGCATAAGATCGTAAAAGGGATGTAAGCAGCAGTTAATTATAGACAATCTAAAAGGCAAATCAGAAGCCTCTATGAAGCGTATATCGATTGGATGAAAGCTTTTGATTCAGTGTCCCATTCACGGTATATTGAAGTGCTGCATTTGTATAAATTCAATCCCTAGAGAAAATTATACCATATTGGAGAACTCGAATAAAATTACCAATATCTGGAACTGCCCAGTACAGGAGGAACATAAGCATCATCAATGGAATCTTCCATGACGATTCACTACGTCTACTCGGGTTAATCATCAGCATGAACCCTCCCAGTCATATACTGCGGGATACAGGTTACGGATATGTGGTGAAATATTGGCAGACTGGAACACACCGATAGAGTCATCTCTTCTACGTAGATGATCTGAAGCTGTATGCCAGCAAACCAAACCATCGTGAAAAGCTTTTAAAATGTGTCACAACTTTTCCTAATGACATTAAAATGCCAGTTGGTCATGAGGAATGCCGTAAAATAACTATTTTGAAAGGAAAGGTGATTCCCACGAACACTCCCGTTAAACCTGTAGGTCTCGATATAAAAGAAATGGAACCAGATGAGACATGCAAGTATCTTGGAGTTACGCAGAGCAATTGCTTAGAAACTATGTATATGGAAAGAACTAGTGGTGGAGTTTAGGAGACGACTTCATGCTATATGCAAAACTCAATTAAATGGAAGAAACCAGACACTTGCAGTGGTATCGTACAGTTTTGGAGTTATAAAATGGTCAACAACCGAGATAAAAAACTTGCAGTGGATAATACGACAGTCATTTCCGAATATAAAACTCATCATCCCAAAGTTTCCGTCTTTCGAACGACGATGACCAGGAAGGGCAAGAGGGCAGAAGGGGATAGATTGACATCGGAGCGTTGCATGACAAACTAATTTTAAATCTCAGAACTTATTTCCATCAAAAGTCATCACAGGCTGTAGTATCCGCTGATGATAAATATGTTGCACTGCGAATGAACCAACCTTATAAAAAATCGCAAAAATGATCTGAAATGATAGTCCACGGCGTATATCGGAAAGATTTGTTGAGTCCGGATGTCAATCAAAGATTGTCGCACTTATGGCTCACAAACAGAGCAATATTCGACAAAAAAAGAAGGAAAATTTTAATGCAATTCATGACGTAAATGCTTCTGCAGACAGATACCGTAGATGCAATATCAGAAGCGAAACTCTAGACCATGTGCTTGCTGGATGTGCTACGTTCGCTAATTCGATTTATCTTAAGCGACATAAAGATATCGCAAAAATAATTCATTTGCAACTTGCCAAGAAGTACAACTTTTATCAAAATAAGACACCGTACTACAGATATATTATGAAATTACTGCACGAAGATGCCAGCATGCTTCTATATTATGATCGAACCGTTTTAGCGAACGCCACGAGAGACCACAATAGACCAGATATATTTGTGGCTGACAAGGCTAGTAAAATAGCATTTATAATTGATGTTGCAGGTCCTGACAACAAAAATAAGCAAAAAACATATATGGAAAAAATCGCAAAGTACCCTGCGTCAGGATTTGATGTGAAACGCTAATGGAAGTTAAGAAAAGTGTATCTACTGCCAATCACCAAATTTGCGCACGGCCTGGTGCATATTGATTTTAAGGAATACATACGAACTCTCCAGTTGCCAAATCACATCATCTTCGGCATGCAGAAAGCAACCTCATTGAAATCATGCCATTTTATTTAAAAAAATTGCAGTAAACATTTATAATTAATTTAATGTTAGTTTTATAAATTTTTAAGCATATTTATAGCTGTCGCCAACAAATGAAGTTTACTCCCTAAAGGGATGCAATAAAAAGGGGAATAAAATAAAATAAAATAAAATAAAATAAAATAAAATAAAATAAAATAAAATGAAATAAAATAAAATAAAATTAAATAAAATTAAAATAATATAAAATAAAATAAAACAAAATGAAATAAAATGAAATAAATAAATTAAAATAAATTTAAAAAAAATTAAAATATAAATTAAAATAAAATAAATTTAAGGTAAAAAATAAATAAAATAAAAAAAAATAAAAAAAAAAATAAAAAATATTAATAGAAAATACAAACATATATAAATAAACTAATATAAAAATTAATTAAAAAACTAAATAAATAAAATAAATTTTTATTAAATGGAGTAAAGTAATATAATATCAAATTAAATTTAATCAATATAAAATGAATAAAATGAAATAAAAGTAAATTGAAAGAAAAATATACTAAATTATACAAAAATATAATAAATATAATATCGTAAAAAAGCTTATTGAGTAAGCTTATGCAAGTAACAGTGACTTGCTTCCAACAGCAAAATATTTTACAATTCAGTCAACTGTAAGTGAGGAAACAGGAAAAGTTTCGAAAATACCAACAAATTTACTTGATTTTCTTAAAAATTTTGCTCATTCTATTAGAATTAGCGAGAATGTGGGTTTGTTTATGATTCCATTGTGATCGGAAAATTTAGTTAATTTTGGCATAGAAAATATTTATTGTAGTAACCCACGTCACATGCCACACTCTGAAGTAACTTAACTACATTTCGCACACAATTCAAGCCATTCAGCTATAACGGTTCCAAATGGGCGAATGTCTTCCTCCATTATACTCGAAATAAGAGCGTTCTTTGTGTTTCCGCTCATGGTTAATAGCAGCAGCAGCAGCTGCTGAGTTGCCTGAAATTTACGCTATGACCTGAGTTGACCCTGAAACTTCGACAATATAATATATACAAAACATTCGTAATTGTGTGCAATTATTGGTGGTCCATTTTGTATTATGAGGCGCTACTAAAAATATACTTGTACATATAAAAAAATATACGTGTTTGTATATATACTTGTATGTTGCCAACTGTTAACGTTTCGACTGCCAATAAATTTTACGATTTGTTACTGATTTTTAGTAGTATTTACAAATTTTTTCTTTACGTAAAAAAAAATTTTTTTTTTAGTTTTTGTTTTATTTTATTTCAGTTGGATATTACTTTTTTTATATAACTTATTTTCCATGGTAAGCGCATGGGCTATACTGATAGTTTTTATTGTAATCCTTATTGCTGTTCACATTAACATTCACATTGGTATACAGCAACTGATTTAATATTTTTTTTTTGAATATTTTTCTGCTTTTACTTTTCAACTTTTTCATATCCATTGACCAACAGTGTGCTCTTTGACAAAAGCAGCGTCCAAAAACTTAATTTCATTTGCTGATTAAAAGTTTTGACTTTGGCAACCATTATTGAAACTACAACAACAAACACTTTTAATCGTTTTCAACCACTCACACCAAACGTCAAAGTGTATATAATTAAAATGCTTCACAGCAAAACTGCAACGGCCAAACAATTCTTATTTAAACAGGCAAAGTGCGGTAAATGTTTATTTTAGCCAAATAAAAGCGGCCGGCAACTAAAAGAAGATATTTCCTGTAACTAAAAGCCTAATAAAACTTTAATGATTTGAAAATTTAAGGGATTCTAATTCTATTGTTACGCTTGGTTATTTATTCACAAGCCTTTCTGTGCATTTGAAATATTTTTTAGGTTCTAAAATAACAAAACTGAGAGAATTAAAGAAAAAGAAATATGAAATATGAAACATTTTTTTATACTAGCGGACCCGGCCGCAAGCTATTGGGGCTTTTTATATTTTCTTCAATTTTTATACTAATTGGTATGGTAAGGAATGATAGAAATTCCTTATTAAGCCTTATCTAATGCAAAATATTAAGTTTTTAATTATATTATTAATCTACCTACGTCTCACACATGAGTCACTCAAAGTCTTTCACGTAAAAATCCATATGAATGCCGCAAAGTAAGCTAAACTTGTAACCCGCAGTCTCAGAATATTAACATTGCGCAGGTATTCCGTTAAGACAAACCATCAAAAAATTTAACCATCAAACCAAATCAAACAATGAGTGTATATATTTCTTTCGAATAGATCAGCCCAGTTTCTAAAAAAAAAAATTCGAATAAATATAACTATAACAGGGCAATTGGAAAGTCCCCGGCCTAACACGTAGATAGCGCTACTAGCCCTAACCTTAAAAAGCGCAAGTAAAAATTAGACAGCTGTCGAAAAAATACAGTTAAAGCAAAAACTTGACTTGAGGACGAGTACCGAAGGCGATTAACGTAGTCGGCGCCCAAAAGAGGTTGTTACGAAAACATCAAAAAAATTCCACAAAATTATTTCGAATCACAGTAATTTGAAACTGAATGAAATAACAGACACTGTAAAGATATTAACTGAACGTATAGATCATATCATTCATGAATTTTTGACCAAAACAACGACGAGTTGATTTATGGGAGCAGTGTTTGGAGATCTTCAAGCATCATAAACCCGATTTTTTATGTCCATATGTGACAATGGATGGCTCCATCATTTTACTCCGAAGTCACGATGAACCCGCTCCAAATCGTAGGAAAATGCATCGATCGGCTGGAAAGGTTATGGCCTATATTTTTATATACGCATGAAATAATTTTCATTGACTACCTTAAAAAAGAAAGGACCACCAACAGGGTTTATTAAGGGATTATTCGAAGGACGAAATCGAAAAAAGACGGCCGCATTTGAAGAAAACAAAAGTTATATTTCACCAAGACTATGCACCTTGTCACAAGTCTGTGAAATTGAAGGCATAAACCCATGAATTGGGCTTCGAATGGCTTCCACATCCAACGTTTCCTCCAGATCTGTCCCCCAGCGACTTTTTCCTATTCTCAAACCTCAAAAGTGGTATCGCCGAAACTTTGGCCTATTTTGAAGCAAAGAACAAATCTTACTACAAAAATGGTATCGAAAGATGGAGGATCGCTCCAATCAGTATATCAGCTATGAAGGGAACTATGTTGAGGAAAAAAAAATATTATTTTGCCAAAAAAATGTGTTTTCCTTTGGGAGGCCGGGGACTATTCAATTAACCTTACACTTCTCGCAGAGACAAATAGATGTTTGCCGATTCTGAAATCAGTCCGATATGAGCGCAAAACTTTCATTAATGTCAGCCCAGCCGTTTCAGAGGAGTTTAATAAGAAATACCGTGACATTTTTTATATTAGACCGCTTTTTCATTATTTATAAATTTTTTTTTTGCACATCATATTTTACATGAATGTGACATGGGAAAATTTATCCGCGCGACGGTTGAATCGACTACTCACACACGGCAATAAGCACAATCGTCTAACCACTTAAAAGGAGTGTTTGGCGATGCTCAGTCGTAATTCAAAAGATTTTTTGCGCCGTCAGTTAGAGGAGACGAAGGTGGATCTGTCGGTCAACAAGTTCATGGCCAGAATTTTTCGGTATGCGCGAGGTATAATTCGCTTGAGTCACCGGCGAATATTATTCAGATCTTCTGGACATATTCTATATTAATTTGAAGACAAAACAATAGCATTTGGCGAAAAACCGACACTGTTACATCAGGATAATAACCTGAGAGCCTCAAAAAATGCTGTAATAAATGTATGAAGCTGAGAGGAGACTATGTTGAGAAATAAAACGCTGATATTAGATATATTTTAGTGCTTTGCAGCAAACGATTTGGTTAACAAGTCATTAAATTTTACTCAGAAAGTGCAACCCTGAGTAAGCCAGTGCATTCAGGATGCACTCAAAAAGCTGTAGGTGTGTGTATATGCCGACGAGAATGGACTTATCACCGATCGTCATATAAAAAAAATTTTTACGCACAGTTTCAGTAGCTTATATTATTAAATTGAAGCAGTTTTTTTTTTAAGTTAAATTTTATATTTTTTGCAAGGGTCAACGTGCCAAGTTCATAGGGGTGATTGTCTTTGATTGTGCCCATGGTGCACATGCCAGAATTTGAGCTAGTGATAGTTTTGAAGATAAGAAGTAAACTAAATATTGGTTTGAATAGTATAGGACGTCCGAGGTAATCAGATTAACAGAGAACAAGTTTCAATAGCTAAAAAAAAACTGTAGCTCACCAGCTTCAGCACCCACAGTAGCCAGTGCGAAGTGCCTAAGGTGTGACGTACATATTTAGATATACTCTTAATGGATTTCACTAAAATATGCTTAACCAAAATATTTCATACAAAAGGGGCTAAAAGTGATGGGTCAGCCAAAAGCGAGTGGTAGCATGAAGGCCGGCTAAAGGAAATTGGGAGCAAATCATGTAGTTGGATAGGGTAAGCGGAGAAATGTGTGACAATAAGTATAGGGGCGAATTACTGAGTCTGAAGGGATGTTTTGCAAAGCAGTGAGATTACTTGTACTGTTCATGAAGATCAGATATTTTTTTTTTTTTGTTTTTTTTTTTTTTTTTGAGGTAAATGTGAGGCAAACATATCGTTGAGCAGTCAAGCTCATCCCAATCCGAAGAGCTAAGACCACACATCAGCTAACTTGCGTTGAATAATCAAATTGCACTTGCGGAAGTATTGCAAAAGACACGTAAAATCCAAATTCCTTTTTTTTTTTCCATTTCAAATTTCATGTAAATTCATATTTTTATATAGCGAAAACCGCCAAAAAAGTATAACACTTCCAGCTTTCATGCCTCGCACAACCGAATTTAACAGGTGAAACCAAGGTGAAACTGAGAAAATATCTTAGTTATTAGCGAAGTTAGAAATATCTCTTTATTTCGTATATATACATACTTATATATATATATCTTAAAATTTTCAGAGGACATTTGCTTGCTCCTTAACTAACTGTCATTTGCATATAAAATTTATGGTCTTAAATATTTTTTTTTAATTTTTTGACAAAAATCATTGTAACTTTCACTTCGAAATAATGCAAAACATTTGTAAATATATGAAAAGAAGGAAAGAAAAATATTAAAATTACAATACACTTTGTACCCTCTTTACTTAGTGTGACTTATTTTTAAATTGTTTCGCTAAGCTTTACTAAGACTTTCAGTTCAGTTACTTCACATATCACTCTAATGTATTACATGCATACAAGACCAGTAACTTTGTCACACTTTTAGCCACGTTCAGCGAAATTAAAGCGTGCCAGATTTCTTATTGATACACTTTTTTTTGCTTTCATTTTTGCTTTTATAAATTTACAATTTCTCCCTCCTTTTTTTTTTCTTTTGTCTGTTTGTAATGCATTAATAATGTCAAGATTTAAACACATTAAATATGCATGACTGGCAGGGGAGGGATGCTGCAGGAATTGGCTCGGGGAAAATTGGTCAACATAAAAGTTCGTGAAGTGTATTTTAATATTTTCTCTATTTGAGCTTATAATTTTCAATTTCATTTTCAATTTATTTATAGTACCAGTAAAACACAAAGCCTTTGCAGATGAATAAAATACATTTTTTTTTTGCCTTAAACACAAAGTGAATAGAAAAGTATTTGTGAAAAAAAAATTGGTTTCGTAAAATATTTATATGTCATTGACCTGATTTTTTGCTTCACTTCGATTTCCTTATTCGATATGTACAGATGCTGTCAGCTGTACACATGTGTGTCTATTGATAAAGAGCGTAAAAATATACTGTCTTCATAATATCCTAAACAATTTTTACGTGTCCATCAAGTTGGCGATAACATCTTAATTGCATTACATTGCTGTTTGTCTAAGTTTTTTTTCTGCAAATTCTGGTACTGCGAATTGTTTTCCAAAGTCGCTTCTTAAATATTGTGGCGACGTGATAGAATCTTTTTATTTTATATTATTTTATTGTGATACCATGGGGTCAAATTGCGAAACAAAAGGTCAAAAATTTCGCTGAAATTAAGGAAACCACTTTTACGTTACTTTCTAATAATTTTAATTTATATTTTTTGAAGTTACATGCTTTGTGTCTTAGCGCGCCACTCGTTTCTTCTCTTCGCTTTTTGGCGCCAGTTAGAAATACCAAGTGATACCAGGTCCTCTCCAACTGAGCCTTACAACGGAGTGCAGGTCTTCCTCTTCCTCTGCTTCCACCAGTGGATACACCATCGATTACTTTCAAAGCTGAAGCGCTTTCATCCATTCGCACGACATGCGTAGCCGCTGTCTCTTGATTCGCTGAACTCTGTCAATGTCGTTATATAGCTCGTACAGCTCAGCGTTCCATCGTCTGCGGTATTCGCCGTTGCCAATGCACAAGTGACCATAAGTCTTCCGCAAAACTTTTCTCTCGAAAACTCCCAAAGCTGACTCATCGGATGTAGACATCGTCCAGGTTTCTGCACCATATATCAGGACGGGAAAGATGAGCGACTTGTAAAGTTTGGTTTTGGTTCGTCGAGAGAGGAATTTATTTTTTAAATTGCCTACTCAGTCCAAAGTAGCACCTGCTGGCAAGAGTGATTCTGCGTTGGATTTCAAGGCTGACATTGTTGGTGTTGTTAATGCTGGTTCCCAGATAGACGAAATTATCTACGACGTAGAAGTTGTGACTGTCAACAGTGACGTGGAATCCAAGTCTCGAGTGCGATGACTGTTTATTTGATGACAGGAGATATTTCGTTTTGCCCTCGTTCACTACCAGACCCATTCGTTTCGCTTCTTTGTCTAATCTGGAGAACGCAGAACTTACGGTGCGAGTGTTGTGACCAATTATATCAATATCATCATATTCAGCTTTGCAGTTCGTATTATGTTCTTCAGCATCAAATTGAAGAAAGAAATATGGTTGTCTGTAGTACCAGATTCCAGCATACGCAACTTCATCAAGCTACGTGGCTGTCGCCAGATCGTAAAACACGCAACCAAAAGCTTAAGAGGGAAGCGAGATGCATTTGCAGACGAAAAAAGAGGCCGAAATGCGTGAGTGTAAAGAGCTTGAGAAGCTGGCCAACAAGGGTAATGGTCGAAAATTCTATGAGAAGATGCGGCGACTTACAGAAGGTTTCAAGCCCGGAGCAAGCTCGTTTAGGGACCATGGAGGTAATCTGGTGACAAATGTCCAGAGGATACTTAGTGTATGGAGGGAACACTTCTTCAACCTGCTCAATGGCAGTGAAAGTGATGGCTAACCCGAAACCCCAATCGATGACGATGGTATAGAAGTGCCATCACCCGTCTATGAAGAAGTTCGAATAGCGATTGCCCGCTTAAAAAATAACAAAGCGGCGGGAGCCGATGGCTTACCGGTAGATCTATTCAAACACGGCGGCGAAGAGCTGACAAGGAGCATGCATCAGCTTCTTTGCAGAATATGGTCGGACGAAAGCATGTCTGACGAATGGAACTTAAGTGTGCTCTGCGCAATCCAAAAAATGGGAGACCCCACCATCTTCGCCAATTATCATGGGATGAGTCTCCTTAATATAGCATATAAGGTCCCAACCAGCGTATTGTGTGAAAGAATAAAGCCCACCGTAAAAAAATGATCGAACCTTATCAGCTTTAGACCTGACAAATCCAATATCGACCAGATATTTACCAAGCGCCAATTCTTCGAAGGATCCGAGAGAAAGGAATCGATGCACACCACCTTTTTATCGGTTTGAAAGCTGTTTTTTTGCTGGAGATTTTGAATTACATAAGTTAAATATTACCTTCGTGAGCACTGCTAATTACAAATTAAGGTTAAAAGTTGTTGAATATTTCAAATTAGATCGTTGCCAAAAATAAGCTAAAAAACGCGAAAAGTTACAGCAAATAAATATAATACTTGGATTTATCAGAATTTTAACTACTTTTTAACATGAAGCTTCATCCACGAGGTTCACATTATACGGGTTACGACAACCGTTGACGTAAACAAATCTACTTCACCAAATTTACACTGGAAGAGTTTTCGAAAATATTAAGGTAAAATACTTAAACAACAGGCACGGCTATTGTATTTTAAAAAATCAGTAAAGCTCTAATAAAGCATCATCTAATTCAAAATATCATGAAATCATCCTAATTATTGTCAGTCTCAATGGTGTTCCCTTTCAGGAAAATTAAACTTATTTTCTGAACATGACCTGATGTCTGGAACCGTTGTATAACAAAATATTCAATTTAAAACAAACAAATAGGATCTCCCAAAAAATGCATTCATGCAATATTGTATGCTTGCCGATCCCACTACTGCCTGTACTTATCTCATTCTCACAATATTGCAATACACATGGCAGAAAAAGTCTGCGTTCACTCACTGTATTAAAGTTTTCAACTAAAAACAGTTATGCATTGCAAAACAATCATTATTTTATTTTCACTTATTTTGAAGAAAATTATTTAAAGAATGTTTGAGCAAAATTTTGTAGAATTTGAGCTGCGTGATTCTGAGTTAACGGGATTGTAGTACCGTTACTTAAGTAAGTTGAACAAAAAAAGTTTACGTTCACTTTAAAAAGCGATGGTTTGTTGCATTGAAAATACAAATTAGTTATGTTGAATTTAATTTTAAATGATACACGATAGTAATGGCGATACACGATAGTAATCGCGAAGGAAGAAACTAGAGCATCTATAAATATAGGAGAAATTTTTTTTTTTTTATGGACTATGGACCAAAATTGGCGAAAGGAAAATCATTGTTGATTTGTGACAGAATGGTAAAAGTTATCGGGAAATTTAAACAAACAAAATCTTATTAGTCTAAGCCACTTTCTGGACGTCCATAAAAACGGACGGAAAGAGAAGAGCGCAACCTATCCATTCTTGTGAAGTCTAACCCACGTCTAACAGAAAGCCAACTAAGACATTGAAATAAAATACCAAAATAAATTATGTGCAGATACGGTACGAAACAGAGTCGCACGAAAGTATCGAAAGTAAATCATCTCAAGCGAATGGCCTTCGCGAAGTAGCACTAAACGAGCCTCCAGTGTTTGGGAATAAAGTAATTTTTCAGATGAATGTAAGCTTTGAATTTTATGAGATAAAAGGCCTACAGTGAAGCACGGTGGTGGAGGTGCTATGATGCGGGGGTGCAGGCAAGTCTGGGTGTAGGAAAATTTCAGTTTATTGAGTCAATAAAGAAAAACAATTTTTGAAAACAAATTTAAAAGAAAGTGTATAAGTAGTAATACTGGGACTCGGTAAGCAATTTATTTCCCAACAGGACAACGACCTTAAGCATACAGCAGAAATTGTTAAGTTTTGGTTGCTGTACAATATTCCTAAACAACTGCGTACACCACCGCAAGCGTCTGATCTTAACCCTATCAAGAACTTATGGGATGTACAAGAAAGAAAAATTTGGCAGCGTTCTATAACTAGCAAGACAATACTTAGGAGCGCGCTTGAAGAGGAATAGGAAGCTATAAGCCCTGAATTAATAAGCAAACTTGTTGGGTCAATACAAAACCGCCTTCTGGAAGTCATTAAAAGACGTGGATATCCAACAAGTTATTGACTTAATATATATTTTTTTAATTTTTAGCCTTTTGTTTCATTATTCTTGAAGTTAACGCAGACTTTCCAGAAAAATCCAGGAAGTTGATCGACCTATTCAAAAAATCATATATCTGGTTAGTTTTTTTTGAAATTTGGTATGTAAGTAGCCTTATGCTAGGCTGTGACCAGTGACTTGGGGTTGGTTCTAAAAAAGTTTAATTATGGTTCCGTCGCGATATATAATAGAGTGATGCGCAGTAAGCTTACAGTTCGAGAACGTCTGGACCGATTTCGATCAACTCGGATTGCTCTCCGACCGTACCAGAAAAATATGAAATAAAAATGCCACTTCCCGGAATCAGAGACAGATTATTCGAAAAAAATATATTTTTGGTCGCTTTTCTTCAAATTCGTTTCGCAGATAGCTTTACGCCTAGTTTAACATGAAAACTACTCATTCTTAAGTAATATAGATCCGGTACCTACATATTCGAAAATATTGTATATTTTGTTCTGTTTTCTTCAAATTTAATACATAGGAGGCGTTTGTCGGAATTAGTATAGGGAAAACTTTTTCTTCTGGAAAGTCGATCTGAAACCGACCAATTCCAAAAAATCTAATTTATTGTTCAAATTTACTTGAAATATGGTTTGTGTCGGTGGCTTTTTGCTAATCTGAATGATTCTGATTTTTCTTCTAGAAAAAGGACCAGGGACCGACTTATTTGAAAAATATTTTACGAAATTTTCCATTTAGTTAAATAATCTCTTTCCAGGACCTGATAATGATAATGATCTTTTTTTTTCATTTCCCGCGGATATACCAGGATCGATTTGCTTGAAATTAAGTACGTTGATAGCTCTTTACCTAAATTCACCACTGACCAGATATTAATCATATGTTAAATCTTGGAGAAGATTTTAGAGCTGCCTTCGACAAAACAATGAGGAGTCATCTCTACGCCGCTATGTCTGAATTTGATATACCCACAAACTCATCCTATGTCTACTATACTATACTACTACTGGATAATACTAGAAGCGCAATTAGAATTTGGAACAACTTTCCGAGCCGTTCGATAGCAAACGAGATTTCAGACGCGTTGACTCCTTATCGTGTCATTTCATCAACCTGATGCTGGAAAAAATAATAATAGCCGATGAGCTAAATAGCCTAGGTACAATCTCTTACACGAGTGTACAATTGCTGGCGTATACCAATGATATTGATAGTATTTGTCTTAACAATCGCACCGTAAGTTCTGCTTTCTTCATGATAGACAATGAAGCGAGGCGAATGGGTATGGTAGTGAACGAGAGCAAGACGAAATATATCCTTTCATCAAATAAACAGTCAGTTATTTTTGTCTATCTGGGAACCAGCATTAACAACACCAACAATGTCAGCCTTGAAATCCAACGCAGAATAACTCTTGCCAACAGGTGATACTTTGGACTGAGTTGGCAATTGAAAAGAAAAATCCCCGCTCGACTAATCAAACTTTACAAGTAGCTCATCATTATCATCCTGACATATGATACAGAAGCCTGGACGATGTCGACATCCAATGAGTCGGCTTTAGGAGTTTTCGAGAGAGGGGTTTTGCGGAAGATTTCTGGTCCTTTGCGCGTTGGCAACGGCGAATACCGCAGACAACGAAACGATGACTAGTACGAGCTATACAACGACATTGACATAGTTCAACGAATAAAGAGATAGCGGCTACTCTGGCATAGCCATGTCATCCAAATGTATTCGATGGAGTACCCGTTGGTGGAAACCGAGGGAAAGGAAGGCCTCCACTCCGTTGGAAGGATCAGGTGAAGAGCTACCTACTTTCTCTTGATATTTCCAACTGATGCCAAACAGCAAAGAGAAGCAACGAATGGCGCGCTATTGTTGGTTCGGCTGTAATCGAGTGAGCAATGTCTACACCAAAGAAAAAAAAAATTATTTTTTATTCGTTATTCTTTATATATCACCGCCTCCTCCTAACTAATAAATCTAAGTTGAAACAAATGCAGGCACCACGACAACATGGAAACGGATCTTCTAGCTTATTTTATCTCCAAATAGATTGGCTTCGAAATTCGTAAATGTTTTTCCAAATTTGTATTTCAATTTTTGTTGTTGTTATTTTAGTACATTCGTCTTAAACATATATACATATAATCACATTTTCACCTTTATTTTCAATCGCTAGAGTATAAATAAAGTAAAATAGTCTTCCACTATTATTCGAAATATCTTTATCTCTAGTATTTTCTGACTCATTCTCCTTCTTAAAATCATACATATTTATTCTAAGATCTTTAGTTATCGATTAGTTTAGATTTAGCGTTTGGGTAATTGGATTTTCATGAAACTTATATCTGAAAACAATTTTTTCCACCACAACGCTACTCTGTGATAGACTACATATAAAAGGTGATCCAAGTAGAGGAACTTTTTCCAATAGAATTTTTTTGAGAGATCACGCGTGAGTCGTGTCAAGCTGTCATTTAGTTTTCGTTCAGTGCGGTTGGGGTCTTTGTCATTGCATCAATCAAAATATTCATTCAGAGAACACTTCGGTGAGCAGATATTATCACGTTTTAGGCCTGCCGATTTGCCACCACGATCGTTTGATATCGCACCGTTAAACCTTTTCCTGTGAGGATTTATAAAGTCTAAAGTCTATGCGGACAATCCCGTTTCGATTCAGGCCTTGGAGTGAAACACGCACATCGCGCATGTCATTCGCTAGTTTCTAATCGAAATGCTCGAACGAGTTATCTAAAATTGAACTCAGCGGATGGACCATCTGAGGCGCGGCCAATATTTGGAAGAGATGATCTTCAAAAAATAAATACCAGAGAATGTTCTTTCGAATAATAATAAACATTCCCCATTAGATTTGAATTTTCTGTGTTTTTTTTCTTTAAAAGAGTAGGAAACCACAAAATGGATCACCTTTTGCAATTAGTTAATTTACATAATGTAGAAAATGTTTAAAACCCAGCTCTATTGTTCTGTTTACGTAAATGTTTCTAAAAATCGCATGAAAATAGTAAATATCCTGTGAAAACAGTAGCTTCAACTACGAAGCCGTTTAGTTTCTTAGTGAGTGGTATAAAGAGTGGGAGTGTTCGGCTATTTGCTACTGACGGAAGTGCCTTCACTCAAACTCTATATAATGACTATTATTTTAAAGAGAAGTATGTAGCATATTTTGAGTATTGAATTAATGATGAAGTTAGTGTGAGTAACTAATGTATGTAATTTCCGAATCAAATTCATTGTCGTCCCTCATTCTTTATGTATTTTCCCAAATACAACTAATCGAAAGTTAAACGAAAGCAGTTGATCATTAACTTAATGTCTGTTTATTAATTTTTAATAATTGTAACATTTGTGCTTAGCATTACTTCTCATAATTTAATATTTGACTTGTTAAATAATTATTTCAATATATATGTGTGAAGAATTTATGACAGACACGTGCCTATACATGATATGTACACGTATTTTGTCAACACATATAGACATGTGTGTGGTGCTACTACCCTGCAAATATTTATGGACCATATGGTCGGTTGGAGTACCTATAAATATACTCCACTGTGGCAAATTTTAGACCAAATTATGTGTTTACACTAACTTTGTGCGTCACGACCATTCTTCGTGTTATACCGATCGCAAGCACTACACGAAGTTACAATTGCGCAATAAGTTCTACACTCGTATACAGAAAATGTGTGGAAATGAAACTGAGTCAGTTTCGTTTCGTTGTTGAGCTGTGCTGGTACGCAAAAGGAGTGCATAATTCATTATTATTTCAATGAAAATACGTATAACAAGTACGCAAACTAATATTATTATATATTTATTAACAATAGTCTATTAATATTAATATAAATTTATATAAAAAATATTATATTTTACTCACTTTCACCATAGAAAATGTTATTCAAAACTAAAGACTATGTTCGAATGTGATTTTTCGCATATACTCCAAAATATAATCCAATGTTGGTACTCCATGGAGTACTCGGGTATTTTGCAGAGATGGATTATATGGTCCAGCTCTAGGACATCAGAATGTTAATTGGACCATATTTTTTGTATGGATTGTGGCAGGTTTTGGATTACTCTATTGTCCGCGTGGATTATATATTTCACGCGTGCATGGAGTACTCGCCTTATTTGCAGGGTAATATTTTTTTTATTTTTTTTTTTTTACTTTTTATTTTCTCGTGTACCACATTTTTGCTTCGACTTAGTCTATCATTGCTGAGTGTAAGTACCGAGACAAACGCACAATTGGATAAATAAACGGACTGTGAAATAGACAAGTAAATATACATGAAGGCATGATGGCGAAGCAATTGAAGTAAACAGAAATGTGACAAGATTCGCTGGTTGCTTCGTTGTTAAGGAGTCGAAATTGTATTTTCTTGTGATTTTTACGAGTACATACGACTTTGGTTGTTTAAGCTCAGAAATATTTATATGTACATATGTATTTTGAAGCATACGTTTTTGAAATTCACAACAATCTACATAACCACATCTCAAAATCTATGTTCACTGCTACAATTTCATGCACAATGGCTACGCTGCAACGGAATTCGAATTATTGACGCAGCAGTAACAAAAATTCGAGTGACCCTGTTGGAAAAAATTTAGAGACAAATAATTAGAAGAGTTTTAGTAATTTTTGAATTTTTTAGTTAGATACTATATTCAGTGTAAAAATGCTAACCGTCATGTAGTGAAGTGTAGGAGTCTACAAAAAGCACAATAAAAGCTATGATTTTATGGAGTATTGGTATTATGGATTATTATTTCGCATAATAACCACATAAGTTGGCAATAACGAAGGTCAATAAACAGCGTGTACCATATATATTCTCGAATCCTTGGTTTACCCATCCACTAGTCCGGCCCTACTGAGTTTAATCCTGTTTCTAAATTGAAACCGAGTTCAAAAAATGAGGGATGCAGGCTTGTTTGGCTTCTCGTGGTATATTATGCTTAACACCGAATCCGCTCCTCGTTAATTTAGCTTTTGTGCGAATTACTTGCTTTAGATTGATCGCTGTGCTCGTGTTTGCGGTGTTCTATCAGCCGAACATTATAAGAAATGGCTAGTGGGCTAATGCCGTGACCACCAGGGACAAACCGCACAGTACATTCCCTTCCTATAGGTAATTAGTTGGTTTGGAAGTTTTGGATACATTTTTTAAGCTGATCGGATTTGTACATATCGGGTGATCCATATCGAGATTCCCTACGTTTTTAAAGAAAAAAACACAGTAAATCCAAATTTAATGGGGAATGTTTGTCATCATTCGAAAGAGCATTTTTGGCATTTATTTTTTGAAGATTATCTCTTTCAATTGTTGGCCAGATGATCCATTCCGACTGGTAACTGGCGAATAACACCCGTGATGTTTTGCTCCAAGGCCTGAAATGAAACGGGATTGTCCGCATAGACTTTGGACTTTACATATCCCCATAGCAAAAAGTCTAACAGTGTGATATCTCGGTGGCCAATCGACCGGCCCCAAAAACGTGAAATTATCTGCACACCGAAGTGTTCTCTCAATAGATCAATTGATTGATGCGATGTGTGGAAAGTGGTGCCCTCTTATTGAAACCAAATGTCGCGGAGATCACGAGCTTCAATTTCAGGCATCAAATATTTATAAGGGTTCTCATTTTTGAAGTAATCATTTTTGAAGAAATATGGACCAATGATCCCACCGGCTCACAAACCACACCAAACCGTTACTTTTTCTAGATGAAATGACAGCTATTGAATCTCTTCAGGTTGCTCTTTGTCACAAATGTGGCAAGTGTTACATACCCTTTGAGCTTAGTGGTCCTCATCGCTGAACAAAGTTTGGCTCGAAAACGTCGGATCTTCTTGGAGTTTTTCAAGAGTCCATAGAGCGAAGAGAGGTCGGTTGGGAAGGTCGAGCGGCTTCAGTTCTTGCAAAAGCTGTATTTTGTACGCTCGACGTACGATTTAAGATCTCGACGTAAAATGCACCAAGTCGTTCCATATGTCAGTCTTAATTGCTGCGAACGGCGCCGATTCGACTCTCGACGGTATTCATATACACTTTCAGCTACGGCCGTGGACGTGGTCCATTCGGTTGAATATTATCAAATAATGAATGCTGGGTCTCATGATGGGTTGTGTGATGGTGTTGCGAATACCACGCTCAGTAGGCCGATTATGTTGACCATAAGTTGAGCTAAGCGCGCGAAACACATTCTTTACAGAACGTGAATTTTCATAAGAAAGTTGAATGATTTGTAAACGTTGTTCAGGTGTAAGTATTTCCATGATGCCAAATGCCAAACAATGCTGAATAAAAATAACATGACAGCTTGACAAGACTCATGCGTGATCTGTCAAAAAAAGCTATTGGAAAAATTACATCTTATTGGATCACCCTTTATATATAAACATCGATATAGTTCTGAAAATAGTGAGGGTGCGCCGATATTAAACCATAAAACTCACGCAGTCACCGGTTGGTATTTGACTATAATAATGCCAGGGGTGGTCATGCTTAGCTTGTGCTAAGAATGTCACAGCGGGTGGAGTTGGCAACGATCGGAGAATTGGCATAGACGTCTGAAGACGTGGTAATGAGCGGAAACATGAACACGAGACCAAACTTGCTTTCAGAGTCAAGCTCGGGGCCTGAGGAAATTGCGAGGCTCTTTCTGTGGGAGTATCGATGACGCATGCTATACAGGAAAGTAAAGCCAACTTGAATCGTCTAATGGTGGTAAACCTTGAAGTGAAAACCTCTTGGATGAAGCCAAAAAACAATAGTTGTCGACATAATCAGTAAATAGAGTGAACAGATTTTTAATTTTCAAAAACTTTTCTTTAAAGGCTTTACACAAAACAGTACTTGTAATGCTCTGCGTATGTTAAAAGTTGAGCAATTTGGTTTAACGTATCAACGCATCCATATGGAGTCAGCTGCTGGTACCTACCCCAAGGCAGCAGCGAACAGCTACAAGGCAACAGTCAACAGACCTTGTAGGAAAGCACACACACACATATACATAAACATGACTAATTTTAATTTCTTACTATAAGGCATACACATGTGTAAAAATATACTTATTAACCTATACATACACTATATATACATATATGAAATAGTGAAAGCAAAATTATGTATTTATGTATGTTTGTGTTCTTTCACAAAGTATCAAATCCATATGAGAGTTGAAAGCATGTTTGTTTCAATATTCTACTATACTTACTGATTACGCTCTTTCAGAATACATTTATTAATACATATATTTTTGCTGATTACATCCTTTTCAAACTACAAATATTTGCTTAACCTTTATTGCGGTTAGACGGTTTCAGCAGACTGACATTATACATTTTTTTTTTGTAACCCATTCCCATATGTATTTATTAAATTTACTTTGTTTTTACTTTACTTTCATTTTACACTTCACGGTCGCACTGTAAACAAAGCAGCCCCAAAGGGTATTTAATTCTACTTCAGACTTGACGCCATGTCGTATACGTAACATTTCATTTCAAACTCTTGTACGGTTTAAGCGTACATGTAAATGCTTGGAAATCAACTACTTTTCTGAAGATATGTACATATATAAATAATTTTGTTGTTATATACTAATATAATATAAATATCTTGCGGTTATATACTGCTTGATTTCATTAATTCTCCCTTCTTTTCCAGTCTTTGCTTGTTAGAAAATGTTCTTTGGCTTGTTCGTTGAATTGTTACATGAATTCGGTGGCGCGAAATAATTTATGAGCTTGTCACTGTTGCTTGTTGTATGCATTTAAATCTTGAACAAGCTGTAATTTTGCGTATTCTTGATTGAAACATAATTTTACTTTTCTATTTATCGCTTTCACTTTGCATGATTGACAGCCATTTATGTTAAAGGAGACAAGAAGTAGAAGCGTAGAACGCATTTCACATTTTGCTCTTTTATGTATCAACATTTCTCATCTAAATTGGAAAAATATTCAGATTTTATGATATACTGCTATGAATTTCCATATAAGCTGTTGACAATTCGTTGTACGTTTTTGTTTTTGTAGACAGTGCAATACAAAGGGAAGACTAAGCTTCTCAAGTAATAA
The DNA here is from genome assembly GCA_030068015.2 of Neoceratitis asiatica. Classification (NCBI taxonomy): domain Eukaryota; kingdom Metazoa; phylum Arthropoda; class Insecta; order Diptera; family Tephritidae; genus Neoceratitis; species Neoceratitis asiatica. Next base: position 33,031,579 of record CM061525.1, on the reverse strand, counting down.
TTCTCAGTAATTGTTTATACAAAATGACGAAGAATATGTATTTGCTCAACGCGAAGAAGCAGTAAGATGAGTTCCTAGCCATAGTTTCAAGACGAAATTTTTAAGAAATAATTGAATTGAAATGATAGTATTCTTAGATGAAAATGAATGCTAAGTTCTAAAATTTTTGTACTAATGGTAATACCGCAAGTTAAACGTATTATTTTTAGATATACATAAAAGTTGTATAAGAGTATATTTCAATGAGCACTCAATCTCAGGTAATTGATTTTCGTACGAAAATATTTTAGTTTGTCTCGCTTAACCTCGGTAGTAAATTTTCAATATTGTTAATATAATTTTTATTACAAAAAAAAATTACCACTTCCCGACCAATAGTCTGAAAATATATTGGCAATATTTAGTATTGGAAAGAAAATCACCTCACACTTTTGCTCAGTTTCTTTTTCTATTTTTCTGGATATTATAATGCGTTTTGTTCGGAACAAATTTAAAAAACGATTTGAAAATTGCATACGATATTACTTATAACCAAAGTGTTGATGGATTGCCAAAAAATGCAATACTGTGTTGCTTACCAATAAGCGAAATCGAGCAGTCCTTACAAGTGCATGTAATATGTTTTGAAGTACCGCCCCTGGACCACTCGAAAATAACTTTTTGTCTCATCATCAGCCATATTTGATAGGAACTTTCGGGGAAAAGCAATTTAAAGCTAGGAAAAGCCTCTTCTCCTTGATGCAAAGGCATCTGGGTGGTGGGAGGCCCGTCTCTACAGACCCACCGAGGACAAAACAGCACAGGCGAAGGTTGCAAGTGCGTATCGATCTTAGAAATCATCACAGATAAGTGATCCTGATTTAACTCGGAGCTGTTCATAAATTTCTTTGTCAGGACATACAGGGATATGCGAGGTTTTGAAGAACCTCAGTGCCACCGCGATGAATTGACAAAGTATCGGAATGCCAGCCCTAGTTAGTCTAACGAAACCATCGCTACCAAAGAAATGTAGTTAACAAGTGATTGCAACTGAAGATCAAGCCCCTATGCACCTGCGAAGAAACCACCCACTAAGAGACATCGCTTTCAAGAGAACACTGCAAGTGGTTCCTGAATACATAGGCCTTTAACAATGCCCTAGCGGATATAACAAACTTCGAGACTCTTCAGTGAGGTTTGGAAAGAACTTCAAATACTGGAGATCATAGAAAGTGATCACTCCGATGGATACACCTCCCCAGACAACCGGAAATCAGGATTGATAGGACTGTGTAAGGTCTGCCAGATCTGTAAGATCTGTGAAGCAGACTTACTAAAAAGTGCTGGCGAAAAAGTTATAAAGCTCTACAAGGAAATAATTGCCGAGGTCTGGGAGTAGACGCCTGGGGATAACATATTGGTGGATATGGATGGGGATAAAATCGTAAGTCAAACGGGTGTCTTGGCCTGGGTACCAACTGAACTCTGCGTGGCAGAGGAAATTCTAAAGCGGTTTGCTAAAAGTGCCACCTTACAAGTTGTTTCGCAAGCTATGAAGGTCGGGTTGTGATGTAGTCGCATACGCTGATGATATCGCCTTCACAGACATTGGAAAATATCACTAAGGAATCTACTCCAAAACGTTCTTTATATAGTATGTAAGTGGATCAGAGATTTTGGCCTCGATGTAAATTGAACAAAAACCAAATGATGCTCTTCATCAGAAGATATGTATAAGGCATCAGCCTTTCAAACACTTTTGCTTAGAGGCATCGATATTAGTCCGAAGTTAAATAATTAGGTATAATCTTAGGGGATTAGAATAAAGACAAACGGTAATGTGAGCCATTTTGTTTTGTGGGATCTCAGTTTGGTGCCGTGTACTCGACAAAGTAAATTCTTTCAAGCGTCTTTCAAGCAGATTCAACTGCATTAACCGAAACTATTTCGCAATTTCTCAATTCAGTGGTGTTAACGCAAGCCATAATAAGCTACTCTGGCAGCCAAGCTCAATTTCAGGGAAATGTATTGCCGAGAAAAATTAACCATGCTTGAATTCGCACAGGACGATGCATACAATGGTGCATTATGCTTGGCAAAATACGGAGAAAGCCACATGCAAAGTGTTCAGACATACCTGGCCATTGATAGAATAGAATATAACAAGATATCTACTAATTTTATGCTCGAACTTCAGCGTCACTATAGATACGTATATGAGAAGGGTTATCTAGGCCATTACCTTTGTCACTGTGCAGCTCACAGTGCGCCCCGAAAATTTTTACCTCGACAACCTTTCAAAGTCAGCACTCTTGTTATTTTTCTATAAAATACTAAGTGGCTTGAGCATATTATTATGTTAGGGGGACCTTTTTCACAGGTTCGAAATTTATATCACAGAGATAATTAATTTCCTTGCTTGGTCAACGATAAAATTAACTAACCCGAGTTTCTCACAGTAAGCTATAAGTATTTATGCAATAAAAAGAAAAAAGAAGAAAGGGCTGTATTTGGCCATGCCGCAAAACCTATAAAATTAACTGCAAATTGAAAATTAGATTTCGATGATATTCCATGTTAACATAAGCTTCAAGTCTGTAGAATATTAAATTTCACGCTCCGAGATACATATTTTTAACGCAAATCCTAATCTGAACGAATTAGTTTTATATATGGGGGCTATATGTTTTAGTCGTTCAATTTCGGTGATTTTTGGTACCAATGTGAAATTCATCTCATATGTCTAGTACACCAAAAAGTCCAAATTTTGATGTCTGAAAAATTGGTGATTTATATGCCATAGCAGTCGGATCTGCTGATTTCGATAAATGTACGGAGAAACTTACCAGTGCATCAGTCTAAGGGTAAAGTTGATTGAAATATAATAAAAAATTAGGGACTAGTTTGCATTCAAACATATAGACGGATAGACAGACGATCGGAATAAATTTTGGTGGGTCTATTTCTTCTTCTTTTGATACTTAAATGCTTCAGACCAAAGTCAATATACTATTTCACGTACATGGCAATAGTCAAATCCTTTGACAGCACTTTCAAGAGAAAAAAAAATTCTCGTACAGCACGAGCAATTGGAAATTTAAATTCAGGAATTAATTGGCGCAGTCACACACTGCAATTTTTATTTTTGCATATATATCGAGCCCTATCCGCGAAAAAAAGATAAGCGACACTATTATCGATTTTTACTTTTTTTGCACATATCGATAGTTTACAATCATATGCATCTTCGGGGAAATTTTTATAGTTGTGGGAATTCCCGTTAATTAGTTGCAGCGGAAAGAATTTTAATGTAACCGCCAAACTCATTTTGTGCACATCGTGCTTGACCGAGGTTTGTCGCTTACCTTTTTATTTTCTGCATGTGCTTAGTTTTTTATTCTATGCCGGCGCTTAGGCAATTATCACGGTTTAGAACTAATTAGTATACATTATGAGCCAGTTGGAACTAAACGGAAGTGTATTTATACATATATTAATATATATGTATATGTATTTTGCAAATTCTTTAATTTCAGCTAGGCGCTCTTGTACCGTACTCGGATACTGATACGGAGCAAACCGACGATTGCGAAGAAGAAATTCGTGTTGGGAAAAGGGGCTATAAAAAGAAAAAACCAATACCTAAGCGACTCCTAACTAGAAAAAGCGGTCTACTGGAGTTCGACAAAACCCCTGTTCTACCAAAAAATGTGGAAATGATGGCATGAAAAATTTCACTGAGAGCGACAGAATTTCCATAAATGAACACTTTTGCGGTATCGGAAATAAATTAAGGCAAAAAGACTGGCTGCTTTCATGTATAAGACGAAAGAATATCCAGAGCGTGAGATCAACAAGTCCCAAGAAAAAGTTTAGCTACGATTACTCTATAAATTTTAACGACAAAACCATAAAAGTGTGCCAAAAATTTTTGTTAAGTATGAAGTAAGTTAAATAAGTTAAATATGGATACTTTGAATGCTCTGAAACCTAAGAATATGATGTGAAATCAATTCTACAATCCAGACGTAACTCTTCATTATTAAACAATGGTCCTCTTCCACTATACAATAGGGAGCTTAGTATTTCATTAGATAAATACAAAAACTTGAAAGACCTCTGTGATAAGAACATAATCCCACATAAATTTCAAAAGGAATATTTGAATCTGAAATCCGATGAAGATATTAGAGATGTTCTACCAGAAACAGATGAGGAAGATAATGTAAAATAATTTATTTTGAAGTTCCAAAAAGTTCTTTTGACATCTAAGACTTGGAAATGAAGTTCCTATTTTTTTACTATACATAAGTGCAAAAAATTCAAATTAAACTGAAACTACCTATACGAATTTATTTATATGAAATAATTTAAGTTTTTTTAGATGATTTTTTTTACTTTGTAAACTGGTGGAAAATGAAAAAATAAAAATAACTGCCAAATACTAACAATAGTGTTTTTAATGTCTATATTTTAAGGTAACCGCCATATCTTTGAGAACGAGCAATATACGGTGACAGCGAAAAAAAATGTAAGCGACAAAAAATTGTGATCTCTCACTAATAAAAAAATTTTACACATTGCATGGCTTTTCTAATGCAATAAAAAGGAATAGTACCGAGTTTCAAACAATAATCAGCTTTGAGTGCCGAAATAAGTAAAAAAAAAACGTTCTCCTGTAAAATTTACATTTTGTCGCTTACCTTTTTTCGCGGATAGGGCTCGATATGAATTAAAATTGCAGAAATTAGTTTTGAGGCAGTCATATGTAAAACTTTAAATTTTTTGAATGAAAATTGTTACGTATCAACGCACTCTTGTTCCTTACTTTAAGCAACAACAATGTTGAATAAGATGTTCAACAAAGAACACATTTACCAGTCTGTTAAGCCAACTTTGTGAAATCAGTCACAGCGACTTATCTTACTACGAGGTATGCTCAAAAGAAAAGGGGAAGGTTTTGCCAAGTGTTTTCTTTGGTTAAAATTGTGTGGTGCATCATGAATTCCTGCCAAAAGGCCGCACAGTTAATAAGGAATACTATGAGGAAGTTATGAAACGTGCAATACGGCTCAAACGATCGGAATTTTGGAAAAACAAATCGTGAACACATCAATGCTTTTTCGTGATTATTTTCGCCAAAAAAAAAAAAAAACGGTAATCATGCCTTTGACTTTTTTCTATTCCGAAAACTAAAAAAACCAATGAAAGGAAAGCAAATTGCCTTTGAAAACACCTCGTATCTAATTACCAATAGATAAATCTAAGATGTTTTTGATAAATAAAATGATATAGAATAAAAACTATTTGTCAGTGTAATTACGTCAGCATGCTTTTGAATTTTCTTAATGGCAAAAAAATATTTATATTTTTAAACAAAATATAGTAAAACAAAAATACTTCCCATTAAATTACACATTCAAATAAATAATTAGACGCATAAAAATTATATGACAACAATCATTTAATTATTTTTTATTACATTTCAGCGCTACATATTGGGCATACGAACAAAAAGATGCGTCATAAATATCAAAAAATGACTATGCGGTGCGCTAATAAAAATAATAAAAATACCAAATATACTCAAATAAACAATATAGTGAAAATTCGGCTGATCCAAAAACATAAACTCCAACAGCAGGATGCCAGATACTGTCGAACATTAAAAATAAGCCACCGGGAGAGATGTGGAAATTTCCAAATCGAAATTATGGCTATAAAAAGAAGGAACAAACGTGTAAGAAATGTGCGAATAAACAAGAATGTGAGCATAGTAACCGAAGGTGAAGATAAAGAAAAAATATTTACAATAACAACAATAAAGTTGGCCACAAAACAGGTTCAACAAGAGAAAATAAAAAAGGAAAAAAGCATTGCCTTATTGAAGGGAAACAAGTAATTTTTTTTTGTGTGAATAACACCTGAAAAAATATTTTAATCCAACTTAAATCAACAAATAATCTTTAGAAAAAATCAAAACCGTGTTTTTAAGTAACTCCGCAACATCTTTCAAAATTTTTCATACAATTTTTTTTATTTCAAACTCATGCACTGAATTTCTGAGCACGCATTTAATGAAAGTGTTTTTTTTATTTTAATTTTGTTTAAATTTCGACGCGGAAGTGATTACAGTTTCCGACGTGTAATCTACTCTCTTTTTTTTGTACGTTTTTTTAATTGCGCGTTTCACGTAAAGCCAGCGGCAGTCGTCATTTCCGCTAACATTACCTGCCGGTGCTGTTTAACCCTCACTCTTCCGTCGAACACAACACGCACGCGTTACCTTCAAAAATCTCACCTGCCCCATTTACTGGCGTCACAACTTGCTGTATTAGCAGTTCGCGGCCGATATCAGCTGACTGGCTGGTTGACTTGTAGTCTGTCCTCCAACAACAGGCAGCGCAAAAATTTGCAATTCAAATTAATTGACGTGCAATAAAAGCAAAAAAAAAAAAAACAACAACAACAAAAACTACATTCAACGATAGATATTACAACTAAATACACAACTACGAAAAGAAAAATAATAAACAAAAACTAAAGAACAAAAGGATATACAAGGATTTAATTCATTGGCGGCATTGAATAGCAACGTCAGCGGCTTTCACCTTTAAATTGCCACAGCCATCCAATCAGCATTACATCCTTTCTCCATATAATTCTATTTATATAAACTTTCGCACTTTTAACGCGGCCACCGCCCTTTCCAACTCACGGCACTTAAAGAACAAAAAAAATTGAAAAGAGAAATAGAAAGAACAACTTCCCCGTCATGATAACACGCTTGTACAATACAGTGGAGGACCCTGCCCTTTGTTCCTTAATTTGGGGCAGAGACTTGAATGCGTCGAATGCGAATGAACAAACCGATGAGAATGGTGGTGGTGGTGGTGGTGGGGGTGGTGCAGAGACGACGATTGTTGGCAGTGTTGCAGGCGCTACACCGACACTCTACAGCGCTCACAGCAGTTATGGTGGTTCAAGTGACGTCGGCAGCAGTAGCAATTCAGTGTCGGACATAGTTATTGGGAGTGCAGCTGTTGGCGGCGCAGGTGGCAGCAGTTTGCGTGATGATTTTTTCATTGGCAACGATGTAAGTACTTGTAAAGTGCAGCGCACTCAGTTTGTTTGCATACATACACACATACTAATTTTATTTGTAGATTTTTTGTTTGTTATTATTCTTTTTCATCTTTTTGTTATACCTATTGACTTTCATTGATGAGCGAAAACTGGAAATATTTATTAGTTTGCTATTCGCTTGGGTATCTATATATATACATATACTCAAAAAGGCTCAACACGTCAATTTATTTTTATTTTCCTTTTCTTTTTAACTTTTCAGTGTGCCTTTAATGTAGGTTAGGCATCGATTTGATTGAATTTAATTGAATATTGGCGCTTGATACCTATTTTCCACTTCAATATAAAAAAGTTGATTGCTCACGAATTTGAAATTCAAGGGCGCGAAAGTAAATAAATTTTTAAATTGTAGCAATTTGAAATACATACAGGCGTTGACATCTATATATATTTAAGGCTTGACAATTTAAAATTGGACGAAGTGCCGTCGTTTAAGGTAACTAAGGGAAATATAAATATTTTGTTATCAAAAATGCAGTCTTTGGAATCTAAAAAGTGATTTTCTTTTATGAAAATTACTGAGTCTTCAGAGTTTATGTGTTCCAAAATGAGCATTTATTTGCATCACAATGATGGTAAAAACTCCTCTGGGTCCAGTTCCTAAACTTAGTTATTTCAAACTGTTGTTGGTGACTGAAATTTTGATTTGTAAAAATTGAAAAAAAAAAAAAATTAGAAAAGGTGATCCCAATTTTCGAACACTTTTTCCAGTAAGTCGAATCGCATGTAATGAATAGCACATGCAATATTGACTTTTCAAGCTTAAAGAGAGTCTGGTATATTGCTAAAGAAAAATGACTTCAAACAACCCCACAAGAAGTAGTCTAATGGTGTTAAATCACAACTTCTTGGGAGGCCATTTAATGTCACAATTTCTTGAAATAATCGAATCTCCAAACCCTCGGAATAATTCGGTTGTTGCACGTGCTGTGTGGCACATAGAACCGTCTTGTTGGAACCAGATGTTGTTAAGATCAACTTATTGCAATTGTGGCTATAAAAAGTAGGTTATCATCGATCTCCATTGACTGTAACGGTGCTACCAGCATCATTTCGAAAGAAGTACGGACCGATGATTCCACCAGTCCAAAATCCAAATGTAATGGTTGTTTATGAATAATTTGTTGATTTTCTTCGCACCAGAATCGAAAGTTTTGTTTATTTACCACTCAGATGAAAGTGAGCGTCATCGGCGAAAATGATTTTCTTAAAGAAATCGTTATCGTTTTTAAGTAGTTCCAAGGTAAAATCAGCAATTGTTGGAAAAAAATGACAGATCATATAAACATACATATCAAAAATGGCCAAAACGACACTTAGAAATTATATCATCCCTATTGGAGAACCCTTTAGTTCCCATACACCAATATTTTCAGATGTGAGGTTTTTGGTCAAAACTCAGTCAATAAAGCATTTAGGAGCAATAAATTTGGTATTATTCACAAATATTATGAATTGCATTTTGGTACCAAAAATGATCGAAACGGACTACTATATCATACCGCTCCCATACAACTGATTTGTTCAGATATGAGGTTTGGGCCAAAAAACCGGACAAAAAAACATTAAGAGCGTGAAATTCGGAATTATATAGATGCAAGTTTAAGTTAATATTGAAAATTATCAAAATCAAAATTGGCGATTTGCAATAAATTTGATATGGTCATGTAAGACTTGTGGCCATTCTTTACTGTTTCTTCTTGATTATCCCTTCCATCTGGTTAAACAGACGACTATTTGGCAAACCAGTATCCTTTATTTAATAAATAGGAAGTAGGAGAGTTATGTTCTTATAAAAACTAGATGGCGCTAAAATCAAATATATAATTTTTATGATCTGCTACTAAATGTCTATCCACAATACTACCACCAGTTATCGGCCATTTTCAAACCTGCAAACACGCGTTTTCAAAATAAATGTGTCATTTCCGGATATTTTTGTTTTTATGCAAGCAGCTCGTTGCTCGCTCGATATTCGCTCATTGCTCAACTGCTCAGCAGAACAAAAAAATCTTGATTTTATTTTTCTAAGTTTCTTTTGCACTTCAATGATTTTTTTCAATTTCAATAAAATTATGAGCTTCCAGATTTTTTAAGAATCTAAGGTTATAAAAAAAAAAAAATTATAAAAAAAAATTAAAAACCGCTTTAGGAATAAATTTCTTCCCACGAATTCTCTTTTTCCGACTTAAAATGCATTTTGTCAGTTGTAATTTGAGTTTTAAAATTACCAAAATGTAAGCCGAAGCTATGTTGGATAAATACAATGATTGCTCGATGGTATTTTTTGAATTTTTGGTTTTTGGAGTTTATCCGTAGGATAAAACCAATATTTCTCTCTAAGTTAAATGACAATTTTTAGTCAACATTTCTCTCGCTTTAGCGATGCTTACTTTAAGTGAAGAGCGACACAAATCTTCCATCATTTCTCGACCGCTTTTGAGTGCGCTGTAGCTTTCAAATGCAAATATTTATGATAAAATCGTATCACCGTACGCCTTCACTGATATTTTCAACCAAATTGTACTGATCGGATCAGAACGACGAACTGAGTTGAGTTATTCATGTCTATCTGTTTGAATGCAAGCTAGTTCCTCACTTTTTTCTAAAATACAATACAATTCTATTTGAAATATTCATGAAAGGTATTAAAACTTCGGCATGGCCAAAGGCAGCCCTTTTTTCTTGTATCCATTCTAAAATTGCTATACACGTCGTTGATATAGACTAAACTGATTCCATTCGAAAACTGCAGTTAAAAATATAGGGAAACCAAATAAAAAGTGTTCAAATGAAACATTTTTTAAGTTAATTTCTACTGGCTGGTAATTGTAGTGAATTTAATGTTATTAGCTAAAAAATGTGGTGCACATTTACATTTTCTAATACATTTTCCTCTCGTCAGAATGTGAAAATTGTCCATTTTCACGCCATTGCTTAGATTTAGCAAATTTTATGTAATAGAAAATAATTTAAAAATTCGCATTGGAAAACGACAAGGTCCTCTATCCATGGCTCATCCAGATTGTCATCAAAGCATACATATGTATGTATGAAACTGGCTATGCAATATTCATATATGTAAATTTGAGTAGCAAATTGAAAATTGAATATTTAAATTTCAAACGAAAAATATAAATCGCCAAATGAGTACAAGGCATTTTTTAGGACAGATAGATAGATATGCATGTATGTTGCTCAGACGTGTTCTCAATATTTAAGATCGAGTATGTGTGTGTGTGTGCGTAAATCGTTTACATTTCAACATTTCAAACACAATTTTAAATGAAAATCATTGAGCAGCTAAGCAGCTATAAGATATATGGAGAGAGAGAGAATAACGCTGCGCAGCTCTTTCTATTTCGTACCCATCAACAGTAAACGACAAACTGAGATGAAGAAGAAGTCGAGAAAAAAATATAAGAAAAAGGAACGCAAAAAAATTGATTTGCCATACAATAATAATACTAATAGCGTTTGGGTGAGAGCATAAAATGCTGGCCGGTAGAGAGGAGAGCAGTGGTCCATTGGGCGTTGAATGTCAGCGACATGCTGCAGTGATCACAGCAGCATTACATAGATACTCTGTAGTAATGACATTGGTAGGACACAGTCGTGCAGCAGCAACTTGAACACGGTCGAACTCACTTGAGTTGTGTTGAGTTGCTGAAAGCAGGCCGTCATGAACCGAGAGAGAGAGAGGATGTAAAGGACATGCAGACGGCAATGAATGGGCATAGTAATGACATAGATTATGTCAACCTCTTTCTTGCCCTTACACCCATTCTATGCACTGACTTATGTTTTCTTATTTGTTGTTGTTGCTTTTTATATTCCTTCGTTATATTTGCAACATTCTGTTGGCAATTTTTTTTTCGTTTCGATTTTTCTTACTTTCCATTGAATTTTTCATTTCTTACGTACAAAAGGACAGCCCAGTAAGCGGCAAGGCTTAACTGCATATGGTGCCGTATGTTTGTTTGTGCGTTGTATTTGCATGCTCAGTTGAAAGGACTTTTATTGTGCGCTGGATAAATGTTTATGAGCATAAGTATTTGGAAGGCCATTTAATGGCGCTGTTTATTGTGAATGACAATTTTAATAGCAAAAAAAAAAAAATTACAATTTTAATAGCAAAAAAAAAAAATGTTTTCCTCTGTTTTTTTTAGTTTTTCTGAAAACATACATACCTTACTTGGGCCTAGCCCAGCAGGTATCATACACATTTAAGTAGTCGTGATTTTCACTTAATATTTTCAATCTTATTCTTCTTATTCTTCTTCTTCTCTTTTTAAATATTACAGTTCAACGAAGATCCACGGACAGAGGCTTTACGCGAATACTGTTATGGTATTATTTTACCAATAATCTGTGCGCTTGGCATCATTGGTAATGTTCTTAATCTGGTTGTACTGACACGTAGGAATATGCGCGGCACAGCTTATATTTACATGCGAGGTAAGTGAAGAATTCAATACTCTTTAAACTACAGATAAGTTGTGAAGACAAATTGCTGTGAAATAAATTGAAATTGCCGGAGGACATTCATTTTCATTTATTTGTCTATAAAAACACAAAAAATAATTTGGATGAAATGACGGTTTAGCCCTGTTTAATAAGTGGCTCTTAGCCTGCGTTTCTCTCATCTAATATCACCATTTGAGCACTTCTTTCATCATGGTAAACCGTTGCGGAAGATAAGGTAATTAGGCACTTTTGAATAAAGTTTGTTTCTCGTATGACTACGCTCATCTCTAAATCTTCAAAAATATATATTAAAAAGTTTTTATATTTTTTGTTTTCGTCCCCCTATGGTCCTTATGGACTTTAAATAATTTCGTAAAGGTCTGTAGTGGTGAATATAATATGAACACCTAACATACATATTTTTTCTTCTAAGAGAATGGAATGGTGAATTTTCACGACCTTCTTAGAGCGATAGTATAGTCTTAACACCTAACATACATATTTCCTCTCCTGAGGGAGGATGAGCAGTCTTTTAATTGAAATCAATCAAAATACCACATTTCTGCATAGAATTTTCGTGGATTTTCTTTATTGGGCTGCTTTTCATACTCGCATAGGCCTTTTTCTTTCCGCAGTTACATCTAATTTCCGTCCTCAACTCTCGGTTACCGTCCCACAGTTCCTATAAATTGTGCAAGAGTTCTACTTGACCAGAAAAGTATTTGCTAATCCGTTGTGATTGCAGTATCACAAAATCCAACCTTCCTCTTATTTGTGGTCGCACATTATTCACTGCATACTGACGAGTCCACATTAGATCCTTACACATCTAGAAAACTTGAGATATATGTTCCGTTTATCACAATTTGATGGATTACCAGTTCTTAAATCCGGATACATCCGTGCCAAGTGTTAAAATTTTCTATGATTTAACCTGTAACTATACACGATCAAAAAATTTGGGGAAGTTTCGTCATTGAGCGAGAATTTTTCGACTGTTGAACCATATTAGCCTATCTCCTATTATGCCAAATAACGGCAGACCTATGTATGTATAGTAAGAGGAAGCCATTAAGGAGGGAGCAAATTTCGGGCCGATGCTTTGAGCAACAATACACATAACAAAAAAATTATTGCTCTATATCAATTGAGCTCGATTAGAGCTACACAGTATGAAATGAGGCCGTGAATCGGATGGAGATTTTTTCCGAATGAGGTCGGAACTTACAACCTCATACCTTGCTTAAGTAAATGGATAGAAAGAAAAAAAATGGCACCGAATTCTTCGGCGTTTTGTTCAATATGTCCTAAAAATGAAAAAAATGCATAACAGATAATTTTTCGTTGTCCTTGATATCTATCAGACACTGTCGTCAATTTCAACCACGCATAATAGCCTATCCACAGAGTTGAGTGGAAACAAGGCTTTTCCGCTTGTCCTACCTTGAAGATAGTAGACTTCAACCAATGTGCTTATCAGTCTCGCGAGGTAATACTTTATTTTTAGTTCTGCGGAGAGAGTGATAGTGAGTGGAGTGGTGTTTATTACTTAGGTGCAAGGCTTGTATACTGATATGTCAGGATAACATTAAAATAATCTGCTGCGTGCTAAATAGGCACTACTAGCGGTGATCCCCAGAGGGTGCTAGGTATGCGTGAGTCGTGGAAGCCTCTCGTGTGTTGGTCTGGCCATATGTATAACACTTATTAGGTATCCAAGGGCTTCGCTTTTCTGGAGCACTAGAAAGAGACTAGTTATATGTACGACGTAACAGCCGGCCTATGGAACCAAACCTAACCTAAACGTCAAACCTAGATAACTGTTGCACTTTATCTCTAAGTAAAAATGTGCTTAAGAATATACTTATAAAAATAGACTCCTCAGTCTCAGAATATATATGTGTATTTATTTATATGTGAAACGCAGTTCACGGGTTTTCATTAATCATATTTATTAGATACACTTGTGCTTAGTGCACAACTTATCATTCATGAATTTGGTTAATTAACAACTTTCCTGTTCGTCGGGGGTGTTCCAACTCCAGCCAATCTCTAAATATGAATTGCACATTTTCTTTTACAAATTAATGTAATCATTGAACAATAATAATAAAACAACAACAACAATAAACTAACAAATCAAGTACTAGCGAAGCTTAAGTATAGAGGTGAGCACATATACGCGCAAGCTAAGCACATGAGTGCAGGTGATACCACCACATCCACCACACCACCCGAAGTGCCGGGTTCGGCTACTTTTAATTTAAAACACATGTGATGAGGCTGTTTTACCCACCCTTGTGCTAAAATTTCAAAGTATAAAACTGGAATAGTGACCATAGATCAGCATTATCTTGAAGAAATTTGCTTTGATGCGGATTGTGGTCAGAGATTCGTCCAATGCACAGGTGACTTATCTCTGACCACAACTTAATGATTTTTATTTGAAAGTATACAGGATTACAAGAAAACTCTCTACTTTCAAGTAAAATTGGCGCATTTAATAGTTTTTGGTTGGTAATTGAATATTAGAACAACATATTACATAGCTGATGTAGGTTCAGTAGTAGAGCACTCGCCTGTGAAGCCAAGATCCATTGGTTCGATTCCTGCCAGAAGTCTGATGAGGAGATGTGGTGAACTGCGAAACAGCTGTCACTTCTACCACTTTTTTTTGTTGTATTACAAAAATATTCAATTCAAATTAAAAAAAATTAAAAAAATTGGCCTTTCAGATAGAGCACATCAACTTATAACCTAAAATGATTGCAGGTCACAAATAAATAACGAAAAACACTTTATTTGAATTTTATGAAACTAATTTTACAAAAATTCATTCATTAAAATCCATTTAATTTTGTATGATAACTTTCGTTAATCCATGATCAGAGAATTTTATCTCCTTGTCGGACAATAGGAAATTTTTTTATTAGAATTTTATTTATTTAATAAATCCGCTACCACTTCGGAAGCTTCACAATAAATAATAAAATCTTATAAATTAACTAAACATAATAACCCATTAACAAAAATGGGCTGTTGGCTCAATGTGGCTCTTTAGTAGGATAGCTTATCTCTTCTCTTCAGGCGGTTTTGAGTTGTTGAGGAAGCCAAGGTGTTAACCAAGGGGTTTAAATGATTACGAAATTATTTTATGTACTTTTGTTTAACGACTTTTACCTCTTCTTTGACGGTGCATATGATTAGATCTTGGTGAATGTTTTCATAGAGTTTTAGAATGGAATCTTTGTAAAATATTAATATTAGTGGCGCAAGCTGAGCCCCATAACTGGATTCCATACATCAATATCCGCTTTATGATCACTTTATAAAGGAGGAATTTGTTGCCCATACTGAACCATGATCTCTTGCATACAACAAATGAAGATTGATTTTCTTACGTTTTAACTGTATCTTTTTATCCGATATGTCTCGACTCAAGGTCAAATGCTTGTTTAAGTGCATTCCGAGGTATGCAATTTCGTTAGCTTTAGGTTAGGTACGTTTTTGGCTTTAATGTAAAAGTGATGTGTTTGCACAGGGTTTCGTCTTTACCAGGTTTAGCTATCATAATTATCTGCGACTTTTTCCATGTTTGTGAACAATATCGTAGCTTTAATATGAAACAGAAAAACTTTGCGAGAAAAACGAGAGCAATTGTCGACAGTTCGTTTAGCATTTTGGTAAGATATGATCGTATCCAGGAGACTTTTTTGAATCTAGGGCGGTAATAATCTTTTCTAGCTCTGAAACAAATGTTTCGCAAAAAACATTTTATCTTGGAACACTTATGACTATTACTGAAGCAGTGCTTGGCTGGTATACCATACTGAGGTGCTCTGCAAAATAAGTTGCCTTTTCTTTTTCATTTCTTGTCCAGAAGCTGTTACTTAGTCTGAAGAGAGGTGCTTCAATATTTATTGGTGGCTTAAGGTTTTTGTTAGCTTTCCAAAGCGACTTTTTAGTGAAAACGTTGGGAAACAAAGACGATAGGAGATTTTTTATAGTTTTTTCTTCGTCGTGTTTTAATACCATTTTTAATTTTTTCTCTGCAATCTTAAGTCAGATTTCTGAAATGGGCAATCTCTGATTTTGCCATTCACAACGCAAGCTTTGTTTGCTTCTAACAAGTAATTCTTTTTCCCTGCTAGTTGTAAGTTTTCCGGTATTTAGCTGTGTTTTCTGCTCTGGTGTTGCTAAAGATGCTGCTGTTGCTAGCATACTTTTGGATATAAGTACTTCGTTATCAATGCCAGTTTCGCTCTCTATTTCGGAATTAATATTTATTTGAGTGCTTTTGTATTTTTATATTTCATTCTGTTAGCTTTGGATGTCGTAAAACGAAAAAGATATTGATTTTCAACAGGCTGTTCATTCAATCTAATAATTACTAAGGAGTAATCAGAAGATAAATCAGCACTAGTTTTAGCAAATAATAAACTGGTGGCTGCAAAATCAATCAAACTTGGTAGTTTCCTTAGATCTGTGGGTTTTGGTGAGATAAAATCGTATCTAATTTTGGTGCTCTTGACCTTTTGGGTTTATTAGTCGGGATTTACAATATGTATGCTTCGCATTGTAATCTGCTCCAGCTAAAAATCGATATCCAAGGATTTAGAAAAGTCATTAAATTGCTTATCTATTATTACAAACCGTGGCGGACAGTATACTACAGCCAAAATAAGGTCAACCCTCCTATTTTTAAGATTAAATGAGTAGTTTTTCATCAGAAAAATTAGTAATTTACATCTACATATGAGTGTATCAATCATTTATATGTTTAACTAAGATGTGCTTAATCTGAGGACTTATTTCAGATGACATTTAACACACACAAACTAAATAAAAATATAATAATAATAAAATATTTCCACAAGGACACCGACATGCCCTTGTTTTCAGCACCTGTATGCACTTTGTCATTGGCATAAACATTATTAGTAACATTAGAATCACGCATAGCAATTAATATTCAGTTTCCTATATATACGAGTATATGTCTTGCACTTTGTAACTGCTGAAACGATTTTCGGCCGAACTCCTCCTCCAAATTTGTTGTTTTGCGTCTTGATGTTTTTTTAAACAACAAATGGAGTGATGGAGTGGCCTACAATTTATACTAAGCCGCCTTCGAACGACCGATGGATTTTTATTTTTATACACACTCGGATGGCTTGACATTCCCTGCCGAAGGGCGACCTCAATTAGAAAAAATGTATTTTTCTATAATTTTGAAAATTGTTCGAACCTGAACTCGAACCCTGGCCTTGCGAATGGTAGTAGGCAATGCTAACAACTCGACTATTGCGGCGTCCGCCCTTGCCTAGTCAATTAGTAAACTAGCAAAATATCATAAATTTTGGCTTCTTGACACTCTTTGCCGGGTAAAGCTTGCGTATAGACAACTCCGAATGAAGTAGGCAAATACAAATGGCTTAATTATTGCAAGTAGGCAAACTTATTATTATTATATTGCAGATATTTACATAAGGCCGGTATGTCACAGAGTTTTTGTTTGCGTTAGCTTATGTGTTCTGTTTTGTTAAACAATTAGACAAATGCTCAATTTAGGCCAATAAAAGTGGCAAGTGCGGAAATTAATATATATATAAAAATTAGAACAGGAAGCACACATGCAGATACATTCATATACATTCAAGTATACTCGTATAAAAAACGTACGCACATGTAAGAAAATTGTACTTGTTGTATAAGTATACATCTATACATATATATATGTTATATATGTTACATACCTAGTTGACACACACGCCTCTTTGCGGTTATTTACCAAGTCATTGACATCAATTTGGCACTCCAAACAACATGTCCTGCAGATGTACGACTGTATAAGTATATATTTGTATGCACGTATAAATATATATAAATGTCGAATTCCCCAAATTTCATAGAAAATTTTTTTGACTGTTATTATGCCAGCAGCAAGTGTGGTTAGTGGCAAAAACAACTTGCTATTTTTGCACTCGCTTTTACTCTCTCCAAAGGTTATTGGCACTTAAATTATGCCCATATATATGTACATGTAACACACACTATGTACACAATAGACATAAAAGCGTGAATGTTGTGTCGATTGACGGTCGATTTGGAAGGAAATTTTTGGAACTAAAGCCAAATTCTGACCAACATTAAAAAATCATTTCCCGCGTAAGTTTTTCAAATATTTATTTAGGAGAAAAATCCATTTTAAATGGTCCAGTTGAAAAATTAATTTCCGCGGATACATATTATTTTGCAACCAAAATTATTTTATATAATTAAATTATATTGGATTTATATGTGTGTACATATATTTAGCGTAAAATATAATTTTTTTTTTATTATTTACGCTCTACTTATGAGAGAATATAAAATTTCTCGAATCGTCAGCGAAAAATAAATTAATATTCCTCGACCGGAAAATATCGTCGCGATAAATCGAAGCGTATTGCTTATTGGGTATAAACGTATATGGAGGTGTAGGAATATATACCCTGCCGTGAAAACTTCTACTAGTATACAAAAATTCTAGTTGAATACTAGTATGAAATAGTTTGAAATCGTACCAGTTCGTTATTTGTATAGCAGTTCACCAGTAACGGGAATAATAATAATATTCACCACCAAAAATAAAAGTTACTTACCTTGGAAATAGATGGAAGCTCAACTAGTTGGTGCAGAAATGCTAACTAGTATGATTCTAGTTAACAACTGATATTTTTCCGTGCAATGTATATATGCACAAATGTAATAAAATGTCACCATTATTATAGCTGTTGTTCAAGTATTGAGTTGAGTTGTGTGAATCACATTGCTTGCCAACTTAAATATATTGCTAAGGCGTTGAAAGAAGTGTGAATGGCCTACAGGCAGCCACCAAAAATTTTTGTGGCTTTTCTTTCATTTTTGTGATAAATTGTTATTTTTTGCAGATTTCTTCCTTCACTTCGTTTTTACTGCTATTTTTACACAGCTTTCCAGTGATTATTATTGTTATTACATACATTTTCACTTCCGTTGAGTGAAAGCAGAAACATTTTAAGATTAATGTGTCCTTATGCTGGATGCGTCATTGTGTTCGATTTTATTGAAAGGTGAAGAGTGCATTTGTTACACCTTTTTGAGGTTAAATGAAGTTTAAATATTATAGATAAATGATGTTCAAATGATTAATTACTTTTATTAAATATTAAATAACAGAATATTAGTGAATACATTAATAAATATCAAAATTTGGGGCCAAAAAAAAAAAGTTCTTATGCGGTCATTGCTACTAATTTTTGTTCTTAGTTAGCTAGCGAAAGAGAGAGATATGTTTTGAACGATACCTAATTCTGCTTATATATTTTTCCGGCGATTAACCCCTACAAGTATACAGGATTACAACAAAACTCTCATTATTAAGCGAAATAATAATGAATTGTATATTACAACAAAAGATTACATGGCTAATGTTGGTTCAGTAGTAAAGCACTTGCCTGATAAGTCAGGACTCATTGGTTCGATCTCTGCCCTAAGAAGTCTGATGGGGAGATGTGTTTTTCTCCGAAACAGCTCTTACCTCTATGATTTTCCTTTGTTGTTAAAACAAACATTCAATTCATACAAATAAATAGCTCTTTCGCTGACTATTTTGTAACAATAATAATAATTATTTATCAACAAACATTTTATAAAGACTTCCGCTATAGAAAAAAGTTCATAGAATGATAAAAGGATGATTCTATGGATACTATGATCCTCATTCTTTCAACAAAATTTAAATAATCGTCGAAAAAGTAATTATTCTGTCTAAAAAAACTAAGAATTGGTCAATAACGTACAAAATACTTATACTCATTCAAGTACCCAACTGACTTATTCCAACTTATAATCGAATCATCAATTCACTTTTAATTCATTTTCTGGAATGCATTTCCGCTCTAGCCGGGATTTTATTTTTTAATTTGTTTTTTTTTTTGTATAATACATTTTATCGACTAAAAACGGGTAACTCCAAGTGATAATTTTACATTTGTGTAGAGAAAAAAATCAGCCGAGGCAATAACAAGTGAATTCAGGGGGTTTGTAGAGAGTTTGACCACAAATTCGTACATAATAATAGCCTTTTGAGATGGTGTGTAATGGATTTGCCTAAAATATGTGTTTCCTTTGCATAAATATGTGTTTCCTTTCCATTAATATTCTTTTGCACAAGGCTTTCCCGACTAATTTGTTATCTAATACTCTGAGAATATTATGCATTGGCTTTTGATGTTATGATAATAATTTCGAGTGCAAAAAATAAGGACAATCAAAGTAAATAGTTAACATTATCTTGACTTTTGATCAATTGTGGCGTAGTTTTTTTTTCAATTCGACTTATTTCGTAGGCAGCTTTCTGAAATTTTTTTACTCGTCTGCATATCAAGCACCCAAACTCGTGTCTAATCACCAGTTACAATGCGTTTTATGAATTTGGAGTTGGAATTGACTCGTTCGATCATGTCTTCAGTGACTTTTACTGATGTTTTGGAGAACTAAAACTCTGCGCCGATGTAAAGGACAGTTGTACCAACCCGCTCAAGAGTAAAAAGGAGACAGCACAACAAATGAAAACAATCCAATTCGAACAAGGGTGTCTTGAAAGAAGTCTGATGAAGAAACATGGTGGATTCCGAAAT
This sequence comes from Neoceratitis asiatica, assembly GCA_030068015.2. Classification (NCBI taxonomy): domain Eukaryota; kingdom Metazoa; phylum Arthropoda; class Insecta; order Diptera; family Tephritidae; genus Neoceratitis; species Neoceratitis asiatica. Next base: position 33,011,324 of record CM061525.1, on the reverse strand, counting down.
AGCTATAAATTCTACCGCTCAGGCTGTTGTTATAATTTTTTTACATTCCCCAAAAACGAAATACGGTCTGATACTCTTAAAAAACTAATTAATGTTATAGTACAGTGACCATAAAAAGCATCTAGATAACAAAAATGTTTGGTGATGAGATCTAGTTATTAGTTTTGGATCGTATTAGGTATTCATTTTATCTAGTCTAGTTTTGTGCAAACACTCTGTTTTTTAAATTTACTTCACTTATTCCTTTCGGGAGCACGGTTTCAAGTCTCTTTAGAACTTTTCTTTAAATATATCGATTTTGATATAATGTTTTCATCGACGTCGAAAAAGTCGTTTCAATGATCCAAGCGTGTGTTGGTACATTTCTGGGAAATGTTGGTACATTTCAGGAAACCTTTAAAAGCTTTCATAAAAATTGCTAATTTTTGTACTATAAGTAGTAAATGATGGATGAAAATAAGCTCAAATAACTTCAAATTGTTTACAAAATGTGCTATGAACACATTAGACATTGTAGTGATAAAAGAAGTCGTATGAATTGCGGGGTACCCACGCAATGGAGCATGCAAAAAAATCCGCTTCCACCAGCGGGTACTCCATCGAATACTTTAAAAGCTGGAGCGCTTTCACCCATTCGGACGACATGACCTAGCCAACGTAGCCGCTGTCTCTTGATTCGCTGAACTATGTCAATGTCGTCGTACAGCTCGCACAGCTCATCGTTCCATCGTCTGCGGTATTCATTCATGCTAACAATCACCTAAAATATCTTTACCAACTGTACTGGATACTTGCGATATGGGTAGAAAATTTTGAAAGCTAAGCCCTGAAGTTTCTTAAGTTACCTCCGTGTGCACCTTGCTTATTGTTCAGTCCGGATTTTCAGCCAATGCCATGGGTAAAATGTGAAAGCGCAACTCTAAGAACGGCATATAGCTGCAAGCCATCCAAGTGTATAAGCACACTAGCAGACTGACAACTATATAACAAAATTTATAACCAAAAATAATGGCAAAAAAAGTCAAATAAATTCATGTGAAGTGAAAAAAAAAACCTTCCCTGCGTATTTCAAACAGTTATAGCCAACTTTGTTAACTGTTTACAAGACCGCCCTAACCATGGTTTCCATAATGTTGATTAGCTAGAAGCCCCATATACCACAACAACAAACTAACATGGTTTCGGCCATATTGGAACAAAAATTTTCTGATTAATTTGTATTTCAAAATTTTATTAATAGATAAAATCTTACCTTATAAGTACAGATGTACTCGCTAGTAACCGAAATTTTGGAATCTTTGGTACTTTGGTACAACGTGAAAACGTGAAAGAAGAAAAAAATGTATAAAGATTATGTACATATATATCACATAAAGAATAATCAAAAAAATATTACTGATCCAAGTAGAGGTACTTTTTTCAATAGGATTTTTTTAACAGATCACCAGAGAGTCGTGCTAAGCTATTGTGTCATTTTTGTTCAGTATTGTTTGCCATTTCATCATGGAAAGACTACGGAAATTCACGTTCTGTAAAGAATGTGTTTCGCACGCTTCGCTCAACTTATGGTCAACATAATCGGCCTACTGAGCATACTATTCGCAACACCATCACCCATCTTGAGACCCAGAATTCATTATTGGATAATATTCGACCGAATAAACCACCTCCAGCATGCACTGGATAGAAGGTAACGATCGTAGCTGAGAGTGTACACGAAAACCATGGAAAGGCGATTCGGCGCCATTCACAGCAACTTGGACTCACGTATGGAACGACTTGGTGCATTTTACGTCGAACTCTTGAATCGAAGCGACATCGCTTCGCTCTATGGCCTCTTGAAAAGTTCCAAGAATAACCGAAGTTTTCGAATCAAATTTTGTTCAGCGATGAGGTCCATTTCTGGCTCAATAGGTATGTAAACAAAAAAAATTGCCACATTTGGCCAAAGAGCAACCTGGAGGGATTCAACAGCTGCCACTTTCTGTAGAGGAAACACCGTTTTGGTGTGGTTTGTGAGCTGGTGCAATCATCGGTCCATATTTCTTCAAAAATTATGCCGGTGGGAACGTAATCGTCAATGGCGATTGTTATCGCGCCATTATAACCGACCATTTGATGCCTGAGATTGAAGCTCGTGATCTCCGCGACATTTGGTTTCAACAAGACGGCATCACTTCCCACACATCGCATCAATCAATGAATTTATTGAAAGAACATTTCGGTGAGCAGATAATTTCACGTTTTGTGAATTATGCGTGTCAATCGGCAGTTACCAGTCGAAATGCTTAAACGAGTCATCGGAAATTGGATTCAACGGATGGACCAACTGAGTGTAGCAGCGGCCAACATTTGAAAGAGATAATCTTTAAAAAGTAAATGCCAAAGAATGTTCTTTCGAATGATAATAAACATTCCTCATTAAATTTCAATTTGCTGTGTTTTTTCTTTAAAAATTTAGGGAAGCTCGAAATAGATCACCCTTTATATATTTACTAAATGATATATTTAAAAAAAAAGTTATATAAAGGATATACGTAACGGAATTTTATGTATTTTATATAGATTTATGCATATTTTATTGAAATAAAAATTAATATTGACATTTGAAGAAAATTAAGTTGAACTAAAGACATGTACTCTCATTAACACAGTGGCGGGGTGAAGCGCTTATCTGTTTGCTGCAACTAGAATCCGCGTATTTTTCCTGGACTCTAATAAATTAGCAAAATTTTATCAATATACACCTTTATACTTCTAACATTATGCACTTTCTCATTTTCTCTATATTTTTCCATTTTTTCCTAGTATCCTTATTATTATTATTATTATTATTATACATTTTTAATACACTTAATTTTTTTCCATTTTGTTTCTGGTTTTTATTTCAATACACCTGAGCTCTTGTTTGCTATTTTCCAATCGTCTGTTATACTGAATAATTCTGAATAAATAAAAAAAATTCTAATAATATTTTTATTGTCACATTTGATATTAATGCATTTTGATATCTTAATTTAACTAAAATTTATGTGAGTTATTTTAATTATATGCCATATTATGTATATTAGTAGCATGATGATTCACCTACTTACATGAAATAACTTTTTTCAGCTACTTACTGTGCCACATTAAATAGAAACAACTTTTTGCAAATCTCAATTCATATTCCTCACTTTATCGCTAGCACTTGCCATATGAAAAATTACCACTTATTGTAGTTTTTCTTATTATCGTAATTAAGTTTTACGAGCAATTGCTTACTCTCTACAAAGAATACAAAATTTCGAAATTCATAAAAGAACATTTACTGTAAAAAAAATGACACAAAAAAATTTTGTCAAATACACATATATTTAAATATTTAGTTCAACCTTTATTTGATAATAAATAATTTCTGTTAAATAACCGACTCATTAATCTCAAATCATCAAAGTCTAGTACTTACCAATATATTTTTTAAAGAAAGGCTTTTTATTTTAATGATAGCATGTAAGTATTTCAAATAAAAACTAAAAACGGAAAATGAAACACTAAAATATTGAAGTACAAAAATATGTGAACTACTTCTAGTCTGGCCTTATAACATTCGACTATTTGATAAAAGCAATGCTATAGCTGAGATGCTTTATAAAAACAATAACTTGGCCTTGCATATTTCCGTGCAAACTTTTAGCTGCCAAAAAAGTTTTTCCCATAAGAGCAATGGCATAATGACACTTTTATTTTTTATATCAATAACATGGCTAAAATTGTTATTATAAGTGTTTGTCCTTATAGTTTTATGAAAATATTCGAGTAAAATAAATTCTGACATAGAAAATATTAACTGAATGTCACGTGACACTGAATATAGCAAACGAGTAAAATTCATTATATACCTGTGCTGAGCCACTTTTGTGTTTCTTTATATTTATTTTTTTTTTTTTTTTACATATTATTGTATAAAGTTCGAAACGTCTTAGCATCCCAGAAGACCGCTAAAAGCTTTTAGTTGAAAATTCGCTTGAAATTTATATGAATTGTTCGGTTTTATGCAAACAATTTTGGGAAATTTTAGGAAGTCAGACAAAAATAAAAACTTCATTCTTTTTACTTCCGAAAAGTAATTTTTATATTAACTTATGCCAAAATTAGAGTAAAGTAACAAAATAAACGATTTTTTGGATAAAGAGATCTACAGTTTATTCTGAGCTACCTGCGATGGTTGTTTATGAGAAACTTTTAATTTAATGCCAGATGTAGGGCTGGGAATTCCTCGACGAGGGGTGACTTCAATTACAAAATTTAATTTTCTATCATTTGGTTGTTGCTTCAACCAGGACACGAACCCAGGCCTTCCGAATTGTATTAGTATACAAACGTGGGGTTTTGCGTCCAAAATTTCCTAATACGATTAATTACTAAGTAACTTATGGCATATTTTATTGGACCACCTCGATTTTTACCATGTCCATAACTTCTGGGGAAAAAATTTCAAGTTTGTCGATATTATCAAATTAACCAAATTCCAACCAAATCAAAGACCATCTTTCAAAAATTCAGCATTTTTATATGTTTAAAAGAAAATTTCCGTAAATCAAGTAATATACTTTATTATAGTTTTTCATGTTTAAGGCTCATCTGGTCTAGTTATTTTTTTTATTTTTATTTTTTTTGAGGCAAATAAAACCAGTTTATTTCACGTACTTTCCCGACGATTCGCTCCATATTTGATCTTCGGGGGTTTCTGTTAATTTAATTATTTCGATGAAATGAAAAAAAAAAAATATTATTCTAAAGGGTGATTAATTTTGAGGTTCCCTACTTTTTTAAAGAAAAAATACAGAAGATTCAATTTAATGGGTAATGTTTAATACCATTCGAAAAAACATTATTTGGCATTTATTTTTTGAAGGTTATTTCCTTCAAATTTTGGCCGAGGCTACGTCTCAGATGGTCCATCCCTTTAGTCCAATTTTCGATTACTCGTTTGACTATTTCGACTGGTAACTGACGAATGAGACGCCTGGTGTTTTGCTACAAGACCTGAATCGAAGTGGGACTTTAGACTTTTTATATCCTCACAGGAAAAAGTCTAACGCTGTGTATCACATGATCTTGGTTGCCAATCGACCAACCCAAAACGTGAAATTATCTGCTCACCGAAGTGTTCTCTCAATAAATCCATTGATTGATGCGATGTGTGGGAAGTGCCGCCGTCTTGTTGAAATCAAATGTCGCGGGGATCACGAGCTTCAATCTCAGGCATCAAACAGTCGGTTATCATGGCGCGATAACGGTCGTCATTGACGGTTACATTCTCACCGGCATCATTTTTTAGAAATATGGGCCGGCCCACAAACCCCACCAAAATGTTGTTTTTTCTGGATAAAATGACAGCTCTTAATTCTATTTAGGTTGCTCTTCTTCCCAAATGCTGCAATTTTTTTTTTTTTTTTTTGATTACTTACCTATTGAGTAAGAAATGGGTCTCATCGCTGAACAAAGTTTGGCTTGAAAACGTAGAACGAAGCGATGTCGCTTGAGAAGGTCGAGCGGCTTCAGTTCTTGTACAAGCTGCATTTTCTACGTTTTCAATTTAAGATCTTGACATAATATGTGCCAAGTCGTTCCATACGTCAGTCCGAGTTGCTGCAAACGGCGCCAAATCGACTCTCCACGGTCTTCGTATACATTCTCAGCTACGGCCACTATATTTTCTTTACTGCGTGCTGGACGTGGCCTATTCGGTCGAATATTATCCAATAATGAATGCTGGGTCTCAAGATAGGTGATGGTGTTGCGAATAGTACGCTCAGTAGGTCGATTATGTTGACCATAAGGAGAGCGAAGCGCGCAAAACACATTCTTTACAGAACCTGAATTTTTGTAATAAAGTTGAATGATTTGTAAACGTTGTTCAGGCGTAAGTCTTTCCATGGTGAAATGCAAAACAATACTAAACAGAAATAACATGAAAGCTTGACACGACTCACGCGTGATCAGGTGATCGCTATTGAAAAAAGTACCTCTACTTGGATCAACCTTTAATTTGAACTTCAATTTTTGAACAAAAAGGTAACTTACACGTACAAATAGGTTTAATTTTCACAACATTGTATCCTAACATACAATATAATCAGCTGAATGACCGCTGTTTATCATATGTAGTGAAAGCGTTGTGCTGTATTTTTTGTTTGTTTAATGTCGTCTTCATGCTCTGTTAAGCGCACTCCTAAGGGCCCCTTTGTTGTGCCTTTGTATAATTTCTTGAAGATCTTATTTTTCGCTTTTCATTGTATTTCGTACACAACGTTACTTTAACGCTGCATATTTATTAGTGTTTTTGTTTTGGTGAATATTTGTGCTGATGATTGGTTTGTTTTAAATGCCAATGTAGTATTTTGTTCTCTTTTAGTTTCATACCCCATTTTTTCCTTAAACTTTGGTATGTATGAGATGCTGTAATATTTATTAGGCATACTTGTTGTTTTTGTTACGTTTTTTAATGTTTTCTTTTTGATCATTTGCCGGATTTGTTTGTAGGGATATTTTTTTGCATGACATGAATTTTTCCTATTTGCTTGGAACTGTTGGTAGCTTATGGCAAATATTTTGTTTATCACATTTGTTGTGGTATTGATCATATATTTCATTGATTGGGAAGATAGAAAATTCATTAGGCGTCCAGAGAAAGTAAGTTTAGAATACCAATCAAGAATAAGTTTATTTTTGTCTTTATATATTTTTGTATCGAGAAATGCAATGCTGTTGTTTGTTTGTATTTTCATCGTGAATTGAAGTTTGTTGTGATTTTTTTTGAGAGAGTCCAGATTTTTTTTTGTACCTTTATACTTGATAATAGTGAATATATAATCTACTATCTATCTATAAAAAATAAAATAGTTACTGTCTTTAAGGCAAAATCCAAACATATTTTTGAAATTTGTTTTTGAGTATTTTCGGTTTTTTTTCTTTGTTGAATTTGTTCACACTTTTGCATAATTATTTTGAAAGTTAGTATTGTTGGCAAGCTTGTAAAAAGTTATTCGATATCAAGAGATACTATAGACTGCATTGGAAGGTGCCCGGTCTGATACAAAGATGGCTATATTAGAATTAAAACTATAAGGGGTTTTAATTAGCTCTAACCTTCGCGTGTTGTTAAAAACTGCTTTTTGAACGGAAAAAATACAGTTGAAGCATAAACTTAGCTTGATGACGAGTTTCTGGATACTGGCCAAGGAATGTTAACCATTAAGGATTGGTATGCTAACATTAGACGTGGTGAAATGAGAACCGAGGACAATGAACGCAGTGGATGTCCAAAAGAGGTTTATGCCGACAAAAATTCAAAAAAATCTAAAAAAAAATATTTAGCCACAGTAAATTGAAATTGAATGAAAAAAGCATTCTGGAGATATCAACTGAACATGTACATCATATCATTCACGAATATTTCGGTATGAGAAAGCTCACTGCAAAGTGCGTGCCGCGCGAGCTCACTTTTGTTCAAAACCAACGACGAGTTGATGATGCGGAGCAGTATTTGGAAATGTTCAAGCGCAATAAACCCGATTTTTTGCATCAATATGTGACAATGAATGAAACACGGCCCTCATTTCACTCCGAAGTCCAGTCGACAGTCATCTGGAGTGGACTGCATACGATGAACCCGCTCCAAGGAGTGGAAAAATGCAACAATCAGCTGGAAAGGTTATGGCATATGTATTTTGAGATGCGCATGGAATCATTTTCATTGACTACCTTGAAAAGGAAGAACCACCAACAGCGACTATTACATAGCGTCATTGGATCGCTTGAAGGAGGAAATCAGCGAAAAACGGCCGCATTTGAAGAAAAATATATGCTGTTTCACCAAGACAATGCACCGTGTCACAAGCACCAGTCAGTGAAAGTGATGGCAAAAATCTATAAATTGGGCGAGTTGATTCCATATCCACCATATTCTCCACTATTTACTGCTCTCATATCTCAAAAGAATGTTCCTTGAGAAGAAATTTTGATCGAATGGTTCGAAATGGAGTATTTTTCTTATGTATTTTAGGTAAATCATAAAGGTTAGGTGCAGTTGCTGCAGTGCAAGTGTGGAGGTGTTTCTTTCTTATGTTAAGAAATATCCCCGTCATATTAGTTAGGTTAGAAATAATGAAAATAAATTGACAGTGATGGGCAGAAATTAAAAAAAAAAAAAAACTGCACAAAATGATGAACTTCTAATATATTTGGATAGGAGTTTACTTACTATTGTTAAACTTTGTTAAATTTCGCATTCAGTGTTGTAAATTAAAATAAGTTAGTATAAGTTTACAAATAATATATACATATACACACATATGCACACATATATAATCACATAAGCGCTTAAATGTACTTGAATCACATAGCGTGCCTGAGCTACTCATACTTTTTATTGACATTGCATGCATGTAAAGTGTTATAATCGGTGCTTAAAAACCCAATTGACCCGGTTGAAGGATTTTTTTTTAAGTAAAGAGCCACATTTACATCAGCGCAAATACAAAGAAAAAAATACAAAAAATAAGAAGAAAAGAAAAGAAGAATAAAATGAAATGTATAATGCTTGTTACAAAGGTTAGAGCACGATTATAAAGCAAGTAATTTAAACATACACTGATATGGAGACGTTTAAGAACTTCTGGAGGAGCACCTATTATTCAGAATTTTCAAAGGAAAATATTTAATTAACATTTCTAAATGTATTTAAAACTAAATCAAATAGGAATATTAAAGTTTTTTCATATTAAACAATTTAATATTAGTAATTAATTACTTATGAATTTAAAATGTGGTTGCTAATGAACAATAAATTATTACTGATTATGACGAAATAAGACTTATGGCTTCAAGAATAAATAATCAAAATGCTATTACATTCGGTAAGGGTTCTTCTTAATGGTACGTACTAGGGATAGTTAGATTTTACAAACCCAATATATAAAGGTGTTATATTCCTAAGATTTTGACTGGGAACATTGACGTACAATTTTTTCAAGAGGATAGGATAGTCGACTGATCTCTTTACAATATTTTACACAAAAGAGGCCGGGAGGAAAGAGAGCATATCCAGAGATTTAATACTAAAAATCAGACAACGCGTAAGGCAAATTTCATAAAAAATTTCTAGACTCGTTCTAAGCGGATTATAAAGGTTGATCCATTTTGAAAAACTCTACCTTTAAAAAAAAAAACACAGAAAATTCAAAATTTAATAGGGAATGTTTACTATCATTCGAAAGAACATTCTTTGGCATTTATTGTTTGAAGATTATCTCTTTCAAAATGTTGGCCACAGCTACGTATCAGATGGCCCATCCGTTGAGTCCAATTTTCGATAACTCGTTCGAGCATTTTGACTGGTAATTGGACTTTAGACTTTACATATCCCCACAAGAAAAAGTCTAGCGATGTGATATCACACGATCTTGGTGGTCAATCGACCGGCAAAAAAACGTGAAATTATCTGCTCACCGAAGTGTTCTCTCAATAAATCCATTGATTGGTGCGATGTGTGGAAAGTGGTGCCGTCTTATGGAAACCGAATGTCGCGGAGATCACGAGCTTCAGTTTCAGGCATCAAATATTCGGTTTTCATGACGGTTACGTTCTCACCGTCATCATTTTTGATGAAATATGGACCGATGAATCCACCGGCCCACAAACCACACCAAACCGTTGTATTTTCTGGATGAAATAGCAGCTCTTGAATTTCTTCACGTTGCTCTTCGTCCCAAATGTGAAAACTTTGCTTGTTTACATACCCATTGACCCAGAAATGGGCCTCATCGCTGAACGAAATTTGGCTCGAAAAGGTCGGATCTTCTTGGAACCATAAGCCCATAAAGCGAAGCGATGTTGCTTGGGAAGGTCGAGTGGCTTCAATTCTTGCACAAGTTGTATTTTGTATGCTTTCCATTTATGATCTCGACGTAAAATGCGCCAAGTCGTTCTATACGTCAGTCCGAGTTGCTACGAAGGGCGCCGGCGCCGGCGCCGAATCGCCTTTCCAAGGTTTTCGTGTACACTCTCAGCTACGACCGTTACCTTCTATTCAGTGCATACTGAAGGTGGTTTATTCGGTCGAATATTATCCAATAATGAATGCTGGGCCTCAAGATGGGTGATGGTGTTGCGAATAGTACGCTCAGTAGGCCAATTATATTGACCATAAATTGAGCGAAGCGCGCGAAATACATTTTTTACAGAACGTGAGTTTTCGTAATAAAGTTGAATGATTTGTAAACTTTGTGCAGGCGTAAGTCTGTCCATGTTGAAATGCCAAATAATACTGAACAAAAATAACATAACAGCTTGACACGACTCACGCTTGATCTACTTGGTTCACCCTTTATATGAAGAATATTACGGTCTCCAGATGAATAAAGTAAACTGCAAGGGACCCAAGACGATAAAATATACCCGATGTCGCTATAAAATGTTGGGATGAGACATTGTCAAAAGCAACTGCAAAGAGTCTGCTAGAGAGGTAAGATGTCATCCACTGAAGAAAAGTTGAGTGAAAATCCAAGCTAGATAAATTAGAAATTAGGAGACTGTGAGACACTCTGACAAAAGCTTTTGAAAAGTAAGTGTAAATTTTATCGACTAGATACCCTTATATTAAAGCAGTAAAACAGTCTTCAGTAAAAACCATTAGATTTGATACTCGGTACCTACCTTTAATCAGATCATTCACCGAGAATATTATTTTCTTTTAAACAATTATCTCAAATTATTTAGAAACAGTGGATAGTTTTGAGATCAGCCTATAATTCGTAACATCATTCTTGTTCCTATTCTTAAATTTCAATTCCACAATATACTTTTTGAACAGAAATACTAATACGGTAATACTAATACGAAAGTAACAATAGCATTATTTCATAACCACAATACCAATACCAAAATACCAATACCATAATATCAGTACCTTATTATCATTAAATTATTACCTATACCACAAGCGCAGTATCACAGTATCAGTACAATAATACCAATATCACTAAGTCAATACCATGATTTCATAAACCAAATATCGATATCACAACACTCTAGTGATAATAAAAAATACCATTTTCGCAGAATCAGTATCACAATATACTTAAACTACAGTCCCAGTACCACAATATAAATACCACAATATTAATACACAACACATATATTGAGAATTTCCTTGCAACAATGTTTTCGACCGTCCTCTATGTCATGAGTTTAGATGAATTTAAAATATCACCTTCAGTTAAAACGAGCTACCCAAAAGCTATAGGCGATTCAGAGATAGAACAACAGTCATGCCCAGCCTCTGAGTCTGAAATGAAGTTTAAAAAAAACTCAGCGAAGAATTTATCAGCCTCTACAGGAGTATTAGCAAGCTTGTCGATATAGAAGACGGATGAAGCAATATCAGAACTTGATTTATTTTGTAAAACTCCATGCCTTCTTACCATTTTATTTCAAAGCAATAGTATTTAGGCGTTATACTTCAGAATTATTGTTGAGTAAAAATGAATTATTATGTCATATATCAAAGACGCTTAAATCAATCCACAATCCATTTTCATCAATCTTATAAATTGAAGAACGTACATAATTCAATCTTTTCTACCGCTGAAAATCCCTGATTTAAATTCATTAATATTTGATTAAATTCGTTTTATTTTTCATTTTCCCAATTTTTTTTTTTTTTTTTTTTTTTTTTTTGTAGGATATTTACACGCCCGACTCGCATTTATTTCTATTATCTGCAAATTTATGTTGCTCCACACGACATCGGCAACTGAAGCACGTAGGCTTGGCGCGTAAATCAAAAGCACTTGGTACTTGCCGCTTTAAGGCCATCTCATGTACGAGTATAGCGAAAATGTCATAGTCATTACTGTCGGCATTTTCTGTTCGGCTTTAAAAGTGGGCACACTAAATCAATTTTGATAATTTCCGCGTAGTGTGACATCTTCATATGTACATGCGAGTAAGTGTGTGCACGAAAAGTGCTTGACAACATCAGCAGTAAAGCAAAATAGAAATATGAGCGAAAGCGCTATCGGCAGCGCTATGTTTGAACCACAATTTTGTTATAAATATGTATCTATATATACAAAATTCGAGTTTCGTAGATGTAAATTTAGTCGCCAAGCATGCTTTCAAACAAAAATTCATATCAAATAAACAGGCTGACCAATTTATAACCTATCTTTTCTTGACTATACCAAATACATATATATACTATACATATACAAAAATTTAAATACCGCAATATTTACATTATTATAATAGTAATATGGTAACACTAATACGACAATATTAATATCACTCTTTCATAACCACAATACCAATACCACAATATCAATACCTTATTATCGTTACACACAAGCACAGAATCACAGTATCAGTACAATAATACCAGTATCACTAAGTCAATACCATAATACCAAAAACCAAATACAAATATCACAATACTCTAGTGATAATAAAATGTGCCATTTGCACTATACCGCTACCACATCAAAATCTAAAAGACCTAATATAAATGCATATACCACAATATCAAAAAAAAAAATATCAAAATCTCAATACCAATACCGCAATATTACTATAAATCACCAGTATTGAGAATTTCCTTGCGCCTTCTGCGGACTGATTTTAACAAAACTTTTACAACATTTTGGATACACCCTCGTATATGTATATTTACTTAGCGCTTTGTAACTGCTGAAACAATTTTTGGGCGAGCTCCTCCTCCGATTTATTATTTTGCATCTTGCTATTTTTTAACCAACATATGGAGGGGCCTACAGTTTATTCTATTCCACCTCCGAACAACCGATGGATTTTTATGAGCACCTTTTGTTTCATGTGAGAAACACATTAGGAGGCCTTGACATTCCCCGCCGAGGGGCGACCGCAATTAGAAAAATGTATTTTTTATAATTTTTGAATGTTGCTCGAATCTGAACCCAGGCCTTCCGAATGGTAGTACGCAATGCTAACTCTCTCACTCGGCGGCTGCATATACTTATGTATATATGTACCCGTAGTACATTTTGTAAAATCAGTCAGCTTTTCTACCAATCGCTTAAGCTTCATTCTCTTGTCTGAAGTGAGAAAAATTTCACTGTTGCTGTGCGACACTTTGGCGATGTTTCCGTGGAAACACAAAATTTAATCGCAGCAATTTCGCATGACATACGAGTAGAAGGCCTTAACATACACGCGTCGCCAATAATGAATACTTCCACAAACGAACATTTTGACATCATGCAAACACACAGTATGTATGCTTGTTGGGATAACAGACAGACATCCTGTGTGTAAGCATGTAACACAATTGTTGACTCACAGTAGCAACAGCTATTCAACGTTGACGAAATTCGGCACACCCGCCTACGCTCTATTTGTATTTTATATATTAGTTAGGCATAATCAGCCCACGCGTTGTTGTCACACGCTTGTCCAAATAGCTACGTTTGTATACACTCAAGTCTATGCATATGAATGTGCAAACAAAGATGTATGCCTGTGTATGTATGTCATAAGTAAAATATTTGTAAAACATTAAATTACTGTTGTATTAAGAATTTGAAAATTCATTTGATTTGCTAATAAAGCAGAATTTTAGAGTTTCTATTGAAACGAATAATTTCAAATAGGTTTTCAGGGATGGTGAAATGAGTTCAGTTCTACATTTTTATAAAAAAAAAGATAGATTATTAAATGTCTACATAAGCATTTTTTTATTAAAAATATTTATATTTTTTTGAGTAAATATATTTTACCAATATCAATTGATTTACAGCTGATTTCGATAATTCTCCTATCAGAATCTGGGCATGCAACCGCTAAAGCGAATTACTTAAAACTAGGAAAAATTCTTGTAAAAGTACACAAGCAATTTGTAATTTTATCGTACTCCAAAGTTTGGCAGATGGATCAAACAATTTGAGATGCTGTTCACACTGACAACCACCTAGCTCAATTAGCTAATTAAAAACAATAAAACAGAAGACTTAGCCGTCTCTGGAATAATATTTTTATTATTAAAATTTAAATAACTAGAGAGCAATGAATAACCATATGGAGGCAAGTTGTTTTTTCACAAGTAGAAAAAAAGGTGAATAATAGCCTCTTCATTGATTTAAGGATTTATAAAATGCAGAAAAAATATCAAAACTGCAAGAAAAACTGTTTTCAGTTGAGTAAAGTTTAAACTTAATTTGTATGTTTAAAAAAGTTGGTTTGAAGAGTCAGTGAATTTTTCAGGGTTATTCCAAATTTTTGTATTCTGTCCAAATAATGGGGTTTTCCAAGGCACTCAAAATAGGCATTTGTTTCCTTTTCATTCGACCCGAATCTCTTACCATCCAACCATTTTCTCTGATATTGAAATAAGAATTAGTCACAAAAGTCTAAATATTAAAAATATTCTGGATGTGGTAGCTGTTCGTAGCTTAATTTATGAATTTTTCTCTTGGTAACCACTCGTGCATTGGTCTGATAGAACAGCACTACTTCCGCCGAATGCGTTCCTTTCAGCTTCAAATCATTATTGAGTCTGTCTAAAATCTCTGAATGATATCCGGCGGTGATCGTTTTACCCTTTTCAAGGTAATCGATCTGCATGATGCCTCGTGGAAACCAAAAAAACTGCGTCCAATACCTTGTTGACCGACAAACCTAACCTGTCCTTCTTTAGTGCACTTTCACTGGGATAAACCCATAGTATTGATTCTATTTTGTTCTCTGGTGTGGTGTAGTGGATTCATGTTTCGTCTATGGTAACAAAAAGGCACAAAATTCGTTTACATTAGGGTTGAACATCGCAAGATACTCCTTTGAAGTCGCTACACGGTTGCGCTTATGTGTGAGCAATCGTGCCACTAATCGCGCGGATAATATTTTCCATGTTTATTTAAAATGTAATGTATTCACTCAGTTGATACGCCTATATCCTCAGCCACCTCATGCACTTTTCTTCTCTGATCGTCAAATATCATCTCATGTATCTCGTAGACGATTTCTGCCGTGACGACCACTTTAGGATGACCCGAACGTTCGGTGTCACTTTTACTGGTGCGACCGTAACTGAACTCAGTTAACCACTTCTTAACCATTGAAGTTGATGGTTCAGTGTCTCCATAGTAAACCCTGCTGAGAAAAATACCCATTGTTACCTAGAGTCCTACTAGTTTGTATTTTTGCACTAACTGGTTCATCAAAAGTCATATATAAGTATGTGTTGAATTTCTAAATCACCAAAAATAAAAATAAAAATAAAAATGGATTTACCTGCAGCGAGAATCTCATGCGCTACAGTGATAAACTCTAACCACTCGGCCATCGTTGTGGTATAAAGAGCAACAAATCAATGCGCATTTCAACAGAGCTTATTAGCAAATAAAACTTAGGCGTGGTGTACAAAAAATAACAGCAGCTTACGAATGGCGTGGTGGTGAAAATTGCTGTTATTCCCGTAACTGGTGACCTACCATGAAAATAATGAGATGGTATTTTTTCATACTAGTATTTAACTAGAATATTTGCAAACTAATCTTTTTTTCCATTGCACGGTGGCGGTCGCAATAGCATCTATAAAAATTAGAAAAATATATTTTTTTTATAATTAATTTTCTTTAATTTCTGGTCTTGGCCAGTTTTCAAACTCATAATTTACGCATGGTTCTTCGCACTACAAAAAAAATTGGTACACGAGCTGAATGAATAAAATTTTCAGGATCATATCCCCATCCTTTCCCTATCTAAAAAAATATAAAGAAATATTTATAAATATACAAACATTTTTAACTGAGTATTCTAAAGAAGATAACACAAATACTTGTCATCAAACTCTCTTTGCCGTATGTAATAATTATGTACTTACACACATAAATAAAGCTTGTAATAACGAGATATTTACATTTTGCATACATGAATAGAACGCACCTGCAAATAAGCCACGAAAGTGTGAATATCACATTTATTAAAATACGAAAAATTATTGTTTTCAATTTTTCAAGTGAGAAAAGTTTAAATAAAGTTTATAACTAAACGTAAATTATTCCACTTGTGAATATTTTGAATGTAATTAATAATAAAAGTAAAATAAAATAAAAATTCATACAAATTTTTGAAATTTTTTCTTGCAAAATATTAAATTGTTTTCTTCTCCTCATTTTTAGTTTCTTAATTTTTTATGATTTTTGTGAAACATATAATATTTCAGTAAATGCGCACATATATACAAGCTGATCTGCAGCAACTGCAACACACTCAACTGGGTAGCTTACCGAAACTCTTATATGCACACATTAATTGCTGCTTTGTGTAGAAACGTGCCAACAATGTGATGTTATAATAAATCATAATTTCCATTAAAACTTTCAGTTTCCTTTCATAAGAGGTAGGCATTACGATTTTAATGGTCTCAATGCAACACATGCCCAAGCACATTTTAAATTTTCAAATTCACCGGAAAAAAAAGTACACAATTCTACTTTTGATGTCATTTGGAGTGCTTTTCGCATACATACACACATATAAAAATTTTCATGGGATTTTTCTCATTAAATTGATGACTTAGTTGTGCACACGTGAAATAAAATTCGGGTCAACATATGTCAAAACAACAATTAAATTATACCTATATGCCTACCAACCGATTCACATACAGTTGATGGCTGTTTTTACTAGTCATTTAATTAGGCAAATGAATTTTATAATTAATGTTGAAAAATAAAATAAAATACTATGCCAGCATGCAGAGCCAAAAAAAAAAAAAATTACAGATGCCATTAAGAAAAGAAAAATTGTGGAAAATTATTTAAAAAAATTTCCCTATTATAAAATGTATATGCTTGTTTAGTAATAAAAAACAATTAAATTTTCTCACTCACAAGTGGAAATATGTATATATATTTGACACTTCATTTCACTTGTAAGGGTATGAACGTAATGCGTACGGGGTGTATGAGTAACATCACAAGGAAGGAGCTGGTTTGGTAATTCCATATAAAAATGATTAAATTTCATTATCTGAGCAGATGATGTAATATGCTTGTTTTGTTATTGTTTCGATTGACTTGTGACACGGTGCATTGTCTTGATGAAATAATTTTTTTTCCTTGTCATATGCGATCCGTTCTTTATGATTTTCGCCTTCACGTATATCCAAAAATATAAAAGCTCACCAGTTTCTTATCACTCAGTTGACGATCGTGACTTTGAAGAGCATCACTTCTCTTCATGTTACATCCATTGACATAGTTTGACTCAAATATTTAATTTTTTTTACATTTAACTGCTTAAAATCAGCTACTACATTCCAAAGCCAGCTAACTTATGCATTTGTTGTTCATTCAAATGATTTTGTTGAATTTTCTTTGATATTTTCTGGTATTATCATCTCATTCAGTCATTTAGATGTTTGCCTCTATCGGTTGTTCTGCGATTTTACTTATAAAATCAATGTTTTTATTAATGATTTCATAGGAGCACAGTCATCATAATACTTTTAAAGCCATTGACTTGCTTCCACATTATTTTTTCGAATCAAGAATCGGTGTAAAATTAAACCAGTCACGCCCTCTAATCGCTAATTCATGAGTTCTTGGCAATGAACTATTAGCGAGTACTGAAAAAAACAAAATTAATTATTTCCAAGTATTAAGTTGGGTAGAGTTTGTCTGGCTTACTCCTCAAGAAATTTCATATAGACGTTGCGGCGGCCATAGCTAGACTTTGTGGTAAAAACTTCTGTTGCATCATATCATAATAATAGAAGAAAACATAACTCAAAACTTTGGTATTTGATCGAATATTCCGTGCTCTGCATCACCAATTTGACTCTCATAAGCAAATCAACTATTCTCAAGCAATGCATATTCGAGGGTTTATTTAGTGAAAATTCTCCAGATTTGAATTTTTGTTGAAGCTTCTCTATCGGCTCCCAGGATCATGCTTTTGAGCTTTTTGAATAACCAATTGTCACATCTAGCCAGATCAGTTGAATACGCTGGTTGTGAAACTTTATGAGTTGCATATTTGGCGAAAAATACACGAAGAACCAACGCAATGTGAGATGATATTGTGGTGCAAAATCGGTTTTTTTTTTTTATTTTTTTATTTTTTTTTTTTTGAGAATTCTTTTTAAGATTGCTGCACATAAATGACACCTAATACCCAACCGAACTTAAGATATTGCTAATGCACAACATCTTGGTATTCTAGCTACCCTAGAAAATGCACGCAGGTATGTCGATATCTTCAGCTGCTTCTCTGGTACATATTCAACGATATTCCATAATAACTTGTCACGTCGCTGAGTACATCGACCCTTTGCTGATCCGTAGTGCTGAGCATTCTCTGGTAAAGTGGGGTCCGTTAGATCGAGGAACTGTGGTGATATCATTATAACAAAATATTCAATTCAAAACAAAAAAATATGCCTAATAAATAAAGACCTAAAAAAAGATGAAATTCAAAAACTATTGAAATCTATATGGATATATTACAATGGAAATTCCTGGGTTCTATGGTTAGAGAAGCAACAGGGCTTTGCGAATAATCTTTTAAAGAAATTTTGGAATAACCTCTACATTAACGTGGCATTCTAATCAAGATAAACTGAAAACCAAAAAATTAATCTTGGCCGGAGGGAAGATATATAGGGTTATCCGTTTCGCAAGTGTAGGGCTGCATTTTGACATCTGTCAAATTGAACTGTCAAATCAAACATGTTTTATGCTAGTTAAAAGCCAGGCATCAATGAAAATAGATCGCTTAACAACCGCACAACGCATTAAAATTGTTGAAACCTACTACAAAAATGGTGTTACAAACGTAAACGTTGCCACGTTTCATGCTTTAAGAGGAGAACATGGTACACAAAATCGTCCAACTACTCAAGCAATTGCTAAAATTTTAAACAAATTTGAGAAGACTGGATCGGTTACAGATATTGTAAGGCCTATGCATCATCGTTTAGCTCGTTCCACCTCAAATATCGCTGCTTTAAGTGAAAGTGTAGACGAAGAGACGTATGTGTCTATTTTCCGACGTTCTCAAGAGCTGTGACTTTCTTGAGGCACATTATGGCGTACTTTACAGTCATAGTTAGACCTACATTCATATGAAGTCCAGCTCACACAACATTTGAAGCCAGCTGACCATCCAAAATGCCGTAGTTACGTCGATTTGGTACTGGAACAACAAACAGTAGACCGCGTTTTTTCCAACAAAATTTTCTTCAGCGCTAACTAAGCACATTTCTCACTCGGTTGGTACGTAAATAAAAAAATTGTTGCATCTGTGGCTCCGAAAATCCTTGAATAATTGCAGAGAGGCCTTTACACAAAAAAAAAAAAAAAACTTACTGTCTGGTGCGTTTTTGTTACGAAGGTGTGATTGAACCTTAGTTTTTTGAAGACGATAACAGCGAGACTGTCACTTACAACCGACTTTTTTTTAGCCTGCAATTGAAGAACACGACTAAGACAATACCAGGTATGTTCAAAGTAAAGGATGAATTTTGCTCTGTTCGATTACAATGGTGTGGTACAACATAATTTCCTGCCAAAATGGCATACAGTTAATAAGGAATACTACAAGGAAGTTATCTAACGTTTGCGTGAAGCAATACGGCTCAAGTGATAGGAATTGTGGAAAAAAGATCGTGGATTCTGTATCACGATAATGCACCAGCTCAGACATCAATGCTTATTCGTGATTTTTTTCGTATTTTTCACCGTATTCAGCAGATTCGGCTCCCTGTGACTTTTTCCTATTCCTAAAACTAAATAAACTAATGAAAGTAAAGCATTTTGCCACAATTGATGAGTTCAAGTCAGAATCGAAGAAAAAGCTGATGGCCATACCGAAAAGCACACTTCAGAAGTGCTTCGAGGCTTGGAAAAAGTGCTGGCATAAGTGTATTATATCCGAAGTATTATTGATGAATAAATAAGTACTTTTCAAAAAAAAAACCAAATTAATTGTGAATACACCTAGTATGTAGTATCAACAGGATGATGTTATATGCCCCACAAAAAGAGGGGCTATGGCTTTATTTCGAGAGAAATTTCCCGGCCGCGTAATCTCTCGTCGTGAACGTTTGATTTAACACCGTGGGACCTCCTTTTGTGGGGCTACATTCGTCAAATTTTGGCTTCCCAAAATGTGCCAAAAAGTGGTCGAAAATTACCTCAGATCGAAGTTTAAAAAAAATTAGGCGGTCATTTGAATAATGCAGTTCTTTCACATTTAAAACTAAGGTTGAAACTTTATAATAAAAAAAATTATTTTATGAAAAAAAAATTGCTTACGAAATTTAAAAATAAAAATCTCGAGGAACAAAAAATTATAGAAAAAGGTAAAAAATAAAGTAATTTCATTACAATACAATTACAGATGGTTCCTTGACTTACTGGTCCGTATATACATACTTAGAAAAAAAGATGTTCTTGCAATGCGTGAAAAAAATTTCCAAAATTCTTCTCGAAAAAGCTTATTGGTTGAAAGGTCTCCGTCAAAAAATTTATATTCTCTTAAAGATATGTTAAATGTACGTATTTAGATTTTGATATATTAGAAAATCAAACGTATTCACATACAATGAATACTTCATTGATTACAATTCAACAGCTGCAGGCAGCTAAAATGAACGAGAGAAAGCGAGAGACCGATAGAGGCAGCGCGCGAAGCTATGTGTTGAATGAATAAAACATTGGCCATTTGTGAATTGCAAACCACACTGCTGCTCCACGCTGTGGTCCTACAACATCCTTTTCCACCACAAAACTAACATTCGTCCTTTGATTGCGCGCTTGCCATTCCGGGGCCATAGCTCAAGTGCAATGGGTAAACTTTAATTAACATGGAAGTGAAAGTGAAAAGAGTGATAAGTGAAATGCTCAAACAGCGTGAGGATTGAATGGATGCAATGCTATGCAAATGGATTTATTGAAAAATTCATAAAAACAAATAAAAATAAAAACAAACAAAAAATAATACAAAATGTTTAAACTAATTTGTAAAAAGACGAGAGAGAGTTAAAGGCGAAAACAAGATAAAAAAAGCAAAAAGCGTATAAAATATTGTAGCGTAAATGGTGATGCGCTAAATGCTCGCAGCATTTATTTATTTTGTTTATTTTAGTTATTTTCCACATGCTGGTTTTCAAGCTTTCAGTTTTTTTTTAATTTTGTTTTTGTTTTGTTGTTTGCTTTTCACTGCGTGATTTTATTAATTTTTTTTTTTGCATTTCTTGTGGGTTCTTCGGTCAAAACAGATTTTATATTCCAAGCAATTGTTCAGAGTGTGACGAATTTGCAAATGACCAAAAATGGCAAATAATGCGGGAAGGCACATAAAAAATAAGAGAGAGAGAGAGAGAGAGATAGAGGGGGAAGTGGGTGCTTCATGAGTATAAAATAAAATTTTTCAACGGTAACATATTTACAAATTTGAATATGATAATATTAAACCGTGTCCACATAAAAAGGGTATAAAAGGTAGAAGAAAGAACAAAGCAGAAATAACAAGATAAGAAAATTTATTTAAAACGCAACATCGATAGAATATTACTTGGCAAGGGTACAACACAGAGCACGCATACACACACTCACTCCAAAGTGGCCACACAAACAATAAATACATCGATACTTCTACCAAGAAAAACAAAATTGCGAAGCTGCTAGCCGTTGGAAATAAGGACGAGGCAGTACGAGGCAGCAGCGAAAGGAAAAGAGTATGAAAAAAGTGTAGCGAGTGGTTTAACTGACCATACCTTCCGCTTCAGTATATGTTAGGCAGTAAAATATTAAATCAGTCAGAAAAAATACTAGCTTATGCCTAGTCCGAAAATTACAAAACTTCCGGAAATGAAATACCTATTAAGAGGGTGGTGCGATAAGTCAGTTCCTTTTTTTTTTTTTTTGGTAAATAAGTGTTTAATATGTCGACATAGTCTCCTTTTTAGCTCTATACATTGAGTCCAGCGTTTCTCCAATTATTGTTTTTCTTCCAAATAATAGGTTTTTTGAAGTCCCTAAAACTGTAGGCTTTATTTCTATGATGACCCCTGACATTTGTCCAGATTTGAAAACAAGAAATAATCGCACAGGGCTTAATCTGGAGAAAATCTCAGACGATATTCCGGCAGTGACAGTCCTTGGACGGATAAAAATCCGGGTCGTTCCGTTATAAAGACCCGACTGTCGAGAAAACTACTGAATTTTAGTCGTCCCTTATGACAGACATGCCTTACCGTGGGTGAATTCTTGAACACTTAACCCGCAGGGGGTTTCGCAAACGCAGTAGTTTCAAGCTCTGAAAAATATTCGCAGGGACATTTCACCCTCTTCAAAGTAATCGATATGAATGACTTATCCTGCATCCCAAAAAACTAGGTAAAGCTCTCTGTCTTGATAGTTTTTTGGTCTCTGGTGCAAAAATTCTTTTTGATAGCGGTTGAACATCGCTAAACACTCTCTGAAGTGGTTACACGATTATGCTTATTGGCGTATGTAAGCAACTGCGGCAGCCACCGCATGAAAAGTTATTTTATGTCCAAATATTCATGTACAATGTCATGCCTACAGCCTCAGCCAACCCATGCATTTTTTTTCCGATCCTCCGATATGATTCAAACCTCTTTTAGGCGACCTGAATGTTCGGCGTCATTTGTACCAGTACGACCACAACGGGACTCAGTAAACCACGTCTTAACCATTGATATTGATGATGAAGAGTCTATATAGTATTTATCAAGCCTTCTATTGGCTCGGATGATGATGTTTTTACGCACAAAGCAATACTTAATCAGCAAAGGAAATTTACTTTTTTCAATTTTCGTCAAAATTCGCGAGATCGTGTGCTTTCAATGGCTGCAAACAGAAAGTTAATGGCATAACTTGCTCGAAATTGTACAACAGTCTATTAACTCTAAACCTAATATAATATTCCTTGTCATAATTTGACAGCTTGCTATCTCTTGAGAGTATATGTCTACCAATTGTTAAAAAAAAAAAACAGTTGTATGACTCTGCGGTCCTATTTGATGTACCACCTTCGAAGTAGCCTTCAACTAGTCCACCTAAATGGAGCTTTCACTTAACCACACACATACATATATATACATATACTTAAGTACAACCGCCTGTCTGCTGGCTACACGCTTGATTGCTGATACTTGTGTGCGTTTTAATTTATTGTGACAATTTATTACATCCCGCCGCCAGGCGAATGGCTGCGCATTCAAATGCGAAAACAAAGCGCGCAATAAGCAGCAGCCCATTGGATTAATACACACACTCACTCGCTCGCTGTTGTTGAAACCGATTGTATTATTGCACTGATACTTGGATGTGACTGTCCTGTGCGCAGTACCATATTTTTGCAGTGCTTTCATACTCATTCGTTGTTTTGTAATTTAAAGTGCCACTACAACAATAACAATTAGATTAAGCCACTTGCAAATGTGTAGTGTTGGCGGATCTGTAAGCCCAATAGGGTGTGAATTCTTTGTGGGCACTGTATATATAGCGGGTGATACAGAACAATTTGACAAGAATAAAAATCTTGTAGTTAAATCTTTAGTTTTGTCTCGTTAAGTCCGTGCGATAAGATCAATGGAAACATTTTTTTTAATCAAAACGGCTTCCGTTCCATTTCACTTTTCTTGCCCAAAAAATTTAGTCTATGCTTTGTACCAGAAGGAGAAGAGACAGATCCACCGACTGGATGAGTTGATTTGGCCATGTCAGATTTCAAATTTGAATCATGAATCCGTCAAAAAAGTACCTAAGGCCATGAAATTGGGTATACTAACATACACATATATAATGAATTACATATTCGTTCTGAAAATCATCGAAATCGGAAAACTATAACATATAGCTCCCACACACCGATTTGTTCAGATATGAGAACTGCCAAAAAATATCTAGGAGCGTAAAACTTAGTATCATACAGATGTTAATTGGAGTATATATTGACACTGAAAACCATCGAAATCGAATTTCGCAAGTCCAGTGATGATTCCATCTTTTCTTCTAGACAACTACGACAGTGGGGATCCGGAAAAATCTCAAGCCTAAACGCGTTTTTTTTTTGAATTCGAGGAAGCTTTCTTGTCCACCTTGTATCCGCTCATGCTGAGGCGCAAATCCATTGCTCACAGAGTTGGTTCCTGGCACAACTGTATAGAAGCAGATCACATGTTGACAGTCTGGCAGTAATGAAGCGGTGGTGCCCATAGGTGGAAGCTCTTCAACAATTTCTCGGAACTGACAATTCAGCTGTAACCTGTTACCCAAATTATCCCAACTCTAAAATAAATGAAAGCCAGAGACAGTTATAGCCAATTTTCTATCTGAATAAATGTTAACTTGGCTCACTTTAACCCTCCACCTCTTTCTTAAGAGTAGCAATATTCGCCGGAAAAAAGACCTGGAAACCGAGAACCCCGGGGGATGAATAACACCTGGTAAAAGACTTTTTCACTAACCTACTTCAGTGGTTTTGTTCCTTTCGGTCCTACAGTGAATGGATTACGGCTGGCTTTGGCACTAGCTCTGAGAAACTATGAATGAAATCAACAAGCAAGTAATCTACCACTGATGCTGGTGAGAACCGCGTATAGAACGATTAATAGAGGGCTCCATTTATACTTCATATGTAGCAAGTCTTGCCTTTGCAGTAAGCATGCTAAGCATTCGAAAAGCAATCCTGACGGATTGTACTCTTTATATACAACCCAATCAGCCTTTCTAGGGGTTTAAGCAGAAAGGAGGACAACCAGATTGGTACTTAGGAGGCACATGAGATTTCCACATGGTAGTTCTTGCAAGAAAAAGAGCATCAAGAACTATTTTCAGTACTTTTGATTTCCTGTCTCATCCCATAGATTTCCTAAAGTTAAAGCCAAGTCTGCTATAATTTCAGCTTGGAATTTGCAATATCCAAAATTTCGTCTACATATTGCCACTGTGGCATTTGAAATGAACAACACTCTTAAACAGCCAGACATGTTTACATAGTCCCTTAGTTACTTTATTATTCTTATATAAAATGTCAGTTCTTATCTAAGCTCAATATATTCTCACCAAAAGTATCATAATAGCCATCATTACGTGATTACCTTCTGGCCTTGGCTAGCATATGGTAAGTTGACTCAATTTCTAACTATTCGAAAATAAGTCATATATTTAGTCCATTTTTAGTGCTTGCTCGTCTACATTCGTCGAAACAGAAATCGTCCCTGTGTTAATCTAGGCAAAGAGCAGAAAAGCAAATCGAATCATATTTTCACGAAAATGTAAAAAGTCTTCGTTGAAGTCTTGAGATAGAAGATCAAGACCAAAAACCTAGTAAAGAAAAGAGAGAACTGAACCAACCGCAGGCATATCTAGAAGGAAGTAGTTGAGTTAACGAACTCTGTTCAGCACTATTTCACAGAACAGCTGGACAGAACGAAAAGTACCGAAAGGCTCCAAGCGCTTCGAGTTCGACATGCTTAAGGTACGAAATACTATGTCTTGCATGCAATAAGTCCCCGTATAATGCTAATCACAACCTCACCCTCTGATATGAATCGGTAGAAACAGCTCGTTTCTTGTGTCTTTCTTTTAACAATACTAAAGAAACAAATACAGAAGATCTATAAGAATATTACCAATATTTAAGAGTAAATGAGGAAACTGGGAGAACTCTTAAAAAAATTTTGCTCTCTTATATCCATACACTATCTAGGCGGCCGCAATAGTCGTTTGACAACATACTAGCATGCAATGCTATATATGAGGAGTGTCATGGGTTCTTAAATGCCGTCACTCATCGGCAGGGAATGTGAAACTCTCCATTTTCAAGATATCTTAAAAATACAATTTAATAATAAAAATATTCTGTTGAGATCAGTGCACCTAGAAAGAAGAAAAGAAAGAATATACTAAGAGCGCATCCTTTCAATATTAGAGTTTTTTTTTCCATTTCATTACCGTGAAACTACTGCGCTGGTTTCTTCTGGTTCTATGGGCATCCCTTCCTAATTGGAATACCCTTTAACTTATACACGCGCTTTTAACTGCTTCGCATTTTGCTTTTATTCCCGCTTATAAGCTGCATATTCATACACTCAATACCTTTCTCATAGAATACAGAACTCGTAATTGGTACCTTTTGTTCATTGCCAATGGTGCAAGGTGTAACGGAAATTCTCACGAAGATGTTGTTTTTTGATTTATGAATCTGATATGCCAATGTACGCGTACGAATTTCCCTGCTTCATACTTCTGGGAATATGCAATTCCGCGCAATCCAAAACATAAATGGACGTACTCAAGTAGATTTGAAATTTCACGAAGCAAGAGTAGATAGTATATATATATATATAAATACGTACAAGATTTGGTAGTATATACATACATACACGAGTACCAGTATATTGGTATAAGTTAATATTCCGTGAAGGATTCACTTAAAGCCGTTGCAGGTATTGCGCCATGCTGTTTGATAACAATATATTTTATCGTATTAGACTCATATGCTAAACATCAGAGTTTGATGTCGTTGAACTTAAGCATGAACTGCGTTTTGCTTAAATTTATTTGAGTGAATTAATTTCCTTTCAAAGACTAATGTCGTCATAAAATTTTACTTTCGAAGTTTATACCTCATTTTCACTTCCTCAGCGTTAAACACGTTGTAAATTATGTTGATTGAGTTCATGAGCTTATATTTTTTGATGTTTCCGTATTGAGTTTCAGCTGATTAAAGTGATATGGTACTGACATTGAAATATTTTTAATTTTTAATGTAAGTGTTTAATTTCATTTAACATTAATAATGTTGCTATGCATTTTGCTGGATCTTTTCCATCTGAGTAAATTAATATTATATTATCTCAGCGTTGTTATAGTTCTATCATACCAGATTTTGTGTAGGAAATCCAGTGTAGTGACTGAAAATTAAGCCTTTTAACTGACCGAATATACCTTAAGAGATTTTTTTTGATTAATTGGACGCACATTG
Organism: Neoceratitis asiatica; assembly: GCA_030068015.2. NCBI lineage: Eukaryota > Metazoa > Arthropoda > Insecta > Diptera > Tephritidae > Neoceratitis > Neoceratitis asiatica. Next base: position 32,984,282 of record CM061525.1, on the reverse strand, counting down.
GTTGCCAAATATATAAACACTTGACTACTCGACTACTGGACTATAAGCGCTACGATCTGAATGCTCCAAAGAAGTGTTTGGAGTTATTCACCTACAATCTGAACAAATTTTTCCTTGTCGTAGATATGTAAGTCACGAAACCATCATATTATACTAGAAACCAAGGAACAAGCCTGGAGAATTTGCCCCAAAGAAGACCAAGTTTGACCAAAAACACGCATGAGATATATTTTACATTGATTAGCTCGAAAAAGGTAAAACGGTGCCAGTTAAATATTATTGAGAGATTCGATATTGAAAAAAATGCTAGGTGGTAAGGGATTCGAGTCAAATGAAGATGTCATCCGAAACTGAAAAGAACTATTAGCTAAAGAATATAGCTGTAGTGTGCATGTCAACACGAAAAGCATCATAGATTCGAGTCCTGGAGAGAACAAAATCCAAAAATATAGCAGAAACTTTTCGAATTGCAGTCAGCCCCGGCAGTCTTCGTCAACTCCTCCAGTGTACTTCTAACATGGAAAAAAAAGTACCTCATAATATTTAATCGATCGTTTGGAGGCGGCTTGGAAAAATTGTGGGTGCCTCTATTTGTTAGAAAATCATGAATTCACACTTTATGAATTTGAAGATGTGTTTGACTGAAAGCCATTTCAACGACTTTAAAACACAAAATTAATTTTTTCCAACTGCAACTTTTCGATACCATTTTTGTAGTATGATTTGTCCTTTGCTTCAAAATAAACCTCAGTTTCGGCGATCACCACCTCATTCGATGAAACTTTCTTCGCAGCAAGCATTCTTTTGAAATCTGAGAACAAGAAGTAGTCGCTTGGGCCAGAGATGAAGAATACGGTGGATGCGGAAGCAATTAGAAGCCCAATTAATGGAATTTTGCCATCGATTTCTCTAACTTGTAACACAATGCATTGTCTTGGTGAAACAGCACTTCCCTTTTCTTCAAATGCGGTCGTTTTTCGGGATTTCGTTCTTTAGACGGTTCAATAACTCTATATACTAGACACTGTTGATGGTCCTTCCTTTATCGGGGTAGTCAATCAAAATTATTCTATGCGCGTTGCGTTTTTCCACGCTTTTGAGCGTTTAAAGCTTGTGCAGTCCACTCGATTACTGTCGATTGTATTTCAGAGTGAAATTATGAAGCCACGTTTCATCCTTTGTCACATATCGATGAAAAATTCGGGTTTATTACGCTTGAACATCTCTAAACACTACTCCGCATCATCAACTCGTCGTTGGTTTTGGTCAAGAGTATAGCTCGCGCGGCACTCATTTTGCACAGACCTTTCTCATACACAAGTCTTCGTGAATGATATGATGTACACGTCCAGTTGATAACTTTAGAGTGCCTGCTAACAACTTTTGGACGTCGACTGCGTTCACCACCTTCGGTGCTCATTTCACCACGTCTAAACTAAGCCGCGGTCGCCGAGTGCTTAGCATGGCGTACTACAATTCGGAAGGTCAGGATTCAAGTCCAGGTTTGAGCACATTCAAAATTATAAGAATACATTTTTCCTAATTGCGGTCGCCCCTCGGCAGGGAATGTCAAACACTCCGAGTGTATTTCTGACATGAAATAAAAGCTACTCATAAAAATACATCGCCCGTGCGGAGGCGTTTTAGAATATTGTTGGTGAAAATATTAAGACGAAACCCCCAAATTGGAAGGAGAGATCGGCCAAAGCGGTTACAAAGCGCTTATATATATATATGTAAACTTAGCATACCAATTCTTGATGGTTGATTTTCCTGGAGCACTGTCCGGAAACTCGTCATCCAGCCAAGTTTTTTGTTTCAACTGTATCTTTTTGACTTCATAAAGTAATATTTTGTCAACATGCAAAATTCCTTTTCCCCCTTTTTTTCACAATAACAGAAGTTGCTTCAGTGAAAATGCAATAATTAACAAGCTAACGATCCGACAGCTGTCGAAGTTATACACACGTTTTTTGAAGATTAAAGCTAACTAAAAATAATTAAGTAATTAATTCTAGTAGCACCATCTCCGGCCTGTGAGTTTTCAATTACTATATCGTAACGTTTTTCGTAGCTAGCCTCGATGATTTTCCAAATCCTTCGAGTCCGATCACTGGATTGCTAAATAAAACTCCCAATATTTCTTCGTTTGGCCTCTAAATCGTTACTAATTTACTCAACGTTTATCTCGTCCTTAACAATTACAATTCTTTACTATACACAATGGCTTAATTTACAATTCTTTATAACACACAGCAATGTTTACGCCACTGCGTTTTCTACTCGTCTTCCCGATGTGAAAGCGGGTGCCGCTCTTTTTATACCTGTAGATAACCGAAACATTTTTCTCACGCGCTCAATATACGCTGATTATTCGTTTGCCTGTGATAACTGCAGCCGCTTCGTTTATCCTTAACGACAGTTCAAACATTCCGTTCATGCGCTAACTGGTCTACCTGAAGTAGTTGCTACCGCTCTTTTCGTCGGTCCTTTTTACGGGGAATTTCCAGGATACTGTTACTTCTCTTGTCTGTCCTTAGTACAGGGAACTTGCATCATACTGCCACTCCTTTTGTCTGTTCTTTTTATTTGGAATCCTCGTCACAATATATTTAATAAAAATAGCTTAACTCTACTTGGTTTTGCACCCCGCCTGAGCTATTAAAAAAAAATGTATAAGCTTCTTCGCAGTATATGGATGGACGAAAGCAGCTCCGACGATTGGATTGGAATCTAAATGAGCTTTGCCCAATACGCGAAAATTGAGATCCCGCAATCTGCATCAATTATCATTGGTTCAGCCTGCTCAGTATAGCATGTAAGGTCTTAAAGAGCGCACTATGGGAAAGAGTGTCTTCAGGCCTGGCAAAATCTACCCTTCAACAGATATGCACATTGCGCTAAGTCATGGGAGATATCGGAGAAAAAGATATAAGTGCATACGACCTCCTCTTTTTTTTTTAAAGCAACTTTCGAAACCATGAATATGAATGAATAAAGCTGTCCCTATGCTGTTTTGCCGGATTTTATTATCATAGCAAAATTTATACAGCTGTGTGAAAGATGTTAAGCAATGACAAAATCGCCATCAGATTCATAAGGGTGTTTCAAACAAGGTGGTTCTCAATCGCATGATATCTCAAAATTATTACTAGAGAAAATAATAACAGCTGCAGAGTTAAAAACTGATAGGGATCGATATTCTGTATGGTCACACAATTGCTGTTGTGTGCCGATGATGTTGATATAATTGGCCTCAAAAGCCGCGACGTAGGTTCTGTTTTCCTTAGGTTAAATAAGAAAGCGACGCGAATGGATCCGGTAATAAACGTGGAAAAGACGAAATATGAAATATTATTCATAGCCATCGCATTTGCGTCTCTGTTGACAATCGTAACTTTGGATTCGTAGATAAGGCTTAGGGATCAGCAGATAAACGAAGAGTAATGACTGTGTTGTAATCCAACGCAGAATCACTCTTGCCAACACGTGCCACTTTGGACCGATTGTGCTATTGAAATAGAAAGTCTTTCCTCGATGAACAAAGTCCAAGTCTCTACAGGTCGCTCATCATTCCAATCCGGCTATTTTTGGATGATTTACAAATGTTTGCATCTTAAGAAGGGTCTGGTTTAATATAATAGCTTCAATAGCCTTCAAATGGCTAAGAAAAAGAACGACTCACGCGCTAATTGCGATTCGGTTATAGCCGCGTAGGCGCTACCTTCACCAATTAAGAAGAAGGTTTATTCAAAACGCTGAAATAAATGTAATGAACTGAAAAAATTATATTTTGAGAAACTCTTCTTCACAAAAGGAAATTTCATTTATTCAAACATCACTGACTGAGGTCATCCATCAAGCCGTATTTCATATTACAGGTTTGAGAATTTAAAAAAGAAAAATTAAAAGGGCTTAAAGAGATATAAATATTATACCCTTTTTGCACCCTTTAATGTCAATTTACATTTTCCAATGCACACCCGCCAAACAAGTCTATTCTCATTCACAGACTCTTTAGGATAAATATAAATGCTAACAGAAATATAATCACACATACCATATATCTGTGTGTGTGTAAATATTTTTATTCACACATAACTCACAATTCACTATTTATCATTTTATCGTTTTACCCTGAAACAATTTTCCGATTCATAAAGTAAAATATCAAAACTAATTTTTCAAAAGCTTTTTTTTAATTTTTATTATTTCTTTTTTTTTTTTGCATTCCAATAAATCCTTTGTCAATATTTATTATTTATTTTGTATATATAATTTTTCCATTTTGTTTCCATTGTATATTTTTTGCATATTTTGTACATCTTTATATGCTGCATTGTATGTATGTATGTATGTATGTTATGTACGAGTATGTTATGTATGAATGTGACTTTGTTTACGAATTCAAGTTTTTTTTTGCGCGAATGACCTGATTTAAATGTGAAAAAGTCATTTGAACTCGGTTGTCATACGAATATTTCAGAGTGCGCCAAGTGGCCAATTAGGAATTTAAACCAGCATGTTGAATAAAAAATATATATATAATAGAGTAATGCATTCAAAAACTGGTAACTGGTCGGGCGATTTTTGAAAATAGTAGAGAGGGTATATTCAAAAACAAATAATAAAAATATTGAATTCGTTTGTCGAAGACAGTGATGCATTTGTGGATTATTCTAGACAGAAAACTGCCTAAGAAGGAAAATATCGAGGAGATGAAGAAGAATACAGCAGTAGGTTTATACTGCTGCAAAGCAGCAATCGGCCTTTTTATTATGGAGTCGCTAGAAAGTGTAACTTATGCTAGGCAGCTGGAAACTATTCAACGCGCTTGCCTCATCAAGATCTGTGGTGCACTACGAATTACTTCAACCTTGGCACCCAACGCCATTGCGTAGGTGGTCACAGCAGGTAGGTTTATCGCTGCAAAGGACGCAAAGAATCTGGGTCCTTGGTTAGATTGAGCATGGGACACTCCTCGGTTTTTGAGGGGCTCGAGTTCATCTCCAGACTATTGAATTGTTATATCTTCTCACGTGAGACCTGGAGGGGAAGTTGTTACTGGAGGAAAAGAACACTTAACATCCCCTAGCACAATTAAGATCTGGATATTGTAACAGGCTTAACTCCTACCTGTCCAGACTAGACCCTGACATACCCAACACATTTCTCGTATGCAGTGAATCCTCGCACGGCACTAACCACCTCTTTGCAGGCGCACTTAACCCGACTCATTTAACACCTCTCTCCCTCTGGTCCGCACCCATCGGAACAGCTCGTTTCTTGGGCCTCCCGTTAGATGACTTCGATGACTAAGACTAGACTTACCTGACCCTAGACGGGGTTGGCACAGCCGATACAACAGCAAATACAACAACAACACTTAACGTCCTCACGGATTTTTCAAAGATTGACGGACGTGTCCGTGCGGGAGTTTTCCTTCATGGAGGTGGTGGACTCACTGCTTCGAAGTGTGATTTCTGCAAGACAAACTAACATTTACTCAGATAGTCAATCGGTATTGCGGCCTTGGGCTCACTCATGGAGAACTCCAAAATAGTCGTCGAACTATTTCCAAATAAATATATTTTACATACCGGCTCACAGCGGATTTGCTGGATACTGCACTGCGCCTTTGGGGCCGTTAATGCCGGCTAAAATGAAGATGGGCGCTTCTCTGTCAAATTGCGGTCTGCTCCTGTCTGTAGAGCTGGATTTTTCTGGTCGAAAGTGGACAGTGGGAGGTCGAAGGAGCTTCTTGCCTTTTTAAGACTGAAACTATCACACTTAGTGGGTGTTTTGACAGGACATGGCAGGTTCGGAATTTACTTGGTAAGACTTGTCATTCTTCTGTCGTAGATATTTGGATGAAGAGATTCAATCAGTTATTCTTGTTCTGATGTACTGTAAGGCATTTTTGAGGCTGAGAATGAAATTTCTCGAATCACATACTTACGCTAACCCGAAGGAGTTAACAAACCATGACATCAAATGAATTTGTTAATTTGGTGGCAAGCACCAAGTGTTTTACTGACTGAAAGTGGTCTAGTGCTCAGTATATTTTGCTTTTGTGAAATCGTAACGGACATATTTTATTTTTCTAAGTGGGATCCTTTTTGAGTTAACCACTTCTACCTAACCTAATCTATCTAACCTAATAATAATAATAAAAAATAGTGACTTAAAAATGAAAATTGGAACTAAAATATTTCATTGCCTAAACTTTTTACACCCGATCTAGTAAAATATTTTCAAAAAACATTCCTCATTATTTCAGAATAAATTAGATTTCATTTAATTCTGCAAAAAATTGTTTAATATTTTTCCAAACACGAACACAGACTCACCCACGTATAGCTATATAGCTTTATTTATGAATTTATTACAACAACTTGTTTGCCTCATAAAGTTCATAATTATGGTTATTATTTTTCACAGAATTTTCTCATTAATATCACACCGAAAACCAACAAAAACGGCCAACAAGCATTTAATTACGTTAATTAAATGTGGCCAACCGGCAATGCCGCCAATAAAGGAGCCAAATGCAGGCAGTTTATTTACTGAAATCATCAATTTTATGCGCTCAAATTTAATAAATAACAATTCCATGTGAAATTTTTAAACTGAAACAATACACCGTTAAGGATGGGAGCTTAAACAAGTGTGATTTTTCAACACGCACACACGCGCACTCATCTACTCACTCATATTGACTATGATGTGGTGGCCATTGGTTTTTTTGTGGAATTTATATTTAACGTATAAATGAAAATATTAAAATCCGATAACACTAAATCATTTGTCATTAACGTGGCGCTGTGGCGGCAACTAGTGAGTGAGTAGGAGTATGGGCGTGTGTATGGTAAAAGTTGTGGAAGGCCAAATAAATTTCGTTGTATATATCGTGTGTATATTTCGACACAAATGTACGTATGCGGAACGTGTACATTTGCCTTTTATACTAATTGGTTCGTTAAAATGGAATTCAAATAAATTTTTTTTCGTATTAATTTTTATTATTTTTATATATCTAGCTCATCTATTAGGCCACTTCTTTACTTACATATGTGTATGCAAATTCCTCTTAATTTTTTCCCCAAACTGTCGATTTCTACTTTTAAAAAAGATTACATTGTAACAAAGCAAATATTTGATCGCAATTAATGATAATTAAATTAATAAAACATGATGACGCGGGAATAGTTTGACTGCTTTGCATTTTACTTTTCCATAGCCTGTTAAGCAGCTGCTACTGAATGTAATTGATTAATTGGTCTGAATTAATGTTGGTTTGATTGTTATTTGTTTTGGTTATAAAAAAAATTTATATGCATACAAATTAGTAAACACTTTATTTGATTAAATCTTTAATCTGCCAATTAAGCAGAATAAAAATAATATATGAATATGTTCACTACTTAACAATCGCGCAAGCAACATACGAATGAACTTATCTTCGGATTGGTATGTTTTACTGTTTTTTCATACAGTGCTTGTAAAGAATGATCCAAGTGGATGTATTAATTTCAATAAACTTTTTTTAACAGATAAAATGTGAGTAATGTCCAGCTGTCATTTTATTTTTGTTCAGTATTGTTTGGGGTTTCATCATGGAAAGACTTACGCCTGAACAACGTTTACAAATCACTCAACTTTTTTACGAAACTTTACGTTCAGTAAAGAATGTGTTTCGCGCGCTTCCCTCTCCTTATGGTCAACATAATCGACATACTGAGCGTACTATTCGCAACACCATCACTCATCTTGAGATCCAGCATTCATTATTGGATAATATTCGACCAAATAACCACTTCCAACACGCAGTAAAGAAAATATAGCGGCCGTAGCTGAGAGTGTACGCCAAGACCGGGGAGAGTCGGTTCGGCGCCATTCGCAGCAACTCGAACTGACATATGGAACGACTTGGCGCATTTTACGTCGAGATCTTAAATTGAAAGCATATAACATACAGCTTGTGAAATAACTGAAGCCGCTCGACCTTGCCAAGAAGATCCCATATTTCCGAGCCAAATTTTGTTCAGCGGTGAGGCTCATTTCTGGCTCAATGGATATGTAAACAAGCAAAATTGTCGCATTTGAGACGAAGAGAAACCTGAAAAAATTTATGTGCCGACATTTCATCCAGAAAAATAACGGTTTGGTGTGATTTGTGATGAAGATGAGAACCTAACCGTCAATAGTGACCGTTATCGCGCCATGATAACCGGCTATTTGATACCTTAAATTGAAGCTCTTTATCTCCGCGACATTTCGTTTCAACAGACAAGATAGCTCCGCCTCCCACACATCGCATCAATCAATGGATTTTTTTGAGATAACACTTCTATGAGCAGATAATTTCACGTTCTGGGCCGGTCGATTGGCCACCAAGATCGTGTGATATCACACCGTTAGACTTTTTCCTGGGGCGTCTAAAGTCTATGCGGACAATCCCGCTTTGATAACCTTCAAAAAATAAATGCCAAAAAATGTTGACATTGAATTTCCTGTGTTTTTTTTTTCTTTAAAAAAGTATGGATCACCCTTTAGTTTTTGAATTACTAGGCGGACATTGTTGATGTTAATGCGGTTCATGGATTATAGAAAGTATAAACTTCCCATTCACCTCTTTTTCTTATCCAGTCTGTGGATATCAGACCTAACGGTGTGGTTAATGCATCCAATGGTATTAATAATTTCCGCACTCTTTTAGAAAATTGTACCTTTTCTATTGGGCTCATATTGTTTTCTCCAACCTTGAGTTAAAAAAGTCACATGATACGAAAAGTCTAAGATACAATTTAGAATCGATTTGGGTTTGGTTTACACAGACGTGTAAGAGTAGTCGCGTAGAGGCGTCCCCATTTCATGCTTGGGAGCTTTATAATCCAAGAGTAGGGTGTTATATCCTTCACTTTTGGTCGCGGGTCCTTTTCCAGATTTTCACGAAAGGTTAATATCTGTTCAATGGTAAATTCACTAGGACCACACTGATAAGACGCTTTAGACTTATCCTACGATAATCGAGGCAGATTGTGGATTGGGCAGAGAACACTGAGGTTAAAGCAATCTTACATGAATTCATCGGACTAAATTTTGAAGTTTAGCTGACACATTATGCATATGACATCAGTTATTCGCCACCATATTTTAATAGCTCAGCCTGCAAACCTTCGGTTCCTGTTGCCTTAACTTTTTCCATTAGAAAAAATCGGGTGTATTCGGGTTCACCATCTCAATGTGTTGCCTTTTTGATGCCGTTCAACAGCCTGAAGAAATATTTCTTTTATAAACTTAGCGTTACAGCACTGGTTATCGGTTATCAGATTGCCTCCTTTGTTCTAACATGAGTATGCTTCGGTCTTGAAAGTATCTGAAAGTCCCCGCATCTTTTCATAGAATTTTCGAGCATCACACCTGTCGGTTAGCTTCTCAAGCCCTTCACTTCACACAAAAACAATTCGGCTCCCGCTTTTTCTGTCTACATATGCCTCTAATTTCTTTTTTTAACACTCAGTAGTTATCTCACACCACACGTATTGTGGCCGATCGCGGCAGACGATACATTTTCTCTCTTCTGTAGCGTAACTACATAGGGAACTTGGAATGCCATACCACAGTTCCCTTATACTCATGGGTACTTGCAAAAATCAGCAGTATAAGTCGTGTAGAAACTGTTTGGCTATCTTTTGTGTTTGTTGGTTTTTTTTTTTGCTGCACTGCAGTGGATGCGCTTATTTCAAGAAAGTGATCCGAGGTTTTGTTAAGTTCTCGGAACGAACTTAAATCTAGAAACCTGCAGGTATGTCCTCCGTCAAACACAACATGATTGATTTGGTTTCGAGTCGTTCGATCCGGTGACAGTTTGATGTAAACAAAATATATAATAGTAGCATAACAGAGAAAAATTTGCAAAACATTGTTCAAAAATACTACATTCCATTACTTACCCCACTGTCTCTCCCACAGCTCTTTATGTAGCTTCTGTAGTAGATATCACATGGATCCACTTTGATTCGTGCTCTTCCCGTCCACTGCACTTTTTGGACAGCAAGGATGGCAGCCTTAATTTTGCCGAAAACGTAAACCAGCTAGGCAGCGGCACCTTCCCAATTAAGAGCTCTGAAAGTATGATCGTTCGAAGGTTTGCAGGGATCGACATCGAAAGGCGTGCCGATCCGAGGCTCATTATTGTTTTGCAATGCGGCAAGTTTATTGTATGGCGAGCCTCAAACTCTACGCACAACCAAACATTCGTCATCTCACTTTAGTTCGCCTCTTTACGGGCGCTTGTTGGCTACCAAGAGCATACTTGGTCTAAGGCCGGAAGTCATGAGCTCGTGGAATCAAATAAAAAGAATCGTTTTTTGTTACTCCCTGGTGAATATCAGTCAAAAACTTTTTCCGCAAATTTCTACACATAGCATCCTATCCAACATATTGTGTGAAAGATTAAAGTCCACCGTCAACAAACTGATCGGACCTTATCAGTGTGGCTTTAGACCTGGAAAATCCACCATTGACCAGATATTCACCATGCGCCAAATCTTGGAGAAGACTTGAGAGAAAAGAATCGATATACACCACCTTTTTATCGATTTTAAAGCTGCCTTCAACAGCACGATAAGGAACTGCCTCTACTCCGCTATGTCTGAATTTGATATTCCCAAAAGATTCATACGGCTTTGTAAGCTGACCCTTGATAATACCAGAACCGCTGTCAGAATGGGGAAGGGACTCGAGAGACTCTTTATCCTGTGATTTCTTAAATTTGATGCAGGAGAAAATAATACAAGCTGCAGAGCTAAATATCCCAGGTATAATCTCCTTCAAGAGTATACAGTTGTTGGCAGGTTAGACAAAGAAGCGACGCGAATGGATCTGGTAGTGAACGAGGGCAAGATGAAATATCTCTTATCACCAAATAAACAGTCATAGCATACGCGACATTAACATTGTTGACAGTCATAAGTTCGAAATCGTAGATAATTTCTCTATCTGGGAACCAGAATTAACAACACCTACAATCTCAAGTGCTGCTTTAGACTGAGTAGGCAATTGAAAAGTAAAGTCCTCTCTAGACGAACTAAAATCAAACTCCTCAAGTCGCTCATCATTCCCGTACTGAAATATAGTGCAGAAGCCTGGACGATGTATACATCCGATGAATCCGATTAGGAGTTTTCGAGAGAAAAGTTTTGCAGAAGATTTATGGTCCTTTGCGAGTTGGCAACGGCGAATACCGCAGACGGTCGAACGATGACTTGTAATAGTTATACGGCGATATTGACATAGTTAAGAGAATAAAAATGCACCGACTACGCTGACTAGGTCATGTCGTCCAAATGGATGAAAGCGATTCAGCTTTGAAAGTATTGAGTGGAGTACCCGCTGGCGGAAGCCAGGGTGAGAGCAACCTGGGTTCACTTGGTACTTCCAACTGGCGCCAAACAGTAAAAAGAAGAAACGAGTGGCACACTATTGTTGATGAGGCTATAAACGCTTAGGCGGTGCCTACGCCAAAGCAGCAAAAGAAGCATCGTTCTCATGGCGATATTAGGAATATTGGTTTTCTTTACCATTAACAACTAGTTCTTTACTATCCCAGTTTAATGCTGATTAGTTGTGTGGTACACAAGAAAATAGCAGCAAATAATTGGATAAAAGACACACTGGAAAATGTCCATATAATTTATATACACCCATAAGTTATCAAAAATTTTTATTTTCAACTTAAGCCATATCCAAGCTAAAACTCACTCATTTACATACATACTCATATACTCACTCACATAAATCGCAATCTTAACCCGTCTCACTATCAACCTCAAAGCGTGAGCTGAGTCTTGCATGGCAAAAACACCTGTAACCTCTGTCCCACATGTGTGTGTGTATATATACCGTCTATCTCCTTACAATAATGTAAGTAAATATAATTCTAACGTGGCATGAATGGGTCTAAACTTTTTATACAAAACAAAGCAAAACAAATGGCGAGACCATGAAAGTTAGACAAAAATTTAACGACTACTTGCAGCTAACGGCATATGCAAGGCAGACAATGCAGAAAAGGAATAAAAGAAAATAAGAATAAATAAATAAAAGTAAATAAAACGAGTGCAAAATTGCCGAGCAGAAGCCAACGTTGGCACAGGTCCGAGTACAAGCTCCTTAACATATGAAACACAACACTGTTTTAAAGGGTGTTTTTTATAGAGGTATAGAACTTTAAGTTCCAATAAAACAAAGATGGATTATTCGATTGACATGCATTTTATTTATCCGAAAGATAATCTTGTGGCATTACATTTTAAATATGATTTCTGGCATATGACCGCCACGGCTGGCGCGGATGTAGTCCAATCTGGACGTCAAATTTTCGATGACTTTTTCCAACATTTGTGGCCGTACATCGGCAATAACACGGCGAATGTTGTCTTCCAAATGGTCAAGCGCTTGTGGCTTATACGCATAGATCAATGACTTTACATACCTCCACAGAAAGTAGTCTAGCGGTGTTAAATCACAAGATCTTGAAGGCCAATTCACAGGTCCAAAACGTGAAATTCGGCGGTTACCAAACGTGTCTTTCAATAAATCTATTATGGCACGAGCTGTGTGACATGTTGCGCCGTCTTGTTGAAACCACATCTCCTGGACATCATGGTTATTCAATTCAGGAATGAAAAAGTTAGTAATCATGGCTCTATACCGATCACCATTGACTGTAACGTTCTGGCCACCATCGTTTTTGAAAAAGTACGGACCAATGATTCCATCAGCCCAAAAAGTGCACCAAAGAGTCAGTTTTTCTGGATGTAACGGTGTTTCAACATACACTTGAGGATTACCTTCACTCCAAATGCGGTAGTTTTGTTTGTTGACGTAGCCATTCAACCAGAAGTGCGATTCATCGCTAAACATCGCTAAAAAGGACTTAGTGCGCGATACGTTTTCCGCACAAAACCATTATTTTCGAAATAAAATTGCATTCATCTATTCATGATGAATTGCCATACCAAACTGAGAATAAATCACTTAACAGCTGTTAAATCGATCGCCATCTTGAAAAGTAATGCCAACTTAAACTTCTACACCTCTATAAAAAACACTCTTTATAAGTAAATGTGTGTGAGTTGTATATGTGTAGCAGGTTTCTTGCCACAACTAACCTATGCATGTATGTGCCTGCAAAAACTAAACGCCACATATGCTGGAGTTGATATATTTTCTGTGTGTTTGTTTTTATTTTTATTCAGGGGAGATGTGAGTTTTGTGTGTCTCTCTAGAATAATGGTTGAGATTTTTATTGTAATTGCCTGAAATTGTGTTAAGCATCATCAATCAAGTGAGAATTGTTGCAAGTTGAGGAAGATTTGTTAGTGTGCGACAAAAAAGTTTGCTTTCTCTTTCTTATTGTGTTCGAATAAAGCGTAGTATACAATAGGTGGTATAAATTAAAAGGAATATAACATATGTATTTTGAAAGAAAATAAGCTAATTATATTTAAATTAATTTTTTTTAAGGGTGTTCCATTTTGTTCCCTACTTTTTTATAGAAAACCACAGAAAATACATATTTATTGGGAAATGTTTATTCTCATTCGAAAGAACATTCTTTGGCATTTATGATTTGAAGATTATCTCTTTCAAATGATGGTGCGATAACGGTCGCTATTGAGGGTTACGTTCTTGCCGGCATCATTTTTGAATAAATATGGACCGATAATTCCACCCACAAACCACACTAAATCGTTGTTCTTTCTGGATGAAATGGCAGCTCTTGGATCTCCTGAGGCTGCTCTTCGTCCCAAATGCTTTTTTACATATCCATTGAGCCAGAAATGAGCCTCATGGCTGAACAAAATTTGGCTCGAAAACGTCGGATCTTCTTGGAACTTTTCAAGAGCACATATAGCGAAGCGATGTCGCTTGGGAAGGTCGAGCGGCTTCAATTCTTGCATAGGCTGTATTTTGTACGCTTTCAATTTAAGATCTAGTCGTAAAATGCGTCAATTCGTTCCATACGTCAGTCCAAGTTGCTGTGAACGGCGCCGAATCAACTCTCCATGGTCTTCGTATACACCTTCTGCTACGGCCGCTATATTTTCTTCTTTGCGTGCTGGACGTGGTATATTCGGTCGAAAATTATCCAATAATGAACGCTGAGTCTCAAGATGGGGTGTGTGATGGTGAATAGTATGCTCAGTGGGAAGAACATTCTTTACAGAACGTTAGATTTCATAATAAAGTTGAATGATTTGTAAACGTTGTTCAGGCATAAGCCTATCCATGATGAAATGCCAAACAATACTGAACAAAAGCCCTGTGACAGCTTGACTCTAAATTCTAAGCGCTCTACTCCAAAACAACTTTTTCTGTAATGGAAACTGGTTTTAGGGCGGTAGACTGCACATAAGCACAGCACAACCTGAAAATTCTTTGCTACGAAGAGCAACAAAGCTCTTTCATTAAACCAAAACTTACTTAATAACATAGATATCATTTTCCCTTTTCCGATCTCAAATATTTCGGGATATTCTTAAATAACAAACTTAACGGAAGCCGGAAAAAAGCATAAAGCTTCAGAAAAGTTATAACTGCAAAGTGACCAGTGCATAAGATTAGACATTAGCCGAATACTTTACGACGTAGTCGTTTGGTGACCGTTCTTCAAGAAAAATCACGTTAAAGAGATGGGAGATAGAAGTCTAACATCGGCTCTTTCAAAACCACTGAGAACTCTCCTCAACATACTTCCTCTATAACTGTACGCCAAACCTCAAGTGAGTTGCAACAAAATGAGATTGAAAGCAATTCCCCCTTCCGAATGAGAACTAACAAGAAGAATAACTATGTATAGACTCTAAACTCGGATAACTATATAACTTTGCTTTGGTTAAAAAAATATGCTTCGCAAAAAAGTCAATATCAAATGCCTCAATGTAATATGACTAGACATATCTGGCCAGTAACAGGCACTAAAGCAAACACTAAAAATTCAAGAAATTTACTCCTTCTGATCCAGTCCTCCGAAAGTATAAAAACACGCAACTGCCGGGACGTGAAATCAGCATGAGACATGACTGCTGCTTTGAATGCTTCGATAAGTTAGACTCAGCAAGCATTGGCAATATGTAGCAACCACAATAAATACCAAATTCTCGCGTATTTTAAAAGCTCATCACAACATGCCTAAGTGGCATATTATTATCAAGTCAAATTTAAAAGGATCACTTTCCAAATATCGAGTCTAACTAGACATCATCCCCGCGACTCAGGCCTGCTATACAAAGCTCTGGAGCCCGTATTTTTCCAATGTTTTAAAGAAAGAAACATGACGAACTACAGGTTATAGCTGAAGATCACTCGTTGGATTCCATGGATCGTCTTAAAATCTTCATTCGTTTTTGTATTTAATGAACTCATTCCTAAAGGTAGAGGGGTGGGTCCCAGCAACTACCTTTCCAGAGCAAAAATATCGCCTCACCACTTCTAAATAAAAAATTATTATAAAGACTGGGAGTGGCGCCTCGCTGTTACCTTTTCAGAGTAGAAGTAATTCTTTACCGCTTCTAAATATCTAGTGATGTAAAATAGGAGAATAAGTAGCTCCTCGTCAACTGTTTATACTTCAAATAGGCAGTAGTACCTCATCTTTTCTGCAGACGTTACCTTTCTAGTCGACCTCCCAAATTGGTCTGTTTGTGGTCTTTTATAAAAATAAAATATGGCATATAATGAAAATTTAAAAAATTAAAACTTATGAATATGTATGTGGTTAAGTGCTGACTTTGATATTCGACTTTGTGATGTGAAGTGATGTCGTTGTAGTGATGTGTTGGCATGATGTGATGATATGATGTGTTGATATGATGTGACGCTTTTAGCGATCTACTTATGTGATCGATGTTGTTTTTGTAAGAGCTTTAAGGCTTTTGCTTTGGGTTTCTTGCATAAGTTGGAGAATCGGTGAGTCAACTGTAGCGAGCCAAAAAGGAGACTCCGTTGAGAGAAATAAATCTATTTTTCTTTCACTAGAGTCGCCCAACCAATGCTGCCTGCGTCTAAGCACATTTTCTGTTGTAATCCGCTTTGGATGTTTTGCTTTAACTGTCGCCTGGCTATTAACATATAGGCTGATGTTTCCAATGCAGTTTTCTGCTTTATTGGTTAGTTAAACAGAATTTCTTTATAGCAGAAACTTCCGACTGTAAAATATTGCAGTGCAGCCGGAGAATTTTCTTAGATGCAGCTCAGTGTATTAGATTCTTGTGAAAGTGATTATTTACGAGAGTGGATTGATAAGTCAGTGACTATTTCAATAAAATATATTTTTTCTTTGGCAAATAAGCATTTTTTTCTTAACATTTTCTTCTTTTAGCTCTACATGTTCAGTCCAGCGTTTTTTTAATTTTTGTTTTCCTTCCAAATAATAGTTTTTTCAAGGACCTCAAAAAGGCGTTTGTTTCTCTAATAAGCTTTCCATTTGACCCGAATCTCTTACCGCTCAATCATTTCTTCAGGTCTTGAAACCAAAAATAGACGCAGGGGACTTCATCTGGAGAATATGATGGATGTGGTAGCCCATAGCTATTTCAATTGAAGAATTTTCGCCATGGTGACTACACATGTGAGACCCCATGCATTACGTTGATAGAAGAGCACATTTTTGCCAAATGCGTTCGTTTCTGCTTCAAATCAATATTGAATTTATACAAAAGCTCTGAATAATATTCGCCGGTGATCTTTTATACTTTTCAAGGTTGTTAACCGCCAGATCCATCTTTGGCCTTCGTTGGTGCACGTTCACTAGAAGAAGCCCACACTGTCTTGATTGTTCTGTGGTCACTGGTATGATGTAGCGGAAAATTTTGTTTGGATTTCGGACATCCCCAAACACTCCTTTGAAGTGGTTACACTTTTGCGCTTATGGTCTTATGTCAACAATCGCGGCACCCATAGCGCGTGTGGCTTTTTCATGTCCAAATATTCATGTAAAATGTGATGTACCCACTCAATTCAGATGCCCACAGCCTCAGCCACATCACATAATTTTATTCTTCAATCATCCAATATACAAGTAATTCCATGGATTTCATCGATGATTTATGGCGTGACTACCAATTTTGGGCCAGCTGAACTTTCGGAGTCACTTGCACTGGTACAACCACAATAGAACTCACTGAACCACTTCTTCACTATTTAAACTGATGGTGCAGATAGAGATCAGATTTCTTTGGCTTCAGTGATGATTTCTTTACGCAAAAAATAATGCTTAATCAGCATGAGCAATGAGATTAAAAAAATATTTTTTTTTAACTCGGAATACTGGAAATTTGCGTTATTTTCGCCATGAAAATGTTTTCGAAATTTTTGAAAATTTTCCCATTCATAAAATTTAAGCAATTTTTTTTTATAGCTAAACCTGAGATTATTTGCTTTCGGCAAAAGAATCAACATTTTTTCTTACATCTGTTATCAACACACATTCCATAGGACCAATAATGGTGATTTCTAAATCAAAATCAAACATCTCCTAGACCAGCCAATTGTTAGGCTTTTTTCTTTCGAGTGGTTTTTAATTTGACGAATCCTGGACCTAGAGGCAATTATGAGCTCCCCGTGTCAGATTAATAATTTTTTGGTATTCTTCTGTTAATTGATATATTTCTACACTTCTGTGAACTTCCGGGTATGGTAAATAAAAATTGTATCCTTCAAAAAAAAAAAACTAGTATGTAATATTTTTGTAATTCTCATACTGTTTAGTTTATAAAACAAATGTTTAACATTAGAATTTCTCTTCAATTTTCTCATTTCAGCTTACTCAACCGCAGCGCTTTTGGCCATCGTGTTTGCCATACCCTTTGGTATGCGTATGTTAGTGCATAAGGATCGTGGACGGTGGGAGGAATTCGGACCTGCCTTTTATACGGCACATCTGGAGCTGTTTCTGGGAAATGGGTGCTTAGGTAAAAATCCAATTTTTTTCTTAATTACAATTACATGTAGGTATATATTGACATTCAATTATAATTTTAGGTGTCGGTGTCATGATGCTGCTGGTGCTAACCATCGAAAGATATGTCTCAGTTTGTCATCCGGGATTTTCACGTCCCGTGATGGGACCGCCTTAGTGAGTTGAACATTATTTGAAATTTTAAATATAATCCCTTTTTTATATTTTTCCTTCTTCTTAGCATTGTCGTGTTCCTAACAACTTTGGTCACATTCATCATTTACTTGCCAAGCGTGTTTCGTGGCGTTCTTGTTAAATGCATATTACAAACAGATGGCAACTATGTTTACTTTAGACGTGATAATAATGCATTCCTAAAGACACTTTTTTATTCGGTAAATTAATTTACTTTTATATATGTATAATACCGATAAATCTGCAAAATTTTAAATTTCCCTCTAATTAGGTCTACAAAGTAATGCTTGAGGTGATATTCAAGCTTATACCAACGGTACTAATTGCCGGTTTAAATTTACGCATTATGCTAGTTTATCGAAAGACTTGTCAACGAAGACGTGAAATGCTTATTTCACGTTCAACGTGTGTACGTGATGAGGATCCAAGGAAATTTGCCGAAGAGAGGAGACTGTTTTTTTTATTAGGTGAGTGCAGAAACAAGTTGTTGTTCAGTTCATAAGAATGGCGGGAGTTGAAAAAGTTTTTTCTCGCATTTTATTGCATTTTATTATGATTATTATTATTTTTTTTTTAGGTAGCACATCAATTCTATTTCTCGTTTGTGTCTCACCAATGGCCATTGTACATATGACGATAGCTTCGGAGGTGTTACCAAGTTTCTCATTTCAGGTGAGTTTTCTTGAATATATTTTTTGCTTTTATACACTAATTTCTCTTCTTCTTCTTCTTAAAGGTGTTTCGCGCCTTGGCCAATTTGTTGGAACTAACAAACTACTCAATAACATTTTATATTTATTGCCTTTTCAGTGAAGATTTTCGAAATACGCTGATCCGTACCATCAAATGGCCATGGGTGGGAACAAAAATGTGTCATAATGTAGACGAGGTGGGTGAAATGCTATCTTAAGTTTTCAAATTCTTTTAGTTAAGAAAAAGCATGAAAATGTTAAAATGATTAGAAATTGCAAAATTCGATTTCGATGATTTTCAATGTCAATTTATACTTTAATTCGCGTCTGTAGAATGTTAATTTTTACGCTACTACATGCTTTTTTGCCGGACTTTTGACACAAAATCTTAAACAAATAGGTTATATGTGCCATTGTGCACTTTATTATATAAAGGGTGATCCAATTAGGTACTTTTTTCAAGAGCCTTTTTTGACAGATCACGCTTGAGTCGTATCAAGCTGTGATATTACTTTTGTAAAATATTGTTTGCCATTTCATCATGGAAAGACTTACGCCTGAACAACGTTTACAAACCATTCAACTTTATTATGAAAATTCGCGTTCTGTAAATAATGTGTTTCGCGCGCTTCGCTCAACTTATGGTCAACATAATCGGTCTACGGCCTACTGAGCGTACTTTTCGCAACATCGTCAACCATCTTAAGACCCAGCATTCATTATTGGATAACACTCGACCGAATAAACCACGTCCAGCACGCAGTGAAGAAAATATAGCGGCCATAGCTGAGAGTGTACACGAAGACCGTGGAAAGTCGATTCGGCGCCGTTCGCAGCAACTCGGACTGAGGTATGGAACAACTTGGCGCATTTTTCGTCGATATCTTAAATTGAAAGCGTACAAAATACAGCTTGTGTAAGGACTGAAGCCGCTCGACCTTCCCCAGGGACTTCGCTTTGCTCTATGGGCTCCTGAAAAGTTTGAAGAAGATCCGACGTTTTCGATCCAAATTTTGTTCAGCGATGAGGCCCATTTCTGGCTCATTGAGTATGTAAACAAGCGAAATTGCCACATTTTGGACAAAGAGCAGCCTGAAGAGATTAAAGAGCTGACACTTCATCCAGAAAAAACAATGGTTTGGTGTGGTTTGTGGGCCGGTGGAATCTTCGGTCCATATTTCTTCAAAAATTATACCGGCGAGAACGTAACCGTCAATGGAAACCGTTATCGCGCCATGATAACCGACAATTTGATGCCTGAAATTGAAGCTCGAGATCTCCGCGACATTTGGCTTCAACAAGACGGCGCCACTTCCCATACAACGCATCAATCAAGGGATTTATTGAAGCAACACTTCGGTGAGCAGATAATTTCACGTTTTGTGGCGGTCGATTGGCCACCAAGATCGTGTGATATCACACTGTTATATGCCAACGAATGTCTTTTCGAGTGATCATAAACATTTTATTTTAAGTTTGTATTTTTTGTGTTTTTTTCTTTAAAAAAGTAGGGAACCTTGAAGTGGATCACTCTTTACTTTCATTCACATCGGCAAAATATTAAATTTTACGCTCCTACATGCTTGTTAGATGGATGTTTGACACAAAACCTGAAACAAATCGGTCACTTGGGACCTATATTGTATAGTCTTCCGATTTTAAAGAGTTTCAATATCATTAGGCAATTCGTTATATGTGTCCAGAATACTAAATTTCACGCTTTTGATCCTGCTTTAACGGATTTGCGATCCAAAATATCAAATATGAAAAATGGTGGTATATGTGATATAATGGAACGATCTGACCGGTCTCGACACATGTGCGTAAAGTTTGCTTCAAACATCTCAAAATCAGTTTGCTTTCAAGCAGACGAACAGACGGACTAGGTTAAATCAACTCAACTCGTCATCCCGATATGATTGTTATAAATTTTGATAGATTTATATCTTCTCTTACTGGTACTTACCTAATTCGGAGCATTATATACCACCTTATGTTCATGAAAAAAAACTGGAGTAAATTTCTTAAAAATAAAAAAATTAAAATATTCTGAAAAATATGAATTTGTTCTCTGTTTCTCACATAATAATTAATAATCAGAGTAACGTTTTAATAGTTAAAATATTTTTTTATCTCTTTATTACAGATCTCCAATACGAGAGCAACACCGTTAATACATTTCAACAAAATAGCACTACGTAATCATCATATTACGACGACATCGGGTGTTTGTACTGGCATGGGACGTTCTAGCAGTATATGATGGGCTGCATGTACGATATAATAATGCAATAAATAAATTATGTTATATATATAAGTATATATATATATGTACTTTAATATTAATTATAGTAATTTAGCTCCTATTAAGTTCTAATGTAGCTTTATAGATAGCTTAGGTAAGAAAATATTTGTAATGTATACAAAATGTGTTATATTTAAAAAATTGTACATATATATATGTTATGTAGAGATAAGAATAAGTGTATAAAAAATTCGTTAATCCGCTTTGAATATTCGTGAAAGATTTTTCCGTTCACACACACTCAATTAGATTGAGATAATTACTATAAGCTACTGATGGGTATGTATGCTGCCCGATGGATTATTAACCGTGGACCCAATTGGAGCTAACTGCGATATTTATAAGATCTAAATATTTTTGAGCTCAGACCAATTTTGTTGCATACTTTCTGAAGGGCCAGGGACTTGATATTATGGCTGTAAATTTTCATATATTTTTTCTATATCTTTTTAATAAGTATTTTGTTCTTCTCCTGTCTAACTTGTGCCAAATCTGCTTCGTTGTATCACAGTTAAATATGGATTTTTATCTGTTTAGTATTGTTTATTCAATTTGCATTCTCTATTTGATCTGGACATGGTATTGACTGCACTTTGGATGCGTCTGAAGTGAGGACAAAACACTCTGTTAAAATAGATTGTTAGTATCGCTGAGCCTCGGCGTGTCGTTCTATTTATGTGAATGGATTGAATTTTCTATTTCTATTTCAGTTTCGGTTCATGTATGCAAATTGAGCCATCTGTAAAGTTTCCTCTTTTGAGCGTGATCTTATATAAATATTCGTTTTCATCTTTACCATAGATCAGATATTGGTAGTTCGACCATAATATTTCAGTTTAACTCTGATTTTCAGTTTAATCCTCCTTCATGGGTTTCGTGTCTGTTATCGATAACGATTTTTATATATAATTTCACACTTTGGTTTTTTGTGACATTTTATTTTCAGGACATTTGTTTTCCCACCGAAATAATTACATATTAAATAATTGGGTTTTGCAAGACAATATTTTTTCTAAATAAAAGCTGAAATTGTCTCAATTAACTGATTGAGTCTGTGTATGAAGAGTGGTTTATGCTGCTTAAGAGCTATGTTATATTTTTATTTATTTGTTAGATAAATTTTCCTCTCGATTAATTTACGTAAAATATTTCTTATATAAGGTTATTTTTTACAAAATTATTTTTAATCAGAATTTACAAAGTATTATTCAATTTGTTTTTATGCTGTAGATATGCCAATCAATAATTTTGTAAAATCTTTGCAAGCATTTTTTAGAGAATCTCCAATCCCATCATAATTATTTTTTCTTCTTTAAATATAACTAAAATGTATTCAAACCTGCAGAAAAGCGCTTGACATCGATGTTAATAACAAAAGCCGACATTTTATGTAAAAAAATTACGATATCAATATTTTCGTGTTTACTTCGCCAGCTTTAAGCTGAAGTTTAAAAATGTATTTGCATGGAAGGTAAGAAGATGTCATAGAAATATTTATAGAAAAGAATTTAAGTAATAACTGCTTATTGTATTATTATATTACTATAAGTAAGTAAAATAATAACTAAAGATATTGCAAAAATAATAAATCACTTATCACTGTATGTGGTGAAAGTAAACGTATATGTACACGTAGACCATAAAGTCTGCGATCACCCAACACATTTTTTTAAGTAAAATAAAAACAAAACTGAAATAATTAATTCAGTTAAAATTTTTTACATGAATTTATTCATTATATTTTTAAGTTTGAAATGCAAAAACAAAAATTTATATTTCCATTTTCATTTTCATTATAACGGTATCTAAGTGCACCAACAAGTAAACATAGGCACCATAATGTCTGCGTTCAGGTTTATAACTATTTACAAAAGCATTAAAAATTATAAAGAAAATTTTTAATTAATATTTTGTTGGATAACCACGTTGTTTTAATACCTCACTTAATCAGTTTGGCATTGAATTTACCAACTTATCTGTTTCCTCAGCTGTAATTCGGAACCATTCTGCCAAAATAACTCTTCGCAAAATCTCTTTACTTGTTATTATATGCTGACAAATTCGTTTTTCTTATATATCCCAAAGGTTCTCTATAGTATTGAGATCGAGTGACTGAGGAGGCGTTTTAAGCTGTCTAGGGACACTGTACAAGAGCCAAAGTCTGACTATTTGAGCAGTATGCTTCGGATCGATATTCCGTTAAAACCAAAACGTCGAAGATAAGCCTAGATTCTCTGCACTTTGTTTCAAGTTCATTTTTAAAATGTTTAAATATACCCATTTATCCATTGTCGATTCGATAAATTCAAGCTGACCAACACCATTAGCCGCCATGCATCCCCACTACCACCACCTTGTTTCACTCTACCAACAAGATTTTGTTTTTCAAGGGCAGTTCCTGATTTGCGCCACAAATTTTGACGACCTTCTGTGCCTAATATACAAAATTTGCTCTCATCCGAAAAAATGATTTATTTCCAGAATTCCGGAGACTTATTTATACAAATTGTATTTTTAAACATTTTATTTACTAACTTTCACCAGATTTATCATTTTGCATTCTTTCCGTACTGGTCACATTTTTTGACGGCCATATCGGGGTTTCGACGTTAAAATATCTGTTTGCTTGAAATTATTTACTATGTCTTGGACGGTTTATATTTTTTTCTCTGACAAACTAATTTCTCTCCTTCTGGTTTCCATTTTTTTAAACTAATATTAAAACACATTACGATCCCTTTAAATGATTAATTAGAATGAAAGACAATAGAAAATATGCAAAAAGAAGAAACATCTTCATGAAAAGTAACGGTATTATCAAATCAAGCAAACTGAACGCAGACTTTATGGTGCCTATGTTTACTTGTTGCTGCACTTAGATACCATTATCTCGGATACGAAAATAGGAATATAGTTTTTTGTTTTTGCATTTTGAATTGAGAAATATAATGAATGAATGCATGTAAAAAATTTTAACTGAATTAACTATTTCAATAGTGTTTTTACTTTACTTAAAAAAATGTTTTGGGGAACGCAGACTTTATGGTCAATGTGTATATGTTTTATTTAAAATACAAACACTACAATATACTCAGCGAATGGGTAATATTTATTAATAAAATAAATAAAATTTTCTGATGCTCTGATTTCAGACAGGAAATTCATTTAATATGTTGTTGTAAATAAACAAATTTATATCTACAAACATAAAACAGCATTGCCATAATTCTAGAATTAAAAAAATCATTGAAAATATACGCTTAAAACAACAAAAGAAATTATGTTAAATCATACGTGATGGTTACATTAAATTAAATGAAGTTGAATTATTTTATAATTACCACTTTTGAATATTTACATGCGTTTGCAACTAAATATAAAACTATTTGTTGTTATTGAGTAAATAAAATGTACATTTAGGTGCAAAATTTGCTCATTTGGCGGTGAAATTATACAAAATATTTATCCTTGTATATCTGTAAATTATATTCTAATGAAAAACATTGTTAAATAATATAATATTGTTATAATATATTAAAAATATTACATATATTTACGTAGAAAGTTGTTGTGTATTAAGCTGGTGCTTAACTAAGTTTTAACAAAGCGAACAAGAACCTACAGCCAACCTATGTACACAGAAGTTGATTAAAAATGCAATTATTGATGCTTCTAAAGCAGATTTATTTTCAGCTGGCAACTCATAGGAACAGCTTCTAGTGGGTCTTACTCATGTTTGGCTGCATATGTTATATGTAGTAGTATAATGTGGTCTTTATTGCAAAAATAAGACATTCTTTGAACTATTTTTGAAGTTTCAAGTATTTTTTTTTCCATAAATTCAACGTTCGCAGCTATGCAATTAACTTTGATTTCAAACCTTGCAAAATTTTTGACATATACATAAATATTT
The DNA here is from genome assembly GCA_030068015.2 of Neoceratitis asiatica. Lineage (NCBI taxonomy): Eukaryota > Metazoa > Arthropoda > Insecta > Diptera > Tephritidae > Neoceratitis > Neoceratitis asiatica. The sequence goes on along the minus strand of CM061525.1, from coordinate 32,959,209 downwards.
ATACAATAAGCCACTATAGTGTTTCATAGCTCATTTTATCAGCTTCCATTAGATGATGTCAAGTTGTGTTACCCAGAGAGCGTTAACTCTCCACGTCAAAAATATAGCAGAGAGTATGATCGCATATAGAACAATTAAATTGTATTCCTTAAAACGGTATATGTTGCCTGTTAGGTTAATTAGATTTAGAACTAAGATCATATGAATATTGTTGAAAAAAATGTTATAACATTACTCATGTTTTTATTATTATTGTTAAGTAATAACAAAAAAAAACATATTTTAAAACTAAATATTTAAATTGGATACTTTTGTGTATTATAGCCAAATCGATGTCAATGTAGGTAAATAAAATGTTAAAATATACTTTTATCGATAATTTCTAAAATATTTTGGTTCCATCACAGTCAAAAAACAAAAAATAATAATTAATCAGAAATGTGTTTTTTTCGATTTCTTTTAACATAAAAGTTGATTAATAATATGTAAATATATGTATATTTAAAATAGATAAGAAAAATAGAATTAAATTTATTAAGATAGTACTCAAAATGTGCCACAGAGGTCTAAATATGTATATGTATGTATTAATATAATAAAGAAAAAAATATTTAAATTAAAAAAGAAAATGTATCTGTGTCTATTTTCATAAAAGGATGTTTTGATGGAAATGATTGAACGCATGATTCAATAATTAAATATTGGATAAGTAGTAACAAGGGAGTTTGTACATTCCTTTACAAACGGTTTCAGTTTGGAAAGTAGTAGAAAAAGAGATAAAATATTTTCCATTTTGGAAAAAAAAGCAGTTAAAATGTGACAAAAAAAAGAGGGGAAATGTGGTAAAGTAGTATTTTATTTCAGTATTTATAGTCGGTTATTATTATATTTCATAGATTTTAGACAAAAAATTTATTTATATTTCTTTTATTTTTACCAGCTTGGTATGTTCAGCCTTTAGGTTCCGTAATGCGAATTACCTTTAATCATCGATTGCTATGCATAAAAAAATAGTATTATTATTGCTACATATCCTACATAAAGGACTTCTTACTCAATACTCATTGGTCGATACAGCAAGGAAAGTTTAGATCATGAATCAACAGAATTTAAACCCGATATATCGTTCGTTTTTATCTAACGAAATTGTCGTTCTTGTTATTGTTTATGTGACATGCTTCTTTCTTTGGGACAATTTCTTTCCTGGACATAAATTTTAGTTTTCCTTGTTGCTCCTCTCTGTGCTCAATCATCGGCGATAGATATGCCCGAAGGACCTTTTGCTTTGAGAACATCTTAAATGAGCAAAAAGATGCTGCAGTAATTCACGATTAAAAGGAATGTCTCACATATATCCGAACTGTTATATCTTCCAGAAAATTATCTAGAAAATTGTGCAAATAAAAAAATTAAATAATCATAAAAAATGAAATGTAAACAAACTCAATCAGCCAACAAGAAAAGAGTGTGCGCTGCCTACCAAATGTTTTCTATGAAATTCTAAAAATTTTACTGCATTTTAAAACTTATTAAAAAAATCATGCGCTCATATATAAACAAGCATCATGGTTTTCTCATAAGTGAGCCGACCTGCCGAGAGGGAGCGAGAAAATTGATTACTTGTCCAATCATTTCATTATTGATTCTTGGATTGAACGTTTCTTTTTAAAGAGTTTATATTGTTGGATTGTAGAGAAATAAAAAGTTCGCTGAAATAACCAACACACCAAAAAAGAAACACTTCTTCTTTGAACTTCTCATTTTTAATTCATTTTTAAAATAAATTTGAATTTAATTCAGAGCTATTTCAGTTTTACTATGCAAAAAAATTAACTCATTTCTTTGTATATTAAACTGACTCTATCGAGCCAAAACTTATTTCCCCTTTCCCCACTTCTATCCAGAAACCCTGGGCATTTAAAGGAAATTAATTTTTATTAAAATTTAAATACAAAACACATTATTTTATATTAAGTATCTCATTCTATGTACAAGATTTTCTTTTTTTAGGATTGATTACATAAATTTCATTAACTTAGCTTAGAAAACTACGTTAAACTCATCATATACAAATTATTCAGTGTCATTTCTGAGTCTGCAACAAAATCAAATAGTTTATCTGGATTACGTTGTGTGGCAGAACAACCTTTTTGTATTTTTATTTAATAACAATTTATTTGATTCCTAAGAGAAAGCTCTCAAGTCCGGCTTGGAAGTGCTCCTCAGATGGTTTGCTGGGTAATAATCAAAAGCTCAGGAGGCAATTAATGGTGCGCCATCTGCCGCAACTTTCGATTTCTCTTTCCGTATACTGTAAAGCAAAGCAAACCATGACAAGAGCAAATTTTTAAAAGTTCTTAACTTAAATATAAAAATTTGTTGTGTTTTCACTATTAAAACAACACAACAAAGCAGTAAAACATGAATATTTCATAATATCGAGTAGCTAAAATAATGATTTTTGTATGCTTATTGCATCCTCTTGGATAGATTTACACAGAATGTTAGGAAGTCCCAGGTGGAACCGAAAAATTGGAATGTCCGACTAATTTCTTGTCGGGATGTGATATCATGCGGATCAGACTAGTAATAGAAACGTGGACTGATTACGTTGGCTTGAGTATTAACCCACATAAGATGGCTCTGTTCTTTTTTATTTTCAACAGAAAATATAAGACTCCAGTGCACTGAGGAATGAGATTGAATACCTTTGATTCTGGTAAATATTTAGTACTCATTTTGGACAAAAAAAATTAAGATGTTTATAAAAAGAATGCACAACATTCTGATCTCAATTCTTGCAAAAGCGCTATTGGGCATTTCACCTAAAATAATGTATTAGTGAATAATTGCCCCAACCTTCGGAGGCTAATATTCTCTTGAGAAAGGACCAACTACTGCACAACCTTCACTGACTTCATGAATTACAAAATAGTTATTTCGGATAAGAACCAGTTGGACAAAAGATGGGTTGAAACTAGATAATGGGGTTGGTAGTGCAATGTAGTTATTGTTTGGTATTAGCAAGTCTACAACACCACTGTACTCTTTTTCAAGTTTGTAAGAAATCACCGATGCTAATTCGCAATGGAATAGTCAGAATTCTTGAAGTGTGACCAGAATAATGTTGCCTAGGGATAAAAGAAGGTCAAAAAGAAAACTAATATCTACAAATATGCATTCTTCCTACAGGGCATCTTCTATGAAATAGGCATGTCGCGGCTTGGTGTACCATCAAGCGATTTCTAAAAAAAGTTGTAGAGAGAAGTAATAATCTGAATTCTTAAGGCACTTTCTTTGCGAAAGCTCAGAACTTTGGAAGAGGAGTTTCGAGTATCTATTTAGATCTACAGATGTATTAAGTAGGGTCAATTTGACGGTCTAAGTAAGCTGATGCCCAGCAACCATTTCACTCTAACATAATCTATATAATCTAAATAATACATATACATATTGTGACGGAAATCCCAAATACGATGAACAGATAAAAAGAGTAGCAGTATGACGGGAATTTCAAACAAATAGCACAGTCAAAAGAAGCGGCAGTATGATGAAAATTCCCCGTATTAAGGACAGACTGAAGAAGTGGCAGTATCCTGGAAATTCCCCGTAAAAAGGACAGAGGAAAAAAGCGGTAGCAACTAATACAGGTAGACGAGTTAGCGCATGAACGGAATGTTCGGACCGTCGTTAAGGATAAACGGAGCGGCTGCATCTATCGCAGGCAAACGAATAAACAGACTATTTTTGAGCCCGTCTACAGAATGTTTGGGTCACTCTCAGGTATAAAAAGAGCGGCAGCAGCTATCACAGAGAGCGACGAGTAGAAAACGCGGTGGTGTTAACATTGGTGTGAGCTGTGTGTTTTAGAATGAATAAACTGTGTGAAGCAGAAAATAATTGTGTGTTATAAACAATTGTAAAATAAGCCATTGGGTATAGTAATGAATTGTAATTATTGAAGACTATATAAACGTTGAGTAAATTCCTGACGATTAAGAGGCCAAACGAAGGGAGTTTTATTTAGGAATCCAGTGATCGGACTCGAAGGACTTGGGAAATCATTGAGGGTAGCTTCTAACTATTACTTCTAAAATAACACACTTCAGTCGTTTAGAACGAATTAGAACGAATGTCGGAAAGGCCTTCTTGCACGGAAATGGCTAAACTTTTATTTCACTTCCGTAAAGCTAAGAAATAATGCGTCAACCTAATATTATTCTAGCTCAAAACCTTTGTGGTGGCGTAATATAAAAAGTTGCGCTAGATGGCGCTCTGGCTAGCATATTGTTTGGGTGTTGGGCAGCTCGAATACGTTCTTCGCTTGTATGGTTTTTACGCTCTCTGCTAGCAGTGTGAAACCAATCAGTAGTTTTATTGTTATTTATTTATACTTAATTTAAATAATTTGAATATGTACGTACATGAAATTTAAATAAAAGAGTCGTGCCAGAAAATTAAAATGTTTTTAAGTATTATATTACAGCACATTAAAATGGATTCTAAATCGATTTTTAATTTTTAATTTCTGCAAAAAAAGGATAGGGAATGAAAAACCAAAAAGTTTTGAAGTCGTAAAAACAAAATCTTTGGTATTTTATTTAATAAAAATTCGTTTTTTCAGTACACATTAATGGAAGCAATTAGGTAACACACACTTAGTACTAAGTTTAGTACTTAAAAATAAACGTTTGTTTTGTATATTTAAAAAGTACATTTTTGCCTTAAAATTATGTATATATGCATGTACATATATCCGATTGTTTACATTTATATATTTAGTCTTTACAAATTTTCCCCTTTCGTATTATATTTTAGTCCACATAATTTCTATTAAAGCATCTACCTTTTATTTAGAAATGCATAATTCTAATTAAACGCATCGGAAAATACTGTTTACACACACAGACGGGCATGCGATATCACCAAGGACGCCAAACATCTGCTAATTGTTGAAACGCATCTTGTCGCTCCAAATGTGCACTGTTATAATCAATATTAATTTGTTTGTATTGTCGTTGTTGATGTTGTTGTTGCTGGTGGTGGTGCTGGTGTTGATGAGTTGCAAGCGGATGTTGTCCACTTTGCCTCTGACCACCACTACCACTTAGCACTTGTCTCAAGCGTTTTCTTTCGAAAATTTGCTTGCGTATTTTTAATAGAATATCACGTTTGTCTTGGTGCTGGTGTTGTTGTTGTTCTTGTTGTTGCTGTGGCACATAGTTATGTATATTTGATAGTTCGTTAATTTTTTCGGGTGCTTCCTCTACCTTTGCTATGTTGTAGTGGGGGAGGTTCGAGCTGATGGAATTCGAAAATTTATCCGTTAACACTGCATCATTTGAAAATCGTTCAGATTTTATTTTTGTTCTTCTTGGTGTTCGCTGGTGTTGTTTGGTTTTTGTTGATTTAAATTTATATTCAATGCTCTGAGTGTGGTTCTCAAAGCAATTGAGGCCGTTGTCGCGCTTCATTTGATCGTCTTCAATATTTTCATTTGCTTCTTTCAAGAAATTCTCATAAAATCGGCGGGCGTTCATTTCTTGATTTTGCTGAAGTTGCTGTTGGAGAAAAGAAAATCTTTAACTATAAGAATTTTTTTAGTATATATGGAATTTGCATTGCATTTTTTATATTAATTAATTTAAATTATTTTAATTAAATACGAAATAAAATATTTAAGTTAAATAAAACTTTATTTAAATTTTAAGTTTTTAAATTTATTTTGTTGTATTTTATATAATTTATAATTTTTTAATTTATTTTACTTTTTTATATAATCATTTTTCTCTAAATTTTTCTAAATTTAATTAAGCTATTTTATCTTTTTGTTTATTGCATTTTATTATATTCTAAAGGGTGTTTTTTTATTGATGTATAGAACTTTAGGTTGCAATAAAAAAACGATGGATTATTCGATTGACATGAATTTTATTTATCCGAAAGATAATCTTGTGGCATTACATTTTAAATATGATTTCTGGCATATGACCGCAACGGCTGACGCGGATGTAGTCCAATCTGGACGTCCAATTTTCGATGACTTTTTCCAACATTTGTGGCCGTATATCGGAAATAACACGGCGAATGTTGTCTTCCAAATGGTCAAGCGTTTGTGGCTTATCCGCATAGGCCAATGACTTTACATAGCCCCACAGAAAGTAGTCTAGCGGTGTTAAATCACAAGATCTAGGAGGCCAATTCACAGGTCCAAAACTTGAAATTCGGCGGTCACCAAACGTGTCTTTCAATTAATCTATTGTGGCACGAGCTGTGTGACATGTTGCGCCGTCTTGTTGAAACCACATATCCTGGACATCATGGTTATTCAATTCAGGAATGAAAAAGTTAGTAATCATGGCTCTATACCGATCACCATTGACTGTAACGTTCTGGCCACCATCGTTTTTGAAAAAGTACGGACCAATGATTCCACCGATCATCAAGCGCACCAAACAGTCAGTTTTTCTGGATGTAACGGTATTTCAACATACACTTGAGGATTACCTTCACTCCAAATGCGGCAGTTTTGTTTGTTGACGTAGCCATTCAACCAGAAGTGCGCTTCATCGCTAAACAAAATTCGCTTATGAAAATCGGGAACAACGGTAATCTCGTTTTGGGCCCATTCGCAAACGTTGTTCAGGCGTGAGTCTATTCATGATGAATTGCCAAACCAAACTGAGGATAAATCACTTGACAGCTGTTAAATCGGTCGCCATCTTGAAAAGTAATGCCAACTTAAAGTTCTATACCTCTATAAAAACACCCTTTAGTTTATTATGCTATATTGTATTCTGATTTATTTATTTTTATTTAAATAAATTTTAGTTTATTTTATTTGATTTTCTTTTACTTTTTTGTTATTTTTCTATTTGTTTAATTTCAATGTATTTTATTTTATATTATTTTTTCTATTTATTTTTTTTATATATTTTTTTTATATATTTTTTATTTTATTTTATTTTAATTTTTTATTATTATATTAATTTAGTTAATATAATTTTTAATTTTTAAAACATTTAAAAAAAATTTAATTTTATTTTATTTTATTATTTTTTATTTTCTTTTGTGTTATTTCATATATTTTATTTTATTTTGTTTTGTTTTATTTTGCTTTACTAAAATTTTTTTAATTCATTTTAATTTTTATTTATTTAATTGTTTTTTTAAATTATTTTATTTTATTCTAATTTTTTATTTTTTTATATTTTTTATTTTTTTATTTTATTTTATTTTACTTTATTTAATTTATTTTTCTTTATTGTAACTATTTTTTTATATAAATTTTTTTTATATTATTTCATTTTATTTTATTTTATTTTGTTTTATTTATTCTTATTTTAATTTTGTTTATTTTATTTTATTCTATATAATTTAATTTAATTTTATTTTATGTTATTTTATTTTATGTTATCTTATTTTGTTTAATCTATTTTATTTTATTTTAATAAAATTTATATTATTTTACTTTTTTATTGTTTGTTTTGTTTTATTATAATTTATGTTATTTTATTTTATTTTATTTTGGTTTTTTTTATTTTATTTTATTTTATTTTATTTTATTTTATTTAATATTATATTATTTTATTTTATTCTATTTTATTTTGTTCTATTTTATTTTATTTTATATTATATTATTTTACTTTATTTTATTTTAGTTTATGTTTTATATTTATTTTATTTTCGTTTTATTTGTTTATGTATTTTATTTTATTTATTTTATATCATTTCATTTTATGTAATTAATTTTTTTATTATTATAATTTTTTTATTTTAATTTTAATTTTATGATATTTTATTTCAATTAATTTTGTTTTATATTTTATTTCATTTATTTTATTTTATTTTGTTTTATTTTACTTTATTTAATATAATTTAATTTAGTTTTTTTATTATTTATTTAATTTTAATTTATTTTTTTCGTCTTATTTAATTTTTTTATTTTTGTAATCTTATTTCAATTAATTTCACTTTGTTTTATTTCATTTTAATTTATTTTATTTTTATTTTATATTTTTTATGTTATTATATTTTTATTTTTTTAATTTTTTAATTTTGTTTAATATTGTTTAATTTAATTTAAATTTTTATATTTTTTTTATAATTTGATGTTATATTATTTATTTAATTCTATTGTATTATACGTTATTATATTTTATTTTGTTTTACTATATTTAATTTTTTTAATTTTATTTAAGTTTTTAATTTTTTTTACTTTATTTATGTTTTTTTCATTTTATTTTTTTTTTTTAATTATTTAAGTTTATTTTATTTTATTTCATTTGATTATATTTTACTTCATTTTATTTTAAATTGTTTTATTTTTCTTCATTTGGCTTTTATAAATATTACGTTATTTATTTAATTTTATATTTTAAACTAATTTTTTTAAATTTATTTTATGTATTTTTTAATTATCTTATTTCATTTTTGTTTTTTTATATTCTTAATGAAAAAAAATTTAAACATTTAATTTTTTTATAAATAAATTTATTTTATGCAATTTTATTTAAAATGATTTTTTCATTCATTTTATTATTAATTGTGTATATTAATTTAAAATTTTATCTCATTTATATTATTTTATTCATTTGAATTTTTCACGTAGTTTATTCGTATTTATTTATATTTTCGTAAATTCTTAACACACAATTTTTTACTTCCAGATTTCAACGCGTCCGCTTATTTGTTTATTATTTATCTTTTCAATAATCCCAAAAATATCGTAATCACTTTTTTTCCATCGGCGCCAGTGCTACTGTTTTACCACACATGTACCACTCACAGTCTGCTCACCTTCGATCTGGACTTTTCCGCTAAAAATAAGCACAATTTCATAATATGATCGGCAGTGAATTGTTGTGGTTGCTTGTCCGCGACTGCTGTCACTGCCTCCGTAATTTGTGATGTAGTCGCTTCTATTTCCAAATCTGTAGCTTCTTGTTGTTGTTGCACCACAGTTGTTGTGCCCTCACCATCAGTGTCAACAACCATGTCATCCGCCTTCGCTTTGGTCACATTCATTTTAATGTCTCTGTATTTCAATGCTTTGTATGTTAAACCCATTTGTTATGATTTGATTTTCTATTTGTAAGTGCAATAAATAAAAGTTCTTGTTTTTTCTTTTTTTCCAAAAATAAATTATTCCGAGCACTCATGTGCACGCACGCACTTTTTCAATTCTTCCGTACTCCACAAAATCTACGCGTGGAATGTCGAGATTTTCAAATTACACACTATCCTTATACCCACACCAAGCACTCTTGCTGTGCCGCAGACTGTGCAGTCAGTCAGTCGTTCAGTCAAACATACACAAAAATACATACGTGGGTAAGGGAAAAGCATACATTTCCCGCCCAAAAATATATCTTGAAACAAACAAAACACCAACAACATAACGAAATTTTCACAGCGTTCCGAAGTCGTCTCCCTTCGTTTGCTACAACACCCGCCATGCCTCCTCCACATCCATCAGTCGGTCCAATCATTCTTTTTTTAGTAACTCCTAGATTTATATATATACGTATGTATTGTATATATATATATAACTAGCTGACTGCATCCATTGTTATGTGCCCGTTGCACTTCAAAACCATTTCACTTTCTTACAATTCTTTTTTCTCATTTCATCTCATTTAGGCTTATTTTTGGTATTATTTTGAAATATATTTTCGCTTTAACGCCACATTTTTAATAATTCCATACATAACATACGCGTACTGTTATGTGGCAAGCGAAAGCAATATTTTGAGTGGCTGCATTGAGACAAAAAAAGAATTTAGATACAAAAATAAAAAACATATGCATTTTAAATAGTCACATACATATGTATGTATGGATGTATGTACATATATATACGCTGAAACAATGCCACAGAAACACATGTTCCGCGTCTGCTTCTATGATGACTAAAAATAAATCACAACAAACACACACGCGTGCAACATATGCAGCGAGTACAAAGTGTATATGAGTGAGTGTCCTGCGAGAAATGCGGAAATAATTTCTTTATATTAACATTTAATATTTAGATATGATTTTTCAAAAAATTGATTTTAACAATAAATCAATAACCTGAATAAGGTATACAAAAGAATTGTCTAAAAACGGCTAATTTACTTTTTCCTATTGCCAGATAAACCCTCAAAGGTATTAAGAAACCCTAACAGGATTGTTCGAAACAACGATGCATTAATTTACCTCAAATCGGGGCGTCAGCTCTTTGCGGAGATTGTGATCCAATGTTTTCAGTGAAAAAAATATGTATGAATAAATAAAGGGTGATCAATTTCGAGGTTCCCTACTTTCAATCAATTTTGGTTGTATACATATCTATTGAGCCAGAAACTGGCCTCATCGCTGAATAAAATTTGGACCGAAAACGTCGCATCTTCTTGGAATCTTCAAAAGCCCATAGAGCAAAGCAATGACACTTGGGAAGGGTGAGCGGCTTCAGCTTTTGCATAAGCTGTATTTTGTATGCTTTGAATTTAAGATATCGACGGAAAATGCTCCAAGTCGTTCCATACGTTAGTCTGAGTTGCTGCGAACGGCGCCGAATCGACTCTCCACGGTCATCGTGTACACTCTCAGCTACGGCCGCTATATTTTCTCTACTGCGTGCTGTGCGGAATTATGTTGGCCATAAGTTAAGCGAAGCGCGCGAGAGACATTCTTTACAGAAAAGGAATTTTCGTTGAAAAGTTAAAGTTGAATGATTTGTAAACGTCGTTTAGACGTAGGTCTTTCCATGATGAAATGCGAAACAATGCTGAACCAAAATAACATGACACCTTGACACGACTCACGTGTGATCTGCCTAAAAAAGGTTATTGAAAAAAGTACCTCTACTTGGATCACCCTTTAGCTTCACCTAACCTGAATCACTAGAATCAGGAAAGAAGAAATAAATATCTTCAGTTATTCTGTTGTTGTTTCTACTGAATGCGAAAGAAAAGTATATTACAGAGAGAGAATTTTCTTTAGTTATAACCGTTTCAAAAATCTGAAGTTGCCGTCCTAACAAAGAAAATTCCATAAAGAGCAAATAATTCTAAAACAAAAAATTCTTGATATCATCAAATTCTTAATATCATCAAATTGAGTATTTATTCCTCACAAAAAATGCGTAGAGATTTTATATATCCGCTGAACTTTATATTTTTATCATAAAGCAAAAATTTCCTACAAGCGCATTGCTTGGTTTGCTTTAAATATTTATTTCTATGAGCTCTGTGGTGCAGTATTAAAACATAAAAATAAATTATTAGTTGACAATGTCAGTGGCAAAAGAATTTTCTCCAATATTTCGGAAATTTATTACTGATGGTTTCTAGCATAACCAGAAATATCAACTAATTTATGCAAACCTTTTAGATATTGCAATGTGAACTAGCCCACCATCGAGGATCAGATAAAATTATTTTTGGCTGGAGTTCCGTTTAATGTAATACAAAATTTTCCTTTTTTATAAGGGATTCTACTAACAGAGGTTCTGTTATTTTCCAACATAAAACCGTTGTTCTTTTTAACTTGTTTTAAGATTTATGTAGTATATTAAGCAGCGACAAGCTGTGTTAAATTGTAAATACATATATAATAAATTACTCTAAAAGGTGTTAACCTAAACCTAGAAACCAAGGAAAAATTTCTAATCGTAGGGCTGGTAGGGCTCTAAATAACTAACAAGGTCTGTCACTGGATGAACGTATGAGTAGTAAGATCGTAGCGATAAAAAAGACCATAAGCTTCAGCTTCACAAATAAAACGCAAAAATTCGAGCTGATTAGCAAAGAGGTGTCCTCGAAACGGAGCCTTAAATATAGTTATCAGCCTTCTTTCTTTGGACTTAGTGGGTTTTCAGAAAACAGCACTGGCTGTCCTTTACCTTAAGGAGGATAATCAGTGAAAGTTAAGCACATGCCTCTGCTTTTCATCTCTGATTTGCAGAAATGGCCACGTGAGGCAATAGACTACATTTGAGTTATGAAACGATGGTTTGCATTGAATCTAGACAAACTTGCATAAATTGGGATCGAAAGAGGACATTCAAACAGGAAAAAGTCTAACGGTGTGATATCACACGATCTTGGTGGCCAATTGACCGGCCCAAAACGTGAAATTATTTGCTCACTGAATGCTGAAACTGATGCAAAATTTTTTTCTTCAGAGAACACAATTTTTGGAAAATCGGCTTTTTAAGTACCATAGTAAGATTTGACTTGGGGCAGCCTACAAGCCACACTAACAATTATTGTCATTGGTTAGTTATAAGCATTACAGTACCGCTATTCCTACATATTTAGTAACATCTGGTCACTTACAACATCTCCATATTCCAATCTAATATCTTTTTCTTTGGCTTTACTGCTAATAGACATATTTTTTACCCACCACTTTGGGCCGTTAAATGTTGAAATTTTCTCAATTAGCTAATTCAGTGCCTATGTGAACAACGTCAAAGAGCTTGAGTATACGAGGAAATAATCAGACAAGTCTGACAAAATAAAAATATTATACTGAAGTCACAATTTGAGCTTCTTTTACATTAATTTATCTGAGGGACGTGAGCCTCGACTACGCTTTCAGTAACAAATTATGTTTCATTATAAAAAATACGAAATATACAAGTCACAGGTACGTTTGACCTAAAAAGTAATATGTGGCCGTATTTCGTGGTCATATTATATTTTTTATATATGTATGCATGTGTGTGTCTGTGTGCGACTGGTTCAAGTGCAGCGCTATTTAACTAGAACAATAAGTGCTGTGACACCACCATCACCACCACGCTAAACACACTCGGTACCCATGTGTGTTATTCTTTCTTTCCCAGCGTTATGAAAAGTACTTTATGACCTTTGGCCCGTCTACGCAATGAACACAGCCTGCTCTTTCACTTGTCGTACAAAGATCTTAAAGGTATGCATTTAAACATGCATGCATTCATATATAAATGCTCTTGCATAGAATGTATTACGAATGCAACAACAGTGACACTTTATGAATGCCACCAAAGTTCCGCCCCGAAATGCCATATGTGCGTACTTCTGCGCTCGCTATGCCTTGATGTGGCGCTAAAAATAGCTGCCGGGAAGACACTTTGCTCACTCGTCGTTTTAATATTTATTTTATCTTATAATTTTTTTTTTACTCCCCCTACCTCGCATTCTCTCTTCTCACTATCTCTGGTCATAATGTTCTAATAATGACTTTACTGCACTTTTAGGCTGCACATGTGTGTAATATAGTAATATGACGTATGTATGTTTGTATTTTCCTTCTTTTATACCCTGCTACACTGTGTATTTAGGTATATTAAGATTGTTCCGTGGCGTTCTTGAAGCTTATATATAAATTGGGTTCTATTCCAGAGTTGCTGGTCAATGATGGGTTATATTAGGTTTGTTAGGTTATCACTGCCGGCTGGGGTATGTAATAAAATGTTTTATTTTCATTGAAACCTGAATCTTTTATTCAAAATAAGAACAAAACTAGTTTTAAGTCATATATTTACCCAACTTCGATCGAGATTTTTCCGATTACACATTTTCGAAGTTAATGATTTTTCGTTAAAAAAAGTTGTTCAGTTCAAATTCAGGTTTGAGTAACGCAAAGGCCACATATGATGGGATGAGAAGCCTTGTAGGATATATGAGTATAACGATCTAGCTCAGCCTCAGAAATAAAGACTCCCAACCATCCAAAAAGATTAAAAAGAGAAGGACTTTGCAACATCTGCTCTCAAGTCCCTAAAAATATGAGGTTGAACTTTTCTCGAAGAGGACGAAAATTACAAAATTAATCCACCATTCTTAAGGGGCAAATGGATAAAAAAATTCCTGTTTAATTCTTCACAAAATACTCAATTGGAATAAACATGTTAAAAGCATAGTTAGTAAAGGGCTCTGAGCTTGTAATGTCTACAAAGAGGTCATTTTGCCTAAATGAAGCGACACTCTAAATAAACAGTGCCATATTAGGCTAAGCGAACAATGTAAACTGGAAAAGGAAAACAAGAACTCCATTATTTCAAGACAAAGCAATCAGAATTAGTGAAAATGTAGATATTTACACAGATGGGTCTAAGAGTAGGGCATAAACAGGATCAGGATTCTTGTATGGCTGTTTTCATAACGATGGTAGCTTCGAACTGAATGCCTAGAATTGTGTATTTAAAGTCGAAATTTTCGGATTTACAGAAGATAGAGATAACCTTTTATGTTTCTTATAAATAGCTAGACAGCAATAATATGTGTGTACACCAAGAGAAGAATGCAACTCTAAGGCTAAGAAATTTAAATGCAGTGAACATCTCTTGGGTCTGAAGTAACACTGATATACTTATAAAAGACTTTGCCTTGGTGGATGGTCTGGCTAGATCTGGCACCGCAGCTAAAAGATCTGTCATTATTGATTGCCTCTGCCCGTTTAGCGGCTTCGAAATATTGTCCAAAGCAGTGGACCGTGGCGGAGTAGTTCTAACTTAGGTCGTACTACTAAATTACTATGGAACTCCAGACAAACCAAACTGTTAATTGTACTAACAAAATAGGATTTAGTATTCTTGTAGGTATTTTAACGTGGTGTCTACTTTGATATAATCTGAACATGCTAAATGCAATGGAATCGATTAAGCACAGAAAATGACAAAACTCTAGAGCAACGTGAGGGTCTGCTTTTCAGACGATTTAAACATCGTATCTTGCCCGTTGCTCACAGCTCAAGCCTTGCGAAGACGGGCATGTATGGTTGGAACAAATTCCCACAGTCCATCAAGTCGAATAAATTGTTCACAAACCATAGTTATGGTACGCAGAGGAGCACAGTGAGCCTACCTAGTAGAAAAGGTGGGGCCGATTAAGGTTCTGTCCGCAACATTCCTTTCTACAAACTAACTAACATAATAATAATTAAGGTGGTATTCTAGTCTAGAGGGATGTATTTTAGGTAATCTTTGAAGCTCCGTTAAAAGAAAGCAATAAATATTTTTACTTTTATATCTGTTTATAAGTTATTTATTGACTTGAGAAAAAACAAACAAAAATTGAACACAAACTTTTTTCTTAGTTTTGGGGGGGGGGGGGGCGGCTCGTGAAAAATAGTTACGTGACCATACCCACGATTTCAGCCCTCCTAGAAATCCGAAAAAAAACATTATTAATCTAGAGGAATGTCGTAATGACTCGAACTATGAAAGTCGAAAAAAAATTTACACAAAATTTCGACTGTATAAAAAAAAATTATTTAACCTTTTTTTGGACTCTTCGCATTTTTTAAAAATACTAAAAATTGAAATTTGCGGATGAGTCTAGTTGCAGACATAGAGAGGCCCATAAAGATGACTCTCCAAGCATTTCAAGTAAATCGGTTCGGTAGAACCTAGGAAATCATGGGTATCGTTTTGAAAAAGACAGTTTCGAGAAAAACGCGTTTAAAGTTCCGCATAAAGGTCGAGCCGGTATGGATACCGCGTCAGAAAAATACCTGTATCTCCGAAAATAATTTGAATTATGAAAGATCCTCTTACAGGCATATTTTTAAATAGTTAAACTTTAAAAATATGCAAAAAAATCGAATTTTCCAAAATTCTGGACTAGAATTAGTCCGATCAATTTAGACATTCGAAGCTACATGAATTTTCACCAAGCTGGAAATCGGTAGGATTGTTTAAAATACAACTAAAAATAAAATTTGAAAGTTCCCCATCTTTCCCCTGGAAGGAAAATTTTGTATTAAAGGTCAAAAAATAAGTTTTCGCGATTTTCAGCTAAATGATAAGTTTTATCATAAAATATCTCAGACAAAAATTGTAGACCATAAAATTATCTACAAAAAATGTAAAGAAAACGTGCCAAGTACACTACCTCATAGGAGGCGTGGAAACATGTACATATTAGACGATTACAACTTTTACAACTTTTTGAATCGTTATATCTCAAAAACGGTGGCTCGTAGAAAAATAAGTATTGACACATTTTTTGTAGATAATTTTATGATCTACAATTTTTGTCTGAGGAATTTTCAAAATAAAATTTATCATTTTGCTGAAAATCGCGAAAAACTCATATTTTTGACCTTGAATAAATTTTTTTCCTAACAGGGGAATGATGGGGAACGATGGGGAACTTTCAAATCTTATTTTTAGTTTATTTTAAACAAACCTACCGATTTTCAGCTTGGTGGGAATTTATGTAGCTTTACCCTTATTTTTTGGTCTAAAAATATATTTTGTTTACCTTTCCATGTCCATCTTGGACCCCATTGGTCTCGGGTCTTCCTTACTATTTCTTTCATTCTTTTAATTGCTGCTGAGTGGCTGCTATCAGTACCAGGCAAATGCACTGCACTTGAACCCATTGAGCCACTTTAAAATTATTTTTTATTTTTTTATTATTTCTATTATAAATACATATGCATCTGTGTGCATGTATGTACATACAAAAGTATAAGTCATACACGCATGTGTGTTTGTTTTGTTTGTAACATCGGCCTGTTGGTGTACTCGTATGTATGTGCGTATGCGCGAGTATATTTCCTATTCTTTGCTTGTTTTCATAACCGTTTCATTTGTGTCTATTTTTAGTTTCATGGGAATATTTAACATATGCTTTCATTTTACATTGTTTAACATGATCCACGAGCATACACACACGCGCTAGTGGATATCACATATTTATACACATACATACATAAGCGGAAAATTTGAAAAAAAAAATTAAATTTTTCTGCTACATTAGCATACCCAATTCCTTCTTATACTAGGTACAAAGTATTTATTATTAAAACTTAACTGATTCGCTCCATATCGCCGCCGCCACCAACAGCACTGATTATCCCTACAACGCTGACTTCACTCGCCTCCTCATTCCTTTTCCAATGCATCCTCATTTACTCTTGCGGCTGCTCATGTATCTCTTGTAATGCTTTGTTGGAACTGGATTGGGTTCCCCCTTTTTTCTAAGGAGGGCGTCTGCTCTTCATTTAACACTTTGCGATAAGAAGCGTGCACTTGTAATGCAATACACACACACACACACACACACAGCCCACTCACTTTCGGAATGCTCCTGTTTTTATAAGTCTCTTTTCTGGGCGGTGTTTGGAGTCAAAGTTGATGGGAATTGTTGTTATATCTTCGATTCAGTTTTGTTTGTTGTTGTTTGGTTTCGTGCTTGTGGTTGTTTTAGCTCTTGTTGTTGTTGTCAGTATCTGTCAATTAGTTACTTTCTCATATAGAAGCGTTCAAATATCCTTGGTATGCATTTCTTGTTCTCACTGCTGTTTCAACTTGTTCAGCCATTTGGCATTCGGTAGAAATTCTTTTCCCACAATTTGAAAGTTTTAATTACGCTGGTGTTATTAACGGTTCAAAAAGTTTTAAATTTATACTCTTAACATACATATGTATGTATCCATGTATTAATATAAAATTTATTTGCTAAAGTAAGAAAGTTATGAGGGAGTTCCGATTGTGTAATTGAATTTTCTTCATGAGGCTGCAGAACTGAGTGAGCTCAGTGAAACAATGCAGTTGGTAAAATTATTAAATAAATAAAGCGTTGAAAACTTCTATCCTTGGCAGTAATTTAGTAATGTTGAACGGACTGAAAATAACCAAAATCTGATAAAAAAGAAACAGCATTGTAAATACATACATAAGTCACACAAAAAAAGTATAAAAATTTTAGAAATTGCGAACCTTTGACAACTTTGGAGGATGAATGAGTAAGATTTTATAATAAATTTAATAATACTTTCCAAATTTGGTCACATATGGAACACTTTACCACACCTCAGGGGGTGTTAACAGAAATATTCCCTTTACCACACCTCAGAGGGTGTTAGCATAAATATTTCAAAAGACATAGGAGGTGCATATATAACATATACATACGTGTATCATAACCTTTTTACTTTAATTCAACAGTCTATAGTATATTTAGATTAAAGGGGTTAGGTGGGTTTGAAGATTTAAATCAAAATTGATTTTTTTGTCTTGTTAAATTGTACAATATGTTTAAAACATTCTCCTAAAGTCGATCGGAGTAAAGTTCCGAAAGATAGGCTCTTTGGAAGTTCTGCTCATCAGGCCATGTCTGTGTCAATTCGAAACTTTAAACGCGTTTATCTCAAAACTTTATTTTTGAAGTCGCTGGATACGATTATTGAAAAGTTATAAAGCTGTTTTGCTCAAATTGGGCACACATCTTTGTAATAAAATTATCAAGTCATTGAACTGTCAAGAATTCAAATTTTAATTCTTCTTGTTTTCCTTCTTCTAATAACGAGATTACATGGATAAATCTAACTAACGAAATATTTTTGGTTTTTTGATTTTATTTTTTATCAAAGATGAGTTATGTTGTCCACAGCGAGATCATTTTCTTTTGAGACGTCAAGAAAGATGAGGAATCAGCGGCTGAGTTTTCGTAATTTTTGAATAAAAATTTCGCAAAATACTGTTTAAGTATGTATCTTTGATCTGGTAAATTGCTTAAATAAAATATATGATTGTATATATAAAAAAATAGTGAAAATTCCTTTTTTTTAACCTCTGAAACCCATCTAATCCCTTAAAGTCATATCCTTTTTTGGATACCATTTTTTAGCAATAATTCGATTCTAATTACCTTTTTAACTGTGATAACTGAATTTAATACCAGCAACGACTTATGTGTGATGAAGAATCTTTTTACGGAGCTACGCTTTTGATGCTGGAAGTATACTCCAAGGTATTCCTGATTACGTTCAGAGGACAGTTCTTCAAAAAAATAAATAAATAAATACCTTTTTTTTTAAATCTATATCTATTTACATATATATAGTGATTTTAGTTGCTACGCTTATATCTCAAGAACGCCTTGACCGAGACCGATGATTTGGTTCAGTTCGGACTTGTATCCGGCCAAATAAGCAGAATCCAGAATAAATATCCCGGAAGTGGATCAGAGACCAACCTATTCGAAAAATTCTTATTTTTCTTAACAGATCTTTCAGATCTATACATTCAGTCCAGCGTTTTACTTTTCAACTTTTGTATTTCTTCCAAATAATAGGTGTTTTTAAAGTATATTTAGAGCTTTTTTTCTGTGATAATCTCTGCATTCGAGCTGAATCTCTTACCGCCAACGATTTCGGCAGATTTTAAAACAAAAAATAAATGCAGTGCACTAAATCCGGAGAATATGCTGGATGGGTTAGCAGTTCGTTTCCAAATTTATGAATTTTTCCCATGGTCACTACATACGTGTGCACCCGTACATTGTCCTGATTGAACAGTACTTTGTTTCGCCAAATGCGTTCGTTTCTGCTTCAAATTAATATCTAATCCATCAAAAAGCTCTGAAAAATATTCGCCGTTGCTCGTTTTACCCTTTTCAAGGTAATCGATGTGAAATAAATCCCAAAAAACTGTGACTATGATCTTATTGGTTGACTGGCCCACTTTGGCCTTCTTTGGTGCACTTTCACATGGAGAAACCCACTGTGTTGATTATTCTTTTGTTTCTGGTGTGGTGTGATAGATCTATGTTTCATCCATGGTAACGAAATGACGCGAAAATTTCTTTGGATTGCGGCTGAACATCGCCAAACCCTCCATTGAAGTGGCCGAACTGTTGCGCTTATGGTCTTTATGAGCAATCACGACACTCATGGCTCGGATAGATTTTTCATATCCAATTATTCATGTAAGATGTGTTGTACCCAAATCAATTGAGAAGCCTCAGTCACATCACACACTTTTATTCTCCGATCGTCCAATATTATTCCAACCTCCTTTGGGTGACTGGTACGACGTCTACGAAACACAGTAAACCACTTCCTTACCATTGAAATTTATGGTGCAGAGACCTTGATATATATAAAAAAAAATTTATACGATTTTAGCCATAAGAACTTCTTCTTCTCCTCTTACTTTCTTATTGTAGAATATTGTGTTTTTCACATATGTCATTAGGAGTTCACTTCCTATCGTGCCCACGTTTATATAGTATAACATTAATTTTACATATGTACTTGGTCTTCTGTCTGAAAAACCTATTTGCAACAATTTTCCGGAAAACCATTTTCTTACCGATAATTTAAAATTGAACGCACACAACAGAATGAAATACGTATATGTATATGTATGTTATATTTCAATACACCCGTAAGTGTTTATTTATATTTATTTCAGAATCAATATATTTTGTTTAATTAGTATGACAGGCAATACTTAGACAAATTTTGTGTTGATAACTTAAGGTAATCAACTAATTAATATATTTCTGAAGTATTAAATATGAGATACCAAGTAGATGGATGAGTAGAATAAAGGGTGATCCAAGTGGAGGTACTTTTTTCAATAGCCTTTTTTTGGCAGATCAAGCTTGAGTCTTGTCAAGCTGTCATGTTATTTTTATTCAATATTGTTTGTCATTTCATCATGGAAAGACTTACGCCTGAACAACGTTTACAAATCATTTAACTTTATTACGAAAAAACCTATGGTCAACATAATCGGCCTACTGAGCGTATTATTCGCAACACCATCACCCATCTTGAGACACAGAATTCATTATTGGATAATATTCGACCAAATATACCACGTCCAGCACGCAGTGAAGAAAATATAGCGACCGTTAGCTGAGATTGTAGACACGAAGACCGTGGAAAGTCGATTCGGTGCCGTTCGCAACAACACGGGCTGACGTATGGAACGACTGGCCGCAGTTTACGTCGAGATCTTACATTGAAAGCGTACAAAATACAGTTTGTGCAAGAACTGAAGCTGCTTGATCTTCCCATGCGACATCGCTTCGTTCTATAGGCTCTTGAAAAGTTCCAAAAAGATGCGACTTTACGAGCCAAATTTTATTCAATTTTGTTCTGGCTCAATGGGTATATAAGCAAGCAAAATTGCCGCATTTGGGACGAAGAGCAAGCTGAAGAGATTCAATGGCTGCCATTTAATCTAGAAAAAACAACGGTTTGGTGTGGTTTGTGGGCCGGTGGAAAGATCGATCCATATTTCTTCAACAATGATGTCGTTGAGAACGTAACTGGCAATGGCAACTGTTATCTGGCTATGATAACCGACCTGAAATCGAAGGTTGCATTGCATCAATCAATGGATTTATTAAGACAACACCTCAGTGAGCAGATAATTTCATGTTTTGGTCCGGTCGAATGACCACCAAGATCACACCGTTAGACTTTTTCCTGTAGGGTATGTAAAGTCTGAAGTCTATGCAGTCTATTCCGCCTCGATTCAGGCCTTGGAGCAAAACCTCAAGCGTGTCATTCGCAAGTTATCAGTCGAAAATTGGACTCAACGGATGGACCGTCTTGGACGTAGCCGCAGCCAGCATTTGAAAGAGATAATATAAAAAAATAAATTCCAAAGAATGTTCCTTCCAATGATAATAAACATTTTCCATTAAATTGGAACTTTCTGTGTTTTTTTATTTGAAAAAGTAGGGAACCTTGAAATGGGTCACCCGTTATAACCCTTGAGCAACACATTCTCTTCATAAGTATGAGATTCATTACTATGCACCCAACCAATAGGAAAATCAAGTCCTAATTTAATTTTTAAATGTTATTTTAAATATTTAATGAAAGAAAATGTTCAGAAAAAAATACTTTTCCACATCTGAAATAAAATATCGGTGGATGAGAAAATATTAATTTGGTTAGATTTGAAACTGTTACATTGTTCTACAATTAAAAAAAATTGTCATAACTAAAAAAGTTTCCTGGAATCCGCAGTAGTACTTGAATAAGTATTTCTTTTGAAATTCATGGTTGGTACTATTTCCATATCAATTTCCGTATATACGTACACGTAACACATGAGGAAATGGACGAGACTTCAACACATTTCCTTCATTTTCCCATGTAAATATATGAACTTTATGTAAATATTGTAGTCATTAATGAATGAGTACTATGTGCAAAGTGAATGAGTGTTATTTACACTCTTTGAGGTGATGACGCGCATGACGTGAATGACGGTTGTTTCTTGAAGTGTTGACATATATTAACTTTCTTGTGCTACTGACTTATATTTGTAATTAATTTATGTGACAAGAAAAAAGAAAACAATGAATGGAATATATAATATAGGACGGCAATGCTCTTGTGGTTTCGAATTGGCTGAATTAATTAACGTGTAAGATTTACTCAAGAGATATTCTGGTTCCCTTAATGCTAGAAATCTTATGTTGGTGGGCGACTATTTTTTAACATACATAAAGTATTACTTTGTGAAAAAGTTAAGTTTCCATAATGAAACTTGTCTTATGGATTGTGGTTGAGATGTATCGAGCAGTCTTAAATGTGGTCAGCTCATATGTGTGAGAGAGGCACTTAGCTTACCCATCTGTCTGGGTAAGAAACCAGACGGGCTTCAACATAGGAAAAAACTATCACTTACCGACTCAAAATGTTATAGATTTCAAATAGAAAAAAATAAAAATAAAAAACAAAAAATGGGCTGTTTTCGGCCATTTCGAAGTCGTTATACCTTTCATGAACATATCAAATTTATTGCATATTGAAAAATTCCATTTCGATCGTTTTCAGTGTAAATATAAACTTTTATTTACGTCTATAGAATACCAAGTTTCACGCTCTTAGATGATTTTTTTTAAAGATTTTCGACTCAAAACCTCATATCTGAACAAATAGGTTATATGGGGGCCATATGATTTCGATGATTATCAGAACCAATTTGCAATTTACTATTTATGCGCAGTATACCAAATTGCGCGTTTATAGGTATTTTTAGATGGATTTATGACGCAAAATTTCGTGTATATGCTATAGTGATTCGATCTGGCCAGCTCTGACGAAGAATGATTTGAACATATAGGTGCATCTACCCACCAGGTTTGGCTGAAATATCTCAAAAATTGAGGGACTACTTTGCGTTCAAACAGACAGACGGATAGACGGAGAGACGGACATGGATAAATCAATTCAGCTCGTGATTTTGATACGATCAGTATACATTTCGGTACGTCTATCTATTTTTCTTTTGGTACTTACATCCTTTGGACCGAAGTTAATATAAAAGGTATAAAATTACAGAAAAGGAACTTTTGCTGCATATGAATACTTAGAAACCCAGATTTTCTGACACATTGTAAAGCAACAGAAAGCCATACAAATCCTTTTTTTTTTTTGGCGGTAACCGATGGCTTACTGGTTGAGCTATTCAAATCTGGCAGCGAAGATCTCTTTCTAGGCTTAAACAGGATGAAAAGGTGATCCTCTATGCAACTATGTCTGAATTTGGTATCCCTGCATAATTTATATAGGTGTACGAACAGACGCTAACTTATCAATCAACCCCTTAGTTCTGATTTCAATTTATCAGTCAAAAAGTGAGGAGAATATTCAGTCATTGACAGGCTTCAGCGAATAAAAAGGTATCGGCTACGCTGATTAGGTCATGTCGCCCGAACGAAGAAAAGTGCTCCAACCTTGAAGATTTTCAATGGAAGCAGAAAAAGAGGAAGTACTTCACTTGGTTGAAAGAATCCGGTAGAGAGCAAACCGATTTCACTTGTATTTCCAAATTAAAATCAAATATCCAAAACAGGAAACGAACGGTGCTCAAATATTGGCAACACATATCTTTATCGTAAAGTTTGACAATTTTGATGTTTTACGCACTCAAAACCATTTGTCGTACGAGTGATATTTGGGTTGTTTACAGTAACTTAAAATATTTATCTCCACAAAAATGAGTTTAAGTCGCACGTTTCTTTTTTACTACTTTCGACAAGAATTTATTCAGCAACAGTGCATCAATGAACTTAATTCAATTTTCAGCCATGAAGCTCCATCAAGGACTAGTGTTTACCGATGGTATAGTGAATTCAATAACTGCAAAATGAGTTTCCATCAAGACTCAAACTGATATTACAAGATCGTCATATGATCTATCGTAAGATTGAGACAAGTATAGTAAGACTAGCATATATTTAGTATGAAAATTTAATTGAAAAAATAAAAATTAAAAAAATTGGTTCACTTTGGAGCCCACACAATTTCTTAATCACAAAACTAGGCTGCTGTGGATTGGTCGAGAAAAATGGTTATAAAAATTAAATAGCAAGGCTTCGAAACACGTCGTCGCAGGTGATATATCGTGCATTTACGCGTATGAGCGCGAAAGTAAACAGCAGTCGACTATAAGGGCGTTTCACGAAACTGGACATGTCACAACCGTACCACGAGAAAATGTGAAACAGTAAATTCAAGCACACAACCATTTGCCTGCAAGTTCGCTTTCAAGAAATGAGGATGACCAATTGCCGAAGACAGATCACTCTTCACCACGACAATGCTAGCTCTCACACATCAACTGAAACAATTGCATTTTTGAGCAATCAAAACATCGATTTGATGAGTCATCCATCGTATAGGCGTGACTTGGCACTGAATAACATCTTTTTATTCCTTTACGTAAAAAATTAACTTAGATCTAGACGTTTTTCGACACCTAAAGAGATGGTTAAAGCGTTCAGTGCTACGAGAATTGGCTAAGACTTTTTATTGGCTAAAAGTCTATAAAGAACAAAGTGATTTTCAATGATTAATAATTATTTGTGTTCCCTAATCTCCAAATATGTAAGGCAAAACTCGTATTATGATCAAAAATTCTTATTTTAATCCCATTTATGATTTGGTATAGTTCAGTATTTTTCAATGCACTACAATGTATGTATAAACAACTTTATAAAGGGTGTTTTTTTTTATAGAGGTATAGAACTTTAAGTTGCAATAAAACAACGATGGATTATTCGATTGACATGAATTTTATTTATTCGAAAGATAATCTTGTGGCATTACATTTTAAATATGATTTCTGGCATATGACCGCCACGGCTGGCGCGGATGTAGTCCAATCTGGACGTTCAATTTTCGATGACTTTTTCCAACATTTGTGGCCATACATCGGCAATAACACGGCGAATGTTGATTTCCAAATGGTCAAGCGTTTGTGGCTTATCCGCATAGATCAATGACTTTACATAGCCCCACAGAAAGTAGTCTAGCGGTGTTAAATCACCAGATCTTGGAGGCCAATTCACAGATCCAAAACGTGAAATTAGGCGGTCATCAAACGTGTCTTTCAATAAATCTAATGTGGCACGAGCTGTGTGACATGTTGCGCCGTCTTGTTGAAACCACATCTCCTGGACATCATGGTTATTCAATTCAGGAATGAAAAAGTTAGTAATCATGGCTCTATACCGATCATCATTGACTGTAACGTTCTGGCGACCATCGGTTTTGAAAAAGTACGGACCAATGATTCCACCAGCCCATATAGCGCACCAAACAGTCAGTTTTTCTGGATGTAACGGTGTTTCAACATATACTTGAGGATTACCTTCACTTCAAATGCGGCAGTTTTGTTTGTTGACGTAGCCATTCAACCAGAAGTGCGCTTCATCGCTAAACAAAATTCGCTTATGAAAATCGGGAACAACGGTAATCTCGTTTTGGGCCCATTCGACGATTCTACGCCTTACTTGAGTCTATTCATGATGAATTGCCAAACCAAACTGAGAATAAATCACTTGACAGCTGTTAAATCGGTCGCCATCTTGAAAGGTAATGCCAAATTAAAGTTCTATACCTCTATAAAAAACACCCTTTATAAGTAATATCTACCCTATTTATAGAAAGCTCAATTATATGATCATAATGTACATTACCTCCCTCTTAAATATTTTTAAAACTTTCTGAATAAACAAATCAATGTTCATATGAATAAATACATTTAGTACCAAGTTATAAACATATGTATGTATGTATGTACACATATTTTTAAGGAAAATGCTTTTACCGCCTCACTAATTTCACTTTCAAAAGCATAAATTACTTTCGTCGATGATAAACAAATCTATTTTTAATCAAATCAAATGTTTTTTCCACAAATTCTTCATTTCCATAAGACATAACAATTTCGATTTTGCTAAAAATAAAATATGTTTATACTCGTACATACAGGAGGTATTTCATGTTGCTCAAGAGATGTTTGTCTGACTAAACTTGACTGGCATTCAAAGTGAATGGAGTTCAAAGTTCGATTTTGATGTATTTTTACGAATTGATATTTTTTTCTTTTAATTATATAAGAATATTCTTCAAAATTAGCTCCATTTGTATTCCCATTTTTTATTTTATTTTATTTATATATATATAAGTATAAATATTTTTTTTAAGAAAACTTGTTCCAACATTTTTCATGCTCACTCTTACTTCCTTTTCAGTTATTTTTTTTTGGTATTTCATTTGTCTGCTTAAGGAAAATTAGCTCTTGTATGGGCATTAAAAATGCTATATTTACCACAAGAATCATGTTTTAAGCGGAAAATTTGAAATCTAAACAATATTTTCGAAAATTCTAATATTACTAAATCTTTTATACATTCCAACAGATGTGTTACAAAGTAATCACATATAACATACACACATACATACTCATTTAGATATGTAAAAGAAGCATAGAGTGCATATAAATAGCAATTTCTCTATGCATTAGACTCGTATACGTCCATATGTTGCATGCAACATGCAGCATACGCCCCATCCACTGGCGATATAACGCTAGAGTGGTCGCTGCATTTCACTCGAAATACTAAAAATAACACTTAAAATGATATAAGTGCACTAAAAATAAAAATAAACCGTTATATATGTGTTTGTATACACATATTTTCAAACATTTATGTACGCTTAGTGAAGTAGTTTGGCTGGCACAAGTGCAGGAGTTTGAAGGCGAAATTTTAAAGGTTTTAGAAAAGGAATAAACTAGACATTGTTAAACTCCTACTGAATGGAGAAACTGAGAAAAAGATGGTCAAATCTGCATTAGAAATAAAAGGCGATCCCTCTAGAAAGTGCAGGACTGTATTTTGACATCTGACGAACTTAACAGTCAAACCAAATATGTTTTGTTTCAGTCATAAATCGCGTTAAAGTTGTTGAAACCTACTACAGAACTGGTGATTCAAACGTGGCCAAGTTACGTGCTTTAAGAAGAGATTATAGTATGCATAAACGTCCAACTACTCAAGCAATTGGTAAATTTTTAAAGAAATTAGAAGAAATTTGCATCATCGTTTTGCTCATCCCACCTCAAATATCGGTACTGCAAGTTAAAGTGTGGCCGGAGACCCGAATGTATCTTTTTCTCGACGTTCTCAAAACTGTGACTTTCTTACGGCATTTATGTCGTATTTTGCACTTGCACTTACACCTACAGCCATATAAAGTACAGTGGATCTCGATTTTCCCAACAAAATCAAATTCTTCAGCGAAGTCCATAACACTCAAAAAACTTACTGTATGTTGCGCTTCTTGGTCCGGAGGTGTGATTGGACCTAACTTCTTTGAAAACGATAACGTCGAGACTGTTACTGTCAATTCGGAGCTCTAGTGTCGTATGATGACCGACTTTTTTTGGCCTGCAATTGAAGAACACGACTCGGATAAGATGTGGTTCCAACAAGATGGTGCTACATGCCACACAACACGAGTAAATATGGCTTTACTGCGAGAGAAATTTCTAGACTGCGTTATCTCTCGTCTTGGTGATATTAATTGGCCACCGAGATCGTGCGACTTGACAGCGTTAGACTTTTTTATGGGGCTAAGCAAAAGACCATATTTATAAATAAAAATAAAAATAATAAACCTTTAACTCTTGAGCACTTGAAAGCCAACATTGGTCAAGTTATGGCTGAGATACCTCCCAATATGTGCAAAAATGTGGTCGAAAAATTCACGAGGCGGTCTTTTGAATGATGGAGTATTTCACATATAATGCCAAGGATCAAACTTTATAAGTAAAATAAAAAGGAATTTAATGAAAAAAAAAAATTTTGCATTTTATTTATGTTTATTTTTTAAACCGCAAAATTTATGATATAATAATAATTAAATGCATATTTCAATTAAAATTTTTTTTTTGATTTACTTTACTCCAAATACCCTTGCCCAGATTAACTACCAATTTTTTTATTCACCATCTCAATTTTTTGAGGCACCTCACTTCTTCTATTCTGTCAGACGAAACCGTTAAATATGAAGTTTTTGTGAAACAAATTAGGTGGTATAAAATAAGGTCGAAGTAAAATGGTACCCACAATACCCGAACTTGCGCTACTTTTCATCCCTATATGACAGACAATCTGATGACAGCTGTCCAGATCATACATAGTGTATGGAGGGATTACTTTTGAATGGCAGTGAAAGTGCAACACCCGGAGATGTCTAAACCGAATCCACAATTAAAGATCATGGAACACACATTCCAATATCCGACAATGACGAAGTACGTATAGCGATTGCCAGTATAAAGCCGCGGGAGAAAGCATACCCGACGAATAGAACCTAAGTATGCTATGCCAATCTAAAAAAGTGAGATCCCATGGTCTGCGCCAATCATCGTGGGATTAACCTTCTGCATACGATGTCCTATCTAACGCATTGTGTGAGAGATTCAAATCCAATTCAAAATCAAACTTATTGAACTTTAACAGTGACTTTAGATCTGGTAAATTCACCAGAAACCCAACACCACCTTTTAATCGATTTTAAAGCTATCTTCGACAACACGTTAAAGAATCTGTCTCTTCGCCGCTATGTTTGATTTTGGTGTCCCTGCAAAACTCATAAGGCAATTCAAACTGACGCTTGATAATAGCACAAGCGTGGTCAGAATTGGGAAGGGCCACACCGAGCCGTTCGATACTAAAAGGGGATTCAAACAGGGTGACTGTTTATCGTGCGATTTCTTCAATTTGCTGGAGAAAATAATAAAAGTCGAAAGGCTAAATAAACGAGGTAAAATATTTACAAGCGTACAATTGCTGACATATTCCGATGATATCGATATCTTCGACCATTCTACTTTCTCCAGGTTAGATAAAGAAGCGAAGCAATGGGTCTGGTAGTGCACTAGGTCAAAACAAAATATGCCCACCTTTTCACGTCAGTTTTCACAGTCATAACTTCGAAGTCTTTGATAATTTCGTCTATCTGGGAGCCAGCATTAACAATACAAACAAATATCAGCCTTGAAATCTAACGCACAATCACTCTTGTCAACAGGTTTTTTTCCGACTGAGCAGGCAACTGAAAAGTAAAGTACTCTCTCCAAGAACAAGAACTAAATTCTACAAGTCGCTCATCATTTCCGTCCTGACATATGCTGCAGAAGCTTGGACGATGTCGAAATCTGACGAGTCGGCTTTAGGAGTTTTATGGAGGGAGACCTCCACTACGTTGGAAGAATCAGGTGGAGAGCGACGTGGTTTCACTTGGTATTTTTAACTGGCGCGAAACGTTGAGAAGGAACGGCGCGCTATTGTTGATTCGTCTCTCAGTCTCTCAGTTTTTCAGATATTTGAAAGAACATATACGATTGAGTTTTTGTAATGTATTGATCATTCATCGGAACCAACTAGACCGGTTGATTATATCATATAGCTCCAATACCACCGAATTGCTCATATATATGATATGAGATAGAGAAGTTTACAAGAAATTTGATATATTCATAAAAGGTATAAAGACTTCAGACGCACTTCTTGCTTGTTTCAAGACGATTTCGGTTTTTTACGATACATTGGATGCTGGCAAAGCTCAAAGCTTACCTTGGTGTCAATATAGCAAAGATCCAAGAATACTATATCGGTATTATTATTAGAAGACTTGGTTTTTCTTTGTGGTTCTCTTTCATAAAACTGCTTAATTTTATTACATTTCCTTTGGTGACATCTCAGTAAGCATAAATTTTAGAAATATTTTTTACGGTGGTTAGCATAAAGTGTTGGATCACAAATAATTCACTTATAACCACAAACAATTGCAGGCCGCATTAAACAATTAAAAAAAAAATTAATTTGAATGAAATATTCGAAATTTGCTTTCACAGTAAAAAATGGAATACACCAGTTGAATGCAGGTCCAATGTCTAATTAAATGTAATTAAACATTTTATGCTTTATGTACATCTGTCTCATAAGTAAACGTGAGGGGTACTTAGATGGCGACTGCATCACTGATTAGTTTGTAAGGCTCAAGCTTCTTGTCCATCATTAACCCTACATACAAACGTATAACCAGCCGACTTATATTAAATAATGAAAATATGAATAAAATGAAACCTCAATGAAATCTTTTACTAAATACAAGTAAGTCTGCTGCTTCCACTCAAGTATTAAACCTGCACAAATCCTTGTAAATAACTATGCAATGCTTAATAGAATTTTTAAAACATGCTCAAACACAATGCAATGCTGTACAAATACATCAACTGCAAAGCCCCACAGGGAGCTCGAAGGTTTTTGTTGCATTGCAAAGTTGGCAAGCAGCATTCAATTCAGTTGAGCTAAAGGATTGAAATGGCTCATTTGCTTTTCGAGCTGCATTTCAAGGAATATTTATATGCTATGCTATAAATGTAAATACATACATACTTACACACATATTTGTACATTTATCGCACACTAATTTGTACGGCACCGCCCCCATCAAAGCTTCTCATTATACACTCATGCACCCTCCAAGCTATTCTCTACACCCCAAAGCAATTAAAAATGAACTGTGTGTGAATATAAGTATGTATGTACCCTGTAGGGAAAAATACTTGTTGTTAACTAGAATACAACTAGTTCGCATTTTAACACCAACTAGTTCATTCTTCATATATTTCCCAAGTAAGCAACTGGTATTTTCAATACGGTGATGTGCTACGAATTGTCATATGTGTGTTGAATTTCTTACTCATCAAAAATTAAATTTAACATAAAAATAAAAATGAGTTTTCCTGCAGCGAGATTCGAACTGTGAACCTCATGCGCTAGAGTAATAACATCGGCTATCGTGCCGACGAAAAGAGCAACGACATACAACAGACTTCAATAGAGCTTATGAGTATTAGGAAATTAAATTCAGCCGTGGTGTACTAGATATAACAACAACATACGAATGGCAAATAGTGTAACAAACTGGTATGATTTCATCCTATTTCATACTAGTATTTAACTAGAATTGTTTGCACACTAGTCTACCTTTTCACTGCAGGGTAAGTATGTGCATATACCCCACATAGATTAACTTGAGCATTACACTTGACACATATATTCATTACAAGGAGAGCAACACACACAAACACATATATTATACATATGTGTGAATTTAAACTTGCAACTCTGTGAAGGTGTATGCGGAAAGTGCTTGCAGTAAAATCTGTGTGAGGGTCGTCAGCAAGCAAGTAATGTGTATCGTGACGACAAAGTAAATAAATCACCAAGGTATGTATGTGTGTAGGTGCACGTTTCATGTTTACAGTAATATAATGTAGATTACAGCGTTGAATGTCAAAATAATTTTGTTGAAGGAACCAAAAAGTTTGCTACAAATGTCTCAGTTTTCCCTCACCCATAAAATGTTAGAGTTTTTCATCTGCGATTAATCTGAAATTAATGTCATTGCTAGTTATGTAGGTTATGTCCACAAGATTAGTTTACTCCTTCATTTCTTAAGAATTAGATTCCAATGAGATTAGGGTGCATTAAGAGGGTCTTGGGAGAAAGTCAACGCTGTGTTGTGACATAAAAATAATATTCTTTTAAACATTGAGAAAAATAATCATTCAGCCGCTGGGGAGGGTCTTAAAACAGTAGACCCCTCTATTTACGGCAATAACTGTACAAAAAAACCTCACAAATCGGTTAGGTTTCCCAAAAGTTGCTTCAGTGTCTATAGAATTACAAACAAAAATAATTAAGAAAAAATTGAGCTCAGATTTGCCTGCTTATTAAATTTCCATATCAATAATTTTAGCAAAGATTGTCTTCTATATGTGAAGTATTGTTTAGTTATTTTATTCTTAGTTTCAAGGTGGTGCTTGTTTGAGGTCAGCACGTTAGCAAATCAGATATATATTCTGTATTCCGCGTTTCCCAGCTCTGTTTTGCTTGCATTTAAGTATTTAAATCATGATTCGGCTTATCGACTTCTATTTTTTTGGATTGTTTGTACAGGATTAATGAGAATGGGTGAGTATTTCATATTTTTACTAATATCACCACATGAACCCATTCATTTCCAGATGCAAAACCATTTTATTCATTGTTATAATCCAGATACGTAGTAATAGCACGTCTCTCTGAGAGGTAACCCTTTGGATAGCACAACGTTGATGCTCCCTGCGTTGGAATTATGAACCTGCCCAGAAGCACTTGGTCAATTACTTTAACTAGAGATTCTAAGATGTCCGGATATACAAGTAAGCTTATTATGGTACTTGGCGGATTGCTAATAAAAGCACGTTCTTTTTTAGAGAAGGTTATAGCGGGTTTTCTATTGTGTCTGGAGATTTTTCAATCAGCAGCAATCGAGCTAATGCTGTCTCCTCACATTTTCCCTAAAGTTAAGATACTGCCCCCAATTTTTCTGGGGGCTAAATTACTTAAATTTTGTGTATTTAAATTAATCGCTCTAACGTTTTTAGGAGAAATGAAGATATACTAATCGATCTAAATTCTATTGAAATATTATAACTGCTCTTTCCAGCCTTGGGTATATACGTTAAGTTGACTTTCCTCCAAATTGAAGGAATATAATTTAATTGCACTGCGTTTTTGAAAATAGCTTCTATACTTACGTCAATCAACAAAATTTTACAAAAGCAGTCAAACTAATTTCTATCTGCTCATGACGGTGCTAGTTATTCCAATATGTATGTTAGTAGAATTTTTGTGAAAATACTGGATTTTAAGCTCAGAATTGCCTAGCAGATGAAGTTAAAAATCGAATCTAAACACAAAGAATAAATACTAAGAACCAGGCACGTGCGAATTCATTAGACAGTCGTTTTCACATACTTCTTAACATACATACATTTATATATACATATATAGATGTACTTATATACTCAATGCTATGAAATTTAATTTAAAACTACTTCACTTTATCGATTTACCTTAATTGGAGAAACAGAACGCAAAGCAATTAAACTGTTTTGAAAGTTTATTGGATTTCCCGTACTATTCGTTCCGTTTGCCTCAATACACTTGAAAACTGTGCCCATAGTCGTACGCAGACCAATATACTTTTATACCCTGCAGTGAAAACATAGACTAGTGTGCGAAAATTCTAGTTAAATACTAGTATTTCAAATAATAATAAATATATAAATATTGTACCACTCCATTCGTAAGTTGTTGTTATTTCCAGTACGACATGGCTGAGTTGTATTTTTTAATAAGCTCTATTGAAGTATGTAGTCGTAGTTCTTTATATCAAAACGTCTAACCACTCACCTTTTAGCGCGTTAGGTTTATGGTTTGAGTCTCGCTACAGGCAAGCTCAGGTTACATTTAACTGGTTGCCTTCTTAGGGAGCCTCACATAGACGATAGTGTTACCAGTTGCACCACACGCGACCAAGAATATATTCTGCTACACTACATGTTGTGTCATCAGTTTGAAAAACATAGATCGCTGAAGACAAACTCATTTTATTTTTTAGTTTTAATTTTATTTTTAGTAAGTTAGAAATTCAAAACTCACATGACAGTTCGTAGGCCATTGCAATATTAAAAATATCAGTTGCATATCTAAAAAACATATGGAGAACGAAGTAGTTGGTGCAAAAATGTAAATGTTGAATTCTAGTTAACAACTAGTATTTTTCCCTGCAGGGTAAGTATACATGAGTGACTTTTTCCAACTTAAATTTTTATTGTAAATAACAAGCAACTCATTAAAATTGAATAAGCGTACGTAATGTGGCCCACAGACTAATAGTCAAATAAGAAAGGTGTAGTAAAGTCTTAAAAATTATTAAAAGTTATAATATTAAGTTTCTAAAATTTAATCAGAGTAATAATTATTTCTGCTGCGTGTGCCAAAAATGACTCCAACGGAGCTCCACGCAGCATGACTCCCAACCTCCTCCATCTCTCCCACCCCCACTCCCATCCAGCTACACCTCCCGTGCGGGAACTACCCAGCAGTTCCTATTACCTCGCACAGTCTGTTCCGTGTGTCAGACTGTAGTATGTCGGAATGTTTTTTTTTCAGAGATGGAAAGCATCGAAAGCCTTTACCCCGTCAGTGTGAGACCCTAACCCACTAAAACCTTCTCCCCCCGGACGGTAGCCCCTGATGAGACCTTTCAGTATTTCGTCAGGAGGCCGTTTGAGCTAATAGCTCACTAGTCTAAGTCGATATCGTCCGTCGTTATCTTTGTTCAACCGTCCTGGTTTCAGTACTCGTTACTATGTACCACGTACGTAAGTTACCTGGTTATATAAATGTCCGTCGATGGTACGCTGTTAACACGCTTTTAAAGCAGGCGTGACCACTGAGGAATTGCGTTAAATAGAAGTCCACTTGACCATGCTTGCTGCCTAGCCATACCACTAGATCAGGTATCAGACGGTGAGTCCACCTTCCTTTAGCGCTGTCATTCCATCTTCTCTACCAGCGAGCTATGGACCTCTGCCTTTCGGCGTTCTTGATACTGCTGTTTCTTTATTCGCGTTTTAATTTTGCCAGCTTAATTTGTTCTCGAGCTGCAATATCGAGGGGAAATAGCCCGGAAATAACTAATGTTGCTTCCTCTGATACCGTGGGGAAAGAAGTGCAAACACTAAGGGCATTAACGTTGTTAAGAAGATCTAACGCCACGTGCGTAGGATTCTATTTCCAAGGCCGAAAACCAAATCGTAGAGCCATAAAGGCGAGAAGTTGACTGCTTTGTTGCCGCGGTCCTCTGACGTTTGCTTTTATTCTGGTTAAGGCAGTGGTGGTTGCTGCGGCTTTATGGTTTGCGTATTTAAGGCGGTCAATGATGACGCCTAGATATTTGACGCATGGCTTTGAGAAAATAATGCAGTCACCAAATCTCAACTGGATTTTCTTCACATTCTTCCGGCTGCTAATGAGAACGGCTTCCGTCTTGTTTTAAGCTAATTTTAGGCATTTTGATTCTAGCCTGGTTTTAATGGTTGTGGTTACTAGCTCAGCAAGCTGAACGATAGATGGTAAAGTTTTAGCAACCACAACTATTGCTAAATCGTCAGTGTATCCAACAATGGTTACTCCCTCTGGGACTGATAGACGCAGCACTTCATCGTACATAACATTCCACAGTATTGGACCCAGTACAGATCCCTGTGGCACCCCTGCAGTGATTGTCCGCTTTACGATACCCTCTCTGGTACTGTACTGTAACACTCTGTTGTTTAAATAACTTTTTAAAATGTTGAGCAGGTACGGCGGGACATTGAAGCGCTCTAGCGCGTTTGGTATATGAACCCAGCCTGCGCTATTGAATGCATTTTGCACATCTAGGG
This sequence comes from Neoceratitis asiatica, assembly GCA_030068015.2. Taxonomy (NCBI): domain Eukaryota; kingdom Metazoa; phylum Arthropoda; class Insecta; order Diptera; family Tephritidae; genus Neoceratitis; species Neoceratitis asiatica. Next base: position 32,923,826 of record CM061525.1, on the reverse strand, counting down.
TTACAACTAAACGGTATTTTTTGTCTCCATGTAATCATCGTTTACCGGAAATAGCGATAGATTTGACGACGCTGATTGCATCCGTCGTTCCTCGTCCTTTCCTAAACCCAAATTGAAGCGGTGATAGGAGGTTATCAATGTGGGCCTCCAAGCGATTCTTTATTATAAGCTCCAACACCTTTCCCGTATTATTAAGAATAGAAAGGGGGCGGTAGACCGATAGCGAAGTCCTGACCGAAGATTTTGGAATTAAAACCAGTTTTTGCAGCTTCCATATTCTTGGGAAAACACCTTCCTGTATGCAGGTACCAAAAACCATTGTAAAGGCTTTAGAATTGCATTTGAGTATGTCGGAATGTGACATCAGTCAAATGGAACTCCTACACTGGCTGGTGCCACTTTCGGTCGCGCTCTGGACTACGCACCACTAGTGATTGGAGTGAGTATGTTGCCCCTTGCTGTAGTAGTCTGTCCCCGCATGTACATGCTACACTGCCGCCAACCATCACCAACGTGCAGCAACCACCTCAGCGGGTTATACATCAGCAACCACCAAGTTAAGAACGTCCTCCGAGACTCATTCGACTTACCCAATATAACTTCAACGGGCTCCAGGGAATGATCGACGAGATATTCAACTTTATGAGCCAGGAGCACCTATCAATAGCTGCGATCCAAGAGACAGAACTGAACGCCCGCTCAGATCTTCTGAGCCGAGCAGGCTATAATATTATATGAAAGGATCGCGATCGATATCATTGTGGAGGCTTGGCGTTCATTCTACAATACACCGTTCAGTATCCCTTTATTCACGGCGTCATCGACCTCAGGGATACTACCCTAGAATATCAGGGCACAGCTATCCGCTCAGGTGTCGAGCTCGACACATTCCTCCGGTTACCTGTTGCATAGTTAGTCTGTCGCAGAGAAAAACCACAGAGAAAAGCATCTACAACTTTAAACTCATGTCCGTAAGACCATCAACAGTGACTAGGGAGTCGACACACGAATACCCTGACTGTTTGTTAGATGACAGGAGATATTTCGTCTTGCCCTCATTAATTACCAGACACACTCACCATGCTTCAATCGCTCACGCAGCACACTTGAAAAGACCTTATATGCCACACTTACGAGGCTTATCCCACCTTAACAGGCGCAGATTGTGGTGTCTTTCTTCTTTTGGATTGGGTGGAACATACATCGTCAAGCACCTTTAGACTTTCTATGGTGTCTGCAGCTTTTTGACGTCAGACCTTCGTTGTGTTTGTTCTTGTTCAGTTTAATTTGGATCACATTTATAGTCAGTTGCGTGAGCTGAGACTGTCCAATCATTTCGAAAAACAACCTATAATTATCAATCCGCATAAAATAAATCTGAGGGGAAACTTGTTTAAAAACAACTTCTGTGTCTTATAAAGCCTCAACTGGCTCCCTAAAAGTATTGACTGCTTCTCCACGCTCAGTCTTTTTAATGATCTTATAAGACGAGCCATAAAGTGATAACTACACTTTGACCCTTTGACCTTGAAGGCCACCTATTTGTTTGTAACCTGTTCAATGGTATTTTTTGTGTTTTATTTTCTCATTACGACTCCGTCTTCAGGGGCATATGCCACACACTCAATGTAATTTTGTAATGTGTGATATTCTACATTTCATGTTTCGGCTTTTATTGCCTTTATTGTTGTTGTTTAATTGTGTTTAACATTGTTGCTGCGTAGTTAAAATTTTATTTAAAATATTTGTTGTTTTCATGTTAAACACACTTTGTTACTACGCATGGCACAGGTGGAGCTGCAGGCAGAGCAACAGAGCAGCAACCGCGTCTGAAGTTAATTCTTGAGAGACAAGTAAACGTAAGTCAACAACTGTCAGTGGAACAGACAAAATGTCAAACAGCTGTGTTGTTGTCTGGGATAGCTGGGAAGCGCTGACGGTCGATCTCTGTATGTTTGTTTGTTAGTAAGTAGCAGCAAGTGTTTGTGTATGTATTAACAAATGTAGTGAAGCAAAGTGTCGTCGTCATCGTCTGTCTGTCTGTCCATCTGTGATGTGACTCGATAAATGAGCGTTTCCCACGCTTACAAAGCCCCAAGCACCGGCCAAACCGTGCGGGCAAGCGTCTCAACATCACATCGCCCTTTTGGCCCACCAAACAAGCGCTGGCAAGCGGTAAGCGATTGTAGTTGTTTTTAATGTTACTGTTACGGCTACGGTTGTTAGAGCTGTTGCTTTTGATGTTGTTGTTGCAGATGATGGAGTTACTGTCAACGGTAGCACTGCCGTAAAGCTTTGCGCAAAGAAAAAAGTAACAGAAATCAAGCGTTGAATCGCTAAGCGTGCGGTAGAACATGAGGAAGATGCAGGTAAGGGGCGTGGTGTTATGCTGTTTCTGCTTAATTTTTTTTCTTTCGCTCTCTGCCTTTGTGTTGTAATTCGTCTGCTATAATTTTCGCTCGTCATTCACACATGTGCCATGCCACAGCAACGCTTATTATGTGAACGCTGTCTCTGCTGAGATTTCGCTATTGCGCGCGCATAATGATGTGGAGTTATGGGTGGCACGTTTACTGACATATACACATATATAAGAGTTTTAAATGCATATTAAAGCTGACTGGCTGAATAAAATTGGTGGCGCCGGCGCTTTTGCGCAATCTTTGCATACAACTCCAAATTAATGTGTGTTGATTTTATATATAAACACATACAGTTACATACAGTTCATTTTATCGTGCTTAACCGGCAATAACATGAACTAGTTCAAGACTACTTTGAAAGTAATATACAAAGAAAGTGTAATTAGTTAGCCAAATACAACCAGGAGTTGGTTTTAATAAAATAATGTTCCTCCTGATTGCAATTTTCAGATTTTGATCAAAAGAATATTAGTTCAATACTAGTTGAAAATGGAGTAAGAGTAACTTAACTTTCGAGCCATATATTTCCTTTAATATGTATTTCTACATATAAATAACGGGTGATCCACTACGAGTTTCCCTACTTTTTTAAAGAAGAAAAAAAAAACACCAAAAATTCAAACTTAATGAAGAATGTTTATTATTATTCAAAAGAACATTCTTTGGCATTTATTTTTTGAAGATTATCTCTTTCAAATGCTGGCCGCATCCGTTGAGTCCAGCTTTCGATGACTCGTTCCAGCATTTCGACTGGCAAACTCGTTCAAGCAATTCGAATGACACGCGTGATCTTTTGCTCCAAGGGCTGAATCGAAGCGGGATTGTTCGCATAGACTTCAGACTTTATATATTCCCACAGAAAAAAGTCTAACGTGTGATATCACACGATTTTGGTAGCCAGTCGACCGGCCCAAAACGTGAAATTATCTGCTCACCAAAGTGTTCTCTCAATAAATCCATTGACTGATGCGATTTGTGGGAAGTGACGCCGTCTTGTTGAAACCAAATGTCGCGATCACGAGCTTTAATTTCAAGCATAAAATAGTCGGTTATAATGGCGCGATAACGATCATCATTGACGGTTACATTCTCAACAGCATCATTTTTAAAGAAATATGTACCGATGCTTCCACCGGCCCACAATTCAATCCAAACAGCTGTTTTTTCTGGATAAAATGACTGCCCTTGAATCTCTTCAGGTCACTCTTCGTCCTAAATGCGGCAATTTGGCTTGTTTGGGTATGTAATGAGCCGAAAATTGGACTCACGCTGAAAAAAATTTGGCTCGAAAAAGTCAGATCTTCTTGGAACTTTTCAAGAGTCCATAGAGCGAAGAGATGTCCCTTAGGAAGGTCGAGAGGCTTAAATTCTTGCACAAGCTGTATTTTGTACGCTTTCAATTTAAGATCTCGACGTAAAATGCGCCAAGTCGCTCCATGCGTCAGTCCGAAGTGCTACGAACGGCGCCGAATAGACTCTCCACGGTATTCGTGTACACTCTCAGCTGCGGCCGCTATAGTTCCTTCACTGCGTGCAAGACGTGGTCTTTTCGGTCGAATATTATCCAATAATGAATGCCATGTCTCAATATGGGTGATGGTGTTGCGAATAGCATGCTCGGCAGGCCGATTATGTTGACCATAAGTTGGGCGAAGCGCGCGAAACACATTCTTCACAGAACGTGAATTTTCGTAATAAAGTTGAATGATTTATAAACGTTGTTCAAGCGTAAGTTTCTTCATGATGAAATTCCGAACAATACTGAACAAAAATAACATGACAGCTTGACACGACTCACGTGTGATCTGTCAAAAAGAGTCTATTGAAAAAAGTACTTCTGCTTTGATAACCCTTTATATGCATCACACTAACAGCCCACTTTTGTCATATTTAAATTGATTGAATTAGTTAAAAATTACTTCGAAATTAAGTAGTTAAAGTACTTGAAAGAAAAGAGATAGACCCGCCGAAATGTGTCACAACGACGAGCTAAGTTGATTTAGCATGTGCTTCTGTCGGTCCGCCTCTTTGAATGCAAACTTGTCTATCAGTTCTTGAGATATTTCAACCTAACTTGGCATCAGATGAACTGTTGCATTTATATGTGTATTTATCGGAACAGGCCAGATCTGACCACTATAGCAAATATACTACAGATTTTTTAGATCTGAAAACATCTATGCGCGTGAGATTGGGTAGAAATATATAATAAATTGCATGTTAGTATTGGAAATCAGCGGACGACACTAACATATATTTCCCGTATCTAATTAGATGTAGGAATTTAGGCAAAACTTTGCCAAAAAAACATCCAACAGAGTGGAATTCGGTATTCTATATGAGTAAATTATAATAAATATTCGTACTGAAAGTCACCGAAATCGGAAATCTTTTTCCCCTATATAATCGATTTGTTCAGACATTATGCGTCAAAAAAGCATCCAGTAGCGTAAAATTTGGTATTCTACACATAATTTCTTATAAAAATTTGTACTTAAAGTCATCGAAATCGGAAGACTATATCATATAGCCGCTATATAACCAACTTTTGAGATATGAGCATTACTATTTCATCTTAAAATTCAATACAATAAATTTTAATATTATCAAGAAAGGTATAAAGTCTGTAGCACGACCAAGAACAACACTTTTTTCTTGTCTATTTTAATGTAAATAATATTTCTAACCCAGAAATGTCCAATCTAATGGCGATTGTCAAATCCTTATCAGAAATATACTACTCCTATACTAGTGCAGTATGGTCAAAAGAGTACCAGTTTATTTTCGTAGTATAAATAGTATTTTTCTTCATTGAGAGGATCTTGAAATTCTGCTTTTATATTATAAAAAAAAAACTATTTTAATTTATTTATATAGACCAATATTAATTCAATATGAAACAAGTTCATTTTCGAATTCTAACTAATTTTTGATGGCTTTTATATGAGCTGTAAATTGTAGCTGTGTATTTTATTGAGAAACAAAAAATTTTTAGGTGCTTTTTCAGGTCACTCTTCTGTAACATTAATTAGTTTTTCGAGCTGTATCAGACCATATTTTGTTTCTTGGGGAAAGTGAAAAACCATCACGTCTCCTCATCAGACTTCTTTTTCAGGCACCCTTGTTCCAATTGGATACGAACTTGGGATGTCCACAGTACAAGCTAATGGTTAAACCATTAGGCTACGTGTTCAGGGTTAACTCATTGTTGTTTTTCACTTTTCCCTTTAAATATTTTTATTTTGATAAATATTCATATCTGTTTTATCCCATACTAGTACATTTTTAAGCATCATATTTGTTTAGAATTTTCTAGCATTTCTCTGTTTGCTGTCATCTTTTCAAATTCTTGAAACTCATATTAGTTTGATTGGTTTCTAACTAAAAATGCACCTCGCTTCACTCTTCAAATCTTCACTCCACTAAACTTAATTTCAACTGATGAGAAAGACTGTATGAAGGGTATCAGTGTGTACTACTCGATGTGAACTCTGTGCCCACTAAGTGAGACTATCCATCAGGAAACATATATAAGTTTACAAGTATTAAAACAATATCGCTGTGTATTTTTATACGAAATAAATATTCTTATGTACATTTGTACTAGGAGTTCAATATGAACAAAAAATCACTGTTTAATTTTCAAACCAAAAACAAATTTTTTGTACATTTTATAGGATATTTAAGCTAAAGCTGTGTATTTATATTTCAACCAATTATTTGAATACATATTTATAAAATTTGTACATAAGTAAATAAAATATTTTCCAAAATATAATCTTAATTTGAATATTTAAAACTCACAGTTATACTAAAAAAAATTTAGAATTATAAAATGCATTGAAAGCATTAATTGTTTAACAGCTAGTCTTAGGACATATTTCCGACTGTCACAATATCAGACAGAAAATTCAAACTGTCAAACTGGCACCTTTTCTGACTAGTTTGATTTTCTACTATACGTTTATTTCACGCATTGCACAGACCATTATGTTCTTAAATTTTTTATTTTCTGCCATATTCAAGTGATTATATTTGATTACCACCCGCTGAGGCACGCATGCCGAGCATCTGTCACATATATCCACGCATGTACTCTTACCCGTACATGTACATGTATGCTTTCATACCATAGCCAAAGCACACATGCTCGTATAATCACCCTAATTGTCTTCGACAATTATTTCTTTATAACTTTTAATTTTTTTAAATTTTCCTGTTTCTTCGACGAATTTGCTTATTTGCCTATTCAACTCTTCGTACATTGACAGAAATATAGTTAGTATATACATATTTCTATGGATGATAATGAAATTACTTTAATGGCATCAGATCTTATACACAAACATATGTATATGAGTGTGCTATGCACATTTAATAATTTGCTCGATATTATTTAAGTACTGTCCATTTAATGCGGCAATAATTTACCTAAATCTGCATGATTAATGCGGCTGCTTAACAATTACCGTGATTTCGCGTGATTACAATACTTAAAATTTCAGTTGTAATTCATGGCTTTCGCTCTGAAAATTTGTACATTAATAAATGTGGGATATGTTTTAAAAAAAATCGGAGGATCGTACTTTGGTCTTTTGTGCACAAAAAATAATCAGATGGATCAGAATCGTTATCATTTATTCTTCTTCATGCAACTGCGATTTCTCAGAGCCCGAGGTCGATCTCGCTGACTGAAAAAATAACTGCAAAGCAGCATCTTACAGGAAGTAAGCTATTGGTATTCTATGTGAGAATAATTGCCTATTCTCCTTGTGGTGCTTTGTACCAACGGGAACTTGATATTAGAATCGTAGAATTGTTTTACATGCACATGACGGGTCTTACTAGCATCAGCATCAGCACGATGAAGACCACCCATGCCAGGTCACGGTGTTCGCTGTATATGTTATTTGCACCAGAACGCGAGTCATAACGTAACCAGATTCCAAAGTTCTTAATTTTGATTGGGAAAACTTCATAGACCTGTTTCAGCCAGACAATTTCACCCGTGAACTTCTTAAACATCTTCAATTGACGCAAAAAATACCAAAAACACGACTTGGCCACAATGTTATCCGGGGCAAACATTGTGGCTCCTTCTCTGTTGGCAATTCGCGGCTATTTACTTCGTATTCTTTCAACTGTCCCTCGACTTTTTTTAGCAGCATACAGAGAAAAAACCGCCACTCCACTCCAAAATAGAAAAAAATTGTAAAATTCTATAGTTTAGCCCTATCAATGTTTCAAACTGTCATAAGGCACATTGGTTTTGAATCTTCTCGATACTTAACTTATAGTTGCTATTTCTGCTGATATGAACTTGTTACGTTTATTCGGAAATCAAAAAATTTAGACTATACAAACCCCAACATTTTCTACTAAAGATGATCGTAGCAAATTTTTTTTTCAAGACTCTGTTAGGGTCTTTCTGTCTAATGATTAGTACGCCTTTCATTAAGGTAAGATGACAGAAACTATAATTATTTTCTTCTTCTTAATACGTGAATATAGCCGAATTAACAATAGCGCAGAAGTCGCTTATTCTTTCAGTCATTCAATGTCAATTGGGGACACCATTGAAGCCAAGTTCTTCTCTAACTGATCCTTGCAAGGAAGTGGTGGCTTCTCTCTTTTTTTCTGCTTCCACCAGTGGGTGCTGCAGCGAATACTTTCAGAGAAGATCTTTTCTCATTGGTGTTTGCAAGATTTCACAAATTCATATTATATATTTAATAGCGGATCTACCAGGTATAAACCCACACTGATAAATCTCAACCAGTCGTAAACGGTAGATTATCACACTAAACTCCAGACAGGACCTTTTATGCCATATTGATAAAGCTAATCACATGAGAATTGGGAAATAACCCTTTCTAGGGATTGGACAGAGCACACTGAAATCTTCAGTTCTTCACCATCTTGTTCGAATAGTTCATCGGGTAAGATATCAGCTGCCGCCGCATTACCATTCTTCAAGCAGACAATTGTTATTCAAGCTTCTTCATAGTACCTTTTTGTTTCCTCCATCAACTCAATATGCTCGGAACGTCAATCAGCAGCCCCTACAGAAAAGAGCTCCGATCTTGAACCATCTGAGAGTCACGTTATATTTCTATAGAATTTTTGAAAATTTCTCTTTTGGCTATCATCTTCTCAAATTCTTGAAACTAATGTAGTTTAGGTTCTTTGGTTTCTGTATGCAAATGAGGCTTGTTTTCGTGTCCAACTTTCAGTATTTTTCCATCTTCAAATGAGATAAAATTTATTTGAACTGATTAGGGAGACTTTATGAAGAATATCAGTATGCACTACTCGTTGCGGGCACTGTCTCAAATAAGACTAAGCAAGACGGTCTACCTGGAAACATAAACAACGTAAAAAAGTTCAACAGTATTGGGCAAAGAGATTTCTTAGTTCAGGAGACGTTAAAATCCTTTTATTTGCGAAAGCTCGAGAATCTGTCTCGGACGAGGTAAGATTCCTGTTCTCATACAGGATGGCCTAAAAAAAAGGAATGCCCTAATATTGATGGAATAGTTAAGGCAGGATATATCTTCTCTAGAAACTTGTACTTGATGGCTGTACTATAGTTTAGGCCAAGGTCCTCTCTACCTTAAAAACAAACTAAACGCGTTCTTAAAAAAGCTGTCACAAGGATCGCAGAGGTATATAGAGGTAAATTTCTCACCGGATGAATTTCCTTGGAAAGGTGAGGCCAAGGAGTTTGGAACACACTTTAACTTGACTGTGATGAGACTAACAGAGTTTATGTGGAGATAATTTCTAAAGTGGTATAATATTTTTAAGTATTGGTTAATTTTGAAACATCAAAGCTTAAGAAATTATTCTCACATATTAAAATATTCCTTACCTTTCATAAAATATTACAGCAGCTGTTAGAATGTTGAAATGTTGGCGGCCGCTATAGCCGAGGGGCTAGCACAGCGTATTGCCATTCGGAAGACCTTGGTTCGAGCCCAGGTTCGACCCACCTCTAAAATTATACAAAATAATTTTTTCTAATTGCGATCCCCCCTCGGCAGGGAATGTCAAGCCCTTCAAGTGTATTTCTGATATGAAATAAAAGCTCCTTATAAAAATCCATCGGCCGTTCGCAGGCGGCTTAAACCAAACTGTAAGTCCCTCCATTTGTTGATAAAAACATCAAGACGCAAAACTACAAATTGAAGGAGGAGCTCGGCCGAAAATCTCTTCAGCGGTTATAAAGCGCCAGTATTAGGAGAGCCACTTTCAATAGACCACAAAAAAGTTGTCGTGGCCTCACAATATGGCCACCCTGGCCTAAGAGCTGTTTTGTTCTCACTTCGACAGTGTCTCCTATCCACAATGCAGCTATAGTATCAAGAAAAAAAGGCAATAGAAATTTGGATAAGGTAATTAAAGATGTAATTAATGAAGAATTTAAAAAAAATATTATTAACATAAAAAATGCTCCATATACATACTTATTCATATTCATATGTTTATTCATTAAACTCTCTCTCGTGTGCAAATTGTTTTCGCAATAAAGTTTACATTCATTCGACAGGACATGACAATTTAAATAATTTAATTTAATTAGTACCCACAATTTCCATTAAAATCATATACCAACAATTTATCACAAATTTGTTGCAAATTGTTAAAAAGCGCCAGTGGCAATTGGTATAAAATGAATATTCACTGTAAAATGAAATTAACGTGGTCACACGGAGTTAAATGCATAAATTTAATAATATTCGCTTCGTACGAGTTTCTTATAGACATAAAGCACATACATATGTGCTGATACAAATGTGCAATATAAATTTCACTGTGAGTATTCAAAGGATATGCAGTGTTAGAATTGGGCTTGTTGGGCTCTAGTGTGTTGGATGATTTACAGAACTGTATATTTTTATTTTATTTTTTGTAACAAAAAATAAAAAATAAATAAAAATATTTTCAGTTTTAAACAAATTAAATCTGAGAAATAAAATACCACTCGCGCTCTTAATACAATTTATATAAATTTTGAATTCTACCCACTTACCTTCCATTTTTATCCTTCTTCTCGCCCATTTCTACTACTCGTGGAAATGTATGCCAAGTCTATTCACACCGTTTGGCAGTAGTCACTGTTTTGATGGATGTCCAACACTTATGATGTGTTCACACCATACCAACGCCACATTCATTATGCAGCCAGTCTAGGATATATGCATTTACATAACTACGAATATCCGTGCGCAAGTATGCAAATGTTATGTGCATCTAACTTCATACATATGCAAATATGTGCATATATTTATTTAGTTAGAGTGTCAGTGTAACGTAAACAAATGAAGTAATTTGCACTGCTTAATGGAATTACATTGTGAGAAATATGAGCATTTCGCATGTTACTGACAGGCGACCCGACTGGATGGGCAGCGAGTAGAAATGATAAATACACACATAGTATAAATATACCAGGATATTACACAACCACCGGTAACATAATACTAACTTAAAACTACTATAGATAGCAACCCTGCAAGGTAAACTGGATAGTTGTTAGATGAATCCCAAGAAAGATATATCATATATAACAAAAGGTACAGGCATGTGGGAAGAACGGGACGTTTTTTGAGTGTTCTCGACCCCAGAGTGGGCAAAGAAAGTATCCTCGACACAACTAAATCGAGCTGAGGTTAATCGACTTCGCCGGGGCATAAAAGATGGTTACCTTTAGTATCAGATTACAGCACAAGGAAATATATCAAGATACATGGTTGTCTCCGGATCGAACAACGAACAACCAAATCGATCATATTGTAACAGACGGAAGACATGTCTCCAGTGTTCTATAACTCCGATGGTCAAATAACGACTAGGATCACTTCATGTAACAGTGAAGATACGCACCCGCCTCTGTATAGCAAAAAACGCCATTAACAAAACACAAAAGGAACAAACAGACAGCCGTGCAGTTTTCTAATATAGGGGAAATAGCAGCAGTGATGCAGAATCCTTTGGATTGTGGTAAGGTGAAAGAAAGAGCTGGTACGATGATGATTGATGTGCCACATTGGAGAGAAATCAGACTGCCCACCTCAAAACTTTGCAATCGACCACAACAGGTGTGGGGTTTGGTAGATACCGAGAGCTGAAGAGGAAAGTGAAACGCATTTGCAGACAAAAAAAAGAATGCGTGAGCATGAAGAGCTTGAATAGCTGGTGGACATGAGTAATGCTCAAAATTTCTATGAGAAGATACGGCGACTTACAGAAGGTTTCAAGGCCGAAGCATACTCAAGTAGCAATCGATGAGGTAATCTGATCACCGATGTCCAAGGCATAGTGAGTTTATGGCAGTGAAAGTTGTACACCTGTAGATGGGGAGACCGATGAAGATTATATAATAGACATTCCGGTCCCCGACTATGACAATTGCCTGCTTAAAAATCTAAAAAAGCGGCGGGAGCTTACATGCCGATCTATTCTAATACGGCGGTGAAGAACTGACAAGGTGCATGTATCAGATTCTTTGAAGAACATTATCGGACGAATGCATGCCCGACGTTTGGATTTAGGGTGCGCTCAGCCCAATTCATAAAAAGCGAGCCACGCGATTTGCGCCAGTTAGCATGAGATAAGCAAATACTTATCCTTAATATCGCATACAAGATTCTATCGAACTTATGGTGTGGAAGACGGTAGTCGTCAACGACCTGATGGGACCTTATCGATGTTGCTTTAGACCTGTTAAATTCACCATTGACCACAGAGAAGATGAAGACATCTGGAAAAAGGCTCGATATACATCAACTTTTCACCGATTTGACAACTTCCTTCGATAGCATGAAAAGGAGCTATACCACTATTTCTGAATTATATATCCCTACAAAACTTATACGGTTATATAAACTAACGCTGGACAATACCATAAACAAGCACAGTCAAAATTTGGAAGCAAGAGGTCAAGCCGTTCGATACCAAACCAGGTTTCAAACAGGGTAACTCATCATCATGTGATTTCTTTAATTTGATGATGAAAAAAATTATAAGAAAAGAAGAGGTAAATATACAAGATATTTTTTTTATAAAAGTGATGTATCTGACTATGCTGCACCGTTAGTTCTATTTTCTCCGATTTAAAAAAAAGAAACGAAACGAATTAGTCTGTTAGTGAACGAGGAACGAAGACAAAATAACTCCTGTCATCAAAGTAACTATCAGCGCATTCGCGTCTTGGCTCTCACATCCTGTCATAACTTTGAACGGGTAGAGAATTTCGTCTATCTTAGAATCAGCACTGACAACACCAATAATGTCAGCTTTGAAATTAAACGCTGAATCACCCTTAGAAATAGGTGTTATTTTGCACTGAGTAGGCAATTGAAAAGCAAAGTCCTAAACAAGTCGCGAATACCGCAGACGACAGAGCGATGAGCTATACGATTTACATGAGGAGATTGACATAGTTTACTACGCTGGCTGGTCATGTCGTCCAAATAGCTGAAAGCGCTGCAGCTTTGAAAATTTTACCCGCGCATGTAAGCAGATAAGGAGAAAGACCCCTTATCCGTTGGAATGATCAAGTTCAGAAGTATCTGATTTCGCTGGGTATGTTCAATTGGTGCCAAACCGCAAGAATATAAAACGAATAGTGTACAATCATTGATTCGGTTATAATCACGCAAGCGTTGCTTACGCCAAAGATCAGATCACTCTGCATTTGAACTTTCCAGTTCGTGTATAGCATGGAATACTTTCGAAGTACTTTCATAATTCCTTGCGACGTGACGCAGCCAAAGATGCCACCATCTGGAAATTCGATGAACTGTGTCAATACCGTCATATATCTCATATATCTCATATAGCTAATTGTTCCATCGTATGCGGTATTCGTCGTTGCCCATATGCAGAGTAAAATCATAGAATTTTGTCATTTTCCACGCTTCTGCATGCTAAAAAGAGGCAGTAATGATGAGCAACTTGTAGAGCTTTGTCTTTGTTCGTTGAGACAGAACTTTCTTCTACAATTCCCTACTCAGTATAGAGCAATATCTGCTGGAAAGAGTGACTGGTATTTAAAGTTTACATTATTAGTATTGTCAATGCTTGTCCAAAGATAGGCGAAATTATAAACGACCTCAAAGTCATACTGTCAACAGAGACAGTGAGAGCAAAGATGTGTTTGCTGACACGAGATATTTCGTATTGTGTTCCTTCACTAGTGGACCCATTCTTATTGCTTCGCTTTTACCTTCTCTATTTATTAACACTGCAGTTCGTATTATTTTCTGCAGCAATGTGTTAACGGAGTCAAACGATATGTAATCTTACCTAAAACCACGTTTAGTATCGAACGGCTTGCTGAATAACTGATCTATGGCAGTTTTGCAAAGTCTGAAGCCACAATGATATGGATCAATCAATTCGTTGACGTAATGCTTTAAATGTATCACACAGTATGCTAGGTGAGACCGTACAGGCGATATTGACAACATTTATCCTAAGATAATTACTACATACTGTGCGATCCCAACTTGCGTGAATTAGGCAGAGTACATTTATTCGTTTCCAAATAATGTTAGGCATTCTTTCATATTTTCCATCCTAATCGATTAAGGCTCGGGTTCTTGTGAGGTGCTTTCATCATAAACTTAGGATGATCTGAGCGTTGGTCACTATATCAAGTGTTCGAAGAGTATGACCCGATCTTAAAATCCAGACTATAGTGAACCCTTTACTCGAATATATTGGAGTGGCTACACTAATGTTCCCTCCTTTTTAAGTGTGGCCCATGACACAACATGGATTAGATAGATCTCATATTTGCGCGAAAGATGCGCGAAGAGTGCGCTATTACTGATGGAGTACATATGCATACTCAAAGGCCTGACTTCCTAAGATTACATCAACAAGTTCTTTCCCCTTTCCTATAATTTCGAACACATAACGCGTAGCGTGAACGTGGCCATGACTATATTACCTTCAGGAAATCATTTATTTTTCATCAAGTCTTCCGTTCAAAGAGCATACTGACATAGAGCTATGGCTACACCTTGTCTTCCTATTATGTTTGATATCATATACATACATGCATATATCCTGTGTACGCAGTGTGGTCGGCTACAACTAATAGGGAAAAGCTTATTGACACATAGAACAGATGTACATATATATATATATATATAATTGGCGCTTTGTAACCGATGCAGCGATTTTCGGCCGAGCTTCTCCTCTAATTTGTGGTTTTGCGTCTTGATGTTTTTACCAACAAATGAAGGGACCTTCAATTTATTCTAAGCCAGCTTCGAAAGCCTGATGGATTGCTATTAGGAACTTTAAATTTCATGACAGAAATACACTCGTAGGGCTAGACATTCCCTGCCGAGGGGCGATCACAATTATTTCTATAATTTCGGATGTTGCTCGAACCTGGACTCGAACCCAGGTCTTCCGAATGACGGTACGCAGTGCTAACCATTCGGCTATTGTGGTCTCATATGTATGTTATATAAATATGTTAAATAATTACACATTCCAAAGAATATTTGCATATTAGCCAAATATTATTGCCAACTGTTGGCTTATTTCCAATTCCAATACAGTTTTGATTACTTTTCTATTTACACAAATATGTTGAGAATTATTATCAATTGTTGATTAATTTTCGAGTTGCATTAGATTGATTTACAATTACTTGGAATGTAAACACAATGTGCACTAAGATTATTTCACTAATCAACCTTTATGTGCATATATACATTCACATATACATACACATATATATAGATAACTGCAATTGCTTGTTGCATCAATAACACTAGTTGTGGGAAATAAATACAAATAAGAAAACTTCAATCCATATGCCTTCTCACCTTCATTAACACCCTGTCAAGTGAGTATAGCTTCTACTGTATGCATTGGCTCACATATGTTACATACATATTTATATTGTCGTTTAGACTTCACCATATATTACCATTATGTGTGTCTGTAGTCTCTTAAAGGCAATTACAAGTTGACCAGCTTAAATGACTATTAATTTGAGTGTCGGCTTTAAGTAGCAATCTTAAGTAACAAAACACACTAAGTCAAACATAGAAGCTCGTGTACGTACAACTACATTTGTCTTGTATTCAAATGAACTAGTACAACACTACTTTGCAGCTGGTATGCCAATCTACAGTAAAAAGTCTGCTGTATTTTTCTCTTACGACTAATTTGTACTACTAAGCCAGATATGTTCTACAATCGCAAATATACTAGTCTAACGATAGTTCAAAATGTATTAAACAAGTTTTTTGTTTGAAAATAGTTTAATAAAAATAAAATAATATAAATTTGTACATATTTCATCAAATTTTTTTATCCCACTGTTTTTTTTTTGTAGAAGTAAAAAAAAAATATATATATATATTTTTGAGTAATTAAAATTCATTAAAATAATGCAAATAAAGTAATAATTATTACTTTCAAACTTATTACCTGTTCTGTTCTTTTTCGGACTAGTTAAATTCCACTAGGGAAATACTAGTATTAAACTAGTACATTTTCGGGTCAGTTCACTTTACAATATCTAGTAAATATAGTTAAAGTGCACGTGCAATTGATGTAGCTGCAAGTGCTGTACAAGTATATTTAACTTGATATATATATATTGTTGTGACTTCTTCTCCGTCATCGAGCATCACCACTTCCATTCATTGTCACACCATACCACAAATTATAATTTTTTCCTATAGCTAAAGTTGGCCCAACCTCCCAGTTGCTACGACAAACATTGAACGGAATTGGTGGCCTGGGAAAATGTTATATCCCTCATACATATGTAGGTGCTAAGTTATTGTGTGGCATCAAGTTACAGTGGGGCGAACTGTCTTAGCCTTTGTTAGCTGGTAGAGAGCTTTACTTGTCAAATAACTAATCAGTTCAAACTAATACTGGAAAGACTGATTCTGCGTTAGATTTTCATGCCTATATGTTGCTGGTGTTAATACTCGTTCCAAGTTAGACGAAATTGTGTACCACTTCGAAGTTATAACTGTTAACAATAAAGATATTTCATCTTGTACTCATTCTCTACCAGATCCATTCGTCCCGCTTCCTTATCCAGTATGTAGAAAACGGGACTAACTGCGCGGCTGTTGAGGCCCATAATAACCGTTTAACTCTGTAACTCATTTTAGGTCATCTATATGGGTCCTACATGAGTATGAATTGGTACTGAAATATTCTGTTCGTCTTTGGATTTTCACATAAAATTTGCAAATGCGTCTCTCTTCCCTATTCATTTCTCCATATCTCTCCCACACAGCGCGCCTTATCGTTGTTCACAGCGTTGCTCTGTAGGCAGATTTTTTCTCTCCAATGCGGGAGTATCCAGTGTACTGGCTCTTCTATCAGCCTAATCGAAAACCAATAGTTTCGGTTGAAGCCCTTAAATCGAGATGCTGATGAGTAGGAGCGCGTTCCGAATAGAAAACTTTTGGTTCCCTGTTGTGATTACAGCTTTTCGACATCGAACCTGAGGTGGTTCGTATCTTTGCTACAGCATTATAGTGGCTTGAGGAATTGTCAGTTCTTCAAAGACTACACTATGTACGAAGACATTTCGTTCATTTTTCATAAAAGGATCAACTTGGTTACTAGTTTTTCGTTCTCAAGGCAGACAAGTAACTTCATAAATTTTCTTGTGTCGGAACGCGCAGTACTACAGACAACCATATTGCGGGCCACGGCAAAGTCTGTCAGTCGCTGCCTACTTTCGGATGTTGTGTCATAATATTATATAGCAAAGTATTTTTTCTACCACAAATCCAACCACTAATTTGTGCTCCTTTATTCAACCACTTTAGTAAAAGTCACAGGTGCCCGTCTTCTTTGGATCTTCTTGGTGTACACCCTCAAAACATAATCCTTGGAAGCTCTCATTCGTGACTTATTTTTTTCAACGGAGTTTTGCACGAAGGATTATAAATTTAAAATCGATTTGTCCAAACCCTCGCAGCCGCATCTTAGGTGAACAGATGGGGCAATAATATTTCAGTCGATCCTCAAACCCAATATGTCGGAGTGGCCCCAACGATTGTTCTCTATTTTTAGTTTTGGCCCAAGGCTTCAAACTGGTTGTTTAATTCATCTCGCGCAAGGTTCGCCCACGTCAAAAATAATTACTATTTGCATGGTTTTTTGCTCAATTCAGCCCACAGTATCTTCAGCATGTATTTGCGAATGCGTATGTGCGAGCGTGTGTGCACGCAAGGTGCTATAAACTGATGAAAAGTGATTTGATGCGCTTTAGCAACTGTTGCCCAACGTTGTCACTCTAGAAAAAAACAACAACAACAACAGTAACAAAAACAAAAACAAAAAACAACAACAACAACAACAACAACAGTGAATGATTATTATCTCAGCTACTGTTGACAGCGAAAGAAAGTGCAAGAAGACAAGTGCATTGGAACATCAGGGCAACAAACAACAACAACAACAATAAAGCGTATATAACCTCTTCGTCGTCTAAGGGAAGTCACTTGTCATTAAAGTCAATAGAAGATTAGGTGCGACAATTTTGAACAAAAAAATGTTTTCCCTATATGCCTGTTACGCACATAAGTACATATATAGGCATTTTAACTCTTAAGTGCTTCACACTACGCCTCACATTTCTGCTGCTGCCACGCACCGCTCGGCTTTGCTGAGTACATTAATCGCATTTAGATAGTTCAAATAGGGAGTAGTACATTTAGTAGAATTTGAATGCGTGTGACACTGAGCTGAGTCAACTGGTTTGACAAGGGCACTTACAGTCGAAAAATTAGTGAAAGTTTCCGGGGTCCCCGTTTTCGGTAGAAAGTGTCCACTTATTTGCTTACATACTTACATATGTATATGAGCATGTGTGTAGTATTAATATTATTTAATCAGCCTACTTATATGGAAGTGTGTATGTATGTGCAGACAAACCGTCAGATTTATGCTGACAATTAACGTGGGAACCGGTGCCACCCGCCATTTAAGCGCTGCGCTAATAAATCTTCGTGGCTGCTGCTGCTTGTCTGCGTGCTTGAATTCGATTAGCTTGGGAAAAACTCTTCAAATAAATTTATGTGAATTGTTGTTGTTGGTTGTGTTGATTTTCTCGTGCTTTTGGTGCACAGCACTGCCTGTGCTCTCAATTTAATAAAATAATAGCAAAAAATAAAAGCAAAAACAATAACAACAGTAATTGTAGTAGATTTAATGAAAACATTAGTAGTAGTTGTTGTTGTTGTTTTCGTTAGTTTTATTGTAACAATTTACGCGCAACAGCCAGCCTTTTGAGGAGACGGCAATTGCTTCAACAACCGCCTGTCAGTCAATCAGCCCGAAGTTGAATGCGGCGCGCGTTGACTTGATTCACATACACACGACCGAAACGACCAAAAACAACAAAAACGACCGTGTCCAGTTGCCAACCGCCGCTCGACGTGTTCATTCAGCAACGTGTGGAGCGCGGTTTTCCCATGTGCCCAGCTCGCGTGTCTTCGCAATTACAACGCTTGCAACAACTTTTCACCGGCAAGCAACGCTTTACTTATACACACATATATAAAATAAACGTGTGCGTGTGTGTGTGTGTGGTTGTAAGTAGTTTTGCTGCATGCAACATCAATTTGTGCCACATTACAGGCATGTAAGTATGTATGCATGCCTGTTGTGCCTTGGATTGCGCAATTACAGACGACGGTGTAACCGCTATTTTGCCACTGCCTTGCATGATTCTAATTACTTGCCAATAACCGCCACGGCGCAGTTAGTTTGGTGTTTTATTAGACGACCTCCGCCTACCATTTGCACCTCCTTCTTGATACCATATAGCTATATACATACATACATGTATGATATGTATGGCATCGTCGATCAAGTTGCAATTGAATTATTGCCTCAATTCGCGTGTATGACGGCGCTTGCTTGAATTGACTTAATGGCCCTTCTTTTGCACTCCTACCGTTGACAACGAATTTTATGAGTTTTTACGAGTGTCTTCCAACTTCCTTCTCACCGTACAATATAACAATAATTATTTATGAACTTTACGGTAACGAAATTTCTATTATTTATGGTTATTCTTAGGCCACGGTAGCAGACTGGGGAATTGGTAACGTCGTTTCGCGGCTTTCTTGTACTCTGGGATTTAATGTAAGGCTTATGAGAGTGAATATTTTTTGGCGAGCAAGGCAGGGAAAGAGAGATAAAGTGTATTAGTCAGCTTCTTTTTTTTTTAACGACGAACCCAACGCTACCCAATCGACCGTCTGATGAATAAACGTACAGACCGGTGATCGAAAAATAGGTACAGCTCGGAGTGGCCTGAATCCGAAACCGACTGAGGAAGGTTACGATTACACTTACCCCTTACACTGCGCAACTACAGATTTACTCATCAGTTAGCTGCTCGTATTTTAAACCACCAATCGAAAATTCACGAAGCCAGGTGACTTTTTCTCTCTTACTCATCATGAGCTCAGCTGCTCAACTATTGCTAGAACTTTTTTTTAGATTTTTGTTCGGTTTTTTTTCAGAATTTTTTGAACATTTCGATGGATCAAATATTTTCCATAAATAAATTTAAAAATGTTGGAAAAGTGAGGTGAAAATACTAAAAAAAATCTTTTTCTAAAACTACTTAAATTAATTCTAATGCGAGAGTTCGTGCTCTTAACTCCTCGTCGTGTGCAACTGATCTGTAAGGCACAGTCAGCGCATTTTATCACCTCGCTTTACTGTTTTATAATCTATCTCTCTATCTCTCTCTCTCTCTCCTTTATGGTGCTCTGTTCAGTACTTTGGACGAAAGTTTTTTTGGTTTCTGATAACGCCGATTCGGTAATTAATGATGTTACATCCACGGACTTAGTAGAAAAAGATGTTGAATATTCTCAGATATAACAGGTAGATGATAGGTTGAGATGAATCTGCTGCTATTTTTTTTATTTTTACCTAAGATATCTTAATCATGATAAGAGCATACTTGAACTAATTCATTGAAATAATTAGAAATCATAACAGGTTTAGAAAAACAATTCGAGTAACTTAACTTTGACAATAAGTGAATTGAAAAATTCAACAATATTATTAATACTTCGCGATTATAGAATTTCATTCGTATCTTTCAAAGATTCTGCTCCAACTGGGAATTCTGAATATGACTAAATAGTGAAATCTCAGCATAAGAATTTTTTCTTTTAAATTAGCTTTTATTTGCATGTTCTGGAGTGGAATATGGTTTGGTGAATTCTTGGCTTCTGTTTCAACTATTCTCTGTTTAATGTTTTATCTCTTGAGTTCTGTCGCTTTATTTTAAGACCTTGTACTAACTACTAAATTGGCAGCTACTAAATGAATTTTTACAAAAATATTTCAAATTTTCTTCTTTTACACATTTTCAAATGTGTTTTCAATATTTTCCAGATATTTGAAAAACATACGAGTAATTTTTTTTAAAAGTTTACCTGTTAGGCATATTGCATCCAAAATTTTTAGTAAAGATATTGTACCTGAATAGTGTTCATTTTTGTTTAATGAGTAAAAACAGCTGCCAGGGTATATACTATTTAAATGATTGGACTGTTCTTTAATGTTCGAAGCAAGTCTAGAGCTCTTTGCCTGACTGAAAGTCGTGAAAAAAGAAAAATATGTTAAGTAAAGTTACGATGTTAGTTCTGAGCTTATGGGAGTGTTGTAATGATAGCTTTTTAGTTCTCTTTGGCCATGATATCTACATACAACGCTATATGCAGTATATTATGATTCGGCGAACGGAAATACCTTCTTAAACCTCAACATTAGCCTTGTAAGTTAGGAGCTTCTATATTTTCCTTATGTGTTGATAACAAAACGTCGAGGTCGCTCATCATTCTGAGCCACATACTCAGCCAAGTATAGCAAATAAATTTGGTTAAGCAGAGAGGAAAGAGAGCGGTACTCTTACCTATTTTACATACCATTTATTATATCCATACTACCAAAGCAGCCTAACCATTGTTTGTCTTTCTGACGGCTTTCTAAAAGAGATAAGGCAGAAATTAAAGAAATTTTGGAACTACCGAAAGCACAAGATCAGCTCTGCTTCATAGGTTCCTTAATCATAAGTAATGAGTATATTCATGTGTGTCGAAAACTATTTCAAAACCTTTTCTTTTCTAATTGCCACATGTTTTTGTTTCCAAATTTGAGAAAGGGCCCATTTTTCCCATTTTTACTTTTTATCTTGCTACTCACTAAATGACTTTATTCAAAGGATTGTCGCATGATTTTGGCGCTGTCTAAGAAGAAGTATGGTAGCCAAGTATGTAGAGCTGACTTAATCGTCGTACAAGATGTTAATTATTTTTTTCCAAATTTAACTGATACTGAACAGCGAAATGTTTAAGATAAGTTCTATTTAGAGTCGGACTGAAGAAGAAAACGAGTTCAAATGCCTCACTTTAGCCGGACTCCTTACATTTCCTACATGCACACATTTACATTTCCAAAATGGTTCGCGAGATGTCAGTATATTATTAGGCCTTCAACTGTCCAACAGTTCCTTCGAGATCGTAAGCAAGAAATATATGTGCTTCAATTCGCTGGCAAAGTACATGATTTGAGCGGTCTTGCATGCTATGAAGACATTCTGATCCGTCATCCAGCACTTTTAACATTCCTTATACATAACCTTTAGCGACTTTCGTATTTCATATACTGGTTGGGTTGCCATGGTGATAGCACCTCTTACAAGCTCCTCAACTCTTTCGCTCCCCATAAAGATGTTGTGATCTGGAACCCAGTAGATATGCAGTTGCTTCCCTACTTTTAAGGATGTTTTCTCACGTAATACGATGTGAGATTTTTAATTTCTCTTCTATATGTTGATCCCTTTCAAGTAGATTTCTGGAGTGGAAGTCGATAATTCCTTACCACGAAGAAATCCGCTTGGAAAATACTACAGTAATGAGGAATATTAAAGGGTATGTATGTAGGAGAAAGGCAATACAAATTTCGGGAATACAAATTATAAACGGAAAGCGAGCATCATACTGTATATTGACTATTAGCTCCAGAACCAAGATGTACACACCCACATTTCTGAAATTTCAAATTCGCAGCATTCGCAAAATAAAACGAGTATTTTAAAAAATACTTTAAGCAAAAGCAATTGCCTGATTTTAGTCAAAAGAATACTAGCTATATACTAGTTCAAAATGGTGAAGGAAATACTAGTTCAGTTTTTAAGCAAAATAAATGCGCAGAGATATTAAAAATTGAAATAAAATTGTGAATTTAAAATAAATAAAGGAAATATTTTTTTTTACAACTAGTGAGAGTTCAATATTCATTGGACCAGTGTAATGTCAAATAAGAATTACTAGTTGTAAATTAGTACTTTTTCGTACCAGTTTAAAATTTCACTACAGTGTGTGACGAAAAATGAAAAATTAATGACATATGTATACATATTTATATATGTTTATATGGAAATTTTGATTTGTAGCTTCGACGCCCAGTGCGCGAGATGCCACAACACGCTGTGCTGTAATAATGAAATGTATGACAATTCCAACCTTGCAACAAATCAAAACCAAAAACGAAAAAAAATATATTATTAACAACAACAACAACGACAAACAGTGTGACAGCTATTTAGATTGCCACCGTAAGCAAGAATGAATGGCAAATTGCGCACGCGCAACCAGCCAAAACCATTCAGAAGAGGATGAAGCCTCAAGCAAAAACACAATAAAAACAGCACACACAAAAAAACTAGGAGGGCGTTATGCCGAAGTAATAACGCAGCGAGGAGAATGAAGAGTTGACAAGCTGCGAGCATTAGATAAAAGTAAAGTCTCCGTGAGAAGTGGGCAAACGGGAAGGAGGCAGACGAGAGAAGAAGGAAAAAAAGAAAAAGAAGTGGAGATGAGCAAGAAAAAGAAACGTCATCAACAGCCACGCCGCCAACTGTTGCGACGGCTACAATGTAAAATTGTAATGGGTGCACCGGAGCTGCCGCTGTTTTGTTTTATGGTGTTATTGTTATTGTCTATTCCATGGTCTTCACATTGTTTTTGTTTTTATTTTTATTGCTTTTATCTAGTCACCAGTAGTTGTACTTATGTTTGTACGAGTATGTATGATACTTATGTATATGCATGTAGTAACCCAAACTTTTACAGGCAATGAGCGAACGTGTGTAAGCTCACTCCCAATCGTGGGAAACTGTGGTTCGCCACAATCCCAAAACCATTTGCTGCAGTTCGATGATGAAAAGCAAAAAGCAACAAAAACATAGTCGTACGAGTACATAGATCCAAACAAATCTCCAAAGCACAGTAGCACGACACTTAAAACAGTAACAAAACAACATCTGTGTTGATGAGAAGAAGAGCAATTGTAAACCATGCAAGCAAGCAATTGATGCGAGGTGGGGAAGCAGTTCTTCTTTTTCTACTACTTCTTCTTCAATTGCGAGATAAAATTCTGCACTGAAATTGGAGCTGTTGCAACGGGCGTACACAATTGTGTAATGGAAAATTGGAGCTACTGCAGCTGTGATAAGCTTAACAGCTTTACTATTAAGTGCCACAAGCAGCAAATAAATGAAAAAGAAAAAGAAATTGCTACTCCTGCTTGTCTGAGACTTTGTGTGCAGCCGCTTTTGTGTCCGAATAGTCCCACTTGTTGCAATTGTAGCACTAATGTTGGCATCCGTTGGAGGCGGTTCGGATGTTGGTGTTGAGTAAAGCTCTTTAGAAATTGTTGTCGAGTGCAGTGTCTGAAATTCGGAAGATTGACATTAATATCAATATACTCTGCGAGACAAACTTAATGTACTTTTGATATAAATTCTTTGGTGTGAAGAACTACGATTATGGCATTCGAAATAAAGTAGTAAATATATAAAGCCTCTCAAAAGATGTCTAAAGAGTTTGGTAATTGAGAAACCCCCGGCCTACCACAGTAAAACACATTTTTTTGGGCAAAATTCAATTTTATTTTTATTCGACAAAATGGCCTACACTGATTATAGCTTCCCTCCAATTTCTATATACCATTTTTGTAGTACATTTTGTTCTTTGCTTCAAAATAGGCATCAGTTTCGGCGATCACCTTTTCATTCGACGAAAATTTCTTCCCAGCGAGCATTCTTTTAAGATCTGAGAACAGGACATAGTGGCGGGGGGTCTGATATGGAGAATGCGGTGGATGCAGACGCAATTCGAAGCCTAATTCATGAATTTCTGCCATAGATTTCACTGACTTGTGACACGGCGCATTGCCTTGGTTAAACAGCACTTTCATTTTCTTCTAATGCGGCCATTTACCGGCGATTTCGTTGATAGTTCTTCTTTCTTCAAGGTAGTCAATGAAAATTATTCCATGTGCATCCCCAAATACAGACGCCATAACCTTGCCATCCGACAATCGGATCTTGTCTGTCTTGGACTTCGGAGTGCAATGATGAAGCTACATTTTATACTTTGTCACATATCGACGAGTTTATTACGCTTGAACATCTCCAAAACCTGCTCGGAATCATCAACCCGTCGTTCTTTTTCGTTTAAAGTGAGCTCGCGCGGCACCCACTTTGCATAGAGCTTTCTCCTACCGAAATATTCGTGAGTGATATGATATACGTGCTCAGTTGATATATTTGGAGTGCCTGCTATTCCATTCAAATTCAGTTTATGGTCATTCAACATCATTTTGGGGATTGTTTTTGATGTTTTCGTCAGTAACAAATTCTTTTGGGCCTCCACTGCCTTCATCGTCTTCAGTGCTCATTTCATCACGTCTAAACTTAGCATATCGATGCTTGATGGTCAAGATTTTTGTTTTAACTATATTTTTTCCTTTCAAAAAACAATATTTTATTAATACGTGAAATTTTATTATCTTTTTGACAATAACCAAAGTTGCTTCACTCAAAATGCTGTAATTCACAAGCTTATGATCCGACAGCTGTTAAATTTACACTCGCGTCTTTTGAAGGTTAACTCAAACTCATATTTAATTTAATTCTAGTAGCGCCATCTCTGTACCAGGCCAGGGACTTTCCAATTGACCTGCGTAAATAAATTTCTAGATGCCTATCCGATGGATGATATTCCAGTGTTACCCCGGTTGAAAGAAACCTTGTTTGATATAAATAGACTTGACTCTTTTCCAAAACGCTTCAGTAATTTCTAACACAGAAAATCTAATTTATCTGCGGTATTAAGCAGACATATCCCACGGCACCAACTATAAGTTCCTCCTTTATTATGTTAGTTGGAGCACTTTTACACTATTACAGCATTACGCTTGCTCTCACCTGACAGTTATGGTTGGATAGCTGATTACAGGACAGTACAGATCTTGTAGTAAAAAGAAGTATCGCGACACAAACACACATACAGTTTTCTTCAAATGCATCAGGCATCGTACATCAAGAGTTCTTTTTGCACCATGATAACGCCCTACTGATACATCGTTGCCTGTGCGCGGCTATTTGACCAAAAACAACTCAGTAATAGCGCCGCAACTACCGTATTTCCCAGTATTGACCGTTTGCGACTTTTTTCTTCTCAAAACTGAAATCAAAAGAAATTACTTTTTTGAGTACTTGGATGTTGGGAAAAGACGCTGGCATAAGTGTACTATATCTGGACGTGACCAAATTGAAGATAACACAATATATATTCATGAATAAACAAACTAATTTTTAAGAAATGCAAAATTTTTAAGAAATGCAATATTTTTCGAACAAACCTTCTATGCATTACTTCACTTCCCCGGCACCGTGTTTGAATTATTTTCTCATTTCGTCATAGTGAGTTGATATAATATTTATACCATCCTCATCGATTGGATATTTGTCTTCACCTTCTCGACCTTTTCAGTGAAATTATGGTATCTCGAAAATTGATTTCTGCATAAACTCAATGCGCTCTGAATATCTATAACCAGATCGTCCTTTTTGTTTAGATAAAATAATGCTACAATCTTCAAATAATCTGAAAGTCGCATTTTTTCTTATAGAATTTTCAAGTTATTATACTTCGTCTTTGTCGATATTTTTCCCACTGAAGTGTGGAGTTCCACAACGTTCTAGCTCTTCTTTCGGCAGTGCCATATTTTTCTTATAGCGTGTTTGTGCCTGTGTTCTTAGAAAGTCGAGTGCATATCTGCACCAAAATGGTAGTCCGAGTAAATATAATGATCTAGGATATTACGTAAATCTTGAACACTGAAGACATGTCGTCGGTGTAATACTAAAAGATCTAACTAGTTCCAATGTTGAAGAATTTTCTGGTGCTAGTACTGCAGACTACCGTATTTCCGGCCCCGACGAAGCGACCATCAACCCAACCTTAGTGTTAAAGTCCCCGTGAACGATTTAGGCATAGTGGTATCCATTTCGTTAGCGCTGGTATTTGCCAGAATTTTTTCAGAAGTAGAATGTCCGCAGGGCGCATGCATCCGAAAATAGCGCAAAGATGACGCTGAAAGAGTTGAGATGGGAAATTTTAAATAAATTTAATAGTTCAAAGTCTGGTACCCAGCCATGTAGCTAACGAGAATAATAAATTAGCTGATGAACTAGCTAAAATAAGGTAGCAATGGATTTACTAGTTCCATTAACGTCAGACTAAAAGAATTTGGGAAAGAGCAAAAGACTCTGGGTGTGGTAAAGAGCAACAAATGTAGAAAATGTAGGAAAACTGTAGAGACAGTACAGTACGTAGTCAGCGAGTGACCAGAGAGAGAACAGGGAGCTATCAAAGGAGTGATCCCTTAGATATTCGCTGTAGTACATATAAGAAGCACCTACTTGTACCAGATGGCTAACAGCACCTTCCCAATCCAAGGTGCTGGCTCTTAAATAATTATCTAAGATTGGGTCTCTCATCTGAGACATCTTGTTATTTGACACTGAAGCTCGTTTCAAAGTGATGGGTTCCAAGTTTAGCGTAAACCTATCATTCAAATGGGACGCTTGCAACAAGACCGACTCGATAGCAGCTGTGCCCTTCTGGTGAACAGGCACTGTGAAAAGACCCTACTCATTATATCGGAGGGCCTTCACTAAAGATTAGCAGTAATCCAAGGCTCAAAACGGGTTGATCACCACAACTCTCAAAAGGTTTGCACACGTTTCTAGTATGAGCAACCAGGGCGCAGGAGTAGAAATTCAGAATAGTCTTGCAAGTGTAACTGCGTACACCTTAACATCACCTGATTGTAACATTTAATTAAAATATAACCGAACCATTTGGACTAAGTTCAACAACTTTTTCATTCTATCAATAAAGTGAATATCCTTCCCTTCCTTCGAAACTGTACATATTTCTCATTCTTCAAACAAAGATTTGCAGCCTAACCAACATGTCAATAACAAATCCACGTCGAGGCAATAAATCAGTTCCACACTTCCAGTGCACAATGAATTTTAAATGAACTCAGCGGCGGTGCCAGTTATAATTGTAATTGTATCTGACGCAGTGGAGAAATGAAAGAACGCATAGAGAGAATACCAGAAACACCAGTAGCAGAAATAACTCAACATAACTACAACTACAACAACAACAGCAAAAAACAAAATAACAGCTTAGCACTTGTCAGCAACAAACTTAAAACGAAGAAACCACAGACAAATGCACATGTACATATATATACATGTTGTGTAGCGCCATACACCTATTGCAACAAATTGCATAGTGCCACATTTGCGCTATGCCAAGCCACTGCGATGAGACCATAACTCAGCAATTCCATCGTAGACTAATGGAGTGACAGACAGGTGGTTTTTGTTGTTGTTGCTGTTGAGGTGTTGGTTGTTAGAATTTTGAGGGTTTGTGGCATAATTTTTATTATTTTTATTTTTATTTATTTAATTTTTTTTTTTTTTTTTTTTTGTAAGTTTTTTCAGTTGCAGATTTTTTTATGTTGTGAAAACGTGGTCACATTGACAAAAGCCAGCTCTGGTAGTGAAATATCAGAAAAACATATTTTTTGTTTTGCTTTACCATGAATAAATTCATTTTTATTGACACTCCAGCACAAGCAACACATTCGCTGCTGTCCACTGTAAACTCACACATTCATTGGTATTTTTACGAGTATTCGCACACTTTCTGGCTCAAAGAATTTTACGTGAAATTCGCATAATAATGGCTTCACACATGTGTATGCCGTAAGCACTTGAGATTTTTTATCCTGCATGGATATATGCGCCATTCGCCAATGTAAACATGTAAACCTACTATTACCGCAGTTAATACTTTACATACAGCGTGATCCTTTGATCGTTTGCAATTTTTTTATAATTTTTTAAAATATTTTTTTTTTAATTATTTTTAATTTTTTTTATTTTTTTATTTTTTATTTTTGAAGTGATATTTGCTTAAACTTTATTTTATTTAAATTTAGGCTAGTAGTTTGCAACTCAATATCCAATAAATATATTTTTTGTACGAAATTCAAAAGCCAATAAATTACAGAAGAGTTCTGCTTTCCGCTTTGCGGCAGATATTGCCATCATCGAATATTATTTTTTCCACCTAAGTGTCATAGCTTTGTAAAAATATTGTTTTAATTTATTTATTAATTTTATTTTATTTTATTTTTTATTTTTTCCAACAGTAGTTACCCTATATTCACGGCAAGCCTATAGCTTTTTGCTTTTTTGCTTTCTGTTGTAAAAATATTTATATGCCTACAAGCACATGTGGAAAATAGGTTGCAACAACTTGCTTAAAAATCAAAGAAAAATAACTAAGAGAATCTATGAAAGTATTGAGTGAAAATTCACGGTTTTATTCAGCGAGCATGGAACATGTTGAATAAAAAAAATCCGTTTTTTATAAAAAATTGCATTTGTATACATTTTGGCGACTGCGTAAAAAAAAGCATTGTGATAGCCTAGGTTCAAAAAATTAGTTCTTCAATCAAAAACTAAATTATCAAATCTATAACTTTGAAATTTCTCATATTGAGATTGCAGATATCAAATAAAAAAAATTTGTGTTAGTGAAATGGCCAGAACTCACTCAGTTTTTCAGTGTTTATATTAATCACTTCTTATTTCAAATTTTTAATTCCACCTAGTAAAACAACTCAGAAAAAACGAAAACAATCAAGTCCAATCAATTCAATTTTCACTATCGTATTTCTTTCTTTTTTATTATGTATGTTATACTAATTTAAAAAACTTACGAAACTTATGACCTTTTCCGAAAATTAAAATTTTTTTAAGGTTTTATTAAGATATATAGCTCGTTAATTTTCTCTAGAAGCTACGATATTCCCTTAAAACTTATACAGAATTTAGCTCAATCTATTCAAACAGATTACTGGATTTTGGAATTTTTTAATTTATCTAGAAATAGTTAAAAAGAAGTAGAGAATCTAAACTTTTTCTATATTTTTGGTATAAACATTTCTTAAAATCACACCATGCCAGAGACTAAAGACAAATCAAGACAGTTGGTTCCTCCGGGTAAACGTGCGTCAAAGAAGGCCATGATGTCGGCCAACAAGGTCAATGGCCACAACTTTTTGGGATTCACGAAGTGTCATTCACATCGATTGTCTTTAATATGTTAACATGATTACCAGCGAATGTTGTTCAGAGCTTTTGCACAGATTCGATATTGATTTGATGCAGAAGCGGCTATATTTGGCAAAAACATGGTGTTCCAACGAAACAGTGATACGGGTACACACGCGTGCTGTCACTATGACAAAAATTGATAAATTGATTTACGTGCTGCTAACAGATCTGGCATATTCTCCAGATTTATCCCTTACGAAAATTGCTTGTTTTCAAACCTTAAGAAATGGCTGGATGATGAGAGATTCGGGTCGAATGAGGAGGTCATCATAGGAACGAACATCTAGTTTGAGGGCTTTGAAAAAAAAATATTATTTGGAAGGAATACAAAACTTACAAAAACGCCAGACTAAATGTATAGAGCTAATTAGGAGACTATGTTGCTAAATAAAACGCGTATATGCCGGACTTATCAAAACACCCTCCTATTATAACACACTACACCAAAATAGTCTTTTTGTATTTTTAGCCGGAATCATTCGTCGTGTCTTGTCCAGCAAGTTCGTCTGGTCTAAAATCTCATTACAACATCTTGAAGAGTGCTTTCAGTCAACTCCAATGTATTTGATAACTTCAATACCACCAAAGCTTTCGGACCGGAATACATTACAATGATCTGGCCGCTTCAACGCCAGTTCTACTGAAGAGTTAGGCGAAAACACACGTCCTCTCACCCTACCACCAAGCTTTGAACTATCTGCGTATAGTTGAATGCCCTCAGTCGGAATTTGCTTCATGAACTATTTATATAGGGTGTTTTTTATAGAGGTATAGAACTTTAAGTTGGCATTACTTTTCAAGATGGCGACCGATTTAACAGCTGTCAAGTGATTTATTCTCATTTTGGTTTGGAAATTCATCATGACAACAACGCTTGCAAATAGTGCAATTTTATTTCGAAAATAATGGTTCTGTTTGGAAAACGTATCGCGCACTACGTCCATTTTAGCGATGGTTAGCGATGAAGCGCACTTCTGGTTGAATGGCTATGTCAACAAACAAAACTGTCGCATTTGGAGTGAAGGTAATTCTCAAGTGTATGTTGAAACACCGTTATATCCAGAAAAACTGACTGTTTGGTGCGCTTTATGGGCTGGTGGAATCATTGGTCCGTATCATCACAGAACCAATATTTTCGAAATAAAATTGCACTGTTAAATCGGTCGCCATCTTGAAAAGTAATGCCAACTTGAAGTTCTATACCTCTATAAAAAAAACACCCTATACTATACTATATACTAATGGGTGATCCATTTCGAAGTTTTCTAATATTTATTACCATTCGAAAAAACATTATTTGCCATTTATTTTTTGAAGATTGTCTCTTTCAAATGCTATTTCCATATACTTTATTGAACTAGCATTTTATCTTTAAGGAGCTAATACATGGTAGAACAATTGATTTTTTGAAGATTGTGATCGCTTCTCCTAAGTTTATTGAAAAAACGGTCAAACCTTGTTTCCCGAACCACAGTAGGCCTTTTTGCATTGAGTTAGAGCTCATAGAAGAAGTTCTGAGTTATCTACCACCGAGCACTCTTAGTTGAATTTCCAACTTAAAAAGATCTGTGGCAGTGAAAAAGAAGAAGAAGAGGTGAAGCGTCTGTATATCTGTAAATTGCTTTTATTTATCACAAATCTGTATTAGTTTAATGCCTCGTGGTATAGAATTTCAATGCAATTGCAAAAATCTCATGTAACATAAAGTATGCATTGGCAAAAAGATTCACATGAGAACGCTGAGTAAGCTGCGCTTGGTCAACTCAAAGTTTTCGCAATGAATCTGCGCGTGCATTCTAATCTCACGCGTATCCATTCATTCATAAATTCAAGAAGCCAATATGAATAGCCAGCGAACAGCCAACAGACAGCAGCCGCAATTGTTCCTATGTAAATCATCGCTGAGTTGGTGTGTTTTTTTTTTTGGCCTATAATTCTCAACCGCATTGATTAACATAAACAAACAAAATGTATTAGTAAATAAGAAGCGTGTGTGTGATGGCTGTTTGTGGATGGTTAAAATAATAAATTCATAAATATTAAGCGAAAAAATTAACTCCCAACCAAATTGAGAGCTCAACCAAAAGTAAATAAACTTTTATTTTAATAAATTATTCATTAAGCACAAATTGAGGCAGGCGAGCAAGCTCCATACGCACCAAAAGCGCCTCCAAAGTGTGCGCATGCAATATGTTCTCCTACTACCTACTCGTTCGTACAAGTTAAATTGTTTACAAAGTCAAATGGCAGATCAGCGAATACGTGTTACGCATGCCCAAGTATGGCTGTAGCGAGCCGATCGCGACGAGCGATCGCCAAGTAACACAGACAGTCGTTGAACAAAGAACGCACAGCAAAAACAAATACACTGTGTGAACTGAAATGATGGGACGTGCTGCGCTTGCGCGTGGCTCATTGAAAAGAATCAGCAAACCAGCAGCATATCAAACGTTTGACAGTTAACTCACATCCGCACAACGCATAAGCGCATTTATGAATGAAATGAATGCGTTGAGATATGAGATCGCAGAAAGCAAACTTGAGAGATCTGCATGGTTGGTGAACAAGTGCTGACACAGCTCACACGCTAATGAAATACAAATGCATACATACCAGTATTTTGTGGTGGAACCGCTTAAAGAATCGGTCTAGACATGTACATTGCTGACCTTGATTGAGATCATTATCGACATTGGTAAGCTTCACACGTCTGCTTACGGGACGAAGGACCTATGCCATTTGCATAAAGTTTTATGATTTTTAATGAAACGAAAAAAAGTTATATTGAGATTCAAGCACTGTACTTAGTGGTGGCGGCTCCCACTTCTGCTGTGACCGACTAACAGTGGCTTGAATTTTTTACATTTGGTTAACGTCCTGATTCTTATCCACAAATACAGAGGTAGAATTATAAAATGTTTTCTTCTCACCAAGTGATTAGCTCAACCCTCTACTTTACTCGAATGACTCAGGCTCGTGTTCACGTCGAACAGATGAGATTCTCAAATAGGGTTCGTTAGGATTTGTATAATTTTTTTGCTATTGTGGCTCCGATTTCGAACTGTATTGACGAAGTTCAGTTGTGTTGATAGAGAAGTTAGTATTAAAGTTAATTTAGCCAGCAACATAGCAACGTGATGAATATGTAGGGACGAGTCTGGAGAGAGAGAGAGAAGTTATATTTGTTTTAATAATTAAAGAGATGTAGGAAAATGTTGTTAGTTTCCCTTGTTTGTTTGGCAGGTTCGCGCATCCAACGGATGAAGTGTAGATTCGTATATCTTTATATCTTATTTAAAAATCTAAAGAGGTGATCTGTAATGGTTACAAACCATTTTGACCAATTCCACGAATTTATAATCTTTCAATGGTATATGAGAAGTTTTATTCTATATCAGAAACACTCACGAAAGCTAAAAAATTCTATACTTGCGGGTGTTACTCGACAGAAAATCTTGGAGTCCACACATTGAAAAAGTTTCGGTCGCATTATACAGTAGTGAAGGTCAGAAAACAATGAACTTTATCATCTAGAATAGTACATTTACTCTATAAAGTCATAGCTAAGGGGCTAGAATGCGTAAAATAGTCGGCCTTCAATAGTATAAGATAGAAATTTCGAATGACCTGTAAAAACTACGGCAAATTTTGGAAAAGATGGGTTAACATTTGTCTCAGAGCCTAAGCGGGCAAACATTTTGCAGGACTTGACTGTTCCTCTTAATGTACAGATCACTGCTTTTGGATTCGAGTCCAAACAAAAATGTTGCCCCTTTTATTCCCTCCAGAAGTAATTTATTGAACTGCTGGAAGCTAGGGCCAATGAACTTCTTAACGGAAGTGTGAGGGTTAAATGAAAAGAACGCTGAGTTGATCATCTACCGGTACTTCGCAATCTGCTCTAAGTTCATGCTTCCTGATAACTAAGTCATTTTCATGTGCTGCACTCAGGGAATATCTACTATTAAAGAGTGTCATTTCAGTTAAGGCCATAAACATGTGTTCTGATAGATTCAAGTAGAGGTACTTTTTCAATAGCCTTTTCCTGACAGATTACGCGTGAGACGTGTCAAGCTGTCATGTTATTTTGGTTCAGTATTGTTTCGCATTTCATCATGGAAAGACTTGCTCCTGAATAACGTTTACAAATCATTCAACTTTATTACTAAAATTCACGTTCTGTAAAGAATGTGTTTCGCTCACTTCGCTCAACTTACGGTCAACGTAATCGGCCTACTGAGCGTACTATTCGGAGCACCATCACCAATATTGAGACCCAACATTCATTATTGGATAATTTTCGACCGAATAGACTACGTACAGGACGCAGTGAAGAAAATATAGCGGCCGTAGCTGAGAGTGTACACGAAGGCCGTGGAGAGTCTATTCATTCCGCCGTTTGCATCAACTCGAGATCTTAGATTGAAAGCGTACAAAATACAGCTTGTGCAAGAACTGAAACCGCTGGACCATCTCAAGCGACATCGCTTCGCTCTATGGACTCTTGAAAAGCTCCAAGAAGATCCGACGTTTTCGAGCCAAATTTTGTTCAGCGACGAGGCCTATTTCTGGCTCAATGGATATGTAAACAAGCAAAATTGTCGCATTTGAGACGAAGAACAACCTGAAGAGATTCAAGAGCAGCCATTTCATCCGGAAAAAACAACGTATTGGTGTGGTTTGTATGCCGGAGGAATCATCGGTCCATATTTCTCCAAAAATGATGCCGGTGAGAGCGTAACCATCAACGGCGACCGTTATCGCGCCATGATAATCCTGAAATTGAAGCCCGTGATTTCCGTGACATTTGGTTTCAACAAGACGTAGCCACTTCCCACACATCGCATCAACACAGAACACTTCGGTGAGCAAATAATTTCAGTTGCCAGACGAAATGCTCTAACGAGTCTTCGAAAATTGTACTCAACGGATGGACCATCTGACACGTGGTCGCGGCCAACATTTGAAAGTGATAATCTTCAAAAAATAAATGCCAAAAAATGTTATTTCGAATGATAATGAACATTCTCCATTAAATTTCAATTTTCTGTGTTTTTTTTCTTTAAAAAACTAGGGAACTCCGAAAGGGATCACCTGTAAGATACTTTCTCTTTGCTAGTTATATTATACATTATCTGAATCTCTATATAGTCGATTTATTTTATAATAAAGTCAATTATACTGGGTTATTCTTGGACAGGTGAAAATCTACGGATCTGTGGGCACTCCCTTATCGCACTCTGATTGCTGGACATACGATCTGATTGAAAATTCGGCCTGATTTTTATTGCGAAACTTTCGGGATGATGACGAGGTGAAATTGTCTAGACAATTTTTCCTTTATAGCAGCGATCTTCAATAATCAGCTATGGTTTTGGATCTTGTATTTTATATTTTAAAATTCAACTACATAAAGTCGTTAATAAGACTAACCGATTCGTCAAATCGTTCGTTATCTAAGTGGAACCTACAATGGGTAACTTAGATATTTATTTGGCCATAACTCTAGCCTGTCATCCTCTGGCTTGCAGTATGCACTGATATCTACTTGAAAGTCAATATGCGTGAAGGAAGCTAAATCTATTGAACTCCAGAGTCAGCAGTGTAGAGCACATTCTAGCATAACTACTTTGCTGCTTAAGGGTTCGTAGGAAATTTCGTCGTAGCACAATATCAATGACCAAATGGCTTGAGGCTTGGGAGAATCTATAAAAAAATCGTATCCATTTATTTTTGGGTTACTGAGATTTGTCTATTGGGCTCAATTCATATTCGAAAACAGCCAAATACCCAGAATTTTTGAGTCTTGTCAGGATAATAGATATACAGAAATACACACCAAAAATATTTGAAAGTTTTGACAGAAGCACAAACAATGCAGGTCCTCACGAAAGAAAATCAAATCTTCTTATATGCGGCAACTTCAGGGTGCTAAACTCTCTTCTAGATTGAAAACTAAGGTTATAAGGGTATTTGCAAATCTCCAAAATATAAATCAAAAAAAGAAGAAGAAGAAGCAACAAATTTTATTTACATTTCTCCGCTGTTGGGCAATAAATAAACTAAAAAGTTGTTTCGGCATTTCATTTTGATTCATTTTTTTATTTTATTTTTTATTTTATTTTTTATTTTTTTTTTGTGCCGAAAAAATGATGTGCGAACTGCTGGCGGCGTGTAATTTTACCCGCCTCAGCTGCCACTTCCATCGTTATTAGTGTTATTACTCTTGTTGTTGTTGATGGCTTAGCACACTGTAAGTGTTGTTATTGTTGTTGCCGTTGTTGTTTTTGCTGTTATATTATTATGCATGCAATCATTACAAATTATGTTGTTGTTGTTGTTGTTGTTGTTGTCATTTTTATTTACGCCACATTGCCACTGAAGTAGCCAATTGCTGGGTCAGCGCAATTGCGGGATGTCGCTGTAGCAATAACAACAACAGCAACAACAACAGCAACAATCTCAAAAAAAAATAAATGCATTACGCGCGCTTCTCGCGACAACGGATGCCAATTGCTGCAGAGATGTGATCATATAGCCAAGTAAAATAGAAGCGAGAAAAAAATTAAAAAATTTATAACAACAACAACAACAACAACACAAAGCACCACTCGTTGACGCTTAACAATGGGAGTTGTGAAGTTTGCTTGCATGTGCGACGACTCGCGCGAGCCCGTGAGCTTCAATTCAGATCGTGGGAATGACTTGTAGTTGCGCAGCCATAGAATAATGAATAAAAAATTTGTGAAATAATATAATCACATACACATACAGATGTACATATAAGTTACATATATGTATGTATGTATATGTTATATATGTAGGTATAGGAAATAAAGTCCAAATGTTAATGGCAAACTATTTTGGTTTTTGTTGTAGTTGTTTTTGTTTTTGTTATTGCTACTGCTGCATTTTATTTCATTTGCTACGCCGAGCAATTTCCAACTATGAATGGGAGCTCTCTGGCAGCGTAACAGCCACGAGAAGCCACAAAGTGTATGCAACGTGCTGCTGATGGCATTTGTGTTGTTGCTGTTGCTGTTGTTGTTGCAGGCGAACACTAATCGTGTTGCATGTAAGAGTTTACAACGTCTTTATGAGGTCAAAGGGTCGTAATTTGCCAATTTGTTAAATTAGCACCTTGTGCATGTCTGTCTGTCTGTCTGTCGGTCTGTCTGAGTTTTAGGCGGCCTTTAATTCTAATTTGGCGACCACAAACGTCGTGTCGCGCGAGGCTGGCGGTTATAAAAAGTGAAGAAATTTTTGATGATTTTTAATATCACAGTTACTACACCGTGAGTTCAACGGTATTGGTGGGTGTCAATTTGGTAATTCTTTTGTAGAAAAAATTGTTTTTATTTCATTACAAAATTTCTCAAATTTATTCCTCCGCCCCCTTTGATTTCTTCGATTCACATTGAAAAATTATTTATTAAAAAAGTTCCTCAACGCTCCAATAAATGTTTAAATATATATTATCCGTGGAAAATTCCTTTAAAAGCGAAATTATGTTGTCTTCAGTCTTTCCGTATTCATCTTCCGCTCTGATATTCTAATCTGCTTGTACGAGTATATACGTATGCATGAATGTATGTGTTAAGTTTGTGATGTATTTATATACTCCGCAATGTTGTCATATCCGCTTACAATTTTTCTTATTTTATTTTATTCATAATTTGCATTCTTCTGTTTTTGTTTGATTTGAAGCTCATGTTTTTGTTATTATTATTGTTCAGCACAGTGCGGCAATATTTTATTTAAAAAAAAAAGAAGCAAACAAACAAAAAATGCGTCAATAGCGGCATTTATAACTTCAAGAGCATATATATACTTGTACACACATACATACATACATATATGTAAGTATATATGGATAGCGAGTCTAGCGGCAGTGGCATTGACAGTGACAACAGCCTCCCATGGTGTTAACTATCCCACGGGAGTCGTTGACGTATTTACTCGTATTTATGCGCACCACCACCACTACTACAGCAAATCAAGACATCACGCATAAGAAGAAATGGTACAGTGGAGCAAAAGTACTTTGTTTTCTACATCTCAATAGGCGAGGCGACGTGAGGCTAGGTTGATCTCTGCCTGATCTTTGGGGATGGAGGTCCTTGTTTTACTTTGTTTTCGTATATCCGTAGCACCTGATGTAGCCAGGTTGATCACTGTGATTTAATTATCTGGATTATATCATTATAAAGGTGATCCATTTCGCGGTTCCCTGCTTTTTTAAAGAAAAAAAAACACGGAAAATAGAAGTTGAATGGGGAATGTTTGCTATCATTCAAAAGAACATTCTTTGGCACTTATTTTTTGACGGTTATCTATTTAAAATGTTGGCCACGACTACGTCTCAGATGGTCCATCCATTGAGTACAATTTTCGATGAAAATAAAGAAGTACATTAATTAACAGCTAGTTGTAGAACTTACTTTTGGCTTGTCGAAAGAGGACTTAACTTTTCAATTGACTACTCAGTTCAAAGTAGAACCTTTTGAGAAAAGTAAGTCTACGTTAGATTTCAGGACTGATATTTACAATGGTCTTATGACTGGTTCTTAAATAGGCAAATTTTATCTTTAGCATCGAAATGCATGATTGACCAAAGAGAGCAGCGACCACAACTTGAGTACCCTCATTATTCATTTGTCTGGTTCTCATTCAATATTTTCCTTGAACCTCTCGTAGTGTTCAGCGTCACTTTGCGTAACCCTATAAGTTTTCAGAGATAGTAAACTCA
Source organism: Neoceratitis asiatica (assembly GCA_030068015.2). Classification (NCBI taxonomy): domain Eukaryota; kingdom Metazoa; phylum Arthropoda; class Insecta; order Diptera; family Tephritidae; genus Neoceratitis; species Neoceratitis asiatica. Next base: position 32,885,065 of record CM061525.1, on the reverse strand, counting down.
GACATTTTTTATTGTTTTCGATGGAATCTTAAAATCTACAAAGATACAGTTCATGTCGATACTTGTTTCTTCCAAAATTAGGCACCCAACGTATAGGTCGTCACGTAAAAATTTGTGATTATAACAGACGGAAAATTTAATGTACGCTTTCTTTAAAACTGTTATCCATTTTTCAAATTGTATTGGACTTCTTTATACGACGAACCCAACCTGCCGGCCAACCGACCGAAAGGCACGCCTCATGGATAATCGCAAAATCCAACAGAATGGTGACAGAAACCAGCTACAGCCCGAACAGTCTTGAATCAGAAACCTATTATTTGTTTTGCATAAGCACAAGGACAATGGCCTTAATGGATACTAAAGTTAATTTCGCTAAGTAGGAATGGACCATCGATAATACCTCTTAACAGTTTAGTTAAAAATAAAATAATAGATGATCTGATGCCGTAGGGAAAACCAGTTAAGGAAATAAGAAATGCCATAAATAAATTGTTTGAATCTCCAAGAAAAGTGTTTACGATAAAAGAAAGTCATGCAAACAAGCCGCTATACATACACAAGCTTTCGAAGAATCAAATTGGAGAAAACCTTGCCTAGAGAAGACAAGTGAAGCATGCATTGCTGCATTCGTAATTTAGAACTCGCCACCTGTTGAAGTACATCCCTTTTCGTCATCACTTCAACCGAAAAATAAAAATAAACACAAATTTTTAAATCGTTTCTCTTTAAGGATTTTTTTTACATTCGTTGGAACCGACCAGATCGAACCACTATAGCAAGTATACGACAGATGCTCTTGCATGAAATTTAGTATCCTACACACATAACTTTGAATAAATAATAAATATTTGTCCTTGAAATCATCGAAATCGGAAGACTACTACATCCTATGGAATCCATATAACCGTTTCGTTTGGATATGAGGCCAAAAGTTCGTCAAAGAAGCATATAAGGGCGTGAAATCTGGTGCTCTACTTTCATGGATTCAAGCAAATATTGACTATTATTATTCTTTTTTTTTATCAATTTTTATAGTCCCACAGAACATAAAAATGTTGGGTGCATAGAAATAGAACTACGTTCCGTTTTTTTTTTCATTTCGGAAACTCATTTTGTCCAAACGAGTAACGTATCACGTAGTTTTTTTGTACTCTCTTTGATATGCTCACGAATGTGTTCTATATCCGAAGTCGCACTTACGATCTGAACAGTTCCGATGCGACTATTCCGTAGCTTCTGCGAGTTTGGGCTTAAAAAACGCATCCGAACGAATGCATGTCTGTCGTAAGAGGTGAAATATCTAATGGCCTGCACGACAATCGGTTAATAGCTTTCGGATTGTATTTTCTGGTAAAGGGAACTCTCACAATATTCTCCAAAATTAATTTGTGAAACACATTTCTGTTCCAATAACAATAGCAGTACCCATCATTATATATGTGAATGCCCAATGTTAGACTTATTCCACGGTAATCAATGGATTGATCGTTCTGATATACAGAATATAGATGTTCAATTTCAGCCTTTATACAGTTGGCTCGTGAAATATGAATGCTAAGAATAAGCGACATTAAGAAATTTAAAGCACTTTCTTCTCTATTCTAATGAATAGTCTATTATAAATAAAATACTTACATATCTAAAGGGTTTTCCAATAGGGATGATATGATTTCTAAGTGTCCATTTTGAATATGTCATGATCTGTCTTTTTTTTTCATTACATTCAGTAATGTTTACAATTTCATCACGGCAAAATATACGCAAGAACAACTTGATGCCTCCGATGAGGCTCTCTTGCATCTGAGTGGTGCGATAAATAAACAAAACTGTCGATTCTGGTGCGAAGAAAATCCACAAATTATTCATGAACAACCATTACATTCACTTAAATTGACAGTTTGGTGTGGTTTTTGGTCTGGTGAAATAATCGGTCCGTACTTCTTTCGAATTGAAGCTGGCAGCACCTTTACTGTTAATGAAGAGCAGGATAAATCGATGATAACCAACTTTTTATGGTCACAATTGGAAGAAGTTGATCTTAACAACATCTGGATCCAACAAGACGGGGATACGTGTCGGACAGCATGAGCAACAAACGAATTATTGCGAGAAAGGCTTGGTGATTCGATTATTTCAAGAATTTGTGACATTGCATGGCCTCCAAGAAGTTGTGATTTAACACTATTAGACTACTTCTTGTGGGGTTTTTTGAAGTTATTGGTCTTTACCAATAAACCAGGCTCTCTTCAAGCTTTAAAGTCAATATTGAACATGCTATTCATGACATACGACTTGATTTAGTGGGTTAATCGAATTCGTTACTGCAAAAGAAGTCGTGGAGGCCATTTGAATGATGTTATATTCAGAACGATTGTACTGCACATTAAATAAAAAACATTTTAATTTCCTTAACAATTGGTGTGTGTGTTTTTTTTTTTAATAAATCTTATCATTCTTATTGGAAAACCCTATATATATCTATATATCGCTCATATTACTTTGCTTCGTTGTTAGACGCTCGAAGTCGGCATAGAAATTAACTGGATATTCCATTCATACTGTGGCTTAAAAACCTTAAGGTAACTTCTTTAGCTTGAATGAGTCCAGTAAGCATTTCTCCCTCCTGCTTTACTCAGTTTGTAGGTATTGAATCAGAGTCGCACTATAGTACAGGTTAAGTTGAAACCTTTCTTTACGCTCTCTCGAACGTCTTGCTGTTCTTTATTTTTAAAGAACAATAAACTTTTTTCTTAGAATCTGGATATTTTAGTTTGTAGTTTTTCAACATACTTCCCGAACGTTAGTTATCGTCGCTTTCAAAATTAGATTCCTTACGAAGAACCCAATATTCTAAGTGCCATTTCGAATGCGAAAATAGATATGGAAAGATAGAAGTTGACAGCAGCACAACCCCTATAAATTTTCTACTCTTTAGTAGAGCGACGAGCAAAGAGAATGGTGGATGAGTAGATCAGGTGGTGTCCAACGTGGGGGTTAGTGTATGTTTATTGTTAACAGATTAGATACCGCTAGAATTCGTAGGCTTAGTTATACTCTGCTATAGTGTACTCCGCTATTGTTAATCCCAGCAAGTCCTACATCGAAGGTATATTTCACTTTCTGTGAATGACATTCAGAGCCTACTTATGTGTCTAAAGATTGTCTAACGAGTTCGAAATTGACTATTATTGGAGCCGTAGCTTTCTCTGCTCAGTTCTATTTTGAAGCCTTCAAATTTGCTCTACTCAAACCACTGTGTCATAACTTTGTATACTTCTCTTGAATAGTATTATTATTACATTTTTTCTTCAATAAACAAAAACAACTAAATGGCATTCATAACAAGATTAGCGCATTGCCTGATGCTCTGATGACTACTTACTGCCGCTACTGCTAATTCTCCAGCCACACAACTCATATATGTACGCAATTCAGCAAATTTTATTAGTTGTTATTGCAATTATTTTTATATGTTCATATGGATATACCTACATACATATGTTAGTATAGGCATTGAGGTTTTTACAGAATACACCACACAACACAGTAAGTGATGATACAAAACTAGCTTGCTAGAAAGCAGTTCGAGAGAAAAAGGAGCGCCGCATAGAAGGGAATTAAATCGAAACATAAACAACTAAAGTCAGTTGAGAGGAAGAAGAAAAAAAAAACGTTGAATGAAAGAATAACGAAGTAAACAAACAACAAAAACAAGTAGGCATTCGAATGTCGCAAGCAAGTAGCGAACCCACAAATAAATATGTAAGTAATGTGTGTTTGTTAGTAAACACCAAGCTCAACATTCACATGAAAGCCTGCAACGCAATGCTGAGTCAACTAAGTCCCACGAGTCTTGCTTGCCACACACTCGCCCAACAGTGGGGCCTTCAACCGGCAGACACTTCGTCACTTTGACGCCACATACGACTAGCATAAAAAAAAAGCAATAATAATAAAAGCCAAACGTGCGACTTCGCCGCACTACACCTCACCCTACCCCGCTTTGCTCACTACCATATTGTGTGAGTTGAATTCATTCATCCGATGTGCAAATACTATTGTGGACCTAAGGAATTTCATTCATGAAATTTTATACGTCTTGTGTAGCTCATCTCTGCGCGCTTCGCTAAACTCCGTCAAGTAATTGAGAACAAAAAAAAAAATTGTTTACTTTGGTCAGCTTAACTTTTTGAGAGCGTATAGTGTTGTGTGCCAACAATGCCAGAGAGCAGCTAATTATCAAGTGCTCGTGCCCCCAACTGCCGCTCACACTGTACAGACGACAACGACAGCTACTATCTTCCGCAAGTAAGCATTCCGCAAGCTACTTTAATGATCACTGCTGATCAGCGGTGAGTGGCATTGTAAGATCGTGTTGATGGGTAGCGCTGGCTGCACGAGCTCTTTTTTTAAGTCTTTGCTCCAAAGCACAAGCGCACGCGACGATTGGTCGTTATAGTTGTGAGACGAGCCCACAACGAATCTGCCGTCAGCGAATGGGAAATGAGCGTGCGCGCGTTTGTAAGTGCTAGCGAGAGCGCATAACCATGATGAGTGTTTCTAATAAAAAGTCAAGTTATCGCGCGCTCACGATCATTTTTAATATCAACGTTCAGTAGTTAAGTTCCTGCAATCGAAGTTTTCTGGTGGAAAAAGTGTTGAAAACATAGCATTGTGAAGATTAACTTGCTGCTCTAAAAAAGTTCTTGCGGGAAACGGCATTTTTAAAAAGTGTATAAAAAATATTATTTAATAACATAAAGAAATTCAAGACTAATTGCAAAAAAAATTGTTAAATATAGTCTTGAAATTATTTTAAATTTCCTGTATGCATGAGTTATCCCACGAAAATGGCGCCAAATCATCATCCTCATCATTTCATGTTACATGGCTTACCGCTGGAGCCCGTCTCGCGTACATATCAATATCGTAAAATTATGAAACCGATGTTGGAACGTAAACGTCGTGCCCGCATCAATAAATGTCTGGATGAGTTGAAGGATTTAATGACCAGCACGTTGCAGGCGGTGAGTAGAACTATGTATGTCATTGCTTTGAACTAAATGCTTCAAAAGCGTTAAGAAAGACTACAGTGAATTTTATTCATCATCTTAGAACCAAATTAAAAAAAAAAATTTATTCACTACTCCCCGTGGCGTCTAATCTTAACAAGGTTAATAATGATCAAATAATAGGAATAATGTTTTTTCTAGAAAATTTCTTCCAAAAATTTCAATAAGCACCATCGCCTTGGATCCAATACACTTATTTTTGTGCCCAGCTCCATTATTACTTGAATTATAACTTTTTGTTTTCTAAATAGGTATATTTTCATCAGTGGCGAGGACCGTCTTGTCGAAAACTTAATTCTAAGCCTTGAATGAGTTACCTTCGTGATGTTTCATTGATGTAGATTGCTCTTAAGATGATACTCCCGGAGCAAGAAAATTACCTTCATTCTTGTTCTTTTTGACAATATTGACCCTCGCCTCTGTATTCTGTTTGTATCCGAAAATATTGTAATTACTTTCGCGATTGAGTTAGTTTCTCAAAAACTTTTTCTAGGATTTCTCTGATATTAAAGCACAAAAACGTTTAATATACGAATATAAAACTCGATAAAAAATGTGCATTTCACATTAGTTGAGGTAAAGAATCACGAGTTTGTACAACAGGTCAAAATCCATTGCTTACTGTAAAATATTTTCAAACACATTATTTGGCTATAAGGTCTTAAATTTTCTATCAAAAAACTTATTTTTGCTTTAATCACTAAATGTTCCCTATGTCTTCCCTCTAAATGCATCAATCGAATAATAAAGGTATTGAAATCTTTCTCTTTCTCAAAAGTTTATATAATAATCTTTTCCTTTATATCTTAATTATTTCCGAAAAATTTCTAATGAGGCGATAATAATTTTGTATATTTTATATTTTTTACTGACTTAAATCTAAAGCGAAAAGTTTTCGTATTTTTTTTTTTGTAATTTAATATTGTTAAATTATAAAATTTTATGTTGCTTATATAAAGGTGTTTTAAGTTTTGAATTTGTTAAGGCAGCGAGAGCCCCTTGTCAACTTTTTCATAACTCGAAAAATATTTGCCAAGATCTCTTAAAAATTTCAGAGAATAATTTCAAGGTAGTATACTTATGAAGAAAACTCAAAAAATAAAACATGTTTCAGAAAATTCTGACTATTCAACATTCAATAATCTAGGGCTTTCGAAATGTTCAACGGGCATTTTTTACTTCAGATTTTATTACAAATAAAGTTAAGTTTTCGCCTTATTTTCCCATTATGCCTTCTCTGTAAGAAACTTTTTTTATAAGATGAAATTTTTAACCGACGGGTAGCGCAAATAAGCTTTCAGTCAAATAAATCAGTCTTGGAAAATACTTCGTCTTTCGTTGAAGCTACCTGACAAAACAATAACAAAATGTATCAATGAATTCCAAAAAAAAACTTTAGAGAGTGTTTGGTTGGTTAGGTTGTTGGTCCGAATTTGTCGCTGCAATTCAGAAAGGAATATTTCAATAATGTTCGAATTTCAAAGGCATAAAAAAAGTTTGTTTCTCGTTCAGTTGATAAATATCTCATTTTGGCGATTTCATTTTGAAATTTTGTCTTATGAGGATTGCATTATATATTTCGAGATTTAGCAACCATATAGTTACAATCTGGCAACTGATAACTTTATTACACAGTTTGACACTTTTGGTGTTATACATACTCAGAACATTTTGACATACCGGCGTTATTTGTATTGTTTACAGTAACTTAAAATATTCATTTCGGCCAAAAAATGGAATTAAATCGCGAGCATTTTTGCAATATTAATGTTTACGACTTTCGATGTGGATTAACTCTGCAACATTGCATCGATGAAGGTAATTCTATTTATGGCGATGAAGCTCCATCGATGGTATAGTGAATTCCATCGAGGTCGTAGATCACTCCAAGACGAATTTCTCGAAGGTTTTCCAAAAATAGCTATTATTGTTCCTGAAGTTATTTTTGCTGAGCGCAATCTGACATTGTAAGATCGTTATGTGGCATGTCGTGTGACTGAGACAATTATAGTCATTAAAGAGACCAGAATTCATTCAATATTGCATGAACATTTGATTTCCAAAAATAATTTCATGTACGATACCACACAATTTGCCAATCGCTTAAAAAAGGTTCGTGTCGATTGGTCAAGAGAAATGTAAAAAAAAATACTATAGCGATGCTTTGAATCACGTCTATGACATCGTGGCAGGAGATGAGTAGTGGATTTACGCGTAAGAGCTCGAATGTAAATAGCTGTCGACTATATGCGTGTTTCAAGATGAGCCTAATCCAACAAAACTTGTTCGAGCACGAAGCACTTCCAAACAAATATTTTTTTTTTATCTTTTGAAACCTGGACATGTCACAATCATACCACGAGAACAACTCAGAACAGTATACAACTATTTGTTTATCAGTTGCCTTTCGAGAAGTCAAGAAAACCAAACGCCGAAGCTAGATGACTCTTCACCACGACAATGCGAGCTCCACTCAAACAACTACACATTTTAAAACATTTAATTGACCGAATGACTTTTTTTCCGCACTTAAAAAATAAATTGAGAGGTCAACGTTTTTCGACACCTGAAGAGTCGGTTAAAGGCGTTCAGAACACATTTTTTGGGGATACGTCAATAGGTTCGGAAAAAGTGCTCCGACATTTGGTTCAAACGCATGCAAAAGTATAAAGATCTTAAAGAAGAATATTTTGAAAAACAATAAAACGGTTTAATATATAAATATATAATGCAACCCTCGTTTCTACATTTTTATAGGTATTGTAACGTTTTTCGTAGCTACCCTAGATGATTAACCAAATCCTTCGAGTTCTATCAGTGGATTGTTAAATAAAACTCCCAAGATTTATTCGTTTGACCTCTTAATTGTCAGAAATTTACTCCACGTTTATTTAGTCTTCAATAATTATATTTCTTTACTATACGCAATGGGTTATTTTACAATTCTTTATAACACACATATATTTCTGCTTCACACGGTTTATCCGTTTCTAAAACACACAGCTCACAGCAATGTTAACGCCACTGCGTTTCTAATCGTCTCTGGTTGTGATAGCTGCTGCCGCTCTGTTTACATCTGAGGGCGACCCAAACATTCTGTGCACGCGCTCAAGAATAGGCTGATTATTCGTTTGCCTGCGATAGTTGCCGACGCTCCGTTTATGCCTAACGATGGTCGAAATATTCCGTTCATGCGCTAATTAGTCTGGGAATTTACGCCACACTGTCACTTCTTTTGTCTGGTTTTGTTTTATCTGGAATTTCCGTCACAGTATACATTTTTCAAATTTAACCAAAGAGGAAACTTAAATGAAAATTCGTCCAACGAAAAAAGGTCTTATTCAAACAGTTGACCAACTGGACGTAGTCTAAACTTTTTTTAACTTCATAAATAACTTTCAACAGAATTTCTCAAAAAATTTAGAATTACAATGGACATTTTTTTCTTACATTAATATTGAGTACCTCATAAAACTAAAAACTATATGGCCAAAACTACTTTCCTAAATCTTAAGCCAAGACTATTATGTGTCTAAAATACTATCCTTCCTACTATTTTATAAAACCCCCTCTTTTAAACTCATACGAGTATATACGGACTTATTTATTTAAATTATAATTTTCTTTTCAGGATGGTGAAAATCTCTCCAAACTCGAGAAAGCAGACATACTCGAGCTAACCGTCCGGCATCTGCATCGCCTACGCGAAACGAACGGCCTCTTCGTACGCCACTCGGACACATTGAATATGGAGAAATTCTGGGCGGGTTTTCAGCATTGTGCTGTGGAAGTATCACATTTCCTACAAAAATACAATCAACAAAATAAACATATAAATGGCGATTTAATTAAATATATTGCAAATTATGTGCCAAATATGGCAGCAGCGGTGGCTACCGCAGCCGCGAATGCTAGTCCAATAGTAGACACCCAACACACGCCAACCGCACACATGCCGCAGTCAGCTGTGGCAGTGCAACTAACAGCGACAGGCAACGGAATTGCCTGTAGCAATATGGCCAATAATATAAATGCGCATTACCAAAGATTTTGTACAGCGCTGCGGCAGCAACATCAACCAACAGCCGACGGGGCAGCGACGAAATTTTCGGCCGACATGCATACACCACTAGCAGCGGCATCAGGCGGTGCATCTAATGTGCAACACCAACAAATACAAATCTCCGCTTCAACGGCTTCCAGCTTTGAACGCATTTGGGAGGCTGCAAATCGAGCGGCGGCCAACGGCAAGCATCGCATGCATCCCTACACGCGCAAAACGTTGCATAATCACGGCAATGACGCGGCGAGCGATGAATCTGTGGCAAGCAGTGGCGGTGGCAGCAGTGACGATGGCGATGGCGCTGATTATGGCGATGGTAGTGATTTTCCACCAGGTGATGGCCTTGTTTGGCGACCTTGGTGATGTTCGTTATATGCACAACAACATACAACAGCAATAATTCCATTTTAATTTGGTCGCTCGACCTTAAACACCGTTATTTTTACCTTTTACCACATAATCACTACATATTTATTTAATGGATACAAGCGTTTAGTTTTATGAAATCATATTTGTGGGATATATATACTCGATTATATATGCATTTGAGTTGTTAAGTAGTATTTGAAAGGACCACAGCAGCAATTTTCTATATTTGTATATTCAAATTTGTTGTGTAAAATGTGCATGGTGAAAAGCTTTATTTATTTATATATACATACATGTATGTGTGTATGTATATGTGTATAATTCGAGTTAATATATTAATAATATTAAAAATAATAATTCGGTTAATACGAAGGTAAAAGCAAATCTAATAAATGCGTATTTATGTGTGTGTGTGTGTGCATGTGCATATACATACTACATCTATTTACCTTGGGTAATTGCATTTACTCAAATGAGTTTTTGTATTTTGCATTTGCATTTGTGTGGCCGAGTGTGTAGTGCATTTTGTGTATGAATTGTGCTTCCTCCATTTAAGCAATTATAAAATGCAAATCATAAATTAATATATTACCAAATTATTTCACTGGTAAATAAGATATTTTCCTGCGATTTGCGTAATTTTCCTGCTCCATTATAAGTAATCCGAATTTGTGCATGTATTCAGTAGCTAATGCAGTTAGATAAAATTATTATTAATAAAAAAAAAATGTGAAACTTGTATTTGTAATTTTAAAGCAGAACAACCCATGTTTCTGGAGTTTAAATTACTAAACGAGACAACCCATAGTATAAACCGACGAGCCACATATTATATCAGACTCTTATTAACCAATGCCACTTTTATACCATTTTTCTTATGAATTATTATACGTAAAGTATAAGTTTTCTGTTTGATTAAAATCATAACCAAATCTGATCTAATGAAAAACAAGAAAGAACGGCTGTCCTCGATCATGCCGAAGTCTTTATACCTTTCATGAACATCAAATGTCTTGCAAATTGCAAAATTCGATTTTGATTACCTTCAGCGTCAATATAAACTTGAATTTACGTCAAATTTTAGATTATTGACCCAAAACCGCATTTCTGAACAAATCGGTTGTATGCGGACTGTACGATATAGCAGTCCGATTTTGATGATTTTCACTACCAATCTCCAATTCATAATATATGTGTGTAGGATACCAAATTACATGCTCCTAGATGCTTGTCTGACTGAATTTTGACCAAAGCCTTATATCTGAACAAATCGGTGTATATATATTATAGTCGTCCGATTTCGATGATTTTCAGCACCAATTCACAATTTGTTATATGGTACAGTATACCAATTTTCACGTTCTTAGTTACTTTTTTCACGAGTTTATGACCCGAAGTTTCAAATCAGAAAAGTCGGTCGTGTATATGCTGTAGTGGTTCGATCTGGCTAGTTCCGACAAATGGTTATTTAAACGTATAGGTGCAAGTTTGGTTGAAATATCTGAAAAATTAAATCAGTAGTTTGCGTTGAAATATACAGACGGACAGACGGCCGTGGCTAAATCAACTCATCTCTTCACTCTCATACGATCGGTATAAATTTTGATGGGTCAGTCTCTTCTCCTTTTGGTAATTAAATACTTTGGACCAAAGTTAATATACCATTTCATGTACATGAAAGTTATAACAACAAATGATTTGGATGAGAGGCCACCTTTGTGATGACGACCAAGTCGAAGGTCTTAAGGATTTTGTTTTATTGCTATTGCTCAATACGGAAGCAAGACGTGAGAAATAGGCAGAAATTAGTCATCGTAGGGGTAGAATTTTTGCGACACGGGTAACACTCGAAAATTCTACAAAAAAAAAGATGCGGTGACTCACAGAAGGTTTTAAGGCAGATGTGCACTATGCGCCAAATCTTTGTCGATAATTACTATTATGAACTTTTCGATACTGAATAGCAAAAAAAAACAAAGGGCTTCGAAGATTTTTAAAAATATTCGTCTTGTTCTACAAAGGCGCGGTTTGGCGGCGGCCACTTGACAAATCCCTTACTAGGGGATAACTAGAAAAAGTTAAGTGAGGAGCCTCTATTTCCACTGAAGGACACTGTTTTGAACAACTATGAAAGCCCATTGCAACTTTATTTGAAATTCCATAAGACCAAATTAAACTCAAACCTGGAGGAACCGCAGCACAGGTAATGGCCAATTACTACATTATACACCAATTTAGAAAGAAGTAGGGTACACTATCTCACAAGGGACATTCCCTGAACTGTTCGATCCACAATTAATTCTGGACGCAACATGAGCACGCCTTTAGCCTCAGCAAAGTAACTTGTAATAATCACATTTTTCGCTATACGAAAGGAACTTAAAAAAAACTAACTAAAGTAACTACGGCCATTAGAGTAAAGGTGATTGAAAACGTTGATTAAAAATAGCCGACAATATCACAACAACAACATTTAAAAGCAAAAATAATTGACTAAATAAGATTAAACATAAAATGTTTTCCTGGTGCACCCGAAATTTTGTCTAATTAAACTGGTAACGAATCCACTCCCACTACTTCCATGCTACTGGCGGTTACTTTAACTCGCTGTATGACCGGACATTATATATTAAAAGGATAGATATAGTGAAACCAGAGGTTCTATTAGCAATGCTACCGCCACAAATTGATTTCAGCTACACAGTAAGGCCAATTTTTTTACGCAATTGCAGGGACATAGGAGAGGAAGAGTTGGTACGACCCAATCTCTTCCTCTTAGTAATCTTACTGAATTAATTTCAACAAGTTTCAGTAAATTTGTGCTCGTATGTCCCGTAGAATACACTAAATGGTGTGAACAACTGAGAAGGCAGGAAAAAATTTTGTACAGATCCAATAGTGGTAGCACAATAATCGTTCTGAAAGCCTGGCTGATCACTGTGATGACGCAATCTTTGGGGGGATTGTAATTATTGGCGAAAATCCGCGTGACAAAAGGCTCTTAAATTCTCAATCTTATTTAGTAACTTCGATTATTTTTTCTGTGACCATTATTGTTTTCAAATTAATTAAAAAAAAAAAGAAAAAGGACTGTCTTAGAAGTCTTTAAACCTTTAATATGCTTTTCAAATTTATTTAAAATTTCAAAATTCGATTTCGATCATTTTCAATGTCAATATTAACTTAAGCTCATGTCTGCACAACACCAAATTTCACGCTTCTAGATGCTTTTTTGACAGATTTTCGACGCAAAATCTCATATTTGCACAAATCGGTTACATTGAGGCCTTATAATATAGTCTTTCGATTTAGATGTTTTATGGCGCAAAGTTTCAAATCTGTAAATTCGGTCGTATACGAGATATGTTCAAAGGAAATGGTGAAGGTTTTGCTAAATACTTTCTTTGATTACAATGGCGTGGTGCATCATGAGTTCCTGCCAAAAGGTTGAACAATTAATAAGAAATACTACAAGTAAGTTATGCAAAGTTTGCGTGAAGCAATACGGCTCAAACGATCGCAATTGTGGAAAAACAAATCCTATATTCTGCATGAATACTTATTCGTGACTTTTTAACCAAAAACAAAACCGTAACCATGCCTAAACCCAATTCACCAGATTGGGTTCCCTGCGACTTTTCCCTATTCCCAAAGCTAAAGAAACCAATGAATTGAAGAAAGAGTTGATGGCCATACCTAAAAACGCATTTCAGAAGTGCTACGAGGATTGGAAAAAGCTGGCACAAGTGTATTATATCTGAGGGGATTACTTTGAAGGGGACAAAATATGAAGATATTGATGAGTAAATAAGTACTTCTACCAAACTTGGTTGAAATATATTAAATATATTTATATATATTTTGGTTATAATTTTTGATGACACTATCCTTTCTACTTCTGGTACTTACATACTTCGAACCAAAGTTAGTTTGCCATTTCATTTACATAACAGGTCAATTGAAAAGTTTCCGTTCTACCATAACTAACTTTTTTTTGTCAAAATTCAAGATACAATAACGCTATGTTATAGTCGCTGTTGTCATTCGAAAATACAGACACCTAAACGCTATAAGACGAATGTTGCTTTTTTTGACGCAATGAAGCGGGTTCATCGTATGCAGTCAACTCGGATAACTGTCAATTTCATCCATTGTCACATATCGGCGCAAAATGCCGAGTTTATTACGCTTGAACATCTCCAAACACTGCTCCGAATCATTAACTCGTTGTTGTTTTTGGTCAAAAGTGAGCAAAAGTGGCACCCACTTGCACAGAGCTTCTCATACCTAAATATTCGTGAACGATATGATGTACACGTTCAGTTGATGTCTTTAGAGTGCCTTCTATTTCATTAAATTTCTATTTACGGTAATTAAAATAGTTCTGTGAATTTTTTGATGTTTTCGTCGGTAGCAACCTATTTAGGGCGTCCAGTGCATTCACCATTTTCGGTTCTCATTTCACCACGTCGAAAATTAGCGCAACTCGTCATAAAGCCAAGAATTTGCTTCAACTGAATTGTTTCCTTTCAAAAAGTAATATTTTATCAACACACGGAATTCCTTTTTATACTTTTGAAGCTAAGGCATAACTAAAAATCATTAAAAGATTCATTCTCGTAGCGCCATCTATGTTCCAGGCCGGGACTTTTCAATTCATTTCTTAAAACGTATACAAATCATTTTTCAATCGAAGTAGCTTTTTGGTTTCCAAAGTTTTAATATTTTGGTCATAAATCTATGTGATAAAAACCAAATTCTCATCAATATCAAATTTTTGAATTTTTTTCTGTTAAAAATATATTTTGTGCTATCATTCCATTAAGTGTACTTACCAATTTTAAGTTAATAAATGAAACAATAATTAATATGTCTATTTTATTGATGAACATTTTTATTTATTTATTTAATTCAATATTTTATATCAATATTAGTTTATTACTTAATTGTGCCTTATCTTTTATATAATATGCACTTCAAATATATGGTATTAGTTTTGGATGCTTAATATTTATTGATCGGAGCGATCGCTGAAACGCTTTAAAACTTTTCGAAAATCTGCGCACACTTACATACAAAGCTTCGCCTTAGCCACTTAGTTACTCTTCAACTAATTGCATATTGCATTCAAAAATATTTTTTTTTCTTTTTGTAAATTTTATAAATTAATTTTATGTGATATTCACAATTTGTTTTTAGCATTTTTTTCATTAAATAATAACTAAAATATAGTATTTGTCATATTTGTAATTATTACTATTTATTTGCTTTGTTTTTTTTTTATATAATATATTTTATTTAAGTATGTTTTATGTAATAATATAATATATGTATGTAGGCTTATCTTAATAATATTGTAATTATAAGTTATATAAATATTTTGCACTAACAAAAAGGTGGCCTCGAGTTTTTGTGTAGTAGTTTGTATTCTTTTTTGTTTGTTTTCTTTGATGTTGAGATTTTGTTTTTTATTATTTATCCTTTGATACATTATGCATACTATATTATTGCCGCCAAATTTGTGTGTCTGTGTGTATGTGGCTTATCTTAGCTTAGCTGGTAACGGTCTTTATTTATCTCTATTGATAATTTGGTATTTATAGGTATTTTATATAAATATAATATATATATATATATATATATATATATATATATATATGTATTTAATTATTTTTATTTTTATTTGCCTATTTACTATTTCCAATATTTTATTATTTATCGTATAAACTAAATTTTAGATATTTTCAAAATTTATTGCTTAATATTTACGCTTTAGGCGGTGCATGCATCTATATCTAACATAAAATATTTTTTACAATATAATATATTATATATTTAAAATTTTATTTATAAAAAAAAAATTTAAAAAATATTATACGAAAGCTTAACAATACAATTTCATTTTAATATATAAATAAATAAAAAATACAATAAAATAATATATCAAAGAAAATGTATCAAAGCTAAAAATGGGTATAAAATAAGTAAGCTCTATATGATGTTGCGGTGGAAACGGTGTATTTTTTTTCAGTTTTTTTTTATGAAACTAGACACATCCAGTTTGAGTTTTGAAAGTCCTAATCAAATTTTCAGGAATTTCATAAAACATTTCAACCTTTGCGCATTCGCTTCAAATTGTCATTTTGTTCCTTGCTTCAATAATTCTCTATAAAAAAAAATGTTCTTAACGCCATTAGAGGGTTTTCAAGGCAAATATTTCCACAGAGGTTCTTAACTCATTACTTAAGCCCTCAAGCAATCGTTTTGTCATTCATTTCAAGAAACCTCTCAAAACAACTTAAAGAATTGGAATGTTTAGAAATTGATAAACAAGAAATTGTATTAAGACTTTTCTCAGCTAAAGTCTTTGTGTAGGTATTCTTGCGAGGAAATATTCGTTGGTTGGTCTAATGATAGAAAGAACGACTAGTTGCACAATTAGTCCTGTTATGAAGGGTGCAGTAAGTATTTCTACCGCTCGAAAGATTGGGTAGGACCCTAAGAATACTTTAAATAATCTGTTCTGGTCACTTATATGGAGAGCAGCCTCCTCGTTTTCTTTGACTAGCGCAAATTTATCGAGTTCTATATTTTGTTGAGATATTTTTACTTCAGTCCCTTACAGAAATTTCCGGAAAGTTCCTTCAGCCTTTTCGAGCGGCTAATGGTCGGATTCGGTAATTGCCAGTAGCAAACTTCTAATCCCAAAATGTCCTGGTATATGAAATTTCATTAATTCGAGGTTATCTGAAGTCTAGCGAATTAGTCTTAAGTTCGAAAATATTCCTTTGAAATAAATTAAGATTTCACTGAAAATTACTTAATCTTATTATCGCTTGGATTATTTCGGTCAACAATCATGGTGATTAAGGAAAATAACAACAACAGCTTTAGAAAAAATTAGTTATTTTTTAATTCTCAAAACTTTTTTTATTAAAGGAAAAGTGCAAACCATTTTTTAAATTTTATGAAAAACACACCTGCCGTTGTTATTCAAGAAAATCTGCTGTTGTTACACAAATATATTCGATAAAAAGTAAATAAAAAGGTAAAGGATCTAACCTCACTAGCTCTAATGATAAATATTACAAATAAAGAGTTTTCACCTCAAGCCGCTATGAAACTAGAACGAACACACAATTTTCAGATTTCCTTTCACAAAAAAGTTTTATTTTTATTTTTTGAAAGCAATTTTAGTCAAAACACAAAAAATTTTGTCAATTTATGAGAAAAAGTTTTCTTCATATTTTTTAGGTTATTAAGGTTCCTCGACTTTGCCTAAAAACTTTCTAGTATAACTTTGCAAAGTAAAATATTTTAGGACATTCTTGAATTCTTGAAATAAGAATCAACCCTTAGGTCTGAGGTTTCTTTTTTTTTTTTTTTTGAAACAATTTACACCAGAACATGTATAATTTAAGAGGTTTTGAAAATTTCAAGCTAATTTTTATAAATCGACTGCGTATTTTGTCGCTGAATGTGTGTTATTTTAGCAAATATTAATATACTTCGGTCTGCTCTTTGTTTTCTTGTGTTGTCTCCTTGTCCGCACTGTGTAAGTGATACGTTAGGGTAGGCTCGTTTGTTTAAGTATGCATGTTAGGCAAAAATACTCAATAAATACTTTTTTTTAAAAACGTACTGATAAATATTTCAGTTTAATTTAATTTACTGCTTCCAAATCATTTTAATCACATTATTTATTTACAAATCGTTTGATTTTTCCATGACACTTCAAGCCAAACTTTTAAATGGGTGGTGTGCTTTAACTATGCATATTTATATATATATATATATTTTTATATTATGCGAAAATAAATGTTGCTATTTTTTATTTCAGTTTAAATAATTGCAATGGATTTTTTTTTAGATTTGTTAGTCTGTTCAACAATTTATTGTTTTGTTATTTTTGTTTGTCACTTCTGTCAATTTCAGTTATAAAAAAAATTATTATTTGATATAAATTATTTTTATGATTATTTCTTTAAAGTATTTTATTTCATTTTGGCTTGAACTTATAATGTTTAAGGTAATAATAATTGGCGGATTTTACAATTTTCCTCCCCTTAAGCTTTAACTCTTTTTTAATAATTATTATTATCCCTTATTATTAGCATAAATTAGTTCATAGTCAATAACAGTAGCTTATAGATACGTATTAGCTTTAAAAATTTTAGTTTTAGTGTTGCTTATAAATTTAATAATTTATTTAATTCCATAAATATTCATATCAATTTGGTGAGTAGAGTAAAGTAAGCGTTTAAAATTGATTGTTTGCAGCTAGGTTTTGTCACAGTTTTTATAATAAATTGTTGTTTATATAATATATTCATTTTTTTTTTTGTGCATATAAGGTTACTTAAATAGGCATCAATTGTTGGTAGCTACTATGCTGTATACGCCCAATTTTGGTAAGGATATTTTGTTGTGGTATATATGTAAATAATTTACAATTGTATTTTAGTGATTAGCGAATTTAAGTTGTATTAGTACATAGTTTTTTTTCTTAGAAAATTTAGTGCAAAGCGGTGCTGTCCAGTATTAATATTTTTTAAATTTTTTCTTTAATTTAATTTTTTTTTTTTTGCCTTAAGGCTATTATGGCTATTATGAAAGTTTAGTAATATTATGTATAGAATCAAAGAAAACCATTAGCTTAATGTAAACTCTACCAAAGAAATTCAGCTGGTAAAATAATTGTTGAGATACATTTTTTTTTATTAGAAAAAGCTATTCAAATTAGAAAATTTTTTCATATTATCTCTAAGAATTATTGCTCTAATAACTGAAAACGATTTAAATTTATTCTGAGATTAAGTTATTTTCGATGCATATAAAAAAATAAATATTTTATTATTTTCAAGGAAACCTAATTGTAACAATGGTGAAAAAACAAACAAATAACGTAACCTAAATTGAGTTGGTATCGCGTGTATGTTTAACAAGAGTGTTAATGAGTCCACTCAAAAAAAAAAAAAAAATTCCTAAATCGTTCGAAATCAAGTTTACAATTGTCTGCAAACCAAATGATTCAAACCAGCGTCGGCTCAGTAATTTACACAAATAAATTTTAATCTTTATTCGGCATGAGCGACTGAATTTATTTTGAAATGCTGCACTTCAGCTACAAGGGACTCTAGCTTGACTCATGTGCAGTAGCAACGACAAAACAACGACAATCCATGCATATTTTAGATATAGTGATCGCAAAATTATTATTATTAATCCCAACGGCTCACCCTCCTCCTGCCTATCCGCACGCGGGGCGCTGTCCGCATGACGTACGACCGAACTTGATTTGTTTTTCATTAATGCAGAGCTAAGAGGAGGTTTATTTAGTGTCGAGAACTAAAGAGTTCAGCTACAGAGTAAAATTCATCAGCTGAGTTTTAAGAATAACTTAATTCAAATATAAAATATAATTTAACGATTAGTTGAGAGTCGACAAAATTATTTTCTTAATATGAAAAAGCGTGTAAGATATGTCAAATATGTTTGAATGAGAATTGAAATCAATACACAAACAATGCAAAGGCTCGTGAAATTCAAAGTTTGTTTTACAATTTTGCAGAAACAAGGGGCAAAAATGTCTGAACGGAACATTCAATTTGATTTCAGAGAGAATAAGGGGGTGGAAAAGGAGCCTGTTATTATTTTAACCATTAAAATTACACCAAGCATTTCCCGACATTTCCGATTAGGGAGATTGATAGATTTCAGACGACTAGTATAAGAAGGAAGATTTTACTGAGAGTTCGAATGCAAATTTCTTAAGGCAAATAGGAGGAATTGTTTTTGAATAGACTCTAACCTGTCAAAGTCGATTTGATACCTCGGGCTCCAAATCACCGAGCCGTATTCAAGAATAGGTATTACTAATGTTATATACAGACCTTTAGTAACATAAGGATCTTTGAACTCCTTTGATCAATGTTTTACAAAAGCCAAGATGTCTTTGGCTTTTGTGACTATGACACCAATGTGATGTGTGAAGTTGAATATACGATCCATAGTGATGTCCAGGTCAATAAAACTGTGTCCCTGTTGAAAATTATAATCATCTATTGTATAAGTAATTGTCTGTGTGGACCTTCGGGAGAAACACATAACTTTACATTTTTTAAGAGTGAGGGGCATCCGATTTATTTTACACCATTCAACCATTAATTTAAAAAATAAATTTTCTAGATAGATTTTTTTAGGCGATATAGGGCAAACATTTATTTAGGAAGTTCATCTACCCCATTAAATTATTTTAATTCAAGAGCTTCTCATAAAATAAATGAATTTTTTTTAAGTGAGAAAAGAAAGTTATATTCGGGCATTAATCGTAATTATTTGGCATTGTTCGTCATAATACATTTCCTAAAAATATATTTTGAATATTTAAAAAAGTGAGAGAAATGGACAAATTATGCAAGTACTCGTATATCGCAGTGAATAATTTATTGGTAATTAATTAATATCAATATTTCAAATTATATAGAGAATCAGTGCAGTTAGTTTCCTAGTAAGCGAAATAATTCTCATATTAGTTAAAAAAAAAAAAGAAAAAAAAAATTGATTTAAAATAATTCATAGTTCAATAATTGTTCAGTTAGTTTGCTAAATTTTCTTAAAATTACTAAATTTTTCTGATTTTAATAAAAATTTGAACACAAAAGGAATTTAATTTTCTACTAACACTGCTCTCTCACATTCCCACCTACAAAACACACCATGTGAGAAACTATTGGAAAAAAATCTTTGCTTGGAAGCTGCATAAAAAAATAATAACACGAAATATTATGAAGACATTTCATTATGTTTTTAATCCGATAAAATGTACATAAAAGTTTATGTCTATACCAAGTCAACACATCCTTCTTTGCATGCAATTAATTTGTTTACAAATTTTGGAGCAAATTTACATCTTATATATTGTGTCTTTTGTAATTTTATGACAAACATAAATTTTCTAACTCAACTCAAGCCGATAAAGGTGTATAACATAAGGATATTTTTGCCTAAATGAAGAGCACAATGAAGGCCTAGTGATATGGAACTTGCCAATATATGCATAATCGTATATAAAAAAGAGATTGAAATATATATGTATATAACAAAAAGAAATATTAAATAATATAATTTTAGCAAAATTAAAAAAAAAATATTATGCACAATATTTAATATAATTTTAAAAAGTAAAATTTTACAGATACATGCTTATGACGACATTATAAAGTGAGATTAAATCAAAAGTAAATTAATAACTACAAAAATTACTAAAAAGCGACAGGCAGATGTTTGAAATGCAAAAAAAGAAAAATCCAGTAATAGTTTTTCCATAATTATGTTTCAGCAGGCAATAGCTGTGAGGCTGATAATAGACAACTGTTAAGTATCTAAAAGGACGAGGCACATGCATAAGGCTTTTAAATAAAGATATTAATTAGGTAAAGCATGTATTTCATAAAGTATATTGCAATAAAAAATCATTTTTATATTAATAATTATTTGATATTAGTACTATTAAGTGTATTAATTTAAGGGTTTTCTTCAAAAAAGAAGTCAATTAGTTAATTATTATTAATCGAAAATCAAATAAATAAAACAAAAAAGTCACTTTTATTATTTTATATTTCTATAAACTTTATTCATATTTTTTACGACATGAATTTCACTTAAAGGGCTATGTTTACAAACTGTTTTTTTAATTTTTTTGGTTTTTAAAATACATTTGATTTAATTGAATTTACTCATTTCTTTGGATATTTCTTCGAAGCAAACATTTTTTCTGTATTTATTTTTCAAAACATGTTTTGATTTAAATTAGTTTTTCTGTTCAATTTTTAGTTATGTTTATTTGTTTACTGAGAATAAAGCTGAACCACATATAAAACAGAAATTATTTTAGATTGGTGATACACTCAAAGGGACGAATACGAGAAGTAAAGTATATAAAAGGGGAAGAAAGATAAAAGTGTTATATGTGTGTATTTCTAGATGATAAATATTGTGTATGGATGTAAAAAAAAAACAATTTATAATTACAGCTAGATCAGTGTCGGAAGACCTAACAAACGATATCAATGAAAATAAATTTTATAAAGCTAACATTTATATTTTATTTATGATATCAAAAAATATATAATATATTGAACTACAATAAGATTAATAAATTAAATTAAATTATATAATTAATATAAGTTTTTAATAAACTGAATTTAAATAAAATAAAATAGTGTAAAATTAATACGGAAAAAAATGAAATAAAATAAAATAAATGAAAAATTATATAATAAAATAAAGAAAAAATAAATATATAATTTATATAAAATAAATAAATAAAATAAAATAAATAGATTAATATAAAATATGTAAAATCTTTAAATAAAATATAATAAAAATTTAAATTGAATTAAAACAAAAAAAAAATAAAAAAATTTTAAAAACGTTAAACATTAAAAGCAATTACTCCAAAATAAAATTAAATAATATAAAATATTTAGATAAATTAAAAAAAAATAATATAAAATATGTAAAATATATAAAATAAAATAAAAGAAATTAAATGAAAAAATAAAAAAATAAAAAATATTAAAGAAATCAAAATAGTACAAAAAAATAAATCAATAAAAATAAAAATATAAAAAGTAAAATAATATAAAATATACAAAACAAATAAAATAAAATCAATAAAAACTAAATAAAATAAAATAACATAAAATAAAATAAAATATAGGGAAAGATCACGTCAAGGGGACCCCCAATTTTCGACCTGATCATAAAAATTTAATTGAATTTAAGATTAAATTATGATAAGATCAAAAAGAAAAAAATGAATTAATTAAAAAAAAATTAACTAAGATAAAGGAGATGGAAAAAAAAATTAACTTAAAAAAAATAATAATAAGAAAACATAATAAAATAAATTAAAATAAACTAAAAATAAAATAAAATAAAATAAAATAAAATAAATAATAAAATGAAATACAATTAAAATAATTAAATTAAAATAATAGAATAAAGTAAAATAAAATAAAATACATAAAAGTTGAAAAAAATAAAAAAATAAAAAATTACATAAAATAAAATAATACAAACTAAAATAAAAGAACAAAAAAAGTTAATATAATTTAAATTAAATTAAATTAAAAAATGTAATTTAAATTAAATTACCTACAGCAAAATAAAATAATATAAAATTATTCAAAAAAAAAACTAAATAAGATTAAAAAAAAAAATATATAAATAAAAAAAATAAATTAAATAATAGAAACAAAATAAAACAAAATCAAATAGTATGAATTGAAACAAGCTGAAGTGAACTTAAATTAAAAAAAAATTAATTAAAATTAAATGAACGAAAAGAAAATAAAATAAAAAATATTAATTAATTAAAAATAATAATAAAAATTTAAATTAAAATAAACAAAGCATATAAAATAAAACAAAACATGTAATATACTAAAATTTAATAATTTAAATAAAATAGAGTACTTAATTAAAATAAAATAAATAATATGGACGGAAAACCCGTATGTTGTTCAAGTTTACAAAATTTTTTGTTCAATTTTTAATTTGATTTTTTAATAATTTCTTCAAATTATAATTCATTTACGTTCTTTCTATCGTTTTAATTTTTCTCATATTTGTAATTTACGATCATGACAAAAACAACTTAAATGTTTAAAACTTATAAACAACAAATTATTCTGCAGCGAAAAATTAATTATTAATAATAAAAAAATAATTTTTTGAAGAACTAAATAATTTTGTTTTTTTGAAATTTATGTTTTTTTTATGTCGGAATCGGTAATCATATTTTTGAGTAAAGCTTTTAATTAAAAATTTTACATTAATTATATCGAAAACTAAAAATAAATTGAATGAAGGATTTTGAAGCGGTAAGTCTAATATATTTTTATAATTTGAATAAAAAAGTTATTTTATTAAAACTTAAAATGTGTTGTTGTAAATAATGCAAATTGACAAAAGTTTAAAAATTTTGAGGCATGCATATATGATAATTTAAAAAATAAGTATTTAAGCTAATATATATAAAAACATTGAAAATCGTACGCAAAATTTCATGCTCTAGAATTGATAGAAAAATATTTAGCGTAAGAAATTTAAGAAGGAAATTTGGACGTCCATATAAAATACATACTTACGCTACAAAATGTGTGCTCATTTGAAATTATGGCAAATATTTTGTGTAAATATTTAAAAATTATTTTTTCAGATGTAATCTATCAGTTACAATTTTTATAAATATATTTTTATAAGTTTCCAAAACTTTTAATTACGAATAATTTTAAAAAATGTTGAAGTCAGAAAAAAAGGATTAAAATTCTCTATAGTTGAAAAAATACATTTTGCACGATGAAATCTGTTATGATTTACGAAAAACTTTTTTACAGTTGAAGCATTTTTATATTTAATAAATTTGAATTTGTAAATAATGCTTGAATCTAATTTATGTATGTTTATATATATGAAAATATTGCTTAGGATGGAATCTTTTTGAAATCCATAAATTTTCTTGAATTTAGAGTAAGTTCTCAAGCGTTTGTTTAACCGAATTAATTTTTTATAAAAAAATCAACTCAAACTTTTTTATTTTGCTGATTATTCATACACATTTGCTCAGCTAGTAAAATTTTGGGTATACAATTCTCATAAAACGCATGCAATTTTTTCCCTTTAGCAGTAAGAATATAGGCCAAATAAAGAGATTTTTTATTCAACGAGAATTTTTTTTTTTTTTTTTTGAAATTACTGTTTATTTTTTATCTTTAGCGTATTTCTAATTTTTTTTTTTTTGTTATATTTTCTTTCTAATTTTTTTAAATTTAGCTTTTAACGTCTTAAGGACGTACGTAAATAAAAAAAAGAGATAAGCAATTGTATATTATTGAATTGTTGATTTTCTAATCTGATTAATCATATCTATTTTTAATTTTAAATTGGTGTTATTTTTCATAACATTCTCGCCGGTATATTTATTTATATACTATTTGTAAATTTAAAATTTTATCAATAAGTCTGCTGAATTTTATTGCTGAACAGCTTCACGACTCCTTTATTATACTGTCACTGCTTAAAGGCAAATATGAATTTGCTGTTTGAAAATTTAAGCGAAGAATAATTTATATAAATAACACTTTTCCCTTAGTAGGTTTCTACAAAATTTAACGCTATTTTGAAATTTTTTAAGCAATTCTGTATTATTTTTAATCAATTTTTCGGTATTCTATATACGAAAAAAATTTGTTTCTGTAAACATTTATAATTTTTTTTTTTTTTTTCAAACGCACCTTTGTATTCGACCTATTGTATGATCATGTTTAATAAATTTTTTTTATTTTCATTATTATTTATTTATCTTTTTTAATTATAATAATTTATTTTTTATTTTTTTTATATATTTTTTTTTTTTTTTTGAAATAGCTAAACATTTTACAAATGCGCTGCCTACTTAGTTTGAAGTTGAAATTTATTGCGCATTATCTAGCAAATTTTATAATTATTTTAAGCTGTTTGGTTTCTATGTATACGTATATCCGCCTTTTATTGGGCAGATTTTGATTTCCGTTTCGTTGAATGCACTAAACTCTATTTTTTGTGTGTATATGTATCTACGGGTTGCAACTAGAATACCATTTCTTAATATTTCATATCTATGCTAAGCCCGTTTCCCTTGCTTTTGCTTTAAGTGTAGTATTTTATCTTATTTATTTATTTTTCTTAAACTTCATGACCATGGTATTTTTTATCGAAGCTTTACTACCGCTTGCTCTACTCATAAACATATGTAGGTTAGTATTAACTACTTTGGTTTGTCAGTTATGAGTGTGTGTGAGTGAGTGTATATACATATCTATGTATGCTTGTGTTGTCTATGAGAGTGTAAAATTGTTTTTCTTAATCCTTTTTGATTATATTTTCTACACATGATATCCCTCTTCATATATTTAAAACTTGAAAAAGAAATATTTTTATTATACTTCTAAACGTTTTTCTGCCTCTTGTATGAACTCTTAAATAGTTTTTTTTATTTTATTTACCTGCTGATTACTATTTACTATTTATCGATTTAATTTTTCGGTAGTTTAGTCATATCCTCGTTTAATCTTTATTAGAATTAAACATAGTCTCTTTTGGTTAATCACCACCTAAACTTAACGCCTGCACTATACGTGGATCAGCTTTACTACCCTCACGAAATTCGTCGAGCGTTAAACGATCATCATGATTTTTATCCATTTGATCGAATATTTTATCGACACGCTTTTGCGGCGTATTCTCCTCCTCTGTTTGTGGTTGCTGGCCCTTTTGGAAGTGGAAAATAAAAAAGTTAAACGCAATAAATAATAAATAATAATTAATTTGTAATTAAAGTAATTAAAAACAGTTTATTTCCTTTTATTAACCACTAAAGGGTATAATAAGAGATGAGAGAAATAGTATTATAACACAGAAATAGTGTATAAAAATTAATTACAGCATATTTAGTAATATTTTCTACAATACACACACATAAATTTACTTTTTTAGCTTAGTTTAACATAATAAAAATATTTCCTCATATTATAATAAATGAAATATATATTTATTAATTTTCAAAAATACATACCACCATTTGATATATTGCATCGACTATGTTGTACATTTCTTCTCTCGTTATGTAGCCATCATTATCAACGTCGTATAGTCGGAATGCCCCTAAAAGTTAAAGGAAATAAATTTATTAGCTTTATGCTCTTCACCCTTACACAGTAATTTCACATTTCTTAATTACTATAATTTTTGTTCAACAATTTTTTTTTCTTTTATTTTTTTTTTCTTTAATTTTTTATTTTATTTTTTTCCTTTTTTTTAATAAATTGTTTTCGTTTTTATTTTACTTTAAATTATATAATTTAATATTTTTATTTTTTATTTTTTTTTTATTTAATTTTATTTCAATTTTTTTATTTTATTTTATTTAACAATTTTTATTCTTTTTTATTTTATTTCATTTTGCCCCATTACATTTTACTTAATTTTTTTATAATTGAATTATTCAACTTTTTCTTTTTTTCTTTGTTTTATTCAATTTTCTTTTATATAATTTATTAAATTTATTTTATTCTCATAAATTTATATTACTTCATATATTTTTTTTACTCTGTTATATTTATATTTATTTATTTATTTTATTTGTTTTATTTAATTAATTTGAGTTTAAATTTAATTTATATTATTTTATTTTATTTTATTTATTTTAATTTGCTTATTTTATTTCGTTTTATTTAAATTAGATTTTTCTTGGTTTATTTTACTTTATTTTAATTTTTAAATTTTTAATTAAGTGTATTTATTTGAAGTAAATGTATTTTATTGTTTTATTTATATTTTACTTTAAGTATTTTTTTAAATTTTATTTAATTTTATTTAATTTATTTTTATATACTTTTTTTTTAATTTAATTTAATTTTATTTTATCTAAATTTATTTTTTATTTTTTTTAAATTTTTTATTTTTATTTTAAATTTTTTTAAATTAAAGTTTTGAATTTCATTAATTATTACATTTAATTAAACTTTTTTTTAATGATTTTTTTCAGTTTATTTTAATGTGATTTGTTTTATTTTATTTCATTTTATTATATTTTATATTATAATTTTTATTTTATTTTATTTTATTTTTTTATATTTTATTTTATTTTTATTTTTTAAATATTTTTTTCTGCTAAAACTTATTTAATTTTTTTTACTTTATTTAATTTAATTTAGTTTTATTTTATTTCTTTTTATTGCTTCCAGTTAGGGAGAAAATTCCGATTAGCCACAGGGCAATAATGTGCATTCCATTAAAAAATTGCTAATAATATGGTATGAAATCAAAAAGGCTACTTTCGTGTTTTGCGATTTTTTCCGTATATGTGTTTTGCATGTTTCTGTTGCGAATAACTGCAATATCAATTATAAATTCTATTTTACAAGCCTTGTCAACCACAAATATATTTTGCCTTATGTGGTGTCTTGTGGCATTCATCAAAACAGTTGGATTGAAATATGGAAGCATGCTGGCATCTTCGTGCACTGGTTCCGCAATGTAGTAAGGGGTCTTATTTTGATAAAAGTTATACTTCTGGGCAATTTGCAAGTGAATTATTTTCGCGATGTCATTATGCCGCTTAAGATAAATCGAATTAGCGAACGTAGCACATCCAGCATGCATATGATCTAGAGTTTCGCTTCTGATATTAAATCTACGGCATCTGTCTGCAGGTGCATTTACGTCACGAATTACATACTTGACTTCACTTCTGGTGGGAACGACACCATGTTGCATTGCAGAAATTGTACCTTCTGTTTCGGCGAATATTGCTCTATTTGTAAGCCACAAGTGCGACAATTTTTGGTGGACATGCGGACTCAGCAAATCTTTGCGATGGACTACCGCTTCTGTAGTTTTTCATATGTTGATATCGTGTTTTTGCTTTTATAAGGTTAGTTCATTCGCAGTGGAGTACAGTTGTCATCAGCAGATACTACAGCCTGATAAATTTCAGACTGTGATGACATTTGATGGAGTTCTGAGAATTAAGATTAGTTTGTCATGCAACGCTTCGATGTCAATCTGGCCCCTTCTGCCTTCCTTCCTCGTCAACGGCGTTTGAAAGACGGATTGGGATGATGAGCTTTATACTTGGACAAATTTTCCA
The DNA here is from genome assembly GCA_030068015.2 of Neoceratitis asiatica. NCBI lineage: Eukaryota > Metazoa > Arthropoda > Insecta > Diptera > Tephritidae > Neoceratitis > Neoceratitis asiatica. Next base: position 32,856,861 of record CM061525.1, on the reverse strand, counting down.
GGTCGGTTGTTGACCATTTTATTACTCCAAAACTGTACGATACCACGGGTATAGCAAACTAATTAATGGCAAATGTCTGGTTTTTTCCACTCCGTCTTTTTTCATATGCATAGTTTCTACACAACTGCTCTGCGTAACTCCAAGATACTTATATGTCTCATCTGGTTCCATTTCCTTTATATCGAGACCTACAAGTCGATCGGAGTGTTTCGTGGAATCACCTTTCCTCTCAAGACAGTTATTTTACTGCATTTCTCATGACCAACAGGTATTTTAATATCACATTTCAAAAGTTTTTCAATATGGTTTGGTTTGCTAGGATAAAGCTTCAGATCAGCTTCGTAGAAGAAGTGACTCAATCGGTATCTTCCAGTCTTCCCATGTTCACCACATGTCCGTAGCCTGTATCCCGTAGAATATGACTGAGAAGGTTCATGTTGATGATAAACCAGAGTGGACTCAGTGAATCGCCTTGGAAGATTCCATTGCTGATGTTTACGTCCCTTGTGTACTGAGCAGCTCCAGATTTAGGCAGTTTTTTGCGAGTTCTCCAATATTTCACACTTTTCTCTAGGAAAAGTATTATATTGGGATTGATTTTATACAAATGCAGCATGTCGATAAGCCACGAATGGGGCATTGAAACGAAAGATTTCATCCAATCGATGTACGCTGCATAGAGATTATTTTTTATTTTATTTTTTATATTTTTTATTTTTTTTTAATATATTTTTTTATATTTTATATTAATTTAAGTTTATTTCAGATTTTTGTAATTTATTAAATAATTTTGTAAGAATTTACATAGTTTTATACTTACATTGCAGCTTTTCGTCCAGATTGCCACGCGATGTAATCGATAACGCTCGAATAAATTCCTCAAACTCAATCGCACCATCCTGGGTCAAGTAGAATAAAAACGAAAGACAAAAAGAGAAAAAAAACGAAAAAAGGACAAAATAAACAGCACGTACAGGACTCAAAAGTCGGCGAATCAAGGTTGAAAAAAAAATATAAAAAAGTAGGGAAAAGTTTGAAATTTTAGTAGGAATTCTCTACTATTAAATTTAATTTGAAAACATTTTATCATACAAAATTCTCAATTTATTAAAACGGCGATGTCTGCCTCGGCAAATATTGAATAAATTTTTTAGTGAATTTATTGAATTGAATTGGAAATAATGAAGAAAACCAAATTGCATTGAAATGGTTGAACTACGTTTCAATTGTATTATTAAATGAGCTGCCAATTCATATTCAAAAGTTACAGCTAAACCAATGTTAGTGCTGCCACAGCTACATAACTACGTGCACAGGTAAGAAGTACCAGCGAAGAGAAGTGAATGGGCAGCGCCGAGCCAGTGAAAGAAACTCTGTTTTGTTGCTTTTGGCAGACATTTGCTTAGTTATTTTATTATGAGCAATATTTATATATATTTTTTCAATGTCTTCATGCGCTATAATTTTTTTTATTTTTTTTGTTTATTAAAATTACTCACCTCATTCTCGTCAAAAACTCGAAACACCAGCGAAGCGAATTTACTAGGATCTCCTTGTGGGAAGAATTGTTTGTAAATTTTAATAAAACCCTATAAAGTATAATGGAAAAAGAGAAGAGTGAAAGCAAAATATACAATACATAAGTACCAAATTCATAAAATTACAACAACAGTAAGTAATAAAAACCAGTATTGATGTGTTAGCGGAAGGCGTGGAGAGAGATGCCGAAGCAGCTAACAGCAATGGGTGCGGTATTGTAGTGTAGGTACTAAAGTGTCGGCGTGTTGGTGTTGATGTGTGTTTGAGTTTATGTTGAAATTGTGTTATGACCAACAGGAAAACATGAATGTTAGCAAAGTGTGGCGCCATGTTGTTTGCTTTATTATCATTTTGTTTTGTTTTTGTATTTTATTTATTGTTTTGCTGGTATACTTTTGCGTTACACTTCTACTAGTACGTAGAAGTATGCGAGGCGCACATGTTTGTAGCTAAATGCGCTTAACTTTATTGTTAACCACAGTGGTTGTAGAGAGTTATGCTTATCCCGAGTGACGCTGGTCAGCCAAAGTTGTGGAGCTTCTACTACCGAATAGCTCACACAGTGGATTAATGCGAGAAAAAGAATACAGAGTAGAAGACTTAAAAGGACTATTTAAAAATTTCTAAAAAAATTTCAAAATATAGACCGTTACTGATTGATTTCCTAAAAGAAAAACTTAAAAAAAAACTGCACTACTTAGGGTTATTTAGAATACCATATGATACCAATAAGAGAAATTTATGATACATTTATTTCCTCAAAACTTTTTTTTATTAATTGAAACTCCACACATAAATAAATATTAAGTAAAGGATCAAATTAATTTGATTTTCACCCTTCTTTTCAACCAGATAATTTTCTGCAAATCCACTTAATACTTTCAACCCTGAACAAAAGATGCTTTGCAAACATAAATTACTTTTATAAGGCATAGCTTAGGGCACAAAAGTTGGTGAAGTGCAGAAACAGCTTTTGTTTCTCATGTTTTACTACACGTGTTCTCAAGAATAGACTTCTGCGTATCGCTTGCACAACCATTAAGCGCATGCAGCTGACGCTTGGATTTTATTTTAATACATCAAGCTACATTTACAACGGTAAATATGTGAAATGTTGAGTACATACTCCAATCCAAAAAATTAAAAATATTAAAAGATGTAAGTAAAATAAACATAAATTAGAACAAAACATTCTTAAAATAAATAAAATAAAATAAAAAAATAAAATAAAAAATAGCAATATAAAAACAAAATGAATAAATATAAAACAAGAAAATAAAAAATTATATTAAATAAAATATATAAAATAAATACTGTAAAATAAAAAACTTAATAAAATAAACTGATATAAAATTGCAAAAAGTATAGAATAAAATTATATACAGAAACAACAATGATATACAAACTAACTGGTGATCCATTTTTAGGTTCCCTACTTTTAAAGTAAAGAAGAACGAAGAAAATTAAAATTTATCGAATAATGTTTATTATCATTCGAAAGAACATTCTTTGGCATTTATTTCTTGAAGATTATCTCTTTCAAATGCTAGCCGCGGCTACATCTCACATGGTCCATCCGTTAAATATAATTTTCGATGGCTCGTTCGAGAATCTCGACTGTTAACTGGCGAATGACATCCGTGATCTTTTCCTCCAAGTCCTGAATTGGAGCAGGATTGTCCGCGTAGACTTTAGACATTACATATTTCCACAGGAATAGGTCACACTGTGTGATCGTGTAATAGATCTTGGTGACCAATCGACCAGTCCAAAACGTAAAATTATCTGCTCATCGGAGTGTTCTCTCAATAAATCCACTGACTGAAGCGATGAGTGGGAAGTGGCGCCGTTGAAACCAAATGTCGCGGAGATCACGAGCTTCAATTTCTGGCATCAAATAAGCGGCGCATCCTGGCGCAATAACGGTCGTCTTTGACGATTACGTTCTCACCGGCATAATTTTTGCTGAAATATGGACCGATGATTCCACCGGCCTACAAAACACACCAAACCGCTGTTTTTTTTCGGATAAAATGGCAGCTCTTGAATCTCTTCAGGTTGCTCTTCGTCCCAAATGCGGCAATTTTTCTTGCTAACATACTCAGCTTCATTCCTTGCAAAAGCTGAATTTTGTAGGCTTTCAATTTAAGATCTCGACATACAATGCGCCATGACGTTCCATACTTCAGCCCGAGTTGCTGTGATCGAAGCCGAATCGACTTTCCACGGTCTTCGTATGCACTCTTATCTAAGGCCGCTATATTTTCTTCACTGCGTGCTGGTCTATTCGGTCGAATATTGTCTAATAATGAATGCTGGGTCTCAAGATGGGTGATAGTGTTGCGAATAGTACGCTCAGTAGGCCGATTATGTTGACCGTAAGTTGAGCGAAGCACGCAAAACACATTTTTTACAGAACGTGAATTTTCGTAATAAAGTTGAATGATTTGTAAACGTTTTTCAGGTGTAAGACTTTCCATTATGAAATGCCAAATAATACTGAACAAAAATAACATGACAGCTGGGCATGACTCACGCATGGTCTGTCAAAAAAAAGCTATTGAAAAAAGTACCTCTACTTAGATCACCCTTTATAAAATAAAATACTCTTATAAAAAATAAAAAAGAAATAAATTAATTAAACCGAAAAAAATTAAGTAAAAAAACCAAAAAAAGAATTGTAATTAAAAACGAATACAAAATTAAAAAATAAATAAATATTAAATACGAAATAAAGAACAAATGAAATAAAAAAATTAATAAATAAGTAAATAAATGAAAGTAAATAAAATTAACTAAAACAAAATTTATAAACATAAATAAAATATAATATATGAATATAAAATAAAACACTCTAAAATAAAATAGAAAGAAATAAAAATAAAATAAAATAAATATCTAGAATAAAATCAATTATATAAAATGTTATTAAATTAATGGGTATTTTTAATTATTTCTTAAATTAAGTTAAATAAAATAGAATAAACTAAAATGAAATACAGAAAAAAGCAAATAACAAAAAATAAAATAATGTAAATAAATAAAAATAAAAATAATAAAATAAACTAAAATAAAATACTTCAAAATAAAATGAAAGAAATTATAAAATAAATAAATAAACTAAAATCAGATAAAATAAAATCAATTCAAATTAAAAACAATAGAATAAAAAAAAGAAAAACAAAAAAAAAGAAAAAAAATACAATACAATAAAAGAAAATAAAGTAAAATAACATAAATAAAAATATAGAGAAAAATAAGATTATAGAAAGCAAAATAATTCATATAAATTTAAATTTTAAACAAAACGTGTCTCCTTCGGCCATTTCGAAGTCTTTATATATTTCATGAACATATCAAATTTATTGCAAAATGCAAAATTCAACTTCGATGGTTTTCAGTGTCAATATTTATTTCATCTTACGCTCCTAGATATTTTTTTGTCGGTTTTTTTACGAAAAACCTAATATTTAAACCAATCTTATATGGGAGCACTAAATAGTAGTCCGACTTCTATGATTTTCAGTATCATTATTTTATTCATTACACATATGTGTTTAAAATTTCGAATTTCATGTGGTAAAAACATCAAGACGCAAAATCACAAATTGGGGGAGGAAATCGGCCAAAAATCGCATTAGCGGTTACAAAGCGCCAAATATATATATTACATGCACATTAAATATACAACAAAATAGAATGAAATAACTCTAAGAAAATCAATTGACTTTTCATTTCGAGAAAACATAGTTGAAATCAAATCGTAATTTTAATCAATTAAAATTAAAATTAAATATTTTTATTTATTTTTATTTGATTGATTAATACCAAATATTAATACATGTATATACATATGTGTATATCATATTTACTCAATATTTCAGTTTGGCGCACGGCATGAACCAACTTAATCGAAAGTCTGAAAACATAGCAAACGGGAATGGTAAATACAAACTATTTTTGCGAAAAGTAAATAACGAGTGCTGCCAGGCAGACCATATATTCTCCATTTTTCCAAGCGGTTTTGTAAGAGGGCACGTGCGAGTTTTGTGTTTTTATTATGCCTCGTAAAAATCGCAAATACAGGCAGCGTAAAGTGCGGTACTCGTAAAATGCAGAGAATAAGTGAGATTTTAAATCCTTTGTTATGGTTTAGTGTTAACCACAACAACTTTGTGTTTATTTTGGGTTCTTACATATTATTGTATTTTGGTTTATTTTTTGTTATGTTGCTTACATTTAAACAAATAATATTTTAGTTTTTTTTTGTTGGATACGAGTATGTGTTAAAGTTTGTTGTAGTCTGGATTTTGTTTCAGTATATTCTTTTACACATTTAGTAGTGTTAAAGCGAAACAAAAAAAGTTATTTATTACAATATGTGCAGAAAAATTGGTTCAATGGTCGTTTTGGTTTTTATATACAAATTTTATTTAAAAAAAAGAACTTAAATTAAAAAATCTCTAAATATAAAGAAATTACTTACCTGTTCCGTCAGTAAACCATTCGGACAGTCTTTCAGAAAACCTTTGTGCCTTTAAAAATATGAAAAGTAAAAATTTAAGTTAATAGAAAGAACTTCTGTGAAGAATTTATTTTAAAAAAAATTTTCTTTATAAAACGTAAACTTTCAGTTGCTGAAATTGAATTATCCTCATCCTCATCTGTAATTTGACTTTCCCCGTTTTCAAACAATTCTAATTGTATATTCGAACTGAATCTATTGAACATACTCAAATGAAAAGAGCATTTTGTTAACGTGACCGTCGAGACAGAGCTTTTTCAGCTGTTTGTTTACAAGTAAATTACCAGGAAATACAAAAATGAACGGGTGAAGGAGCGTTAAATAGTTCTCAAGTAGCGAATTCAATATACAATGGCAGTGTTAAAACGATTGAGATAGCGTTCTCCCCACACTTTTGCCCTCATCTTTAACTATGACAACATAATTGGGACTTAGAAACAAAGGACATATATATCCAACAAGAAGGCACTGTGGGAGGCAAAAGGAGTCTCTTGGATGGATCTTCACAATCAGGTTAGAGGCATATTAAATGCCACTAGGCTAAGATCTATATTACCCCTGAGTCATCCAATACCATAGAGTATCTTGAAAAACAGCATGAGCAGACAAGTCGCAGATACTGCCGAGTCTCTCTCATTCAAAATCTTCAGGTTTTATAAATATCCTTAGTAAACCCGAAAGTATCCTACCCACTTAAGGTATTAGAAAGGGATATAAGTGGATGGTTCACAACTTGACGGTAGAGTGGGGGAAGGCATTGTATCCCATGACGCAATATTGGAACTCTTATTTAAGCTGCTAGATCATGGCAGTGAATTCCAAACCAAAAACTTTGCTATAAAAGAAGCTGCTTAATATATTTTGGTCGAGCTCCTTTTCTAATTTGTGGTGTGCGTCATGTTGAGTCCTCCAAAAACTTTTAAATATATTTGAAAAAACAAAATACTCAGAAAGAGACATTTTCATCAGACGGAAATAAGATCGATCACGAACATCTAAAATCGTATTCGACTATCGTAGATCTCTACGGGAGATGGCATAACAAAACGGAATATCGCTTGTTTGTGTCCTTGGTCGCCGAGACTGCAGGCAATTTGCAAGCCAAGCTACGGCGAGGAGTAGACTTCCAGATTGGTATGCCCCCAGCCACTTACAAACTCCTAATGAAGGATTATTTTCAAAGAAAGGTTACGTTAAGATGGGAAAAAACTTCATCTGTCACTGGTCGTTGGAAAGACCGCAAGGTTTATACGTTTAAAAAAAAAGGATTTCAGAGGTAATTGGAATACTAAAGGAACTGAGGGCATTCAGAGCAACTAAGCTGCTTTTAGCATATGCTGTAAGGTCAGACGAGGAGTAATTGATGACTTTTCACCTATTTTGCAATTGCCTTGCTGCTCTAAACTGAAGTGACTTTGTCCATGTTACAGAAGCGAAAGTGGGGAAAGGGACTGAGGGCATTCAGAGCAACTAGGCTGCTTTTAACATATGCTTTAAGGTCTGACGAGGAGTAATTAATGACTTTTCACCCATTTTGCGATTGCCTTACTGCTCTAAACTGAAGTGACTTTGTCCGTGTTACAGAAGCGAAAGTGAGTGACATAACAAAAATTCATGAGGAGTTGGAATTGGAGACTAAGAGTCAGAATGTTAGCGACACCAGTTCCGCCCCGTATTCGTGGTAGGAGTAGTATTAGTAGTAGTAATAGAGGTAGTATTGATAGTAGTAGTATAAGTAGTAGTAGTAGTCGTAATAATAGTAGTTGCAGTAGTAAGGGTAGGATTAGTAGTAACAGTAATAGCAGTAGTAGTAGTGGTAGAAGTAGTAGAAAAAGTAGTTAAAGTAACAGTAGTATGGGTAGAATAAGTGGTAGCAGTGGTATAATAAACAGAAGTAGTAAAGTAAGTAGTTGTAGTAATAGTAGTGGAAATAGTATGGGTAGGATTAATAGTAGTAGTACTTTGTAGCAGTGGTAGAGTTAGTAGTATAGTATTGTGGAAATATTAGAAATAGTAGTAACAGTTGTAGTAGCATGAGGAATACTAGAAGTGGTTGTAGTAATAGTAGTTGCAGTAGAGATAGTAGTAGTAGTAGTAATAATAATAGTAGTAGGAGGATTAGTAGTGGTAGGATTAGTAGTAGTTGCAGTGGTAGAAGTAGTAGCAGAAATAGAGATAACATTAAAAGTAGTCGTAATAGTAGAAGCAGCAGTTGTAGTAAAAGTATTAGCAGTAGTACTAGAAGTAGTAGTAGTAGCAGTATTAGTAGTAGGAGCTAGTAGTATTCGGAGTATAAGCTCCTCTTCAGTGCTATCTCTCGTTTTCCTTCTCAGACATTCATTTAAATTAAAACCTGAAAGTAGATTGTGCTAAAACACATTGTTGTGCCTTCCTTTATCCCTGTTTACAACAATTCCTTTTGGTAATTCAGAAATCCGCAGTAAATTCACTCCTACTTCTCTTCACCGCAACTTAAAATTTTCTTTTGTAATTTTTTTTTATATTGTTTTTGTATGTTTCAGCAGCTCCTTTAGCAAGGGAGGCAATTAAAATTCATTTAGTCGACATAAAATTCGTCTTTGGAACTAATTAAAATTCCATTTGGCATAATTTAACGCAAAAATTTTGCGGTCGCCTTCACACACACAAACTTACATTCATACAATATATACACGTGTATGAAGGCCTATTCTGTGGAAACACGATGAGATAATATAAGCAAGAAGACTTATAATCTGGTACTTAGGACTAATCCACCTGTTTGCTGCTGTAAAATAGAAAGTGAGAGAATAGTGGAAGGAGCAAGTAAAAAGAGGGTCCTGCCAAACACACACACACATACATTTTGATTATCAAAATTGCTGAGCACAGTAGCTTCTGCTTGGGATGAAGTACAAAATGCTGTCATTTTTCATTTATATAAAATTATATGTTGCCCTTTTTGGGACATCTATATTTTCTTTTCATCTTTACGTTTTTTAATGCTTTCTGAATGGAATTATACCGTCTACTTTGGAGCATTAATTCAATTACACCATAAGCAGCGTGTGGCATAAGATTTACAGTAGGAAACTATGCAGCGTGTTGTTGGTTGTTGGTCAGTATGTGGCTTTGCTTTGATTTAAAAGTGGTTGATTTTGTTGTTGTTGTTGTTGTTACAGCGTCTGCAGTCTGTAAATATTTGTTCGGCTTGGCATGACAGTTATGTGGTTACTTAATGCCTTTGGTATGTTTAATAGACCGTAATGGTGGAAATAAACACAGATATTTCGGTATTTACTCTAAATGTCTCGTATGGCAAGCGAAGGATATTACTTACAAATATGAAGTATTCAATTTAATTTCTTAAACATTGAAAATATTCGTATTTAATAAATTAAATAGGAAAATTGAAAATTTTTGATATTGTACTCACCATTGTCTGATTTCTTTTTCTGTGACTGTAAAGAGAAAAATTTCCATAATTAGAATCATTTAAGCGACAGAAATAAGTTAATTAAATTTGTGTAGTAAGATATTTTTTACTTAATTAGTCATTCGAAATACCAAGATGGATTGTAAAAATCTTTTAAAGACGTTATATTGATTAAGAAGTGACTTTTTTTAAGTTTTGCTTGCGTATTTTTTAAAGGACTCTTATTCTGATATAAAAATAAAAAAATAAAAAAATGTGAACCAGTTTATGCAAAATTTTGTCCAATCTGTGTTTTTTTATTAAAAAATAATTTAGCCAACATTTACAAGTAGCTCCAAAAAATCCACTTGTAACATTCCTTTCACGTCAAAAAAAATAAAACAAATAAGTAACCTCTCCAAAAATAACACAATTTACGCAAAAGTGCTTTCCGATGATTGTTTATTTAATGAAATACTTCAACAGCAAATGATAATAAATATAAGTATAATAATGAAAGAAATTACTGATAACCACATGAATTCTGAATAAACTCATTGAATGAAAATAATGGCACTCGTGCAATTTGGTATTTATTTTAATTTTGGGTATTAAATTTTAATGAGTGCTCAGTTGAAAAATCAATTAAATCGGAGGTATTGTCAGTTTGAATGTTACTTGCTGCTGTGCAAAAAAAGCTTAAACTTGGCGTCATAGCCGTTAGCTTGCTGCCATCGTGAGATAGGTGGTCACAGCTTGTCATTTGCTTGTGGTTATTCGAGCACGAGTGGTATTACTGGTCTGCATTCAATTCGGTATGCAAGCTAATTGCATTTTTTAAACGGGAGAAATAAAATTGATATGGAATGGTAACTACGAAAAATATACAGAATGTGTACTACACATACTTACACATATAAAAAAAGCTATTGGAATAATTTCCATCAATCGTAAAATTTTAATTTTTTTAATTTTTTGAAATATTCGCTATAAGTTAAAAAAAATTAATTTAATTTAATTTTATTTTATTTTGAACTTAATTTTTTTCATTTATTATATTTTACTTTATTTCATTTTATTTTATTTTATTTTATCTTATTTTATATTATTATATTTTATTTTGTTTTTCTTTATTTATATTAATTTGTTTTATTTTATTTTATTTTATTTTATTTTATTTTATTTTGTTTTATTTAATTTAATTTTTTTATTTTTTTATTTTTTATTTTATTTTTTTTTTATTGATTTTATTTTCTATTATTTTATTCTTTTTTGTAGTATTTCAACTTTTTAATTTTTATATTTTAATTTATTTTTTTATTTTATACTTTTTTCACTTAATTTTATTTTATTTTATATTTTATATATTTTATTTATTTTTATTTAGTTTTAGTTTATTTTTTTTTTTTTTTATTTTAGTTAATTTTCATTTATTTTATTTTGTTTTTTTTATATTTTATATTATTTATATTTTTTTATTTTTTTATTTTTTTCTATTATTATATTCTATTTTTTATTATTTTAAATTTAAATTTTTTTTAATTTTATTACTTTTTTGATACTTCATTTTATAAATTTTATATTATTATATTTTGTTTTATTTTTCTTTATTTAAATTAATTAATTTATTTTATTTTATTTTTAATTAAATTTTTTATTTTTTATTTTAAACTATTTTATTTTCTATTATTATATTCTATTATTTATTATTTTACTTTTTTAATTATTTTATTTTTATTTATTTTTTTTTTTATAAATCTTTTTTTATTTTTTTATATTATTTTATTTTATTAATTTTAATTTATTTTATTTCGTTTAATTTTATTTTATTTTATTTTATCTTATTTTATTTTTTTTATATAATTACATTTTATTTTATTTTTCTTTATTTATATTACTTTACTTTATTTTATTTTATTTTTTATTTTTTATTTTTTTATTTTTTTATTTTTTATTTTCTAATATTATATTCTATTTTATTATTTAGTTTTTGATTTTTTATTTTAATTTATTTTTTCATTTTATTTTATTTTATATTATTTTATTTTATTTTATATTTCTTTATTTATTTTAATTTATTTTATTTTATTTGGTTTTCTTTTATTTTAATTTATATTTTATTTTTTAAATTATTTAATTTTCTATTATTATATTCTATTTTTTCTTATTTAAATTTTTTAGTTAATTTTATTTTAATTAATTTTTTATTTTATTTTATTTTATTTTTCTTTATTTTATTTTAAGTTATATTACTTTTTTTTAATATTTTTTTATTTTTTTTTTATTTTAATTTACTTTTTATCACTTTAATTTCTTTTATTTTATTGTATTTTATTTCATTTTGTTTTATTTTACTTTAATTTTTGTGCTTTATTTTATTTTGCTTAATTTTTTTTATTTACTCAATTTTTTTTTCTTTTTTATTTTTATTTTATATTATTTTTTTTCCTATTTTTTAAATTTAATTTTTTTTTTATTTTATGATATTTTATTTAATTTTTTAATTTATTTTATTTTATTTTTATTTTTTCTTAATTTTTTTTAAATTATTTCGTATTATTTGATTTTATTTATTATCATTTATTTGATTTTATTTAATCCTATCTTATTTTTTATTTTGTTTTATATTAATTTATATCAATTAAATTATTTTATACTATTTTATTTTATTTTATTTTAGTTTTTGAATTTTATATTATTTGGTTTTAATTTTTTCCATTTATTTTTGCTATTATATGATTCTATTTATTTTATATTAATTCATTTTTTATTCTATTTTTTTTTTACCTTTATAGAATATGATTTATTTTATTTTATTATTTTATTTTGCTTATTTTGTATATCTTATTTTTTTATTTTTTTTCTAATTTTTTTTTTATTAAATATAATTTAATTTATCTTAATTTTAATTTTTTTAAATTTTTGTTTTTATTTTACTTTATTCTATTTTAATTTTTTTGTATTTAATTTTGTTACATATATTTTTTATATTTGATTTTAGTATTTTTTTTAACTAATTTGTATTTGTTTTTTTTTACTTGTTACATGTTTATTTTTATTTTTTATTTTTTTTTTTTATTATTATTATTATTTTTATTATTATTTTAATTTTTTATTTATTTTTTTTTTTAATAGAGTTAAATTTAAATTTTTTGATTTATCTTATTTTATTTTATATATTTTATTTATTTAGAAAAAATTTTTTGTTAATTTTTTTTAATTTTATCAATTTTTTGTTATAATTAATTTTTTTTATTAAAATATTAATAAAATTCCAGACATCAATATCTTCCATTTTATTTTAATAAATAAATATTTATGTGCTTTAAAGTTTACTAATAGCCACAATATAAAAGTGCTAATAGAAACCAGTGCTCAACAAATAAATGAATATGTTTGTTGTACAGTGCGTATACGCAATATTTTACTATCAGCCATTCAGCGCAAAAACGGTGTGTGAAACGCTACTACAAATCTACACAATAAAAAAATGAATAAACGCTATCAAAAGAAAAGCAAATCGAAGAAATATCTAAAGAATTTGTCATTGATTCACTGTTGTCGCACTCAAAAAAGTGGTGGAATAGAGAAGTAAAAAATCCTATGAGGAGATTTTGTGGTGATTTTTTGTGCGTTCTTCTTTTGAACACTACGTTGACTACAAATAAGAGGTTAAAATAAGGTGAATGAATGAATGAGTCATTGGTTTAAAACTTTTTCTATTGAAAACTGTAAACACTATTGAAAGTGATACAAACGATGGTAAAACCCCAAGCCAACAGGTCAGTAATACCATTTTGGGTGCGGTATTCATTTTTCTCATCACTGTCTTTAAGATCTTAATACGAGATTTTTTTATTTTTTTGGTAATCAGCATGCTTTGGCTATTCATACCTGCTATTCATTTCGAAAGTCATGAACCAATAAGTTTTTTTAATTATTTTCGTTTAAGGTGCCATTTTAAATAAAATGGTGGTAGGTATTTAAAGGAAAAAAGGATGATTTCGTTAAAAAAGGAGAAAGTTTTTTGTTTTTATAAGAATCGGATAGTAACAATAATTAATTGTGAGTAAATAATATGTATTTTCATGCGCTTTTCTCTCAAAAGTAAATAGTTACCCCCACAATGAATATTTGTACTGATATTTTATATTAATTGAAATACATTTTTTTTTTCCAGAAAATATAGATATTTTTTAAATCATTAATATAAACTTTTCTTGCGACTATTAATTTCATTTTTGGTAAATAATTGTACTCTCTTTAGGTATATATTTTTTTTGTTTCAATGGTGAATCTGTGGGAAGTATATATATATATATTGCCTCTGTCTCACCACATTTATATGCAAATTAATAAAATGAAATAACACACATAATTTACATACAAAAACACATTATAACAAAAAGTATTACCAAAAAAATTTTTAACATGTATTTTGGTATTTATTAGTACATAAAAATTCAAATATACAGTTCCCTATATGCATGAATTTATTAGAATATCCTGCGGCAAAGTCACATAAAATTTGCTTATGGTCTGTCACTACATATGTGTTTGTGTTTTTTGAACATTTCATATATGTGAATGTTTACCTTTATTTGCATATAAATGTATGCAATAAAAATATTTTTTATTTTTTTCTCTCCCTCTCACTTGTCGCATGTCAGCGTAGAATAGATGATTGCGTAATTTTACAAATATTCTGCAAAATGAAATTTACTATACATCGTTTGACTATTTGATATTTTCATTTGTGTCTCACCAATTATTTAGTATGTCTCCATTGTACGAATATTTTATTGTAGCTGAAAAGTAGTTGATGAATGAATGAGAATGAGTTTAAAGTGAATGGGTTTTAAAGAGAATATACAAGGAAAATGTGAAGTTAAAATTTTTTCAATTATTTTGCCCTACTTCCTCTACAAGCTACTTGTAAATTATTACTAAAATTGCAGAAAATAAAATTCAAAGTATTTTAAGTGTTTTTAGTCAGCTACTGTTTGGATAACAGCCATCGTCGACACTAGTCGACAGGAAATCATAATAATTCTTTATTTATTTAATTAATAATTAAATAATTCATCTATTTTTTACTCCACAATCTCGATAGGCCTAAAAGCGTATGGTTTGTGTTCTTATCTGAACGCAATAGTGAAGATAGTTTCAAATTCAAACACTACAGCTGTCTTCCAAGCGACAGGTAATTAGTTTTAAGTATACAACGAAGTGGTAATTCAGACCATTAAATGAGTTGTCTTTTCGATGGAAACATCGACCGGACTCTAGTTCACAATGTTAGGACATAGCTCCAGATATTTAATATTAGAAGGCTCGGCCCCACATTATAGCGGCATTTTACAGCATGTTCAATTTATATTGTATAGTTGGTATTGTAAAAGAGATGAAGAATAAAACCAGAATTAACCTTTAAATAATACAAATTTTAAATTTCCCATTATATTGTTGATCTAGCTTCATATGTATTTACATTTCATTTACATTTATGTATGTACACTCAAAATTTGGAGTTTATATATTACGGTGGACGAGTTATTTTTATCCACTCATGTAGATGCGTGTCAGATATGGTCCGAAATTTGTTTCTTTTTGGCTTCGAAAGGTCCTCCAGGGAAACGATTTACTTCAAAAATAACGTTATCACGAATTTTTTCGAAAAATTTGTTCTCTGTTCCACTTTCGTTTAGAAGTGTTTATTTTGAAATTAGCAAAAACCCATTTACATATCGGATTTCAGTTGCGTTCAACAAAAGAATTGATTTGTTGTAATAAATCGGTCTCCGATCCTCTTGCTGAAAGAAAAACTTCCTATGTAGCAAATTTGAAGAAAAATCCGACAAAAAATATGATTTTTTCCAATATGGTAGTTTTTATCCATTACCCTGATTTTTCTTTCGGATTCTTCTTATTTGGCCAGAGAACATACCGAATCGCTGCGAATATTCGTAATCGGTCCAAGTGTTCATGATTTATAAGCGTAGTAACTATCATCACTCTCTTATAAATATATATATATACATAGCTCTCTTAATTGTATTCAGTACCATACCGTAATTGATGTGCCACATAGAGGCGCAAACTGATTGGTGTGAGTGGCTGACGCGGTTTTTTTTTTTAGTCTCATCTCGTCACTCGCTTCATGACGACAGGCCTGCAGATCTAGTCTCAAGGCGTAACTGCCTTCGTCAAGCCGATCCTGGTTCCCTCAATTAAGAAATTTCCTCCCCAGGGGAAATTTTTATT
The DNA here is from genome assembly GCA_030068015.2 of Neoceratitis asiatica. NCBI lineage: Eukaryota > Metazoa > Arthropoda > Insecta > Diptera > Tephritidae > Neoceratitis > Neoceratitis asiatica. Next base: position 32,841,139 of record CM061525.1, on the reverse strand, counting down.
CTGTTATTCTGTAACCAGCAAGGATTTTGAATTGCCTCAGTGTTCGGCAGTCATTGGTACAATTTTGAGGTCGAAACTTAATACTCCGAAACATTAAGCAAGGATTTCCACAGAGTGGCATATCCATCGTGTTATTACTTAATTGTTATATTTCGAAACTCTCTTCACACGCAGAGGGCATTCACTTGATATTATATGCCGACAACTGCTCCATATTGGGGTCTAGTTAAGATATTCATAACCTGTGTTCGAAGATAAACTGCTATCTCCCGGACCATTTCCACTTCTTCACTGCACGACAACTACACCTATAGTGTACGGAATCCACCCTATTCATTAGTTGAGCGACTCTAATTGAATGCGGCTATTGATGATGCTTGTATAATTTACAAGCAACTCGGCTGGCCGGTTGTTACAAGTCGGGCCGATTTGGTCACCGAGGGCTAGTGAAATGCATTTAAATAAGCTACAGTCCTGTAAGAGCACCATCCTGAGGGTCACAATGGGAAGCCTCCTGATGTCACATGCAGACCTTATACACATCTCCTAGCTAAGAAGCATAATGTTAAATGAGATTTTTGGTTATGTTAATGAGTATTTTATCCTGAAAATACCAACTTTAAAAACAGAGTAAGGTTACATCGACAAAGTGTAGAGCAAATATAGAAGGTTTCTGTCCTTCAACCCTCAAGATATACCCAATAAGAGTACTCAATGACTTTATTTTCATTCAAATAGCTAAGAACGAATCGTCAAAGCTCGTATTCGTATTTTTTATTAACTTATTCATTTATTTTCTCACAATTTAAGTCAAGTAAATAGACGTAAACAAAAATGAGAATATCTGCGAAATAACTCTATTTACAAAAACATTTTTCAAGAATGAGAGAGCAATTCGAAATTGTATTTAATTCACTAAAGGAACAAGCGCGGTTTGAGAAGAAGCTCTTCAAAAATATCTTTAACGTATGGGTACCTGAGGTATATAAAAATATTTCTTAAATATAAAGTATTTTTCGGTTTTTTCTTCAATGCAAAATCGGCATGCTGGTTTAAGTCTGCTGAAGAAACAAAAAGATTTTAAACAAGATTTTGAAGGCTAAAGCAATGAATTGCAGACTTTTCTTTAAGAGGTGGACTTTGTAGTATGTAATATTCGCTTATTATAATTATACTCGCCTAAATTGGTTGGCAGTGTCAGATTTTTTATAAACCCTTCTTAGGTAAATTCCCGTGTAAAATCTCCCGAAATTTTATGAACACTGATTTGGTCATATTTAATAAATGTCGTTTTAAAAAAAACTGCAAATAATGAACTATGTTTCCACCTCAGTAAAAGTTTTTCCTAAGAATTAGTAATATTTGGTTAAGTGGTTATATAGTACATACAACTTTTAGGCGTTTCCAGGGCAACACAATTAATATTCGGTTAGAAACATATTCTGAAACAGGGTGGAGCACAGGCGGTAGAAGGTTTAAAACTTTTCCCGTGGGCAAATACGAACTTTATTCGTGAATGGAATTTCAGTCCGAATCCCCTCAGCCCCCTCAGTGGACTGAGTACTGTTTCCAGCTGTGTTCTGAACGTTAAATACTCCATTGGCTCTGATAAGTGTATGTCAAAACCCCGAATACAAATACAGAGATGATCCACTACCAACAAATAATTTTTCAAAAATAAAAACAAAGCGAAAATTTTGATTTGTTCCTTTGTTTCGGAAGGCATACTCATATAACATTGAAAATTTCCTATTGGAAAAACTTAGACTATGTATAGTGACCCCTGGTGTCTCAAAGCTCTAAATTAATCAATTACGTACCGTTCTACAATATGAAATGGTAAACAGTTTTTGGCCAAAAAAACTCATTTTTTATAATCAATTGCTTTTTCTCCTCAGAAGTTTTGGCTCTGTGTGACTTCTATCGCTAAAATGCTCTTATCATTAAATGGCTCAAGAGACAATGCCAAACAATCTGGAGACAACACAAGTTGCCTCAAATTTTTAAATTATATGGAGGCTTTCTTGAGACTTATTTCAACCGAACAAAAAAAAATTGTCTCCCAGATTTTTGGAGGGTTTTCACATACGCTTTAAAGTAGTATTCACACCACTAATTTTTTGTAGACACTCCCGCAAAGCTAGAAGGCAATGAAATGATTTTTTTTTTTTTTTGTATCAATAAATTCTTTATTATGCGTTGCGCACTTAAATAAATGAAATTAAAGTTGTTTGTATGTAAAGCATATTTTTATTTTATCAGCAATGCGTTTAACTCAATTGAAGGCAGCATAATTTCTCGTAGTAATTCTGAAACAAAGAAATTAAAGTTTTTGCTCCAACAATAAATAAATATTCGCAGCCACAAATTAATTCAATAAAGCCAAATTGTAGCTGAAAAACAAAGTTTTTGTCTTCATTAAGTATACATATATAAATGTACACACATATACATACAAGTATATGCGAGAATATACTACGTATATATATTTACGTAGACAACTATAAGTATATGCACACGATGAAAAGGTGGACTAGTATGCAGTGAAAAGGTAGACTAGTATGCAAAAATAGTAGTTAATCACTAGTATGAAATAGGTTGAAATCAACCCAGTTCGTTATTTGCATAGCAGTTCACCAGTAACGGGAATTAATAATTTTCACCACCACGCTATTCGTATGTTATTACTATTTCTAGAACGCAACGACTGAGTTTCATTTCCTAATGAACTCTGTTGAAGTGTGCGGCTAGTCGTCAGTTACTCTCTATATCACCACGATAGCGGAGTGTTGAGAGGTTCTTACTGTAGCACGCGAAGTTCTCAGATCGATTATCGCTGCAGGCAAATTCATTTTTAATTTTACTTTCATTTCATTTTTGGTGAATTAGAAACTCAACACATACTTACCATATATATGACAGTCCGTAGGACTTCGCTATTTAAAAAATACCAATTGCTTACATGGGTAATATATGGAAGATGAGCTAGTTAGTGAAAAAATGTAGACTACTGGGACTCTAGTTGACAACTAGTATTTTTCCCTGCAGGTTAGCTACACATTTGTCTACTTATTTGTGTTTGTGCATGCATCTCAATCAATTATATCCACAAACGCAGACATTTTTTTTTTCCACAAATTAGCATAATTTCATCAGCAAAAGTTAATTTGCTGACCGACCAACAAAAGCGAACGTAATTATTTTCAGTTTAGCAATGATCAGCAGTCAAGTTGAGCACGCAAATGTGACGATCCAGCGGGCGACGACGTAAATGGCTGTAGCAGTGGCAGAGCGACAGTCGTACTCTTAAAGTATGGCAATCAAGTTGCGAAACAGGATAATTAATTTTTTCGTTCGATATGGCAGAAAGTGCGTGCATAATTTGGCGGTTACATTTGATTTACAACAAGGCTTGTCAGCACCAGTGCTAGGACATTATAATGAGACGGAGGTGTCAGCTGCGCGCATAATCTTCGTTAATATAATTATATTCTTTTATTTTCTATGATATTATTTATGGCTTGATTGTATTAATTATGTCTGTTGTTGATTTTGGGGAAGGGCATAATTGAGTTAAAGGATATGAATTACTGAAACACTGAATATAGCAATGCCTGAACTGTTTTCGGCTAGACTTCTCCTTTAGTCTTGATAGTTTTGCAATTATTGAGCTAAAGTTTTCAGAGGCCACAGAAAAGTGTCCATGCCCTCTGTTTATGCTTCCTGCCAAGAGGCGGACGTATTTAGAAATAATTTATTTACGAGTTGTGTTCAAAGGCAAAGGTGAATTTTGAATTTATTTCAAAATTGCTTAATTATTCATCAATATCAATTTTGTCTCCTTCAAAGTATTCCCCTCGGATATTATACACTTGTGCCAACGCTTTTTCCAATCCTCCAAACACTTCTGAAATGCGCCTTTCGGCATGGCCATCAGGTCTTTCTTTGATTCTGACTTGATCTCATTAATTGGTTTACTTAGTTTTGTGAATAGGAAAAATTCGCATGGAGCGAAATCTGGTGAATGAGGTGGTTTAAGCATGATTACGGGTTTGTTTTTGGCCAAAAACTCACGAATAAGCTTTAATGTGTGAGCTGGTGTATTATCGTGATGCAGAATCCACGATTTATTTATCCAAAATTCCGATCGTTTGAGCTGTATTTCTTCACGCAAACGTTGCATAACTTCCTTGTAGTATTTCTTATTAACTTTCAGACCTTCTGGCAGGAACTCATGATGCATGATACCATTATAATCAAAGAGAGGAGTGAGCAAAACCTTCACCTTTTCCTTTGAACATACCTCGTATAAATTTTTGAGACGCTCTTCGAGCCAGCACTCGAATCCATAGAATGATTGATAAAGTGGGCAAGTAAGGTATCATTCATTTGGGCTAAGTTCAGACCCATCACGTTGCTTTCTTGAAACAGAAAACTCTGAAAAACTGTCACTTCTTCTAACCTTAACGATTTGTGGTGAGCAGGCCCATCAAAAATATACTGCATAGCCTTCTGCATTGAAAAATACACCAAAGAAAACAGGCGTCAGATTGTAAGCTGTAAGACAGTACCTAAAGTCCCTTGGTATAAATACAGTCATTTTTTAACCAAATTTTTTCCAGAACATACTCCTTCAAATCCATTCTACTATTTCTACCATTTGTCTTTTTACTCTACTCAAATTAATGAACAAATAAATTTTAAGATCCTTTCCAAAAACACCTAGGTTTTCCTTTGGTACAAAATCCAAAATAATATGAGCATCAGCCACAGAAGTGAATGAAGTTTCGAACACTGAACTATCTGAAATACTAGGTGATATCAGCAGAGAGATTTTCAGGTACATCGCTGCTGAAGAGGTTCTACTAATCAACAAGATACAAGAAATCTCCAATGGCAAATTGAGGGAATTTCATCGAGGAAACCCCTTTCCAGCTTAGGAATAAAAAGAATAAAAATGAATATCCTTATGCCAGATTATAGACTAAGTTGTACTCTTTTCCCGTTTTTTTTTTAAGTTTATAATCTTATGCAGAAAGTTACTGCCGCACTCTTATAGCAAACATGCAAAATTACATCCTTTGAAGTTTTGCACACCTTGAAACACCAAAAATTACCCACAAGCTCATATAAATTCAAAGCAAATATTCCCTTACAAAGTTTGTGAATAAATTAAGCTTCCAACACTAGCGCAAAAAGGCGCCCCTATAAATATGCAACCAAATTCGTTTGTCACATTTACCCATGTAAGTGGTGCACCAAGAGGTTAATTGGCTCTTATAAATTAGCAACAACAAGAAGCAAACGGGTGCAGAATATAAGAAATATAAAATTTTGAAAAAGATGAGGGAGAATTGTCACGTCGAGCGGAAATTAATTAGTTTAAGTCCCAAACACCTGAAGCGTCAGTCTACTGCGCCTAAAGTTAAAAAATAAATTAAAATAAGTCAGAAGGGCACAACAATTATTAACCGAAATTTGCGCCAGTAATTTTAAAGTATATTTACGTATTGTTGCTGTTTTTTGCACAGTTGGCGCAAGAATTAAAATTCTGCTTAGCACCTGCCGCCCGTAATTTATTTCTGATGCAAACAAGTTTCGAGTATATAAAGGGTTATCCATTATGGTGGACATAATTGTCCAACTATTCAAACAATTTTTGAAATTCTAAAAAAAATTTGAAGAGACGGATTGGTAACAGATATTTTAAAGGCTATGCGTCATCGTTTTGCTCGTTTCGCCTCTCAAGAGGTGAGACTTTCATTCGGCACATTAAGGCGTTTTTTTCACTTGGACTCATGCCTTCATCTATAAGTATATCAATTCCAGCTGATCATTCAAAACGCCGTAGTTACGTCAATTTGGTGCTTGAACAAGAAGTAGCGGATCGCGATTTTTCCAACATACTTACTAGGTAGATACGTAACAAAGCAAAATTGTCATCTTGGGCCCGGTGCGCTCTTTGGACCGGAGGTGTGATTTGACCTTGCTTATTTGAAAACGATAGCGGCGAGACTGATACTGAAGAATACGACTTGGACAATATGTGGTTCCAATAAAATAGTTCGGTATGCAAGATAACACGAGCGAATATGTCTTTATTGCGAAAGAAATTTCCCGCCCGCATAGTCTCTCGTCTTGGCCATCTCAATTGGCTACCGAGCTGGTGCGATAACCTTTTTTGACCTTTTTTGTGACGCTTGGCGAAAGACTGTCCTTATACAGATACACTTTTAATACTTTGGCACTTAAAAGCGAACATTCGTCAAGTTATGGCTGAGATACCACCCAATATATGCAAAAAGGATCCAAAAAAAAAAATTAATAAATAATTAAAAAATAAAAAAAAATGTAAAATAGGAATTCCATGAAAAATAATTTTAAATGCATTTTATTTACGTTTATTTTAGAAACAGTGAAGTGGATAACCCTGTATATATATGAGCACTCGTCAATTAATTACTTTCTCATTTATTTGATGATACTGATGTTTTTGTACCTTTCAATTACAGTAAATGATATATTAACTTTGCTCTGAAGTATGTAAGCAAAAAAGCAGAAGAGATGGATCACCAAAATATGTGCGAATCGTATGAGAATGATGAGCTGTGTTGATTTAGTAATAACCATATATCTATCCGCCTGTTTTAACTTAAAGTAGTCCCTCAGTTTAAGATATTTCAATCAAACTTTGCAAACTTAGTAAGCATATGCACTGGTACATTTATACGTACATACGGAACTGACCAGGTCGAACAACTATAGCATATATACGCCCTACTCTAAAAACTGGAAAATTTTATCCCCTATCAAAATCGGAAGAAAATAGGCAGCGTAAAACCGATTTGTTTAGACATTCGATTTTGTAGCAAAAGTCCATTAAAAAACGCCTGAGAGCGTGAAATTTGGTGTTCTAAAGACGTAAACTTAAGCTATTGATGACACTGAAAATCATCGAAATCGAGTTTTACATGAAAATTATAGGGACTTCGGAACAATTTGAAAATTTTGTCACAAAGTGACATATTATAAATTTCAACGTTAAATAAGCATTTAAAAGCTATATTTAATTGCGGACGTTTTTCGATACTTCTAAACATGTTTTTTTATATAACTTTGCATAGATATACATATCTATACATACTATAACAATTCAAAAGTCATTTTCCATCACAAACGCATTGATTTTTTATTAAAATTGAAATCACGTAATATATTGTTGTCATTAAAAATTTAATAGCTTGAATTTAATGCAGAAACAGCTGATGATAATTTCAAACGTAGACAATATTGATTCAGTAAAGAAATCATATTTGCATTCACATGAGTGAATGTATTGAATGCGTAAATGTCTAAACGATAATGTGGAGCTTTTGAAGGACTACTTGAATTCGTGTTTCACTTTTCTCTTTCTAAGAATTTTGATACTTGTGATATGTATAGTTAAGTTACAAAAAATTAATATTTAGTGTATAGTTTTAGGCGAGCTTCTTGCGTGACTTACCATTTTTCTTTTTGAAAGGTAACAATAAAAAAAAAATTTTTTTACACCTTTATTAAAGCTGACAAGTAGTAAAATATCAATAGCCAATAGATCGCTAATGAAGATGGACTGTCGCAAAGCCTATACCCTTAAATCAGCTGAAAGAGAGAAAATACCTGCAAGGATACTACCTTCATGTTATGTCTAAGAAGCATGTCATGTCTAAGAACACAAACAGGCTATGTAACAGCTTAATTGAAAGTCCCCGGCCTACCATAGTAAAATATTTCTTTTCGACAAAATTAATTTTTTATATTGAACATAGTTCCCTACCAGGGTCATACACTGATTATAGTGACCCTCCAGTTTTTCGTTAACATTTTTGTAGTACCTCTTCATACGACAAATTTTTTTCCAGCGCGCATTGTTTTGAGATCTGCGAATAGGAAATAGTCCTGAGAACAGATCTGGAGAATACGGTGGACGCAGAAGCTATTTTTGCAATCGATTTCACTGACTTTTGACACGGTGCATTGTCTTGGTCTAGGTTTTCTCGATTTCGTCCTTCAAACGGTCCAATAATGCTATGCAATAGTCGTTCTTGGTGTTCCTTCCTTTTTCAAGGTAGCCAATGAAAATTATTCTATTCGCATCCTGAAATACAGACACCATAAGCTTGCTAGCCGACTGCTGTGTTTTTCCACGCTTTCGAGCGTCTTCATCGTGTGCAGTCCGCTCGAATGGCTGTCGATAGGACTTCAGAGCCATGTTTCATCCATTGTCACATATCGACGCAAAAGCTCCATTTTATTACGCTTGAACATTACGCTAAACATTCATTCTTTAGGCGTCCACTGAGTTCGTCGTCTTCGGTGCTCATTTCACCACCTCTAAAACTTAGCATACCAATCTTTGAAGGTTTATTTTCCAGGGGCAGTGTGCAGAAACTCGTCATCACGCAAAGTTTTTGCTTCAACTGTATTTTTTTCTTTTCAAAAAGCAATATTTTATCAATACACGAAAAACCTTTTAATCCATTTTTTCACATAACGACAAAAGTTGTTTCACTCAATATTTCATAATTCATAAACTGGATACCCGACGGATGTCAAATTTATACAGGCGTCTTTTAAAGGTTAGGAATAAATATTATTCATTAATTGTTTGTAGTAGCGCCATCCATGTGTCAGGCTGGAGACTTTCCAATTGACCTGTTACATTAAGTTCTCGTCTCTAAGAAGAATTAAGCTTGAAAATGATGATGATATTCATGTCATATTGTATTTTTCCTTGACACTCATCTCAGCGTTTTATGAAAAAAACTTACATAGAATCTCAAAAGTACATTTTTCAATATTTAAAAATATAGCTCATTATAAAAAATTTCGTTTTCGAGAGCTAAAGCTAATGTTATGAAAATTAAGATTTTCCCAAATTCAGCATAATGAAAATCTGACCACAATCAACAACAAGATTCTACTCTGACACTTAAATTTTTTTTCAGTTTTGATTAATTTATTTAATATTTTTATTTTATTTTTATTACTCTTTAATTGAGATCTGAAAATCAAATAAACAAAGAATTTAACCAATACATTTACACCTGTCATTAACGGTTAATTTGTTACATCATATATGTGCATTTTCAAATTACCAACATCAACACCCATCGAAGCATAGAGTGCCACTTAAACCACAATTGACAACTCCTTCAAGCGCCAATATTGAGTGACAGTAAATAACAATAGTTAACACTACAACAACAATTAACATATCTATATGTGCATGATAGAAACAGCTAGCAAAACACACTATTTTGAATTTGACAAATTGACAGGTGATATACACAATTATTACACTGGAAGTGAGTTTAATCCATGCAGTGAAATATCAAAATTTAAATAGAAATTACTATTCTACAGCCAAAGCAGAACTAGTTGAAATAAATGCGAAACTGATACCAATTAAAGATTTTTTAAGGATTGAAGATTTCGCGTAACATATTTTGTGAATTCGGTAATACAGGGAATGACCTGAAAAGGGGTTGGAAAAAATGTTTTGTATTGCACATTTGTAGATTTTGTAGTTTACTCCCAGTAGTGAAATGCAATCAAATCTGTCAACAAGAATTGTCTGGAAACAAAAGGACTGTTAGAAAAAATTCATAGATATTTTAGTTTCAGATATCTATCGTCTATTTTTCCTTTATAATATTGCATTGGATATTTCAAATGTGTTTGAAAAATAAATTTTTTTGTCATATTTCTTTTTTAACTTGTTCTCTTTACTCATTATGAACTAATATGTCAGACCGGCATGGTTTTGATCGAAATCTAGATATGATCATCTTGCAAAATATTTCACTATAAAAACTAGGTGTTCCCCCTTGTTTGAAAAGAGAAAGCAAACAAGATCGAAACATTGCCTGTCTTGCATACCACTTACTTTTTAAGTAGTTTGTAACTAGTAACACTACAGTACTACTACGAAATATTGTTCATTGTTCTAAATATTCGCAATTTTGATGTATAACTAATCCTTATATCTGGTAAAAGGGTTTTTGATAATCATACATAAACACACTTATGTATATTTTAAGGGAAAACATTGAAATATTTCTTTTTTGCCTAATAGATTCCATACTGTTAATATGATTCAGGCTTGGACAAAGTATTATGAGGCACCATTCTGTATTCAAATGCATTAATTTTTCCATAAGACCAATTGATATTTTCGTTCAAAAATTAATTATTGTAATGCCAAATCAAATAGTAAATAAAAGAAACGAATTCGGGCTCGAACGAAAATAGGATTTGCGTTTACTTTTCTAAATACTTTAAGTTTAAATTTAAAATATTTATTTTTATTATTAAGCAGATTTATGTACTAATTCCGCAAAAATATACTAAATATTTTAAAGAATAAAAGTTTTTACATCTAATTTTTCTTCTAAGGAAAAAATTTATTAAAACAGTTTAAGTAAATGAATCAGTAGGTTGTAACTGGTACCTGTTTGATATATTCCCGACTAGGCTGATTACAGTCAGAAATTCTAGTAGCAAACTAGTACTTTTTCGTTGCAGTTTAGGTTTCACTTCAGGCTGTATTTTATATATACATATGGCAGAAAAAGTCTGCGTTCACTCACTGTATTAAAGTATTCAACTAAAAAGTTTAAGCATTTTAAAACAATCACAATTTTATTTTTACTTATTTTGAAGACAAGTATTTGAAGTTTGTTCGAGTAAATTTTGTAAAATTTGAGCTGCGTCATTCTGAGTTAACGGGTTTGTGGTACCGCTACTTAAGCAAGTTGAGCAGGAAAAGTGTGCGTTCACTTTGGTTTGTTGCATTGAAATTACAAATTATTTATGTTTAAATTAAATTTTAAATGATACGCGATAGTAAACGCGATTAGGAAGAAGCTAAAGCGTATATAAATATAGAAGAAACTTATTATTATTTGACTATGGGCCAAAAGCGAAAAGAAATAGAAATTGGCGAAAGGAAAATCATTGTTGGTTTGTGGCATAATGGTAAAAGTTATCGGGAAATCGCGAAAACTGTTGGGAGACAGTACTCCTCTATCCAGAGAGTAATAAATAACTTGAAACAAACAAAATCTTATGAGTCTAAGCCAGTCTAAGGACGTCTGTAAGTAAACTGATGGAAAGAAAAAGCGCAACCTAACCATTCTTGTGAAGTCTAGCCCACGTCTAACAGCAAGCCAACTTTCAAAAGATATTGATGTAAAGTACCAAAAGAAATTATGTCCAGATACGGTATGAAAAATTTCTGAAATTAGCCGAATTTCATGGCAGAGTCGCACGAAAAAAGCCCTTCATATCGAGAGTGAATTTTCTCAAGCGGATGGTCTTTGGGAAGGAGCACTTATACAAGCCTCCGGAGTTTTGGAATCAAGTTATTTTTTGAGACGAGAGTAAGTTTTGCATTTTTTGGATAAAAGGACGTAAGATTATTTGGCGGAAAAGCGGAATAGCGCTGGAAAAGCAAAATCGTGTACCTACGGTAAAGCTCGGTGGTGGAGGTGCTATGATGTGGGGGTGCATGGCAAACTCAGGTGTAGGAAAATTTTAGTTCATTGAGTTGATCATGAACAAGCATGATTATCTTAATATTTTGAAAACAAATTTAAAAGAAAATGCAGTAGTGCTTGGACTCGGTGAACAATTTATTTTCCAACAGGACAACGACCCGTAGCACACAACAGAAATTATCCGGCTTTGGTTGTTGTACAATATTCCTAAACAACTGCAAATCGCCTAATCTTAACCCTATTGAGCACTTATGGGATGTACTAGAAAGAAAAATTTGGCAGCGTTCTATAACCAGCAAGGAAATGCTGAGGAGCGCGCTTGAAGGGGAATGTGAAGCTATAAGCCCAGAAGTAATAACCAAACTTGTTGGGTCAATGAAAAACCGCCTTCTAGAAGTCATTAAAAGACGTGGATATCCAACAAGTTATTGACTAAATATAAATTTTTTAATATTTCGCCTTTTTTCATTATTCTTGAAGTGAACGCAGGCTTTTTCTTATTGGTTTGAGTGACTGTTTTTTTTTTATATATGTGATCTTATCTTAAATTTATTTTATTTGCTGGTATTAAAGTTTCTGTAGTTGTTACTTTTTATTGAGCTAAATAAAATAATGTAAAAAAAAGTTTATGAATAACTTATTGTTTTCGACTTTTCATAATGCAAACAAAATATACATAGATGAACGCAGACTTTTTTTGTCATGTGTATATTGATAAAATATATATTTGACAATAACATATTAAAACTCTAACTATGTGTATAATGCATACGTAGGAAAGAGTGAGTATATATTCTTCAAAAATATAGTAACGGTATAAGTTAGAAATCCTTGTTAATGTTACCAAGAAAGCATTAAGAAAAAGATGAAAACTGAAAATAAACTAAAATAAAATAAAATAGAATAAAGCATTAAATAAATAGCTAAAATTGGAAAAAGCAAAATAGTTTTCATAACTACTTTTATTACTACTAACTAGCTTAACTGTTTTTTTTTCTATAATTTTATAATAAAACGTAAAATACAAAACAATAATATAATGATTTCAGTTTTTATTATCTTGATTAATATGATTTATAGAGTAAATTTGTTTTCCAATTGAAAATATCTCAAATAACTCTCATTTTCTACCTTTAATCAAAGAGCAACAAATTATATCTCAAAATTTGATTGTTCATTTTAAAAGAAAAAAAATTAGCAATAGGATAAATTATTGTTTTGTTTTTGCATCCTTGAAAGTTTGAATATATAAATTCCTGTCACATACGTTTTGCATACACGCAACACATGGCTGCTCATGAATAATCATAAATAGTTAGATAAATCTATACGAAAGTGACGACAGCATGAGAATGCAGATATGCAAATGAGAAGAGAAGCAAATATTTAACTTTATGTTTTCATTATTTTTTTTCTTTTCTTGATTACTCCCACAGCTGCTGCATTCAATGCAAAAAAACTGGAAATGTTCATTATAACCAAACATAATAGGGGTATTCTCTTTGTCTAGGAAATGCATGCTACGGTGCACGGATAGGAAAAATGTCCCATCCGTGCAATAGCACAACAACAAAACACATGCAAAAAAACATATGCTACGATAGGAAAAATATCCTATACCAAAACCTATGTATATTTATTTCCCACAGCTAGCAAGAAGGAAAAAACAACCCTTGTGAAGGAAAAGTAACCCAGTGCCTGTGTGGTTGTTATTGTTTCACTTGAATATGTCACAATTTTGCAACGGGGATACTCTCGATCTCTAGCACAATTTCATAGGAAATATTTGCATAGCATGCATTTCCTAGACAAAGAGAATACCCCTAATGTGTACATATTCATGCATTTTTACACAAAAAATACTTACGCTCATGGAAATGTGAAACTGACGTCGTATTTACACAGACAAAAAAAATACGGGTAATGAATTGGAAAATTAAAAATATGCTGCGGAATTGAAAGAAGAAGTTGTTTTCGCAAAAAAAAAATTCTGACTTTTTTCTTAACATATATGCGGGGAATTTTGTGTGAATTTTTGTGTAAATTTTTGTGGATTTGTATGAACTATTACAAAAAAAATGTGAAAATCACACAAAAAAGCAGCTATTAGAGCGAATGATTTGAGAAAAAGTGTTTGGAAAATCGATTGCTGGAAGATCTATTCAACGGAAATGGGATATTTGAATTCAATTATTGTCTGAAATATTCTAAATACTTTAGCTAATACATAATTTCTACAAAACTTCCTTTCCTTTGATATATATTATTCCACAAATTTTTGTTCTCTCTGTACTGCTTCTGGCGGCTGCATTAGCCGTGTAGTAAGCATTGCGTACTTTTTAAATTATATTATAATAAGAAAAGCAAAAGACCTCGTAGTTTAAGAACACCGAAACCATGGAGGATATCTACAAACAGCGACTTCATTGATATATACGAGTACTTGTACCTATTACTTGATCGCCTACTTTGTTCGTCGATGACACTCTACAATTTGCTCAAAGAGCTCCTTTCATTATACGGTGTGTGCGCTTTACGATAAGCTAGTCGAAAAGATTTTCAAGATAAGGTTCTACAACAATATAGTTGACACCTTGAACACTTCCAGTGGAGAGCAACTCGTGCCCAAATAGCCTAAAACATCGTGCTTCAACTAAGAAGATGAACAAAATACCAAATCCCTTGTCATCGGACAATCTCTCCCTTTGACACAATTAACGTTAGCAACATTTTCGTTCCTCTGTTTCGGATATAGTTAAATATTCTTCCATATATTATTATCGCCAATCTGAAGCCTACAGGCTTTTAATATCGAGTACTTGGACAAAAAGGAAGATTAAGAAATTCTGGGGTCCGTCAGTGAATATTAAGATTGCGTATTTCTTATTAGCGGCAATTTTTTTTAAATCACATCTAAAAAAATTCTTGAGAAACCGTTAGATATTCCCCTATGAGATTTTAAAAGATATATGTAATTTTTCTTGGAATCATAAGGTCCACGTCAGCAGTATTTTTCTATATATGTATTTTCTATGATATTTTTGTTTGGATTCCGAGGACCTTCTCATTTGAAGGGCAACTGTGCACAAACATGTTGCTCAAAAAAATATATTTTCAGTATCTCGAGCTTCTTCATCATTTCCAAACATAATCTAATAGAGTTACGAAATTTCGAAATTATTCTCTCTCTATTGTATTTAATGGGAGCTCTGACCGGGCGTTGGGCGTTGGGTATTCACGCGGTAAGACTTAGGAATTCTTCTTAACGAAACTGTCGTAACTGTTCGGTTAAAGAGATAAAATTGCTCATAAACTTTCTGATGTATTGTCCAGTGTTTGCGGCTCTGAGACTGGAAACCTCTTTTACCAACACAATTGACGTCAGACGAATTTTCTGCTTTGTGGCATGCAGTAGAGGATTTTCTGAAAAGTGATCTTGCGTTGAGGTTATGCTTACTCCTAATGGCGGCTGCGACAATCGAGTGCGTAGCATTGCGTTTTACAATTCGTAAGGTCTGGGTTCGAGTCCAGCTTCGAGCAACATCCAAAATTATAGAAAACAAATTTTTCTAATTGCGGTGGCCCCTCGGCAGGGAATGTCAAGCCCTCGGAGTGTATTTCTGACATGAAACAAAAGCTTCTTAGGCAGCTTAGAATAAACTGTAGGTCCCTTCGTTTGTTGGTCAAAACATCAAGACGGAAAAGCTCACCTTGGAGGAGGAGGTCGGCCAAAAAGCGCCTCAGCGGTTATATACATATAATGGCTTAACAACGCACATGTCTTACGCGACTAAACAGGATTTTCTTAATATACCAACATTATATTCTACCTAACCTGTAATTGTTTTTATTTTATTTTACTGATACTATAATTTTAATCCTTTTTTCCATTTTTAATTTGTTTTTTTTGCTATATCCAACTATCCTCCATTAAGCTCTTCCACAATAAGACGCCACACTTAAAGTGTATCCTTTTAATCTAATAATCCTTCAAAATTAAAGCAACAAACTTTCTCTGGCTATCCATGTGCAGTGCTGTCAGTCACTTGCACACATGTGCAACATGAGAAAACATGCCAAAAATCTTCTAACAATAAAATCATCTACCAAAAATTGCCAGCAGTTCGTTGCGGCAATTGAAAGTTTTCACATGAAATTTTGTTCTCCCACAAGAAATACACATACAATGCATGCATACATACCTATAAATACATCTACTCAAACGTGCTTGCACACGTGTATAAGTATATATAATGCTTGTAACGCTTTGCTTTTTCGTATTTTTTTATTTTAATTTTGCTTTCAAAAGTTTCTAAAACCACAAATTGGCCGCGCTGCTACTCCAACTAACGCCCGCTCTCATCTGCCTGTCATATTGTGTGTGTGGGAATGTGTGACCGTCCATAATACCAAACTCGTATATTTCGGTTCTGTTTGTATTTGTGCTGAAGTTACTAAAATTATTTTACCTAATTTAGTTGAAAAATTTTCAAATTTTGTTCTGAGCTTTACTGTGAGGCGTTGAGTGGCTACTGTTGGTTCGTTGGGCGGTCGGTTGGTCGGTCGATTGGTGGCTGGTTATTTTTGGAGAATTTTCAACTTTAACCGCAAAACTCGTTTACTCATCACTGTTGTGGGTAATTGAAGTTGACAGTCTGCGCTATGAGGCGTCTCTATTCGATTAGGTCAATTAAAAACTATGTATTTAACCTTTTGCACAATTTAGTTGTGTGGCTCTTCATCTCCTCGTTGACAAGAAAGGTTGAAACTTATAGTAGTGAGCAAAAATAGTGTACCTTAATTTTAATTTCTGTGAAGGTATTCGTAAGATGATAGAAAGTTTTGAAAGTTTTTATATACATCTACCTTATGCTCATAAATTATGCAGAGTTTAGTAATGTCTTTATGGAGTAGTCTTAGTGTGAGGGAATCAACAAATATCATGTACAAGCCTGCCACAATGTGAAAATTGCTCGCTTGATTTATTTGAGATTGCCATTAATCTACATTATCCTCAAAAAGGATGGCCAGTGCTGTGGATGCGGATTAAAAAAATATTTCATATGAAAATCATTTCCATGCCAAATCTTTGAGAAACACTAAAGCACCAAAGAAAATAATTTCTCTGTAACTCTATGCTATCTCTCAGTAAACGTCGTACTGACTCCTGGAATTATTTGTAAGCAATGGCAAAGCTTTTGCGCCATACCATAGCAGAAAGGGAGAGAAGAAGCAGGAAATCGGTTTGAAGTGGGACTTAGCTTTGGGTATATTTGTCGATGGATAAAGCAGTTAGCAAATCCGGGTACTGGTCCGTATGCCAACTCTAAAGTGATAGACAATTTCGTCTATTGGGTGATCAGGAATAACATCCAAAATTCCTAATTTGAAGTTTAACACAGAATCTCACTTTTCCTAAGTATTACTTCGGACTGACTGCAATTATTGGAACTGAATGCAGTTAAAAAGAAGAGAAGAAGAAGTCTTAACTTCGATCTTAAAAAAGAAATTAGTATCGCTCAGGGTTGGCTACAGACAGATTTTTTATATCAATCTTCTTGCTGACTTTGCGTGTCATTGGCAATCTAAACATGCGAAAAATGTTAGACCTCCAATGGAACATTTCAGCTTGACTCGTGTTAGGTAAGATATTACTTTCGTAAGCCATAACGGCGAAAAAAAAACTCGAAAGAAACACACAGAAATCTCATCAACACTCAAACTTCAAAAACTTTACCTATAGGTAGCGTAAGATATTCTAAACTTCAAATCAGACAGAGTGCCCTCCATATAAACTAACTGATAATTTATGATTCTAGAGGCATCTTCTAGAAGAAAAGATGTTGAATGATTTGGCCTATACGTTGCAATTCTATAGAAGCACCCAATGAGTTGTGATGAGGTGCTTATAATAGAATTTTTTATTATTTTGAAACTTCCGCTGAAAATTTCAATTCAAAACAAAAACAATAATTTCAAAAAAAAAAAATATATCAAAACTCGTCTGCATCTGTGGTGCGTTAAAAACCAATCCAATCATTGAGATATTGTTAAGAAGAATCGTTGGAAGTATGAAGAAGTCTTTGTGCTTGACCGGCTCGAGCATGGAACATTACGCTAAGGCGTATGAATTGACTGTGCTCGTAGCTACATAGATTACAATACTTTCAGCTGTCACCAAGTAACTGCACTTATCTACCATGGTCCTTTCGCATGCTACTGGAGCACTTAACTTCTTTTTGAATAGGTCGAAACTTACCCAAAAAGTCGGCACGGGTGTTATCTGTTGAAAAATACCCATAGGTGGAAGGTTCAGTCTCACATTTACTCAAATAACCAGTAGGTTGTTATAAACCTGGGCTTTCTCATCGTGAACTTCAAAATTGGTGACTTATTTCAAAATGAAATTATATGGTTAAGGGGTCTAAGTGAATATACTGGAAATTGCAGTGTGAATGAGCCTGCAAGTATGGGTACCACCTTTCGGTCTTCATCTGTCAATATGCGGTCTGCTCCTGGAACGGTGGGTTTAAATCAACATAAAGTTCACTGGACTATCACCTAATCATGCGTGGTTGCGAGATCCTTCAGGGCTAAGATGGTAAGTGGAAGATGGAAGATTAGGTAAAGTCTTTTCCATCCCAATATCAAAGCTCTCGCGAATGGTAAAAAATCTGTATGCAAAATGTGCGACGGACATTCTCGCAGTAAGGCTTTGAATTTTGTCCGATGTCCAACTTCGTTGTTGTCTGGAAGAGGAAATGAAATCCACTTTGCTTGCAGCTCTGATATGTATGCAATGCTCAGACTTAAAATTCTTATAGAAGTTAATAACCCTTGATATTAGAAGATTTTGCACTCTAAATGATTGACGAAATGAAGAGTGGTCCATCGTTGGGGATATTTTAATTTTGTACATATCACAGAAAAATGATTTTCGCTTTGAATCTAAAGGCAGGAATTTCAAAATGCAGATTAACGATCCAAGCTGAAAAGGAGTAAACAGTAATGTTGAGGAGCATTGTGGAGGAGAATGTGATGTTTCGTGCTTAATTCGATTTCTTCATATTGAGTTAAAAATTATTTCAACAATAAATTATTTTCCCAATATCAAACCAACTATTGGAAAATGATATGTAAGTAGCCAAAGTGATGTTGTGTGGTTAATTTAAGTCATTATTAAGTCTCGGTTTTGGGTAATCATATGAGTGCGTAATGCCAATTAAACTCAATACCCAAAGCGTGTATTCATGAAGGTATACAATTCATTTACTCTATACAATAGTAACTCCTTCACTCCATATGTCGATACGTCCGCTCTCATATGTTTGTGAGTCTATTACACAAAGGATTGTCAAATATCCTCAAGGATTCATATACATGTTGCTAAAAGCTAGACATATTGTATGTAGCTAGACATATGTATATATGTATATTTACATGTATGTACACCTGCACTCATGAGTATAATTTCTCATTTGTCTGGGACATGCAAACCTGTTCGTATACAATATAGTGTAAACTCCCATAGCATAGATGTCACCGCCAAAATGTTCGACTGCCGACTAATTCGTTTACGTTTGAGGTGGAAATGGGTTTCAGCAGTTAAATATTTTAATAGCCTAGTTGTGTACTGAGCTGGAAATTAATGCCCGTTTAGCACAAGCACATTTACTATAACACATATTTACATATATGTGCATGCATGCATTACTCGCTTCAAGCACAAGGGACTCATGTCACTTGTTATATATATTTTTTTAGTATATAGTTAACTCGTATGAGAAATGAGTTCATATCTGTGTCATTTAATAAAAACAAAAGCATTTCTATGAATTTTATGCCGTTTTCCATCGTAAAAATAAATACATTTCTCCTTGTAATTCAATTTCACTAAAAGATTTCCGTAGAGTGCACTTCTGCTGCCATTTCCTGGTATTGGCAATATATATTATTTACCGTAATATCTAATGAGTAGAAAAACTGTTGTAGTTAATGACTGATGGCAGCCATATTCGCTTAACGTTTTATAAAATTTTATTCAATTTCGTATAGTAGTTAAGAGTGAGAATAGGTGGAGTTGGAAGTATATAACGAGTGATACATTTCGAGGTTCCCTACTCTTTTAAATAAAAAACACTGAAAATTCAAATTTAAAGGGAATGTTTAATACCACTCAAAAGAACATTCTTTGGCATTTATTTTTTGAGAATTATTTCTTTCAAATTCTGGCTGCGGCTACGTATAAGACGGTCCACCCGTTGAGTCCGATTTTCAATGAATCGTTCGAGCTTTTCGACTGGTAACGGCCGAATGGCACCCGTGATGTTTTGTTGCAAGGCCTTAATCGAAGTGAAAATGCACGCATAGGCTTTAGGCTTTATATATCCCACAAGAAAAAGTCTAATTGTTTGATATCATACGATCTTGGTGGCCAATCGAGCGGCCCAAAACCTGAAATTATCTGCTCACTGAAGTGTTCTCTCAATAAATTCATTGATTGATGCGATTTGCGGGAAGTGACGCTATCTTGTTGAAACTAAAGGTCGCGGAAATCACGAGCTTCAACGATTTTGTTGGATGTTGCCAAATGTTGAGAGCAAGGCGAATACTTGCCACATTGATGACCTAGGGATAGAAATTTAAAATAAAAGTTCGTCATCCTTTTATGATAGAAAAAATTTTCGTTACTTTTTGTCGTATTTCCCACTGTGTTCGAGCAGCAAAAGTGAGAACTATGAAAAATAAGCAAAAAAAAAATGTTCCCCAAATTTTTATACTACTATTAAACAAAATTTTTTTTAAGGATATCTTATTCTACCTCTCATTGTTTTCACAATAAAGTCGTGGTAACAATGTCCAAAAGCGTAATTATTTAAGTTTTTCTTAGTTTAATTTTGTTTTTTAATTTGTAGTTCATAATTTGAAAATTTTTATAATTAATTCAAAGCATTGAAAGAACTGCATGGGATTGCATTCGTACTTCCCATTTCTTAACCAGCGCCGAATCAACCTGCTACTGGTTCGTTTGATGCGGTTCTGTCCACAAAAACAAGACACTGACGATCTCTTGCTGTATGTGCAAATGAATATTACGAAGTTTATGCGGGAGCAAACAAATGCGCATTAAACAAATTGTGAATGAAATATTTGGAATTATCTCTTTATTGAATGCTACTGAAGGAACTGGCGAACTGTTCCTTGTCAGGCTGATTCTGGCAATAATTCGATCACAAACTGGCTTAGCAATGGTCCTTGCGTAGTCAGGAATAATTTCCAGATAACTACTCGGTTGAATGAATGCCCAATGGCGCACAAAAAGGCCTCTTGAGGTTCTTGATCGGACGTTGCAAGATCTACGCGACAACAGTCAAACATTTGGCATAGCATTAATATTACTAGCAGGAGGTAAAACTTTCGACAAACACTGTCTGTCATTCTTCCATCAACACCAGCGGACGAGATCAATGTTTACCTAAAATACTCAACATCGTGGCGAAATGTACAAACCTGTAATAAAAACAACAATTATGTGCCACAGTGAAACTCTGCCGGATACAGCTAGTAGAGGTATTTTTTTCAATAGCCTTCCTTTTTGACAGACCACGCGTGAGTCGTGTCAAGCTGTCATGTTTTGTTCAGCATTGTTTGGCATTTCATCACGGAAACAACGTTTACAAATCATTCAACTTTATTACGGAAATTTACGTTCTGTAAAGAAAGTATTTCGCGCACATCGCTCAGCTTATGGTTAGCATAATCGGCCCACTGAGCGTACTATTTGCAACTCCATCACATAACCCATCTTGAGACCCAGCATACATTATTGGATGTTGCCAATGATCGACCGCAGAGCGTAGAGAGTCGATTCGGCGCCGTTTGCAGCAACTCAGACTGACGTATGGAACGACTTGGCGCATTTTACGTCGAGATCTTAAATTGAATATGTACAAAATACAGCTTGTGCAAGAAATGAAGCCGCTCGGCCGTCCCAAGCGACAGCGCCTCCCTGTATGGGCTCTTGAAGAGTTCCAAGGAGATCCGACGTTTGCTAGCCAAATTTTGTTCAGTGGTGAGGCCTATTTCTAGTTGAATTGGTATGTAAACAAGCAAAGTTTTCGCATTTGGGACGAAGAGCAACGTGAAGAAATTCAAGAGCTACTATTTCATCCAGAAAATACAACGGTTTGGTGTGGTTTATGCGCCGACGGAATCATCAGTCCATATTTCTTCAAAAATGATGCCGGTGAGAACGTATCCGTCAATGATGATCGTTATCGCGTCATGATAACCGACTATTTGATACCTGAAATTGAAGCTAGTCATCTCAGTGACATTTGAGGACGCCACTATTGAGAGAACACTTCGGTTAACAGATAATTTCACGTTTTGGGCCGGTCGATTGACGACCTAGATCGTGGGTTGTCACACCGTTAGAATTTTTTCTGTAGGGATATGTAAAGTCTAAAGTCTATGCGGACAATGTCGCTTCGATTCCGACCTTCGCGCGAAAGATCACGCGTGTCATTACCAGTCGAAATGCTTGAACGAGTCATCAAAAATTGGACTCAACGAATGTACCATCTGAGACGTAGCCGCGGCCAACATTTGAAAGAGATAATCTTCAAAAAACAAATGCAAAAATGTTCTTTAAATTTTAAATTTCTGTTTTTTTTTTTTCTTTAAAAAACATTTGTTTTCGTTTTGCATATTCTGGCGGTTTTCTACCCGAAGTGTAAAGTCAATTAAAGTTTTTCACCATTTGAACGCTAGGAACATGTGCGCGTGTATGTTCACTGCGCTGTACTAACATACGTCGGTTGATGTTGGATACATTCAGATGGTCGCTACGGACCAAACTACTTTCTGAGTATATTGAATCATACAACCCCGAAAAATGGATCATACCAATGACGTGAGTTTTTGAGTTTAACGTTGCTGCCGCATTCATACAGGCCGCTACTTATATTAATAAGCTAAATATGGTTGTGCGTATGGGTGGATAGTAAGTAGCAGCAACATTCAGCAGTATGCTACGCATTGATATTCGAAATTGTATGGATGGCTGTGAATAGCGTGCGTGCAGATCTCTGTACTATACCCAGAGTTTACTCTCAGTCAAATTTTTCACATTATTTAACTTTATATAATTTTATATTTAAAATTTCAAAATATTTTCACTTCCACGAAATAACTGCAAATATTTGCGGAAATACTTGAGTGGGTCCTTCAAAGTGAAGTTCCAGTTGGTGAAGTATTTAAATAGCTGGAAAGCAATTAAACTTGAGTGCTACCATGCAAGTGTATATACTTATATATGTATGTACATATAACGCACTTTTGTGCACATTTTAGAAACCAGCAATGTGGTTGCATGTATCACTGCTGCGCAACATTAAAACTATGCACCGGCACGAATTGACTGCCAACAACAGGGCAACTGTTTGAATCGTCACCTTGGATTTCCATTGAAATCTCAATACCTATACATGTACTTGTAGTATAAAAGTATGTATGTCGTACCCGTATATTGTTGCTTTGTCGCCATTTAACAGCTTCGTTAATTGTGTGCCATTTGCGAGCCATTGGTTGTTTAGTTGAATGGCAGTTCCACATACACCGCAACCCTTTAACGCCTTTGCCATTGTCACTCTTTGGCCAGTGTTACTTTGTCGTCAACCATCATCACTGAGACATGACATGGTGAAGCTCATTGATTTTTATTTACCGTTGAATAGGATGTACTGCTTATGGGGCATATCACAATTACACCGTTGTCATTTACATATGCAAATTTCTCTATTAGTAAATAAATGATTGTATACTCGTGCATAGCTAGTGAGCGAGAATACTTTTATGTGAATAATGGAAAGTGCGGTTTGAAATCTTGAAGGGGTATTATTACAAAATCTTATAAAGAAATAGCTCAGTTTTCATTTTATATTTCAAAATATTCAAAGATATATAATTGGCTTGCCGAAAAAATCAAACAAATTCTGGTCGGGTACATTCCAATTTCTGAAATCGATCCCTTTGATCTCACTTTACTGTGTTTTTTTTTCTTTTCGATACAAAATTACGCTTTTTTGTACCATGCACGCTGTAAAGAGAAGGACAAAGTGAATAAAAATAATTTCTACGAGTGCTTGGATTTTTCCGTAAAGGTGAGCATAAACGAGGCTATGGTGAATGAAATACGACTGGATTGTAATTTAGTTCTCACGATTACTAGTTTCAAAAAAAAAAAAAAAATTACAAAAAGTGAATCTCACTAGATCGAGAAACTCATACCCAAGTCCACATGTGGCAATAGATTCAGGACATTTTTTTCAGTGTTAAAAAGGTACACTACAGTCCTAACTTTCTCTCGGATAACTACTTATATGTTCCCAGCGCCAAGATATGCTTCCAAGGTGGTATAGCGAACAGCTTAAATTATACTCGATTTGAGTATCCCCTCTACTCTATCTCTCCCCTCTCATTCTCTGAAGCCATTTGTCATTAACACCATAGAAATACGACATTCTAAACAACACAACAACAAATGATTGGTTTCCAACAAACGAAACGAAAAACTAGCACGATAAGTAATGTCGCTACCCAGTGATGAGAATGAGGACTACCAATCTAGTATAACTTTGTGATGGCTTACAGAGTTCCAACTTTGATTAAGATATCGAAAATGAAAAAGAGGAATGAAGTGTGAGTCCTAAAATTTAAAAATATGCTGCCAAAAAATGCAACATTTACACCTCTTAGAGCAAGAGAGGTCGTAAATAAGTTTGTTATTTAAAAATAAAGTAGACTATTCCTCGATGGGGTCCTTGTTTACAAAAGGAAATTGCCGAATAAGGAAAGCATTAGTTATATGGTGAACATTTCTAAGGCAATTGGGTCTCTAAGAGCGTTATAGCCGAGTGGCTAGCATTGCGTACTACAATTCGGAAGGCCTGGTTTCGAGCTAAGGGTCGAGCAAGAACTAAAGTTGTAGAAAATTAATAAGAGTGGTCGGCCCTCGGCAGAAAATTACAATATTACCATCAACAAGGGTTTCAATATATCGGTGTCTTAATAGTTCAGAGCCATATGTAGCTTGCTTAGGATAGTTTTCGTGTTCCCCAAATTTCTGATGTCAAAAAAAAAAAAAAAAAGAAAGAATCAAAGTGACTTTTCGACAATGGCGATGAGTTGATTTAAAAAGTTTACAGGGGCACAAGCTTTCACGTTAGGTCGAGAATGCCTCAGCTCAACAAAAACCCGTGGCAATATTGAGAAAGTGTAGAAAATCATTACAAATTATCGTCAGATCACTATGAGAGAAGTTTATAGGGATATCCGCTTATCTTATCAAGCAAATTATTAGGAAGGTTAGGACATGAAGCATGTCGCAGCTAAGTTTGTACCATAATTGTTGAATATTGACGTGGTGACTACAAGTTACTAGGAGGTCCAAGACTGAAAAAAACTATGAAAAGTCGATCGGTTTTCATAGTACTTCAAGGGTTCAGGGGAACTACAAAATATGATAGGAAATGTGGCTAAAAATAATTGGTGCAGACTGCGGGCTCCCCTTTTTATGGATTGGGCAGATCATACTGAGGTTCCAATCAGGCATGCGTTTGTCCTTATCAGCTCTTTGCCGCCGTATTTGAATAGCTCAGCCGCACTTTGTCATAGTCGGGTTCGCTATCTCCGTATGTTGCACTTTCACTGCCATTCAGTAGGTTGTAGAAGTGTTTCTTCTATAAACACAGTATGTCATGGTCGTTAGTAACTAGAATACCAATCAGCATCAGCATGTTTGGAAACGTTTCGTCATGGAGACTGAATTTTCCGACAAAGATAACTTCTTTACCCACCCTGGCTCATTGGTACGCTCCAGGCGTTCACAGGAAATATCTTTGGTCAAGCCGTCCTCCTCTTCCTCCAGGACTCAGCGTTTGAGTCTCTCTCCTACCACAAAGCCCACACAAAATTTGCACTTCCCTGTATGACCGCTGTAGAAGATTTCACAAAGACACATCTTATTCCGTCTTTGTCTCGTCCATCGTACATATTGGCGTTGAAGTCAGCTTTTAGTATTATGAGAACAACCAGTTGAGCAGGGCCATCTTCCTAATTAAGGGACCGGAAATTGCAGGTACATGCCCTCAAATCGTGATACTTAAAACGTTTGCAGGGGTCGTAATTAAAAGGGGAATTTCTCATTCGAGGCATTTCCTAATTTTTAATTTGGACTGGAGTTATATATGGTGGGTTCGAAATGCTATGCATAACGGCGAGAGGTTTGACTTCTCAATTAAACTCGCCTTTGTTGGCTACCCAGAGTATACGAAGACCGTAAGTTGTGAGCCGCTTAACCCATATGTAAAGGTATCGTTTCTGGTGAAAACAGAAGAGCTAAAGAAGAGTAGACTAGAAAAGTGAATCGAGCATGCCTCCTATGGCAGGAGGTGTTTATACAAGATTTCCCCTTCCTAAAAAAAAAACACTTCTCATTGATTGGCAGTGGAAAAAAATTTTATAATCACGCTACACACCTGTTCCCAGTTTGATAAGGTCTATATGAAGTACGCCATTTTGCAATAACTGAGAAGATAAAGTATGTATTGATGGAAAAGCCCACAGACACACTTATATAAAACAATGCATGATATCATTACAGTTATCATTACAAGCAATTTCGAACCTGTATAAATTTATTTCACTTAAGAAAAAATTTATTTATATTTACTTAATTTTACTCGCACCCACTAAGCAGAACAAATTCGACTCGTTGATAAATATAAAGAAATCAAGGTCACTGGCGAATAATTGGTTTCTGAAAAATTTTGCGACTGAAAACCTTTTTTATCTTTGAAAAATATTTGATGAAATTAAGTGATTTGATACAAATACCATTTTCAAATAATTTTTTTCCTAATTAATTTAAAAAAAGGCTTTTAAATAAATTGTGTCCAGTCGCTCTAGAAGCCGGAAGAAATATAGATTTTGTTAAAAAATTTTATTATTTCTCTTATTGATGTAATATACATTACGGCTGCAGTCCTAATTTTTCTATTTATATGATATGGAACAGTTTAATGCTAACGCACATGCAGACAAACAATTTCGCCCTGCAAACAATTGTGGACCATATAGTCCATTTGATTACTTACAAATATACTCCTCTGTGCGAACTATGGGACCAATTCATGTTTCCATACCAGCACGGCCCTTTTACGTGTTTTACCGAACGCAATCATTACACGAAGATACAATTGCGCAACAAGGTACTCGCAAACAGAAAATGTGTCGAAATGAAACTGAGTCTTCGATGATGTTTCGCTGTTGAGCTCTGCTTGTGCACAAAAGACATGCAGATTTTGAACTAATATATTTCAACGCAAATACATAGAGCAAATGCTCTAAAATATATTGAATATTTGTTAACATTAAACTATTCATATTAATATAAATTTATGTAAGAAATATTACGTTTTACTAACTTTTCACCTTAGGAGATGGTATTCAAAACTAAAAAAGTATGTTCGAATGTAATTTTTCGCTGATACTCCATAATATAATCCCCTGCAGGTACTTCATGGAGTACTCGGGTGTTATGCACATCTTCATAACATATTGTAACGAACTTGCTAAATTCACCTCGATTATTCTCCTTTGTTCGAGTCCGATCACTGGATTACTAAACAAACTCCCAAGATTTATTTGTTCGGCTTTTTAACCGTCAGGAATTTATTTGTACAATTTCGTCTTTAGCCAAAGGCTTATTTTACAATTATTTATACACACTTATTATCTGCTTCACTCAGCTTATCCGTTTCTCAAACACACAGCACACAGCAGTGTTAACTCCACTAAGTTGTCTACTCGTCTCTTCCTGTGATAGCGGCTGCCTCTCTTTTTATACCTGTAGATGACCTAACCATTCTGTTCACGCGCTTATGGATAGGCTGATTGTTCGTTTGCCTGGGGTAGCTGCCGCTACTCCGTTCATCCTTAACGACGTGGAATTTCCTTTAATCTGTCTACCCTTTTGTTTGTCCTTGGTATGGGTAATTTGCATTATACCGCCGCTTCTTTATTTATGTCCTTCCGGGAATTGCATTTACATTGTCAACAGTTTTATTTGTCCTTGGTATGGGATTTTCGTCACAATATATATGGGTATATAGTCCGACACTTGGACATCACAATGTTAATGATGTTATATTTTGTATGGATTGTGGTAGGTTTTGGATTACTCTATTTGATGCGCGCATGGAGTACTCGCGATGTTTGCAGGCTCGCCGCCATTATTTACCATCGTAGTTTTGTACATATGTATAAACAAAACGCCCATTTTATGCCCCATTTACCCTTGATATTAATATTAAATTAATTTATTGTCATTACGACATTCACTGAACAATGGAATGTGTATTTTCTTTGGTCTTGGGAAGAGAATTAATTCGAAATTTATGTGCGGTTTGGCTGGCAGAGTTTAATTGTTTATGAATAATTGATTGTGTGATTGTGCGTTTTTGTATATACATATGTACATTTGTAGCTATGTACATAAGTACAGATATGTATGTATGTGAAATAATACTTGCATACCAAAGACATTAATTAGCATAATTAAGAACCGATTATTGAGTTATCTTATTTGTCGATGCAAACGAGCAGGCAAGTGCAAGCATGGCGTATAAGAGAATATTTAAGTAGATATACACATCATGTAGATATGTATATATTGTTGTATAAATTTAAGCAAATATTATATAGCCATTAACTCATATATTTCTATGGATCCTTAAATCTAAAATTTATTTTATAATTAATTTGACTAAGACTTGTCACTGATAGCCACATACCAATTATTTAGATTCCAAAAAGCTTCTCGTGAATGTTTAATTTGCTAATGGATGAATTTAAACCACTTAATTCATTGATATTACCAGGTGTGCATAACCGAGTTGAATTTTATGCTTTGATATTTATTTAGTTTATTATTTTGAAAATTTATAGATAGCTTTCGTCATTTTAAGGAATATCCATTTTGCCGTTTCCAAAATAAACGTATACTTATGTAAAATCCATTAAAAAAAATTTTTTTCACTCTTATTATAAAGTTTGAACCTTGACATTAAAAGTGAAGCAATACTGAGGTAATTTTCGACTACTTTTTGGCCCATAGTGCTCAAGAATTAAAGTTTATCCGCATAAATATGCATAAATTCGCGTTAACCCCACAAAAAAGGCCAACGGCGTTAAATTGCATGATCTCGGTGGCCAATTGGCATCGTCAAAACAAAGAGATCACGCGGTCGGGAAATTTCTCTTACAATAAAATCATATTCGTTCATGTTGAGATTTTTTTTTTTTTTTTTTTTGGAATGAATTTCCTTCAATTATTTGAGGATTCTCGGACAAATTTGCTTATTTACGTATCCACCTAGCGACATAAAGGGTGCTAATGGTGCTTGGAATTTTTCGAAATCCGTAGTAGAATTTCTTCAAGAAAGTGAAGCTTAAAGAGTCTCTTCTGAGAAAGAAGATCATCTTCACAGCGCCTGCATCTCCAAACCTATCGAAAGAGGCATTGCTCTTTAACGACTTTAACCCCATTGCAGTGGTGTCTCAGAGTAAACACGAAAAAAGTGAAGATTATGATGTGGTAACATTACATTGCATTGACAGTGGCAGGAAAATACATCTATATCCTCTATATAGTAGAAACAGTGTAGAGACAGCAAATTAGATTTCGCCCCAGTAAAACACGGAAGGATGCTTTTTCTCAAATATCTCGTGATTGTCTCAGATAGTAAATTCATCTAAAAAAGGGTATAGGATAGCAAGACATGGTGATAATGCAAGATATAGGTTCTGAAACCAAAACTTATCTGATAGATTCTCACAGAGGGGGTTAAACCAATCTTTTACGAAGGCGCGACCAACAAGGAGCTAACAAGAAAGTGTTACTACGCGCTCTGCAGCTATCTTTTTAACAGAAGCTTCACAATCTACAAACCCCTGGAAACTTAACACAATTTCCTTCTTTTTATTCTCTACGTTCAACTTAAAGACTACTGCTATGCAAAACAACCATGGAGAATTCGTAGTATAGAACATGACAAGATATTACCTCTCGCAGAGTTGATAAAGAAACTAAATTACACGACCTCGAGTATATGCTGCGACAATGTCTGTAATACAAGAATCCTAAACAAAAACGAATGGGAATAGGTGACAAAAGTCCTGGTTCAGAGAGCCATAGCTACCTTTGCAGACGGCTCAAAACTTCGATAACAAAGTGGATTGTGGAATCCACTCTCATCTAATTTAATTTAATTTTAGCATTAGACTACCATATTAGGCGAAGACTACCATAAGATAAGGAGATTAACCAATAGCTTAGGTGTGGCCGTTGTGGTCAAATCCATTCCCTTTCAATCATGTACGTTATTCCAAGCAAAACTCATTGCAATCATGAAATCCACCGAATGATAGTAGAAATAGAAGTTACGGTATATGTTGACAGTCAAACTACCATTAGGTCACTAGATCACGAGATTGCAAACTATAATCGTACCACGTCAAAAGCGGCTATAAAATTTAGTAGCACTCTGACCAAATTGTCGAGAAAATGTAACATGGTCGTGTTCCAGAAAAATATTTATCGCAGCTGTAGAATTGAAGAAGATGGACAGTATGTTAAGCACTATCTTTCTCTCTCTATCTAGCGCTGCTGACAAACGCGCTATACAAGTTCCTCTGGAAGCACTTTATATCATCTCAGACATAATATATTATATTGTGGGTTGGTATAAGCATTGAGAAAACTTTCCATTGTATTAGAATAGCATAAGTTAGACTTGGAATAATAAAAAAATCCATGTGTCCCCCATTCAAATATAAAGAAATTTCCATTATTATTGCATTACAAACATATCCATTCAATCCAATTTCCACCACACATCCACCAATTTCGAATTTAGTTTGCTTATTGTTCTTCTGCAAATATTCTTGTGAGAAATTAATCTTATATTTTCTAAAGTAAACTTCTTTTGAAAACCAGCTAAGCGTAAGTTTTAAGATATCGCCTTTCTTCAAATAGACACACTACATTGCTGTGTGCAACACAAACTGCAATGAAATATTTGAAATTCCTTTACTAACTTCAAGTATTAAAAATAAATAAATTACTAAAAACATCTTACGATGTCTTGAAGAAAATTATTTATTACTTTATTTGCCAATAAAAATTCTTTACAACCACAAAACATTATTTCTTTTACATACATATGTACTTAAAGCCATACATGTTTGCTCATGACTTATGTGGTACAAATTATAGTTGCATACTCATGTATAAATGTAGCCCAGCAAATATTTATGGCCCATATGGTGCATTGGAGTACCTAGTAGTTTAATCCACTGTATAGCAATGTTGGACCAACTTACGTAACGCCTTCGGTTTTTAGTTAGCCGATCATTGCTCGAATTATCGCGAAGTTGCTCGTATACTGAAAATGTATTAAGCTGAAATTGAGACAGTTTCATTTTGTTGATGAGCTCTGCTGGTAAAGATGATTATATACGAATATCTTTCAAAATGTAATGTTTATAAGACAAAAATTATGTTTTACTTGTGCTTCACCAAAGTGGATTATATCCAAAACTAAAAAGTATGTTCGACTATAGTTGTTCCACAGATGCTCCATAATGTAGTCCCTTGAGTGTACTCTGTGGAGGAATTGGTGGAGTACTTTCGAAACTAATTTCCTGTAAATACTACACAGAGTAACAGGCTGTTATGTAGAGTTAAAGTATATGGTCCTGCCTTAGGACAACACAATGTTAAGTGGGCGTTATATTTTGTATGGATTGTGGTTAGTTTTGGATTGTTATTGTCTGCGTGGTTAATATACAAGTATTTCACGCGTGCATGGAGTACTCGCGTTGCTCGCAAGGATGTCACATACTCATCTTATATGTGAGTATATATGTTATGTAATAATATGTGTGCAGAGACGACATTTTTCTAGTGCAGCAGAACACCTACGGCAAAGTGCTCATAACAGTAAAGTACAAAAAAATATATATGTATTTATTTACAATGAGACATATCTCATTTTCTATAGCAGTGGATGACCATAGAAATGGCGATTTATACTACATAGAAGAAGTTCTTGATTGGACTAAAAAGAAATGTAAGAAAAAATATATGTATATGCGCACTAAAGATGACTTTTACTGCGGCGAAGAAGAAGAGAGTCTTGCACTTTTATAAAGACTTACATACACATATGTACATGGCGCTTCGTAAAAATTTATTTCATCGCACAGAAGTTGCAGGAAAAACTCAAAAGTAATAATGTCAGTGGATATACATTTCTACATACATATGTATGTTATGGTATATACAATAAGTAAGGGAGGAATATGTTCGGAACTGGAACATTAGATGCTCGGCTGATATTTATATAATACGCCTTTCTGACTTTCACAGAAGAACGAAGGTTCAGTTATATAAGAGTTTAGTTTGTTTGTGGGTGTTCACTAAGTAAGAGCAAGAATTTTCGATAAATATAAGGTGTTTTATATGGATGGTAGTTCTATTTCTGAGCCTATATAATATTTCGTAGGATTTTAGTCCACACTAAAAGTAACAGGCCTTGCAAGGTTGATTGCATATTATTGATTAGAATATTCGATCTTACGGCAAGAGGGGAGGAAAGTGGAAATCCATCATATTACCCGAAAAAGCTCTCATTCCATTTGTGCTCTTAATAATCCTTGGAAATTGTAAGTATAAAATCTTAGCCACTTTGAGCTAGACTTTGTGAACCAAAATTTAGTGCCACTTCGTCCACCTAAATTTTTTTCCAAAAAATACGATAATTCCTACCAAGTGTGGCTTTAATTGCAAATTAATTTATTTTTTTGTCACCATTTTAGTGATTTTCAAAATTAATGTTATACACATGGGGGCGTCGAAATGATACGATTTCACAATACAATGAATGTGCGAGCTATGTTTCATCTAAATATAAAGGGTCCTCCAAGTAGAGGTACTTTTTTCAATATCCTTTTTTTGAGAGATCCCGCATGAGTTGTGTCAAGCTTTCATGTTATTTTTGTTCATTAAACTTTATTACGAAAACTCACGTTCTGTAGAGAATATGATTCGCGCGCTTCGCTCAACACCGTCACCCCTCTTGAGACTCAGCATTTATTACTGGATAATATTCGACCGAATAGACCACGTCTAGCACACAGTAAATAAAATATAGCGGCTGTAGCTGAGAGTGTACTCAAAGAACTTGGAGAGTTGATTCGACTCCGCTCGCAGCAACTCGCACTGACGTATAGAACGACTTGATGCATTTTACGTCAAGATCTTAAATTGAAGACGTACAAGATACAGCTTGCGCAAGAACTCTATGGGCTCTTGAAAAGTTCCAAGAAGATCCGACCTTTCGAGTCAAATTTAGTTCAGCTGCATTTGGGACGAAAGCAAACTTGAAAAGGCTCAAGAGCTGCCATTTCATCCAGAAAAAACAACGATTTGGTGTGGTTTGTGTGCCGGTGGAATCATTGGTCCAAATTTCTTCAGAAATTATATCATGATAATCGACTATTTAATGCCTGAAATTGAAGCTCGTGCTTTCCGCGACATTTAGTTTCAACAAGACGTCGCCACTTTCCACACATCGCATCAATCAATGGATTCATTGAGAAAGCACTTCGATGAGTAGGTAATTTCACATCTTGGGCCGGTTGATTTGAAAGAGATAATCATCAAAAAATAAATGCCGAAGAATGTTCTTTTGTTATGATAAAAAACATTCTAAATTAAATTTGAATTTTCTGTGTTTTTTTATTTAAAAAATAGGGAAGCTCAGAATCGATCAGAATTTATAAGACCTTACTTTAGTTATGGTGTATACGAATTGGCGGACGGACAGACTGACATTGCTTAGTCGATGCGACTTGTCATTTAACGAATTTACATTTAGCTCAGAACTAAGTCGATCAAACCTAATATATGACATGTTTGCCAAGTATAAAAAATAACGGAATTTAGTTTTCTTTCATTACTACATTATGTATGTGAATGCATATATTTTAGCGAATATATGCACATGTTTGGTTGCTCATATGCACTACTGTTCACTTCTTCCTTAATCATAATTATGTGATTCTATAAGAATGTAAATAATGCTTATTGCTTGCATAAAAATGCACAATATTTCAATACTCTAGTTTTAAATGCAACTGAGATCTAACCTTTTCATTCATATTTACATACTACTGACTATAAACTGACTGGACATGTTTATTTGTATGTATTATATTAGATTTTTTTAATAAGAACTAAATAAATTTTCCTAAAAACTTTAAAATTTCTTAAGTTAAGCTTTTAAAAATAGCTTGCACATACAGTAACATGTCTTTCTAAAATATTTATTTATTTGACAAAGCTTAAAAACTTGTCTAAAATTTTTACAAAACAAAAATAAAATTTAATCAAGCTTGTAATAGTTTCTCTTTTATGTAAGAAAATGTTTGTGATGACGTGCATTATTTTGTAAATTTTGACAATTTTCTTTTGTGCTTCTGTTAGGATGACGTCTTTGGCGTAATTGATGTCGCTGGTTGTATCTATTTGCTTGAACTTATTGTTGTAAATTTATGTAAGCAATCATGTAGAAATTAAGGAGGTAATCTGGTCCAGAAACATATTTAATGTATGGATGGAACACTTCTCCAGAATACTGAATGGCAGTGAAAGTGAAACACAGATGACGGACCCGAAAAACCTAATCGATGACGATGGTATAGACGTTCCATCAGCCGACTTTGATGAAGTTCGTATAGCGACTGCCCGCTTAAAATATAACAAAACGGTGGGAGCCAACGGCTTACCGGTGAAACTATTCAAATACGGTCGTGAAGAACTGACAACGTGCACACATCAACTTCTTTGTAGAATATGGTCAGAGAAAAGCATGCCTGACGAATGGAACGTACACAAGTGTGCTCTGTACAATACAAAAAAAAAAAGGATGACTCCACAATCTGCGTCAATTATCGTGGGACAAGAATCCTTATTATCACATATAAGGTCCTATCTAGCATATTTTGTGAAAGATTAAAACCCTCTGTCAACAAATTGATTGGAAGTTATCAGTGTGG
Source organism: Neoceratitis asiatica (assembly GCA_030068015.2). NCBI lineage: Eukaryota > Metazoa > Arthropoda > Insecta > Diptera > Tephritidae > Neoceratitis > Neoceratitis asiatica. Next base: position 32,806,415 of record CM061525.1, on the reverse strand, counting down.
CTTTAGGCATGGTAAATCTACCATTGCTAAGATATTTATCATGCGACTTGGATAAGACCTAGAGAAAAGAATCGAAACCCACCAACTTTTTATCGATTGTATAGCTGCATTTGACAGCACGATAAGGAGCTGCCTCTATGCCTGCAATTTTTATACGGCTATGTCAACTGACGCTGCGCAATATCACAAGCGCAGTCCGAATTGGGAAATATCTCTCCGAGCCGTTCGATATCAAACGAGATTCCATACAGGGTGACCCTTTCTCGTATGATTTTTTCAATTTGATGTTGGAGAAAATAATACAAGCTGCACAGCTAACTATATAAAGTAGAATCATTCACAAGAGTGTACAATTGTTCACGTATGCCGGGGATATTAATATCATTGGCCATAACAACCGCACCGTTAGTTCCGTTTTCTCCAGACTAGTCAAGGAAAATTGAATGGGCCTGGTTATGAACGTGGGCATGGCGAAATATCGTTTGTCATCAATAAACAGTCATCACATTCGCTACTCGACACTGACGTCACTATTGACAGTCATTACCAGCAATAACGGCACCATTAATGACAGCCTTAAATTCCAACGCAGAATCACTCTTGCCAACATATTCGACTTCCGTGTGAGTAGGCAATTGAATAGTAAAGTTTTCTTACGACGTACCAAAGCCAAATCTTTCATTATTCCCGTCCTGTTGTATGATGCAGTAGCTTTAGACGATGACCTGTACGAGTTATACGGCGACATTGACATAGTTCAGCGAATCAAGAGACAGTGGTTATGCTGGCTAGGTCAAGTTACCCAAGTGGATGAAAGCACCCGAGTTTGAAATCATTCGACTGGTGGAAGCAGAGAAAGACCTCCACTTCGTTTGAAGGATCAGTTGAAGAGCGATGTGGTTTCTCTTAGTATTTTCAGTTGGCACCAAACAGAGAAGAGACGGAACCGGTAGCGCACTATGGCTTATTCAGCTACAATCGCGTAAGCGGTGCTTTCGTAAAAGAAGGAGTTAGTTGGTGTACCACCAAACTACCTGTACTATAAATCGACGGAAAAGTTACATACGCTTCGCTCTACGTTCTTTAAGTTTTACAATAGGGGTATTCTCTAAGTCTAGGAAATGCATGCTGGTGCACGGATAAGAAAATTTTCCTTCCCGTGCCATGGCACAACAACAAAACACATGCAAAAAAAGTATGTTACGAAAGGAAAAATATCTTATACCAAAACCTATATTTATTTATTTCCCACAGATAGCTAGAAAGAAAAAGCAACCCTATAAAGGAAAAGCAGCCCTGCACCTGTGTGGTTGTTATTGTTTCACTTGAATATGTCACAATTTTGCAACGGGGGTGCTCTCGATCTCTAGCACAATTCCATAGAAAATATTTGCACAGTATACTTTTCATAGACATAGCAAATGCCCCTTATGACTCTTCATAACAGAAGACAAATCTCTTTCACTCAATTTTTTGCTGAATGCTATATATTGTGGCCTTTTTGGTAAAGTCAAAGTAAATTTTTCGACATTTCTTCACCAAGGATTACTTTAGAAACTCTTATTTAGAATAGTTTATGCCTAAGATCTTTAGTTAAATTTTACAAATAATTAAAACTAAATTTAAATATATTAGTAATTGTATAACTAATGTTGCTTAGCGTCCACATGCACTTAATTTGTTCTTGGACTCAATAAATATATATCTTCTATATACTGTTGCATACACTTAGGCGAAACCAATAAAGCATAGGTTGTTGGATTGACCGAAGCGGCGCATACTAGAAATTATTTAAAAAAAATGAATTCAAATAAATGCCTAAAGTCTCTAAAATACTAAAAAAAAACGTTCAAGAGCTCTAATAGTGTATAAAAAGAATAAAAGAAGCATTATTTTGCATATTTTCCTTGAATGTGTTTTTTTTTTCAAATAAACCAAAAAAAACACAAGTAGAATATCTATTACCAAACAATTAAATTTCTTGTTTTAGTATATTTGGAGCTTTTCGGCCATTTATTTAAAAGCTAAAAATAAAAATAATTATCAGAAGGCGGTTTGGTTATTACTTCTGGGCTTATAGCTTCCCATTCCTCCTCAAGCGCCCTCCTAAGCATTTGCTTGCTGGTTATAGTACGCTGCCGAATTTTTCTTTCTAGAACATGCCATAAGTGCTCAATGAGGTTAAGATCAAGTGATTGCGGGAGCATACACAGTTGTTTAGCAATATTGTACAGCAACCAAAGCTCAACAAATTCTGCTGTATGCTTCGGGTCGTTGTCCTGTTGGAAAATAAATGCACTTTTCTTTAAACTTATTTTCAAATTATTGTTCATGATCGCCTCAATGAACTAAAATTTTCCTACACCCGAACTTGCCATACATTCCCACATCATAGCACCTCCACCACCGTTCTTTACCGTAGATTGATTTTCCTGCGCTGTTCCGCCTTTCCTCCAAATAATCTTACGGTCTTTTATCCTAAAAATACAAAACTTACTCTCATCTGTAAAAATAACTTTATTCCAAAACTCTAGAGGCTTGTTTAACTGTTCCTTCGCAAAGAACATCCGCTTGAGACGATTTATTCTCGATATGAAAGGCTTTCTTCGTGCGACTCTGCCATGAAATCCGGTTCTTTGAGAATTTTTCGTACCATATCTGGACATAATTTCTTTTGGTACTTTACCTCAATATCTTTTGAAAGTTGCCTTGCTGTTAGACGTGGGCTAGACTTCAAAAGAATGGCTGGGTTGTGCTCTTCTCTTTGCATCAGTTTACTTACAGACGTCCTTAGACTGGCTTAGACTCCTAAGATTTTGTTTGTTTGAATAGCCTTCTTTTTTCAAGATTCATATACTTCATCCACAAGTGCAGCCGCAGCGAAACGAAAGGCTTACACCATCTAGGAGATCCGGGCGAAGTGGAATGTCCACAAAATGCGGGATAGCCTCGAAACTGTCGAAAAGTCTATATCGTTCGCGGAGGTGCATAGGCTACTGCTCCGCAGTAAATTGTGTTCAACACACAGAGTGCCCATGTCCCTAATAGACAAAGTGAACTCGGAGTTAGGGAGTTTCTGGTGCCGCAAGGGTAAGTGCCGAGATAAGCCCAGCGTGACCCGGGCGAAATGCACGTGGTTTGCGGGTGCCCATGTTTCACTGCCCAGCATTTTTTACATCTGCTATTGCTTCGCGCATAAAAAAACTTACTTTGACGTCAAGTTAGACCAGTGGACCACCTTCCAACTGGACAATTAGCGATTGGTACAGTTACTGCCGGGAAACCGTGGTGCTGTATCAAATCGATAATCAAAGTTACCGAGGAAATATCGGTTATTTCAACATCTAGGAAGGTTAACCTTTTGTTCATTTCTTCTTCCGTAGTGAATTTGATCTTCGTGTGCTGTGCGTAGAATGTTCTGAGTATAACTTCCACGTGCGTTTTTTTAATTATTGAAAAAATATCATCTACATATTTTTCTATGTATTTTATATATATATGCCTTTCTGTTGAAGTCCAGCAATACTGTCGTCAAGTATTTTGTCAAGTACTATATCAGCTATAGTTGGGGATAGACTATTCATCATTGGCAACCCATATGTATGTTGATAGTGTGTTCCATCATAAACAAAATAGTTATTATCCCTTAAACAAAGCTCAAGTATGGAATGAAAATGTTTTTTTTTTGTTGTTGTACGCGTCATGTGAATTTTTGAAGTTCTCCTTTTGTTCATAATTGTCTAAATAGCTGAATGCGTTGGTATATTTGTGAAAAGTTATATTAAAATTTCGTCATCTTCAATATTGGTCTTGCAAAGATTATCCTTGAGTTGGAAGAAGTTTCTAATGTTGTATTCTTCCGATACAATATTCTTTAATATTTTTCCTATAAATTTAGCAAGTTTGCAGCATGGAACGCTAATTAAAGACGGTAGAGGTCTCGGTGGAGTGTTTGCTTTGTGTATTTTCAGTAGTCCATATAGTTCTGATTTTTCACTTCACTAAAAGAGGCAGACTTTGCATTACAAAAATTACTCATTTCACATAAATTAATAATTTTTTTTTTTAAAGTTTAATGTTTTTTGATAAAATTTGATAAATAACGCATATACGATGAATTCATAGGCAAAGAATAGAGCAACTGAAATTATGCCTTAGTTAAACAATCTGTACTTGGCATATGCACTTATATATTGCACTGTCAAACCTTTCCCAAACCGTAATTAACTTTTCGCCTTTCATTTGTTATTTTAAGTTTTTCTTTTAAGAATTTTTTTTTTCGTTCTATTACATATTTAGTTGCAAAAAAGTTGAAGCCCTTACTTTGTGTTATCTTTTGGTCTTAAGTAATGTGCATTTAATTTCTTTTTCCAATTTCCTCCATTTTATTTTTTTCTTTCGCGTTAACTTTGCTGTGGTTATACTTTTAAGCGAGAACTAAGTGTGCTAATTTGTGGTTAGTTGAAGGAAAAGTTTAGAAATAAATTAGGAAGATGGTGAAAAATTTTCTGTGATTGTTAATTTAATTTTAATTTACACAGAAAAGTGTTATTTAAATATTTTCGTTGTTTTCATTAAATTAAACTCCTTTCAATAAGACATACCTACATCAATGAAAGAACTAATATTTAAATTTCAATTGAAATGAACTAAAAGATTTATTTTTATTTTAAATGGCAAATCCAGTTTTCTATTTATTTCTGTGATATATATACTCAAACTTTTTCCATAACCGACAAGCACTTTAATATATGTAATTCATTCAGATCACGATTACAAACCCAAACACACTTACTGGAGTTCCCGTCTTATTAACTATAATATTATTAAGGTCGTCATTTCTGTTGCAGTTAGTAATCCATTTTCGTAAGGGAAACCCGGCCGATCGCAGAACGGTGCTGACTTCATCTCTAGCTTTAATAGCAGTATCGATTGTATGTCCTCCAGCTAAGACGTCACGACATACATATATATTTCGCACGATAACAGCATTCGGAATCATCTGCTAGTTGTAATAATGTCCTTATCGCAAGCTAAGGAGCACAGTTTGTGCCAAAGGTCACAGTCATAAGTTCGTAAAGACAAACGGGCTCATTAGGGCTGGATCGGAAGACTATACGCTGATATTTTGTATGGTCTTCTTTCACAAGAATTTGACAGTTCATCTTCTCAATGTCGCTATTGAAGACGTATCTAAAAAGTCTCCAGCGGAGAATTAACGTAGTCAAATCTGATTGAAGATCCTTGGTTCTGGATACAGAATATCATTAAGACTTATACCATTTGCTATTTGTGATGATGCATTGAAAACTACCCATAGTTTGGTTGTTGTGCTCTCCTCTTTTAGCACTGCATGAGGAGGTAGATAATACTTGTTAACTGAATCTACTGACTGAGGCTCTGTTATTTTTGTCATGTGGCCCATTGTCTCGTAATCCGCTACTGCGCGACTGTACTCCTTATGCAATTGTGGACTTTTAGCTAGCCGTCTTTCATGCGTATAGAATTGAGAATAAGCTCTTCTCAAGGATGGTCCTTGGAGGAAGATACGACGTATTTTACATTTGCGTTCTATCTAGTAGTAGAGCTCTTCGCTTTGCGCATCATATTCTCCCAAACGTCGACTTCGTCTAGTGATGGAATCTTCCAAATAATTACAAGTTAGATTTGTCTTGGAACGAATTTTCGTCATCCCTTGTCAATTTTCGTTTTGTAACAAACCGGTTTCGGCGAACCGCCATCTTCAGTGCTTGATTTCGTTCTGATCTGTGTCTATCCGTTGTCATGTATTTATAGTCTGGATGCTGTATCAGGTAGTGTTAGTATTCGTGTATATGAGTCGTGTCTTACGAATGTATCCGAACGGGTACCTGCAATGAGGGTTGTTTTTAACGCTCGTTTATTAGTTGTGGTGTTAGATCAGGTAATTAGTTTGAGGATGTTAGGTCAGGTAATGTTAAGTGTATATTTAAGGGTGGGTTTTGACGCTCGTTAGTCATGTAGAAGTCAGTGATTTTTGTTTTCTGATTTGTTTTATGTGTGTGCTCGTTTATTGTTACTCGTTTTGTTATTGTACCTGCGGTGTTGTTTGGTCCTCTGTAAATTAGTTTTAGCGGTTCAAATATTGCGTCAGAAATGGTGTTTGTTTGTTCGTTTATAATTCTCCCGTCAAATGTCTTAAGTTTGTATATTTCCATGTTTTCTAGCACATTTAAGCGCCGCCCTTTTCTTTGTACGTGAAGTATTCTGGCTGTGTTTTTGATGTTGGTCGGGGTGCATTTGTTTTTGAACATGTGATTTGCATAGTTTGACTCTGTTGTGATAGTGGGTTTCCGTGTTTTTCTGTTGTAGTCCCTGATGTGCTCCCGGCATCGTGTACTTATTTTTCGTCCTGTTTGCCCTATATAGCTGTGCTGGCATTCGCAGGTAAGCTTGTATATTCCTTGTTTCCTGAATGGCTCTTCCGAGTTAGTGTTGGTTCTTAGTTTTTGTCCTAAGTTGTTCGATGTTCTGAACGCTGTGTTGATATCGTGTTTCTTGAAGAAGTTTGCCAATTTGTATGTCGTTTTTCCAGTGTATGTCATTGCAGTCCAGATCTTGGATTTTTTTTCTGCGTTGTGTCTTTTTTGTGATCCATGGTTCCTTCGGATTTTGTCTATTTGGCATTTTTTGTAACCGTTGCTCGTGGCTATGTTGTATATGGTGGTCAGTTCTTTCTTGTATGTTTCCTGAGTGAGGGGTGTGCTTTGAAGTCTGTCCACTAGGTGCCTTAATGCCGCATTCTTGTGCTGTTGAGGATGGTTTGATGTAGAATGAATTATGGTGTCTGTAGTTGTTGGTTTCCTGTAGATGTCGTATTTAAACTTGTTTGTAATTCTGTCAATTCTTATTGTTAGGTCCAGGTAGTTCAGTTCTCCTTCTTTCTCGGTCTCCACAGTAAATTTTATGTTTTCATGTTGTCTGTATTCTAGTATTCGTTCTTCATTGGTATTGTTCAATATGCAGATGATGTCGTCGACGTACCTTGCGTAAAATGTCACTCCTAGTTCGTTTTTTAGTTCTTGCATATATTTTGCTTCCAAGTTCTGCATGAATGCCTCCATGAGAATCGATGATGTTGGGTTTCCCATTCCTAGTCCGTTTGCTTGCCTATATATTTTATTGTTGAACTTGAAGTAGTTTTGCTGTAAAGTTGTTCTTAGTGTGTTTGTGATTTGTGCTGTTCTGATCGTATCTTTGGTTTTGTCACGTAGTGTTTTGTTTACTATGTCTAATGTCTCTGGAAGCGGTACGGAGGGATATAAGTCTTTTATGTCAAATGAGACGATTGTGCTGAAGTTACAAAACCAAAATTGAAAAGGGATGACGAAAATTCGTTCCAATATAAATCTAGTATCCACCCTGTCGGAAAAACACAAAGCCAAATCAACTCAGTTAGCGCCTGTCAGGCTTTCAATGTAAACCCAAACATAATATTAATAAGGTACAAACTACGTCTATCCAAAATACATACGACAAAAGCAAACATCTGGTTCAACAGACAATGTCTGTCCAGCGAGCAGGAGAACGGTTAAGAGAGCGGAAAAGGACTTTCTATGGAATGAAATACGTAGCCTATATGCTAAGAAGGCCAAGATAAATGCGGAAATATTGGCAATCCACTTACAACTAGCTGAATTAATACCAACAACTATATTGATGTACTGCTTGGACCGGATAGAAGCTGAAGTAAGGAACGGGCACCAACAAAAATTCAAGACAAAAAATACTTTAAATTTGTGCTTCTTATATCCATCACACTAGAGGTGAGCCTTTGGGAGATTTTAATATGAGTAATATTACTTGTTCTTATCTAGGTAATAATCTATGTACTTCTAACTCTGTCTAATTTTGGTAATAACCTTTAATCTTAACTTTTTGTTAATTTCATAAAAAGTGAACTATGTTAGTCCAGGTTAATGGTTTATACAATATCTTAAATCGCTTTCTTGATCTTATCTTTATAAGTAATAATATTTAGTTTGACTTAGGGATTTCGACTTATTTAAAATAACTTTTGCCACTACAACTTATAGTTCAAATGCACCAGTTCGAAGAACGTTGATGGAACTTAGTAAAATCTAAAGACCCGTTGATTTCGATATTTTTGTTCTAAAATCTTTGGCTCTTTGTAACCGCTGAAGCGACTTTTAACCGAGCTCCTCCTCCAATTTGTGGGTTTGCATCTTGATGTTTTCACCAACAAATGGAGGAACCTATAGTTTATTCTAAGCCGCCTCCGAACGGCCAATAGATTTTTATGAGGAGCTTTTTATTTCATGTCAGAAATACACTGGGAGTGCTTAACATTCCCAGCCGAGGGGTGTCCGCTCCTATAATACTGGATGTTGGTGTAACCTGGACTCGAATCCAGGACTTCCGAATTGTAGTATGCAATGCTAACCATTCGGCTATTGCGGCCGCAAATATTTCTCGGCCAAGGACAATATTTAGAACTTTTGTGAAGAATAAACTATGTAATAACCTTGCGTGGGTGTTTAAGTTGAAGTTATATAAGTTTCAATCTAATTTTCACCAATTTTAAAATTTTTGTAACAATTTGCTAATGTATTTGTATGGGATACTAAATAAATAAAATTAAAATAAAAATGATAGACAGCTATGAGCTATGAGCTAAAAGTAATATAAAATGTGTTGAGAAAAAACTTGGAAAATCTTTAAAATCTGAAGAAGGGGCACACTTGAAAAGATATTTTTTTACTCCTAACCAGGCGGACAGATCCCTCCAGCTGCAGCTCTTAAATATATTTCATTCTGCTTTACTTGAATGGAACACGGAAATGATGCTACCACTAAGACCAGTGGTTACAATCTCAACAACTGCCGTAGTAAAAGTCGAGACTGGAGGGCGGCTACACTGTACAGGCCTCAATATTCGAATGGCATTTAACTGTAGCTCAATAAAGCAGAAAAATATTTTAGGTATAAATAGAAATTATACGTGAAAGTTAAGTGGTTAACTTGCGCCTTCCTTTATATCAAAATGACAAAAAAAAATCCCAACAGAAATATTTCTGCGTAGTAAAATTCATTGTTTTAATTTTTAGTTCTTTTTTAAGTGTTACTTTGAAGGTTTCGTAATTTCTTTTAGAATATTTTTCGATGCAGTAAATAAATAATGCATTCTACAAGAAAAAAGTTGTATTAGAAACATCGCTAAAAAAGCCATAAGAAACCGTTTACTATTTTTTATAAATATTTATTTTTAATATAACAAACACAGCTATACGCCAAAACAAAAAATTATATAAAAGAGGATGTGCCAGCAAACATTTCCCCACTCAACATAACACTTTCGACGAAGACGGAAGTGACACAGACCAGCTTCGTTAGCTCCAATTCAGACAGAATATGATGGTGTTGGTCTTTTCTGTGAAGAGATGGTGCCGAAATTCGACAAATAACTGTAAATGGTATAGATAAGTGAAATGATAGCTGAAGTTCATAGATGATTGTATATTTCGTAATTAAAATAAAGGAAAATATAATAACAATTTTCGATAAACAGATTCAAAATTGACTGAACAACCATTAGATATGGTAAAGATTCCACAGCAAACCTTAACACTACCTTGTAATGCGAATTTATTTCAAACCTCACCTTCCTTACACTTTACCAGTGTCAAACGACTGAACGTGGTTCACAGTCATGTAAATTGCCTTGATTTCCAAAAACAAAATTCATGTTTTTGACAAAACAAAATCTATAATCAAGCTATTGAGTAAAACCCTTCTGATTTATTGCAAAGTCATAAAAATACGGCTGCCAGTCGCTGAATAAAGTGTAAATATTGGTAACAATATTGTAACGTTTTTCGGAGCTTTCCTCGATGATTTCCCAAATCCTTCGAGTCCGATCACTAGATTGCTAAATAATAGTCCAAGATTTGTTCGTTTGGCCTCTTAATCGCCAGGAATTTATTCAACATTTATTTTGTTATACAATAATTACAATTTTCTTCTCTATACACAATGATTTGCTTTAAAAATCTTGATCAATCTTTTATTATTCGATTTAGTTTGCACCAGTACTGAGTCTTCAACTCGATTGCCTGCATTGTCGATGCTTTTGTCTGTCCTTAGTACGGGGAATTTCCTTTACGTTGTCAACCCTTTTGCCTGTCCTTAGTACGGTGAATTTTCATCACACTGTCGTCCCCTGTCCTTTGTATTTGGAATTTCAATTAAAAATAAAACTTATTTGTGTCGTTTATGAACCACTAGATTTAATTAAATTAAGCAAAAAATCTTGTTTTATTAATTTTTAGGCAACTTAAATTTTCAAATGCTCAAAAAATGTGTAAGTGCCAAGTCAGACCATATGGAAATGCACTAGCCGATGCATATTTTTAGGGTCACAGTAAACACACAAAAAATTGGCATACGACTATCAGTATCACAAAAAACCTTTAATAGAAAAACGTTTTAATATTGCTGAAGAAAATATATAAATTGAAAGTGCATTTTAATTTCATTTGGTATCATGTTCAGCAGTTGCTGTAGCGGAGTATGGTGGATGGATACGAATTCTGACAAGAGTAATATGTACAATTTAAAAAAAAAAAAAGCTTTTCTTCCTCGCAATATAATAAAAAAAAAATTTTTTTTGTTTCTGAATTTTTTTTGGTTTTTTAATTTGCTAAATATTTAATTTATCTTCAATAAAAATAGTAATAAAATAATAATTATATTTTTTAGAAAATTATCAAAGAGTTTTTTGTAAACTTGGATCCTGTTTACGCTGCCATTTTTATTTATGTATTTACCTATTTAATTCTTTGGTAAATTTTCTAAAAGCGAAACAAGCATTTCTGTGTTCACGCAATTTAGATGATCGAGCGTTATCATGCTTTGCTGATATGCCATTTTCAGCTTCTTTGCGCGAACGTTTGCGTATTGTTGAGTTTCCTTAGTATTTTAAAATCTTAAGTATATCTTCTGACTACGAGTCTTTGGAAGGATCAGTCTCAAAACACATCCATTCGAATGGCTCTTGTGACCATGATCTTTTTCCATCATCATCCTCCTATTTCTCGTTAGGTAGCTTATTTATGATATTGTAAGGAATTTCCGTTCTGTCCTCGATGATTTCTCAAATCCTTCCAGTCCGATCACTGAATTGCTAAATAAAACTCCCAAGAGTCAGGAATTACAATTTTCGTCTTTAGCCAACGGCTTATTTTACAATTCTTTGTGATACATACTTATTATCTGCTTCACTCAGCTCGTCCGTTTCTAAAACACACACAGCTCGCAGCAATGTTAACTCCACTAAGTTGTCTACTCACGTTGTCTGTTCATGCGCTTAAGGATAGGCTGATTATTCGTTTGCCTGCGGTAGCTGCAGCCGCTCCGTTTATCCTTAACCGCGTGTAATTTCCTTTACGCTGTTTACCCTTTTCTTTGTTCTTGGTAAGGGTAATTTGCATTATACGGCCGCTGCTTTATTTTCGGTCCTTTTCGGGGAATTGCATTTACATTGTCACTTATTTCAATCTGTTCTTCGTATTTGGGATTTTCGTCACAATATGATCTTTAACACCATCCTTTAGTTGCATAATGCAACTGGCATACCCGGCCACACGATGTTGGGGTTTCCTGCAATATCTCCAATCTTTATTCTACTTGGTATTGCAAAGGGTCATTAAAGTTCTATTTAAGCACCATCTAAATCAAAATTTTCAATTTTTTATAAAATTTTAATAACCAGAAAAGTGAAGATTAATTTGAGGTAATTCAACTTCCTAGCTCATCGTTTAATAACTATGAGCTATGACTCCTTTTGCTCGATTAGTATTATAATTTATGTGAATTTGACTTTTTGTGATAGCATAAGTGTTCTGAAATGAATTTTTAGATCCAGAAAATCATTGATAAAAAAAGAAATAATAAGAGACCAAGCTTACTGCAACAAGCTCAGCTTGAGTATAAAAAAAACGTCACCATCCATTTTGATTTAGTCCCAGATTGATTGAAAATTTCCCAGTCTGACACACAGATGGCACTACTAGAATTAAGTCTGTATGATTTTTACTTAGCCCGAATATTTACAAGATAAATGCATAAATTTGACAGCTGTCGAATCATTAGTTAGTGAATTATTTGAAACCTAGATAGAAAAATTGATTTCCTTAATTTAACCACAAATAGAAGTTTTGGGAGGACAGTGGCTGATTGACAGTGATGGTTAGGCGTAAAGCAATGTTGGAGAACGAAACCAAACACTGAAGATGGCGGTTTGCCGAAACCGGTGTGTTACTAAACCAAATTTGACAAGGGATGACGGAAATTCGTTCCGATATAAATCCAATGTTGTTTTCTTATGTTGGAAAAAGGAATATCAGCAAAGAGAAGTGGAGAAGATGTTCCTTTATCAGCAATGTTTATTCCGGTCCTGTTTATCACTTTAATTAATTTTGGGGTTTGGCTTATTCAGAACGCAGTTAATTGGATTTAATTTTGTTCTCATTCACATTTGGACTGATTAACAGTGGATTCTCAGAATCCTTTACAGCGGTAGGACTTAAGAAAATTTATAACCTACTAAAACACAGGCAGGTTTCCCGTCACGGTCCGAAGGACGGTCTGCTGGCAGGTCTGAAGCTTCTTCAATTACGTCTGGCTGGTCCCCGGCGTCCAAATCGGCACAACATAGTTTACGACCGGCCGGCCAATTGCCTTATACGTTGTCAGCAGCGTTTCTTTTTCTTTCCTCCAGGTACTACTGGCTAGCGATATGAGGATTTTGTTGCGGCTTTGTATTCTGGTGGCAATTGCAGTCGTATGTCGAGTGAAGGAGTGCAGGCTATCGAATGTGACTCCCAGTAACTTTGGGTTGTTCGTAGTCAGAATTTTTTATATCATCGACCTTCACTCTGAGCTCTAGCCGGTACTCCTTCGTCCAGCTGGTGAAAAGGGTGGCAGAGGATTTCGCGGGTTTTAGGTGTAAGTGTCGTGCAGTGAAGAAATTGAAAAGGTCGGCGAGATAGCAGTCAGCGGCGTATGAGATCAATGAGATGCTCTCTGGTGGTGGAGGAAGCCTCGAAATGTAGAAATTAAACAGTATCGGGGAGAGGACACCACCCTGCTGAAACCATTTTTTAATTTCCCGTAGCTTTGAAGTTTAACCTCGAAAAGCAACCGATGATCGTCGACCACTCAGGTAGTTCATGATCCACCTATTCAACCAAGGCGGTAATGAGTAATCTTCAATGTCCGATAGTAGCTCTGAATGATTTACCGTATCCAAAGCATTCGACAGGTCCAGTGCTACTAGAACAGTTCACGCACAGGGTCGATTTTGTTAAGGTCATGAATTATCTGAGTGTTTATTATGGCATTAAGTGCAGTTGTGGTGCCGTGCACTTTTCGAAGCCTTACTAATGTGTAGCTGGGCTCAGATGGTGTGTGAGAGATGGGAGCAGCAAGGCCTCAATTGTCTTCGCCACTGGGAAAAGGAGAGATATCGGACGATAAGATTATCCTTTATTTGCGGGTTTCCTCGGCTTTAGTAGCGGGACCACTCTACCCAGTTCCTACACGTCGTATGTAATTAGAGTGGTCAGAGACAGATTGAGAAGTTGACGAATATTGGAACGAGTTCCCGTCGTCCTTTGTCAAATTTGGTTGTGAGACAAACCGGTTTCGGCGTTCTGCCATCTTCAGTGTCGTTGATCGTTCTGATCTGTCATTATACTTCGTCTGGTATTTGTAGTGATTTTCAGTTATTACATTAGGTACCTGCTGTTGTTATGCAGCATCCATGCATGTGTGTGTGTAAGGGTTGTTTTTGTGTATATCTGCGGATGTTTTTGGCTTCATAGTTTGACGGCTGGTGTGGTACCTTGAAGCGGGTAGAAGTCCATAATTTTGGTATGTTGCTTTATATTGCTTCCTGGCTGGTTCAGTTTGTTTATTGTTATGCTTCCTGCTTTGTACGGTGTACCTGAATCTTTGTGTTGTTTTTTGTAGGTCAGTTTTAAAGGTTCAAATATTTCGTCCGAACTAATATTTGTTTGCTCGTTTATTATTCTTCCATTGTATATTTTCTGTTTGTAGATTTCCATGTTTTCAAGCACATTCAGGCGTCGGCCTTTTTTCTGGATATGAAGTACCTTGACACTTCTATTGATGTTTGCTGAGGAACAATTATTTTCGACCATGTGATTAGCAAAGTTAGATTCTGGTATAACGGTAGATTTTGTTTCTTTTTATTGAAGTCTCTTATATGTTCTCGGAACCTTGTTCTTATTTTTCGTCCTGTTTGACCTATGTAACTGTATTGACATTCGCAGGTAAGTTTGTAAACTCCGTGTTTGTCAAATGGGTCTTCCGAATTGGTATTGGTTCCAAGTTTCTGTCCTAAGTTGTTCGATGTTCCAAATGCTATGTTGATGTTGTGTTTTTTAAGGTAATTTGCTAATTTGTATGTTGTTTTTCCAGTGTATGTCATTGTCGTCCAAATCTTTGCGTTCTCGTCCTCAGTGTTTTTTCTGTGTGATCTATAGTTCTTTCTTAGTTGATCTACTAGAGTCTTTTTGTATCCATTGCTGGTTGCTATTTTATATATTATGTTTAGTTCCTTTCTGTATGTCTCTTGTGTTAGAGGAGTTCTTTGCAGTCTATCCACCAAATGCTTTAATGCTGCATTTTTGTGCTGTTGGGGGTGATTCGATGTATTGTGTATTATTGTGTCTGTGGCCGTTTCTTTTCTGTATATGCTGTAGCTAAGCTTGTTTTTGATTTTATCGATCCTTATTGTCAGATCAAGGTAGTTCAATCCTCCATCCTTTTCTGTTTCCATTGTAAATTTTATGTTTCCGTGCTGCTCGTTGAGATATTCCAGTATCTGCCCTTCGTTGTTGGTATTTAAGACACAGATGATGTCGTCAACGTACCTAGCCTAGAATGCTACACCTAAATTAGTTTCTAGTTTCTGCATGTGCTTTCCTTCCAGATTTTGCATAAACGCTTCCATGAGTATTGCTGATGTTGGGTTTCCCATTCCAAGTCCGTTTGTTTGCCTATATATTCTGTTGTTAAATCGAAAATAGTTTTGGCGGAGAGTTGTTCTTGAGGTGTCGGTGATTTGTGTTGTTTTTATTTTGTCCTTTGTCTTATTTAATGTAGTTGAGTTTACTATGTCTAAGGTCTCCGCTAGTGGTATCGATGTGTATAAGTCTTTTATGTCAAACGATACAAGTCTGCTATCCTTTGTGAGTTGGACGGTCTCGAGTCTCGCGATTAGTTCCGTTGTATTTGTTAGTGTGAATTTGTTGTTAGTTCCAATGTATCTTTTAATATCGTCTTTAGATGTTTAGATAGTTTATAACCCGGTGCAGACTTGAAGTTAATTATTGGCCTCTTTGGTGTATCCGGCTTGTGGATCTTAGGTAGGGCAATCAGTGGAGGAGCCGATGGGTTCATTCGTGTTAACGCGTATGTCCTGGTTGGATCTATGATTTTGTTTGCCTTCTTCATGGTCGCTTTAATTTCGACTTGGTATTTATCCGTGGGGTCCTCATTCATTCTACGGAATTTCATTTCCTCGATGAGCTTTTCCGACTTTGTTATGTACTCATCTTTGCCGATTAGTACCGTGGTGTTGCCTTTGTCCGCCTTTGTTGTGATAACGTTGTTCTTCCTGAGTTTTCGGAGCAGCCCTTTCACCGTTTTATCTTCCTTGTTTCTATTGTGTCCTTCCTGATCTTTTGTCCCTTTACTTATGATTTCCCTACACATGTGTCTTGCATGCTCCTGTTCCTCATATGGTAGGAGCGATCTTGCAACCTCTGCATCCACGATTGCTTGTTCCGTCTTTCTTGCCTTGTTATTGTCAACAATATTGTGTTTTAATCCTTTTTCGAGGAGTTCCGCTTCTTCTTTGTTGATGGCCACTGGTGTCAGGTTAATTAATTTCGCGTGAAATTTGTGTGTTTCTTCTGTGTTGTTTTTATCGCGACGTCCTGTTAGCTTATCCAGTTTTCTGTCTAGAGTTTT
The DNA here is from genome assembly GCA_030068015.2 of Neoceratitis asiatica. NCBI lineage: Eukaryota > Metazoa > Arthropoda > Insecta > Diptera > Tephritidae > Neoceratitis > Neoceratitis asiatica. Next base: position 32,790,356 of record CM061525.1, on the reverse strand, counting down.
GAATTTATTCTTCAATTCCTGTTTGACTTCATCTTTATGCGGTCGATACTGTCCATGAGTACGGTGGTAGGTAAATATTCGGCTAGCCGTAAGTGTATAGCTAATATTTCGGCGTTCGCATTGTCCTTTTTAGCGTATAGGCTCTGTACTTCGTACCTTAAAAAGTCCTTTTCTGCTTTCCTAATCGTTCTCGAGCTTGCTCTGGTCTTTGTCTTCAGTTGTATCTGCTCAATTTTGGTGTGACGTTCAATGCCAGGAATTGCTAGTTGAACCAAATATTTTCCTTCGTTGTATATATTTTAGTAAGGCGTCGTTTGTATACTAAAAGTAGTCCGTTTATGTTTAAAAAAGTATAATGACAGATCAGAACGATCAACGACACTGAAGATGGCAGAACCCCGAAACCGGTTTGTCTCAAAACCAAATTTGACAAGGAACGACGGGAACTCGTTCCAATATTCATCAACTTTTCACCCTGTCGGAGAATCAACTGAACAAAACCAATAAGATTGAGAACCTTGGTGAGATATTCTGCTCCCGCTGGGCCTAAATTTTTTAACATCAGCATTCGATGGATTTGGAGGCTTTCGCCTTTCCAATAACCCCCTGAACCTCTTCCCTGTAGAAATCAAGCGTCGCGCTGGTGTTCGGCAATTTGCGCAGACTGCGGGTTACTTGTCATTTCGTTTTGTCAACCGAAAGATGCAGTATGAGTAGCCGCCTAAAATAGCTCGCGTACCTCTTCGGGTCCGACGAGGCGTAATCACTGAATGAAATTTCCACGCGATCATCACGTCTCGTCGGATTAGACAACGATTTGACTGAAGCCCAGAGATTGGTCACCCCATGGGAGAGATTGCAGGACATTAAGTGCTCCTCCCACTTGTTCCGCTGGTGGATGTTGACCTTGTTCCTAATCTCGGCGTTAAGTTCCCTAATACGGGGATCATCAGGATCGGCAGGGCGTAGCGCGTCGCGCTTTGCCGCTAAAACCGCCGCTTCGGTGAGGAAATGAGGCCGAATTTCCGCGATACGATCTGCAGGTAGGAAGCGGGCGGCAGCAAACACGACAATTTTGCGGAATGTCTTTTCTGAAGAGAGGACGTTGGTGGGAGTGGAGAGAGCACTGAAGGCGTTCTTAGTGAAGCCGGGCCAGTTAGCTTTGTTAAAGTCAACAAATGTCCGGTGGTCCACGAAAACGAAGTCGGGAGGCCTGTCAATCGAGATGATTATGGGTAAATGGTCTGATGCGAGTGTCAGCATAGGTCGCCAATCTATGCAGTTTATCAGATCAGTGCTAGCTGTTGTTATATCAGTCGAGCTATGGCAGTTGCCCACAATCCTGGTAGAGGCTTCGTCGTTCCTTGTGTTCCCACTGAAAGTGGCACCAGCCAGTGCGTGAGTTGCATTTGACTGATGTCACATTCCGCCGTACTATGGTCTGACACACGGAACAGACTGTGCGAGGTACGAGGAGCTGCTGCTTAGTCCCCGCACGGGAGGTGGAGCTGGATGGGGGTGGGGGAGGGTTGGGTAAAGAAGGTTGGGAGTCATGCTGCGGGGAGCTCCGTTGGGCCGTGGATGCCTGGGGGGAGTTACTCAAAATGGGTAAATGTGCTGAAGGCACTGCCGTATAGGCCAGAGGCTCAGCTGGGCGCTGGCAGCATGGGGCCTCGTAACGAGTGGTCCACTCCCTATGGACCGTAAGGTTTGAATAGGCCTTAAGATGACACCAACCATTGCACTGGTTGCATCTCGCCGAGGAGTCGTCTTTGGCACACGCAGCAGAAATAATCCGTCGGACCTGGGTTGGATTTTACGCCAGCCCTGATGAGAAGGACTTGGAGCAGGCCTGCTGCGAAGTGTTGCTCAATTGATGCACTAAAATTAAAATTACCTGATGACCTAAACGGGGTTAGGTCGCCGAAAGGGTGACAGCCTTTGGCCGGATAAAATTCGGGTCAACTCCTGTGCGTAGAACCGGCAGTCGTTGGAGTCGTGTAGTTATCGTCTATCTTTTTTGGGGAAAATTTATCACACGAATGTGTTCTTAAACATAAATTATTTGAATTCTGAATTGATAGCTGTGCGGACTGAGCAAGTGGGAGCCATAGTGACATTTCTTTGTTAAACTTTGTAAAATAACCGTAAAAATAATTGTGAGTATAAATATGTAAAAATATATAAGCACAACAAATTAAATTACTTTTTTTTAGTGTAATCTTTCAGTTTTTGCTAGCTACTCATAATAATAGAAATAATTTCATTTTTATTTTTAATAGTAGCCGCAAAATTTCTACATGAGTACTGCACGTTCTGCCCTGCGCCTGAAAGTGTGCTACAAAAATTAATTTTTAACGCTAAATAAAAACAAGCAAGGAAAAAATTATAAACTTTAAAATTAAGAACAGTGATTAAATGAACCTGAATTTTGGCACAGGCCTTGGTGACACCCGTACAAAGAGAAAACCAAAAGTTTGCTTCAATTTCATATCCGCCAAAAATTATTTATAGTCAAAGTTCAAGAGATTATGAATATTCTTTTAATTTTTTAATTAGCTCTAATGTATTTCGAAAAATAACTTCCAGAAAAACAATTTAAGATTATAAAAATATTTTAAAGTTCTTTCTAACTAAAACTCACTTTTTTTGATATTATAAAAATTTGAAAATTTATCTTTGTATTTGCCATTTAAATATGAACAATTTCTTTAGTACTTTAAATATGATTTTAGAGAAGGTCTCAAAAATGCTATGATTATTTTCTGTAATTGTTAATTCTCCTACTTACAAATCACTTTCAGCTTTATAACTGCCAAGAGATAACTCTCCTGTCATATTTTAAAATTAAAAGTGCTCTCTAGACAATTCGAAGTATATGCCGCTAACCATACTCACTGCCAAAAGCTGATCAATTCAAAATGTTTAATCTCACTTATACCTTTATGTTTGCTTAAAAAAATTAGTTGCGGTCTCTCCGAAACATTTTTCTCTTATTCTTTATGACAGCCAAAAATTGATTTTATTTTATTTTTATAGTCCCTCACGTGCGGTTAAGAGATACTTCAAATGACGCTGAGGTAAAAACTACATGCTTATACATATTTATAACCCTATACGAGTATATACATATATACCTAGTTATATAAATAAAGCTGGAAAGTATTTACTATATGCATATTAGATCGGGTCAATTTATATCGAAAATAAATCGTACAGCACAAATTTGCTTAAACTGTGAGTTCTACTTTAATTCTGCAAAATTTTATAAGCATTTTTTTTAACTAATTTTGTGAGGAAAGAGCTATTTAAAAAAAAATCGGCGCCTCGAAATTCATTTCACTGAGTGTACATGGGCAATTCTTGTTGCCGAAACTCTTAGTTTGCATGGTAGCGGGCGGCGATGAAGATGACTGCGTACCGACTCTCTTGAGCTCGATCAACAAGCTTTGTTTCATTATTCTTCGCTATAAAATATGTCACTCCTTTTCACATTTATCTTTACATTCCCTGAGTTGTCGCTGTTATGATAAGTTTAATATTAATGTTAGAGAATTTACGGAATTATAATTTAAATGTGTATATGTATGCTAAGTGTAAATTTATTTATACATATGTAGCCAAAGAGGAAAAGAGTTCCGTTTATTGGAGTAAATATGGTTACAAAACGATTACAATAAAACTATTGCATTTCCTAATGACCGGCTGAGCGGTAATCAGCTGTACTGTCTTCCAGTCAGGCCTTTGATTTTATGGAGTGGCGGAGGTGCAAGATATAAAGGGTGATCAATTGCGAGCTTTCCTACTTTTTTAAAGAAAAAACACAGAAAATTAAATTCTGATGGGGAATGTTTAGTATCATTCTAAAGAACATTCTTTGGCATATATTTTTTGGATGATTATCTATTTCAAATGTTAGCCGCGGCTACGTCTCGAATGGTCCATCCGTTGAATCCAATTTTCGATGACTCGTTCGAGCATTTCGACTGGTAACTGGCGAATGACACGCGTGATATTTTCTTCTAAGGCCTGAATCGAAGCGGGATTGTCCGCATAGACTTTAGACTTCACATATATCCACAGAAAAAAGTCTAAAGGAGTGATATCACATGATCTTGGTAGCCCAAAACGTGAAACTATCTGCTCACCGAAGTGCTCTCTCAATAAATCCATTAATTAATGCGATGCCTTGTTAAAACCATCATGAGCTTCACTTTCAGGCATCAAATAGTCAGTTCTCATTGCGGGATAACGGTCGCCATTGACACTTACGTTTTCACCGGCATCAGTTTTGAAGAAATGTGGACCGATGATCCCACCGGCCTCCAAACCACATCAAACAGTTGGTTTTTCTGTATAAAATGACAGCTCTGGAATCTCTTCGGGTTACCCTTCGTCTTAAATGCGGCTATTTTGCTTGTTTACATACTCATTGAGCCAGAAATGGGTCTCATCGTTGAACAAAATTTCTCTCGAAAACGTCGGATCTTCTTGGAACTTTTCAAGAGCCCATAGAGCGAAGCGAAGTCGCTTGGGGGGGTCGAGCGGCTTCAGTTCTTGCGCAAGCTGTATTTGGATGCTTTCAGTTTAAGATCTTGACGTAAAATGCACCAAGTCGTTCCATATGTCAGTCCGAGTTGCTGCGAATGGCGCTGAATCGACTTTTCACGGTCTTCGTGCACTCTCTCAACTTCGGCCGCTATATTTTCTTCACTGCGTGCTGGACGTGATCTATTCGGCGGAATATTATCCAGTAATGAATGGTGGGTCTCAAGATAGGTGATGGTGTTGCGAATAGCATGCTCGGCAGGCCGATTATGTTGACCATAAGCTGAGTGAGGCGCGCGGAACACATTCTGTACAGAAAGTAAATTTTCATAATAAAGTTGAATGATTTGTAACCGTTCTTCAGGCGTAAGTATTTCCCTGATGAAATGCATGAACAAAAAATAACATGACTGATCTGTAAAAACAGGCTATTGAAAGGAGTACTACTACTTGTATCACCCTTTATATATAGTTGAGTACATATGATAACAATTTGTATTAAAAAAAAACTTTTAAAGGGGTGGAGTATATAGTATATTGCGAAAATGAAATGAAATGGATGAAATTTCGATTAAACAAAGTTTCTCCGTGTGAACGTGATGGGCAAAAGGAGAACTACCGGTAAAAAGCAACAAAATTATCCTTGTGTAAACTCAGTCTTAGAATCATCCATATAATGTGTTTTTACTATACGATTTGCTGCCCAATTTCGTTCTCTACATATTGATCCACTCTAATGTATAAGTGTGTATGTCCGTATTCCGTTTTGCTATTTTGACATTTTCCCATTTGCTTTGTATGTGCTTTTTACATTACGATTGGGTTTATTTGTATGTCGCATTTCCTTTTTGACCAAATATATATAATTTTACCTTTATCCGGTTTGCTTTTACTGACTTTTTCTACGGTCATTAAACAGCTGCCATTCATAGCCCAAGAATTATTATGTCATTACAATAAAATATTTGTTTCGCTACGAATATGTGTTGCCGCACTGAAACTATCGTTAAGTTTATTTATTAAAATTTCATGCAGAATGTAAATATGTTTGCATATTACAATGGTTGTCATATCTTGTCAATTTATTAAATGTGCTGATATATTGCTATTATGATAATATGTATAAAGGAAATTGTCATTATGGGTCACATTTCATATATAAAATTGTATAGCGTTTTTTTGTGTGTTAAAATGAATGCGATAACATGAAAACTCAGGAAAGAAATTTCGAAATATTTGTGGTTTAAAATATGGTCAGGAAAAACTTTTTTTATTAAAACTTTAGCAATGGCCCAGTCTTTATAAGGGTTAAAGGAAGTAAGAGACATAAGAAAAATGAATATTATCAATAATTGTTTTTGCCAATGAATCATTTAATTTTATGAAAATAATAATATGGTATCACTGCATCCTCTCATCGACTTGGCTTTGGAAATAATTTTATAATTTATGAATGCTTGTGTTGTACTAGTTCAAAGAGAAATTCTCACTTACAGTTACACGAGCATTCTAGAGCGTGTGAGAGCCCTTTGCTTATTATTGAATAAGTAAAATAGTGTTTTTCGCATTCATTTCAAATATACCCTATAAAAATGCTGAAAAGGAAGAAGAATCAATTTTCTTGTAAATCCTGATTAACCTTATCTTCTTATATCATGATTTTATTTTTGCCAATTATTCATATGGTCTGCGGAAACAGTAGTAGAGTAGTTTTCAATGCGTACTTCAAGGTCGAGGATCGAATCCCGACCAGACCAATATTCGAGTGTATTTTTGACATGAAAAACAAATTCTCAAAAATTTCTTTCCACTTATTGGACAACATCAAATCGAGACTTCTTCTTCTAATTCTTTACCGGTGTAGATACCACCGCAGATTTAACGAAAGTACGCCAGTAGTTTCTTCTATGTACTCACTGGCATTAATTAAAAACACCAAGTAAATATCCTTCTCCACCTGATCTTTGCAACAGAGTAGAGTTCTTCCTCTTCCTCTGAGACGCACATAGTAAATTGAAGAAGAAGATCGGCTGAAAATCGTTTCAGGGGTTATAAAGCGCCACTGCCTTAATGGGGTGGTCAGATTCTGGTGAGTTTTTATCTATAATAATTTTAGTTTATTAAAATCGACCATTTCCTGATCCAGTAAAAGAGAAAACATCCATCTCAAGAAATTTTTATCCATTTAGTAGCTTCGAAAGTTCACGGTTTTTTTTTGACATTTGTCAAATTAACTGTCAAACTGAACATGTTTTGCTTTAGTTAAAATTCAGGCATTTACGAAAATTGATCTGTTATCAACCCCACGATGCGTTGAGATTGTTGAAACCTACTAAGGAAATGATTTAAGATGAGATTATGTTACACATAATCGTCCAATTGCTCAGTTAATAAAATTTGAAAAAATTTAAGGTACTGAATCGGTTACATATATTGTAAGCGCTGTGCTTCATCGCTTTCTCGTCCAACCGCAAATATCGCTGCTGTAAGTGAAAGTGTAGCCGAAGACCCGAATGTGTATATTTATCGACGTTCTGAAGAACTGTGACTTTCTTACAGCACTTTAGGCTATTTTTCACTTGGACTTACACCTTCATCCATACGAAGTTCAGCTCCACCAACGACTGAAACCAGCTGTCCATTCACAACGCCGTAGTTACGTCAAATGGGTGCTTGAAAAACAAGCAGTGGACCGACAAAATTTTCTTCAGCGGACCTTGGTTCCTTGAAACGATAACGGTGAGACTGTACTGTCAATTTGGAGCGTGACTGTCTTATGATAACTGACGCTTGTAGCTTGCAATCTCCCGTCTTGGCGATGTCAATTAGTCTCCGAGATCATATGATATGACACCTTTGGACTTTTTCGTGCGGATACCGGAAAGACCGTATAAATGCGAATAAATCTTCAATTATTGAGGTCCTGAAAACCATAATTCGTCGAGTCGAAACAAAAAGTCGAAAATTTCATCGAAACGGATCGAAGTCTGCAAATAGTTACGAAGCTCAAATGACCGCTTGATGATGATGTAGTGTTTCACATACAATGCCGAGATAGAAACATTATAATAAAAAGGATTTCATGAAAAAAATTATTTTCCATGCATTTTATTTACGTTTATTTTGGAAACCGCAAAATGAATGACCCAGCTATATTAAATAATGCAATATTATTTATACCTAGGAGGCGGAAATAAAGGAAGGAAACGAAAATTATGTCATAGGACACTAGAAATTTATCTACCCGAAATATTTGCTATAATGAAGGCATGTAAATACATTTGTACATGTTTTTCAACAAAACGCTCTTTATATTCAGTGACTTCTAGGCAGCAATCGAACCTCCAGACTTGCTCATGATAAATTGTAAAATTTTGCTAGTTTGCCGCAGATTTCTTTTTGGGATGACTAAGTAGGACAGCAACTCTCTCTCTCTCTCTCTCTCCGCACAGAGACATATAAGGGAACTGCAGATGCTATAGATGAATTTGCTAAACAAACTCTTCAGTAAAAAGTGCATTGGTATGTATTTTGCGTCAGTTTAACTGCTAATAAAAAAAATTATTTGCACTGCAGAAGAACATGAATATGACTTCTCACAAATCTCTGCAAATATGGTCGAGATGAAAGCGAAAGTTGTGTCTATGCCCTAGAAACAGAGGACAAATCTAAAACTATAGGAATCTTTAAAAGCTTTTGCTTGCAAATTCAACATGGTGAAAGGCTGGGAGCTCCCCTGTGGAAGCTATCAAAAGAATATTGAGAACGAGCCAAATTCTAATATACTACGTGGCTGCTGTGAGAAAAAGTAGGCTTCGAAATTTGGGAATTGTATTTCAAGATGGTCTTTTTCACTGAGATTTAGTTGAGAATACAGGCTAATGATAGGTATGTACTCGCCTAAGCTAGCAGCAACCTTACCATCATTCAAGTAAAATCGCAGTCTGACTACTGGAACCCATATTCAGAGCCTTCCAAAATTGTTCAATGCTTGCAAAAATAAAGTTTCACCTCTTTTTATAGTGCTTTATTTTATTTTATTTTATTTTAATTTAGTTTAGTTTACTAGATTTTAATTTTATTTTACTTTATATTATATTATTTTATTTAATTTTATCTTATTTTTTTTGTATTTTATTTTATTTTGTTGAAATGTATACTAAATATATAGCAAATCTGGCATCGCCTATACTATAGCGAGTCATTACCTACTCTCGCTTTATATCCTTCTTCTTCCTGTTGAATTATAATAAAGAACATCACATTGAATTTAAGCTCTGCTATTATTTCCCAATATCAGGTATATTTTATCACAGGTTATGGGCCCAGCACGCTTCCACTGCGCGCTAGACATGGCCCAATGACCGCAATCGTAAAATATAATCTTAAAAGTTATAATTTGAGTAAAAACTCGAATTTGATAATTTGGGAATATATACAGAAGCATTTTCAAGAACGTTTTGTAAGTACAAGCGAAGTTGTTGTTGAGCTAATCACCAAAGTAGTGAGACATAGCAACAAACACACAATACTGGAATAAGCGAATGGAATGTGGGGAAAGCAAAGAGAGGTTGGAGCGCACAATTAAGGCAAAAGAAGAAAATAGCGGGAGTGCTGAAAATAATTTAGTGATTGCGAAGCATGTATACCCTTCAAACATGAGTTTTACTACAATTAAAATTGAACCACTTGGTAAAGATAATTTTGATACTTGGAAAATACAGGTACAAGCAATTTTAACGAAAAATGAAACGTGGAAATATGTGAACGGTAGCTGTGTCAAGCCATTGGCGCCGCCAGAAGCAGTAACTGAATGGGAAGATAATGATGCTAAAGCAAAGTCAGACTTGGTATTGTCAATCTGCCCAACCGAATTACAACAAATTAAGAATTGCCGTACATCCAAAGAAGTATGGGATAAATTGCATTCCGTATATCAATCTCGCGGACCAGCACGACAGGCGATGTTACTTAAATCGCTCATACTGCACAAAATGACGTCGGGTGATGATATGCGTGAACATTTGCGTAAATTTTTTGAAATAGTCGACAAATTAGTAGAAATGGATATGGTTGTTATAGATGAGTTATTAACCATATTATTGCTTTACAGTGTCCCCAATGAATATGAAACATTTCGAATTGCCATCGAATCTCAAGATAAATTACCAAAGGTGGAAACTTTGAAAGTGAAGTTGCTTGAGGAGTATGAGGCTCGAAAGCGGAATACAGCAACATCTTCTGAAGATATCTTGTATGCAAACAAAAGTGGTTGTAATCAAAATCGAATACAAAATAGAATTGTAAATCAACGAAAAGGTAACTTCAAGTATGCGTGTCACTCATGTGGGAAAATTGGTCACAAAGCCAGAGAATGCAGATCGAAGAATTTTAGTAACGGAAAGGCACAATTAAGAAAAGAGCATCGTGTAAAGTGGAAGAGATTATGTTGGGTGTAAGCAACACGAATGTCAGTAGTAAGTGGTGTCTAGATTCAGAGGCGTCGTCCCATATGTGCGCTGTGCGCGAGAAATTTCAAAGTTTAAAACTTTCAACCGGCGTAACATTAGCACTTGCGAATGACAGTTTAACGAAATCAGAAGGACGTGGGACTGTGATAATTAAATCGAAAACGGGGTGTAATATTACATTGAATGAAACATTATACGTACCAGATCTACGAACTAATTTATTAGCAGTGCCAAAGATGGCACAACACGGTTTAGAAGTAACTTTCAAAGGCGACAAAGCCGTAGTGAAGAATTCCTTAACTGGAGCAAAAATTATGATTGCAGAGCGTAAAGGTAACTTATACTAAGTCGAAGAGATACAAGAAAGTGTAGCATATGCTGATACGAAGTTAAATACAATCCAAGATTGGCACAAAGCTTTTGGTCACTTAAACGAAAAGGATTTGAAAGGAATAATTAATGAAAAGAAAGTGACTGGAATTAATGTAAGTACGAAAACAAATTTATCAACTTGTAGTACTTGTATTCAGGGAAAGCAGATTCAAAAACCATTTCCGAGGTCGCATCGTGAGGTTGCTGATGTTCTCGAGCTAGTTCATAGCGACGTATGCGGACCAATGAAAACACAGTCTTTTTCAGGCTCACGATACTTTGTAACATTCATTGACCACAAAAGTCGGTGGTGCGAAATATACTTCTTGAAACATAAAAATGAAGTTTTAGAGAAATTTAAAGAATATAAGACCCTAGTGGAAAAACAATTCGACAAGAAAATAAAGTGCCTACGCAGCGACAATGGAACCGAATACACCTGCAACGCTATGAGGAATTATCTAAAATCAGAAGGCATACGACAAGAATTTACGATCGAGTACACGCCTCAGCAGAATGGAATAGCTGAACGCAAAAACAGAACCATAGTGGAAATGGCAAGATGCATGTTGATACAGTCCGGTTTACCTCCAGCATTTTGGGCAGAAGCCGTTAACACTGCAAACTACCTACGTAATCGTTGTCCCTCGCAGAGTTTGAAAGGCGATATTCCGTACCGAATATGGACTGGTAATCCTCCTAATGTTGGTTATTTACAAAAATTTGGTTGCACTGCATATATGCTTGATAAAACAAGTAAGTTCAAATTCGGTTCAAAATCTATTAAATGTGTTTTTGTAGGATACTCAGATATATCAAAAGGCTATCGCCTATGGGATCCTGTAGCCAGGAAGATACGTAGAAGTAGAGATGTAGCATTTGTCTCACAACGAAATACTGATGAATACGAAGAATTTTTACCAAATTCAATAGAAGTACATACACAGCTACAGCCTATTAAAACGAAGGAGCATACAACCGAAGTTCCACAAAGTAAAGAGAAACCAGCCCAGACAGCAAGCAACGACGTTGGCGTAAACGTTAATCGAGCACTCAAGCGAGGTAGAGGACGTCGAAAGAAAATTATAAGCAAAGCTCGCGGCAGACCACGATTGGAATATAATTTAGTACCAGTCGCAGAAGTACCGACTTCAGAGGAAACGTCAAGTAGCGAACAAGAATATAACGAAGAGAATCGGGACAGTGTCGCATTACTTCAATCCACTGATCCAGAAACAAGTACACAAGCACTCGTAAGTCCTGAAGCAAGTGAATGGAAGAAAGCTATGATTAAGGAATATCGAACACTTATTGCGAACAAAACCTGGGAAATTGTTGATCGGCCAATCGGTAAGAAAATCGTAGAATCCAAATGGGCCCTTCGTACCAAATACAATCAGAACGGTAGTATTGAAACAAGAAAAGCTAGACTAGTGGCGAAAGGATTCACACAGCGAGCTGGAATCGACTACAATGAAACTTTTGCTCCCGTCGCTAGGCTCAATACAATTCGACTTTTAATGGCAATATCTGCAGAAATGGGCTTAGAAATCCACCAACTCGATTTTGTTAGCGCGTATTTAAATACAAAGAGAAATATATACGAAGCTACCTACAGACTTACTTGCGATATTAGATGAAGAGGAAGCATCACAGTACACGGAAAATAAGGTATGTTTATTGAAAAAGGCAATATATGGACTTAAACAGTCCGGTAGGCTTTGGTATCAAAAGCTAGATCAAAAACTACGTGAGATGGGCATGTCGGCATCGAAATGCGATCCATGTTTGTATATTTATAATAATAACAACATATTTTTATTTTATTTTATTTTATTTCTTTTTTTCATTTTATTTTATTTTATTTCATTTTATTTCTATTATTTATCTCATTTTAGATTTTTTTTATTTAGTTCAATTTTTTTAAATTCTTAATCCAAATTTTATTTTTATTCAGTGTATATTTTTGTTTTTTAATTAATTTAATTAAATTGGAATTAATTTTTTCATTTTTTTTATTTATAATTTTATTTACTTTACTTTAAAATAATTGAATTTAGTTTTTAGTTTTCTTTCATCCTTATCTCTTAGCCTCATAAATATTGTGTAGTGTCAGCATTACACCATAAATCAAATAGCTTATTGGCACTGAAATGAGCAGCTGCACTTGAAGAAAATTAGAAAAGTTTATATATAGAAAAAAGTAATAAAGAAAAAAATAAAAAATGTGTATGCACAACAACTAAAATAAATGATTGAGTGAAAAAAAAATTGTATTAAAGTTAGATAAAAAATTGCAACTTAGAAAGGAAATTCTCAAACAAAGTTATAGTTTTTCTCAGAGAATGCTAGTTTATCTTCTAAAAAAAAGGCGAAACTCAACTAAAACTAGAACAAATTAATTTTATTCTGTTACGAAAGTGTATGAGAGCCTCGGAGAAATGCAATATTTCGATGAAACGAGCAATAAACGTTAAAAAAGAAACTTTGTCCTGCTGCGTTAAGTTGCGTTGAGCTTGGCGAAATACAGCTAAAGCCAGCAACAAACACAAGATCATACGAAAAGCTGCAGAATATTCAATTTAATGCGAAAAGGTAAACGCAAAGGCCATTAAACTTGAGCGAGGCAATGATAAAAAAACAGAAAAACAACCAAATGACGGTTAGCGGAATGTGCAGGAAATAGAGTGAATAAACAAAAGCTGAGGAGAAACTGACTGACATTCGCTCTCCGCTGTCCACGACCGAATGTTGTGCTTACAGCGACCGAGATTTTTTTTCTTTGCTTCTACATGCAAACATAGTAGGTATATATATTCTGTGTGTGCGTGTATATATAATGGAGAATATATAATTTTCACAGCTGCGGTCGGAAGTTTGCATGTCGCTTTACGCAATGTCCAGCTGGTCCAGTTCAAAGTTCAACATATTTACGATAAATGTGGTGACAACATAACAGTTATATATAAGATAAATATTGTGTTGTTGTTGCCTTTTTCCGTTGGTTTAATGTCAATTGACACTGACAGTGGCGGTTACCACTGCTGGAAGTGCATTAAAAATTGCTTAACTTTAAATTGAGTGTGTCAATGTTATTCACAATTAAGCAACAACGAGCTGTGGGTAGCCCAGGCATGTCATTGTTACGAGTTAAGTAGAGGAAGTGGGGCGGTTTAAAAGCAAGAAGCTCAGGGGAAATATAAAATAAGCGAAAAGAGATATTTGTTTAAAGAAAAGAGAGAAAAGTTGATTTCTGAATTACTAGCGGAAAACGACAAAATCCTCAGCGTAGCCTGACTACCTTTGCATATGCGAGAATTTGAATGCGTATTTTTTTCGTATACAGAATAATCGCAAGCAGAGATTATTTAAAATATTTTACTCGCAAATAAATTGAGTATGACAAGTGTAGTAAATGTCAGCAAAAAACTGAAACTATACAGCATATCACAGGGGCCACTATATATCATGTTTGTGACCACTGAATACTTGATGCGAGATAACAACGTAGCAAAAATTATACACCAGAGCCTTGCTATACGTACTAAATTATTGGAAAAAGAATTGATTTACTACAAATATATTATCCTGTTGGAGTTCTAGAGAATGGAGAGTATAAAATTTACTGGGTTCGCACGATACTGACGGATAGGAGCGTCCAACATAACAAGCCAGATGTTATTCTTGTCGAGAAGAAGGAAAAGCGAGCTCTTCTTATCGATGTTGGTATACCCAATACGCATAACCTTCAAGACTGCTATGGTGAAAAGAGAAGGAAATACCAGCAGCTGACATTAAAAGTGAAGCAAATGTGGCACTTGGACAAGGTAAAAATTGTTCCCATCATTATCTCATCGACAGGTGTGGTTCCGAAAACGCTACCGAAGGTACTGGACAATATACAAAAGCAGCTTTATTATCAACAACATCAATTATTCGTTCGTTTTCAGAAAATGAAATATTTGTAGCTGATTTAGAAATAGTTTTATACATCTTGTTGTAAACAATCGATATGTGATATGCAACCCAAAAAGGAATAAAATAAAGACTGAAAAAAAATTAAAAATAATAAAAAAATAAAAAATAAATATATAAATAAATAAAATAATATAAAATAAAAAATATATTAAAATAAATTAAAATAATAGAAAAAAAAATTAAATTAAAAAAAATACAACATTAAAATGAAAAAATAAAATAAAATAAAATAAAAAATTAAATAAAATAAAAAAAGTAAAGTAAAAAAAAAATTACAATAAAATAAAATAAAATAAAATAAAATAATATAAAATAAAATTAAAATTAATTAAAATTATTATATAAATCAAGTAAAATAACATAAACAAAAATAAATTTAAAAAAATAAAATAAACTAAATAGAATTAAAATAATAAAAATTAAATTAAATTAAATTAAATTAAAATAATGTAAATAAAAATATTTAATTAAATTAAAAGTTATATAAACAAAACCAAAACTCGTGCCTTCATTTAAAATTCTACATCCTGTAAAGTACAAATACAAATGTTGCACTTTTTTTAGCCTATTGATATGTGTACATGATGTACATATACTTGTAATAGAATTATTTCCACTTGTTTCGCGCAACAAGTGGACAACACAAAAAGTGTTGCAAGCAATTTTTTCATGCAACGAAATAACAAGATCTGATTTGAATGTCAACTGTGAGTCTGGAAAAAGGTATGTATGCTTACATGCATACATTCGCAAACACCAATTTACATATGTTCAACAACTCATCACATTTCCGACTAATCTGTCAGGCATGCTGAAATTCGCCAGTAGAACTTGGCAAATTTGAAATTTTTCATGAGTGTTTCTAGCTCAAAAGTTGACAAATTGATTTTATGCACTTTTTATTTCATGAAACCATTTCCCTAGTATTTTCGCCACACACATTTTACTTTACAATTTCTCTTTGCTTTCCATAGATGTTATACATCGCTCGTCTGCATTTCAATAAACGAGTATTTGTCATAATTTACTAACTGTCGGCATTCAGATGTGTGGCAATCAAGCAAGCACAATAGTAGAAGAATTGTCGACATTTCTGAAGTACATGTGATGTAATATTATGTAGGAAAGGGAAAATAAGGATTCACATGTCGGAATTTGACTCAATTAGAATTGCAACAAAAGCTATTTTGTTGCAAAAGAATTACATTTCATTTCTCCAACTTCTCTGCGAACTGAGTTTTAAACAGCAAGTTGTCAACTTCGTTGAAGCTTTGATTTTATAAAAATTCTAAACCAGACTCTAAGTATCCACTTGCGTAAAGACTTAGTGAATATATGTTTTGTGCTTGAGTAAAAACTGTTCACACAGACACTTACTTAGTTGATTAGATCAAATTCA
Source organism: Neoceratitis asiatica (assembly GCA_030068015.2). Classification (NCBI taxonomy): domain Eukaryota; kingdom Metazoa; phylum Arthropoda; class Insecta; order Diptera; family Tephritidae; genus Neoceratitis; species Neoceratitis asiatica. Next base: position 32,774,588 of record CM061525.1, on the reverse strand, counting down.
ACAGCTGAGATTTAATTGCTGCAATATTGCGACAAAAAAAACTTGAAAATTACCTAAAATTTACTCTTTTAACTTTACAAATTTGGTTTATTGAAAAAATCGAAAGTAGGCTCAGAGAAAAAAATGTTTTGAAACGAAATTTTTTTACAATATATTAAGTACCAATCAAATCTAATTGAAAATACGCCGAAAAACGGCCGAATTTGAAGAAAGAGGAAATGCTTTTTCACCAAGACAACACACCGTGTCAAAAGACAGGGAAACCGAGTGCACAAATCCATGAATTAGTCTTCTAAATGCGTCCGCATCCACCGTATTCTCCAGATCTGGCCCCCAGCGACTATTTTCTGTTCTTATATATTAAAAGAATACTCACTGGGAAGGAATTTTCGTCGAATAAAGAAATGATCGCCAAAACTGAGGCCCATTTTGAAGCAAAGCACAAATTGTACTAAAAATGGTGTCGAAAAGTTGGAAAGTCACAAAAATCAGTGTATCGCCCTTTAAGGGAACTAGTTTGAAAAATAAATAAATTTTCTCAAAAAAAAAGAAGTGTTTTACTATAGTAGTACGGGGAGTTTTCATTGACCTGTTATATGTTATGTAAAAAAGGATTTGACTATCATTTATTTTGATATATTACTTAAGGAAAATTGAAACTCAAAAGAGAGGCTCGATTTGTGAAAGTAGCGCTCAGAGAAGCGCTATTATCAAAATATGTTTTTGTGTTTGCTTAAAACGCAGGAAGAAATCAGAAATTGTTTGTATTAAAAGTTAAAAATCGTTAAATTATTACTTTCAAAACAAACAAAAATTTGATAGTTTGAGTGTTGAACTCTAATTGTTTCAACATAATTGCATTTATGTGTGAACAACTAACCCAGCGACGCAACTTACTTAAGTTTAATGATTTTACAATAACAGAATATGCTTTGAATTAAATCTCGAAACTCGAAATTGTGTATTTTTGTTGCCTTTCTCAAAGATTCCGTCATTATCTAAGCATTGTGTATACAAACTAATAACTTTTAATTAACTTTTCGTCTTTGAAATAAGCTGCATACCGCTGATCACATCCGTAGAGCGCAAATAATAGCCTCAGGCATATATTTAAGTCATCAAAAGTATTGATTTACTGGAGCATGTATTTAGTATATACTTTTCAACGCTCAGCCATCCATAAATATTATAACCACAGTTGACACAATTTAACTTCAACCGCAACTAAGGCAACTCTTTGTGTTTTGTATAGCACTCCTCCAGTGATTTTAAAATGGAATGACATGGCGCCATGACTGTCGCAAAATACCACCAAGAGTAAACATTGCCACAACAAGTAAACAGAAACCAACAAATGACACCCACACAAAATGGTGGTTACTCCTCTTCTTCTCAACCGCGATCAAGCTCACTTTGGAAGTGGCACTTGGTTCAGCTGTTAGTGCGTGTGTGGCATTTATTTAACACGGTTTATAATGAAAATACAACACAACGGCATTAAATCAACGCATGGAAAATGTTGATGGTTGCGAGGATTAAGATAATAAACCATACGTTTTGGTTGGATGCAATAAATTAAAGAAATGAAACAATATTATTAAAGAAATTATTGGCTCACGTGCGTGTTTATATATGAAGCCATCCTTTTTGTCACAATTAAAAATTATGTATTCTTCACAATAACGCAGTTTGCGTAAATCAATTAAAAAATTTAAATTATTTTTAGCAAAAAATTAATTTTTAAAATAACTTCAGCTCAAATCTTTTATCTGCACAGCCACTTTGCGCATAAAAAATACTTAAATAATTGAATAAATAAATCACACAACGCAAAAGCTGCTGTTTAAAATTTCAAATCAGTTAAAAAGCTTAAATTCTTCATTCAAATTCCATTTTCATTTTATTTTATTGTTCACTTCATCATTCATTTCCAATGCACTTAGCGATCGTAAAATTATTCAGCCAAACGCATTTGAATTTTTAAAACACAATTTTATTGTCACTTACACACTTGTTGGCGAAAAAATCTACACACATTGCATGTCCTAACATATGATCCACTCCATGTGTGTGATTTTGAGTCTCTTGAATGTTTGCACACGTTAATCCTTTCATTGAAATGCGTCAAAAATTACTTATTCACATGTTGGGTGAAACCATAAAAAATCAGCCAAATTTTTTATATTTTTTTATATATTTCTTCTTATATGCTCCTCTTTAATAAGCTTTAAAGCTCTGATATCAGCGCATAATGTGGTTTATTTTATAAGCTAAAGTAACCTCAGCTACACCAGGGTCCATTTTAAGGTTAACTTTAAGTAATTTGTCATACTGCTGAACTGCTAACTACAAGCGCGGCACCAACCCAGAAGAATACAACAATAAGCGCTGAAACTTTACTGATTTCGGCACCACCACCGTCTTCCTAAAACTCTCCAAAACAGGAATTAATAAGGCAGATGAGACTTGCAAAGGAAGAGGCCCACGAGAAATGTAGTAGGATAGTGCAGAAAATGAAGCAAGCAATTTCGAAACAAAAAAATGTTAGTCTTGATATTAAAAATGGTGTGTCGCAGCTGGAAGAGCTTAAAAGCTTCCGCATGAATTGGAAAATGACCGAAAAAGAGTCAAGGTATATTTTTTTGTCCGAACCGCACGATTCTCCCATATCAGAGAGCACACCAGGGCAATCCATTCCATTCAAAACGACGTGCTACTAACCCGGTAGACTCGCCAACGGTAAGGAGAGACCGCAAGGCAGATGACGAAAAATGGCAAATAGTGATGTTAAAAAAGAAGAAACGAAGTGAAATATTAACACTCAACCCCACTAGAGAGGAAGAAGGGAGGACAAAAGCAATCGGGAAAACAAACCGCCGAGTAAAACAAGAAATCAATCCGAAGAAGTGATTATTAAGCCGGCAGAGGGAAAAGGCTACGCTAAAATCCTAAGAAACATTCGAGGCAAGATAAAACCAGAAAAGGCAGACATTAAAATTAAGGGTATCTGAAAAACCAGGGCTGGTGCAGTATTAGAAATGAAAAGATTTGCTTAAGAAAACACTGCTGGACACCGTCACTGTAACAGATGTGAAGCTTAGAATGACAGTAGAAATAAAGGACCTCGACTCTCTAACGACAAGGGAGGAAGTACAAGACGCAGTAAACAGTGCGCGGAGAACCTGTCACTGATACTAAAATCAACATCTCGATACCAAATAGCAAAGGACAAGTAAGAGCCTACGTAACACTGCCAAGCCAAACGGCAGAGGAGTTATTAAAATCTTCACGCATTAAAATCAAATATATTAACTGTAGGCTACGACTGAAGGAAATAATTAAAAGGTGATTCCGATGCTTTTGGCCAGGCCACTTAACATGGGACGGCAAGGGACCAGACAGGAAAGCTCAAGGAGTATGCATACAGTGTGGCCAAACTGGACATAAGTTGAACTTATGCACCAGATAAGCACTCTAATGCTTATGTTCGTACGCACAGATTGAACAGACAAATAACATACCAAGCTCTACGAATTGTGCAGTATATAAAGGTCGTCCGCCAAAATGAAAGCTCTACAAACGAATATGAATTGATGCAAAACCGCAGATGCGCTACTGACCGAAAGGACTCTGGAAAGTCACTACGACGTGGTCATTATAAGCGAACAATATAGAAGGAAGAAGAACGAAATATGGTTAGACGACATCGGCGGAAGCTCTACACCACTGCTAAAGGTAACGGAAATGGTTGTGTTTGGGCCAAAATCCACCATTTCATCATAATAAGCTACTAGCAATAACATTAATGACTTCCAAGCGTAACTCGATAGTATAGATGTCGTAGCGCGAGAAACAGAAGTAAACCTTGTAATTGTAAGGAGACCTAAACTCGAAAGCAATCGAATGACTCTAGAGGTAAACGAATACTCGAAATGGCTGCCCGACTTGGCTTTTTGGTTAATAACACCGGCGCCGCAACGATTTTCAGAAGACCAGAATGCGAGGAAAGTACACCAGATATCACATTAGCATCAGAGCGTATAGCAGGTATGGTAAACAACGGTAAGACTTTAAATCCGATCAACACAATACAAAGAACATCACACTACGCGTAAATGGAACCTTTCAAAATTAAACTCCAGCGTATTGATATCCGAAATTGATGAGTATGTTTCAGTGAGAATAAATTTGAAAATGTAAGAAAAACAGTTGAAGCTACAGAGTTTGCGATCAGCCGAGCATGAAATAAAGCGATGCCGAAATCAGTAGACATGAATTGAAAACGCGCTGCGTACTGTGGGATTGAGAACATAGCGCAACTGCGAAGAGCTTGCCTTCATCTTAGGCGTGTATATACTAGAATCAGAAGAAGAAGAAGAGAGACAACCACAGAAAGAAAAACATAACACGCTGCGAAAAGAGATGCAATCGATAAAAGTAAAAAACAAAAATGGGAAGAGCTAAGAAACGATTTAAATAGGAATCCATGGGGATTAAGGTACAAAGTCGTCATGGGAAAGTTTGGTGGCGGAGCACCACCGCCCGAGCAGAGCGCTCTCGAAATGGATGGAATCGTAAACGTCCTATTTTCGACTCCTGGCCCCGACGGAATATCTGTTGAAGTGCTAAAATTAACAGCCATCAGCCGTCCTAAAATACTACTGGAAAAATATGAAAACAATTGAGACCTTGCTGATCCCATCTTTCAGTCACCATCTGAGCCATAAAATGCGAGAATTGCGAAATCTGAATTCCAATTATTGTTGTTTTCTGATTGAAAAAATCCCGGTAATTGTCAGTTAATTGAAATATGACAGCAGTCTTCTGTACAATGTCAGTGGTTCTCAAACTATGAAAGCATAATGGCTTCAATACAGACGAATAGGCCGATCATGGTGAAATCACTACTAGGTGTGATCACTAGACTCATCTCACTCTTTCTGCAGTCTTATTTCTGTATTGGTTTTTAAAGTAGCAGAAAATGGGAAATTTATAGAGTTTATATATATGTTTAATAAAGGTAATATTTCTTCTGATTAAAGAATATACTATTGATTAATTAATAACGTGCAGAATATAGAAACCGAATAAAGGTCCCAAATTCGGTGTTAACATGATGTAATTTTAGATACAGCTTTCAAAATTAATCGTTTTTAACTTCGCAGTATGGTGAAACATAATTTACCTTGAGCCTGAATAAATATTATCTTACCATGTTCCCGTATACCACATGATTCACAAATTATATAAAACAGTATTGGTTTTAATATAAACGCCCAAATTCATTTAATAAATTAGTCGAGCACATAACATAGGCACAAAATTTTTTAATTCCTTGATATTTTTATTAACAACCGCTTATATGATATATATATATATATATAATTGATTATTAATTATTATTCATGATAGCAAACTAAATATAAAATTTAACTATTTAAAGATTTATTTAAGTTTTTAATCCTGGAATGCATTTTGAAGAAATCAGCATCATATTTTGCGTATAATTCTCGCTTAAATTCAATTTGGATCCATTTAAAGAGTGGAATATATTTTCCAATCGCTTACATTTTTGCACAAATTCGGAACAAATTTTGATTAAAACACCTCTAGTGATCTCGACAACCCTCGTAAAACTAGAGACGACGGACTCTTCTTGATATAGCTTTAACTTACATTTAAAATACCCAGCAATGATTCTAATGTGTATTCATGGAATTGAGTCACATCGCTTTCTATCTCATAATCTTCCGCGCCGACGATATACGCAAGATAATCGGTGATATTAGGTACGAAATTTCCTCGACCCGATAATAGTTCGATATTCTAAGCTATAAAGGCATATAGCTATGTACATAAATAAATTTTTAAATTTACTATTTGCAATAAAATCTACAAAAATATATATTCGAAATCTTCATTTCAATTGAATGGGACTAGGATTATGAGTTGATTTGGTTTTGTGTTTTTCCGACAGGGTGGATACTAGATTTATATCGGAACGAATTTCCGTCATCCCTTGTCAAATTTGGTTTAGTAACACACCGGTTTCGGCAAACCGCCATCTTCAGTGTTTGGTTTCGGTCTTCGGAGAACGAAACCAAACACTGAAGATGGCGGTTTGCCGAAACCGGTGTGTTACTAAACCAAATTTGACAAGGGATGACGGAAATTCGTTCCGATATAAAACTAGGATTATCATATTAGCTCTCAAGGATTATCATATTAGCAAAGCAGTGGAATTTCGAATCACAATATCCAGAGCAATAAAACGGGCTGCTAAATTTGCTGCACATGTTTCCGAGGAAAATATTACCGAAAGAAACAAAGCCACTCTTGAAAGCAAAATACTTTCATTTCTAGAAATTTAAGTAGCAACCCACAAATTCTCGAAATCTTCAGAGGTTCTATTCCACAAGCCTTTGCCCATTTGTTACTTCTTGTGACACTTTGAAAAAGCTTTGCTTGACATTGGTCCACGTCGTATGACAAAAATCACAGGAAACACTAGGCATTTTCTAGATGCTAAAACCACATTCGAATATTGCGATCAAAAACGAAATACGATGTGTGTTCAAAAACTAACGTGCAAAAAGTTAAAGAAGCTGTTATGAACGAACGCCGAATCTCAATTACAGAAGTAGTTGAAAATGCCTTAATTAAATAAACGAATGTCTGATTAAGCAGTTAACCTAAAAATGGACTTTCACTAAACTTGTAATATTTTTACCTGCAGTACTTTTAATACCACTTCCCCAGTTTTTTTCAGTGAACTATATTAGAGTGAGCAATACTTCCAATAAGACTGCCGATTTTTTCAAAATTATGTGTTTGACGTTGCTATCGATCACACCTTTTTCTGATTTCACCATGGTACAGATATATATTTGTTTATTATATTGGCTTTCCAGTATTGTTTCTTTTCCAGAACTACGCACAAGAAACGAAAAAAAGGAAAATTGTATGGAAATTGTTGTATTTGTTAGTCTGATATCAAATTTATGTATTTTTCTTGCTCTCATCGCACAAAAAATCAGGTAAACAGTCAAAATATGAAATTATACTTTATATCTGCATTAAACTGAAAAAAAAGACGCAATAACAAAATAAGTTAACCCGGCTCTCGCTCAGTTCAAACGTCATTCACTCTCTTTTTTTTTTTTAATTGTTTGTATGCAAACATACTTGGCTTGTATTATTTATCTTAATTTTGTTATTTTGCTCCGCTTTTTAATATATCCCAAATTGTATGCAACATAAACGTCAGCGCATAAAAAATTATGCAAAATGCAAAATATACTGGAATTTAGTTAAGAAAACTTTTTGCACAATTTTACCACAAAATTTTGTTTGCAGTTTTAATTGTGATTTGCGTGCTTATTTGTATGTATATTTCTACATTTTAGTGCTACTTTTTCTCCCAAAAAAAAAAAAAAAAAAAAAATACAAAAAAAAACATAAACAAAATATAAAAATATGAATGTATCTATGTTCCCAAACATTTAGTCAGAGACCGCCAAAAAGTTCCACAATTTTTTAACAATTTTATTTTTCCACACTTTGTATGCACATACAATAATTTTCTGTTTTTCATTGGCAAAACTTGCATATTTCTTCTCCCTTTGCATGGTCTAAATGCCTTGGCAGCTTTCGCTATGTCACCAATGTATTATAATTTAAATTTGAAAACTTTTTTGGAGGACAATTTGCACGTTAAATTCCAAAAATAAAAAGAAATCATATAATGGAATAAATGCGCAATTTTAAAATCCGCTTTCGCGCAGTTCTTGTTTTGCAAAGCTATTAATTGTTGTACTTTTTTGAAACTTTTTGCTACCGTTGTTTGTTTTGTTTGTGTAAGACTTTTAAGTGTTGGCAGACACTGTTTTTCCATGACTTTGGTGCTCTCCACTGTGTTGGCATACTCTTGAACTTGAATTTTGTTGCCAAATAATATTTATTATAATACTAGCAGACCTGGTCATACGTTGTTGTGCCTTTATGCATTTTGTCCATTTTTTCTCCAATAATTTCTATTGCAAAGAGCGATGAAAAGCCCTATATAACATGATGTAATAAAAAAGTAGTAAATATTCAATATATAAATAAAATTTAACCTCTAAGAATATCTTGTGAATCGCAGCCGCAGAGTAATAACATTGAGCAGCGAGCATACCTACGCACGATCTATGCTTATATCGAAACCTTAAGAATTTTTGTCAGTCCCTGATCCACTTTCCTGTATGGAAAACTGATAAAAACCTATTCGCAAGCTTATAAAATTTATATACGAAATTTCACTAAAATCGGCTCAGCCGTTTTGGAGGACTTCGAGAACGAACACTGTGACGGGAATATTCTATATAATATAGATGTGTTTTTTAAATGCATATAAATGGCGATCCAAGTAGAGGTACTTTTTTCAATAGTCTTTTTATTTTATATCTTGGAAGATTATGCGTTAGTCGTGTCAAGCTGTCATGATATTTTCTTCAGTATTGTTTAGCATTTCATCATGGAATGACAAACGCCTGAACAACGTTTACAAATCATTCAACTTTATCACGAAAATTCACGTTCTGTAAAGAGTGTATTTCACGCGCTTCGCTCAACTTATGATCAACATAGTCGGCCTACTGAGTGCACTATTCACAACACAATCATCCATCTTGAGACCCAGCATTCATTTTAGGATAATATTCGACCGAATAAACCACGTCCAGCACGCAGTGAAGAAAATATAGCGGACATAGCTGAGAGTGTTGCATTGCTTGGATCTAATTTTCTATAAGTTCCAAGAAGATCCGCCGTTTTCGAATCAAATTTTGTTCAGCGATAAGACCTGTTTATGGCTCAATGGGTATGTAAAAAGCCAAATTTGGGACGAAGAGCCACCTGACGAGATTCAAGAGCTGCCATTTTATCTAGAAAAACAACGATTTGGTGTGTTTTGTGGGCCGGAGGAATCATCGGTCAATATTTCTTCAAAAATAATGCCGGAGAGAACGTAACCGTGAATTTCGACCGTTATCGCGCCATGATAACCGACTATTCGGTGCCTGACATTGGAGCTCGTGATCTTCGGCACGTTTGGTTTCACCAAGATGGTGCCACTTTCCACACATCGCGTCAATCAATGAATTTACTGAGAGAACACTTCGAAGAGCAGATAATTTCACGTTTTTGGCCGATCGATTGGCCAACAAGATCGGTGATATCATACCGTTAGACTTTTTACTGTGAGTATATGTAAAGTCCAAAGTCTATGCGGAAAATCCCGCTTCGATTCAGTCCTTGGAGCAAAATATCACGCGTTTCATTCGCCAGCTACCAGTCGAAATGGCTTGAACGAGTCATCGAAAATTGGACTTAACGCATGTACCATCTGAAACGTAGCCGCGGTCAACATTCTAAAAAAGATAATCTTGGAAAAATAAATGCTAAAGAATGTGTTTTTTTTTTCTTAAAAAATATAGAGAACCTCGAAATAGATTACCTGTTATAAAAATTCAGCCAAATCGAGCCATAAATATACTTATTTTTTTTTAAATAGATCTCTCTGCTTCCTGAAAATAAGAAGTTCATGTAAAAAGAACCATTAATGCGATTTTTTCGAATAGGTCAGTCACTTGTCCACTGCCCGGTATGGAAAATAGGTAAAAATCATATTCGCAGATTTAACGAATATATTAAAGAAATTTCATTAAAACACTGTGACAGGAGAATAATAGATTTGTCCTTTTTATTCCATGTACAAACATATGCTTGAAATGTTAACAAAATTTTATTGTACTTACAGTATGTTGCTGTTGTTAGACGATCAATGGTGTCTTGCTTCAATTTGGAATTTTTCTTGCCCATTCTTAAGCCGTTGACTTAATCGTTGTGTCTTGTTTGTGATAAATTTTCAAAACCAAAATTTATTGTTATTTTCTAAAAGCAAATATGTATATATTTCGAAATACTGCACCAATTTGCCTTAAATTTTACACACAAAACAGTTAAGAAATTTAATTTTTGTAGTATTTTATGGAGTTTTGTGTGCTGCTTTATTTTTTCAGAGTTAAGAATTTCTGTTGTTCTGTGTTGATTCTGTAAACAAATAAAATAGTAAAATACATTAGATAAATAAATTAAAATATTAGATATATTTTTATAAGATAAAAACAAACATTAAAAAATGTTATAATTTTGTTTCGGAGATCACCATATCAGATTTCTCATAACCGGTGTCAAATCGAAGCATTTTGACTTTACAGGTGATAGTATTCACTAGTAGACACCACTTCAATGCCCTGTAATATGTTGTTTTATCGTTCAGCTTATTGTCTGATAACTATTCCGTGAGCTCACGTATGGTTTGGTTTTCATTTTATAATTCTGCATACATTCCGACTACAACGGTGTATAACTCTCAGAGCATTCATTCAATGAGTGTTTAAGGGGAATTATTTTCGAAAAAAAAAACACCTTTTTATACGCTCAGTCTATTTCGGAGGAAAAAAACTCTTAATCAGCCATGAGTATGGTGCCATAATCTGCTACGCTGGTATTTACTAATAGCTCAATCAGACATCAAATGCACCTTCCATTCATACCCTCCTACGGTAAGAAAAAATTGGGAATATTTGTGCCTACAGTATGTAACGGCGAAATCTTCCCAGATTATGCATCAATCATATATTATTAAGATTGTTATATGTACGAATCTAAACGCCCTTGGAATAAACGCAAACTATAATAATGTTATAATTAATTATGATATCAGTCAGGATGAATTTATAAGATTTTATTTTTGAAAATCTCTCTATTAAATGAATGAAAACTTCTTAAATTGTCTTGATTTCAGTTTTGATTTACTTCGAAAAAAAAAATTGCATCTGGCATCTTTGTACAATGGCGAGTAAACAGCAGAGTATGGCTTACGGAAAAAGTCAAACTGCTCTTAGTTTCGCTCTTACGATCGCCAGTAACGGCAGCGCCAAGCGGTAGTAAGTTTCGATTTACATAGTGCTCTCATATGCTTTTGGCTAGTTGAGTTATGAAAATACTCTATGGTTAGATAAAAAGTTTTTGACGATATTTAGCCACAGATTTTTCTAATTTTTATTTATCAACATTTAAACATTATATTTCAAAACCCTGGATCACAAAGTTAAATAAAAAATAGAAAATTAAATAGCGTTTAAATATTAGCGCACTTAACAGTTGTTGATTAGTAATAAATTTAATATTACAACAACAGATTACATGGCAGACGTTAGCTCAGTTGTTAGAGCACTCGCCTGTGATGTTAGAATCCGTCGGTTCGATTCCTGGCAAAAGAAGTCTGATGAAGAGATGTGGTGATCTCCGAAACAGCTATCACTTCTACCAATTTTTCTTCATTGTAAAACCAAATATTCAATTCAAAAAAAAATATTCTAACAAAATATGCCTTTCAATAAAAGCTTATGTATTTACTTATAACCACAAACAATTACAGGCCGCATTGAACAATTCGTAAATTGACGTTATTTTGGTTTAAAGTCGTTTGTCCATTGCCAAAAAAAAAACATCAATCCGCGATGTACAAAAAACACAATGAAGTATGCGTGAGCAAATTTGAAAGTGCTTAAGTCATTTCGTGGGCTGGTGATGGAAAACCAGCAAAGATATCTGGGCAATATAGCCAGATATGCTAATCGTAATATATTTCAGAAAAAGTCCCATTGAATAAAGATTGTTTTTGAATTAGTATGCAGAGTAACATCACAAAATACAGCGCATACACACATAAAATTCAATATCAGAAGAGCAAATCCCTTTTCGAATAACCGTCTAAAGGTTCCGATCTCAATTCAGTTGACGCCTTGTAATTGATACTAAAGTAGAAGTTGGTAAAAGGAAATTTAAAAATCTCGCCAAAATTATTCTTGGAATACAGGAATGATAAAACTCGATTGCTTTGGATAGGAGCGAAAAGCTTAAAAAGATTTTACTTAGTAGGTATGCAGTAGCTGTGCTGCTGTTATTCGGATTGACTGATATCCTTAAACACAGTATTATTAAAACAAGAGAAAGTATTTTAAAACATTTCATATTCTTACTAAACCGGCGTTGACAAAAGCTGTATATGCCAAAGTCATGCCATATGAACCCAAATTCATTTGTTAAGCAAAGTTTTGTCTGAAGTATATTGATCCAAAAAGTTTAGATTATAAAGGGTTATCCCTTTAGCGGTTTCGAAAGTGCGGGGCTGTATTTTGACATCTGGCAAACTGAACATGGTTTGTTTTAGTTAAAAGTCAAGCATTTACGAAAATGGATCGCTTAACAACCGCACGATGCGTTGAAATTATTGAAGCCTACTACGAAAATGATGATGCAAACGAGGCCACGTTTTGTGCTTTAAGATGAGATTGTGATACACACAATTGTCTAACTACTCAAGCAGTTGGTAGAATTTCAAAGAATTTTAAAAAGACTGGATCGGTTACAGATATTCCAAGACCTGTGCATCATCGGTTTGCTCGTTCTACCTGAAATATCGCTGGGGTAAGTGAAAGTGTAGTCGAAAGCCCGAATGTGTATATTTCTCACCGTTCTCAGGAACTTCAACTTTCTTACGGCATATTATGACGTATTTTGCACTTAAAATTACACCTCCATTCATATAAAGTCCAGCTCACACAACAACTGAAACCAGCTGAGCATTCACAGTCCGTAGTTATATAGATTGGGTGCTTAACCAACAAGAAGTAGATAGCGATTTTTTCTACAAAATTTTCTTCAGTTATGAGTCACATTTCTCACAAGGTGGATACGTAAATTAACAAATTTGTTACATTTGAGGCTCCGATAATTCTCAAATAATTACAGAGGAACTATTACAGCCAAAACAAGGCTTACTTTCTGGTGCGTTCTTTGCTCCGGCGATATGATTGGACCTCACCTCATTTGAAACCGATAACAGCCAGACTGTCACCGTAAGCTCGGAGCGTTATGGTCACATGATGACTGACTCTTATGGATTTATATAACTATTGAGCACTTGAAAACCAGCATTCGTCATGCATATGTATATCTATATATAACAAAGTATTCCGATTTTGATGATTTTCAGTGCGAATATGCAATTTATAATAAACATGTTGCAATATACAAAGCTTCACGTTCTTAGGTACTTTTCTGACGGATTTATGAACTAAAATTTCAAATCTGAAACATTGGTTCTATATATGCTACAGTGATCCGATCTGGCCGGTTCCGATAAACGATCGTTTAAACGTATAAGTGCATCTGCCTACCAAGTTTGTTGAATTATTTCAAAAATTGAGGGACAGACGGACATGTCTAAATCCACTTAGCTCATCATTCTGGTACAATCGGTATAAATTTCGGTGGGTCTATCTCTTCTCCTTCTGGTACTTACATACGTCGGACCAAAGCTGATTTATCGTTTCATGTGCTTGAAAGTAATTTCATGAAAAAAAAATATTTTAAATGCATTTTATTTACGTTTATTTTGGACCCCACAAAATGAATAACCCTTTAAAAATATATTAGAGCATATTGCGAATACTTGAAAAATAATTTAACTTTTGCACAACTTTCCTTTATTGTCGCTTAGGTGAAGAGTAGGTGAGGAGGCATTTATTTGCCGTTTTACCAAAAATTGGCCACATAACTTGGGTGAAAAGATGTTTGAAGGAAGAAATCAAATAAATAGAAGAAATTTAATAAAATATAAGATGTCCTCAAGTAACCATAAAATAATAAATGAATACATTTGAATGCAGATAAATAAATTTTTCGGCACTTTGTTGGGGTTTCTTGAAATTCAGTTTTTGGCACATTTAAATATTTTATAACTAATTTATTTGACCTTACAAAGTGACATGAGGAAATTTATATATACGTAAGTATATGCCAAAAGCCCTAATCAATATTATTATATACTCATTGTACACGCATACATACATTTGCGCATATGTTTATTTGTTTATTTATTTGTTTTGTACAAGTACGAAATGAAAAAGTCAATTTGATTTGTGTTTGTCGCATTAAAATTAAATATTTTTTGGGTTACCATCATAGTCTCAGTCCTCAGTTAATATGTAGGAGTTGACATTTTAATATCGCAACTGTAAGGCACACTAAGTAGTGGCCCCAGTTGTCAAAAGTTAACAGCTGCTATCACTTACATGCATACAGACGTATATACGGGTGTATATAGAACTTTTTCACACTTGCATGTGTTTGGGTAATTTTTGTTATCCATCTTCAACCAATATGTTGTTGCCTTTTTTTTCCAAAATATTCGCTGGCATAGAAATATGTCACAGGTGATTTATTTTCAACACAAAAACTTTTGAGCGTGTACGTTGTACGAGTATATATGTATGTATGTATACACGCGCGTGTGCATATATTTTGTAAAGAAAATGTATTCGACTGGAAAACTCAGTCATGCCGTCATTCCATAACTTTTTCAGGAAACTGAATTTTTTTTTTTAATTAAGTGTAAAATTTGGTTTCACCAAAAGTTTGTATTTTGAACATAATATTTATCAAAGGGTGCTTAAATTGAAAAATATTCAGTTCAATTATTCTGTTTTGATATTTAATGCCTCCAGTCTAGTGTGATTGCTGTACGGTGTCGTCATAGTTTCGTACAAAATGCTGAAATTTTGCTAAAATTTCTGAACTCGATTTACCCCAAACACAATATCTTGACGTTATGTAGGACGTAGTTTTCTTGGGCCTTGGTAGTGACTTGGTGTAGACTTAAAGAATATATTTTGATTAAGCTAAAATCCAATGACACTAAAAAAATCTGTTCATTTAAAAAATCATACTCGTAGCTTCTGTTTTCTAGCGTCCGACATATGAAATTGGATCCACGCTTCTAAAGCACGCAATGTCTTTAAGAGAGCTAAATTTATGGTCTGTTGGATTAGTCCATGTGTGGTAGTCACTTCCAACCTTTGTCTGATATGAGACCTGCTCAAGAAACAGTAAAGTTGTTACCAATTTTCCGGTTTTGGATAAAAATTTTGTCCATATTCCATTTTTCTATTATAATTTTTTTTTTTTTCAGTAAATATTTAAATACAGCTCTGTTAATAGAAAGTAGTTTTATTTCACTTAACTTCAGCAATCAACATAAAAAAATAATTAAAATCTACGAAATTGCTTTTACGCATACTTAAGCCATCGCCATTGTGACTACTGAAGATAACTTCGCCTTTGTTCCCCGATATATAGGGTGTTTTTTATAGAGGTATAGAACTTTAAATTGGCATTACTTTTCAAGATGGCGACCGATTTAACAGCTGTCAAGTGATTTATTCTCAGTTTGGTTTGGCAATTCATCATGAATAGACTCACGCCTGAACAACGCTTGCAAATAGTGCAATTTTATTTCGAAAATAATGGTTCTGTGCGGAAATCGTACCGCGCACTACGTCCATTTTAGCGATGTTTAGCGATGAAGCGCACTTCTGGTTGAATGGCTACGTCAACAAACCAAACTGCCACATTTGGAGTGAAGGTAATCCTCAAGTGTATGTTGAAACACCGTTATATATATTTATACACATAAAATTAACAGAATATTATAGAAAACTTATTTGATAATGTAAAAAATACAAAAATAATTGTTTTCTGTCTATATTTGAACAAAGAATTCCTAAAAAGGAAATATTTTAGTGAAACAATCAGGCAAATCTAATGAAAAAATGACAAGCCACGTTAATATTATCGAAAAACTATAAACTCAATGCATTTATATAGCTCAACCTGCCAAGGATATATTGTATTCGCTAATACGATCTATCTTTTAAGAGACTAACCCAACTGGCTAATTACTGCGAGGCTATAAGCGTAGACCTTTATAAATAAACTAGTGGTCCCGAATCACTTTGTTGTTGTTGTTGTAAAGCATTTTGCTTGTTTTGGATATTATAATTGGAATTAAAAAGGCTTCAAGAAATTATATCATTGATCTGCAGACATATTTCTTTGTAAGTGCTTAAAGAGGTGCGTAACAGAAATAGGCAGCGATTAAATACCTTTTCGCTATTCAAATTCTCTCGCACAAAATGTAAGTATACATAAACTCTTTGAATTAAGCCGAACGCCACTACTCTGAACCACGCTTACGCGGAATCAAGTAAAATTCGAAGGAATAACTTGAAATCGCTATGGACAGTAATCACTCAAACTCAAAAGAACCCTTAGCCACAGTACACGTATACGAGTACTAACATGGCACAGCTGGCATACATACGCATGATCTAGTAGCTTATATCAAAATCATATCAATTAGCATCAACTAGTTGCTGATCCACTTCGCGGAAGAAAGTTTTCTTTATACTGGGTTATCCATTTTTCAGTTTCCAAAACAAACGGGAAAAAATGTATTTAAAATAATTTTTTTTAATGAAATTCCTTATATTTTTTAAGAAGTCTGAACCTTATATGTAAAGCGATACATTATTCAAACGCCTCGTGATTTTTTGCAAACTTTGATCCATTTGAATTCGTTTTCGACCACTTTTTTTCATATGTATTATGGTATCTTAGCCATAACTTGACGAACGTTGGTTTTCAAGTGTTCAAGAGTTAAATGTTTATCCGCATAAACACGAATTTTCGCGTAGCCCCACAAAACAGGTCTAATGGTGCCAAACCGCACGATCTCGGTGGCCAATTGACATCGCCAAGACGAGAGGTTAAGCTGCCGGGAAATTTCTCACGCAATAACGTATTATTCGCTCATGTTATGTGATATGTGGCACCATCTTGTTGGAACGAGATATTGTCTAAGTCGTGTTCTTCAATTCCAGGCCAAAAAAAAGTCATACGACCATAACGCTTCGAATCGACAGTGACAAAGAAGTAAAATCCAATCCCACCTTCGGACCAAAAAGCGCACCAGACAGCAAGTGTTTTCTTAGATGTAATGGCCTCTCTTCAATTATTTGAGGATTACCGGACCCTGAAATGCGACAATTTTGCTTATTTACATATCCACCGAGTGAGAAATGTGCCTCATCGCTGAAAAAATTTATTTTGTTGGAAAAATCGCAATCGACTGCTTGTTGTTCAAGCACCCAATCGACGTTACTAGGGCATTGTGAATGGTCAGCTGGCCTCAGTTGTTGTGTGAGCTGAACTTTGTATGGATGTGGACGTAATTTTAAGTGCAAAATACGCCATAATGTGCAGTAAGATAGTCCCAGCTCTTGAAAATGCCAAGAAATAGACACATTTGCGTCTTTGGCTACACTTTCGCTTACAGAAGCAACAATAGTGGATTCAGAATTTCCAGAAGGGTGGTTCTAAAATATATTCTAGCTTTTTGAAGACATCAGGCGCGAATAAACTGCAAAAGTAGATTAGAATTTAAGATTTACATTGCTTCCGAAGGGGGGGAGGTCCGGACCCGAAAACCCCACCCGTGGATCCGCCACTGAGTAGCAATATTTTAGGTCTCTCTTGCTTGAATAGTTGGACGATTACGTACACCATAATCTCCTCTTAAATTTTTTTTTATAAAAAAATCCTACTTTTTTTCTCACATACACTTTGTTATGTTAATTTTGTAATTTTCTGTGAATATCCACTAGCCAAGGTCCCCAAAGCATTCTGCTCGATATGTAAGAGCATTCATCACTTCCAAGACATAACCAATGCCTTTGAACTATTGATTACTATATCTTCTCCTGGTATATTTAGCTTGTGCGAAATGGTTTATATTTTTTATTTTCCGCCGCAAGAACTTTTACTTATTTGGTTTTAATTATTTTTTATCTCTAAAAAATTTTACTGTTTGATTTCATATTCAAAACTTGGTTTTATTGCTATACACATCATTTCTAGCAACGCCTTTTTTTAAATATTTTTTAATAATTATTTCCTTTTTTAACTTTGTTAAACACCCTTTATCCACATACATATACATACATATATTAATCGAGTTGTGATAATTGAACATATCATCAGTCATTTAGGTCATGCTTCATTAACCCATGGGCAACGTCTGACTGACTAAGGAACGCACTTCGGATGTATCAAAGTTCATGTCTTGAGCATTACATAAGCAGCAAATCGAATATGTGAAATAAAGTAGAAAATATTAAGATAAATTTTTTTTGTGGTGAAAGATACGAAATTCGTGATAACAGATGAAGGAAAAAATTTTTGGTTTCGTTTCTCAATAAATTTCATTTTGTCCTAGAAAATTTTTTTCAAAATTTTCCTGGTTAAATACATATAACAACAGAAAGTTGCCAAAACCACAAAAAAGATATTCACAACCTGGTATTAGTAGCCTGAAATATTTTTATGTCCAGGACGCCGGGAGTCCCCAAAAAGCCGTACAAGTGTTTTTCAAATACATGCATTAGAAGTATTATATATTACGAAAAAAAAAAACCACCGCCGAAACCAAAGAAATACTTGATACATACGATTAATACTCAACACCATCAAAATCAAAATCATCAAAATCGTTACGAACTGGTTCCGGTACAAATAACGCCGAACGTTCAGGTTACCCAAAAGAGGTCCTCACACCAAAAATCGTTGATGAAACACATAGAATGATATTGCGCAACCGTGTAACCACTTTAAAGGAGTTCTTGGCGATGTTTAACCGCAAACCAAACGAATATTTGCATCGTTTCGATAGCTTCATAGACGAAACATAGATCCACCACACTACGTCAGAGAGCAAAGAAGACTCAAGATAAGGGATTCTCCGGGTGAAAGTGCATCAAAGAGGGCCAAGGTGGGTATATCTGAAAGCAGTTTTTGGAATGGACATGGTGCTATTCACATCGATTACTTTGAAAAAGATACTTACTACTACCCCATCTAGCATATTCTCCAGATTTAGCAAAATTATAAAAACGCTGGAATAAATGTATAGAGTTAAAAGGAGACTATGCGCAATAAAGCACTTATTTGCCGAAAAAAAATAAATATTATTCAAAAAGTCACTGACTTATGAAACTGCCCTTATATTAAACATTGATTCTCATATCCGAAAAAATATAGTATTTCGATTTCGATTATTTTCAGTATAAATATATCTTTGTATATACGTGCGGTCAATTTACAAATGTTAAGGATCAATTTAACCGCAAAAAAATCGCAAAATTTAGGCTGAGGAAAATTTTTGGAACAAGTTGTGCCTTTTAGGTTAAGCCAAAAGTATATGGTGAAAAGAGGCTGGAAGGTAAAGGATTTGGAAAAACTCAATAAACTCCTCCGAGCTGGTGAACATATATGATCCGATAATTCTTAATTTCAACCTCGCAAGAGCAGAAGAGCTTATAAGGAATGTATAAAATCTCAATATTTACCGTATG
Organism: Neoceratitis asiatica; assembly: GCA_030068015.2. NCBI lineage: Eukaryota > Metazoa > Arthropoda > Insecta > Diptera > Tephritidae > Neoceratitis > Neoceratitis asiatica. Next base: position 32,755,227 of record CM061525.1, on the reverse strand, counting down.
CATATCCATCGAACAATACCCAGTAAGTGCTCGCTTTGTGTGCGGGAGCTTCAAAATTAGGTACTCAAACATTCCCACTGAAACATACTCATTCTGCCTCACAGTAACTACACTAGCAGCAGATCCCACGTGAATAACATTGCAATCGTCTGGAACTTGAAACTACCACCAAAGAAAAATTTTCGACGGAAGACTGTCATGCCTAAAGATGCTAAATATTTCTTTCCTCCAAAGCCCTTGATTCTTCCAGCCCTTCTGAGATAAGGATCAAAAAGGAGTCGCTCAGTGTGAGCCTCCTACTTTTAAAAATTAAAAAAAAACATCCGAAAGTGTGAAGTGTGGTATTCTAGAAGCTCGAATTTAAGGTAATTTTACACTGAATATCATAGCAATTGAAATCGGTATAAAGACTTCGGCATGGCTAAATGAATGAATACTTCGTTCTTGTTTTTGTTTAAGTTTTATGATTCGGCTTCTCTGGATCATTTTCCCAACCTTGAGTAGAACATTTTTTTCTGCTTCTGCATTCGATGAGCTTAGTGCACGTATTGCGGTTGCGACTTTGATGTCACACGGGACATATGAACTGTATTTATGCCTCTAACTATTATATTCGGAGCCTCTAAATCCACACAATCAGTTTCTAATTATATGTAATGGTCAGCCGTTGGTTTTGAGCGACCCTAGAGAGGTTGATAGGTTTTTATAAAACTCTTGTTTTCAGTGTATATAAAGGTTATCATTTTTCTGACAGATCACGCATGAGGCGTGTCAAGCTGTCATGTTATTTTTGTTAAGTATTGCTTGGCATTTCATCATAGAAAAACTTACGCCTGAACACCGCTTACAAATCATTCAAATTTATTCCGAAATTTCACGTTCTGTAAAGAATGTGTTTCGCGCGCTTCCCTCAACTTATGGTCAACATAACTGGCCTACTGAGCATACTATTCGCAACACCGTCACCCATCTTTATATCCAGCAATAATTTTTGGATAATATTCGACCGAATAGAGCACGTTCAACACGCAATGAAGAAAATATAGCGGCACGGAACGACTTGGGGCATTTTACGTCCAGATCTTAAATTGAAAGCGTACAAAATATAGCTTGTGCAAAGACTGAAGCCGCTCGACCTTCCCAAGGGACATCGCTTCACTCTTTGCGCTCTTGAAAAGCTCCAAGAAGATCCGACGTTTTCGATCCAAACTTTGTTAAGCGATGAGGCGAATTTCTGGCTCAATGGGTATGTGAACAGGCAAAGTTGCCGCATTTGGGACGAAGAGCAACCTGAAGATATTCAAGAGCTGTCATTTCATCCAATAAAAACAACGGTTTGTTTTTTGGTGGAATCAAGGTCCATTCAAAAATGATGCCGATGAAAACATAACCCTCAATGACGATAGTTATTGCGCCATGGTAACCGACTATTTGATACCTGAAATTGAAGTTCGTGATCTCCCGGACATTTGATGGCGCCACTTCCCACACATGGCAACAGTCAAGTGATTTATTGAGAGAACACTTCGGTTTGCAGATAATTTAACATTTTGGGCCGGTTGATTGGCCACCAATATCGTGTGATATCACACCGTTAGAATTGTTCCTGTGGGGATATGTAAAGTCTAAAGTTTATTCGGACAAGCCCGCTTCGATTCAGGCCTTGGAGCAAAACATCACGCGTATCATTCGCCAGTTACCCGTCGAAATGCTCGAACGAGTCATCGAAAATTGTACTCAACGGATGGACCATCTGAGACGTAGCCGCGACCAACATTTGAAAGAGGTAATCTTCAAAAAATAAGTGCCGAAGAATGTTCTTTCATTATGATAATAAACATTCCCCATTAAATTTGAATTTATTGTGTTTTATTTTTCATTAAAAAGATTTAGGGATATATGTCTTCCCATTTTACGCTTATTCGACTACCCTTTCAAGAATTGAGTCATTGCGTTTTATTGCTGAAAAAATATAATTTAAATAACTTTTCGAGCTTATACCAGCGATCCGCATAAAATATGCAAAAAATGCATTTCCTCGAAATACTTGGGCACCTCCCATACCTGTCGACTCTTAACAACAACCTGTCTGTTTCCTTTCAACTCCTCTGAAATGATTTTCGCACAAAAATTACAAATTTAATTTTTCTCTTGCCCAGCGACGAGCTGAGAGCATTCAGATGCAAAAATAAAATCATTTACCGCCACATATTTGGACAAAAAACAGACTTATATTCACCTTTGTTCACATTCGCATGGAAGATAAAGAATTTCATTGCTTTTACGAGTAGGTTATGTGGGTTCACGTCAGTCGCTCTCTAGGTGTTCGCATGGGTTTCTGCTACCAGCAATGGCTGTCAACGCATCCACCAGCGCGCCAGCACCATCCACGCAACCGACTGTTACTGTCAGCCGCCACACTTTCATTGCGAATGCCGCTGTCAAGTCACAAGTTGCAACTTCCACTTGTAGACTTTAAACGTATGTTGCTCGTTATCGTTTCGGTGCACGAATTTTTATCATCAAACTATAAAATGGGTGGTGCGTGTCGACAGACAGAGGTAGTACCAGCATAGTTCAAGTACCACACGGCTGCACTGAGAAAATAATGTTTGCCATTTTCGGCAAATATTCGAGAATGATTCAAGTGAAAAGAGGCGGGAGGCGGTGCTAGCGTTTGTAATTTTAAGAGCTCAGTTCATTATTTTCGCACGCGTATTCATGAGTAGACAAGTGCATAAAAATGAAAAAAAAATATGCAATAAATTTAATGCGATTTATTTGAAATATAATACAAAAACTAAATGAAATAAAAAACTAAATTAAACCAAATAAAAAAAAATAAAATTAAAAAATAAAATAAAAGAAAATAAAATAAAACAAAATAAAATAACATAAAATAAAATGAAATAAAATAAAGTGAAATAAAATAAAATAATATAACATAAAGCAAAAAAATAAAATAATTTAAAATTAATTTAAATTAAATTAAATTAAATAATATAAAATGAAATAAAATGAAATAAATTAAAATAAAATAAAATAAAGCAAAACAAAACAAAATAAAATAAAATAAAATAATTAAAAAAAAAATAAAATAAAATAAAATACAATAAAAAAAAATAAAATAAAATAAAATAAAATGAAATGAAATAAAATAATATTAATATTATTAATTAAAATAAATTAAAATAAAATAAAGCAAAAAAAAAAAAAAAAAATTAAAAAAAATAAAATAAAATAAAATAAAATAAAATAAAATAAAATAAATGAAATAAAATAAAGTAAAATAAATTAAAAAAATTAAAATATAATAAAGCAAAAACAATATAAAATATAATAAAATAAAATAGCGACTTTTTACTTAGCACCAACATTAAATTTTCAACATTTATTCGTTTGCCCTCGAAAATTCCATTCTGATGTTGGGTTTTCATATTTCGTTGACAAAACTTGACTTTATAAAAATTTGCAAGCTACGCATGGTTTGGTTGCAATGAAATACTTCACAAATGCACAGATAAATATATTTCCACTTAGTTACAACATTGCAAAGTTGTAGAGAAGCATTGTGGTAAATCACAGTCCATAAACTGCACTTAGAACACTTATTCGCTTGGAAAAATCTGAAATTCTCAGCGACAAGATGAAGTAATATTGCAAAATTCTTGTTGCAAAAGAGTAAAGGATAGCAGAGTGGTAAATGTTGTAATTTAGAAATTCCATGGTAAGCTCCCAGAAGCACATTTGTTCGTTAATGGAGGAAAAATAATGTCAAATGTTTAGTACGATTGAAGGTAGTATGTGGAATTTCTAGTAAAGTGATTTTATTTCGAAAAAAAAAATTATTTAAAAAATCAAGTGGAGCAGTACAGTATTAGTTTTCCCCAAATGACGAAAATTGCACGAAGCTGAAATAACAACCGCTAAAAAATTGATTTTCCAACTAGACTAGCAAATATCTTCATGATTATTGTGCCAGTAACACCCGACAAAAAATATATATTTAAATACATAGCACAAGAACTCTAATTATGATTCCAAGAAGCGGCAGAATTTTTCTCGTACAGGAAAGTCTCAACAAAATACAAATTGCAAAAATAATTTCCCTAACGTGACTATTCCTTTTCCCACTCACATCTTCTACATTTGCATTGTTTTCATATGAGACTTTGTTTTCATTACCAAAAATTCAACCGAGATAAGAATTACAAGTTGTAATCAAGTTTAATCAGCAAAATGTGGTTTTACTGAACTTTCGCCACTCATGCAGGCAAACACGCAAATAAACTTTAGTGAACGGAAAGAGTAAGAGGAAAAGAAGCGGAAATGTGTGAATTAAGGGAGGGAGCAGTTTTGGATGAGCGTAAAGAGGAAGCAAGTTAGTAGTAGAATAGGAAATAAAAGCGAAAAATTAACATAAAAACAAATGAGGAAATGGCGACCGTAAGATGAGGAAACAACAGAAAATAGTGGGGGAAAACAGTGCAAGTGGCGAAAAGAATTATTTCTGCAGGTTTTTATATTATATGTAAGTATTTGCAAATATGCGTATATATATGTATGTTTGCAGTAAAAATGGGGCTGAAATAGCGGTAAATTCAGAGTAAATACGCATAGCCGTAGGCTTAAGGCGTTGATGGCTAAGAAAATTACTGTTTTTGTGCAAAAACTTGAAGGAGAAAGACACAGAGAAAGACAAGATAACTGACATTGTCTTTAGTTAAATGAGATATAGATATATTTGCATATACGAGTATGTACTTACATATAGCAAAAATCATACTAACTACATAGTCACTTGTACATCTTAACATACATATAGTATATAAGAGTGTATACGAAACTGCCTAAATTTTAATTTCTTTTACGGAACGAATAATTGTTTAAGCTAAAAATGGGTTAAAGCTGTGCTGAAGAAAAATATTTATACGAACTTGACAGTAAAATTTTGACTTTTACTAATTTCTCAATAGCATTTTTACCGCAATCGCCGCTTTTAACACTTTTAATGGCATCAGTTATCGTTGTTCTTTATAAACAGTATGGTTTGACTAAATGGTTCACAGATTTTTTCATCGTAAACAGAACCGCGCTTAAAGCTGACCAACTCGAATTTTGAATATTTCGCTATTTATGTATTATGTATGTGTGCACTATTTTGTTGAAAAAATCCTATACCACTCATTATGCAAGGAATTAACTTTGGTCCGAAGTATTTAGGCATCAGAAGGTGAAGAGACAACCTCAACGAAATTTATACCGATCGTATCAGAATGACGAACTAAATTGATTTATGCATGTCCGTCTGTTCGTGTGTCTGTCTGTCCTTCTATCTGTTTGAACGCAAACTAGTCCCTCACATTTTGAGATATATCAACCAAACTTGGTAGAAACCTATACATTCTAAATGATCATTTGTCGGAACCGGCCTGAACGGATCACTATAGCATATAGACGACCGAGTTTTCAGATTTGAAACTTCTGGCTATAAGTCCGTCAAAAAAGTACCTAAGAACGAGAAATTTGGTATTCTAAACACAAACAATGAATTGCATATTGATACTGAAAATCATCCCATTCGGACGACTATAACATGTAGCTCCCATACACTGAATTATTCAGATATGAGGTTTTGCGTCCAAAATCCGCCACAAATTTAATAGCGTGATGGCGCTATTAGAATTAAATAATTAATGATTTATTTTTAGCCCCAACCTTCCAAATACACGTGTATAAATTTGACAGCTGTTGGATCATTAGTTTGTGAATTATAGCATTTTGAGTGAAGCAAATTTTGTTATTGTGGAAAAAAATGAATTTCGCGTGTTGATAAAATATTGATTTTCGAAGGGCCAAAATACAGTTGACGCAAAAAACTTGGCTTCATGATGAGCTTCCGTACACTGCCCCAGGAAAATAAACCAACAAAGATTGGTATCTAAGACAGTAAACGCAGTGGACGCCCAAAAGAGGTTGTTACCGACGAAAACATAAAAAAAATCCACAAAATGAATTTGAATGACCATAAATTGTTATTGAATGAAATAGCAGTTGCTCTAAAAATATCAACTGAACATGTACATCATGCCATTCAAGAATAATTGGGTATGAAAGAGCTCTGTGCAAAGTGTGTGCCGCGCGAGCTCACTTTTGACCAAAACCAACGACGAGTTGATGATTCACAGCAGTGTTTGGAGACGTTCAAGCGTAATAAGCCCGAGTTTTTGCTTCGATATGTGACAATGGATGAAACATGACTCCATCATTTCACTCCGAAGTCCAATCGACAGTCATCCGAGTATCCTGCACACGATGAACTCACTCCAAAGCGTGGAAAAACGCTATATTCGGCTGGCAAGTTTATGGCGTCTATATTTCGGAGTGCGCATGGAAGAATTTTTATTGGCTACCTTGAATAGGTCATCACCAGCGACTATAAAATAGCATTATTGGACCATTTGAAGAACGAAATCGCCTTAAAAAGACAGCAATTGAGGAAAAAGAAAGTGCTGTTTCACCAAATCGATGGAAAAACGACATGAATTGCGCTTGGAATTGCTTCCTCATTCATCGTATTCTCCAGATATGGCCCCCAGTGACTATTTCCTGGACTCAGATCTCAAAATAATGTTCGCTGGGAAGAAATTTTCTTCGAATAAAGAGGTGATCGCCAAAACTGAGGCCTATTTTGAAGCAACGGACAAATAGTACTACAAAAATGATGTCGAAAAATTGGTGTATTACCCTTAAGGGGAACCGTGTGGAATAAAAAATTAATTTTTCCAAAAAAATGTGTTTTACTATGGAAAGCTGGGTAATTTTCATTGAATGTCAGAGAATTTGAATTTTTCATTTTGCAATAAATTTGATATGTTCATGAAAGGTATAAAGACTTCGGCAATTAATTTCTTCTGCAATTAATTTTTGTTTACATTTCGTGCTAAACGAAATAGGTTTCATTATTACCATGATAACTTTAAGCTGCGCACTTAATGAGTACGTTGACCCGCTCCAAGTTTTCCAGTTTTGTCACGGTGATCACCTTTTTTTAAAGCCAAACTCCATATATTCCATCTGTGCTCCTTAAATTTTAAAAGAAATTTGACAAATTCTCATATCTACATTTTGGTGTTACTTAAGCTACCGGAAAAAATATTCCTTTAATATTGTTGCTAAAAAAATAATTTTTTGAATCTTTCGACTATATTATATAACTCCAATACAACCATTTTTTCAGAAATGTGATTTTGTCTCATAAATATTTCAATAAAGTATCTACGAATATGGCATTTGGTATTTTACATACATATAATACATTTCATATCAATGATTGAAATAATCGAAATTCGATCAGTATATCATATAGCCTCGAAAGAAAAGTTTTGCGGAAGGTTTGTGGTTCTTTGTGCGTTGGCAACGAGGAATAGACGGTGTAACGAAAAGCTGTTCAAGCTATACGACGATAGTACCCGCTGGTGGAAGAAAAGGGAGAGGAAGATCTACAATCCGTTAGAAGGATCAGGTGGAGAGCGACCTGGTTTCACTTGGTATTATCAACTGGCGCCATGCAACGACGAGAAGGAACGAGTGGCGCGTTATTGTTAATCCGCCTATAATCACGTAAGCGGTGCTGACAAGTACACATTATTTGACTAAATGATGAAATCATACAATTATATATTTTCAATGTGATGAAAGCAATGTCATAAATGTGAATGTTCAAAGCTTATCATTTGGTCAAATAAACGTCTAGTCACGAAAGCAATACCTTAATAGAAAACTGGCACATACATTTAAATAGATATCTCTCATATATATGTATATAAATTGTATATGTATATAAATGCATATTTTATAGATTTCTTATGCATGTCGTCATGTGATATGAATGTGTAATATCCGTTGTATTTATTTAATATGCGTGTCACACACAACAAAGAACTCTCACCTAGATGGCATACAAGCACATTGTGGCATAAATGAAATGAGTAGAATACACACGAAACTGAATGCTGCAATATAGTAAAATTTATTTCAATTGACGTTCAACAGCTGCATTTCAACGTCGTTTTATAACTGCGACTGCTGCTATTAATGTGAACATTTTCACTTTCTTCCATTTTCATTTTCGTAATTAATGATTTTTTTATTATTGTATGGAAACGAGCTTGGTTTCTTGATATTCAAATTTTCAAGGGATATAATTCAAATTTTTCATAGCTCTTACAATACCTAAAAATTTTTGTATACAAATTTTTTTATAAAAAGTAGAAAATAAATATAAGTAATTTTCATGCATGCACCAAATTCTAAGCTAATTTGAGTGGAATTTTAAGTTTCAGGAGCACACATTATATTCAAAAATATCCTTTTGTCTTCAAATTACTGACAAATGCCTATAAAACATATGGAATTATCTAAAATATAATAGCAATTTAACTCAATAACTGGTCAGAATTACGTTATTTTCTTATAATTTATACAGTATATTTTAATTATAACTGCATTTGACCTTGAACACAGTCTTATTAATACACCTCTCAACAAAAGTGTTAAAGTTTAAAATTTTCGTTTCATATATGTATTTTACGAAGCAAACGTAATAGGTTTTGCAGAGGCTTAGCAAGGATTTTGTGATGGTTAGTGGTAGTATCGTTGTCATACGTACACTTACACTGCTCTAAAATGCATTTACTTTTTCACCACTGAGAAACATAGTGGATAGTATGGGATATTTCTATTTACTATATGAATATTGTTAAAAATTTAGTTAAATGAATATTTTGTTTAAATTTATTTAATAAAAAGGAAATTTATTAAAGTTAATTTCATCAGAACAAAATTTGTAAAAATTTTAGCATTTCATAGAAATTATCTAGTTGGAAGAATTAATACCCAGATTGTGCTACTAGAATTAAATCATATATGATTTTTACTTAGCCCTAACCTTGAAAAGACGTGTGTATAAATTTGACAGCTGTCGGATTATTAGTTTGTAAATTTTAGCATTTTAAATGAAGCAACTTTTGTTAATGTGAAAATATGGTTGAAAAGGAATTTCGCGTGTTGATAAAATATTACTTTTTGAAGGGAAAAAATACAGCCAAAGTAAGAACTTGGCTTGATGACGAGTTTCCAGACACTAGCCCAAAAAAATAACCTGTCAAGGATTGATATGCTAAGTTTAGAAGTGGTGAAATGAGCACCGAAGGCGCCCAAAAGAGGCTGTTACAAACGAAAACATCAAAAAAATCCACAAAATGATTTTGAATGACCATAAATTGAAATAGAGTGAAATAGCAGGCACTCTAAGGATGTCAAATGCACATGTACATCATATCATTTACGAATATTTGAGTATAACAAAGATCTGTGCAAAGTGGGTTCCCTGCGAGCTTACTTTTGACTAAAAACAACGACGATTTGATGATTCACAGCAGTGTTTGGAGATGTTCAAGCGTAATAAGCCCGAGTTTTTGCTTCGATATGTGATAATGGATGAAAAATGACTCCATCATTTCAGTCTGAAGTCCAATCGACAGTCATCTGAGTGGACTGCACATTATGAACTCGCTCAAAAGTGTGGGGAAATTCAACAATCGGCTAGAAACGTTAAGGTGTATTTATTTTGGGAAGTGCATGGAATAATTTTGATTAAATACCTTGAATAAGGAAAACCCATCAAGAGCGACTAGTACATAGCATTAGTGGGCCATTCGAAGGGCGAAATCGTCGAAAAACGGCGGCATTTGAAGAAAAAGAAAGTGCTGTTTCACCAAGGCAACACACCCTTTCACAAGTCAGTGACACCGATGTCAAAAATCCAGAAATTGGTCTTCGTATCGCTTCCGCAGCCACCGCATTCTCAAGATATTTCCCTCAGCGACTGTTTCCTGTCCTCAGATCTCAAAAGAGTGTTCGCTGGGAAGAAATTTTGGTCAAATGAAGAGAAGGTCGCCGAAATTGATACCTATTTTAAATCAAAGGACAAATCAAAAAAAAAAATGCTATCGAAAAGTTGGAGGGTCGCTATAATCAGTGTATCACCCTTGTAGGGAACTAAGTTGAATCAAATAAATAAATTTTGTCAAAGGGTATGTTCTAGTATGGTAGGCCGGGGACTTTTCAATTGATCTGTTATGTATATAGTTTCAATGCAGAAAATTTTCCAAAGCTTAACATTTGGAATAGATTTATTGTAAATTAAGTATAGCAATGACCACCACAGTGCTCTTTACCTTCCGAGTCCTCACAATACTCTAGAGATTGCCTCTTGCAGCATATCTAAGTATGATGTATATATTCGATTTCAGCATCAATTAAAAAGCATTTCGAGTTTATGAACTCTCTCCCAAAACATTTCTCTCAAAAACTCTTAATGCCAACTCGACGACAGGATGGGAATTATGAGCGACCGTTAACGCTTGATACCCACCAACCATTCTGCGAAGGATTTCAGAGCTGACATTGTTATTGGTGTTCCGCTTTCTGGGCACACGATCGAAAGGCTCGGAGAGGACCTTCTCGTTTTTGACGCTTTAGCTGTTAGTCTGCGTCAGTTTACGCATGCTTTCTGACGATCCAAAATTCAGACATATTTCCTTTTCAGGCTACACGATAACGATGTGAGGTTCCTCTATACTTTTCTTACAGATCTCCTCCCAAAGCCTTGCCCAAGTTGAATATTTGGTCACTAGTGGTTATTCGTTAAAGGCTGACCTCTTTACAATACACTCTATAAGATCATGCATGCGATACAGAAGAGACTTATCTCACAATTATTGACGCAGGTTGCGGGATCTATGTTTTTTTAGATTGTGCAGAGCACATTTATGTTCCAAACGTCATGCATGTAGATGTTCATAGGATCCAATTTATTAGAGGAATACCTCTATAGTGGCTGAACCATCATATAAAGGAGAGAAATCGATAGAAATTTTGGGTTATAAGCCTGTCATGTAGTTCGGTAACGAGAGTTAGACAACCTCAGAGGGAGATGGGCTAGTCAAAGTCCTAAAGTGGCTTGAGTAGATGAAGCGGATATCAAGAGCTAACTAACTGCCGCTAAACTTGGTGAATCATAAAGCCCGAACAGTATATATTTTAACAGAGAAACTGTTCAATATACTTTGCAATCACTCCTTTTAGGGCAAAAGATAATTGGTGTAGTTTTTTGCAAAGAACTAAGCGTTGTAAATATGTTTTCTTAACGAGATTACGAAATATATTAATGAACCAACAACCAGAATACATTTCCGAGGGATTTTAATATAATTTTCTTATTCAAGTAAAAACAAAGTAGGCAGTAGACATCATAATTTAAGTTACACATACTAGTACAACGAAATGGAAACTCATTACGTGAGTGGCAAACGATCGATTCGAAAATACATTTGCCCCAACAAACGCCTGAGGCACATATATACCCATAGTGATTGCGCAACACAGTTTATATAATAAAATAGCATACAAACTTCAGTAGCTGGCCTACGCCGCCCACAGTTACAGCACATTTCATATACGGTTATGCATATTTAAGCTTAACATTTTCTTAGCGCACCGCCGGCAAGCCTTGGCGTATACGTAACCAATTGGCTATGACTAAAGCGTTTGCTGCTCAGCTATTCAACACAACTCAATTCAACTAAGCTCTATGTAGGTACATATGTACGTATATAAATATATATATATATATATATATATATATACTTAAGCCTACGTCAGTCGACTGCGATGGAGGCAACGACGTCATTGTATCGCCTTTAGCCCGCACTTTGGCCTCTACTCACTCACTCTTTATGGCTATTACACCATATATTACCACTTAAGTAGCACAGTATGATGCCAAAATTGTGTGTGTGTGTGTGTGTGTGTGTATTTTTTAGTTCAACTCAACTTGACTTTGCTTGTTTTTCATTCACTTGAACTGCTGACGCCGTCACTGTAGCCAGTGCCATTGCTACTGTTGCCTTTTGTATGCTCTTGGCATTCATTTGCCGGCATTGTTGAGACTCTTGCAGAGTTTATTTCAAAGGACATGTTATTGTTATCATACATATGCACATAGTTAAATATATTGCAGTAGTTGAAGTAGTTTAGGCAGCTCGGTATATAGCAATTTGAATTTTAGACGATGCCACAATTCAAGTCAAAATGCAGGTGCAGAGTGGAGTAAGTATTTTCATATATATCTGTATATATGTGTGTACATTCTTATTTCAAGCTGGTAATGTCAGCTTTACTTCATACACATCTCAAATAAATTCCCATCTTTTGTGGGCGGAATATTCATGTGATGAAATTTTCTCTATATTTTTCTTGATTAAAAATAAAGTCTGTATAAAAATAAAAAAATATCTGAATATTCATACCGTTTTGCTTCTGTACATGCCTATAGTTGGCAACCATAAAATTATAATGAAATACTGATGAATTTACATATCAGTTCCATAAATTTTACGACTACTTTTGAATTCCTTTTTTTTTAAACTAAATAATATTAAAAGAGCTCATAAAAAATTACAATATTTGTACCATTTTCGTCCAAATGGGAATTTTTTGAATATTTAAAAGAAAATTTCTATTGTAGAAAATCATCTAAGAGAAAAGTCACTTTTTCCACCTCAAAAGCAGATCCTCAATATAATAGCAAGTCGCAAGTCACACATGATATATATATATATATATATATATATATATATATATATATATATATGAATGTTCTTATGTACTATTGTGCTTTGTGAAATGACCATGACGACAAAGCCAAATCGATAAGATTATATGTCATTCCTGATGGTTGGGTTTTTCTGTTTTGTTGATAGTCCAATTCTCAAACAGAGATTGAATGAATATGAAATGGGTTCACAATTACTATTTGATGGCAAGAATATGCTAATATGTGGAGCGTTATGAACATATAAATTTTTTTCGTTTGGGAAATTTATTAAGAATATCAAAATACTTTTTCTTTTTACAGAAACTTCATTGGTTAAACAAAAGAGCTATTTAAATTGAAAAATAAGAGATTTAAGTTATAAAAAGTTTCTAATTGGACTAAATTTAAAAAAAAATGATCTCCAAATGTCGTTCGCTTTATAGTATAAAAGCAAAAATCATTTACACTTTGTTTGAGTAGGTTCGAGACAGCGAACTCAATTTTGTTAATATCTCAAATTTTTTTTATAATTAACCCTTTTAATTTTTTTTTTAATTTAAAATAATTTTAGAATAATTTTTCTATAAGCCTTTAATACAGCTCATTTACTTATAACCAAAAACAATTACAGGCCACATTAAACAATCCATAATATAGAAGTCGAGCCCGACAAGCAATCCTACTTATATACATTTCTCAGACTATTAATGCTTGAATGTATGCAGGATTGCAAAATACTCGCTAACCCAACATTAAGTAAAAATAGCGGCTAAATATTAGCGCACTTAAGAGTTGTTGGTTAGTAAAAAATTGTATAATACAACAACAGATTACACGGCAGGCGTTGGCTCAGTTGGTAGAGCACTCGCCTGTGATGCCAGAATCCGTTGGTTCGATTCCTGGCAAAAGAAGTCTGATGAGAAGATGTGGTGATCTCCGACCAATTTTTCTTTGTTGTATAACAAAATATTCAATTAGAAAAAATATTTCTAACAAAACTAGGCCTTTGAATACAGCTCACTGACTTATAACCAAAAAAAAATTTTTTATTTATATAGTTTTTATTTTTTATATTTTAAATTACACAGATTTTGATTTTATTTTATTTTTTCAAATTTATTTTATTTTATTTTATTTTATTTTATTTTATTTTATTTTATTTTATTTTATGTAATTTTACTTTTATTTTATTTTATATTATTTTATTTTTATTTCATTTTTTATTTTATTTTTCTTTTTTGAATTTTATCTAATTAATTTTTTATTTCTTATATTTTGAATTTTATACTTTAATTTATTTTATAATTTTTTCTTTTTTTTTACTTAATTTAAATTTAAATTTTATAATGTTTTTTTTATTTTTTATTTAATTTAATTTAAGTTTATTTTATTTTAATTTTTTTGTTTTTTATTTTATTTTATTTTTTCTGTTTCATTATTTTATTTTTCTTAATTTATTTAATTTGTTTATTACTTTTTTTATTTTTTTTATATAATTTAATTTGATTTTATATATATTTCTTAATTTTGTTTTAATTTATTTTAATTCTTATTATATATTTTTTGGGTTATTTAATTTTTTCTCGTATTTTATTTAGTTTTATTTAATTTTATTTTATATTGTTCTATTTTTTTTAATTAATTTAGAAACATTTTTTTATTATTTTATTTTTTTTGTTACTTTATTTTAGTTTATATGTTTTCTTGCTATTTTTTTTATATTATTTTATATTATTAATGTTTTTTTTTAATATTTAATGAATTATTTTTTTTCATTTTTATTAATTTTGTTTATTTGACCTTATTTTTTTATTCCATTTTATTTTATTTCATTTTATTTTATATATTATATTAATTAATTTGGTTTTATTTTATTCTATTTTACTAGTAGAAAATGTTATTTATTTTTTCAAATCACGCGATTTGAATTTTTATATTTCTATTTCCAACTTTTATATATCCAGTGTCGCAATTGATTACGAGCACTATCCAATATGCAGTTTGATTCCCAGAAGTATACATGATTTCCATTTTAAGCTAATTTACACTCGCACATATTCACTCAATTTCTATACACAAAGATTTGTATCTCAATTCTTAAAAATTCGGTACATCTACCAAAGTATTGGCAAGGAAATAAATTCAGCGAATTCCAACACCAATCATAGTTAACGTCGACAAACGAATAAATAAGTAAAAACATACATCGAAACATATAAATTTGTCAGCAGTAGTCGTGCCAAAAATCTTAGGAGATTCCTCGTGTATTACTATGCCTACAAATTTGTTTGCCTATTCACATATTAGGCTCACATATCCTGTTTCATGCTTGCTTCTCCCCCCTTCTTCGCTGTTGTAAGGCTATTACCTAGCGCATTTTCAGGCGCTAGATGCTAGCAAGCATGCTGCGTCAGCTATTGCGAATTTATATTTATATCTCCACTTTTTTTTTCTTCTTTCCATTTTCTTCCAATGTATGGATTAGCGAACATTTTTATTACCCCAGCGAAGTTGTTGTGTAAGGGTGGTCGGTAGTGTCTCTGTAGCTGACCTTGATTATGTTGTAAAATTAAATTGGATATGAGATTAGAGCTTTATACATAGGTATGTACGAGTATGTCATCATATGTAAATAAATTGGTTCGAATAGATATGAACAAGGATATTTACAAGCAAAAAAAAAAAAATTGCCCATTGCTCCTACTCACTTACTTTCAGTCATCCTGTCTCTTCGCTGTGTTCGCTATCATCCTAACTGTTATTTATTTCGTTCTATTTTCGGACGCCTTTAGCGGCTTATGTTTGGTTTAAGGCCAATAGAAACGAGCTTTTTTGTTTTTGTTTTTATTTTTGTCTCAATAAATTGGCAAGGAAGTTAAGTTAATGCCCCCAAATGCCTAGCGGAACTCAATACTGTCAGAAATTACTTAGCCAAAATGTAAAAGGTCAATAGATAATCAAATAGTTTGTCTATATAGAGTGCCACAGTAGTGTATGAGAATTTTATGCTGGCTGAGAAGAGTATGAGTTTTTTATTTTTCAAACCTCTCCTTCAGCTTAAATTGAATTAAGTTTTATCGAGTATCATTTTTAGTTTTATCTAAAGGCTGAAAATCATGCTTTGGAGGATATAGTGTATTTAGAAATGTAATAAAAATAAAACAAGAAATGATCATTAATCCTTTTTTATTTGTTTTATTCTACCCAGATGATGTTCATAATCGATTACTTTTTCCAAAATTTAGTTTCTAAATTTTTCAAAATGGCATACTGTTTTTTATAAATTTTTTAATAGAATATTGAATAAAGAATTCAAAGAAACTTGTTTCAAAGCACTTATAAGCTACTAATCCAAACTCCAAGCCAGCGTTAAGTTGAAGGAGATTTAGAGGTTTACCTCAGTAGAAAGAAATGCAATCCTCGTTTGGTTTCAACGTAGAATATACGCTATGGGCGGCTTAAGATATCCCTTCTGTTCGCAAATGGTAGCAAGTATCAAGAAATTTTTATCGGAGGACTATTTGCAGTCCGCTCCTTTGTTGACAACAAAGGCCGCAGGCTGACTGTGAACAGAATTTAAAGTATAAAACGGTGATAGGAGCTTTTAAAAGCTTTACACTATTTAAATCTGCCAATACTAATGCACTTTCACGATCAAAGAGCAGAGAAGACAGTGAAAAATATTTGTGAAGATATTTGTATCTACGAGGTGTGTTCAAAGGAAAAGGTGAATTTTGAATTTTTTGAAAAGTACTTATTTATTCATCAATATATATTTTGTCCCTTTCAAAGTAATCGCCCTCGGATATAATACATTTCTGCCAACGCTTTTCCCAAATCATCGAAGTACTTCTGAAATGCACTTTTCGGTATGGCCATCAGCTCTTTCTTCGAATCTGACTTGATCTCATCAATTGTGGCAAAACGTTTTCCTTTTATTGGTTCCTTTAGTTTTGGGTATTTGAAAAAGTCGCATGGAGCCAAGTCAGGTGAATACAGTGGTTGAGGCATGATTACGGCCTTGTTTTTGGCTAAAAAATCACAAATAAGCATTTATAGGTGAGCTTATGCATTATCGTGATGCAGAATCCACGATTTGTTTTTCCACAATTCCGATCATTTGAGCCGTATTGCCTCACGTAAACGTTGCATAACTTCCTCGTAGTATTCTTTATCAACTGTACGACCTTTGGCAGAAACTCATGATGCACCACGCCATTGTAATCAAAGAAAACGGTGAGCTAAACCTTAACATTTGATCGAACTTGGCGTGACTTTTTCAATCTTGGCTCATCTGGCAGCTTCCATTGGGATGATTGGGCCTTAGATTCGACGTCATAACCATATACCAATGTTTCGCCATTAGTTATGACTCGTTTGAGCAAACCCGGATCGTTGTTGATGTCATTCAACAACTCTTGAGCGATACTAATGCGACATTGCTTTTGCTCAAAATTTAGCAATTTCGGAACAATCTTCGCTTCCATACGGAAGCACTTAATGCCCAAAGTGTTCTAGAAAATTGAATGGCATGGAGCGATTAATATGCCAACGTCCTCTGTAACTTCGACTTGATTCGACGATTTTCAAGAACAATTTTTTCCACTGTTTACATGTTTTTGCTTTGACGCGTTTGCACCTACAGGACGCTTATCGTCATCACCATCTTCTCGGCCTTCTGTAAAGCGCTTGTACCACTTATAAACACTTTTTTGAACAAAGTGGACTCATCGAATGCCGCAGTCAATATTTCAAGTGCCTTGGAGCACATTTTACCATTTTTAAAGCAAAATTTGATACATATTCTTTGATCCATTTCTGTCAAATGTCAAAAATCGAAGCGCACACAAAAACGTGACTAACCACTTCTGTTGTCAAAAAACAAACTTCTAAACGAAATTGGCTCCTAATGTAAGCACATGATAAACATATGTGTCTTTCAGGCAACATTTTTTTCTTACAACCTATCATTATCCCTTAATATATATCTTGCTTTTGGACTAATAGCTTCAAAAAGTTCCGATTTAGTATACCCATCGTTGTCTGGGTTTTACAAGAATTCATTAACAGATTTTATCCTGCTTTGCTGACATTTTTTTTAATGACACAGGTCAACACAAAATTTGACTTCGACTTTGGAGCATTAAATTTCAATATTTTAAGTAGTAATTAAAGGGGATAATATGATCACCGTCATATTTTTATTGTATTAACATTCGCAGCGTTGATTAAAGCTCATACTGTCATGATGAGAATGCTCTACTTTTTATTCTAAATTCTTCTTCTATTTTTTTCTCCCTAAGCCAGCACGCAGCATACGTACTTTTGGTGACATATTAAATAATTTGGTTTTAAATATTTTTTAGCATATTCTAAACTAGCTTTTCTTAGTCTTCAGTAATGTTATTTTCTCAGGTACTGGTCGTGTTAGGTCCGTGATAAATTCAGGACGAGAGCGAAGTCGGGGTCAGGATATTCTATAAACTTGCATTTTTACCTCTACATTTTTCACTAGGGTTGACAATGCAAAAGTAGCAGTCACTGACCTAATCTTTGGCTCCCTCCAAATCCTTGGTATTTTAAATTTCATACCTCAATGCCAATCAAAGATATAGAAGTAGAAATTTATGTGTCTATTAGCTATGATTCATCACGTAATTAAAAGCTTCTATCTTCTAAACATCTTTTAAAATAATTTCAAGCAATATGCGGAGCCCTTGGTTTATCCTGATTCCGTACAAGGCAGTAAAATCTAAGCCTCACAGAGAACGTGAGAACTATCTATATCCTATATCCTAAACTGAAATAAATTGACCACATAATAGGTCAACTGAAAAGCCCCCGGAATGCTATAGTAAAACAAATTTACTTTTTGGCAAAATTCTTTTTTTTATTCAATATAGTTCTCTTCAAGGGTGATAAACTGATTACAGCGACCCTCCATCTTTTCGATACCATTTTTGTAGTACGATTTGTCTTTTGCTTCAAAGTGGGTCGAAAATTTCTTCCCAGCGAGCAAACTTTTGAGATCTGCGAGCAGGAAATAATCGCATGGGGCCAAACCTGGAGAATACGGTGGAAGCAGAGGCAATTCGAAGTCCAATTCATTCATTTTTGCCACCAATTTCCCTGACTTGCAACACAGTGCATTGTCTTGTTGAAACAGTGCTTTCCGTTTCTTCAAATGTGGCCGTTTTTCTACGATTTCGTCCAATAATGCTACTTTATAGTGACTGCTGATGCTCTTTCCTTTTTCAAGGTAGACAATGAAAATTATTCCATGCGCATTCCAAAAGACAGACGTCATAACCTTGCCAGTCGACTGTTGCGTTTTTCCAATCTTTGGAATATCATTTCATCGTGTGCAGTTCACTCAGATGACTTTCAGTTGGACTTCTGAGTGATATTTCATCCATTTTCACATATCGATCCAAGGACTCAGAATTATTACGCTTTAAAATCTCCATACACTGCTCCGAATAATCAACTCGTCGTTGTTTTTGGTTAAAAGTGAGCTCGTGCGACACCCACTTTTCGCGTAGCTTTCTCATACCCAAATATTCTTGAATGATATGATATACGCGTTCAGTTGAAATCTTTAGAGTGCCTACTATTTCATTCAATTCCAATTTACGGTCATTCAGAATCATTTTGTGCATTTTTTTGATGTTTTCGCCGGTAACCTGTTTTAGGCATCTACTGTGTTCGCCGTCTTCGGTGCTCATTTCACCACGTCCAAACTTAGCATAATCCTTGAGAGTTGATTTTCCTGGGGTATTGTCTGGAAATTTGTCATCAAATTTTTGTTTCAACTGTATTTTCCTCCTTTAAAAGGCAATATTTTATCAACACGCGAAATTCGTTTTTATCTATCTTCTCACAATAACAAAAGTTACTTCACTCAAAGTTCTATAATTCACAATATAATGATCTGTGTTAAATTTATACGACGCGTCTCTTGAAGGTTAGGACTAACTAAAAATCATTGAAAAATTAATTATTGCAGCGCCATCTATGCCTCAGGCCGGGGACTTTCCAATTGATCTATTATCGACTGTAGTAATAAAGTTCTTATGATTCCTTGGTTTAAGTTTCAAGCCAAATTTGTGAACCGTGCTACGTCGCTACGTCAGATACGTACGTACTTCTGTAAAACAATATCTACTCATCAAATTCATAATTAACATAATTCACTTTGAATTTATTTTCATTCTCAGTCAAATATGAATAAAAGAAATTAATTTTACTTTTTTTCTTACAGCCATTTTCACCCGCACTAATCAGAAGACATTCCCAGAGTTACTAAAAATTGTATACTTTTCGCATATACTTTTATCAACACTCTCTCTGTACACAGCATCGGACTTTTTCCAATCCACTTCAAGCCATGTAGTACATAAAGGTTTTATTGTCTTTTCCGTTTTTTTTATTGTTGTCTTAATAATATTGGGGGATTTTTTTATGACTGTCGATGAGAGCGGATAAGCTTTTACATAGTAAATATGCTTGTGTGTGTATAATACAATATCTACTTTGCTTTTATTGCTTATGGCTTCCACCTATAATTATATTACTTTTCCTTTGTTTCCTTTTTGGACGCATTTTGCATGTTATTTTTTTTTTTTCACTGTTGTTGTTTGCGTTGGCTACGTCTATTTTCTACCAATTTTCTTTTTCTTTTTTTCACTTTATTTTACAAGCCATTAAACATAAACGGCATAGTCTTATTGTAATAAGCACTTAGAGGTTTCACTTATAAGCATAGTTGACTTTATTATAATTCATGTTTATACTCGTGCATAGATGTGCTCAAGTTAAGTACTAAATACATATAAAGTGTTTTTTTTTATAGAGGTATTGAACTTTAAGTTGGCATTACTTTTCAAGATGGCGACCGATTTAACAGCTGTCAAGTGATTTATTCTCAGTTTGGTTTGGCAATTCATCATTAATAGACTCACGCCTGAACAACGCTTGCAAATAGTGCAATTTTATTTCGAATCGTCCATCAGAGCAGTTAATTCGATTAGCCATGGAACGTCTTCGCACCACGTTTACTCTTATTGATAACTCGCATCCCCATAGACGCCGTACGGTGCGTACAGAAGAAGCTATTGCTGCTGTAGAGCGTAGCATTGAGGAAGACCCGAATGAGTCCATCCGCCATCGAGCACAGGAATTGGCTCTGTGTCCATCCACTTTATGGCAGATTTTGCGGAAGGATCTTGGTTTGCGTGCTTACAAAATCCAACTCGTGCAAGACTTGAAGCCAACCGATCATCAAGTAAGGAGTAGATTCGTCGAATGGGCCCAAAACGAGATTACCGTTGTTCCCGATTTTCATAAGCGAATTTTGTTTAGCGATGAAGCGCACTTCTGGTTGAATGGCTACGTCAATAAACAAAACTGCCGAATTTGGAGTGAAAATAATCCTCAAGTGTATGATGAAACACCGTTACATCCAGAAAAACTGACTGTTTGGTGCGCTTTATGGGCTGGTGGAATCATTGGTCCGTACTTTTTCAAAAACAATGGTGGCCAGAACGTTACAGTCAATGGTGATCGGTATAGAGCCATGATTACTAACTTTTTCATTCCTGAATTGAAAAACCATGATGTCCAGGAGATGTGGTTTCAACAAGACGGCGCAACATGTCGCACAGCTCGTGCCACAATAGATTTATTGAAAGACACGTTTGGTGACCGCCTAATTTCACGTTTTGGACCTGTGAATTGGCCTCCAAGATCTTGTGATTTAACACCGCTAGACTACTTTCTGTGGGGCTATGTAAAGTCATTGGTCTATGCGGATAAGCCACAAACGCTTGACCATTTGGAAGACAACATTCGCCGTGTTATTGCCGATATACGGCCTCAAATGTTGGAAAAAGTCATCGGAGATTGGACGTCCAGATTGGACTACATCCGCGCCAGCTGTGGCGGTCATATGCCAGAAATCATATTTAAAATGTAATGCCACAAGATTATCTTTCGGATAAATAAAATTCATGTCAATCGAATAATTCATCGTTGTTTTATTGCAACTTAAAGTTATATACCTCTATAAAAAACACCCTTTATATATATACACTGTACTGAATTTATGTCAGAATTCAGTATTAAAAAAAACTCAAGCAGGCAGACAATTAATTAATTAAAGGAAAGTTATCAATAAAAGTACTAATTGCCACAAAGCTAACCACACTTAAACTTAGAAAATCTTAAAGATGTCATGAAAATTATTATTAGTTGATTCAGATAACTTCGAGAAATATGTTTAATGGAAAAAGCTGTCAGAAAATGTTTAATAACAAATAATTTAAAAGAAAATATTGATTAGATAAAAAAAAATATGCAAAAATGTGCGAAAAATAATGTTTAGTAAATCAAATCTTAATTAACTTTTAAATTAGTATTCATAACAGTAATGGACAAGTTGAAGGAATTGAATTTTTGTGCTTAAATATTTTTAACTCATATTTTTGCAAGGCCGAAGACAGCATTTCTTTCTTGTTTTACACTATTTAAATGCTTTTCTTTTGTTAATTTTTTTTCATTTTATCTAACTTTCATTTATTTTTTTTTTCATTTTATATTATTTATTAAACTTCCTTTAATTATTTTATTTTATTTTTTTATTTTTTTGGTTTTGTTAGATTTAATTTTAAAGCTTATTTTATTTCATATTTTTTTATATTTTTTTTTATATTAATTTATTTAATATTAATTTACTTCATTTTACTTATTTAATTTTTTTTATTTCATTTTATATTAATCGAGATTATATTACATATATTTTTTTTTAATTAATTTATTTCAGCTTATTTATTTTATTTAATAGTTACGTATTTATGTTTATTTTACTTTATTTCATTTTATATATTTTTTTTAATATTTAATCCTGATTAAAAATTTTTTTCTTTTAGTAAATTTCTTTTACTTTGTTTTAATTTATTTTATTTTAATTTTTTTATACCTTTTATGTACATGAAATGGTATATTAACTTTGGTCCGCAAAATAGTATCTCAAATTTTGAAATATTTCAACCGAACATGTTAGGAAACAGCGCTTATATATTTAAAAGATCCTCTGTCGGAATCGGCCAGATCGGACCACTTTAGCATATATACGACTCATTTCTCAGGTTTGTCTCTCATTTGACTCATTTCAAAATTTTATGTCATAAACACTTCAAAAAAGAACCTAAGAACGTGAAGGTTGGTATATTATATATACACAATTGATTGTTAATTCGTCCTGTGATCATTGAATTCGGACAACAGGTCAATTAAAAGATACCCGGCCTATCATAGTAAAACACATTTCTTTTGCAAATTTTTTTTTTTTTTTTTTTTTTTAAATTTTCTCTTTGAGGGCGCGATACACTAGTTATAGCGTCCCTCCATTTTTCCGATACCATTTTGTTAGTACGGTTTCTCGATTGTTTAAAAATAGGCCTCAGTTTCGGCGATCACCTCCAAGTGAGCATTTTTTTGAGATCTTAGGACAGGAAATAGTCTTTGGGGGCTAGATCTAGAGAATACGGTGGCTGCAGAAGCAATTCGAAGTCCAATTCATGTATTTTTCTATCGATTGTACTGACTTCTGACACGGTGCATTGTCCAATAACGCTATGTAATAGTCGCTGTTGATGGTCCATCATTTTTCAAGGTAGTCAATGGAAATTATTCAATACACATCCCACAATACAGACGCCTTAAGTTTGCCAGTCCTGACTATTGTGTTTTTCCACGCTTTGGAGTGGGTTCGTGTGCAGTCCCCTCGGATAACTGTGGATCGGGCTTTGAAATGATGGAGCCATGTTTCATCTATCGACACATATCGACGTAAAAACTCGGGTTTATTACGCTTGATCATCTCTAAACACTGTTCCGAATCATAAAATCGTCGTTGTTTTTGGTCAAAAGTAAGCTATTAAAATATTCGTGAATGGTATGATGTACACGTCCAGCTGATATATTCTAATTGACTGCTATTTCATCCGCCTGCTAAATCATTTTTGTTGTTGTTGTTTTCGTCATTTCTTTTGAGCGCCCTTTGCATTCACCGTTTCCGGTGCTCATTTCTCCATCTCTAAACTTGGCATACCAATCCTTGATGGTTGATTTTTCTGAGGCAGTATCCGAGAACTCGTCCTCAAGCCAAGTTTTTGCTTCAACTGTTTTTCTTCACTTCAAAAATCGATTCGATTTATCAATACCCGAAATTCCATCATCGAAATCAGAACACTATATCATATGGCCCCCTTACAACCGATTTGTTCAGATATGAGGTTTTGCGTCGAAAATTCCGCTAAAACGGCATCTAAGAAAGAAATTTGGTATTCTGCCGACGTAAATTTAAGTTTATTTTTTGACACTGAGTATTATCGAAATCATATTTTGCTGTTTTTTTTTTGTTCTTTCTGGTTTTTTATTTATTTATTTTTACTTTGTTTTATTTAATTTAATTTTATTTTATTCCATTATATTTAATTTTTAATTTTTTATATAATTTTTTTTTTGTTTATTCAATTATTATTATTATTTTTTAAATTTAGTTTATTTCATTTTATTTTGTATAATTATTTATTGTAATTTATTTTATTTTATTTTATTTTATTTATTTTTTATTTTGATATATTTTATTATTTTTATTTAATTTTATTTAATTTCTTATTTTATTTATTTTATTTTAGTTAGTTGCGCTTAAAATTTTTATAGTTATTCTTAATAATTGTATTTTATAATAAAAGTATTATTTTTTACAGTATCAAAGGATATGTAATTCAAGTTAGAATTGTTATGAATCAAATACAAAATAAATATTTAAACAGTCCTTTTAAAGATATCGGCACACTTCTTAAAATGTTTGGCAAAAATATAGAAAGAATTCTCCTAAACTAGAGAAAAGTGAATTAATCTTATTAAAATTCAAAATATTTTTGTTCCAAAGTGGACTTAAACCTTTTCTATGTATGGTAGCTCTTCCATCATCAGCTACAAATACAATTTCTGCACGATTTTTTGGTGTGAAGGAAAAAACTGTATAGTATTACTAGCAACAAAAATGGCGCTAAACCATAAAAAGCATTATTACCAAATTGTTCAACTCTAAACAAACATATTTTTTCTACTAAGAAGCAACAAGCGTGAATCGCATAAAAATTCACTTACAAATACATAAAACAAACGAAAAAAAAAGAATTTTCCCAACGGCAACTACTTACTCGACACAAACAAGGAAATGTAAAAAATCGATTACAAAATATACCGTAATAAAGTTGAATGCAGCATACAAAAAGCGCATAGGAACATATGCATGTACCCGTATATACTTACATATATGTATATATTAGAGCAAATGAAAAACAAAAGCAATTTAATGAAAATGATGCTGCATCAGCATGACTTGGCGCAATGTATGTATGCCAGTAATGATGGAATGACTGAAGGGTTAGAGTGAGAGAGGTTTAGTGGAAGCTTGGTTTATTTTTTCTTCTTCTTTTTTTGAGTGGCAAATGTTAATACACATACACATACATATGTATATTTTTAAAAGCAAAAGTAAGTGAATGCGTACATACGGGTATATATATAAAGAAAACCATTATTGCACAAATATATGTGACTCTGTGTGCATTTAAGTGTATAAATAACCCACGCTTGTCTTGCATTCCAAATAAATATAAAAAAAAGTTATGAGCAGCCGCCTGCTGCCTGCTGCTTGTCATATGTCACACGTAAGCGACATTTATACGCGTTCGTGTCCGCATTCCCTTAACAAATAAGTATGAATGTTTATTTTTGTTGTACACTTGTATAATGTGCGTATACACATTTTCTTGAAGCTGAATTGCATTTGTTGACTGGCGTTGACGGCTCAGCTGTTTTCCGGCACGCTATGCTTTTTTCCCCTTTTTCATTGTATCCGTTTTTTATATTTATTCCGTTTTTAATTTTCTCGCTGTTTCGTGCTCTAGAATCGCTCATCTTTTTTGCTTGTTCATCGTCATTGTTTTTAATTAATTCCAGTCTTTATGTCCGTAGACATATTGCTTCATTATATTGTGTGTTCTTTTTTTCTTTCTTGTTTTCTTTTCCCTTAAACTGTATAGTTTTAGATTTCTTCATTTAATAATTTTTTTTTTATTAACTGATTGTTGCTGTTTTTTAATTTACTTCAGGATGGAGTGGTAGGGAAATTAATATTTTTCAAATAAAATAATTTAAAAAATTTTGAAAATATATAAATTTCTTCTTGGAATATCAACAACTTGCTATTTAAGTTTTTTGAAATTTTTTTTCGGGAAAACTATTAAATAAATCTGATTTTTGACAACTATTTTTAAGAAAAATTAATTTAAAAATGGCAGCTGTACAGCGTTCTCCCTAGGATGTCTCCATTTTTTCGGGGACCACGGCCGGACACATAGCTCCTGTAATTTATTTTTAATTTAATAAGTTGTTGAACGGTTTCCGCTCGTAAATAGCAATAATTAGAGAAGTACGTAGGATTTTTTCAATATATGCATTTTTGACAAAATGGCGGGTCTCTAAAGGAAAAAAGTAGCAATTTGGCCAAAAAAATTGTTCAAAATTTGTTAATAAAAAAAAAACTAAGCAAGATAAAAATATCCTACATACTTCTGTAGGTAATGTATTTCTGAAGATGTTGTCAAAATTTCAAGTGAATCGATTGTAATTTGTTTGAGTTATGTTTCCGGCCAACTTGAAAAAAAAACACAGTTTTGAGTATACCTTACCGACTGAAAGAGACGCTTCAACTAGAGAACGAAAAAGGGGCATTTAGAAATTTTTATCTGTCATAATATTTCGTAATAACATTTTTGAGACCATAATGAAACATACGAAAGAAGAAAAAAAACTTCCGAAAATTGGAAGATTGGCCTAACCATAAAATATAAATATAAAAAACATCTGTTTTCTATCAATTCTACTTAAGTAAACTCTATTACTTGTAGCTTGATACTCGAAATAAAGAAGGTAAAAGGAAAAGGCAAAATATTATTCATAATCTACCTAGCCAGTAAATTCTCAGACAGGTTTTAACTTTTTGGAAAAATTTCCCTTAGAAATATTGCTAAAACCTTATTGGTCACTACTATCATGAAAATTTTAAACATTCTATTTCACTAGTTCGTTTACTGTATTTACTCTCCTAAAATTATATAAATTAAGTAATATATAAGTAATTTTAACCCTTCCCTTTTCGTATTTATTCGGTTATCTTCCAAAGTCTTTAGGGAAGCCTTAATGGAGATTAGAAGCCAACTACTTTCAACTTTGTTGGATATCAAGCTGTAGTGGAAACTCCATGTAGAAGAGCAAAAAAAAGCCATTGGGTTTTCCTTGCGATTGTCAGGTCAATGACTCTCTATGGTGGCTTAGTATTGTGAAAAAGACAAAATATCTTAAATTAAGTTTGGTTATTTTGATGATAATATTGAATAATTTGTAATCGTTGTTCTTGCGTATATCTTGCCATGATGAAATTGTAAACATTGCTGAATACAATGGAAAAAATGACAGATCATGACATATTAAAATGGCCAAAACTTCATTTATATCCCTATTGGAAAACCCTTTACTTACTCTCCTAAAATTATATAAATTAAGTAAGTTGTTATTGACAACCCTTCCCATTTTGTAATTATTTGGTTATCCTCCAACGTATTCAAAGAAGAGTCAATGTCTATTCTCCATATATATAAAATAATTCAGTATACTACTTTCAACACTTGCAGTCAATTGATTTCTTATAAAATTGTAGGGGGCAGCAGCTATGCTAACAGCCTACAGAGATGATACTTCGGTAAATGTAAGCGGTAATTGTTGGTAGCTCTTGGTACTCTGACGACTCAGAGCTTCAACATAATAATTAAATGAGTAAATCAGTGGAACTAAACCGCAACACTGATAAGATTGTTAAGCCAATAATTCCCTATGGTACATGTCTGAAAAGGCTGGAAGCACTTCATTCGATCTAGAATATATGTCCGGCGAGTGTGGAAGCAAACTTAGGTGGATGATTGTCCTCAGTTTGTAGATAATACTTTGCATATCTTCACAGATAGCTCTTACATGAAGCGCCTATTAAGGCATTACTTCCTTATAGCACGAAGTCGGTACTGGTTGGGTTATACAGAGGAGGAATTAAAATAAAAACAGAGAAAAAAAATTTCCACCTCTATTGGGTACTTGGGCAGAAGTGTATCGTAGGCCAGAAGATAACCGATGAACTGGCTGGGAATTTGGTCCTAATCGAAGAAGACGTATCCGTGGACTGACAATCTTGAACATATGATGCGAAGCTCACCAAGTTGTACTAGTGTCAAAAATGTCAGAGACCAGGATGCTAATAACCAGTGCACCAAAAATACCAAATTTTCTAGTCACTTATTTGCGAGGTCTATTAACTTCCCTGTCACCATAATTTTGAGGACCAGATACATACCAGATAGCAAAACTGTAAAAGTAACATTGAAATCACAAAAATTTAAATATTCTCCATTTTTATAAGAAAAAAAAAACACAGAAAATTCAAATTTAATGGGAATGTTTTTACCATTCGAAGGAACATTCTTTGGCAATTATTTTTTGAAGATTATCTCTTTCAAATGATAGCTGCGGCTACGTCTCAGATGGTCCATCCGTTGGGTAAAATTTTCGATGATTCTTTCGAGCATTCCGACTGATAACTGGCGAAAGACACGCGTGATGTTTTGCTCGAACGCCTGAATCGAAGCGGTATTGTCCGCATAGACTTTAGACTTTACAAATCCTCACAGCAAAAAGTTTAACGGTTTAATATCACACGATCTTGGTGGCCAATTGACTGGACCAAAATGTGATATATTCTGCTCACCGAAGTGTTCCCTCAATAAATCCATTGATTGAAGCGATATGTGCGAAGTAGCGCCGTCTTGTTGAAACCAAATATGAGCTTTGGCCGCTATATTTTCTTCATTGCCAGCCGGACGTGGTCTATTCGGTCGAATGCTGAATGCTGGGTCTGAAGATATGGGATGGTATTGCGAATAGTACACTCAGTAGACCGAATATATTGACCATACGTTGAGCGAAGCACGAGAAACACATTCTTTACGGAACGTGAATTTCATAATAAAGTTGAATGATTTGTAAACGTTGCTCAGGCGTAAGTCTTTCCATGATAAATGCCAAACAATACTGAGCAAAAATAACATGACAGCTTGACACGACTCATATGTAATCTGCCAAAAAGGATATTGAATAAACTACCTCTTCTTGTATCACCCTTTATATCTACGAGCCGTAAGTGTATTAAAACTCTCACGGATGGAAGGATTTTATTTCATCACGTCATACTGACAATACGGTAGTGTAGGCAGACCTCTCATCGTTCTCATCGAAAACACGTTTCGTGAACAATATCAAGGTGCAAACCGCCATCTCGTTTGGTAGAGAAAATCTCCGTTTGAGATTTTTATTGAGGTAAATACTACATATGCTTATAGAGCTATAAATCGTATGAGTATGTAAAAGCGGTGTGCCGAGTTTGAAAATGGTCGTAGGTCTGTCCATGATGAACAGAGAAGCGAAAGAACTCCAATAATGACTAGCGAAATGTTTGAAAAAATCAAAAATACTTTCAATGACGATCGCAGGTAAACCGTGTATGAGCTTTCTGCTATGTGTCCACAAATTTCCAGATCACTACTACACGAAACAATCACAGAAGCTCACATGAAACTACTTCGAGAAAGGCATCAAAAATGTAAACCTTTCTTAACCACCATCATTGAGAGGAATGGCGACTATGTTGAAAAATAGCTTACAATATGTACTAAGTTTCACTTACAATTTTTTTTTTTTAGATAAAATTTTGAAACCTACGAAAATTCAATTCACTCTCTGGATATGCCTCATTTCCTAAAAAGCACAATATATATGAGAAAAATGTTTTAGCCATCGTCTAGGCCCATTTCACTTGTATTGTTATTATCAACTTTCAATTATTTGAATTTTGTATAGTTTTTGGAAAAAATCGAAATAACAAAAACCTATTCTAACCATTTCGTGACCTACAAACTACAGACGAAATGTCTTAGTACCTATGCCGCTTAACTAACCACACATAACATTATTCACATCACATACAGCCACAGTTTTTATTCATGCAAAACATAAGCTCAGAGGTGAGACCTGCATGCTAAAATATTTATTTACTTGTTCATCTAAGCCTATTGTTTATTGAAGATTTTTCACCAGTCAATAGTTGACTCTTGCAGTCATTTCGACGTTGATATTGTTCTCTCTACACTAACTTTAAGCTGGTTATTGTTGTTGTTCATATGAGTATATTGTGTATTTATTTATTTATATATTTGTTGCTTCTGATTATTTAACTTCTTTGTTTAGTCAGCACTTGCTTGAGCCACTCGAAGGGCAAGACAAAGAAAAAAGTATATCAAAAAATAAACAAAAGAAAAGAAAATCGAATATGAAAATCCGCAGAATCTATGCACAATATGCACTTGAATGGTGCGGCATTTAGTATAAAACGGCAGCTGTTGTACAAATAGCAACAATTGTGCAATGTGAGCTAAGGCGATGGCGATGACGCTGGTGCAGCAAAATCTGCAAGGCTGCAACAGTTTTAAAATGTGCCTTAAACCATACAACGGAAGAAATGTTACCTTAAAAGGCGTATACGTATATGCAAATGGAGGCAAAGACAGACGAAATAATAATGTATCTTACTAGTTGAAAGGTAAAACGTACGTTCATCGCAAGAGAAAAATATCAGAAGTATAATCCACGATGTATCAGAAAAGCCCAGTGAAGCTCGCTAGAGCAAATTTAAATGTGTGGGTGCCGTTTTCGTGGTCTCACCGGTTAAGAGAGGGGAAAATATAGACACATTTTCTAAACTTGATATACTTATGAACAAAACACCTCTAAGGTTTTGTATGAATTGTATGCTATCGGTCAAACACAGAGAGCAAACTAGGCAGAAATTTATTATCACAAGAGCAAATTCCATTTCAAGATTGTCCAGCTCAAAGTTCAGATTCAATAAAAATCTTTTGAGATTATGCATGTGGTAGCCGTTTGTAAAAACTTCGAAAAATATTCGCCGGTGATCATTTTACCCTTTTCAAAGTAATCGATGAGAGTGATACCTCGTGCATTACAAAAAACTGTGGCCGTGAACTTATAGGCTTATATACCCTCATTAGCCTTCATTGGTGCACATTAACCCGGAGAAACCTACAGTCTTGATTGTTCTTCGGTAGTGGTGTGGTATGTTTTATCCATGTTTTGTTTATGATAACGAAAGGGCACAAAAATTCGTTCGGGATGCATGGAGGGGGTAACACGGTTGCGCTTACGGTCATGTGTGAGCAATTGTGACACCCTTCACATGTATAGCTTTTTCATATCCAAATATTCATGTTAAATGTGATGTACCCACTCAGTTGAGATGCCTATAGCCTCCATCACCCCATGCGATTTTAATTGCCGGTCGCCCATTACCATTCATGGATTTATCGATGATTTCTGGCCACGTGACCACAACGACCCCAATGGATCTCTATTAATATCTTAACTTCTTAACCATAGAAATTGATGGAGCAGAGTTCACTTAGAGTTCTCTTATATATCAGGTCATGGTTTCAGGGATTTTTAAAGCAAAAAACAATGCACACGTAATTCACTTTTTTCTTTTTTCGATAAAAATTTATGAGGTTGTCTGCTTTCAATTCCTGTCAAACACAAACTAAGTAGCTCAGCGTGCTCAAAATTTTACTAATCGATAACAATTAACGAGAGCAGTGTTGTATTTGCAATAACTGCTGGCAAATTCAAAATGTCGCTGACTTGTCAAAAAGGTCTCGTATATGTATGTATGAAACAAAAAAAAACACATTTTTTAAACTTTATTAAAACGTTTTGCCAAAAGTCTAGTGAAGTGTAAATTGTTGGATGATTTCGGATATGATGTCCTTCCATCTATCATTATCACTTCGATGCTTTGCTTTCACGTTGTAAAACTGTTACCTAACACCTGGTTGGGTACATATCAAATACGGTGAGCTGCCCTCCTTTCCTTTTCGGTTTGTCTGCTATTAACCACGCACTTTTCTTCGCCAGTTGGCTATGAATTTTTCGTTCTTAAGCTAATGGTTTAGATATTATTTTGCCTGAAATGGATTTTAAGCTAATAGCTACGAGAAAGGAATGCTTTGCCAGCGTTTGGCATTTAATCGAGTTCATAAGAAAGTCCAATGGGATGGAAAAGAAGCTTTGGGCTCAGAGAAAAATTTTCACGATTATTACAATGGGCCTGAATGTGTGTCGATGCCCTTCAAGATAGCTTATATTCGTCAAGAGCTAAACAAACAAACAAAAATATTAAAGATTAATAATTTAATAAATTTAAATAATAATAAATTTAATTAAGGAACATGGTATTATCATATTCGAAAGTTAGCTTTCAATTTTTAGAATTTTAGTTAATAAGTCATTGAGTGATATTATTCCATAAGTTTTCGTTATTAAATTATGTTATATTTGTTAAAAAATCTTATTAAAAGGTGCTGAGTTTTTGATATACTACAAAATTCTACAGAAATTGCAGAATAATTTTTAATAACATAAATACATCGTTTCGCCAACTCCGACACCAGTTCAAGTGGAGAACTGTTAATTTGTATTAATTCTAGATTAATTTTAATTTTTTTTATTAGAAAGCAATTTTTAATTTATACACTTAAATAAAAAATTTGTTTATATCTATATATGTAACTTCTGTTATGTAAATTAAAATTTTAAATTTCTACAACATTAACAGCATATATTGTAGCAAATAAGCCATTTTGCCTTTGTATATATATACAGTGGCGGACAAAAGTTTTATTTTAAATCCTTTTCTAATCCCATGCAGTCAAACAAAATCCAGTCTCTAACATAAAATAAAACAATTATAGTGAAAAAACGCAAAAATGTCCTTGACAAAAGTCTACATACACCACGGGTTCACTAGCAGTTATGTCGATAGGCTGTGTTGTTATGGCGGTTAGGTAACCTTTTTCACAAACACATTATCATCAACAATGGCCCCGTGAAAAGAAATGTCCATTGACGTAAGAAACTTGGTTATTCAGTACAGAAAAGAGAAGAAATCGTATAATGAAATTTAAAAGAAACTAACTCGAAGAGACATGAGCTTTATTCTGAAGGTAGTGAATGATGATCCTAAAGTTACTGCTCCTAAATTAGCCGAAAATTTCGCAAACTCATCAAGAACGTGTGTTCATTTAAGAACAATTCGAAGAGAACAAAAACGGCTTCCACAATAGAACATCATGTAAAAACCTCTTATTTCCGAAAAAAAACCTAAACTTCGCTTGAAGTTCGCTAAAGGACATTTAGACAAGGGAAGGGGTTTTTGGCAAACAGGCTTGTTTACAGACAAATCGAAGTTCAATAAATTCGGCAGCGAAGGAAGAGCAAAAATTGCGAGAAAATAAAATACTGCATACTTAACCCAAAAATATAGTACCAACAGTGAAGCATAGTGGCGACAGCATAATGTTTTGGGGAGCGATTGTGGCATCTGGAGTTGGAAAATTTTGCTTTTATTGAGGGTAATATGGATCGGTTGAAATATAAGTCATTGTTGGAAGCTAATCTGAAGCATTCGGTGGACAGTTTAGAGCTTGGCGCAGACTGGATCTTTCAACAGGATAACGATCCAAAGCAAACGGTGCATAAGGCAACAAGGAGCGAAAAATTAGAAAAAATCAGATTTCCAGCCCAGCATTACTCGAAAAACGTTTTACTGAAGCTTGGGACAGTATTACTCCCTCAGAATTAATAAGTTCAGTATCTTCGACAGCATGACGCTGGCAAGCTGTTATTGATGCAACGGTGAACAAACGAAATACTAAAAATATCATGTTACCTGATATTAACCAATTTTTTTAAGCTAAGATAAGTTATGTGTGTGCTGTATGTAGACTTTTGTCAATGTTGGACTTACGTTTTTTAGTCATATCTTTACTATTTTATAGTAAAAAAGATTTGGTTTTTTGTTTTTTATGATAAGGGAAAATAATAAAATAATTGAATTAAACTGTATCGTTAAATTTTCCAATAAACTTTTTGGACTTTCAATTGAACAAAAACAGGGGGTGTATGTAGACTTTTTTCCGCCACTGTATATATATATATATATATTTAGAGTAGAAGTTCAAAAAAAAAAACAAAGCTGAAATATCTATTCATTTGTTGATTACGTGAAATAATTCAAATTTATTTATTTTTAATATTCAGGAAATTGCTTAAAAACTAATTTATTTGACACTTTCAAATTGCAACCACAACAACGTTTGTCATAATTTATTTATTTTCTAATAAAACCCAATTCAATGTATTAAATTTAATATTTATCACTTACTCTTTAAATATTTATGTATTCATTATCGACGACTGCATATTTTTTAATAATATATAAATGCTTTTAGAATGCACTTTTGCATACACACACACGCGACTTTTTATGCGCAATATATTTTTATATAATCATTTTCAAATTATACGCTTCCTTGTCACTGCCAACAACAAGCAACATGGTGAGGCAACTTTATAGCTGCAAACATACATACAAATGAACACCCTCACTTTGATAAAAAACCACGTATGTGAGCAGGTATGAAGGAACAATAAGAAATTGTATTTGTATTTACTGAGTGATTCACTAGAGAAATTCACTTGATGGGTCTAGAATTCGACAAATTGCAATTGATTGCAGCTGATTAAGTATGTATATATATAAAATAAGAAGAACAATCAAAATAGATTTTGTTTTACACCGAAGAGTTGTTAAATTGGACAAGTAGCTGAGAGAATTTTTTTTTCCTTTATACACTCTTGAGTTTTGGTAATGACTTTTTCCACAGGACTTCCTTCACAACTATGCATGCAACATAAACAAATATTCAGCGGTTGTTTAGTAAGCACTTTAGTGCATTAGTGCAGCTAACAACAAATTTTCTCATGAAATTCTACACTGAATTTTTATAACACACAAGATCACCTGCAAATTCTCTTTGATGCACTTTTTTCCAACTTTTGTCTGCTAAAATTTCCTTATTATTTTTTATTTTTTTTTCAAACTTTTTCTTTCTTTCATAAATTCCAAACTGCTTTAATATTGTATAATTCACAATGCAAATTGTTTATGCAACAACAATGCACGCACGCGTATGCTCTGCAAGCGTTTCACACATTACAATCCGCAAGCGGCTGTTGCAGTTGTTGGCGCTACGCGTATGAAAAGTCAACTAAACTGTCGAGTACTCGCCAACAAAAGTATTTGCAAGTGAAGTTACTCAGAATTGTATATAATTCGCCGGAAATGTCAATTCGCCGCATGTTGAGTTGAGCGGCTATTTACTCGGCTGCTTTGATATCCTTTCGGCTTTTTAGCTCTAGGTTAGCTCGGCACCTTGTTGATATCTTAGCTGCACACTAATGCATGCCAAGGCATACAAATATCCACACATATCACCTGCAGAAACTCAGTTAGATGCGTGTTTTTTTATTTCCTTTCTCTTTTTGTCGCTACTTATCAGCATTGCACTGCCCGTTTTCGTGCTTACATACCTACAATTTCAAGGCAAAATTATGGCTACAGGAGAGTCTTCTCTCACATAAACTCAAAAACAAACGGCATTCTCTGTACCGGTTGCAATTGTTGTTTACATTTTGATTTCTTCCATACATATATATAAAACTATGTATAAGTGTATGTGGTGTGTGTAATTTTATTATTCTTCTTCGCTAAGTTGTTCATATTATTGTTGTTTATTGCCTGTTTGTTGCTGACTTTTTCTCAACGCTGTTTTATCTTCGTTATTTTCTTATTCTTTTCACATGGCTTTTCGCCGGCGCATCCGTAGTTAGCTGTTGAAATTTTGCTCCTTCGCTTGCAGGCATTGAACTTTCATTTATTTCGCTTGCAGGTATGGTCTTTTCGGCCAAAGCGCAATCGCTGGTAATAACCGTTTAGTGGGTGGTTGGCTAAAGGAATTTTGAATTGAAAAACTTTTATATGTGAGTTTTATTGATTTTTTAAAGGTGATACTTAAGAGTGTTTGATTAAAGAAGTAAGAAAATTTTGGACATGAAAATGGAAAGTTCAATGAATTCTGAATAAGTTTAACTGAAAGAATAGCCCAATATTGAAGTTTTTTCACTTGTAGTCAGTTTATTGAGCAGAGTAGTAGCAAAGGTAGCGCGTGAGTCGAGTTATTTGTGATAAGCTACTGTCGTGAAAGAAGTACATGTTTGAAGCATGAGCATGCTAGGTGACGCCCAGGTCGTGATTTGCAAAATACTTTGGAAATGGCTCCGTATTGATTATATTAGTGCAGTAACTTAATGATGTGATTCTTCCCATTCAAATGCGTTTGCACCGTTTCCGTTTACGTGATTATAGCCGATTTAAAAATAGTGCGCCAATCGTTTCTACCCTTTCGTGACGAAATGGAAATACCACATGAGACCAGGTTGCCCTTTACCTAATCTTTCCAACAGGGATAAGATATTTCTCTTTCTCTATTTCCACGAGCAGGTACAGCATCAAATACTTTCAAAGCCATAGTGCTTGCATCCATTCGAACGAAATAACTTAGCTAGCGTAACCAGCTGAGGTATGTACATGTCGCTATAATACTCCCACATCTTGACGTTCCATCGTCTGCAGTATTAACCAATGCCAATGTGCAAATACCCATAACTTTAACTTAAACTCCTTAACTTAAACTCCTACTGCTCATTCGTCGGATATTCACGCCTCTGAGTCATATAGCAGGTCGGAAGTAATGAACGACTGTTATAGTTTAGTTTTTGTTTGCCGACAGGGAACTTTACTTTTAAATTTCCAACTCAGTAACACCTGCTGGCAAGGGTGATTCTACGTTAGAATTCAGGGTTGATATTGTTGATTATCTTAATGTTGGTCTCTAGATAGGCGAAATTATCAACAACTTCAGTGACGTGATAGTCAAGACTTTTTGCTTGTAAGCAGGAGATATTTCACCTTGTCCTTGTACACTACCGGACTAATTCATTCCTAATACAATCTGGAAAAAGCAAAACTAACAGTGTAATTGGTAAGACCAATGATGTCAATACCATCGAGATATGCCAGCAATACACACACTTTTTAAAAATATTATGTGGATGAGCCCACGTGCATAAGGTCTCACAAGTGTGTAATAATTTGTCTGAGATTCACCTGAAAGTGGCCATAAACGACTCACGACTCACAACATTCGGGTTTTGACCAAGTATCCTCTGAGAAAGCAGCAAACAGCCGTTTGGAAGCGAGCTTAAGTAAGAAGAAGAATCCGCTATGATTGAGCGCAGAACTTGAAACCAATCACATAACAACTACACTTTAATGAAAATTAAAAAAATGCCTACAATTAGAGACCTCGCTTTGATGACGACCTCTGCAAATGGACATGAAGGCATGCACCTGTCGGATTACTAACTTAGGAAAGTGCCACTGCCCAGCTAGTTGATGTTCTCATACTACTAAAAGCTGGCATCAAGGAGAAAGTGTGCCTGAATGAGCGCCAACAGGTACTATTTTGGACTGAGCAGACAATTCTAAAGTAAAGTAAAGCCCTCTCTCGATGAACCAAAACCAAACTCACAAGTCGCTCATTATTCCTGTCCAGGTATATGGTGCAGAAGCCTGGACGATATCCACATCTAATGAGTCGGCTTTAGGAGTTTTCGAGAGAAAACTTTGTAAGAGTGAGATATGTGGCGATATTGACATAGATCAACGCTAACTATATCACATCGTCCGAATGGATGAAAGCATTCCAGCTTTGAAAGTATACGATAGAGTACCCGCTAATGGAAGCAGAAGAAGAAGAGGCCACCACTATGTTGGAAGGATCAGGTGGAGAGCGACCTGGCTTCACTTGGTACTTCCAACTGGCGCTAAACAGCGAAGAGAAGGAACGGGTTGTGTTCTAGTTTTTATTCAGTGTTATAAACGAATAAGCGTTGCCCACGCCAGAGAAGTAGAAGAAATATAGAAATAAGACATCCTGTCTGAAACTTTATTTTGCCTTGGTAGAGCCCGTCCTACTTCTAAATGTTTAGATATCCGTATAAGTTTTGCGTACGCCAAATTCAGGTAATGCGGCTTAGAGGCAACTTCATTTTGTCCTGCCTAAGTCATCTTCGTAACGAAAATGAGATTATGTGTGTCAATTCCTTTCACACGAATTCTCTCAAAAATTTTGGTCATGATAACTGTCAGCAGACTTTTGTTCTTCACCCAGTACATGCCAATCATGGTTTTATCCGAGCATACTCTGCAAAAAAGTTGAGGCATGCACCTCCAATATGACGTTGAAAAGCTAAGATGGCAATCCCATGGGCTCCCGCCGCTTATTTGGTTCTTCAGGCGGATAATTGCTATTCGGACTTCTTAATGCTGGGGTATTCTAACGTGTTTTCTGTCCATCATTATCGATTAGCAATTCGGGTTCATCATCTCCGGGAGTTCACTTTTACTGTCAAGCAGTAGGCTAGATAAGTGTTGCCTCTGCTCTGGACATCGATCATCAGATTACGTTTTTGAATATTCGATATGGATTTTATCGTCCAGCTTCTCTAGCTCTTTCTACTCATTTTTTCTGCATACGCGTCATGCTTCTCTCTTCAACTCTCGGTAATTATCCCGCCGCATGTGTTGTAGTAGATGAAAGCATTGCAATGTAGGTACTTGAGTCCTTTCCAAAGAAACCCGGATAGGTGTCTGCGGTGACAGCAACTTAACGACATCGAAATCTTTCTTTTGTTTGCTGGACACATAAAGGCGTTCATAAAAAGCAAATCCTAGCTTCACTTTGAAATAGATTGTGGTAAATGAATCGCTCAACCACTGGGTCGATTGCCAGAACTGAATTTCTCTCCCACCACAAAAGCAATACCCTATTTGTGTTGCCTTTACAATGCGCTGCTATGTAATGTTATTATTATGATAAAATAGGAATAAAAATAATAATTTTGAAGTAGTATCATCAGGAATAAAAAAATTATCTGGCATATAACAATAACGGTATCTTAAACATTCGCGTAATAAGTTGCCCAGTCCATAATCTTTTTTTCACAAGAACCATTACACGTACCGTACATTGCTTCCATTCCATTTCTTGTATTTTATATTTGCCGAACCAATAAAATTTTCACCACAAAACAACTGAAGAATTTACCATTGCTCCCACACAGCTACTACATCAAATTCCCCAGAGCGCTTTACCTCTTTTTCTTATCTGCTAAAAGTTTGTGTTGAAAGCTTCGGAATTTATTGGCTAGCAATAAATGAAAATGAGAAACATATCGCTTTGTACTGAATGTGCCAGCGGTCCGACGAAGAAATAAGCAAGTCTATCAAGGCTACAAAATATTATTTTCAGCTTTTACTTTGCGTTTGCTGTGGGGCTGGTTTGAATACAAGAATATTGCCTTATATATTAATCATACGCCATGGCATTATGGAAAAATTATGATACAAAATTTTTTTGTTTAATACAAGCTCATTTCTTCTAGAAGCACACATTTTGATAAGAAAAAAATGAGAAAAAGTTCTTTAAATAATTTGTATTGGTTTTTAAGAAAATTGGTAAATAACGAGGTAGATAGAGAGGCTGCCCACATAAGGAAAAAAGCCACTTATACCAATAACTGAATTATATTTTTTTTAATTCTTAATTATTCGCAATAAAAAATTATTGCGAAAAAATCATGAGACCATCACACTGTGCTCTGACACTTTAACAAAGCAAGAAAAGAGTACAATTAAGCCATAGGTATGCCAAAAACTTTCACCACAGCCACAAAGCTTTTAACGGTATACAAGAAGCTTTCCAACCGTTTCTTTTGAATTTACTAAGCTTTTCAACTATTCAGCATATTGGCGCGCTTACTACATATTTTTTTTTTATATTGAAATAACTTTTTTTCTTTTATCACTCACCGTTCACTAACCCTAACCTTCTCGCTGTGAGGAAAAACTTTATTATGTTGTTGACATTGACAGGAAGTTGCTAATAAAATTTTTATTAATGAACATTTATATCTATTTATATGACCAGTGCATAGATTTTGGTAGGAGAGTGATATAAAAGTAGATATGTAAAGTTTTTCTCTTGTGCTCTCAATTGGGTTCACTTACAAGTGTTTTCTTTGTGCGTATAGTATGTCCTAGAGTAATTTG
Source organism: Neoceratitis asiatica (assembly GCA_030068015.2). Lineage (NCBI taxonomy): Eukaryota > Metazoa > Arthropoda > Insecta > Diptera > Tephritidae > Neoceratitis > Neoceratitis asiatica. The sequence continues at coordinate 32,715,247 of CM061525.1, read as the reverse complement.
ACTACCTACATATATATGTAGTTTATATTTAACTAAGTTTATGAGATAATTAGAAGCACAATTTTGTTTATATTAGTCACGTGCAGTTGAATGGTACAACGTTAAAACTTGATAATGATATGTAGCAGTTGGAATTCCTACTGAAGGATGAGAAGCAAAGTAAAGAAGTTAGTTCTATGTTCAACATATTTATTTATAATTTTATAAATAAATTTTATATTTACTTTTATTTTTTAATACAAACAAAAATTGTAATAAGCAAAAATAATAATAAACAAAAATTTTATAATAGATAATATTATAAATAAATCAAAAATATCAAATCTATGAAAAATACACAGTACTTTGGTGAAGCAAGGAATTAGGTTTATTGAAGAAATAATGAAGGTATGACCAAATATGTAAAAGTCTGAAAAATTTCTGTTTCGTCAGAGAACACGAACTCGTGCTCTGATGTAAAGCCATATCCTAGTCGAAAATCTAAATACTTCAAATTGATTTACTATACGATAGTATTCTAACTAAGTTTAACTATTTTATTAAAACTATAAAATTTTTAAAAGTATTCCAAAATAATTTCGTTATTTAAAAAAAAAAAATTATTTTTCAAAAATTCCTAATAATTACACAATTTAACTTGCTTAGAAATTTTAAATATAATGTGTTACTTCCGTCAATCCATTTTAAATTTGCTCTCTGGTAGTTCTCACACTGTTCATCATAAGTAATTCACTCACGATCTCTCTCAAATTGTCTTGGTGGATATTTCTGTATCAGAATTTTCAATAACAGAAGTGTAAACGGGTACGAAGATCTATTTGTTTTCGGAGATCGGATCGATTTACACTTGAAGTGCTCAATATACGGTTTTGCGTAAAGACTAGATGAAAAATAGGTATGAAATATTGATTTTTATAACTTTCATGTACATGAAATGGCATATTAACTTTGGTCAGAAGTATGTAAGTACTAGAAGCAGAAGAGATATACCCAACGAAATGTACAGCGATCGTGTCAGAATGACAAGCTCAATTGATTTAGCCATGTCCGTCCGTCCGCCTGTTCTCCTGTCCGCCTGTCCGCCTTCCTGTATGTTCGTCTAACCATCCGCCCATCTGCTGTTTGAACGCTAACTAGTCTCTTAGTCCGTGAAATATTTTAACCAAACTTGGTAGCAGATGAATGTTTAGGTTTAAACGATCATTTGTCGGAACCGGCGAAATCGAATGTTGGACAATAAATTCAACAAAAACGTGTATAAAACCGTGAAATTTGGTATACTTTACATACATAGTGAATTGCAAATTAGTTTTGAAAATCATGGAAATCGGACGGTTATAACGTATAGTTTGCCATACACCGATTTGTTCGGATGTGAGGCTTTGGTTAAGACTCAAAGAAAAAAGCACTTAGGAGCGTGAAATTTAGTAATAAGTGCACATGTTATGATTTCCATAATGCTATTGAATATCATTGAAACTGAAATGCTATATCATATAGTCTCCATATAACCGATTTCTTCAGATATGAGAATTTGGGTGAAAAATCCGCCAAAAAGCGTGAAATTTGGTATTATACTGAAATAAATTCAGGTTTATATTGACACTGATAATCACCGAAATCGAATTTTTCAATTTGATACAAATTTTCTATGTTCGTGAAAAGTATAAAGACTTCGACATGGCCGAAGACAGCTCTTCTTTCTAGTTTTTTTTCTTTGGTACTTTTAAATTATTTTCCTTGATTTAAACATTTTCGACTAACTGGTCCCTAAATTATCGTCACTTTTTTTCTTTAAAATTAGTGTTTTACTAAAAATCTAAGGCCTTAAATTCCAAGTCTCCGCCTTGGCTGGTATATTAGCTTCGTTGGAGGGTTTAGCTGAAACTCAAATTAGATATTTTCTGAATGGAAGTAACGCATTAGTTACTCTAGCTTAACGCTGCGCTATATGCCATACAGTTCAGGGCTGCTGAGCAACAGCGAGCGACAAGGTAAAAAAATTTGTATTTGGTGGGATCAAATCAGAAAAGCGTGCTCTAGTATGAGTCAATAACGCTACCGACAACAACTAACCGAATCGAAATAAACGATTGCTGAAAATCATCCGTAATTAGCGATCAGATAAGATGCCCAGCCCAGAACTTGCCCCTGCTAACTACTATTTGTTCCGATCGATGTCGAATACCCTCACTGGAATACGGCTCGCAACAAAACATGGTATATAAAGTTAGCTTGATTCATTCTTGGCCGCCAAGCCGGCGCGTTTCTTATAGGATGGAATTCCAAAATTGACAGAAAGATGGGAAAATGTTATAGCTTCAAATGGGTAATGCTTTGGATAACACTATTTTACATGTTTTTCTTAAAAAAAAGTTCAAATTTTGAAAACAAAAAGCTCACGAATTCACTTATTAGTCCAATTACTATGCGAAGGAGAGGCAAAGAAAATCAATTCGCAATACAAAGCGAATCTGGGCATACATATACTAGGAGCTGTAGTTGATAAACCTAGAGAAATAGCGCGAGAAATACATATAGGCACACCGCAAGTAAGTGTGTTGTTTCCACTCCTTTGGCTTTCGAGGTGAACGGATTGCAAATGAGGCTGGAGGGAGGAGCAGACAAGATTACGGCCTATGCAGATAAACATTTCCTTTATCGTAAGCGATAAGTACCTGTCGACTATTAAATTCCCAATAAGGAGCTTGGAACAATAAACAGCTGAGCTAACTCAGTGAGACTTAATGTCAATTCTCATATAACTGGAATCTAATCCTATAGAAGAGGAAATACAAAGTACCAACTTGGATCAAACCAAAGTCAGTTGAAACTACTTTACATCTAAAGCTAAGCACTAAATACTTTGGAATTGCGCTGGAAAGCAAATTGTCGTTTAGACTCATTGTGAAGAAACGCATTATTAATCATCAACAGCCTCGTATCAAACTATTTCAGCACATTACAATAATATTTTCTAATAAAAACAGTAGGATATTACCTATGAAGATAGCCAAACGTCAATAAAGGCCTTTATTATATCCAATATAAGCCGGAATTTTTTGCCCTTTGCTAACTGGTACTAAAAATATTGACGGTGAAAAATAAAATTCATATTGTTCGGGTGCCAGAGCATATGGGTATCGAAAGTAATTAGATAGCCGACAAATTGGCTATAGAAACAAATATATTTGAACAGGGCATAGTTATAGAATTAATAGTCACAATAAGAGATGTTAAGAATTCCAAAGAAACGCTTTTGTATAAGTTGATTTATTTTGGAACGATTTTCCGTCATTCCTTGTCAATTTTGGCTTTGCGACAAACCGGTTCCGCCATCCTCAATGCCTATTTTCTTTCTGGTCTGTGTCTATCTGTTGTGTTGTATTTATAGTCCATGCGTGATGAAGCAGGTCATTGTCAATCTATGTACGTGTGTGTGTATATTCTGTGGTAGGTAATGTCAACAAGCGTGTGTGTGTATCTGTTATTGATATGTCCGAATTGTTACCTGTCACAAGGGTTGTTTTCGTGTACATTCGCTATACCGCTCGTTAGCTAAGCGGTAGGTAGAAATCGGTGATTTTTGTAGTTTTTTTTATTTTTTGTTTTTGTTTGTTCATTGTTACGTGTTTGCTAGCTGTACCTGCTGGCTTGTGCTGTCTTTTGTAAATTAGTTTTAAGGGTTCAAATATTTCGTCAGAGTTCGTGTTAGTTTGTTCGTTGATGATCCTACCGTCAAATGTTTTTAACTTGTATATCTCCATGTTCTCAAGCACATTGAGCCGCCTACCCTTCCTTTGTACGTGAAGTACTCGAGCCGTTGTTTTGATTCTAGCTGGGGTGCAGTTGTTCTCGAACATGTGATTCGCGAAGTTAGATTCTGGTGTGATAGTGGGTTTTCGTGTTTTTTGTTGTAGTCCCTGATATGTTCTCGGAATCTTGTGCTTATTTTTCGTCCTGTTTGTCCTATGTAGCTGTATTGGCATTCGCAAGTAAGCTTATACACTCCGTGTCTGCTAAATGGGTCATCAGAATTAGTGTCGGTTCTTAGTTTTTGTTCTACGTTGTTCGATGTTCTGAAAGCTGTGTTAAAAAAAGTTTGCCAATCTATATATCGCTTTTCCAGTATACGTCATCGCCGTCCAAATCCTTGGGTTTTCCTCTACGTTGACTCTCTTTTGTGTTCGATGCCTACTTTCGAGTTTATCCACAAGTTCTTTCTTGTATCCTCTCTCCTGTATGCTTCTTGTGTTAGCGGCGTTCTCCGAAGTCTATCCACTAAGTGCTTCAATGCTGCATTTTTGTGCTGTTGCGGATGATTTGACGTAGAATGTATTATGGTGTCTGTGGCAGTCGGTTTCCTATAAATGTCGTAGTTGAACTTATTTGTCACTTTAGCAATCTCTATAGTTAGGTCCAGATAGTTGATTCTTCGCTCTTTTTCTGTTTCCATTGTGAATTCTATGTTCCCATGTTGCCTGTTGAGGAACTCTAGTATTTTCTCTTCGTTGTTGGCGGTTAGGACGCAGATGATATCATCAACGTATCTCGCGTAGAATGCCACGCCTAAGTTGGTTTTCAGCTCCTGTATGTACTTGCTTTCCAAGTTCTGCATGAATGCTTCCATTTCCAATATAAATCAACTTATCACCCTGTCGGAAGATCAACACAACAAAAAGAATCAGCTCTTGTTTAACTCAAACATTAAGAGATTTCCACTAAAATTATGAGGTTAGTTATCAGACTGTTATTAGGGCTATAAACAGAGCATTGCCTGTTAGCGTCGCATGCCTTAAAACTAGAACTAGTTTGGAACAAAAAATGCAGAAAATTTAGTGAAGAGATGAAAACAGCAGAAACTTCAGCAAACAGTAGACACAGGTAGACAATGCTTGCTTCAATTTATCAAGAGAACAATAATGTACTAGGGAAGACACAGCAGGTAGTCTAGTAGTATGTAATGAATTCATTTAGTGTATTTAGTAACAAAATTAATGAAGTTTCATTTATGTAAGATTCCCTCTAGCAGCGCAACTTGACCTACAAAGCAATAAGAAAGAAAAGTCTGCTATTAAATAATTTGCATTCTATGTCCACTAAAGATGGAAAGCGACCAAGTTTTTTCCTCAATTTAGGGAATGCGTCTTAATGTTTCTGCAGGAAAAGAAAAGCCTTTAGTTTTAAGCCGCCCGATGATTGATGCTTTTTGTAAGGAGTGTTTTCATGCCCAAAATATGTGGTCACTTTTCCTGAGGTCGCGCTGTCTAATAATTTACGAGTATGCAAATCTAACTAGGATTCGAATCTGAACTTTTCGCATAGTAGCATTATGTCTTAGCAAGTGGAAATAATATAGATTTCAAGTAAAAAAATATTAGCTGCAGCTCTCAAAATATCAGTGAAACTTAGTTTTAATATGAAAAAAGTTTCTGTTTCTTAACGATCAAATCTCATCTCTGTTTCAATAAAGTTTTTTTATATCTTAGTTCTCCACTGTCTCTGTCGGTCTGTTTGCGATAAACTCGAAAACCACTGATAGGACTTTTATGCAGTTTTCACTAATATATAGATTTATTGTTGAGGAAGATTTTGTGTACATTATTTGTATGAAGTTAGATCTATTTGGTAAGTGTACTTTATGATTTTTTTTAATTTAATTAAATTTTTTTTTTTTTTTTTTTTTTTTTGGTAGAGAAGACATTTGCGCTTTGAAAGCTTATATGTATTATAAGTTTGTATCGGAGGATGAAGGCTTATGGCTGATATTTAACTTTTACGTTTTGGGAATATGGTCCCACAATATATAAATCTTACAAACTTTAGAATTTTCAAAAATTTCATTAAAATATATATTTTGATTTACAAAAAATTACTTATTTTCATACTACATGAAGTTTGATTTTCACCTCTCTCAAATTGGAAAACAATGGATAAAAATCGCAAAATTTGCCGTTTACTCGAAAATTATTTCAAAAATGCATATGAGGTATCATTTATATATATTTTTTTAATATCTGCCTACAATTTTCGATTATAACCTTATCAGAAATAAAATGAATTTGCAGAAAACTTCGTTTTATATAGTATGTAGAGTGCAAATAAATATGAATTTTTAAGCTACAAAATAAATTCAAAAATATATTTATATGTTTTTATGAATATTTATGCCTACGTTAATATTTACATATGGCATCAAGTGCTCGCGTGCTATGCATAATAACGAAGACGACAGCGCCATATCAACACGCGTAATAATAAATGTTTACAACTAAATATGTGGCATACCAATAACCGCAAAGCATTCCAATATTATTATTACCCAGTAAACATATTTTTTTGTTAAATTTCACTTTGAAAAGGCATTTTAAATTAATTAGTAAACTTAACAAATCTTAAATTTTAGTTCTAAAAAATAGCTTACATAGACCTTGATAGCGCTGCCAAGCCTAAAAAAATTCAAATATAAATATCTTTTTAATTTAATAATTAATTTTAAATAATTAATTTTCTTTCTACTTTACAAATCGGTAAAATTAACTTTCTTTAATAATTATTATAGTGGACAGAGAAAAACACATCCTAAGAATTTCTTTTAATTTGCTCTCAAATCGAAGAAAAATGTTAGAGAAAGTCTTTTGTACCATGCAATAAAAAATATTGAAGATAAAACTGAGAAATAATATTTAATCAAACATTTCAAAATATTTCATCTGTGTTTGCTGTGCAAACGGCAAAGAATGCAATACGCACAAACCACATCGCCTAAAAGTATGCTACGCATATATGTATTTGTTATACTTGCAGTGTTTGCAACACATCACGTAACGGCATTTGCTTTATCCGCATTTATTTGTTGTGAATTTTTTTCTTTCTAATTTTAATATTCTAAAAATGTTACCACTGCAGGCTTTGTGCCTTTTTTATGCTTTCCGTACATTTGATATAGAATAATGGAATATTTTAGTTAGAGAACTTTCATCAGCTTGTTTTGGTTATCCTTTTAGTAAAAAAAAAGTGCTTTAATGCGAAAAGACTTTAGTGTTTAGGCGTAAATACATATATATATATATTTGCTTAGTTTTTTTTTCACCTCTTTACCACTGACGAGCCAGCTCATGTTTCCTCTCTGATTATTTAGTCTTTATTTGCTTTTCATTAAACATTTTATATATAATTTTACATTATTTGCACAATGCGCAGGTGTCAGTTACAGTCACATCTCGCACTCGCACTACCTTGAAGGCGCAGCTTTAATTTTCAAACAACTAATGACGTAAAAAAGTTTAAATAGGATAGAAAGCCTTACCAAATAACTCTTGCGGTTGAAGAAAATTATAATAAAAATAAAAATAAAATAATAATAATTATACATAAGATTTTAAGTTATTGAGCGGATAAACAGTGCTAACTGCTTTTCTCCACCTTTCCAACTCTCCCACCGCGGTGACCCATTTAAGCGCTTCATTACAACATCACTTGACATTAATGGAGCAGTGGGCATGCGTACTCTCACATTTTATGGCATACATACATTTTATGCATTATTTTTAATGCTGAAAATAGTCATTTTCCACGGAAAAGTCCTCGTGACAAATAAATAATTTAAAATTATACACTAAAGTTAATGAGCTTCACGAGTGGAAGTCCTGCAAATCTGCGAATGCCAACCGGTATGCGAGTGCTAAAGACGGAATCAGGTGACGAACAGCAAACAAACAAAAGGTACTTTTAAAAAGAAACAAACAAAAAACAACAACATTAAAATGCACTTTTGCTGTCTGAGCAAGGATAATAATGACACAAATTTTTTATATTATTTGCTTAAGAATAATGAGAAAGTTTTGATGTCATTTGTTTATTTTTTTCCCCTTTCGAAGTCTGACTGATGTAATATATATGCAAAGTAGATGCAGGTGTGCTGAGTATATTTGTAGACAGTGAATTTCATTTTTTGACATTGTTCTTCTTATTTGCTACTTTATAATGTATAATGTAATGACCAAAACTTTTGTATACATAATTTTTCGCTTTTTAACTTTTCAGTTAAATCCATGGGGAAAAAACTGTAAAATTTCATGATAATCTGCCCTTTAAAATAGCAGAATTTGTCTGCTTCTACATTTTCTTTTAAATTATTTCATTTAATATAGATTTAGTTTCAATTTTCCATCTAATTTTAATTTTATTAATATTAATTTTTTTTGTTTTTTTTTTATTTAAGTTTATTTAATTTATTTTTATTTTATTTAATTTTATTTTATTTATTTTATTTTAATTAATTGTATTTATTTTTTATTTATTTTATTTTATTTTATTTTAATTTATTATATTTTATCATAGTTTCTTTATTTTTTTTTTTTTTTTTTTTTTATAAATTTTTTAATTTTTCTTTTTATTTTTTATATTATTTTATTTTATTTTTCATTTTATTTAATTTAATTTATTTTATTTTATTTTATTTTATTTTTTTTAATTTTTTCATTTTTTTTAATCTTATTTAAATTAATTTTTTATTTTGTTTTAATTTATATTATTTCATTTTATTTTATTTTTTTTTTTAATTTTTACTTTAATTTTTTTTAATTTAATTTTTTTTTATTCTACTTTATTTTTTAATTTTATTTTTTTTTTTTTTTTTTTTTATTTTTTTTTAATTTTTTTTTTTTTTTTTTTTTTTTATTTAACGTAATTTTATTTCTATTTATTTTGTATTTTGTCATTTTAATTAAATTGAATTTATTTTATTTAATATTATTTTAGTTTAATTCAATTTACTTAAATTCAAAATCGTTCATCTGGGCTAAATTCAATCACACATCACTCATACGCCATGACAAATGGCCATAATTAGTTGGGGTTTTAATTTGATTGCATGCAAAGTTCACATCACTCAACAGGCTACCAAAAAAGCAAAACGAACTTATGCGTAACACTCATGAACACCCACAACTTAGGTTTTATATGTTATGTAACAACAATTTTAACACGCCCAACACTTGCAGGCAGTGTTGTTGGTACTGTGGCAGAATGTCATTTTTAACTCCAACTTGTCAGCTGATAATATTATACAATAATTTATGAACCCCAAAAAGCAACAACAACAAACTAAATAAAACTGAACAGAACAGTAGAGAACAGTAGAGAACAGAGAAGGCCCATTGGAGAGAGAACGTAATCTAGTAAGTAATCTTTATTTGCGAAAATCACGCACAGACAGGAAGTAAATAACCACGACATTTGTACATGTACACGCACACACACAGAGGCCATATCAAAAGTTAAATGGATTGGGGTTGAGTAGATGAAAATAGGATCAAGGGAATCATACAATAAGTCGTTTGAATGAATGAGGGAATAATTCAATGAGATATGGAATGAATGAGAGAGAAAGGCGATTGTGTTTGCTCAGCGCGTGATGCACAAGTGAGAGAAGCTAATTAATATGCCTGTGCGTAAAGTGACAATAAAAAGTAAAGCCAAATAATGTCAATTGTGCGTTTGCGAAATTTTGTTTTTGCACTTTTTCAACTCACACTTTGCATGACGTTTTGATAAAAATAGATCCTGTGCAATACTGTGGAATGCGAATAACTGAAGAAAAAGTTACACTGAACGCATGAGTTTTTACTCTTTTAATTTCTATTACTTGCTGTCATACTTTGCATTATTTTACACCCACTTTTGAGCCATAATTATACTAAATTATCAAGAAACACGCAGCGATAGCTGTGCCTACATACAAGACCTACATAATGTTAAAAAACGGAAGTACTAATGCAACCAAATACTTCTGGGCTGAAACACATATAAAAAACTTACAACAATAAGGAGCAAAGCTTTTAAGAGTTGTAGTGGTATTGTGGTGACTTTGAGTTAAGTACGCACATTAGTCGACCACAAAGAAAGTAGTCAGATACTAATTAACAACAGCTTTAAAGTAGTTGCCAGCTTGAACTTACTACTTTTTTCACGTATACCCCCTTCGAGATATGCATAGTCAGGCAGAAATTTTAATCATCGCAAGCTTGTTAAAGAGAGGAAAAAGTAGTATGTTAATTTGTGGGGTAAACCACAACGGTATATAAAGGTAGTTTTACAAAACCGAAAAAAATTGTTGGAAGGCGTTCAATAAAAATTTTATTTTCAATATTAATATTAAGGGGAGATGATGGTCTAGAGATCGTAAATTTTAGGAATTTTCGATACTTTTTTTAGGGTGATAGTAGTAAACAGCAATATATAAACTTTGTAGATATATTTTAAAAAATTTATTGAATACAAAAGCATTTAGATAATTAAAAAATAATAATTTTAAATGTTAAAATTGGTCTTGATGTTAATCTTTAAAAAATTAGATGTGGTTGGCGCAGAAAAGTTTGTCACTTGTACTTATCTGAAACACAAAGACCAAAAAAATTAATAATTTTTACAAGTGCAGCTATACCCTGTACCACAGTTATAAGAAAAAAAAATTTATTGTTTTATTGCTTGGCTTATTTTTGGCCAGTTTTTGAGCTAAAAAAGTAAGAAGATATTGAAATTTCAGAACATTCGGATAAATGTTTTTTGTTTTACCTGCGCCGTGTAGAAAAAAGCTGTTCTGAGAAAAATTAGTTTAAAGCTTGAAGTGTATGAGCTCGAGTGGTCGGCCGTTACCTGCTCAAAGACCTGTAGAACCGAAAATACTGTAGATATCATTATAAAATTTTAACCCTATATTCTTAAAAGACTATACTTTAGAAAAGTTTTGGAAAATTATGGACCACCCACCTCTAAATGCTCGAAGTTTTTAAAGTTTTACTTCAACTATAATTGTAGTAAATTTTTAATAGATTTTAATTAATAATAGTTGTAACTTTGATCGAAATTTTATTTTCAATATTTTTTTAACATCTGGCTGTAATTTTAATTTTAATTTTATTTCAATTTTTATTAATATTTTTATTTTCATAAATATTAAAAATAATTTTTTTCCATTTTTATTTTCAACATGATTTTATTTTTAGTTTTAATTTCAATTTTAGTAGGTTTTTGCTTTACTGTTCGTTTTTAACCCTATTGTCTTCAAACTTTTGAGTTTATTATTATTTTTCAATTTATTCCTTTATAATTTCCACTTTGCTTGTACTTATCACTAACATTTTCAAATACAATCTTAGTTTTAGTGCTTACTTTCATTTTCATATTAAATTTTAAATATTATTTCAAGCTTAGTTTCTATATATTGTAACGAAAATCCCAAATACAAAGGACAGACAAAAGAAGTAGCATATGAGAGAGGTACTAATACGAGCCGTGGAAGGACGCTATGGTAGCGAGCATAGAAGACAGATTTATCAGATGGCATTAGAGAACCGCTATCAGAAGTCCAACGAGATCCAGTAGGAATTTGCTTGTGAGATTGAGAGGCTAGCTCATTTAGGTTATGGAGATATCCTGGAGAATACCTCGAGTGGATAAAAATTCAGGGGTTTAACAGCGGTAAAAGGGACAAATATAGCAGGCGAGAGACGTACGTGAATTCAAAGCCAACATTTGTTGAGACTGTCTCGTATGCTCAGACACAGAAAACGGTCGCGCTCTTGTGCAGACCAGCGTACAAAGCGAATTGTGCGAATTTAGAGTGTCCAGATGTGATGAAAGGAATCTGGGAAATGTCGAAAACTGCCAGACTGATGAGAACCAGGATTTGTTACAACAGTAGAAGGCCATGACACTTCGCCCGCGACTGTAATATGGCCCCCACGAGGCAAATCGATAACAAGGCAAGCAACGTTACTATCATTGGATATGTGGATGGACATGAGACAGTTCTAACTGTGGGCACGGGCGCCCACATTCGATCCGACTTCATCACCAAGGAAATAACTCCATCGCATGGAGCTAAGTTGAAAACATTAACTGGTGAGGATGCCAGGATTCTGGGAAAAGCCACGTGTAAAGTCACCATCGGGAATATGAAGAGTGATACATGAGTCCCTAGTAGCGGAAATCTTAGATGAAGTCATAGTTGGTGTGGACTTTCTCTTTGGTCAAGGAATGAAGATCGACCTAAAGAAAAGAGTGATGGAGTATGGAAACATGGAAGTACCGCTAAGTATTGGCCACGATCATGCGTACAACAGAAATAATGTGCCCCTGGTAAAGAACGAGCAGCAGAAGGGAAATACGTACGGAAATGACAAGATGTCTAGTGCCCTAATGGAGAAGTTGAGGGAGGTACGCAAAACTGTTGAGCAACGCCCTAAGGTTATGAGCAACAAGGTAGAAAGATGTATTAGGACGAGGAATCCTGAAAGATTTGAAAAAGGAGATTTGGCAATGCTGCACGGTTCTCAACGGAAGAAAATCTTACACAGTGAGCGGAAGATCCATACAGAATAATTGGACGAATAAATAGCCCGGAGCATCGAATCCAGACCGTTGGAAAATCAAGAACCAAAATAAAAATGCTTCACTTGGAAAGGCTTGCAGTGTTTGGAACAGATAGTGTGTCTGATCGGGACAATCAGACATAGATGGAGGGCAATGTAACGGAAATCCCAAATACGAAGGACAGTTAAGAGGAGTAGGAGTGTGACGAGATTTCCAACTAAAAAGGAGAGATAAAAGAAGTGGCAGTGTGATGCCAATTACCCTTACAAAGGACAAACGAAAGGGTCGACACTGTAAATTAAGTTCCCCGTAGTTAAGAATAAACGGAGCGATTGTGTCATAAAGAATTGTAAAATAAGCCATTGTTTATAGTTAAGAATTGTAATTGTTGAGTAAATTCCTGATGATTAAGAGGCCAAACGAACAAATCTTGGGAGTTTTATTTAGCAGTTCAGTGATCGGACTCGAAGGATTTGGGAAATCATCGAGGGTAGCCACGAAAAACGTTACAATATAAATAACTATTTTTGAATTATTCCCATCACATACATAAAAACTTTAGTCTAAAGTATGTAAGTACCAGAAGGGGAAGAGATAGACTCACCAAAAATTATACTGATCGTATCAGAATCACGAGTTGAATTGATTTAGTCATGTCCGAGTGTTCGTCTGTCCGTCTGGCTATCTGAATGCAAATTTGTCTCTCACGGCTGGAACGATAGACTATAACATATAGCTCTCACACAACCAATTTGTTCAGGTATGAAATTTGATATTCTACACACATATCATGAACTAAATATTAACACTGAAATAATTGATATCGGACTACTACTATATAGTATAGCTCCCTCACAACCGATTCCCTCAGCTATGAGGTTTTGGTGCAAAAATCCACCAAAAAGCATCAAACGGTGTGAAATTTCGTATGCTACTCACGCACGAACGAGGTTTGTTCAAAGGAAAATGCAACGGTTTTGCTCAATAGTGTGGTGTATTCTTTGATTACAATAGTGTGGTGTATCAGGAGTTCCTGCCGCAATGTCGTACGTAAAATAAAACGGCTCAAACGATCAGAATTGTGGAAAAACGAATCGCGGATTCTGCATCACGATAATGCACCAGCTCACACAACAATGCTTATTCGTGATTTTTTTGGCCAAAAATATAACCGTAATCAGAATGGAAGACGAAGCTGACGGCCATGCCGAAAAGCGCATTTCAGAAGTTCTTCGAGGATTGGAAAAAGCGTTGGCACAAGTGTATTATATCCGAGGGAATTATTTTGGAGGGGACAAACATATTGATAAATAAATAAGTAATTTTCAAAAAAAAAAAAAAATTACCTTTTCCTTTGAGCAGAACTCGTACATTCAAATGGACACTAGAAATCGTCAGGAGAGGATTTGCGTTTTGCAATTAATTTGATATGTTCTTGAAGAAGAAGATAACAGTTCTTTCTTATTTCTTTTATTAATTTTTGTTTTATTTTTTTCATAATTAAGAATATAATAATTATTTGTTATAATAATTTTCATAAACATTATAATATTAATTTCAATAACGAGTATTATTTCAATTTTCAAAATCCTATTAAAACCTTTTTTGTAGATTCTATTTATATATAATCTTCTTTAATTTGATTTTTTTTTTTCTAATACTTAGTGTAAAGTTTAGTTCGACTCTAATTTTATCTCTTATTTGTATCTCGATTTTGTATTCTCATTTTTTATCTTAATTTTTATTCATATGTTTATTTCAAATTAATTTTATTTTCTTTTTATTTTCTCTCTTTTCATTGTAATATATATTTAAATACTAATTTTGATATGTATTTATTTTAAAAGCTTATATTTATTTTTGTAATTTTCTTATTTTTATTTTTATTTCAACTTTAATTTAAATTAATTTTCATAATTTTATTATATTTCTTTTTCGTCTTTATTAATTTCAGTTTTGATTTTACCTTTCGTTGTTAAAACAGTCCATATATTTTTATCTTTTATGCTAGTTCCCAACCCATATCACGTAAAATGTTTTAAAATTCATTTTTAAATAAATCTTTATACCTAATAAACTCCACGCTAGAAGCGCGTTAATTTAAGCACCACACATTCCTTGCTTGATGGCATTAATACTTGCGTGCCACATTAACCATCGCCATTCATTCAAAGGCCTAGTGGATGTTCAGTGAATTTGCGGTTGCACAACTGACTTTTTCCATGCTTAATTTGCATGTGCAACATGCCACCAAACCATGCAACTACACTTTTTTATCTAACTTTTTACTGCATACGCGCATAGCTAACTACTTCTTTTCCATTTTTCTATCACTTCCGTTCTAACCGCACTCTTCAGCGCGCTTCTGTAAGAATGTTTTTCCTTTCGATATGCCTTTTTTTTTGTTGTTTCTGCATCGGCTCAGTCCTTTTTTCTTATATTCGCTTGAGTCGTGCATTTGCTTCCGTCGTCTTGCTCTAATTGGCAAGTGACGGTAATCGGTTGTCGCGCATAAACTACAAAATGCAACCGCTACTATCCGCCTTCTCTCTCTTTTCTACCCACTACTGCACTGACTGTCGCAACCGTTATTGTTGCAAATTGCTTTTCCAGCTACTAATTAGCATACAATGCGTAAACGAATGTCGAAAAAATGGCGACAATTTTTTCCGCTAACTTTGCTTGAAAAACATGAGAACAAAAACAAAGGGAAATACTTTTGAGAAGCATATTGTGTGCTTTACGGAGTGATTTTTTGGTTGATTTGATGCATTTAACACATTCCCTGCCGAGTGTACCGAAAACAGTACACGCTTAGCTTCATTTCTACGCCAATGTGTTAAGTTCTTTTCTGTACTTCATTTTTATTTAATTATTCAATCTGAAATAAATATTATTTTTTGATGTTACTGTGTATGCATAATTGTTTTAATATTAATAATCTCGAAAATAATATAAATTCTCTCAAAAACAAAAAAAAAAAAGAATTTATACAAAATTATTAAAGCGCTTACCGCGTACTGTTTTCGGTACACGCGGCGTAGAAATGACACCTAGTGAAAAACAGCTTGGCAGGGAACGCGTTAAGCGCAGACCTTTATTGCAATCATGCACATACATTTGTATAAATATGTCATATATTATATTCTACTATATAACGGAAAATCTTAAACTTGAAAGCATTTAAATTGTAATCGTAAGAGTTCTATGAAAACTTTTAGACTCATACGGAGAACAACGTTTGAAATGTAATCAATAATTTATACACAAAACTAAAAAAAAATAATATTAAATATAATACAATAAAATAAAAAATAAATTAATTTAAAAAATTTAAAGAGATTAAATAAAATAATAAATTAAAATAAAATAATTCCACCTCATCGAACCTACTGGAATTCACTACCCATGTGAGTAATGGTTTTAAAAATGGTTATCAAACCGCTGTTATTTATACTGATTTCAGCAAAGCATTTGACAAGGTCTCACACTCAATACTTCACTATAAACTCGATATGTTTGGGTTTCGAACAACCCTACTCAAACGAATTTCATCATATTTGTCAGATAGAATGCAAAGAGTAATTTTTAACTCTTCTTCTTCACGTGAAATATCAGTGATATCTGGTGTACCTCACGGCAGTCATCTCGGTCCCTTACTATTCCTCTTATTTATCAATGATCTGCCAAATGTGGTTTGTTATTCTAAAGCACTTATGTACGCAGATCTTTAAATCAGTTCGTTGTATAGAAGATAGAGAACTCTTGCAACGTGACCTAAATAATTTGGTAAGGTGGTGTGCTGTGAACTGTATGTCGTTAAATTTAAGCAAGTATAAGTATATGTCCCACTCTAGAAAATCTTTGGAATCCTTTGCCTATACGATTCAAAATCCCAATATTGAACAAGATACTGGCTGCGTTGACTTGGGTGTCACAAAGGACCCTAAGCTCTAGATTTTGGAAATCATATAAATTCCTATGCTAATAAGGCAAAAGGAGTGCTTACTTTGATTAAACGGTGGGCTAAGTAGTTTAATGACCAATATATTACCAAATTACTCTACAACTCACTCGTTAGGCCTATTTTGAAATACTGATAAATTGGATTTTTTACAAAAACATTTCTTATTGTTCGCATTAGGGCATTTATATTAAGGCTTATTAATCTGCCTTCACTCCAGAGTCGACGGGAGATGCTTGGAGTTTTATTTTTAACCAAGCTGATAAGAGTTATTATCAATAGTCCATTGATACTTAGCGAGATTAACTTTAATGACGCTATAAATAATCTCTTTATTATCAACGTTTTTTAGTAGCAATTTACATTATAGCAGCTGATGGGCAAATCTATAGCTGCTCGGTCAGTTGGCTTTTACGTTTATCCATCAGGCGCATCCCTCGGTCGGTTGGGCAGAAAGTTGGGCAACCCTGGGTTCGTCGTCAAAAAAATAAAATAAAATAAAATAAAATAAAATAAAACAAAATAAAATTAAACAAAATAAAATGAAAGATTTAATCCAAAATAAAATAATTTATTACCAAAGACAAACCATAAAACTATTATAAAATAAAACAAAATAAAATAAAATAAAAAAAAATAAAAAAAAAATAAAGTGAAAAAAAAAATTGAATTAAATAAAAGTAGGAATAGCTGTATTCTGACTTTGCTGAAGACTTTATACCTTTCATGAACATATCAAATTTATTGCAAATTGCAAAATTGGATTTTGTAATTTTCAGTGTCAATATCAACTTGAATTTACGTCTACATAGAGCCCTCTTAGATGTTTTTGGAGGATTTTAGACTCCAAACTGCATATCTGAACTAATCGGTTGTATGGGGGCTATATGATATTGCAGTCCGATGTATGTGTGAAGGGCTCAAATCGCTCATTAAGATGTAAAATTAAACTACTTATATTTTTCAATCAAAAAAAAAAAACTTTCAAAAGTATTTTTCATTTAAAAAATTTAGGTAAACAAGAAATGTAGTATAAAAAATTATATGCCCTTCATTACTTTTGAATATTGAAAACATACTTGCTCTCCTAAGAATCACCGCGTAAGAAAAAAATACATGTTCATTTATACTGTCATGCATACATAGCTGCTTATTCATGCACCTAACATGGATGTTGTATGCATACAATTTCTGCTGGGTACTTGAAGATTTCAAGTATAAAAAGAATTCGTGAGTTATTATGTTGAATGGAAGCAATATTAAAACATAAAATTTTTCACAAGTAATTCTAATAAAAAGCTTTGAATTGCTTTCAAAAGTAAAATGCTAAAACGTATGCTTAACACCCAATATTTTCGATTTAATATTTGGCTTAGCAGTTTTAATGAAATACTAGCAATTGATGAAAGTAATAAATTAGCCAGAGAAAAGATCGATTTATTTGAATTTTTCGCTATAAATACTCATAATACGTACTCAAACCATTTGGGTATAAAAAAACACATTTTCTTTTCAAATTTAAACAAATCATATCGTAAACTGAGGCAGTTTTGTTTAAATACTAAAAAAATTGGTTCAAATTAATGAGTGAAAATACGAATTTAATTTCCAAATGGAGAGCGTGTATTTCAGAAAATGAACCGAAAATAAAATGTAAACAAATGAAAGTTTATTTTTATATTTATTTTTGCGTTATGTACAACTAGTATTCAAACAATTATAAGTATTGCGGTATGACGAGTGTTGCTTATACGACCACGGATTTAAGCATTTTGGAAAAAGTAATTTAAAGTTTCAGAAATGATTTCATGTTATAAGTTTTCCAGTTTCTATTACTAACACATATACTTACGTAAATGTGTTTAATTTTATACAATTTAACATTTACGCGAAAATTTCTTTTTTTTTTTTAGCCCCCCAAACAATTTTTGTGGTGGCAATGAATATCAAATTAATTACACTGCCAAAAACCAGCAATAAAATTCTTATTGAAACACTTGTACGCGATATGTAAACATAAAAATTCACATGCTCACATAAAAATTGTATGTATATGGTATAATAATGTATATGGTATAATATTTTGAGTAATTCTTGTAAAAAATTTTCGCTTAAGCTGTCGAATTTTTGGTAGCGCAGTTTTGTACTTCAGGAATTTCGTCATTAATTTCATTTCGCAAGTAAGAAAATCATAAAAATTACTCTCAATTTCTTGATTTTTTTTAAGTACTATTTATTTTAATGAGGAAACTGAGCAGCACTTTCGATTCTGTTGGTCTTATTATTCACACTAGATCTGTATTTTTTAATATACATTTTTCTCAAAAACTATTTATTTTTTATACGATATGAACTTTTTGTTATTATTTTAAACTCTTTCAATATTGCGCTTTTTATTTTCTCAATGTATGAGAAATTATTACAGTACTTTTTGCTACAATTACGTTTAGTTGATTTTGTTGTGCGCTGCCAACACCACCATCGCAAAAATGCTCTAGGTGAATTTAACACCAGAATGGGTTGAGGCTGATCGACTTCGCCAACTATCGTGTAGAAACAAAGATTCGTATCCCCTCTCTGCAACAGAAACCGACTGCCCTCTGAGATCACTCATCAGGAACTCAGTATAGAAGGTGTGGCATTTGGATTTCCCTATGTACAGTTACCAACGAATCTATTGCTTTGGTTAGGAAGAAATACCATGAGTTTAAGAGGGAAGAAAACGCTTTTACGAAGGGAAAAAAGAGAGATGCCGAAGTGCATGAGAATGAATGATTTGGTTTGGGAATATGGCTAACATAAGACTTTTGAAAATTTTATGAAACGCTCCGGTGCTCTGCCATAGGTCTCAAGACCCGAGCATACTCATTTAGGAACCACGAAGATGATCTAGAGCATACGCAAGTTCTGTAGGGAATATTTCTACAGCGTACATAACATATTTACATTGAAATTAAAATACCCAAAGACGACGAATCGAAGGAACGATGAAACTAACAGGTTATACAGTGACATCGACATAGTTCAGCCAATAAAGGGACAGCGGCTATGCTGGTTACGTCATGTTCTCCGAATGAATGGAAACACTTCATCTCTGAAAGTAAAGGGTGTTGTTTTAAACGTGTGGTTTTCAATGAGCCAATATTTTTTTCCGGAGTTCATCTTTTTGACAGATGTTATACACAGTTTGAGTAGCAATTTCATTATAAATTGATTGACTTTTATTCGGTGCATTATTGCTGACTCCTTCTAAAGAAATCAGTTGGAGAATTGTCATTTGTAGAATATA
The DNA here is from genome assembly GCA_030068015.2 of Neoceratitis asiatica. Lineage (NCBI taxonomy): Eukaryota > Metazoa > Arthropoda > Insecta > Diptera > Tephritidae > Neoceratitis > Neoceratitis asiatica. The sequence continues at coordinate 32,695,616 of CM061525.1, read as the reverse complement.
TAAGCTTCACAAAGTGTCTTCACTTGAAGATGATTCCACCGGCTCACAAACCACACCAAATCGTTGATTTTTCTCGATGAAATGGCTGTTCTTGAATCTCTTCAGGTTGCTGTCTATTGAGCCAGAAATGGGCCTGACCTCTGAACAAAATTTGGTTCGAAAACGTGGGATCTTCTTGGTTAGAGCAAAGCCATGTCGGTTGGGACGGTCGAGTGACTTCAGTTCTTGTACAAGCTGTATTTGTACGCTTTCAATTTAAGATCTCGACGTCAAATGCGCCAAGTCGTTCCATAAGTCAATTCGAGTTGCTGCGAGCGGCGCCGAATCGACTCTCCACGGTCTTCGTGTACACTCTTAGCGACGGTTGCTATATTTTCTTCACTGTGTGCTGGACGTGGTCTATGCGGTCGAATACTATCCAATAATGAATGATACTGGGTCTCCAGATGAGTGATGGTGTTGCGAATAGTATGCTCAGCAGGCCGATTAGGTTGACCATAAGTTGAGTGAAGCGCGCGAAACACATTCTTTACAGAACATGAATTTTCGTAATAAAGTTGAATGATTTGTTCAGGCATAAGTCTTTCCATGATGAAATGCCAAACAATACTGAACGAAAATAACATGACAGCCTGACACGACTCACCCGTGATCTGTTAAAAAAAGGCTATTGAAAAAAGTACCTCTACTAAGATGACCCTTTAAATATATATTTTTGGTATTGTTCAGTAGTGTAACATTATTAAACATACTAAAATAGATGAATTGTAAGAGTTTTTGGACTCCATCTATGCAGGAAAATTTTTCGATTACTCTCCAAAAATATCCACAGAATTAAAAAATATTCCTGTTTTGCAAATTTACAGGAATATATATGTGTACAATTATGTGTTTATATATTCATATAATTAAGTATTTATAAAAAAAGCTCAGCAGAATAATTGTAGATAAAGAGTCAGAAATATGCCTAAAGTTTTGTAAAAAACGTAATTTTTTGCTGAAATAGCAAAAACACCTTACAGCAATAAATATTTAAATTAAGAAAGAAAAAAATCCTTGAACAAAAAAGAACTTTGTGTAACTTCAACAAGGTATGTTAATTGTTTAATATTGGAACTTGCTCAGAGTATTTATTGGCTGATTGTTTAGGGTTTTAGTGGCAGCAACAATAATTTTAAATTTGTATTTTCAACAACAAAAATTATTAGAACAGAAGTAAACTATTAAAATGAGCGATCAAGTAAGCACTGAAGGTGAAAATTGAATGAAAATATGCATTGCTGTATATTGTATGTTTGTATGTACAAACATATGTAAAGTACAATAGCGTAAAAAATACAAAAGAAGTAGATGTAAACAAGCAATGGCCTCATTTTAAAGTACACACTACAAACATATTGCTGCAATTCAAGCCGAAACTTATTGTGCGCACTAATGATTAATTACTGAAAATTTATAGAAGATATGTATACCATACATATTTTAATTTTTTTTTTTTTTTTTTTTATATAATCTAAAAGAGTGTAATTTTTTGGGGTAATATAGCATATTTAAAATAATAATTCAGTATATCAAGCTTAAATTTTACACGAAATTATTCTGCCAACACATACAATAAAAATTTCTCTACAATAATAATTTTTTTATTTAAAATTTTTTTCTAAATGTTTGATATTTTTTTTATTTCAACTTATTATAAATCTGAAAGAATTATACGTCACGTTGACAGCTTTCACTGTCAATTATCCTTATGCGTGCTGCTCGTAAATTAATTATTGTTTATTCTGTTCATTAACACTTGACTACTCAATTAGTGCAAATGCACAACTCATCATATCAAACAAAATATTCACAAACGAAATACAAATCTTATGCTTTGCAATACAAGGTGAGCAAATTAGGCAAGTAACACATAAACGTCCACACACAGAGAGTTACAGTTCTGCTCAATATAGGAATTTTCGCTCCTTTCTTGCCTTAAATTGAGAGAAAACTCTTGTTTGTCTAGCAACTTTCACTTTAAACTTTTACTTTTTGTTCTTCTTGTCACCTTCAGCTAAGTTTGTTTAAACACTGCCACGAGTTGCTAGTAAATTTCGCGTTCGCTTTTATTTACTTAAACATACGCACGCAAATGTGTATGCGTGTGTGTGTGTACATGAATTTATGTATTTTGCCGAAAATGTTCACCACTTCGTTTTAATTAAACATTAAGAGCTACGCATAAATCTCTATAAACGTCGGACGCGACGGCGCAATACGTATACATGTTGTGCTTGTATGTGTGTGGGTGTTTGTGTAACAGAGTCACATTTAAGTGATGAACTAGACTAAAGTGTAAAAAGTTTCGTTAATGAACTGATCTGGTAACACACTAGTTTGCATTTAGCTGGAATTTTACAAGCTACGTGGAGCAATTCCAATATTAATCGGAATCATTTTGGTAAAAAAAAAATTTCTTAATTGAAGCCTATCTTTGTGCCTTTATGAAAACAAACAAACAACTTTTTTGCGTAACCACGATTCATCACCTGTTACGATGTCATAGACGTGTTTCGAAGCATCTCTGTCGTATTATTTTAACATTTCTCTCTACCAATCGACACGAGCCAGTTTTTGAGCGATTGACAAATTGTATGGGATCGAAAGTAAAAAAATATTGTTTTCAATCAAATTTTTATGCAGTATTGTGTGTATGCTGGTCCTATAGTTGTCTCAATCTCACGATAAGTCACATGAGATGGTCTTGCAATATCAGTTTGCGCTCAGTATCAATAATTTACGGAAAAACAACTGTTTTTGGATGACCTTCACGAAATTCATCTTAGAGTGATCTACAACCACGATTGAATTCACCATATCATTGATAAACACTGGTCCTTGATGGACCTTTATTGCCAAAAATTGAATTAACATCATCGATACACTGTTGCTGAGTTAATCCACATCGAAAATTGTAAGAAATAATCGCGCAAAAAAGTTTGAGATTTAATTTCATTTTTTGGTCGATTTAGTATTTTAAGTTACTGTTAACAACACAAATGTCGTTCGTTCTCGTACGTTAAGACGTTCTGAGTATGTATAACTTCAAAAATGTCAAACTTTATTGCAAAATTGTAATTTGCAAGATTACAATGCTAGGCTGGTCGTATTCCGAAATATAAACCGCAACCCTCAAATCGGTCTCAGATCTCCCGGATCTTCCCGGATGAAGAAGTTTTACCTATGTTAACTTAGGCAAAAGGCTACAAATTTTAAGTAATTCAAAGCATCATTAAAGTTTTTTAGAACAGTTCTCAGTTCCAAGTTCCGCTTCTCGGTATGAAATGCAGTATTTGTTTCAAAATTCGAAATCGAAGCAAGGTATAGCTGGCAGGCCCTGTGGAATGTAATAGCTAGGATGAGAGATATTTAGCCATCCATACTGAAGGCTCAAACTCAAACAGATACGAAGCTCACTCAGAACCACTCGCAATCGAGGTGAGCAAGAGATTCCCTGACCACTGCAGCTTATTCCAAGCAAAACTAACTGGAATAATAAAAGCCGATGCGCAATTACTTAACTCTGCAATATTAACTCAACCTATAAGAATATATTCTGATAATGAAGTGAATTCATTGAAAACAAACCACGTTAAAATTGGCTATAAGATATAGGGAAACCCTAAACAAACTTTAGACTGTATGCAAAATGTCCGTGGTTTAAATCCTCGGAAAAGGTGACATTCCAAATAATTGTGAGGTTGACAAGCTTTTCAGAAGAGAACATTCTTAGCTGCGACAAATCTTCTCATGACATGGATATACCTCTATCATAAGCGAAGTATCTTCTAAGATCGTTCTTCACCAGCAAGGTCAATAGATTATGGATGAGAATAGAACAAAGTATGTACTCCTCCTAATCAGGACATTCATGACCGTACATAGCCGGTAATTGTCTGATGGGGACTAATGGTAAAAGGATGGATTACTTCTCGAATAACTTCTGTCGCAGCTTCATGGAGGTGTCGGCAATAACTCTGCTGCTGTCCTGCCTTCAATATGGTTCGACCTGATTTTCTCGTTACCTGTTATTGGCGCTTTATAACGTAACTAATATAGCTATCGACTGAACCCATAATCATTTTGGGTTGTACCAAAAATTAGTGCTTACGTTAAGAATTAAATATTTAATTATTACTAAAAATTATTATAATTACATATTTTTAGGAGAAAAAAATACAATTTCTAATAGATTTTTGATATAAGTACTTAAAACAAAAATTTGCAAAGATCTTCTTTAACATTTTAGGTAATGTCAAAATTTTGTAGCCGTGTTTTCAGGTTGTGTTAGACATCATGTTCTTTATACGAGATGATCGAAGAGAGAAAATAGAGTACATAGCTAACAAAATTATTTCTACTGGATCCTCTATAAATCTTAAGCCATTCGCTCAGTACTGTGTTGCTCTGATTCAGGACTACCCAGGACTGTGAAAACATTTCTTTGTAAACAAATGTATTCCATCGAACATTTTTCTCATTTATTTTACTCATATGAGAGTCTTACTCTAACCTTTAGAGCAGAATACAAAAAAAAATTCAAAAGCACAAGTAACTAAAAAATCTTCTCGAAAAACTGAAATCATGCAGGTAAATGGATGAATGTATGTGGTAGCTGATTGCAATTATACTCGTACAAGTGCATACAAATAAATGCTCACGCCGATAAATTTCTTAGTAAAAAAGTATTCAATAAAAAACTATAGAGGAGAAGAAGAAAGAGACCGATAAAAGCTTCAAATTATTTTGAAGCCAAAATCTAAACAATATTGAGATAAGACATTTTTTCCACTGCCATGAAGTTAAGAAATAGAAAATAAGTTTCTTCCTTCTCCTTCTTGTGTTTGCAATTTCTTTATTTGCTCGTTTGATAGATAAAAACAAGGGAAAATGTGGCTATATTTATATATAAAACTGTATTGGCATGCATATGAAGGTCAAAGATTTATGTTGTTAGTGTTCCATGAATATGCTATGCATGCATATTGAGCCAACTTGCACTTATGGTATACTAGTGATCACCAATAAGGAAGGATATCATGCATTATAAGCCAAGGCAAGGAGCTCAACGGCGGCACAGATGAAAGTAAATACGCTAGTATGCAATATGTGTTCAGATGAAATTATTTACAATATTGCCGTGGTATAACTACATATACAGTGGGGTAATTCACTAAGCATAAAAAAATAATATTAAATTAAATAAATAAAGGAATATAATAAAATAAAATAACATAAAATAAAATAAAATAAAATAAAATAAAATAACATAAAATAAAATAAATTAAATTAAAATAAAATAAAATAAAATAAAATAAAACAACATAAAATAAAATAAATGAAATAAATATAATAAATAAAATAAATAAAATAAAATAAAATAAAATAAAATAAAAGAAAATAAAATAAAATAAAATGAAATAAAATAAAATAAAATAAACTTAAATAAAATTAAATAAAATAAAATAAAACAATATATAAAAAAATAAAATAAAATAATATAATCTAAACTAAAATAAATTAAAAAAAAATAAAAAAAAATAAAAAAAAATAAAATAAAATAAAATAAAATAAAACAAAATAAAATAAAATAAAATAAAATAATGAATATAAAATAATATAAATTAAAATTAAAAAAAAAAATAAAACAAAATATAATAAAACAGAATAAAATAAAGTAGAATGAAGGAAGATAAAACGATATAGGTAAATTGAAATAAAATAAAATTAAGTAAAATAAAATTCAATAAAACATAAAAACAAAATAAAATATAAAATAAAATTACCAGAAATAAATAAATAAATTAAAAATAAATGATTTAGAAAAAATTAAAATAAATTAGTTTGAAATCAAATATAATTAAAATATGACATTAATAAATTAAAATAAAATAAGTAATAATTTTTGCAGTTATGGCAGCCATGCTTTCTCACGGTATGCACAAAAATACTATATATATATATATATATATATATATATATATATATGTATATATATGACACTGTTTATAAGATAAGCGCTCTAGAAAACTGTTGGCAGCAACTTGCCACTTTGTTATTTCGTCTAGCCCAAAACTAGCTTAGCCCGGATGCACTTAATGTTATCAACAACGAGACTCAGCAGTTAGGCCATTCTCATTCCCAAGCACATCGTCATTTACATCAATGGCAGCAAGTAGCATAGCACATTAGCTGCTGATTCCAGCAACGCTGGAAAATTTATAGGTAAATCGTCGGATTGGCCATAACCGTCAATAGAGAAATCTGCTAACAAAGCGCTCTAGTGTAAATGAAGTCAAGCATGAACATCAGTGAGCCACTCATAAGCATACATACTCTCGCACAGATGGTTATGTAATTATATGTGTGTACATTTACATAAATATGTAAAAGTGGTCTTCTGTCTTTAATGGAGGCCATTACGGTTTGCCACTTTGTATGTCCAGCAAAATCAACCTACACAAACACAAACACACACCCATACACACACACACATAAGCCAAATGAGTTCAGTTGGAGTGTAGCTCTGTTGGCAATGTTTGCAGTCTACGGTAAACAATTTTAATGACTTTATTCAGCTGCAAACAAGCGCATGTGTGTATTTATGCATGTATGTACATGTATGTTTGTGTAGGTGTGTATGTAGTGGTATGCAAAACCATCTAATTGTTCACAGCAGTAAACTTCTGGTTAACTTCCTTCTGACGTTTCCTTACAAACACTTCCTTATTACAACCGTTGCTTGCGATGTAATTATTGTTGGGCTTTGTCATTTGTTGGAGAGTTTGTTCGTTGTTCTTTGTTTGTTCGATTTACGCAAAGTTCAGCATAAAATTAGTGTAACAAATGTTTGATGTATATATTTGTGGTTAGGTTTAAATATGAATTTTTGTACTAAGGAAGTTCTTACTTGTGTGAGCTGTGGATGCAAGGATATATCCAGACTTTCTTTAAGATAAACAAAACAGTTGCATCAAAAGTAGATCATTTTGGGGATATGCGTGAATATTTAAAGCTTCACTTAGGACAAAATTCATCTGTAGTAAAACAGTAGCGGATACAAAGTTTTTGGCCGAAAGTCGATTTCGAAATTTTACATTAATTTTTCTGGAAATTTTTTTACTTTAAATTTAGGTTATCTTGTTGAATTGAATATGAAATTTCAGGGGGGAAATTATAATCTGCATGAAATTTATTCGATATCCTAAGAAATACAACCGAACCATCTTACCACTTGTAACAGTTCAAGTCTTATTTTTCTTCTTCTTTGGCGTATACATACTTCCAAAGGAGTGGATGTCTTCCTCTTCTTCAAGTTTCACCAGCGGGTACTCTTTCGAATACTCATATCTTAAAAGCTAGAGCGCTTTCATCCATTCGAAATCCAACGCGCAAAGGACCATAAATCTTCCGCAAAAGTTTTCTCTCGAAATTATTAAATCTGCCTCATCGGATGTAGACATCGTCCAGGCTTCTTCACCATATGTCAGGACGGAACTGATGAGCAACTTGTGGAGTTTGATTTTGGTTCTTCGAGAGAGGACTTTACTTTTTAATCGCTTCCACGGTCCAAAATAGTGCCTGTTTGTAAGAGAGATTTTGCGTTGGATTTTATAGGATATACGAAATGATCTACCATTTCGAAGTTATATTTGTTAACAGTGGTGTGGGAAACGAGTCGCGAATGCTATGACTGTTTATTTGATGAAATGCCCTCGTTCACTACCAGACCCATTCACTTCGCTTCTTTGTCTCACCCGGAGAACGCAGAACTTACGGTGCGGTTGTTATGAGCAATTATATCAGTATCATCGGTAAAGTCCAAGTATTGTGGAAGTTCTACAAGTACTTGTGGAATTTTTCCTGTTGTCTATTTCAATTTTTTATATCTTTCATGAACATGGAATGGTCTGAAGTAAGTGAGTACCAAGGAGAGTAGAGATTGAACACAAATCGTCTCTCAGTTCTTGAGATATCTCAACCAAACTTAATATTCGTGTGTTTTTTTGTACTCATTTGTCGGAGCCGGCTTACTATATCATACAGGTATGTGATTTTTTGGTCGGAAATACTTCAATGAAGCTTCTGCGTACATGAAATTCGGCCCTCTACACACATTTAATGAATTAAATCTTCGTACTGAAAATCATCGAAATTGGAACACTATATCATATAGCTCCTATATAACCAACTTTTTCCTATATAAGTTTTGCTTCAAAAATCCTTCAGAAAAATATCTAGGAACATAAAATTTGGAGTTAATATCGACTCTGAAAATCAGCGAAACCGAATACAAACAAATCGGCAAGTCAGAAGACCGCTAAATTAAAATGAAGATATTTAAGTTATGAGGAATCGTAATGAGTTTTCAAGCAGTTATTTCGTTTACTTTTGAAGTGCCATACATAATAGGATTATAAGTACTTTGCAAGGAGAGATGTAGGTTCAATTTAATTCCAAGAAAATTAGTCGTCGTAAAGGACATCATCGCTTATATGGGTGTATCTCCAGTAATTCTTCTCCTAAATTTCTAGGGTACGCTCAAGCAAATTCATGACCACCACCCTACATTTCCTTCATATTATGCCCATTTAGCACACATATGCCATTAGTATATTGTAACTTGACCAAAATTGTGTACCTCCACATTCACCGGCAATTTTTCACGCATCTAATCCATTCTAACTCACTTTTATCCGCCTTTGTTTCTACCTTTAGTGTTTTTGATACTTTTTGTTGCTGTCAAATCGGTCAACTTAAATCACTATTGGTCATCTTATCAACTCTATCGTTCTCCATAATATTTTTGCTCAGACCACCCTTCCCCTGCTTAGTGAGCTACGCCTTAAAGTTCTGGCAGATAACCTGCTATCGCAATTTTCACATGAAATTTTCTTACAATATTTTTTAACGTAATTCCAGCGCAATCATTGAAGTAATCCTCAATCTTTCGTACACTTTCAAATAGCTTTCGGTGTGATAAATACGACACCAAAGAATTTTATCATATAACAAACTAGGCTTGAATAACGCTATTTTATCATCAAAGCAAGAGCTAAGGAAATAGTTTACATGCTGCAGCTTCAATATTTACAAAACGAATTTCTAAAAAAAAATTATAAGTCCCTGCTTGTCTGGATGACCATGATTAAAAATAAATTTCTCAACCTTCCTTGATTTTATTATTTATTTCATTATATTACATTTGCCCTTTTAAGTTTTTAATATAAAATAGATATAAAATCTAGTTTTTCTAATTGATATTTTTACACTAATAGTATTAATGACAACCCTAACCTCTGCGCTGCTGCTGTAAACCATTCATTTCGTAAACATTAAAACTTCATTACCTATGCGTAGTAAATGTACCATAAGTAAATAACTATTAAGTATAAAGAGATTTACTTGGACTTACTAGCAGGCAACAAGGTCATAAACTCCAATAAAACTAAATGATAACCAAAGCCTAAAGTATAACTTTGTTCCAATATGGTTTTACATGGAACAAAATATTTAAAAGGGAAAAACAAATACAGAAATACAAATACATCGAGCGGAACAAATGATAGTCAGAAATGACAAAGTCTGGGCTATAAGGTGGGTGAAAAAAACTTCACAGTAACTGTTTTCCAAATAATTTTTAACAGATATTGCAACATAAGGTAAGGTTTTCATGATGGAGAAGCATTATTGTCGTTGTTATCCGAGCGTTTTAAACTATCACTAGATTCAATTTGATGAGGTGTAATCGGTAACGTTCACAATAAATTGGGATCCCATCAAATACAAAACAATACCTTGAGGCCAAGGATATTCGGTTGCATTAGCTGCTTAGCAAAGCTTCGCATATGAGTTTTTGTTCCAAAGGTTTTCATATTGCATCCACTTTTATCACTTGCAGAATACTATGAACTTCACCACCAATTTTCTTCATATAAAAGTAGTAAAAAAGAACTCCAAACACAAATTGCACAATTGCTTTTATTAAATATTTATATATAAGTAATTGCATATGTTTATTAAACCACAACACATTTTTGCTTCATATGAGGAATCTTCAAAAAAATATGTGAATTTATATTTTCGTCAACAAATATTTGTTTATTCATGGGCTTTTTCCTCGAATACAGTCCCCTTAAGTTACAATACACTTCTGCGAGCCAGTGGTTTCCAATTCTCTCAACAATTTTGATATCAATTTATTGTATTTATTATTCATTTTATTGAATGTGCTCAAACTATTTGGATTTGAATTTGGCTTTATTGCTTCAATCGGCAAAAATATCATGATTTCAGTAGTCAGTTCAATTTTGGAAAACAGTCGCAGTGACCAAATTTGGTGAATACGGCGACTTGGTAGGTTAAGTTGTTTTTGAAAACGAAAATTCAAAAAATCATAGGCAGCAGAATACTTTTGGGATATGTCTTTGTGGAAATTCTAAGTATTTTAGAGTACAATAATGAAATAAATTTTAAAAATTTTATTCAAAGTCAAACTTTGTAGAAGGCAGAAAATCGCCTACCAAGTAGAGGTACTTTTTTCAATAGCCTTTTTTTGACCGATCACGCGTGAGTCGTATCAAGTTCTGTTATCATTTTTGTGTATTGTTTGGCATTTCATCATGGAAAGGCTTACGCCTGAGCAACGTTTACAAATCATTCAATTTTATTATGAAAATTCACGTTCTGTAAAGAACTTATGGTCAATATTATCGGCCATCACCCAGCATTCATTATTGGATAATATTCGACCAAATAGACCACGTCCAGCACGCAAGGAAGAAAATATAGCGGCCGTAGCTGAGAGTGTATACGAAGCCCGTAGAGAGTCGATTCGGCGCCGTTCACAGCAACTCAGACTGTCGTATGGAAAGTATTGGCGCATTTTACGTCGAGATCTTAAATTGAAAGCATACAAAATACAGATTGCGCCAGAATTGAAAAGTTCCAAGAAGTTCCGACGTTTTCGGGGCAAATTTTGTTCAGCAATGAGGCCCATTTCTGGCTCAATGGGTATGTAAACAAGCAAAATTTACACATTTTGGACGAATAGCACCCTAGAGAGATTCAAGAGCTGCCCCTCCATCCAGAAAAAGCAACGTTTTGATGTGGTTTGTGTGCCGGTGGAATCATGGCGACCATTATCACTCCATGATAACCGATTATTTGATGCCTGAAATTGAAGCTCGTGATCTCCACGACATTTGGTTTCAACATAATGTCGCCACTTCCTACACAACGCATCAGTCATTTATTTATTATTGAGAGAACATTTCGGTGAACAGATAATTCTACGTTTTGGGACGGTCGCTTGGCTACCGAGATCGTGTGATATCACACCGCTAAACTTTTTCCTATGCGGATATTTAAAGTCTAAAGTCTACGCGGAAAATCTCGCTTCCATTCAACCCTTGGAGTAAAACACCACGCATGTCATTCGCCAGTTATCAGTTGAAACGCTCGGACGAGTCATCGAAAATTGGACTCAATGGATGGACCATCTTAGACGTAGCAGCGGGCAATATTTGAAAGAGATAATCTTCAAAAAATAAATGCCAAAGAATGTTCTTTCGAATGATAATAAACATACTCCATTAAATTTGAATTTTCTATGTTTTATCTTTAAAAAAGTATGGACATAAAAATGGATCACCCGTTACATACAAATAACGAAAAAAATTAGTTTCTAGTGTACAGTGAACAAGTGGACTCCGTTTTTTTTTAAATTCATTACAAATAATTAAGTTCTCCAAAATTTTTATTTTACATTACTTTTAATCAGCTCAATCTCACTGACGTTCCCCTTAATTTTTAATTATTTTAGTAATTAGATAATAAAAAAATAAATATACAGATTTCGAAACAATTGAAAATTAAATGAAATTTCAAATATCAACAAAAAAATGCAAAAGCGAAACATTTAATTACGAAATTTCAAAAGTAAATCAGAAAAACAAAAAGAGGAAGGAAAATAAAATGCATTAAATAAAAATGCAATCAACTGAGCAGCTGGCACTGCACAGACGCCTGTACACACTTGTAAGAGTAATGCGAACTTACATATGTAGATCAGTACACATGTAACATATGTATGTACATCAGTACACATGTAACATATGTATGTATGTATGCACATCAAAGTAGGAACTTAAATAAACATAGGCCATAGGCTATTTGAGTAAAAGACCGACAGTGAGCCCCCGGGATTGCATTCGTCATTCGTGTGTAATATTAGCATACAGTCAGCCAGTACAAAAACAATGCCGAAACATTCCGCAGACAATTTTTGCATATAAACCTATTTAAAGTCATACATACTTGTAACATATACACACACATATATGAATGTGAGTACTTGCATATGTTCATTGTACTTGATGGTCTACTAAGTAAATAGTGATTGTTCTGGCAATATAAAATAAACACAGGCATTTTTCAAGGAAAAACAAAAAAACTGAAATAAAAGAAAATAGAAATCAAGTAAATGAATAAAAAAAAATAACGTAAATGTGGCGGCTGCTATGACGTGGTGAACCACATTTGCCACTTAAATTCGTAAAAATCTGATTTCGCATTAAACTTACCTCTCAATTGATTTTCCTTATAGACGAGTTCTCGTATGTACAAATGTAATTTTGCGTTGCTTTCTTATTTCTTCGTTGTTGTCTTTATTGTTGTTGGTATTAATATCGACGTTTTGCGCTTGCGGCAAATCGAAGCGATAAACAATGCGTGAAAAGCACGATTTTCCCCAAAATACGTTTTATATTATAGTATGTAGCACAAGTTGTTTACTAGCATACATACACAAACACACTGTTATACGAGCATGTATTGTATGCACGTTGTTATACCTAACCAAAAGCTGATATATTTATTAATGTTTCTATTTGTATTAAAGTTACCTGTAAACAATTGTTGTTATAGTACATGTGAACAGCGTGTTTTCAATTTCATCGATGAGCACATCACGAACTTTTTTTATTATTTTAAAATTTTTTTTATTTTTTTTATTTTTATTTTTATTATACATAAAATCAGTTGTTTAAAAAGAGTCTTACATACCAAATTTTATTAGCTAAAAATGTATTCTCGCATTTATTGATTTTCGAAATAATTTCTTGAATTCTTTTCTAGATGAATATTTATTTGCATACGTACACTGGACTTGGAAGTCGCTATAAAAAAAATTAAATAAAATTAAAAGCCCCAACAAGGTGCGAAAGAAGAGGTTTATTATTTAAAGTGAACATGCAGGTAGCAGAACCTTTTTCTAATAGGAATATTTCTCAGTCTCTTTACAATAAATATGCAACTTTGATGTGATAATGATCCATATCTGCTGAAAAATGATAACTTTGTCTGATAGTGTGATTACCATTTTCAAGTAAAGGTAAAAAATATTCGGGTTTCCATGTAGTCTAGGCCCTACCATTGAACCTCCTAACAGGTCTTAAGACCATTTATTGCACAGTGTTGAATGACCAACGTTTGCTATACCAGATTCTAACACAGAAATATTTACAGAAATTACTTGACTGCAACTTTATCGCCAGAGTCATCCCCTTTTGGAATCAACAGCATGCATCTGGCGAGCATTTAAGACTGGTATACTCTCGGAGTAACTAGAGTCACCATCATGTTTTAGCGGTAATACATCTGATCATCTGGAGAGTATTAAAAAATAGCAAACCGAAAAAATACGAACCGATTTTCTACGCCACTCACGTTTTTTTTGCAGCCCTTTGTAACTCAACAGAGAAGATATATGTTTAGAATACCTTGTCCGAAACGTTGCGGGAAATAATTTCATTGCTGCAGTAGTAAGCGATAAGCCGATCAACTCAAAGTACGCGAAAAGCAGGTCGTAAAATTTTTAAAAATGTGTTCAGAACGTGTTAACTGGTAAGGAAATAAGCTCTTTAAAAGAGTAAAAGTGAGAGAGGGAAAAAATATGGAATTAGACAAGATTAAAATCGTCATCCGTAGGAGAGTGAAGGCGTGACTGTGAGTAGGTATGACATTGACAAGAAAATTGAATTTCGACTCTCAGAGCATTGGAATGGTTCATTTTATGTAGCGCCTCACATAGATGATACCAGTAACACCTCAAAGAACCAAAACTTTTTACTGCCACACTTTCTATTAGAGCTTCAGATTTTGCTCAAACATTTTCGAGCAGCGCGAGCATTTGCGCAACGAGCACTCGCGCACCTGCTCATTGCTCATTACTCGAAAAAATTTCGAGCCGAGCACGAGCATTTCGAGTATTTTGACAAACACTTTGACTTTTCTCTCAAAACAAATTTTACTTTTAAGTTTTAAATTTATTTATGCAAAGTGTAAACATCATTGAAACACCAAAGAGGCTTTGAGAAAAAAAATTAATTTTTTTTTTGGTTCTGCTGAACAGTTGAGCAATGGGCGAGTATCGAGGTATCTAGAGCTCTACTTTCTATTGCCCCTAGTACATAAGTGTGATCTACTTCTATATGCACAGCATCGAGCACTCGGTAGTCACGTGCTCCACTACACATTCACCGTATTTTCTGCATTTATTGTCATCGACCATACCTAATTTGAAGGCATGAGGTGGCAACAAGCGGTTCCCCGTTAATGGACGTGCAGATAGCCTTGAGCCTCTTCCACATCATAATTTTCTCCTTCTTCGTTCCCGAATTCTGTTAGCTTGATTATACAAGAATACTTTTTAATATATATCTATATAACTATGGCCCGAAGTATGCTAGTACAAAAAATAAAACCTATCGAATCAGAACTAAGAGCTAATTTGATTTAGCCATATCCCTCTATCTTTCTGTGTCTGCCTGCTCGTCCATCTGCCCGTCCGTTTGTTTAAGCATCAACAGTTGTTGAGATATTTCAACTTAACTTGGTGAGCAATTGTATTTTTATATTAAAATGATAATTTGGCAGAACCAGTCAAATGAGACCACTATAAATATAGCTCCCATACAACCGATCTGTTCATATATAAGATTTTTGGCCAAAAAAATATTTTGGCCTCATTTCTGAAATAGCTATGCCACCATTTATGTAATAAATATTTCGTTTTTGAAGGTAGTGCAGCTGTTTGACAGCCTAAGTGAACTCCTGGTCTCAGACCTTATATGAGCTCTTCGATAGATTTATTCGAGAAATATTTCAAAGAGTAGAATAAGCTAGTCTAAACTCATAAGATCACCAATAACTTCAACCTTGACAAAACCGCGAATTCACACAAAGATGGGAAGATAATTAAGCATATTTGAGCTTCTAAGCTGGAGAGTACTCCGACCGAATTTCATACCGTATTTGCTGCAAAATGTTTTTAAATCAATTCTGAAAACTTCTCTATTCGAGTGTCTAAAGCAACAAACACTCAAATAAATTTTATTAGTATTGGAACAATCTGATTATTTTGAATATATCCTATCCTATCTATAACAAAATTTTTCCATTAATAATTTATTTATTTTTAATTTTTTTTTATGCATTTTTTTTTTAAGTGGACCAGTCGACTAATTTAAAGAACATTTTATTATTTCATAAATATATATATTTTTAAATAACCCTAATCGGTTATAAAAAAAATAAGTAAAATCCATGAAAACTATAATTTTTTTGTGCAACTAACGTCCAGTAATTACCAATAAATTGAAATTAATTTCGTTATCTGTTTTACGAAAAACTCAACAAAAGAACATAAAAAAAAAATATTGAATTAAAATATTTATTTATGACTTTTATTTATTTGTTTATTAAATCTTATTATTTCAATGTATCTTCATACTAAATATGTATGGACCACCAAGCGTTTAAAAAGAGAATAAATAAATTATCATTCACAAATAACATTCTACGCTATTCATATTTTTTTTCTTTCTTTCCATCATTAAAATGTTAAAATTTCTACATACATAAATGGGCTTCACAAATAATTATGTTATTGAATAATTTAATGTTTGATAAGTGTTTGTTTTACTATTATTATTATTTTTTCCCTTTTTTTATTAGTTAGAACATTACACGTGATTAATTGAATTCGGCACGACCACGATATTCCACTATGCGACGCACACTACCTTTAAGCGCAAACAAATTGGCAACTAAACGAGAACTGAAGGTGGTCGTGTAATCGTATTGAATTGCCATCTCAGCGGTATTGCCTGTGTTGGATCTCTGCATACGCAGCATGTGCAATTTGGTTTCACATTGGCAAACTCACCGGTAGGTAGTCCGCGCCGGCCGAGTGTAAAAATAATTTCGAACACGTTCTAGGTGGTGAGTGAGTAAAAGCATGCAGTGCGTGAAATATCGGGTAGAAAAACCACTGTTTTGGGATAAACATAAATTTATATGTTTGATTCTTAGGTACCTACGAAATATGGCTAATTGGCATACAAAACCATAAACTCAAATGCTTTGAAGATGATATGTGAATGATGATTGACGATTACCTTTTTTTCTCTTTTTAATGACTTATGAAATCTGATAAATTAGCTGTCACCTTGATGAAAAAACAGGTGTCTTGGTTTTGTTACTTAGAACTTCAAAGTATGTTTTCCTAAGATATGTAACAAAATAAAATAAAACAACTTAAAATAAAATAAAATTAAAAACAATAAAAGATATTTTATAGTATTCAATTATATACAGGGTTTTCCAATAGGGATAATATAATTTCGTCGTTTTGACCATTTTTAATATGTTATAAGTTTCATTTTTTTCACTGTATTCAATAATGTTTACAATTTCATCAACTTGAAAGCAATAACAATTTTTTTAAGAAAATCATCTTCTGCGACAAGTCTCACTTTTATCTGTGCGGGGCGGCAAATAAACAAAACTGTCGATTCTGGTGCGAAGAAAATCCACAAATTATTCATGAACAACCATTACATTGGCCTAAATAAACAGTTTGGTGTGGTTTTTGGTCTGGTAGAATCATCGGTTCGTACTTCTTTCGAAATGAAGCTGGTAGCACCTTTACTGTTAATGGAGAGCGGTGATAACCAACTTTTTATGACCACAATTGGAAGAAGTTGATCTTAACAACATCAGGTTCTAACAAGACAAGGCTACATGTCACACAGCACATGCAACAACCGAATTATTGCGAAAAAGGTTTGGAGATTCGATTATTTCAAGAAATTGTGACATTGAATGGTCTACAAGAATTTGTAATTTAACACAATTAGACTACTTCTTGTGGAGATATTTAAAGTCATTGGTCTTTACCAATCAACCAGACTCTCTTCAAGCTTAAAAATCCAATATTTAACATGCTATTCATGACATGCGACTTGATTTAGTGGAAAAAGTGCTCAAAAATTGGGTTCATCGAATTCGTACCTGCAAAAGAAGTAATTTGAATGATGTTATATATGAATGATATATATAACTAAAAAATTAAAATAAAATAAAATTAATTAAACTAAACTAAAATAAAATAAAAACTTTCAATTAAATTAAATTAAGTTAAAAGCAAATAAAAATAAAAGAAATGAAACAGAAAAATAAAATAAGAAAACAACTAAAATAAAATAAAATAAAATGATATAAAATGAAATAAAATAAAATGACTGAAAAAAAATTAAAACAAATTTAAAAAAATTAAAATGCTAAAATAAATTTAAAAAAATTAAAATTAAAAGATAAAAAGAATAAACTAAAACAAAATAAAATAAAATGGTAAATTAAAGTAAGCCAAAATAAAATATAATAGAGCAAAATAAAATTAGTTAAAATATAAATAAATTAAAGCAAACTAAATTTAAAAAATATATATAAATGCAAGTAAAAAAAACTATTATAAAGGAAAAAACATAAAATGCAAAGGAATAAGAGTTTTTGAAATGAAATCAAGTAATATAAAAAAAAATTAAATAATTTAAAAAGAAAAAAATAACAATAATAATAGAGTAATATAAAGAATTAGTCAATCAATTTAAATAAATAATATTATTAAAATAGAATAACAAAAAACCCAAAAAATTAAATTATATGATATAGACCAAAATAAAATAAAACCAAGATGTAATGAAATAGAATAAAATTAATTTAAATAAAATAATAAAAAATATAATGAAAGCTATGTAAAATAAACTATAAAAAAATTTTATGGAATAAATTAAACCAAAAAAAATTAAATTCAGTTGAACTACATTATATTAAATAAACTTTAACAAAACAAAATAACATAAAATATAAATTTGTAATAAAAATATTTTTAAAATTAATTAATTAATTGAAACAAACGGTTAGCTTTTCTAAAATTTCTTAAACAATGAATTTTTGTGAAGTACTCGCTTATACGAATTTTTATTTCCATATACTGATTTTATCATCTTTTCCTAACCTAACGTAAGCAAACTGATTTGCTTTAGTTTATATTCAATTGCAAATTTTCAAGATTTCCAAACCCAATATTACTTTAAGTGTATATTCACTTGTTTATTTCAAATAAACATTATTTAGTTATTAAAATAAATAAAACCTAATTGCTAACAATTATAAATACAACCCACGTAGTCTCAATAAACCCATTTATTTTTATTAGCTACCAAAAATTTGAGTACATAAAGTTTAATTTTTTTCCCACAAAATTCTGTAACAAGTAAGATAGACATATGCACTCGTTTGTGTACCTAAGAGTTAGTCATGACTCATTTGCATGCACGTTTGTTTTCCGTCTCAAGTGCTTTAATTGGGAAAAAAATTTCAAAACAAAAAACAAAAATATTTTGAATTAAGTAATTTTTGATAATATAATAATTGTATCTGGATTTAAGAACTTTCTAAGCAGACTTTTTTGGAACTTTTTGAAGCTTATATATGGTTTCTCGATGACAGTATAATGTGACGCAATTTAAAGCCTAAATCGTTTAGCTAATTGACACCTGGGAGTGGCCCGAAACGATTCTTTTACATATGATTCAAGCAGCTCACGACTTTCGGTTCTAGACCAATTATCCTCTGGGTAGCCTACAAACATCCGTTTGGAGGCGAGCTAAAGTGAGAAGGCGAATCCCCTGTGGTTATGCGTAGAATTTGGAACCCACCACATAAAAACTATACTCCAATGAAAAATCAGCAATTGCCTCGGACGAGAGACCCCCATTTTGATGACGACCCCCGCAAACGTTTTAAGGATCATGATTTGAGGGCATGCACCTGGAATGTCCGGTCCCTTAATTGGGAAGGTGCCGCTGCCCAGCTGGTTGATGTCCTCGTAAGACTAAAGGTTGACATCACCGCCGTCCAAGAAATGCGATGGACGGGACAAGGACGGAAAAAGGGGGGGCCTTGTGAAATCTACTACAGCTGCCATTTAAAGGAGCGCAAATTTGGTGTTGGGTTTGTGGTGGGAGAGAGGCTCCGTCGCCGAGTCCTGGCATTCACCCCGGTGGATGAACGTCTAGACGCAATTCGCATCAAAGCGAAGTTCTTTAACATATCGTTGATTTGCGCCCACGCCCCGACAGAAGAGAAGGATGATGTGACCAAAGATGCTTTTTATGAGGGCCTAGAACGTGCTTATGAGCGCTGCCCCCGCCACGATGTCAAAATTGTGCTAGGCGATTTCAACGCCAGGGTGGGCAAAGAAGGCATTTTTGGCGCAACAATCGGAAAATTCAGCCTCCACGACGAAACATCCCCAAACGGGCTGAGGCTGATTGACTTTGCCGGGGCCCGAAATATGGTTGCCTGTAGTACCAGATTCCAGCATACGAAAATTCATCAAGCAACATGGCTGTCGCCAGATCGTAAAACACGCAACCAAATCGATCACGTTGTGATAGACGGAAGACATGTATCCAGTGTTCTAGACGTGCGTACGTTCCGAGGGCCAAATATCGACTCGGATCGTTATCTTGTAGCAGCAAAAATACGCACTCGCCTTTGTGTAGCAAAGAACGCCCGTCAACAAACACAAAAAAGGTTTGCCGTCGAAGAGCTGCAATCACAGCAGACAGCCAGCAAGTTTTCTACTCGACTTGCACACCTGCTCTCTGGGAACACTCATCAGCGACTTGGTATAAGGGAGCTGTGGAAGGAAATATTAAATTCCTTGCGTACCGCTGCTTCGGAAACAATTGGTTTTCAGCAATACCAGAAAAACAACTGGTACGATGAGGAATGTCGAACTGCAGTGGAGAGAAAACAGACTGCCTACCTCGCAACTTTGCGATCGACCACAACACGTGCGGGGTGGGATAGATACCGAGAGCTGAAGAGGGAAGCAAGACGCATTTGCAGACGAAAAAAGAAAGAGGCCGAAATGCGTGTGTATGAAGAGCTTGAGAAGCTGGCCGACAAGGGTAATGCTCGAAAATTCTATGAGAAGATGCGGCGAGTTACAGAAGGTTTCAAGACCGGAGCAAACTCATGTAGGAACAATAGAGGTAATCTGGTGACAGATGTCCAGAGTATACTTAGTGTATGGAGGGAACACTTCTCTAACCTGCTCAATGGCAGTGAAAATGAAAGCCCCGGAGATGGCGAACCCGAAACCACAATCGATGACGATGGTATAGAGGTGCCATCACCCGAATCTGAAGAAGTTCGGATAGCGATTGCCCGCTTAAAAAATAACAAAGCGGCGGGAGCCGATGGCTTACCGGCAGAACTTTTCAAATACGGCGGCGAAGAGCTGACAAGGAACATGCATCAGCTTCTTTGCAAAATATGGTCGGAAGAAAGCATGCCTGACGAATGGAACCTAAGTGTGCCCTGCCCAATCCAAAAAAAAGGAGACCCCACGGTCTGCGCCAATTATCGTGGGATAAGTCTCCTTACTATCGCATATATGGTCTTATCTAGCGTATTGTGTGAAAGACTAAGGCCCACCGTCAACAAACTGATTGGACCTTATCAGTGCGGCTTTACACCTGGCAAATCCACCATTGACCAGATATTTACCATGCGCCAAATCTTGGAGAAGACCCGAGAGAAAAGAATGGATACACACCACCTTTTTATCGATTTTAAAGCTGCCTTCGACAGCACGATAAGGAAATGCCTCTACGCCGCTATGTCTGAATTTCATATCCCCACGAAGCTCATACGGCTTTGTAAACTGACCCTGGATAATATCAGAAGCGCGGTCAGAATTGGGAAGGACCTCTCCGAGCCATTCGATACCAAATGAGGTTTCAGACAAGGCGACTCTTTATCGTGTGATTTCTTTAATTTGATGCTGGAAAAAATAATACGAGCTGCAGAGCTAAACAGACCAGGCACAATATTCTACAAGAGTGTGCAATTGTTGGCGTATGCCGATGATATTGATATAATTGGTCATAACACCCGCAATGTAAGTTCTGCGTTCTCCAGATTAGACAAAGAAGCGAAGCGAATGGGTCTGGTAGTGAACGAGGGCAAGACGAAATATCTCCTGTCATCAAATAGACAATCATCGCATTCGCGACTTGGCTCCCACGTCACTGTTGACAGTCACAACTTCGAAGTCGTAGATAATTTCGTGTATCTGAGTAGGCAATTGCAAAGTAAAGTCCTCTCTCGACGAACTAAAACCAAACTCTACAAGTCGCTCATCATCCCCGTCCTGACATATGGTGCAGAAGCCTGGACGATGTCTACATCCGATGAGTCGGCTTTAGGAGTTTTCGAGAGAAAAGTTTTGCGGAAGATTTATGGTCCTTTGCGCGTTGGCAACGGCGAATACCGCAGACGATGGAACGATGAGCTGTACGAGCTATACGACGACGTTGACATAGCTCAGCGAATAAAGAGACAGCGGCTACGCTGGCTAGGTCATGTCGTCCGAATGGATGAAAGCGCTCCAGCTTTGAAAGATGGAGTACCCGCTGGTGGAAGCAGAGGAAGAGGGAGACCTCCACTCCGTTGGAAAGATCAGGTGGAGAGCGACCTGGTGTCGCTTGGTATTTCTAACTGGCGCCAAACAGCAAGAAGAAGAAACGAGTGGCGCGCTATTGTTGACGAGGCTATAATCGCGTAAGCGGTGCCTACGCCAAAGAAGAAGAAGAAGAACTAATGACCGAATAAGAGCAATAATTAAAAGAAAAAATTTTTAATTTTTTATTAAGTTTTTTTTTTTTTTTATAAAAATTTATTTTCTTTATATTCTATAAACTGCACCAATATTTTGGTTTAAGATTTTAATTTGTACTTGTATGCCCTGTAAAATTTTATAAATTCTTACATGCATAAGTGCATACATATAAGTTACTGTTTCTTTGTACAATCCCACAACAGCACTACACTATACATAAAAGAGTACGTATGTCTCAGCTGACCGTAGCCATTATTCGTCGACAAACTTGAGTGTTTTTTTTTTTTGCTTTAGTTGCTGTTTGTCTTCTACTTGTTTGTTAGCTTGACTTGTTGTTTGTGGCTTTTAATCTTGTTTTTTTTTTTTTTGTATTGTATAAAAAGTTTCAGAAGCAAAGTTATCGCAAATAACGGTCGACGGCTGAGACATTGTTCAGAGGTGGTGACACAAACATTCATGGAAACTTTTTAATTTATATGAAAGTTTTGTGTATCTGGACGTAGATGCGTGAGGAAAAGGATACTCTCGATTATATATGTAACTAATTTTGCCTTCTTTGTGCTTATTCTCGCGTTAATGCATGTGTGGTTAAAATTAAGAAAATATTTTTTCCAAGAAATTAGGGAGACATTTTTACTTGTCTCTAATTTTTTTAAGATCAAAATTAATAAAGTTATTTAACTTTGTCGTATATAGCCAATGTAAAAAGCTTTTATTATAACTTTCTATGAACGTTCTATTGGCGATAACAAGGTCGATATAAAATCGGCTAGTGAAGTAAAATAAATAAATAAGTTTTCGTTTATTTCAACTTTCTAAATACTTAAATATATCATCAAATATTTTAATTTTTCATACTTTAAAATGCACGGAAAAGTGGTAACAAGCAAAAAAATTATATAAAATCAAATGAAAAAAAAAAATTTTTAATCAAATTAAATAGAACAGAAATTAAATAAAGTAAAATAAACTAAACTAAAATTAAATTAAATTAAATAAATTAATATAAAATAAAACTAAAAATAAAAAAATAAAATGAAAAATAAAATATAACAAAAGAAAATAAAATAAAGCAAAATTGATTTCAATTAAACAAACAAAGTTAAATAAAATATTAAGTAGTCAAACAAAATGAAATAAGGTCAAAAAATAAATCCAAATTAATTAAAACAAAATAATATTAAATAAAATAAGCAAATAACAATATAGTAAAAAAAAATATAAAATCAAATAAATAAATTGAAATAAAGTAAGTAATAAGTAGAAATAAAATAAATAATATAAAAAAAATTAGAATAAAAAAATATAAATTAAAATAAACTAAATAAAAGTTCAATAAAACGAAGATAAAATAAAATAAAATAAAAAAATTAAATCAAGTAAACAAATTGAAATATAGTAAAATTAAATAAAACAAATAAAATAAGTAAGGAAAAATAAAACAAGAAAATAAAATCAAGTCTATAAATAAAAATTTAATTAAATAAATTAAGAATAAAATAATATAATAAAAAAAAATAAAATATAATAAAATAAAATAAAACATAAATAATTTTTTTTAGAAATTATCAAAAATAAAATAATATAAGATAAAATAAAATAAAAGCCAATAAAAAAGCAAAATAAAATTAAAAAATAAAGTGAAATGAAATAAAATACAATGAAATAAAAGAAAAGAAAAAAAATAATGACTTGATGGTGGTCCAGAGATCGTAGGCATTTCCAAAATTTTTTATACTATATTGAATACAAATATTTTTATTGAATACAAAAACATTTAGGTAATTAAAAAATAATAATTTATATATTTCACAATTGCTCACAAATTGATCTTCTCAAAAAATTGGATGTTGGTGACAAGGTAACTAATTTGTACAAGTGTAGCTGTATGCTGTACTAAGATTAATTTTTTTTTTTTTTTTTTTTTTTGAAAAACCAGTGAATCTTTGAATTTTTATAACCAAAAAGTTATCAGTTTTTGAGCTAAAAAATAAGAATTTCGGATAAATACTTTTTTATCTGCGCCATGCAGGAAAAGGTATTCCGAGAAAAACACGTTTAAAGTTTGAAGTGCGTGAGATCGAGTGGTCGGCCGCTACCTACTCAAAGATGTGTATAACCAAAAATACTATAGATATCATTATAAAATTTTAACAGTATATTCTTTAAACACTATACTTTCGAAATATTTATATTATATATTTTTTTTTAATTCTAGACCACTATATTTCCTTAAATAAAATTTAAATTAACGAAATCAAATAAAGTATATTTAAATTTAATTAAAGAAAAACTTAGTTATAAAAATTAAATCAAATAAGTTAAAAAAATTTAATTTAATTAAAAAGTTGAATAAAAATACATCGAAATCATATTTTCCATGGCGTGTGAGTTAATTTTTTTTTCACTTGGAATAAAAAATCAACTTCAAGAATTTTTTTCCATTCAATTAGGCTTAGAGCAGTTTGTGGTCCAAAAAAATCAGATTCGTATTCAGCTGGTCAATCTCCAAGAGCAGCAACCCTTCAGACCCGTACAGTATTTGTCAGTTATTAGATATGCTTTTGCTTGGTAGAAATATATAAAAAAAAATTCTTTGTAGCAAAAATATGAAAGAAACCCAAATTTAAGTTTAACACAACAAAAACTCCATTATACAAAAATTGCGAAGTTAACTCGGCGAAATTACTTAACATTGCCTTGAAATATTACTATCACCTCTGACTACATCAAAAATAAGAAAATTGCCTTACATCTCAAATGCATTTTTGTTTCGATCCTACTAATTTAATCTTTTTATCTAAGCACTATTTTGTTATAAAACTCTTTGGTTAGTTTAGTGACAGCTTCTGAAGTAAAATTATATATTGTTTCCTCTCTACGTACACTTTGGCTTTCAAATATCCAGAAAATAAGAAAAATATTTAAACAAAAAAGTTATTATAAATCCAAATTTTTATCTCCCTTACTAAAAATTTTATACCTCGGTTATTACCAGATTATAAACTAAACTATAAACTGGCAAATGCATGCACGGCGGTGTTAAAAGTACCAAAAATATCAACACTACAATATTCCAAAACTCTGATGCATTTATATTAAACTTTGTCGACATTGTAGCATGCAACAGCTTATTGGTGGCAAAAAGAACAAATTATTGTAAAGCAAAATGTTGAGTAATGCTATCACCCAATGCACATATATTTACGATAACCACTAACCATTATTTTTGTCGTGCTTTTCCTTTTGATGCTCAAGAACTTGGATTTTATTAATTACAAAGTAGCAAATTTCAGCCAACCCAAGGCAAAAAGAAAAAAGTAAACATACAAAATATCTCCCCCGCCTCGCGCTATCTCTCTGCAAACTTTAATCTCCAAGTAATTATGGTGCACCTCTGGGAAATATGCTCACTTTAACTCTCCCTTTCTACTAACCCACCCTCTCTTTTTTCTTACCAAACTCAACTGTCAGCAAGTTGCCTGGCATTATATACGAGCGCAATTAATTATCCGTCCATCAAATTGGTAACCCCCATTCACAATTGACTTTACGTGAACTGTATAAATGTGTTTTAAAATCTCAAACAAAAAACTTTGCTGCTTTTCAATGGTAGTGTAATGAAAATACAAACAATATGTATATAGACGTAACTGAGTAGTAAATTAGTTGCTTGGTTGAGGGTATGCAATGGAGAGGTGAAGTTACAACTTTTTTCTCAAAGTGCATAGTTATGCTTTGTCGGCGACATAAAGGAGAAAATATACTTAATTGAGATCTGTGAAAATTAAAATTAATGAAATGGTAGATAACTCGGTTTCTTTTTAAGAAAAAAAAAATGAAAATATATTAATATATACTGCCTGGTTAAATGAAGAAAGCTATAGGGCCTTCTGATTCATTTTAATATTGATGGAGAGCTTCGTTGAGTAAATTCTACTGGCTACTCTAATACTGAGTTTTGACCCGTTGATTTAAAACTAAATTGTTTTAAGAGTTCACCAATAGATAGTCAAGATGGTGACTTTATAAAGGGCCAAATACTTATCGGGGATGACAAAAGTTACGATAAATCCGACTACTACATTTTTTATAAAGTGAGATAATTATTCGAGGGAGTGCTCGCTGCCAAAATGCTTAGACTGTTCGAAAATTTCGAACACAATCTTAAACTCTAATTTGAGGTACTTGACTTTGCTGATATCCGTGTCTTTAAGAAAGATTTCACCTGATACAAATTGACAAAGAATATACAAAAACACATTTTTCGTAAATTTTTCATGAACACCAAATGTTATATTAACTTTGCTTTGAAGTATGCAAGCATCAGAAGAAGAAGAAGAGATAGGCCCACCTAAATTTATACTAATCGGATCAAAATTACGAGCTAATTTGATTTATCTACGTACGTCTGTCCGTCTGTTTGAAAGAAAACTTGCCCCTCGGTTTTTGAGATATTTCAACAAAACTTGGTAGACGAAAGTATTTTGATATTTTGTATAAACCATACAGAGTGAACAACAATATCATAAAGCCCCATAAAAACGATTTGTTCAGATATGAAATTTTGGATCAAAAATCCGTCATAATATTATTCATATAAATGTTTGCACTGGAAAGCATAGAAATTAAAGATTTAAATTTAATTCACGCCTGCAGAATACCATATTTCACCCTCTTAGGTAGAATGTACGAGTATCTGCCTAACAGCTTTAGTTGAAATATCTCAAAAACTGGCGGTCAGGCGGAAACACTCGGATATTTCTAAGTCAACTCATATCCCCATTCTGGTACGATCGGTTTATATTAAAAAAAGTTAATACACGATTTCATGCGCCTGAAAGGTATAGAAATAGCTAAACGCTGGGTAGATCGCTGAGATATTTTGGTTATTATCTATTGTTACTCCTTGCCACCACTAACTGCAAGCATTGTTACTAAATTTCTGGATTCAGGTCAAAGCACCAGAAAACTACAAAGTAAGAACATCTTGTTGGATAATTTTTTTTCGAATATTACCTTGTTTAACAGGATTAAATTCATTAAATACTCTTCTTGTCTGATTATACGAGGAACATCGTGTGGGACTCAGGGTGGACCCTACTGAATAGTCCTTTTCAAATAGTCGTTTCATTTCTTCTTTTACGCTTTTTTTGCTTTTAGCGGTGATTTCACATAAGGGTAGTTTGTTATTGTCATTCTGTAGTATTTAAGCAGTACTCACGCCCTATATGAACCTCTCTCACCTAAGTTGGAGCGCTACTGTTGCTCGAAAAATTCCTAGTCTGTCTGCAGGAAATATTTTAGGTTGCTAATTGGAAATCCATCCAACTTTTTCTCATATTAATGATTGGTATTTGCAACTACGAAGTATCACTATTCATTTTATGCATCAACATCGTACTAATTAAATATCAGTTCATTTATGCAAGCTGAAATACTACTTCGAAAGATGCGCATAAAGATTCATTTCCTTGCTTCCTTTTCAGTATATAAAGGGATCTCCGAACAGCTGATGGATTTTATGAGGAGCTTTGTAAGAAACAGTCTTGAAAACGCTGACAATCCATGATGAGCGGCGGCCTCAATAAGAATTAGTTTTCTATAATTTTGGATATTAATTGGACTAGAATTTAAGTCAATTACCTTCTGCATTGAAAATAGCACTGCTAAATACTCTAATATTGCAGCCGAAATTTTATTAATGAGCATAATATGTTGCTAACGGCAGTAGCCTACGGAAATAATTAAAATAATTCCAAACAAAAGTAAGCAGGGAAGACTAAATTCGGGTGGAAGCAAGTACTAGATGCTCGTCTGATATATTAAGTTCGCAGATCGGTCAAAAATAGAAAATCAGTTTTAGGCAAAGCTATTTTCTGTATTTATATCAACCTTTTTTACTGAACTTTTGTCCCTTCTGAAAGTAGCATGTGTACCCAGGTTTATTGAGTTCCTTTGACTAATGCTTTAAATATTTGATCCTGAGATAATCGGGAAGTGGAAAGTGAAAAGTTTTTTTATGGGACGAAAGCGTAGCTTTCCTCCGATTTCATTTTAGTTCTACCTAGACTATGGGAATTATGAGTTGTGTGGTTTCTTAGATATCCTTTTTGACCCAAAATGTATGTGGTGTCTCCGCCGCCCGAGCTTTCTTCCATTCCTCATATTTTTACACTTAATGCGATCCTCTTTAAAAAAATTTGAATTTAGTTGGTTTTAGTTACTGAATTATATCGATATTTATATTTTTCAAAATGATCGCTATAATCTTATAAAAATTTGCATATAAAAATTATATTTTTCAGCTTTCAAATTTATGCTTCTTTCTTAAATTTTTCGATATCTTTTCTGGATAAATAGTATTGAGAAAAAATAATTTTTAATTGGTATTGATATTTTCATTATAAAAAAGTTAGAACCGAAAAATCAGTTCAATAAACTCTGGTTTTCGGTGTGAGTTTACGTAAGGCTCAAAAGCGCATTTTTGAAAACCAGAATTTATTCAGCTGAGTTTTCGGTTCCAAATTTTATGATTAGAGTAGCGATACCAATTAAGATTCGGACACAAATTGTCATCAGTGACCAAGACAAATCGCCAACACTGACCATAGGTAAGAATTCAACCCTGGAATACAATACGAATTAGTACAAAAGACTAAGTAATTTATGTTTGAATAGCTTAGTCATACATAGTTATCATTGCATACCAAATTCGGACGGTCAAAGATTGAGTCCGGACTCCACCTATATCCAAAATTATAGAAAATAAATTTTTCCAATTATGGTCGCCCCTCGGCAGGAAATGTCAAGTCATCCGAGTGTATTTCTGACACGAAATAAAAGCTTCTCATAAAAATCCATTTCCCATTCGGAGGCGGATTTGCGTAAACTGCAGGTCCCTTCATTTGTTGTTAGGAACATCAAGATGCAAAACCACAAATTGAAGGAGGAGACCAACCGAAAATCACTTCAGTGGTTATAAAGTGCCAAATGTATACATATATATTGTATAGCCAGCTCACATACGCTAGTAGATTATTTTAAAAACTTTAAGTGAACTGTGAATTATGTTTTAATATTGAAGCGTTTTCCAACGTACCTGTCACCAAACTAAAATATTGCTTGATATAACAAAAACTCGATTTATTTTATTTTTAATTAAAAATGTAAGAAAATAACCATTAATACACACACATACACAATAAAATCCTAAATATCTACATACATGGGACGACTCACAAAATTTGTTTTGTATAAAAACCATTTTATTCAATTTTAAATGAGTTAGCATGTGTGCATGTAACTCCACTAAACTGTAGCAACAACAATAATAAATTTGACAATATTTCACTAACCAAGTGTGTGTCGGAAATGGAAAACCAACGGCACTATTGACAAAGTAAACTAAACAAGTGTGGTTGTTCGAGTACACATGAATGTGAATACTCATATGTTTGCAAGTGTGTGTGTTCATACTTGTGTACACCCGGTTGTGCACATTGGAGGACCAGAAAGTTGCATTGGTCATTTGACTTGGCTCAGCTGTGCTTTTGGTATTAGTTTACCGCTACCTGACAATGCTTATACACATATTTCTATATACATATATATGTATATATATATATATATATATATATACATATGTATTAGCATTCAACAAAAACCTTTCATTTGCCAGGCAGGAAGTGAATTTCGCCCACTTCTGTGTAGATGATGCTGAAAAAAAACGAAAAAAAAAATGGAAAGGCAAAATTGAAAAAATCCACCAACAAACACTGCTGGAATTGTGTAGGTTAGAGAAATTCAAGCGAAAGCAGATAAATACTTATGTATATGCACATATGTATATATTTACTGTTACCTGTATAGGAAATTTCGTCAAGGGTGCATGCAGGTATGACGGGAAATGGTTTTCATGGGTTTTCTGTGATTTTTCTTTTTTTATCATATTCTGTGTTAAGTTATACAGCAACTTCTACTAATACCATAAGCCGCGTGTGTATAACCATTGCGTGCATACACACATAACTTTTTGTCACTTTTATTATCCACTTCGAATGTTTTCTTTTTAGCACTTTCATCACTTTTTATAACCTTTTTAAAGTGTGCAATTTGGTTTTGCGAGCATAAAAAGTGGTATACTAGTAGACCCTACATGTTCCTGAGACCCATTCGAGTTAAGCTAAAACAAATGTTTGTATATATGTGCATATGCAGCTAAGTCTGCTTTAATATATGGAAGAAGAACAGGAAAAATTTGTTATCGACTTTTTTTGCTTTATAAAAAAAATGGAGGTACTTTTTGAATATTAAGCTATTATATATATTTAAATAAAATTAGATTCGATCATCAATTAACGAGAGAGAAATATTAATTTAAAAATCCCAAATAACTAGTTATAGTTATATGTAAAGGGTGATCCATTTCTAGGTTCCCTAATTTTTTTTAACGAAAAAAACACAGAGAATTCAAATTTAATGGGGAATGTTTATTATCATTCGAAAGAAAAGTCTTTGGCATTTATTCTCTGAAGATTATCAATTTCAAATGTTTGCGCTACGTCTCAGACGGTCCCTCCATTGAGTCTAATTTTCGATGACTCGTTCGAGCATTTCGACTGGTAACTGGCGAAAGACACGCGCGATGTTTTGCTCCAAGGCCTGAATCGAAGCGGGATTGTCCGTATGAACTTTAGACTTTACACATCCCCTCAGGAAAAAATGGCAGCTCTTCAATTTCTTTAGGTTGCTCTTTGTCTCAAATGCGGCAATTTTGCTTGTTTACATACCCATTGAGCCATAAATGGGCCTCATCGCTGAACAAAATTTGGTTCGAAAACGTCAGATCTTCTTGGAATTTTTCAAGAGCCCATACAGCGAAGTGATGCCATTTGGTAAGGTCGAGCGGCTTCAATTCTTGCCCAAGCTGTCGACGTAAAATGCACCAAGTCGTCCGAGTTGCTGCGAACGGCGTCGAGTCGACTCTCCACGGTCTTCGTGTACACTCTCAGCTATGGCCGCTAAATTTTCTTCACTGCGTACTGGATATTTTCGGTCGAATATTATCTAATAATGAATGCTGGGTCTCAAGATGGGCGATGGGTGATGGTGTTGCGAATAGTATGCTCAGTAGGCCGATTGTGTTGACCATAAGTTTAGCGTAGCACGCGAAACATATTCTTTACAGAACGTGAATTTTCGTAATAAAGTTCAATGATTTGTAAACGTTGTTCAGGCATAAGTCTCACCATGATGAAATGCCAAAAAAAAAAAACTGAAAAAATTACATGATGACTTGACACGACTCACGTGTGATCTGTCAAAAAAAGGGTATTGAAAATAGGTACCTCTACTTGGATCACACTTTATATATTGTATAAGCCACGTTAGCCTAGCAGCTGCATACTACTAAGTAGAAGGTCACTGAAAATTAATTTAAAAATTAGAAAAAAAATAATATTAAATTTTCTAATTACGGTCGCCACTCGGTAGGGAATGACAAACCCTCCTACTGCATTTCTGATATGAAATAAAAGCTCATGTTAAACATAGCATATTCTGAGGCGATTTCAAAAGAATTGTGGAGCCCTCCATGTATTGAAAATACATCAGGAAGCGCGCCGCAAATTGGTCTGTGAAAAGGGTAGCTCTCCATAAGATTGCTGATAGTCGCTTAAGCTTACTGCAATAAAGTTAAAGGAACATTTTCGAGGAAGCGATTTGGCTCTGTAATAAGTACTCTAAAGTCACCTCCTCATCTAACAGGTGTACCAGCCACCATTTGCCTTTTGAGCTACGGCTTATTAGAACTTTGACATCTTTAATGACATTTCCGATATGTCCAATATTCAGTGCAAGTTTTGCGGCTTACAAAATAATGAAGTTTGCACTTCAAAAAAATTTGGGAATGACAGAAAATTTCATTTAAAATGTTGAATCTACAAGTAGTTCACCAATTCGGACAAAACATCTCCCATAAGTGCTCGTCCAGTACGCTCAGAGGAAAATGTTACTGCTTAGCTCAAAGTGTGCCGAAAAGCCAACCACATAACTGGAATTAAATACTTCATATGACCTTTCGTTGCAATTTCGCTGCGCTCAATGGGCTGAAAAGCGCTTGGCATTTTTATCCAAAAATCGTCCCTTGCGCTGAAAATCATTCTCACCTCTGCGGTTACGTTAATAAGTGAAACTGATACATTTTAGGATCACAAAACTCAAATGTAACCACTTTTTAATATATTTGCTTAACGGAACGGTGCTACCTCTACGTGCCACATAGGCAAAGTTATAATTTATCTTTCGGATATTGTTTTCGGAAATCGCATTATTAGGTAAGGCGGAGTTGTCAACTGAGCAACGATAAGACTTCGTTTGACATTTTTTTTTTTTTTTGTATATATATCAAATTACGACTCTTGATTTTACACACGAAAGTATAGTCAACATTCCAGCCATATCACCCAATCGAAAGAATTTAAAAACTGGAATGGGTAAGGCCGACAGCGACATTTGTATGAATTAGTTGGCGTTCCACAATTAAAAGAGGCAAAGTTATTAAAAAAAAATTATCCGCCGTTTTTGCAACAATTTTAAAAAGTAATTTCGTTATATACCTACAACTGTGAAAGAAACACTCTCGTATTTTGAATTCACATTAAGCAGTTTACGGTTATTATGCCAATTGTTTTGCTAATGGAAGTACGGTTTAGAGATACGGCTTAAAAGTATATACTTCATTCTCCGCCCGATGACCTGCCTGATTACATTACATTATTTCCTCCAACCACCAGCTATCGTTCGTTTTCATTCAGACCGTCAGTAAAAATGTCTATGGTCTTTTGATCAAAACTATTTCGTATTTCTATTTTGAAGTGGGGTGCACCCCTTTTGAGTTTCAGTTCGTCTAATGTCGAAGCCAGCTGAGAAGTTTACCATACTGTTCTATTGATAGAAGTGAAAAATTCTTAAACTTTCTTAAAAGTTACAAATAGCGCTTCGATAATGGGGCTGCAGACCATCTACTAAATTTTTCCAGTGTGTTCGGATTCCAAGCTATGACGAACTGCTTAGTATGAAAAATTGGGTCCATTCCAGATGGGTTTATATGTATAATTTATACAATTTTTCTAACTGTTGTCGATTTTCAGCAGGCAGGAGTTTCTATATAGTTAGAAAAATTAGGTTTTTACATTTTTGGATTTTGGTCGAACCGATCCGAATGGTAGTAGGCAATGCTAAAAAATCGACTATTGCGACCGCTAGATGGATACATAAAAATTTTGGCAAAACATAGTTTACTTTATGTGTGATACACTGATTATAGGGGCCCTCCTTATTATGCTTGAACATCTTCAAACACTTCTCCGAATCATCAACTTTTCGTTGTTTTTGCGTAACCCACTTTTCACGGAGGTTTTTCATACTCAAATATTCGTGAATGATATGATGTACACATTGAGATGATATCATTAGAGTTTCAATATATTTCATTTAGTTTCAATATATGATATTTCAATATCATTTTGTGGATTTTTTTTTAATGTTTTCGTCGGTATCAACCTCTTTTGGTCCTCCACTGCTTTCGCCGCCTTCGGTGCTCATTTCACCACGTCTTAACTAAGCATAACAATCCTTGATGGCTGATTATCCTGGGGCAGTATTCAGAAACTCGTCATCAAGCCAAGTTTTTTGCCACAACTGTATTTTTACCCTTCAAAGATTAATATTTTATCAATACTCAAAATTCCTTTCTATCCATTTTTTTTTTCACAATAACAAAAGTTGCTTCACTCAAATTGTTATAATTCACCAACTAATGAACCGGCAGCTGTCAAATGTACACACGCGTCTTTTAAAGGTTAGGGCTAACAAAACAAAAATCCTTATTCTATTTATGTGTCAGGCCGGGGACTTTTCAATTGATCAGTTAAACTTATCAAACTGTATATTATAAATCATCTTTCCCAAAAATAAATAACTCACCACTTTTCTTGGGTTGGTTGTGCTTGAAAATTAACTCCTGTACCGCTTTAATTACTTCATTTAATCAAACGCGTAGATTTTATCATTTCTGTTTTACTGTCAATATCGCGTCAATTTAGTCCCGCTAATGTATTGAGTAATTATTCGAACTATAATTAAAATTATAATAAGGTCAAAAGCATCATATCCTCATAGTTCTTTCTCTTTCCTGAAAACATACTTACATCATTAAAATTTTCTTAAATTAAATAAAGATTGCCAGATCTTTAAATATATGTTTTTTTTAATTTTTTTAATTTTTATTTCAGAATAATTTCTCCTCACACTATTTCTTCTTTGGTATATTACTGTAATTTGTATTGTAAATATTAACAATAAAATAAATTATTAGAAAAATAAAACAATTGTAAAAAAATTAATTAAAATTAAGAAAAATACTAATATTTAATATATAATATTCATTTTTATATTATTTATCTTAAAATTTTTGTATTTGTAAGTATTAATATATGTAATAAATATTTTTATGTTTATTTTTTTATTTTACTTTAATTACTGTTGCGCTTTCAAATATTTATATTTACTTTTAATTAATTTATTTTTATTTTTGGCATGACTAGCATTATTATTTTTATTCATGCACATTTATTTTGTAATATTTATTGTTGGTCCTCCTTTTTTATGCTGCCTTGGATTGTGTTTTTTGTAATTTTTATATTATTGTTTTTCTTTGTAATTTATTTGCATTATTTTTTGTTTCAAGCGCCACACGCTGTTCAAACTTTCATTAAGTTTATATGCATATATATATTTTATAGCATTTCAACGCTTTAAAATTTTTGTGACTTGTTTGTATTTATTGTATTCATTGTATTTATACATACTTGTATATACGTTTTTTACTTTTGATATACCTAAAAATTTATTACATGCAAAAATGTTATTGACTTATTAATCACCACTTTTAAATGACTTTTAATTGAACAAAAAATTGCTAATGTTCTTTTTTGTTGCATAAACTGTTGCATACACACACATATATACATTGTGTGGCATTTAATTATGTTATTTATTTTTTTTTTTTTTTTGGTCAATGCAAATATTCTCGTTTAATATATTTTATTTTATCGCTTCAACTTAAAGTGTTACAATTTTTCTATATTTTTTTTTATTAATATAATTTATTTATAATTATATACATAATTATTTTAAATATTTTTTTTTCTGTATTCAATACTTGAATTGAAAATATTGCTTTTAAAGATATCTTATTTTTTTTTAAATTTAGCTCATCACTAATTCTAATAAACTATGCACTTATATGTATATAAGTATGTATAATGTGGTTTAATTTACATAACATATTTTTCTAATAATGACAATTGCTGTTTTACGTGCTTTGTGCTCCGTTAAATATAAAAAGAGTAATTTGTAATAATTAATATATTTTTTGGTGTTTTATAGTATTATTTAGCTTTTTGGTAAGAGTACTGGAATTGACTTTAGATTTTGTATAGAAAATTACGTAATTATTCGATTTTTAATAGATAGTTTAGTTTGAAATTTAGTTTGCATTGATTTATTAAATTTTGAGCAGCTTGTCAGTTATATAATTAAATAAAAATTTAGTTTCTTGTAAATAATCAACAGATCAGCATAATTAATACAAAAAAAAAAACAATGTCAAAATTAAAAAAAAAATTGTTGAAAATTTTTCACTATTTTTAAAAAAGAACCTATGACGCGTATGGCTCTTTAGTAGAGAGGAGAAGGACAATTACTAAATTTGAAATTTCTTAGTGGTTTGAGAAATACTTCCTGACAATTCTTATATGAAAATTAAATTGTGATTTAATTGGATTTTTTTTTACAAAAAAATATGTATGACTTTTATTAAATATTTAATGAAAAAATTTAATGCTGTAATAGCAGATCAATTGAAAATTCCGCGTCCTGATACATATATGGCGCTACTAGAATTATTTTTTTTTTAATTTTTAAATAATCCTAACCTTCAAAAGACGCAAGTTTAACTTTGAAAGCTGTCGAATCATTAGTTTGCGAATCCAATCAACAATCATCTGAGTGGACACGATGAACCCGATTCAAAGCTAGAAAAACGCAAAAATCGACTGCCAAGGTTATGACGTCTGTATTTTGGGCTGCGCATGGAATAATTTTCATTGACTACCTTGAAAAAGGAAGACCAATACAATGCACCTTGTCACAAGTCAGGGAAATCGATGGAAAAATCCACGAATTGCTTCCGCATCAACCGTATTTGGCAAATATGGCTCCCAGTGAATATTTTCTGTTCTCAGACCTCAAAAAATGCTCGCTGCAAAGATATTTTCGGCAAACATAGAGATGATCAACGAAACTGAAGCCTCTTTTGAAGCAAAGAAGAATTTTCAAGAAAAAAAAAAATTCTGCTAAAAAAATTTGTTTAACTATGGTAGTCCGGGGTCTTTTCAAATTACCTGTTATACTGACTTAATTGCAGGACAATCATTAAATGATCGATAGAAGGATTTAAAGATTAAAATAATCACTAAAACGAAAATTCATTTTAATTTTTAATCGCTCCAAAAACACAAAATCATATGTTTTACGAGTAATTTTTGATTTTTTTTTTCATTTTTTTTTCTGGTTGAAAAAAAGCAATACCCACATTTGTGCATATGTAGAAATAGTGCAATAAATATGAATATTTTAACTAATTCCTCAATTGATTATAACGGATCGATTTGCTTTGTTTGAAAAATTTAACTTTTTACCGGGAAGTGTCAAAAAAACATATAGGCCAAAGTAGATATGAGTATCATATATATCAGAAAGAAACAACCCCTAAAGGAAAAAGTCAAAACTATAACCGAATTTGACTGGTGCTGAAAATTTTCACTGGCCGTCTTAAAAACCATACTTAAATATAAGTGAAAACATGAGGTCTATTAACAAATGAATCTTGTGCAAAGCATTTGTTTTCTCGAAAATAGAGAAGATACCATTATGTGGTTATACCTAGTGATCTCCCTGTCAAACCCCATTTCATGAAGTGTGATTGTGACAATTTCGGAAAGGAAATTGCTAGATGCCTCAATATCGAGAAAAAAGCCCAGTGTATATTGTTTGTGGGCAACAATCTTCTTGAACCACGTCACAATATCGCGGAGATCGATTACGACAGATCTTTCCTTACAGTAGGAGTGGCATTGTGAGGCATCTCTTGATGTATGCTTGAATATATAATATCTTAATCGGGTAATATAAAAAAAAAACTTTTTTTGCTTACTCTTCGTTATAAAAGAAATATTTAGGAACCACGTAATATGTTATTACCGAATTACCGACATTTGTCAAACCGACTTTTTCATTCGAAAACAAGCCGATAAATTTTAAATTTTAATTAAAATTTTTTTTTGTTGTTGTGATCATTTTGCCCAAAATGAAATAACTCGACATTATTCTTGGGTTGTGTGCTTGAAAATTAATTCCAACACCGCTTTAATTTCAACTCTATTTTACTCTCAAGATCTCGAAAAAGTCACATCGTTACTTCCTTTCGTTCCAGATATCCTCGGAATTTCTTTATAGCTTAGGAGACTCAATTCTATGATATCTTCTGTGCTGACTGTAATCAAATTTTTTTTAAATTTTCTTAATAATTTTCATTAATCAAAAATTACTTTAAATCATATATTTGAAAATTTTCGTTAAATCATTTTTGTTTAATTGATTTTAAATTTGTTGGGGAATTGTTTTATTAAATCAATTAAAATGTTTAGTTCAAAATAAATGTATAATTTTGATTTCGCCAAAATATTTCTGCCGGCTGGTTGTTCAGTAACTGACTTTCAGTTTTACGTCAAATAGCGTTATATAAATATTGAATTATTTTGTCTTACGTATCTATGTATAGTGGTTGCGAATATATTCAAAATATGTTCAAAATTTTAAATAGAGAAATTTTAAAATTTATAGTATAAATAAATTTGAAAACATTAGCGATAAAAATTCCCGTTTCATAGTAATAACATTACTGACTATGAGAAAAATTATTTTAAATGTTATGAATTTTTATTTTGAAATTTCTGAATTTTTATTTTACTATTGTGAATGAGTAAGTTAATTTATTTTGTATTCGTCTTGTTGCCGTTAATTGCTTGTTGTTTATATTAAATTGCTTTAAATAAGTTGAGTAATTTTATATTACAAATATTGCTGACAATTTGTAAGTTTGTATTTCATGTGCATGAAGTACAGTGGTGGTATTTAATATTTGGATTCCATTGGTATATTTACAATTGTTTCTAAAAGCCAGGGAAAACGAAGTGTTCACTGTGTTTGTTTGCTTTTAGTTTGTTACTATTTTTTACGCATAAACTGCACTTAATTAACTGCATTGTTGTCGTTGGTTTCTTGCTTTGCAATAATTGATTTTGTATTTTCTATACAAATTTAACGGTATTGTTTTTAACAGCACTCATAAAAGGTTTGGTTTTTTTTTATAAATTTACCAAAAGAGGTTACTTAGTAGTAGTTTATATATTACATTTTGTCAATAGGTATTTTTACAGTGGATTTGATTATAGTTTTGAAGAATTTCAGTGAGGTTTTGATATTTAGTTATAAATATTTTTATTCATATTCATTTTATCTTATTTTTTGTAGCAAGTAGTAGATTTTCAAAAAGCGTGTATCTTATTTATGTAGGTATTTATAGGTTATATATTGCATATTTTGTGCTATTTAATTTTTGTGGTACAATTTTCAAATTCACTAAATTCAATTACTTTTTTGGGGAGTGGGGGTTTTTCACATTTTAATTGGCTTTTTCAAGAAGCTTTTTCTAGAAGCTTTTTCAATTTTTCTATAAATTTAAATTATAATAAAGCTGAACCGCACATAGAATAGAAATTATCTTAGTGTGATGGAAACTGTCCGAGTGTGCAAGGTCAGTATAAATGGGTCATACAAGCGCACAGGTATCTGGAAAACTTTAACCGTTCGAAAGAATCACTGTTTAGATCAAAAGTACTTTATTAGTTTTTTTTTGCTGAAAAAAATTGCAACTCTAAGTCTTTCAAATATTCCACAACTAAAAAACACCTATTTTTATTAAAAAAAAATTTAAGAAAAATTTTTAAATTTTAAAAGTAGATCATATCATTTTGTGTGGCTTATAGCCCACATCGGTCAATTAGAAAGGCTTAAATGAAATAAAATATTTTATATACTGCTCTCATGCTACTAATTGTCCTAACGCCTATATGTATGCTAATATTTTCATTATCATAAACAACTTGTTCTGCGTCAAAGCCATTAAAGGCTGTGCTAAAGTGTAATAAGGCTAATTGCTAATTTCTTAGAACTTTTATTTAATTTTTTAATTATTTACTTAATATATTTTTTTAAATTGTAATTTTTCTTTTTTTTCAGATAATGAAGGCTTGTTTTATGACTTCCTCACCAAACACTTTCGTTTGCATGTAAACCACAGTTTTTTTTTTTAATAAATTTATTTATTTTTTCGTT
Source organism: Neoceratitis asiatica (assembly GCA_030068015.2). Taxonomy (NCBI): domain Eukaryota; kingdom Metazoa; phylum Arthropoda; class Insecta; order Diptera; family Tephritidae; genus Neoceratitis; species Neoceratitis asiatica. Next base: position 32,656,012 of record CM061525.1, on the reverse strand, counting down.
TCTAATTACTTATTAATTGGTGTATTCGCTTTGTATTGCTAATTGAATTTTTACTCTCATTTCGCTGTACAATTTGCTGTGTATAAGTTATACATACTAATGAACGCATTTTTTATATAAATATTTTTTATATAATTTTTATTATTTGCTAATTTTAAAATTGAATTGCAAAAAATTATTATCTCAAATTTATTTGTAATAAAAAATATTTCATCACCTCGCTTCGGTATTTTTAATAAAACCTTTGTGTGCAATTTTAGCTGTTTAACTTTTCAGAAATTAATAATTTTTTTTTTTTTAAATTTTAGCAAAAATGTGCAAATGAAAATAGATTTTACTGCTTATAAATTTTTTTTATATTTTTTTAAGTGAAAAGAAGTATTTTAAATCAAAAATTTGTGCACGGAATAGTTTTAAGTACATTTTATCTTCATTTTATCTTCACCATATAGTATTATAATATATAACAAGTTTGCTTATACTTATTATATAGCAAACTCAATATTTTGCAATTAGACAATTATGAAAAAATTTTGTATTTCTATTTCATTTCCTTTTTCTTTTATAAATCTCCCTTAGCTCGCTGTGTTGCCATAGAAGTTTACGCCTCTCTTCTCCTTACCCTTTGTATTACAAAAAAATAGTATTTGTTTAAATTTACTGTCCGTTAATGTGATTTTGTGTATATTTGTATGAAGTCATTCGTTTTTTGTTTTCGTTCTTCTTCATTAACTGTCTTAACCACCACCTAAACTTAACGCCTGAACTATACGTGGATCAGCTTTACTACCCTCACGAAATTCTTCTAATGTTAATTTACCATCATGATTCTTATCCATTTGATCGAAGATTTTATCGACACGCTTCTGCGGCGTATTTTCATCCTCCGATTGCGGTTGTTGGCCCTGAGTGATGGAGAATTGAGAAGGAAGAAAAAGAAATGGAATAAATTTGCTTTATTTTATAATTTTCATAAATTTTAAGATTAATATATATATAAGTTTTTTTTTTTTTTTTGGTATTGTAAAATTAAAAGGTAGTAAATCTATTGTATTAATCTCAAGCATCAAGCTAAATCATTGATCCAAATTTAGAAGAAATATCAGAAACTTAAAATCTTTGATTTAAGTAAAATAGAGGATCTTATTTCGATCCTTTGGTTCGGGAGTAGAGGTTTTTTTCTATATGAAATGAACTTAAATCCAACCTAGAACAAAGTGGAGAAGTAACATAGATCTAAACACTTGGAAATAACAAGTCAAATCGTTTTTATTTGAGCATTTTCTACAAAACAATTTTTCAGGAGGTAACTGGTTAACTATTTAAATTTTGATTCGAACCTGATAATATTACCCAACTGCCACAACAGACTGATTACTAGAACTATATTTCACTACGCTTAAAGTATAGAACAGCCATTCTGTTTATCTCCATTGCGTCTGAGGTTAGATTACGCTAAGGTCGCTGACCTTAATATGGAAAATATCAAGTATAATCGTTGCTATAATATATAGAATATGTGGAATAATGGTAGCCTACTCATAGTGTAGTTTGAGTGTTAGTGAATGATCAACGAACTCCGTGGTCTCTAGGCAATTTCAACACATTAGTTCACAGACTATCCACTATATTTCTCTCTCTCTCTCTCTCTCTCTCTCTCTCTCTCTCTCTCTCTCTCTCTCTCTATCGTAATGTATTAGTCAGATATCACTGTTGTTGATTTATTTTCATTATCAGTTAAATACAACGAGCTCATACTTAACGAAAACAACAGATTGGCGGATAAAGCAGCTTAGTAGAAGTAAGTGGAATAGAGAATCCCTTCGCCTTTTGCATATGAAGATATAGTGTCAAGAAGATAGTTTTATAAGGAGGCGAACTATTTTTGAGTATTATATAGCGACTTCCAATTAGAGTTCTTTATATTACCATGGATATACCAATAAAAATTTGAGGTCGCAGAGAATGGCCGGTAGCGTTAGCTTTATCGGTATTTAATTGATATAAATTTAAGTTTTTCCCTGCGAAACCAAAACCTAAGAGAAAGGTTAGGCGAGCTTTAAATTATCTAAATAATCAAACTTTTAAATGTATTTTAATGCAATTATATTAGTCAGTATTTATTCAGACAGCTACGTAATAAAGTACTACGTGAAAAATCCAAGCTGGCGGGGAAATGACTATCTATTAGTTCAAGCATAAAGAAAGGTTCTCTCATCGGAAATATTTGATCATTACAGCTAAAATTACTATTATTTTCTATCAGAACAAAAAGAGGTAGCAGAGTCTTCTGTTATCTACTAGTTAAGGCAGGTAGAAGTGATTGCCAAATTGGGAGCGTCAACACACTTAAATAAAATAAGCTCAAGGTGCCAACATGAAGATTTTATTGAGCATAACACCCTTTTAAACCCACTTGGACTCCCTTTTGAATTTGATTAGGTTGCGGATTCCCTAAGCCATGAGTGCGACTACAATGTGACAAAGTTTACTCCTGTTACAATATTGACAAATGTATAAGAGGTGGAAAGTTATCTTTCACAGCTTGTTGTTACTTCTATTTCTATAGCATCTTCTTAACGATAATCTTACCCTTCTCTATGCCATTCTAAAAACAATGTTCCGAGAGGATCTCAATTACCTTTGAAATACTCGTCATTTTATCTAAATATATATTTAATTAGACTATCAATTATAACAATGGTTCCTTAAAAAATATACATATATATAATCAATAACTAAGAGTAAATGAGAAATTGATACGCATATTTAAGATACACTTTTGGAATCTTAAAAATCATCTTAAATATAACTTCAGATTAAACTAAATTCATTTAAGACTCAAACATTTAACTACCTGAAAAGGCTCTTTCTATTCAAGAGGTCAGAGAAGCCTCTGCAACTTCCGGTGGTTTTATAAGCAAAAAAAGTTAAATTAATCTTTTTTCTTCCAAATATTTTAAATTTCAAATTTTATCGAATTTCAACGAACGTGAAGCACATTTAAGAAATATCTTTTGCATCCGTTCAAACCTGAGTATATAATTCTTCTGACTTATTTCCAGATAAAAACAGCATATTCCTAAGCTCAACTAACGAATGCTGCTTGTAATGACTTTAGAGTAAGTAAAATTAAACTATGTCGCCTCACAAGCCCTAGTGCCGAGTAAGATTTGGAAATAATAAAGCTAATATGCCTATTAAAAAAATGGCTCGAAAAGCATCACTCCAAAGTCCTTAATCTCGTCCAAACTTTCTAACAAAGTGTGAGAAGTGTAATAGTAGGTCGCAAAGATATTCAAAATTTTCGCATAGGTAACCTCAAAACACTTTTTAATGTTTAAAATATGTCAAAAATTTACACATCAATATTACAAACTATCAATGCCTCTTTGAAATTAAAAAACATTGTCAGTATTTGTAATCTTTGAAAACAATTTGAGATCATCTGCGTACAGTAAAAACTCGCAATTTTATACCAACTACTTACATATGTCATTAATGAATAGAGCAAAACATAATGCGCCTAGAAAGGTACCTAGGGGAGTACCAGAAAACTCAATAAAGGGTTCAAAGGAGAAATCATCAATGGTTACGACACATGATCGTTAGGATAAATAACATAGTGCAAATTTGAATCGACTTGCGACAGAACAAGATTTCTTCATATTTTAACACAGTTTGGCTGTAAAGAATTCCTTCAGGTTTGCATATGGCAAGAGGCACAATAAGGCGTTCTTTAGAATCTGCTTAGTGGCCCGGCAAATTCGTCTGCACTATACTTCCCCAGATTAGCTCTGTGGACAGGTTTCCAGGTATGGAATAGTCTATTCCATTCAGTTGTCTTCTAAGGATATCTGCAACTTTCCAGCACGATTGTAGATTGTTTAACAAGAAAAAATTCTCTTCTTCTACTGCTTCCTCTTCTTTTACAGCTTCCTTATGAACAGGTATCCCCATCTGGAATACATCGCAGTTAGCTTAGCAGCTTCAATGAGAGTTGAAATCAAGGGTTATGCAAGAAAACACCTTCTTCCACTCTACCATCAAGCGAATAGGCAATAATGCTACCATCTGATCTTCCCATAGTATGAGTGAGGTAAAATTTCCTTCAGGCGCGCTGCACATTAGTCATAAAACAAAGTGAGAGAAAGAGATTTTCCTTCACTCTTCGTTCATATCAGAGAAATAAACATTGACAAAGTAGTCGAAAATTTTAGGCGCCACGATAAAATATCTTAAAATGGACTGAATTCTAAATTCTAAACTTCGTTTGAAAGTTGTGGTTGCCATATATTGAGGTACAAAGGAGACTAAATATATCTAAAGCTGAATTACTTATTACATAGATGCTAGCTACTAGTTCACATAGAAAAAGAATTGTATATTGTATATGACCAAATTTCACAGGCTGGAGCATGTAAAAAGTTGATCGCACAACTGGCAGAGGGAAAATCAGTTGATCAGTATCACGGAAAAAAGTGCTGGGCTATAGTAGGTGAGTAAATAACATTTCATATTAGCCTTGTGCGAGTGCTACATTTGAGTGCTACATTTGTACTTCAGACCTCAAATTGAAGTGAATCGGGAAGTATAGAAAATGTATATAAAAAGCCAGCGGTGAAAATGCTTAAGGCTACTTCATTATTCGGAGCAGGTAGCCAGGTCCACTGATCGGAAAGTTGTGGTCATTGATCACTTCAGGACGTAAGAAGGTTATAAGTTTTTGTAACATCTATCTGGTATGACATATACAGGTGTTTACCATATTGTGACTGCCTTACGAATTTCCAGTCTACTTCTGCTAAAATGAGGGCAAAAGTATAGAAGTTATAAACTTTTCTCTTTCCTCCGGTCCAATATGTTTTTTCATGCAAATGAATCCTCTTTTTCGTACTTTGCCTAGCGAATTCGTCTGCAGTTCCTTTCAATATCTGTGCAATCATAACTTAAATTAAGGTTTTGTTTTGATCAGCCATTTGCTCAAGATATCTGTGACGGTTTAGTATTTTACCGACCATCACTGAAGATATTTCTTCTTAAGAATACGATTCCAAAGCATTCCATGACAACAGATATTTCCGCATAGATCACACCTCAATATTTTGGCAGCTAAAGAGAATTGTAATCAGGGGTTACGCGAGAAAGCACCTGCACCTCCTCCCACTCTACCATCAAGCCCATTGTTAACAGAGCGAATTTTAAGGCTGAGTGCATGGGTGAAAGAATAAAGCAGTGAGTCGTTAGTAAATGAATACCAATATAGTGAAAGAGAAAGAGATTTTCTTCCATTCCTCATACGTGTCAGTGAAATACGCATATATAAAAGGTTTTCCGATAGGGATGATATGATTTCTAAATGTCGTTTTGGCCATTTTTAATATGTTATGATCTGTCTTTTTTTTTTCATTATATTCAGTAATGTTTAAAACTTCATCATAACAAAATATACTCAAGAACAACTTTGCTGATTTTACCTTGGAACAACTTGAAAACGATAACAACTTTTTTAAGAACATCATCTTCTCCGATTATTTTCATCTGAGTGGTGCGGTAAATAAACAAAACTGTCGATTCTGGTGCGAAGAAAATCCACAAATTATTCATGAACAACCATTACATTCACCCAAATTGACAATTTGGTGTGGTTTTTGGTCTGGTGAAATCATCGGTCCGTACTTCTTTCGAAATGAAGCTGGCAGCACCATTATTGTCAATGAAGAGCAGTATAAATCGATGATAACCAACTTTTTATGGCCACAATTGGAAGAAGTTGATCTTAACAACATCTGTTTCCAACAAAACGGCGTTACGTGTCACACAGCACGTGCAATCATTGAATTATTGCGAGCAAGGTTTGGAGATTCGATTATTTAAAAAAATTTACATTGAATGGCCTTCAAGAAGTTGTGATTTAACATTATTAGACTACTTCTTGTGGGATTATTTGAAGTCACTGCTCTTTAGCTTTAAAAGTCAATATTGAACTTGCCGTTCATGACATACGACTTGATTTAGTGGAAAAAGTGCTCAAAAATTGGGTACATCGAATTCGTTCCTGCAAGAGAAGTCGATTCAGAACTTAATTGTATCAATTGTACTTCAGATTAAATAAAAAAATAAAAAACATTTGAATTTCCTTAACAAATAATGTATTTTTTTTTTTTTTAAGAAATCATAACACTCTTATTAGAAACCCCTATATATAGCCAACTTTAACACATCACGAAGTTAACAATGGCTGTAGCATCTAAAAAATTTACCAAAAAGTTTTCGGAGGGAAAATCAGTTTTTTAGTATCAGGAGGAAAATATAATTGGCATTTTAGGTAAGTAAAGGCGGACTTTGTAATTTTTAGTGCTGATATAAATGACTTATAAGTTCAGAGAATTATATAGGAAATAATAAATTCTTTGGTCAGGGTAACAAACTATGGGAGCGATATAAGAGTAGGAATTTATGTACAAGTATGTAAGAATTTTTTATAATAAATAATTATGTCTGCATCCCCCTTGAGGGATCGACCTCAACCCAAAACTAGTTGAATTAGGCCAGAAAAAATATTAGCATTTAAACGGGCTTTGAAGGAGGCCAGATTAACTAAGCGTCTTCCCTTCAGCCATAACTATGAGCCCGTTTTCATCGACTACATAGCTTAGAAAATACTAGGCAGATGAGAAAAGAGAAAAACCTCATATACCGTGGCGCTTAAGCTGAAATACGAGATCGTAGGCGTATAGTATACTTTTGGGTAATTTTAGTACTAGAAAAAGAGAGCTAAAGGGATGATGTTCGTCTTGATGTATATATGTATATTCGGAAGTTCGGAGGAAAATTATTTATGCAATGTAAATTCGGCTCTAAGTGGGATTAACTTGTTTTTAATATTATTGGAGTTTTAATAAGAAATCAGTTATTAATTACTATTAAATATCCTATGTGCGTACATACATAAGAATGTCTTTAAATTTGTATAAATTAATTTTATTAAGCCTATCCGCACCCCAAAATCCATTCTAGCAGCTACCACCCAACTTACCACCATCTGATATATGGCATCCACAATGTTATACATTTCCTCGCGTGTTATGTAACCGTCATTGTCAACATCATACAACCGGAAAGCCCCTGAAAAAAAAAGCAAAAACAAATGAAACATTTGAAAAAATATATAATACAATACTAAAAGTAGTACAGACTGTAAAATATTGATATGTAGTGCATACATATATATATACATATAACATATGGACAGCGCTCTAAATATTTTATGTCATGTCTGAAAATAAATATATATGTATGCTGCAAATATCTCGTAAGCTATGTCGCTAACCAAATAAATATGTTTACATTTATTTAAATAAAATATTATTTAAATAAAATATTTATGAAACTGTCATGTAAATAATAAGTAAAAGTTTTTGCCCTTCTCACCACCACCACCACCATCACAAACGGACCGAACAAAAATATTGACATAAATAAATAAATGCAAGAGCGCCGGTATTTGCAAAATTGTCAACCGTCATTAAGCGGATTAAGTGAGCGCCATCATGTGTAATATACTTTATGTATGTGCGTACATGTATGTCGTATATGTTTTTTTGAAACGATGTGTATGGTCGTAGAAAAAACACATGTTGGTTGTATTTAATTGCTGGCATAAAATGTAATTGTAATGCCACGAGAGACGATAATTGCTGAGACATTTTTTATGCAATGCCAGGCAGTTTTTACAATTTGAGCAAATATAATTTTTTGCAAAGGTGCAGTTTTATTTATAACTTGTTACGGTCAATTTAAAACAAGGTGAATACTTGTTATCTCTAATTTAAGTGTTGTTGTATGTCCTATGAAAGTATGAAATTTGCTTTTATTAAAATTTAAATTTTTGTACTAAATGCGATAAATAATAGAAATTGCGGTGGTAATCGACTTCGACTTTGTAAACCTGGAAAGTCAGTTTCCTATAGCTACATATATATTTTCGATTAATATTTACAGTTTATTTCTGCATTTTATTTACATGCGTATAAGTTGAATATTTAGGAGGATTCAGCATAGAAACCACCTCTACAGGTTCTTACTGAGACTTAAGCTCAATCAACTTGGCTACCATATCTTTAATAACATATGTGAGCTATAGCTTGTTAATGGGTACTAGCCTTTTCCAAGTATTAGTTTGTCACTCGTTCAAGAACTAGCCACGGCAGCATATTGTCAATTGGAAACCCCTCGGCCTGACACATACGTAGACGGCGCTACTAAAATTCATTAAGTAAAGATTTTTAGTTAGCCCTAACCTTAAAAAAATGCATGTAAAGATTTGACAGCTGGCGATTTATTAGTTTGTGAATTATAGCATTTCGAGTGAAGCAAATTTTGTTATTGTGAAAAAATGGATAAAAAAAAATTTCGCATGTTGATAAAATATTACTTTTTGAAGAGAAAAAATGCAGTTGAAGCATGAACTTGGCTTGATGACGAGTTTCCGAACACTTTCTCCATCAAGGATTGGTATACTAAGTTTAGACGTGGTGAAATGAGCACCGAAGAGGGTGAGCGCAATGGGCGCCCAAAAGCAGTTGTTACCGGCGAAAACATCAAAAAAATCCACAAAATGGTTTTAAATGATCGTAAATTGAAATTGAATGAAATAGCAGGCACTGTAAAAATATCAACTGAACGTGTACATCATATCATTCAAGAATAATTGAATATGAGAAAACTATATTAAAAGTGGGTGCCGCCGAGCTCACTTTTGACCAAAAACAACGACGAGGTGATGATTCGGAGAGTTTTGGGAGATACAGCATAATAAACCCGAGTTTTCGCATCGATATGTGACAGTGTATGAAGAGCACAGAATGAACCCGTCGAAAATCGCAACAGTCGGCTCGAAAGGTTGCGGCGTATGTATTTTGGGATGCACATGGAATATCTTCCATTGACATTGAAAAAGGAAGAACCATGAACAATGATTTTTACTTAGTGTTATTGGACCATTTGTAGAACGAAATCGATGAAAAATGTCCGCATTTGGTGAAAAATAAAATATTGCTTCACCAAGGCAATGCACCGTGTCACAAGCCAGGGAAATCGATGGCAAGAATCAATGAATTCGGCTTCGAATTACTTTCGCATCCACTGTATTTTCCATATCTGACCCACAGCGAGTATTTTTTGTTCTCAGATCTTAAAGTAATGCTCGCTGGGAAGAAATTTTCGTCGAATGAAAAGGTGATCGCCGAACCTGAGGCCTATTTTGAAGCACAGAACAGATCTTACTACAAAACTGGTATCGAAAAGTTGGAGGGTCGCTATAATCAGTGTATCACCCTTGAACTTTGGAAACTGTTGAATAAACAAAAGTCTGATGAGGATATGTGGTTATCTCCGAAACAGCTGTCACTTCTACCAATTTTGCTTTTTTGTGTAACAAAATATTCAATTAAAAAATAATTTTTTTAACAAAAATAGGCCTTTGAGTACAGCTCATTTACTTATAACCAAAAAAAATCACTTGACAAAAAATGTATTTTACTATGGTAGGCAGGGGACTTTTCAATTGACTTTTAGCTCAAGGGCCAAAATTGTCTTAATAGGTCCTAGTGCTGGTCAACCACCTAAAACCTACCCTAACCTAATTTTCAAAGCATTTTAAGGATAATTTGAATTTGTTTACATATAAAGCGCAATTAGCACAAAGAACACTGGGAACTGTATGTTTAATTTGCTTGGAATAATTTACACTGAATCTGGTTTTTGTAAAAAATATATTAATACGGGCACACTATGGTGGTACTAACGAGCAAAATTACGACTTTTGGGGAATACAAAATCCATTCAAAATCCATAAAACGACATTTTCTGACCAAAAAAGACTTTTCCGCCGGCGTTTTTCCCAGAGCTATCATTGGGTCACATTTCTTTTTCAAACAAGGCAAAAAATGCGTCATAAAATCGTTATGAGCAGATGTTAGTTAAATATGACTGCCCATAAATGCATAGAAAAGGTCTTGCCGGATATTGGTTTAAATAGAATGGTGAACTATGTCACATTGAATAAAATCATGCAAGTCCAACTATTCAAGTTCCGAAAAAAAATATTATCCAAACGTAAGATGTGAGAAAAAGGTTACATTGACTTGCTGCCTATATCTTTTTTTTTTTGAAGTTTTTTTGAAAGCAAAGTGTGCGTTAGCAATTTTAGGACTATGGACGAGCTCAAGGCGAACCGAAATCATCGAAGTACCCCCATGGATGCTCGAAAGAGAAATCAAGAAGCAACAAAAAAAGTGCCTAAAAGAAGAAAAAATATAAGTACAAATAATTGCTCGGTTAAAGGGTTGTAAGGTATCATACCGCAGGTGTACAGGAACTTATACATGTCAGCAGAGGACCCGAAAAACTTTGAGTGCTTTTGCCTCTCCTTGGGTCTTGGCAGAGAAAAAACCACCTCTAAATTCCATAGATTGCAGAGCAGAGCTATCTTATGCATGTATGTACGACGCATATCCAGAACGTAAGCATACAGAATTTTTGTAAGATTTCAAAATTTTATTTAGAAAACAAAACTTCAATATATTTTCGTACGAAATGTCAGCTATTTCGCCATTCCTCTCTATACAGGTGCTGAAGCGGGGTATCACTTTTTTATGGCTTCCACGAAGTAGTTTCCTGCTAACCCCATCTCGCGGACAGCATACGATATTCGAAGGTTTCTATGATTTTTTTCTGTAGTAGAAATCTGAAAATTTACTTAAATATCGCAGAAATTTTATCCATAGTCAATCTGAAATCATCATGGGGCACATTTCAATTTTGCCAGACATTTCGTCTGTAAGAACTGCTGGCCTTCCGCACCTCATGTATAGAAGTGCGACCATTTTGAAACTCGCGACATCATTTGTACACACTCGAGCAATTCATATCTTTATCACAACATAAAATTTTCAACTCATTATAAATCTCAAATGAAGGTTTTTCCTTCCAAACGAGATAACGGATGACGAACGGTATTTCGCATTTGGCAAGACAGACAGATATTGTTCACTAAACCTTTTGTCGCGTCAACAATTATCGACGTACTGACCACGATCCGATCTCGTTGCACAGGAGAGAAGTTTGCCCACACATCACCGTGTTGAGAGCAACAGTACACTTAGATTCTGGATATGACACGTACTTAGTGGAGCATTGCGGATCACATGAACTAGTCAACCTACCGTCTTCACGAAAAATTACAAAACAATTATTCCGGGTAGCAGCCAATGGGACATTTATGGAGATAGCTTCAAACTGTAAAGTAGGTTCGGCAGAGGAGTCATTTAAAGAGAGCTTGGTATTGCCAAGTACATTTGTCTACGGGATCACTGTATAATTTTTTAATTAGAACTGGCGAATAAGGGTTATTAGGACCCACTGTTACGGCACAAAGGACTCGTTCAGTGTCCTAATTGAACTACAAATTCAACCTTATCTAACCTAAACATAGTTCTAGTGATGTATATAACTTATATTTATTTGATACTAACCAAGAGATATGTGTGTATCAAAACAAAAAATATATTCCTATATGTAACTATAATTATTTAATGAAGGTAGGAAATCACAGTAAAAGATCTAAAAATGTGAAAAATTTTGTTCAAAAACCAGATAGAGGTGATGAAAAGGCTAAAAAATTGTTGAAATATTTGATATCGGTGGAGAAAATTGAAAATGACGAGAATCCCTCCTTACTAATTTAAAATGAAAAGAATATCACTTATAGTTAGGCCCCACACCACCACGGTCATATTTAGTCACACTTAGTGTAATTCAAAAAGAGAGAATTTCTAAATTCTACTCCTAAGGGTGGGAAATAAATGTAGCATGGATTAATGTTCGAGCAATTTAATATTTGTGGAAAATATGAACATTGATATTTTCACTTAGGTGCACAAAAATAACATTTTCTTTTGGTTTGGCAATTCTAAAAAAAAATATTTTTCCAGCTAAAAGTATGTTTCATATTTATGAGTTAATAAACGCCACAATAACATTATAAATCACAGTCTTACATGGCACTTACACATTTCTACTTCTAAACAACCGTGGCTTCCCTATCTTCCTAAACAAAATATATATGTACATATGTATGTATGTTTGAATTTAAGTTACCATAAAAAATTCCTAGAAAGTCAATAATGAGACGGCAATAAAAAATCCATTGGCTCAATGATTCAAACGGTCGAAAATTATGCAAAAATTTGAGAATAATAAATCACACATAGAAACGAAAAAAAAAATAAAAAAATTAAATGAAAAAAGTAGCAAAAAATTGTGGCCATAAAAATTTCTCAAAGAAATCAAACCCAATAAAAGACCATAAATTACCAATTGGACATGGTATAGCTGCGAGTATAGAAGCATACAAAATAAACCAAATAAATAAAAAAAAGGTGGAATTAGCAAAAAAAAGTACCCAAGAATAGGAGTAAATATAAAAGCAAAATTGGCATGATTATTATACCAGCAGGCAATATATATAAATCTATACACATACATACATATGTATGTGTGTATAGGCATACCAAATAGATTGCCTAAACATAAATAAGCGAATTCATAAATTCTCCACCTCCAACTGACACACTAGTTGTATGTATGTATGTATGTATGTACATATAGTCATTATTCACTGCCAATGCTTTCAATAATATTTATGTGTAATCGATAGCGCGTAATGAGAGAGGCGCATAAAAACAACGAAAACAATAACAACAACAATAAACATGCAATAACAACAAACTTACATTGTAATTTTTCATCCAAGTTTCCCTTCGATGTCACGGATAGAGCGCGTATGAATTCCTCAAATTCTATTGAGCCATCCTGTGGTGTTGTACGTGTGCGTGTGCGTTCGCATAATAGCAATTTAAGCAGATTTCATTCAGGCCGTCCAAATGTATCCCCAGACATAAACAAATGTATAGAGAAAAAAAGGAAAGATACAAGAAGGATATGGGAGACGAAGTAAAATATATTTATATATACACATAGGAGTTCATACATATGTTTTAATGAAAACTAATGTATAATATTTCATGATATGCCAGCACGTCGCATAATGAGACCGAAACTGGTTGTTGACACACGCACTTACTCACACAGCATGCTGGTCATTGCAATCAAACAACGAGATAGGGAAAAAAACCAACATAATTCATATGCACTCACGCTCAGTAGCACGCACAACGCATTCGCCATAGTTATTATTTATAGAATACACATATGTTTATATATACAGACGAACAGAAAAATGTACAATAATAATTAACTTAAAGGGTGCTTTTGTTTATATTATATTCAAAGAAAAATTTTGATACCAGAAACAATTAAATTAATTAAGATTCAAGGAGTGGTCAAAGTTATGAAAAATTATAAGCTTCAGAAATTCAAATAAAATCAGTCGGATAAACAAAATAAGATTTTGTTACTCATAATCAAATGCGTGATCGTAGGCTTTGGTTAAAAAAAATTATAAGTATGACGGTCCGCACAAATTTTTCTTCAGCTTTTCCTGTAAAAACTGAATGCTAAAATGTTTATTAAACCTCAAAATTTAAACAACAGAATAATCTAGTATCAAAAAATAGATTTTATATTTTTCAAAAGCTACGAAAATTCTTTGGAATCTATTTAATGGTTTTTAAGTTATAGCGGTCACTGCAAAATAATATAGTTCTGAGAAAAATTCGCTTTGTTATGCCCGCAAACCTCCGTTAATTGTCAAATAAACCAAAAAAGCATTTTTCTCTTTCACTTAAAAATGTTTCGAGAATATTTGTAAGTTGTTAGCTTAAAGGTCGGTATGCAGCTCTTACGAAAACCAAAAACTCCATTTACGGTGCGTACTGCTCCTCGAATGAAAAACTCCATTTCTACTGCCTATTTCTAAAGTTTTTAAACAAATACGAAAGCAGGGCAACACAGGTTTCCGAGCGTAATAAACAGTCTCATATATATTTCGAGAGAAACAAGATGAAGACTAATTTTCAATTTATGTAATGTTTTTAGTTTTTTCATCGATATCTACAACTTTTATTTATTTTTAGCCATGAAAAAGGTAAGAATACATAATCAGCGACAAATATTTACCGCGCTCTGCTCATGTTTTTCGCTGTTTGCTGTTCACAATAGAAAATCATCTGTAGAATTTCTGTGCATACTACATTTTTCTTTCCACGAAAAATATGAGGTTTTTCTTCGCTAGAGGTGCATACCGATCTTAAAGAAAAAAAATCAATTTCTCAATATTATTAACACCTTGAACAAAATATTACTCTCCGAGCAATTCAAAGTTGAAAAAAAGTTGAGCGAAAAAGCTGCATGCATCATTTTCTATTTGAAAAATCAAAATCGTTGTCCGACGATTGAAACCTAAGTGTGCTCTGCCCAAATCACCGAAAGAGTGATATAGAGAGATATTCAACATACGCAAATTCTTGGAAAATAACCATGAAAAAAGGGTCTAGTTACATACACCATCGCTTCGTCGCTTTTAAAGACTTCGAGAGCACAAAGAGAGCTGTCTCTACATCGCTATATCTAAACTTGGTATTACCGCAAAACTTATGCGGCTGTGTAAATTGACGTTGAGAAACACCAAAAATTTCCACCAGGATCACAAATAACTTTTTTGAGCCGTTCAGCGCTAAACGAGAAAACGCCTCCACAAAGGTAAAGAGAGAATGTCCAATCCTACTTAACAACGTAGAACTGCTGATATTGGCATTTTCGGAATCAAAAACCATGCCCTTAGTTGCGCTTTACACAATTCGTATAAGGAAGTCATTCGAATAGGTCTGATAATGAACGCAGTTGAGACGAAATATCTACTGTCGTCAAATAGTCAATTCACTCGCATTTTAACTCACAAGTCACTGTTGGTAGTCACAGCTTTGAGCTCATAAATACTACCATTTATCTGGTCCCTAGCATTAATATTAATGTAAATACTAATATAATAATGGACCGAGTAGGTAATTTCAAAGTAAAGTACTTTATTGAAGAACAAAGACCAAAAATCTATAGTATGTTCATTGTTCCCTTCGGCAGTGGGAGTTTTCGAGAGAAAGGTTTTATGCGAGATGTATGGTTTTTTTGTGTTTTGTCAATTCCGTAACGAGTGAATCGTAAGAGTATACGATGAAAGTTTAATCGAATTAATTGTTTATTGTGGCCTGTAATTACTTGGGGTTATAAATTAATGACTTTATTTAAAAGGCCTATTTTTTGTTTTGAACTTCACATGCGAGAGCTCACTGAGTTAACATCAGCCTTGTAAGCTGTTGCTGTAATATTCATGTCATTAATAATCACTACAGTTACTTAATAGTGGGCTAGTGAGGCTTTTTGTATTCCTGTATAATTTCATGCATTGATTGTCTGTCAGTGTAATATTATAATTTTAATTTAAAGAGTTAAGTAAAAAAATGCCAACAATGTTTCTGTCATGAATTGCCACCAACCTAATACTCAATTCATATCAATTACGAAATCAACTAATAAAAAATGATGTATAAATTGTTACTGTTAATTATACTTTCAAGAATAGTTGCCAATCATTTGAAATTTGTAAAATATGAAAATGTAAATATTTTAAAAACCCCCAGTTAGCAGATAACTGGTTATAAAAATTTTCAAAATTTCTAAATTCGGAAATAATTAAAAATAAATCACTTTAATATAGCAATAAAAATGATATACAAATTTGGTATACAAATAATTTTTTTAAGAAAATGAATTGAAGTAGGCTTTTTACTAAATGCAGGCATCGGTACATATATATCTTAATACAAGTATGCATGTCTATAGCTAACTTCTATTCAGAGTTTGGCATGCGGAGTTAATACTTTAACCTACTGCAGGCAAGTAAATTTCCACAATCTCTACATCCATTAGCAACCCCATTTAATATAATTTATTTGAAATGTAGTTACCGAATGGAACGTCGCCTTTTGAGGTGTATTGTTGATGTGAAGTCAGTAACGATTACCTATTTCATTGAAGAAGTTTAACAACTGTCAACAAAACTTAGTGTGCATCATCCTGTATTTCTGGCAACAATATTGTATTTTGCCTCTTCGAAAATACCCGGTAAATTTTTGATTTTCTATTTTACCAGGAAGGAAAGTGCAGCATAAGCAGCATAAGACGTTTTTGTAGGTTTCTAGTAAATCTGAGCCGAGAGAGAGGTTTCAACGTTTCAAAAGTGATGATTTTAGCATCGAAGGCAAAGAACGTCATGAGGTCTTATCTTACACACCGAATTATCCAGATATAGAGGACGAATTAAAGGATATAGAGGACTCATCTTTTATAGATAGTATTCGAAAATCAACAGACAAATGGGAAAAATTAGTCGCTTTTGACTGACAATACTTTGAATGATGGATTTTTTGCTTAGCTGTAATAAAAAAATACTACTTGTACACAAAAAACGAACTGAATTAATTTAAGAACTCAATAATTAACGAAGATTGAAGTAGTCACAAGAACAACCTGAAACCTATACTCGGCGATAGAAATTTGAAAACAAAAATGTTGCTGACAGCCACATAACAAACAACTGAGATGATCAATATTAATCTGGAAGAATCTCAAAACCCCTCCCACTCCGTATTCCATTTTTAAAGCAGTCAACTAAATTGAGCATAGAGAAGGAAAACTATTTCCGAACAAACTAATTTTTAGTAATACGAGACATATCGAGAAAGTAAGTGTACAGAAGCTCTCACGGCCGGAGTGATTTTATTTTCGTCATGTTGACAATATGTCAGTACTTCCAGAATGTGGCAATGCGTTTCATGAACAAGGTCATACAACCTCTCGCCAAGTGGGAAGTAAGCGCCGTCAACCCCCATCTCGTTTGGAAGGGAAAACCTACGTTTTCAATTTATGATGAGTTGAAAGCTGCATGTAGTGATAAAGAGGTGAAGCGTACGAGTGTACAAGTGGAGTCACTAGTTTAAAAACGGTCGTACATCTGTGTATGTTGAATACAGGGGCGGAAGATCTTTGTGAATGTTAAAATATTAAAATATAAATAAAAAATTGAAAAAATGCGCTCCATGACGATCGCAGAATGACTGTGGATAAAATTTATAATCTTATTTTTGTAGATACAGTAAAGGCGAAGTAAGGAAAAGCGAAAAAAAATAGTCAAAAAGAATTCGGATTAAAAAATGGGAATGTTCGTCGACAAATCTAAGACGAGGTGAGAGTAGAAAATAGAGTAATAGAAATGCTATCAAAACATGTATCAATAATGCGCACATGTCTGCTCAAATAATAGGACCTTGTCCTTACAGAGATTTAATTGATAGATTTAGTACAATATTGAAAGCTGTCTGTTCCAAGTTTAGTGCCAACACTGGGAGGTGTATGATATTCGTACTCAAGGCGGCGAAAGACCTTGGAACATCATATTTCTGGCATTACCTTCCACTTACAGTGCAAACAATCTTAAATAAAAAGCCTACAATTTTGAAAATGTTCAGGTGTCGATTGGGTAGTTATCTGCTAATCCAAGAAACAAGAACTTAAAATATTCGACTACGTGTATGAGTAAACTATTTTTTGTTTCAGCAAATGAAGATTTGCACCATCTGACTGAGCAATGAAAGTTTTCATTAAAGCATAATTAAGTTCTAAATGTATTTGGTTTCGATTTGAAAGAATGATAATATATACGATAATACTACAATACATACTATCGTGTTATATATATGCCATAATATCGTTTTTCAACCGTCCATAATATATTGTATTAATTGCTAAAACAATCCCTCAATTTTCTTTGTTTATGGACTCCGGGTGAAGCTTCTGACCGGATTTAGGTGTTACCTACTTATTTTTAGTTGATTTAAATAACTATTATTAATTAAGAAATATTTAAAAAAAAAATACAATGATGAGTTTACCGTAAAAAAAGGTTCTAATCATTCTCTAGACCCACCTGTTCAGCTTTAATCCATATTTTTCATATATATGAATCACCCTGTATACATACATCATAAACGCGTGTACATTTATAAAAGTTAACCGTAAACGGCACTACAAGTCAAACACACACATAATTAGCTCTGCTGACCGAAATTAATTCATAAATCAACAAAATGTCCCTAGACATAGTGGCACTAGCGGCCAACAGCAGCAATAGCAAAGCACGCTGGCAAAGCACGCTGGCAAACGAAATGAAATCGAGCTGAGTCGAGTCAGCAGCAGCTTAACTGATAGCATTCAACTCAGGTAGCCAAAGAGGTAAAAATATTTATTTTATGTGAGTTTGTAAAGAGCTGTAAATAAAAAAAAAATGAACTAGCCAACAGAGAGTGGAAGATTAAGATAAACTTTAGATAAACTTTAGTTTAACCAAATAAATTTCTCTTAATGGTATTTTTTTTAAATGAAAAAAATTAATTTTGCACTACTTTTTCTCATTTTGTTTCCTTTGCTTTAAAGTTATACTACATTTGTATCACCTTTCTTTACAATGTTTACGCTCTATTTATTTCCACCCTATATTTTCTAATTTTCCCCACTACACTTCTCCAATCTAATTATCAACTTTTTGCTCTCTTCCCTAACCATTTGGCTATTTCATCGATAAGTCAGTGGCATTTGGCGAGGGCGGTTGATATTTATATATATATATACATTTTTTTTCTTTGGTGGTTTGTGGCGCTGATCCCTCAATTGCTATGAAATTAGTTAGTTAAATAATTGAAAAGGCCAGTGGAGGACAACAGCGCACAGAATACGATAAAATGAAAGGTGGCAAAATTGTAGTAGAAAGCAAAATGCCACAAAAGGGCAAAATGGGAGAGAAGGATAAATTGCTGAGCGGGAGGAAATTAATTAATGACAGTATCGAAATGAAGACAGATGATGATGGCGATGTGGTATGAAAGAAAGTGAAAAGGCAAGAATGTATAGCTTATTATTTAATAAAAAAATATATTTGTATGTATAAGGGCTTTAAGCCATATACACCACCAAAAATAATAATTTGGCGGGCAATAAAAGCAACTTATTTTTATTGAATATTATTGGAATATCGAAACTGACAGTTCAGCACACTTAATAATTTTTTCTTGCCCAATACCAAAGCATATTCATACACGGTAGTAGCAAGAATACAAAAACAAACCAAAAATTCTTGTAAATTACTTTCGAAATGTCAAAATTCGAATTCATACCATACTGTTGTTATTGTAGCAATAGTTCTTATGTATTTTGGTAGCGCATTAGGCGAATTGGAAGGAAGAACAAGCATGCATACAATGGAACAACTAAACCTTCTATAAATTCGCCTCTCGCAATATAACAAGTGAACCTTTTCGAGGTTCCCTACGCTTTTAAAGAAAAAAACACAGAAAATTCCAATCTAATGGGGATTGTTTACTATTATTCAAAAGAACATTCTTTGGCATTTATTTTCTAAAAATTCTCTCTTTGAAATGTTAGACGCGGTTATGTCTCAGATGGTCCATCCATTGAGTCCAATTTTCGCTGATTCGTTCGAGAATTTCGACTGACAACTGTCGACCGCGTGATGAATGTTCGCCGCGGCTACGTCTCAAATGGTCCATCCGTTGAGTCCAATTTTCGATGATCCCTTCGAACATTTCGACTGGTAACTGGCAAACGACACGCGTTAAGTTTTGCTCCAAGGCCTGAATCGAAGCGGGATTGTCCGCATAAACTTTAGACATTGCATATTCCCAAAGAAAAAAGGCTAACGGTGTAATATCACACGATTTTGGTGACCAGTCGACCGGCTCAAAACGTGAAATTATCTGTTCACCGAAGTCTTCTCTCAACAAATCGTTTGATTGATGCGATGTGTGGGAAGTGGCGCCATCTTGTTGCAACCAAATGTTGCGAATATATCACGAGCTTCAATTTCAGGTATCCAATAGCTGGCTATCAGGGCGCGATAACAGTCGCCATTGACGGTTAAGTTCTCACCGGCATCATATTTGAATAAATATGTGCCGCAGATTCCACCGGTCCACAAACCGTTGTTTTTCTGGATGAAATGCGGCAATTTTACTTGTTTACATAACCATTGAGCCAGAAATGGGCCTTATCGCTGAGCAAAATTTGGCTCGAAACCGTCGAATTTTCTTGGAACTTTTCAAGAGCCCATAGAGCGAAGCTATGTCGCTTTGGAAGGTCGACTTTAGTTCTAGCACAAGCTGTATTTTGTACGCTTTCAATTTAAGATCTCGACGTAAATTGTGCCAAATCGTTTCATACGTCAGTCCGAGTTGCTGCGAACAGCACCGAATCGACACTCCAGCTCTTTGTATACACTTTCAGCTGCGGCCGCTATATTTTCTTCACTGCGTGCTGAACTTGTTCTATTCAGTCAAATATTATCCAATAATAAATTCTGGATCTCAAGATGGATGATGGTGTTGCGAATAGTACGATCAGTCGGCCGATTATGTTGACCATAAGTTGAGCGAAGTGTGTCTTTATAGAACGTGAATTTTCGTAATAAAGTTGAATGATTTGTAAACGTTGCTCAGGCGTAAGTCTTTCCATGATAAAATGCCAAGCAATACTGTACAGAAAATACTTGACAGATTGACGCGACTCATGCATGATCTGTCAAAAAGAGGCTATTGAAAAAAGTACCTCTACTTTGATCACTCTTTATAAGTGTATTTCTATTTGAAGATTTTTTGTTGACAAATAAATAAAAAATTTCTAATCGAAAATTCCAATAAGAACAAAATATTGTGCTCAGAATTTTTTTGGTATAAAAATAGTTAAATTAGTTACACGAATTTGTAGCAAATGCCTAATTCCTCAAGTTTTCTTTAGCCTCTAGTTGGCAGTGAACTAAAAACTAAAAAATACATACACGAGATCACAAATTCTGTACTCAGATTCTTTTTTTGTTTAAATTTAAGCTGCGAAATGGCATCAGCCTTAAGCTAACACAAGAACTGCACATTTTTATACGCCCTCATTAAGTGGCAAAAAAGAGGAAGTTTGAAGCTGACAGCTAAGCTTACGTACATATGTATGATGTGTATGTTTGTATGTACGCGTATTACGTATGCGCTGAACTTCTGCAACAGCTTGTGTTACAAATCCACTCAAATCATGTGAAGTCAAACTTTTGGCGTTTATTTTGTTACAAGAACATTTATTTCTGCTTGTTTCTTGTCGCCGAATCTCCAACTATTTTCGTCACACATTAACACACATACTAGTTTTCCGCAAAGTGTTATGCAGAAGTGTAGCGCTCTGAGCGTGGAGTGCAAAAATTTCATTGCATCAACTTGTTTCATTTATCAACATCATTCACTACTCTTTCATTCTTGTGCAACCACATTTGACAAATAAAAAAGAACCACTAAAACCAATTATGTGCATTAGGGTGATCTGAAAAAAGTTTTCACGCTCCATCAACAGCAAAACAAGAAATAAATAAATAAATTTGCAATAAAAGTGATAGATTATGGAGAGAACCTTGCGAAGATTACACTCTTATACCGCGAACAATGCAATGGGTGTTAATCCCAATAAGAGAGAGAAAGATAGTAAAGATACAATAATACCCCAATTCCGTCAGAGCAAAATATCTGGAATTGAGATTGTTGCCAAATCAAGCTGGAAGTTAAATACTGAAAAGCGAATATAAAAGCATATTTGGATTCTTAAATCTAAAAGAGAATACTAAGCAGATGCTGGCTACATACAATATCGTGTAGAAACCAATATCAGGAAACTAAATAGATTACAAAGAGCAGCCTGCGCAAGGATTACAGAAGCCTTTAAGGCATGTCCGTCGGATGCGCTTAACATGCTTCTGTATCAAATGCCTACAAACATCTGCGTTCGCAAAGTGGCAGCAGATTTCGCCATTAGAGTTAGGGATTGTTGTTGCTGGCACCAAAAACAATTTTCGATACAGCAAAATATCACGCCAACTCATAACACCATTTAGTAAATCAGACTGTAATCTCAAAGAGTTAGAACTCATTAGCTGCTTTCAGTTAAGGACATTCTCTAGACGTGAATGGAGGAGAGGTTTGGTAGGAGGAGTAGGATACCATATCAATTTACACCGACGTGTCAAAAATAGACGGCAGAATGTCAGCGGAAGTACACTCCAAACATCTAAAAACCTCCCCATATTTACGTCTAATGAATTCTAAACGATGATCCAAGTAGAGGTACTTTTCAATAGCCATATTTTGACAGATCACGCGTGAGTCGTGTCAAGCTGCCATGTTATTTTTGTTCAGTTTTATCATGGAAAGACCTACGCCATTCTGTAAAGAATGTGTTCCGGACACTTCGCTCAACTTATGGTCAACATAAATGGCCTACTGAGTGTACTATTCGAAACACCATCACACATATTGAGATTCAGCATTTGTTATTGGATAATATTCGACCGAATAGACCACGTCCAGTACGCAGTGAAGGAAATATAGCGGCCGTTGCTGAGAGTGTACACGAAGACCTGAAGGGTCGATTCGACGCCGTTCGCAGCTACTCGGACTGACGTATAGAATGACTTGGTGCAGTTTACGTCAACATCTTAAATTAAAAGCGTGCAAAATACAGCTTGTCCAAGAATTGAAGCCGCTCGACCTTCCTAAGCGACATCGCTTAGCTCTATAGACCCTTGGAAAGTTCTATGAAGATCCGACGTTTTCGAGTCTAATTTTGTTCAGCGGTAAGGCACATTTCCGGCTCAATGAGTATGTAAAAAAGCAAAATTGCTACATTTGGAACGAAGGACAACCTGAAGAGATTCAAGAGCTACCATTTCATCCAGAAAAAACAACGGTTTGGTGTAGTTTGAAGCTCGTGATCTCTACGACATTTAGTTGCAATAAGACGGCGCCACTTCCCACACATCGCATCAATCAGTGGATTTGTTGAGAGAACACTTCGGTGAGCAGATAATTTCACGTTTTGGTCACCAAAATCGTTTGATATCACACCGTCAGACTTATTTCTGTGGGGATATGTAAGGTGTAGAGCCTATGCGGACAATACCGCTTCGATTCAGGCCTTGGAGCAAAACATCACGCGTCTCATTCGCCAGTTACCAGTCGAAATGCTCGAACGAGTCATCGAAAATTGGACTTAATGGATGGACCGTTGGAATAAATGCCAAAGAATGTTCTTTCGAATGATAATAAACATTTCTCATTAAATTTAAATTTTCTGTGTTTTTTTTTTAAGTAGAAATGGAACATTCGTTACTAGCGTCTTACAAGCGGAGGTACAGTGAATAGCTACGAGAGAAGAAACTAAGCTCCTTGGCAGGTCTACTACCATTTCCGTTAGGAACGATCAAGAGAAAGCTTCACAGAAATTTGAACAGATTTTACTAACCAGATGAAAATCCATATCTAACTTTAAGATAGCGAAGCATTTTTATTAAAAAGGCCGAGAAGAATTATATATATATAGTAGATCTCCAGATTTTGCTCAAACATCTTCGAGCAGTGCGAGTGCTCATTACTCGAAAATTTTTCGAGCCGAGCACGAGCATTTCTAGTATTTTGACAAACATTTTGAATTTTTTCTCAAAATTTTTTTTTTATAATTTTAAGTTTATTTATGCAAAGAGTAAAAATCATTGAAAGGCCAAAGGAATTTTGACGAACAAAATTAAATTTATTTTGTTCTGCTGAGCAGTTGAGCAATGAGCGACTATCGAGCTAGCATCGAGCTGCTCGCAATGTTCAATACCCAGGTATCTGGAGCTCTAATATATACCCAGTCACAAAAACGGGAAGAGCATGCATCAAAAGAAATAAGGTAGCAATAATCCACTTTCTCTGCGATTGCCTTGCTCTCTCGCAAATTCCAACACCAAGCCTTGCATGACGGTACACAAAAAGTATATCAAATATTAGTAGTTTCGTTGAGCAGACTAAATGGTTTAAACGTAACAATGAGACATGATAGCTCATATATTTAGGTCTAACGATTGATACCGAGGTTTATTTAGACCTTTCGGTCAGCCCTCCCTACTTACCTTCCTGGTTTTTGTTGTGTTGTTGAGAGTCTGACTACTAATGTCTCTTTATTGAATTAAAGCTAAGATGTATTACATAGAATAGAAAGTAGGTAAGATAGAATAGATAGGTTATACTAGGGTAGTTCAGAGTAGTACTAAATAATATATAAAGAGATAGGTATAAGAAATTTAATTAGCTTAGATAAGTTTACTTTACATAACAGTTTTGAAAATATTAATTTTTAAAATTAAAAAGGAAATTGTTCTTCAACAAAATTTTTTTTTATATAATTTCCAAATCTTAAAAACGTTATAAATAAAAAAAGAAAAAATTTTGTTGGTGCAGTATTACTAAGAAATACTAAGAAAATTTCTCATAATAGTATTGTTTTAAATAAAAAATTCGTATTTAATTTAAGTTTTGTTTCTGTTATAATAAATGTGTTAATTTATTCCACGATTCTCCACCATTCTTGGTTATATCCAAAAAAAAAACTTTAGATCACCCTAATATGCAAGCACATTCCACTTTAGTTTATCTCCACACACACACACTTGTTGAGAAATATATATAAGCCACTTTTCTAAAATTCTATACAAATATACATTTATAATATATACAAGAGTACATATGTTTACTTATTTATTTATATACTCACATTATTCTCGTCGAATACTCGAAACACCAGCGAAGCAAATTTACTGGGATCTCCTTGTGGGAAGAATTGTTTGTAGATTTTAATAAAACCCTATGGTATGCAATTTACATACAGCATACGTACATATGTCAAGTTAAGTGCATACGTTTGTGTATGTTATGGTGTGTGAAGGTTACAAATGTTCGTGATTTTTTGTTTCGTTTTTTTTTTTTTATTATTTTTGGTTTAGTCATTATAGTTTTTGCCCACATACGCATTTGTTTATGTCAAACGATTTGCCGTAGAGCAAAATATTAAATGTTGCGTATACGCCATGGTAAACCAAAAAGTTAGGCGTTGCGAGAAAAAGCGGAGGAAGTTGCGTGCGTAGCAAAACCAGTCGCAATGAAACCAAATATGACACAAATTCAAAGTACATACATATATAAAGTTGTAAGTAAATTTTGTGTGAAGGGTTTTGTACACGCCGCAAAGCACACGCCAAACCAATGACACATGACACCATGAATGGAGGAACAGCGAAGCAACAGCAGCAGCGCCACATATAGCAGTGACAGTGATTGCGTGATAGCATACCAAGACGTAGCGAATGAGTGATGGTGGAATTGTGGAATGGTGGAAGTAATGACAACAATTCGTTTGTAGAGACGTGTAATTTTAACGGTAACAAACAGCGTAGTTTATTCATTTTATTTCATTTTATTTTATTTATTTTTTTATTATATTTAATTTTTTAAATTTATTTTTAAGTTATTTTAGTTTATTTTGTATTATTTTATTGTTTTATATTATTTAATTTTTATTTAAGTTGTTTTATATATTTTATTTTATTTTGATTATTTAATTTAATTTAATTTTAATTTAATGTATTTTATTTTTATTTTTATTTTATTTATTTTATTTATTTTATTTATTTTATTTATTTTATTTTATTTTATTTTTATTTTTATATTATATTATTTCATTTTATTTTATTTTATTTTATTTTATTTTATTTTATTTTTTATTATTTTTTTTATTTTATTATTATTTTTTTTATTTGTTTGATTTAATTTAATATTTTTATTTTATTTTAATTATTTTATTTATTTTATATATATATATTTTATTTTATTATATATCATTTTATTATAATTTTTTTAATTCGATTTGTTGAATTGTATTGTTAAATTAAAACGCGTTTGAATGGAATGAAATATGCGTGTAATCGAGAAAGCATTCGTGTCAGTTTGCACAAGAGCAAACGATTATTTATGTATATATAATATGTACATGCAAATAGTTTGTTACAATCAAACGGCGACAGTAACAACCACAAGTCGTATCAGTTCACAAACCATGATGGCAATAGTTGTATGAGTATGACACCAAAACCAACAGTAGCACAAACAACAATAACAGATAATCAGAAAACCACCAACACCAACAGTCCCATTGTAAGCAGACAGGCAGTCAGTCAACCATATACATACATACGTAGGCCGTGTGCAGTTGTCAAATACGTATATGTATGTAATTACACAATAGTGATTGTTACAACCACACAACCCGGTTCATTCAACCGCATATACAATGAGCCATATTTGAAGTTTATACAATTTTAATTGTATTTACACGCGCGCGTACAAGCAGTTGTCAATCAGCCGCATTAGATTATCATTCATTTTCATTTTCCATTTATTACAGTTATTTGTTTAGTGGCGCGAATTATCCATTTAAATTTTTTTTTTTAATTTCGATTTTAGTTTTTGTTTTTTGTATCGTTTGTTGTTTCGTGCGTATTCGGAGTATCGTCAGAGTAATGGGTGGATGTTAGCAATTAGCACATTTTATGGTCGCAATTAAATTATTTATTTATTACAAATTGGTTGTTGTTTTAGGTTGTTTTTTGTATTTGTTTAAATTAATTTTTGTTTAGTTTGCGGGAAGAAGAGAAGAGAAAGTTTAAATTGGTCAATTAGTGTGTCATTTCACAAGAATAATGTATAAATATTTGTTTAAATTTAAATACATAAATAAGCGCGTTCCTTTTCTGAGCACCACTGTCTATAGAAGCCGAAGAAAGAAATTTGTGTAGCAAAATGTAAATATTTACTTAAGAAGCTTTTTTACTACCTTCGAAATTTTTCTGTTACAAGCTAATATAAAATAAGAAAGGGAAAATTATGAATTGAATTCAAAATGATAGAAATAAAAACAGTATTGGTCATTCAAAGCTAAAAAGACTTTAACGCATTTTTTTGGTTTTATTATTATTTTTATTTTTTAAATATAAATTTCTAATTTTCAATTTTTAATTTTCAATTTTTAATTTTTAATTTTTAATTTTTAATATTCAATTTTTAATTTTTAATTACTAATTTTTAATTTTAAATTTTTAATTTTAAATTTTTAATTTTTAATTTTTAATTTTTAATTTTTAATTTTTAATTTTTAATTGTTAAGTTTTAATTTTTAAGTTTTAAGTTTTAATTTTTAATTTTAATTTTAATTTTTAATTTTAAATTTTAATTTTTAATTTTTAATTGTTAAGTTTTAATTTTTAAGTTTTAAGTTTTATTTTTTAATTTTTAATTTTTAATTTTTTATTTTTAATTTTTAATTTTTAATACTTAATTTTTAATTTCTAATATGTAATTTTTAGTTTTTTATTTTTAATTTTTAATTTTTAATTTTTAATTTTTAATTTTTAATTTTAATTTCTAATTTTGAATTTTGAGTTTTGAATTTTGAATTTTGAATTTTGAATTTGAATTTTGAATTTTGAATTTTGAATTTTTAATTTTGAATTTTTAATTTTGAATTTTGAAGTTTGAATTTTGAATTTTGAATTTCTAATACTTAATTTTAAATAAATTAATTTTTAATTTTTAATAATCATTTTTTAATTTTTATTATTTTATTTTTAACATTTAATATTTAATTTTTATTTTTAATTAAAAATTTTTAATTTTTAAATTTTAGTTTTTAAGTTCTAATTTTAAGCTTTTAATTAATATTAAATTTTTAATATTTAATTCTAAATTTTCAATTTTTAATTTATAATTTTTAAATTTAGTTTTTAATTCTTAATTGTGAATTTTGAATTTTGAATTTTAAATACTTCATTTTTAATATTTAATTTTTAATGATAATTTTCAATTTTTAATTTATAATATATAATTTTTAATATTTAATTTTTAATTTTTAATTTTTAATTTTTAAATGAAATTTTAATTTTTATTATTAAAATTAAATTTGTAATTTTTAATATTTAAATTTTAAATTTTAATTATTAAGTTTTTATTTTTTATTTTTTATTTTTAACTTTTAGTTTTAGTTTTTAAGTTAAAATTTTAATTTTTAATTAATTAATTTTTATTTTTTAAGTTTTAATTTAGTGTTTTAATTTTTGATTATATTTTTTATATTTAAAATTTTAATTAAGTTTTTAATTTTTAGTTTTTAATTTTTAAATTCTAGTTTTTAATTTTTCATTTCTAGTTTTTAGTTTTTCATTTTTAATATTTATATTTAAGGTTTAAAATTTAATATTTAATTTTTAATTGTTAAATTTTTAATTTTTAATTTTTTATTATAAAATTTTTATTTTTATTTTTAATTTGGATTTTAGTTTTTTATATTTAATATTTCAATTTAAATTTTCTTTTTAATATTAAATTTTAAATTTAAATTTTTAATTTTTAATTTATAATTTTTAATTTTTGAGTTTTAAGTTTAAATTTTTAATATTTCAATTTAGTTATTAATATTTAATATACAATTTTAAGTTTTTAACTTAAAATTTTTAATTTTTGATTTTAATTGTTAATATTAGGATTTCATTTTAAGTTTTTAATAATTTAAAATAAATTTTTTTAATTTTAGTTTTTTAGTTTTTAATTTTTTAATTTTAATTTTTTAATTTAAATTTTTATTTTTAAATTTTTGTTTACGTTTCCATTTCCGCATTCAGCATTAAACTACCCTAACGTAACAACTCAATATAATAATATATTTCCAATAAAATCTATTTGTCTCCATCGAAAAATCAATAAAAACTCTTTTCAAAAGTGTATTCAGAATTATTGTGCCAAGGTTATAAAGTATGAAAAATTCTCTAGAAAATATTTTCATTTTAGAATTTCTATTGACAGTAATGCTCAGTAAAACTAATGTAAATCGCAAGTTGAAAATTATAATTATTCAAAAAGTCTCCGATTCGCTTACTTGTTCTGTGAGTAAACCATTTGGACAGTCTTTCAGAAATCCTTTGTGCCTATTTTTTAAAGGAGAGTTGAAGTTTAGTTTGATTAAAGCAATTTTGAGGAGTTAAACACTCACCATTGTCGGATTTCTTTTTCTGTAACTGAAAATAAAGTGAAAAATTTAGTGATTAGTATATCTGTATACAATACGTAAAAAAAATTAATTTAATGAGGAAAATACATAAAAGAGCAAATGTTCAGTATATCAACTTTCTTCTAAAATGAAAACAATAGCTTGCAGATAAATAATTTTTAATAGTATTAAGAGTAAGTTATCTTTGAATTAGAAAACTCTCTAGATTTAGATACAAATATTTATACAACTTTTTCCTTGTTCTCAAAACCATTCCAAATACTCAGGAAGAGATAGTTTCATTTTCAGGCAACATTAAAGGCCCTTAACTCCATTACTCTGGAATCTAGAATCAAAAGTCTTTTCTGGTTAAAGCTGAACGGAACAGTTTCAAAGGGAAAATTTTGGGTCTCTCGTCATAAATGTATAGATGGAAACTGTAGGGCAAACGAACTTGTCGAGCAACTGGGAGGATCTCCACCATTATGACCAGGAGTAGGTTTTGTCATATAACAGTCCTTTTTATGGATAGATCCTCACTATGCTAGAGAAGGTAATGTAATTCATATATTAAAATTAATATAGACGCTTGCTGGGGTGTATAGAAGTGTCGTCCTACTTCTGGATATGCTGCAGCTGCAAAGCTACTTAGAAACCAACTTTGGCATACAGTTGGCGCACACTAAAAGCGGGAGAAACCATTCTGCGACATGCGGTGACCGATCCGCGTGAAATCTTGCATACAACTAAAAGACAGAGGGCTTTAGTCAAGCCATTGTGACATATTCGCTTTACAGGCACACTGATGTCTAATAGCAGTATCTATTGAGTTGTGATGCAGCTGTGAACGGGCGTCGATTTTGAAAGTTGTGGTTCGCCGTATAAAGTTTTCTAAGATTATCTAATCGCAGAACTTGGAGCCTACCACAATGCATTCAGCTCCGATGAAATGGTTAAAATCAACCTCGGATAAGAGCTTCCAAATTTTGATGATAACCACGGAAAATGTGCAATTGGTGACTGTTTGAAGATATGCGTTTGGATTTTTAATTGGGAAAGTACGCTACGACGTTGCGCTTGCCTACTCGGTAACGTTAGGGCTGACATTACCGACGTCCGAGAGACGAGTGAGGCAGAATCAGAGCTGTAACGAGTTGGTCCTTGTATATATACTACAGCGGCAACATAAAGTAGCGAAAATTTCGTTTTGAATTTATGGCAGGAGAGAGGTTCTGCCTTAGAGTATTATCACTCACTACCATTATTAGCATTTAAACAAGATTTTATAACATATGACTGAATTGCGCCCACCTAACGACAAACCAAGTATCCGAAGATACCTTCTAAAAGCGCCACGGTGTCACAGGTCACTCTTGGCGATTTCAACGACACGGTGGGCAGAGCAGATGTCTGCAGCATAATTGTCAAAATCTGCAGTCCAAATGGGTTGAGGCTGTTCGACTAAGCTTGGGTCCGAACTATGGCATTCTATTTTAACAGTTTCTGACACCGGACTGAAAAAAATTTAAACAAGAGCGAACCTGTTGTGTGCCTAAGGTCGGAATGGATTACTATGAATATATAGTTTAGCCGAGAAAGATAATGTTCGAAAATTTTACGAGAAGTTTCAGAGACTTACAGATGGTTTCAAGGCCGGAGCATACTTTTGTAGGACCCGAAGAGGTAATCTAGTGACTGAGTGAGATGCCCAGAGTATACCGAATTAATAGAGGGAACACTTCTCCAACTTGCTGAATGGCAGTGATAGTGGAACAAACGGAGGTGGCGAGCCCGAATTCCGAAACGATGATAGTTGGATTATCAACTTCCCTGAAGAACAAAAAAGCGGTGATGGCAAATGGTTTATTTTTAAGTTGAACAATGTTGGCGAAGAAATGACGAACTGCATTCATGCAAGCGAATTAGCAAGCTTTGTCTTCAAACTGAGCCGAGACCAAAAAAAAAGAAAACAGCATCAAAATCAATCTGAAGTCAAGGGAGTGTTACTCGAAGTTCTTGCCAGAAGTTCAGACAGCAAATAAAAATTTTATCTGGGCGAAAACAGTCATATTTGTGGAAACAAAACTTATGAGTCTCACCACACACACCAACCAACCATCCCATATATGATAAAAATAATTTTTGAACAAATATCACTTCAAAGCGATTTCGGCAGATATAAGACACAAAATGCCAGCAGTGAAATTGATTTCAAAAAAAAAATCCGTTTATCAAATACTTGGATTATGGGATTATTCACTCACTGGCACTACTGTCACGGCGATACAATAATTTTAAATTATTAATAAAAAGTATATGTTTTATTGACCAATTCTTGTGAATTTTCTGACAGAATTTTAAACTCAGAATTGAATTTTAGCCGCAAATAAAATTCTAGCAAACAGAGGGATCTACAGTTTTAAGAGCTTTATAATTTATGACAAAAAATACTTTCAGCGGAGTTAACATTTAATGCCTAAGGGCGACCGCAATTTTTAATGAAATTTATTTTCTATAATTTTGGATGTTGGTTTGGCCAGACTTTAAACCCTAATCACTCGCCTTATAAAACAATGAATTATTGAATATTCTGTTCAAGAAAAATTTAAATATTTTAAACAATGAACCGAAAAGTAGAAAAATAAATAGAAATTCCTTCTTTTACGAAATTTCCTATACATTCCTATATATTCACAAGAATTTTAAGAATTCCAATTAAACCACACCTTTCAACAAATTCTTGTCAAGTTAATCGAAATTACTCATATTTGCAGAGCAATGTTCACACAGTTCATTTGTCTGTTTACTAGTCATTGCTCATTGAACATTTCGTCTAATAATAATAATAATAATAACAATAATAATAACACAAACACAATTTACGATTATACCACACACACACACATAAATAACATATATATTTATTTATTATGAATTGTGTAGAAATATTGACTTTGCACTGATTGCACTCCATTAAAGTTGATATGGAGGAAAAGAGTAGATGTGAACACTTGTATGAGTAGAGTAAACACATATATAAATATGTACGAACAAATATGTGCAATTGAATATATGTTAGAGAGCAGCAGTAGAGGGAGTTGAATAGCACAAACTAAGTAGAACAAATTGCAATTGCACAACTACACTAACAAGTCTCGGTGTTGATAAATGTTTGAAAGCAATTCACTCAACGACAAATGCCCAATGGCAGTCAACACAATCACAATCACACAATCAACAATGGGTCATACCAACGTTAACAAAATAATATTATTATTGTTACAGTACAAACTGCAATGACATTATACTCGCAAAATACTTGTGTGGGAAGGCAGAGAGGAGTGTACATATAGCAATGGCAAGCGAACTGATTGACTGCCGGACTAAAGCGTCTACATCAACGCAATCAACGACAACAAATACGTCGCAGTCGCTTTGAGTCAACCGACCAGGCAACCAATCAACCAAATAACCAATTCATCACAAAGTCTAACTAGTAAGCAACAAAGCAGTAAGTCAGTTGGAGGTAAATGCTCGTAAGTCATTCCAAGAGTGAGTCACCGGCTGACTGGTGAGTGAATGTGAAAATTTGTTAGAAAAACGAGCAACCGTCCTTACTAAGTTGACTTGTAAGAAAATCATTCGAGCGAATGCATATAACAATCAGCGGCAACACCATAATCATTTTATATTTTTAAATAATATTTTCTCTCACTTTCCTTCTGATCAAGTGGTAAAGGACATAGAAATTAAATTCATTACACGAAATGAAACTTATAGGTTATGGTAGAAATGGAGGCACGTACAATTTTTTCAAAGCTGCCGTGGGATTTTTTATAAAAATATTATGTATTTCATATCAGTAATACACTTAGAGTGCCCTACCGAGGGGCGAAGGCAGTTTTAAAAATTAACTAATTTTTTTTTTAACTTAATTGTCTATAATTTTTGGATGTTGATCGAACCAGGACTCAATCCAAACTTCCACCTGCTAATGAGTAAGTGATTCAGTCACCAATATAAAGCCTTAGGGATGTGGAAAACCCCACAGTTTTTCTTGAGCTGCCTGCAATAGACTGACGGATTGTTATGAGAGCCTTTTTCTTTGATGTCAGAAATATACTCTATAATGTTTTATGTTTGACCCGCCAGTATTCGAAGTCATGACATCCACTGGGCTACTATGAAAGCAAAGTATTAACATCAAGGTAACACCAAAATCTCTTCATCGACTTTAAAGGAAAGGCCTGTAATAAAAGCCTATAATAAGGGGTTCAGAAGACCACAAAAGACTAAGCAACGTATCCAACTTGATAAAAAAAGAGGTACGGTTAGAATGGTCTAAGCAAATTATGGAGGGCCGACTATGCAACAACTACGTATTTTATCCTTACTGATCCGAGGCTTTCATATCGGACGAAAAAAATAATTGTGTTCAAAAAACAAATATAGGCGTACGAAGCAAGCAAGGAAATGTGATAGAAGCGCTGAGAGAAAAACCCAACAACTTGCATAGTAACAGAGTCGGTCAATGGCATAAAATGTGGTGCTTATTTACCGAACCGTAACAACCTACTAAGGTAGATGGGCGTGATTGCCTTAAACGCAGAGAACCCAAAAATTCGGACGTAGGACAAGAACATAGTGAAATAACAAACTCACAAAAGGACTACACAGTGTTGGTGTCCTTTTGTCTCAAAAAAAAAAAAACTTGATTGACAGGCACTTAAGTTAATGCCTTATATACATGACAGAACTGTACTAGTTCCGGGCGAACAAAAAAAGTATCAAAGCTAGACGTTAGATAGCTCTTAAGCTTCGCACAAACCGTTGTCGTCCAATATAATGACTACTACACCTAAAGTTAGATTAAATCTCCATCTGACACCACAAAGGCCTAAGCAAAGCGGAGCAGCTAATATGTGTAACCGAAATTAAAATTCAACTATACTCACTACGATTAACATAGGGTTTTTGGAAGCTCCAGAATGCTTGTGAAAACGTCATTTTCTCAAAACTTTTATTTTTGAACTGGGGATCTTTGGTACTCTAAACCCGATTTATATATATATATATATATTTGGCGCTTTGTAACCGCTGAAGCGGCCGAGCTCCTCCTCCAACTTGTGGTTTTGCGTCTTGTTGTTTATACCAACAAATGGAGGGACCTACAGTTTATTCTAAGCCGCCTCCGAACGGCTGATGGATTTTTATGAGGAGCTTTATTTCATGCCAGAAATACACTCGGAGGGTTTGACATTCCCTGCCGAGGGGCGGCCGCGATTAGAAAAATTTTTTTCTATCATTTTGGATGTTGCTCGAACTTGGGCTCGAACCCAGGCCTTCCGAATGTCAGTACGCAATGCTAACCACTCGGCTATCTCGGCCGCTGATAAAACCGATTTAGCTACCTGAAAAATATTATATTTTTAACTCCGATTTATTAAAAACTTTTAACTGTTTTTTTTTAATTGTTCAATTTTTATTTACTAAGAAAACTAATATTTTTTGCTATTTATTTTAGATGCATCTTTGAGGATTTGTGGCGGTCCCCATACTTAATAACATAAATACGAAAGTATGCTCTAAATGTGAATAAATTTATGAAGCTGAGAAGCTATTCTAATGATCGAATAATAAATAAAAAATTTAAATTAAACCTAGTTAATGTTTTTTACACACACACAAAATATATATGAGGAAACATCTTTTGCTTTTAATGAATAAAATACTAATTATAATTTTAAATCAAATAACACGAAATTAAACGAAAAGAGAATTCACTATTTTTGACCAAAAATCATAATCATTAAAAAGTATTAAAAAGAGGAAATTTTTAAATTTGTAAATAATTATTTAAAATAAATCTTTTGACGAAAAGTCATAATAGATACAAGAAACACAAAATAAAATATTTTTCTTATGTAGCCATACCGAGCAGGGCATATAAAAAATTAGAGCACTCTATAATCCAGATAATTCATACAATTAAAAATACCCTAATATATAAAACCCCAACGTCACCTTATCCCGACAAAGAAGTTGTGTAGCATTACTCAGAATGCGTTCCACTTTCAATGCATTTGTTATGCTTACTCAATCCGTCACATTGACCAACACACGTATTGATCAGCATGACTGATCGACAGCGTCGGTTCGCCAATGAATGAATTACCAAATATCAATATGCTGACTTTGCATATAATACTTTTGTCAATGAATGAATTACTAAATGTCAACATGCTGACTTTGCATATAATAACTTTTAGTTTGTAAGTATCATGTATATGTAGAGTAAGAAATTTTGTATATAAGGAGAAACATTTTAATAAAGAGACAATTATTGATTGACTTTACATGGCGGTTATCACAGTTGATTTTTCTTCAATTTTTTATTCAAATTTTTCAATAAATTTACTGAAAAATTTCAAAGTATGCTTTACATAAGGACTATTCATTGAGTGGTTTCGAAAAGGCAGGACTGTATTTGACATCTGTCAAACTTAACTGCCAAGCCAAACCCATTGTTTTATTTTAGTTAAAAGACAGGCATTTATGAAAATGAATCTCTTAACAAGGGCACAAAGCGTTTAAATTGTTGAAGCGTACTAAAAAAATAGTGATTCAAACATGGCCATGATGGTTTAAGAGGAGGTTTCATACAATTGGCAAAATTTTAAAGAAACGTGAAAAGACTGGATCGGTTACAGATATTGTAAGGCCTGGCCGTCGTCGTTTTGCTCGTTCTATTTCAAATATCGCTGATGTAAGTGAAAGTATAGCTTAAGATGTGTCTATTTCTCGACGCTCTCAAGAGCTGTGACTTTCTTATGGCACATATAAAGTCCAGCTCACACAACAACTGAAGCCAGCTGACCATTCACAACGTCATAGTTACGTCAAT
This sequence comes from Neoceratitis asiatica, assembly GCA_030068015.2. NCBI lineage: Eukaryota > Metazoa > Arthropoda > Insecta > Diptera > Tephritidae > Neoceratitis > Neoceratitis asiatica. The sequence continues at coordinate 32,620,077 of CM061525.1, read as the reverse complement.
TGGGTGCTTGAACAACAAGCAGTGGACCGAGATTTTTCCAATAAAATTTCTTCAGCGACGAAGTCCATTTCTCAATCAGTTGGTACGTAAATAGTCAATATTTTCACATTTGCGGCTCCGAGCAAAAGTGGTCGAATATTACCTCAAACCGATTGATGGTTGCAAAAATTCACGAGGCTGTTATTTGAATGATGTAGTGTTTCACATATAATGCCAAGGTTCAACCTTTATAATAAAAAAAATTTTAATACATTTTTTTTAATACATTTTATTTACATTTAGTTTGGAAACCGAAAAATATATAACTCTAAATATACATATGTATTTCAAATTTATAACCGCTGAAGCGAAACCAAATATTTTAAAAATTCTCTTTGGAAATGGATTGGATCGTGTGTGGATTATGTTTTGTCAAAATTTTATGTGGTCTGTATTTTGTATTTCGGAGTTTGTATTTCGGGATTATGTGTTTCGAGATTTATTAATCCAATCGTGTGTCAATCATTCAACGAAATTTCTCTAAAACAAATTCCCAGAAAAGTAATTATATAAATTTCGCAACACTTTTCTTCATTGAATAAAGGTAATCGTCACGCATGTATTTATCTGCACTCAACAATTATGCATACACTTGCATAATTACCTCCCTTCCTGCTAAGTTTGTACTTGTTTTTTTTTTTAATTTTTTTTTTATTGTTATATATATATATTTGTTTTTTGCCCGGAGTGAGCATGAATAAAAGCAAATAGAAAAATTATTGCTAGTTTTATTTTACACAACTACCGAAGGGGTTAATTCCCCACTTCTGGTCTTCTTATTATTTTATTTTATTTACATTTTTTTCATTTCACTTTATTTTTTATTTTTATTTATTTTTACTTTCTTCCCACATTGTAAATATTGAAAACAATTGTCCTGAGAATAAGCAAAATCTGCTCAAGTCAACACCAGCGTTGTTGTTTTTGTCATTCTTATTATCAATATTAATGTATGTACCGCTATGTAGCACAAATGCAACATGTCAATGTGGTATATGCATAAGACACAACATCATGACTCGACTGGACAAACAAAAGAATTTTGATTCTACCACAACCTGTACACGGCATGCTGATACACAAACCACAGTGCAAGTATGTATGAAGGTTTTTTTTTATATATAATAACAAGAAGTAGCAGAGAAGAAAAGAAATTGTAGCTCAGCCCCAGCTGAATGCATGTTGAATGCAGAACGTCAAGGTAAGCACACATAGGGGCGAGTATATATTTGTTGTTTTATATTTAGAATTTGCGCACATTTACAGCAACTACTATGCACACACATATATAAAAATATATGTATATTTATGCACATCTCCCTATAGCCAACTTGCGGCATGCATATGCATATGTTATTTGTGGCACTTGCATTTGGCGCCCCACATGCTTCCACTCAAATATGCACATTTGACGACTGACACAAACAGACATACATACATGCTGTTGGTGCTGCTGCTGCATTTGGCATTGCGCTCTCTGTTACTGACAACGTGTTCTTCTTTGTTACCTGCTGTTGTTGTCATTGTTGCTGCTGCGAATGATGATTTGATTTTCAGTCAATATCACTTGCATGCAGAAATATGAAAGACAATTTGCACAGAACAAAAGTGTGGGCAAAACAAACAACAACTAAAGAAAGACCATAACCAACCACTATCAACCTCATTGAATATTAAATTTGTGCAAGAGTATTTATTTGTTATTTGTTAGAGCTCAACAACAACAACAACTAATACTGAAACTCTGCTTACTTGTTGCTTTGAGACATGAAAAATGCATAGAATCTATTAAAGTTTACGAAATTTGTTGAAAAATAACTGAATATTAAAATTTGTGTTGCTCATATTCACAAGCAATCGCATTTGTTTGTAATTTCCTTCTAGTCTTATACATATGCATGCTTATATATATTTATTTAAGTGTATTTGCTTTGTTTTTCTGTTTCATCAAGATTTATTGTATAAGTCAAATGAGATTACAATTTGAATGCGAATAAATTGTTGTTGCAGATACTTGTTGAATATGCATAGAGACTTTCATACATATAAGTGCATACATAACTATGTAAAGTCTCTTATATTTGCTTTTTGAAAACTGTTGATTAATTGTGCAAAATTCAATAAATTCAATTGCTTTAATAAGAAAAATTTTTCATTTTCTTATTTTATCTTGAAAAAATTAACAAAGGATCTTAAACTTTTTCATATATTTTACATTCTTTGGATGTCTATGGTTTTTGAATGAATAGTAAATCAAATAAAAATGGAAGTAAATTAACCAAAAGATGAAATTTTAGATACCATTGTTTTGTATAAATTTTCTCAAGTATTTTACACATTATTTTTGAATATTTATTCCCATAGTTAAAAGTTTAGCAAGTTAAAATATATTTGTGAATACCCAAGATGATTACAACAACTATAAAATCTCTGAATATTTTTAGCTAAAGAATTATTATTCTTATTATTATTATTATTATTATTATTATTATTATTATTATTATTATTATTATTTATTTATTTTTTTATTTGTTTTTTGTTTTTTGTAAACTACTGTTGAGAAGAATGATTGCAAAATACCTAAAACTTAAATAAAGAAAAAAACGTGTTAATTTCAGGATCTTATTACTATTTAAACAAACTTGCAAAAAATATTAATGTGCAAGAGAGTAAAAAAAGTTTTTGTTTTAAATTGCTAACAGTTTCAAAAAGACCAAGAATTTTTTTTTTTTAATTTTACAGGTTAAAAACCAGACAGGTCAATATTCCACTGAAGGAAAAAAACAAAAAAAAATTTGACTGAGAGTAAAATTAAACATTAAAAATCAAGTAAAATAAAATAAAATAAAATAAAATAAAATCAAAATAAGTAAAAGAAATCAAGTCAGTTAAAATAAAATAAATTATATTGAAAAATACAAAATAAAAAAATTTATTTATATCATTTAAATTAAAAAAATCAAACAATATAAATAAATTAATTAATTAATATAGCAAAACAAAAAATAAAATACACTAAAATAAAAAATAATTATTAAATAACCTAAAATGAAATTAAATCAATTTAATTTAAATTACAATACATAAATTCAAGTAAAATATAATAAAAAAGTTAAAAAAAAGTCGACTATTATAACATAATATAATAAAATGACCCCAAATACCACAGAATTAAAAAACTAAATTAATATAAATAATATAAAACTAGGCACAAGTTGTTGTGGCTTTCTGCATTTTCTCCAATTTTTATTCTAATTGGTGTTGCAAACGGTAATTAAAGTTCTAATTAAACAATTTGGCTGTCTGTGATTCCTTTCCCGTAAAGAAATGTTGCAAGCAAATTGAACTTATTTCTTGATTCTTGGTCCATTTAGACATATCATTGAAACGTAATTAAATTATTTTATCAATTAAAAATTAAAACACGAAAATCGAACCATAAATAAAATTTCGAGTAGGTCGGTCCATGGTCTACTTCTCGGAGGGAAAAGTAGTGGTCCTGCTAAGCTAAGCAAAAATCTCCCTATGTACAAAATTTTCAGTAAATCGAACCATAAAAACGATTTTTTCGAATAGGTCACTGGTTTACTTCCAGCTGGTTTGCTTCCAGCGGATATGTGAATGATGCAAAAAAATGAGATAGAAACAATCCTTGATGCGGATTGCATATCATGCTAAAAGTTCAGCTCAGTCGGTGCAGAACTTTTTGAGTTTTGAGGCGTACACAAACCGACATAGTGTTTTTATATACTCGTATTAGATTAAATAATATAAAAAAAATTTTAAAAAAAATTTAAAAATTTAAACTAACTAAAATAAAATATATCAAAATAAAAGGATATAAAAACAATAATTAATTAAAATTAAATAAATTAAAAACTTTAAAATAATCAAAAACACCATAAAATAAATGAAAGTAAAAAAAATATATAATGTGAAATAAAATGAATTTAAAAATATATTAAGTAAATATATTTTAATTTAAATTAAATTTAATTAGAAAAAGTAAAAACATTAAAACAATAAAATGAAGTGGAATAAATTAAATAAAATAATAATAATAATTTTTTTATGATCTTGATTAGCACCTCTTTCGATGCAGTATTTATCGTTATCATTTTATTAGCAGTTGTGAGAACAAAAAATGCATCAAAAGGCCAAGTCTGGGGAATGTGGTGTCTTCGACACCATTACTGAGATATTTTTGGCTAAATAGTCCCTCATTATCATGGTCCATAATCAAATTTTTGTTCGTCCTATAATCTGTAGCGTTTTTGGCAGATAGTTTGGCACAAACTTCAAAAGCACCACTCCAATCAAGCCCCTGTTATCTTCCAAATCCATTATATGCTTGAAAACTGCATGATATTATCTTTTACTTATAATCGATAAAAAAAATATATAGATGTTCGTAATTTTCGAAGAAATTCAAAAATTTGTAGTCGAGAATTTCCTTCAATGAAAAAAAGTTATCTTCAACGATATGGCTACCAAGACGAGCCTCCGCAGGAATTCCCGTCTTTACCTAAAGGGTTAGAGGTAGTCAGTAGTTTGAAAATATGAGAATTTTCAAGATATGTATACGATTATTGTGTAAGTAAACTATTTTTTATTTATTTCATAAAAGTAATTACTTGGCACCATTTACTTGATTTCCCGAAAATTTTTAACAATTATTATTTTTAATTATACTTTGTGGTGGAAAATATACTTGGAAGATATTTTTGAAATAAACGGACAAAATATTTTACTAGATAGTCTGGTGCCCTAAAACACTTGTAGAAAATGAGAGCTTTAGTAAATATTTCTCCAAACTTGTTGAAAAATAGTTAACTGTTTTGAGAACAGTTCACTGTTTTAATTTAAAAATTTCGCCCTATCAGACATCAGATTGTATGCTTTGCAACTGATAAGCAAATCTGCAGGTTTTCTGTGAAAGAGGTAAGTCTAACCTCAACCTTTCGCGGTGGGTATCGAGTTCATCGTAGTCGGACTGTCACAGGTGTTCAGTTAAAAGTTTGTAGAATTTTTAGGTAACATTCTGACCGGAAATGAAAAGGATTCAATATCTTTAAAAAGTAAACCAAAATTATAAACGGAAAGTCTTCTTTTGCCAGTTCAATAACCAAGCTAGCTTTCACTCATAAATACAGAAAAAATGACGTTCTAAAAAAATGTATATCATCATCTATATATCACGCTTTGAAGTGATTGTTATTCCGTTATTTTTTAATCAAATTCTCTCCACTGAAAATTCCCACATAAATTAAGCGCAGGCATCTTCTTGGCTCACTAATTTATATCCGCCAACATAATCAATTAATTGTTTACATTTAATATACACTTTAATTAATGACCCAGAAGGTTGCGACTTCTATTACAATACATTCATACATACATAAAATATGTATGTGTATTTAAAAAATATGTTTCCACAGCGTGCTGTTCAAATGTTACGTATACGCACTGGCGGTCTCCCTGAAAAAATGCTGCTACATACGTACTTGTGTACGTTTGTAAACAAATTTATGTATATAGACAAGCAATGACATGACAGCATATATATTTCTTTTAAGCTGATAGTCTGTCCTTCCTCATAATTGATTTCATTAATTACATGTGTTGTTGTATTTGAGTGTGTTAATATGCATGTTGTGTGGGTGTGTGTGTATGTTTGTTAAAGGATATTTCACGTAAAGCCACAACGCGGTTGAGGAGAACTGATAACGATTGATGACTTTGTGGCGTGCAGTTACAGCGATGGAAGCGATGTTGCGCGTCATAAGTGTAATGCTATACAAACGTTCGACAACTATATACATACTCATACGAGTAAACACATGATCACAAATATATGGGTTTCACTATTTTTTAAAATATCCATACATGTATTGCATTGTAAATGAAATACAGTGTAGTGGTGAACAATTTTCATTAAAGGATGAGTTAAAAAAAATTTTAGCAAATATTTGGCAATTTTTCTGACAAACCTTTTATTAATATCTTTTTAAGCAATTTTTTTTTTTTTTTTTAATTATATTCACATAATTATTTGTTATTGTATTTTAAATACGAGGCATATCCGGAAAGTGTCTGTAATGGTGCTCTCACTGCCGGTGGAATTTATTCTCGTCATGTGGGCAACAGAGCTTTTGAGACACTGAAAGCTCCATGGAAATGAATTACCCCGCTCTATCGTTACTAGAGATGAAACTTGGGTAGCACACTATATGCCTGAAAGCAAAAGACAGTCTCATTAGTGGCGTCACACCTTGTCACTCTCACCCAAAAAAATTCAAAACTACAATCTCAGCCAAGAAAATCATGGCATCCGTGTTTTAGGACTGACAAGGCATGATTTTAATCGAATGTCTGTTTCAAATGGAGACCCTCTGCTCTTTGAAACCCTAAAAAAATTGCGGAGTGTGATTCAGAACAAGGTTAGAGGCATGCTGACAAAAGTAGTATGCCTGCTGAACCACAATGCCATATTACACACGACCAAGGGCACGAACGAAGTGCTCGCTCCCTTCGAATGGGATATCATGAACTATCCCGCGCATTTCTCTAGCACCTTTAGATTACTACCTCTTTATCTCTCTGAAGCTGCGCGTGGAAGAAAAAATTTTCCACTGATGAGTTGGTAAGAGAGGAGGAGGAGAAGTGAATGAAGGTGTTAGCGGGAAATTATTTCGAGGAAAAAACACCCCGCTTGAAATCTGCACAGAGAAAAATGCTCGAAAATGTCGAAAAATAGTTTATATTATGTACTTAAGCATCAAGTATTTTTTTTTTAGATAATTATTTTAAAACTTACAAAAATTCAGTTTACTTTCCTTCTGGATATGCTTTGAGTAATAAATTTTTCAAATATTATATTTTGCTAAAAAAAAAACTTTTTAAAATATTATTTCTAGCCCTCTCTTAAACCAATATTTGCATTTGAATTTCTGCTTATTTGTCTCTACATTTAACTGCAAATGTGTCTGTTCACACCTACATCAACGCCCAACTGCAAGTGTTTTCACGAAACTAATAAATTCATGCCACTTTCGCGATTGCATGTGAGATATGCTAAATTTGTAGAATTAAAATGACAGATATGTATGTAAGAGTTGCAAAGAATAGCGACATGAGTCTATTGTTTTTACTATTTTAATTTTCGAAATAATAAATATTTTATTTTTATTTTATTTATTTTTTTTTTTTTATAAGTTTATTCAACCAATTTTATTGGAAATATTTTCTTGCATTAGCTAATGTAGTTTTATTAAGCACACAAATTATTATATATAAATAGTATTAATAAGTGATTACAGTAGACGCATATTTACCAATCAAGTTTTAATCTCATTTATAGTGACTCTTCAACACTTAACTAATTTAATGGTCAATGCTCACTTGAACTTTCATTGTTGGCAGCACATGCCGTAGGCAAGCGTGTCAATCATTTATCATACATCAGTACACAGCGTGTCAAAAGCAAAATGCAAACATTGTGCCAATAGCGTGCTGCACGTCAGTTAATGTGTCCATCAATGCACACATTGTTATACACGTATATGAATTTATATATAAGTGGACCAAATTGCCCAGTGAGCATAAATTAAAATGGTTTCAAAGTATTGAAAAACTTGCTATTTTGCCTAGATTATGAAGAGCAGGCAAGTTATCTATTTATAATTCAATCGTGAAATATCATTATACGACAAAGCTTCAGTGAAATGATCAAAATACATAAAAAAAATTACTTCTGCCTTCTTCTATGCTGTTGCTTTTCTTGAAAGACTTTTGAGAGAGTTATTTCTGACTCGAAAATTCTTCGCATAAATATCTCTTTGACTTCCGAAACTTATGACTCAAATCAAAACCTTTTAATATTTGCTATTATTGTGTTGCACACTGGGAATTTAGAAAGAAAAATTTAAGGAAAAATTAAAATCATTTTCATGAAATTGTGAAACTACTGTTTATAGTGTTGATATTACCCAAATAGATTTTAAAATCAGACTAGTTAAAATATTTTATATATATTTTCAATAGTTTTTATTATAAAATGTAGTAATTACAGTTCGATTTCGTTCAAACTTTTGTCACGTACTATTCAAATCATCAATCAGGAGTTCAAATGTACAACGCTTTATAACTAGGTTGGAAAATTAATATTTGTCAATCTAGTTTCAGCCCAGAGTTTTGAATCTGCACTAGCTATTTTTAATTTCAAATATAACATTTTGGCATCTATGTGAACTGAGCCTTCTATCTAAGTGAATACCTATGTATAGCTATGTTACATCATTTGCTTGCAGAATAGTTATACCATCTAATGTGATTGACATGTTTGTGGCCGCAATGTAAATGTACTGTGGTTACACTTTTGCTCATTGAATTTAATTCTCCAGTACGCCAGCCATTCTGCGATTTGGCGTGGATTATCACTAATCAATTTTGATGCTTTTCTAGGACATTTATCACGGGAGGGCTGTGGCATTCGCAAAAGTGAATCTTTGTTCTTTTTGGTTTTCTGGAATGTCTGTAGTATACCTGTAGTATATATAATATGATAATATTGGTCGAAGGATTCTACCTTGCGAAAACCCAGCTTTTACTGGAAACTCTGACCTTTAAAAATGTGCCTTTGTATCCTCTTTGCGTGATTGGGATATCATTAATATCTGCGACTTTTTCCATGCATTTGAAAAGTAAGTCACTTTCAGAATGGCATTAAAGAATTTAGAAAGCAGTGCTAGTGCAACTCCTGGCATTTTATTAAGCATTTTTGATGTAATAAGGTCATAGCCTGGAGATTTCTTTGGATTCAATTTCTGAGTCACCTCCAGAGGTGAGGATTTAACTGTCACTTGAGTTACAAGGAAGTTCTCAATTAATTTCAGCAACATAAAATTATCTAATTCAATGTTTGCCTGGCACCCATTATTATTATTTTTTTTTGCATTTTTTTTTTTTTTTTTTTTTTTTTTTTGCAAAGGAATGTGTCTTTTCTTCATTACGACGCAACTAGTAACAATTTGGTTCCTTATAGCTATACTTACCTCTATTGGAGGCTTAAAGCTCTTATTTGAGAAGGAGAGTAGTAAACTACTTCACGGATGAAGTAAAGCTTATAGAATGGATATAAAATATTTCGAAATAAGTTTCAGACTTTTCATCTGGAACTAAGATATCAATGAAAACAAATATTTCACACATTATTTCGGTTGGAGACACTAACATTTGGTCCAAATCCAGGCGTTTATCATGGTCCTTGGCATAATAACGATGTATCCCAAGTCATTTGGAATATGTTTAAACTTCATTTATGAAGCAAAAAAATAGTTTTCATTATTGGAAACTTCAAAGCTTATAACGTTTTTCAGATAAGCTTCATTTATCCAAGTAGAGATACTTTTTTGGCATTTCAAATCATTCAACTTTTTTACGAAAATTCACGTTCTGAAAATAATGTGTTTTGCGCGCTCCGCTCAACTTATGGTCAACATAATCGGCCTACTGAGCGTACTATTCGCAACACCAGCACCTATATTAAGACCCAGCATTCATTATTGGATAATATTCGACCGAATAGACCACGTCCAGCACGTAGTGAGGAAAATGTAGCGGTCGTAGCAGAGAGCGTGCGCGAAGACCGTGGAGAGTCGATTCGGCACCATGCGCAGCAACTCGGAATCTCGAACGAGTATCTGAGTGTAGCCGCGGGCAACATTTGAGTGAGATAATCTTCAAAAAATAAATGCCAAGCAATGTTCTTTCGAATGATAATAAACATTCCCCATTTAGTTTGAATTTTCTGTGTTTATTTCTTTAAAAAAGTAGGAAACCTCGAATTGCACCAACCGATAAAAGTGATTGAACAGAAAGCAAGATCGCAACTCATTGATGAGCTACTTCTGAACAAGCAGATTAGCTAGCGATGCTGTTGTGATTTTGAGAATTAATAATTCTCGGTTGATTTGAGATTTTTTTATGATTCACAAAGTCCATATTCTAAATTTATATCGGAACAAAACCAAATCAACTCCATATTCTAACTTGTTTGATGTCTACTAGCAAAGTGTCGGTAAAAATATAAGTTGAAGTCAGTCCAACGCTTTCAGTCCCACTGCTTTACACTTTAACAGTGAATTTTTGTCGCTAAAGCTCAGTGGGAATTTTCGAAATAATTACAATAATTTTTCATTCACATTTAACTTAAGGACCAATAATGCAACTTTGTTAAATTCCCACTCGTCACATCGATTATCGCAACTGCAGATAAAAGGACTTCACATTAGCTGCACCATTGACCAATTACTGTGTATGTATGTATATGACTATTATTTACACGCTGCCCAAAGGGACATTTGCATTTTTAATGATTTCATTTCAGTTATTTTCATTGCAATTTTTTTTCCGCCGTACGCTATGCCGTCATAACGAAACGCGTGCAAGGAAGTGAAGAGGTGAGGTAAATGCAAGTAAGTGGTAAAATAAAATAAGTTTTGTACATAAATATGTATGATTAAAAATTAATTTTCCATTTCCAACGGCAGATGCTACCTGTATTGCCGCTCTTAACAAGCTGTGGTGCAGCATGCACACTTTATCCGAAATGCCACTTAAATGCCGTTTGCATTTTTAAAACACCAACAACAACAACAACAAAAAACACAGAATGCAAGGCGATTATAGGGAAAAGGTGAAGATTTGGTGTAGCGGAAAAGCTGTGGCAGGACATCATACAAAGTAAGCTCCAGCTCAAGTGCAGGCATAGTAAGCCAAGCAGAGCAGCTGTGCTGCATAAAAATGTGGTAAATAATATATTTATAAAAAAATATTTGTATGTATAAATTTGTGTGCATTTTTGTAAATATATTTATGTGTGAACGTGACCTGCTGAGCCAGCGACTGTGTAGAGCCCTACACGTAATCGATATTTCCAACGCTGGTTCGAATCTTCACGACTTCCTTCTGCGTTCGCATAGTTAAGCTTACTTATTTTTCCACTCACTTCAGCCCAGTTCCTTCTCATATCCTCTTGCACTACACTTCTGCTGCGGCTGATAATTTAAACTTCTGCCTGCAGCGCAATTATCCGTCACGGAAATTGCATTCCCCTACTCAAAAATCGCCACGAGGTATGCAGATATTTAATATATATTGGTCATGTGGCACGTGCGAGTTGTGCTCTCTGTGCTGGCGTTGCAGGCAACATTCTTTCGCTTTTATGTTAACAATCCACTTTGCGTTGCAGAGATACTGTCGTTTGCTTCTCTGGCTGTCCTTGCAAGTAACTATGCAATATTTCTTGTTGTTGCGTTGTAGTTTTAAACGTGATTTTCCACCAAATAAGCAAGCAATAACCAAACTAACCAACAGCAAACGTACAGCCTACTCGTCAGCATCACCATCTTGGCCGCTTGCCCTGCTTTTGCCTTTAATTGCCACAACGAAATTCCGAGATTTACATGTAAATGAATGAATGAGCGTAACTTGTGTGCTCAAATGTACATACATACATACAATATCATAGCTGTAGAGAGTGTGCATCCACCTACGCGCACTTTGATTGCTTCCGCTGTGCTGCAATTCAATACAAGAGAATGTGCAATTAAGTTGCTTTTACTCGCACAAACATTGTTGTTATCTTCACAGCCACATATTCCTCCAACGCATGCCAACCTACTCATATACTCACTCATATACTACTCATTCGGTCTTTTCTTGCACACCCTTCTTGTCATTGCTTATACATTATCTGGCCATTGGCGTTTTCAATGCACTGTTGAGAATAACAAACGAATTTTCAATTGCTTACACTGATTTGCTAAGAATAATGTTTTTATGGTAGTCATGGTAGTAGGTAAGGCCAAAAATATCTTAATTTCCAGTTTTCAAGAGCATATTTATATTAATCGTTGGTTTTTTCCAAACATATATATTCTGCATTTTGACATACATATGTTAAAATTGGCTGAGCTGTGCAAGATGGTACCAATGCTTATATTAGCCAAAATACTTTACTCTTACTTATGAAACTTTCAAATGTGGTTACTACAGATGTTATTTATGTAAATTGATTTTAGTTTCCATAATATTTTTATTTAATTTGTTGTTAAAAAATTTCCTATATTGCAAATTTTTCATATAACACGCGCACAAATGTTTTATATTTGGTGTAAGAAGGTTTCTTTGATGTTGTCATTCACTATTTCACAGATTATTACATTTCTATATTATTTAATTAAATTAATAAAACCAATTTTACTTATGCATAATTTTTCTTTGACGAATTGCAATTGTAAAGTTTCACACTGACAGTAAATGGTTATTGCCATACGGCATTAATATGATAATATTGTACGATGTAGAGTTGCATGACCACAGAAAAAAATTAATAAAATTTTATGGAAAAAATTTGTAGGATTTTTGTTATTAACTTAATTTTAATGGAAATACTGTTCAAAGCGAAACCGGTGTTGGTCCGGTGGAGGGCTATTTTTCCAAGCGCGGCCGAAGGCCGCTAATTTATAAAGGTGTTTCATTTAAGAATACTGTTCAAAGGGAAGCCGGTGTCGGTCCGGTGGAGGGTTATTTTTCCAAGCGCGGCCGAAGGCCGCCAACTTATAAAGGTGTTTCACTTAAGAATACTGTTCAAAGCGAAGCCGGTGTCGGTCCGGTGGAGGGTTATTTTTCCAAGCGCGGCCGAAGGCCGCCAATTTATAAAGGTGCTTCACTTAAGAATTCTGCAAAATTTGTGTTTTTATTGTTTTTTTATGAACTTTTTTTTTACAGGTGGCATCACCAAAATTTATGGTAGTTGCTTTGATAAACAAGAACTAAGGAAAAAATTCATATTTTTTGCAACTTTAACTTTAAATATCTCGAAAATTAAGGGTTTCTAAGTGGTTTGGTTTTCAGTTTTAGAATGGGGGGAGGGACCCCTTCCACCCCCCATCATTCGTTTTCCCCATAGTGTGGTACCATCAAGTACTTGTTTCCCTTAAAATTAACTATCAAGCCAAACCCAATGTTTTATTTTAGTTAAAATCAGGCATTTATGAATATGGATCGCCTAACAACCGCACAACGCGTTAAAATTGTTGAAACCTAATACAAAAATGGTAATTCAAACGTGGCCACGTCTAGTGCTTTAAGAGGGTTTATGGTCCAACTATTCAAGCAATTTGGTAAAATTTTAAAGAAATTTGGAGAAACTGAATCGATTAGAGATTTTATAAGGCCAACCGAATTTTTTTCAGCGACGAGACATATTTCTTACTCGCTGGATAAGTAAATAAACGAAATTGTCACATTTGTGGCTCCGGGAATCTCCAAATAATTTAGGAGAGGCCATTATACAAAAAAAAATACTGTATGGTGTCCTCTTTGGTCTTTTGATTAGACCTTACTTCTTGGATAACAATAACAGCGAGACTGTTACTGACAATTTGGAGCTTTATGGTCGTATGATAACCGACTTTTTTGGCCTTCAATGGTAAAACACGACACATATTGTCCAATGTGGTTTAACCAAAATGGTGTCGTATACCACACAACACGATCGAATGTGGATTTATTGCGAGAAAAATTTCTCGGCCGCGTAATCTCTTAATAATTTGTAGGGCTACGCGAAAGACCGTCACTTTACGGATAAACCTTTAACTCTTGAAGAACACTTGAAGATCTTCATTCTTCAAGTTACCCCAAATGGATCGAAATTCACGAGACGTTCATTTAAATGAAATATTTTTCACATATAATATATTTTTCACTAATACCAAGGTTCGAACTTTATAAAAATAAAGATTTCATAAAAAAAAATTATTTTAAATACGTTTTATCAAATTTGTTTTGTTGTCATCTATACTGATGTGTGACCTATTGTTTAACCTGTTTAGAAAACTCAATGCTGCCAGTCCATATCAAGTGTGTGCTGAGCAATTTTTGCAATGAATAAAGTAACAAAAAAATTATTCGCCCAAAATTTTCCATTTGAAATGGAACTTCGTGAGCCAAATCACTGAAAATATCAGTTAATCGATATAACGAAATCCACGTACCTATGACCACTGTAGAACATTCAAAAGCATGTGGTTCAGATAAGATTTGTGGAAGGAAAAAGTTATGGATTTTGCAAAATATCGCACAATCTCATAAGACTTTGAATTTCTCAACCAACTTAGGTCTGAAATATGCACAAAATTTATACCGATCGTATCAGAATGATGAGCTGTGAAGATTTAGCCATATTCGTCTTTCCGTCTGCCCGTCCGTCTATCCGTTTGTTGGAAAGCAAACAGGTCCCTCAGTTTTTGGGATATTTCAACCAAACTTGGTAAGCGGATGCATTTGGATATTCAAGCATCATTTGTCGGAGCCGGCCAGATCTAACCACTATACCATATATACGACCGACTTTTCTTGTTTTAAATTTTGGATCATAAATTCGTCAGAAAGTACCTAAAACTTAGATTTATATCGGAACAAACACAAAACCAAATCAACTACCTAAAACCCTCAAATTTAGTATTCCACACACACATAATGAATTGCAAATGCGTGGTGACCGAAAACAGTTCTTCTTTCTCGTTTTTATTGTTTTCATTTCATGAATCAGTAATAAAAATTTGCTATTCTTGAGTGAAATATAAATAAAGTGGAGTTGTATAGAAAAATTTGTTTTTAATGGTTTTCATAATGATGGGATGCTTTTTAAAATTCACGAAGCTCATAAGTCTATAAAAAACTTAATTAAGAATTTGAAAACAATAGTTTCAAAATTATGGCGGAAGCGTAGCATATTAACAAATTATAATTACTAAAATTTTGTACGTAACCTCATTTTTTGAAAGAATCGTCTTAACCGATTTAGTTCTCATTTTCTAAAAGCTGCTATTATTACCCTAAACGTTTGCAGCATTTAGTTAATAAAAATAGCTCCAAAACAAAAAGTGCCTGTGTGACTCTTTATAAATATTGTGTTACGGAATAAGCCAATTTAAAACTTTTCCTTGTTTTCTTTGTTGGACTTTGAAGCCCTTATGTTACACAGAGGGGAACTATTTTTCCGGAAATCTTTCAAAGTTTTTGAATGTGTTAAATTTTGATTATAATTCAAACACACATTTTTCACTTAATAAATAATTTTTATTTATTTATGAATTAACAATTTTTAATCATGTGCATGATGAAAACATATTTCACTATCTGAGAAAGAAACATATTTTTGAATACAATTTTTCTGCACTGAAAATTGATTTTAATCAAATATATGCATTATTATCTACTACCCTTCGCCAATACATTTTTTTTTTTATATTAATCAATTTTGAATAATTTTTTTTTTTTTTTTTTTTTTTTCTTTTTGTTGAGGAACTTAATCTGATTAACAGTAGAGCTCACATTATAGCATCTCATAAAGTACAATTCCCTTCTCTTCTTATCATACATGTAGCATTACTTTGTTCAATGCAGGCTTCGAAGACCACATTTTTTCCTCTTTTATATTTTCCTAATTAACACATTTTTCAAAGCTAGTGATGAGTCGCTTCAGAATCAATTCATTTGTGTCACGTAGAAGAAACGTTTCATCGCCGTTAAAGAGATGGAATTTGGTCAACCTTGTGACATCCAAATATTGACCTTCCTTGAATAAATAATTTCAAACTGTCACGTGAGTGATGCCTTATTCCTTCGTTATATCCTGACAATTGGGGAATTGCATTGGCTTTGTAAGTGGCCGACCAGAACTGCGTACAGATTTGACGTCATAAAATCTGCAACGGAATGCGGCAAACGATTCCTGGGTCTGGTGTTCACTTATAGCAATATCACCGTAAATTACACACGTGTTTGGGCACTTTAATGTAACGCTTTTGCTCTTTTATAGTAAATATGCATCACACAACGTTTTTCTTCGGAAATATCTCTAATTTTTAAATCAAAATTACTTTTCACATGAACAACGATTTGCAGAAAGTTTCTCCAGAAAACAATTTTTTGTAATGTCAGCTTTCAAACACATGTTAATTTGACACAATGGGATAAGTGTTGCTCGAAACATGAGTATCAACACCATCTAGTGACAAAATCAGCGGAGACTTTTTATATAACCAATATATAATTGACCCTTTATAACAGTTAAAGTGATTTTCGGCTTTTAAATAATACACTTTTGCTTATAAAAATTTATTTATAATAATTTACGTATACTCATAACAACTTATTTATATTTTAAAGCGAAGCGTCCGCACTTCAACTTGTTTAACTTGATAGGCGTATTGGAACAGATGATTGACGCTGAATATTAAATTAATGAAAACTATATTTGCCATCTAGTTATATGTTTGGTATAAGTTTATATATTCAGTTTATATGGTATTTTTCCAAGAATTTATTTGTTGTTGTAAAATAGTATTAAATATGAAATTATCTGATTACCATATGCATACGCAATAGTCGCATTGAAACCTGAAATCTTGCAATTACAACGGAATGACTGGCTAAGTGAATTTGCTTTTGCTTCAATAACTGTCTTTGAATGTGGGCATACATTTCTGTATGTACGTGCATCATTTCCATTCAACTATTTGCATTTGTATAGTCGCCCACAGCTGTCGGCGTTGCGTTTGTTGGCTTGCAACTTAACATTCTGAATATAATGTTGCAATACAAAAGCATTTACGTACGTTTTCGTATATCACAGCTGGCGGTTATGCCGCCCACAGGCTATTTGTCGGCTTTATCCAATTGCTTGTGTTAATGATGAAGAGATTATTACGATGAAATACTTAAGTTATACAGTCTGTCTCGAATCGTATTATAATTTGCAAATGTTGCATGAATGTGCGTAAATTTATTGCTCATTACTCATTGGTCACTCTGTTTTATTTCAATTCAATGAATAATTTTAAAATTCAAAATTCAATATTAGTTTTAATTTTATTTTAATTAAAGAAAAGTTTATAAGATTTTAAGATTGTTTTTGCGCATTCTTTTAAAATAATCTCTTAAGATATTAAAAAAATGCTTTCACCACAGTACTAACAAGGAACCCCGTTGAAGCTTTATTCGTTTGCTGCCATTATGTGGAGTTTGTACGCCTAGACATTATTTTAAATAATAATCTAGTCTTTGCCAATTACTAAAATTATCTTCAACATTGATCTAACTGACGAGTTTGCTGTTGCCAAGACTATTCGGTATCAAAATAATCTGAAATATAGGTTCTTTTATGACTAAATTATTTTAATAAAATGACTCGATGACTTTCGAGCATTTCGACTGGTAACTGTGTTACTATCAGCCGAAAATCACTTTAACTGGTATAAAGAGCCAACAGGAAAAAGTCTAATGGAGTGATATCACACGATCTTGGTAGCTAATCGATCGGCCAAAAACGCTCACCGAAGTGTACTCTCAATAAATTCATTGATTCATGCGATGTGTGGGAAATGGTGCCGTCTTATTGAAACCAAATGTCGCGGACATCACGAGCTTCAATTTCAGGCATCAAATAGTCCATTATCATGGCGCGATAACGGTCGCCATTGACGGTTATCAGTTATCACCGGCATCAGTTTTGAAGAAATATGGACCGATGATTCCACCGTCCCACAAACCACACAAAACCGTTGTTTTTCTGGATGAAATGGTAGCGCTTGAATTGCTTTCTTGTTTACGTACTCATTGAGCTAGAAATGAGCCTCATCGCTGAACAAAATTTGGCTCGAAAACGTCGGATCTTCTGCGAACCTTTCAAACGCCCATAGAGCGACGCGATGCCGCTTGGGAAGAACGAGCGGCTTCATTTGTGGCACAAGCTGTATTTGTACGCTTTCAATTTAAAATCTCGACGTAAAATGCGCCAAGTCGCTCCATATGTCAGTCCGAGTTGCTTCAAACGGCGACGAATCGACTCGCCACGATCTTCGTGCACACTCTCAGCTACTGTCACTATATTTTCTTCACTGCGTGTTGGACGTGGTCAATTCGGTCGAATATTATCCAATAATGAGTGTTGGGTCGCAAGATGGGTTGTGTGATGGTGTTGCGAATAGTACGCTCGGTGGGCCGATTGTGTTGACCACAAGTTGAGCGAAGTGCGCGAAACACATTATTTACAGAACGTGAATTTTCGTAATAAAGTTGAATGATTTGTAAACATTGATCAGACGTAAGTCTTTCCATGATGAAATGCCAAATAATACTGAACAAAAATAACACGATAGCTTGACACGACTCACGCGTGATCTGTCAAAGAAAGGCTATTGAAATAAGTACCTCTAATTGGATCGCTCTTTATATACATATATCATATTGAACAAAAAAATTGACTCTTCGCTGATGTGAAATGTTATAAAGATTTTTTTTAATTAATTTTTTTTTTTCTAAAAAAAATTTAGCTGATTTTTTTCCTTTTCTAAGCTCTCTAAATAAAATTTATCAGAAAATATATCCGAAAAATATAACTAAAATTTCCTAAAACTGAAAAGAGTCTAGACGTATTCCACTTGGATGCTTGCACTGGTGAAAATTTGTGTAAATGTGATTATAATGAGTAAAAATATTTTTTTCTGACTCGCAATGGCCTGCTGATTCCACCTTTGTACCCCTTAAACCATCAGCGATTTCGACCAATTATTTTCTTTATTTAAATTACATTTCATTTCCTTTTGTTCATGTCTTCCTTTATATTAATTTCCTTCCCTCTGTGCTTTTATTTTTTATCTCACTATCACAATACCAACAAAATTCGGAAACACTCTCACAACATAAATTTCCCGGCAAAATTAAAATTCGCAGTTGGTTTTGCATTAATATTCCCTTTTAATGCTATTTT
The DNA here is from genome assembly GCA_030068015.2 of Neoceratitis asiatica. Classification (NCBI taxonomy): domain Eukaryota; kingdom Metazoa; phylum Arthropoda; class Insecta; order Diptera; family Tephritidae; genus Neoceratitis; species Neoceratitis asiatica. The sequence continues at coordinate 32,601,197 of CM061525.1, read as the reverse complement.
TCTCTTTTCTTTTTCTTTTGGCGATATCTATTTTTCCCCATTTTCTCTTTTTTATCCACACGTGCATTTTTTTCCATGAGTTTTGCGCTTTTATGACTTCTTTGTGTGTTTCTATGGCTCATACTGTGCATTACCAAAAATACTTGTAATCATTTGTCTTTTGTTATAACGGTTTTTATTTAGCACATTGTGTGGCATTGTCTTTTATATTTGTTTCGTTACGTATATCTTTATGTGTGCTTTCAGGAGTTCACAAAATGAAAAATTAAAAGTATTTTTAATATTTCAAAGAAGAAAGTGAAAATCTCTGTTTTTGTGCTCATAAAAACCAACTGTTTATTGTTCGCTCATTTCTAGCATTTTTTGAAACTTTTTTTGCTAATTTTTTCATGTGCTGTTTATGGTGTACGTGCTGAGTTAACCGGGTGATAAAACTTTGGAGGACCATAAAGTAATTATCGTTTATTAGCTAGATATTGAGTTTGTTTTTTGTATTAGAAAAAAATTTATATTTTATTTTAGTATTTATGTGAAATAAGTATACCAAATCAATTTGTTGTACAATAATGTATGCAATTCATATAGCTTTCGACGTTGATTAACTCAGGTACAGAGCGTCGATGAACTGAATTCAATTCTTGGCGATGAAACTCCATCAAGGACCAGTGTTTATCAATAGTATGGTGAATTGGATAGGGGTCGTAGATCACTCCAACAAAAATTTCGTGAAGGTCGTCCAAAAACAGTTGTTGTTCTGGAAACTATTGATGCTGTGCGCAAACTGATATTGTAAGATCGTTATGTAAACTGTAGTGAGATTGAGACATACATTCAATATTGCATGAACACGTTGGATCCCACCCAATTTCTTAATACCTCAAAAAAACACTCTTGTCGATTGGTCAAGAGAAATTTTAAAAGATACGATCGCGCTGCTGTGTTGGTGTTTCAAATCCAGTTGTCAGGCACGAAAAAGTTGCCTGTTATTTTTTTTTCCTTATAAACTGGACACATTGCAACCGTTCCTCCAAAACGACTCGGAAAAGTAAATTCTGAGTGGTAAACAACCTTTTGTTTGCCAGTTGTATTTCAAGAAATCAGAAGATGGATCACTTTTCACCACGACAATGCGAGTTCTTACACCGAAACAATTGCATTTTCGAGCACTCAAGATATCGATTTCATTAGTCACTTTTCGACAACTGAAGTGAGATACCTAAATCAGAGTAGCAAAACTGCACTGCGGCAGTTGGTTCAAGCGCATGCTAATAATTATCGATCTTAATGGTGAGTATTTTAAAAACGGCAGCCCCCGTATATTTATCCAAAATTATGTAATATGCAATCGCGGTTGTCTCAGAAACTACTCTCTCATACCCTTTGATAAAGTTGCTAGGTGAATAAATATTATTACAAGATTGGTACCCGTACGAAATTCATTAATTATTAAAAAAAAATCAAACTATTCCGCTAAAGGACGCTAAAATCAGACGTATAAATTACTGAAGAGATCGATACTATTGCCTTAGCAATTTTTAGTTCAAGTATTGGTCAAACCAAAAAAAAAATATTAAAAATAACATGATGGGCAGCTCGTTAGCTTTAAAATGAAACAAAATCATGGTAGCTGATTGTTCTGGAACAGGAGGTGTCTTTCACATCGATTACCTTGAGAAGTGTAAAGCAATCATCGATGATAGTGGTCCAGCCCTTTGCACAAATTCGGTATTGCAGATATGAATGCAAACTGCTAGCTTTGTAAGAAGAAATGTCAAAATATTTGTTTTAATCGAAAAAATTTTATCCTCAACACCACATACTACGCAATGTACGCGTAATTTGGAATTTGGCAGCGACCAATGTTCACTAACTTGGTCAAATCTCTGGAACGGCTGCGCCAATCTCATGAAAACTTCACACCAACCTTCTCCTATCATCCCTTTATGACTCCTAAAAATTGGTACAATTTGATCTGGTGGTTCTCAAGTTATAGGCGTTCATAAAAATTTGCATTGATTTTTATGTATATAGATTACGCCTTTGGGCTGATCACTCTTTATCAGGTGGAAATCATCGGAAAACACTATAAAAATTAGCTGATCTTTTTTTATTAATTCTTAAATTTTTGTGACCATTGGAAGAAAACCAACAAAAGAAAATTTTTCATTTTACATGTAGAAAAAATTCTTAATGTAAAAAAAGTAAAACTCAATTCCTTATATGGTATTTAGGTAAGAATTGTGTATGAAGTTTGAAAGGAATCGGCTATGCAGTTTTAAAACATTTATCTGCTAATTTTTAGTCATTTATGACCGTACATTATCGCTTAAACTGAAGGACCATTCAAATAGCAACCATTCTGTAGATCTTAACAAATCATAATTTTCATGTATTTCAAATGCTATTCTATAGCAAACTTATACAATAAGACGTTTTTTGTTTGGAATTTAATTTAAAAAATATGACCTAAAACCTACTTAACGAGAGGCAACCACTGTGTGCGGCTATGCCGAAGTCTTTATACCTTTCGGGAACATATTAAAATTATTGCAAATGGCAAAATTCGATTTCGAGGATTTTCAGTGTCAATATAAATTTTGAATTATTGTCGGTAGAACACCAAATTATATGCTCTTAGTGTTTTTTTTTTGCGTCGGTTGTATTGAGGCTACATGCTATGATATTCCGATGTCATTGATTTCAGGTACCAATATGCAGTTCCTAATTTTTGTGTAGAATAGCAAATTTTACGCTCGTAAATGCTTTTTTGACAGAGCTTTGACCAAAGCCTAACATCTGAACAAATTGGTTAGGAGATATCTGTTATAGTCGACGGTCTGTGGGTATATCTCTTCTCCTTCTAATACTTAACTACTTTGGACCTAAGTTAATATACCATTTCATCAACATGAAAGGTATAAAAATGTAACGTGAGCCGTGTCGTATGAGCAACATTTAGTCAAAAAGGAAAAATTCGAAATAAACCTCATACGAAATATTTGTTCAAAACACAAACACAAAATTGGTGCAATAAATTGCCATTTATTGCTGAGGAATGAAGGAAATATTTGATATGATGAAAGAATAAATGAATGCAAAAGTAGGTAGCTTAAAAAATACTCTCCTTGGAAAAATATAAATAAAAAGGAAAAAATAATAAAAATTTATTGATACATATTTTGAAGAAATTAATATAATATTGTGACGGAAATTCCAAATACAAAGAAGTGGCAGTACGATGGAATTTCCCACTATTAAAGATAGACAAAAAGAGCGGCAGCAACTACTGCAGGTTGACGAGTTAGCGCATGAACGAAATGTTTGGACTATCATTAGGTATAAACGGAGCGGCAGCAGCTATCGCCGTGAATCGAGTTGAAGACTGAGTAGTAATAACACTTTGCACCAGTTTAAAGCGGAAAATAATTGTTGTATAAAGACTTGCAAAGTAAACCATTGTGTATAGTGAAGGAAATTGTAATTTATTGTGGACAAAATAAACGTTGAGTAAATTCCTGACGATTCAAAGGCCGAACGAACAAATCTTGGACTATTATTTAGCAATATAGTGATCGGACACGAAGGATTTGGGAAATCATCGATGGTAGCTACGAAAAACATTGCAATATATATACATAACTGGTGATTTTTAACTGCTGAATTGATACCCTCCGATTTGTTGTCTTTATTCCAACCAATGGAGAGAATTGCAGTTTATTCTAAGCCGCCTTCGAACGGCTGCTGGATTTTTATGATGAGCTTTTATTTCATATCCTATAGACACTTGGAAAACTTCACATTCTCTTAATTTTCTATAATTTTTTAATCAGCATTTGAACCCTGGCCTTCCGAGTAGTACTACATTATACTCATCACTTGTCTACTGCGGCCTCCGAATATAAAAATGCTATTTATATATACATATGTTACATATATGGATAAATAAATTAATTTAATTTATTATTCGTTCATGGAAAAAAAATCTCAAAAGGTAAATGGAAGTCTATAAGTGAGTTTTTCTTTTGATTAAAAATTCGTTATTTGTTTTCTCTACCAAAAAAAAAGATAATTAAATTATATAAAAAAATTTATTTTTTTTATTTTTATTTTTTTACGTTATACAAATTGCTTGTAATCAACTGATTTTGCACGCACGAGCGCAATGTAAATCAGGGTTACCTTTTGAAACCAAAATATACGTAAATGTACATAATCATATATTTCCGAGTATATGAACGTACATATGTACATATGTACATACATTTTCAACGTCAAAGGTTACGCCAATGCCGCCTTACATGTATTTAAGTAGAAGTTTATTTCAATTCACCATATTTTCGTTGAAAATTGCTGACTCATGAAATTTTTGCGTTTTACAAAAGATTACAAAAAAAAGTAAAAAAAGAGTTAATATATATGTATTAAAGCATATGTGCACACATACTTAGATACAAAGGGAGACGCACTTCTGCGTATGTAAATCAAGTCAATAAATTCAATCGGCATTCGAGAAACTCCATGCTCAAGGAAGCTCCACCGACACACACACACACACACACAAATAAATATGTAGTTTATGCAAAACTGAAAAAACATTTTCTATTCAAAAGTAAAACTTATGAACTTGAGTAAAAATAAATGTGAGTACGCAAAACCACAGAATTGTGGCAAAGCAGCGGTTTTTGCTCACTAGCTCACACTTGCACACACCCATAGATGTGCTAGCACACATGTGAACAAAAAAATGTCTACCCACTTTTGCTTGCAAATTTTCTCCATATTGTTTTTTATGCGTTTTTTCGACACTACCAAGGTTTTACACACTTCACAGGCGCCACGTCGCTCACACTTACACCTTCGAAATGTGGTGGGCCACAGAGGAAAAAAAAATCACAAAAAGCATTTACTAATACCATAAGAATGCAGAATTACCTATTCACATGCCAAGCAGTTCGAACACACACACATACATACACACATGATTTAGTCACTTCAACTTTTACATTAAAAATATATATGTATAAAATTTAATATCCTCTCCACTTTTCCAAAATATATGTACATATATATATAACTCTTATCTAAATTCAAGTGGCATTAGATGGCATTTGAAATTATTTTTTTGCACTGTCTTGATGTAAGGAAATTCCATTTTCAATTTTCAATAGTCGCAATAGTATCTCACTCTCTCTGTCTATCTATCCATCTATCTATCCATCTATCTATCAACATTTGCCTTACTCTTAATGCTTGTATGCGGTTTTACGCATTTCAGTTTTGGCTTCAATCCAAATGAGGCGAGTTGAAATTTTGGGCATCAAGTCGAAATTAATATCATTGCTTTATATTGCGGTAAGTATGCATTTAGATGCATTTATCTGTGCATACAGTCACACATGCTCACACAGAGACAAGCACAAATGCAGCTTACATGCAATTATTCATTCACTTGAACTTGATGCAAGAATTTTCATCACTTTCTGAGTTTTGAGCTCTGAAACATTTAAGTATTTAATTACACATGGCACTCTAATATATACAGTTACACATACAGTTGGTGCAGATACTTGGAAACTGCTATATATGGAAATTCAGTAATTTCAGAAATTATTACAGAGAGAGGAATAAGATCGTTTCATTATTATACATGAAATCGTATATTAACTGTAGCTCAAAGTATATAAGTATCAGAAGGAGAAAAGAAATACTCCAAAATTTATACTAATCATATCAGAATCCCGAACTGAATTGGTTTAGACATGTCCGTCTGTACGTCTGTCTGTTTGAACGCAAACTAATTCCTCAATAATTGAGATATTTCAACCAAACCTATAGGTTTATTCTATCATTTGTCTGAACCGGCCTGATCGTATATCATACATACAGCCTCTTTCTCAGATTTCGGGTCATGTATCCGTCAATAAAGTAACTACGAACGAAAATTTTGAAATTTGGTATACTACACATACATAACGAACTGCAAATTGATTTTGAAAATGGTCTAAATTGAACAAATAGAACATATAGCCCACATACAACCGATTTGCTCATATTTGAGGTTTTGGGTAAAAAATCGGCCACAAAATTTTCTAGGAGCGTGAATTTAGTATTCTACAGACGTAAATTCAAGTATACGTTAATACGGAATATCATCGAAATCGAGTTTTGCAATTTGCTATATTTTATATATTCATGAAAGGTATAAAGACTTCGGCATGACTGAAAGCCCGCCTCGTAGAAACCAACTCCAATGAAAAAGAAACCAGGACCAAGGATTACGATGCGACCGAAAATGTCTTATATTCAGACCTGGAGCAAACTTCTTAGCTATGTCGCCGCTACGATGCGAAAATTGCGCATACCTACTTCCCAGGCAGTAAGCCATTTCAAAACAACCCCAAATGAGGTTGATCGATTTCGCCTGAAATATGATTATTTGTAATACTAAATTCCATGACTGAGAAATTTATCAAGCTACATAGCTCGCTCTACATCGAAAATCTCAAAACTAGATCGATCATGTTTTCATAGGCGGACGACATCTCTTTAATGTTCTCGATATGCTTACGGTCTAAATGACCTAACATAGACGCTGAACACTATCTTGCAGAAGCAAAGATACGCACCAGCCTCTGTTCGGCAGGGAACATACATCAACAAACACAAAGAAAATTCAACGTCGAAAAGTTGCAACCCAAACGGGTGTCTGCTTGCCCAACTCCTCTGCTCTCTAAGTGCAGTCATCAGCATCTAAGTATAAAGGAGCCGTGCGACAGCATTTTAAGTTACCTATATACAGCTGCTGACAAAATTATTGCTTCTCGAGGTCAGAAAACGAGCTGGTACGTTGATGATATCACGCCGCGAGAAAAAGGCTGTGTACGTCACAACGCACACTGTATGGGAGAGGATACCGAGTCGTGAAGAGAGAATCGAGACGCCTTTGAGCCGCTAATCGACAATGGTAATGCTCGAATGTACTATCAGAAGATGCAGCTACTTACATGAGTTTTCAGTACAGTAACATTCTCATGTCAAATCGAAAGAAGTGGTCTGACAATGCCTGCAGCACAAAGTGTACTGAATTTATTAAGGGAGAAGCTCTAGCCTGCTCTTTCGCAGTGAGTAGAAAACAGATGTCAAATTCGAAACCCCTATCAATGATGGTAAGTTGGACATTTCATTACCTAAAAATGAAGAAGCCCAAATAGCAATTGTCCGATAAAGTCATCCGCTTTTTTCCGAAAACAGTCGGACGAAATCCGGCGGTGTTCCGCACAATCCATAAGAAGACGTACCCCACAGTTTTAAGCAATTATCGCAGGATATTCCCCTTAATATAAGGTCATATCTAGCTTTTTGCGTGATTAAGTGAAGTTATCACTTTGACCCTAGAACCGATTGCTCCAAATATTCACCATGCTCCAAATCTTGATAAAATCCTATGAAAAAATACTACTGTAGTTCTTTCAATCTAGTGCTAGAGAAAATAATACAAGTATATAGTGAAATAGCGAAGTTACAATCTTACAGTCATCACTTTCGTATAACCAAGGATCAAGCTCTATAGGTCATTCATCATTCCCGTCCCACACACACTAGTCCATAAACGTTCTACAACAATATCCAATAAATCGGTTTTTGAATTGTTCAAGGAATTGTTGACTGTACGAGATATAGAACGAAATTGTTATAGTACAGGTAATTAAGGGACATCGGAAATTGATGAGAACAATTTAGCTTTAAAAGCATTCGATGCAGTATCCACTAGTGGCAGCAGAGGAGAGCATGTAACTAGGGACGTGCCCGTCAGATGTTAACCTCACGAAATTTTAAGCATTTTTTAGATAAATTACTGCAACAAAAAGCTCTACATCATCCGCGATATCACATTATCATAACCATATGTAAGTATATACGTCCGGTATCGATTGGATATACGGGCTCACCCCATCCCCGCTAATTAATATATCCTGTAATTAAGCAGTCTGATAAAGTGTTCTCTTCATAAACTTAGTAATCTCTGAAGAAGATGGCCTCTCTTGTTTCTGAAGAAAAAATTTAAGTATTGAAATCATTTATTGATCACAATCGGTCACACCGAAAGGATTGCCAGTTCTCGGGGAAAGAGTCTCTCTCCCATTACAAATTACCAAATTTTTACTTCCTTATATGAGCGCTGTAGTAAGCTTCACTTTTCTGTCTTTCCTACGTCTTGCTACACAGCATGTGTGACAGTAATGCCATACCGTCTAGGCTTATTGCTTCTATTTTTCTTTGAGCGGAACAATTAATGGATTTTTATGAGGAGCTTTAACTTTCACGTGGGAAATACATTCGAAGGGGCTGATATTTTCTTTTTATTTAAATTAATTTTCTATAATTATAGATGTTGGTCAGCCCAGGACTCGAAATCTGGCCTTCCAAATGGCTCGGCCGTGAGGTGGATACTTTTTTTGCTCTTATTAAATATAGCTTCCATCGACCACAAATCTGCTCAAATTATTGTATTGATTTACTTTTTATCTCTATTTTTATGTAATTCATTCAGCCTCTATCAAAAATTTGTCTGACTTGTGGCCTATACTTATACATTAGAGCTAATAATTGGCTTTTATTCAATTTCAAATAAATATTTTAGACTTAACTCATACCAGGAATTCTACTCAGATGTTGACTAGCTGAAGCTAATCTGTGGTGTGTATATATATATACGTGATATCTAAATAAATATTCTTGCATGAGGTATGAGCGCACAACTCTTCTAAACTTACACATATGCATATATTCTATATACATACAACTCATTCCAAATCCCGTCTATTTCACTATTTTTTGCGAGCTTTATTTATAAATTCCATGATTTCCATGGACAAAGTTGTAATCTATACCAAATGTAACCGTTATTTAATGTATGTATTGTATTACCAAAATACCTCGACCGAAACGTGCCAGCTCATTCAACCCATTCGCTCAACTTCCTCTACCCTCAATGCCATTTCTTTCAATCCATTTGAAGTGAAACGAATCAATTAGCCATGTCAATCTTGTTTTTGACTTTAGCAAAACCAGCAATTGGCAAAATGAATTTGTTTCTGTACTCAAGTGAAAGGTTAAATACCTTCAGGAATTATTGGCTTCAAGTGTATGTGTATTTGAATATATCTGTTGAGAATGGGAATGTGAATTATCGATATATAGTGGGGCGGGCAGCAGACACACCTGCCATTGAAATTAATTATAGGGATCAATGTTTGCTAAGCCTTTTGTTGGATTTTGTGTTATCAAGTTTAGATTTATTACTTACATAAATGGGTATTTTATCCGAAAACTCATGTGTGGCATTGTTAAATTTATTTATAAATCTGGGGTTTTGTATTTTGAAAATGGTTGGGTGGGGCTATTGTTGCTCGAGTATATATATGTGTGTTTAAATATCAACTAGGATAATAAATAGACTTTTATTCGTATGCTAACATAATATACCAATATAAAATAATATTTTTTTGTTAATTTCAAATATTTATATAGAAGATAGGTGAATAAATTTCATGCATTTTAATATGATTTTCCTGTTTGCTATTTCGATACCGCTTCTAATAAGATTATGACTTATTAAAATTTCTTTCCATGAATACCATGAACACACTTAAAATACTTATTTCCAGGTGAGAGCTCATTTAATAAGTATTTAGGACCACTCTACAGACCCATCTGTTTCAAAGGCCAGTACTTTGAAAATGAGTGACTCAAAATCTCATATTGTGTAATCGAAAGAATACAAAATAAAACAGTAAAATACGAAATTGCTGTAAAAAATTTAGCGTAATTTCACTTTGGGAAAATTTTAAGTGGATAAAGAACTGCTACGACTTGATTATTAAAATAAATGAAAAATTGATAAAACACGCACTAACATACCCACGAGTATATAAATTAATTAAAGGCTCTTTTTTCTCAATCAGTTTTTTCAACACCTCCTTATACAGTGTAACCACTGCCGACTTTCTGCTGTATGACTTAAGAGGTTAAGACACTCGAGAATTTCCCTAAAATGGATTTCTTTTCTTTCAAATGATATATTATGGTCTCAAGAATGCTCCCCCGAAATATTATGACAGATAAAAATTTTTAAATGCCCTATTTTCGTTCTCTAGTTGAAGCGTCTGTGTCAGTCAGTAAGGCATACTCAAAACTTCAAACGCGTTTATCTCAAAACTGCTTTTTTCAAGTTGGTCGGAAACATTACTCAGACAATTCACTTGAAATTTTGACAATATCTTCAGAAATACATTATCTACAGAAGTGCCTAGGATTTTTTTATCTTGCATATTTTTTTTTTATTACCAAATTTCGAACATCTTTTTAGGCCAAATTGTTAATTTTTTCTTTTAGAGACCCACCGTTCTGTCAAAAATGCATATATTGAAAAAATCCTACATAATTCTGTAGCTATTGCTATTTACAACCGGAAACCGTTCAACAACTTATTAAAATTTTAAATTAAAAAAAATTACAGGAGCCGTCCTGCCGTTGTTCCCGAACAAATGTATTCACTCTAGGGAGAACACTGTATAGCCGCAATTTTTAGATTATTTTTTCTTAAAAATAGTTATAAGCAGTAAATTTTATTTATTATAAATACTTTTTGTCAAAAATAATATTTATTTAATAGTTTTGCCGAAAAGAAATCTCAAAAAATACCTCTTTTGTGGCCCTCTAGAGTAGCCTAACCCCTTAATTGCCACGCGACTATCTAGTAGAGCTATACAAAAAAAATTCTAAATTACTTGCAACCTGTTCACACACTAGAAAGGCGAAAAAAACATTACAAACATTATTCTTTATAACAAATATGTGTTTCTCCATTCTCACCTAGATGGTAATGTTGCGTGAATTCTTGTGCTCTGACGAAGCTGATCATTGAAAATCTAAAGGCGTTCTCTAGTATTTCCAGAAACTATTTTTTTCACAATCCTCCGCTATACTAGAGCACCTTAGAAAAGTATTGGCTTCACATTTGTAACTAATATACAGTGGGAGAGGGCATATCATAGACTCCAAGTGCAACCCCACATCTATTTACATGGTATATGCCCACTGATGTCCTCTTTGCTAGTTCCTCTATATGAATTCTCCAGACAACTTTATGTTCAACACAATTTCCTAATAATTAGTTCTTAGCTTCAATTATAAAGTGGATTTTCTAAGTTTTGGTTTTATCCTAGGAAAAATTTTGTATTGTCTTATAAATAGAACTTTTAGGTTTTACTTTTTTCCCTGATATACCAAGTTAATTTTTGTATATTTTATGTACAAGTATATGGTAATTTTTTGCCGAGCTCTCCTGCCGAGTTGTGGTGGGCTCCTCAATGGGCATTTCAACAAATGAAGGAACCTTCAGTTTATTCTTAGACGCCTCTGAACGACTTATAGATGTTTATGAGGTGCTTTTTATTTCTTGTCTAGGGTTGACAACAATTAAAAAATTTATATCATTTTTCTATTAGTTTTTCTGAGAGTCATTGTATTTTCTTCTTCTGACTACGAACTCAGCACTCAGCTCATACTTTGAGATTCGATGTTAGACATTTTTCAGTATTTTTTAGCACTAAGATATTCTTTTATGTCAATCCAAATTACATGAAAGCCCAAAACTTTCACCGCAACATCTTTAAAGGATAGATAAAGTAGGCGAAAACAAAATTAAGAATTTGTAAAAAAAAAATTTGCAACATAATGTATGCATCGGCAAACTTACCTTCAAGTGCCTTATGCACTACCTACTCAACAAAAAAACTAATTTTAATTAAATTTGCAACTTCTCTGTCTAATTTATTTAAAATTCTCTAACAAAAATCCAATATGTCTGAAATTCATAAGAAAAAATCAATTTCATGTAACATTTCGAACACTTTCACATCAACAGTTAAGGGCTTTTCAAAGCAACACTTCCTTGGAAATGTTATAAGCAATAGATTTTAATTATTTGAATTTGTAATTAATTTTCTTCTCATAGAAGTCTGAATTTTAGTTCCCTTATATGTAGTTATATGAATAAATACATCTATGTAATAGTAATTTTACAATACTTGTTATCCTCAAATTTCACTGGTTGCAAACATTCTTTCCGTCAGCCATAAGTTCGCATGTCCAAAGGTAATAAACTCAAATGACACAAGTAATTATTGCTCAGTCACATTTAAAATAGTTAATTAAATAAATCTGTCTAGAAATGAATGTGTTTGTTGTTATGTTTGTTTGTTCGTTTGTCTGTTTGCTTAAAAGTTTGTGTGTGGTAGGCATATTAACTTTCTATTTACACAAGTGAGTACAAATATGCCATTGTAGATTTTCATGCGGCACGTAAGTTCTGTAGTGCATACATACATATTATATATATATTCGATACATGATATTTCTACTAAATCTTTTCGGTGGTCTCAAATTCATGTTGTGTATTAAAAAAATAGAAGAAAGTCCTAAAGAAAATTTTCACTATGGTTAGGCTAGGAGAGTAAGTTATAGAAATTTTCCTATTAATTTTTATTATATAAAAATATTTAATTTTTAGCAGTTTATATTAAAAGCAATTAGTATTTTTAGAAATTTCATTAAAAATTAACTAATTTATGAACAGAAAATACCATAATAATTTAATTTAATTTATGGATTGTTTAATGCGGCCTGTAATTTTTTTTCATTATAAGTAAATGAGCTGTATTCAAAGGCCTATTTTTGTTAGAAAATTTATTTTTAATTGAATATTTTGTTATAAAACAAAGAAAAATTGGTAGAAGTGACAGCTGTTTCGGAGATCACCACATCTCCTCATCAGACTTCTTTTGCCAGGAATCGAACCGACGGATTCTGGCATCACAGGCGAGTGTTCTCAGGCAATTAATGCCTGAATGTATGCAGGATTGCAAAATACTCGCTAACCCAACATTAAGTAAAAATAGCGGCTAAATATTAGCGCACTTAATAGTTGTTGGTTAGTGAAAAATTGAATAATACTACAACAGATTACATGGCGAACGCTGGCTCAGTTGTTAGAGCACTAGCCTGTGATGCCAGAATCCGTCGGTTCGATTCCTGGCAAAAGAAGTCTGATGAGGGGATGTGGTGATCTCCGAAACAGCTGTCACTTCTACCAATTTTTCTTTGTTTTATAACAAAATATTCAATTAAAAATAATTTTCATTTACTTAATTTAATTTAATTGATAATTTATTTAAATTATTTTCTATCCGCCTCAAAATTGATTTTCATTTTTCGTTCCATTCATTAATTTTAGTCGTTACGAAACTTTTAACGAAAATTAATTAATTACTAAAATTTAAAATATTTTCTTCACAAAAATTATATATATGTTTCACTTCAATCGCACAAACTGAACAGTGCTTGTTCAGCAACTTTGTATCTTATATTATGAGAAGCTTTAAAAACTTCTGGAATTTAAAAGCAAAATTTAAGAAATTATTCAAAATAAATATAAAAACTCAGTTATTAAGGTTGAGTATTATATTATTTTTTTCTTTTGAAATTTTTTTAGATCCAATAATCTTTAGAAAATATTTAATTTTATAATGTTTTGTGGCTCCAATCTACTAGTTTCTACAAATTTCATTTCTTTTTTTTTATAACACACAACCCACCACTAAAATATGTGAGAGGAAATAACAAATCAACCCTATTTTCCATCCCTAGCGTGAAATAGTTCTACATGAAACATCTATTCTATTTCAAGTATACCCTATCTAGTTCAAAGAGGACTATCAAAATCGGACTACTGGTAACGGGTATGCGGAAAGGCACTGTGAAATCAATGAAGCATCTGTCATTTCTTACCTTGGTCCAGCAAATTTCTTCGCTACCAAAACGGTTCTTCAAAGAGAAGAGTGGATTGCTTCTAAAACTGGACAAAATTATTATTTACTACAAAAATTACCTATCTAAATTCCTATTATATTCTTTCGTGATATATTAAATATTCGAATTATTATTATTTCTTTAATACATATATAATTCCACAGTTGGCATAATTTTATTGAAAATACTTATCAGTTGCTTGATATACCAATTTAACTTCAGAATAAATTGCATTGTCCCACAAATAGCACTTCGTTTTGTGCAGATATATATACCAAGCACAGTTACATAATAAAAAATCTTACAGGAAATGTTAAGAGGTGAAAAATATTCAAAAATTAGCCTCCAAGGAATGCACTCTTGGCAATATGGGGCTTCAAATTTATGCATGTGTACATTTACATAGTTAAAAGTAAGTTTGAGAACAAAAAGCCACATACCTTGTCACCACAACGAAACCACAAACTACTTTCAGAAAGCATTTAAATCCCATGGCAATGTAAAAGTTATTGAGATTATTATGATTTAAGAAATTTCCAGACTAACATAGAATTTAACCAAGAATTATTAAAAATATAATAAAGATCAAGAACATTAAATAATTTAAAAAACTTTTTAAATTTCAAAATAAAAATATTTTCGTTAACTATATTTAATTAAAATAAAAATCAGAAAAGCTCTAAATAATTAGAAGTAGTATTGGCTTGATATTTCAAATCAATTTATTTTTTCTTTCAATTATTAAAATATGGTGCTCGTATTTACAAAATATATATTGTGAATATAGAAAATTTGTCATTTTTAAAAAAAGAAAAATTCAAAAATTTTACTTCAATCAAATTTTTCCAAAAATAATTTATCACGCGTTTTATTTATATACTTGTATATTCCTTTAATCAAATTAACTTGACATTGCAAATATAAATGTTATTTCAGTATCATCAGCAGTAACTAAAAATAATTTCATTTGACTATCTTGATGAATGTCATAAATGACCATTTTTTCTGCTTCTATTTTAAAACAAATACGCTACGCTCATTCATTGCAGTGACTGTCATTCAAAATACCAAATTCAAAAACATAGTAGATACATATAAACATAGATATAAATATCATGCGGCAATAGCGCACTTTTAGAAGGCACACAGTTATATTGCACATAATGCTACAAACATACATAGAAACTCATATAGCAATAGTGTTTGCAGTGTATGTCGGCATATGGAATCGAAAATATTAGACAAAACAAAAAAGCGGACGAGCAATAACTTCAATGTACATATGTGTCGGTTGTAATATGCTTAAGGCAGCGTATAACAGGATTTGTCCACATGTTCACTTTTAAGACATTTTCCAATTTATTTTATGTCTTCACAAAGACACTCAGCACACGCTGTATAAAATAGTTTGGCAGTTTGTAATATATATATATATGTATCGCTGTTACATTCTATAGCTTAAGCTTCAATACATAACTGAAATAAGTATATGCGCATTTATTTCACTGTGAAATTCGTGATTTGGTATTGGGAAAATCACTGAAATAGTATTAGATACAAAAAGAGCTTTACTTTGAATGTACAGAAAAAATGAAATAAAATTCAATGTTAAAAATAAGATTTACTCTCTTTTGCATTAAGATAATCTGATTCGGATAAGCCAAATTAATATATTCCAAAACAATTGCAATCACAAAATCACTCAGCTATGAAAGCCGGCAAATGTGGCTGAATTAAATTTTTATTATTTTAAACATTTTAAAACTGTTAAGAAGAAAATGTGCTGCTGTAAGAGAAGGAGATGTAAAGGGTGTTTTTTATAGAGGTAAAGAACTTTAAGTTAGCATTACTTTTCAAGATGGCGACCGATTTAACAGCTGTCAAGTGATTTATTCTCAGTTTGGTTTGGCAATTCATCGCGAATAGACTCACGCCTGAACAATGCTTGAAAATAGTGCAATTTTATTTCGAAATTAATGGTTCTGTGCGGAAAATGTATCGCGCACTACGTCCATTTTATCGTCGACAAAATCTTCCATCAGAGTAGTTAATTCGATTAACCATGGAACGTTTACTCTTATTGATAACTCGCGTCCCCAGAGACGCCGTACGGTGCGTACAGATGAAGCTATTGCTGCTGTAGAGCGTAGCATTGAGGAAGACCCGAATGAGTCCATCCGCCATCGGGCACAGGAATTGGATCTGTGTCCATCCACTTTATGGAAGATTTTGCAGAAGGATCCTGGTTTGCGTGCTTACAAAATCCAACTCGTGCAAGAATTGAAGCCAAACGATCATCAAGTAAGGCGTAGATTCGTCGAATGGGTCCAAAACGAGATTAACGTTGTTCCCGATTTTCATAAGCGAATTTTGTTTAGGGATGAAGCGCACTTCTGGTTGAATGGCTACGTCAACAAACAAAACTGCCGCATTTGGAGTGAAGGTAATCCTCAAGTGTATGTTGAAACACCATTACATCCAGAAAAACTGACTGTTTGGTGCGTTTTATGGGCTGGTGGAATCATTGGTCCGTACTTTTTCAAAAACGATTGCGGCCAGAACGTTACAGTCAATGATGATCGGTATAGAGCCATGATTACTAAAATTTTCATTCCTCAATTGAATAACCATGATGTCCAGGAGATGTGATTTCAACAAGACGGCGCAACATATCACACAGCTCGTGCCACAATAGATTTATTGAAAGACACATTTGGTGAACGACTTACTTCACGTTTTAGACCTGTGAATTGGCCTCAAAGATCTTGTGATTTAACACCGCTAGACTACTTTCTGTGGGGCTATGTAAAGTCATTGGTCTATGCGGATAAGCCACAAACGCCTGACCATTTGGAAGACAACATTCGCCGTGTTATTGTCGATATACGGCCACAAATGTTAGAAAAAGTCATCGAAAATTGGACGTCCAGATTGGACTACATCCGCACCAGCCGTGACGGTCATATGCCAGAAATCATATTTAAAATGTAATGCCATAAGATTGTCTTTCGGATAAATAAAATCCGTGTCAATCGAATAATCCATCGTTGTTTTATTGCAACTTAAAGTTCTATACCTCTATAAAAAACACCCTTTATTATTTCACCTAAAGTAGAAAAGAAATATATTGTATAAAATTTTACCTTGTTTCTATCCATTTTAATTTTTTTATCTCATTTTTTTAAATTTAATTTAAGTTAATCTAAATTTATTTATTTTATTTTATTTTATTTGATTTATTGTTTTAATATTTTTTTTAGTTTTTTTTTCAATAAATTTTTTTATATATTTTTTATATATTTGTTTTTTAATTAAATTTAATTTATATTATTTTTTAGTTTTATTCTATTTTGTTTTATTTTCTTTTATTTTAATTTTTGGTATTTTATTTTACTTATTATATTTTTTATTTCATTTCTTTTTATTTATGTTATTTAACTTTAGTGTATTTTATTTTATACTACATTTTTTTAGTTTATTTTATTTTAATTTGTTAAATTTTTTTTACGATTGTTATTCTTATATTTTTTTTATTTTCTAATTTTTTTTTTTTTTTTTTTTTTAATTTATTTAATTTTTTTATTTACTTATATTAATTTATTTTATATTTTTTTATGTTTTATATTTAATTTGATTTAATATTTTCTTTTTTAATTTTATATTATATTATTATTTATTTAAATTTTTTTATATGTTATTTATTTTAACTTAATATTTTTTATTTAATTTTTTTTATTGTTTATTTTTTTTTTAATTTTTTTTTTTTTTTGGAGTTATATATATATTTTTTTTTTTTAATTTTTTTTTTTTTTCTAGGAGTATTTATTTCTGGAGAGAAGAATTCACTTTTAGGAGTTTTTATCTCTCTGTACAATAGTTCTGTAGAAGTATTCCTCGGAACTTTCCATTAAGTCCACTATGAAAATCTTAATTTAAGTTTTTAGTAGTAATTTTGTATATGTTTGATGAATTCAGTACATGACTCTGAATCTTAGCAGCTCTCCTCTATATTTTATTAAGAGGAATATATTTGTGCATGTATAATTTACAAGTACCCATTTATTTAAGCATTTCAATTGCTGTGCACTGCATGTGCATATCTTGCATGTCATAACTTTCATTATTCACTAATGCACACACTCACGCAATGCCATTAAAATGCTTTAAAAACGCTTAACTAACACTAGCTTAGTTAGCAGCGCACGAGTTATGGGCATGAAAGTAGCAATTAAATTGAACACTCCCACTTTTATGACTGAATTGTGCATGATGAAATGTGCTATTAAAATCATTTAAATTATTTAAACACGCAAATCTTAATTCCATTAAGAAGTTTAATTGAATAAACTTCAACTGGAAGTCAGTTGTGGAAAGCAAAAGTAATGGCTCTCACCACTCGAGGCAAACTTAAGTGACAAGGAAATATTTGTTTAAGAAATTGAACTAAATATGCAAGCTTAGTGCCATGAAATCAAATATTTCTAAGGAAAATATGAAACTAAATCAGAAGGACAGCGCTAAACAAGAATAAAATAGTCTTAAACTGGAGCAGTATATTTTTCTTCATATTAGTATAGCTTCATTTGTTCTTTAGTAGATTCGAACATAAAAATCAAAATGCTTGTGAGGTTTAAGGCTTAAAATAAATTAGAAAATTTATTTAATTAATTTTTATATTAAGTTTACGAGTATATAATATTTGGTAATAGTCTGGCCAGGAATCAAGCCCACAGTTTTCGTGCGGTAGCACGTACTGCCTAAAGAAGTGGATTTTTCAAACCTAGTTCAATTTCTACTAGAGTTTGGTTACATATTTCTTTTCATTATATTTTTTTTTCTAGAAGAAGTCCCTACACTTGCTCCTCACCAAGTAGCAATGAAGAAAATCGGAGGCTAAGAGAACAAAGATGAAATTCGAGTCAAATAGCATTAAAATTGAAGGGATGATTCTTTTTTTTTTTAGGTAGAATTGAGATGGTGTCTTGTAAGTTCAAGCTTGCAACTTAACGTGTGCGTCAAAGTTATTCAAACTGTACTTAGAAAAAAATGGAGTGGTGGAGTAAAAGATACTTGAATGAGACAGCTCCAACAGGAAGAGTAATTTCTTTGAACCAAGTTCATCCAAAACGGCAATAAATAGTAAAAAACAGACCCGGAGACTCGACGCTATTATGTTATATGTCAGTTCTTCCATTCATAAATTCTGAAGTTATTAAATCGCAATCATATAGAATATTCATCATTACATACCACAAATCAACCTATGCTCTAACAAATCTTATTTATGATTATACGAAATCTAAGAGTCAGTCGCAACGCTTATCGAAGTAATACAATTTTTGCTTAATTAATACATCCAGAGATAAACGAAAGATATTACCCCTTCGTGACCTTGTATTACCTGCGTTCACCTTTCCACTCCATCACAATCATTCTGGCAAAGGATTTATAACAATTTTGGATCGTATTTAACCCTTTAGACAAAAGTGGATTAAATCATCGGCCTAGAAAAAATATTGTTAAATCTACTATCAACATGAGTTCATAAAGTACCAGCCTCTGTTCCAAACAACTTTATATAACAATCTAAAAGAGTATGGCGGATAGCCCCACCAATCTCTTATCAAGATCAAGCAATGCAAATATGATTGAATAGAAAATTACAGATATATATTTTTCTAAAAAGAATTAAAAAAAGCGCAGACGAAAGGTAGTGGTAAGTTTTTAGAAATGCGTTCACCCCTCTGTAGGATGTCAACCCGCAATGGTGTATTTCTGATATGAAATAAAAGCTCCCCATAATAATACATCATCCGCTGGGAAGCGGCTTAGAATAAGCTGGTGGTTGCTCCTCTTGTTGTAAAAACATCAAGCCGCAATACCACAAAAAGTATTAGGAGATCGCCAAATTAAATATTGCTATTGTAGTATTTAAATTTATGATAGGCTATACTATGTTATTTTACTGGCAAAACTTCGAACATGTACGTTTTGGTCCTTAAATGAGGTTCAATCTCTGAAATGCGAAACACCTAAATATTTTAATCGAGATCTTGATGAGACCAGCAAAAACAGAGGAGTTGAGTGTCACTCATATATATATCTCCATATACTTTCTACATGAATCCATTAACCATACAACAACTGCCATGCAGGTTCTTTCAAAATTGAGTGAGAAAAACTGAGCGTACCATCTTTTGCTGTCTCAACACATAGCTTTGGTGATCCTACAGGACACTGAGCTATTAAATCTTCAAACTATTTATTTTTTAATTGCTCGCTATCAACGATACGAGTATGTTGATTTTTCTCTGGTAGGGATTAAATTAGCAGCTTTCCTTATAACAAAGACTGAAATAAATAAGTATTTTTAATGGCAATTTTGCATCTTTCATGGAAATGTTGTAGGTTCCATTTGCAGACAGCATGCTTCTGTGTTATTCACCCTCCTTTAGCTTAGTCTGAAACGTTTTTTCTCAGATAAAATATTGAGGCAACTATATACATCAGTGGGACCAGCATATGTTCAATATTGCAAGAACATTTAATTGTAAACAAAAAAATTTCACGTTGGATCTCACACAATTTTCCAATCTCTTATAAAAGGATCGTGTCGATTGGTCAAGAGAAATGTTAAAAAATACGATCGCTTTGCTTCGAAATACGTCTATGATATTGTGACAGGTGGATTTATGTAAATAAATCTATGTAAATAGAAAGCGACTGTGTGGGTGTTTCAAAACCAGTCGTTCGCGCACGAAGCATATCCAAACAAATGTCAGCAGGAAAACCAACTGCTGAAGGCAGCTCACTCTTCACCACGACAACGCGAGCTCACACACATCGACTAAAACAACTGCATTTTTGAGAAATCAGAACAATGATTTAATGATTTTTCGATTGTACAGTCTGATGACTTGGCACCGAATGGCTTCTTTTTATTCTCGTATATAAAAAAATATACTGAGGAGTGGTAAAAGTGCTTCGGGATTTGGTTCAAACGCATGCAAAAGCGTACAATCGAAAATATTTTGAAAAAATTATAATTCATCTTCGTATATTTTGTGATAATTAACAACTTTTTCTTTGCCAATATATTTCTGGATCTATTAAAATAAATGATACCTCGAAATATATATAAATCGTTAACTTCAGTAAGACTCTATTTGAAATTCCTTAGAATTAAAAAAAAATAATTGAAAGATCCTAATGCTTTGCCAAAAGTTAAAGAAAAAACATTTTCATTTTCCTCCATTCAATAGCTTATTGGTTTTTAAATTAAAAAATGACTTTGCAATTTCATTGTTCTTTACTTTTAATAAATTTCTATTTCCTCCCTCTTATTTACTATGGAAATTCAATGTCACGTATTATATGCCACAGCGAGCCGCTGTTAATACCGAACATCCGGCTTTGCATAAATGCATATGTGTATATGTACATGTGTGAAAATTTACTTACTTGTAACACATCCTTAAGAGGATCCCCATACATTGGAAGAGAGCATATTTTCAATAAAATTTTCAAACTAACAAAGAAATGTGGCCTCTGAGTGAACTTGCCGATTATAAGTGTCATTTACACGCTCACACGCCCCCCACACACACACACTTACCCTCGTACTCTCACAGATTACGCCCTAAAGAGTGTATATGCCTGTAGGTACATCATGTTGCAGTTGGGCCGACATTGTGCATTTGCATAAGTACCTATAGTCGTACTTATGAATGCGCACTTACTACTTACACCCAATATTTGCATGATGACATTGAAAATAAAAATCAACAAATTTTGAACATCGCCGCCGTCGGCGCAGTAGCGTTCAAGGTCATTACGGAAGGCATTGAAAATTATGCACAACGTACAACACATACATATACTCGTATAAGAACAAGCTTGCATATATGTATGATAAGCAGCAAGTAATATCCAGTGTTGAAGAGGAATAATTGTGTAGCGGTAGAGTGACTCTACGTAACGGTTGGCTATTGGCAATAACAATGTTTTTGAAAATTTTACAATATTCTTGTGCTATGTAAATTCCTGTATTAATACATAAATTCAACTTTTTTATCTGATCCTATAGTAATTTTTACATGCATAAAACTGTTTGCATACATTCAGGCGCTATTAAAATTTTATCGATTTTATCCGTCGCGAGTTCGTAAATTATTTTCAACTTATATTTTCCACACCATTGATTGCGAAAATGTGCTAACTCATTGTTTTTTATTTTGTTCTGCTGTTGGCTACACGCCGACAGGCGTATTTGTTCTAATTGTGGCGAAAAAATACTCATGAAAATTTTTAATATATTTTTTTGTGGATAATTTACATAATTCTAATTACAACGACAGACAAAAAAATAAAAGTGCTGCGAACCGCTGAATTTTTTAGTCAATTTTGGCCGTACTCCCTTCAGCATCGTGTAAATTACATAATTCGCTAATATAGCCAAAAAATTGCTGTTTCGGTACTAAAAAAAATAAATTTCCATCCATTGAATACGAATCTAAAGCGTACTTGGACCATATGCCGTTATTTCTTCGATTTGAATTCAGCCTTTTTTTTCCCAGTCGACTAAATGTGGCTAATACGACATGGTGAATCTTTTATGCAAAGATCTGAAATAACAGCTATTCTAATGAAGAAAATAAAAAACTTCCACAAATTCCATGAGACTTTTTTTATTTAGAGATATATTTCTTGAAGTTCTTAGCGATTCGGATTTAGAAAAATTTTATCAAAATCTTTAAATAAAAAAATAAATCTTTATTTCAAATATGTATTTATCGCTCAGAAAATAATTATTAATGATTAAGCGTAATTTTTTCGATGCGATGTAACTTCTACTTTTCGATCTTTATTCTTCGCTTAAATTTAATGATTTTTCGTTTAAATTTTTTTTTTAATAATATTTCTATTTTGAGTTTTGATCAAAAAACTTAATAAACAAACGTACCTAACCTTCAAATGACAAGTGTATAAATTTGACAGCTGTCGAATAATTAGTTTGTAAATTATGACATTTTGAGTGAAGCAACGCTTGTTATTGTGATAAAAGGGATAAAAACGAATTTCGCGTGTTGATAAAATATTACTTTTTGAAGAAGAAAAATACAGTTGAAGCAAGAACTTGGCTTGATGACGAGCTTCCAGACACTGCCCCAGGAAAATCAACCATCAGGGATTGGTATGCTAAATTTAGACCCGGTGACGTGAGCACCGGTGAATGCGGTGGATGCCCAAAAAAGATTTTTACCGACGAGAACAACAAAAAATCCATCAAACTTGAAATTGAATGAATCAGCAGGCACTCTAAAGATGTCAACTGAACGAGTAAATCATATCATTCAAGAATATTTGGGTATGAGCTCACTTTTGACCAAAAACAACGACGAGCTCTTGATTAGGAGCAGTGTTTGGAGTTGCTCAAGAACAATAAACCCAAGTTTTTGAGTCGAATTGCTTCTTTGGGTATGTATTCTCCAGATCTAACCCCCAGTGACTACTTTCTGTTCCCAGATCTCAAGAGAATGCTCGCTGGGAAAAATAATTTTGGTCGAATGAAGAGGTGATCACCGAAACTGAGGCTTATTTTGAATCAAAGAACATATCGTACTATAAAAATGGCATCGAAAAGTTGGAAGTTGACTAAAATCAGTGTATAACCCCTGAAGAGAATTATTTAGAACAAAAAAAAAGAATTTTACCTCGAACCTTGGTCTTCCAATATATATATATAGATGATACGTAATACTAATCGCTTGGCTATAGCGGTCACATAAATATATATATATATATATATATATATATATATATGGCGCTGAAATGATTTGCGGCCGAGCTTATTTTCCATTTTGAATGCGTCAAAGAACAACAACAAATTTAGGGACGTTCTGTAGATTTAAAGCCGCCAGAAAGTTAACGGATTATTATGAAAAGCTTTTTATATCATGCAAAAAATACACTTGGAGTGGTTTACGAGTACGTTTAATTTCTTATTTTCAAAAATTTACAATTATTTTTATTTTAATTATTATTATTTTTTTTTGTTGCTACTTTTTGCTTGTTATATTCAATGCTTCCACTTAATTTTCTCAATTTAGTTTTAATTATAAAATTATTTCTTACCAATTGTTTGTTAATTTCGTGTTTATTATAAATTAATTGAATATTTCTCATTAAATAAAATAATTTCAAATAAACGTAATGTCACCTGGCCATTACAGAAATCAACACAATTTATTAATACTTCTACAGCATGTAATATATATATATATATATATATATATATATATACATAGTCATTTAATTACATAAGCGTTATGGCCACCACCTGCTGGAAAAATGCAATTAAATAAGCTGTAATTAACGCTGACAGACACCAAAACCTTTGACATTGCATTAAGTGATTAAGTGGCAGCCGCAAAGCAATGCAGTTCAGATAATATGGAATTTATGAAATTAATATTTATTTAAAATTGAAGTGGCGAAAAGAAATTAACATAAATGAAAATATTTATATATATATATATAAATTTAAAAATTATTATGGCTTTTGTTACTATTGTTTTAGATTCTATTTGCTGAGACATATGTATGAGGAATGGTGTAATTGTATAATAAAGCAAAAAATTTCTAAAATACAATTTAATTACTTACAATATGTATCCGTCGTCAGACGATCGATGGTATCTTGTTTCAATTTCGAGCTCTTTTTACCCATGGTGGCAGCGGCGACGTCGTTTCAATTAACGATACAACTGCACAACACGAGATAAATTATTTTTTGTTTTTCAAATTAATTTTATTATATAATTTTTTATATATTTTATGTTATATTAATATTTTTTATGCTATTTATGTAAGTTTTTTCGTTGTTATCTTTACAGTAAAATGTGTGACAGTATTTTGTAGGGAGTAATTTTTATGTAATTAGGGATTGTGAAGATAAAGGGAAGTTGTAGGTTATATAGTTTTTATGTAGCTTTTGTCATAATTTTTTAAACATTTTAATTGTTGCATTTAATGTAGTTCTGTAAAGAAAGAAAATTTTATTTATTTTTAATTATTTTTAATTTTTATTGTATTTCTAAATAAAAATTATCAACATTTTTACACGATTTATTTGCTTTATTATCATAAATAAATATCATAAATAAATAACTTTCCAATAATTTAGTTTTTCTAAAAAAAATACTTCATTTTAAAGTAATTTATCTAAATTACGTCAGATTTAGTTAAATTCAAATTTTTAAATTCATATTTTTAAAGCAAAAATAATAAAGTTAATTAGAGCAAAGAATACATTCAAAATCTTAAAAACGCTTTAAAGTTTAGCCACTGTAAAGTTCTCATGATTTTTGAAAATCTTATTTGGCCATAATCGCCAAATATGCCCCATTAAGTTAAATACGTACAATTTGTGCTTAAATGTTTATATTATCTCCTCGCTGTATTTGCAATTAACACATTACTTTTTATACTTACAAAAATACATTCAAATGTCATGTCAGCACTTATTGCTCAAATAAAGCGAAAACAACAGTAATAACAATAAAGGCAAGCAACTAAGTGGAGGTTAAATTGAGTTCGTTTTGTTTTTTCTTCTTCTCCCTCAGCTGCAGCTGCTTGAATAGATAATTATTTATATAACTAAATGCATGCTCTATCGCATTGTATCGCATATATATTGGCAGTAAGAATGGGTTGAAAAATATTTATATTATGGTATGTATTACAAAAAAATTTGAAAATTTATCCTGAGGCTAGGAGCAGATCACAAAAAAATTTTTTTGGAAACAGAATTTTATTAATTCAACCCTTTAGCACGTTTTAAAGCAATGTCTAGGTAAGTTGTCAGATTTTTTTGAACCATATTTGCTTTAAAATTAAGCACGTCCTTGAGCTACAGTTGATAAAGAGAAAACTTGGATAAAAACTGTTAACTTTTTAGAAACTTACGACAATAACTAAAATTTTTATTTCTTAAACTTGTGAATTTCAGTCGAAATATCGATTTGGTTTCGAGTAAAAAAAATTAAAAATTATAAATATTTGTTTATTTGTTGGTTTGCTTATTGAAAGTGAAACTAAAGTAGAGTAGCTCAAGTTCGAGTAGAACAGAGCAGTTGCACAGAAAAATATAGAAAATGTTTTACATTTGAATAATAAATAAACATTTTTTTTTTATTTTAGCCCAATTAAACAAAAAAAATGGGACTGAAGTTACAAGAATTCGCAACCAATTGAAAGTTGGTCGGAAAGTTCACAATACTATCATAAATTAAATACAAAAAGTCATCATTGATAAAAAAAGGATTTTTGGGTATTCTATTCCTAAAGAAATGGGGCGTAGAATTTCAATGACACATCGTAATGCAACTTCGTTGCGCGATGTATAGGATTTTCCAATAAGAGTGATATGATTACTTTTTTTTTTTTAATTGTGAAGTAAATTAATTAAGTTCTGAATATAACATCTTTCAAATGGTCTCCATGACTTCTTTTGCAGGAAAGATCAATGACTTCAAATAACCCCACAAGGAGGAGTCTAATGGTGTTAAATCCCAACTTCTTGGAGGCCATTCAATGTCACAATTTCTGGAAATAATCGAATCTCCAAATACTATTCGCAAAAATTCGGTTGTTGCACATGTTGTGTGATACGTAGCCTCATCTTTTTGGAACCAGATGTTGCGAGGATCAACTTCTTCAAATTGTGGTTATAAAAAATTGGTTATCGTCAATTTATACCGCTCTCCATTGATAGTAACGGTGCTAGCAACTTCATTTCAAAAGAAGTACGGACCGATGATTCCACAGGTGAATTTAATGGTTGTTCATGAATAGTTTGTGGATTTACCGCACCACTCAGATGAAAGTGAGCCTCATCGGAGAAAATTACTTTTTTTTGAAATCGTTATCGTTTTCAAGTTGTTCCATTGCAAAATCAGCAAATTGACGACGTTTATGATGTTCCAATATCTTCAGTTCTTGAGTGAGAACACTTTTATACAGATGCAAGCCCAAATCCTTTCTCAAAATCCGCCAGTTTGTTATTTGAGACAGTCTCAATTCTTGGGAACGTCTTGGAATCGACAAATTGCGGTCTTCAGCATCACTTGCCTGAACGGCAGAAATATTTTCATTTCTTCTACCAGTTCTTTATCTTATTGGCATTCGAATATTATGCCAAGAAAATGTACGCTCGATATTTTCAACAATTCGACGAATATCGAGCACAAGTGGACGATTATTACGACCATAAAATGGCAAAACGAAGGAAAAGTTGCAATTGCAAAACGATTATTTTGATAATAATATTGGATAATTTGTAAATGTTGTTCTTGCGTGTATCTTTCTATTATGAAATTGTAAAGATTGCTGAATACAATGAAAAAATTGAGGATTATGATATATTAAAAATAGCCAAAACGACACTTAGAAATCATATCATCCCTATTTGAAAACTCTTTAGTAATGTAACTTCGTTGGGCGATGTACTTCGAAAGAACTAACCAATTTTGATGAAATTTCGTATTCGTCAGTAATTTGATTCGACTTATAAGAAATAATACTTTTTACCGGTAATTAGACCAAAAGGGTTCATCACTCCAATTCATTACTGCATTACTGTGTCCCATAAAACATTGCGCAATTTTCGAGTATCTATGATAAGCTACTAAGCGTCCGTTTTTTCAGGTGTCACATCGATGAGGACTTTTTTATTTCATTTAGGTTAGTATTGTGAACAATTCTACCAACATTTAGCTTGGTGTTTGAATTTTTGTAACCTCAGATGCGTAAGTATATTTTAATGAATTTCTTTATTCGAATTTTTGCTGCGGGAAGTTAATATTCCATTGCCATATTCTGTCCTCCTTTTTGTCAAATTATGTCTGTCAAAATAGGAGTGACTTCTCTAAGTAACTCTATTAAAAAAATGAAAAATACGCCTCGCTGAGTACAAACACAGTATTGCAACACAGTATCTTATAACTGGTGGGGTGGACAAATGAAAGAAATTCGCCTTGACTAATTTTTTTTTTTTAAGAATAACTGTAATTGGAAGACGCTAACGTTTGCGCATCGGAGTAGCTCATGAACTAGTCGAAGTTGATTATGATAATATTGACACCAAATTGCTATCTGAGCATGTCTTGGACATCTACTTGTGTTTGTATTTTTTTTTTTTTTTTTTTTTTTGTATTCAAGGAACTTCTTCCAGATCATTTCCAAATTACATTGTCATCAAAATTGAGCATTTTCAAAACTTTATTTACTTTTTACTTAGATAAAAATGGTAATTGAAATAATTGTGGACGATTTATGGCTGATAAAGGTTAAAATTCATATATAACACATTTGATAAAAAAAATCTCACAGAATGTTTTTTTTAACTTCTTATAAAGACAATAAGAGTGCCAACACGCAAATATTTTTGTCAGGACTTTTATTGTTTCATGAGCCCGCTCTAAGGAGGAAGAAACAACTTATCGCATATTTTTATGTTCTAGTGTTTCTGAGTATATCGAAAAGCAAATAACTGATGCAATTGAATTTATGGTATCCGATCCGGGTTTAAGTGAAAAAAAATCTGCAGTTTCGTTTTCTGATACTAATCTGGGAAAACTGCATAGTCTTGATAAACCATATATATGTCAAAGTGGTTTATTTACCGCTTTCAAAAATTCGTTTTGACTTAGTTGAATATTTTGCAACATTTTTGCCATGAAATAAGGTAGTAAAGGCTTTCTGAAACACAGTTATGCACAAAAAAAATTAAAAAAAATTTTTTATCTCCAAACAGAGATTACTTTCATAACTTTTATTATTTAAGAATTTTTTTTAAAAATCTTGTAAATTTTGCTATTTCTTTGATGAAAGTATTATTTTAACAGCATATGTATATAGCTTTTGCTATGTTTCGAGTTTTTTCAAGTTAAGATAAACAGAAATCCTTATATTGCACACATACATTGAAATTTACACATTGAATATAATTTTTTATTATGTAAATAAGCACAAAAAACTGTAAAACCATAATTTTCAACAATGTGTCTTATTTGCTTTCTTTTTTAAAAACAGTTGGTAGGTTCGATAAGTTTTTAAGCCCAAGAAACCAATTCTTCCCAGACAAAAATTTCATTTTAACTCAAAGCCAATTCAATAATAATTTTTTATCCAAAAAAAGGGGAAGTAAAGTGTTTCCTTATATATTATTAAGGACCATGAATAGTTTTTTAAGAAAAAATCGATGAAAGGAGGAGTTTTTCTCCGGCGTAAATGTGATTTGTTTTTGAATCATAATTATTAACATTCCTTGTCAACAGGTGACGAGATTTAGAAACCTGATTACCTCTTTTATGCAACTTCATCCTCTACTAAATACCAGCCATTCTTTATAAAGGGTGTTTTTTATAGAGGTATAGAACTTTAACAGCTGTCAAGTGATTTATTCTCAGTTTGGTTTGGCAATTCATCATGAATTGACTCACGCCTGAACAACGCTTGCAAATAGTGCAATTTTATTTCGAAAATAATGGTTCTGTGTGGAAAACGTATCGCGCACTACGTCCATTTTAGCGATGTTTAGCGCTGAAGCGCAATTCTGGTTGAATGGCTACGTCAACAAACAAAACTGCCGCATTTGAAGTGAAGGTAATCCTCAAGTGTATGTTGAAACACCGTTACATCCAGAAAAACTGACTGTTTGGTGCGCTTTATGGACTGGTGGAATCATTGGTCCGTACTTTTTCAAAAACGATGGTTGCCAAAACGTTACAGTCAATGGTGATCGGTATAGAGCCATGATTACTTACTTTTTCATTCCTGAATTGAATAACCATGATGTCCAGGAGATGTGGTTTCAACAAGATGGCGCAACATGTCACACAGCTCGTGCCACAATAGATTTATTGAAAGACACGTTTGGTGACCGCCTAATTTCACGTTTTAGACCTGTGAATTGGCCTCCAAGATCTTGTGATTTAACACCGCTAGACTACTTTCTGTGGGGTTATGTAAAGTAATTGGTCTATGCGGATAAGCCACAAACGCTTGACCATTTGGAAGACAACATTCGCCGTGTTATTGCCGATATACGGCCACAAATGTTAGAAAAAGTCATCGAAAATTGGACGTCCAGATTGGACTACATCCGCGCCAGCCGTGGCGGTCATATGCCAGAAATCATATTTAAAATGTAATGCCATAAGATTATCTTTCGGATAAATAAAATTCATGTTAATCGAATAACCCATCGTTGTTTTATTGCAACTTAAAGTTCTATACCTCTATAAAAAACACCCTTTAGTACGCTACTGTTGGGCTCTGCTGCACTGGCTTTATTGTCAAATAGCGATTTGTTTCACTATCGTAAACTCAAATCAATATATCTCAGCCCCACAATCTGCTCTTGAAAATCCACCACTTGTGGAAGTCATAATTTGCACTGTTTTTGAATTTTCTAATTGGGTTAAGATTTCCAGATATTTAAAATCAAAAGTCCCTTTGCGAGCTTTCACTAAAACTTTCATTTATTCAGCTTAAGAAATTTATTTTCTTAGAATTATCTCTAAAAAAACATTTAGAATTTCAATCTTATTGACGCAGACTGTTTTAGATTTCAATGGGTAACCGTTTCAACTTTCTTGCTTTTCAGTCAGTAAGAATTAACAAACAAATGTGACACACCGGCTGATAAAATTCAAGTATACACACACAAATTGCTCAAAACTTGTGGAGTATAGTGAGAACAGAGGTTTTCTCGCGCTACCTTATATTGGTTCTGTCATTCAGACTACCAGATTATTAAAATATATTTAATGCAAAAATATATGCTACGATGGACTACATGAAAAGATATTGGACGATCGGCATCTCAACTGAGCAGATATATCGCATTTTACATTAATATTTGGACATGAAAAATCAATTCGTTCACACACGACTATAAACGTTTAACCACTTCAAGGTAGGGTTTAGAAGCGTTCGACCGCAATCCAAATGAACTTTTACGCCGTTTCGTTATTGTAGATGAAACATGACTCCACCACACAATACCAGAAACTAAAGAACAATAAATGCAATGAGTCTCTCACGGGTGAACGTGAACCAAAAAAGGCCAAGGTGGATCTGTCGGCCTACAAGGTCATGACCACAGAATTTCAAATATTTTTCGAAATATGTACACTGTTACGAAATACAATAACAATAAAAAAATATTGAATAATCCAAAATTATAAAACACGCTTAATGAAATTTGCATTTATAAGAAGCAACCAACTCAATCTGTCAAAAGTTAGCTCATCGTAGCAGAAATACTTTTGCAGTCTACGTCATAATTTGTTGCTTGACCTTGCTTCCACTTATATTTCCTCTTCAAATATACATTTACATTTAAGGTACTTCTCTTTAAAGTAGTAGTACTTGTAGCAATCATACCATTCAAGCTGAATTTCAGTGTATAAAAGAATTTCTGAAAATTTCATTTTAATGATTATCGCTGTATGTCCCTCCGCCCCACCGCTGGTGCTCCACTTGTTATTTTGCTACTCTGAAGCAAGTAAATTGATTTCTTACTTACTTTCGCTATCAGACTTTCTTCATCTGCTACTCAGACACTTACATACGAGTACGCTTTAACTGTAAACAGTTTTCAATGTACTTTAATTTGGCTAATGCAGCTGACAAACAGAGAAATATACGAAAACACTCGTACTCGAGATGCACAACACAGTTAAATATATACATATGTATACGTACGACAATTCAAACATTCAAACGTACAAAGAATATACATACATATACACACATGTTTGCTTTTTCGCTTTCACATGCCAAATTGCAGCAAAATATACGCACATATGTGCTCATATGTGAGTGGTTGTGGGTGTGTGCTGTCATTTGTGTCGCCAACAGCTGCACTTCAGATTCTGCGCTTTTGTCTTCACACTTCCTTTCGTCGCCTACATTTCATTCATCCGTTTTTATTTTCTCATTTATCTTTTATTTCGTTTTGTTGCTTTTTTCCAAAAAAAATTTCTCTCAAATTGTTTACGTTTTGTTTGTTGCCAATGGCAACAGCCAAAGTGCTCGGCATTTAAGATGTTTTTGAGGACTCCTGGGTAAAAGGTCCAAATGCTCGACGCTCATATTGTCATTGTCAGTGTCGCCTTTGTCGCTTGGAGAATTTCTAAACCACCACATATACACAATCACACATATATACATGTGTAGTCGTACATATATAAATTTAGTTGCAAGGTCTGTTATTGTCTTGCGGACAGAAGCTATTTGAAATATAAGTGGAATAGGCGTCGTCAAACGGAATTTCTTAAAGGCGACACTACATTCAGCAAGCAATGTCGAGGCTATCAAGGTAATAACGCCTAAGCTCAGACGAGTTTAGGTTGAAATTTTTTTTGTTTGTTTTTGAATGGCGGCGTTTAAATTTGGAATGCTTATGATAAATACTCAATGAGACTTTTAATTGAATAGAAAGAAGCATGCCCTTGAAATAGATTTTCTTTCTCTAACAGCAAGAAAATGAAGGTCAAAATCATGCAGCTCGGAAGGATCAAAATTCAGACTGTTCTGATAGTAAATAGTTTAAACTATTCAAAAAATTTAATTCGACCAATCCAACTGTTCCCTGCCTTCCCAATTAAAATCCTTTTGGAGGCAAAAGCGATGTTCTATTCAGTCATACGGGAATACAGGTATGGCGAGCTTAATATGATGCTTTAATCAAAGCCAGATTCTTAACATATAACTGATTTGCATCAAGTCTTTGGGAGAATATTAGATAAAATGGGTTCCTCCGATAAGCATCTTAGATGCCGCAAGGTACAGCGCCGTTCCAAGGTACCAAATTCTTATTTGTCTTCTTGAATGCTAAGCAAGAGTTTTGAATTGAAAGCAATTGAATCTTCGTAAGGGTCTAGAAATTCTATGACTTCAGAAATGAGCTGTGGCTGATCAATCTCGCAGTTAGTCGATCAAATATTTCCCTAAGTCGAAAAGCTCCAATCGCAATGAACAATAAAGAATTTAGCACTTTCAAAAATGTACGAGTCTATTACTTTTGCTCTCTAAGAAGATGTAAAAAATAGAGCCACTTTTTTAATAGCCTTTTTTTTTTGACAGATTGCGCGTGAGTCGTGTCAAGCTGCCATGTTATTTTTGTTCATTATTATTTGCCATTTCATCATGGTAAGTCTGAACAACGTTTACAAATCATTCAGCTTTATTACGAAAATTCATATTCTGTAAAGAAGGTGTTTCGCGCACTTCGCTCAACTTATGGTCTAAATAATCGGCCCAGCGAGCGTAGTATTCGCAACACCATCACACAACCCATCTTGCGACCCAACATTCATTATTGGATAATATTCGACCGAATAGACCACAACCAGCACGCAGTGAAGAAAATATAGTGGCCGTAGCTGAGAGTGTACACGAAGACTGTGAAGAGTCGATTTGGCGCCGTTCGCAGCAATTCGGATTGACGTATAGAACGACTTGGCGCATTTTACGTCGAGACTTTAAATTGAAAGCGTAAAAAATACAGCCTGTGCAGAATATGAAGCCGCTCGACCTCCCCAAGCGACATCGCTTCCCTCTATGGGCTCTTGAAAAGTTCCAAGAAGATCCGACGTTTTCAAGCCAAATTTTTTCCAGCGATGAGGATAATTTCTGGCTCAATGGGTATGCAAACTAACAAAATTGCCGCACTTGGGACGAAGGACAACCTGAAGAGATTCAGAAGCTGCCATTTCATCCAGAAAAAACAACGGTTTGGTGTGGTTTGTGGGCCGATGGAAATTGAAGCTCGTGATCTCCGCGACATTTGGTTTAACAAGACGGTGCCACTTCCCACACATCGCATCAATGAATGGATTTATTGAGAGAGCACTTCGGTGAGCAGATAATTTCACGTTTTGGGACGGTCGATCGGCTATCAAGATTGTGTGATATCACACCGTTAGACTTATACCTGTGGGGATATATAAAGTCTAAAGTCTATGAGGACAATCCCGCTTCGACTAAGGCCTTGGAGAAAAACATCACGTGTGTCATTCGCCAGTTAGCAGTCGAAATGCTCGAACGAGTCATCGAAAATTGGACTCAACGGATGGACCATCTGAGACGAAGCCGCGACCAACATTTGAAAGAGATAATCTTTAAAAAATAAATGCCAAAGAATGTTCTTTCGAATAATAATAAACATTCTTCATTATGTTTGAATTTTTTGTATTTTTTTTTCTTCTTTAAAAAAGTAGGGAAACTCATAATAGATCACCCTTTATAAGAAAAGTGAGGTGAAGCATCTACTCCTATGCGTAAAATGATCGAATGATGGTAGATATGAGGATTTGAATCTAATTTTACGTAGCCTCTGAGTTTTTGGAGTTCGAAGTCAACGTTAACTAATTGATGGAACCTTGCCAATGTGGCTTTAGACCTAACCGATCAATTATTGAATAGCCCATGTGTCAAAAATCTCAAAAGAGAATCATCGTTATATGTATTCCACGTCTATCAATTAAAAGGGGTTCAAAAAAAGGATTTATCATCCTTGCAGAACAATAATAAAAGCTCATCCAGAAATGGAAAGGACCTGTTCAAGCCATTTGGTTGTAAAAGTTTAAATAGAAAGACCTCTACTGCGTTGGAGGAGACCTGGCCCTCCCCGCTATATTCAATTGTCAGTAAGCAACAAACTGTAGAAATAACTGGTGTGACTTTTCAAACCCGGCTATTAGCTTATAAATTTATCTAAGCAAATAAAGAAGAAGAGGAAGAGTATTTAAACCAAATTGCATTTATAGCATAAATAAAATGAAGAAAATCCTACAATTAAGCACCCACACCTCGCCCTACACATATGACAAGTATTTACATATATTATTACACTAATACTCACGCTTATGAGATTGCATAAATCCATATCTAAATGAGCTTGTGCATATGCACAACATACCTTTAGCTGATATAGACTAGTAAGAGGGCTTGCACTAACACTAAGC
This sequence comes from Neoceratitis asiatica, assembly GCA_030068015.2. Taxonomy (NCBI): domain Eukaryota; kingdom Metazoa; phylum Arthropoda; class Insecta; order Diptera; family Tephritidae; genus Neoceratitis; species Neoceratitis asiatica. The sequence goes on along the minus strand of CM061525.1, from coordinate 32,566,287 downwards.
AAAACAGCTATAATGCTCAACTTAAGACACGACTAGTGAGGGCGACGCAAGTGCAACAGATTTAGTCGACGCGATTTAATGGCACGCGACTACTAGCATGACACAGCATGGGTATTAAGAGAGTTTTTAGTAAATAAAGATGTAATAAATGTACTCTGTTGCTCAATTAATATAATATTTACATATGTATGTTGCTGATATTTATGTGAAAACATAAAAATATCCTTACATTTATACTTGGTATATACGTATGTGTTTACTACGCTTTGATATTTTTCCCTCTTTGCAATGGCAGCTTCCATGCAAAAAGATTTATATGTGTGTCATATGAATGAAACTGCGACTTGCAATTACAAAGCAAATATGCATATATGTATGTTTGCATGCGTTAGCGTTTTTCAGTGCAGGCGTACATTTGACCCAGAAATGTATTTGCAAGTAAACACAGTGACAGCAATGCTTCGCGCAATCACAGTGCCGATTTGCAAAAAAGATTTAATCGGCTAAAGAAGAAGATGAAAATTCGGAAACTACACACAAATTGAGTTAGAAAATACAAGTGTATGTATCCAAATCAGAAATTAAATAATATATTTTGAATATGGTGAAAAGGTGGGTAGAAACTATAATAGTAAAAGTGAGCTACTACTATGAAAGTCCTCAATTTTCTAAATTTTTGATAATTCCTAAATCATCAACTTTATATATATATATATATATATATATATATATATAGCATAGGCGCTTTTAATGGAAGCTGAAAGAGCTTTTTAAATTAAATGCTAATGAAAAAATGCTAATACATCTGTAAGAGCTGATATTTCAAGAAATGTTATCCATGTAGACAGACGAAGAAATACTTTTTGACTAAAAAAAAAAGGTGAAAAAAGGAAAGATTTATGTGGTTTATGTAAAAAGATGTTATACGCCAGCGCTTCCCAAAGTATGGGTCGGGACGCAACACTGGGTGGCAGAAAAATTCAGGGTCTGGCTTGATAATGTCTATTAACTACCTAGATCGTGCGATTTGACACAGTTGGATTTTTTTTTTTTTTTTTTTTTGTGGAGCTACGCGAAAGACTGTGCTTAAACGGATAAACCTTTCACTCTTGAGCACTTCATCACCAACATTCGTCAAGTTATGGCTGAGATACCGCCCTATATGTTGCGAAAATTACCTCAAACGGCTCGAAGTTTGTATAAATTTGCGAGGCGGTCATTTGGATGATGTAATATTTCACATATAATGCCAAAGTTCAAACTTTATAAAAAAAAAATTTGTTCACGAAACCAATGATTTTAAATACATTTCATTACGTTCATTACGTTTATTTTGAAAAATGCAAAATGGACAACCCTGTAGCAATACCCGGCCAAAAGTTGTTGTAGCTATTACATATTTTTTTGAAATGAGAAATCAAAGCATGAATTACAAATAAAATAAATTTTTTGGTATAAATCTGCCCCAGGTTCCCTTCTCGGAAAAAGGCTCCAGTCTGAAAAATTTCAACAAAATCAGGTGAGTAGTTTCGGAGTCTAAAAGCGACATATAGAAACAAAAATATATATTTTTATATATATAAGTAAACAAAAGTGTCCGTGATTTTAGTCACAAGATGGTGTTGATACTCTTATTTCGAGCAACACTAATATGATTGTATCACACTAATATGTGTTGGAAAGCTGAAATTTCAAGCAATATTTTTCTTTAAGACAGTTTAGCAAATCTTCGTTCATGCGAAAAGTTATTTTGATTTGAAAATGAGTGAAATTTTAAAAGAAATACGTTAAATGATATTTTCTTGTAATATAAAACAAGTAAAAGCGATACGAAAAATTTATGAGGTTTACAGTGAGCGCGTTGTTAGTGAACGACGCCAAACTCAGAAATTGTTTACTTGATGCCATTTTCAAACGTTTGAAGCTAGAATTGCACCTCGCTCTGATCGACCAGTCACTCAAAACGGCGATGAAAGTCTAATAGTGGTGTAGCAAGCATGAAAGCTGTCAGAAGATGGCAGAGGCATTAGGCAACATTCGCGTGACAGTTTGGAAACATTTTTGAAGCTACTCATTACGGGTGAAGGAAAATGGGTTACTGTACAAGAATATGAAACGAAAAGAATCATGGCCAAGGGCTGATGACCCTCCGCAAACATCTTTAACGCATGAACGGACGGTAAACAATGTGGGAGGCACTCTATAAATCCGACTTTTACAATCCGACTTTTACAATCCAGGCAGTAGATAATCCAAACAATTTTAAAAAATCCAAACAGGAGTTCCGGCACAGTATGAAACCGCCAAAGTTGAGACGGCATCTAAATACACTTCATATTGAATACTCTGTTAAGCCAATTAACTTTTTTTTACTGATAAGAAAAAAGCATTGATTTCTCCTAAAAAGAAAATGAAAAATACACTAGTCAAATATAATCTCACTGTGATATCTTTTGAAACTTTCAAGTTTTTACCTGAAATTTTTTATCCTGCTGCAGAAACGCTAATACGTCAAACTGTGAAAATTGTGGCAAAAAAATTATGCGGCATAAAAGAAACTTTTTTTTTATCGGTGATACCATTCTTAAATATCGATAGATATCGAGGATAATGCAAATCAAATGTGCTTAATCAGATATATCGACGAAGGCAAACTACTGGAGAACAACTTAAAAAGAAATGTTTAAGACTACCAATGACTTTGTTTCTCTAGTTACGATATTGATTGTATGCAGTGTGTTGGCAGCGACGTAGCATGTGCTCTGGTAGGCTGTCATAAGGGTTTGTTTAAGCAAATTCAGGCATAACTAATTAATTGTAAATGAGTGCACGTGACACTGGAAGAATTTGTCAAGTCTGTAAACTACTTAAATTCTCCTCCATTAATTAATTAGTAAACTTTTTGTCTAAACTTTTTATCTAAGTATGGAAGGAAATGTAGAGTGAAGCTTTGGTGTTTCTCGATGAATCCCCACTATCTTAAAAATATGATATATTTTCTGTTAAGGATAAATTCAGTCTTTTCGGGTGGTTGATAAGAGTAATTTATTTGTGCAATATATTTGTTACTTTTAATGTATTAAGCATAAACGAAAAAGCGTTAGAATTTTAATACCTTTTGCCACCACTCAGACATGTCATACTGCGTTTTCAGCCCATATTTACTTAAAAAAATCGTTACGATATGTAAAAGAAAATTTATTTATTTTAGTTTAAGCTTTAAATAAAGACAACACATTGTCTTTGATTACTTGTGTTTTTGTTATTATTTAGCAATTTTTGTGAAATAAATTTTTTTTTATAAGATGGGTTGCAAAATATGGTAAAACTCGTACGCCGTCGCGGTCAAAACTAAGAGTGGGAAAACGCTGCTATAAGTAAAAGGACCACAGAGTTATTTGTTTGAAAATTTTGAAAATATTGATACCGTAAAATTCTGCAACTGTTAACAGATAATGGATGTATCAATTGCTTGAAAATTGGAAATTATTTTTAAAAAAAAGGCTGGTTTGTGGGGTATCTTCTGAATTGACAAAAATAAAATAAAAAAATTATTGCAGGAATTACCATCAGTACAACTCTTCTGAAATAAAATCGAATTATTTCTGCAGCGACTCTGCCCGTGATATGAAAACAAGGTTAAATACCAAAATGTAAGATGAAAAAAAAAATTTGTCATAAAACCGGTGACCTTCCCCAAACGAGTTCAAACCTAAGTTAATACAAGTACATGGAAATATTAAAAGGAAACTATTCATTAAAACCTGGCTGAACTTTCAATTTTGAGCTCTACTGTAAAAAAATTAACCAGGTTTCAACAAGCTCTTCCAAAAAAAGAAGCCTCCAAAATTTATAAGTAAAAATGTGTCCAGACACATATTTGAGGACAGGTAAATAGTGACGGAGCTTGCTTAGAAATTTTTGATGCACCCACCATTTAGTCCGATCTTTGCTCCATCTGACAATCATTTGTTTCGGCCTCTACAAAACTCATTCGATGGTAATAACTTGGTAAATTCTAAAGAGGAGGAAAATCATTTGTACGATAAATAACAGAAATTCTGCACTGAAGGAATTTTTCAGCTACCCAAAAAATTGCAATTCGTCCTAATAAACATCAAAATGTAGTTGTTTAAATATAGTTTTCAGCAAAGAAAATTCTGTTGAAAAATTTGCGGACTTTAGAGGTTATCGATAATTCAGCTCATGAATTGAACATGAAAATTAAAATAATATGCAAAATATCTGGCGTCTTTACTAGCGAGTGAAAACTCAGACTTAAGTTTATTAGTGGGACTAGACGTTCGAAAGGCATCGGTTGAAATAAATTGGTGAAGAAATGCTTTAGACTTTCATATATTGAGTTTTTATTTATTACCTAGTTTATTTATTGTTTTTTTAATAATTAATTTATTTACTTATTTATTTACTTATTTAATTATTCCTTTATTTATTTGATTATTTATTTATTTGATAATTGTTTTTTTTTTTAATTTTTTTTTCACTTACTCATCGAGTTTTTCCAAATATCATTGTGAAATTTAAAAAAAAAATGAATTTCTCTAAAATCAGTCACCCTTATATGCTATCCAAAAGTTTTCCTTTTATGCACATGTAAGTATTTATATCTCACACGAGATTTACATGCTTTTCGTTGACATATAACGCTCAAAAATTTACGACCACTCACATTTTTCGACGAATTTCGTCAATCTCAATTCACAAACATATAAATTAGTCGAAAAATTGCGCACTACGCTGCGTATACGTAACCAGCATTGCCGCTTCTACACATATAACTGTCAACGCAGTAGCGGGTGTAATTATTCAGAACGTGCACGTACGTATGTTTGCTACAAATGAAAAATACATCACAGAATTCTACAAAGAAATAAAAAAATGTTTACTGCATGCCTGTGGCCTATAAATATGTTTGTATGTATATGCGATGTGTAAATTTGTCTATATCGCCCACACATACAGTTTTTTCAGTCAGGTTTAAGCACTCAGTAAGTCGAACACTGCAGGGCAAGTTATTTCTGGCTTTGATTTAAAATCCATAACATTTTGAGTTTACGAAAGTGCTCAGCTCAGCGAGTTAGTGTTTAGAATTTTTTTTTTTTTTTTTGTTTTGGAATTTTTTGGAATATTTCAGCTTTATTTACATTTTATTTTAATTTTAATTTTAATTTTAGTTCTTTTAGAAGCTTTTATTTTCACTTTTTGAAATCCATTTTTTCTTTAGTTTTCTCTATCTACTTTTATATAATTTTTCAAAATTTTCCTCAGTTTTGATATCATTAGTCCTCTTAAATTTATTAAATTTTTAATTTTGTGAAATATACTTTTTCACAATATTTTTTTTTAATTTCTAGTTTATCTACCTTTCTTACATATTACAATAATTCAATTATTTAATTTATTTTATTCTTTAATTTCACGTTGTTTTCAGTTTTAAATCTGGTAAATTTATTTCATTTTCAATTTTGTAAAATTAGTATTTATAATTTTTTATTTTATTCTTTAATTTCCACTTTATTTACCCTTTTTTAATTTTATTTCAAATGAATTTTCTTAATTTTATTTTACTTTTTTAATTCTATTTTAGATATACTTTTGCTTACTTTATTTTTTTTTTGATTATTTTAAAAAATTTCTCCTCTTTTATTTTATTTTTCAATTAAGTTCTTTAAATTTTATTATTTTTATTTATTATTAATATCGGTTGTTTCTAAAATCTATTAAATTATCTGCCTTTAATTTTATTTTTTATTTTTATTTTTTATTTTATATTAATTTAGATTTTTTAATTTATTTTTCATGTATATTTTATTAATTGTTTAAAATTTGTATATTTTTAATTTTTTTTTTCATTTCAATTATTTTTTTTAAATTCTATATTTCGAAATTTTCTTTTACCGTTTGAATGCATTTAAAATAATCTTCAAGCCTCGCCTACAGCGCTAAACGCTTGGATGCCGCACAAACACTGACCTACATAACTCTCGGCAATGCCTGTACGTCTACATATAACACTTTGTATAAATATTTGAATAAATGTTATAACGGGTGATCCATTTTGAGATTCCCTACTTTTTTAAAGAAAAAAATTCAGAAACTTCAGATTTAAAGAGAACATTTTTGGGCATTTATTTTTTGAAGATTATCTCTTGCAAATGTTTGGCCGCGGCTACGTCTCAGATGGTCCATCTGTTGAGTACAATTTGCGATGACTCGTTCAAGCATTTCGACTGATAACCGGTGAATGCCAAGCGTGTAATTTTGCTCCAAGGCCTGAATCGAAGCGGGATTATCAGCATAAACTTTAGACTTTACATATCCCCACAGGAAAAAAGTCTAATGGTGTAATATCACTCGATATTGGTGGCCAATCGACCAGCCAAAAACGTGGAAATATCTACTCACCGAAGTGTTCTCTCAATAAATCCATTGAGTGCTGTGATGTGTGGGAAATGGCGCCGTCTTGTTGAAACCAAATAGCGCGGAGATCACGAGCTACAATTTTAGGCATCAAATAGTCCATTATCATGGCGTGATAGCGGTCGCCATTGACGGTCACGTTCTCACCGGCATAATTTTTTAAGAAATATGGACCGATGATTCCACCGACCTACAAACCACACCAAACCATTGTTTTTTCTGATCTTCATGAAACTTTTCAAGAGCCCATAGAGCGAAGCGATGTGACTTGGGAAGGTCGAGCGGCTTCAGCTCTTGCACAAGCTGTATTTTGTACGCTTGTAATTTAAGATCTCGACGTAAAATTCGCTAAGTAGTTCCGTACGTCAATCCGAGTTGCTGCGAAGGGCGCCGAATCGACTCTCCACAGTCTTCGTGCACACCCTCAGCTATGGCTGCTATATTTTCTTCACTGCGTGCTGGACGTGGTCTCTTCAATCGAATATTATCCAATAATGAATTCTGGGTCTCAAGAGGGGTTTTGTGATGGTGTTGCAAATGGCACGCTCAGTAGGTCGATTACGTTGACCATAAGTTGAGCGAAGCGCGCGAAATACATTCTTTACAGAACGTGAATTTCCATAATAAAGTTGAATGATTTCCATGATGAAATGCCAAACAATACTGAACAAAAATAACATGACAGCTTGACAGACGCACGCGTGTTCTGTCAAAAAAAGCCTATTGAAAAAAGTACTTCTACTTGGATCATCCTTTACATGTAAGTAAGTGTAGATGAAAGTATTTTCATTGGAATTGGAGTAAGCAAACAAAGCCTCTCATTATCAGCGGCTACAAAGCAGCAACAACAAACAACAACACGTATGTTATATATGTACGTGCATATGTACATATATAGATACGCATTTACCTTGCCACAGAGGAAACTTTCATAATTGTGGATGCGATTCTCAACTAAATGTGGCCAGCTGCATATACACTTCTATACACGTATGAAAAGTATATGCTAGCTAGTATATATATATATATTTCTTTGGCTTAACTACATGTTACAGCTGCTTTTGTCTCACTTTATATATGTTATATCGCATTATGTTAACTGCATAATTCTCCAGTGGCGCGTAGTTAAGCGTAATCCTTTGGAAAGCGTGTTTACATTTCCTTGCGCTTGCAACTTTTCTCAATCATGTGCATCGCGTACAGGTATAAACATATGTATAAACACATACTTGCATACGCTATATAACGAATGTTGCACATATGTATGTTGCACTTATGTATGCTGCTTGCCACGGTTTGCCTACCTCATAGTCACTGCTGTCTGTAGCAAGCTTAGTACTCTAGTCTCTGATGCATTTTCTACTTTCTTTACTCTGTCTCATGTGCACAATTTTCATTATATTTTATAACAACTCCCGCCACTTTGCCACAGTCACCTCTGTATAAATTACTTTCATCGCCTTACTTGCAGCTACACTGTTTTGCTTTCTAACTCATCTTCGTTTGCACTTTTACTTCATACACATTTTTCCCCTCTATGCTGCCGCTCTGCTTCTTCTCTCACCTGCCTGTCACTAGCTTGCATTCTCTTTTATCTCCATAATAATTCCTCTTGCAGTTGCACTTCGCCCAAAAACTTTTTGACTGCAACTTTTTTGCAAATTGTAAGAAATTTTCTTAACCTTCCTTCCTTTTTCGCCCTCTATACTTTTATTCACCTTCATGTCTATTTTTCTTTGCCAGTTTTCTAAATTCGCACAACTTTCTTTACAATGAGGTTTTTTCTTCTATTTTCTGTGTCTGCACTACTCTTTGTCAGTTTGCTGAAAGGTGCTCAATTGGTGCACTGATTTATCAAAACATCAGCATTACATAAGACATTTTTCTCTGTGTTGATAAATCTGTATTTATTCTAGGGAAAATGATTTTTAGTGAGCTTTATATCGTCTCTTCAGTATAATAAATTATTTTTCAAATATGTTGTGTAACAACATAAAACTGCTATTATACCTGACGTTTGACGGCATCGTTTTCATAATATAAACTTTTTCATGCTGAAGGTATTTAACGGGCATAAGAGTGCTCCTGGCGGTGGTGACTTTATCGACAGTCCAACATGCATATATATAGAGACGATCAACAGAAACTACCATACATAACTTCCAAAATAATTATTTAGTTTAGCAGATGGATACCCTCCGTTATGCGTGGTGGCACTGGAGGAAAATCAGGTAAAGAAGAGGAATGAAAGTAGTAGGATATGCAGACGACAGCGTGTTGATCTTATCCATACAATTTTCTTCTCCGAAGAAAGTTTCCATGGAGGAGTCTTACAAAGATAACACTACTGGAACATGAACAATGAACTAGTTAATACAGTAAGACAGTACGATTCTCTTCACAAATAAAGAGATCTTCCTCTACCTCTGTTTCAACCAGCGGGTAATCCATCGAGTGATTCCAAAGCTGGAAACATGGTCTGCCAGCGTAGCCGCTGTCTCTTGATTACCTGAACTATCTCAATATCTTCCACCATCTGCAGTATTCGCCGTTGCCAACGCGCAAAGGACCGTAGACTTGTCTCTCAAAAACTCCTAAGTCGGATCATCGGATGTCGATATCGTCCGGGCTTCTGCACCATATGTCAGGACGGGAATAATGAGCGACTTGCAGAGAGAATTGCCTACTCAGTCCAAAGCAGCACCTGTTTGCAAGAGTGAATCTGCGTTGGATTTCAAGGCTGACATTGTTGGTGTTGCTAATACTGGTTCCGTGAAAGATGAAATTATCTACGACATCAGCATTATGACTGTCAATAGTGACATGGGCGCCGAGTCGCGAATACGATTACTATTAGTTTGATGACAGGAGATATTTCGTCTTGCCTCGTTCACTACCAGACTCATTATCTGGTTAATGGTAGATTTGCCAGGTCTAAAGCCACACTGATAAGGTTCGATCAGTTTTTTGACGCTGGGTTTTAATCTTTCACACAATACGCTAGATTGGAACATATTTACTCGTAATATTGAAGAAGGTTATCGCATAATATTTAAAGCAGATATTCTCCCCCTATTTTGAATTGGGCAGAGCCCATTTCGGTTCCATTCGTCGGGCATGCTTTCGTCCGACCATATTCTGTAAAGAAGGCGATGCATGCACCTTGTCAGTTAGCTTAGTTAGTTTTAAGTGGACAATCGCTATTCCAACCTCATCAGAGTCGGGTGAAGGAACGTCTATACCATCGTCATCGATTGGGGTTTCGGGTTCGCCATCTCCGCCGTTTTCACTTTCATTGCCATTGAGCAGGTTGGGAAATGTTCCCTCCATACATTAAATATGCTCTGGACATCTGTCACCTCCTTGGTCCCTACCCGTTTTGAAACCTTATGTAAGTCACCGCATCTTCTCATAGAATTTTCAAACATTACCTGCCAGCTTCTTAAGCTCTTCATACTCACACATTTTATCCTCTTCCTTTTTTTGTCTGCAAGTGCGCTTCGCTTCCATCTTCAGCTCTCGGTGGAGGATCGCAAAGTTGGGAGGTAGGTAGTCTGCTTTCTCTCCACTGCAGTTCGACATTACCCATCGTACCAGCTCACTTTTTGTGATTCTGTTGAAAACCAATTATTTCCAAAGCAGCGGTAGAAAACTTGCTGGCTGTGTTCATTGTGGCTGTGGACAGGCGTTCTTTGCTGCACAGAGGCGAGTGCATATATTGATAAATGCTACAAGATAAATGTACGAGTCGTTATTTGGGCCTCGGTACGCACGCATTTCCAGAAAACTGCATACATGTCTTCTGTTTTTCACAACATGATCGACGTAGTTTGTATGCTTCGATCCGGTAACGGAATTTTCATAGGTTGGATGGAAAGTCACTTCTGTAAGGATGAGTAGCTTCTAATTTATGTCAGAAATACACTTGGTGAGGTTGACATTCCCTGCCGAAGGCCGACCGCAATTATAAAAATTAACTTCAAATTAAACTATAACACGATTCTATGACCCTTCTATAAACCTAACCTTAATTCATATGAATGAATTTGAAACTAAAAGTAAATTTAAATCAATTTTCTATGCTATATGAAAAAAAAAATAATAATTTCTTAAACATATAAACACACAAAACTACGTTATGATGCAAAAAATCTTCCTATTGCAACACAAGAGTCTGCATGACATCATAGTAATTAGTAAAGATTTTAAATAAATATTTCCCTTAAACTTACTAAACACATCACGCCTTAAAACATGAGCTGTTTTTATGCACATTTATATGCTAAATTAATCAAAAACTTAAAATATCCAAGCACCAAACACTGTATAAATACATATAAAAGAAATATGCTAACCAGCTCATAAACGAAAATTATAGAGCAGAAAATTAAACTAAATCGCTATGCAACCCATCAAATGAAACAAGCAAAAAAAAATATTTATTATTGGTTTAAAAATTAAAATTTATATACACAAAAATATTTTGCTTATTGCATGTGTAGAGGTTTTCATGGAAAAAATTACTCATGTGGACTTTTAATATGAATTTTGGTAATGAATAATCGAGTTTTGTGTAGAATGAGTGGTTAAAGAGATTATCTGTATTTTAAAAATATTTAACTGGGAAAAAATATATTTTTGAATTTTTATATAGGGTTTTCCAATAAGAGAGATATGATTTATTTAAAAAAAAGCACACTATTTTTTAAGGAAACGCAAATGTTTTTTATTTAATGTGATGTTCTGAATATAATATCATTCAAATGGACTCCACGACTTCTTTTGCAGGAACGAATTCGATGAACCCAATTTTTGGACACTTTTTCCACTAAATCAAGTCGTATGTCATGAATAGCACGTTAAATATTGACATTTTAAAGCTTGAAGAGAGTCTGGATTATTGCTAAAGTCCGATGACTTCAAGTAACCTCACAAGGAGTAGTCTAATTGTGTTAAATTACATCTTCTTGGAGGCCATTCAATGTCACAATTTCTTGAAATAATCGAATCTCCAAACCCTTCTCGCGATAATTCGGTTGTTGCACATGTTGTGTGACAAGTAGTCCCGTCCTGTTGGAACCAGATGTTGTTAAGATCAACTTTTTCCAATTTGGTTATCATCGATCTATACCGCTCTCCATTGACAGTAACGGTGCTACCAGCTTCATTTCGAAAGAAGCGCGAACCTGTGATTCTACCAGACCAAACACCACACCAAATTGTCAATTTGGGTGAATGTAATGGTTGTTCATGAAGAATTTGTGGATTTTCTTCGCACCAGAATCGACAGTTTTGCTTATTTACCGCACCACTCAGATGAAAGTGAGCTTCATCGGAGTAGGTGATTTTCTTAAAAAAAAAACCTAAAATGCAGAACGATTATTTTGATAATAATATTGAATAATTTGTAAACTTTGCTCTTGCGTATGTCTTGCCATGTTGAAATTGAAATTGAAAACAAAATGACAGATAATAACATATTAAAAATGGCCAAAACGACACCTGGAAATCATATCATCAATATTGGAAAACTCTTTATGTAGCAGTTTCCATACATTTCTGCCATACATAATTATTTATTTTTAAATATATCTTTCATACTTCTTGTGTATGGGGAGCTCTGATCCAAAGTATGCAAGTACCAAACGGAGAAGAGATAGACCCACAAAAACACCGGTCGTATCTGACGAGGTGAGTTGATTTATCCATATCCTTCTGTCCGTCTATACGTCTGTCCGTCTGTCCGCTTCTCTGTTTGAACGCAAACGAGTCCCTCAGATTTTGAAATATTTCAACCAACCTTGATAGGGGCATTTATATGAGGGTTGCCGTTAATATTTCGGGATTTGGTTACTCCAGTGTTGTAATCTAGCAAGTGATACATTTATCGTAAAGTTTGACATTTTTGATATTATATATGCTCAGAACGTTTTGACATATGAGCAATTTTTGTGTCGTTTACGGCAACATAAAATATTAATCTCGGCCGAGAAGTGGAATTAAAACGCGAACTTATGTGTGATTATTTTTTACAACTTTCGGCGTACAGTAAGTTCAGTAACAGTGCATCGATGAAATTATTCCAATTTTTGGCGATGAAGCTTAATCAAAGACCAGTGTCTATCGACGTTATGGTGAAGTCAATCCAGGTCGTAGAGATCACTTCAAGACGAATTTCTTCAAGATCGCCCAAAAGATTTTGTTATTCTGGAAAGGATTGATGCTGTGCACAAACTGATACTACAAGATCGTCATGTGACCTGTATTGAGATTGAGACAACTATATGAATTAGTGGAACCAATTACATGCCATATTGCATGTGAATTTGATTTTAAGAAAAAAATATTCGCGTTGGATCCCACACAATTTGTCAATCGCTCAAAAAAGGCTTGTGTTCATTGGTCGGGGGAAATGTAAAAAAAAATAAGAAAGCAGTGCTTCGAAACAAGTTTTTGGCATCGTGGTAATCGTGTGTTCGAAAGTAAACAGCAGTCGACTGTATGGGTGTTTCAGATCAGTAAATTCTTAGTAGTACACAACCATTTGTTTGCCAGTTGTCTTTAAAAAAAATAACTAAAATTCCGCTGAAGGCGGCTCAACTGTATTTTTGAGTACTAAAAACATCGATTTGATTAGTCATCCACCATATAGTTCTGAATTAGCATCGTGCGTTAAAAAATAAACTGAAGGCATATTTTGGAGATACCTCAATCATAGTTGTGAAAGTGCTCCGCCAATTACGCCAAGCGCATCCAAAAGTGTATAGATCTTAATGGAAAATATTTTGCAAAAAAAAAAATTTTGCGATTTTAGACTTCAATTTTCTATTCAAATTTTTTTTTTTTTTTTGTTCTCTAATCTCGAAATATATATAAAGCAACGCACGTACGTATATTCGTCGAAACCGGTCAGATTGAACGGCGCGAGCATATATACAACTGATTTTCAAAATTTGAAATTTTGTGCCAAAAATCCGTCAAAAATGATTTAAGAAGCGTGATTAGTATTTTAAACATTTCTAATCAATTTCACATTATTGTGAAAAATTATCGAAACCGGAATACTATATCATATAGCCCTCATACAGCCGATTTATTAAGTTATAGGCTTTCGCGTCGAAAATCCGTCAAAAGGCATGTGGGAGTGTGAAATTTTGTATTATACTGACGTGGTTTCAAATGAATATGCACTCTGGAAATCATCTGAATCGAATTTTGCAATTTCCAATAAATTTAATATATTCCTGGAAGATATAAAAACTTCAGCATGGCCGAAGATAGTATACGATTATATGTTAAACATTTTTTGCTACTAATTTTCTGGGTGCACCCCATAATCCCGATATTCAATAACAGACGGGACAACATAATCCAAACAATTTTAAAAAATCCAGACAAAATACAAGCCCGACACTTAATAAAACTGAAATAATTAAATCCCAACCAGACCAAATACAAATAACACAATAATCAGACAATATGTGATCCCGACAGCAGCAAATAAGTTTTTCTTCGTTTTCAGTAAATTTTTTTTAGTTTTTTCAGTATACACAAGCAAATCTGTTATATACTATGCGATTTTTGTCCGTGCTCCTCCTTTGATTTGTGGTGAGCGCTTTAATGTTTTTGCAAAACAAATGAACCTTTAGTTTATTCTAAGACATCTCCAAGCAAAAGTCTTGCGCGGATTATAAGGAAAATAAGTTGAAAATTCTTTTCTTGGCAATAGGAAAACACTTTTTAATTTTAAAAAGAAAAATCAAAGAAAGTTATCTCTTAATGATCATTTCTAAAAAATTTACAATTACAATTTTATTACATTTTTTTTTAATTTTGCTTACTTCAAAAATTTCAATTTTGTCGACAGAAAAAAAATATCTCACTTGGCAATTCATATTTGGTAAGTTCACTAACACGTTTATAACGCATCTTCATGTGTATTTATTTTTTAATTAATTTTGGAGTTGAAAGCAATCGAGATATATAGGCCAGTCAAAGTATAAAAATAATTTCAAGGTTCGCAAAAGATTTTTTATTTATTTTATACTTTGTCTAGATGGTGTCGTATCTGGAATGTTTTGTGTATGGATTATATTTGGTCGGAATTTGATCGTGCCTGCATTATGTCTCTCGGTATTTGAGGATGCCGTACATTCATTATGGAACCTTATTTTTGTTGGTCCATAGATATTTTCTTAATTTTAAAATTTTTTAATTTCGAATTATGTTAATTTTTATTATTTATTAATATTTTTTATGCTGTGAGTTTTTGGAAGAAAATTTTATTTTTTAAATTTTAGGTAAATATTTTTTTGTGAGTTCCAGATTTTTTCTACACTTTATAACAATATTTTTGACTTTTCTCATTTTAAAATTTCAAAATATACAGTTTTCCTTAAATTTGTTGTAATTGTAGCTCATTTAAATGCATTAAATGCTCAATCAGCTGTATAGAGCATATGTGATGTATTACATATAAGTATGCTCATTGAGAACACTCATACCACTACCAACGCATACACACACAGACTATGTTTACGCACATATTAAACTTGCGCTAATGGCATACATTACGTATACGCCCTGCTGTGCTGTGCACTACAGGCGAACTTTCCATATTGCTCATGAATAAAATTCAAAATTATTTCAATGTGTTTATTATGCATTAATAAGCAAAGAGAAAAGTAATTATCAAAATGAAAGATGTTGCTGCCAAATTATTTTCAGTTTAATGAAGTGATCGATATAAAAATTCTCTTAAAAATTATTTACGAAACAAGAATTCCTTCAAAGAAAATTTGTATTACTGAATTGTAAATATATATGTATATATGTAGTTTAAAAAACTACATTTCCACGAGCAAAATATTCTGAATTTTCTTTACCTCTGATTGTTTGGCAAAGAAAAATAAATTTGTGTAGGAAATAGTGAAAAAACCTGGTTTGAGTTGTTAGTAAGAAACCGAGCAATAAGAAAATTTTGTGTAGTTGAAGTGTGTGGATAATGAAAAATCAAAGGAAGAAGTTCGTAATATATGCTATCAAAGAAGTAAAATATAAGCTCATTTTAAACGCTACTTCAAAGCTTAAGTAGTTGGTTAGTGGAAAACTGTGAAAGAAAATTAAATATATATAGCTACTGCCAAACAATTGGTTGAGTAGCGTACACTTTTTGATACTTAAACTTTTAATAAACAACATAAAGTTGAGGGAATTGTAGTATTACAATAGTAAAAGTAAAAAGATTATAACCAAGTTTCGAAAAATCGAAAAATTAAATAATTTATTGGCATGAATATGAGTAAATGAAATAAGTTTTGTAAAATTGAAACAAAAAAGTGTTTTTTAAGCAAATTATGACAAGAAAGAATTCAAAAAAAAGTTTTGCGTAATAAATTAGTTATTTCGCAATAAGAAACAATTTTTTAGGAAAAATCCTTCAAATTTCTTATGAGACCTTCAAATTAAAATTATTAAATTTGCTAAAAAAAATTAAACATAACCTACATGCTGCAAATATTGTATAAAATATAAATAAGTATAAAACATAGTTCTATATAAAAACAATGCTTTTCATAGAACAAGAAGCTTGAAAACACATATATAACCTTATTTTTATTTTCAGTTTTTTATTTCCTTTCTATATTTTAATTTTATTTTAATTTTATTTAATTTTTTTATATTTATATTTATTTTACTTAAATTTTTTTCATTTCTTATTTAGTTTTATTTTATTTTATTTTGATTATATATTTATAAAAAAAAATTTTATTTTTTTTTTATTATATTTTATTTAAATTAATTTTTTTTATTTTTTATTTTTTTATTTTTTAATTTTTTTAAGTTTTTTTATCTTTTTTTCTATTTACTAATTTGTATTTTTTTTATTTCTTATTTTTTATTTTTTTATTTTTCATTTAATTTCATTTCTTTAATTTTATTTTATTTTATTTCATTTTATTTTATTTCATTTTATTTCTGATTTTAACAAAAAATTTGTAAATAAAATTTTATTTTACGCCAAGTATTACTCACCATGCCGACATGTTGATGATTTCCTATACACGTACAGTTTTATGTTTTATACCTTTGTGCACTTGCTTCAAAAAATCTCACAAAAAAAATTCCCCAAACAATTTTTTCCACTTCTTCTTTGTTTTTAACTTTCACAAGCGACGCATAAGCCTAATAAGCTTGTAACTTGTATTTGATTTGCATGAAAGAGGATTAAATTACATTTTTTTTCCTCTCTTAATGCTTTTCCATTTTTTATTTCAAACACAATGGAGTTTTGAGTTGCGGAAAACTTTCAAACTCACTTGTAGAAGGAAAATTTAAATATAAAAAATTTCAAATGCATTTATTAAAAATAAAACAAAAATTATGATTTAAATTTTTTTAAAAGAGTGACACAACGTAGTCTCATGCTAGTCTCTAATATATATGTATATGTATAAATGTATATAATGTTGCACACTTCTACGAGTAGTACGCTCTACTGGTGTTGCATTGTCATTTCCATTGGGCGAGATAAGATTATACTATGCGATCTATGTTACAACAGCAAATTTACACTTCGTTTACATAAATTCTGCCACTGACACCAACATATACGAGTACACGTATATTGCAGCAACAATGGTAAAACGATGCTTGGCACTGTTATCCTTTTGCAACTGCTGCAACGGCTTTGTTGTTTTAAGGTTTGTTATTTTTGGCACACATTGTTGTTTTAGGCAATGCCTTTATGAAATTCTACCGTTATTCAATTTTTGTTTTCTTTTGTCACAGAATGGTGGGGGCAGTTTTATAAGCGGCTTGAATTTTTTAAATGTATATGAGTGGATTTTTCTCTTAGTGAGAATAAGTCAAAACAAGGATACAGCACTATTAAGAATTTGACCGGAGCTGTTTATTTTTATTTTATATTTTAACTTTATATTATGTATTTGAATTTATTTTAATTTATTTCATTTTATTTTATACTAATTGATTTGAATTCAATGGATTTGATTTGATTTTAACAAATTTATTTCGCATTATATTATTTTATTTTATTTTACTCAATTTGGTTTTAATTTAGTTTGTTTCAAATTATGTTATTTTATCTTATTTTATCTTAATTGTTTATTTCTTATTTCTTTTGTTTATTATTTTTTATTATCTTTAATTCACTTTTTTATTTCAGTTTATCGTATACTTTTATATTATTTTAGCTAATTTTATTTATTTTATAGGTGGTTTTTAGTTCACTGTTCAACTAGTTTTTCGAGTTGTGTCAGACCATATTTGGTTTGGGGAAAGTGAAAAAATTAAAAAAATTGTAAGCAGTGGAAATTATAGCTAGTTTCCTCATAAGACTTCTTTCCAGAAATGTACGTAGAAAGAGGGAAAAACTGAAAACCAACAATGAGTTAACCCGGCACACACGTAGCCTATTTGTTCCTGCTGTGTGCATCTAAAATTCGAATCCAATTTAAACATTGGTGTCTGTATGGAAATAAGTCTGATGAGGAAACGTGGTGGTTTCCGAAATAGCTATAAGTTCTACCGCTCAGACTCTTGTTGTATTTTTTTCACTTCCCCCAAAAACAAAATATGGTCTGATATAACTCGAAAAAACTAATTAATTTATTTGTTTTATTTTATTTTATTTCATTTGATTAAATTCGGTCTTAATATATTTTGTTATATTATATTATATATTTTTGTATAACTTTATGTTATTTTTTTACATTTTATTTTATTTAGTTGGAGTATTTGATCTTATTTATTTTCTTTTTATTTTTTTATTATTTTCTATTTTGTTGTTTTATTTTATTTATTTTTTTTTTTAAATCAATTAATTTCATTTTGTTTTAATTTATTTTATTTTACTTTTTTCATTTTCCTTAACCTTTATTTTTTATTTTATCTTACTCTATTGTTTTCTAATTTTTTTTTATATTTTTTATACTTTTTTATTTTACTTTACCAAATTTAATTTTAATATTTTTATTTTTATTTTATTTCATAATTTTTGATTTTGATCTTTTATGTTTTTATTGATTGTTGAATTTTTTGGTGTATTCAATTGTTTTTTAATTTATTTGGTATTATTTGATTTTATTTTATTTAGTTTAAGTTATTGAATATTATTTCAGTATATTCTATTTGACCTTATTTTGTATTATTTGGTTTAAATTATCTAATTTTATTTATTTTTCTTTTCAGATTTTTATTTTTATTTTATTTTAATTATTTAGTTTAAGTTATTTTATTTTATTTTTCTATTTATTCTAATTCACTTAATTTTTTAATTTTGCATAAATTAATTTTACTTTATTTTGTACTATCTTACATTCTTTATTTTACTTTATTTCATGTTTTTTTTCATTTCTTAATAATATTTTATTTTATTTTTGTTTGATTTTTTTAATTTTTCTTTATTATTTTTTTTATTTTTATTTTTATTAAAATTTTTTATTTTTTGTTTGTACAGTTTTATATTAATTTATTTAATATTATTATAATTTTTTTAGCTGAAGTTATTTCATTTTATTTATTTTTCATTTAACTTTTAATTTTTTTTATTTTACATAAACTGATTTCATTTTATTTTATTTTATTTTATTTTTTAATTTTACTCAATTCATTTTTACTTTTATCTATGGTTTTCATTTACTATTTTTGTTAATATTATTTTAAATAAAATTTTTATTTTATTTTCATTATATGTATTTATTAATTTTTTCTTTATTAAATTAATTTTATTTCTTTTAATATTTTTTTTTCTTAGTTATTTTTTTTTTATACTTTTGAATTAAATATTTTATTTTATTTTGGTGCACTCAATATTATAATAATTTATTTGATGTTATATTACTTTATTTAGTTTATTCAGTTTTGTTATTTCAATTTATTTACTTTTCAATTTATCTTTTATTATTTCTAACTTTTGCATTTTTATATTTTTTAAATTTAATTACTTTTTATTTCTATTTTTTCATTTTTTTATTTTAAGAAAATTTTTTAAATATATTTTATTATATTTATTTTTATTTTTTATTTTATTTAATTTAGTTTAATTATAGTATATTTCAGTTTATTTTTATTTTATTTTATTTTGTTTTGGTATATTCAATTTTATTTTAGTTCATTTGTTATTGTTTTATTTTATTTAGCTATTATTATTTAATTATTTTTCCTTTAATTTTTTTAATTTTTTTTGTTTTTTTTTTTTTTTTATTTTACGTAAATTTATTTTATTTTATTTTAATTTATTTTTTTTACTTTTATTCATTTTATTTATTTTAATTTTTACTTTTATTTTATTTTATCTTATTTATTTTATTATTATAAAAAAAATTTCTTAATAATATTTTTATTTTATGTTTTTTTTCTTTATTTAATTTAAGTTTATATATTTTTATTTATTTATTTTATTTTTTTTATATTTTTTTTTATAAAATTATTTTAATTATTTTTTTTTTTTTTTGGTGTATTAAATTTTATTTTTTTTTATTTTGTACAGTTTTGTTTATTTTAATTTAATTTATTTAATTTTATTTTATTTTTGTTTTTTTCGCTTTATTGTTTTTTTTTATTTAACATAAATTGATTGTATTTTATTTTATTTTATTTTATTTTATTATATTTTTATTCATTTTATTTTATTTTATTTTTATTTTTATTTTTTAACTTACCCTATAGGTTTTATTTAAATTTTAATTTTTTTGTATATGTTTTTTTTTTTAATTTAATAATTTATTTATTTTTATTTTATATAATTATTTATTTTTAATTTAATTTAATTTGAATTTAATTTTTTTAAATAATTTGTTTTTAAATATTTTTAAATTTGTTTTTGGTAATATGTCTGATTTTTTTATTTGAATTTTTAGTGTATTAAAATTTTTTTGTTGTAAATTTCGTATGTCTTATGATGCATTCATTTGAAATAAATAAATAATTTTTGGTCGTCATAAATCATGTTTTACACATATTTCCTCTTTCAGTGCTCGTTTTTTCCACTTTTCGCTTTTGATTAGAAAACGAAAAGCAGCAGCTCTGGGGAGGGACCACTCGAAAAATAGCGCATAAATATCAAAAGAGTAAAAAATAAGTATGAACGGCAAGTGCCAAAAAGTCAGAGTAAAAGTAAAAAACCATATTTGGGTCAAATTTCATAAATTGTCAGAAAAAGCAACGGGGCTCACAGTTGAAGTGGAAAATGAGAAAAACACAAAAAAGGATTTTAAAACAAACCAAAAAATAAAGAAATAAACGCTACGAAAAAACGACGAAAATCCCATTTAACTCCTCACTTTCACACGCTTACCCACTTAGCCTGAGGGTTCGGGCACTTTGTGTAAAAGGCATGTTTATGGCTTACAAATGCTGCCCAACGTATAGTGATATATATATTTACACGCGCAGTTATCACAGATATATAAACGTGTGGGCTGCAGAGCGGCAGGAGGATAGCGTGCGTAGCGTGTCCTTAAAATCGCATGGCGCGCGTGTAAATATGTGATTGCATAATTTTAGGCAGACTATCAATAGCCACTATGAAAATACATATACGAGTGTAATCAACGGCTTCGTGTGGGATAAGAAAATTTGAAGCCTCATAAATAAACCAAGAAAATTTGTGGTTTTAAGGAATACACGCAAATCAGACGTAAATGCCAGAGGTTAGGGTATCTTTTTCTTGGGTTTATACATATTAAATAAATTTTAAAGTAGCATGGCAATTAGTGGTCAAATAAATTTAAAATTCCCTAGAAAATATAAAATCATAACAAAGAAAAATTGAGACAAAAATTCCTTAGACAAAACCATGTTCTGTCCATCAAAGTCAACTTATTTAAGCTATATTTACATTAGCTCGACTATCAGTCTGACAACAGCTGCACATGTTAGCTCATATATACGTTTGTGTATTTAAACGTGTATAATTTACTCATCAGAAAAGTGTCCAAAGTACTGCTAGCTCACGCGCACATGCTTTTACATAATATATGTTAGGTATAACGCACAGTTTCACTACATAGTTTTATGGTTTATTTAATTTTTATTATTCCCACAAAATTCTATTTAATTTTTTTGTATTCTTATTATTAAGTCACACACTCACAAACACTTATGGATTTTTTTTTTATTTTTTTTTATTTTTTGAAATTTATTTCACTACCACCAACTAACTCTCCAACTATTCAACTGTCTTTATGTCCTTTGCTTGCTCGCCCTGCAAAAATGGTTTCAGTGTAAATCGTTTGAACAGTTACGACGTTTCTCCGCACTACGTTGCGTCTGTTTGGCGTTTGAAATTACGACTGAAAGATGAATAGGAAAATACGAATGAAAAGCTTGAAATAAGTGAGCAGGCTCCCAACCACACACACACACACCAATACACTCAAACACACACCATTTACAGGGACAGGAGACCAATTGAGTGAAAATATTTACAGTTAGATAATATTTTCATACCTTTGAGTTAACGAATGTAAGTAGTGAATGACTGAAGGACTGAAATGAAAATCACTCAATTGAACTTACTCTAAAACCAACACATGTATACCCTGCTACACAACAACAATATTGACTAAGTTTGTTTGTCTCACTAGGTAAGCACCAACTACTTGTATGACCTTTGTCATGGTGCTGGAGACATGCCTTCGAGTTATGCTTTTGGCGTTCATATATTTAGTTAAGAAATAAAACTTGTATTTATCACTTTTATGCTAGCACACTTTTAGGCGCCAGCTTGCCGTACACACCGAATTCACCACGTCTGCACATATGCCATCCCATCGCATTGAGAGGGCTTCGTACAATTTGTTGTGCGTGTGGTGAATTTATGACTAAGCACCTCACTCACATAAGCGAATATATGTAAGCAGAATGATATCCATAATGGCGTGTATGTGTGCTTAGCTGAAGTGCGTGTATTCAATTCATTCACGCATTTTCATCAAGCATTTTAAATTAATTTTTATTTGTTTAATAATATATTATGGCGATTGCTGTTTAGGTATTTGAAATTTCTAGATTTGTAATTGCGTTCAATTTGATTTGGATAAATTTTAAAATAAATAGTCTTTATGAATTTTTTAAGAGTATCTTATAAGTCTGATTAATACAAGAAAAAATGTATCCATACAAAAATTTATTTATTACAATAATAACTAAAATTTGATGAAATGAAGAAGAAGGTGTGTAATGATTTTTATAGACAGTTTCTAATACTGGGCTATAATTGGCAGAACGAGTACGAGTATATTAGGTTTGTTCAGCTAACGGCTGTATATAACAAAAGCCATAAAATAATCGATATATGGATATATATATATATATATCATCCATGGGATGATGATACGAATCGATTTACTCATGCCTGTCTGGCCATTTGTATCGAGATATTTCGAAAGGTTCGGTTCCCACATTCCTTGCATCACAAGTACAGATGCCATTTCATTTCTTCATTCTTTCTTTCTTTTTGAAAATGTTTCCCATTATGATCTATACTACCTTGCATGCATTGGTTTTAACCAATTTTCGAAGCATTTTTGCCACTCTTATTAAGTTATCTCTAAAATATGAGTTTTGAGCGCAAGCGGGACTAAAAAGTACTATTTTTACTATTTTTCTACTAAGTCAGAGGACTATGGTGGATGGTTCATCAAATCGAGGTTTCGAGCGCTCAAAATTGCGATGTGTGAGAGCACTCACTGTCGTGGTGAAAAGTGATTCATCTTCGGCGGTTGGTTTTCCTGATTTCTTGAAAGACAACTGGCAAACAAATGATTGTGTAACACTCAAAATTTATTGTTCTGCATTGTTCTAGTGGTACGGTTGCGACATGTCCAGTTTTTCCACAAAAAACGGGCAACCATTTTCTTCGGAATGCTTTGTACGCGAACAAAATTTGTTGGATTCGGCTCATCTGCTGTTTACTTTCGTTCATATGCGTAAATCCACGATTTATCGCCTGTCACGATGTCATATACGTGTTTCGAAATACCGCTATCGTATTTTTTAACATTTCTCTTGTCTAATCGACGACTGCTAACGAAAGTTGTAAACGAAAATCTCGCGGAGAAGTTCGAGATTTAATTTCACTTTTTGGCAGAGATGAATATTTTAAGTTACTGTAAACAACACAAGTAGCGCTCTTATAACAAAACCTCAGAACAATAACATTAAAAATATCAAGCATTAAGAAAAATTTATCAGTTGCCAGATCGCAAAACCAAAATTGTCAAGTCCCTATATATATATATATATATATATTAAGTAACCCTCTTATTTATTAGGGATGATTGCATTAAATGCAAACATAAAAGGTGTTGAAAATAACTTTGGGTGAGCGTGGCACGACTCATACTCGTGTTTGTGTCGAAAAGGATATCTCTGAAGCCGCTACAAAGAATACGATAGAATTTGTGTTTTGTCACCACTGAGACGATTTTCCGCCGAACTTCTTTTCCACATTGTGGTCTGCGTCTTAATGTTATTCTAAAAAATAGAGAAATATTAAGTTTATTTTAAGCCTTCGAATGGCTATAATTTGTTTATGCTGCTAGGGGCCAAGGCGATAAGTACAAAAGAGCTTGGAAGGTGCAACGTAAAATGGAGATAACCGAAAGAGCCATCGAATGCAGAGCTGACTGCCGCACGCCCCAAAGTCACTCCACTTCCGCCCTCCAAAGACGACTCACCGGACTTGTCAACGAAACGAAGAAAACAATTGAAAAACTTTCTTTCTGAATGTGCTCACCTGCTACCCTACTTCCGCTAATCCTAAAGTATTTTTTGTACATTTTTTTAATCGCTCGCTAATACTCGGTTGTGTTAATCACTACTTAAACTCTAATTGTAATTAATCTCAAAAAAAAAAATTTATATAAATAAAAGCATTAATTAAAAATTATGTATTTTTTATTAAAGGAAAAAACTAATAAAGATAAATTCGAAAAAAAAGGGTTGGAATTTATATATTTTAGAATTTCTTTTCAGTTCACGTCTGATTATTAATATAACGAAAAGCTCTCTCAACTTTGCCGCTGATCTATACCTTGAAGCTTCTCACGAATGTACACTCCAATGAGTGAAGCTAACGTGACAATGCTATAGAAATAGAAATTATTTTGGCTTCTCTAACAGCTGACCGCGTGTCGGAGAATGTAAGAATTTTTGGCATTGCCTTTAAGCCTTATTTCGCAACAAAATCTTGTTTTTGTCCATCTCCTAGATCTGGCCTCTACTTTAACAAAATTCATCAAAGGCGGTTTAGGCTTTTTTTGATCTCATTTATATTCTATTTAAACTTGAAGCAAATTCAAAGCTTTGCTTTACTTCATGCGTTTTTTTTTTTCAAAGAATTAATTTTTTAACTTCTTTTTTAGGTTTAGGCTTTAACGCGCATTCCCACTTTACGACATATTTTAGCAAATTTTATTCATAATTGGCCGAAAATCACTTCAGCGGTTACAAAACGTATATATGACTGTACATATAATATATATATATATAAACTGTATATATAATATATATATATTTCTATATATATTCTTAATTCTCGGTCTACGCAATGCCGTTGGTACATTTTGAATGGCGGTTGACCTCCAATTTGCGTGTATGCAAGTAGTATGTTTTCACGAAAGCCAACATATTGACATACTCACACATACATGCGACCATTGATAAAGAAATTCATGTCATATGCTAATTTTGTTTGTGTATTTTGCAACTAGATGAATGAATATTCATTTCAGTATATGTGTATGTGTGTAAATTTACAAATTACATATATATATATATATGCAAATATGTATGAATAACGCTAAATCAGAAGCAATTATATAGTTTGCTAGGGACTAACAACAAGGCCAGTGATATAAAAACTTTCTCACAAGAAAGAAGGAAAAAAGTCCTTGGAAATTCAAAATGAAGAAAGCTTTTATTTGTGAGCAAAAACAAATTTGAAAAAAAAAATCCAAAAAATTAAGCTTTCTTTACAGCACGCCGCAATACATATACGAACAAACGTGTGAGAGAATTTTCCAACAACAAAAAATACTCAATAATACACAAAGAGCACAGAGAATTGCTTGTAAGGAGCAGAGTTTACAGCTGTTACGAATATTACACTCAAATGTTGTACCGCTATGAGCGCTGTAAATATGAGTACAATAGTTGTGTGTCATTGAATTTGTTGTTGCAATAGTTGAGTTGCTCTTTGCTTGTATTTGTGTTAAGTTGGCGCCATTGTTAGTGTGTGCGTGTTAAGTGGCATTTAACACGACTCCTACAACTTTATATATGTATGTATATATGTATATGCATTATATATATATATATATATATATATATATGTGTTATATATATGTATAAAGTATATATTTTACAACCTCGCCACATATGTGTTGTTGTCAGCCGCTGCTAATGAGCAAAACATGCCAAGCGATTGCACCAAACAACACATTAACCAAATAAGCAACAACAAAATGCTTCAAAAGTTTTGCAACAGATCTGCTCTGCTGATAATACAACAACAACATATGGAATACACTGCCGCAATCGAAGCCAATCAGTGACTGCCTGCACGCCAACCACCCTGTATTCTCCCTACCATCCAACAAAAATGTTGCCAACAACTACAGTCAAGTGTCAAAACGCTTAGGCAAACAACAACAACAACAAAATTTAAAAAAAAATATAAAAAATAAAAAATACATATAAACTCTTTGGCGGCAATATTTGCTGGAAACAGGGCTCTGTTGCTGCCTCTAGTTTATACTGCCTGCTTTAAGGCTTTAAGTTTACATGTGTATATATGTATGTTATGTGTATGTGTGTGCCAAAGCAGTTTATTGCGAACAACTTCTGCTACTCCTGCGGTTCTTAGTCTAGCCCAATCAGCTCATATTTCAAGGCGTACAGACGTTCACGTGGCTTTCGCTGTTCGTGGTTCGCTTTTTATCAGTGCCCGGGGGCCCAAACAGAAACATCCACAAATGTATAAGCATACAAAAAAAATATTTACAATTCTCTATACATATGCAGTTTTGCTTGTTTTTGTTACTACTGTGTTTTTTTTTACTTTTTATTTTTTTCTTTATGTTTTTTTTTGTGTTACTGCCCTAAGGCTTTGGTAACTTTGCCGCCACTTTAGTACCTCTGAACACAAGTTTCCTTTTCTTTTATTACCTATTTACACTTTTCTCGCACAATTTATTTATTGTAACCCATGTTGTTATTGTTGCTAGTATTAGTATGTTAATGTTATTGTAAGTTTTTTAGCATTGGATATTTATCGTAATCGTAGAATTTCCTACAAGAAATTTTTATTACGCGCTCTATTGTGCTCGTAATGTATACACATAATAATTTCATATACTTCTTATATAGTTTAAAAACAAGTCTGTTGGCAAATTCTAGAATTTAACAATATACCATATTTAATTTAGACCTTTTGTGTAGCCGTAAAGAGCAAGTTTTCCCTTCACTCTAAGCGATTTGATACAGGATACTCTTCAAAAAGTATCAAACTAGTCTAATAGACGTGGACTCTGTACTCTGCAACTGGAATGACGTGGATCTTATTCTCTTCTTTTGGAAATACCAAAAGTCTACAATAAACGCCTCGAAGGAAGCTGGTAGTTCTGTATAAAAAACTGAAATGGAAAACTAGCATACTTGGTAGGAACATAAATACTGTTACACACGCATTTCAATAGAAGAATTGAGCATACCACATAATTCCCATATGATTTATAAAATATAACCTGTAAAGCATTAGTCTGTATCGGGAATTCTAAATTGTGTGAGTTTTCAACATGGAATGGTCAGATAATGAAAACCGTATCGCTGTTATAGCGCTTTTTAAGTGTGAAATGAAAAAAGGTGATATTTTCAAAACACTCCGTCCGCTTGGCATTACTCGCATGTACGTCTACCGATGTTAAAGACCGCCACCGGTCGGGCCGTCCACGCATAGTTCGAATGCCGCAAGTCACTAAAGCTGTCAAATCAAGAATTCTGCGAAATACGCTCCGATAACAGAAAATCATGGCCCGGGAGATGAATGTTTCGCAAAAGTCCAAGAGTCGAATTGTTAAAAAAGACTTGGGACTTGGGGCTTTCAAACGCTGTACCAGACATTTTTTGACTGCAGCTTTGAAAAAAAAATAGGGTGGTCAAATTCAAACGTCGTTTGGTGAAGCACGCTGATAACTTGCACAGAGAAATCTTGTTTACCGATAAAAAAAATTTTTACCGTGCAGGAAAAATTTAATAAACAAAATGATAGGGTGTATACACGGTCATCTAAGGAAGCATCTGAACTGATTCGACGGGTCGAAAAATGTCATCACCCAGCTTCAGTCATGGTTTGGTGGGGTGTCTCTTATGATGGGGTAACTGACTTGCATTTTTGCGAACAAGGGGTCAAAACATCGGCAAAAGTTAACCAAGAAACCGTTTTGAAAGCTGTTGTAAGACAACTTAACCATTCCATGTTCCAAAACTAATCACGGATTTTTCAGCAAGACTCTGCGCCGGCCCATAAATCTGAAACGACCCAAATCTGGTTCCAAAACAATTTACCACCATTCATTTCCTCTAAAGAGTGGCCCTCTGGCAGTCCCGATTTGAACCCGCTGGATTACAAATTGTGGACAGTTTTAGAGGACATGGTTTGCCACAAAAGATACCTCAACATTGATTCCCTTAAGACAGCTTTGATTCGTGCTGTGGCCAATTTCCCAATGGAGGAGGTGCGTGTGGCTATTGATGATTGGCCAGGCCGACCTAAGGCGTGCGTGAAGGCCAAAGGCGAGCATTTCGAATGAATACTGCTTTTTTGTATACAATATATATCAATAAATATGTAAAAAAAAATGGTCCAAAAACATTCATTATTTTTTATTTTATGGCATAAAATGTGTGTAACAGTATTTATGTCCCTACTAAGTAGATACTAGTCATGAGACGGCCTAAAGCGCCCTCTATATGTATAGAAATATAATGTGTAAAAAGTTTAAGTCTTAATTTTTATCTTTTTATTAAAGACCAATGGGAGTTCTTGAAGAGGTTGTATGTTGGCCCCCAAAACACAAAAAACTTGATCCTCAGAAATAAAATAGAAATATCTGCGCTGATTAGCACATATGATACACTCAAAAAAACACAGTACAAATCCTTGAATGTAATAATCAGCATCCTAGTACTGGACATTGTGGGTTAAGGAAGTAAATCATGGAAGAAATCAAAAATTTTGACACTTCAAATTTATCTTTCATCCCAAGAAGCACAAAACTCTACCGTTGTCATCCCTGGTGAGCAGAAATATTTATATGACTCAAATCCTCAAAAAGTAAGATGAAACAGTGACACACTAGTAAATCTTTTTCTGCTTTGGCGTTGACACTGCTTGTGCGATTATAGCTGCATCAACAATAGTGCGCAACTCGCTCTTTCTGCTGGCTGCTTGTCACAGATCCTTCCAACGAAGTAGAGGTCTTCCTCTCCCTCTGCTTCCAGCAGCAAGTACTACGTCGAATACTTTCAAAGCTGGAGCGCTTTTATCCATTCGAACGACATGACCTAGCTAACAAAGCACCTGTCTCTTGAATCGTTGAACTATGTCGCGACATTGACTCGTATAAATCATCATTCTACCGTCTGCGGTATTCGCCGTTGTCAATGTGCAAAGGACCATAAATCTTCCGCAAAACTTTTCTCCCGAATACTTCTAAAGGGCACTCATCATTTGTCGAGATCGTCCAAACTTCTGCACCACATATCAAGATCGGAGTGATTAGGGACTTGTAGAATTTGGATTTGGTTCGTCAAAAGAGTACTCCACTGTTCAATTGCCTGCTCAGTCCAAAGTAGCCCCTGTTGGAAAGAGTGATTTTGTGTTGGTGTTGTTGATGTTGATTCCAAGATAGACGAAATTATTCTACGACTTTGTAGTGATGACTGCCGACAATGACGAGGGGCCCGAGTTGCGAATATGATTACTGTTAGTTTGATGACAGAAGATATTTCTTCTCGTTCAGACTCATATACTTGGCTTCTTTATACAGTCTGTTGAAAGAAAAATCTACGGTTTCGTGGTTAAGGTTAATGGTATAAATATCATCGGTATACGTCAGAACTTGTACACTCTTGTAAAATATAGTATCTGTTCTATTTAGCTCTGTGGCTTTTTTTATCATTTTTTCCAGCATCATATTGAATAAAACATACGATAAATAGTCACCCTGTCTGAAATTTTTCTTGCTATCCACCGTCTGAGAGTTTATATAGCCGTATGAGTTTTGTGGGGATATCAAATTCAGACATATCGGCATAGAGGCAGACCCATATCGATTTTTTCTCTCGGGTCTTCTGCAATATTTGGGGTATGCTAAACATCTGTAATCAAAAGTAGATTTGCCACGACTAAAGCCACACTGATAAGATCCAATCAGTTTTTTGACGCTGGGTTTTACTCTTTCACACAATACTCCCGATAGGACTTTATATGTAATATTGAAAAGGATTAATTGGCGAAAACCGTTGGACCCCTTTTGTTGGACTGGGCAGAGTGCACATAGGATCTATTCGGCCGTATTTCAAAGCACTGCTGATAAACAATCAGCACCCGTTGGCAGTCGCATTTCAAACTTCAACATATTTGGGTGAGGGAATATCTGTACCATCGTCATTGATTAGGGTTGCGGATTCGCCATCTCCGGGTGTTTTACTTTCACTGCCATTCAGCAGGCTTGAGAATTGATCCCTCCCATAAACAAAATATGCTCTGGATATCTACCATGAGCTTACCTTCTACGCCCCTAGATCTTGATGAATGATTCGGTTTGAAACACGATTGCACTGACTTTTTATATGATGACCGGCTCTTGTAGAAGATTTTAGCCTTCTTAACATATTTAGCTCTGCATGTTGGTTTATTCTTTCTAGCATTATAAAAATAAATCACATAGTAGACAATAACTTGTTTGAAATTAAGTTTAGTATCGAATGGCTTTGCGAATTCCTCTTCGATTCTGATGGAGCTTTTGATATTGTACGAGTTGTTTATGAATGTGCTCAGAGAGCAGCAGGACAAATCGAACAGAAACCTCTTTATATGGTACCTCTCTGGACCTATCCTTCTTTATGTTTGCTGACGATTGCTTTATACTGTTCAGTGACGGGAACGTATCTTGACACAAGACAATGGTCTGAGTTGAATTGAATTATGAATTATGTCGCCATGAATGATCTTATTCTCAAATCTAGTATGAGAGGCTAGTACATTTCATGCCGCGGCGAAATCGATCAGCCTCAACCCATTTCGAGGTATTTCGCCGTATAGGCTAAATTTTCCGAATTTTATGGTGCAGATATCTGCTTTGCCCACCCTGCCGTTGAAATTGCTAAGTATGATTTTGACATCGCGGCTGGAGCAGCACTCATTAGTTTATTCTGTGCGTTCATCGGAAGTACCTTTGACCACGACGTTCTTCTCTTTCAAATTAGCGATAAGTTAAAGTACAAAGCTCTGATGTTGTTTGTGGTGAAACTTTAATAGACCAGCGGGAATATTAAGCATCTGGCAACTGATTGAGAAACTATGGTTCTTCTCAAAATTTCTTTAATTCAATCCTTTCCTTACTGGCAATGAAGATTTGTAGCGTAATATCTACATAATAAATAAAAGGGAAAATTTTTTTAGTTTTAGGTTTTTTTAAATTAGCCGTTTAAAACAGATTTTAATTACTTACATTAAAGTACGTAGTCCCGAAGATTATATGAAAAATGGCATTTAAATGCCAATCAAGGAAATGTGCGGAAGCACGTTGCTTTTTACATAGATACACGTAATTAAGCGTAGTCCTGATATTTATCACCTCAATTATCAGCACACAAAAAACAGCAACCTTAAATGGGGAATACAATCACCAATGCAGGGAGCCAAGGGCTTACCATTTAATCGGGATTAATTTAGCTATGAATTATGCTTCATTTACCTTATTTATTGGTTTACTGGAGTGGTAAGTGAGTGAGAGAGTGAATGGGTATTAAATGGAATTTGCCTCTTAATTATGTAATTATATACAAGTGTATGCTCACAGTATGTATGCGTTTACTTAAGCATACTTACGAGGCAAGTACACACACACATTTCTGCTAAGTGCGCTTTGAGTGACTTGACAGATTTGATGGGACTGAACTTGATGTGTGGCAGGCAAGGGTTAGCAAAAAGGCACAATTTATGGTACAGCCATTGCGTGTAGACAAATTGTTATATATATTTGTAGCTCTATTAGAGTAAAATTACTTAGTAATAAGAAGCAATAAAGCCATTAAATCATTTATGAGACTGCAAGCAAGTCATAAATCACTTATTTCACAATCAACACCTGCGTGTTAAGGTCAGACTAAAATTATATAATTAGCTCTTTGGAGAACCGCTAAAACGACTTTCGCCTGTGCTCATCCTCCAATTTTTGTTGTGCCTCTTGATGTGTTTCCAGCAAATGGAGGGACGTTTAGTTCTTTCTAAGCTGCTTCCGAACGGCCGATGGATTTTTAAGAGCAGTTTTTATTACACATCAAATATACACTTGGAGAGCTTCACGTTCCCTGCCGAGAGACGACCGCAATTAGAAAAATTAGTTTTCTATAATTGCGGATGTTTGCCGTACCAAGAACCGAACCCTGGCCCTTCGAATGGTAGTCCTTCCAGCGGCTCTTTTCTAAATTGCACTGTAGGTAAACGTTATAGTTAGGTACTCCCTTCCTGATGTGCCTTGCTGTAGAGTCAGTTTCTAATACGTGTCTGTTGGGCTCGCCATCTCCGAATGTTTCACATTCCATACAATAAGTATGCTCTCGACAACTGTCATCAGATTACCTCCTTAGTCCATCTTTTCATAGAATTTTCGAGCATTACCATTGTCGTCCAGCTTCTCAAGCTCTTATACTCACGCATTTCGGCTTTTTTCAGTCTACATCTGCAAATGCGTTTAGCTTCTCTCTTCAACACTTGTTGTATATCCCTCAGTAAATAAGAATGAGATATATACAGATGGTTTGAAGTTTGGATGGTTCCGACGGTAGCATCCCAGCAGTTATTGTTTACACTAGATAGCATTATGCTTCGTAACTGGCAGCATAAATGTTTCGCTTACATCGGTAGGAAGTTTACTATCAAGGTCCTCAGCAATCGTCTTAAATTTTAGCGTTTCCTTTTCTTTTCTTTGTTACGGCTCTGTACTTTAGTGGCAATTGCAATCGTATGCGGAGTAAAGGACTGCAGACTGTCGAATATGACTACCACTAACATAGGGTTATTTATTGTTGGATTTTTACGACATCGACTTTCAAATCAAGTTTGAGCCGGTACTCCTTCGTCCATTTGGCGAAATGATAGTAGCACTGCGTGATTGACCAGGTCCAGTACTACCAAAAAATTTTGATTAAAGCCATTGAATATCTGGGTGCAATTGTTGTGCTCTGCACATTATGGAAACCGAGCTAATATGCTGCTGGGCTCAGATAGTATGTGGAAAATGAAAGCAGAAACACCTCAGCTGTCTTCGTAACTAGGAGAGTAAACGGACTATAAGAAATTCATTTGTTCGCTGATATCTCCGGTTTTAGTAGCGTGTTCACTCTACCCAGTATCCACATATCGGTTATTGCCAGGGCGCTTAAAAATCTGTTACGAACCTTGTTGTGATATTATGCTTTTGGTGGGCACAGATGTTTGATCAACTCTCACAATAGCCAGTTCTACGCCCAAAGGCTGTCACTCCTTCCTGGACGTAACCCCGGTAAGTCATCAGGTATCTGTACTCTTTAGTGCTGCTAATTTTTGTTAACTGGATTAATATATTCAGCTTTCATCGCGCCTACAATTTTCTCCACATAACTAAGAACACGTTTTAGTGATTTTATACGGCACTTCTTCTTTTGCTCCGACTATTTGGGTCACAGATCCACCCTGCCGCAATGACTCTCCTGAAGCATCTCTAAACTCGAAGTACATTCCTAGCTTCGCTTTCAATATGTTCCTTCCAGCTGAGTTTTTTATAAACTGATTCCTTTTGTTGTGTTGATCTTCCGACAGGGTGGTAAGTTGATTTATATTGGAACGGAAAATCGTTCCAATATAAATTTTTTATAAACGATAACATCAAGATTTTTCATGAATGAGAGCTTAAGTTGATCAGTTCTTTATGTTCTTTCAAGCGTTCTCAGAGACACCTATATATTTTAGTAGCTTAAATGTCAAATGAATGGTGACAGGGCTCTAATCACAGTATACGAGGTGTGTTCAAATGAAAAGGTGCATTTTGTTTTCTTTGGTTACAATGGTGTGCTGCATCATGAGATCCTGCCAAAAGGTCGTACAGTTAATAAGGAATACTACAAATAAGTTATGCAGTGTTTGCGTAAAGCAAACAAATCGTGAATTCTGCATCATGATAATGCACCAACTCACACATCAATGCTTATTCGTTATTTTTTTGGCCAAAAACAAAACCGTAATCATGCCTCAATTACCGTATTCACCATATTTGACTCTTTCAGAGACTTTTTCCTATTCCCAAAACTAAAGAAACCAAGAATCGAAAAAAGTGCTGACGGCCAATCCGAAAAGTGCATTTCAGAAGTGGTTCGAAGATTTGAAAAAGCGTTTGCACAAGTGTATTATATCCGAGGGGGATTACTTTGAAGGAGGCAAAATAGATATTGATCATCTTTTCCGTTTAACACGTCTCGTATGTTATCACTAGTATGAGTGTCCAAATGGGAGTATTTCTCACTTAATAAAATAAGATGTCTTTGTACAGTCTGCTTTTGCCTTTGGTATAAAATACTAAATTTTTTTGGAGTATACCCCATCCAGACCTCAATCATATAGGCGAGTTAAACCGGCGCCCAGCAGCCCGGATGTATTATGAGCTGGTTCGTACCATTTTGATTGGACTCCAATTCGGGTGCTTAGCGAAAACATATTTGGATTTTTGCTCAACTATGAGACTTTTTTACATTGAGACACGAAACGTATTATTTTTTTTATTATTATAAAAATTATTTATTTAATTTTATTTTATTTTTATTCCTTTTTTGTAACCGCTGTTACTGTTGTAACTTAAATCAAACTTACTCAGTAGTGGTCGTTTTCAATTTTCTTTTTTTTTTTTCTTTTGTTGTCAACCACTTATCAGTACATCACACACACATCAGATCTCCATAAAAAATTTCAAAACAACATAAGTTTTCTTTATTCCTTCTCCCCTTTCACTAACATTTTGATAAATTGATTAATAAAATCAGTAAAAAAAGGTATATTTAACAATTGCGCCAAAACTACGTTTCTCTCACACAACTTCAACCAACTACCACAATCTTACTTATATTCTTGATTTTGATTCATTTTCTAGAGTATCTTTCGCATAAATTTGTTTTCAATACATTTCGTTACTTCATCAATCGGAGTGACCTACTTTTGGGAACTTTATCAATGTTCGATAAACTTTCACCTTCAAGAGCATAACTGATGGCATGGTAGTCGTGGATATATGTACTATACAAAAATATATAAATATTTGTATAAATAATTGTATATGTATATATGTATATATGTTATACATACATATTCATATTTTCTTCACTGCTCTCAAGCATCACCTCAATTACTTAACAATCTCGCACTTGACTACACAAAAACTGCTTAACGTTGTTTGTTGTTGGTGATAAAACTGGAGCCAGTTGAGTGACTGTTGATTTTGCAAATATTTATATCAAAACACGTATATAAGTATGCATATATTGGTGGATACATTTCCAGCACTTGTTCTGATTTGATTGTTGTTTCTGTCCGAAAAAAATGTGTAGTTGTAAGAAAAAAATATCTGTCCGTATTTAATGGTATTTCAATCTCCACAAAAGAGCTTCCAGATATGGTTACAAATGGTGAAATTTATTCACAAAATATTCATCCTTCAATTTTTGTGTTTACTTTTTTTAATTTTTTTTTTTTTTAATTTTTGTATGTACATTTATTGGCAAAAATCTGTTACATATGTCCTGCTACACATATTACCTATGTTTTTGTTTAG
This sequence comes from Neoceratitis asiatica, assembly GCA_030068015.2. NCBI lineage: Eukaryota > Metazoa > Arthropoda > Insecta > Diptera > Tephritidae > Neoceratitis > Neoceratitis asiatica. Next base: position 32,530,732 of record CM061525.1, on the reverse strand, counting down.
AGCACATGTGTTAATACATGTGTTGTTTGCACTAATTTTCTCTTTTCGGTATACCAGAAATACATGTAATTATTCATTTAAAGTATTTGCATATATATTTTTATAATTTCCCGAAAAAAAAAATTTATTTCTTTAATTTTTTGCTAGATTTTAAATAAAAATAAACTTATATTGACTAAATTACCAAAACAATTTTCACTTTTTATAAAAGTAGGTGCTATTTTAATGAAAATGCTATAGCCTTTAGGAATTTTTGTTGGACTCATAAATTATTTAGTTCAATTTTCGACCAATCTTTGAGAACTTAAAACCACAGATCAGCTACGATTAGATTACCACCTGCTGCTAGTAATAAATACTGGTATTTTATGATCTCCATTGATTTGCAGAACCCTAAATTCTTATAAAAAAATTTGGATAATAATAAAATTGGATAATAATAAAATCTTCGCTTTTTTTTTTTTTTTTTTTTTTTTTTTTGAACATAAATTTTTACTGCTTTCGGTCAGTCGATTTTTTAGCATCAAGAAACTTTTGCAGAGACCCCAAAAAATGGTAGACACACATGTCAATTCTAGATAATTTTTTTTTTTTTTTTTTTTTTTTGAAAGAGCCTTTTGCAACCTAGTTAGTAGTTGATACTAGAACGCAGCATTGTCCCATTCGCGAGGTTATACCAGCTCATAATGCACGATTCCCTCAAACCATACTCTGATCATCACCTTGTTTTCCTACAATTTAGGCTTTGAAGTCGTTTGTGGAGGAACCCGTCAAAGTTCTAGCCATACTTTTTTCTCGGCTTACATTCTCGCATTTAACCTAGTTTTCACATCACGTGTAGCGGTTCGATTTTTTTTTTTTTTTTGCGTTTCAGAAGCATTTCACTGGTGTAACTTCAGTCAATTAATTTATTTTTTTGTGAATTCATGTGATACCCAAACAGCCAGCCTTTTTTAAATGACCCCAAACTGGCACATGAGTGACGCCTAATGTCTACGCTGTCTCCTAACAGCTTACAAACCATTTTCATGGGCTTTTTGATTGACTGGCCAACCGGGAACGGGTTGCATCTCTGGCATCAACATTTTCTGGAAAGGCATAAAACAAACTACTACCGGGTCAAATGTTCACTTACAGCATTCTCATTGTAAGCCGCACAAAATTTTCGTCATGTTTTTGCTGCATTTATACCCATTTTATAGTGAAAAACATGTGTTTCTTAGGAAATTTCGCTCATTTTCAGATCAAAATAACTTTTCACACGATTAAGGATTTGCTGAACTCTTTTCACTAAAAAATTTGTATGAACCGAACACGTGTTCACGTATCAGACATTTGGCTCAGAGTTACCCGAAATAAGAACATCAGCACCACCTAGTGACGAAAACCGAGGAGACTTTTTTAATTCCACTATGTAAATATTGTTGCTGTTGTTGTAACCGAAGAATTTCTCAAATTTGACTTCGGGGAACATTGCGGGAGTGACAGTCCTTGGCCGAATAAAAATCCTGTTCGTTCCCGTATAAAGACCCGACTGTCGCGGGAAATTTTGTATTTTAGTCGCCTCATACGTTAGGCATGTCTTAGCGCGGGTAAATTCTTGAACCCCTAACCCGCAAGGGAGTCCACTATGGACTTCTTTTTATTCGCTGTGAATATTTTTATAGGAGACGAAATTCTCTATAAAAGTTTTCCGCAGGATTTTTCGAAAAATTCATTTATTTAGGATTAAATTTAACTTCTTCTTAATTTTTCTATAAAATATATTTTTGTTACGTATACGCAATGTCGCACTAACATTATATATATACTTTACTGTCCTGATTGTTATATAAATACTTTACAGATTTCAAAATTTAAGAACATACTTTGATTTAAAAACATATAGTTTAAAAAGAACTGTACTTTCATAGTTGTTTCATACACATTTCACTCAAATCTTAATGAAGGCGTAAAATATTTCGGTCTACGTATTTGAAAAAATTAACTTTACATATTTTCAGTAAGAATTCTTTGAAAACTAAATTTATTCTCAATCTTTTCAACAACATTTCTGATATATTACAAAAAATACAGCAAAATAACTCAAACTTAACATTTTTTAACGCTCACATATTTCCTAAAGGACCCGTGGCATTCATGCACAAACCACACGAGTACGAGTACATACGTAATAATCCTTCAATAGAAATGTAAGCCTTGTGGCGACAGTCGCCAACTCTACTACCTCTTACATTTATTTAAACATTTCAGTCTAGATATGTATGTGCCAAAAAACATTAGAGAAATCGTCAAATCTAACATGCTCAAAAGTACATATGTAAATATGTTTGCTTAACGACACATGTAAAAACTTTTTTTTCTTAGCAATAAAATAAAATAAATACAATAAAAGAGCATTAGCAGTGTACTGATTTAAAGCTTTCATTTATGAGGGATAAATAAGTAAGGGAAGAAGTAGTCAGTGAGTAGATAAATATGTAACTACTTTGTGTTCATGGCATAAAACTCTGGAGTGAGAGGAGTATCAAAGGGTTTAAGAGTGCTTAAGCTGTGATCTGAGGGAATAAAATAAACGTTGGAAAGATTTGAAAAATTTATACGACTCAATGTATACATATGTAAGTATTTAACCCAATAAATTGCATAAAATATGGTCAATTAAATTGGTGAGTGAGTTGAAGTGGTTTTCAAATTGCCACTATTCTATATATAACGTATATAAGTATATACTCCTACATACACATGTTTTCAAATTCTTTTCCCAATATACTTAGTAGGGACATAAATACTGTTACACACATTAATAAAAAATAATGAATGTTTTGAACCAATTTTTTTTTACGTATTTATATATATTGTATACAAAAACGCAGTATTCATTCGAAATGCCCGCCTTTGGCCTCCCCCACGCCTTAAGTCGGACTGGCCAATCACCAATAGCCGCACGCACCTCCTCCATTGGGAAATTGGCCACAGCACGAATCAAAGCTGTCTTAAGGGAATCAATGTTGTGATATCTTTTGTGGCAAACTATGTCCTCTAAAACTGTCCACAATTTGTAATCCAGCGGGTTCAGGACTGCCAGAGGGCCACTCTTCAGAGAAAACGAATGCTGGTAAATTGTTTTGGAGCCAGATTTGGGTCGTTTTAGCTTTATGGACCGGCGCAGAGTCTTGCTGAAAAATCCGTGATTGTTCGCAAAAATGCAAGTCAGTTACCCCATAATAAGAGTCAACCCACCAAACCATGACTGAAGCTGGGTGATGACCTTTTCGACCCGTGAAATCAGTTCAGATGCTTCCTTAGATGACCGTGCATACACCCTATCATTTTGTTTATTAAATTTTTCCTGCACGGTAAAAATTTTTTTCATCGGTAAACAAGATTTCTCTGTGCAAGTTATCAGCGTGCATCACCAAAAGACGTTTGCATTTTACCACTCTATATTTCTCTCAAAGCTGCAGTCAACAAATGTCCGGTACGGAGTTTGAAAGACCCAAGTACCAAGTCTTTTTTAAAAATTCGACTTATGCACTTTTGCGAAACATTCATATCCCGGGCCATGATTTTCTGTTTTCGGAGCGGATTTCGCAGAATCCTTGATTTGACAGCTTTGATGACTTGCGGCGTTCGAACTGTGCGTGGACGGCCCGACTGGTGGCGGTCTTTAACATCCCCAGTCTCCTTAAACAGTTTTATGCACCGGTAGACGAACATGCGACTAATGCTGAGCGGACAGAGTGTTTTGAAAATATCACCTTTTTTCATTTCATACTTAATAAGCGCTATAACAGCGATACCGTTTTCATTATCTGACCATTCCATGTTGAAAACTCACACAATTTAGAATTCCCGATACAGACTAACGCTTTACAGGTTATATTTTATAAATCATATGGAAATTATGTGGTATGCTCAATTCTTTTATTGAAATGCGCGTGTTTAATGTTGTAACAGTATTTATGTCCCTACCAAGTATATAGTTTCACTTTCCATTATCTAAATTTTTGTTTAAAAAACTTGCTATCATCTACATATTCAATAAAAAATTATAATTATATAAATAAATGAAAAAGTGAAATTTAAAAAGAAATCAGAGTGAAAGAGAATATGTGCATAATTTATGAATTTAGTGGCACAATTTTGCGGTTCATCCATGTATGTATTAGTTGAAGAAGTTTCATGCACCACTCCATTGATTTTAGCACTGCATTTGTAGTTGTTTTTTAGTTTATAATTTTCAATTGCTGTCTTACATTATCATCCTTTTTCTTATACTTACATATGTTAGTTCCAACGATTTTTTATGCTCCATTGTGAATGCAATTTTTATCTCTTTGAATTTTTGTAACTGGAATTTAGCAGTTTCATATCAGAATTGAAGTTCTTCCACCTGTTAGCAAAAAAATTTCAAACCACAAGCAATGTTTTCCTAAGCAACTTCCTGAGTCATCTGTATTAAAATTTTCAAATCTTGGCGGCACTCCTCAAAAACTTTTCGAAATATATCTCTTTATTTTTATACCCATATTGTAGTACTAAATATATGTTACTAATGAATGAACTATAACTAACCATTTTCAAAAATAGTTTCGCTTTTTTAAAATATATTCATATTGATATTATTAGTCTGTGATTCATATTCTCAACCATTTTTTTTTGTGCATTTAGAATTTTTAAAAGATGACATCTCTCAAAAAGAAAAATCCTTCAAAATTCTCTTTAGTTGAATACCGTAATTATAGGATTTCAACTAACTTACGAATATATTTATTTATATTAAAATTTTTCTTCAAAAAATTATACACAATAGCATAAAAATCATTTATGTGATTGTAGCCGAATCAAAAATTGTACATAACTTGTCGCTTCTCTTCGCTGTTTGGTGCCAGTTGGGAAAAACAAAAGAAACCAGGTCACTCTCCACCGGGTGGCATGACCTAGCCAGTGCAACCGCTGTCTCTTAATTTCCTGAACTATGACAATGTCGACATATAACTCGTACAACTCAACGTTACACTGTCTTCGAGATTCGCCGTTGCTAACGTACAAACAATAAAAAAAAAGTAAAAGTTTACCCTCCATATACTAAGTATGTCCTGGAGTTCGGTGACCAGATTGCCACCTTGAACCCTATATGAGTACGCTTCGGTGTGGGAACCTTTTGCAAGTCGCCGCATCGTTTTATAGAATTTTCGAGAATTATGTCGGCCAGCTTCGCAGGCTCTTCATACTACCGCATTTCGATCTAATTCATTTTTGCAAATATGTCTCGCTTCCCTATTCAGATCTCAGTATCTCTCTCACCCCGGTCGTGTTATGGTCGATCGTAAAGTTGCAAGAAAGGCAGTCTGCTTTTTCTCCCCTTGTAACCCGGCAATCCTCATCGTACCAGCTCCTTCTTTGGCCTTGCCGAAATCAAATTGTTTCTGCAAAAGCGTTACGTAGGGAGCCTGAGATGTCGTTCCACAATTCCCCTATATCGTGCTCTCAGAGAGCAGGAGTGCAATTTGTCGAATGCTCGGTGTCGAATATTCGATGTTTTTGTAGGTGGTCGTTCTTAAATGTAGAGAGACGGGTGTGGGGTGCAGAGATGGCATATCTGCGACATGCTAAAGAACTTCGCTCTAATGCGGGTTGTATCTAGATGTATATCCACCGGGGTGAATTTCAGAACTCGGCGAAGTAGGTTCCCTCCCATCACAATTCCAATTTCAAATTTGCGCACCTTTATATAGTCAATGTAGTAGATTTCACAAGGACTCACTTTCTGCCATCCTTGACCCGCCCATCGCGCTTCTTAGACGGCGGTGACGTCTGCCTTTAGTTTTATGAGGACAGCTGGGCAGTAGCAACTTAATATCAGGCATTCCAGCTGCATGCATTCAAATCTTAATACCTAAAACGTTTGCAGGGTATTTCTCACGAGGTTTTTTTTTGGCTCTTCATTGGGGTTAACAGATATTTATTGGCTGCCCGAAAAATATTTGATCTAAGACCGAAAGTCGTGAATTTCTCGAACCATATGAAAAAAATCGTTTCTGCTCACTCCCATATGAATGGCAATCAAAAACTTTACTCACTTGCGTGAACTTCTACACATGGCTCCATACTAAATTTTTCTTCTTTATAAAATATATAGAAAAAAGGAAAATAAAAATAAAATGTTAATGTATTTAAAAAAAAGGGGTCAGGGTATGTAATGTATTTTTTGAGGGTCAACGTATGCAATAAATTTTGCTCAGCACTGCATTTGAAAAATGTAAATCAAGAAAGATGTGAAAGAGGTTTAAAAAAATTGAAAAATTTTAGAGAGGTTGGAAAAATTTCCATTTAAAAAAATTATTAACGACAAATCAATTATAACAACCGAAAAAAGTTCAGGAATACATACATTTGAATTTGAATATGTGAATAAAAAAATTTATAAAATAAGAAATATGTGTTTGCATATTAAGCTAAGAAAATATTTGTGGGAAGCAGTGCCACATGTTTGGTAAATTTTTTCGGACATTTTTTACCTTTCAACCGTCTGGTTTTCATTTAATTTGGATAATTTTCAAGTAACACAAAATCAAGTCAAGGAACTCTTGACGCCAGCGCTTGATAGCAAAGGTCAAAGGGTTTTTGAATTGACTTATGAAATGAAAACAAGGAGTATGAGCATATTTAATAGTGGCTTATTACACACTCATTAGTATCTATATATATATGTACTTGTATATGTAAGAGTAAAGGTAGCTATACTCTCTATTACCTTATTCATTATATTTTCATTTTTGTTAACACTGTTTCGTTGGTTTACTGTAGCATTTATAGGCCTGTTATTTACTTTATTCTGAGTTGGTTTTTACACACATAGAATTCAGACACTAAATTAGCTGTTGGCTGCTGTTAGACTGTGCCTGCTTGTGAGTGAGACACAATCATCGTGTGAGTTAATTAATTTACTACACTTTTCAATGCCAGGAACAGCAGGTGCTACTAACAGGTGTGAGTGTGAGGTATTAATCAACAATGTCGCAAAGTATATTAACAATGCATAGCAATTTGGTTAATGGACCCGAAACAGTATAGAAATAACAAAATTATGTGGGCAGAAATTAAGGGTACGTTGTAGAAGCCTTGGTTGGTATGTGGAATATATGCCGTTAGACCCCTCAATTCTACCATAAACAGCTGGTGAAGACACAAACAAAGATGTCTGCGTTATAATATTTTAATTGACAATAAGAATGTCGTTTATATTGGTAATATTCAAAACGTTATTTTTTTCAGTACAGTAATCGGAAAAACAGCGAGGTTGGTGACTGTAGACCAACCAGGTAGAAATCCGTGTTGATTAGGACAAATAGTATGCTCAGTTTCGGAATGGGCATATAATTACCCACCTCATTTTTGCTTCCTGATTTAAAAATTGGAGTAACTGATGTTATTTTCCAATCATCAATAAATATTCCAGCTGCAAGTGACTTATTGAAGATTTTCATTAAAGCTAACGCGTTCTGACGATCGACAATTTTTGAACAAGCTAATGGAAAGACCATCGGCATCTATTTTTGTGGAACTTTTTAAGTCTTTCATACTTCCAATAACGTCATAATTCGATAGGACTATGGAGCCTAAGTTAAATACTGAGTTGAAGATACGTTGCTTATTCGAAAACTCATCATATGAAAAACTTATTTGATCTGCATCAGCAAAAATATTTGAAGCAAAAAAATCGGCAAAAAAATCGGCAAAGAAATCAGCTGCTTCTGAAATGGAATTAGCCGATTTACCATTAAAAGAAACATATTTGATATATTCTTTTTGGATGCCAAAACTATTAGGCTTGATTTTAGCTTCGAAATTTTTTACATACGTTTTAAATAAAGGCTTATTCGATGCCTTGACTTGCTTTTTTGTATGCTTTATACAAGTTTAAAGATTTGAAGTCATTTTTTAGCTTATTTTTTTTATAAAACTTACTACTTATATATTCTTCAGACGTTTATACCGATCGTATCAGAATTACGAGGTGAGTTGATTTAGTCATGTCCGTCTGGCCATTTGTTTCGATGCAAACTATGCTCTGAGTTTTTAAGATATTTCAACTAAATGTGGTAGGCATATGCAGCTTTACATTTAAGCGGACATTTGTCGGAATCGGTCGGAACGATCACTATATTATATAGCTCACATACAGCCGATTTTTCTAGGATATTTTTTTTTTGGGTCCTAAAAACTTCTATAAAGAATTTAGGAACATGAAATTTGATATTATATAGATATTTAAAAAATAAAATATTGGTACTGAAAATCATCGAAATCGGAACATATATATAGCCCCCATACAACCGATTCGTTCAAATATGAGGTTTTGGATCAAAAATCAATTTAAAAAGCATCTAATGGTGTAAAATTCCGTATGCTACCTACGTAAATTCAATTAAATATTGAAACTGAAAATTGTCAAAGTCAAGTTTTGCAGTTTGAAATAAATTTGAATTTTCATTACAATATAAAGTCTTCGGCGTGACCGAAAACAATACTTCTTTACTGTTTTCAGTAATATATACCTTAGAACGCAATTAGTCACATTTTCATTTTCTCATAAAAATAATTATAGTCCTAAAAATAAAACAAAAAATTAAAAAAAAAATTTTTTTTACATTCCAAAAAATTCTTAAAAATTGAAATAAAAACTAAAGTTTTGTTTTACACGAGCTCATACGCATGCCAAAGCCTTTAAAGCACTCACATACACATATATTCATACACATAAAAACTCACTCTCGCCATTATTTGTACAACTCATAACCTTCACTCACTTCCTACTTGATGAGTAAGCGTGAGCGTGAGTTCTAAATGTTTGGCATTCAATTTTACAGTTCAATGCAATTGGTGCTGAGAAGAAGGAGGAGAAAAGGAGTAAATAGTGTACGCTTCTTGCTCTCTTCCCCCACTAAGCGAGCCTCTTCTTCTCAATGTCAATTTCATTTTCATTTCATTTCATTTTTTATGCCAAGAAATATTTATTCACTCAAAAGTTGAATTCACAACGCACTTTACACTTGCTGTGGTGGCACTACTGCGACTTCGAAAGTTTCGGCCTCGGCGCACTTGACTTGTCGTCTTACTACTCGAATACTCGTTGCGTTTTGCATGAAATCATTTAAAAAAAAATTCGGACGCATATACACGTAGTGCCGATTGCGTTCAGTTTGAAGGCACGTTTAAACTTTGTCTTCCGTCGATCCATCCATCTGTGTGTCTGTCTCTATTTCCGCCTATCTAACCTACAATTCGGTCACCTCATTCAACTGTAAAACCTTTTGCGAAACTTTATGTGCTATGAACAGTTTTGAATAGCACACGAGTGAACATAACTGTGTAAATATGTATGTTTGTGCGTACAGGCATTTTTTCTGTAGGTATTTGGTGGAATTCTACCTTTTTTCGCTACAAATTTAAATGTTTTTACAACCTTTCATTTTCATTTTCATTTTCGTTGTCATTTTCACTTTTATAACTTTTATTTTCGTTTGTTAAATGTTCGTGAAAAAATATCAAATCGGTTTATTTACATAAATAAATACTCGTATATATATATATATATATATATATATATATATATATATATATGTTATATATATAAAAAAAATATATACAATTTTTTTTTAAATATAGTCCTTTTTATTTAATATTTTCTTATTTATTGTATATTTTGTAATCTTCTTTGGGTGTCTCTTCTATAGAAAATGTTATTTCGTGTTTAGTAAAATATTGCCCCACATTCGCAGATAGAGGAGTCACCCTCAATATTTTCTATTCTGATTGCCTTCTAATCACTGCAGCCCACCATCGCCCCGTTTCAATCACTGCCATCGAGCTTTACTGCAGCTTTTTTCTCATTAGTCTGTAATGTTAGATGGTTTAGTGGAGCTTGTGTGCCTGTGGGCAGGCCTAGAGCAAACTCAGCTTCGGTAAACTGTTAAAATTAACGGAGCAATGAATGTGTAAAAGTCCTTATCACTCATTGCAGGTGCTCTTTCGCTAACCCACCAGCCGTAGTCAGCTAGAATAGTTAACACCCAATATGTCATTATACTGCATACTACAAGGAAAGCGCAGAGCAGGCACTCCGCGTTTTATATAGAAGTCTCTTCGGTAAGAAAGGGCGCTAGTCGTTAAACTCAATGCAACGCACATGTGGACGGCTGAAACGCCTTAATGTAAAAAATTCAATGGTGATATTGAAGGACGAGCGGAGAACGAAATGCTCAACTCGGTTCTACCCAATTCTAGGCAAAAATAGGATTTCTTCTAAGACAGAAAGATTCCTGCCGGGACTAGGAAGAAAATGATACTTTAGAGTTGGGAGAGGTAATGTTTATTATTATATTTATGGTATAGTTCCGGGTTACAAATTAGAGATGGTTCGAAACTACCTCAAATGTGAAATTTAGTAAGAATGAAAAAATATCCTCCCAATGAATTGGCATCGAATATACAACCAAACATCTTTTCGGGTAGAAATTGATTGAGCATAAGGTGGTGGTCACTTAATTAACTGGAAAACTTCCGAAAATTAGCTGTTGAACTACTTTTGGAAATCCACTTTCTTGGAAACTGACAGTTACTTCGAGGATTTTCCCCTCTGCAGACATACTGTTTCAGAAGCAAACAACATCCGTTCGACGCGGCCTCCCCACTCGTATTACAAATGCCTTACCGAGTCAGCTGCTACAATTCAACTGAACCAACTCGAAACCAAACACGAACCAAGACCTAAAACATAGTCGAGCCGGGAGCCAATAGCTGCCCTTGGTCTACGCCAATTATAGTGGGATAAGCCTCCTTAATATCGCATATAAGGACCTATCTAGCAGATTGTGTAAGAGATTGAAGCCCATCGTCAACAAATGATTGAACCTTATCAGTGTGGCTTTAGTCCTGATAAATCCACCATTGACCAAATTTTCACTATGAGCAAAATCTTGGAGAAGACCCAAGAGAAAAGAATCGATACACACCATTTTTTCATCGATTTTAAAGCTGCTCATAAGGAACTGCACGATAAGGTACTGCCTCTATGCCGCTATTATACCCCACAAAACTTATATGTCAGAATTGGGAAAACTTCTCCGAGCCGTTCGGTGCGAAACGAGGTTTCAGATAGGGTGAAGCTTTATCGTCTGATTTCTACAATTTGATGCAGGGGAAAATAATATCAGCCGCAGAGTTAAATAGAACAGTTAAAATACTTTACATGAGTGCGGGTGGTGGGGGAGCGCTATTGTTTATGCGGTTATAATCGCGTAAGCAGTGTCTACGCCAAATAAGAAAAAGCCACTAGTTGCAGTCCAAAAAGTACTGTTAGCGGAATAATAGTGCTTTCATAGCCCTCAATTTGCACAACGCCGCACCATAACAGCTTATAGAAGACGGCATTGCCCGCGGAGGTGCTATCCTCGAATATCGGATAATAGTTATTCAGCCAAGTGATGATTTCCAGTGGAATTCTGTTATTTATTTGTAGGTGTGTTGCTCAGAGGCAAAATACGTTTAGTTCTAGGCAACTTCAACACAAAACTTAATCTTTGACATTGCATAGTCAAATTTCCCACCGGAATTACGAGCAGTTTCTACAGCCCGTCTGGTATAAACAATTGTTAGCGATGTAAGCTAACACTCCCTTTGAACCAATTTCCTTGACAGTGTCAATAAAGAGGAATCATGATTTCTTTCTTTTTTTGTTGACGGAACACTGTGCACACGCCTACTTGAACAATGCCGATTGGGCCATGAAATCTACTACTAATGCTTTCAATGCCTTTCCCATTTCTAGCTATAGCTGCAAAAAGTCTTTGTGTAAAGACCTGACCTTCGTCAGTATTGATTCGGCATTGACAAATCATACTAAACGAACTCTGTCCGTCTACAAAACCTCTGCTCGATCCAACTAGACATGATGATCAGGTGGAGATTTCCTTCGGTGACCACTCCTCATTGGAATCACAGAAATGCGGGAATTCAAAATGATGAATCAGCAACTGGTAAACCAGATTAAGCGGATTCTACCCGACTGTCAAATGCCTGTCCAATCCGAAGGTGCTTAAAGGCCGCATAGGAATTTCATTTGGTGGCCGCGCCTCATCGGATTCGAGGAAATTCGTTTTTACATTAACCGACTTTTTGCCCTGGATTATTTGGTAAAACTTGAAAACAAAAGACAAGTGACCCGCCGTAGCGCATGCCTGTGTAAACTGCACTACACAAGTGAATTTCATCAAGAAAAACGTCAAGGAGGAGCATTTGTAGAATACCATGCAAACATAAAATAAACAAGGAATTGGTTAAAGGTAAGCAATCTATGTATTTATGTAAAATATCTCAGCAAACTCCTTTATTATTCTCATCGCAGCATACGAGAATGTGATTTATTATTTCCAAATCTCACGATCATGAAAACAAGAAAAAATGCGCGTAAAATGCATTTAAGTAAGCTTTCGATATAATGCTGACACAAAGTAACAATGAGCTACCATTCAAAGCAATAAAATATGAGCACACACATATATTTATTCTTTATACACACCGATCTGAATTGTAGTTCCATTAGTAATGCATCCATTCCAAACGCTGCTACTTCTGCTACAAATATTCACGACACCAAACACAATAAAAACACACACACGCATATACAACCGCACAAGTGGCAAAGCTTTACTGGTATCTGGTTCTTCTTGCAGCGGGCACCAAATCACATATTCACACAAAACACAAAAGCAACATCTCACACCAGCAAATAATCTCAGTGAGAATTTATGCAAAATGCGATAATAAATAGTAAGCAATCTGTGTATACGAGTACATACATACATAGATATGTATGAGTATATGCATATGGGAGTGTGTTGCAATGCCGCTATGGCATTGGTTTGTTTTGGTAAGCATAAGCCCGGCATGTTGGTCAAATTAATAAATATTGAATTTGAATTCAAAATAGCAGCTGTGCTCTGTCTGCTTGCTTACTAATAACGTATTATGTGTGGGTGTTGTGTTGCAGTCTTTTTGCTGTTGCTATGTCATTTATTATTTCAGTTTCTTTTCACTTGTATCTTCGTTGTGGTATTCAAAATAGATTCAGGAATAATTTATTTGATGCGTTTATTTGTTCAACTCTTTTTTAATATGACTGTGATGTTGCTTTTAAATATAATCGCGTCGTAAATTTGATCACTATCAGAGAAAGATTTTTCTTAAAAGCAACGAAGAGTTGGATTTGACAGTTCTATATATTTTGTCACCTTTCGTTGCTACAAGAAATTTCTCCAATCTTGAAACATGTATTCAGTCTTTCTATAGCTTCATAAAATTTGTTGAAGAATTGATCCTTCGGTCGAACTCTCGATCTTATAGAGTAGAAACCCTATTTAAGTCGAAAATATTACTCTCACGATTAATTATTGGTTTCTCTATCACGCGACCCTCTATGGTATTTGGAGATATATACAATCATATTTTTTAGCCAGAAATTTTTCAGCTTATTTACAGACTGCATTTTTGATCACAACGTTTTTCGTCTTGAATTTGTGCACAAATTAGTGTTATAATAAAAATCTTTGATTGCCATTTTCAATATTTAGCGCATGGTGAATACCTGCTCTATGTCGGACGTACTAGGTCTGAAGCCACACTGATAAGACCCAATTAGTTCCTTTACGGTGGAGAAAAGATCTACACATACCTCTTCTTCGTCGATTTTAAAGCAGCCTTAGACCGCACCAAAATAAATTGCCTCCATGCCTCTATGTCTGTGTTGGATATCTCTTAAAAGCTTGGTAGAACTTAAACGATTGTGTAAACAAATGCTAACCAGTACCAAAATCTCTGTCAGGATAGATAAGGTCCTTCAGAGCTACTCCATGCCAAATGAGGATTCAGAAAGTAATAAGAACTGCAGATCTGAATAAGGAACAAAGAACAATTTTGAAAGAAGCGAGGAAAATTGGTCTGGGGTGATGATGACATATATTCTGTTATCAAACACAGAGTCAGCACAGCGTTAACTTTGAAGTCGTAGATAATTTCGTCTATCTTGGAACCATCACTAACACCAAAAAACCATGTCAGTCTGGTAAACCAACGCAGAATAACTCTTGGTAACATATTCTTCCTTGAGAATTGAAAATTAAAGTCTTTTCTACGACGATATTGGCAGAGTTCACAGATCGAAGAGACAGCGGCTACGCTGGCTACGTTATGTTTTCCGAATGGATGATAACACCCCACAGAGTTCTAAAGACAAGGCTCACACCAAATGAATACTTACTGCTTACTTAAGCCATACAGTGTTATGATTTTTGCAAAAAAAACGGTTATCATATGACCAAAATGCTCCGAATTGACAGCGACCGCCTCGCCGCTATCATTTTTAGAGAAGTAAGGTTCAATTATACCTCCGGACCATAGGGCGCACCAGACATTAAGTTGTTTGTGGTGTTATGGACTCTCTTTAATTATCTGAGGATTCTCGGAGCGCCAAATGCGGCAATTTTGCCTTGTCGCTGAAGAAAATTTTGTTGGTTAAATCGCGGCCCATTGATTGTTGTTCAAACACCCACTCGAACCAATACGGCGTTTGAATGGTCAGCTGGCTCTAGTTGTTGTGTGAGCTGGACCTTATACGGATGAAGCTGTAAATCCAAGTACAAAATAGGCCATATTGTGCCGTAAAATATACCAGCTCTTAAGAACGTGGAGAAATATAGACATTCGGATTTTCGGTTACACTTTCATATACAGCAGCGATATTAAGTAAAACGATGATGCGCAAGCATTACAATATCTATAATAGATCCAGACCAAAACAAAAATTGTTTGATTTGGCATTTAAGCATGATAAATGTCAAAACATAACCCTGCTTTTTCGAAATCACTAAATAGATAACCTGATGAATATTGGAACGAGTTCCCGTCGTCCCTTGTCAAATTTGGTTTTGAGACAAACCGGTTTCGGCGTTCTGCCATCTTCAGTGTCATTGAGCGTTCCAATATTCATCAACTTTTCTCCCTGTCGGAGAATCAACTGAACAAAACCAATCAAATAGATAACCCTTTACTTTAAAATATACTTGTACATACAGAGGACGACGAGTTACAGGCCTTTTCGGACCAACATTCAGAGTTTTAGAAAAGCAATCAGTCAAAAGTTTGCAGTCATCATAGAGGCGAGACGAGCGTCCGCCGGAAATGCAGCGGCTATAGAGCATCACCGTATAATGCTTGCTTGAATTTTATTGTTGCTGTTTTCCATGTAATTCGATAACGAACTTGATGTTCTTTTAGCCACGTACTATTACAATGACAATTTTTTTTTAGTCACTTAAGTTCTCTAACTGAGAATTTTTGTTGGCTCGTTTTATCTCCCGACAGGCACTTGAATCCGGATCTAATCACGCAGATAATTAAAAATTTTGCCCTGACACATTCTGGAAAATTTTATATTTCAAATTTAATATCACTCCTTAAGAATTTGTGGTCTTTTACGTGGCTACTTTGGTAGACTTTTGATGAAAATATCTTTATCTTGACTTGTCTGCCTTATCGTGAATAGCATTCAATGACCAAGTAATCTTTATTTTTATGGAAGCATTAGCAACCTCAGAGCAGTTTGATATACCTCAAAGCCATTACATTACTTCTTGACTGCGTAGAGAATATTCGAAAATAATACTTAACTCATATGCTACCACATAATTAACTCAAAGCGAGAACTTAAAACCGATAATCTCTTATGCCAAGGAATTGACGGGAAGCCATTCTCAACCAAAATGATTAGATGAAGAATTCAAATTTTTTTCTCGTTTACTTGTATTTTCTTAAAAACTTCAAAAATGGAAAAAGGTTGATAAAAGCTAGGGCTATATTTTGAAGGGCCAAATTCTTGCACAGTAGGAGAAAATAATGCCACAAACAACTTCGTAAGGAAGAGAAACTGTTTAGTTTAAGTCTTAATACTGATTCAATGAAAAACTACCAACTCCGAACTACCGATGGTGTCTATGAGGACTTTATTTCATGTCAGAAATTTAATCGAAGGTTTAACATTCTTTGCCAAAGCCACCTTTAATGGCAAATAATTCTGAATTTACTTAGTACTTAATAACAACTAACTCGCTTTCAAGTTGTAATTTATTGTATTGTTTGTCTACTTATGGAAATTTCTTAGACACATATATTATGTAAATTTAGCTTATGATGGCATACATGCGTATATGTAAATAATCCACCTAATGTAACTCATATTCAAAATCTTCTAAGTACTGATGCCACTTATTTTATGTGGCCATCTTTTTAGCCAGCCATAAACGATTCATTTTATTTTATGTGCCTGCACTAATGGAATTTCAGTTTTTATTGACAAAGTTTTGGGTCTGATTTAAATGACATCGCGCCACGTGGCAATGTCAAAGTTGTAAAGCAAATAAAAAAATTTAATTTTCAAATTTAAAGGTATGCTATAAATGCAGTTACAGTTATGATAAGCATAAAATGTTTTCATAACAATGTCGGATTGTATTGAGTTTAAATCTATATACTTATATATATAAAAAGTATGTATGTTTGGGGAAAATTTTAAATGGTTAGAAACACCCGAGAAGTGGGTCATGGACTGAACCATTCCAAAAAAATCGTACATATGGCTCGATTTACTTGAAATTCAGTAAATAGGTAGAATTTTGCTTAGATTAGTAGGAACACTACTCTTCTCTCCAAAAAGTGTACCGATTTTCTTGAAATTCTTTTCTTTTTTTTTCAAGAAGTAAACCGAACTATTTGAAACATATATATATATATATATATTTATGGAACACATGGAATACTTGGAAATGGAATCACCGATAGAATGACAAAAATTGATTTGATTTGTATCCGCTTCGCAATGTTAACTTCCTGCTACAACGATTGATATACCTTTGGACGGTTGACATTACCGGTACATTGAGAGTGAATTAGTTGATACCGCTCTATATGAAGCAGTGCAAATCCATCCATATAAAAGAGTATAACATGGGGTATTCATTGGTGTTCTCGTCAATTACTTCATTTGTGGTTAATCAGAGTTTACTTTGTTTGGGTGGATAAACAACCGCTCACAGTCGCTAGACCCAAGTAATACTGGCACAATTAAGGTCTGAATACTGTAGTGCACTCAACTGTCACTTATCCAGACTACACGGCCACATACTTAAAGCTTGGCCTGTATGTAATGAATCCCCGCACGACACTGGTCACCTCTTTGTATTCCCACTAAATCCTACTCATCTAACATCCCTCTCCCTCTGGTCCGAAACCCTCGAAACAACTCGTTCTCTGTACCTTTTGTTATGTGACCTCTGCGACATAAATTGACTTTCATTATCCATGGATAAATAGAGCAAACCGCTACAACAGTGACAAAAAAAGTCTCGCTACAAACTCGGAAAAATCAGCAGTCTTCCACTTCACGAGAAGGATAGAGTTTCACCATTTGTACTCAGAATCCTTAATAGGGAAATATTATTATACCCTCCAACTCGGTCAAATACCTCAGACTAGTTTTTGATAAAAAAAAATCTTGCTTAAGGCAACATATCAAAATCAAAGCCAGTAAAGCACTCAGAATTTGAAACACCTGCAACAGGTCTATTTCGCTAAAATGGGAAGTAAGACGTCAAATGTCTTAAGATCCATACTAACATATGAGCACTAATTGGGTGGCAACCCTGAAGAAGTGTTAAGGTTCTGCAGCATGTGCAACGTGACGTTTACTGGATATATCAGTAGCTAAGATAACAACCTCATTTAGGTTCGCTACGAGTAAAATGATGCTTTTTAATATTCTACTTATGCCACATCAAAAATTGGATATTACTATAGGAAGCAAAGGAGATATTTAGTAGAGAGCTACAAAGTTGCGGATAGAGGCAGTGAAGATCTTTTAGGAAAGGGTTACCGGTGATCTAAATACATTGAGAAAGTTAGACAATGACTTTGACACTGTTTCCTGCCGCATTCCTATATCGTAACTGCGTTCTGCAAAAAAATCTCACAGCTGTTACTACTTTATTAGGTGGAGCTACCAGATAGGTACTTGATCGAGGTTTTTTTTCTATTAAAGTATCTGGTTCATAGTTGAAAACTCTCTTATAAAATATTTTTCTTCTCTTCCTAATAACAGGCGACTATAGATTTCATTGTTTTTATTATGCTGAAAACACAATTTTTATTATTATTTTTTTCTTTTTTAAACATCAAAAGCTTTGTGCCTGTCTTCTCTATTGCATTTTAATTTCACATATATATTTGAAGGAAAGCAGCCGATATAGAAAATATATTCCCACTGCCTCTTTTTTTCGATTTCACCGTAAAAATACCAAATTACGAAACTACCGTCAGGTACAAGCTACCTGTACCTTCAGTAACCAAGGCAGCTCAATGACTGTAACTTTTTCTTCCACGCAGAGATTGTGGCCGAATTGGACAACAGCTTCGATGGGAAAATCTATTAGGTTTCTTGAAGCAGGTCTCGTGACAATTAAGGCAATTAAATTTGTAAAAAAATACAGAATGCCAAAATGATAACATGGAATTAGATAACAAACTACTACAAAAAAATATCACTTGGTTCACCTATATATAGAGGACAATCTAAAACGTTAGTCTTATATAGTCAAACTATTTGCCGAGTTGATTAGTTGCTAGTAGAACAATATAAGGATTTAAGAATTTTCGAAATTTCCACTTTCAAAATTTTAGATAAAAATTTAATTCAAGTTTAATTTTGCCTATTTTTAACTGTTTAAAAAAAGAAGATCAATTCGTCATATATATTTTTTATGTATGGCCAAGAATTACTTTTTGCAGAATTGTCCAATATTTATAACTCTTTCTTTAATGAATAGTATGTAGCCCAAAGTTGGTCACATAGATAGTTGAGCAAAAAATTTCAACCATAAAGAGAAGGGAGGGGGATGATTGATTGATATAAACGTATTACGCCAAATATCTCTTTACCAAGTGGTTCGATTTTCATAATCGTATATAGGATAAAGCATAGCCCGAAAATGGCCCCATAGAAAGTTCGGTAAAAAAAATTGTACCCTGAGAACAGGAAAGTAGGGGATAACTTTCGGATTTTAATGCAACTCCATGCAAACCGCTTTCTCATAAAGTTCGATTGGAACTTTTTCTTTTATTATTTGATCATAGTTCCCTTCAAGGGTGATACACTGATTATAGTGACCCACTAACTTTTAGTACCATTTTTGTTGTACGATTTGACTTTTGCTTCAAAATAGACCTCAGTTTCTTTCGTCGAAAATTATTTGCTAGCGGGCATTCTTTTGAGATCTGAGAACAGAAAATTGTCGCTGGGGGTCAGATCTGGAAAATACGTTAAATGAGGAAGCAATTCAAAGCCCAATTCATGGCTTTTTGCCATCGATTTCACTGGCTTTTGACATAGTGATGTTGATGGCCCTTCTTTTTTCATGTTAGTCAATTAAAATTATTCCGAACTCAAACTCGGGTGAATGATATTATGTACACGTTTAGTTGATATCTTTAGGATGCCTGCTATTTCATTCAATTTCAATTTACGGTCATTCAGAATCATTCTGTGGATTTTTTGATATTTTCGTCGGTAACAACCTCTTCCGAGCATCCACTGCATTCATCGTCTTCGGTACTCATTTCACCACGTATAAACTTAACATACCGATCCTTGATGGTTGATTTTTCTGGCGCAATTTTCGGAGTCTCGTCATCAAGCCAAATTTTTGTTTCAACTGTATTTTTTCCGTTCAAAAAGTAATATTTTATCAACACGTGAAATTCCTTTTTATCCATATTTTCATATTAACAAAATTTGCTTCACTCAAATTATATAAATCACAAAATTTATACATGCGTCTTTTGAAGATTAAATAAAAATCTATATCGATTCAAATCTAGTAGAGCCATCTATGTGTCAGGTCGAGGATTTTATAATCGACATTACACGCATTCATTCTCGAGTTGCTTGCTATAATCAATAATATTTAAATTATTTACCTTTATTCAAAATGTCAAGCCACTTATCTGAACTTCTTCGTAAAGTAACGGATACAGAATTAAAGAAAAAATGTGAGAAACTACATATGTGTTTGTATAAGGCTGTTAGATATATAGCTTAATGCAAAAAAGGTGTTCAACCAATTACGACAACATACAAGGCAACTACGAAAGATGTACGAAAAAAGTAAAAAATACAAAAAATTAAATACAAAATACAAAAACAAAAGCCCTCTAAGATACAACATTTGCATATTTGTTAGGGAACTTAAATATTTATGGTTGTATTTGTGTGTGTGTGTGTTGCTGTGTATAGCGCTCAAAAGCCCTCGCTTTGAAAACACACACACACACAAACCAAATATAACATATAAAAAACAACAAGCAAGAAATGAAATAAAATGAAAATATGCAAACAAAGGCGCTAAGGAGTAAATGAGCTGCGGGCGTCGAGCAGAGAAGAGAAGAGAAAAAATCCAACGCAGTGCGAGAGAATCCCCGGATAAAAGTAAGCTAGCGGTGTTGTTAAGTATACTCGTACTTGGAAATTTATACGAATGCGTATGCGAAGCAAGTGTGCGTATGCGTGGTGTAACGGTAAACGTGGCATACTTATATTCAAATTAGGCCGTTATGATAATGACACTCGAGTATTTCGGGTTTTCCAGCCACAGCAGACGTAGCAGCCGCACTAACAGTGGCAGTATAACAAAAGTTTTGAGCACCAAAATATTCGCAAATTTTCTATTTGTTTGTTATTGTTTTTGTGATATATTTTTTGTTGGCTCTTTTTTCACTAAATTCAAATAAAAGGCACAATGAGGTGTATATTAGGCATGCTTTACATACCAACCATATGCAGCTGCTAAGCTCTCGGGAATACAGTTAAGCATTTAAATGGGCGTTGGAAAAGCAATACTCTGCTGCCTTTAAGTTTGGTTTGGTTGAAACTTTAATGCGTAGGTGGAAAGGCAATTTTGTTGGAGAATTTTGTTTTCAAACTGTGCACAGCTTTAAAAATGCAATTCATGCAGCAGCAGTCTATTCGACCGCGACGGCTTGTAACTCGCTTTTGGCGCGTAGGCAAAGCCGTGACGGTGTTCGTTTTGGCATTCGGCTTTCGGTGGCTGGCGGCTGGCAAACGTGTGCCAGGCACAAGTTGGTTCCGCTATAAAGTTTACAATTTCCCGACAGAGTATGTGCGCAATATTGTGCTGTTTTTGTTGTTGTTTTTTTATCATTTATTGTTTTAGTTTGATAGCATACTTTCGTTAGCCTTGAGCGGACACGGAAATCAGACCGGGAAATTTATACAATTTGCGCATTATTTCATTTTGTTACTCGCCTGCTGTTATTTTGTGATTTTCCTAATCCTTTTTTTCCTATTCTGAGTACTGCAAGTAGCTTATCAATACGTTGAATAGTTGTTGTTGTTGTTTTTCTTTCTTAAAAATTTTTTGTTTGATCAACATTTTCATTCGACCAGAACAGCTTTCTTGTTCGTGAAAACTTTCCCACAACGAGTTTTTGTAAAAGTTTAAATAAAAGCAACTTTAAGGCGGCGGAAATCCTCAAGAAAGTATTTTGTTACATATTTATGTAATAAAGTAATAAATTCAAAAATCGAGTTAAGCCGTTAGACGTTATGACGTCAAAAAAGGTTTCAGGTCTTAATTTTTCTGATTTATAACGGAATAAATGGTAACGGAACGAATGGACTAGCTTTGGGTTATAGATGGCTCACCTAGACTGAAGTCACACCTAAACAATTTTTAATATTCGATAGCTTACTAAAGTAGTGTAGATATTAGAGCTCCAGATTTTGCTCAAACATTTTCGAGCAGTGTGAGCACTATAGCAACGAGCACTCGCACACTTGCTCATTGCTCATTACTCGAAATTTTTCGAGCCGAGCACGAGCATTTCGAGTATTATAACAAACACTTCACTTTTTTTCCAAACTTTGAGACACAAAATTAATTTTTTTTGTTCTGCTGAGCAGTTGAGGAATGATTGAGTATCGAACTGGTCGCAGTGCTCGGTACCCGGGTATCTAGAGCTCTAGTTTGGAATGTAGGTGGCTCACCTAGATCGAAGTCTCACCTAAGTAATTAATTAATTATTAATTAAGCCTTCAGAAGATGATAAACTTCAATACTCGATAGCTTACTAGAATTGTGTAGATATGATATTCAAGGTGTTTCAGTCTTAGCCTCGCTAGATACGTTATCCTCCTACAATAACGTTCATGATAGATTTTCAATCTAACTTTATCTGCAACAACAGGTCTAACACGCCAAAAGCGACAGTTGTGATTTGTGGAGTTCAAGTAGCTCCCTCGATCTCTCGCGATCCACAGCAGATAAGTAGAATCTGGAGAAAACCTATATATTTGCCAAGCATTTCCACAGGTACACAGAATAATTTCCATCTGTATCTCATTGAGCTAGCAATAAATTCTCCCAATAACTGGTAACTGGGTTATGATTATAAAATTTATTATCGATAAATTTTTTAAATATTCGATTCTAAGTCCACAGATTGTTCGAAAATAAAATATCCTTTGCATAAGAGCTATGGCTCTTTCTGGAACTATTTTTGACAGAACTTTGGTCCCACCTAAAAATAGTGGCATACCTACCAAACTTGGTTGAATTCTGTTGCATAAATAAATATTTGAACATCAATCATGCAGAGGAGGAAGGTAAAAACTCTGTTATGTGGGACAGAGGCGTAGTTATTATCCGATCGCTACCATAATAAATTTGTGTGCTAACTAAAAGATGATAATCATAATACTAAATTTTATCGCATTCGGTCGAGTGGTTTCTGAGATATATTATTGACCTAAATGTAGGTGGTGCCACACCTAACCCTTTTTTGTGGACAGAAAATGGAATATTAACTTTGCTCCGAAGTACATAATCTCACTGGAGATCAATAATATAAATTAGATTGCAAATAAAATGTATTTTAAAAATATATATATTTAAAAAAGAAATAAAGTGCTGTTCCACCAAGACAATGCACCGTGTCACAAGCCAGTGAAATCAATGGCAAAAGTCCATGAAATGGTCTTAGAATTGCTTCCGCATCCACAATTTTCTACAGATATGGTCTCCAGCGACTACTTCTTGTTCATAGATCTCAAAAGAATGCTAGCTGAGAAGAAGTTTTCGTAGAATGAAGAAGTGTGGCCTATTTCGAAGCAAAGGACAGGAATGGTATCGGGTCATTTGCCATAACTATATCACCCTTGAAGGAAACTATGTTGAATAAAAAAAATAATAATTTTTCCAAAAAAATTTGTTTTACTATGGTAGGATGAGGACTTATCAATTTACCTGTTATGAGCATGAAATTTGGATTCAATAGACGTCAATTTAAATTATTATTCGCACTGAAAACCAAATTTTCAATAAATTTGAAAGGTATTAATACTATGGATGTTTCTGTGGAACCAACCTCAAGGTATATTCTATCCAATAAAAGAAGAATTATTTAAATTTTTCTATGCAGTAACGGTATATACCGTATTATATATAGAAATCAATGGATTAGCCCATTTTTCCTACTCCCATAGTTAGTTTAGTTTAGTCTAAATTCAAGCAATAACATTTAAAATAAAATAAAATTATCAATATCGGAGCTCCCTATCAAAAATTATGCATAGTCCTAGAAAAACAATATATACACGATAAATTAAAAACCTTATTTATCGTCGTTAAAAAAAGAAAAAAGAAAAAAACTTAAATTTAGAAGCTTAGTTGAAGATCGTCTAGGGTAGACAACCTATACTTAAGGCTTTCAGCCAAACGAAACACGCTACAGACTATGTAACTAAGTAAAAAAATTAAAATATCTCTCTCACAAAAATTCCGTGCTATATGGCAACAACAGGATATAACAAAATCCGTTACAAACATACAAAAATGACAAAAACTAGAAAAACTAGAAAAACTATATAAAAATGCCACCCACTCTTTGTATGCCAAATTAATGTTGCAGAAAAGTGATTTTCATTATCATTTACTAACAACTCTTTAGTAAACTGTCAAAAAAAGTGACAAAGGGTTGTTTACGATTTCCTACTGAAGCAGAGAGCTCACACTATAAACATGTTCTCTGAAGGTTTTGTAAAAATTCATTGCCACAAAATGAAAATACAACAACATTACATATGCAAAGAGAGGAAAAAAATTTGAAAACCTTCTGCAATGTCACTCTTTACCATTAACAAGTTACTTTCAACGTGAGTTAAATTTGAAATTGTAGCCAACCGAAAATTATTTAAATCTTTGTGCATAATAATCAGATGCTACACATCTTGCCAGTCGAAATCAATTCAAGTCAACACAGCTGAAAAAGTTAAAATCACTTTGCCAACACACTCAACATGCCGTTATTACCGTTGGGCATTTTTAACGGTAATTTTTCTTACACTACTACCTTTTTACTGGTTATTTACTTTTCCCAAAAACAAGCCAGCTAAAGAAAACGAGAACTTTCCATTGTGTCTTTGTGGCGCCACAAGCGGCGGCTGATGGCTGATAGCCAACAAGCGCAACAACAACAACAATTAAAACAAACCAATCACCATGATGACGATCAAATTCTTGCTCTTTCAACAAAGTACGTATGTACAGTTAGGAAAATATCTAGACAGCAAGCAGAAAAAATCAACGAGACACAAAAGCAACGAATTCAAAGTAAAAAATAACGATAGAAATGTCAACATAAAGACAAGTGATACAAAAATGTGTAAAATGAAAAGTGAAAAGTTTTATTTATGTTAGAAGAGCGAAGGCTATAGAAGAGCGCATGCATATTTATAGATACGAGGTATGTTCAAAGGAAAAGGTAAATTTTGATTTTTCGCGGACAGTGTAAATTCAATTATCATATATTTCTTTTTTTTATAATCGGACAAACATATATGTTTATCATGTGCTTGTATTAGGAGCCGATTTCGATTAGTAGTTTGTTTTTGACAACAGAAGAGGTTAGTCACAGTTTTGTGTGGTTTTCGATTTTTGACTTTAGAAAAAAAAATGGATCAGAGAATATGTATTAAATTTTAAATGGAATAAAGTGTTCCAAGGTACTTGAAATGTTTACTGTGGCATTCGGTGAGTCCGCTTTGTCTCAAAAAATATGTTTATAAGTGGTACAAGCGCTTTACAGAAAGCCGAGAAGATGTTGATGACGATGAGCGTCCTGGAGGTGCGACCGCGTCAACAAGCGAAGAAAACATAGAAACAGTGAAAAAATTGTTCGTGAAAATCGTCAAATGACTATTAGGCCATTTGCAGAGGATGTTGGCATATTAATCAGCTTACGCCATTCAATTTTCTCGAATGTTTTGGGCATGAAACGTGTGGCATTGAATGTTCGCATTAGTATCGCTCAGGAGTTGTTGAATGACGTTAACAACGATTCAGGTTTGCTCAAACGGGTCATAACTGGTGACATAAACGTGGGTTTATGGTTATGACGTCAAAACCAAGGCCCAATCATCCCTATGACAGCTGCCAGATGAGCCAGGACCGAAAAACGGACGCCAAGTTCGCTCAAATGTGAAGATTTTACTCACTGCTTTCTTTGATTACGATGGTGTGATGCATCATGAGTTCCTACCAAAAAGTCGTAAAGTTAATAAGGAATACTACAAGGAAGTTTTGCAACGTTTGCGTGAAGCAATACGGTTCAAACGATCGAAATTGTGAAAAAACAAATCGTGGAATCTGCATCACGATAATGCACCAGCTCACAAATCAATGCTTATTCGTGATTTTTGTGGCCAAAAGCAAACCCGTAATCACGCCCCAACCACCGTATTCACCAGATTTGGCTCCCTGCGACCTTTTCCAATTCCCAAAACTAAAGAAAGCAATGAAAGGAAAACGTTTTGCCACAATTGATGAGATCAAGTCAGAATTGAAGAAGGAGCTAATGGCCATAACGAAAAGCGCCTTTAGAAGTGATTCGAGGATCCGATGGGGATTACTTTGAAGGGGACAAAATAGATATTGATGAATAAATAAGTATTTAAAAAAAAAATTCAACATTCACCTTTTCCTTTTAACACACCTCGTATATACTAACTTATGTACAGTGGTTAGTGGTGCTGAATATTTTTTTAAGACTTAGAAGTTGAACTTTTTTAATGCAAACAAAAGAAATTTGAATGTTTACACAAAATTAAAATATTTATTGTTACAACTACTATTAAACCATTCTTTTTTCTAAATATAGCTAATAATAGTTTTGATATCAAGAAAAAAATATATTTCAATATTCATTATACCCGAATTTTACAAAAATTTCCTGTAAATTTTGAATGTTTTGAGTCTAATAAAAATTTATTGAAATAATTTTTACAAAAGAAGTATCTTATATTTTTATTGATTTTCATGAGAATCTTCGGTTCAGACATACTAGCCTAGTAAAGTCTTTTTAATTTCTTTAAATTATATGTTTTTATTTATTTAAATATTTTGCACTATTGAACGTTATATTTCAACGAAATTTGAACAAATCAAATAACAAAAATAATTTAAGTCAATGTAAATATGTTTATGCATATATATGTGTATAAGTACAAATTTTTAGAAACCACCAAAATGATTTTTCATGCGTCTGCTATTTTACAGATTTTAAGTCATTGTATCTCTAAAGGGTGCCAAATGAACCTTACACTTGTACGAACTCCATACCTCATACGCCATGACGTACCTTTTAGTTCGAAACGAATTTCTTTGTGGTCACGGTATACCGTAAAAGCAATCCGCATGTGGCAAGTAGAATGCAGTGGTTATAGTTGGATTTAATGCATACTAGCACGCACACACACACTGGCCCACACAAACACATATAAGCACTATACAATATCAACTCATATCAATTGACTTGTGCCTGAGGTCAATAGATACTGATTACCACTCAAAATACGCCAAATATTGCTGCTATTTACTAAAATGGCATAGTTTAATTGGCTCAAGTGATTGGTTCGATTGTTGAATGGTACGACTGAGTGTAAGAAAGAAAACCCACAATTCGCATGTAATGGCAAAATGGCGAAGAAAAGTGAAAGGAGAAAGGAGAAAACCATTACTTAAATTGTAATTGAATAAAAGAATGCCATTGAGTACTTTCGGTTGCCGCTTTCGAAAGCAACATTTTAAAATGTTCTCAAATATTCTTTAAAATTGTTTCCTTTTGCTGTTGTATGAATTGCGTTTCCAAGTATCAAATAGATTCAGGAATCGTGCTGATTGTGCAGTTAGCCATATAAATGATTGCAATCATACTTAGTGGAACGCAATTTTAAATTTGCCTTAGTTGCGAAATTCTTCATAAAAATAAAATGAAATAAAACAATAAAAAAACCATATAAAAGTAAAATAATATCAAACAAAATGAAGTTAAATAATAGTAAATGAAATAATATAAATTAAAGTAAAATAAATTCGAAAAGAGTTACAATAAAAAAATGTATATTAAAATAAAAAAATGAAATCGAAATAAATTATACAAAAAAAATTTAAATATAATTAAATTAAGTACCCTCTGGGTTGCCAACAAACATCAGCGAGAAGGCGAGCCTCCTGCGGTTGTGTAAAAGCTTGAAATTCACCACATAAAAAATTTCAATTCAATGAAAAATCAACAAATGCTTTGGATGAGAGGTCCTCCTCTTAATAACGACCCATGTAAACGTTTAAAGGTTCGCGATTTGAGGGCATGCACCTGCAATGTCCGGTCCCTTAATTGGGATGGTGCCACTGCCCAGCTGTTTGATGTCCTCGTAAGACTAAAGACTGACACCGCCGCCGCCAAAGAAGTGTGATGGACGGAACAATGAGGTGCAAGACGGTGGGTCTTTGTGAAATCTACTTCAGCGGCCTTTTAAAGCGGCGCAAATTCGGTGTTGGACATCAAAGCGAAGTTCTTCAATATATCGCTGATTTGCGCATACGCTCCGACAGAAGAGATGGATGATGTAACCAAAGATTATTTCTATGAGATCCTAGACTGCACAGACAGTAGGAAAATTCAGCCTTCACGACGGAACATCCCCAAACGGGCTGAAGCTGATTGACTCCGTCGGAGGCCGAAATGTGATTGTCTGTAGTACCAGATTTCGGCACACGAAAATTCATCAAGCTACATGGCAGTCGATTGGAGAACCTGAAGAGGGAAGCCAGACGCTTTTGCAGACGAAGAAAAAAAGAGGCCAAAATGCGTAAGTATGAAGAGCTTGAGAAGCTGGCCGACAAGGGGAATACTCGAAATTTCTCAAAGGTACTCAATTGCAAAGAAAGTGAAAGAGCCGGATATGGCGATCCCGAAACCCCAATCGATGACGATGGTATAGACGTTCCATCACCCGACTATGTTGCAGTTCACACAGCGATTGCCCCCTTAAAAAGTAACAAAGCGGCGGGAGCAGATGGTTTACCTACCGGTAGAGCTATTCAAATGCGGCGGCGAAGAACTAACAAGGTATCAGCTTCTTTATAAAATATGGTCGGACGAAAGTATGTCTGACGAATGGAACCTAAGTGTGCTCTGTCCAATCGAAAAAAGAGAGATCCCACGGTCTGCACCAATTACCACGTCCCATCTAGTTTATTCTGTGCAGGATTAAAGCCCACCGTCAATAACCTGATTGGACCTTTTCAGTATGACTTTAGACATGGAATATCTACCATTGGCCAGTTATTCGCCACGCACCAAATCTTGGAGAAGGTCCGAGAGGAAAGAATCGACACACACCACTTTTTCATTGATTTTAAAGCTGCATTCGACAGCACGATAATAAACTGCCTTTCCGCCGCTATGTCTAAATTTGATATCTCTAAAAAGCTTATTGACCATAACAAACACACCGTAAGTTCTGCGTTCAATAGATTAGACAAAGAAGTTAAGCGAATGTGTCTGGCAGTGAACGAGGGCAAGACGAAATATCTCCTGTCATCAAATAAACAGTCATCGCGTTCACGACTTGACTCCCACGCCGCTGTTGACAGTCATTACATCGAAATCGTAAATAATTTAATCTATGTAGGAACCCGCATTAACAACACCGGCAAGGTCGGCCTTGAAATTCAACGCATTAAGACTCCTTACCATCAGGTGCTGCTTTGTACTGAGTAGAAAATTGAAAGCAAGGTCCTCTCTCGACGAGCCGAAACCAAACTCTACAAGTCCGCTCATCATTCCCGTTCTGACATATGATGCGGAGGAGTCAGCTTTAGCAGTTTTCGAGAGAAAAATTTTGCGAAAAATTTACGATCCTTTGCGAGGTGGCAAGGGCGAATACCGCAAACGATGGAACGATTAACTGTACGAGCTATGCGACGAGATTGAAATAGTTCAGCGAATCAAGAGAAAGGAGCTACGGTGGCTAGGTCATATCGTCCGAAGGTATGAAAGATGAAGAGATATTCGGATTTTTCTTCAACTTTGTTATGGAATTCCTTTTTGGTTCTTATTTCTTGTCGAAGGAGAAGATATGCAGCAACGCCTTGATGGTTAAGTTTCATTACATTCTAATAAGTCTGCCTCTACGTTTATCAAACACCAAATGAACAAAGAAATTAAAATCATTCTAAAAATCAAAAAACGAATAAATAAAGCAACCGCAATGCCAGAGGAATAATGAGAAATGAATGGTTCTACAGAACGAATGGCCCATTCAAATAAGCAGCAATAACAAAGTCATTAAAAACTCACAGCGCGCCTAAAACTACCAACTTAATGAAAGTTGCTGATTTAATAAAAGACGAGCTGCAAATGAAACCAATTGCATTTAATGCCACTTGCGGACAAAATTTTATCAGCAACAACAACTGCAACATCAGTAATATATACATATATCAAAGGAAGACGAGACGCTAATGAAATGAATAAAAGTGAAATTAAGCTTTCAATTTTGTAATTTCCAACCAAAGCATTAAAATGCCAAATATCTAACCACGGACGGGACAGCAGTGGTGTGGAGTAACTGCAAACGGCTTTTATCTATTGCCGGCGTACTCAAGTGTCTGCCAGTTGACTGATGGCGTTAATCGTCCAACATGCGCAGCTCAACATTTCCATTTAAATTAAAATCTTATTTTTTTTCCTTTCAACTTCTTCAGATTCTCATTTCTCCTTTTTTATTTGCTTTTGCATTTTGCATTTTACACTCAAGCAATTTTATTACTCCACTATGCGGTTTCGCCTACAAGGAGAGAATGAATGGAATTTAAAACCAAATTTTATTCTGATTTCTTACATTTTTACGCTTTATTATCAACATCTTTCTTCTCTTTATTTGTTTAAATGAGTTAAAGTGTAATCTTTAGTGTACAATTTCCATTGTTTTTGTTTGTGGTTTTATTATGGCATGCTCATAACAACTTGTTCGCTGTTTTATTTTTAATGCCTCATACATTCGGCAGCTTATCTGTAGTTCTTCATTTTCTTACTCTTGTTTGTGATTTTTCTTCAGCGCCGCTTTATGCATAACATTTCAAAATGTTGTTAATTTTATGACCTCCCATCAACGTTAAGTATCTTGGGGAGTCAATTTCTTTCATACTCAATAATAGACAAAATGCATTCTTCGTTGCATACAAAAATCGCGACTGAAAATGTTGATGTTGTAAAATACTTTAGTTTGTTGTATTTTATTTTGAGCTGCCTCCCTTTTGTGTGTGGCCCTTCAGGCCATTTTTATGGAGGAATTTGTTCGAAGATCTTCTTCTTCTTCTTCCAATAACTACTCTTTATCGTTAATGATTGGCACTTAAAGGCGTATTGATGATAAATTTCATGTTTCGAACATAACTTTTTATGGATAGAAGAAGTAACTACTTTGAATAAACTGCATATTTGGGCGACTTAAAATGATGGACATGTTTAACAACGAGTAAGAATATTAGAAGATAATAATTAATCCTGAACCCAGTAGTTACGTCCAATTTCATAATCCATCAACTCATAAGCTCTAAAAAATGCTTTATTAAAAATATTTTAGCCTGATCTTACAAAACTCAAGCAATCCAATAAAAATATCTTAAATAACTGGTACATTTTTACCTTCAAGGGTGATGAAATTTTTATAGCAACCTTCCAGCTTTTAGATACCACTTTTGTAGTACGATTTGTCCTTTGCTTTAAAATTGACCTCAATTTCGACGATCACCGCTTCATTCGACCAAAATTTCTTATCAGCGAGCATTCTCTTTCAATTATGAGAACAGAAACCAATCGCTGGGGACCAAATATGGAGAATACGGTGGATGCGGAAGCAATTCGAAGCCTAATTCATGGATTAAAGCCATCGATTTCACTGACTTCTGACGCGTTGGATTGTTTTTGTGAAACAACACTTCCTTTATCTTTAAATGAGGCCGTTTTTCGGCTCTTCCTTTTCCAAGGTAGTCAATGAAAATTATTCCAGGCGCATCCCAAAATACAGACACCATAATCTTACCAACCGGCATTTTCATTTTTCCACGCTTTGGAGCATGTTTGGATTGGACTTCGGGGTTTATTACGCATGAACATCTCCAAACACTGATCCGAATCATCAGCATGTCGTTGTTTTTTTGGTAAAAAGTGAGCTCGCGTGGCACCCGCATTGCACAGAGCTTCCTCTTTCCTAAATACTTAATAATGATATCATGTACAAGTTCAGTTAATACCTTTACAGTGCCTGCAATTTCATTCAATTTCAATTTACGAACATTCAAAGTCATTATGCGAATTTTTTTACCTTTTTTATCGGTAACAAACTCTTTTGGGCGTCCAATGCGTTCACCACCTTCGGTGCTCAATTCAAGACGTCTAAACTTAGCATACCAATCTCTGGTGGTTGATTTTCCTTGTCCCGAAATTCGTCATCAAGCCAAGCTTTTACTTCAACTGTGTTTTTTCCCTTCAAAAAGCAATATTTTATCAACACGCGGAATTCCTTTTAATCCATTTTTTTTTTCACAATAACAAAAGTTGCTTCACTCAAAATACTATAATTCACAAACTAATGATCCGACAGCTGTCAAATTCATACACGCGTCTTTTGAAGGTTATGGATAACCTTCATACGGATTTAAATCCTGTAGAGCCATCTATGTGTCAGACCGGGGACTTTTCAATTGGTCTATTAATTTCAATTAGACGAAATTACATACCTCAAAAAATTATTTTTAGTAATCCAATATTCATTGAAAAAAACACACCAGAATTTATAATTTTAGCGGGACCTCTTTTATGAAAGAACTGCGTCCAAACTCATAAATCCCAAAGATTCTTCTATGTTATGACATAATATTGAAATGTTATATGAATTCCTTGCCATTTCTTAGGTATTGAAATAAGTAGTGAACATGTTCGTTGGCTGGTAGAAAATGGGTGGTTGAGGAACTGAACGCAAGCGACCGCAACTGAGCCACTGATTATGAAAATTATGCTTCCACTCCCATTCTCCACTAGCTGTAATAACAGAACAGCATTTGAGGTATGAAAAAAGTGTCCACTTTGGCCTGAGTGTATATATTTCCTCATATTTGCAAATGCTTTGAAATAAATAATTAAAATATAAATTTTTTTTGATTAAAATTTGCTAGAGATGAAAATTTTTTCAAAAGGAGGGATGTACAGTTTTTACAAAGGTTGTGCCTTCTCTACTCGCGTTCAGCTCTGCAGTTCGTATTATTTTCTCCAGTAATAGGTTAACGAAGTCTCATGGTTTTGGTATCGAATGGCTCGGAGAGATCCTCTTCGATCTTGACGGAACTTTTGGTGTTGTTCAGAGTCAATTTACACAGCCGCATAAGTTTTGCAGGGATACCAAACTCTGACATAGCAGCTGTGGAAGGCAGCTTTGAAATCGACGAAGAGTTGTGTATCGATCTTCTTTTCATTGCGCAGACCGTATTGTTCCTCCATTTTACGGATTGGGCAGAGCACACAGAGTTACCAATCGTCGGACTTACATTCGTCCGACCATATTCTACAAAGAAGCTGATGCTTGCACCTGGTCAGTTCTTCGTCGCCGTATTTGAATAGCTCTGCCGGTAAGCCGTAGGCTCCCAACGATTTGTTATTTCTTAAGCGGACAATCGCTTTTCAAACTTCATCATAGTCGGGCGATGTAACACCGCCACCATGTTCATCGATTGGAGTTTCGAGTTCGCCAACTTTAGGTGTTGCACTTTCACTACCACTCAACAGGCTGTAGAGGTGTTCCCTCCATGCATTAAGCATGCTCTGGACATCTGTCACCGGATTACATCCATGGTCCCTACATGAGTATGCTCCGATCTTGAAGCATGCTGTAAATCGCCACTCTTCATAGAAATATCAAGCATCACCCTTGTCCGCCAGCATGGCAAGGTCTTCATACTAATGCAGTTCGACCACTTTCTTTTTATAAGTTTCATATTCATGAAATGGTTACTTTGAACCGAGGTATGTAAGTACCAGAATGAGAAGAGAAAAACTCGCCGAAATTTAAGCCGATCGTATCAGAATGACGAGCTGAGTTGATTTATCCATATCCGTCTGCCCTTTTGTCCGTCTGTCTGTTTAAACGAAAACCCAGTTTTTGAGATATTTCAAGAAATCTTGGTGGACAGATGCACTTATATGTTTGAACGATCATTTATCGGAACCGGCCAGATCGGACCAGTGCAGCATACACACAACCGATTTTTCATATTTGAAATTTTGGGTCATATGTTCGACAAGAAATTTCTTATGAACGTGAAAGTTGGTACATTTCATATAGATAATAAATTTCAAATTGGTTATGAAAATCATTGAAATCGGACGACTATAACATACAGCTCCCATACACCCAATTGTCAGATGTAAGGATTTGGTCGAAACTCAGTCAAAAAAAAACATCTAGAAGCAGGAAATTTGGTTTCCTGTACAAATATTATAAATTGCACATTGGTTCTAAAAATCATCGAAACCGGACTGCTATATCATATAGCCTCCATACAACCGATTCATCGCAATCGAATTTTGCAATTTGCAATAATTTTGATATTTACATGAAACCCATCGCCTAAGACAAATGCCCCTCGTTTCCCGCTTCACTTTTCGGTATGTATCCCACTCCGAACGTGTTGTGGTCGATCGCTGCGATGCGAGGCAGGCAATCTGCTTTCTCTTCACTATGGCATGGCAATCGTTATGGTACCAGTTCTCTTTTTGGCCTTGCTGGAATGCTCTTGTTTTTGCAGCAGCAGTACGAATGGAGAACGAGATTCCATTCAACAGTTCTCTTTTATCGAATTGCTGATGAGTGCTCTCAGAGAGCAGAAGTGCAAGTCAAAAAATCTTAATTATTGTTTCAGTTGTATTTTTTTTTTCTTTTAAATATTTGGTTAAATTAAAGGAACACTTTATTTCTTCCGGAAAATGGGCTTACTTCAAAATATTCATATGTATTTATATTTTCGTTAATGATTTTGAGTGGCGACTAATCTCTGACTATCTTTGTTAATAACTCCGTCTCTTCAATATGCAATAATACGAGACAGCCTTTTATATTAGCAGAATGGAGGATAAGGAGTGGAAATGAAAAAAACCAAATCATTTTTTTTATATATACATTCAACTTCATATCGGATATATATCTCGGATTTCTCAATTAATTTATTTATACCCTCGTAAAAAATAGTTCTCTTTAAATATCTTCAAAAGACGCTGAAGCTGTTTCCTTGACATAATCATCTGTGATGAATTATACACCCCTCAGCTCTTTTTCAATTTTTTGAAATAAGTAATAATCACTCTGGGATTGTAGGATGAGTGATTCAAATATCGAGCCAATCTTATGCAGGGCATCCAACGCAACGCCACTCTTGTGTTGTACAAAAGCAGCACACCAATTTTCCTCATCTTTTCTCTATAATAGTCACTCTCATATTGAAGTGTAGTATTCTTCAAAAATATAAACAATTTCATCTTTATGATCAGTCAATATGTGACTTATGTGCCTCAAAAGACCTCTGCCATGAGTTCCCAACTGACTGTGACAACCTGAAGTGCTTAGGATGGGCTGTGCACTTTTTATGCCACTACATGGAGTTCTGTGATGACTAAGTTTCAAAGCGATGAACCCGGATTTCGTCTCCAAGAACAATTCGACTCAATACACTATCCTTCTCTTCAGGGAGCTAAATGCATTTTATGATGGCGCGATATTCGATTTTCTCATATTTCTTTTTTAACTCCCGATTATATTGCTTGGTAGCCGAAACATCAAGGAGTAATTGTCTAATAACAATGAAACCTGGTATTTATACTAATTATATATCATTGAACAAATTACGATCCTAATAAACTTAATCGCCTCCCACAAACTCTTTCATTCGGCGAACATAACAACGTTTCACCATTTAATGAAAATTCTAATATTTTGGACTACAATGCGAATAATAAAATCTAAATTCAATCAACTAGGAGAGAGTCACTATAACGTGTGACCGGGCATTGATAATTTATTAATAAATATTTACTCCAATTGTATATGCCATAACCTCGATATTATTTCGATGAGATTTTTGAAATTTCTGTTTATGGGAAAGCTTCTCACTAAATTAGACAAAAACACTAAAAATAAAGGGTGATCCAAGTAGAGGTACTTTCTCAATAGCCTTTTTTGACAGATCACGCGTGAGTCGTGTCAAGTCGTCATGTTGCTTTTGTTCAGTATTTTTTGACATTTCATCATGGATAGACTTACGTCTTGACAACGTTTACAAATCATTCAACTTTATTACGAAAATTCACATTCTGTGAAGAATGTGTTTCGCGCGCTTCACTCAACTTATGGTCAATATAATCGGCCTACCGAGCATACTATTCGCAACACCATCAACCATCTTTAGACCCAGCATTCATTATTGGATAATATTTGAACGAAAATACCACGTCCAGCACGCAGTGAAGAAAATATAGCTGCCGTAGCTGAGATTGTACATGAAGACTATTCGCAGCAACTCGGACTGAGGTATGGAACGTTTTGGCGCATTTTACCTCGAGAGCTTAAACTGAAAGTGTAAAAAATACAGCTTGTGCAAGAACTCAAGCCGCTCGACCATCTCGACCGACATTGCTTCGCTCTATGAGCTCTTGAAAACTTTCAAGAAGATCCGACGATTTCGAGCCAAATTTTGTACAGCGATGAGGCCCATTTCTAGCTCAATGGGTATGTAAACAAGCAAAATGCCACATTTGGAAGAAGAGTAGCCTGAATAGATTCAAGTGCTTGCCATTTTATCTAGAAAAAAAACGGTTCGGTGTGGTTTGCGGGCCGGCGAATAATCGGTCCATATTTCTTCCAAAATGACACCGTGAGAACGTAACTGTCAATAGCGACCATTATAGCGCCATGATAACCAACTATTTGATGCCTGAAATTGAACCTCGTTATATCCGCGACATTTGGTTTGAATGTGGCGACTTCACACACATCGCATCAATTAATGCATTTATTGAGAGAACACTTCGGTGAGCGGATAATTCCACGTTTTGTGTCGGTCGATTGACCACCAAGATCGTGTGATATCGCACCGCGAGACTTTTTCCTGTGGGGATATGTAAAGTCTTAAGCATATGTGGACAATCCCGCTTCGATTCAGGCCTTGGATCAAGCATCACCAATTCGAACGAGTCCTCGAAAATTGGACTCAACGGATGGACCATCTGGGACGTAGCCGCGGCAACATTTGAAAGAGATAATGTTCAAAAAGTGAATGTCAAAGATTGTTCTTTCGAATGATAATAAACATTCTCCATTAAATTTGAGTTCTCTGTGGTTTTTTTGTTTCATTAAAAAAATAAGGTACCTTGAAATGGATCTCCCGACTGAGTCTTTAGTAGTGAATATATCAAAAAGTATTTCTGTTAAGAAATGAAATTAATACAAGTATTCTCAAGCATCCATGATCGTCATTATGGACAAGTAGTTGTCCGTCTCTACTAGTTCACAAGAAATTTTTTGTTTTCAAAATTTTCATTTATAATGAATAAATGTTAATTTAAAACAATAAATCAATGAGAATTTATTTTTTATATTTTTTGCTTACCTCGTGCACAACCACGACTAATACTATTTGACTTAACACACCACACCTGCACTTTAAGCGCTCAAAGGCTTATTTATCCAATTGACGTTATTTATTTCTGTATTTATTTGCTAAAAGGCATATTTCTTACAAGAATAATAATACGATAATAACAAAAGCAACAAAAACGAACTATTTGTTTTGCTTTAGTTCGTGGGCAGAATAACTTATCGTCGGATGCTGTGATGCTGGCGACAACAGGCTAATCGGCTTGAATGTCACCGAAATAGCAAAAAAAATAGCAAAAAAAAGTATGCACGGCAATCTAGCTAAGCAAACGTAAGGTGTGGTAAGATAAGGTGAATTGAGTTAAGCAAAAAAAAGGTGAAGATGAAAATGTGGAGGAGACCGTAAACAGCGTCACTCTCATCAGATTAGCAAAATAGCCATTTCAGCAAGAGCAAAGGGCAAAAACACAATTTACTTAAATGTACTTGTAAGCGTTTGTAAGTGTGTATTACGAGTAAGTATATATCAAGGTTGGCTGTTGTATTTTTTTTTTTTTTTGCCGCAATATTTTGTATGCAAGTCGACACAATGGCTGGCGAACGCTAGAATTACCCGGCATTTTCAATTTCAGAAATTATTCATTATGATGGCGGTGGTGACAATAACAGGGCATATCAGCAGCAGCAGCAACAACAACAAATACAAAAGTAACTACAACAACACCAACAACAACAACAACGCATGCAGACTGTTTGAATGTTGATGTCGGCGTGACGATAATGGTAATTGGAATTGGCTAGAGTTGATGTTGATGCTAACGCTACTGCTAATGCTGATGTTGGTGGTCAGCGATGTGTTGAGTGTGATACAAAGTGAAAGAGTGCCAGAAGAGTGATAAAGCAACAGCAACAACAAAATTACTATATTTACGCAAACATCATTGCTAAAAACATCCAAGCAAAAGCCACTGAGATATGTACATATGTATGTACATGTGTAGCTGCTGATGAATTTGTTTTTGCCTTTGTTTTGCCCTGCTGACGATGACTATGATGAATAGCTGTCGTTTGGTTAGACCAGCACAAGCAAGTTCATGTTCTAAAACCAAACAAAAATATACACAAAACTAAGGAGGAGCTAAGTGCATCGAACAGAAATTTCCTTATTTACCAGGTCTCTAGTTGTGTTGAATAATATGCACTTGGTACACATATATATATGTATATTTGGCGCTTTGTAACCGCTGAAGCGATTTTCGGCTGAGCTCCTCCTCCAATTTGAGGTTTTCCGTCTCGATGTTTTTACCAACAAATGGAGGGACCTACAGTTTATTCTAAGCCGCCTCCGAACGGCTGATGGATTTTTATAAGGAGCTTTATTTCATGCCAGAAATACGCTCGGAGGGCTTGACATTCCCCGCCGAGGGGCGACCGCAATTAGAAAATTTTTTTTTCTATAATTTTGGATGTTGCACTTGGTACATATAAGAGATTAATATCGGAGGCTTTTAGAACACCTATAAAATTTTCAACTCAAAAATATGATTTTTTTGTATTTGACGGACAGGAAATATGTTTTCCAACCTAGAGTGCACTTTTTGCACTTATCCCCAGTCAAATAATCAATTTTTTCATCAAGTTTTTGCGCTTCTGTGCGAAAAATTCTAAAAATATTTGAATTTACTCCAAATACGTTTTTTTTTCTTGGCAACTCAATATTCTCTTCAAGAATGTATGTATATTTACAATTTAATAATATGCATATGAGCCCATATGCTAACTTCTATACTTCAATCATGAAGTCTTAATCCCGCTCGGTAGCAATCGTGCTTTGCTATTAAAAATAACGATCCTAAGGAAGGAGTAAGAGAAGGAAAAAAATGGTTTCGAAGGAGAAATTTACAACTGCAGCAGCCTAAAAAGCTAAAATTTGAAAAAAAAAATTTAAACAACAAATTTAAAAACAATCTAAAATAAATAAATCCATTTTTCACACCAAAACATAACCGTAGGTTCTGTTAAGTTGGAGAGATTGTTGGGTGTCAGCTTAGTCAAGCTGTATCTATCGGGCCTATTTGATACAACTGGGGATTGCTGGATTCCTCTCATGCCATCTAAACCAGTATGTGAAGGTTAAAAGACTGAGCTATCGAAAAATCTGAGCATCCGCTATTTTGCTTACCTTAAAATTCATAGAAGTTTACAGGGATGACAACCTTTGAATTTACCTCCCAAGAAGCCCCTCCCATATTCGAAAAGTCAAAGGGCCATCAAGCTTTTGCTTTTTAACCTACGACTTTTTTCAGCTTTGACATCTTCTATGACACTCCTGTTATGGGGGTCTTTTGGTCTTGACGCTTGAATTTAAGATAATTTTTGAAGTGGCGTAAAAAAGGCAATCAACAATTTACTACCCAGTTTGGATAAGATTTTTTTTCATATTTCAAGAATACAGAAAAAAAATGTAAAAAAAATTCAAAATTCAAAAAGTTAGCAGTTCTAGCAACCTGAAAACAAAAAGAAAGATTATTAATCTACAGGAATGCCGCTATCATATGAACTAAAGAATAGTTAAAGAAAATTTCGCAAAATAGTAGCTGTTTAAAAAAAAAAAACCAATTTTCCACCAATTTTTTGAGCTTTTCGAATTTTTTAAAAATAGTAAATGTTAAAATTTGGGAATGAGCGTAGTTCATGCTATAGAGAAGTTTATAAATTAGATTTGTACTAAATTTCAAGTAATTCGGTTAAGTAGAACTTAAAAAATCGTGGTTATCGTTTTAAAAAAGACAGTCTCGAGAAAAACGCGTTTAAAGCTTCGCACAAAGTGTTCTGCTCGATTTGTTTCGACCGAGCCGATTTGGATGCCACGTCAGCAAAACAGCTATATCTCCGAAAATAAATTAAATTTCGAAAAATTCTCTTCGGGCCATATTCTTAAAGGGTTACGCTAAGAAAATATGAAAAAAATCGTTTTTTTTCTAATTTCTAGGCCACAATACCCCCTTCTGTCTAATATTCAGTACAAATCTTTGCGGTTTACGAAACGGCCAAGTTTACGCTTACGGCGGGCGCATTAGTCGAGTGGTTAGCATTGCGTACTACAATTCGGAAGGCCCGAGTTCGAGTCCAGGTTTGAGCAACATCCAAAATTACAGAAAATAAATTTTCCTAATTACGGCCGCCATCGGCAGGGAATGTCAAGCCCTCCGAGGTGTGTTTCTGGCATGAAGTAAAAGCTCTTCATAAAAATCGGCCATCGGCCGTTCGGAAAGCTTAGAATAAACTGTAGGTCCCTCCATTTGTTTTCAAAAACATCAAGACGCAAAAATAAAAAGGGTTGGTCTATGCGGATAAGCCACAAACGCTTGACCATTTGGACTACATCCGCGCCAGCCGTGGCGGTTATATGCCAGAAATCATATTTAAAATGTAATGCCACAAGATTATCTTTCGGATAAATAAAATTCATGTCAATCGAATAATCCGTCGTTGTTTTATTGCAACTTAAAGTTCTATACCTCTCTAAAAAACACCCTTTATTTGATTTCAATGCGTATAGAATAATGAATTTTATATCCTTTGGTGTTTTGTTGAAATATTTATGATTCGAAATCACAAATCTGAACAAAACCGATCTCACCTGTTCCGACAAATGATCAACACATTAAATAAATGTACCCGCTTACTAAGTTGCATTCAAATATCTCAAAAACTGAGAGACTAACTTGCATTCAAAGAGACGGACGGGCAAACAGACGGACAGTCAGACAGACATACAGATCTGAATAAACTCAAAACGTCATTGTGATAGAAATTTCGCGGTGTATATTGTATCTCAGACGGAAATTATGTGAAAAAAATAATTTAGGTAAAGTATAGTAAAGTCTGGCACCGAGCTGGTAAAATTTGTTAATGCAAAGGAAATTGAACAAGGTTGGTGGAGGTATTTTATATGTGGAAACCGTGTACTAAACTTGAAAGGAATTTTGGGAAAAAAAATTCTGGTTTAAAGCTTTAGTTTTAGTTGCGCACTGTCTTTCCTTTCCCAGAGAGACTATCTATGCGTAAAGAATTTGATCACAGAATATCGTGATGATAGTAAAAATATTTTAGAAATTTCTTAATTTTTTAATTTATTCAATTTCTGTAATTTTAGAATTTTTTTTATTAATATGTA
The DNA here is from genome assembly GCA_030068015.2 of Neoceratitis asiatica. NCBI lineage: Eukaryota > Metazoa > Arthropoda > Insecta > Diptera > Tephritidae > Neoceratitis > Neoceratitis asiatica. Next base: position 32,489,381 of record CM061525.1, on the reverse strand, counting down.
ATAAGATGTAAGTAAGAGGTTTCTTGTTCTACAACGTATTACAGCCGCTAGATGAACAACGCTAGGGTATCTTTTAACAGAACTTGCATTTGGGTTTGGAAACACAAAATATATGTACGTTTCATAGCATGACAGTTAATGGTTTGAAAAGAATAATTACAGCTTAGCTGGTCAAGTCAAAAGATGCAGAAGCTGCAGGCTGCAGGTCAAGAGATTAAGTTATGAGTATGAGTAGTGGCTGATTTTTGTCTTTTTTCTTTTACTTCTACTTCTACTTCCTTTTTTTCTTTTTCTTTTCTTTTTTTTTTTTTTGAAACAAAGAACATTTGCATTTAAGCAGATTAGCGCATCAATTTACTATTATCTGCTTGGCTACCATTTGGCACGGTTTAGTTAAGTGGCTTGAGGCGATTGTTGTGTGTCATTTGCCACAAATCAACAGGCGGCTAGAAATGCATATACGCGTATAGGTGAAAAGAAACAGGAGTAAGAGAGTGCCTTTCAAAAGGGTTGTGGTAAATGTCGGACAAAGTGAAAAGTGTGTGCTAAAGCAAATTCCTTACAACCTTCATGTATAGCGTGTTTTTATAGAGGTATAGAACTTTAAGTTGACATTACTTTTCAAGATGGCGACCGATTTAACAGCTGTCAAGTGATTTATTCTCAGTTTGGTTTGACAATTCATCATGAATAGACCCAAGTAAGGCGTAGATTCGTCGAATGGGCCCAAAACGAGATTACCGTTGTTCCCGATTTTCATAAGCGAATTTTGTTTAGCGATGAAGCGCACTTCTGGTTGAATGGCTACGTCAACAAACAAAACTGCCGCATTTGGAGTGAAGGTAATCCTCAAGTGTATGTTGAAACACCGTTACATCCAGAAAAACTGACTGTTTGGTGCGCTTTATGGGCTGGTGGAATCTTGGTGATCGGTATAGAGCCATGATTACTAACTTTTTTATTCCTGAATTGAATAACCATGATGTCCAGGAGATATGGTTCCAACAAGACGGCGCAACATGTCACACAGCTCGTGCTACAATAGATTTATTGAAAGACACGTTTGGTGACCGCCTAATTTCACGTTTTGGACCTGTGAATTGGCCTCCAAGATCTTGTGATTTAACACCGCTAGACTACTTTCTGTGGGGCTATGTAAAGTCATTGGTCTATGCGGATAAGTCACAAACGCTTGACCATTTGGAAGACAACATTCGCCGTGTTATTGCCGATATACGGCCACAAATGTTGGAAAAAGTCATCGAAAATTGGACGTCCAGATTGGACTACATCTGTGCCAGCCGCGACGGTCATATGCCAGAAATAAGGTTTAAAATGTAATGCCACAAGATTATCTTTCGGATAAATAAAACTCATGTCAATCGAATAATTCATCGTTGTTTTATTGCAACTTAAAGTTATATACCTCTATAAAAAACACCCTTTACATACATATAAAGATACTTGTACACATACAAGTGTCTACACAATTTGTAAATTTGCGTTTTATTGTGTTTTTTTTTTTTTTTTGTGGTTCAACTTCCATTTGCTGTTATGCTAAAAGCACATAAATTTTAGTACTGAAATGCATTTTAAAACTCTTCTCCTCTACTTTTAGTAAGTAAGTGTGCAAAGACATGCAGACGATTTGTGGTTGTGGTGGCTCTGAAGCGATGCTTATAGAAAAGTGAAATAGAAAAATTTAAAGAAGAGATGCTTTCTAAGTTACGGTAATTTTGTATTTTGTATTTAACTATATTTAATTAATTTTTTTTTTTTTTTTTTTTTTTTTTTTGAAGCAAACAAAATTAGTGTAACTGTGGCTGTGAACTGTAAAAATAATAACTTAATAATGGTTACTGTTAGTTTATGTCGCTCTGTGATGGTTAGTGATTATGAGCCAAAATAATTATACTTTGGTAATTTAGAAAGTCGCCTTAATCGTTCAACAAGGCTACAGAACTTTTTGAAGTCTTTTCTAGTGAGTATATAAAATACCATAAATTGTATATTAAGAGCTCCAATTAAATATTACCCTGATGGAGTTGGCATACCGATCAAGAAAAAGTATATTTTTGCCCTCTTAGCCTTTATCTCTGACCACAATACGCGTGGATTCATTACGCTACCTGTTAATGGCGTTTTCATTGAATTCTGAACTTAACACATATTTTGCTATAAACTAAGGTATGCTAACATCATGTGCAGAGCTCGTATTATTAAGATGATTCCTTCTCTCGCAAGGTCGGTCCACAGCGCTGTTTCTCAGTATATCTCTATACACAGGTACCCAGATCACCGTCGTGCTGCATTTACTCGAGAGTCTTCTGATAGTGCTTTTATACTTTATTGTCACTTTTGACATGGTAAGGTTGCATTTTAGAGATGTGAAAGCAGCTTGGTTGTCAAACTACGAGTACATAGTTGTTTAAAATGTGAGAACAAAATCGGTCTTTTGAAAACTGAAAGTGTTATTTTGAGTATTTACCAGCTTAGTAGTTATAAAAAATTTGATTTTCTTTATAAAAATTTAGTATAATTAATATAGATTGGATATCGGTATATAGGAGTTCCGCTCCATCTATTGAACAATTTTAATATATTAACAAGGGATCGTAGAATTAACCATTCCGATCATTTAAAATCTGGGAGGTGTTTCACCGTAACTGTGAAATTAGCATCGTATTTAGCAACTAAATCTAAAATACTTCATAAACACATATTATTTTACCTAGATTTTGGCAATTTTTGCTGAAAGTAAATACCAAAACTAGAGTTTTTGTATCATTAATTTTGAAAATTAAGCTGCCTTTCGGATTTTATAGCCTCATACATTTGTTGGCTGAAAGTCAATTTTGAGCACTTTTTTTTGTTTCGATGTATTCAGCAAAGGTCTAGACATTGAACGAAACAAAAAAAGGTAAACCAACTTACCAGGAAAAAGTGCATTTAGCGCTCTAAATTGCAAAAATTTCCATTTCTTAGCATTTTTGGTAAAATTTTTAATTAGGCATTTATTATGCATGCATTAGACAGGCATTATCCAGAGGAAAAATTATATGTGTATCCCGAGATTACTGCCTTTTTAAGACCGATTAAGTAACGTGAGGTACATTGGTGATAATTTTTGCCAGAATCTCTACAAGTAAAAGAATTATGTTCATCTTTAATATAAAATATTTATATTGGATATGATTTTTAGGTTAAAATGCCAGGTACTACACATTTATCAGAAAAGGAGCGTGGACTGATTAAAGGTTGGCATGAATCAGGAAGGAAAATTGCCGAGATTGCTTCCAGAGTGAACCGTCATTGAAATACTGTTAAAATTTAAAAAAAATCCTAAAATTTTTGGTACAAATAAGAGCAGTAGAAGGCCACACAGAAAAGTATGTCTTGCTTGAAAATCAAGGTGTATCAAGAAGAACCGTCCACCAAATCTTGACAAAGAAGAAATTAGTTACATATGAGTCTCGGGAGCCTGTACCAATGCTGCAAAATTGACATATACGGGAACGTCTGGCATTTGCCGGTAAACTAAAATTTTGGACAGATGAGTTCAAAAAGGATATTTTTCTGACGAAAAAAATTTCATTTGGGCGATCCTGATGGCTGTCATAAGTACTGGCGTGATATACAACAGCCTCACCAAACTTGCTAAACGAAATCACGGTGGAGATTCCCTGATGATTTGGACAGCCTTTGGTTATAAGAAAGTCTCCGCTGTGTTTCATACCAATCAGGACAATGCAGAAATATATCGTAAGCTATATAGGATGAAGTACTGATCGAGTTTGCTGGTAATCTTTATAATGATCCTTGGACTTTCCAGCAAGACAATGCACCAATCCATACTGCATGCGCGACTAAAGACTTTCTTTCATTAAAAAAAAACATACCACTTTTGGAGTGGCCAGCAAGAAGTCCAGATTTTAACCCTATTGAAGATTATTGGGGGATATTTTCAGAGTTGATAGAAATCAGTGGCAGATTGAGACTTTTAAACAACTCAAGGAGGCCTTATTAGTGGCCTGGGATAAATTTGACAATTTAAAGTTAAAACTGTTGGTTGATTCCATGCCAAATGGAATTAATCAAATTTTTCTTTAAAAAAAACGGAAAGCATATCAATTATTAATAAATTCGAAAGAATTTATACTTAAGCTAAACTTATTATATATCTTTGTACATATATACTTATTGCCTAAGAAGTGTAAATGTTGAGATTATTCATATTATTTGAAAAGAAAAATATTTAAATTGGTTTGTTTTTGTTTTTGTTTATAGTAATAATAACTATAAAATGAGATGAATTTAAATAGGGAAAAGGTGTTTCCTGCTGTTTTATTTCAAATTATGTCGATGCACATATATATTTTTCCTTGAGGTATGTATGGAAAGAAGACAAAAATATGATAATATTTGTATATATATATATATATATTTTTTAAGTTCATGCCTGTGGTTGATAATCTCCATAACTTCGTGAATGTTTGTAAATCTTCATCATCAGCATCATGAGAGAGAGATAAAGGGTCTGGTCTTCAGTTTCTTCATTATCGTCTTCATAACCGCTTAATTTGCTTGACCACCAACAAACAAAACACAGTTTTTCCCCTTGAATCGTGTTTTCTTGGTCATCTGGTATTTTTTTGGTAAAACTAATACAAGGTTTCAAGTTGACAATAAAGAAAATGTAATTTAAATGTCATTGCTGCACCGATTTTTTCAAAGAAATTCAATACAGTGCCAACTCTTCTTTTTATCTCATCTCTCCGTATTCGATTATTCTCTAAAATATCCTCAATTACTGCTTTAAATGCGTTCCAGGTTCTCAGATTATTATTTGTTAGTATGTTTTTGATGGCTTCACTTTTCATAAATTTTCATATAACTGGTCCATTAAATATAAAAACAAGCAAAAAAATTTTTTCAAAAAGATTTATTAGCATTACGAATAGCACAAAGGGAACTAATATTAATATCAATATATTTAAAAACACTATTGTATTTCAGAAACTTGTCCTTTGCCTCTTAACACCTTGCAAAATGTTAAAAATGTTTAGATCACATCAGATCTTCCATTTATGTTCTTCTTATTTGATTTTCTCCATTATATCGTGCAATATTTAACCAAAAATGGTACAAAAAAAGGTATTTTTGAAAATTTTGAGGCACTAGATACATTTTCTCTAAGTAATCAAGTTTGACATTTTTTTCTCTCAATCAACATCTACAATTTTGCTGAATACATCAACACAATATTTTTTACGGTTAACCCAGTTATTACCGTGTAAAAATATCGAAAAAAAGCTGAAAATTCACTTTGAGCCAACAAATCTATGAGGTTATAAAATCCGAACAGCAGCTAAACTGAAAAAATGATGATGCAGAAACTCCAGCTTTGGTAAGTACTTTCAGCAGTAATCGCCAAAATATACGTCCGATTTGATGGCCCGACAAATGTTGCACTACAATTCGGGACATAAACTACGAAAAATAAGCACATTTAATAAATTTCCAGGTTTTTTTAACTGTGTATTCCCCACAATTGTTATAGAACATTTTTGTATTATGGAACAACCGCTTGGCAATGAAGACTAATATCAAAATCGTTGTAAAGGGTGTTTTTATAGAGGTATATTTTAAGTTGCAATAAAACAACGATGGATTATTCGATTGACATGAATTTTATTTATCCGAAAGATAATCTTGTGGCATTACATTTTAAATATGATTTCTGACATATGACCGCCACGGCTGGCGCAGATGTAGTCCAATCTGGACGTCCAATTTTCTATGACTTTTTCCAACATTTGTGGCCGTATATCGACAATAACACGGCGAATGTTGTCTTCCAAATGGTCAAGCGTTTGTGGCTTATCCGCATAGACCAATGACTTTACATAGCCTCACAGAAAGTAGTCTAGCGGTGTTAAATCACAAGATCTTGGAGGCCAATTCACAGGTCCAAAACGTGTAATTAGGCGGTCGCCAAACGTTTCTTTCAATAAATCTATTGCGGCACGAGCTGAGTGACATGTTGCGCCGTCTTGTTGAAACCACATCTCCTGACATCATGGTTATTCAATTCAGGAATGAAAAAGTTAGTAATCATGGCTCTATACCGATCACCATTGACTGTAACGTTCTGGCCACCATCGTTTTTGAAAAAGTACGGACCAGTGATTCCACCAGCCCATAAAGCGCACCAAACAGTCAGTTTTTCTGGATGTAACGGTGTTTCAACATACACTTGAGGATTACCTTCACTCCAAATGCGGCAGTTTTGTTTGTTGACGTAGCCATTCAACCAGAAGTGCGCTTCATCGCTAAACAAAATTCGTAGACGTAGTGCGCGATACGTTTTCCCCACAGAACCATTATTTTCGAAATAAAATTGCGCTATTTGCAAGCGTTGTTCAGGCGCAAGTCTATTAATGATGAATTGCCAAACCAAACTCAGAATAAATCACTTGCCAGCTGTTAAATCGGTCGCCATCTTAAAAAGTAATGCCAACTTAAAGTTCTATACCTCTATAAAAAACACCCTTTTATAAAAAGGCCAAAAAGCTACAAGTGCTACAAATATTACTCATACGCCATGTCACACTAATTTAAACACATGCAAAATTGTTGTTTTCATGTATATTTCGTGGACTAACAGTTAATTAGCCAAATATATATATATATACTAAGCGATAAGCTATATACAATGTATAGCAATTTTCCAAAAATTGCACTCAATTAATGAAACGATTTGAGTTTTAATAACCAACAATGGAATGCAGCAATCACCATTTTATATCAACAAACAAATTAATGGCCAACAAAGAACCACTAAAATTTTACAATGTAAAATAATGATATTATATATACGTATATGCGCTATACATACATACATACTACAAACTCAAACAGAAAATATGTATTTCAATCGATTATGCGACATGATGAAATTCAACTCATTTATTTGTGAGTGTCAAAATGTGCGAATAAAAACCGCAAAATAACCAAAATACACAAAATTTGACCAACGCATGCAGACTAATTAAATTATGAATAATTAATGATTGGAGCGGTTGATCGATTTGGTGGCTGGGGAAAACTCATGAGAATGGTGTGCATGGGGGTTTCAGTGCTAATAAATGTGCAATGACTATTAAGTTAGTACAAGGCTAAATTTTAGAAAATTACATACAATTTTGTATATATGTAAGCACATAAATGTGTGTTTTAAGTTAGTTCAGCCCACAGGAGAATTAAAAATTTAAAAAGCTAAACTCACTGAAATAAATGACACCAAACTTAATCGACTACGATACGAGTGATTCATCCATTTTCGCCTTTTGGCCTTTTTGGTTTCAAAATCAAAGCTTAAATCATTCAAATCCTTCAAATTTTTTTGCTCCCAGATATTCTGCAACAAGTGATCTACTAAACTTTTTGTGCCTCAGGAATTACGAAATGCTTTGCTGCTCACTAAACTAGCTCGAAAACCTGAACTTACGCGTAAAATTTGCTGAAAATACGTTATAGCGACTCTATTCCGACCCCATTGCAACCGGCGAAGTCCTCATTCGAAGCCATTCGTTTTTTCATTGGACTAGTGTTTTAAATGGTCATTAAACAAACACTCATGATTGGAAATGAGACTCGTCACTTTGGAGTCGAAGGTAATTTCGTCTAACTTGGAGCCATCATCAACGCCAACAGCAATGTCGGCTTTGAAATCCAGCGCAGAATCACTCTTGCCAAAAGGTGCTACTTTGGACTGAGTAGGCAATTGAAATGTAAAGTCCTCTCCCTCGACGAACCGAAACCAAACTCTACAAGTCCCTCATCATGCTATGTGTTGCGAAGGTCTGAACAATGACCCTATCTGATGAGTCGGCACTAGGAGTTTGCTAAAGAAGGGTTTTGTGGAAGTTCAAGATCCTTTGCGCTTTGGCAACGACGAATACCACAGACGATGGAGCGATAAACCGTGCGAGATATACAGCGGCATTAAAGAAGAGGAAGAAGAAGATCTCCGTTAGAAAGATCAGGTGAAGAAAGTCCAGCCAATTGCCGACAAACCGTATAAAAATGAACGACTGACTTGCTGTTGTTAACTGAGCTTCAATCGCGTAAGCGGTAACATTGCCAAAAAAATAAAGAAATGGATTGAAACTGATGATGAATCGTTCGCTTACCAGCTTGTGAACTATATAAGAGCGTCTTTCAACTGTGCTGAAAGTAAACACAAATCAAATCAAAATCATTTCTAAGTCAACGTAATGTTACTGTTTCTTTTGATTATTACGGCATTGTGCACCACGATTTTTTTGCCAGAAGATCTGGGAAAACTAATGGTTTTTGGACTTTTTGGCCCAAAATTCAACAAATTTCATCGAAAAGGTCTCCTGCTGACTTTTTTCTCTTTCCAAAAGTCAATTACCCCCTTCAAAGCATCAGCAGTCAGACGAGAACATAATCAGAAATTTCCAATAATGTGTAAGAAAATGTTTCAATGATGAGAGTAATCATTTGCATTCTAAAGTGTATTATTTCGTAAGATGTCTACTATGACGGCGATTAGAAATATTTTGTGTGTATAAATAAATATTTTAGTGGCGATTTTTCAACAGAGCTCCTTTTCTCGGCCGCGATGTGTATCTTTATAATTACCTAAAAAATTTAGAGACCTATTGGCACTTAACAATATCAATGGCCATTTTCTCTTTATAAATGATGGCCATCCTTTTCAGTGAAAGTTTTTGGCTAAAAAATACCAAATATTCTACTGCAGATATAAGGGTTTTCAAAATCTAAACCGCCTGCCGAACTTTTAAAAAATAAATTGCTAATAATATCCTCTTTATTATTTTGACCCACCCTTGCATTAAATTCTAATTCATTAAATCGGTACTTACTCTATTTCCTCATTCTCAAATGTATTGGATGCACAAATTAATTCCACCTTTTTTGTTCAAAAAATGATATTTATAGGAAAAAGTCAAATAACACATCATTCAAAGTGTTGTCCGTCGGAAGCAACTACTTCTTACCATCTGTATGGTGATTTGTGAATCCCATCTCTCAAAGAAATATTCGTTTCATTTTATCCATCGAAAAATCCAATAGTTGGAAGCAGCTAAATGTGGAGAATACAGGGAGGTATGACCTCCCATTTCGGCGTCTCCAAGTAGTTTTTGGCCGTTACGGGGATGTGAGGCCGATGGTTGACATGTTTCAAAATCACCTTGCTATGTTTTGGTCGTTTCTGGCCGTTTTTTTTGCGCACTGCCCAAACACATTAGTTGTAGTAGATAACGAGTTCAGTTTGCATTTGGCAAGGATCATAATCCAGTAAAACCTCCAATTACTTATCTTGAAACTTTTTTCATCTAAGCTAATATCTTCAAAGGTTAGAAACACGTAAACATAAACCTCTTTTCGATTTATTGTCTGATCATTCGCCTTTCTTGTGTGCTATTAAAACAATCGCAGTTTTCAATTAATTTCGCCTAGTTTAAACCAATAAATTCAAAAATTTACGACGGTTGTGCTTTATATTTCGAGATTTAGCAACCCAATCCCTTACAATCCTTGCCAACGACTATCGATACTAATTACTATTTGTGGCATACAGTTAAAAGTTTTTATATTTTTGACCCTCTTCTAAGAGCTTACAATGATAAGTGGACACAAAGCGACCAGCAAAAGGATATCTTATTTGTCACGCATCTTTTCAATGTATATATATATATATATGGCACTTTGTAACCGCTGAAGCGATTTTCGGCCGAGCTCCTCCTCCAATTTGTGGTTTTGCGTCTTGATATTTATACCAACAAATGGAGCGACCTACAGTTTATTCTAAGCCGCCTCCGAACGGCTGATGGATTTTTATGAGGAGCTTTTATTTCATGCCAGAAATACACTCGGAGGGCTTGACATTCCCTGCCGAGGGCGGCCGCAATTAGAAAAATTTATTTTCTATAATTTGGATGTTGCTCCAGTCTGGGCTCGAACTCAGGCCTTCCGAATGACAGTACGCAATGCTAACCACTCGGCTGTCGCGGCCGCGATAATAAAATCAATTATTTTCCAGAATTTGATGAAAATTCGGATGAAAATTATATTCAATTATATTTTAAATCACTTATGAAATTTTTTACAAATGACATTAAAGAGCGTAAAGCGCCTGTATGTGACAGTATAATGGGTGACTTCATAAAAGAGCTTCCATAGGTGACAATAAAACTCATAATTATATAACAACATATTAAGATAGCACTATTTTCCTAAATCCTGGAAACTCTCGGCGATTATTATTATCCCTAAGCTAGGTAAAAATCTCACTTTGGTAGGCTAGTAAAGGCCTATTAGCTTAATAACGATATTCTACAAAATCTACGAAAAACTTTTATTTAGAAACCGCAACCGATTTTAGAAACGAAACAGACCATACCATGTCACCAATGAGCGTTTTTGCTATTTTGAGGCACTAGATGCACTTTTTCCGACTAGGTTAATTTGGAATTTATTTTCTCTTATTCAATATATACTACTTTTCTAAATATATTGAAACAATATTTTTTACGATTAACAGAGTTATTACCGTGTGAAAATATCGAAAAAGTACTGAAAATCGACTTTGAAAAAAGATACGTAGGAGTTCATAAAATCCGAATGGTAGCTAAACAGGCTAAAGTAATGATGCAGAAACTCTAGTTTTAGTACGAAGATTCAGCATTAATCGCCAAAATTTGTATCCGAGCGATAACCTAAAAAATTTTGCACTGTGTAATGGATAAGAAACTAATTTTTATTTATTATAACTATTAATTTCAGAAAAAATTCTTCATTTTTCAATTGGAAAACTAATGAAATGAAGTTTTCTAAAATAAAAAAAATTTTGTCAACATTGAACAAAATTTTTTACAATTCTCACATATAAACATCAAAACAACGCTCCTTAAACATTTTAAATATATTACATAATACCGAAGAGTGTGTGTGTAAAGAAAACCCGCTAAGTGGTTCATAAGCTTCAATTAAATTTTCACTTTAAAAATTCACTATTTCATACGCTTAGCACATTCTACCTGCACTAAACTTCTCGCTTTTGCTGCCTTTTAGCGCTTTTCAACACCACAACACACCACACCACACAACGGCAACAGCAGCAGCAACGTGTTATATGCCCCACGGCCAGCAAACAAATCTAATTAATTAGCCAACAGTTTTGTGGTAAATTACAGTTTTCATTCTACGCTTTACAGTCTTTTTTTGCAAATTGTTTTTATTTTTTTATTTTTTATCATGAATTTTTTTTTTAATTTTACCTCTATATTAGCTTGCATTTCTGTTAATTAATTCCATTTATTCATGCTACCATTTTTTCTGCTTTCAAATGTTTTAAGTCCAAAACCAAATAGAGAGAGAGAGAGTGTGTAATTAATTTATTTGTATGTTTGTTTTGTTGTGCTATACTGTCTGGGCTAAGTTTTGGCTGCCATATTGTCGACAAGTTGTAAGCCACAAAAGGACATCGACCACAGCTGGGTTGTCTTTGGATTAAATACATATTTGTGTGTTGTAGAGAAATGAAAAAATTGTAGCCGACAAATGGGCAAGAAGAAATTACTGATTAAATTAAATGCTTTCGAAATAGTTGCAGGAACTTTAATAAATAAGATTTGTGTGTTTAATGAAAAAATTAATAAATAAAAAATAAAAATAATATTGATTTTAGTGAAATATCTGTATGAATGGGAAAATATTTCTCAGAATGGAAGCAAAAAACTTTAAGAAATTCACTCATTGTTCTTACAAAAGCAATCGTCGTAAATAGAGCCGAAGCAGGTGAAAGTTGTCACGTCTGGTTAAAGAAGTATTTATTGACTTAACTAGAGTACATAAGGTTGGTATAAATATAAAAAATATAAAAATTACCAATTTTTGCCCACTCTTTGTAGTTAAAGATTCATTTATAATTGAGAAAAGTGACTCCTTCATTTTTTTTTTTGACCCAAAACCTTGCTGAAATTTTTCCCTTATCTTTCGCTAGCATTTCCTAAGTTTCAGCATTGACACAAGCGTCAGTAGTCTTCATTAGCAAGGTCAGTAAGACCTCACATGGAAGTTCCAACGAGCTCAGTCCCTTAAACTTATCGTGCTTTGCTCTTAAATCACAAGAAAGGATTGTAGCAAATTTGACCTCTTAAACTTAACTACTATTGAAAGAAGCTCCCCTCCTGGACATAGAGGGAGCTTTCGAGAACATTTCACTGGATGCTGTCAAATCTGCCTAAAATGGTTATACTCATGAATCAGCTACTCCTATGCGGCACTGTAAAAGTTTTGGAAGATATCAATTGTCCACAGAGCATCGCTCAAGGTGGCTTCCTTACTCCTCATGCTCTGTAATTTTATGGTTAACTCGCTTCTGATGAGAAATATTTGAGGAGAAGCTAGGATTATATCACCATAGCCTATAGTGATAAGTTTCCACAAACTATATGCAACTTGATCCAGTGGACTTTCGAAGTACCTAACTGGTCGCACCGTTGTGGACTCGACGTCAAATCAAATAAAGTCAAATTAGTAATATTTACTATATGGTGAAGAAAAAAACGGACATAAGCCCTTCAGCTCGCAATGATGTGGACATAAGTCTGGAAACCAATGCAAAATTTCTGAGAGTAGTTCTGGGCAGAACACTTAACTGGAAAGGCAACATGGTGAGTAGATATGAAAAGGCTTTTATCGCTCTCTACTCATGTAAAGCAACTAATTAGTTAGAAATGGGGCTTAATCCTTAAATTTGTCACTGGATCTAAAATATATGTGTATTTTAAGGACAACCCCCTTGGATGGTGTAACAAATTGACAAACATTAACCTCACAAACATAAGTTAATTTAAAAATCAGAGATGATTGATATAAGCGATACACTCAAGACCACGCCAAATGAGACTTAAAATATCAGCCTCAATATCTCGAAAATCTACTCAAAGAGTCATCCAACTGCAGCTCTAGCCACTCGTCGTCGAAGTGAGTTAAATTAGTGGAGTAAAAAACGATTTGGACAGCCGAAAATTCTTGAAAGATAAAATTTCATATCAGCGAGTACAGATCGAGAATCCAGTCGACAGTATTGGGATATATAGGAATGGATCGATGCTCGGTTGAAGAGTTCTCGGAGTTGTTTTCTCAAGAAACTCACCTCCCGAGCTCTCTTTCAGACTAACTAATACACTTCAATGAATTTCATGCTGAAATTTTTAGCTATTATGGAGGGCCAACATTAGACTAAGAAGGGAGATAGAGAGAGAGGGCGAGAGAGAGAGGGAATAGAGATATCGTAGATAGTGACCGTATGGAGAGCGGATACGTTAGGCATCCAATAACGCGGTGATATCGAGGCAACTCTTAGTGACGTCAGATTAGCATACGGACGGTGGTAGTGTTTTGGCAGCGCGGCGATTAACTTTCAGTAATGTTGGTATTGCTAGCGTAGTTGGTGGTGGCCTCCTGGGAGGTGTGTTGCTCTCGATATTTCTCACGTCTCGTCAAACTACTCCCAGCGACATCAAAGCGACGTAACGAGACTGTACTGACATCGTCGCCCCCGCAGTTGCACACTACATGAGTCTTTGGTCTGAGGGGAAAGGGGGAGGTAGACCGACTCTTCACACTTCACAGTGAAACTGTTGCCGGATGTCTAGCTGAGCTGAGTCACAGCAACGTTCCGCTCCAACGGCCAAGCTTATATTTAGCTAAGTCACGGCTTACCCAATAAGACTGACCAGCCTGCGCACTGGTGGAGAATTCGCTGTGACGCAGCAACTGTATATGTGTGTATATTAAAACTTCATAAAAATCTGCATATAACTACATTGAGATCTATACCTACATATTAGGATAGAAAAGCATCAACGAATCATTCTAGAATTTTAATTTTGTCAGGCAAATGGTCAGATCTCGAAATCTTTATAGCAAGCGAATCAGTGAAGCAGCAAGTGAGCATAGCCCATTAATGTTTGTGAGTTCATGGATCAACATAATAATGATGTTCACCATCAACCACAGCTGTTCTTCACATTGTTGTTACCACTACTTTTGTCATCAAAGGAGGCAAAAAATCCCCTAACGTAGATAACATTTGTTTTGTAATACAATTTTCTGAAAAAAAGAACAACTAAAATGCTTAGCTGGCTGAAATTAATGGAGGGAGATTTACCCTTAAATAAGTTTGTAAACTTGATTTGGTTTGCAGGTTGACGTCGTATTCCGCTACAGGGCAATAGACACGATAAAAGATATACAAAGAACCATATTTCAATGCATATATAATATATACTTTGATTGTGTAGGCGATAGCTTTTACAAAATCATTTTTATGCCCGAATTCACACTGTGCAGCGGTTATAAATACTTTGTAAATTAAAGGTGGTTCTAAATAACAGTATAAAATAATGGAAATGTAGTGATAAGAAGAGAATTTAAATTTTTTTATTGAATATTTGTTTAAACAAGATCCATATTAAACGGCTCCAAAAGTAAATCAAACGGGATTATCATTTCAAGAAATGTTTGTGCCAAAAATATTCAGTCAGATCTCTATATTTTAATATTTCTGAAAAAATTAACATTTTCTAAGTATGAAAAAGTGCTTCTCCGCTTGATCTAAATGATTTAGGGAAGAAACGATAGGAGCTTTAAGTTCATAAAAATTGGCAAAATTCAAAAAGTTGCAAGTTAAATTTTATAAAATTTTATATTTTTTTAATTCCTCACTTAATTTTCAATAAAACTTTGAGCTTCGTAGCTAAAAAAAAAACTATATTTTCGAAAAAAATGTATTGTTTTCATATGAGTATTTTTAATATTTTTTTACCAATACAATCTTTTACGTATAACAGATCAATTGAAAAGTCTCCAGCCTACCATATTAAAAGTAATTTTTTTTGGTAAAGGGTTTTCCAATAGAGCTAATATGATTCTTCATGTCGTATATATCTGTCATTTTTTTCCTTGTATTCAGTAATGTTTGGAATTTCACCCATGGACCACCATAAACGTCGTGAATTTGCTAATTTTGCCTTGGAACAACTTGAAAACGATAACGATCATTTTAAGAAAATCATCTTCTCAGATGAGGCTCACTTTCATCTGAGTGGTGCCATAAATAAACAAAACGTCGAAGAAAGCCCACAAATCATTCATGAGCAACCATTACATTCACCTAAATCGACAGTTTGGTGTTGTTTTTGGTCTGGTGGAATCATCGGTCCGTACTTCTTTCGAAATGGAGATGGTAGCACCATTATTGTCAATGGAGTGCGGTATAGATCGATGATAACCAACTTTTTATAGCCACAGTTGCAATAAGTTGATCTTAGCAACATCTGGTTCCAACAAGATGGGACTACGTGTAACACAGCACATGCAACAACCGAATTATTGTGAGAAATGTTTGGAGATTCGATTATTTCAAAAAATTGTGACATTGAATGGCGTCCAAGAAGGTGTGAATTAACATTATTAGACTACTTCTTTAGAAATAAACCAGACTCTCTTAGGTTAGGTTTAAAAGTCAATATTGAGCGTGCTCTTCATGACAACACCACTTACCTTGGTGGAAAAAGTGCTCAAAAATTATGCTCATCGCATTCGTTCCTGCAAAAGAAGTCGTGGAGGCCATTTTAATAATGTTATATTCAGGATTTAATTGTATCGATTGTAAAAGAAATCATATCACTCTTGTTGGAAAACCCTATAAAATTTTGTATTTCTATTCATTCATTGATTATAACGATCCTCCATTCGATACCATTTTACGATTTACCAATACGATTTGTCCTTTACTTCAAAATTGACCCCGGTTTCGACATTCACCTCTTCATTCCGCGAAAATTTCTTCCCAGCATTATCTTGGTGAAGCAACATTTTCTTTTTTCTTCAAATGCTGCCGTTTTTCGGCGATTTCGCCCTTCAAACGGTCCAATAACCATATTTAATAGTCGCTGGTCCTCCATTTTTTCAGGGTAGCCAATGAAATTATTCCATGCGTATCCAAAAATACAGACGTCATAACCTTGTTGCGCTTCTTCTTTGCTTTGGAGCGAGTTTATTGTGTACAGTCCACTCGGATGACTGTCGATTAGACTTTGGAGTAAAATGTTCATCCAATGACATCTGATCGATGCTCTGTGTCATATATCGCCGCAAAAACTCAGGTTCATTACACTTGAACATCTCACGTGGCACCCCAGAGCTTTCTCACACACAAATATTCGTGATTGATATGATGTACACGTTCAATTGATATCTTTATCATTCAATTTCAATTTGCGGTCATTCAAAATCATTTATGGTTTTTTTTCCGTAACAACCTCTTTTGGGCGTCCACTACGTTCTCCAACTTCGGTGCTCATTTTACCACGCCTAAACTTAGCATACCAATCCTTGATGATTGATTTTCCCGGGGCAGTATCCGGAAACTCCAAGTTTTTGCTTCAATTGCATTTTTGCCTTTGAAAAATCTATATTTTACGTGAAATTCCAATTCAATTTCGCCATTTTTCAATTTATCCATATCTTTCACAATAAAATAAGTTGCTTCGCTTCAATTTCTATAATTCACAAACTATGATCCGACAGCTATCAAATTTATATGCGCGTCTTTTGAAGGTTAGGGCTAACTAAAAATCATATGGAGTGATAGCACCATCTATGCGGTAGGCCGGGGACTTTTCAACTGACCTGTTAAGATATATTTTTATTATAATGTGGAGAGGAAAAAATTGTGAAAAATGCGGTTTTAAATTTTGTGTTAAGAGTAATTCGAAAAAGTATAACCGTAATCATGAAAAGCATAATTATAATTTCAAATTGAATTTAACCGAGATTTATAATGTTTTTTTATGTTCTGTACATATTTATATACGTCACATAAAATATTTTCAATTTCCTTTAGTACAGTAGGCCTGAAGGAGTATTATATTTTCCTAGAAGGACTACTCAGCTTCATGTATTTAGCTGACTTTTTATAAATGTAAACAAATTTATGTTTTATACATGGATTTACATACAAAGATATATGGTCGGCGAAGCTGTCTATATACATATATATGAACTAAACTCTTAATGCTGTCAGTGATCCCCATTTTGGATAAATATGCTATAAAGGTAGTCACTTAGATTAAATAACCATTTTTTCAATACAAATTCATTCTGCCTTTCCTCAGCATTCTCATATTCAATAAGCAATTTCCGTTGCTTTTTTTATTGTTGTTTTTATTTCATCGTATTTTCTTTTCATCATTTTTCTTTCTTTTTTTTTTTTCTTTTGTCGGCTTCTTTATTATTTTTTGTAGATTAGGAAACTCTACGACCGATTTACGTTCACAGCAAATAAATTTATTTTGACATAAACAGCCAGCCTACGGTAGCAAGCGATGATTTGAAAGGAGCATGAGTAAGCGATTTTCTTCTTCTCGTTTTGTGGTAAAGCTCAGCATGAATGCCTATATAACAAAATGTATGACTACATACGAGTATAATATTTATGTATGTTATGAATGAAAGGAAATTAGAATGAATGAATATCGCATTCTTACACATATGTATATGTACTTGTATATATTTACTAATATTCTTTATGGCAATTTAATATATTAAGCATTGCCATAATAATTTTTGGGCATTTTTATGCTTTCATTCTTATTAACCGTAATAAATCATGGTAATGGCATTTGCAGAAATTCACTTAATTTAGATATAAAGAAAGGTTCTTGTTTTTTTTTTCGAAAAATGTAATCCTTCTTATTAAATACAGTAATGAATAGCCGCGATAGCCGATTGGTCAACATTGCGTACTGCAATTCGGAAGGCCATGGTTCAATCCCAGGTTCGACCAACGTTCAAAGTTCAGGTTCGACAACTAAATTTGTTTTATATTGCGGATGAGCTCCATTGGCACTACAGCCATCCTCCCTTTAAAAAAAAAAAGTATCTTCAGGGGCTTGCAGACATCTCGTCAGAGACAAACTATTGCTTGGAGTTGCTCCTCAGCTTCGTAAGCCTTTCTACCATTGACCAGATGGTTGGGACGTTCTAGACGGAGTTAGTGACCTGTCTAAGGAGTAAAATCTCGATAGAATCAAGCTATATCTGAAACACAAACTTGTATGATGACTGAGGCAGTTAAAGGTACGAGGTTGCTGCGTTAAACGATCTACTTATCAGTTGTTGCGCTGCAGAAAGGAACATTCTGTACTGTTTGATAAGGACAATATATTTATGCTTCACTGGACTTAATAGTCTGCCTCTTTCTTGAATAGTTTGTCTTCTGTTTTTTTAATCGATTTTACTTTCTCAGAAATCTGGAGACGTTATTCAGTCTCTTTCTCAGACTTAGGGCTTTAAGTCCGTTTCGGGGTTAGCTAGGCTGACAGCTTAGCTGGTTCCGTCTCCGCTAGTATCGCTGTTTGCGCAGCCACGGAGCATTTTCTAACCTTTTTTCCATAGTCCAATTTAGTCTGATTTGGTCTGATGAGCATGACTCATCTAGATGGTGCAGCCTCCAGAATACGTGTCCTATCCGCAACTGCAAATTTTGGGTGGATTTCCACTTCCGTTTGAACCAATGTTTAGATTTTCGCTTCTAATGTTGGGTTGTCGCCTAAGCTGGCAAAGTTAGCGGCTTATTAAACATAATAGTTTACGTCATTCCTGTAGTTCCCAAAAAGCTTATTCTTCTTCTTCTTCTTTAGCATAGGCATCGCTTACGTGTTTGTGGCCTAATTTAAAACAGTGCACCACTTTTCTTTCTCTTCGCTGTTTGGCGTCAGTTAGAAATAGCAGGTGAAACCAGGCCGTTCTCCACCTGAACCTTCCAACGGAGTGGAGGTCTTCCCCTTCCTCTGCCTCCACCAGCTTGTACTGCACCGAATATCTTATAGCTGGAGTGCTTTCATCCACTGTCTCTGGATTCGCTGAACAGTGTCAATGTCGTCGCATAGCTCGTACAGCTCTTCGTTCCATCACTCAGCGAGTGTTGACTTCATGTAAGCTTATGTACCTTATACGAGAATCAGGAGGGAAATTAGGAGTGACTCCTTGAGTTTGATTTAGTCGAGGGAGGAATTTACTTCCCAATTGCCTACTCAGTTCAAAGTAGCACCTGTTGGCAAGTGCCTCAGATTTCAAGACTGATATTGTTGAGGTCATAAATAGACGAAATTATAACGACTTTGAAGCTACGACTGCCAACGCTTAATGAAAGTAAATCCGGGCGCCCACCCAGCCTCAAGTCGCCTTCAGAATATAGGCTTTGAACCTGACGGACAATCGCCGCCGCGTCATACCTCAGCTGCTATATTTACCAAATTGGGCTCATGTGACTTTTTCCTATACTCAAGGTTAAAGCGATCAGACAATATTGTGAAGAATCCACAATTTGTTTTTCCACAATTCCGATCGTTGCATAACTTCCTTTCAGTATTTCTTATTAACTGTACGACCTTTTGGTAGGAACTCATGATGCACCACACCATTATAATCAAAGAAAACAGTGAGCAAAACCTTCACTTTTTCATTAAACACACCACGTATGTGGCTGTGTAGCGCGAAATAATTCAGACTAGAGCATAGAAAACCGTGGGAAATCGTAGGAAAAACATTCAAATATAAGCTCCCGGCGTTTTAAAAAATATTTGCATCTAAAATATAGATACTACGTCGCTCTTGGTAGCGTTATGACATTTAAAAACTTGTTTGATTTTACAACTAGAGACTAGTGAGCTCTTCTTTGATCTATAAAGATTCTAGAGATTTTATAACTAATTTATTTATTAATTTTCAAGTTAAAATTTTGATCAGAGTCGAAATCGCGATTTTCTCGAAATCGCATATTAATAAATGGTTCAGTCAATCAATCTAAGCTCCTTACATATTCTTCTTAGATATATTTCTCGGGTAGTTAACAAAAAAGCAAGATTTCGAAACAAAAGATGTATTTAAAATATTTTTGAATTCCGATCATGCAAACGACCAAAATAATTTTTACCGATTAGCCATTAGAATTGTATCTTCATCTACGGTTATGCACCACCATTCGCCTCAATTTATTGTACAATGTTTACAATCAAAAATCGCTTATTGCTGAATAACCATTTTAAATTCACTTATTGTGAGGATTATTATATTTTATCATCTTTTTAACAAACAAATAGATATTTCATAACTCTCCCACCCACACATAAATACCTAAGAGTCAACAAAATATTGTACAAGAAAAATAACTGAAACGCAATAATGGCAAATAAATTTTGTCCACCAACTAACCAAACGAAAATGATAGTTTATAGACCACTTCCCACCACAAACTGGAGCTGGACTCTACTACCAAATTGCAGCAAATTTCCGGCACAATGCAGACACAGCAGAGAACTGCCACGTTGCCGCTAATGCGTGACTGAAAACGAAGTGATGGGCACTTCAAGTGGCGGAAATAAGCGAAACCAGTTCGTGTTTGCACAGCATTCCAAATGTAGAGTAAAAGCGTACACTAAAATAGAAAATTTCAAAGAGACCAATGTATGAAGAAGAATAGCAGCAGAAGAACTAGGAGCAGCAAGGCGCTGCTCCTACTTCTCAGCGGTTGACCCAAATTGCGCGTGATTTAAGTAGAGAGAATTTCGAGAAGTTTACTTGCTCACTAACTACGCTGCTTACCTACCCAAACTGCCAGTGCCAGTGGGCGCCATCATCGAAGTTGCAGCTTACTTGCGGTTATGTCACAAGGGCATGTAAGTTGGTTACATTGACACTCACACTCAACACACAGAAATGCACACTACACGCTGGATTGACAAACGATGTTGGCCACGACTTGCTCTGCTGCTGGTGTTGCTGTTGCCAAGGCTTGAGAAGTTTGTGATTGCATTTGTTGGTTGGTGTGGGTGAAATATTTAGTTACTTGTACTTGTTGACAGGATGCAGTTTAATTCCTTTTTTTTTTTTGCTTTTTTTTTTTTGCTTTTTTGCTTTTATAACTAATCACTCTCGTATAACTTTCAAAAAAATTGGTTTACATGGAAATGAGCTTACAGGTGATACTTCTAATATTGACTCACAGCCAATAGAGGAAATAAAAGTTAAAAGGATTTTATTTTATTTACTTTTCGAAACGCATAATAATGAAATTACGAATGAAAATATTTAATGTAAAAAATAATTTTTTTCCACTAGAAAAAAATTTATATACTGAAAACTATTTGGTATGCCCTAAGCATTGAATGAAGACACGAGGTTGATAAATATTACTTCGCAAAAAAAATTTTTTTTTTGCTATTTACTGGGTATAAAATGTAATATTCTGTGTTTATAATTACTTAATTCATTTTTTAATTTTTGCCTTTTTAACATTCAAAAGTCAGACAAAAAATATTTAATTTTGTGGGGATTTTTAATATTTTTAGTCCTCAGAGCGGAACATGAGCTCACGTCTAAGTAACTGTTTCTGTCACGAAGCAGCTGCGGCACAGCAATTGCTATTGTATTCAAATTGACTTCAGTAATCTTGTACTGTACAGCTCCTGTACGTTCTTGACAAATCTTATGTTGTCTTCCACCACGTCCACATCTATAAGCTCGGAATGGGTTTTGAAGATATGGCGAGTTTCGGATTAGCTAAGACACCAGAGAATACATGGAGTTTCCATAATAATTTTGGGAATGTGCAAAAATCGTATCAGTACTCGAGGAGTCCTTCTCTTCTTAGAAAATAGCTTATCGGGTATCAAATTCATCATAAAATTGAAATTATTATTAAAATTCTCCAGTTTTCATTCCGTTCGTATTGATTCGTTTCTCATGGGTCTCATCTCATGGATGAATATCTGATCAGTGTTGCATTTATCAGGTCGACATCCGATCATTCGACTTTAGGAGTTTTCAAGAGAAAGGCTTTGCGAAAGATTTTTTGTCTTTTGCGCGTTGGCAACGGCGAATACCGTAGACGATAGAACGATGATCTTTACTAGCTATACGACGACACTGACATAGTTCAGCGAAACAAGAGACAGCGGTTACACTGGCTAGGTCCTGTCGTCCGTATAGGTGAAAATGCTCCAGCTTTGAAAGTGTTCTATGGAGTAACGGCTGGTGGAAGCAGAGCAAGGGGAAGACTTCCACCCCGTTGCAAGGATCAGGCGGAGAACGACTTTCCAATTGACGTCAAACTGCGAAGAGAAGGAACGAATGGCACGCTATTGTTGATGCGGCTATAATCTCGTAACCGGTGCTCACGTCAAAGAAGGAGAGAAGGAAGGAAGCCACAATTCTGATAAGGTTCAACCTGTTTATTGACGGTGGGCTTAATCTTTCACACAATACATTATTTAAAAATTTTATACGATATTGAATATAATTGCGGTCCCCCTTTCGCCAGGCATGCTTTCATCCGACAAAATTCTGTTATAAAGCTGATGCATGCACCTTGTCCGTTCTTCGCCGCAATAGCCGAGTAGTTAGCAGAGCGTCCTGCCATTCCGAAAGCTAGGGTTCGGGCCCTGTTGGTCTGACCAACATGGGAAATACAAAAAAATTAGTTAATTTATCTAATTGCTGTCGCCTCTCAATCCCTTCAAATGCATTTCTGACATAAAATAAAAGCTCCTCGCAAAAATCCCTCAACCGCTCGGAGAAAATGGGCCGAAAATAGTATCGGCGGTTATAAAGCGTCGAATATATAAGCCATCCGATTCACCCCTTTTCCATTCTTTAAGCGGGCAATCGTTATTCGAACTTAGCCAAAGCATGAGTGGGTAATAGAAGGTATATTCAATCATCAACGGTTGAAAGCCGTAGTTATAAACGGCTGGCCAGTTGCACCTTCTAAATTAAAGAGTGGATAAGTGACCAAGTGAATGGCTGTCAAAACCTTTTCTTCACGTACGTATTCTTCTACAATTTCCCCCTTCCTCCATTACATAATCAGTATTATTTTTTAAATCAGAAATCACCACAAAACACAAATATATGTAAGAAATTCAAATTCTGGCTTATTACCAATTATCGACTCGTTGAATGTCACACAAAAAGTTAGAAAAACAATAAAAAATATACATACATAATTTTGGAAGTGAGAAATCGTATGCGTTGGTGTTTCATATTTCCCAACATGTGGCTGTACTAAAAAACGGCTAAACTAATATTAGGAATGATCTTAATGGTAAAGAAAGCGGTCTCCACTTACGCCTATTACTTTGAATTTTTTTCGCGAAAACGGCAGGGGTCACAAGCTAAAAATATATCGGTGCGGCTCTACGTAATATTCATCTATCTTACATTTATTTAGAAACAAAAATTATTTCACATCAAAATTACGTGCAGAATAATCTTGGAATAAATTCTTATTATTTTCAAAGCTTTCAACATATAGTTTCTTGTCTATTTAAAAATTCAATTTTAAATTCAGGTAAATATTAAATTTAGCGGATGCTCTCCTTTGTTAGTGAAAATTTAAACCAACATTCATGCAACTTTCATATCCATAGATACTCGTAAAAGAAAACTACCTTAAAATGCCTTTGGCTTCAAGCCTAGAGATCCCTCAACTTTTTATACGCATATCCATCTCTAATGTATGTCACTTCTCCACCACCAACGCACTCCAAATGGAAAAAATAAGTTTTCAAAAAAAAAAACTTGAAAACCGTATCATGACAACAAAAAACGTGACAATGCCAAAAAAGTAGAGCAAAGAATAATTAGAAACGTAAGTGTCAGCTCAGCAGTAAGCGAACAGTGAATAAAGTTTATAAATGAAAAAAGAGCAACAACAGTTTGACAAACGAAAGTAAAACACAATTTGTGACAAACAAAGATGACAGTTAAAAGTTTCAAATTTATTTTCTTCATTTTTCTTCTTTAACTTTAACTCTATATTTCTTATTTTCCACATAGCACAGAAGCTTTTTACACTAATTAGAGTTTAAATGCGAGTGAATGTGTGCACGAGAATGCACACAAATGTTGTTAGCAACTACATTACAAGGAATGTAAGTGTCTTTTTGGTCCCACTGTGCGGATGAGTAATTTCATAATTAGACTTTTGGCAGTTTACATTCACGCGCTGCTTTTAAGAAGCTTAGTGAATTAGAAAGAGTGCAATTAAATATATTTTACTGCGCAATGCATTAGAAAATTGTGGAACAGCGTGAACGTTAGAGATTTATAAGTATTTCAGGAGTTTAAAATGTTCAAAAAAATAATAAAAAAAAACTTACGCATAATTACATTAAGATAACAATAAATAAACATAGGATAAAATAAAAATAAATTATATTAAACTAAATTAAATTAAATTAAATCAAATTAAATAAAATAAAAAAATAAAATTAAATAAAATAAAAAAATTAAATTAAATTAAATTAATTTTAATTAAATTAAATTAAATTAAATTAAATTTAATTTAATTAAATAAATTAGAAAATAAATTTATAAAAATAAAATTAAAAATATAAAATAAAACAATTAAAAAAATTTAATATAAAAATAAATTTGACTAAATTAAATTAAATTAACTTAAATTAAATTAAATTAAATATAATAACACAAAAAAAGATTTATAAAATAAAATAATATAAAAACAAATTAAATTAAAAATATGAAAAAGCCGTTGTCTTTTAATATTTGTTAGAGAAAAAGAGCGAAAAGCGAAAATAAGTTGATCCGGTGCTCACGTAGCCTAATTGGTTTAACAATTGGCGCCTTCGGACAAGCGTGTCTGGAAACAATTCTGATGAGGAAACGTGGAGCTTTCCAAAGCAGCTAAAACTTCTACCAAAAGATAAAGTCTGGGCTGATCCAGTTAAGAAAAAATAATAATAGAATAAATTAAATTACATTAAAATTAATTAAAAAATATAATTATATTAAATGAAATTAAATACATTAAAAAAATGGAAAAAATTTAGTCAAATTAATTAATATGAAATATATAATAGAACAAAGTAAAACATAAATAAAATAAAATAGAATGAATAAAGTAAAACATAAAAAAATAAAATAAAATGAATAAAAAATAAAACTGAAGTTAATAAAAGAATACAAATTAATCAAAATTAAAATTGAATTAAATGAAGTAATTTAAATTAAATTAAATTAAATTATATTAAATATAAAATAGTTTGATTTTGTTTCAACTAATTAAATTTAAAAAAAATTATATGGAAATAAAATAAAATAAAAATAGAATTTAGAAAAGAGTAAAACAGAAAAAAATAAAGAAAATAATTACACAAAGAAAAAGAAAATAAAAAATATAAACATAAAATCAAATAATTAAATTAATAAAAAAAATTAATAAAAAATCAATTAAATCCAAATAAAATGGCATAACTTCATTAAAATTAAATGAAATGAAAAACACTATCGTGAATTTAATCAAAAATGTCCAAATCGGTTTGAAATTTAGAAACAAATGTGCACGTAGTCATATCTCACAAAAACAGGGTTTTTTGCGTTTATTATATATTATATTATCTATAAAAAATTTATTTATACTTTTTATTCTAGGAAAAAACGTTTCTAATATATAACGATTCAAAAAATTACAAAAGTTTTATTCTATTTGTGTGAAATTCTTTGTCCCGAATGACTGTCGGATCAACGCACAGTCTACTGCGCTGATCGTAGAGACTTGAAGAGATTTCGTAAATATAACGTAGATATCAGATAAAAAAGATTTTCTGAAATTCTACCCTTAAGGGATGAAAATGGGGAGTAAAACTTGGAGCCATCTTAATGTGTGTTCTTATTTTATGCTCTAAACTCAATAATATAGAATATAAATTCTTCAAATTCTAACAGTTTATTTAATTTTTTTTTAGAGAATTTTACAATCGGAAATTATGATTTCTTGCACATATCCTTATTTATGAGAAAATGCAAATATTCATCAACTTACAACTGATTCAGATTACTTTCTCATTGCTCATACCAAATACTATAAATATGGAAGTTCTTAACGACTGAACTGCTTTCTATGATAACTTATACTTAGCGAATTTCTTCAAAATGAAAGAGTCCTTCTCCTGAAAAGGCCTTAAACAAACAAATTTCTCATATTTCCTAGTAAAATTTACCGACCAACTAAGAATTTATTAATTATTATGAGGTATATGAGCAGAAACGACTTTAAAAAATCAGCGATTTTTTCGTTTTTATTCACACCTATTTCAGACTGTTAGACCTAAATCTAAAAAATAAAACAATCGATATTTTATTTTGCTTATTTTAATAAACTCTTTAGGTAAGAATTTGTCTCATTTTTTAATTTATTTGTTAACCACAAGCTTATTTATTATGGTACGTTGGCTTCTGAATTTTTAAAACTCTTATTACAGTGTTTTTAACATTCTTCTGATATCGTGTCTTCAAGTAAATTTCTAAATATAATATAATTGCTTATTTATAATGTTATTTCTTACTTATATCATGCATAGCCAAGAACAACGTAGCTTTCAGCATGACATCGCGGCCATGCATTAAGACTTTACACAATGTCGGTTAGACAGACCATGATTTTCCTAGCATTTATAAGCATCTACTTCTTTGCAAATAACCTGATAAAAGTATGAATTTTCAGTGCCTGAATTTAATTAGTTCAAGTGTTACTAAAAAAATCAAAAGTATTTATCAAACAACATATACAAAAAAAGTTTCAATTTAGCTAACTTCTGTCTGAAGAGGTAAATTCAAATTTAAATATTTCAATATAATGCAGAGTCTTCTGTAGATAAGTTAGGGATCATTTGCTTTAGAAGAACTCACAATTTATGGAGTTGAACTTTTTTATTTAACTGCGATGAGTAAAAACGTATGATTTAAGGAAAATTCGTAATTATTACAAAATAGGCAATTTTTCTTTTAGAAATTTGGTCGTTCCTTTTTTTTTAAGAAAGCAGTATGGAAAAAAGAATTAACGCAGAAATAATTGCACTAATATTATTGCCTAACTTATGGTATAAAACAAACTCATTCATTTTTGCTTAGGCATCAATTAAACAAATTTCAAACACATACAATTTACCTTAAGATAGCACAACTTTGGAGGGTTATATCTCCCGAATACGTTGCTCGATTTCTTTGGTGTAGGCACAGCATATTCCTCTTAGAATACTTTTCCCATTATGCTAACTAATCAATTTTGATCAGATTTCATATTCGCTAGTGAATGGACCCAACTTAAAGGAAATTATACTTTTTTTCCAGGTATTGGACTAGGAGAGTTCATCGCGCACAATTGTACCCTTCAAACTTTGCCCCCACTTTCATCTCATTCAAAATGTTTTTGTGACCTTTGATCCCGCGTAAATATTTTTCCAAGAACCGCATGAATGAGGACATTTTAGGTGTCATTTATGATAATATTGAGTTTGAGCTCTACTACCAATTTTCAACTGGGTGCTATATAAGTGCAGTTGATTTAATTAAATAAACTTATAAATTATATAAAGACAACAATGTCTTTACTCCACTTGAAATCCTCAATTATTTCAAGTCCTAAGCCTTCATTGTTAAGTATATATATATATACTTCAAATTTGCACATTTCTTGTCTACATTTGCATGCAGTATATTATAGCATCTGTAAAATTCAATATAATTCCAAAGTAATGTAAACAGAAAATCAGCAAATAATTGAAGTTTTCATTTCTAAGAAGAACAATATGCACCCTCTATACACGACTACGTAAGCTACCACTATCAGATAGACATACATATTTACCAGATGCAAATATTTCACTTACATATACCACGAGTTGAAGCCATTTCTAGCTTTGCTTAAGAGTTTGCAGTAGAACCTGTAGTCTATGAATGATAATCTTGCTGTATCTTTCTAATTCGCAAATTGCTTTGGCTGCTCGAATCAGTGTTTAATATTCATAGTCAATCTCCATGTAAATTTAACTAGAATAATTATAATTATAATAGCGAAGCCAGTCAATTACAGGTATTTTCGCGCAAGTGAATGCTAGGTGAAGAGGAGAGACAATGCAATAATGGAGAGAGAAAAGTTGACTAACAACAATTGCTATTATTTGCTACTGTTATAGTCAACATTTATGTATCGGTAGCCAGTGTTTATCCGAAAAGTATAACTTGTGTAGAGTTGAATAAATTTAATAATTAATCAAAATGCAAATTCAAAAATATTTCAGATATACACCTGGTCGAGTTGATATTTGTAGGAGTGCAAGAGCGCAAGTTATTAATTGAATATCAGAAAAATGTGGCAAAACAAGTTTACAAGTCTTTAACATTTTTTTTCTTGTTTTATTTTTACGTGGAGTGGGAAAACTAGAAGAAGAAAAATAGAAAAATGAAAAAAATTAAAACCTTCCATTAATACGCAATTCTCTTCCACTTTGTTCTGTTGAGAGCACTCAATATAGAAGTGTAGATAGCCTGGAAAGAAATTTTTTCATTGAATGTAATGTTCTCTAAACTATAGCCATCAATCAAATCAGCTTAAAGACTTTATAAAATCATCAAATCATCGTTCTGTTTGTCTGATTATCTAACTCTTCATACTACTTTTATATTTTTTTTCTTTTCCTTAATTATTAATTTCGTTCCTACACCTTTGGGTGATAGTCCCATGGATCCAAGTCCAACTACATTCTAAATCAAAGCGCATAGCCCAAAACTGCCCAAACTGAAAAACACCGGCGCGATGCATTTCTCCAGAGAAAAGATTCAACGGGTTAACAGAAAGGCAGAAGCCTCCAAATTCATTAGCTCTGGCGGAATAAACTAAAACATCTGGATTCTGCGGCCGCAGAGTTCCTCACTACTAAGCTCTTTAATCTGTACCTGCCCACTCTAACAATACCTGGTTAAATTGGTTCCTCAACCGAAATCAGCCAACAAAGAAGAATTATATTGGCGAATAACTCTCCTTTACCCAGTAGCCAAGACAATTGGGGTCTTGCTGTTCCCGTCTTTTACTAACCACCAGAAAGCAGCAACATAAATCGTACAGCACCGGAACTGCACTTAACGCCGTAAACACCCTGATGATTCATGGTTTTAACCAAAATTGATGAGCGAACTACCCTGGTAGTACCAGGTCTGTTAAAAGACTTTGACACAGTGCATCTATCGAACATTGAGGAATTTTAATTACAAACGGAGTTGTGGAGGTGAACTAGGAATGACCTGAGTGAGAGAATTTCGAGGATTTGTCGGGTAGTATCCTTTGATCGATCTTGTTTAATTTTTACAATTCAAAGCTCCATCCACTATCAGAATGCGTTTCCCTGAACTCACATTACGATTACTGCGTTACGGGGAGTCTCATTTGATAGCCGGCACTCCTTCATTCTCCCAAACGATTGCGAATGTCATAGCGTTCGCAACTTATATGATATTACGTAGCACTGATCCGGATACCGGAGACTAGCGTGACGCAAATGAAGATACTAAAAGCCTGCCATCACAACGCGGTGAGCATCGTAGCAGGCATCTACTCTAAGCCAAAGTACCAGCTATGCACATCAGGAAGCAAGTGCTCGTTATAAAGGACTCCTTATAGTCTCACAAATCTCACAAAACAAAACTGCTGGAGAGGACGGCATATCAACAGGACCTAAACGCCATTTACAAAGAGTCCGTCTGTCAGACCTTTATAAACTCTCTTTCCGCGAATGGCGCTCATAATAGAAGAGTAGATAGCCTGGAAAGACATTAAATAGAAGAGCTCGAACTCCCTCGCGCGAAACGAGGACCACTGCACGCACTAACTATCTTTTTTCCACTAAACACTACTCACCAAACACCCCTCTCTCTCTCTCTCTCTCTCTCTTTCTCTCTCTCTCTAGTCCAGAGCCGTCAAAACAGCTGATTTCCTGGACATTCCAGTAGGTTATGTCCTATCACAAAGCCAAACTTTCCTTGCTTGTAGGCGTGGTTGAGCAAGCCACTACTACTTATACAACAAATAGGGAATTGGACAATTTCTTGGAAATTTCAGATAGAGGAAGCTGGCTTCACTTTGACTTTCTAATATAATGGGTCCATTTCGAGGTTCCGTACTTCTTTAAAGAAAAAACACAGAAAATTCAAATTAATTGAGGAAAGTTTATTATCATTCGAAAGAACATTCTTTCGCATTTACTTTTGAAGATTATCTCTTTCAAATGTTGGCCGCGACTACGTCTCAAATGGTCCATCCATTGAGTTGAGCTTTTCGATGACTCGTTCAATCATTTCGACTGGTAACTGGCGAATGACATGCGTAATAGTTTGTTCCAAGGCCTGAATCGAAGAGGGATTGTCCGCATAGACTTTAGACTTTACATATCCCCACAGGAAAAAGCCTAACGTTGTGATATCACACGATCTTGGTGGTCAAACGACCGGCCCAATACGTGAAATTATCTGCTCACCGAAGTGTTCTCTCAATAAATCCATTGACTGATGCGATATCTGGGAAGTGCCGCGGAAATCACGATCTTCAATTTCAGGCATCAAGTAGTCGGTTACCATGTCGCGATAATGGTCGCCATTGACAGTTATGTTATAACCGGCATCATTTTTGAAGAAATATGAACCGATGATTCCACCGGCCCCCAAACCACACCAAAGCGTTGTTTTTTTCTGGATGAAATGGCAGTTCTTGAATTTCTTCAGCTTGCTCTTCCTCCAAAAGGCCGCATTTTTGCTTGTTTTCATACCCATTGAGCTAGAAATTGGCCTCATCGATGAACAAAATTTGGCTGAAAATGTCTAATCTTCTTGGAACTTTTCAAGAGCCCATAGAAGCGAAGCGATATCACTTGGGAAGGTCGAGCGGTTGCAATTATTGCACAAGCTGTATCTTTTACGCTCTCAATATAAGATTTCGACGTAAAATGCGCCGAGTCGTTCTATACGTCAGTCCGAGTTGAAGCGAACGGCGCCAAATCGACTCTCCACGGTCGTCAGCTACACCCGCTATATTTTCCTCACTGCGTGCTGGACGTGGTCTATTCGGTTGAATATTATCCAGTAATGAATGCTGGGTCTCAAGATGGGTGATGGTGTTACGAATGGTATGCTCAGTGGGCCGATTATGTTGACCATAAGTTGAGCGAAGCGTGCGAAACACATTCTTCACAGAACGTGAATTTTCGTAATAAAGTTGAATGATTTGTAAACGTTGTTCAGGTGTAAGTCTTTCCACGATGAAATGTCAAACAATACTGAACAAAAATAACATGACAGCTTGATCTGTCAAAAAAGGCTATTGAAAAAAGTACCTTTATAATATATTTATTTTATATCTAACTGATAAATTAAATATTTAGTTGAAATATTTCAAAAAGAAGTTACCAAAAGCCCCTTTAAACGACAAGAGTACATTCCACTTGTAGAATCTGATTTTTTCACCAAATTTTCTTCGGCTTGTATAATTGACGCTCTACTTATGGTTTCCAATCACATCAAAAAATCTCAATGAAAAATGAAAATATCAACATAGCTCAACTTCATACGGTAATGTATGGACATCAGTGTTCAAAACAAGTCTGCACAGTAATTTTCCATGTCCTCCTTTTTGTCATTTTCCATTTCAATTGAACCGAAAATGGCTTCAAATTTTTGAATGCTCTCAGTTCACTAATAAACTTCAAATTCGTAACGATAGACGACAGATGGTCACTTAGCATTTATGTGTATGTACGTATGTAGTACAAAATGATTCGAATGGTACTTATGAGCATAGAAGTGAACATTTCAGCAAATAACCACTCAAATGTCTACTCTGTGATTTGCATGAAGTGAAGCTCCCTGAACGAAATTTTGCAAAATTGCGTGTAGAGCAATAACAACACAAAAAAGAAAAGTCGAAAAGCAAGAAAAATCAAATCAGAAAAGAAAAAAAAATATAAAAAAATCTCAGCTGTTGCATGATGACTAAAGATGCATGAAAATTGCATCAAATAAATGTCAATAAGCTTTCACTTGCCTTGACAGCAAAATGCTTGCTTTTGCTGTACGGAGAGTGATTGAGATTTTTTTATGAGGTGTTTAAAATGTGGCAAGTCTCTTCTAGCTTATGTTGTGCTGTCTTGTTGCGCACACCCTATTCAACAGCAAATTCTCCTTGCTACAACAGTCAATAGTTGCCTCTCAACGGTATTAAATGCTACTTTAAAGCTTTCTTTCAACACGAAAAGAGTCCAGCGGGTAACTCACAAAGAAGGAAAAAGCAACAGAGAAATACATGGCAAAACTTCATGAACTCGCCAACAACCTTCGAACTTAATCTGCATACACACATACATACACACATACACATATACGTATTTATATTCATTTAAATGCATATAAAATTATCTAGAAACTTTCAAGCAATTCATAAAACTTTATTTGCGCCCTCGGTTCGCATTGCATACTTTTCAGAGCAATTGCTGCCATTTCTCTTGCTGACCCTCGGGCAGTCACTACAAGTGCACACACTGCAGTATGCAAATGTGCAGCTTAAATGTGTTTGTATGTATATAATTATGTGCACAAGCTTTTCCTCCATCCTCAGCGTAATTGTGCACATAATTAACGCATTAATTCACCACACCCCTCTATGCCCCTCACTCGCCATCGTCCTGTCTCTCTGCGCAAATAAAAAAAAACTATACTCGGAAATCGCACTTTAACGCCATCCAGCGGGTTGTTTTGCTTAATGCGGCGGAAGCCAGGGTTATAGCAACAAAATAAGGTACATTAAGTTGGAAGATTTAGAGTTTTGCTCACTTCATCATCAGCTCAGCACAAAGCGTTTTAAATAGCCAATTTATTATATTGTGCAACAACAAAATGCTCTTTTGCTGACTTTTACGACTTGGCTATTTAGTTTTCGTAAAAAGGATAGCCATCGAAGAGGGTATAGTATATTTCACTTCATTTAACAACCCTCTTTGCTGTATTATATGCGTTTTGCACTTCCTTTGTGTTATCCTTTAGCGATACCTTTGTTGAATAATAGCTCAGTGCCGATTGCCTTTCTGTGGTGTGAAAATTACCAAATCAGCAGAATTTGTTGTAATCTACGTCCTAGAATTACTGCCTTCATATTTTTGTTCAATCACATCTATACATATATATATAAGCACTGATATTAAATAAATTTGATTTTATTATAATTTTTATACTATATAAATAGCTTCTTGTGCATAGGTTAGGTTTGCTACCGCTTACATAGCTCTGTTGGTTCTTTGTAGTACCGGTTGGAGGCTCGATTTAACTCGAGCATTTTCAGAGAGTGTTGATATCCAGTTTTGAAGCTTTCACTACTCCTCTGACGGCGAGCTCTAGATAAATAGAACCGAACAGAAACTAAGAAGGTGTTGCAACGTCTCACTAATGCCTGCTTCCTTTCACTTCTTGCATAAGCTCATTCTTCTCGCATGTGTTGCCAGTAGATTATGGTCTACCAGTAGGTCTACACATATCATGTAGCTTTTATCATGTCAGCTTAAGAAGGACTGCATAAGCAAGATTTGGGTGTGGTTTATTTCGCTGAAACACATTCCCTCCAGTGGGAGGTCTTCCAGGTCTCTCAGAAATCGCATTGTATAGAGCAGAGATGCTCAACTAACGAAACGATAGCATTTCGTTTTGTCAATATGAAAAATGAACTTAACGAAATAATTTTGTATCATTTCAGCGCTATGTTACGAACGATAACTTTTCGATTTCATTTCACTCCCAATGTTTCAACCGAAATGATTGAGATTGTTTGATTAACGTACAACTTATCATTACGATGCAGCCTTGGTGGTATAAAATCTCTGTTCAGTGTCGAGGACAAAACAAAAATAATAAAAATAAAAATAAAAATAAAACACTTTTTGCTATACCCTGGAACACTGTAGATATGAAGTTCCTCTTCTCTGCAGTAACCTGTATCACTGTTTATCTGCTCTAAGTATATTTTCTGACGTGGTACGATCTCATATTATTGTTTTATTCGCCGCCTGGTTATCAACGCCTGTGTTGATTTTTTCAATGTGAATTGTGAATTGCGAAATCCTTCCCCTATATGATACTAAAGCTTAAAGAACTGTCCGAGATCTGTAATAGATTCCGCACCCACATCTTCTTTCCCAAATAAAGCTTATAGATATGTGGTCAATTTTATCCACCTTATAGAGCTGTACTCAAAGATTATAACAGAAAATTCAACTGACTCCAGTAATCTCCCAGTAGGTTTCACTGCAACCCTTTCCAACATGTACTAGTATGCAGTTGACAGGAGGTATTAGTTGGAACACAATTTCAAGACCGACGACCGCTCGCTGCCGTACCTACGATTAGCAGATTTTGCACAGTGTCTACAGTGAATCCTCAAACCGTAAGTTCTACTTTCTTCGATCTGGATAAAGAAGCAAGGAAAAGAGGTCTGGTGGTGATCAAGAAGAAGACGAAATATCTCCTGTCAAGAAACATCACTATAGATAGTCATAATTTTAAAGTTATGGATGATTTCGTCTCTCCAGAAACCAGCATCAACACCAGCAACAACATCATTCGCTACTTTGGTTTGACAAGCAGTCGAACCCTGGCCTTCTGGATGGTAGTGCGCACTTCTCTATCACTTTCCTACTGAAGAGACAGCAGCTATGTAGAGGCTACATTTTGTCATCCGAATAAGTGTAAACACTCCAACTATTGAAATATCTACTGGTAGAAAGAGAGAAAGAAAAATACCTACACCAAGTTGGAATTATCAGATAGAGAGAATCTGACAAAAACTCGGTACTGTTGTATAGTTTAAAGAAGCAAACAAGAAACTAGCTGGAAAAAAAATAAAAGTTCTCTTATATTGGATACGTATGTAGGCATCGAAGTTAACAAAAGATCAGATTTTTGATTCATTTTTGTTTGTTTCATATATATAAGTATATTATTTCAAATTATACGTTAAACCCGCTAAAGAGGTTATTTAGGATCGCATGTAATTATTGACTAGCCATTCTCAGTGATGAATCGTGGGTTTACGCGTATGAGCCCGAAAGTAAACAACAATCGACTATAGAATGGGTGTTTCAAGGTAAGCCGAATGCAACAAAAGTTACTCGCACACAGAGCACTTCCATGCAAATGGTTGTCTGTTTTTAGGAAAACTAGTCATGTTGAAACCATGCCACTAAAAAAACGCAGATCAGTAAATTTTGAGTGGTACACAACCATTTTTAGAATGCCAATGCCGAAAATGGATCACTTTTGGAGAAAATCTCAATCGGAATGGCAAAAGTGCTTCGACAATTGGTTCCAATGCATGCAAAACTGTATAGATCATAATGAAGAATATTTTGAAAAACAATTAAGTGATTTTCGATGATTAATATTTGCTGAATCCTAGAACGATTTTGATACTTTTTCTCAATTTTTTTATATTGGAATACAATTCTGCGTTTTGAAATACAAACTGATAATCTTCGGCTTTTTGATTATTTTCTTAATTTCCATAACACCTAAGTAAAAATCGCCCAAAATTCACAATTACATACTTTATTCAAGAAAATTCATGAGCCAATATTAAACATTTTTACTAAAAATGCACATTAATGTGCAAGTTTCTGTCAAAAAAAAATAAAAATTATCTCAAAAACATCAAAAAAAATTCAAAAAAGCTGAAAAATTCTACATTATCTCTCGAACTCTTAGGCAGGCTGCTGACATGACTTTGAAAAAGTTTTTGAACTAAGTATCAGTAACATATATATGAAATATTACACTTGCATATATACAAGTATATAGTTAAGCCATTTGGCAATCACTGCACGTAATGTGCAACACATTTTCAATGTTCAGACAGCAGGACCAGCAGCAGTAGCTGTAAAGAGAAGCAGCAGTAAGTGGCAGCAGCAACCCACACAATTACATGAATGCAAGGTTAATGACAGCGTAACCCAGTGGTGAAACTAACATTGAATTAACAGGTCAATTGGAAAGTCTCCGGCCTGACACGTAGATGGCGCTAAGAGAATTGGTTAATTAATATTTTTAATATAATAGTGTGTGGATTTGATAGCTTTTGAATGAAGCAACCTTAGTTGTGAAGAAAATGGATAAAAATGAATTTCGCTTTTTGATAAAATATTGTTCTATGAAGAAAAAAAAATATAGTTAAAGAAAGACTTGGCTTGATGGCGAGTTTAGACGACGCTAAGTTTAGACGTAGTGAAATAACAACGACGAGTTGTTGATGCGGAGCAATGTTTGGAGATGTTCAAGCGTAATAAACCCGATTTGTGCATCGATATGAGACATTGGATGAAACATGGCTCCAACATTTCACTCCGAAATCCAATCGATAGCCATCCGAGTAAACTGCACACGATGAACTCGCTACAAAGCGTGGAAAAAATGCAACAGTCTGCTGGCAAGGTTAATGGCGTAATGGAATAATTTTCATTAACTACTTTGAAAATGTAAAGACCATCAACAGCAACTATTATGTAGCGTTATTGAATCGTTTGAAGAACGAATCGAAGTCTGTGAAATCGTTGGCACAATACTATAAATCGGGCTTTGAATTGCTTTCGAATCTACCGTATTCTTCAGATCTGGCCCCCACCTATTTACTGTTCTGAGATCACAAAGGAAGGCTCGCTGGGAAGAAATTTTCGGCGCACGAAGAGGTGATCACAGAAACTGAGGCTTATTTTGAAGCAAAAAACAAATCGTACTACAAAAATGGTATCGAATGGTTGGAGGGTCGCTATAGTCAATGAATTTTGCAAAAAGAAATGTGTTTTACTATGTTAGGTCGGGGACTTTTCAAATGACCTGCTAAGATTGGAAGAGAAGGCAAAAAATTGGATAGTTTGGATTAAAAAAGTAGAAATTCTGTAAAATTTTGAGCAATCTACTCCATTTAGTATGTGTTTGACTGCCATTGAAAGCAGACGACCTCGTGGATTTTAAAGAAAATGGGGAAAATATTATTTTTTGTGCTGAATTAACCTTATTTATTGCGTAAAACCCCATCACGGAAACCAAAAAAAGGTTTGAAAAACGCTATAAAGACACTTCACTATCTATTTCAATGATTAAAGAGTGGTTTACTGAGTTTCCTTGTGGTCGAACTAGCACAATTGACGCCGAACGTTCAGGTCGCCCAAAATAGGTCGTCACGTCAGAAATCATAGATGAAATCCATGGAATTATATCGGACGATCGGAGTGCATGAGGTGGCTAATGCTACAGACATCTCAACTGAGTGTGTAAAACACATTTTACATGAATATTTGGAAATTAAAAAGCTACCCGAGCGATGGGTGCAGCGATTGCGATGCTCAACCGCAATCCAAACGAATTTTTACGCCATTTCGTTAACGTAGACGAAACATGGACCCAATACACCGCACAAGAGACCAGAGACCAAATAACAATCAAGACAGTGGGTTATTCTCGGGTTACATGCACCAAAGAAACCCATGAAGGTGGGTTTGTCGGCCAACAATAGCTACAGTTTTTTGGGATGCTCGACGTGTTATGCATATTGATTACCTTGAAAAGGGCAAAACGCCCACAGGCGAATATTATTCAGAGCTTTTGACTGCTGTTCCATCAGGACAACGCACGGGTACACACTTGTGAAGTCACCTTGGCAAAAATTCATAAATTCGATAATGAACTGCTACCCAATAGAGCATATTCTCAAGATTTAGCACCAGCGACTATATATTGATTCGAGACCAGAAAAAATGGCTGTGCGGTAAGAGATTCGAGTCGAATGAAGAAATTCTTCACAGAGTACAAACGCCTATATTGAGGGCTTTCAAAAAACCTACTATTTGGAAGGAATAGTAAGGCTAAGGACTATTTACAGTATGGAGCTAACCTGAGAAAAAATACACTTATTTGCCGAAAACAATGTATTTTGTTCAAAAAATCCTTGACTTATCAAACTTATTTTGTTCAAAAAATCACTGACTTATCAAACCACCATAACTGTTGAGCGAGAAACCAATCATTTTCACTATCTGGTTACACTTTTGATTTGCTAGCAATAAATGTAAGTAAGTTTACGCCTACATTGTCATTGTCTTGTCCAAGTTGAAGGACATGTACCAGCAGCAGAGACAGCGCAGCCAGTCAGTCAGTCAGTGTCGGTTATTAGATGGCCAGGCGCAGGCATTAGGCACAGCTTAGACATAGAAAGTAAACAATCAACCACATCTACGTAAATATATGGATTTACAAACAAAAACAGACACTTGAAAATAAAAAAATTTACAAACCTATACGCGAACACGCATACATACTTATAAACGCAAGCATACATTTTATAAAAAGTTTTGCCATTGATTATGCCTGAGCATTGATTGCTTGCCGCAAAGCATATAAAAATGTACTCGTATATGTATGCAACTAAGTATGTACTTGTACTTATAAGTATAAGTAGAAGTAGAAGAAAAAACAAGTAATAAAATTAACTTTTTTCTCTGTCGATTAATCCGCAAGCAGACGCTCAATGAACTGCTTGGGCTGTAATCTAACAGTAAAGTCAATAAAAAGCAAAAACTTTAAAACGTTTTATGACCAGATACTCTAGCTACATAATCCGTATGCGAGTGCATGTGTGTATGTGTGTGTGTGAGTCTGTGTGTGCCTATAAAATACATTTACTTCTCAAACTATTCCTTTTTCACTCGTTAACTCGTCTCTCAATATCTTCACTTAATACTTGTATGTAGCATTTCTGTTTCTGTTTTTTTTTTCATCTCTGTAACCACTTTTGGCATTGGCGCCATATTTGTGCTGCTTTTACGTTCTAATGACTCGCATCGAGCAAACAAATTTACTTTATAGCCACACGCAAGGCAAACACATATTCGGGTAAGTAAACGCATTAATATCATAGTTGTTGTAGGCATACACAGACACACGCATAATCATACTTTAAAGTGGACATTTTCAAATAGAATATTTTATGATTTGGAGCTTTTGGTGTTTAAACAACATTTAAAGGAGTGCAAACTTGGTGTTGGGTTTGTGGTGGCAGAGAGACTCCGTCGCCGAGTCCTGGCGTTCACCCGGATTTCAACGCCAGGATGAGCAAAGATTTGGCGCATCAATTGGAAAATTCACAACAACGAAACATCCCCAAACAGCCTGAGGCTGATTGACTTCGCCGAGGCCCCAAATATGGTCGTCTGTAGTATCAAATTCCAGCACACGAAAATTCATCAAGTTGCATGGCTTTCGGCAGATCGAAAAACACACAACCAAATAGATCATGTTGTGATAGACGAAAGCCATGGATCGGATAATTATCTTGTAGCAGCAGGGATACGCATCCGGCTCTGTGCTGCAAAGAACGCCCGTCAACAAAAACAAAACGAAAACATCGAAAAGCTGCAATCACAGCAGACAGCCAGCAGGTTTTCTATTCAACTTGCTCAAATAGCTCTCTGAGAGCGCTCATCAGCAACTCGTTAGAAGGGAGCTGTTGAACGAAATAGCAAACTTCTTACGTACCGCTGCTTCGGAAACAATTGGCTTTCAAAAGTGTCAAAAAAAACAGCTGGTACGATGAGGAATGTCGAACTGCAGTGGAGAAAAAGCAAACTGTCTACCTCGCAACATTGCGATCGACTACAATACGTGCGGGGTGGGATAGATAACGAGAGCTGAAGAGTGAAGCGAGGCGCATTTGCAGACGAAAAAATAACAGGACTAAATGCGTGAGTATGAAGAACTTGAGAAGCTGGCCGACAAGCGTAATGCGAAACTCCAATCGATGACAATGATATCGATGTGGTATCATCGAACTATGAAGAAGTTTGAATAGCTTAAAAAATAACAAAGCGGCGAGAGCCGATAGCTTAACGGCAGAACTACTCAAATAGGGCGGCGAAGAACTGACAAGGAACATGCATCAGCTTCTTTACAGAATATGGTCGGACGAAAGCATGCCTGACGAATGGAAAATGAAATGTGCTCTGCTCAATTCATCAACGCATATAAGGTCCCATCTAGCGTATTGTGTGAAAGATTAAAGTCCATCGTCAACAAACTGATCGAACCTTATCAGTGTGGCTTCAGACCTGGCAAATCTACCATTGATCAGATATTCATCATGCGCTAATTCTTGGAGAAGGCCCAAGAGAAAGGAATCGATACACACTCTCTATTCATCGATTTTAAAGGTGTCTTCGACAGCATGATAAGGAACTTCCTCCAAGCCGCTGTGTCTGAATTTGATATCGCTCCAAAACTGTATAATACCAGCAGCGCAGTCAGAATTGGAGAGGACCTCTCCAAGCCGTTCGATACCAAATGAGGCTTCAGACAAAGTGACTTTTCATCGTGCGATTTCTTCAATTTGATACTGGAGAAAATAATACGAGCTTCAGAGCTTAATAGATCAGGTACAATCTTCTACAAGAGGGTACAATTGTTAGCGTATGCCGAGGATATTGATATCATTGGCCATGACAACCGCACCGTAAGTTCAGCGTTCTCTAGGTTAGGTAAAGAATGGAGGCTAATGGATCTGGTAGTGAACGAGGAGGGCTATAACGTTTCACGTATAATATTAAGTGTTTGGCCATATATCAGCCTCAAACTGGTAAAATACCAGTCCATTGATTAATTTGAAATTACAGCAAACACAAGAATATTAATTATTAAGAATTTTAAATGTGAACAACATATTTGACAGTGTCTTTTGGTGGGAAAACGCATCATTAAATTACACAAATGTATAAAAAAAATTTATATAAAAGTATAACAGGATAGTGGGCTCACCAAGCCTAAGGTCAAGCTCTTTCTCTCTTTCGAACTTTTCGGAAATTATTCATTTGGTTGACAGCTGTACAAAGTACACAATAGCATCATACAGCTAAAATACTAGTTTATTTATTCAAATTGAATAACAATTTTGCTTATGTACGTATCCACCAAGTGAGAATATGCCTCGTAGCTGAATAAAATTTTGTTGGAGTAATCGCGGTTCACTTCTTGTTGTTCAGGCACACAACCGACGTAACTACGTTGTTGTGAATGGTCAGCTGGCTTTAGTTGTTATTTGAGGTGAACTTTATATGGATGTAGGTATAAGTGAAAAATACTTCATAATGTACCGTAAGAAAGTTCCAGCTCTTGAAAACGTCGAGAAAGAGACACATTCGAGTCTTCGGCTACACTTTCACTTGCAGCAGCGATATTTGATGTGGAGCGAGCAAAAATATGATAAAATAAAATAAATTAGAAAAACTGAATAAAATCAAATTTAAATTAATAAAATAAAATAAAATAAAATAAATTTACTTGTTTACTTCGATCCATATTACTTTTTTAATACTTTTATTTTTGATACATAAAATTTCTATATCTTCCTGCCATCATTCTACTCGCTCCTTAGCGATTTCGACTATGAAATTTCTTTCTCTATTTTCTCAATTCAATGCGAAAACTGTCTGCTTGATGAATTGTAAAATGACTACAGTAAATTCATTTCAATAACAAAGTGACTGAGCATAATAGGCGCATAAAAGATTAATGGAGTATAAGATGTCGGCATTCAGCATAAGTATTATTCATTTTTATGAATTTGTAAAAATAAGCTTTTTTTCTTTACATGAAAAATGGAAATAAACTATGAGTTCTCTGAATGTATGCGGTGATAGTAGACTTGAAGCGCAATTTAGTATTTTCATCACATTTTTGTGGTCATTTAGTGCATGCTGATGGTTGGATGGACGACAATTTGCCATAAATAAATAAAAGAAAAAATTGTATACCTCATTTTAGTGAAATTTATCTACCAATGCAACCCAACAGCAATTAGTTATATTTTACCAAAGTATATATGTACTTTTCCTGGACCGATTGAATAGGATCTTTTTTGTTAGTCCAGCCATATTTGGACCGAATCTTACAATTGAATAGGAATTCCTAACCGTTCAAAGCTATTTGTTCAAATTGCAAAGGAAGCTCTCTCCTGGTCGATCCTAATGGACATGGACTTTGCTTATTTTCGTCAAGAAATTCCCCCAAAATCTACAACTCGTCAGTTTTTCCTACAGCCGAAAATCCAGCTTATGACATGACAGCTAAAAAATTGTTGAGGACGCTTGAATTTATTACAAGGACTCCTGTTTAAACGAGTTAGTTGTTACCGTCAATATTCTGTCGCAGTTATTCATTATATACAGGTGGTTAAATAAGTCAATGGCTTTTTGAATAAAATATATTTTTTCAGCAAATAAGCGTCCCAACATAGTCTCATTTTCACTTTATACCTTCAGTCCAGCGTTTTTCATATATTTTTATTCCTTCCACATAATAGTTTTTTCGTGGCCCTCGGTATATTTTATTTTTGTGAAGGCCTCTTCACGCGACTCGAGTTTCTTGCCATCCAGCCATATCTTCAGGTTTGGTAACAAGCAATAATCGCAGGAGGCTAAATCTGGAAAATATACTGGATGGGGTAGCAGTTCGTAGTCGAATTTATGAATTTTTGAAATGGTGACTTCAAGCGTGGGCACCCGTGCATTGTCCTCATGAAACAGCATTTTTTTCGCCAAATGCGATCGTTTCTGCTTCAAATCAATATCTGTCCAAAATTTCTTAATTATATTCGTCTGTGATTGGTTTACCCTTGTCAACGTAATCGAAGTGAATGCACTTCGTTCATCCCAGAAAACTATGAGCATTACGCTGTTGGCCGATCCACCTTGGCCATCTTTTGTGCACGTTGACCCAGAGAAATTCGCACTGTCTCTAGTGGGATGTGGTGGATCTATCTTTCGTTTATGGTATCGAAACGATGCAAATATTCGTTTGGTTTGCAGTTGAACATCGCCGAATACTCTTTTTAAGTGGTTACACGGTTGCCCTTATGATCGTGTGTGAGCAATCCCTATAGCCACCTTACACGCTTTTATTCTCCAATCGTTCGCTATCATTCCATAGATTTTGTCAATGATTTCTGGCGTGACGACCTCTTTTGGATGACCTGAACGTTCGGCGTCACTTGTACTGGTACGACCACAACGGAACTCAGTTGAACATTGAAATCGATAGTGCAGAGCTTCCATAGTCTTTCCTTGGTTCCGATGATGGTTTTTACACTCTAAAAATAGTGATTAACCAGCACACGAGATTCACTTTTTTGCTTTTTATTTAAAATTCACTAGGTCATCTGACAGAAATAAACTAGAATGCTCAGATTCCTCAAAATTTTAAAGCTGTCTTTTAATCGATAACAGTTGACGGGAGTAATGCTGTATTTGCAGTAACTGTGTGGGAAATTCAAAGATGTCACTTATCAAACAGCATTCGTAGCTCTACAGGCCTTTTCTATGCCTACTACGTCCGCTTGGAAGTAGTTCTGACTGGTTGTAGTTCGGTTCACGTTCTTTTGCTAAAACAAGTTAGATTGGCTCGAAGTCCTTGTTTGGGTACTTTATTAATGAGTTCTCACACTTTCAGTTTCTGACTTTTTAAATATAAATTTCTAGTGATGTTAACCTAATAATGCCTCAGCAATGAAAGGTTCTTGGCTTCTGAAAGGGCATTAACGTTTACAACATGTTACTGCAGAATTCTTAATACCGTATTGCACTCTACTCTCTATGTTTGTTTGATGATGTACAAACTACAACACTAACATCTAGAAGCACTCTGCAATACCTATAAAAACCTCTTCTGCTTCCTTCATTTTTAGTCAGCAGGAACATTGACTGCACAATTCCACTTCAAGACTTCAGCGAAAAGCATTCACATTAACTGTTGAACGCAATGTCATAATCCGTCACAAGATGCGAGTACATTGACCGACATTATGAGCTAAATAATAAAAAATTAAATGCATACATACGAGCATAAATATATATAATACATACACGCCCTGCACAAATTGATTTTCGCCATTCACAATGGAAATTTCACAGCATTCCAATCAGCAAAACCAATCAAAATGTTACAACTCGCACCATTTCAGTTCCATGAATAACGAGTACGTACCCTAACTGCCACTCAATTCGATACTACTACACATTCTACTACACTTCACTCTCTCCCTCTGCGTCACCCACAATCCACAACTACGCTGTAAGCTGTCAGCATAAGTGATACGCTTTAGCAAACATCTAGCTCAGCGCAGTGATTTGACGTGGTTAACGGTTCATTGCAATGTTTTCAACTCAACTCTAACTCTAACTTAGCGCATGCTATGAGTTATGTAGATGATGCCTGTAGCAGCATTCATTCAGTGATAATAAGATGGGTAAGTGTTCGCGAGAGATAAGTCGTAAATGAGTCCGTTGTCTTG
Organism: Neoceratitis asiatica; assembly: GCA_030068015.2. Taxonomy (NCBI): domain Eukaryota; kingdom Metazoa; phylum Arthropoda; class Insecta; order Diptera; family Tephritidae; genus Neoceratitis; species Neoceratitis asiatica. Next base: position 32,445,040 of record CM061525.1, on the reverse strand, counting down.
TTGTCGTCCTTCCATTCTTCAACAAAAAATTTTGCAAAATTTTTTATATACCAATTTGTTTTGTCTTCGAAATCGCAATCTTTTTGGCGTATTTCTTTTGCTTTTTTTCTTTTTCCTTTTTTTCTTTTTTTGCTCTTTTCGAAAGCTGCTGATAATCATTTGTTCTTTTTGATGGTTTTTTAACTTTAAAGGGAGTGAGAAACTTTGAACTGAATTACAGAATTTCCAATTCATTTTTGGCTGATGACATTTTGTTGTGCTGTTGATAATGTTTTGTTGCTGTTTTTTTATTATTATTTGTTTTATTTCTCGAATATAATTTTTAGAATGTCCCCAACTGGTTGACGGTTGTGAAATTTGTTCCTGATCTTTTAATGGTTTTAAAAATCGCGAAGGGTAAAACCCTGTAAATTACAAAGGGTGATTCAAGTAGAGGTACTTTTTTCAATAGCCATGGAAAGACTTACTGAACAACGTTTACAAATCATTCAACTTTATTAGCGGCCATAGCTGAGAGTTTACACGAAGACAACTCGGACTGACGTATGGAACGACTTGGTGCATTTTACATCGAGATCTTAAATTGAGAGCGTACAAAATACAACTTGTGTAAGAACTGAAGCCGCTCAACCTTCCCAAGTGACATCGCTTCGCTCTATGGGCTCTTGAAAACTTCCAAGAAGATTCGACGTTTTCGTGCCAAATTTTTTTTCAGCGATAAGGCTCATTTTTGTCTCAATGGGTATGTAAACAAGCAAAATTGCCGCATTTGGGACGAAGAGCAACCTGAAAAGTTTCAAGAGCTGCCATTTCGTCCAGAAAAAACGATGCTTAGGTGTGGTTTGTGGGCCGGTAGAATCATCGGTCTATATTTCTTCAAAAATCATGCCAGTGAGAACGTAACCGTCAATGGCGACCGTTACCGTTCCATGATAACCGACTATTTGATGCCTAAAATTGAAATTTGCGATCTCCGCGACATTTGGTTTCAACAAGACGGCGCCACTTCCCACACATCGCATCAATCAATGGTTTTAATGAGAGAACACTTCGGTGAGCAGATAATTTCACGTTTTGGGCAGATGGATTGGCCACCAAGATCGTGTGATATAAAGTCTAAAGTCTATGCGAACAATCCCGCTTCGATTCGGGCCTTGAAGCAAAACATCACGCATGTCATTCGCCAGTTACCAGTCGAAATCGAAAAAAACGGATGAACCATCTGAGGTGTAGCCACAGCCAACATTTGAAAGAGATAATCTTCAAAAATCTACATTAAATTTGATCTTTCTTTGTTTTTTCTTTAAGAAAGTATGGAACCTCGAAATGGATCACCCTTTAGTTGTTTATCCTTTTGAAGAATGGTTACAATTAAATAGCAACAATCTGGTTCTATATGAAACAAAAAGAGCTGTTGCCGTCACTTACGCGAATATGGCCGATTCAGTTATAGCGCGCCAGTCGCTTCTTCGTTTAGCTGTTCGGTGCAAATTGGAGACATCAAGTGAAGCTCAGTCCTTCTCCATCTGATCTATCCACCGTAATGGAGGGCTTCCTCTTCCCCTACTACCACCAACTGATACTGTATCGAATAGGTCCATCTAAATGACGAGACTGAGCTAGCTGAGCTGAGCCGCTGTCTCTTAATTCATCACACTAAGTCAATGTTATGAAAGAGCAACTCATAGAGTTTGATCTTTGTTTGTCGAGAGAGCACTTTACTTTTCATTTGTCTACTCAATCCAAAGTAGCACCTATTGGCAAGAGTGATTCCGCTTTGGATTTTCAGACTGACATAGATCAGCTTTAGTGCAGCAAAGATGGGAGCTTCAAAAACCTAAGGAATGTTTTACAACTTAAAGACGCTAGAACGATAAATGGTTGACTGATCTTTTACGACAATCTCGTCTTTTCTCTCTCTAAAAGCACTCTTAGGTTTTAGTCTTATATAAAAGTGAAATGAAGTGATGCAGAAAAAATGAGAAAATATAGGTTTTTGGATTTTTGGAAGAAACACTGCTGCAGTTTGTTTGATTGCGGCTCCGATCAAGTGGGCCAAGTCGTCGAACTCAAGCACCTAATCGATGGCAACAGACATCATTATGGTCTAAAATGACTATCTTTTATACTGTATTTAACTTTATGGTTATTCCTGCATCCTCTCCGTAGCCAGAGAAATATCAGAAAGCTGGTGGCGAACTCCAGGTTTTTGCTTTGAGACAGAAAAGCTCTCTCGAGTTTTTCTGCTTTTTACGTGAAAAGAGAAAGTGTATTGGATCTTTTTACGCTTAATCTACTTACTTGATGCTTATTTTATGCGAAAACTTTGCATATTTTAATATCTCGTCCACGTAAAGAATATCAAGAATGGACCATCTACCGTTTGCTTTTTGATCTGCGGCTTATTTGAGCTTTAACGTTTTTCATAAAATACCCGATGTGTCAAGTATTCAGTACAGAGTTTGTGGTTTGGTTTAAGATTAAAGCAAATTTCAAAATATTTAAAACTTACTTACTTACTTGCAAACTGGTAAGTCTTCAACCGCGACTGCTAAAAAATTACGCTCAAAATTCAAACGAAATATCTCGCCTTCCTAGTAGTGTGGGAATCCGCTTCGTTATCGGACGAAACAATGTGCCACACAATCAACTTTACAATCGATGACTTGTGCCTTGCGTTAGAAAATTTCATAATTAGCAGAAACTGTGATGCCAACTGCCTGTCTCGTAGCTACATTATAAATTCGTTAGACTATTTTTTCGGAAAACCATTAAGAGTAGATGCTATGCCAACCATCCAGAGACAATTCATGACTTAAACGACAAAATTGGATTCGCCTTTGCAGCCTTAGAAGAAAGCTCAATCGAAAACATATTGAAAGTTTGGAAGAATGGTCAACACGTCCCGCCACGGCAGATATACATATGAATGAAATCGTGTACCATCATTAAACAGAATGTTTAGGCAAATCATTAAAGGTAAAATCTTTTAAAAATATTAAAACGCAAATATTTTTCCCACCCGATATATCGTCGGTAGTTCTAAAAACAATTTTTCGAAGAACTTAGCTTCAAAAGCTATTTACACTTTTCTAAGGTTAACTGTATTAATCTTTAGTTTTAAAAATACGCAGAATTTCCACTGTCTTGCAGACATCGTCATCAATGGTGTAACGAATTCCAACATCGACAGCTCATTTAGTTAATTCTGTATACTCGTATATGTTATGTTATGTCTCTTGCAGTTATTTGGGCCACAACCATTTTCACCACAGTTCACAGCCATATCGTAGATGTATTCCGTACCAAACCAATTTATATATTTCAAGACAACGTCACTTTTGGCGCCATTTAGACGCTCAGATTTAAAAAAAATAAATATCAATACAGCAAATCGCATTTTGTAACACATACGTACATACATATGCGTATACACAGACAGATGATGAGTATTTGAGTAGAGTTTTTTCACTTTTTCAACTCTCCTACCATCTGACAGTACTAAGTTTAGCGCACAAAGACTGCTCGCCAATTTACACTAACAATTCAAAGGATTTATGTTTGTTTTCGATATTCGGCTGCTACGCTGTGTAGGTCGATATGTTGATATATATCCTTATCTGTTTGTATCAATGTTTTATTTATTTGGCTGGTTCAACTGGCGATACAGTAGTACATTTTTTTACAAAATAAATTTTAAAAAAATAAAACTTCGATTTGCCTTGAATGCGTATGACTGCTCCGGTTTAATGTTTATTATCTGAACAATCTATATATATGAAAATCAAAGCAAATTTTGATAAACGCCTATAACTTGAGAACCACCAGATCAGACTGCACCTAATTTGTATGAGTTATAAAGGGATATTAGGAGAAGGTTAAGGTGAAGTTTTCATGAGATTAGTGCACCCGTTCCAGAGATATGACTATTTTAGTGAACATTGGTTGCTACCCATACATGCAACAACAACAAATATAGGGTGTTTTTTATAGAGGTATAGAACTTTAAGTTGGCATTACTTTTCAAGATGGCAACCGATTTAACAGCTGTCAAGTGATTTATTCTCAGTTTGGTTTGGCAATTCATCATGAATAGACTCACGCCTGAACAACGCATGCAAATAGTGCGATTTAATTTCGAAAATAATGGTTCTGTGCGGAAAACGTATCGCGCACTACGTCCAATGATACGGACCAATGATTCCACCAGCCCATAAAGCGCACCAAACAGTCAGTTTTTCTGGATGTAACGGTGTTTCAACATACACTTGAGGATTACCTTCACTCCAAATGCGACAGTTTTGTTTGTTGACGTAGCCATTCAACCAGAAGTGCGCTTCATCGCTAATGGACGTAGTGCGCCATGCGTTTTCTGCACAGAACCATTAATTTCGAAATATAATTGCACTATTTGCAAGCGTTATTCAGGCGTGAGTCTATTCATGATGAATTGCCAAACCAAACTGAGAATAAATCACTTGACAGCTGTTAAATCGGTCGCCATCTTGAAAAGTAATGCCAACTTAAAGTTCTATACCTCTATAAAAAAAAACACCCTTTACATGTGAATTCCAAAATTCGCGTATACTACGTTGTATGTGGTTTTGAAAGAGAGAGAGAAAGAGTGAAAAAAATGAAAATTAAAAAAAAAATTAAAAAAAAAATTAATTCATAACTCGTAAAGTAATCAATATTTTTCGATGGTTCATTTTTCCTTAGGATACACATAATTTAAGAATTTGGTTTTTATTTAAGTGGCTACCTCTCGATATTTTTCTTATAAATTTTTCTTTTGTTGATTAGAATAAATTTATATTGCTATTTGGGATAAAAAATTTATTTTGGAATAAAATAGACCTGGCACGTTTTTAAATATAAAAAAAAACAAATCAAAAATATATGTCATAAAAGCAAAGCGCCACTCTTTGGTATATCAATAATTTAAGTTAAAAGAAAATTAATAAAAGTGATAGTAACATGTTTCCTCAACACAACTATTAAGAAATAATTTAAAATAACATTGTTTCAGGAATTTACTCCCTTTATCTCATTCCATACGACACACACCGAGTTTTTCCATAGACTCGGATGTACTCACAATATATTTCTTTTCAGAAATTAGTTTTACGATTGGCAGGGATTTTCTTAATGTTGAGAACTAAAAATGTTCAGCTACAGAACAAAAATTCATCAGCTGATTTTTAAGAATAACTTAACCCAAATATAAATTGTTATTTAATGAACAGTTGAGAGTCGACAAAATAGTTTCCTTAATATGAAAAAGGGAGTCAGATACGTCCAATGTGCTTGAATGATAGTTGAAACCAAGACAAAACCAATGCAAAGTTTTCAGAAACGAAGGACAAAAATGTCTGGACATTATTTCAGAGGGAATGAAAGGACTAGAAATTGAGCCCTTTATTTGTTTTAACCATGAAAATGACACCAAGCATCTCCCGATGACTGGCAAGAGTAGGGAGATTTATAAGTTTCAGATGACTAGTATAAGGAGGAAGATTTTTCTCACAACATATTAATACTTGTTGGGCTTCTTACATACATATATGCATAGTTATGGAAATGACACCGTTCATTTCAGCAAATAATACTCAGAAACACTTAGTAAAAACCATAATTATTGAAATCCAATAAAAAATATTACACTGTTTGGAACAGCCCACTCCATCTATTACGGCGTAATTCGAGTGGTAATCTAGTTGATAGTAGTGGCTTCGGCGATCGACAGGCGGACGGGTGGCTGGTAGAGTAGTTGGTTGGTGGGTGGACGGCTGCAATTAGGCTCGAGATTGGCTAAGAAGCCAGTTGGATGATGTGATGCAGTAAAGCGCGATAAGCCTCCGCACTTGAAATTACCTGGCCGCTCACAAACCCTTTTCCAATAAAAATAAATAAAAACGTAAAAAAATTGCATATAAAGGGTGATCCAAGTAGAGGTATTTTTTTGCCTTTTTTTGGCAGATCACGCGTGAGTCGTGTCGAGCTGTCATGTTATTTTTGTTCAGTATTGTTTGGCATTTGATCATGAAAAAACTTACGAAAATTCACGTTATGTAAAGAATGTGTTTGGCGCGCTTCGCTCAAATTATGGACAACATAATCGGCCTACTGAGCGTACTATGCGCAACACCATCACAGCAACTCGGACTGACGTATGGAACGACTTGGCGTACTTTACGTCGAAGCGTAACCAAATACAGCTTGTTGTTGGCCGGTTAGAACGCAACCGTCACTGGCGACCATTATCGATTAGCCACCAAGTTCGTTAGCCGCGGCTAATGTCTTCACAAAATAAATGCCAAAAATGTTATTTCGAATGATGATAAACACTCCCCATTAAATTTGAATTTTCTTATTTTTTCCTTTAAAAAGTTAGGGAACCTTGAAATGGATCACCCTTTAGTTAAAAAGCTGTTAATAGGTCATTACTTGTTGGGACGGCATCTTCGGCTTTAACTTCACATCTAGATCTTCCTCTTTTGAGCTCAAGTGCGACTTTAAGTATAACAAAGTCTGCAAAAATATGCAGTGATAACCAATTTTAATTGTCATCTCTCTTTTACTAATCAATTAAGATATTTTAGCTTTTTACTTCTACTATTTCTTGATACCATTTTCTTTATTGAAGTACCACAATCACTAAATATGTAGATAAAAGTATACACGTATATCTTTAGTAACCCTCATCTATGCAAATTCATTTTCCTATCCACGTCTCCAATCTGCCATATTTAACGTTCTTATCTTCTAATTTTATTCGCCTTCTGAATTCGCGTAGAAACTTTTTCACGAGACTTAGTTCGAGCATAAGAAATATTAGCAATTTATTTTTGTTGTTATTCTCATTTATTTTTTGTTTTACTGCAATTTTTTTTTTTTTTTTTTTGACATCGAAACATAATAGCATTAACAACTCAGGCGTTGAACTGAGTGAAGCGAGCGCATTTTTTGGGGTGTGATAGTTGTATTAACAACGTGCACTAATCCCAACTCATCAGACATGTTTTTTGTGAAACACACTTCGCCGCCTCTTACATCGCCTTCGCATTTATCTTCATTTATTTGTCACTGAGTAGAGTAGAGTAGAGAGTAGAGCAATAAAATAGATGTCACGTTTTTATGATGTTGTTGATGAGTTGTTATCTTTGATTTCATTTTGCAGCAACTATAACGCTACAGACACTTCAACGCAATGCGCGCTGTCGCACCTCTTCAAAGTACACCCACTCGTCCGCCTTTTTGAGACACTTTCCTACTCACTTACTGGAGAGAAAAGAGCTCGCTGTGTATGTTTACTCAGATTTTCGGTTTTTCCCTTTAACTTCACTCTTTCCAAGGATCTTAATATCTGAGATTTACTTTCTTGCCACTTTTCTTTAATTTCGGTAGTGTTCATTGCACACTTTATGTTGTCGCTTTGTGGCGCGTTATGTCGTGTTGATTTCATATTTGTTTGCTTTTGTTTGTTTTTGGTTGCTTCTCCATCGCCTTACTTGTTTATTTTACGCTCTTAAGTTTTTGCTCCTTAAAAGCCTCAACTGAAGTGCAGTAGTCATAAAAAAATTTATGTCAACATTTCTCTTCACTTCACACACTCTCGAGTGAGCACTTAATATCATGCTTCAAAATATTATTAGAAGAAAAATTATTTAGTAGAACTAATTTTGCTTGTCATCTTTCATCCTCTCAATTTCAATTATATTCCTAATTAGCTTTTAAGTGTGTATAAATATGAGTTTTAGCAGTTTAGATTCAGTTTTTATGCTGAGTTTATGAAGATAATCATTTTTTGGCGATCAACAAGTGGTTTTACGGCTCACTCAAGAAAAACTGTAATAAATTTTAATGAAAAGTTTTAAAATCCTGTTTACCAATTTATGCAGTACGACTGCTAAATTTACATTCAGCTGTGCACGCTTGCAACAGGTTTAGAGGAGTTTCCGGTATTCTCTGTCCAAATTTCGAACTTCGGCTTGGAGGCGTTTTAAAGTAAAAAAACGAACACCCAGTGGTTATGCGTAGAATTTGCAACGCACCACATAAAAAATCTGCTCCAATTTGTGATACAGCTGAAAAGGAAAAGACCATTGTCATCGGTGTTCTCAGTTAGAGCAACATTGTGTATTCGTACTAAGCCTAAACCCCATGCAGTAAGAGTAACGGAAAAAGGGAGCATACACTCTGTTCGGACCGACAGGAAAACACTTTGAAAACAAATTTAGTGGATTGTGGGTGCAAGTGTGTTCGCAGCGACTTTTAGTTTTTTCGTTGATATATCTGACAACTTTTTTTACATTCCTATAATGATGATCAGTATACTCTTTCACTTCTTCTTCTTTGGCGTAGGCACCGCTTACGCGATTATAACCTCGTCAACAATAGTGCGCCACTCGTTTCTTCTTTTTGGTGTTTGGCGCCAGTTAGAAATACCAAGTGATACCAGGTCGCTCTCCACCTGATCTCTCCAACGGAGTGGAGGTCTTCCTCTTCCTCTGCTTCTACCAGCGGGTTACTCCATCGAATACTTTCAAAGCTGGAGCGCTTTCATCCATTCGGATGACATGACCTAGCCAGCGTAGCCGCTGTCTCTTGATTCACTGAACTATGTCAATGTCGTCGTATAGCACGTACAGTTCATCATTCCATCGTCCATAAATCTTCCGCAAAACTTTTCTCTCGAAAACTCCTAAAGCCGACTCATCGGATGTAGACATCGTCCAAGCTTCTGCACCATATGTCAGAACGGGAAGGATGAGCGACTTGTAGATTTTGGTTTTGGTTCGTAGAGAGAGGACTTTACTTTTCAATTGCCTACTCAGTCCAAAGTAGCACCTGTTGGCAAAAATGATTGCGCGTTGGATTTCAAAGCTGACATTGTTGGTGTTGTTAATTCTGGTTCCCAGATAGACGAAATTATCTACGACTTCGAAGTTGTGACTGTCAACAGTGACGTGGGAGCCAAGTCGCGAATGCGATGACTGTTTATTTGATGACAGGAGATATTTTGATTTACCCTCGTTCACTGCCAGACCCATTCGCTTCGCTTCTTTGTCTAATCCGGAGAACGCAGAACTTACGGTGCGGTTGTTATGACCAAATATATCGGTATCATCGGCATACGCCAACAATTGCACACTCTTGTAGAATATTGTGCCTGGTCTGTTTAGCTCTGCAGCTCGTATTATTTTATCCAGCATCAAATTAAAGAAATCACACGATAAAGAGACTCCTTGTCTGAAACCTTCTTTGATATCGAATTGCTCGAAGAAGTTGAATTTTCGTATGCTGGAATCTGGTACTACAGGCGACCATATTTCGGGCCCCAGCAAAGTTAATCAGCCTCAGCCTCAAAAATACATTCTTTGCCCGCTCATAAGTACGTTCTAGGCTCTCATAGAAAGCATCTTTGGTCACATCATCCTTCTCTTCTGTCAGGGCGTTGGCGCAAATTAGCGATATGTTGAAGAACTTCGCTATGATGCGAATTGCGGCTAGACGTTCATCCACCGGGGTGAATGCCAGGACTCGGCGACGGAGTCTCTCTCCCACCACAAACCCAGCATCAAATTTGCACTCCTTTAAATGGCCGCTGTAATAGATATAACACAGACCCACCTGCTTCCGTCCTTGTGCCGATCATCGTATTTCTTTGACGGCGGTGATGTCAGCTTTTATTCTTACCAACTGATCTTTTAAACGTTTGCGAGGGTCGTCATCAAAAGGGGGTCTCTCAACCGAGGCATTTGTTGATTTGAATATAGTTTTTATGTGGCGGGTTCCAAACCCTACGCACAACCGCAGGGGATTCGCCTTCTCACTTTAGCTCGCCTCCAAATGAATGTTTGTTGGCTACACAGAGGATACTTGGTCTAAAACCGGAAGTCGTGAGCTGCTTGAACCATATGTAAAAGAATCGTTTCTGGCCACTCCCAGGTGAATGGCAGACAGAAGCTTTCCTCACTTGCCTGAACTTCTACACATGGCCCCATCCTCCTCAGTATACTCACCTCACTTTTTTTGCAATCTTATTTCGGTATTGTTTTCTTAAGTAGAAGAAAGGGAATTCAGCGAGACTCATTTTTATGACTAAATTTTTATACGAAAGAAGAATGAAAAATATACGAAAATTGCTTCAGCGATTAAAATATATATTGTAACGATTTTCGTAAATAATTTCGCTGATTTCTCAAATCCTTCGAGTCTGACCACTGGATTTCTGAATGAAAGTGCCAAGATTTGTTCGATCAGCCGGAATTCACTCATCGTTTGTTCGCTTCTCAATACTTACAATTCAATTCACCATACTTAAACTATATAGAAATCTGTATTCGATTATTGTCAATAAAATTTCTAGAAAAGTCGAAAATAAGGCACCGCTTTTGACATCAAATGCATAGGATCAATGGGTCATCCACCATCATTCCAATCATATGATAGCCAAAATGGGTTTTACTACCTGTGATCATGAACAATGGAAAACTAGTTTTGAGTCGGAATCACATTTTGTGTAATATTCATTTCTACAAATTTGACTAGCAACCCACATATTGTTGATAGAAACATACTCTGTTTGAGTTGATGCATGAAATTTAGAATAGCTCATTAAAAGCGGCTCATTCCAAGAGGAAAAATATTCAACTTTCATTGGAACTGCTGATTTTGATAAGCGCTTTCGTCGTTTTCAAAATCTTCCGGATCAAAATGAAGCTCTCAAATTCTCAGAAGTTCTATTCCACAGCTCTTTTCCTATTTACTTTTCGCCGTTTCTCCTTGTGGTACTTTAAAAAAGTTCACTTGACACTTTCCACGTTGCCAACACAAACCACGGGAAACGTTAGGCATTTTCTAGATGCTAAAACCTCTAGCGATCAAAAGCGAAATACGATCTGTATTCAAAATCTGACGAGAACGTTTTAATATCGTTTTCTTGAAGAATCCGCTTTTAAACTATTCAGTAAAAGCGCGAAGAGTTTCTGAATGATATGAGCCTTTCCAACGCCATGACGAGACGTTGAGGATAACGAGCACCCTGGACGACCCAGCACATCAACATGCAAAAAGTTGAACGGTTATAAACGACCACTGAATAACAGAAGAACTAGTTGAAGATGCCTTAATTAAAGGAACTAATGGGCTGTTAATTAGTTAGTCTAAAAAGAAAGTATTAGTTCCCATAGGAAGCTCTCAGTCCTCATCAGTTGAAATTCATTTACCTGGAACTTATGATTTTTAATTTGTTAATTTAAATCAAGAGACAATGATGCTAAAAGTAAGAAGAAAATGTTGAGTGATTACATTGGACAATTGAATTTAAAAAGTTATTTAAAACTTATTTTATAGAATTTTGCAAAATATGGGAAATCATGTAAGCCTTGGCATTAAATGCAGATTCGTTGGCAGTAATTTCTCAAATATACTGGAAGTATATGAGCCGGCATGGCAAACCTTTCGGCAGAAGTTTGTGATCTTTATGAAACTCATTTTATTTTTGACAATGAATATTTTGATTCGAAAATATGGTTTCTACTTCGATAAAAAAAAATATTGATAATACTAGTGCAGGCATCAATTGGACTGATGTTTTCATTTGACAGATTTTATATAGCGAACCTGTTTCTATAATCAACAAGTATCTGCCTACTAGAAATACCTAAAATACTAGACCTAATCTCCTGGATATGCTTATGACGTCTCATCTTAAGGGGTATTTGCATATATTTAAAGTTTAACTATTTAAAAATATGTCTGTAAGAAGATTTTTCAAAATTCAAATTACTTTCGAACGATTTCTCAAGTTCTACTAGACCGATATGCCTCAAATGTATATAAGTAGTAAAAATGTTGGATGCTTTATTTTTACGAAGCCTCAAAGATTACCCATAATTCATCGATCTAGACTAGAATACCCCCTAAGCACATATTTAAAACTTACCAAATATTTTTCATACCTGACCAAGACTTAATTTTTTGTTTAGATTCTGTTTTTAATCGTTGTCTTGTAGATACTACTTTAATGTATCGGGACTTTAAGTCTTTAAATATTAGTTAATTGTCTAGTGATTTATCTTCTGCGCTTTGGAATGGTTGAGGTTATTGTGAAATTTTGCATTGCCATAAAGAGGCGTAATAAATTGGAAGGTAAACTAAAACTTTTTGGTGCCAATACAAAATTGCCTAAAATGAATGTATAACCATTATTCGCAAACCCAAAAGTTGGTTATATAAAGTAAAACTTAATGCATTTCTTTCACCTAGAAGAACATAAGGAAATGAAGAGTTCATTTCATTGCTAAGTATGAATTTGTGCTGGATTGTGATGAACTTAATGAATCTTTCACTAATGCGACTAGTGGCTTGAATTCTCCCTGACTGATTTGTTTTTCCTGGGTAACTTAGATCTTGCAAATAAATTGTGTTGCTAAGTGAGAGTGGCGTATTTAAATCCTTTAACGAAATTAAGTAAAATGCAATGGGGAAAGGATGGAATTTCCCTGCATTTTGCCAACCCTATTGTGTCTGGTCTTGGCCCCGATCTCCTCAGCGTAATAAAGCCCGTAATCTGCTTTCTCTCTCTCTCTCAGACGCAGTTGAAGATCCATAAACGATTATTTTTGGGGAATATAATTTATAGCGTTTTATTTGAAGGGTTCCAAAGCATATTTCTAAATTGAATACATCTCAAATACAATACTTTGTACTTTATTATAAATAATCCACCAGACTGAGAGCTCTTACAGCTAGATCCGCTCCTCCTTAGGCATCTGATCAACAAGTGTTTCTTTGGACTGAGAAGGCACCTCATGCCGGCTGGTCAGTTTCATTCGTCTCTCAAAGAACAAAAGCCAATATCTGCAAGTCACTCAACATTTCTCGCCCAGTCTCATCAATCCAGCTCTATTGTTATCCTTGCCCAACACCAATAAACAACAATATTTCGGGACCCTATGAAGTCGATCAGCCCTTTGAGGTGTTTACGTCGCAGGAGAATGAATTTTCCGACTGTTGTGCTGATATCTTCTTTCTACGGTGTCATGCGAGACGTTCATCCACCCGGGTGAAAGCCAGTAGTCGGTGACTGAGTCTCTCTCAAACCGCAAATCCGAGACCAAATTTACACTCTCTACATAACTGCTGGAGCTACTCGTTTCCGCTTTTCACCTATCCATCGCAATTCTTGAAGGGCGATGATGTAAGCCGTTATTAGTCTTGGGAGTACTTCAAGTAAATGGGAAGCAGCAATTTCCCAAATAAGGAACCGGTCATTCTAAATGCATATCCTCAATTCCCGATCATTGAAACAAGTGAATTAGGCCACATTTATAAATTTACAAATAAACTCTGGCGAACAGACGTTGAAGAAAGCCTGCAGTGAACCTTTGAATAGTTGTGTCAGATTATCTCCACTAAAGCTCTCTCCTTTTTATCTGTGACCCAAGGATGCCAAAGTCTGGGTTTTTTTTACTTGATTTCGTCTGTATGTAACTTATGCTATCCGAAATTTGAAGAGCTCTTCCTAGGTCTCCTTGAGGTAGTTGACAGTTGCAGCTCGAACCAGTCCGTCTACCTTCTTTTTTCCTTTCTTGCGCCAGAAAGTCGGAAAACGTTGCCCTGATATGTAGTTAGTTGTTTGCTTAATTTAAATATTAATTGTTCTGGTGTCGTGGATATCTTCGCACCTACTATACACAATTATCAGCTGCCTTGTGGCCGTTCTTCCTAAGTACCGGCTAATATATCATTGCTTCATATGATAATATGGATCTGACGACACTTGTGTAAATAAATTGCACCACCTGAGGAGCTTTGTTAAACCATACAATAGCATTTAATGATTGTTAATGTAAATATTTAAAAACATTAATTTTTTTGGATCTCTTTATGTACTCTGTCGCTAATTATCAATTGCTTATAAATACGAAAACAATTCAGTCTTGTCTCAGAAGCTCTGCTTTTATCACCACAACCCCACACTTAATTATGCTGAAATTTCTGCACTCAACAATAATTTCGTTGTTATTATTTATTTATACAGCAGGAGGTAAATAAATAAATAAATTTAATTGAATTTTCGTTAAAAAAATAAACAAATTTTGTTTGTTCTTTTCTATATTTTTAGTACAAAAATGTCGGCGCATCCCAGTACGCGTGCCTGCTGGTCATAAAATTTGCATACGCATTTGTCCACCAGAGAAAAATATTTGCATTAAACCATTCCAAAATACCTTGTTATTGGTTTGCTCGCCCAGCTGTTGCCAATCACGTAAAAGCTGTATTCCTATGAAAAGAAAAGGATAAGTCAAAAAATTATATGTACGAGGGTGGTTTGATACGTCAGTGATTTTTTAAATAAAATATGTTTTTTTTCGGTAAATAAGCGTTTTGTTTCTCAACATAGTTTCCATTTGGTTTTGAATAGTGATCCAGGTACTTTTTTCAATAGCCTTCTTTTGACAAATCACGCGTGAGTCGGGTCAAGCTATCATGAAATTTTTGTTCAGTATTGTTTTGCATTTCATCATGGAAAGACTTACGCCTGAACAACGCTTGCAAATCATTCAACTTTATTACGAAAATTCACGTTCGCTCAACTTATGGTCAACATACTATTCCCAGCATTCATTATTGGATAATATTCGACCGAATAGACCACTTCAAGCACGTAGTGAAGAAAATATACCGGACGTAGCTGAGAGTGTACACGAAGGCCGTGGAGAGTTGATTCGGCGCTGTTCGCAGCAAGCGTTCGCTTCAGTTTCAAGCAATATCGAAGCTGTTCAATAGTGTTTCGAATAATACTCGCCGGTGATCGTTTTATCCTTTTCAAGCTAATCGATGAGAATGGCACCTCGTGCATCCACAAAAAACTGTGGCCATGGCCTTGTTGACCGCCAGACCTACCATGGCCTTCTTTGGTGCGCGTTCACTCGAAGAAGCCCACATAGTCATGAATATTCTTTGATCTCTGGTGAGGTGTGTTGGATACATTTTTTATCTAAAAACATCTCAAAAGTTCTTTGAGATTTCGTTTGAACATCGCTAGCACCCCTTTGAAGTGGTTACACGATTGCGCTTATGGTCGTGTTAGCGTGAGCAATTGCGGCACCCATCTCGTGGGTAGCTTTTTCATGTAAAATGTGTTGTACCCACTCAGTTGAGATGCCTACAGCCTCAGCCATCTTGCGCACTTTTGTTCTGCAATCCACCGATATCATTCCATGGATTTTATCGACGATCTCTTTTAAGCGACCTGAATGATCGGCGTCACTTGTGTTGGTATGACCACAACAATTTAACCAGTCAAATTGATTGTGCAAAGTCTCCATGGTATTTATCAAGTCTTTCCTTGGTTTCGGTGTTGGTTTTTATACTCAGAAAATAATGCTTAAGCAGCACACGAAATAATCCTTTTCGTCACTAACTTATCAACTAGCCCCCGTTTGTTAATAAAAGAGTCCACGAGAGATTATTAAATGGGATACTTATTGCTATTGATTATTTAATCAATTATTTTAATAATTATTAAAACAATAAAGAGAAATGCACGCCAAATTTTTTGAATATGGTAACTGAATACTTTCCTTGTTCTTATTGCACCACTAGATGTCGCTGCAGTCAATTCATTGCAAAATATCATATCTAAGATCCAATGGAGTTCATTTAAGGCACACCTCGTTCTGGTCGACCACGCAAAATGTGGATGAATTTCTGTAACTTGTAGAGCAAGTCCGTCTTGCAAGCTTTCAGGGGATAGCGAAAGCATTAGGCATCACTCACGGGACAGTTTGAAATTATTGAAAAAGGCTAGCCAAAGAAGCTCAATGTTTGGCTGCCACTTGAAAAAACGTAAAAATTTTGATTATTGGAATTGCCAACAGTGAAACACGCTTAATGAAAAATTCGTTAATACGAGAATATAAAATGAAACGAAACATGGTAAAAACCCATTTAACCTCCAAACATAGCTTGAAAACTTGAATTGACGGCAAACAAGGTGATGGAAGCTGAGTGTATGGTGCGATTGGAAGGGAATCATCCGTTATACGCGGTGGCAACCTGGCAAAACGGTCAATTTTGAACTCTACTTTCATTATTTATTCAATTTAAAACAAGTTCCTGGGAAACAATCGTTCAGAATAAACCAATAAAAAGTACTCTTACCTTAAACCGAAGATGATGAAGATGATTTTGTTACAAGCAAGTAAACAGTTAGTCAATCAATGCCAAACCTTTCTCTCTTTCGATGCGAGTCTTTCTTTTCCTCTCAAGAATTTTCTTACACCGTCATCCATCAGTGACCCATTCGCTTGTAACGGATCAAAAAGATATTTATTATAATGAATTGTGTATATATATAAATATATATATATATATATATATATATATATAAATATAGTATATATATTTATATTCCTCTCACAGAACGGGGAAGGTTTTTAACTTTTAAAATAACAATAATGAAGAGGAAGTTTGAGAAATGCCTAAAAAATGATGAATCACTTAAAAGAGTAACAAATGAATGAAAAATGAAAATGAAAAAACTGTTATTTTGCCGACGCCAAACTCTGTAGCTCCACGTCATCCTAAGACGAATTAAAGAGAAGAAAAATTTATAAATAAAAAAAAAACACGATCTACATGATACATAAAATAAAAATTGGAAATTTTGTGTTGTGAACCACTCAATAGCATCTTCATCTCACCTACTTTCGTAGCTTGTTTTGACTCTTACCTCTGCTGGCAGCTGATTTGTATAGTGTTATGCGAATTCTTTTAAATCTCAGCAGGTGACTGATGCCAAAATAACGCAACAAAGCCAAGATAAGTAAGTAAAAGAAATGTAAAAAAAGGAAAAAGAAATGCGAAAAGTTGCAAGCAAAACGCACGTAGCAAGAAAATCACTGAGCAGGTACACAAGCATGATAAAAAGTCACCTTGAGTTGTGCAAAATGATTTATTTATCTTGAAATGGTTTTTCTCTTTAAAGCAATAACGTTGGTTACACTCCGAAAAGAGAAAAACAACTCATCCCGCCCATTTTTACCACTAAAATTGATTGCTTAAACGTTTTAATGCCACAACAACGTGGGGAAAAAGCTATTTTGTCTGTGTTGAAAAGCCAAGTTAATTATTCATGTGCGATAACAGTGTGTTGTTTAAAAACTGTAGACAATTTTTGAATAAAAGCAAGAACAACATCAATGTCGAAAATTTACTACAAAATGCCGTCAGGCATGGAAATTTTAATCCTTCACGCATTTTACTGTGAAAAAAAAATCAATTTCGACGTGGGGCCACCCTGAAAGTAGTTTCAACAATTTAATTTCCTGTAAATGTGACTGCGTTCATTTATCTGCAATTTGATTTCTGAAATTAAATTTCTAATGCTGCACTAGCAGCTTTTATTTCTCTTGAAATTGCTACCAAAGGATTAGAGAATTATAAGAGAAAGTTTTTGATAAGTTATCGTGAAATGGTTGTGAAATTAAGTTTCACATATTTAAGAATTTATGTCAAATATATATATATACAGTCAGTAATACTTTGTCCCGATTTTTCTCGGGTTTTTTTGTCTGGATAGTGTCGTGTTTGGTTTATGTTTTGTCGGAAATCGATCGTGTCTTGGATATGTCTAATCTGAATTTTGTCATGTCCGGATTTTGTATTTCGGATTTATAAAAATGGCCTTTTTTGACAGATTACGCATGAGTCGTGTCAAGCTGTCATGTTATTTTTGTTCAGTATTATTTGACATTTCATCATGGAAAGACCTCCGCCTGAACAACGTATACAAATCATTCAACTTTATTACGAAAATACAAAAATTCATGTTCTGTAAAGAATGTGTCTCTTGCGCTTCGCTCAACTTAGGGTCAATATGATCGGCCTACTGAGCGTACTATTCGCAACACCATCAACTATCTTTACACCCGGTATTCATTATTGGATAATATTCGACCGAATAGACCATGTCCAGCACGCAGTGAAGAAAATATAGCGACCGTAGCTAAAAGTGTATACGAGGACTGTGGAGAGTCGATTCGGCGCCGTTTGCAGCAACTCGGACTAACATATGGAGCGACTTGGCGCATTTTACGTCGAGATCTTAAATTAAAAGTGTCCAAAATACAGCTTGTGGAAGAACCGAAGCTGCCCGTCCCTCTCAAGCGACATCGCTTCGCTTTACGGGCTTTTGAAAAGTTCGAAGAAGATCCGACGTTTTCGAGCCAAATTTTGTTCAGCGATGAGGCCTATTTCTGGCTCAATTAAACAAGCAAAATTTCCGCATTTGGAACGAAGAGCAACCTGAAGAGCTTCAAGAGTGTGGTTTTTGGGCCGGTGGGATCATCGGCCCATATTTCTTCAAATATGATGCCAGTGAGAACGTAACCGTCAATGGCGACCGTTATCGCGAAATGACAACCGACTAATTGATGCCTGAAATTGAAACTCGTGATCTCCGCGACATTTGGTTTCAACAACACGGCGCCAGTTTCCACACAACGCATCAATCAATGGATTTATTGAGAGAACACTTTGGTGAGCAGATAATTTCACGTTTTGGACCGGTTGATTGCTCACCAAGATTGTGTGGTATCAAACCGTTAGACTTTTTCCTGTAGGGATATGTAAAGTTTAAAGTCACCATGCGGACAATCCTGCTTCCATTCAGGTCTTGGAGCAAAACATCACACGTGTCATTCGCCAGTTACCAGTCGAAATGCTCGAACGAGTCATCGAAAATTAAACTCAAAGGATGGACCATCTGAGGCATACCCGCGGCCAATATTTGAAAGAAGTAATCTTCAAAAAATAAATGCCAAAGAATGTTCTTTCGAATGATAATAAAAATTCCCCATTAAATTTAAATTTTATGTATTTTTTTTTTCAAAGGGTAGGGAACCTCGAAATGGATCACCCGTTATAATAAGGTTAAATAATAATAAAAATGTCAAAAATACATACGAACACTGAAAACCCAATTTTTTTGAAAATGTTTCGCTTAAAAGAGAAACAAAAGACTCTGCGCATAAAAAGAGTTTCTGAACCAGGAAAGAGATCATCACAATTAATCACAATAAATTCAATAAATATTTAAAGTCAATGTGTTTTACACAAAAGAATGAAAAAACCATTTAATAATTTAATATTTCTGAATATTAAATAAAAATAAGTTAAATAGTTCTCCAAAAACTGATATGAAATAAAAAAAAACAATACCAAGTGTTTTGCTTTTCAATATCTCTTCAGCTGCAAGTAAAAACATATTTTTTTCGGTAAAAATGGCGAAATTCATTTATACAACTGTAATTTTCTTGCTTCTTGGTAGTGGACTTATGGAAGGTAAAAATGTTTGCAATTTTAAATAATATTACTAACATTTAATAATATTTTTCATTCCTCTTTTATGTTACAAAATTCAAATATGAAATAGAATGCAAAATTACTTTAGCTACAGGATAAAAATTGCAATAAATTTTTTTCCTGAATTTCGTTGCACTGTTTTGGTATTTCTTTACTGCATTTATATTTGTTTATATAAAAAACTCAATAAAATTTAAACTAAAAATATATTGGATTTTTAAAAAGCCTCAGCGGTTTTGTGCACATCTTTGAATGATTTTTTTTTCACTATCTTCATAAAGAGTATAAGACTATTTAAGATATGTTTTTGCCCACCATATGCCCTCGAGGTTGTTGTCGCTCGGGTAGTGGTTACATACCCTTGAAAAGAGTGATGTTTTTTTAAATCAAATAAAATAAACTAGGCATGTTACAGCCATACCATTTGAAACACGCAGATCAGTAAATTTTGAGTGGTACACAACAAGTTGTTTAGTTGTATTTCAATAAATGAGGAAAATCAATATCACCGAATGCATTCAGAACGCATGCATTGGAGATACCACAATCAGAGTGTCAAAACTGTTTCGACAATTGGTTCAAACGTTGCAAAAGTTTATAGATCCTAATGAAGAATATTTTGAAAAACATTCAGTTTACAAAATTTTATATATATCATTTCAAGAAAAACTAAAAATATGAAGTAAAAATATAATCGACCAACACAAAATTCGTGTTCATACAACTATAAATACTAGCTTGGTGGGATATTTTCTTTCTTGAATAATTGCTTTTAATCGCCATTCCAGATTTAACCAACTTTCTTTTAAGTTTTGGATATATCTTCTTCCATTCCTTTTGCAATGCACTCTTAAATTGTTTCCCGTTCGTATTAATGTAGGTTTTCTACTCTTTCTTAATAATAGACAACAAAAAATGAACAGTTGTATAAAGTCCAGAGAAGATCCAGAGAAAATTCAGAGATGAATATTCATTATCTTGTTGAAATAGATAACATCCCATAAAGCTAATCTGCACAAAAATTTAAATTAGCTTTAAAAATTTCAATCGAGGCTCCATACCTTTTTAAAGAAAAAACACAGGAGATTCAAATTGAATAGGGGATGTTTATTATCACTCGAAAGAACATTCTTTGGCATTGGCCGCGGCTACGTTTCAGATCATCCATTCGTTGACTCCAATTTTCGATGACTCGTTCGAGCATTTCGACTGGTAACTGGCGAATGACACGAGTGATGTTTTGCTCCAAAGCCTGAATTGAAGAGAGATTGTCTGCATAGACTTTAGACTTTGCGTATCCCTACAGGAAACTGTCTAACGGTGTGATATCATGCGATATCAGTGACCAATCGACCGGCCCAAAACGTGAAATTATCTGCTGAGAAGTTGCGTCAGCTTGTTGAAATCAAATGTCGCGGAGATCACGAGCTTCAATTTCAGGCATCATATAATCGGTTATCGTGGCGCGATAATGGTCGCC
This sequence comes from Neoceratitis asiatica, assembly GCA_030068015.2. Taxonomy (NCBI): domain Eukaryota; kingdom Metazoa; phylum Arthropoda; class Insecta; order Diptera; family Tephritidae; genus Neoceratitis; species Neoceratitis asiatica. Next base: position 32,424,180 of record CM061525.1, on the reverse strand, counting down.
AGGGACGGTTACGTTCTCACCGGCAACATTTTTGAAGAAATATGGACCGAGGATTCCACCGGCCCACAAACCACACCAACCCGTTTTATTTTCCGGACGAAATGGCAGCTCTTAAATCTCCTCAGGTTGTTCTTCGTCCCAAATGTGGCAATTTGGCTTATTTACATACCCATTGAGCCAGAAATGGATCTCATCGCTGAACAAAATTTGGCTCCAACTTTTCAAGAGCCCATAGAGCGAAGCAATGTCGCTTGGGAAGTTCGAGCGGCTTCAGTTCTGGCGCAAACTCTATTTTGTTCACATTAATTTTAAGATCTCGACGTAAATGTTGTTCAGGCGTAAGTCTCTCCATAATGAAGTGCCAAACAATACTGAACAAAAATAACATGACTCGCACGTGATCTGTCAAAAAAAGGTCATTGAAAAAAGTAACACTACTTGGATCACCCTTTCTAACAGACTTCACTTTCTTTTGTCAGCTGAAAGATATATAATTTGTAATAAATAAGACAAAAAAATGTAGGTTAACGTCATTTAATGTGGGTTTCGGTTAAGATTATCTTATAACTACCAGTTTATTTGATATGCCCGAGGAAAAAGTTTAGCAGCGAGACTCATATTATACAAACGATAAATTTCTGAGCTTAAGATGCTCTATTTCACGGGTTATGAGCAGTCAGAAGCATAAAAATTAGAATTTTCAATAATATATTTATTGTGCTAGCAAATCATTTGTGGTGATCATGTTTTGTGGTGATCATCACAAATCCTTGGAAAATAAAGTAATATAAAATCAGCAGAACCAAACAAATTTTCTTGTAGTAGATAATTTGGTCCCTTATCAAGGAAATATTCAAATTAACAAAATGGTTATCTCAAAATATTTTTCTACAGGTTTTTCTATAATTGTTTATAAAGAACCGAAAAAAAACAAATTCTTCCATCAAGCTATGGTTTTTTATGTTTTCTCAGCTATGTACATATGTCTAGCTCAATGAAATCTACTTTTTCAATCTAGCTTTTGGAAAAAAAATTTTAAAATTTTTAACGAGTGTTCTGGAATAACTTGAAATATTTTTTGCATTCGAGCTCCTCCTCCAATTTGTTGTGAGCGCCTTGATATTTTTTCCAACAAATGAATGGACCGGCAGTTTATTATAAACCGCCTCCGAACGGCCGATGGACTTTTATGAGAAGCTTTTATTTCATATCAGAAATACACCGATGAAAGCTGGGCATTTCCTGTCGATTAGCAGTCGCAATTAGAAACATTAATTTTCTATAATTTTAAATATTCTCGAACCAGGACTCGAACAATGGCCGTTCAAATCGTAGCGCGCAATGCTAACCATTCGGCTACCAAAGCAAATACTTATCAGCTATTAGGTAAGGTTAAGTAACTGGACGAAAAATTAGTTCGATACGGAGGTATATAAAAGCAAAGCAGCCTAATACATAACGCTTCGATTAATCTTAAAACGAAGTAGAAAGAATTTCGAGAGTTGATAAAAACCGACAAAAAAGGCATGATAACTCTTAGAGTAGATTCGACGCCTTACTGATGTCATAATGAGAGAAAGTCTGTGGGAATAGCAGAAGATATTTGATAACCGTCGCACTAAAAAAAGAGCATCATAAGTTAATGGCAGATTTGTGTACAACTGTGGTGAGCTAATTTTTTAATAAAATAAAAGTAAAATTTTTTTATATAAAAAATTTTTGATTTAATTTTTTATTGTTTATGTAAAATTTAAAATTTTAACTTCATTTTCTTTACAATTTTATCCCAAACTTCTCAAAGGGACGCACACATTACCCGCTCGACAACAGCCTGCTACGCAGGATTCTACCATCATATTCCTCTCTGCTGTAATGCAAACATTTCCTCTGGGTGGACAATAAGGTATACACACTCGATTACCCGGACGCACAAATATATGACGTATTCTATTACAATTCGGTGCTCGTCTTTGTGCTGTCGCAGGGGGATATAATTAAAATTTAATTTAAGAATTTATCATTTTTACAATAATTTTCTTACTTTAATAATTAATATTGAAAATTATTCTTTAATGAGTTTGAATTAAATAAATTTATATATTTTTAAATCACTTAAATATATTTTTATGCTTCCTACAAAAAATGGTTCCTCAAGTTTTTTTTACCTTGTATTAAAACAGCACTCAATAGTAGTAAAAATACAGTTGCGAAGAAGAATTTGGACATTTTCTGAATTATTTCTTGTTGTTGTCGTTGAATATACACGATTAACTGTTTTAAGAGACAATTTGCTTGGCTATTTATATTGAAATTAATGCGGAAGTCAAATGACAATGACTTTCAAAAGTTTTGAAAGATTTTATATCAACGTCTTTGTTCAAAATAATAAAGAAAATTCTAAAGCTTGACACCAATAATTGAGAATGTAAATATTTAAATTTACAATAAAGTTGAAACAAAAGATCCTATAAAAAGATTTATTTCAAATAAAGAAACCATTTAATGCATTTTATTTTCGTACCTTTTGATATGTCCATAGCATGGAATTATAACAACGTTCTGCAAACAAAAACCGAATCAACGCGCCGTTTGTTTCTTCTTTTCATTGCTTGGTGTCAATCGGAGACATTAAGTGAAAACAAGTGCTCTCCATGTGATTGGAGGATTCCACCAGCGCTATCAATTTCGTCCTCACGTGTTTTTTCCAAGATTCCGGGCATTTCTCGGCAATCGCTCACTTCAATTTGATGAGCTGTTATAAGCAGCTTTCCTCTTTAATGGTTTCACAATAGTGTAGGATGCTCAAAAAACAGAACGTCCATCTGATCCCACCAAATGCCGAGCATTACCTTGGCGCCATGAATATTTGGTTTCGCCGTTAATTTGACTAGTTGGCCATGTGTCACCTCTCACTTTTGGCGCCAAGGCTTGTCGTAATATATCTCTGCCAATGGGCGAATGCAATTATAAAAATTAATTTTTTCTATAATTTTGGATGTTGGTCGAACCTGTAGTCAAACCCAGGCCTTCCGAAAGGTAGTACGCAATGCTAACTACTCGGCTTTTGCGGCGGCTTACTTATTGCGTGAGTAATTTTACAACAGTTTACCGTAAATGAGTTATACATATTTAGTTTTTTTTTTAAATTAATAGTTTAAATACAAGAATATTACAAATTAGCTAATTAAGTGCCTGTGTGAATGCTCTAATTCGTATAATGATGCAATATACTGCACCCTCTTCGCGACCAATAATTGTTTTTAGCAATTTTTTAAGTGAATAGCGAAGTTCTGATTAAATTATTTTCAAATTTTCCTAAACTCAAAATATTTATGAGGACCCTTCCACAATCATAACCCTTTCAAATTCAACTTTTTTTTCATGACTGACATTTTTTCTGCGCCTGGTGAATATCTGGCGAATGCTGAATTTAATAGACCTAAAGCCGCACTGATAAGATCTAATTAGTTCGTTGGCGGTGGGCTTTAATACTTCAATAATAAGGCTTTATTTACGATTTAGAGAGGACTTATTCCTACGCGGCTAAGATAGCCGAGGCGGCATATAAATGTAGAAAACCGCTAACTGACTGTTCAGAATTTGAATTTTCCGTAGTTTTTACTAAAATTAAGCAGGGCATTAGGTTAAAATTCAGTTTTTCTTTATTTTTGATGACTGCTGATAATGTTAATAGAAGAATTAAGTTATGTTCCAGTCATATGACTACAACAGATCAATTGGAAAATCCCCGGGCTGACACATAGGTGGATTTACCAGAATTAAGTCTATATAGATTTTTAGTTAACACTAACCTTCAAAAGACGCGTGTATAAATTTGACAGCTGTCCGATTATTAGTTTGTGATTTATAGCATTTTGAGTGAAGAAACTTTTGTTATTCTAACAAAATAGATAAAAAGGAATTTCGCGCGTTGATAAAAAAATTTTTTTTTTGAAGGGGAAAAATACTGTTGAAGCAAAAACTTGGCTTGAAGATGAGTTTTTGGACACTGCCTCAGGAAAATCAATCATTAAGCATTGGTATGCTAAGTTTAGACGTGGTGAAACAAGCACAGAAAACCTTGAACTCAGTGGACGCCTAAAAGAGGTTGTTACCGACAAAAACATGAAAAAATACACAAAAAGACTTTGAATGACCGTACATTGAAATTGAATGAAGAAGCATAGGCACTCTAAAGATACCAACTGAACGTGTACATCATATCATTCACGAATATTTGGGTATGAGAAAGATCTGTGCAAAGTGGGTGCAACGCGAGCTCACTTTTGACCAAAAGCAGCGACCAGTTGATGATTCGGGGCTGTTTTTGGAGATGTTCAATCGTAATGAACCCGAGTTTTTGCGTCGATATGTGACAAAGGATGAAACATGGGTCTGTATTTTTGTATGCGCATGGAATAATTTTCATTGACTACCTTGAAAACGGAAGGACCATCAGCAGCGACTATTACATAGCGTTATTGGACCGTTTGAAGGGAAAGCACCGAAAATCAGCCACAATTGAAGAAAAAGAATGTGCTGTTTAACCAAGACAATGCAGCGTGTCACAAGTCAGTGAAATCGATGTCAAAAATTCATGAATTGGGCTTCGAATTGCTTCCGCATCCACCGTATTCTCCATATTTGGGCCCCAATGACTATTTATTGTTCTTAGATCTCAAAAGAATGCTAGCTGGGAAGAAATTTTTGTCGAATAAAGAGGTGAGCGGCGAAACTGAGGCCTATTTTGAAGCAATGGACAAATCGTAGTATAAAAATTGTATCGAAAGTTTAGAGGGTCGCTATTATCACGACATGTCATGTCATATATAACTATGTGTTGAATTTCTAATTCACCAAAAATAAAATAGTACAAAAATCCATTTGCCTGCAGCAAGAAACAAACCGAGCCACAGTAATACGGTTGGAGCTATCGAAACGATGTAAATAGCTACGGCACAATGCGCACTTCAAGAGAAATTACGACATACGAACGGAGTGATGGTGACAATTATTATTCCTTTACTGATGACCTGCTATAATAATGAACTGATACGATTTCATCCTATTTCATACTCGTATTTAATTACAAATTTTGCATACCAGCCAACCTTTTCACTGCTAAATCGCAAAATATACTAAAAACTATGGCTCTTACAGGTTAATCGCTTATCGAAATGCTTGTAGACTCATTACAATTTTAAACTGTAGTATTGGGACTGTTTCTAACTTTAAAGTGGATGTGAAATACTTATACTTTTAATGGTTCACTTTAATGCGCCAGTTTGATAGCCAACTTCCAACGAGTTTTAAGTGATTTTCTAGTGTGTTTCTAGCTTTGATTGGGTACTTGCTTCGACACAAAATAGCGGTATCGTCTGCGAAAGTTGAAGTAAGTACTAGTTTGCAGTAAACAAGACACACAGTATTGGTCTACAAACGTTACTCAAGGTAGCTCAAGGTAGCACTATCCCGAATGGGATACCTCTCTGAATTAAATTCCTTTACTTTAACTGTAAACTTTCCTTCAGTAATGTATCATATGAAGGTCTGATGGATACTTATAGAAAAATCATTTTAATTTTGTATATAAGTCCTTCAAGCTATGCCTTATCAAAGGCTTAAGATTTGAAGAAATATTGCTGTGCAATGCTCGTTCAACGCAAATGCGTTCCTGATCTCATTGATAATGTGATTGATTTGTTCTATAGTACTATGTTTATGGCAAAAAACACTAGGTTATCGATCTTTCGAACATAGTTAGTTCGTTCTAGTTCGAATAACAGATCTGTGAGGGGACGCATTCAATCGATAAAAGGAAACGACAAAGGCAGTGCCGATCTCATCATCAATGTCGCTGTAGCTGCAGCACAAATCTTCCGATAAGTAGACCATCCTCCTCCTTCTTGTTCATCCTTCTCATCTAATCTAATATATTCTCTTCTCTTCTCTTCTCTTCTCTTCTTTTTTCAACTCTCGCGTCTCGATGTTTTTACCAACAAATAGAGGGACCTACAGTTTATTCTAAACCATGTCAGAAATACAACACTCGACGGGCTTGGCATTTTCTGCCGAATGGCGACCGTAATCTTTCTATAATTTTGGATATTGCTTGAACCTGGCCTCGAACCAAGGTCTTCCGAATTTTAGTAAGCAATGCTAACCACTCCGCTATTGCAGCCGCCATTATAGGTAATGTCTCCAAAATCAGACTGATAAGGTCTGATCCGATCGTTAAGAGCCACTTTAAATTCTTTTATATAGCGGAGGTATAAAATACCCAGGTCGGCTCAGAATTATAGACTCAATCAGCTAATTAGCTCAATTGCACCCTCGCTGGTGTACAAAGACAATTTTTATCATACAAAGCAGTCCTCATTATCGATTTCTCTTATATTCTACAGGATTGAAAAGATCAAATTATGGTCTCTTGGTTTAGCATTTTGCCTTTCCTATCTTTCATAAATAGCTTGCAACTATTTTTAGTGAATAGTTTGCACTGGATCAGTCGTAATTAATGAACATATTTACAACAACAATTTGATGGGCAAACGACCGTACGAAACACCCTCGTAGGTATATAGCATTCAGTTAGCGGCATTTGCCCTGTTGGGCGGCATTTCAGCTCACAAATACGCTGGCCAGGTCTCGTGAGACGTATATGGATTTGGCAGGCATTTCCTGAAATTAAAATTGAAACAAAATTAAAATTTATATTTATTCGATCTTGATGCGTCAAGATGTTCAAGTACTATTAAAAAAATTGAAATTTCAAAAATAAAAATAAAAATAAATAAAACAAGTATTCCAGCGACATACGGGCTTCCAATTTTATTTGATTTAAAAAAACATCACTCTTTTCAAGGGTATGTAACCACTACCCGAGCGACAACAACCTCGAGGGCATATGGTGGGCAAAAACATATCTTAAATAGTCTTATACTCTTTATGAAAATAGTGAAAAAAATCATTCAAAGATGTGCACAAAACCGCTGAGGCTTTTTAAAAATCCAATATATTTTTAGTTTAAATTTTATTGAGTTTTTTATATAAACAAATATAAATGCAGTAAAGAAATACCAAAACAGTGTAACAAAATTCAGCAAAAAAAATTATTGCAATTTTTATCCTGTAGCTAAAGTAATTTTGCATTCTATTTCATATTTGAATTTTGTAACATAAAAGAGGAATGAAAAATATTATTAAATGTTAGTAATATTATTTAAAATTGCAAACATTTTTACCTTCCATAAGTCCACTACCAAGAAGCAAGAAAATTACAGTTGTATAAATGAATTTCGTCATTTTTACTGAAAAAAAATATGTTTTTACTTGCAGCTGAAGAGATATTGAATAGCAAAACACTTGGTATTGTTTTTTTTGTTTCATATCAGCTTTTGGAGAACTATTTAACTTATTTTTATTTAATATTCAGAAATATTAAATTATTAAATGGTTTTTTCATTATATTGTGTAAAACACATTGACTTTAAATATTTATTGAATTTATTGTGATTAATTGTGATGATCTCTTTCCTGGTTCAGAAACTCTTTTTATGCGCAGAATCTTTTGTTTCTCTTTTAAGCGAAACATTTTCAAAAAAATTGGTTTTTCAGTGTTCGTATGTATTTTTGCCATTTTTATTATTATTTAACCTTATTATAACGGGTGATCCATTTCGAGGTTCCCTACTTTTTGAAAGAAAAAAATACATAAAATTTAAATTTAATGGGGAATTTTTATTATCATTCGAAAGAACATTCTTTGGCATTTATTTTTTGAAGATTACTTCTTTCGAATGTTGGCCGCGGCTATGTCTCAGATGGTCCCTCCTTTGAGTTTAATTTTCGATGACTCGTTCGAGCATTTCGACTGGTAACTGGCGAATGACACGCGTGATGTTTTGCTCCAAGGCCTGATTTGAAGCGAGATTGTCTGCATAGACTTTAGACTTTGCGTATCCCTACAGGAAACTGTCTAACGGTGTGATATCATGCGATATCAGTGACCAATCGACCGTCCCAAAACGTGAAATTATCTGCTGAGAAGTTGTGTCAGCTTGTTGAAATCAAATGTCGCGGAGATCACGAGCTTCCATTTCAGGCATCATATAGTCGGTTATCGTGGCGCGATAATGGTCGCCAGTGACGGTTACGTTCTCACCGGCACCATTTTTGAAGAAATATGGACTGACGATTCCACCGGCCCACAAACCACACCAACCCGTTTTTTTCTGGATAAAATGGCAGCTCTTAAATCTCTTCAGGTTGTTCTTCGTCCCAAATGTGGAAATATTGCTTATTTACACACCCATTGAGCCAGAAATGGATCTCATCGCTGAAGAAAATTTGGCTCCAACTTTTCAAGAGCCCATTGAGCGAAGCAATGTCGCTTAGGAAGGTCGAGCGGCTTCAGTTCTGGCGCAAACTGTATTTTGTACACATTCATTTTAAGATCTCGACGTAAATGTTATTCAGGCGTAAGTCTCTCCATGATGAAGTGCCAAACAATACTGAACAAAAATAATATGACTCGCACGTGATCTGTCAAAAGAAGATCATTGAAAAAAGTAACACTACTTGGATCACCCTTTCTAACAGACTTCACTTTCTTTTGTCAGCTGAAAGATATATAATTTGTAATAAATAAGACAAGAAAATGTGGGTTAACGTCATTTAATGTGGGTTCCGGTTAAGATTATCTTATAACTACCAGTTTATTTGATATGCCCGAGGAAAAAGTTTAGCAGCGAGACTCACATTATACAAACGATAAATTTCTGAGCTTAAGATGCTCTATTTCAGGAGCATATATTACAAGCATAAAAATTGGAATTTTCAATAATATATTTATTATGCTAGCAAATCATTTATCAGTTACAAAAGAAATGTTTTGTGGTGATCATCACAAATCCTTGGAAAATAAAGTAATATAAAATCAGCAGAAGCAAAAAAATTTTCTTGTAGTAGATAATTTGGTCCCTTATCAAGGAAATATTCAAATTAACAAAATGGTTATCTCAAAATATTTTTCTACAGGTTTTTCTATAATTGTTTATAAAGAACCGAAAAAAAACAAATTCTTCCATCAAGCTATGGTTTTTTATGTTTTCTCAGCTATGTACATATGTCTAGCTCAATGAAATCTACTTTTTCAATCTAGCTTTTGGAAAAAAAATTTTAAAATTTTTAACGAGTGTTCTGGAATAACTTGAAATATTTTTTGCATTCGAGCTCCTCCTCCAATTTGTTGTGAGCGCCTTGATATTTTTTCCAACAAATGAATGGACCGGCAGTTTATTATAAACCGCCTCCGAACGGCCGATGGACCTTTATGAGAAGCTTTTATTTCATATCAGAAATACACCGAGGAAAGCTGGGCATTTCCTGTCGATTAGCAGTCACAATTAGAAACATTAATTTTCTATAATTTTAAATATTCTCGAACCAGGACTCGAACAATGGCCGTTCAAATCGTAGCGCGCAATGCTAACCATTCGGCTACCAAAGCAAATACTTATCAGCTATTAGGTAAGGTTAAGTAACTGGACGAAAAATTAGTTCGATACGGAGGTATATAAAAGCAAAGCAGCCTAATACATAACGCTTCGATTAATCTTAAAACGAAGTAGAAAGAATTTCGAGAGTTGATAAAAACCGACAAAAAAGGCATGATAACTCTTAGAGTAGATTCGACGCCTTACTGATGTCATAATGAGAGAAAGTCTGTGGGAATAGCAGAAGATATTTGATAACCGTCGCACTAAAAAAAGAGCATCATAAGTTAATGGCAGATTTGTGTACAACTGTGGTGAGCTAATTTTTTAATAAAATAAAAGTAAAATTTTTTTTATATAAAAAATTTTTGATTTAATTTTTTATTGTTTATGTAAAATTTAAAATTTTAACTTCATTTTCTTTACAATTTTATCCCAAACTTCTCAAAGGGACGCACACATTACCCGCTCGACAACAGCCTGCTACGCAGGATTCTACCATCATATTCCTCTCTGCTGTAATGCAAACATTTCCTCTGGGTGGACAATAAGGTATACACACTCGATTACCCGGACGCACAAATATATGACGTATTCTATTACAATTCGGTGCTCGTCTTTGTGCTGTCACAGGGGGATATAATTAAAATTTAATTTAAGAATTTATCATTTTTACAATAATTTTCTTACTTTAATAATTAATATTGAAAATTATTCTTTAATGAGTTTGAATTAAATAAATTTATATATTTTTAAATCACTTAAATATATTTTTATGCTTCCTACAAAAAATGGTTCCTCAAGTTTTTTTACCTTGTATTAAAACAGCACTCAATAGTAGTAAAAATACAGTTGCGAAGAAGAATTTGGACATTTTCTGAATTATTTCTTGTTGTTGTCGTTGAATATACACGATTAACTGTTTTAAGAGACAATTTGCTTGGCTATTTATATTGAAATTAATGCGGAAGTCAAATGACAATGACTTTCAAAAGTTTTGAAAGATTTTATATCAACGTCTTTGTTCAAAATAATAAAGAAAATTCTAAAGCTTGACACCAATAATTGAGAATGTAAATATTTAAATTTACAATAAAGTTGAAACAAAAGATCCTATAAAAAGATTTATTTCAAATAAAGAAACCATTTAATGCATTTTATTTTCGTACCTTTTGATATGTCCATAGCATGGAATTATAACAACGTTCTGCAAACAAAAACCGAATCAACGCGCCGTTTGTTTCTTCTTTTCATTGTTTGGTGTCAATCGGAGACATTAAGTGAAACCAAGTGCTCTCCATGTGATTGGAGGATTCCACCAGCGCTATCAATTTCGTCCTCACGTGTTTTTTTCCAAGATTCCGGGCATTTCTCGGCAATCGCTCACTTCAATTTGATGAGCTGTTATAAGCAGCTTTCCCCATTAATGGTTTCACAATAGCGTAGGATGCTCAAAAAACAGCACGTCCATCTGATCCCACCAAATACCGAGCATTACCTTGGCGCCATGAATATTTGGTTTCGCCGTTAATTTGACTAGTTGGCCATGTGTCACCTCTCACTTTTGGCGCCAAGGCTTGTCGTAATATATCTCTGCCAATGGGCGAATGCAATTATAAAAATTAATTTTTTCTATAATTTTGGATGTTGGTCGAACCTGTAGTCGAACCCAGGCCTTCCGAAAGGTAGTACGCAATGCTAACTACTCGGCTTTTGCGGCGGCTTACTTATTGCGTGAGTAATTTTACAACAGTTTACCGTAAATGAGTTATACATATTTAGTTTTTTTTTTTAAATTAATAGTTTAAATACAAGAATATTACAAATTAGCTAATTAAGTGCCTGTGTGAATGCTCTAATTCGTATAATGATGCAATATACTGCACCCTCTTCGCGACCAATAATTGTTTTTAGCAATTTTTTAAGTGAATAGCGAAGTTCTGATTAAATTATTTTCAAATTTTCCTAAACTCAAAATATTTATGAGGACCCTTCCACAATCATAACCCTTTCAAATTCAACTTTTTTTTCATGACTGACATTTTTTCTGCGCCTGGTGAATATCTGGCGAATGCTGAATTTAATAGACCTAAAGCCGCACTGATAAGATCTAATTAGTTCGTTGGAGGTGGGTTTTAATACTTCAATAATAAGGCTTTATTTACGATTTAGAGAGGACTTATTCCTACGCGGCTAAGATAGCCGAGGCGGCATATAAATGTAGAAAACCGCTAACTGACTGTTCAGAATTTGAATTTTCCGTAGTTTTTACTAAAATTAAGCAGGGCATTAGGTTAAAATTCAGTTTTTCTTTATTTTTGATGACTGCTGATAATGTTAATAGAAGAATTAAGTTATGTTCCAGTCATATGACTACAACAGATCAATTGGAAAATCCCCGGGCTGACACATAGGTGGATTTACCAGAATTAAGTCTATATAGATTTTTAGTTAACACTAACCTTCAAAAGACGCGTGTATAAATTTGACAGCTGTCCGATTATTAGTTTGTGATTTATAGCATTTTGAGTGAAGAAACTTTTGTTATTCTAACAAAATAGATAAAAAGGAATTTCGCGCGTTGATAAAAATTTTTTTTTTTGAAGGGGAAAAATACTGTTGAAGCTAAAACTTGGCTTGAAGATGAGTTTTTGGACACTGCCTCAGGAAAATCAATCATTAAGCATTGGTATGCTAAGTTTAGACGTGGTGAAACAAGCACAGAAAACCTTGAACTCAGTGGACGCCTAAAAGAGGTTGTTACCGACAAAAACATGAAAAAATACACAAAAAGACTTTGAATGACCGTACATTGAAATTGAATGAAGAAGCATAGGCACTCTAAAGATACCAACTGAACGTGTACATCATATCATTCACGAATATTTGGGTATGAGAAAGATCTGTGCAAAGTGGGTGCAACGCGAGCTCACTTTTGACCAAAAGCAGCGACCAGTTGATGATTCGGGGCTGTTTTTGGAGATGTTCAATCGTAATGAACCCGAGTTTTTGCGTCGATATGTGACAAAGGATGAAACATGGGTCTGTATTTTTGTATGCGCATGGAATAATTTTCATTGACTACCTTGAAAACGGAAGGACCATCAGCAGCGACTATTACATAGCGTTATTGGACCGTTTGAAGGGAAAGCACCGAAAATCAGCCACAATTGAAGAAAAAGAATGTGCTGTTTAACCAAGACAATGCAGCGTGTCACAAGTCAGTGAAATCGATGTCAAAAATTCATGAATTGGGCTTCGAATTGCTTCCGCATCCACCGTATTCTCCATATTTGGGCCCCAATGACTATTTATTGTTCTTAGATCTCAAAAGAATGCTAGCTGGGAAGAAATTTTTGTCGAATAAAGAGGTGAGCGGCGAAACTGAGGCCTATTTTGAAGCAATGGACAAATCGTAGTATAAAAATTGTATCGAAAGTTTAGAGGGTCGCTATTATCACGACATGTCATGTCATATATAACTATGTGTTGAATTTCTAATTCACCAAAAATAAAATAGTACAAAAATCCATTTGCCTGCAGCAAGAAACAAACCGAGCCACAGTAATACGGTTGGAGCTATCGAAACGATGTAAATAGCTACGGCACAATGCGCACTTCAAGAGAAATTACGACATACGAACGGAGTGATGGTGACAATTATTATTCCTTTACTGATGACCTGCTATAATAATGAACTGATACGATTTCATCCTATTTCATACTCGTATTTAATTACAAATTTTGCATACCAGCCAACCTTTTCACTGCTAAATCGCAAAATATACTAAAAACTATGGCTCTTACAGGTTAATCGCTTATCGAAATGCTTGTAGACTCATTACAATTTTAAACTGTAGTATTGGGACTGTTTCTAACTTTAAAGTGGATGTGAAATACTTATACTTTTAATGGTTCACTTTAATGCGCCAGTTTGATAGCCAACTTCCAACGAGTTTTAAGTGATTTTCTAGTGTGTTTCTAGCTTTGATTGGGTACTTGCTTCGACACAAAATAGCGGTATCGTCTGCGAAAGTTGAAGTAAGTACTAGTTTGCAGTAAACAAGACACACAGTATTGGTCTACAAACGTTACTCAAGGTAGCTCAAGGTAGCACTATCCCGAATGGGATACTTCTCTGAAATAAATTCCTCTACTTTAACTGTAAACTTTCCTTCAGTAATGTATCATATGAAGGTCTGATGGATACTTATAGAAAAATCATTTTAATTTTGTATATAAGTCCTTCAAGCTATGCCTTATCAAAAGCTTAAGATTTGAAGAAATATTGCTGTGCAATGCTCGTTCAACGCAAATGCGTTCCTGATCTCATTGATAATGCGATTGATTTGTTCTATAGTACTATGTTTATGGCAAAAACCGCATTGATAATTATAATCTACACTAGGTTATCGATCTTTCGAACATAGTTAGTTCGGTCTAGTGGTTGGCGAATAACAGATCTGTGAGGGGACGCATTCAATCGATAAAAGGAAGCGACAAAGGCAGTGCCAATCTCCTCATCTATGTCGCTGTAGCTGCAGCACAAATCTTCCGATAAGTAGACCATCCTCCTCCTTCTTGTTCATCCTTCTCATCTAATCTAATATATTCTCTTCTCTTCTCTTCTCTTCTCTTCTTTTTTCAACTCTCGCGTCTCGATGTTTTCACCAACAAATAGAGGGACCTACAGAAATACAACACTCGACGGGCTTGGCATTTTCTGCCGAATGGCGACCGTAATCTTTCTATAATTTTGGATATTGCTTGAACCTGGCCTCGAACCAAGGTCTTCCGAATTTTAGTAAGCAATGCTAACCACTATTGGCTACTGCTATTGCAGCCGCCATTATAGCTAATGTCTCCAAAATCAGACTGATAAGGTCTGATCCGATCGTTAAGAGCCACTTTAAATTCTTTTATATAGCGGAGGTATAAAATACCCAGGTCGGCTCAGAATTATAGACTCAATCAGCTAATTAGCTCAATTGCACCCTCGCTGGTGTACAAAGACAATTTTTATCATACAAAGCAGTCCTCATTATCGATTTCTCTTATATTCTACAGGATTGAAAAGATCAAATTATGGTCTCTTGGTTTAGCATTTTGCCTTTCCTATCTTTCATAAATAGCTTGCAACTATTTTTAGTGAATAGTTTGCACTGGATCAGTCGTAATTAATGAACATATTTACAACAACAATTTGATGGGCAAACGACCGTACGAAACACCCTCGTAGGTATATAGCATTCAGTTAGCGGCATTTGCCCTGTTGGGCGGCATTTCAGCTCACAAATACGCTGGCCAGGTCTCGTGAGACGTATATGGATTTGGCAGGCATTTCCTGAAATTAAAATTGAAACAAAATTAAAATTTATATTTATTCGATCTTGATGCGTCAAGATGTTCAAGTACTATTAAAAAAATTGAAATTTCAAAAATAAAAATAAAAATAAATAAAACAAGTATTCCAGCGACATACGGGCTTCCAATTTTATTTGATTTAAAAAAACATCACTCTTTTCAAGGGTATGTAACCACTACCCGAGCGACAACAACCTCGAGGGCATATGGTGGGCAAAAACATATCTTAAATAGTCTTATACTCTTTATGAAAATAGTGAAAAAAATCATTCAAAGATGTGCACAAAACCGCTGAGGCTTTTTAAAAATCCAATATATTTTTAGTTTAAATTTTATTGAGTTTTTTATATAAACAAATATAAATGCAGTAAAGAAATACCAAAACAGTGTAACAAAATTCAGCAAAAAAAATTATTGCAATTTTTATCCTGTAGCTAAAGTAATTTTGCATTCTATTTCATATTTGAATTTTGTAACATAAAAGAGGAATGAAAAATATTATTAAATGTTAGTAATATTATTTAAAATTGCAAACATTTTTACCTTCCATAAGTCCACTACCAAGAAGCAAGAAAATTACAGTTGTATAAATGAATTTCGTCATTTTTACCGAAAAAAAATATGTTTTTACTTGCAGCTGAAGAGATATTGAAAAGCAAAACACTTGGTATTGTTTTTTTTGTTTCATATCAGCTTTTGGAGAACTATTTAACTTATTTTTATTTAATATTCAGAAATATTAAATTATTAAATGGTTTTTTCATTCTTTTGTGTAAAACACATTGACTTTAAATATTTATTGAATTTATTGTGATTAATTGTGATGATCTCTTTCCTGATTCAGAAACTCTTTTTATGCGCAGAGTCTTTTGTTTCTCTTTTAAGCGAAACATTTTCAAAAAAATTGGTTTTTCAGTGTTCGTATGTATTTTTGCCATTTTTATTATTATTTAACCTTATAATAACGGGTGATCCATTTCGAGGTTCCCTACTTTTTGAAAGAAAAAAATACATAAAATTTAAATTTAATGGGGAATTTTTATTATCATTCGAAAGAACATTCTTTGGCATTTATTTTTTGAAGATTACTTCTTTCGAATGTTGGCCGCGGCTATGTCTCAGATGGTCCCTCCTTTGAGTTTAATTTTCGATGACTCGTTCGAGCATTTCGACTGGTAACTGGCGAATGACACGCGTGATGTTTTGCTCCAAGGCCTGATTTGAAGCGAGATTGTCTGCATAGACTTTAGACTTTGCGTATCCCTACAGGAAACTGTCTAACGGTGTGATATCATGCGATATCAGTGACCAATAGACCGTCCCAAAACGTGAAATTATCTGCTGAGAAGTTGTGTCAGCTTGTTGAAATCAAATGTCGCGGAGATCACGAGCTTCCATTTCAGGCATCATATAGTCGGTTATCGTGGCGCGATAATGGTCGCCAGTGACGGTTACGTTCTCACCGGCACCATTTTTGAAGAAATATGGACTGAGGATTCCACCGGCCCACAAACCACACCAACCCGTTTTTTTCTGGATAAAATGGCAGCTCTTAAATCTCTTCAGGTTGTTCTTCGTCCCAAATGTGGCAATTTTGCTTATTTACACACCCATTGAGCCAGAAATGGATCTCATCGCTGAACAAAATTTGGCTCCAACTTTTCAAGAGCCCATAGAGCGAAGCAATGTCGGTTAGGAAGGTCGAGCGGCTTCAGTTCTGGCGCAAACTGTATTTTTTACACATTCATTTTAAGATCTCGACGTAAATGTTGTTCAGGCGTAAGTCTCTCCATGATGAAGTGCCAACAATACTGAACAAAAATAACATGACGTGATCTGTCAAAAAAGGGTCATTGAAAAAAGTAACACTACTTGGATCACCCTTTCTAACAGACTTCACTTTCTTTTGTCAGCTGAAAGATATATAATTTGTAATAAATAAGACAAAAAAATGTAGGTTAACGTCATTTAATGTGGGTTCCGGTTAAGATTATCTTATAACTACCAGTTTATTTGATATGCCCGAGGAAAAAGTTTAGCAGCGAGACTCACATTATACAAACGATAAATTTCTGAGCTTAAGATGCTCTATTTCAGGAGCATATATTACAAGCATAAAAATTGGAATTTTCAATAATATATTTATTATGCTAGCAAATCATTTATCAGTTACAAAAGAAATGTTTTGTGGTGATCATCACAAATCCTTGGAAAATAAAGTAATATAAAATCAGCAGAAGCAAAAAAATTTTCTTGTAGTAGATAATTTGGTCCCTTATCAAGGAAATATTCAAATTAACAAAATGGTTACCTCAAAATATTTTTCTACAGGTTTTTCTATAATTGTTTATAAAGAACCGAAAAAAAAAACAAATTCTTCCATCAAGCTATGGTTTTTTATGTTTTCTCAGCTATGTACATATGTCTAGCTCAATGAAATCTACTTTTTCAATCTAGCTTTTGGAAAAAAAATTTTAAAATTTTTAACGAGTGTTCTGGAATAACTTGAAATATTTTTTGCATTCGAGCTCCTCCTCCAATTTGTTGTGAGCGCCTTGATATTTTTTCCAACAAATGAATGGACCGGCAGTTTATTATAAACCGCCTCCGAACGGCCGATGGACTTTTATGAGAAGCTTTTATTTCATATCAGAAATACACCGAGGAAAGCGGGGCATTTCCTGTCGATTAGCAGTCACAATTAGAAACATTAATTTTCTATAATTTTAAATGTTCTCGAACCAGGACTCGAACAATGGCCGTTCAAATCGTAGCGCGCAATGCTAACCATTCGGCTACCAAAGCAAATACTTATCAGCTATTAGGTAAGGTTAAGTAACTGGACGAAAAATTAGTTCGATACGGAGGTATATAAAAGCAAAGCAGCCTAATACATAACGCTTCGATTAATCTTAAAACGAAGTAGAAAGAATTTCGATAGTTGATAAAAAAAACAGTGATATAATTAGAAGCAAGCAAAGAGACAACGGGTTCATTTTGGGAAATTTGAGCAGATCGACAAAAAAGGCATGATAACTCTTAGAGTAGATTCGACGCCTTACTGATGTCATAATGAGAGAAAGTCTGTGGGAATAGCAGAAGATATTTGATAACCGTCGCACTAAAAAAAGAGCATCATAAGTTAATGGCAGATTTGTGTACAACTGTGGTGAGCTAATTTTTTAATAAAATAAAAGTAAAATTTTTTTTATATAAAAAATTTTTGATTTAATTTTTTATTGTTTATGTAAAATTTAAAATTTTAACTTCATTTTTTTTACAATTTTATCCCCAACTTCTCAAAGGGACGCACACATTACCCGCTCGACAACAGCCTGCTACGCAGGATTCTACCATCATATTCCTCTTTGCTGTAATACATCTATTTCCTCTGGGTGCACAATAAGGTATACACACTCGATTACCCGGACGCATCAATATATGAAGTTTTCTATTACAATTGGCTGCTCGTCTTTGTGCTGTCGCAGGGGGATATAATTAAAATTTAATTTAAGAATTTATCATTTTTACAATAATTTTCTTACTTTAATAATTAGTATGAAATATTATTCAATAATGAGTATGAATTACATAAATTTATATATTTTTAAATTACTTAAATATATTTTTATGCTTCCTACAAAAAATGGTTCCTCAAGTTTTTTTTACCTTGTATCAAAACAGCACTCAATAGTAGTAAAAATACAGTTGCGAAGAAGAATTTGGACATTTTCTGAATTATTTCTTGTTGTTGTCGTTGAATGTATACGATTAACTGTTTTAAGAGACAATTTGCTTGGCTTTTTATATAAATTAATGCGGAAGTCAAATCACAATGACTTTCAGAAGTTTTTTAAGATTTTATATCAACGATACGTCTTTGTTCAAAATAATAAAGAAAACTCTTAAGCTTTGTTCCAGTAATTTTGAGTGTAAAAATTTCAAATTATCAATAAAGTTGAAACAAAAGATCCTATGAAAAGCTTTCTTTTAAATAATGAATCCAATTAATTTACTATATTTTCGTACCCTTTGATGTCCATAGCATGGCATAGCCTGAAATTATAACAACATTCTGCAAACAAAAGAACAACTGTATAACACGATTACCGCCGAGTCAACAACAGCGCGCCATATGTTTCTTCTTTTCACTGTTTGGTGCCGATCCGAGTGTATTTCTGCCATGAAATCAAGGCTCCTCATAAAAATCCATCGGCCATTAGGAGGCAGCTTAGAATAAATTGTAGATCCCTCCATTTGTTGGTAAAAAAAAACACCAAGACGCAAAACCACAAATTGGAGGTGGAGCTCGGCCAAAATTCGATTCAGCGGTTACAGGCGACAAATATATACATAAAGGGTGATCCAAGTAGAAGTAATTTTTTCAATAGAACGAAAAATCACGTTCTGTAGAAAATGTGTTCCGCGCGCTTCAACATAATCGGCCTACTGAGCGTGCTATTCGCAACACCCATCACCCATCTTGAGACCCAGCATTCATTATTGCATAATATTCGACCGAATAGACTACGTCCAGTACGAAGTGAAGAAAATATAGCGGCCGTAGCTGAGAGTGTACACGAAGACCGTGAAGAGTCGATTCGGCGCCGTTCACAGCAGCTCGAATTGGCGTATGGAGCAACTTGGAGCATTTTACGTCGAGATCTTAAATTGAAAGCGTACAAATACAGCTTGTGCATGAATTGAAGCCGCTCGACCTTCCCAAGCGACATCGCTTCGGGGTCTTGAAAAGTTCCCAGAAGATCCGACGTTTTCGTTTTCGAGCGATTTTGGATGCCTCTTTTCTTCGTTTAAGCGTCAGGTACCGATTGTAGAACATCTTTCGTCAGACCATATTCTGCAAATAAGCTAAGATATGCACCTTGTGAGTTCTTCACCGTCACATTGAAACAGTTCAGCCGGTAAGCTAGCTGCTTCCGCCGCTTTGTTATTCTTTAAGCAGCGAGCAACCGTTGTTTGAAGTTCATCATTTTCCATAATCATCGATTGAAAATTCGATTTCACCATTTTCGAGTGTTATGAGTATGATTCGGTCTTTACCGCTTTCTCCCAGTCTTGCAAGCTCTTCATACTCACACATTTCGTGTACCGCTTTTTTGTATAAATGGGTCTTCCCTCCTTAGGGGTAATTTTGATTCATTTTCGGATAATGTATCCGTTCTAAGGGTGCTACTGAGATCAAGTTCCTTTGGGTTACAGCAGCTCAGTTCTCATAGGCTGACAGTTAATCCCACAGTAACTTTCCGCATTCAGGATTACCAAATATCCGTCTTTTTCACACTTTTCCATGTTCTTCTAAATAAATTTGGCCTCAAATCTCCGCTCTTATCTCCTATACGATCTACCGTTGTATTACACAATTTTATTCACCTAAAAATATACTAATATCGCTCAGCTCTAAGCTATTTGTTTGATAGTGAGACTTTAAATCTGAATTTATGATATCATCCCTGCCAAAAGCAGTCGGATAAAGAGCGGTCACATAGCTATTGTGAGCGGTATTGGCGCTATAAAGCAGGTACTTCCCGGTTCTGCTGGTGAACAATTGGGTTCACATACCCTTTCGAATGCTTGTACTTTCATATTTAAGGGTGCACAGACCAGGACTTGGCCTAAATTAAACACAAGAAATTATTAAAAAATAATAATAAAACAAATTTAATTTAATTTGAGTACAATATTAAACTGCCTACCATTTACGAATGTAGAGAAAGCAGCGAAAAATATAAAAATTCCGTAAATATATTTAAACATTCTAATATTCAATCTAAGCTCTGCTGGCTTTGCACAAATACTGAAAATAGTTGCGATGATTTTTGTGTTTATAAGTACTCGTACATATTTACTAAACAACTGACAGCCATTTCGTTTGGTAATATAGGTTAATGACTACTTAAAAAATATATTACACGTGCTTTCCAGTGCATGTCAAAGTGTGTGCTTTTTGTTTTTAACCGGTATTAGTAACATTCGTAAGTACATATATATTGTTGCTTTATATTATTTACAAAAAGAAATATATTTAAACGTCAAAAATTTCAAGTGTAAAAAAAGTTTGCTGCCTTTTTTTTTGTAAATTTGCCTGTTTTTATAATTTTTTCTTTTTTTTTTTTTTGTATAACTTAAGATTTTGTTATAAACATATCTTTGATTGAATGTAGAAATCGGACCGGCGGCCGCGATATCCGAGTGATTAGCATTGCAACATCCAGAGTTATAGAAATATAATTTTTCTAACTGCGTTCGCCCCTCGGTAGAAATGTCAAGCCATCCGGGTGTATTTCTGAGATGAAATGAAAAGCTCCTCATAAAAACCCATTTGCTTCGGCATATAAATGCAGAAAGCCATTAACTGACTGTTCAAAATTTGAAGTATTTTTTATTACTAAAATTAAGGAGAGCATTAGGTTAAAATTCAGTTTTTCTTTATTTTTAAAGACTGTTGATAATGTCAATTGAAAATATTAGGTTTAGTTACGCATTTAGGTCCATTCATGAGACTATAACAGGTCAATTGAAAATTCTCCGGCCTGACATATAGATGGGGCTACTAGAACTAAATAGCAAATTTTAATTATCCCTAACCTTAAAAAGCTGGGTGTATAAATTTGACAGCTGTCGGCTCATTAGTTTGTGATTTATAGCATTTTGAGTGAAGCAACTTTTGTTATTGTGAAAGAAATGGATGGAATGTTGATAAAATATTGTTTTTTGAAGGGGAAAAATACAGTTGAAGCAAAAACTTGGCTTGATGACGAGTTTTTGGACACTGCCTCAGGAAAATCAACCATCAAGCATTAGTATGCTAGTTTTAGACGTGGTGAAACAAGCGCCGAAAACCTTGAACTCAGTGGACGCCCAAAAGAGGTTGTTACCGACAAAAACATGAAAAAAATACACAAAAAGATTCAAAGTCCTAAATTGAAATTGAATGAAGAAGCATAGGCACTCTAAAGATACCAACTGAGTATGTACATCAAGTCATTCACGAATATTTGGGTATGAGAAAACTCTGTGCAAAGTGGGTGTGCCGCGCAAGCTCTTTTTTGACGAAAAGCAGCGACGAGTTGATGATTCGAGGCTGTTTTTGGAGATGTTCAATCGTAATAAACCCAAGTTTTTGCACCGATATGTGACAAAGGATGAAACATGGCTCCATCATGTCACTCCGAAGTCCAATCAACAGTCTTCCAAGTGGACTACATACAATGAACCCGCTCCGAAGCGTGGAAAATGCAACAGTAGTTAGCTGGAATGGTTATGGCGTCTGTATTTTGGGATACGCAATAATAATAATTTTTATTGGCTATCTTGAAAAAAAAAAACCATCAATAGCGACTATTACATAGCGGTATTGGACCGTTTCAAGGACGAAATCACCCACAAATGGCCGCATTTGAAGAAAAAGAAAGTGATGTTTTACCAAGACAATGCACTGTGTCACAAGTCAGTGAAATCGATAGCATAAATCCATGAATTTGGGTTCGAATTGCTTCCGCATCCACTGTATTCTCCAGATTGTACCCCTAGCGACTACTTCTTATTCTTAGATCTCAAAATAATGCTCGCTGTAAAGAAACTTTCGTCCAATGAAGAGGTGATCGTCGAAACTGGGGCGTTTTTGAAGCAAAGGACAAATCGCACTACAAAAATGGTATCAAAAAGTTGGATGGTCACTATAATAATTTTGCCAAAAAAAATGTGTTTTACTATTTTAGGACGGGAACTTTTCAATTAACCTGTTATAATCTATTAGTACACACCGTTGTGATCGCAATTGCTTTTATGATTTTTTCTCCAATTCTCCCATATTTTTTTTTTCGATATCTCAAGCTATGCAAAATTTCTAAAAAAATTTAAAATAAAATTAATGGAGGCTTTTATTAATATTTTATTTTATTTTATTAACATGGGCTTAACAGTCTCAGGCATAACACAAAAATCACATTTATTTCGTTCAAATTTTACTTTATTCATCAACGCGATCTTCATCAGGAGTCACATAATTATTTCGAAGCCTTGGTTTACCTTATAAAAGCTCACACTCTAAGGTTCGGAATAATTTCGTTGATCTAGGATGAGTAAAAAGTTACGATCCAAAGAAACTTGGTGTTATTTTCAAAAAAAACGAAGCCGATTTCCCTTTAAGAAACTTGGACGCTTATATATTTAAAAAAAAAAAGGTATGAAAAAAGGAATTAACGTGGAATGAATTTTACTACTACTTTTGTATAACCTACAAGCAATGGGCTAATTTAGTTGACAAATTTCTTTTACGAAAGCATTTTTGTATAGGCTTCAAGCAAGCAATTTTCAAACACATAAAAAACAACTCAAAATTGCTCAACTTTGAAGGATCATATCTCAGGAAAAGCATGTACGATATTACCGCGATAAAGCCTTTCTGATGGTACATATACGTAAAATACAAGAAGAAAGAAATTGATATTCGCCCCTTTAGATCTTTTTTTCGCACTAGAAAAGGAAACGCAGCGAACGAGCACAAGGCGTTATATAGACTGCAATCAAACAAACGTGACTATTGACAGTCCCAACTTCGAAGTTGTAGATAATCTTGAAAACATTATTGGCACCTTCAATAATGTCAGCCTGAAATCTAATTCAGATCAATTTTGGCGAAAGTTGCTACTTTGGATTGAATAAGCAATTGAAACATAAAATCCTGCCGAGACGAAATAGAAACAAGCTCTACAAATCGTTCATGATTTCCGTGCTATAAGGTGCAAAAACGTAGACGCTGACGACGACCAATGGGTTGCAGGAGAAAAATTTTAGGAATGATTTATGCACTCTTAAGATTTGACATAGTCGATGAATTCACATATTCCAAAATTCCGAGACCATAACATATCCAGCTGATTATTGGGCTTACGAGCGCTTCAGACGAGATGCACTGGTAGCCATCCTCTCAAATGACGAACGTATGGATTCCAGAGTGAATTGGTGGATTCACTCTTCATCACATCTATGCACACATCAAGCTGGAACTAGAAGATGCGTTTTGTAAGTTGGATAACTAAAAAAAATTGCTCGGTGTTTATCACTACGTACTTTTGATACTCCTAACACTAATCCAATTGTCTGAAAGCTGACATATCAAGCAATATTTTTCGTGAAGACGGTTCTGTAAATCGTTATTCGCGTGAATGCCTTAATATCATCCAGATCCTGGAGTGATTTACTCGATTCCCTTCCGAAAGTTTTGATGTCAAAGTTCATTTGGCCGGCCAGTCACTCAAAAAAGCCGATGAAATTCTATAACTTGTGCAGCAAGACCAGCATTCTAACTGTTAGGAGAAAGCGGGGGCATTCCGAATCACTCAATGTTTGGTTTCCATGTAAACGCAAACGCAAACAAATGTGATCAACCGAATTTAAGTTAGTGAAACGCTTCAGAAACACCACAAAATCGCATCATTTCGGAAGCAACACATCACGGGTGTTAAAAAGTAGGCTAAAAGCCAGAATATAGAACGAAAAATATTATAGTCAAATGCCGATGATTCTCCACAACCAATTTCAAAGCCTGAACTGAAGTCAAAAAAGCTCATACCGAGTAAATAGTGAGATTGTGGTAAGGCATTGTCCATTATGGGCTTCTACAACCTCACAAAATTGAACAATTCTGAGCTCTACTCCAGCAACTCTATCATCACTTCAGAAAAAAAAAAAGGTTTATTCAAATTTTTGTAAAAATTACAGATTTCTTTTATGCTTTACATCAAAATTATATTTACAGCATTTCATTAGAGTGAAATTAGTTTATTCGACACAATCAATAATCTATCAACCAATTCTTACCGCTGGAATACATTGGTTGCTATTATCGCGACAGCATAGTGGTTGTGGACATACATTAACAATTGTAGCGGATGTGGCGGTAAAGCAATCCCTTGCCGGCTGTCTTGGTGCACAGTTCCGTTGACAAACGGTTTGGGATCTATCCACAAGCGTAGCCACTGGCGAACAATTCGGTGGTTGAGCTAAGCAGAGAAAAAAATGTGTTTTTGCAAAAAATATTTACTCTCTAATATAAGTTTTGAATATAAAAATATTTGTTTTGTATTATTTATTCTCACCACTTGTAACGGCGAAAAATATTGCGATAGAAATTAATGTTATGTAAAAATAGCTGGACATTTTAGAAGTGTTCAGCTTTATTCGTACGAATGTTGCAAATGAACTGAATGTCTAAAAAATATTTAAATGTTTATGAATGTACCATGCATTTACATCATATTTATATTTATTTTGAAATATATACTATGCCTATTTATGCAAAAATATACGAACAACAATTCAGTTATTAGGTCATATGAACAATTAAAAATAAAAATAAAAATTAAATAATTAATAAATTTCAAAATTTTCAAAACATATGTTACATACATAAGTACATATGCATATTGTATGTATTTAAATTGCTTTTAAAGGGTGATCCATTTCGAGGTTCCCTACTTTTTTGTAAGAAAAAAAACACAGAAAATTCAAATTTAATGGGGAATGCTTATCATCATTCGCAAGAACATTCTTTGGCATTTATTTTTTAAAGATTATCTCTTTTAAATATTGACCACGGCTACGTCTCCGATACTCTATCCGTTTTGTCCGATTTTCGATGACTCGTTTGAGCATTTCATCTGGTAACTGGCGAATGACACACGTGATGTTTTACTCTTAGACTTTAGACTTTACATATCCCCACA
The DNA here is from genome assembly GCA_030068015.2 of Neoceratitis asiatica. NCBI lineage: Eukaryota > Metazoa > Arthropoda > Insecta > Diptera > Tephritidae > Neoceratitis > Neoceratitis asiatica. The sequence continues at coordinate 32,398,571 of CM061525.1, read as the reverse complement.
GGGAAAAGTCTAACGGTGTGAAATCACATGATCTTGGGGACCAGTCGACCAGCCCAAAACGTGAAATTATCTGCTCACCGAAGTCTTCTCTCAATAAATCCATTGATTGATGCGTTGTGTGGGAAGTGTCGCCGTCTTGCTGAAACCAAATTTCGCGGAGATCACGAGATTCAATTTCAGGCATCAAATAGTCGGTTATCATGAAGTGATAACGGTCACCATTGAAGGTTACGTTCTCTACGGCAGCATTTTTGAAGACACAAAACTGTTGTTTTTTCTGAATGAAATGGCAGCTCTTGAATCTCTTCAGATTCCTCTTCGTCACGAATGCCACAATTTTGCTTGTTTACATAACCAATGAGCCAGAAATTGGCCTCATCTCTGAAAAAAATTTCGCTCGAAAACGTTGGGTCTTTTTGGAACTTTTCAAGAGCCAATAGAGTAGTCGCTTGGGAAGGTCGAACGGCTACAGTTCTTGCACAAGCTATATTTTGTACGCTGTCAATCTCGGCGCTACTGCCGCTATATTTTCTTCACTGCGGCTGGACGTGGTCTATTCGGTTGAATATTATCCAATAATAAATGCTGGGTCTCAAGATGGGGCATGTTGTTGCGAATAGTACACTCAGTAGGCCGATTATGTTGACCATAAGTTGAGCGAAGCGCGCGAAACACATTCTTTACAGAACGTGAATTTTCGTTATAAAGTTTTTAGAAATATTCTGCGTCACCTGTTTGATTATTATTTTGTCTAGCTATAAATACTTCGGAGATGTGAAGAATTTTTAAAGTTTTGGAACACAGTAGATTGTAGAAACCTTGCAAATCTACAAATGGTGGTGTTTTTTTTCCCATCAAATTTTATTAAAATCGAAATCGACAAATTTACATTAAGTGGTATGAAAATCATTGCTTCCAAACCTTCAACAACTGCGGGCTAGAGATCATAGAACCTTGAAAGTATTTGAAATAAAACTAAAGAGACTCTCCTTTGCAGTATCAATATATCATATTAGACTTTATTCAAATAGTTGAAATGCTGACATCGAAAGAATCTAGCGACAAATTCTTACAACTGGAATACATTGATTATTTACATCAAGACAACAAAGCGGTTGTGGACACAAAGTTATAGTTCCGGGTCGTGAAGGTATAAAGCAAGTACGTGCCGGTTGTCGTGGTTGTCTACGAATATCAATATTTATCAACTTTTTGTTTTTGTTTTCAGATAAAATGCGTATTTATTTATTACTATTATTATAGTTGTATGTGAACAATAGTTCATTTTGGGTCTTTTAAAAATAAATAAATAAATTTAATAGCAACTCATTATTTATGAATATAATTATTATTGAGATTTCAATGTACTATTTGAAGTTAATATGAGCCATAAAACATTAATCCGGATTTAAAAACTACACTACTTATGCTTGAACTGATTCCATACTAGTTATTAAAATATTCTTAAATTAGTCTAAATAGTTACAAAGTAGTCCCAAAATTATTATTATCAGGTATGACGAACATTTTCCACTTATTTAGATTTATTGTACCAGTTTCTAGTATTCCTGAAATAGTGCTATAAGATATAGTTATGCAAGCTAAACCCAAAAAAAAATCTTTCGAATTAATTTTTTTTTCAAACCAAACCAGTCACAACTTGGTTAATAAATACTTTGTATCAAAAGAATTCATAAGTAATGAAATGAAACGATAATATCTACGTTAAATTTTCGATACAGTTATAGGGCAGGGACAAACTACTCCGAGTATAGTTTTAAATTGTTAAAGCAAAATTTCAATTATTAATTTAAAACAGGCCCAAGTTGTCGTTAACCTAATATGAATTAATTTTGAATTATTTCAGAAATAGTTCAAATCAAAACGTGCGGCGAATATAAGTTATGAAAAAAAACAAAGAGAGGTTTGTGACGAATAATGCATATATTTCTTTAATCGCTAAGTAAACCTTTCATTTAACAATTTATTTTATTTTATATTATAGTATTTACTTTATTTTAATTTATTTAATTTTATTATATAATATTTTTATTTATTTTATTTTATATTTTTTAATTTATCTTTTTTTAAATTATGCTGTTTTAATTCAATTGATTATTATTATTTTGCTTTATTTTATTTAATTTCGTTTTAATTTATTTTATTTATTTTATTTTATTTTATTTATTTTAGTTAAATTAATTTTATTTTATTTTGCTCTATTTTATTTTTTCTTATTTTTTAAATATTTATTTATAATTAATTTTATTTTTTCATTTTTAACTTATTTTATTTAATTTAGCTTTATATATTTTATGTTTTTTATCTTATTTTATTTTAGTTAAATTAATTTTATTTATTTATGTTTTATTTGATTTTATTTGATTTATTTTATTTAATTTCAGTTAGTTTTATTTTTTTCACTTTATTAAATTTTAATTAACATTATTTTATTTTATTTTAATTTAGGTTATATTATTATTATTATTATTATTATTATTATTATTATTATTATTATTATTATTATTATTATTATTATTATTATTATATTTTAGTTAAATTAATTTTATTATTTTTTTAATTGATTTTATTTTATTTATTTTATTTTATTATTAGTTAATTTTATTTTTACATATTTTTATTTTCATTTTATTATATTTTAATTCATTTTATTTATTTTATTTTATTTTAGTTAAATAAATTTTATTTTATGTTATTTTATTTTATTTTAACTTATTTTTAATTTTTTTTTTTTGGTTTGATGATTACATAATATAATTTAATTTTATATTATTATATTTTATTTTACTTTTTAATTTTATTTTTATTATTTTAATTTATTTTTTTTAATCCTACATTATTTTTTTTTATTTACCTCATTTAATTTTATTATTATTTAATATATTTTATTTTATTGCATTTTACTTTATTTTATCTAATTTTATTTCATTTTATTTTATATTGTTTTCGATTTTGTTACTTAATTTTTTATATTATTTTAATTTTTTTTTATTTTATTTTGTTTAATTAACTTTTTTCATTAAATTTTTTATTAATTTTTTTATTTAATTTTTTTTTTTCGGTTTTTTTTTAATTATTTAATTTTATTTCATTTTATTTTACGTAATTGTTTTTAACTTAAATTTTTTATTTTATTTTATTTTAATTCAATTTTTTTAAGACCCACGCCTGAACAACGCTCGCAAATAATGCAATTTTATTTCGAAAATAATGGTTCTGTGCGGAAAACGTATCGCGCAGTCTTTATACCTTTCATGATGATGTTAACCTCATATCTGGAAAATCACTTACAGGCGACAATAGTTTTCCGATTTCGATGATTTTTGATGTTAATATGCATTCGTATAACCATACGTAAGTAGAACAGAAGCGAAATCCTCTGCCACCCTTTTCACCAGCTCGACGAAGGAGTACCGGCTTGAACTCAATGTGAAGGTCGATGACGTAAAAATTCCGCCCACGAACAACCCAAAGTTACTGGGAGTCACATTTGATAGCCTGAACTCTTTCACTCCGCATACGACTGCGGTGGCCACCAAAGTACAGAGCCGCAACAAAATCCTCAAATCGCTAGCCGATAGCACCTGGGGGAAAGGAAAAGAAACGCTGCTGGCAACGTACAAGGCAATTGGTCGGCCGGTCGTAAACTACACTTCACCAATTTGGACGCTGGGACTAGTGGGACGCAGTGGAATAAGCTCCAGACTTATCAGAACACCGCCCTTCGGACCGTGACGGGAAACCTCCTGATGGCGCCACTTACACAGTGAAACATCTATGCTCCCAGTTAAGAAGCATAATGTTATGCTCTGTAAGCAATATCTGCTGGTATGCTACGGTAGGGATCATTCCAACATACACCTATTGGAAGATGAACCACCATCTAGGCACATCAGGAAGGAAGTAATTGACTACCGAGACGCCGTTCAGCAATACAGACAAAACCCGCTGGACAGGACGGCGTACAGACAGGCCACAAATACCGAGAGTTCGTTAACACCTTCGTGAACTCTCTTCCCGTGAATGATGTTTTCGGAGTCCAATCACCACCTATTGCAGAAAAAGATCTCGAGCTGCCTCGAGAGTCCCGCACGTTTCCTGGGCGCAGCCGCTACAACAACAACAACAGAACAGAAGCTGTATCTCGATCTCGTTGATCTTTGGTAATAATGTGCAACTCATGATATATGCGGAGAATTCCAAACTTCACGTTCTTAAGTGCTGTTTTGACGGATTTATGACCCAAAATGTAAAGTCTAAAAAATCCGGTATTTAGATATTTCGAATTAAAAACAATAAAACATTTCATTTTCTCTTAATTTCCGAAAAATATTTTCATTACTCTTGAAAATCTTTAAAATTCTAATAAATACTCTTCAGAACGTATTGAATATTATAGAACCTCTCCTAAGGAACAGTATCATTTTCGCAGAGAATGGCAGTGCCAATATCACCAGACATGCAATTAGAGACACCCCTCAGTCAGGAGTTTTACACCCACTGCTGTGATGTCTCACAGTAAATACACTAATTCGAAAATTGAACAACAAGAGTTGCGGTCCGCTGACATACTCTGAAGATATTGCCCTAATGGCTACAGAAAAATACCCACAAATTCTAAGTAATTAGTGCAATGACAGCGGAGTGGATGTTAACACAGCAAAAACTGTAATGGTCATTTTTACCAGCAGGTGCAAACCAACAGAATTGGTTAATAAAAAAGTAAAAAAGTTAATGAGTTTCATCATGAGAGCGCCAGATTACATAACATATATCTTTGATAATTAGGTGAAAATTGATGGAGCTTGGTAAATTTTGAAACACCCCGAACCTGGCACCATCTGAAAGCTCATTATACGGTCACTGCGGGAGTTTTTTTTTAAATTAGCCAACCGAAGAGCCGCTTCGTCTTCTTCGATAAACCATAGAAGCTCGACAGCGATGACATTATGAAGCTACCCGAAAATGGCAAGAGGTCATAAATAATATCGATTATTATGGAGTTAATTAAAATTAGTTTCCACTAAAGAAAAATTTGGTTGAAAAATGTCAACAAAATACCGCAGAGACAATATCTTATATATTCGTTATTTGCATAGCAGTTCATCAGTAACGGGAATAATAATCATTTTCACCACCATGTTGTATTTTGTTGTTATTTTTAGTATACCGTGGCTGAATTTCATTTCTTAATAAGTGCTATTGAAGTGCGAAGTATGCCGTTGCTCTTTAAATCATAACGATACACGAAAGGTTAGTGGTTATACTGTAGCGTGTGAAGTTAACAGTTCGAATCTGGCAGCAGGAAAACTCAATTAAATTTTTTTAACTTTATTTTTGATGAATTAGAAATTCAACTCATACCTAGGTATGACAGTTCGTAGGGGATCACCTTGTCATAAATACCAGTCGCTTACATGAAAAATAAGTGATAAGTGAAGATGAACTAGTTAGTGCTAAAATGCAAACTAATTGGATTCTAGTTAACAACTAAGATTTTTCTCTATAGGGTATATTCTTTATTCTTTAAATACATATATAAACTTGTATACTGTTTACACAAGTGGCTTGTGAATAAACCATAATAATTGATTTAAATAATTACTCAAGTGAATTTTCAATGAAGAAGTATTGCTTCCGTATAATGTCTTGCAAAAGTGTTGGAATGGAGCAACAGCGAATTTTATTATTCTGAAAATTCTGAGCTTGATCACTGAATTTTCAACCAATTTTAATTGCTGCTCTTTGATTGAAAACTATGGAGAATTATACTGAATAAAAGCAAAAAAAAAATTAATTTTCATAAAATTTTAAGAACCAACCAACGACAAAATAGCTAATAACACTCAGTCCATTGAATACAAACTTAAATGTCCTAATATGTAGAACAGTAACCCATAATACAGGACTATACATTTTACGGTTTCAAAAATAAACTTAAATAAAATGTATTTAAAATAATTATTTTCATGAAATTCCTTTTTTATCGTAAAGTTTGTACCTTGGCAGTATATATGAAACTTTATATCCTTCCAAATATTCGCCTCATGAATTTTGCAAATTTCCATCCGTTTAAGGTAATTTTCGACCACTTTTTGGCACATATTGGGCGGTTTATCCGCTTAAACACGGTCTTTCGCGTAACCCTTCAAAAAAGTCCAACAGACATCGCCAAAACGAGAGATTACTCGGCCGGGGAATTTCTCTCGCAATAAAGCCATATTCGCTCGTGTTGTGTGGCATTTGGCACCATCTTGTTGGAAGTACAAATAGTCCAAGTCGTTTTCTCTAGTTTCGGCCTAAAAAGTCGGTTATCATACGACCGTCACGCTACAAATGAACGGTGACAGTCTCGCTGTTATCGTTTTCGTAAGGTCCACCTCCGGACTAAAAAGCGCACCGGACAGTAATTTTTTTGGATGAATAGCCTCTCTTCAATCATTTGAGCAACTGCAGCAACTTTGCTTATTAACGTGTTCACCGAGTGAGAAATGTGCCTTGTCGCTGAAGAAAATTTTGTTTAATACATCGTGGTCCACTACTTATTGCTCAATCATCCAATCGATGTAACTTTGTGAATGGATTCAGTTGCTGTGTGGACTATTTGTAGACTTTATCTGAATGTGGGTGTAAGTCTAAGTGCAAAATACCCGGAAAGCCAAATCATTCAAATACAGTCGCATTTGAAGTAGTTTGAAAGCATTGAACATACTCAATTGGCAACGTGGCTGTGAGCCAAGATTGTGGCACTGCAGTTATCGGGAAATATCTTGCTCACACCAGTTGCGAGTGGTCCTGGGTGTACATCACAGTCCACTCTGCGGTCGAATTATGAGAAGTCGGTAAAAATAGCTAAAAAACTTTGACCCAAAACTGTTTAATATTCGTTTCTATCTAGGTGTTTTCGGAAAGGCATAAAGTTTATTACTCGTATTTAATCATTTCTTGTACTGCAATTTCTCCAAACTTGGGTTGCATTTGGTCTTTTCGTGTAACATTTCCTTGTGCTTAAAATTTATTCAATTTACTCCTAGAATATTGATAGCCTTTGGAAGGGTGGTACTTTCTGGACCGCAGTATCTGTACCATGCCACTACAGCACCCCTGACTCCTAGCTTAGCACTTATTGGTTCTTTATGGTCCAAATTATAGAGCAGCGTAATTCATGTCTCATATGAAACGATGTATCTAGAGTACTAAGGAAAATGGACTAACGCTTTCCAGCAAGTTTGGCTCTACACACAGAAACTGCAACATTTCAGGCTCAAAAGATCCTCACGGAAGCATAGAGGAGCCAATTCACACCTTCAACGTGCGATTGTTGGGTGCGGTATATGGACCGGCGACATTATTGAGCCATTTTTCTTTGAAAACGAGAATGTTGTGGACGCTTTGTGGTTTCAATAGAAAGTGGCTGCGATTTGACTCTGCTGGACTAATTTATGTCGGAAGCTATTGATGCGGAACATATGTGCTCTGATGATGTTCTCATATACAGACACTTTTGGATGGTTGTGAAACGAATTTTTCAAAAGGTAAACCACATAACACCGGCCAACAAATCAGCTGCCATAATGGCCGATAGGTTTGGGAAGGGTCTTGAATTAGAATTCCGGCCATACAAACATGCAAAATTATAGAAAAATAATTTCTAATTCTGGGCAATTCCTCGAATTTCTGATTTGAAGGTAAAAACTCCTCCATGAGCGTTCGAGGTTCGCTTAGAAGAAAACTATAAATCCCTTCATTTGTTGGAAAAACATCAAGGTGCACACCACAAAGTAAGCTCAACGAAAAACTGTTTCAGTAAAAGGGTTAAAAAATATAGCTATTTGAGAGATTAAAATACATATTTGGTATGCATTCAGTGTAAGTCATACAGATTTATTATTTTTATACATATATATAATCTCTTCACTTTAAATAGATCAATATAATATGTCTAATAATATTTTCAAATTTAATTTAAAGCCTCCTACAACCATCACCAATGCGACAGCACCCCTTTGGGCATATTCTAATGGTTAGAGGCAAAAGTAAAGTGGCACATTTGATAGACGAACGACTTGGTAGGCATTGTCGCTCACATAATCTTTGTCCTTCTTTAGCTTTTATGGCTAACTTTTGACATGAACGGTGTTGAGCTGGAAAGATAAATTATTGAAATAAATTTTTTTAAATAATTTTAATTTAGCGTCACTTGCCGTGTACCAATACAAAAGCGAGAATTAAGACAATAAATGCGGTGGCAAAAAATTTAGACATTTTACTAAAGGAAAGAAGAACAAAGTTTTGTGCTGATCGATTGTTGATGTTTTTATGGTGTTTAATAAACTAGCGTAAGGATTTATATAATATTAAGGGGGTTTTCAATTAATTTTAGCACAAAAAGAAAAGCTGTTTATAACAATAATAACGGTGATGAATAATATTTACCATGACTGTAAGCCGAGAAGAGGTCATTGGTAGCGGCAGTAACCATTGCTTTGTGCCAAACATAAATGAATGAAAATGAAATGAGTCGATAAACACGACTTTTTTTATATAAACAAACTTAAGGAAATCGTTTCTTCATAATTAAGAAAAGCGCACAAAAATCATAATTGCTTTTACTTATAATTGTAAATTAAATAGCGCCTCATGGCATTTTATTTAATTTTTATTTTTTAAAGGGTGATCCATTTCGAAGTTCCCTACATTTTAAAGAAAAACTTACAGAATATTTAAATTTAATGTGGAATGTTTATTATCATTCTAAAGAACATTCTTTGGCATTTATTTTTTGAAGATTCTCTTTTTCAAATGTTGGCCGCGGCTACGTCTCCATCCGTTGAGTCCAATTTTTGATGACTCGTTCGAGCTTTTCGACTGGTAACTGGATCCAAGGCCTGAATCGAAGCGGAATTGTCCGCATGGTGACTTTAAACTTTATATATCTCCACAGGAAAAAGTCTAACGGTGTGATATCACACGATCTTGGTGGCCAATCAACCCGCCCAAAATGTGAATTTATCTGCTCACCGAAATGTCCTCTCAATAAATCCATTGATTGATGCGATGTGTGGGAAGTCGCGGAGATCACTAGCTTCAATTTCAGTCATCAAGTAGTCAGTCATCATAGCGAAATAATGATCGCCATTAACGGTTACGTTCCCACCGGTATCATTTTTGAAGAAATACATACCCATTGAGCCAGAAATGGGCCTTGCCGCTGAACATTTGGTTCGCAAACGTCGGATCTTCTTGGAACTTTTCACGAGCCCATAGAGTGAAGCGATGTCACTTACATGACAGCTTGACACGACACTCAAGAGGTCTGTCAAAAAAAGGCTGTTGAAAAAGTACCTCTACTTGGATCAACCTTTTTTATTTTATTATTTATTGTTTTGTGTTTATTGTTATAAATTAATATATAAAAACAATTATTGTACGTTTATTATGTTAATTACAAAAAAAGACAATTCAAAATAATATCTATTCAAGCAACTTTTTACCAAAGTGAATTTCCACTCATTTTTATCATATAAATAGGCTTGAAATTATTTCAAACTTTATATTCACATTTAAAATTCATATTTAAAGCAGGTTCTTTTAATATATTTCTCTTCTAAAATGAAATTATTCGCTTACTTGTTACTGTTGAGCTTCATAGCGACTACTGCTTTTGGTAAGTCCCTCCGTTTAGCTTATGGTTTTGATATTATAAATTTTCTCAATACTCATTTTCAGCACAATTTAATTACTGCCATATGAGATCTATACGAGTGGGTAAAGGCCAACGTGTGTGTCAGCTATCCTGTATACCCATTCGTGGTCAATCGATCCTTTGTGCTGTTGCAAAAGCTAATCAAATCGTTTCTCTCTGCCCTAGGGGCTGTTGTCGCATGGGTAATTCTTGTCAGCAAAAGCTACAAATAGCATGAAAATAGCTCTAAAAAAAATAAAAACATTTAATTCAAATTAAAAACAAAAATAAATAAATAAATAAATTTAATTTTTCTATACAAATATAAATAAATAACTTTTAAGCGGTGAGGCGTAATTATACCGATCATTTACATGATCCACCGAAATTTGTAGCGATCCTATCAGAATCACGAGCTGAATTGATCTAGCCATGTATTATAAATAGTGAAAATCATCGAAGTCGGGCTGCTATAGGGTTTTCTTTAAAAAAAAGAAAACCAAACTAATTGTTAAAGAAATTCCAATATTTTTTATTTAGTGTGAAGTACAATCGATACAATTATGTTCTGAATCTAACATCATTCAAATGGCCTACACATCTCTTTTGCATGAACGAATTCGATGAACCCAATTTTTGAGCACTTTTTCCATTAAATCAAGCCGTATGTCATGAATATCACATTCAATATTGACTTTTAAAGCTTGAAGAGAATTTGGTTTATTGCTAAAGACCAATGACTTCAAATAACCTCACAAGAAGTAGTCTAATGGTGTTAAATCACAACTTCTTGGAGGCTATTCAATGTCACAATTTCTTAAAATAATCGAATCTCCAAACCTTTCACGCAAAAATTCGGCGGTTGCAAGTGATGTGTGACACGTAGAACCGTCTTGTTGGAAATAGATGTTGTTAAGATCAACTTCCTCCAATTGTGACTATAAAAAGTTGGTTATCATCGATCTATAACGTTCTCCATTGACAGTAATGGTGCTACCAGCTTCATTTCGAAAAAAGTACGGATCGATGATTCCACGAGACCAAAACCCACACCAAACTGTCAATTTATGTGAATATAATGGTTGTTCATGAATAATTTATAGGTTTTTGTCAATTCCTTTCTCAAAATCTGTCAGGTTGTGGTTTGAGACACTCCCAATTCAAAATATTTTTTTATTATAGTAATTCTCACCATTTTCTGTTTGACATTTACTGAAGGTAAATTAATATTTTTATATAATCTATGGTGCTTATAGAAAAATTTTGAAACAATTTAATTTTCCAATCAGCTCAGCAAGTTGGTTGCCAGCCTATGGTTATGAAATTGAACCAGTTCCAACGTATTTGCCAACGTATTTGCTTTCCCGGAGGAGGAAAGGAAACGACGTATTGCGTGAAAGCGGAAAGAAAGGCTAAAACGTTAGTATGTCCCGTCGGTTGCTGTAAAGTTGGTCACAGTTGCTTGAGAGTATAATTTCGCAAAAGAGAAACAAATGAAAGTTTACTCAGATTAAAATATAAATAAAAAGTGTATAATTAAAAAACAAATTTAATTTTTTTTAGGTATTAATAAGTTTATAAATTAATTAAAAAAAAAAAACAACTAAAAAGTGCTTTCTTCGGACGTGCGAAGTCTTTCTGCCTCCTTCTCCCTTTCTTGAAGATGTTAACCTAATATATGGAAAATCACTTGCAGGTGAAAGTATTCTTTATATTTCGATAAGTTTTGATGTCAATATGCATTTGTATTAACTTACGTAAGTAGGATAGAAGCGTTAATATAAGATGCTTTCTTGAAGGACTTTCGACGCAAACCCGCATATTTTATATAGTATTTTAATCTCGATGATCTTTAGTAATAATGTGCAATTCATGATATATGTGGAGAATACCAAACTTATCGTTCTTATGTTCTCTCTTTTCTGCTTCTGGTATTTAGATATTTCAAATCAAAAATAATATACCATTTCATTTTCTCTTTATTTTCCGAAAAATATTTTCATTACTGAGATCAAACCTAATTTCTCTTGAAAATCTTAAAAACTCCTTATAAATGCTTTTCATGAAATGTTCCTCGTACAGCACATTGTAAGGTTTATAGAGTCTCTCTAAGAAACATTATCATTTTCGCATAGATAGACAGTGCCAGTATCGCCAGACGTGCAATAAGAGACACCCCACAGGCACGAGTTTTACACCCACTGCTGTAATGTCTCACAGTAAATACGCTAATTCGAAAATTGAACAGATCGGGTTGCGGTCCGCTGACCTACGCTGAAGATATTGCCCTAACAGCGACAGAGAAATACCCACAAATTCTAAGTAATTGTTGCAACGATAGTGTAGTGAATGTTGACACAGCAAAAACTGTAATGGTCATTTTTACCAGCAGGTGCAAACCATCAGAATTGGTTAATAAAAAAGTTATTGCGTTTCATCATGACAGCGCCAGATTACATAACATACATCTTTGATAATTAGGCAAAAATTGACGAAGCTTGGTCGGGAAATTTTGAAACACGCTCATATAGCCCGTACCTGGCACCATCTGAAAGCTCATTATATCGGTATCTGCGGGATTCTTTTTTTTTAAATTGGCCAACCGAAGAGCCGCTTCATCTTCTTCGATAAACCATAGAAGCTCAACAGCGATGACATTATGAAGCTACCCGAAAAATGGCAAGAGGTCATAAATAATATTGATTAATATGCACTTGATTAAAATTGGTTTCCGGAAAAAATTTGTTCAAAAATTTCCAAAAAATATAAATTCATGGACTTTTTACGAGGTGTGTTCAAAATAAAAGAAGAATTTTGAATTTTTTGGAAAAGTACTTATTTATTATTCAATATCTATTTTTTCCTCTTCAAAGTAATCCCACTCAGATATAACGCTTGCCAACGCTTTTCCAATCCTCGAAGCTTCTGAAATGCACATTTCGGTATGGCCATCAGCTCTTTCTTCGATTCTGATTTGATCTCATCAATTGTGGTAAAACGCTTTCATTTCGTTGTTTTCTTTAGTTTTGGGAATAGGAAAGAATCGCAGGGAGCAAATCTGGTGAATACGGTGTTTGCGGCATGATTACGGTTTCGTTTTTGGCCAAAAAAATCACGAATAAGCATTGATGTGTGAGCTGGTGCATTACCGTATTGTTTCACGAAAACGTTGCATAACTTCCTTGCATTATTCCTTATTAACTGTATGACCTTTTGTCCGTAACTCATGATGCACCACACCATTGTAATCAAAGAAAACAGTGAGCAAAACCTTCATATTTTCCTTTGAACATACCTAGTAGATATCCAATATTTCCACATGTGTTTTCACCGACATCTGCTTCTATCCTGCAGTGAAAATTCAATTTAAATACTAGTAAGAAATAGAATGAAATCATCATTCGCATAGCAGTTCATCAGTAAGGGAATATTAATCATTTTTACCATCACGCTAATCGTAAGTCGTTGTTATTTTTAGGAAGTTCTTTATTCTTTAAATAAATATTAAAACTTGATTATTTTACACAATTGGCTTATGAATAAACCATAATAATTCATTTAAATAATTATTCAAGTGAAAATTCAATGAAGAAGTTTTGCTTCCAAATAATGTCTGGCAAATGAGTTGCAATGGAGCGACAGCGAAATGTACTTATTGTGAAGTTTCTAAACTTGAGTTGAAATCTCTGAATTCTAAGCCAATTTTAATTGCTGCTTTCTGATTGAAAACTATGGAGACTAAGGCTGAATAACAGTAAAAAAAGTTTTTACTTTCTATAACATTTTAAGAACCAACAAACGGATGGCCATAACCGAAAAAAAAGATCAAAAATATACTAAAATATTTCACCACTTGACGGTAATAACGACATTCAATACGAAATACGAATATTTATATATTTTCGTTTGTATAATTCGATTATTTATGCAAATAAATTTGCTACGGCTGGCGCGGATGTAGTCCAATCTGGACGTCCAATTTTCGATTACTTTTTCAAACATTTTGGCAATATATCGGCAATAACACGGCGAATGTTGTCTTCCAAATGACTTTACATAGCCCCACAGAAAGTAGTCTAGCGGTGTTAAATCACAAGATCTTGGAGGCCAATTCACAGGTCCAAAACGTGAAATTAGGCGGTCACCAAACGTGTCTTTCAATAAATCTATTGTGGCACGAGCTGTGCGACATGTTGCGCCGTCTTGTTGAAACCACATCTCCTGGACATCATGGTTATTCAATTCAGGAATGAAAAAGTTAGTAATCATGGCTCTATACCGATCACCATTGACTGTAACGTTCTGGCCAACATCGTTTTTGAAAAAGTACGGACCAATGATTCCACCAGCCCATAAACCGCACCAAACAGTCAGTTTTTCTGGATATAACGGTGTTTCAACATACACTTGAGGATTACCTTCACTCCAAATGCGGCAGTTTTGTTTGTTGACGTAGCCATTCAACCAGAAGTGCGCTTCATCCCTAAACGAAATTCGCTTATGAAAATCGGGAACAACGGTAATCTCGTTATGGTCCCATTCGACGAATCTACGCCTTACTTGAGTCTATTCATGATGAATTGCCAAACCAAACTGAGAATAAATCACTTGACAGCTGTTAAATTGGTCGCCATCTTGAAAAGTAATGCCAACTTAAAGTTCTATACCTCTATAAAAAAACACCCTTTATTGAATAATACTAAAAGATAATGTGTTTTGTATTAACCAAGCTTTCTTTATACTATTTTTTCATTTACTTTGAATTTCCCGCTTCCCAAGCCTTTCTTTATAAATTAGTAATAAAAAAATAATTAAAAAAACAATAATTTATTTTCACCTATTTCAAACTGATGAGTATAAGAACAGAACTATTTTAATATTTTAATTATTTTCAGTTACATACATATCTGAGTTCAATGCAAGTTTATGTTAAAAAAGTTTGTTACAAAAGTTGTGAGACTGATGAAAGGTGAAGGCTTATCTTGGCGGACATGTTTCCCAGCTATATCGAACAGAATTTTACGTAATTAGGACTGTTCCACTTCTAGCTACCTCATCGGTATCAACTTTTTTGAATTGTTTCTGTGTCCCGGAAACCAAATCATTCATATACATTCACCTTAGAAGTAGTGTGAAGCATTGAAGTGACCTAATTGACAGCGTGACTGTGAGCTGGGTGGTACTCGGTGCATGTCACAACCCACTCTGACATCGAGTTATGAGCCGTCGGTAAATATGGCTACAGATCTTTTACCCAAAACTTTTATTATTTAATATTCCTTTCTCTCTAGGATTCTAGGATTGTTTTGAAAATGTAACAGAAAGCTGATGTGGTATAGTTCAACTCTTCCAAGAAAGGCATAGAGTTTATTACTCGTATTTCGGCATGTCCTGTACAGCAATTTCTCGAAACCTAAGTAGCATTTGGCCTTATTGTCTTACAATTTTTTTGAACTTCACTATACAGGTCTGACGGAAAGAGTTTAAGCATAGTTTTAAGGACTTTCGTATAAGCTGAAATTTATTCATATATATTTTACCTCAATAGGAAAAGTCATATTGATAACTTTAGCAAGGGTGGTGACTTTGGGACCGTAGTCTCTACACCATTTGCTTACTAAGTAAACGGCATTTGGGAGTAGGTAACTTAGAACTTGGAGATGTTTTCCAGACGATGTGAAGGCGATATCATTATATTATTAGCGGATGCCACGACATCATCCTTGCTTATTAGCTTAGCACTTATTGGTTGTTTATGGTCCAAATTATAGAGCGGCGTAACTCATGCCTGGTACGAAGGATTGAATCTAGAGCTCCGAGTTAAGGGGTTAGTGGTCAGTCAAAGAAATTGTTGAAGCAACAATATATATTGGATGGAACGAAGCACAAGGAGTGGTAATCCGAAACCAAATAAGAATAAAAAAGATATAAATAAAGGGAGGGCCCTCCCTTTGATATCTGATTCACGACTTTTTTGATTTTTGAAATCTGCAACGACATGGTTAAGTTGACGCTTGAAGAAAATCGTGGAATTTTGAAAACTTACCTCCAAATCCGTGGGTTTTTTTCATATTATTTTGCACAAAAAAATCGATATGAAGACGGTCCAGTTAGTCCAAGAACTGAAGTCCTATACTGAACCTCGCTGCGCTCAATTGGCTGAAGATTAATTGGTTGCAGATAAACATTTTTACTTAAAACTCGTCTTATCCGATTAAGTCCATTTTCACCTCGGCGGTTTCGTTAACAAGCAAAACGGCCAAATTTGGGGCTCAGAAGATGCTCAAGGAAGCATAGAGGAACCAATGCACACCCTCAGCGAGCGATTGTTGGGTGCGGTATATGGACCGGCGGCGTCATGGGCGATTTTTTCTTTCAAAAAGAGGAGTAGCAACCGCCGTTACTGTCAACGCCACTACTGTCACTACCGTACCATACTCAGAGATTATTAGTTTCCAAATGTTGAAGACAATGACGTGGACGCTTTGTGGTTTCAATAGAAAGCGGCTGCGATTTGACTCTGCTGGAATATGCTTTCTCGGAAGCTATTAATGCGAAACATATGAGCTCTGATGAGGTTCTCATATACACACACTTTTGGAGCATAGTGAAACGAAATTTTCAAAAGGTAAACCACATAACCCCGGCCAACAAAATCAGCTGCCATAATGGCCGATAGGTTTGGAAAAGGGTCTTGAATTATAATTATGATCAGATAAGCATGCAAAATTATAGAAAAAATAAGTTCCAATTGTGGGCAATCGCTATAGACGAGTGGTTAGCATTGAGTACTACAATTCAGAAGGCCTGGGTTGGAGTCCAGGTTCGAGCAACGTCCAAAATTATAGAAAATTAATTTTTCTAAACGTGGTTTCCCCTCGTAGGGCAAGTCAAGCCCTCCGAGTGTATCTCTGATATAATAACAATCCGACCGTTTATCGACCGCTCGGAGGTGGCTTAGAAATAAACTGTAAATACTCTTCATTTGTTGGAAAAACATCAAGGTGCACACCACAAATCAAGCACGGCGAAAAACTGTTTTAATAAAAGTTTTAAAAACTATGGACATGTAAGAGATTAATTAATATACATATTTGGTATGCATTCAGTGTAAGTCATACAGATTTATTATTTTTATACATATATATAATCTCTTCACCTTAAATAGATCTTTATATTGGTCTAATAATTTTTTAAATTTCAT
This sequence comes from Neoceratitis asiatica, assembly GCA_030068015.2. Lineage (NCBI taxonomy): Eukaryota > Metazoa > Arthropoda > Insecta > Diptera > Tephritidae > Neoceratitis > Neoceratitis asiatica. Next base: position 32,381,661 of record CM061525.1, on the reverse strand, counting down.
TTAAAGCCTCCTACAACCATCACCAATGCGACAACACCCCTTTGGGCATATTCTAATGGTTATAGGCAAAAGTAAAGTGGCACATTTGATAGACGAACGACTTGGTAGGCATTGTCGCTCACATAATCTTTCACCTTCTTTAGCTTTTATGGCTAACTTTTGACATGAACGGTGTTGAGCTGAAAAGATAAATTATTGAAATAAATTTTGTTTAAATAATTTTAATTTAGCGTCACTTTCCGTGTACCAATACAAAAGCGAGAATTAAGACAATAAATGCGGTGGCAAAAAATTTAGACATTTTACTAGAGGAAAGAAGAACAAAGTTTTGTGCTGATCGATTGTTGATGTTTTTATGGTGTTTAATAAACGAGCGTAAGGGTTTATATAATATTTGAGGGTTTTCAATTAACTTTAGCACAAAAAGAAAGCTGTTTATAACAATAATAACGGTGATGAATAATATTTACCATGACTGTAAGCCGAGAAGAGGTCATTGGTAGCGGCAGTAACCATTGCTTTGCGCCAAACATAAATGAATGAAAATGAAATGAGTCGATAAACACGACTTTTTTTATATAAACAAACTGAAGGAAATCGTTTCTTCATAATTAAGAAAAGCGCACAAAAATCATAATTGCTTTTACTTATAATTGTAAATTAAAAAACGCCTCATGGCACTTTATTTAATTTTTATTTTTTAAAGGGTGATCCATTTTGAGGTTCCCTACATTTTAAAGAAAAAAAAGACACAGAAAATTCAAGTTTAATGGGGAATGTTTATTATCATTCGAAAGAACATTCTTTGGCATTTATTTTTTGAAGATTATCTTTTTCAAATGTTGGCCGCGGCTACGTCTCCATCCGTTGAGTCCAATTTTCGATGACTCGTTCGAGCTTTTCGACTGGTAACTGGCTCCAAGGCCTGAATCGAAGAGGGATTGAACGCATAGAATTTAGATATTACATATCCCCACAAAAAATGCCTAACGCTGTGATATCACACGATCTTAGTGTCCAATCAACCCGCCCAAAATGTGAATTTATCTGCTCACCGAAATGTCCTCTCAATGAATCCGTTGATCAAGAGCTTCTATTTCAGGCATCAAATAGTCGGTCATCATGGCGAGATAATGGTCGCCTTTGACGATCACGTTCTCATCGGTCTCAATTTTGGAAAAATACATACCCATTGAGCCAGAAATGGGCCTCATCGCTGAACAAAATTTGGCTCGAAAACGTCGGATCATCTTGGAACTTTCAAGAACCCATAGAGTGAAACGATGTTGCTTGGAAAGGTCGAGAGGCTTCAGTTCTTGCACATACTGTATTTTGTACGCTTTCAGTTTAAGATCTCGAAGTAAAGTCGTTTCATACCGAGTTGCTGTAATCGGGGCCGAATCGACTGTCCACGGTCTTCGTGTACACTCTCAACTACGGCCGATATATTTTCTTCACTGCGTGCAGGACGTAGTCTCTTCGGTCGAATATTATCCAATAATGAATGCTGGGTCTCCAGATGGGTGATGGTGTTGCGAATAGTACGCTCAGTAGGCCGATTATGTTGACCATAAGTGGAGCGAAGCGCGCGAAACACATTCTTTATAGAAGGTGAATTTTCGTAATAAAGTAAGTCTTTCCATGATGAATACCAAACAATACTGATTAAAAGTAACATGACAGCTTGACACGACACACAAGAGGTTTGTCAAAAAAAGGCTGTTGAAAAAGTACCTCTACTTGGAGCACCCTTTTTTATTTTATTATTCATTGTTTTGTATTTATTGTTATAAATTTATACATAAAAACAATTACTGTACGTTTATTATGTTAATTACAAAAAAAGACGATTCAAAATAATAACTATTCAAGCAACAATTCACCAAAGCGAATTTCCACTCATTTTTATCATGTAAATAGGCTTTATATTCACATTTAAAATTCATATTTAAAGCAGGTTCTTTTAATATATTTCTCTTCTAAAATGAAATTATTCGCTTACTTATTACTGTTCAGCTTCATAGCGACTACTGCTTTTGGTAAAACCTTCCATTTAGCTTAAGGTTTTGATATTATAAATTTTCTCAATACTCATTTTCAGCACAATTTAATTACTGTCATATGAGATCTATACGAGTGGGTAAAGGCCAGCGTGTGTGTCAGCTATCCTGTATACCCATTCGTGGTCAATCGATCCTTTGTGCTGTTGCAAAAGCTAATCAAATCGTTCCTCTATGCCCCATGGGCTGTTGTCGCATGGGTAATTCTTGTCAGCGAAAGCTACAAATAGCATGAAAATAGCTCTAAAAAAAAAAAGAAAAAATATAATTTAAATTAAAAACATAAATAAATAAATAAATAAATTTAATTTTTCTATACAAATATAAATAAATAACTTTTAAGCGGTGAGGCGTAATTATACCGATCATTTACATGATCCACCGAAATTTGTTGCGATCCTATCAGAGTCACGAGCTGAATTGATCTAGCCATGTATTATAAATAGTGAAAATCATCGAAGTCGGGCTGCTATAGGGTTTTCTTTAAAAAAAAAAAAAAAACCAAACTAATTATTAAAGAAATTCCAATATTTTTTATTTAGTGTGAAGTACAATCGATACAATTATGTTCTGAATCTAACATCATTCAAATGGCCTACACATCTCTTTTGCAGGAACGAATTCGATGAACCCAATTTTTGAGCACTTTTTCCACTAAATCAAGTCGGTTATCATGAATATCACATTCAATATTGACTTTTAAAGCTTGAAGAGAGTCTGGTTTATTGCTAAAGACCAATGACTTCAAATAACCTCACAAGAAGTAGTCTAATGGTGTTAAATCACAACTTCTTGGAGGCTATTCAATGCCACAATTTCTTAAAATAATCGAATCTTCAAACCTTTCACGCAATAATTCGGTGGTTGCAAGTGATGTGTGACACGTAGAACCGTCTTGTTGGAAATAGATGTTGTTAAGATCAACTTCTTCCAATTGTGGCTATAAAAAGTTGGTTATCATCGATCTATACCGTTCTCCATTGACAGTAATGGTGCTACCAGCTTCATTTCGAAAAAAGTACGGATCGATGATTCCACGAGACCAAAACCCACACCAAACTGTCAATTTATGTGAATATAATGGTTGTTCATGAATAATTTATAGGTTTTTGTCAATTCCTTTCTCAAAATCTGTCAGGTTGTGGTTTGAGACACTCCCAATTCAAAATATTTTTTCATTATAGTAATTCTCACCATTTTCTGTTTGACATTTACTGAAGGTAAATTAATATTTTTATATAATCTATGGTGCTTATAGAAAAATTTTGAAACAATTTAATTTTCCAATCAGCTCAGCAAGTTGGTTGCCAGCCTATGGTTATGAAATTGAACCAGTTCCAACGTATTTGCCAACGTATTTGCTTTCCCGGAGGAGGAAAGGAAACGACGTATTGCGTGAAAGCGGAAAGAAAGGCTAAAACGTTAGTATGTCCCGTCGGTTGCTGTAAAGTTGGTCACAGTTGCTTGAGAGTATAATTTCGCAAAAGAGAAACAAATGAAAGTTTACTCAGATTAAAATATAAATAAATAGTGTATAATTAAAAAACTAATTTAATTTTTTTTTTTTTTGAAGTATTAATAAGTTTACAAATTAATTTAAAAAAAAACAACTAAAAAGTGCTTTCTTCGGACGTGCGAAGTCTTTCTGCCTCCTTCTCCCTTTCTTGAAGATGTTAACCTAATATATGGAAAATCACTTGCAGGTGAAAGTATTCTTTATATTTCGATAAGTTTTGATGTCAATATGCATTTGTATTAACTTACGTAAGTAGGATAGAAGCGTTAATATAAGATGCTTTCTTGAAGGACTTTCGACGCAAACCCGCATATTTTATATAGTATTTTAATCTCGATGATCTTTAGTAATAATGTGCAATTCATGATATATGTGGAGAATACCAAACTTATCGTTCTTATGTTCTCTCTTTTCCGCTTCTGGTATCTAGGTATTTCAAATCAAAAATAATATACCATTTCATTTTCTCTTTATTTTCCGAAAAATATTTTCATTACTGAGATCAAACCTTATTTCTCTTGAAAATCTTAAAAAATACCAATAAATACTCTTCAGTACGTATTGAAGTTTGTAGAACCTCTCCTAAGGAAAATTATCATTTTCGCATAGATAGACAGCGCCAGTATCACCAGACATGCAATAAGAGACACCCCTCAGGCACAAGTTTTACACCCACTGCTGTGATGTCTCACAGTAAATACACTAATTCGAAAATTGAACAACACGAGTTGCGGTCCGCTGACATACGCTGAAGATATTGACCTAATGGCTACAGAAAAATACCCACAAATTCTAAGTAATTAGTGCAATGACAGCGGAGTGGCTGTTAACACAGCAAAAACTGTAAGGGTCATTTTTACCAGCAGGTACAAACCATCAGAATTGGTTAACAAAAAAGTTATTGCGTTTCGTCATGAGAGCGCCAGATTACATAACATACATCTTTGATAGTTAGGCGAAAATTGACGAAGCTTGGTCGGGAAATCTTTGAAACACCCTCATATAGCCCGAACCTGGCACCATCTGAAAGCTCATTATATCGGTCTCTGCGGGAGTCTTTTTTTTTTAAATTGGCCAACCGAAGAGCCGCTTCGTCTTCTTCGATAAACCATAGAAGCTCAATAGCGATGACATTATGAAGCTACCCGAAAAATGGCAAGAGGTCATAAATATTAATTGATTAATATGCACTTGATTAAAATTGGTTTGTGTGTTCAAAATAAAAGGAGAATTTTGAATTTTTTGGAAAGGTACTTATTTATTATTCAATATCTATTTTGTCCTCTACAAAGTAATCCCACTCAGATATAATCCACTTGTGCCAACGCTTTTCCAATCCTCGAAGCTTCTGAAATGCACTTTTCGATATGGTCATCAGCTCTTTCTTCGATTCTGATTCGATCTCATCAATTGTGGCAAAATGCTTTCCTTTCATTGGTTTCTTTAGTTTTGGGAAAGGAAATAATCGCAGGCAGTCAAATCTGGTGAATACGGTGGTTGAGGCGTGATTACGATTTTGCTTTTGGTCACAAAAATTACGAATAAGCATTGCGATCGTTTATGCCGCATTGCTTCACGAAAACGTTGCTTAACTTCCTTTTAGTATTTCTTATTAACTGTACGAACTTTTGGCAGGAGCTCATGATGCAATACATCATTGTAATCAAAGAAAACAGTGAGCAAAACCTTCATCTTTTCCTTTGAACATTCCTCGTAGTTATCCAATATTTTCACAGGTGTTTCAAGTTAAATACTAGTATGAAATAGAATGAAATCATCATTCGCTTAGCAGTTCATCAGTAACGGGAATAATAGTCGTTTTTACCAACACGCCATTATTATTTTGTTGTTATTTTTAGCACGTTTTTATTCTTCAAATACTTATCAAAACTTGTTTATTGTTTATACAGTTGGCATGTAACTAAACTATAATAATTCATTTATTTGTTATTATAATTTTTTACCAAAAGTAAATTTCCACTCATTTTTATCGTATAAATAAGCTTGAAATTATTTCAAATTTTATATTCACATTTAAAGTTCATATTTAAAGCAGGTTCTTTTAATATATTTCTCTTCTAAAATGAAATTATTCGCTTACTTGTTACTGTTCAGCTTCATAGCGACTACTGCTTTTGGTAAGTCCTTCCGTTTAGCTTATGGTTTTGATATTACTTGTATAAATTTTCTCAATACTCATTTTCAGCACAACCCAAGCCCTGCCCTATGCAACTGGAAGCAGTTGTTAAAGGCGAGCGTGTATGTCAGCAATTCTGTGAACCCAATAACGGTATATCAATCCGTTGTGATTATGCAAAAGTTTCTGACGTCATCTCTCTCTGCCCTAGTGGTTGTTGTCGCACGGGTAATTCTTGTCAGCAACGTAGTAATAGTAAATAAAAATCTAAGAAAAAAATCAAAATTGACAACATAAATAAAGACATTTAATTTTGCTATACAAATATAAATAAACTTTAAACTGTTAATCAGTGAGGCGTAATTATACCGATCATGTACATGATCCACCGAAATTTGTAGCGATCGTATCAGAATCACGAGCTGAGTTGATTTAGCCATACATTGAAAATTACATATTGATAGTGAACATCATCGAAGTCGGGCTACTATATCATATAGTCCTCATACAACCGATTTATTCAGATATGAGGTTTTTGGTAAATAATCCGTCAAAAGTTCACATTGAGACTGAAAATTATCAAAATTTTTAAATATGCAATAAATTTTATGTGTTCATGAAAAGTATAAAGACTTCGGCCGAAGACCGCCGTTCCTTCTTGTTTTTTTTTTCTATTTCACTAAGTTTTCAACTCAGCTCGCAAAATGTATGTATGTGTAAAATGCAATACACTTAAAATATGAGTACTGTCCCCGCCACGATATCAAAAAAGTGCTTGACTATTCCAAAGCCATATGGAAAAAGAATATGTGTTTGACGCAATAATCGAAACATTAAGACTGCACGACGAAATCGCTCCAAATCGACTTCGGCGAGGCCCGTAGCATGCTTATCTGTAATATTCGCACATAAAAACTCCATTTTTCTCCTTTGCTGATACCGAATCAAAAGACGCGAAACTAAAACGGCCTTCTGGTGATAGATGGAAGACACTTGTCTCCAATGTTTTAGATGTGCGTACGTTCCGAGGACCTAACAACGAATTAGATCACTATCTACTCACAGTGAAGATGCGGACTCACCTCTGTGCACTCTTCTCTCTGCAGCGTAGAAAGCATATGGACAAGCAGACAGCGCTCTCTTCCCTCTCTGATGGAACTCGTCCAAAAACCGATATAAGGGAACTATAGGACAACGTTCAAAATGCCTTACGTATCGTCGCCAAAGAAAATTGGTTATCTAAAATATCAAAAGAAGAGCTGATGCGCTGCGGAATGTCGAACCGTAGTGGAGAGAAAACGGACTGCCTATCTCACAACGTTGCGATCGATCACAAATAAGTGTCGATGTAATAGATACCTGGAGTTGCAAATAGAAAAATAAAGTAGAAGAAAGACTTGAAAGAGTTTGAGGAGCTTAAAAAACGGACTGACATGGGTAATGCTCGAAAATTATATAGAAAATATGCGGCGACTCATTGAAGATTCCAAGACCGCAGATACTCATGTCGGAACCAAGGAGGTAATCTGCTGATCAATACCCAAAACATAACGAGTTTATGAAGGAAACATTTTATCCAGCTGTTCAATGTTAGTAAAAGATTCGACGGTGAACCCGAATAACCAATCAATGATATGACGAAATTCGATTAGCATTTGTCTGCTTAAATAATAACACACAAATGGCAAATTGCATGCATTAGCTTCTTTGTAGAATAATTGGGCGAGAGCACGAACGACACTAAAACCCGAGTATGCTCTAATTAATCCATAATCCTTTATAGTCTGAGCCTATTACCGTGTAACAAGCCTCCCCAATATCGCACATAAGGTATTATCGATCGGACTGTGGAATGATTGAAGAGGCCGTGGATGGGTCATGTTATCCAGATTTTGGAAAGCCCGTCGGTGGAAGCAGAGAAATAAAAATGCCTCCACTGGTGTTGGTGCGATTGGTGACGAACAGCGTAAAGAAGAAACGACTGGCGCGTTTTTGTTGATTCTGTAGAAGTAAGGTATTTCCTAAAGAAACAGTCAAAGGCCTAATTTTTAGTATTTTCAACTGAATATTTTATTATAAAACAACAAAAAATGGTAGAAGTGACAGTCTTCTTTTGCCAAGAATCGAACCAACAGATCCTGACTTCACCACTGAGCCAACATCACCCATGTAAGCTGTTGTTGTAATATTCAATACATTACCAACCAACAACTGTTAAATGCGCTAATATTTAGCCGCTGCATACTTTCAGGCATTAATTGTCTGAGACATTTTTTTTATTCAACATAGTTCCTCAGAATGCGTTCCACTTTCAATGCATTTTTTATGCTTACTCAATCCGTCACATTGACCAACACACGTATTGATCAGCATGACTGATCGACAGCGCCGGTTTGTCAATGAATGAATTACCATATATCAATATGCAGACTTTGCATATAATAACTTTTAGTTTGTAAGTGTCATGTATATGTAGAGTAAGAAATTTTGTATATAAGGAGAAAACATTTTAATAAAGAATACACAATTATTGATTGACCTTACATGGCGGTTATTACATGGCGATTATTACATGGCGGTTATTACATGGCGATCCTGCCAGTATAAACTGGAAAATCAAGAATAAAAATATTTGGAACGCGAAGTATTGAAATCCTGCCAGTATAAGCTGGAAAATCAAGAATAAAAATATTTGGAAACAACACGAAGTATTGAAAATCGTTCTGGACGCTAACAAAGCAAGCAAGTGAATTTATCATCATCAGCGGAAAATAGCAGCAGCAGCTACCACAGCGGTGAGAAGAAGTTTATTCAGCAACAAAAGTAAAAAGCATGAATAGTCAACAAGGCGACACTGCGTTCGAGCCACCGGCCAAGCAGCAAGCGAAATTAGCTTCAACTGGACAATCAGTTCATAAATTTAGAATAAAGTAATTGAACTGAACAACACTTGAAAAACAAAACAAGACGAAACATAACACACCAAATATTAGAATAAATTTAGCAGCCTCACGGCAGCTTAACCATTAGGGACAACACAAAAAAAAAAAAATATAGATATAGTGATTAGGTTACAGCTATTTCACAGGTATGCAGGAAATTACCACTGAGGAAGATTTTCATAGGATATTTAAAAAAGGTGAAGACACAATAAAAGAATTTATAAAAATTTCTGACAATAAAACTATAAAGCTAGGGCCGACACCAATTACCATAGAAGAGTATCGGCGACGAAATAAGCCTAATAAAAAGGAAGAAATTCCTAAAATACCTAGCCCAATAAAAATCCCAAAAAGGAAACGAGCAGGTAGACAATTCAGAAAAAAGGAAAGAAATAGCTGAAACCTATAGGCTACTAAACTTAACTACGAATACAATAGATAGGCTAAAATTTAAAAAAAAATAAAAGAATTAAGAAATAGAAAATAAAAAATAAAAATAAAAATAAAAGAAATTCTTTTAGAAAATGGCATGGTGGAAAACCATATTAAATGGTATCCTTATAGGTATAGCAGGATACGAAGTCGGTAAAGAAAATTCTGAAGAAAAAAATTCTGAAAATAAACTGGTCAAATACGAACCAAAACTTAGTATAGAAAATAAAGAAGAAATTTCAGATAAATGGTTAGCTATTTTTGTATGCGTAATTGCATTCTTAATTATCGCAATTGCAATTCTAATAAAAAATTATATAAAGAATAAATTAAGACAATTGAACAATGTACAACAACGAATCTAGATAAAAATACTAAAAATGCCAAGAAATGAATCAATGGCAAGAAATCTACGACACATTATCTGAAGAAAAAACGAAAGCTGATAAGTCATATAAATGCATAAATAAAAACGCTACTATAAAAACAGAAACAATAGTAAAGCATCTGAACATAATTTTAGAAGCTCTAAGTAGTATAAGACAGGTAATCAATCGGCAAACCGTATACTTACCAAAGAACACCAAAAAGAAGCTTACCAATTTTTTACCGCCGTACGAGATAAACTGGTATCTTCTTTAGCTAGATACAATATAGAAATATCAATACCAACCACAGTAGAGGAGAAACTCCAGGTTGATTTTAATTTAATTTTCTCAAAACTTGCCCAGACTCTATCACCTTCTTCGAGTCAGAACCCATCAGTGGAAGAAAATAAGCCATTAGACATCCCAATCATAAAAGTTGCAATGACACAAATTGTAGTTGAATTTATTAAAACTGCTTCATCAGTGCTACCAGAGTTTGATGGTAAGCCAGAGAATTTGCACAGTTTCTTAGATGCCCTTGATATACTTGATCAAATCAAAGATGAGCACGAAGCCTTAGCAATAACAATGATAAAAACCAAGTTAAAAGGCACGGCAAGAAACTTCATTAGTAACGAAAGTACAATAGCACAAATAAAAGCAAAGCTAAAAACTGCAATAAAAGGCGAATCAGTAGAAGTTTTAACAGCTAAACTCATGAACATCCAACAACGGAACAAAACTGCAAATCAATACAGCGCTGAAATAGAAAAAATCACTAAGTCATTAGAAGGAGCTTATATTTCGGATGGACTTAATCCAGACTTGGCAACGAAATATTCAACACAAGCTATGTGTAAAAACAGCTCTAATGACAAGGTCAAAATGATTATGCAAGCGGGAACGTTCACATCAATGAACGACGCAATCTCCAAATTTACAAACAGCTGTACTGAAATAACGGGCAGCTCCAACACAATTTTAAATATACGATATAAGTCAATACCGAAATAACAACTACGGGAGTTACCGAGGTAGAAGATTCAGACCGCAACAAAGATACAACAATAAATTTAGATCAAATAATAATTCCCAGAGAGGATCACAAAACCAAAACGGCAATAGACCTTATAACCAGACCCGTAACGTACGCAGCTGCACCCAGCAGGAAAACCAAGAAACTCCACTTCAAGATCAGTAGATAGGAAAATATGTGTACTAAATCTACATCTAAACAGCTATGTATCTACAAGGACATCATTAAATAATTCAATTTCAAATTTCTTAATAGACACAGGAGCAGATATTTCCATTATTAAAAAGCATCAAATTAGTAATAATCATAAAATAAAGACAGAGCAAATCACAGATTTAAAGGGCATTGGTCAGGGTATAACCAGTACATTAGGCACAGTTAAAGCAGATTTAAAAGGTGATGACCTTCTAATTTACCATAAATTCCATGTCGTAGAAGACGACTTTCCAATCCCATGCGACGGAATAATAGGACTAGATTTTATAAAGAAGTACAATTGTATTTTAGATTATGGGAAAACAGAGGATAAATTAATCCTAAGACCATATGATTTTCCCCAAACAATAACAATGCATCTAACAAATTGTCTGTATGTCAATACAATTACAATCCCTGCTAGGTCTGAAGTCATTAGACAAGTTAAAGTAAGCACCGATAGTAAAAACATCTTCATACCACATCAACAATTATCTGAAGGCATTTTTATAGCAAACACAATTACAAATAAAGATCAAACTTTCGTTAGAATTATCAACACAACACATAAAAAGACAACTATTAAAAATTACAAAATTAATACTGAAAATCTAGATGACTATAAACTAATTGAAACAACCACACACAATAACAATAGCAATAATACAGAAAAATTAAAAAGATTAACCAAAAACTTTCCAAAATTCGTCAATCCTCACCTAACAGCATTATGCACAGAATTCATAGACATATTTGCACTAGAAACAGAACCAATTTCCTCTAATAATTTTTACAAACAAAAATTACACATGAAGGATGATACTCCTGTTTACATAAAAAACTATAGATTGCCTCAGACACAAAAAGGAGAAATAAGCAAACAGGTAAATAAGCTAATCGAAGACGACATAATAGAACACTCCATATCAGAATACAATAGCCCAATCTTACTAGTACCTAAAAAATCGCTTCCAGGGAGCACAGAAAAAAGATGGAGATTAGTAGTTGACTACAGACAGGTAAATAAAAAGTTAGCAGCAGATAAATTCCCGCTCCCAAGAATTGATGATATTTTAGATCAACTTGGAAGAGCAAAATATTTTTCATGCCTGGATCTTATGTCAGGTTTTCATCAAATAGAATTACACTCAGACTCGAGGGATATAACCTCATTCACAGCTGAAAACGGCACATACAGATTCAAAAGACTACCCTATGGATTAAAAGTAGCACCAAATTCATTTCAAAGAATGATGACGCTAGCATTTGCAGGCCTCAAACCATCTCAAGCATTTCTCTACATGGATGATTTAGTTGTATTAGGTTGTTCTGAAAAACATATGCTAAAAAACTTAAGAGAGGTATTCTCCACTTGTAGAAAATACAACCTAAAACTACATCCAGATAAATGTATATTCTTCAGCCAAGAAGTAACTTATTTAGGCCATAAATGTACAAGCAAGGGAATACTACCCGATCCAAGCTAATTTGAAACAGTCCAAAATTATCCAATACCAAAAACAGCCGATGAAGTTAAGAGATTCGTAGCTTTCTGCAATTACTACAGAAGATTCGTACCGCATTTTGCAGAACACTCAAGAAAATTAACTAGGCTTTGCAAAAAGAATGTTTCCTTCGATTGGACAGAAGAATGTCAAGAAGCTTTCGTTTACTTAAAGAAAGCATTAATTAGTCCAAAACTTTTACAATACCCAGATTTCAATAAAGCATTCTGCATAACAACAGACGCTAGTGGGTACGCCTGTGGGGCAGTCCTCAGCCAAGAACACGATGGCAAACAGTTACCAATTGCTTACGCTTCCAGGTCATTCACAAAAGGTGAAATCAACAAAGCCACAATAGAAAAAGAACTAGCCGCAATCCATTGGGCCATAACCTTCTTCAGACCATATGTCTATGGCAGAAAATTTCTAGTTAAAACCGACCACCGTCCTTTAACATAACTTTTCTCAATGAAGAGTCCTTCATCTAAGTTAACACGAGTAAGACTCGATTTAGAAGAGTACGATTTTGAAGTGGAGTATATCGCCGGAAAATAAAATCACATTGCGGATGCATTATCTCGCATAACAATTACAAACCTAAAAGATATGTCAGTGGAAGCAAGTAAAATACCAAAAATAACAACAAGATCAGCAGCAAAAAATACCAGCAGTAATATTGAAAATAAAGAAAGTCACAAAGAGAACCCCAAAATATACGAAGCGCTAAATAAATTTGAAGAAAAAAGACATGTCGAGCTCGTTTTCGATCCTCCGAAATTGTATTTCAAAAAAGGAAAGAAAATTTGTAGCGATCTGGATACAAGCAACCTAATTGTTGAGGATAAGATTGACTTAGGACAACTCTTTACCAGGCTTGAAAAAGAAGCCGGCAATTTAGGACTTGTACAAATACAGTTGTCCTTAGGGGACAAATTGTTTAAAAGAAGTTATACTGCAGTAGGCAAATTTATAGAAATAGGTAACAAGGTTCTCAAAAATCTAACAATTGCACTAACCCCCACGGTTATATATGTGACAAATCCCGGGAAAATTAAAGAAATTCTGCACAAATATCATGACGATCCTATTAGTGGTGGCCACCCAGGAATAAATCGCATGACAGATAAAATCAAGCAGAAGTATAGCTGGCTAAATATGAAAAATGACGTAAGAAAATACGTAAAAAACTGCATCAACTGTAAGAAAAATAAAACTAATAAGCATATAAAGGAGCCAATGACAATAACGGAAACACCTCCGAAGGCATTCGATATTGTACAAATCGATACAGTCGGGCCATTACCGAAGACAATGAATGGAAACGAATATGCGGTTACCATTATATGCGATCTAACCAAATACTTGGTAGCGATCCCAGTCCCAAGCAAACACGCAACAACAGTCGCTAAAGCCGTGTTCGAGCATTTCATTTTGATTTATGGACGCATGAAAACAATCCTAACGGACATGGGCACAGAGTACAAAAATAAATTATTCGAAGAACTGAGTAAACTGTTAAAAATTGAGCATAAAACTTCAACACCGTATCATCATCAAACTTTGGGTACTGTAGAACGCAGTCACAGAACATTCAATGAATATGTACGTTCATACATATCCAGTGACAAAGATGATTGGGATGATTACCTCAGGTATTTCGCGTACTGTTACAATACAACGCCATCAACCACACATAAGTATTGCCCTTTTGAACTTATATTTGCAAAAAATCCACCGAATTACGAATTCCTAAAAGAAAAGAAAATCAGCCCATTGTACAACCACGAAGCTTACGACAAAGAAGTAAAATATAGACTTCAGATTGCACAGCAAAGAGCTAGGAAATTAGTCCAAGAGGCTAAAGAAAAACAAAAATCCAATTATGATAAAAATAACTACAGTAAGGAAATAAACATAGGAGATTTAGTGTTAGTTAGAGAAGAGGCCTCCCATAAGTTAGATAATAAATATAAAGGACATTATAAGGTTAAAAGTATTGATAAGAATAACAATTTTACTTTAATACCACATAGAATAGAAAATAGTAATAGAAACAATAAAAAAGATACAGAAAAAGAAATTATAATTCATAAAAATAGACTTAAAACATTATAAAACCTCTAGTAACAACAAAAAAAAAAAAAAAAAAAAAAAGTCAGCACAATAAAGACACATGTGAAGCAAATATAAACAAAAAAAAAAAAAAACTACTTTCAATATCAAGTTACCAATAAATTACAATAGAATACAAAAAGCAATTTAATAGGCGTATACAATTGTCTTTAATTATATACGACTATTCCTAAGGCGGATGGAATGGAATTCACTTTCAATGCATGGAATGCGTTCCACTTTCAATGCATTTTTTATGCTTACTCAATCCGTCACATTGACCAACACACGTATTGATCAGCATGACTGATCGACAGCGTCGGTTTGTCAATGAATGAATTACCAAATATCAATATGCAGACTTTGCATATAATACTTTTGTCAATGAATGAATTACCAAATGTCAATATGCTGACTTTGCATATAATAACTTTTAGTTTGTAAGTATCATGTATATGTAGAGTAAGAAATTTTGTATATAAGGAGAAAACATTTTAATAAAGAATACACAATTATTGATTGACCTTACATGGCGGTTATTACATGGCGATTATTACATGGCGGTTATTACACACTGATTATAGCGACCTACCAACTTTTCGATACCATTTTTGAAGTACGATTTGTCCTTTGCTTCCAAATGGGCCTTAGTTACAGCAATTACCTCTTCATTTGACGAAAATGTCGTCCCAAAGAGCATTTTTTTGGGATCTGAGTAGGAAATAGTCGCTGGGGTCCAGATCTGGAAAATACGGTGGATGCGGAAGCAATTCGCAGCCCAATTCAAGGATTTTTGTCATCGATTGCACTGACTTGTGACACCGTGCATTGTCTTGGTAAAACAGCACTTTTTTTCTTCAAATGCGGCTGTTTTTCGGCAATTTCGTACTTCAAATGGTTCAATAACGATATGGCTGGTGATGAGCTCGAGCGGCACACATTTTGCACAGAGCTTTCTCATACGCAAATATTCGCGAATGTTATGATGTACATTTTCAGTTGATATCTTTAGAATAAATTTACGGTCATTCAAAATAATTTTGTGGATTCTTTTGATGTTTTCATCAGTAACCACCTCTTTTGTGCGTACACTGCGTTCACCATCTTCGGTACTCATTTCACCAGGTCTAAACTTAGCAAACCAATCCTTGATGGCTGACTTTCCTGGGGCAGTGTCCGGAAGCTCGTCATCGAGACAAGTTTTTGCTTTAACTATATTTTTCTCCTTCAAAAAGCAATATTTTATCAACACGCAAATTTCCTTTTTATCAATATTTTTTTTTTCAAAATAACGAAAAATGTTTCACTCAAAATGCTATGATTCACAAACTAATGAACCGACAGCTGTCAAATTTATACACACGTCTTTCGAAGATTAGAACTAACTAAAAATCTATATGGATCTAATTCGACTAGAGCCATCTATGTGTCAGACCGGGGACTTTCCAATTGACCTGTTAGATTCCGATCGTAAGTTGTCTTTCTACACAAAAGCTGCATGGTGACCCTCTTTAAGAATTCCCAGATGTTATTATATTTTAATATAAGTAAAATGGTATGAATACAACCTTTAACTAAACACGTATATACAAATATATGTATAAAAAAAGATCGACGTAACCCCATTAATATAACTATAAATATATGCAATCATCATTTCGAATAAATTATCGTACAAAGGCAGTTAGCCAGTAGTGCCAATATACGCGAATTTACTCGAAAAACTTGAATTTTTTTGAAGGAAAATGTATAAAATACATTCAATTCAAATTTTGGGCAAGTGTATGTTTTTGAACTTTTGTTTGTGTGTCATGGGTTTCTAATATTTCTCACTTTCAACTGGTGAAATTTTATAGAAAATTTTGTGCTACAAAAGCGATTCCATTACATTTACTAAAATATATTTTTTCTGAAAAAAATGCCTTTCAAAATTTTTTGGAATTTGTGAAAAGTCTTTCCGTGATTTCAGTGTTTCCTGCTATAATTTCCTTTTTTTTTAATTTTTTATTCATCACGAAAATTTTTTACTTTTTACTACGTACTTTATATATTTCTAGCCAACGGCGGCCCACGTGCTTGCTCTGGTAGTGGCAATGAGATTTACTCGAATCCAGGCCCAAATTGTGAACGCACTTGTCGTGATTTGAATGAGGAATGTTTTAAGGTATACGTTATGTGACCATCTGGTTGTTATTGTGATCAAGAATTTGCGCGTAACGATGCAGGCCGTGTATACCCATTCGACTTTGTAGGCAGAAAAATTGAATTTCTTAATTATACCTGAAAAATGCTTAAAAAACGTACAAAAAAGAATAAAAGTGTGCTCAAAAAATCTGAGAATCTGATATTATTTTAAAAATTTAATTTATATTATAGTTTAAAAAAAAGAAACGCCTAAAATTCAATTCAAAATTTTTATTAACAAATCCATATGCTATAATTTAAGATTGAAAAACATAAATTTTTTAGCCAGACAGACAGCCAATTTCATATTGTATGTAAAAAAAAAATCTTTAATATAAATTTATAATAAAAATTTGAATTTCCTCTTATTTTTTTAATTTCATTTTATTTATTCACTTAATTGTTAAAAATTATGCGTTAAGAACCCATTGGCAAATCGAACCCGCACGGCAACAATGCGGTGGACATAATCTCAGGGTGTTGGCATCGTAAGCTGTACTGCAACGTGTCACTGCACTACCTGGACCCGTAGTACATTCACGTTCGCAAAACCTTTGACCCGGTTGAACCCTAAATATGCTAGGTTGACATGACGGCTGCCGGGCTGTGTTTAACAAAAAGGTTACAGTTTCAAAATTTCATTAAATTCAAATTAAATTAAGTAAAAAAACCGTTAAATATTACATTAATGAACCATTAAATATATTTAATAAATATCTACTCCTGAAAATCGTAACAAATTGCTTACCGAGAACCATAAAGGAAAATTAAAGTCAATAAAAATTTAAAGTTGAACATCTTCACTCAAGAATCGCGAAATTACTAACCTTTTGTAATTTATTAAATATATTTATACCATTTTTACTGATTTAAAATTAACAAAGAAAACAGCTGTGGACAAACCAAAAAACAGTATTTTTGTATTAAATTTCTTTCATTAAAGTATTGTCTTCAAAGTTATCTTTACAAAGGTCGCATTGTTTAACTCTTCAGCTCTTTCATTTATTATGTATAATTTTGCATAAAAATATACAAGCGAAAATATGACACAAAACAGAAAATAAACCATATTTGTTCTACACAAGGCAATTTACTGAAGTCTGTTTATGTCTTCAAGTCTTGTTCCTCAACTTCAAACCAACAGTGACGAAGGAGCCAAGACGTGAGTACGCTGACTGTTTCTTTGAAGACATCATATATTTCGCATTCGCCTCTTTCGACCGGTTCGGACCAGAGGTAGAGGGGTGTTAGATGTCTCCGTTTTTGGGGCACGGGAAGAAGTGGTGTCGTGCGGAGTCAGTGCATACAGGGCATACAAGGGAGCGTTTTTACGTTCGCGGAATGGGGGAAATAGGGTGGAAACAAAAAGAAAATATTTTTCCTTTTCAATATTTTCAACTGCATATCGGATATATATCGATCATTAATTTAATTTATTTTTACCTTCATAAAAAATGCTTTCTCTTTAAGGGGTTAGGTGGGTTTCAGAGGTTAAAAAAAAGGAATTTTCACAATTTTTTTTATACATACAATCACATATTTTATTCGAACAATGCACCACATCATATTTGAACAATATTTTTTGAAATTTTTATTCAAAAATTCCAAAAACTCAGCTGATGGTACCTCATCTCCCTTGACGTCTCAAAATAAAATGCTCTCGCCGTGGACAGCATAACTCATAATCGATTCATCAAAAATTAAAAAGCCAAACGCATTTCGTTAGTACATGGATAGATCTCGTTAATGGACGAAGGAAAAAACAAAATCTTAAAATATGAATTTTTGACAGACTGAACAAAAAAAACACATTTTTCGATCAAATTTTCGCCATGCATTGGCTCGAAAAAATTAGTTGTTAATAAAAAGGACCTTCGTTCAATGACTAGATAATGTTATTACAAAGATGAGTGCCAAATTTGAGAAAAATAGCTTTATAACTTTTCGAAATCGTGTCCACCGACTTAGAAAATAGAGTTTTGAGATAAACGCGTCTAAAGTTTCGAATTGACACAGACATGGGCTGATGGGTGGAACTTCCAAAGGGTCCACCTCTTAGAGTTTTCAAACCCACCTAACACCTTAAATATTTTCAAAATACGCCGAAAGTGCCTCAGCTCTTTTTTCAATTTTGGAAACAAGTTATAATTACTCGTGGCCAGTTCTGCGCTGTAAGGTGGATGATTCAAAATATCGAAAATTATCTCATGCAAGGCAGCCAACGCATCGCCGCTTTTGTGGACGGGCCCGTTGTCGTGCGAAAGCAACACATTTTTCATCAATTTTCCTAGTCTTTTCTATATAATAGCTTCTTTTAGCCGCTCTAATATTATAGCGTGGTATTCTCCAGTTATAGAAACATCTTTATCTTTATAATCGATCAATAGTATTCCTTTCGAGTTCCATAGGACCGTTGCCATGAGTTTCCCTGCTGACTGTGGAAACTTAAACTTATTGGAAAGTGTTGTGTTCTTTTATGCAACTGCAGAGAGTCCTGTTGCGAATCAGATTTATAGTGATGAACTCAAGTTTCGTCTCCAGCAACAATTCGACTTTATACACCATCCTTTTTTTCAAAGGCCCAAAAATGCATTTCATAACGGCGCGATATTCGATTTTTTTCATATTTCACCTTTAACTCCCGATTATATTGCTTAGTTGGCGATAGCTCAAAGAGTAATTGTCTAATAACAATGAAACCTGGTACTTACACTAATTATGTGTCATTGAACATATTGGGATCCTAATGAAGATAATCACCCCCTACAACCCTCCCATTCCGCGATCATAAAAACTCTCCCTCGTATATTGGATATGTTACGGTCGAGTTCTAATAGGTAGGAATTGAGTTGACTACGATCACCAGAGCTTAATTGTGTCAGTGCTACTCGGATCTCTCGAGTCAGCTCAAAATTTTTTTCTTCGATGGCTTGGACTGGGATTTTGAGAACGCCATACACAGGAAGAGAGTTCACAACCGTGTTAACGGACTCTCGGCAAATGGCGATTAATGCCTGTCGAAAGATTTAAAGTCAAGTATTCTCTTCCTTGTGTGCCTTGGTGGAGGTTTGGCTTCTAATAAGTGTATGTTGAGATGATCCCGACGTTAGTATCCTTGTTGTCGAATCTCCGCAAAGAGTTTCTTGATATAGGGATCTCTTCTTGATGCTAGTACCGACGCTTCAGTGAGAGGCAGGAAAATTAGGACAGATTCGAAGCAAAATACGTACGTAATTGTAAAGGTTTTGAGAAACTGACCGACAGAGGCAATGCTTGAAAATTCCATAAAATTTGTGGGCACTTACAGATGCTTTCAAAACCGGATCATAATCATTTAGAAAAACCGTTCCGTTAACCGACTTTGACGATGTTCTAAAAACGATTACAATCTCATATTGGATTAAAAAAAGGCGGAAGCTGCTTACCGACTGAGGTTTTAAATTCTAGCAGTAAATAACTGATAAGATGCATCAGCTTCTTTACAGAAAATAGTCGGACGAAAGTAAGCCCGACGATTGGAACCCAAGTGTTGTCTGCGCAATTCAAAAAAGGGAGCCCCACAATCTGCACCAAAGCGGCGGTAGCAGCTAGCTTATCGACTGAACTATTTCAATGTGGCGGTGAAGAACTGACAAGGTACATACCTTAGATTCTTTGCAGAATATGGTCAGACGAAAGCTTGCCTGGAGAATGGAACCTAAGTGTGCTCTGCCCAATCCAAAAAATGGAGACACCACGGTCTGCACCAATTATCGTGAGATAAGTCTCCTTAGTATCCCATATAAGGCACTATCTAGCGTATTGTGTGAAAGACTAAAGCCCACCGTCAACAAACTGATCGGACCTTATCAGTGTGGCTTTAGACCTGGAAAATCCACCATTGACCGGATATTCACCATGCACCAAATCTTGTAGAAGACCCTAGACCCTTTTTTGAATTGTTTCTGTGTCCCGGAAACCAAACCATTCATATACATTCACCTTAGAAGTAGTGTGAAGCATTGAAGTGACCTAATTGACAGCGTGACTGTGAGCTGGGTGGTACTCGGTGCATGTCACAACCCACTCTGACATCGAGTTATGAGCCGTCGGTAAATATGGCTACAGATCTTTTACCCAAAACTTTTATTATTTAATATTCCTTTCTCTCTAGGATTCTAGGATTGTTTTGAAAATGTAACAGAAAGCTGATGTGGTATAGTTCAACTCTTCCAAGAAAGGCATAGAGTTTATTACTCGTATTTCGGCATGTCCTGTACAGCAATTTCTCGAAACCTAAGTAGCATTTGGCCTTATTGTCTTACAATTTTTTTGAACTTCACTATACAGGTCTGACGGAAAGAGTTTAAGCATAGTTTTAAGGACTTTCGTATAAGCTGAAATTTATTCATATATATTTTACCTCAATAGGAAGAGTCATATTGATAACTTTAGCAAGGGTGGTGACTTTGGGACCGTAGTCTCTACACCATTTGCTTACTAAGTAAACGGCATTTGGGAGTAGGTAACTTAGAACTTGGAGATGTTTTCCAGACGATGTGAAGGCGATATCATTATATTATTAGCGGATGCCACGACATCATCCTTGCTTATTAGCTTAGCACTTATTGGTTGTTTATGGTCCAAATTATAGAGCGGCGTAACTCATGCCTGGTACGAAGGATTGAATCTAGAGCTCCGAGTTAAGGGGTTAGTGGTCAGTCAAAGAAATTGTTGAAGCAACAATATATATTGGATGAAACGAAGCACAAGGAGTGGTAATCCGAAACCAAATAAGAATAAAAAGGATATAAATAAAGGGAGGGTCATCTGCCGTTTGATATCTGATTCATGACTTTTTTGATTTTTGAAATCTGCAACGACATGGTTAAGTTGACGCTTGAAGAAAATTGTGGAATTTTGAAAACTTACCTCCAAATCGGTGGGTTTTTTTCATATTATTTTGCACAAAAAAATCGATATGAAGACGGTCCAGTTAGTCCAAGAACTGAAGTCCTATACTGAACCTCGCTGCGCTCAATTGGCTGAAGATTAATTGGTTGCAGATAAACATTTTTACTTAAAACTCGTCTTATCCGATTAAGTCCATTTTCACCTCGGCGGTTTCGTTAACAAGCAAAACGGCCAAATTTGGGGCTCAGAAGATGCTCAAGGAAGCATAGAGGAACCAATGCACACCCTCAGCGAGCGATTGTTGGGTGCGGTATATGGACCGGCGGCGTCATTGGGCCATTTTTTCTTTCAAAAAGAGGAGTAGCAACCGCCGTTACTGTCAACGCCACTACTGTCACTACCGTACCATACTCAGAGATTATTAGTTTCCAAATGTTGAAGACAATGACGTGGACGCTTTGTGGTTTCAATAGAAAGCGGCTGCGATTTGACTCTGCTGGAATATGCTTTGTCGGAAGCTATTAATGCGAAACATATGAGCTCTGATGAGGTTCTCATATACACACACTTTTGGAGCATAGTGAAACGAAATTTTCAAAAGGTAAACCACATAACCCCGGCCAACAAAATCAGCTGCCATAATGGCCGATAGGTTTGGAAAAGGGTCTTGAATTAGAATTATGATCAGATAAGCATGCAAAATTATAGAAAAAATAAGTTCCAATTGTGGGCAATCGCTATAGACGAGTGGTTAGCATTGAGTACTACAATTCAGAAGGCCTGGGTTGGAGTCCAGGTTCGAGCAACGTCCAAAATTATAGAAAATTAATTTTTCTAAACGTGGTTTCCCCTCGTAGGGCAAGTCAAGCCCTCCGAGTGTATCTCTGATATAATAACAATCCGACCGTTTATCGACCGCTCGGAGGTGGCTTAGAAATAAACTGTAAATACTCTTCATTTGTTGGAAAAACATCAAGGTGCACACCACAAATCAAGCACGGCGAAAAACTGTTTTAATAAAAGTTTTAAAAACTATGGACATGTAAGAGATTAATTAATATACATATTTGGTATGCATTCAGTGTAAGTCATACAGATTTATTATTTTTATACATATATATAATCTCTTCACCTTAAATAGATCTTTATATTGGTCTAATAATTTTTTAAATTTCATTTAAAGCCTCCTACAACCATCACCAATGCGACAACACCCCTTTGGGCATATTCTAATGGTTATAGGCAAAAGTAAAGTGGCACATTTGATAGACGAACGACTTGGTAGGCATTGTCGCTCACATAATCTTTCACCTTCTTTAGCTTTTATGGCTAACTTTTGACATGAACGGTGTTGAGCTGAAAAGATAAATTATTGAAATAAATTTTGTTTAAATAATTTTAATTTAGCGTCACTTTCCGTGTACCAATACAAAAGCGAGAATTAAGACAATAAATGCGGTGGCAAAAAATTTAGACATTTTACTAGAGGAAAGAAGAACAAAGTTTTGTGCTGATCGATTGTTGATGTTTTTATGGTGTTTAATAAACGAGCGTAAGGGTTTATATAATATTTGAGGGTTTTCAATTAACTTTAGCACAAAAAGAAAGCTGTTTATAACAATAATAACGGTGATGAATAATATTTACCATGACTGTAAGCCGAGAAGAGGTCATTGGTAGCGGCAGTAACCATTGCTTTGCGCCAAACATAAATGAATGAAAATGAAATGAGTCGATAAACACGACTTTTTTTATATAAACAAACTTAAGGAAATCGTTTCTTCATAATTAAGAAAAGCGCACAAAAATCATAATTGCTTTTACTTATAATTGTAAATTAAAAAACGCCTCATGGCACTTTATTTAATTTTTATTTTTTAAAGGGTGATCCATTTTGAGGTTCCCTACATTTTAAAGAAAAAAAAGACACAGAAAATTCAAGTTTAATGGGGAATGTTTATTATCATTCGAAAGAACATTCTTTAGCACTTAATATTCTTTGGCTACGTCTCAGATGGTCCATCCGCTGAGTCCAATTTTCGATGTCTCCTTCGAGCATTTCGACTGGTAACTGGCTCCAAGGCCTGAATCGAAGAGGGATTGAACGCATAGATTTTAGAATTTACATATCCACACAGCAAAAGGTCCAGCGGTGTGATATCACAAGATCTTGGTGGCCAATCGACCAGCCCAAAACGTGAAATTATCTGGAAACCGAAGTGTTCTCTCAATAAATCCATTAATTGATGCGATGTGTGGAAAGTAGCGCCGTCTTGTTGAAACCAAATGTCGCTGAGACCACGAGCTTTAATTTCAGGCATCGAATAGTCAGTCATCATGGCGAAATAATGGTCGCCATTGACGGTTACGTTCTCACCATTTATCATCAATCAATTTTGAAGAAACACATACCCATTGAGCCAGAAATGGGTCATACCGCTGAACAAAATTTGGCTCGAAAATATCGGATCTTCTTGGAACTTTTCAAGAGCCCATAGAACGAAGCGATGTCGATTGGGAAGGTCGAGTGGCTTCAGTTCTTGCACAAGCTTATTTTGTACGCTTTCAATTTAAAATCTCGACATAAAATGCGCCAAGTCGTTCCATACGTCAGTACGAGTGGGTGCGAACGACGCCGAATCCACTCTCCACGGCCTTCGTGTACACTCTCAGCTGCGGCCGCTATATTTTCTTCGCTGCGTGCTGGACGTGTACTATTCATTCTAATATTATGCAATAATGAATGCTGGGTCTCAAGACGGATGATGGTGTTGCGAATAGTTAGCTCAGTAGGCCGATTATGTTGACCATAAGTGGAGCGAAGAAGCGCGCGAAACATATTCTTTACAGAACGTGAATTTTCGTAATAAAGTTTAATGATTTGTAAACATTGTTCAGGATTTCAGAATTTCCATGATGAAATGCCAAACAATACTGAAAAAAATAACGAGACAGCTTGACACGACTCATTCGTGATCTGACAAAAAAAGGCTATTGAAAAATGTACCTCTACTTGGAGCACCCTTTTTTATTTTATTATTCATTGTTTTGTATTTATTGTTATAAATTTATACATAAAAATAATTACTTAACAATTATTTTAGTAATTACAAGAAAAAACAATTAAATATAATAATTATTTTTCAAGCAAGTTTTTACCAAAAGTAAATTTCCACTCATTTTTATCGTATAAATAAGCTTGAAATTATTTCAAATTTTATATTCACATTTAAAGTTCATATTTAAAGCAGGTTCTTTTAATATATTTCTCTTCTAAAATGAAATTATTCGCTTACTTGTTACTGTTCAGCTTCATAGCGACTACTGCTTTTGGTAAGTCCTTCCGTTTAGCTTATGGTTTTGATATTTTAAATTTTCTCAATATCCATTTTCAGCACAACCTAAGCCCTGCCCTATGAAACAGGAACCAGTGACTAAAGGCGAGCGTGTGTGTCAGCTATTCTGTGAACCCAATAACGGTCTAGCAATCCGTTGTGATAATGCAAAAGCTACTGAAACCATTTCTCTCTGTCCTAATGGTTGTTGTCGCACGGGTAATTCTTGTCAGCAACATAGTATTGGTAAATAAAAATCTGAGAAAAAAATCAAAATTGAAAACATAAATAAAGACATTTAATTTTGCTATACAAATATAAATAAACTTTAAACTGTTAATCAGTGAGGCGTAATTATACCGATCATGTACATGATCCACCGAAATTTGTAGCGATCGTATCAGAATCACGAGCTGAGTTGATTTAGCCATATATTGAAAATTGCATATTGGTAGTGAACATCATCGAAGTCGGGCTACTATATCATATAGTCCACATACAACTGATTTATTCAGATATGAGTTTTTGGTAAATAATCCGTCAAAAGTTCATATTGAGACTGAAAATTATCAAAATTTTTAAATATGCAATAAATTTGATGTGTTCATGAAAAGTATAAAGACTTCGGCCGAAGACCGCCGTTCTTTCTTGTTTTTTTTTTTTCTATTTCACTAAGTTTTCAACTCAGCTCGCAAAATGTGTGTATGTGTAAAACGCAATACACTTAAAATATGAGTACTGTCCCCGCCACGATATCAGAAAAGTGCTTGACTATTCCAAAGCCATATGGAAAAAGGATATGTGTTTGACGCAACAATCGAAACATTAAGCCTGCACGACCAAATCACTCCAAATCGACTTCGGCGATGCCCGTAGCATGCTTATCTGTAATACTCCCACATAAAAACTCCATTTTTCTCTTTCGCTGATACCGAATCAAAAGACGCGAAACTAAAACGCCCTTCTGGTGATAGATGGAAGACACTTGTCTCCAATGTTTTAGATGTGCGTACGTTCCAAGGATCTAACAACGAATTAGATCACTATCTACTCACAGTGAAGATGCGGACTCACCTCTGTGCACTCTTCTCTGTGCAGCGTAGAAAGCATATGGACAAGCAGAAAGCTCTCTCTTCCCTCTCTGAGAGAACTCGTCCAAAAACCGATATAAGGGAACTATAGGACAACGTTCAAAACGCCTTACGTATCGTAGCCAAAGAAAATTGGTTATCTAAAATATCAAAAGAAGAGCTGATGCGCTGCGGAATGTCGAACCGTAGTGGAGAGAAAACGGACTGCCTATCTCACAACGTTGTGATCGATCACAAATAAGTGTCGATGTAATAGATACTAGATACCTGGAGTTGCAAATAGAAAAATAAAGTAGAAGAAAGACTTGAAAGAGTTTGAGGAGCTTAAAAAACGGACTGACATGGGTAATGCTCGAAAATTATATAAAAATATGCGGCGACTCATTGAAGATTCCAAGACCGGAGATACTCATGTCGGAACCAAGGAGGTAATCTGGTGATCAATACCCAAAACATAACGAGTTTATGAAGGAAACATTTTATCCAGCTGTTCAATGTTAGTAAAAGATTCGACGGTGAACCCGAATAACCAATCAATGATATGACGAAATTCGATTAGCATTTGTCTGCCTAAATAGTAACACACAAATTATAAATTGCATGCATTAGCTTCTTTGTAGAATAATTTGGCGAGAGCACGCACGACACTGGAACCCGAGTATGCTCTAATTAATCCATAATCCTTTATAGTCTGAGCCTATTACCGTGTAACAAGCCTCCCCAATATCGCACATAAGGTATTATCGATCGGACTGTGGACTGATTGAAACAGACTATTAACGAGCTGATTAATGTGTCTTCGGAGCTGGTAGATCCACTCTAGTCCAGATATTCACTATGCTCAAATCTTGGAAAACAGTCATCACAAGAGGATCCACACACTCATCACTTCTTCGACCTCTACAATGCTTTGTCTGAATTTCGTATCTGGCAAAGCCCATATGGCTGTGTGAAGTGACGTTGAGCAACACAAGGAGCGCAGTGAGAATTGGTAAGGAACTCTCCGAGCCGTTTCAACTATCCATAATGTGACTTCTTTAATTTAAATGCTGGAGTACATAATAAGAGTTGCAAAGCTTAATAGGCAGGTGCAGGTAAGAGAAAGAGGAAATTGGTTCCTGTCATTAGTACTTGACTCCTACATCGTCATTGAGAATCGTAATTTAAACAATGGCGAGGTATGCGATGACATTGACATAGTTCAGCGAAATAAGAGGCCGTGAATGGGTCATTTTATCCAGATTTTGGAAAGCCCGTCGGTGGAAGCAGAGAAATAAAAATGCCTCCACTGGTGTTGGTGCGATTGGTGACGAACAGCGTAAAGAAGAAACGACTGGCGCGTTTTTGTTGATTCTGTAGAAGTAAGGTATTTCCTAAAGAAACAGTCAAAGGCCTAATTTTTAGTATTTTCAACTGAATATTTTATTATAAAACAACAAAAAATGGTAGATGTGACAGACTTCTTTTGCCAGGAATCGAACCAACAGATCCTGACTTCACCACTGAGCCAACATCACCCATGTAAGCTGTTGTTGTAATATTCAAATCATTACCAACGAACAACTGTTAAATGCGCTAATATTTAGCCGCTGCATACTTTCAGGCATTAATTGTCTGAGACATTTTTTTTATTCAACATAGTTCCTTCGAAAGTCATACACTGATTATAGCGACCCACCAACTTTTCTATACCATTTTTGAAGTACGATTTGTCCTTTGCTTCCAAATGGGCCTTAGTTACAGCAATTACCTCTTCATTTGACGAAAATGTCGTCCCAACGAGCATTTTTTTGGGATCTGAGTAGGAAATAGTCGCTGGGGTCCAGATCTGGAAAATACGGTGGATGCGGAAGCAATTCGAAGCCCAATTCAAGGATTTTTGTCATCGATTGCACTGACTTGTGACACGGTGCATTGTCTTGGTAAAACAGCACTTTTTTTCTTCAAATGCGGCCGTTTTTCGGCGATTTCGTACTTCAAATGGTCCAATAACGATATGGCTGGTGATGAGCTCGAGCGGCACACATTTTGCACAGAGCTTTCTCATACCCAAATATTCGCGAATGTTATGATGTACATGTTCAGTTGATGTCTTTAGAATCAATTTACGGTCATTCAAAATAATTTTGTGGATTCTTTTGATGTTTTCGTCAGTAACCACCTCATTTGTGCGTCCACTGCATTCACCATCTTCGGTACTCATTTCACCATGTCTAAACTTAGCCAAACCAATCCCTGATGGCTGATTTTCCTGGGGCAGTGTCCGGAAGCTCGTCATCGAGACAAGTTATTGCTTTAACTATATTTTTCCCCTTCAAAATGTAATATAAGTATTTTATCAACACGTTTTTCCTTTTTATACATCTTTTTCACGATAACAACAGTCTCTTCACTCAAAATGCTGTAATTCACAAGCTAATGATCCGACAGCTGTCAAATTTATACACGCGCCTTTTAAAGGTTGGGGCTAACTAAAAATCTATATGGATTTAATTCTAGTGAAGCCATCTATATGCAGGCTGGGAGCTTCTCAATTGACCTGTTAGATTCCGATCGTAAGTTGTCTTTCTACACTTAAGCTGCATGGTGACCCTGATTAAGAATTCCCAGATGTTATTCTTTAATATAAGTAAAATATTATGAATACAACCTTTAACTAAACACATATATACAAATATGTATAAAAAAAAGATCGACGTAACACCATTAATATAACTATAAATATATGCAATCATCATTTCGAATAAATTATCGTACAAAGGCAGTTAGCCAGTAGTACCAATATACGCGAATTTACTCGAAAAACTTAAATTTTTTGGAAGGAAATTGTATAAAATACATTCAATTCAAATTTTGGCCACGTGTATATTTTTGAACTTTTGGTTGTGTGTCATGGGTTTGTAATATTTCTCACTTTTCAACTGGTGAAATTTTATAGAAATTTTTGTGTTCCAAAAGCGATTCCATTACACTTACCAAGAAGATTTTTTTTTTTTTTTTTTCAAAAAATGCCTTCAAAATATTTGTGGAATTTGTGAAAAGTGTTTCCGTGGTTTCAGTGTTTCCTGTTATAATTATTTTATTTTTTATTTTTTATTCATCACGAAATTTTTTTATTTTTTACTAAGTAATTCGCTACGCCTCCTCTAATCTTTTATATTTCTAGCTAACGGCGGCCCACGTGCTTGCTCCGGTAACCGCAATGAGATTTACTTGGATCCAGGCCCAAATTGTGAACGCACTTGTCGTAATTTGAATGAGGAATGTCTTAAGGTATACGTTATGCCACCATCTGGTTGCTATTGTCGTCAAGGATTTGCGCGTAACGATGCAGGACGTTGTATACCCATTCGACTTTGTAGGCGAGCAAAGTGAATTCCTAATTATACGTGTAAAATGCTTTAAAAAAACATACAAAAAAGAATAAAAGTGTGCTCAAAAAATCTGAGAATCTGAAATTATTTTAAAAATTTAATTAATATTATAGTTTAAAAAAAAGAAACGCATAAAATTTAATTTTACAAAATTTTTATTAAAGAATTTATAGGCTATAGCTTAAGATTGAAAAACAAATTTTTCAGCTAGACAGACAGCCCATTTCGTATTGCATGTAAAAAAAATCTTTAATATAAATTTATGATAAAAATTTTAATTTCCTTTAATTTTTTATTTCATTTAATTTATTCACTTAATTGTTAAAAATTATGCGTTAAGAACCCATTGGCAAATCGAACCCGCACGGCAACAATGCGGTGGACATAATCTCAGGGTGTTGGCATCGTAAGCTGTACTGCAACGTGTCACTGCACTACCTGGACCCGTAGTACATTCACGTTCGCAAAACCTTTGACCCGGTTGAACCCTAAATATGCTAGGTTGACATGACGGCTGCCGGGCTGTGTTTAACAAAAAGGTTACAGTTTCAAAATTTCATTAAATTCAAATTAAATTAAGTAAAAAAACCGTTAAATATTACATTAATGAACCATTAAATATATTTAATAAATATCTACTCCTGAAAATCGTAACAAATTGCTTACCGAGAACTGCAGATATTCCATAAAGTAAAATTAAAGTCAATAAAAATTTAAAGTTGAACATCTTCACTCAAGAATCGCGAAATTACTAACCTTTTGTAATTTATTAAATATATTTATACCATTTTTACTGATTTAAAATTAACAAAGAAAACAGCTGTGGACAAACCAAAAAACAGTATTTTTGTATTAAATTTCTTTCATTAAAGTATTGTCTTCAAAGTTATCTTTACAAAGGTCGCATTGTTTAACTCTTCAGCTCTTTCATTTATTATGTATAATTTTGCATAAAAATATACAAGCGAAAATATGACACAAAACAGAAAATAAACCATATTTGTTCTACCACAAGGCAATTTACTGAAGTCTGTTTTTGTCTTCAAGTCTTGTTCCTCAACTTCAAACCAACAGTGACGAAGGAGCCAAGACGTGAGTACGCTGACTGTTTGTTTGAAGACATCATATATTTCGTATTCGCCCCTTTCGACCGGTTCGGACCAGAGGTAGAGGGTGTTAGATGTCTCCGTTTTTGGGGCACGGGAAGAAGTGGTGTCGTGCGGAGTCAGTGCATACAGGGCATACAAGGGAGCGTTTTTACGTTCGCGGAATGGGGGAAATAGGGTGGAAACAAAAAGAAAATATTTTTCCTTTTCAATATTTTCAACTGCATATCGGATATATATCGATCATTCATTTAATTTATTTTTACCTTCATAAAAAATGCTTTCTCTTTAAGGGGTTAGGTGGGTTTCAGAGGTTAAAAAAAAGGAATTTTCACAATTTTTTTTATACATACAATCACATATTTTATTCGAACAATGCACCACATCATATTTGAACAATATTTTTTGAAATTTTTATTCAAAAATTCCAAAAACTCAGCCGATGGTACCTCATCTCCCTTGACGTCACAAAATAAAATGCTCTCGCCGTGGACAGCGTAACTCATTATTGGTTCATCTAAAATTATAAAACCCAAAAGTATTTCGTTAGTACATGGATAGATCATGTTAATGGACGAAGGAAAAAACAAAATCTTAAAATATGAATTTTTGACAGACTGAACAAAAAAAACACATTTTTCGATCAAATTTTCGCCATGCATTGGCTCGAAAAAATTGTTATTGTTAATAAAAAGGACCTTCGTTCAATGACTAGATAATGTTATTACAAAGATGAGTGCCAAATTTGAGAAAAATAGCTTTATAACTTTTCGAAATCGTGTCCACCGACTTAGAAAATAGAGTTTTGAGATAAACGCGTCTAAAGTTTCGAATTGACACAGACATGGGCTGATGGGTGGAACTTCCAAAGGGTCCACCTCTTAGAGTTTTCAAACCCACCTAACACCTTAAATATTTTCAAAATACGCCGAAAGTGCCTCAGCTCTTTTTTCAATTTTGGAAACAGGTTTTAATTACTCGTGGCCAGTTCTGCGCTGTAAGGTGGATGATTCAAAATATCGAAAATTATCTCATGCAAGGCAGCCAACGCATCGCCGCTTTTGTGGACGGGCCCGTTGTCGTGCGAAAGCAACACATTTTTCATCAATTTTCCTAGTCTTTTCTATATAATAGCTTCTTTTAGCCGCTCTAATATTATAGCGTGGTATTCTCCAGTTATAGAAACATCTTTATCTTTATAATCGATCAATAGTATTCCTTTCGAGTTCCATAGGACCGTTGCCATGAGTTTCCCTGCTGACTGTGGAAACTTAAACTTATTGGAAAGTGTTGTGTCCTTTTATGCAACTTCAGAGAGTCCTTTTGCGAATCAGATTTATAGTGATGAACTCAAGTTTCGTCTCCAGCAACAATTCGACTTTATACACCATCCTTTTTTTCAAAGGCCCAAAAATGCATTTCATAACGGCGCGATATTCGATTTTTTTCATATTTCACCTTTAACTCCCGATTATATTGCTTAGTTGGCGATAGCTCAAAGAGTAATTGTCTAATAACAATGAAACCTGGTACTTACACTAATTATGTGTCATTGAACATATTGGGATCCTAATGAAGATAATCACCCCCTACAACCCTCCCATTCCGCGATCATAAAGACTCTCCCTCGTATATTGGATATGTTACGGTCGAGTTCTAATAGGTAGGAATTGAGTTGACTACGATCACCAGAGCTTAATTGTGTCAGTGCTACTCGGATCTCTCGAGGCAGCTCGAAATCTTTTTCTACATTGGCTGGGACTGGGATTTGAGAACGCCATTCACAGGAAAAGAGTTCACAACCGTGTTAACGGACTCTCGGCAAATGGCGATTAAAGCCTCTCGAAAGATTTAAAGTCAAGTATTCTCTTCCTTGTGTGCCTTGGTGGAGGTTTGGCTTCTAATAAGTGTATGTTGAGATGATCCCGACGTTAGTATCCTTGTTGTCGAATCTCCGCAAAGAGTTTCTTGATATAGGGATCTCTTCTTGATGCTAATACCGACGCTTCAGTGAGAGGCGGGAAAATTAGGACAGATTTCGAAGCGGTCTGCCGAAATAATACGGGCGGAAGCAGACATAATATGCATTAATCATAAAATTTTTTTTTTTTTTTTAGCAACAGGACATCGTGAACCAAAGAGCTTTTTCTTTTAATACTTTCGCGAATTTTTTTTTTTTTTTTTTTTTTTTTTTTGAGGACTTTGCCTCCTTGCCCCTTTTATGTTCATATCTTAAATCGCCGGCATGAAATATGAAATATATACTTGTATATACAAATGTTTATCAACATTGATGTATATTACCATATATGGCATATGTGTAAAGCTATCAACATCTGGTGCCAAAGGAAAGACATGCACCCACAAATAGCAAGCGCGCCATCTACTCGCGAAGTCAATCAAACAAATTCGCGCAAATACTTTATATAAAAATTAGTTAATTTCTTCTTTAACTTTAAAGAAATAAGAAAATGTTGTGTTCTGTACCAAGCTCGGCTATATTCCAGCCGGATTACGATCTTCTCCTAAATCAATTCCTTGGAATAAGAGCAGATACGACGAGGTATGTAGAACTGCAGTAGAGAGCAAAACAACAGCCTTTCTCGCAACGTTGCGATCGACCTCAACGCGAACGGTATGGGAAATATACCGAGAGCTGAAATGGAAAAGACACATTTGGAGGCCAAAATATAAATAGAACAAAATGCGTACGTAAGTGTAAAGGTTTTGAGAAACTGACCGACAGAGGCAATGCTTGTAAATTCCATAAAATTTGTGGGCACTTACAGATGCTTTCAAAACCGGATCATAATCATGTAGAAAAACCGTTCCGTTAACCGACTTTGACGATGTTCTAAAAACGATTACAATCTCATATTGGATTAAAAAAAGGCGGAAGCTACTTACCGACTGAGGTTTTCAATTCTAGCAGTAAATAACTGATAAGATGCATCAGCTTCTTTACAGAAAATATCGGACGAAAGTAAGCCCGACGATTGGAACCCAAGTGTTGTCTGCGCAATTCAAAAAAGGGAGCCCCACAATCTGCACCAAAGCGGCGGTAGCAGCTAGCTTATCGACTGAACTATTTCAATGTGGCGGTGAAGAACTGACAAGGTACATACCTTAGATTCTTTGCAGAATATGGTCAGACGAAAGCTTGCCTGGAGAATGGAACCTAAGTGTGCTCTGCCCAATCCAAAAAAGGGAGACACCACGGTCTGCACCAATTATCGTGAGATAAGTCTCCTTAGTATCCCATATAAGGCACTATCTAGCGTATTGTGTGAAAGACTAAAGCCCACCGTCAACAAACTGATCGGACCTTATCAGTGTGGCTTTAGACCTGGAAAATCCACCATTGACCGTGCACCAAATCTTGTAGAAGACCCTAGAGAAAAGAATCCATACACACCACTCTTTTATCGATTTTAAAGCTGCCTTCGATAGCACGATAAGGAGCTGCCTCTACGTCGTTATGTCTGAATTTGATATCCCTACAAAACTCAGACAACTATGTAAGTTGACCCTGGCTAATACCAGAAGCGCAATCAGAATTGGGAAGAAGCTGTCTCTCTCTGAGCCATTTGACACCAAACGAGGTTTCATACAGATTGACTTTTTTTCGTCTGATTTCTTCAATTTGATTATGGAAAAAATAATACGGGCTGCAGGACTACATAGAAGAGGTGCAATCTTCTACAAGGGTGTGCAATTGTTGGCGTATGACGATGATATTGATATAATTGGTCAAAACAACCGCACCGTAAGTTCTGCGTTCTCCATATTAGACAAAGAAGCGAATCGAATGGATCTGGTAGTGAAATCTCGTATCATGAAATAAACTGTCATCGCACTCACGACTTGGCTCCCACGTCACTGTTGACAATCATAACTTCGAAGTCGTAAATAATTCCGTAACCAGTATTAACAACACAAACAAACAACGCAGATTCGCTCTTGTCAACAGGACTACTTTGGAATGGGTAAACAATTGAAAAGTAAAGACCTCTCTCGACTAAACAACCTCAAACTCTACAAGTCGGTCATTATTCCCGACCTACTGTATGGCGCAGAAGCGTGGACGATGTCGACATTCGATGAGATGGCACTAAGAGCTTTCGAGAGAAAGGTTTTGCGGAAGATTTGCCCCATCCCTCCTTCAGGTACATATATGATGTGGAGGCCTGGATAATCACAACAACTAATGAGTTGGCGGAGGAAATACCAGTTCCCACCGGTAGAAGAGGAAAACAACTACTACGTTGAAAGGATAAGGCGGACAGCTAGCGCGCTTGATCGGGAATTTATACCAAAACGACACGGATTTTTATCCGGTCAATTTGGGGAATATGTTTACGGTTACTAACACAACAGCAACAAGAAGATTCTATCTCTGCTTAGGTGACGGTGTCTCGCACAGACGGCAATAACGTCCGTAGTGTTGCCTGATAGGTATGACTCAATTCAATCTTAAATTCGTTTGACTACAAAAAAAATTATTTCGTGTTTTATCGTCCGTATTGATGAAAACACTCCACACTTTGAAAGTCTTCGCTGCTGTTCGCACACAAGCATGCAAATAGCGCGCTTGGTCGGGAATTTATACCAGGACGACACGCATTTTTATCCAGCCAAGGAGTTTCACTCCCGCCATATTAACCGAAAACTAATTTGGGGAATATTTTTGCGGTTACTACCACAACAACAACAACAATAAGAATAAATAGATAAATAAACTCCACCATAATCTGATTCTATCTCTGCTTAGGTGACGATGCCACGCACAGACGGCAATGACGTCCGTAGTGTTGTTAGATAGGTATGACTCAATTCAATCTTAAACTCGTCTGACTACAAAAAAAAATGTTGTGTTTTATTTTTGGGAGTTGTTTTTGAATAGACTCTATTCTGTCAGAGTAGATTTGATACCTAGGATTCCAAATCACCGAGCCGTATTCAAGAATAGGTCTCACTAATGTTACATACAGAGCTTTTGTAACATAAGGATCACTAAATTCCTTTGACCAACGTTTTCCAAAAGCCAAGATGCCTTTGGCTTTGTTGACTATCACACCAATATGATGTGTGAAGTTCAGTTTAGGGTCCATAATCAGGTCAATAAAACTGTGAACCTGCTCCAAACTGTAATTTTCTATAGTTTAAGTAATTGTCTGTGTGGATCTTCGGGAGAAACACATAACTTTACATTTTTAAGATTTAGAGGCATCTGATTTATTTTACACCATTCAACCATGCTGTTTATGTCTGTTTGCAGTAAGATACCTTCATTTGCCGAAGTGTTAGATTTATAAAGTTTTACATCATCCGCATACATTAAAAGTTTTGAAAATTTTATTTGAGAAGATATATCGTTTATAAATAGTGAAAACAGAATCGGGCTTAGATGGCTACCCTGAGGTACTCCTGAAGAAACATTAACGGTATCTGAAATGGAATTCTTAAACATTACACTTTGAGTTCGATCGATATGTGGAGATCCATTGTAAAGAGGATGCGCAAATAAAAAACAAAAAAAATGTATAAGAAAAAAAGCAATTAAATTGTATGTAAACAACTAATGACTCGGCAAGTATTAGAAGAAATGAATATAAGAATTCACTTATACAAAACTATTTAATTTTTAAAAGCACAGAATATTTGTGTGACTTAGCTTTAAGGTGCTCCAAAATTTATTTAACGACCCTGAATTTAGATTTATTTAATTTAATTAAATAAAAAAGTAATAAAAATTAAAAATTTCACAGAGCACAGTAAGAACACAACTTCACAGCTTGACGTTTGCGTTTATTAAGTAAATTAATAAAAATATCGATGTACTAAGTTTTTCTGAAATATTTCAAAATCTGCGTACGGAGATGTCTTAAGCAACTCACTCTCTCTCTCTATCTCTCTCTCGCTATCTCTCCCTCTCTATCTCTCTCCCTCTATCTCTCTCTCTTTAATTCTCTCCCTCTCTCTCTTTTTCTCTCTATCTCCCTCTGGGTCTCTCTTTTCTCCTTCTGGTATTTAGATATTTCGAATCAAAATAATACAACATTTCATTTTTTCTTTATTTTCCAAATAATGATTTCATTACTGAGATCAAACCTCATTTCTCTTAAAAATCTTAAAAACTCCTTATAAATGCTTTTCATGAAATGTTCCTCGTACAGCACATTGTAAGGTTTATAGAGTCTCTCCTAAGAAACATTATCATTTTCGTATAGATGCAATAAGAGGCACTCCTCAGTCAGGAGTTGCTGTGATGTCTCATAGTAAATACGCTAATTCGAAAATTGAACAGCACGAGTTGCGGTCCGCTGACATACGCTGAAGATATTGCCCTAACAGCGACAGAGAAATACCCACAAATTCTAAGTAATTGTTGCAACGATAGTGTAGTGAATGTTGACACGGCAAAAACTGTAATGGTCATTTTTACCAGCAGGTACAAACCATCAGAATTGGTTAATAAAAAAGTTATTGCCTTTCATCATGACAGCGCCAGATTACATAACATACATCTTTGATAATTAGGCAAAAATTGACGAAGCTTGGTCGGGAAATTTTGAAACACCCTCATATAGCCCGTACCTGGCACCATCTGAAAGCTCATTATATCGGTATCTGCGGGAGTCTTTTTTTTTTAAATTGGCCAACCGAAGAGCCGCTTCATCTTCTTCGATAAACCATAGAAGCTCAACAGCGATGACATTATGAAGCTACCCGAAAAATGGCAAGAGGTCATAAATAATATTGATTAATATGCACTTGATTAAAATTGGTTTCCGGAAAAAATTTGTTCAAAAATTTCCAAAAAATATAAATTCATGGACTTTTTACGAGGTGTGTTCAAAATAAAAGAAGAATTTTGAATTTTTTGGAAAAGTACTTATTTATTATTCAATATCTATTTTGTCCTCTTCAAAGTAATCCCACTCAGATATAATCCACTTGTGCCAACGCTTTTCCAATCCTCGAAGCTTCTGAAATGCACTTTTCGGTATGGCCATCAGCTCTTTCTACGATTCTGATTTGATCTCATCATTTGTGGTAAAACGCTTTCCTTTCGTTGTTTTCTTTAGTTTTGGGAATAGGAAAGAATCGCAGGGAGCAAATCTGGTGAATACGGTGTTTGCGGCATGATTACGGTTTCGTTTTTGGCCAAAAAAATCACGAATAAGCATTGATGTGTGAGCTGGTGCATTACCGTATTGTTTCACGAAAACGTTGCATAACTTCCTTGCATTATTCCTTATTAACTGTATGACCTTTTGTCCGTAACTCATGATGCACCACACCATTGTAATCAAAGAAAACAGTGAGCAAAACCTTCATATTTTCCTTTGAACATACCTAGTAGATATCCAATATTTCCACATGTGTTTTCACCGACATCTGCTTCTATCCTGCAGTGAAAATTCAATTTAAATACTAGTAAGAAATAGAATGAAATCATCATTCGCATAGCAGTTCATCAGTAAGGGAATATTAATCATTTTTACCATCACGCTAATCGTAAGTCGTTGTTATTTTTAGGAAGTTCTTTATTCTTTAAATAAATATTAAAACTTGATTATTTTACACAATTGGCTTATGAATAAACCATAATAATTCATTTAAATAATTATTCAAGTGAAAATTCAATGAAGAAGTTTTGCTTCCAAATAATGTCTGGCAAATGAGTTGCAATGGAGCGACAGCGAAATGTACTTATTGTGAAGTTTCTAAACTTGAGTTGAAATCTCTGAATTCTAAGCCAATTTTAATTGCTGCTTTCTGATTGAAAACTATGGAGACTAAGACTGAATAAAAGTAAAAAAAAAAAGGTTTTACTTTCTATAACATATTAGGAACCAACAAACGGATGGCCATAATCGAAAAAAAAGATCAAAAATATACTAAAATATTTCACCACTTGACGGTAATAACGACATTCAATACGAAATACGAATATTTATATATTTTTGTTTGTATCATTCGATTATTTATGTAAATAAATTTGCTCGTACAGTAAATGTTTATATTGAATAATACTAAAAGATAATTTATTTTGTATTAACCAAGCTTTCTTTATACTCTTTTTTCATTTACTTTGAATTTCCCGCTTCCCAAGCCTTTCTTTATAAATTCTTCTTCTTCTTCTTCTTTGGTGTAGGCACCGCTTACGCGATTATAGCCTCGTCAACAATAGCGCGACACTTGTTTCTTCTTCCTGCTGTTTGACGCCAGTTAGAAATACCAAGTGACACCAGGTCGCTCTCCACCTGATTTTTCCAACGGAGTGGAGGCCTCCCTCTTCCTCTGTTTCCACCAGCGGGTACTCCATCGAATACTTTCAAAGCTGGAGCGCTTTCATCCATTCGGACGACATGACCTAGCCAGCGTAGCCGCTGTCTCTTGATTCGCTGAACTATGTCAATGTCGTCGTATAATAGCTCGTACAGCTCATCGTTCCATCGTCTGCGGTATTCGCCGTTGCCAACGCGCAAAGTACCATAAATCTTCCGCAAAACTTTTCTCTCGAAAACTCCTAAAACCGACTCATCGGATGTAGACATCGTCCAGGCTTCTGCACCGTATGTGAGGACGGCAATGATGAGCGACTTGTAGAGTTTGGTTTTGGTTCGTCGAGAGAGGACTTTACTTTTCAATTGCCTACTCAGTCCAAAGTAGCACCTGTTGGCAGAAGTGATTCTGCGTTGGGTTTCAAGGCTGATATTGTTGATGTTGTTAATGCTGGTTCCCAGATAGACGAAATTATCTACGACTTCGAAGTTGTGACTGTCAACAGTGACGTGGGAGCCAAGTCGCGAATGCGATGACTGTTTATTTGATGACAGGAGATATTTTGACCCATTTGCTTCGCTTCTTTGTCTAATCTGGAGAACGTAGAACTTACATTGCGGGTGTTATGACCAATTATATCAATATCATCGGCATACGCCAACAATTGCTTACTCTTTTAGAATATTGTGCCTGGTCTGTTTAGCTCTGCGGCTCGTATTATTTTCTCCAGCATCAAATTAAAGAAATCACACGATAAAGAGTCTCCTTGTCTGAAACCTCATTTGGTATCGAATGGCTCGGAGAGGTCCTTCCCAATTCTGACCGCGCTTCTGATATTATCCGGGGTCAGTTTACAAAGCCGTATAAGTTTCGTGGGAATATCAAATTCAGACATAGCGGCGTAGAGGCATTTCCTTATCGTGCTGTCGAAGGCAGCTTTCAAATCGATAAAAAGGTGGTGTGTATCTATTCTTTTCTCTCGGGTCTTCTACAAGATTTGGTGCATAGTAAACATCTGGTCAATGGTGGATTTGCCAGGTCTAAAGCCACACTGATAAAGTCCAATCAGTTTGTTGACGATGGGCTTTAGTCTTTCACACAATACGATAGATAGAACCTTATATGCGATATTAAGGAGACTTATCCCACGATAATTGGTGCAGACCGTGGGGTCTCCCTTTTTTTGGATTGCACACTTAGGTTCCATTCGTCAGGCATGCTTCCATGCGATCATATTTTGCAAAGAAGCTGATGCATGCTCCTTGACAGGTCTTCACCGCCGTATTTGAATAGTTCTGCCGGTAAGCCATCGACTCCCGCCGCTTTGTTATTTTTTAAGCGGGCAATCGCTATCCAAACTTCTTCATAGTCGGGTGATGGCACTTCTATACCATCGTCATCGATTGGGGTTTCGGGTTCGCCATCTCCGGTGTTTTCATTTTCACTGCCATTGAACAGGTAGGAGAAGTATTCCCTCCATACACTAAGTATACTCTGGACATCTGTCACCAGATTACCTACATTGTCCCTACATGAGTTTGCTCCGGTCTTGAAACCTTCTGTAAGTCGCCGCATCTTCTCATAGAATTTTCGAGAATTATCCTTTTCGGCCAGCTTCTCAAGCTCTTCATACTCACGCATTTCGGCCTCTTTCTTTTTTCGTCTGCAAATGCGTCTCGCTTCCCTCTTCAGCTCTCGGTATCTATCCCACCCCGCACGTGTTGTGGTCGATCGCAAAGTTGCGAGGTAGGCAGTCTGTTTTCTCTCCACTGCAGTTCGACATTCCTCATCGTACCAGTTGTTTTTCTGGTATTGCTGAAGACTATTTGTTTCCAGCGTACGCAGCGGTACGCAAGGAATTTGATATTTCGTTCCACAGCTCCCTTATACCAAGTCGCTGATGAGTGCTCCCAGAGAGCACGTGTGCAAACCGAGGAGAAAACTTGCTGGATGTCTGCAGTGATTGCAGCTTTTCGACGTCAAACCTTCTTTATGTTTGTTGACGGGCGTTCTTTACCACACAGAGGCGGGTGCGTATTTTTGCTGCTACAAGATAATGATCCGAGTCGATAGTTGCCTCTCGGAACGTACGCACGTCTAGAACACTGGATACATGTCTTCCGTCTATCACAACGTGAGCGATTTGGTTGCGTGTTTTATGATCTGGCGACAGCCATGTTGCTTGATGAATTTTCGTATGTTGGAATCTGGTACTACAGACAACCATATTTCGGGCCCCGGCAAAGTCAATCAGCCTTAGCCCGTTTGGGGATGTTCCGTCGTGGCGGCTGAATTTTTCCGATTGTTGCGCCAAAAATGCCTTCTTCGCCCACCCTGGCGTTGAAATCGCCTAGCCCAATTTTGATATCGTGGCGGGGGCAGCGCTCATAAGCACGTTCTAGGCTGCCATAGAAAGCATCCTTGGTCACATCCTCCTTCTCTTCTGTCGGGGCGTGGGCGCAAATCAACGATATGTTAAAGAACTTCGCTTTGATGCGAATTGCGGCTAGACGTTCATCCACCGGGGTGGATGCCAGGACTCGGCGAAGGAGCCTCTCTCCCACCACAACTCAACGCCAAATTTGCGCTCCTTTAAATGGCCTCTGTAATAGATTTCACAAGGACCCACCTTCTTCCGTCCTTGTCCCGACCATCGTATTTCTTTGACGGCGGTGATGTCAGCTTTTACTCTTACGAGGACATCAACCAGCTGATCCTTTAAACGTTTGCGGGGGTCGTCATCAAAAGGGGGGTCTC
Organism: Neoceratitis asiatica; assembly: GCA_030068015.2. Taxonomy (NCBI): domain Eukaryota; kingdom Metazoa; phylum Arthropoda; class Insecta; order Diptera; family Tephritidae; genus Neoceratitis; species Neoceratitis asiatica. Next base: position 32,340,326 of record CM061525.1, on the reverse strand, counting down.
TCATCCGAGGCATTTGTTGATTTTTCTTTGGAGTATAGTTTTTATGTGGTGGGTTCCAAACCCTACGCACAACCGCAGGGGATTCGCCTTCTGACTTTAGCTCGCCTCCAAATGAATGTTTGTTGGCTACACAGAGGATACTTGGTCTAAAACCGGAAGTCGTGAGCTGCTTGAACCATATGTAAAAGAATCGTTTCTGGCCACTCCCAGGTGAATGTCAGTCAGAAACTTTCCTCACTTGCGTGAACTTCTACACATGGCCCCATCCTCCTTCTTTATAAATTAGTAATAAAAAAATGACAAAAAAAAAACAATAATTTATTTTCAACTATTTCAAACTGATGAGTATAAGAACAGAACTATTTTGATATTTTAATTATTTTCAGTTACATACATATCTGAGTTCAATGCAAGTTTATGTTAAAAAAGTTTGTTACAAGATTTGTGAGACTGATGAAAGGTGAAGGCTTATCTTGGCGGACATGTTTCCCAGCTATATCGAACAGAATTTTACGTAATTAGGACTGTTCCACTTCTAGCTACCTCGTCGGTCTCAACTTTTTTGAATGGTTTCTGTGTCCCGGAAACCAAACCATTCATATACATTCACCTTAGAAGTAGTGTGAAGCATTGAAGTGACCTAATTGACAGCGTGACTGTGAGCTGGGTGGTACTCGGTGCATGTCACAACCCACTCTGACATCGAGTTATGAGCCGTCGGTAAATATGGCTACAGATCTTTTACCCAAAACTTTTATTATTTAATATTCCTTTCTCTCTAGGATTCTAGGATTGTTTTGAAAATGTAACAGAAAGCTGATGTGGTATAGTTCAACTCTTCCAAGAAAGGCATAGAGTTTATTACTCGTATTTCGGCATGTCCTGTACAGCAATTTCTCGAAACCTAAGTAGCATTTGGCCTTATTGTCTTACAATTTTTTTGAACTTCACTATACAGGTCTGACGGAAAGAGTTTAAGCAGAGTTTTAAGGACTTTCGTATAAGCTGAAATTTATTCATATATATTTTACCTCAATAGGAAGAGTCATATTGATAACTTTAGCAAGGGTGGTGACTTTGGGACCGTAGTCTCTACACCATTTGCTTACTAAGTAAACGGCATTTGGGAGTAGGTAACTTAGAACTTGGAGATGTTTTCCAGACGATGTGAAGGCGATATCATTATATTATTAGCGGATGCCACGACATCATCCTTGCTTATTAGCTTAGCACTTATTGGTTGTTTATGGTCCAAATTATAGAGCGGCGTAACTCATGCCTGGTACGAAGGATTGAATCTAGAGCTCCTAGTTAAGGGGTTAGTGGTCAGTCAAAGAAATTGTTGAAGCAACAATATATATTGGATGAAACGAAGCACAAGGAGTGGTAAGCCGAAACCAAATGAGAATAAAAAGGATATAAATAAATGGAGGGCCCTCCCTTTGATATCTGATTCACGACTTTTTTGATTTTTGAAATCTGCAACGATTGGTTAAGTTGACGCTTGAAGAAAATTGTGGAATTTTGAAAACTTACCTCCAAATCGGTGGGTTTTTTTCATATTATTTTGCACAAAAAAATCGATATGAAGACGGTCCAGTTAGTCCAAGAACTGAAGTCCTATACTGAACCTCGCTGCGCTCAATTGGCTGAAGATTAATTGGTTGCAGATAAACATTTTTACTTAAAACTCGTCTTATCCGATTAAGTCCATTTTCACCTCGGCGGTTTCGTTAACAAGCAAAACGGCCAAATTTGGGGCTCAGAAGATGCTCAAGGAAGCATAGAGGAACCAATGCACACCCTCAGCGAGCGATTGTTGGGTGCGGTATATGGACCGGCGGCGTCATTGGGCCATTTTTTCTTTCAAAAAGAGGAGTAGCAACCGCCGTTACTGTCAACGCCACTACTGTCACTACCGTACCATACTCAGAGATTATTAGTTTCCAAATGTTGAAGACAATGACGTGGACGCTTTGTGGTTTCAATAGAAAGCGGCTGCGATTTGACTCTGCTGGAATATGCTTTGTCGGAAGCTATTAATGCGAAACATATGAGCTCTGATGAGGTTCTCATATACACACACTTTTGGAGCGTAGTGAAACGATATTTTCAAAAGGTAAACCACATAACCCCGGCCAACAAAATTAGCTGCCATAATGGCCGATAGGTTTGGAAAAGGGTCTTGAATTAGAATTATGATCAGATAAGCATGCAAAATTATAGAAAAAATAAGTTCCAATTGTGGGCAATCGCTATAGACGAGTGGTTAGCATTGAGTACTACAATTCAGAAGGCCTGGGTTGGAGTCCAGGTTCGAGCAACGTCCAAAATTATAGAAAATTAATTTTTCTAAACGTGGTTTCCCCTCGTAGGGCAAGTCAAGCCCTCCGAGTGTATCTCTGATATAATAACAATCCGACCGTTTATCGACCGCTCGGAGGTGGCTTAGAAATAAACTGTAAATACTCTTCATTTGTTGGAAAAACATCAAGGTGCACACCACAAATCAAGCACGGCGAAAAACTGTTTTAATAAAAGTTTTAAAAACTATGGACATGTAAGAGATTAATTAATATACATATTTGGTATGCATTCAGTGTAAGTCATACAGATTTATTATTTTTATACATATATATAATCTCTTCACCTTAAATAGATCTTTATATTGGTCTAATAATTTTTTAAATTTCATTTAAAGCCTCCTACAACCATCACCAATGCGACAACACCCCTTTGGGCATATTCTAATGGTTATAGGCAAAAGTAAAGTGGCACATTTGATAGACGAACGACTTGGTAGGCATTGTCGCTCACATAATCTTTCACCTTCTTTAGCTTTTATGGCTAACTTTTGACATGAACGGTGTTGAGCTGAAAAGATAAATTATTGAAATAAATTTTGTTTAAATAATTTTAATTTAGCGTCACTTTCCGTGTACCAATACAAAAGCGAGAATTAAGACAATAAATGCGGTGGCAAAAAATTTAGACATTTTACTAGAGGAAAGAAGAACAAAGTTTTGTGCTGATCGATTGTTGATGTTTTTATGGTGTTTAATAAACGAGCGTAAGGATTTATATAATATTATGGGGGTTTTCAATTAACTTTAGCACAAAAAGAAAGCTGTTTATAACAATAATAACGGTGATGAATAATATTTACCATGACTGTAAGCCGAGAAGAGGTCATTGGTAGCGGCAGTAACCATTGCTTTGCGCCAAACATAAATGAATGAAAATGAAATGAGTCGATAAACACGACTTTTTTTATATAAACAAACTTAAGGAAATCGTTTCTTCATAATTAAGAAAAGCGCACAAAAATCATAATTGCTTTTACTTATAATTGTAAATTAAAAAACGCCTCATGGCACTTTATTTAATTTTTATTTTTTAAAGGGTGATCCATTTTGAGGTTCCCTACATTTTAAAGAAAAAAAAGACACAGAAAATTCAAGTTTAATGGGGAATGTTTATTATCATTCGAAAGAACATTCTTTAGCACTTAATATTCTTTGGCTACGTCTCAGATGGTCCATCCGCTGAGTCCAATTTTCGATGTCTCCTTCGAGCATTTCGACCGGTAATTGAGATTGTCCGCTTAGATTTTAGAATTTACATATCCACACAGCAAAAGGTCCAGCGGTGTGATATCACAAGATCTTGGTGGCCAATCGACCAGCCCAAAACGTGAAATTATCTGGAAACCGAAGTGTTCTCTCAATAAATCCATTAATTGATGCGTTGTGTGGAAAGTAGCGCCGTCTTGTTGAAACCAAATGTCGCTGAGACCACGAGCTTCAATTTCAGGCATCGAATAGTCAGTCATCATGGCGAAATAATGGTCGCCATTGACGGTTACGTTCTCACCATTTATCATCAATCAATTTTGAAGAAACACATACCCATTGAGCCAGAAATGGGTCATACCGCTGAACAAAATTTGGCTCGAAAATATCGGATCTTCTTGGAACTTTTCAAGAGCCCATAGAACGAAGCGATGTCGATTGGGAAGGTCGAGTGGCTTCAGTTCTTGCACAAGCTTATTTTGTACGCTTTCAATTTAAAATCTCGACATAAAATGCGCCAAGTCGTTCCATACGTCAGTACGAGTGGGTGCGAACGACGCCGAATCCACTCTCCACGGCCTTCGTGTACACAGATGGGTGATGGTGTTGCGAATAGTACGCTCAGTAGGCCGAGTTTGTCGACCATAAGTTGAGGGAAGCGCGCGAAACACATTCTTTACAGAACGTGAATTTTCGTAATAAAGTTTAATGATTTGTAAACATTGTTCAGGATTTCAGAATTTCCATGATGAAATGCCAAACAATACTGAAAAAATAACGTGACAGCTTGACACGACTCACTCGTGATCTGACAAAAAAAGGCTATTGAAAAATGTACCTCTACCTCTAAAAAAATAATTACTTAACGATTATTTTAGTAATTACAAGAAAAAACAATTAAAAATAATAATTATTTTTCAAGCAAGTTTTTACCAAAAGTAAATTTCCACTCATTTTTATCATATAAATAGGCTTGAAATTATTTCAAATTTTATATTCACATTTAAAGTTCATATTTAAAGCAGGTTCTTTTAATATATTTCTCTTCTAAAATGAAATTATTCGCTTACTTGTTACTGTTCAGCTTCATAGCGACTACTGCTTTTGGTAAGTCCTTCCGTTTAGCTTATGGTTTTGATATTATAAATTTTCTCAATACCCATTTCAGCACAACCTAAGCCCTGCCCTATGAAACAGGAACCAGTGACTAAAGGCGAGCGTGTGTGTCAGCTATTCTGTGAACCCAATAACGGTCTAGCAATCCGTTGTGATAATGCAAAAGCTACTGAAACCATTTCTCTCTGCCCTAGTGGTTGTTGTCGCAAGGGTGATTCTTGTCAGCAACATAGTAATAGTAAATAAAAATCTAAGAAAAAAATCAAAATTGACAACATAAATAAAGACATTTAATTTTGCTATACAAATATAAATAAACTTTAAACTGTTAATCAGTGAGGCGTAATTATACCGATCATGTACATGATCCACCGAAATTTGTAGCGATCGTATCAGAATCACGAGCTGAGTTGATTTAGCCATACATTGAAAATTGCATATTGGTAGTGAACATCATCGAAGTCGGGCTACTATATCATATAGTCCTCATACAACCGATTTATTCAGATATGAGGTTTTTGGTAAATAATCCGTCAAAAGTTCACATTGAGACTGAAAATTATCAAAATTTTTAAATATGCAATAAATTTTATGTGTTCATGAAAAGTATAAAGACTTCGGCCGAAGACCGCCGTTCCTTCTTGTTTTTTTTTTCTATTTCACTAAGTTTTCAACTCAGCTCGCAAAATGTGTGTATGTGTAAAATGCAATACACTTAAAATATGAGTACTGTCCCCGCCACGATATCAAAAAAGTGCTTGACTATTCCAAAGCCATATGGAAAAAGGATATGTGTTTGACGCAACAATCGAAACATTAAGCCTGCACGACGAAATCGCTCCAAATCGACTTCGGCGAGGCCCGTAGCATACTTATCTGTAATATTCCCACATAAAAACTCCATTTTTCTCTTTCGCTGATACCGAATCAAAAGACGCGAAACTAAAACCTAACAACGAATTAGATCACTATCTACTCACAGTGAAGATGCGGACTCACCTCTGTGCACTCTTCTCTGTCCAGCATAGAAAGCGTATCGACAAGCAGGCAGCTCTCTCTTCCCCCTCTGAGAGAACTCGTCCAAAAACCGATACAAGGGAACTATAGGACAATATTCAAAACACCTTACGTATCGTGGCCAAAGAAAATTGGTTACCTAAACTATCAAAAGAAGAGCTGATGCGCTGCGGAATGTCGAACCGAAGTGGAGAGAAAACGGACTGCCTATCTCACAACGTTACGATCGATCACAGAGTGTAACAAGCCTCTCGAATATCCCACATAAGGTATTATCGATCGGACTGTGGACTGATTGAAACAGACTATTAACGAGCTGATTAATGTGCCTTCGGAGCAGGTAGATCCACTCTAGACCAGATATTCACTATGCTCAAATCTTGGAAAACAGTCATCAAAGCCCATATGGCTGTGTGAAGTGACGTTGAGCAACACAAGGAGCGCAGTGAGAATTGGTAAGGAACTCTCCGAGCCGTTTCAACTATCCATAATGTGACTTCTTTAATTTAAATGCTGGAGTACATAATAAGAGTTGCAAAGCTTAATAGGCAGGTGCAGGTAAGAGAAAGAGGAAATTGGTTCCTGTCATTAGTACTTGACTCCTACATCGTCGTTGAGAATCGTAATTTAAACAATGGCGAGGTATGCGATGACATTGACATAGTTCAGCGAAATAAGAGGCCGTGAATGGGTCATTTTATCCAGATTTTGGAAAGTCCGTCGGTGGAAGCAGAGAAATAAAAATGCCTCCACTGGTGTTGGTGCGATTGGTGACGAACAGCGTAAAGAAGAAACGACTGGCGCGTTTTTGTTGATTCTGTAGAAGTAAGGTATTTCCTAAAGAAGCAGTCAAAGGCCTAGTTTTTAGTATTTTCAATTGAATATTTTATTATAAAACAACAAAAAATGGTAGAAGTGACAGTCTTCTTTTGCCAAGAATCGAATCAACAGATCCTGACTTCACCACTGAGCCAACATCACCCATGTAAGCTGTTGTTGTAATATTCAAATCATTACCAACGAACAACTGTTAAATGCGCTAATATTTAGCCGCTGCATACTTTCAGGCATTAATTGTCTGAGACATTTTTTTTATTCAACATAGTTCCATCGAAAGTGATACACTGATTATAGCGACCCACCAACTTTTCGATACCATTTTTGAAGTACGATTTGTCCTTTGCTTCAAAATGAGCCTTAGTTACAGCAATTACCTCTTCATGAGTAGGAAATAGCCGCTGGGGTCCAGATCTGGAAAATACGGTGGATGCGAAAGCAATTCGAAGCCCAATTCAAGGATTTTTGTCATCGATTGCACTGACTTGTGACACCGTGCATTGTCTTGGTAAAACAGCACTTTTTTTCTTCAAATGCGGCCGTTTTTCGGCGATTTCGTACTTCAAATGGTTCAATAACGCTATGGCTGGTGATGAGCTCGAGCGGCACACATTTTGCACAGAGCTTTCTCATACCCAAATATTCGCGAATGTTATGATGTACATTTTCAGTTGATATCTTTAGAATCAATTTACGGTCATTCAAAAATATTTTGTGGATTCTTTTGATGTTTTCATCAGTAACCACCTCTTTTGTGCGTCCACTGCGTTCACCATCTTCGGTACTCATTTCACCATGTCTAAACTTAGCCAAACCAATCCCTGATGGCTGATTTTCTTGGAGCAGTGTCCGAAAACTCGTCATCGAGACAAGTTTTTGCTTCAACCATATTTTTCTCCTTCAAAAAGCAATATTTTATCAACACACAAAACTCCTTTTTATCAATTTTTTTTTTTTCAAAATAACGAAAAATGCTTCACTCAAAATGCTATGATTCACAAGCTAATGATCCGACAGCTGTCAAATTTATACACGCGCCTTTTAAAGGTTGGGGCTAACTAAAAATCTATATGGATTTAATTCGAGTAAAGCCATCTATGTGTCAGACCGGGGACTTTCCAATTAACCCGTTAGATTCCTATCGTAAGTTGTCTTTCTACACAAAAGCTGCATGGTGACCCTCTTTAAGAATTCCCAGATGTTATTATATTTTAATATAAGTAAAATGGTATGAATACAACCTTTAACTAAACACATATATACAAATATGTATAAAAAAAGATCGACGTAACCCCATTAATATAACTATAAATATATGCAATTATCATTTCGAATAAATTATTGTACAAAGGCAGTTAGCCAGTAGTACCAATATACGCAAATTCACTCGAGCAAAGTTGAATTTTTTTTGAAAGGAAATGTATAAAATTCATTCAATTCAAATTTTGGCCTCGTGTATATTTTTGAACTTTTGGTTGTATGTCATGGGTTTGTAATACTTCTCACTTTCAACTGGTAAAGTTTCGTAGAAAATTTTGTGCTGCAAAAGCAATTTCTTTACATTTATCAAGAAGATTTTTTTTTTTAATGTCTTCAAAATTTTTTTTGGAATTTGTGAAAAGTGTTTCCGTGGTTTCAGTGTTTTCTGTAATAATTTTTCTTTTTTTAATTTTTTATTAATCACGAAAAATTTTTATTTTTTACTAAGTAATTCGCTATGCCTTCTCTAATCTTTTATATATTTCTAGCTAACGGCGGCCCACGTGCTTGCTCCGGTAGCCGCAATGAGATTTACTTGGATCCAGGCCCAAATTGTGAACGCACTTGTCGTAATTTGAATGAGGAATGTCTTAAGGTATACGTTATGCCACCATCTGGTTGCTATTGTCGTCAAGGATTTGCGCGTAACGATGCAGGACGTTGTATACCCATTCGACTTTGTAGGCGAGCAAAGTGAATTCCTAATTATACGTGTAAAATGCTTTAAAAAAACATAAAAACTAAAAAAGAATCAAAAAGAATTTTTGAATATTAATTATAAAATTGGTTATAAAAAATTCCAAAACGCATAAAATTTAATTTTACAAATTTTATTAAAGAATTTATAGGCTATAGCTTAAGATTGAAAAACAAATTTTTCAGCTAGACAGACAGCCCATCTCGTATTGCATGTAAAGCAAATCTTTACAATAAATTTATGATAAAAATTTTAATTTCCTTTAATTTTTTATTTCATTTAATTTATTCACTTAATTGTGAAAAATTATCCGTTAAGAACCCATTGGCAAATCGAACCCGCACGGCAACAATGCGGCGGACATAATCTCAGGGTGTTGGCAACGTAAGCTGTACTGCAACGTGTCACTGCACTACCCGGACCCGTAGTACATTGGCGTTCGCAAAACCTTTGACCCGGTTGAACCCTAAATATGCTAGGTTGACATGACGGCTGCTGGGCTGTGTTTAACAAAAAGGTTGCAGTTTCAAAATTTCATAAAATTCAAATTAAATTAAGTAAAAAACCGTTAAATATTACATTAATGAACCACTAAATATATTTAATAAATTTCTACTCCTGAAAATCGTAACAAATTGCTTACCGAGAACTGCAGATATTCCATAAAGTAAAATTAAAGTCAATAAAAATTTAAAGTTGAACATCTTCACTCAAAAATCGCGAAATTACTAAACTTTTGTAATTTATTAAATATATTTATACCATTTTTACTGATGTAAAATTAACAAAGAAAACAGCTGTGGACAAACCAATAAGCAGTATTTTTGTATTTAATTTCTTTCATGAAAGTATTGTCTTCGAAGTTATCTTTACAAAGGTCACATTGTTTAACTCTTCAGCTCTTTCATTTATTATGTATAATTTTGCATAAAAATATACAAGCGAAAATATGACACAAAACAGAAAATAAACCATATTTGTTCTACCACAAGGCAATTTACTGAAGTCTGTTTTTGTCTTCAAGTCTTGTTCCTCAACTTCAAACCAACAGTGACAAAGGAGCCAAGAGGCGAATACGCTGACTGTTTGTTTGAAGAGTCAATTGTCAAAAAGTCAAAATTCCCCTTCTACCACGATAAAACATATTTTCTAGGCCAAATTTTTTTATTTTTATTTAACATAGTTCCCTTCAAGGGTGATACATTGTTTATAGCGACCCAGTACGATTTGTCCTTTGCTTCAAAATAGGCCACAGTTTCGACGATCACCTTTCCATTCGACGAAAAGTTCTTCCCAACGAACATTCTTTTGAGATCTGAGAAGAGGAAATAGTCGCTGGGGGGGCAGATCTGGAGATGATCGAAAGGTTCATGGTTTTTTGCCATCTATTGTGACACGGTGCATTATCTTGGTGAAACAACACTTTCTTTTTCTTCAAATGCGGCCATTTTTCAGCGATTTCGTACTACAAATGGTCCAATAACGCTATTTAACAGTCGCTATTGATTATCCTTACTTTTTCAAGGTAGTCAATGAAAATTATTCCATACGCATCCCAAAATACAGACGCCATAACCTTGCCATCCGACTGCTGCGTTTTCCCACGCTTTTTAGCGAGTTCAACGTGTGCAGTTCTCTCCGATGACTGCCGATTGGACTTCAGAGAGAAATGATGGAGCCATGTTGCATCTTATTTATTGCGCTTGAACATCTCCAAACACTACTCCGTATCATCAACTCGTCGTTGGTTTTGGTCAAAAGTTAGCTCGCGTGGTACCCACATTGCACAGAGCTTTCTTATACTCAAGTCTTCGTGAACGATATGATACATGTTCAGTTGATTTCTTTGCAGTTTTCGTGCGAAACCAGCACACCTACCTTCAATTTTCCTCGCCTTCTCTCCATAATGCCTTCTTTTAGTCGCTCTGATATTGAAGCGTGGTATTCTCCAGTTATAGAAACATCTTTACCTTTATAATCGATCAATAATATTTCTTCCGAGTTCTAAAATACCGTTGCCATGAGTTTCCCAGCTGACAACTTGAACTTCTTGGGTGGTGTCAAAACACCATCCCTCTCTTCATTACAAAGATCTAAAATGTTCACTCGAACTTGTACTACGTTGAGTGGTTGTTGGAGTTCGAGAACGCAATTCACAGGAAGAGAGTTAACAAACAAGTTAACGGCCTCTCGGTGAATGGCGATTAATGGAAATGGCGATGCCTGTCGGTACGCCAGAAAACTTCACGTAACTGATCCGGTGTCGTTCCCACTTTTTGTGTTGTTGTGTTAATTATCATTTTGTTATTTTGTTTTTGACTTTAACAACATTACACAATCTATTTTTTTTTGACAGCTGACATTCAATAAATATCAAGTAGAAAATATGTATATACAAAGGTTTATCAACATTGATGTTTATTGCCATTGTAACATAATACATATATGTGTAAAGCTATCAATATATGTTGCCAAAGCAAAGACATGCACCCACAAAGAGCAAGCGCGCCATCTACTCGCGAAGTCAGGGAAACTAAAAAGTTTGCGCAAATACTTCATATAACTGTAAATTAATTAATTTGTTCTTTTCCAATTTGAAATAAGAGAATTTTGTGTTCTGTACCAAGCTCGGTTCTGCGATCTATAGCTGGGATATATTTCAGCCGGATTACCGGCTTCTCCTAAATCAATTCCTTGAAAGAGGTGCTAATACATAGAGGTATGTCGAACTGCAGTGGAGAGCAAAACGGCAGCCTTTCTCGCAACGTTGCGATCGACCTCAACGCGAACGGTATAAGAAATATACCGAGAGCTGAAGTAGAGAAGACAAATTTTTTTAGGCCAATAAAATAAATAAAACGACATGAGTATGTAAGTATAAGGATTTTGAGTAGCTCACCGACAGAGGTAATGCTGGAAAATTCTATGAAAATGTGCGGCGACTTGCAGAAGCTTTCAAAACCGGAGCATACTTTTATAAAATCCTTGTAAGTAAGAGTTTATGGAGAGAACATTTTCCCAGCTTAATACAGCCGGAGATTGTAAACCCGAATCCCGAATCTGTGTTGATGAAAACAAGTTCTGTTAACCAGCTTTGACGATGTTCTACAAAAGATTGCAATCTTATATTAGATTAAAAAACGCCGGAAGCTGCTTACCTACTGAAGTATTCAAACGTAGCAGCAAAGAACTGACATGGTTGTTAACAGAATATAATCGGACGAAAGCAAGCCCGATGGTTGGAACCCACGTCTACTCTGCCCAACCCATAAAAATGGGGACGCCGCAGTCTGCGTCACATATCGTGGGATAAAAACATATGTATAAGGTTCTATCAAAAGAATGCACAAAAAACTAATCCCCTCCATCAACAAACTGATTGGAAGCTATTAGTTTGGCTTTAATTCTGGTAAATCCATCATTGACACCACCAACTTTTTGTTGATTTTTTGCACTATTCGGCAGCACGAAAAAAGCTGCCTCTACGCTGTCTCTCCATTAAAGCTGAATTTAGTATCTCTGCAAAAGTGATACGACTATTTAAACAGACTGCTTGAGCACCACCAAAAGCTCTGTCGGAATCTGGAAGAGCTCCGAGCCGTTCGGTATCAAACAAGGATTCAGACAGGGTGACTCTTTATCGTGTGATTTATTCAACCTGATGCTGGAGAAAATATAGGAGCTGCGAAGCTAAACGAAGAAGAAACCAGGAATCAATACAATATAATACAAGAGTATATAGCTGCTGGCAAACATCAATAAAATTCATATTATTGTCCTTAGCAACTGGGCCATTAGTTCTGCTCTCTCCAGATTGGACAAAAGATTGAAGCGAAAGAGTTTGGTGGTGAGCAAAGACTAGAATAAGTGAATGTTGACAGACATAAAATTTAAATCGCTGATAATTTCATTCATCTTGAAATCAGCATTAAAACCACCAAAGAAAGAAGAAAGAAGAATCCCTCTTACCAAACGTTGCTTTTTTGGACTGAGTAAGCAATGAAAGAGTGAAATCCGCTCTCGACGTACAAACTTACAGGGTTACCCATTATTCGGCTTCCAAAATGAGTCTAAATAAAATGCATTTAAAATAATTTTTTTCTTGAAATCTCTTTTTTATTATAAAGTTTGGACCTTGACATTATAACTATGCGAAACCCTACATCATTCAAATGACCGCCTCATGCATTTTTGCAAACTTCGACCCAATTGAGGTAATTTTCGACTACTTTTTGGCACATATTGGACCATATCTCAGCCATAACTTGACGAGTGTCGGTTTTCAAGTGCTCAATAGTTAAAGGTTTATCCGCATAAATACAGTATTTCGCGTAACCCCACAAAAAAAGGCCAACGGTGTCAAATCGCCAATTGACATCGCCAGGGCGAGATTATACGGCGCCATCTTGCTGGAACCACATGAATTAATGGTCATATGGCTTTAGTTGTTGTGTGGGCTGGACTTTATATAAATGTAGGTGTAAGTTCAAGTATAATGTGCCGTGGGAAAGTCCCAGCTCTTGAGATCCGTCAAGATATAGGAACATTCGGGTCTTCGGCTACACTTTCACTTACAGCAGCGAAATTTGAGGTGAAGCCGATCTAGTCGCTTCTTCTCTTCTTTTAAATTTCACCAATTGCTTGAGTAGCTGAACGATTATGTGCACCATAATCTTCTCTGAAGCGTGGACACGTTTGAATCACCATTTTTGTAGTAGGTTTCAACTAAAACAAAACATGTTTGGTCTGACAGTTAACTTTGACAGACGCCTAAATACAACCCTGTACTTTCGAAACCACTAAATGGATAACCCTTTACCAGTTGCTCATCATTGCCGTTCAGCTACATATATGCTGCGGACGCCTGAACAATGGCAACAACCTATGAGTTGAGATTAGAAACATTCGAGAGAAAAGTTTTTCGGTAGATTTATGGTATTTTTCGCATTGGTAACGGCGATTACCGAAGACGATAGAACGTTAAGCTGTACGGTTTATACTACAATATTGAAATAGTTTAGCGAATTAAGAGACTGCGACTACTCCGACTAGGCCGTATCGTCCGAATTGATGAAAATACTCCACACTTTGAAAGTCTTCGCTGCTATTCCCAGCGGTGGAAGACGAAAACATCTACTACGTTGAAAGGATAAGGTGGAGAGAGAGAGCTGAAGCGGTATTTCCAATTGACGCAAACAGCCAAGAAAAGCATGCAAACAGCGCGCTTAGTCGTGAATTTATACCAGAACGACACGGATTTTTATCCGGCCAAAGACTTTCACTCCCGCAATGTTAACCGAAAACTAATTGGGAAATATTTTTGAGGTTACTACAACAACAACAACAACAACAAAAAGAAGAAGAATAAATAAATAAATATACTCCACTCAAATCTGATTTTATCTCTGCTTAGGTGATAATGCCACGCGCAGACGGCAATGACGTCCATAGCGTTGCCAGATAGGTATGACTAAATTCAATCTTAAATTCGTCTGACTCGAAAAAAAAAATTTTGTGTTTTATTTTTTTTAAACAAACTTTATTAATTAAAAACGTTGTTTACATTTACAATTATTTTTATGTTTATAAAACAGACAATGAAATTATTGTTATTTTCATTATACATACATACATATAGGTATTTTTTTCATATTATTTTTTGCACAGTGTACTGCAGGCAATAGTTTTTTGTAGAATAATGATAAATAAAAAATAGAGCTAGCTTTTATATTGTTTTTGTACAAAACCACAAACATATTGTTACAAATCTTCGAAATTTTTGATTTTTTCATTTTTGAATAGAATTGTAATTTTTGGTGTTTAACGACAAATATGAAAACAAATGTCCGTATGTATTTTAGTGCAATTGCAAATAGTTATTTATAAAGTTACAGACATACATACATACATATAAAAGTAGAAAAACTTGAAATACACCAACAGTCAAAAGTATTTTTATTTTTATTGTTTTAATTAATTTTTTTTTTTTTTTTAAGCAGGAAACAGATTTTTAATGCACAAAAATGTGGTAAATATGTATGAAAAGTTTGTGTAAGGCAGCACAGCTAATAGAATTTTGTTGCTTATTCAAAGTTATTTCTAAAAATATATATATAACTAAAATTAAATTTTCACTGAACATTAAGTTGTTGTAAAATACCAATCAATTGTTTAAAACTATAATTATTATAATTTTTTTTTCATATTTTTTTTTTTTTTTTGACTAATTTGCAGCAATCAGCTTTACTCACACATACATAACATACAGAGTGATATATTTATGTACTGTATGTATGGAAATGCGTTCAATATCATAATGTTGCCATATTGTATTAATATTAATTTCATAATTTCGCCGTTATGTTATGTTATGTGTTATGTCATATTAAGTGCTCAGTGCTTTTGGTGGTATGCATGCAAGTTTATGAGGTGAGCTCTTCTAGTTGTTCGTTTAAAAGTTTTCCAAAAAAACATTAAAAAAAATTTTATTTTCATTAATTTATTTTCAATTCTCTTTTTTCTAATTAAATTTTCCTTTTCACATTTTTTTTTTACTTTTTTATTATTTAATAATTTGAACCACTTCTGTGCGCCAAATACAGGAAATATGTACCAGCAGCGTAAGCTAAGAAATTGAATACACCAAACACTCCAGCCGCAATATTAGAACCATGCCCATAACTGAATGGATGACCCGACCATTTGGCTAACTGCACAACAAAAGCTATGAAGTATAGAACGGCGCATATCGCGGTGTTAATCAATTCCTGCAAAAAGAGAGAAAGAAGATGATAAGTAAGTTTTTTTTTTTGAAAATTATAAAACAAAAAGTTTCAAATTTAGTTCTAAAAAAACGATATTGTGCTCGCTACTACTATTCTTGTGGGAACTTAATAATTTTTAATATAGTAAGACAACTGTAAATTGTACCCTCTGTCTGGTAGCAATAGTATGGGATGAAGCATAACAGCATTCAAATAGTCGGTGTTCTTCCAGCTTTATACTACAGATCTAGAACCGGAGAATGATTAGTTTTATGTCCAGAACGTAGCTCTTCACTAAAATAAAATCTTGCACATTGCGGTCAACTAGAATAATATAATAAGGCACCAGCGAGCTCATAAAGGATTGCTTTAGTGGTTTTAAAGGTTTTAAGGTTACCAAGGAGCTAGAGCCATCTCTAAGAAAACACCTAGTCTAGATAATGTAAACCGGCAGTCACAAATCAACTGGTTACGGAGGAACATACAATACAGAAGTAGAATGCAGAAATAGTCTAACAAAATAATACTGATGCCGAGAGTAAAAGGCATTAGACGACTGAATTGGAGACGGCTTTGTATTTTGGATCCAAAGTCTCATATCTGAACAAATCGGTTATATGGGGGCTAAATGATGCAATCTTTGTATTTCGATTAATTTTATTACCAATATATAATTGGTTTTCGTGTATAGAATAATTTGACGCTCCTAAAAACTTTTTTGACTGATTTTTGACGTAATATCTTTACAAATAGGTCCGATTTCGATGATTTTCAGTATTCTGAATAACTCGGTTGTATGGAAGCTATATGATATAGTCGACCGATCGTGCCAGTTCCCGCAAATGATCAATACATTACAAACGTTTACCAGCGTATTATGTTTCGTTTAAATATCTCAAGCAGACGGACGGATAGGGCGGCCGCGATAGCAGAGTGGTTAGCATTGCATACTGACATCCGGAAGGCCTGGGTTCGAGCCCAGATTCGAGCAACATCCATTATTAAAGAAAATTAATTTTTCTAATTGCGGTCGCCCCTCGGCAGGTAGTGTCAAGCCCTCCGAGTGTATTTCTGACATGTAAAATAGCTCCTCATAAAAATCCATCGGCCGTTCGGAGGCGGCTTAGAATAAACTGTAGGTCCCTTCATTTGTTTGTAAAAACATCAAGACGCAAAACCACAAATTGGAGGAGGAGCTCGACCGAAAATCGCTTCAGCGGTTACAAAGCGCCAAATATATATATATACATATAGACGGACGGATAGACAGACCGACAATATGGACAGACAGACTAAATCAAGTCAGCTCAGTGTTCTCATCATATCGATATAGAATTTCTTACAAGAAAAGAGCTACATCTGTCCAATATCTGACACAATAGAGTCTAAAATAAGGAAGTTCTCAGTTCTTAATGGAAAAAAGCTCTCCAAGTAAGTCATAGAAATCAAAACAAAAAGGTGTTAAGGAGGATCCGAAAATATGCTCTCCTCTGGTACAACCAAGCTCTGTGCCACTATCGAACTTTTATCTAACCCGATGAGAAGGGATGTCCGGGCGAAAAACTCATTCGGTGATTCATCGGACCGAAAAAAGTACGCGAAAAACTTAACCGACTTTTCACATTGCAACCCTGCACTAACAGTTACCAAGTGCCAAACCCTAGCGCGAAACTTAACTTAAAAACGAAAGAAGAGGTTCAGGAGATGATCGGGAATACTAAAGCCCGACGAAGTAAGCATACTGATGGTGAAACGTCTAGATTCAGTAGAAGCAGGATTCAAACCGTTGATAAACCACACTGCACGGATTTGGACGTCGGGAAGTAGCGGAACGCTGATGAAAAAGTTGCAAGACTGCCATCACATCGCAACACTTCCGAAGTTGCAATCACCTGCTGAAGCGGAATATTCTCCTTTGGCGTAGGCACCGCTTACGTGATTATAGCCAGATCAACAATAGCGTCAGAAACGTTCCTTACCTTCGCTGTCTGGAGCCAGTTGGTAAAACTAAAATAAAAAAAGTCGCCGTCCACCTGATCCTGGAGGTCTTCCTCTTCCTCTGCATCCACCAGCGGGCACTAGATCGAAAACTTTCAAAGCTGGAGCGCTTTCATACATTCGGACGACATCCAGCGTAGCCGCTGTTTCTTGATTCGCTGAACTATGTCAATGTCGTCGTATAACTCGCACAACTCATCGTTCCACCGTCTACGGTATTCACCGTTGCCGACGCGTCGGATGTCGGCATCGTCCCGCACCATATGTCAGGACGGGAATGTTTAGCGGCTTATAGAGTTTGGTTTTGATTCGACGAGAGAGGACTTTACCTTTGAATTGTCTACCCTGCGTTGGATTTCAAAGAGGACATTGTTGTTCCTAGATACACGAAATCATCTACGAGTTCGAAGTTATGACTATCAACAGTGACGAAGGATCCAAGTCGCGAATGCGATAACTGTTTATGTGATGAGAGGATATACTTATCGAGTTTCGACCTAGACATATCCAATTTAAGTATGTCCTGCCTACAATGTTGGCCTTTACGACATTAGCCACCTCTTTTCATGGCCACTAAAACCTGTTCATGCAACACCTTTCTCCTCTAGTCCGAACCGGTCGAAATAGCTCGTTTATTCGGTCTCGAATCAGATGACCTCCTACCTGCTCCTAAGTGAGGTTTCCTAACCGCCATAACAACAAAAGTCCAGGCTGTCGGAAAAACTATTTTTCCTCTACTATTTATAATTACAGATCTTAAACAAAGTCGGGAAAACTCATTTGAGGCTGTGGTTGGAAAATAAAGGACATTCTGGTCGGAGAAAATCGTAACAAGACATGTCCCGAAGCTTTTAGCAATCGGCATGGGAACGCCGTAAGAGGATAAGCTACGCTACCTGTTTTCGAAAATAACAAATAAAAAATAAAATAGAAATAAAATATCAGTTGGAGCACTCGCCTGTGATGCTAGAATCCGTCGGTTCGATTCCTAGCAAAAGAAGTCTGATGAGGAGATGTGGTGCTCTTCGAAACAGCTGTCACTTCTACCATTTTTTCTTTGTTGTATAACAAAATATTCAATGAAAAAATAATGTTTCTAACAAAAATAGGCCTTTGAATACAGCTCATTACTTATAACCAAAAACAATTAAAGGCATCATTAAAAATACCTAACAAATAATGTCTTTGCCCACAAAGTAGTAATGGAAAATAGAAAAAATGCAGATGATTCGAGGGTGCTACCATCCACACACAAAAAGCGGAACTATCTTCTTCTGAGGTGTTGAACAGTAATAGTGCTGAAATAGCGCTGCAGAGGTGTGATCGTAAATAGTACTAAAAAACGTTTCCTTTAATTATTTAGAATTCCCGCGCGTTGCAAGCCAGACTACCTACTGAGCTTAGCATCCGCCACGAATTAGCATTAGCTGAAGGATTCGTAACCAGAATCAATGGACCATCTTTTCACTTTACGATACTCGTTTATCGTTTTATCATAAGCTAACCTAACCTCTAAATATATAAATAATATTTTCAACTTACTGTGAATATCCAATTGACGGCTACAGTCAGTGCCTCACGTATGCCCAACAAATAGGCGAAAATCCATAAAATTGTCGCAATAAATGAGATTACAACCACAAACAGGAAGAATGATGTAGCTGAAATGTAAGCAGGTGAAGCACAGGCCATACAAATAATGCCAAGTACCTGTAAAGAAAAAAAAGAAAATAAATGAATCAGACGGTGTAAATTTCTTTAAATACAGCAAAGAAATATCAGAAGATAACAACAAACAAAGAATAATCATGCAATTTTTAAACGATAAGATTAGTCATTCATAAAAAATCGTTTTATTACGGTATATGAATACCACTAATCGATAGTATATATGTAAAAATATAAAATACATAACCAAATAAACACTTGTTGCAGCATTTGTACGTTGGCTGACTGGCTACACCTGTTGTTCTTGTTGCCTAACTTGATTTCATTGTTCTTCTCTAATGTTTACACACTATTCTGTGTGTTTATTTATTTTTATCTTTCGTCTACTACCTGTTGAGGAGAGGCGCGAATAAAATCGCACTCATTTAAACACCTTGTTATGATGGTGTTGTTGTTATTGTTTTGGCAACAAATATTCGTTTGGTTCGCTGCTGGTGTTGTTTTGTTAGCAAGTGTTGACAATTACAATGATGATTTGGTTTGGGTATATATGGCTTTTTATATTATTTGAAGCTTTCGACTGTTACATTTGTTTGAAAACTCAGAATGTGTTTTTCATAATTTTTTTTCAAAAATTACTTTAAGGTTCTCCTAATTGGTGTTTCCTCAAAGGGAAGAAATTTTTATTAAGAGATTTTCAAACAATGTATTTTCAGTGGGAGGATGGGGATGTGTGTAGAAGTCCACGACACGGGACAGTTTTTGGTTCTTTTTCAGCTAAGAGTGGTAGGAAGCAATTATTGTGCATATGGTTGAGCCCATGGGAGGTTCTGGATTACAATTCCATTCATACGTTAATTGAGTTTGGAAGGAAAAAAATTTCAGTGTTTTTGAGTATATAAGGATCGAGTGCAGCGATTGACTATGTAACTCGCATTTGTGCACGAGGAGTCGACCTGCAATTGAGAGGAAAAAAACTGCCTACCTCGCAACTTTCCATTCGACCACAACACGTGCGGAATGGGATTGATAACGAAATTGAAAGAGGGACACAAAACGCATTTACAGACAGAAGAAGCAAGAGGCTGAAATGACCGTGTATGAAGAGCAAAGGAGATAATCTGGTGACCAATGCCTAGAGCATATCGATATTTTGGAGCCTAAGTAATAGTGACAGTGCAATACCCGGAGGGTGAACCCAAATAGTCGGCATCATCATTCTCACCGGCATTATTATTGAAGAAATATGGACCGATGATTCCACCCGCCCACAAACCACACCAAACCGTTCTTTTTCTCGATGAAATGGCAACTCTTGAATCTCTGCAGATTACTCTTCGTTCCAAATACGGGAATTTTGCTTGTTTACATAACTATTGAGCAAGAAATGGGTCTCATCGCTGAGCAAAATTTGGCTCGAAAACGTCGGATCTTCTTGGAACTTTTCAAGAGCCCATAGAACGAAGCGATGTCGCTTGGGAAGGTCGAGCGGCTTCTGTTCTTTCACAAGCTGTATTTTGTACGCTTTTAAGATCTCGACGTAAAAAGCGTCAAGTCGTTCCATATGTCGGTCCGAGTTGCTGCGAACGGCGCCGAATCGACTCTCCACGGTACACTTAGTGTACACTCTCAGCTACGGCCGCTATATTTTCTTCACTGTGTGCTGGACATGGTCTATTCGATCGAATATTATCCAATAATGAATGCTGGGTCTCAAGATGTGTGATGGTGATGCGAATAGTACGCTCAGGAGGTTGATTATGTTGACCATAAGTTGAGCGAAGCGCACGAAACTCATTCTTTACAGAACGTGAATTTTTGTAATAAAATTGAATGATTTGAAAACGTTGTTCAGGCTTAAGTCTTTTCATGATGAAATGAAACAATTCTGAACAAAAATAAAATGACAGCTTGACACGACTCACACGTTATATGTCAAAAAAAAAGGCTATTGAAAAAAGTACCTCTACTAGGATCACCCTTTATAATACTCGGCCGCAATAACCAACTGGTTAACATTGCGTACTACCAGGAAGGCCAGGTTTTGAGTGCTGATCTAACCAACATCAAAAATTATAGAAAATGCATTTAAATAAGAAATTAAGTTAATTTTTTCTAAGCACGTTTGCCCGCCAAAGTATTATTACTAAACTAATTGGGAATTTATAATTGATTGTCAGCAATTCTGTTAAATATGTCAATCGCAAAATAAGAAAATGTAATTCGTTTGTGTACTAAATATATGCAACGTGTATGTAAATTGTAAAAAAAATATTAAAATAATAAGAATGTCAACAACGAACAGCAACTTGTTGCTAATTTATGACAAACAACAACTTTAACATACAACAACACTGTGACTGTGTCACAAAAAAACCGGTTGTTTCCTCGGACGTAGTACAAGTCCGGCTTTCCTCAAACCCGCACAAATGCCCATAAATGCAAACATGCTTATTTATAAACATTTATACTTTGTCATACATACATACATACATACATCTGTATGTGCATATATAAGTATAACAAACTATTCATTCATTTATTTATATGCATACAAGTGGGAACATTGTGCAAACTTGATGTAATGATTTCTTTCGCTACCCTTCCCTGCAAACAACGCGAGTACTACATGCATGCGTGAAATATTTACCCCAAGCGAACAATAGACTACTCCAAAACCTACCACAATCCATACAAAAAATATGGTTAAATTAACATTGTGATGTCCTAGGGTTGGCCTATATAATTCACCTCTGCATAACATACGAGTACTCTATGGAGTACCTACAGGGATTTAGTTTTGAAACTACTCCATAAAGATGCTACATGGAGTACATTCAAGGGATTACATTATGGAGTATCTGCCCAAAATTGCATTCGAATATACTTTTTAGTTTCGAATACTATCTACTTTGGTGAAACATAATATTTTTTCTATAAATTTATATTAAAATTAATATTTTATTGTTAATAAATATTCAATATATTTAAGTTTGGGCATTCGTCCTATGTATTTGCATTGAAATATATTAGTTCAAACTCTGCCCGCCTTTTGTGTACCAGCAAAGTTCAACTGCGAAACGAAACTGACTCAGCTTCATTTCCACACATTTTCCGTATACGAGTATAAAACTGATTGCGTAATTGTAACTTCGTATAGTGATGACGATCGATAAAACTCGCAGAATGGTCGCGCCTCGCTAAGCTGATATAGACACATGAAATGGTCTAATAGTACACGCAGAGGAGCATATTTGTAGGTACTCCAATTGACCATATGGCACATAAATGTTTGCCGGGTTTTTGTGTGTTACAGTATTAATACTCGAATGTGTGCGTGGGCTCAAGAATGTGAAACGCTTACACGACCACAACATTTTTTGTCACACACACGTCGCAAGTAGTTACGATTCTAGGCCAAACGCTTAAGCAAACAAAAACGAACATAAATAAATAAAATACAATAAAATGCAAATAGCAAATTCCAAAAATATAATTTTTCTTAAAACAATACGAAGGAAAAATTGCCATTAATTGCTTGCAGTTTTATGGTGTGAACGAGTTTGGATAACGAAATTGTAAGATAAGAAGTTAACAAAATGAAATGAAACTAATGCGTAGAAAAACACAATTACGAGGGTTGCCTTAAATTTTTTGGGGATTAGAGAACGGAAACAAATTTTAATCTTCGAAAATAGCGGGATTGCTATTCAAAATATTCTCGATTGAGATCTAAACACTTTTGCATGTGTTTGAACATGCGTTCTAAACGCGTCAAATGCCTCATCAGGTGTCGAAAAACTTTGACTTCTCAGTTTATTTATTAATGTACGGGCTTAAAAAGATGTCCTTTGGGGCCAAATCAAGATTATATGGTGAATGGCTCATCAAATCGATGTTTTGAGTGCTCAAAAATGCAGTTGTTTCAGTTGATGTATGAGTGCTAGGGTTGTCGTAGTGATCCGTCTTCGGCGGTAGGCTTTACTAATTTCTTAAAAGACAACTAGCAAAAAAAATTGTTGTATACCACTCAGAATTTATTGTTCTGCGTATTTATAGTGGTGCGGTTGCGACATGTCCAGTTTTTCCATTTGCTTGGATGGCTTCGTGCACGAACATTTTTTGTTGATTTGAGCACACAATGTCGGGGACCTTTTTCGAAATACCGCTATCGTATTATTTTAACATTTCTCTCGATCAATCGACATAGGCTTTTTTTTTTTTGAAGCGACTGACAAATGGAGCGAATACAACGTAAATATTTTTTTTACAATCAAATGTTTATGCAATAATGAATGTATGCTGATCCCACTAATGCCTATAGCGGTCTCAATCTCGCTATGTCACATGGCGATCTTGCAATATCAGTTTGCATCAATAGTTTCCGAAAGAACAACTGTTTTTGAACGACCTTCACGAAATTCATATTTTAATGATCTACGATCTCGATTGAATTCACCATACCATCGATATACACTGGTCCTTGATGGAACTTCATCGCTAAAAATTGAATTAAGCTCATAGATGCTGAGTTAATCCACGTGAAATGATGTAAAAATTAATGGCTCGAAAATCGGGATTTAGTTTCATTTTTTGGCCGAGGTGAATATTTTAAGTTACTAGAAACAGATAAAAGAGAATACGTATGACAAATTGTTTTGAGTATGTATAACATGAAAATTTTCAAATTTTACTATAAAGTTGTCGGTTGCCAGATTGTAACACTAGATTTGCCAAATCCCGATATGTATAAGGCAACCCTCGTATTCATTTATTTGTATTCCTCTTCCTGCTGCTTTTGCTATTGATAATCTCATATGAACAAATTTTGACGCGAAAAATTTGAAATGCTGGAAATAACAAGCACATTTGTTTAGGTTAAAATATTTAAATATATTTTTTAGTCAACATTTTTTTGTTCACGACGATTTAATAAAACAAAAAGCTTATCAATAGCGAAAACCGCACAAAAAAGTAATTCCATGAAAAAAATTTAACGCTGAGATAAAAATATTAAATAATTATAACGGAAGCTATGAATGAACACAACAATATAAACGTAAAATATTTTATTTTAATATTAATTTTATACGAATTAAGCTCATTTTTATTTATTACAATTCGCTCAAGTAATTAAACTTTTAATTTAGTCTCAGTAAAAGGAGTAATTTTATCATAATATTCAGAAAATAATTATATGAACTAAGTTGAGTTCAATTAACGAAAACTGAGTGCGAGTGGAACCGAATATTTAAGAGTCGGCTGATATTTATATTAAAAGTCAGGCATCTAACATCCACATAAGTACTAAATTCCAGTTATATGGGAGTTAGGCTTGTTTGTGGACGACCCATGTTAGTATTTTTTGACAGATGTTTGGAACTCACTGTAAATATCATATCAATCAAGTAAGTTCAAGTTTTCTCTATAAATTCTTGAAATTTTCGATTACAAGTCCACAGTTCGATCATAAATAGAAGTACTGTCATATGGGAGGGGAGGGTCTATTTCCGAACCTATATCTGCCATTTTTACTAAGACTTTGATCGCTTGGTTGAGTTCTTTATTGACAAAATGCCTTGATCGATACAATCTTGTGTCAAGTGGGCTGAGGAAAGGAAAAAATTTCATTTTAGTAGACAAAGACGTAATAGTTGCCCGAACGCAAACATATTAAATTCGTCTTTCTGAAATATACTTGTTCACCCAAAAGTGGCCAAGTCGGTCTGAATTTTTTTTCCAACCCTCGTATTTTTGCATTTAATGCTCATTAGGGGGATTCTCTATTCTATGCAAATATTTCCTATGGAATTGTGCTAGAGATCGAGAGCACCCCCGTTGCAAAATTGTAACATATTCAAGTGAAACAATAACAACCACACGTCACAGAGTTGCTTTTCTCTTCTTGCATTATGTGAGAAATAAATATACATAGGTTTGGATTTAGGATATTTTTTTCCTATCGTAGCATACTTTTTCTGCATGTATTCTGTTGTTGTGCCATTGCACGGATAGGAAATTTTTTTTCTAGCATGCACTTCCTAGACATAGAGAATCCCCCTATTGAGTTTCAGAATATATTTATATAGGATTCTCCAATATGGCTGATATGATTTCCTTAAAAAAAACATACTCATTTTTAAGGAAAGTACAATTACAATTAAGTTCTGAATATAACATCATTCAAATGGCCTTCACGACTTCTTTTGCAAGAACGAATTCGATGAACCCAATTTTTGAGCACTTTTTTCACTAAATCAAGTCGTATGTCATGAATAACACGTTTAATATTGACTTTTAAAACTTGAATAGAGTCCGGTTTATCGCTTAATACCAACGCCTTTAAATAACCCCACAAGAAGTAGTCTACTTATAATGGAGTTAAATCACAACTTCTTGGAGGCCGATTTCTTCAAATGATCGAATCTCCAAACCTTTCTCGCAATAATTCGGCTGTTGCACGTGTTGTGTGACACGTAGCCCCGTCTTGTTGGAACCAGATGTTGTTAAGATCAACTTTTTCCAATTGTGGCCATCAAAAGTTGGTTATCATCAATCTATACCGCTATCCATTGACATTAACGCTGCTACCAACTCCATTTCGAAAGAAGTACGGACCGATGATTTCACAAACCACGCCAAACTATCAATTTAGGTGAATGTAATGGTTGCACCAAAATCGGCAGTTTTGTTTATTTACCTCACAACTCAGATGAAAGTGAGCCTCATCGGAGAAAATTATTTTCTTAAAAAATCGTTATCGTTTTCAAGTTGTTCCAAGGCAAAATCAGCTACATTGTTTTGGGATGATATATCTTGCCATGATGAAATTGTAAACATACAATGAAAAAAAATGACAGATCATCACATATTAAAAATGGCCAAAACGGCACTTAAAAATCATATCATTCCTATTGGAAAACCCTTTATAATGCCATCTATTGGGTTATAGCTTCCAGCATAGCGCCATCTATTGTATTATTTATTTTGCTAATTTTTCCATATTGCACTATTAATTTAGACAGCAAGCAATCTATGTACCAATATATGTACTGGATCCAGTTCCACTCAAGGAGAAGAAGTGTTCCGCACGTTAATCTAATGTAAAAACTGGAAGTATAACATTTTAAATAACTCAAATATCTACAAAAAGTATAATATAATGTACTTAAGTTCTGTGCCGATTATCTATATCTACGATTAACGAACATATTCAATGCTTCAATCAAGCAAAATATATTTCCATCGTTATGGAAAGAATCATATATTTTACCTCTACATAAATCTGGTAGTAGATATTGTATCATAAACTACCGGGACATTGCATAGTTATGTTTTATTTCCAAAAAAATTTAAGCCATTATAACTGACCAACTAGCTCACTGAGTGCCATCAATTATTGACACTTTGCAACACGGGTTTTTTAAAAAATAACTACCCATGTCAGTAATGGTTTTAAAAATCAAATAGATGTTATTTATAATGATTTCCGCAAAGCATTTGACAAGGTCTCACACTCAATACTTCACTATAAACTCGATATGTTTGGGCTTCCACCATCCCTGCTCAAACGGATTTCATCATATTTGACAGATAAAAAGCAAAGAGTAATTTTTAACTCTAGTACTTCACGTGAAATATCAGTGATATCTGGTGTACCTCACGGCAGTCATCTCGGTCCCTTACTATTCCTCTTATTCATAAATGATCTGCCAAATGTGTTTCGCCATTCTAAAGCACTTATGTACGCAGGTGACGTCAAGCTCGTTAATCAGTACGTTCTATACAAGTAGAAGATAGAGAACTCCCGCAATGTGATCTAATTATTGGTAAGGGTGGTGTGACGTGAACTGTATGTCGTTAAATTAAAACAAGTGTAAATATACATATTTCCTACTCTAGAAAATCTTTGCTGAATGTTGAACAAGTTACTGACTTCATTGACTTGGGTGTCACAATGAACTCTAAGCTAGATTTTTGGAATCATATAAATTCCTGTGCTAATAAGATTAAAAGAGTCCTAGATTTCATTAAACGGCGAGCTGAGGAGTTTTGAAATACAGGAGAACAGCATTTTGAAATAGTTAGGAGTTTTAATGCCGAGAACATACTTGGTTGGCATCATTTCACCAATTATTGTGTTAAGCAATCAAATTGCTTGCACTAGCTGTCAAAAGTGACAGTTGGTAGGCAATCGATAGTTGCATGTGTAGGCGTAAGGTAGAACAAAATTTGTAGTTAATCGAAAAACCAATATGAATTTTACGAATATTTCATTTCGAAATTTAAATGCAGGAAAAAAGTATTAATCTAGGGAAAAAGATACCTATGAACGAAATTTCAAGCAAATCACCCTTAAAAATGGTCCATCAAACCCCTCTGCGGAACGACCTGGATTTTGATCCGGCCAAGGACTGTAACTCCCGCAATATTCCCCGAAGCCCAATTTGGAGAATTTTCTACGGTTACAACAACAACAACAACAACAACAACAACAACAACATGGTCCAATAAACCCCCAAAACCCCGATAAAAAAACTGTACATAACTGTAAGTACAGTTCTGTTTCCACCTGCTCATAAAAGGTACATTAAAGCTAACATATGCTTGTTTTCAAATGGTACCATATTCTGATTCTCATGATTAAAAATTAATCGGTGTGAAATATTGATTCTTTTAAAGTGATTTAATGCCACTGAATTAAAAAACAAATAAAAGTAAAAATAAAAATTAGAAGTACTGGAAATGTCATAATGAATATATATCAAATAATCTTGTTGATAAAAAGTTTTTCAGAATAACTGTGGTGCTCACCTAACATTATGTAAAAAAACACTCTACACGACTTAACTCTAACAACGTTCTTTGCAGCTGCTAACAAAAAAAAGGTCAATTATTTTAAAATTAATTACCAATTTCCACAAGTTTGCACAGGTGTTCTTAACAAATAAGGTGCGCGTAGATATGTATGGATGTATATTTGAAATACTGTTAATCGCGCATAACTCAGTGTGTGTGCATTTTTTTTTAGGAATGTCAAAAATGAGTGACACATTGAGTGAGTGAGGCACCTTTTTTTTACAAAACGTCAACACCATAAAACCTCAAATGAGATATGACGTAAACGGGATATGACACAGTTTTATTATTCACACAAATTGTTTATATTTACATACGTGTGTATGTAAAAAAGAAGTTTTACCTGCATTCGATTGGATAAAATTCAATAATAATTCAAACAAGCTTTTTTTTAAACACATACATCTACCTGCAAAAATTGTTAGCCAAACAAATGAAAGCAAAATTATTTAATGCGATTAAATTCCTCTACGATCTTAACAAATTGCGAATGTTTAAGAAGCTTAATTTAATTTCACAAAACGTAGCAGTAAGATTCTGAGGAAAAAAAATTAAATTTTTCATAAATTTTATTAATATTAATTTGTATATCTCTTCAATATAAGTTAGCGCATACCACGTGACCCAAGCCTTATAGAATACAGGTTACGCCAAGTTGTCGAAAGCCGTAACCAAATTCGTCATAAGATCAATAATTTGTTTGGTTAGTCCTAACCTTCAAAAGACAAGTGTATAGATTTGACAGCTGTGAGATCATTAGTTGGTGAATTATAGCATTTTGAGTGAAGCAACTTTGGTTATTGCGAAAAAATGGATAAAAGGAACTTCGCGTGTTGATAAAATATTGCTTTTGGAAGGGAAAAAATACAGTTGATGCAAAAACTTGGCTTGATCCAGACACTGCCCCAGGAAAATCAACCATCAAGGATTGGTATGATAAGTTAAGTCGTGGTAAATGAGCACCGAAGACAGTGAACGCAGTGGACGCCCAAAAGTGGTTTTTACCGACGAAAACATAAAAAAAAACTCAAAATGATTTTGAACGGCCGTAAGTTGAAATTTAATGAAATAGCAGACACTCTAAAGACATCAACTGAGCGTGTACCTCATACCATTCATTAATACTTGGGTATGAGAAAGCTCTGCGCAAAGCTCACTTTTTAATCAAAAACAACGACGAGTTGATGATTCGGAGCAGTATTTGGAGATGTTCGAGCGTAATAAACCCGAGTTTTTGCGTCGATATGTGACAATGGATGAAACATGGCTCCATCATTTTACTCGGAAGTCCAATCGGCAGTCATCCGAGTGTATTGCACGCGAGGAACCCGCTCCAAAGCGTTGAAAAACGCAACAGTCGGCTGGCAAGCTTATGGCGCCTGTATTTTTGGATACAAATGGCTTAATTTTCATTCACTGCCTTGAAGAAGGAAGGAACATCAACAGCAACTATTACATAACGTTATTGGACCGTTTGAAGGATGAGATCTCCAAAAATCGGCCGCATTTGTTGTTTCACCAAGACAATGTACCGTGTCACGATTCAGCAAAATCGATGACAAAAATCTTTGAATTGGGCTTCGAATTGCTTCCGCATCCACTGTATTCTCCAGATCTGGGTACCAGCGACTATTTCCTGTTCTCAGATCTCAAAAGAATACTCGTTGGGAAGAAATTTTCGTCGAAAGAAGAGGTGATCGTCGAATCGATCAAGCAAAGGTCAATTCGTACCACAATGGTATCGAAGAATTTGATGGTCGATATAATCAGTCTATCACTCTTGAAGGGAACCTGTTAATACCAAACTTAATGTTTTTAGCACAAAAATTTCACATAAATTTTCTTCAAAATTTTTGCTCACAGTAGCCCACTGAACACTTTTTCACCGCTTCGAATCTTTAAACAAGATTAACCATTTTCCGAGGACTCTGTACTTGGTAAATAATTACTTGCAGGCCTTTTTTTAGTCAAAATGCTAAACTGTTTTATGGATAAAATTGTGCAGATTTATTTTAAAGTCATTGGCAGCCCAGAAAATTGAACCAACTTCGTCTTTGAATATATGATCTTACACTTGCCGTAACTTTATCGTCTATAAACCTTGTATGTCTATAAAATAATCGACATAAGACATATTCATCTTTTTATAAATAAGGTCGGGACGGGAGATACGGTCATTGTACCATTATTGATGTTTCTCCGATGGTTAATCATGAGACTTTTGTAGGCAAGATAAAATCTACAAATTGAACACTTTTTTCCGGTAACGTCATCTTTAGCAGATAAGCAATATTGAATACGTGAAAAAAACTTAAAGGGCCCCTCCTGACTACCGTGTGCAAACATACACAGATCGTTCACAACTTGAAAAAAGAGTCCGCGGTAGTATATCTCACGAAACCCTTCCATAGAACTATAATGAATGCAGCAAAACATCCCGAGCCAGCTTTAAATATAAAGAGAACTTTATTTTCAGCGACGACCAAGAAACAATATAAGTAAAATCATTTGTTATTAACACCAAAATTGTGCTGGACCGATCTCTATAGGAAATGGCAAAACAAATAAAATTATCTCTCCCATGGGGAGATCAAGGGAAACTGTACGGTCAGCTGAGCCTACCAAGCAAGGGCACGACCAAGTAGTTCCTTCTCAATAAAGAAAGCCTGTTTATATCTATGCGACGTACAAACTACTGCTGCTGAGGGAATTTACCCATGATTTGCCAAGTTCACGTGCAATCAAACTACGACTTTTCGTAAATCTGGGAAAACATTGCTCAAATAGAGCAGAAAGAGATCACTAGAAATGTAATCCTTAAGAGAAGAGTTTATAGGGCATGCAGAAAGACTAGGAGCTTTATACACAAGGAGCTGCTAGGATGATGGGAAGGAGGAAATGGTCATCTATTCTTTATGCCACTGCCTCGCTTTGGGCATAGCTAATCGATTTTGAAATAACCGACGTCGATGTTATGGCTCTAATCAAATTCTTAGGAGAATCGAAGTGGTTGGCATGTTTGTGTCAGCACAACGGGGCTTATTCAGGCTTAGTTGTAATCGAGGTGATCCATGATTCATCGGTAGCCACCAAACCTAATCTAACCTAATAATTACTCCTGCTCTTTATTGCCAGAAAATTATAATATTTTTTCAATTATAATTATAATTATTTTTTTTTTCAAAAAAAGAAAATAGATTATAGAAATTTAAGGCTACATTAGAGGTGCATTAATCATACCTACAAAAAACAGCTGATCTAACCAACATAATGGGCAACTTGTTTCCGACTGTTGATGCCATGCCATAATTCCGTGGTCAAGACCATGGAAATAGCTACGAGTTTTTGGTTTTCGTTGTAGTCACAGCCAGCTACTACTTTGTTGTAGTTTTACATTTTTGTTTTGCTCGTTTGTTGCTATTAGTTCTGTTGTGTTTTATTTTGAATTTGTTACATTTTCTTGGGTTTTCACTATATCAAATTTTATATTTGAATTTAATTTGTGCGGAACTCAGTAAAAACTTATAGAATTTTTTCTTGAATTTGAAGAACTGACCATTAACTGCAAAAACGTGTCATATCAGTTCTGTAACATTCTTGTGTGAAAAAATCGTTTTCGTACATATGCTCTATATTCAGGAGCGCTCTTAGATGGTTTCCGCATAATCGCTTTATTATAGCAGGCTAAAATACTAACAAATAAACTACCAATTTTATCGTCGATGCTTCTTCTATTATCTTTATACCTTTCATATACGTGCAATGGTATATTAACTTAGGTCCGAAGAAATGTGAGTACCAGAATGAGAAGAAAAAGACTCACCGAAATCAATACCGATCATATCAGAACTGCGAGCTGAGTTCATTTAGCCATGTCCATCTGTTCGGCTGTCCGTCTGTCAGTTTAAACGCAAACGGGTCCCTCAGTTTTTGAGATATTTCAACCAAACTTGGTAGGCATATGAACCTATAGGTTTAAATTTTAATCATTTGTCGGAACCGGCCAGATGGGACCACTATACCATATATACGACCTATTTTACAAATTTCAAATTTTGTGCCATAAATCCTTCAAAAAAAGGATTTAAGATCCTGGTTCAGAAAATCACTAAAATCGCAATACTATATCATATAACCCCCATACAGCCGATTTGTGCAAATATGAGGTGTTAGTCACAAATCTACCAAAAAAAAAGCATTTAGGAGCGTGAAATTTGTTATTCTACAGACGTAAGTTCGAGTTTAATATTGACACTGAAAATCATCGAAGTCGAATCAAACCAAATATAAATCGAGCTTCTTCACTCAAGAAAAGAATGCAAGCATGCATGACATCGATTTATTGTTGCACATAACGGCGGAACTATATTCTATAATATGTATATGCGTATAAATGCAAGTAATTGTGGAGTTTATCGACAGTTTTACGAAAATAGCGGATTTCGCTAACTTATGGAAGCTAGCGAGACGACGAATAAGAACTTCTTTAATAGAGAAGCATGTGCATATGGGAGCATGCCCTTTTCATGTACCTTCTTGTGCTTTCTTCACTCTAGCGCAACGAAGTGTGAAATTGTTATATGGAAATATAAAAATATCGATTATTATAGATCAATCGATTGTGCTACTTGACAGGTTAGCAAACGAAGCAAACAAATAATACCGAAGGAGTGTGTGTGTAGGTAGGCAGCTGTTGTCAACCAATGCATTGATTGCTCATTCAAAAGATCGTGGCAGTGAATTAAATATATGTACATATGTACATATGTATTTAGTGCAAAATGTAATACAATAAATTTTCAAAGTCATACCAACGCTTTTCATTATTACCTACACCTTCCCTTTATGTATTTGTTTATACAGTTAAATGAAAAAAATATGGAAAAGCTAGTTTATTCGCTTTGAAAAAAAAGTAAAGAGAAAAGCAAGTAATCTCATTCATTTACAAAAAGCAGTTAGTTTGTGCCTACATTTGATGTTGTTGTTTATGCTACTTACATACTTATTTACTAACGTTTCGGTCTACTACTCAAGCAATTTATTTATAAATCAAGTAAGCGGAGACTTATATAGTACTGCATATGTACATATGCAGATGTACATATGTGTATGTGTCTATACTTGTAGATATATTATTTATTATATTTTATGTAAAATTAACTTGGCGTAGGCGTTTATTTACTGGTAATTTGACACGATTCCTTGGTTTTGTGAAAAATGAAAATAAAAATAAATAAAATTATGCGAGTGAAGTCAGTGATGATCACATAAAATAATTGTTTAACCGTTATACAAATACCTACATATTTATAGGTATAAACATAATAAAGTGTAAGTTTACAAAAGCACACATATTTAAATAAAAATATATGTAGATGTGCTTATGTAAGAAAAGGGTGATCCAAGTAGAGGTAATTTTCTTTCAACAGCCTTTTTTTGACAGATCACGTGTGAGTCGTGTCAAGCTGTCATGTTATTTTTGTTCAGTATTGTTTGGCATTTTATCATGGAAACACTTACGCATGAACAACGTTTTAAAATCATTCAACTTTATTGCGAAATTCACGTTCTGTAAGGAATGTGTTTCGCGCACTTCGCTCAACTTATGGTCAAAATAATCGGCCTACTGAGCGTACTATTCGCAACATCATCATCCATCTTGAGACCCAGCATTCGTTATTGGATAATATTCGACCGAATAGACCTCGTCCAGTACGCAGTGAAGACAATATAGTGGCCGTGTAGAAGACTGTGAAGAGTCGATTCGGCGCCATTCGCAGCAACTCGAACTGACGTATGGAACGATTTGGCTCATTTTACGCGAGATCTTAAATTGAAAGCGTAAAAAATAGAGTTTGTGCAAGAACTGAAGCCGTTCGACCTTCCCAAGTGACATCGCTTCACTCTATGGGCTCTTGAAAAGTTCCAAGAAGATCCGACGTTTTTGAGCTAAATTTTGCTCAGCAATGAGGCCCATTTCTGGCTCAATGGATATGTAAATAAGCAAAATTGCCGCATTTGGGACGAAGAGCAACCTGAAGAGATTCAAGAGCTGCCATTTCATCCAGAAAAAACACGGTTTGGTGTGGTTTGTGGGCCGGTGGAATCATCGGTCCATATTTCTTCAAAAATGATGCCGGTGAGAACGTAACCGTCAATGGCGACCGTTATCGCGCCATGATAACGGACTATTTGATGCCTGAAATTGAAGCTCGTGATCCCGCGACATTTGGTTTCAACAAGACGGCGCAGGACTTCCCACACATCGCAACAATTAATGGATTTATTGAGAGAACGCTTCGGTGAGCAGATAAATTCACGCTTTGGGCCGGTCGATTGGCCACCAAGATCGTGTGATATCACACCGTTAGACTTTTTCCTGTGAAGATATGTAAAGTTTAAAGTCACCATGCGGACAATTCCGCTTCGATTCAGGCCTTGGAGCAAAACATCACGCGTCTCATTCGCCAGTTACCAGTCGAAATGCTCGAACGAGTCATAGAAAATTGAACTCAAAGGATGGACCAGCTGAGAAGTAGCCACGGCCAACATTTGAAAGAGATAATATTCAAAAAATAAATGCCAAAGAATATTCTTTCGAATGATAATAAACATTCCCCAATAAATTTGAGTTTACTGTCTTTTTCCTTTAAAGAATAGGGAACCTTGGAATGGATCACCCGCTATAAGTATGCTAATGTAAGATTTAGATCAAAAGAAAATGAGTACATAACTAAAATAAGCTGGCCCAGTGGAGCATAAAAAATAAATGAAAAAACAAGGATTAAAAGTAGCAAGAAAAATTTTTTTTCACAATAAATATTGACCAAAATATTAACTCAAATCTGTTTAAAAGTTTACAAAAACAAATATCAAGTTATTCATGCATATACATATGTACGAGTATACAAACAATCATATATATTCATAATCTAAGATTACTCATCCCGCCATTATTTCATTATAAATTCTATCACGATCTAATTTTGCATTGAGCAACAAAAGAAAAGCATTTCGTTAAGCAAATTTTCATGATTTATACACATCTGGATTTGAAGATCACAAGGAAAAAAGCGTACAAAGCAAAATGCATACATACATATATACATACTTCCATCATTATTTAGTATATAAATTAGTGTCAAATGAGCCAGCAACCAGTATTGTTTTTTTTTTTAATTTTCTTTTTGTGAACAATTTTCTTCTTTTTGCAAACAACAACAAAAATATGTTGTGTGTAAATATGTTTGTACCTTTTCGGTTTGTTTACTTTTTGTGGCAACATTAACATAATACACGCATACATGCATATGTATGTATGTATATTTTGTTAAAAGAAAAAGCAAAGTATTTCTTTTGTTTTTCGAAAATCTCGCATAAAAAGTCACCGCCACTTCTGGCTAGTAGCCAACAGGCTAAAAATAAATTTATAAAAAAAAGCGGCACAGCAGCATTGGCACATCGCAAGTGTCTGTAAATATCATTTGTTTTTTTTTTTATAAAAAAATTACAAAATTTGATTTTGATGCAAAGATTTATTTGTATTTACTTGCCAATGGCGCTTTGTACCGTATGTAGCAAGTAAAAGTGAAATTAAGATTAGTTTATTTTTTTATTCTAACTATTTACGTCACTAAAATGTGGCTGAAGGGCAAAAAATTGGAGCGAGTGTTTTTTTAATGTGCACAAAATGCTAATGTGAAATAAATATTTAAGAAATAGTAATAAATAATTTTATATTAAGCTAAGTTGTTTCAGCAAATGTAAAAAAAAATAATAATAATTAATGTGCTCCATTAATTTGTGAAATTTCTTTCGTCATTACTTTTCGTAATCACACATTTTAACGCAGTTATATGTACCGCAGGGAAAAAAGTACATATATATGCATGGACGTAATTTGTAATAAAACAGCTGGAAACACCTTTCTACTAATTAAATTAATCTCATTTTATAGTTTTTATTAGTATCAACAAAAACAAAAGCAAACCAATTTCAATATGTTTTTTTAAATAATATGAAAAATCTTAACATTTACACTTCTTAGGCAATAATCATATGCGTACAAAGATATATATAAGTAATAAGTTTAGCTTAAGTTAAGAATTTTTTTCCACTTTTTTAATAATTGATATGTTTTCCTTTTTTTCATTCATTGATGTTTCATTCTAAAGGGTTTTCCCATAGGGATGATATGATTTCTAAGTGTCGTTTTGGCCATTTATAATATGTCGTGATCTGTCTTTTTTTTTTCATTGTATGCGAAGAAAATCCACAAATTATTCATGAACAATCATTACATTCACCTAAATTGACAGCTTGGTATAGTTTTTGGTCTTGTGGCATCATTGGTCTTTACTTCTTTCGAAATGAAGCTGGTAGCACCGTTACTGTCAATGGAGAGCGGTATAGATCGATGATAACCAACTTTTTATGGCCACAATTGGAAGAAGTTGATCTTAACAATATCTGGTGTCAACGGTGACGGGGCTACGTGTCACATAGCACGTGCAACAACCGAATTATTGCGAGAAATGTTTGAAGATTCGATTATTTCAAGAAATTGTGACATTGAATGAATTCCAAGAAATTGTGATTTAACACCATTAGACTACTTCTTGTGGGGTTATTTGAAGTCATTGGTCTTTAGCAAAAAAAACCAGACTCTCTTCAAGCTTTAAAAATCAATATTGAACGTGCTATACATGACATATGACTTGATTTAGTGGGAAAAGTGTTTAAAAGTAGGGTTGATCGAATTCGTTCCTGTAAAAGAAGTTGTGGAGGCTATTTGAATGATGTTGTATTCAGGACTTAATTGTATCGATTGTACTTCACATTAAATAAAAAAAAATTTGAATTTCCAAAACAAATAGTGTGTGTTTTTATTTAAGAAATCATATCACTCTTGTTGGAAACCCCTATATTTGGCATGGAATCAATCAACTCTTTTAACGTTAAATTGTTAATGTCATTCCGTGACACCACCTTGAGTTGTCTGATGGTCTGAAACTATCTTAAATCTGTTTAAAAGTATCCTCCACAAATCTTCAATGGGGTTAAGATCTGGACTTATTGCTAACCACCTCAAAAGAGGTATGTTTTTTTTAATGAAAGGAAGTCTTTAGTCGCGCACGCAGTATGGATTGCTGCATTGTCTTGCTGAAAAGTCGAAGAATCACCATAAAGATTACCAAAAAAAAAAAAATCGATCAATACTTCATCCATTAGCTTAAAATATATTTCTGACTTTCGATCAACACCAAAGGCTGCCCAAATCATCAGTAAATCTCCATCATGCTTTCGCTTATAGCGAGTTTGGCGAGACTGCTGTATATCACGCAAGTACGTACTTGTGCCAGCCATTAGGACCGTCTAAATTAACTTTTTTTTTTTTAAATAACAATTTTTAACTCATCTGTCTAAAACTTTAGTTTTTCTGCAAACGCCAGACGTGCTCATATATGTCCACTTTGCAACTTTGGTACAGGACCGCCAGACTCATATCTAACCAATTTATTTTGCGACTCTTCTTCTTGATACAACTAGACATAAATGTTCCTTGATTTCCAAGCAAAACATGCTTTTCTGCTTTGTTAGCCGCCGAATTTCACGCTTCCATCTGTCATCGATTTTAGTCGGTCTAATACTTTATCTCCCCTAAATGTATTTTAATTATTTTTTGAATATGTCATAAGAGTTTTATTATTTACTTTCAACATAATTTTAACCCTCCCTAAAGCGCACCTCTTTTCATCGTACGTACACCTCAGCGATCTCTTACTGCCTAACTTGACATACAAATACAAGTTCACATTCACATTCATATATGTATATACATATATATATATATATATATATATGTACGTACAATATTTTTATGGTAAATAAAGTTAGTTATGTGCCGAGAGAGCATTGTATATCTCTTCCGCTTAGAAGAAAACAGTTCCACCTTCGCCCAACAGACGCAAACGCACATGTGAACAAAACAACACAATCACGCACACTTGCACACTCAAAACTCATTTTCCAATTAATATGCAAATTATGTGCGCGCTTGTTGGAATAAAATGTTTGTTAAACTAATTAAAGAGAAAATAGACAAAATACATATGTATGTACATATGTGCATACATACATGCATACAAATAAAATAGAAAAGCATTACTACTACAAAAATGTCCCACGTAAATATGTATATATGAATATATACATAAATTGTCACTGCTGGCATTTGCATTAGCATACATAGGTATGTCATCCATGTATGTATATATGTATATATTTATATTTAGTAGTAAGCTAACTTTCTCCAACGGGAAGCATTTTCGGTTTGGCGGGCGTGTCTGTCTGCATGGGCGTGTGGAAACTTGTATGAAATATGCGTCGATTTTTTTTTTCAATACAAAAACTTTGTTTGAATTATCTTTTTATTTATGCATATATATTTTTAGATACATATAAATTTTTTTAATATTTATATTATTATTTATTTATTTATTTTTACTTATTTACTTATTTATTTATTTATTTATTAATTTTTTTTTAATTTTTTTACTTTTTTTATGTTAATTTATTTATTTTTTTTTTTGTTTAATTTTTATTTAATTATTTAATTATATATTTATTTATTTATATATATATTTATTTATTTATTTATTTATTTATATATTTATTTATTTATTTATTTTTTAATTACTTTTTTATTTATTTATTAGTTTATTTATTTGCTTATTTATTTTTATGTTTTATTTTTTATTTATTTATATATTAATCTATTTTTTTCTTTATTTATTTATATATTAATTTTTTTGTTTAATTTTTTATGTTCTATTTATTTATTTATTTTTTTTATAATTTATTTACTTATTTTTAATTATTTATTTCATTTTATTTTTTATTTATTTATATATTTATTTATTTATTTAATTATTTATTTATTTATTTTTCATTTATTTTTATATGTATATTAATCCATTCATTTCTTTATTTATTTATATTTATATTTTTTTATTTTTAATAATTTATTTATTTATTTATGTTTAATTATTTATTTCATTTTATTTTTAATTTTTCTATATATTTATTTATTTATTTGCTTAATTTTTTAACTATTTATTTATTATTTATTTGTTTATTTTTTTTACTTTTTTAATTTTTTATTTATATATTTATTTATCTATCTATTTAATAATTTATTTATTTATTTATTCTTATTTGTTTATTTAACTATTTATTTATTTTTTTATATATTTATTTATTTTTTTATAATTTATTTATTTATTTAATTATATAATTTTAATTACTTATTTCTTTTTAGTTTCTATTTATTTTTATATTTATTTTTTTGTTTAATTTTTTATTTTTGTATTTAATTATTTTCTTATTTGTTTATTTTTTTATATGTTTATTTACTTATTTATTTAAATATTTATTTATTTTTTTATTTAATTTTATTTTTTTTATTTTATTTTTTTATATATTTAATATTTTTTATTTATTAATATATTTGTTTATTTATTTATTTATTTATTTTTATTATTTTTATTATTTTTATTTTTTTTTACTTTTTTCTTTTTTTTTTTGTTGATTTATTTATTTAATTTTTATATGTTTGTTTATTTGTTTTTTAATGATTTATTTATTTATCTATTTTTTTTTTAATTTCGTATTATTTTCTTTTTATTTATTTATGTATAATAAATGTAAAAAACGTGTGAAAATAATTTCAAAATGGATAGTTTAAAAGTAGAAAGCGAAAGTGTTTGCGTGTTGCATAAACATATACTTGTATACATATGTACATATTTATGTACATCTAAGGCCCTTTTCTTTAAACGAACTAAAAAAAATCGTGATTTAACACTTTTTTAATATTTATAGAAGATCTCATCCGGCTTAATTAGCGCTAAACATATTGTTAAGACCGATTTTACGCTGTTTTTTTTCCTTTCAAGACAAAAATCCTCAATTTGTCACTCAAAAATGGTTTTCTTTTTGCACAAACTATATTTATACTTTTATTAGTTTAATGATATATTTTTCATCTCCTAAAAGACTAGTAATAGAAGCAGTAATACGTAATGATTGAATGAAATAAGAAAAAAACAAAAATTTGCATATTAAACATAAATACAACATAGAATAGCAAAAAACACTTAAAATTTTCGAACTTTGCACACTACTCATAAAAGCAAAACAATCAATTGCACTCGCATTGACCCCCCACTACCAACACAGTAGCCTAATTCGAAAACAGTTTCAATTTAAACGCATAATAATAATAATGGAGAAGTAATGGGTGTTGTAACAAAAGAAAGAAACAACATAAAATTTCAAATTTCCAACATTTAAGCTTTCAAAAATTAATTGCACTGCAACAATAAAACAAATAAGCACAATTGCGCGCGCGCCCACACAAATTTACAAATACGAGTACACGCATGTATAAATAGTCTCCCACCAGTTGCATAGCTGGCCTGACTGGTTCATTGAGTACAGCGTCAGAAAAACAACAACAACAAGTGCGATCACCCACACGCGCCACAACACAACGACACCTCACAATTGACACAATTGCGAAAAGAATAATATAAAAAAAATGATTTGAAAACAATTTTAGAAAAATACTAGGCACTAAGTAACGAGTATGTTATGTACAAGTACATAAGCTAGTGGATCGGATGCAAACTGGCGTTTATCCAAAAATATTAGAATATGTGATACAAATTGACTAAAATACATGTAAAAGAGGTGGGAGTGAAAAATTGAAACTTAAAACAAAATGTAAAAATTTTGTGCTCCTCTTCTGTTTTTAACGCAGCGATTTTTTATTATTTTATTATATACTAATTTAATTTAATTTTATCTAATCTTATTTACTTTAAATTAATTTAATTCGTCTTAACTTAAAAGAATTTAATTTAATTTGTCATATTTTATATTATTTTATTTTTTATTTCATATTAATCTTTTTTTTCATTTCATTTTGTGTTATTTTATTTTATTTTCTAATTTTTTTTTCACTTTATATAGTTTTATTTTATTATTATTATTTTTTTATTTTATTTTTATTTTTTTTCGTTTTTTTTTATTTATTCTTTTTCTTAATTATTTATTTATTTTATATTTAATTTTATTTTACTTAATTTTATTTTATTTTTTTTTAGTTTTATTTTAATTTTATTGTATTTTATTTTATTTCATTTTTTTATGTTTTTTTTCATTGAATTTTATTTTATTCTATTTTTATTTTATTTCATTTTTTGATTTTTTTTAATTTTTTTTCTATTGTTTTATTTTGATTTGTATTATTTTATTTTATATTATTTATTTTATTATATCTTACTTCATTTTATATTATTTTATTTTATTTAATTTTTTTATTTTATTTTAATTGAATTTTATTTTATATCATTTTATTTTAATTTATATTATTTAATTTTATTTATTTTTTTTTTTTGGTTTTTATTTTTTTATTTTACTTATTTTTTTATTTTAGTTTGTTTACTTTATTTTATTTCAATTCATTTCATTTTAATGTTATATTTTTTTTTTCATATTATTTACATTTTTTTAAATTTTTTTAAAATTTTTTTTCTTTTTATTCATTTTTGTTTTTTTTTCATTCTAATTTTTTTTTGTTTTTTTTTATTTTTATTTGGTTTTTTTATTTCATTTTATTTTTTACTTGTATATTATCATATTTTTATCGCTTAATTTAGTTCGGTAGTGAATGTCAGTGTAAAACCAAAATTTTCATAATTTTTGGCACTCGGTTTTTCATAAACATAAAGATTTTTTTGTAAATATTTACCGATTAAGTACGCCAACGTTACTTCCGGCCGTTTATGAGCATATGTGTATTTGTCAATGCCGGGCGAAATCTTTACTATGAAAATGAAAACGTT
Organism: Neoceratitis asiatica; assembly: GCA_030068015.2. NCBI lineage: Eukaryota > Metazoa > Arthropoda > Insecta > Diptera > Tephritidae > Neoceratitis > Neoceratitis asiatica. The sequence goes on along the minus strand of CM061525.1, from coordinate 32,298,628 downwards.
GTGATACGAGTATCTATTATTAACGTTTCGAAACCTGTTAGCTTGAAAATTGCATCACTCAAATTCGGTATAAAAATTCAATAAATAAATGAATTGAAAGAGTGCAGTAGAGAATATGTTGAAATGCTAGCAACTCAATTTAAAATGAAGTATCATTCCGTTATATTTCGTATATTTCCAGTTTGCTTATACCGTTAAGATATTTTTTTATTTTTTATTTAATCTTCATTAAATCAAAGACACACGCCATTACTTTGTCAGCAATGCGTCATAATGATTATGCACCTGTTGAAAAATGCCTATTTTTGATTTTCAGTGATTGATTAAATTGTAAAGGATTTTCTATTATTTAATTATTAGCTGTTTTAAAGATTATTTTTAAAATCTCAAAAAAATAAGAATACATAATCTCAGAGATGAGCTCATCATTCATTACTCAAGTCACTGCAATTTCTATTTATTTACGTTTATTTATATACTTTTTTTTCAAATAAACAAATGCAAAAATTATGACAACAACGCTTTGCGATTTACTTTCTTCGATTTGCTATTTCTTTCAATTACCTCTAATGCTGCAAAACATTTGATGTTGTTTATAAACATTTTGTATATAAGTGCATATGTACATTCAAAGGTACATATTCGCATTTATTTTTACTTGCACATATAGAATGTATGCATGTACATTTGTATGTATTATGTTAGCTGTCATATACTAGAGTGCAGTAATCAAATGACATGTAAGATGACACCATCGCAAAGGCATTTGCCACAAAGTTAAAATCTGTAGGCAACACTGTGCATTCTTATATTGCTCATAATCAGATGAATTGTATTACTGCACGGTAGGAAATAGATTGAAATAAAATAAAATTAATATAAAATAAAATACAATAAATTAAAATAAAATAATTAAACATTTCATTCAAAAAAATTTAATAAAAAATAAAAAATAAAAATAAAAAATTAAATAGAATAAAATAAAATAAAATAAAATAAAAATCAAGTAAAATAAAATTAAGTAAAATAAAATAAAATAAAATAAAATAAAAAGAATTTTAAAAATTAAAATTAAAAATTTAATATAATAAAGTAATTCAAAAAATTTATCAAAATTAATAAAAAAATAAATAAAATAACATAAAAAATAAAATAAAATACAATGACATAAAATTAAATGAAATAAAATTAAATGAATCAAAATATATATAAAAATAAGAAAATGCAAGAATATAAAATGAAATAATATAAATAAATATAAGTTGAACTGAAAAATAATATATTAAATTCAATTAGATAAAACAGAATTAGGATAAAAATATAGGATAAAATAATATAAAATAAAAGCCAAATAAGGTACAAGAAAATAAAATTGAATAAAGCACTTGAATAAAATTCAATTCAATTTAAAAAGTAAAGTAAAATAAATAAAGTCAAATATGTTTTAAAATGGAACATTTTTCCGTCATTCCTTGTCAATTTTGGTTTTTCGACAAACCGGTTTCGACCGCCAAAATCGTTCCATTTTAAAACAACTTACCACCCTGTCGGAAGATCAAAACAACAAAAGGAATCAAAGTCAAATATAATAAAATATAAAATAAAACAAAATAACTTCATGTAAAAGAAAAAAAATATTAAAAAAAATGAATACAATAAAAAAAATATACATGAAATAATTGAAACAAAATAATATAAAATAATATTAAATACATTAGAAAGAAAGGATGAGAGAATAAAATAATATTAACTAAAATAGAAATAAAGTAAAAGAAAATAAAATCAAATCAAATTAAATTAAATTAAGTAAAAGAAAGCAAAATTAAACAAACAAAAGAAAATAAAGTAGAAAATAAATTTAAAAAAAAATTTTTTTAATTAAATTAAATTAATTAAAAAAGTAACCAAAAATTAATGAAAAATAAATTTAAAAATAGGCAACAACGTGAAATTTCCTGCAAGTCTTCTTCATTGTAAACAACACACGACATTTTCACTGAATATAACAGGGTACGTAAAGAAATTAGTACAGAGATTCACCCACTTGTATGCTCGAAATATTTGCCATTGAACTTAATAAGCTCTGAGATCATTTCATGAATCTTACACGTACAAATTACGAAGGTCAAGCAATAAATACTTGCTGCAAGCATAGATTAATAATTTAAAAGTGTATTTTGAATTAAACTTAAGAAAACCTGAAATTACAAGCAATGTGATTGAACGACTAAACGAAAATCGCTTTGGCTTTTAGATGAAGTCATGCATTCATGCAAAAAATAAATAAAAAATAAAATGAATTATAAATTAAACTTAACATTGTTAAGTATGAATCAAAATTTGAATGATTTTTAAAAGAAATTAAAATGCAGAAATACCATACATAGGTGTACATATATAAAAAAAAAATTGTACTTGTATACTGTCATTAAATCTCTGTTTACTTTTTTGGTTTAACCGTCATTTCGCGTAACCTTGGCATAATCTCCAAAAGGTCAATAAACTAACCCATTTATAATATGTTTAATTTATGACTTAGAATAAAAATATATTTCCAGTAGATTTTAATCTTATCAGCAACAGTGTCGTATTACCCATCAGATATACATAACTCAAGAGATTAGGAGGTACCGTAAATTTTCCTTCAAAATATGAAAAACTCTAGCAAACTTGTACATATACATATAATTAGTATGAGCTTAAGTGCAATTATAAGTTTTTTTTTTATTTCTGTGTGATCTTAACCTTTGGGTTCAGTAACAACCAAAAGCTGACTATAATAAAATGGTGAAAAACTCTTGATATAAAGAGTAGTATTCATATACATACAAACATACATACATATGTATGCCATAGTATTGTCATATGTACATATATATTCATGTACATACTATATATATGTAGATTTATATAATTTATTTGTGGTTTAACGGTATGTCATAACTGTGGTTACAAATAAATATACATAGCAAAATAAAATTTAAAAAAGTATTTTCATTGTTCATGCATACATATGTATACATGCGTTTACAAGCAAATAACTGCATAATTACAAAAACAAAACTTGTCTTCATTGTGTGCCTAGAGCAATAAAAAGTTTGCATGCAAGTGATATAATTTTTTGCATTCGTTGTTGTCCTTGTTTTATGCTGTTGCATTACTTCATTCTTCTTTTTATTTTCTTTCAGTATAAAAGAAATTCGAAAACAGTTTTCGTTTAACCAATGCAAAATCTTTATTTATGACCATACGAAAAATTAATTTGAATAAAATATTTATGCTAAATAAAGTAAAACAAAATTAAAAAAAAAATAAAACAAAGCATGAAATAAAAAATAATAAATAAATAAAATAAAATAAAATAATATAATATAATAATATAATATAATAATATTAAATCAAATCAACTTAAATTAAATTAAATAAAACAATAATATATATAAATAAAAATAAAATGAACAAAATGAAATAAATAAAACAAAAAAAAAATAAAAATATTAAATAAAACAAAATGATATGATACAAAATAAATTAACAAAATAATAAATCAAATGGAAAAAATTAGTAATAAATTAATTAATATAAAATAAAAGAAAATAAAAAAATTAAAGTAAAATAAAAAATTAAATTAAATTGAACAAAATGAAATAAATCGAAAAAAAAATATTCAAAAAAAAATTAAATTAAATAAAATGAAAAGAAAAGCAATTAAACCAAAAAAATAATAATAAAATTAAATCAAATTAAATGCAATAAATAAAAATATTAAAAAAAAAATAGAAAAAATTAAATAAATTAAATTAAAAAGGAAAATAAAAATATTAGGTTAAACAAAATAAATAAAATTTATTATGCCAAAAACTGCATCCCGCTTATGAACGTAACAGATTTATTGTTATACTTTTGAGAATTAAATAGTAAATTTCATATCTGAACAATTAATTTTTACTAATATTTTTTTAAATTTACACGTACATACATATATAGTACCAAATTTCCCACTCTTTTTATATAGATTTTTCATATCTGAACAAGTCGGTTGTATGGGGTCCGATTAATATAGTATTTCGATCCCAATTTTCAGTAATAATATATAGTTCATGATATATGTGCAGGATATCAAATATAACGGTTTTTTATAGTGTTTTTTTTTTGACGAATTTATGACTCAAAATTTCAAATCTGAATGTATGATCATATATATGTGCATAATGATCCGATCCGGCCGATTACGACAAATCATCGTTTAAATGTAAAACTGCATATGCCTACCACGCACAGTTGAAATATCTATAAAAAAAAATGAGGCACTAGTTTGCGTTCAAACAGACTCACGAACAGACGAGCATAGCTAAATCAACTCAGCTCGTCATTCTGATGCGATCGTTATAAATTTTGGTGGTTCTATCTCTTCGCCTTCGGGTACTTACATTAGTTTGGAAAAAAGTTAGTAGACCATTTCATGAATGATATAGAAAACGGAAATTAACCATTGTGATATTTGCGAATGTATATTTGTGAGCACATATGTACACGTATATTTTTTTATTTCGCTCTATAAGTATATAGGAAAAAATTCCAGTATTAAAGTAGAGAATTAATTAACCTTTGACCGATGTCTGAGATTTCATCTTTTATTTTTTTGTCAACACAAAACGAACTACAAAAGCTAGTTACATATTTTCAACATTTATAAAAATTTCATTCCTCATACTTACATATGTATGTTGATATAGAATAGAGTCACACTATATACATAATTTTTCATTTTTCCTATTACTTACGGTAGCATATGGTTCAAATAAAAAGGTATTACATGTACTTGTACATATGTGTATATAGCATAAGTAAGAAAATCTACATACTCTACATAAATATTAATCAAATCAACAAGAACATTAGCTTGGATCTATTACTTAGTGAAACTTTCTTTTACATACATATATACTTGTAACATACATATTTTTATTCATAAATACATAATACATGGGTACATAATATAGGTACATAAAACAAACGACACTATGTACATACATACCTGCATAAATATTTATTTTTGCTTAATTACTGTGCTACACCTCACTCTGCAAAATGATTTAATATTTGTTAATACGCGTTGTGGTAAGGCAGTGAAAGTGCCATGTCTTTGGGTTCAACGTATTCATCACCAAACTGTCATTAGCGATTGTAATTAAAGAAGTGGTAAAGAAATATACATACTACTTACAAACAAAATATTCCACATGAAAATCAAATAGAAGCAATCGTAAAAGAATAATAGCAAATAATAATTAAATAACAAACCGATAAGCTATCGATTTTTTCTCACATATTAGCTAAGTTAGTCATCGTCCCTCCATTTTTTCATTATTAAATTGAATAATCACTTTCGTTTGTCGTGAAATAATTTACATTTACACTTAAATAATTTATTTAGCCTAACCAAAAACTGCATTGAACAATTTACATATGTACATGCATACGTGCTAAAAAATTAATTATTTATTTGAAATTGTCTATCGAAGACACAGCTGATTTGAAGGACACGTCTAATAATTATTAAATATTCATATGCATATATACTTGCAGAACGGCAGATTATAGATATAAATGTTTAGTCATTTTGCGGTTTCCAAAATAAACGTAAATAAAATTCATTTAAAATAATTTTTTTCATAAAATTCGTTTTCGTATTATAAAGTTTGAACCTTGGCATTATATGTGAAATACTACATAGTTCAACTGACCGCCTCGTAAATTTTTCCAAACTTCGATCGATTAAAGGTTATTTTCGACCACTTTTTGGCACATTGGGCGGTGTATCAGACAGAACTTGACGAATGTTAATTTTCAAGTGCTCAAGAGTTAAAGGTTTATTCGCATAAACACGGTCTTTCCCGTGTCCTCACAAAAAAAAGTACAACGGTGTCAAATCGCGCGATCTCAGTGGTCAATTGGCATCGCTAAGACGAGAGATTACTCGGCCGGGCAATTTCTCACGCAATAAAGCCATATTCGTTCTTGTTGTGTAACATGTGGCACCATCTTATTGAAACCACATATTTTCCAAGTTGTGTTCTTCAATTGCAGGCCAAAAAAATTCGATTATCATACGAACATACGCTACGAATTTTACATTGATAGTCCCGTCGTTATCATTACTTCAAAGAAGTAAGAAGCGCTTCTGACGTAAAAGCAGTAAGTTTTTTTTTTGTGTAATGGCCTCTCTTCAATTACTTGAGGATTTTCCGTGCCCAAAATGCGATACTTTTTATTATTTGCGTATCCAGAGAGTGAGAATTGTGTCTCGTCGTTGAAGAAAATTTTGTTGGAAAAATCGCAGTCCACTGTTTGTTGTTCAAGCACCCAATCGACATAACTACAACGTTGTTACTGGTTAGCTGGCTTCAGTTGTTGTGTGAGCTGGACTTAATATGGATGCAGGTGTAAGTCCAATTGCAAAAGACGCCATAATGTGCAGCTCTTAAGAACGTCGAGAAATATACACATTAGAGTCTTCGGCTACAGCAGCGATATTTGAGGTAGAACGAGTAAAGCGATGATGCAGAATCCTTACGATATTTGTAACCAATCGAGTCTCTTCAGACTTCTTTAAAATTTTATTATTTGCTTCAGTAGTTGGTTAATTATGTGCAGCATAATTTTCTCTACAGCGTGGCCACGTTTGAATCACTATTTTTTAGTAGGCTTTTTAACAATTTTAACGAGTTGTGCGGTTGTTAAGCGATCCATTTTGATAAATGCGTGACTTTTAACTAATACAAAACATGTTTAGTTTGATAGATAAGTTAGACAGATGTCAAAATACAACTAAGCACTTTCGAAACTCCTAATTGGATAACCCTTTATTAACTATTTAGATACATATGCATTTATATATTTTTTCAATTTCTTTAATCAATATAATTCTTGTCAATTTGTTTATTTCATTGAATTGTTGCAACTGTCGCTGAAGGATTTTATATAATCGTACGTATTTCAACAATGATACATACTTATATCAATGACATCCTAAGAAATCTAGTTTACCATTATCTAATATACAAATCAAATAATCATGTGTGGAGCTTAATTTAATTGTGCATTTTATGAAGAGAAATCAAATCGCTGATACTTGCAGTAAGCAATTATTCTTCATTATTTCCGTTAAATAATTCTATTTTTTAAGCATTTTGTATTGATTTTGAGCAATTTTCAAATGGTCAATGATAACGGGGAATTACATACATAACTAAATAATTTAAAATCTGTAATATTTTGAATAATTTTTGTCAGAGAGCTTATTTGCTCTACCAGAACACACTTCACATTATTTTACTAAATTGTATTAAGCATCAACAAGCAGCTTTTAATAAACAAACAAAAAATGATTATTTAGATTCCCTTCTTCATAGTTTAGTATAATTCTCTGGTTTTATTTACCACGGGCTAAAATGTTGCCACTGATGAACCAACAACATTCTACAATTTCATTTCATTCATCATTCCGCTGTCATTGCAAAACCATATTCTTTCAGCCCATTGATATTTAACAGTCGAAATGCCCACACATTGCCACACATAGAGCAATATATGTATTTGTATGTAAGATAAAAGTATTTAAACACACCCGAAATATTTTTATTTAATTTATTTTAACACTTTTCCATTTTTCTTCGCTATTTAGTGTTCATTTTACACACATTTTATGCATGGCAAATGAATGAACATGTGAATATGGATGTATGTATGTTTGTCAACAATGAGAACAACATTTAATTATAAACTCTGTTGTTTTTGTTTTTGCTTAGTATTGTATTTATTTTTGCTTAGTACATACATACATAAATATAAGTATGAACATAAATATATACAAAATTTAATACATATTGTATGTATGACGACAGCTGCTAATTCGACACAATTGACCATGGATACACCTGTTTGTCGGCAACGAATATTCTCATACTTTTAAAAGTAATATTTGCATATTTACATATATATATTACTTGCTATATTGTATATTTCTAAGTAAAAAAAACACTCAAACTTCTTATTTAGTATTTACTTTTACACAAGTCACCAGCGAGCTACAAATCTACGCGGCAACACCTGTAATAAAATGTGAGTTTCACAACACAAAAGTCGTAAATTTTCTCATTTACAAAGCAAATATGAGTAGGCAAATTTACATATATATTATTTGTAGGCAATTAAAATGAAAAAATGCCAAATATACGTAAAATATATGTATAATAACAAAGGAATTTCGGAAATCAAACTATTTTCCCACATTTATTTATTTATTTATGAATGACATCGACTACTATCGATAAACGTCAATTTTCTATCGGAACGCATGATGACGCTTGACGGCTTAATGTTGCAGTATTTATTTAAAGCGGTAAAAAGCGCAAATGCCTAAGCCAATTACAAATTACTTTATAACAATTTAAAAGCAAAAACCTTTTTAATCGCCTTAAAGGAGGCGCAATCATATTGGACTTGTATGGCTGCAATTTTATTTGAGAATAGTTCTGCTCAAACCAAAGGCGTGTTATACGAGTTTATTATTTAATTTTAAATATTTTTATTGTATTTATTTTGTTTGTTTTTTTTTTTCTGTGCATACATATTTACATATACACATATAAAACAAATGTGTGCATAGTTTTGTTTTGTTTTGTGTACCGAAGTTTTAATTTACATATTTAAGTAAACAAACAACGCTGATCAAATACCAGTCGAAGAACAATAACAACAACACTTCATATAAATTTGAAGGTCATTTGTATTAATTCTACCTCTCAAACAATATCGCGACAGTTTGTTAGAATGTGTGGTTTCTTCTATTTAAATGTCAAATTAGTCAACATCAATGTTTGTATAACCTCAAATATGCTTATTTCTACTGAGAAAAATACTGCCGAAATATGTGGAAAATGTACTAGAATATTATATATGAATATTTATATGAAAATATACCAAATATATAAATATATATATATTTTGTATATAAAATTGACGCTTTGTAACCGCTGAAGCGATGTTCGGCCGATAAGTATTGATATTTAAAAAAAAGCAGTTTGAAGCAACATGGAAAACTGGCTATACTGGTTTCTTGCAACTAACAGTTTAGCAGCTTTGGTATTACCCAAAAATGCAATTGCTTTTATCAAAGGATCAGAAGTAAAAATGCGGCTGTATACAAAATTTTGAATTTCACATGTTACCAATATAAAATTCATATAATGTATAACTTAAAAAGTACCCATTTTGGTGGCGCTGATTCATAAATATTAGCCAAGAGCTCATTGCTCATTTTTAATTCACTCCGGATTTTTTTTAATTTCTTTTTTTTTTTCTTTTTTTTTTTTTTTTGATAACAAAAAACAAACTCAATGTTTTGCGTTATCATTTATGGCAATGATAAGAAAAATTTACCAAATAAAGCTTATTTGGCAATATGTTTGGCCAAGAAATGCACACAAAAAAAAACATTAAAAAAAAGATTTCACACTTAAGTGTGATTTACCTAAAAAAAAGAAAGAATAAATAGGTATATGTGTCATGCATTGAAATATGTATGTAGACGCTAGTATAGTATATAAAAAATAAATGCTGGCAGTGTTAAGAAAAAATATTGAAGTAAAACAATTATGCGCTAAAAATTATCTCACAAAAATACTCATAACATACATACATATGTATATATATTGCTTTTTTAATTGTCACTTACGTAGAGTTATAATATCTAGGTAGTGTTCGGCGCACATGATTGAGATTTAGTCATTTAGATAAACTTTATATTATGTGCATGCATATTAGGGTCGATCACATTTTAATTTGTATTACTTTTTTATTTTATTTCTTTATTAAATTCATTTTGTTTTATTTATGTTTAACTATTATTTTTTTATTTATTTTTATTTTTTATCCTTATTTATATTTATTTACTTATATATTTTTATTTATTTTTTTTCTATGATTTTTTTATTTTTATTTATTTTTTATTGTTATTTTTATTTTTACTTCTTTTTTTATTTTATATTATTTAATTGTTTTCTTTTTTTTATGATATAAACAAAGATTTCATATTTTTTTAATAATTTGGAAAAATAAGTATTTTTTTTTTAATTTCTACTGCTGATTTTTGAGCCCAGAAGATTAAAAACTTACAAAATTATGTATGTTTTATAAATTTAAATTTAACCTCATTTTTTAGACTAAGTTGTGGTTTTCTCTACCTCACCATTGCTAAGAAATATGAGGTTATGCGGGCAATAAGTAAATTCCTACTGGAAACTTATTTTAGATAACATAACTGCGTTGCTAACTATATGCATAGGTATATTCAGAGGAAAATTTTATAGTAAAAAAATTATAATTTCATTAAATTAAAAGTAATTTCATGTGTTTAAAGAAATTTAGCAATCCGTTTCTCATTTAAATTAATTAAAATATTATTTTATACGTCATATAGCGTGTAATTATAATAAATAGTGAAATTTTGTAGTTGTAATAAATAATAATGAAAGGGTGTAACATATTTATAGTAATGAAATAATGAAAAAAATATATTTAGTCGTTCTTTAACCGATTTATTCCTTTCTTCTAACTAGGCCTCAGTTTCGGCAATCACCTCTGCATTCGAAGAAAATTTCTTCCCATCAGTGGCGGATCCACGGGTGAGGTTTTCTGGTCGGGACCCCCCTCCCTCCGGTAGCAATGTAAATCTTAAATTCGAACAATTATTCTCCAAAAAAACTGAATATATTTTAGGACCCCGCCCCCCCTTTTGGAAATTCTGGATCCGCCACTGCTTCCGATCGAGCATTATTTTAAGATCTGAGAACGGAAAATAGTCACTGAGGGCCAGATCTATAGAATACGATGGATGAGGAAGCAATTCGAAGCCCAATTTATGGATTTTTGTCATCGATTTCACTGACTTGTGACACGGTCGACATCAAATGCGGCCGTATTTCGGTAATTTTGTCCTTCAAACGGTTCAAAAAATCTATCTAATAGTCGCTGTTGATGGTGCTTCCTTTTTCAAGGTAGTCAATGAAAATTATTCCATGCGCGACCCAAAATACAGACGCCATAATCTTGCCAGCTGACTGTTGCGTTTTTCCACGCTTTGGATCGGACTCATCGTGTGCAGTCCGGATGACTCGGATGACTGTCGGAGAGAAATAATGGAGCCATGTTTCATCCATTTCACATATTGACGCAAAAACTGCACCGAATCACCAACTCACCAACTTGTTTTGGGTCAAAAGTGAGCTCGCACATCACCCACTTCGCACAGAGCTTTCTCATACCTAAATATTCGTGAATAATAGTATGTACACATTCAGTTGATATCTTTACAGTGCCTGTTATTTCAATATTATTTTGTGGATCTTTTTTTACTGTTTTCGACGGTAACAACCTCTTTTGGGCGTCCACTGTGTTCGTCGTCTTCGGTGCTCATTTCACCACGTCTATACTTAGCATACCAATCCTTAATGGTTGATTTTCCTGGGGTAATGTTCAGAAATACATCATCAAGCCATATTGTTGCTTTAACTGTATTTTTTCCCCTCCAAAAAGCAATATTTATCAACATGCTAAAGTCCTTTTTATCCTTTTTTTCACAATAACAAAAGTTGTTTCACTCAAAATGCTATAATTCATAAACTAATAATCCAACAGCTGTCAAATTTATACACGTGACTTTTGATGGTTAGGGCTAACTAAAAATTATATGGATTTAATTCTAGTAGCACCATCCATGTATCAGGCCGGGAACTTTCCAACTGACCTTGTAAAAAAAAGTCTTGAAATTGCATTGCATGTAGGTATATATGTATAATAAAGTGCATCAAATACCATTGTGTTCCTTTATTTTGATATTAAAAAAAAAAAGAAAAAAAAAAGTTCGAAATATATGAAAGTATATGTACCAGAAAGCGCGGTAAAGGCATTTATATAGCAGGAATTATGAGAAATTTGTATAAAAAAAAAGCTAAAAAAATGGTTTATTTTCTAAGTATTTAGGCAAAAACTTAATCGATTTCCCTTTTGTTTTTATGGTAAAACCTGTGCTTTGTAAAAATATGTATTAAAAATCCACGAAAATTTAATTATAATTCCAAAAAAAAATCCTTTGCAATAAATTGAATATTTCTCATGAGAAAGGGTTGCAATGATGATGATGACGATGAATCAGAGAGTGAAAGTGACCAAACCGTTCATTAAATACTCAAAAAAAAAGCAACAACAAAAAGAACTATTCTCTAACAAAAAACACAGCGAGTTCTTACCAATTGTTATCGACTTCAAAAGGCATGCAGCTCTTATCGCCCATGGCTGAGCACACCTATTAAGTTTATCTATAATAACAGTGTGTATGTAGTATATGTGCATTTGTATGTATGTATGTATGTGCCTTAATGGGTACAAATGATAGTGAGGCGAAGCAAAATTATACTTTCTACGTATACAGAGTTTTATTTTATGTACGAGTACATACATACATACATATGTCATAATGAAATTTAAATGCTTTATTAAATATTTGCATGTATGTATGTAAAAAATCGTTCAATTTACTTACGAACTGTACAAGTTTCAATATTCCAGGCACTGTCGTAAAGTATCCGATATTGATTTTCAAAGCGCTCAAACCGCCACCGTTTGGTGCAGTGGTTTGTGTCGTATTGGTGCGTTCAACGGTAATTACTGTTTCCACCATTTTTAATGATTTTGTTTTGCAGCTTTTTTTTAGTTTAATGAAAAAAAATAATGTCCTAAAACACAAATGATAGAAAAAAATTATGTAAATATAAAATCAAAACGCGTTGGAGATTTCGAGCATAACTTTCGATTAATTTAATTAAATTTATTCTGTTTTTATTTTACGGCAACTTTCGCTATATTAACTTCTTTTCTATAGGTTCATATGTATGCATATTCATATAGCTAAGTTCCACCGCCTAGCTGCAACTAACGGTAAGTATAGTTTTTATTTAGTTTTAGCTTTAACTGAGTTTTTATTCACAAAAAAAAATAAAATCAACGAACTTTAAGCTAGCGTGATCGTGTGGATTCCAAACAAAAACAAGAGGACTAAGAGAGCACACATACGCATACGCGTGCTAAACCAACTAACTAATTTGAAAATAAAATTCATTGACAGAGCCAAACACACACACAACTACAACTGTAGTGTGCGCTTGTGGCTAGCAGCACTAAGCCAAGACGGCAAGAATTTCAAAAATGAGTGAACATCATATACTCAGTAAGTATGTATGTACACATAATTACATATCTACATATGTACACATAGAGTATATTTATTAGCTCTTCAGCTCTTATACGAATACATTAGTTTTGAATAAAAAAAATTTCTACAACTTTATTCTTAAAATCGTTCAATTTCGCGCATATTTGTCAATAATTTTATATTTATTTTTATCATTTTGATCTTCAAAATGCACTTTCCAACACACTTTGCCACTTGTTAACTACACGCACACAAATAAATAAAATTGTTTTTCTCTTAACCCTTGCCCTACACACTACTCCCAACACGCCAATGCTATGTATGTATTTTTTTTCCACGTTCTGTTCAAGAACTCACCGTTTCGTAGCGATCTTAGCCGTTTGAACGCGTTATTGCAACTGTTGTTTGTTGTCGTCTCCATGAAGTGACTAGCCTCTAGCCGCCAATACCTGTATTTGACAAACACAAACTCTCGAAATCAAATCGTAACACACAGAGTAATATTGCTCATTTCGTTACTTGCCTGTGCCGCTCTCGATTAACTATTAAAGTGGTGAGTAAGTTTTTATTTTTCATTAATTCATTTACTTGCTACACGCACTCAGCAACCTTCAATCTTTTTAGAGTCCGTATTGAGTAAGCCATTCTCATTCAAGTAACAGTGTTGGGTCGTTGGGATTGAAATTATTTTCCAAATGCATGTTGGTTTGAATATTCTAAGTATTATTGCGGACATCAGAAGCTTACTTCGAGAGATTCAACTGAACTCTCTATTCCGGCAGTACTTTGATATTACACTATGCAATAAAAAAAAAAACTCACAAAATCGTCGTCCGGTTCCGAACTCTTTCTCTCTGGGCACTCTGTAAGAGTACTCATATACGAGTATAACGCTAGACCTGTTAGCATGGCATAATGCTTCTGTTCTTAATGGTATTAAAAACACTTTTCAGATTCCCCACAAATTTTAAATTGTTGTAAACTGTATTGGCAATAAAGGGTGATCCAAGTAGAGATACTTTTTTCAATATACTTGTTTTGACAGATCACGCGTGAGTCGTGTCAAGCTATCACATTATTTTTGTACAGTATTGTTTGGCATTTCATCATGGATAGACTTACGCCTGAACAACATTTACAGATCATTCAACTTTATTACGAAAATTCACGTTGGTCAACATAATCGGCCTACTGAACAAACTATTCGAAACACCATCACCCATCTTGAGACCCAGTATTCATTATTGGATAATATTCGACCGAATAGACCACATCCAGCACACAGTGAAGAAAATATAGTGGCCGTAGCTGAGAGTGTACACGAAGACTGTGGAGAATCGATTCGACGCCGTTCCCAGCAACTCGGACTGACGTATGGAACGCCTTGGCGCATTTTACGTCGAGATCTTAAATTTAAAGCGTACAAAATGCACCTTGTGCATAAACTGAAGCCGCTCGACTTTCCCAAGCGGCATCGCTTCGCTCAATGGGCTCTTGAAAATTGATTGGTTTTGTTCAGTTGATTCTCCGACAGGGTGAAAAGTTGATGAATATTGGAACGAGTTCCCGGGACGACGGGACGACGGGAACTCGTTCCAATATTCAGCGGCTCTTGAAAAGTTCCAAGAAGATCCGACGTTTTCGAGCCAAAATTTGTTCAGCAATGAGGCCTATTTCGGGCTCAATGGGTATGTAAGCAAGAAAAATTGCCGCATTTGTGACGAAGAGCAACCTAAAGAGATTCAAGAGCTGCCATTTCATCCAGAAAAAATAAAGGTTGGATCGGTTATCACGCCATGATAACCGACTATTTAATGCCTGAAATTGAAGCTCATGATCTCCGCGACATTTGGTTTTAACACGACGGCGCCACTTCGCACACATCGCATCAATTAATGGATTTATTGAGAGAACACTTCGGACACCAAGAGCGTGTGATATCACACCGTTAGACGTATACCTGTGGGGATATGTAAAGTCTTAAGTCTTCGGACAATCCCGCTTCGATTCAGGCCTTGGAGCAAAACATCACGCGTCTCATTCGCCAGTTACCTGTCGAAATGCTCGAACGAGTCATCGAAAATTGAACTCAACGGAAGGATCATCTGAGACGTAGCCGCGGCCAACATTTGAAAGAAATGTGAAATTGTGTGAATAGTGACAATAGATTGGTCTTCCTGATGTGATGAGACGTCAGACAAGCATAGAAATATAGAATGAAGCTGAAATATTAAAAGTGCAATACATACAAATGTACAAGTATTTTGCGCTCCCAAAATGAATTAGAAATATAATATAATATTAAGGATCTACCTTGCCTCGTTAATGTAATTCGAAAGTGTGACGACAACAAACCGGACCCTGATTGGCGCAATCTTTCTGTTCATTTGACTTCATTTTCTATTTGGTTTGTGCCATGGCTAATTTATAAAGGTGAGAGCAAGAAGATCAAAAACAAAAATAACCTTGTATTTTTTCGTAGCTATTGTCAAAATCATAGAAAATTGACAAAACAAACTAAAAATTTATTTTGACAATGTTTGAGAAGAATGAATGCAAAAAGTTCAATTCGCTGCGGTGGTAGCTCCACCTCGTTAAATTCCCATTGGTTTGTGGGCGTAATGGAAGCGACGAATTGTTACAAAACGTGGCGAATTGAAAACATCTGTTGTATCTGACATGAAATAAAAACTACTCATAAACATCAATCGGCCGTTCGGGGGCAGCTTAAAATAAAATGTATATCCCTCCATTTTGTTGGAAAAAGCAGCAAAACACGAAGACCACAAATTGAAACCCCCTGCGGGTTAGGGGTTCAAGAATTTACCCGCGGTAAGGCATGCCTGTCGTAAGAGGCGACTAAACTCCAAAATTTCCCGCGACAGTCGGGTCTTTATACCGGAACGACCCGGATTTTTATCCGGCCAAGGGCTGTCACTCCCCAATATTCCCGGGATCCTCATTTGGGGAACTTTCTGCGGTTACAACAACAACAACAGCAACACCACAAATTGAAGGAGGAGCTCGGCAGAAAATCGCTTCAGCGGTTACAAAGCGCAAATACATATATATATTTCGGAAAAAAAAATTTTTCTAAGACGCCAAGCCTATTGATATCTGAATACAAATATCAAATAAATTTTGGCACAAATATATTTAATGCACAGTCTTACACTTTGGCAGCCCTATAAAACAGAGAATCGTATCGTGACGTGAGTTAGATACGATTGACGATTTTACGCCATTAAGGCAAAGGTTGTAGATTTGCGTTACTTCATATACAAACTGCACTTTAGAGAAATTTTGAATATTTTCAAATGAATATTGATAAAGTGAAATTTATAAGACTAGTAAAAGCTCATGAATGTCTCTACGACAGAAGCCATAAATACTATAGATATATGTCTAAGAAAAAAATTGCTTGGGATAAAATAGCTCATGAGTTAGGAATTGACGGTAAGAAAAGTTAAATAGATCTGTGTAATTCAAGTATATTTGTATTAATTTAAGAAATGTTTTCTTAGGAGAAGAGTGTATACGCCGTTGGACAAATTTACGTGACCGATTTTCGAGGGAGAGCAGGCGGATGACTTCACTTGTTAATAATGGATTGACAACAGAACGAATTTGGTATTTGTATGATGAAATGGAATTCCTAAGGCCACATATTGTTCCGAGAAGGTAACCTAATACAGTTACCAGAGTGAAATATATTTCAAATACTTTCTCTAATGATTTACATATTAGTATTCGCCAGAATTTATCCTTTTCGCTTAAATCACTAGAACCAGAAGCATATAATGAAGATGAAGATGACAGTAATGTGGAGCAAGATGAGGATGTCACATGCGACTACGAATTCACCACAGAGCCATTGCAGTTTAAAGGTTCAACATCAGTTCTGGACGAACAGGAAATGAAAGATGAAACAGCAGATAATTTGTTTACACATGACATTCCTGAAGTATCATCTCCAACAAAGCCGGAAAACCGTATTGAATTAAATGAGCAAATAGAAATCCAAACCATTCCCTCAACTAAATCAAATCAACCAAAAATAAAAAACAGGAAACGACATTACGAATCTAATGTTGACGAGGAAATAATTTCTGCTTTGGAAGAGTTCAAAGAAGCATTAAGTGAGAGAGGAGCACAGCATCAGAATCCTGCAATCCAAGGATTTGGCCAAATGATTGTAGAATCCATTTGCGCAATGAGTGAACGAAAGCAGGCAATAGCAATGCAAAAAGTAACAGAATTAGTAATGAACATAAAAATGCAACCGGAAACTGAGTAGAGTTGTGTATTTTTTTTTTTTTACTTAACTCACCTATGTATGTGTTGCATTTATAAAAGCAACTGAAGAGTTCAGGAATGCTTATATGTAGTTACGAATAGCATTAATGTACAAAAGCTGTTAGTATGTTTTCATTTGGAGCAATATGTATAAATGTATAATAATCAGCTCGTCAAAGACAAACGATAGCTGTGGGATCATCAGCAAACATATGAACATACATATTTATGTGGTTATGTATGTATATGTTACCATTATATTGATAAGAAATTAATATTTATAATACTCCAAAATTTCAAATTATGCTTCCATACACATATCACTTAACAAATATGGTTGAAAAAATTGGATTCGCTGATAACAACATAATGGTAAAACGTACGAGTGGCGATATTTCATGCGTACCGAAGCTAACTTATGTTGAAAGTCGATTTTGTAACCAAATACATACAAACATATATTTTCATTAGCCTGCATTTTTCGTAATTGTATTGTTTATTTACAATTTAAAATGTATTAAAGCCCAGTTATCCTAACAATAAAGGCAGCACTGTATAGTATTAGGGTTGCCATACCATATTGCCGTAGCCATAACATATTCATATATGCATCAAGTTTTGCGGCCACAATCTTAAACAGCTGATTGCTAAGTTATCTCATTTAGTTAATTTTTTATGTTTATTCGCAGTATCTGCTTTGCGTTGGTGAGTTTTAAAGTGAAGTTAAATCTTTTAATTTATGTTTTTCTTCTATTTTCATTTTCAAGATGTTAACTTATTTAAATTTTTTAGATAATAGGACATATATAGTAATGGATGACGAAAAGTTGGTAGAGTCTGTGCGAAACTGTCCTTGTTTATATGACAAAATCCATAAAGACTTTAAGAGTAGCACACAAAAAAGACTGGCTTGGAAAAAAGTCGCTAAAATAATGGGAGTTGATAGTAATTAATAAATAAACTTACCTTTTATTTCAAACGATGCGATCATTATTGTTAAATAATACGTTTAGGTTCTGTTGTTATGGCCCGATGGAAAAATCTGAGGGAGCGTTTTACTAAGGAAATTAGGGTTCCCAAAAATGTGGAAAGACCGTGGGTGCTACTAGAAAGCTTGCAATTTCTAAAAGCCCATATTATTCCTCGTCCGTAAGTAAAATGCTTATTATTCTTACGTAATTACAGAAATTACTTTTGCAATACTTAACAGAATGAGACAAAATGTACGAAAAGTCGAAAGCAGTGATGAGGACGATATACCAAGTTGCTCTGAAGAGTCTACATCAAAACGTGATCAAATCGATAGTGTGACACTAATACAGCTAGTGAAGAACCATGAACATATCTACAACAGACGTAACAAGTACTTTACATCTGTAGAAAAGAAAAGAAGCTCTTGGCGGGAAATAGCTCGTGAGATGGGAGTTAATAGTAAGAAATGATTAAATGTACAAATATATCAATAAATACTTTTGTTATATGTATTTGAAGAAAAACACTGCATAAGGCATTGGACAAATTTACGCGAACGATATACCAAAGAAATTCGGCGTATGACTGCCCTTTTGAATAATGGATTGACAACAGATCGTCTTTGGCCGATGTACAATGAAATGGAATTTCTGAAACCGCACATAATATCAAAACAGTAATAACTTATATTTAATATATTTGAATATTTATCAGAAATGATTTATTTATTTTTCTTACTAAATAGTGGCCACCAGGATAAAACCCTTTCATTTAAAGGAGAAGAACACAAAATAGAAGAAGACGACGACAAGTGTATGGTTGAACAGGAAGATACTATCGATGACTACGAATGCTTTACGCATCCATTCCAATTTAAAGACTCCACATCTGTTTTGTCCGAACAGGAAATAGAACATGAAGAAGTAGATATATTTTTTCAAAACGAGCAGCAAGACCTACCAACTTCATCAAAATCGCTGCATATAAATAAGTTAAATAAATCAGTAGAAACCTTAAGAAATGAACAACAAGTAAAATGTAGGAAACGACATTACGAGTCCGATGTTGAAGAGGAAGAAACATCTGGTTTGTGTAAACAAGGGTGTGGAGGAATAAGATCACGTCAACATAACCCCATAGTAGAAGCATTCGGTAAAATGATTGTGGAAACTATTAGTAGCATGGGTAACCAAGAGCAAGCAATAGCTATGCAAAAAGTAACTGAATTAGTTATGAACTTAAAGGTGCAAGCAGTACAAGGTACACTGATTGTGCCATGAAACATGACAAGAAATAACTGGATTAATTATGAACTTAAAGATGGGAGCAGTACAATTTTAATTGGTTGTGCCACGAAGCGGTTCCTAGCTAGAAACCTGTTTTGTCATGCTAAATACTCTATATACAGTACTGATAATGGTATAAAATAAAAAAGGTAATAAGGAACTTGCCTTGTATCAATGTATATATGTATGTATGTTTTCCTAACACATACATATTTCCATACATATATATGCACATATGTGTATGTTTATTAATCCATCTACAACTAAAAACACAAAATTAAACATTAGTTTCGAAAAACTAATGCGAAAGGACTATATTTCATTATCAGATATTATTAGTTACTGATCAGCTAAAGAAAAATGAATTTTCGACTCGTTATTACTTGCTTCAATTAAACGAATTTGTCGTCATTTTTTCGAGTAATTGAGATTTCAGAAAATATTAATTACCGTTAAAATTTGGTGATAAATGATTCTACATGTATATTGTTCAAGACAAGAATCAATAAAGATTACTTACTAAAGGAGCATTCTCCTCGATTATTTTCTCGATAAAACGTTCATGACTTCATCTGGGTCGGCAGCAATATCACAATGAATTGAAATCAAAGGCAGGTCGCTGAGCCTATCATTACTCATTACACTTCGGGGTAGAGTTTCTATTCTCTTCATATTAAAAATCGAACTTTCGACGCTAGCTATTGTTACTGGAAACATGGCCAAAATCGTAAGAAATAGTTTCATAGCGCGAAAATACGTTCAGTCACAATACTCAAAAAGTTTCAAAACTTTATTTGAACAGTCGTTATACGATACTTTTGCACACCACAACCTGTATTCTGCATTCACAGCGGGCGATGAATCTTATGTACGAAGTATGGTGCAAACGAGTTCAAATCATCCGATTTAATTACTGTAGTAAATCTGGGAAGAAGCAATTGAAGGCTTGGTGGTGCAGTTTCATATTCGAGAACTCTTCTGTATTAAAGCGTCAATGTTCGGAATAAATTTTGCGACGCTATCGGAAAGCAATTCTTTGGAGCCGGAAATACAGTGTCAAAAAGTTTTTCTGCTGAATGCAAATAAGATCGAAATTTTTCCCCGAAAGAAAAATACAACTGCATTTTTTCGAATTTGCTGTAGTAGTACATTATTCATTCTTTCGCGGGTAATACCACTGACAAAATATATCAATTTTTCCTGAAGAAACATCGACAATGGAAGAGTCAAAATAAACAGTATTTCATAAACCATAATGCTAACAATGAAATCACTTTTCTGAAGACGTCAAAATCAATCTGAAACGCAACGCGGCGCTGAGTTCTATCTGCTACCGACCTACATTATTGACATTACAGATGAGTTGTCTTCGCACCATGATTGGAAAATTGATACACACCTTCTCTGAATTCGCTCTGACATATGTATTTGAATTCGCCCTCGCCTGGATCTAATGTATTTGTTGTGCTTTTCCAGGAGTTTTTCTTGTCTAGATTGTTTCCGTGAGCACCAATTTCCCGAAGATAGCCATTTGTTTTGTTCAATTGATCATCTGTTTATATTCTT
Organism: Neoceratitis asiatica; assembly: GCA_030068015.2. Lineage (NCBI taxonomy): Eukaryota > Metazoa > Arthropoda > Insecta > Diptera > Tephritidae > Neoceratitis > Neoceratitis asiatica. The sequence continues at coordinate 32,277,235 of CM061525.1, read as the reverse complement.
AGTTTTTACAAAATATATCACTTCTTATATTACAATATTTTTTTTAAATTGTATTGGCAATGGATATGGTAAAATTTATTGATTGTGTCAAAGCCCACCCATGTTTGTATGACAGAGCACATAGAGATTATAAGAGAATCGAGAGGAGAAAAAAGGCTTGGAATGATATCGCCGAAACTTTGGGAACTGATGGTAAGTAACAGCTATAACAAACTGTTATTATAATAATCAGTTTCCCTATATTCGGAAAAGAATTTGAAGCCGAAAGGCATTGGAAAAATTTGAGAGACCGTTTCAGCAGAGAAATTAGAAAGAAATCAGAGACATCATGGCGGCTTTTAAAGAACATGGAATTCCTAAGAAGTCATGTTATTCCTCGCCCGTAAGTTATTATTAGTTAATGTCTTTTTTAAATATTTATTGCACACATGCTAAAAATTGTGCCACAAATGTCTTTAATTACCAGAATAGGCATTGGAGATCCAAGGCTGGATAATGAGTATTCAATTTCTTCTACGCAGTCAAATCCATACTCATTTGATTCAGTCGACAGAGTGACTCTAATACGCCTCGTAAAAGAGCATCAATGCCTCTACAATAGACGTATCCTTGATTATAAAAGTCCGGACAAGAAAAAGAAAGCTTGGAGACAAATAGCCAGTGTGATGGGAGTTGATAGTAATTTCTTAATTAGGAATATATTTAAAATATTCTTTTAAATATTTCAAATTTTTTTTTTATATACATAAAGAGGAACAATGTATGCATCACTGGGTAAGCTTACGTGACAGATATGGCAGAGAAATTAGGCGAATAACTGCACTTAACAATAATGGGATGTCACCAGAACATATTTGGCCGTTTTACGATTATTTGGAGTTTTTAAAGCCCCACATACTACCAAGATAGTAAAAAACCTTAAATATATTTTAAACTTTATCTTAAATGTTTTGTTTTAATTTTTTTTTGCAGCAATCGTAGTTCCCAATCGAATCAAGCAACGAAACATCAAACGGAAAATGTTGAGTATATTGTTGAACAGGAAAATACTGTTGATGGTTATGAATATGAAACAGATCCATTCCAGAGTAAAGTTTCGCCGTCCGTTTTGTCTGAACAAGAAATCGATCCTGAAGATGTTGATGACACTTCAAATCAACAGCAAACGACGAACACTAGAAAACGCAATTACGAATCTGATATCGAACAGGAGCTGTGCTCGGCATTAGAATTGTTTAAAAAAGTTTGCGCTAGAATAAGAACACCAAATAAAAACCCAATAGTACAAGGTTTTGGCAAAATGATTGTAGAAACCATTTGTAGTATGAGCGAGCGAAAGCAAGCCATTGCTATGCAGAAAGTAACTGAACTTGTAATGAACATAAAAATGCAACCGGAGACATAGTAAAAAAAGAATAAATGCATAATATGCGTAGAAATGCATAGTCATACATATATTTATACAGAGGAGGTGAAAATTCATATATTTTTTATCAATACCTTAATAAATAATACTACTAAGGTTTAATTCTTTCCAGAGTTAATTGTTTTTCAAAGATTTTTCAATCCTTCCAAGCGTTTAAATAGTTTTAGAAATCAACACAAAACTGTTTTTAATTTAATACGAGCATAGAGTATATTAGCAAACATATTATTAAAAATAAATATAAATATATAAATTATTAAAAATCTTAATGACAATTTTATTTTCACAGTAAAAGTTTTGAAATAACAATAATAATAAATTGATTACAGATAATAATTAAAATAGCACAGCACGAAATACATATGTGCGCATGTCATATCCTCCTAATATGTACATAACATTATTTTGTACAGTATTTTAAAATTAACAAATTATCTAATGAAAGTGAACCAATGCACTCATTAACAACGGGTTTTAAACTTTTACCTTTGATTAGCACGCAAAAAATTTATTAACTCTAAATCTTTTGCCATAAGTGTAACTCTGCGTGCATGCAACGCTAATAGATTCGCATCTTCCAAGCGACCTTCAACGTAAGCTTCAGTGGCTACTTGCAGCGCTTCAAAGGCGGTTTCTGTTATATATCTAACTTCAGTATTCATGCTCAACATAATTTCGCGTACAACGCGCGCAAAAGCCGAACGAGCAATCATAAAATCTGTTCGAGCTGCTAACTTTTTATAATTTTTTAAAAATCTTACATCGCTTTGTTTTCGCTTTTGTTTGATTTTCTTTCGTTCCAAAGTATTCACTGATGCTTTTTGCAACATTGGTGCCGCTTCCGTTGCCGATTGCGGTACTTTCTTGTTGGAGTCTACACTTTTTAGAGTTGCAGATTCCGCTTGCTTCTCTACGCTTAAAGAGGTATTTTTAGCAATGTTGTTTTCACTTTTTTTAAGGGAGAAAATTTCTGATGATCTCACTTGGCTTTTTGACACATTGATTACATGATGACTACCGGTATGTGTCAATTCCAATCCATAATCGGTGGCATCAGGTTCGAGTGTCGGCGAAAGAAAGTTCTGATCATCTGTCGCCAAATCTTCTTCCACAGAGCTGCTGGTATCCGTTTCACCCAAATCTGCTGACGGATGAATTGGTTGGCTTGGTGCTTTACTAAGAGAATTTTTGAATTTATGCGATTTAGGACCTATTTTCCGTGGTGGTCTCATGGTTCTTTCAAGTAGTACTTACGGAAACTGTTCACATATAAATGCTACTCGTAAATTATTATTCAGTAACGGAATAAAGATACAGTTGATATATTTCAAGTATGTAAGCAAGTACATATGTATGTATGTACATACATACAGGTTAATTGGAAAGTCACCGGCCTGACACATAGATGCCGCTTTTTGAATTAGTTAAATAATAACTTTTAGTTAGCCCTAACCTTCAAAAGACGCGGGAATAAATTTGACAGCTGTCGTATCATTAGTTTGTGAATTATAGCATTTTGAGTGAAGCAACTTTCATTATTGTGAAAAATGGTTAAAAAGGAGTTTCGCGTGTTGCTAAAATATTGCTTTTTGAAGGGGAGAAACACAGTTGAAGCAAAAACTTGGCTTGATCACGAGTTTCCGGATACTGCCCCAGAAAAATCAACTATTAAGGATTGGTACGCTAAGTTTAGACGTGGTGAAATGAGCACCGAAGACGGTGAACGCAGTGGACGCCCAAAAGAGTTTGTTACCGACGAAAACATTAAAAAATCCATAAAATGGTTTTAAACGTCCGTAAATTGATATTGAATGGAATAGCAGTCACTCTAAAGATATCAACTGAACGTGTACGTCATATCATTCACGAATATTTGAGTATGAGAAAGCTCTGTGCAAAATTGGTGCCGTGTGAGCTCACTTTTGACTAAAAACAACAACGAGTTGATGATTCGGAGCAGTGTTTGGAGATGTTCAAGCGTTTTAAACCCGAGTTTTGGAGTCGATATGTAACAATGGTTGAAACATGGCTCCATCATTTCCCTCCGAAGTCCAATCAAGAGTCATCCGAGGAAAAACGCAACAGTCGTCTGGCAGGGTTATGGCGTCTGTATTTCGGGATGCGCATGGAATAATTTTCATTAACTACCTTGAAAAATGAAGGACCATCAACAATTACATAGTGTTATGGACCGTTTTAAGGACGAAATCACCGAAAAATGGCCGATTTGAGGAAAAGAAAAGCGCTGCTTCATCAAGACAATGCACCGTTTCACAAGTCAGTGAAATCGATGACAAAAATCAATGAATCGGGCTTCGAATTGCTTTCGCAGTCACCATATTCTCCAAATCTGGCCCCCAGCAACGAATTTCTGTCCTCAGATCTCAAAGTGAACGCTGGGAAAAAATTTTCGTCGAATGAAGAGGTAAACGCCGAAGCTGAGGTCTATTTTGAAGCAAAGAACAAATCGTACTATAAAACTGGTATCGAAAAGTTTGAGGTACGCTTTAATCAATGTATTACCCCTGATGGGAACCATGTTGAGTAAAAAAATGAATTTTTGTGTTTTACTATGGTAGGCCGGGGACCTTTCAATTTACCTGTTATGTATATAGCAAGGTATTGCAGATATGTCTATTTGGCACAAAACCATTTTTTATTTTTATTTAGGTTAACTAATTTTTTTTTGTTTAATTTAATTTTATTTAAATTGCATCTCTTATTTTTTCATTAATTTTTCAACTTTATTTAATTATAATTTTTTTTATTTCATTTGTTTTTACATTTAATATTTTGATAACAAAAAATGTGGAATTTTGTTTACACTTTGCGTCACATAGCGCTTAAGTATATCTCTTAAGTAAAAAACAATTGAGGTTAAATGAATTATACCACACTAATATATCTGGTAAAAGAACATAAATGTAAATTTAACATTTACAACAATTACTACGTTTATGTGTTAAAATTCATTCTTTTTTCACGACATCTAAAATGGTCTTGTCTATGCAGAGCTTATAAATTCGTGAAATAAATTATACAAATAAATATTGACACCGGAAAACAACGGCTTCGAAAGACTACAACTTATTGTCCCTATACAATCGAGGTAGGAGGTTTTGGATAAAAAAATCCGTCAAAAAATCATCTAAGAGTGTGAAACTTAGTATTCTATACTCGTTAATTGAAATACATGTTGACACTGAAAATCATGAGAAATAATATTTAATTCAATAAAATGGTATAAAAAGCACTTATTTCTACCACTGCGGGTTAGGGATTCAAGAATTTAGCCGTGGTAAGGAAAGTTTGCCGTAAAAGGCGACTAAAATCAAATACTGCCCCCAACAGTCGGGTATTTATACCCGATCGATAACTATCCGACCAAGGACTGTTACTTCCACAATTTTCGCTGAAAACCAATTTGTGGAATATTTTTTGCGATTACTACAACAAAAAACACTTCTTTTTTTTTTTGAAAATGCTTTCATTTTCAATTTTAGTGTGACTAATTTAAATGCAGCTTACTTTGCAAATTTACTTTAAGCTTATGCGTGCTGCACCTTTAATTTTTAGATTCCTGGAAAGTGCAATGAAAAGACTGGTTGTCTATGATACATACATATATGTTAATATTTTACTAACTTTTGGATTTTTCTGATTTTATTGTGTGTTAACATGCCTTTAATAGTAACATATAAGTAACCGATTAAATAACTTATAGTAAAAATTCATCTTGTACACTTTTAAAAAATTTTCATTTTAGTCGAGCTTATTTTTTTCTTCTTTTCGAAATTAAAATTTTATTTGGCCTTATGGCAGAAATATAATTAAAAGTTTAATTTAAATTGCTGCCATTCTATAAATACATATGTATGTAAGTATTGATGCTTTGATAGCATCAAGTGTATCTTTACCTTTACGATGTGCGTCTAACTCTGTTACTTTTTAATAAAACGCAAATTAAAGACAATTTTTCCGGTTTTTTTTTATAGTTTTTCACTTTAATTTATCGGTATTTATTTTTATTTTGAAATCATTAGTATTTTCTATAATTATATAATATTGTTGTTGGTTGTGTGTGTGTGTGAGTGTAGTAATTTGCTTATGTCATTGTATAATTTTAAGAACATATTTTTTTTTTTTTTTTTTTTTTTGAAATAAGTTCGTTTGCTGAATTTTCATTGTTTTTACTTAAAAGTGGAAACACTAGGAAAGTGTACTCAAATTGGTATTTTTATTTCACATTCTCTTGGAAAACAGTAACGAACATTGTAGATTTGTGAATTTTTACAAACTGAGATTTCAATATAAAATATTTTCGGAATACCAATTTACATACTGTTGCGGGAGCTACCTGCTATATCATCATATAATTACTATAAACCAATTTTAATTGCTTTTTTTTTAAATTATACAATACAAAAACTTATTTAAGCTTGTAATAGCGATTTTCCATAGAGAAAATTGAAAAAAGCTGCTGCAATAATACGCTTACTTTCGTGTTTTCGCGAATTATCATAGTTAATGCATACATATGTATATAAATAATTATTTGACTTTAGTTTGTTTCAACTCGATACTAGTTTCAGTTTTTTCTTGATGTTCTGTTTGTAAATTTAATGTTTAAAAAATAGTTTTGCTCACAAAAGAAAATGAAAATAGTTAATTAGGTAGTTTAAAGAAATGAAGACAGTGGTTAATGTAAGTTTTTTTAGTCTTAAGTATTTTTTTGCTTCGAGTAAGAAAAAGGTTTTAATTTCATTTACAAACATACATGTATCGGATGTGTTTTCCTCTTTTTGGCAATAAAGACTGCCAAATACGCATACATAGGAGCTCCTGAAGAGGTGAATTGATTTTTGAAATAAGCTCAAAATGCTTGTTTGCATCCAAAGCTGAGTGGTTATTTAAATTTCTTTCAATAAAAAAATGTAATATTACAAGGGTTTTAAATTTTCTAATGCCATGAATGATTTCCCATAACATTTATAGGCAATTTTCTACCCCTTTACGCCTTTAGTGTTTAATTTTATTATTTTAAGTTATTATGTTTTGTAAATAACTACACTTATTTTTTATTTTTTTTTTAATATTTTTGATAACTGCAGATTTTTACATTTTGCCACTAGTTGAAACATTTACGATCTTTTTAGAAACTTGTCAATGCTCATAAAATGTTTATTAGTGTTGGAAAGCTTCGTCAAAAAAAAATGTTTTTGTGTTTTATTATATGTTTCGAAACCAATGAAAAATAGTTGAACAATCAGTCAGTGAACTGCTGCCACATGTCTCAAAAACGATTAACCGAATGTATGGAAATCTTAAGCGAGCTAGTGCTGCTTCGAATTTCAATTTAAATAAAAATCTCAGCTTAAAATTTCGTTTAGGGTTTTTTAATCCTAATAACCATAGCAGAATTTATTAAAAAAAATTTTTTTTTTGTATTTCAACACACATGTGGTGGAAACCAGAAGCTGTTCGGTCATTTAAGAAACACGAGTCAAGTACAATTACATATTATTGCTCTGTAGCATACATTGAACTTTTTTTTTCTACAAAATTCCAAATCCGAAATAAAGCATACTGAATTGTATGCCCAAAAAAAGTTTAATAAATTGATTATTGAAAGTTGTAAGCAATATCAAATACCAATATAATGCAGTTGCAACAACAACAATAACCAATAAATAGTACTTGTTGTAAATGCTCAATTTAAATGACCAATTTTATTGAATATATATATATACATATGTGCAGCTCTGGGGCGGACAACATACTACGAGTACATAAAACATTTTTTATTCTTACATTTTCATGAACTTTTCATTAAGAAATTACTTTATATCGATCGAATTCAACCACTTTGATGCATATAAATTTTTTTTTTTACTTCTAGAATCTCCTCATTTTACAAATATTTGTATGTTTCTGTATATAACTCATTATTATTATTATTGTTATTTATTTATTTATTTTAGTTTTAAATTATGCACAGTTTAGAATTGAAATTATCGAGTTTACTAAATTAAATTTAATTATTATATTTAAATATATAATTATATAAAATTACAGTATACTTTAAGCTTTGAGCAAAAAATAATAATAAAAATTAGCATATAAAAATAAAGGAATGGCAATTTTGCCAATAATATTGCCATTGCTCTTATTTATAATTTACGCTAAAGCGAAAAATCGTTTTTACTTGGAACACAAAAGCATGAGAACGTTTTAAAAGTTTGCTATAAAAATGGGAAACACATGCGCAGCAAACACCAACTTTTCTAAAACAGTTTAAAAAAAAATGCTGTGCATACATATACATATGTTTATATATGTTTTATAATTTACTTTGAGCAACAGCGTAAAAGAAAATATTTTTTTTTTTTGCTAACGTTTCATCTTCTCTCTGGTCTGGTGCGGTGATAGTTAAGCTTTGAACCTGACCTTAAAAGGCAAAAAAAAAAAAAAAACTCGTTGTTACATTATCAACGCTTGCTATACATTGCTTTCGCAATTAATAATTTTATTTTTTTCTTTATTTTATTTACAGCAAGTTTTCAGAGCTTTAAAAAAAAAAACAATGATGACAAATGTGTTGCATTTAATGCATTTTTTCCCCAAAAGAAAAATATATATTTCAAATAATTACCATAAACATATTTGGAGACAACAACTCAACCGGTGTAGGCGTCGCACACAAGTTTAAACATAGCCAGAGAGTTAGCAATACAATAAAAGTACATTTTTTTTTGCTTTTCTCTTGTTAAGTGTATAGACACATCGTTTTTTATATTATATATTTTTGGTTTGCTTTAAAATTTGCAAATATATCATGGTTAAACCATTCATTTCAGTGTGTCTCAATAGTTGATGAGGGAATTTCTCTTACATACATTTACATTTTCTATGAATCTGTTGATTTCGCTCTCATTTATTTAAAGCGCTGCCAAGCTAGTGGTCAGTTCCTTTGGGATTGCATTTTTATTACACACGTCATTTAGGGCTTACACATACACAAAGTGTTCACTCATTTCATTTCACTTAACTATACATTGTTTACTTGTTGCTTTTTCTCTTTACTTCTGTTTTGTTGTTGCTCACGCCGTCCCACGATTTAACAAAAGCGCACTGTGGTGTTGTTCATATACTTATACGTTTTACTACACGATTTGAAATCTTTTTTTCGTTCATTTTACGCGTAGCTGCGCTTAACACTCACTTTGCGAGTAATCCATTTCTTCCATTTCTTTTTTCGCACTTCTCGTCAAACGATCGAGTTCGGCTGCAGCATCTGAACGTACTGCCAGTTTATCAATGGTGCCATCGGTGCCATTAGTGCGTGGTGTACTACTCGCATTGGGCGCATTGGGTGGTGTGGCTGGTGTGGAGGGTGAACCGGATTTTTTGTGCAACAATGAGTTGAAAAAGTTGGCGAGCACACCCTCATTGCCGGGTGTAGCTGGTGTTGGTTTCACATTCACTTTTATGGGTGAACCCTGGCCGCCGGTGCCGGGTGTGCGTGGTTGCATGCTTTTGTTGCCGCTACTTGGAGGGCGCAGTGGTGATTCGCCGCGCATCTGACCGCCCTGTTTGAGAATCTCTTGCTGTCGCGACAAGAATGTCTGTTCGTCCTCTGTTTGCACTTCGATTTCGCGATTTGCAACAGTCTATAAAAAAAAAGGAAATATATATATATGTGTGTATGTGTATGTATAGAATATGGCGTGATGCTTAATTAATGCGAAAATTATATGCTTACTTTTCTGGACTGTGGCGGCGAGATAATGTCTGTGTAGTAGTCCTCTGCCTTACACGACTGCATATTCTCGTACAAAATACTTATTTTCTTCAAGCTATCCCAACCTGCAGGACTGTTGTTAAGAAATTGGTGGTGAATATTAAAATGAAAAATGAAAAAATAAAAAACATTTTTTTTTTTTTGAAAACTATGTATGCACAATACTAACATTAAAACCGCATCCTTCTCAACGAATAGCGCAGGCGTTCGGAATGGTAAGCCGTAAATTCGATGTGTCAAATATTTATATAAGAGATCACAGTTTTTGTCTTCTTTAACGCTTGTGTAAAAAAGTGATGTGCCATGCTGTAAGCAAAAGCGACGTATCCACTGCTGTATGAAATCGAAATGTTCATCTCGATAATCGTACTCCTTCTCCAGCGTTGTCATGTAGTCCGTCTGCAATGGATGAAAGAAAAAAAGTTTATTTTTTCTTCTTTTATTGCATTTTTTATTTTTTTTTTCTAAATTCATTTTCTCATACCTTTGTGACCACCACAACAATATCCAGGCCGAGATTTGTTGTCAACGCTCCCTCGGTGAGCGGCAGTAGATCATCATCATCAACTGAATTATTTCTCATCGTACGTTTCACCGGCGAACCGGGATCCAAATCATCACCAACTTCACAATAACTCTGCCACGAGGTGATTAGCCGTTGTCGTGCCTCCTGTTTCTCTTGTGGTTCCAATTTTAGGCTCTCAATATGTTCTGAGAGCACTTTAATCCAGTGATTCAATTGTTCAAGCCATGCCCATGGCTCTGTCATTGAGACTGTGAGTATGACGAGGGTATGTTCGAAGTTCGTTTCATTTAAGGCATAACGCAGGAGATTTGTGTGTCCTGGATCGCCATCCAGAATCCAAACGCCTAATCGTGTTGTGTCTGAGGTGGTAAAAGAAGTATAGAGTAATTTAGAAATTTGCAGCTCAAAATTAGTAAAATAAAATAAAAGACTAGTTTTTGCTTCATCTTTCAAGAAATCTCGGCTCAGTGGTAATAAATATATATATATCGCTACAATCCTTCCTCAGTGTAATGTTATCAGTGGCAAAAGAACGTCTGTTTCGCAAAGCCGTCGCGACCGTTGCCGCTCGTTTATTCTCAGTATAACATTTTTCCACTGAGGCGGCGGATCTAGTATCAGGGCGCGACTGCCTTTGCCAAGCCGATCTCAGCCTCTATACACGGAATTTAATTTGTAAATTCGGCAATTGGTAAAGCGACATAAGCGGAACAAGTGAGAATAACACCAAAGTTTTTTCAACCTCGCCTCTAACACAACCAGGGCTAGGATTCATTCGATGGCAATATAATGCACCCTTCCGTTGGCAAAACGAGGTGACCCGTAGACTAACCAAACTGACCAAACTGGAGGTTCAGGGGGCTGTCGTGAAGACAAAAGCCTTCACCCCGACAGAATAATCATTCTGATACTAAAGCAACTGCTCGACAAGGAGTTCCTCCTCGACGTGACTGTGAATGTCGACGACGTCAAAATTCCGTCAGTTAAAAGTCCAAAGTTGCTGGGTGTGCCTGCTCTCCTTCACTCCGCATAGAGCCGCAACAAAATCCTCAACTCCCTCCTGTTGGCTTCTAGGAAAAAGGCAAAGAAATATTGCTAGAAACTTACAAGGCTATCGCCTGACACTATTTCTGTTGATTTTTGTTCCCTTGTAAATGACTTTAAAGTTATGCTGTACAAGCAGTATCCGTTGGCATGCTATCGCTGCGATCAACTTTGCAGACACCGGCTTGAAACAGAGCCGCCCACCTGGCACATCATGAACGAGGAACTCGTATTCACGGACTCCAATCAGTCAAATGTTAAAAAAGCCGTGGGACAAGCCCTAAACGCCATTCACAGAAAGTTAAAAGATACCGTCATCAATCCTCTTTGGGAGCGTGTTGTCCCTGGATTCCAATGGCTCGACACTCCTGCGGATTAGGAATTTATGCGTGGAAAGGCATACCTGCCGTAAGAGGCGACTAAAGTCCAATAGTTTCTGCAACAGTCGTGGCCGGGAGCGACGTGGATATTTATCCGGCAAATAACTATCACATCCACAGAGTTCCCGAAAACCAATTTTTCGAAAGGTTTTTGTGGTTACAACAATAAAGACAATGAAAAGCTAGAGCTGTCTCGTAAGACCAGAGTAATACTGCCACAGCTGGAACGTCTGTTGTTTACGATTTCTCCCCCTATTACCTGTTCGGGCACACTTTCAGCTACAACAGCGAAATTTTCTCTTGAATACTATGGACGAGCATATAGGCGAGTTCATTGTCCGATGACGAACCGATTTGGCGAATGCGGTGCCAAATTGATCCATAAACTACATGGAAGGCGAGTTTGAATTTATAAAATAAAATTCTTTCAGTTGAGTTGGGAGACTCACCACTTTGGATACAAGTTATCAACATTTCCCAATAAAAGCTGTAGTTCGAAAAGAAAAAAACGGTAGATGGTCCACACTTTATATGTAAACAAAACTAATCGTCGAAAATCGCTTGAATATTTTACAAACTACTTCCATTAAGATCTATACGTTGACGTACGTTAATAAAAAGAAACCATTCGGTGCCAAAGCAGGACTATACGGTGGATGACTTATCAGATTTATGTTTTGAGTGCTCAAAAAGGCAGTTGCTTCAGTCGATGTATTAGAGCTTGAACTGTCGTAGCGAGGAGAGATCTGTCTTCGGCGGTTGGTTTTCCTGAGAATTTACTGTTTTGCGTTATTCTGGTGGTACGGTTACGACATGTCCAGCTTTTTCAAACAAAAATCCAACCATTTGCTTGGAAGCGCTTCGTGCGCGAATAATTCAAAAGAGAATTCGGCTCATCTTGAAACACCCATGTAGTCGACTCCTGTTTTTTTTTCGGGCTCAGAACGTGAACAAATTTTTTTTACATCAAATGTTCATTATTTCAATAGTTATCGGAACAATAACTGTTCTTGGACAACTTTCACGAAATTCGTCTTGGAATGATCTGCGACCTCGATTGAATTCACCATATCATCGATAAACACTGGTCTTTGATGGAGCTTCATTGTCAAAAATTTAAATAACTTCATCGATGCACTGTTTTACACGTCGGAAGTTCTAAAAAATAATCGCCCAAAAATGTTTGCGATTTCATTTCATTTGTTTTTATCGAGGTGAATATTTTAAGTCACTGTAAACAACACAAATAGCGTTCGTATGTCAAAACGTACTGAGTATGTATAACCTCAAAAATGTCAAACTTTACGATAAAGTTGCCAGTTGCCAGATTGCAATTGCTAAGGTTTGGCAAATACCAAAATGGCCACTTTTCATGCTTTAAGAGGAGGTTATGGTGTACCTAATCGTCCAACGACTTAAGCTATTCGTAAAATTTTAAAGAAATTTGAAGAGACTGAATCGTTTGCAGATATTGCAAGACCTGTGCATCATCGTTTTGCTCGTTCCACCTAAAATATCGCTGCTGAAATTGAAAGTGTAGCCGAAGACCCGATGGTGTCTATTTCTCGACGTTCTCAAGAGCTGGGACTTCCTTCATACGGAACATTAAGACAATATTTTGCATTTGGTTTTACACCTACATCCATATAAAGTCCAGTTCAAGCAACAATTGAAAAAAACTGACCATTCACAATGTCGTAGTTACGTCGATTGGGTGCTTGAACAACAAGCAGTGGACCGCAAATTATTTTCGAACAAAATTTCTTCAAACCCTGTGTACTCTCAACTCTCGTATCTTACCAAAATTCTTATAATTATTAATTATGTACACGTCTACACATACAAAGACATTTGCACTTACCATCTCTGTACTCATCTTTCACATCTATATACGCATATTCTAATCCTGAACCTTTTTTCGGATCTTCAACACCTTGCAATTTCGCAATGAGAGTCGTTTTACCGGTGGCATTATCGCCTAATACTAGTACTGATTTATTTGATGGAAGTTTTGTGCTGCCTTGTTTTTGTACTTCACTCAAAATTGCCGACCTGTTAAAGAGATAATAGAAAGAAAAAAACGATATTAAATATAATAAACACATAGAGCAACTATTTAGAATAAAGTACAATAAAAAAATTGTAACAAAATAAAAAATAGATTAAAAAAAGTAAAAAAGAAAAAATTATTTAATAGAAAAAATTCGAAATTCGAGTTTAATTTGAATGATAATTGAGCTATGCGTGGAATTGCATGTGATTGGTTGGTCAAAGGGTTGATGTTGACCCATGCTTTTCACATATGACAGTGATTTACAGTTAGTATAATAATTGTGATTGTGTTTGACCTAAAAAGCTATCTATCTACATATGTACGGTCCACCCACCAATTATAACAGTAGTTGATATACGTCGACTGCGGTGTTATTAAATCGCACATTATGCACAGACAACAACCATATGGATTTCAAGATACGATATAGTATGGCATACACTTGTATACATTTGTACATATGAGGTATGTTCGAAGGAAAAGGTGAATTTTGAATTTTTTGAAAAGTACTTATTTATTCATCAATGTCTATTTTCCCCCCTGAAAGTAATCCACCTCGGATATAATACACTTCTGCCAACGCTTTTTCCAATCCTCGAAGCACTTCTGCAATTCGGTATGGTCTGATTATAACTTTATCTTATCAATTGTGGCAAAACGCTTTCCTTTCATTGGTCTCTTTAGTTTTGGGAATAGGAAAAAGTCGCAGGGAGCCAAATCTGGTGAATACGGTGGTTGAGGCATGATTACGGTTTTGTTTTTGCCCAAAAAATCAGATGTGTGAGCTGGCGCATTATCATGGCACAGAATTCACGATTTGTTTTTCCACAATTGCGATCGTTTAAGACGTATTGCTTCACGCAAACGTTACATAACTTCCTTGTAGTATTCCTTATGAACTGTACGACCTTTTTGGTAGGAACTCGATGCATCACACCATTGTAATCCAAGAAAACAGTGAGCAAAATCTTCACATTTGATCGAACTTGGCGTGGTTTTTTCGCTCTTGGCTCATCTGGCAGCTTCCGTAGGGATGATTGAGCCTTGATTTCGACGTCATAAACATATACCCACGTTCCGTCAGCACTTATGACCCGTTTGAGCAAACCTGGATCGTTCTTGACGTCATTCAACAACTCCTGAGCGATACTAATGCGACATTGCTTTTGCTCAAAATTTAGCTATTCCGGAGTCAACTTCCCTACCACACGTTTCATGCCCAAAACATTCGAGAAAATGGAATGGCATGAGCCGATTGATAAGCCAACATCCTCTGCCTTCGTCCCTAATAGTAGTATTTCGACGATTTTCAAGAAGAATTTTTTTCACTGTTTCGATGTTTTTTTTCATCGCTTGTTGACGTGGTCGCACCTCCAGGACGCTCATCGTCATCAACATCTTCTCGGCCTTCTGTAAAGCGTTTGTGCCACTAATAAACACTTTTTTGAGAAAAATGTGGACTCACCGTATGCCACAGTCAACATTTCAAGTGCCTTAGAGCACGAATTTGGCTCCTAATGCAAGCGCATGATAAACATTTGTATCCGATTATAACAAAAAAAAAAAAAAAAATATCGATAATCGAATGTATACAGTGCGGGAAAAATCAAAATTCACCTTTTCCTTTGAACATACCTCGTATGTCTATTAAATCAATGCGAATGTGGTCAACAAGAACGGTCACCGCTTTTGACGTATGCAACAGCCGACCAAAGTAAGCAACTAATTTGGAAGTTGCATGATTGAGCGAAAAATATGCACTCAAAAATGTTGGAATAAAAAAAGAAGAAGAAAAAAATGCTTGAGAATTCACAATACTGACGCAGTTGCGCGACAATAACAAAATAAATAATTCAGCTTGTTTTCCGCAGAACATTCATTTTTTTATTTAAAAAAATTTTTTTTTTAAGCCCACAAATAAATAAATAAAAACCCAATTAGAGGCTATAAACGGCATTAAAAGCCATAGCAAATTAGTAAATATTAAATGTTTTCATTGTGAGTGCAGCGGAAAATGTAGTTGATGCTTGTCTGCCTGTGTTATGTCCTGTGCCTCTAAAACTTACTTGCTGTTGGGCGCCGTGTTGCCAATGCAAAACTCTTCGAATAGCGTACGTTGTTGGAAACGCATTTTTTTTATGAAGAAGCAGTATGAGAAGTTGTTGTTGAAAATGAAGAAGAAGCAGAAAACACACGATTCGTTTTAGTAGTTGTTGTTGTTATGGCTTTTAATTTAATTACTAGACTAGTACTCTCAATTCAATTAAAGGCATGGAAAATTTTCAAACATTTATTTTATTTAATTTCTTAATTTCACAATTTTATTCTCTTTCATTGCTTTATTCTTTTCATTTTTTTCTCTACTAAAGCGCACTTTATTACAACAAAGAGGTTAGTTGTTTAGACGGTTAGTTGCCATTAAACTTTCTGACATGCAATTGTCCACCAAAAAGCTAAAGACACGAACGACATTTTATTTATTGTCTAACTATACTGTTGCGCAGTTATCCTTTCTTTCTACAAGCGCAACCACTAATATATAGGTATTCAAATGTTGAGTTGCTTGGTTGTAGGTGCATAACTATGTACATATTTGCCCGCATTAGTCAACTCAACTCAGTCATTGCAACTATGTTTGTTTGTATGTATGTAAATTACTCGTATGTAGATGTCCGTGTTCATGTCCACCCACTACTGTTACACTAGCAATTCACTATGATTTATTTTGCTACATTTTTAGTATATTTTTGTTGTGAATTTCTCATTTTTATTCTAACAATTTATTGTATTTATTTGCATTTGAATTCAATTTCTCGTGTCTATTGATTTTTTGAAGGTGTTTTCTTGTAACTTTAGTGTGGTAACACGAATGCGACGACGCTCACTTGTTTGTTGTTAGTTGTTAGTGCCTTTCGTTAGTTCGGGCAGTGGCTCGTTTCTACGACGAGGGCGGTTCAGCTAGGTATGGGAATATAAACAAGCTAAAGGTACCAGCTCAAGTTGATCGGCCTATTTTTTGAAAACCTTTTTCTTTGGAGGGCTAACTCTTATAGCTCAATTACTTAATAATTTTTAGTTAGTCCTAACCTTCAAAAGTCGCGTGTATTAATTTGACAGCTGTCGAATCATTAGTTTGTGAATTATAGCATTTTGATTGAAGCAACTTTTGTTATTGTGAAAAAAATGGATAAAAAGGTATTTCGCGTGCTGATAAAACATTGCTTTTTGAAGGAGAAAAAATATAGTTGAAGCAAAAACTTGGCTTGATGACGAGTTTCCGAAAACTGACCCAGGAAAATCAGCCATCAAGGATTGGTATGCTAAGTTTAGACGTGGTGAAACGAGCACCGAAGACGGTGAACGCAGTGTACGCCCAAAAGAGGTTGTAACCGACGAAAACATCAGAAAAATCCACAAAATGATTTTGAATGATCGAAAATTGAAATTGAATGAAATAGCAGGCATGCTAAGGATATAAACTGAATGTGTACGTCATATCATTCACGAATATTTGGGTATGAGAAAGCTCTGTGCAAAGTGAGCGCTGCGCGAGCTCAAACAAACAACGACGAGTTGATGATTCGAAGCAGTGTTTGGAGACGTTCAAGCGTAATAAACCCGAGTTTTTGTGTCTATATGTGACAATGGATGAAAAATGTCCCCATAACTCTAGTCCGAAGACCAATCGGAAGTCATCGGAGTGGACTGCACACGATGAATTCGCTCCAAAGCGTTGGAAAGCGCAAAAATCGGCTGGCAAGTTATGACGTTTGTATTTTGGGATGCGCATGGAATAATTTTCATTAACTATCTTGAAAAAGGAAGGACTATCAACAGCGACTATTACATAGCGGACCGTTTGTAGTACGAAATTGCCGGAAAAAGCGTTCGCGTTTGAATAAAAAGAAAGTGATGTTTCACCAAGCCAAAGCAACGTGTCACAAGTCAGTGAAATCAAGGACCAAAATCCATGAATTGGGCTTCGAATTACTTCCGCAACCACCGCATTCTCCAGATCGTGATACTTTTTGTTCTCATATCTCAAAAGAGGTGCTCGCTGGGAAGGAATTTTCGTCGAATGAAGGGGTGATCGTCGAAACTGTGGTCTATTTTGAAGCAAAGAAAAAATAGTACTTCAAAAATGGTATAGAAAAGTTGGCTATAATCAATGTATCACACCCTTGAAGGTAACTATGTTGAATAAAAAAAAATAATTTTGCCAAAAAAAAATGTGTTTTACTATGGTAGGCCGGAGACTTTTCAATTGATCTGTTATCTTATGAAAATGGCATTGTAAATGAAAAGTTACCACCGCTTGGCACTGATTCAGCTGATTGTTCGCTGTTGTAACTAGCTGGCAGCCCAGAGACTTTTTAACCGACAAAAGAGTACATTTACCATTCGATTTTGATAGTTCTCTTTTTATTTTAACTTTTTGTGCAGTTGGTCCCATAGAAAGTTGGAAAAAATGATTCATTGATTTTAAAGCTTTTCTAAACCACTAATCGTTGAGACCTGAAAGAAGGAGGGTGTGTTCTGTGTATAACGTAAACTTCCGATAAGAAAGGATTTTCCGAGAAATGAAAATGGGAACGAACTATTAAAAAAAATCGTATTTGCAGTTCGATTTGTCTGATATTGGTAACATAGATAGCTTCTTGCATAGCTTAATATCTAACAAAAATGTTGCTTATAGGAAGTGGACCACTCTATTTGAATAAAATTGTTTTTATGGTAAAAAAGTCTTAAATTA
This sequence comes from Neoceratitis asiatica, assembly GCA_030068015.2. NCBI lineage: Eukaryota > Metazoa > Arthropoda > Insecta > Diptera > Tephritidae > Neoceratitis > Neoceratitis asiatica. Next base: position 32,259,252 of record CM061525.1, on the reverse strand, counting down.
TTATATAATTATTCAAACACTTTTACATAATAATTTATATAGCAAAGTGTGTCTAAGGATACCGACGCTTCTCGATAGGACCTGATGAAGCAATCTCATCTAGCACAAAATCTGTTTCTCTCGGTGAGCTCGAAAATTGATGAAGCGGGAGAAGTTTTCTCCAAAGTCTGTATTGCCATCTTTCAAAGATCTTTGTGTGCTCTTTGTATTCCTAAAGGGAAGGAAAAACAGTTATCAGACAAATTTTTATTTAACAAAGTCAAATAAAAAACTGGCTCCTAGAAATTCTGCAAGAAAAAAAACTTATTGAAAAGAAAAAAAAAATATTGAAAAGAACGGTCAGCGACGCATCCGGGAATCTTAGAAAACCTCATGCGTTGATATGGATGGAAACTCAGAAGGTAAAAAGCTTAGACAAATCTTCATTAAGCTATTTTTAACTAAGTATATCCAAAAGCCAGTTGGGGAATGGGTTAAATTTTGAGCTGATATGCTGAACAGCGACTTTCCGGGTTGTTTTGAGCACCAAAACCTATTCTCACGCAGGACAAAGGGGTATATTTCTAACATTTGCAGCATTTTCTGTCACAGAAGGGTAGAATGGGCAATAAAATCGTGTCAATCCTGGACGGGATCTTCATCACTGAATTATAGGAAGCATCCTATCCATTGCTGTGCAAACTCTACAAAACCTACATACGCGAAGAATATATGGCCCATGTAAGGATAAATACTAAAATAATCTCCATTCCAAAAGAAGGTAGGGCCATTCACATGAATCCCAAGGTTTCTCAGTCAATAAGGTTCAGTTCGTCTCTTATAAAAATATTTGAAAACCTGCATCTATATACGCCAAAAACTACTCCAAAACAGCCTCTAAGAGGAAGCAACAAGCAAATTCATCGATGCAGCGCTTCACGATGTAATTGGGTGAAAAAGGGCTTGCAGTAAAGGAGTACTTGGAGGCTTTTAACAACATTTTTCTCGAGGCTATAATATATTCAAGAATTGGACCTCGAATAGGCTAACGTAATGCTCATGTGGAATCTCTCATGAGAAACAATATCATCTTGACTTAGGTAATGTGAGATACACCGCAAGAGACCATCCTCCACTGTTGATGTGTCGCAGAGAACACGCTGATTCCTGAAAATGTCAGTGATCTACTCCAAATCGCCCTTTTTACAAGAATATATAAACCTCTCCCATTTGAACTAACCTTTAATAAAAGGCTTGGAAATCACTCTCTCTATCTAAGTCATATAGCTCAAAAGATAGTAAACTTAACTTGATTAGAAACTGATTTTGGATTTATACATCGGTAGTTAGACTCATCCTAATCTAGTATTTCGCCGTTTGATGGTAATCATTTGAAAAGCCACATCCATGAGCAAACCAGACAGATTTCAACGGTCAGCGGCTATCCTCATTATGGGAGTTCTATCGTCAGCTCCTTCAAAAGCCCTGGAAATTTTCCTCATTTTTTTTTTTTAAATTTAAAATAAAATAAATCGTAGCTTTAAGATGGAGGAAATGGATGAGCAAAGTATTCGAAAATAAATTTTTGTTTATAACTTCAGTGACAAATCGTGCAGCCCTCGTGTGTACTATACATTCACAAATTAAAATTAAATGTGCAAGTTGTGAAAATGTTACAACAACAACAATTATCAATAATACTCGTAACAATAATACTGTGTTATATGCTTAACACCACTTGGATAGTTTTTGAATTTAAAAGAGTGTAAAAGAAATACGGTGATGATTGAAAAATATGCAATTAAACATTTTTTTTTTTTAATTCAAAAATTAGTTTAGAAATGAGATCGTACGAACTAATTAAAAAAAATGACTGTAGACTCAGAAAAATTAAACGATTTTGCTATTGTTGTAATGGTTTTTTAGAATTCGGATCGAGTTCATCTAATTCAAAGACCAGAACCTGAGTTATTGTGAGAGAAGTAATAATTAGTTATAGCAGTACTGTATAGTTTAGTATTTAACGAATTATGAATTCCTTTCCATATGAAAGTCAGTCAAAATGTGTGAATCTGGTGATTTATGGTGTTTCGAGGTGTAGAGAAAACTAGCCATACGGAGTATTCAGTTTAATTTTTCGAGCTTTAAATGTTTGGCATTTGATAACTAATGCTCAACTTCGATGATACACTTAGTAGCTGAGCTCACCAAGCTTTTTTAGGTATTTATCGAGGTTTGAGTGTGTCAGACATCTCTCTAAACCAAACAAGGTATTTTTTTAGAAAGCACAGGTGATTAGAAGGCGGTCAGAAACAAAGCTCTAGTAATATATATATGTAGTTGAGTTCTCAAATGAAACGAAGACTTTTTTCCTGTGGGGATATGTAAAGTCTAAAGTCACCATGCGGACAATTCCGCTTCGATTCAGGCCTTGGAGCAAAAAATTATGCGTATCATTCGCCAGTTACCAGTCGAAATGTTCGAATGAGTCATCGAAAATCGGACTCAACGGATGCATCATCTGAGACGTAACCGCGGCCAACATTTGAAAGAGATAATCTTCAAAAATTAAATTCTTTCGAATGATAATAAACATTCGCCATTCAATTTGAATTTTCTGTATTTTTTTCATTAAAAAAGTAGGGAACCTCGAAATGGATCACCCGTTATATGTATATATAAAGTTAATTTTAATAAAATTCAAAAATTTAACAAAACCAAAACCTCGGAGACTTTCATATATTCCTCGCGGCTGTAAATTTTCCTAACTCAAATATACGAGTATATAGGCATGTATGTATATGTACTAATTTATACTCACATTACGGCTTTTCTATTGCACACATTGAAGCCGAAAAAAAGGAGCACAACACCAATACATCCAAATTCTTAAGTACACATGGACATGCAGTCGTATATGTAAAGGGTGTTTTTTATAGAGGTATAGAACTTTAAGTTGGCATTACTTTTCAAGATGGCGACCGATTTAACAGCTGTCAAGTGATTTATTCTCAGTTCTCAGTTTGGTCCATTTTAGCGATGTTTAGCGATGAAGCGCACTTCTGGTTGAATGGCTACGTCAACAAACAAAACTGTCGCATTTGGAGTGAAGGTAATCCTCAAGTGTATGTTGAAACACCGTTACATCCAGAAAAACTGACTGTTTGGTGCGCTTTATGGGCTGGTGGAATCATTGGTCCGTATCATTGGACGTAGTGCGCGATACGTTTTCCGCACAGAACCATTATTTTCGAAATAAAATTGCACTATTTGCAAGCGTTGTTCAGGCGTGAGTCTATTCATGATGAATTGCCAAACCAAACTGAGAATAAATCACTTGACAGCTGTTAAATCGGTCGCCATCTTGAAAAGTAATGCCAACTTAAAGTTCCTATAAAAACACCCTCTATAAAAAACACCCTATACAAACATTTATTGCCCCATACAAAGGAGTACATGCAACACCCGTCGGCGTTGGCATGGTGCACGAAAGCCCAAACGAAAAATATTTTTCACTACACCACAGCCGTATTATTAGCACAATGTTGCAGTAGTTATTTTCAATTTAGCCGTAACACGGACAGGATATTCTGTCATTTATACAATATATATACATCATATATATGTATATAAAATTTTATTCAAATTCAATTCGATTTGTGAATACGCAAAACGCAGTTTCAGAGTGGCCGTTGCGAGTGAAGTGGATAAAATACATGAAATTCGCGAAAGGCGCGCTTAAATATTACTAAACAAATGTTTAACGGTACAAAAAATTTTCCAAATTATAGTTTTTAAAATTTTATAATGATATTGCTCAAGAAAAGACGCTCACAAAGTGAAAGTCGTAAAGTGGAACAGACCGGAGCCCTTAGTCGGCCGGAGGATAATAGATATATGCAACAGAGACAGCAAAATCAAAATCAAGAACTACAACAACAATTTAGACAAAGTTTTGCATTTGGCGATACAACATTAGCAACAACAACAACAACAACAAATAGTTCGGAACGACGTAAAACGTCAGCGGAAATGATTAGTGAGGCGAAATCAATGTTGGCTGAGATTTCGACAAAAGCCAACAGCCTAAGCTACAGCAGTGATTGTCTCAGTTGCGGCGGTGGTAGCTCCAATAGTAATCGTATGGGAAGTAAGTGAGAGTGTGTGACGAATTTTAAATACGCGTTTGAAAAGATTACAAAAATACACACACACAAACACACACACACACACACACACACACACATCTATACCAATTGCGTCCTTCATTGCTTACCTCTGAATGATATATATGTATGTATATTTGTATTGTTAGTTGGTGGCGTGCGAGTGGTCAGCACGCGTCGCCCCATCACGCCACGTGAAACTGGACGCGCACTCTATGGCAAGGTCGCTTTAGCCGGAAGACCGCCCAGCGCATTTTCGTAAGTACAAGTATTGACTCAATCAGCTATTTTTGGTCCTTGGCTCAAACCATCGAAACACATTTCTTTGAAAGTTACTTTTCAATTGTATTATGTACTCCAAATCTCTTCTTCCCATACTAACAACTACTGTTTAGCTTACGTTATTTACAAAATGAAAATCAACGACATGCGCCCATAACGCCCTCACTAGAGCCGATACCGGTACACCAACAGGAGGTCAACGAAACAAATGAAAATGAATTTGAAGAAAAACAAGCAGAAACACGACGACGCATTTCAAGACGTTCGAATTCGTGGGACGCGCGTTGCGATTATGACGAGGTAAACTTGGTCGGTGGAGGTGGCACTGGTCAGCGCGCAACGAATGGTCAAGCGAATCAAATTCCAAGAAAGTTGCCTGCTTTGGAAATAAGAGGTGTCTCATTAGAGGGTGAGTAGTTGTGCCACGAACTTAGCGCACTTGCGCTCGCTTCATTTTCATTTCTCTTTAACAATTTCCGCTCAGCCAAACAACGCACCGATGCTGGCACGAAGAGGGAACGCTTTAAAACTGCTCATAGCAGTGGTGAGAATAGCTCTTTGGATATGAGTGGCTCCAATACGGCGATCAATATTTTAAGTTCACGAAAATTTCAACAACGCAATTCTCATCTCTTGGCACAATCTCCAACCGAGAAGCTGATAGGTCTGTTGAAGGAGCATGCAGGCTTGAAGGAATGCAATGAGGAGACAGCAAATCATATTAATTCGGTATGTCTCTACTTTGACGAAGTTAAGATGGGAAAAATAGGAGCAAAACAAAAGTAGAAGTCTCTGCGGTTCAAGAAATTACGCACAGTAAGGCATGCCGGTCGTTTGAAGCGGCTAAAATCGGATAGCTACCGTGATAGTCCGGTCTTTATACCGGAACGACAAGGAGACACACTCAGTTCATTATTCGGTCAAGAACCACTATAGTCATTATAACTCCCTGTGTCTTACCCTAACCAAGGGAGAGTGCAAAGGGCAGTTACTAAACCGCACTAGGTGTACTCGAAAGGAGCTACTTAAGGTTTTAAGCTTGGAAGCAAAAAGCCATGTTTAATGCGTGAAGATCCAGAAGGATCTTACAACCTCTCTGAACTGAATTGACATCGAGCCAACTTGGCCAAATTTACATAATACACAGACGAGAGAGCTCCTACCTGCTCTCTGAGTACTGATGCGGCCGTTACAATTTTGGGTTTGCCATAAGTGAACTCTGGGACGTGCCCTCGGGTCAGGCAGCAGTAAGTGGATATAAGAATTGATGCTTATATTAAATGCGACCTCTCGGCTAAAGACTCTACCATAAAACATTCCGTTTCGTAGAAAAAAATGGTAGAAAAGAGGGCACAAAGTTCTAGCTCGGAGACACACTCAATTCATTATTTGAAAGTCTGTAATAGACACCGATTTTTATGACTCTACATTTGTGGAGACTTCAGAGCAGGCTTAACCCTAATTTAGTTCCTGAAAGTGATTTTTCCATTAAATTTCTAAAATACCAAAGAGGAGACAACAGTAGTTCTGTTCCTCGGAACAATTTATTAGGTTCTTTAAAATTTTTCTTCTGTCGCCCATTGGCTTAGTGAAAACCCTAACCTAGCAAACCTCACCCATCATCTACTACATTTATTACTCACTTTCCTTTTCCCCACAGATTCTTGCCGAACTCTATATGCGTGTTCGCAAAAATGAGAAACACTATAAGCGCGGCTTCATTCTCGGTGGTCTCTACGGCTTGGTGGAATGTTCTTCACCAAAAATCTTATTGAGCATTGCACGTGTGGTTCTAGCGGTAGGTGTTTAAAATTTTAACTTCATTTCTCATCCTCTATCATACTTTATTCCATTTCAACTTCTTAGCTGCGCGTCACCGGCAGCAATTTGACAGGCGCCTGTAAACTCATCTTCAAAGTGGCACGCAACGAACAAAATGATCAACTTTTTCACGACAATGATCTACTCGATTTGCTAATCGATGGCTTGGGACGCGCCAGCCCATTAGACGATCCCGAGGCGTGCATTTACGGCTATGGCTCCATACGTTTTCTCACTAGCAGCAGCAACAGTGGTCAGGAGAGAGGTGCAGAAGTGCTGATGCCAAGCAAAGATACAAATCGTAACTGGACTGAGTGTCTAGAATTACCACGCAAACCAGCCACTGCGCCAGCACCGGGCAGCGATACCAAGCAAGCGCTGTTTCAATCACAACATGAACGATATCAGAAATTGAGCAAGCAAAATACGCTTGTCGAACGTTTGGCACGTCACGGCGCCGTGGAATTGATGGTTTTGCATTTACAAATATTGAATGAAGCTGGCGCAACACAAAAACTTACTGGACCACCATTGCATTCGCTCTATCAGCTATCCGCTGCATTGCGCGCACTCTCCGATGTACGACAGACCCGAAATTCTTTTGAAAAAGATTTGAATATATCCGAGCAAGAATATGATTGGACAGCAGCACAGGAGGTATGCGGTATGCAACAGCAGAGCATACAATTGGAGTTGGCGTGTCCGCATTTGGTGCGTGCAGCGGAGGTGGCCACAGGCGAATTGGAGGTGCAGGCGAACATAGTGCGCACGCTGAGGTGAGTATGAGAGTATAAATTAAAGAATAAAAATTAAAAAAAAATTAAGATGAAAAAGAGTGGTGAAGTGTGATGCAATTGCTTAATATGATTTTTCCTTTGCAGTGTGCTCTCCGAGGACAGCGATTGCTGTCATGTGTTGGTCAACTACACAGCACGTATTGGCATGCTTTTGGGACCTTGTTGTGAGATTTTCGATAGTGCATCGGAAAAATTACTCTCCCTATTCAGCAGGCTGGGCTATATACTGGGCAATATTATGGCGAAATACGACAGTGCTCGGGTGCAGGTAAGGAGAAAAAAAAATTAAGAAGTGACGATCTCTTTATAACTTTCATGAGCGTATCAAGGTTATTTGATTGTATTTTAGGATTAAATATTATTTTTAATATCTCAAAAATTGGTTGTAGTGGAGCTATAGGTCTTCTGAGTTGGAAGAGATTTGAAAAATCGGTCATATATACATATATTATAGTGGTTCGATATGGTCGTTTCCGAGAAATAACGTATAAAAGTACATCTGGGTACCAAGTTTGCTTGAAGTAGCTCTTATGCTTGAGAACTAGTTTGCTTTCAAACAGGCGGACATGGCTAACTCAACTCAGCTCGTCGCTCTGAGCCAAAGGGTATAATTTTGGTGTGTCTTTCCGTCTTTCTTCCGATACTGGTACATACGAGGTGTATTCAAAGGAAAAGGTGAATTTTGAATTTCAAAGTAATCCCCCTCGAATATAATACACTTGTGCCAACGCTTTTTCCAATCCTCGAAGCACTTCTGAAATGCGCTTTCCGGTATGGCCGGCCATCAGCTCTTTCTTCGATTCTGACTTCATCTCATCAATTGTGGCAAAACACTTTCCTTTCATTTCACTTCAAAAAATCACGATTAAAAAAATTCTATATTTCGGGATAATTCACTGACTACAGCCTTATCCATACTAACCCACTATACCCCACTAAGTTAAAAAAAATTCAGAATCTCTGTGAAGCAAGTAAAGATGGGTACTTCCTTGGTAGCGACAAGACGTAGTGATTTCGTCTTAGTTTTCTTAGAAAAAATTTCCAGAATTGCCTTTAATTTTACCTTTCTAGGAGTATAAATGACAAGAAATGTACGAGAAATTTTGTTATGGGCAAATTTTGAAGCTCTCCATACCCCCGCATACAAGTCTAACCTCAAAAAGTACCAAATGCATAGCCGCAGTTTGAAAAGGCAACCGTTTTATTTGGGCCAGAGCTTCAAATTGTCTATTCGTGGCCGTTGTAGCCTAGTGAGTGTCAGTTCGTATTAATATGAGAAGGGTAATGTGTTCAAATCCTGACTTCCAATATCCAAAATTAAAAAAAAAAATTCAAATTTTTGGGATCGCTTGATCGCAAGTCAAACTCGCCACGCGCAGGACTAATATAAAATAAAAAAATCTCATAAAAAATCCATCATCCGTTTGGATAGCGGAAACATTTTTTAAAATAAATTTTAATTTTTCGTTATATTTCCCTTCAATTTCTCAGTTCTATCACAACGATGTGGCCATGCAGTATTTGCTACGCGTTCTCGAGCTCTACTCCAAAGAACCGCTAACACTGCATAACTCACTCGGCGATACGGTGATCGATGTGCTGGTTAAAATGATACGCGTCGTCGCAAATATGAGCGTCAATACCGAGGTGGGCATCGGTTTGGGTAATATGCATAATCTGGGCATCATTATGTTGAATCTATTGAATGCCATCACACACATGAAGGCCATACAGTTGGTAAGTCAAGCCGGAGCGTGAAAAAAAAATCATAAAAATTTTTCGTTTCATATTTTTCCCTTTCTCGCGTTGGCAGAAAAGCGATCTGCAGGAGCTGCTGCATGCCACACTAGGCGCACTGCATAATCTCTGCTTCTATCAAGAGCAGAATAGTACACCGGCACAAGTGTTGGCCGCCAAGGGTTCATTGCAATGTGTGCTCGGCGATTTGGCCACCGCACTGTACTATGCGCTAAAGACGTGTCGTGACGATGCATCACAGGTGGAGACAGCACGTGTATTGGGCAATTTGACACGCAACGACAAGGCACGTCGCTACTTCTGCCGCAATGGCGGCTTGGCGTTGGTCGTAAAACAGCTGTCTGCTAACAATACCAGTCAAGCGTACGATTTCAAGGCCTGTGCCATTGGTGTGCTTGTTAATTTATTGGGCGATGCAGAGAATCGTGCACCATTCATGCAACATAAAGGCGCTGAGTTGTTGTACACACTGCTGGGTGCGGCATTGCAGGAGGAAGATTGGTTTTTGGCTACCATAATTTGTCAAGCTCTATGGAATTTGCTAATAGATGCCAGCAATGTGTCGGATGTGTGTCAGGAGCAAGTATTGGATGATGTTTGTGATTTATTGGTTGACTATTTGGATGAGGAACGTTTGTTTGAGCACAGCACACGACCGGATATGGTGTGGGAGGGTTTCGCTGTGGTCGCCACCGATTTATTGGAACGCATACAAGCGAGTTATGATAAGCAGGAACAAGAGGAGGCTGAAGCTGAGATAAAAAAACAAAAGCAACAGCAGAAAAAGTCACAAAAGGTGAATGTTGAAAACAAAGGCGAAGAGGAGGAGGATGAAGATGATGTTTATATTGAAGAAATGTAAATTAATTGAGGAAAGCAATATGTGTAACAACTGAAAAAAATAAATAAATAAATAAATAAATTGTGAAGAATAATTTCTTTTTTAGTAAAAGTTTGAAAAAATATAATAAATCGATTTTGAGGAAAAAAGTAGAAATAGCGACTCTCATTCAGGCTACCGGATCAATGCAGTGTTTTTCAGACGGAGATTTCAACTACCATTGAGGCTGCAAAGCAGATCAAAACTAACTTATGGGTATATTCATTTGCAGCGACGGCCAGGCTGAAATAAAAAAGCTTGGCTCGTTTACCATAAACTACAAAATTGTGATGAGCTTTTAGATGGCCGAACCGAACAGACACTCTCACATGGGTGCCTGGCCACAAAGGCATCCCAATGAGGAAAGTGTAAGACAGCTGCATTAGTATGTGTTTTGTCACATGCAAACCGCTTCCTAAGGAATTTACGCATGAACAGCCGTCATAAGCTGGATCATATAACAAAGCTGAACGAAATTGTATTGAAAAAGATCGCGTGAAATTTATTCCTTAAAAATAAAGAACACATCCAAGGTAAGAGTAGTTGTGGGAGGCCATTGACATTAGTCTGCATACAGAGACTGAAGGCTCTTCATAGGGGATGGAGCTATTAAAATCATGAGAAGGACAAAACATTCATTGATTTTCCAAGCCATTACCCTGCTTTGGAAAGAGCTTAAAAACTTACAGCTGCCTTTATTGAGGATATGTCTAAGTTAGCAGACATTAAGTAACTGATCTAATGATCAAAGGAGCGAAATAGTTGGATTTCAAATCCTACTGCACTGCTGCACAGGAGTCACTAAATGAAGACAACAACGATGAAGAATTACGGAAAAGTGATATGACGTCGAAACTAAGGCTCAATCATCGCAGTGGTGGTGCATTCTGGTTCGCCAAGAACGAAAAAGGCTCGACAAGTGTGGTCGAAAGTGAGGATTATGCTCCGATTTTAATGGCCTATTGCATCACGACTTCTTGCCGTCAGGTCAAACGGTCAGTAAGAAGTACTGCCTACAAGTACAACGCCACTTGTGTGAAACAATCCCGAAAAATGCCCGGATTTATGAAGAAGAGCAGTTCTTAGCAACAAGATACTACATCTGCTCGCACTTCATTTCTCGTTCGTGAATTTCCGCCCAAAACAATACAATTTTTCCAAATATATGTAGCTCCATGTGGCTTTTTCCTATTTCCAAAAATTAAGAGATCCTTAAAGGGCCATCGTTTTACAACCATATGTGTATGGAATTAAAAGCGAATCGCTGAAAGCACTCAATGTTGTTTCAAATCTTTAGTCTGAGAAGTGTTTTAAGAGTTGAAAGAAGCAAGTGCATAACCTGTAATGGAGACTAGTTTGAAGGCGGCAACAACAATGTAGGCGAATAAGTAAATATTTTGTTCAAAAAATGAAAATTCTCATTAATTTTTGAACACTTTCTAATTTGTAAGGTAGAGAAATTTGATTAACTAATGCTGCCTATTAGAAGATGAAACTTTGGAGGGCTTAAAATTCGTTTAATAACTAATCGAAATTCGGGTAATAACTAAATAAAATGTGAGGTCAATTGAAAAGTCACCGGCCTACCATAGAAAATAAAATTTTTTTTTGCAAAATTCATTGTTTTATTCACCTAATTCCCTTCAAGAGTGATACACCGATTATAGCAACCCTCCAACTTTACGATTTGTCCTTTGCTTCAAAATATGCCTCAGTTTCGGCGATCACCTATTCATTCGACGACAATTTCTTCCAAACGAGCATTCTTTTGAGATCTGAGAACAGGAAATAGTCGCTGGGGGCCAGATCTGAAGAATGTGGTGGATGCGGAAGCAATTCAAAGCCCAATTCACGGACTTTTGCCATAGATTTTACTGACATTGTGACACGGTGCATTGTACTGGTGAAGCAGCATTTTCTTTTTCTACAAATGCGGCAGGTTTTCAACGATTTCGTCTCTCAAACGGTCCAATAGCGCTATGTAATAAACGCTGTTGATGGTCCTTCCTTTTTTGAACGTAGGCCATGAAAATTATTCCATACGCATCCCAAAATATAGACACCATAACCTTACCAGGCGACTCTTGCGTTTTTCCACGCTTTGTAGTCTGAGTTTGGGTTCATCGTATGTAGTTCACTCGGATGACTGTCGATTGGACTTCGTAGTGCAATGATGTGACCATTTTTCATCCATTGTCACATATCGACGCAAAAACTGGATTTATTACGTCATTTCGCCACATCTGGCTGGATTTTCCTGGAGCAGTGTTCGGAAATTCGTCATCAAGCCAAGGTTTTGCTTCAACTGTATTTTTCCCCTTCAAAAAGCATATTCTATTAACACACAAAATTCCTTTTTATTAATTTTTTCACAAAGACAAAGGTTGCATCACTCAAAATGCTATAAGCTGTCAAATGTATGCACGCCTCTCTTGAAGGTTAGGGCTAACTACAAAACTTTATGGATGTAATTCTAGTAGAGCCATCTATGTGTCAAGCCGGGGATTTCCCAACTGAGCTTTTAGTCTTTCTTTTCAAATGTTTCTGTGATGACCTCTCCATTCGACCCAAATCTCTTAACGCCAATTCATTTTTTCAGTTTTGGAAACAATAAATAGTTGCTGGCGGCTAAATATGGAAAATTTGATGGATGGGGTAGCAGTCGTTGCTCAAATTTTCAATTTTGCCCCGTGCATTATTCTGAAGGAACAGCACTTTTTTGCCCAAATGCGCTCGTTTCTGCTTTAAATCAATATCGAATCTGTCCAAAAGTTCTGAATAGTATTCGCCGACGATAGTTTTACCCTTTTCAAGGTAATTGATATGACGCGTTTTCCGACAAAGCCAACTTGGCTCTCTTTGGTGCACGTTCACCTGGATAAATACACTGCCTTGATTATTCTTTGACCTCTCGTGCAGTGTGTTGGATCTATGTTCCGTTACAAAACGGTGCAAAAATACGTTTGGATTGCGATAGAACATAGCCAAGCACTACTTTGAAGTGGTTACACGGTCATGCGCATGGTCTTGTGTGAACAACCGCGGCATCCAGCGCGCGGATAACTTTTTCATATTGAAATATTAATGTAAAATGTAAGGTACCCGCTCAGTTGAGATGCCTACAGCTTGAGCTACCTAACATACTTGTTTTCTCCGATCGTCCAATATAATTCCTTGGATTTTATCGACGATTTCTGGCGTGGCGACCTCTTTTGGTCGCCCTGAACGTTTGGCGCCACTTGTACTGGTAAGGCAACAACGGATTTCAATAAATCACTTTTTTACCATTGAAATTGATGATGCAGAGTGCGCAAAGTATTTATGAAGTCTTTTCTTGGTTTCGTTGATGGGTGTTTTACGCAAAAAAGAATGCTTAATCAGCACACGAAATTCACATTTTTAAATTTTCATTAAATTCGCTTTCAAACACAATTTAAATGGCGCAGTGTGTTCACAATTTTACGGCAGTTTATAGCAACAGATAACACTTAACACTTGACGGGAGCAGTTTGGTATATACAGTAACTGCGCAGAAAATTCAAAAAGTCACTGATTTATCAAACAGCTCTCGTATTACAAAAACGCATTCACATAGCAAGTTAATTGTAAGGTCGCAAAAAATGAGGAATTGCACTCAAACAGACACAAGCGGAGATGGCTAGATCAACTGAGCTCATAATTTTGATATTATCTTGTTATCGTTCAAGAAGAAAAAACAGAGAAGAAGAAAATTATGAAAAATAATATGTGCTTTGTGGTTGTTATGAATTGTGGATAATTAGAACAGGGAAACACTTGACGCATACAACCTAAAAGAACATTTACATATACATATAACAACTTTCATGAACTCAATCATTGTCAGCACCCAGAACCCTTTTAGCTTACAACTTTCTATGGTATGCATGTGGTTTTCTCACCGTTAGTGATGACGACATCTCAGCCACTTCGCCATAAAAAAAAAACATTATTTCAGTTACTGTTTTCTACACTCTTCTTTCAATAGTTATTTTCTTTTGTTTATGCTGAGAATGAACAGCAAAGCAACAAGGTCTACAACAACTTTGGTCGAATGGTCTAATAGTAATTCATAAATGAATTGTTATTTCCGTAAGCTCCGCTCATACTCGTATATATATATATATATATTTGGCGCTTTGTAACCGCTGAAGCGATTTTCGGCCGAGCTCCTCCTCCAATTTGTGGTTTTGCGTCTTGATGTTTTTACCAACAAATAGAGGGACCTACAGTTTATTCTAAGCCGCCTCCGAACGGCTGATGGATTTTTATGAGGAGCTTTATTTCACGCCAGAAATACGCTCGGAGGGCTTGACATTCCCTGCCGAGGGGCGACCGCAATTAGAAAAAAATTTTTTCTATCATTTTGGATGTTGCTCGAACCTGGGCTCGAACCCAGGCCTTCCGAATGTCAGTACGCAATGCTAACCACTCGGCTATCGCGGCCGCTCATACTCGTATAGTGTGCTAAATATGAGAGAGCAATAATATTTAAAAGCAGAGAGCACAAAAGTGTTTCGAAGCGAAGTTAAAAAAAATAAAATTAAATACAAAAATTAAACGAATATTTAACACATAGCAAAAGAAACAACAACAAAACTAAAGCTTGCTTCAAAAATCTTTGGGTAAAAAAAAAATTTCGTACTTAACCTAACTGAGAGCATCGCCACCAAAGCCGAATCGCAGTTTGGAGATACAATTCCATTTGCGTTGTCACTTCTTATATTTTTTTGTTTTTTATTTTTATTTTTTTTTTTTCAGCACATCGGCGTATTGAAAACGTTAACAGAATTTTAATTTGTCCAAACCAACCAAAATTGAGTGCGCGCCGGCTCTAGTAGCTGCTTCATAACAACAATTGCGACCCTCGGCCCATGATATGTACGTACGAATGTATGTATGTATGTATATATGTATGTATGTATGTATGTATGTATGTATGCACAGTATGAGTATATATATACTAGTGGGGCATCTCGTTTTGGTTTTCGGCATTGCGCACCAAGCGAATAGCAACGTACGTACGTACATACATATAAACTAGTTGATGACTGCAGCGCTGGCAGCTATCAAAGCTACTAAACTCAAATTTTTATGGATTTTGAAGGTAGTCATGAATCATCGGCTCGCAGTTATGTAGTTATGTGCGTGTGTGTGTATGGTTGTATGTATGTATGTATGTCAAATAGTAGGTATGAAATTCAATATTAAACATTAGCAAGAGTGTTAAATAAATAAAATTGAGTTTTTTTTTTAGTTTAACTCAAAACGCAGTAGCCATAAAAATAGATAACGGATTATAATGAACGTAGAAATGATTTCAGATTTTAATAAACATTTTTATTTAAATGCTAATCAACCCAAAAACTACTGGTCTGCGCTCTATAGGTACCATTTTTAAGCAGTGATGTAATCTTAAAATTGACTATAAATTCGATATTGTGTGGTGAAGTTAAGATTAATTATTAATTTTCTATAAGTTTCAAAATTTTATTTACATTTTTAAAAAAGATCTTTTGCTTGCTTTCGTCAGGTTTTAGAGAAATTAAATTATGAAATAGCAGGTGCCGTAGATGAGGGTAGGAACCTCGCGAAGAGTGGAAACGCGCGGGGGAAAGATTTCATATGATTTTATAATGGTGTTGGAAAATTTTTGGCCACATCCCTCGTCCCTCGATCCTCTCACCAGAGCAAAACGGATCATCAACTTTGGTTTCAGTAGCGTGGTAATTAAGTTCCTCGCTTATGACACGGTGACGAATGGTTCTCAGCATTCCGCTGCGTCGAAAGGCATCGAGGATAACACCGGATCAAACCACTCAGATGTTGCGAGTACTGATGGCGTTGTATCGGTCGCCGGGACTGTTTAGGAGAGCTGAATTGGACCATAGGAGTGTGGAGATAAGGCTCATGAAGAGACTTCTGGAAAGGCTAGCAACCAAGACTATACATTGAAGGCAGCCGGTAGCATAGGCATTGCCAGCACCGACAGCAGTTCGGTTTGTGCGATAAACTCGTTTAAACCCCCTAAGTTCTTGGGACCTGATGGCAAGGTAACAGCGCAGCTGCTGACGTTATGGCAGAGTTGTACAGATGACTTACTCCGCGAACTGTGTGAAACTGAGCATTTCGCAAAGAGTCAGTGTGGTTTGCATTCTGAAGGCCGGAAGAAGTTGGCATGTTTGACTTGTATAAAAGGAGTACATCATGCTTATCAAAGATAGGCCGGTGGATACTGTTCTAGAGCTACAGGGGCTTTTTCGACATTGAGAGCGCGTTTAGTAACGTTTCTCTGAGTGCAATCATAGCTTATAGAGTTTACGCCTTATTTCCAATCTGACAGAACTGTCTCGCTGAATAAGCAATTGACACCTTTAACGCAAAATTAATAGGGGCACACCGCAAGGCACTGTCCTGGTTCCTCTTCTCTTGATATAAGTCGGTAACAGCTTGCTTGCAGTGCCATCTATCGTGAGTTTTAGGTTAAAAGAACATAAAAAATGAGTTTTTCAACCCAATAAAAAGTAGGATACAATAAATTTTCAGAGAAATCCATTATTGTATAGAATTTTATTACAGTTTTCCTGTAAACAGGGTGCTTAAACTTTAAATTCACATAAAAAACAATCTATGGGGGAAAATGCCGTTAAGAGGGTTTGTTATGGGTGGTGTAAACCTTCATTTGGATTTGGTTTTATCAAACACGGGGTACATGAACCTTCGTTTTCTGTCATAGTGTAAATAGTAAAGCAAATTCGCTTTTACAACTGTATGGAGTCTAGAATATACAGAAATACCGATGCCATCTAAAGTACTGATATTACCTGAGATTTTGTCGAATCATGCTTTCAGACGTTTTAGTGTCCGAGGTATACTTTTCGCCGTTTTTTTTAATATTTATTACACTGGGTTTGTTGAGAACTCTTGGCGTTTTTCTAAGTTTTCCTACTCAAACCCCAAGAGTATATATTTGTATATTTTGAAATGATGTTAGTTACTACGAATATAACTCACAAACGCCTTGATTTGTTTAGATTTTCTTTAAATTTGGCACATAAGTAGAAAAAAATTATGATTCAAGTGGCATTTTGCCACTTTTTTTTAATATGAACACTAGAACCAGGAAAAGACTTATTCGAAACAAAAATCGTATTTATTATCCGATTTAATTGAAACTCTACATTTTAAGGTCAGATAACGATTTTTGAAATAATAAATTACTTTTAAAATTATATTTCTGGTTCAGGATCGATTTGTTTGAATTTAAGTACGTTGATAGATTTTTGCCTAGGTTAACATATAGAATGACTTATTTCCGAAAAGGGATCCCAGATCAACAATTTAATGAAAACTGGTATGATATTAACTTTTTGATGAACTCTCGCATCGTTCGCCAAAAAGTTAGTCACTGTCGAGGATATATTTTTTTTTATTATTTTAACAAGACAATACAAAAATAGATACATGCATATGTAACAATTCAATTGAAAAGTGCCCGGCCTGACACATAGATGGAATGAGGAAGAATTAAATCCATATTATTTTTAGCTAGCCCTAACCTTCAAAAGACGCGTGCATAAATTTGACAGCTGTTGGATCATTCATTTGTGAATTATTACATTTTGAGTGAAGTAACTTTTGTTATTGTGAACGAAATGGATAAAAAGGAATTTCGCGTGCTGATAAAACATTGCTTTTTGAAGAGGAAAAATACAGTTGAAGCAAAAACTTGGATTGACGACAAGCTTCCGGGCACTGCCAAGGAAAAATCAACCATCAGCGATTGGCATGCTAAGTTTAGACGTGGTGAAATGAGCCTAGAAGACGGTAAACGCAGGTTTTACCGACCCAAAAGAAGTTGTTACCGACCAAGACATCGAAAAAATTCACAAAATGATTTTGAATAACCGTACATTGAAATTGAATGAAAAAGCAGGAACTCTAAAGATATCAACTGATGGTAAAGGATATTAAAGCGTAATAAATCCGAGTTTTTGCGTCGATATATGACAATGGATCCATCATTTCACTCAGAAATCCAAACAACAGTCATCCGAGTGGACTGCACACGATGACCTAAGCTCAGACCCAGCATGGAAAAAAGCAACAGTAGGCAATCAAGGTGTTGGCGTCTGTATTTTGGAATGCGCATGGAATATTCTTCATTGACTGCCTGAAAAAAGGAAGAACCATTAACATCACCCAATGATATATAGCGTTAATGAACCGTTTGAAAAGCGAAATCGCCGAAAAACGGCCGCATTTGAAAGAAAAAAAGTGATGTTTTACCAAGACAATGCACCGTGTCAGAAGTCAATGAAATCGATGGCAAAAAATCCATGTTTTGGGCTTCGAATAGCTTCCTCATCCATCGTATTCTCCAGATCTGGCCCCCAGCGACTATTTCCTGTTCTCAGATCTCAAAAGAATGCTTGAAGCAAAACACAAATCGTACCAAAAAAATGGTATCGAAAAATTGGAGGGTCGCTATAATCAGTGTATCACACTTGAAGTGAACTATGATAAGCTGAATAAAAAATTAATTCTGACAAAAAAAAAAAGTGTTTTACTATGGTGGGTCGGGGACCTTTCAATTGACCTGTTATATTATATATTTCTTTCTGTCCGCTTAATTAAATTTAAAATATTAACGCCAACTGATAACAAGCTCACTTGACTGTAGAAACTTCGTACTATTGGTAACAGAGCATTTTGGCTAACTAACAACCGGCGAAGATAAGGTTATGTGGTTCTTGGCAAAATAATTGTTGCGCTTTTATTTTGAGAATTTCTCAAGAACAAGCCAAAAAAAAGTCAACACTAAAGAGAGTGACAATAATAATGTTGGCAGCTACGTCCAAAGCAGTATTGGGTGTTAACAAATCACCCAAAATATTCACGCGTTTTTCAACTTGTAGAAAGCAAATAAGTAAAAAATAAGTATAAAAAAAAATATCTAAAAACATATGTGCATACATGTGCCAGTAAATGCTATGTACATGTACTTACACATGAGAGTATGTATGTATGTATGTATATATAATGAAGATATTTGCATTCGCAAATTTTTTGCTTTCCTAATCAGCGAGTTAAGCAGACAACAAACAACAACAGCGTGCGCTCGGTTGGCTTATGTTAGTTGCTTGCTTGTAGTTTTGTGTAGAGATTGAAAAGAGTGGGAGAAGTAGAAATCCGTGAAAAATGACACGAATGCCAAGCGCAACAAGGCGAGAGAGTAAAATAGACGGAAAAAAATTAAACTATATTATATTATTTTAATGCACTACAGATGCAAGCAAGCTCATAAGCAGTGCATTCGTCAGATGATGCACAATTTTTTCTTTTTAATTTTTAAATATAAATATGTAAAATATTCTGGGATAACAAGCGCTACAAATGTACAGAGATATATGTACATTCATAGATCGCATCCGAGCAGTTTAATATTGTAGGGGATGTTGAAATTCTTATAAATACTCTTTGAACTGGGTATCCAGCCAATAAACTCAAGTGCATCAAATAGAAAATAAATCAGTGTTAGCTTCCATTATGAGAGGAAGTAACATGGTATGAGTTTCAAGCTCAGGTGACGCATACATCTAACTCATAGCTTTGTGTAGTGAATAATTAAAAATAGAAAATCTGCTTATAGCCAAAGGCGTAGAATATTTATGGGTGGCATTTACAAGGGATATAAAAGTATGTATGTACACATGGGCACACATACATACATATGTATTTTCGCGTAATAAAATGACGTTGGTTGATATATATCTGACGCGCGTGAGGCGCTGACTGGTTGAGCAGGGAAGCTGTCAATGAATAATGTCATTAACAAACTCAACGCAATTTCATTAACACGAGTGTATTTTTACTTTTCAAAAAAAAAAATTATATTTAATCATAATAATAATCAATATTTATGGTTGTGTGTTTACAAAAATATACTTTAGTTGTAAAATACTCGTACATAGCTCGTAGCACATTATCCTGACAGATTAAATTTAAGTTTATTTTCAATTATCAAACAAATACAAAATAACATTTCTTGTTTACTTTTCCAAAGTTTCTTTCATATTCAAAAACTTTAATGATTCATTGCATTTGCCTACATGTATAGTAAACTTCTTTATGCATGTACATATATATTGCTCCACCCATTTAGCTTTTTATTTATTTCACATTTTCTTACCATAAATTCTCCTCGGCCGCAGTAGATGCATCCTTTTTCTTCGACGTAAAGGATGATGTCAGCGCATTGGTGCCATTTACTGGTAAGCCCATTTCCAGCGCCATGTCGTAGATACTAAGTGAATCCTTACAGCAGCGACTGCTTATTTGATATTCCTTGCTGCTCCGTTTGACCGCAAATTGTGTAAAAAGCTTGGATGATTAAAAAATATTGTTCGCAAGGTGTAGAAAACAACACGCCCACCACAATTCCTTTAAGTATCTCGTCGGCTTTTGTAAACTAAAAACTTTTTTCACGAGATCAAGTCACGATTTATAACAAGTGTACTAATGCGATTTCAATCTTGGTAGTGAGCCTGCGGTCGTTGGTTGTTCTTTGCGAAGTTGGCGTGTATTCGGTATGAGTATTCTGATGTTCCGGGTGGTTTTTTTTTTGGGGCACAGGTAATAATACTAAAGAACGTCAGGCACGATAAAGGCTTGTGGAAAGCAGCAAAAGCGAAATACAGCAACAAGAGTGTAGGCGAAGTATAAAGATGGTGTTTAAGCCTATTGCCCTCTTGATTACAACTCTATTCTCAAGTTTTTCACTATTCCTAAACTTTAAGGTTTGTACAACAGCTTTGGCCCTATGAAAAGGTAGACAGTTGAATCTGGATGAGATGTAATTGTTGTATTTTATTTTTTCTGCAAGATTCGTAACGAACTGTCAATTTTTTCTATTTGTCTCTCCCACTCTCACTGTTTCTTCAGCTTGAAGTTTTTTGTTACGTTTACGCTTTCGACTTTTTTCACTTTTCGCATATGACGACGACTTGTCTTTTGCTTTTCTGTCTGCTTTCAAGTCCAATTGGAATTTTCTTCGCCTTCTCCTTTACTTATGTTGCTGCTGCTTTACTACACTTTTTTCCACACCTTAGCAATAAGGATTTTGAATTTACGTTTTAATGTTTCAGTACGCGCGCTAATTTTTTAGACTCATAAAATAATTCCAATATTTATTTTGTTTTAATTCCAATGTTCACTAGTGAAATTGTATAAAACTTTACTTTAGTGAGTCTCTAAGCACGATGAGTAAAACTTCTTTCCACCTCTTCGATCGTCGATGAAGAAAACCAACGAAAAAACGAATTTGTGTTGCGATTCGTCAGTGCAAAGTACAGAGTTGCCATTTCTCAACATAAAAATGGGACATAAAGAAAATGAAACCGTCATTTTACTGGATAAGAGGAATTTGAGTTTGAGGAATTTGTAAATTTGAGGAAATATTTAATGAAATTTATTAATTCATTAAAGTACGAATTAAAAACGAATTCATTGTTTAGAAGATATTTAGAAAATAATATTATAATAAATTTTGATTTAAATGTACAATGTACCCAATATATTTAATAAATAAAAAAATGAAAGCTTTAAAAAGTTAATAGATATTAATTTGAGTTTTAGAAAATAAAAAAAATTATTGAACAACGTAAAATTATTTTAAGTATTTAATTGTAAATTATCTACTTTAACCCAGAAATTAATTCCCATAGAAAGACCTATGAAGTTTTCGGTATCCAGAGTTTGGTTCTAAAGCAAATCGCAGAAGCTGAACTACACAAGTGGGTTAGGGGCTCAAACATTTAGCCTATGTAGGTAAGGCATGCCTGTCATAAGAGGTGACTAAAATCCCAGTGCCTGCGACACTCGGGCTTTCTTACAGGATTTTTTCTCTATAACTACTGCCATTCCCAAACTATTTCCCAAGCATTTATATTTGAGAGTAGTTCCCAGCTTTTAGTGCAGATAGCAAATTGCTTCCGAGACTGTTTTAAGGTATAAACATCAGCTCCATCAAATATTAAAATTCATTAAGAGAAGTTCTAGATATAAGGAATGTTTGGAAATAAATTTTATTTATGTTTCACGATTAAGTAATTTACAACAATCTTTTGATGATATTTATATTTGCACAGTGGGATATTTAATGTAGTTAATTTCCACATATTTACTTTAGTGAACATATTTTTTTAATATATGTATGCTTGTATGTATATGCATGTGTATATATGTACTTGGCTAAATATATTTATATAATAGAATACACATGAAATTAAATACAAATTAGCAAAAAAAAATTTACTGAAGAATTTAAAAAAATATTGCCTTTAATGCATAATTTGCTTATTACAATACAAGCAAAATATTTACAATACTCGCGCAGAAATTAGATACTGTTAACAATTCATTTTCTCGTGTTATTTTTAAGCAGCCGCTCTGTCTTTTAAACAAAACAAATATTTATATATTTATTTATTTTAATCGAACACAACGTGAAATTTACACGAGGGACAGCAACAACCTAAAACGACAACAAAATGTTAAACGAAATTTAGAAAATGGGTATGTAGTTGTCGATTTTCGCGCGATGCTTCTGTGCCACACACTCAGATATCCACACAATGTTGCGGCACTCTTGCTCTTTCAACTTCAAGTACGCATAGAAGACACCAAAATGGAATTGTTGCATGAAAGCGTAAACGTTGAGCTTAACTTCATGTTCAAAGAATTTATCTTCAAGGGTTTTATCACCAGGATTGGTGCCGGAACCATCGAAGAGAGCAGCATATTCTGCATAATACTCGGCTACGGTCTTAACCTGCTCGTAATCATCAGCGCGTGCTAAAGCAGCCAAACCATCTGGGTGCATGTTGCCACAACGGGGATACAACTTAGCACGATCATCTTTGGACAATTCAGTGCCAAACGAATTAATAGTGATGATTATGGCACGACGATCGGCCTCGAACTGCAAAAAAAAAAATACTTTACTAAGTTTTAAACTAAAATTAATAACCAATTAAACTTACAGCCAAGATTTCGCACATAACATCGGCAGTGGAGCCACCCAATTTCTTGCAGAATTCATAGAAGGCCTCTAAGTACGCCTTATACAAAGTATTACGAATAATTTCAATATTCATTTCATCCAAATCCTGTTCCGAGATGCAATCAACAAAGAATGGTGCCAATGGTGTATCAACCAGCACAGCATTGTACAATTCAGCTGGTGTGGCAGCAACATGGATTGCCTCCATCTGTTCGAAACTACCCAATGGATGACATTTGGGAATTAATTCGGAAATTGGACGTTGATGTAATGTGCCAGTGATGAGCAAAATTATATTATCAATCATGTAGCCGTATGTAATGAAATCCAAGAAACTTGCCAAAGGCTCTACGGCATGATTGCGGAGATGTTGGAATTCAATAACAAGTTTCTCGCGCAACTTATCATCAATGACAGACACAGAGAGTGGCGATGGTTCATTGGCCAAGAAACTGCCATAGTCAGTACTTTGCAAGTGCAATTTCAAATCTACAAGAAAGAATAATAAAAAAGACACCAATTACTGAAAATATGTACATCACAAGACAGCTCGCATGAGTTTGACAGTTTATCATAGCATAACAGATACCCCGCAAAACCCTTGTATACTTTGGGTTCAATTTACAAAAAGCCCACACAAACACACAAAAGTAAAAATTTAATGGTGTGTCACATGACCAACACCACCCCCTCCCTCACAACTGCTATGTTATGTTGGGCTAATTCTCCAATGATAAACTTTAAATATAGGCGAGCAAACTGCGTTTTTTTCTCTTGTACTTACCTTCTAAAGTTTCACATTGCACCAGATTAAGGTAGTCTGATTGCTTTAGAATACCACACTTGAAACCACGGCACAAACCCTCTAAGTAGCCACCATCAATATTGAAATAGCAACCTTCACTCATTTTTGCTTGCTCGCTTTGTTACGCTCAAGTTTTTTTGAAAAAATATTTGTTGCAGTTAAAATGCAATTTGCAATGAAGTTATTCGAATATGGTTTATGATGACACCTGAGGTTGCTGTGTGTGGCACGTAAAAATATTACCAAATGGCAAAGATTATCTTAAAGAAAATTACTTTTCCTGTATATTTTCCAGTATTTGCTTTATCGATCACCACCACTCTGACAAAATGTCATAAGTCATCACATGACTGTCATTGGCATTTAACGAAAGAAAAATTACACTCTTCGTTCTTTTATACAGAGTTGCTTTGGGTGTACTAAAAGTAGCTTATATTGAAAATAAAATTATTTATGAACAAAAGAAAGAATTTATTGTAATATAATATAAAATTAAATAATATGATATATAATAAAAAAAATTAAGGGAAACTAAAAATTTTAATCTACAAAAATTATAATTCGATTTTTTACACATTTTACAGCATAGCCAAAGAAAAAAATGATTAAAAAATTCAAACAACGTCTTACTTGTTTGAATAATATATTGTTATGCTTTATTTAAAAATTAATACATTTTCATGAATCATTACAAATTCCAATTATTATTTAATTTAAACATTTGTTTTTTAACTTTTACATCAGCGTTAAGACATATTGTAAATATTTTTATATAATTTAATATTTAAATATTTGTTGATTGGCTATAATTTTGCATTTTTAATTTTTCACATTTTAGTATATAAATTTGATTATATAATTCTCACAGTATATTTTCTTATTTATTATTTATTATTTATTATATAATTTGAAATATTTATGTCTATGTTTTTTTTACTAAATTTATTAATGGCATTGTTTTTCTCCTAATATTAAATTTCGCAGAAAATATATTCATTTTTAAGTTATTGGAATTTGCTTTTGTAGTTTTTATTAGAGTTGATTTTGAATTTTTAGCATAATTAATATATATATTGAATCAATTGTATTTAATTAATTATTATTAAATATTAATATTTTCGGCCCAATGTCTTTTGTTGCAATGACTACTTGGCTAAATAATAATTTTATATTGTAATATTGGTTTCTAAATAAATAAATAATAATAAAATAAAATGATTATATTAAATTGAGTTATATTTTTAATTAATGTATTTTTACGTTTTTACGTGGCATTTAAGCTAAATTAATAAATAAAATGTTTCGAAATTATTCTAATAAAATATGTTTATATTTTCTATATATATTATATTTTTTGAAATATTTCCAGTTTTTTCTTATAAAACTCGTAATGTGCGGCAGTACCTGAAATTATTATTAAACATTTATTAATGTTTGCGTTTAACTTTCTTATCTTAATATTTTAAGTTTTAGAATTTTTTAATAATTTTATGCATCACTTTTAATTTAAATACATTAGTAATCGTTGTGTGTTCTATTTCTAAACCATATTGAGGGAATTTTTTTGTTGTCATCTATAAGAGTTAGTGAAGAAAGTCATCTCTATAAGTCAATTAAAACCTAACCTAATGGGAATAACAAAAAGTTAATGATTTATATTTGTAAATGCGCACAAGGTAAGTGATGGAACATTTAATTATATTTTTGATTTCTTTTTTTATTTTATTTTATTTTATTATTATTTTTTACATCAAAGCGGAAGTTGGATATTTCTTTTTTTTTAAATTTGCGTATATATATATCTTTATATAAAGTATTTGTATATAGTTATTTGTATATAGCTAGAATAAATACATTTTATATTTTGCATTCACAGTTAGCCATTGTAATTTATGATATATTTGTATGTGTGTTTCAGTAGATATTTTACAAATTGTTTGCGTACTCTCTTCTCGATGGGCTATGCGGGTGCGAGGGTGGTGCAGGTGTAAGTAATTATTTTTTCTTCTGATAAGCTATTTTATTTTTATTGAATTTTCTACTTTTATTTTTGAGAAATTTTTTAATTAATTTATTTAATATTAAGGAAAATTTGTAAAGTTTTATTACGACTTATTAGAATACAAGTTTAACGGTTAAGTAAACTTTTTTAGCAAGAAAAAAATTATAAATTCCTTAAACGCAAATAATTTTTACTAATTAATTTTTAACTTTAATTAAAAGCTGTTGTTGCACATATAAATTTTAGGGCAAAAAGCTTTATACGGTCATTCCATATATAAACCTAGCAAGCTTCTGCGCAATGATCTTCGATTTGGCTGAAACTCTGTATAAGGTTTAGTTTCATGCTAAAATTGACAGAAATCTTCTTGGTATATGTATTTTTAGGTGGTGATCTTATAAAATAAGTCACAGTTGACCGACCTAAGAAAGAAACGCTAATGCGTTGTATTTTTGGAAAAAAGAAAACGAAGTTATTTGTTTTGTTTGATTAAAAAAATGAGAATTTTTTTTCGGAGTAAAGAAAACAATGTCTTTTAAAAAAAGTTTTCCACGAAAACTTTGAAATCTAATGCCCAATGCATTTGCTTTCTTTTGATACCAAATTTTTAGAAATTGATTACCTACTAATCATTTTATATTCTTCAAAGGGCTATCTTCATTATTTTCTTAGGTTTGCCAAGCTTATAATTTCTGGAAAAGAAAATTTTAAAATTACTTCAGGCCGATTTCCGTCAGTTTAAGCATGAAATGAATTCATTTTTTGTAGCTTTTAATATGGAATGGTCGAATTCAAGTTGAGGAATGAATGAATTAATTAAAAGCAATTATTGTTGTTTCCTGTAAACAATTTTATAAAATTTTATTATTAAGATATTATTGTTATTTTCAAAATTCACAAAAACTTTGAGTTTCTTTTTTTTTATAAATTTTCCAAAAGTGAAAATCTTTCGTTGAGATGATATATGTAAATAAATCTCAAAATGTCAATTTTAATAATTAAAAACTTGATTTTCTTATAAAAGGAATTTTCTCATTTACACAAATTAAATTATCTAAAAAAATAAATTTTGTTTTAAATGTTAAGCGCTGAAAAATAGCGACTTTAATGCCCTTTCAAATCTTTTTTACGGGCTAATATTCTATCTTGTACTGCGATTATTGTTTCAACCGATATTTTTGGGTATTTTCTAATCTCACAGCTGCAGTGGTCAAAACGTTTTTGGGATTATGAGGTTTTACGAAAAGAAGTAAAACGTATCAAGTTCTTTCTCCAATATTTCTAATAAGCGAAGTACTCGTTCTATGATTCTATACATAAAATTTGGCGCTTTTCGGCCGAGCTGGCCTCCGTTATGTGAAGGAGAGGCACTTTAGTTTTAATCTGTAATAAGTGTTGAAATTTGTATAAATTTGATACACCGCAAAATATGATTTTTGAAAGGGAAAACGATAACGAAAGATCTCTGCCTGTCTACGTGATTTTAGGCGAAAAAATTATGTTTTTTTTATTACTACTATTTACTATATTTATTTATTACTATTTAAAATTAATACAAAAATAATATTCACAAGCGCATATAATTAAACCATATTATCGATAAATGAATAAACCCAATTAGTAAATTATCCCAAAATATATTAAACAACCGATTATAGTTATTTTTTGTTTTAGAAATAAAACAAAACAAATTTTTGGTTATATTTTTTTTAGTGTTTTATTATTAAATATTTAATTATTCATTGCAGTACCTAAGTATGTATATATCAATTATATGTAAATTAGTATATGTATAATTATATAATTTAACATTTCATCAATTAGCTTTTCAAATACGATTAGAACGGAATACAATAAATTCAATGGAATTGGTTATTAATAATATAAAAAAACTAAAAATAAAAAGGTTTATTTAAATACACTTTTGTGTGAAAAAATAGTAAAATAAAATACAATTTTTGCGTTTAAAGAAAAACATAAAATTTATTTATTTTTCATTTGTTGATATTTAATTTGACTTATAAACAATAAATAAGCAATTCGATTTTTTTTATTAAACTGAATTTTTTACAGTTCTATTATGGTTTTCTGTGCTCATTAGATGAATACAAGGCAGCACAGTGCCTGTTAATTGTTTTCTGACTAAATTTTAACACTACTTGCACACGAGTTTATGTAAACATGGATGCATGTCATGTATGTGTGAAAATTTAGTTGTTAATTGCTAATGCTTATTTCTTTTTTATTTCAATTTTAAAATTTTCATATAGTGACAAGTTTATTGTATTTCCTCTTTCTTTATTTGTGTATTTACTATTCGACAGCTATTTTCAGTTTATCTAGCAGTTTCAGCATATTTTTTTTTAATTTAAAAATAAAACTAAAATATTCTATATATTTATTAAGACAAAAAAATGCATTTCTATGTTTAATTATTACAAACTATGGACGTGTTACAAACAGAAAATTAATTTATATGTATAAATTAATAATTTATTTTGTTATTTCATTAATTAAATCTAAATTGCATCAACCATTTTTTTCCAATTAATATAATATAATATAATTATTTATATATTCAATTATTGATTGGTTTATTTAGATTTGTATATGCACAATAAAGATAAATAATATCATTTACATAGTTACATAGGAGGAGATTGAGTGTTGTAAAAATAAATGCAATAAAATTACAGAGACATTTTGTGAGTTTTTAGAAATTGTCTTGAGTGTTTGAGTTGATTTTAAAAGATTGAAATTTTCTTCTTAATTAAATGAAAATTTTTTATTTTTATAATTGTTTTTTTTTTTTTTTAAATAAATACAGTTTGAAAATATTAATAATTAAATTATGCAACTAATAGTTGACGAAGGTTTTGGAAAATATATTTTAATTTTTCATTTATTTATTTTAGACGCGTAAGCTGTTTGACATTATTAAATTGTTTTTTTCTTCTTTCATATCTGTAGCTAAAATTAATGTCCAGTTTTAATGCAAACTGTTTATAAATTTTATTATTTATTATATTTATATATTTTTTTATTCTTTTACATCATTTTTCTGCATTGAAATAGCTATATGTATAAATTATTATATATTTTTAAGCCTATTGTTGCATACAAATATGAAATCTAAAATTTTCAAATTAAATTTAGCAACTAAAAATTCTTACATATTTTTTATTGAACTAAACTGAGTTGTTTGTTGTACAGCAATTCGATTTTTTTTCTTCTTTATAAATACACTTTTGCATATATACTTGTATATGTATGTTTAAGAAATTTCGATGTGTAAAACATATTGATACCAAAAAATTGTTTTACATACAAATATATATATAATTTGTTTAACATACAGTTACATATGTATGTATATGCAGTAGTTTCCATTTGGTAAATGTTTGTTTTTTCGAGTTTTTTTTTTATCTTAACTTCTGCATACACTGGCAGCGCAAATGATATTCACAACAATAAGCTTCAGCAATGTGTGTGTTTTTTTTTACTGTGTCTATTAGTTTAAAAAAATTATCTTATTTAATACATTATGTGCTTACGATTATATTATTTTTTAAAGTATACAATAATTTTTTGTTTATTTATGTATTACTTTTATTATTATATTTTTGTTCCATAACATACACACATTGAGATTCGTTTAAATTTGCTTGTAATATTACACACACACTTACATACGAAATAATTTCTTGACATATAACAGCTAAAGGCCTTTTGCAAAAATTAAATTGGAAATAAAATTTTATGACTTAAGGTTTTAGGGTTTTTTTTTTAATATAAGCTCAACGCATAAGGCTCGCCAAAGTAATTTAATTAATTCTTTGTTTTATATATTCAACTAAATTTTTATTTATATATAAGTAATTATGAACTTGTCTTCAAAGCTGCTTAATTTATTTTAGTGCATAAAATTTGCAAAAAAATCTTTTTGTTAGTTTTTTTAGTGCACTTTTATGCACCTACAGCGGATTATTTGAAATGAAAATTCTTTATAATTTTTTATTTATTTTATAATAAAGCTGCTATTTAAGTTACAACAATTTAACACTAGAAACCCTACGCTTAATCAAAGCTTAAAAGACCAGTACATTTTTAATAATAAAGGGTACATTTGATTTAGTTCGGTATAGGTTCATTGTGTTTTTAAATTTAAACTTTTATTTAATTTTTTATTTTTGCTTCTGAAAAAACGATTCGTTTTTTCCACGCAATTACTGCTTCGAAAGCTTCTATATATTATATATATTATATGTAATGTTGCATTGTTGAAAATTTAAAATTTAATAGAATTTAATTATAATAGAATAAAATAGGACAAAAGAAATAAATAAAAATAAAATTAAAGACGACAAAATATAAAAATGAATCTAATAAAACAAAATAGAATAAAAAAATAAAAATAAAACAAAACAAAAAAAAATTAAAATTAAGTAAAAAATATATATATATAAAATAAATTACAAAAATTTTAATAAAAAAATAAAATAAAATGAACTAAAATAAAATAAAGTAAAAAGAAACGAAAAAATTAAATAAAGTATAACAAAATATAATAAAATAAACTGGAGATAATATGTAATATGTAAGAGTACAATAAATTTAAAAAAATTAATAAAATAAACAAAATAAAATAATATAGCATAAAATCTAATAAAATATATTAAAAGAATCCAAACTAAAAGAAAATAGAATAAAATGAAATTCTCGTAAAACAATAAAAAAATAAAATAAGACAAAATTTAAATTTTAACCTGATAGAATAGAAAATAAAATAAAAAAATTAAAGTAATATAAAATTAAAAATATAATTAAATAAAATTAAAAAAAAAAATAACTAAAAGAAAAAAATTGAATGAAAAAAAAATAAAAAAATGTAATTAAATAAAATAAACATAAATTTAATAAAAATTTAATAAAAAATAAAAAAAAACCAAAATGAAATGAAAAATAATATAAAAAAATAAGACAAAATTTGTAATAAAAAAAGAATAAAATAAAAAATATAAAATAAAATTATATGTAATAAAATAAATTAAACTAATATGAATATTAAATTAAACTAATATGAAATTTAAAAAAACTGAATAAAGTTAAATAAAAAAGATAAACGGAGCGAAAAAAATGAAAAAAAAAAAATAAAAATTTAAAAGAAATGAAACAAAATAAAAGAAACTGAAATAAAATAAACTATAATATGTATAATATAATAAAACAATAAACTAGAATAAAAAAATAAATAAAATAAAAGAAAATCTAACAAATTAAATTAAAATAAACCAAACTAAAATAAAAATCAACTATAAATAAAAAAATAAAAATAGATTAATGAAAATAGTATAAATAAAGTAAAATAATATCCCATAATATAAAATAATTAATTTTCTGAAAGACAGTTTCTTTGAATACTTGAGATTTTTTACATATATTTTTTTATTTTAGGAAGTTCACAAATCGAGCCTAATTAGACTTCAGGATTACAGAATGTATTTTAAAGTGTGTGAAATCAGTGAAAACACACTGTATATACTGCCTGTAATAACCTTTTTGGAATAAGATAGATATAGAGTTAAAATTTTTATTGTGAAACAGCTCATCGTGAATAAAATAATTAAATTTTTACAATAATAGCAACATTATATAGAAATATGCTCTCTTTAGATCATACATTTAGACAAAGAAAAAGCAAAAAACTATACTTTAAATGCGCAACTTTTACCAATTAGCAGTTCTCTAAGCATTTTGCAATAATCGAAATAATTTCTTTGCATTTATTTTAGTATATTTTGCTTTAAAAATGCAATTTTTTTAACTTTCATTTGCCGAATTTTCCACATAGCAATTTTTCCGCCACTTAACAAACGCCCAACTAGCGCTTTTAGTATATTAAAAAGACTCACATTCATTGCCACGCTTAATAAAAATATTTCTTGTGTGAAACTAATTAAGTTTTTTGTTACATAACAAAAAAATCATTTCACTATCCACTCGATAATCTAATTGAAATAGCGATGAAATTTCGCTTTCCACTTCTAGCCTCAACGTGCACCATTACACATCCTTTCACATTTAGCTTAGAGCCAATGATTGGCTCCTACAATTTTTGTTTTTGTATTCCTTGTCATGTCTCTTTCTGTTGTTGTTACAATAGTTATTGTTTCGGTTGTTCTTGCTGTTGCTGCTGCTACTATTGCTGCGGCACCGGCTCTACCTAAACATACGTGGCTACTGCAGCTGTATTCGTGGAAGCGCCGGCTGATTGTGTTGGTGCTGGCGGCGCTGTTGGTGACTGATGTGATGCTGGCGTATTGTTAATGGGTTGTGGACTAACGGGCGGTTGAAGTTTACCCGGCACATATTGACCAATAAAGGAACCATCCTCGGTGAATTGAGCTGTAAATGTAATAAGAAAATAATTTTTAGTTTGATTTTTTATTAATACATACATAAATACATTTTATATAATGTTAATGGTTTGAATAAAGTTCTTAAACCAACAACCAATGGAGAACAGAAGACCAAAAGTCCATAATTGCTAAGTTTTAAAGTCCTTCAGATTTGTTATGTGCATAAGTAAATATGAAAATTCAGTTGTAATTCTTAAAAAATGGGCATTTTCTTTAGTAATGTTAAAAGTGAGGTTAAGTCTTTTAGCAGATCCGATTGAAACGGATATTTTGGATTATTTTTTGTTTTGAATAAAAATATATAAGAGAAAATATGATTTGTTGTTGTTTTAACATGAATTTAAATAAAGACAAATGACTTTATGACAGACACCTTGTGAATCAGCTGAATGTTTAGTTTATTAGTGATTAGAAAAACAGCAATTATAATTATGGTAAAAATAATGAAAAAAAAAAACGATATAAATAAAATTTGTTAATCTAAGAGTTAATAAACTAAAAATAATATTAATTTAAAAAAATATCAAAAAATTTTTAATTGAAAATGTTGTTAAAAAAAATAATAAACAAATAAAATTTCTACTCTATTTAGCAATAATTCATGATATGCAGATTTTCAAAACTACACTACACTATACAATTGTAAAAACTAAAAATTTTAATATGCTTACCTGATTGTTTTTTTATTTATTTGTTAACAATTCTAAAACGAAAATATACTCAAACAAAAAATTAAGTAAATATCATAAGATGCTAAAAATAAAGTGGTAAAAAAAAAACGAAATTCAATCGGTTCAAACAAAAATCACGTTTTGATTTCGATTTTGAAAAATTAATTACAGTTTTGGAAACAACTAAAGGAGTGTTTACGCAGCTGCGAGGCTTAAAAATACCTCTTTTTTGAATTTTTTTATATAGAAACACCTTTTATTTTTAAATTAAGATACTATAAGAAAATATACTACTTCAAACGTCTCAATTATTATTATATAATTAAAAATTTATATGCACCGCTTCTGTGATGATGTGGTTTTCGACAGAAATTTTGGCACCAAATTGTTGCAAATATTGTTAATATTAATATTTTTTTTTAAATTATTTCTTCATTCAGTACCTGAGGAATTAGTTCTAAGACCTCTGCGGGATAGGATTTTCAGAATTCACCCACAGTACAGCATATAGCTTACTTCTCACGATAGTTGGATCTTTAAACCAGAACGACCCGGATTTTTATTCGGCCACGGCTTGTCTCTCACTCCCACAACATTTCCACTTTCGGGAATACTTTTGAGGTTATAAAAACAACAAAAACGAAACAACTGAGAAAATCTTATTTCAAGTATCGAATATATCCTACACTCCCATACATAGAATGTACTTAAATGTATGTACATGAATCAGTAGTATTTGTACTCAGTAAAACATTTATCCTGTTTGACGGTATACGAATGCATCACATAATTTTTAATTGACAGAATTATCATCCTCAATGTATAAGTGTATCCCTACAAAAACATAGAAATCATAAACGAGGCTGAGAGGGGGTTTCGCTGAATATGAAAACGTCAGAAAAATTGGGCTTATTGGTCCGGAAACAGCCCAGCCCTTAACACAATCGCAAAATTAATGACATTCAAGGGTGAAACACTAGTTACAGCGACCCTTCAACTTTTCGATACCATTTTTGTAGTACGATTTGTCCTTTGCTTCAAAATAGGCCTCAATTTCGGCGATCACCTTTTCATTGAACAAAAATTTCATCCCAGCGAATATTCTTTTGAGATCTGAAAACAAGAAATAGTTGCTGAAAACCATATGTGGAGGATACTGTGGATGCGGAAGCAATTCGAAGCCCGATTCAGGGATTTTCATCATCGATTTCACTGACTTGTGACACGGTGCATTGTCTTGGTGAAACAGCACCTTCTTCTTCTTCACCGTTTTCGGCGATTTCGTCCTTCAGGCGCTCCAATAACGTGTTTTTCCTCGATTGGAGTGGGTTCATCGTGTGCAGTCCACTCGGCTGACTATCGATTGGACTTCTGAGTGAAATGATGAAGCTATGTTTCATCTATTTTCACACATCGACGCAAAATCGGCGGTTTTGTGCTTGAACATCTCCAAATACTGCTCCGAATCATCAAATCGTCGTTGTTTTTGGTTAAAAGTTGGTCCCATTACTTTATTCGAAAATATCTTGAACGATTCTTTCCCATCTACTAGTCTTTTGGCGGACGCAGTAGTCGAGTGCTTATCAGTGAGTGCTACAATGTGGAGGGTCTTGGGTTTGAACTCTGACCGGTTGTGCATTAAAAACGATAAAAATCCATAAGTCGTTCGAAGGCGGCTTAGAATGTCGGTCCCTCCATTTATTGGAAAATAATTTAGACTCGCAACACAAATTGTAGCAGTGCGCGGCCAAAAGTCGCTTAAGCGGTAGTATAAAGATTATTAAAAAATATTTTTCTTTTTTTTCATGTATTATACATTTTCGTTTTTTATTTTATTAATTTTAAATTCATACATTTTAAGTTCTCCTTTGTTTTATTACGAAAATGATAGGTACACAAATAGCTTAGTTACAAAAAAAAATGTTTTCTTTTCTTTCATTTCTTTACTACTCTTATTTTTGTTGTAGTTGCTTAATTTACATTATTATTACAAAACGATTCGATTGTTTGTTTGTTTGTTTTTCATTTTCATTTTCATTCTCTTTTTATTTTTAACTTTAACATTATTGCTAAAAATTAACCATTAAAAACACTATTTTTATAGTATATTTATATAAAAAAAAATGGGGGAAAGGTAAAAAATTAAATCAAAATACACAAGTAGTACACAAACACATTTTAACTATGTAAATACTAAACACAAAAAATAAAAGTAAAATATAAAATTAATGCGCATTATTTTCAAATGCATTACACAAATACAGATGAAATAAAAAATAAATAATGATAAAAATACAAATTAAAATGTAAGACATACGAGTACAAATGTTTATAAATTATAATGTTTTACAGTATAAAAGAAAATACAAAAAGATTTCACAATTCATATTTTTTATAAAAACACATTTTAAACTACATATACATACGTTTAGTTAAAAAATAAAATAAAAATAAAATAAAATACAAAAGAGCTTTCACTCTCGGTGCTGCCTTGTTTGTTTGTTTGTTTCATGGTTTGTCAGCTGGTTATGCGCAGTTTGTGGATATGCATGAGTGAATGAATGAGTTTGGCATATAAAAAATGAACGGTAATATAAAATAACTTTTTTTTTCGTTTTAGTTCAGTAGGTTTTTTTCTTAGTACGATAAAAAACATATAATAACTGCTTTCGGCTAATTAAAGTTTTTTTTTTGTGCGAAATTTGAAATCTGTTTGGCAGTAATCAAAACATTTTATTGGTTGTTGACAATTTTTTGCTATTGTTGTTTGCCGAGAATGTTGAATGTAAACGTTGCGCTCTTTCTCTCTGTTATGATTGTGCGTGTTTTTTTTTAACGGTTACGAATACAAAAATGGTTTAAACATTTTTTTTACACTGCTTCAAATCAAAGTCCTTTACGCCCATATTGGCCAATAAAAGAGCCATCTTCATTTAAACCTGTTTTTTTTTTGAGATATTTGGTGTTGTTGTTGTTGATTGGTTGGTGATTTTAAATAAAAGAAAAAAGATATAACAACAAAAAAGTTATATATATACACATATTTAATGAACAGAAAATGAAATTAGCAAAATATATATGCAAAAAAAATAAATAGTTAATTATATATGTATGTAATGTAAAAATTATTAAATAATTAAATACATATATATGTACATACATATGTATGCAGTACAAATATGTAAGTAAAAATATATACATACATATAAAAAAACGATAACGGTGAACATAACGAGAACGTAAAAACTCACATAAGTTAAAACCGATACAAAACTTTATAACAATACAAAAACAAATAATGTTACGCTTGCGTTTATTTGTGTTGTTGTTTGGTGTAATTAATGCATGACACAGCGCGTATTTAAAGCAACAAGCAAATAAATATTAAAAATTTCAAAAAGTAATGTGAGGTGACAATGCCAATGACAAAAAAAAGTGGAGAAAATCGTTCGAAAAATTTTTATTTTGAATTTATATTACAAATATGATATGTATGTATGTAGCTGCGATGCGCCATGATATCCTTTATTTTTAATAAATGTTCTATGCTATACTTAATTTTTGGTTCTAATTTGTTTAAGGGGTTATTCTACTCTAGAATTTCGGCAAATGGATTTTTTCCTCTTTCAAATGATACATTATGGTCTCAAAAATATTATACCGAAAGATTTTGACAGATAAAAATTTCTTAATACCCATTTTCGTTCTCTAGATGAAGTGTCTGTTTCAGTCAGTAAGGCATACTCAAAACTTTAAACGCGTTTATCTCAAAACTGCTTTTTTCAAGTTGGCCGGAAAATAACTCAAACAATTTACAATCGAATCACTTGAAATTTTGAAAACAACTTCAGAAATACATTATCTACAGAAGTACGTAGGATTTTTTTTATTTTGCGTAGTTTTTTTTTTTTTTTTTTTTTTTTTTTTTTGTTAACAAATTTCGAACAATT
The DNA here is from genome assembly GCA_030068015.2 of Neoceratitis asiatica. Taxonomy (NCBI): domain Eukaryota; kingdom Metazoa; phylum Arthropoda; class Insecta; order Diptera; family Tephritidae; genus Neoceratitis; species Neoceratitis asiatica. The sequence goes on along the minus strand of CM061525.1, from coordinate 32,222,641 downwards.
TTTTAGGCCAAATTTTTACTTTTTTTCTTTAGAAAACCGTCGTTTTTGTCAAAAATGCTTATATTGAAAGAGTCCCACGTACTTCTGTAGCTATTGCTATTTACAAGCGGACGCAGTTCAACAACTTATTGAAATAAAAAAATTACAGGAGTTGTGTGTCCGGCATCCTAGGGAGAACGCTGTATAGCCGCAATTTTTAATTTAATTTTTCTTAAAAAAATAGTTATAAGCAGTTAATTATATGTTAATAAATGCCTTTTGTCAAAAATCAGATTTGTTTCATAGTTTTCCAAAAAAAAAAAAATCTCAAAAAAGCCCTATTTTGTGGCCTTCTAGAGTGGCCTAACCCCTTAAATTTCTTTTACAATGCATGTGTTAATGAAAATGAGCTGCTTCTTTGTTAGCCGATGAGTTGAGCTCCACAGGAAATTGCAAGAAATCAGATAAGGTTTTGAGTGATTTGAAACTAGCCCATTATTATGAATTTTTTTAATGAATTCCAGCAGCATAATCAACATATTTTTCGGTTTTTAAAGAAAAAGAAAAAGTTTCAAATTTTATATTATGAAAACAAATATAAATAAGTCCACTTAAGCAAGCTGGATAAATTAACTTTCTGAAAAGTCTGTACCAAATTACGTTCCGCCTCCTCCTAAAGGGGAAAATTTCTAAAATTTGTATATATACATACACATGTATAAATATTAGAAATAGAGCAGAAGAGTAGTCCAGCTAAATTTTTAAAATATAATAATTAGACTCTAGTGCCGCCTCAAGGATGAATTTTTTGCAAATATTATCTCATTTCAATGTTTTAATATTTTTTTTTAATTTTAATTCCATCTTGGCGCCGAAAGTTTTGTTCCTTTCTTTAAATTTTATAATATAATTTCATTAAAACAACAAAATAAAATAAAAAATAAATCATCTTCTGAAAGGAGTCACTGGTCAAGAAATGTTTCAATTTGATTTTTTAAATAAAAGAAATTACTTTTTCTTTGAAATTTTAAATAAAGTGTGGTTTTAAATTTTTTAGCTAATTTATTTTTGGCAAAGCTGCTTTTGACAGCTCATGCGGGTTTCGTGCCTTGTGTACCTGTCAAAAATGTAGAGTTTGGTCTACTATAATTTAACCATGACTTCGACTTACAAACGAACAACGCTGGCAAATTTTTAAATTTTGTTATGTTGTTTTTGTTGTTGTAGCGTTTCCGGTATGCCTTATACGTAGTCATCGAGGTCATCTAATGGAAGGCCTAGGAAACGTGTTGTTTCGACGGGTTCCGACCAGAGGGATAGTAGTGTCAGATGAGTCGTTTTGTTGAGTGGGCATGCAAAGAGGCGGTTAGACTCTTTGACTCATTTCACGCAGGACATACGTTGCGTATATTGAGGTCAAATCCCGATATGTAGGATTTAAGTCGACTACAATATTCATGTTGGGTTAAGAGAATTGTATTGTGCATTTCTTCCATTTTATGGTTAGTTTGGTCGACCTTCTGAAGCAACTATTCGGAATCTTGTGACCAAATTTATAATGTGGTACATAAATTCACCAACATACATACGTAATGTGCCGACAGAGGAAAATATCGCAGCTGTATCCGCCAGGGTTAGTGTTGACAGTGAATTATCGATTCGGCGAGGTTTGCAGCGATTAGGCCTCTGTTACTCCACTGCGTGGAAAATTTTGCGGAAGGGTTTGTATGTCACACCTTTTAAACTACAACTGAGCGCTGGCAAAGTTGGATGAATATCCGCTTTTTTTTATCGAAAAATTGTGGTGGAATGAATATGAGAAAGGCAGTATTTCCGTATTTGCAGTGAAGTGCAACCAGCAGCATTGTAAGAACTACCAATGCGTAACGAAAAAGTCACTGCTGCTTGTTGTGGATTATGGGCCGAGGGCATCATTGAGACGTTCTTTTCCAAATTTCCAAAGACGACGAAGGCCGGAACGGGTTTTCAATGATTGTGATTGAATATATATGTATGTATTTATAATTTTAAAAATATGTACATATAAAAAATCCCATTTTCCTTTCTTTAAATGTACAAAAAAATGTGCAAAAAGAAAAAATAAATGTAAAAAAATATGAAAGTTCTAAAATAATGAATCCCACATACTCTAAATATGTTCACAGAGTTCATAAAAAAAATTTCCCTAAATTTCCCCAAAATATGTACATATATGTTAAAATTTAAATTGCAATTTTCATTTTTCAATTAAAGCATGAAATGGCATATATTAATGGTAAATTAGTTTGCCAAAAATGTTTTAAATAAACCAAAATGTTAGCAACAAATGCTTAAAAAATATTTGAAAAAATTAATGTTATAATAAAAATGGAAATTCCAAATAAAAATTTAGAAAATTTGTTATAATGAACACGTGTTTAATATAAAATTTTCAAAAGCGTGAAGTTTTTTGCAACGAAATCGTATTGACAACATGCATTGATTAAGGCGCCATCAGACTTAGCAATTTTCATGAATTTTTTTTTTGTTCACGCATTTTGCTGCCGAAAAATTTCATTTTCACTATGTGATCACCTGGATTTTTTTTTTTCAATTTAATCTCATGTAATTGCAGAAATGAAAATTCCAGTGTGTGACTGCGCTCATTTATCTGCAATTTGATTTGCGAAATTAAATTTCCAATTGCTGTTGCTGCACTGGCAATTTTTATTTCTCTTGAAAGTACTGTCAAAAGATTTAAGTATTGTCAGTGGAATTTAACTTCACAAAATGGCCATGCAGACTAATTTCCAGAAAGTGAAATTTCATTTCATGAAATTTTTTATGTCTCCTGTGACTGTTCTTGAACTTAAATTTCGAAATTTCTGCTTTTTACACGCAATTTGAAATGAATTAATTGCTACGTCTGACGGCACCTTTAACCATAATTTGGCAAAAATAAGATATGCCGTCTTTACCTTTGAAATAAATTTACTACATATTTTTTTTTAGATTCGTAAAGTAGCAATAGAATGGCTTGGCTAATGTTTTAACATATTCGTTGCTACGTTGGCAGCCTCATTTTGTAGTTCGGGCACTGGGGATAAATTATTGGCAATGCCTCTGCCCTTATATGCAACAGCTGCTACAGCGCTCATTTTCAAAATCACACGCATTTTATACAAAATGTAGAAAATAAACGAAACAAAAAAAAAATACAAAAATACAAACAAATAAAATAGTAATAAAACAAAATTTTTTTAATATATTTAAAAAAAAAAAAAAATAATAAAAAGGGAGTTTAAAGGTAGAGCACAAAAATTTCATTGACATTAATTAATGTTCATATATACATACAACAAAATGCATAACATACATAAAATATGTCTATCTTTTATTTTTAAAATATTACTCTATCACTTCAACTGCGCTTTTACTTCGAAGATTAAATTTTTTATAAATTTTTCGAAATTCAAACTCACCTGTATCACCATCGCCATATTCGGCCATCGAATCGGTGTCACTCTCCACACCAGGCTTGTTCGCCGAACTAACCGACTGGCGGCCAGCGCTCTTATTATCCAATCTGTAATGGATAAGGAGTAAACAATAAATATTAAAATAAAATCATTTTAAATTAAAATTTTTTTTTTTTCAATTTATTTCAACTTACGGCTGTGAGTATTCATGGAATCCGCCTTCATCGGGATAGTCACGACGACCATTCGCCAATTCACGATCGTGCACATCATATTTGCCACCGCGATTGCGTCGTATTATACAAATGATAATGAATAAGATTATGATGAATGCCAATGCCAACATCATGCCAATAAACCAGCCAGCATTCGCTACATTTTGATTGGGCACTTTTGTGGGTCCATCTATGACGATTTCACGTAATTCACTAGGCGTTTCATTGTCACCATCGACAGATACCACACGGAACTCGTAAACATTATCTGGATTGAGACCCAAAATCTCTTGATAATCCTTGGAGAATTCTTCCTTTTCGGTTTTGAAGTTGGGTTCGCCTTTGATTCTGAGTTTCGAGGGAAAATGCAAAGAAAACAGGATTATAGAATGAAAATGAAAACTCTTAATCAGAAAACTCATAAGAAATGTGTTATGTTCAAAGATCGAATATTTAGTGAGGGCCAATTAGCGAATTGAGTTGCTCTAAAATATTGTATCCTACAAATATGGCTTGATCAGCTCGAGGCGGATTCAGAATGGATAGAGCTTTCTTCTCCTCAGGAAAGGTTGTTTTGCACCTAGGTCTCATTTATCATCTGATCCCAGTACAAATCTGCAAGTGTTACGGAAACTCTACTAGTAGTAGTAGACTTTTTGGTGAAATTTTTGAAATAAAAATTGGCTTAAAACTGTAGGACTGATGAGTTAAAAAGTGAATATTATATATTTCTACATCTTATATTGGTATTGACCTCGCCAAATTAATGAGGGCTCTTCCATCGCTCAAAGCTCTAAGCGGATTAGCTCTCATGACAGTCGGTTCTGCGCACCGGAGTTGAACGCACTTTATCCGGTCAAGGGCTATCACTTATTCGACGACTTAACTCCGTTTACGTTTTTACTTCAAATCTTTCCGTTGTTGTTGTTGTAGCGGCTGCGCCAACCCCGTCCAGAGTCAGGCAAGTCTAGTCTTAGTCATCGAGGTCGTCTAATTGTGCTATGGGTGGTGATTGGACTCCGAGAACTCTCGTGCGGGGGATACTACTACCTAGTACCCCGCACTATCTTCTATTTGCGTCAGTGCCTCGGTATGTGACATCCACCAGATGCTATTCTTGCTCTGGCTGGTACCAACTCAAGGGTTGATACAGGAGCAACATCCCCGTAAAACGAAGACTCTTCCAAGACATACTTCAATTTAACTGCAACGGACACCAGGAAAAGATCGACGAGATATGGAACAGATAGACCATTCCACATTCTGTACCGTGAACGATGATGGTTATACCAGAGTTATGGACCATAGTCAAAGCTCACCGGACATCACAATTGCTAGCACTGGTTTGATAAACAGTATAACTTGCCGGCCTAAGCCGACTTTCGCATCAGACCATTTGCCCATAATTATCTCAATCGACTCCGTTTCCGGTGAGCTTGAATTTCGGAAATTTGTCGACTTCATAAAAGCTACCTTTAGTGTTCTCCCTACTCCAAATGGTTAACCAGCACCACTGGACCACTGTCACATCACTGCCAAATCTTACGGAACGGGTGGAAATTTCATTAGGTGTCCACGCCTCCTTGGACCCGAAGAAGTGTGCAAGCTATTTTAGCAGACTTTTCACACTACAGCCTTCGGTTGATAGAATGAAGCAACGAGTAGCCCGTCTTCTACCCTATCTACCCAACACCAGCGCGATGATTGATTTTTCCATGGAAGAGGCTTAGGGATTTAGTGGGAAGGAAGATCCTCCAAATCCATAGACCTCGACGGAATAGGCATGCTGATAGGTCCGCACCAGTCTTTAATTTGTCTTTGACCCCTCTTAGGATGGAAACCGGGGAAACTTGCCAATAAAGATAAACCAGGAGCAGAATACTTAACTCATATTATATTCAGTCCCTTAGAACGCATCACTGTAAGGGACAATGTAACGAAAGGTCCTTCACAGAGAGTCGGTCAACACCTTTATAGACTCTCTTCCCATTGATGGCTTGCTTGAAATCCAACCTGCACCTATAGCAGACCAAGAGCTGCCTCGTCAGACCCGAGTAATACTGACACGTTTAAGTGCGACTAAGCTCCTACATAGCCAGACTTATCTCCGACATACCTAAGGTAAAGCCAAATCTTCTAACACCCATCTGCCTCTGGTCCGAACCCGTCGAAACAGCTCGTTTCCTGGACTTCTCATTAAGCGGGATTTAGCTAGCCGTTACAACACCAACAACAACTTACAGACAGGCTCGAACCAATAGAAGATCGTAAGCAGAATCCTCATAATACCGCCAACAAAGCCTCTGTTTCCTTGTTGCACTCTTTTCATTAAATTAATGTCGGTGGAGACGTAAACTTCATTTACTCGTGAGTGACCAGCCTAAATTTTTTACAATTTATGTCGAGGCATTTTTTTACTATGTAACTAAAGCACTACCATCACTTCTTCAGCTTATATTACAAACTTCCATGCTCCTCAAAACCAGACCTTATACTCCTCTCTGTACACGCTAGTTCGATCGAGATTTTTTGAATTTCTTTCTCTCCAAGTTGCACTCGCTTACCTGTATTGTGTGTAGAAGTGTGTGCCAGCATGTCCTTCGGTGTTTGGCAACCAGTTAACGCGATATCTAGCATTGCCATTCTCCGATGGCATAGGTTCCAAAGCAAATGCTGGTACAGCAGGTTTCTGTGAGTCTTTTGGTAATGTGCGTTTCTCAATGAAATGTCTGTAAAAAAAAGAAAGGAAAAATCAGAGAAACCATTCGCGCTAGGACCTTTCTACAAACTTACTCAGATCCCTCGCCCATTTTCGTGGTCGCCGTTATGGAGATTCTATACTTGGTGTTCGCCATTAAACCGGCTAATTTCGCACTTGTCGTGTCGGGATTATTAATTTGCGGATTGAGTTCACGGCGCTCGCTTACATAGCTGCCCTTAACCTCTTCATAGTAGATTTTGTAGCCAGTTAATTTTCCGTTGGGTTGTAGTGGTCTCTTCCAAACCAACCAGAAAGCAGATGAGCCGAGTGGATAAGCATCCAGTGATTGTACTGGTGATGGTACACCTTCGGGTGTATCAAAATCAATGATTACACTTGGTGGACCATTGAAGCGGCCATTGTAGGCGAGCACGCGTGCAAAGTTCTTCGAATCGGGTTTGAATTGTGTGACGAGTGCTTGATCGGAGATAGCATCAACATGGATTTCGCGGAGAGCTTCCTCACCCTCTTTCTCGGTCCATGTTTGAATTTTGTAACCCTTGAAACGGCCACGCACCGACTCAGGGCTGACGTGATTCCAACGTAACATGGCTGTGGTGGCGGCGGTAACTTGAACCATGCTAAAGTTGGTGGGTGCTTCCAAGGGACCTTTAGATGAGAATATAGATATTATTATATATATATATATGATGTCCACTGAATTTACTACTTACGATCTTCGCCCGAATAGCCGATGACCTCTGTGGGCGCTACATTCGCCTCGCCATGCTTATTTATTGCAACCACTTTGATCAGGTACGGCACATAGGTCGGTTGATCTGGTATTACCAAATTGTTCTGCCGCCAATCGTATATATCTTTACTCTCCCAAGAGGCCGCAGGTATATCACGTTTCCAAGATACACGATAATGGAAGTCTGGCGCATTGTGATCGATCTCTGGCATTGGTGTCCAAGAAATCACCAAATTATTTGGTTCTGTACCCATACCTTGTACATTGTCGGGGTTCTTGTAGGGCACATCTGGTGGTGTCGTACATATCTCACTGTGTTCGGATGGCGGTGAGGGGCCGATTTTGTTGAAGGCTTTCACACGGAAGGTGTAGTTGGACCACGGCGTTAAATCGACAACAAACGCAGTTTCAGTGGACGGTACTTTATCGTAGGAGACATCCCAAGAGTCGGGTGTGAATGAGGTATTGAATTCGATGGTGTAGAAAAGAATTGGTGAGCGATTATCACCCTGCGGCTCCCATGTGACTCTTATCCTATTGGCCATGCAGACAATGCCAACTAAACGCGGTGCATTCGGCACGTCCTGTACAATGAGATTGGCCTTAGCCGACGCCTCGTCCAAACTTGTACGTGCCACACATGTATATTCGCCCGAATCGAGTTCCACGGTCTTTGGAATGGTCAGAGAGTTGTCGTTGGTTTTGACGAAACGTGCCTCCGCTTCGAAATCAATAGCCTGCCCGTCTTTCCACCACTCAATTTCCAGATCCAACTTTTCATCATGCTCTTCATTACAGCGGAATGTTGCCGATTTACCAGCTGCTACCTCGTAATTCTGTGGTTCGTGTATAATAGTCGTTCTCTTCATAACCAATAATGTACCGTTCGCTGAGATCTTGCCAAATTTATTTCTGGCGAAGCAAGTGTAGTCACCTTCATCACTGAAAGCGACTTCTTGGATCTCCAGATCACCCGATGGCAAGGTATTGTAACGTCCGCCAGTCAGTTCTTGATGATTGTGTATCCATTTCACTTGTGGTTTGGGCGCACCAAAGACACGACAACGCAGCGTTACATTTTTACCATCAACGGTAGCTTCTTTGCGTGGCGCTTCTTGGATCTCTGGTGGTAGAGCCAGCACATTGAGGTAGACATCCTTGTAGACGTAACCAAGCGAGTTGGTGGCGTTACAACCGTAGTTACCGGTATCGGCCTTAACGAGATCACGTATGATAATTTTATTATTTTCTACAACACGGCGTGGATTAGGTGGTGCCTGCGAGATTGGTTTGCCATTATGCACCCATTGTATAGTCGGTTCAGGATTACCAGCTGCAGCGCACTCGAATGTCACTTCTTCATCCTCTGCGGCGTTTTGTACCTCCGGCTCTTTGGTGAAGTATGGCGTCGCCAAGATCTGCAGTTTAATAGAGTATGATTGTGCGTTGCCAACACCGTTTGAAACATCACAGGTGTAAGTGCCTTCATCGTCGAAGCTCGCCTGACGGATAACCAGAGATTTGCCATAGTGACCCTGCGTTATGCGATCGCTCCATTCTATAGGCGCACCATTTTTCGACCACACTGTTTGCGGCAGCGGTGTACCACCGAAAATACAATACATCTCAACACGTTTACCTCGCAATGCTACCTCGTTTTTACGCGTCACATACTGACGTTTCGGTGGTTGTTTGTTCAGTGCAGCGCTGATGCCGGTCTGTTTCACATCCAACAACACTTTATTACCGATTTTATATTCATTACGGAATACCGAGGTAGCCGAGCAGGCATAGAAGAAATCATCGGAAGCATCTTCACGTGTCACATTTGAGAACCATAGAGTACCTTCGGGATCGAGTGTCATGCGTGAGTTGTTGATCGATTTAATGGTGCCCTCCAAAGAATGTTGTATCAACCAATTGACAATGGGCTTGGGCCAACCGTCGGGCGCTTCGCAACTGAGCGAGAAGGGTTCACCTTCGTTAGTTTCGATTGTTTTCGCCACTTCATCTTTGAATGCATTCAATTCGGCTTTGCGTACGAATACCGAGTTTGAGGTGGCTGTACCGAATTCATTCTCAGCGAAACATTGATACTGTCCCATATCCTCATCTTTGGGTGATGTGATTACGAGCGTACCACGACCGGGTTGCTGCAGCATGCGGTTGTCGTAGGCTTGCCAATCGAACCTTTTGCCGTTCTTGATCCATCGGTAACTGCAAAAAGGAAAGAAAAACAAAGCAAAGAGAATATAATAAAAGCTGCGCCAAGAAAATCGCGCGAAGCGATGGCCAAATCTATACATTTGAAAATATGAAAGTTTGAAAAATAATAGTAAAAATAAACCATTGTACTGTACGATTCGACATTATTTTTAATATTATTCATAGATTAAAAAAAGATTCATTCAAAGTCAAGATGACTCTCCAAGGTCTTTATAGTAAGAAAAAAAAGTGCAGAGTCTGAGATTGAACTAGTGCGGATTTATATTCCAATTCACAATGAAATATGTAATGAGTTCCCGAAGGTTCAGTTTTGACTAAAAAAACCTAAATTTATACGGGTTTATCTATTTCAGAAATCCAAAAAAAAATCCTAGTTTGAGATATACAAGAAATTCATAATTTAGAAGTCATACTGATCTATGGATTTGGCAAACTATGAATCCTGCTTAGAGGAGATTTTGGATAGACTTTCTTATTCCGTTTTAATTCAAGAATTGTTGTGTGACTTCATGACCTTCAAACTGGACATGAGAATGCCTCCTATGGAAGCCACTTCATGAACTCAGAATCCGAGGCTCCGTTTTGCGTCAATTTTATCACTGCTTTGGAGTCATGTATTTCAGGAACGCTTCCACAAGAGCAATGATTTTGTACGGATGAGGCGGTTGAAATAATGTTCTGTGATGGACGAGACAAGGATGGAAGGAAGTGGGTCCTAGTGAAATCTACTACTGCAAGCCATATAAAGTAGCCTAAATTTGTTGATGGATTTGGGGTGGCAGAGGGATTCCGTCGCAGAGCCCTGACATTCACCTCCGCACTATCCACAACAAAGGGAAGTTCTTCAACTTAAAGACGTTGTGACTAAAGATGAAGGAAGAAGAAGGTATCTTCGGCACAGCTTACATAACGAAACTTCCCAAAGCGGGCTGAAGTTGGTCGTTTTTGGAGGACTCAAAATATTGTTTTCTGTGGCTTCAGATTCAGGCAAAAGAAACTCATCAAGCTACAAGGCTGTCACCGGATCGAATATCGCGAAAACAAATCGAACATGTTGTAATAGACGAGAGAGATGTGTCCGTGTTCTAGAAGTACCTACCTTTCGAGGACCTAACATCGACTGAGATCATTATTCTTTCGAAGCCAAAATACGCACCCACTTCTGAGAAGCAGAACGTCCGTCAACAAGGAGAGTTGGATGTCTAAAAGTTGCGACCATAAGAGACAACCAAACAGTTTTCTAATCGACTTGAATTACTGCTCTTTAAAAGCACTCATCAATAACTCGATAACTGTCGAATCGAGCGTTTCAAGTACGTACAGCAACCGAAGCAAGTACTGGTCGGAAAGGTCGAAAGAAGAGAGCTGGAACGATGTGGGGAGAAAAAAGCCTGCCATCACGTAAAATCCGCAGTTGATGGAATGTAGAGCTATACGAGATATACGGCGACATTGACATAGTTCAACGGATCAAGAGACAGCGGTTACGCTCACTAGGTTATGTCGTTCGAATGGATGAACTCGCTCCAGCTTTGGAAGTATTCGATATAGTACTCGTTGGTGGAAGCAGAGAAAGAAGAAGACCTTCACTCCGTTGGAAAGATCGGGAGTAGCGCAACCTGGTACTTTCAGTTGGCGCCAAACAGCGAAAAGAAGAAACGACTAACTAGTCATTACGAGTATTGAATCGGCTCCAATCGCATAAGTGGTGCCTATGCTAATGAAGAAGAAGTGTGTGTTCACGATGAATACGAGTCAGCAAACGTCTCATAAAATCAGTATACAACTCTTCATTAGTACCTAGACAATTATATAAATTGAAGAATGCTATAACATTCATAAAAAAGTGATCATTGAGTTTACTCTTGGCGTTTTAAGGTCAATTGTTTTTGGACAACGGATGTTCCGGTGCTAGCATTTAGCACTTTAGCACTTGATTTCCGTCAGGATCATATTGAGGACATCAGTAATAATCGAATATTTTTGACACTCTAAGGACCAGTTTTAAGTAAATTTTGTGGCCGATGCCAAGAGCAGATAGGAATAGTTGGCTTTAACCATCCAAATTCATGGAACTTCGAGAGCATGCCACCAGGGCCGGATAAGTCGTTCAAAGCTTTGTAACTACTGAAGCAAAATATGCTATATTTCAGCAGTTGCATTTCTTGTTAGACTTTTCCTTGTATTTCATGTGATTTTTATACCTTTATCAACATGAAGTATGTTAGTACCAGAAGAGGAAGAGTTAGACCCACCGAAATTCATATTGAGAACGACGAATTGAGTTGATTTGGCCATTTTTGTCTGTTGGTACGCAAAATAGATCTCAAATTTTAGAGATGTTTCATTCAAACCAGGTAAAAAAAATTATTTTTAGATTCATATGACTGATTGTTGGAAACGCACAAATCGGATCACTATAACATGTATCCCCCAATTTTGTTCAGATCTGAGGATTTGGATCAAACTTCTGTTAAAAATGCATCTAAAAGCGTGAAATTTGGTATTTTAGAGAGTTAAATTCAGATAAATGTTGAAACTGTAAGTTATCGAAAACGGACTACTGTAACACATATAAGCCCGCCTTAAAAGAGGTTTCTCAGATATGAGGTTAAAATCATCAAATGCTATATAATAAATTTTGTAAGTTCATGAACGGTAGGTATAAAGGCTTCGGCATGGTGGAAGACAGTACCTTTTTCTTGTTTAAAGTAGAAAATGTTATCCTCCTTATTTATAATTCCTCTCCACTTGTGGCACTCATGACAAGTTTACTTCTATGCTTTGACTGTGAATGTGCTATAAAATGGTATACGAGGTGTGTTGAAAGGTAAAGGTGAATTTTGATTTTTTTTTTGAAAAGTACTTATTTATTCATCCCTTCAAAGTAAACCCCCTCGGATATAATACACTTGTGCAAAGGCTTTTTCGAATCCTCGAAGCACTTCTTCTTTTTTTTTTGCGCTTTTCGATATGACCATCTTTTTCTTCGATTCTGAATTGATCTCATCAATTATGGCAAAAAGGCATCCTTTCATCGGTTTCTTTAGTTTTGGGAATAGGAAAGTCACAGGGAGAAAAATCTGGTGAATACGGTGGTTGAGGCATGATTAAGGTTTTGTTTTTAGCCAAAAAATTACGAATAAGCATTTATGTGTGAGCCGGTGCACTATCGTGTTGCAGAATCCACGATTTGTTTTTCCACAATTCCGAACGTTTGAACCGTATTGCTTCACGCAAACATTGCATAACTTTCTTTGTAATATTCCTTATTAACTGTACGATCTTCTGACGAGAACTCATGATGCACCACCCCATTGTAATCAAAGAAAACAGTGAGCAAAACCTTCAACTTTTTGCTTTGAACATGCCTCGTATACCACTTGTAAAAGGAAATGTGGATTGGGTACGATAGTTAAGTAAGTTGTAAGCAAATTTGCATGCAACCGTTATTTAGTCAAATGGTGTATTTGATCTGTCTATTAAATTACATAAAGTAACATATATATTGTTTTTGTAATCAGCAATTAAACCACAAATCTATGTATATGACTGTGAATAAGCCATGAAACAAATGAAACTAATATAGCGACAAAAGGGCAGACCTAAAAAGGTCGCATTAAAAGGTCAACAGAAATGAATATATATTTGCTTTATGTGGAGCTTAAAAGCTTTAGAAAATGATAATTTAAGTACGAGTGTATATGTATATGGTTACTTTTTGGTAGTTGACTTTAGAACTTTGGGCGAATTTAGAAAACTGAAAATATATTTATAGAAACGAAACATATTATTAAGGGTGATCCAAATGGAGGTACTTTTTCAATAGCCTTTTTTTGACAGATTACTCGTGAGTCGTGTCAAGCTGTCATGCTATTTTTGTTCAGTATGGTTTGGCTCTTGAAAAGTTCCAAGAAAATCCGACGTTTTCGAGCCAAATTTTGTTCAGCGGTGAGGCTCAATGGGTATGTAAACAAGTAAAATTGCCGCATTTGGGACGAAGAGCATCCCGAAGAGATTCAAGTGCTGCCATTTCATCCAGAAAAAATAACGGCTTGGTGTGGTTTGTGGGCCGGTGGAATCATCGGTCCATATTTCTTCAAAAATGTTGTTGGTGAGAACGTAACCGTCAATGGCGAGCGTTATCGCGTCATGATAACCGACTATTTGATGCCTAAAATTGAAGCTCGCGATCTCCGCGACATTTGGTTGGTGAGCAAATAATTTCACGTTTTAGGCCGGTCGATCGTTAGACTTTTTCCTGTGGGGATATGTAAAGTCTAGTCTATGCGGAAAATCCCGCTTCGATTCAGGTCTTGAAGCAAAAATTCGAATTTTCTGTTTTTTTTTCTTTAAAAAAGTAGGGAACCACGAAACGGATCACCCTTTATGACTGAAATAATAATAATGGCGATTTAGTATAACCATTGAAGCGATTTCGACCGATATGAATGAACAGTTATGTTACATTAGAAAAAGCAAATTTCGAGACTCAAAAAAGTTTTAATTCCTTTTTTATCCTCCTTCTACAATCTCCTATCAAAATTGCCTGGGATAGTAGCCAATTTGTCGGCGTAGTCAATCAAGGAATTAATGTGAGTTCAAGTGAGACTTTAAATAAATCTTGCTTATTTGACTAAATTAATGATTCGGATTCAGACAGATGGAAGTGAAAATAAAAATAAAAATAAAATTAAGAAAACGTTACACCTACACACCCATACAACAACTCAAGTAAATAAGTCATGTGCAATCATGCAAGCAGGCAATCAGCCAAATGAGCACAGACTGAATATTCTACTTATCTTATTAATTGCAAAGGCAAGAACAAGAGCAAAAAAAAGAGCAAAAATTTGAAATCATAATCATAAAGTTGAACTATAAAAAGTCAAGCGGTGTAATAAAACCAAAATTTAAAAAAAAATATGAAAGCACGCTAGGCATGACAGCTGTTTCCACATACACACACATTCACATCCGCATTACCCCTGCATACATTTGCGGACCATATGGTCCATTGGAGTACTTATAAATATACTCCTCTGTGTAAACTATTGGACTAACTCGTGTTTTACCGATTGCAATCACTAATACTCCATAATATAATCCCCTGTAGATACTCTATGGAGTACTCGAGTGTTATGTAGAGGTAGATGGAGTATATAGTCCAGCCGTAGGACATCACAATGCTAATTGGACCATATTTTTTGTATGGATTGTGGTATTTTTGGAGTACTCTATTCTCCGCATGGAGTACTCGCGTTATTTGCAGGGACTATAATACACATAGTAATAAGAAAATTTGTGTGTTGGGCTTGTCATATACTCCGACTACATACTTGTATATATGTACATATAACTCTTTATGATTATGCAAAAATTCTACAACAACAACTAAAAAAAGTACAAGCACTAACAACAGGAAATATTTGCGATGATGTTGTCTTGCCGTTTTTTTTTAATGTTTGCCATAAGCATTTAGTTTTAATGCAACAACACAATTCTTCATTTAAATTAATTAATTAACTCAAAAGCGAATGAGTGTGTTTACGAGTATGTCCATTTGTGTATTTCAACTGCTGACTATGATGACTAGTGGCCACACCTTTTTACGACCAACTGCCGCTTAGTGAGTAATTTGCTTATGCTTAAGCGTTTCGAATACAATTAAGCGGAGTGTTCCTAAACAGGCACAAGCATGTTGAACGGGACAAATTTTGGTATGTAAAAATATTATATAAGGAAATTATGTTTTTCCTTTTAATTTTTTAAATAAGTATTTTTAAGTTTTCCTTAAAAAATTTGTCATAATTCTCATTTTCCACCCGATAAACATGTAACATGAGGCCTGTCGCCATCTCTTTCACATTGGACCTTTGTAGCGATTGTGAAATCAATACTTTTCCACGGAGTATAGTGGAGTCTTCAGACATATCAATGATCAGCATCACTGGAGCACTTAAAACAACACCATTCGCAGCGTTTCATGCTATTTTGAATGTCCCACCCGCGAGCCTAGTAGCTAAAAACAGGGCGTTCATTACTGCCACGAGTCTACATATCTTAAATTAGTTGAAAGTTAGGACTTATGGGCAGACATTTGTTATGGACAGCAGTATAGCGTTATCTCTGAGAAAACGAATAGACTGCATTGTCCCGCGTTTCGAGAAACCTCTGACGGCTACAATAGAGGCATATAGATAGAGCAAAGAACTTAAGTTTGCAGATGGTTCTAAAATGAAAGCTGGAGTGAGGGCTGCAGTTTATTGCCCAGAGCCAGAAATAAATCGAAATATTTGCAATAAAAATGGCGGCAGAGACACTGTGGGGAGTAGGCCCACAAAAAAAGTGCATCATGTAGTCGGCAGTGGTTGCTCTTCGCAAAGAGGGAAGCAAAATATTAGCAGAGAAAAGAGAAATCCACATTTACTGGTTACCGGGGCACATGGGAATCGAGAGCAATGAGATAACTGATGAACTCACTAAAGAGAGAGTACTTTCGGAACAGGACTTACCAGTACGATTAGTGGAAGTAAATAAAACACACACAAGAAATACTTTTCTATCGTCAGACGAATAAACTCTGGGAAGGAGCTTTAATATACCGAAAATTATGTGCAAAACATATGACGTAAGGCGCACTAAGTTCCTATTAGCGACAAAAAGGTCATACTCTAGGCTGCTAGTAGGGTTGTTAACAGGGTAATGCCTGTTAGCTTCGAATGCCTGGTTGAAGATAACAAATGCAGGAAATGCAGGAACAGCAAGTATTCTGTGAGTGCCCGGAAACAGAGGATAATCTCACTTGGCGAGGATAATCTATAACGGTTAATGGCCCAAAACACCTTGTTCTTCAAACTATTGATACAACAGGAAGTGTAGCTGAACATGATCTTGGCCGCATGTAGTGCACCTGGTAACACTATGGACGCATCGTCGTCTTTGTGAGGCGCCCTAAGGATACAACCAGTTAAACCTCAGGTCTGAATAATTGAGACACTAGAAAGCGTAAGGGAATGGTGAAGGACGACACCAATATAGCATCGTTAAGCTCTACAAGGAAGAAGGAGCTTTTAACCTACCGGTGAAGAAAGGAAAAATGTCTCACCAAGACAACGCACCATCTGCGATTGTAATGAGAAAAAACTACGAATTGCGCATTGAACTGCTTGACTATCCGCATTACTCACCAGATCTAGCCCCAAGCGACTTTCTTTTTGTTCCCTCAGCCAAAAAATGCGCTCGTAGGACAATGATTTTCGTCAAATGAAGTGGCAAACGCCTTCGTGGACAATTATTTTGCAGATAAAAACGCCGAGTACTATTTGGACGGGAATGGAATTGATGATGAGAGAAATGTGTAGAGTTACAAGGAGACTATGTCTCTCGTTGTTTGTTGTCTAATTTCAGCACTGAGGACATGACCATGGTAGTGACCATAGAGCGGGGAAAGGAAAGGAAAGTTATCATCATATCCTCTTGCTTATAAGACTCACAACGTCGAGACACCTTCAGCTGAAAACGCTGGCCGACTATAGCATGCCTGTGGGAGGACAACTAACCATAACGGTTCAAACATAATAAATACCTTTCAGGGTAGTGGCGACATAAACCACAGGACTAAGCCTCTTTTCTCCTTTTTATTGCAGAACGAGCTTAAGGTTGTTATATATCAAATATTTAGCAAAAGGCTTGCCGTTTACGAAATGGCTAAGCCTCGCTTTCGATTATAGAAAATTGGAAATTTACTTTACTGGTGAGGGCTCAACCGTAACTGCAAGATAATTACGCACGATATTTCGGTTGAACAACTCGTCTTCCAAACAGTTTATGGATCAATTTGTGCAGTGAGTTCGCCAAACGGGTTCGTTATCGGACAAAAGAACTCGTATGAAGGCTTATAAGATCAAACTGATTCAAGACCTGAAGCCTCATAACCATCCGATGCGCTTTCACTTCCCTAAATGAACTGAAGATCGTTTGGCAGAAGGAAAGTATTTTTCAGGTCTTTTTCGATCTTTTGCGCATCGTGTTCCAAAATAATTAGACGAAACGGGAATGAGAAGTGATCGCCTCGCAGCTGCGATTTGAATCCGCTGGACAATTTTTCCCCTGCAGAATAATAATGGTTTGCAAAACTTCAAACAATGCTCTTAATGAAGTCTTAAAAAAAAAAACTAAAAAATATGATAGAAACATTTACAAAAAAAAAATTACTTATTGCAAAGGGGAGTGTAGGTTATGTTTTAATTTATAATATTTTCCACGCTCCTTTGTCATAATTTTATGCTAAAAAAGGATGTAGTGTATTGTGCAGACAAGTAAACAAACGTCACAATGAACTACATTACCATCCATTAAAATGTAAATGAAGATTTTAACACCAATTTGAACATTACTTTAAAGCCATTAAGTGTTGTGGAGGCCCTCAGAAGAGGGGGTAAAAATAATAATGTACAATGGTAGCGAACACAGAGGCCACAACTTAACTATTAAATTGCACAAAAGTACACTAATAGCTGTGATAGCGACATACATTGTAATGAAAACTCAAAAGGAGTGCATATGCATGCATACATCGACTGACTTGCACAGTCATAAAGTGTGCCAAACAATAAAAGTTGAACCAACACACCACCACCACCACTCATCCAACAGACGGTCAACACTTGGTACAAGCTTTTCGTTTTTAATTTTACTCATTTTAAAACTATAATACACCTGCTACTCGCTCGTTCGAATAAAGTTGTTTTATAGTTATATGGAAGAGTATGGACAATATGCTGGCGCCAACGAGCACACCCCAAATTACCTACATTTTATGCTATTGTACGGGCATTTATATCAAATCCTTGCAAAAGCACTCCCCTACTTCCCCGCTCTTTCCCACGTCCTCAGTGCGGCGCGGACTCTTCATAGTTTGTGCAAATATTACTCGTTACATGTCGTGCTCCTGTTATCACCTGACTACTGGCGACGTTTCCTGGAATTCGCAAGGAACTAACCTGTCTCCGCTGCGTTCACTGCTGGTGAGGGGAAGGTTCGTTTCATAAATATACATTTGCATATTTTTCTCTTTTATTATTATTTCTTTTATATATAAAGGGTGATCCATTTTGAGGTTCCCTACTTTTTTAAAGAAAAAGAAAAACACAGAAAATTCAAATTTAATGGAGAATGTTTATTATCTTTCGAAAGAAAATACTTTGGCATTTATTTTTTGAAGATTATCTCTTTCAAATGTTGGCAGCGGCTGCGTTTCAGATGGTCCATCCGTTTAATCCAATTTTCGATGACTCGCTCGAGAATTTCGACTGCTATCTGGCAAATGACACACGTGATGTTTTGCTCCAAGGCCAAAAACCACACCTGACTGTCAATTTAAGTGAATGTAATGGTTGTTCATGAATAATTTGGGGATTTTCTTCGCACCAGAATCAACAGTTTTGTTTATTTACCGCACCACTCAGATGAATGTGAGCCTATTCGGAGAAGATGACTTTCTTAAAAAAAAAATCGTTTTCAAGTTGTTCCAGGGCAAAATCAGCAAATTCACCATGGTGGTCCATGGATGAAATATTTACACATTACTGAATACAATGAAAAAAATGACAGATCAGGACATACGGACATAAATGGCCAAAACGACCCTTGTAAATCATATCAATTTCTGAAAAAAATTTACAATTGGCGTCAATCATAAAACCAATATGAATGTATGGAATATAACTCTGTATCCATAGAACACAGCGATTTCAATCAAATCTCACGTGTGCCCCTTGGTATATACGCAACGATAATATAGTTAGAGACCTTAAAATGCCAATGGTAAATATAGAACTGACACACAGCTGGGAAAAGTACCTGGGAAACTGTGAAATCATTCGAATCCCGCAGCGAGCGTTTTATCCTACCCAGCAAGCCGAACACGCCCTCAAAGAAGAAATCTGCCAGTATTTTTAAGAGCAACGTCGTAGCTGTCGGTTATTACTACTAATGAACTATACTTGTAATACACTTGTTATTAAATTAAACAATCAATTAAGCAGATCCTATAAATAAATTTCTTTAGTTTTATAAAAAATTCACAAACAGCACTTATTAAAGGGTGATATATTTCGAGGTTCCCTACTTTATTAAAGAAAAAAATACAGAAAATTCAAATTTAATCGTAAATATTTATTACCATTCGAACAAACATTCTTTGGCATTTATTTTTTGAAGATTATCTTTTTCAGATCGTCCATCCGTTGAGTCCAATTTTCGATGACTCGTTCGAGCATTTCGACTGGTAACTGGCGTATGACACGCGTGATGTTTTGCTCCAAGAACGGCCCAAAACGTGAAATTATCTGCTCACCGAAGTGTTCTCTCAATAAATCCATTGATCGATGCGATGTGTGAGAAGTGGCGCCGTCTTGGTGAAACCAAATGTCGCAGAGATCACGAGCTTCAATTTCAGACATCAACTAGTCGGTTATCATGGCGCGATTGACGGTTACGTTCTCACATCATTTTAAAAGAAATGTGGACCGATGATTCCACCGGCCCACAAACCATACCAAACCGTTTTTTTTCTTTTTCAGGATGAAATGGCAGCGCTTGTTTACATACCCATTGAGCTAGAAATGGGGCTCATCTCTGAACAAAATTTGGCTCGAAAACATCGGATCTTCTTGGAACTTTTCAAGATTTCATAGAGCGAAGCGATGTCGCTTAGGAAGGTCGAGCGGCTTCAGTTCTTGCGCAAGTTGTATTTTGTACGTTTTTAATTTAATATCTCAACGTAAAATGCGCCAAGTCGTTTCATACGTTAGCCCGAGTTGCTGCAAACGGCGCCGAATCGACTCTCCTCGGTCTTCGTGCACACACTCAGCTACAGCTATCCGCTATATTTTCTTCACTGCGTGCTGGACGTGGTCTATTCGGTCGAATATTATCCTATAATGAATGCTGGATCTCAAGATGGGAGATGATGTTGCGAATAGCACGCTCAGTAGGCCGACTATGTTGACCATAAGTTGAATGAAGCGCGCGAAACACATTCTTTACAGAACGTGAGCTTTCGTAATAAAGTTGAATGATTTGTAAACGTGGTTCAGGCGTGAGTCTTTCCATAATGAAATGCCAAACAATACTGAACAAAAATAGTATGACAGCTCGACACGAATCACGCGTGATCTGTCAAAAAAATGCTATAGAAAAAAGTACCTATACTTGGATCACCCTTTATATAATTTTTTTTTCTACTTTTCCTCATCAACATCACGTGATTTTAATTTGGTAAAAAAAAAGTGGAATGCCACTATTATTCGCCATACAATCGCTTTCGAGAAAGATTAGCAGCACCGTCGCTACCAACTGAGTGAGCGAGTGCCTGTCATTAGTCCACCCCCTTAACTGCTGCTGCTGATGTCATTTCCCTACAGTGTTGCATTGTGTAAGCCACGACAGTTCAAAAGGTGAAGAACCGCTGTAGTGAAAATGTGAAAATGAATGGAAAATTAAAACAAACAAAAAATATATACATATATAAAAGGGAAAAAGAGAGATAAAATGAATGAGATAGCTACTCGACTTTTCGAAATTTGGGTTAGGCTGACGACTTTTGACAAAATGGACGATAAACAAAAAACACACCCAGCGTTTTGTCAAGAGGATAAGTTGGCGAAAATAAATATTGTATAATATATGACAACAAAAAAGTAGGCGCTGTGCCGTTAAATAACTAATTTGAATGCAATACTGTTATAGACATAGCAACAACTAACTGACATCCACCCTTCATCCCCTTGAAAGGCTAATAAATTTCAAAAGTGACTAATTTCGTGTTGGTTGGAAAAAAGTGAAAGCACTGGGAAATCATTACAACATAAAATAATATTTGTAAGTATTTTAGTCTTAAGTTTTTTATGAGTATTAAGCAATATTTCCACCCTTCGGCAGGAGAGCCAAAACACTATAAAGGGTAAAAAGGTCATAAATTTCAGTATAATTTGTTATCAATTTATAAGCTGCCCTCACTTAACGGCCCACTGCCACGATAAGCTTCTGCTAGAGCCTTGCTTCCTTGAAATAGAAAATCAAACAAAGAACAGAAAGCTAAAAACTAGCTTAATAGAAGCAAAAATCACTGTGTTCGGCCATATAGAATTTTTTACACCTTTCATGAACATATAAAATGGATTGCAAATTACAAAAATCGATTTCATTTTCGAAATTTTACACTCCTAGGTGCTTTTTTTTACGGATTTTTGACTTTAAAACTCATTTCTGAACCTATCGGATGAATGGGGACAATAAGATATAGTGTTCCGATTGCGATGATTTTTAGTTTTAATATTTTTTGGAATTTATGTGAGCAAAATGATAAAATTCACACTCTTAGATGCTTTTTTAAGGATTCTTTTACTGAAATCCTCATATCTAAATGAATCGGTTGTATTGGTGCTATAAGATATAGTCGAGCGATCTGACGGGTTATGACAAATGACCAATACATTAAAAAAAAATACACCCGCATGCTAAGTTTCATTCAAATAACTCAAAAACAGATTAGTATGCCTTCAAACAGACGGGTCAGACAGACAGAAGGACATAGATACATAGATCAACTCAGCTCGGCATTCCTGATCGTGTTGGTATAAATATGTCTATCACTTCTTCTTCTGGTACTTAAATACTTCGGACCAAAGTTAATATACCATTACATGTTGATGAAAGGCATAATAATAAAAACAAAAAATATGCACAAATGAAGGTTGAGGAAAAAAACCCTCTACCGCATTACAGAGTGCAATGCACCCACCAACAAAAAAAAAGAAAAGAGCACAAAAAGAAAAGAGCACAAAAAGAATTTTAATACAAAAATGAAACTTATGAAACACTCATGTGAAATGACATTTGTGGCATGCAACAACAAGAGCAGCACAGCAACAAGGACAACGAAAGGCGTAGATAGCACAAGAAACAGGCTAGCCGGAAGCACACATATGTATATACAAAACATAATATACAAAAATATATGCAGCCAAAATAATAAAAATGGGCAAACAATACTACCAAAATGGCTAGACGTAGCATGAAATGTACAAGGGCGCCCTCTAGCCGTTGAAACATGATGGCACAGCAGGCAAAAAAGCAACTATTTATGTTTGCACGTACGTATAGTGCCAACGTCGTTGACACGAAGTGCAAATAAACATGCAACATTCAATGTATATTTCGGAGGATTGAGTTTGAGTGGGCAACACGTACAATGTCAGCTAGGATAATCGAAGGGGTGATTCGAAAAAAATATAGTTTTTATTACAAAGTCGTAACTCTAACTAACCGCAATTAAATTTTTTTTTTACATTTTGAAGCCCCTCCATCCTTAGAGGTCCAAGGCACCAATGGAAGCGCTTCAAAAACATGCCGGAGGTTATGCTGTACTCCTAAGTGCACGTCGGACTCAGGAGTATTTTGCTCGATTCCGTAATTTTTGATCTCAAAAGTTCACCTCGTTCTAGGTAGGCAGTCGCTGAACAAGCTAAGGAAACTTTGTAACTGGAGGAGCAACACTGGCATGCAATCTGTCAGAAGATATTGGAGGCATTAGGTATCACTTATGTGACTGTTTGGAATCATTTAAAAGAGGCTAACTGTTTGGATGCCACATGAATTAACGAAAATAAATTTGTTTGGCCGAATTAGCAGGAGTAAAACGCTTCCGAAACGCGACAAAAGCGAACCATTTCTGATGCGAGCCATCACGAGAAATGAAAAAATGTCGGATACGCTCCATAAATGACTTCAAAGCCTGGGGTCGAATTGTCTGACCGTGAAGGGATAAAAGTTCGTACGACACAAAATTAAGTGATCTGTTTCATGAATGAGGTGAATGGGATTCGCTTAATTTTCCGTATGTATACGATTGTTTTATTGTTTCCGTATGACAGTTCGTAACAATCGTACGATCAGCGATCAGTTCACGTATGTAATCATACCACAAACACAAACTTATATGACGAGTTGCACGTTCACGGAACAGATGATTCGAACCCTAATTTGATGTTGTTTTTCATCATCACAACACACAGACCATATATATCTTTGATGACTAGGAATAAATTGATGGAGTTTGGTTGGGAAGCTTTAATGCACCTACCCATATACATATATAGCCCGGATCTTCCACGATTTGACTACCATTTGTTTCGATCTCTCTAAAACTCTCTTAATGGCAAAAAAAAAAAAAAAAATTATTCGACCGAAAAGCCGGCGAAAATCATTTGACCAAGTTCTTCTGCAGTAAAGCACAGTTCGTGGATCGCTTTCGCACCACGTTTACTCTAGTCGATAATGCACATCTTAAGAGACGGCATACACTACGCACTGAAAACGCTCTGCTTCTGTGGAGTAGAGTATCGAAGAAGACTAGAATGAGTCCATCCACCATGGCGCGCAACAGTTAGTGCTGGGCCCGCCCATACACTTTATGGAAGATTTTGCGGAAGGATTTTATTTTGCGTGCTTACAAAATCCAACTCGAGCAAGACTTGAAGGCGAATGACCATAAAGTGTGTCACACGTTTGGTGGATCGGGCCCAAAACGAGAGAGTCCACCGATCACGATTTTCAAGAAAATTTTGTTCAGCGATGATTAATGACTTTCTCGTGCCTGAATGGGAGGATGTTGATGTGGTTCGCTACATGCCAAAAAGCCAAAGAAACAATCAATTTATGGAAGGAAACTTTTAGTGAGCGCATTATGTCAGGAATGTGAATCTATGACGTCGCAGCCAAGATCGAGCGATTGAAAGACCGTTGGACTATTTTTTGTGGGCTTGTGTTAAGTCGCTTGTCTACGCAGATAAGTCCGAGACGATTGACACCTTGGAAGATAATATTCGGCGCATTATTACTGACATACGGTCCCTATTGTTGCAATAAGGTGGTCGAATATTGAGATTCTCGAATGGAGTTTATTCGAGCCAGGCGCAGCGGTCATGGCATAATGACTAACCCTTATTTTTATTATAAATATAAATTCTTGGTCAATGAAATAAATTTTATGCGTTTTATTTCATCCCGAAAACAACATCTAAAAAACACCCTTTATTTTGTTATTGAGTTCCTCAATCGCCTACTAATGATTATAAGTGTTTTCCAGGCTCAAAATAAACACGGTGATTTTTGGAATAAAATTTTTTATTTGTATTCATTCTTAGACAGCAACTAAAAACTGACTCCAGAACCTTTTTTCAATAACTTTCTCTATCCAATACTCTTCTCATATTTGCTGTTATGAAACAATTCCTTCCTTTTTCTAGTCTTTTCGAATCACCCTATTTTCAGTACTATTATAAATGAAAAAAAAAAAACATTGGTAATAAAACTACCTTTTGTTTACTTTTATGGAGATCATCAAAATACAATCAGCTATGCAAATTTGTTTCTTTAAAAGCCTGCTTGCTTCATCACTAAAAAAAAAGTAAGTGAATAACACGCCATTACACATACTGACATACACACATTCTTCACGAGGTCCTGACGGCACATCTGGTACAAGTGAGCAAACAATAATGTCGCAAAAAAAGAGCATTTCAAAGTTTGTGTTTTAAATTCAATACCCCACCACCACAGGATTGCAATAAACACACACATACATAAACAAACAACATACAGACATATCTATCTGTATATATGTAGATAAATATAGAGTTTTATGCAACTTTTCCATTACAGCTATTGTCAAATGTCGAGCTGTCACGGCTCATTGTTGTCATAAGTTGTGATTCTTTTATCAAATATACATTTCTTTTCCCCTCCTCTCCTCCATTTCTATATAAAAAAATAGTCCTTTTGTCTTTTTATTTGCTATTAGTTGGGCTTCATTTACTACCAACTGCATATTGGTGAGGAAAATGGGAGCTTCGAACTACGAACTGTGACGACAAGTGCAAACAATACTCGAACAAATGCGAGAGAGAACAAAAAGAAGAAGAACAACAACAAATTGAGCGAAATGTCATTAAAATTTGAAACAGTAATTCCTTTTTTTTTTTTTTTTCAAAACCAAAAAAGTTTTGTCATCAACTTTTTTCTTGCCTATCATCATCCATCCACCATTTTCATGGTGCATTGTCATACAAAATTGTTTGGCAAACTACGTCAATATGTTTTTCCAGGTAATAAAGGACATCATCAGTGGTAAGCGTTTCGTTGCTGATGACACTTCAATATCTTCATATTAAGGAAGCGCACACTGACATGCCTGCCTGCCTGGCATACCATACTCCCCCAACCATATATGCGAGTACAGGGAGATACTGTGTGCATGCTGTTTTTGCAAGCGTGCGCCAGCGATAGCTTTAAATGGTTTCCGCTTCGTTCTTATTTACTATTTTACCTATCCCTGTCTCACAGCCGCAAACTACACTGTTTGCCCACAACTCAATGGCTTGGATTTCGTGGCTATGAGTCATCATGGCATCATGGCAAACGCTCACAGCGTTCGGTTTGAGTGGACTGAAGTGCGCTGTGTAGTGTAGGGAGATGAGATGATGTGGTTGGTTGTATTTGTTTATTCGTTTGTTTGTGAAAATGCTAAAGTTGCGTGTATTCGTAGCACCCAAAGGCTCTCAGGACGATAGGTCAATGTAACTTAAATTTGTACTCTGTTCGGGCAATGTAAGCGAAAAATGTGAGTGTTTAAAAATTTTAGCGCAAAATATTTTAAAGTATTTTAAATGCAGAAAATATATTTTTAAAACTTTGAATCTTAAAATAATTTTAAAATTGTAATGTATGGAGCTGTTCGTGTTATGTCGTCGAATACACACCATCTTTAGCGTTAGAAGAAAGATTTTCTTCAGTGATGTTTTGGGATTTATGTATATGTATATATTAGAGCTCCAGATTTCTCAAACATTTTCGAGCAGCTCGAGCATTTAAGCAACGAGCAGTCGCACAACTGCTCATTGGTCATTTCTCGAAAAAATTTCGAGTCCAGCACGAGCAATTCGAGTATTTTGACAAACTTCTTTTTTATTAATTTTAAATTTATTTATGCAAAGTGTAAAAATGATAAAAATGTCAAAGAAACTTTAAAAACCAAATTAAATTTTTTTGTTCTGCTGAGTAGTTGAGCAATGAGCGAGTATCGAACGAGCATCTTATTTTAAACCGCCTTCGAGTTTCTGATGGATTTTTAAGGAGCTTTTTTATTTCATGGCGAAAATACACTCAGAGGAGAACCTGGATTCGAATCCAGGCCTTCCGAATGGCCGTAGGCAATGCTATCCGCTATTGCGTGAGATTGATATATGGAACACGTTAATTTGAAAATTACGTAAAATGCATTAAAGATCACCTTGTGAACTTGGCCTTATCGGAATCTTTGAGACTATTTAGGCCATCAGTATTAAAAAGTTGTCATACAAGAATCTGATTTCCAGGATTTTGATGAAGAGGCCCCTCGTTTACTGAATTCCCACAAGGGCGAATTCCACCAATATCTATTGACCCACATTGGTCCGACGAAGCAAAACAAATCAGTTTCAAAACAAGGATCATGGCAATGTTGAGAGCTCTCAAATCATAGATTTGCAATGAGCCGCTCTTACGCTATTGAAAGTCAACCATAAAATTTTTTGAATGCCGAGTAGTCAGCCGAATGTCACTACTCTGATACTCTGATTGGAACCAAAACAGTTGTAGTTACAGCGATATCTTTAACCGCCTCAAAACAACGTTAAATAAGTAAGACAACATCCTCCCAGGGTTGGAGTTCAATAGTCATTTCCAAGTGAGTATATCCTCTAGACGTGAATGGAGAAGTGCTCCAGTAAGGGAGAGGATGGCAACTCAATCTCTACCGGCTGTATCCAAAATGGACTGCGGAGTGGGTTATATAAGTACTACAAGCATTTCTCTATCTATCCGTCTACCAAATTCAGCTAGCATCTTTCCAGCTGTCAATTTAGGCATTGAAAGGATTATGAAGCTCTTTTGGATAACTTCGGGAGGATACAGAAAGCAATCATATACAAGGCGGCATTGGTGACCTTGTCGTCGCCAATGATAAATTCCAGTGTCATCACGCATTGCAGAAAGGCTTTGAGATCGCTGGCAGATCAGATCAACTTAATTTATCCATAATCTCAAGTTAAAATCTGTCTTATTCGAAGTTAAAATCTTTTGGGCAGCACTTCTACCTAACGACTCATCTGCTAACCTATCTACTTACAAATCTACATGCCTGATGAAGTAGGACTTATTAGTATAAGTTGCAACCGCGATACGAAAGACAGCACCATCAAGCTCAAAAATACAGGTCCATTATTTGTATAATCACGTATAGGCACGATTTACTAGTATTCAAATCATACCAAGTTTAGTCGGATGGATAAATCGTCTGTGGAAAATCGTCACATTGCTCAAATCTCATACATCCTGTTGAGTATGAGCATGAACAGCTTCTCACACATAAGAGTTGGATATGTTGTCCGACTACTTTAAATAAATACGACTGGATATAAATACGCACATTAAATGGATATGGATATAATTCAAATTCATTCTGCTAGCATTCATTGTGGATCTCTGTCTCAGACAAAAGATGACAGATTCTAAATTCATCCAGATAGTTTTCCTCTTGTTTCTACAAATCAGTAATAATCAGTAATAAATTCAACGGTTACCGTTTTTTTTTTTTTCCAAAAAATGAGTTTTCTCAGTCTGCGATCCAATCATTGAGCCATTCTTCGGTTTCTTCAAAAGACCCGAACCGGTGACAGTCCCCAATCGGTCTCTATCCGTCGAAAAAACCAATAGTAGAGAATAGCAGGGTCCGGAGATTACAGCGAATGTGTTTCGGTATTTCTAGTTAGTTTTTGATCGTTACAGCCTAGTGAGGCCGGGCGTTGTCATGGTGCATAATCACCTTGCCATGCATTTCGGTCGTTTCTTTCCTTGGGATTATCATAGTATATCCACATTTGATCTCCATTCACGATCTGATGCAAAAATGCTTTTTTTTGATGTCTCTCAAGAAGCAGTTGCGGCATTCAATTTCTTTGCTTGAATAAATCTAAATTTCTTTAACCGAAAGAAATTTGTTTGCCGTATCAATCCCAACAATTCTGTGACTTCAGTTCAGATTGGAACCTTTTGAGAACAGACCGAATTATTTTGTTCGCTTCACAAGATAGCGAGAATAAAATTATTTCTTGATGTTGAGAAAATTTTGATTTTCTCAACAACGAAATTGCCAATTGGTACCAACATTTCCTGAAATGATAAGCCCCGATACCTTTCTGCGGCCGATTCACTATCTATACTTACCGTCCTATGGCCTTTTCTTTTGAAAATAATACACAATATTGAATGTAACTCCTTCTACAGCTTATAAATAGTAAGTGTTATAGAAGGAAGTACAAAATTTACGGTTATCTTTGTTGGAAGATTTTGCTTAGATGGGAAGACCAATATAAACGACGTTATGACAACAGTTCAGTCAATTCCGCTCCATATTGATATTTTGAGTAGCCAATAGAACAATATATATACTAACTAAAAAATACAATAATAAAAATGGTTTCTCAGTAAAAAAAAAAAAACCTCAATCAAGACATTGTCCACTGATACGAGTAGACCATTGACAAAGAGGATTGATATCAATATCCATTTACAAAGTTCAAGTTTAAGCTTTATAAAACTAAACAATGGCAACCAATGGCAAATGGATAAAATCAACAAAACCTAAAAGGAACAATAGTATGTAACATATATGCTATATGCAAATTGACACGCGACACGAGCTACCCCAAACACCATTGAGAAAGACTGAAGGAAGTAGTGAAAATAAAAGTATAAAAAAGCATGGAATTGAAATAACAATGACAAACATTTTGTTGATATATCGACGCATTACATAGGTGCACTACACAAATATGTATATGCATTGAAGTACATAGCGGAGAGAAGCGAAAGCAATGATTCACCAAAGGTGACCAAATGCCTGAGGAGCTACTCAGCGCCCTAAAATAGACTACCAAATATTCGTATGGTACGCCATTTAGCGCTTAATTTTGATGCATGCATAATTTTTTCCAATATATGCATAATGAGATTAACCTCAGCCAGCCGACGCCAATGCCATTTTTATTTTTATTTACATGCGTCAAGCAGGCGATATAGAATGCATCCCACTCTGAATTTCCCAGCGCTCCCTAATCGGAAGAGAACTGCGAAGCATGTACAGGAGTATGTATGAGCACTCTGGATGGCAAGCGCGAAAGCTTTACGCTCCATGGATTAACTGATGCATGCGCCGCAATGATGGACAGACAGACAACGACAGAGTAGACTAGACGGACGGCAGGGCAGTAAAAACGAACTTTGGCCTGTATATTATTATTGTTGACGAAATGTAATGAATTGGTTGGTGGTTACTGGCATAATCATATACGACTATATACATAACATACGTGCATTATTTTAGTGCTACATACGCCCGTATGTATATGCCAAATATGGACTCCAGGGAATTTCCAGTTCGCTGCTGCTAACCACATTGCCACACGCCACTGATTGCAAAAAAATGGCTGTTGTGGTAAGAGCTAGACTATATGTATACATACTACTTATATATTTTGCGATTTTCTGGTAAACTAAGCGAAAGATTTAGGCAACTAAAAAGATAGACTTTTACAGAAGACGAGGCATATCCAGAGAAAGTAAATGTGTTGAATTTTTATAAAAAAAAAAACCTGATACTTTACTACATGGGGTTAGCTATTTTTCGACAAAGTCGTACTGCTCCTCTCTATGCAGGTGGCGAATGTAGTTTCCCGCCAACCCCATATCACGGGCAGTTTACAAAATCCGATGTTTTCTATGATTGTTTCGTGTAGTAGAGATCTGTAAATTTGCTGAAACATCGCATAAAATTCATCTGCGATAGTCACGGAGCACATTTTCGATTCTTTTAGACATTTCGTCAGTCACAATTGAAGGTCTCCTGCTCCTCTGTTCATCATGCTTAGACGTACTACCGTTTTTAAACACTCGGCACTATTTGAACACACTCGTACGATTCTTCATATGCAGCTTTCATCTCATTAGGGATTAGAAGGGAAGGGAATGGGTTTGGAAAGGAATCGTCCATGATTAGCTGCTAATACTTAGCTAATCCAATCAATTCTGAGCACTGCTATCAATAATTAGACAGCTTACACCGAGCTTTAAAAAGAAGAGTCCAGAATTGATCAATAAAAAATAAAAAAACGGAGTGGAAAGTAAAAAGTACGATATCTGAGACAAAGGCGTAGCTATTGCCCAATGGTGTCATATTCAACTGGACTATTTTTCTTGGGGAGGCGTTTAAGGGGTGATCCAAGTAGAGGTACTTTTTTCAATGGCCTTTTTTTGACAGATCACGCGTGAGTCGTGTCAAGTTGTCATGTTATTTTTGTTCAGTATTGTTTGGCATTTCATGATAGAAAGACTTACGTCTGAACAACGCTTGCAAAACATTCAACATTATTACGAAAATTCACGTTCTGTAAAGAATGTGTTTCGTGCGCTTCGCTCAACCTATGGTCAACATAATCTGAGCGTACTATTCGCAACACCATCACCCATCTTGATACCCAGCATTCATTATTGGATAATATTCGACCAAATAGACCACGTCCAGCACGCAGTGAAGAAAATATAGCGGCCGTAGCTGAGAGTGTATACGAAGGCCGTGGAGAGTCGATTCGGCGCCTTTCGCAGCAACTCTGACTGACGTATGGAACGACGTGGCGCATTTTACGTCGATATCTTAAATTAAAAGCATAAAAAATGCAAGAACTGAAGCCCTTCGACCTTTCCAAACATCTCTTCGCTCTATGGGCTCTTGAAAAATTCCAAGATCCGACGTTTTCAAGCCAAATTTTGTTCAGCGATGAGGCCCATTTCAGGCTCAATGGGTATGTAAATAAGCAAAATTGCCTCATCTGGGATGAAGAGCAACCTGAAGAGATTTAAGAGCTGCCATTTCATCCAGAAGAAACAACGGGTGGGTGTGGTTTGTGGGCCGGTGGAATCATCGGTCCATATTTCTTCAAAAATGATGCCGGTGGGAACGTAACCGTCAATGGCGGCCGTTATCGCGCCATGATAACCGACTATTTGATGCTTGATATTGAAGCTCGCGTTCTCCGGGACATTCGGTTTCAACAAGATGGCGCCACTTCCCACACATTGCATCAATCAATGGATTTATTGAGAGAACACTTCGGTGAGCAGATAATTTTACGTTGTGGGCCAGTCGGTATGCCACCAAGATCGTGTGATATCAGAACGTTATACTTTTTCCTGCAGGGATATGTAAAGTCTAAAGTCTATGCGGACAATCCCGCTTCGATTCAGGCGCCTTGGAGCAAAACATCACGCGTGTCATACGCCAGTTACCAGTCGAAATGCTCGAACGAGTCATCGAAAATTGGACTCAACGGATGGACGATCTGAAAAAGATAATCTTCAAAAAATAAATGCCAAAGAATGTGTTTTCGAATAATAATAAACATTTACGATTAAATTTGAATTTTCTGTATTTTTTTCTTTAATAAAGTAGGGAACCTCGAAATATATCACCCTTTAATAAGTGCTACCTCAACCAACCAGAGATGATTCATGACATTTTTTTTTTATAAAACTAAAGAAATTTATTTATAGGATCTGCTTAATTGATTGTTTAATTTAATAACTAGTGTATTACAAGTATAGTTCATTAGTAGTAATAACCGACAGCTACCACGTTGCTCTTCAAAATACTGGCAGATCTCTTCTTTGAGGGCGTGTCCGGCTTGCTGGGTAGGATAAAACGCTCGCTGCGGGATTCGAATGGTTTTACAGTTTCGCCAGGTACTTTTCCCAGCTGAGTGTCAGTTCTATATTTACCATTGGCATTTCAAGGTCTCTAACTATATTATCGTTGCGTATATACCAAGGGGCACACGTGAGATTTGATTGAAATCGCTGTGTTCTATGGATACAGAGTTATATTCCATACATTCATATTGGTTTTATGATTGACGCCAATTGTAAATTTTTTTCAGAAATTGATATGATTTACAAGGGTCGTTTTGGCCATTTATGTCCATATGTCCTGATCTGTCATTTTTTTCATTGTATTCAGTAATGTGTAAATATTTCATCCATGGACCACCATAAACATCGTGAATTTGCTGATTTTGCCCTGGAACAACTTGAAAACGATTTTTTTTTAAGAAAATCATCTTCTCCGAATAGGCTCACATTCATCTGAGTGGTGCGGTAAATAAACAAAACTGTGGATTCTGGCGCGAAGAAAATCCCCAAATTATTCATGAACAACCATTACATTCACCTAAATTGACAGTCAGGTGTGGTGTTTGGTCTGGTGGAATCATCGGTTCGTACTTCTTTCGAAATGAAGCTGGTAGCACCGTTACTGTCAATGGAGAGCGGTATAGATCGATGATAACCAACTTTTTATCACCACAATTGGAAGAAGTTGAATTTAACAACATCTGGTTCCAACAAGACAAGGGGATACGTGTCGTAACAGCATGAGCAACAAACGAATTATTGCGAGAAAGGCTTGGTGATTCGATTATTTAAAGAAATTGTGACATTGAATGACCTCCAAGAAGTCGTGATTTAACACCTCTAGACTACTTCCTGTGGGGTTATTTGAAGTCGTTGGTCTTTAGCAATAAACCAGACTCTCTTCAAGCTTTAAGTCAATATTGAACATGCTATTCATAACATTCGACTTGATTTAGTGGAAAAAGTGCTCAAAAATTGGGTTCATAGAATTTGTTCATGTAAAAGAAGTTGTGGAGGTCATTTGAATGATGTTATATTCAGAACTTAATTGTATCGATTGTACTTCACATTAAATAAGAAACATTTGAATTTCCTTAACAATTAGTGTGCTTTTTTCTTTAAAGAAATCATATCAGTCTTATTGGAAAACCCTTAAATATAATATAGTATAAAAAAAATTAGTTTACTAACCATGTAAGCTTGATGAAAAAAGTTAAAAGTTGAATAAAAACATCAACCATAAAATGCAAATATGCATATAAAAATATATATTGCAAACTATTTTTATTACACTTTTGTTTAGCCACGTTACTTTCCACTGACTAAACATGAAATAAAAAATTATTTCATGAAAATAAAATTTTATGTTTACTTTTGTAACCCTTTACTCGAGTGCTCTATTAGTAGTCGTAAATCGTCAATGACCGACAATAAAAACATATAGCAGCATAGTATTTGTTCAAAAAATAAAAATAAAAATACACGTCCACATGCTCATATATATGTGTGTATGAGCCCAAACACTTTTATCAAATTTGAAAAGTAATAAATTCGCGCAACTGAAATGCCTGTCAATCCCACCCAGTCACGTGACCGAACGTTGGTCGACACTCATTCAAATTTATTACTGAAACAAAGCAAATGAAAGACAACGGAAAGTGGTTGGGGGGAAAAAAAGACAGTTGCAATAATAGTAAAAATAATAATAACGGTATATAGTGAGCAAAAATATTTTGACTTTGCCACAATATTGTTTTCTTTGTGCAACATGGCTGGCTGGCTTTTTTCCATCCAAAAAGGCACTCATGAGTTATGAAGCAACCCTGAATTCACAGCTTTGGAGTATTGACACGCCCTGCGTCATATTGCACAGAAATATATATACACACATACATATATTGCATAGAGTATTGCATGTAATTAAGGATTTTCTATAATTTATGTTATGTTTGCATGACTCTTGACTTTGACGTTATGTAGCAGCATATGTATGTATGTACGAGTATACATATATCTATCAATCATTATAGCTGAACGCGTGCTTTGCGGCAAGATTAGCTTAATTTAGGCAGATAAGAGTTTTCGAGTTGAATAATGTACAGTTCAATATTGTCAAGGGTATAATTAACAACGTGGATCTCTTAAGAGTTGGATCCTTAGAGAGACTTTCCATCTTGGTTAGAATAGTTGGTGTGGATTAATGAGAGCACCTCTGAGTCGAGGTCTATATGATCTTAGCAGGCGTACCCAAACCATGTGTTCTTGCTCACTGTTAAAGTATGCGGTCGATAAGGCTTCAGAACTGCTAGCTTATCTCGTATTATGCCAAATAATGGTGGGCCTATACATAGTAAGAGAAAGCTATTAAGCAGGGTGGGTAAGTTCTATTCTGCCATACGCTGCACCAATTTGGGCCGAAGCTTTGAGCAGCAATTCGCAAAAAACGAAAGTTGACTGCTCTACATCGATTGAGCCCAATTGGAGTTATATGTGCTGGTCAAATCCCAGTTGACATCCTCGCAGAGGTGTATTTAAGGCTCTCGTAACGAAATGAGGTCGTCAATCGGAGGGAGATCGCTGCCGAAGAAAGGCGTCGGTCTGGAAGTGACTGGCAAGAGCGCTGGAATAACTCTGTGAAAGGTAGATAGGTTTATGAGCTCATTCCTTGCTTAAGCCGGTGGATGGAAAGAAGATACGAGTACACCATTTTCTTTCTGAAGCAAATCCTTTCAAGACATTGAGTTTTTAGGAAATAACTCAAAAGATTTGGTAATGCCCATTCGGCGTCTTTTTCAATATGCGGGATGCGGGACACATAATGTTTCGATGGCCAAGATAGCTGTCGGACACCACCAGGGTTTTGAATAAAAGCAATTTATTAAGTTATATCGTGCTTTCTCCACAGAACTGGCAAAGATTTTCGAAAGCCATATATACAAGTTTAAGACAAGCAGGATTTTTAAGGCAACGGGATCGTCCTTTCCGACCACGCATAATAGCCTATCAGCAGAGGGATAGAAAGTAGTAGACTCGATAGTAGGCCTCTCCTATTCAGGTAGTAGCATAGCTGGTTGTGAATGTAACGAGTAATAGCCACTGTGCTTACCAGCGGAACTACAAATAAAGTATTATCTCAGGGGTTCCGCGGGGAGAGTGGTGGTGTGTGGAGAGGTGTTTAGTACGTAGGTGCAGCTGTGTGAGGCTGCAAGTCGTGCATACAATAATGTAGGCGTAGCAGTACTTATGAGAGTTTCCTTTTTACGAGCGTCGTCCCAAAAGAAAAAACTTAAATAATATTCCTTGTTAAGAGTTTGAACAGGCAGAAGGAAGTCATGATGCACAAAACCTCGGTAATTGATTTTTGACTGACTTCGAGGCGACTTTTTTTTGTCTTGGCTCGATATTTGTACGAGTGATCGGTTGTTTCCGCGTTGTCAGCATAGATCTAACTCTCAACTCCAGTAATTATGAATTTCAACTTTCAGAAAGCATTGTTTTACAGGCTGTTGTTCTAAGAAAAATCAATGCTTTTTGAACCAAACGAGATTTGACTTTTCGCACGCACAAAGAATATATTTCTGGTGTTGACTGATCCATTTGAATTACCAACTATATCAACAAGTTCTCTAGCTGTCAATCGACGACTTTGGAGCATCAATTCTCTGATTTTTGCAGTTGTTTGCTCATCAGTTGATGTTTTTGATTTTGTTCCTCTTCAATGCTTTACTTTGCCTTCGTTGACACAAAACACAGGAGTGGCAGATGACGAAAATTACGTGAATTTTGGAACAAATGTCTATGAATGTACTACCAAGTGAATAATAAAATGATTTATCCCTATCGAAATGCGTGCGCTTCTATAATTTCAAAATCACCACAGAAAATGTACACAGTACAGAAATGCCTAGACTATGAAAAACAGTTTTTCTAAGGCTTGAGTTGAGTTATTGCGCTTGCTAGGCTGAATCTCTTTGACTAGGGCTAACTAAACCTCTCACTTTCCTAGATAAAGAATTTGATGTATTTCATATTATTCACAAGATTATACACACTTCCTGAAGCTACTTTGGCAAGAGATTTCAGGCAGAAACCATAGTCAAAACATTGTCGAGTCATACTAAGAACTGGACAGTGGGGAAGGTAATGTTCTATCGACCTCTATGATCCTTTAGACGGAGCCTAGTATACCAATAGCAAATCTAATGTATGCATTGGATGTGTTTTCCTCGTTATTGCTTGATATTGAAAGCGGGCAGAATATACTGCGGTTGGAATGATTGACCCTATAGTTAAGTGGACGGCATTACAGCTTCTTGCAATGTCTCTGTGTCAAGGACTCAAGCCGGGGTCACTTCAGATCCAATCGGGAATCTGTTTAGTTTACCCGCATGGAATCTGTAATTGGTTTGGAAGTCTCTTCAGTGAGTGGTAAGGTAGTTTTTTTGCTCACTTGTATTTCGAATGGCACTGCGAAGACTCCGAAAACAATTTTGCAATCAAGCTTGGAGCTACAAGTAAAAAAATAGCAAAGGATTTTCCTTTCGTTTTTTCTTTTTTTTTTGGAGAAAATTAGCAAAGTCGAAAAGCCGGGAGTGCAGTCTACCTCCCTTGAAATTTTCCTAATATATACAAATATAAAGAAGGGGTTTCAAAGGGTTTCATACGAGTTGGCGAAAGAGCCAGCTGAACGAATTCAGAGGACACCTTATGAACGTTGCTTCAGCTTTTTTCGCTTTTTCGCTCATAAAATTTTAAATCCTATGTTTGTGGGTATGATTGATACACACACTCTTGAGTGCAGCTGCTTCCTCAGACACTAAGACCGTTTTTAGATGGATCTGCTGAGTTCAGTTTATGTTCATGTGTAACTATTTTCATAATTTTTTAATAAATCTTCATCTTCTTCTTCAGTTTTTCTTGAATAAGTTCAAAACCATTTCAAAATATTATTCTGTACAGAAATTTCTATTATGATTATTATTAGTATTATGATAATAGCAGTTCAAATTCATAAATAGAATCTGCATTTGACTCGTTTGCAAAAGTACAACAACAAAATTCAGAAAGCCTTTTTCCACGTAGATATTTTGATCAATGGAAAGAGCCCAAGGCGAAACATAGCAAATTCCTGCAGTCATTTGCACCAATGCACGCCATGAATGCCGCTTATGTAATTCTGACATGTTCATAAATGTCTTTAGGGAATGTCAGAAAATACTTATGGAAATGCATATAAATACATAAATATATAAATACATATGTTTTTACCGAATACCATGCCCAATGACGGCTGCCAGTGAATGTGTTTTGGAATGCTATTCGACGGCCGACAGCACAAAACATCTACAGCAGAGTGTTGGTGGAGCACAGCTGATTTCACCGAGTGACTGGCGAATGTCATGACAGTGTATAAATATGTATGAAGTGTCTTGTTTTCACTAAAAAGAATATATGTACACATGAAATTTGCCACCAAACAGACCAAGAACAAGAGTGAAATTAATATTTTATGTACATATGTATATAAATATGTAATTTACATTTCCTTCACATACATATTTGTATGCATGTAGCGTGCAAATAAAATGAAAAAAAAACGCATGTCTTATTCAAAACATCTGTGAAATTCCTTTTCGTACAAATTCCTCCTCTTTGGCTTCCAGAATTTTATCTTTTTTTTTTTTGGAGTGAGATATGAATTGTAAATTTTTTGTGGCAAAAAACCTAGAGTACATACTTACATACGTTTGTACTTACATATTTTGAATAGAAATGCAAAAATTGTTGAAACAAATTGCATACACGTGTCTGTACAATACAGTCGGCATAATGCTGACAAACAATGCAGAAAAGAAGATAAATAGCCACTCCGCTCCCTTTGTATATAGTCTGTGGTGGAATGGTGGACTAGTATGCAAAACTTCTGGTTTAATACTAGTATTTTAAAGATGAAATCCTACCAGTTCATTATTTCTGTATCAATTTTCCAGAAATGGGCAAATTCATTTTTATTTTAGGTTAAGTGAGAAATTCAACATTCATATATGAACTAGTATTTAACTAGTATGAAACTGATCTACAGTCGGGTAATCAAGAGTTCGCAGGACATCTCAATGTTAAATATACCAGTTGCAAACATGGGAAAACGTTGGAAGATAGTTAACAGCTGGTATTTTCGCTACAGTGGTGTACATATATTTAACATACGAAGGTGGATTGGTAAGTCAATGACTTTTTGAATAAAATATAGATTTTTCGACAAATCAGCATTATATTTCTCAACAAAGTCTCCTTTTAGCTCCATACATTTAGCCCAGCGTTTTTCCAATTTTTGAATATCTTCCAAATAATAGGTTTTTTTCGACCCGATTCTCCTACTTCCTATTTCTTAAAGTTTAAGACTAGAAATATTCTCAGGGGAGCTAAATCTGGAGAATATGCTGAATGGGGTAGCAGTTCGTAGCCAAATTTATGAGTTTTTGCCATGGTGACTAGACACCTGTGCATTTTTCTGTTGGAACAGAACTTGTTTTTGCTCAAAAATGATTTTTTATGCTTCAAATCAATATCGAATCTATCTAAAAGCTCTGAGTAATATTCGCCGGTGAGCGTTTTACCCTTTTCAAGGTAATCTATGTCAATGACATCTCGTGCATTCCAAAAAACTGTAGCCATGACCTTGTTGCCCGCCAGACCCACCTGGGCCTTCTTTGGTGCACATTCGCCCAGAGAATTCCACTATCTTGATTGTACTTCGGTGCCTGGTGTGGTGGATCTCTGTTTCGTATATGGTAACGAAACAGCGCAAAAATCCGTTTGATTCGCGGTTGAACAGTGCCAACACCCCTTTGGAATGGTCACTCGGTGGCGCTTTTGGTCCAACGTGAGCAATCACGGTACTCATTGCACGGATAGCTCTTTCATGTCCAAATATCCATGTAACATGTGATATACCTGCTCAGTTGAGATGCCTACAACCTCAGCCATCTCACACACTTTTATTCTCCGCTTGACCAATGTAAAGGTACGATCATAGCGGAACTCAGAAACCACTTCTTAACCATTGAAATTGAAGGCGCAGAGTCCCCAAAGTATCTATCAAGTATTTCTGGTATCAAGCTGGTTTCTGTGATGGTTTTTTTACGCAAAAATAATACTTAATTAGCACACGAAATTCACTTTTTTCCATTCGAGATCATCTGCTTTCAAAGGCTGTCAAAGACGAATTAATTGGCGCAGCTTGCTCAAAATTTTACAGCGGTTTATTAATCGAAAACAGTTGTTTTGAGCGGTGTTGTATTTACAGTAACTGCACGGAAAATTCAAATAGTCACCGACTTATCAAACGGCCCTCGTATCTTAGATAAAACAAGAAGAGAGTCGAACTTTTTATGACTTTCAAGAGAGAAGGCTAATTTTATTTCATTTCTTTCATATAACGCACAATCTACCGCGATTTGTGAATATCATCCTCCCAAAAAAACATATGTGCGTCCTAAACACGCCTTCGAAAAATTCACTCAAAAACGTTAAGTTGGTGATATTAGGTTCTATTCTTCGGAACGAATCTTCCTTTCGTGAGTCCCCATTATACGGTGTCCGGGTATTACGTCTGTTGTGATACTAATAGAGGTCCGATTGCAGTGAATATAGATTTAGATCTCTTCTCTTCGCTTAATAATGGCAAGATCTATCTGGTTTCATTTCATGTGATTTCACCTCGACATCCGCTATTGACACTAAAGGCGAAGACCGATCTTAGTAAGTATTTTGTCGAGAAAGAGTAATGCCCATATTGTGTGCAGAATTTACTGCAGTTAGGACTATTCTCCTTTTAGCTAACTCGTTTCCTGGTTGTCTCTGCGCTCGGGAGACGTTTCGTTTACAATCGTGAGACTCTTTAAAATATCCCCTGCCGCCTTTGAAGTGGTTGCGTAGACTTAATAGCAGTTTGGCAGTTGGAATATATTGAGATAAATTACAGAAATGAGTAACCACGGCTTTTATTATTGCAGTTATTTTTGTTTGAAAGACGCTGCAGTGGCCCACTCACAAGATCTCTTACTACAATTGCGTGTGGTACTGAGTTAGATCTACAGCCCACTCTGTATTTGGGCGTAACCTGTGCTACGGTTTCTTCATTGAGCATTGCAACTCGCATGGAGATTACTATACAGGTGTTCTCGGGAGTAGATTAAGGAGAGCGCTCCTGTAATGAGGATGAAGGCGGTCTATTGAGCTTAATCCAGTTTGTACCTAAGAGTAAATTTTTTTTTAAATTATCTTTACTAGACTTTTAAATTTGCCAACTACCCTAACTTAAGCGACTCTCTTCTCACACCGTAATGCCCTTCCACCCAATAAAAGTTTTTTATTTTTCTTTTCTTTTAGGTTTTTTTTCACAAGCTTGTTTACATGTACTGTTATTAATATTTTATGAGGCATACTAATATTTACATTATTATTTTCATGTTTCCCCCAAAGTAACTCCGCACCATTCAGCCCAACTTAGCATACGTTCTTTTAATTGTACTCACTCACTTACTTACAACTGCAAAGTCGCATGAAAAAAGTGAATTCCATTGTTGACTGTACTTTGTATGCGACAATAATAATGTTGTAAGAGTCATGAATTAATTAAATAGCCAAGAGCCAAGAGCCAAGAGGGCACAGTGAAAGTTAATGGCGGCTTGCCGCCGTCTACTCGTTTGAGTGAACGCGTATTTTATGCACGTAAAAGGAGTATAAGAAATTTTATTTACTAAATTTGGAGTTAAATTGCTGGAAAAAGTAATCGTTGAAATAACAGTAGGTCGTGGGGTAATTTTTTTATTATAATTTAGCAGATATTCTCTTTAATGACTGTGCTTAGAAGATTTTACAAAATTTAATAAGTTGTTTATGAATACGGCTGAACACATTTAGTAAATTTTTTAGATGGAACTTGAAAGCGTTAGAAATGCTGAACAATTTTTGGGCGAAAACTTGTTTATAATCACCGAACTTCTTTAATATGTAAGAGTCTTTGTCCGTTTAAGATTTCCAATATTAGATGAAGATCTCAAGTTGCTTATTGATACCTTGTAGTGGTCTTTTGAAGTACTTAGCGAGCTTTGAAACAAGGAACTGCTTCTAGGAATTGTTTCAAACGGATTAATAAGGATATATATAGACGAGGTCACTTATTTTGTATGAAGAGCTATCATGGAGAAGGGTAATAATGTTAAAACCTTGAACAATAACGTCAGCAGGAAGTCAACTAGTACACCAACTAAGCAGAGAAGTAGCGACCACATGTCCGATATGACCAAGAACCTTTTATCATCTTCAAGTATTGTTTTCGAACTATTGTATAAACAAAAGGATCAATTTATTTATTTACCTAAGCACTATTCATGAGCTCCAAAGCGAACCCAGCGGATTAGAGTTTCAAGAATTTACACGCGGTAAGACATGCTTGTCGTAAGAGGCGACTAAAATCCATTAGTTCCCGCAACAGTATATTCTTTATATCGGAACGAACCGGTTTTTTTTCTGGCCAAGGACTGCCACCCCCGCAATATTTCCCGAAAAGTTATTTGGGAAATATCTTTGCGTTTACCCCAATAACAACAGTTCCGAAGGGACTTGTATTGAAAGACAACTGGCTAACAAATGGTTGTGTACTACTCAGAATTTACTTTTCTGCGTTGTTCTAGTGGTACAGTTGAGACATGCCTAATTTTTCAGGAAAAAAGCAGCTAATTTGCTTCGTGCGCTAACAACTCTTGTTGGATAGGTCTCATCTTGAAACACTCATACAGTCGACTGCTGCATAAATCCACGATTCATCACCTGTCACAATGTTATAGACATGTTTCGCAGCATGGCTATCGTATTTTCATTAACATTTTTCTCGACCAATCGACATAAGCCTTTCTTTGTTTGAGTGATTGACAAATTGTGTGGGACCCAACGTGAACAATTTTTTCTACAATCAAATGTTCAGGCACGATAGGTCACATGACGATGTTGCAATATCTGTTTTTGGACGACTATCACGAAATTCGTCTTGAAATGATCTGCGTCCTCGATTGAATTCATCAAACCATCGATAAACACTGGTCCTGATGGGACTTCATCGTCAAAAACTGAATTAAGTTCATCGATGCACTGTTGTCGAATTAATCTTAGGAAATTGTAAAAAATAATCGATTCAAAAATTTCCCGATTTAATTCTAATTTTTGGTCGATAAAACTGAGTTACTGTAAACAACACAAATAGCGCTCTGAGTATGTATAATATCAAAAAGTCAAACTTCGTTTTGTTGTCAGTTGTCAGATTGCAGCACTAGGATTGCTAAATTCTGAAAGAACAAAGTAAAATCTTTGAGAAATTTGCCTATAGAAAAAGTTCCCTGACGCTAATAACCCAGTTGAAAGGTCATCTTCAAACGAAACACAGCTTCTTTTGTGATCGAGATTAAAGGACTATCTCTTTAGAGATTGAAGGGCTAGGATCACTTCTGGTTCTACTTCCAAGGCGAAATGACATATGTATGGAAAAATGTGGAGACATAAATATTTGATATTTGGTTTTAAAAAAGCTGTAGCTATATCTTAAAACTGCACTACCACACTGATTTCATTCACATTCCATGGACGTAAATGATATGATTGATAAAATTACCGCCAAATGCTAACAAGTCAAGTATTTTCTGTAATAAGAAACAAAAGCCGAGTCTCTCGCAAGCAGCACTGACTCTTTTCCCACTGACTTTTTTTTACAAGAAATCTCTTACGTCTCTCGCCAGCTGCCAAAGCAAAGAATGCAGCCAATTAAGGTATCCACACTTCATTAGAGAAATGCAAAACTGGGCGCAGCAAACGAGCGATGGAAGTGACCGATTGAAAACCGAAACGATTCAAATACTCGCAATAAGCAAATGAGCAAAGGAGCTATTACAAAGATGGTAATTGTTCAATTACGTAAATTGTGATGAATGATGAATAGAGGAGAAGCAGAAAACAAATGCCATGGAGCGAGCAAAGCATATTTACGAAGGCAATTTGTTATGGCTGGAAGTCTTTGAAAATCAAAGTAAAACAAAGTGTACGTAACTCGAGGCAAGAGACAAAGGAGGAGGGGGAGGAGAAGGAGTAATGAATGCATTAATGCAATATATTTACGATAAAATGCATAATTGTCTATGCGAGTTATAACTATTAATACATATATATATATATATATATATATATATATATATATGCAGATATGTATGTTTATATTCCTCCATGGTCGTTGATCCAGCCATTTGATAACTATTTTATTTATTTTATTGTACAACTGCCAAGTCAATAGCAAATTGAAGCTGAGAGGGAAGATCTGCAGCTGAAATTGTTGAACTTTGTTTGGTTAAATGAAGTAAAGTGAAGTGAAGTGCAGTGTGGTGAAGTAGATGTGCCAAGAGTTTAGTATGACAATTCAAAGCCGGAAAAGTAGTTTTCTACAATTTCATTACATTATATGTGTGTGCGCGTTTTGATATCCGATATACTTACATAATACGTACTCGTATGTATGTAATATGCTTTTGAATAATTAAGAGGAAATTATAA
The DNA here is from genome assembly GCA_030068015.2 of Neoceratitis asiatica. Classification (NCBI taxonomy): domain Eukaryota; kingdom Metazoa; phylum Arthropoda; class Insecta; order Diptera; family Tephritidae; genus Neoceratitis; species Neoceratitis asiatica. The sequence continues at coordinate 32,178,865 of CM061525.1, read as the reverse complement.
ATGATGAACTGACTGGGATGGACTGAATGTACCACCACCGACCAACATAAATTTCATAATCATTTAATTGAATTATGCGAATTATTTTTATAAATGCTGGGAACAAAAAAAAATTATTTCTGATTGAGAAATACGAGAATTCATGAATGATGACTGTATGAATGAATGCGCATGCTGTGAGGAATATGTGATTCATTAATAAATTAAATAAACTGGCGTCGGTCGCAGCTAAAAAAGGCAAATTATTATTTGTAAAAGGTCAATGAACTTTGGCCGGAGGGAGGGAAGTAAACATAAATACCAAAAATGTAATTAAATATTTTTATTAAATTTTTTCCGCTCCGAACTGTGTTTTAAATCAATTAGAATGAGTTTTTATAGGGCCTATTTTTACACGACATCTCTAGCTACCAATCACTCGAATTTTTATTTTGACAGGCAACACTCTCTTTCCTTGATTTTTGTTATTGGAGTAGGTTTCCACGCCTCAGGTTCCAACTCCATCGCACAACCTCACATGCGCGCGGGAAATGGCCAGAAATACATTTATATAACGAAGCTCTTGCTTCAAGACCGACGTCCACTCGCAGTCGCAACTCCGGTGAACAGTAGCTGAAATTAAATTTCAGCTGCGGCCGCGATAGCCGAGTGGTTGCATTGCGTAGTACAATTCGGAAGATCTGGGTTCGAGTCCAGGTTCGAGCAACGTCGAAAATTATAGAAATTAAATTTTCTGCAGGGAATGTCAAGCCCTTCGAGTGTGTTTCTGACATGAAATAAAAGCTCCTCATATAAGTCCATCGGCCGTTTGGAGGCGGCTTAGAATAAACTGTAGGTCCCTCGATTTGTAGGTAAAAATCATCAATACGCAAAACCACAATTTGAAGCAGGAGTTCCGCAAAATATCGCTTCAACGGTTACAAAGTCTCTCGGTCTCTTTTAGCGGTTGGTTACCGTATCTTGCACAACGGCTGCTCATGTTTTCATCTGCGTTAATGCAAGAGTAACTGCAGTGAAAATTAAACCCCCGGTAGGCGAACCCACCCGAAACCCCAATCGATGGCAATGGTGTAGACGTTCAATCAACCGACTACAACGAAATACGTATAGCGATTGCGCGCCTGAAGAACAATAAAGCGACGTCAGCAAATGGCTTAGCGACTGAGCTATTCAAATATGGTGGTGAAGGACTGACAAGGTCCATGCATCAGCTTGCATAATATGGCCCGTTGGATACAACCTGAGCGCGCTCTAAAGGTCACTGTCAACGAACTTCTTGAATTGGAACAGATATTCACGAGATACGCCAAAAAATAGGCAATCTCAGAAAAGAATCGATGCACACCACTTTTCCATCTGTTTTGGAGTAGTTTTCGACAGGACGAAAAGGAACTGTCTCTACGCCGATATGTCTGAATTTGGTATCGTCGCAAAACATATACGCAGCATCAGCATCAGGAAGGATCTCTCTGAGCCATTCGATACAAAACGAGGTTTCAGACAAGCAGACTTTCTTTCGCGTTATAAGCGAATGGGTCTGAAAGTGAACGAGACAAGATGATATATATCCTGTAATCAAACAAACATTTATCGTATTCGCATCTTGGCTCCCACGTCACTGCTGGCAGTCATAACTTCGAAGTTATACAAAATTTCGTCTGTCTTGGAACCAGCATCAACACCAACAACAATGTCAGCCTTTAAATCAAACGCAGCATTGCCAACAGGTACTACTTTGGACAATTGAAAAGTTAAGTTCTCTCTCGATGAAAAGAGACCAAACTCTGCAAGTTTTTCATCATTACCGTCCTGCGCTATATGGTACTTTATATAGACGATAATAACTTCGCGTGACTATTAGATATAGAAGCTGAGATGATCACTTTATTTACTAAATTTTGGCTAAATAAATTTATCAACCAATAATTTGATAATTTTCATATTGAAAGGCTGAAAATATTTTGAGCTTTCAGAATTTACAAAAAACCTTGCTTCTTTTTTGGCAAATTCCTACCAAAAAACATTTTTCATATATATACATATGTTAATTTAAATCACTAACCGAAAAGCTCGCGCAGAATTAACTCGAAAAAAATAAGCTTCATTGGGGAGCATAATAAAATTTCGAGGTACTTTTATGTCCTCTAATCTTCAAAGAAAATTCAAAATTCGCTTGGGAAAACTGCTAAGATTGCGCGTTGTTATTAAATATATTTTCTTTTTACATATATATTTTCGTACTAAAGATATACCCGCAATATACTAACTAACCGCCAACGCAATTATTCTCTATGGAATTACCAACAATGAAATGTATTTTATAAAGAAAAAGTAATAATAATATCCACTTTAAATATCCTTCTCATGCACAATTATAATGAAAAGGCTATGAATAGATTGGCAATGAAATAGGTTTCATAAGATATCAAATCTATATTCTCTAGACAACGAATAACATATTGTATAACACTTATATGGGGGCTTAAGTGCGAGTATATCGACTGCAGAGAGTGTTGTTTATTGATAAGCCTTTGCGTCTAACATTTTTATATTTAGCCCAACTGTCTACTGTCTACAGGTTATGCATATTTTAAACATGGATGTATACATGTATGTGTATGTAAATAGAACTAGTTATGTACAGTTGAACGTCCGTTTATATGTTTATGTGTTTTTGCTAGTTTTTTCTTCCTATTTTCGTAGACTTTGCTTTTGAACTTTTTTGTTGCTCTTTTGAAACTGTTTTCTTGTGCACACTCATTCAGGCCAAAGTTATTATTACCAACGTTGGTAGGTAGTTAGTAGCTTAGTGAACGCTGGTAAATGGTCAAGAGAATGGCAATTGCCTTGTTCCTAACGGAAGTGCGCCTGCAGTAAAGTATTCAATTTACTTGCGCTCAACATGCATACAAGTACATAACTATATACATAAGCTGTGCCTTAACTATTTTTATTGCGTCAGTTTAACGGTGCTAATGCAGCATTTTGTTGTGCATATACTCTTATGTATATATATATATAAATGTGCGCTGTAATGATGTCGGCATAGTTTCTTATTTTATTTTATTTCAAATTTCTTTGGTTACCATTTTTTTCGGAAGTTATGCTTTTCATATAGTCAGCGCAATGGCTATGCGTTTTTTATGCTACAGACGTGTATTGACATATTGTAAATACATACATACAGTGTTTTTAGGTCGCTATTAAAGCCATAGTAGGCAGTTCTTTGTTCTTACCTAGAAAAAGAAGAAAAATGCGGAAAGTAATTAGTAAATATTAAAAAAAAAATTTATTATTATAATATTTTTTAAATTCATATTAAGTCACAAAAAAAAAACAAAAAAATTTCATAATTAATCAATACAAAATATTTATCATAAATATTTAAGCAAATATATATATACTTGGTAGGAAATAAATACTGTTACAACATTAAACACCCGCATTTCAATAGAAGAATTGAGCATACCACATAATTCCCATATGATTTATAAAATATAACCTGTAAAGCGTTAGTCTGTATCGGGAATTCTAAATTGTGTGAGTTTTCAACATGGAATGGTCAGATAATGAAAACCGTATCGCTGTAATAGCGCTTTTTAAGTGTGAAATGAAAAAGGGTGATATTTTCAAAACACTCCGTCCGCTCGGCATTAGTCGCATGTTCGTCTACCGGTGCATAAAACTGTTTGAGGAGACTGGGGATGTTAAAGACCGCCACCGGTCGGGCCGTCCACGCACAGTTCGAACGCCGCAAGTCATCAAAGCTGTCAAATCAAGAATTCTGCGAAATCCGCTCCGAAAACAGAAAATCATGGCCCGGGGGATGAATGTTTCGCAAAAGTCCATCAGTCGAATTATTAAAAAAGACTTAGGACTTGGGGCTTTCAAACGCCGTACCGGTCATTTTTTGGCTGCAGCTTTGAAAAAAAATAGGGTGATAAAATGCAAACGTCTTTTGGTGATGCACGCTGATAACTTTCACAGAAAAATCTTGTTTACCGATGAAAAATTTTTTACCGTGCAGGATGAATTTAATAAACAAAATGATAGGGTGTATGCACGGTCATCTGAGGAAGCATCTGAACTGATTCCACGGATCGAAAAAGGTCATCACCCAGCTTCAGTCATGGTTTGGTGGGGTGTCTCATATGATGGGGTAACTGACTTGCATTTTTGCGAACAAGGGGTCAAAACATCGGCCAAAGTTTACCAAGAAACCGTTTTGGAAGCTGTTGTCAGACCACTTAACCATTCCATGTTCCAAAACCAATCATGGACTTTTCAGCAAGACTCTGCGCCGGCCCATAAAGCTAAAACCGCCCAAATCTGGCTCCAAAACAATTTACCAGCATTCATTTTCTCTGAAGAGTGGCCCTCTGGCAGTCCTGAACCCGCTGGATTACAAATTGTGGACAGTTTTAGAGGAAATGGTTTGATTCTCTTAAGACACCTTTGATTCGTGCTGTGGCCAATTTCCCAATGGAGGAGGTGCGTGCGGCTATTGATGATTGGCCAGTCCGACTTATGGCGTGCGTGAAGGCCAAAGGCGAATACTGCTTTTTTGTATACAATATATATCAATAAATACGTAAAAAAATTGGTTCAAAACATTCATTATTTTTTATTTTATAGCATAAAATGTGTTTAACAGTATTTATGTTCCTACTAAGTACATAAATAAATATACAAAATTTTAAAATTTCTTTGGAAAAGATTTGCAAAAGCAGAAACAAATGAGAACAAGTAAGAAACAACTTCTTTAGCTTTCATGAACCGAAAGCTTCAACTTTGGTCGAATGTGGAAGGTTCAGGCTTCATTGTAGTACTTTTTTAAGGCGGAAGTTGCTGCTATCAGAGAAATGGCAGACACACTGCTTCGAAGGGTGGTTGCTGTGAGACAGGAACACATTTACTCAGATATGCAATCGAATATTATGACCTTGGGCTCACTGCGGTTTAGGGGTTAAAGAATTTACCCGCGGTAAGGCATGCCTGTCGTAAAGGGCGATTCATAACCATTAGTTCCCGCGACAGTTGGGTCTTTACACCGGGATGACTCTAATTTTTATTCCGCTCAAGAAAACCATTTTTGCGGAATATTTTAACGGTTACTACAACAACAACAACCTTGGGCATAGTCAGCTCCAAAGAATGTTTTTCATCACAATCGTGTTGTTGACTTTTTTCAGAAATAAAATCTTATATGTATCGAGTCATAGCGGAGTGGCAGGAACTAGCGGAAAAAGCTGAAAAAGCGGAAGGTAACACTGGTCTGTTTCTGAACAAGAAGGAATTGAACTAAATCAACAAGCGCTGGCCTAGTACCTTCTAGGGCTTAATACCTTCTAGTTCAAGTGGAGCGTAGAACATTAAGGAAGCTCATTTCCATTTCAAGAAAAATCTTACATATAGTGGACGTTTTGACTGGCCATTGTTCGATGAGAATGAACGTGGTACACTGTCGTAGTTGTCTGGAAGAAGAGATGGAATCATCTATATATTTTCTCATGAACTGTCCTGTATTTGCGAGGCTGAAAGAGTTAATTCATTAAATGAAGAGTGGTCCAGCGATCAGGATATTTTTACTCTTTCGGACAGCACAACGAATGGAATCAGAAAAAGGAACAAAAGTTTTTGAAAAACAGTAAAAAATTATGCATTTTTCTATCTTCTATACTGATGCTCACTGCCACAGTATTTTGAATTTTGATGGAACAATCAATTACGAACTTAACCTTACTTTGAGTAACTTAACCTGCGAAGAGCCATCTGTCACGCCAACAATTCAACAAAGAGCAGTTAAAGTTCCCATCTTTACTAACATGATAAATTACGAAAGAGTTAAATTTCCAAAAGTCAAATATTTCAAACATAAATATACAAGAACCATGCATTAAGTGAAGCCATTAGCACAGAAATAGAGACATCGCAACACCCAAACCAAAATTGAACTTTTGCAACCTCATTGCATGTAACCCAACCTTTTCAGCTAACCAACCAACCAACCAACCAGCCAGCCAAGTAACCAAACCAGAAGACCTTCAATGCCGCAGCATCCCCACATCAATACCACGTTGTATGTTGAATTGGCAGGGAATTCACATTGAAAAGCTGATTGAGAGTCAAGTGTCCGGAGTCAGTCAAGGCAAAGCAAAGCAAAGTAAAAAAAAAACCTGTCGAAGAGTAGAAGACGCAAAGAACCGGTGGGTGTAGTGTAAGAAGAGCTGGCATAAAGTGTGTTGATTTGAGTATGCTTTGCGAGTAAAGCGTAGAGTACTGCAGACGCATGTGACGTTATGTCAATGGCAAGGCACTAAAAACCGACAGGGAATGACGAAGGTTGGTAGTAAAACAGGGTTGCACAGCAATGAAATCGTGAATGAGTAACACAGACCGATTGAATGCAGATGCCAAAGCCAAATACCTTACGCCCATTCCACTCTACTTCACTCCTCCCCCTTTCGAGAGTATTCGTATTCATCTCTATACCGTTAAATATATAAAACGTAAATGAATGAGTAAGAATTTATGTGGGAACCATAAACAAAAAAATGTTTTAGCTTCGGCAATGTGATGTAATGTTAAGGAACAACAAAGGTACAGAAAAATTATGACGCAGCGACAGGAATTCAGGGTTGTTGATTCGAGACAAAATACACGCAGGCGCGTACCGAAGGCAATGATATAGCCGCGTTCTTTCATTATGCGAAGCAACAACAAGACAGTGTGATGTAATGGTGTGACTGCTATGCGGTGCTCCTTAGCTGACAGGTTGTGGCGAGCGGCATTAAAAACAAAATAAATGTGGGTGGAAGTCGGATTGAATTGGCTTTGACGGTAAATGCGGCGAAGTCTGTGATTTATGGACGATTATACGACGCAGATTTATGCTATTTTTTTTGCTTGCATACTCTATTAATTTTGTTTGTATGTAAGGGAATTTATATTTCACAATTTTTAAAGATGCACGAAAAATGAGATTTTGGCACAAAATTTTGCACCAAAGTAAAGAAACAAAAAACAATTTAATGTCGGTGTTTCAGGCCCAGCGAGGCGATGCTACGATTTAAATATTCAACTAGAATTTAATAAAATTATGAGGAGTCTGATTATTACTCAAAAATTCAGTTCAGGAAAGGTCCTATTCTTTAAACACAATATGTAGGTTGCTTTTGTTCCATAAAGTTTAATCTACCGGACATCAAGTGGAATAGTTTACTGGGTACTGGAGTGGACATCTTTTATATTTTCCTTTCACTATAATATTCATTGCTTTTTTATTTTACAAGTATATTCGTAATAGTCGAATCGGTGGTTCTTGAAAATAGAAAGTCAACGAACCAACTCCCAGCTAAGAGATCGATAAAAGATTGCCATGCGGGTTAAGGGTTACAAATTTAAAATTATTTAACCGGAGAACTCTTCGTCAGACCTTCCCAGCTGTTATGAGGTGGTTTATTGCCTAAGAAAAAATCGTTATCCCTCAGGAAGAAGGCCGCGATAGCATTACGTACAACCCTTTGGAAGGTCAGAGTTCGAGTCCAGCTTCGACCAACACCCAAAATTATAGAAAATTGTTATTTTGAATTGCGGTCGCCCCGCGGCAGGGAATGTCAAGCCCTCCAAGTGTATTTCTGACATAAAATAAAAAAATCTCCACATAAATATTCATCGCCCGTTCGGAGACGACTTAGAATAAACTGTAGGTCTCTCCATTTGTTGGAAAAACATCAGGACGCGTCTGTCAATGACAATACGATAGTTTTCTCGATACCTAGCAAACTCCGTTGGATTGCCAAAACAATACTTCTGCCTGAAAACACTTTAATGACAACAAAAAAAAACTAAAAAAAAAAAAAAATTAAAAGTTTCTGATGTAAAAAATAACGAACACCCAAAAGAGACCTGTCTGCGACGTAAATTTTTAAACCTTCTGTTGGAATATGTTTCTAATTTACATCGTAGACAAGTCGAATTCAAGAATCGTACTTTCATTACATCTACGAAAGTCAGCATTGGGATTAATTCAGGAATATTGGTGAATATGACGCACTTTCATAACTATCTCGAAATTTAAGAAATATCTTCATGACGCGAACCATATCCGAAACTCCGAAATAAACGGCAAAATGGCGAACACCTTAAAAAGCTCGCCTGCGATCTAAACACTTATAAATGCAAATGAAGGTTCTAAAAACTCTTTAGATTACGAAAACAGATCCTCAACCTGTAAGTTCCCTTGTAAAAACCTTCATGACAAGATCAAAGTCATGATTTAGGTTACTACAAGGAAGGGCAGTTCCTTTACTAAACACTCAGGATATCCAAAGAGATTTTCTCGAAGCTAGGATAATAGGGGAATAAAGCATCTTCGTCAAAGAGGGGCGGTTGGTCTGCCCTTACAAGTCTTTTAAGAAGTTCTTTAAGGAAAATGACGCTTCAGAACATGAATTCACAAAGTTTCTTTAAAGTTATTGAGATTTTGTTAAATAGTTTTTTAAAAACTGCGACAATTAATTGACTCAATAATTGATATAATTTTTTGTAAGAGGTGTATGAAGAGCCTTTCGATAGTTACGTATTTCAAACCAAGCACTCAGAAATTTTCGTAAGCTCTCGAAGACTTGCAAGAGAAATTATTAAGAAGCTTCTGAGAAGAGATCATTTAAAATTTACCAAGGAGTTAAAGAAATATTGATAAAAATCAATGAGAACTTGGTGAAATGGAAGGTTTTAACGGTCAGCAAGCCCACCTAGATCATATCCTATGGCGTCAGAACATTTCCGCTGTTTGTGTCTGGCCTTATATAGATCACGGTTGCAGAAATTTAGGCGTTTCGCTGTTCAGGGGAGTTTCGAAGAAGTTTCAAAACTGAAAATCAAGGCCTTCATAAACTTCACAAAAAACATTGACATCCTACACAAATACTACTTTATGTCAAATTTAATGCAAAACCTATAGATCTGTCAGTTGTAGCAGCTAGCCAGTGTAACATAACCTAATGTACATTGGATTCGGTTTGAAAAACGATGTAACCTTATAAGGACGAATGGGAATTCTTTCGGCTTAACTGATAAAGTTGAAGTTGTTATCCATTTAGCGGTTTCGAAAGTGCAGGGTTGCATTTTGGTACCTTTCAAACTTAGCTGCCAAGTGAAAATGGATCACTTAACAAACCGCACAACGCGTTAAAATTGTTGAAACCTACTACAAAAATGGCGATTTAAACGTGGCCAAGTTTCGTGCTTTAAGAAAAGCTTATGGTGCACATAATAGACCAACTACTCAAGCAATTGGTAAAATTTTAAGGAAATTTGCAGAGACACGATTGGTTATAGATATTTTGAAAGGCCTTTGCATCATCGTTTTGCTCGTTCCATCTCAAATATAGCTGCTGTAAGTGAAAGTGTAGCCGAAGACCCGAATGTGTCTATTTCTCGACGTCGTCAAGAGCTGGGTTTCTTACGGCACATTATGGCTATTTTGCAGTTGGACTTATGCCTACTTCCATGTAAAGTCTATCTCAAACATCAAGCCAGCTGACCATTCACAACGCCGTAGTTACGTCGCTGGATATGTAAAGAAGCAAAATTGTTTCATTTGGGGCTCCGAGAATACTCGAACAATTGAAGAGGCCATTACACCCAAAAAAAAAAACTGTATGTCTGGTGCGCTCTTTAGTCTGGAGATGGACCTTACTTCTTTGAAAACGATAACGGTGAGACTGTCACTGTCAATTCGTAGCGTTATGGTCCTATGATAACCGATTTTTTTTTTGGCCTGCAATTGAAGAACACAACTTGGATATGTGGTTCAAACAAGATGGTGCCACTTTCCACACACACGAGCGAATATGGCTTTATGCGAGAGAAATTTCCCGGCCGCGCAATCTCTCGTCTTGACGATGTCAATTGGGCACTGAGATCGTGTCATTTGACACAAGGGACTTTTTTTGTGGAGCTACGCGAAAAACCTTGTTTATGCGGATGAACCTTTAGGGCTGAGATATGTGCCAAAAAGTGATCGAAAATTATTCAAACAGATCGAAATTTGCAAAAATTCACGGGTCAGTCATTTGAATGATGTAAAGCTTCACATACGAGTTCAATGCGAAGGTTCAAACTTTGTAATACGAAACGAATTTCATGAAAAAAATTATTTTATTAACGGTGATAATTTTTCTGAACACGATCTGACGGTGGGTTGCTCTAGAAAATGAATTTTTGCCCACAGTAAAATTTATTTTACCGTTATTCGCATAAAATTTTTATGCTACGCAGATGCAAGTCATATGCTATGGAAAAGGACATAAATTTAAAAACCGTTCATTATTCAGCGATTTTGGTTAACCACAAAGAGCAATAATAAAAACACTAAAAAAGCAATAACAAGAGTAATACATTCATCCAATTAACCGTCGTCTACCACATACAATTGTAAATATTTGCTAAAATTTACATATAATTTTCTCTCTCTCTTTCGCTCTGAGAGCAGCACTTGCGAAAATACACAAAAAAAAAAAAATTATAAACAGGTGGCAATAGCGTCGTTTTCAGAGTGACAAGAACAACAAAGAAATGCATGGAGACATGAAAAGCGGTTCTACAGGAATTTGTTAGGAATTCTCACTTTGCTTGTAACTTGTAACTTTTTAACGATTCACATTTTTTTGCTTGCCTCATTTTGTGCAGAGACATGTTATACTGTGGGCGAAATTGTGGCTGTGGCACGTTGTAAACGTGGCGTACCAGGTATGTTGTGATACAAAAACACTCTAGAGCATAAATACATACATACATACATGTGTACTTATGTATATAAAGCATAAAAACGTGGCATATTCCATATTCACGTATTGAAAACAAATATTTGCTTTTGTTTGCCATACCGACAGAGTTGAACGCCACAAATTGTGTTTATCGCTTCGCCGCATGCCACACACCTATGTACTTGTATGTATGTTGCTGGTCTCTGTTTTTTCTTCATTTTTCACCTGTATTTATTCGCATAAAAATATGCATACTTTATGATACCTACGATGTTTTTAGTATATATGTATATTTATACAGATATATCACCTCGTTCCCTCCAGTGATTAGCACTCCCTGAGGGTAAAGTGTAGTCATTACTTGCAGCATAAATGGTGATTTACTTACATCAACGTTCATATGTATATAGTACATAATTATGTTTGTAGTCATAAATTTGCATATTCATACGTAGACAGTAAGGTATGTATGTAACTTTGTATGTATGCTAACGTGTTTAGGCTAAAATTAATCAATAAAATCACTGTGCGAGCCGAGTACAGTTGTACTTGGACGTTTTTAATGGCATAATATTAATAATTGCTCGTTCATGGGTGTACACATACAAACTTTTTTTAATTTTCCATTTAATTTTCCAATGATATTTGGCAATTATAACTATTAATTTGATACTTCAAAATAAATATTGGTTTTATGTATTTCCTGTCGGTAAAAAAAAATAATTGAGGCCTACCAAATTGTATACATATACGGAGGTAGCCAAGCATGACATACACACAACGATGCCAGGAAATTTGACATAGTGCATTGCTCAAGCAAACATGAATGCGGTGACAATAACCAAGGGGTGAGAGTAAAAGGGGACATTGAGAGCGAATTCTTCTCTAAATCATCCCATCGAGAGATATGAACTGGGCATAGAAAATAACAAAAACGAATATAGTACACAACGGCAAAGAAACAGCGAGCGGGAATGCAGAAGGAGTGGATATAGTCTGTTCTCTGTTCAGTTCTACCAGTAGCGATGATCCAATACGCCCTCTGAAACACAAATCTCCAAACAGAACACATCTGCTAGAAGAGATCAGGATGGATACAACACCGCTGAGCGTTAAAAGTCTTAAACCTCCGCAAAGATACAATTCACCAGAAATCATTCCCAACAGCTGAAAAGATGAGCAGAAGTATTCCACCGAAAGAGGTAGGTAGCACACATATTCCGATGGAAAAAGGACATATGTTAACTCAAAATCCTTCAAAGAAGAAAAATATCACTTTACAAAAAGGAAATCCGACAGGGTTGAGGATAAGCGGCGCTACCGACAGATGAAGAAAAAGCCGAATAGAAGGTAAGGAATCTCGCCTCCAAAGGAAAATAAAATCACTGACGATAGATAGATAAATCCTTTGAGTCGGCATTACGAGTTGTAGAGAAAAAGGTTTCGCGAAAGATTTAAAGAATTTTACACACTAATGCTGTAGAAGACCACTAATAATGTAGAAGATTTAGTTCACAGAATTAACAGACTTTGTTGGGAAGTTCAGGTGGAGAGAGTTTTAGTTTCACTGCTTGAACGATTGGCTCATAACTGTTATTCTTCTATATGACCGTAAACGATAATTAAAAAGAAGTTGTTGAAAACATTTGGAAAATTGGAAGTTTGAGAAAAATATTGAAAAACTAAGACTTTTTAATAAATTGTTTCGAAGTTTTTTGGAATTTGGTGGAATTTCGTCAAGGAGTTTGTTCAAATATCAGATATTAGAGGCAAAAAAGTTTAAACTTGTTATTTGTATAAAGTGTATACACTATTGAAATGCTGTGGAGAAAATGTTGATAAGCTATTGAGAATTCTTTTTTTTTAACAGAAATACATATGTATATATATATATTTATATATTTGGCGCTTTGTAACCGCTGAAGCGATTTTTGGCCGAGCTTCTCCTCCAATTTGTGGTTTCGCGTCTTGATGTTTTTGGCAACAAATGAAGGGACCTACAGTTTATTCTAAACCGCCTCCGAACGGCCGATGGATTTTTATGAGGAGCCTCTTATTTCATGTCAGAAATACACTCGAAGGGCTTGACATTGCCTACCGAAGGGCGACGACAATTAGAGAAATTAATTTTCTATAATTTTGGACGTTGGTCGAATCTGGGCTCGAACCCAGGCCTTCTGAATGCCAGTAGACAATGCTAACCACTCGGCTATCGCGGTTGTCATGAATACATATGAACATATAATAAACTAGCAGTGCTACACAATATGCGACATACAAACATATTTATGTAAATATTTATTAAAAAAATATTTAAAATCCCAACTTTGGCTTATCTTTGTTCAAACAAAAAATTTTGCCGGTTTTTCAGTGATTTGTTATATGTAAACAGTGGCGTTAGATATCTACCATAATTACTATAAATACAAATATACAAACATCCATAAACACTTTCTTTACACTTCCGTATTGTATTGTTATTCCATTCATAAAGTGGTTATATCAAATAATCATATTTTTTTGTTTTGTTTATTACCCTCAGTAAGTAAACACAGGAAGGTGTTTTATTACAAAAAGACATACATATGTACAAATGTATATACTCTATACGCATGTAGTACTTTTACAAACAGTTAGCTATCGAAATTTTGTTTATTTCGAGTACTTCGCTGCGAAGTATTCCCAATTGGTTTTTTTTTGTGCTTTCATTTTTGTGTGTATCGCACGGACAGGTGTACGCACAGGAAGCTTGTGGCTTAATGGGTTATTAAGGAAATTGTAATTTCACATATATAACATACGAAGAAAAAAATGCTTAAGAGCGCTTTAATGAATTTAAAATAAGAAAACTTTATTCATAATAAAAAAAATTATATATAAATACATTACAAGTGCATCAAAATCACAGTAAAACTTCTGGTCTTTGTAAAGGTTAATAAGAACTTGACTTCAGAGAGACAATGAGCGGTGCGATCAAGAAACCTCAACAATAATTAGCTTTGATTGAGCGATGGCATAGAGTTAGATTTCGGCTCACTGAGAGTTCAGTTATACTTAAGTTCAGTTATACTCGAGCGCTGCCTATGTTAAGCATGAAAAGGTGTTTAGTTTAATAATATCTGAAAAGCTCATTAACTCATCGTAACTGAGAATTATCGCAGTATACAAACAATTTATTTTCTTTAGAAATGAATATTCAAGTTTTCAGAGTTTTCTAACCTCCGAGCATAATTAAAACTTTACTGTATGAATTCTGATTAAAAGTAAAAGAGAAGTAAAAATTAGTCACTTATTGTCTGTTAGAGACTTGTACGACAAGCAGCTGGTTGTGAAATCACTCAAGACTGAGCCTATTAGCTATTAGCAAATTCCTGTATCTTCCCAATAGTACGGATCTTGCAACCTTTGCAGATTAATTTAAATTTGTCACCTCCAGCGAGGAGTTAGATAAGGTTGTGGCGGACAAAGACACAGGGGAAGTGGTGGTCTTTTCGGCTTTGAAATCAATAAAGCATCAAAGCAAAGATAGTGAATATTTGGTAGAATCAGCAATCATACTACACAATAAATCTGCAAGTAGTTGCGGGACACAAATTGCTCAACACCCTCCAATTAGACCCCGAAAAGGGTTAATCTCTGACTTGTTCAACAAGCAAACTATTGGCCGCTCATGCCGACTTTTGAAATTTAAAATAAATTACATAAAAACTTTAAAGGAGTGCTAACGGACTTGGTTTTCTTGACAATATCTCAGAAGTTGCACATATAAAACTGTTGAAATTAATTAAGTTCATTGAGACCACAGTGTGGTTCAGAAAAGATGGTAGTGGAGGGGAATTTCAAATGCAGTGGTATCCAAATGGCACTCCTCAAGAACTAAATGCGTCGCTAGATACTCAATGTTCCTACCAACCTACCCAACATACTTCTTTCTATACAAGGAAAGTGGCGATTTTGATTGATCGCTCATAACGACTCTCTGTGTTCCTCGATTTTATATTATTTTGTGCTTTAAGCGTTTAGAACGTATTTGTGAAAAAAATTCACAATTTTATCTAAGACTTAAAGCTCAAAAGACGGCAGCGGAAAGCTTGCTATTTTCAACTCAAAACATTCTAAATTTATACATTTTGAAAGCATTTTCTCCTTTTTAATAATTACAAATTCTAAATTCATTTAACTTCTTAACACGTCTTTTTATTTCCGTTCTTTGCGTCATTAAGAATCCAACATCTGGCGTTGGTAAAACTTTTTTCTATATTCGAAAAGAGATTTGAAAGAGTTTGATAATAGCTGTGTAAAGATTGTGATATAGAAATACATAAGAAAGCGAAAATTTCAAGATTTTCGTATTTTGGTCAAAACCTTTCCTCAAACTAAATGTATAACTTATAAAATGCCAAATAAATAGAAATATTTAATATGAACAAAGAAATTCCTAACCTGAGCACACCCATTTTCTATGGCACAAGTACTCGTATATTCATACATATGGAGGCAAATTCAAAATAAAAAAGAAAAAAAACTATTATTTAAGCGAAAGCGAACATAAAATAATCATAATGTTGCATTTAATAATAAAAAATTGTGCATAATAAGGTAAAAATAACCGTTAAGTCATTAGTTATAAACTATTATTTACATATAAAAAACGAATTGAGATACAAAGAAGTCGGTAAAATACAATAAATACATATACATGTAATGAGCAGTAATAACGTAGCTAAAGAAAATTATCATACAGTGGGATAGCTTCGACTAAATTTTTATATACTTTTTTCAGAGTAAACGGCCAATATGAATCTAATATTGAAGCAAAAGATTTTTAGTTGAACCAAAGTTTTGTGACTTTATTTCTACTTCTTCTTCAAAAAAAAAAAAAAAAAAAAAATTTATAACATTCATATCCGTGCTTCCCTGTTCACATTCACAAATTTCCCTGTGGATTCGGACTAAAATCACATAATTCATGCTTCGGCTTTCACATTCATATAAATTTTTATGAATTGAATTCGAGTGTTCTGTTGTAAGGGAATTGAAAAGTAGAGAGCCAAAAGTACTCTAACGAGTTGGTTTCTTCACATTGAATTTTTTTCTAAAAATAGTTTGATATTTGTAGAATCTGATATCTGATTGTGGAAACATAATTTTTATTTCAAATTTTTTTAAAACCTATGTTTTCAGTTTGAAAATTTCTTGAAGAATGAAAAAATTATTTTCATAAACAAGATATAAAAATCTTACTCAAAATAAAAAAAATTTAACAAGTTCAAAATACAAAGTGAAATTAACAAAGTTATATTATACAATATATACACTTATTAATAATAATTATAATAGATTTCCTACACTGATATTTGTAGAGCTGTTTCATGAGCTCACAGTCAGCTGTTAACAATTAGGAAATAATGGGAATTTATCGATAATAGAATTTGTGGGAATGAGAGCACTTTTTTTATTCAAACAATATTGACTTATACAGTTAAAATATTTCACCGAAAATGAATTATTTCAGACTGATTTTAGGTTATTTCGAGCTTAAATATTATAATTGAATTTTCGGAAATTTAATATTTTGTCGACGTTTTAATGGTTTTTGGATAAA
The DNA here is from genome assembly GCA_030068015.2 of Neoceratitis asiatica. Taxonomy (NCBI): domain Eukaryota; kingdom Metazoa; phylum Arthropoda; class Insecta; order Diptera; family Tephritidae; genus Neoceratitis; species Neoceratitis asiatica. The sequence continues at coordinate 32,162,488 of CM061525.1, read as the reverse complement.
TAAATGTTAACAATGAACTCTTTAGAACTGTAGCAAGAATATAGACTGTCCAAAATTCACTAGGTGACGCAAGTGTAGTTTTCAGTCGAAGCGATTTACGATCGGGCTCGTCCGCCAATTCGTGATTTGAGTGTTGATGATTTTTCAACAAATGGAAGACAGTTTTTTGAAGCCACTTCCAAATGACTGATGGATTTTTGCGGAGACTTTTAGGAAATGAAATGAGGCAATTATCTGGCATACCTCATGTTAGCATCTTGGAACAATATAATTTCATCTTTTTATAAATGATGTTGTAACTTGCTTTAAAAATTCAAACATTTTGCTTTATGTTGATAATTTGAAACTCTTTAGATGTATTAGTTGTATTTCCAGAACTCTATAGTTGCAGGAGCATCTTAACAATTTAGCAGCAGGTTCTTAACATCAGCAACAAATGCTCCAAAAATACCAAAAAGTGTTTTAATATTACATTTTCAAAATGCTCAAACTTGCTCAAAGTCGACTTACTATCTTTTTAGTAACAGGTTCTCTTCTGTTAATTTCAAAGATCCCTCTACACGTAAAGTTCTATATAATTCCTTGGTTCGTTTAAAGCAGGAGTATGCTAGCCTAATTTGGAATCCAATTTATTCTATTCATTTCTCCATACTTGATAGACATCTCGCTGTATGCTAATACATCTAAAATCACTTGTTTTTCGTTGATATATTCAGGGTTTGCTATTCATTTTGTGGTATCTGCAATGACCCTATGGAATACACAGAGCTTCTTGTGCAAGTCAGCTTTTGTTCTCCATAGAATTTTACGCTCTCATTCACCGTTTTATAAACAATTTAGAGCACTCTCTAATTTTAATAGAATCTTAAGAATCTTTGATATTGATTTCGCATTAGCGAGAACTCGTTTTGGTTCCATACTTCAGTCCTTCTATTCATAATTCATTTACTTTTACGTATATAATACGTTGCATTAAATATTTCGGGATTTAGCAACACTAGTGTGGAAATTTGGCAACTGAAAACTTTGTCGTAAAGTTTGACATTTTTGATGTTATATATACATATTCAGGACGTTTTGACATACGAGCGGTAGTTGTATTGGTTATAGTAATTTAAAAGATCTCGGCCAAAAATGGATTTAAATTGCGAAGTTTATCTATGGTATGGTGAATTCAATCGAGATCGTACATCACGAATTTCGTGAAGGTGCGCAAACTGATATTTCAAGATCACCATGTGACCTATCGTGGGATTGAGACAACTATAGGCATTAAATATTGCATAAACCTTTGATTGTAAAAAAAAATTGTTGGATCCCACACAATTTGTCAATCGCTCAAAAAAAGGTTCGTGCCGATTGGTCGAGAGAAATGTTAAAAAAACAATACGATAGCAATGCTTCGAGACAGGCCTACATTTTGACAGGTGATGTACCGTGGATTGTGCATATGAGCCCGAAAGTCGACAGCAGTCGATTGGCTGTGTGCTTCAAGATAAGCAGAATACAAAAAAAAGAAATTGCTCGCACACGACGCACTTCAAAGCAAGTGTATTTTTTTTTTTTTTTTTTTTAAGAAAAAATGGACAAGTTGTATTTCAAGAAATCAGGAAACCAAACCGACGAGGGCGGATCACTTTTCACATCGACTGAAACCTTTTTGAGCATAAAACATCGATTTGGTGAATCATCCACCGTATAGTCCTGACTTGGCAACGAATGACTTCGTTTTATTTCCCTACGTAACAAAATAAACTGAGAGATCAACGTTTTTCGATACCTGATGAAGCGTTTGATGCGTTCAGAATGCATGTTTTGGAGATACCTCAACCAGAGTGGCGGAAGTGCTTCAACAATTGGTTCAAACGCATTCAATAGTGTACAAGTATATATCTTCATGGGGAATATTTTGTAAAACAATAAAGTGATTTCCGCTGATTAATCTTTGTTTAGTTCTCTAATCCCGAAATATATAACGCAACCATCATTTTTGTTAGTCACTAGATTGTACATCTAGTCTGTCCGTAAGGTTTAATAAAGCAATAAATGAAATGAAATACTTTAAAAAATATATATCCGCTAGGTGGCACTAGAGTCAGTAGGTTATTTAAGAAAACAGGTTTTAAGTTTTCTTTGTTTTTTATAAAAATCTGCTCACTTCCTGGTTTAAACATCCTAGGGAACAATGGCTTTCAGTACATTGAAGGTCATCTTTTATGCCTGGTAGTTTATTGTTAATTCTTACCTAAAAAGACAAGACAAGAAATAAAAATTAATTAGTGAATTATTCAATTTAAATAAATAAAATAGGTTGTATCATATTTTTTATATAATACGTTTTCGATATCTAGATAAATTACAAATAAGAGAAAATAAAGGGTCATACCTCTCACAAATTGTACGAGAAGCTCGATCGAAAACTTATTAAAAGGTTATAAGGCACTTCTGTGATATATATACCACCCCTCCGAGAGGAGAGGCTCTAATAAGCATTATACAAGTAATGGAGAGTTTCACTTGCGAGTTCTATTCTCTAATACTAATGAGATTACTCCATGGAAACCACTCTAGTCGCTCAAACACTGAAAAACTCATGTACAAAAAGTACGGAACAAAAGTTTATTGGTTTATACTGGTCAAACGAACAGGTGAGAAAGTGGAAAAACAAACCTTGTAGCATAAAAAAAAAAGAAATTGAAAAAAGGAAAGGAAAGATGTATAACAGAAAAATATTGATTTACACTCAATCGGCAGCACTACTAACACGCTTAGGAAAACGGCCAGTAATAACGGTACATACTAACATGCGTACCGACGACACTCGAACTGTTGAACATGTGGAACAGCAAATGAAGCTAGCGCTAGAGACAGGTGACACCATAAAAAATACGTGTACAACGCAGCGCAAAAAAACGGGCAAAGGCATAAGCTTAGATAAACAATGAAATTGAAGAATACATACTCGTATTATAGACATGGGGTGACACGTCGAACGTGTTGAATTGCCAATTTGGTGTTATTTCCGGTGACACACAACAGTAATGCCAACGCGGTAGCAAAAAAGGAGAAGAAAAAAGCAAGACAGGTGGGCGTTAGCTCGGCAAATTCAAAGGCAAAGAAGACGAACGGCAAACGAAATGTGGCAAAATTGAGTTTTTAGTACATATTTTGTACATACTTCGTAGTAATGTGTAGGAAAATTGATTTTTATTAAAGCTCACACTGTCAGCGGAAGCTTTAAATGAATTTCGATGGAAAGCAAAAGAAGCAAGCGCAAATGGAGTGCATTGAAATTTGAGTAACAAAAAGCATTTATGGCGAATGAGTCATCAAAAAGTGATGCATTGCTGGGTGTGGGAGGTGGAAGAGAGTCCCCCATGACATTGGCTCATATATATACCATATATATATATATATATATATACATGTATATAATTTTATGGTTTATTTAATGACATTTGAGCACACTTAATGTGTGTGGCAATATATATTATGCTGGGACGAACACACGCTATCGCATATCGGCGGCACACAAAGTGTACAATAACAACCCCCAAATATTTGCCCAAATATGGGGGGATATTGAAAAATTTATTATGCACCGAAATTTTGATTGATTGAAAGAGGCAGTTTTTATCTCACACATCTACCCCCTCTAACCATCTCCTGGCCACCACTCACACACAGCGCAATTTCTGAATGAAATTTAATGTCTCAGCAAATTTTTGTGCATGCAATTTCGCACAGCGCTCGCCATCAAAAAATTTACAAGACAATGTGTGGTGGTGGGCAGCAGTTCATGCACATCTAAAAGCATTTATTACCTCATAAATGTAGTAGACACGAGCGAGTAAGCGGAAGAAGAAATAGTATGATTGGAATGAGTGCGCCAAAAGGGCGCTTGAATTGGGTCGCAGTCAGCAAACAACTCCAGACATAGTCAGCATGAGTGCGCACTAACCTCCAATTACTTTAACCAAATTTTGTGCTTAAGCTACTGCGTCGTCCTTAGGGGGTTAAGTATACATACATATGCATGTATGTGGGAGGAAGTGGAAAAAAATCTTCAATCGACAACAAGTTGCATTATTTCCGCCCAACTGATTATTTCTCATAAGAAAAACGCCTCAAGCCGGATGAACTTGAATTTTACTATCAAGATTCGGCAACAAATTCATGCAAGCAAGCGATAAATCCGCATGGCTTAAGGTCTGCTATGGCTTGATGAAATTGTCTATTTTTTAGCCTGAGTTTTTATTGAAGTATTTCGCATTTAAACATCTACAGTGTGTCTTGAAATTGTTCTATTGATTTTTTTTTAAATTTTTTCAATATTTCCATCATTTTAGCAGGCAATTAGTTTCGTTGATGAAGTGTGTTGCTCTCGCTGCTGGGTATAAAGCTTAGAATAGTCGTGCTCATCTGGGTCGAAAAGTATATCTCAGAAACCTACATTCGATAATTTCCTATGGTCTAGTGTTAGCGTAAATTGATTATGGGCACAATCGGGTAACAACTGCGCCAATATTGATGCTTCTCCGCTCCTATAGACGATGTCCGGAACAACTTCCCATAAGAAATTCCTGGCTGGGATCACCATATCGACAATTTGGTTTATCAGAAAACATGGTGAATTTTGTTAAATCAAAGATTACTGAGGATAAAGGATGACCCATTTCGAGGTTCCCTACATTTTTTAAAGAAAAAAATACAGAAAATTCAAATTTAATTGGAAATATTTATTATCATTCGGAAGAAAATTCTTTGGCATTTATTTTTTCAAGATTATCTCTTTCAAATGTTGGCCGCGGCTACGACTCAGATGGCCCATCCGGTGAGTGCAATTTTCGATGACTCATTCGAGCATTTCGGCTGATAACTGGCGAATGAAAAGCGTGATTTTTTGCTCCAAGGCCTGAATCGAAGCGGGATTGTCCGTATAGACTTTAGACTTTACATATCCCCACAGGAAAAAGTCTAACGGTGCGATATCACACGATCTTAGTAGCCAAACGACCGGCTCAGGACGTGAAATTATCTGCTCACTGAAGTGTTCTCTCAATAAATCCATTGATCGGTGCGATGTGTGGGAAGTAGCGCCGTCTTGTTGAAACCAAATTTCGCAGACATCACGAACTTCAATTTCAGGCATTAAATAGTCGGTTATCATGGCGCGATAACGGTCGCCATTGACAGTTACGTTCTCACCGGCATCATTTTTTAAGAAATATGAACCGATGATTCTACCGGCCCACAAACCACGCCAAACCGTTGTTTTTTCTGGATGATAGGACAGCTCTTGAATCTTTTCAGGTTTCCTTTCGTCCCAAATGCGGCAATTTTGCTTGTTTACATACCCATTGAGCCAGAAATGGGCCTCATCGCTGAACAAAATTTGGGTCGAAACCGTCGGATCTTCTTGGAAGTTTTAAAGAGCCAACAGAGCGAAGCGATGTCGCTTCAGAAAGGCGAGCGGGTTTATTTCTTGCACAAGCTGTATTTTGTACGCTTTTAATTTAAGATCTCGACGTGAAATGCGCCAAGTCGTTCCATACGTCAGTCCGAGTTGCTGCGAACGGCGCCGATACGACTCTCCACGGTCTTCGTGTACACTCTCATCTACGACCGCTATATTTCCTTCACTGCGTGCTGGACATGATCTATTCGGTCGAATATTATCGAATAATGAATGCTGGGTATCAAGATGGCTGATGGTGTTGCGAATAGCACGCTTGTTTCGGCCATAAGTTGAGCGAAGTGCGCGAAACACATTCTTTATAGAACGTGAAACTTCGTAATAAAGTTGAATGATTTGTAAACGTTGTTCAGGCGTAAGTCTTTTCATGATGAAATGCCAAACAATACTGAACAAAAATAACATGACAGCTTGACACGACTCACGCGGGATCTGTCAAAAAAAAAGGCTATTGAAAAAAGTACTTTACTTGGATCAGCCTTTAGTATTGGGCGAAGTAAAATTAAAAGTTTTGACAAAATGGATTAAGTTTTTGCTTCAATTTGTTTAAAAAAAAGTAATATTATTTTAAATTTATTTCCTCCATTCACTACCTATTATCCATTCTTATCCATTTTAAGAGGAAAGAAAATGGCAAAAAAACGACTTTCAGGGGCATGAAAATTCTGCTCCAAAACAGGCGGATGAATCACGTTCGTAATCCAAAGCACAATAAATAAAATGAATAAAATTTCATATGAGATTCCATCATTTTCTCTTTTTCTTTTCTTTTTTCCATCATTTTTCTCTTTTTTTTCAGTTTTCCATCTATGAAAATTTGGGTAGAACACAGTATCGACTTTTAGCAGCTTTTTTATATTTCCTTCTTCCTTATTTTTATCGAGATTACCATATTTCTGGATGAATAAATTTTTTTAGTAATATTTAATGTTTTATTACTTTGCCTTATTAGATACTCATCAGCTGAGTGTGCAAAACATGTGCAATGTGAGAGCATTCCGAGACCGCATAAAATAGAAAGTAGCAAAGAAATTATTTACTTTTATGTTATGTTTTATGAAGATGCTTGAATACTATCTATCCATCTAAAATATTCTCTCACTTTGAACGCCAAGTGAAAATACATATTTATTTCGTACATACTTTTATTTAAGGAAAGTAAAGGGTACATACGCGTCAAAATAATGACTCATTCATACAGCAGAAAAACATTAGTTGGTAAAAAAAACCACTACCAACGACAAGCCACCACCCTCTACAGTCATTAATGACAGAACTATATTCTACGCTCTCGACAAAATTCTCAATGAAGGAAGGAAAAAAGGAAGACATTGATTTAATGTCGCCGTAATTACTTATATGAGTATATATCATTACTGTACGTTTAAATGTATACTTGTATTCGTATTTTATATTAGCAAAGAATAGTGGAATAATAAACAAATGTCAAACTAGAAAGTAAAAGAATATTTCATTTACTATCAGAAAAATCACCGCTGAAAACATACATCGTAAAGTAAATGCTCCGAATATGCATTCATTCTTCTGCTCAAATGCCACGAGTTAACGGGCGTGTGTGCAAGCTTGCGTGAGCTCTCTGGGTTAGGGAACTCTCTCTCTCTCTCTCTCTCCCCAACAGCTGTTGTCAGCTGGCATTAATATTTGATGATTTTAATTTAATTTAACGACCAAAATATATATATATTATATTTGTATATTCCTTGGAATGAAATAATTATTATCGAGGCAAGAATGGCACATAATTTATATACTTATTATATTTATAGGGATTAAAAATAATGCATATCATTTGACTGCTTTTAATCACAATATGATTGGAAAAAACCCTTAAAATAAATTACGCGTAGATAATTTTTTTGCTTCGAAATTTTCTTGTAAAAAAAACTTTTATAAACTTCAACTCGATTACAGATTTAATTAGTTCCAAATTCTTTACAAACAGAATGATAAAATTTGACAGGTTTTCCATTCGTTAATTTAAAATAAATAGATTCGAGTTATTCATAGAAAATTCGATCCTGTCTAAAAAAACCTTTAAATTTCTTAAAACTTCTATTTAAAATTTCTAAAGTTTAAAAAAATCAATATCTGATCCACAATAAAGAAGAAGAAATAAATTAGATTTGTATCATTCCACCAAAAATTTTAAAGCAAGATCCCCTGGATTCAGTTTCAGAATTAATTCAAGAATCTTTAGATACCACACAAGTAACAGGTCAGTTGAAAATTCCCCGGCCTGATACATAGATGGCTAGAATTAGAATTAAATCCATATGATTTTTAGTTATCCCTAAAGACGAGTGTATAAATTTGTCAGCTGTCGGATCATTAGTTCGTGAATTATAGCATTTTGAGTGAAGCAACGCTGTTTTCTGAAAAAATGGATAAAAATTAATATCGTGTGCTGAAAAGATATTGCGTTTTGAAGGGAAAAAATATAGTTGAAGAATAATTTCGCTTGATGACGACAGCCCCAGGAAAATCAACCATTAAGGATTGCTATACTAAGTTTAGACGTGGTGAAATCAAAAAAGAATTCACGAATATTTCGGTATGAGAAAGCTGTGTGCAACGTAGGTACCGCGAGAGCCCACTTTTGATCAAAAAACAACGACGAGTTGAGGATCCGGAGCAGTATTTGGAGATGTTCAAGAGTAATAAGCCCGAGATTTTGCATCGATATGTGGCAATGAATGAAACATGGCTCCATCATTTCACTCCGACAGTCCTCCAGGTGGACTGCCCACGATGAACCCGCTCCAAAGCATGGAAAAACGCAACAGTCGGCTGGGATGTCTATATTTTGGGATGTGCATGAAACAATTTTCATTGAACACATTAAAAAAGGAAGGACCATCAACAGCGTCTATTTCTCATAGCTTTATTGAACCATTTGACGGACGGAATCGCCGAAAAGCGGCCGCATTTGAAGAAAACGAAAGTGCTGTTTTACCAAGCCAATGCACCGTGTCACAAGTCAGTGAAATCGATGACAAGAATCCATGAACTGCGCTTCGAACTGCTTCCGCATCCACCGTAATCTCCAGATATGACCCCCAGCAACTATTTCTTGTTCTCAGAACTCAAAAGAATGCTCGCTGGGAAGAAATTTTCATCGAATGAAGAGGTGATCGCCGAAACGGAGGCCTATTTTGAAACAAAGGACAACCCGTACTTCAAAAATGGTATTGAAAAGTTGGAGGATCGCTATAATCGGTGTGTCGCACTTGAAGGGAATTATGTTGAATAATAATAAAAAAAATTTTGCTAAAAAAAAACGTGTTTTACTATGGTAGGCCGGGAACTTTTCAATTGACCTTTTAACTGCACATACGAAAACTATTTTCAATACGTTTTAATCAGTTTTCTTGCTCAATCAGTATTTTGTTTTTCTCGCATTTTTTTTTTTGTATTAAGAGCAAGCAAATAAAGAAAATCTAACTCCTTTCAACTTTTAGTATTCAGAAATACCAATTGAATATTATGCCTTTTTTTGGTCTGCCATATTACCAAATAAGTGGTTTAAAGTATATAAATGAATAAATATTTTTTCTACGTTGCTCTCAAGGGCATGCGTTGCTATTAATTAATTTTTCCATTAATTTTTTCTCCTTTATTATAAAAATACTATAGAAGTTTCCAGTTTTTGTTTAGATGTCGAATCTAAACGCAACCGTTCACATTTGATATTCTCAATAAATTTTTTTCATGCATTCATTACTCACTATTAGCGCTTTGTTATTTTTATTATACAAATGTATAGACATAACATACATACATAATACAGTATATACATCAATTCGTGTACATACATACATATGTATGTATATTTAGCTTTTTGAATGCATCGCCACCAACTGCATCGTTGGTGAATTATGCATTTGAGTATTTCGAAAATTGTTTAAATTTAATTTGTTCAGCTTATTGAGAAATTAAAATTAACGATATAAAAGCGATTGTGCATTGGTTGAGAAAAATTATGATTTTCAAGTGGATATACTTGTTATAGACGCACAGACGTACATACATATATGTGTATAAATAAAAATTTGTAGGAAAATATATGTGATATGGAGAAACTTAGGATTATTTTTATTGAAAAAATAATAATAATTAAAAAATGGAAAATAATGGAAAAATAATATTAAAAAAAAGTATACAAAAAAAGTAATAATAATATGTAGCAAATAACTAGTCTTAAAAAATTAAATATACAAAAAGGATGTAATTAGAGAGTATTAAAAAAATGAAAGAAAAAACTTTTTTTTTTTAAATTCATATTTAAAAAAAAATGCAATTTGAAAAAATGCATATTTAAAAAAATACAACACTAAATTATAAAATAAAAAATATAGCGCAAAAAAATATAATTAAATTAGAACTAGTTAAAAACATTAAGTACTAATTTTTAAAAATTAATTAAGTAATTATTGATTGCACATACTAAATTCGGTCCGGTCCGTAGAAGCGATTTTCTATTTCATTGGAAATCTTTCACATTCGTCAACAATAATTAGAGTGCATCAGCTTCTGTTTATGACAACAACATTTGTTAAATTGCAAGAGTGGTGCAGTTGAAGTTCATCGAATGCTAGTGAAAGTTTATGGTGAAACCTGCGCTGACAGATAAGTCATGTAAAGAATGGTTTCGACGCTTAAAAGAGCGTACTGGTCAACCCATAAAGCTTGAACATAACTCGTAGAATTATTGGGAGTGACTAATCAAACAATTTGCTTTCCAAAGCAAGATAATTGGGTACAAAAGTCACGCTCAACATATGGTGGGAGCAGACAGGTGCTATGTACAAAGAGCTAATAAAATCGGGCGAAACTATTATTGCGAAACGTTACCAACTACAACTAACGCGTTTGGGTCATGCATTGGCGAGAAAAAAGACCAAGAACGACCGAATTTGATTGATTTTGCAACATGGCAACGCTCGGCCTCACGTTGCTATAACGGCCAAAAACCATGTGGAAATATTTCAGCATTTCCACATGGTTTTTGGTCTTACCCCACCCGCCGCATTCTCCAGGCCTTACTCTTTCCGACTACTGGCTTTTCCGACGGATAGAAAGCGATTTGAGGGATCACCGAGGACAGAGAGGGCTTATTTTTTCGAGATTTTATTCGAAAATTACCAGAGAGATGGTGAAAAGCAGTACCTTCTAACACACAATACTTTGAATGAAGTACTTATTTATTTATTAATTTATTTTTATTTTATTTTTATTTTTATTTTTTTTTCCAATAAAAATCACTTTTCTGTACACCAAAAATGAACCGAATTAATATGTACACTCAATAAATTGAACACAAAAAACATTAAAATGAAAAATCTGAAGAAAAACAAGAAATTAGTTAAACGTAAGTAATAAATTCTTTTTTTTTTTTTTTTAAATAAATTATAAAAAAAGTAGAACAATATAAAAAATATAGAAAAATTAGGAAGAAGATAATAAGAAATAGAGATAGAAGGGGATAGAAATATTTTATTTTATATTAGTGGAAAAGACATTTTTTCTTTAAACAAAAAATCCGCATATAGTTTTAAAATTTATTTAATAAAAATCTAAATAAAAAGTAATAAAAACTTAGTTCAAACTATTAAAACAATTTAGAAACTGAAGTAAATGGAAGGATTGCTAATAACAAAAAAAAACTAGAAACAAATAAAATAACTCCAAAAAATTGTTCTTAATTTTTTCATAATTTAAATTTTTCAAATCCGTTGCCAACAACAACCACTCGCTGATCTTGAATTACTCTTCTTTTCAATTGGGTTTCTCATCACTTTCCCGCGACACAAAAATTATTATAGATTCTAAAACCATTTTCAATTACACTGTAACATCCTACATATGTAATTCAAGAGCACCACTTGGGCATAATTAAAACGAATGAAGAAAAGGAGAAAAAACTTCTATTAAATTTCAATTTCCTCTTGAGGAACGCACTTCATAGCGCGCAACGGAAGTACTCAACTTAGTGTAATTCATAAACAATTGATTTGAGTTTTTATTTATAAATTTAAAACACTCATACGCAGTATACAAAAAAACTCTTACATATAGATGAATTTATTTATTTTCGTGAAAAAAAATTGTTTTTGCCGTAAAACTCTATAAAACTTTCGAAAATCATCAATTTCAAGTGCAAGTTTCTTGTGCATTATTTTTAGAAAACCAAATACGAAATACGAGGGGTCCAGGGTTGAATCAAAAACCAAAAGAAAAAGTAAAGCATATTAACCTGTCAAATGTTATCTATCTATTTATATAGAAAACAACAAGCACCTTCTCTCACAGTAGTTGTGCTACTTTTTATTTAAATTAATTATTCACGCACACAATTTCTTATTTGTATGTAGTTTCCTTGTAAATTTATGTATTTAGCGTAAGTTTTGTAATATATTTAAATTAAATAAACAACATTTAGCTTGATAGTACTTACGTATAAAATTTATTTTTTTATAGTACAAAATACATAAAAATAGACGTACATATATACAAAAACATAAGGTCCACCGCCCTAAACAATTACTAAAGACTATTTAATTAAAACTCTGTGTACTTTTGTACTTTATATTATATACATTAATATACTCTAAGAAAATATATACCTTTTCGAACACAATAAATAGCAAATAGAAAGCTTTTACCATAATAGGTCAATTGAAAAGCCCCCGGCTTACCATAGTGAAACTCATTTCTTGGTAAAATTAATTTTTTTTATTCAACATAGTTCCCTTCAAGGATGACACACAGATTATAGCAACCCTTAAATTTTTCCATATCATTTTTGTAGTACGATTTGCCCTTTGCTTCAAAATATTTCCCAGTTTCGACGATCACCTCTTCATTCGACGAAAATTTCTTCCCAGCGCGCATTCTTTTGAGATCTAAGAACAGGATATAGTCGCTGGGGACCTGATCTGGAGAATACGGTGGATGCGGAAGCAATTCGAAACGCAATTAATGGATTTTTGCCATCGATGGAAACAGTACCTTCCTTTTCTTAGAATGCGGCCGTTTCAAGGACCTTTAACCTTTTTCAGGTAGTTAAGGAAAATTATTCCATGCACATCGCAAAATTCAGACGCCATAACCTTGCCAACATACTTATGCGTTTTCCAACGTTTTGGAACGGGTTTATCATGTGCAGTCCACTCGGATGACTGTCGATTAGATTTCGGAGTGAAATGATCTAGCCTTGTTTCATCCGTTGTCACATATCGATGCAAAAACTCGGGTTAAATACGCTTGAACAGCTCCAAACACTGCTCCGAATCAGCAACTCGTCGTTGTCTTTGGTCAAAAGTGAGCTCGCGAGACACGAACTTTGTACAGAGCATACTCATACCCAAATAATCGTGAATGATATAATGTACGCATTCAGTTGATATATTTAGAGTGTCTGCTATCTGCTATTTCATTCAATTTCAATTTATGGTCATTCAAAATCATTTTGTGGATTTTTTCATGTTTTCGTCGGTGACAAACTCTTTTGGGCGTCCACTGCGTTCACCATGATCGCTGCTCATTTCATTACGTCTAAACTTAGCACACCAATCCTTGATGGTTGATTTTCCCGGCACAGTGTCCGGAAACTCGTTAGCAAGTCAAGTTTTTGCTTCAACTGTATTGTTTCCCCTCCAAAAAGCAATATTTTATCAACACAAAAAATTCCTTTTTATCCATTTTTTTTACAATATCAAACGTTGCTTCGCCCAAAGTGCTTTAATTCACAAACTAATGATCCGACAGCTGTCAAATTTATACACGACTTTTATGAACGTTAGGCCGAAATAAAAATCATATTGATTTAATTCTAGTAGCGCCATCTATGTGTCAGGTTGGTAACTTTTCAGTTGACCTGTTAACATCGTATTTTTATTTCTCTTTCAATTGGCTCGATAAAACAATCATTGCCATCGAAAGTGCATAAAGTGAAAACATTATGTGAAGGTCAAATACATTAAAAAGCCATATAAACAAATACGAGTAAAAAAGTGAAAAATAAAAACTTTATTGAACAAATTCGGGCATAAAAACAATAATAAATGAATTCAGTCTTATACAAATATTTTTTAAGGTATTTTTAGGATAAATAATTTATTTATTGTTTTGTTGAGGATAATTCAGTTACATAATAATGAACTTAATTTTTTTGTGTCGACAAGTTTAAACTCCACTACGTTCAACAGCCAAATGTAGGCAACGTTTTAATAATTATGTGTCTAGTATATAGTGTTACCTACATTTAGGAGGACATTTAAGCTGTTTGTTTGCCACTTTCAATCAGCCATTTTAATAAAAAAAATAATACTGTTTAAAAATAATAAATGACGTTTTTTTTTTTAAATATCCCTTAAAAATACTTAACCAAAACTGTATGTATACTCTGTGATCATGACTCATGGTTATCAAAATAAATTTTTTTGTTTTTAAGGCATTGATTGCGCATTATCTCCGCTATTAAACCAATATGACTATGATTATGATTATAACCTCTGGCACTTTATATATGTAGTAAAAGCTTTTATTCAGAATTAGACCTTTCATCAAGGGCAATACCTATTAATAGCTTTAATGAATTTCTTTCGAAATAAACACTAATAATTGAAGTGTAATTTAGTAAACTTATACATAAATATATACATTAAATATAATATGAAACGAAAGGTAATTTAAATATAAAAAATAAAAATAAAAATAAATAAAAATATATTATAATCAGAAAATGGAACAATGCCTGTCCACAATTTGTCACCAAAGCTTTCAAGCAAGGCCAAATCCACTCATTCGCTCACTCCTCGATCTACATCTTAAATATATTTATAATATGAAAAAGCATGTAAATGCATTGGCTCGACAACTCACCGGTAAACTAAACTGGGCCAACGCCCCAATAAAAAATTATGACGACACAGATCGTTAGGCGATCGACGCCTAAACAACAACATCCAAAATGGAAAATAATAAAAATAAATAGTGAATATACTACAGAGCGCCAGAGAGAGATGATGAATAAAGCGACCAAGTATTCATTACTCGTCACGTACACATGTACTCGGATGCACATTCGATCGCATGTTCTACTGCATTGCATATGGCTAGGTGTAGCTGTAGCCGGCTGAAGTTCAGTGCGATCACCACTAAAAAATTTATGTATGTTATATACACTTAGACCACAAAGTCTGCGTTCACCCCACAAACATTTTTTTTAAGTAAAGTAAAAACATAACTGAAATAGTTAATTCAGTTAAAAAAATTTACATGAATTTATTCATTATATTTTAAAATTTAAAATGCAAAAGCAAAGATTTAAATTTCCATTGTAAATGTAAACGTAGGCACCACAAAATCTGCGTTCAGGTTTGTAATTATTTACAAAAGCATTAAAAATTATAGAGAAAAATTAAATTTAATATTTTGTTGCGTAACCACGTTGTTTTAATACCTCACTTAATCGTTTTTTCATTGAATTTAACAACTTATCTGCTTCCGTAATCTGTAATTTGGGACCATTATGCCAGCATAACTCTTCGCAAAACCTCTTTACTCGTTATTATATGCTGTCGAATTCTTTTTCCTAATATATCCCAAATGTGCTCTATAGGATTGAGATCGGGTGACTAGGGAGGCGTTTTTAGTTGTCTAGGGGTATTTTACAAGAGCCAAAATCTGACTATTTGAGTAGTATGCCTCGGATCGATATCTTTTTGAAACCAAAACGTCGAAGATAAGCTTAGATTCTCTGCACTTTGTGTCAAGTTATTTTTGGAAATGTTTAAATATATCCATTTATCCATTTTCGATTCAATAAATTTACGCCAATTTTTTTTTTAAACATTTTATTTACGTTTTCAGCTATATTTGTTGACCTAATTCAAGTGTTAACTTTCACCAGACTTATTATTTTGCGTTCTTCCCCTAATGATATTTTCGACGGCCAGGATCGTTTCGTCATTAAAATACCGGTTTGTTTGAAATTGTTTACTACGCTCTGGACGGATGAATACGTTCTTCCAATAGTTTGTCCAATTTTTCGGAAAATTTCGCCATTTTTCCACAGTATAATAATTATTTTTCTTTCTGAGACACTAATTTCTTCCCTTTGGTTTCCATTTTTCAAACTAATATTAAAACACGTCACGAACTCTTTAAATAATCAATTAGAATAAAAGACAATAGAAAATATGCAAAAAGAAGAAACATCTTCATGAAAAGTAACGGTATTCACAACTCAAGCAAACTGAACGCAAGACTTTTTGGTGCCTCTGTTTACTTGTTGCTGCACTTAGAAACCGTTAACTAGAAAATGAAAATAGGAATATATGTAGATTACTGTTTTTGCATTTTGAACTGAGAAATATAATGAATAAATGCATGAAATTTTTTTAACTGAATTAACTATTTCAATTGTGTGTGTACTTTACCTTAAAAATGTGTTGGGTGAATGCAGACTTTATGGTCTATGTGTACATAAATGATGCTAACTAAATGAGAGAGAATTTTATATTTTAGTTTAGCAGAGGGAGGTGGAAGTTGATCTTGCTATTGTGTGTTCATTTCATTTATTGGTTGTTGCATTTAAGATTGGTGAGATCACTGAGGGATCGCATAGAGAAATCGAAAGATCGCAGATGATCTGAGAAAAATTATTGAATATTTTGTTTGGAAAAATTTCATATTCTCTGGCATTTGCTGTAAATATTTCGCAATTTTACAATAAATTCCTGCACGTTAGCTTACAAATGTGTAAGTTTAGAACTTGAAATATTGACGTGCATATGGTTTATGGTATTGAGTATGCACAATAGTTTAATGCGTTCATGGGCATTAGTTGATTAATATTTATAAACAAATGCATTTTTTCTTCATATTCATATTAAGTGTGTCAGAGTGACTGCATATACTCATTAGCGCCAGTCGGTCGGTTTTTTTATTTTTTTAAGAAAAATATTTAAAAAACAAAACCTCATACTATTTAACGTCTGGATGAGAGGTAGGTAGCGAGTTGTACGTGTAGGGAGCTGAGGTCTCAATAACAAATAGTTTTCCTATTGAAGCGTGAATGGCGGCGGCGGCATTGCGCTGTATAAATACAAAACAAAGCCTGATTATATTCGATTAATTTTATGATTTTTTGGCGGACGCATTGCCACAGCAACACCGCAAGCGGGTGGCTTAGAGGAAGCTCACTCACTGCTGACTACACGAGTATGACTGTGATGCGTTTCTGGGGCATTTTATTACCTACTTTTCCCTTCAAATGTTATTCATATTTTCAGTTTATACTTTGAAAACTCTCCGGAGATTGCAAATCACAAAAAAATAAATTTTACGTTTTCATTGCATTATTTTTAAGTTTATTTTATCGTGGGATAGCCCTCTTCAATATCGCAAATCAGGTCCTATCTAGCGTATTGTGTGAAAGATTAAAATCATCAAACTGATCGGACCTTACCAGTGTAGCTTTAGACCTGACAAATCACCATTGACCAGATATTCACCATGCGCCAGATCTTGGAGAAGACCCGAAAGAAGAGAATCGATATAAACAACCTTCTCATCGATTTTAAAGCTACCTTCGACAGAACGATAGGGAACTGTATCTAGGGCGCAATGTTTGAATTTGATATCCCCACAAAAATCATACGGCTGTGAAAACTGACCATGGGTAATACCAGAAGCGATTCGGAATTGCGAAGTATCTTTCCGAGTCGGTCGATACCAAATGAAGTTTCAGACAGGATGACTCTTTATCGTGTGATTTCTTTAATTTGATGTAGGAGAAAATAATACGAGCTGCAGAGCTCAATAGACCAGGTACAATATTCTAAAAATGTGCGCAATTGCTGGGGTATGGCGATGATATTGATATCACTGGCCATAACAACCGCACCATAAGTTCTGTGTTCTCTAGGTTAGACAAATAAGCGAAGCGAATGGGTCTGGTAGTGAATGAGGGCAAGACGAAATATCTCCCATCATCGAATAAACAGTCAGCGCATACGCGACTTGGCTTCCATGCCAGTGTTGACAACAACATACGATAGGTATATCGTGAGTCGAAGGAATCAGTTCTTCGACGCACATCAGCGCCTCACAAATACAAACATTGAGCAAGCATAATTCATGCCAAACATACGCCGCGAAATCACAACACATATCCACACAAAGCCAACAAATCAAGCGCCTTCAAACACGATTTATGCTAGCACTAGCTCGCATAATGCCTGCACTGTGGTACCAATTAGTATTTCGGCATAGACTCATTACCACCTTTGTAAGCATCGAGGCCTACCCAAACCTCTGCCGTTCTGTGGGTCGGGCACACTTTCAAACCAATCAAACCACATCCACCACGATACTCCCCGAAGGGCCTTACCTGTACCAAACAGGTCGGAGCAAGTTTCGAGGGCTTCCTGTTTCCCGTGGTACCATATTTAAGTCCTGGTTCGGCCGTAGTAGTTGAAACTACTACCATTAAAACTGTCAAGCAGCTCTGGAATGCTAACAAGGATCTTAGTCGCCTACAGACTGTCAGTGTAGATAATTTCGACTATCTAGGAACCAGCATTAACAACACCCACAACGTCAGCCTTGAAATCCAACGCAGAGTACGCAATAAAAAGTAAAATCCTCTCACGACGAACCAAACCTTAATAGAGTTCCAGCTGGTGGAAGCAGAGGAAGAGGAAGACCTACGCTTCGTTGGAAGGATCAGGTGAAGGTTTTCAATCGAAAGTAAACGAAAGTTTTAATATTTCAGATAAGTTATAGTTTTTTCACATACATTTTTTTTTACACCCTCGACTGACGACGAGGCATGCAACAAAATGTTTTATTTTTTCTTCCCTACACTTTTGCTTTCGATTGTTATGAACTCCCGTTTTTTTTCTTTTTTTTTTCTTTTTTGCTGCCCAGAAATCAAGCACATGCAAACTTTACCGATCAATCAGTTTCAGTGTGGCATTGCTGGAAGTGTGTCAGACGTTCCTCGCATCAGTTCCACAACGAGCAAAGGGTTAGCATCACGACATTTCCCTGGCTTAGTGATGCTCCATCTGTTTGTGCATCTATCATACACATACATAAGTACATACATATATGCATATGAGTTGGTGTTTGACTGCATCTCGTCTGCGGGTGGCGGCTGTGCGTGCCAATTAAAGCAATTGAAAGTGCGTGTAATGTGCGGAAATGTTGACCTGCTGGGCATGTGAACTAAATAATTTGAAATTATGAGATCTAAAAAATCTAAAAACATTTGAGATGTTTTTTTTTTCAACTAAACGGCTGTCATTAAAAATAATGTTAGAAAATAATTCAAGAAAAAATAATAATTAAAAAAAAAAAATACAAAAAAAAATTAAGAGATCTCGGCGTTGAAGCAGAGAGAAAGCAGAAATATAAATGATTTATAAGTAGTTCAATAATTGGTAATATGTTGTAAGATTATTGAAAAAATATTTAAGTCGAAAACAAATTTTGTGATAATTTTTGTTTTTTACTTTTAATCAAAAGAAAATGTCAAAAAATTGTAATACTTTTAGTCGCAGCTATAAATTAGAGCTCCAGATTATGCTCAAACATTTTCGAGCAGTACTAGCATTCGAGCAACGAGCACTCGCACACATGCTCATTGATCATTACTCGAAAATTTTCGAGCCGAGCACGAGTATTTCGAGTATTTTGGCAAACACTTTGACTTTTTTCTTAAAACTTTATTTCATTAATTTTAAATTTACTTATGTAAAATCATTGAAACGCCAAAGAAATTTCAAAAAACAAAATTAAACTTTTTTTTTGGTCCGCTGAGCAGTTGAGCAATGAACGAGTAGCGAGCGAGCGAGCATCGAGCAGCTCGCAGTGCTCGATACCCGGGTATATGAAGCTTTAGTATAAATATTAGCATTTCCCACAGGTTTGTAAATAAGTAATTATTTTTCTCAATAATTTAAAATATAATTACAGAAAATAGCCGTAGCCAATACAAGCACAGTTAAACAATTAAATGTCAGCTGTAAATATGAGAATGACATCACAACGCGAAAGCGGTTTCTTGAATTTATTATGACTGCATAAAATGCTTTATAAAATGTACACAATTTGTGAATTTTTTTCCGTTTTTGTTTTCTTCTACTTTTAATACATTTGCTATTGTGTAAAAAGTGGCAATGACAATTTCTTAGATATTGTCAGTATTTTTTTTTTTCTTATTTTCTTCTTCTTTTTCTTTCCACACATATTAATTGTTCTCAAGAAATGCGAATAGCATACGCTTTAAATGTGCGATTATTATGCAGATATTTTTTTGTATAATTTTAGTGTACCAAAAAAAAAAAAAAATTACAATAAATGTGTGATTCATTCGCTAAGATGATTGTTGCTGCTCTTAATTAAAATATATATTTTTTCCAATTATGACAGTCTGAATCATAGAAAGTGGAATTCATTTCTCATTTCTTTCGATTTGGTTTGATTTTTAGTAAAATATCACCATTCTTCATAATCGTAAATTAAATTACTATGATCATTATTAATATGACTTACTATAATTAATACTGCCATAAGTTAATTAATTAGCATTTAAGCTTAGTTCCAAAAATTTCTATATATCATTTAAAGTAATAAAAAAAACTAAATATTAAATTTAAAAAAATGTTTTGAGATAAAAATTATAATTGGCATACTTTAAAATAAAAACAGTAATAAAACAATATAATAATGACATATTTTAATCGAAACTAATTAGTTGAACGCGTCCGTTGAGATATTACATAAAAGAAATTTATTTTATAGCAAAAATTTTTTAATTTTACCTTAATTACCATAATCAAATAAATCATTCCAGTTTGTAGCTGTATACATTTAAAAACTATCGAAAGCGTGATCACGAAGATTAAATAGCTTATGACAGCAGCAAGCATTTTCGCCGTTGCTGGAATGCACAAAACTGGTCTATCTATAATTGCTTAAACTCACATTGAACAATATTTATTTCTAAACTATAACAATTTTAACTATAAATAAATAAAAAATTTTACCATAATTTTATAATTTTATTATTATTATTATTATTATTATTATTATTATTATTATTATTATTATTATTATTATTATTATTATTGTTTTTTTTTTTGCGGTTTGCGTCCCTGCCAAAGCATTTATACCTTTCATGAACATATTAAATTTATTGCAAATTGCAAAATTAGATTTTGATAATTTTCTGTATCAAAATCAACTTGAATTTACGTCTGTAGAATACCACATTTAACGCTTCTAGATGCTTTTTTAGAGGCCAAATCTTCATATCTGAACAAATCGGTTGCAGTTCGATTTCGATTATTTTCACTACCAATATGCAATACATAATATTTGTGGATAATGCTTGTGAAAATTCCTAAATACCTTTTTGGCTGAGTTTTGACCAAAACCTCACATCTGAAAATATCGGTGCAAGGGTGCTATATGTTATATTCGTCTGATGATTTTCAGAACCAATGTTTTGTAGTATACAAAATTTCGGATTTATGACCCAAAATTTCAAATCTGAAAAATTAGTCGTATATGTATGGTATAATGGTCCGATCTGGCCGGTTCCGACAAATAATCGTTTAAACGTATGCTTCTTCCTACCAAATCCGGTTGAAATATCTTAAAAATTGAGGGACTTGACTCAATCAATTAAGCTCGTGATTCTGATATGATTGTTATAAATTTCGGTGGATCTACCTCCTCTCCTTCTGGTACTTACATATTTCGGACCAAAGTTAATATGCCATTTCTTCATGAAAAGTATAAAAATTGTAGAGACATCAATAGAAACACGTTCAAGGCAAAGTTGTAAAGGCTAATTTGCACCAAAGTGACTTCGAGTTTTGATGCGTGGTCCACAAAGAGAAAAAAGGAGTTAAAAATAAATTTCCAAACTGTCTGGCCATGGAAGCGATTTCGGCTCACTTGTGTGACGCTTTGGAAAATTTATTTAAGGGGTTAGGTGGGTTTGAAATTTGAAAAAATCCATTTTTTTTGTCTAATTAAATTGTTAGATATGTTTAAAATATTCTCCTAAAATTTCAAATCGATCGGAGTAAAATTTGGAAGTTCCGCCCATCAGGTCATGTTTGTGTCAATTCGAAACTTTAAACGCGTTTATCTCAAAACTATATTTTTTAAAACGGCGGACACGATTTCTCGAAAAGTTATAAAGCGATTTTGCTCAAATTTGGCACACATCTTTGTAATAAAAATATCTAGTCATTGAACGAAGTATTTTTTTTATTACAATTAATTTTTTCGAGCCAATGCATGGCCAAAATGTGATCAAAAAATATTTTTTTTTTGTTCTAAGTCTGTCAAAAATTCAAATTTTAATTTTTTGTTCTTTCCTTCGTCCAATAACGAGATTTATCCATGTACTAACGAAATATTTTTGGTTTTTTGATTTTAGATGAACCAATAATGAGTTATGCTGTCCACGGCGAGAGCATTTTCTTTTGAGACGTCAAGGGAGATGAGGTACCAACGGCTGAGTTTTTCGGAATTTTTGAATAAAAATTTCTCAATATATTGTTTAAATATGTATCTTTGATATGGTGAATTGTTTGAATAAAATGTATGATTGTATATACAAATGAAATAGTGAAAATTCCTTTTTTAACCTCTGAAACCCACCTAAGGGAATTTATGGGAAATTTTGATTTTGTCTTTCAATTGAAAGAAAAGTGAAGCTGAAGCCCATCGAATGCTTGTGGAAATTCTTGTGAATCTGCGCCGAGCGATAAGTCATGCAGAGATTGGTTTCGACGCTTCAAAGTTAGCATCGAAAACAAAGAGCGTCCTGGTCAACCCAAAAAAGATTCAAGATGAAAAATTGGAGGCTTTTCTGGGTCAAGATCCGTGCCAAATGCAATTTGAACTACATCTAATGCGTTTCAGCCGTGCGTTGCGCGAAAAATGACCAGAAACGACCGAAAGGCATGACAAGGTGATTTCGCAACATGGCAACGCTTGGCCCCACGTAGCTGTGTAACGGTCAAAAACTACCTGGAAACGCTGTAACGTCGTAATATCCAGGCCTCTTTCTTTTCGACTAGTGGCTCTTTCGACGAATGTGAAACGATTTGGGGGCCACCGCTTTGGGACTTTTGAAGAAATCGAAAAATAGCTTAATGATTGAATCGAGGACAGAGAGCACTCAATTTTTAGAGATGGTATGCGAAAATTACCAGAAATTACTTTTTCTAGTCACGGTCAATACTATTGACCTTTACTTTTTTCAATAAAAACACACTTTTTTGAACACAAATAAAGGCCCGAATTAATTTGTACACACAATAAAACAATAAAAATTTATTTGAGATAAAAATGAAACGAATCGGAAACTGTCATGTCTTCAGTCTCTACAACTTTTCTTTGCCATTTACCTTTGGAGTTCCCCTCATATTTTATGTATGTATGTGCACTCGTATATGCAAATGTGCTCGCTCCACTTGCCGATTGTGTCATAATTTTGTTATTATTATATTTTTTTAAGTATTTTTTGTCATTTTGCCGGCTTTATTCGCCTATCCTTCTGCTATGTACTTCCATTTATTTCACGCACTAATTTTTATGAATTTTTTTTTTTTTTTTTGTATTTTTTCGTTCTTTTTTTTTTCTCTACGAGTAATTTATACCCAAAAAGCTGTAGTATTTGTAAAACAAAAACAAAAACGAAAAACGCACACAAAACAATATTTTTGTTTGCATTAAGTTATGGCAAGTAAAAAAACAAAAACAAAAACAAAAAACACTCTGTGTTGTGTGCGCTATTAAACTTGTTTCGAGCGTTAATGACAGACAAACGATGACAACCAAAACGTACAGGCGGGCGGGAGAAGGTGACGGTGGTGGTGGTGGTGTTGGAGTTGAAAATGGTGTGACAACACAACATTTTATAAATACAATGACATCATACACACTGTCGTCAGAGCTTTTGGTTTTCGTTTTCAAATTTGTAGATTTTGTTTTATGTCATATTCTTTTTCCCCCTTTTTGTTTTGGTTAGCAACTTGAGGTTATAGGAACATTGTTACTGATCTTATGCTTGCTTAAAAGCATTGTCATTTTTGTGTTTGGATTTAAAAAAAAAAAAAATATGAAATAAAAACATTTATGCGATTATACGGAGAAGGTGTTGAGCGCTGCAATGTAAGAAAGTGTTGTTATTGTAAACAAGACCATGTATGACCAAACGGCTGAGTTGTTTTCGAAATTAACATTTAGACTTTTTTTCTGTAACGGATTTTTTTTTAAACAAAAAACTGAATTACAAAGAAATTTTTTTGCTTTTTCTAACAAAATATGAAAACTTTTCGAAGAGTTCTCATTGTGTGTCAACATATTTCGAACATAACAGCTCAAATGAAAAGTCCCCGTCCTACCATAGTAAAACACATTTTTTTTTTGTACAATTAATTTTTTATTCAACATGGTTCACTTCAAATGTGATACACTGATTATAGCGACCGCCCAACTTTTCGATACCATTTTTGTAGTACGATTTGTCTTTTGCTTCAAAATAGGTCTAAGTTTCGGTGATCACCTCTTCATTCGACGAAAATTTCTGCCCAGCGAGCATTCTTTTGAGATCTGAGAACAGAATGATGGAGTCATGTTTCATCCATTGTCACATATCGACATAAAAACTCGAGTTTATTACGCTTAAACATCACCAAACACTGCTCGGAATCATCAACACTTCATTGGTTTTGGTCAAAAGTGAGCTCGCGCAGCACTCACTTTGCACAGAGTATTCTCATACCCAAATATTCGTGAATAATATGACGTACACATTCAGTTTATATCCTTAGAGTGCCTGCTATTTCATTCAATTTCAATTTACGATCAATCAAAATCATTTTGTGGATTTTTTTTTAATGTTTTCTTCGGTAACAACCTCTTTTGGGCATCCATTGGGTTCACCGGCTTCGGTGCTCGTTTCAGCATGTCTAAACTTAGCATACCAATCCCTGATGGTTGATTTTTCTCGGGCAGTGTCTGGAAGCTCGTCATCAAGCCAAGTTCTTGCTTCAACTGTATTTTTCTCCTTCAAAAAGTAACATTTTATCAACACGCGAAACTCCTTTTTATCCATATTTTTCACAATAACAAAATTTGCTTCACTCAAAATGCTGTAATTCACAAACTACTGATCTGACAGCTGTCAAATTTATACACGCGCCTTTTGAAGGTTAGATCAATAGATTTAATTCTATTAGCGCCATCTGTGTGTCAGGCCGGTGACTTTCCAATTTACCTGTTATGCATGCATGCATGTCAGCACCATGGAAAAAAATATTTTTCTACATGAAATCTTTCGCTAGTTGGAGCAGCTGTAACAATCAAATTCCTGAATACTTCATTCACCTACAATTTGGCTCATATATATCTTACCCACTTGCTTCGACTGAAAATTGATATTTATATTTATAAAAATTTTACAATAGGAGAGGAATAGGCATAAGGATAAAGATGTGCATATCACTAAAAAAAAAATTTTGGATAATCCATAAGGGGATTCGCTATGTCTAGGAAATGCATGCTCTACAAATATTCCCTATTGAATTGTGCTAGAGATCGAAAGCACCCCTGTTGAAAAATTGTGATATATTCAAGTGAAACAATAACAACCACACAGGCACAGTGTTGCTTTTCCCTTCACAGGGTTGCTTTTTCCTTCTTGCTATCTGTGGGAATAGGAAAAATTTCCTATCCGTGCACCGTAGCATGCATTTCCTAGACTTAAAGAACACCCTTGATATATTTGAAAATTGGCTTACAGAGAAAACAATTTTAACAAATTCATAAGATAAATTAATCAATAGACATGGTTGGGTATCTCATCTGTTTCTGACTCCGCCCGAATAAATTTATAAGTTTTCCTTCTGGAATTTAACTCCAGTTGAATCTGCTGTAAATTTCAGTGGATCTGATGTCCGCGAATTAAATATTAATAGAAATTTTTACCCAGAAGCAATACCGCTAAATTAGATATTATTTATGGGAAAGGCAATAGAACCTTGTTAATAGTCACACAAGAATCGCAAGAGAAGCTCTGGGTGCCAAAGTCATGTTTTCCAAAACATTTTCTATGTATTAAAAGCTTATCTAAATTCATGTACTATACTTGTATAACGTTCCCATTCGTCAATAAAACTTCAAAAACCCCTTTTGCTTTATACGATCAAAGAAAAGGATAACTGGATTAGTCCTAGTGAGTATTCACCGAAGTTCTTGACAAAAGCACTGAAGAAGTAAGGCCTCAAAAAAAATTGAAACGCTTATTTTAGATGAGTCTTAGTAATGGCTCGTACTCTATTCCAGGGCCAGAGTTGGCTTACGGTAAAGCCAGATAACATAATTAATATTATCAAGCTATTAACCGCTGACTGGAAGGTGGCAAAGGTAGAACCAAGTACCAAGTAATCACTCTCAGAACCTGAAGAAGTCAATACTGAGCGGACGCCATTTTATGGATAGCTACGCTTCATCCTCGTTGTCCCTAGGGTCTGGGTTTTACCTTTAGATATTATCGGGAGGAGGAGCTGATAGCGGCGAATCAGAAATTGCTGCACTGGTAAAACGGTCATACACCTCCTCCGGAAGCCCTGCTTGAACCATGAAACAAATTTCATTTGCAAATTAAAGTTTTTTTCTCATTTGTTCATATTTTAATACTTTAAATCCAATCATTGAAGAAACTCTGCAAAACCATTAAAAATGGTCTCCGAAATCGTGAACAAAATGTAATAACACTTCGCTACAGGATATACTAACAAATAAGAAAAATGTGTCAATCTGCATAGACAACCAAAAATTACAAAACATTTCCATTAGACAGACATGTACATACATCTGTATGTATGAAATCAGCTTGCCACACATCGTTGTGGTTGCACGAATCTCCAGCCAAACACCAATCGTGTTGCAAAAAACTGTTATACTAATGGAATTGGCCGGAAAAATTCAAAACAAAAATAATGGAAAACCAAAAAAAAAAATCAAAACCAAAACTACAGAATCTAAACGCTGGGAAAACAACAGCACAATTCAAACACACCTGAGTAACAAATTGCAATCAAATTCATGCCAGCAAATGTTGGTATGCCAAAAAATGGAATGAAAGCATGATAAAAAACGAAAAAACAAACATACAAAAATAAGGAATATATAAATAAAAAAGTACGAAAAATAATAATGAAATGAAAATAAAATAAAATGAAAAGGAAAATGAGTAAAAAAAAATGTAGAATTTTAAAAGCAAATAACGGTACATCGCAGACTCCCCAGTGTCATTTGCTGGTACATGCGAGTATTGTGAGCGCCAGCTCTGCTTTAGGATGCTCCTTCTGCATCTATTGCAAGCTGAAAACAACTACAACGTAGCAATGCAGTTATGTTTCGGGAATTGTCAGTTGCTTACAGTATGGCACACCGCTGAATCAGTGGTCGGTCGACCCCTTCTGGCGTTGCAGGTGGATAATGTTGACGCAACAAATAGAGTAGACAAAGCGGGGAGGAGGAAGTGTAAATTCAAAATCCTTTGAAAATCACATACTTATTTTTGTTGTTGTAGTGTTGTGCAACCCAAAGGTGGTTGGTTGGTTGCACGAGTACATAAGTCGCAAAGTGAAATTTACGGTTTTTTGTGTTTGTTGAACTTTTATTTATTTATTCATACGTTTTTTCCCTTGTTTCCTCAACATTCTATTGCGAGTTCGTTTACATTTATGCGAGAATGAATTTGAATGCGTTCACCGTCGCAGTAGAGCAATATAACAGCGAACAAACAAGGTAAAAATCCACAAACGGATGGATGCGATGCTACTCTCTGCCCTCACTAATCTCTTACATAATGCTGAGTGATTGTGAATATTCTCAGTTTTGTAAATGTGGATTAAAAACTTTTACTGTGTTATGTATTCATTTGGTGAGTTGGCACTGGTTTAAAAGGAATTAAGGAAAATAGTTCTTTTTATTGCAGTAGAAATGTAAAAAAAAAATCCCAAAAAAAAGAAGGGCATTCTCATTGAGGCACAGTCATTTAAATCCAAAGGATTAATCATATTTACCGTTTGCTCTTTGAACTACGGATTGTTTGAACTTTGACATATTCATTGACATTTTCCATGTGTCAAGTATTCAGTACAAGATTTGCGGTCTACGAAAGAGTTAAAGAAAAGAGGAAAATTACGCACGAGATTCGGGTTAAATAATTCGCCTTTCAGGTAGTTTATGTATGCGAGTTTCCCAAACCGGTTCGGTATCCAAATACAAAATAACTCGCATAAGTTTTCGTCGAGTGTGCTTTAACACTCATCAGCATCAACTCAACACAGTTCGCAAGAATTAAAAAACTTCGCGCAATTTTTGCAAATGATTTTGCATAAAGACCTGGATTTGAATGATTTTGAAGTTCAATTGGTTCCAAAAATTAAGCCTCATGACCAACCGAAGCGTTTTCCCTTCACACAATGGCCTCAAGATCGCTTGACAGAAGATGAACGTTTTTACTGAAAACTCATATTTTCCGATTAAAATCATTGTCATCTCGGCGGCTACAGTAATAAGAAAAAGCGCCGCATTTAGAACTCAGAAAACCGACACGAAGCCTTGGCACTGGATTGTTTGCATCATTGGTCAGGATTTCTTCGAAAACGAAGAAGTTGGAAGCTGCGTGGGGGTTCAACAGCTTCGATCTTTTGCGCCTTGTGTTCGAAAACCGCATAATTAGTCGAAATAATTAGCTTCGCAGCTGCGATTTCACTCTGTTGAGTTTTTTTTTGAAGGATAAGTGATACACCAACCATGCAGAAACGATTAATGACTTCAAACACTAAATTAAAGTCACCATTACAGCCCTAGAGGGACACACAATCGAAAATTTGTTGCAAAATTTGGTCTTTTAGTTTGAAAGGAAGCTAAGATACACCTTTTGGCGTGAAACGCTATGTCCATTACAGACTTTACGGGAGAGCTTATACTACTCCACCGGGACTGAAGGAATATAAGTAGATAATTGGCACTGATTAGACGGAATTTTTTTTTGGGTGTGTTGCTATTTTTCCAGCGAATTGAGGGACCTACAGTTTGAAGCCGCTTTTGAATGGCAGATTAATTTTTATGACGATCTTTTTACTTCTTTTCAAAAACACACTCAAATTTGTATTTAAAAAAAACTCATTATAATATAATTTCTATATCTGTGCGGCCCGTATTCGATACATGGACCTCCGCATAGTAGCTCGTCCTGCCATCGGCACGGCTGCACCAGTCGCTGGCTGAATTAATACTTTGTTTAGTCAACTTCACCTACTCAGTTGCTCTCTAGACCCTACATACGCGGAGCTCGTAGTAGAGCTTAGTTTCACAGCTTTATCCAACTAATCGAATTGTTCTGTTTAACCAGACTCTGAGGGAATTCGAGAAATAACAAGTAAAATTCCAGTATTTCCTAGTTATTATTGACCATATCAATCTCACTTGGACAACTTATTTACTAAAATTGAAAACAAAGAACTTCACAACAGCGTTCAAAATTGGTTAAAACAATATTTGTATATATTATACCACTGCGAACACGTTTCGGTCATAAAATAGCGACCACAAGCTAACAGAACGGATGACAAATTTACAAATGTACGTCCATTCTCCATCTTCTCCACACTGAAGGTGATTATATTCCATACCAGACTGGTCACACGTACAAACTGTATCGATATTGATGAATTGAAATTGATATAGATGAGTCGGCGACAAATAGTCCAATGAAACATTTGATTAAACCAAAAACAAAAAATGTTTTTCGCATGCAACACACCCCTTCCTGTTGCTCTCGAAAGCCAATGCTAATAAATTGAAAACTCAATATGTGTCCACTCCAGTTTCAACTTCACTATTTTGGCTAGTCAAGCCACTGTGTCTCATCCTGTGTGAGGGAGAGTAAGAGGAGATTCACGTTGATTGCCAATTGCTTTTAGCTAAGTAAATAAACAAATATTGCACAACGTGCTGGCTTTGGGATAAAGCAAAGCAAGAAAGTGGATAAGGCCGAGAACATAGTGAGCAAGGTGAGTTGTTTAGAAGTATCTAGTGACACAACCTTTTGAAAGCACTTTTTCTCGCTGGTATAAAATCCTTTGAAACAGCGCCGAATTGTAGTCAGGGTCCTGCCTCTTAAGTAATAACTTTACCTGACTTGACTTTATTTGAACCACCTCTCGAAAAGTCTAGAACTTATCAATGTAAATATGTATCTTTTCACCTATCTACTTCAGTGGTTCTTCTAAGTGAAGTCTAGATCTAAAATAAAAAATTCTTTTTATTAAGATTACCTTCTCTTGTGGTAGACCACAAGGAATATGCGGCCAGAACCTAGTATCAACCATAAGATTGAGTCTTTTAACAAGTACACTCGATCTCTTTAAATCTGGCGATAGAACATAAATCACCTTTTATAGTTCCTCACAAAGTTTAAATGGAGCAGATCTGATTATCATCATAAAGATCCACTGAGAGAATGAGGGTGCAAAATTTGCCCATCTTTTGTCTTCTATTTGGAACCGTCGCTATATATCGAGTTTTTTCTCTTTATTCTTCATCGCTTCTCTTATCTCTATATAGTTTATAGCAGCTTATGAGCAAATCTGTAACTGTTCAGTGTAAGAAGCACCACGACCTTCCGCGATCAATCTCGAGTTCGGAAAAGTTCAGACTGTAGTTGATCGGTCACCGGAATTTTCCGTTTAAACTTCATATGCGCAGATTGGAGTTGGGTTACAGCTGGATTCGTCGTAAAAAAAAGTTCATTCCGAAATACCGACATCATCTATTTGGAATCGTTTCCCACAGAACATCAACTCTAAATATAAGTTTTTAGTCTAATATTATTCCGAAAAATCCGCAGACACACAGACTATTGGGAACGTCGGTTCGAGATTTGAGTTTCTTCCCACAGAATCTTACATCAAATATCAGCTTATTATGCAATATCAATCGGAAATGACAACGACGTCAACCGCAGGCTGTTTGGGACTGTCAGTATTGAAATTCTTACCCATAGACCCTCTCTTCGAAATATCTGTGGGCTCTTTGTAAGCGCTGAAGCGATTTCATAAATACCGACAGCCACTCAGATATTTACGTCGTGTTATATTTGGGACTGTCGGTTTCGAGATTCTTTTCCACAGAACCTCCTCTCAAAATATTAGTTTACTATTCAATATCATTCATCCTCAACGATCGTCCAACACAGTTTTTCTCTTCAGTTAGCATTTAGCAGAGGGCTCCTGGAGTTAATAAACATCCCTTTCTCTCTGAAGGAGGGATACAACATCTTGATATGAGGAAACAAACGCCGGCTGACTATGTATTGTCCCTAAAAGAACGTCACTAACAGTCCGCAGTTGAGGTGACTATCCATTCAGCCCATCCGTAGTTCGTCACATCGCGTCTACATAAATTCGGAAATTAATCTATATTCCTGTGTATCGTTAGTTGTATGCATAGTTGCGGTTGTGGTTGTTCACATTTGACGTTTTACGAGAGTTAAATTGAAGTTAATATACAAATAGTAACACAAGAGACTTTCATGAACTGCATTTAGCGAGACGAGATGAGGTGTGAGACGCATCGAGGAGACTCGTCAAAAAGGAAAAGCTCTAACGTTTCAGGTTTCTCACCTATCGGCGACGATTTGGTGCCATTAGTTGACACTGCAGTTAGCTGTACGGCCCTGTCGACCGCTACGCAGCGGTTTTTGTGGTTACCATCAACACATCATTTGTGGTGGCAATCTATGTACGAGTATATATGTAAGTGAATGGTAGTTATGAAGGTAGAATAACAGTTACTTCATTTTATATGATTGGCAAACATGTTACAAAAAGCCCAAAGAAATAAAAAAATACGTTGTTTCAACAGTGAAGGTAACCACAGAAAGAACTAAGTAAACTTCGTTGTGCAAGTACTGTGGCTGCTGGCATTCGAGTACTGTATGTGAGCTTGTAATGCCGATAGTCATAAAGTCATAACTCGTGCAAGTAAACATCTCATTCTGTTATGTATGTGTGTATATACATAAGAACAAGTACATTACTACATGCATATGTAACTGTAAATGGTGAAACATTACGTAACCTTTACTAAATTAACTTTTGTCTTTACGCCACACATTCGTTTGTAGTTTCAGTCTGCGCTTGTTCTCGTTTTTATAACTTTTTCATATTTCCTTTTTTTTTATTCATTTCTATATTTAGTATGAAAGTAATAAAACGAAAGAAAAAAGCAGCGGAACGTTTTTTTTTTTTTTTTTTTTTTTTATTTTTTTTTTTTTTTTTTGATTAATAAAATATTTTTCTCTAAGCTTAAGACAAGTTATTCTTGCAAATTGAACTGAAAACTGCTAAGCGAAATAAGCGAACTAAGCGAAAAGCAGCATCATTCTATTGGCGCGAGACAAGCCGGCTTTCAATGAGCCATCAAACTTGAACTTTTCACAAACCAACCTGCATCATCTAATCTCTAATAAACTCGTATACCCACACAAATTGTACCCTCACCACCTGCAGACAACGTCGTCATTGCCATTGCTTTGCTGCTGGCTGTCATGTATAGCTGAGCTGATGATGACATGAGCTGGTTTTACTGGTTAAGTTTTAGCCACATTCGACTATGGTTCATTATTTGTAGTGAACTTGGAATTTGAAAATTATTTCGTTTTTAAAATTCATTTAATTTTTAATATTTTTTTTTTTTGTACATTTGCTTAAGGATTTGATGACTACCAAAACTGAGCACTGTAGTAAGTCATTCTTTATAATCGAAGCCAAAAACTATTGCTAGAAATTTCTAAAAAGTAAAGGATTACCCATTTTGCTCTTTCCAAAATGAACGTAAATAAAATTCATTTAAAATACTTTTTTTATGAAATTCCTTTTTTTATAAAGTTTGAACCTATATATGTGAAACACTACATCAGCCTCGTGAATTTTTGCCAACATCGATTCGTTTGAGTTAATTTTGAACCACTTTTTGGCACATATTGGGCGGTTTCTCACCATTAACTTCATGATTATTGGGTTTTAAGTGCTCAGGTATAAAAGTTTATCCGCATAAACACGGTCTTTTGCGTAGTCCAACAAACAAAATCCAACGGCATCAAATCGCATGACTTCCCTGACCAATTGACATCGCCAAGACGAAAGATTACGCCGACTCGAAATTTCTCTCGCAATAAAGTCATATTCGCTCATGTTGTGTGGCATGTGGCATCATCTTGTTGAAACCACATATTGTCCAAGTATTGTTCTTCCATTGCACTCCAAAAACAAGCCGGTTATCATACGACCATAACGCACCGAATTGGCAGTGAGTCTCGCCATTATCCTTTACAAAGAAGTAAGGTGAAATCACAGCTCCTTTTTCGGTGTTATGGCCTCTCTCCAATTATTTCAGGATTCTCGGAGCCCCTAAATGCGAAAATTTTGCTTATTTACGTATCAACCGAGTGAGAAATTTGCCTCGTCGCGGAAGAAATTTGTGTTGGGAAAATCGCGATCCACTGCTTGTTGTTCAAGCACCCAATCGACGTAACTACGGTGTTGTAAATGGTCAGCTGGCTTCAGTTGTTGTGTGAGTTGGATGTAGATGTAAGTCCAAGTGCAAAATACGCCATAATGTGCCGTATAAAAGTCTCACTTCTTGAGAACGTCGAGAAATAGACACTTTCGGGTATTCGGCTGCACTTTCACTTACAGCAGCGATATTTGAGATGGAACGGACAAAACGATGATGCGCAGGCCTTAAAATATCTGTAACCGATCGAGTCTATTCAGATTTCTTTAAAATTTTTCCAATTCCTTGAGTAGTTGGGCTGTTATGTGCACCATAATCTCCTCTTAAACCACGAAACGTGGCCTCGTTTGAATCACCATTTTTAAGTGGGTTTCAACGCGTTCTACGGTTGCTCAGCGGTTGTTTGGTTTGACAGTTGTCCAAATACAGCCCTGCAGTTTCCACTAAATGGATAACCCTTTACTTATATCCGATATGCTTCTTGTTCACAGCCGTTCAAGGTTTGGTACCTGATGGATTCGCAGTGCTCTGTAACGAATTTGTGAGAGAATTGGGCACTCACAGAGAAAATCAGTAATAGTTTCTCTATCCCCTTTTTGTTTGCAGCTGCGAAACGGCTTTTATATGGCAGACCAATTTGAACTGCATGCTCTCCGAAAAGGCAGTGCTCCATTATTGTGGCTGTAAGTCTAAATAACTATACTTTCCTATACCTGTAATTTGTTTTTATCCTGTCACACTTGGACCAAATCTTATTCGCTACCATACGGTTTCATGTGGAATTCCATCTTTACTGATTAGAGATCCTCCCGATTTGGCCAATCGCCAGCTTTTTCGTTACTGAAAATCTTCGTATGGCCGGGGACCGATATTAAGGAGATGATGATCTAAGGTGCCAACGAGCTCAGAGCCCTCGTACAATTGTTTCCGACGCTTGAGTTTATCGTTTGCTACGATAAGGACATTAGTGCCGCCTGGATATCCGAGTAGCTACGAGGTATGTTCAAAGGATTAGGTGAGGGTTTTGCTCACTGTTTTCTTTGATTGCAACGGTGTGGTGCATCAGGAGTTCCTACCAAAAGGTCGTACAGTTAATAAGGAATACTACAAGGAAGTTATGCAACGTTTGCGTGAAGCAATACGGTTCAAACGTTCGGAATTGTGGAAAAACAAATCGTGGATTCTGCAACACGATAGTGCACCAGCTCACACATCAATGCTTATTCGTAATTTTTTGGCTAAAAACAAAACCTTAATCATACCTCAACCACCGTATTCACCAGATTTGGCTCCCTACGTTCTTTTCCTATTCCCAAAACTAAATAAACCAATAAAAGGAAAGCATTTTGCCACAATTGATAAGATTAAGTCAGAATCGAAGAAAGAGCTGATGGACATACCGAAAAGGGCATTTCGAGCATTGGAAAAATGGTTGGCACAAATGTCTTATATCCAAGGGGTATTACTTAGAAGGGGACAAAATAGATATTGATAAATAAATAAGAAATTTTCCTTTGAACATACCTCGTAGTTGCCGGGAGGATAAAACGTTGTAGTTCATTATAGCACTACAGGCCTTTTCTATACCTAGTACCTCCGCTTGGAAGATACAAGCAGATTTTGGTGGACTAAAATAAAGGGAGATTTTGTGATTTTCGGAGAATACCACTGCCCTACACCGCAACCCATTTCGGATCAATCGGTGTAGATTGAGTTGGTGCCCTCCGCTCCTACAAGCCTCTTCTCAATTCTTGTCTAGAGCGTATACTCTCTCACCTTGAAAAAAATATTGAAATCTAACATAGAGAACATGGTTATAGTCTGACTTACATAAAAGTGTTGCAAGTTGATTTAGTATGTCGCTATGTCCATGTATGTTTTTGGTTCCATCCCACGAGTCCGATATAAGTTTTTATAAAATTTGTGAATATTAAGATATCTGCTCCCGATTATAAACTTATTAATCCAATATAGACGGAATATGCATAATTAAGAAACTTTGACTATCGAAACTTCGTCTTCATTATTATTTAAAAAAAAAAAATTTTACTTTTCTGAGACTACCATAGAGTTAATCTCTAGGAAAAATCAAACACAAAATTTTACAGTAGCTTACGACATTATATTTGACATTAAATTTACCACGAAATTATCTCGATAAAACGCCTGTGGCGCTGTCAATTTGTAAAAGTCATGTTGAGACAGCGCATTTAGTATATGTACACGGGTATGTAGCCATAGATAGATAGAGAGATAGATGATAGATAGACAGACAGAAGCGACGCACGCTCATCCTCCACAGAGAGAGGCCAGTTTTTCGCGCCTGGGTATGGTACATAATTTGCAAAAAAGCCGCAAACAACTAACTGACACTTGTTTTTATGCAAACAAAAACAACAACCATGCGATGATGACAAAGATACCCATGCGAAACAAGTGTTTATACATGTATATGTGTGCAGGTATATGTACATACATATGTATGAGCACATCACTACTTGTACGCCAGCGAATACACATTTATTACTGGCGGATAATCCTTGTTGTTGTTGTTGTTGTTGTTGTTGTTGTTGTTGTTGTTGTTGTTGTTGTTGTTGTTGTTGTTGTTGTTGCTGCCACTTGACTTAATCACAAGTGCAATAAAATTATAATCAGCGGCAGCGGTAAGTAAATTACAGCCACAAATGTAAGCAAACAACAACAACAATAACGAATACCATCTGGAACATCTAGAGATGTGCATACATACGAGTATGCGTGTGTATGTGTGTGTGTGTGTGGCAATACCACTTGAACAAATCAGATTTCTCATGCCACACCATGAAATCCTTAATGAAAGTTGAGTTGCATAGTGTTGTTGTTGTTGTTGCTGCTGCTGTTGCTGCTGCTGCTGTTGCTGGCATTGCACTCTCAAGTGCCCAAACACTCGCTCACTCACTAATATTGCTGCTGCTGCCAACAGCTTGATGGGCGAACATTATCAACACAGCACTGCCATAGTCACAGCTTCAGCCACAGCAATGTGCAACATGTCGTCGGTGGCAAGACGATTAATCGAAATTTGTGTGGCTTGGCGAATAAACAGGGGGAGAAGAAGTATAAGAGGTACAGGGTGTTGCAAACATGTGTACATAATAAATATGCAACTCCTCTTCTTCTTGCTATCCCACATGCTGTCAACAGGAGGCTGACACCATCAGCTTCTGGCTATGCCTCTGACTCTGACTCTTGCATATGCATACATACTCGTACATTGAGGTAAGCACACAAATTGTGCCAGACAGACACGATGGTGCAAATATTAATGCAATGCAATTTTTATGACCGTGAATTTGAAATTGAATATGTATGTTTTTGCCACTGTTTTGTTTTTTTCGGTCAACTGTCCAATATATACTCGTACATAGATATGCGGCTGTGAAGTATGTGAATGTGACAGTTATGGGTAATTTGTGCGTATCTATTAATAATATTTTCTGTAATGTGGCACAGATAAGTGAATAAAAGAATAATATGTGGGCATACGTGTATTTTAATGGGACCAAAGTGTTCATTGGGTGGATAAAAAGTGCGTAGGAAATGAGAAAAATTGATGCGGAGTATAGCATATAAATTAGAGCTGCGACATGATATACAAACAAACACATAATTGAGGATAATTACCGGGTCATGGCTTCAAATATTTTCAAATATAAAAATAAATAAAATATTAAAAAAAGTATGAAAACAAAATTTTTTTTTTAAATATAGCACTTAGGGTGGGTAAAGACAAAGAAACGGTGTTGGCAACATATAAGGCAATTGGCCGGCCGGTCATAAACTATGCTGCTCCGATTTGGACGCCGGAGACTAGTGAGACGTAGTTGAAGTTAGTTAGTCAGAAGCATGTCCGTAGGGATCACTACAACAGACACTTCTTAGAAGCCGAGCCTCAGCTTAGGCACATCAGGAAGAGAGTACGTGACTACCGTGACTCCATACAGCAATACCGGCAAGAACTGCTAGAGAGGACGGGTTACCAACATTCTTTAAACACCATTCATCGAGAGTTCGTTAACACCTTTATGAACTGTCTTCCTGTGAATGGTGTCCTCGGAATCCAATCACCACCTATTGCAGAGCAAAAGATCGAGCTGCCTCGAGAGACCCGCGTAACCTTGGCATAATTAAGGTCTAGATATTGTAGTAGACTCAAATCCTACTTATACAGACTCGACCCTGAAATACCCAACACATGTCGTCCCGCATGCAACGAATTCGCCCATGACACTAACCATCTCTTTGCTTGCCCACTCAACCCGATTCATCTAACATCCCTCTCCCTCTGGTCCGAACCCGTCGAAACAGCACGTTTCTTTGGTTTCCCGTTAGATGACTTACCGCTACAACAACAACAACATGAAGAAACTGGAGACTCAGACACACTGAGCAAATAAAGTAAATAGAAGAAAACAACATACTTGTGGATGTGTAGCAGAGTTATTAACCAAATATCGTAAAAAAATGGTAGAAAATGGTCGTAAAAATACTTTTCCGGCTAAATAAGTTTTGCATTTTTTTACGGTACGGAAAAATTGCTCAAATCGCCTTTGTGCCAACAAATGTATGAAGTCATAAAATCCGAACAAAAGTTAAACTGACAAAAGTAATGATCCAGATAATCTAGTTTTGGTAAGTACTTTCAGCAATAATCGCTAAAACCTTAACTCGACAGTTTGTGTTGCAATATGTATGAAGAAAATCGCTGCAGAAAGTCATCGGATTGTGACTGGTGATGAAAACTAGATGCATGCAAGCATAACATGCCACAAAGGCAATGTACTGTATTTGGTGGCACCTAAAACCGGGTGAAACCATTAATCGGGAACGTTACCGACAACAACTCTTCAAAATAAAGCCAGCTATTGCCGGAAAACACCCGGAATTTTCGATCAGACCCGATTCTATTATAACAACGCACGGCCTCATAACAGATCAATTGGAAAGTCCCCGGCCTAGATGGCGATACTATAATTAAATACAAATTTGGCAGCTGTCAGATGATTAGTTTGTGATTTATAGTATTTTGAGTGAACCAACTTTTGCTATTGATAAAATATTTTGAAGGAAAAAAATACAGTTGAAGCAAAAACTAGGCAGGATGACGAGTTTCCGGACACTGCCAAGGTAAAATCAACCATCAAGGATTGGTATGCTAAGTTTAGACGTCACTCGCTCCAAATCATGGGAAAACGCAACAATCGGCTGGCAAGGCTATGGCGTCTATATTTTGGGATGCGTATAGAAAAATTTTCATTGACTACCCGAAAAAGGAAGGACCAACAACAGCGATTATTACATAACGTTATTGGAGACCGTTTGAAGCACGAAATCGCTGGAAAACTGCTGCATTTGAAGAAAATGAAAGTTCTGTTTCACCAAGACAATGTACCGTGTCACAAGTCAATGAAATCCATGGCAAAAATCCATGAGTTGTCCAGATCTCAAAAGGATGCTCGTTGGGAAGAAATTTTCGCCGAATGAAGAGGTCATCGCCTAAACTGAGGCCATTTTTGAAGCTAACGACAAATTGTACTACAAAAATAGTATCGAAAAGATGGAGGGTCGCTATAATCAGTGTGTCACCCATGAAGTAAATCGAACATAAAAAAAATGAATTTTGCCAAAAAATGTGTTTTACTATGGTAGGCCGGATACTTTTCAATTCGTCTGTTAATGAAAACAAAAAAAAAATCAAAAACAAAATATTAAGAAAATAAATTTAAATAAAATAAGAATAAAATAATAAATACAATTTAAGCAAGAAAAAAGTGCTGCCTTCAACCATAGCAAGAACATATCAAATGCAAAATGCCAAATTCCATTTCGATGATTTTAACTTTGAATATTAATTTGAACTTAACATATGTACTTGTATATGAGCAGAACGCCAAATGACACGCTCTTAGATGCTTTTTAGACAGATTTTTAATAAAAAAAATTTTTTTTGGAATTATTATACTATAGCATACATATGTATAATACTTTAGTCTCAGTTGCTGCGAGAAAAGTATGAAGAAGCGATCTCTAAAGATCGACACCCACTTAGTAGCGAAATGATTTCCCATTGGCAATTTTAAAGTGTAAATAAAATTAGAAAATAAAAATAAAAATTAATAAAAATATTTTGAAAATTGTTGTAACATATTTCTCTTTTCAACCAGGCAATGTTCAGTTATAGTTTATATTAAAGTAATAAATTAAAGAAATTAAGAAATCTCTACAAAATGACCTCAATTCAGATTTTCACGAGTTTAGCAACAAATTATGTGTATATTTATGAGCTCAATGTCTTTTATATTTACAAATGGATATTAGAGCAAATAAATATGTAAGAAAATACAAAATAAACAAATCTTGATTTACTATCAGAAAAAGCATTACGGAATATGCTTAATTTCTACTTAATTTAATGATTAAAAACTATAGTGAATCAGTGGCATAAAATATAATTAATAAAGAACAAATATAATTAATAAACAAAGATAAAAACACCACAGATAGTTACTAAGAATTTATGAGCAAAGAAATTTCATTATTTTTTGTGAATTTGTAGGTCTTCAACAATAGAATCATCCATAACAAATTTTTTTTTTTTTTTTTTTTTTTTTTTAGAAAAATAAGCTTTTAGTCTCTCCAGCTTTTAAGCAGATTATATTTTTATAAACAATTTTTTATATAAAAATAGGTATTACACTTATGTACATAGCATATGGAGGTGGATTTATCTGTATATCTTTAATAAAGCTACCAGATGTTTGTATTTTTTTAGTCAAAAATGTTTCAAAAATAATTTCATTTAGATGTTCTGAACTCATTAAAAACAACATAAGTTGCAACAAGTGCATACAAAAAGAAGTAAGACACTAAAAAACGATAAAATATAGAAAAGATAGAGAAAATAGGAAAGCTAAAAGCTTAACATTTAAAAAAAAGATACAAAAATTAAAAATTAAAATTAGAAAGTGAAAATAAGAAAATAAAATAATCAAAATTTATTATTTAAATGATTTTTTAAAAAGGCACAGTACAAAATATATGTATCTAAATCTATGATGTACAGTGGCGCACAGTTTGAAATTTAAAATGCTATATATTGACAACAAAAACACATATCGAAAATTATTAAAATTCCCAGTTGTTGATATGAATTTGTAGTTTATAAAAGATACTCTAATTATTATTTTTAATTATTAATGATCAGGTGATAAACAAAAAACTAGAAACATTAATAAAATTTATATCACAGCTTATTTCATGCAGTGCACTTTTTACTAAAAATAAGTTAAATGTTTTAATTAAAGTTTATTTAATATTTAACGTGACATCCGTTAGTTTTTAATACAACTTTTAGTCTAGCTAACATGGACTCAACTATTTTCTAAATTTTTTTTTTTTTAAGTTTCTGTACCGATTTTGTTCCACTCTTCCGAAATTGCATGTTTTTTTTAGTTGTTCGGTATTACTTATGCGGTGTTTACGGCTGTTATTTTTTAATAAAGACCATAAATTCTCGATCGATTTCATGTCGGCTGACTGGGCCAGTGGATTTATTACATTTAGACAATTCCTTATTAGCCACATCTTCACTATTGTCGATTTGTAGTGTGGATCGTTGTCCTGATAATACCGGAAATTTTGACGTATCCCAAGTTTCTCGGCACTTTGGTGTAATATTTATTTTAATATGTTAATGTATAACGTTTTATCTACATTACCCTCAACACAGGCCATAACACTGCCCCCACCATGTTAAACAGTTGGCCTGATGTTACAGCTCTGAAACTCAGTATTGATTCTCCGCCGCAACACGTAAGTCATTCCATCTGAGCCGAAAAGGTTAAACTTTTCGATTCGTCAGCAAAAATTACTATGTGTTCCAGAAGTAAAAATCCTTGGTTTCCAGCTCACCGACAATAGCAGCTTGGCTTATTTATTTTTTTTTTTTTTTTTTTTTTGGCTAATAATGGCTTCTTTCGGAGATATTCGGCAATTGAAGTCGTGCGCACTTAGTACCCGACGAACAGTTTCAGCC
This sequence comes from Neoceratitis asiatica, assembly GCA_030068015.2. Lineage (NCBI taxonomy): Eukaryota > Metazoa > Arthropoda > Insecta > Diptera > Tephritidae > Neoceratitis > Neoceratitis asiatica. The sequence continues at coordinate 32,121,284 of CM061525.1, read as the reverse complement.
CAAAAAGAACTGAATTTTAACTGAAATTAGTTTGCTGATAACGTGAAACACATTAAAACTGGTTTTAAGCCTTTACTGAATGTCAGTTGTAAAAATTAGAATATCCTAATACCGTTACCCACGCAACTGACTTTCTTTACAACATAGACAAGTGCCTGCATGAAATAAGCTGTGATCAAAAATTCTGGGACGCAGCTACACTTTAAGCCTTTGTAGCTGTTTGTTCTTCTACGAATTTTAATTTGCTTGCTTTATTAGTAAAGCATTGCGGAATAAATTTTTATTTTTTAATTGTTATTATTTTCTATTTTATGACAATATAAACTGATAAGTTTAATCTGCATGAAATAAGCTGTGAACCACTGTATAACTATTGCATAACAAACCTTTAAGAAAAAAATGTAATTTCTTTTCTTGATTAGCATATTTTTCTTTAGAATTTATTTTCGTTATTTTAGAATTTTTATTGGATTTAAGTTTTATTTTGAACAGACTAGAGATTTTCCCCTCCAACGAGTAAAATATTTTTTATGCCTTCAACGCAATAACCAAAAATAGAATGCGTCGCTACAACAACATTTTGAAATATTTTCTGTTTAAAGTATAGTTGCTAAATCATTCATTTTTATTTTATTTTTTACACATTCCTTAGGCAGTGAGAGTGCTCGTAAATAAAACAGAAATAAACAAACAAAAAAAGATAAAAATAAAATAAAAAGAACTATCATCAATAGCGATAACAAAAAAATTAAAAGTAATGAAATGAAAAACGAAAAATAAATATTTAGAATATAAAATTTTTCCTCATTCTACTAGACCACATACTACTAATCTATTGAATGAAATTATTTTTCATTTTCTTTCGTTAAAAAAAATTTGAGCGTATAAATTCCTTCTGTGCTAATTGCAATTTAAGTCAAGAATTCTTAGTGGCGGTTGCCGTAATGTATGTATTCTAACTCACAGATACACTTTTGCACCATAAGTGGCTCGCTACCCGCTTTTAAAGTAACCACTGCGTATTAAGAACCACTTCGTAGATTGAATTGGCCATGCATAATTGGTTACTTTTCACCCTTAATTTACTTTGCTAATTTACACAGATTATTATTGGAAAAATTTCAATCGTTGAGAAAAAATATATTTCTCAAGTTGAGATCCAATTAAATTTTTTCAAGCTGTATAGACAATTATATTTTTTAAGTGGATATCTAACATCACTCTCCAATTTTTCTCATACCCTAGAAAAATCTATACTTCTCAAGTTGATATTCAACATCAATCTCCAATTTCTCTTAAATTTTCTAGTTTATTTCTCAAGTCGACAAACAAAACGATTCTCCAAATTTTCTTAAACTCCATATCCATATCGATATCCAACATCATTCTACAATTTTTCTAAAGCTCTAGTGAAATCTATATTTCTCAAGTCAATATTCAATTCATTCCATTTTTTTTTAAATATGGAGATTATCATTCTCAAGTTGATATTCAATATCACTCACCAATTATTCTCAAGCTCTTTAAAAAAAAAATATTTGTTTTCATAAATATATAAAAAATGAAAGCATGTAGCTTGTAGACTTAGCCGATTTTTTTTTTTAATTTCAGGATGACTTCATTGGAGACTGGAGAGTGTTTTTGTCTAAGCAAACAAATACCGGATATGGACCAGGCAACAAGTTCGATTCACTTGAAATTTCGTACGTGCTCGTAGGTATTTTTTTTTTTTTTTTGGTAAGATTAACATGAACAATAATTTTTTCCGGAAGGTTGAAGATTTTACAAGTTCTTGAGTGTTCAATTTAACCTTAACTTTAACCCCAACTTAACTTTACCCAAATTTTCTGGGTTCAAGAACTACAATTAAGCTTGCCACCACCTACCTTGGATCTGGTTTTCCTTCAGCTTCACACTCGATGATAAATGGTTTATCACTTTCCTTATTTTGTACGGCAACTTTGAAAAGTAGCTCATCTGTGGGGGGTTGTTTTATAATGCGAGGCGGTGAATTTACTAGAAAGAGAAAAAATAAATTGTTTACACACATACATACATACATATATTAAAAATCAAAGCAAATATTAATTTAATTTACATATATTCTAAATTGGAATACATACATACTCCATTACAGAGTTTCTAAAAATACAGTAAATAATTTCCACAAACACTATCATTGTATATACGTACACTATATGAACTTCATAATTTATAAACCAATTAAAATACAAAAAAAAATACATATACACATACATATATATATTTATACACCAAAAAAAAACAGCATTCAGCACAACTAAAAAAATTCAGTGAAATCATAATTTATATTAAAAAAAAAAAAAAAAAATCACACATTCACCCACGGTAAGCAACGAATGTGAAAGTGACGGCGACAAAAATATACGAAAAAAGAATCATACAAATAAAACCATTAGTCAGAAAATAATTTAAATCATGAATGAGCCATTTCAGAATTTATAGTGAAAATGCATGAATGCATTTTTTGCGCAGCGGCATAAAACTCTCGAAATCACGACGATACATCGCAGAAATCGCAGCATCAAAGCGGGCGGAGGAAGAGGCGAAGCTATTTTGAAAGAATAAAACAAACAATAATAAGCTGCATGTTTATAAAAAAAATTTAAAAAAATAAAAAAAATAAAAAATAAATTCAATTTTGAAATAGAAAGTACATTCAAAAATGTGTAGAGGCGCTTGTGGGCACCCTGTAGGAAAATACCTGAAGTAGTGTTTCGAAAAATATAAATATTTATAAGAACACAAAAACTGTCTCGGTAAAACCCCGAAAGAAATACGTTTCTTGAGTCGGCTCAATTTTTTCTAAATTAATTATTAGAAGTTTGAAGTCAGCAGCTTTCATTTGGACCATTATCTCCATAAAAAGGAGGTATATGCTCGAAAACACTGCTTTTTAAATCACACCAATTAGGTGAGAAAATCACTAAGAGAAAATAATTTGTATTTCAGATATGCCTCTGAAGGAGATGGGAGCAGGAATAACGGCAATTTGGATTTTAAGCCTTTTCTTTGCAAAGAACAGAGATGTACAAAGAACGGATAAAGCTCTCGGCCACAATATCCTCAAAGGTGTTTCCCTTGGAAACACTTCAGACATCCACTTTTGCCATGTGGAAACTTCTAAGAAGTCAGATTTCGAGATTTATACAGGGTCATCCATTTTGTGGTTTCCAAAATAAACGTAAATAAAATGCATTTAAGATAATTTTCTTCATGAAATTCGTTTTCGTATTATAAAGATTGAAACTTAGCATTATATGTGAAACACCACATCATTCAAATGACCGACTCGTGAATCATTGCAAACTTCGATCCGTTTGAGGCAATTTTCAACCACTTTTTGGCACATATTGGGCGCTATCTCAGCTATAACTTGAGGAATTTTGGTTTTCAAATGCTCAAGAGCTGAAGGTTTATCCGCATAAACACGAGTAGTCCCTCAAAAAAAAAGTCCAACGGTATCAAATCGCACGACCTCGGTGGCCTATTGACATCGTCAAGACGAGAGATTACGCGAACGGGAAATTTATCTCGCAACACAGTCATATTCGATCGTGTTGTGTGGCAAGTGGTACCATCTTGTTGGAACTACATATTGTCCAAGTCGTGTTCTTCAATTGCAGGCTAAAAAAAAGTCTCTTGAGAACGGTGAGAAATGGATACATTCTGGTCTTCGGCTACACTTTCACTTAGAGCAGCGATATCTGAGATGGAAAGAGCAAATCCTTTGGGGCACAGGTCTTGCAATATCTGTAACCGATAAAGTTTTTTCAAATTTCCCTAAAATTTTATCAACTCCTTGGGTAGTTAGAATTTTATATGCACCATAATCTCCTCTTAAAGCACTAAACGTGGCCAATTTGGAATTACCATTTTTGTAGTAGGTTTCAAAAATTTCAACGCGTTGAGCGGTTGTTAAGCGATCCATTACCATAAGTGCCTGACTTTTAACTAAAACAAAATAGTGGCTTGTGCTGTGGACATCCCAAGTTCGGATCTAATTCGAACAAGGGTGTCTGGAAAGAAGTCTGATGAGGAAACGTGGTGATTTCCGAAATAGCTATAACTTCTACCGCTCAGACTGTGTTGAAATTTTTTCGCTTTCCCTAAAAACAAAATATGATCTGATACAGCTCGAAAACCTAATTAAAACAAAACATATTTGGTGTGACAGTTAAGCTTGACAGATGTCAAAATACAACCCTGCAGTTTCGAAACCATAAAATAGGTGGTAGGTTTTTTCATAAATTTCTTTTTATGAGATAAAACTATGAAATAAGAAAAACTCAGGAACATACCTATAAACGACAATTTTCCAACGTAAAAATAATTCTTTGTCGCTGTGAAAATTTAAGTTTCAATACATCCTAGCAACCAAGAATTTAATTAAAGGCGATTTGTTGCAAAGGGCACAAACATATCACAATCCTATACTTTCTTCTTCCAGCAAGGCCACGGTTTACTTTTTTTGCATTAGAATCGATGTCATTACTTTAGGTCGCTACTAAGAAATGTCTAGATCTTATATTGGAACATTCTTTTCAGATTGCATGATTTTTAATGGTTCTGACTAATGCGGGTCTTTTTCTTAACACTCTAAATATTTATCTCTAATAATCACGAAGAGTATAAGAGACATGCATTTAGGGATATATGATGTTTATTCTTGATTTCTAAATAAAATTTTCGGTGTCAAATTTCTTACAGGGCTAACAATTCTCATTGACTAATAAGAGAATACATATCAATCTATTCGCATCCCCTTCTGTACAACTCACACCCAACAGGTGTCTAAAAATATCAGCGCACGTTTGAATTTCGTTGTCCGTCTTTTGCGTAAGAGAAGGTGTGAATGCGCGAGTTTGCTATGTGTATGTATACTGTGTATATTTTAAAAAGAACTTGCACATCGTGAGTACTAGCCCACAGAAAAGCGTGCAGAAGACCCTCCGTTCGAAAATGCGGCCAACGCTCACTTTCATGTGTGCAGACGTTGTACTACTCTCGGTGAACGCGTAAACATATCTATTTTAAAAATATTGGCATCAAAAAGAGTGTGGCATGGATGGTATAAAAAGAATTTGAACTGCATGTCCACAACAATTAACTGCGAAAAGTAGGCCAAGCCAACTATAGACAGGTGGCAGAGTTCAATTCTACGATATGTGTGTGTGAAAGAAAAAAGATTTAACGAGCCGAGGGGGTATTGAAGATTTTTTTGTTGAAAATTTTCAAATATTTAGAATTACTGAAGAAGTCCTCGGAGAATATTTGAGGGCTGTTTGATAAGTCGGTGACTTTTTAAATTTGCGCGCAGTTACTGACTTGATAACGGAAATCGTCGATAAAATCCATCGAATGACATTGGACGATCGAAGAATAAAAGTGCATTAGGTGGCTGAGGCTGTAGCCATCTCAATTGAGAGGGTGTCGCAAGTGCTCACTCGCGGCCTTAAGTGCAACCGTGTAACCTTTTCCATGGAGTGTTTAGTGATGTCCAACCGCAATCCAAAAGAATGTTTGCACCGTTCCGTTACCGTAGACGAAACATGGATCCACCACACCACACCAGAAATCAAAGAATAATCAAGACAGGGTTTATCTGGGGGAACATGCACCAAAGAAGGTCAAGGTGGGCCTGTCGGCCAATAAGGTCACGGCCACAGCTTTTGGGGATACACGAGGTATCATTCATATTAATTATCCTGAAGAGTAAAACGGTCACCGGTGAATATTATACACACGTGTGTAGTCATCATGGCAAAAAATCAGAGCATATTCTCGAGATTTAGCTCTCTGCGACTATTTCTTATTTCCAAAACTGAAGAAACGGCTGGCATCATAGAAACAAACGCTTATTTTGAGAGCCTTCTTTCTTCAAACCTAGGAAGCAATACAAAAAACGCTGCACTACATGTATAGAGCTAAAATGAGACGATGTTGAGAAATTAAACGCTTAATTGCCAAAAAAAAATATATTTTATTCAAAAAGTCACTGATTTATCAAGACAATCTCGCATGAAAAGCTCTCCGAAGATTATTACATGGTCCACAGTTGTTGATCCTAGTAAGAGAGAACTGGTCTGTAAACTTCATCAAGCATGTTACCATGAAAATATCCTGACTGCATTGTCAGTTTAGGCGTAAATGGAGGACAGATCCCCTATCACGACCTCCATCAGAAGGTCAAAACTGGCCTGCAAGATGGGTGAAGGCGGGAAAAAATGTTTAATATCTCCCTTTCTTTTCGTCTACTAATGTCGACACGCATCTTTCAAGGCAAATAGTCTGCATATAAGGGGTTTATCACATATTTTACATGAATAGCAACGGAAGAATACGGAAAGGCAACATATAATAATAATAAATAATAGAGGTAATATCATGTTCATGAGAAACTTTCTGAAAAGAAATACATTTGCAATTTCAACGAATAGCATAGAGCAAAAGGAAATCCAACTATTGTATAAAATAACGAAGAAAATTTTACCCAATATATGACAGGACAACATCTAAGACCATTATAAATAGAACACGAATATATCCTGATAAGCTCCGGATCTAACAAAGATGATGAAATACTATTTTTTCTGTTGCTGTGTTGGTAATTCTCTTCTCAAGACATTCTAGGAATATTACACCACGCACATCCAAAAATACTGAAGTCATACATAATCTTTCCGACCGATTATCGTGCTTTAAAGACGTTTAGATAAAATTGTCCAGTGGTTGTTTACTGACGATTTTTTTTATTTCGGAGTGAAATGATGGATCAATATTTCCTTCATTGTCACATATCGGTGCAAATGATCGATGTTGTTGCGTTTAAATATGGCCAGGCACTGCCTAGATTATCAACACGTTCCGGTTTTTGGCCAACAGTCTGAGTAAATGCGGCCCCTACTTTGAACAGAGTTTTCTCATTATCAAATCCAGCTAACTCAAACAACTTCTATTTTCGATTTTCAAATGATTTTGTGAATTTCTCTGATGTTTTCTGGTGTTAACCCACTCATTTGGGCATTCATTGCGTACTTTCTGCATCAATGGTGTCTCTACGACCACATCTGAAGTCAGCAAGCCAACGTTTTATTGTTGTATCTGTTGGAAACCGGGACTTTTTAATCCATGTATTGTAGACTTAAAGCTAAAAACCCTGGTCATTGAGCGCTTGGGAAGCACGACTTAAAAATGGATTTCACCTACAACAGCCCTTGTTGTAACTACGAACTTAAAGAGAGAAAGGAAAGAGATCTTTATGTTCTCTGAGTTCCCAGCATTCTTACGTATTCAGCAAATGGCACTTAGAAACCAAACACTGCATGGTAGTTCTCTAAAATCATACCGTCTACCGATGAAACTCCATCATAAATACCACATGATTGAAACGGAGCGATGATTCGCGGCATCAAACTTGCATTTGGGAGCGAGGTTATTGCTTTTCGGATAGTATATCTAACTATCAAAATCAACCGATTAGATTAGTTTAATCATAGTTCAAGTTTCAAACAATAGCGGATGTTTAATAATAACTTAAGTTAAGTTCTCAAAACTCTCCTGCATTGTTTAACGCGAAACTGAAGGGTAATAGCATAATGCGGGTACCTTTCCCCCAGCTAACATTATCAATTATTTTCATTTTCTACAATGTAAACGATCTGCCTTTTGAATGTCAAACATGAAACGAAGCAAACTCATGAGAAGAACCGAAAACAACCTCCACATGTCTGGCGCATACATTCAATTGAAAATAACATTGAAAAACAACAACAGCAATGCAATAGTAATATGTTATGAATAAAACTTGAATTTGAAGTACAATAGATTAATTTATCGCTGCTTACACTTGGCATAGACGAAGGGCAGCAGAACTAAAGAGAGGAGCATAGAGACGAACGAAGGTGAGTGGTATGAGGTGGAGAAATGATGGCAGCAGATACTCTCGTACAAAATGTTTGGAAATTGAAATCATCTCCATACACGAATATGAGAGATGTATGTAGGGGTAAGCATAGCTTCAACGAAAATGGCGTCATGCCACAAATTACAAGAAAATCATGGACAATCGTTTGTCTTTCGTCTTTTGTCTTTCGTCTTTTTTTGAGAGAGAGTCAACAGCATACACGTGTAAATGCAAGTAACATACATGCGATTGTGATGGCGGTGAAATGAATGAAGCATGAAATAGGCGGTCCGATGCATGCTTGCTTTTGACGTACGTTGACTGACTCTGACTGAAGAGTGAAGTCCAAAGACTGTTAGTTAGTAAACTCTGCGTATTATGGAGAATTGAAAGTCAAGCTTATGAATAAATGGGCAATATGTAAAATGAGGTTCCCCCGTTAGTGCAGCAGCAGCAACAAGAAACCTTAATGATTTAATGCAATGCAAATGCTTTTGAATGTGGTTTACATGACCAACGCTGCAGCGGGTAGTATGTGGAGATAAGGCAAGCAGAGTCGCTTGTACACGAACTTGGCGCTGAAGTGAAGGTACAATGATGAGGCGCAATAAATAACATTTGTTAGACTGTTTTTTTCTTCGCATTTCAAACAAATCATGCAGTAGGTGAGAAAAGTTATTGTAAATTATGACTAACTTTCACTGATGGGCAAAAACAAGAAAAGAAAGAAAGCCGAAAGAAATAACAAGAAAAAGAGAGATTTCGAGGTTGGAAAAATAAGAAAAAAGGTGCCATGCAGTCAAATTTGAAAGAAATTAATGTGTGTTGAGGTAAAAATTAATTACATGGAGAGCTCAAGATGCTCAAGACGGAGCATTCATTTTACTTAACATATGTTATGTCAATGCAGGATTTGATGACACTGGGATTCAAGAAATTCAAAAGCTCAAGAAGTCTAAAGCAGTCTAAAAATGAAGCTCAATTGATGGTTTATTGAATACATACAGAACAATGGGTGTGGTGGTGAACGATCACAAAACGAATTATCTACTGTCATCAAACAAACAGGCAGCGCATTCGCGTCCTGGCGCTCCTACGTCACTGCTGACAGACATAAGTCCTCTCCAGACAAGCTAAGATGAAGCTCTATAAGTCGCTCATCATTCCCGTCTGGTTGTACGGTGCAGAAGCGTAAACAACCACGACGGCATCTCATGACATTCCTGAACTGTTTTCCCGTGAACGCCATGCTCGGAATTCAACCATCATTCGTAGCAGTCGAGGAGCTCAAGCTGCCTCGCGAAACCAGAGTAATACAGACACAATTAAGGGCTGGATACTATAGTAGACGCAGCGTTTTCTAATCTAAGAGCCCTCTTTTTCTGGTCCAAAACCAGAAACACCGAAACAGCTCGTAGACCAATTTTGTCTGCTTCCAGCTGCTATAACAACAACAACGACATTCGATAAGACCGCATTATAGATAGGTTTTGTGAAACATTTTTGGACCTTTTCGGTGCAAATATTGTTAACGTAAGAACGATGAGCTGAATGTTCACCGAATTAAAGGACAGCGGCTTCGCTGGCTAGGTCATGAGGTCCGAATGGACGAGAACACTCCAGCTCTGAAAGTATTCGATGCAGTATCAGCTGGTGGGAAGTAGTGGAAGAGATATACCTCCATTGTAACCGTCAGGTGGGGAAGGAGGTGGTTTCATTTGATATTTCCGAGCAAGTAATAGAAGAAATGGCTAGCGCTCTATTATTGTCTCGACTGATTTAAGACTCGTTCTTGAGACCTCCAATAGCAAAAGGGTGGTAAGAATTATAATTTCGTGTAGTGTTTCAGGCTTCCTAGACTTTTCGCATTTGCATCGAAAGACGTTACAGAAAGACGTTACAATCGCTCTAATAATATTTAAATAGGGAGCTCTGTAGCACTTCATCCTCGAAATGTGTTGCTGTCGATACTTACATGTATGTCGTAGGGTAATTTTTAGTTAATTTTCCACAAAAAGGATAGAAAACGACGTTATAGGTAAAGTAGGCAGGGATGCATTATTTTTAGCTCCTAACAGGAATGAGTGGGCTAGAGTTCTACTTCTAGGTATGTAGTTACAGTTGCAAAACTATGCCTAATTCCTACTCTTGCGTCCTCATCACACACCCTGGAAATGCGAGCACCCATTGCGTACTAAAATAGAGAGCTAAAAAAGGGGGAGCTTTAAAGGAGCCATTCCGACATATTCGGTTGCTTTTTGCTACGTCTGCTCACCAGAGGTGCGGCTGCGAGCGGGTGACGGTCTTGAGACAAGTGGCTCACTGTATAAATGTGGGAAAATTCTCTTTCCAAATACTGATTTCTTATTACTAATTCACCTTAACGTTAGTTTACTGTATATATGAATTTTTTTTATTCAAATATTTATCATTTATATGTACTTACTTTTACTCTCTGCATTTGCCGAGCCCAAAGCAGCTACCAGCAGCAGGACGGCCAGCATTTGTGTAAGCCGACCCATCCTGTGGATGTGGTCCGGCTGCTACTGTGTTGAGGAGTAGATGTATATATATATTTTCTATCCTGCACGTAATTCGAGCAGGATGCTTTTGATGTTGGATGTTCCTTCCTTCTTGATGTGGTCTTTATTTAATTATTTCTTTGCTCTCCTCTGCGAAGACGATGTGTGTAAAGAGAGCAATTTCTGTCTGGAATGTTCAGTCTATGCAAATACAAAACTACGTGCCGACGTGTGCATGCGATTGTACAAATGTACTCGTATTTCTTATGTGAATGTATGCATGAATTTAATAAAATTCATCCATCTAAACTTCGCACTGCTCGTCCATGCACTACTAACTAAATGAATGAGTGTCTTTGGGAATAACTTTACACTTATGCAATTTTAATAAATTTTAATATTAAACCTAAATTGAAAAAAATACACACATATATAAATAAATTTGAAATGGAAGAGGATATTGGAGAATGTAATTCACTTAAGTGCTAAATACGATTTCGCCCGTGTCGGATTGTGTTCGCGTTTGAGCTGAAATGAAAGGAATGAGAAGAGAAAAAATTATTATTATTAGAAAGGAATTTTTTTCTATTATATTACTACATACATATGTACATATAATATATTTAATCATATAGCTAAATTCAATTAGAATAAAATATTTTGCTAAATGAGAATATAATAACATAAGATGACGTCACGAGGAAGTTAACCCCTATCAGAAACATACAATACAGCTAGATAGAAATGAAACGTCGTCTTGGAAGCGAGTTAATTATAGGGCACTAAACCCTGAACTTCGTTGAGAACTAATTCGAAACGGGCTGGCCAAAATACAATTATTTTCGAAAAATATAAAATGTTCAAAATTCGCTTAAAAATTTGTTTTTCAGTTGAGCGTTCTGGAAAAGTGGAACATTTCAAAGGTAACTGGGATCCTGATGGCTCATTGCCTTGTATTACATGGAAAGACTAGCTAAGCAGTCTACTTCGGCTCAATGGAGTCTCTATCTTGGACAACCTCTAGCATGTTGTAGCAGAAACTAAAGTAGGCGTCCTAATAAAATTCACGATAGAGCCTAGGTGGTATTACAATTACCTACCTGAATGTATGAGAGAGCTGAAAGTGAGAAAGAAAAAAGTAAAAAGAAACAAAAGAAGCAAAAAAAAAAACCGCAACAGAGAGACAAAGGAAATAGAGGCCAGATTGTTAAAGTGTAGAGGAGTACTCTGAGAGTAAAGAGAGTATAAAAAGAAAGAAGAGAGGAAGTAACGAGAAAACGAATCGAGTACAGCAAAAATGTGGAGGCAAAAAAATAGATAATGATAGAGAGTACTATGAGCTTTTAATGGGGAAAAATATTAGGTGTACAAATAAGTTTCTGCCGTTTTGAAAGAGATGGCATTGACGATGCTTACATTGGAATTCGCAGATAATAACTGGGCTTGAAAAGGAAAAACTCCCTCAATATTACTCCAGACAAGACAATTATTCCTCTTCATAAAAAAATCATGAAAAATCCTCCACATGTGGCTGCTCTAGTAAAAAAAACTTTGGAAAAAACAGTTGATTGGGAAGTACTACCCCACCCGCTGCTGCATGCATGCAAGCAAGTGGGTAAAGTTTTTTGGTGTGTTTATATGAGGCTCAAGCATCTTCCGGTTTTAGACCAAGTATCTTCTGGGTAGCTAACAAATATCCGTTAAGCGTTGTTGGGAAGGTGCTGTTGACCAAGTGGTTGATGTCCTCGTAAGAATAAAGGCTGCTTTCGCTGAGATCTAAGAAATGCGATGGAGAAGACAAGGACGGCAACGAAAAGGTCCTTGTGACATTCACCACAGCGACCATATAAAGAAGTGCAAATTCTGGTGCGTTAGAAACTCAGTCCTCGAGCCCTGGCATTCAATCTGGTGGAAGAAAGTCTAGCCAAAATTCGCATTTAAGCGAGGCTCTTCAACTTATCACTGATCGACGACGATGTACCTGACGGAAGAGAGCGATGTGACTAAGACGCTTTGTAAGCGCGCCTAGAACGTACCTTGGAGCGCTGCCAAACCCGCGTGGTGGGTGCGGACATTAACATCAAGATTGACAAAGAAGGTATCTTCGACACAGCAGTCGGAAAATTCAGCCACCATGATTAAGCGTCACCAAACGAGCTGATGCAGATCGACTTCACTGAGGGCCGGAAGATATTGTAAGCTATTTTTAGACATATTCGCCATTGTTCGCTATGCAGGAGGTGATACCTTCCTCGAAGGTGATACCCACCAACTCCATCTCGCGGAAGTTTACAATAACCGATGGAAATTTTCAAAAACATCTCAAAAAGTTCATCCACTGTCAGTCTGCGATCGTCACGGAGATAATTTTCGATATGTTCAAACATTTCATTAGTCACAATTAAAGGTCTTCCGCTCCTCTGTTCATCATGCACAGGCATACGATCGTTTTTAAACTCTCGACGGGAGACTCCATTGACATTGTTCACGAAACGTGTTGTCGCGTCGACACTTCTCAACATACTGACCTCGAATTGGACTCGTGTTGGCAACAAAATGGAAAAAAAATCTGTACGGCCTTGAGAAACTCAGTGAGCTTACTTTCTGGATATGGCTCTCGTCACTGCATCGAAAATCGCGCTACCAAATCGATCATGCTGTGACACGACGGAAGATGTATCTTCCTTTCCGACTTGTATTCTTGCTCTCTGAGAGCACTCATCAGCCACTCGATATAAGCGAACGATGGAATGCTATTGCAAGCTATGAAATGTCGAACTGAATCTGGAAATGCATGGCCTAAAGCTACTGTTCACAGCAGAAGAACTGTCGGTAAGACTGACAAATTGTCCCACTAGGACGTAATTTTTCATCTTGCCACATTTATTTTCTAACTTGATTTTCGTTTATTTTGGTCAAAAAGAAGACGCTTGAGTACCAGCTACGCGCTTGGCTAATAAAGAAATCACTAAACTCAGCCACAAACCCACAAAACAGCCAAGTCTCCATAGAATTTCGCTAAACAAAAAGCGCACACATTAAAAATGCGTGAATGGGGGTAAGTAGTTATAGACGTATGAACAGTAAGCTTTGAATACGTGCTCTGCGCTGTAAACGATGAAAGGGTTCGAAAAATCGGCAGGAAGGGTGGAAATACATATATGAAGTGCAGCTCAGGCAGTGAACAAAAATAGTAAAATAAAGAAATGCAAAATTGAAAGGAAAAACACCTATTAATAGACGACGCAGTCAAGTAAAACAAGAAAAAGCGAAAGCGAAAAATTACAACAACAAAAACGAAGATTAAAAAACGAAAATCTGTATATTTCAACAACAAAGAATTCTCGAACGTGAAATGTAGAAAAAACTTGCACATGTTAATTCAATTAGCACTTGAATAGAAAAGTAGAGTAAAACTATGAGTCTGAATGACAGAAGAAAGCCAAGATGGCAAAGGGTTTACACAAGCATGCGCTCTTTGAAAGCTCAGCCGCTGCCGCCGCCGCCGCCGTTACGAAGAAGAAACCTCGGTCAAATTGTGTGCCGAAAAAAAACACGCACAGAAACGAATCAGAACGACAGCAAAGATCTACTACCAAGCAGTTGGGAAGCGGTTGGAAATTTCTAAATTATGAAGTAAAATAATTTTGTAATTAACTTTAATAAAAGAATTGGTGAAAATTAAGAAGTCTTGCTGTCGCTAGTGATTTGTGTGTGAGTTTGTTGGAGTAGCGGAGGTTAGTTAAGGGGAGTGTTAGTTCACACAGAGAACGTGGCACGCTGAAGTGAGTGTAGAGGACCGAGGAAAACATTTTTTTTTTGCACTGTGTAAACCAGGAATAATTTTTCGTATAAAATTTCAGCCAAAATTGCCAACATGGATTTGAAAAATTTATGCCAGAACATCGACATTAGCAGCCTACGAGGTATGTATGTACGTGCATACGCAAATAAGTTTGTCAGTAAGTGTCGTGTGCTTTGTGGCACGTCTCTATGCGCTGCCACGTCGAGTGCCATTCAATGCCACCAAAAATCAATATTTAATTGCAATCTATTTTGCAAACGTCAGCCATTTGTGTTGATTCCACCTACGTTGTCGCCTCCCGCATACTAAAACCCCCTATCCCACCCTACCCACTTATACATAAATCCAACGATTAACCAATTAATTCTCTTTCTTTCATCTGCTTTTCAGCACGCATACCCTCATTACCTGCAATGCCGCAAATTAAATTGCCAAAGTCATTACCAAAATTGCGCTCACGTCGCATATTCAGTCGTTCGCGTGAGGACCTAAATCGCAGCGGCAGCAGTAAGGGTGCCACGGCGAAGCATCAGCAACCAGGCTTACATTTGACGTTGAGTCGTCAGCCGCCACCCATACCGCCTGCGGAGTTTATCAATCACTCACCGTGTCACATCTCGACTGTCTCGTCACTGATGCAACAACAGCAGCAGCAGCAGCGTGGCGACTCACAACGCGGCACCTACCGCAGTGCTTGCAGCGTGGATGATGATTATCCATCGCCACGTCAATTTCAGGCACCCGGACGTCTATCACGTCCCATCAGTCCGATACATACGCCCTTAAATGAAGGTGGCGGCGAGACGGCAGTTGTGAAACTATCCTTAACCGAAAAGTTGCAGAAGGGTTATAAGGATATTAGCGAATTTCGCTTGAGTCACATATTCGCCAAGAAGACGGTGGTGCGTAAGGATGTCATACAAGTGGATCACTATGTTGAGCGTTACAATGAGGAACGGGCGTGTGAGCAGGCCGAGCAGGAGCGACGTGATCGTAAAATTGCTGAAAATTATCGTTTTAACTTTAAACTTTCACGACAGGACACAGATAATAGTAAGCGTAGCGTGAGTTCGGAGGAAGCTCCCGAGGAGGTGGATAATGCACGTAAAATGTGCGAGCAGAGCGAGGATGAAAGCGGCATGGAAGCGACGCCACCACCACGTAAGCCGGGCATTGCATCAACGCGTTTCGCGCGCGTACGTAATCCGCCACTCGAGCAGCATTTAGACTATGAGAGTAATAACGAATTGGACGAGGATGAAGAAGTACCTGCGCCGAGAGCTATCTCCCAACAGCAGCGTACGGCGAAGATGGAGCAAAGTTCGCCGGAGAGTATGTCGCAGGAGCCCGTTCGCAGAGGCGCATTAAACAAATTGCGTCACATGAGCAAGAGTATCGAGGAAACGCCCGAGAAGTTGGTCGAGCGCAAGCGACGTCGTGCGCCACTCTCTCCACAGCAATCTGAGGAAAAAACAGAAGCGCCAACCGCAACAGGGAATGACCATAATCCGCTTAGTGCGTTAAAACAGAATATAAAACGTTTCTCGAAATCGATAAGACGCGCACATGAGGCCGATAGCAGTGGTGCGCGTGCAGAGGAAACAGATGGCGATGGTACGCCTAATAAACAAGAGATCAAACAAGTTAGCCGTACGGAGAAGTTGGCCGCGCGTCTACGCCGTTTCGCTTCACATGAGGCGTCCACCGAGAACTTGGATGAAACGACACCAAAGAAAACCGAAGAACAACGCTCACCCATACACGCGGTTATTACTAATAAACTTCAAACTTGGAAGAAGAGTTTCAAACGCAGACCGAATGAAGCCGAGGCGCAGACGGGTGATGAGACCACACCTGAACGTGGACTAGCTGAGGAGGGCAAGCGTTCGGACACACTCATGAAGAAGCTACGAAATATGCGGCAACGTAAACGCGCTAACTCTACAGACGATCTCGATGGCACTGAAGATGAAGAAGGTCGCAATACGCCAACCAGCGCGACCAACAAAACTAAAGATGCAAGCACCCGTAAGACGGTTAACTTTGAAGCGCGTTTCGAGCAGGCACGCAAGCAGACATTCAAAAAGATGAATGAGAAGATGCAACAAATAAAGTTCTTTCACAAGTCACAAGATAATCTCGAAAAAGAGGAGGGTGTCACAACTCAAAAAGCTGTTAGCAGACGAGCAGAAATGGAAGTTGCCGCTGCTGATGAGGAGTCAGAGGACGAACGTACGGTTTATGTGAGACCACGTACCGCCGCAAGACGTGCTGCAGCATGTGATACACCAACACCAACAGACTCAGAGGAAGAACATCAAGTACTGCAAGGTGTGTCGCGTGCCGGAAGCCTCGAGACTACACACCACGAATACGACTACAATGGCGAACACATACAACATACGAGTGCACTTTGGACTACAAAGAATTTACTCACCGATTCGTTAGATTCCGAAATGGACACCGAGTTTCCACGTGTACTCATACACCAAGATAACTCGGATCAATTTGAGTCGACACTTATAATAGCAGTAACACGGCCGGCGCCACCAACGCCCACCACGCCCATCATAGAGGAAATACACGACGACGTGCCGAAGGTCAAACCACCCAGACCGAGCCGTTCTCCAAGTCCCGGCAGTAGCCGTGCAGAGTGGATACCAAATAATGAAATTATATCAACTTTCCTCGAAATAACCCCACCTAGTCAGAGACGTCTGTCGGCAGAGGCCATCCTACCAGCACCACGCGGCCACACACGTAAAATGTCTTTGGATTCTAATTCCGACTCAGACTCTTGGATACCTGAGAATGCACGCAACAAAAAACTTGGTCAGCACAGCAAAGAAGGGTCAGTGGAAGCAAACTCAGGAGCGACACTTAATAGTATCGATGAGCAGGAAGAACCGTGGAAAGTGCATCAGCACGCCTACTGCGAGGACAAGCTTTACAAAGCCAAAAGTATCGATATATTCGAAGCGAGTGTGCGTAAAGGTGGCGCTAAGGCAGCATTCGATGACTTCGAGGAGCAGCTGCGCGATGAACCCATACTCAGAGTACCACAGAAGCATATTGACTCGTCGTTCGAAAAGGATAGCAGTGAAGAGCCATTTGCGGCCGACGATGATAATTCCTCGCGTGTGACAAAGATTTCGGTCAGCGTCATACGTGAGGAATGCGAAGATGTGCAGGAAAATTTGGTGTCCAAAGAGGAAATAAAAGTATCAGAAGAGACTATACGTCCTGTGAGCGACAGTGAAAATGAAAGTCTGATTGCAAATGTGGATGAGAACGAGCAGAAGCAGCTAGATGAAGAAAAATTTTATGAAGTAAAAGCTGAAGATAACGACGACGACGACGAAGGCGAGAATGATGAAGATGACAGACCACCGTCTGCGGCGCCATCGCCACCGCCATCCATGTCACCACCACCACCGCCGTTGCCTTTACGGAAACCAATTCTACTTCCCACCAAATCAATTGAAGAATCACCGCCGGTGCCCAACACGAAGACACCAATGCCACCAGCTAAACCACCACCACGCATACCCGATCGTACACCGTCAATGACACGTATCGCTAAGCCACTAGTAAAGACCTCATCACTACGGCTGGCGTACGACGAACAAGTGAAACCGTCCGATGTGGGTAAAGTGAATAAGCTCATTTCACGTTTCGAAACACCACAATCCAAAGTGATACAAAGACCGCGCGTCATACGTAGACGTCTGACACGCGACGAGTCCGAAGAATACACAGACGACGAAGATGATTTAGAGGAGGACGAAGAAAGTGAACAAGAAAAGAATGCGAATTCTGAGCGCGAGCGCGATATTACGCCAACACCAACGAATACGCCGCGTATGTTGTCGCTAGAATCCGACACAGAGAGCTTAACAACACGTTCTACACAACAAACCCACTCGCTGATTAAAAAAGAGCAAACGAGCGTGAAGTTGGAAGAAAAGAACACTACGCCAACAAATCGTAGAAATTCGGGTAACGGTAATCAATCTAAAATGTATACTGATCTACCGCGCATAATGCTGAATTTCGACAACAATTCCAACTTAGATTTGAGTTGTGCGAGCTCTGAATATGGCTCACCGCTAGAGTATCCCTCAAGCTTGATTAGTTCGACCGAAACCACGCCAATACCAGAACGCAGACCACAAGAGCTGCAGAACTTGAGAAGTGCCGAACGTAGCCGACGCTCAATGACGCGTGACGATGATAAATTCTTATCTTTCGATAGTGATGATGGTGCGTATGTACATTTTTCTTCTGAATTGTTCTAATTTTAATTAGATTTCTTCCATTTCCTTGCAGAAAATAGCTACTATTCGATAAGTTCATCGGGCAGCAGTCGTTATGTGGTAGAGATTTGAGATTTCAAAGACGATTTGAGTGTTTAGTGTTTAAGAATATATGTACTTATGTTATGAAATGTTACTGAGGTCCGTTGTATGTATGTATAGATAGCTCTAAATGTGTTAGATAATTACCTAAAAGCTATTAAATATTCGAATCAAAACGAATTGTTAAAAGAAATTAAAAATAATAACAATAATAATAATAATAATAAATAGAAGATGTTGAAGACAGGAAGGCAATAAGTTTTTGAAAACATGAAAATTGAAATGATTTGGGTATGTAGTGTGGCTAAGATTTTAAGACTTCAAACTACCAGAAGCTCTGCCGAAAATCGCTTCACCGGCTACAAAGGGCTAATTATATATTATTACATGTAGGTCCTACAAAAAAATTCAACTTAATGACAATTCTAAAATCGTTATCACTAATAAGTAAGAGGAAATAAAGATTTTCGGTTTTATAATTTTTAAAAGGAAAATATCTTCTTCCATTATGGAAAGATCAGTCTTCTCAACATCGCATATAAGTTCCTATCTAATGTACTGTGTGAAATAGTAAAAGTCCACCATGAATGAAGTGGCTGCACCTAATTAGTATGAGTTTCAAAGCTGATTTCGACACCAAGAAAACGACGTGTCTCTGTATAATGCCGCGTCTGAGTTTGGTATTCCCGCAAAAGTGACTTTAATCAACATAATAACTTCCATCAGAACTGGGAAGGATCTCTCCGGAACTTTCAGTACTAAACGTTTTAGATAAGTTGACCCACTTTCGTGACTTATTTAACCTAAAGCTAGGGAACATAATACAGGGTGTACCATGTTGTTGTTGTCGTAGAGGTAGTTAGTATCGTGCGAGATTCATGAAGTTCATAAAGAATGTAATCACTTTTGGCGTCAAAGTGGCTTATTTTGAAGAATGATTTCAATATTTTTTCAGTATTTGGAGCAAATAATACAAGGAATATTGCCGACCAATCATCCATATCACTTGGAATACGGTCAAGCAGTCGACTGAATTAGTGACACTGAGCTTGACTTTTGGAAGAAAATTTTGCTCACCGACGAGGCTCATTTCACACCGTCTGGAGGTGTTAAGGAGCAAAATTGCCTCGAAAATCCATTCGAGGTCTGTGAAACGCCTATTCAAGACCAAAAATTGACTGTTTGACCCCGCATTTGTACCAAAATCATAGTTGGATCATATTGTTTACACTACGCGAAACAGTATCCGGAAACCGATACCATTGGATGTGGAATCATTATGTTTATTCGTACCGAAATCAGCGATATATCGTCCGAGAATTTCGAAAAAGTAATGCAAACTAAAAAAAGAGATAATTTTGCTCTGCTAATAAAAGGCGGCTTAGATTGATATTGTATTAAAAAAAGTATTTATTACTTGAAATAATGCAGAGTAAATTAAATAAAATCGCATCAAATTTGGATTTTTTTAACATTGACAACATCCGATTTAGGAGTTTTCGAGTAAAATGTTTTTCAGAAGGCTCATAGTCCTTTCAACATTGGCAACGGCTACTGTTGATTCGACTTGAATCGCTTAAGCGGTGTCTACGCCATTCAGGGAAATACTCTACTTTCAGGAGTTGGGTATGCGGTTATACTACAAAAGGTGTCTGAATGAATGGAAACTGACAATCCACGGTCAAACCAGTATTTTAAGGAGATTACGTCTACTAGAAAGGATGGACTTCTGCATAATCTTCACCTACAAGAGAGTCATTCACCTAAAATTGGCTATTCTCGATTGCTCGATTCTTTTCTTTATGGTCAAAACTAGCTAATAGGATCGGTAGTGGTATCTACTCAAAGGAGTTTGCGAGGAGCTTTCGTATACCGGAATTAAAAAACTACACTGTTCCGTTTGTTAAAACAGAACTAACGGGCTCTTAGTTGACTACGTTTAATAGTACTCTCAGTGGGTTATATATATATGTGTTTTCTCTGCTGGCTAGGCGGTAATGGATTTCCAGAATCCTCTACCAGAAACGGTAGAGAAATAAGCAGTTATGAACGCCAGGTTATAGTAACAGACCAGATACGAGATAGCGGACGAGCTTGCAGGGAACGACAGGACGCACGCTAATATTTTCACCATCATTGAAGAGTCTGGGCTTACCGCTCTCCACTTGTAAGCTCACTATAAGAAAGTCATTAATCGCAGATACATAACTTAAGATGGAAGAGTTTCAACTGCTGCAATGTGGCAGGGATAAAATGCTCAACATGGAATAAAAGAAGGTCAGAAGGGATATCTTCAATTAAGCAGGCACGCAGTGATGCTGGGCTCACCATCAAATGACTTCTGCAGGATACGTAGAGAGGGAAGAGAATCTGAAGCCTTAAGGCACTTCCTTTCCTAAGCGAATGCTCTATACTTTGGAAAAGCAGGCAAAAGTCTCTTAGGGCAGCGAAATAGCGGGTGCAAAGATAATATTATTATTATTATTATATTTTGAGCATATTGGTTTGACTAGCTCATGGAGACTATCTATTAGGATTCTCAGTGATAATACAATGAACCCGTTTGGTGACCTTAAAGAATTGATTACCAGCAACCACTTCAACCCTAGCTAGCTAGTCTATTGTAATGATGTCAGTTTAAGTAAAATTTCGCTACGAGAGAACAATCTGGAAGCATATATGAATGAGAGAGCTGAGTGTTTGTAATTTTCTGAATTCGTTTAATAACACTGGAGGCCCGCAAAATATGTTGTATTTGTAAATAATAAATTGAGAAAAAAACCAAAACACAAAAAACCAATTCACATAATCGCATAATCAATCGTTATGCCTCGGTCACAGCACAGCTGCCGTTAATCGCGCCATAATCTTTTAACAAACGATGCAATTAATGTTAATTAAACGCTCACAATCGAACAACAAATGTCCAGTATTTAGACAATATGAGCCGCCTCAAAGCATGAATAATGTTGTAGCCGAACCACGCACTAAATAAACCACAAATTAAATTTACACCATTAAATGAAGGCGAAATTAAAGCAATATTAAAACAGAAGTACGGACAGAAGGAATTTTTATGTAGAATTGATTAAGCACGTGTGGAGAGTTGAAGAAATTAGATCAAAAGGGGATGATTAACATATTGGACGACTGGTTATAGAGGAACTATAAAATTAAAAATAAAAATAAAAACGATCATACATACATACATGTTAAAAATTTACGAGTACACACTGTAGCGTAGAGATGCGAAAATGCAGATATAATTTTTACCCTACTAATCAAACAGGACTTTTGACTGTTATAAAGTCAGAGTACGGGAGCTCTGTGAATATTTTTGATAAAAATCTTCTTGTTTTTAATTTTAACTGAAGATACAGGATGTTTTTAAGCTCAAAATTTCAATTACAACACAACAACCCTTAAGTTTTATTTAAAAAAAAAAAAACATAATGAAATAGATACAGTGATTTTAGTTGCAGTGATCTTTTTTTGCTTTGTTGGCTTTTAATCGACAGGGATGAGATAAATAAAAATATAAACATACATACATAAACATACATACTCAGAAACTGCTTGAGGTCCCAGTAGTGAATTAGCTGTTCACACAAGCACTCAATAAGCTAATTGAGAACATATTAGCAATTAAGACTCTAATTGTAACAAAACCGGCCTCTTGACATAAAAATTAGTTCGCATAAGCAACAACATTGCTTATATTAAAATACTATTCACACAAACACTGAATTAACTAATTGAGAGTATATCAATAATAAAATCTTAATTGCAACAAAATTAGCTTTGAAGCATACGAAAATAGCTGACAATAGTAATTTACTTATATTAAAACACTGGTTAATTGAAAGCATATTAGCAATAAAACCTTATTATATTTGGCGCTTTGTTATTGCTGAAGTGATTTTTGGCCGTGCCCCTCCTCCAAT
Source organism: Neoceratitis asiatica (assembly GCA_030068015.2). Lineage (NCBI taxonomy): Eukaryota > Metazoa > Arthropoda > Insecta > Diptera > Tephritidae > Neoceratitis > Neoceratitis asiatica. The sequence continues at coordinate 32,098,710 of CM061525.1, read as the reverse complement.
TTGTGGTTTTGCGTCTTGATGTTTACACCAACAAATTAAGGGACCTACAGTTTATTCCAAGCCGCCTTCGAACGGCCGATGGATTTTTATGAGGAGCTTTTATTTCATGTCAAAAATATAATCGGAGGGCTTGACGTTCGCTGCCGATGGGCGGCCGCAATTAGAAAAATTAATTTTCTATAATTTTTGATGTTGCTCGAACCTGGATTCGAAATCAAGGCCTTCCGAATTGTAGTACGTAATGCTAACCACTCCGCTATTGCGGCCGCCTTATTGTGACAAAATTAGAATTGACGCGTAAGGAAATATATGGCAAAAGTACTTTGCTTATATTTAAACACTGGTCACACTGACAATCAATTAGTTAATTGAGAGCAAATTGACAAATAAAACCTCTACTTGCAACAAGATTAGCATCGCATAAAAAATTAGCTGGCAATGGTACCTATGTACCACCTTATATTAAAATTCTGTTCACATAGACACTTAATTATGCCATTGAGAGCATATTAAGAATTAATACTTCATTTATTAAAAAAAAGAGAGCCTAATGTAAGGAATGGTTAATTTATTTTTATGAAATTGAGTCTAAATGTTCAAAATATAATTTATAAGCGGGACCCCAGAGAAAGTGAAGACTTGCAAATCATTTGACTTTGTTTTTATAAAAAAAAAAGACGAAGACAGTTTTAAAAAAACTAGAATATCTTTATTATACATTTTTTAAATTAAAATTAAAAATGTCTTCATTTTATTTACACAAAAATGTTTCACAAAGAAAATAGAAACAATATCAACTGTTAGACATACTAATTGTTTCATTTTAATTGATTGTGTGTGAACAAGAAACTCAACAACGAAATTTAAATCTAAATTTCCTCGGCTAATTGGGCTGTTTTAACTTGATTCAAGAAGTAAATATATTATAAAGGGAATTATGAACAAAACTTAAGGTATTAGTTGCTATTTTAGCGATTGATAACTTATTAGGATTTTTCGAACTAGTGCGATTGGAGTGAGCAAACTCGCAGTAGCCAACCTTGCCATTTCACTATGGGGCTCGTGTAAGCTGATTAATAAAGAAAGTTATGTAGCATACAGGCGACGAAATTCGTTGACGTCACATGTTAACTATACACGCATGCGCCAACAGCCAGCTGACGCTTGCTTGTGAGTGGAATAGGGGTTGATGATATCACTTTGTTTTGATGACTGCGAGGCACGGAAGTGCGGCATAATGCATTTTTCATATTTGAGTTAGTTTTTTCTTTACATATGTCTGAGTATAGAGAATTCTATGAAATTTAGCACAGGGTCGTCATGCTGCGACGCGCCCGTAGGCAGGCAGGCATACAGGCAGGCACCCACAACCAACTGTCAATGCTTATAAGTAGCTCTCTAAACGCCTATAAAACTTACATATGCACATTTATGTAAATGTATGTATGGATATACATACATGTCGTTGGCCCATGAGTGTTGTATCATGCTTTTAATTATTAAAATATGTTAATTAATTAACGGTCAACTGAGCAGGCATGTGATAAATGCAAAAAAAAAAAGCACGAATGTACATACTTTGCACAAGTAACTAGATATACACACATATTTACCTCATCAGGGTTAATAATTTTTCAAATGAATTTTGTGCTTTCGATAGTTAGTAAGTAATAAGTCTGTAGCCAACCGCCAGGCTGTTTATGTTTTAAAAGTGCAAACCGCTTCTTCGTAGTAAATACATGAACAATAAGTGTTGCAACACGATGAATTATAACCGAAAACAGTTTATGTTTTTCCCTTATGATACTTACAAATAACAAACCTTAGTTAGGTTAAGTTGGCTGACTCAGTACTAAGTCCCATTTAGACAATTTTATGACATTTGACAGTTCCTAAACTTCCACAATGATAACCAAATACTCAACGAAATGGTAAGTGACAATCACTAATGTCACACTTTAATATCAGATTGTTCACTTAGGTTGTTAAAGATAGTAGAGCCGAGGCAATTGCGCCTAGGCCACACAAAAACCAAGATGATTCCACTTACCTGCAACTCCACTTTGACGAGGCAGCCAATTAACTTGAAAAAACAACAGCTACACCCTAACTTTTATTTAAATGCTATTCACACACACACACAATTAGCTAATTGAGGGTATATAAATAATAAAACCTTAGTAGCAACCAAATTAGCATTGAGTCGTAAGAAATTAGATGGCAATAGTACCCACCCAGCTTATATTAAAATGCTTCAACAAATAATATTTTGATTGTAAAAAAACCAGACTCTGTAAGGAATTTAATAGGTCAATTGAAAAGACCAGGGTCTGGCAATTGGCGCATGCGTGTATAGTTAACATGTGACGTCAACGAATTTCGTCGCCTGTATGCTAACACATAGATGGCGCTACTAGAATTCACTAATTAATGATTTTTAGTTGGCCCTAACCTTCAAAAAAAAACGCCTGAATAAACTTGACAGCTGTGGGATTATTAATTTGTGAATTTATAGCATTTTGAGTGAACCAACTTTTGTTATTGTGAAAAAATGAATAAAAAGAAATTTCGCTTGCTGCTAAAATATTGCTGTTTGAAGGGGGAAAATACAATTGAAGCAAAAACTTGGCTTGACGATGAGTTTCCGAATACTGCACCAGAAAAACCAAGCATTGGTATGCTAAGTTTAGACGTGGTGAAATGAGCACCGAAGACAGTGAACGCAGTGGACGTCCCAGAGGTTGTTACCCACGAAAACATCTAACAAATCCACAAATTTATTTCGAATGTCCGTACATTAACATTGAATGAGATAGCAAGAACTCTAAAGATATCAACTGAACGTGTACGTTACATCATTCACGAATATTTGGGTATGAGAAAGGTCTGTGCAAACTGGCTGTCGTGCGAGCTCACTTTTGAGCAAAAACAACGACGAGTTGATGATTCGGAGCACTTTTTGGAGATGTCCAAGCGTAATAAACCCAAGTTTTTGCATCGATATGTGACAATGGATGAAACATGGCTCCATCATTTCACTCCGAAGTTCAATCGACAGTCATCCGAGTGGACTGCACACGATGAACCCGCTCCAAAGCGTGGAAAAACGCAACAGCCGGGTGGCAAGGTTATGGCGTCTATATTTTGGGATACGAATGGAATAATTTTCGTTGACTACCTTAAAAGAGGAAGGACCATGACACCGACTATTAAATAGCGTTATTGGACCCTTTTGAACGACGAAATCACCGAAAAATTGCCGCATTTGAAGAAAAAAAAAGTGCTATTTCACCAAAATAATGCACTGTGCCACAAGTCTGTGACATCGATGGCAAAAATCCATTTCCTGCTCTCACATCTCAAAAGAATGCTCGCTGCAAAGAAGTTTTTGTCAAATGAAGAGGTGATCGCCGAAACTGAGGCATATTTTGAAGCAAAGGACAAATCATACTACAAAAATGGTATCGAAAAGTTCGATGGGCGCTATGTTGAATAAAAAATGAATTTTGTCAAAAGAAGTGTTTTTCTAAGGTGGACCGGGGGCTTTTTAATTGTCGAAAAAATGAATTTTAGATTGAGCGATGGAATAAATTTACTTCTTTTGTTGCTATTCCATGTTAATAATGTCTTGCGAAAGGTCCATTCTCCGACTTTGCATCAGCTGTATACTAGTTCATTTACATATGTGTGTTGAATTTCTACCTCTCAAAAACATAAATTTCTACATAGCCAGATTCGAAACGTCAATTTTATCCACGACTTCAACAGCCTCTCCGCCTAACCCTGCTTTTCAGCGGCTTGGGACCGGTTGTGACGCTATTTTGTAAACTGTTTAGTTATGAAAATTATTTGAAATATTTTATTATTATTATTTTTTAGCTAGAAAATATCTTGGTAAGCCCAATATCTACTATCAATCATAAATATGAGCCCCATTTGCTTGAAATATAAAACTTTTGAAAATAATATCCAGCACTGAAGCCGTTTACTGGTAATATTAAACCAAAATAAAGAACAAAATAAAAAAATATTTACATTTTGACCGCTGAAATTGGAAGCAAGTTTCAATATGGGACACATGTCATAAACCTTTTCACAGAACTTCCTTTTATTTGTGGCTGCTTTAGGACAAAACAATGTAGCTCGTGTCATTGCAATAAAAAAAAATTAAATAAAAATACAATAAAATATCGAGAGAATTATAAAATGCATTGCAAAAGCAAATAATCCCGCAGCAACCCCCAGAAAGAACTTGCAACCAGGGCTACTGCCGCTTGGTCTCTGGTTTCATTAACCGATTTTTCCTCTACTTTAATCGTTTTATTCCCCTTTTTCAATATTTAAGACTTACTTTGCTTTCCCATTTTGACTGTTATTGTTTTTTTTTTTCACCAGGCGCTGCATTGCTTGCAACAAGCCGCTCATACAATGAGTAAAACTTACTTTCATACACATACATGTGATTTAATAGGAGCAAATAGTGCAAAGTAAATAAATAAAATAAAAGAATTTTGTAAATAAAATTGCATATCAGCAAATATTTTTCGGCTATCCTGCTGTAAGCATTCGCTCTCATCAAGGCTCATGAGAATTTTCAACACACACTAGTGCATTTTTGTCACAGTCACACACACTCTCCATTGAGTGAAAGTATGATTCATGCATTGTTGCCACATTTCATTGCTCAGAAGAAAACAAGGAGCCGGGCAAATATTTGGAGTATAAGGGATGTAGCCAGCTGGTTACTGGTAAACAATGCAACACCACTAACAACAATAAACATTTTTACGTATTTATTACCTACTATTATTCAGCGCAGGCTTGCTGAAAATTCGTTGAAAATATATACATATATGTATATGTATTGTAGATGCATACGCGATTTATTCTTTCTGACAGGAATGCATTCACCTTTTTCATTACCCAGCTACCTACCACTGCTTCTGTCTAATTACGAATGAAAAGTGAGGGGAGAATTCTTTTTTTTTTTGCAGCAATAGACAAGGTATATCGCACAGTGACAGTTACCTACTTTGCAATATGTGATATCCTTTATTAGTCTTCAGTGGCGTTGAAAATGGGAACAATATACATACATATGTATATGTATAAATTTTAGATATTTATTGAAAGCGAAAAATTATTTATTTGAGGTGAATGCCCAGTTGATAGGCATAGGAAAACACAGATGCTCTTTTCATGCTTGTTTAAATGTAATTGAAGGAAGTGGAATTGGGAGGAATACGTGAGCGGGCAGAAATAATTACCCTTTATATGTACATATATTTTGAAATTGATGATGGGAAATAATTTATCGTATTTTAAATTCAAAGATTGAATTGGAAAAAGATATTTGAGCTCACCATACCAAATGGAAATTTTTATACCATCCAATAATACTTTCGAAAGAACCTAAAGAAATATTAAAGTGAACGCGCAAAAGGGTTATTACCGACGAAAACATCAAAAAAATCCACAAAATGATTTTCGTAAATGATCGTAAATTGAAATTAAATGAAATAGCAGACACTCTAAAGATATCAACTGAACATGTAAAGCACATTATTCACGAATATTTGGGTACGTGAAAGCACTGTCGTGCGAGCTCACTTTTGACCAAAAACAACGACGATTCGATGATTCGAAGCAGTGTTTGGAGATGTTCAAACGTAATAAACACGAGTTTTTGTGTCGATATGTGACAATTGATGAAACATGGCTCCCTCATTTCACTCTAAAGTCAAATCGACGGTCATCCGAGTGTACTGCACACGATGAACCCGCTCCAAAGCGTGGAAAAACGCAACAGTCGGATGGCAAGGTTATGGCGTCTGTATTTTGGGATTTGCGTGGAAAGGAAAGGATCAACAACGCCTATAACATGGCGTTATTGGACCGTTCGAAGGACGAAATCGCCGAAAACCAGTGGCATTTGAAGAAATCGAAAGTGTTGTTTCACCCAAAACAATGAACCGCGTCAAAAGTCAGTGAAATTGAAGGCAAAAATCCATGAATTGGGCTTTGAATCGCTTCCGCATCCACCATATTCTCCAGATCAGGCCCCCAGGGAATATTTCCTGTTATCAGATCTCAAAAGAATGCTCTCTGGGAAGAAATTTTCGTCGAATGAAGAGTTGATCGCCGAAACTGAGGCCTATTTTGAAGCAAAGGATAAATCGTACTTCAAAAATGGTATCGAAAAGTTAGAGGGTCGCTATAATCAATGTATCACCCTTGAAAGGAACTATGTTGAATAAAAAAAATGAATTTCGCCAAAAAAATTGTGTTTCACTATGATAGGCCGGCGACTTTTCATTTGACCTTTTATTATAACCAGAAACTGAGTGTACTCAGGCTCCCACGGCCGCAGGGAATTGGGCAGTCAGACTCCTCCCCATTGCAACTAGAAAGGTTGAAAACTGTCGGCGCGGCAGCACGTTTCGTGAACAATGTCAATCCAGCCTCCTGCCAAGTGCGAAGTACGCGGTTGAGAACTAATTAGAAACGTCCTCAGGCGACGAGAAGACATATATAACCGCAGATCTGATATAAATGCCAAAGAGAAAATGCTCTAGGAAATAATCGCTGATAACCTAAGGAAGGAATATCCTTGACAGCTCAATGGAAACGAGTTATTCTCGAATTAGTGAGGTTGGGTTAGGTTAAGCCGCTTTGGAGAGTCTCACATACAACGATACTGCTTCCATTCTGCATTTCCTGTTGTGTTCCAAATTTGAGTAACATCGTTTTTCTCTTAGTAAATTGAAGCAGGCATTTTGGACATTTATCGAGATTCGGCAGCTTATCCCTGTAGATCATCAGTAGAACATCGGACACTCACAGATTACGTACTATACTGTCTTTACCCATTCCCTGTATTTGTTGTCCTCAAGCAGGCCTAACTTGAAGGCTTGCGAAGTTATCTTGAACCCCTATGTTTGTTTGCACAGCCTTCAAGCTTGACGATACAAAAAAGTTTCTTGTGCATGCTGAATGGGATTCATAAGTCCATGGCTAAGTCCGTGTTAAAGAGTATGCTTTTTTGTCTCTTTAGTAATTTCATCGGATTGGGTTGCTGATGCCTTATTCCCTTGCTCCTCCACGTGCAGCCAACACGTCCACTTTCTATCCCGCACAGTTCCAAAATTTTTCGTTGGAAAGTATCCATAGTGTCTGCTATTTATTTATTAGCGCGTGTTACTGAGTTTTCAAGTTCTTCGGCCATGTTCGGCATACCTTTCATGAACACGCTCATTTAGAGCAGCAGCCCACTGGGCAAATAACACGGGGCGGTGGAGAGCAGTAGAGCTAAAACTGTGGGATGTGCTCTGGATGAAGGCCCGAACTCAACCTTTGACGGGTCGGGCTGCTTAAATGTGGTCGAAGTTAAGTTTTATGACTAGGCCTTGAAGAATCTGAGAGGGTATCGCTACCGATAGAGGAATGTTGTTACATTTCACTCAAGAAGCACCAAGAGGTTAGGTACTCGTACTTCGTGCTATAAATCCGTAAGAAGTTTCAATACTGGATATCTAAGCGCTCATAAACTTCGCAAAAAGCGTTGACGACCAAAAAAAAATAAGACATTAGAGCTGATAGGTTTCGAAAGTAAAAAATTCAAAAATCAAATAAACAAATATTCGCAGAATGAATTATCAAAAAAATGCCTTCAGTAGAAAATATTATTTAAAATAGGGGTTTCACCTATTTTGAAAAAAAAAAAAATTGAAAAAGAAATTAATAATTTTTCGCACCATCAATTATCAAAGTGAAGGCGGAAAAATGTTTAGGGCTAAAAATATTACTGAAAGAAGTTGCCACCTATTTTGAGAGAAAAGATAATATAAACAATTTCGGGAAAATTAATTAAAAAAGCAAAAGCCTAATAATGCGGAGTTTAAAAATCTAAAATCTCATATCTGAATAAATCTGGGTTTTGAAAACTATATGTTATAGTGATCCAGTCCGACAAATGATTAGTAAAGTGTAAAAACACCTCGAAACATCAAGCTTGGATAAACTATCTCAAAAACTATTTGCGTTCAAACGGACGGACATGTTGTTCTGATCCAATCTTTATAAATTTTGGTGGGTTTCTCTCTTCGCCTTCTGGTATTTTTCATAAAAAATATAAAACAAACTCTGAATAAAGAGTTCTTCATAAATCATACCAAAGTCAAAATACACTTTTCCAAAATAAACACAAATTAAGTATAACACAATAAGTGAATTAACGCTGAACTTAATTCACTCAGCTCAATAAACATGAAATTATGTTAACTGTGAATTTCATGCATTAAATAGGAGTATACACAAATGCACATTATCATTTCGATTAGAAATGGTCTTGTTTAACTTCCTCGTAAACTTGATTAACTTCATTTAACTTCCTCACACCAAAGCAAATTGAAATAAGCATTAATGAACAATTTCATTTTCATATTTGAATCACTTTATGACTGAGTGCTTAATAACAATTAGTGTTGTTAATTAAAGTAAGCGCACATTTTCCTATGTTCATATGTATGTATGTAGATATGCGTAGGATTTTATAGATTTTCTCAACGCAACAGATAGTTAATTTATCGCTTTCAGCGCAGCATCTGCAGAAATAGAGCTCGTGAACACGCCTACAAATATTTCTCTATATATTTGTACATTCAATTGATGGAGAATATGTTTGCTTATATGTATTTGTAATGCACAATGTAATGCATTGCCTTCAGAAACTATACCAATTACACAATTTATTATACCAAATATGCAAGTGCAATGAACTCCAAAGTGTCAGAATAAACAAATTTGGTATACTTAACTATGTACATATGTATTTACTATTGAAATGTCGGTTAAAATGAAAATTTATTTTCACTATAGAAAAGGAGGACGGAAAACTTTTAGGTTTGGCTGTAAGCCAAAATCAAGTGGCACAAAATCTGTTTAATTTTCTGGTAGCTGAAATGAAGATAATTTAAGTTTTGAAAAAAAAAATTATATACATACATATATTAAGAGTACTTATTCCTCGGTCTAATTAAGGTAATCCAAGTAGAGGTATTTTTTTCAATAGCCTTTTTTTTTTTGACAGATCACGTGTGAGTCGTGTCAAACCGTCGTACTATTTTTGTTCAGTATTATTTGGCATTTTATCATCAAAAGACTTACGCCTGAACAACATTTACAAATCATTCAATTTTATTACGAAAATTCACATTCTGTAAAGAAGGTGTTTCGCGCGCTTCGTTCAACTTATGGTCAACAAACGGCCTACTGCGTGTACTATTCGCAACACCATCACCCATCTTGAGACCCAGCATGAATTATTGCATAATATTCGGCCGAATAGACCACGTCCAGCACGCAGTGAAGAAAATATAGCGGTCGTAGCTAAGAGTGTCGATTTGGCACTGTTCGCAGCAACTCGGACTGACGTATGGAACGACTTGGCGCATTTTACGTTGAGATCCTTAATTGAAAGCGTACAAAATACAGCTTGTGCAAGAAGTGGAACCGCTCGACCTTCCCAAGCAACATCGCTTCGCTCTATTGGCTTTTCCAAGAGCTCCAAGAAGATCTGATGTTTTCGACCCAAATTTTGTTCAGCGATGAGGCTCATTTCTGGCTCAATGGGTATGTAAACAAGCAAAATTTCCGCCTTTAGGACGAAGGGAAACGAAGAGATTCAAGAGCTGCCATTTTATCCAGAAAAACAACGGTTTGGTGTGGTTTGTGGGCCGGTGGAATCATCGGTTCATATTTCTTCAAAAATGATTCCAGTGAAAACGTAACCGCCAATGGCGACCGTTATCGCGCCATGATAACCGACTATTGGATGCCTGATATTGAAGTTCGTGATTTCCGCGACATTTGGTTTCAACAAGGCGGCGCCACTTCCCACACATCGCATCAATCAATGTATTTATTAAGAGAACTCTTCGGTGAGCAGATAATTTCACGTTTTGGGCCGGTCGATTGGTCACTGATATCGCATGATATCACACCGTTAGACATTTTCCTGTAGGGATACGCAAAGTCTAAAGTCTATGCAGACAATCTCGCTTAAATTCAGGCCTTGGACCAAAACATCACGCATGTCATTCGCCAGTTACCAGTCGAAATGCTCGAACGAGTCATCGAAAATTGGACTCAACGGATAGACCATCTGAGACGTAGCCGCGGCCAACATTTGGAAGAGATAATCTTCAGAAAATAAATGCCGAAGAATGTGCTTTCGAATGATAATAAACATTCCCCATTAAATTTGAATTTTCTGTGTTTTTTCTTTAAACATGTAGGGAATCTCAAAATGGATCACTCGTTATAAGAAAACGGTATGCGGACAAGGGAGTTTGGAGACAACCTCCAAGGCAGTACTGACCGTGCAGTAAGCGTCGATGCTGGCTCCGTGGTGGCCTGACACCTACAGAAGTACATAGAACGGATCTTGGCAAGTACACGAGTGACACCTTCCTAAGGAAGCCTGATATATACCTACTTCGACCTTTGCCAATGAGATACCCGATTACCGTACCCAAGCCATGTTGCTAGCGAACACACCTCTGCTGTGAAGTAGCCGTAGTGCTGCTTCATGCAACGGAATGCTGCTCAGCTGCAAGTTCAATCGGACGAGAGAAGAGGCGGAGATTAACAAACCGAATGAGTTATCGCTGGCAATTATTCGGCAGAATCAGGTAAAAGCACGAAGCACAGACACGAGGCTATAGAGCCAAAAGTCAGGCTCGACCGGAAGAGACCCACAACACCGAGGACGGCAACAATAGCCAGTGCGTTAGCCCAAAAACGTGGCGTTCATTGTAAGCAGCAGCCCATTTGGCAAATAACACTGTGCGGCGGAGAGTAGTGGAGCTAATACGGTGGGATGTGCTCTGAACGGAGGGCCGAACTCAACCTAACTGCTCATAAGCCTCGCAAAAAGTGTTGACAAGCAACTCTTTGCTGAACCGTTTGCGAGTAAGAAGCTCAAGAACTATATAAACAAATTTTCGCAGTGTGAATTACCAAAGTGAAGGCGTAAAAATGCTTAGGGTTAAATATATTACTGAAAAAGGTTGCCAACTATTTTGAGAAAACCAACGTATTGGGTATTCAAATTCGATCCGTTCCCAAAAGATCCGCCTCCAAGTTCTGGTCGATCTTGGAAGTGATTACCTATTTCATTGGAAAAGTTTCACATCTGTCAACAATAATTAATGTGCATTAGTGCCTGTTTCTGTCAAAAATATTGTTTTTTTGCCTCTTCGAAAATGTTCGAATTTGTGTTAAATAAACTGTATTTGCGAGAAGTTTTGATTTTCAAGAAGAAAAGTTCAGCTGAAGCCCATCGAATGCTTGTGGAAGTTTATGGCGAATCTGATCCGATCGACAATCATGCAGAGAGTGGTTTCGATACTTCAAAAGTGGTGATTGTAGCGTCGAAGACAAAGAGCGTCCTGGTCAACCCAAAAAGCATGAAGATAAATAATCGGAGGCTTTACTACATCAAGATCCATACCAAACGAAAACTGAACTCGTTATCTGCTAAAACTTATGCGTTTGAGTCGTGCATTCCTCGAAAAACTGCAAGAAAGTGCCGAAAGGCATAACGAGGTGAGGTGTAACGGTCAAGAAACGCCGAAATGTGAGGTCTTACCCCACCCGCTGTATTTTCCAGAACTTCCTCCTTCCAACTACTGACGTCACCGGTTCGAGTCTTTTGAAGGAATCGAAGATAGCTCAATGGCTTTTTTCTCCTTTTTTCAATTTAAAAAAAAAACACTTTTTTGAACACAAAAAACGGACTGAATTAATTTGTACATCCAATATGATTTTTTGGGGGGAAAAACTGAATTATGACGCTATAGGAATTTGTGAAATAAAGGAAAATGCGAATAAAATCCAAGCATTTTTTTTTATTAAACTCATAATTTTCATATTTAATTAAATTTACTTATGTCTGTCAATTAATCGGGATGACTCCACACATATAGAATAATCAATTCGCTTTATGCTCATAATTACCAGACCCATCTGCCATCAACAGTTTATTGATGGAAAAAAATATCTTCCGGTGATGTGTCATGACGATAGCCGCCAAAACAGATTCATACACGTTTTTCATGCATCCATCCAATCATCCGCCGCCTGTTTACATTAATTTTCCTGTTGCTGGCGCGAAATTTCAGAGGGGGAAAAAACAGAAAATGTCTGCAACAAGCGCCAAATGTGCCAACGTCAGCAAAAAAAAGGTCAACTGTCGCTCTCCACCACACTCTCGCCATGTGTCTTCTATATGGCGGAAGCGGAGCTGGGCGGTTGTGCAGGCAAAGCAATAACAATTACATTTTACAGTTTACAAATTGATGGCAAATGACGAGTCGCCGACCGCACACCCCCCGAATGCATCATCAAAGTGGCTCATCCTCAGACCCACACACCCACTTACTGTCTACACCCCACTTTACACTCAACCCATCAAAAGCAGACACACCAAAACCCGAAAACAGCCATTTGAGCTTACAATTTCATGAATAGTCGGGTGATTTCCAACATACATACTTACACTGCGCCACCCAACCCACCCACGCGCTTCAAAGAGCAGAGATTTATACAGGAAGGTGAGTGAAAAAAAAAATTTTTTTTGAAAAGAAGAAAACAAAGCGCACTCACTTTACAAGTTAATTTCGGCATTCGCATTCGTAATCACCGACACCACCACCCCACCCAATAGCATAGCAACACCATCTAGAAAATGAATCTTAATTCGGCTTTTCTTTTCTCACACTACTATGTACGAGTACTTTTGTATAACTGCCTGACTACACGTGCAATTGCCGTAATGACATGGAACCGGATTGCTTGGCAGGCGGACGAGTTGATTTAAGAAACCACAAAATTGTCATCGAGACTGCCCGCTGAGTGTGACAAAAGCTGTTCTGTGATTTCAGTGTGCTACCGGTAGCAATAAAATCACCTCACCGAGAAGCTACAACCCCTCTCTCAGTGATAACCCCCTCTCACTTTGCGATATTCATACCTTTTTTTCTTTTAAATTAGTCAAGCTCACTTTTGGCTGGTGTATTATGTTGTGCGTGGGTGAAGGGGAGAAGGGTGTTGCTATTATTAATGACTTTGTTGGTAGGTGTCAGCAAGAGTGTGCAAGTTGTACTCGGATTTATTTGAGATTGTGTGTGGGTTAACAGTAAGTAGCTTTTACTGACTTTTATCACTGATTTCTGAGCGCTTCGCAACCCTCCTGTGAAAAGCATATTGTCTTTAAGAAATATTTAAGTTATTCACAACTAAGCTGAATGAGCTGAGTGAGGGAAACTTTGGGTTCACAAATTAAATTCCTCTTTGTTGTGGTCGAGATAAATGCGCGTTAAGTATTACGTAAGTAAAGACTTAGTTTACAAATGGCAGAAAAGTGTGATTTTGGGACATAAAAGGGAAAACTTTCAAGTGACTAAGCCTCTCTCCTGTGAATGATCCCATAATGTGGGATGATGGGATTATTCGAAATTAGCATGAAAATTTTAAAGATTAATTTAACTGCTATGAGAAGCCGCGAGGTGGGACGGGGTGTAGTCAGAAATGTTTTTTATTCCTAAAGGCCAACTAAAGTTAGTAAGTATGTCATCCTCCCTTCCTCCATCCCTCGCACCAAATAAAAAACGTTTCACGAAAAAACGCACTGATGACAATGATTATGGGGTTTTTTGGTAAGGAGTCTCTACCTTGTAGTAGCTATAGACGATACAATAGGGGATGGATGGTCTACCACAGTGGCTGTATAAAGTAGTTAAAATTCAGTGCTGGCTCTGTGTCCGAAGAGAGACCGAAATAAGTTCTAAGGCCTTATACCATCATATTGGACCGCAAAACGATCTTTCAAACTATTGGGATTTTACTAGATCAAAAGACACGGAAACCAAATATCACCTGTGAGTTAGGGGTTCGAGAATTTACTAGCGGTATTGCACGTCTGGCGCAGATGCGCTTAGAATTCAATAGTTTTCATGACAATTCGATCTTTAAACCAGAATTTTCATGCGATCAAGGACTGCCTTCTTCCGAAAAAAATCTTTTGTGACCACCCTAATAGAAAAGAAAATTTCAAACTCAATGGTTATAAACTCGGGCTTCCAAGCAGAGAGGCAATTGAGACTATCGCAGAAGGCAATAAAAAGAAGGACGAGCTGCCCCGCGTTGGCGCCACTGGTTAGGCTGTCTGCCTCAAACCTTTCAGTGTCTTCAAACGTTGTCTAACGCGGTGGCTCGTCCTCTATGGTCCTTTAAGGTCCTGGAACACATTCACCTTAGGAACTTGTGGAACTCTGTGTATTATAGACAGATCAAACTATTAAATGTATGATGCAGAAGATAACTTTTCTTGTGGAGGTATTTGCCTCTGAGATATCAACTTCACAAACTAGGAACAGTGAATTCGATTCAGTGCAAAGCGTGCACCGAAGATGACGAAACGCTCGTACACTACCTCTATGAGTGTCCGGCCTTCAGGCGATTGAGACGTTATATCCTTCCTGATTCCCTCAGCTCCAGCCTTACGTAGGTGGCCACACATGGTTGGAGGAGATTAATCAATCGGACGACAACGAGCTCGAGCAAAATGTACTCAAAAGCATAGTTAGTATAAGCGAGGGACCACAATTAGCCCGCTCAATGGCTTAGGTACGATCAGATCCTCAGCCTTCCCACCAATCTAGTATTGTCCTAAGGTGCTGAAATTTTGAAAATACTCCCACTGTGACTCACAAGCTATTTAACTGTAACTTACGGAATCTTCCGTTTACAAGAACGTATTCAATCAAGATACATACCTGAAAGTAAAGAAAAAATTAGATAAAATAAAAAGAAAAAAAAATTATATTAAAACTTTACTTAAAAAGATATTATTTCTATAAAAATGGAAATTTTGAATCTTTTTAAAAGTTCATCGGCCGAATCTCACTCACCGATTACAAAATCAATAGATCATTTGCTCTCCAAAATACAAGAAAACCATTTTTCAAAAACTTTGAGCCCGTCCGTACCGTTAAAAACACAATATACTGCTGAATGTTCAAACAAAAGTCTTTTTTGGCAGCCAACTCAAGTGAAATAAATACTACTCAAAAATAAAGCTCTAAAGCAACATTGAAGTAGTATACTCGAGATAAAAAATCGTGTGTTTGGGTGTGTTCCCGTTTTGCAACAACAATAAACTGATGGACGACAACAAGCACGAACTTGAGGCCAAGCTACACTACATACAATGGTAAAATTCAAATGCCACGACGAAAGGTTATTCTTAGCTGAACAATAGACACTTGGGCGTAACAACAATGCGGACACACGTGGCCCACCACCACCACCCTTCACACATACATACATACATACTCAAAAATAATCAAGGCTGTAATACCAGTTGCAGGCTTGGATAAAATTTTTGCAATAAATACAAATTGCATTACAACAATACCAAAAAAAGAACCTGTTGTAATGTACTGTTATATGTGACTCTGTGTTCGTTGCAACACAGGTCAAGGCTAACACACTGCAACAAGCGACGAGCTTAGCGACTCACTCAAGCATACTCGAAGGATAATTGAATGCATATATGGCGGCAAATTGACGGCAAGGTCAGGTGATGCTGCAAGGATGTTGTTTATAAGTAATGAAGAGACTGAGATAATTTTAAATCGAGGGTTTGATGTATTTAAGGCGAGCGATTGATTTTTTACATATCCTTGGCAGACGCAAATGGATAGGAAAATCAATTTTAGTGAAATTGAAATTTAGTTTATATGTTATTTAAAAAAAAAAAAATTCTTATAATTTTTTTTAATAATTTTTTTTTATAATTTTTTTTAAATTTTCTTTTTAATATTTTTTTAAATATTTTTTTAAATATTTTTTTAAATATTTCCTTTAATATTTTTTTAAATATTTTTTTAATATTTTAAAATTTTTTATTTATTTTTTTTATTTATTTTTGTAATAATTTTTAATTTTTTATTTTAATTTTTGTTTTAAATTTATTTCATCAACATTTTTTTTTTCATTTTTTTTTTTAATATTTTCTAACTTTTTTAATTTTTAATTAAAATACTTTGTTTAATGGTTATAAGTAAATGAGCTGTATTCAAAGGCCTATTTTTGATAGAAACATTATTTTTCATTGAATATTTTGTTATACAACAAAGAAAAATTGATAGAAGTGACAGCTGTATCGGAGATCACCACATCTCCTCATCAGACATCTTCTGCCAGGAATCGAACCGACGGATTCTGGCATCACAGGCGAGTGCTCTACCAACTGAGCCAACGCCTGCCATGTATTCTGTTGTATTTTGTTTAATTTTTTTTTTTAATTTTTTTTATATATGTATATATTTTTTTATTTTTTGTTTTATTTTTATTTTTTTTACTTTTTTTACTTTTTTACTTTAATTACTTACTTTTATATTTCTCTTATATATATTTTTTTGTTTTATTTTTTTTTTTGTTTTATTTTTTTTTTTCTTTATTTTTTTTATATTTTATTAATATTTTTTTATTTATTTATTAATATTTTATATGTTTTTTGAATTAATAATTTTTTTATCTTAATTTTTTTTATTTCTTATTTTTTATTTTGTGATTTTTTTTTCATTTTTTTATTTTTTTTATTTATTTTTTTTATTTATTTTTTTTATTTATTTTTTTTATTTATTTTTTTCCAATTTTCTTTCTTACTTTTTTACTATTTTTTAACCTTTTTAATTTTTATTTAAAAAAAAAAATTTTAATTTTTTTAAAAGAGTTTTTTTATATATACTAATTTTATATACATATTATAATATATATTTTATTAATTTTTTATTTATATATTTTTAAAATTTTTTTATTTTTTTTTCTATATGTTTCTTAATTAAATTTTTTTTTTCTTATTTTAATTTTTTTTATTTTTATTTTTTTTTCCTTTTAATTTTTTTTAAATTTTTTTTTATGATTTTCTTATTTTTTTTTTCTTAGCTAACTTTTTAGTCGCTTTTATTTACATCTTACACATTAAAGTGTCTTACTTTCACTTTTACCAACATCAATTGACGAATAATTGATAATAGTGTTTGCCGTTGTTGTTGTCTTCCATTTAACGCTTGATTGCCAATGTGATTTATGTTTATTTGTTTGTAGACACTTTTATGCACTTGGCGCATAATTAAATGACCATTGAAATGGTATTGTACGCGTATAAATTCACGTTGATAACGAATACAGCAACAAGGCAAACTACGAACGATCGGAAAGACAATAAATTAAAAAGCATTGTGTAAGGCATGTCTGCATGTCCCCACTTCAGAATAATGCTTTGATTAATTACGATTTTTTTCAAAGTTTATTCAGCATCAATGAAATGCTTAGTATAATAAATCAGCTTAAGAGTATAGTACCATGGAGACATTATATTAGTCTCCATTGCATGCATTTTAGTCTACATGTCATCTGCTTAGCTTTACTTCAATTTTCTTCTGCCAATATCTATACGCAACAAGCCACAAGTAAAGATGCTGTGATTAGATGTTCAATTGAATCAAACATTCTTTGAATTTTTCTTTTGCCTGCCAAGACGTGTCCCTCTACTCTTCTTGTTGCACTCTTATGCGCCTCTCTAGGTAATCTAACGGTTTTCTAAGGCTTATTTAAAATATATTTTGTTTTTATTTTCTTGTAATGCAATTGAAGGTGTGCCAGAGTCATTCGCTTTGGTATTTACTTGTTATGTTTTGCCATTTTCTTGTGACTCATATAATTTTCGCTAAAGCAGTGGCTCGGGTATGAGAAAATACCAACGGCACAACAAAGGCTGGTCGCTGCAATCATTTTCTTAGAGATTTCTTTGTTTTATTTTGTTAATTTTTCACCGTACTTTTTATTTATTTTATTTTTTTAGTTTCTATTTTTATTTTTTATTTTTTATTTTTATTTTTTATTTTTTATTTTTTATTTTTTATGAAACTTTTGTTGTGCTTCACTAACTCGAAGTGAAATAATCAGCCAAGCAAATAACCAGGTCTTGCGATGATTCCTGTGCCTTTTGTTCATAAAAAAAAGTACCGTAATTTTTTTTTGTTATAATTCCATTTACTATCGGAATTGTGGCGTAATAAGAAAAAGAATTTAATTTGCGGTTTCGGTTCGGTAGTTTGAAATATTAACGTATATTTATGGTATGTAGAGATATTACAGAAGTTGCGGTGAAGTATATTACGTTCTATAAACCATTTCGATAAGAAATGTGTTACTTGAGACAAAGGCTTACTGCGAGTAAAGATAAATTAAAAAATATATATACTTTTTGTGACTAATCGCAAAGACACGTACTATTATCATATGCTCGACACGGCGATGTCGAAGCCTTTATAAAGGATGTTCCATTTCGGGGTTTCCTACCTTTTTAAAGAAAATACACAGAAAATTCAAATTTAATCGGGAATGTTTATTATCATTCGAAAGAACATTCTTTGGCATTTATTTTTTGAAGAATATATCTTTTCAAATGCCGCGGCTACGTCTCAGATGCTCCATCCGTTGAGTCCAACTTTCGATGACTCGTTCGAGAATTTCGACTGGTAACTGGCGACCGACATGCATGATGTTTTGCTCCAAGGCCTGAATCGAAGCGGGATTGTCCCCATAGACTTTAGACTTTACATATCCCCACAGGAAAAAGTCTATCGGTGTGACATCACACGATCTTGGTGGCTTGGTCGACCGGCCCAAAACGTGAAATTATTTGCTCACCGAAGTGTTCTCTCGTCGTGTTGAAACCAAATGTCGCGGAGGTCACGAGCTTCAATTTCAAGCCACAAATAGTCGGTTATCATGGCGCGATACTGTCACCATTGACGGTTACGTTCTCACACGCATCATTTTTAAATAAATATGGACCGATGATTCCACCGGTCCACAAACCACACCAAACCGTTCTTTTTCCTGGATGAAATGGCAGCCTTTAAATCTCTTCAGGTTGCTCTTCATCCCAAATGCGGTAATTTTTTCTTGTTTACATACCCATTTAGCCAGAAATGGGCATCATCGCTGAACAAAATTTGACTCGAAAACGTGGGATCTTCTTGGAACTTTTCAAGAGCCCATAAAGCGAAGCGATGTCGAGCGGCTTCAGTTCTTGCACAAGCTGTATTTTGTACGCTTCCAATTAAAGATCTCAACGTAAAATGCGCCAAGTCGTTCCATACGTCAGTCCGATTTGCCGCGAACGGCGCTGAATCGACTCTCCGCGGTCTTCGTGTACACTCTCAGCTACGGTCGCTATATTTTCTTCACTGCGTGCTGGACGTAGTCCATTCAGTCGAATGTTATCCAATAATAAATATTGGGTCTCAAGATAAATGATGGTGTTGATGGCGAATAGTACGCTCAGTAGGCCGATTGTGTTGACCATAAGTTGAGCGAAGCGCGAGAAACACATTCTTTACAGAACGTGAATTTTCGTAATAAAGTTGAATGATTTGTAAACAGTTTTCAGGCGTAAGTCTTTCCATGATGAAATGCCAAACAATACTGAACAAAAATAACATGACAACATGACACGACTCACGCGTGATCTGTCGAAAAAGGCTATTGAAAAAAGACCTCTAATTGGATCACCCTTTACCCCTCATGAACAATAAAATTTATTGCAAACTGCAACATTCAATTTCGATCATTTTCAGTGCCAATATCAACTGGAATTTACATCTGTAGAATACCAAATTTCACACTTCTGGACGGGTTTTTAGAGAAGCTTTGACCCAAATCCTCATATCTGGAAAAATTGGTTGTAGACTGACTATAAGATATAGCAGGACGATTTCGAAGATTTTCAAAACCAATATGCAATTCGTTATGTATGTGTAGTACATCAAATTTAACGTTCTGACGCATTTTTGTGACGGATTTATGACCCAAAATTTCAAATATGAAAAATTGGTCGTATATATGCTAGAGTGGTCCGATTTAGCCGGTTGTGACAAATGGTCGTTATACGTATTGGTGCATCTGCCTACTAAGTTTGGTTGTAATATCTCAAACAGACAGACAGACTGACGGGCATGGCTAAATCAATTCATTCCGTGATTCTGATACGATAGATATAAATTTCGCCGGGTTTATCTCTCCTCTTGGTACTTACTATATACTTCCAACCAAAGTTAATATATCATTTCATGTACTTGAAAGGTATAAAAAAAATAAAAATAGCATTAAACAAGAAATAAATTTAACTAAAAAAAATTATACAAAATATTATAGAATAATTATAAAAAAAAAGTAAATATTATAGAAAAATAAAAATAAAACAAAACAAAAATAACATAAAAAAATAAAAATAATATAAAAAAATAAAAATAATATAAAAAAATTAAAATAATATAAAAAAATAAAAATAATATAAAAACATAAAAATAAAACAAAAAATAGAGAATTCGCCCACTACTTAATCCTTGAAGCAGCTTTATAGCCTTGCTAATAATTATTTTTTGCACAATTACTTATTTAGTTTATCAAATTATGAAATCTCCATATACTCGCGCCCTGAATGTCTCATAAGTCTCCATTTGTTTACCATTTTAGTCGTCATAATTTATCTAGATCTTACTCCTTTGCATATTAATGAAACACAACAATTTAGAATGCAACATTTTGGGATTCTGTTTGCGGCAATTAACTACAAAGAAGACGTGACAATTGGAATTTCAATGAAGTAGAAATACCCCCAATCAATACAAAACAATGAGTAACTAATAAACAGTGAAGAAGAAGAAAATAGAATTGAATAACTAAATGTGAATTGATTATAAATTGACAGAGAATGCTAATGCATAAGTGCTTTAAAAGTTATACTTTAACGCTTCTTTCCAGTATTAATTAGTAGAAATTTGAAAAATATTAACTTCGTGTTTACGCATGTATGTAGATGTGTAGTAGACATTGGCTTCAGATTCAAAGTGTATAAAAAAATTTTATTTTTTTCTTGTATTATTTGTAACCTAACCTCAAATATTAGATACACTTGCGCTCAACTTCAAGACAAATTCGATTTAAAACGAAATTATAAAAAAAGTAGCAGGCATAATTGAAATTACAGATCGGTGGTTCAAGAATCGAAATTAAAATCATTGACAAATGCTATCAGCGACAATTTCTCATCTTCACACATCTGTAATGCGAGTATTTAGACAACATATTCTCTCTTCGAGACCACACCACAATCAATTTCGTCTTTACAAGAAAATCCCTGTAGGAAAATTTGTTATTTATATGTATGTCACAGGTAGAATTGGAATTGTGTTGGGCCTCTGCCGCAAACCTAACTAAAATTAAATATAAATAAAAGAAAAGCAAACATAAATAAATAATATAAAAAATATATAATATAAATAAAATGAATTATTTGTAAATACAAATAAATTTATAAAATAAAGGGTGATCCAAGTAGAGGTACTTTTTTCAATAGCCTTTTTTTGACATATTGCGCGTGAGTCGTGTCAAGCTGTCATGTTACATGGACAGGCACTTACGCCTGAATAACGCTTACAAATCATTCAACTTTATTACGAAAATTCATGTTCTGTAAAGAATGTGTTTCGCGCACTTCGCTCAACTTATGGCCGAAACCAGCGTACTATTCGCAACACCATCAGCCATATTGAGACCCAGCATTCATTATTGGATAATATTCGACCGAATAGACCACGTCCAGCACGCAGTAAAGACCGTGGAAAATCGATTCGGCGCCGTTCGCAGCAACTCGGACTGACTCGAAGCGACATCGCTTCGCTCTATGGGCTCTTGAAAAGTTCCAAGAAGATCTAGTGTTTTAGAGTCAAATTTTGTTCAGCGATAAGGCCCATTTCTGGCGCAATGGGTTTGTCAAAAACAAAATTGCCGCATTTGAGACGAAGAGCAATCTGAAGAGATCCAGAAAAAAAAACGGTTTGGTGTGGTTTGGGGGTCGGTGAAATCATCGGTCCATTTTAGTTCAAAAATGAGGCCGGTGAGAACGTAACCGTCAATGGCGAGCGTTATCGCGGCATGATAACCGACTATTTGTAAAGTAATTTGAAAAAAATTGCGTAAAAAAATTAAATAACACTAAAAAAACGAAATTAAATTAAAATAAGACGAAAATAAAATAAAATAAAAAATTGAAATTAATAAAATCAGATAATATAAAATAAAATTAAAAAAATAATAATAAATTTAATATAATTAAATAAAACAAAAAAATATGCTTGGACTGCACCACGTTGCTTTTACGTTGCAGCTGAAGCTTTTGCCATTTCAAATACCTGTATTGATACAGAAATCAAGTGAACAGATTATACGTGCACACCATCTTATTGCTTCCTTGCTCGCAACAACACTAAAAATTTTCCTACTAGCCACAACATAGCGCTCTGGTGATGAAAATATGTGGCATACTTGGCGCTAATGTCACCCAACAGCAACAACCAAAACAGCTGAACATGTGTGAGAGAAAAAAAAACATATTTACACATACAAGTACTTTGGTACAATAGTTGGTCTTTCAAAATGCTCTACATTAGTGGTAAGCGCATGAACATACTCGTACATATACGAGTACATACATATTTCATTGAAGCATTTTCCACATTTATTCTCTTTCTTGACTACAAGTCAAGTTGTCAGTTGTCAATTGTCAATTAACGCTACAAAAGGTCAACAACAAATTGCTGTTTACTGTTCGTGTTTATATATTTTTTTAGCTTCTATCTCTCTCTGCTGGCTTTTCACAATTATTTTTCCAATTTTTCTACTTAATTGCGCTGCCTTTTTTTCCTGCTCTCAACTGGCAGACGCGAAGGCGAGGAGTTTCATGTAATTTTGAAATGAACTTTTGGTATTTGTTTTTTGTTGGTAATGTAATGAATTAGTTTTGCTAATGGGTGTTTCTGCTAAAGAAAAACTATTTGATTTTTTATGGAATTTCTGTTTTCATCTAAAATTAGCCTTTCTTCTCTTGTGGAGGGGTGACATTTTTAAAAGAATTTAAAAAACATATTCCTGAGGAAACAAATCTAAAAGTTCGGTTCCAGCCTGAAAACTTTTTAGAAGTCTTCTACGATTAATTAGAAATACCATTAAATTAACTCAAGCTTATATATCTATACGTTTGGCATCCGCTGTATTCATTATATCATTCCAAAAAGTAAGTCAAGTCTAGGCTCAGATGTGTATGACGCGCTCCGAAAGCTTTTAGTTCAGCGTGCAAAACGGCAATAATGATGAGTAATTCAAAAACATTCGAAGCAAGCCATCACCCATTCAACTGTATGATCACGTACATTTGTATGTATATAAAAAAAATATATTAGTAATATTAGTGCTGGTCAACAGCAGTTTGAAGCTCGTCATTTCAACTCATCTAAGCGTAGCTCCCGCTCGAACATATGTATGCTTACGATTGTATTGCTTCACTAAGTTGTCTGGCGGCTACGCCCTGAGAATTTTATTCTTTTCTTTTCGCTTTTATTTTTTGTATTTAGGCGGGCAACGTTAGCTTTCTTAGGCGCACGTTTCCTAATATTATTTATAACAGGTCAATTGGAAAGTCCACGGCCTGACACATAGATGGCACTAATATAATTAAATCAATATTGACTCGTGTGTAAATTTGACAGCTGCCGGATCACTAGTTTGTGAACTATAGCATTTTGAGTTGAGTTTATTGTGAAAAAAATGAATAAAAACGAATTTCGAGTGTTGATAAAATATTGCTTTTTGAAGTGGAAAAATACAGTTGAAGCAAAAACTTGGCTTGATGACGAATTTCCGAACACTGTCCCAGGAAAATCAATCATCAGGGATTGATATGCTAAGTTTAGACGTGGTGAAATGAGCACCGAAAACGGTGAATTCCGTGGACGTCAAAGGTTTTTTACCGACGAAAACATCAACAAAAAAAACCACAAAACGATTTTGAATGACAAGTTGATGATTCGGAGTCGTGTTTGGAGATGTTTAAGCGTAATAAACACGAGTTTTTGCGTCGATATGTGATAATGGATGAAAAATGGCTCCATCATTTCACTCCGAAGTCAAATCTACAGTCATACGAGTGAACTGCACACGATGAACCCGCTTCAAAGCGCAACAGTTGTCTGGCAAGTTTATGGCGTCTGTGTTTTGGGATGCGCATGGAATAATTTTCATTAACTACCTTTAAAAAGGAATGACCATTAACAGCGACTATTACATAGCGTTATTGAATCGTTTGAAAGACAAAATCGTCGAAAAACGGCCACATTTGAAGAAAAAGAAAGTGCTGTTTCACCAAGACAATACATCCTGTCACAAGTCAGTGAAATCGATGGCAAAGATCCATGAATTGGGCTACGAATCACTTCCGCATCCACCGTATTCTCCAGATCTGGCCTCCAGCGACTATTTTCCATTCTTAGATCTCAAAAGAATATTCGCTGGGAAGAAAATTTCGTCGAATGAAGAGGTGATTGCCGAAACTGCGTACTACAAAAATGGTATCGAAAAGTTGGAGGGTCGCTATAATCAGTGTATCACCCTTAAAGGGAACTATTTTGAATAAAGAAAGATTAATCTTGTCAAAAAAAATTGTTTTACTATGGTAGGCCGGAGACTTTACAATTGACCTGTTATGTTTTTATTATATTTTTTTTAATTTTTCATACTGGCAACAGTTATGCTGTCAAAATATGTAGTTCTCAGTGCCGTTATTATTATTTTACTTTTTTTATTTATTTGGTTTTTTAATTTTTGTTTTATTTTTCCATATTTTTTTTCTATTTTTCCTTGTTTTTTTTTTTTTAATTTTATTGTGTTTTTTTTCTTCAGTAAAGTGTTGCCGCTTAATTGTTGAAAGTCCATTGGTGCTGTGTACATACTCTGTAACATATGTATGTACATATGTATGCATGTTTACACATATGAATGTTGCAAGTCGTTAATAATAATGTGTTTCATACTCGTACATAAATATTATTATGACGGCATTTATAATAATTTTCCACTCTCATAAGGTAACTAACTGTAATTAGTGAGGCAAACATTACCGTTCAGCCGTCATAAACCTACATACTTACATACCAATATGGTACGAATAGTAACAGTAAATGTGTCTAAAAAGAAATTTATGTAACTTTAATGTTTCTTTCAATTCATTTGTATATCTATATATGTATGTTCGTAAGTTGTACTTGAAAACTATTTACGAAATGCAGCACAACTGACAGTTAATGGTCATTATGTCGATGCAGTTGATAATATATCATTGTGAATACTTTAAAGGTAATAATTTATATCCATCAAGCTGATGTCGAAGAATTCTTCATTCAGTTGTCTTTAAGCCTTAGAAAATTTATTATAAAATATAATGCTGCCTCTGGAGGAATTTATATTTATCCAATTGATTATTCTTAGATTTCGATCATATCCAACGGACATTAATATCTTATCATAGATAAAACTCGAGGGAAAGTCTTGTTTCTCAGGGTAATATCAAACGCATTCTCCTGAAAGAAATCTATATATATTTCACTTTATTTGTCACCATCTAAAAGTTGAGTTAGATCGCTGTTGCTGCCGGCTCGTGGCCAATTGTGGTACCAGTATGAGGATCCTATGTTGTCTCCTTCTCAACTGCGCGAACCATTTATTATGCCTGATATACGCTGTGAGATTTTTAATGCATGCTTTGGAAAGCTCAGTGAGACGGTAAAAAAAAAGTATTTTGCGAGAAAAGCATGTCGGTGCTAAGACAGTGACGGAGGTAGTGATCGGCAGACTCTTCCTCGCGCACGTCCCTACTGCATCACATTATTTTACATGCGGTTCCCTTAAACAGGTCCACATTATTATTGATAGTGAACCGGACCGGAAGAAGTAAACCTCTTGACCTCATAGCGTCTAGCGCTAGCCAGATCTGTTTTGTTCCGTTCGTATCAATTAAGAAGAATTCATTGCACAGTGCATCTCTAAGTCCGAATACTTGGATCACGGACAGTTTATTAAGGATGATTAAAAATTTTAATGGGATTTTTGCCGTGGAAAGAGAGATCTGATTGCAGCTTCCATAACCGTGATTAGTTCTACTTTGATGAAACGGCACTGACCCGGTAATCTCATGCTTAAGTTGAATGCAGGTGATGCGAGAGTGGATCCCGCATCCTAACCTGTCATTAAGATTTGAGCAGTATATAAAAAATGTTCCTTGATCAGATATTGAAATTTTCAGACTAGTTCGTTTTGGAGATTCTTGCGAAACAGCGATTATTACAACAGATTTTAGAGGTTGTACAGTCCACCACCATCCGGAATTTGTACAAGTAGGAGAGATAGTATCCACGCGTGTCATATTCCTTGGTCACTCCAAGACTGAGTTTCGTGTAGTCTATATGCGTTGCGGCTTGCTTGAAGTTTGCTGCAGAGATGTATTAGAAGAAGAATTTCTAGAGCATAATGTTCTCAAATTAAAAAGAAATCTGTAGTCACTAAGTGGATAACCAATTTTTCTAAAGTTTCAAAAAAAAAACTGTTTTTCACACAAAAAATTTATATTTATGTGGTGGATATGGGAGAAATTCCTTACTCAACATATTCCTCCATATTCAAATTAATTCTCCAACTGATTTGCAATCATTCGAGAGAAATTCATATACCCAAGGTGATAGCAAAGAAATATAGAAAGAATATATCTGCGAATTTTCAGTTTCTCAAATTGACATCAAATTTATTCTCCAATCGCTCTCAACTCGTAGAAAGTGTAAATCCATTTCATTAGTTCTCATGTTTGTGTCACAATTTATCACTCAAAGAATAGCATTCTTCCGGCTGAAGCCCTAACATCTATTACTTACTTACCTAGGTGAGCCTTAGAACCCTTAAACGAGTTACGGCCAACCGATACAGCTTGCCCCATGCACCTCTGCATCGTGCAGGTCTTCTCGTATAGATAGGTTCTTTTCAACTTTTTATTTCCATCGGAGTCATGGTCGTTTTTCGCCACATTCGTCCATACGTGCAACTTATCCCAGTCTCAGGACAATATCGATGCTGCCTTTAAGGTCGTACAGCTCGTGTTTTATCCGAATACGATGGTCGCCACGTACTTCGCTCACCGTTCTTATCTTGGCAGAGCTGGTGGTGTTCTTCAATGACATTCTTCAAAGCTGGATCAGCTTCAGTGCCAGGAATACCGAACTCACGACATGATGGCGTATATTCGATGCAGTATCGAACTATCCACTGTGTAATAGGCAAAGAGATTATGGGAGTCGATCTGTGTTTCGTGGGTCTTTTCCAAGTCTAAATACGTCCTGATAAGTTCTTATGAGTGTGTTAGCAAACGGCATTAATCTTTCGTATAATAAGCTCGATAATATACGACTGATTTTCCGATAGTTGGCCCATATCATCGGGTCATCCATACTTTGTAGAGGAACTGATGCATACATCCTATCAACTCCTCGCCGTCAGCAGTTTTTAACTCTAATGACAATCCGTCATCTCCGGTTGCTTTATTATCCTTCAGCCGCATAATTGCGACTCGGGCTTTGAAATGGGACGTTTCCTTCAGGCCCTAGATGTGTGATGTTAACGCCTGCAAGCAGCTGGGAAAATGATATTTTCATAATTTCGGCGTGCACTGCATATCTGTAACCAGGTTACTATTTTCATTGTAGAAGTTTGATGCACTGGGCTTGAAACCTTGGGTCAGACGAGTAAGCTGTTGGTAGAATTTTTTGCCAACTCAAATCTCGAGTTCCTTACGCTCGCGCCTTCTCTGCTTTCGTTTTTCCACCTCTCTTCTTCCTCTTGTTAATGTTATGAGGGTTTTCACCAATTAGATAGTAACAGATCCGAATGTTCCAGGTATATATCCTCAAATCGGAGTCCATTTTCAGTTAGCGGTGGTCATTAATGTTAGAGCATACCTCATTCGATACCGGTGCGGTTTTAAATGGGCATGGGTTAATATGGAGATACCCAAACCCAGCGTACATTCCGCTGTTGAATGTCTAGGTATCAATATTAAGTCTAGAGAAAACTGGGGGGAATAGGCTAGATTTTTTAACTCGACTTGTCTGTTCCAGATGCGGGTAATGTGGAGTTTCGTGTTGAAGACACAACACACTCGTCCGGGACTACTAATTTTTGTAACACTTAACACATCTAAAGGTGTAAAGAAATTCCGGTCCTTGTAGCTAGCCCAGAAGAACTGCATCAAATTTCTTACCTTACATCTATTAGACTTCAATTATATTCTGTAGAAATATTCCAGCTTATCCCATTAAGGTATATATTATAATTCTAATGATGCATACAAATAATATAAAAAATTAAAATATTTTAAATAAAAACAACCTCAGCCTGCCACAAACTAAAAACTAATGAATAACAAAATCAAAGACCCACTCAAGTGCCGAGGGAAAGTTATGCAAAGTGTTAACAACAACTTCAACACCCTTCATACACCATATTCAGGCTAAGCAGTACTCAATTTTTCATAAGTTACAACACTTTTATACAATAATAATATGAAAAGTAAGACAATAACTTTTGTTGTAAACTGCTTCATTGCACTCAGTAATTCAATTGAGGCACACAAAAGTGTACTTTGCGGCTGCGGAGCAAGTAGTCAGTCAATGCTCAGACTGTTAACTGTCAGACGAGAAGGTGTGTGGGGAGCAGGAGAGCAACGAGTAAGGATTGAGTTAATAACAAAGCGGAGAATAAAATGAATTTGCATTTGAGTGCAGAAACTTCTAACCTACTTTTTCAAGAGAAATAGTGAAAATACAAAAAAAAAATGAAATGAATATATAAAATAAAAAATAAATTAGCGCGCACAAACAAACATTACATAAAAATAATAAAATTGCATGCCAGGCAACAAGCAAACAACATGAAACTAAATAAATTGTAGCAACGAACGTACGAGTATGCAGTCAACTAATATAAAAGTGCGAAAATATAAGAGCTAAAAAATATACTTGTAAATATGTAATAGCATGCCACAAAATGTTGCACACACATATATATGAACGAGTATATGCCACATTCATACAGCTGATGGGAATGTTGCAAGCAAAACTTTCGACTAGTAGTGTTTGTGAGGAAATGAAGTGCTGCTGTTGCCGCCAGCGTTGCTAGTGTGTGGCGTCAAGTGTTGGCTGAGGGCACGGCGCGACGCGGCGCGGGCTTACCAACGTAATTACCAACTATGCGCCAAAGCTCGTTCGTCAACCTGCTGCTACTGCTGCTGCTCGTTACACAAACCGGCCGGCACACTTAAAAGTGCAATGCACTCGCTTACAACTGAACGAGCGAACGAGTGCATGAGGGCGAACGACGTCGGGGAAACTGCATAATGGCAGTGATTGAATGGCATGGGGGCAAGAATAAAAAATATGCATGTATTTGCAAGAATTGCGGGGTTTTCGGTAGGATTGCAATCGTCAGGAAAAACTACAACACAAATGGCAAATGAATTATTCAAAAGTGTGGCAGGAGAAGGTAAGCACTCAGAAAACACGCAAAAAAATGTGAAAAAGCGTAAAAAGCTTACAGTGTAACAAACCACCTGCAGCACAGTTAGAAGAGCAGGTAATGTATGGAGAAACTTACAAGTGTTGGCGTAATGAAGAGGGCGTGGCTGTGCATAATAAACAAGCTTGTTATTTTGCATGGCTGTGAGTTTGATTCTTTTGACATTTGTGAAAACTGCGGCGAAGCTTTTGCAGCCGAGAGCCCATTTGGCGGTTAAACACAAGTGCTACGGGGCGTTACGCGACCGAAATGCATTTTAATGAGGATCAAGAAATAAAATAAAATAATATAAAGAAATAAAATATAATATAATAAAATAAAATAAAATAATTTAACTAAAATTAAATTAAATAAAACAAAGTAAAATAAAATAAAATAAAATAAAATAAAGAAAATTAAAATAAAATGAAATAAAATAAAATAAAGAAAATTAAAATAAAATTAAATTAAATTAAATTTAAAAAAATAAAATAAAATTAAATTAAATTAAATTAAAAAAATTAAATTAAATAAAATAAAATAAAATAAAATTAAAAAAATTAAATAAAATAAATTAAAATAAAATAAAATAAAATAGAATTAATAAAAAATAAAAATATAAAAAAAATTAAATTAATTTAAATATAATAAAAAATATAAAATAAAATAACATAAAACAAAATTAAAATAAAATAAATTAAATTAAGCAAATTATAATAAAATAAAATAACCTAAAGTAAAATAAAATAAAATAATATAAAATTAAATTAAATTAAATTAAATTAAACAAATTTTAATAAAATAAAATAACCTAAAATAAAATAAAATGAAATAAAATAAAATAAAATAATATAAAATAAAATAAAATAATTTAAAAATTAAATAAAAATTAAATTAAATTAAATATAAAAAAAAATTAAAATAAAAAATAAAAATATAAAATAATTATGTCGTCAAAACAAGGTTTTAAACACACTTTCCAACCACTAAAGCTGTAAAATTACTCAATTCAACTGTCACTCAAGTTCATCCCTGCATTTTTGCATGAAAATCACCCACACTCATAGCAAATATCTACTTAACAGGGGTGACAGTCGCATTTGCCCGGCAATATGCCTACAAACACACCTAAAAGTAATAAACTACGAGTATTAGTCATTCCAGTATGGTTAGAAAATAAATAAATGAAAGTGAAAATAAATTCTATTTTTATTTGAACAACCCTCCGCGGCGGCGATAGTCGACGGCAATGCAAGTTTACCTTTTTTTAACGTTTATTTACACATTTTGCAATTGTTATTGTTTTTGTATACCCGCTGTATTAGCAATATATTGCATTTTATTATTTAGTGTTAGTAGTATTTTAGACACGCAATCGAACAAATAAATTTATAAATAGAATACGCGAGCGCAGAGTAGCGAAATTTTTTATAAATACAAGAAAATAAAAAACAACAACAACAACATAGTAAATAATAGATATTTGTATATACAGATGTGTAGTGTAACAAGGATTTTTTTCATTGTTGAATAAAACCCGAAAGCTGCATTGCAACCACAAAGAATCTCGAAAGGACGTCAACGTCAAAAAAAATCTCCAAAAGCCTAACAAATCCCTACAAAATACGGCAGAAGAAAACAAGTGTACATAAAAGTCAATAAATTCCTGTAGTATCTGTAAATATACATTAGTATATATACTTTACGTTTATTTATGTATATATATCCAGTAAAATCACAAAAGAATATGCTGAACCCTTGGAAAATGTTGTCCTTGAACATTTTTATGTACGCCATAGTGAAATTATAATATATAAAATTTATGTATATACTATGTATCTACAGGCTGAATAGCAGTAAATTTGAGTATGCTGAATTTATAAAAACTCACTTTACCGCAGAAAAAACACCACAGCCAAAGAGTCGAGAGCAAAGGATTAAACAAAAGTAAGCGCACAAAATAAAAAGTAAATAAGAAAATAAAACGAATTAACATCCTTTTGACGTACATTTCTGTCCTCTGTCACTCGCTTCCCAAAAGCGAGTTACAATTCAAGTAGAGAAAATATCGATTTTTACTCCACCGGTACCTACAAGCATAATAAACATACACATTTTATACAGCAGAAATTTCTATTTATTTCTATTTAAGCGCCCCTCGGCATTGAGCGTAGAAATTTGTATGCTCGCCACCAACGCTTCATGTTCTTTGCCGCAAGGCAAATACTTTAGTCTTTTCCTTAATGGTAACGCCCTGTCCCGTCCTGTTGCCTGTTGGCATGTAGATACATATTTATTCTATACATACGCATAATTTCGTCGAATATTTTAACTTTGCAACGCATTTGCTTCTGTATGTATGTACGTATGTACGTATTTGAAATCCATACTTTGTTTACTTGCTCAATGTCGCTCTGGCGCCACCGGCTTTAGTGTGCTCGTATGTTTGTAAGTGAATTCAATACCAACATACAAATAGAAAGTGACATCATACTGAGCTCTGCCACTCAAGCTAAATGAACCAGATTCCCCAAACCAACCACCCACCCACCACTTACTTCACCACTGGCAGTTCGTTTCTCGAGTTACTTGCTTCCTTTTCTCATTTGTCTACCAACTTTTAGCTAATAAATATTCTAAATAGCCCAGTTAGTTGCTTCGTTGTCTGATTTTTGATTTAGTATCATTTTCAGTTAGTTAAAATCTGCTTGAAATCATGCATGTATGTAATTTAAGCATTATATGTGGTCACAGAGGACATTTGGATCATTTGCGTTGCCTATTGGCACCATATGTCACTCTCAAGGGTTAATGAACGTGATTTGGAATGTTTAAAGCGATATGAAGTGCAGTTTGCAGAATATAAAAAATACTATATGGTATTGACTAAAAACAGCTTAATTAGATAAAAAAAATTAGAACATTTTTACATTTTCTTTTAATTTTTTCAATATGTGGTACCGAGTCTTAAAATTTAAAATACTCATAAATCTATAGAAAAATGAATAAAGAATTTAAAAAAATTGTTTCAAATATACTTTGAACCAATATAGGTCTCAATTTTTGCCCTCGAAGTTACTCTTAGTACCTGAAACATATTCAAAATTCAGATCAATCGTTTCAGATCGATTCAGTTCGCTAAGTGCGGTCAAATTTGAAGGTTGTGGCTCTGTGTGACTTGACCCTATTTCCAACAATAAAGAGAGCCTTAAAAAAGACCGTCATTTTCTATCTCAAATATACTTTTTTAAATTATATTTTGTATAAATTATATTTTTTACCATAATTTTTTTAGACCTTTTCGATGTTATATTTTTTATTTTTTTTATTGATTTTTTTTTTTAATTCAATTCATTCACTTTTTGTTTTTTCTTTTATTCCCTATTTTGCTTCGTTTTTAGTAATTCTATTTAGTTATTTTTTTTAAATTTCAATTTTCTTCCTCAATTTGTATTTTTTCATACTTAATGTTTTTATATTTATTTTACTTTATTATTTTGGCTATCAATTTACAATTTTTATTCTCTAACTAACCATTTTCTTTCTATCTTTTATAGTTTATAACTTTTTATGTTTTTTATCTTTTTAATATTTAATTTTTCTTTGCATTACTTTATATTATATCCAATTATTTTTTTTCTTTTTTTCTGGTTATAATTTTTTTTACTTTGGTACTTATTTTATTTTTTTAGTTTCTTTTAATGTTCTTTTTTAGTTTTTGTAATTTGTTTGTTTTTATTTTATTTCTTAATTCTTTATTACTTTTTTAATTTTAATTTTTTTATTTTTTTTATTTTTTTTTTTAACTTTTATTATTATTTTCCAATTTTTATCATTTTTTTAATTATTAATTATTAATATTTTTAAATTTTTTTTAAATTGTATTATTTTAATTTTTAATATTTTTAAATAGTTTTTAAATTTCTACATTTTTTCTTTATTTAAAAAATTTTTAATTTTTTTTTTACCTTTTTTATTTTTTTTCCTTTTTTTTCTTTTTTACTTTTTGTTCTTTTTTTTTATAATTTTTATTTTTTTTTTGGTATTTTTTAAATTTTATTTATTATAATTTTTTTTATTTTTATTTTTCTAACTTTTGAATTTTTTATTTATATTAGTTAATTTTTATTTATTTTTTTAATTTTTGTTATTTTTCTTTTCTAATTTTTTGTTTTTAATTTCTTATTATTTTAAATATTTATCTTTTTTATTAATTTTTAACTTTTTTTGTATTATTTAATTATTTATAATTTTTCCCTTGTTTTTCTTAAGTTTTAAGTTTTTAATTATTATAATTTGTATTTTTTTTATACTATTTTTTGAATTTATATAATTTTCTATTTTTAGTATTCTTTAGTTTTTTTTTTTAATTTTTTTAATTTCAAATTTTCTTTAGTTTTTTTAATTTTTAATTAAAAAAAAATTATTTTTGGTTATTTACTTTTAATTTTTTATTATTTTTTATTTTTATTATTTTTTTAAATTTTTCTTAAATTTTAATTTTTTTTCACTTAATTTTTATAATTTTTTTATTTTTTTTTTTATTTTTGTGTTATTTTTAAATTATATATAATTTTTTTATTATTCATTAATTCTTTGGAATTTTTTTAATTGCACATTTTAATTTTTTTATTGTTTTTTTTTTTGTGTTTTTTTTTTAATTCTTATAATTTTTGAAATTTTTTATTATTTTTTAGATATTTTTTGTTTTCTTATTTAAAAAAAAAAAACTTTTAAAAACTGCTTATTAGTAACTAAGGGCATGCCTATCACTTAAATGTCTTTTATTAAGCTCATTATGAAACAAAATTCCTCTCGGGTAAGAAACAATTACCTATATTAGCAATAATCATAGCCAAAATAAATAAATAATCGTATTTGGCATGTACACAAATATATATGTATGAACTTACATAAATAATGTATATGCGTATGCAAGTAAATTTTGCGCTTATTATCGGTCATCACCTTTTTATCTACTTAAAAATTTATTTAGACAAGCGACGAAAGTACTAACAAAAACATATTTAGATGTGTGTTTTTATACATATGTATGTATGTATATTTTTATATGTTTTTTTTTTACATATTTAAAAATGCTTCATCTAATCCTCAAGGCAGCTTACTTTTCATGTATATATAAATATAGTGGCACATTCATATATACATATGAATAAGTATGTAAGTATGTATCTCGTATTTATAGCTTATATTTCATCTATTATGTGCCTTTTGTCAGTTTCAATGTTAAATCTTAACTTTCTATGACTAAAAGCCACAAAAGAATAGTTGTATGTACGAGTGCATACGTATATACATAGCTAAGAGCTTAATTTAGCTACATTTTACTTTTATACACATGTGACACATACAAACTTACATGAATGCATATGCTGATATATAGTTATTTATTACATGGCAGATTGAACCATCCAACAAGTTCTATTCACACTCCACCTTTCAGCTTCGTTCATATTCTTATTATTTACTATTCTTATTCTTTGCATTCTTCTGCTTCTTCATCATCACTTCTGTCTTTATTATTATTTCACTTTTTGATTCTTATGAGCGAATTGAATTCAATTAAGTACATACATATCCATGTGCATATACATACATATGTACTTATGTACGGGTATATTTAACAATTATATAAAAACATTGCATATGTATGACTTTGGCGGCTGGTAACATTTACATATGTATGAATAATATACATGCTACATGTAGTCTGTGAGTCGACAGCACGCCACGGTCCGCTGGTTTGTGCATATTTTGAAAATGCCTAGATCCCAAGTATAAGCGAATGAGTTAGTGTTGCACAAAATTCAAGTTAAGCTTAAGCTTTAGATTTCTAGCACTCGTATATGACTTTAAATTAAATTTAATTTGTAAATATGTATGCGTATATAAAAACACTCATAATTATCTTAACAATGGGATTTCTATTCTGAATTTATTTTATTAGTTTATTTGTACTTTTTATTTATATTTAATTGTTTTTAATTTTATTTTGTTTTCATTCAATTTTTTAATTTTAATTTTTTTTAATTTTTTTTTTAATTTTTTTTTATAATTTTAAATTTTTTTTATCTTTTTGAATTTTTTTTAGTATTTTTTATTATTTTTGGCACAGGTATTAATATATATTTTCTTATTTTATTTCTAATTAATTTTTTTTTCCATTTTTTTATTTTTTTTTAATTACATTTTTTAGAATTTAATTTTTTTAGTTTTTTAGAACATTTATAACATTTATTTTATAACATTTATTATATTACCGTTTTTTATTTTTTTTTTCAAATTTTTTTTATATTTTAATTTTTTATTTTTTTTTTTAATTTTATAATTTTTTAAATTTAATTTTTTAATTTTTTTTTAAATTTAATTCTTTATTTAAAATAAATTTTTTTCGTTTTACCTTCTTAATTTTTTCTGGTCTTTTTTCCCCTTTATTTTTTTTTTATTTTTCGACGTTTAATTTTTTGTGACTTTTATTTTTATTATTTAATTTTTTTATATGTGTTATTATTTCTAATTTATTTTTGTTTACAATTTTTACAAACTTACAATTTTTTTAAGCTTTTAACATTTAAAAAAATTTCTTTTAATTTTTTTTTTAATTTAAAAATTTTTTTTTAATAATTTTTTTATATTTTTTAAATTTTTTAAATTTTTTTAAATTTTTTTTTATTTTTTTTTTTTTTCATTTAATTTATTTTATTTTATTTTTTTGTTAACATTTTTTATAATTTAATATTTTTTATTTTTTTAAAATCAAATTTTTAGTTTTTTATAACATTCATAACATTTATTTTATAATTTTTATTATATTCCTTTTTAACTTTTATTTTTTTTTTATTTTTTTATATATTAATTTTTATTAATTTTTAGTTTTATTTCTTAAATTTAATTTTTTTAATTTTTTTAAATATAATTTTTTTTCTTTTTTATTTTTTTATTTATTTATATATATATATATATATATATATATATATATATATATATATATATATATATATATATATATATATATATATATATATATAAAAATATATATATATATATATATATGTTTTTATGTTTTTTAACCTTTTTTTATTTTTTCTGGTCTTTTATTTTTTTTTCTTTATTTTTCGATGTTCTATTTTTTGTTTTTTTTTTATTTTTATAATTTAATTTTTTTGTACTTGCTATTATTTCTAATTTATTTTTGTTTATTTACTATTTTTTTACTTTATTTTATTTTATTTTATTTTTTATATTTTTTTTTCTACAATTTATTTATTTGATTTAAGTGAATTATATTTCTTTTTTCTTTTAGTTAATTATGCTTAATTTTTATATTTCAGTTTATGTTATTAAATTTTTTTATCTAATTCTTTAATTTTTTCTTACTTATTTTTTTTACTTTATTTAATTTTACTTAATTTCATTTAATTTTTTTTTTAATTTAAATTAAGTTCATTTTAGTTTTTTTCTTATCATTTTTTTTTTTTTTTTTTTTTTTGTTATATGTCTTTTTTTTATTTGTTATAAGATTTTCATATTTAAATCATATTTTTTTATTTTTTTTATTACACATTATTCATTTTTGTTATATTTTTAATTTTTGTTTTTACTTACTTTATTTTATTTTTTTATATTTTTTTTTTGCCTTTATTTTTTTTAATTTTTTTTTTCTCTTTTTAGTATTGTTATACTCTTTTATTTTTTTTTTATTTTTCTTTTTTTTATATATTTTGTTATATATATTTCGTTATACTATTTTATTTCATTTTTTTATAGTTTTGTTATTTTTAACCTTTTTATATTTTTATTTTTATATGTTAATTTTAAATTTTAATATTTTTATTTTTTTTATTTTTCTATTATTTATTTCTTCACATTCAATTTGCGGTAGTTTCTATTCTTCGTTTAAAAATGCGCTGTTAACTCATTATACTTGATGCTAACGACGATGATGATGTAGTCAGCGCTGTTGTTGACGTGATCATGGTCGTCACCAACACAATTGAATTCAGTATTATTGCTATTTCTTAGATTTATGTTTCAAACCTTCAGCATATTGTTCCTTATTCACGCAGCTGTTTGTGATTGCAGTGTTATTATATTGGAAATTCTAACTCAAACAACCTATGAATTTGGAATATATGAAAAAATCTACAAGGACAGTTCAAATAATTTTGAATTATCGCTAATAGAACAAAACAAAAATGACATAATCAATTTCAACTTATTAATAACAGAATTTGGTTCATAAAATGATATTGCGAAGAAAATGAGAAATGTGTTGGAAATTTGATGAAAAATAAAATTTTTATGAACTAAATACCGTAAACTACTCGTTCATTTTTTCCAACGAGCAAAGCAGTTTTACTCTTGCCACTTTTATCATACTTAATTTTTGTTGCAAAAGCTCAGTTTAAAGCATTTAATTGTAGGAAAAGAACTAGTTTTTCAAAAATGTTGTTACCAAACAATTTTTTAAATCAAGGTGACCACATACTACTCTGCACCGCTTTTGTGTTCCACGCCTAACCAAAGAACATGTGAGTGAACACACACATGTACATATTACGTTATTGTCAGAGAGCGTATGAGCTAACCAACAGCCAACCAAATACTATATTATATTGTTTAGCAAAATGACGTAATCTACCGCCAGTGCCTCCAACGCCAGCACACACACACTCAAGCACACGCATACGCGGGTGTTAAACAAGCTGTGGTAAAGACAATGCGTGTGCTGTGCTGACGGTTGGTTGCCCAAACAAAAAAACAAAAAAAATTAAAAAACAAATAAATACAAAAAACTCTGCGGCACGAAACGACCGCAAAACCTCAAAACGTTTCAGAATTTTGTATGAATAAAATTCGTACAAAAACAAAATTAATGGGACACTAAAAAAAAATTAAATAAAATTTACTATTGAATAGCACATCAAAAGAGACTGACGAAAAAAAAGTGGAAGAGAATAAACGAACGAATGTGAATAAATGAGATTTAAATTGACAAATACTGTATAACTAAAATAAAAATAAAATTCTTATGGCATATTTGTTAGTTTTTGTGTGTGTGTGTGTGTATGTATGTAGGTACATATTGTATGTTTGTATGTTTGCAGAAGTAAAAATAAAATCAAGTGGCGAGTAAGTAAATCCGCCAAATATCGTAGAAAGTGTGTGTGGATCAAAAATCTTTTGAGTGCCTCTGAGTATGCACGAATATACTGGTGTATATATGTATGTATGTACAGATGTATATGCATAGATGTATATAGTAGTGTATAACAAATAATACATATGAGTAAATATATTTGTTTGTTGTTTGAGCTTTTGGCGGCTGGCTAGTATACATTTTCATACAAATAACACAAATATATTTTATGGAAGCTAAAAGAATTGGATATATTAATCCAATATATAAAAAGTTTAATTAAATTTTGAATGCACATGACGACAGAAATACTTTTAGAATTATGAATATAAAAAAAATTATTTTTTTAATTTTAAATTTTTTATTTTTATTTTTTAAAATTAAAAAAAAATTTAAATGCATGCATACATATATAGCACAAGATTAGATAGATGTTAAAACACAAAAGGCTCAATAAATTTTTCCATACATAGATATGTATCTATGTACGTATGTATGTATACGAATATCTGTCCATTGGCAACTGTTAGTTTGGATGTTGTGTTTTTGCAAAAATGATTTAGGGCATACACAAAAACAAAAAACAAAATTTTTATTTCATTTCAAATATACAAAACAGATTGAAATGTTTCAAACAGAGGAGTAAATAAAATATATAGTACAGAAATTAGCGGATTAGTCAATGAAGAGGCTGTCAAACAAATAAGCAAAACAAATGGACAACGCACAAAATACAGTTATTTTTCTTTACTTAACTATTTTTAATTTTAATTTTCTTTATTTTTTGTTATTTTTATTTTTTTATAGTTTTATTTTAATTTTATTTCTTTATTTTATTATTAAAATTTATTAATTTTATTTTTATTTTTTATTATATTTTTTTTTTTAGTTTTTTAACCTTTTTTCCGGGATTTTATTTTTTTCTTTATTTTTCTTTATTTTAGTTTTTTTATTTTTTATTTTCTTTTATTTTTATTTTTATAATTTAGTTCTTTTTTAGATTTTTTGTGTGTTACTATTTCTAATTTATTTTTGTTTATTTACTGTTTTTTATTAATTTCTTTTTAATTTTAATTTTTTATGATTTTTTTTATATTTTTTAATTTAATTTTTTTAAATTTTTTTATTATTTTTTTATTTTTTTTAAATGTTTTTTTTTTAATTATTATTATTTTTTATTTTTTTATTTTTTTTTCTTGTACATTTTTTTATTTTATTTAAGTTAATTATGCTTTTCTTTTAGTTAATTATGCTTAATTTTTATATTTCAGTTTATGCTATTATATTTTTTTAATTTAATTTAACGCATTAAATACAATTATATTTATAAGTTTTAGAATTCTGTTCCCGTATATGTTTATATACATACATAAATTAATAATACTCAAATAACTAGCTTCAAATTACTTCGAAGCGGGTAAACCAAGCAAGCTCAGCTAGTAGCCTACTCTCTTACAACATACCAGTCTCATACTAGCTCAAAATTGACAAAGAATTTTGATTGCGATGTGCAGCAAAATTAATTTTATAGATTAAATTAGATTCGATTATAGTTGAAAAGGTTTTTTGGGGGGGGGGAAAGTTTTAAAATTTAAATTTTTTTTATATATTTCCTCGAAGTAACTGATTTGATATAATTGCTATTTTCTTTTGAAGTTCTCAATTAAGAGCATTTTTTCGATTTTAATATATTTATACCGAATTTTATAAATTTTTACTCGTTTTTAAACTTTGTTTAAAAAAAAAAAATTCTTAAAAGTGTGCATGTGAAATACGTATGTACATATAGTATATGTATAGCATATATTATAGCGCATTTCAATTCAAAAAGGTTTTGAAATTAATTAAAATCGGCTATTCTTAAAAGTCCCAAAGAAAATACTGATAGAGATCTGATCAGGTCAGGAAATGCCACTACTTTTTCCAACCATTTCAATATTTCAGGGTGTAAATAAATATATAAGCACGCCTGAAAAATATATTAATTTTTCGATATCTTATAGCGTTTCGTAATTAATATATGTATGTACATATTTGGACAGTTTTAAGGTCACGCCAAATAATAATAAAAATTATATTTATATATGTATGTAATTACTAATAAAATATTTCAGAGCAATTAATTTTGCGAAATTTAATGTTTTTGGAGATTAGATTAAACATTTTAAATTCTAAGATGTTGCTATAAATAAGAATTATAATCCGAATTGTCAATATTTATCAGTTTCGTTTCAAAAAAAAATATACACAAATATACACATAGACCATAAAGTCTGCGCTCAGTCAACACATTTCTTTAGGAAAAGTAAAAACACAATCCAGCTAAAAAAATTTTTATGTATTCCATATTCATATTATTAAGAATTGATCTTTCGTTTAACTCTAATAAAATATATCCCCAAATAATTATCACCATTTGACCTTTCGCAAAGCTCGAAAACAAAACGACTAACTTGTGAAGTTCAAAACTGACGTCATCAATTTAATAAACAACAAACGGTTGACTCCCTTTTTCAAATTGCCTGCCTACCAACCACTTGCCTACAACATTCTCAATATAACCAATTTCAACTCAACATACTCGTTTATTCCCCATCTTCTCTTTCATCGCATATTTGAATTTGAATTTCAAATGCACATTTTGAAATTTGACCAATATAAAATTAACATTTTTTCTAATATAGCGCGCGCGCGCAACGCTTGTTTTGAAGTAGAAAAGGGAACGAGGTAAGAAGGGTAGCGGCTACTTGGCAACACTGGCAGTGTTGCGCCCCACCTTTTTGACGTGTAAACACGCTGGGAAGCAATGCAGCCGCAGTAAACGGCTAAAGTAACCGCCACCGACAATAACGCTAGCGTCGATGTTCGCGTCGTGAAAACCTGTTTTTGATCTCATTATTGCTTTTGCTTATTTTCGCATGTCACACACATATTGTTGTTGCGACGCCAACATTACTACCATTCAGCTCCTATGAAGTCAGCATTGTTGTTATTATTACTTCAATTTTGTCTTTTATTTTGGTTATATTTTATTAGTTATTGTTGTTGTGTATCTAACGAATGAATATGGACAGCAAAGATTTTACTAACTACGGGGTGCAGACTTCGAGAGCTCTTAGTTTTTTCGCTATGTAAACGGGCAAATAAAATGGTATTAAATTCAGTTTCGGCTTATAATTTTCATTTTTCATTGCAATTATTGCTGTCGCGTTTCGGCATGTTATTTTTTCTGATCGAGAATAAGCGCAACAAACCAACAAGATACACATATACGTACATATGTATGTATGTTAGACAATGCAAACAAGAATTGTCGACATTCTCGGGGGGCTAATTCCGACTCTGCTAGAGTCATTAATCGTGGCTTTAAATTTTTCACACACATTTAACGATTTCTTATGCATATTTATTAAAAATATGAAATAAGTTATTTACCAAAAATAGCCAAATCTCCCAAAAGCTTGTTGTTTTTGTTTGTATCCTTTGCAGTATTTTTTCGTTTATGTTATTTTATTTTTGTGTTTCTGGCCAAAACGAAAGCTTTCTTTTCGGCACCAAAAAAGATACACACAAAACTACTATTTTGCAATTTCTAGTTATATTTACAGGTTCACATTTCGTTTTAAAACATTTTTATGTTGAATAAGGATTTCCCCTCAAATTTCAATTCACAAAAATCAATTTGTTGCTATTTTATTAACCGAATAACTGTAAAATCTTAGCGCACTCAAAACCCAAAAAAAAGAACACAAATGTTACTCATTTACCACTACTAGCAGAGAATTCTATAAAAGCAGCTCAGCCAGCACTAATTTCACTCGCGTCTCAACAATTCGGCTTCTCGCGCATAACTGCGACACAGGGATGAGCAAATGTGCACACAAAAATTCCAATTCGTTGCTTGGCACATTTGAATATTACAAAAAAGTAGTTATTGAGGCAATGGCAACACTGAAAAGTGGTTGTAATTAATTACTGAGCGGAATTTGAAAATTATTCATTTCGAATATTAAATAATTCTAAAGCTTATTTTTTAATCCATTTTTAACAAACTTAAAGGCTTTAAATAAACTGAAAAGTTTTTAATAACAAATTTGAAATAGAATGTAAAAATTGCAACCCTGCTTACCACCTCAATTCCCCACTTCGAATGGAATCCAATTGGAATTTTGAGGCTGCCATAATGTGAGTTTGCCAGTTCCCTTTTTCAAATTGGTATAAAGAAAAAAAAATTGTCAAAATTTTTGCAGACCACAAATTTTTTATGGAATCTGAAAATAACATGAATATCTTTTACGTTAGAAATAGAAGCATAATCCATTTATTTTAGAAATGTTGCCGTTTTTCGCGTTAATTATCGTAAGTTCTGAGACATTTTTTTCTTATAATATTTTAACGTTTTTCGTTGCTACCTCGATGATTTCCCAAATCTTCGAGTCCGATCACTAAATTGCTAAACAAAACACCCAGGAATTAACTCAACGTTTATTAAGTCTTTGATAATTACAATTCTTTACTATAGACAATGGCTTATTTTACAAGTCTTTATGAGTAGACAAATTAGTGGAGTTAACATTCCTGTGAGCTGGGTGTGTTTTGAGAAACGGATAAGCTGAGTGAAGCAGATAAACTCAGCTTATCCGTTTCTCAAAACACACACAGCTCACAGGAATGTTAACTCCACTAATTTGTCTACTCGTCTCTCCTTGTAATAGCGGCTGCCGCTCTTTTTATACCTGTAGATGACCCAAACATTCTGTTCACGCGCTTAAAGATAGGCAGATTATTCGTTTGAATGCGGTAGCTGC
This sequence comes from Neoceratitis asiatica, assembly GCA_030068015.2. Classification (NCBI taxonomy): domain Eukaryota; kingdom Metazoa; phylum Arthropoda; class Insecta; order Diptera; family Tephritidae; genus Neoceratitis; species Neoceratitis asiatica. Next base: position 32,055,177 of record CM061525.1, on the reverse strand, counting down.
AGCCGCGCCGTTTATCCTTAACGACGGGGAATTTTTTCTATATTGTCGACCTTTTTGTTTGTCCGTGGTAAGGGTAATTTGCATCTTACTGCCGCTTCATAACTTTGTCCCTTTCGGGGAATCTCGTCACACTGCTACTCATTTCAATCTGTTCTTCGTATTTGGGTTTACCGTCACAATATAATCATAACGAAAAAAATTCAGCATTTTAGAGAAGATGCTAGAAGAGAAATTTATTGGTGGCATAAATCATCTCACGTTGATGCATTGATAACAGTTGTTGTTGTTGTAACCGCGGAAAAGTTTCACAAATTGGGCTTCGGGAAATATTGCAGGAGCGACAGTCCCTGGACGTATAAAACTGTCTCGGGAGCTATTGTATTTTAGTCGCCTCTTTCGACAGGCATGCCTTACTGCGAGTAAATTCTTAAACCCCCAACCCGCAGAGGATGTTAAGTACCAATATGAAATGAGATATTTCTGAATTTTAAAAATAGCAGTCGATATAATGACAAATATCTTCTCAAATCTATTTCATAACTGATAATAACATACTTAGCACAAAAATTTTTATACCGGTTTTCGCGGCTATGTTAATGTGCCCATGCAACCCTGTATGTTTATTTATAACAAACGCGTGTTGACTTTTTGGTCAGCCACAGGCAGATTCAAATTTACTTTTTGATCCACCTCCATTTGTACCGGTTGCATGTAAGTGCTCCAGCTCCAAGAAATATTCAAGTTCGATTAGTACAATATCTTTTAAACTATCTAAATTAATCCTTCCAAATATTTACAGTTCCTACTCAAGCATCGTATATCAAAATGAAGCCGCAATACAAAGTAGGTGAGTTTCAATGTCTTAAATAGAGGTTATCTTAAGCGGCTACGAAAAGCAGCTGCAACTGGCATAAGGGGATATTACTTAAACTAACTACTTTTTAACTAAGCCGATGCTGAAATAGTAATACCAAAATCTTGTTCATTTTTAGCTGACATTAGCCTTGCTGAATGGGGACGTAAAGCCATCATAATCGCAGAGAATGAGATGCCTGGTCTTATGGCTATTCGCAAAAAGTATGGCCCACAGAAGGTTTTAAAGGGTGCACGCATTGCTGGTTGTCTCCATATGACAGTACAAACCGCCGTGTTAATAGAAACCCTTACCGAGTTGGGTGCAGAGGTGAGTTCCTTGTACGCTGGGAAAGGATAGTATTTTGGATGGCCAAACCGCTAGGGATCAATTTATTTAAATATTCTTATCAGTTTTGTTTTCGTTTATTGGGCATGACTATTGTGCTCAATCATTGTTCATATCGCACAGATTTCACAATTTCACGTAAGCAATTAGTTCCTTAGAATGCTAATACGCTGATATTATAATGCGGGTCAAAAGGTGCAAAAAGATGTTGCGATAACATTGGTTACGAATAAGAATAGATATGTATATGCATGTAATATATTTAAATTAGCTTTTTTTTGCTATTGTTTTCAGGTTCAGTGGTCAAGCTGTAATATATTCAGTACACAAGATCATGCTGCTGCAGCTATTGCTAAGACCGGGGTGCCAGTCTATGCCTGGAAGGGTGAAACTGATGAAGAGTACTTATGGTATTAATAGGAATTCTTAAATGTTTATAAAAATATACTTTTCTAATTTTTGTTTTATTTTTCCTTTTTCCTAGGTGCATTGAACAAACTTTGGTCTTCCCTGATGGCCAACCTTTGAATCTGATCCTTGATGATGGTGGTGATTTGACCAATTTGGTGCATGAGAAGTTCCCACAATACCTGAAAGGCATCAAAGGTTTGAGCGAGGAGACCACAACCGGTGTACATAATTTATATAAAATGATGAAGGAGGGTCGCCTTGGTGTACCAGCCATCAATGTCAACGATTCAGTGACGAAGGTTAGCACGATTTTCTACACGCAAATCAACGATAACTAACATAGATTCTTTCCGTTGCTTATTTACAGAGCAAATTCGATAATCTGTATGGTTGTCGTGAGTCTTTAATTGATGGCATTAAGCGTGCCACCGATGTCATGATTGCCGGAAAAGTGTGCTGTGTTGCCGGCTATGGTGATGTAGGCAAAGGTTGTGCACAAGCTCTACGTGGTTTTGGTGGACGTGTTATCATTACCGAAATCGATCCAATTATTGCCTTACAAGCTGCTATGGAAGGATATGAAGTGACTACAATGGAAGAAGCCTGCAAAGAAGCAACAATCTTTGTTACAACAACTGGGTGTAAAGACATCATCACCGGCGCTCACTTCGAACACATGCCCGACGATGCGATCGTTTGTAATATTGGTCATTTCGATTGTGAAATTGATATTGCCTGGTTGAATGCGAACGCCAAGGAGAAAATCAATATTAAACCACAAGTTGATCGTTACACACTATCCAATGGTAAACACATCATCTTGTTAGCCGAAGGTCGCTTGGTAAATTTGGGTTGCGCTCATGGTCATCCCAGCTTTGTCATGTCCAATTCATTCAGTAATCAAGTGCTGGCACAAATTGAATTGTGGACAAAAGCTGATAAGTACAATGTTGATGTGCATATGTTACCGAAAATACTCGACGAAGAAGTTGCCAGTCTGCATTTGGAAAAATTGGGCGTGAAATTGACGAAATTAAGTGATGACCAATCTAAATACTTGGGTGTACAAAAAACTGGTCCATTCAAGCCCGATCACTATAGATACTAAAGCGGAAGGATGGAGTTTCTGGTTGGCAGATAACACAGCATCATTGGAATTTTGATTAATTGGTTTTCGTTTTTTGTCAATTTTTTGTTTGTTGTATTTTTGAATTGATAAAGTACTAAAGCTGTAAAATGTATAATTGAGATAACGCTGATAGTCACGTACTTGATAATAATGTTTAAAAAAAAAATAAAATAAAAAATTACTATAATCTAACGTTCGCTTGTATTTTCGCTACAATAAAATAATAATTGTAATCACTTTAGTTGGGCAAGATGTTCGATTTGACTAACTCGAAGCTAGATGAGAGGTATTCATTTCTTCAATTAAATTTGCGACAGATGTATTTTAATATGTTTTGCTTACGTTAGCTAAATTTTTACTGGATCATTTTATTTGCATACATTTAAGAAAACATTTCAAAATCCATCCACTTTTAGGCCTATATCATCGGCCCGTAAATGTTTGCGTATCACATCATGCTGATGTTAACCCTATTTAATGGTGCTATGATTACTGTTGAAAGCTTCTGCTGTGATATGCTAATGCGGTCGTTGTTGTGGTACGGTGACATTTTCATGTGATGTGATTTGCTGAATATGTTATGTAAACATCGTGATGCAATGGGATGTGAAGAGTTGATGCTGTTACTTGGAGATTCTGATGTGATGTGATATTGATATTGTGGTGTAAAGTGACGTGTTGATGTGATGTATGTGATATGCTGATGTGACGTTTTAATTTGACGTGTTGAGGTGACGTGATATGTTGATGTTTTTAAGGTGATGTGAATTGATGGAATCGCTGTGGTTTAATTTAAAATTTTTGATATTTATTCTTTTTGTATTATGGGATGAGATGTGCGGTTATTGAGGTGATGTGATATGTGGATGATTCTGAGATGATGTGTTGCCCTGATGTGTTGATGTTTTTATTGTTAAGAATACAGATTTATAGCTTTGCGACACATACTGAGTTTGAAATACTTGGATATCACAGGTAGGCATCTTTCAGAGCCCTTTTTACAGGTCAAAGGTTTCCTCAACCTTAAAAATCATAATAGCGAGAGTTTCCTGTCGATCATAAGCCAAGAAAACAACAGTAACATAAGAGTATCAGGTTACTATTTCTCACCATCTTGTCTACCTCTCTCGGGGACCACAATGATATCGACCGAAATCCGAGTTAATACATCAGCAAGCTAAAGTTATTAGTGAAATGCGTTTGACGTGGAATTATGCAGCTTCTGTTCTGGCTATTCTAGTTACAGTTGGCATCCTTGCAGAGATAATGAAAACGAAGACTTTCCTTACGAAACCAAGGGAGTTTGAAGAAATGCGAGGGTTTTTAGAACGGTATATGGAAACATCCACTTTTTTTACTTAATTTTAATTCTGGACATGGTGTAATCCGAAATTGGAAATATAACATATTATTTTACGTCAATTCGACGATTGGTTCTAGGTCAATATGTCCATAGAATACTGGTCATCTATTGTCAGCGGCTACGAGTGATACGACGGTGGCTTCGTCAGAGTAGCGTCCAAGCATAGTACGAGGCGCAAGCAAAGTCCGTCCGCCTGCCTCACAACGAAGTGAAAGGGAAATAAGGCAACTTGGATTTGAAATATGCCCTTACCACCCAAGACCTTAAGCCCATTGTTAGAGCACGAAGTGGCATCTGGGTCTTTCTATTAAGAGCGAGAGTCTCTCCTCTGCGTGGGCATTATAACGAAAAAACGAAAGAAAACAAATCTTTCGTGTTTTCTGGGATATCCCAAGCATATTTCAATCACTTCAAGACTAATTTTAAAAAGCTACACTTAATTCAAGTCATACAATTATCACAAAAGATTTTTAAAACTAATCTTGGATGGAAGGCGCTTCGAAATCTAAAAGTTAAGCAATAGCGGAGGGAGGAAAGCACCTTGCGGTACTTGCTTAATTTCCCTAAATTTGGTGTTGGGAAATGGAAATTCTACACTCAATCAATTTCAATGGTTAAGAAGTGGCTTACTGAGTTCCGTTGTGGTCGTACCAGTACAAATGTCACTGAACGTTCAGATCACAAAAAGAGGTAGTCACGACAGATCGATAAAATGAATGGAATTATATTAGACAATCGGAGAATAAAAGCGCGTGGGATGTCTGAGGCTGTAGGAATCTTAAGTCAGAGGGTACATCACATTTTACATGAATATTTCGAAATGACACGACCATAAGCGCTATAATGTAACCACTTCAAAGGAGAATTTGACGTTGTTCAACCTCAATCCAAACGAATTCTTGCGCCGTTGCGTTACCTTAAACAAAATATGAATCCACCACGCCACACCACACCAGAAACCAAAGAACAGTCAAGACAGTGAGTTTCTCCCAGTGCACGTGCACCAAAGAAGGCCAAGGTGTATCATGGCCACAGTTTTGGGGATGCACGTGTTGTCATTCACATCGATTACCTTGAAAAGTGTAAAACGATCACCGGCGAATATTATTCAGAGCTTTTGGAAAGATTTGATATTGATTTAAAGCAGAAACAACCACATTTCTTCTACCCTATCCAGAATATTCTCTAGATTAAGCTCCCTGCGACTCTTTCTTATTTCTAAACCTGAAGAAATGGCTTTGAAAAAACGTATTAACATATTTGGAAGGAATACAAATATTGGAAAAACGCTGGACTAAATGTATAAAGCTAAAATGCAACTCGGACTGACATATGGCACGACTTGGGGCATTTTACATCGAGATTTTAAATTGAAAGCGTACAAAATATAGCTTGTGCAAGATCTGAAGCCCTTCTACCTTCCCAGGCGACATCGTTTCATTGTGTGTGTCGGAATTGTAAAGTCGGAGGATGTATTGCAACTTTTGCAAGCTCAAAATTCTAATATACCAGCAGGAGATCGAATTTTGTTCAGCGATGAGGCTCTTTTCTGGCTCAATGGGTATGTAAACAAGCAACCAGAAGTGGTTCAAGAGCTGCCACTTCATCCAGAAAAAACAACGGTTTGGTGTCGTTTGGGGGACGGTGGAATCATTTTTCCACATTTCCTAAAAAATGATGCCGGTGAGAACGTAACCGTCAACGGCGACCGTTATCGCGCCATGATAACCGACAATTTGATGACTGAAATTGAAGCTCGTGATCTCCGCGACATTTGGTTTCAACAAGACGGCGCCACTTCCCACACATTCGCATCAATCAATGGATTTATTGAGAGAACACTTCGGTGAGCAGATAATTTCTCGTTTTGGGCCGGTCGATTTGCTACCAAGATCGTGTAATATCAAACGGTTAGACTTTTTCCTGTGGGGATATGTAAAGTCTACAGTTTATGCGGACAATCCCGCTTCGATTTGGCCTTGGAGCAAAACATCACGCGTGTCATTCGCCAGTTACCAGCTGGAATACTCGAAAATTGGACTCAACGGATGGACCATCTGAGACGTAGCCGCGACCAACATTTGGAAGAGATAATCTTCAAAAAATAAATGCCAAAGAATGTACTTTCGAATGATAATTAACATTCCACATTAAATTTGAATTTTCTGTGTTTTTTTTTTATGTAGGGAACCTCGAAATGGATCACCCTTTATAAGACCGATTTTTTTAAATTTGAAACTTTGAGCCACAAATCTGTCGAAAAAGCATTTAAGAGTGTGAAATTTGGTATTCTGCACACGTTATTTCACTACAAATCACCGAAATCTGAACATTATATCTTCTAGCCCCCATGTAACCGATTTCTTCGGATATGAGGCTTTGCGACAAAAAGGCATCTGAAGGCGAAAAATTTGGTACTCTACACACGCTAATTCAAATAAATATTGATATAGAAAATCTTCGAAATAGAATTTAGGAATTTGCAATAAATTTGATATGTTCATGAAAGGTATAAAGACTGCGGCATGGTCGAAGACAGCCCTTCTTTCTTGTTTTACCGCAAATTAACCCAATCTTAAAGCAACAACAGATAAATCTTATCGCTTATCTAAGAGAACTTGTACTTCAGAACCGAGCAAATAATAAAATTTTTCTTTATCACCAATGCGTGACATCTTAGTTGTTATTGCATCTGCGCGAGAGCAAGTGGTAAGTCATAAGTGGCAGTCTAGAAGATTATAAATCGTTTATATTTATAGACGAAATATATAAATGAAATTTTTTGAGAAAAACTTTCCAAAACGAAATCGACAAATACCGCTCCGTCATCACTGGGCGAACAAAAGACCTTCAGCATTCGCTCTTTTAGCTTTTACTACTGCTGCTTGCGTAGTGTGAGCACTCATGCCGGTTGAAAGACAGAATTTTTTTACTGTGCTCAGCTGAGCAAATGAGCGCGGCCAAGTGCGAGCTCCGGTTTTGAGTGCGTTTATGTGTTTGCGAGCGCACAACTAACGTGACGGGTTTTGGCTTGTGGAGCAGAATGTGATTTTATGCAATTATTTGTATCTTGACTTTGTGTTGGTCGCGTTAATGTTTGTATTTTTCGGTGATTTTTCGGCTCTTTTTGGTGTTGTGATTTAGTTTAAATACTTTAAATATTATTGCATAAGTAATTTATTCAATGTGAAAATACTTTGTAATAAATAAAATGTGAAGGTGTTGATGGAATTAGTCGAAAATATGAAAATAAATAAGAAATATCTACAAAGAAGTTATCCATTCCATACCAACCTGTGGCCGTTAAGCAGCACGTAGTAAATGCACTAATATACATATGTACATATGTCTGTCCTTATGTACATATGTATATTTATATGTATGTATATCCACATATTCGCGACTGGAGAAAATCTACAAACTCCTGGCATATAAACGAGCATTTATAGTAAAACAATTAAAAAAAAATTATTTACTCAAGTGTTAAGTGCTTATATATCTAGAAATTAATACATACATACATTTGCATGAATGTAAATGCATATGTGTGCTGTAAATCCACATAAACCACTTGTTAATTTATTTCAAATTCAATTAAACAAAAAATCCAACAAAAAAATGTATCTACTCAACCGTGTTTATGTACTATTATTTTGTGGGATTTTGCTTGCTATGTTCACAACAACAACAACAACAACAACAACCAACACCATAGCAATGCAACAAGTGATACCTTACAAGCTCGGTGCGGAGAGTAAGCGCGACTTGCGTACAACGGCCCCCAATTGGCATGCTAAATTCACACCGCAACAATTGCAAATGCATATGGGTACGAGCGCCGAAGTGTTGTTGGAACTAACAGGTATGAGTGAGTGCACATGTTGGTGTATATATTTATATAAGTACATAAATATAGGAGATAAGACGAGCTAAACACGTCTGCTAAGAGTGGGAGTTTTATTGTTTTGAGAGAATGTTTTTTATTTTTTTTATTTTTGTTAGAGGGGCTCGCTAACCCCTCATCCACACTACTTTGCATTTATAGATGAATAAAATTGCGGTAGTAGATGCGTAGTAATACCCTTTGCGAGAGCATTTCTACGTCTTTGCTATGGCTTCTTATGTGAACAGATATCTCTTATCCCACTGTGGGCGCAGCTAAATTTCTTCATTAGAGGTTTATATCGTTCCAAAGACTTCTCCGCTAATACTAAATTCATTTGAACGTTCTAGTAGTGAAAAAGATGTTCATGTTTCGTAGATATCTGTATATCAAAGTCACCAGCCAGTAGACTTAGAACAGGAGCTATTTCGACTGCTTCGAATCGAATCAAAGAGAGAGAAAAATGTTGCATGAGTTGGTTTGGCTGATCGGTCGAAAGGAAAGGTTGAGAACCTGACCACAAGCGGACGTGTCTAAACCATTGGGTAGGCTCATTGCTGTCTCCTGCGTATCTCGTTTGTGAACAGTTTGCTCGATTTTATGAATTGATTTAGTTTTTTTATCAACAATGCTTGTCTCCATAAGATAACTAAGCTGATAAGAGGTATTATCAATAGTCCATTCCTATTTAGCGAGATTAACTTTAGTGTACCTTTATGACAATCTAGATACCTTAGGCCCCGTTCCTTGTCTTTATGCAAAACAAGAGGCAAGTGTAGCCGCAACCTTCCGCGATCGGTCTCGGATTCAGGACAGTCCGAGCTTTACCTGGTTTTCGGTCACCGGTGTGTTGGATTTTACGTTTATCCATCAGGCGCGCCCCTCGGTTGGTTGGGCAAAGCTGGTTAATCGGTTTAAGGCCAGGCACTCACAAATGTTGTGCACTCAGCCGATTCAACTTTACCTGGCTTATATGGATGATATCTCAAAGGTAGGTGCTCCGTCAAGACATCCATAAGAATGCTGAGTTCTCTTTTGCTGAAAGCAAGTAACAGTTTGGTCTGTCTACAATCCACTCTGCTCCACAATAGTTTAGTGGTATGAATGTCCTACGTTGGACCGGTTGTTCCCGGATCTTAAGTGATTTCTTCATGGTTCACTGCGTTAAACGACATTTGAAGGCGCTGAAGCGTCTGAAGCAGTCGATGGTGATACCTTCGACAGCACGAGCCAGCTCGTTCACCTCTTCACCTTCCACGTGATATTCACTATAAATGTTCTCACGTATTTGAATTATGTGTTGATACACTTAATTGCCGCTCGGCTGTCTACCAGACACCTAATAGATTTTCCTTTCAGAACAGAATGCCCAAGTTATCTACACGGAAGACAGAGTTGTAGTCGTTGAGTTTGAATTTAACTTGGCCATTCGCGCGGACGCAGAAGAACCCTGCTCCTGTACTAGCATAGATATGAATGTCTTCAGTATTATCGATGGCCTTATCTTCCACCCATTCTTCCCTACTAGGGAAGGAGTAGGTGGTTTTCACCTGACAGAGAGTTTCCTTTTCCTGATTGCATTGTTCGTTGAGCCAGTAGCTCTTTGTTGGTCCTACTTTGGATATGTTCCCTCCAACTTAATTTTGTATGAGTTGGCTTAAGCGGGTATACAAAGAGCGAGTGAGTGTTATTTATTGCATATTCATTGCATACGGGATACACATTGGAAATGTCCGTTTGGATCCTGCATACGGGATACACATTGGAAATGTCCGTTTGGAGCCTACCTACCCGTATGTACGAGCTTAATATTTTCCGGATTTCTTGGGAGGCAACTCGAGATAGTTGCCTGCAACAAATAGTGGATCGATCCCAAGGACATCAACCACTGTAGAGCTCTAGACACCCGGATATCGAGTAGTGCAAGCATTACGATACTCGCTCAACTGCTTTGAAATTTTCGAATTTTGAAAAAGTTTTTATTTGAATATCTGTGAATGGAGTGAGGTATTACTGTATTGCGTCCTCGCAGTTACGTATCCTAATATGCCTGAGAGGTGACTCTACTTCCAATGATAACAACCTCTAGCTTGTTCCACCACATGTGTTACGATTTGGGTTCAGCCAACAGCAGCCAACACCATCCATCTTGCGGGACTTTTGAATATTACCATGAGGTGTTTTACAATATTTCAGGAATTTTCAGCATGAATTTATAGAATTTTTTTGGAAAAATTCCGTTATTAAAAAATTTTATTTTTAAGAAATTTGTATTTTTCCAAAAAATTTTATACATACGTATCTAAGTTCTAACAAGTCCGCTTTTAATTTAAAATTTTTTCCACTTGCAGATTTACCGTTAGATACCGCCTTTGAGGTTTTAAGCGAAAATCCACACCTCGCCAGCGTAGAATTTCTCATACCCGCCGAAGTTATAAATCCCACTACACGAAATTGGCATGGCAACATCACAGTCGATGGGCTCTTTCTTGGCTCCACCAAAGTTTATGTGATTCGTGCCAATAGCAGTGAACGTGCTGCCGGTACACTCGAGCTAACGATTATACGGCGCACACGTATTATCGATCATGTATTCACCGGCTCTGTAGCGCTGCTTGTCTCCTTACTCTATATAAATTTCGGCGCTGCTTTAGATGTGGCGGTGCTGCGCAGCCTATTAACGCGTCCAGTCGCGCCGCTCATTGGCTTTTTAACGCAATTCTTTGTTATGCCACTCCTCGGCTATGGCTTGGGTGTGCTCATATTTCCCGATTCACCGGAATTGCAATTGGGTCTCTTCTTTACGGGCGTTTCACCGAGTGGGGGCGCATCGAATATCTGGGCTGTCATATTGGGTGGTAATATTAATCTCTCCGTATTGATGACCACGATTAGTAACTTTGCCGCCTTTGGCATAATGCCTTTGTGGATCTTCACACTCGGCCAGTTGATTTTCGATCGTGCAAATATCACGGTACCTTACCAAAACATTGCAACATTTGCGGTATCGTTGGTGGTGCCACTTGGCATTGGCTTAGGCATACAGCATTGGTGTCCGCGGCTGACACGCGTGCTGGTGCGTTTACTCAAACCGATTTGTACGTGTCTTATACTCTTCATTATCATCTTTGCGATCGTGACAAATCTCTATTTATTCGAGTTGTTCTCGTGGGAGGTGAGTTAAATTGATAAGATCTTTGTGACTTTGTATTAGAAATGTTAATAATTTCATATTATTCTGTTTACAGATCATCGTTGCCGGCTTGGCACTGCCGTGGTTGGGTTATGTATTAGCTTGGTGCGCGGCAAAAGCTCTGCGTCGGAATAGTGTCGATTCCTTAACAATTGCCATTGAGACAGGCATTCAAAACACGGGCATTGCGATATTCCTTTTGCGCTTCAGTCTGCCACAACCAGAGGCCGATCTGACCACAGTCATTCCCGTCTCAGTCGCGATATTGACGCCTATACCATTACTCGGCTTGTATATTTATAAGCGTTGTGCAGAGCGTGGTATCAAAGAGGGACTACTACCGGATACCCAACAAAGTATTACTCCAACGCATAGATTTAGGTAGTAGATTATAGATGCATGGGTGGAAGGACTTCCAAAAAGTGCTTATAAAAAATTTAAACTCAAAATATTAAAATCAAGTACATTTTAGGGAAATTTTATTATAGGTAGCAGTTTTATAAAAAAATTTGATTTTCCTTTTAATTGTTGTATGAAATTGCAAGTTACTTGTGTTTTTGTTAAGATAAAATGTAAATATATTCAATTTAATTTAGACGAAAAAAAAGAAGACAAATTTGGCCAATGATCGAAGAAAAGAGAATTTAGTTTTTACTCTTTCTAAATAGGACCCCCCTTATGCATAACAACCGGATACTATATGATGGGCACCCATGGTAGAAGGATGGGCTGCTTCTCTAACGACTTCTGCAACAGTTGCAGGTACACAGATGAGGCGGAATCGGTGGAACATTACCTTCTGCCAGTGTCCGGCCCTCAGCACGACCCGTTATTGTTTTCCCGGTAACTTCTACTTCGATTGCCTGGCAGAACTTGCATCTATGCTTACAGATCATCAATCTTGTGAGCTTCATAAAGCACAACAGTTGGGTTGAATACAATAGGTATCACAATTAGGCCATCAGGCTTAATTGCGCTTAATCAGGTTTCCGTGATCGAGTAACCTCACTAACTTAGTAACTATGAGTGAAAAGCTTTTATGTGGCACCCTAACATAGGTTTGCCGCTGCAACTGAGCTGACTTTTGTATGATATTGACAACTGGTAAATGTAAATTTTTATTAATTTCGAAGGTTTCATTTGTCTCTCCAAAGCTATTTATACTCTTCGCTGCAAGGTGGTGAAACACACTCGAAGACTGTATTGATATGTATGGAAAAGCCTTGCAGGTTGCACACACAAATCCATTAGATCGACGTAAGGCTTTCAAAGATAAACCACTATTATCTCCCACGAAATCTCTTAACGAAGGAGTACAGGTAAGAGCTCGGTAGGGTAGAAAACTAAATATTTCACAAAGGTTTTACTACGTAGTGTTTTTTGAGTGAGCTTTTTTTTAAAAGTAAGCCAAGAAGTGCTTAGTACCGGGTCTAGTATTTATTGCACACACGTTGTCTGTGTTAGGATCAAGTCTGTATAATAACGAATTAAACTGTTCACTAACAATACGATTATTATGGCATGACTAAGCAGTCTTACGCGGGACTCGAGCTCCTTGCTTGCTTGGGCAAATGTACTCTCTTTCAAATGTTGGCCGCGGCTACGTCTCAGATGCTCCATCCGTTGAGTCTAATTTTCTATAACTCGATCGAGTATTTCGACAAGTAACGGGCGAATGACAGGCGTGGTGTTTTGCTCCAAGGCCTGAATCTAAGTGGGATTGTCTGCATAGACTTAAGACTTTACATATTTCCACAGGAAAAAGTCTAAAGGTGTGATATCACACGATCCTCGGTGGCCAATCGACAGGCACAAAACGTGAAATTATCTGCTCACCGAAGTGTTCTCTCCATAAATCCATTGGTTGATGCGATGTGTGGGAAGTGGCGCCGTCTTGTTGAAACCAAATGTCGCGGAGATCACGAGCTTTAATTTCAGTCATCAAATAGTCGGTCATCATAGCGCGATAACGGTCGCCATTGATAGTTACGTTCCCACCGGCATCTATTTTCAAGAAATATGAACCGATGATTCCACCGGTCCACAAACCACAAAAAACCGTTGTTTTTTCTTGATGAAACTTTCCATAGAGCGAAGCGATGTCGCTTGGAGAGGTCGAGCGGCTTCAGTTATTGTACACAAGCTGTATTTTGTACGCTTTCAATTTAAGATCTTGACGTAAAATGGGCCAAGTCTTTCCATACGTCAGTCCGAGCTGCTGCGAACGACGCCGAATCGACTCTCCACGGTCTTCGTGTACACTCTCAGCTACGGTCGCTATATTTTCTTCACTGCGTGCTGGACGTGGACTATTCGGTCGAATATTATCCAATAATGAATGCTGGGTCTCAAGATGGGTGAAGGTGTTCGTGATCTGTCAAAAAAAAAAAAGGCTATTGAAAAAAGTACCTCTACTTGGATCACCCTTTATGTATATATAATTGGCGCTTTGTAACCACCAAAGCGATTTCTGACCAAGCTGCTCGGTGTACATCTCTAACCAACCAAAAGTATGAGATGATTTCAAGATCATCTATCAGGAGCCCTAGGAAACCAGCCGTTTCGACGTTTTCGCTCCCGCTACAGTCTAGTATTATCAATACCAACAACAATGTCAGCTAAAGCAAGCTCATTCTTGCCAACTGACTCTGGACTAAGTAAACTATTGAACAGACGAACAAAGTCCTGTTGACCTAAACGGGTTAAGGCATATGCTACGCACTATCGACACGCAGTTGAAGAAGCCACTAACCTGTCAGAAACATTGCTATTAATATCCCGAAAGGGAGCAGAAATTAAAGAAACTATAGAAATAGCCAATTTTAATAATGACACAATTGGAAAAAATATTAGTTTTGACCTCAGATTTAGCATAATGCTGGGATCAATCCATAATAAGATAAGAGATTAAATCGCACTCACAAGTGTGGTACACAGATGGTTCAAAAACTACAAATGGAATTGGCGCGTGAGTTCCGAGGCCCACGGTAAGAGTATCAATACCAATGGGCAGATATCCAAGCATATTCCAAGCAGAAGTGTTCACAATCTCGTCATGTGCAGAAAAGATACTTAAAAGAAGAGCAAGAAATCAACACATAGTAATCTGTAGTGATAGCCAAGCTGCACTAATGGCGATCTCATCACGCACGATTAAGTCGTTCATGGTACTAAATAGAATGTGTCAGGAAACTAAATGAGGTGGGAAAACACGACTCATTATGGAAAGTTCGACTCAATAGGGTACCAGGACACACAGGGGTAGAAGGAACAAAAAAAGCTTACGAACTTGCAGGGAAGGAACATCAACCCCTCCTATGGGTACAGAACCCTTCTGTCCCATAGATCCACATACAACAAAAGAAGAATCCAACAATCCAAACAATAAATAGGATGATATAATACAAAGAGGTTCAAAGAAATTATTGTACTTAATAAAAATAACTTGAGAATACCTAGAGGATTACTGACAGGCCGTTGCAGGCTTCGGTATGCAGGTTCTGCGATATGGAACCTGAAGCACCTACATACCTACTACTGAACTGTGAAGTAATAGCTAGAAGAAGAGCTTAACACCTAGGCACCTTGCTGCCGCAGAAGGGTTCCTGAGGGACATAGGGCTGAGCGATGTAATGAAATAAGAATTATAGAGCACACTAGACTAACGGTTGCGGTGCAAACCCTTCCCCCCCCAATCTATCTATCTATCTGACCTATCATAATACCGTCCTGTGGACCATAAAAGGAAACTTCTGAAGTCACCTGTGCACCATTTGCACAGTGAAACAGCTATGCTCCTAGTTAAAGAGGATAATGCATAATGTGTAAGCATTATCTGCTGGAATACCATAGTAAGGATTATCATTGCAAATATCTGCTAAATGAGAGAAGACGAACCACACCAAGACACATCAGGAAGTGGATACTTGACTTCACAGACTCCATTCAGCACTATGTCAGGGAACCGCAAGGCAGGACGAACTACCGACAGACTCTAAACACCACTTATAGAGAGTTCGTCAACACTTACGCTCATACTGTCAATGGCCTACGCTCATACTATCATGGTAGCTAACTACCACCTATAGCAAACGTAAAGCTCGATCTAAATACTTGCATTATAAAGTTCAGGATACTGTAGCGGTCACAACTCCTATTTTCATCCTATTCATCCTTGACATTCTTAACGTATGTCCTGCATACAAAGAGCTCCCGCACGACCCAAACATCCTCTTTACATGCCCGCTAAAATCCACTGATCAAATGCCTATCCCTGGCCTGTACCCGGCGAATATATATATATCTTTCGTATAACCGCTAAAGCAATTTTTGGCCGAGCTCCTCTTCCAATTCGTGGTTTTTTTTCAACAAATGAAGGGACCTGAAGTTTTTTCTAAGTCGCCTCCGAACGGCTGATGGATTTTTATTAGTAGCATTTTATTTCATGTTAGAAATACACTCGGAGGGGTTGCCGCTATTGGAAAATTTAGTTTTCTATAATTTTGGTCGTTTGTTTGTCCAGAATTCGAACCCATGGCCCTACGCATGGTAGTTCAGCGAATTAAAAGACACATGGGGTCATAATATAAGCATATTTGAGACCAGACCATCGTTAGTTTAGGATTCATAGGTACTTCTCAAGAAGGCAGTGCTGAAATTTGCTGAGGAACTCCCTGTAAATGCAGTTGCTATATAAGAACTGTTACAATTTTTTTTAATTAAAAAGAAAAAATTAAAAGCAGTTTTCTAGCTAAATATTACATTAAAAAAAAACGGAATAAATATCATTGATGTAAAACCTTTACGGACCGCATCATCAAATAACATTTGTGCAATAAATATACAGATTTTATTTCAATACAAAAAATTATCAATTTCTAACTGATAAGAATTTTAGTTTTTCATCTTGCCATTTTAAATGAGCAATATTTGAAGGTATTTTTTTTTTACTGCTCCAAGCGGTAGATCTCAAGCAGTTTCATTACTACTCGTTTGCATTAATATTTTAATTAAACAATTTATGGTATGAACATCTAAATTGAGCTTCTTAAACTCATATAAATATCTTATATAGTTAACTGTACCGTTAAGATCAACCAAACTCAATAGATTCGGCGATAAATTATAAAAATTCACAACAGCGAGTAAGCGTGCCAACTCCTCCATTGATAAATCGGCAATAATACTTGGCTCGAGCGCGGGAGTGCTAATGAAGCTACGCAGTGTTGGCGCCAGCGCCCGACGTGTATTCTCAATGAATACTTTAAATTTCTCAACGAGTGCGCAAATCAATTCGCTGGTTATTAGCACATGCGGTTTCGCATGCTTTTCCATATACAAATCTATGAGCTTCATTTGCCAAATATCATTGGCGGCTGGTTTGTTGTGCTGTATGCGTTGAATGAGCTGAAAGTGGTGGAAAATATAATAAAAAATAAAATAAAAAAAGAGAAATTTTTCCAAAATTTTTACACACATTGAAAGTAGTTAAATAAATGGGCAAAACATGCATTTTATCCTTAATAACAGCATTATAGAATAGCATTGTGAGCTGCTGTATCTTTAGTAGCTCATCTTGTGTGATAACTTCAGCGTCAATATGCAGAAAGCGATCGGTGAAACTTGTAACGAATGGATCATTGGAGAAGCGCTCCAGCGCCGTAGCATTTACATGCCAACAAGCATACTGTTGGGTGGTGAGTGTTTGTGCGAAGAGGCTCTTCAAACGATCGGGATCCTCAAGATGTGAGAGGCAACCGGAACGTTTTTTAATATCTATACAAGCGGAATTCTCCAGCGCTTTACTACAAGTATAAGAGAAGAACTCAGTTAGTTAAACAGTATACAGTATGCATATAGAGTTGTGTAGGGCCAATTTTTTTACGCACAGCAACTGTGTCCAATTTCTTTCCTTCTCAAAACAAACCGGCCAATAATTATCATCGTCTACAATCACTTTTTGCAGCGTGTGTAATGGTGGCAGCATACAGGGTGCCATGGGTAGGCGACGCAATTCCTTACTACCCAACTCCAGCACAGATATATGGCAGAGACACAACTTTTTTGTGTCAATGTCTCGTGGTAAGAAGAGACGTGGCTCCACGGCCAACACATACAGGTGTCGAAAGGCTTGTAGATGGTATCTGCAAGTAATTGAAGGTTCATTTAGAGATATTCAATAAAATTATTCAAGTTAAAATTTGCTCTCAGAACCCTAAATATTCTTAAAAGATCTCTTTTATTTTTCCAACGGTTCTTTATCCAGTTTAGGAGAGTTTAAAGCAGTTTATAGCATGGAGGTCATCATACATAGGGTAAAAAATAAGCTTTATCAAAATGAGACTCACTGTATGCTCGGACAATGTTGGGTATGTCGGGGTTGAGTCTGTAGAGGTAGGAATCATTATTCCTCGGACGGTATAGGTCGAGCTTTTCGCTATTGTAAGTGATGATCAGGTTCTAATAGCGCCACTCACAGGAAGAGAACTAAGGATGGTGTTGATTTGTTCTCCAGGAATGACGTTCCAGCGGTTTCGTTAAGTATTACTAAAGGCTCATGTAGTTAGCTCTACTTTAGGCAGATATCTGAAGTGATGAAGAGTCCTCAATGTCCCACAGTAGTGCTGTGTGGAAGGCTTTCGACAAGTCCAGTGCTGTCAAGACGGTTTAATTAGACGGTCGGTTTTGGAGGAATGCATAAGTTATTTCAGCTCTTCTGTATTAACTACTGGGGAAAGGTAAAATATCGAACGGTATGGCTCCGCTTTGTTTGCAG
The DNA here is from genome assembly GCA_030068015.2 of Neoceratitis asiatica. Taxonomy (NCBI): domain Eukaryota; kingdom Metazoa; phylum Arthropoda; class Insecta; order Diptera; family Tephritidae; genus Neoceratitis; species Neoceratitis asiatica. The sequence continues at coordinate 32,037,222 of CM061525.1, read as the reverse complement.
GTTTCACAAACTTCAGCAGTGGGATCTCTCGAACCTGTAAAAATGTCGGTGTTTTTTTTGTAGTTGTAGCGGTTAGCTGAACCCCGTTTAGGGGCAGGCTAGACTAGTCTAAGGGATCAAGTTCATCTAATGGAAGGCCCAGAAAGCAAGCTGTTATGATGGGTTCGAATTATAAGGAGAGAGATGTTAGATTTAAAGGGGATACCAAAGAGGAAGTTAGTGTTGTGCGGAAACTCATTGTATGCAGAACATACGTTAAGTATAAACCTGGATAGGTAGAAGTGGAGTCTACTACATCATGCAGACTTTAATTCGTCTGCTAGGGGTAGTAGTTGAATTCCAAGTAAGCCATTCATGGGAAGAGAGTTTATAAAGGTGTAGGTGCAATGCCTATTTGGCGGTCAATGCCCTTTCTAGCGGTTCTTATTTGTGGTGCTGAACGGAGTCCTTCAGTTGTGGTACTCCCACTGATGGTCCCTTAGGTAACAGATAACAGTCTTTTTTTTTAGTAAAAAATCTAACTAAAATAGCTCATCAACTTATTCAGGTCCGACGAGGTGTGATCAGCGAAAGAATGTTCTACCCGGTCTCTTGTCGAGACCAACAAATATTAGATTTGCCCAAAGCCTGGTTGTATCAGAAGAGAGATTGCTAGAGCTTAAGTGCTATTCTATCCATTTAGTCCGCTTGTGGCTCTATCTGCCACCGCAGTTGGAAAATTTGAGCGGATTCCAACAATACACTCTACTTGTCACATGATCTCTATTACTCACCTGTTATCATTACTGTGATTGGGAAATTTCGGGAAGAAGGCACATATCAGTGCAGCCACAGCTTCCGGCGTATTAGCTATGGTATAACGGCCAGCGCCCAAAAACAACAAACCCAATGACATATGTATAGCCATTTGAGAGCCGAATGTGACATTCGGATTATAATTGACACGACAGCGATCACGAAAACTAATGCGTGAACGTAGGTAACGAATAATGCGCAATATTTCCAAATCTCCCGAGCCAGCGAATACCAAGGATATAGCAATTAAAATGACCATGAGGCAACATTCTACCGTCGTATAGCCAGCAAACTCGAAAACATGTTTGCCTTGGAAACCGATGAAGGTTTTGAGCGCTTTGTGTAGCGTTTTGAAGGCTTCCTGATTTTCGCTGCCAGCATATTTAAGACCCATACAGAAGGCAGCGCCAGCAATGACATTGCACCAGGCTTGACTGCAGGAAAAAAGAGCGAAAAAAGAAAAAAATGTTCTTTATTTAATATAACATCACAGTAAGTAAGAAACAAAAAAAGGCAAAATGAACTTACGCTTCCGACTCATAATCCACACCCGTTTCATACTTATCACTCCAGTAGTATGGGCGTTCAAGATCTATTTTGAAGTTGGACGGAAATTGACCAAATAACCAATCCGCGTCGGATCTTATTTCGGACCACAGAATCAGACCCCGCGCAATAGTGCGCAGCATGAGCAAATCAGGACGCACCAAATCGAGCAGATAATGTGTATTTGGTGGATCCATCCATTCGGCCACTGCACGATTACCCGTATTGAAGAACATCAAACCGAGCGCCAGTGTTGCACCGGGCGCCGTTACATCGATATTGACGTTGTCGCCCTCACGTACTTGAAATGATGGTAATTTGTACTTTTCCTTTTGTGAGCCGGTTAGCTGCCGCTTATTTCCGCCGACCATGTAGTAGTGTAGCGTATCGGGTATTTGTAGATCCAGTAGACCGGCTGGTGATTCGCCTAAGCCCAGTGTTACCAAGCCCAAGGCAAGACCTGCGGTCAGAGCGTATGATTCGCGTTCGACACTATTCTCCATTTCTGGACCAGGGGGACGGCCTGTGGGCAAAGGGGTGAAAAATAAGATATTTTGTTTTTAAGAGAGTGTAGTCCAGTGAAACGATGTTTCTAGATAAGGGTTGAAGTAGATGTCGGCTGAACTACCTCAGGACTACGAATGAAACTATTAATTGGCAAAGAAGCAGCAGAAGCGATAGGCTCTAGGAACGAGAGCTTTTGAAGAGCTTAAACCGTAGCGAAAAACGTGAGTGTTTCTGTTGTCGCAGCGCAATGCACGAGACAATCTTGAACAAGCAAGACTAATGCCATCCAGGTCATTTAACGGTAGGCTCGTTATGTATCGACATGTTGGGAAAGAGAGGGAGGGGTGTTATATGATTTGCTACGTAGGAATATGCAAAAAGGTGCTGAATGTTGTGCTAGGACACATTCCATATAGGAAATATGTTGGGAATGTCAACGTCGAGTCTGACTCGGTAAGAGTTTAACCGAAAACAGTTTTCAGTTTCGCTAAGATTAAATGGAGCTTTCGAGAGAGCTCGAGGTATTCATCTACAAAGAATCCGAAGACGTCACTTCCGGGAAGAGAGTTCAAGAAGATGATATTTTACTCTCTTCGAATGGCGTAGAGGCATACGCGACAAAGGAGAATTTAAAGATTTTCAGTCTACCCCATTTCGTGGTCTAGCAATTGCCGGCGTTTTAGATACGGAAACATAAAAATAAAAAAACTCACCCACTTCCTGCAGCAGTACCTCGGCAATGTGGCGCTTTGCTGAACCCTGATACAAAAATCCAATACCCATTAGCGAAGCCACTTGAATATTCTGCGGTATATCCAGCTCCAATGCAGTAGTCGGCAATAACGCCTCAATGTGCACACTCAGAAGTTTCGTTGTTGTAGTATCCATGGAACCACGATGTGTAGCGGAAATGCCCAAAAGTAGACCAACACTAGTCATTTCCTCACACTTCACTAAATATTCATAAATACTCATAAAAGAAAGCGTTTTGAGATGACCATTCAGACCGAGTCCCATTAGGAAACCGGCATGCTCTGTGGAAACTTCTTCTTGGCCTTTCGGTTTATTGTAGACAATCCAAGTGGAATCAACATCACGTGCATGTGGAGAAATTTTCAAACCAGCTGCAACGCCATTATGGAATGAGGGCCAAAGACTCATATTCGCTGGCAATTCAATTTGTTGCATTTCAATTGTAGCGCCTTTAACGGGCTCTTTGCCAGACAAGCACAATTTCGGTATGGGCATCAGTTCGGTGGGTGTTGGTATAGATGTGCGTAGCGTAAACATACCCCGACCGAGCGGCAAAGCCATTGTACGTTTACATAAAGCAAACAATTGACGTTCCTGCTCTTCAATAAAACGATGATCCGTCATGCCAGGCTTTTGAATAATGTCTATAAGTACAGGTTCAGAAGAGGTGAGCAGCCGACGCACTTCAGCAATACGCATATCATCGGGAAAGCGTAAATTCAATAACTTTGTATCGATATTATCCATGCCATCGTCAAGTGCTGCTTCCATGTGAGAAATGCCATTGGTGGCGGGCGGACAACGAGCCGAGAGCGAGTCTTCAGCATCAACATATGAGCTCTGTTGCGGTCTACTAACGCCATTAGCGAGCGTAGCGTCTTGCAGTAGCGCATGTGCAACTAATTCTGTGCGCAAAATCAGCTCATAAGTGGCAGCTGAGCAACCAATAGGTGGCGACATGCGTGCCTGCTCCAAACACTCGGCGATTATGAGATGTATAGCAACGGGAAGACGACCGATATCTGTGCGTGTGATATCTGGTAAGAAAAGTCATTAGAATAAATTTATTACTACTTGCGAGCTTCGAGCATAAAATTAACGCTCAACATACCCATATTCAGAAGCATTTGTATAACTTGCTCTACACGTGAGACATTCGTTGATATGAAACGCTTCGATGGCTTTGGATAGTAGGACTGCACTGAGTCATCAAATTCTAGCGGTTTAATCCAATCTTTGATACGCTGTGTACCATGCATGATGACTGAGATAACCTGTGGGAGAGTAATATTTCAGAAATGAAATGATTTCTAAAACACTTGCATACATACCTGCAATACATTGCGACTCATATCGTTAAGCCCTACGACAAAACTATACTGCATGGTATCATTTCCTCTTAATATATGTTCCAACTGTTTGTAAACACTCGGCGCAGGCGCTTGCAACAACTCCTTGTGTGTCATTAATGCAGCATGTTCCTCGGTGAGTTGACACATTTTTTTTGTAGTGTGTACAAATTGAGGAAAATCTAAAGTATAATGAAATACATACGACACAAGTTGCATATCGAGCGCGAATTGATGCAAAAGCTGCAGAGAAACGATACAAATATAACGTTAAATAAATAAAAACACAGAAAATATTAGAAAATCTGCCCACCTTCGCCAAATGCAGCAGGCAATCGTGCATTGTCTCGTCCAATTTGAAGTCTTCATACAACAAGTGCAAACAAAAAAATATTGCCGGTATGCTTTTAAATAAACACGCACTTATATCGACATTATCTGCCGTAGTAGCACTAGCAGCCTGTTCCGTTTCCATTTTCATGCTATCATTCGCACGACTATTATCTTCATTAAGCACAGCTAACATGAACTCCCAATCTGCATCGGTACCTTCAGTGATTTCATCATTTTTACGACGCTTTTTTGGCTCATCCGCATTAAACGAGTATGTTGCATTGGTTGTGGTTTCATGTGTAATAGCAGCGCAACCCATTAAATCGGTAAGAACACTACGAAAAATCTGCCATTCCTGTTCAGTGCTGTAATCACGCGACCCAGGTGGATTACGTGCACCATACCAACGCGTAATGAGCTGCATAAATTGTTCTCTATTCAAAATGCGACGCATGGCGCCAATACAACGTGAAATAAATTTTGTTTCATTAAATTGTGGCAACTCAATGCGATACATTTTGCCATAGGGATAAACTAAAGTGAGGCGATTAACGGCGGGGTCACGTAAACTGGTGCAAACATTGCTGGTGTTACTGTAAAATAAGTATATAAAGGTTATAAGAAAAAAGCTAAAAATGTAAAAAAAAAAAATGCTACCGATTGGGAAATTGTGGTTGTAGTGGATGAACAGGTGATAATAAGTGTAATTCTTCATCGAAGGTTGTATCGGTGGGTTTTTGTATTGTTGGTAAAAGACTGCTACGCCTGAAAGTATGCAAATAAATGTGCGTAAAGGATATTTCATCTAGAAACTGTAAATTTTTACCATCCCACTACTACTACTCTACCGCTTACCTTGGAAATGATGTATTTGGCGACTTGCCTGCCAGTGTACTTGTCGTAGCGTTGGGCGTGGGTGTCACTACACATACACTTGCGCTACCCATTGCTGCCGCAACATGTACTTTGGAGACCATAACTGCACCTGTATACAAAATTAAACTACCAGAAGGATCCAAGACGGCAATCATGCGCAAACGCTAGTGGAGGGTAGAATAATAATTATCATTTATTTACGTTCAGGTAACAAGCAACAACGTACCTCCAAAGATACAGCATCTTTGGCTGGAATGGATAAACTTTTATTGGATATTTGTAGCTCTTTTGTGCCGTAATTGACTAAACGCACCAGTTGCAGTTTCGAGGAAAAAGGCAATAAATAACAGAAGTAAGTTTGACCAACCAAATCTGTATGCTCGAAAGCACGATTCGAGATTTCGCCGAATTCGCGATTGCTTAAAAAAAAAAAATTAAAAACCAATAAAAGCGTATAAAAATCTTAAAGGTAAATTGAATTTTAAATTTTGAAAACTAACTTTCCATGCGTATTCTCAGTCCAAATATGCTCCAAACACAATTCCGGCACTATCGGTTTTGAGGGTTGTGCTTGACCAACTTTTCGTATATCTTGCATGGATATAGAGTGCTGACCGATTGTGGACTGCAGGTGATTCAATGGTGAAGCAGTACGGCTATATTAAAAAATTTGATAATTTTGATAAACATTTTTCTTTTTATATATACATACTTACTTCAAATTGCCAAATGCACCACTCAAGGAGTGTGCGCTCGATAGAAATTTGCCAATATGCGCTGAATAGTTGGGATTAGGATTACCTAAGCTGGAACGACCCATATTTGCTGTACTGTGCTTTGGCGTGCCTGAAAGTAATAATGTAAAATTAAACAAAATTAACTGTAACTGATTATCGAAGTTCACAATCTTACCTGCGGCAGCAAAACCACCACCACCAGCACAACGATTTAACGACTGGTGTGGCAGGCCACCAACAGTACCACCCAGAGCAGTCTCATTTTGTATGCCCACATATTGTATCTCATCTTCGGTTGCCTTACGTAAACGTGAAATGAATTGTTTTCCTATTCTATTATCATATAATAGCACCAAATCGGAATGTTCCGATGTGTATATGATATTGTAATCCGACTCTACAACATAACTAATAACATTTGTTGCTGTTTTACAGATTACCGGACAAATTTCATGCAATGGATGTGAGAGTGAGAATAAGCGCGGCATGGATATGGCATGATTCTGTACGATAGCACTTGATGGGACTTTCTCCAGAAGAATGCCATAAATAGTGGACCATACGTGTGATACAGGAAACTCAAGATTACATAGATAATCCTCACCATTACTGCAGTAGATACGTAGCGCAGTTTGATCTATATATATATATAATAGTGCGATAAAAATAATAATAATTACGATATATATGATTTATGGATGTAAATTTCATATTACCTACCAATTAGACAAATAACGCTAAAGTCTTCTTCTTCTAAATTTTGGCGCTTTTTATTGGTACTATTTTTGCTTGTGCTTCGTGTTTTACGCGTGCCAGATACAAATGATTTATTGCAAAAGAAAGCAAATTTGATTGGTGTCTCGCAGGTGAAACATAAATGTGGCATAACACCGTTTTCATCAATTAGACCTAGAATTTGCTTCGTGATTAATAAATACTAAATTAATGCATGTATATGTTTACCTTTTGTCCACACTGCTGTATTTTTCCTTACATACAATTCTTCCTCGGAATTCACCAAATATTCACACATGTAATCCACATCCGCCTTAGCCGCACGTTGTTGCTGCAACAAATTTGTATGATTACAACTATTCTCCTCGTCACATTTCTCATTTGCAGACTTTATATTTTGGTTGTCTTTGGTTTGTTCATTGCCTTGCTGATTGACACGCACTCCGGTTAGATCGTCATTCAAATCCTCGAAAATTTCACGCACACACCAAAATTCATTACATTCATCTGCGGCGGATATATTCACATTTTGCATACGTTGCAGCAGCACATGTTCTGTGGGTAAGTGATTGTGTTGTTTTACATCTGTGGGGCCGGGATGTTCCTCAACCGCCTGACGACCCCGAGGAATGAACTCCTGTGCATAAATTCAAATTATATTTGTTTTTGTCGAATTTTTTTTATTCAACTTACCAAAGGTTCAGAGGCGGCAATCATAACTTCGCTAGTTTCATCCAGATTTGCAAAATTTCCAATTTGAAAATAGTTAATAAAATCTTGATCGCTTTTGATTTTCACTATCAACGTATCTTGTTGAAAATCGCGTTAGTTTTCTAATTATACAAGTATTTGTTGTTTTTGGCGTTGTTTACCGGCAAAGCAATAATTTGTTAACAAATTTTCAATTTTTGCAGTACTGTTCGATTTGTCATATCGGCAAATATAGTTTGCACATTAACCCTTAGGTGAACGTTTGGAGTTTTTTGATACCTATAAGATTTTTTTGTGGAATATTGAGTTCTAATGATAGAAAGATGTACATAATTGTAGATTTGTGAAGAAAGCCAGATTTCTGAAGTTTAGCCAAATAGAGGAATGTGAATTACCTGCACGACTAGCATGGAAAACAGATAGATTTTGTTAAAACGACCAACATCCACAAAGGTGTCAAGACAACGGCGGTTAAGAAAAACTTTAAGACTAGTAGTGTAAAAAATATCAAAGTTGACCTTTTAGTTTTGAACTATCAATGGAACTTTGTCTGGTAGTTATGAAATTTTCGAAAATCAGTTATTCGTTGCAACCAGCTATATGTTAATAAGTAATCCAGTAGCACAGTAAGTACAGAGATATCATGAAAAGTACATCAGTTAGATCGCGAGTTGCCTAACCCATGCATGTATTAATTAGCATATAAACTTCAGGTGCTATCAATAGTCTATTGGCGTCCAGTGACCTGTGGCAATCCCCATCTTTTTTTTCATTTTCACATAGATATTTCAGTGCAAAAATTTTATTGAAGCAGTACAAAATAATGGGTAATATATAATTCAGAAGCAAAATTATTCAATAGTATGGAAAAAAACACTCAGATTCTTTATAATAACAAGTTATCTAAACAAATAGGATACACATTTAAAAATCAGTCACACGCCCTTTTCGCTCCCAATCACCATAGCGCGTGGGCTCCGGTCCAGCAGGGCCACCTATTTCACCAGTATGGGGATTAGTTGCGTTGGGCCAAGGTTTCAAAGGCTCCTTTTCCTGGAATGGATGTTGTGCGAATTCATCCAATTTGCCAAGTGGCGTCTTTGCGCGCAATTTCTTCTGAAACTCCTTTACACGTTCGCTCTTCTCTTTTGGCTGCTTAGATTGACTGCAAACACAAGCAGTTGTCGAAATGGCGGCGACATTGTTATTTAAAACGTTTGTACAGACCTCCTTTAAAGTTTTCGGGCTTAAGCGACAAGTTTGTTTACCAATATTTAATAAATTGCTCATTTTGTAGTACTTTTTTTCTCAAGTAATGTTTATTTCACACAAATTAGTCAATATTTTTTCACAAATCAAATTGTATAATGACAAATGACAATGTGTCAGCTGTATTGGTGTATCAGCTGTGGTTTGTTATTTTATTTTCGATTGTGTCTGACATTTAAAACAGATGTTGTTGAATGTAGTGTGGTGAAATATCTGTTGTTTACTTTTTCGTAAACCTTATACAGGAGATTCCCCACGCATATTTAGCGGCCGGTAATTTGGCGCACAAAGAGAAGTTGAGGCGAGAGCAAATTTAATAATAAAAATATTTAACAAAAAGTTGTTGCTCTGTTCTGGTATAAATATGTATATGGTATTTATATAAAAATGTACACACATAGGTATGTTTATAAATTTCAATATACTCTGAGTTGATAATGCGTCCTTTAATGCACGTAGTCTCGTGCTCTCAGCAAATAATTTAGAACGCACGTAGTAGAAATGTAAATCTGATTTTTCTTTCTCTTTTGTGGAGCTTAGTTGTCAATACATATATATGTACATATATGTACATATGTAAAGGGGATTAGTCTAAATTAGAAAAGTTGTTTGGCTAGAAATTGTCTTTTTTTTTACTAAATTTTGTCACATTTGTCATCTAATTTATTCCTTATTTTTTGTAAATATTTACTTGTTTTTAAATTTCTTGGTTTTGAACCAATATTTAATCATTAGTTTTAGTAAATATATGAGGAGAGTATGCAACAATAAAAGCAAAAACTTTTAATCTACATATTATGCGCTTCTATATATTTATTTGCCTTTAGTCCACGTTTTATTGCTATGTTTGCTTAAAATTTAAAATTAACATAGAAAATCAATTTGAATTTCAAAATCACGTGTGGAGTGGATGGCATCTAACAATAGTAGAGATATTAATATTCACAACAAATAACAAACACATACCTACATATGTAGCTACAGAAATAGATTGGTAACACCAAAAATAACAATAAATAATAAGTAAATTTAATACAATTCAAAAAATAAGTAAAGCTTTTGGCGTTTTTTCATCTTTTCTTATATTTAAAAAAAAAAAAAGAGAAAATATGCAGAAAACTCTAAATTAAAAAAATTACACATAAAAGACTTATTGAATAAATATTTTTTTCACTCAATTTATTAGCACATTTTTTTAACTTTTGTTTGATAAGGAGTGTGATACATGCTGAAAATATTCGAAACACGCAGTAAAGTTAGGCATGTATTCTCACGACTTTCCAAATCAGAATAGGCTCTCTTCTTTTCTTTTGGACCTACCCTTGTCTTGTTGTCTAATGAGGACTGAAACCACAGTATTTCACCGAAATTTATTCTTTTAATAGATACCAGGCATTTAGAGATTCATTAATAAGCTTTTTCATTCATAATGAAATCCAGAAATCACCTGTAAGAAGCTTTCTAGTATCTTTAGTGCAAAAATTCACTGACGATTCTTCTTCCTAAATCCTTATCCAACTCATGCTTCGAACGGAGTTGATGTCTTTCTCTTCGTTGGCTTCCACCAGTGGGTACTGTATCGAATACTTTCAGAGCTGGAGTGTTTTCGTTCATACGGACGACATGCTGGTTAGACGAAATTATCTATCTATGTATGACTTCAAAATTCTGACCGCTAACAATAAGGTGGAAGCTGGACCTACTCGATTCGCTTTTTGATTCAGCCTGGAGCTCATATTATTTTCTCCAGCATTATATTATATACGAGGTGTGTTCAAAGGAAAAGGTGAATTTTGAATTTTTTTGTAAAGTACTTATTTATTTATTCATCAATATCTATTTTGTCCCAATCAAAGTAATTGCCCTCGGCTATAATACACTTGTGCCAACGCTTTTTCCAATCCTCGAAGCACTTCTGAAATGCGCTTTTCGGTATGGCCATCAGCTCTTTCTTCGATTCTGACTTAATCTCATAAATTGTGGCAAAACGCTTTCCTTTCATTGGTTTCTTTAGTTTTGGGAATAGGAAAAAGTGGCAGGGAGCCAAATTTGGTTAATACGGTGGTTGAGGCATGATTACGGGTTTGTTTTTGGCCAAAAAATCACTAAAAGCATTGATGTGTTAGCTGGTGCATTATCATGATGCAGAATCCATGATTTGTTTCTCGACAATTCCGATCGTTTGAGCCGTAATGCTTGTCGCAAATGTTGCATAACTTCCTTGCAGTATTCCTTATTAGCTGTACGACCTTTTGGCAGGAACTTATGATGCACCACATCATTGTAACAAAGAAAGCAGTGAGCATAACCTTCACCTTTTCCTTTGAACATACCTCGTAAGTTTGAAACCTTATACAGTATCTTACGGCTCGAAGAGGTGGTGTGCGTCACTCAATAAGTTAGATAGGATATTGATAAGACTTATCCTCAGATGATTGGCGCTGACGGATCAGTTATATCTTCCTCTTTTCTCTCTTGCTTACTGATAAAGCTTTGTTCCATTCATTTATATTTTCTAAATTCATTTCAAATTCTTAATTAAACTCAGGTTTTAGTTCTTCTCAACCGTATTTGAAAAGCGCGGCTGTTAACTCATCAGCTCCCATCACTTTGTTATTCTTCAAGCGGGCAATTCACATTCGAGCATCTTCAAAGTCGGACGATGGAACTTCTATATCATCATCATAGATTAGGAAGTTCGGGTTTCCGTGTTTTCTTCAACAGTAAAATTAGGCAGGCTAGAAAAGCATAAGGTCCATTAACACAATATGCGCTGATTCAATACTCGTTACTGTTGTTGTTGTTGTTATTGTAAGCGCAAAAATATTCCCCAAATTAATATTGCGGAAGTGACAGTCCTTGGCCGGATAAAAATCCGGGCCGTTCCGGCATAAAAACCCGACTGTCGCGTGAACATCGGATTTCAGTCGCCTCTTACGGTAGGCATGCCTTACCGCGGGTAAATTTTTAAACCCCTAACCCGCTGGGTGAAATTGGTTTCTGTACGAGAATGCTTTGGTTTCAAAACTTTCTGAAAGCCGCCGCATCTTTACATGGTGTTTTCGAGCACTACCACTATCAGCCAGTTTTTGAAGCTTTTCGAATTCGCGCATTTCGACTCTTTCTTTTTTCTTCTGCAACTGCGTTTTTCCCCTACAACTCTCAATATTTTTCCCAAATTATTTGCCTTGAGGTGGATCGCTACGTTGCGGAAGTCTGTTTTCTCTCCATCGATAGCTAAGACTATGAACAAAATTTATTTAACAATGTTACCCACAATGGAATGTTACATTTTTTATGAGTAAATTTTTATTAAAAAACACCAAATTTGGTGCTCAGAAGAATTTACGATGCCACCAAAAATTAAGGTTCCTCACTCGAGCGAGAGAAAAACCTTCGCATAGCTGTTGTAGGGGAAGTGACGTCACTGCTTGAGCAAAGTATAAAATCGAAGGTCGGAAGAATATATGTACATGAGTGTGGCTAGATGCGGTGCGCTATGAAATATTTTAAGTATCCTTCCACTAAATAGTAAATATTGCTCGGAAGGTGTCAAATGATGAAATTGAATTATTTCAATGAGTACCTGGCAGCTACTACAACTCGTCGGCAATGCAGTGCGGGCTGGCACGAATTTACCGTTTCCTGTAACACTGGAAGTCAACATACCAATGCACAAACACGAAACCCTTATTTAAGAACGGCTAAAATAAAAATGTGTGAAAAACACTTCCGCCTGAATTTCAATGTGAGTAAAAAGTTATTTTTTAAGTTTTCTTCAATTTTTTACAAAAAATAATCTTCGATTTTTATTAAAATATATATAAATTAAAGTACTTATTAAGTCTAAAGTCATTGAGTATACCTATATGTATGTACAAATATTGCTTCAATACAATATGCATTGAATGCTGTTAATTATAATATCGAACTAAGCCTTAAATTTAACTGCTAGACTCCCAGAGTAAGAAAACTAAGTTTGGACTAGAAATCTGACACTCGTCCTCTTCTTTCCCAATCACCATAACGTGTCGGTTCCGGTCCAGATGGACCGCCAATTTCGCCCGTATGTGGATTAACGCTGTTTGGCCATGGTTTCCACGGATCTTCCGTTATTTGTGGACGCCCAGTCAATTTCTTGAGTGTGACTTTGGACAACACTTTCTTTGAGAATACAACAGCTGGGTTTTCCTTTTTATAGGCGGTATTGGTTTGATTGCAGGCGCATGATGTGGAAAAGGCTGGAGCGGCAGTTTTCCAAGGATTTGGAAAAAAATTAATTTGTTTGCCTGCAGTTTGGCACAGGCGACAACTTTGTTTCACTATATTGCTCATTGTTTCGATTTGCTTTTGAGTTTTTTTGTAATTAAATGCAAACACAAATTTTCAATATAGATTGCTTTTTAATTAGTCTTTACGAAAAAAAAAACTTTACTTTTTCACTTTTTGTCTGTTATAGTTTTTAAATTATTTTTTCTTTTGGTTTTCGCTTACGAGCTTTCGACTTGTTGCTGTTTGTTGAACGAATGTTGCTCCCAACGACGCGTATACCCTTTTATACACTCACGCCGGGGTGAGAAAACCTTGAATGGACGCATTGCTCGTGCGTTGAAGTGAGCAGCAGCATGTTTCACGAAGAGCGCTTGTTTGGCGCTCAGCGTTTGTTGTTGAATTCATGTACGGCGTACGCTCGCTGAAAGAAAAAAAAAAAAGAGTCATATGGCTTGGTATTGTTTGATGGACTTTTCTGCATGCTTGCGTGCTTGTAAACACAAATAATTCATACGCGTAGCTGCTGTCACCAGCTGAGCCATCGGACACGGCAACTTCGGCATCTATGCATGTATCTATGTATCCACACATGTATAAAATATATTATATTGGCGAATGATCGGGAACGATGTTACGTCCTTAAATGCACGTACGCCGCTGTTCGAAATACATACATATGTGTGCATGTACTACAGTATATACGCGTATTTACTCACTTACTTTAGCCATGCAATTGACGTTGGTTCACTGTGAATAAACGTGATTGCCCAGCATCTCGTGCAAAAAAAGTGCAGTTAATAAATAATTCAATGCTTATTGAATGTATAGTAATCGTCTACATTTGTATGTATGTATGTACATATTTCTTTATTCAAATTATAGTATTTGCTATACATACATACACATATACCATAAAGTCTGCGTTCACCCAACAAATTTTTTTAGGTAAAGTAAAAACACAACTTAAACAGTTAATTCAATTAAAAAATTTTACATGAATTTATTCATTATATTTTTAAATTTAAAATGCAAAAACAAAAATCTATATTTCCATTTTCATTTTCGTTATAACAGTATCTGAGAGCACCAACATGTACACGTAGGCACCATAAAGTCTGCGTTCAGGTATGTAATCATTTACAAAAGCATTAAAAATTATAAAGCAAAATGAAATTTAATATTTTGTTGGTTAACCACGTTGTTTTAATACCTCACTTAATCGGTTTGGCATTGAATTTACCAACTTATCTGTGTCCTCAGTTGTAATTCGGTACCATTCTGCCAACATAACTCTTCGCAAAAACCTCTTCACTTGTTATTACATATATGCTGACGAATTCTTTTTCTTAATATATCCCAAAGCTGCTCTATAGGATTGAGATCGGTTGACTGAGGCGGCATTTTAAGCTGTCTAAGGGCATTGTACAAGAGCCAAAATGTGATTATTTGAGCATTATGCTTCGGATCGATATCCTGTTGAAACCAAAACGTCGAAGATAAGCCTAGATTCTCTGCACTTTGTTTCAAGTTCTTTTTTTTTTAATGTTTAAATATCCCCATTTATTCATTGTCGTTTCGATAAATTCAAATTGGCCCACACCATTAGCCGCCATGCATCCCCACACCATAATTCCACCACCACCATGTTGCACTGTACCAGCAAGATTTTGTTTTTCAAGGGCAGTCCCTAAATTGCGCCACACAATTTGACGACCTTTTATTCCGAATATAAAAATTTGCTTTTATTCGAAAAAAAGACTTGTTTCCAGAATTCCGGAGGCTTATTTATATAATTATGAACAAATTCAATGCGCTTTCGTCTGTTGACAGGTGAGATATAAGGTTTTTTTCGAGCGACTCTACCATGATATTCAGCTTTGCGTAAAATTTTTCTGTACAAATTGTTTTTTTTTAACGTTTTATTTACGTTTTCAGCTACATTTGTTGACGTATTTCGCGGATTAACTTTAACCAGATTTATTATTTTGCGTTCTTCCCGTACTGATAATATTTTTGGACGGCCAGATCGGGGTTTTGTCGTTAAAATACCGGTTTGTTTGAAATTTACAACGCGCTGGACGGAAATACGTTCTTCCAATAGTTTGTCCAATTTTTTTGAAACTTTCACCATCTTTCCACAGTTTAATAATTATTTTTCTTTCTGAGACACTAATTTCTTTCCCTTTGGTTTCCATTTTTTTTTTCAAACTAATATTAAAACACGTCACGAACTCTTTAAATGATTTAGAAAAAAAAGACAATAGAAAATATGCAAAAAGAATAAATATCTTCATAAAAAGTAACGGTATTTTCAACTCAAGCAAACTGAACGCAGACTTTTTGGTGCTTATGTTTACTTGTTGCTGCACTTAGATACCGTTATAACGAAAATGAAAATAGGAATATAGGTTTTTGTTTTTGCGTTTTGGACTGAGAAATATAATCAGGGCTATTCTACATTTCGATTACGTTCCCGCTCTCCGCTCCGCCACAATCGTAATTTGGTATTCTGAGTTACGATCGAATCGAAAGAAGTAGAGGAAGAGAGAATACATTTTCGAAGTCAGCTGGTTGCATGTGAACGTGTGAAATTGAAACAAAACAAAGCAAACAAATACAAACTATTTTTGCATAACTCAAATATATATAAATAAAATCGTGTTTTTAACGTTAAGTGAAATCAATAGCCTCGGCAATATTTCATAAGGATTGCGAGACAAATGTTATCCATTTCAGATGAGTGACGAATGTTATGAAATTGGACTTGTAATTGTATTATATAATAAATTTAGTTATTTAGATTCAAAACAAAAAATCAAACTTAAAACAGATCCTTTCAAGTATGTCCTGGATAGTTTTTCGCAAGAAACTCAATCAAGTACTTTGTCATGATTATCTCCACCTAATCGAGTAGTAGCAGAATCGCGATTTTTTACAGAAGACAGTTACCAACATAGAGTTGGTGCAGATTATAACATAGGAATATGTCACAAAACGGTGTCAATGCTTTACTGATGGGTCAACTGTATTTCGGCAACGTTATTTCGAAACCCTGTAATTTCTCATGTTGCTCTTGTGTTGTATCAAAAAGCGCCATTAAATTCAAAAAACTAAAAAAAAAGACATCGTTATGACTTTTCCAATTATCGAAATCATGTTTTACTAACATTTTTCTTAAAATTATATTATTTAAGTACATGAAAATATACAATCGAATCGTTCTCCGCCAACTAATTTACAACGTACAAAAACGTAATTACGATCGACATGCAGAGTACATAGAATTGGATAGAGTCGAAAGATTCGAAGATTAATCGAAACGGAACGTAACGCAGAATACCAAAACCGCCGAACGGGGAAAATTTCGATTCGAGTCGAAATGTGGAATAGGGCTGAATGAGTAAGTGTATGTAAATTTTTTTAACTGAATTAACTATTTCAATTCTTGCTTGTACTTTACTTTAAAAAATGTGTTGGGTGAACGCAGACTTTATGGCCCATGTGTATATTGTACAAAGTTCGGAAGAGCCGGTGTTTTTGTTGTTGTTGTTTAAATTTGCGCCTTAATATGAATGAGCCGGTTTTTTTATTGAATTAATTTAATAATTTTGCAAATTTCAGACGGAAATTTGCATATTTTAATAACTGCTTTTTCTTATAAAAACTAAGCATTTTATTACGTCATAATTTGCGCTGCAATTTTTCGCCAAATTCTTTTTCTTTGTCGACTGATAACGTTGACCAGATGTAGATAATGTTCAAATCAGTTGAGGTTCGCGGTCAGCTGCTTTTGGCTATCACTAGTCTGCTGTTTGCAGTGCATGCGTGACGTTACTCGCGTTTCACTTGCCAATGCAAATTGGTATCTATTGGGTTCTTATAAAAGGCTATAGTTTTGACTGGGCTTACATAAAATTGCATAAAATATTTTTTTTTGTTTTTGTAAAAGTAGAGTACAGAGAACGCTCCAGACCAGATCAAGAAATTTAAAAAAAAGTTTTTTAAATGTAGTCTCCTTTGGCAGGTAATTTCAATATCTCCGAGTACATTTCTGAGCCGAAATAAAGGGTGATCCAAGTAGAGGTACTTTTTTCAATAACCTTTTTTTGATAGATCACGCGTAAGTAGTGTCAAGCTGTCATGTTATTTTGTTCAGTATTGTTTGGCATTTTATCATGGAAAGACTTACGCCTGAACAGCGTTTACAAATCATTCAAATTTATTACGAAAATTCATGTCCTGTAAAAAATGTGCTTCGCGCGCTTCGCTCAACTTATGGTCAACATAATCAGCCTACTGAGCGTATTATTCGCAACACCATCACCCATCTTGAAACCCAGCATTCATTATTGGATAATATTCGACCGAATAGACCACGTCCAGCACGCAGTGAGAAGAAAATATAGCGGCCGTAGCTGAGAGTGTACGTGAAGAGCATAGAGAGTCGATTCGGCACCGTTCGCAGCAACTCGGACTGACGTATGGAACGACTTGGCGCATTTTACGTCAAGATCTGAAATTGAAAGCGTACAAAGTACAGCTTGTGCAAGAACTGAAGCCGCTCGGCCTGCCCAAGTGACATCGCTTCGCTCTATGTGCTCTTGAAAAGTTTCAAGAAGATCCGACGTTTTCGAGTCAAATTTTGTACAGCAATGAGGCTCATTTCTGGCTCAATGGATATGTAAACAAGCAAAATTGCCGCATTTAGGACGAAGTACAACCTGAGGAGATTCAAAAACTGCCATTTTATCCAGAAAAAACAACAACGGTTTGGTGTGGTTTGTGGGGCGGTGGAATCATCAATCCATATTTCTTCAAGAAATGGTACCGGTGAGAACGTAACCGCCAATGGGCGCTGTCACAATGGGCTTACAGTCACAAAAGGCATTTTCCACATCTAAGTATATTTTCATGAATTTTGCTTTTTACCAATTCGTCAGTGGTATTCAAAGATCAATGCGCTCTCCAACGATGTTATTGTATTCATTGAAATAATTGCAATTTCATTCAAATTTGGCTTGTTATCTCGATCGACCGATATCGTTTAACTTGTCTGGTAAAACTGACACACGTTAGGGTGTGCACAAAATACATACGTCACTAGAAATTTATCTTTCAAGCAGCATCTAGCAATAAAATTTTCACCTTTTTCATGTGTGGGTGTATGTTTGTTTGTTAGCTGATTAAAGACAGATAAAATAATTGTTGGGAAAAAACAATTTCATTAATTAAAAAATTTTCAGAAATATAATAAACACAAAAAATATGCGAAAATTTAAAAAGGATTATTTTTTTCCTATTTCCTGTTTCCAGAGTAAGCCAGAAATCTCTAGAAGATGGTGAGTTACACACGGGAAAGAATCGCCGAGGTGACATTTTAAAATAGATAACGAGAACACAGCAGGAACGCTGCTTGAGAGATTAATCAAGCCCAGGAAAGAGACAGCTATCTCCAACTCAGGAGGCCTCGTCCGAAAACAGCACGGTTTCCGGTATGTCAACTTTATAAAAAAGTAGAAACTGCCCACTGTGGATGTTATTTTCTTAAACGCATTGTACTCCTGGTCACGCTGAACGTTCGAAATGCCTTTAACAGTGCTAAATGGAGCGAAATGATCCACGGCTCAGAAAAGGTTTTCAAGACACCTCACTACATTATGAAAATGATAAAAAGCTATTTAAAAAACCGGGGGCAGTGCAAGGATCCATACTCGGTCCACCCCCCAAGAACAGCTACAACGGGATATTAAAACTATAAAGGCCTGATGACACATGCATCGAAGACGCACGTAGGAAGCTAAATTACCTTGGCATAACACTCGCGGTTGGCGTTCTGGGCACAAGTACAATACGTAGGAAATTAGGAAATTGCTCTTGTCGACCACCACAGGCATCCTTCTATATGATGCAGAAGTCTGGGCAAAATCTGAAAATCAACCATCGATAATATACTAAGCAAAGTACAAGGCAGCCCTGAGAGTGTCCGCAGCTTACCGAACAGTGTCAGGTCCGGCAATCTTAGTAATAAGCGACTGCATAGCAATCGACCTTCTATTGAGCGAAAAAAGATCTGTTAGCTGAAAAGTCATTTGTCAAGATAGAATTGATATAAACATTAAAGAAGAGGTGAGGTCAGAAACTCTATCAAAATGGCAAAATGGGTGTACGAAGAAATTAATTAAAGGAGCTGTAGGAAATGCTATCCGGGCACGGATATTTTAAAAAGTACCTCTTCAGATTGGGAAAAACTGTTAACGCTTAGTACATTTACGACGACTCAGAATATGATGATGCCAATCACACATTTTTTAAGTGTATACAGTGACAAGAACGGAGGATCACACTAGCAAAATTGACCGGTGCGATAACAGCAGAAAATGTACAAGTAGTTGGCATTATGCTATCTAGCGAAGAATACGTAGAGAATATCAGAATATGTAGAGAATGTTCTCCGTAATAAAAAGCGGGACCTAGACGCAAGTGCAGAGATGTAAATATCTTACAAACAGAAACATGGAACGCCATCCTGAAGTAATGCGAAAATGGCTCCAGGGTGGGCGACGGTTCCTTATATATATATATACATACATCTTTGGCGCTTTGTAACCGCTGAAGCGATTTTTAACCGAGCACCTCTTCGAATTTGTGGTTTTGCAACTTCATGTTTATACCAACAAAATGGAGGGACCTACAGTTTATTCTAAGCCGCTATGCAAACCACTCCGGCTATCGCGATTCCTTAGAAGAGAGTTTTTTAGTGACCTGCAAGTGGCACATACCATTGCTGTGACGATGCGGTAGGCATTTTTCTTTCCTCACCAGGAAACAAATTTAATATAATTTTATTTTAATTTGTTTTATTTTATTAAATTTAATTTATTTCATTTACTTTATTTGGTTTTATTTCATTTTATTCAGATAATAATATTACTTTTTAAATTCAATAATTTTTATCAGTTTTTTTCGATTCGATTCACTTCACCTTATTTTATTTTAGGCTATTTAATTCATTTTACATTACATATAATTTAATTTTAATTAAATTCATTTTAAATTTTGTATTATTATTAGTTTTTTTTTGTTTAATTTAAATGAGTTTTATATTATATTATTTTATTTTATTAAAAATTGTAGAGCAATACATTATTTTGTCTAATTTTATTTTACTTACTATATTTTACTTCATATTATTTGAACTTATTTAATTTAAATATATTTTATTTTGTTTTATTTTATTAAATTTTATTTTATTTTATTTACTAAATAATATTACTTTTTCAATTTAATTTAATTTATTTAGTTTGTTTTATTTATTTGACTTCATTTCACTTCACTTCATTTAATTTAATTTTTTCATTCATTTTATACTACAAATTATTTTATTTTATTTTACTTTATTTTAAATTTTTATATATTTTTTATTAGTATTATTAGTTTAATTCAATTGCATTTATGTATTTCACTTTGACTTCATTTTATTTTATTTTTTATTTTATTATATTTTATTTTATATTATACTGTTTTAGAATATTTTAATTTTCTTCTGTTTTAGTTCATATAAACTTTTTTTAGTTTTTATTTTTTTAATTTTATTTAGTTTATTTAGTTTATTATATTTTATTTCATATTATTTTAATTACCTTAATTTTATTTCATTTTGTTCAATTAATATTACTTTTTTAATTTATTTTAATTTTTTATTTTAGTTCATATAAACTTTTTTTTAGTTTTTATTTATAATTTTTTTAATTTAGTTTATTTAGTTTATTATATTTTATTTCACATTATTCTAATTAACTTAATTTTATTGCATTTTATTCAATTAATATTACTTTTTTAATAAATTTTAATTTTTTTTTAATTATAGTTCATATAAACTTCTTTTTTAGTTTTTATTTATTACTTTTTATTTAGTTTATTTAGTTTATTATATTTTATTTCATATTATTTTAATTACCTTAATTTTATTTCATTTTGTTCAATTAATATTACTTTTTTAATTTATTTTAATTTTTTATTTTAGTTCATATAAACTTTTTTTTAGATTTTATTTATTATTTTTTTATTTAGTTTATTTAGTTTATTTAGTTTATTATATTTTATTTTACATTATTTTAGTTAACTTAATTTTATTTCATTTTATTCAATTAATATTACTTTTTTAATTTATTTTAATTTTTTAATTTGTTTTATTTATTTTACTTTACTTTATTTTATTTTATTTTTACTTTACATAATCTTTCATTATTTTTTTTTTATTTTTTTTTGAGGTTTAGTATTTTCCAAAGCGTTCCAAAGTGAGTAGAGATTTGGTCTGTAGTATAAGTTCATACATTAATGCAAATTGGATTTTATTTAATTTTTTATTTATTTTACTTATGTTCATTTCTTTTTATTTGGTTTTATATATATATTTTTTAATATTTAAAGTTTTAAAATGAGTTGAGATTTTTTTGATAATACCACTGTAAATATTTGGGGACCATATGGTCCATTGAAGTACCAACAAATATATTTCTCTGTGTGAACTATTGGACCAATTCATATTTCTATACCAGCTTAGCGCGGTGCGACCATTCTTCGTGTTTTACCGATCGCAAGTTACAATTGCGCAATAAGTTCTGTACTCGTATACCGAAACTGTGAGAATGAAAATGCTGGTGAGCTCTGCTGATACATAAAAGGCTTGCAAAATTTATTATTATTTCAATATAAATAATAGTACAAATGCACAAACTAAAATATATTTCATATTTATTAACAATAAACTATTAATATTAATATAAATTTACATGACAAGTAATATGTTTTAATAGCTTTTCACCAAATCAAATTATATTCGAAACTAAAAAGTATGTTGGAATGTTATTTTTCGCAAATACTCCATAATATAATCCCCTGTAGTTACCACATGGAGCATTCGGCTCTTATGCAGAGACCATATTTTTTATATGGATTGTATAAGGTTTTGGATTACTCTATTGTCTGCGTGGAGTACATATGTATGTATTTCACGCGTGCATGGAGTACTCGCGTTGTTTGCAGGGGGGTTGTATACATGTATGTATGTATTTGTATAAGTCTAAATTTGAAAAGGCATATGAATTTGGACTTTGTTTTGAACGAAAATAGAAGCAAAGAGTAGCAAAATTAATTACAAATTTTTTTGGGGGGAAAAAATTACCATGAGAAAGGTTTAAAAATAACAACAACAAAAAAATAATAATACAAAAAATTATTAGCGGCAAAAAAAAAGAAAAATAAAAATTAAAGACGTAGTAAAAACAACATTGGCCAGAAGATGAGGTAAACAACACGAAATAAGGAAATAACTAGAAATTCGCAAAATAACAATTTTTTTTGGCTATGAGAATTTTCGAAAAGGCAACAATTAATGGAGTTGGGTTAAATAAAAAAAATAAAAAAAATTATTTCAGCATTCAGCAGTCATATGTACTTATACATACATATACATACATATAAGTGTATTTTATTGCCTTTCAAAGCTCTTTGAGCGCACCTCAATTACTGTGAAGTAAACAAATGTATATCAACGAATTTGAATAAATTTCCAAATTAGAACATGAATATGAATGATAAAAATAAATTTTGTAAACAAAAGTGTAAAGAAAATGTCAATTGCGACTATTGTGCCACAAAAGACTTAACCACAAACTATGCAATATATATCCATACATACATATGTATGTACGCGAGTAATATAAATAGTTGCGGTTGGCGCCTGCAGTGATTGCAACATTAGACTTTCCTTCAAAACATTTCATAAACAACTACAGCAACTGCAATTACATTTGTATAAACTTATTTATATATTTCAGATGTGAAGTACAGCGTTTCATATATCGTATATACATATGTGCATATTTAATTTTTCACAACCCTACAGAGCTTATCTACGCTGGCCTCTTATCAATACTTGGGAAATAAATGTGCATACATACAATATACATACATACATATGTATGAATAATTATTGTAAAACTATATATATATTTATGTATGTATGTAGACATGTGTATGCTTAAAAAGTACATCCGTAAATGCATATTGCATTACAAATTGATTATTTTCTATTTAAAGCTTCACCGGCACAGTAGAGGTCGGGCAAAAGAAAAAAACGATTTGCATTTAAAAATTAAAAATAGTTGCTGATAATTGCATTTGAAATTGAGTTAAATTTGCATTCTAATGTTTTGTATCAAAGAAAGTTTATATAAATATGTACTTGCATACAAATTACTTGCTTACAGTGTGTCACAAAATTATTTTATTTTCCAAAAATATTGCATATATTTTCAATTCATATTAAAATTATTTATAATTTGATTTTTAAAATAAAAAATTAAATTAATCGGTACACTAGCAAAAAAAAAGGAGCATTCAGATCTCGGAACTAGATTTCTTACTACCATAAGTATGAAAAATTTACTACAAATTTCTAAGTCGAAATCTAAAATTTTTAGTTGTCTTCGAGTTCATTCATTCGTGGATGCAAATATATGGTGTTTTTTATAGAGGTATAGAACTTTAAGTTGGCATTACTTTCCAAGATGGCGACCGATTTAACAGCTGTCAAGTGATTTATTCTCAGCAATTCATCATGAATAGACTCACGCCTGAACAACGCTTGCAAATAGTGCAATTTTATTTCGAAAATAATGGGTCTGTGCGGAAAACGTATCGCGCATTTTCATAAGCGAATTTTGTTTAGCGATGAAGCGCACTTCTGGTTGAATGGCTACGTCAACAAACAAAGCTGCCGCATTTGGAGTGAAGGTAATCCTCAAGTGTATGTTGAAACACCGTTACATCCAGAAAAACTGACTGTTTGGTGCGCTTTATGGGCTGGTGGAATCATTGGTCCGTACTTTTTCCAAAGCGATGGTGGCCAGAACGTTACAGTCAATGGTGATCGGTATAGAGCCATGATTACTAACTTTTTCATTCCTGAATTGAATAACCATGATGTCCAGGAGATGTGGTTTCATCAAGACGGCGCAACATGTCACACAGCTCGTGCCACAATAGATTTATTGAAAGACACGTTTGGTGACCGCCTAATTTCACGTTTTGGACCTGTGAATTGGCCTCCAAGATCTCGTGATTTAACACCGCTAGACTACTTTCTGTGGGGCTATGTAAAATTATTGGTCTATGCGGATAAGCCACAAACGCTTGACCATTTGGAAGACAACATTCGCCGTGTTATTGCCGATATACGGCCACAAATGTTGGAAAAAGTCATAGAAAATTGGACGTCCAGATTGGACTACATCCGCGCCAGCCGTGGCGGTCATATGCCAGAAATCATATTTAAAATGTAATGCCACAAGATTATCTTTCGGATAAATAAAATTCATGTCAATCGAATAATCCATCGTTGTTTTATTGCAACTTAAAGTTCTATACCTCTATAAAAAACACCCTTTATAATAGGTAAGTCAGACTACAAATATTATCTGCGTAAGATGGCTTTATCTGATATAAAGGCTAACTAACATCACCACCGTCCAAGAAGAGCGATAGTCGGAATAAGTATGGAGACGAGTAGACCCTTGTGACATTTTCTACAGCGGTCATATAAAAGAACGCAAATTTGGCGTTGTATTCCTGGTGTGAGAGACGCAGTCGCCGTGTCCTGGCATTCACCCCAGTGGACGAACGCCTCGCCACAATCCGCATTAAATCGAAGTCCTTCAACGTATCACTGATTTGTGCCCACGCCCCGACAGAAGAGAAGGGCGATGTAACCAAGAATGCCTTTGATGAGCGCCTGGGGTGTACTTATGAGCTCATCAAGCTAATTGGCTGTCTTCGAATGGAATAACTCACAATAATATCGCTCGTGCTTTTATCATGCATACGCTCCAAGGACCTAACAACGATTCGAACCACTGTCTTTTAAACTGTCTATCTCACAACTTTTCGATCGAGTATACTACGTGCAGAGTGGGATAGATACCCAGAACTGAAGAGAGAAGTGCGACGCATATGCAGAGGCTGACATGTATGAGTCTGAAGAGCTTGAGAAGCTGACCGACATAGTTTATGCTCCAAAATTCTACGAAAATATGTGGCGACTTGCAGAAAGTTTCAATACAGGAGCATACTCTTGTAGGACCTAAAGAGATGTTTTAGCCGCTGATGCCCAGAGTGTACTGCATTTATGGAGGCAAAACTTTTCTAGCCTGCTAAGCGGCAGCAGAAATGGAACACTAGGAGATGGTGAATCCGATTACCCAATCGATGACGATCATACAGATGTTTCAATGCCCGACTTTGAAGAAGTCCGTGTAACAATTGAAGCTGACGACTTGCCTGTAGAGCTACTCAAATACGGCGGCTGAGAGGAACTGATAAGGAGCATGCATCAGCTTTTTTGCAGAATATGGTCGGACGAACGCATGCTTTAATCTAAGTGTGCTCAATCCGTAAAAATGGGGACTTCATAGCCTGCGCTAATTATTGTGGAAGAAAACTCCTCGATATCGCATATAAGTATCTATCGAGAGTATTGGGTGAAAGGCTAAAGCCCGTGGTAAGGCATGCCTGTCGTAAGAGGCGACTAAAATCCAATAGTTCAGATCTTTACACCAGAAAACCCCGGATTTTTACCCGGCCAAGGACAGTCACTCTCGAAAAGTAATTTGGTAAATATTTTTGCGGTTACAACAACCACAACAACAAGCACGAAAAACTTACTCTAAACGCAATGTCTACATTTCGACGACTGTGTAAACTAACGTTAAGCAACACCAAAAGCTCCTCTCCGAACCGTTCGATACCAAACGAGGTTTCAGACAAGGTGATTCCTTATAATGTGATTTTTTTCATCCATTGATAGAGAAAATAATACGAGCTGCAGAGCTAGAGAAAGTTCAAACTTCTAAAAGAGTGTACCGTTGTTGGCGTACGCCGATGATATTGATATTATTGACCTAAACAACCGCACCGTAAGTTCAGCTTTCTCCAGACTGGATAACGAAACGAAGCATATGGGTCTGGTGGTGAACGAGAACAAGATGAAATATCTTCTGTCCATATTAAAAGCGGAGTTGTGGTTAAACACTTAAATAGAAGACGAAGCTTCAAAAGAACCGATGAGAAACTTGGAACAATTCAGGTAGCCTTCTAACTCTTGAATTCATAAACTCGCTCTATTGCCCCTAAACATTTTAGTAACTCTCTGTTGCATATTGAGGATATTTTCCATCGTTGAAACCAGCCCTTTACTTACTGCCCTGCACTCTTGCCCTTGAAGTTTCGTTAAGTTATTTCAAAATTTGTGTTAATCCATTAAAATAAAGGAAAACAAAAAATACTAAAGACAATTTTTTTTCACCTCGCCTAACTATTCCTCCGCTGATAAATAACGGAAATATTTTTCGAATAATTTAAGAGAGACTGTACACAAAAGGATATGCATATGTACGTACATATACTGTATGTATGTATGCTTCTGGAATCGCAAAGATCAATCTTTTTAAAATTATTAAATTTTATTTTTCAATCATTTTTTTAGCTCAACTATAAGTTATTCTCAATAATGAAAAATTAATTTAAAAAAAGTAATATAATCAACAAACTATTATTTACTATATTACAGATAATGTTCTTGATCTCTTACAATTTGCGTCATTCGCGGTAAATATTGTACATACATATATACATATGTACATATTTCTATTCTTTTCGATTTATTTTTTAAAGATTAAAATATCAAAGCAATTTAAATTGGTTTAAATTGAACGCAATTTAAAAGTTTCTTGTTATGCTATTTATTGCGTTATCAAATTCTACTCCACTACAAGTGTGGTTTGCTTACAATGAAGCGCCGAGGCATGTACTTGTACAAAGTCCAATTCGACTCTTTTTCTTAATGCGCAGCAATGTAAACACGAGATTTGAATATAAATATGTTATGTACATGTATAAGTTAAGCGAAATCGTTATAATTATTATGAGCTGAATATGTGATCATATAAGAGAAAGAAAGGGGTTTTAGTAGTAACTTTTTTTGACTACTACAGAAAAGGCGTAAAAATACTAATATTTTTACATGGAAATATTTAGAGAACTTCCTTTACGAAAGTGAAAGATATACATATAGTACATATATATGTGCGTGACTTGTGCTGGTAAATGAAAAAAAAATAATGATATAGAAATTTAAAAAGGAAAATATGATAAAAAGTAATTTTAAAATCATTAGAAAATGAAAGAAAAAAACGGGCCCTTACGCATATAGCACACCTCTGAAAAGATGATTTCTGCAATTTACTTATTTTAGAATAATAATATAATTAATTGAAATAATTTCAGAATCAAAATATACGAGTAATCACAAGTGCACTATCATGCCGACCTTCCGTATTCGAAATCTGATCCAAATGAAAAAAAAAAATTAAAAAAGAAAATTTAAGTTTTTTTCCTCAAAAGAGATTATCAACTCCTCCGGTGTATTTTAGACATGAAATAGAAAACTTCTAAAATGTCAAGTCCATCAACTCTTGCAGGTCTCTTTAAACTGCAAAGTGTACCGGTCTTTGTAAGAAAATACTTCCTCTATAATTTGGATGTCTATATCAACACCTCAGCAAAGTTTGCATCGATTCAATAGGCCTAGGATCGATTTTGTGAGACAATTTGAATAAAAAATGCGAGCGAGAAATGAAATAGGTTTGAAGCTAATGTTTGGAAGTCAGTAGTCGCCCATCCGAAAGAATTCGCTGAATTATCTTAATGACCTGCGGTATTTGCCATTGCCAAGGCGCAAAACTTTCGTTCGCAAAACCTTTTTTCTCGAAATCTCCTAGCACTTAATCTTCAGATCATCGTCATCGTTCATTTTTCTGCACCATATAGCGAGACAGGTATGGTGAGCGATTTGCAGAGTTTGGTTGCATTTCGTGGAGAGCGGACTTTACTCCTCAATTTCCTACTCTGTCCAAGGAGCCCCTGCTGGCGAGTGTGACTTCACGTTTGATTTTGAAGGCATTATTGTTGGTGGTAATGCTGGTTCCTAAATGGATAAATTATCTACGATTTCAAAGCTGTGACTCTCAGCAATGCCGTGGGAGCCAGAAGGCGATTGCGCTGAGTGTTTGTTTGATGAAAGGAGATTTTTCGCCTTGATCTCGTGCAGATCCATTCGCTTCGCTTCCTTGTCCAGTCTAGAAAAAGTCGGAGGATGTGTAGAGTGACACAAGTTGCCGCAGAAATATAATGCTAAGCTTTAAGACGACCGCCCTATTAGTCCTCCGTAACAGGTGACTAAAATCCAATACTAGAGTGGATTTTATGCCGGAACAAACTGGATTTTTATCCGATCAGGGACTTCCACCCACACAATATTCCTAAAAAATAATTTGGGTATATTTTTCGATTACCACAACAAAAATCACTTGATGTCATAAGGTCGAGCTCCCGTCAACAGCGATCAAAAATGTCTTAACTAAACAGCCAATACTTCCAAGTGAGATTCTAATATGAAATAATAAAAACATGTCATGAGAACCCATCAGTTGTTCAGAGACGCTTTAACTTAATTGTAAGTTCACTCCATTTGAAGAAAAAAATTTTGACACAACCACAAATGAGAGGAAAAAATCGTTCAGTGGGCATAAAGCTATTACTTTTTAATATTTTTAATCAATTTGTGTTCATAACATAACTACTACTGAATGAAACAGTACCATTTGCTACTACTTTTAATACACACAACTATCGCGAGTACAATAACCTCCCGACTAGATCAGCATACTCATATCTGTGCGTTCACATTCACCGAATAGTTTTTATTGCGCTCCTCACCGTGGTGGTGCATATATATAGTACACCGAAGCAACAACAAATCTCACGTGCATAAAAGCACGCTGCACAAGACATTACGGAGAGCGCCAATGCTGTTCATACACATATACATACAGTGCTTGTATACGGTGGGTTGTTTTCTTGGCCGCTAATGGTGACGCTCAAAAGTAAACAAAAACGTAAACAGCGCTGGCGTGGAGGAGAGAGAAAGAGAAAGAGAGAGAGAGTGTGTGCGTTGGCGTTGGTGTGTGTAAGAAAAGGTATTTTGTGGCAAGCGTCGTAAAAATTGGGTCATAAATATGTATTGTTTTGGCATAAGTTTGCTCTCGGTTGAATTACGATGTAAAAGTCACGTCATACACACGTGCTACAATTGGAAAATTGCAACAACTATACATTTATATGTATGTGTATACATTTGTTCACTTGTTTTTCAGGAATGCATATGCATATGTATATATGAGGCAAGCTTGTTCGACTGTAAAGTACGTCTAGTTGCTCACGTACACCGGCTTAATGACCTCCACTGAAGTTTCAAACTTTAATTTTTGTCATTTTCTCACATAAATATATACATACATACATGCCTACACCTATATTTATCTTTGTTTAAACACATTCCGGAAATTACATTGAATGTTTGTGTTAATAGGAATTCCTAAGGCCAATTATTGATTAGAAATTCATATCTTTCAATTTGCTGCTTGTTTTTAAATGTTCTTATAAATAGAAACTTCAAATATAAATGTGTGTATATGTATATGTATGTATATGTGTATGTTATCTGTGAATGTTGCTTACTATTTTAATATGCACGTTGATGATTTTTAAGACTAATCGAGCTCATATATTCATCTCGACCTAAAACTATTGTGCAGGCATTTGGTTAAATTTATTTGTTAGCATTTTGAATTCATATTCAAATTTCAATCAAAGAATATGTGTTAAAACAATCATAGGACAAGTGCAACCCTGTTTCCGTCGAGTATTGAATGGGTTTCCTATAAATTCACTTAGCTGCACCACTGTTTTATCGACTTCAATTTGAACTGCAGTTCATGTAATAATTGTAATGGAATTTGTTGCATACTTATAGGCTTTATTAGTGAAGTATTGGTTTTTACTTTTTACACTAAATCCCATTGAAATGCTTAAAAAAATAATTTTAAGAAAAATTCAAGAATTTTTTAGTTAATTAGATTGGACATAGTTCCGTTAGTGTTTGGTAGTGCTAGCAATACTCAAATCTTTCATAACAACTTTTATATCCGCAGCTCAATAAATTTTTAAATCCTGAGCACCGACAGATGGCTACGGAGGGAATTTTACTTACTTTAGCCAGCTGTTCGTATTATCAAAACCGATTGGCAATGCAGTTTGCGGATCCACAAAGTAGTGTGCGGATAAAATAAAGAAAAGGGACATGCCCAAAACGTATCCGATCCGGGTTCCATACAATTTTCAATTTTCTACACTAGGCGGCGAAAAATTGACTAGGTGTTTGCATCAACTTCTTTGCAGAATATGGTTGAACGAAAGCATGCCCAACGCATGGAACCTATGTGTCCTATTAAAAAAAGAGGAGCCCCACGGTCTGCGCCAATTATCTTAATATGAGCTTCCCCAATATCGCATATTAGGTCCTATCAAGCATATTGTGTGAAATATTAAAGAAAGAAGGAGGAAAAGACTGCCTAACAACGTTGCGATCGAACTCTGTGTGGCAAAGATACCGAGAGCTGAAGAGGAAAGCGATTCGTATTTGCAAGCAGAAAAAGCGAGAGGGCGAAATACATGAGTTTGAAGATCTATGAAAAGATGCGGGGACTTATAAAAGGTTTCATGGCTGGAGCATATTCCTGTAGGAACCAAGGAGGTGGTAGTCTGGTGACCAATGTCCAGAGCGCACTAAGTTTATAGAGGGACTTTTACTCCTGGGTGCTGAATGACAGTGAAAATGCAACATCCTGAAATCCACAATCGATGATGGCGAATAGCTATTGCCCGCCTGAAGAACAAAAAAGCGGTGTGGATCTATTCAAAGACGGCAGAAATTACCTAATAAGGTATCGCCGTGGGATAAGAGCAAAGACAACCGTTCGTGAACTGATTGGACCAATCAATGTGGCTTCTGACCTGGTAAATTTACCATGAGACAGAGGTATTGATTAACTAAACTCCTTCTCCTTGGTCTGAGTAAGCTATCCTCTCTTGTCAAATATAAACCAAACTCTACAAGTCACTTATCCTGAGATGTGAAGCGTTAAGAGATTTGGAGAGAGAGCTATTTCGAATAATTTATGGTCCTTTCCGTATTTGCTGTAGTGAATACGGCAAGGTCAATAATAAAGGACCATCAATGGAACGTTGGGCTAAGCAACAACATTACAGCTTTGAAAGTTTTCGATGCAGTACCCACCGGTGTATGCAGAGGAAGAGGAAGATCTTCTTTTCGTTGACCAGATCATGGAGAGGACCTGACTTCCACAATTGGCTTTGAGAAGAAATGACTATGGAGTCGGCTATAATCACGTAAACATTTCCTACGCCAATCAAGTAGAAGTTGAAAAATGAAATTCAAACGATCCTTACAAGGTATAGGAGACAAAATCCCTTAAAACGCACTATTTGACTGAAATTTTTTATATATTGTAACGTTTTTCGTAGCTACCCTCGATGATTTCCTAAATTCTTCGAGTCCGATCACTAGATTGCTAAATAAAACTCCCAAGATTTGCTGATTTGGCCTCTTAATTGTCAGGAATTTACTCAACGTTTATTTTGTCCACGATTACAATTCTTTACTATTCAGAATGGCTTATTTTACAATTCTTTATAAAACACAATTACTTTCTGCTTCACACAGTTTATCCATTTCTAAAACACACAGCTCACAGCAATGTTAACACCACCGCGTTTCTTACACGTCTCTTCGTGTGAAAGCAACTGCCGCCCTTTTTATACCTGAAGATGACCTAAACATTCTGTTCATGTGCTCAAGAATAGGCTGATTATTCGTTTGCCTGCGGTAGCTGCAGCCGTTCCGTTTATCCTTAACGACGGGGAATTTCTTTTACACTGTCGACCTTTTTGTTTGTCCTTGGTACAGGCAATTATACATCATACTGCCACTCTTTTTGTTTTTCCTTTTTATTTGGAAATCTCGTCACAATAATATCTGTTTGAGCTCTGGGAAGAAGGGGAATAAGCCTCCAATTCCTCAACTAGATCTGGCTATATTTAAAACGAAACTCAAACTAGTGTTGTTTGTTTTTTTGGGTACTCGGAAAAATTCTTGCATGGTGGCTAGGTTCCCGTTTGATTTTATAATTTTTGATTGATTTGAAAATGAAGAGTACGGATTTTAGTTTCTCTAAAATCTGACCATACATGTTTCCCTAATATTTCGACTTTTGCGGCACCTAGTGGATCCATCTGTTCATAGTATTTTTTACCGCGCCATCAGTACAGCTTTTTTATATTTTGAAATCCAATTAAAATACAGTAAATATAAATATATTGACCCTTGCGTCACCTAGTTCTTTAAAATGCAGACTATGACCCAGTTTTAAGGAATAAAAAAAGGGTTATCCATTTCGTTAACTTTTATAAAGAAAAAACAAAAAATTCAAATTTAATGGGGAAAGTTTAATATCATTCGAAAGGACTTTATTTGGCATTTATTTTTTGAAGATTATCTCTTTCGAATGACGCGCGTGATGTTTTGCTCCAAGGTCTGAATCAAAGCGCGATTGTCCGCATAGACTAAGACTTTACATATACCCACAGGAAAAAGTCTAACGGCCCAAAACGAGAAATTATCTGCTCACCGAAGTGTTCTCTTAATTAATCCATTGATTGATGCGATGTGTGGGAAGTGGCGCCAGCTTGTTGAAACTAAATGTCGCCGAGATCATGAGCTGCAATTTCAGGCATCAAATAGTCAGATATCATGGCGCGATAACGGTCGCAATTGAAGGGTACGTTCTCACCGGCATCATTTTTGAAGAAATATGGGCCGATGATTCCACCGGCTCACAAACCACACCAAACCGTTGTTTTTTTTTTTCGGTAAAATGGCAGCACTTGTATCACTTCAGCTTGCTCTTCGTCCCGAATGCGGCAATTTTGCCTATTTACATACCCATTGAGCCAGAAATGGGCCTCATCGCTGAACAAAATTTAGCTCGAAAAAGTCGGATTTTCTTGGAACTTTTCAAGAGCCCATAGAGTGAAGCGATGTCGCTCGGGAAGGTCGAGCGGCTTCAGTTCTTGCACAAACTGTATTTTTTACGCTTTCAATTTAAGATCTCGACGTAAAATGCGCCAAGTCGTTCCATAGTCGTCAGTCCGAGTTGCTGTGAATGGCGCCGAATCGGCTCTCCACGGTACACTTCGTGTACGCTCTCAGTTACGGTTGCTATATTTTCTTCACTGCGTGCTGGACGTCGTCTATTCGGTCGAATATTATCCAATAATGAATGCTGGGTTTCAAGATGGGTGATGGTGTTGCGAATAGTACGCTTAGTAGGCCGATTATGTTGACCATAAGTTGAGTGAAGCTCGCGAAACACATTCTTTACAGAATGTGAATTTTCATAATAAAGTTGAATGATTTGTAAACGTTGTTCAGGCGTAAGTCTTTCCATGATGAAGTGCCAAACAATACTGAACAAAAATAA
The DNA here is from genome assembly GCA_030068015.2 of Neoceratitis asiatica. Taxonomy (NCBI): domain Eukaryota; kingdom Metazoa; phylum Arthropoda; class Insecta; order Diptera; family Tephritidae; genus Neoceratitis; species Neoceratitis asiatica. The sequence continues at coordinate 32,003,823 of CM061525.1, read as the reverse complement.
CATAACAGCTTGACACCACTCACGCGTGATCTGTCAAAAAAAGGCTATTGGAAAAAGTATCTCTACTTGGACCACCCTTTAACTTTAGCTCAAGCATTTCTCAAACAGATGAAAATTTGATTTGTAAAAACAGAAAAGCAACTTTTCAAAACCATCTTTGTGGCGACATATGCCAGGTGATTCCACAATACATATCACATACAAAAGCCCAAAGTAAAGCTTAGTCAACCAAAGCTTGGGGAAAGTTGAAATAATTTTGTCATAATTTTTTTTTCTCAAGCAAATAAAACAAATAAAATTTTTGTATCTGTAAAAAAGAAATATTTATTTATTTATTTATTATTAAGCATATTATTGTTGTTGTTTTTTTCATGCGGTCAGTTGATGCTCTCAACTTCTCTCTCTTATTTTTTCTTTCTTTTCTGTGGGAAAAACATTATAAAACTTATGCGAATGGAATATTATAATAAAAATTATATGAATGTATAAAATAATATAAAATAAAATAAAATATAAATCTAGGTCTACATAATATATATATAATTAATAAAAAAATTTAAACATAAAAATAATATTAAAAAAGATATTTTTGTGAAATGCACTTAATTGCAGCGGGTGAATGGCCGTTCGACAGCCACAAATGCTCGCCACAAAATGTTTGCAGTTTAAAAATTAATATTAAATATTAAAATAATATTATATGGTAAACTATTCGTAGATATGTATACATATATGTATACATATATGTAGGCTCAAGTATTTTAAATAATTATTTATTTTATATCTATATATGTATACAAGTATAAACAACGATTGGATGCGTTAAAATTTATGAGATTTTCATGAATGCTTTTTTTTTTAAATTTATGCATGTATTCATATATATGTATGTAATGTAAATATGAGTAAAAATTATTATATATACATATATAAAATTAAGTAAATATGTATTGGTTTCAGTAATTAAATTAAATTATGTAAATGGAAGAATAGAGATTTGTAATTTTTACTTGATTTACCAGCGACTAAAAAAGCTTTTGAAAGTTGTGCTTAAAGTTTCAAGCTAAATTTTGAACTTTTACATTAAAATTAAAATTTTAGTACGCAAGTTTGTCTGTATGTACAGCCATAAAGTAATTGCATGCAAGGCTTACTAATTTTTTGTATTTTTTTGGCAATTTCAAAGCATAGAATAAAAAAAAATTCAGCGAAAACCGAAAATTGACTTCAAAGGCGATAGTTTAGAGTAAGCTTTCACGTATACCTATGCATATGTGCATATGCACGTTTGTGAGCTTTCATAAATGTGAGAGCTAATACTTACCTGCGTTGCGGGTGGCCTTGTGAGCTTTCACATTAATATATTTTGTAATTTTCTATTTGAAATTGCACTTATGCAGACAGCAATGTTGTACGGCAGCTTTGCTTGAGATTTCATAATTCCATTAAAATCTAGTTTTAAAACTATTTAAAAAAATTGTTTTTTTTTCCACACATAAAACTAAAATTAATGTAATGCAATGACGAGCTTAATGCTATGTAATAAAATGCAATCGTAAAAATATTTTATTCGCTCAGCGAGTATTGCTTATTAATGTCGTAAGATCCATGGAGCTTTCTCCTCGAAGCTTTTCAAACAAGCTCCGCAGAGCTTATCGTGTTAACTTCTCAGCAAGCTTTGTGATTTATCCACGTTACGTTTTATAATATCACGCCACAGAGCTTTCATTCTACCGCCTACTGTTCAACATTTGCAAATAGTACTCACAGTTCGTACAGTAGGCGGCTGGCGCGATCACATGACGCTTACGACAGAGATTACACTCTACCGCCTTGGCGGATGCCTTGACGATGGCATTGTTGTAGACACGTGTCGGTATGGCAGTTACATTGACGCTGCTATCCGCTGCAGCTGCTAGCATCACTGAGGGCAGACCATTCTGTTGGGCGGTGGTTGTGTTGTTGTTATTGTTGTTTGTGGTCGATCCGCTGAGATTCAAAGGTTTAGGTGGTAAAGTCGCTGACATATTGCTGTTGTTGCTGCTACCGCTGTGGCTATTGCTGCCATTACACAGCGAGTCCGTGTCACCTTTAGTGCCCGGTTCAAAGCTGACCTTCTTCTGATGTGACGCCTTGGTGTTGGTGTGTTGTGTGGCAGCGATGGAATTTTGAGGCACCGGGAAGTAGGGCGAGGGCGCGGTGTTTGTGGAGTGCGTGGGAGAGGGGTAGGAATGTTGTGGTTTGGACATGGCTGGCGGTGGGAACTGTTCGCTGGCATAGCCGTGTGGTAGGGGCACCCGTTGGTATGGTGAGGGCAGTGGGACAGCATCCAAGCCGGGTACGCCGGGATAGTAGGCAGTGTTAGGTGGCAGTTGTTGTTGTTGATGTTGCATATGTTGTTGGTGTTTTTGTAGCTGAACGGAGTAGCTTTGCAGCTGCTGTTGCTGTTGCTGCTGCTGGTGGAGGTTGTGGTGTGAGCGTGGTATGCTTACGTAGCTCGCTTGCGCGTCCAAATGTTGTTGTTGTTGTTGCTGCTGCTGCTGCTGCTGCTGAGCTGCTAGCATCTGCATATGTTGCTGCGTGGCAACATTAGCGATACCGCTCATGCTCGTGCGCGCTGCAAGTGGCAGATGATTGCTGTTGCTGTTGGCATTGTTATTGGTATGCGCAGCGGCATATTGTTGTTGTTGCTGTTGCTGCTGCTGCTGCATGCGATAGAGGTCATGCATAGGCGTGTATACCTGACCGGTCGGCAGGTAGGGCGCACCTGACTGGTGTTGTTGCTGCTGTTGCTGTTGTAGTTGTTGTTGTTGTTGCTGAATTTGCAGCTGCTGTTGGCGCAAAGCTTCGAGTTGTGGGCGTTGAAGCTGCACATAGCGTTGCATATCTTGACCCTGCAACGGCATGGGACGCCGCTCGTTGCCCAACATAGGCGACTGTTGAGCTAGTGCTGTTGCCGGCGTCGGTGGCAGTTGCTGTTGCTGTTGCACCGGTGCCGGCAGTGGTTGCACGGTGCGTGATTGCGCCTCTGTTGGCAGGCGTATCATATTCTGTTGTTGCTGTTGTATCATATGTGCGGTCAGGTTCTCGTTGGGATTCTGAGCTGTGCGCAAGACTCGTTCCAAAATCGGATTCGGTATGAAGTCGTCGTCCTCCTCATTGTCCGCCGTCGCGACGAGTATAACTTGATCGCAGAAAGAAACGCTCTTCTTTTTGATACGCTTCGGTAGAACGTTGGGATTGACTACGTTGGCTGTGGTGGTTTGTTGCATGCTTTGTGCTTGCAATTGTTGTTGCTGCTGTTCTTGCGTCTGCGTACTATTCAACGTCTGCTGTACCATTGTGTTGAGCATCTCAACTTCACGCAACTCCTCGGCGATCTGGGATTGTGGCACTTCATATTTCGGCTTGGGCAGCACTTGGTGGGGTGGTAGACGTTGTAGGCGCTGTGGTGCACAATCAACCTCATCCGATTCTGTCTTCGTCGGCAGCACATGGTGCTGCGTCAGACCATTCATTTGTGTGCGTACTGGTGGTTTTGCGGCATTGAGAAGCTCCTGTGATGAGTATGAGCGCAGCGGTTGCTGTTCGCCGGCGATGGGTGCGGATTTCGTTTGCTCAAAGCGGTGGGCTAGCTCGCGCACACCATTAGGCGACGGCTGCTGCGTCAACTGGGAAATGGGCGAATCTGTGGTGGCACGTTGTTGGCTGGAGTTTCTGAGATCGGTTTGTTTGGCCTGCAGCTCTTTCAGCCAAGTCGTCGCTTCACCGTTGTTGGTGGGCGTGGCCTGCTCTTTACGCAGTTTCATCAGTTGATGACGTTGCTGCAGCTGCGCTAAAATGCTAGTGGTGCCTTGGAGAGTGTCCATGTTTCGCTGCTGTTTACTCGCTTCAAGCACTTGAAGTTGGCTGATCTGTTGATTGAGTGGCTCCAGATCGATTTCCGGTGGTGGTGGTGGAAAGTCTTCGCTGGCTTGGCGCGAATGGCACACAGATTGTGGTGGACTTGGATAGGGTGGAAGTTCAAGTGGCATATCGGTAGGATTGTTGACACCGGTGCTGTTGCTACCAGTACTGCCGCCGGCTATACCATCAACTACATCTCGCCCTAACTCGTTTGCTGCGGGAGCATAACCGTTATAATGCTGATATTGCCCATTCGTTGTTTGCTGATACATATTGTCCTTGGGCGGACTCTGCTCGTTGTGCACCTGTGCACATGTGGTTATGATAGTCTGGCACGAATCTTCACTGATGGAAGTGTTTGAGCTCATAACGGAAATATTGGACAGATTCGCCTCATGATGGAAATGCTGCATTACAACGGCATCCTGTTGCTGCTGCAAGGCCAACTGTTGTTGTAGCTGTTGTTGTGTCAGCGCCGAACTCGTACGCATAGGCGGTGGTGGCGCGACCTTGGCTACTACGGTCAGTTGACGTCCACTGCCATGGAAACTCTTGCGCATCAGCTTGCTGCGCTCTAAGTTCGGATTTGCGTTATTCGAGTCACGATAATCGAAGTGTCCTTCGGATATGTAGCCGCTCATACCGTTCTTTCCATGCAACCCCACCGAGCTGTCGTCTACAGAGGTCGCCAGTGGTGCGGGTGCCTCCTTCTGTGCAGCGGCGTCATCACCCGCTTCAGTCAGATCGGGCATGGAGCGATTCTTGCGTCTTATAAGACCACCCATAAGCAACTTGCGTCTAATCTTATGTTGTTTCTTGCCATTCTTATCCTTCTCTTTCTTCTCATCCTTGTCCTCTTTATGCTTCTTCAACGTATCTTTTGCGTTGACGAGCAAAGTTTCGGTGAGCGAGAACTCACGCGTCAGCTTATTACGATCTTCGCTACGACTACGCTTCTCTTTCTCCGACTTACTGCTACTGCGTCCGAAGAGCGAGCGGCTCTCACGTTCTGGTTTGGCTGCCACCACAGGTGACGGAATCTCGTATTCGATTGCGTTATCGTCATTACCCACGGCGGCTGCTAGCGCTTTCAGTGGACTCTTCTTCTTCGGCAGCGTGGCGTAGATCTCAATACTCTTATTTGCGGCTGTGGTCGCAGCTGCCGCTGCTGCTGCAACACTTGCTTGTGCCGCACTCTTATCCAATGTCTTGTCTTTGCTATTCTGACGCACATGCTTCACACTGCTGTTGCTGCCTTCACGCATATGCTTCATCTCCGGCATGGCGTCCATGTCGGCGCCCTTCTCAACCAAGATGCGGCGATGTAGACTGCGTGCGCGCATTACACAGGTGTTGTGTTTCATGCGTGCAAAAGTCATTGTGTGTGGATTGCTGTATGGCGCATCCATGGCGGCACGTGCACGGCCAGCGGCGGCATTACAGAGTACCAGCGCCGTCTCCAAATCGTGCGACTCCTCGACGATACGCGATTTCTCTAACAGCTGGTCGGCCTCGTGACAGAGTTTTTCACAATCGCCCGTGAGTATGGTGGAAGCACCTGCCTCGGGTATCTTCGCAAGTTGCGGATTCAAATGGTGTTTCGGTGGATACGAGTCCGTCGAGCTTAACGAGAACGAGTCATAGCCGGGATCGTAGGGCAAACCATTACGTGTGGGGCTTTGTGGCACAGCAGGTGGATTACGTTTGCCCACCATATAAAGATAAGGGTTATCCAAAGTAGTTGAGGAGGCAGAGCTTGCGCTGTTGCGATCACCCGACCAGTTGCCAGAGTCACGACGACGAGGCTGATTTAGGTGATCGGGCATAGTGAGACCATCACTAGGCGGTGAAGAGCCGTTCGAAGAGCCACTCACATGACCGGATTCCGCGCTCTGACTGCGCTGCAGTTGCAAGTGATACTTACGCACCATCTGCGCGTTGAGTACTTTGCCGATTTTATGCGCCAACGTATCGCCGCCATCCTTCTCATCACCTGCTGAATTGCTGGCTGAAGAGCTGTTATTGGCGAAAATTTTATCCTGCACGACGCTCAAGTTCTGATACTGTTGAGCACTGAGTACATGTTCCACCGTTTTGCGCCGTATATATGCATCGGTCTCATCATTTGTGTTGCAGTTTATGTTGTTGTTGTTGTTACCGGCGTTCTTGTTGCCAATTGCGCCCGGCGTGGGACCGGCAGGACCAGCAAATATATTCTTCTGTATAACACTCAAATTCTGATAATCATTGGGCGAGCGTAACGGTGTGGGTGTAATGGCACGACGTGCGTTGCACAAGTTCGGTTTCTCTGGTGTGATGGGACTTGGCGTTATGGCGCGTCGCACGATGGTAGACTGCTGAGACTCAGGTGCGAACTGTGTAGCACCCGAGGGAGGCTGTGGCACAGCGTAGAGCAGTAGGAGCGGCTGATAACGGCCGCGGCTGCACTTGTCAACAACGCCTTCCCAGTTGGGGCCGACCTGTTTTCAAAAATGGGGAAAGAAGAAAAGCAAATTAGAGTCTTTGTTGTTGGAAAACTTGGCAAGCCAGACTTACCTCCTTCACATTAGCATCATCGAAATACACCCAAACCTTGAGTTTGGTATGAAAGAAGAATGTCGTATAGTGTTTACCATAATACGAGACAATTCCAACCAATTCATGTTGTACATTCTGGGCCCAACGATGCTCGGCAACTTGATGAAAAACGTCCGCCAGACGTAAACTGGTGCCAATGGCTTTGAGCACAGCATGTACTTGATCGGCGGCGGGACGCTCGGAATCCCACACAATACCAATCGAGACGACATCGGGTCGATTGAGCAGTGCGCGACATATGCCAATTTTAGCGCCACAAGCATTCTAGAAAGGCAAGAATAAACGTGTTTAGGTTTTTTTTCACTTTCAGTTGCGTTAATTAATGGCGTTTCTGTAGGCGCCAGCACTTACCGGACAATCTCTGATGTCACCCATATTGCCAGCAGCGCGTAGTAATTGACCAAATGTGAGTTGTTGATGATTTTGCAATGCCAAACTATTCTGGGAGGTCAACGCTGATGCCGAAACATAGTGGACCATCTGTAAGCGGGAATAAGAGAGAGAAAAAGAGAGAGAGAGAGAGAAGAAATCGTGAGTTGTAGTCCAATTATAGTGTGGTTTACTCGTTTAGTGCTGGTTATTAACTAATAAAGTTTAGAAAAAAAAAAATTAGTATTAAAAAAGACCGCAAAAGGTACTACTAGCACAGCCGCGTGGGCTCATTCATTTGATCGAACGTTGGCGGCGTACAAATTTTACGTTCAATCAAACTTGTTGAAGCCGCTGAGTTATTGAACTGTGTTATGATCTTAAGCCTAAGCTGTACTTGACGAATTGATTGTTAAACCAATTATGAAAACACACTCAACGCAGACCAAAAATGGTCAACAAAGTGGACAGCTTGACCGCTTGATTGGAGAGAAAATGGTCAATTTGAATTCTTTTTTTTTTTTTTTTGTTTAGAAAAACTTTATGTACACCGGAAAAGGACACCCACGCCGTGACTAAACGGAGCGATTTCGATGTTGTATGTCCAAAGTCGGTAAGTTGCTGTGATGCTGAGTCCGCTGGGTGGAGTTTACTATAGGCGGCTTTGTCAGCACGTGCTTGAGTGCTTTGATATGATTTTAATTGGCATTTAATTCGATCAGATTTTCTAAATATTCACAGATTTTTTTCAAATAGAACTTTACAAACAGTGCTCTCCGGATGCAAGACGACAGAGTGCCTAAGAGAAAAGGAGAGGATATGGTCTTCATTGTCAAATGTTATGAGTTTTGAGCCGCCTCGAACTCTTAGGTAACCGAGTTTAATTCATTAACTATGAGGGAGAAGGCAGCATACAAACGATTATAGCTGATTTTGGGCCTGACAAGTAACATGGGAGAAAATGAAACCTGATGATGAGATTCGTCTACTTGCTATCGAGCAGTGAGTAATGGGCTGGATGTAAGACCATCGGCAGTGACAGAGGATCTTATATCTATACAAATGGACCAAAATGCGAAGCGAACAAAAGGAGCAATGTTATCTCTTAACTGCCTTCATAGAAAAGGTAGCTCATGACTACAGCTCGGTCTTCCAAGCAGTGATGGAAGGCATTTTTGAAGGTGGCGTACAGGTATACGTTTTATTAGGAAAGTCTGTGAGATTTCTAATAGACAGCCTAGCAGCAATTAGGTGAATAAATAAAAACCTGCTGATTTTTTGTAGTGGTCGACGGAAATTCAGCCTATTTCATAGACACTTCGAGACGAATTTATGCATTGAGACTTCTACTGGTTCCCCGAACTGTGAAGCTTATACTTGTAGATGTCTGAGTCATTTATTTGTGCTGTGCTACGACAATTTTGCAGTCCTTCGAGGCCGTGTAAGTCAAAATTGACTACATTTTCTTTTGTTGCCCTTGAAATTTGATCTTGGAGGTCTCGGACTCGTCTTCCAGTTTTTTAGTCAATAGTGTTTTCTTTTGTTTTCCTTTGTTGTTGTTTCTTCTGGCTTAATCGCTAGACGAATCGCACTATTGGCTATTTCGCCAACAATTTCGTCTCCCACAATGTTCTTGTGGTCCGTCAGCCAGTAGATATGCAGTCGTCCTATTAATTGTTTACTTGATTCTAGGACAACGGCAAGAAGGACGAGCTGGCTCACTCTGCGTAAACTTTTCAGCGATTTTGGATGTTGTCTAAATAAGTTAAAATTGATTCAGACGCTGAAGTACTATTTTCGTCTATTTTCGTGAGTGTCGACGCACAGCCCATCGATACGCCATATCTTGGTCTAGATTTTCAGAGGTACCAAACTCTCATGGTAGAAAAAAAATAAAAACGTATCTCAAATAAAGCGAATTTTTTATATATATGTAAATTGTGTCAAGATATTTATGTCATGCCATTTTTGGTCAGCAATCTATGTATATATGGCGTGAAATTCACTTTTCTTTATACATATATTTCAACAAGCAACTAAAATTTAAAAAAATAATGGCATGACGCTTATAATAACTGCGCAAACATATTTTATGTGCCTTTTCGAGTGGAAAATAGCACAAATTTCCTTTCAGTGTTACTTTTCGTTCATACGTTCAGTTGACAAATGGTAGCCGCATTTTGTTACCAATTGCGTTAAGCTCTTGATTGTCTTTTCTCGGTCAATGTTGGGCGTGTGTATTTTTAATTTATTTTAAATTTTTTATAATTTTTTATTTTCATTTTTTCTATTTGCTATTTTATTTATTTATTTATTTTTTCAGCTAATGAGTTTCACCTGGGTGTGGGTTGCCCACTTGCTGATTTGTGCAAATCGAAAATATTTTTCTGGAGGGTGCAAACCAATATGAGACATACAGTTATAGAAAAAAAAAAAAAAAAAAAAAATCAAAAAAATACCAAGATATCAGAAATTAATAAATGAAAAAAAAATTAATATTATAACTATGAGTTCGTGAGCCAAAATACACACAGTCACGATCTATATAAAGAAAAAAATCGCAAGCTCATGGCCATTTTTTGCCGATTGCTTTCATTTTCATTCAGTAAATCAATTGTGTGTGTTGTATTAAATCGATTTTGTCATGCTTCCTGATTGGGCGAGTGAGTGGAACTAATGCGCGTTATATGTAATACGTATTGGCACAATAATAATAGGAATAAGAACAACAATAACAAAAATTGTAGCTAAGAATGTCAGCGTGGGCAGTTGAGTAAACCCTTGAGGTTTTATATTGAGATTATAAGCGCTTACATGAGATCATTTTACAAAAGATTTTAAGAATATTCATGTAGTGTGTGAGTGTGAGTGTGGATAAAAAAGTAGTGAACGTTTTTTGAGATGTGATTAAATAAATACCTTGTAGTACAAATTATGATAAAACATTTCTGGTAAGCAATATTTTTTTAAACAAATTATAATAAAATTTTATGCCATGGCATTTATGGTAAGCAATATATGTCATAACATATATGACATGCCATGTTTGAAGTGACTTTTTAATATATTTTTCAGCAAGTTATAATAATATTGCATGCCATGATATTTATGTTAAGCAATATATGGCATACCATATATGGCAAACCAAAATTTGGTATGCCATTTTTAATAATTATACAGTTTTACTTATTGAGAGCATTTCTTTAATTAAACTGATTTATTCAACCATGCTTTTGAAGTCGGTTATTCCACTTAAGAAGCCTATAGGGAAAATTTACAGTGGCATTGAATTTTGAAAGAAAAAAAAACATTTAACCTCTTTTTTCCATGCATTAAACGCCCACAAAACCCCAAATGGTAAAGAAAGCCACTACGCCTGCCACTACGCATGCCACTATGCCTGCCACTAAATGCCCTACAACTGGTTCTTTGAAAAAACAGCTTTGTAAGCTAGTAACGTTTCATTGCTATGACACCATCATAATTTACACTACACACATACGTAACATACATACATCTAACATACATACTTATTTATGTCATTTCTTTGCCACAGTTCGGTGTTAAGTTCAAGTATGCAAATTTCCGCAACGCCTGACTACAAATCACACGAAGCTGACAGAAATGGTTGTTGTTGTTGGAGATTTGTTGCTTACCAAGCAAGATGAAATAGAAATAAGAACAAGAGAAGAAGAAAATCTAAGTGCAACAGCATTAAACGTCACGGGCAGACATGCAAACAGACATTAGATTTTCAATGTAACCATGTGCATACAAATGAGTGTGTGATATGTACACGTATGTATGTGTATAATTGTACATACACACGCGAAACTGGTTAGTTAGCGCAAATTGAACGAGTTTCACAGCTTTGTTATCGAGCGGCTGTGAAGTAAGGTGAAAAAAATTAAATAATATTAGAACAAATAGAAAAAAATGTAATTAATTGCACTAGTCGGATAATAAGCGCTAAATGTTTTTGCTTTTTTTTAAGAAAAATATACAAGACTTAACATAATTAAAAGAGTAGCGGCTAATAATTAAAAAACGTTTCAAATTATTTTAAATTTACAAAGTATTGCGTGTCAAGCACACTGGAGCCTCTCATGAGAACCAGTTCAGCATATATTGCAGTTGAGTAGGTGACGAGCACCTGCACATTTGTTCCAAATATTTTTATATTTTTTACTTTTTCGAAACAACATTCAGCTCGGTGTATATTGAGTTGAAAAAATAAAAATAAAAAAATATGAAATAAACCAAAATAAAATAAAACGAAATTAATAATATAATAATAAAATAATAATAAAAAAAATAAAATAATGTTAAAATAAAATTAATAAAGTAATTGGAAACAAATTAAATGATTAAATAAAATTAAATTTAAAAAAATGAAATAATATATAAAACAGAATGTTATAAAAAAAAATAAAAAAATAAAAAAAAAATAAAAAATAAAATAAAATAAAATAATTTAAATTAAAATAAAATAAAATAAAATGAAATAAAATGAAACAACAAAAAAAAATTAAAAAAAATAAAGTAAAAAAGTAATTAAAAAAAAAAATAAATAAAATGAAATATAAAAAAAAAAAATAAAAATAAAAAATTAAAAAAAAATTAATTAATATAAATTAAAATAAAATATAAAGTAAAATGAAACAAAATAAAATAAAATAAAATAAAATAAAATAAAAAATTAAAATAAAATAAAATAAAATTTAAAAAAAATAAAATAAAATAAAATAAAATAAAATAATATAAAATTAAATTAAATTAAATTAAATAAAATAAAATAAAAGAATAAAAAATAAATAAAATAAAATAAAATAAATTAAAATAAAATAATATAAAATAATATAATATAAAATAATATAAAATTATTAAATAAAAATAAAATAAAATAAAATAAAATAAAATAAAATAAAATAAATTAAAATAAAATAACATAAAATAAAATAAATAAAATGAAATGAAATAAAATAAAATAAGTAAAATAATATAAAAAAGAAAATAAAATTAGTTAAGAAAACTAAATATATTAAATGAAATAATATAAAATAAATTAAAAAAAAGAATGAAGTAAATAAACAAAATAAAATAAATAATAAAATAAAATAAAATAAAATATATTTAAATGAAATATATTACGAAAAAAAGTTAAAACATAATAATAAAATGAAATAACGGCAAAATAGAATAATTTAGAACCAGCTAAAAAAAAATAAAAATAAATAAAATTAAAATAATTGAACCTAATTTAAAAAAAAATCAATAAGTAAAGTGAAATAATACAAAATAAATTACAATGAAAAGAGTATTAAAAAGTATTAATAAAATGAAATAAAGGAAAATGAACTAAATTAAATTAATATTAATATAAAAAAATAAAAGTAACGTAAAATAAAAAGATATAAAATGAAAAAATAAAAGACCTAAAAAATAAAATAAAGTTAATAAAATAATATAAAAAAATAAAATAAATACAAAAAAGAAATCAAATATATCAAAATATAATAAATTAGAAACTAAAGGAACATAAAATAAAATAAAAAATTTAAAGAAAATAAAGTATAATTAAATTAAAATAACATAAAAAATAAAAAAAATAAATGAAATAAAGTAAAATAAAAGAAAATAAAAAATTGAGTTTAAAAAAAAAAAAATAAAAAATAAAAATAAAGTAAAACAAAATGGAAACCTAAATACGCAACACACCAATGAAATCAACTACAAATTGATGTATGTACGAGCATGTGAAAATCTACTTTATGATGGTCAATATACGAGTATGTGAACAAAGCAAATAATTGAAATTTATGCGACATTTTTTGCTCCATCTCTGTCTGTAGTAGCTGATTTATTGAAAAATGTAGCTACTAATAAGTACTTGTACCTAAGCGGCTATTAATCTTGTGTTCAGGGACATTTTGACAAAAAATAACAAATAAATTAATTGCTATGGGCTTAGAGACTAGAGGAAAAGATCGGTGTTAGAAGAGACACAGTCATGTAAGAAAATTAATTTCTCAAAAAAAAAAAAAAGCTTAAGCTTCAAGCTTTTGTTTAGGACTAGGTTTGTTAATATTAATTTTGGTTTCTGATGTGGTGGATGTCTGATTTTTCGGGAATTAGCAATTTTTTAATTAGTAATAATGTGAACAGTTGCACACTAGTTCACTTTTTACTACTTTCGACAATTCGACCTTAAATTTTGGCCTAATTTTCTTGTTAAACAAAATATTTATAACAAGCTAAGAAACATTTTTATCATTTAATATAAATGGTACTTCTGATTTTTTAAATAAAATAAAGCCAAGTGCAAATTGTAACAATTTTCGGACTAGTCAAATGATAATATGAGACTTATTACCCCTTCAACTTTTTACGCGAATATTTCGCTACTGTGCAACTGAGGCTTTTTTGTTAGCTGAACACCGCTTATGTCGCATTTGAAGTAGGACAAAGCAAAGCTTGTCTCTTGTACACAAACAAGTTCAATAATATTTTTAATTAATTTTTTTTTTTTATAAATATACCCATGAACGTATGGTAACAATAGCATGCCATATGCGTAGGAGTGCTGAGATTGGCTTGAATGAACTAGATTAGCACTGAAAAAAATATAATTTTGTTGTTGTAAGTTTGTCGATGATTTCACATGATTTTTTAAAACAATATTTAAATGGATTTTAAATAATGCAACAAATATAATAAAATTTTAAAAAATATTTAAAATAAATCGAAACTAACGAGATTTGCATATATAATATTTATAAAAATTCTTAGAAACGACGCAAAATGTTATATTTTTAAAACGATACGGTCAATGGTTTACCCGCAATGTCATGCCATAAATGTTATGACATAAATGTCATGCCATAAAATTTTAATATCATTCATAAAATCTGTTAAAAAGTTTTACGACGGGTTAGCAGGTTTTTAAACTTATTTGAAACACTGCAACTTAATTTTCTTCCGACTGGAATGTAGTGGTTATATGAAAATTGGTTCAATATATATCGTAGCTCCCTCATTATACAACAATACTTCAACTTTTGTTTTTAATTGCAATCAATAGGCAACTCAATATTTATGGTTATCACTTTCTACAATTTACTCACCTGTGTGAATGGCAATTGCTCCGAATTAGCGCCACACTTGCAGACGCTCTGCTCAATGACGCGCATAGCGAAGCGTCGATGTGCCACACATGCCTGCGATTCGCAAGCATCACCATCGTCCGAGGAAATATGCGAATGCACACGATGCAAAAGTAATTCAAAACATTCGGCCGCATCACCAAGGCAACCAAGTGGAAAACGACGACCTGCTAGCGGACCACTAGCTAAAGCGCGACGCAGAGGTTCCGGACACAGTGCCGGTTCAGAGCTGGTTTGTAATTGTTGGAAGAGTTCCTGAGGAGGGTGAAACATATTTGAATTTGAAAATTAGTAACGAAGATAGTATAATTAAATGCTAGAATATATGAGTTTTAGAAAGCCATACACACACACACACACACACACACACACACACAATGCATACTTATTTAATGAGTATGAAATATAATTACAAAAAAAGGAAAAATAAAATGAAAATGAAAATAAAATAAAATTCAATTAGTTATAGTTTAACATATTTTACGCTTCAACACTCACAATCACTGCATTTATGCAACGATCGCGCTCACCGACGCCGTCACATGCTATCCGATTGGTTGTCGGTTGTGCAAGTAGTGTGTCATTGCTGCCGAAGATGTGCTCATTGCTACTACTTTTCCTATAGTAATGGTAATTTGCATTGTTGTTGTTGTTGTTGCTACTACCGCCATTGAGTATGTTGCTCATACTGCCACCGATCGCGTAACCCCAACCGGCCAACTCCGCCGTCGACGCCACCTTCGCCAGTGCAGATACCTTTCGACTACTGGCAGTTTGGCGCGTCAACGTCGCCGACTTGTTACCATCCAGCAGTGGATCGTACATTTTGCGCGGACTGCTACGCGGCAAAGTACCATTATTGCTGATCAACTGGACGTGTTGCGGATGTTGGGGCTTAAGTGGTGAGCTGATGGTGCTGCAGTTGGTGTTGTTGGCGGCAGGTGTATGTGAGTAGTGATAGTGTTGTTGTTGTTGCTGTTTTTGTAGTTGCAACTGTTGTTGTTGCTGTTGCTGCTGGTGATGTTGCTGCATTTGCTGTTGCAATTGTTGTTTTTGCATTTGCCGTTGTTGCAGCTGTTGCATAAATAGTTGTTGGTGCTCTTGTTGTTGTTGGTGTTGCTGTTGTTGCTGCTGCTGATTCATTCCATTCTGATTCGGTCGACAGTTTTCTTTCGTTGCCGCAGTCACTGCTGCTTTACCATCCTTTGGACTTTCTGCTTGACTATTTTTAGTATTACAATTACTGTTGTTGTTGTTGTTGTTATTATTATTATTATTATTTTTTTTTGCGTTTTTCGTGTGTTCAAGCGTCGATGCGTTTGCCGTGGTATTGGCCACTGTGGGTTCTTTGCGTTTATAGCGAAACTTAATCATTTTGCTTTGGTTTTGTGTTCGTTGTTGTTGTTGTTGTTGTTACTAGTTAGTTGGTTAGTTCGTTGTTGCCTTAAGTGGTGGCGTTTCCGTTTCTGATTAGTTTACACTAAAATTACCAACGTCAACATTCTCGACTTCCGTTCGCGTAATGCGCCTCTTTGTGTTTGTTGTTGTGGTTATTGTTGCAAGTTAGTTGTAGATGCTGTAAAAGGTTGCAAATAAACATTGTTTGTTGGCGACACGAAATTACTGACTGAGTCACGAACTGACAGATGACCGTAGGAAAGTGTTGTTGAGCTGGAGCGATTTTGAGGTTATTTGAGGTTCGCTTATTTTTTGGCTTTTAATCAGATGTTTTAATCAGATAGTTTTTTTTAATTATTAAAAATGTTTACTATAAGTTTTCATAGTAATTATAATACTCATTTTTTATTGCACCTTTGAGATATATAAGTTTACTGAGCTTTATTATATGTATTTTTTTTTATTATTTCATTTTATTATTTTTTAATTTTTATTTTTATTTATTTTTTCATTTATTGTGACTCATTAAAGATTGAATTTCAAACCGATTTACTTCCGCTGGCAAATTGCGCCACTATTTCAACTTGACCTCATTTAACCCACAAGAATATCCCACCAAAAATAAAAGACAGCTTAATTTAAAAACAAATTTCAAAAAAAAAAAAGAAAAAAAAACGACAGATATGAATCAAAGCGGAAAATTTGTAACAACAATAGCGAAATATTTAATTAAGGAAGAGAAAAAATAGCAGAAATTACGAATATAACTGAACTTTTTGTGAGGTAATGTGAAACTGGCTGCTGATTTATGTGATAATCAGCTGTGAGTGAACTCACTAATGAAAACACAGTAAGAGACGTGGACAGAAAATAGTAAATATGTAGACTTAGTAATATGTAGAAGAAGGGAGTAGTAAATCTAATGAAATAATTTACCTATGATAATTAAATTGGAAGGAAAAAACGATTTCAGTTTCCAGCTGCTTTCAATGGCAATGACTCACAGAGTTCAACATCATGAATTGCGGATTTCAACTTTATTAAAAAAAAATGCTACTTTCAATGCTAAGCGTAGGGTGAGTGGAAGAAATGGAAAAGGTAAAAATTAAAAAAAGAAAAAATTAACGAAAAAAATAAAAACAAATAAAAAATTTAAAAAATTAAGTAAATAAAATAAAGTAACATAAAATTAAATTATTTAACATTATTTTAGCGCATATTGCAATATGTATGTTCCTAAAAACACTTAGTTATATCAACCGAATTTCGGGTTGGCTTCTAAATATTAAAAACATATATGTTTGTGCTCTTAATAAGTATGTATATCAAGTTAGCTAGCATAAATACTCTCTCATATTACAAGGAAGATCACAACTAGCAACAACCACCACCAATCAATCAAGTTAGCGCTTAATAAAATCGCAACACACACCAACTTGAACGTTGATCAAAGATACGAAGCTTAAGAAGTTGCGATACATACGTTCCGTGTGCCGGAAGCCTCTAAGGCGTATGTACCTATAAAAAATTTAATTCTTGACTTTTAGCACACTGCCTACTAAGTGCTAGCTTGCTAGCCGTCCGCTCAGCACAGGGAACACTCTAACCTACTTGAACTTTTGCTTCTTTACAGGAGTATCAAAAAACACTTGAAATAAATGGAATGAACTTGAAGGGAAGACCCGAAAGCTATTCATTAGTAAAGTGATATGCATACATATATACAAAATGCTAATATTTTGCACATTTCCATGCATATACTTGTACATACATGCAAATTTATACACGATGCCATGTGCTGGTGAGTTTGGCCGCACGTGTCGCCGTTTAAAGTTGGTAAGCAAATGACGTTAATGACATGTTGTGGCATAAAAAAAGCCAAAAATAATAGCAAAAGTATAATGAAAAACAAAAATATAATATTAACAATAGTTGGTGGTAAAAGGTAAACCGACTAATTGCGCCTTTCAAGCACTCATTCCTATATGTATATCACTCATATATGTTATTATTAACAGCAGCTGGTATGCGAAAGCCTAAAGCACTTATAACATTACAATTATGCGCACATATATACATATTATTACTTTTGAATTTACTTTTATGCAAAAGCACCGAACGTACTTGGTAAACCTCAAGGCAAAGTGCGACATTAGGATAGTAATGACTGTAATCGCTTACAGCTTGTCGTTGAAACTGCAGCAGCAGCAACAACAGCAGTCATTGGTTCATTCATGTTCACTTTGTGGTGTGGCATGGCACACAAATTCTGGCATTTCGCAATTTCTTGAGTGTTTTTTAGACACTTGCTATTTTATTTTATACTTCAAGTCGACTTGTGTTCTCCTCAAAGGGCTTCCAACAATTTTCTTATGTGTATTATTTATTTAAAATGCAGTTTGCAGCTGAGCGTGCTAAGTTGTGACATAAACGACGCAGCTGTTGCTTGATTAAGGACATTATTTGATAATTTGCTTATGTTCGGCTGTGAAATTAAAATATTGTATTTATAAGCGGGCTCATTATGATGTTTTGCATATATAAAATTTTTTACTTTTCTTTTAATGCAAAATAAATTTTAAAGGAAAAAATTAGTAAATGTAGGCATCTAAAAGAAAGACCAAAAATTAAAAGAATGCGCATAGCCTTGAAAACTTAGTTTAAATTAATTTAATTTCTTTTTATCTTATTTAATCTTATTTTATTTATTAATTTTATATTTATTTTAATTTATTTTATTACATATTTATTTTATTTTATTTTAATTTTTTAATATTTTTTTAATTTAATCTAATTTAATTTAATTTTATTTTAATTTACTTTTATTTCATTTTTCTTATTTTATTTTTTCTTTTTGTTTTATTTTATTTCGTTTATTTTACTTTATTTTATTTTATTATATTATATTATATTATATTATATTTTATTTTATTTTATTTTACTTTATTTTATTTTATTTAATTTCATTTTATTTTATTTTATTTTATTTTTTTTTTATTTTTTTATTTTTATTTTTATTTTTATTATTAATTTAATTTATTTTATTTTATTTTATTTTATTTTATTTTAATGTCATTTCATTTATTCTCATCTTTTTATTTATTTTAATTTATTTTAATTAAATTAAATTAAGTTTAACTTTTATTTTATCTCTCTTCAATGCTTTATTTTAACTTATTAAATTAAATTAAAATTTTTAAATTTTATTTTAATTTTTTAATAAGTTATTCTGGTCCAAAAGTTTGAAAAAATCGATATTTTTCATATTTTCATAGTATAACCCTGTAGGAATATGTTCCTAAAATTTTTTTTTCGAAATTTAAATTATTGTGGGAGACAAAGCTGTTTTGCTGACGTGACATTCAAACCGGCTCGGCCGGAACTCTAACTGCTAGACACTTTACGCGAAACTATAAATGACATTTTCTCGAAACTGTTTTTTTTTAAACGATAACCACGATTTCGAAGTTCTACTGATCCGAATTACTTGAAAGTTGGTTTAAGTCTTCTTTATAGACTCATCTATCGCATGAATTACGTTCATTTCCAAATTTTTATATATACTATTTTTTCAGAAATTCGGAACACTCCAAAAAAATAGTAAAAAATTGGTTTTTTTCTCAAACAGCTGCCATTTTGTGGAAATTTTTTTTTACTATTCTCTTGTTCATGCGATAGTGACGTTCCTCTACATTAATAATCTTTTTTTTTTTTAGATTGCTAGAAGGGGGGAATTGTGGTTATGGTGGACGCCAATTTTTTCGACCTCACTTCATCAGCCGCTAACTTTTTGAATTTAGAATTTTAAAATTTTTTTGTATTTTTGAAATATTTGTTAATATCCTACCAGAATTTGGATAATAAAAATGTTGATTGTCTCTTTTTACGACACTTCAAAAATTACCTTAAATTCAAGTGCGTAGACCAGAATACCCCCCTAATATATTGTTTATTTATTTTATTTTTTATTTTATTGTTTAATTTTTGTATTATTTTTTTAAGTTTTTTATTTTATTTTACTTTAATTTAAAATAATTAATTTAATTTAGTTTAAAATTTATTATGTTTTATTTTATCTTATTTAATCAAATTAAATTGAATTTTTTCATTTAGCCTTTTTATATATTTTTTACTGTATTCCTTTTATTTTTTATTCTATTTTTTTGTTTCATTTAGTTTAATTTTTTTAATGTTTTTATTTTTATTTTGTGTTATTTAATTTAATTTTAGTTCATTTTTTTATTTTTATTTTTATTTAATTTTTTTAAATTGTATTTTATGTTGTTCTATTTATATTTTTAAATTTTATTTTATTGTTTTATTTTAACAATTTAATTTCGTTCCATTTCAATTTATATATATATATATATATTTTTAATTTTTAATATCAGTTTCTTATTTCCGCATCATCTCTACCAATATTCTTCTTAATATTTCTTCTTAATATATTTGCAACATAGCTGAAAAAATATTGCCTGCTCAGCTTCTAAGTTAAAACACAACGGTAACTTTCGTTTTTTTTTTTCAACATCCATCCACTCGCAGTTTCTACAGCTTTCGCTCTTCCCTTTTTAAACAGCGATATTAAACAAACATTCACTGTAAACTTTCCGCTCAACATACACAAGCATTTGTATATTCGTATATGTATGTATACATAGTAACCTTTTTGTAAACTCATAAATTTTGCAATGCAAACGCTCTCCTAATTTTCAAAACCGGTATTGCCAAATTCTCCAAAATGCATACAGAGATGTGTACGTCTATATATAAAAATATAAAAGTGTTGTTGTTGATGGCATCAGTGTGCATAAAATGCAAGAAAAAAAGTGGAACAGGCTGCCAACCAACAACAATTAGTTTGAAGTTCGAAATCATCAAAAAAAAACGCCATAAATCAGTAGATTTTGTTATTGTTTTTTATGGAAAAAAATAAAAGATTTTTATTGCCCGTCAGGTTTCAGCAAGCGAGAATGTATTGCCTGTAAATGAAGCGCAGTAACTGCTGAAAAAAGTGACGTACGAAATTATATGTGGTTGCTGATTAATTTTCTGATCTTTGAGTTCTGGCTACTCATGGTGGTTGCTGGACTATAATTTTATTATTTATAAAACAAAAAGCTTGCTGATTATAACCGCAGTGGCGGTGAATTTTTGAGTTTTGCATATTTTGTAGAATTTTTTTTCTTTTGGAACAGGAAATTCCAATTCGTGATTAGTTAAAAAAAAAGGTTCTAGATTATATATTAAATTATATAAAAGAATTGAAAATACTCAATTTTTTGTTTATAAATAGCTTAGACTATTTTCTTGTAATTTAATATCGGCAAAAATTCTCACTTAATTTAAAAAATTTAACCGTTGCATATTTGTAGACTCTACCCTGTGAAAACATTTAAAAGCTTTAAATGTATGCATACATTATTTCAAATAATACATTGAAAATGTGTTTATGACAACAGTCTACCAGGCGTGTCGTATTTGCGAAATGCTGATATTGCGCGGCAAGTTTCATACATATATATTTCTTGACTTTTTTAATATATGCCATGTTAACAAAGCGCTTGTTGATACAGGTGTCAGATAGCTTAACGAGTGAGCAAAATACTGGAATTGAAATTTGAATGTATACAAAACAAGGAGAAATGAGAAATATGAAAAAATAAAAAAAATATAAAAAAATAAAATAAAAAATAATAAACAAAATAAAATACAAGAAAATACAACAACAACAAAAAAATAAAAAAATTGAAAAATAAAAAACAAGTAAAATTAAATGAAAAAAAGTAATAAAAAAATATAACAAAATAAAATAAATTAAAATGCAATTAAAAAAATTAAATTAAATTAAAAAAATTTAATCAAATGAAGCAAAAAAAATTAAAAAAAATTAAAAAAATGAAATTAAAAAAAATTAAAAAATATAATATAACATAAAAGAAAATAAAATTAAATAAAAGGAAATAAAATAAAATAAAATAAAATAAAATAAAATAAAATAAAATAAAATAATAAAAATAAAATAAAATAAAATAAAATAGAATAAAAAATAAATAAAATGAAATAAAGGAAAATATAATAAAAAATTAAATTAAATAAGACAAAAAAGAAAAATTAAGTAAAATAAAAAAAAATAAAAAAATAAAAATTAAATAAAATAACTTAATATAAAATAAAATATATAAAGATGGGAGTACATTCTCCTGGCTATTCAATTTTTTTTGGTTTTATTTGAGTATATTTAAGTTGCTTTTTTCACAGCAACTGCTTTTGAATGTTTGCCACGTTATATGATTACTTCATATTTTTGTCAGCTCACTTTACTCACATTATGCTTAGATAAGCATAAAACGATTAATGCTGTTATATGCTTGCGTTTAATGTTAGCTCATTTCATCATGCTATTTATGCATGCATAAAAATATTATTTGTTTTTATTTTTAATATACTTATTTATACATACATCACCGATATGCACTATAAAACGTCTCAAATGCTAATCTGTTAATATTCTCTTTCACATGTGGCTACATATATATTTTATTACATGTAAACCTATAAAATATATGAAATGGTATTGTATGGAGTGCATACTCGTACATATATTATTATTTACCAAAAACTTGTGCAATGTTTTTTGTTGTTTAGTTTTGTGTCTCTAGGCAGAAAGTAGGTATACAGTGGCATAGATGTACTACTCGCGCCAAGATGCACTAACATTTATCATTCATATACAGAAGAGAGTAGCGTTCTTTGCTGCTATGATATATCAACACATCTACATATATGTATACAAATATTGTGTGTTTTGTGCTGCATTCAGCTTCCAGTATGCTGACTGCATATATAAGTATTTACTTTACAATTAACTTTTAACCTTTTCTAGTGAATATTTTTTCTTTCTTCGGTTTATTTTATTTTTATATTTTTCTTTATACTAGCATTTTCCATTATTCTTTCTTTCTTTTCTATAATTTATTTTCTTTACCTTTTACTCGATGCTGGATTATTTTAACTCTTGTTGGGCGTCTCCACTACATATAACCGATGATTATCTTTTTAGGTTAGATAATTTATTATGTGTGTAAATTTTTGTTTTTGTAGTTTTTTTTTTCCAAATAGAAAAGCATGAATAATAAATCAAATGATAGATATGCTAAAAAATAATAATTTTAAATAAAAAAAATTAATTCACAAAATTAGTTTAAGACTTCATTTGTCGTGCTTAGAGTTGCCAGAAAAAAAATTAATTTGCTCAAATGATTATTTTGTTTTTATTCCTTTAATTTGATGTTTTTTAAGATCACATTTTCATCAAATATTTATTAATAAGGCGTTGAAATAAATTTATATGCCAAATAAATTGATATTTTGCGCACTTTACAGTGTCGCTTAATATACGTATATATTTATTTACTAGTGTGTGAATAAGATTTTTGACTAGGATTTTTATAATTTATCAAAAAATTACTTCGTGAATGGTCACAAAATGTACAAATAATATATTTTCCCCACATTTCACAAAAATATACAAAATTATTAAATATGTCTGTATGTATAGGGGGACAACTGCCCAAAAGTAAGAGAAAGGTGCTAAAAGATTAAAAAAGTATTAAAATTTAAATATATATACAAACAATTTACAAATGTATATATGTACTTATACAAGCAAAAGTTTATACATGAAGATAATGTATATACTACATATGTATGTCAGTAAGAAACCTTGTAAGCAAATGAATAATATAAGAAATTTAGCAAATAAATCACCAAAGGAAGCATCATCGTGCCAAATGCAAATTTCCAAAAAGTTCGGCAAACTGTCAAAAAAAAAATGCGCAGAAAATATGAAGAAATAAATAAAAAATTGAAAAAGCTATTATATATATATATATATAAATTTGGCAACAAAATACACAATAAAGGTAGGAAATTAAAAACGAAATACAAAAAAATATTAAATAAATAAAGTAAATAAAACAAAAATAAACAATAAAATAAATAAAAATAAAAAAATTAAAAATAAAGAAAAATAATAAGTTACGAAAATCGTGTGCTTTCACCTTTAGAAAATATGGATAAACACCATATATATTAACATAAAAAACGTAAAAAAATATAAAAATAATATCTTAAACCCACCATGCACAAATATGTATGCAAAAAAGAAAAGAAACCAAAATCGATCAAGAAACTACCTTAAATACCAATGTATAAGGTGAAATTAATAATAATAAAAGGAAACAGATATAACACATTGAAAAATTACTCATAATAGCTGATAAACACATATGCGATTCTACAATACACAAACTTACATATTTAAGCATTATCAATATGCCTTAATAGCATATTTACACAGAATTTCTATTAAAATGCTGATTATTTATGCATAGAAAGTCAATAAAAAAATAAATAAGAAAAAAAACGTTAACTAGGTAAAGAAATATTCATTGCCGGCATGTAAATGAAGATGATTGGCTTGAAAGTTTCGTAAGAGAGTAGGTCACTGAAAATGGTTTATGTATATAGAAAAAATAATAATAATAATAAATATGAAATGTGCTAGAAATTTTTTTTCACAATAAATTAAATATATATATATATATATATATAAATTATAACCTTCCCAATGAATAATGCAAAAAGCATGTTTAAAATTTTTCAAATATTTTTTTTAATACTGAAAAATACCATTTGTGACATCTTGGCTGAGTATAAGCAAAAAAAGAGCCTGGCCTTCTGCGCAAAAAATAGCAGCAAATTAACAAGTCAATTTAATGGGCAACATCAATGGCGTGTAATTGGTCGCAAATAAGGCAATCAATTTTAATATACAACAAGCACAAGGATTACTTTACATGTTTTGAAAATTGTTGTTTGAAGTAAAAAAAAAAAATAATTAGTGTGAGGCAAACCAACAATACAAGAGAAAAACTAAGCTTTCAGAAAAAATAAATAAATTTTTTTTGGATCTTTTTTTGGGACATTTTTACGAAAAAAATGTTTGAAATAATAAAAAAAATTTGAATAAAAAACGAATGAATATTACCACATAGCTTTAAAAAATTTCCAGAAATGCTGTGGTATATATTTCAATATTGATTAATTTTTTTAATTGCATATTATGAGTAAAAACTTTTGACGAAATACTACTAAAACTTTTTTTTGAACTCAATTTCGAAAAATTTGAATTTTTTTATATCTGATAAGTGTTAATTTTTTTATTTCAACTATATAACTAATTAATAAAGATTTTACCAAAATTCTTAAAATATTGCAGAGTGACCCTAATGCTTGAAGTTCTGATTGACTAATTGTACAGAAAAAATAATTAAAAATGCAAAATTCGTTTTTAAAAGAGCGGAGAATTAACTTACTTTGGACTGTTGGATAAGAAAATATTTTTTTATAATTTATTTGTTGTTGCTTTAAAAAGTTTTCAAGCGATTTTTTAATATTTATTACTTTAAATATTTTTATTTGTTTTGTTAAATGCAAAGAACAATTAGTAAATGTCGAAAATATATGGTATTTTTTATTTGTAAATTAGAAACGTATTATCAAAATATTTTAAAAATATTAGGATTCAAAAATTTATTTATTGTTTTTAAATTTAATATTTGTAAAAAAAAATATTAAACCTTGTTTTCAAAAACTGTTTGAAGGCAACCCTAGTATTAGGAGCCTTGATTGATTAATGTATAGAAAAACCATTTAACAACTTATAGTTTTTAAATGCGCAGAGTAATTAATTAACGTTGACAAGGTTGGATATAAAATACTTTTATATATTTAGGTTTTTTTAATTGTTTTTTTTTATATTTTTTCAGGCCAATTTTTCAGAATTTCATTTTTGTTTCTTTGTTGTTTAATAATATTTTGATAATTAATATAAAATTTGAACACATTACAATTTATGAAATTTTAGTTATTTTAAAATTTTTGTACTCATTTTTAATTTTACAAATGTTTCAAATAATTTTAATTAATAATTATTTATTTCTCGCTAGCGTCAAAGTATTGCCATTTATTTATAATTTTTTGATATTAACTTTTAATATTTCTTTTATGATGGTATATTTTAGCTTTGGCAAAAAATGTAAGCCAATAATGGAAAAAATTTGGTTTAATTCATAATTGCTTTGTTTTAATAACTGAAGCCACTGAGTATGGTCTTTACATTATACATAATTGCAGTAAAAGAAACACGTAGCTGTAAGTGCTTATAAAATCTGATGAAAATAACAATTAGTTACCTCAAAAAATCATTGTCAGCTGCTTTAGCTACCTTTTTTTTGCAAAAAAAGAAGAAAAAATAGCATATAAATAAGCATTTTGTAATAATAAAATTCACATGTACTACAAAAGACTTAAGCAACGAACTTGACACACGAACGGTAAGCAGCAGCTCTAATAAGCTCTACATAATAAGCACAAATAAATCATATGAATCTCATATAAGTGCAAAATCATAGTAACATTGCACAGCTTTAGCCTCAAACACGTGTTCGGCTGAAGTGCTTCAAAAAAAAAAAAAAATTAAATGGCATAAAAAAGCAAATATGTGTGGCATAAATTAAAATATTTCTTTTTTGAATTTTCGCGCAGCACTAATTAGTTAAAATCTTTGCGCTTTAGCTGTCATATAGCTAGACAATTTGGACAGCTCTCTCAAGTAAAACATTTTTTTGCAATTATTTTGTGACTCGACCACTTTTTTTATTAAATATAATACTTTGAAGCAAGTATACAAAGGTATTTAACAATTAAATTGTGCAAACACATATATATATATATTTTTAATTACAATACTTGTGTTATGTAATGATTGTTAAGCAGTAATTAAATATTTATAGCTGTGTATATTTGCCGAGAAAATTGTGGTAATAAAATTTTGCTAGTAACATGAGATTATGATGCATTGACGACATGTATAGGTAAATAAATATATATGAACACTTAGTTATTATAATTTTTAATGGCTTGTTTTCGTTTTTTAATTATCTTAAGTTACCGTAAACGTGACAAATGTTTATGTAAATAATTAAAAATAATTTAAAAATATTTCTTTTATTTTTTATTACAAGTGTCATAGACGCCTTGAGATTTATTGTTGATTATTATTAAATTATATGCATATAAAATTTATACTTTCTCTGTGAAATTTTTGCATAAAAATATTAAAATGCCTCTAAGCAATACAAATTTTTGTTAAAACTGAAAGTTGGTTATTTGAAGTTTTTCTATACAAAAATGTTGCTTAACAAAATGAAAATATAAAATCAGCTGAAAACGTAATATAAATACTAGATCAAAATTTATAATTTTAGCCAACTAATTTTTTTCGACATTTTATCGACAAAATTTTATTTTAAATTTTTCCAATTTCCATTTAAAAATATATATTTATTTCTGTTAAAATTCATTGACGCTTCACCTTTGGGCTTATAGAACTCTCTGTCTCAAGTTTTTTTATATTTTGACAGCAAAAAAGTATCAACTTCTTCCTCAAGTATCTCCCAACTTAAAATTTTACTTCCTACATATATAAAAAAACACATAAATATACATACACAAATAAACGTAAGTAAAAATAATAATAAAAATATTAAAAAAAAAAATATTAATAAAAACCAACAAGCTCCAAATGTCACCAACATGCTAAGCAACCGACGCCAAACGACCACCAACAGCTGTCTCTTTCGCTGATTATTCTCTTCTAAACAACCAGTTGATAAAGCCTGTATGTGTTGTTGTTGTAATAATTTTTGTTATTAGTATGAGTATAAGTATAGCGACTTAACTACTTTATAGTTGTTGGTTTGTATTTTCTGTTGCACGTAATTTTTTTCTTCCATTTTTTTTGGGCTTCTGCCACACAACGATAAAGGATGAGAGTAATAAAAAAGCGTCAAGAATACAATTTCCGGCGCCACGGTATATTACTTTTTAAGGGAATTACATTGATAGGCTGATTTGAGGCAGCTGAGGAAGTGAGTGGATTTGAGTTGTAATAGAAGTTGAAAAATAAAAATAAAAAAATAATAAAAATAATATAATATAAAAAAGAACAGTTAAATAAAAAAATTAATTTTCAATACGCAAATTTTTTCCTACAGTTTTGTTTCAAATGCTTTAAAAAAATGTTCATTCAACAGTTTAAATTTTTCTTCGCATTGGAGTTAAATATTCATAAGTCATTTTCAACAGAAAAATTTTTTTCTTGGAAAAATTAAACACTCATTTATTTGCTTTAAAAGCCAACTCGCCCTAAAGCAATTGACGTTAGTACCACGCTAATGCAATTTTGACGTTTTTATTTGCTGTCAGTCCAGTTATTAATTAATTATTAATTTTTATTAAGAAAAAATTTGCAGCTGAGGAATAACTTTTGCTAACTCATTTATGTTTTTTTCGCTCTTTCATATGCGTTTCAGCTTCCATTGAATAAATGTTGTTGGCGATATTCGAAGGTCAGTGAAAACACAGCTCATTTAACAGCCAGTTTTGTGTTTAAGAAATAAATGTATGTGAGAGTGTGTATAACATATAAGAAATATTAAAAACTTGTTTGCATTATGTCAATAATTTTGCTAAACGCTTTATGGTGGGTTTTGCATGTTTTTAATTAGTATAATGCACAGTTCTTCGTAAATTTATATAATCATAAATAAAATTTTTTTAATAATAATTTTATTTTGCTGATTATTTCATAATTTTTTACTTCACTTTTATTTATTTAATTTTAA
Source organism: Neoceratitis asiatica (assembly GCA_030068015.2). Classification (NCBI taxonomy): domain Eukaryota; kingdom Metazoa; phylum Arthropoda; class Insecta; order Diptera; family Tephritidae; genus Neoceratitis; species Neoceratitis asiatica. The sequence goes on along the minus strand of CM061525.1, from coordinate 31,975,637 downwards.
AATAATTTTTTTTTTAATTTTGTATTCTTATTATTATTTTATTATTTTTATTTTTATTTATTTTTATTATTTTATTATTTTTTATTTTTTATTTTTTCTTATTATTTATTATTATATTTTCTTATTTCTTTTAGTTAAATTTTATTGTATTTTCTTTTTAATACTTTTATTTATTTAATTTAAGTTAATTTTACTTATATAATATAGTTTTTAATTTAATTTATGTTGTTTAAGTTTATTGCATTTAATTTATTGTAATTTAATTTATTTTAATTTTGTTTATTTTAATTTTTATTTTCTCAATTTTCCATTATCTAATTTAGTTTTATTTTATTTTATTTTAATTTAGATTATTCTATTTCTATTATTTATTTCTTTGTTTTTCCTTTATTTTGATTATTTCATTTTATTTAAATTATTTCACTTCTTTCTTTTATTTTATTTCATTTTTATTTATTATATATTTTTTTGAATATATTTCCATTAAATTAGTTTATTTCATTTCTCATTATATTTTATTTTATTTCACTACCCTTTCTTTTATTTAATTATCTATTATTTGTTTTATTTAATTATTCATTTTTTCTTTTATTTTATTTGATTTTTTTAATTTGGTTTAATTTAATTTAATTTTATTCTGGTTTTTCTCTTTTAAGTTTTTTCCTTTTCCGTTTTAATTCGTTTCATTTCATTTTATTACATTATATCGTTTGTAATTTTATTTCAATCAATTTCAATTAATTTTTTGTCTTAATTTAATTAATTTTATTTTAATTTACTCTATTTTATATTATTTAATTTTTATATATTTCTTTGTTTTATTTTATTTTATTTTATTTTATTTTATTTTATTGTATTTTATTTTAAGTTATGTTATTTTATTTTATTGTATTTTATTTTAAATAATTTTATTTATATTATTTAATTTTATTTAATTTAATTTAATTTAATTTAATTTAATTTAATTTAATTTAATATAAGTGTATTTTATTTTTTTTATTTTTTAAATTTTATTTTATTTTTTAAACTTTAAAAATTTTTTTTTTTATTTTACTTTATTTTATTTTTTTTGTATTATTATTTTTATTATATTTTTATTTTATATATTTAATTTATTTTATTTTGATTTATTTTATTTTATTTTATTTTATTTTCTTTCATTTAATTTTATTTTACTTTAACTTATTTTATTTTATTTTATTTTATTTTATTTTATTTTATTTTATACTATTTTATTTTTATTTTTCATTTTTTATTTTTTATTTTATTTTTTCAATTTTTAATTTTTATTTTTGTTTAATTTAAATTTTTTTTTGTTATTTCAGTTTAATTTACATCATTGTATTTTTTTTTAAATTTTTTTTCATTTTATTTCTCTTTTTAGAGTTTTGCCATTAAAGAGTTCACAAGAACACTTTATTGTCACTTATTAGAAATTTAGTCACGTCTGCCACAATTTCAGTACAAATTTGGTATAATGAGGGAGATCTATGTGTGTAAAATTGTCTATAACGTTGCTTTGTGTTATCGATAGCGAGAAAACATATACAGAAATCTTAAAAATATAATATTCTAAAGAAAACACTTTTTTCACCTTTTTCTCACTATGACACACCACTAACGGACACCTGCTGCTGTTGCAACTACAACAACTACCAACACCTAACAATGGTTCACTACTTGCTCAATACTCAATAATCACAAAAATCAAAGCGTTGGCAAATGAGGGGAAAGAAAATAGATAAAAATCTTAAAGTTACCTTTGTTTAACATAACTTTTGTGCCATCACACACGTTTTACCTGTTTTCCAATTGTATGCGTGTTATTCTTTTTTTTTTTTTTTTACCGACCGAGGTATCCTCATCTTTGAATTTTCATTTTAGTTGCCCATTGAAATTCTCTGTGTGTCTCTTTTTTCATGGATGCACAAAATGTCGCTTCATCTAGCAACATCATAAATTTTAACAAACACAATCGAATTTTGAATTGATATTGGGATCATTGTTTGGGTAGAATTTTTACTTTGCTTTTAAGGCTTGAATAGAAAAGTGACAGAACAACGGTTTTGTAGTAGAAGTTAATAAAATTTAATTTTGAAATCTAATTTATAGCGTTTAGCGAGTGTGATGTGGTTAGTTATGTAATCAAAGGTTGATCAGTTAATGATTATGTTTGAATAAGAATTAAGTATACTTATGAAAAAGTAATTTTATTAAGAACTTTGAGTTAGGTGCTCGCTAAGTGCAAAAAACTGAGTAAGTGCGCAATTGAAAAAAATAAACATGGGAGAAAGCTATACAAATTTTATATTTGTATTAAAAAAAATTTACATTTTTATAAAAAAAATTATCGTTCGTAAAAAAAAATATATATTTATTTCTTATAAAAAATTTACTTTCATAAAATCAATAAAAAATACCTCAGTGTTGACCAATTATTTTACTTCACATTTACTAAAGTTGTATTAATTAACTATATTTCATTTCTGAAAATTATTTATGAGAACAACTGGCAATTCTCTGCTACTAAATTATTATATAACCAGCTGAAGCGAGGGAAAACAGAAAAATAGAATCAAATAAAATGATTTAAAAAAATTATTTTTAACAAATTTATTATATAAAAGTTAACAATGAAAAGTTATAAAAAATTAATAAAAATGGGAAAATTAAAAAAAAATATAAAATTATATATATTTATTTTTTGTTTTAATCTAAATAAAAATAAAATTTCTTTTAAGGTTTTTATAGTAATAATCAAATAGTTTGTGAAGAGTGTGTGTCAAAAAATATATATATAAATTTACACAAAAAAAGTTTTTTTCTATTTTTTTTAGTAATTTTCAGTTATATTATTATTTTTCAAATAAATCATTATCATTAGCAATAATTTATTTTCATTTCTTTCTGCCTAATTGGGAGACTTACTGGTTTATAATTTTTAATTCTACTTTTTATTTCTTAAAAAAAAATTAAGTGTTATTTATTAAGAAATAATTATATGGAAAGTAGGAAAATATTAAATTATAATAAATTATGTCTACATATTATAATAATAAATTTTAATAATAATTTTTTAATATCTAACAAAAATTTAAAATTTATTTTTATAAAAACAAATAATTTTTTAATAATCCTTTTGAATGATTAAAAACAAAATTTTTTTCGTTATCTAATAAAATAAAATTAGAAGAAAACACTAAAGAATCAACAAAATATCTTTTCATTTAGTAACTAATTTTAATAATAAAACTTTTGTTTAATTTAAAAAATGCAACATATTATTTTTATATTTAGCAAGCAATTTTTGAGTTATTTTTTTACCAATTAATTTTTTGTTAATAAAAAGTGTGAAAAAAACTTGAAAAGTCATAGAAATTTGTTAAAACAATTTATTTTATAAAAATACTGAGAGAAAAAGTAATTTTAATTTTATATAGAATTATTTTTTATCACTTTATTTCATTTATAAAATATTTTTTAGAAAAATTTTATAATTTAAAACTTTTTATTTTTACCAAAACATACATCTTACTACATATTATATGTTTTATTTAAATTATATTTTTTAATTTATTTTTTAGATGTATTTATGTTCAACAACATTTTATGCCTAATCAGTAATTTTTTTAATAGTAAAATAATTATTGCTATCAAACACTCTACCATAGCCACCGTCAGCAATCAATTGTTATCACAAAACTAATCAAAATCAGCCATAAAAGGTTAAAACGGGTAGCCGAATGCCGAACTTACTACACTGCCTATTTTAATGTATGAATACATATATGTATGTATGTATATAAGTACTTATGCCAGTGCATAATTATTCTACGTGTATATTTTTTCGATAAATACACCAGCGTACAAAAAATAAATAAATATTTGCATTTGCATAATAGAAACGTCCAAGCGGCAGCGATGAGGAGATAAACAAATAACTACACACATACGCACCTACATACACACCAACACGCAAGTGCTTCAAGGGTCAATTGCCTAAGGTAAATATTAATAAACTGACTTTAGGGTATTACTGACAGTTGAGTTGGGCACAGTCGACAGTAGCAGCATAATAATTTACAACAACATATAAACATACATGTTATATGCTTTAAATAACATATCTACTGTGTTATGTATGTGTATTTAGTTATGAGTATACGTACATTGACAGCATAATAAATTTTTAGTTTTTTTTCACAATTTAAATACAAAACAGCGGTGTCAAACAAAAAAAAAAACCACAATAAGCATAAAAATCTAAATCCATTTTTTGTTGGTTAATCAATAGCGTAGCAGCGCGTAGCGATTCATACAGATGTTTACATATTCACAACTAACTTCAGCACAAGGAATAAATTTTGTATAAACGCCATCGAGTTTGTCTCTTAAGTCTTTTGTTGCCGATTTGCGCATACCCCATGGAATACTAATGATTTTGTTAAGCGAACAGCGCGAGATGTGTCTTTATTTGATTGAATAGTTAGTGATTTTCTGTCAGCTTTATTCACTGCATATTCTTAATCCTAAGTTGTTTGTTGTTTTACCTACGTTAATGGTGTTTTTATGCAAATGCCGGTAATTGTCAGTGCTGACTGAGCAAAGCAAATAAATAAATGCTTGCCGAAAGTCTACGTTGGTTTATTTTTATTTATTTTTTTTATTTCATTATTTATACATGGAATTTTCTATAATTTTAGACTGTTGATTGCTACCTTATGGCTTAAAGTTATGCTTTTGCAAATCGCTTTTAGGTGTGTTCAACCTTAAACGTGTTGCTATCGACAAGAGCGACTTGTCTTTAGTGTGGTTAAGACGACGCCAAAAAAATTCCCTTTTGAGCTGTTCTGCGTTGATTTTTTAATGAAGTATTGTGTTAATGTTTAGTTGGTATGCATGCATCAAGTTGAAGGCAAACATTTCTTAAGAAATATCTGATAACGATTGAAAATTGAAATGCAATGCTTACGTTTGCGGTAAAGTAACTTAAGCGTAGATTCGAGAAAGTGGTGGTTAAAAAAATAAAAAAATAATTGAGAACAAATAATTAAAAAAAATAATTAGGAAGAGATTTTTGTGTAAAACCATGTTTAATGAATAATTTGAAAAATTTACTTTTATTTTATAATATTTTACATATGTCCGAAAAAATATATAAATGAGCACTAAATATTATGGTTTTATTTTATTTTTCCGATATTTCATTAGTGTAAAATATACTTATTTAAAGTTTTCTATTAAATTCTGGTTTATATAGTGACTTTATTTTGAAAAAGCAAATTGATGTCAATGTTAGTTTTAATTAAAAAAGTGAGATAGTAATTAAAAAAAAATATTTATGAATGTGTTTTATATTTGATAATGAAATTTTTGAAAAATTTGCAAATCATTAAACTATTTTTTTGTTAATTATTAATTTAAAACAAAGTAGATATTTTTCCCATTGGCAATTTTAAAGACATTAACTTTTTTTTATAATTCTTTCAAAAAATTTACTTAAAATTTTTAATTAATTGTCTCTTATTTCTTTATCATGATTTTTTAATTTATTTATTTGTATAATAATACTTCAATTCTTTACACTCATTTTAAGTTCTTTCGTATTTTCTTAATTTTATTTAATATTTTTATTTTCTTCATTTTAAGTTTTTGCGTCCTAATCCACTTCCGTATTCAACTTTCACACATTTAATGCGTAGCTTTATTGACGCTCATAAAGTAAGAAGTAATTTTCTATTAAATTTATTTTATTATAATACAAGCGCATATTTTTATTGTTTTAGAAAACGCTGTATCATATATTTAGCATAAAAATAAATTTAAAATTTTTTAAAATGTTTTTATGCTTGGACACACCTGCTGCCAAAGCACATTTGTGTTAGCTCTACATGGACACATATAGTATATGTATATATCTTATTATACTACATAATTGTTTTGAATTTTCAACTAAAATATTTAAATCACCAATCAGCTTAGAAAACATTATCTCTAGATATGTTTTGAGATAAAACGTTATGGCAGTCAACAAGTAACTGCACACTAAGTTGATATCATCTAACTTTTTAGTCACAGTGAACTGAACATAACTGGTTTTTCAACGACTTCTCATATTCATGACTTAATTAACCTTCTTAAGTGAGTTTTTTTTTATATTAAAGCTTAAAAGCAAAATAATATTTGTGTATGGAAAAATACGGAAAAGACCAAAAGAATTATACTCTTTTATAATATGTATATCTCATTATATATTTAATTTTTTGATTTAATTTTATTATTTTAATTTATAGTTTTTGTTTTATTTTATTTTATATTATTTCATTTGATTTTATGCTATATAATTTAATTTAATTCTGCTTTATTTCATTTTATCAATCAGTTCTTTTCTTTTTATCTCATTTCATTTCATCTTATTTCATTTTATTATAATTAATTAATTAAATTTAATTTAATTTAATTATATTTTATTTTATTTATTTATTTTATTTTATTTATTTATTTACTTTATTTTATTTTATTTTATTTTAATATATTTTACTATTATTTTCTTTTTGTTTCATTTAATTTTTTTTTTGTTTTATATTATTTTTTTTAATTTTATTTTAGTTTTTTAATTTATATTTTTTTATTTTGTTTTATTTTTTTTATTTTACTTTATTTTATGTTATCTTATTTTGTTTTTTTAATTTAATATAATTTAATTTTATTTTATTTTAATTTGAATTTATTTTATTTTATTTTATTTTTTATTTTATTTAATTTTATTTTATTTATATTTATATTCATATCTAGATTTATATTTATGTTTATATTTTTTTAGTTTTATTTTATTTTTATTTTATTTTATTTTATTTTATTTTATTTTAATTTAATTCAATTTTTTAATTTATTTTTATTCTATTTTATTTTATTTTTATTTTATTTTAATTTTTATTTTATTTTTATTTTTATTTTTATTTTTATTTTTATTTTTATTTTATTTTTATTTTTATTTTTATTTTTATTTTATAAATTTATATTTATTTTATTTTATTTTATTTCATTTTTCTTTATTTTATTTTAATTTATTTTAATTTAACTTATTTTATTTTATTCTATTTTATTTTTTTTACTTTTATTTTAATTTAATTTTATTTATTTTATTTTATTTTATTTTATTTTATTTTATTTTATTTTATTTTTATTTTTTTACTTTTATTTTATTTAAATTTTTTTTATTAAATAAATAATAAATAAATATTATTTTATTTCAGTTATACTTTTTTTAAAATTTAATTTTTATGCAATGTTTTTTTTTGACATTATTCCAGTCCATATTCTTCTTCTACTAATTCCTTTTCCTCACTCCAGCATCAACGCTTCTCTTGGCCGCTCCAATTCCATTGAATTGTTGTTTACTTACTTATTTGTCGACAGAAGCGTCGTGTTTAAAACGCTTTCTTTTTTTTATATCTTCATAAGTTACACAAATTCTTATACGGCAATAAATATTTTAGTATATTTGCATATTTTTTTGCACTATAAATCACATATATTTTTGTTTTCCGCGGTACATAGAAAATCAGTTGAGACTTTCGTTATAAAATATTTTTAATATTTTTTGCAGCGCTGTTTTAGGACATTTATTCATATAAAATCAAATCTTTTTCGTTTTAATAATTTTATTTGTATTTAACAAATTCTTATTTATTTATTTTTTTAGCACAATATTTCGTATAATCACATCTCACTTCAAAAGACCAGCACTCAAGTGAATCGTCACGCTTCCTTCTCTGTACGATGAGTTGTATTTCACTTTTGCGCGCTAAGATGTTATGCGAGAGATAAAAAACCATTCAAATACAACAAGAAAAAATTGTGTAAGCATTCGATGCGCGACAAAAACGCGTCCAAACATCCGAAACTATGGCATCAAACTGAAACTTGTTCACACAAGCGAGCACCGAAAACATACAATCGTAGAGAATGAGAGTCTCCCACTCTCATGTGCAAACAGGTAAATATCGTATCTCATAGTGGCTCAAATGTATTCATTAGACCGACCCACAACAACACCATACAAATGTCGTACAGCTAAGTAAACTAATAACCAACGAGCTTGACTGACGCCTTGACTGACAGTCAGTTAAACAAACAAGAAAAAAGTCGACTGTCTGCGTGTAGAACAATAGGACCGACCGACGAATTCAACGTGAGTCAAGCAAACAAGTCTAATTTATAAACAGGTAAAAACCAAAAAGTTGAAAAGATGGAAAATAAGGAAAGAGGAGAGAACAGACAAAAAATGCTGGCAACTGGTTGTCAAAGTGGCGGTGGTGGCACCGCTACCAATGAGCTCATGTGGGTAAACAAAAGACTGACTGTCTCACATACCACAAGACTCACAATGCTCACCTGTACTAACACAAGTGTGTGAGAGTCGCACTCAGTGGGGTAGAGCGTACAATATTTGTCCAATTCGTTATGGTGTAATAGCAACGAGTAAAAACCAACCAACTAATAGGAGAGGTGGTAAGATGTCAGATAAGTGGCGGAGAGCATGTAGAGAACACGAGTTGGAAAACCGTTGAAGTGATTTCTCTGTCATTTGTATCACGCTGTGTTGAGAAACAATATTCGTGTATACAACGTCACTGGCGAATTAATATCGCGGCCAACTGATTGGCGGGAACTGCAAAATGTGATTATGAAGTTGAGATTTTATTTTCAAAGCAATTAAGTACGGTTAAGTCTTTTAAGCAAATTAAACAAATTATTAAAAAATTATTTTTAGCTGGAACTTGAACAGTTTAATAATAAATAAATAATATTTCTATACAATTCCCACTGATTCAAATAAATTTTAAAGTTTTTCATACAAACAATGCTTTCAAACCCATTTCAGAAGAATTATTTTGCGTGAATAATTTCTATTTCTTAATTTTTCTTCTTCTGTGTTCTTCATCTTATTCCCTTTAAAATCATCTCAAATTCTCATTGGCAGTAATACTCAATGATCACAAAATTTGAGGGTTGAATATGTTCTCATATCACAGAAATAGATCTAAATGTTTGAATATATTTTTTTGAGTCCTGCTTCTCCTTTTTTCTGCCTTTTTATCTTTATTTTATTTTATTTTTTATTTCATTGTGTATGAATTGATTGCACTCTTTAAATGAAGATTAAAAATAAAAATGTTGGTTGACAGGTTTTTTTTTTTGAAAGATGAGCTGAAGTGGTTTAAGTACTGAGCTGCTTTGATCTTGGACAATCTTAATGAAAATTTTATGAAAATGAAAAGAAAAAAAAAAGAGAAATAGAAGTAGGGCCGTTTGTTGCGCTGAAATAATATATGATTCAAATATTGTTACGCAGTAGCTAAATAGTTAGGGATTATTGGAAATAATTCTAAATATTTGAAAGGTAACTCGGCTTAGAGTAAGTAAATTTGGGCAACATTTTTAAGAAAAAAAATTTTAATATGCTTTTTGGAAATCATTTTGGGAGAAAAAAGAACCTTAATTATTATTAATTAATTTTCTTTTATATTTAATTAAAATAAATTAACTTATTTTATACCTTAATTTTTTTTGAATTGATTCAATTTAATTTTCCTTACTTTCTTACTGTTCCTTTAATTTTTTTTCTAGTTTAAATTAAGTGATTTTATGATTTTTTTTTTTTTTTTTTGATTAGGGATTGATCTTATTTTACTATACTTATTTTTTTTTCTATTTTAATTTTATTTTATTGAATATATTATATTTCGTTTATTTCCTTTAATTTTTTTAATTAAATTTTTTTAAATCATATTGTCATTCTGTACTATATATTTTGCTAATAATATTATTAATTTAGTTCTATAGAAAATTCAAATGTTGTTTATTTAATGTGAAGTAAAATCGATACAATTAATATAACATCATTCAAATGGCCTCCACGACTTCTTTTAAAGGAACGAATTCGATGAACCGAATTTTTGAGAACTTTTCCCACTACATAAAGTCGTATGTCATGAATAGCACGTTCAATATTGACTTATAAAGCTTGAAGAGAGTTTGGTTTATTGCTAAAGACCAATGACTTTAAGCTACCAGCTTCATTTCGAAAGAAGTACGGACCGATGATTCCACTAGACCAAGAAACCACACCAAGCTGTCAATTTAGGTGAATGCAATGGTTGTTCATGAATAATTTGAGGATTTTCTTCGCAACAGAATCGACAGTTTTGTTTATTTACCGCACCACTCAGATGAAAGTGGCCTCATCGGAGATGATTTTCTTAAAGAAATCGTTATCGTTTTCTGTTACTTTATTTTTATTTTTATTTTTTATATTACTAAGCTAAATGAAATTTAATTTTGTTTTATTTAAATCGATTTTGATTGATATTGTTAATTATTTTATTATACTATTATTTTAAGTTAGTTTATTTTATTTAACATTATTTTACATTTATTTTGGATTTAAATTTATTTGGTGCATTTTTATTTCACTTTATTTCATTTTATTTTAATTTATCTTGTATTGTTTTATTTTATTGTCAATTAATATATTTTATTTTGTTTTATTTATTATATTGCTTTTCTTGTTTTATTTTTTTAAGTATATTATTTAATTTATTTTTTTATTTTATATAAATTTATTTCCATTTCTTTATTTTTTAATGATTTCTCATTTTATTTTATATATGTTAATTTTATATTTTATTTTATTTTTGTATTTTTTAAAAATATTTATTTATTTTTTTATTAATTTATTTTATTTTATTAATTTATTTTTATTTTATTATATTATATATTATTTTGAAAGTATTTTTTTAAAATAAGTTGGAAATTTCGTTTTATTTCATTTTATTTAATGATATTATATTTTCTTTAATTTTATTATATATTATTCTATGTAATTCCTTTAGGTCTATTATATTTTACTTTGGTTCATATTAATTTTCTTGCTCAATTTTTTATTATATTTTTCTATTTATTTAAAATTTTTTAAATTGTTTTTACTTCATTTTGTATTTTTATAGAAATTCAATTAATTTTATTTTTTTATTATATGTTTATTTTTTATCAAATTATGTTTTATATTAGTTTACTTTTTAATATATAAAATTTAATTTATTCTATTTTATTTTATTTTGTAAAATTATTTTTTTAAATTTTGTTTCATAATTTTTTGATTTGATTTTATTGCTTATAATTTCTTATTTAATTTTTTTATTTATTTAATATTTTAAATTTAATTTAATTGTGATAAATTTATTTAATTTTTTTTTACTCAAACGGAAATACCAAACAGCCCAGTTATTTGCAGCACCAGCTCACGCATGTTTTATATGTATGTAATGGCTATGTGTACTGTGTACTATGTGAACTGTAATACATAAGTCGTGAGAAACTAACAAAGTTTCAATGGGCAATTATTTTGACGCCAGCGGCAACTAGGCGCATTGAAATATAGACAATCGGCATTGAAATTCATTGCAGGGGAGTAGAAATGCTGGTGGTAAAGAAGGACTAAGCACTTGCTAAAATTACATAATAAAAATGGGAGAAAAAAAATAAAAAATATATATGCGTAAGCTCTGACCATATTATTTATTAGCTAAAGAAGAGCAGCATAGCAAAAGCATGACTCATGCATGCCTATCATCGCAGAAGAAGCGGATTACGCATAGAATCCCTATTGGAATGCAGAGAATGCACTCAAAATTTTATGTGAGTTTAAATAGGAGTGTGTGTGTCTGAAAACGAAGAAACCAAAAATTACCAGAAAAGTTTTGATAGTCCATTTTTTACATAAGGCATGCTTAACTGATTTATGCTTTACAGCAACAACAGCAAATCAATCATTCACCAATCAACAGCTAATTGGTAAAGTGACACGAAATGAGCTGGGCTACTTAAGACAGGTTAAAAAAATACGAAAAAAAGCGTTAAAGAGCATTGAATAGCATTAAAAACTCAATAAAAAAAATAAAAAAAATAAAAACACCATAAAATAATAAAGTAAAATAAAATAAATTTAAATATAATAACAAAAATAAATTAATAATGTGTAAAAAGGGAAAATTAAATAAGAATAAAATTGAAAAATTAAAAATTAAAAAATTGAACACATTAAAAAAAAAAACTATGTCTACCCACATAGCGATTCCACTGCATTATGTGCATGAATTCGAAGAAAAAATCAGGCAAACTCGAAAAAGTGAAAAATCCCACATCGGTTCAATGAATATAAAATGAAAAAAAAAAACAAATAAAATCAATGCTATATTGCGATGAAAGTGCTTGGTAAATACTGTAAATTAAGAGGTCAAGCTACAAAAAAAAAAAAGTTACGCCGAAAATTACCAATATTGAAAAGCAAAAAATTTCAATGAATATTCAATAATATTTAAAAACAAAAAAAAAGCACTAAAAACCTTTTGAATCAGAAACCTTCGACTACATTATGACTAAAAGTGTAAAACAGCACCGAATCAAGAAAAAAAAATTAAAAAAAATGAAAAAGTAAAAAAAAAATATCAAAAAAATGGAAGACTCAAAAATCGGTTGTCATTGTCAAGTCACATTGCTATAACTAAGCATTGATGCTAGTGGTTAAAAAACAAACCAAAAATTTAGAGGCTTAAATTCATTTTTATCCGTTTCATCTATGTTTTTTTCGTTGTTTTACATATTTACAAACTCTACCACTAACATTTTAACACTATACAAAAGTCGCTCCAATAAATGTAGCATGCATGCATGCATAGGAATGCTGCGCAGTTATGATGACGAGTCAAATGGCGCGAGCTATACAACAATACATTTACTACCATAACAACAACAATAAATTTTGACGCTGTCCCAACCTGAGCTGAATATTTAACGGTGCGCAGTTGTATTGTGATGCCTAGAGCCTTCCATTTATTTGCCTTTTTTTGACATTTTGATGATCTTCATCACAACACAACACCATTTTTATTACAACTGTTCTGGGTATTGACTTTAGTTGTAAAAGTCAATTTTTTATTTCAATTTTTTTTTTCAGTCACTTTTTTCTTCTTACTCTCACATTTGTTGTTGCACGTTGCGAGTGTAGAGTTGGCTTGTGAGTCATTTTGGCTTTAATTTTTTTTTGATTTTTTAACTTGATTATTTTTTTTTTTATAATTTTTTATTTCTCTTTGATACAGCATCGTCATTGGCTTTTAATGCTTTACATCGTTTTTTTTTTTTTTTTTGATGGGCTCATCAAACAGCTAATATGCATTTAAAAACCTTTTACTGCTGATTTTGTTTAATGTTTGTGCTCTTTCTCACCATCATTTGTTGTAGAAAAAAAAAATAATATTTATATATTTTTCGATATTGGTTTAGAGTGCCGCTCACGTGTACCTTTTTTCTAAGCTATTTATGCTTATAATTTACTAAATTTTTGTTTTGGCGAATTGTGAATTAATGGGTGTAATTTTTCAATATTTAAATTATTGTTTTTTATATTTTTAGTTCTTAAGAGGCGCTGTTTGATGAAATTCTCTTGAGAGATATATGGGAAAGATATTCCAAATTTTGAAGTAAATATTGAAACTTCAGTTAAATCGTCACACGATAGCCTACAAATAAAAAAAATTATAAAAACTTAAAAAAATATTAAATGAATTATATTTTATTCCAAGCATGTAATCATCAGTAATAATTTGAAAAATGTTTTAAGAACGGCTAGTTTTACTAAAAATTACGGTTTCATTCAGAAGATCGCTGAATCTTAATTATTTTCTTTGAAGAGCTCTGAAAAATTGAAGTCTTCTCAAAAATGAAAATTTTACAAAATTAGCGTGAATTTTTTTATAACGTCTGTAGGTAACAAACGGTAAATATATGGGTAAAAGTACACAGTACTTAGTGGAATTACGAGATGTGACAGTGCCCACAGTTCAAAGAGTGATGCTACTATCCTGCCTTCCTGTGTGTCGCACCGTCTCCACCGAAGCAATACTGGTTGGTTGGTGAGAGCGCCTTGGTAGTGATACAGCGCGTTGTAGCCTTCAGGTTGAAAAGGGGATTAAGTGTGGTGTTACCGCCAGATGGATGGTTATCCAACACTGATGTAAAACTTGGTTACTTAGAAAGCCTACTAGGGGATTAAGTGTGGTGTTACCGCCAGATGGATGGTTATCCAACACTGATGTGAAACTTGGATACTTAGAAAGCCGTCGCTTTCTAAAAGAATGCGTGGTAGTAATATGGCGTGAAAATAAATGGGGATAACAGTCCTAATGGTCGCTAAACATACAGATTTATTCAAAATGTCTCATATGTGGTAGGAAATCCAGAACTCAGATTCTCTTTTAGTCTGGGTTTCTTACTAACTGGTTGTGAGCCTCTCCATGCACTCTTGCATACGAGACACTTGGCCGGAACGGCGAGCTGTGAGTGTGGTTCTGTCCGTGAGGCCTGGGTGCCCATATTGTGCGAATGCCCAATGTAGAATATTGGGTAACAAGAACTCTCGGAATTTGCTCCGACCTGTTCATGCGGCAAGGCCTCTCGGGGATTATCATTGTGGTTTAAACCCAAACGCGGGCTTAGATGTGGTGTTGCATTTCAATCGGATTCCTGACCCATAGAACGGCAGAGGTTTAGATAGGCCTCGAATCCAACCAAGTTGGTAAGTGTGTCCATTCCACACTGCCGATTGGTACATAATGCTAGCTGACCAACGCATTGTATTGGTTGTGTTTTTGACCACCGTGAGGTTAGGCCGACGACGGCAGGTACGTACGTTAAGCTCTTCGTACTACTGCCCACATTTGGCTCAAAGAGTATAACTCAGAAACCACTAGATAGAAGGCAAAAATCTATATAATTTGATATTCACAATTCCTATAGTTAATTATAAATACGAATGAAATATGAGTACAATTGGAGAAGAACAAAGCCTTTTTTGCATATAAGGGACTTTTAAACTTCAAATCCCGCATTTAACTCAAGATCGAATATATGAAGATTTAAGCAACAGAACTACACCGCATTAAAGTTCTATCTCCACAGCAGATCTTTTTTTTTTTTTTGACATACCTATGGACTTAAGCTGGAAGGTTAGAATTTACCTACTCTGTGTTCTTGAAATCCTCAGCGATTGAAATAAAAAAATTGATTGAACCCAAGATGAACTGAAAATATAATAAAAGTGAAGCGAAGTACTCACCAAATATATTGCTGCTTTTAAAAATTGCACCGAAAGTGGAAATCTGAAAACGGGACTATTCCTATAAATTTTAAGAGTAACATATACATTTGTCTTAACAGCAGCGACATCTCTTGGTCAAACTATATTACTTTCAGGAATAAATTGTTTTTTTTAAATGGGTTTTGCAAGAATTTTAATATTTTTGATTCCTGTTTTAAAATCCACAATCATGTTTCAACAAGCTCTTATAACGCTTTTCTAGCTTAAATTTGGCTGAAAATTACCGCAGCCAGAAGGATTAATGCCAGAAAATTTAATCAAAATCAGAATTTAGCATCATCTAAAGGTTCCAAAAAGACATAACAAATATTACATATTCTTTTTAGTAGATATTTTTGAAGCTTCCAATAAATATGTGTGTATGTTCTACGTGTTATATTTACTCCGACTATAATTAACAGCATTTTATGGCATTATTTTCTCTTCTTTTTTTTACTTCCAAATGTCCACTCAATTAGCGCTTAAAGTGTTTTTAGTATAAATCAAAGCAAACAATTAATCGAGCGTTAATTGAAGAATGTGCATTAAGCGGCACGTAATAATAAAAAACAACAACAATAAGAAATGGCTACACAAACAAAGGTGCACAATAAATTTCAATTGTCAATAAACTACAAATTACAACTAAATATAACTGTCTGTTATATTACAAAATTTACAGCGCGCCGAGAAAAGCACGTGCCGTTGTGCGGCATTTCAGCGAGCACACATAGATAGTTACGCACAAAAAAAAAAGAAAAAGAAATGCGATAACAACAGTCGTCAGCGAGCACTTTACTCTTGCATGCTGTTCTTATATAAGTTTTATATAGAAAATATATTCATATATTTTTCTTTTAATACAAACTGGCATTAATTTTCCACAGAAAGAGCAAAATAAATAAGTGTGTGGTGATAAAATCTAAAAAATGTAAATAATTTAGTTTATTTGTACAAGTTGCTTATCGCTTTGTGTAATATGTTGTTGTTGCCGTTTTTCTTCCAAAACCCTGACTGTGGCTTACATTAACTTTTCTACATGTCTTTTTGTGGCATTTTGTGGGTTGTTGCAATCAAAAGCAGAACATTTCTATTTACATACATTTTTTTCTATCTAAACTGATTTGCCACGATTTGGTGTTAGAAAAAAATATTAGAATTGTTTACATATTACAAATCTTTTTAATATTATTTATATTCATTTCTGGCATATGCACCTTCAAAATTTTTCATAATTTCCACCTTTTTCATAAAATTTCACTGCACCTTTCTTTTTAACACGCGCGTCCTGCACTGGTTTTCTATTTGCTCTTATTATTTTATATACAAATTTACGGCATTTATTTTACATACGTAGTATTTCAACATTTTATCTGTTTGTAATTGCAGTTTTGTGCGTATATCTAGCAGACTTAAAGCAAATATATAAATTTTTTTTGTGATAAAAATTTACTAAGTCAATAAATATACATATGCGCACATGTAGGTTATATATAAAGGGCTGTCGCAAATAGACAAAGCGATAAGTATGTTTACATATATACATATATCACAATTTACAAGTATTATCCTATGTAGGTGCATATTATATGCTTCATTTTCTTTAGTAAATACAGCTTTTGCTTGTTTAATTTGAGATAAAGTTTTTAGTTTTTTTTTTTTTTAATTTCTTTTTAAACAGTGCTTTCATGCTTTCAAGCAGTTCGCGCATTTGAACAACAAGTAGTTGCACACCTGCTTAATGCTCGTTACTCGAACTCATTACTCGCACACACACAACATACAAGCTCGAACATTTCATTGGTTTTCAAGCATTTTGTACTAAAATTTTGTTTTGACTCGAATATATTTTTATAGTTTTAAAATTTTGTTTATGCAAAACCTTAAAATAATTTAAATGTCATAGTCATTTGACACATAAAGTTGGATTGTTGAAAAAAAAAAAAGTTCTGAGTAGTTGAGCAATGGGCGAGTAAGAGCGAGTATCAAGCTGCTCGACAAGGTATCTAGCGCTCTACCGAGCGTCACAGTAGCGACGTCTGCATGAATTTCATTCTCGATATAATACCTGAGTGAGTTGAGATATTAAAAATTAGAGTGTTGCCGCTTCTTCTTTGTTTATTCTCTAAAATAATAAGCAGAATTAAGAATTATCTGCATACAAAAATAAAATTTTACAAATATTTATAGAGAAAAATATTTCGGAAAAGAGCTGGGAAATGCGTAAATTTTATATTAAATTAAATAGTTTGGGTAAACGAGCTACTTTACTATAAATATTATGCTAAAATAGCATCAGACTGCTTTTAACTAAAATTAATTTTGATTAGGGAAGACAAAAAAATTTATTAATATTTAAATTATTAAAAACGACAAATTTACATTAATAAACTTATATTACCTCAAATAAGCCAAAACTTTGTTAAAAATGTACTGTGAAATTTAGAAATGCTAAAAAAATAATTTCCGTGAAATCTTAATACTTCGTTCTTTAAGGGATGTGGCCACTCTAGAATATTCGGAAAATGGTTTTTTTTTCTTTCAAATGATACATTATGGTCTCTGAAATGTTATCCCGAAAAATTATGACAGATAAAAATTTCTATATGCCCCATTTTCATTCTCTAGTTGAAGGCCGTCCGGTCGGCAGGGAGATTGCACAAAACTTTGAACGCGTTTATCTAAAACTGCTTTTTTCAAGCTGGCTGGAAACATAATTCAAACAATTTACAGCCAATTCGCTTAAAATTTTGACAAAATTTTCAGAAATACATTATCTACAGAAGTATGTAGGATTTTTTTTAATCTTGCATTTTTTTTATTAACAAATCTCGAACAATTTTTAGGCTAAATTGTTACTTTTTCCTTCAGAGACCCGCCATTTTTGTTAAAAATTCTTACAAGCGGAAACCGTTCAACAACTTATTAAATTTAAAAAAATTACTGGAGCTGTGTGTCCGGCCGTGGTTCCCGAAAAAATGTAGACATCCTAGGGAGAACGCTGTAAAGCCGCAATTTTTAAATTAATTATTCTTAAAAAATAGTTATAAGCAGTTAATTATATATATAATAAATGCCCGTTGTCAAAAATTAGATTTATTTAATAGTTTTTTCCGAAAAAAATCTCAAAAAAGGCCTATATTGTGGCTCTCTAGAGTGGCCTAATCCCTTAAACATCAGCATAAATCAATCTACCATAAACATTGCATACTTCTAGGGGAAGATTTTTTCCTATTTTGTAGGGACTTTGAAATTCTTCGTATAACGGTTTTGTCTAGCCGATCCTCAGTAAAATTTTTTCGAATTAAATTTTTCTAGAACATTTTAACCATTTAACAGTCTTGAAAATTTATTTTTTAAGCAAATTATCAAGAAACTCTTTTAGGAGAAATCAAAGAATGGAAATATTCCATGAAATTTTTCTTGGTTCTACTTTTAATTCTATCTCAGGCATTTTTGGTTGGTTGGTTGAATTTTGTTGACCAAAGCCTTAAATATACTATCGTGAGTCGAGCGGAGAGTGGAAAGTAGAAAGTGTAAGCGTTGTTGTTTCCTATTTCCCTATTCAATTCATATTCATACAAGACCATGAGAATTGATGAATTACCCGATATTTTTTTCACCTCATTTGTGATGCATAGGATATTAATTTTTTTTTAAAGAAATTAAAAATAAGGTTTTTGGAATTTTGATATGTTTTAACATTCTAAAACTTTGTCGAGTGGCGCGCTATTGTTGACGAGGCTATAATAGCGTAAGCGGTGCCTACGGCAAAGAAGAAGAAGAAGAAGAAAACTTTGTCGAATTGTTGTACTAAAATTTTGTTACTGTTAACTTAATTCAATCATTTTCTCATAGTTTCCATAGTTTATGAAACCATGAAGAATGTGAAGGTAAGAAAAGTTTAGAGATTTTTGAAAGTGGTTGAAAAAGTTATAGAAATTTCAAAATAAACATTTCGACTTTTTTTTTACATTTTAAAAATAATTTTTTTTTATTTTGGTCTAAATCGCTTGTTATATGCAGAAAACGTAAAGAGGTGGACATAAGTAAGCCGTCAGAACACATCTTTTGCCCCTGTTCAGCCGTTTAAGGAACGGGTCTCAGGTATCTACAGGCTGTGCAGTTTGATGATCTAAAAAGCAAGTATTCGCCGTTTCTTGACAGATTACTGCTTGGAAACAGTATTATTGAAAGCTAGAAGATTTCAGAAGGTTTTAATAAAAAACATTAAAAATATTATATATAATAATATTCACTTCAAACAAAAATTTTAAAAACCTTTTTTACTTCTTAAAGTGGTTTGTTCTTACACTTTTTTACACATACACAAATATAATCAACTTCGTACTGCTCTCTGTTGAATTTATTAGTATATTTTTAGCTATTTTATTCTGACATATTTTTATGCTGCTGCTCCTTTTATTTGACTTTTAATTCGGGATATAAATTAACTGAAGAAACTAAAGGTATCAAAAGGCAGCACTGCCTCCATAAAATAAAAAATAAAAAATTAGTAGAAAAAAAGAAATATTAATCTGCTTTAAAACGTTGATTCTCTGCTTGAAAAAGTGGAGTATAGCTAAATTGTGTGTATATATATAAACACATATGTGTCTGTGCTTTGCTTAAATTATGAAAATCGCGCTGCTAACTGCTGAGAATCTCCCACGCAACCTGTATAGCGCAACCGTTGCGGTTGAAAACACTTTTTCACACCGCCACTAAACTACTTCTTACTAAATGCGCTTAGTACTTAGTACTATTCGTTCTTAAGTACATGTGTATATAAGTTTTGCTGCTTAATTGCTGGCCAAATTGAAAAGAAAAATGATATGAAAGGGATATGCACGGTATCTCTGCTTGCGTGTATTTTGTAAATTAATTGTTAGTAGAACGCATGCATATGTGTAAATATGTATATGCTTATGTGAATATATTAGTTTTCAGTTTTTAGGGTATGTTTGGTAGTAAAAGGCACTTACATACATAAATATATGCATGTCTCAAGAATCTTTTTATAGCCTTAACAGCGACTTTAAAAATAGATTTTATGTTCTTATTGCAACATTTTGTTCATCCAATTTCGTTTATATTTTTCTGAAATACACTTTTACTGCACTTTAGTCATTAACTAGAAATACAACAGCTTTTAAGTTACTCACCATATGCTGCACATCAGTGAGTGACTCATCTTCATGTCGGCGAAGACACTTTCGTTGCGCTTGACCAAATTTCTCAGACTTTTCCTACGCGCTATAGTTATTTAATGCACACACGCATATGTATGTATGTGTAAACATAATTTATTTGGTCACTATTTAAAATTCATTTTTAGCCTACGCCTCTCTTTCTCTTAATTTTCCTAACCGATTTGTTGACATTTTGCTTACCCCACTAATAGTTTATAATTTTTATTTTTTTATTTTTTTTTTGGTGAAGAACCATTAGTTGTCTGATTGAATGATTGATGGCAGGCCTAATCAGTTTGATAGTTTCATAAAAATTTGATTACCATAAATCTTTGTATGATTTTCTTTACTTGTATATAAATAGTCGTATAAAGAGTATAAAAGAAACAGGTATCCTCATTCAGCTCATTAACGTAATCATTATAATTTTGGTGTCGGCCGCCAATGAGCTGTGTCTTTCTTTCTGACTTTCCGTTGCTGTAGTCTCAGTCATTAGGAAGTCTATTTTACTACTACGTTAGTCGTTACTGTGATTTTCTGTTTTACTTCTAATATTCAGTCATAAAAAGGTCTGGAGCGTGGTTGCCATATTTTATTTTATATACTTTCTAGAGATTATAAAATTTAATGGACTTAAAACTTAAAAAACCATGGCAATAAGAACCAATTTAAATTTTCTGACAAACCCCAACCCTTTACTAAAACTGCGGTTATTTTTGTAAAATGCCATTAATTTTTTATTAAAAAAAAAGTATTTGATTTAAAAGAATATTATAATGTTTTCTTAAATTAATTTGCTCTATTTATATTATGAATAAAAATCTCGGAATTTGTTTATTTCATTTTAATTAATTTTTTTTTAAATTTACTATACTCTTTTTTTTGCTTTATTCTGTTTTATATAATATAATTTATTTTTATATATTTTTATATTTTATTTTATTTAGTATACTCTCATTTCATCTTGTATAACTTTAATTAAATTAGTCTTATATAATTTTTTTTATTTTGCTTTATTTTTTTCAGTTTAGTTTCATTTTATTTTACTCAGTTTCATTTCATTTTGTCTTAATTAGTTCAATTCAGTCTTATTAGTTTTGTTTGATTTAGTTAAATTTATTTTATTTTGGTTTATCTTTTTTTATTAATTATTTGTTAAGTTTAATTAATTTTATTTTATTTTTATATTTAATTGAATTTTTTTTGTTATATTAAATTTTTTTTATAATTTTGTTTATAAGTAATGAGCTGTATTTTTTTAATTTCATTTTGTTTTATTTAAATTAAGTTTTTTAAGTCTCTATTATTTTATTCTAATTTGCTTCAATTTATTTTATTTGATACTACTTTAATTTATTTTATTTTAGTTACCATAAATAACTTCATTTTATTTTATTTAATTTGCATTAAAATAATTTTACTTAAATCTCTTTATTTTTATTTTATTATATTTTTAATTTAAATTTATTTAATTTTTTTCCAATTCCTTTTCTTGATGATATTTTAATTTATTACATTTGGTGTTGTTTTATTTTATTATTTTAGTTTATTTAATTTTATCTATTTTTTATAATTTTATAACATTTTATTTAACGAGATTTGATTTTACCTAATTCTGGTTTGTTCACTTTTTTGTTTTATTTATTTTATTTTATTATATTTTATTCTATTTTATTTAATTTTTATTTGTTTTAACTTATGCATTTTGTTCTAAGTTATGTAATTTTATTTTATATATTTAGTTTTTTTTAAACTTAATACAACTTAATATATTTTCATGTAGTTTTTTTAATTAAATTTTTTTTAAATTTTTTTAATTAAAAAAAATTGTTTTTTAAATTTGTTTTCACTATTTTATTTTCCCTTTTTTATATTATTAAACTAAATTAAATTAAATCTTATTTTATTTAAATCTGTTTTATTATATTATTATTATGCATTTTTATTTTAATTTATTTCATTTAATTTTAATTTGTCTTGTGTTTTTTACATTATTTTCATTTAATTTATTTTATTTTGTTTAATTTATTTACATCGCTTTTCTTGTATTGTATTTTATTAGTATTATTATCATGTAATCTAATTTTATTTATTTATTTTATATAAATTTATTTCCATTTATTTTATTTTATTGTATTTTTCATTCCTTTCATTAAATTAATTTTTTTATTTAATATAATTCATTTTATTTTATTATGTTTTATTTTATTATTTTTATTTTTTAATTTTTATTTTTTTTTCATACTAGTTTATTTTTATTTTTTATCGTATTTCTTATTGTTTATTTAATTAAACTTACTTTTGTTTTATTTAATTTAACTTACTTTATTTGATTTTATATCATTTAAATTAATTTAAATTAGTGCTTTTAAATGTTATCTCAATTGGTTTTTATTCATTGTGTTTTTGCTTGCTCTCCCTTATATTAATTTTGTTGTTTTAGTTTATTTAGCTTAATTTAGTTTCCGATCATTTTATATAATTTATTATTTTTAAATTTTTTATTATTTTTTTAGTAATATTCTTCCCGTATTTCCCAGTTTGTTTTGAGTTTTTTATTCAAGTTTCGTTTCTTCTATTTGCCCACTTAACCATTTAAAGGCCAAAGTTTCCATGACTGTAATTGTTTATCTTGCCTCATTCTAAGTATTTGAAATTTTTGCTTTTTCGGCTTAGCTTTCGGCATTGATTTGTTTTGCCAGAACAAATTTTAGTAACAAACAAAAGTTAAAAGCCGAAAAGTGCTTTTGAATTCATAACCATGACTGGTGCGGTGACCATAGTATAGCATGTATATGTGTACATAAATACAGAATAAACAAATAGAACAACAAGAAGAACATCAACAACACTAGTAGCAATGACATCTGCAACAATAGCTACTACTGTTAGCACTCTGCGTTACTTATATATACTACTACTATTTTTTTTTTTAGTTTTACAACAATAAACAACAACTAACAGCTATAACAGTCTCACATACATGCAAACTATAACAACATTACTCTAATAACAATATTCGTTGAAATAGAGAGAAAAAAACAAAGTACTTAAGTGGAGAAGGAAAAAATCTAAACAAGCATATAATAACAAACAAACAAAGTGAAAAAAATCTTATGGGCATAACAAAAACTTACTACTATGGAAACCAGTTATATGCAAATAAAAGGAAATGGCTTAGACATATTTAAAAGTAAAACTTTTTTTACTAATAACTACTAAGCGTAGCAGGATTAAATAAAATAAAAAAAATTCTAAATTATAAATTTTTATTTAAAAATATGCTCCTCAAATTACTATAAATTCATATTAAAAATCAGTTAAAACGTAAAAGCAAAGCAATTTTACACAAACAATTTGAGAACCACTGTATCATGGCGGCTTTTAACTGTTTGCATGCCTATATACACCCTAATGCAGTAACTTCTTAGCTTATTTGCTTTAAAACTTATTTGTATTTTCCTTCACAACTTGCACCTTTCTCCCACTCTCTTACTTTTTCTTCAATTCTTTGATCATTTACGCCCAGCATATGCCCCATATTAACTGCCTTTTCCAGTTAAATAAACCTTTACATATTTTTTATCTTTATTATATTAATCTTTTCTTGGTTTTAGCTCTCTAATAACATGTTTTCTACATTTAAAATTTTCAGTTCAAATTAACTCCGCTCACTCTCTTTTTTGGTGTTCTTTTACTCAACCAACAGCGGTTATTATTATTATTCTTATTATTATTCCAAATACGCCTTTCTCGTGTCGTCATTGTTTCATTTGCTGAAACATTCCCATGCGTGTTCCTTACACTCATTTCAGTTCTCATTGACTGTCTATCTTTCAGTGATAAGAAACTCTCATTCACATGCGCTCATAGCCCTTGGGTACTGTGGAGTTCTTCTTGAAGTTAGCACTCATTCACTTGCTTACTACGTTCGCCGGCAGATTTTCTCTGATTTTTTTCCTTTATTGTTTGCTTTGTTATGTTTTTTTACATTTTTCTATACATTGGCTTTGCTTTCACTCACACATGGAATTGACTGCGCACACATACACTTGCTGTTACTTTTCCTTCCACTCTCTGGACAAAATGCATGTTGCTTTTGTTTGTATGGCTACTACACATACCGGCGTTCATTACTCATGAAAAATGGTACAGTCTCGCACCATTTCATGAATTTTCTTAAAATCTTGATCTTTAATTTCATTGTTGTTGTGTGTTTTGATCTTTCTTTATAAATTTTATTTCTCCTCTTCTACGAGAAGATTTTTCCCAATTTTGAGCCTATCTCAGTAGTGTTGTTGGTGTTTCATGCGATGCTGCTGCTTGTTGTTGATTTTTCTTTCTTTCTATGTTAGGAGGGTTGTGGATAGCGCTTTTTACTCCTTCGTTTTCATTTCTTATTATATTCGGTTGATATTGACTTTCGTGTAGGATCGTTTTTTTTTTTTATAGAAGCAGTGCTGGTGCTGGGGTAACTGAAGTGTGATTTATATGATTTTTTTTGTTTAATATTTTTTTAATTTTTGAGTTCTTTTCGATTTTACTACTTCGTATTTTTATTTGTCGGAGGGAAAGTGATGAAATCTTCCTAGTAATATGAAAAGTGAAAGGGCTGCAAGGATTTACATGAGAGCTAAAATAATTTACTAAAAATGAATGAAAACTAATTATTATAAATAAAATAAAATAAAATATAATGAAATAAAAAATTGAGCACACTTAAATAAATAAATTTTAATAAATGAAGTCAACTAGAAACAAAATTAATGAAAATAAAGTTAAAAAAAAAATAAAATAAAATAAAAATAAAGAAAAAAAATAAAATTAAGAAAAAAAAATATAAAAAAAATATCGTAAATGTATAAAAGAAAAATAAAAGATATTAATAAAATGTAATTAAAATAAACTACATATAAAAACTGTAAAATAAAAATTATATGAAATAAAAAAATTAAAAGAAAACAGAAAAACTAAAATAAAATACCATAAAATAATATAAAATGAGACAGACTAAAAATTAAAAAAAGTTATGCAAATATTTTAAAAAATAAATTTAAATAAACAAAATAAAATATTGTAAAATAAACTGAAAAAATATAAATTATTTGAACTAAAGAAAAAAATAAATAAAGGGAAATAAAATAATATTAAAAGAAAAGAAAAAAAGCTAAAAACTAAAAAATTATAATAATAAAAATAAGTACTAACGTGAAATAATAAAATAAAATAATATAAAACGAAAAAAATAAAATAAAATAAAATAAAACAGAAAAATTAAAGCGGAATAAATAAACATATATAACATAAAATAAAATAAAATGAGATAAACTAAAAATTAAATAAAGTTAAATTAAATAAAAAATTATAATAAATAAAAAAAAGAAATCAAAATATATTTATAATTTTTTTTTTTATTAAAATGTAATAAAAAATATGAAATTAATTAAAATTAATTAAAATAATATGAAAGAGAATAAATTATAAAAATAAAAAATATAAAATAAAATAAAGTTAGATAAACTAAACAAGTAAAGTAAAAATTTGTAAAATATATAAAAAAAATAAAATAAAATAGAATAAAACTATAATAAATTATAATGAAATAAAATATAGAAAAAAAAATTAAATTAAATAAAATAGAAAAAAATTGAATAATTCAGCAACAGATTACATGGCAGACGTTGGTTCAGTTGTTAGAGCACTCGCCTGTAATGCCAGAATCCGTCGGTTGGATTCCTGGCAAAAGAAGTCTGATGAGGAGATGTGGTGATCTTCGAAACAGATGTCACTTCTACCAATTTTTCTTTGTTGTATAACAAAATATTCAATTCAAAAAATTCTAACCAAATAGGCCTTTGAATAAAGCTCATTTACTTATAACCACAACAATAAAATAATTTATTTAAATTGGTGATAACCAATGTATATTATAATATTAAATAATTCGTAGAATCCATTAATTTAATGCGTCGCAACAACTTACTTTTTACTCCCTTATTATACCTTTTAAATTGATTTTGTGAGCTTTAGTTTCTATTATTAACACACTTGCTCACACGCACAATAACCACGCGAAAAAGCTGACATGCAACAGGCCTTTCAAATGGATCTTTTCTATGAAAAGTGACCGTTGAGCAACTCATAAATTTAACAGCATGCAGCATAGACACTTTTATAGTTAAGAGTTGCAACATCGTAAATAAACTACGCTCAAAGTATAAAAGAGTTAGAATAAATTATTTACATAAAATAGAAAAATTATGTAAATGTCACAATTTAATTAACATATTTAGCACTTAATTCATCATTGTGTGCACAATTAAGCAGCAAGTGAAATGATAGACTACAGAATTTTACTGAAAAAAAATTTCCATATCACTACAACCACCATTGTTTATTTAAATTGTGATAAAAAAATTTTATGATGACCGAAATTTCAAGAAAAACCATTAAGCACAAAAGGCTATGAGACAAAATGACATTTCAATTTCCACCACAAAAATTTTTGTTATCACTATTGGGAAATTTATGCGAAAGCGCAATGAGAATGCAACCTTCAATTACAGTTGCGTGCACATGTATAGGTCTGTAGCATGAGTATGTTATTGCATGGCGTCCACTTGTGCACATGCTGTGCGTAACTATTTTATTTACTTACACACAGCCGGAAATGAGTAGGCGGACGACGCGTCAACGCAGACAATTGGTAGCTCATGTCCTTTAGAAATATCTACATTATTGTTATTGCTATTGTTATTTGCTAACTAACTTTTGCCAGTCATTGCTGTAGTAGTAGTCAGTGACCTTTTGTGCGATAATGTGGACCAGACTCGACCAGACTGCAGTTAGTCATTTGGAGTTTTTCATTTGAAAGTCGAAGAGATAATTTAATGTGCGCAAACACTATCAACAACAAAATACCGAGAAAATACCATAACACTAAATGATTTGAAGTGCATATGTAGTAGTTAAATGTTATCATAGTTATGTCCGTTTTTCCTGGTGCAGTGGCATGCAGTTTTATGGTATTTTCCGTGTGACTTATGGTTGGTGAACATATGTAGACGTCTATGGGTATTTCTACCGCCGCTGATATTTTTGTAGACATGTGGTGAGTAGTTGGAAAATTCCGATGTAATGCTAAGGACTTAAGTAGGGTGCTAAAAGAAACTTAATTGACATGCTATATGGGAATTAGCTTAATTATAGTCGAGTCGTTAAGGAGCTCAGGTAATGAATTAACGTTAAAGACAGTGGAAAGCATGGCAGCGAAATCCGCTGTATTATTGGTGGTGGTGTTTGGTAAATTTTTTGCTAGAACCTTCGAACATGGCTTCATAACCCAGTATATGATGGACAAGATAGAAGTTAGAAAACAGGGACTTAACCACATGGATAGATCAAAAATGGCTGTTGGGGTGAGCGCTGTAATCTATTGCGCTGAGCCAGATCTCAAACTACCGTTCACGCTTCCGGATTACTACAGTATTTTCTATGAGGAGGTGTGCGCCATAAGGAAAACCGCTGAAAACTACATGAAAACCTCAACACATACCTTGAAAACTAGGCGGTTTAATGTAAAAATCTCATTTCGTAATAAGTCAGAAAATCTTTTGGCATATGAGACGCAGATGAGTTGGCAGCAGGAAGGTTAGAGTGCAACCCGCCTGGCGACATAATCAGTACATGAAATACGAGAGCCGATAAAGACTTTTTTTAGAGATCTGAAAATTTCTGCGATTAGGAATACAAATGCAAAAACGAATGCGAAAGAGAATACGAATACCAATACGAATACGAATTTAAATACGAATACGAATACAAAAACCAATACGAAAACAAATTCAAATACGAATGGGAATGCGGTTAAAAATACAATTACAAAATAGTAGTGAATACGAATATCAAAAGGAATTAAAATGCGAATACGAATACAAATACATATGTGTGAATACGAATACTAATCCGAAGACGAATGCGAAAGCAAAAACGAATGGACATACGAATACGAATACGAATTCAAATATGAATAGGAATACGGTTAAAAATACGAATACCAATACCAATATGGATACGAATTCGAAAGTGGATGCGAATACGAATTTGAATATGAATGCAAATACGAATAACAAAAGGAATATCAATGCGAATACGAACACAAATACATATCTGAATACGAATACTAATAGGAATATGAGAATTCGAGCAAATACTAAGCCGAAGGCGACTGTGGAAACAAAAACGAGTACAAATATGAATAGGAATACGAATTTAAATACGAACACAAATACGAATACGAATACGAATATGAACACAAATACGAATAAGAATACGAATTGGAATACGAATGCGAATACATAGAAGAATACGCATGCGAGCGCGAGTAGGAATTTTTTCTACACTGAAATTAGATCGATTTAATAGTTCTACATTTTTGGGACTCAGATGAATGTGATCTAGCTTATGGATCCTATTCGTATTTACACAAAAAAATCCGTTCTTGTATTTAAAAAAAAAAAATCGGTTTCAAAAAAAAAATGTAATTAAATATTTTTCATTTCCATATGAAGAAATATTAAATTATAAACAAATTATATGGCTAGAAAACTGTTACTTACTGTTTGATCATATATTGAAAGTTTTTCTATTTGAAAATTAGCAAAAATTTAAAGTACCGAAAGTATTATCGCAGACAAATGTTATTTTATTTTATTTCAAATAGAAATTTACATAATACAGTTATTTTAAACTCTGTATTTTAAAACTTTAATAAAGGAAAAACTTGCAGTTCTTAAAAATCATTTAATTTAAGTAAATACAAAAGCAAATTTTTAAGAAAAAATTTAAAATTAATTAAAAATATTTACAGCACATTAAAAAAATCGAATCAGCTGAATGTGACCCCTTCAAATACCTATTAACACCATAAACACCGCTAAAGCAGTATTTTTTATTACAGCAACACTGCAATAGACGACAAGAAGATGCCGCAAAAGGTCGAATCGCTTACAGCTATCGATGGCAAGCTATGTAACTAGCCGTTGGGGAATTGAAATCTTGTTTTCCAACTCCACTATAAGCGTGATGGCAAATTTACATATGCAACAAGTATATTTGTTGTTATATAAAAAATAGAAATAAAATAAAAAAATAAAAAATCCAAATACGAACTGTTTTAAATTTGCAAACAAAAGTCAAAATAAACCACAAAAAAAAAACAACTAAAGAAGCGTCAGCGAATGTTGGCAAACAATCAAAACAAGTTTCGAAGCAAACGGAACTCAAATCCCGCTCCAATGTATTAAAAGTCAAAGTTCATGAAAAGTTGCTTATTGTTGTTGGCATACAAGCGTTAAGCGCCATTAAATGCAGTACAAAAGACAATTTTTGCAAAGTGACAGTTGCAAAGGTAGAAAAAGAAAAATCAAAACAAAGTAAAGTGAAGTGAAGATTCTCACAGGCAACTAATCGCGTGCACAAGCAAAAGACTTAAGCGCCGAACTCGTTGGTGAGTCGAACGAATTTAGGTATCAGTTTTGTAGAAATGCATATACAATGCAATATGCAATATATATATTTATATATATTTAAGTTATCCACACAAAAGTTATTAGTATATGCTCACTCAGCATACGTTGTGAAAATCCCTGCACACACACATACACACACAGTCATAAATTAATATCAACCAAGTATGGAAAAATAAGTTTGTGAGAATTTTCTCTTATTCCCTTAACATTTTCCAACCCTCTATTTGTATAGCAACCGGCAGATAGGGCTGGCTAAGCAATAGCGCTATTATAAAACCATAAATAGGCGCAGCAGCTAACACGCACTTATATAATAATCATATAAAAATGAGTAGAAAAGTAAATGGCACACCTGAGACTAAGTCGCGTCTGTTGTTATTGTTGATTTTTATTGCTGGGAAAAAAGGAAAATCACGCACTTGAAATGAATGCTTCAGGTCGCTTGAATTTTCACGACTAATTACAAAATGTGCGCATCTTGGAGGAGATGCATAGATGATTAGGAGGGTAGTGGTGCAAACATTTGAGTGCAAGTGGAAATGTGAATTTAGAGCGCACGCAATATCATTGTTACTATTTTTTGCAACAACAAAAAAAAACAATATTTTTTTAAACATATTTTTATGATAACATTGAGCTCCCTACTGTTTTCCGCAGTATACTATGATGATTAAGTAAATGATTTTATAGATGTTTTATAGATATATATATATACATATATATATATATATATATATATCTATTTTTGCCCGCTAACTCTTAAGCGGTTGATTGATATTTTTCTTTTTGAGTTTCCTTACATATTATATTATTTTATTTATTTGCTTTGTGTATAATTAAAAAATAAAAAATTAAAAAATTGAATAATATTATTTTCTGCAATAGAGCAAGAGCCTTAAATTTATTACATGGGAAATGAGGAAAAAATTACTTAAAATGCTTAAGCAGCTTGCATCATTATACAATAATAAATAAATCGAAATAAACCTTGAAAATATAAATATCTTGTCATAAAAAAAATTATGTGCAAACTCGAAAGTATATATTAAAAATTAATAATTAAAACTAATTTAATTACGAGTGGGCAAAACTAGTTGGGAAAATAAAATCTTTTAAAACTATTTTCTTAATGTTAGGAGAATTTTCCAATATTTGTATTTAAATGATGACTCAAATATAATTCTTAAGAGCTTAGAATAAAAAATTAAATAAAAAAAATTATTGTGTTTTATATTATATAATTTTGTCATTAGATTTTTCCGTTTAATATTTGCACGTAATTTAAAATGTACTTTTATAAATGAGAAAAGGAAAATATCGATTTAAATCTTTCAAATCTTTTCTTTCAATCTTTTCAATCGAAAAACCCTATTTGCCTAACCCCTCAGACAAGTTTCTCCTGCGATTTGTGAACATCAAGATCTAAAATGGAGCTATCTAAAGTTTATTCTGACGAAATATTGAAGGGTAGAACAAGGGTTACCGTACAGGGGAAAGTGGTTTTAGTGGGATAGAGCCTCACGCTGACTTAGCTAAGCCTTTCGGTGCTTTCCGTCTCTGCATAAAATAAAACAGTTTATTCTGATAGATTTTTATAAGAAAATTTTGGTTTAATGTCAGAAATTCAGTCGGAGTGGTTAACATTCCCTTCCGTGGGGCGACCACAATTTGAGCAACTAAATTAAAAATAATTTTCTAAAAGTTTGTCTATGGAGCTGCGTAGTTTGCGAAATTTTGATCTTCCGCATGGTAGCTAAAATGTATGTTAAAACGTAAAAGGAAGGTCTATTGTTTGAAATTTTAAATTTATGTGTTGTAAATAATGCTATTTTTTTTCATTTTATTAATATTAACTTTAATTTTTTTTTCATTGAAAATTCTTAGGCGTCTGAAAATAATTCATTAATAATTTTCCTTAAAATTCAAAAAATGGGCTACAAAATATTGAAATATTTTGTGAATATGCTTTACATTACTTAACCTCACTTTAATGTTTAAAATTTATATTTATTACAAGCGTTTAAAAAATCGAAAGTCAAGAAACCCATATAAGTTGAATTGAGTAGAACTAACTTCCTTTTGGTTTTATGTGTAAAATATGTACCAGGTTTTGTTTTAAAAAAATAAGATTTTTCAAAAAAAATATTAATTTTTTCAACAACTTATATCGTCTACTACAACAACTCCTCCATAGATGTAAGACACTTTCTCTAGATATTTTAGGAATTATTACGGCCGTTTTGGTATGCTTTTTTTATATCCTCGAGTTCTTTCTATCTATTTCCTCAAACAACGCAAATTTTAATTCTTTTTCTTTCATGTGTCTCACTTCTTCATACTTGAGAAAAGGAAAAAGTTTCAGGCTGCAAAATGTCATATATGAAGTGGCTAAGGCGCTGTTTTTTTTTTTTTTTTGATAGAAAAATGATGAACACACAATAATGAGTGAACACTGTTTTAACTCAGGGTATCCTCACCTTATATTACTATAAATTTTTTAGTTATTTTTAAACATTTAATTCTATTTTTACACAGAATTTAATGCGAATTCTCTGGTTAACTTTTCCGACAGCAGAAAATCGCTGAACACGCAATACACCTAAATTGACTAAAGAGGCTAGGCTGTGAACATTGTTATTGATGTTCAAGACTAGTGTACGGGCATAATTAAAAAAATTGATAATGGATAATTTAACATAGGTCAGGAAAAATTGAAATTCAACTAATATTTTGAGCACACCTCATGTGTGTATTTGTCAAATATAAGTAATTTTGATAAAAAATTTGGCATTAAAAAAAATGTAAATGGAAGTAATAATGCCTTTTGTATTTAACAAAGAGAAGTTTGTTTTAAAAAGCGTACTAAGTCTCTTATCAAAGCAATTAAAAACGAAAAAAATAATATAAGAAAATAAAATTTTGGCTTTGTACTTATTGAATACTTATTTTTTTTATTTTTTTCGTCATAATTTTTAAAATTAATTTACTTTTTATTTATTATTATTTTCTTTGCTTTAAAATATAATTATAAATAATATAAATAATTATATTATATTAAATGGTCATCAGACTAGTAATCTATATTTAAAATTAATATAATTAATTCAATGTATATTTTTTCAATTTTTAATTACGTCAAATATGAAATAATTTTATATAAATTATATTATTTCCATTTCAAACATATGCAGTCCGTAGTTATGCTTAATATTGCTTCCACTTCCAAAACTTCTTTAAATATCATTATTTACGTTTATATGCCAGTATACGATTATATACATTTTTAATGTTGATAGTGGTAAATCTTATTCTGAACAATTTTTAAAACATACTTCGCGGAGAAAATATTGCTTCAGACTATATTAATTACATACAGATGAACTCTAGAAAACAAATACGCCGCGATCTTAACTCACGATCCACAACGAGTAAAT
Organism: Neoceratitis asiatica; assembly: GCA_030068015.2. Classification (NCBI taxonomy): domain Eukaryota; kingdom Metazoa; phylum Arthropoda; class Insecta; order Diptera; family Tephritidae; genus Neoceratitis; species Neoceratitis asiatica. Next base: position 31,942,279 of record CM061525.1, on the reverse strand, counting down.
GAAAATCACTGCAGATCATCCAAAATGTTGCATACTTTAAGGCCGCATCGATCATAGTCTCTACACACAATTCGTTCATACACACTTACGCATTCATATACAAACATGTAAAATGTGGAACTTAATTGACTGCTGACTTACCTTTAAAGCGCAAAATATACAATCTTGTCCACAGCAAATGTGATGATTCAGAGTGCGAAAGGAACGACGAAAGGCGTCCAAGTGCCATAATACCTGTAAGTAAATGAACAAAAGAAGTGAGCATGAGTAAATGGTAAAACAAAACGAAGGGAAAAACCAAAGACAACTATAACATATATATACAAAAGAAGCTATGAAGTAAGAAGTATGGTGATACAAGTAAGAAACCAAAATAGGTGAGGTAAGAAAAGGTAAAAACAAAATCTCAGTAGTTGTTTAGGTAGCTAGAGTTGGCTTGATTTCTTAGCCATGTCACTCTGACTCTTTTCTCAAGTCACATTGCCAGTTACTTGCTTTTAGTTTACGATCTACCGTAACGAGTGACTCAAACGAGTTTTTATGGCAGCCATGTTTTTTTTATTGTTATTAGTTGCAATCGCATTGTGCTATATACAATACCATAGCAAACAACGGAGCTCACAAGCAACTCACAAGCAACTCACAAGCAACTCGCTTTGTGTTTTAGCCAAGGCGTAAAGTAGAAGAGTTAAGCGTAGAAAAACTTCAAGATTGGCTGCTGTGTGCTGAGTTGAGTTGCTCGACTGCTATAGCGACACGTAGACACTTGTATATTTGTATGTATTCTCGTGTATGCCCGATTGTCCGATTAGCCACAGTCACAGCTATAACAGTGGGGAATACAAAAAACAAAAAAAAGGAGTTTAAGAAAACTGGTTTCTTGACTGTCAAGTAACGATGTATGGCTAAGAGTTCTACCCCAACGTAATGTTGGTTTGCAGCTGGGGTACTAAAAGCAACAAGCTTGCTCTTAACAGCTTCAACATTTGTTGCTCGGCAACTTTAGCGGTTAACCTCCTGCAATTGGTTGGATCTATTGGAAAGTAGGTACAGTTTTTTTGGCTTTGTTTTGTGGTTGGAGCTGTAATTGAAGTTTTGTCGCTCAGCTGAATTGGTTGTAGCAAAAAAGCTTTACAACATTAGCAGCAGCAGCAGCAGCAGCAGCAGCACTAGGAACAAGCAAGCAAGTAAGTGAACAACAAACAGTTGAGACAGTCAGCTAGAAAGATGTGTGCTGAGCAGCTTAGTGTTGCTGGCAAAGACAGACCGTTGAAGCACACAACAATCGCTGGACGTGCAGGCAAGAAGACGAGGTTGTATGCAATTGACGTGTTTGTGTGCTTTAAGCCTGAAAGGTTCATTTGCTGCAGACTTGAGTTATTGATGGTTGTTGTTGTTATTTGTTTTGTTTTTATCTGTATTGCTTTTGCCTTTTATTTTTATTTTTTTATCATTTGCTTATCTGCCTTCCAATTTGCGGGCCAAGCAGCAGTGGCCGCCAATGCTGTTGTTGCAGACTTTTGATTTCCTTCTTTCTACACACATCCAACGAAAAACTCACACACGAATACAGTTAAAAAGACATGCTTTGAGTAGTATATACAGTACAACTGATATTAGACTTTACGAAGCAGATTGTTGTTGTTGTTAATGTTGTTGTTATTTTTTTATTGCTGTTGTTTTATGGCTTTATTTAACGATTTTTTTTCATTTGGCTTGTCGAATTTTGTTAATTTTTGTAGAAAAAACTCAGGGGTAACTAAAAGTGGTAGAGAGGCGGTTCGGCATGGCAGACAACCATCAACTATCGAAAGGTTTCAAGCCAATTTTTTCAAATGATTTTTGATTGTCTTAGCAATATGGTTTGAGGATTGGCGCGTTTGATTTGCTGATGTATATGCATATGCTTGAGGTTTCTATTGTCTCATTTTATTGTATATACTTGAGTGTGTTGCTGTTGTAGCTTCATATATATGTATTGCTGCTTACGGGTCAGCAACATTTTTTTTCTTGGATTTCTGGTATATACATATGTAACCATGTATGCGGTTTTTTATATAATTTTCAAGATCTTTTTCGTTAATTTTTATTAATATTTGGTAAATTTAATTTAATTTAATTTATTTTTTTTTAATTATCTTTCTTTTATTGTGTTATATTTAATTTTTTTATAAGTAAATGAAATTTATTTAATTTAAATTTATTCTATTTTATTTTATTTTTTTTTAATTTTATCTTATATTCATTTGTTTTGTATATTTTATTTCATTAAGTTTATTTTGTTTTATTTTATTTTATTTATTTTTTAAATTTTGTTTTATATTATATTAATTTGATTTCATTAAAGAGTATGTTATTTCATTTTATTTTATTTTATATTATTTTATGTTATTATATTTTAACTAATTTTAATTTATTTATTTTAATTTATTTAATTTATATTTATTTTATATAAAAAAATTTAGTTAATTTAATTTCTTATTTTTTATTGTTTTTATATTTTTTTATTTATTTTTTATTTTATATTATTTTTTTTTTCATTGTCTTCTTTTTTCAATTATTTTTTTAGTTCGTTTATTTCATTTTATTTTAATTTTCTTATTTTTTTTTTATTAGATTAATATATTTAATTTAATCTAATTTAATTTTATTTTAGTTCTTTTGGTTATATCATTTTATTTTATCTTAGTTTGTCTTACTATTAGTCAAGTTTTTTATTAAATTTTTTTGTGTGATTACATATAATTTGTCCTTAATATTTCAAAAAAAACAAAAAACAAAAAAAAAACCCACATACAACCATACGCTCCTATATCTTTTCTAACTCTCAAAGCACCAGCTGCGCCTTCACTGCATTGTCCATGAAGTCGAGGTATTGGAAACTTTTAAGGTATCGATTGCATGATATGATGCTGGCACGCACCACTTCAGAGATGGAGAAAAAAGCGTAGATGAAAAGCAATTCGAATAAAAAATTAAAAGAAATAAATTATTGAAAAAAAAGATTAAAAGCAAAATTTTTTGATCGAAGCGTCAAATTCGACTGCTTGTATTTCATTTTAGGTTGTAAATATATAGTTTGTAGTTTTTTTTTTGTAACCAAACATTGCTGTATACATATCGATTTACCGTCTGGAGGTATTTGATAGGCAAATTATAATTTTTTTCTATTTGATTTTTTTCTAAATAATTTTATAGCTGGGTGCTGTATAAAGCATAGGTGTAAAAAAGTATGTTATTGAGCATAAATACACAACTTGAAGGTATATTTGTAAATGTGGTTGTGGTTTGTTGGCTTCTTGGAGGTTTTTGGCGGTTTTAGGCTGAGTTGATTGATTTATTTTTTTTGAGTACAAAACTATGTCGGAAAATTGAATTTGAAAATATACATACATACACAAACACATTTTAGAAAATATATATGCTTTGGTGCAAAAAGCCTTAACTACTCGATTTAATTGAAAACTTAATAAAAAAAGTGAATAAAAAAATTAGTACGCATAAATATATGTATATATATATTAATATAGGAAGTATATAAATAAATATATAAACGAATTTATGTACAAAAATTAATAAATGAATATTAGAAAATAAAACAGCAACAATAAAATTATAGTAACAAATAAAAACTAAAAATTAAGTAAATGATTAAAAAAAGTTCAAATTAATAATAATAATAATAATAATAATAATAATAATAATAATAATAATAATAATAATAATAATCATAATAATAATAATAATAATAATAATAATAATAAAATAATTTATTAATAATAATACTAGTAATTTGTTATTATAAATAATTAAAGAAATTATATTTTTGTAAATTAATTAATTAACTAATTAATAATAACAATAATAATAAAAATAACAATAATTATAATAATAATAGTTTTTTTTATTATGAATATTTACAGAAATAAAAATGTTTTAATTAATAATTGATAACAATTATAATATTCGAAACAAAAAAATAAATAATAATAGTTTCATTATTATAAATAATTAAAAAAAAATTAAAAACAAAAAATAAATGAATAATTAAATAAATAAATTATTAAGTGCGCAAAACTGAGAAAAATTAAGAAAATTAAAAAAGTAGTACATTATTTAATTAATTAAAAAAGTAAAAAGTAAAATATGTAAAATTAAATAAATGTGCAAGATAAATATTAAAATATATATATAAATATTACATTAAAAATAATGATAACAAATAAATAAATTATTAATTAAAAATATAAATAAATAAATTGCAAGAATAAAAATTAAAATTAAAAATTAAATAAAGGAAAATAAAATTTAGTTACTAGTAACAGTGATAAAAATAATATATTATATACCTAAATAAATAAATGTAGAAAAGAAAATAAATAAAATAATTAAATATATAAAAATTATTAAGTAAATATATACGAAAACGAAATGTAAGTAAATATATAAGTAAAGCACCAAATTATTTATTAAATACTTTATTTCTAAATTTGTATATTTTTTAATCCAAAAAAGAACTTTACAAAGTAAGATGCAAGCAAAAACTACTGAACCTAAGCAAAAGATTTAAGCAAGAAACTTCTTTAGTAAATCATATTGTACAATATTTAAGCAGATTGAATATCTAAAAAATTCCCAAATTTGTATACATACGCAAACAACGCCAAGTTTTTTTTTTGCCGAAAACTGGGTTGGTTCGGCAATTAAAATGATAAGATGGTAACCAATAAATATACAAAAATATGCACATAAATATGCACAAAAATTTAAAAAAAAATAACCAAAAATAAAGTAAGAAAAACAAATTAGAAACAAACTGAAAAAACTAGATTTTCAGCACACTTTTGCAGTCATTTAAATAGCTTTACACATTATTGTGACAAGCTAAAATGTGAGCTACGTAGCTTATATCGTTTTATGAATTAGCTAAGATATGATTTCAATATAACTGAGTAGGGATAAGCTTAACAAAACATGTGAATAAATAAATAAATAATGGAAAATTAAAATAAAAATATAATGCCACTAGATGTGCTAAGGAAAACCAAGACGAATCTGAATTTCAATATAATTTAAGCAAAAAAATAATACCTTTTTTCAACATATGCAAATTTGCAATCGCAAGCTCACTTTACATGTGTAATAGGAAATATAACTCGAAATTTAATCTGCATTATATCTGTAACTGTCACTTTGAACATACACACATTTACATATTTGAAGTTGACCACAACTGTAGTGCCTAACCGAAATTTAACTAAACCAGTTTTATATTTTGAATATTTTATGGCAACAGTTGACAGGCGAACGAAATTAAAATAACCATAAAAAGGAAAAAGAAAATGTACACAAATAATATAAAAATAAAACAGAGAAAAATATCTGCCAACTGACAGAAATTTCAAAACGCCAACTAAAATTACAGGCTCGAGTTCAAGCAGTTTTGTATGTATGTATGTATGTATGTACATATGTATGTATAGCAAACGCATAGAGAAGCATGCAAGACAAGCTTAGAGCAGCAGACAAACAAGCAGGCAATGTCCAGTGTGGAGCAACAGCAGACAGTTAACAAAACGGAGCAGTGGGCAGAGGTAAGTACAGGCAAACACCCAAAATGTCCAGCTGCACGCCAAACTTCACTATTAGGAGTATACTGATGTGTAGTGTAGTGTGTGCTGTAGTCAGTTTGTTATAGAAATAAATTATATAGTGGTTAGGGAGTTAAAAAAAATCTGACTGACAGTTTGCCGCTTGCCACAAAACTGGTCAACTCGCCAGCACAAGCACTATTTGAACTGACTTACTTGCGTACTCTACGCTGTAATTTCGGAAAAGTGTATGACCAAATTGGTTTGAAACTGAGCAAGAAATTGGAGCAATGAGTATGCGTTGTGCTTAGTTGTTGGTGAACGGGAGTGGCGTGGTTGCTAATTTCCGTAGGTATTTGTTGATTATAGGTAAGTGCTATGCAGCTAAGTGAATATACTGCATGCATATATACATGTATATATATATATATATATATACATATATTTATAAGAGAAAATAATCGTTAATCTCAGATTTTTTTTAGATAAAAATTAATTTGAAAAAAAAATTTATTTTGAATTTCACTTCAATGTATTTTACTTTTTAAGTTTTTCCAACTCATATGAAAATAAACTAAATATTTTTGATGGAAAAAATCGGTCAAAATTATCTAGACATGCTGTAAATCATCAAGAGTTTAAATTTTTTTTTTTATATTTCAAAGAAAATTATAATTTTTACTATTTTATCAAAAATATTAGCTATTATCATTTCAGTTTGCATTTGAAAAAAATATTATATTTTAGTATCTTTTAAGGTATACAGTATTTGTTTTATTTTTAATAAACATTTTTTTAATGTCTGTAAAAAAAAAACTTTTTGTTTCTGAGGAAATTGCCATTTTTTCTGCCAGAAAAATAAAAATTTAAAAATATATTGGGTGTACAAATTAATTCGGTTCGCTCTCAAAAGATGGCGCCACCTGTAAGTTGTGGCCGATCTTGATAGTGATTACCTATTTCATTGGAAAGATTTAACATATTTCAAAAATAATTAGAGTGCATCAGTATCTGTTTCTTGACATTGTTTTTTGCGTCTTCGAAAATGTCCTGTTTTATGTTGAATAAACAGCATTTACGAGAAGTTTTGATTTTCTATTTTAGTTGGAAGAAAAGTGTAGATGAAGCCCGTTGAATGCTTGTAAAGTTTATGGTGAATATGTGGCGGCCAATAAGTCATGCAGAGAGTGGTTTCGATGCCTCAAAAGTGGTGACTTTAGCGTTGAAGACAAAGAGCGTCCTTAAAGTTTGAAAATTGGAGGCTTTACTGGATCAATATGTGTGCCAAATGCAAACTAAACTCGTTATCGACTACGACTAATGCGTTAGAGCCGCCGTGAATTGTGCTAGAAACAACCGAAAGGCAATTGATCACAAGGTGATTTTGCAACACAACAACTATTACCCACGTGGCTGTAACTACATTAAAATAGCGAAATGGGGGGGTCTTAAACCGCCCGCCGTATTCTCCAGACCTTGCTCCTTCCGACTATCTGATTATGAAGAAATTGTATGACCCACAGAATGTATCGAAGGCAGAGAGGATTAATTTTAATTGTGGGGAAATAGTTGCTTTCGAAGGAAAATACTTTGAATGATGCATTTTTATTTTTTTAATTAAAAAAAAAACAATTTTTGAACACAAAAAACGGATCGAATTAATTTGTACCATATTAAATTTTATAGAAACAAAAATAAATTTATAGAATAAAAAACAAATTAATTAGTCTCAAAAGCATAAGTCACATTTAGTCAAAAATAAATAATTTGTATGCAATAATTTGGAAGAAATTATCGAAATCAAATAATGAAGATTTGTTTTTAATTTAATTTCAATCTTATTTTTTATGACAAAAAATTTAATGCTACTATTATTTAGTCAGCAATTCTTTAAATTTTTGTAGCTGTTCATACATTTCTTTTGCCTGTTTTACACATTTCATTTATAAAAATTTATCTTTAATTTCTATATATCAGTATACAGCCGCATTCGGTCTAATGCAAATTTATATGTTTTATTATAAAATTTTTTTAAATATTTTTTGAGTTGTTTTTACAGTTTGTATGGACCAGTTTGGCTATTAAAGCTTTGAATTTAAGTTAAGTTTAAGTCATAAAATTTTGTTGCAATATATTGTGTTAGGATGAATGATGCGATACATGAGCTTCTATATTCAAAAAATAAAAATTCTGATGCCTTCATTCAAATAAAAATAGTATATCCAATAGGCTGATGCGGTCTTCGATCGAGCTCCTCTTCCAAATTGTGTAGTGTTTTTTCAACAATTTGAGAAACCTACAACTTATTCTAAACCACTTCTGAACGGCCGATAAAGATTTTATGAGGAGGTCTTATTTCATGTCAGAAAAACACTCAGAGGGCAATTAAAAAATAAACAAATTTTTAAATTTTTTTATAATAATATCTTTAAAAAACTATACAAATAATATTAAAAATAGAATTCAACAAATTAAAAAAAAATATTTACATATAAAAAAAATTCTGTAAATAAAGTTTTATATAAAATGCAAATATAAAGCACAAAAACATAATTTTTTCTAAGCTTAAAACAAAAGATAAATTACTTCACTTATTTGGAAACAAAAAAATTTACTGCACACACCCAGAAAAGGGTATACAAGATTATTTATGGCCATAAACCACAGAGCAAGATTCTGACTCATACGCATCCATATTGTGCTAATTACACACTTGCATTACACCATTTTTGGCAGATGACAGGAATGCCTTAAAAATTATATGAACAAATTTAGTTGATATTGATACACATACCAGTACACACGTACAGTAAGAATTATGGAGTGATCTTGGATATGACTAAAAGTGTGTATTGCGAGGTTTCAGGTGATACCATTTACTTTAAATAAATTTAAAATTATATTGCACTGAAATCATTCTAAAAAAGACTTAAAAAGCGAACTCGGTGCGTAGAAACAAACTCGACCGAAACTAACAGTTCAAAATCTCTTTAACATAATTCTACTCAAGCACATGAGTATTATCAGTAAATACGTGCCGAATATTGTCAAAGGTGAAGAATCTGCGTGCGGCCGCCTACATGTGATACTAAAACGTAGCTTATAACCATTTACTAATCAATTTTGTTACATCGCAGCATGTAGGTAGGCCTAAAACACTTAAAGCTAACTGTATTAAATTAAATTCAATTCGTTGCACTAATATTTGCTGAAAGACACTTAAATGACAATTTATATAAGCGCGAAAAGGCAGTGACAACAAAAAAAAAAGATATATATAAAAAACAAAAATCATTTAACGCAGCACACGCATAAACGCCCAGCCACTAAGAATTAAAAAAAATTAAAAAATAAAAAAATTAAAAAAATGATAAAAAAAAAATGAAATAAAAATAATATAAACTTAAATGAATAAATTTAAATAAAATAAAATAAAATAAAAAATTAAATAAATCAATATAATATAAAAAAATTCAAGATATAAAATAAATTATTTTTTTTTATAAATAATAAAAAATGAAAAAAAAGATTTAAAAAAAATTTAAAAAATATTTAATAAAAAAAAAATAAAATAAATTTATATAAAATAAAATGAAAAAATAAAAATAAATAAAAATAAATAAAACAAAATAAAACTAAACAAAAGAAATGAAAAAAAATAACTAAATAAAAATAAATAAAATAAAATAAAACTAAACAAAATAAAATGAAATGAAATAAAATAAAACAAAATAAAATTTCAATGAATAAAATGAATTAAAATTAACTCCGGAAAATCCACTCATATTTTTGTAGTTTGATTTCAATTTTTAATTTTTCGTTTCATAGAAAAATGAAAATCGCCAACGCGTCGACGGCGCCACTCTACCGGAAGGTAAATGACCAAACGCTTTCAGTTGTTTTCCATATACAGCGATAAATAATTATTATGGTTTTGTTTATATTTTGTAGTTGTTGGTATTAAAACTGCCGCTACGTAAGCAATCATAAATGAAGCAGACAAAGTTCAAGTGGGCGCTGATGGCTTGTCAACTTTAGTCGGCGTTAAAAATGACCAATAAAAAAACTATAATGAAAATATTAATTAACGCTTTAAATGAAAATTGTTTTTTTTTTCTGCCCACATGCGTATAAATGTGGGCGTTGACAGCAGTAAATAACAGTTAAATGTGGTGTCTGCAAATGAAAAACGGTAAAAAGCTGCAAGCTTTGTGTAAACAGAAAACTGTCATTGTAGAGGTTAACTAACTATTTTTTTTTAATAATTTTAATAAATTACATTTTAAAATTTTTATTTTTTTATATGTATTTTTTTAATATTTTATTCTGTTTTCAGTATTTCTCCCACAATTTATGCTAATTAAACGTTATGATATAATAAAATTAATCGTGGGCACTCAACTAGTCAACAAGCACATCTACACAGGCACATTACTACTCCTACTTCATTAAATATTTTGATATATTATTTTTGGTATTGTATTTATGTATATGAAAATGCATTTTATACCATCAGACAGCGGCTTGTTCAGCTAAGCGTGACTAAACGTGTACTTGACCAACACAAAACCAACAACAAAAACTTGAATAGCAAACAAACATTGCTTGCCTAATCTAAATATGTCTACATGTACATATATTTGTATAAAAAATGTATATGCGGTAATTTAACATAATGTGGGGGTGATTTATATCTGTTGACTTTCATTTTCAAGTCGTGATGTATTTTCGCTTTTTATTTACAATAAATCACTGATAAGCGATAATCAGGATATCAGTGTAAAGAGAGAAAAGCAAAAATGCGGAAGTGAGGTATACACTTATGTATACCAAGCGGTATTCAATGAAATATTTCAATATTTTCAAAAAATATGCCATATACTCCAAATGTCTTGCTGCCACGTGTGAACGTGTCCTTTCCGGCTACAATTGCATTATACTCGCCTTCAAAGGCACCGCTGTTGACAGTTTGACTTTAAAATGAATAAAGCAATGCTGAACTCGCCGTTGTAATAACATGAGCACGTACGATATGTCTTTACTTCGAAATCAATTTGAGTGCAAACAGTGTTAAGCACATACATATATATGTATGCAGGTAAGGATTACTTCTGCAGTCGTTCGATAGTTCATTGCTATTCCTGTTGTTATCTATGATTGTTGACTGCTTTCGCTAAGGATTGTTTTAGGTGGTCAATGATATTGCCGACCGGATATGTAAAGTTATATATATGTATGTACATGTGTTTCTTATACGAATTGACTCGTGCTAACTTGTCATGCATTTATTTAGTAGTTTGCTAATGGTGTGTAGTTTCTACAGATGACAAGGTATTTGCTTTTATTTTACCAAAGATTTAGCTGAAATACTTTTACTTGAAAGTCGAACAGTTTTTTGAAAGTTCAATTTCATGCATTAACATTTATATCAGACTATTTTTTTAATAATTATTTAATAATATTTTAATAATAACCGAGTCATTCGTTACCAAACGAAGTTTCAGGCAGGTTGACTCTTAACCGTGTGATTTCTTCAATTTGATGCTGGAGAAAATAATACGAGCTGCAGAGCTAAATAGACCAGATACAATATTCTACAAGAGTGTACAATTGGTGGCGTACGCCGATAATCTTGATAAAATTGGTCAAAACAACCGCTCTGTAGGTTCGACTTATTCCGGGTTAGACAAAGAAGGGAAGCGAATGGGCTTGGTAGTAAATGAGGGCGGGATGAACTATCCCCTGCCATCAAATAAAAAGTCATCACATCCGCGATTTGGTTCCCACCTCACTGTTGACAGTCATAACTTCGAAGTAGTAGATAATTTCGTCTATCTAGCAACCAGCATTAACCACACTAACAATGTCAGCCTTGAAATCCAACGCAGAATCACTTGGCAGGCAATTGAAAAGTAAAGTCCTCTATCGACGAGCCAAAAGCAAACTCTACAAGTCGCTCATCATTCCCGTGCTGGCATATGATGCAGAAGCCTGGACGATCTCGACAGCCGATGAGTGCGCTTTAGGAGTTTTCGAGAGAAAAGTTTTGCGGAAGATTTATGGTTCTTCACGTTTTGACAACGGCGAATCCTATAATCGCGTAAGCGGTGCCTACGCAGAAGAAGATTTTCAATTTTATTTAATTTCATTTTACTTTACTTAATACTTGTATTTTAAATTAAATTAATTTTATTTTATTATTTTATATTATTTCATTTATTTTATTTTATTTGAAATTTCTCTTATTTAACTTTTTTTTTACTTATTTGAATTTAATTTAGATTAATTAAAAATCCAGTAGTTTCAATTTATTTAATTTTTTTTCCATTTACTTATTTATTATTTATTTTAAAATACTTTTTAATTTATTTTTAATTTATTTTTAATTTAATTATTTAATGCTTTATTTTATTTGATATTTTTTTCTATTTTAGAGAGAAATTAAATTATAAACTTCAGGACTGTATTTCGAGATTGAGATTGAGATTGATTTTTGAAAAATATAAGTAATTTATCGATTTTTTTATATATTTTGATAATTTCAAAAAATTTCAAAGCAGTCAAGAAATAAAGAAACAATTTTCATTTCAATATATATTATCATTCACAATTTTATATATGTTTTAAATTTGCAAGAAAATTTGAATGATACCAGGTTTCAGCAAAGTTTTTAAATTTTCTGATATTTAATGTAAAAAAATTAATTTAAATTTTTCGATTAATAATTTAAAAAATCAACATGAATTCCTCAAATATGGAAGAATAAAATTACAGTGTTCGAAATTTTTGTTGTTGACATTTACAACGTAATTCCGAAAAATGGTACAAATAGAAGATTTATTTTTATATTTTTTTAATAATAAATTAGTTTTTTAAGCGATTCATTGTTTTTTTTTACTAAAACTATAGATTACTCCGATCCCTTGATTTTCCTCTAAAATTAAATTTTTTAAATCAAATATTTTATTGTCTATTGTATAGTATAATATCTATAATAAATTATGCTCATACTATTCGAGACGGATCAGCCATTCAACAGCATTCCAAGCAACAGAAGACTTAAGTCACGAACCTGATAACCACAAAAAGAATTTCCATGATGTATTTACATATTCATTTATGATACAAACACACTTACCGGCAAGCTATTATTTATATATATAAATACAAAACAACAACAAAATTTGCATATCAAATTATGCATACTTTTACATAACTATGCATGTACGTACGAATGTCTGCTTAATATTGAAAAAGAATTTCCCTTTTGTGTGTTTGTTATTTGAAAAATTTCTTTCCTTCATTTCTCCAAACCAAATTAAAAAAATTACAAGAGCAGACATTCAATCCGCTATGTAAATCAGTTAATTATTAATCAAGAGTAAATCAAAATTCTTTCCATAAGCTATTCAACAGCGCAGTAACAGGTTATCGAATATATACAACAAAGCTGATTATAAAAAAATCGAACTGATACGAATACTAGTTGGTTGGTAAATTTTTGAGGGCAATAGATTTTTGTGAAAGTTTTTCCCACTTAACGTCACGTCACACGTTTTATATCGGCAAGACTCAGTGTTGACCAGCAACCTCTACGTCGTAGTGTGCAGTATGAGTACATATACATGCAGGTGTATGACTAAGTGCCAACAGCAAACAAAACTGAAGTCAACAAAGCTACTGTCATTGGTTCAAAACGAGAAAATGCCTAACCACTTACTTGGCGGCTTTGGCAGCCCATTGAAGTTTCCCTATTGGCAGTCAATACCACAGTAGTTACACGAAGTTAATATGTATTGCTATGAAAGTAAAACTTGTAATGTGAACAAATGCTAGTGGAGGGTATTTTATTATTATTAAAATAATTGAATTTGATGAATAAAATAATTTTTCCTAATCAATAAATAACTTTAAGCCAACACTGATTATATCTTTTAAACTTTTTTTATTATTACCTTATTTAATTATTTTTTTAATTTTCTGTTTCTACTGTCAAAACTTTCTGTTTCTACAAAACTTGAAATAGATTTTAGCATAATTGTTGTATCTTACAACAAGAAATTATCATAATGTGGTTCGATTGAATTAAGGTGTAAATTCCAAAAAGGAAAATATATTAATTTAAAAAAATACTGAAGCCAAGCAAAAGCGAATTAAATCGTTTATTTATTTATTTTTTGTTGCCACTGGTTTCTATTTCGGCAAAATTTTGAATTGGGTGGCTTTGAAATTTTTTTTTAAGTTACTAATTGATAGTCAATGATGTTGTTATGAGAATTTTTGAGCATATGCTGCCTATAAATGTACACCTGTAGGTAGATGTCATTTACATATGAGTATTCGTGAGAAAAATTTGAGACACAATTTTATGAAAATTTTATACAGCCATAACAACTCAAGAATTTTACTCTAGTTTTAATTTGAAAAATTGGAATAGTAAATAATAATTAATAATAGAACTATTATTATTACAATTATTTTTTTCTAATTTACTTATTTTCTGACTGTTTTTAGATTTCATTTCAATTTATTTGATTCTATTTTATTTTATTTATTTTTTTAGTTAATTATTTTTTACTTCAATTTATTATAATTTTTTTGGCTTTTTTAACAGTACTTTCTTTTATTTTTGCTTATTTCCTTTTAGTTTTAGTTTTATATTAAATTCTAATTTAACTACATTCTAATTATTTAACTTAAATTAATTTAATTTTATTTTATTTTACTTCACTTAATTTTATTCATTTTATTTTATTTTATCTTATTTAAATTTATATTTTAAATTAAGTATTGAGTTTTTTTCAAAAGCTCTGTTTGTTAAAATTTATTTTATATAATTTTTATTTGTTTTAATTTTACCTTATTTTATTTAGTTCGTACTAATTAAACTTTTGTTTTATTTGATTTGAATTGATTTGTTTTATTTTTATATTAATTATTTTATTTTAATTATTGTTTCTGTGTTATTTTTTTTATTTTTGGTCTTATTTCCTTTGATTATAATTTAAATTAGATATTAATTTAGCTATTTAATTCAAATATTTTATTTTATTTTATCTTGTTTTAATAATATTATTAAATTAAATTTATTTAATTTTATTTTTTATTTAATTTAGGTTTAAAAATTTTCTTAAATCTTATTTAATTTTTCCTTATTTAATTTAATTTATATTAATTTCATTTCAGTTGGCTTGATTTATTTTATTTTGACTTATCTAATTTAATTTTATTTCACTTTATTTTATTTGTTATATTTTTATATTTTTATATATTAATTTACTTTATTTATTGTCTTTAATTAATTTAATTTAATATAAATTAATTACTTGTATTTAATTTTACTTTATTTAATTTTTTATATTTTATTTTTATTTTCATTTATTGTATTGATTTTATATATTTTTTTATTTCGTTTACTTATTTATTTTTGTTTAATGTTTTATTTAATTTATTTTTTTCAATTAATTTTGTTTAATTTTTTTGGTAGGTTTTTTATTTCGTTTTATTTTATTTTATTTCAATTTATGTTATGCTATTTTATTTTATTTTATTTTATATAATTTTTTTTAAATTATTTTTTTTAATTTAATTTTATTTTTTTAATGTATTTTTATTCTATTTTTATTTAATTTTATATTTATTTATTTTACTTTATTTTTTGCTTAATTTTGATTTTATTTTTTAGTTTTATTTTAATATTTTTAATATTTGTAAACATTGTCCAATATAGCAACATATATAAAAGCTTACAGTGTTACCTGAAGCACCATAAACAAGTCTCACGAATATATACGCACATACATACATATGCATTGTATTACGCTCATTATGCTCATAAGTATGACTGCAAATCGTGCGAAACATTATTATTAGCAACAAACTACAAATTAAGTAACAAAGCTATGTAAAACCATAATATTTAGCACACAATCATTATGTTAACAATTGTTTCTCATACATATATACATACACACCTATACATATATTTTGTTATCACTTGCTGAAGATTTTCTTTACTACACACTCGCTGGCTCTCATTCGCTTTCATTACCACCAACAATGCGTCTAAAACAGCAATCAAACCACAAAAGTATAAACAAAATCAACTGAGTTAAAGGAATTTCCGCTCATTTAAACGTCACACATTTGCTGTGAGTGATAAATTAAGTAGACATGCGTGCAAAACCAAAAAAAAATTTTAAACAAATAAATGCATATACTGATATATGTTTATTTACACTAAAGTTAGGCAAACTATAAAGAAAAGTGCCGAGACTCTTTGTCAACTGCTAAATTATATATTTGTTCATGTGTGCGTTTGCAAGTACTCAGACACAATTTTTCTTTCCTGCTGTCTCACTTGAAGCACTTTGCCGACACGATCAATTAATTCTGCTGTAATTTTCCTACTTCACCACTGGTTGATTGAAATGTTCGTGTGAAAATTGGGGTTAGGCTCCTCTATGGTGGGTATTTAGCTATACGAGTATGTAAGTGAAAAGTATGCAGTTGTGAGTGAGAGGTTGCATAATAACATTGTTAACGCATTGAGTGGGTAATAAAAATAAGAGAAATGCCATGTACGAGTATGTGGAAATGCTTATTACTGTGTGCGTATGTGGGCATATAAGCAAAGCTTTTAAGTTTTGCTAAAAAATTTTAACTTTTTAAGAAATTACTTAACTCTGAAATTTATTTCAAACAGAAAAAAAAAATTAAAATTAAAATAAAAAAAATAAAAAAGCAAAAAATAAAATAAAAAATATTAAAATAAAAAATTATATAAAATTTAATAAAATGAAGGAAAATTAAAATTTAATATAATGTATTAAAATTTATTTAATTATTAATAAACGAATTTGAAGAAATTTTAAAGCGAATTGTAAAGGAAAAAGCATACAAAACTAGAAAAATTAGCTAAAGTGACCTTCGGTTATTTCAAAAGCTTTCATTTTATATACATCCTTATCAAAGGTACTTTTTTCTAAATTTTTTAGGTTCAAGTGTGGACTTTTTATCAACAAAAAAGCACATATAAAAACTTATTTCTTTATTCTCTGTTTTTTTTTTTAAATTTTTGTATTATTATTATTTTTTTTTTGTATTTTTTTCTGTTAAATTTGTTTCACATTGCATATTTAAAGCGGCTTTCGCAAGTTAACAGGTTCACGAGCTCCATTTCCAAAACCAAGCTGTTACTTTAATGCAATAAAAAATACCTTTGCCTACACAATACTTGCTAATTTCTGCCTGTGGCATTTGTTTTTGTAAACATTTTCGTTTATGCACAACAAATGCCTAAAAATGCAAACAATTTTCTTGTCATTTTGGGTTTTTTTTTTGGAAATTACTGTGGTTTCCACAGCTCACGCACACATGCACACACACACATAGTCAACCATCAAACGCATGCTTGGAATGTGGGTAAGCGAAAAAAATTCGTTTTAACATTTAACAACAACAACAATGTTTGGTTATATTTAATGACAGCCAATGCATTATTGCGACACGCATGTGCATTCATTGTCAGCGGATTAACAAGGTATGTAGTTGGCAGCAATGAGATGACCGAAAAAAATGTAAAAATAATAAAAGAAGTAAGAGATGCAGTAAGAGAATGAATTTATTGTAATGAAAAAAGAAAAATAAGAATCATAGAAGTAATGAGTAAAGAAAAAATGTGGAGGAAAAACGATTTATTAGTTTCTCTGATTTAATTTTCTTTAACATTCCTATATTTTGTTTTCAACACAGTTACTGTACCAAATATTCATTTAATTTAGGATTAGTTAGAAGATGCGCACATGCACGTGAGATCCGCTCTTCGCGCCGCTTCACAAGGTAAGAGCGGTAATTGTAGGGATTACCCGAATCATTGTGCAGCAGTTGAGCAGATGTTGCTTTTTGAATGGAATTTTTTCTTATTTTTTGGTTAAGATAATGAAAAAGGAGCAAGCTGGAGTTGGTGCGTGAGAAAATAAGAAGATTTGTAGAGAGCTACCTTATTGTAATTTGAAATTGAAAAACTATTTTGAAATACCCTTGAGGAAGTGTTTTCCTTTAAATGGTTTGAATTTGTGTGGAGTAGGAGCAGAAAATGGAAATATAACTAAAAAAATAAATAAAAATTAAATTAAAATAAAAACAAAATAAAAATATGTGTAGAATTTTAAAATTAATATATTAAATTGAAATATCGCATGAAAAATATTGAAATAACCAAATTAGAAGCCGAAATAGAATCTCAAACAATTTTTTTTTAAATTATAGAAAATTAAAGGTTTAAAAAAATATTAAATATTATAAATATAAATTTATATAAAAAATTCCGTCAATAACTAGTTATTAATAAAGAAAATGAATTAATTTTAATTTGAGGTTAAATCCGATAATTCTTCATATGAATTTATGATTGAAAACCACTCAAACTATTACTAATTTTATGCTATTATAATGCTAATTTGCTTACAAAAATATATCAATAATAAATATACTTGAAAGTATGCGTGTAAATATACAAAAATAGTCACAGTGGGCAAAATTAAAAAAAAAATGGATTTAATTTCGATATTTTATAAATTAAAATATTGAAACTATTTCCTAAATTATAAATTTAATGTTAATTGTGTAGAATTAATAAATATCATTGCAAAAATTGTAGATAAATATTTTACAAAAAAAAAAAAAAAAAAAAAAAAATTGAGAACTCCGGAAATAATAATTAAGATATTCACGAAATGTGAAAACGATAAGAAAATGAGTAACATAATTATTAATTGTAAATCTAAAACACTTTAAATGCTCATAATAAAGCAGAATCTACATTAAGGTCAATCACTCACAGAAATATACTGCTTGCATGCCAGCTAAAGAACTAATTTCAAAGTCAAATTGAGTTCATTATATTTGCAAAAAAGAATTATGTACTCTATATACATATGTACACATATATAGCAATTTTTTTCTTTGCAAATATAATACTACGACTTTTTTTTTTTTGAATCTTGACAACACCATCTGATAATTGCTACAAAATAATTATTTCAAGTCAAACGCAGCTGTGTCTTAGCCACAAACTCACAAAACATACACACACACACATATATATATACACACACACATAAAAATATGCATTGAAATAGAAGGGGTATTCTCATCAATTCGATTCGTGTTTGTTTATTTTTTCTTCTTGCTTTTAGCTGTAAGTTTAGTGCTCGTATGTATGTATGTATGGTATGTACAGTCGTTGTTGCTGTGTGACTCATAGTTAGTCGCACTAACGAAAGCATAAATATTAACGTAGTAACGAAATTAGAGTGCGCTCATTCTCATTACATTATGTCTTGGAGTTTTTTGTTTACTATTTCTTATGCTTCATAGCAAAATAAAAGTGTTAAAAGCGCAGACTGGAAAACATATACTAAATAATGTCTGTTCACATATTGAATTAAATATTTTTAGCACAATATTTTATTTACTTTTTTTTCAAAATTTTCAAAAATAATAATTAATTATTTCTTAATTTTTTTGTGGATTTTTAATGAAAAAAAGAACACAATGTTAAGCCTAATCCATCGTTTAAATAAATCTTTAATTAAAGAATTATTATTTTTCGTAATTTTGTATGATAAAATTTTACATGATTTTATATATAAACACCTATTTTTATACACACTTTTTTGTTAGCTTTTTAAAACCTTGTATTATAAGTTGAAGAAACAAAAGAAAATTTCCTATATTTAATGCTCCAAAATCCACTCCAAGTAATAGGAGAAGAGCCCTAGCCACCAAAAAAGTAAGAAAAATATTAATTTAAATATAATCAAAAATAAATAATGACCGCATATAAGTATAGCAAACACACATGCGCAGTGAGCCCTTAACCTAATACACCACCATACTTCCTTAGGTGACTTGGCGTAATATATTTACAACCGACAGAAATAACCACCGAATATAATTTAATGACAAGAAAATACGGCATTTATGACCTTAAAATGACAAATAACATTACAAAACCATTAAGGTGCATAACATGCCAAGGAGAAGTACAATATGTTCCCCTTTATGTGGTAATTGTATGGAAACATGAAAATGAAATGATACAAAATTAAATAAATAAAAATTAATTAAAAATAAGCCAAATAAAGTAAAATAATATAAAATTAAATTAAATAAATTACAAAAATAAAATAAAAATAAAATTAAAATAAAAAAATTAAATTAAATTAAATAAAAAATAGAATAAATTAAAATAAATTAAATCAAGGAGAAAAACAGTAAAAAATAAAAACTAAATAAAGTGCCACAAAAAATAAATGAAATAAAATAAAATTATATTATAAATAATATTTAATAGCAAAAAATAAAATATAAAATGAAATAAATAAAATAAAATATTTCTGATGAAATACACTAAAATAAATAAAAAATAAAATAAAACAATAAAAATAAAATAAAATATATAATATCAAACAAAAAATTTAATTAAGTAAATTAACATAAAATAAATTAAATTAAAATGGAACCGATAAAATAAAATAAAATGAAATAAAACAAAAAATGGAAAATAAAATGAATAAATATAAATTAAATTAAAAAAATAACTAAACAAAATAAAATTTAAAAATTTAAATAAAAATGAAATGAAATGAAATAAAATAATATAAATTAAAAAAAAAATAAACCAAAATAAAAATTTTTTTTTTTTTAATATTAAAAAAAATAAAATAAAATAGGATATAATAACGTAATAAAAATTCACTAGAAAAAAATTAAATAAAATGAACTAAAATTAAAAAAGAAATAAAATAAGCAAATCAAAAAGAAATAAAAAATAAAAATAAAATAAAAAATAAGGTAAAAAAATATAAGCGCAACCATAGAAACTCTTGCACCGACTCAAATTTCAACCAAATCTAAGTCAACCACTTATGAATTTCAACAATAATCATAACGACATACCAAATCTACTTTAAGTATATCAGAATTTCATTTATTATGCGACCACTGTGTGATGGGTGCACCGAAATATTGTTACAGTTTATAAACTGCTTTCGTTGACCACAAAAATTTTCAAAAAAAAAAAAAAAAAAAACGAAAACTTCTAGATTCTGAACATTTGCGTGTATATATAAAAATGTTAGCATTTGTATGTATATATAAAATATATACCATACAAGTGTTTATGTATACACAATGCAAGTGCAAGCAGTCAAGCCAACAAATTTATTAAAACTTACACGGCAATAGAACAAAGCAAAGTACCCACACATATATGTATACATATATGCGTTTAATAAATAAGTGGAAAATAATTACAAGCAACCAACAAAAAATCACTCAAGCAATAATTTAAGCGACGAATGACAACTGTTGCAAGAACACTTGTTTGTAGCCAAGAAGGTAGACATGAGTTGTATACAAAAAAATATACTTAATTATGTTCGGGTGTATGTACACATTGGTATGTATATATGAATATTGTTTATAAAATATGTATACACAATATATGTACATGCTTTACATATATATATATATATATATATATATATATATATATATATATGTTTGTGCTTTACTAATGGTATTCTTCAACAAGTTTTTCATTTCAAATAGTTTTTCATTGAATGGTAGTACGGTATGAGTTGAGAGTTCAAAATAAAATAATACAAAATTAAATTAAATTAAATAAATTAAAATGAAGCATAATAAAAATTAAAAAAAATTAAGTAAAAATAAATAAAACAATTTGAACAAACTTAGGTAAAATATAATAAAATATATTAAAATAAAAAACTTATATAAAATAAAATATAATGAAATACATTAAAATAAAACAATTTAAATAAAATTGAAACAAAATAAGATAAAACATACTAAAAAAATCTAATGCAAAATGAAACAAATAACTTTCATTCATGAAGTACAAGCAATAAAAAAAATCATGCAAATTGTGTTGCGGATAATAGCATGCAACACATATGCCATTCATATACTCGTTATGTTACATATATGCTTACATAAATTCCATTCTAATAGTCAAGCATTCAACACCTATCGTTCGCATGCATTATCGTCACTTACTCCAACACATGTGCATACTACATATGAATTAATAAATATATGTACATACAGCAATAAATGGTTTTGCGCGAAAAAAACACATTGCTCGCATTTTTATGTAAATTTCATTGTAATTGTTAGTGCAGTTTAGCCACTGGCTATTTATTAATTGAGCGTTTATTAAGTACACACGACTTATGTTCATTGACGCATGCGCAATGGTGCAGCGAATTTAAATTTATGCTATAGTTTTACACTGGTACAAGTGTATTATTTATTTATTGTTATTGTTTATTGTATTTATGTTTTGTACTATTTGACATTTTTATTTCTTTGAGTTTCTATGGGTGACTGCCGCGTGCTGACCATTATTAGTTGCACAATTTTTTTAATAGTCGTTGAAGAAGTAATATTGTGATTAACTTTGACAAAAAAAGTATATATTTATTTTTAAAAGTTGAAAATTTTTAATACTATTCTATGTATATAATATCAAGGAGTCCTTTTTTATACAAAATTTTTTATTTCTTAGCTCATAAAAACACATTTATACTATTCTTTTGCCCACATTCTTAGTTTAGTGAGCAACGAAATGAAACAAAATATATTAATAATATAAAAATAAAAAATCCAAAAATATTACATATAAATTGTGCAGAAAAAGTATAAAATATACACGTATATTTTACTTTCGACACGGGTTAAAGTTTTATTTTTCTCTTAAGCTTATTTGAACTAAACTACATTTTTATTGAAAATTTTTAATAATAATATAACAATAATAACTTAATATTTTAAATTTTTTGAACAGTTTTTTTAAGCCAAAGCATTCAAGCTCCATTTACTAAACTGTAAAACAAAATTTAAATTTTAAGCATTAGACGGCCAAATAAAGGTCGAACCATTTTGAGGTTACCTACTAATTTAAGAAAAAAAAAACACAGAAAATTTAAATTTAATGGGGAATGTTTATTATCATTCGAAAGAACATTCTTTGGCATTTAGTTTTTGAAGATTATCTCTTTCAAATATTGCCGCGGCTATGTCGCTGATGGTCCATTGTTTGAGTCCAATTTTCGACTGCCAACTGGCGAATGACACGCGAGATGTTTTGCTCAAAGGCCTGAATCGAAGCGGGATTGTCCGCATAGACTTTAGACTTTACACATCCCTACAGAAAAGAGTCAAACGGTATGAAATCACGCGATTTTGGTGGCCAATCGACCGGCCCAAGACGTGAAATTATTTGCGGTATGTGGGAAGTGGCGCCGTCTTATTGAAACCAAATGTCGCGGAGAACACGGGCTTCAATTTCAGACATCAAACAGTCGGTTGTAATGTGCGATAACGGTCGCCATTGACGGTTACGTTCTCACCGGCATCATTTTGGAAGAAATATGGACCGGTGATTCCACCGGCCCACAAACCACACCAAACCGTTTTTTTTCCGGATGAAATGAAAGCTCATGAATCTCTTGCTCTTCGCCCCAAATGCGGCAATTTTGCTTCTTTACATACCCATTGAAATGGGAACTTTTCAAGAGCCCATAGAGCGAAGCGATGTCGATTGAGTAGGTCGGGCGGTCGCTACGGTCGCTATATTGTATTGTATATAAGATTGGTGATGGTGTTACGAATAGTACGCTCAGGGGTCGATTATATTGACCATAAATTCAGCGAAGCTTGCGAAACACATTCTTTACAGAACGTTTATTTTCGTAATAAAGCGGAATTATTTGTAAACGTTGTTCAGGCTTAAGTCTTTCCATTATGAAATGCCAAAAAAATACTGAACAAAAAAATAACATGATAGCTTGACACGACTCACGCGTGATCTTTCAAAAACAGGCTATTGAAAAAAGTAGCTCTACTTGGATCCCCCTTTATAATATAAATATATTACTATAAAATGGCAAACAAGTAAATGAATATTGAATTGTCTGTTACTTTGTACTAGAAATATATTTTTTTTGTTTTATTAAAATTTCCTTTTTTTATTTATTTCCATTAATTTTTTTAATGAATTTTTTGTATACATATATGTAATATTTTTACTTTTATTCTATTTTTGTATAGTTTTTTCAAAATTTATTTGTTTTTACAATTTTTTTTCTAAGCCGATTTTTTTTAAATCTCAGTTTTTGATTATTATTTTATTATTGCCTTTGTCCACCATCCTTCAAATTCCAAAGAAAAAAAATTATATTTAAAAATTTCACTCAAATGCCTTTGCAACCATAACTGGTGACACAGTTATATTATTGCTTTCGACATAAAAGTACCTTTCTTTACATTTTCTAAAGCAAAGTAATGCAAGAATTTCAAAAAAAAAAAAATCGAACAACTTACCTTGCAAGTTTGAAAAAAAGCGCCAACACTAGTTTTTGTATAGAAATCAGCATTATTTTTGCCCAATTTGGCGGGCAACGGCTGTTGTGTGGCATTTTGTTGTTGTTGTTGCTGTGTGGCAGCTAGTGGCGCATGCGGTGGCGCTGTTTTAATGGCAATTGTATCCATTTTAGATTTAGAAGTTGTTTATAAAATTACTTTTCAATTTTAATTGTATTTTGAGAAATATTTTTCAAAAACCATTATCCTTCGCAAATTTATTCCATATAATTTGCGCGCTTCCAACTTAGCATATAACTACCATGTATATATATGTTTGCAATGCTAATGTAGCGTTTATACGCTTGAATGCACGCGAGTAGTGGTTGTTTTTTTTTTCTTTTGATAGTTATGTGGGTGTGAATATTGCTAAAAAAGTCTTTATATATTTGTATTTTTAGTTTTTATATTTATTTTTGCACTGCAACATTTTTTTTTGAAAATTTTCGTGCTTATTTTTTAAATTTTTATTTTTTTTTATTGGTTTTCTAGTACAATTTTTGTTGCTCCTTCGGCTTGAAAATGCTTGCACTTACTCGCAAACCCTTTTATGTATGCACAATATGTTCACATTTAACACACATCTCTGACAAATGTGCACACATATGTATATAGATATATTCATATAAGTAAGAAGCGACTCCAGTATTGATGAGGGTTGCGCGCACCTTTTCCGATGTATGCGTCTGTCTGTCCACCTTTGGTTTGCTTGTGGCAAGTGTTTCTTTTATGGCTTGCAAAAAAAAAAAATAAAGTTGAAAAAAGAACTCGGAACTATAACACAACTGTTGTTGATTCACTTCCCTTCCGCTTTGCGCTTCTTCGTACTGCACGCTTTCGAGAGCAGCTTTTAACTTTTACACCTGTTCTCTGCCAAGGCATATAATTTATTGTATTTGGCTCACAATGCGAAAAAAAATTAGTGGCTAATAGGCATGTGTGTTTTTGTTGTTGTTGTTTTTGAAGGCAAATGCATTTGTGGATTTTTATTTATTTTTACATTTAGCTTTTTCGTTTTTAATAATTTTAATTTTTAATTGTAAATTTGGTGTTAAATTTTGTTTCACTTTATTTATTCAACTTTTTATTATTAGTTTTTTTTTTGTATAAAAGTTTTTACATACATGCATCACATGTCATTTTGTGTATCATGCGCCAATTTATAGAACATAAAATGTTTGCATACCATATCTCGTCTCACTTTCCCTTCCAAATGTCACATTGGTCATGTTTTAATTATTTTATTACTATTTCGAAGCTGCTTTACGTTTTGCTCATCTCTTCTTTGACATCCGAAGTCAAAAGTTGCACATTAGTGACTACAAAGAGGTCGCAGCATATAAAGTTAGTGTTTATTCTAACTGTGTTTCTTTAAATTTTTCATTTATTTATTTTCTGTAATTTTTTATTTAATTTTATAATTTTTATTTTCTTTAATTCCTTGATTTTTTCAATTTTGTTTCTATATAATTTATTTATTTATTTAACTTTAATATTTTGTGTATAATTTATTTATTTATTTAAATTTTATATTTTGTGTCTTAATCCATTTTTTAAAACAAAACACTGCCTTTATGAGTTCCAAAAATTCACTCCAACACCTCAATTATGCTCAAAATATTTCTTAAAGCAGTCCACAAACCAAATTCAAGTACAATCTCATTTACAAGAGTACACAACTCACATAGCTGCAGTGATTTCACTAAAAACCACCGAATTTGATTGTTTTCTTGTTTTTTTCTTCTTCTTTTGCACTATCAAATAGTGCTCTGTTAGTTACTACACATATGTAAATACATTTACCCATATACATATAAACGTGTACTCCTTTACTATTTTGCACTCATACACGTGCACACCTTTTTCTAGCACTGCTTCTTCTTCTTGTTCTTCCTTAACTACTTCTTCACACCAAACATATAATTTCTTTCTTTGCCTCTCTGTTAAGATAGAGTTAGAGTTTTGTGCCACATTTTTATACTTCTTTTTTAAATTTTCTTATTTCTGTTTTGTTTTTATTGCAATTGTCTTGCATTGTTATTCATCTTGCTTGCTTGCTTGAATCGGTTACTTGCGCCATCACGTCCACTACTCTTTACCGCATGCCAAACACTGAATTCGTTTGTTGTACAGGTAAATGTAAAATCCCTCACTACGAAGGTAAAGTCAGTGTTTTGTTGTTGTTTTTTACTTGCAAATACAAACATTTTCGAACAACAACTAAGAGCGCTGCTTATGTACTCATAGAGTATAGTAAACAATTGTTGTTTTGTTTAGGTGAGTAGTGAGTACAAGTAGTGTGCTCTTTGCTGAAGTTACCTGTTATTTTGGCCAATTGGGTGAGTCAAGCCACTCTTGGTATTTATATGTATTTTACCGTTTATGTGGGAAATTGTTTAATGTATATTTTGTGTTGCATACTTTTCGATATCGGTGTGGCAGAATTGCAATAAAAGTGGTTACAAAATTTGTTAAGTTGCCAGAATCCCACTGTTAATGTTATGTTCAAGATATTAATGTTAATGTAAAGTCGTTAATGTTAATCGAATGAAGTAAATGTTAATGCAAAGCTGTTAACTGCTGTTAATGTTAACCTAGAAGTGTTGCTGTTCATAACTCTATATTTTAACAGACCAGTCAATGCGATTAACATTTTAGTGACAAAAGTTCTGTTACAATGCTCACCTTGCCTTTACAGCAACATTTCATATAGCGACATGTTGATTTTAACAGATTCTAATATGTACATCAATATTTTATGGAAAAATTGGAAATTTATCTACATAAATGAAAATAAATAAAAATTTCAAACAAAATAAAAGTAATATCCAAAATTGCCAATTTTGTATGAAAGAAATAAAAAACAAAATGAAACTCTGCATAATCTCGAAAGAATCCCAGTAGGCTTAAAATGAGCAAAGAAAATTACCAGGGAAATATGTCAATCAATATAGGCAAGTGTTAGACCACCAAAACTATGCCATCTTATAAATCCATACCATTCTCCTGGGGGTCGCAAGTAGGTAACAATGCTTGCTTCTATGCGGAAAGTCATGGGCTCAAATTAAGAATATAAAAAAATCCAAAGTTTAAAAAAATTTAAATGCGGCCGCCCTTTAGCATACTGCCTACTTTAGCTTCATCCCTCCTCGTTTGGCTTAGATATTTGAATTATGTATCTACCAATCTCGTGTTGATATATTAGAGTTTCGAGCTTGCAAAACTTGCAATGAATCCTCCGACTTCACTACACACACATGCTTTGTCCACCAGTTGGATCACATTGAGCTTGGAAGATTGAAAATACCCGTTCAGCCAATCTAGCATCGTTGAGTCATTGAATTTGATCAGCTTTACCCTGCTAAGTCTTCCTGCAGCACCAAAATTCGCCATGGGTTTGCTTGGTTCCTCCAAGCGCCTTATTCTCTACAGATTTTCATCTTTCGGTAGTCATTGGCCGATGCTGAGGTTCAGCAAAGTTACACTCAGGTGTTGCCCAGCCACTTCGGTCAGCTTATCAGTTGGCATTGGAAGACCATTGGCTACGTCAAAACTCGCTGCTCTGGACGTGAATGGTCTTTCATATCACACCCGACTATCTTAGCAGGGTTCTTGTTGTTCGAAGACCCTCTCTGTCACTTTTCTATCGACTTTTCGGACTCTCCGTACTCTGGCTCATGCTGCTGTGTAGCACTCGCAAACGAACTATATTGTACTCGATTCCACCGTGACTTTCGCTCACGTTAGGCGCTCTCTTTCACGGAAAGTTAGATCAACTACTACGGAGCAGAGTCTCTGTGTTACACCAGTGCCACCTTTTACTGCGTTATGGCATTCTTTGCCTCTTTTTTTTTGATTTTCTGCCTAAAAAGACTTTGGTATTCTTCCCTTAGGGACTTTAGGAGGAAACTTCTTTACTAGGTTCATCTCCTCAAGCCAACAAGAATTTTTTTTTAAATTTAAGTTTGTGTTTATCTTGTTCGTAAGATCACCTATCCGTCGAGGTGGATCCAGTTTCCTATGTATTATGTGACGGTTTAAATAATATCGCAATAGCGCCCCTTGCCACCGTAAGGCCTTCGCTACTTCCTGGAGCAGCCCGGTGTCAGGAAGGCTCCATAGTACTGCAGGCGATATTACCCCTTGATTTGCAAATTCTTCAATGAGCTCGACTCATATTGGATTAAAGGGTGACAGTTCTTGATCACTGTTATCAAGCAGCCCTATACTGTATAATGCAGAGCTAGAGCCAAGGTAGCGAACACATTTTTATCATAATGGCAATGTTCATTCAGCAAAGCCCACGCCCCTAAAAAAATAAATATCTATATATGAAAATCTTGTACCATCATGATGTATCATGATAGTGAAGATGTCAGCCTGAAATTGACTGCAGTGAACAGGCCGCTTGTAAGAGTGCTCTACAGATGGATTTCGAGGGAGAATTCGTCCGAATACGCTTCATTGTAGGTCGTTATTGGTCTGGCACCTAGACTAATTTCCGTACGCAAAAGCGTACTGATCTATAAAAGAGTGTGGCACTCAAGGATATTTGAATGTCCTGATCGCTGATTTTGTTCCTTTAAAAGACGGTCTGCGAATGCTGTTATCCAATATCCTACCAGATCGGATGGCGAGATGTGGAGGATAACGTTTACAGCAGTGTGTTGAACTGTGGTTCTGCGCTCACGAATGACTTTGAATCCTGTTCTACTCTCACCTCTAATACATATTAACTAAGGACTGTGAATCTCGATGAACAGCAAATTCCTTCCGTTTAATTTCAGCAACATACGAAATCTTTCCATCTCGGCAAGCAACTAACCTTAATATCACAGACACTCTCTTTGCCCTTAACAAATAATCAATAAAATCCTTGCATTTCTTTCACAACTGACTGAGTCCTTAGTGACACTCAAACTCATTATATAACTAGCTCAGAGTGTGGATTTGCTAGTTAAAGGCGAATTCTGATTTGATTAAAGTTAATATATATACCTATATACATATATTAGTCCAATAAAATATGTGTATAACCAATGTGGTCCCTAAAATCACATCATTTATCCATCCAATGATGTGATGCATGATATCTGTACATGATGAACATTTTGCTGTTAAAGACTGTTAACATAACTTTCGTCAAAAATGTGTTAATCAAAACAGGCATACACCATATACAGTTAACATTAGGCAACACAAAACTAGTAATTTCCGCTTCAACGCTCCTGAAAGTATGCAATGTGCTTCCAGAATCACATTAATGCGAGTTCGTGGCTACAATCTTTTGTCCCATTACGCACACTAACACAAGCCACTGGTATATCAGACTTAAGAGAGAATGGCTCAACAAATTCGAACAACTGAGCGAGGGAATTTTCGTTTTTTAAACATTTTTCGAAGCATTATTAAAAAATAAAAAATAAAAAATAAAAAAATATAAGCAACTTTTAGATTATCGAAACTTGCATTGAAAGCAGGTAAAAACCTTAAAGTTTTCTGCATAGCTGATTGCGCCTCACACAAAACCGGATTATGGAGTACCAAAAAGGACTAAAAACTATTTGAACGCGAAAGTTAAAAATAATGTTGGCGTCAGCGATATTTTCACGTCACGTACTACTATACGAACATAATATACAAGTATATAGGGTAGAGATAAGAAATCGATTTAAAGTAAAGCAGGCGGTTAAAGTTTTAAGTGAGTTTTCGTGGAATAAAAAATAAAAAATAAGTTTCGGTAGGGTAAAAAATTGTATGATTGAAGAGCGCAATAAGAATTATATCAAAATAGAGCAAAAGTAGTCAGAAATACTTATTTTAAAAAAATTCTTAAGGAAGAGGATATATTGGCTTGACATAAAAAACATAACCGTTAAGCGAAAGATTTTTTTATTTAAAAAAAATTGAAGAAATAACCCTATAATTATTCTTTTATATATTATTTTTTAAACAAAATTAGTTTTATGCTTTAAAAAACACCAAAAAACTTTACATTTAATAAAGTAAATTAAAAAAAATTCTTTTCTAATTTTTGATCACATTTTTTTTAATATTTAATTTTTTTTTACTAAATGTTTTTTGATTAATTTTAACAAAAATTATATATTTTTTACGTCTTCATTATTCGTAATCGCTAAATCATTACTTTAAATTCCACACGCCTTTACCCCCATCCACACCATTTGAACTCCACACGCCTCAATTTCAAACTTGAAAAGTAACGTACAATCGACACATTAGCTTGGTGCGCGCGTGCTCAGACTCAAGAGCGCGCCTTCCAGGTACAAAAAAAAAATAAAACAAATCTCAGCTTTATTGCAAAAGCAAAATAAAGGCACGCCAAGTAAATACAATAACAAAAACAAGCAGCAAAGATCTTAGCGTAGAATAAACTCAAGCGCGCATACAATACCAACAACAGCGCAATAACATCAGTAGTATTGTGGTTTCGACCCAACTCAGCCGGTCACAAAACAAAATGGCCGCTATTGGCTGTTGTTTGCTTCGTAGTTTCTTCTTCTTCCTTTTAATACTTGTCTGTCGCATTTCTTATTTGCTTGTCTTTTAACTCTTTCTTGTTGTTTACCTGCCAGCCACTCATATCAGCAGTTCTCGTACGAGTATATTGTGAGCTTAAGAAAACTGGTTTTTTGTTGTTGGCTGTTTTTGTTGTTCTCTTCTTCTTGTTTTGATTGTATGTAGGTAGTGTGTATGTGGGGACTCGTATTATGAAGAATAACATAGTAGAATTGTATATATATATACATATATACGTGTATGTTGAAGAAAATCTTATATATATATATACATACATACAAAATCAAAGGCACTTTAAAAAGGCCTTAACTAACATTTTCTTTTTTTTCTCTTAATTATTTAAAATATTTTTTTACGCTTTTCATGCAACAAATTTCTTTGGGGTAGTAAATATTTCTTTCGGAGAATTTTTTAAATATATGATGTTTCCATACAACAAAAAGTACTATATTTTTTTCACAAAATACAGAAAGTTTTATATTTTGTTCTTACAAGTAAAACAGTTTGAGAGAAAGACACAGCAAATGAATCCGTTGAAGGGCAAGAAACCAATTGAAAACGAGGGCTGAAGATAAGTCTGTGATTTTTGAATTTGCCGCGCAGTCAACTGGTGTCGAATAATAGACTACTGTTCAAATTTGAGCAAACTGCGCCATTTGCGTTTGTGTTTGACAGGCATTGAAAGCAGATGATCTCGTGAATTTTAAAGAAAGTGGAAAAAGGCGAATTTCGTTATTTTCTGAGTCAAAGGAGTATTTGGCTATGTTCAAACACAAACGAATTTTTGCGCCTTTTCGTCACCGTAGATGAAGCATGGATCCACCACACAATACTAGAGACCAAAAACCAATCAAGACAGAGGATTTCTCCGAGTGAACGTGCCCCAAAGAAGGCCGAGTTGGGTCTGGCGGCCAGTTTTTTTGAGATTCACAAGGCCACATACACGACGACTACCGGCGAATATTATTCAGTGCTTTTGGACAGCTTTGATATTGATTTGAAGCAGAAGCGACCACATTTGGGCAAAAAAGTGCCGTGCCAACAGAATAATGCGCGGGTGCACACGTGTGTATCCACCATGGCAAAAATTCATAAATTGTGCTGCGAACTGCTATGCTAGAGGATTCTCCGGATTTAGCGAAGAAATGGCTGGGCGGTAGGAGATTCGGGTAGAATGAAGAGGTCATCACAGAAACAAACGCCTATTTTTTTGAGGGAAAACTATTATTTGGAAGGAATACAAAAATTGGAAAAACACTGGACTAAATGTATAAAGCTAAAATGAGATTTTATTGAGAAATATGCCGAAAAAAATATATTTTATTTAAAAAGTCACTGGCTTATCAAACCACCCTCGTATCTTTAGTGTACTTAATATGGTATATTAACTTTGATCCAAAATATGTACTTGTAAGTACCAAAATTAGGAGAGATAGACACACCAAAATGTTACCAATCGTGTCAGAATGGCCAGCTGAGTTGATATAGCTACTTCTGTCTGTCCGTAAGTCTGTTTGAACGCAAACTAGTCCCTAAATTTTTTTATATACTTCAATCAAACTTCGTGAAACGTATACGTTTAAGCAATCAGTTGTCGGAACCGGGCAGATCGTACCACTATAGCATATATACATAAATCCTTAAAAATTTACCTAAAGTGAAATTTTGAAATTTGGTATACTAAACATATATAATTGGCAGCGGCGCATACCGCAGACGACGGAACGATGAGCTGTACGAGCTATACGACGACCTTGACATAGTTCAGCGAATCAAGAGACAGCGGCTACGCTGGCTAGGTCATGTCGTCCGAATAGATGAAAGCGCTCCAGCATTGAAAGTTTTCGATGAAGTACCCGTTGGCGGAAGCAGAGGAAGAGGAAGATCTCCACTCCGAAGGAAGGTGGACAGCGATCTGGTATCACTTGATATTTCTAACTGGCGCCAAACAGCAAAGAGAAGAAACGAGTGTCCCGCTATTGTTGATGAGGCTATAATCGCGTAAGCGGTGCCTACGCTAAGGAAGAATAAGAAGAAACATACATAACGAACTGCATAATGGAAATGAAAATCATCGAAATTGGACGACTAAAACATATAGCTCCCATACACCGCTTTTTTCAGATATGAGGCTTCGGGTCAAAAATCCGCCAAAGAAGCATCTAAGAGCGTGAAATACGGTATTCTACAGACGTAAATT
Source organism: Neoceratitis asiatica (assembly GCA_030068015.2). Taxonomy (NCBI): domain Eukaryota; kingdom Metazoa; phylum Arthropoda; class Insecta; order Diptera; family Tephritidae; genus Neoceratitis; species Neoceratitis asiatica. Next base: position 31,909,495 of record CM061525.1, on the reverse strand, counting down.
CAAGTTGAGTTTATTTAGATTGAAAATCATCGAAAACGAATTTTGCAAATTACAATAAATTTCATATGTTCATGAAATTTATAGTCTTCAGCATGGACGAAGACAGCCGTTCCTTCTTACTTAATTTTATATAACAAATATTTTAAAAAATTGTTGTGTGAAATGTTATTGCGTTTTTTTTTTCTTAAAAATTTAAATTTTCTTAATTACGCTCTTTTTACACTTCCTCAATGATATATGTGTGTATTTACAACAAAACGTTCACCTTTTGGCCAACACTCAATCCGCTGATCGGACATAAAATCGGCTTTACAACATTAATTGCAGTACATGAATGTGTGTATATGCATGTGTATGTGTACTAAAAATTACAATTGCACATACAAATATGCATGTGTAGTCAGTGATAGTACCTTTCATTAGTAGTAGTGGAAATAGTACTACGAAGATTACTACAGCCGCTCACATTAGCTTCGTTCTTTTGTAAAGACAAAGCGAAAGCATCGCTAATCTGTGCAGAGCAGTAGTTGTAACAACAATAACAACAACAAACCTAGCTGCACTCGCTTTACTCTCAACTAACCAAGGGCCAAGCCATTCGCCCGCTTTTTGTTCCACACACCGTGGTGGGTAGTTGGTGAAGGTTTAGGTTTAGGTTCAGATTCTTGATGAACTTCTTTTGAAGATTTTTCTTTACTTACTTTGCCTTGATTTGCTTTACTTCAACTTCGCTGTAGCCTTTTTTATGGATTTGTTTTCTTTCTTTCTTCTTTGTCTTTAATTTTCTTTGTTTTGATACCTAGCACACCTCACCGCGTCAATATACATACATCCATACATATATACAACGACACATAAAGTTATGCTTATCAAAATGCATTACATTTTTTTTGCTTCAATCCTTTTTTTTGTTGTTTTGTTTTCTTTTTTTTAGCTCCTGACTAGTTTGTAATTTTTTTTTTTTGCTTCTTGTTGGCTGTTAGCCAATTTATTTTTATATTCCTATTTTGTTTGGAATTTTTTTTTATATTTCTCCCGTTGATGCGCAGAAAAACGCGCCAAATATCCTGTTCGCATGTATATTATTTATTATTTAAAATATATGTGCAAATTTGTAGATAAGTATTCATGAAGAGATACGCATTTTGAATTTTAAGTACATAAATTAGCTTTGTTGGAGAGAAAGATATGCATTTTTAACAAAATTCATGAATTTTTCTGCCTCAATTTTTAAATTGAAAAATCAATTAAAAAAAAAAAATAATTTCAAATTAAAATACCCTCCTCTTTCCTAAAACTTTCTGGAACGGTGTGTTGATAAAGCTGTTTCTGCCTTAAGCAACTCTAATAAGGTGGAAATTGCCGTATGCTGTAGGAAATGCGAAATTCCCCCAATTAGTGCCCCGGGTATAAGAGGAGATCACTGAGACGATGTGAAAGCTAAGCAGTAATTATGTACAGAATTAAAGCCCTAGTCACATTTACGCCAAGCTCTAGAATTGTACTGGACTGTCGAAGACATGTTCAGAGAAACAGAACAACCCTACCCTCGTTTGAGTTCCTGGTCACAGTGACATAGCGGGGAACTGCAAGACAGACGAACTTGCTAGAAATAAAACGACCAAACACATTATTTAGCATAAAGAACATATTAATATGGCTCCAGCCATATGCAAACAACTCCTACCACTTAAAATGTACAGACATACTGAGTTAAGGTGGAGAAAATACGGAAGGCGAGACAAACTTTGCTGAAATGGTACTGCAGAAGGTCGAATGGTTTATATTCTCTTAAAAAAAAATGAAGATATCTCAGTGATAATTGAAATCCTGGCGGGACATTCTATATAGTCGGCAGAAAGGCTAGATAACCACTTCAGAAGACACTGCAGGAGTTGTTGGAATGACAAGGAGGAAGAGAAGATTTTCGACCTGTGATGTGATTGCTCGCACGACATGCAGATTTCGGTATGATAGAGTCACCTTTATGTACAAGTACAAGTATAGCCCTTTCTATGCGGCTAAACTAAAGTGAGCGATCTAATAAAGTACATAAGAGAAACCAAGTGAATTAAAAAGGAGTCATAGAGTCAGAGCACATTTTCCTTGGTATTTTTCTCCTGAGTGTGTCAATGCTCACACATGCCTACCTAATCCTTAAAATACATATCCGGTAATATATTGTAGAACTACTACAATTAAATTTCTTCATAGTATAGACTTCGGTTATGTTGGCCGAAGTACCGCGTGCTATTATGGTCACTCCAATTCCGCCTAGACCAATATACAAAATCTTAGAATAGAAATTATTATTGCTGTCACCCCTCGGAAAGGAATGCCACTCTCTGCGCTCTTGAAATAAAAGCTTAATTTAATAATCCATCAGTCCCTGGGAGGCGACTTAGAAAGGTTGTAGGTCCCTTTATTTTGTTGGAAAAAATTCAGACGCATACCAAAAATTAAAGAAGAAGGTGCAGGCAAAAGTCTCTTCAGCGGCATTAAAGCAAAGAGGCTCGTTCTTAAATTTCTCAAAAAAGAAAATGCCAAACCTAGGTTAAGTTAAATTGGCTAGCTCTGTTGGTTCTTTAGAGTAACAGATGAAAGCAATCGCTCTCGGGTTCAGTATAGTCCAGACAGTCATTGTTTCTCGGTCACCGGTCTGTTGGAGATCCTGTTTATCCTTAAAACGCGATCAATTCTGCGGAAAATAAGCTACGCTGGGTCCAGCCTATAAAAATTAAGAGGGCCTTGAGCCCAATCCAGTTTTTAAGGTTATTTTAATCCCCTTGGAGCTTTTACTAACAGTAATAAATTAAATCACAAATTATTATGATCATGTTTGTGGCAACAGCGGCACAATATTCATTAGTAAATGAAATAGAAAAATATTTTTATGACAATTGATTTTAATTGTAAACGCGGCCCTGACATTTTTACGCTAATTTACAATGACTTTTTCACAATTTATTTGCTTTTTTGTTTAGCTTTATTTTATTTTGTTTTATTTGTTTATTTTTTTCTTGATTTTATTTTATTTTATTTTTTTTTGTAATTTTTTCTTGCATATATATAATAAATTTAGTTTGATTTTTTGCTTAGCGCTATTGCTTTTTTATATTCTATTAATTTTTATTTTATTTTTTATGTTTTTTTTCCAATTTTCTCGCTTTATGTGAAGATCATTCATTTGCTCTATGTGTTAGCACCCCAAGCGCAAGCAGCATCAATTGCGATATTAGCAACTCGTTATACATAGATTTAGATATACATATGTATATATGCATGTATGCATGTTGTATGCGTGGCTGTATGCTAAGAGCGAGCAAATCAAATGAAGATGTTGCTAATCAACGTGATAAATACAGCAACATGCAGATTGGCCTTTGAGTTACGGGTGAATAGCGAAAACGCGAAGAAATATTCACGACTATCTGTATGCTATTTAACACAATGCTAGGTTTACATACATATATATGTATGTACAAATGAAGTTGCTGCTTAATGTCTTATTGTTTAGATAATCAATATCCGTAATATATATGTGTGATGATTATTACTAATAATTATGTTGCTGATACAGGTACAGTATTGTGGTTTGATAGCTGAGACACGAACCATTAGTGTGACATACGACAGAAAATCAATTGGGTTTATGAAACAAGTGCATATTTTACTGTACATAATTTTTATTTATTTAATTATTTAAGAAGAATAAATAATACTTCCAAAAAAGATTGTTTATTCAACAAGGGAAAATTTTTAGAATTTTATAAATAAAAGGGAACATTTTCCAAATCCTTTGTGATGATAATAACAGTTTTACGAGATATCGCGTATAAAAATTCTCTAGTTGTTAAACCTAAATAAACGTAAGCCTCTTTGTTTCAAAACAATATATTTGAAATCTTCGCTCATGGTAGGAAAAGAAGGTGTTGAGAGGGCCAAGTGGCGAAGAATTTCATACAACGCTTTAAATTGGCGCCAAATTGTTGCAATATCAACCAAAAGAGCTTAGAAAAACAATGAAATACATTTGTATGATATGTAAATAAATAAATTTGTTATGAGCATACAATTATGTATGCATATATTTAATGCCCACAATCACTACTACGGGTGTAATGGAAATTACAAAAATGTGTAAAAACGATTAAAATTCCACAAACGTTGCACGTTCGTTGAGCAGCGTAGAAATTACCACCGTCATTAAAAACAACAACAAAAAAGTTAAAAAGTAAAACCAAAAATAAATTGATAAATTTATGGAATTTTTTTATATAGCATATTTATGCTATAGAAGAGTTATTGGCAAGTGCGCACATACCTTTATGAAATGTTTGTAAATAAAGAAGTTGTTGGGCCTGTATATAAATGTACATAAGTAGTGGATAGACTAACCATGTTTCTTACGTCAACTGTTGTCGTATAGGAATTTTTATAATTACATTTCATTTAATTTTAATTTATTTTTTTCGTTTTAGTTAACTTTAACATAATTTAATTTAATGTTATGTTATTTAATTTTATTTTTATTAATTTTATTTTACTTTGTTTATTTTTTTAATTTATAATATTATAATATTATATTAATTTATTTTTATATTTTATATTAAATTATTTTGTTTTTATTTTATTTCATTTATTTTATTTTATTATTTGATAGTTTTTATTATTTTTTATTTTGTTTAATTTTATTTTATTTCCTTCCCATCCCGTTTTTTTTAATTTTTTTTTTTGGTTTAATTTATTTAATATATTTTTTATTTCATTTTGTTTTAATTTATATTATTTTATTTTGTTTATTTTATTTATTTTAATTTTATTTTATTTTAAAATTTTATTTTATTTCCTTTCACTTCACTATTTAATTTAATTAATTTTGTTTTATTTTATTTATTTATTTTATTTTATTTTTATTTATTTCATTTTACTTACTTAATGTATTCTAATTTTATTTTTAATTCTATACTTACATTATTTCCTTTTCTTTCATGTAATTTAATTTTGTTTTATTTTATTTTGCTTTCTTTTTTATTTCTTTATTTATTTTATATTAAAATTTTATTTTTTTCCTATTCATATATTTTATTTTATTTTATTAATTTTATTTTTAATTTCATATTGTTTTATTATATTTCATTTTAGTTTATTTTAATTCATTTCTGTTTATTTTATATTTTAATTTATTTTTTTAAATTAAATTTTATCTTTTTTTATTTCTTTTTATTTCATTTTATTTTAATTTATATAATTTTTGCCTCCAAAAAGCGTTAAAAAAATTAGAAATTTTTTATTTGTTATATATTTTATTTAAGTTCAATTTAGAAAATTTGAGACAACTTAATTTGCTCACAAAAGCCCACAAATATTATTCTATTTTTTTAGCAGCAATTATTACCCTATTTATGTGCTTCTCCATTGTTCCACTTACCTCGCTATGTAAATATATATGTCGTGTATCCCAACTTGCGCCACAATTTATGTGCACAAATTAGCAAGCAATCTGTGCCTTAACCTACACTGATTTGAGCACGCAGAAATACAAAAAAAAAATATATATATATAAAAAAGTAGAGAAAATATATACGTAAAAACACATCATATTTAACTTGCAGCTGTGCAAAAGGTAACCAGTATGCTGCTTAGAATGATCGTAAGCCCTTTTCCAGCAAAGCCGTGCCATAAGAAACTGTCTGCATATAAATTCGTTGAGTGCACGATAAAAAGACAGAAAAAGAAAACATATAAACGACTGCATGGCAAAATGAAAAAAAAAAAAATTGGCAACAACAGCCAGAAGCAAACACACATCAGCAGCAGCATCAACTCAGCAACTTCAAGAAGCTTTGGGCTCCAAGCTCAACATCAGACAACAACAGCAACAAAGTGTGTAAGTATGGATGCAAGTAGACAACAGATGTGCGCGCACGTGTGCATTTTTGTTTGATATGGTAAGTCTTAAATAAATAATATTATAATTGCAACGAAGTATGGAGTGCGGCACTGGAGATATGCTAACTGCCGGAGGGAGAATAAAATAATGTAAAATAAGAGCAAATGAAATAAAATAAAAAAGGAAAATAAAATAAAAAAATTTAATAATGAAATATAAAATATATTATTAAAAATAAAATATAATAAAAAATATATATTAAAAAAATAAAAGATAAAATAAACTTAAGGAAGCTAATACAAAATTAAATACAAAAAAAATAAAAAATAAAAAATAAAAAATAAAAAAATAAAAATTAATACAAATAAAATTAAATAACATAAAATAGATTAAATTAAATAATGTTAAAATAAATTTAAAAAACTAAGTTAAATAAATCAAAAATTTTAACAAAATAAACTAAAATAAAACTAAATACGATCAAAACAAAATAAAATAAAATATAATAAAATAGAAAAAGAAAAAATAAAAATATAAATGAAAATAAAATAATATAAATCAAATAAAATAAAATTCAATGAAATAAAATTAACAAAAAAAAAACATATAATAAACTATGGAAGTAAAGTAAAAAAAAAAAAAATTATAAAATATAAAACAAAATACTAAAAATATTATGTAATAAAATAATATAAATTAAAATATTATAAAATAAATTAAACCAAAAAAGCTAATATAAAATAAAATACAAAAGGATAAAATTTATAAAAATAAAATAAAATAATTTAACATAAATAAGATTAGACAATATAAAAATATTTAAATTTATATAAAATTAAAATAAGTTTATAAAATTAAATAAAATATATTAAAACAACTAAATTAAATAAACTAAACTAAAATTAAATACAACAAACAGGATAAAAAAAATATAATAAAATGGAAAAAATAAAATAAAAAATATACAAATGAAGAGGAAATAAAATAAAATCAAGATCATTGAAATTAATTAAATTAAAAAAATACAATAAATTAAAAAGTAAAAAAAAATATATATAAATTATAAAAAAAAATTAATGAAAAAAATTAATAAAATGCAATAAATTAAAAAAGTAAAATAAAAAAATTAAATTTTACAATATAAAACAAAATACTAAAAGTAAAATATAATAAAATAAAACAAAATAACTGAAAATAAAATAACAAGTAAGAATTGTGAGATATAAGATGCCTTCAACGTTGTCAATTTGTATTGAGATTCGAGTATATGTATATAACATATATATCAATGCGTACCGCACTTTTAAAAATAGTTGCAAGAATAGTATGACCCTAAAGCTGATATTGCAATTGCCATAGTCACAACTTGGTTATGTTAATTTTACGTTCGTCAAGCCATGCTATTGCTTGTCCTTGATCATAAAAGTGAACCCTCTGTCACAAAGTGAAGGGCATCACTGATAGTAATGATGGACGTTCAGTCAACTTATGTTGGTGATTGGGCTGGGTTTATATTTATTTGTAAACACATACTTATATTTATAGTAAATATATACTATTTACTTCCGTGTTTTTATTATGTTAATATACTTGTACATATACCAGATTGCTAAGATTAAAATAATCCTCGAATTTTAGGTTGAGTGCGGTACTGAGTTCACTAAAGTGCTCTTTTTCCTCCATGACATAGAAGATTTATTGGGAAACATCAGAGGAAAACCAAACTAATTTTTTTTGTAATTAGTAGAGGAAAATATACCCATAATTTCACAGGAGTTAGTTATAAGTCTCAACTTAATTGATTGCACAGTTTTTTGCTTGCAACCCTTAATCGACGGGCTTTCACCTTTACAACAAACCCTGCAATTTACAATCTCTCACTATCTAATCAACGCATTGACAGTTTCGAGTGTCTGTGGTTCGTAATATATATGTATACATACATGTATGTATGTAAGCAATCAAACTCCTACGAAAACTTGTTCAAAATACGTTTCTAGATTTTTCCAAAACGTGAAAGTCAACTTCTTGCATATAAATATAATCAGTGTCAAACCGGACTTTGTACTTTGGTCTTTTACGAGCATCATTCTGGTTTTGCTATAAACATTTTTTTCTTGTTGTTTAATTTTTTTAACTTATTTATTTTCCTTCATTTATTTGCAATTTGCGCGCAATTTTCCTCTCCAGCATCTGATTTTTGTTTATCATATTCCACAAACAGTCGCCAAGCAATGCTCCATCGTCGCCTGTTTGTTTGTTAGTCCAGCTGTTGGTGTTTGCCGTCTGCGCGCTGTTTGTTGCCAGAGATTTGTTGTTTGCTGTCTATGCGTTGTTTTTCATAGTTTTTTGCTTGCGTTGCTTGCTGACAAGTTGTTGGCACGTTCGCCGCGCGTGCACACGATTTGTGACTACGTAGGCTTTTGAAGGTGGCAGCAGCGCACAAAGCAGCAGCAACAGCAGCACCAACAGCATATTTATCACGGCGTAAATAAGTAAAAAGTTGGGGGAAAAAAAATATTCTACAGTCCATTTTTAGCATTTGACTATGCACACTTATGTATGCACTTATATGTACTTGTATGTACTTGTATGTACTTGTATGTACTTCTTCGTTTGCTGACTGCTGGTAATTGGAAAATATTCTCTTTTTTTAGTTGTTACTTATTTATTGCTTATTTTTGCTTGTCTTTTATTCTTGTTGCAACGCGTAAATGGTTGTTTTGCTAGACAATTCGCGCCATTTACTAGTTTACACGCTGTTGTTTTCTGTTGATTTTGCGCGGCAAAAAGGAAATCTTGCGTATATTGATTGCTCGGCTAGAAATTTGTAACTTCTTGCTCGTTGTAGTGTTGAACAACGAAATCGTGATTCTATGCCTTATAATTATAGTGCAGATTTGTGCGACTAAAAGCAGATGTCGTTAAATATTTTCAATATACTTACGTAGCACCCTCGCCAGATAGGAAAAAATTATGCAAATTTAATTCGCAACTCTTTCCAAAACTCTAAGTGATCTAGAACCATAAAAAAGTGATGTTTTAGAAATTCACAACATAAAAAAGTAATACAAATACAAAATACATTATACTCTAGTGTAAATTCAAATAACATAAGATAACTTAAATAAAATAAAATAAAATAAAATAAAATAAAATAAAACAAAATAAAATAAAATAAAATAAAATAAATAAAATAATATAACAAAACTAAATAAAATAAAATAAAATGAAATTTAATAATATAAAATAAAATGAAATAAAATTAATAGATATAAAAAAATATATAAATATATAAAATAAAATATTCAAAAAAATGTAACATAAAATAAATACAATACAATAAATGGCTTAAACTTTAAATGAACTAAATTAGAAAAATATAAATGAAAAACACATAAAAAAAATAAAAAAGTTATATAACACAAACTAGGATAGAATAAATAGAACAAATAAAATAAAATGAAAAACAAAACATAAAACTTTATAAAATAAATAAAATAAAATAAAATAGATTGAAAATAAACAAAATTAATTCAAATAAATAAAATTTAAAAATAAAACAAAATAAAAAATATTAAAGCAAAACAAAATATATTTTAAAAGGTAAATAAAATAGAATAAAAAATAAAGTAAAATAAATAAATAAAATAGAATAATGTGAAATAAAATAAAATCAAATAAACTGAAACTATATATATTAACTATAAACAAATATTTGAAAATAAAATAATATTATATTAAATTAAATGAAAAAATTCAATAAAATCAAAAAAAATAAAAATAAATATAATACAATAAATTGGTACAAATTTAAGTAATCTAAATTGAGAACAAAAAGAATGTAAATAAATTAAAAATTAGAAAAAAAAATATAAAACACCCAAGATAGAATAAATGGATAAAATTGTATAACATTGAGAAAACAGAATAAAATAAAATAATAAAAAATTAAAATAATAAAATTTTAAATTACTTAAATACAATATATTAAAAAATAAATAAATAAACTGCTTACATATACATACCATTTTTATAAATGATTTTGTACAATTTTTTTTTAATTCAAAATTTTTTCTCAAAATCTCTTATTTTTTTAAAACTTTTTGTATGTATCATTTTCACTTTCTTCCTTCTTTTGTTTTTTAATTCAACATAAATTTCGCACTTTCTTGAACTCATTACGCGGAAGTATGAAAACGTGTATGTGCATGGCGACGTGTGCTGCAATCGAACAGAAGACTTAAGCCAGCAACGTAAGTAAGGTAATAAATTTTTTACTCCAAAACATAATCTTGTGACACTGAATCATATAAGCGTGCTTCTGTGTAGTATATAAAAACAGTGATTTGTATATGCTTGTAAATATGTACTTATATTTATATTTTCATCTGCGTGAATAAACTAGATGCTGCTTCCTGGAAGTCTTTTAGCCCATTTTTTCGCTGTCGCTGTTTGGCCTTTGCAATAGCGCAATTAAATGTGGCTCAGTTTTATTATGAAGTCATAAAATTTTTTGCGAAATTGCGTAAATATTTTTTTCTTTTGACGAAATAAAGTAATTTGCAATAGCTGATTTAAAAAACTGGATTACAGAAATTGTGGTTGAATATGCAGCAAATCAATGACAAAAGTACAAAAATAATTTTATGAACATTAAGAAAGAATCAAGTAATATAATTTGCACAAAAACTCATGTTTAAATTTAAATAAAAAAATAAAAATTAAATAAATAAAATGTCATGCGCTTTTATACTGAAAGTAGTAATATATTTATTTGAGCGTACGAATCATGGCAAGCCTACGATTAAAAATTGTGGCGTGTTTAGTTATTGAATATATTTGGTAGTGTTGTTTCTGTTTACTAAGTAATATAGATTATATAAAATATAATTAATTGATTTAATTAATATTTATTTAATTTATTTATGTTATTCATTTACTCTATATAAGTATTCTATTCTAAAGGGTTTTTTTATAGAGGTATAGAACTTTAAGTTGGTAACAGCTGTCAAGTGATTTATTCTCAGTTTGGTTTGGCAATTCATCAAGAATAGACTCAAGGAAGGCGTAGATTCGTCGAATGGGCCCAAAACGAGATTACTGTTGTTCCAGATTTTCATAAGCGAATTTTGTTTAGCGATGAAGCGCACTTCTGGTTGAATGGCTACGTCAACAAACAAAACTGCCGCATTTGGAGTGAAGGTAATCCTCAAATGTATGTTGAAACACCGTTACATCCAGAAAAACTGACTGTTTGGTGCGCTTTATGGGCTGGTGGAATCATTGGTCCGTACTTTTTCAAAAACGATGGTGGCCAGAACGTTACAGTCAATGGTGATCGGTATAGAGCCATGATTACTAACTTTTTCATTCCTGAATTGAATAACCATGATGTCTAGGAGATGTGGTTTCAACAAGACGGCGCAACATGTCACACAGCTCGTGCCACAATAGATTTATTGAAAGACACGTTTGGTGACCGCCTAATTTCACGTTTTGGACCTGTGAATTGGCCTCCAAGATCTTGTGATTTAACACCGCTAGACTACTTTCTGTGGGGCTATGTAAAGTCATTGGTCCATGCGGATAAGCCACAAACGCTTGACCATTTGGAAGACTACATTCGCCGTGTTATTGCCGATATACGGCCACAAATGTTGGAAAAAATCATCGAAAATTGGACGTCGAGATTGGACTACATCCGCGCCAGCCGTGGCGGTCATATGCCAGAAATCATGTTTAAAATGTAATGCGACAAGATTATCTTTCGGATAAATAAAATTCATGTCAATCGAATTATCCATCGTTATTTTATTGCAACTTAAAGTTCTATACCTCTATAAAAAACACCCTTTATAAAACATTATTTAGGCAAAAAGAAGTATTAAAAAACTTACCACTGTCTTTCAGATCAAAATAATTATTTAATAACTTTTATATTTTCAGCAAAAAATTGTTTAGTAAAGTTCACCGGTAAAAAAAAAATATAAAAACGTTAAATTAATAATATACATATATATATAATAATCATCATTTTTGAGGCAAAAATTATACATACAAGGGTTTATTATTATTTTTGGCATATAATGTTAAATTTTATATTAAAAGAATATTCGAAAAAATAAAGCAATAAATTACTAAATAAAAATAAACTTAAATAAAGATGAAAATATAAGTAAATTATAGAGTGAAAGAGTATAAAAAGAAGAGTTTTTATTATGATTAATATTTTAACTTTGAAATTATTACTTTTTTAATTTAAATTTTAAATAACATTTTTGATGATATAAAATTCAATTCTTTTCTCTATAAGCTGAATTGTATAATGTAATGTTGTATTTCATATTAAAAAATATAATTTAATATTTAAAGCGGTACATTTTTTAAATAAAAAATTATAAATAAATAAAAATTAAAAATATAAGCATAGAAGAGAGTGAAAAACGTTTTTATTCTTATTAAAAATCGAAATTTAAAATTATTGTTTTTAATTTCAATTTTAAATATTAGTTCTGGATACACAAATTCTTCTTTTGGTTATAAAGGAGATTTATACCAGTTGAAATTTCAAAGTAATTTTTATTTTACTCGAAATGGAATGTTAAATTTTAACTATATTTTAAGTGAAATAATTTTTTTTACTGGAGATAAAAATTACCTGAATTTTAAAAACATGTTTAGTGAGAAAATTTTTTTCAAAATTGTGAAATAAAAATGTTTTTTTACAGAGGAAAAAATAAGTTCTAAATTTTAATTATTCATTTTGATAAAAAAAAAAAAATTATTTTTACCGAATACCGTACTAGTTGAAGTTTAAAAAAAAAATGAATTGAAAAAAAAATTAATGAATGAAAAATAATTGCTGAAATTTAGGTATTGTTTTAGCGGGAAAAATATTTTGCAAATCGAAATTATAAGCAACTTTTTTCATTAAAACGATCCTAACCCTAATTATTTAAAATTAGCTAAAACTTCTCTTTTGTTTTTGGGAGAATTATGTAAATCGAAATCTAAAATTTTATTTTATACTGGAAAAAATAAATAGATCCTAAAATTTAATTACATTTTTGGAAAAAATTTTTCTTCTGACTTTTTCAGACTAATAAAAATTTAAGCTTTTTATTGGTAATCAACCTTTCGAGAGGTGAAGTTGCTCAAAAACACACCTTCCACCTCAACTTTCTTATCTTTGACTATAAAGCCACTAACCAAACAGTAATGTTACATAGATATGTACATATGTACATGTGCATGATTTTAATATCAAAAGTTCGTGTCTAAAGTCTTTTGATTTAATATGCTCAATATGGTAAGAATGGTAATTGAAAAGCTTTACTTTATGAGCACAATTAAATAACACATTTCCTTGTCATTTTCACGCAGCAGCAGCAACTCATGAACCAAACTTAATGCATCATATATATATATATATATATATATATATATATATATATATATATATATATAGTATATATGAAAAATGATGGCGTAGCTTATCGACAGCCGGTTTTATAGTTGCCTTTTAAGTGTTACTTGCAATTGTACGAGCATATCTATATATATACATATATGTATATATATGTATGTATAAATGTGCCGCCCGCTTCGTACCTTTTCTTATCTCCTTATTCCATTCTTCAGCCGCCTGATGCCATTCTTCTAACGGCGGTGACCGACAACATCATTTGACAACATGTGCCATCACACATAACAATCAGCGTGTATACACATGCATAGCAGTGCATAATCACGACAAACATTCATTTGAAATACATTTGTATAAACATGTAAGTTTGTATATATGCATGTATGTGTGTGAATGCAGTATTGTCGTTGAAGAGTTGTTTGGCTGGCTAAAAGACAATAAAAGCTAACTACAATGACAGCAAATGATAGTGTCATAAAAAAGAGCGATTAAAAAAGGCAAGTAAGGTGGGACTAATTTCGGACGAAATTCTACTTTTTATAAAATAAATTCAAAAATTCGTTGTTTAGAAATTTTTGAAAAAAAAATTGATGGAATTTGAAAAAATAGTAAAAAATCTTTATGAAATTTAATTATTAATGCTTGGTAACCATGGTGATTATGAAGGAATTAGCCTTTTTTGATGTTATTCTTTTAATTGTTGTTTTTTTTATTGTCAAATTCCCTCAGTAGGCACAAAATTTAAGGTAAATGCGGCAAAAATCCATATGCAACTTTTTAGAAAATGAGAAAATTTCTGTAATAGCTGAGATGATCCAAATATTAAAACTGCGTCGGTATGCTTGGTTATGGTCCAATTTCAGCCACTTTCAGAAGAGGAATACCTCTAGGTGAGCAAAAATCACATACCCAGCAGACTAAAGCTGTGTAATACAACATTAAAATAGAAACAAATAAAACCAGCAACCTGGTCATTTGACATCAGCGTAAATATCACACATAGACGTTGAAAGCCACATCAGCTCAGTCTCCGGCTTCGTCTCCGGCTGCGCTTCAATGTTGCAACAATACCAGTAGTCAGTAGTGGTAATAGTCTGGCGTAGTTAGTGGTATGTAGTAGCACAACAGCATTTCGCGCCTTTTTTCCTACCTACACCGCCCGCTTCCTATCACTCCGATTCCACTCGACCGAAGAGGAAGGCTTGATTGTTATGTATTTTGAATAGCCTTTTTTTAGTACTTGCGCAGCTGAGCACGCTGCTCGTCATTATGCGCATCCTGTTGCGTTGATTTTTGTTGTTATTATTGTAATGCAACTTTTTGCTGAACTTGTTAAACCGCCAACCAATATTAAGTGCCTTAGCACGAGCCCCATATAAATTTTACCATCTATTCTAACTGTGCGTCTTCGCCAGCTACAGCATCACCTATCACTGCCACCGTTTACTGCTTTTATGCCATTTGCGGAGAGATGCAATCTCCAATTATAGTATTGACTACTTACTACTTGTATATAATACATAATGTGTTTGCTCGTTTACCTATGTTACATATGTATTTGTGTATACATTCACTTATATATAGTTGATTGCAGTTATGAGTACTCGTATGTGTAAACAAGCGCGCGTGCGCACTTCTGCACTCTTTTTAAGTATTTATTAACAGAAGTTGGCGGTTAAATGTGAAATTAATTGAATTGGACTTTACATGGAATAGAATTAGTTTGGCGGTCAATATGATGGATGAAATTTGATATAGAGCAAGGAAGGAGGAAACAAAATCGCTTGGAAACCGCAAAATCAGACGGATGGTCATACCAAGGGAGATAAACTGATAAAAGAATCAATAAAGCAGTACCATGTCGAAGTCTTTATAATTTCCGTGAACATATCAAACTTATGGCAAATTGCAAAATTCGATTTCGATGATTTTCGGTGTCAATATTAACTGGAATTTACGTTTGTAAAATAACAAATTTTACGTTTTTAGAAATTTTGAAACATTTAATTTTATTTGGATTTTGATTCCTTTATTTTATTTATTTATACCTTATATTATTGTATTTCTTTTTATTCTAATTTATTAATTTATTTTATTTTATATAGGGTTTTCCAATATGAGTGATATGATTTCTTTAAAAAAACACAATAATTGTTTAAAAAAATTCAAATGTTTTTTATTTAATATGAAGTACAATCGATACAATTAAGTTCTGAATATAACATCATTTAAATGGCCTCCATGACTTCTTTTGCAGATTTTTTAAGAAAATCATCTTCTCCGATGAGGCTCACTATCATCCGAGTGGCGCGGTGAATAAACAAAACTGTCGATTCTGGTGCGAAGAAAATCTATAAATTATTCATGAACAACCATTAAATTCATCTAAATTGACAGTTTGGTGTGGTTTTTGGTCTGATGTAATCATCGGTCCGTACTTCCCTCGAAATGAAGCTGATAGCACCGTCACTGTCGATGGAAAGCGGTATAGAACGACGATAACCAACTTTTTATGGCCACAATCGAAAGAAGTTGGTCTTAACAATATCTGGTTCCAACAAGACGAAGCTAAGAGCCATACAGCACGTTCAACAACTGAATTATTGCGAAAAAGGTTTAGAGATTCGATTATTTCAAGAAATTGTGACATTGAATGGCCTCCAAGAAGTTGCGATTTAACACCATTAAACTACTTCCTGTGGGGTTATTTGAAATCATTGGTCTTTAGCGATAAACCAGACTCTTTTCAAGCTTTAAAAGTCAATATTAAACGTGCTATTCATGACATACGACTTAATTTAGTGGAAAAAAGCTGAAAAATTGGATTAATCGAATTCGTTTCTGCAAAAGATGTCGTTGGGGCCAATTGAAAGATGTTATATTCAGAACTTAGTTGTATCGATTGCACTTCACATTGAATAAAAAACATTTGAATTTCCTTAACAATTAGCGTGTTTTAGTGTATTTTTTATTTTTTTATTTTATATTATATTTCATATTTTAGTATAGTTTCCTCCAGTTTAAGTTTATTTTGTTTCACTTTATATTAATATTATTTTTTTTATTTTGCTCCAGCTAATTTTATTTTGCTTTGTTTTATTTTATTTAGTTTCCTTTTTTCATTTTATTTAATCTTATTTTATTAAATTTAATTTATTTAAATTATTTAATATTATTCTAAAATTTTTCATTTTTTCCAACTATTTTCATTTTATTATTATACCTTATTTCAGTAAATTTTTATTTTTTTTTTAATTTTAATTTAAATTTAATTTAATTTAATTTAAATTAAATTAATTTTATTTAGTTTTATTTTATTTGCTTAAATGATTAATTTCATTAATTTTTTTATTTAAATTAATTTAATTTAATTTTTTTTTAATTTTTTCGGATCAATTTAATTTGATCTTGTATTGTTAAATTTTATAAGTTTTTTAAATATTTTAATTTTATTTTATTTAACTTATTTAATTTATTTTATTTTGCTCGAATTTATTTTTTAAAATTAATTTCTACTGTATTTTATTTTAATTTAATTTATGTTATTTTATTTAATTTTACATTATTTTGTCTTATTTTTTATAAAATAAGATATTTCATTTTATTTTATTTTGATTTTAATTTTTTTGTTTATTTTATTTTCCTTAATTTAGCTCCTTTTATTTTAGTTTTTATGTTATTGTTTTTTTTTAATTTAATTTATTTTTTTCTTTAATTTTGATTAAAGTAATTTTATTTTTTCTTATTTTGTTTAATTTTTTACTATTGATATTTTTTCTTTAAATTTCGTTTTCTTAGTTTTATTTTATTTAGTTTTATTTTATTTCCTTTAATTTAGAGTCATTTATTTTTTATGTCATTTCAATTTATTTTATTTTGTTTTATTTTGTTTTATTTATTTATTTTTAGTTTCATTTTATTTTATTTAATGTTACTTAAATTAGCTTAGTTTAGATTAATTTAAGTTTATTTAATTTAATTTAATTTTATTTTATTTCATTTTTTTATTTTAAATTATTTTATTTTCTTATATATTTTTTGATATCATATATTTTATTTTTTTTTTTAAATATTATTTTATTCTTTTATTAGTTTTATTAAAATTTTTTAAATTTATTTTCATTTCTTTCATTTCATTTGGCTATATTTCATTGTATTTCTAAGCTATTTTTATTGAACCAATAATAATTATATTTATGCAGAGTTTTTCATTGAGCAATTTATATTCATGTAATGCATATTTAATGGCGGCGCATTCAGTTATTTAGCGCACATTTGCAAAGCAAAAATATAGGCGCGACTTGAATGTGATTTTCTACACAGAAACCACACAGCCACAAGAGCCATAATTACATAGCATTGCGTATACGCAGTGGTCATGCAATAAAATAAAAATAATTAGGCAAAAAAAAATATGCATATCATAGCAAACACCGTTGGAATTGTTAATGTCATAACATAAAGCGTAGAACTACTGAATTGTGTAAAGAAATAGAAAAATTGATTGGGTGAAGTGCTGACTGTACTTGCGACAACAATCAACTGTAACTATATATTATGTGCATACGTACATCTACTGTTACAGTAGCAGATTCAGCTGCCAATCATTGATGATGTTGCTTTTTTTTGCAAATTAATGCCATATCACCAGTGTTGCAAAGGATTGGCACACGCGCTTTCGACCGCTCAAAGCTAATTAATTCATTTGATTTGCAACAATAACAATAAAAAGTAACAGAAATATAAGGAAAGAAAGAAAACATAAGAAAAATAAAAGAAACTAAAAACAGCTACAAGGGTACACTGTATATTTGTATGTATCGACTGCCGCCACATTTGACTGGCACGCGCCAAACCGGTCCTTGGCAGCTGCACCCAAATGCTTCTAAGTCTTTGTTGTGTCGGACACATTATACTATGGCCCAGCAGCAGCTGTACTCGGCTGACGTTGCACAGCAGAATTGATGAGACATTCGATGACTCGTGGCTAACCTGGGTATGAGGAAACATATATTCGCAGGCATATAAACAGACATATACGTATGGCTTAATGTGAAGGTATATATTTTTTTATGTGTTAAGAGTGTATGTACGGGTTTTGTGCATAAAAATTTGAACGTTAATTTGCATTTAACGTTCATCTTACCGACACAATAAAGTAGCTGTGAGTTAAGGATTCATAAAAGTGGTAATTAACGAAATGAGATTTTTAATTAATTTTTATCTTCCTCTTTATTTTTGACTTTTTTAATTTGCGCCAAAATGTAGGCAACGTTTAGTCATATGCTTTTGTTAACAGCATTGCTTTGAGGCAGTGACATGGCGAAGGTTTCAAAAAGAACTAAAAAAAATGAAATTTGCATTTTAAAGATGAAGAAAATATATTCAGAGCCACTTCTTGAGCTACCACAGATGTTGAATGTTTCTTAGATATATATATATATATATATATATATATATATATATATATTTGGAAAGAAGAAAATATATTTAGAGTATAGAGAGTTGCGGAAAACTCTTGAGCCATCCCAGTTGTTGATTGTTTCTTATATTGTATTTTATACGATTTTGAGCATTTGAGTTTACTAGACACTAAAACCACTAAAAAACACTATATACATATATGAGGTGTGTTCAAAGGAAAAGGTGAATTTTAAATTTTTTTGGAAAGTACTTATTTATTCATCAATACCTATTTTTCCTCCTTCATATTAATCCCCCTCGGATATAATATACTTGTGTCAACGCTTTTTCGGATCCTCGACGCACTTCTGAAATGCGCTTTTCGCTCAGCGCTTCGATTCTAGCTTAATCTCATAAATTGTGGCAAAACGCTTTCCTTTCATTGCTTTCTTTAATTTTGGGAATAGGAAAAAGTGGCAGGGAGAAAAATCTGGTGAATACGGTGGTTGAGACATTATTACGGTTCTGTTTTCGGCCAAAAAATCACGAAGAAGCATTGATGTGTGAGCTGGTGCCTTATCGTTATGCAGAATCCCCGATTTGTATTGCTTTACGCAAACGGTTCATAACTTCCTTGTAGTATTCCTTATTAACTCTATGACCTTTTGGCAGGAACTCATGATGCACCACACCATTGTAATCAAAGAAAACGGTGAGAAAAACCTTCATCTTTTCCTTTGAAAATAGCTCGTATATATATTCATTTACATACATACAAAATTTTGAAAAATAAAAATTCTCAAGATTTTCTCACAAAAATTAAGCAAAAAAAAAAAACGCTAGCCATTTGCTTCAAGGGCTTGTTCCTAAAACATAAAAGCATTTATTGCCGCAATTGGTTTTAATTATAACTTTTTTTTAATATTTTATTTAACCTTACTTTTTGATTTTTCAACATTAAATCGCACTGCCTTCACCTAAAGGCAATTTTTAGATATCTCAATACGAAGTTTATATTTAATAAATGAAGTAAATGAAAAAATATGATTTTATGATACGCGAGAGCACTTATGAATACATACACACACGTGAAGTATAAATATTTCTATTGAGTAAGAAGCACCATCATTGCACTCCCCACATACATACATACATTCTTCTTTTCAATGATTAATTATTCATTGCGTATTGCACATAAAATTCAATTATAAATTATTTATGTTGAAGCAAAGGCAACGCGGCTGCAGCAGTAGCCAGCATCGCTGAACGATTAGTCAATTAATTTTGAACACTACAATCGATGTGACGTATATATGTATGTCTGCCTATATGCATGTCTATATGTTACAAAACTATTTACCGTTAGAATAGTAGAGTAGCTAGCGGCATAACGAATTGCTTGAAATTAATACTTTCGCTTCCTATTCCTGGTAGCCTGCAGTGATTACAGCAGATATTACTTACTGACATGCACACATAAATGCTTGATGCTGACTATAGTAAATAATAAATGTATAATATATATATATATATATATATATATATATATATATATCTGCAAATGATTATAATTGTTCTAGTGGCAGAGAAAGCAGAATAAGTCTATTGGTTATATCTAGAAAGAAATGAAGCTTTAAGGCTTTATTTTTCGTAAGTATTTATGACGGAAGTAATTAAAAACCAAAAATTTTTATCATGAAAAGAAGGTTATAAATTTAAAAAATTCGAATGAGTGAATGTTTTAATCTTCAAATTTTTGTGGTATTTTATTTTATGTTATTTTTTGTTTGTTTTTTTGCTTTTTCTGTTGAAAGCCAATTTTCGTTGTGGAAAGTCAACTTAAATAAAATATGTATAATTTCTTTTCGAAAAACTTTTTTAATGTTTTAACACCATTAATGGATAAGGAATATAGTTTTTTCATAATAGTTTTATTATGTAATACTTACCATTTCGAGTAGAAATTTCAAATGTTATTATTAAAGTAGCAAATTCTTACCTGAAAAAGAAATAAAATTATTAAATAAAAAAGTTAAAAATATTGAAAAAATAATATATTTCAACTCTCGCGATTAAACTTAGAAAGCTCATTGTAATACTAAATTATATATAGTTAAATAAATTAGTAAATAATATGTAGGCAATAAAAAACAATAAATAAGAGCTGGAAATAATAAATAAAAAATTCGAGATTTAATATCTATATTTTATAAAAAAAAAGGGGTTTGAACTAAATATTAGAAAAAAAATATTCAAAAAATTGAAAAAAAGGTTTTGAGACGCTGCCGGTCGGACCATGTGGATAGGTTTAGAGGCTGTTATCAAACACTAACAAACGTCGTTTTAATTGTTGTTGTGCGTTTGAGGAATTACGATCATATGTGGAGGGCATTAGTCTTACTTTCCTTACGGACGATTATTCACTTATTTGGCTTAATAAGTTATGCGATCCGTGGAGTATGTTGGCAAAGTGGGCTCTCAAGCTGAAGCAGTATGAATTTGCTATTGTGCATTGAAAAATCATGCAACATGTGACTTCAGATATGTTGTCTCCTAGTGTGCCGGCTATTGCTGAAAATACTAATATCGAACTTTGGTTGGGAAGCACGCTTTATTAGAAAAGAATCCTTTGTTTTGATAGTAGAGGAGAAATTTGCAACAATGTCACGACAGTCCGTTGGCAGTCTATATGAGCATAAAAAATAATTTGCTCGTATTTGAAAAAAGTTCTATTGACGGAAGGTGACGTTGGGCATTGCGATGTATGTTAGCTTGAAAATTTATAAAACCAAGGCAAATGAGCTCTGACGAATGATTTGTGTGGACTTCGTAGAGCCTTTAGTGAAGTTGTCATAACACTTCTAGAACATTTTCACGATATTCAAAATTTTCTCTCCTATTCCCTTCAAGAGGCTCGATACCTCTACAGCAATTATGGCGTCCAACACGCAGTACACCGCACACTACATATCATCCGGAAGCTAATCCATCAGATTCGATATAAAAGAAGTCAAAAATACACTAAGGGCTAAGTGCATACGCATCAGAGAACTAGAAGTCATGCAACCAACAGTTAGCGAAGAAAGCAGGCTGCATTAGGACAGCGCAGCACAAATAGTTAGCAGCTATGACATATTTTGAAAATGTGGGTGTCGAAATGGTATTTACAAATAGAGAATATTCTATAGAAAGTTTAACAGAATAGGGAAAATTGAATAGTTAGTAACGAGAACGGAGTTAGTGTGGAGAAAAAATGTTATGCTGTGCAGGAGGATATATATATTATTATCTGGAATCGCATATCTGGACGTTAAAAATGTGAGAGTTAATCGTTTTAAGCTTTAGTGTATGTGTACCAATTGGATAATGACCAGTCTGAGTGTCAAAAAGCAATGTTTAGGAGTGAATTGGTGAGTGTTAAAATATCCTCTTAGCTACCGCCATCAACTCTATGCCAAAATGATCTTGCGATTGTGCATGTCATAGTATTTGCATAGAGTTCGCTAAGTAGACGTGGGCTACATCAGTCCAAGAGAAGACGACCACAGGTAGCCAAAGACAAGATCTTCTGATTTGCTTCCTTAGGCCTGTATTCATTTTGATGGTCCGAAGTACTAGCAGCAGAAGAGATAGACTCATAAAAAATTATCAGAATGACGAGCTGAGTTGATTTAGCCATGTCCTTCTGTCCGCCTGTCTGTCTTTTCGTCAGTTTGAATGCAAACGAGTACCTTAGTTTCCGACATATTTGAAATTTGGCAGGCAGATATACTTCTACATATTGAAAATCTTTGAAATCAGAAGACTATATCATATAGTTTTCATATAACCGATTTGTTCAGATATGAGGTTTTGCGTCGAAAGTTCGCCAAAGAAACATTTAGGAGTGTGAAATTTGGTAATTCAAGTTAAATTGATACTGAAAATCATCAGAACTTATTCGCAATAAATTTTGTACAGGGTTATCCATTTTGCGGTATTTTTTATGAAATTCCTTTTCTTTTAATTTTTGAAACTCTACATCATTCAAATGGCCGCCTCGTGAATTTTCATAAACTTCAAGCCTTTTAAGGTATTTTTCCACTACTTTTTGACACATATTGGGCGATATTTCAGCCACTAACTTGACAAATGTTGGTTTTCGAGTGCTCAAGAGTGAAAGGTTTATCCGTATAAGCACGGTAGGCCCACAAAAAAATTTCGAACGTTGTCAAATCGCAGGATTTCTGCGGCCAATTGACTTCGTCAAGACGAGAGACGGGACATTTTTCTCGAAATAAAGACATATTTGCTCGTGTTGTGTGGCATGTGGCACCATCTTGCTGGAACCACATATTGTAGAAGTCGTCTCCTTCAATTGCAGGCCAAAAAAGCCGACCATAATTTTCGGAATTGACAGTGACAGTGTCGCCGTTATCGTTCTCAAAATAGTAAGCTACAATAATATCTCGGGCCAAAGAGCATACCAGAGAGTAAGTTTTTTTGTGCATAATGGCCTCTGTTCAATTATTTGAGGATTCTCGGAGCCCCAAATGCCGAAAGTACGAAACGTGGATACGTTTGAATCACCATTATTGTAGTAGGTTTCAACAATTTTAACGCGTTGTGCGGTTGTTAAGCGAGCCATTTTCATAAATGCCTGACTTTTAACTAAACCAAAATATTTTTCGTTTAACAATTAAGTTTGACAAATGTCAAAAAATAGGGCTGCACTTTCAACCCACTAAATGGATAATCTTTTATGTTCATGAAGGGTATAAAGATTTCGGCATGGCCAAAGACAGCCTTTTTTGTTTGTTTTTTTAATTATCGCTTATGTATAGACCTTTTTTTATCTTCAACAAAAAAGAAAAAAATGCAAAAATTATAAATATCTTAAAAGCAAAAAAAAAATTTTAATTCAATATCAGTTATATAATCGTAGGCATAATGATAGGCGTATATAATTTAATTAATTTGCAATAATAATAATAATAGCGTGGAAATAATGATATTATATTAAAGTAACATAACATTTATGTATGTATACAGCAAGAACTTATGACACAAACATAATTAGAATTTGAATAACGGATGCTGAACGGAAGTTCAAGTATCAGTTATATAAGTACATGACAAACATTTCTGAACATGTACCCACCCAGCACTCTCCGACTATATTAACTGTCATCTACTTCCATATAAAATACTTTATTTCATATGTACATATGTTACATAATAACTAATAATAATGTAGTAACATAGTGCAATTACAAACCGATGACAGCAAACATCAGTTAAATAACTAGTTTTGAATTAAACTCCAATAGAAACGGAAGTACTAGCTTGTATTAGTTGGCTTAAGAAGAGTTGAACTTGTTAAAAATACGGTTGATTGGAACTATGATAGCAGCAATCGGAAGTATATGTAATTATTTTACTTCCTTTTTTCCGCTTGTTTAGAGAGACGAGAGTAAAGTAAGCGCTGAAGCAGCTGTAGAAGGATGCTGAGTAGGTGAGTTAATTTACAAGTTTTGTAAGTAGAAAAATAGTCTGAGTCAAAAGTCAAAGGTTTTGTGAATTACATTCACTGGAGGGACTGAGTTTACACACGAATACTTTTGTCGAAGCGATTCTTAGTTTGTAGGGGAGACGGCGACGACGAAGAGAGCAGCGTACCGACACTGTTGTGCTCGGTTGACACGCTTTGCTATCTTATTCGTCGCTGTAAAATTTGTCATTCCTTTTCACATTTATATTTACATTCTCTGAATGGTTGCTGTTATGTTATACAGTTGAATACATTTGATAACGCATTATATTGAAAAATATGTAAAAACTTGTATAGGGGTGGAGTGCGTAGCAAAATGCGAAAATGAAATGAAATGGAAGGACAGAAAATTGCCATGAACAAAGTTTTCCCGTGTGAACGTGAAGGGAAACACCAAAAGCAAATTGCCGATAAAAAGCGACAGGAGTATTCGCGTATAAACTCAGTCAGGGCAAAAATTGGAAGTTTTAGACACAAATTTTATGAAACTGAGCTTTGAGTGGCTTTTTTAATTTTCTTTTTTAATGTTTTTATATTCACTCTGAAAGATTTAAGATAAAAATTATTTAAATTAATTTTTTTCTTAATTTATTTTTTATACAAACTAACATGAGTAGGAATTAAGATGTTTTCTATCGAAACCCACCACTGCCGCATCATTTCAAATTTAATAATAAATCGCCGCAATATATCATTAATATTCATAGCACTTTTTTATGGCAGTAACAATGGGCTAAAGACAGAGGCGGCAATTAATTGACGCTGTCAGCGCATCAAGAAGTAAAAAAAGCAAAAAAAATAAAAAAAAATAAAAAAAGAGACAAAAAAATATTATAAATGAGCACAAGTCCACAACAACAACAAATTATAGCAATAAAAATACACAAACGAGTGAAAAAGCATGCTGTGATACATCAATAATTTCAACAACAAAAAAACTACAATAAATTCCAGATTTTCGAATGCTTGTCGAAAACAATATTGGCCAAATAATTAAATGCAAAAAAAAAAAGATAGATCAAAACAATAAACCCAATAAATGAAGCAAAATTTTACCAAAAACATATTAAAGAGTCTCAATAAAAATAGCTCGCGAAAGTACGATGCAAAGCTACGACATAAGCGGCAAGCCAAGCACGTAGCACAGGCACAGGCAAAGCCAAAGCAGCGGCGAACGAATTTTGGCACGCGCGCATTTGTGCTGCGGCTACTGCTTACAAGACGCTGAAAAGATATATTCAAACATACAGAAAAAAGAGAAGAAAAAAAAACAAAAAACAAAAAAAAAAATAACAAAAATTTTAGTAAAAATAAAAAATTTGCTAAAGCAGCTAAAAGTCATACTTCAGCATTTGCCGCGCTGCTTAAAAGCAGCATAAACAACACAGCAGCATTTTTTTTCTTTAAGTACCAAAAAAAATAAATCTAAAGCGCGCCATGAGTTGAGTTCTTCGTTCGGTGAGCACAACAACGTTTGCAGCGGGTTAGGCAGTTTTCGGTATTTATTGAGCTGCTAATGGCTTTGCAATTTATTTGGCTTAACTTGATCGTAATTGAAATTGCAACAGCAGCAGCAGCTACCTGAACTACTCTATTCCAGCATAGACTTTAATTCATTTACCTCCTGTGACCGGCACTTTCGGTTTGGTGGTTGCAGTTCGGTGGAGTGCCCACAAGATAACACTAAATCCAAGTAAAGTGTGTTGTTCGCGAAAAGGAATTTATTTGCTAAGCACCATTGTTATCGCATTTATTGTAATTTTATGTTTTTGCTTTTCCTAACTGAGACATCGATAAAGTTTTAGCGCTCAGTGGTGGTGCTTCCACTTCACGATATTTTTTTTTAATTTTAAATGGAATTTAATCGCTTCACAAATTCTTGATTTTTGGAATTATTTGTGAATTAGTTAGTGAGAAATGATTTCTGTTTCAAGTTAAGTAGGAAGTTGCACCAGATGCGATTGAAACCAAGAAAATAAAATTGTTGTCGCAAATTGACCCACTGATTGGCTTCGACCAAATATGATTTAACTCATCAGACAGTTAAATTTTGAGAGGAGACTAAAGCACTAGCAAAAGCTTATCTCAGAGAATTAAGTCCAGAGCAAAAATTAATTAAAGCCGACAAGCCTGCAGTCCTCAAGAATTAGACCTTATATTCAATTTAGCACTGGTAAGATGCATTCCTCATAAAAAGCCATCGATCATGCGTTGGCGGAGAATAAACTGTCTTTATTTGTTAGCAAAAACTCCTTTAAGTGGCACACCACAAATCGGAGGAAGAGCTCTGCTGAAAATCGCTTCGTCAGTTACATGGCACCATCTTCGTATATATGAAAATAGGATTCACTCTATAACTGGAACGTACGTTCCATCATTATCGATTGGGTGATCGGGTTAGCCGTTCAATAGACTGGAGGAGTGTTTCATCTATAAATTCATCATGCACCGTGCTAGATCACCTCTCTTGACTCTCGCCCCATTTTTTCGTAGAATTTTCGAGCATAAATCCTGCAGCCAACTTTTCAAGCTCTTCATTTATATGCATTTCAACATATCACTTTTTCTATCTGCAAATGCATCTCGCTTCTCCCTTCAACACTCGGTATCTCTCCCACACAACGCGCGCTGTGCGGTGATTGCAACGTTGGGAGGTAATAAGTCCTTTTTTTCTCTAGTGTGTTTCTACAATCTTCATCGTATCAGCTCCTTGCCGAAAACCAATACTTTCTTTGGCTGCTGTATATAGGCAGCTAGAAATTCCGTCCCACAGTTTTCTTATGCCGAGTTGCTGATGAGTGCTCTCAAAGAAAAGTAGTGTAGAAGGAGTGGAAAACCATTTGGTTCTCTGTTGCGATTGCAGCTTTTCGACGCTTTCCTTCACAAGCGCTGGTGTACATCTTTGCCATTACAAAATAA
This sequence comes from Neoceratitis asiatica, assembly GCA_030068015.2. NCBI lineage: Eukaryota > Metazoa > Arthropoda > Insecta > Diptera > Tephritidae > Neoceratitis > Neoceratitis asiatica. Next base: position 31,882,321 of record CM061525.1, on the reverse strand, counting down.
ATGACCGAGTCGATGTTCAGTCGATGTTAAATTCTCAGAGTACAGAATAATAATTCTCAGAGTCTAGAATAATAAAGAAAATTCGTCCGTCTATCAGAAAGTGATCGATTCAATGACGAGTTTTTCGATTCGGCGACAAAGCAACCTACTTGTGCTGAATTTTCTTGTGCTGGTACCTAGTACTGCAGGCAAAAAAATGTTGGACCCCAGAAGAAGTTGATTAGTCTCAGGGAGATTGAATGTTTGTTGTGCCGAATACACCTTCTTTGACAAACTGGCATTATAGCAGCCAAGCACAACTTTGAAATTGTGGTGGACCAGCGCTTCAGGTGCTAATAAAAGCTATATTTGGTAAAAATCGTCGTTTTTCGCTCCTTCATATGGCTACGTTAGTAAGTTTCATGAGGCCCACATTTTTCCCTCCTTGTCCCGTCCATTACAATTTTTGGAAAACGGTGATGTCAGCCTTTAATCTTACAAGGTCATCAATAACTTATCCTACCCTATTAAGGGACAGGATATGCCATATGCCTACCATTAGATTGTGGTTCTCGAAACGTTTGTAGTGGGTTTCATAAAAAGTCTTCTTGTTTTATCCGGGTCTTGATAAAAATTTTCATTGAAGCTGGTTTCTATGCGACAGTACCAAACGCACCGCGCAACCTGGCTGCTGGAGTATATTTAGGTTTTAGACTCATCTATGCAGTGAGCCGTTTATTTCAATACCGACGCCAGCTCGAAGACGCACCTCTGCTGAACAGATGCTACAAAACACTCTAGTGAATCCTTTTTTTTTTAAGCTACTTACTAAAAGATCCACACGATTTGATCACCGTTTCTCACACAAGAGTTGATTCCGTTTCGAGACCGCAAGAGGAGGAGTTGGGTGTAACCTTGCAAATGTAACTGCATACCCCGAAGCAAGACCAACAGCCCATTACATCACCTTCATATAGTCCCTGAAATAAAAATATCTACACATCTATACATAGTCCGTTAGCCCAGCCCTCTGTTTTCCTTACACAAAACCCTATTTTGAAACATCCCGTTTACCGAATTTTTCCTGAGATGATCTCAGATTACCACAGAGCTGCTCGTAAACTAACTAAAAAAAAGTTTGTTTCATGTCGCTTTCACGTTAAATGAAGAGATTGTTAACAGAGGAAAACTTGATTGCTGCCATCTTAAATAGCTTTAGTCAGTACGCCAAAAAAAAAAAAATTAATAAAAAATTACAAAACAGGCCGAAATAATATTTATGGTTTGTTAATGATGAGCCCATAAAATCAGTAAGTATTCAATAAACGATTATCAAAAAGTAGAGCTCTGCGATGGTTTAACTGTTTTGATTAGGATTTGTAACAGCTTTAGGTCATTCTAATCAACACAAGAGTTCAACTCCAATGGAGGGAGCTCTTCTTTCCTATACAAAATTCACATGACTTCTGAATAATCAGACGAAACTTATTGGGCATCAACTGGCATACATATACATATATATTTAAATATAAATTTATATATCTGAAAGAATAAGTGCAACGCTCTCCATACATATACTATGACACCTTATAACATCAACTTCACATCTACAGTGAATCTTGAAATGTACTCGTATTTGGTTTTTTTAATGTTTCGTTGAGTTTGCCATCTACTTTGGCTGTCATTTGATAGTCTGAGATACATGAAATGCGCATACATATAAATATCTGTATGTAATATGTATATAGCAAAATATGCGAAGGTGTAACTAAATACTGAAATGACAACTCTTCATTCAATGCAACCAAAGTCAGTTTAGCAGGGTAGAGAAAGAGAAAGAATAATTCCACGCTGCCAATACTTGTACTTTACGGAAGTCATTTATACCCGAACTGCTGGTGTAGAAATCAAAAAGCGTTAACTGCGTACCAACAGCAGATTGTGTGGCGTATAACTGATTAAAAAGTTTTCTGAAATAAATAATTATACATGGTAAAGGTGAAAAACATTTAAAAAAATAGGCAAATAATTATACCAGCGGTACCTGTTTTTAGAAAAAATTGGCTACTGTAGTTTTCAAGGTATTAATCTTTATACGAGCACTTTTGGATACTTTTGGAAAAATTTTTTGAGGATTAAGGATTTTATTGATGCTAAGGCTAAACAAAAGAATAATTCAAATTACTATAAGGCACTTTTTTTACGATACTATATATGAATATACTATCAAAATCTTGGAGTAAAGAGCAAAATGTTTTTAACCTACAGTGTATCAACAAAGTAAGTATGCACTGAGTATTTGAAACTTCAAAATGAAATATTTGGCTCTAACTGCGTAACAAATGAATTTTTTTTTTCACTGGTTTGTTGCTTACGATGTCAACTGTCGCTTTCATGCAACAAGATCTGTTTTTTAAAATACCGTTAGATTTAATAGCACGTGTTCTCTGATATGTGCAAAAATTATGTCATTAAAGTTTGTATGCAAAACGTAAAGTACATTGGGTTCGTCGCGCTTAATTAGGAGGAATAGAAGCTGGTTTTTCTTTTTGAATGTAATTGAAATATTCAGTTTTTAATAAAATTTCAGCACAAGCATTAATAAAGAGTTTTTAAAATCGTGATGGCACCGCGGGGAAAAGAATTGTCTCAGGACCCAAAACATTTGATAATAAAATCGTTCAAAGAGAAAAAATTTCAGAGGGAAATAGCTGAAATTATTGGTAAAAGTCATGCAATGGTACAAAAAGTCATGGGGAAATATAAACGAGACGGAGATACCAAAACCAATCAGAGGTCTGGACGACCTAGAATATTTTGATCACCAGAAAAGCGAATTATTGTTCGCAAGATGCATGAAAATCCAAAAAAATCAGCTCCCAAGATTCAAAAAGAAATGGAAAATGAGGTTGGAAGACTGTGCAATCCTGAAACGATTCGCCAGGTACTGCGAACTGTCGGATACCATGGTCGCAACATGCGTAAGAAAACTTTTATTAGTGAAGTAAACCGAAAAAAAAGAATTGCCTTCGCCAAAGAATACGAAAAAGCTGACAAAACGTTCTGGAACACAGTTATTTTTTCCGAAGAATCTAAATTCAATATTCATGGATCCGATGGACGAGCCAAGGTATGGCGAAAAGTGAATTCTGAGCTACAACTGCAAAATCTGATGGATCTGAAGTCAAACACGGTGGTGACTCTGTTTTTGTTTGGGGTTGTATGGCAGCATCTGGGGTCGGTAAGCTGGTGTTTATTGACGGCATTATGGATCGTTTTCAATATTTAGATGTTATGAAAAAAAAATATACTTTGTCCTTCAACAAGACAACAACCCAAAGCACACTGCTTCCATTGTTAGAGAGTGGCTCCTATATAAGGTCAAGAAACAACTTCGTACACCACCGCAGCCCCCCGATGTCAACCCTATAGAGCATTTATGGGAACATCTTGACTGGCAGATTCGAAAACGCAGCATTTCAAGCAAGGATGACTTGAAAAAGATCCTCGCGGAAGAATGGGAGAACATACCGCCTGGAACCTGATGAATTCAATGAATTCGAGATTAAAGCGGTCCTTAAACAAAAAAGGAACCCCACAAAATATTGAAAACCAATTTAATTTTAATTTTTTTTTTATAAAAATATGAATTTAGAAGTACCAATTTTATTTTGCATACATACTTTTTTGATGTTATTTTGAAGATGCTTTTTTTTAAGTTTAAATTACTTAAAGAAATATAATTTTTAAGTTAACTTTTTGTACCTGAATTGAAGTTCCTAATATATTGTTTAGAAATAAATCTGTTTTCCTTTTGTTACAAAAAGATTTGTATAATTTTTTATTGTTTATTTTCTTATGGTGCAACTGCAGACTTACTTTATTGATTGACTGTATATTCTCTCTTCAATTTAAGACAATTCAAAATTTTTTAATATTATTTTTTTTACAATATTGTACTTGAAGAATTGGCCACATGTTATTGTAGCTGCATTTCGTTCCTTTTTGGAATTATATTTAATTAGAGATGATAGGTAAAAGAAAAATTAATGATAAGGAGACCTAATTAAGCTTCAATTAATGCACAAAACATTAAAGGCTACAGGACGATAAACATTGTGAATCAACCACAGGAAATTAACGGGCTCGTCAGCTCAAAAAATATTGGTACCAATGAGATACTTCGATGCTTCAAGTTTAATAGCCCTATCTTTTACCGTTTCTGAATAAATCCAAATTTTTTCACAAGGAGAAACAATTTTTCGCAGCGTCTATTGAACCGATTGATCTAGGTGAAAATGTTAGCTTATATGAAAAAAATAAGAGCCTTTATCTGTTCAGAGGACTATTTAAAAAATCGAGGTTTTTCATCATTTTTTTAACTTCTAATTCAATTTCGAATAAAATAACGGTTTTTGTGAAATTGTACCTCTTACTAAAAAAAAATTTGAAAACGATTGTTTTGGACTCACTTCCAAAAAAAAAATTATAATGATTTTGTTGGGTCATCCCTAATTTGAACAAAAAAAAAAAAAAAAACGAAACTCTTGAGAATGAAAGCTTAAATGTATGCTTCAAATTTTTTGCTATTTACACCGAAGGACAATATCTCAGACACATGAATAGTATAGCATTATTGAGAAAAATTACGAAGTGTGTTCAAAGGAAAAGGTGAATATTGAATTTTTTTTAAAGTACTAAATTATTCATCAATATCTATTTTGTCCTCTTCAAAATAATCCCTCTCGGATATAATACACTTGTAAGAAGGCTTTTCCCAATCTTCGAAGCACTTCTGAAATGTGGCAAAACGCTTTCATTTGATTGAGTTCTTTAATTTTGGGAATAGCAGATAGTCGCAGCGAGCCAAATCTGGTGAATACGGTGGTTGAGGTATGATAACGGTTTTGTTTTTGGCCAAAAAATCACGAATAAGCATTGATGTGTGAGATGGTGCATTATCGTGATGTAGAATTCACGATTTGTTTTTCCACTATTCCGATCGTTTGAGCCCTATTGCTTCACGCAAACGTTGCATAACTTCTTTGTAGTGTTCCTTATTAACTGTACGAGTTTTTGGCAGGAACTCAGTATGCACCACACCATTGTAATCAAAGAAAATAGTGAGCAAAACCTTTACCTTTTCCTTTGAACATACCTCGTACAAATATTTCAAAATAATGAAAATGTACAGCAAACATACTGCAAATGTTACAAATTGAGGCCAATAACTGGGAAATTTTAACAGACTCAGAAAAAACTGAAGCCAGATTGAGGCTAACTATGGTAAATTGAAAATTTTAAGCTCGTCAGAAAAATTTAAGTTAGTTTAAACCTATTTCTTTTATAATGAAAATTGTGTCTTATATACATATATATATATAAGCTGCTCTAAAGTATTTTTTATTTGAACATATATTCTAAAAAGTTTTGTTTTTCATGTCGAAAATACACTCAAAGGTAGTAGGATGTTCTCTTGAGGGTTGATTGAATTTGGAATTTTTTTATTAATATTCAAATATTGTTTTGTACAGGACCTGTATGCCCAATTTTACTGAGAAACTTACTTTGTTTCGCAAGAAAAATCTCATAAAAAAGTAGATTCGAGTAGACGAGGGCGCAACTAAAATTTTGGATCTCATTAAAGTGTTTGAATTGGCTTCAAAGGCTTACTTATTTCCTTCAATAATGGTCCGAAGTTCTTCATGTTGCATGTATTTGAATTTAACGATAATATATTATCAAAAAATTTGGTGAATGGGAAGCGGAAAGGTAGTTCGTCTAACTATCCTAGTACCAGCCTTATAACTTTTACACCTTATGAAATGATCATGCCAAACACGTATGGTTCCTCTCTGCATTTACAAATCTACTGGGGTTATCAAAAAAAAACCCACATCTTAGTGGAAATGAAGCGTGTTATAACTTCATTATGTGGCGCTTCCATGTTAATCCTAAGCAATATTATCGTTTAGTCCATTTTCCACTCTAAAATTTAGAAATTCCGCAATCTTTGAAACTCTGTCAACCGAAAAATATAGACTTTCTGCGTTATGTACAATAGTTTAGCCGCATTCTCACATCCACTAGTGTTCCAATCGTCGAAGCCTCCGACATTTGACTTTGGTCTTCCAGAATTCTCATTTTGCACAAATTAGACTTTTCACATTTTTATATTTATTTTAAAATAAAATAGTAAAGTAAATATGCATATATGTTTAAAAAAAAAGATGATTAATCATTTCATTGGCTACACTACGTAGCATACTTTTCCAAAGCAGCATCAATGCGGCAACGGAGATGACAAAAGCCACCTTAAATCATGAAGCAATAAATGAAAGCAAAGAAATTGCATAAGAAACTAAGTAAAATATAAAATGAATTTCAGGCTTTACCCCCGCAAACACACACACAAACATAATACGAAAAAAATGCGGAAACATGAGCTAGCGTGAGGCATCCGAGGCTTACTTACATATGAATTTACGCACATAAATAATGCCTTTTTCACCTACATAAATGATACTGTGATTTATGCATTATAGACTTGCGATGTCATTTTATTATCTAATAGTATAATAATTTTCAGATTTATCATTTCAAAAGTTCTTAAGCAACGAGTTGCGTGAACGTCATATAAATTTTTACTATTTATTTAAAAAAAAAAAAGAAAAACATTTTTTTGATATATGACTTTACAGATGTTTATCTCCCAAGTCATAAAACTGTTTGCTTTGGCAAAAAAGTGTAATTCGAAAAATGTTCCTAAACCTACTTATAGCTCGAAATGTCTGTAATAATACTCTTAATTGTTGTAAAGCCTTTTTTATTGCCTTTGTGTGGGTGTAATTTTTTGGTATCTCATCACTCATCGTTGGGCCACACAAACAATGCAGGTTTTCTTCTGAGTATTGTAGAACTTATTCACATTGTCTTCACAGTACTCTTTTATTCTTTTCCATTTTGGGTAGTTTCATAAAGTTTACTCTTAATTTCTTGCTCAGCAACATAGTTGTTGTCTTGTTTTTCTCAAGCTTTCAACACAGTTTTACTTTTAGGGCAATTAGTCATTGGTTGCGGCCATTAAAATGTTATAACACTTCCGCTTTGGCGGTGTTGAACATTAGAAATGTTCTCATTTTTCACCTACATACATACGTATGGATAAATGAGGAATAATTTTTCTTCGTTTAAGGTCTGCTCGCGTGTCAGATACTGATTAATTTTTCTAATAATGTCTTTTTGTACTACTTAGTAAATGCCGTGGTGTGTTTCGCTACACTAAAACAAATATTGAAAAAATGCAAAATCCTAATTTGTTTTTTTCTGTTTCAAAAGTTTCGTTTATAATTTTAGTGATTATTCGTCTATTTTTGCAATGCCAATGCATTAGCGAATGGTTGAAAACTTTTACAGAAATCTCTATCAGAAATTCTCGAACAATCTTCTATATTCCATGGTGCATTCACCACAAACAAATAGTTCCGTTTTTGAATTTTTGGTATCTGCACTTTTGTAGCTTCGGATCCGTGATTCCAACTGGATATATATTTTTTTTTTTGAAATTTCTCATTTTTGGTATCCATATTTTCATATTTTATTAAGGAAATTAATTTTTGACATTAAAATTCTCAGACAGGTGGGAACCCTTTTTAAAAATATTTTCGCATTACGCCCTTCTTACATATCTTCAATTCGATATCAATATTGTATAATTACTATCTTAAAAATATCATAGTATTTAAAAGTTCAACAAGATGGCATCCTTCAAAAAAATTTGCACTATAAGCCTTCAAAATTCTTTTTAGGTTAGTAAATCCACATTAACTATCTTTTTTTTTATCTATTTAAGTATATAAATATATTCAAAAAGGTGGCAACTTACCTCAAAAATTTGTTTACCATTCAGTTTTAAAAGTCTCTTTATTCCGATACACATATATTAATATATAAAATATTTTATCAATAATTTTACATTAAAATTTATAAAAAGGTGGCAAGGCTGCTTGAAAATATTTTTTAAATGGGTTTTTCTTTAATCTCTTCAGTTTGTTGGATATTCATATTCCAATTTTTAATTTATTTTATTGTATTTTAGTTTCGAATTTAAATTTCAAAACAGATGGTGGTAACTCTGCGAAATGTAAAAGCAGTCTCGAGTACATTTGAACACAAAAATAAACTTTTTATTAACTTCGGTTCAGATGTTTAGCCTAAGTTCTTAGAACATTTACAGATGACTTTCATAGTAAGTAAAAATTTGAAAACATATGGCAACTCTGCTGAATTACTAATGTAACTGTTCTCGAGTTACCTTGACTGTATACAAAAAATTTCACCTACTATGCATAACCAGAAAGTAAGTGTACAGAGGCTCTCATATCCGGAGGAATTTTATTTTCGTCATGTTGGCAACGAGACCATTTTGAGATCACTACGTTGACCACTGTCGACACGGCAACACATTTCGTAAAAATGTCAATCCAGTCTTCCGCCAAGTGCGAAATACACGGCGTCATCCATTATCTCGTTTAGGAGCTAAAAACTCCATATAAGATTTAAAACGAAGAACTGAAAATGGTGATAAAGCTACGAATCCTACGGGTGTGTACAAGTGGTGTCGCGAGTTTAAAAACAGTCGAACTTCTGTGCTTATGAACAAAGGTGCGGAAGACTTTCATGTGGGACTGAGGAATGTCTGAAAAAATCTGAAATGCGCTCCGTGGCGATGCCAGAATGTCTGCGGATGAACCTGCCGCGATGTTTCTGCAAATTTTCAGATCTCTATTACACAAAACAATCACAGAAACCCTCAGCTATCAAAAATGTAAATATGAATATCACGAAGTAAACTCAACTTTCCTAATTGGTTTACGCTTGTGTACAAGATTGGACGACTAAATATAGTTCTCAGCCATATGTAAGTAATCGAATCGTAAAAATTAAAACAGGCTGTGTAATAACATGCCGCAGCGGTCTACAAACGGTATGTATTTTTATCAGAATCATGATTATTTGTGGCGATTTTTTCATCTGTGATCCCATTCCCGGAATAAAGTATTATGTAGATTTTAATCTAGACAAAAACATACCAACGTACTAAATTTATTTAGTAATATACAAGTAAATAACCAGACCGACCACCTCTTAAAAAAAATTATCTCCAGCGAATTTACAATAAATAAGATTCTTTTGAATCGGTTCGAGACCCAATTCCTGGAAGAAACAGTCTTCCCGAAGTCAATTTAGGCAAAAAGCTATCAGTGTTACGAATTTCAAGTAAATAAAATCAAAAATGAGATTTTTTTATTGAATTGAACAATGAGTTTTAGAACTAGATCTTTCCAAGGCCCATTTCTCTGAAAAATGCTTCACAGGAGTACTACCGTGGCTCTAATTATGTTAAGTCATTCTAACAAAATCGGCTGAACGGTTTCGGAGTCTATACGCTATGGACATACAAGTATATACATTCTCTTTTATATATATGAGTATAGATAGCATCAACAAAGCATGGAATCTGACTTTAAAGGCAAGTGTTCTAATCGCTGTGCCAACAACAGCAACGTTTAAATTGTTTTTCGAAATTTTATTTTTATTTTTACAAAAGATAATAAATTTTAAACTCATAAATCAAGGTTTGACAGAACTTTGTTCGAAAAAATTTGAATTTTATACGACTTTAATTTAATTTCCTTAATTTCCAAGTTCTTCGCTGACTACCAAAAGTAAAGGAAATGCAACTCTAATTATTGACTATTGCCTGCGGTCAATAGCAATTACAAGCTAGATGGCTGTTTTATGCATGACTACGCATGCGTTATGTGGTAAGCATTGCGTAACAGTTAACATTTTCGTTTTAAAAGCAGCATACAAAACGAAATGAGTGGTAAGAAGACTGGATTGTGTAATATGTAAGAAGAAAAGTTTTAGAATTTTTTCCTTCTGTCTATATTTTTTTTACTAAGCAGTTGAGTAGTTAACATTATATATTCCTCTCTGCAATCTCTTTGGTGCTTTGGACGCACGCTCCCCTTTCTTTCTTACTTTCTTATTTGAACTCCAAAAACAATCGCCAACAATAATTGAGCCATTATGTGCGCTGACACGTTTAAATGTTGCATTTCCTGCACTCAAAACATTTCCGGCCAACAAATATTTAACATTTACGAATATTTCAAAAGAAATTCGACCAGAAAAAAAGTAAACGAAAAGGCAAAGAAACAAATTTGTCAATACACATGTAATTGATTTTTATGTCAGTGTGTGTGTGTGTGCGAGTGCACGAGTAAATAATGAGAGCTATACTTTTTCGTATTGAATTGAAAAGCATGTACGGGGAAATGGCTCATTAACATTTCAACACCTTCGCAGACGAGTTTACTCAATGGCTTTCGAAAAAAAAAATGTTCACGTGGAGTTATGCAGACGAGTTGGAAGCATAAGTGCTGCAATTAACAAGGGAAGTGTGCACAGTGTGAAGAGCACAAAAAAAAACAACAACTACAACAATAGACCAAGTATTGTACGGCAGAAAAGCATAGCAGTTAGTCAGGGACACTCGAAAATCGAAATCAATAAAAAATTGAGCTGAGCGCCTAACTTCATGGCTCACACTAACAAAAGACTTAAGACACGAACTCGTTTAACAATTAACGCATTTAATGAACTTAAATCTAGCACTTAACAACAAATTTGAGTGTTATTTTTTATTTATTTATTTTTCATACATAAAATTAATTGATTTTCATATTTTACCAATGCAATACAGGGTTACTCAAGGCCTTGCATATGGAATACGGTAGCTAACCGGCCGGCGGGAAGACTGATTTAAAATGCATTTGTTTAATTGTGCAGAACAACTGAGTGCTAAGCACTCAGTGCACCAGTATTAAGAATTGGCAAAGGTAAAAATGTTTGGAAAAAACTGTAAAACACTTTTTACGTGTATGTTGTGTACGTATGTAAGTCATATGCATGTCTGCACATACACAAAATTTTCACAGGCTATGCTTTCAAGCGTGACAATTACAAACAAAAATGTGCAGAAAAAGTTATAACAACAACCAAAAATTGTATTTTTAAAGCTCCGGCTATAACTAATGACTCGTCTGCAGACACTCTTATTGTTGTTGTTGCTGACATTGGCACTGATTGCCGACACTAAAAAAGCCATGTTGCCGACCGCCTGACTGACTGTCTGAAAGACTACTTCACACCAAACACCAGAAATACATTAGTAAAACCTAAAATACAACAACAATCAACTCAAGCTGTTTTTTTATTCACGCAAAGCCATTGCAGAAGAAAAAGATGAAGAAGAAGACTATTACCTTGAGTATGTAATGAAAAAAAACTTTTAACGCAAGAAAATTACAAATCAACACATACATACATACACACTTGCTTACAGGCGCAGCGAGGGCGTCACCAACTGCTGTGCACACTGGGCGAGTCATGCGCTGTAGCATTAAGTGAGGTTAAGTTGAGTCGAGAAGCGCCACAAGTCGATCTCAGTAAATTGATATCATGCGAAACTCAAAAAAAAGAAGGAAAAATGTATCATTCAACAAGAGTGAACACACACACACTCTCTGAGCAGCTTCGTCTGTTCAGCTCGCTGACCAGCATGGTGGTACACAGCTGAAGGGTTGCTTTGATGAATGAATAATGTATGAGAAAATGCCAGAAAACTCATATGTATGCACATGTGCATATGAGTATACATATGCATTTGTACAAAATCAATTAAATACTTGAATGCTTTATTACGCTTAATATTTGGTAATTTATTTATTTTTTAAAAATAATTTTTCTGTATAATAAAACACCCTGAGGGCAGAATATTATCCTAAATATGTATAAAGTGTAATCTGAATATCTTTTAGTAATTATATAATTAATAAAAATTAAAAAAAAATCGGTTTAAATTTTTTTGCCTATTTGGAAAAATTCAAAAATTATATTTCTAATATAATATTTTGTGCAATATTTTTAATTAAAAATTCAATAAAAAAATTCCACTTTTAACTTGCTTACCACAATATTTTTGATTAAAAATTAATGAAAACATAAAAATAAAATAAATAAATATTATATAGGAAAAATGTATATTTCAATATATTTAATTTTTGCGCAATACTTTTATTAAAAAAATAAAATAAAAAGATGCAACATATTTTAGCAGAAATTCAAAATAAAATTACTAAAATTTTACTCTCAATTAAAAACTGTTAATTTTAAAAAAATTTATTTAATTATACAAAAATTGTATATCAATTATTTTCAGTTTTGTGCAACATTTTTATTAAAAAAAAACATTTTTTATTAAAAAATAATAAGAAATTAAAAAATTCAACTATTTTATAAAAAATTACCAAAAGATTATTTTAATTTTATGAATGAAAAATGCAACATTTTTTAGCAGAAATTCAAAATAAAATTACCAGAAAATTACTTTCACTTATAAACGGTTATTTTTAAAAATATTTATTAAATTTTACAAAAACTGTTTGTCAATTTTTTTATTAAAAAATAATAAGAAATTAAATTAAAAAATTCTGCTTTTTTATTAAAGCAAATTAAAAAATCAACTTTTTTATAAAAAATTACCAAAAGATTATTTTAATTTTATTCTGTACTTTTATTCTGTAAATGCAACATTTTTTAGCAGAAATTCATAATGAAGTAAAATTACCAGAAAAAACGGTTATTTTTAAAAAAATTTATTAAATTTTACAAAAATTGTATGTGAATTATCTTCAGTTTTTTGCAATATTTTTATTAAAAAATGTTTTTTATTACAAAATAAATATAAAATTAAAAAATTCAACATTTTTTAGTTAGTAGAAATTATAAAATTTACCAAAAGACTATTTTAATTTTATTTTGTACTTTGCAAAAATTTTAAAAATCATAATATTTCAATTATATTCAATTTATGCAACATTTTTTACTAAAAATTAAAAAGATAATAAAAAAGCAAAAAAAAATATTTTTAAATGTGATCTGATAAATATTTTTTATATAAAAAAAATTTTTATTTTTATTTTTATTGTGCAATATTATTATAAAATATATAAAAAAAAAACTATAGAAAGAAATTTAATAAACTTTTTATAAAGTAGTCTAATTTATTAACAAAAAGTTTAAAAAAATTTATCCCCAAAATATTTCATGCATTATTCCATACTGAAAAAGTATAAAGTGTACTTACTATTCTATTATAATAATAAATAATAATAATTATTATATAAAATTATTTTAAAATGCTCCGAAAATTGCTACATGTGTAGCGAAGCCTAAAATTGCAATAATTATATTATAAAAAAAACTACTGCAAAATCACAAAATTAAATAAAAATAAAAATTTATGTATTTAAGTTAACTATTTTTAGGTGTGCCAGCGCTTGTTATTATGAGTCGCAATCGCTCAGCATCAACGCAGACAGCTAATTGATTACAGCGCAAATAGCAAATAGGTTAAGCCCAATTTTACAGTCAACTTAAACAAACTCGTTTCATTACAGTAGCCAAGTTTAATTAGAATTTCATTAGCAAACTGGAACACACCTTTTAGCAAAAAAAAACCTATTAAACTAAATAGCAAAAGAAATGAATAAAAAAATACAAACAATTTTTACATAACAAAAATCTACAATAAGATTTTAGATACCGCCCATGATCAAAAATAGCATAAAAAAATCAACTTCCAAATTTAAATAAAAATTAAAAAATTAAAAAATAATATTAATAAAATTAAAATTCTTATAAAAATAGCACTAAAAATATATAAGTAAATAGATTTATTTAAAAAAATAAATTAAGATATTCGGTTTCTATCATAAAATAAAAATTATAAATACAATTAAGCAAAAAAACTTCAACACGAACAAAGAAAATTTAGAAACATAATGAAAAAATAAAAAAAATTAAATACAAAAAAATACTAAAAATGAAATTAATTAAAATAATAATAATAAAAGTGCTTTTATTCATTTGTTTAATAGAAATATAATTTTATAGTTGTAATACTCATTTAAAGGCTGCCGATCTGAAGGGTATTTTAAAAAGATTGCATTCAGGTAAAAATATGCAAACGAAAACGTTATTAAAAATATATTGTTAATTATAAATTCGATAAATATTATAAAATATTTAAGCCTAAAATAATTTAATTTAATATAATTTTAAATTTATTTTTCTACTAAAAAACTACAATAAAAATTAAAAAGGAAATAACCTTCGACGAAATATAAAAATTACACAAGATGTAATCAGAAATTTTGTTAAATAAAAATATATAGCACTAGCTGAACCGGCCACGTGTTTTTTGTGGCTTTCTATATTTTCTCCAATTTTTGATTCTGTTTAGTGTTGCAAAGGGTCATTAAATTTCTAATTAAGCAACATCTAAATCAAAATTTTAAATTTTAAATTTTTTATTATTTTAGAATTTATTATTTTAGTATTTGTAAATGCATATCGCTAATTCACTAATTTCAAGTTTTTCACGAATATGAAAGCTTCAAAGTGAAACAAACGCAGCCTTGAGTCACAGCAAAATTACACGAAGCAGCGAAAAAGGTACTCACAGACCTGTGCTTACATCCGAATTATCTTAATATTTATCTGTCTGTCGGTTATACCTTTCCCGTAAAGAAATGTTTCAAGCAAACGAACTTTTTTCGTGATCCATGGTCTATTTAGACATATCATCTAAAATTTTAACCAAATCGAAGCATAAATAATTTTTTTTTCAAATAAATCGGTTCACAGCCTGGAAAACATCATTCACGTAAATCGAACCATAAATAAGATTGCATGGTCCACTTTCCGGAGAGAAAAGTGGTGTTCCCACTAATCTAAGCCAAATACTACCTATGTACCAGATCGAACCAGCAAATCGAAACCATAACCATAAATATGATTTTTCCGCATAGGTCAGTCATTGATTCACTTCTCGGTTTGAAAATAGATAAAAACCTATTCGGAGACCTAACAAATATATACGAAATTTCATTAAAATTGGTTGAGGCGTTTTGGAGGAGTTCGAGGACAATCCCTGATGCGGATTATATATCATGCAAAAATTTCAACTCAATCCGTGCAGAACTTTTATGTGCTTTTGAAGCGTACACAAACCAACATAACATTTTTTATATAAAAGTATATAGATTATTCATTTATAAATATGTTAATATATAAAAAAACAAATACACTACAAATTTATGTAATATTATGTGAGTTTAAGCTTACTAAGCGCTTATTTCCTCTGATTCGAATTAATTCAATTCAGCTCTATTTCTGCTTACTAATATTGCTCTACTTACTGCTTTAGAATTTCGTAAGGGCAGGGTAAATATTGAATGTGGTGATATTTTAAATTTTTGTTATTTTAAAATTTTTCATGAGCTTGTTAACCTAAGTTTGACTTAATTTAGCTATTCTAAATTTTTTTTCTAAATTGTAACACAAACTGAGTTTGAGTATAGGTGTTAACCTAACTTATGAAATTATAGTTTATTGTAAAAATATCTTTGCATGTAATTACATACAGGTCAGCGCCTCTGTGTTAGCCAACAGTTCATTCATATCTATTATTTTGATTATTCTTAAAAACCTGTAAACATACTTACAACCAAAAGCTTTGACTTAAATTCTTGCTGCAAATTAGCTTGCCAGCAAGCACATATTAAAACAAATTTTAAAAACCAAATTATAATATTGATTAATGATGGTGTTAAAAAATTTGTTTGAGCGTATTGAAAGCGCTCAATAGAGTAAATTATTGGTTTATTATATGTATTAACTTAATAAGATAATACAATAACTAGAGCATGCAAAATTGTAGTTTTATTACTCCTAACGCTTGATAGGTAAAAATAATAATTTTTCAGGTTGTATCTAAATATATATTAAAGAAGAAGAAGCAATAAAAGCAAAGATGTAAAAACAAATGTTGACTTGAAAATTTCTTAATACTCTATTAAATTAGGCAATTTTAGGAAAACATTCTGCTGATATTCGAAAAATATCCTGAAACATGGTTTTCTAAATCATTGATCGAAAATGCGTAAAAAGACACTCACACATTCAATTGAGATGAGTGTCCACTAAGAGATAATGTTAATTTAAAAAAAAATTACCTTCAGCATTAATTAATTTTGAGAAAGATCAATCAATACGTAGTTTATTTTGAAGTTTAATTCTCAAAAAATTAAAAAAAAAATATTTATATTTAATTTTAACTCTTATTATTCCCGTTTATTAATTTAAAACTTGTTTTATATCAAAAATAATTAATTGTATGTTAATTTTCGAATTAAAAGTTTTTTTAAATTAATTTTTTTCAACAAAATTTCATTCAATTTTTGTTATTTCGTCATACCTCTGAAATGGTTTTTTTTTCAATTATAGGCTTGGCTTTAGTACTAAATTACAAATAAATCAAAATATATGTGCAGCATGGATTTTTACTTATTAATCAATATATTAGTTTTTTGCTAAATTTTTCATAAACAAATTTAAATCACGATTTAAACAAGAATTCACCGTTCATCTAACGCTGGCAAACGTACAAACTGATATATATGTTTTAAGATCGGAAAATGAAAGGGAAAGAAATTGCTGCGCACTCTCGTTTCCTCTTTCTCTCTCTCACTTTCTCTCGCACGTTTGTAGTTTCTGATTCATCATTGTGTAACACAGGCTAACCCTCTCATACTATATACTATATATACTACCACGCTAAATGAAATTTTTATGTAAAATAAGTGGCAATGAGAGAAATAAAGAAAGAAAATCTACGAGCTCGTTAGCTCCTTTAGTGCATCTATGGATTTGCTATCGACTCAAGGCGTTAAACTCGAGGAAAATCGAGGGGAATCGGTAATAAGCCTGCAAATATGTACTAGATATACTGTCCCTCTCTTTGTCTTCACTAAAGTATATTTCCCCTCTCAGCTTGCATTCGCCATGCCCGATCACACTTTTCGTAACGCCATCGTAACATATTCACCACTTTACTCCTCAACTACAGCACACGTTAAGAAGTTATACTTCAAAATTCTTGAGCAATTCTGATAGAAATACACAAAATATTTAATAACAGTCATATGTATATGTAATCGAATACTTGTAGAAATTTATGATGAATCTATGCCGACCGATAAGTCATGCAGAGAGCGTTTTCGACGCTTTAAAAGTTTTTCAAAATGTTTGAAAATTAGTAATTGCTTGAAGATCTCTTCCAAACGCAAACTGAATTTGTTATCGACTACAACTAATTCGTCTGAGGCGTGAATTGCTTGAAAAACGGTCACAAACGACTGAAAGATATGAATTGATTTTGGTGATTTTGCAATATGAAAACGGTTTTTTGCTAGTGGCTACAACTGTCAAAAATTACCTGGATACGCTGAAATGGGAGGTTTTACTCCATCCGTCGTATTCTCCAGACCTTACTACTACTGGCTTTTTCGACGGATGCAAAACGATGTGTCTTTTGAAGAAATCGAAGAATGTCTCAATGATTGGATCGAGGACAGAGAGGAGTAATTTTTTTGGATGGTATTCGAGATGGGGTAAGGTAGTCCCTTCCAACAGTCAATACTTTTAGTAGTATATATTTTCCTCTTTTATTCAATAAAACACTTATTTGAACACAAAGAACGGACAGAGTTAAATTGTACATCCAATAAGGGAATGTCGCAGAAACTTTTCGAGATATTCAAGACTTAACAAATGGCAGTCGGATACTACCAAATGTCCATATAAAACACTAAAATTATTTATTTGAAGGCTATGTTTGAGCTGTTTGAGCTGTTGACCACTCTAATTCGAGAACTGCTCAATAAATTTCAAATTTATGCAGGTTTTGGAAAACCCGACTGCCTGATCGAAGAACTTCTTTTGTTTTTGATTGTTTAAAAACAATTAACATTCGTTTTTTTTTCTCGAAAATCTTTAGAAAAGTTTCCTGATACCGCTACTTTTTTTTTACTTTTTTAATTAAAAAAAAGCTTCGTCGTTCATGCACTAGATTATTTTATAAGCAAAACTACGTGATTTCAGCCGAATGATTTTAGTTGAATCTACAAAAATTACACAAGTATACACGGTTTTGAGTTCAAGCAACTAAACGTTGTTTCTTTGGTAATTTATGACAGTAAATCCGTATTTCTGCTCTGTTTTTTAAGCTTGGTTTTGGAGTTTGATACAGTTAATACAAATTTTTTTTATGAGTTATGGCAATCAATGGATAAAATGACTATTGATTAAAATTAAATTACAGGTAACGAATCAGAATAATAGGAAAAACATCAACTGGAGCGAAAACACAATTGTGTCATTACGCGAGATTTCGAAAACTAAAACCAATATTGCCAACCGAATTAAATAATCAGACGTGGTCTATGAAATATTATTTAGAACTGTTCTAACCCGCTCAGGGCCAGAAGTTGACTTGAATTTGTAAGCTTGTATTATTGATTATTTTCAAAGCAAGAATTTTTCGAATAGGCATAATTTTTAATACTACCAAAGCAGAATTTCTTTCAAATATTCAAATTTTCGTAAAGTCAGGTTGAAACATTTTTTATATTTTCATACTTTCACATTTATAATATAGATTATTTACTGGCAAAAAAAAAAACTTTGTAAAACCCTAATTCTTATGCCTCTGATTACACATGACTGGTCAATTCAATTGAAAGGATTTAAAATATATTTTTTTAATTTTATCGAAACCAAATGTTACTTGAGCGCTTCATAATAATTTTCAACTCATTTTTATTCAACTACTTGAAATGCACCTGTGCAACATATTTCAGCATAAACAAACATAAATATTTGCATAAATGTTTTGTGCTGCAGACAAAGGGTTTAAACTTTAACCAACAAAATTTAATAGGCACATGAACTTAAAAAATATAATTAAGTTCATATAAATGTTAAAGTAAATAAAAATGAATATATGTATGTAAATTAAAACGAAAATTTAATTAATGATGAGTCATTTATATTTATGTATTAGCGTTTTGAGACAGCAAGCAAACGTAAGACTTAAGGCAGAATTGAATTTTGAGACAAGCGTTTAAATGCTTAGAGCGCAATTATTACATACAAGCAACAGGCAACACACGCATACACATGTGCATATCAGAAAAAAAAAATTGTCTTCAACGTGAATTTTAAATTTTGCTACAATTTCGATGGCTTACAAATGCACCGGAAGAAATGCCATGAGAGCTAAGTGTAAATAGCAGAAGGAAGGAAGTAGACGTGTACATATGTATTTGATGACAAGGAAACGCTATTTTTATACAGCTGAGCTTATATTTATAGAGGTAAGCATTTTTATGCCACAAGCCGCGTGCAGCAAATGCTTAATTTTTATATACAAAAACAAATATTTTACTTATATTTTTGCTGCTTTCCATATAAAACTCAAATTGAGGCAAAGGGTAAATTGTCTTGTGTGGCTTAACTGCAATTTATACATGCATATGCACATACAAGCTCTTAATAGCATGAAGAGCACATGAAGTTCAAATTCAATTCACAGACTACAATGTGGCTAATAGTGGTTGAATGTATGTATGTATATAAAACCCTTAGGATGATTTCCAATGATACAAGCGCTACTAAAGTGAGTCAAGTGTGTGTGTGTGTGTGTGTTTGTGTTTTAGTTAAAGTGAGCAAGGAAATTAGCTCGTAATATGGTAGCTCTGAGGATTATTTGTTGCTTTTGCTTTGTTTAGTGGTTGCTGATTGCTTCTTACCACTTTTTTTTTTGCTCCTTCTTCACTTACTCGTATGTATGTATCAATAAAATACTACTTACTAACTAACTGCAGAGAACTTCTTGCGGCTTCTTGGGTAGGATTTTCTTCCACTTGCAATTCAATTCACTCTTATTTCAACCATTCTCACGTTGGTCTTTGGCAATTCAACTATTAACTATATATATGTATATGAAGGTACGTGTATATTTTTACATACATATACTCGCCACAATCGCCACCACCCCAGGCAACAAGTGCAACATAAACTTCTCCATAACTGAGTCTTTGCGCGTCTTTAGTTTATCAAAGTGATGGTCATTGTACGAGTATGTATGTTAGCTTCAATTTAAGTGGCGTAAGATTAGTTCACACGATAAGCTAGATGATGGAAAATGAATTTAATATCTACATGAATGGACATTGAAACGTTCGTACGAATCATATGAATTTAATAATAATGTGTACATATGTATGTAGGTTTACTTGGTACTTGTTGGAAGTGCAAATGCAACAGGGCATAAAATCATTATTTGCATTTATAATGCGATATACGATTCTGTAGCACGATATGTCTGCTAATAATAGGAAAAAATTTCTGTTTTTTATATAATACCTTTCATGCTTAAAAAACTCTTTATTTAATTTTATTTTATTGTATTTTACTTTATTTTATTTTATTTTTTATTTTGTTTATTTTATTTTATTTTATTTTATTTTATTTTATTTTATTTCATTTCATTTTACTTTATTCTATTTTAATTAATTGTTTTATATTTTATCTTATTTTTTAATTTTATTTTCATTTATTTTTTATTCTTATTTATTTTTATTTTTTATTATTTTTATTTTTATTTTTATTTTTTTTTTATTTATTTTAATTCAATTTTATTTCAATTTATATTATTTTTTCATATTATTTTATTTTATTTAATTTTTCTTTTAATTTAATTTAATTCTTTTTTTCTTTTATATTTTTTTTACTTTTTTATTTACTTTATTTTATTTTCTTACTTTTCTATTTTTCTTATTTTTTTCTATTTTTGATTTATTTATTTTTTGTTAATTTAATTTAATTTTTTATTTTTATTTCAATTTTAGTTTAATTTTTATTTTTATTGAATTGAATTTAATTTAATTTTATTTTATTTTAATTTCTTTATTTATTTTAATTTTAATTTTTTTTTTTTATAAATATATATATTCATAATTTTTTTTATTTAGAGTCTTATATTTTTCCACATTTTTCTGCATGAAATGCATAGCTGTTTGTCGACAACTGATTGTGGGAAAAAACTGACACTTATGACAAGGCTCATTATAAGCGTATACATAGGTACTTATATATATAAATATATATATGTAATGGCAAAAAATCTACACAGCTGCCCTAAAACAAATTAAAGGCCAGTTTTTAATTACTGTTTGAAATGCAAAGCTTTAATTAGCTGCAAGTGGCGCTTAGACGGTATTAAGTTATAAGTAGAGCAAAAATGTTGATGAAAATTTACAAAAAATAGTACAGAAATGAAAACACCTCAACAAGTTTTGTTGCTTTTTTTTGTATTTAACCGATTTAAAAGTGACTTTTCACACTTTCACTTGACGCGCACACCTTTCACGAAGTGTTGAAAATGTGGCAACAATATGCGTGCTACCAGTAAGTTGTTGGCAGAAAATTACGTGAAGAAAACAATTAAAATACTAAAAATATCAAAATTTAGAAAAAATTAATAAAAAAAAACACAATAAAAAATATATATGTATAAAATGTCTTCAACAATAGTTTAATTTCTTTAAAAAACCAGTATATACATGCAAATATCAGGAACTAAAGTAGCAAAAGCGACAGTTAGGATACAAGCAAAGCATCAGCAGCTATAAGTAAACTTTAACATTAATATATATGCTTATATATATATGTATATGGTAATATAAAAGGAATTCCAGAAGTCTTTCAAACCAAAAAATTATAAAATAAAACAAAATAATATTTTACTTAATTTTTTTCTTTTGCCAATTTGGCCGGTGCGTTGGTACTTTAATCTTGCGTACTGTCAGCTGTTAACTACCACGGTCATAAAATTTTGCAATATTGGGCACGCGCTTATCTGCGGGAGTAAATAGAAAAAAACTTGCGGCTCTAGTGAAAGTAAACCCGAAATGTTGAAATAATCTAAACCAGAAACGGGTTTCTAAAGAATTTCGGGATCTCGATTTCTTAAATTTTTATTTTTAAATATAATTTTTAATTTAATTTAAATTTTATTTTATTCCAATTTTAATTTAATTTAATTTTACCATTTCTATATTTTAATATTGAATAATTCTTAAATATTCGTTATATATATAACGAGGAACTAGTCCCTAAAATATTAAAAAAAAAAACTAAAAAATTGTTAGTTGTGTTTAGATTAATGTGAAAAAAATATTTTATTGCTATTAATCCGCTATTAATGACTTATTTTCTGCATTGTTGAACTTTTAAATGTAGACATACTGAACAATTACTCTAAAACATTAACTTTTGGTGGCACAAAGCTGCACAGTTTTACTTTTATAATCGCTATATTACAATGCTTAAATAAATTCTCCTTTATTTACCAAATAAAAGTTGGCCATTTTTCAACTTTCATCTGTTGGGTCACGTGCTCTTCACCTAAAATATAAACACACTTTAGCAGAAGTATAGTGCAGCTGCGGTGAAACAAGTTACTAAATGAAGCCGCCGCTGAGCACGTCTGGCAGCTGCTACACAGCCAAATTATTGGGTTAAAATGCAATTTTGTAATTGCAATTTGCTTTTTGGGACCCTTTTACGTATGTTGTGGATAGTGAAATTTCAAGTTAAAATTAATTTTATTTTTCTTCAATTTTTTTCGTTTTAATTTTTAATTTTTTATGTTTAGCCTTTTTAATTTATTTTTATCTCTGCTC
The DNA here is from genome assembly GCA_030068015.2 of Neoceratitis asiatica. NCBI lineage: Eukaryota > Metazoa > Arthropoda > Insecta > Diptera > Tephritidae > Neoceratitis > Neoceratitis asiatica. Next base: position 31,859,621 of record CM061525.1, on the reverse strand, counting down.
TTTCATTCTTTTAATTTTTCTTCCTTTCTCCTTCTCGGTTTGCGTCGCAAATATTTAATGAAAATCTTGCATTTTACAACCGTAATTTTTGACATTTGTATGCTCAATTGAATTGTCTGAATTTCTAAAAAAAAAAAAATTAATAAAATGAAATAAAAATAATTGCTTAATTATTACAAATTACACCGTATTCGAAGGCAAGCATTAAATATGTTATTATATGCTGAACATAAATGAGTTTTCTACATATTTCAAAATTTCATTTTATTATTTTATTATAAAACTTTTAAAAAATTATCAAAATACTATTATGAAGAATAACATTTTTTTTTAATAATTTTTTATTAATAATTTTTCGAATTGATTTTTTTAATTTTTAATTTTTAATTAAGAAAAAATTAGCATTTATTATTTATTACGTAAATAATCAAGAAAAAATTAAAAGACTTAAGACACAAACTTCTTTACTTATGTCTATCTCTAACTATCCTTTACCTTTCATTAATTTTATTCGCCCGTGTAAACTAGCCTCCGGCTGACAACAGACATTAAATTTCACACATGCAAAAGTCAGCTGTTTTGACTCAACAAAAAAAAAAACAACAACAGTCATCAGTCAGCTGATAATTTTGTATTTTCTCTCATGATGCTTCTTTCCAAACATTTAGTGAATAGAGTGAAATGCAAAAATCAACATATAACATATACATACACACGTGGGAATTTGTCTACTTTTTCCCAAGAAAAATAACAATTTGCATTAAAGAAAAAATTAGAACAAAATAATAATGAAATATAATGTTAAAAAAAAATACAAAGAATACATATACTCGTATGTATAAAAGGGCATAGCGTGTTGTATAAAACTGGCAAGAGAAATGTATGAAAACATGCTATGAGCCCTTAATAGCATAAGATGGAAAGCATAAAAACAACAACATACAAAATTAGCAACATATGCAGTATGATGTGGACGATATCTGCAAGATTTTAATAATATAAATATTCCTTTTCTATACAAGCATACATCCATATTTATATGTATTTGTAGTTATACATATATATTTATGTTTATTTACTTATATATAGGTGAGTGTGTAAAGAAAACTATGGTGCGGTGAGAATTTGGTGAACTTGTACTTTGTTTTGTGACGTGCCGCATAATTAGCTAAGCAAATAAGTACTTTAAATGCTAAAAAGCGTGATTATGTGCTTAATATATGTATATATGCGTTGATGTATGTAAGAGCATACTCGTATGATTAGCAATGTGCAAATTAAGTTTGTGGGATTTAAGTTGTAAAGCATGAAAATAATAATGTTGTTAAAAGGAAATGCAGGTTTCAGTGATATTTTATATAAATTTATTAAAAATGTAAAATAAAATAATAAATAAAAAATATATCTATTTTTAACATTATTATTCACATTAGCAGATAGACATTTTAGATAATTTCACAATATTTAAACTAATTGCTTTTATTGTAAGTTCTTCATTTGCTAACAATTTTCTTATATTTAAAACTGAACAAATATTATCTTGGTTGACAGAAAAACTATATGTTAAGCAGCGCTATTGGAAATTTAAAAAAATATTTTTTTTATAACACATTTATTTTTTAATAATAGTTTTATGGAATCTGCATTAATAAATAAAATTTTCGTGTAACGGTATTTGTTACCAAACCGATTTGTATGAAATTTTGTGTGCATATCGGTTAGGTCTGAGAAACGGCCAACATCTATTTCTCATACTGGGAAGTGGACCATTTATTGTTCTCATTACTTAAAACTTCGTAAAAAGGTAGCATTTTGCTTAGATCAGTGGCAGCAGTATCTTTCTCTCCCTTTTTCCAGGAAGTGGCCCGATCAATTTGAAGAAATATATATATTTATGGTTGGATTTGGTTGAATTTTTTAGATAATATTTAAACCATTAACAATTTCTTAGCTAACACTTTGAATATTAATTTTCAATTTTTATATTTAAAAAAAGGTTTGAGATTAATTTACGTATTAGAAAATTTATTTATTCATTTTAAAAAAAAAATCCAACAATTTTTTTCCAATAAAAAATTATGTTTTGCCGAATTTACTAGAGAATTTCAAAATCAGTTATTTCTTTTTATCCTTCTGGCGATCAAATTCATAAAAAATATATCATAAATCTCATAGGAAAAATCAACACTTCTGGTTAAAACGCAAAAAACTGGACAAAACATGAACATATTGAAATTTTTTCAACATTTTTTAGGATTTTATTTTATTTCATCAATATTTTATTTCAGCCAAAGTCCTCATTTTTGGAATTCCTGAATGATTGAGTATATATTTTCGTCATTAATAGTAATTATTTTTTATAGTGGTGGACTCATTTCTCAACTACTTCATTGTGGAATAGTGATCGCTAGCGTTGGCGGAACTTGGTCAATAGAGACACTTCAGATTTTAAGAGGGTGTTCTTTCATGCTTTGAAATCTCACGTTGAACTCACTTTTTAATGGAACAGAATGGGCACGGTTCAGTTACTGCCTACACTGATACCATAGCCATAGCATACAGAAGCAATTTCCCACAAACCATATTTGATCTAATGATCTAATGCAATACCTTCGTAAGGTATTGGCTTGGGTGCTGTGGACTCTGAGTTAACTATAATAAGGTGGAACTGGTTCTCTTAAGCAGAGAATGCAAATTTCCGTCAATTAATCCATGAGTGCTAAATGTTATGAGAAAGCCTTCACCGCTCTTTATGCCTGCAAAATAGCTATCGATAATAAATGAGGATAGATTTTCGTATCCGTATTACAGGCAGGGAAGAATAGACAAACCAAAGTGGTACACTGGCACACTGATGGTTCAAAACTCTGGGAGAAGGTGCTCTCTCATTTAAACCTTCATTTGCCCACACACTCAAGCTGCCAGATCATTGCGGCGTCTTTCAAGAAGTACAAATTTGTGCTATTGTAAAGGCTATGAAACAAAATGGAATTGAAAGATATATGAGTATACGTGATAGCCAGGTAGCAATTAAAAGTGTGGTCTCGACTATGACAAACTCTAAAATCATACAGGACTGTCACAGATCTGTTCATAGTATTACATCTGCGTAGGAGTACATTGAAGCTGTAAAGCAGGCGACACGCCGCATTAAGGTGGAAACACAACTTGACCTATTGCAAATCGAGGCAAACGTGGCCTAAAAGAGGCCGAAGCAGATCGAATGGTATATATACTTTGAAAAAAAAAAGATGACATCTCAACGGTAATTGCAGTCATCTGACATCATCTGACAACGGTAAGTTGCGTCTTGATGTTTTTACCAACAAATGGAGAGACCCACAGTTTATTCTAAGCCGCCTTCGAATGGCCGCTGGATTTCTATGAGGAGCCTTTTGTATCATGACAGAAATACACTTGGAGGGCTTGACGTTCCCTGCCGAGAGGCGACCGCAATTAGAAAAATATATTTTCTATAATTTTGTATGTTGCTCAAGTCTGGGCTCGGACACAGGCTTTCCGAATTATAATTATTATAGACATTGTTTTATTGGATAGCATGCAGAAAGGCTAGAGCTCTGTTTCAGAAGAGGCTGTGGGAATGACGAGGAGGAAGTGACGCTTTCCTACCTGCTATGTGATTGCTCTGCTCTAAGCATATGCAGACCTCGGAATTTTCGAGTCGCTTTTATGTATAGCCTTTTCCATGTGGCAGCAACTAAAGTGAGTGGCCTACTAAAGTTCATAAGAGAGTTCAGTGAGAACAAATTTTTCGTGGTATCATAATTTTTTATGATTATTTTATATGATTATTTTTATTTTTATTTTTATTTCTTAAGTGTTATTATGCATATAATTATTCAATTCTATTATAATTTTTACGACATACAAATACTCTTCCCTTTCTACAACAACAAAAACTAGCACTTCCTACAGTTTAATGAGTCTCTCCCCCTCTTTGCGATTTTATAAATTTATTTTTTTATTTTAATTATGCTTCAGTTGAATTAAATGACAATTAGCCATACATCAAAAAGGTGGCACAAATTTAGTTGCACTGAATGGACTAAATAAGGCCAATTAAATATTATGCATTGCAAATTACTCATGGGAGCATTCTGCCATAAAGCAAATATCCAACAACAAATTGGTGGCAAAAACTGTCAGGTGGTCACTTAAACCAGACACTCAACTGAGAAGCTGTCATAAAGCTGACCAAAGTGGAAGAAAAGAAAAAATTTATATTATTATTTTTAGCAAGAATCACACTTGATAAAATCAACTCTGGTAATAAATAATCCTTTTAGATACTATTTTTTATTTGAATTTTTTTAACCCTTTTAAATACTATTTTTTAATTTTATTTATAAATATAAATAAATTAAGTTCAATTTTTATATTAACATTGTAGTAATTCGGTGTGCAAATTGTAACCCAATAAATATATATTTCGATGATTTTTTTTTTTTTTTTAATTCGCAATGCGTTTAATTTTTTATTGCATTTTTTTAATTTAGATTTAAAAATGAATATTTTTTATTCACAAAAACTGTCAAAAACCTTAAAGTACGCAAAATATCTGTCAAGTACATTAGCCAAAAAAAAATGCATGTGGGAGGATTTTGCTGGTACTCGGTTCGCCTCTTGTTTCAACTATTGATGTCCAACAAGTATGTATCTATATAAATATGCTCTTTTCCATATAAATCCAAAGCCGCTATGTTAGCTCTCAATCATTTATTTAGTGAATTAAATTGATTTCTACAGGCATTTGTCAAAATTTGTCAAATTAGATTATAGCACATCAAACTGTTAAAAGCTTTTTTTTCATTTAATGACGTTTTATCCTTCAAAAATCAACACAGAAAACTACTCCAATGAAGAGATTAAAAAATTTGAAGTAGAGTTGTCACTTTTTCCAAAAAATAAATGATTAATAAAAATTGCTATAAAAACATTGGTGGCTTGGAATGATTTGTGCTAGGATGTATATTATATTTTAAAATATTTTTGGCATGTCTTGGCGTGGGTGTTTTTTTAAATTTTTTTTTTAATTTTTGATAATACTTAATTTTATTGTTCTCTTTTATATTGTAAAGTTTAACCATTCATGCTAGGATATTACCCAGAAACATTGAAAAAATCGCAAATAAGTGTGATAGCTAACCCAGGTAAAGACGCTACCCTGCTGTCATTATATAGACCAATCAGCATGTGGCCTTGCCTTTTCCAACTTTTCGAAAAAGTTTTGCTATCAAAAATGTCACCTATTTTTCTCCATGAAATTTTCGTAATTCGCACACATCTATTTGGTTTTCGCGAAAAACAATTGTTCAAGTAAATCATATAACTAATGAATTTTAGAATTCAGAGAATATTGCTCGACCGTTTTTCTTGATGTGGCTCAAGCATTTAGCATGGTGTGGCATGATGGTCTAATTCATAAAATCAAGAAATCATTATCTAACTCGTTCCACAATATACTTAAATCCTACTTATCCAACAGTTGACTCACTGTAAAAGTAAACGAATAAGGCAGGTTTTCCGCAAGGTATTGTTCTTGGACCAATATTGCATATACTGCGCACCGCAAATATTCCAGCCAAACACTGCTTGCTATAATGCATCCTTGTCACTAAATCATAGTGTTCCAAGATAAAATGTTTCTTGCCGAACATCTTTTTCTGAGTTAAAAAAAAACATTGCCTTTCTAGATCCTAAAAAAAATTTCTAGATAAGAGGCAAAGTGAACCCTTCAACTTTTGTGGATGAAATTACGTACCTTGGAATTCACTTAAACAGGCGCTTAACCCCTGGAAATGACACATTTCCACTAAGGAACTGCAGTTTGAGCTTAAATATGCAATGGACAACAATGTCCTCCGCTATTATGTGTATCAAGCAGGTCGCAGCAAGTTCCTAGGGCTTTCTGTTTCCCGTGGTACCATTTTAGTCCTTGGATCGGACTTCGTAGTCGAAACTACCACCATTAAAAGTTCCATGCAGCTCTAGAATGTTAACCAGGATCTTAGTCGCCTTATACGACAGGCAAATCTAATGCCGTGTGTATTCTTATCCATAGAGATATGCTATGTAATCAAGCTAACCCTTTGGCTAACACCTAGCCAGAGCCAGGAAATAATTTCTGCTAATGGGCTATTATTTCTTATTCTAACTAAGGCTTCCTATGTAGAAGCAGATTCAGTAATTATCGGGTGATCTATTTCGAGGTTCCCTACTGCTCTAAAAAAAAACACAGAAAAAACACCAAAAAGTTGTTTTTCTGGATGAAATGGCAGCTCTTGAATTTCTTCAGGTGGCGGAAAATGCGGCAATTTCGCTTGTTTACATACCCATTGAGCCAGAAATGGGCCTCATCGCTGGGCAAAATTTGGCTTGAAAACGTCGGATCTTCTTGGAACTTTTCAAAAGCCCATAAAACGAAGCGATATCGCTTGGGAAAGTCGAGCGGCTTCAGTTCTTGCACAAGCTGTATTTTGCACACTTTCAGTTTAAGATCTCGACGTAAAATGCGCCAAGTCGTTCCATACGTCAGCCCGAGTTGCTGTGAACGGCGCTGAATTGACTCTCCACGGTCTTCGTGTACACTCTCTGCTACGGCCGTTATATTTTCTTCACTGCGTGCTGGACGTGGTCTATTCGGTCGAATATTATCCACTAATGAATGGTGGGTCTCAAGATGGGTGATGGTGTTGCGAATAGTACGCTCAGTAGGCCGATTATGTTGACCATAAGTTGAGCGAAGCGCGTTCTTTACAGAACATGAATTTTCATAATAAAATTGAATGATTTGTAAACGTTGTTAAGGCGTAAGTCTTTCCCTGATAAAATCCCAAGTAATACTGAACAAAAATAAGATAACAGTTTGACATGACTCACATGTGATCTATCAATAAAAGGCTATTGAAAAAAGTACCTTTATTTGAATCACCCTCTATGCATTGAGTGTAAATATAAAAAAAAATTTATCATAATTTTTCAGATCAAAGCGAAAATGAATATCAGAATTATTGTGGATTTAAACTAAAAAAAACTATTTTTATGCATATGTTCATATAAATAATAATATATTGTACGTATTTATGTATTTATTTCCATGCTCACCATTGCACCCACACCCATATAATTAAAATATGCCTCTAAGTCAACATATATGTAAATCGCCTCATTCACACGCTCTTAGTGCTAACTACATATAGTTTATTTATATATTTTTTCAGCTTTAATTGGCAGCAGAAGAAAAAGTGTGCGCTTTCAATTCGCTGATTTGTCTGTATCATGTCATTCATTAACATAAAACATGCAACAAATCGTTGGGAGGTGGCAAAAGAAAAATTTAAAATAATAAAAAATTGAAAAATAAAATAAAAAATTCTAACACTCCACTTTTTACTACTTTTTATGACCTTTTACATTCTACATTTCTATCGCTTTTATGCAGCATATATACATTGCTTTTTATAGGTTGCTGTCATAGTCGAGGTCTTAGTTGATTTTCTACTTTAGCATCCACTACGAGTACCAGGCGATTTCGAGAAATTTCTCAGTGCAAAGTATTCATAAAAATAAATGATAAATTAATTTGCAAATCAAAAGTGTAACATACGAGTATGACTCGAATAAAAATAATAAAAATAATAAAAATCGTGCGCCATTCAGTGTCAAGGGAGAAACAAATATATACATATCATATACGTACCATGTGCATACAAATAAATATATACGAGTATGTATCGAAGTAACATAACATGGCATGGGAAATTTTTAAATTAGCCAAAATGGAAGAAAAAAACCAAGACGCAGAAACACTTACGGCATGCATAAGTACATACATATTTGGTGCTCATACAACAGGTAATTATCTGTATTTATGTAGGTAATGCTACGCTATTGTTTTTTTTTTCCTTACAATATTTTAATGTTGTTACGCTCACTTTTGCAATTTCGCCATGCACAAGTGGCGCGCGTGCGCCTTTGCATCAAAGAAATTTTATGTATGCATATGTGTCTATGTGCCCTTTGTCTCTATTTCCTGACGACGAGGAAGAAGTTATATTTTATTTGAATTTTTTTATTATTATTTTTTATTTTTTATTTTTAATTTTTTATTTTTTGCATTGCTATTATTAAAGACATGCGAGAGCTTGCATATTCCCATGCTATGGCTGGCGGCCGATCTAAAAGCAGCTGTTTTGTATAGCTCTATAGCTCTACAATATTTTATTATATATTTGGCATCCCATAACTATATATCGAAATATATTTTTTGCAGGAAACTGAGTACTGAATTGGAAAATATTTTTAAAGTTACATTTAAGCCAGAAACAGTTGGCAACTCTGTGAAATATATTGCATAGTTTTTTATATAGTTTCACTAAGAAAATAAAACAACCAACTGAAGCACCCTATGAAAGTCGAAAAACCCACCCCTTACTTCGTTTTCCCTAAACTCTTTTATAGCAGAAAAAATTCATAATTTAAATGAAAGCAGTTTCGCAACTCCATTTATGCAGTTGTTGCTAGGTGTTTTTTTTGCTGCTTTTATGTCGGTTTTTACTATTTCATACACAAATGTATGTATGGATGTATATGCCATACTGGTAGCTTTTATGCATTGCGCCTGTGAATTTTCCTATCAATTTTTCGCTATTCTTGCACTTGTTTACTCTATTGTTGTTGTTATTCTATCTTCTATATTTATTATGTACTAAAAATGTTGGTTGGCATGCCTATCCAGCCATATAAACCAAAAGTTCTCTTGAATGCTTTTCACTCAAGGTTTAGTATCAAAAAAATTTCTTACAAATTTTTCCTATGAAACTGTAAAATTAAATTTATATATTAAAATTGGATTTTCAAAAAAAAAATTATTTTTTGTTGAAAAAATTATTTTGAAAGTTTAATTAAAAGTATTTCTTATAATTTTGAAAAATAAATAAAACTTTTTCTGAGAAAATTTGTTAGCAACTGTATCAAAAATATTTATCCTTTGCAAAATTGTGTGTGGAAACTCTTTTGCTTCTTAATATTTCTACCACCAAATAAAGGGACCTACAGTTTATTCTAAGCCGAACGTCCGATGGATTTTCATGAAGAGCCTTTTATATCATGGCAGAAGTACACTTGGTAAATAGAGAAATCAATTTTCTATAATTTTGGATGTTGGTCGAACCTGGACTCGAACCCAGTCTTCCGAATTGTAATATACAATGCTAACCACTCGGCTATTGCGGTCGCCTTAGATTTTTTATCCAAATAGCAAATGGAAAATTTTCTTAAAAAGTATAAAAAAAACTTCATTCAATTTTCAATCAAACATACAATTTGAACAAGACATACTTAGGCTGAAAAGTATTCAACTATAACTCTTATAAAAATTTGAATTTAAATATTAATATTCCGCCCAGTCCGATATTAAAGAATTTTATTTAAAAATTATTATTACCTTTAATTTTAATGTTTAATTTATATATATAAAAGAAATGGATTTGAGTTACTACGCTTGTAACTCAAGAATTTGTTGACGGATTTCGATTAATCGCATTATTTGTTCGATTTACTTGAGATTAGGTAAGTAGGTAGCTTTACGCTGTTTTATAAAAATATTAATTAATTTAAAAAAAAACTTACTTTTTTCTGAGAGATGGGTCTGAGGCCTACCTATTCCAAAACTTAATAGATATTTTTAAATCTATCTGTATATAATATAATGATGTTAGTTACTCACAAATAACTTAAGAACGTCTGAACCAATTTCGGTAATTCGCATCAATTCAGATTGGTCTCAAATAAAAACAATACGAAAGAAAAATACAGGAAGTGGTTAAGGGATCGGCTTAATCGAATAAGTTGTATTTTTTCCGATTTTCTTCAAATTTGGTCTTTGGGAAAGTCCCCGGCCTGACACATAGGTGGAATCGGAAAGATTTAAATCCATATGATTTTTAGTTCGTCCTAACTTTCAAGAGAGGCGTGTATAAATTTGACAGAAGGATCATTAGTTTGTGTATTATAGCCTTTTGGGTGAAGCAACTTTTGTTATTGTGAAAAGAATGGATAAAAGTAATTTCGCTTGTAGATAAAATTATGCTTTTTGAAGGGAAATAATACAGTTGAAGCAAAACTTGGCTTGATGACGACTTTCCGGACACTACTACAGGAAAATCAAACATCAGCGATTGATATGCTAAGTTTAGACGTGGTGAAATGAGCACAGAGGACGATGAACGCAGTGGACGCCCAAAAGGGTTTTTCGCCGACAAAAACATCATAAAAAACCACAAAGTGATTTTGAATGAGCAATAATATAATGATAAATTTAATATTTTGCATTATTGAAAGAATAATTAGAACTTTTCGCTCTTCTTTACCTATCACCTTCTTTAAAATGCAAACTATAATATCAAAATTGAACGAAATACAGAAAGCCACAACAACGTGTCTTCCAGTGTTTAATAAAAGAAAATTGGAAATAAGCCATAACGGAGTTGTAGTTTGACATTCAGTAGAAGATGAAACCTTGAAGCGATTAAAACATGCTTCCAAGTCCTCAAATACACTCTCCTTCAATTTTTTCTTGAACCTTGAAAAAGTTCTTATGAAAATTAAAATATGTTTCAGTTTATGAAATTTAGTCGTTGTTTTCTTTGTACTCACGATTAATTCATTGAAAACAGCCCAAAATATGTCGAAAATAGATTTCAGTTCATAATAAGGGCCAGTGTATTTAATTCTATTGTTTTTTTTTTAAATCTTTTTTCATGAAATATTTGTTGCTTTGAGTAAAATATGTTCAAATTGTTATGTATTTTCGATTTTATAAAAATTAGTTGAAACTTCAAAATATAAAAGCCCTTTCTTGAGGGTATATTTGAGAATTTTGAGGCCCAAAATGAGGGTTGCAATTTTTTCGGTATTTAAATTTGTGTAGCAAAAATTGAGATTTATTTCGAGCAAAAATTTCCCTCTCTTGCCTCAACAAAAGGACAGGCTTAAGAAAAGCGCAATTGGAATTCGTTTCATGAAAAAATTATTATTATTATCAGCCGTTTACTTGGTACATAATACAAGTATATAAGTATTTATATAATTTTATTATTTATTCCTTTTTTATAACAAATAAATCAAATTTCCACTCACCTGTACAGCGCAATTTAGAAAACAATTATTTTGCCCTGGCCCATTGAGTAAACCCTTCGATGAGGGTTCCAATGTGGGTGATGTCAATATGTTTGGTGCACGTAACAGCTCCATGAGACGATTACGTTCATTTACATTTTGTACAGCGCCCATGGCATAATGTTTCGTTGGTGTGGCGGCATATATGCCATTACTTTGTAAAGCCGCATTCTGTCGATATGGCGTTGAGGTCATTGGTGAGGCCATCTTAAAGATGCTATTTTACTGTTTATTGCATTAAATTAATTTTTGATTTCATAGATTGTTTGCTCATGTTTATCTGAAATATAGAATTTAAAAATGTTTTATTAATTTAATAAAATATTGAAAGAATAGTTGAGTATTGTTTTCATAAATTTTTAAAAATAAACTTAAGAAAAAATTTCAAATTAATTTATATATTGGTGTATATCATAATATATTTTTATTGATTAATTTTCAATTTATTTCATTAACTTCTACTTAAAATTAAACTTAAGTAAATTTGAGTTTCAAATGGTATTTAATTATTATTAAGCTACTAAAATGTCAACTATTTCAACAACAGATGGAAATATTGATTTATACTAATTCAAAAATCATATAAATCCACATTCTAAAAATTTGTATATAATTTAAAAAAACGCCACTTTCTGTCCAAATTTTTTATTTTTTTACCAAAATGTTAATTTCTCAGCAATTATTTTGCTTTAATTTTTATAATTTTATTGCAAATGATTACAAAATCATAAACGATTTTCAATAGACAGCGTTGGTTGTAAAGTCACGCTAAGTAAATCATGTAGATGTGTATGTACATAAATATATATATATGCATATGCACTTATAAGTAATTACTAAAGTCACTTTAGTGAATGGCCATTGCAAATAAGTAAATATGACCGTATCTATATATACATACATACATACATATGAATATCTCTATATATGTAGGTCTATATCACTTATTTGCCAGCCATCACCATCAGCTTCATCATCATCGTCAACACGAAATTCAACCAGTCACTTTGATCATTTTTCACAACATGTCAACGGCTTATGCTCATAATTACATGATAATGATTACAACAGTTGCTGTTATATCGGCCAAATGTATGTGTGTCAGGCAGCCAAACAAAAAGTTGTATACTCGTATGCAGAGAGGCGCTCACCTCGGCACCATTGGCGATCACTAACTGTCGGCAACAGCCACTGTCACTATTGTTGTTGTTGTTCTTGTTGTTGCTATTGCTACTACAATTGTTGTCGCTATTGCAACTGCAATTGTTGTTGATACTTAAATTTTTCTTGTTGCTACTTGTGCTACTACTTTTGCCACTTTTGTTGGAAAAATTTATGAATGAAACATTTGACGGTAATTATACAATGGCAACAACAACAAGAAAAGAATGTATTGTCGTTGCCACAACATACTCGTATATATGATATATAGCTCAGGTTTTTTTTTCAATTTTTTATTTTTATTTTTATTTTTAGTACACCTTTATTGCACCTTTCAAATGTGCTTTTACTTAAATGCCACAACAAAAGCAAATTATTTCAACATTTTAACTACTTTGTAATATGCCTAAAATGTGTATCAAAAGAAAACTTTAACAACTATTTGCATTGTTTGTTGTTTATTTACATTATAAACTCGTTTTTTTTTACGTATTTTAATTTTTCTAGTTTTTAGGTGTAGCGGAAAACTACTTTCACTAAGAAAAACGAAAAAAGTATTATATTCGCATTAAAAGTAAAAAAAAATTAAATGTTGAAGCAAATAATTGCTATCAAAACCTAAACATTTTCACATCTTGCAGTTTTAAAAATAATAATTTCAAGTTTTATCATCAAATTTGGTTCATCATTCGCATTTTTAACATTTCTTGTGAACAGCTGTTTGATTATGGCGGCTTCGATAGCGTCACTTCAGTGATACGCGCTTTGTTAAAAATGATAATTGGGCTAAAGTGTTGGTAAGTAATGTCTTCGAAAAATATTTCTCATAAATTATTAGTACATATGAATTCATATTCTCATACATACAACACAAATAGGCTGAGAAAGTTAAATGAAGTGAAAAATGTTGCAATGCCTTTTATCAAATGAAAAAAAAAATTGCTTGGCCACTGCATAGGACAAGCATTAACTTTCCGATAAATATTTCCAGGAAAATTCGAAAATTTTATAAGAAAATTTAACTAAGTTTAAGCTACTTCTGATACCTTAAAAGAGCTTTTCTCAAAACAACGTTTCTATTGATCTGTTTATCTCGATTTCCCAGAAATGTCTCAATAATTCGGTCTCAAATTTGTACACGAATCTTTTTAGAAAATTTCTTACTAGTTTTAATATGAAGCGAAAATTTCAGTCGGAAATTATTTTTTTCTTCAAAAATCAATTTTTTTATTTTTCATTATTTCAATACCTATCTTCTAAAGGAGTTTTAATTTCTGATAAGCCATTTCAAAACACCGAGACCAAACATTTCCAGTCGATTCTTTGTTTGGCTTTCAGGTAGTTTGGATGAGGTTCATTTGTTACACTAAGATGACTATCGTTTTGCTGCCGAAGTGTAGTGATGGCTGCACATTTAATCCCTTGTCAACTATCAGCGCAAAAGTGCCGGTTTGTTGCGTTTAAACATGGTCAAGTGCTGTTCATTAATACCTTTTTGTGTTCTGTCGACAGTGAGAAAACGCGACGCCTAATCTGAATAGAGTTTTCTCATTATCATCCATATAGGGCCAACACTATTTGTATACCTTTACGATGTCCGCCAATTTAGCCAACTTAATTTTTAGTCAATTCAAAAGGTTTTTGTTGATATTTTAATGTCATTTATTTATTTATTTCAAATCAATTCTCTTAGTTGCTTTGTAATAGAACAACACTTGTTGTTGCGCGATCAAAACAAACTTCAATAATAATAATAGTAAAAAAATTTAATTAAGCAAAAACCAAGTAAAACTATGCACACATATCAAATTTGTTACAAAATGCAAAAATCGATTTTGAGGATTTTCAGTGTCAATATCTATTTGAATTTACGTGAGTACCTTACGAATTTTCACAGATTAGAGGGGGTTTGACAGATTTTTTTACCTAAATCCTCATAGATAAACCAATCAGTTGTATGGGAGCTTTATAACATATAGTAAACCGAACTGGCCGGTTCCAATAAGTGACCAATAAATTACAACAACACACCCGCAGACTAAGATTCGTCGAAATATCTCAAAAAATTAGACTAGTTTGCCTTCAAATAGACGGACATGGCTAATTCAACTCAGCTGAAACGATCGGTATAAATTTTGGTTACTTTCTCTATTCTGATTGTGAGAATTACATACTTCGGACCAATGTTAATATACCATTTCATGCACATGAATGGAATACAAATGTTAGTATCATTGGATTTTAAATAGACGCCTCTTAAAAAAATAAAATGAATCGACCGGAATCCCTTACCGCACAGCCATTTCTTCAGGTTTGGAAACAATAAATAGTCGCAGGGAGCTAAGACTTGAGAATATGCTGGAGGGGGTAGCAGCTCGTAGCCCAATTTATGAATTTACACACGAGCGCAGCCGCGCATAGTCCTGATGGAACAGCACTTTTTTTTGCCCAATTGTGGTATTTTCTGCTTCAAATCAATATCTAATCTGTCCAAAAAGTCTGAATAATAAATGGCGCACCAATTCGTTTGGATTGTGGTTGAACATAGTGAAGCACTTCCTTAAAGTTGCGTCTCCCAAGGTTGCGTTTATGGTCATGTGTGAGCAATCGCGGCATTCATCGCGCGGATACTTTGTCATGACAAAATATTCATGTAAAACGCGATGTACCCACCCAGTTGAGATATCTCAGCCTCCTTTATCTCTATTATTCTTCGATCATCCAATATCATTCAATGGATTTTAAAATTAAGAGTTCAGAGTCCCCAAAGTATTTATAAAGTCTTTTCTTGGTTTCGGTCATGGTTTTTTTACCTTTGAAATGGTAAGCAAAAGCTATTCCTGTATCCAAAAGTTTTGATAACCTACTAAAATCATCTGTAAAATACCCAACAGTTTATCCAGTATTATATGTAATAAGGCAACCAAATTTTTTAAAAGTTAGCTAATATTGCAAATGAGCAATTCACTCTCATCGAAGTCAACTGTTATTGGTGTTTACTAAAAATCTGTTCTGTTCTGTTCTGACAACTTTAGAAACACACAATTTTTATCCAGTATGAGGTTAATACTATTTCAACAATACTCAAAAATGTCAGGCACGCATCTGAAGGCAATGCT
Source organism: Neoceratitis asiatica (assembly GCA_030068015.2). NCBI lineage: Eukaryota > Metazoa > Arthropoda > Insecta > Diptera > Tephritidae > Neoceratitis > Neoceratitis asiatica. The sequence continues at coordinate 31,844,142 of CM061525.1, read as the reverse complement.
TAGGAAGAAAAAAAATATTTTAATTAAATGAAAATATATTTAATTACGTAGTTTAATTCATACATTGAAAGAGTTCAAAATTCAATGCATGTTGTAAATTGAATGAAGAATTGATTACAGATCGGCCAAAATCATCACTTGAAGTCAATTTCGCAAAAGCATTCCAGTTAAAGCATTTGTACAATATTTTTTACCGTCGAATATTTCATTTTAATACAATATCTACATTAGTTTCAGAAATTAATTAAAATTGTTATTTTCGGAGTCAACATCGACTGAGCCTTATTACTGCAACAACCAAGTATTTCAAATTAGTTCAAATTAGTTTGACAAAAAATAAAGGTAGGCAATTCGTTGCGACAAAAAATTCTACATAAAAGTTTTAAAAACCAAAATTAATATGAACTTTATAAACACAAATCACGTTTTTTTCTTTAATTTCTACTAAGATAATTTAGCTTTGGTCAAAATGATTTGAGTAAATATATTCCACAGCTGAATGCACGGGTAGACTCACATACGTACAGGCGCCAAGTACCATTAGCAAATAAAACGTGACATAATTTAAGTTGATGCCACTAAAGTGGACAACGAGATATACAAAATGAAAATAAATTTTGAGATAAAATGGAAAATGATGTAAAAAGGTAACTCCAGCACTAATGCAACAACATGGGCATCACCATTATTTTTTCAGATATTTGTAAACGAACAAGTAACAACAATTTGTATGGATATTTGTAAGTTTCTGTGTAAATTGTATACAATTGAGAACCTTAATTCACAAAGTAATCCTACTAATGATAAGGTTGGCATGACAGAGCGACATGACTTTGAAATGGGTTAGCAAGAGGCTAAAAGCTACATGTGAAGTAACAGAATATGCTGTTAGTCAATCAGATGAAGCTGGGGAGATGTGTAGTATAAACAAAAAATTATACAAAAAACCGTTATAATAATGTTAAAAGTAAATAAATAAATGAAAAAGAAAAAAATAATAAACAAAATTTGGGTGTAACAAATATGGGGTTAATCTATAGGCGGGTCAACATATGATTTATTTTGGCTTTGAAAAAACTTAAAAATAATAAAATGTTTTTCTAAGAAATTTCTTTTTTCATATTTACAAATTATATTTTCTGCGTCAAGTCGTCGTAAACAATTTATTATAAAAAGTATCAATGAAAATTTCTTTTAATACTTGTAATGTGAAGACGCACCCATTGTATCGGCATAATTACACAAATGCAAAATGTATATATGTTTATTCTCTTTCTTTTCTCAAGTGACAAGCTTGCATATTTACTATACAAGTGAATGAACCCTTAATGTGACGTAATTAATTCCAAAATTTGATAAATTTATAAATTTACTTGTCATTAATATTTTTGGTTTTTTATTTATCATTATAATTTTTTTTTTTGTTATTTATGTTTACGTACATTTTTTTAACCTTATTTATCCCTTTTTTATCCGAAATCTTTGACTTAAAATTTTAAAACTAAACCGAAGCATCAATATTATTATTAATATTTCAATTTTTAAAAATTATGATATTAAAATAATACAAAATCATATTAAAATCTTTTCATTTTCTTTCCACTTATTATTCTTATTAAATTTCATACATATATTATGCATATCATAAATTCACATATTCATATATTCAAAACATAAAAAGGGTTGATTAAGAAAAAAAAAATCCCAAAATCACCGCATATTAGAATAACGTATTATTTAGATGTTGCCGCATTAACGCCAAGAGCAAGCTGTTCGATTGCCAGCAACAAATTATTTTTTCTCTTTTTTTTTTTTTTGTAAAAAATTCCAATAGAGAAAGTTATGCTCAAACACATTAGGCGTATACTCTGCGTTTAATATATTTACATACATATGAGCCTAATTAAATTCGATATGCCTAATTCGTGACTAATATAAAAAATGGGTTTTTAAAAATGTTAATTTGGTTTCCTGAGAAACAGGTGTGCTCTTAAATCTAAAAAAAAAATTAAAAATTAATAAACTAATAAATTAATTATTATAAAATAATATAAATATATATAAAATAAAAAATTATTAAATGAAATCAAATAAATAAAAAACCAAATAAAATATAAAAAACAATTAATTGCAATAAAATAAGCAATTAAAATAAAATGGAAGCAAAATTAAATAAAGTTAAAAAAAATAAAACAAATATAAAACAAAATTAAAACATTTGAATAAATCAAATAATGTTGAAGAAAAGAAAACTAAAATAATAATTGCTAGATATAAAATGTAATACATTGAAAAAAATAAAACTAATTTTAGGAAAATAAAATAAAATAAAGTAATATGAAATGTATTAAGAAAAAATTAAATAGAGTAATTTAAACCAAAAAGAAAATAAAAAGATTAAAATAATAAAACATAATATTATATTAATTACAATCAAATACAATATTAGTAATAAAGAACAATAAAATAAAGAATTAAGTGAATATAAGAGAAAGTAACATGAAATAAAAACAATAACAAAATCTAATGAAGTTAAATAAAATAAATTCCATTAAACAAAAATAAATAAAACGAAATAAAATGAAATATTAAAATAAAATAAAATAAAAACATTAAAATGGTATTAAATTGAAATAAGTAATATAAAATAAATAAAAACAAAATAAAATAAATAATTTTAAAAAAGTGTCTAATTACATTAAATTAAAATGCAGTAAAACGACAATACAAATTAAAGAAAAATGAAATAAGTAAAATAAAGTAATAAACAAAATTAAATTAAATTAAGGAAAAAAGTTAAATAAAATAATAAAAAGAATATAAAATAAAATTAAATAAATAATTAAATTAAATTAAATTAAATTTAATTAAATTAAATTAAAATATTGAAATTACACAAAACTAAATTAAGTACATTAAAATAAAAAAATAACAATAATAATAAAGAAAAATGAAACAAACAAATCATAAAAATTAAAATAAAATTATGTAAAATTAAATTAATTATTCAAATAAAATAAATTCAAATAATATAAAATGGAATAAAGTAGATTAAAAAAGAATTAAATTAAAGAAAATTAAATGAAATAAAGAAAATAAATTAAAATTGTAATAACCTAAATTAAATAACATAAAATATAATTAACAGAACTTAAATTAAAAAAATTAAATAATTATTCAAATATAATTAAATAAATTAAAACATATTAAAATAAATGAATCAAAATAATATTAGATTAAATTAAACAATAAAGAACGGCTGTCTTCGGCTGTCTTCTTGTAGAATACCAAATTTCACCTTCTTAGATGTAGTATTGGGGCCATATGATTATAATATTCCGATATCAATGATCTTCACTACAAATATGCAATTCATCATGTATGTAGAGTATACCAAGAGTCACGTTCTTATGTACTTTTTCGACGGATTTATGACTCAAAATTTCAAATCTGAAAAATTGGTCGTCTATACGCTATAGCGGTCCGATCTGGCCGGTTCCAACAAATGATCGTTTAAACGTAGGAAGATGCATCTTTCCTACCAATTTTGCTTGAAATATCTCAAAACTTGAGGGACTAGTTTGCGTAGACAGGCAGACAGACAGACAGACGGACAGACGCACAGACGGACATGGCCAAATCAATTCAGTTTCTGTTTCTGATACGATCGTTATAAATTTCGGTGGGTCCATCTCTTCTCCTTCTCGTACTTACATACTTCGGACCAAAGTAATGAATAAAAATGAAATAAATAAAATAATTCAAGATAAAATGAAGTTAACAAAACAAAATTAAATAAAAAATTATAATTTAAAATAAAATTGAAACAAAATAAAATAAGAAGAGCAAAAAACCGAGAACAACTTAAATATAACTTCCAGCTGGACAGTATCTACTTATACACACACACGTATACATTTAAAAATTATTACAACCAGCTTCGATGCTGTAATCGTTACAGTTAAAAAATATTAGCGCGCATACATAAATGCATCTAAATGTACGTATGTATATATATGCAGACCAAACATTCAATTGGAGCGACGAACAATTACCTTGGAATGCTGACGAAGCATTTAATCAAAGCCGAGTAACCGCATGTTCTCATAGTTATGAGGTTGTATGCACTCAGTGTATACATGTACATATGTAATTCTTAAACGTGTGTACATATGGAACGGCTATAGAAAAAAATACAACTTCAGATATATTTATGAGTACAAATATTCTCTATAACTACGCACATAAGCATTTGCTTGCCGCTATTAAAAAATCTAACAAAGCTACCATTTTTTCTATTTACAAACTCTGACGCTTGCAATAGCAAAAACAACCAAAACAACAGCTATGTTAAACACCAACTATGCAGTTATTTGTGCTCGTATTTGGTGTTTCCTGCCACAGTTTTGCGGTTAAGTCACAGCTAAAGCCACACTCAAAGTCAGAGTCAGAGTAGCGGTGTTCAATGGCATATCGACAAAATTATTTGAGGCAAAAAAATATAAAAACAAAAATCTTCCAACAATTGTTTTAGTGATTTACGTCGCGTAAAATATTATTTTTTGATTTTTTCTTTATTGATTTTTTTTACCGACTTCTACTAAATAATTACCGTCGCTTGCAAAGCATTTGTTTTTATTATTATTGCACAAACTTATGCGCCACACCTAAACACGCGTGAAAATCTAATGTTTTAGGGTATTTATGTGTACTTAATATGCACTACTTATATATATATATATGTTAGTATGTGAATGAAGCGTATTGCAATCACCTTTACTAATTACCATAATTAATTGGCCAATTTTATTGATCTACATTTCAACACTCCATGAAACACTCTGAAAGAAATTATGTGCAATTCTACATCAAAAATAAGAATAAAATTTTATTAAATAATATACTTAAACACATTAGTTTAGAGGTTTCTTGATCATCAAACTTTACTCTCTAACCATTTCGATATTCTAATAAAATAAAATAAAGGGTGATCCAAGAAGAGTTACTTTTTTCCATAACCTTCTTTTGACAGATCACGCGTGAGTCGTGTCAAGCTGTCATGTTATTTTTGCTCAGTAATGTTTGGCATTTCATCATGGAAAGACATACGCCTGAACAACGTTTACAAACTATTGAACTTTATTGAGGAAATTCAAGTTTTGTGAAGAATGTGTTTCGCGCTCTTCGCTGAACTTATGTTCAACATAATCGGCCTACTGAGCGTACTATTCTCAACTCCTTCACCCATTTTGAGACCCTGCATGCATTATTGTATAATATTCGACCGAATAGACTACGTCCAGCACGCAATGAAGAAAATATAGCGGCCGTAGCTGAAAGTATACACAAAGAGCATGGAGTCGATTCGGCGCCGTTCGCAGCGACTCGGACTGACGTATGGGATGACTTCGCACATTTTACGTCGAGATCTTAAATTGAAAGCGTTCAAAATACAGCTGGTGCAAGAACTGAAGCCGCACCACCTTCCCAAGCAACATCGCTTCGCTTTATGGGCTATTGAAAAGTTCCTAGAAGATCCGACGTTTTCGAGCCAAATTTTGTTAAGCGATGAGGCCTATTTCTGGCTCAATGGGTATGCAAACAAGCAAAATTGCCATATTTGGGACGAAAAGTAACCTGAAGAGATTCAAGACCTGCACTTTTATCCAGAAAATAAAAACAACGGTTTGGTGTGGTTTAGCCGGTGGAATCATCGGCTCATATTTCTTGAAAAATTAGGCCGGTAAGAACGTAACCGTCAATGGCGACCGTTATCGCGCCATGATAACCGACTATTTGAAGCTTGTGATCTACGCAACATTTGGTTTCAACAGGACGGCGCCACTTGGATTTATTGAGAGAACACTTCGGTGAGCAAATAATTTCACATTTTAGGCCGGTCGATTCGCCACCAAGATCGTGTGATATCACACCGTTAGACTTTTTCCTATCTATGCGGACAATCCCATTTCGATTCAGGCCTTGGAGCGAAATATCACGCATGTCATTTGCCAGTTACCAGTCGAAATGCTCGAACGAGTCATCGAAAATTGAACTCAACGGATGGACCATCTGAGACGTAGCCGCGGCCAACATTTGGAAGAGATAATCTTCAAAACACAAATGAATGATAATAAACATTTCCCATTAAATTTGAATTTTCTGTGCTTTTTTTACTTTAAAAAGTAGTGAACCTCGAAATGGATCACCCGTTAGTTCAATGCACTTTACATTCTCCATTCTCAACAGATGCTCAAGAAAAGTATTCCAGATTTCCTTAAACCAACCTTTCTTAATATCATTACATACTATCGAAGGACAAATAAAGCTGTAAGTGAAAGTGTAGACGAAGACTTGAATGTGTCTATTTCTCGATGTTTTCAAGAGATGGGACTTTCTTACGGCACATTATGGCGTGTTTTGCACTTGGACTTACACCTACATCCTTACAAAGTCCAGCTCACACAACAACTGAAGTCAGCTGGCCATAGTTGGATCGATTTGATGCTTGAACAACAAGCATTGAACCCCGATTATTCCAACAAAATTTTCTTCAGCGACGAGGCACATTTCACACTCGGTGGATACGTAAATAAGCAAAATTTTCACATTTGGGGCTCCGAGAATCCTGAAATAATTGAAAAGAGGGCATCATTAAACCAAAAAAATACTTACTGTGTGGTGCGCTCTTTGGTCCGGAAATGTGATTGGACCTTACTTTTTTGAAGACGACAACGGCGAGATTGTCACTGTCAGTTGTCACAGTTGAATATGTCTTTATTGCGAGAGAAATTTCCCGGTCGCGTAATTTCTTATCTTGGTGATTTCAATCGGCGACTATGTGCCAAAAAGTGGTCGAAAATTACCTCAACCGGTTCGATGTTTGTAAAAATTCACGAGTCCGTAAAAATTCAAACCGCAAAACGGATAACCCTGTACTTAAAAAAATCACTTCAAGATGTTAAAATTTAAACAAAAATTTCTATAGAAAAGTATTCAATTCAACTTTTTTTAAATATTTATTTCACATCAGTTCTCTTCTTTCACTATTGTACAATACATATACTGATACAATACATATTGACGAATAAAAGCTGCTTTCAAAAATAAAAGCATTATAATCAATATTCAAAACCAGGCGCACCAAGCCTCTATAGTAATCGACTGAACACTTGACGCCGTTAACGTGACAGTGTCGAGTAACTAGTACATACATACATACATGTACTATACAATGGGGCCGAAATGTGGTGGCACACAACTGTTTTTCTTCTTCTTCTTCTGCTTCTTGGACTATACTTCTGCTACTTAATAAACAAACAATGACACAATATTTGTTTTTATTTTGTTTTCTTTTTTTTTTGTATTTTCTTTTCAGTATTTTTTGTTTATTGCCAATCGACTTTTGTGAGCACAAGTGTTTCGTGGAGGCTTTTTTTATTCAAAAATTTACATATTGATATGTACGTGCGTACACTAAAAATATATATTATTAACATGCATAAAGATATATACATATATAAATGATTTTCAAGTAAATTCCATGGAAAATGGAAAATGAGAGAATAAATGGAAATTGGTTATAAAGGGTGTTTTTTTATAGAGGTATAGAACTTTAATTTGCAATAAAACAACGATGGATTATTCGATTGACATGAATTTTATTTATCCGAAAGATAATCTTGTCGCATTACATTTTAAATATGATTTCTGGCATATGACCGCCACGCCAATTTTCGATGACTTTTTCCAACATTTGTGGGCGCATATCGGCAATAACACGGCGAATGTTGTCTTCCAAATGGTCAAGCGTTTGTGGCTTATCCGCAAAGACCAATGACTTTACATAGCCCCACAGAAAGTAGTCTAGCGGTGTTAAATCACAAGATCTTGGAGGCGGTCACCAAAGGTGTCTTTCAATAAATCTATTGTGGCACGAGCTGTGTGACATGTTGCGCCGTCTTGTTGAAACCACATCTCCTGGACATCATGGTTATTCAATTCAGGAATGAAAAAGTTAGTAATCATGGCTCTATACCGATCACCATTGACTGTAACGTTCTGGCCACCATCGTTTTTGAAAAAGTACGGACCAATGATTCCACCAGCCCATAAAGCGCACCAAACAATCAGTTTTTCTGGATGTAACGCTGTTTCAACATACACTGGAGGATTACCTTCACTCCAAATGCGGCAGTTTTGTTTGTTGACGTAGCCATTCAATCATAAGTGCGCTTCATCGCTAAACAAAATTAGCTTATGAAAATCGGGAACAACGGTAATCTCGCTTTGGGCCCAAATTGCACTATTTGCAAGCGTTGTTCAGGCGTGAGTCTATTCATGATGAATTGCCAAACCAAACTGAGAATAAATCATTTGACAGCTGTTAAATCGGTCGCCATCTTGAAAAGTAATGCCGACTTAAAGTTCTATACCTCTATAAAAAACACCCTTTATAAAAAATTCTATTTATTGTGCGAGCAATTACTTATATACTTCATACATACATAGTTACATATGAATATACATAAACAATAGCAATTATAAATCAATCTGGTTCTAGAAGCTTACTTTTTTTTGTTGTAATTTTAAACGCCTGGACGTGCTGTTCGGCCAAATTGTGGGTGGCGCAGCCAATATTTATGAAAAGAGCATATTAACCACTTTGGAGTAGCGAGCACGCTTCACAGCTTTTTGGCAGGTTACCAAATGGATTCTGATGAAATTTCTAAATGCTTTTGAAATCTTTATCTTCGTGTTGCAAATTTCTTCTTGCTTTTTGATTGAACCACGAAGTTGATAACAAATCCTTACTAAGGGATATTTCAAAAGGGCTTTTAGGTGAAGCTTGAGTCTAGACGTGAATGGAGGTTAGTACAAGTGATATGAAAGTTTTAACAGACTAGGAATGTATTTTTCGAGAACTCATTATCTCTATCTCCACTCTCTCCACTCTTTCTGCCCACCAAAGTAGATATAAGGAACTTGTCGACCATTAAACCTAGGAAGGATAGGTTTCATTGGAAAATTTGAATGTTTTAAATACAGAAATACGCCGTTAGATGTGCAGGAGTAAAGAAGAGCAATACTGGAATGAATAGACTAACCCTGTCGTTCGTCAATGTTCGAATAGAATTAAGTATTGAAATTCTGTTGAATATAATCTTTTACGTATTTCCAGTCTTCTGCTGCAAGTCTTACGGACCTTGTTTAATAAAACAGCTTCCACAACTATTAGGAGGAAAAGAGAGGAAGCATCATTTCCGATTAATTGTTGTACTGAATCATTCAGGCTCATATAATTCATTGCGGTGGGTACCCTCATGAGCTCGAATAATTCATGGAAGGGGCCCTGATCGTGAGTAGTGGAACTTATCTCATTGAGTGGCTCATTTTAGTCTCTAGTGTGATCAAACTATACTTTCAAGAACCGTCGAATCGATTTTATGAAGGCTTTTATGTTATGCCACTGACGCAAGTCCATCTCCGTAAGGTCTCTAACCTACGGTTACCCCGGAAGTTATTACTTCTCAATCGACTGGGGGGCATAGGAAAAGATATTGCTCTAACAATTCACTGTCTTCTGTGTTTGCTTTCTCGATTCACCTTGCTTAGTTTTTAGATAACGGGTGATCCATTTCTAGGTTCCCTACTTAAAAAATGCACAGAAAAATCAAATTTAATGGGAAATGTTTGTTATCATTCGAAAGAATATTCTTTGGTATTTATTTTTTGAAGATTATCTCTTTCAAATATTGGCTGTAGCTACGTCTCAGATGGTCCATCCGTTGAGTCCAATTTTCGATGATTCGTTCTCCCAGGACTGAATCGAAGCGGGATTGTCCGCATAGACTTTAGATTTTACATATCCCCACAGGAAAAAGTCTAACCAATTGTTCTCTCAATAAATTTATTTATTGGTGCGATGCTTCGATTTCAGGCATCAAATAGTCAATTATCATAGCGCGATAATGGTCGCCATTGACGGTTATGTTCTCTTCGGCATCATTTTTGAAGAAAAATGGACCGATGATTCCACCGGCCCGCAAACTACAACTAACCGTTATTTTTTCTGGATGAAATGACAGCTCTTGGATCTCTTTTAGTTGCTCTTTACGTATTCATTGAACCAGAAATTGCCTCATCGCTAAACACAATTTGGCTCGAAAACGTCGGATCTTCCTGGAAGGTCGCTTGGGAGGGTCGAGCGGTTTCAGTTCTTGCACAAGCTGTATTTTGTACTATTTCAACTTAAGTTACTGAAGTAAAATGCGCCAAGTCGTTCCATACGTCAGTCCGAGTTGCTGCGAACGGCGCCGAATCGACTCTCCACGGTCTTCGTTCCCACACTCTCAGCTACGGCCGCTATATTTTCTTCACTGCGTGCTGTACGTGGTCTATTCGGTCGAATATTATCCAAGAATGAATACAGATTTCAGGAGGAAACAATCCATATTGTCATTTTGGGCGTTACTTACAGGTAAGGAAATTGGACAAGGTTCCTTCCGGAGCCTAAGTAGTATATGATGAAATATGAGCCGTAAACTTTGAATTATTTGGAAATATTGGAAATTCAGAACTAAAATTGCGCATCACTGACGTCATTGCATAATACTTTTACCATAATATAAGAGTACCGATATGCAGATCTAACGTCGAAAAGCCAACCATACCATTAAGTGCAGCATGCCCTCGTCAGTTTACTAATAGCACTGATTACACGAAGTCTGTTTCAATAAATTCCTATGCTACATAGTCAAAATGATAAAATTATGGTACCCGAGCCTTTTTAATATGATATTCTCACGCTGTGAAGTACAGAAAAGAAGAACAATCATTAGATGCATATACAAACATACAAATGCTCCAATAAAAAATTAATATTGGCAGCGTGGCTATAATAATCATTTCCAATCAAATTTTCAATCACACTTTTCCGGGAATTTGTGGCGACTTAAATAGTGCCACTGACAAATAAATGCAATATTTTTCAATTACCACTACACGCACATGCGATATTGACTACCAAACAGAAGCGTAGCTCATTTATGTTATGTGTTTGTAGCACACCTGCCAAGCCACCAAAGCTGCCAAAGCCAATACTTATACAATCGAATCTTGTCCGCCATAGCACCCAACTCAGCTCAGCAGCAACTTCACTTCACTTGTGGATGGTCATTTCGTTTTTATGCATTTTCGTATTCCCATGTGAATGTGTATGTGTGTGCGTGTTTAATTAAAATTCTTCATAAATTGTCAGAAATGGTAACAATTTTGATATTTACACGCACAACGCATTCGCTCAGTTCATAGCAGCTGTTAACAAGACGAACCATTGGCAGCAAGCAGAGCGTTGTGCTCGTAAACTACGCTGCTGTAAGACCAGTTGCGACGAGACGCTGCTTTCTAAGTAGCATTTAGTATTCATAAGCAGAGCAGATACGACAACAACTCACTAAAGACTTTTTGATAGTTTCGAATGCAAATTTTGTGCCAAACCGCTGTTCCACTACGTGTTGTGTGAGACTATAAAAATTATATGAGCCGCTCCTTATCGCAGTTTTTTTGGTCAAAAGTAAAAGATGTATTTTAGAGCAAACATTGGCTGTCTCAGTGGGCAGGTGCGTAAGCATTTAGTTGCAGTTGCAGGCTCAGTTCGACACGTTCAACAGGTTCTTGTTGTTCTTGTTTTTCACGCGTTGGCAAAGTGCTCTAAAATGCATCTATAGTTGTTGTAATGCACCGTTTCATTTTAGGTAACTTGCCAAATGATGTTAGCAGGAGCAATAAAGTTGCTTGTTGAGGAAAAGCTGGAATTTCTAATTTATGTAACTGGAGCAACATTTCGACTGCACACAGAATTAGCTTGATTCTAACTAGTGAATCGTTGAGGATGTACAGCATTAATGGCACCTGTCGGTTGCTTTGTGATATAGAAGGAATACCTTCTCAGTTATTTATAAGGGAGAAATATTTATTTTCTCTTTGAAAAATATCAGACGTTAAAATTTTGGATTAGTTGAAAATTTTAAAAACATTTATTTTAATTCCTTTATATTCTTTTATATCATTTTATTTTTATTTTCCTTTATTACCTACTTTTTTAAATTAAAAAAACACAGAAAATTAAAATTTAATGGGAAACGTTTATTATCATTAGAAAGAACATTCTTTGGCATTTATTTTTTGAAGATTATCTCTTTCATATATTGGCCACGGTTACGTCTCAGATGTTCCATCCATTGAGTCCAATTTTGGATGACTCGTTCGAGCATTTCTACTGGTAACTGGCGAATGACATGCGTGATGTTTTGGTCCAAGGACTGATATGAAGCGGGATTGTCCGCATAGAGTTTAGACTTTACACATCCCCACAGGAAAAAGTCTAACGGTGGTCAATCGATCGGCCCAAAACGTGAAATTATCTGCTCACCAAAGTGTTCTCTCAATAAATCCATTGATTGATGCTATGTGCGGGAATTAGTGCCATCTTCTTGAAACCAAACATCACGGAGATCACGAGCTTCAATTTCAAGCATCAATAGTTATGTTCTCACCGGCATCATTTTTGTAGAAATATGGACCGATGATTACATCGGCCCACGAACTACACCAAACCATTACTTTTTCTGGATGAAATGGCAGCTCTTGAATTCAAGTTGCTCTTCGTCCCAAATGCAAAACTTCGGATCTTCTTGGAACTTTTTAATAGCCCATAGAATGAAGCGATGTCGCTTGGTAAGGTCGAGCGGCTTCAGTTCTTGTACAATCTGTATTTTGTACGCTTTCCATTTAAGATCTCGACGTAAAATGCGCCAAGTCGTTCCATACGTCAGTCCGAATTGCTGCGAACGGCGCCGAATCGACTCTGCACGGTCTTTATGTACGTGACGTGGTCTATTCGATCGAGTAACATCCAATAATGAATGCTGGGTCTGACGATGGTGGTGCGAATAATACGCTCAGTAGGCCGATTATGTTCAACATAAGTTCAGCGAAGCGCACGAAACACATTCTTTACAGAACGTGAATTTTCGTAATAAAGTTGAATGATTTGTAAACGTTGTTCAGGCGTAGGTCTTTCCATCATAAAATGCCAAACAATACTGAACAAAAACAACATGACAGCTTGACACGACTCACGCGTGATCTGTCAAAAAAGGCTATTGAAAAAAGTACCTCTGCTTGGATCACCCTTTATTTTATTTTATAATATTTTATTTCTATCTTCCTTATTTATTTTATTTTAATAAATATTATATTATTTTATTTTACTTAATTTTAATTTATTTTTCTTAATTTAATTTCATTTTAGATTGGTTTATTTTAGCTTATTTCAATTTATTTTATTTTAATTAATTTTATTTCATTTCATTTTGTTTTATTTAATTTAATTTAATATTTATATTTTTATATTTTTTTATTATTCATTTTTTTAATGTTATTTTATTTAACTTTATTTTGTTTTGGTTTTTCTGAATTTTGATTTAAATTCATTTTATTTTAGATTGTGTTATGTTATTTTATGTTATTTTATTTTATTTTTCTATTTTTATTTATTTTTTACTTTTTTTATATTTTTTTTTTTAATATTATAATTATTTTATTTTTATTTTTTTTATAATTTTTTTATTTAATTTTTTATTACTTTATATTATTTTACTTCATTTTATTTTATTTTTTTTTTATTATTATTATTTTACTCTATTTTATTTTATTTTTTATAAAATTATTTAATAAAGTTTGTTTTCCGCTGTGTATATTAACTTACATAAGTGAACTAGTGCTTGTGTGAGTGCGTTGAAGCTTGAGTAGTGCATTCTATGAATGAATTGCGTTTACTCCGCTGCGATAATTTAATAGTGATTCGTTTTATTCTGACTACTCGTTTGCTCACTGCAACCAGTTGCAGAGTCGGAGACTACGTGCAGGTGCTCAAATGATCCGACTAAATTCCATGCTATTAAAATTTTTCTGATTTTTTTAATTTTTGTTTGTTAATTTTTCCACGGAAAACAAAACGCTTGTTGCCGCTGTCGTTATTTGTTTCGATTGATCAGTAATTCGTATTAGCTCACTGCTGTGGAACACGTGTGATAATCCATTAAATGCATATCTCTTGATTATTTTCGTTTTATTTTTAAGTTGTTTGAAAATTAATCACAACAAGCATATGTACCTGCTATGTATGAGTGGCTCAATGCATTATTCTCAGATATTTATGTTTAAACCTTCACATGTGTATGATTATGCATAAAATTATTTTTAAAAAAATTCGCTGTGATTTGTACTGTTGCTCTTGGCCTTTAACGTAAAATATTTGATTGTAAATTATTCTCATTGTAAATATTTATGTATTTTGTAATTACTATTTGAATACTTGCAATTTTTAAGTAATTTATTTAATTTCTTTGTAGTTAAGTAGTGTCCTTGTTTAGTTTTTATTTAAATTAGTAACAAAATACTTTTGTAAAATTAAAAATTAATGTTAAATTATTCAGTGCTCACACCTGGCTGAGAGTGTTCTTGACTGTTAAGGAAAATTATTAGCAGAATTTTTTCTATGCACTCACAGACGAAATGAAGCTCAGTTATTAGAATCTCAATTAATAAATTAAAATTTTATATGATCTCTGCCTAGTGTGACAACTTTCTCATTAACATTATGTGATATTTTGTTAATAAATTTTTTTCTAATAAAAAATTCTTATTCGAAGTTTAAAAAAAAAATTAAATTTAAAAGCTTCTAAATTTATAAATAAAATTGTTAAATATTAAAAAATATAGTATTAAAAAAATTTAATTATTTTTAATTTAAAATATTGACTTTTTCACATTTGAAAAAAAAAAATAAAAATAAACTGATTTCGAAAAACATTGTAAGAAATCAACTTTCATCATTTATGATTTTAACACATTAAATAGTATTGCCATAAATGATATTTTTTCCACGCATTTTATTATCATTTCAACGCCTTTGCCTTTTGATACATTTAACTTCGTCATGATCAATAAATTTTCATATACAAAATAATGCCAATAAACACATAAACTTCTGATACAAACATGTCAACAAAATCTTAAATTTTTTTATGTATTTAAAATCTATTGTAAGCTCACGTAGTTAAATTCTCACTTAAAAATTATTAAAATTTTTTCTTGCAACTTTTTAGCCCACACACTGTGACAAGAAAACCCACTGATGCACATAAATTTCCGTAAATGCAGACATCAGTGCAACAATGAAGCTTATTCTATGTGGAAAATGTGGAGGCTGTGTTTGAGTCAAATCATAATTTTTTTTGTAGTTAAATAGTTGTTGGTTGGTAGAAAATCGTGAATAAAATTAATTTTTATAGCTCAGGTGTGTAGGAAGTGCAAGTAAAAAATTAGAGTGTGGGTAGGTGTGTAGAATGCAATTTCAGTGAAATTTTTAAGTTTCAATCAACAAAATGTTCAAAAATATATATATTTTTTATTTAAATGAAGTAAAATAAAATAATATTTAATTAAAGTAAAACAAAATAAAATAAAATAAATAAAATAAAATAAGAAAATAAAATTAAATTTAATTACAAAATTTAAGTAAAATAAAATAAATAATATAAATGATGAGAAGATGTGGTGATCTCCGATTTTTGTTTGTTGTAAAGGGTCATAAAAGTAAAGATACTTTTTTCAATAGCCCCTTTTTGACAGATCAAGCGTGCGTCGTGTCAAGCTGTTATGTTATTTTTGTTCAGTATTGTTTGGTATTTCATCATGGAAAGACTTATGCCTCGTTTGCAAATCATTCAACTTTATTTCGAAAATTCACGTTCTGTAAAGAATGTGCTTCGCGCGCTTCGCTCAACTTATGTTCAACATAATCGGCCTACTGAGCGTATTATTCGCAACACCTTCACCCATCGTGAGACCCAGCATTCATTATTGGATGTTACTCGATCGAATAGACCACGTCCAGCACGCAGTGAAGAAAATTAAACGGCCGTACTTGAGAGTGTACACGACGACCGCGCCGTTCGCGGAAACTCGGACGTATAGAACGACTTGGCGCATCTTACGTCGAGATCTTAAATTGAAAGCGTACAAAATACAGCTTTCCTGCTCAATGGGTATGTAAACGAGTTGCCACATTTGGGAGGAAGAACAACCCGAAGTAATTCAAGAGCAACAATATCATCCAGAAAAAAAACGGTTTGGTGTGGTTTGTGGGCCGGTGGAATCATCGGTCCATATTTCTTCAAAAATGATGCCGGTGAGAACGTAACCGTCAATGGCGACCGTTATCGCGACATGATAACCGACTATTTGATGCCTGAAATTGAAGCCCGTAATCTCCGCGACATTTGATTTCAATAAGACGGCGCCAATTCCCACACATAACGTCAATCAAGGGATTTATTGAGAGAACACTTCAGTGAGCAGATAATTTCACGTTTTGGGCCGGTCGATTCGCCACCAAGATCGTGTGATATCACACCGTTAAACTTTTTCCTGTGGGGATTATTTAAAGTCTAAAGTCTATGCCGACAATCCCGCTTTGATTCGAGCCTTGGAGCAAAACATCACGCATGTCATTCGCCAGTTACCGGTTGAAATGCTCGAACGAGTTATCGAAAATCAGACTCAAGGGATGGACGATCTGAGACGAAGCCGCGGCCAACATTCGGAAGAGATAATCATCATAGAAATAAATGAAAAAGAATGTTCTTTCGAATGAAAATAAACATTCCCGATTAAATTTGAGTTTTCTGTGTTTTTTTAAGTAGGGATCCTCGAATGGATCACCCTTTATAAGAAAATTTTCAATTCAAAATATCAACAAGTAGGCCTTTCGAATGAAGTTCATTCAATTATAACCACAAAAAAAATAAAAATAAATAGCTCCGAAATGCTAACTGTTGAAATAAACTTGACTTGAGACACGCAAAATCACTGAGTTATATGTCTGTTATATTTTCGGAATAAAAAAATGTCTTGGTTTTTGCCGCTCATTTTCTAAATAAATACGCAACCGATGGCAAACAATGCACACAGCAGTCAACTCTGTCAACTAAGTAAATATTTATAGAAATCAATGAAAGTGAAACTGTGGCATTAAAATATTTAACAACAACAAGACGATGAATAAAAACAATTTTTTTCCTGCATTGTCACAAACAATTCTCCTCTACTCTCCCTGCTTTATACACCATTCTCAATCAGCTAAACAATCAACTGTTGAGGGCACCACGACAGAACGTTGACATACAGAGGAGCATCATTGACGGCAACGTCATAGTGTATATAGGCAATGGATAGTGTAAACATAGCAGTGAAGTAGAAGGAAATAAATTTAAGCGAAGAAAAAAAAAACGAAAATATGCACGTTAAAGAAACAACAAAACAAATACAAGAAAAAGTGAAACATTCCACTGACAGGTACCAAATACACAAACAATGTCATGCATCTTATTGTGAAGTGTTCAGCTACTTGCAGTGACAGTGACTAGACTATTGTATGGATGTATAATAAATCACTGATTGACAGATTTTTTGTTTTGTTTTAAGCAGTATAGGATGAGCTTGAATAACTGTTATTTTAACAAATTTGAAAAAGTAACTGTAATTTAGTTTTTAGTATTCAAGCTACCAAAGTTTTTACCACAAACCCACAACGAATGTTTTATGATTGGAAAATAGTAAGGTTTGGAAGGAAAAGGTATATACTTTTTCAGAGTGTTGAATGAGAATTAGGCTGGCCCAAAAATCCTTTACTAAAACGGCTCAAGTAATGAGACAAATTGGATACGAATTTATATGACAAGGAGAGAGAGTCTAACTTGCAAGAACTAAAAAGATGAGAGTACAGAAACTAAAAGGAATATAACAAAACAAAAAATTACAAAAATTTAATGAGCTTGACTTACCATTAAACACGCTTCAGCAACCAGGCAACACCATGAAAAATCAGAACCAGTACCTGCAAAAAAATATTGTTATTATGAATATTTTTTTAATATCTTGCGATTATTTACAGTAAAAGACTAATGGGTTTAAATTGAGATCTCTTGCAATAAAACCTTAATGCGATAAAGCGAAATAAATCAGTCCAAGCAAATAAAGATGTCATCAGATAAATAAAAAATTTTAGGTCCAAGTAAAATAAAATAAGCTTAAATGAAATAAAATGAAAGAAATAAATTTTTTTTTGCGGGTGATTAGAAGAAAATGCCTTCCGCATCATCATTGTGTCGTCAGATCAATGGTATATGCCACTTGCAGGTCACCAACAAAAACTCTCTTCTAAGGAACCGGCGGCTACCCTGAAACCGGTTTCGCATTACTTCAGGTGGACGTTCCATTTTTCTCGTAGTGAGACTACATCTCTCACCTACATCCAGGTCCCGCTTTTTCGTTCGTAACATATGTCCACAAACTCCGTTACGTTTTTCCATTTTTCCTCGCTGTGCAGCGTGACTGAGGTAATATTATCTGCGCGAAGTGGTCCAACTGTGTTTTCGAGTGTGATTCGCTCGGCTTGCGAGTGCATTTAAAGAATGTATGTTCGGCATCATCTTCGTTGGCGTCGTTGTAGAAACATGAGGCATCTTCGGCATGTATATAGACAGCATCTGGGTAATATAGTTATTTACCTCCCCAAATTTTCTACTTGTCCATGCTCTTAAATCTGTTAAAATCCTGGCCGTCCATCGGCCTCGATTTTCCATTTCCCATCAGTTTTTCCACTGGTTGAGGGTTTCCTGTCTTATATCTCCTCTAGTTAAATTGACAGCACTTCCTTGGTTTCTTACATTTCTTAGTACACATAGTAAGAGAAAGCTATTAAGCAGAGTGGTAAGTTCTATTCTACTATACGCTGCACCAGTTTGGGTCGAAGCTTTGAGCAACAACTCGCAAAAAAGAAAGTTGACTGCTCTATATCGATTAAGCTCAATTAGAGTTACTTGTGTATATTTGTATGTATGTATTTAAGGCTCTCGTTTCTGAATGCAGCCGTTAATCGAAGGGAAATCGCTGCTGAAGAAAGGCGTCGGTCTATAAGTGACTGGCAAGAGCGATGGAATAACTCTGCGAAAGGCAGATGGACTTACGAGCTCATTCCTTGCTTAAGCCGGTGCATGGAAAGAAGACACGGGGGCACCTACTTCTTCCTAGCGCAATTCCTTTCAGGACATGGAGTTTTCAGGAAATACCTCAACAGATTTGACCACGACAACTCCGCGTCTTGTCCAATATGCTCAGAGTGTGAGGAAGATGCGGGACACGTAATGTTTCGATGTCCGAGATATCCTTCAGACACCACCAGAGCTTTGAATGAAAGCAATTTATTAACTTATATGTTGCTTTCCGCTGAAAATTGGCAAAGAATAAGTATGATTTAAGACAAGCGGAAATTTTAAGGCACCAGAACCGTTAATAAAGAGCTTGGAATGTGGTGCAATTCGCGATGTATGGCAAATGATATCATAAAATGCAAAGTTAACCTGGATCGGAAACTCGTCCTTTCCGATCACGTTTAAATGCCTATCAGTTGAGCGGAGCGGAAACAAGGGCTTTCCGCCTGCCCTACCTTGATTGTGATACTCTTAATAATAGGAATATGGAGCGGAAACAATGACTTTCCGACCATAACCCTGTGTCTGCTAAGAGAGAAAGGAGCGGCAACTTGGTCTTTCCGCCCGCAGTAGAATGTTGTAGACTGGAGACTAGGTCTCTCCAGCTACTAAAGGTAGCGTATGTATCACCGCTCGTTGTTAAAGTAACGCGAAATAGCTAATGTGCTTACCAGCCGCGCGAGGTAATACTTTACTGATAGTTCCGTGGGGAGAGCGGTAGTGAGTGGAGAGGTGTTTAGTACGTAGGTGAAACTTTGAGGTTGCAAGTCGTGCATACTATCTTCACGGGCGTCATCAAAAAAAAAAATCTTTCTTAGTGTCCCGTTTCTCTTCCTTTCTGCAGTCAAGAGGACAATGGTAATGCTCCGCTCCGCTTATTACATTTATAGCCTCTCCCGATACTATTCGGTAAGCCGACGCTACCCACAGAGCTGCTGTCCAGTATACTTTAGCTAGTACTTTTCACCTGTTATTCCTCTTGAGTAAGTCTGCTCATAACTAAGCTCCGTGGAGTAAGATATTGATTGCCATTAAAAGCTTTCTTTTTTTCCTAAGTCGGCCCCCCGATGTTTACCATCGGTCGGCTAAGTTGAGAAGTGATTCGGGAAGCTTCTTTTGCAGCAACTCCTAAATAATTAAGTACTTTTCTTGATCTTAACTCATCTGAGGTTGTGTGTAAATCTATTTCTAGAGGTATATGCTCCATCGTTAATAGCAGCAATTCGGTTTTTTCTGTTGCAAGTTTAATGCTATGCTGGTCAAGCTACATTTGTGATTTTATTATTACTTGGCTTAACTTTCTACGTGCATATTCCGTATCGCGCGCAGTAATTATAGCGGCGATGTCGCCAGCATAACCAACAAGATATGTTTAATATACCATCGTAGTTGACGTTCCAGAGGTCTGGCCCGAGTATAGAGCTCTGCGCTGCGCCTGCCATTACCTTGAGTCTGTGGTCTGGTGAAGTAGGACTCTGTCCTTTAGATAGCTCCTCATCATTAAACTAAGATATTGATGGAGGCAGAATTTCTTTTCCAAGGCTTCAATCATGTCCTTCTACTGGGCACTGTTAAAAGCATTTTGCACATCCAGTGTGGCGGGAAAGACTATTTGCTTGAATTTGTGACAGCCTTTTGAGCCTCTTCGACACTTTTATTGAAATTTTCACGAGCTCCAATTTCATGTTGAATCTCTTCATGTTGCTCTTCGTCCCAAATGCGGCAATTTTGCGTGTTTACATACCCATTGAGCCAGAAATGGGCCTCATCGCTGAACAAAATTTGGCTCGAAAACGTCGGATCTTCTTGGAACTTTTCAAGAGCACATAGAGCGAAGCGATGTCGCTTGAGAAGGTCGAGCGGCTTCAGTTCTTGCGAAAGCTGTATTTTATACGCTTTCAATTTAAGATCTCGACGTAAAATGCGCTAAGTCGTTCCATACGTTAGTCTGAGTTGCTGCGAACGACGCCGAATCGACTCTCCACGGTCTTCGTGTACACTCTTAGCTGCGGCCGCTATATTTTCTTCACTGCGTACAGGACATGGTCTATTCGGTCGAATATTATCCAATAAAAAATGCTGGGTCTCAAGATGGGTGATGGTGTTGCGAATAGTACGCTCAGTAGGCCGATTATGTTGAACATATGTTCAGCGAAGAGCGCGAAACAAATTTTTCACAGAACGTGAATTTTCGTAATAAAGTTGAATAATTTGTAAATGTTGTTCAAGCGTATGTCTTCCCACGAAGAAATGCCTGATACGACTCATGAGTGATCTATCAAAAAAAAGGCCATGGAAAAAGTACCTATGCCTGGATCACCCTTTAGAAGTTAATTTTTGAATATACGCTAAACAAAAAAGTTGCAAAGTTGTATTAAATCCTCGCACTAGTCACATTTTAAAGTCGCTACAGTTCTATATATTATATATATTTCCCTTATAAATAAATAAATAAAATAAAAAATAATATAAAATGATATAAAATAAAATGAAAGAAAATTTGTTAAATAAAATAATTTAAAATAAAGTAAAACATAATAAAAAAAATTAAAGAATATAAAAACACTAAAAAATTAACAATAAATCAATTCCACATTCTATCATTAAATTGGCAAGCAAAAGTAAAAAACGCAAACAACTCAAGCCAAAATCACAGCTTAAGCACACAATACTTTAATTTATGGTTTCTTAAATGTTTTAATATAATTACACACGCATCAAAAATTAAAATTTTTTTCCATGTTTCATATGCGTGTTGATTGTTATTTAAAAAAAAAAATATATATATATATACTCGTATAAGAATTCAATGCTGAATAAAACGCGTAGGTGTACTTATGTAAATGATGAAATCAACGCACAATAAAACCTTTTGTGGCTAAAATAATAAGTAGAAGAAATAAATAGCTAAGAAATAGCTAAGAAGCATGTGAAGAGAATATTAGTAAAAATATTCAAACAAACAAAAAACACATAAAATTATTATAATAACTTAAAATATGCAAATAATCAAGCAAAGCTCCGACACATTTTTGGCAGTTTTTGTTTAATTTTAGTTACAAAAAAAGCAATTAACAAAAGGTGTTGCAAAAATTTAAAGCTTAAGACATAACTATGTTTCAATGAACTCTTTGGTGGTAAAAAAAAAAGATTCGAAAACTTTAAAAGACACTTGCTATAAGAAATAGAACTAGTATGGCATGGAAAAAATAACAATATTAATAAAGATTTGAAAATAGAAAAATAGCAAATAAGAAAATAATAAAAAAATTACAATTTCTTATATCATAGAATAAAAATAAAAAAAACCAAAAAATTAAAAAACAAAAGTAAAAAACTAACAATAAAAAAGGAAAAATTTCTAGTAAAAATAAATATTTAAGAAAAACACTTGCTCGCATAATTTTAATGGGTTTCGCCACGTGCTCGAAGATTTAAATTTCCTGAATTTCATGTATATTTTTTGTCTGCGGTTTATTTTAATATACATATATATACATATATATATTTTTTTTTTTTGATTTCTCCGTCGACATTTAGAGTTGAACATAAATTTAACACTTAATTGGCATTTAAGCAAAATTTAGGCTGAAACCTTAGTTTAAGGCTAGCAGAATTAGCATAAAAATGGAAGAAGAAAAAATGAATTAATTAAAAACACTAAACAAACAACAACAACAACAGCAAAAACTTTTACGACCCTCTCCTTTCAAAATTTTAGTCTTATTTACTTCTTTCAATTTAAAAACAGTGCGAGGAATGCATACTTGTTTTTACGTTCCAACAATCGAGAAAAAGTTCAGATATGTAGCCGCTGTAATTTGAAAAAAAAATCTCTAAAAATCATAATTATATATATTTTTTTTAAATCAAACGCCTTAAGATCTTAAATGGTGCACAGATGTAGAGTAGCCAAATAAGTTTATTAGCTACTAACACTAAGACTTAAAAAAGATTTCTTTGTTTACTCATAAATGGCTTCAAACATACATGTACATATGCCTACGCCAGTGTAACACGAATGTATTTTTTTTCTTTTTTGAATTTCAAATCTCTTTTCATATTCCAATACTTATAATTCGTTGTGCTCGCAATCACAAGCATGTGCGTGCCCATATATAACATATATGTATGTATGTATACTTATATAAATCTTGGCAATGTTATACTTTCAATATCACGCAAAGCTGTTTTTTGATACACCAGCGGAGGCCAGTTGGATATACATACGACAGATAAAATAATCATAACGAATATGATATGGCGTTTAACTCGAATTAGTTGGGTTTTTTACTATCGAAGAAAAGACACAGCTAATTTAATCGACTCTAGATTCAATGAATACTACTTTTTTCGAAAATAAAAATAAAAAATTTGTACTACTGCTACTACATTGGCGTCGGCACCGCTTTCGTGATTATAGCCGAATCAATAATTGCGCGCCATTCGTTTCTTCTTCTCAAAGTTTGGCGCCAATCGGAAATACCCAGTGAAACTTGAACTAAATCTTTCCAACAGTGTGAAAGTCTTCCTCTTCCTCTGCTTCTACTTGCAGGTATTGCTTCGAAAACTTTCAAAGCTGCTTTCAGTCATTCGGACGACATGACCTAGTCAGCGTAGCCGCTATCTTTTCATTGGCTAATCTATGTTAATGTCGCCGTATAACTCGTACAGCCCATCGCTTCATCGTCTGCGGTATTCGTTCCGTTACCAACGCGCAAAAGACCATAAATCTTTCGCAAAATCTTTATCTCGAAAACTACTAGCGCCGTCTCATTGGATGTCGACATCGTCCATGTTTCTTCACCATACAGCAGGACGGAAATATTGAGCAGGACGAAAATATTGACTCGAGAGAGTCCAAAGTAGCACCTGCTGACAAGAATGATTCTGCGTTGGGTTTAAAGGCTGATATTGTTGATGTTGTTGATGCTGGGGTTCGAAAGATAGACGAAATGGTCTACAACTTCAAGATTTGACTGTCAACAGTGACGTGATTGTTTGCTTGATGACAAGAGATATTTTGGTTTGTCCTCGTTCAACACGAATTGGAAGAAAGCAGAACTAGCGGTGCGGTTGTTATAGCCAAATAATGGCATTTGCTTCTTTTACCTGATCTGGACTTTAATATCTCACACAATACGCTCGATATGACCTTGTATGCGGTATTCAGGAAGCTTATGCCACGATAATTAGCGCAGACCGTGAGGTCCCCTCTTTTATGGATTGGGCAGGGCACACTGAGGTTGCAATCGTCGGACATGCCTTCGGCCGACCATATTCTGCAAAGAAGCTGATGCATACATCTTGTCCGTTACTCCTCCTAGAAGTAAACGCAAAGAGAGTAACCACAAACATCCGTTTTGAGGCGAGCCGAAGTGAGAAGGCTAACCACACCACGGTTGTGTCTTAGGGTTTGGAAAATCCTTCCTCAATGAAAAATCGAAAAATGCCTCGGTTGAGAGACCTTCATTTAGAGACAATATATGTATATGGATTTTAATTCATTTTCACATATTAAAATAAAATAAAAAGAAATAAGTGCAGTCTGGCGGATGCAATTATGCCTTTCATGAAAGTACCACATTTATTATTTGGCATTTTTGGATTAACTATTGATTCTTATATCTGAAAAATCGATAGTATGAGCTCTGTCTTGGATTTCAATGAATTTTGGTGTCAATATACCAAATTTCAAGCTTTTAGATGCATTTTTGATGGATTTTTGAACCGAAAACCCGTATCTGATTGTATTGAGGTGGTCCGATTTGAACGATTTCGACGTATAAATATCTGCTTACCAAACAGACGGAGACACAGACAGACAGACGGGCATAGCTAAACCAACTCAACTCGTGATTCTGATACGATTGGTAAAAATTTTAGTGCATCTCTCTCCTCCTTCTGGTTCTCACATACTTTGAATCAACATCACATAAACTTGAAAAAAATTATAAATAAATTACGATAAATGCACATAATTAGTTTCTTTTTCAAATTTCCGTGGGATAAATTGAAACAATTTCCATATTAGTTGCTTTGTTGCAACTCAAGTGGCGGAATAGAAAATTGGAAAATTTTGTATTTATGCATGCAAAAGATTAATGCATATATTACTATGTATATACATACACATGAACATCTACATATATATGTATGCATTTGCACTTATGTTGCATTATGAATGACTGCCTGTGTGCATTATCGTATTATCGTCAAATTAGAAGACAAGACGCATTATGAGCATTATTATTATTTATTTTTTATTTTTTAATCTGTCTACGTTGCATGCCACTTGTCATACTTGTGCCTTGCCACCGCCCTTTTAATTTGGTGTTGCTTGAGATTTATAGATACATATGTAAATATGTAAGTGCATGTTTAGGGGTGTGGTGGAATGCAATGTTGAATCGCTCTAGAGGGCGTTTTCAGAAAATTCGAAAAAAACGATTTGTTAGAAGAAAAAACAAAATATTTTAATATCTGTATGCTCATAAACATTTTTGGATCATCATTGAGTAGATGATTTCTTTCAGACAGTGTAAAGGAAGGTAAAGGGTGTTTTTTATAGAGGTATAGAACTTTAAGTTGGCATTACTTTTCAAGATGGCGACCGATTTAACAGCTGTCAAGTGATTTATTCTAAGTTTGGTTTGGCAATTCACCATGAATAGCCTCACGCTTGAACAACGCTTGCAAATAGTGCAATTTTATTTCGAAAATAATGCTTCTGTGCAGAAAACGTATCGAGCACTACGTATATTTTATCGTCGACAAAATCGTCCATCACTTCTGGTTGAATGGCTACGTCAACAAACAAAACTGCCGCATTTGGACTGAAGGTAATCCTCAAATGTATGTTGAAACACCGTTACATCCAGAAAAACTGACTGTTTGGTGCGCTTTATGGGCTGGTGGAATCATTGGTCCGTACTTTTTCCAAAACGATGGTGGCCAGAACGTTACAGTCAATGGTGATCGGTATAGAGCCATGATTACTAACTTTTTCATTCCTGAATTGAATAACCATGATGTCCAAGAGATGTGGTTTCAACAAGACGGCGCAACATGTCACACAGCTCGTGCCACAATAGATTTATTGAAAGACATGTTTGGTGACCGCCTAATTTCACCTTTTGGACCTGTGAATTGGCCTCCAAGATCTTGTGATTTAACACCGCTAGACTACTTTCTGTGGGGCTATGTAAAGTCATTGGTCTATGCGGATAAGCCACAAACGCTTGACCATTTGGAAGACAACATTCGCCGTGTTATTGCCGATATACGGCCACAAATGTTGGAAAAAGTCATCGAAAATTGGACGTCCAGATTGGACTACATCCGCGCCAGTCGTGGCGGTCATATGCCAGAAATCATATTTAAAATAAAATGCCACAAGATTATCTTTCGGATAAATAAAATTCATGTCAATCGAATAATCCATCATTGTTTTATTGCAACTTAAAGCTCTATACCTCTATAAAAAACACCCTTTATATAAAGTTTTTTTAATTTTATTTAGAAGTACATCATCCAGAAAATGAAGTAAAAAAAGAGGAAACAATTTGAGGCAAGCCCAATAAACAGCTTCAGTTTCAGCGTTAATTACATATTTTTTTAATATTCTAAATATATTCATATAAAAAAATATTTTTTTGACATGACTCATGGTTCCAGAGTTTGGTGTCGATATTTGGGCCATTGATGCCGGATGTATCGAGAATGAGGAGGTCCTCTCGAACAAGAACCGTTTATAACACTGCGAGTTATTACCCGGTTTCTCTCGTTATATAGGCGAGTATGAACGAGGAGGAGGAGGAGTGAAAATATCAGAAAACGGTAGATAGACCTCTGGGTCAGCAGGACTGATGGTCTAGTAAGGCGCATTAGTTGTACTGCTAACTCCCAACTGGTAATTGTAGGTGTTTGTATTTAAGAGATCAGATTGGTGTTTTCGTTGGTGATGGATGTTCACGACGAACGCCCTTATTTGGTTGTAAGGATTTATTATTATACTTTCAAATTCTAGCGCGACCAGAACTGTAATTAGTCGGTTAGGTTGGCAGAAATTGAGTTCGTGTGGCATTCGGATGAATTCAACTTCGAATTTTTTGCAAGGGACTCTCCCTGACGGCAGTCATATCTCGGTCTTAGCTTCGATTTTGTTGCCAAACGAGTTGGACGGCAGGTATATATACAGATGACTCCATGTCTTCTTCTATACAACTTCAGAAAAATTGCAAGGCTTACCGTCACTTTGGACCAAAAGTTAAGAATTTTTTATATTATTGCTATATTTTGTCTGTCGAACTCTCTATTGGCACACAATAATAACCCAAGCTAACAAGGCAAAAGCTCACTCACTCTGATATTGAATACTTAAAAAGTATGAAAAAATTAAAATTAAGTTAAATAAATTTAAAACAAATTTTTAATCAAATATTACAAAGCGGAGGATTTTGTTTAATTTAATGTTTATCAATTTTTCTAAACTCGAAATTGATGATTTCACGACTTATCATATCACCGATAAACAGCTATTGTGAACTTCCCTAACTCAAATGGTTCACAATAACACACTTGTATCAGCTGATACATTTTACTTAGGCATTGAATAAACTGAAATAAAAAAATAATAATCGGCCCGATTACAAATCAATACAAAGAAAATAAATTTAAAAAAAGCAAAGCGGTTAAAATATGTTTCATTATAATGGTAATGAGAATGCCAAAGTGGAGATTCGACGCTTGATCAATATATGATGAAGCTACCAACTCGCTTCTTCGTAAATCCCTCAACATCTTGTAGCCAATACTTTTGAAAATATCATTTTTTGAGAATTTTTTTTTATCAGTGAAATAGTGAAAATTCGGTATCTAACGAAATTTTTGAAAGATCTCCGTGTGTTTTTTTTTCATCAAAATTAATTGTAATCTGAGATAGCATTGTGAATTAAAGAAAATTTTATACGCAGAAGGAACTATATGTTTTCGAATATTTCATCTTGAATATTTAGAATTATACGCATATATTAGTAGTTATAAACAAAAAAGAAGTTATGACAAGCCGAAGTCTTTTTACCTTTCATGAACACATCAAATTTATAGCAAATTGCAAAACTCGATTTCGATGATTTTCAGTATTCAATATTTTATTGAATTAACGTGTGTAGAGTACCAAATTGTTCGCCTTCAGATGTCTTTTTAACCCAAAACCTCATATCTGAACAAATCGGTGTATGGGAGCTATGTGATATAGTAGTCCGATTTCAACTATTTTCAGTATCAATATGTAGCTCATTATATATGTTTAGAATACCGAAGTTTGACAGATTTTTGACCCAAATTTTCAAATCTGAAAATCTACTCGGTTCCAACCCAATTTGGTTGAAGTATCTCAAAAATTGAGGGACTAATTTGCATTCAAACAGACGGGCAGATAGACTGACGGAGAGACGGACATGACTAAATCAACTCTGCTCGTCATTCTGATACGATCGGTATAAATTTCGTTGGGCCTATCTCTTCTTACATATACTTTGGACCAAAAAAGTATAAAAAACAGAAAATTAAATCTTTATGGTATTATTATTATCATTTTTTAACCTTAAAGTTGATAAAATGATTACTAACGATCGGTAACCAGTATGTAGTCGCTAAAAAAAAGTTCCACTGCAATCGATTGCGTATTATAAAATTTAAAAATACTAAAAGTGTTTATGCGTACAAACAAAATCGGTCAATAAAACCAATCGACACATGCCTAAAATAGTAGCCTACGCAGAGCAACAACAACAGCAGCAACAAACAAGCATACAGTAGCCGAAGACGGCGAAAATACACTGAATTTCGATTGCAGTTACAGTAAACAATAGCCAAAGGCAAAATAAAAGAAAAACAAAACTAAATAAAAAAGTAAAAAAAAAAATTAAAAAAAAAAATTAATAAATACAAAATGTAAACTGTAAGTTGCAAGCAGTCAAAAAATTTGACTCTTCCATTCAAGGTAGCCAAACTACAGCAAGTGGAAGCTCCAAAAGCTGTGTGTGCATCGTGGGGAATGTGTGTGTGTTTTTGTGTGTGGCAACTTTAACGCTACGAGGGGCCAATATTTTTCGATTTGGTAATATCAAATTAGATGCTGCGGGTTAGAAAAAAGAATAGTTTTGTGTTTTGTATTCGAAAGCGCAAAGTGCTTATGCGTGAGTTGTTGCGGCTGAAATCTAAACTGCCCAATATGGTGTGTATGTACGTACATGTAATGCCTATGTAAGTAAGTTTATATGAACTGGACCGTTCAACTCTTTATGTTTATTTATTTAGCTTTTTATAGTCTTCAGCGCTTATGACTGGCACTTGTTTCTATTTGTAAGATTATTTTCCTTTTTTTCTAATTTTTTTTTTTGTTTTGTAATTAAAAAAAAATTTTTTTTTAATAATATTAAAACAAAGCAAATCTACTCAGACTTGCCTTACTTCACAATGTAGCCGACTCTTTTACTATGCTCTCATAGCAATTTTCTTGATTTTCTTTTCTTTTTTTTTACTATTGCCTGAAGGAGTGAAGTTACAAAAATCTGAAATTACACACCAACACATGCACATATACACAGCAGTGCATGTGTGTGTATGTATATACAAACACACATCTATATATAAATATACAAATGCGGCTACTTAAAGTAAACAAGTGGCATGTGCAACGAACGTGCGGCAAATAATATATATGCACTTGCATAGCTAGCTAGCTGTACATTTACTATGGGTCACTCGCTGTGCACAAGTTAAAGATACACATGCAACATGTGTTGCAAGCAAAAGCATATGTACTTACAGTACATAGCAATGCATGTGTTTCACACGCACTAATTTTAAACGCACGTAAAAATTATTTTCTCAGACATTTTTTTATATTTCTGCTTTAGATATATATATATATGTATTACTGCAGAGTTATCCATTTTGTGGGTTCGAAAATGCAGGGTTGTATTTTGACATCTGTCAAACTAAACTGATAAACCAAATATGTTTTGTTTTAGTTAAAAGTCAGGCATTTCTGAAAATGGATCGCTTAACAACCGCAAAATGCGTTAAAATTGTACACAATCATCCAACTACTCAAGCAATTGGTAAAATTTTTAAGAAATTTGAAGATATTGAATCGGTTACCGATATTGTAAGGCCTGTGCATCATCGTTTTGCACGTTTCACGTCAAATATCGCTGCTGTAAGTGAAAGTGTAACCGTAGACCCGAATTTGTCTATATCTCAATGATCTCAAGAGCTGAAACTTTCTTACAGCACATTATGGCGTATTTTGCACTTGGACTTACACCTACATCCATGTGAAGTCCAGTTCACAGAACAACTAAAGCCAGCTGACCATTCACAACGCCGTAGTTACGTTGATTGGATGATTGAACAACAAGCAGTGGATCACGAGTTTTTCAACAGCAACAAAATTTTCTCATTTTTGGATTCCGAAAATCTTCAAATTATTGAAGAGAGGTCATCACACCAAAAAAACTTACTGTCTTGTGCGTTCTTTGATCTGAAGGTGTGATTGGACTCTGAAACTATTTGAAAACGATAGCTGCGAGACTGTCACTGTCAATTCGAGGCGTTATGGTCGTATGATAACCGACTGCAATTGAAGAACACTACTTGGGCAATATGGGGTTCCAACAAGATGGTGCCACATGTCATACAACACGAGTAAATATGGCTTTATTACGAGAGAAATTTACCGGCCCCGTAATTTCCCGTCTTGGCAATATCAATTGATCACAGAGGTTGTGCGATTTGACACCTTTGAACTTCTTTTTGTGAAGCTATGCGTAAGATCGTGTTTATACGGATAAACCTTTAACTCTTAGACACTTGAAAGCCAACATTCGTCAAGTCATGGCTGAGATACCGCCCAGTATGTGCCAAAAAATAAACGAAAATTATCTCAAACGTGGTGTTTCACATATAATGCCAAAGATTAAACTTTACAACAACAAAAAAGGAATTTCATAAAAAATATTATTTTAAATGCATTTTATTTACGTTTATTTTGGAAACCGAAAAATGGATAGCCCCCCTGTATTTCCCTTTTCGCTGGCCGTTTGTATGACTCAACGGAAATTGTGGAAATTTTATGCACAATTGCCATTTTCTTTAATTTTTCCTTCAGACGCTATTCCCCTCTAATACTCAACGTCGCCAGTTTCAAATCAGCTGAGCAATTAATCAACAAACCATGCTCGCTGTGTGCTTGTATTTGAAATTTTCAATTTGTTTTTGAAATCTTTAAATGTGTGTAGTATATATGTATGTACATACACATGTATACTCGAATTTCAAGTGGTTTCGCTTTACAAAAATGCGGGAAATTTAAATTATTGGTGTGATTTAACGTACAAGTGAAGTCTACGCTGATTCTGATGTTGGAACTTCCTCTCTTCTCTTTAATTCTTTTTTACTTTATATTATTTTATTTTATATCATTGTATTTTTATATTTTTCACAGAGTGAGAGAATTTAATAATTCCTTTCTTACTGGAAAGGGTATAGCTTGAAATTGGTCCCATCGATAGTTGAACAAAATTTTGAACCACAAAGGGGGGAAAAATCATTGATTTCAACGTATAATCTGGGATATTCAGCTACCACATAATCCGATTTTACTAATTTTTTTTTTGTCTATTAGGTAGGGCATACAAAGGAATTGGCACCCCAGAAGGGTGAAAAAAAATCGTGAAAAAAAACAAATAAGTAAAGTAGTATTTTGTAATCAGTAAAAAATTTAAAGAAATCACAAAATCAATTTATCAATGAGCCGTGAAATCTCCAGCGATAACCATTAGAAGCCCTGACCCAATACGAACTGACAGAGCTGGCTTTCCTTGACTTGTCTTACTTAGAATTCTTGTATGACCAAATGAGCACTTCAAACACTGCAAAAATTTTTCCGAAGCATTAACAGTGGTTACAATATCTACAATGTCAAAAGTGCAGGCAAATATTACATATATATCTATGAGAAACTCTGCACTGCTTGAAGTGCTTAAAGCAAAGCTAAATTTCTCAATCTCTCTCTTCTCTGTTTTGACAGTTCTCATAGCAAAGTAAATCAAGGCAGCCAACAACTGGTCATTACCTTAATATTTCCTCAAGCAAAGTCATATTCGGAAATTAATATAATGGGGGAGAAGGGTTTCAAACATTTTTGATGCCTGATATACCTCAAGGCAGTCAACTCGGTCCCTTACTATTCCTCTTATTCATCAATGATCTGTCAAATGTGGTTTGTCATTCCAAAGCACTTATGCACTCAGATGTTGGCCAAGTTACTGACTTCATTCACTTGAATGTCACTATGAAACCTAAGTTAGATTTTTGAAATCATATAAATTCGTATACTAATAATGCTAAAGGAGTCCTAGTTTCATTAAACGATGGGCTAAGGAGTTTAATGATCCATATATTACCAAATTACTCTACAACTCACTCGTTGGATCCATTTTGGAAAACGGTTCCGTTGTATGGAATCCAAATTATCATTTGCATAGTGATAAATTGGAATATGTACAGAAGCAATTCTTATTATTCGCGTTAAGGAATTTTCATTGGGTTGGGAATAAAAATCTCCCTGCTTATAAAAGCCGATTATGGTTTATTAATCTGCCTTCACTCGCGAGTAGCGAGATTAACTTTAGCATTCCTTTAAGGCCCCTTTTCTTGTCTTTTATTGTCATTACGTCAGCTTTGATTCTTCTGACTCACATTTTTGTATAAAGAAATATTTACTGAGAGTTTCAAACTTATAAATAATCTCTTTATTCTCAACGTTTCTAAATCGCAAATTACTTTATAGCAGCTGATGAGCAAAGCTGTAGCTGCTCAGTGTAAGAGGCAAGTGTAGCCACGACCTTCCGCGATCGGTCTCGGATAAAGGAGAGTCCGGGCTGTATCTGGTTTTCGGTCACCGGTCTGTTGGATTTAACGTTTATCCATCAGGCGCGCCCCTCGCTCGGTTGAGCGAGAGCTTGAGCAATGCTGGGTTCGTCGTTCAAAAAAAATATCAAATCTAAAGTTCATGTTATTCGAAATCATAGTTTGGTACCAAAAGTGCAACTCCATTTACAATTTGGTATCAGTTTTATATGACTTCTTTCTGAATTATTCCAAGGTTCAATAAAAAAAAAATATAATTTTTTGCATTTCAGTTCTTCGGTGGTTTAATTTTTCTTTCCTTTTTCTTTTAGTTTTTAATTATTTTTTGTTAAAAAAAAAACGAGAACATTATTCAGATATTTTTATACCTTAATAAACAACTCAATTAAGCTAAAAAAATTTTGCTTTCATGGTTTTTGTGGTCAGCAATCTGCGACTTGTATTTCCGCTGAAAAAAAAACGCTAAAACGGAAATGGCAAATCCAAACATATATTGACGGTTTAAGACTACTCAAAATAGACTTGAAAAACAAATTTGACATATGAACACACAAGTACACAAGTAAACATGTGTATATGTAAATATATCATTAAATCAACTTAATGAAGTTATGCAGAAAGTAAACAGGGGTGCGAATTTAAAGGTTTGGTTGAAATGAACCATGAAAGAAACAAAACAAAAATCAATCATTAACGACTAAATGACGCTGCTGCGAACGCATTGAGCAACGAAATGTAAGATATATTAAAATCTATATGAGTTATGCTGTGAAAATTTACAAGTGCTGGTCAATAACGTGGCCAAAGTCCAATGGCAATATGTATGTATATATAAATATCTATCAATGTACATTGCACAAGCGTTCGAATGTCTATAACAATAAGTTTGCCTATAGAAATACTGTTTTGTGTATTTGCAAATTATTTTTTTACTCTTATAAAAATTTTTTTGTTATGTTTTACGTACTTTAAACGTGTTCGCATATTGTTTAATGAGCATTTCTTTCCTGACCTAGTATTAGCGCCACTTATGAAATGTTGAAATCGTGACTTTTGCAATTTTATTTTTGCTTATGCTTACACAATTTTTATATATATATATTTATATATATTTATATATATTTACCTAAATATTAAAGAATATTGGCATACAGTTGTCTGTTCTTCTGTAAGCGTGCTTAAGGATCGCGTAGAAATTTAATTCTGAGCAGCAGCAAGTAAAATGTTTGCTTGAATGTTTGAAAAAATTATTTTAATGTAAAGTAAAATATTAAAACTAATTAATTTTTTCTAATAAAAAATTCTAAGAAAAATTTGGAAATGGTTTTTCTGAAGAGAATTAAAAATAAATAAAGCAACACTGACGGTATTGCACTTCGATTAATGTTTTTACATTTTTTTTTTTATTTTTTTAAGAGATATGTAATACATTTTTTCGTAGAAATGTAAATTATAATTATAAAGCGCATAAACCAAGTTATTTATACTTAACAATTAGCTGAAAGCACTCTTATACTTATACATGTATGCATATCTCACAATCAATTAATCATCCAATTGCCAATCGATTAGTTACGTTGTAATGAATACTTTGCAACTTTAATTATAATTTTTTATTTTTTGCTTTAAATTTTTGCTTGTCGGCAAACGTTTTTTTCTTTTCTTGTAATTTTTTACAATATTTTCTGACTAGTGTTGAAAGATTGATACCTTGAGCTCTTAAGAGATAAGAGAAAATTAAATACAAAATATAAATACTCGTAATAACAACTTTGAAATATCGGACACTTGGCTCATTAAAAGCAAAAAAGAAAGCAAAATACAAGTTGTAAGGTAGCGATTGAGAATAATTAAAATAAAAGCGAATTAAAAATTAAAAAAACAAAGCGAAAAATTATCATTTTATTTTATTTCGGAAAAATTATCTTATAATAAATAAATTGATTAATAAAATTAAATTAATATAAAAAATTATAGATTAAAACACTAAAAACAATAAATTAAATTAAATTAAATTAAAAATAAATAAGATAATGGATCACAAAATAATATAAAAAGTCAAATCAAATCTAACAAAATAAAATAGAAATTTCAATAAACTAAAAATATATAAATAGAAAAAATAAAAATAAAAAGTGTAAAATCAGAACCAAAAATTTAAATAAAAACTAAATAAAGTTAAAAAAAATTATATAAAATAAAATTAAACAAATTATTACAAAACAAAATAAAATAAAATTAAAAATAAATGAAGTGTTAGTAGAACTAAATAAAGTAGAACTAAAATTCAACTTAAATAAAAATTTAAAAATTAGCTGTAACATGTGAAAAATGAGAAATAAAAAAAATTAAACAAAAATTATATTTAAATTAAATTAAATTGCGTTAAATTAAATAAAAATAAAAGCAAAATCCTAATAGTGTCAATAGTGTCAATTCACATCTCTATAATACTAAACTTTACGTTCCAAGATGCTTTCTAGACTGAGTTTTCGGTGTATGGGAGCTCTACTATATAGTTGTACGATTTCGATGATTTTCAGAACCAAAGTGCAATTCATTATGTTTGTGTAGAATTCCAAATTTCAAGATCTTAGATGCTTTTTTGACAGATTTATGATTCAAATTCTCAAATCTGAAAAATCGGTCTTATATATACTATAGTGGTGGTTCATTTTTTCAAGGTGATACACCGATTTTGGCGACCATCCACCATTTCGATACAATATTGTAGTACGATTTGTCCTTTGCATCAAAATAGGCCACAGTTTCGGTGATCACCTCTTTATTCAACTTAAAATTTATTTCTAGCGAGCATTTTTTTATATCTGAGAACAGGAAATAGTCGCTAGGGGTCAGATCTGGAGAATACGGTGGAGACTGAAGCAACTCAAATTCTAATCTATGGATTTTTGCCATCGATTTTACTGACTTGTGACACGGTGCATTGTCTTGGTGAAACTGGTGAGCTCGCGCGGCACTCACTTTCTACAGAACTTTCTCATACTCAAATATTCGTGAATGATATGATGCACACGTTCAGCTGATATCTTTGGAGTGCCTGTTATTTCATTCCATTTCAATTTACGGTCATTCAAAAACATTTTGTGGATTCTTATTAATGTTTTCGTCGGCAACAACCTCTTTTGGGCGTCCATTGCGTTCACAAACTAATGATCCGACAGCTGTCAAATTCATACACGCGGCCTTTGAAGGTTAGTGCTAAGTAAAAAGCATATGGATTTGATTCTAGTAGCGCCATCTATGTGTCAGGCCGGGGACTAAATTCACAAGAAAATGAATGAAAAATTTAAAAAAAAATTTCAAAATTGTATCAGCATATTACATGCTGTAAAGTTCACATTACAGAAATTTTGAACATAACCTCGCTTTTTTGTAGGATATTTTGAACATATTTATATAGGCTCTCAACTTTTTTCCTAGAAACTATTATTATTACCTAGAAAATATCCAAAATTTAGATTAATCGCTTCAGATGATGCTGAGAAAAAAATTGTTTCATGATGGTAAGAAAATTTTGATTTTTTTCAAAAACGTTCGCATATAGAGATCTTAAACGTACAATGTCGTAGTATCTTACCTTACCAAAATTTCCTGAATTGTTGAGCATGATACCTTTTTGCGACCGATTCACTGTACTTATAGCTCGAATTTCAAAAATAAATTGTAATAAAAAATTTCAAAAAATTAAATTAAGTAAACCAAATTAAATTAAATTACATTAAAAAATTTAAATAAATTAAAATAAAAATCAAAAAAATTCCCAGTAGCTATTGTAACCGTGAAAAGAAATTTGTATATTTTTTTAAAGCTACTTTCAGTCAATCCGTACCATACGTAAGAATTGTAGCCAATATTAATTTACTACCAGTGAACCATAGCTGGATAGCAAAGCGCTACCAAGCGGTAATTGTCGGCTGTTGCTGCAGACAGAATAAATTGACCATGAAAATAAGTTTACCATTGCAAAGCGCGTAATTTGTAACGCCCACTTTGCACGCTATGAGCAATGAAAATTTATTTTGCAAATGAGATTAAAAAACAAATTCTACAAAAGTTCGATGCTTACATACAAATGTGTATACATATACACAGATGCCAACATATACCACATAAGCTTTTAAAAGTGGCTTATACGAAGGCGTGGGAAATTAGAAAAAGAATTTTAGTCTTATGTATACACGTACTCGAGTAGATTTACAAACATATTTAAATATTTATTCTATTATCTCTATCAGCTTCCGATTAAATCGATTGTTCTATTCAAATTCAGCTAAAGCATAGAAAGGAATTCTAATCGAAATATCAGCTACACGCTCCATTAAATACTCAGTTTCATAAAAACATATGTACGTACATATGTATTTTAGTTACATGGGTGTGGGAAAGTAACATTTTAATTAAATTTAAAAAAACATATGAGCTTACAGCTTTGTTAGAAGAAATGATTAACAATTGGCGTACAGTTGCGAGCTTAATTAAATAAATCACATATACATACATGCATATATTACAAGTATATATATATTATATATATATTACTGCTTTCGTCATATTTCAATTAAATCACTACACCATTTTTTTCTTATTTTTCTGCCTTTTCCCTTCCTTCTTAGTAGCACAGCTAGCGCCAGCAGTGAATGCAAAAATGTCAGTCATCATTTTCATTCTTTGCCATTTTGTGGTAAGACATCATAATTGTGTTTTTTTTTTGTTGCATTACGCTCCACTTTCAAGTTCAATTCAAGCGAAGAGCTCGAGGTCATTGTCACAGCAGGTGCGACTTAATTAATTTTAAACTAAAAAACTTTTTTTCAATGAAATATTTATTGTAATAATGAGAAATTTGAAGTTAAGAAATAAAAATTTTTGTCTTCTGGATCTCATATCTCACTGATAGCTCCATTCTCTTGACTCTCAAAAAATGTGATACATCACTATTTTGATAACTAACCTAAAATTTTGGCGCAAAATTAAGGCGGTGAGTACCTGCGGTAGTTATACCAAAACAGATGTATAATTTTAGGCACAATACATTCTACCATAGCTCAAAAACTTGTGAAAATTTCTGAGCTCTGGAAAAAATGGGTAATAAAACTGAGAAATCATGAAGTATTGCTGAGTAATCGCTGTGATATACCACTGTGCGTACTTCAATGGTAGGATGTCAAAGATTAAGTGCTAAATTCCATAAAATAAGTACGAGTACTTATCCAAAAAGTTATCTGCTTAGTGACCGTTTTAAAGAGAGTTTAAGAAATTTTTATTGATATGTCCAAAACTTCTCTTTTAGTATTCTCTGCGAATAAACTCGTCTATTCGGGGCACGTTCGAAGGCAAGAACTTCGAAATACTGTATCATTTCATAAATAAACACTTTGATAAACTTGATTTATATTGGAACGATTTTTCGTCATCCCTTGTCAAGTTTGGTTTTGTGACAAACCGGTTTCGGCGTTCCGCCATCCTCAATGCCTAGTTTCGTTCTCCGAAACGAAAATCGAAAAATCGTTCCAATATAAATCAACTTACCACCCTGTCGGAAGATCAACACAACAAAAGGAATTTGGTAAACCATTTACTACAACAGCTTGCAGCAATGAACTTAAAGCTAATACGTCATTCGGGCAAACTTGTCATCCTTGCTTTATGCAAACGTTCCAACCCACTATTACGACTAATAGGGAAATCACTTGAAATCGCAGCTGATTTGCCTGGGAGACAAAAACACCGAGAGAAAAAGACTCTCAGTGAACCCGTTATATCTGAAGTCTGTCTTCTTACGATAAAGGCAAAAGTTCAGCAATTCAACTCACCATCTTTAAGAAGTAACATTATAATACCCTCCAACTGGATGAAGTTTCTTAATGTAATCCCTGGAAAAAAATTAGCTGGATGACAATATTGAAAACCGGGCCAACCACGAGCTCCGAATTTGGAATACCTGCCCAAGAGCTATTGCGCCGAAATGTGTTCTATGAAATCAAATAATGTATTGAATTTACCTGAGTTTCGGAAGAACCATTCTAACATATGGAGCAGTAGTATGGTGAAAGACACTGAAGAAAAAGTGACGCATGAAATCTCTGTAACGGATGCACCGGACCCTTCAGTAGGCATAGCATGCGTTATAAGAACTTCTCAGTAAAGGCCCTAGAAGTAATCTTTGATATCAGATCAGTTAACACACAAGTTACGCATGAAGCAGCACTCATAGCTAACCGGATGCAAATCCTAGAAAGTTAGGTCCAGTCCCATAACTATGAAGGACATGGCAGCATATTTAGCGCTTTGTAACCGCTGAAACGATTTTTGGCCAAGCTCCTCCTATAATTTGTGGTTTTGCATTCTAATATTTTTACCAAAAAATAGAGGGACCTATAATTTATTGTAAAGCGCCTTAGAATGGCAAATGGGTTTTTATGAGGAGCTTTTGCTTCATATAAGAAATTCATTCGGGAGGGATTGGCATTTCCTTCCGAGTTGCGACCGCAATTTCGATAACTTTGGTTCTTGGTACAGCCAAGACTCGAGATCTAATCTTCCGAATGCTAGCACGCAATGCTAACCATTTGGCTATACCCAAGTAGAGGATATTGAGCGGTAGGTAAGAGTAACAGAAAAAGTGAATAAATTTTTATCCAATCTCTTGTGAGGTAAACACAGGAACAGTGCTCTACTGTAACTAAAATAGCTTTAAACTTAATGACTAAAACGCCGCCTTCCAATCAGAGATTGTGGGCAATACTGAATGTGCCGAATGGATAACAAGTTTAATAGGAGGATCCATTATATTTCTTGTAGACAGCCAAGCCGCAGTGAAATGCATGTCTAATGGTTGAGCAAAAATGCAAGGTGGCTAAACAACCTATCACGCGAAAAAACAGTGAATATCACTACGAATCTAGGTCACAAGAATGTAGAAGGTAATAAAAAGGCGGATCCTGGCGCTGCTGATGAGGCTGTCACCATCGACAACCTCATTCCCGTCAGCCGTTTTTTAAAACAGTGGAACCATGGACGAACAATTATGGTCGAGGAGGAAGGTAGGACATACCACTGAATTACTGTGGGGCAGCGTAGATTGGAAATAGGTCATACTCTTGCTTGCACTAGGTAAAATAGAGCTTAGTAGGTGGCGTCCGCATTAGTTGAGCGGTGAGCGCTGTGTAATACCATATTGAGTATCACAGGTTTCATTCCTGGCTGGATCAACATGCAACATTATAGAAAACT
Organism: Neoceratitis asiatica; assembly: GCA_030068015.2. Taxonomy (NCBI): domain Eukaryota; kingdom Metazoa; phylum Arthropoda; class Insecta; order Diptera; family Tephritidae; genus Neoceratitis; species Neoceratitis asiatica. The sequence goes on along the minus strand of CM061525.1, from coordinate 31,803,823 downwards.
AGCCTTAATGTATTCGTGACAGGAAATAAAAACTTCTCATAAAAATGTAGCAGCCGTTTGGATGCGGCTTAAAATAAACTGTAGGTCCCTCCATTTGTTAGAGAAACCATCAGAATGCATATCACAATTTGGTGCATGAGCTCGGCTGAAAATCTCGATAGTGGTTATAAAGTGGCAATCATATATGTACGAGTATATAGTTATTCATTGTTGGAGCTGAACTGACGGGGCATCTCTTGCTGAGTTATCTAGTCCACAAACTAGGTAAGGTAGAATCGACAGAGTTCAGAGCCTGTACCGAGAAAGCTGGAGCATTACCTTAGCGAGTACCCAGCCTTCAGCTGGTTAAGAAGTCAAAACTTCCACGGTGCTTCGAGCTGCAGACTTATAGAGATGGTTGAGCAATGGTTGAAAGAAACTAAAAAAAAATCCATTAAATTTAAAGAATCGATCGGAAAAGCATATTGGGATAAATAGGGGAGCACCATGAGCATCAGGTTTTTAACAAGAACAACAAAAATTATTGACTTTAGAAATATTTTTTCGGAAGAAGCTTGTTTGAAAAATTTTCTGACGTTATTAAACTCAAAAAAAGATAAAATTTGTTTTGTTTTGAAGAAAAAAAAACGAATAAAATTTTATTTTAAAATTTTTTAATTTGATTACTTAAAATAATATTGAAATTGCTCAAGGGGTAGATATACACTTTAATCATCATATTGAGAAAATACTATTTCGGTACCAGTTACACAATCTACAATATAACTACGAAATTTTGAAATTTGTCTTCATCGCAGACCTTGAAAATATGCTGACACGCTTCAAACATAGCGGTAAAGAGGAAGAATAACACAACGGAAGCAAATAACACACAATAATTTCCATAAAAAAATTGATATAAATCAAGATTAAATTAATATAACTTCAATTGTGACTGACGTAATGTCGGAAAAACTCGAAAATGCGCTCCGTGTCGATCGCAGATTGACTGCAAATGAATTTTCTGCGATATTTCCGCAAAATTCAATATCTACTGCACGAAAATATCACAGAAACCATAGGATATCGAAAACTATCCGATGGGGTTGGCGGGAAACTACTTCGAGGAAGATATACAAAATTTAAACCACGCTTCACCACCTGCATAGGAAGGGATGACTACCATGTCGATAAAAAGCTTATATTATGTACTAAAAATGTTAAAACCTATAAAAATTCAGTAAATTTACTTTCTGAATTTGCCTCGTAGCAATAAATTATTTATGAATATATGTTAAATATTTAAGCATAAATGCATATGTATGTACTTTTGTGTGAATGTTTAATAAAAAAAGTAATAAAAATATATATAACAAAAAATTCTTTGGAACACTGCAAATTTACGTTCCAGTGAAATTCTCTGCTTCTACCACCGCGTAATCAAGCTTCCGGCTCACAACCCAATTTTTCGCTTATGCTTTTGTTCTTTCTTTATTTAACACAAGCGTGCAATTTCTTCAATATCTATCTTAAGATGCAGCATAAAATTGTCATGTCCTCAATTTGTTGGAAACTATGTAGGTATGTATGTACATATGCATGTATGTAAGTGCACGCAAGTAGACAAGTAGAAAAAAAATCTACAAAGAAATGCGACAGGTAAAGTGAAGATGAAGCCACACACGCCCGACTATTTACCCCTCTGCGGAACTGAGTGTTGTGTGCCTGTGTCTGTGACTGCGTCTGCGCATCTTGCGTAAATAGTCGTTAACGGTGTCATGCGCATTTTCAACAAGCGCTACATACTTGAAAGGTGAAAATTGACGATGCTCAGATACGCAGACTTGTATGCTCGAAGCTAAAGTTGTTATTGTTGTTGTTTTTTGTGTACGCGTAAACGCGTATAATTTTGTCAACTGCAATGTTGGCACATCTGAACCGGTAACCAGTTTTTTTTTCGAACTGCGTGAAATCTCATCCATACTTACTTATTTTTTATTTATATATTTTTTAAGCTACTTTTTTAAGTTCCTCTTCTCGAAATTTTAAGATAGCTCGATGTTGGTGTTGAAATATTTTATGTTTAGATATCAGTTAGATATCCTTTTTTCTCTCTATTTCTCTGTTTTTCTCTCTCCCTCTCTGCCTCTCCTTTTCTTTCTCTCTACCTATCCTTTTCTCTGTCTCTATATTTCCCCTCTCTTTCTCTCACTCTTACAATTTCTGTTTTGTTGTTTTGTTGTAACCTGAGAAAAACTCCTCAAATTATGCTTCAGGAAATATTGCGGGAGTGACAGTTCTTGACCGGATAAAAGACCGGGTCGTTCTAGTAAAAAGACCCGACTGTCGCGGGAACTATTGGGTTTTAGTTGCCTCTTATGGCAGGCATGACTTACCGCGAGTAAACTCTTGCACCCCTAATCCGCAGGGGTTCCTACTATTTCTAACACTCGACTATTCGAATTCATCTCAGTTACGTCCAGCAGGAAGCATTTTAATTACTTTCTACTTATTTCCTAAGAAAGTTAATCAAAATCTTCTTCGAATTTATCGAAAAGTATTCAAATTTCAATACTCAGAGCTTTCGACAATCTTATTCTAGTATATTGTGTTCAAGAGTTACAGCTGGGTTCTAATCGGCATTGCAATTGCTTTTTTTTCAGATGAATTTGGCGTTGAGTTCTTGTATTTCTCTTCTTATATCAGATTTCTGGACGAAATTTGTGAGTCTGCTGAGCGGAGTTTTTAAATGATATATTTCTATCTCTTTCTTTCGTTATGCAATTAACTGAGTTTTAAAACTCTCACTCTCTCACTCAATTTCTTTATTTCTTTCTTTCTACTATTTCGGTTATATTCACACACAAAATAATAAATAAAAAAAGAGTGCTTTCACTCTAATTGATTAGTCCTCTCCTCTCTCTTCTACTCTTAAGAATATTTCAATAAGTTTTTTTTTTAATTTAATTTTTTGCTCAATCGATCAACAAGCCCATCCTTTTAAGGCATGTGAACGAAATTTCAATTAACTGGCTCCCAGCCATCAACCGCGCGTCAATAAAGGCGTCTCCAGTTGCGACGTTTTCTTAATTTGCATTATTTTCATCATTTTTTATTAGCAAACTTATGAATTTTTATCTTTTTTTTTATTGAGTATTTTTAAGCGTCTCAGCCGTGTTGCGCCTGCACAAATGCCAAACTGCAATGAAGCCACTTTCGCAAAAGCTCAATACGTTTGTCGCGTGTAGAAATGCGTGCAACAGTTTTAATCGGTGTTGAAGAGTGCGTTTGCCTTTTTGACGCCAAAAACACGAAGACAAAAACACACACATGCATACACACAAAAGCAGTTGATCCAAGAGCTGTCAGCGGCAAGCAAGTCGTCTAACCGCATTTAACGCCGTTCACGCTACGAAAGTCTTCAGACAGTCAAAACAAAAAACCAAAAATAAATAAAATAAAACCGGCGCATTCATTGAAATGAATATTAAAAACATAAAACAACAACACAAACAATGCTAGCTTTTAATGAAATGCTCCTCATTTTACAATTCTGCGACTTTCTCACTTTACACACGCCAACAACGGCAATAACAACAACAACTTGCAGTGACATTGAATTTGCCACAATTCATATAATATATTTTTATTGCTGTTGTTATTGTAGTTGTTGCTGTTGCTACTGAGGTTGGTTGGCAATGCAATGCCATCGTAGCTGTCAATGTTCGCTACAAGCTTTTCTCCATTAGCGGAAAATCTGAAGTATATGGCGTCGAAAAAGTGATTTAATACGCACATAACTACATACATAGTTATTTATTTATTTCATTTTTTTCTACGTTGTTGTTGTTTTAACAGTTGTTTTGGTTTTTAATTTTAAAAAACTTTTTTCAGCATTTACAGAGTTTTTCAATTAACAATTTTTCGTAATGAATTTTCACCACGCCACATATGGGGTTTTTAATTAATTATTAGCAGCAGGTTTTGAAGTTGTTTTTGAAAATCAACGCTGAGGTATCAGGGTGTCAGAGTTATGATATAACGGTGCATTTAAATTAAATAACAGACTTGAAGTTAAAAAAAAAAATTTTTCTTTAGTTTATGTGAATTTTTTTTATGAGAATAGGAAATATGAATTAATCATAGGTTATAATGAGCAATCCCATTAAGCAACTAGGAATTGTCAAGTTTCTGGTTTTTCTAGTGAACATATTCAATTTGAATTTTTTTTTCAATTCCTTTAATTTTAGGTGTCCTTTAGCTGTCAATTTTATAATAATACATCTTTTTTTGTTTCCCTGAGAATTACTTAAAATACATCCACAAGAGGAAAGGTGTTAATCTTCCCGGGAATCATGAGTTACTTTTTTGATAAATACTTTTTACGAAAAAAAATTTAGCCAAAGTTTATAATAACAAACCAATATAATTTTTATTCAAGTGCCAAGAAATATTAATCGGCTAAAACTTTTTATAATAGAACATGGTAAGAAATTTAAAAAACGTTGCCTACATTTCGGCGCAAAGTTAAATTTTTTTTTTTTGGTAAAAAACCATCATGGTAACCAAAGAAGGCTTAATACATACTAGGTAGCCAGCTGGATATAAATATTTGAAAATGTTATTTTTATATAGGAGGGCCCTTTCATAATTCAGTGACTTTCTGAATTTTCCGCGCAGTTATTGTAAATACAACAATGCTCTCCTGACAACTATTATCGATTAATAGACTGCTGCGCCATTTAGTTGGTGTTTGACAGCCATTGAAAACAGACACTCCCGTGAATTTTAACGAAAATGGAAGAAAGTGGATTATGTGTACTGATTAAGCATTATTTTTGCGTTAAAAACCATCACTGAAGCCAAGGAAAGTCTTGATAAATACTATGAGGCTCTACACCATCAATTTTAATGGTTAAGAAGTGGTTTACTGAATTCCGTTGCGGTCGTACCAGTACAAGTGACGAAAATACATTCAGGTCGCCAAAAATCGTTCATAAAATCCATCGAATGATATTGGACGATTAAAGAATAAAAGTGCGTATTTGGCGATGTTTAACCGCAATCTAAACGACCGCTTCGTTACCGTAGACGAAACGTGGATCCACCATACCAAGCCAGAGACCAAAACAGAACCAAAACAGTGGGTTTTTTCCGGATGAACGTGCACCAAAGAAGGTCAGGGTGGGTCTGTCAGCCAACAACGTCATGGTCGCAGTATTTTAGGATTCACAAGGTGTCATTCACATAGGTTTCCTTGAAAAAAGGGCAAACGATCACCGACGAATATTATACAGAGCTTTTGGACAGATTCGATATCAATTTGAAGCAGAAATTACCGCATTAGACGAAACAGAAAGTGCTGTGCCCTCAGGACAACGCAAAGGCGCACACGTGTGTAGTCGCTATGGCAAAAATTTATAAATTGAGCTACGAACTGCTACCCTAGCCAACAAATTCTGCAGACTTAGTCACCTACTACCATTTCTTGTTTTCAAACCTGAAGAAATGGATGTAATGGGCGGAAGGAAATCCGGATCAAATGAAGAGATCATCACAGAAACAAACCCCTATTTTGAGCGCCTAGAAAAACCCTATTATTTGGAAGGCATACAAAAATTTGAAAAACGCTGGACTAAATGTATAGAGCTTAAAGGAGACTATGTTGAGAAAAAAACGCTTATTTGTCTAAAATAATATATTTTATTCAAAAAGTTACTGACTCGTATATAGCGTGGACCAACTACCGTATGATTTTTGAATTTCGGCTCATTTGATCTTTGACATTTTCAAGAACATTCCCAATGTATCAAGGCTCGAAGGAATTAAAGAATTTGCATGTCACTGCGCAGAATTTTGCATAAAGATCTCGGTATGAATGCTTATTAAGTCCAATAGATACAAGAACGTAAGTCTCATGACCATCTGATGCTATTCGCTCAAGTGACTGAAGATCACTTGGCAAATAATGAGAAAAGATGTATTTCAAAATAATATCTGTTTGTAGGGGCAACTTTAATTTGAACCTACAACTGGTTACATTCGTTGTAAAGCTATGTCGAATATTAGAAGAAAATTTTGAAATGGTCTCGGAGTCTATAAGTTGTAGGAATCGGGTTGCTGAACCATTTCTGGACCATCAGGAGAGATATTTTAGGTGAACCCGACCCAATTTGGATAATGATGGATTCGAAGCTGAATAGTTCGAAGTTCAAGATGCTGAACATTTCCTAAAAAGTATCGTAGAAATGTGTTTTGGAAATTGTTTTGTGAAATAAGCTTAGAGAAGAATTTCCTTTCTCATATACTTTTTTTAGGCCCTTTAGAGCTGATTCGGTAACTTTTTATCCAATTCTACGCACCGAGAGAATGGCATAATCTACGAGTAGCACTAATATGACCACTTTAGGGTTAACCAGTATGCGTCCCTTGTCTCATGTGGGAGAAGCTAAACAAAAATACCTTAAAGCTAGTCGCTTCGATATTGTTAAAAGTTTGAACAAAATAACATAAAACTCCGTCACTCTGAAAGTATCCATTAAATGTGAAGCTTGTAATAGAACTAGAAAACCAGCCAAAAGAGGAATAACAAATTAAATGGTACGAGGAGTGAACCGGAGAAGTTTTCTCAACGCTATGAGGTTGATTATAAATCTTCAAAACTTCACCTGAAGACTAAAATCAATGAAAGGATAGGTATTTTCACGGAAACAGACACATTGCTGAGAGGCTGCTGAGAGAAGATGACGAAAATAACAGAACAAAAATGTTACAGGGCAAAAAATATGGTGAAATAGCCTCAGAACGATGATGACCTTGATCATTTTTAATAATTTTGTGTATCAAAAACATACTTCGATGCTCCAAATTTCAGATCTCTACTTGTAATGTCTATCGTTTCTGAGTATATCAAGAAAACTTAATTATGAAGTAAAAACGGGTTTCTCATCATATAGTGAAGAGATTCATCTCAATGTGGGATATACCAAGTAAAAAAAAAATTTAAAGTGATTTTTTATTTGCAAAATTTTAATTATGAAAACGTCAGCCGTTCAAGAACGTTTATGATAACAATCTATGAAATATTATACATTTACAAATGAATAAATTATCACATTAATTTTATTCCTCTGCAACAAATTGAATTAACCACAAATATGCAAAACAAAAAAGAAAGAAATGTACAATATAAAAATTGTTGCTTAAGACAGGAAAGTGGCCATAATGAGGTAAGAGTATGAGTATTTACGTATGCATACTCGTACATATATTGTAGACAACTTAAGTTTGAGCATAAAATTTCTTGTTGTTGATTTTTGTTTTTGGCTGTTTTGTTGTTCTTTCAGTTTCAGCGGGTTTTTTTTATGTTTCTTTTCAAATTTATGTTTTGGTCTTTTGTGCCTTTTATTGGAATTTTATTACTTCTTATTTTTAGGTTTTTTTTTGTTTCCATTAACTTTATCATTTTCTTTTTTTCTTTTTACCTTTAGATGATTGCAATATTGCTTCACTTGCTTGTTTGCCTCTTATAGGCATTTACTTCTTCTTGTTGGCCGCTGCCGACTGACCTCAAAAGCCAAATTAAGCTGTTACAATGCAGGAAAAAAGTGGCGAATTTCAAAATTAATGAAATTATAGAGGAATTTTGAAAAGAAAAAAAGAAAAATTACATATTCAAAGCGCATGCTGATAATAGCATAAATATTAAGTTAAGGGAAGTATATTTTTTAATTTTTCATTGATAAAGGAATTTACTCGTATCTATTGCTCGAAATATGACAGTGTTGTAAGCAGATTAGAAATGAACTCAAGGCGTGTGATTTTGCAAAAAAAATATTTCTAAGTTATACGACTTAAAGCTTAATGAAAGCTCATTTACTGTGAAAGCTCATATTTATAGTGAAAACATGCTTTTGTAGCGAATTGTGAAAACTCTTATTTTGAGTAAAAGTTCAGTGAAAGCTATTAATTACAATATGCTTACTAATTTTTAGTGTCAATTTTACAATTATTTGCAATTAAAGTTCATATTAATTGTGAAAGCTATGGCGATAACTACAATTATTCATATAAGTGGTGAATTAACATGTAGAAACTGCGCATTTTATAATACTTTTTTTTGGAAAATCTCTAAAATTCTATATCTACATTATTAACCTGTCTGTAGTCTGACTGAAAATCATAATTTAGCTGAAAGTTCGGCCATTTCATAACGAAAGCTCGCGAAAAAATCCCATTTCTTTACTAAGCATTCAAAGTGAGGTCATTTATACAGTTAATTTTAAAAGTGAAAGCTTAAAGGTTCCATAATTCAGAATGAAAGACATATATTTTGTGGAAAAATATTTCAAAAAGGCAACCTTTTATTGAAAGCTTTTGAGAAGTATAATAAGAAATTATAAAAGAGTAAAAGAGAAACGCGAGTATTTGGTGCCTGGAATTCTGTGCTTATTACAATAATTTTTTTGTTCTATTTATTTTGTAAATGCGATTTCGTTCAAAACTCACCCCTAAGAAATATGTACTTTTTTCCCCTCAATGAAACTAACTTACCTTCCTAACCTTTTCTCGTTGAGGTAATAAAAAAAATTACATAAAAATAATTCCAAATTACTTGCCTTTTTCATAAGTTGCTGTTACAAACCGCAAATTGACTGCTAAATCCGATCTTCACCGCAACAAGTGTTTTTGCAATGATTATTGTTTTTGTTATTAGTGTATTGCAGTTATTTAAGGTTTTTCTATTTTTTTTTTTGCGAATTTTAATCAAATTAACCACAACAAATAGCTTGGGTTCTTATTATCAGTTGCAAACAGGATGTTTTAAGTAATTTTTTTTTCGCTAACAGGTGGGATCTTTTTATTGGCGATTTAAGAGTGGGCTTTTTTTTGTTATTGTAAAATAATATTTATTCAGTAGGGCGCACAATGAAGAATATACTTAATTGTGAATATTGGCATTTCCATTCTTTTTAATATATTATTGAAGCCTTAGCCAATTTTAATAATTTTGAAATATTTTTTAATCAATTTATTTTTGTATATATATTTTATTAGTAAAAATTTCTTTTTTAATTTTTAGTTTTTCTCAAATAAAAAGTTTTATATTTTCAAAAAAAAAATTTTTTTAATCAAACTGAAATCATATATCGCTAACTCTTAGTTTGTATAGTATTTAGTTTGTTCAATTTTTTTAATTAATTTTTTTAATTTCTTTTTTTAATTAATGAATTTTATATTTTCATACTTTTTGTTGTTTTTTGTATGAATTTACGCACTATCGGCCATATACGAATATATATGTACATATATGCATACTTGTATAATATAACTGTATTCTTCACATTCACTCTATTTTACACATATATTTTTGTATAAGAATTTAATCATTCTTTTTTTTCAAATATTTTTGATGAATTTTTCAGGCACTTTCATTGCCAACCAAATAAATATTCAACTAAAGTGTTAAAGCGCACTTTTAGTTAACCTTTTTCGAAAAATGTGTTTTGTTAAAATTTTCACATTATTTTTGATTGTAGTTTTCGAAAATTTTTATCACCAATATATTTTATTATTCTTTTACTTTTTGTTATTCGTTTTTTCTCTTTTAATTTTTGTTTTCATAAAATTTCACTCAATACTCTCATATCAGTAGAAAGTTACACCATTCAGCACGCACAGCGTCGAACACCCAACACATTACGCGCCCAAAAAAAAAAACAACAATAATACATACAGACGCGATCAATCAAATCGATCGTTGTATATTCACCGCTTTTTAGGCACATAACAGAAACACAAAAAAACCGGTGGCAGTAAACAAGCTTTTCCGTATATGCTTTATATGTGTTTGTATGTACATATGTATGTAGACGCGTCTACTACACTCCACGTAGAATTGTTTAGACGCTATTCGAAAAGCATAAAAACCGCTAAACATCCACCATCTATTAACATTTTTCCAATCCGCTCACATACGTTTGCTTCGGCTTCGGCAATCGTACTGACAGTTGCGAATTGGAAAATGTAAACAATTGCCACAAGTGGTGAGCATTCGTAAAAACTACAATACGACGAGTTGTACGCGTCGTCAGCTGAGCGCAGGTCTCAGTTTCTTCGAGTGTTACGAAGATCGGCTGTTGGTGGACGCATATACGTTAAACGGAAAGAATCAACAGCACATGTGTTGGTCGGCTAAATGCCGGCAAATGTAAACGGGAAGAACACTGCTGATCGTGAGCGGCAATAAATTGGAGAGTCTATTATGGCTTTTGTTAACAGTATTGTACTATGTTAGCTAACATAGCCAAGATCAGTGACCGAATTGACCCGAACTTTTCCTAAAGTGGACTTTCACTCCACCAATTCAAAGCAATTAGGTATTTGCTCCCTACATACCGCTGCTGCAGAAACAATTGGATTGGATGAGGACTTGCGATCGATCACAACACGTGCAGGGTGCGATAGATACCGAAAGCTGAAAAGGGAAGCGAGACGCGTTTGAAGACGAAAAAAAGAAAGAGGCCGAAATATTTGAGTGTGAAGCTTGAGAAACTGCCCGACATGCATAATCATCGAAAATTATATATAATTATTCAAGGTTTCAAGTCCGAAGCATACTAATGTAAAAACCTACTAGGTAATCTGATCACCATTGTCCAGAGCATACTGAGTTTACGGAGGGAACACTCCTCCAACCTGCTGAATGGCAGTAAAAGTGCGACACCATGAGATAGAGAACCCGAATCCAAAATTGAGTTTGATGGAATAGACATTCCAATACCCAATTATGACGATTTACGAATATCGATTGCCTGTTTAAAAAACATCAAAGTGGAGGTAGCTGATATTTACCGGCGGAGCTATTCAATTACGGCAGCGAAGAACTGACAAGACGCATGCAAACCACTATTTCATCGATTTTAAAGTTGCCTTCGATAGCACAAAAAGATCTGCCTCTATGCCGCTACGTCTGAATTTGTTATCCCCCCTTAAACGGCTATGCAAACTGGCGCTGGACACTTATATCAAGCGCAGTCAGAATCAGGAAGAACCACTCCGAGCTTTTCGGTACTAAGCGAGGTTTCAGACAGGGTGGCTCTTTATCAATTTATTCTGAAAAAAATACGAGCTGCAGAGCTGAACAGACCAGGTACAATTTTTTACAAGAATGTACAAAATCTGGCGTACGCCGATAATATGGATATCATTGGAAATAACATCCGCAGCGTAAGTTCTGCTTTCTCCAGGTTAGACAAAGTCATCAAATAAACAGTCATCCGAGTCTCGACTCCCACGCCACTGTTGACAGTCATAATTTTGAAGACAATTTCGTCTATCTTTGAACCAGCATCAACAACATTATCCTTGAATTTCAACGCAGAATTACTCATGCCAACAGACGCTACTTTGGACTGAGTAGGCAATTGAAAAGTAAAGCCTTTTCTCGACGAATCAAAACCAAACTCTACAAGTCACTCATTATTCGATCCTGCTGTATCATGCAGAAGCGTGGACGATGTCGACGTCAAATGAAGCCACACTACGAAGGATTTATGGTCCTTTGCGAATTGGCAACGGCGAATATCGCAGACGATGAAGCGATGAAGCGATGAACTATACGACTCATACGACGATATTGAAATAGTTCAGCGCGTTGTTAACATTGCGTACTACAATTCGGAAGCCCTGGGTTTGAGTCCATGTTCGAGCAACATTCAAAATAATAGAAAACTAATTATTCTATTTACGGTCTGCCCACGGCAGGGAATGTTAAGCCCTCCGAGTGTATTTCTGACATGAAATAAAATCTCCAGCGGTTACAAAACGTGAAGCAAAGAGAGAAGACAAATTGAATGGAACGTATATTTAACAGAAACATAAATATTAATGTTAATTTTCCTTACCAGAGACTACACGTAATCTGCAGCTGTAAACGTAACTTTAACATAATTATCTCACTGCACAAATGGCATTCGTATTGTGAGCTCAAACCGGAGATGGTTGGTTGTTCGCGGTACAAAATTCTGGCATGAGAGTTCCGAATCGATATGTTATGGGTAGCGAGAAGTTAAAAAGAATGCTAACTTCAGATCTATTGGCGTAGACACCGTTGGCACGATTATAACTCCGACTGCTAACAGCGACGTGCCATTCCAGGCACATTACATACTTTACCCAGCAGTGAAAATGCTTGAAACCATGTGCTTCCAATTTTCATTTACGTTTCCGCCATAACAATAACTCCACAACCAGATTTATAACTCGTAGTCTCAATCAAAATACTTTATATGAGCGCATTATCCTAGTACCTGTCTACTATGGGTTCAATGAACTATCCGATATATAGTTAGTCCACAGGAGTGTCTTAAAATCGAGAGAGTTTTATATGTGCTGCAAATTAGTCTTATTAATACCTATGTTCTTGCTGCTTCACTACGGGAAGTCTTCTTCCCACTTTTGCACTTTTTGTTTCTATGAAAACCTTCCGTCACTATCTATAGTCGTACACCTGCCGACCGAAGGTTCGCGTTAGTAGTACTTTTTAGTAAGAAGCACTAACCGCGTCCCTATTTGGAAATTGTGACTTGGGGCTGTCACTAATAAAATTATGCATGCACATATCAGCAGTTATAATCACTATTACTACAACTATTTACAACAACTGTGCGAAGGCGTGAACCAACAAAATTAGTTTAAATATACTTAGGCTTAGCTGAACTATAATTGAAATGTAAATTCAAAAATAAGTGGAAATGAAAACTACTAAGTAAACAACAAGAAGAAGTAGGGAAAGACTAAATTCGAGCGCGATATCTCGCATAATTGAAAGTAAGCTTGGGAAATAGGAAGCTTAACATCGAAAAATTTGCTTTTATTTTCATACTTTGCACTAACGTGAGAACTTTACAGCCAAATGTGATTTCAACCGCTTTTTTTGTTGCAGAATTTTTCCTCAAAATAACTGATTGTAGGCGGGCCATTCGATTAAGGTGAACTCAAGTCATCCGTTACACAGAGAGCAGGTATGACTAAATCAACTCGTCTCGTCATACTTTGGAGTTGGATTAATGTATCTTATCACACTTATTCTATGGACTTCTTTTCAAACCTTAGCCAGAAAAAACTTGTATCCCTTGTGCATATCGAACAGTGTGGTGTAAAAATAATCAAATAAATAATAATAAAATATTCAAGTAAAATAAAACGTTAAAGTAAAACAACGGAGGCGGCTTACAGAGTAGCGAAACCACATATGCTGTGGCCACAAATTGTTGCCGAAAGCAAAGACTTAACGTAACTAATGAGAATAGGGTAACTGCGTCGGCGTTAAAAATGTTATTTTAAATTATCTTATTTTATTTTATATTATTTATTTTATTATATTTTATTTTATTTTATCTTATCTATTTTATTTTTTTATTTTTTATACTTTATCCAATTTTTTCAGTTTTTGTTATTTAATTTGCTTACTTTACTTCATTTTATTTTATTTATTAATTTTATTTTATTTTATTTACTTGATATTATTTTATTTTGTATTTTATTTTAATAGATTCGATTTTATTTTATATTATTTATTTTTCTTCATTTTATTTATTTTTGTTTCATTCGATTTTATTTAATTTTGTTTCAGTTTAGTTTATCTCTTTTATTTATTTTATTTTATTTTATTTCTTTTTTACATTTTTATTTTATTTTATTTTATATTATTTTATTTTATTTTATTTTATTTTATTTTTTATTATTCATTTTATTTTATTTTATTTTTTTTTTAATTTATTTTATTTTATTTTATTTTTTATTATTTTATTTTATTTCAATCTATTTTTTTTCGTTTTCTTTATTTCATTTTATGTTATTTTTTTTTTTTTTTTTTTTTTTTTTTTTTTTATTTAATTTATTTTGCCTCTTTTATTTCATTTTATTAATTTTATTTTATTTTATTTTGTTTTATTCATTTTATCTTTTTTTTTTTTTTTTTTTTATTATTATATATTATATATTTTTTTCCTTTCATTCCTTTGTTTATTGTACATTACTGTATATTTTATTTTATTTTTTAAATGTTTTTTATATTATTTTTATTTATTTTATCTTATTTTATTTTACTTCAATTCAAAATTTTGTTTTATGTATTTCGTTTTACTCTATTTTAATTTATCTTTTTTAGTTTGTGCTATAGATTTTTATCATTGGATTCAAATAATTTATTACCTTCGCTTAATTAAATTTTTATTTAAGTTATTTTTTATTTCATTTTTTTATTTGATATTGTTTTATTTATTTATTTATAAATTTTTTATTTTATCTTATTTAACTTTTTTCATATTATACAATTTTTTAAATTTATTAAGTTTATTTTCGTTTGTCTTTATTATTTTATTTTCATTTTTTTGTCGTTTTGATTCTACTTATATTTTATTTTAATATTTATTTTTGTTCGAAGTCGTTTGTTTACATTTTATTTGTTTAATTTACGTTCTCTCAATTATTTATGATTCTTTTTATAAAAAAAAATAATAAACTTAATTTTATTGATCCAACATATTCAATAATTGCAACACTGTTCCATCAACAACAAAAATATTAAAAAAATATATTCAGACTTTATTATGTAGACATACGCAGCGAATGCCATTTACTAGCGAATCTGACAGTATTTACATGCAGCGTTCAAAATCAAAAAGTGTGGCACTCGAAGGCGCAATGAATAAATTGTCACACCTTTAAATCTCGATTACATAAATACATCAAAAGATTGCTAAAAGCAAAGAAACCCAAATGATACATACTAAATGCAGCTTAGAAGAGGCTTAAAGACAAGAAAAATATTGTTTTCTAGAAGACTGGCTCATAAGAATAATTAACAATAATATAAGAGTGATATGATTTCTTTAAAAAAAAACACACTAATTGTTAAGGAAATTTAAATGTTTTCTATTTAATGTGAAGTACAATCGATACAATTAAGTTCTCAATATAACATCATTAAACGGCCTTCATGACTTCTTTTGCAGGAACGAATTGGATGAACTCAATTTTTGAGCACTTTTTCCACTAAATCAAGTCGTATGTCATGAATTGCACGTTCAATATTGACTTTTAAAGCTTGAAGAGAGTCAGGTTTATTGGTAAAAACCAATTACCTCAAATAACTCCACAAAAAGTAGTCTAATGGTGTTGAATCATAACTTCTTGGAGGCCATTCAATGTCACAATTTCTTGAAATAATGAATCTGCAAACCTTTCTCGCAATAATTCGGTTATTGCACGTGCTGTGTGGCATGTAGCCACGTCTTGTTGGGACCAGATATTATTAAGACCAACTTCTTCCAATTGTGGCCATAAAAAGTTGATTATCATCGATCTATACCGCTCTTCATTGAGGGAACGGTGCTACCAGCTTCATTTCGAAAGAAAAACGATGATTCCTCCAATTCACAAACTCACCAAATTGTCAATTTAGATATATGTAATGGTTGTTCATGAATAATTTGTGGATTTTTTCGCACCAGAATCGACAGTTTTGTATATTTACCGCACCACTCAGATAAAAGTGAGCCTCATCGGAGAAGATGTTTTTCTTAAAAAATCGTTATCGTTTTCAAGTTGTTCCAAGACAAAATCAGCGAATTCACGACGTTTATGGTGGTCCATGGATGAAATTGTAAACATTACTGAATACAATGAAAAAAAATGACAGATCATGATGGCCAAAACGACACAGGCATATGAATACTATAATAAATTATCGACTTCAGGCGTATATTTTTAGGTTTTTAAACTGGTGGCAACCCCATAGAAAAATATTTTGCCTCTTAGCTTTATTTCGATACCCAAATTGAAATATTCTAATTATTTTTAGGAGGCGACTTCAATGAAAATAATTATTTCCAGTTCAAACTTTCTGATATCTATTCATATTGATCCTCATATTTTGATAATTTATTTATCTTATATATTTTTTTATTCAAAAAGTTAAACCGATGGCAACTCTCCTCAAAAGTATTTTTACTCTGTAAGCCTTCCTCCTTCCTTCATTCCCTCTCTTGTTTCCATATAAGTCTCAACAAATTTGAGTACCTTGGACAAAGACGACTAAACATGAAACTCTTTATCTCGTGAGAGCGCTGAAAATCTGCATTTTTGTAACATTTTTTAACCGTGACACTCGATGAAAAAGTTTCGCTTTGGAATTTTCATATGAGGAAACACTTAGTTTTCAGAAAGGTGCGAAGATTAACTCTTTTCTCTTTTGTATAGAGGGGTTTGTAAGAATTCTCTCTCTCCCTCTCTTTTAGCTTTTGTGCAGATTGGCAGTTGTTGCCAAAAATAAAAATTAGCGTGTGCTAGTGAGAGAACAAAAAATGCGACCACTGGCAGGTAGAAGTTTCTAAAAATTTCTCTCTTTTATTTAGCTATTCTCTCTCCCTCGTAGTTCTTCTGCAGAGAGAAGTTTTTAAAATGACTTACTTTTTCCGATGTTAAGTTAGAGAAAGTTTTCAAGCATGTTATGATTCACACGAGCTCGCAAGTGGATAAAATGAATGTCGGTCTTTGTTTGAGCAAATTTAATACAGTCAGCTGATTAGCACCTGTGTTTCCCACATTACATGAATTTTGGTATTGTGTCAAGAAAAATCTCATTATTTCCATTTACATATATGTTATACGTTTTTACTTTTCACATAATTTTCCTTTAAACTCATTTAAAAAAATATACAATTCATATAAACGTTTTCAATACATATTATTTCATTTCATTATTGCCCCTGAAGTGATCATATTATCTTACGTTCACAGTATTAAACACTAAAAGTCGATGCAGATTAGATTAGAAATAAATACGTTTTTGCTGGTCCAAATGGAGTAATATTGTCCAGCACAGTGCGCAGATGAACACTCCTTTCAGTGATATACTGAAGTCTAATAGCGGGCTCCAAATGACGAGCTGGTTGTGGCATACGTCCGGGTCTTTCATAATTCGTATTAAGCTTTCTTCTCTTGCTTGCACTTTGTTCTCTATAAAACTCTATTTTTTTGCAATAATGCTGAGGTTCATCGTTCTTTTTTACTGACAATTCGTATGGTGGGTCACAAAACCAATTATTAACGCATTTTATTCTTTGCTTCAGTAAATGACCTTTATATTCAACACGCGCAACTAATATGGCGGAGACGAAATGACCAAGAAGCATAATCTGTAATAACTAGAAATTAATTTTTAAGTTTTTTAAGATTTTCAGGTGAAATAGTTTTATACACATACTGTTATTTCTTTCAACAAGTAACTTACAAATAATAATCTTTCCACACACGTTTGAGAAAACATTGTGCGATAATGAAAAGACCCACGGTGCACACTAGTCGAAGGATAGTAACTAATTGAAATTGTTGAAGCATCTCGTATGTGCTAATACTAAAGAAACATATACACATACATACAATTCGTCTTCAGTTTTCATTCAAACAAGTTATGGACTCCGCTCTCTTTGAGCTATATTACGGTAGATAATTTGTGTCTTTTAGATCTTGTGTTAAAGAGAACTTCAATGAATATATTTTATCTGTGTGTATGGATAGAGATTTTTGTGAATTTAAATAAGAACTGATTACCTGTGAAGGTGCCAATATATAGTTATAAGTGAAAATTTAAAAAAAAAATGGTATGTATCTGAAAACACCTTACACCTTAGAAGATAAAAAAAAATTTACTGACATACATACGATTACATATGTGCAACAACGCAACAGGTAAAGGAATCGATAAAATGTACATTTCCGTACACTTTTCCTTTTCAATAAACTACTTTACTTTATACCTCTCAAAAAACTAATCAAAAACATCATTTTTGAAGTATCCTTGGGAAATATGCTTATATTTTTATAAAGAGTGATCCATTTCGAGGTTTCCTACTCCTTTAAAGAAAAAAACCCAGAAAATTCAAATTTATTAGGGAATGTTTATTATCATTCGAAAGTACATTTTTTGGCATTTTTATCTCTTTCAAATATTGGCCGCGGCTACGTCTCAGATGGCCCATCCATTGAGTCCATTTTCCGATGATTCGTTCGAGCATTTCGACTGGTAACTAGCGAATGACCTGCGTGATGTTTTGCTCCAAGGTCTGAATCGAAGCGGGATCGTCTGCATAGACCTTAGACCTTACATATCCTCACAGGAAAAAGCCTAATGGTGTGTTATCACACGATCTTGGTGGCCAATGGACCGGCCCAAAACGTGAAATTATCTGCTCATCGAGGTGTTCTCTCAATAAATTCATTGATTGAAAATCATGTGTGGGAAGTGGCGCCGTCTTGTTGAAACCAAATGTTGCGGAGATCACGAGCTTCAATTTCATGCACTAATTAATCGTTTATCATGGCGCGATAACGGTCGCCATTGACGGTTACGTTCTCACCGGCATCATTTTTGAAGAAATATGGACCGATAATTCCACCGACCCATAAACCACACTAAACCAATGTTTTTTCTGGATGAAATGGTAGCTCTTGAATCTCTCAGGTTGCTCTTCGTCCCAAATCTGGCAATTTTGCTTGTTTACATACCCATTACGCCAGAAATGGGCCTCATCGCTGAACAAAATTTGGCTCGAAAACATCGGATCTTCTTGGAACTTTTCAAGCGCCCATAGAGCGAAGTGATGTCACTTAGGAAGATCGAGCGGCTTCAGTTCTTGCACAAACTGTATTTTGCACGCTTTCAATTTAAGTTCTCAACATAAAATGCGCCAAGTCGTTCCATACGTCAGTCCGAGTTGCTGCGAACGGCGCCGAATCGACTCTCCACGGTCTTCGTGTACACTCTCAGCTACGGCCGCTATATTTTCTTCACTGCGTGCAGGACGTGGTCTATTCGGTCGAATATTATCCAATAATAAATGCTGGTTCTCAAGATGGGTGATGGTGTTGCGAATAGTATGCTCAGTAGGCCGACTATGTTGACCATTAGTTGAGCGAAGCGCGCGAAATACATTCTTTACAGAACGTGAATTTTCGTAATAAAATCGAATTATTTGTAAAGGTTGTTCAGGCGTAAGTAAATCTTTCCACGATGAAATGCCAAAAAATAAGCTATTGAAAAAAGTACCTCTACTTGCATCACCCTTTATATGTACTAGGTGTACCCTGCAACACTTTGCTATGGCACATACTCGTTCGATAGGTGAAAAATGAAGCATTGGATATCTTTTTATCATAATTTTATTTACTCAATACTTGTGCGTATACAACACGCAAATAAAAAGTTCCAACACTAGAACACGCAACATAAAATCGTCTATGTGCGACGCAATGCAAACGCTAGTCAACCAGGGAACTGTAGTTGCTTGAATTGAAAGGTATTATCGAACAAAATGAGAGGGATTCGAGGAATGCGAACGTCTTCACCTTTGAAAGGTCTGGCCAGAATTTCACACACAGGTTTTCAAATTTAATATGTGCGATGCGACTCCTGCTATGTCCAACGAATTCAAAAATTCTCTTTGATAATTGACTGAATAGTATAGTGGAGATCGTAGACGTCATTGTTTGCTGCAGTGAGGATAGCTCGCTCAGTTAGCATCCATGGTCCCTATAATTAATTTGGATATTTTGGGAATACTCTGTGAGACAATTGCCTTTTTGACGTCACTATTTCCAGTAACTGGCGTGAGATCGGACGATGGATGATTTTGCGGATTGACACGCATATTGGTGGTTAATTACAGGGTTTGTACATGGCACAACATGAACTCGTTCACTGGTGCTGATCGAGGAGTGGTAGGTCCAAAATATCGCCCCAGCAATATTAATGCTTTCCCAAATTGTTGATTGTTGCCATGTAGATCTTGTAACGACCGATCAATAATCTGAAGTGACTTTTTGTGTATCATTGTTCTTTCATCCTAAACAATAAATTTGCACTGTCGTAATATTTTTCCCATTCCGAATGCTTTGCAAATATTACACATCAGGGTATCAATGGATTGGAAACACAATGGCAATTCCAGAGCGGAATGGGCGGTACATTAACCCGTGTAGAAATGTTGCAGCTATTCCAAAACCTTGTCAGAGTATATTGAACTTAAGGAGTGAAAACTTCTACAGCCTCTTAGATGCTTTCTTGGAGTATTTTTGATCCAAAACCTCATATCAAAACAAACCTGTTGTAAGGGGGCTTTATGATATAGGTTTATCTTCTCACCAAGTTTGGTTGAAATATCTCAAAAACTAAGAGACTAGACAGACGGACATGGCTAAATCAATTCAGCCCGTCATTCTGATACGATTGGTATAAATTTCGGTGGATCTATATCTTCTCCTACTGGGACTTAGCCTTCGTACTTGTGATCCAAGGAATTTGTGAAGCAAGTCTCATCAAATATCACAATTAGTTACAACTCAGGTACACAGATAATTACCGTGTAATTCCTAGAAGTTTGATATATATGTATATTATGTCCTATATATTTTAATCATTTTATGCCGTTACGTATAACCGTTAGCCGAACAAACTTCTGCATAAAACAGCCGAGTATAAAAATCTTGACCCAATTTAGTGAATACAATAATAGATATTTTTCTTTATTTTTAGTTAAAACCTTTTATTTCCCACAAATTAAGTTTAAAAATTCGGCAATCTAATGCAAATAAAATACTGGTATATAAAGCTTAGAATTTAGTCTTTAATGCTTTTGATTTAAATTTATTTCTTCAAAAATATCAATGAATTTTTTCTTATAAAATATAAAAATGTTTTATTCAAATTTTTTTATAAAATTCTTAACCAGAATGACTGGAACTCCATGAGCTGGAACTACTTTGTGAAAAGGCACCACCACCTACATTACCACGATTGAGACCGAAATTGCCATTATTTTGACCCCACGAAGAGGCAGATGAAGAAGCTGAGGCCGCCGCTGCTGCAGCTGCTGCAGCTGAGTTATCAAACACTTCACCAGCATAAGCCGTTGGTGAATATGAATTATATTGAGCACCTTCACTCCAACTATTCGCCACCGTAGCTGGTGGTGGACCAAATACAGCTGGACGACCACCTTGAACCACAGAAAATTGTTGATGACCACTATTTGCAGCATTTGCGTGCTGCCACAAATTGGTTCCGGAGGAGTATGAGGATTGTGTGTTGACCGCACTAGTTGCTTCAGCGATATTTTGAACTTGCTGATTGTAATTCAAAGTTGCGGGCCCAGTTTGTTGCACAAACTGTTGCGAGCCCAGACCGTTGGTATTGAACATATGAGTCGTTTGACCTGCTTGCGCTGCCGCAGATTGTGCGTGAGCATTAGAAGAAGCCACGGATACGCCATGCATTTGCAACGAAGGATTATATGAGGTCTCTATGTAGACTTGTGGTACAGGCGGCATTGCTGGTATCTGTTGCACGGTATGTACGCCACATTGTATGCAATCTGTGTTGACGCCAAACATGCGTTCCTTGATGCTATGCAGCGACTTCGATTTTAGAATTGGCAAAGGATTGGCGCTTGCCAGAGCGTACAGGCAGGCTAATACAATGAACTGTAAAGGAAAAATTTTAATATAATTAAAAAATAATAATAAAATTTTCATGTATTTTCAAAGAGTGCTTACCAAACGCATTTTTTTTTCAAAATTTAATTTCTCCGCTGTAATAAAAACCTTCTGCGCGGTATGAGGTAACAAATCTTTCTAAACGATGTGTTGGCTGCTCTTTCGGCTCTGTACTAAAATCAACCATCAACAGGTATACAAGTAATATCAACTTCATCCCAAAACTATTAAACCTGAATTTAATACAATAAAAACTATACTCTGACACATAAAAAGATCTAAGGATTTTTTGGGGAACGCCTACAGTTGAAATTATGTATCCGAGAGAGTAAAAGAATTCAAACTCAACTCAATACGCTCTCTAAATTATGCGCAACGCATACACAAGCATTTTAAGGTAAGAGTGTTTGGCTGATTTTCAGCATGATTTTAGTACCTGCGAGTGAAATACAACAACATAGACGAACCTCAAAAGTGAGTTTTCTGCGATCGAGAAAGAAAAACCCTAACAACCCAGGCAAGAGAATAAAGAAAATTGGTTAATTACGTAACATATAGATTTCTGTAGCAAGAAAAAAGGCTAAATACACAAATTCCAAAATCGGCTTTTACATACAAATTGATACTCTAAAATATTTTAGAGTTTTAGCTACAGGCTATACAAATTTAAATCGGAAAATTCCCAGCAGAGAAGCAAAGTAAATTGTTTTCTAAGCGTAAATAAGTAAACTACAATTTCAAATTTTTCTATTGAATGACAATTTAATATTAACTCGACTTAAGTTTTTATACCTTGTAACCATAATTGCACTTTAAGTAGCTTCATCTTAGGTATACCCATAGATAAATGAACATATCTTCATTCATGCGTGGTGGCATTGAACGCTGTTATGAATAATCATGGGATATTCATACAAATTTTGTTGAAAAAAATGGACTTCTCTATTCGAGAGTAAGACCACAATAACAAAAAATACGAGGTTTGTTCAAATATTAACGATGATTGTCAATTTTTGAAAAAAAATTTTTTGATGTTGTCGCTCGTTCTTTGAGTTTGCCTTTATTCCTTTCAACGATGCGATTTTAATGTCCTTTAAAGCTGCAAAACGATAGTTCCTTGAGAGTCTCTCTATTTTTGGAAATAGTAAATATAAGGTCGCACGGGAAACTGATATCTGGCGTCAGCACTTGTCGCGCCTTTTTCGGGCTTCGCAAGAAAAATAGCTTCCACTGTGATGATTGAGTCTTAGTTTCGACGTCATATCCGTAAACGCATGTTTTGTCACATGTTATAAAATGTCTCGGTAATTCGTCATCGACTTCATTTAGTGACTCCTGAACAATTTCTTTTCGTCGCTGTTTTTGTTCAAAATTCTAGAACAAGAATCATTAGTTGTTGATGTGCTTGCACGCCGAGGCTGTTCGTCGTCTCTGACATCTTTCTGGTCTTCTTGGAAACACTTTTATACCTAACGTGTCGAATACTTATTTTTTACTCAAAACGGGATATCCATTTATTTTATTTAACCTCAATTGAAAACACACAGTTTTACCGAACGATGACCGCAGCTTCTCAGGGGAAGCAGTAGCGTAAAGAATAGAGGAGAAATACTCATAAAGGTCTGACTTAAAACTTTTTGTCTTGCTACAGTCGAGGCATGTGCAAAAGAATAACAAGCTTTTGTAGCCGGCATGTGTTCACTTCTACCCAACGCGGTTCTGTAGAAACATTTAGATTATTCCATTCGGTTACACTTTGGACCGTAATGCACCTTGGTCCTTTAAGGTTCTACGACGATGTAGCAATGAGCTGCACATGATGTACACAGACATTGCCTGAATTATATTGAATCAAGAATCTAAAGACAACAGTTAGGAGGAGAAGGACCTGACTTCACTTGGTACCCCAAATTGAAATGCCGTCCCACAGCTCCCTTATATCGAGTTGCTGATGAGTGCTCTCAGACAGCGGGTGTGCAAGTCGAGTAGAAAACCTGCTGTCTGTCTGCTGTGATTGCAGCTTTTCTATGGCGAGCCTTAGATGTGTCAATGACGGGTATTTTTTGCTGCACAGAAGTGGGTGCGTATGCTATCTGCTGCAAGATAATTATCCGAGTCGATATTCGGCCCTCGGAATATATGCACGTCTAGAACATTGGATATATGTCTTCCGTCTATCACCACATGATCGATTTGGTTGCGTGTATTACGATGGCGACAGCAATGTAGCTTGATGAATTTTCGTATGCTGGAATCTGGTACTATAGACAACCATATTTCGGGCCCCGGCGCCGTCAATCGCCCTCAGCTTGTTTGTGGATGTTTCGTCATAGAAAGCATCTTTGGCCACATCATCCTTCTCTTCTTTCGGGTCGTGGGCGCAAATTAACGATATGTTGAAGAACTTCGCTGTGATGCGAATTGCGGCTAGACATTCATCTACCGGGGTGAATGCCAGGACTCAGCGACGGAGTTTCTCTCCCATCACAAACCCAATACCAAATTTACGCTCCCTTAAATGGCCGTTATAGTAGATTTCACAAGGGCACACCTTCTTCCGTCCTTGTCCCGCATTTCTTAGACGGCGGTGGTGTCAGCCTTCCCAATTAAGCGACCGAATATTCCAGGTGCATGCCCTCAAATCGTGATCCTTTAAACGTTTTCAGGCGTCGTCATCAAAAGGGGGATCTCTCATCTCTCCAAACCCAACGCACAACCGCAGGGGTCGTCCAATAAAATCGCAAAGATACGATAAAAATATTTTTCGAAAGTTATCCAGCTCAATTTTAATAAAAATTTAGTGACGATTAAACAAAAACTACTTAAACCAACTAAAGAAATGTCTCTATTGTCGAAATGTAAAGAAAAAATATCGAAAATTTAATTTTGAACCCACCACTTCTGCCCTCATAGCATGTCCTGCTACCCACTAAGCTACTAGGACGTCCGAAGTAAAAGTATAGTAGGAAAATTTTGTTTTGTAGCAGTGTTGACTAATAGATATTTGCAGATATTGAGCAGCTGAGATCCAATATAATCGAAAAAAACATAGAAAATCATTAAGAGTACTTAGAGGCAACTCACAGTTTGAGGGAGCTACGAATTACTACCCAGTTATGTTAATGCCATATTTGTTATATAAAAAGGTATATATTGTATAAATATATATATAAATATTCAGATAGTTCAATGACGCTGTTGATAATTACTTAATCAAATCGATAGGTAGTTAGATTTCATTTCCCTCAGAAAAGAAAAGAAGTGGAAAGAATATGAAAGAGAAAAAAAAACACACTGAATATTACAAAATCGCGGGAGTGTTTCACATTTAACGTTCGCAGCATTAATACTTGTACTCGTACACACATACGTGTATGCTCAGAATTCCACAAGATTAGTCAGCTGAAGCATCCACAAAGCTGAGATATCATATTTCAAAGCAAAAAGAAAAAGCTCCTCATGAGTCGTTCGTATGTAAACAAGATGATAAAGATGAATGAACTTGTTTATAAAAAAAAATATAAGAAAAAATTAACTGGAGACGAAGATGAAGTATAAAGCTTATAAATTGAGGCGTATTAAAGAAATATTGCAAACACGCAGTTTAATATTCAAATTAAAAAAAAGGATTATTATAATTCAAGTCTACTTCAAAAGCC
The DNA here is from genome assembly GCA_030068015.2 of Neoceratitis asiatica. Classification (NCBI taxonomy): domain Eukaryota; kingdom Metazoa; phylum Arthropoda; class Insecta; order Diptera; family Tephritidae; genus Neoceratitis; species Neoceratitis asiatica. The sequence goes on along the minus strand of CM061525.1, from coordinate 31,778,627 downwards.
TTGACCGCGTTCTGCTAATCCATGTTAAGAGCGTATGAAGAGAGGTCGGTGTATGGTTACTTGTTTTGTTAAAATTCAAAGTCACAGAATCATTACGATCCTTAACGCTTACTATTGATATAATCTTTGCACTGGGTCATGAATAATTCTTCATTGAATTTTCTGAAAACGCAATTTTATTGAAATGTTCTAAAGTGCAGGATCTACTTGTATAGCGTCTCACAAGGCAATGCGAATCCACCCCACTTCTCTTCACTAGTTCAAGTATATGCTTTACTTTATGTTGTGGATAACAGATCAATAGTCTGGATCTTTCATGTCTGTTTAGACAATAAGACTATCAGAAATCGTTAAGTGGGTTTGGGAAAATCCAGAATTTAAGGGGTTAGGTGGGTTTCACTGGTTAAAAAAAAGGAATTTTCACAATTTTTTTATATATACAATCATATAATTTAATCAAACAATTCATACATTTTTAAACAGTATTTTGTGAAATTTTGTATTCAAAAATTCCGAAATATCAGCCGCTGGTTCCTTATCTCCCTTGACGTCTCAAAAGAAAATGCTCTCGCCGTGGACAGCATAACTCATTATTGTTCATCTAAAATCAAAAAATATTTCGTTAATACATGGATAAATCTCGTTATTGGACGAATTGAAATTGATTTTTTGATCAAATTTGATATTATTTTTTGTAATAAAAAAAATTATAACAAAGATGTGTGCAAAATTTGAAGAAAATCGCTTTATAATTTTTCGAGAAATCGTGTGCACTGACTTAAAAAATATAGTTTTGACGCGTTTAACGTTTCAAATTGGCACAGACATGGCCTGACGGGCGGAGCTTCCAAAGGGTCTATCTCTTAGAATTTTACTCCCATCGATTTGAAATTTTAGGAGAATATTTTAAACATATTTTAAAATTTCATAAGACAACAAAAAATCGATTTTTTTAAATTTTCGAAACCCACCTAACCCCTTGAGTAACAAACCAAATCATTCATTGGCTCATTCAAAACTCTCCCCTCTGGCTGAAAAAAGCAAATGCTCATCTCACGCTCCACACGTCTCAAGTTGCACTATCAATTTGAATATTAGCCGGATTTTATGCACCGTTTTCTATATATTACTCCCCTCCAAGGCAGTAGCATGTGCAGACGATCTCGTGCTGGTGCCATCAGTATTCTTTCCTTCTACAATCAGTAAGATTTCAGAAAGATCCTTACGAAGATAACTCAATTTCATTTTCCTTCACTCAGCGGTAGTACAATTCCACTGTCCCTATCTGGGGGGATTGATATTAATACAAACTGAAGTAGAAGTTGAAAATTGAAAGACGAATAAAAAGCTTACCCGTATATGGCCTAACAGGAATGTATATACAGGAATTTAAGGCATACAAAGAGCAGCCGGTGCATAAGTTAAAGTGGCTAATAATTCTTGACAGACTAATCACAATCCCATCCCCATATATGAATTACCCATCGACGGTTTGATTCGAAAAGTTGCAGCATGCTCTGCTATCGATCTTGAGGGTTAAGTGGTTGGAGCCTAAAAACTTATAGTCACAGCGATATTTGGAATCAGCTAACAACACCCTATACACTTGTCTATATATCCCTATATAAATATCCCTATTCCAAACATAGCTAGTAACTTCCAAGAGGAAGTACTATGCATAGAAAAGGTCCGTGGAGCTTTATAGAATAATTATGAGAGTATACAAAGACAGTCAAGCGGCAATACTGACCGTAGCATGCAAATTTTTGGAAAGACTCTAAGCTTGCTGGCAGTTCAACTCGACAGTTAAATAATCAGGATTCCTGGCCATATTAATATTGTCAGTTATGAAAAAGCTTACAAGTTGAATGAATTCGAAACGGAGTTAATATCAGGTCCATCAGGAACGAACAGGAAAGCAATTCAGTAACAATTTGACCAAATAATTGAGAACAGATGGAAATCCATATTCTATTGTAAGATAACGAAGCAGCTCGAACCCAAGTATGACAGGACAAGAAGTAAGGAATTATTAAATAGGTATGCAGACTTACAGCCACAATAACCGGACTTTGGTCGTTTGGAAACCACATATATAAAATGGATCTGCCCTACAACAACATTTGCTGCAGCTGAAAGAGAATGAGGAAACAGTTTTCCACTTCCTCTGATCTATCACAAACTCAAATTAGAACGATTGGAATCCACCGAGCGGGCCGAGATCGAAATTTTTTCATTCAACACTCCAATGTACCTACCTACTCCTTTTCTCTAAATCTCCAAATATCTAGGATTGAGAAAGATCTCTTGCCTCTGTTATATTCATGGAATCTGGCACCTCTCAAGGAATATCGTAAGCAGAAACTACTCTCCACTCACCTACTTCGACGAAGAGGATCTAATCTGTCACCTCTCTCTCTCTCTCTCGTAATTTAAAGCTCTGATTACTAATGCTAATATCTTATAAATAATCGACAAGTTATATTGCTCCGAATAGCAAACCAAAGTGTTGATAAAGCGATCGGTCGGCCTTTTTACAGTTATGTCAAACATTTTCATATTGCACATATTTATTATACATATATTACATACTCATGAAAACCACAAAGATCAGAATAAGATATTCTAACAACTGTTTGAGTAACCATAACTGTCAATGGCACGAGGCAATCACAAAACAGAGCTCACAACGTCACAAACAAAGTGTTATTATATACTCGTATATCTGACAGTGTAAAACCACTAGAATCTACATATGATTTTCATAGAAAGCGAATTAAGCTGTCATCATTTGTAATAAATTATTTTTATTTATTTATTTTTGGATATTTTACTTTTATTTTATTTTATTTTTTTTTTTTTTTTTTTGTTGAGTTCACAAAATTTTGTGACGAATTTCCTTTGAGGGTGTAAACAAAATTCTCTTCCGAAAACTCTAAAAAATATATATTTATTTTTCCTCGCAAAGCTTAACTGCCTTTATTTTCTATATATGCACCCCTATGTATGTACTTACGTATAAGTGTTCGTATGTTTGTACATGGCGATGTAAAAAAAAATTGCCGCAGAGTCTACAATTTCAGCGAAATTGCTCTAGTTAATTGATTTTAACAGGTGGCCGGCTGGTTTCATGCCATTTTCCACTGGAAATCCATTTACTGGTCGCATTTTGTGCTTTGCAGCAGAATGTGCCTTTCACCGTGCGCGGCTAGATCGATTGCTACAAAGCAGCTGAGCACCACTTTATACACTTAAATATGGTGCAACATAATTTTTGTTACAAACTTGTGCACATTGTTTTTGCATTCAGATACATGTATGATGTATGTGTATGTATGCGATTCTATGCGACCAATCATCAATGGTACCTGTTTTCTCGCCCACATCTTTCAATGCAATGCCAACAACATGTCATGTCAGTGGATGTTGATAGTAAAGATGCCTTGCGCAACATGTGACCAATAAAGTATTGCAACTGATACGGTTACAGTATTCGTGATTTGATTAGATACTATACATACATACATATATGTTTGTACATACATGCTTATGTAGGTTTGTTATTAGCATAAAGTTCAGCAAATTATTTATATTTCTTTTCTGGGTTTCTACTATTTAAGGCATTTAAGCAAAAATGTTGGGTTTGTTTAAAATTTAAATTTGCTCTAAATAGTTTGTTATTATGTGTACGTGTAGCAGGTCAATTGAAAAGTCCCCGGCCTACCATAGTAAAATACAGTTTTTTGACAAAATTCATTTTTTTTTTATTCAACGTAGCTTCCTTCAAGGGTGATACACTGATTATAGTTACTATCCAACTTTTCGGTACCATTTTTGCAGTACGATTAGGCATTCTCTTCAAAATATGCTTCAGTTTCGGCGATCACCTCTGCATTAGATGAATATTTCTTCCCAGCGAGCACTCTTTCGAGATCTGAGAACAGGAAATAGTTGCTGGATGTCAGATCTGGAGAATACGGTGGATGCGGAAGCAATTCGAAGCGGTCTAATAACGTTATGTTATAGGTAGTCAAAGAAAATTATTCCATGCACATCCCAAAATACAGACACCATAACCTTGCCAGCCGACTGTTGCGTTTTATCACGCTTTGGAGCGGGTTCATCGTTTGCAGTCCACTCGGATGACTATCGATTGGCCTGCGGACTGAAATGATAGAGCCATCTTTCATCCATTTTCACATATCGACGCAAAAACTCGGGTTAATTACGCTTGAACATCTCCAAACACTGCTCCGAATCATCAAATCGTCGTTGGTTTTGGTAAAAAGCGAGCTCGCGTGGCACCCACCTTGCACAGAGCTTTCTCATATATTCATGAATGATATGATGTACACGTTCAGTTGATATCTTTAAAGTGCCTGCTTTTTTATTCAATTTCACTTTACAGTCATTTAAAATCATTTTGTGATTCTTTTTTTGATGTTTTCATCGGTAACAACCACATCTAAACTTAGCATACCAATCCTTGATGGTTGATTTTCCTGGAACAGTGTAAGGAAACTCGTTCTCAAGCCAAGTTTTGCTTCAACTGTATTTTTTCCCTTCAAAAAGCAATGTTTTATCAACACACACATTACATTTTACTTCATTTTATTTTATTTTATTTCTTTTCTTTTTGTTTAATTTTGTATAATTTTATTTTATTTTATTTTAATTTGTTTTCTAAACGGCTTCCTCTTATACAATAAAATTAAATTAAATTATTGTTTTATTTTATTTTAATATTTTATTTCATTAAATTTTATGTTGTTACTTTTATTCTGTTTTATTTTATTTAATTTTTTTTTATTTATTTTTTTTTTATTTATTGTTTTTTTATTTTTAGTTTTTTAAATTATAATTTATTTTAGTTTTTCACTTTTTTATTTAATTTTTTCATATTATTATTTTTGTTCCTTTTTTATATTTTTTTTTGTGTTTTCCTATTTCAGTTTATTTTATTTCAAATTTATCTTATATTTTTTATTTTACTTTACTTTACTTTTTTTTTTTTGGATATTCTATACCAAATTTTTTTAAAATTTTTTTTTTAATTTTTTAATTTACATTTTTTTAATTCTAATTTCTTTTACTACTTTTTATATAATTTATAAAATAATTTTATTACTTTTTAATTTTTTTTTGTTTTATTTTTTTTTTTATATTATTTGGTTTTATTTTACTTTGTTTATTCGATTTTATTTTATTTTATTTTAATTTTTATAAGTATGAATATGTGCGAAAAGCGTATACTTTATATTATAGGCAGAGAACGTAGATTTGTTATACGTTCTCTGGTTATATCGTACCCTCGCTGCCCGTTATTTTTAGCACGTTGCTTTTATTGTAAGGAGAAATAATATCAAAACGATTGCTAGAAAAGTGTGTGTCTCGGCTATATACGGAAACGGAAGTAGGCATTGTATTGGAAATTTTTTTCTTCACTTAAAAGATATTCAGGGCTATTCTACATATCGATTACGTTCCCGCTCTCCGCTACGGCACAATCGAAATTGGGTATTCTGAGTTACGATCGAATCGAAAGAAGAAGAGGAAGAGAGAATATATTTTCGAAGTCAGCTGGTTGCATGTGAATGTGTGAAATTGAAACAAAACAAAGCAAACAAATGCAAAGAGTTTTTGTACAATTCAAATAAATTTAAATAAAATCGTGTTTTTAACGGTTAATGAGATCAATAGCCTAGACGATATTTCATGAGGATTGCGAGACAAGTGTTATCAATTTCAGATGAGTGATGAATTTTATGAAATTGAGTTTTTAATTGGTAATCTTTTATATAACAAATTTCGTTATTTAGACTCAAAAAAACTTCAAACTTAATAAAGATGCCTTCAAGTATGTCCTGGATAGTTTTTCGCAAGAAACTCAATCAAATACTTTAGTACTTTGAGATGAGTATCTCCACCTAATCGAGTAGTAGCAGATTTGAGATTTTTTACGGAAGACAGTAAGACATAGTGTTCGGCAGATTATAACATAAGAATGTGTCACTCAACAGTGTCAATGCCATTATACAACTTTCTCGAAATCATGGAGTCTTTTACTGGCGGATCAACTGTATTTCGGCAACGTTATTTCAAAACTCTCTCATTTTCCATGTTGTTTTTATGTTGTATCAAAAAGCATCACTAAACAAATTAAACTAAAAAAAGACATCGTTATGACTTTTCCAATTATCAAAATCTTGTTTTACTAACATTTTTGTTAAAATTATGTTACTTAAGTACACAAAAATATACAATCAAACTGTTCTCCGCCAACTTAATTACAACGTAAAAAAACGTAGCTACGATCGAAATGCAGAATACACAAAATTGGATAGAATCGAAAGTTTCGAAGATTGATCGAAACGAAACGTAACGCAGAATACCAAATCCGCCGAACGGAGAAAATTTCGATTCGAGTCGAAATGCAGAAAAGGACTGATTTTGTTTGAAAGGAATACGTTTTTAAAATGGTTCTTCTACTTATTTTGGTGTCGTAAAATCTGTAGTCTTCGATGTAAACAGCTGAAAAGTTAATAGTTTTGTAACTCTGCGTGTCATCCTTTATATATAGGGTGTTTTTTATAGAGGTATAGAAATTTAAGTTGGCATTACTTTTCAAGATGGCGACCGATTTAACAGCTGTCAAGTGATTTATTCTCAGTTTGGTTTGGCAATTCATCATGAATAGACTCACGCCTGAACAATGCTTGCAAATAGTGCAATTTTATTTCGAAAATAATGGTTCTGTGCGGAAAACGTATCGCGCACTACGTCCAATGATATGGACCAATGATTCCACCAGCCCATAAAGCGCACCAAACAGTCAGTTTTTCTGGATGTAACGGTGTTTCAACATACACTTGAGGATTACCTTCACTCCAAATGCGGCAGTTTTGTTTGTTGACGTAGCCATTCAACCAGAAGTGCGCTTCATCGCTAAACATCGCTAAAATGGACGTAGTGCGCGGTACGATTTCCGCACAGAACCATTATTTTCGAAATAAAATTGCACTATTTGCAAGCGTTGTTCAGGCGTGAGTCTATTCATGATGAATTGCCAAACCAAACTGAGAATAAATCACTTGACAGCTGTTAAATCGGTCGTCATCTTGAAAAGTAATGCCAACTTAAAGTTCTATACCTCTATAAAAAAAACACCCTATATATATATGTACACAATGGTCTGTTTGTAACCGCTAAAGCGCAGAGAACGTATAACAACGGTATTATACGTGTAACACGTTCTCTGGGTGGCGTTCAGCACAGACAGAGAACGTAGAATATAAAGAAGGTGCAAAGTCAGCGTATTTGGATTTTCTGGCAGAGAAATTTCTTCTCATGTAATCGTTATTTCCTTCTCGTCTTGGATTTCTGTTTCACCTCGATGTAGTAAGTTAAAACACACCAGAGAATTAAAATGTATAAAAACGTAAATTAACAGCCGTTTTTACTTTCTATTATCACATATGTTAACGACCAAATTGAATTTAATTTTGTAATCAACAATTAATGATATATTTTTACAGATGATATATTTTTCTATATTTTACCAAAAATCTATTACATGACCTTTTGTATATAAGCCTACATGCTGATGCACATGTGTACATACACAGATGTATAAAGTCGATTATTTATGAATGTTCAGCGCATAAAATCATATCAATTGTTATCAGTACTACTTTGTACATACAAATGTGTATATGATCTTCATGTTTGTCTAAATTTCGGCACGAATGTATGAGCGAATGAACAAATATTGCATAAGTGCATGCACATATGTATAAAAAATCAAACATCGTCTGCATGCCAACATTATTCCAAAAAAAAAACCTTCTCAAATAATATACCGGAAGCAGCACACATCGCACCGCGTGTGTCTCTTCGACAAACCCATGTGCCAAAAATTGAAAGTTGAAGAATTTTGTGTCTTCACTCGAAAACAGCACTTGATTATTTCTAAATATAAATTTTTTGATGAAATTTATGTTTAATATATACTTCAAGATTACCTAAGATTTAAGAGAAACTTGTAATCAATGAGCAATTACTTATTACTTATGAAAATGTAATGTAGCTAGATGCACACTGCATAGTTCAAATGTAATGAGATATACACAGTTCACTGTACCTGAATTCCTACACCAAAATGCGAAAATAATAATTTGGCTGACTTGAATCGCTTTTGTGTGTGATTTTGGCAATTTTCTTTCTTGAACAAAAATCAAATATTCTTAAATTTTAGAATTTGAGCATCCTCGCAACTTTCAGCTTGTGGACAAGGTGCATGCGGGAAGGCAAGGAAATTGCTTGCTGGGTAATATGAGGTGATAGGCAAACAGCAAATTTAGCAGCACGATGGTGATTTGCTTTATTTCAGCGGACGATGATTGAATTTTAGTCAAAGTCACAAGAATTTGAAGCAATGCGTGTTACGGGACAGGGCATGCAAATGTATGTTGTTGTTGCTTCACATTTCGCAAAGATGGTTGCCCTCTATATTTTTCATACTCCGCTGTACTATGTATGTATAGAGGTATATTAAGTTTGTTCAGCTAACGGTCATAAGATAATTAATATACATAGGTATAAACATATTTACATAAAATTTCATGAGATGACGACTTGACTTTGTATGTCCGCCTCTTAATGTAAACTCGAGTAGGAATTGTAAAATGTATCCAACTAATGTGCTCGATTGTCTTTATGAATGAATGCATTTCGCTTTATTGCAGGCGCATGCGTTTATGAATGAAAATGTTTGCATGTTGTATGCACCTCATACATATCCAAATACTTAAAAATCATACATACGTACATATTTGCACGGGCGTATATATGTATGTATGGTTGAGTAAAAATATTAATGTTTATATGTTTCCATATGTTAATATATAAACATATACAGTTTTTATATACATATGTACATAAATTTATGGTCAAACATATATTTTATATATATTTCATATTTGTAACTTGATTTTTTAAAGTTTTCAGGAGAGCAGTTTAAAATTTCATTTTTCCATACATCTCCATATGAAACTCAGTAGGTTTTTAGTTCATGATTTCTGTTATAAAAAAGATACGTGCCTGATATATTCATTACAAGTAGATTTTCACCTACTGAATGCGGTGAAGCGTATATTTCATTTTCGTACAATATTGAGTTAGGTGTACCATTTGCCAAAGTAAAATACCGACGGCAAAATTTGCGATATTTTTATCATTTTTAGTTAGTTACCAATTTACATTCTGTATACAATATAAGATACTGTTTCGCTCAATTCTGTTAAGTTTACAGAATTTGGTGCGAATCATGTGAGGAGTGTGGTACGATTACGTAAGACCGAGTAATCGCGCTTCTTGACGTTTTCCACTCTGGTCGGTAATTGAATATTCTCTGTATTGTTACGATCTTGCTGATTAACCTCGATGATTTCCTTAATCTTTCGGGTACGACCTCTGGATTGTTAAATAAAATCGCCAACTTAATTTGCAGTCTCTAATTTACGTTACTATTTACAATCACTTGTATACAACTTTCACAATGTACTGTTTTTATTACTTTACTGTAATGTAATCCCCACGAGTTTAATTCACAACTGATTACTCTTGCAGTCGAATGTCGTCCTTATATACTTGTTTGCTGCTTGAAAATGAAACCCCTGGAATAATCGCGTCGTTTACGATAAACCTCTCGCTTACGATAAACCTCTCGCTTACGATAATCGTCGTTTACGATAATCGCCTCGTTTACGCTCTAGAACGTGCCAGTTGTCGGCTCCTCTCTTTCATCTGTCATTCGCTTCGCATTTTCGCCACAATATTCTACAGAGAACGTCAATATGATACATACATATTGACGTTCTCTGCAGATATCCTTAGAAGAAAACAATTTATATTTCATTATGCGAAAGGAAACGTTTTCAAACCGGAAGCGAATCTGGCATTTTTAAAGAAATAAATTAGTTTTTGAAGATCTCATTAGAATGAAATGAGTTTCTATATTAGTGAAAACACTCATGTATTGATTATTCTCCAAGAAGTACTGCGTTTTAGAGTATAACCTTTTCAATCGCCTTAACGTTGATTCTATAAAAAAAATTTGAGCAAAATTATTCAGCCGAAGACAAGATTATGCAACTTACTTTTCGAAAATTTCTGTAAGGTGCAAATATATTTAAAAAAAATTGTTTTTTAATAATTTTATATCGAATATTCTACACTTATTTTACACATTTAAGGAACCAAACTCCAGTGATCCCATTCCTGTATTTCATTATATAATATTAAACCTGGACTCTGTGTACTGGAAACTTGTGAAGCAGCTAAAAGTATATAATTCCGGTCCAATTCACCCTCCTTAACACCACAGGCGAGCAACTTCTTAGCCGCAGTTAAAGCAGAACGAGTTGGCAGTTTTTCTGAAAGCACAAAACATATGAAGAAAATGGCAATTTCTGTGAAAGAGATTAACAATTTTTGAATACCTGCATAATTGCCTATAAATGCAATGCCCGTGCCATTCATATTATAACCATAAGTATGTGCGCCGCGCACACCCCAACCGGTGCCTTCGTAAACAACGCCATCATTGCCAATGAGGAAGCTGAAGGTGAGCACATTAAAAAAAAATATTTTTTTTGAATTTTTTATGATTACAATAATAAATCAATTTAAAATTTCGGTCAGTGTAAGAGTGCAGATGCTGCTTCATGATATAAGTAAAACTACGAATATAATTTTTTGTGGGGCGTTTCTTCAGCAATACAAATAAATAACAACAAAAAATCGAAAGTTACTCACTTATAACCGATATCATCGTAATCCAAATCATTCATATGATATGTTTGTATATTCTGCAAAATTAGTGCACATTTCAAAAACTCACTACACTCCTCGGAAACTGTATGATGTATGATAACATGGCGTATGGGACGCACTTGATAGGTTAACGCTTTAGCCGGCTTACCGCCCCACTGACGTTTCAATTTAATACGCGGACATTCCGTTTTACCCGTCGAAACGTGATTAATACAAAATATCAACCCAAACGCTAAAAGCAAAATGTTTTTTTGCATTTTTCAAAAAACGTATTCTGTATTGTTTTCTGTTTATTTTATTGATTCTACCGCTGTATCATTAATCGGTCTAAAGTATTGAATGCTTCAGCATCAACTGATCATCATGCACTCTTTGGAGGCTCAGTTTTATTATCAGCGAAGCAATGGGTGGCAATATGAGTTTTTCTTTTGGCTCGACGCAAACGTTGCCGACAATTTCAAACTCAAGCACTCTTTCCAAGCGGAGAAATTTGCAAACATTTTTTTACATTTATGTATGTACTCGTCAATATGAATGTAAATAATTATTTTCACATGCCAATTTTAGTGTTTGTATTTTTATTTTAAAAACCGGTTCAGTTGATGAGTGTTCTTTCAATGAATTCTACTATTGCTTCCCGCAAAATATTAACAAATAAGAAAAGGAAAACCTGTATCGATCTAAATGTCTTGATTAGAGAACTCATTAGTGATGTTATTTCCTAAGCTGAAAAATACCTCTCACTTTAGTTATCAGATGTATTTATTCCATAATATAAACAAAGCTAATATCCTCTAATTGATATGATTATAGTGATTTTAATATCATGTTTTATGCGTTTAATTTTCACTTTTCTTAATGCATATATTACTCTTAATTACTCCAGAAGACTAATTGTGTTAGCACACATCGTTTTCTCAAAGAATCGCAAAAATTAATTAAGCGAGTTTGCTTGTGGTTCCCCTCTTTGTACACAGATTTCATTTGTTTAAATCGCAAATTTTAACAATAAACGTTATACACACATTAATTAAAAATTGAAATAGCAAGTCAAATGGAAAGTGCCCGACTTGACACATAGATGGCGCTACCAGAATTCAAGCCATATGATTTTCAGTTAGCCCTAACATTCAAAAGGACGCGTGTATAAATTTGACAGCTGTCGGATCATTAGTTTGTAAATTATAGCATTTTGAGCGAAGCAACTTTTGCTTTTGTGAAAAAGATGGATAAAACCAAAATTTTCGTGTTGATAAATAATTGCTTTTTGAAGAGAAAAAATGCAATAGAGGCAAAAGTTAGTTTGATAATGAGTTTCCGGACACTGTCCCAGGAAAATTAACTATCAAGGATTTTTATGCTAAGTTTAGACGCGGTGAAATTAGCACCGAAGACGATGAACACAGTGGACGCCAAAAAGAGGTTGATACCGGCAAAAAACATTTAAAAGAAATGCACAAAATGATTTTGAATGTCCGTAAGTTGAAATTGAATGAAATAGCAGACACTCCAAAGATATCAGCTAAACGTGTGCATCATATCATTCACATATATTTGGGTATGAGAAAGCTCTGTGCTTAGTAGGTACCACGCGAGCTTACGTTTGACCAAAAACAACATCAAGTTGATGCTAAAAAAAAAAGAAAGTGCGGTTTTACCAAGACAATTCACCGTGTCACAAGTCAGTGAAATCGATGGCAAAAATCTATGAATTGGACTTCGAACTGATTCCACATATACCGTTCTCTCCAAATCTAGCTCCTAGCAACTATTTTCTGTTCTCAGATCTCAAGAAAATGCTTGCTACGAAGAAATTTTCGTCGACAAATCGTACAACAAAAATGGTATCGAAAAGTTTCAGCTGACCTGTTATTAGTGTGACGGATTCGAGGAAAAAATTTATCATTGATATTAAAAAAAAGTTTGTTGGCCGAGTCTTCATTCTCAATATTCCTTTTGTTGTTGATCGAAGCTGGATATATAAGGTCATATCGCTTTATCTGTGGAAAGTAGAAACGGGAGCCTTCCACTCTTGTCGATTTTAGTCGGGGCAGCCTAAGAACTAAGAAGTCTGTAGCCCCCCTGAAACTGTAACCTGTGTTTGAGCTCAGCCATGAAATAATGCATAGTAACAAAATGTTGTGCTGCATCTAAATTAAAGAAGATTTCGTTCTTAACTCGGTTGAAAATTGGGAGATGCTTCATCCACCCTCGTTTACTGACCATAGGTATACAGGATTTCTAGTAAAAATTCCGGTCCTTAATAAAAGTCAAACTTTCAGAAATCCTAGGAATACTAACTGGGATTTGTAAAGGAACGTACATATATATATATATATATATATATATTGGCGCTTTGTAACCGCCGGAGCGATTTTCGGCCGAGCCTCTCCTCCAATTTGTGGTTTTGCGTCTGAATGTTTTTACCAAAAAACGACCAAAAGTTCAAAAGTTTATTCTAAGCCGCCTTCGAACCTTCAATGGATTTTTGTGAAGAGCTCTTATCTCATGTCAGAAATACACTCGGACGGCTTGACATCCCCTGCCCAGGGACGACCGCAATTGGAAAAATAAATTTCTATAATTTTAAATGTTTCTTGAACTTTAGCTCGAACCAAGGCGCTTCCGAATTTTAGTACGCAATGCTAACCATTCGACTACCGCGGCCGAAAAGATGTTCTTAGTTAATATAAGAAGGAGATTCATAAAGGCGAGAGAAAGTCGAGGAAGGGTCTGCGGCAAGTTAGAGAATCGGGTGTTTTCTCCCATCTATCTAGGGAGCTAGACTCAAAAAATTACTATCCAAGCATCCGACTATTCCTCAGTTACTACGCAGAAAACGTAAATAGTGGCTGAATGCTAGGATACATACACTGGGCAGTATGATGAAAATTCCCCGTACTAAGAACAGACAAATGAAGTGGCAGTATGATGCAGAATCCCCGTAAAAAGGACATACGAGAGGAGCGGTAGCAACCACTGCAGGTAGACGAGTTAGTGTTGAAAGGAATGTTCGGACTGTCGTTAAGGATAAACGGAGCGACTGCAACTATCGCAGGCAAACAAATAATCAGCCTATTCTTGAGCGCGTGAACAGAAGAGACGAGTAGAAATCGCAGAGGCGCTAACATTGCTGTGAGCTGCGAGCAACGTTCCTATTCATATCGGTGGCGGGCAAGTGACCAATAAATCTAACCTCATTCCTTCTGAAGATATTCGAAAAGATTCTAGATGCCTATATTAGAGATAAGCTCTTGTCAGTTAATATGTCAAAATCGTAGCACGTCCATACGTAGGATAGATCTATGGAGATTGCACTTTACTCACTAACCCTAAATCTAGAAACAGCTCTGAAGCATAAGGAATATTTCCTAGACATCTTTCTAGACACAAGTTGAGCATTCATTGGAAGCAAACGACTACTATGGATACAACTCAAATTCTACTGAGCTACACGGAATGGAACGAAGCCAGACTGTCCACGGGGAGTGTACTGTCATCACTACTGCGGTCACATGAAGTCGTTAAAAATTATACAACAATGAAATTTTAGAAAGGTCTCTTGGACGTATCAGGGTGAGAAGAGTGTCTTTGCAGCATACCAAGTTCATACGGAATGTCTGGAAAAAAAAACACATCCATTTTTTGCTTGCGCGGTCTAGAAAATACTGCAAGACAATTGTAGGCCCAATGAAGACCACAACCTACTGTTTATCACGCAGGTGTGGAATGGGCATTAATAGCAGTGACAACCTATGAAGTGCAGGGATGAAGGCAAGAGCCAGACACTGAAGCACCTCCTTTGCTTCTGTCCGACTTTATCTAGAATTCTTCCCAGATATCTAGAAGCTTTTCAGCTCATTGGACTACCTGAAGTATCAAAATAAGATATGAGGGTTCTCTTAAAAGTAAAGAGAGGCCAAATTCCAGAAGAACTATTAACGGGGCATAGACTGATGGCAACTTGGGTGCGGTAGAGGACAATAAGTGCAGCAAATGAAGGAAATGTGCGGAGACAGTGGAGCACGTAATCTGTGTATAATTCACGTTCAGCAGACAGAAGCTAATCTTACTTGACGAAGAAAAACTGCAGGACCTTTATTCAGAAATGGATAAAAAGCCAAAACGTTTACTTCAATATTCTAAGAGAACTCTTAAAACTAAAGATTCAGCAATGAGTGAAGAAGTACAACTACTCGCTGGAGTAGTCAACCAATTGAGTCTAACCATACCAGTAATGAAGCGGTAGGTATTTTTCTTAACCTGAAAAGTAATGTCATATTCTTGCTCCAGCTACTGTCGGTATTCCTTTCGCCTGCCACATACCGCTAGGCGCTTATCAAACGTTTTCAAAAACAGTTGTTAGTTGGACTAATTCGTTACATCCTTAGCAGTTAAACATCCATGTTGGTCAGTTGGATGAAGTTGGGAGAGTCTTTCATCATATCTTGTGCATTTTCATTATAAATATTCTCTCATCAGATCTATCAATAGCCCGTCTAAGGGATTAATAGCTTTCTTCACAGTTTGCCACTTCAAACAATTTGATATAAATTGTTTCGAATGTAACTAGCAAATCTTTCTTCACTAACCGTTGAAATCCATAGAAACTACAGCATTTTTACTTTAATTATTCTTATCAGTCTCTACAAACCTTCCTAAGTCCAAATGAAACCCGTAGTTCGTTAATAATATTAGCATTATTTAATTTTTTTTTGACACTCCGTAGTCCGCGGGGGCGCCTGAAAGATAAACGAAAAATTCAAAATAAGGGTGGCCGAAAACCAGTCACAGTCCTCACTTTCCTGCACCCAAAAAAGAGTGTTTACTATATAGTCCAAACAGTGAACTCTTAACTGGCTCAGACTCAAAACTACTTCCTCGGCTGGGGAAGTGATGGCTATTGCTTTTTGAGATAGTAAAAGAGTTATTTTATTCACTTATTTTCAAAAAGTAAAAAACCATTACAGCAGCGTACTGCGCATCACATTATTTGACAAGCTAAAGGCAAAAGTTGTGTTCACCAAGTCGTAAATTTTCCAGACCTCCCTCGTACACCACGGCCTCCCACAATCCATTTAATAGAGAAAAAGGGTCAAAAATCCGTTAGCCTTTCGGAGGCGGCTTAAGAAATAGTATGTTCCTTACTTTATAACAAAACCATTAAGACGCACACCATGAATCAGAAGATGATCGCTCAGACGATAAAACACCAACTACCTTTTTTTACTTATTTTTTAGTACTCGTCACTTGAAATACAAATGTATTCGTCACTGAGGTTCTTTGATTCCACTGCCATTCTTTTACGCAAAATTTAGTTCTTTTTTAAATCAAATATTCGTCAATGAAATATACAAAAGGATTATACGATTTTTACGCAAAAAACAACTAAGACTGGTAATACGAGGGCTACTTGATAAGTCAGTGAGTTTTTGAATTTGCCACGCAGTTACTGAAAATTATACAACACTGCTTCAAGGCAAGACTTGATAAATTGTATGGGACTCTGCACCTTAAATTTCAACGGTTAAGAAGTGGTTTACTGAGTTCCGTTGTGCGTCGTACCAGTATAAGTGACGCCAAACGTTCAGGGCGACCAAAAGAGGTCATCACGCCAGAAATCGGCGATAAAATTTAAGAAATTATATTACTGTAGACGAAACATGCGTCCACCACACCAAACAAGAGACCAAAAAACAATCAAGTTAGTGGATTTCTCCGGGTGAATGTGTACCAAAGAAGACCAAGGTAAGACTGTCGGCCAACAAGGCCATGAGCACAGTTTTTTGGTATGAAAGAGATTTCATTCAAATTGATTATCTTGAAAGCGGCAAAACGATCACCACTGTTCCATCAAGACAATGCAAGGGAGCACACGGATGTAGTCACCATGGCAAAAATTCATAAATTGGGCTAAGAACTTCTACCCCATCCAGCATATTCTCCAGATTTAGCTTCCTGAGACTATTTCTTGTTTCCTAACCTGAAGAAATGGCTTGGCGTTGAAGAGGTAATCAAGAAACGGTCCTTGAAACCCCCGCTTATTTGAAAGGATTATAAAAATTCGGAAAACGCTGGACTAAATGTTTAGAGCTAAAAGGAGTTTATATTATGGAATAAAACGCTTATTTGCCGGAAAAAAAATTATAAAAAAAAACTGACTTATCAAACCACCCTCGTGTTTTTGTAGCCAAATCCCAAGCAGCAGCAACAACACCTGTTCAGCATTGGACACTGCAATGTGCGTGCACCTTATGCTCGGTTATCTTGTTTGTACACCTTACCCTTTTTTACAGTTTTTCACAGCGAGAGTATGCAAAAGAACACATACACACACACACACTCAATTTTAGATTCATAGACTTTTCAACGCCATTATATTTATGTAGATGTACTGCTTACGGCGAGGCACACACGCGCATCAACCTTTTTTCCACGTCTATTAAATGCTTCATTGAGCGCCGGAGAAAACTCGTATTCTCATAACATATGTATATGTAAGTACATTTGTATGTTTGCATTCAAAGTTAAATTGACTGACAGTCGGTCGGTCGAACACCCTGTATGAGCAAATAGACAAGTTCACCATGCTTTGAGCTTTCTAAATACGTTTGTGTGTACTCGTATGTTACCAAATTCGAATAGTTGCTTACCAATTGATTATGACCAGAGAACGACCATGCAGAACATATGCGCTCCAACTCGTGCTACCACCACCAACACTACCACCACCACCGTCTTTATGAATGGATAGATTGATGCATTTCAATATATTTTATACATATTGTTGTTTGTAGAATTTTGTAATTTTTCAGGTGCATAAATACCCAGTGAGAATTTTTTTTTTTTTGATAATCAGAAAGATCTGTTGGGCAATTGATATCTACAAGCCAAACAAAAGTGCGGAACCAGATAAAGAAGTTCCTACCCAGTTAGAACATGCGTTAGAACACGCTCTTGAAAACAGTGTCAGCTTCCTGTACATTAGATTGGAAGGAGGCTGCACTGTGAGTTGCATATCCAAATTATGGAGGAAATCGGGAATCGTTTTTATTCCCAAATATGGGAAGGTAACTCATAGTAAACCTAAGGATTACAGACTAATAAGTCAATATTTCTGATTAAAAAGAAAAAGAGCTGTTGATTGAGAGTCATATTAGGGATACTGTAGATCAGAAGCTCTCAAAAACCAACACGCCTACATGAAAGGTAGGTCAACAAAGCCAGCGTTACACATGGTGCAATAGCAAATAGTGAGATCTATCACGGTTAGAAGGGTAAGCTTAATATCTTATTTGGATATGTTTGAGCGTCGACCCTCGCTTAATTTCACGTATGCGCCGAACGCTCGGAGAGGTCGTAATTTTTGAGCTCGTGGGTGTATCGACTCTAAGGTGAGTCAACGGAGGAACCACACAAGGTCAAGTTGTTTCGCATCTCCTATGGGTCTTGACAATAAGTTAATTACCGATTTGGCGATTATATGCGATATTATGCTGAGCGGACTAAATTCTATGTGATATTATGCTGAGCGGACTAAAGTATTTAGAAAAGATTCCGACAGGACAGACAGGTTACAAGGATTCTGGATAAGAACCAATCTGAGAAAATAATTCCAGAAGAGGTAGAATCAATTCATTTCTATGCGGGTTGGTCGAAACTAGATAATAGATTCGGAGGTGGAATATATTTAAAGGATCTTGGTATTAACAGATCCTTTTATATACCAAATCAATTTAGTGTAGTTGTCTAAATTTTGATGATACTCTCAGTATTATTGTATCTATATCCTTCTTAATAACCAGGCCTCATTAAGAGGCTTGAAAGTTGGAGT
Source organism: Neoceratitis asiatica (assembly GCA_030068015.2). NCBI lineage: Eukaryota > Metazoa > Arthropoda > Insecta > Diptera > Tephritidae > Neoceratitis > Neoceratitis asiatica. The sequence goes on along the minus strand of CM061525.1, from coordinate 31,759,959 downwards.
ATTGCCGAATAATAGTTGGTTGCCCCGGCATTGTAAAATACCTGATAACGAGACTACGGACGAGTATGCAAGTAAGGGAATTCCCCTTCCAGTTTGTCATCATGGGAGAGTCTACAATGTTGCTCTCGACTTGTAACCTTACTAGAAGAGAATTATTCATCGGGAGGAGCATTAAACCTTAAAATACTTTGCTAATGTAAGGCACTTTGGAAGAACTCGAAATTATTTACTTGGCAATATAGTGCACTTCTTTATAGAAAGTGGAAAAACTGTATAACGAAATACATTACTTCATTGTTTCTCTCTCTCTCTCTCTTCTCATTTCATCACTAATAAATTTCCTGCTGGGTCAGCTCTCGTCAAGGGCTAGTTCAGTGAAAAGCTATTGCCTCAAATTGCTAACTGTTACATTAGACTTATAGTTCTCAGCCAATTTCCCAATTTCTACTTTGCATGACTGCGCAAGGGTAATGAGTATGCCGTGTTCCTTTTTTCCTGTACCGCTGAACTCTGAGAGCTCGAAATTGCACAGCTGACATCTGGACGCTCAGTCTGAGTCTAGCTAGCGTATCGAAATGTACGTTTAATTGGACAAAGACAGAAAATTTCGGGCGTTTAGTTGATGTAGTGGAAAATAAAAACACTTGAATGATAAAAATAAAAATAATAAGTGTAAAAAAATTCAAAAATTTTGGAAAATGAAAATAAAAATATAAGTAAATATAAATACATATATGTAAATATACATAAATATTAAAAACTGAAATTATAAAAAGCTTATTAAATGGAGAATAATTATATTGAAAGAAATGAAAAAATATCAAAAAAGTGAATTTTATATAAGAGATTAAAAAAATACGAATAAAATATATTTTTAAGAGAAAAACGAAAATAAAAAGTTCAAAACTTCTTCATTTAAAACCGCGTGGCATCTTCAAAATTAATGTTAAAAAAATATAAAATATATTTTTTGTAAACAAATGAAAATAGCGACAAAAAGTTTAACAAATTTTATTATTATTCTTTAAAAATAAATTATAACATAATTACATTAAAAAAAGATTATAAATTCAAAATAAATTAAATCAATAAATTAATAAATTTAAAAATACCAGATAATAAAACAAATATTTTTTCATTACATTTAACTATTCTAATTAAATTTAATCTTTAAAAAATATGCTAAAGAATTGTGTAAATAAAAATTATTATTAGAAACTATTTTAAAAATTTTGGAGCTGTTAAAAATATTTTGACATAAAATTAAACCTTTGCAAATATGTATTTATGTTATTTAAATAAATAATAAAAAATAGTGAAAATTTAAAGAAATATTTTTGTGTATAAAATTAAATCATAATAAATCATTAAAATCAATGTCTAAAATATTATATAAATAAAAATAAAAATATTTACTAACAAACGATTTAAAAGTTTATCGAAACTGTAAAAAATATTTTTTTAAATTGGAAATTGAAATTTTCCTGCACTCGGCACTATGATTGTTAATAATATGACCGCGACCAACAGCGGTCACTCGCCAAATCAAGGACTAGCCGTCTCTACTACGTCTGCGGTCTGTGTGAATGCCCATAACTCTCCGCCACATTGTGAATATAATATTCTAAAACGAAAGTATGAAGGCGAGAGTACCGACGGCAATATTTCACAATGTCAGAATACATCAGAATATCAAAACACCACAGCCTGTACCACGACACCTGCTTGGAAAAAGCGTCATGTACAAGAAACCACCAACGTTATGAATGATCCGCATGCCTGCTACAATAGCGTCAATACAACCACCACCACCACTACCACCACCACGAACAACAGCAACAACAACAATAATAACAACAACTACAACATATATAATCATACAAGTGAGGGATCGCATATGCTATTGGAATCTCTACAAAGGGAGAGTGTGCAGAATGAGGTCTGCGTTAGCACAAGTGCCACTAATACAACTAATAACAACAGCAATATTAATACAATTAACAACAACAGCAACAATAATAATAATAGCAATAATAATACTAGTAATAAAATTAATAATAATAATAATAATAACAACAACAGCAGTAACAACAACGACAACAATATGCCATTCAATCTCATAACCGGCAGTAGTTCCTTTATAAATGATCTCTTCGCTTACGATGCCAATCTTATAGTGCCAGTAACAGCTAGTTTAGTACACCAAAGTGCGGGCAACAACGTCTCTGACTCTACCTTACCTGCTTTCGCGACACCCTCTAACGTTTGCGTGAATACGAGTTACGATGATGGTAGTGATTGGCAAGCAACGGATCTGCTCGAGCTGGATCATCGGTATAATTCTGGTTTACAAACTGAAATTGCGCACCTACATCCGACTGTCTCACTGAAAGCAATGGAGGAGAGTACACTTAGCGCGTTACAACAACAAAATCAAGAACATACAAGGCTCTCACTGTCACAACAGCAACAGCAAATACAAATTCCAAATCAAACACAATTTCTAGTTCCTGAGAAACAAGTGTCAAATACATCATCGAATGCGGGTCTGAGTCGATATCGCCCAACTATCGGTCCAACCCAACAGAGTCAACAACCCAATACATTACCACCATCCAATACATTAACCGAACAGGAGGCGGACTTTGAGGATAGAAATCTTTCTTGGTTATTGAATTTCAAATTCGATGAATTCCCTCATCTCTCGCCCGATTTGGGCGGTAACAATAATGTCAATTTAACTGCACTGGGGAATGGCACACAAAACCGTAATATGAACTCGCCTACTTCTTCTACCCCGTACAAATCAAATTCCTGCTCGCCACAATCATCGTCCACGCAACAGACATTTAATGATTATACGCGTTCTCCGAAAAGTTCCACAAAAGCGGGTAGAAAATTCGAGGAGCTTGTTATGGAAGTTACTGCCGAAGTGGATGGAAATGATATGATAGTCGCCGAAAATGTTGTCGTGGAAAACTCACCACAGAGAGCGTAAGTTGGAAGAAGTTTACTTTGTTTTACACTGCACTAAAAGATAATTGACGATGTCGACGATTTATAGTAATTATTCTAGGTTAGATCATTTAATAGCAAATTACAATATTCCAGTTTTTGAAGGAAATATGTTTTTGAGCGAAATTTCACGATGTTGATTATGTAATTATCGTAGAATTTTTTGAAACTTTTTCTAATAATAGAAAAATTATTTTATGGACATATGTACAACTTTTCCTCTCTGATTGCCCTACAGTTTATTTCGTCCAAAAATTTCCCATGAAATCATCCAAAAAATTTCGGTCATTCTCAGACTCAACTTTCTCATACAAAAAGTCTCAGATTTTCCTCAAATAAACTCAAAAACTGTTTATAGGATTTTACAATTGTCAGTTTAGACGCAAGTTTCATCTGAAAAGTTGGAATTTTAACATAAAATACACTTCAGTAAGGACCAAGCAAGGTCATTGTAGTATATATCCTGGAGGTGGTCGTATATAAATGGAAGGACCTACAGTTTATTCTAAGCCGCCTCCGAACGGCCGATGAATTTTTATGAGGAGCTTTTATTTCATGTCAGAAATTCACTCCGAGAGCTTGACATTCCCTGCCAAGGGGCGACCGCAATTTGAAAAATTAATTTTCTATAATTTTTGGTGCTGCTCGAACCTGGACTCGAACTCAGTCCTTCCGAATTGTAGTACGCAATGCTAACCACTCGGCTATTGCGGCCGCTATCATTGCAGTATGGGAAATCATTTCGTCGTATAAACATTAGGTCAGATTACACTGCTTGGCTGCTGCCATACACAGACCTATTGGTCGTATGTAGTGCCAAATGGGTTTCTAAGGTGAAGTAGTCGTCACGGGGGATGTCAACGATTTTTACGAAGTTTGAGTGCGCATTTATAACCAGTTTTGGGGCTTAAGCTATTCCTCTAAGAGCTCTTTATAAGACCGCATTGAAACAGAGTAGTTGTTCCAACGTCTTCCATATAAAGAAAACACTAAAAGCTTTAAAAATAAGTAAGCTAAAAGCTTAAAAATAATAATAAGGTTTTACGAAGCTAAGTATGGTGTCCCTTATTCTATTAAAGATCTTAATTTAAAAAAGTTGCATATATACTTTTTCTTGACACAAGAAATAATTTCTGAATGTAGATTACCAACAAGACTGGAACATCAGCCTTGAACTTTGAGCCTTTTGGACTTCAGACTCTACACTAGTGGTGTTACTGATTGAGAACCAGTCCAGAATAAGTTGGTCTCATTATGCCATCTGTTGCTGACCTTTTCTGTGAAGTCCTGCCTTAGCTTATGTTTTGCTGTGGATAGAGGTATACACGCATCTTGTGAAGAATTCGTGTTCGTTAATGTAGTTCCTGGTTCCATCAGCTAGTCCGCCGTCCAGTTTCTCAGTATACCTCTATGTCCGAGCACCTGAATAACAGTCGTACCACATTCTCTCGAGAGTCTGTTGAGAATGTCATAACATTGAAGAGATATGATGGCAGCTTGGCTGTCTGAATATATGTGTAGCGAAGATTGGCTCATGAGCTTAGATTTAATCATCCATTCGATGGCTTCCGTTATTGCAGTGAGTTCTGTCTGAAACACGCTCAAGTTGAGCAAGAGAGCTGGGGAGTGGATCACGCACCCTATACTGACATTGAGTTTTGAGGCATCTGTAAAAATGGCTATTGCTCATGGTCTAGGACATCTGAATTCTGCCTTTGGTCCCTCTAAGGGATCCTTATGAAAAAGCGATTGTCTAAACAAATCCCAGCTCTTCCGGAATTTGTAGGAAAGATAGTATCCGAGAGTGCCCTACATCTCGGTCTCTACAAGACTGGACTAACTGCGTTGCAGCTTGCCTGAAACTTTCCGTAGAGATGTATTGGAAGAAAATTTAAAAGAGTTGGTTGTGTTTTATCTACATATATTTTTTACCTAACAGTGATTTTGTCGATTCATCGTTTTCATCGTACATTGTTCATCGGCTAGAATAGCATTCGAAAGCGATTTTCGTTGAGTCTCCTTAATCGACTCAAAACGGGTTTCCCGAAGTTGGTTTTTAAGATGGCCTAATAGCCAGAATTTACACGGATCCAGATCATACAAATAGGTGGTTGAGGGACGAAGTGTACATAAGTAAGATCTCTTGGAAACTCCTTACCGAAGATTTCAAGCCAATCTCTGACTACATAATTCCACCTCAGTTTTATACCAGAAGAGGACACCATCTCATTCTACACCGATAGATTCAAAATTGGAGTATTTTCTGAAGATTCCAAAATCTCCCTTTATTTTCGTCTACCGAATTCTGCTAATATCCTCCAAACGGAAGTAATAGGTGTTGAAAAGGTTTGTCTAATGAACAATGACGGGAGGATAAAGAAGGAAACTATGTATATACACAACGTTGCCAGGGATAAGTTCAAGCACCGTCAATATGGGTTCCCGACGAACTAGCCAAGTCGGGAGCATCTCTTGACGAATCTGAATAGGAATTTATACCACGTCCAATAGGGACGATCAGGAGAAAGCTTCTCCTACAATTTGAACAAATAGCGCAGAACAGTTGGAAATCTATGTATACACAAATGTAAGATAACGAAGCAGAGTCGACCCAATTATGAACTAAAGATTTATTAAAAATGTCTAGAAAAAGTTTATTTAGACTTAGAATCGTATTAATAGGGCATTGGCCCTTCGGAAAAGATGAAGCAAAAACGGTTCTGCCTTCCATCTGTCGACAAAAAGCAATACGGATATATTTAAGTACTTATACTCTCACTGAGAGCACCATGTACATAACAAGATAGCAAGGTTACCAAGGTCTTTACGATGGTGCATCAAAATAGTGCATTCAGTATTAGTTGTACCTGAAGCTGTATAATCCTTCGGTCTGCGCTCTTACTCACCCCCTATGTACCTATCAACCTCAGTCCCTGGAAGGCATATCAGTCAAGAGTTTAATAAGTTCACCTCCTTTTTTTGGATGATTTCGAAAAGATGGAACAGGCAACATGCTAAACCAATTAGAATAGCCTCAGTTAATATGAATTTGTGATGGTAGAGAAGAACTTGGATTCGAAAGAGAGCGGATGACACGCTTGAATTATAGGGTTTTCCAATAAGAGTGATATGATTCCTTTAAAAAAACACACTAATTGTGAAGGAAATTCAAATGTTTTTTTTATTCAATGTGAGGTACAATCAATACAATTAAGTTCTGAATATAACATCATTCAAATGACCTCCACAACTTCTATTGCAGGAACGAATTGGATGAACTCAATTTTTGAGCACTTTTTCCACTAATTCAAGTCGTATGTCATGAGTTGCACGTTCAATATTGACTTTTAAAGCTTGAAGAGGGTCTATTTAATTACTAAAGACCATTGACTTCAAATAACCGCACAAGAAGTAGTCTAATGGTGTTAAATCACAACTTCTTGGAGGCCCTTCAATGTCACAATTTCTTGAAATAATCGAATCGCGACACGTAGTCCCGTCTTTTTGGAACCAGATGTTGTAAAGATCAACTTCTTCCAATTGTGGCCATAAAAAGTTGGTTATCATCGATCTATACTGCTTTCCATTGACAGTAATGGTGCTACCAGTTTCATTTCGAAAGAAGTACGGAACGATGATTCCACAGACCAAAAACCGCACCAAACTGTCAATTCAGGTGAATGTAATGGTTGTTCATGAATAATTTGTGGATTTTCTTGGCACCAGAATTGACAGTTTTGTTTACTTACCGCATCACTCAGCTAAAAGTGAGTCTCATCGGAGATGATGATTTTCTTAAAAAATTCTTATCGTTTTCAAGTTGTTCCAAGGCAAAATCAGCAAATTCACGACGTTTATGGTGGTCCATGGATGAAATTGTAAACATTACTGAATGCAAAAAAAAAGACAGATCATGACATATTAACATTTGGCCAAAACGACACTTAGAACTGTTTTTTGACCCAGTTCCAAAAAGTGAGTAGATGGAAACTTTTTTCAGTTAGCTAAGTGCCGGCAGGGAAATTTTCTCCAGATTTTCGGGAGAAAAAACGGGAAAATCAGCAACACTCCTAATGTTTTAGACGAGCGTTCTGGAGCGCCCTAGTGCCACTCAATGAGTTTTTATAGATATTTAATATCTAGGTTGCTTTATATATTTCATGATTAGAGAACAAAAACAAATATTAATCATCAAAAATCGATCGAAATTTATTGTTTTTCAAAATATTTGCATGCACTTGAACCAATTTTCGAAGCACTGCTTTTGGGTTAGGCACCCTCTTTTTACTATATTATTCTTAAATTATGTTTTCTAATTTGCTAGTATTGAATTTAGTAGTGGTTTAAATACATTAGCATCAACAATGGCTCCGCGAAAAGAAATGTCCATTGACGTACGAGTTATTCATACTTGAATAACTTGAAGAGATATTATAACTTAATGAGATATCAGTTTTATTCTGAAGGAAGTGAATGATGATTCTAAAGTTACTGCTCAAAAATTAATCGAAAACATCGCAACCTCATCAAGACAGTGTTAAACGGACACTCTTTCAAACAATTGAATGAGTTCTGAACGATAGCGGCTTTCCCAGCAAAATGCAACGTAAAAAGCTTCTTATATCTGGAAAAAATCGTAAACTTCGCTTGAAGCTCGCTAAAGCACATTAGACAAGGGAACGGATTTTTGGAAAAAATTCTTGTTTACAGACGAATCGAAGTTCAATATATTTGGCAGTGATGGAAGAGCAAAAATTTGGAGAAAAGAAAACACTGCACTTAACGCCAAAAATATAGCACCAACAGTGACGCGTGGTGGCGGCAACGTAATAGTTTGAGGAGCGGTAGCGGCATCTGGAGTTGGAAACCTTGTTTTTATTGAGGGTAATATGGATCGGTTGAAATATAAGTCATTGTTGGAAGATATTCTGAAGCCATCGGTGGACAGTTTGGAGCTTGGCGCAGGCTGGATCTTTGGACAGGATAACAATCCAAAGCATACGGTCCATATTGTTAAGGATTGATTGCTTTATCATGCTCCAAGGCAAGCACACACCTCCTAAAAGCCCATATTTGAATGTTATTGAATATGTCTGGGAGAAATTTTCAGCGAAAAATTAGAAAAAATCAGATTTCCAGCTCAGCATTACTCAAAGAACGTCTTATTGAAGCTTGGGACAGTATTACTCCCTCAGAATTGACAAATTCAGTAGCTTCGATGCCACGAAGGCTTCAAGCTGTTACTGATGCGAACGGTGGCCCACTAAACACTAAAAAGATCATGTTACCTGATATTAACAAAGTTTTTGCCTTAAGATAAGTTACGTATGTACTGTATGTAGACTTTTGTCAATGTTGGATTTACGCTTTTTTCGTCATAGCTTTACTTTTTTGTCTTAAAAATTTATTTTTGTTGGTTTTTTATGATAAGAGAAAGTAATTGAAATAAACAGTATCATTACATTTTCCAATAAAACTTTTGGGACTTTCAATTCAACGAAAACAGCGGGTGTTTGTAGACTTTTGTCCGCCACTGTACGTATTTTGAAGCACCGCTATTGTATTTTTTAACTTTTCTCTCAACTGACCGACAAGAGCCTTTTTTTTGAGCGTTTGACAAATTGTATGGGCTGCGACTGCGATTGAATTCACCATGCCATCGATAAACACTAGTCCTTGATGTAGCTTCCCCATCAAGAATTGAATTAAGTTCATCGATGCACTATTGCTGAGTTAATCTACGTCGAAAGTTGTAAAAAAATTTCGCTCAAGATGAATATTTTAAGTTACTGTAAACAACATAAATAGCGTTCTGAGTATGTATAACAACAAAAATGTCTTACTTTACTATAAAGTTGTCAGTTGTCAGATTGTAACACTAGAATTGCCAAATCCTGGTATATATAAGGCAAGCCGTACTAAGCTTCGTATACCTTTTCACTCTCTGCATTTTAATTAGCTATCATTTTCATAACATCCTTAAAGTGTCTAACCTCGCTTATTATGGAGCTTCTGCTTCAGATAGTTTTTATCAATTTGTATACGATATATTTTCGTATTAGAAAAACTTGCATTAAAAACCTATGTATATTGTATTATACAAAATGGAGGAGAAAAAAATAACCCCAAAAATTTATTTCTTTTTCATATACTCCCACATTCTATTTGATGAATTTCCTACTTTTCTACACTACAACCACCAACATTGAATACGCTACGTCATTCTGAACAACTACCACCCTCCCATTATGCGCCATAAAATGGAGCGCCCCAACCCACACCAAATCAAACCAATTCACATTATACCACACCACTGCGCACAATTGGGATTTGCCGCCATAAAACCAGGCCAAAGAAACCACCATTTACGTATACAGAACTCATTGAATACGCCCTCGAGGATAAGGGAGAACTAACGGTTTCTGGAATCTATCAATGGATATCGTAAGTACATTCAGCATACATATTTATAAATAAATAAATATTTAACAAATAAATCTTTTTTTTTGTCTTTACTAACATAAACACATATGTACATATGTGGTGATTACAAGTACAAAAACTTAGTTGATTGTGACGCCATTTTGTGTAAATTTTATGAATAGTTTCAAGTTTCAAGCCTTTGTATATACATATTTTGTAAATACACGTAAATCTAAGCGTGCAGTGAGTGAGTGATAAAATATTTAGAAAGCAAAAAAATGTAACGGATGTAATTAAACAAAGCGAAAGTATGCACAAACTTAACTACTCGTCGCTTTGCAGTTGCAAAAGTATGTGTAAGTTTGTGGCGGTAAAAAGGTTAAGGAATTTTCGGAGGTAAAAAAGTTGTTGTTCAACAAAATTTATAAGTAAATAGATGCGAATATATGTGAGAATGCCTTTGAGTAGGTATTTAAGTAGTAGAATTACATAAGGATATTTAAGTATGTAAAAAAATCTTTTAATTGAATCGTTGTAGCAAGCGTTAAAGATTAGAATGAAAAGAAGCGAGAACGAGGAAAAAAAATTTCTAGGTGCTCCTTACCGATTATTTAGAGACTCCAACAACTCAAAATTTCTCTTCTGGTTAACTTTTCCTTCGACAGGTTGTCTGGAATTTCCAAAAAACCAGATAACTCTTGTTTTACCGCTCGTCGTGGATTTATTAAGAATATTCGAATCCCTCAAATTTAACACCAGAAACGAGTCTTCCATGGATCTTAGAGTATTTTCTAAAACTTACTATAAATCTTGGGATGGTATGTATGTAAATATTTAATCATTACTTCCTCTAAGCAAAATTTTTAATTAGTTCACATCCCACAAGGTAGGTAAAGGTTCAATCACATCATATATCAGTGGATGTTTGCCTTAAAGCTGTAAAAGAGAAAGGTAAAGCGCAGTTTCAAGAGCTTTCGGGATGTCCAGAAGTGCTGCCGCATCTGCTTAAGCACAATTTAAGCTGCTATTTTCCGCACGCTATAGAGGCAGCATCGCAGGTCGCAATCGGATCGCTAGGATTCGAGCCCTGGTCCAACCAACATTCAATCTCCCAACCCTTTCATGATGACAAAAGTGGAAAGAAAGTGTTCTTCCTCGCAAGCTCATCCGCCAACTGGTTACTTGGCCTGTTACTGTGCCCTGGAAGTCATACCAGGTTCATAGAGATCTGCTTAACCATCATGTTTAGTAGTTCGTTGCAATTCTCTAACGTTTCTGATGTTGTAACAGATTCCAGAGCTCTTCATGCTGCCTTCCCATCCAAGAAGATGTAGTTACCATTCACCGAGTGTACCAGACACTTAACAGCCTCATGTCAAGGTCGTTTGAAAAACACTATTGTCATTCGGAAGCCGAATGTAAGTGATGATCGGAAGCTCTATCAACTCTGTTGTCTACCATTCTTATAGAAGTGGTTCGAGTCTATATGTGCTGTCTCATTGGTACCAAATCCAGAATTTTTGTTAGACGGAACCTTCCTATAATATTGATAAGACCATGGATTGTCACCTTTCGTTCAAACACTTTCCGCTGTCTTACCGCAGCACAAGTTGCATTATGAATCCCCATAATGAATAGAGCCAAGAGGGCATTCATAGACTTAGCTATAGCCGTTACGCAGTATGAAGTATTGCAATAGGAAAGCAAATTATTTTCTACTCTCCCCTTGGTCAGAGATGCCAAAGGAACGATCTCCAAAGTCTTGAAATAACTACATATTCAGCCTGGTACGTGTTAATAAGAGAAAAATTGCAACTCAGAACTTTCTGACTGAATCCAACATCCGCAAAACTAAAGTTAGTTTATATTGGATGGCCTCTACGCCATACATAGACCTTTTGGCTCTTTATAGGGTCAGATGGAAATACAATTTAAATCAAATCGCTTCGGACGGTAACGTTCTTTGCGAAGTTTAAAGGGTATTGATGTCCTATTTTGAGACTATACTAGTGTTCTGCAAAGTAAAGCTCCTATATGTCCTATATGTCTAGATAAGGCAGCAAATATGCAGAGGAGATGTTCCAACGCCTCATTCTTGCCTGCCTTCCCCCCCCCCCCCCTATACTTCATATAAGGATCACTAATGCTCATTTTGCACTTGTGACGCCAGCCAGTCATTAAACTTGCAATCCTTTATCCTTTAGCCAATACATCTTGCCCTAATATATCGATTTCGTTGCACAGAGACCTCAGCGTCTTTCGCTTTTCGTGTACTGCTTCGTTCAACAAAAAGATAATAACGGACGATCCATTTCGAGGTTCCCTACTCCTTTAAAGAAAAAAACACAAAGAATTCTAATTAAATGGGGAATGTTTATTATCATTCGAAAGAACATTCTTTGGCATTTATTTTTTGAAGATTTTCTCTTTCAAATGTTGGCCGCTGTTACGTCTCCGATGGTCCATCCGTTGAGTCCAATTTTCGATAACTCGTTCGAGTATTTCGGCTGGTAACTGGCGAATGACAAGCGTGATGTTTTGCTCCAAGGCCTAAATCGAAGAGGGATTGTCCGCATACACTTTAGACTTTACATTTCCCCATAGGAAAAGGTCTAATGGTGTGTTATCACACGATCTTGGTGGCCAATGGACCGGCCCAAAACGTGAAATTATCTGCTCACCGAAGTGTTCTCTCAATAAATCCATTGATTAATGCGATATGTGGGAAGTGGCGTCGTTTTGTTGAAACCAAATATCGCGGAGATCACGAGCTTCAAATTCAGGCCACAAATAGGCGGTTATCATGGCGCGATATGGTCGCCATTGACGGTTACGTTCTCACACGCATCATTTTTGAAGAAATATGGACCGATGATTCCACCGGCCCACAACCACACCAAACCGTTGTTTTTTCTCTGGATAAAATGGCAGCTATTGAATCTCTTCAGGTTTCTCTTCGTCCCAAATTCGGCAATTTTGCTTGTTTACATATCCATTGAGCCAGAAATGGGCCTCACCGCTGAACAAAATTTGGCTCGAAAAAATTGGATTTTCTTGAAACATTTCAAGAGCCCATAGAGCGAAGCGATGTTGCTTGGGAAGGTCGAGCGGCTTCAGTTCTTGCACAAGCTCTATTTTGTACGCTTTCAACTTAAGTTCTCGACGTAAAATGCGCCAAATCGTTCATACGTCTGCCCGAGATGACCATAAGTTGAGCGAAGCACGCGAAACACATTCTTTACAGAACTTGAATTTTAGTAATAAAGTTCAATGATTTGTAAACGTTGTTCAAGTCTTTCCATGAAGTAATGCCAAACAATATTAAACAAAAATAACATGACAGCTTGACACGACTCACGCGTGATCTGTCAAAAAAGGCTATTGAAAAAAGTATCTCTACTTGGATCACCCTTTACTTTTGGATTCTCATCAAAATTTTCCTTCCACACAAGGCTCTTGTTGCCTGGAAGTCAATGGTATGCAATTATTGCAGGCACATTATCCATTGTTTCCCTGCTTCTAAGGAATTTCTCTCATGTAATACGATGATTTTTTGTTGCTTGGCTGTCAACGAATATATTGATGCTAGTTAACTCAGCGGCTTTTCTTACAACAAAAACCTCTGAATGGAAAATACTCTGAAAGCTTTAAGAGTTACCTGAGATCTAACTCAGCACCATAAATTCCAGCACCCAATCCGGCAGCCATATTTGATTAGTCCGTATAAAGGTGAGTTCCGCTGATGGAACACATTTTTCTGCGTATTTTTCTCTCCAAAAAAAACTTGAAGGTATATAGTCTGCTTTGGCTACTTTTCACTACCTACAGAGCTTAGCAAAGCTTACAATCGCAACCGTATCTTGAAAAAGCTCAGACAGAAAGAAAATATGAAAGTTCTTGTATCCTTCTACTGCACTTTGTGTACTACTTATGGGCTTTTATGTATTATCCTTGATAAAATGATTTATAAATTTCAATCCTGGAAATGCTATGCCAGCCAAATGACATTAAAACCGTCTGTTTGGAAATTTGTAGGCAATTAGCTAAAACTTATGTACATATTTTTCGAGTCTTCTTCTGCTTAAATTACCTCATGCTTTCTTACATATATATGTACATATAAAATAGGTAAACTCTTTATTCTACTACTTAATTACTTACTATGCTCTTTAAGCTGTCCGAGATTTCTGACAAAACTTTTCGTCCTGCACATAATTCAAGGTTTCGGCATAAGTTTTCATAGTTTTCGCTAGGCCTCATCATTATAGCGATTTGCCCCTCATTAAATGAAAGGAAATTAAAGTTGCGTGTTCTTTGTCTATATGCATTACATACATATATAACTGCTTACATATAAACATTAATATGTATGAAAAGCGTACATAGATCAACAACAAATAAAACAACTACTTGCTAAACTTATAGGCAGTCTATAAAATGCGGCAAAAGTATGAGTTGGAAAAGGGTTTGAGTCTGAAGTTTTGCGTTGTGGGCGAAAGCTAAACACACTGTAAGTACATTTTACTTTTATATATTTAACAAATTTTTGTTGTTGGCTTTTTATTAACCGACCGTCGACAAATATGTCTTGTGGGTTGTATGCAAATACATATATAATGGATGGCGCAAAGTGTGAGGTTATGTATGAATGCATACAAAGAATTTGACAGGAGTTAGGCTGAATTTTAATGCTTCAATGATTTATGAAATACTCTTAAACATTTTATTATTGTTTTTTTGCATTAAAAATTTCTTATAATTGTTGTGAAACAGTTATTATTTCAATTCTAAGGCAGGAGATTCTAACCTCGGGTCCAATTGGCGCTGGATGCGCGATTTTGAGGAACTATTGCAAGATCTGCATATCCTACTATCACATTTCTCGAACCACTTGGTGTTCTCAATGAAGATATCATTATCCGATATGCTCTTTATGGACAGCTATTCAAGATTTGATAGCTTCCAAGTGTTCTATGTCGAATATTTGGAAGAGCTGTACACACACAGAGGAAATAGTCTACAGTTTCCTTATTCCCTTCCAGTTCACAGCTGCAGCGAGCAGTGTTATACGAAAAGAACATTTTAGATGCAGGCTTCCCGAAGAGCCAATGTCCTATTGTGTCTGAAAGTCTGCATATACTCTTCACACATAGATCTATTTAATTGATCCTCAGTTCTTCACTTATCATATTCGACAAATATGCTTCGTTATCTTACTGTTGGATATGGAGTTGTAGATGAAGCTCTCTCCCGATCATTTCTCTCAAACCTCACATCAGCTATGCTTCGGATTCGTTTCTCCCAGTTTGGCCAACTTCTTAGCTTTTTGTTACCGAAAAAATTCTTATGACCGGGAACCCACCTGCCAGCGAGCTTAGAGCCGTCCCACAATGCATTTGAATGTCCGAGTAGATGGTTGCTTTCTATATTCTTCTTATTTTTATTCGGAACTTACACTATGATAACCGAATTAACAATATCGCGCCAGTCGTTCTTTCTTTTTTAACCATTTGGCGCAAATTATAGATACAAAGTGAAGTTATGTACTTCTCCACCTGAATTTTCCACCAGAATAGCGGTATTCCACTTAATCTGCTTTCATCAGTGGATACTCAATCAAATACTTTCAGAGCCGAAGTGTTTTCATTCATCCGGATGACGTAGCCAAGCCAGCCTAGCCGCGGTCTCTCAATTTGTACATCTCATACAGCTTATCGGCGGTATTCGTCGTCACGCATACGCATTCTCTCAAAGACTTCCAATACCAATTCTCCGGATGTTGCCAAAGTCCACGCTTCTGCTTCATAAAGTAGGTTGACGAGACTGATGAGCGACTTATACAGTTTGGTCTCTGTTTGGCGAGAGAGGAATTTACTTTTCAATTGCCTACTCAGTCCAAAGTAACAGGTTTTGGTAGGAGGGATTTTGTATTGGATTTCAAGGCTGTCCTTTTTGTTGGTGCTAATGTCGGTTTCAAGATAGACGAAATTATTTACAACTTCATAGTTATGACTGTAAACAGTGACGAGGAGGGAGTCAAGGCTCGTATGCTCGGAGATATTTCGCTTTGCTTTTAATCACAACAAGACCCTTTCGCCTAGTTCCCTTATCAAATTTAGAAAAAGCTGAACTTACGGCGCAGTTGTTCCTTATTCAGTAGAGCTCTATAGACCGCTTTGATGGTAATAGCTGAGTTTGGTAGATCCAAAGAAATTGAGTTGTTAAGATCCTTGCAGTATACCCTCGCGCTGATCCCATAGACTATTTGGACCCGTTGGTAGAAATTGAGATGGCATCCTCCTCCACAATGCACCATAAAGTGAATGAAAAGTGGCTGAGTCATCATATTTAAAAAGAAATACATATGTAGTCCGTATATATAGGAGGGTGGTTTGATAAGTCAGTGACATTTTGAATAAACCATATTTTTTTCGCCAAATGAGGGTTTTATTTCTCAACATAACCACCTTTTAGCTTCCTTCCAAATAATATTTTTTTCTAGATGACCTCTTTACCGCCAAGCCATTTCTTCAGGTTTGGAAACAAGAAATAATAGCAGGGCGCTAAGTCTGGAGAAAATGCTGGTAGGGGTAGTTGTTCGTAGTCCAATTTATGAATTTTTGACATGCACCCAATCGCAGCGCCCATTACCCGGATAGCTTTTTCATACCGAAGTATTCATGTAAAATGTGATGTACCCACTCAGTTAAGATTCCTAAAGTTTTAGCTACCTCAAGTACTTTTATTCTCCGATCGTCCAATATCATCCCATGCATTTTATCGACGATTTCGTTCGTCGCGACCTCTTTTAAGCGACCTGGACGGTTCGGCATCACTTGTACTGGTACGAGCCCAACGGAACCACTTCTTAACCATTGAAATTGAAGGTGCAGAGTCTTTTCTTGGCTTCGGGCGTCGTCGAGGAGCGACCGCAATTAGAAAAAACTATTTTCTATAATTTTTGATGTTGATCGAACATGGTCTCAAGCCCTGGCCTTCCGAATGGTATTACGTATAGCTAACAAGACGCCTATAACTTGCGACACAGCATTCCTTATTGCATAAAATTCAACCGAATAGACCACGTCCATTACGAAGTGAAGAAAATATAGCGGACGTAGCTGAGAGTGTACACGAAGAACGTGGAGAGAAAAATCGGCGCCGTTCGCAGCAACTCGGACTGACGTATGAACGACTTGGAACATTTTACGTCCAGATCTTAAATTCAAAGCGACATCGCTTCGCTCCATGGGCTCTTGAAAAGTTCCAAAAGGATCCGACGTTTTCGACCCAAATTTTGTTCAGCGATGAGGCCTATTTCTGGCTCGTTGGATATGTAAACAAGCAAAATTCCGTCCATATTTCTTCAAAAATGATGCCGTGAAAACGAAACCGTCAATGGCAATATCGCGCCATGATAACCGACTATTTGATGCCTGAAGTTGAAGCTCGTGATGGCATCAATCAATGGAGTTATTGAGAGAACACTTCGGTGAGCAGATAATTTCACGTTTTGGGCCGGTCGATTGGCCACAAAGATCGTGTGATATCACACCGTTAGAGTTTTTCCTGTGGGGATAGGTGAAGTCTAAAGTCTATGTGGACAATCCCGCTTCGATTCAGGCCTTGGAGCAAAAACATCATGCGTGTCATTCGCCAGTTACCAGTTACCAAGCTCGAAAGAGTCATCGAAAATCGGACTCAACGGATGGACCATCTGAGACGTAACCGTGGCCAACATTTGAAAGAGAAAATCTTCGAAAAATAAATGCCAAAGAATGTTCTTTCGAATGATAATAAACATTCCCCACTAAATTTAAACTTTCTGTGTTTTTTTCTTTGAAAAGGTAGGGAACCTTGAAATGGATTACCTGTTAAAAATTTTACCCAAAAAATACCGTTTACATTTTTTATTCAAAATTTCTTCCCTCACCGCCTACTGTACATTAATTGTGAGAAAGGTGGGAGGCGTTAAATGTAACGTTTAACTTATGTTTAGCATTTAAGCATTTGTCATGAATTTATTTTTCTATTTTATGAATTTCATATTATATTTAGTAATTTTGGGGGTGGTTCCCCGTGAGATTCCTTTGAAAGCAACACTGCGGTATGCGTGCTAGATGAATTGCCCGTGTATGTGCAAACGACACGTGACGTTGAAACTCTAACAGTATATGAGTAAAAATTAATAGTATTCACATATTGCCAATACTAAATATTTACTACATACTACATACTGCTATACACAATGCACCTTTGAAACGCTTGAATGCATTCGATCAGGTGCTGTTGTCCATTACCGTAAACTCTATGTATCGAATAAGTTCGATATGGTATATTGCACATGTTTTTTGTATTTTTTTATTTTTATTTTTTTTCTTGGATATTCATAAGCGGATATTAGCATTTTTTCTCCTCTCTTTGGATAGAGTTTATATACATACATATGTACACAGAGCATATTTTGTATATATACATGTGGTTTTTTGGTATTCGGCCGACCCTTCCGGTTAATTTGAATTTATTCATAAGGCACAGATACTCGCACATCGTAGTCATGTGAAGGGTGATAAATTTCCATAATCGATTATTGTGTTTTCTTTTATTTGGTTATGACAAGTGGGCGTTTTAAGTACAGAAAAATATAATGATTATTGTGTTATTTGATGATGATGTGTTCTAACTGAAAACTAAAGTAATAGAAGATTTATATACTGTTTCCGCTAACTTCCTTTAGTACTATCCTTTGTACGCGCCACAGGATTGACAAACAACGTTTTTTCATAGACGTCGAGCGGACGGTTTTATATTCAAAGTAGAGATCTCAGCCTCCTGACGTTCTTTCGGATCATTATCTTATTACAACCAAAATACGCAACAAACACAAGAAATTTTCCACAACAATATGCTACTTGGTTTTAACTCTTGCTCTCTGAGAACACTCAACAAAAACCCGGTATAAGCTAAGTGTAAGCACTCATTTCGAGTTTCCTACTTATAACCGCCAAAGAAACATAATGGTACGCTGAGAATTGAGGAGGGAAAGGAAACGCAATTGCAGATGGAAAAATAAAGAGGCCGAAATGTGAGAATACATAGAGCTTTAAAAGCTCCCCGGTTGAAGTAATATTCCATTATCTTTCTCGTGAGTGCTTGGTCATACGGACATCGAGGGAAATTATAAGGTAGATGAACTTGCCAGGAAAGTACGACCAAGCAGATCGTTATCGATAAATAACGGAATTATATAACAGGTCAATTGAAAAGTATCCGGCCTACCATAGTAAAACACAGTTTTTTGGCAAAATTCATTTTTTTATTCAATATAGTTCCCTTCAAGGGTGATACACTGATTATAGCGATCCTCCAAATTTGCGATACCATTCTTGTAGTACGATTTGTCATTTGCTTCAAAATAGGCCTCAGTTTTGGCGATCACCTCTTCATTCGACGAAAATTTCTTCCCAGCGAGCATCCTTTTGGATATGAGAATAGGAAATAGTCACTGGGGCCAGATCTGGAGAATACGGTGGATGCGGAAGTAATTCGAAGCTCAATTCATGGACCTTTCCATCGATTTCACTGACTTGTGACACGGTGCATTGTTTTGGTGAAACAGTACTTTATTTTTCTCCAAATGTGGCTGTTTTTCGGCGATCTCGTCCTTCAAATTGTCCAATAATGCTATGTAATAGTCTCTGGTGATGGTTCTTCCTTTTTAAAGGTAGTCAATGAAAATTATTCCATGCATATCCCAAAATACAGATGCCATAGTCTTGCCAGTCGATTGCTGCATATTTCCACGCTTTGGAGCGGGTTCATCGCGTGCAGTCCACTCGGATGACTGTCGATTAGACTTCGGAATGCAATGGTGGAGCCATGCTTCAGCCATTGCCACATATCGACTCAAAAACTCAGGTTTATTGCGCTTGAACATCTCCATATCCTGCGGCACCCATTTTACGCAGAGCTTTCCCATACCCAAATATTCGTGAATAATATGATGTACACGTTCAGTTGATATCTTTAGAGCGCCTGCTATTTCATTCAATTTGAATTTACGGTAATTCGAAATCATTTTGTGGATTTTTTGAAGGTTATGGCTAACTAAATCTATGTGTCAGGCCGGGGGCTTTTCAATTCACCTGTTACCTCTTGTCCACTGCAAACTATTCCGAAAGGAACAAACCGAGTCAACGAAGGGTGTAAGGGTAGAATAAAACAACGTCTTGCCATAAACCCAGGCAAACCTGGCCGAAATGAGATAGAAGAGACTTAAAAAAGTTAAAATACAGAGAAAATATTTAAGAGGATAGGAGTTCTGACTCTCTATCGCTCCTTCTTGGCCTTTGTTCGCTTTCGCAATTTCGTCCCGATCTGAGATCAGGTTCATTGATTTAATGAGGCGCCTCAAAATATTAAAGTGGTTGGATAGCGAAGCCTAATGGTCATAACCTTGTGACATAACAAACAACCTAACCCTTTAGAGGATTTCAAAATAGCCGAATACTGATTAGAATTGCATTAAAGAAGATGATGGCGAACCGGTTCCTAATCGACGACGACAACATAGATATTTTATCATCCAACTGCGCTGAAGTATGAGTAGTGGTTGTTCTCTTGAAGTATAATAAAGTGACGAGAACCCATGGCTTGCCGACCAAGTTTTTCAAGTATGCCGCCAGTTTATTTACAGATTATGTTCGGATGAAAACATACCCAAAGATTATAACCTAAATGTGCTCAACCTAATTCATAAAAATTGTGGACCCACAATCTGCACAGAAGATCTTATTGTTTGAAAGACCAAATACCATTATCAAAACATAGATCTCAGCTTATCAGTGTGGTTTTAGACCTGGTAGATCCACCGTGGATCAGATATTCACTATGTACCAAATTCTGGAAAAAAAATCATAAGATAAGGATCGACATGTATCACTTATTCGTTGATTTAAAGCGATCTTCGACACGACTCTACATCGCTATGTCTGGATTGTATGTCCCCGCAAAGCTTATATGTACAAGTACATTCATCTAAACTTAAGTCGATTAATGTGTACCATAACTTCCCTCAAAATTAAGAAGAAATACTGAGAATCGTACGGTACCAAAGGAGATGTCAGACAAGGTGACTCTCTTTCGTGTAATCTATGTAATGCTGGAGAAAATAGTTAGAGCTGCAGAGCTAAACAGCCACGCTGCTTATTCTGCTTTCTCTATATTAAGCAAAGGATCAAATGGGTCTGGTAGTGAACGAGAACAAGTGGAAAATGTTGACTGGTTCTATCTAGGAATCAGCATCAATGCAAGCAATATTTTTATCCGTGAAACCCGACACAGAATCCCTCTTGCTACCAAGTGCTATTTTGGACTGAGGAGATAATTGAAAGTAAAATCCTTTCACGACAAACAAAGACCAAACACTGCAAGTCGCTCAGCATGCCCATCCTACTGCATGGAACAGAAGCGTGGACGTTGAGAATATTCGATTGATTTGTTGTTGTTGTTGTTGTTGTTGTTGTAGCGGCTGCGACAACCCCGTCTAGGGTCAGGCAAGTCCAGTTATAGTCATCGAGGTCATCTAACGGGAGACCCAGGAAACAGGACAGGTTCGGACCAGAGGGAGCGGGGTGTTAGATGAGTCGGGTTAAGTGAGCATGCAAAGAGGTGCTTAGTCTCGTGTAGGGATTCGTTGCGTGCGGGCTATTCGATTAGTCCACTTTAGCACATTCTCGAGAGAAAGGTTTTGCGGAATATTTAGCGTCCGCTGCGTATGAGCGACGTCGAGTACTGCAGACAATGAAACAAAGAGCTGTACGAGATATACGACGACGTAAACATATATTTATAAGAGGGGAAGAAAAATCCGTTGGAAAGATCAAGTGGAGAGATACCTGGCTTCACTTGGAGTCTGCAATTGTTGCCGAATGGCGAAAGAAAGCATCGACTGGAGTGCTATTATAGACTTGGCTATAATCGCTAAATGAGAAAAAGAGATGCCATCAGTATAATAAGAGCTTTTGAGTAGTTTTTTTTGTGGGGCAAAGATGAATATCAGTTCTCACATTCGTTCAAAAATCTATCTCTTACGTATTAATTTTTTTCAATCATAATTTTTTTTTATTTGATTACCTCGACACAAAGCATTTAATAAATCCTTAATTGGCCTACGAAATATTCTATTAAAACTTTCCAACAAATAAATGACAATATTTTCCTCGAGAACGAACAACTAGTGGTAATAAAAAAGCAAAAACAAAACCAAAATATGCAACAAAATAATTTATTACAAAAACTATTGTATCATTCATTAAACACACACAATGCTCCCGCCATGTCCTGCACATCGGAACGGGGCTCCACTCGCAGCTGATACTCAAAAGAATGTACAATACAACAAATTCGTAGGCAATAGACTCGCCAATATACGAAAACGCATACATATGCATAAAAATATTTTATCGCTACATATACACACGCAGTCACATATTTAGATATCGTTTAGTAAAAAAGAAAAAAAATTAAAATAAAAACACGAAAGAATTTTATATAAAATTTATGAACTGACTTTCCGCAGCAACTCGAAATGTATCATAAAAAAAATACTCGGAACCATCAGCGGCATTCATCATTGGTTTCGGCGTAGTTGGCCGTGCAGGGGCGTGCCTGGCACGAAAGCTAACCATCCAGCCAGTCAGCCAGCCAGTAGTCGACAGCCGGCAAACGGCCTATCAACCAATTTAGCCAGTCAGTCAACGTACCAACAACAAATCAGCAAACCAACCAACCAATTCATGGCCCACAAGGCGACCTGCGAGCTGCCAACCAATAACCAGTATACCAGCAACCGGGCACATCAATGTCTAGGCCCACCGGCAGCAACCCAAACGAAGTGGCCAGGTCATTTGAAAGTCTCGGTAAAACTTTCGAAAGGGGATGGACACTCTACTTGTGCATGCACAGCACCGCATGCACGTTCGTATGTGTATGTATAAGTATGTGTTGAGGTTTTTGTATGTAAGAGGGAGTAGCGGAGGCAATTCGATACAAAGGTTAATACAGTGTGTGTGGAGGCGATTGGCCCACAAGTGCGCGTCCATCACACAGAACTGATTGCATGGGAGTTGGGCGGGAAATGTGGTTTTACTGATTGTGTATAAATTTCGGTAGCAAAATACATACATACAACTACATATGTGTACTTTTGAGATTGTATATACCATACATATGTACTTTGAAAGGACTCTCCTACGCTACGAGATGCATGAGTATATTCACTTTACTCGTATTTTGGCATTTTGCATATCTCATTTATTTTGCTCGGGGAAAATGTATTGGCGTTATTGTCATTACGATTGACGTATGAAGTCAACAATATTGAATTGCAATTACAGTGCCTCAGAGTAGTTTCTTCCAACAACAAGCAGCGAAGCAATTTTTGCCAAAAAAAAATCTTGGATTTTCTCCGTACAAATTCAAAATGGGAAATGGAGAAATACAACCTGTGCATTGTTGGTAAATACTTAAGTAGCAATATTATTGACAAGTGCGATTTTATATCTATTTACATACATAAATGTGTCAGTATATTGCCAATCGTAGGAATTCTTTTTTTTCCTTCCTAAACAAGACAATTTGGACCCTGCCCACAACCCCACACAGCTGGTGCTAATACTTAAGTACCTCATGTGTGTGTGTGTGTAAGGATATGTGATTGAGTATGCGACATATTGACTGACGTCTTCCGTCCATCGATTACTAACGCTGATATCTGATATTAATGGGTAAATAGCACGATTGATACAGGGTGTGTACTCGATAGTAGTCGCGCTGTGATAGTTTAGAGCTAGCTAGCTAGCCAGCTGGATATAAATGTTTGAAAAGTTTTTTATGTACGAGGGCTCTTTGATAAGTCAGTGAATTTTTGAATTTTCCGCGCAGCTACTGTAAATACAACACTGCTCTCTTACACTGTCAACTATTATCGATTAATACACTGCCGTAAAATTTTGAGCAAGCTGCACTGTTTAGTTTGTGTTTGACAGCCATTGAAAGCAGACGCCCTCGTAAAATTTAACGAAAATGAAATGTCGGTCAACAACGTCATGGGCACAGTTTTTTGTAATGAAAGAGGTGTCATTCACTTCGATTATCTTGAAAAGGGTAAAACGATCTAAAGCGGATTTTATTCGGAGCTTTTACACAGAGTTAACATTGATTTGAAACAGAAACGACCGCATTTGGCGAATAAAAGTGTTGTTCCATCAGGAAAATACCCGGTCACTATGGCAAAAATTCATAAATTGGGCTACGAACTGCTACCCTAACCAACACATTTTCCAGATTTATATCCTTGTGACTATTTCTTGTTTTCAAACTGAGGAAGTGGCTGGGCGATAAGAGATTCGGGTCGCTCATTTTGAGGAACTATTATTTGGAAGGAAAACCTCTGCACTAAGTGTATAGAACTAAAAGAAAACTATATTGAGAAATAAAATGCTTTTTTTGTCGAAAAAAATATATTATTCCCAAAGACCTTGACTTATCAAACCACCCTAGTAGAACGATATTCCTAGAGGTACTAAAATATTTGACTTTGAGCACCGCTGAAGTAGGGTCTCTTCATCTGAGGCTGCGTACAGGCAAGTGGAAGAAAGTAGCTCACTATACTCACACAAAAACTCCCCCGGGGACAAAGTCTTGTTAGAAACCATCAACATAAAAACAATGATCTTCATGGTATTATGACAGCGTCGGATAAAAAAAACACAAACATATTGATTCGCCTCTTTCGATGTTTCATTAAAAAAGTGCTTCTGCTTCCAATATACCATATGAATAATTGTTGGATGCTAGATCAATTCCGTCATCGTTCTTCCCAATCATGTTGTACGTGCCTTAATTTCCAATTGGTATTTTATAGTGATCGGAATGTTTCGTTTGTTTTGGAAGGTTAAGATGTCAAATCTTCCCTGAGTCTGAGCTTTCTACTAACTGGTCATGGACCTCTCAATGCATTTTTGAACCGCGAGCTCTGGATGTGTTTCAGAGTGTGTGGATTGGTTGCAGTTTAAGCCCAAGAGCGGATAGTGTTGACTTTGTGTCAGTTCGATGTGGAATTGCAACCGGCTGTCGGACACAAAGCTCAGCAGAAGCTGAGATAGGCCCTGAACCCCATCAAGGTATATAATGTGTCTACCGGCCAATTGGTACCTAAAAGTTTGCTTTATAGAGTGCTGATAAACTTATTGATTTGACTATTTGCGTTTTTGATCACGTTGAGGTTAGGCCAACGACGGCAGGTACTCACGATAAGCATGTCGGGCGGTGCCCAATTTTAGTAAATGTTTTGCGATAGACAAAGATATGCCTACATCGTGTGTAGTGTTTGTTGTGGTGACAATGATTTCTCCTTGCTAGCTCATCTCCCGTAAAGAAGGCCAAGCATCCTTATGTCCGGCCATAGGATCACAGTAAAACTGCATTTATTTGAGAGTTTGTGTTGAGTAGTTTAACATTTTATCACCACTTTTGACGTGATTTTGTTGCATTATAAAGATTTAAACGATGATTGGCTGTAAGTAATACATTGGTTTGATGAGCGTATATTTAAGAAGGCTTTTCGACGAAAGGAAGGAAGGAAGGAAAGGTTTGTTTGGAAAACGCTGGAGTGGTCTAATAATATATACTCATAGCAATGAGAAATCCACATTGTTCTATTAATCAGTTCTAATTCGTTTGTAAAGAAGCATATGGGGCTTCGTGAGCTACATCCTCCTATCAAGGAATATTGTAAAAAAGACATTTTCAAAAAAAAACGTGAAAGTGCTCTAGTACATTCTGCCCCGAACTTGCACGAGAAATAATATTTTGGAGTGTCCGTTCTGCACCGGGATTCCCCTGAGATTGAGTTACTCCAAAAACTAGATACATCAAGGTAGAAAACTTGCCTCTTTTAATATCAATTAGTATAATTGAGCTTTCTCGCATATACTCTCTGAAGTTCTAAGGTAACATACGAAAAGCGCCATAAAGAAGAAAGATTCTACGACTTACTGAACGTTTTAAGGCATAGGCAAATTCTGTAGAAAAAAGAGAAAGAAAGACATTAGGAGCACAATAACTGTATGGAAAAACATACTCCCAGTCATTTTGACATTCAACTTACGGTAGTTTGAATGTACCAGGTTCCTCTCAACCTGATATTTCCAACCGAGTGGTGGTCGTCCTTTTCTACTTCAAAGCTGGAGTGCTCTCATCCATCCGAACAACTTAACCTAGCCAGCAGAAGAATCGCTGTCTCTTGATTCGCTAAACCATGTCAATATCCTCGTTCTTTCATCTGCGGTATTCACATGCCGAAAAAACTTTCTCTCGAAAACTCCTTGCACCGCCTCATCAGATAATATCATCTTGTCATCATGCATGCATCCGCACCATAAAACAGGACGGGAATGATGAGGAATATGTAGAGTTTGGTTTTGGTTCGTCTAAAGAGGATTTTACTTTTCAAACGCCTGCTAAATCCAAAGTAGCATCCGTTAGCAAAAGGAATGTTGCGTTGAATTCCATGGCTGATATTGTTGTTGGGGTTAATAACGGTTCCAAGATAGACGTAGAGATTATCTAGAACTCCAAAAATATGACTGTCAACGGTGATGTGGGCGCCGAGTTGCGAATGCCGAAGACAGGAGATATTTCATCTTGTCATCGTTCCATACCAAACCCAATCGCTTCGCTTACTCATGCAGTCTGAAGAAAACTGAACTTTTAAATATTCCAAAAAAAGAATTCAATAGAACCAACTCATACCCAGCTCTTGAAACACCCTTTTTATGTGAATGCCATTAAAAGGAAAGCAGAAGCTCCCAAAATATGTATGTATCTATCAACAAACCAAAGAAATATATTCATAAATATGCTAAAAATCTCAAATGCAAGACGTACGATACAAATCAGTCATATGAAGACTGTACGACGTAATGTACGTTGGGAGTTCTCCTGTGCCGCATGCTCCAAGTACATAATATATAGGCGCATCGGCGGCACTCCACCGTGAATCTTTTGCGTTACTCGCCCATAATTAACTACACGCAAGGCATATTTTACGTTGTAGCTATGTATGTACAATATGTATGTAAATCTTCAATAAATTCATAACCCTTACCCCTCGTGCACACTGCGAAAGCTTATACTCGTACGATTATGTACTTATATGTATGTCGTCATTACATATTATTTATATTCAAATTTTATGTAGAACTGTCCCTTATTTAGAGCGCAACAGAAATTTAGGCTACAAAATGTAATAAATTTCCAAAGAATGACAAAGTGAAATTATTTCTCCACATTTTTTCTATCTATTCTGTGCCGTTTTGGACGCGACATTCCTTACCGCGCGTATTTTTTGGTAAGGTAAAAAAAAAAACGAACGACAAAAAGTATGCATCGGAAGGGTCATTAAAAATATATGAGTTTTGACATGGCTGACATACTCGTACAAAGAGAGATTCTCGTCGGCCGCTTGTGCCATTCATTTCCTGCACATTCTTTCCTTTCACCTGTTTCGTTCCTCGCTTACCATAGCACGACACAATTTCGCCATGAACTATCCAAAACCAAATGTTTTCCTTCATTTTTTTGGGGTTGCGCGCCAATTGGCTGAGGATCTTTCCAATTCTTGTTTCACCCCACACTTTCTGCTGTGTGTGTGTGTGGAGGTAGCTCGTCGCGTGCTTCACAATAAGCCTATAGTATACATTTTAAGGACTTCGTATAAGTCTCACACATTTATATGGAGAAGAGTGAGGGCGAGCTGGCTGGCTGGTCGAGACTTTTTAGGTATATAGAAGGTAGTGACATGGCGAGGCCTACACTTTTCGCATGCTATAAATGGGATGTTGAATACGGCCAATATTGTTGTAGCTCGAAAAGCAAAACATATTAAACTTACCAATGTAGTTGTTGTTGTTTATTTTGTTGTGTTTTCTTTCGTATTTGTCGAGAGTGTGCGCATTGCACACAATGTCCTTTCCGGTTTTTCCAACTCCACAACGACCACCCAATGGGTATAGCTAGCTAACTACCCATATTCAACCCTACATGGCACAGCAATTATTGGTGTTGTGTGTGTATGTGTATGTATATAGCTGTGTATTGCTGTGTCGGAGCAGGTGAAATGGGTGGGAATTCCACATGCAGAAACAATGTGAAAAGTTTGCTTAACTTTAATTGCCACTGGTCAAAGTTTTGATGAGTTTTTGTTTGTGACGCTGGCCAATGGTGGCCAACTTTATTCATTTCATTCCGCGATATCCAC
The DNA here is from genome assembly GCA_030068015.2 of Neoceratitis asiatica. Taxonomy (NCBI): domain Eukaryota; kingdom Metazoa; phylum Arthropoda; class Insecta; order Diptera; family Tephritidae; genus Neoceratitis; species Neoceratitis asiatica. Next base: position 31,732,199 of record CM061525.1, on the reverse strand, counting down.
GTAGAGGGGTTATTTACTGCATTGCGAATACAAAATGGAGCAATTTAATTTATATGGGCAAAATGTCATTAAAACTTTGAAACTTGCAGTTTTATGTAAATGAATTTATTGGACGAAAAGGGTCAAAGGAACTCGCAGGTGTGTTGGAGTTTTGATTCTTAAAACCAAATTGTCTGGGGGATTCAAGAATTGGTTATTTTCTCGAGGAAATAAATATGAAAAGAAAAAATTCAATATCTGGAGTAATATGAACAATGTCTTTGGCAATAAAGGAAGCTAAAATAGAGAACAGAGATGAATAAATGGATATCATCTGCGGCCACGACGTGTCTTGAGCTCTTTCTTTTTCATTTTTTTTTAACTTTTATCCTTTCTTCTTCTTCTTAATTGATGTAGCCACTGCTCACGTAATTAGCGGAATCAACAATAGCTCGCCAGTCGCATCTTCTATTTACAAATCGGTGCCCATTGGTGACAGCAAGTGAAGTCAAGTCCTTCTTCATCTAATCTTTGAAACGAAGTAGAGGTTTCCTTCTTCCCCAGCTTCATTCAGCGGATACTGCATCGAATCCTGTTAGAGCTGTAGTGTTTTCGTACATCCGGATACCTAACCTAGGCAGAGTAGTCGTTGGTCCTTTATTCGCTAAGCTTTGGGTACTGCATGAGTATGCTCCAGTCTTAAAACTTTCTGATTGGCGCCGCATTGTCTCATATATATATTTTTTTGCGCATTACCCTTGTTTAACTTCTCAAGCTCTTTATATTCACGTAATTTGGAACTCTCTCCTCCCCTGTCAAAAAATACGTATCACCTCCCTCTTCAACTCCGGGTATCTCTCCCACACAGCACGTGTTTTGTTCGACCGGGACGTTGTGAGATAGGGGCAGTATTTTTGCTCTCTACTGTGGCTTTTCGATCCTAATATTAAGAGCTCTTTTTTCGACCTTTTCAAAATACAATAGTTTCATTGACGGCGGCTCGTCGGAAGCTTCATATGGCGTCTCATACATTCCTTATACTCAGTTGATAATGAGTGCTCTCAGATAGCAGGAGCCCACTGCCTGTCGTTATTGGTCTGGAAACATGTCTTCCATGTAGCAAAACTTGGGAACTGTCGAAATCTATTAGTCTCATTTCAATTTGGGATATTTCGTCATGGGGGCTAAGTTTTCCGACTGTTGTGCCAAAGATAACTTCTTTGTCTACCTTTGTGTTAAAGCTTACAACGCGATTTTGTTATCGCTGCTGGAAGAAAGCTCACAGGTGCAGACAACGCGGTCTAAGATGGCGTCTTTGGTCTCGTCCTTCTTAAGTTCTTAGCCGCGGTCACTGGTTTTTTTTATAGAACTGTTTTTTAAGTGACACATTTATATAACGAGCCACTTGTTTCAAGCCCAACGCCCCGTCTTATCCCATCCGCGACTCTGATTAACGTGACGTGGACGCATGCGTAGGAATTCTCTATAGTCCTACGATTGGATTGCACTCCTGGATATTGTGTGTGCACTCCGGGCTCTTTCAAACGATTTACAGCCCTGAGATTATAGTTGGTTACATCATTGGTTGTAGCCAGGTCTTCCTCACTCCAAAAAGTGATAACTAAAGGCCAATTGTTTTGAATAGATACTCAAAAATATGGTAACGGCGTTCCGTAGCATCGCCTTTTGGGCTCTGTTATTTCTCTTTGAACGGCTTGATATAGATAAGGTTACTCCTTTGGCTCTTAAATTTCAAGAAGTCTCTGGGATGGCTAGTTTAAGCTGATTAGAAGGACTTATCGCAATTTTGTAGTGAGAAGATCGACTCTTTACGGTATTTCTTATGGATCGGATGCAGTTTATGTTAAACAAGTGATAAGAGTACCAGTTTTTATCGCTAGTAAGGGGAGAATCTTCGCAATCAACTAGCGATACTTTCTTCAAATTTAATGCAAAATTTTTTTTTTTAATAAAAACAGTAAAAAAGTTGGTTTTGCCCATTTAGGAAAAAAATTTAAATAATCAATTGTCAAAAACTAACAAAGTGCGAGAAAGACTACATTTCGAAAATTTTAACAGAAAGCTTCTTGACTGCCTATAAATCTTATCATTCTGACTGCGCTCATGCATCTTCACTGTAATTTGGGTAAATCATAACCAACTCTGAGTATCACCCGTACCCCAAGCATATACACAGCTTTAGGAAGTGAGCTTTAGCGAGTGGCCTAATCACTTTGATTTAAGTCGAGGACGGAAGCATATATAGCTATTAATGGCAGAAGATCTTTATTTATCCCTTGGTGGATCCCTAAAAATGAGAAAACTCTCTCTTAATTGACGTTGGCACCGCTTATGCTAAAGGTAAGTCAACAAGGCACGTTAATCTAGCGATTTGGATTCTCTAAGTAAAGAAAATTCCTTCTGCTCCTCATTTTCCCAACGGATCAGGTCTGCTTTCACTAGCATTTAACGCATCGAGAATTTTAAAAGCTCAACTGTTTTCTCCCATTCGCCGTCAGTCTCTTAATTCACTATGCTTCTACAATGTGGGCGCGTATCCCGTAAAGCTAGATGGGCCGATCCTCTGCGGTATACCAGAAGTTTGAATAATCTTACTCCCGAAAACTCTTAATTCCGACTCATCGGATGTCATCATTGACTCTTCTGGAGCATACAGCAGAACAGAAATGATGTGAGGCTTTTAGAATTTGGTCTCTGTTTTCTTCTCTTTCTAACATTTGTAATTTTAACTTAGATTAGATTGATTTCTTGATCCTAAATGGCTTTCATGACTTCTTGCTAATTTTTCTCTTTAAAATTTAAACTTCGAACAACTCTCGTCTTTTAAATTTTTCATTTGCAGCGATCGTTTCCCATACTACAAATCAAACGATGATCGTTGGAAGAATTCAGTGCGACATAACCTCTCTATAAATCCACATTTTCGCAAAGGTCTCAAAGCGCCACAAGGTGCTGGACATTTATGGACAATTTCCAGCGGAGATTCGGCAGAGAATGTACTGGCTTGGGAGCATGTAAGTTGTAGAATGGAACCCATTGCTATTCGACTATGTAAAGTAAACTTTTCCCCTTTCGCCCGCTCTTCCACAGAAAAAGCAACGACTGGACTTATTCTTCAAAATGGAATCAATGAACCGTGAACGTCTACAGCAACATCAACTGCAAATGCAGCAACGTCAAGGCTGCACTTCACCACATCCAGATTGCCAACAGCAACATCACCAACAACAACAACAACAACAACAACAGCAGCAGCAGCAGCAGCAGCAACAACAACAAGAACAGTCCTGCGTCTACGATGAAGCTGCAACAGCAGCGGCCACCATTGCACGTGAGTTATTGAACAACAGCGCTGACGAAGGCGGCAATAACATGCCACCAACGGACAACAACAATCATAGACTAGAGAGCACACATTTAGTGCATGAACTGCCATTCAACGATTTGATGAGTGATGAAGAGCTCCGCAAAACGGCTGGACAAATCCTCAATGGCATCCATCGTGAAGTTGAAGTGCAATCGGTGAATTCGATTATAAGTACCTACCACGATGTACTCTTAGATAATGGTGAGTAGTAATAGCGAAAAGTGTGTGTATGTGTTTGTCCAAAGTAAATTTAATTTTCTCTTTTTAACCACCAGAAGATTACCTTAATCCCATACACAAAGATATCGCTGTACACGAGAGTGGACTGCGCAGCACGAACGCTACACATCTCCCCAATAGCTCGTACATACAATCACACAATTCAACCAGCTCCCAATACTATGTCACTGAAATCGATCCGCTCGAGTTGGGCATACAAATGTCACATCAAGTGGGCGCCGAGGAGGTGCTCTTCAGTGATGAGTTCAATTTGAACTACTTTGGATATAATGGCGCTAATGATATTGTTGCTTGACCGCCAGCATCGACAGCGTCGTGTAACGTCGGCCCGGTTAGCTCAACGCCGATTATAAGTGTAACTGCTGTAGCGGGTCGTGTCAGCTCGATTGCGACTTTGGAAAGTGGCTCACATCCAGAACACATGGGAACAAGGCCAGTTGTCCAAGCCTACGGTCAGCCGATGCAATAATCAGTAGAATGAAGTAGTTATGTTTATTAATATTATACGAGTATGTAGTTGATATACTGTGTGTGTGTGTGTATGTGTTAAGACGGCTAACAATCATTTCTAGTCACTAAATAACGGTGCGATATTCGAGCCTACAATTTAACCAAAGATACATACAAATAATTAGCAATTTAATATTAATAAAAATTTATTTTAGACCAAATATGCGAGAAAATGGACCGGAGTGTGTGTCTTCTTATATGGGTTCCATGTTAAATTGGGCTTTCAAAGAAGAATGAACAGTAGATTTACTTGTTATATGCTGCAAATGCATGAAAATTCAAATTTAGTTTCCCTGTTTGATATCACACGATCTTGGTGGCCAATCGACCGGCCCAAAACGTGAAATTATCTGCTCACCGAAGTGTTCTCTCAGTAAATGCATTGATTGATGCGATGTGTGAGAAGTGGCGCCTTCTTGTTGAAACCAAATGTCGCGGAGATCATGAGCTTCAATTTCCGTCATCAAATAGTCGGTTATCATGGCAGCATCATTTTTGAAGAAATATGGACCAATGATTCCACCGGCCCACAAACCACACCAAACCGCTGTTTTTTCTGGATGAAATGGTAGCTTTTGAATCTCTTTACATACCCATTGAGTCAGAAATGGGCCTCTTCAGTGAACAAAATTTGGCTCGAAAACGTCGGATCTTCTTGGAAATTTTGAAGAGCCCATTAAGCGAAGCGATGTTGCTTGGGAAGGTCAAGCGACTTCAGTTCTGTATTTTGTACGCTTTCAATTTACGACCTCGACGTAAAATGAGCCAAGTCGTTCCATACGTCAGTCCGAGTTGCTGCGAACGGCGCCGAATCGACTCTCCACAGTCTTCATGTACACTCTCAGCTACGGCCGTTATATTTTTTTCCCTGGGACCTCAAGATGAGTGATCGTGTTGCGAATAGTACGCTCAGTAGGCCGATTATGTTGACCATAAGTTGAGCGAAATGCGCGAAACACATTCTTTACAGAACGTGAATTTGCGTAATAAAATTGAATGATTTGTAAATGTTGTTCAGGCGTAAGTCTTTTGATGATAAAATGCCAAATAATACTGAACAAAATAACATGACAGCTTGACACGACTCACGTGTGTTCTGTCAAAAAAAGGCTATTGAAAAAAGTACCTCTACTTGGATCGCCCTTATGTTTGAAGGTCTCATATTTCTAAGCTACTGAATAGTTCTATAATATAACGTGTATCTTTTTGGCATCACTCCAATCCCACATTTGTTAATTCCCCGTATAAAACTGTAGAGGTCTTAGATTCCTAAGTCATTTTAGTCCAATAGATGGAGACTTCATAAATGAACTCTACTTAATCTTACGCAGTAAAGCGATATCTAAAAGACAAAATCGAAGCGAATGGGTCTAATAGTGAATGGGCATAGAGTGAAATATCTCCTGACTGTAAACAAGCAGTTAGCGCATTCGGCTCTGCGCTCCCACGCCCAAAGTCGTAGATATCTTCATATACCTAGAGACCAGCCTTAATACCAACATCAATGTCAGGCGTGAAATCCGAAATCAGTTTTTGCCAAATAACACCTACTTAGACCTGAGTAGGCATTTGGAAAATAAAGTCCTCTCTCGAAGAAAAATCACACTCTACAAGTCAATGATAAGCGGCTATTGATGTTGTTGTTATAACGGCTTATTCAATCTTGTCTAGAAGCAGTCAATCGAGCTTTTTCAATCGGCTCGGATCAGAGGGAGAGGGGTATTAAGCAAGTGGGTTTTAGTCCGAGTCGATGTTGAGATCTTGGACGCACAAGTAGGACACTAGAGACATGTCTTCCGTCTAACGAAAATTGGGATCGATCAGCCTCAACCGATGTGGAAATGTTTCGCCATGGAAGTTGAGTTTTCCGACAGTTGCGCCAAAAAAAACTTCTTTGCCTACCCTTGTGTTAAAGGCTACAACGCAGGTTTTAATTGGCATAAAAAGAGATGGTTTGTGTACTATGACAACACATTGCATGTAGGACATATGTTCAGTATATCGGGGTCAAGTCTATATATTTAGAAGTTTAATCTACTACCGTATTTGGATCTTAATTGTGCGAATCGAGTATCCCAAGGTAGCTCGAGCTCGTCTACCATAGGTGGTGGTAGTTGGATTCCGAGCACGCCATTCGCCGGGAAGAGAGTTTATAAAGTTTTTAAAATAGCTTTGAATAGCTTTTAGAGTATGACAAGCTGTAGCTTCTTCATATATATCTCGGAAATCCACAATGCTCGCATCGGTGCGACGTAGTCAATGACCAGCCCACAAAATTGCCTTGTAGGTTGCGAGCAACGTCTCTTTGTATTTTTCTAAGGTTCTGACAGCTTACGACTTGAGAATATTTTTCCGACTCTGTAATCTCCCTCAGTAATTTGGGGTTGTTTATTGCCGGTATTTTGCCAACATTTACACTCAGTTCGTGCCGGTACACCTTCGCCCAGCTGGTGGAGAGGGTAGGAGAGGATTTCGTAGGCTGTAGATGTAATTATCGTGCAGTGGGTTTTGGAAATAGCAAAGGTTATCAATATCCTATTCAGAGGCCGATATCGTGCAGTCATCGGCATATGAGATCCAGGGGTACGCCGTCTGGTGGTGGAGATGCTTCAGGGTCACCACCCTGCGGAATTTAATTTTGTAGATTTAATTTTTCGGAGTTTTGAGTTCTGACCTCGAAATTCTAACGATAACTGTCGACCCACTCAAGTATTTAAATCCCGGCGCTAGTGGGGATCCCTCAACGCCAGATATTAGTTTTTGATGTTTTCCTACAAATAAAAGAGCCACCGTCTCCGTAGGAGGAATTCTCATAAGGGACCACAGTTTTCATGACTATTTATAATAGGTGATGTGGGTTTCAACTGAACTCCTTCAATTTTCTGGCTCGAGTCATTCGATTTTTTTCAATAACCTAAGCTCAATGTTAATCCCACGTGAAAAATAAAAAAAACGAAATGCGGTGCATGCAATGTACCGTTTTTATTACAAATGACTGGAACTCAGTCACAATTTGATTATACATTGAGTGGAATAATTAATCTTAAATTCTATATAAAACAATTTTTATAAGATTTTTATTTGAAAAGTGTCAGTAAGTAAGCGATAAGTTGGCTCGAAAGCACCACCGAATGTGGCATTGCATAAACTCCTTAAACTGCGCGAATGTCTTAGACGCCGATTTAATCATCACTTTCTTCGAATGTTGGACTACTGGGCGAATATGCTGGACTAGTTGGACTGTAACCTTGTGATGGCGCCGTTGGTGAATACATCGGCGATGTTGGTGAGTAATTACGAGCCGTTGGGGTGTATGTTGGCGATGTTGGTGAATATTTGGTGCTACTTGGTGAGTAGATCGACATATTGGGCGAATAACGTGGACTGGTAGCCGAGTAACTGGAGCCAGTGGGACTGTATTGATTGGCCGGTGAATGTTGCGGTGAGCTTGGCGAATAAAGTGGCGATGTTGGCGAGTATTTCGGCGAAGCCGGTGAATACTGTGGCGAACCTGGTGTGTATTGCGGTGAACCTGGTGAACCATCGTATGATGGCGAGGGTGGTGAATAAGTTGGGGATGTGGGTGAATATTTAACACCCGTTTGCGAGTATGCCGGCGATGCGGGCGAGTAGTGTGGTGAAGCCGAATAGTTGGGAGAAGTTGGTGAATAAGATGGTGTAACCGGTGTATAGTTTGGTGACGATGGTGAATATGATGGAGACGTCGGCGAATAGCAAGGCGATGTGGGCGAATACGATGGACTAGAGGGCGAGTACGATGGTGATGTCGGTGAGTAACTCGGCGAATTGGGCGAGTAATTCGATGATGTAGGCGAATATGCGCTACCAGGCGAATACATATTAGTGCCACTGCCTGAGAACGACGGACTGGACGATTGATAGTTAGAAGTTGGTGAGTAAACTGGTGACGTGGGCGAATAGCCGCTGGTAGATGGTGAGTAACCAGTTGATTGTGGGGCAAAGTTCGGTGTGGTCGAGTAGCGTGGACTTGTGGCCGGATAAAGTGGACTTGTAGGCGAATAATTGGGACTAGTTGGTGAGTAATTTGGCGAAGCAGCGCCAGGTGACGAAGCTGTATAATTTGGACTTGTCGGCGAATACGAAGGCGACACGCTGGGTGATGGTGGTAAATATGGTGACATAGAGGGTCCTGGTGAGCTAGGCGACGAGCCAGGATGTGCTGGCGACCAACTGGGTGACATTCCAGAGGCATCTGACGCAGCTGATGGTGAGAAACTGGGTCCGCCAGGTGTCATGCCGCTCACTGTAAATAATGAAAATATATTCAAATAAAAATCTAAACTAAATTGAAATTAAATAACTTACTTTGACCAGAAGGCGAAAAATAGCGTGGCGTACCACACTGCACCCACGGTGTCATGGGTGGCGTCATGCTGGGCGTAGCGCCGGCGCCAAAGAACATGGCCGAACCGCCAATCATGCTCGAGCCCAATGTGCTTGGTATTTCAATGCCGTAACGGCACTTTTCAGCATCCAACAACAAATCGAAGCAACCTATAAATTAAATAAAATACCGTTTTAGTTTTATATCCCTAGATTTCCTTCTCTTTTTTTTCTTGCAAACTTACCTGTGCCCATACGCGGCAGCTGACCCATAATAATATTTTCGGACACACCTCTCATGGGATCGGTTTCAGCATGAGCAGCAGCGTCCATCAACACATCCACTGTTTCTTCGAATGAGCACCGCATAAGTGCACCAGTGTCCTGTCTGTTGATACCGTGACGTGTAATAGCCATCAAATGACCCTTGGCTGTCATTACGTCACACAACAAGGCCAAATGACGATAGTTCACGTACAAGCCGTAGAACTGTAGCACAGCATTCATCTCCTTTTCAACCGATTTACGCACAGCCTCTATGCCCAACACTTGGAAAATTTCACAAATATCATTAGATGATGTACGCACCGGATCGACATCACGTTCGGAGAGTACCTTCATCATTGAAGTACCGTCAGTTTCCAATAACCATTCGCCAATGGCTTTAAATTCACCTGTCTCGGTGATGACTATGCGTTTCTTACTGTCCGTTTGCGGTAAATGCATATACACTTTGCCAATGGCTTCAATGCCCTGCAGCGTCATGTCCGACAACATATTCGCTTCGATACAACGCAGGAACATGTCGTCTTCCATTTTATCGACAGCTTCATCTTCATCTTGGAACTTGGTCTCCTCGTTGTTCATGATACGTATGCGAAGCACTAATTTGTCAGCGTTATCATCATTGAAAATACAATTCAAATCGTCACCAAAACCAGCGTTGATCTTCTCAGCAATTTGTTCCATAGTCAATTTTTTATCTGTCATACGTTTGCGATCCAATTCGATACGTAACAACCAGGGCGAAATGCGTGTGGGATCGAAGTCAGGCATTTCATAATAGACATTAACGAATTCTTGATCCTCCGAGATGACCGTTCTTTGTGGATCGGGATCATAGTAGATTGCGGTATTGGCTGTCACTTTACGAAGTGTAGTGTGTTCCAAGCGACACAAAACATTCTTAGCCTTTTCGGCATCACGCGCAGCACCGCCTGTGAGGAATACGGTAAGAGAGGGGGCTTTCGGCTTCTTGGAGATATTAATTATTTCCTTTAGACGTGGCACACCCAATGTTACGTTCTTCGACGATACACCAGCAAAATGGAAAGTGTTGAGTGTCATCTGAGAAATTTGGAAAATTAATATTTTAAAATTTAAGCAAAAAAAATTCACTAAAATATATTTCCCAAGTAAACAGCCACTGTCTCAACTAACCTGTGTAGCAGGTTCACCTAAACTCTGTGCGGCCAAAGCGCCCACCATCTCACCAGGGTTGGCCTGCGCTTGCTGGAAACGTGTTTCGATTTCACCAATTAACCATTCAAACGCTTCCGTTGACAAGCGGAACTCCTCCGCCACATATTTCGTACAAAGTGTGGAACGTACCAGACACTGGAACAACAGTGTGGCGTTCTCATTTGCCTGTTTGGAGAGATGATCATTGCCCACCACAATGACACAACGCTGTAGTAGATCGCGTACACCATTTATAACGCGCAATGGCGATAAATCTGTGGGCATGCGCTTGTTGATATGGAAAATCTTCTGTACATTCCAAATCATGCGCTGCAAATTACACGGCAATACGACCTAAAGATTGAATTAAAAATGTAGTATGCAAGAAACAAGAACTTATAAGCTTATATAAACTGCCTACCTTTGAGTCACCGTTGGGGAAAATCTCACGTAATGCCTCGCGATCCCGGCACAGCTGGTCCCACTCAATTTCCAACTCGGGCAGAGCATTACCGCTCTCACTCAGCTCTTTAATTACATCATCGGTGAATACCTTACGCATATAACGTTCGTTGGACCAATCGAATTTGAAACGTTTTTCGAATGCTTTATTCGACAACTTTACTGTAGGTAAATTCTGGAATTCTACAGTTTCACCAGCCAAACCGTCCTCACCGTAACGCAATTGAATCAGTTGGCCCACCGAATTACGTACTGTACCATCGTAGTTGACCATAACAGACTCCATAGCCTTTATTAGACGACGTTGAATATAACCAGTTTCAGCAGTTTTTACAGCAGTATCGATAAGACCTTCACGACCACCCATAGCGTGGAAGTAGAATTCGGACGGTGTCAAGCCGGCAAGATATGAATTTTCAACGAAACCACGTGACTCAGGACCGTAATCGTCTTTGATGAAATGTGGCAATGTGCGTTTACGAAAACCGTACGGTATACGTTTACCTTCGACGTTCTGTTGACCTACACAAGCAATAACCTGTGAGATATTAATGTTGGAACCTTTCGAACCCGACACCACCATAGCCTTTAAGTTATTGTATTCAGTCAAGGATTTCTTTGCAGAGCCACCAGTTTTGTCACGAGCATCGTTAAGGATACGATTTACTTGATTCTCGAAAGTCTGACGCAGTGTATTACCTATAAAGATTAAAATAAAAATTAATAAAAATAAATAAAAACAAAATAAAAAATAAATAAATAAAAAATTAAAAAAAAATTAAACAAAAGCCCCATACCAGGCGTTGGTTCCAGCTCCATGTTGTGCGCCTTTTGAATAACGTTTATGACATCGTCTTTGGCTTTCTTGATTGCCATCTGAATTTCATTATAGGTCTGAGGATCAGCAATGGTATCACCAATACCGATACTGTGACCTTCGAGTAATAGCCAGTTGTTAATTACAGTCTGAATGTTACCATAGAAACGGCCAGCAATATCATGACCCAATTCCAAGAAACAAATATGCAATAGAGAACCGGCCGATGTACCCAGTGTTTTCTTACACAAAATACCCATAATCAAATCACCGTGTTCGACCATGACTTTTGTGTCACCAGGTGAGATCCATTTGTATGGCCCATCATCTTCATCATCTGGATGGGTTGAATGTGTACGTATCATGTTTACATTGCCTGGTATAATTAGAGAGAATAACTGTTTGCCTGTCCACAGAGGTCTTGGTTTTAATATACACGGTTGTGGCACTTTGCCATCCCAAGTGGGTAAGAACATAAGTAAATTCATCATCTGTTCACGCGTTATGAATACATCACGCTTTGTCATTTTACGCACAGCTGTTAGCGTATCCTGTACAATACCCATGACGGGTTTATTAGCCTAAACAAATCGAAAAAAAAATATTGGTAAATTGCAAAATATAAGTAAGAGAGTAGAAAAACCTGTGGCGTAATAATTTGTCGTGGTGTCACGTGGATATTCTCCACCTCAGCACGAGTTTCCATAGATTGTGGTACATGCAAGTTCATTTCATCACCGTCAAAATCAGCGTTGTACGGAGAAGTACAAGATAAATTCATACGGAATGTCGACCAGGGCAATACTTTGACACGATGCCCCATCATACTCATTTTATGCAAAGTTGGCTGACGATTGAAAATAACCAAATCGTCATCACGTAAATGGCGCTCTACTTTATAACCACATTGTAAATGCAAATCTGATGGTTTTGGATGGAAACGTAAATCTATACGTTCACCATTGTCACGTACAATATATTTTGCACCGGGATATTGTGAGTTACCACGCCGCACTAATTCTTGCATGCGATCAATATTGAAAGGAGTGACTAACTCGGGAAATGTTAAATTTTGCGCAATGGAACGTGGCACACCGACTTGATCGATACGTAAATTTGGATCTGGTGTGATGACAGTACGTGCTGAGAAATCAACACGCTTACCCATCAAATTACCACGAATACGACCTTCTTTACCCTTCAAACGCGCTTTAATAGCTTTAAGTGGTTTTCCAGATTTTTGCATAGCTCGTGGCATACCGGGCATGTCGTTATCAACCAATGTGGCAACATGAAATTGCAACATTTTTATATTTTCTTGTATAACATGCGCTGCTGCACCAGTGCCTTCGTTCTTTTTAAGCTCATTGTTAGATTTAATAATATCTGCCAGTTTATGTGTTAAATCGTCCTGATTCTTAGCTGCACCAAACATAACAACAGCTGGTCGTACAGCCAGTGGTGGTACAGGCAACACGGTGACAATCATCCAATCGGGACGCGCATATTTCGGATCCATACCGAGTATGAAGCATTCTTCATCTGTAATGTGTTTCAAAATTTCCCAAACACGTTCGGCTGTAACTATAATTTTCTTTTCCTGAAATTGTTAATAAAATTTAATTTTAGATGAGAATAACTTTAAAAGTTTTACAATTCATTACCTGTGAGTCCTCATTTACATGCTTCCATTCGGCTGTTAACTCTAAGCCACTACGTCTTAGTGATGGCTGGTAATGACCGCAACCGCCGTGCCCTTGTTTCTTGCTTGGATCTGTTTGTTGTCCATCTTTTGCCATATCCATATCTTCACCACCCTCGCACACTGTCTTGCCTTTGCATAAATCATATACATAAGCGAGACGTTTCCGTGGCTGCCCCTTGGATTTCATAACAATTTCTTTAATTTTGGGATTTTGTGGTGATACCAACATTTTTGAGCAATAAAAACAAACACAACGTAATATTTTAATTGTCTTTGTTATAAAACCGATGTGAAAAACTGGCTTAGCCAGATCGATATGACCAAAATGCCCTGGGCATTCTGTCATGTTACCAGCGCATGTTTGGCAACGAGAAGTTCTATCGTTTACTCCTTGTCGGGGATCCATAAGTCCACCCAGCTTTGGACGTCCACCCTCCATAGTCTCAGCAAATTGAATACCACCTTCTGTGACTGACATCCGACGCTAAAGAGTAAAATTAGAGTTTTTGTTTAATATGGAAAATATACATAAATTACAGATATATATGTTTATCTGTAAAAAAGACATGTTTGTACTTACTTGGTAGGGACATAAATACTGTTATATTAAACCCACGCATTTCAAGAGAATTGAGCATACCACATAATTCCCATATGATTTATAAAATGTAACCTGTAAAGCGTTAGTCTGTATCGAGAATTCTAAATTGTGTGAATTTTCAACATGGAATGGTCAGATAATAAAACCGTATCGCTTTTATAGCGCCTTAAGTGTGAAATGAAAAAAGGTGATATTTTCAAAACACTCCGTCCGCTCGGCATTAGTCGCATGTTCGTCTGCCGGTGCATAAAACTGTTTGAGGAGACTGGGGATGTTAAAGACCGCCACCGGTCGGACCGTCCACGCACAGTTCGAACGCCGCAAGTCATCAAAGCTGTCAAATCAAGAATTCTGCGAAATCCGCTCCGAAAACAGAAAATCATGGCCCGGGGGATGAATGTTTCGCAAGTCCATGAGTCGAATTTTTAAAAAAAACTTGGGACTTGGGGCTTTCAAACGCCGTACCGGACATTTGTTGACTGCAGCTTTGAAAAAAAATAGGGTGGTAAAATGCAAACGTCTTTTGCTGCAGCACGCTGAATCTGAAAAATCTTGTTTACCGATGAAAAATTTTTTACCGTGCAGGAAAAATTTAATAAACAAAATGATAGGGTGTATGCACGGTCATCTAAGGAAGCATCTGAACTGATTCCACGGGTCGAAAAAGGTCATCACCCAGCTTCAGTCATGGTTTGGTTGGGTGTCTCTTATGATGGGGTAACTGACTTGCATTTTGGCGAACAAGGGGTCAAAACATTGGCCAAAGTTTAGCAAGACACCGATTTGGAAGCTGTTGTAAGAACACTTAACCATTCCATGTTCCAAAACCAATCATGGACTTTTCAGCAAAATTGCGCCGGCCCATAAAGCTAAAACGACCCAAATCGGGCTCCATAACAATTTACCAGCCTCTGAAGAGTGGCCCTCTGAGGACATGGTTTGCCACAAAAGGTACCCCAACATTGATTCTTTTAAGACAGCTTTGATTCGTGTTTTGGCCAATTTCCCAATGGAGGAGGTGCGTGCGGCTATTGATGATTGGCCAGTCCGACTTAAGGCGGGGGTGAAGGCCAAAGGCGGGCATTTGGAATGAATACTGCTTTTTTGTATACAATATATATCAATAAATATGTAAAAAAAATTGGTCCAAAAACATTAATTTTTTATTTATAGCATAAAATGTGTGTAACAGTATTTATGTCTCTACTAAGTATGTATATATAATTTTGAATACTTACTATTTCATCAGGTGATAAAATACCGAATTGCACTCGCTTCACCTGGCGCAAAGGCGCCTTGGAATCATTCGTAGCCATTTTTTAAATAATTACTTTTAATAACCCTTTTTATCGAATTAGGTATTAACTTGTGTGATACAATCAAACATTCAAACCAGCGCTCCGCTGAAAGCTGTCTCGATGTCTTTTCAGCGACCGCTTCGTTCGTTATCAACGTCACAGTTTCTTCCGATGAAATACGCAAATTTTTCACTCTTTAAAAAGACGAATTTCCACAAGTGCGTAACAAAATTTTGTTCGCAGAAGTGCTGTAACAGTTCCACAACTGTTTTCAACAGCTTTTGTTTATATTTACGCTAAATACAAACTATTTTTGTTAAAAAAAATTGTAGCACGCTCTACAGATTAGTTTTTACCTGTGGCGAAATAAAGCGAATGCTTTTAGCGGCCCACGGTCGCATTATTTTATACCAGTGAAGCACACAGAGCTGCATTTATGTATTATATTGAATTCAGAGGGGACTGCTTCCGATTCAGTTGAGATTAACAACAGAGTAGCTCACAATGTTTAACTTTAAAGTGGCGCCACTTAAATAATTAATTTTTTCATTAAATACATACTTATTCTTAAATATATATACATATTTTCAATCTATATAACCCTGAAGGAGGTAGAATTGTAAAATTTGCTTCAATAGCAACTCTGTTATTTCGTAATATACAGCAACCACTGAACACACCGCCTAGTAAATAAACATGAACTAAAAAAATTTAATAATACATTTTAATTTCATTCTAATTCGCTATCCTTTATAAGATTTTTGGAAGATGTCTGAAACTCCAACATTGCCGATGGTGTCATCAGCGGGAGAAAAAGATTCCAAATATAAAATGCAAGGTATAGAAAATTTAATTTAACAAATAAAATTTTAACTTTCTTTTCTCTTATGTCAATAGCGGCAGCGTTCCTTGGTCTGGTTGGCGGTGTAGCTGCTATATTTGGATTTTCTAAAACACTCGGAAAAGCCAAAGAATCACAAAGTAAATTGGTAGAAAAAAGTGGACGTGAGGCAGCTATACTACTGGAGGAAGGTTCTGCTTTAGCAATGCGTGCTTTGGGCTGGGGAACTGTATATGCCATACTTGGAACTGGCGTTTTCTGTTATGGTGTTTGGAAACTGTCTGGTGCAAGCAATGTAAGTTACTTGTGTTAAAGCGTTTCTGTAATATATTATATTCACCTAACATATATAGATGAAAGAATTTCGTGAGAAAATGGGAAGTGGTCTGCCAAGGCTTACGAAAGATACCGCCCCTACAACTCGTACTGACTTCGAATCACTCACTGACCTAATGAAATACCTGGCTTCAGGATGTAAGGAATAAGCTATACATCATCATCATCATCATAAAATTTTAAGATATAAAAATTAACAAATATGTTAACACAAATAATTTTTTTTTTGAAAATAAATATAATTATTATTTATTTGCCAAATTTTCTTCAATTTTGCCTTCTCTTATTATAAATGCGTTGTATTCACATAATTCTAACAGATTTTTTAGAGCTTTTTGAAATCGGACATAATCATATTCCAAAAAGATATATGCATTTTCACGAAATTCTACCGAGTCACGAAGGAATCTCTGTAAATCAGGTGCTTTTTCCAAGTAGGCACGTTTTTCGTCGGACAAAATTGATTTATCAATTATTGGATGTGACTTTAATTTAAATTCCTTTAACTGTTGAATTGAATCACGCCAAAGTGAGCCCCATTGTTTGATCTCGCCTTGTAGGCGGGCTTCGTAGCTACGGCAAAGAGAAAATATATAATACACTTGTATTGAAAGTAGCAGTATCTTACTTTTTAATCTCAGCGTCTTCTTTATTATCATCTAAATCTGAAAAATGTATAGTTTTAATTTTTGAATTCAAAGAAATCTTACATTCACACATACCATCGTTTAATGTTAAATTGAAGATGCTTTTGGTGATGCTTACTCCCAGAGTAGCTTGATTTGCCATAGACTCGTCTATGTCCATAGTGGTTTCCGCTTCTGTATCTGTCAAAATTGGTGCCTCCATAGTTTAATTTTTGTTATAATTTTTTTTCGTTGTACAATGCTGACTTGCAACAAATCCGTAAATTTATTTCACGAATCCCGGCTTTTCGTATAATCCTATTTGAAGATCTTCTTCTTTTTAACGCAAATAGTTCACTATAGAAAATTTTTTCTGTACAAGAGAATGAATTTTTTTATATTTAAGATATTAATATTTAGAAAAATAATTCAATAATTTCAATAACTAATGAAGGAATAACCTTAGATTTTTATTTACTTATGAAATCTTGATTTTTTTCCTTTGTGACTAGTTCTTGTAAAATTATTTAAAAAACTTATTGTGAACTGAAGAAGAATGAAGCAGAGAACGTACGTTCTCTGAATGAGGTATAAGAATTTGATTAAATTTGTAAATAAAATAGCTCATGGAATTTCGCGTGCTAGAACTATTTAGCGGCATTGGTGGTATGCATTATGCATTTAATGGTAATATATGAACGTAAACATTTCGAAAATCATTGGTACTAACCTTATTTTGTTAGCCTCTTCACTGCCTGGGACTATAGTTGCCGCTATGGATATTAACACCAATGCCAATGCAGTGTACGCCCACAATTATCAAAAAACCCAAATATGTAATAATAATATACAAAGTCTAACACCACGCAAAATAGAACAGATGAATGTGAATATGATTCTTATGTCGCCTCCATGTCAGCCACACACTCGAGTTGGGAATCGCTTGGATATAGCTGATAAGCGTTCAGTTGCCTTACAGCACATTTGTGATATACTACCAAAATGTCGTGGTATACACTACATACTAATGGAAAATGTTAAAGGATTTGAAGTTTCAGAAGCACATAACCAATATATTGAAGCACTAAATACCGCAGGATATCAGTGGAGAGAATTCATATTAAGCCCAACACAATTTGGAGTACCAAATTCCAGACATCGCTATTATTGTCTAGCACGTAGAAAAAATTTCAATTTTGCTGGCGAACAAATTTTATTAGAATTGCCTCAAGATTGTGGTACCTCACATACACGTTTTAATGAAATACAAATTAGTGATGTATTGGAACCGGATGAAATTATTGGCGAAAACTATTGTTTGCCAGAGAAAATATTGAGCAAGCGTGTATGGTTAATGGATATCGTTACTCCTGAAGCAAAGAAGACAATGTGCTTCACAAAGGCATATACCCATTACAGTGAAGGAACAGGTTCCATTTATACTTCTCTAGCAAAAGAGGAAGTAGATCTAATTTTTACGAAGGTAAATGAATTAAAAGATTGTGAAGGATCTCAAGATTTACGTCTAAAACTACTTAAAAGTTTAAAATTACGTTATTTTACTCCACGCGAAGTAGCAAGATTAATGAGTTTCCCAGATACATTTTCGTTTCCAGACAGAGTAACAAATCGTCAAAAGTACCGTCTTCTAGGAAATAGTATAAATGTACGTGTCGTAAGCATATTAATAAAGATATTGTGCTGCTGAAAAGATAATTTGATGTTTAACTTATTTATTAAATTTTTTTTTAATATGTAATTAAGGAAAGCTTTTGGTTTTTGATCTCTTTCATTTATTTTTCGTTTTACAATCAAATAATTTCGTTTTTCAATATATGATTATAATGCATTACGAACATAACTCTTCAAAAAATAACTGTAAGATGTGAGCATAATTTATGAGAAAACTCCAAATGTAAACTGTTTTTATTACCTACGTCGAAAAAATCTGAGAGGAATGTATAATTATAAATGAATCACCAACTTAAAACGAATCAAATTTTTCTATAATTATAATTGGATTTAAAGTATTTACATATATATGTATAACTTGCTCTAAATATTATATCAGTACGACTCCAAATAGTCAATATATATTTCATTTATCCGTCCTTTAGTTCATTGCCCCATTCCTTCGCAATCATGTATATGGTGTGCTGGTTCAATTTTGGTCCAAGTAGAGGATTCATTTGTGCCATATAGCAGCACAGCCAAAATAGCCAGCAAGTTGCTGCAGTTAACATCATAATGCATCGGAAGAGACTTTGATGTGGTCCTTTTGGTGTCATCATTGGTACACCAATCCCTACACATGCCCAGAATGCAGTGAAAAATAATACCGGAAAGAATGCAGCACCCATTTCTTTGATAAATTTGTTTTTACAATTATTTCACCAACAAAGAAAAATCTTGATCACTTTTCACAAAAAAATCAATACATATGAAAAAATTAATTCACAATGACGTGTTGTCAAATAGTAGTCAGTGATGCCTTATCGCTTGGCTACTTTCAAAATATCAGAGGCAGATGACGCTGCTATTCCACCGAAGCAGGGAACTTATAATAACGACGCTTGATTTCCTCACCAAGGTTCTCAGTTTGTCTTTGACTACTCTAATTATACTCGACATATGAAAACTGCGTAGGGTGATCTCGCTACTAAAGCCAAGGAAACCTGCTAATAAGGGAGAGTTCTTTTGGCCGGTATCTCTCTTTTCCCTAGTAGCGAAGAAGATTGAGACCTTACTGCTCCCGTCTTTCACACACCATCTGTGTCCAGCTACGCATCAGCATGGCTTCCGGAAGTGCACCATAAGAGCACTTAAAGCCATAAAGCTTTCGACACAGTCAATCTCGCAGTGCTACTCTCGTACATTGAAAACTCCTCATTACCGTCTGGGTTGAAGAAGTGGACCTGAGTAATTAACAATAATTGGTTGACTTTCGAGGTCAAACGTCAAAGCTACGAAAAATTAAACAAGGGGTGTCCTGTTCCCGATGCCATTTAATTTTTATATTTCGAGGCTCCCTCCTCCACCAGAGGGCATCTCCTTGATCTCATACCCCGATGACTGTTCGATATTGGCGTCTGGCCAGGATATATAGCCTTTGTTCGAAAGTAAACTGCAATTAAGTCGACATTTCCAAATTCTTCACTGCACGAAATACTTACAATCAGAGAAATCCTCTGCCACACTTTTCACCAGCTGGATGAACGAGTATCGGCTAGACTTAATATGAAGGTCGACGAGGTTAAAATTCTGGCCATAAATAGCCCAAAGTTACTACCATAAATATCCGCATACGACTACAATTGCCACTAAAGTAGAAAGCCGCAACAAAATCCTCAAATCGCTAGCAGGTAGCACTTGGGGTAAAGACAAAGAAATGTTGCTAGCAATATACAAGGCAATTGTCAGGCTGGTCGTAATGTATGCTGCACCGATTTGGACGCTGAGAACTAGTGAGACGCGTTTGAAGAAGCTACAATCATGTCAGAACACCGCTTTCGAACCGTGACGGGCGCCGGAGCATCAATTACACAGTTAAACATCTATGCTCCCAGTTAAGGAGCATAATATAATGCTGTGTAAGCAATACCTGCGGGATGCTACCGTAGGGATCACGACACGGACAATAACCGCTGGAGAGGACGCCGTGTAGACAGGCTATAAACACAATGCACCGAGAGTCCATAAACACATTTGTGAGCTCTCTTCCTGTGAATGGTGTTCTCGGAATCCGATCGCCACCCATCGCAGAACAAGACCTCGAGCTGCATCGAGTGACTCGCATAACCCTGGCACAATTAAGGTCTGAATATTAAAGTTACTTATCCAGACTCGATCCTGACATACCCAACACATGTCCCGCATTCAACGAATCCCCGCACGACACTAACCACCTCTTTGCATGCCTACTCAACCCGACTATAATCTATCTATATCTAACACCCCTCTCCCTCTGGTGCGAACCCGTCGAAACAGCGCGTTTCCTGGACCTCCGGTTAGATGACCTCTATGACTAAGACTGGACCTACCTGACCCTAGGCGGGATTGTCTAGACGCTACAACAACAACAACAACAAATTATAATAAATATATTATAAGTTCTCTGCCCAAATATTAAGAGGTTTGGTGTTTGTTTGGT
Source organism: Neoceratitis asiatica (assembly GCA_030068015.2). Taxonomy (NCBI): domain Eukaryota; kingdom Metazoa; phylum Arthropoda; class Insecta; order Diptera; family Tephritidae; genus Neoceratitis; species Neoceratitis asiatica. The sequence continues at coordinate 31,711,420 of CM061525.1, read as the reverse complement.
CGATGGAAGTGTTTTCATCCAAATGGACAACATGAACACCATTCTATTCTCTACGGTAGTCACTTGTTCCAAAAGTATATTCTTTCATTGAGATGTATTCAACCCACAGTGCAAAAGCCCGACTTAGTTACAACCCTGTCTTAAGGCGTGGTTTAAATGCAAAACTGTCAAATGCATTTGTCACTATTTAGTTAATTGTGTTTATCGAAATTCGGTTGTTTTCATCAAAAGTTCTTAAATCCTGCTCTTTCCAGAGAATGCTTAGAAGAGAAATGGAAACATGGAAGATTCTTATTGTTGCTGTCACAGCGATTTATTATATTGGTCAAGGTAAATTTAATATTATTGGACTTGCCTGCCACCTTGCCACGCCATATACTAAGCTTACATCTAATTTCAGTTAATTTCGTCAACGGATTAGAGTGTTATGTGTGTTCCAATCAGACTGGGAATACAGAGAAATGTTTGAATACGATTAAGACGTGCGAACCTGGTGAGGATGCATGCGGTACAGAGATACGTTGGGGCAGTCAGCCATACTTTTCACAAGGTGCACTAAAGCAATACTATGTTTCCAAACGTTGCATGACAAAACAACAATGCCAACAGCGCCGCAAACGTTATATGCAATACTGCACACATATTTGGTATGAGGATTGGTGGTGTTATGAGTGCTGCGTGGGAGATCGCTGCAATTATTTTGTGATTGTAAGTTGAAGTTAATTTCAGACAATTCAAGTAAATGATGTAAGGAATTGTACACAAACTTTGTACATTACAGAGTGGCACAACGAATCAAGACGTAACAATTACAACATTAATTGGAGGTTTATTGCTGGGGTCAATGTTAAGAGTGTATGCATTGCTTTACTAACGGAAAATAAAATAACCATATCCATTGCATGATTTACCAAGCCAATCAAAGTGCCTTCAGATACCGCTACAACAAAATAAGTGCCTTCGGATCATCATTTTTGTACATGTATATGTAAATGTAGCTATGATTTGTATTAGAAATCGAAATTATGGTCGTAAATGCCATTTTCGTATAAGAAGGCATTTGTAATACTTCGATTTTAAGTTGAAAACATCTCAGCATTATTGTGTTCGAAAATAATCCGTCCAATTTAACTACTATTCAATGATAATAATGACAATTAAAAAAAAGAATTTTACGCAGTTACTACGCAAAAGTAGTATTTACTGTATTTGTTGCATTTTAACAGTATAGTTGTTAAGTAATCTTTCAAAAATGTATTGTAGTTATTCCAAAATTATGTATCGAATTTTTCATAAGCACAACATTATTTTTAAGTTAAAATTCTTGATGTAAAAATCTTGAAGATTTTTAAAGTACGGCAGGAATTAACTTTTTTTTTACACAAAATAAATATTTGAAATTCATCCAAATTCTTATAAGTTTGACTGACGAATCGCGTTTTATGAGTATAAATGCTCTGTGGCTGATTTATAGTTCCTTGTTACTTTAGCACGCAATCTAAAGCATTATTTGTAGCTGTTACGTACATACATATGTATGTAGGTATGTAATGTGTACATGCATAATAAAACTTTCCATAATACCTTAATTGTTTTACCTTTCCCTAGGCGAAGGAAATCTTCTAAACATGTTAGATGTTCAGTTCACTAAGTCGAACTTCACTGTAACATTTAGACTCTTGTGAGTAATTGGCAAGTGTCTGCTAAAAATATTTTTAACAACGTACTACAAGTATGAGTGTGTGGGATTCCGATTACATCAAACAAATCGCAGATGCTCAATACGATAATCAAACTGACCGCCAAAATCGTATACTACAAAAATATTTTTTTTTTAAATATATGTACAATACATACATATATGCATACATATACTGTATTACATACATATCTAAAAAAAATTGTTTAGATTGGCAAGTAGTCAGTTATCGTTAGGCACAGCAAACGGTTAGTTATGTTTATGTATAAACGAGAAACACCGGCACCCACCACCAGGCATCAACAACAAGTACATATTGCCGGCATGAACTTGGACTATAATCGGTAAGTTGGTGATTTTTTTTCTATAAAAATTATCTAAAAGATTTATATTGGCTTATGGTAGACATGAATACAATGAGTCAGGCAGAGGCAAGAAGGAGCGTAAATCTATGGTTGTAAAATGTGCGCATGCAATGGCGAATGGTTTTGTAAACATCGTTTATACTTTCCTCAATTCGCGTCTACTCATATAACATTTAGCAGCGCAATACACAGAAAGAAGCTGATTTAATGATGTCCGCGGCGATGTAATTATCTGCAATAAATTACTACTTATGCACGTGTATATACATATGTACTTACATATATCTGATTATATAAAAATTAAAATGGTATTTGAAAAATAAAAATATACTTTAAAAACGCTTTTCCTTTCAACTATTCGGAGATTCAGTTCTGTAATATCTACCTTTCCGCTAAATGATTTTTGCTGAGGCAAGACGTCGTGTACCGTTGGTTTAACCCGTTTAGAAATATTATCAAGCCCTTTTACTACGACAAACTACCTGTTTGCGGATTAGATGTATACGTATAAAACTCAAAAAAATTTGTTTTTTAAATACTAGTTGAATTCAAATAACTGACGAATTTTTTTCTTGTTTATTTTTCAATTCGTTTCTTTCATATTAGGTTCTTATTTCATATACATACATTGTAATAAAATTAAAAATAAAATAATAATACAAAACAATTTCTTTGTTAGTGTAATTTTTTTAGTGTTCATTTTAGTTTTCACCAAAATTACATCACTAAGCATACTAAAGTTCAGACATCATAACAGACTTTCCAGGCTTATGACAATGACAGCTGAACAAAAAGCACTGAAAGCCAAAGGTGTTCGAAAAAGAGTTTCACCATCAGGTAGAAATAAAAAAAACTAATATTCAATTTTAAAAATGATTTATGATTATTAAGAAATGCGCATAAGCCATGGTACAAAATACAGATACAATAAGAAAACTTGAGCCTTTCATGCTATTACTATTGTAACTATTTATATAAATATTTAAAATAATAGTAGTATATAAGTTATTTTAGCTTTCGACTTTCTCCTCAAACTTTAGCATGGAACACACTCTCGTTATTTATATGGTATGTATTTCGAAATGCTATTCATGTACAAATTTCATATTTATTTACTTCAGTAGATATTTTAGATTTATTCACATTTGATTAAGAAAAAAAACGCAATTTTATAACTGCATGAAGTAATATTAAGCGCTATACTAATGTTTAAATGTAAGCAAACACACACAATTCACTGCAGTAATTTTTACAAAAATTAATTTATTTCAAGTAAATCTGATTACTCACTTTTGTAAACTCCAATTATAAGCGAGTATTGAAATAGATAATTTACAATACATAAGGAAAAACATTATTATGTTGCAAACATACATACATCCGAAATAAATCAAGCGCTTATTTTTCAATAGTTTATGTTAGTTTACTTTTTATATTTAAAAGTAATACAAAAAAAAAACGTATATAATCACAATTGCATTTTTATGTTTGATGTACCTTTGCATCAATGGATAATTGAAAAAAATATGTATAAAACTATGTATGTTTTGTTTGTTTGGAAGAAAAATACAAAATATCTTTCTAAACAATTAATTAGTAATTTTTTAGAAAAGCAATTAAACGGTAATTTTAATGTTAATGAACATTTCATACATATTTCTATATGTTCTGTTGTTGTTTTTTGTATACTAGAGATTGATTGTTTGATTCAAATTGATTTGATTATGGTAACTTTTTACCTCTGGTGTTTGCCTATGTGTATGTGTTTTGTTGTTGTTGTTGTGCAAGCAAAGCGCGCGTTTGTTATGCCTGTGTGTGTGTGTCTGTGTATGTGTGGGGAGTCGCAGTTTCGCCTAGAGCATATAGTTATACTTTACAGCTCATCCTTATGCAATAATGTATAACGGTTCTTTGATGGACCCAACTTCTTAAAACTCGATTCCGGTGGTGAAGTGCCTTTGCCTGCTTTCGCTATATCTTCCGTTTGTACTTCATTGCCTGACGGATCGGGACCGTAATGGAATTCCCTGTTCGACGGAAATGAGATGAGTAATTGTACGGCGGCAATATTAAGTGCATATTCAAATTTACCTGTGTAACTTTCCATTGTACAAATCTTGCAAGAATTGCTTCAATTTTCCTGGCTGATACATATCTTCGAATTTGGGAAACATATACATGTGACGGAATGAATCGATTGCAATTAATGGCAAATCATCTTCTGATTTGCCTAAATGATGTAAAGGATGGGCAAAGCGTTGGCCATCGGCGGTAAGGAAATTGATATTCTCTGCAAAATTAAAAAAAAATATATTAAATGAATAATATTTAAATTCTCGAATGTATGTATATATGCACGTAAAGATATTTATATTGCTACACATACGTTTTTCATCCAGTAATTGAGATTCAATAATAGCCTTATAGTCTTTAATGGCTTCGGTATCATCGGGTTTGTGGAAAAGTATCAAAAATGGTAAACCTTCTTCGGTCAACTCCTCAGCATTTTCAAATGTAATTTCACGCACTAATGGTACACATTTTTCTTGTACCCAAATTTTGAGTTCATCAAAGTTTTTCATACTGCCCGTGTAGGTTTCATCATTTTCATGCGATAAAGCAACATCAGGACGGAAAACGATGATAGGATTGCCTGTTGATAAAATTGAGTGGGATATTCATTATTCATTATATAAAAATCAAATAAATAAAATAGTAATTATTCCAGCACCGTTATGATTTATAAATGCAACAAAGTACAATTAATGAAAATAAAAAATTATTATAAACAAAAAAAAAAAGGATAATCATCAGATGCGATTATAGCTTTAAGTATGCTAGGATGGTAAGAAAAATAGGTGACTTCTAAAACATGAAGAAATTATAATTAATGCGCGAATGCTCCCCTTCAATATTTTCAAGGAGAGCAAAAAAATTAATGTCCAAAACCTCGGTTGTTATACATATGTAAAACTATGTTTGTATGTATTATCTAAAATTATTTATATTAGTTAAAAACACAACAAATAAAACTAAATCAAAATAAAACAAAAAAAAAATCAAAAAATCAAAAATTACCTAATGCTACATTGTCAATCGCATTACCTCGCTTTATATCGTTGCTGCCATCCACAGCTTATAATAAAAAGGTTTCGGAAAGTGGAAAATATTTGTTGTTAATAGATTAATTGAATAAAAGTTAAACAAAATTCTAGATTTTTCACATAGGATAGGCCCAGACGTTAGATTTGAAATATATGTTTAAACCTTGATACATATGTTCAGACAAATAGATAGGGAGTTCATGACAAGTCGCATTCATCGTATTTCCTTAATGTCATATTGTGGTACTGCTTGTGTTATTGTACACATTTAATAAACAAAAGCAAACTATTTTTTTATAAAACATTCTTTATGCCGTCTTCGTGCATATGAACAGGAACAGGTTCATATACCACATACAAATAGCACATTAAACATGCAACTTAAAGCTGTATAGAAGTACGTAATGTGAAATAATAACAGCCACACAGCTAAACTAACACAATAAAACAAATGCGATGAATACGACGAGCTTGTGATCTCTCTAAGCGATTAGAATTTTGAGAAAATAAAAAACCAAAATATGTACTCACCTGGCGGATGCATTGCCTGCGCAGCATCGCCAAAACCAACATGGAATTGACAATCCTCTTTTAAATTCGTTGCGACTTTGCGGAAAGTGTCATATTCTGGTTGGTCACGACGATCAAAATATCCAATAATTATACGTTTTCTTGAATCCAAATTTTCCAAATCCTTCAACGACTTAAACTCCTTAATAGGATCTTCAAGCTGTTTACGTACAAAATCTAAAAACGCATCTGCTGAACGTTGTCCACGATATTCACGTTTACTTAATTGACCATTACGTATAATCTTAAGTGTTGGATATTTTGTAATATGAAAACGCGATGCGATTGATGTTTCACGATCACAATCAACCCTGCCAAGTACAACTTTGCCTGGTTCTGGGAAGGCCTCTTTTACCTTTAATTATAGAAGTGTGTTTTTTTATTATTTTGTATAATTTTTGTAATTGTTGCGTGTGCTTACCTTATCAGCGGCCTCATTGAAAATTGGCGCTAGGAGATTACTGAATCGACACCACTCGGCGTAAAAATTTAGGAAAACCAATTCGTTGGAAGCTGTTAAGAATCAAGAAATGTATGCATATTTTATTAGGTAACTTGTAAGTGTACAAGTATGTATGTATGTAAACAAAAAATTAATTAACATTACAGAAAAGAGAAAGTCATTTGTGTAATTTTATGCAAATGTGAAACAATAGAAACACTTATTAAACTTGCAAGATGTTAATGCGTTTAAAATAGCTTCATTAAGGCTAGTTTAATACATGTGTGGGTCTTTGTTGATATATATAACCATAAATAAAGGATGAATAATTTTAATTATCAATATCCACGGTAGGAGAATTTTTTGGGCGCGTCAATAAAAGCATATGGCATGTGCATATGTATTAATTTTTATATACACGGAAGTGTATTTTTAGACTTAAGCTGAATAAAAAAAATGTATATATATGCATTGTTTTTAATTTCCTATATATTCTTTTTAAAACAATAAAACAGTTGTTTCAATAATTTTAAAAGGAGGAATAATGATTTTGATTAATTTGATGAGTCTTTTTTTAAATTTAATAAATTTTTGTTCAAATATCCAGTGGCAAGATCCTTGATAGATCCTTAACTTTTTTTTTGTTTTTAGAGTAATACAAATAGTATTTCCGCCAAAAAAATATTAAAAATTTCTATTTGGTACGCGGTTTAGCATCTTTGAATGTATGTATGTATTAACTTTACGCGTAGTTTTACTATAAATATAAATATAATGGTATATATATATAAATAATTTACTATTTCTATTTTTTCTTTGTACTAGGTACACAAAACATGAATGTACATACATATGCTACCAAAATCCAATGATCATTAGTAGTGGAAATTTGAAATTTGCATTAAGTTGTGTATTGACATATCAATATATATACATACGAAAATTGTTATTTAAATATTTGTAGATGTAACATATGTATGTATATATACATATATATATATCTATGTTTTATGAACCTCGTCAACTTGCGGTTCACGGAACCTCGTGAACTATTCACCGCAAGAGACGATAATCTGTGAAAGCCTCATATAATTATATATATAATTTAAGTTTCACTATGTTTAGACCAACATCTGATTTCTAAACTTTCAGACAAAATATTTAAACGCCCCCATAAAACAATGTATGATTGTTGTATGTTTAACCGTAAAAAGCTAAATTTTACTAACTTAAAAACAAACTCATGAACTGATGAGCTTTACAATTAACTATTTGGGGATTTTTTTTTGCGGTTACAACAACAACAGCCACATATTGCATTTAAAAAATGCGCTCCTGCGTTTAAATATGTGCAAGTAATAAACATTTGGAAAATCACGATTTAAAAAGCATTATGGGAAATGCACTATTCAAGATTATTTAAATAATATTTTCACTACATTGGTACTAACAACATATTGACTGCTTTGCATTTGTCTTTCTGCCTAAATGCTTACACACCGGCATTGACACGTCAAGAGGAATATAAGCTTTATAGCTTGATAAGCGTGTCAATATTCCTTTATGTGCTACCAAAGTTCTTTATATGTTACCAAAAAAACAATTACTTTACTACCTACCTAGTGTCAAATCAATGTTTTCACTGGTCATGTCCACCGCTCCAGAATCGGTTGGATTATAAAGGACATAAATTACCTAAAACAATTATAATAAATTAATCATTGTTATGAATGAGTAGTAATGAAAACTTTCCAGAAAACAGACAAAAACGATTAATCAATGTGGCCACACAATACTTTGGCTTTTATTACTTACCATAAATATTGCTAAGCAGCGGCATTTTCGATTGCTCCAACACTGCATTTTACTAAATTTTTTATTAAATATGTATAAATAAATTAAACAGATTTGCTAGAGGTATTGAGACGTGTATGGAAAAAAATTACTGACACCTTACATTAACTTCTGCTTTCTTTTCTGTAATCTTCTTTTCTTTATGTTGCTTCTTCAGTGCTATCCGTCAATTTTCTGGCAAGTAAACAATGTTGCCTACTCTAACTAAATTTTGTCGTAATTATTTTTAGAAACTAAAACTGATGAAACTTAAATTTATGAAATCGATATAAAAGTTTACAATTTATATTGTTACGATCTTGCTGATTAAACCTCGATGATTTCCCAAATCCTTCGGGTACGATCTCTGGATTGTTAAATAAAAATCGCCAACTTAATTTGCAGTTTCTTTATTTATAAAGAATTTATTTAATGCCCTTTTATTACTCAGTAATTCACAATTCAATTACAATTTACTTTACTATTTACAATCACTTGTATACAACTTTCACAATGTACTGTTTTTATTACTTTACTGTAATGTAATCACTAACGCGTTTACTTAATGACTGATTTCCTTACTACTCTCTGCAGTCGTGTGTCGCCCTTATATACTTGTCTGCTGCCTGAAAACGAAACCCTGGAATAATCGAGTCGTTACGACAATGTCTCGTTTTACGCTCTAGAACATGGCATGGCAAAGAAACTTCAAATTAAGTTGGCGATTTTCATCGAGGTTTAATCAACAAGATCGTAACAATTGGTGTCAGAAGTGGGATTGTTAAATAATTCCCAAAGGATAATAATTGAAAAATGGTGAAGATTCAGGATTTGACGATACCTCCTTTCAAGAAGGAGTTGGCAAAGCGAGGATTATCGACAACTGGAAATAAGGCAGAGCTGCAATCGAGACTGCGAGAAGCAATGGAAGTCGAAGGAGTCGAGGATGAAGATGTATCCTTGAAGGACATTTACAAAGAAGAGGCTATTGATTCTGCGAAGGTGTTGGAGCAGCCATCAAGTAAGATTCAAGAAAATGCTCCTGGCTCATCTACCGGTATGGACATGTTGGCTGCAATTTTACAAATCAGTGCCAACATGTGACAAATCAATGACAACATGTCACAAAAGATGGATGCACAGGATGCCAAGATATCAGAAAAGATGGACGCACAGGATGCCCGTAATTCACAAAATATGTCTGTAATGAACGCGAACATGTCACAAAAGTTGGATGCACAGGATGCTAAGCTGTCACAAAAGTGTGATGGATTAGAAGGAAAAATCGAACAAATACAGCAAAATCTTGCGAGAGACAATGCGGAACTTAAGGAAAGACAGGATCAAATCGAGGAGCGACAAGACAAAATAGAGGAGCTAATTGAGACCAAAGTCAACGCATTGGAGGTCGTGTGCGGGATTTGCAGTTAAGTCGTCCAACCACTTCAGTGAATTCTCCCAAGGTAAAAACACCATCTTATGACGGTAAAATTCCATTCCAAGTCTTCAAGCTCCAGTTTGAGAAGACGGCTGTAACAAATAACTGGAGCATAGAGGAAAAATCTGCTGCACTATTCGTTGCGTTGGAAGGACCTGCAGCAGAACTTTTGCAAACTATACCCGAATATGAGAGAAATGATTACGACGGATTGATGCGAGCCCTGGAAAGACGCTATGGTAGCGAACACAGAAGACAAATGTACCAGATGGAGTTAGAAAAGCGCGAACAAAAACCCAACGAATCTCTACAGGAATATGCTTCGGAAATTGAGAGATTGCCTCATTTAGCCATTGGAGACGCATCGGGTGAGCATCTCGAAAGGGTGAAAATACAAAGATTCATCAGCGGAATAAAAGACATTTACACCAAGCGAGAGATATATGCGAATCCAAAGTTGACATTTGCTGAAACAGTTGCGTATGCTCAAACACGTGAAACGGCGGCACTCATAAGCAGACCAGCATACAAAGTCAATAAAGTGGAGGATTAAACTCCAGATGTGATGACCGAAATATTGAGAACTCTGAAGTCGATAGAAGGAATGAATCGTTCTGGTGTCAAGAATCAAGCTGGAAAATGCTTTAAATGTGGAAAGCCTGGTCACTGTCCGGGAAGGACAGCGAAAACAGAAGGCTGAGGAAGATGAACCATCAACTTCTCAGTCGTTAAACTAAAACGAGCCAGTCTAAAGAGGCGTATGCTGGATCCTGCAATTGAATACCCCATAATCTCCGTCTCGCAAATTGGCAGAAAAACGAGCAACATTACTATTGGTGGATATGTGGATGGACGAGCGCGAATATTAACAGTGGATACGGGCGCATCATACTCCATCATTCGAACTGACCTGATCACTAAAGAAGTGAGACCATTACCTGGAGCAAGATTGAAAACAGCGACTGGTGAGTACACCCAAGTGGTGGGAGAAGTAACTTGTGAGGTCACAATAAGTAATGTGACGGTGTTACACAGCTTTATAGTCGCGCAGATTGTAGATGAGGTAATCATAGGTTATGGAGTATAAGAACATGGAAGTACCACTAAGCATTGGCTATAATTCTACATACAGCAGCAAACAAGTGGTCTTAGAAGGCAGTGAACTGATTCCACCAAAGTCAGAAGCAGTTGTTTGGGCGAAAATTAATGGAGATTGTGGGACAAACAAATTGTGGGTTGTCGAAGCAGTACAAAATTCTACACCGGACGTACTTATTGGTAAAACCCTGGCTAAGACACAACAAAAGAATGGGCGCATCCCAGTGAGAGTATTAAATGACTTCAGATCATCAGTGAAAAGTCATAGTGGAACTGTATTAGGGCAATGTCAAGAGGTAGAAGCCATCATTAACTGCAATGATTCATCTGGAATCGACTCTATTGGCAGCAAGGACATGGAGGAAGATGTAAAGGCATGGACGAAAGGGTTGGAAGACAAGTACGAGCACAAGGCCATCCAACTGATCCGCAAATACTCCAACATATCGACAACATACTCCAACATATCGACAAGGATGGCAACAAACCGGGCAGGACCAATGTAGTGAAACATTGTTTTGATACTGGTGACGCAAGACCAATACCCCCTGCGGGTTAGGGGTTCAAGAATTTGCCCGCGGTAAGGCATGCCTGTCGTAAGAGCCGACTAAAATCCATAGTTCCCACGTCAGTCGGGTCTTTATACCGGAACGACCCGGATTTTTATCCGGCCAAGGACTGTCACTCCCGCAATGTTCCCCGAAGCCCCATTTGGAGAATTTTCTGCGGCTACAACAACAACAACAACAACGTAAGACCATTTCGTCAAGCTCCTCGAAGCGTTCCACTAGCCAAACGGCAAGTCCATGGAGCTCTCCGGTAGTACTCGTGAAGAAGAAAGATGGCCAGTTGCGGTTCTGCGTGAACTATCGGAGATTAAACGATGTCACAAAGAAAGACAGTTATCCTTTGCCCAGGATCGATAATACACTAGACTCATTAACTGGCACAGAATGGTTCTCAACACTCGACCTTAAGAGCGGGTATTGGCAAGTGGAAGTGAGTGAAGAAGATAAAGAGAAGACAGCCTTTAGTGTTGGCAACGGTCTATGGCAATTTACGGTAATGCCATTTGGGTTATGCAACGCTCCTGCTACTTTTGAAAGATTAATGGATCATGTGCTCAAAGGACTACACTGGAAGACTTGTTTGGTGTATCTGGATTACATCATCGTATTGGGAAAGAGCAATTTGGAAGAAGTTTTCCAGAGAATAGCTGCCGCTGGTCTTAAACTAAGTCCTAAGAAGTGCTCTTTATTCAAGAAGGAGGTGAATTACTTAGGTCATCAAGTAACCACGAAGGGCGTTTGTACTGCAAAGGAAAAAATAGAAGCAGTAAAGGATTGGCCGAGACCCAGAAATTTGCATGAATTAAGAAGTTTTCTTGGGCTGTGTACTTAGTATCGCCGCTTTGTTCCGAATTTCGCCAGCGTAGCTCATAGTCTCCATGAGTATACGATTTCCGCACAGAACCATTATTTTCGAAATAAAATTGCACTATTTGCAAGCGTTGTTCAGGCGTAAGTCTATTCACGATGAATTGCCAAACCAAACTGAGAACAAATCACTTGACAGCTGTTAAATTGGTCGCCATCTTGAAAAGTAATGCCAGCGTAAAGTTCTGTACCTCTATAAAAAAAACACCCTATACAAGTGATTAGGGGTATTCACCTTGTCTAGGAAATGCATGATATGCAAATATTTCCTATGGAATTGTGCTAGAGATCGAGAGCACCCCCATTGCAAAATTTTGACATATTCAAGTGAAACAATAGGGATATTCTCTTTGTCTAGGAAATGCATGCTAAAGTGCACGGATAGGAAATTTTTCCTATTCGCGAAATGGCACAACAACAAAACAATACATATTCTACGATAGGGAAAATATCCTATACCAAACCCTATGTATATTTATTTCCCACAGCTAGCAAGAAGGAAAATGCAACCCTGTGAAGGAAAAGTAACTCAGTGCCTGTGTGGTTGTTATTGTTTCACTTGAATATGTCAAAATTCTGCAACGGGGGTGCTCTCGGTCTCTAGCACAATTCCATAGGAAATATTTGCATAGTATGCATTTCCTAGACAAGGCATATACCCCTAATAACAACCACACAGGCACAGGGTTACTTTTCCTTCAGAGGGTTGCATTTTCCTTCTTGCTAGTTTGGGAAATAAATATACATAGGATTTGGTATAGGATATTTTCCCTATCGTACCATATGCTTTTTGCATGTGTTTTGTTGTTGTGCGATTGCACGGAAAGGAAATTTTTCCTAGACAAGGAGAATACCCCTATTGAAAATATGCAGACATTGTTTTACAATAATTTTTAACAGCTGTTTCTCCAGCTTGTTTTATTAAACATAATTGTAATGTAAAACGCTGGCATCTCCTTCGTCATTTGCTTATGGTTGAACATGAAGTTAGTTGTGATTCAAAGTTCTAATAGGAAAAATGTAATTATTGTAGCATTATTGGGACAGCGAATTTATATTATTTTTTCCTCATTAATGTTTGTTCTAATATGAAATCGGAATTCAAATACTAAAAATCGATAGTATAATATCAAGTTGTAAAAAAGCATAGAACTTCAAATCGCACTTTATAGAGCATAAATTTCAAGAAAAATTGAACTTAGTGACAAAGGAAAAAAGCAACAAATATAGAAAAAAGTGACGGAGCAAATGGAATAAAAATGCATAGGGTAAACAGAAAAATGATGTAAATCGCGAATACATAATTAACCATACAAAGGCCGAATCAAGACGCATAAAATATAGCAGTGGAGAAAAAGTCATAAAAATAAATTAATACGTTTTTTTTCTTCCACTTTACATGTAATTAGTGCGTTTTCCGTCGCGATCAAAGATTTACCACATATTTATATATACATATTATTGGATATAATAACATACATTAAATTCTCGGTGCAGTTGCATAAAAAGTGAAGCTGCCGCACGGACGTCAATATTGACCAAAAATATAAAAGAGTACTTTTTAAAGTTTGGAAACTAACCTCTGAGTTAAATATTAGGTAAGTGCGTAGATAGAGGTGTAAAAGATTAAAATATAAAGGTATTTTGTAAATATTAATATCTGGTCTAAGCGCTTGCTACGGTATATACATATATCATTTTATGCCGAATTATCATTCATGCAAGGCTCTGTTGGACTTTGGACTCAAATACCGGCTTAAGCAGTCTCAGTACAACGTCGCTCCACAAAAGTATCTCTCAAATAATTTATTCGTTTCATTTGGGATTACATTTTTTGTTGTTGCAAAGTGCATAGCCCTTCAAATACTTAATGCGACATTATGTTCGAAGTATGCATTACACATGTGAATTTGCCCACAAAGCTATAGGTGATTAACCGTGTTTTTTACAATTTTACCTACTGATAACTAAGGATTTTAACTTTTTAGCTTTAAGAAACTTTGTCGTATGTAGATGCAACTAATAAACAAAAGAATATCATAACTAGGTATAAACCATAGACAAATACACTTCTCTTTAGGAAGTATATATTTTTCTTGTATTATTTTTTATTGTCAAGACAATTGAATTAAAGAAAGTTTTATTCAAACTTGCTTACATCCTTGCAATTTGCGAAGAATCGCACTTATTAGGCACATCTGTGTGTACATAAATATGTATTTTCAGATGTACTTATGTATGTATGTTAAATTGTCATCTATACTAGATGCTTTTTTCTCTAGCTTCTATTTGGTTTATTGTGTTTTGTATTTGCTCTGACAATTGAAAATTAGCAATGTTCGCTTCATTAACATTCTCGCATATTATTCACTATCCACTTTTCACGAAATTTGCAAAGTCATATCTTTTTGCCTATTCGTTCTCGATCTTTTCCACGAGTAACTGCGTTATTTTAATTTGTTTATTTTTCCCTTTGTTGCGAAAACATATTCAAAAGAGAGAAAGGTTAGAATTGTTTATATGAATTTAATTACATGTACATACATATGTTCGTATATATGGATTTATCTACATTATTATTATTCGCAATTACCTAGACTGCAGTCTTCTTTATTTTTCCCCCTCAACTGCGTGTGGGTATACATATGTACATATGTTTGTGTAAACATACATATATTAATTTGTGGATACGAAGAAGAAATGAAAACAAAGAGTTCATAAATTCGCACTGAGAAGAATGCGTAAAGAAATTTAAATAATGCTGTAAACTACTTTATGCCTTATGTAAATTTATATATTGTCGGATTTAAAATGTATGTGGGAAAAAGTTAAGTATTTCAAGCCGGTTCTGTAAATGCGCACCCACAAATACCGCTTCTGTCAGTTGTTTGGAGTAATTAATTTCAAGGTTTGCTGAACAATTTTGCTACCTGCCCTGCCTCCTTTCAAATTTACCTTTGTTATCATTAAAGAAAGTATGGCCTTAATGTGTTTCGCCTTTGTTGTATTTATTTATACATTACTTGTCATTTTTAAGCGTTTTATTTATCCAGAATTATATCAACATTTTAAACAGGTTTTTGAACCCATTTGTCAACCTTGCGCATATGTACCTGCATGTAATAAACACACATGTATGTAGTGTTGAAATAAAATGAATGATGATTTGATGAGTTCAGAAGCAAAAGAATACAATTTTTACACATTTTTCATTTTCGCTTAATATTTTTTAATTTAAATTTACATATGTACGTACATAGTTCAATGAAAGTATAAATAATAAAGAATTTAATTTTTTTCTTGTACCTATAATCGTAAAACCCTAATGTGTGTGAATTTGTGTGAGTACTTATAAAGTTTTTGGCATATTTAATAACGACTATAATAAATATTAAGTTCAACTTCGCACATATTAAAGAAAAATTTTAAGATGCATAGGTAGAAATAAGAAATTGTTTAGCACATTTCTTTTCGTTTGCAAGTTAATGAGATAAGATTTTGCAAATACATACATACATACATACATACATACATACATATATTGTATACGAAAGAGTAAACTAAAAAAACAGAGAAAAACTGCACATACATACTACATTTATAAACAATTCAACGCAAATGAAAAGCAATCAAGCTATCACTCACCGTAGATAACAAATTTTAGCTAACGTTTTGAGCGCACTTGGCGAAAATTCGCAAAACGCGTCTAATAAAAAAGTTTTTTTTATGTACACATTAAAGTTTTATTTACATTAATGGTTATTCAGTTTTTTTTGTTATTTCTTATACACCTTTTTCGCAACTCAGTTTGTCATAAATAAATATCTTGTTTGCATAGATGTACATGTAGGAACAGACTACAGTATGGATGTGTGTAGTAAACTGATATTAACGTAGTGCTGATCGTCATGTACATATACGTAAATAAAAGTCAAATTTCAATCTAAATAAATGTACACTTTCAAACACTCGTCATATGTACATAAGTGATTTTCAAACATTTTTACATTAATGATTATGATTTGATGTCCCACATATGTATGTGAAATACATAAAATTGTTGAGGTATACTAACATACTCGTATCTATGTATTAGCGCTTCAATAACATTTTTAATGTTATAGTTGTTGTTTTCCAAGTAAAAAAAGAACAGCTTTTATTGCTTAACATTTAAAAATATAATATTCGATTGTATTAATATAAGTAGATTTACTATTACATATATATTAAAAAAAAAGTTTGAGCATAAATAATCATTTGTAAAATTATTATTTAATATTCCAATAAATTATTTAATATTTCGATAAAATATTAATTTTTTTTCCTCTTATTTTTAATCACATATATTAATTGACATTTTTTACACCTGAATATACATATGTATGCAATATATATTCAATATATTTTTTTTTTTTTAGTGATAGTAAATTGTTGTTTGGCGCAATTAGCAATTATTGCATAAATTTTACATTCACTGTAGATTTTACAATCGACAAAAAAATATAAATATAAGGCGCCAGCTAATTATTTATGAATAAGTAGTGAGCAGAAAATTCCCCGAAGAAAATTAAACAAATCTATATATTTATATAGGTATGTAACTACGCCAACAAACAAATTAGTTCTCAACTATATATAGGAAGTAAAAGTGAGTCAGACTTTATAATTTATTGTAATTTATATATTTTTATTCATTTTCATTGAACACATTTTATGGTAGATTATTTTGATAACGATTTTCTTTGCGGTCTACTCAATTATTAAGAGTAGCTTTACAAAGAATTGACTTGACATAAGAGTTTAAAAAAAATAATATTTGGTGGAAAAAAATAATAATATAAAAATAAAAATAAAAATAAATAAATAAATAAATAAAAATAACACAAAAAATATATAAAAACACAAAAAAAAAAAATACGAAGATACAAAAATCTTATAATAATAAAAAAAAATACAAATCAATATAAAAAATATAAAAATTATAAAAAAATATAAAAAAATATTTAAAAAAATTAAAATATGTAAGGAATAAAAAAACAATAATACGAGAATACGACCATGCCGAAGTCTTTATACCTTTCATGTATCTATCAACTATTGAAAATTAATTAAAAATTAATTAAAACAAAAGTTACAAAAAATCAACAAAACTCAGTCAAAAAAATAAAAAATAAAAATAAAAATAAAAGGAATTAATAAAAACAATAAAGACAAGTAAAAGAAATATAAAATAAAATATTTGGAAAAAAAATATTAAAAAAAAAATATTAAAAAAAAAATTAAAAAAAAAAATAATAAAATAAATTAAGAAAAAATTAAAAAAAGTTTAAAAAAAATTTAAAAAAAAATCAAACAATATAAAAAAGTATAAAAATAAAAAAAAAAATAAAAAAAAGAAGGAAAATAAACAAAGAAGATAAGATAAAAAAAAAAATTAAAAAAAAAATTGAAAAAAAAATTGGAAAAAAAAATTGAAAAAAAAATTGAAAAAAAATATGAAAAAAAATAAATAAATAAAAAATAAACAAAAAATTAATAATAAATGGAGAAAAAATAAAAAATTAAAAAAGTTAAAAAAAAAAATCAAAAGAAAAAAAAAATATACAAAAAAATAAAAAGAAAAAAAATATACAAAAAAATAAAAAAAAATAAAAAAAAATAAAAAAATAAAAAAAAGATATATCGAAAACTGATTTAAAAAATAACAATTAATAAAAACAAAAAATTAAAAAAAGATAAAAATAAAGAAATAAGTAAAAGAATTATACAATAAAAACATTAAAAACCAAATTTAAATAATATTGAAAAAATGAAAAATGAAAAAAAAGAAACAAATTAAAAAAAATACTATTAAATATAAAAAATAATAAATATTAAACAAATTAAAAATATTAAAAAAATATAAATAACTAAATATGAAAAAAAAATTAAAATAAAATACAAAAAATACAAAAAAAAAAAAATGAAAAAAAATTGAAAAATAAAAAGCTAAAAAAATGAAAAAAAATACATAAAAGAAAAAAAACACATAAGAGAAAAAAAATGAAAAAATCAAATAAAATAAAATAAAAAAAATAAAAAAATAAAAAAATATAAACAATATAAAAAATTAAACAAATAAACAAAATAAATACAAATAAAAAGAAAATAAAAACAGTAATAAAAATAAACTAGAAAAAAGGATAAATAAAAAAAATAAAAAAGAGATATAAATAAAAGAAATAAAAATATAATATAATGAAAAATAAATAAAATTAAAAATATTAAAGAAAAAAATTAAAATATTTAAAAAAATAAAAATAGGAAAAAATTATAAATAGGGAAAAAATGTAAAATAAATATTAAATTAAAATTATTTAAAAAAAAATTATTTAAAAAAAATTAATAAAAAGAGATTAAAAAAATACAAAAATTATAAACTTAATTTGCACAGTAACAATCATTAAATTATTTCTCAATATTTAAAGTATTTTAACAGAAAGTATATTTACAATAAATTAACTTCACAATGAATAAAAAAAAACAATTCCCAAAATATAAATGCGTTTTGCCTGTCTGCTTAAATACAGCTCTACTCTAAGAGTATTTTCGTAAATTTATTTTTAACCTTATTATTCTGTATCTTTTAATAAAAAACACGAGTTAAGTTTGTGTGTGTGAGTGCAAAAAGTTTGCTGTTTTTTTTTAATTCTTTATTTATCAGAGCGCAAATGATTTTTTTTCCTTTTAATTGGCATACGATTTAGTATCGCACATTTCTTACAAAAATAAAGGATTTTTTTAAATTTCTTTGCACTCGCTTTTTATTTGCATTCTTTTATATGATTCCTTTTTTTAATGATGGTGATAATGGTCACGCGATTTTTTTTTACTTATGTACATATATGTACATGTTATATACTGTGTTTATTCATATGTATACGAGGATTTGTTGAGGTCGTTATAACCGCAACAACACCGTTTGCTATGGTCTGCAGTTATCAGATAGCGGTTATATGCGGTTAAATTCTCAGTAGTTTGTACTTAAACGCTTTTATTAAAAGAAATAGTTTTTCTGCAAAATATCCCAAATATTAAGCAAAACAAGTCACAAAAAAAGTTGTTTAAATAATTACAAAGAATTTCAGCGGTCAAAAAATGAGTACTGTGACAAGTTATCATCAAAATTTCGACAAAAATTTTATAAAATTATATTTTTCGTTATTATTATTTATTTTTATTTATTGATATTGTCTATTA
This sequence comes from Neoceratitis asiatica, assembly GCA_030068015.2. Taxonomy (NCBI): domain Eukaryota; kingdom Metazoa; phylum Arthropoda; class Insecta; order Diptera; family Tephritidae; genus Neoceratitis; species Neoceratitis asiatica. The sequence continues at coordinate 31,692,196 of CM061525.1, read as the reverse complement.
TTGAAACTATAAGTAGAGACACTGAGTCAACAAGTTTTTGGCATCTTTCAATTGAAATCGACCCACTGTGGTCTACTTCGGGCTACTGATTGTTCAACAGCAATCCTTGCTTTCCTCTTCAGTTATACCTCTGGGGTGAAAGTATATGGGCATTTTTGTTCTGAATGGTTTCTTCTCTCTTAATAAAAGTAATTATTTTTTAGGTATACTAGTTTTTTTTGTTATGTTTTTTAATATATTTCCATGTTCAAAATTTTTCTTTAAACTTTATCCGTAATACTGTTATTGGAAAAATGTGATTAATCAGGCATTAATCGTAGGAAAAAATATGCACATTCCGAGATTAGTGTCGAGAGCGATTAAGTAAGAATCTAGGCAAGTAAAAGAATTCTGTTCATCTTTAACATAAAATATTTATATTGAATATGGTTTTTAGGTTAAAATGCCACGTGCTATACATTTATCAGAGAAGGAGCGTGAACTGATTAAAGGTTTGCATTAGTCGGGAAAGAAAATTGTCGAGATTGCTTCCAGAATGAACCGTCATAGAAATACTTTTTACAATATTTTTTTTAAATTCCGAAAGTTATGGTACAATTAAGCGCAATGGCAGACCGACTAAAATCGATGTCAGATGTAAACGTGAAATTTGGCGGTTAGCAACGCAGAAAAGCATGTCTTGATTGAAAATCAAAGCACGTTTAAATCTAGGTGTATCAAGAAGAAGAGTCCACAAAATCTTGGCGCAAATTATTTTGGTTAAATTCGAGTCTCGGGGGCCTGTACCCAAGCTGCAAAGTCGACGTATACGGCTATGTCTGGCCTTTGCTGGAAAACTGACATTTTAGACAGATGGTTTTTTTTCTGACGAAAAAAAATTATTACTGTCGTGATAAACAGCAGCCTCGCCAAACTTGCTATAAGCGAAATGATGGTGGAGGTTCATTGATGATTTGGACAGCCTTTGGATATGATGCAAAGTCTCCGTTGTGTTTCATACCCACCAGAAATATGCAGAATATGTATATATTAAGCTATTGGATAAAGTGCTGTACAGTACAATCTGCCTTCTCTCCAGTGCGGCACGGCAATCCTCATCTACAAGATAATGATCCGAGTCGATATTTGGCCCTCGGAACGTAACACTGGATACATGTCTTCAATTCATCACAAGATGTTTTATTTGGTTGCGAGTTTTTTCGTGCGCTGGAATCTGGTACTAAAGATGACCATATTTCGGGCCCCGGCGAAGTCAATCAGTCTTAGCCCGTTTGGGGATGTTTGAATTTGTGAAGGATGAATTCCGATAGTTGCGGCAAAAATACCTTTGCCCATCCTGGCGTTGAAATCGCCTAACACAATTTTGACATGATGGTGAGGGCAGTGCTCATAAGTGCGTTCTAGGATCTCATAGAAAGCATCTTTGGTCACATCATCCTTCTCTTCTGTCGGGGCGTGGACGCAAATTAACAATATGTTGAAGAACTTCGCTTTGATGCGAATTGCAGCTAGACGTTCATCCACCGGGGTGAATGCCAGGACTCGGCGACGGTGTCTCTCTCCCATCACAAACCCAAAACCAAATTTGCGCTCCTGTGGTAGATTTCACAATGACCCACCTCATCCGTCCTTGTCCCGTCCATCGTATTTCTTGGACGGCGGTGATGTCAGCCTTTAGTCTTACGAGGACATCAACTAGATGGGTAGCGGCACCTTCCCAATTAAGGGACCGAACATGCCAAGTGCATGCCTCATCAAGGCGGGGGTCTCCCATCCGAGGCATTTATTAATTTTTTATTGGAAGAGAGTTTTTATGTGGGGGGATCACAAACCCTCCGCACAATAGCAGGGGGATTAATTAATTAATTAGATGCTTAAAATATATTGTAAGATAGACTCACCTGTGGTGTTAGTGCTGGAACTTCCCAGGCACAATTACGATGTCTTTCTTTTGAATTATCGCCATTATATCTTTTATTTTTCTTGGTGGTACTTCCCTGTTAATCGATATATCGATACCGCGCTCATTGATGAGAATTAGAAACTGCATGTATGTATGTATATTTCTGGTCTTTGATGTCAACTTCCTACAGTAACTTGTTGGCGCCGTCGAGCTCTTGCGTGTCATTTTCATCAGCCGCTTTGTCGACTTGGAAAATTTTCATCCTGGCATTGCGGATAACGAAACTTACCTTGTTGTCAGTCCACGATAGAGACTATCGACTCCTCGCAAATGGACACTAGTACAGGTCTGCTTGATTTGTTTGGCTTTACTTAGTTTATGAGCTGCCCGTCGTCAGTAGCAGGTATAAATTTATTCTGCAGTTTTATTCATCTCAAAAGTTTATCCTCTGGCTTCTCTTAAGGGTGCGTGCTCATGATCTCTTTGTGGGTACCAGCTTCAATTTGAGGCTCATAAAGGCAATACTACTTGGTAGCCACATACATTAAACACACTCATTTCAATAGAAGAATTGAGCATACCACATAATTCTCATATGATTTATAAAATATAAACTCTAAAGCGTTAGTCTGTATCGGGAATTCTAAATTGTGTGTGTTTTCAACATGGAATGGTCAGATAATGAAAACCGTATCGCTGTTATAGCGCTTTTTAAGTGTGAAATGAAAAAGGGTGATATTTTCAAAACACTCCGTCCGCTCGGCATTAGTCGCATGTTCGTCTACCGGTGCATAAAACTGTTAGAGGAGACTGGGGATGTTAAAGACCGCCACCGATCGGGCCGTCAATCAAGAATTCTGCGAAATCCGCTCCGAAAACAGAAAAAAAATCGTGGTCCCGGAGATGAATGTTTCGCAAAAGTCCATGAGTCGAATTATTAAAAAAGACTTGGGACTTGGGGCTTTCAAACGCCGTACCGGACATTTGTTGACTGCAGCTTTGAAAAAAAAATAGGGTGGTAAAATGCAAACGTCTTTTGGTGAAGCACGCTGATAACTGCACAGAAAAATCTTGTTTACCGATGTAAAAATTTTTACGGTGCAGGAAAAATTTAATAAACAAAATGATAGGGTGTATGCACGGTCATCTAAGGAAGCATCTGAACTGATTCCACGGGTCGAAAAAGGTCATCACCCAGCTTCAGTCATGCTTTGGTGGGGTGTCTCTTATAATGGGGTAACTGACTTGCATTCTTGCGAACAAGGGGTCAAAACATCGGCCAAAGTTTACCAAGAAATCGTTTTGGAAGCTGTTGTAAGACCACTTAACCATTCCATGTTCCAAAACCAATCATGGACTTTTCAGCAAGACTTTGCGCCGGCCCATAAAGCTAAAAATACCCAAATCTGTCTCCAAAACAATTTACCAGCATTCATTTCCTCTGAAGAGTGGCCCTCTGGCAGTCCTGATTTGAACCCGCTGGATTACAAATTGTGGACAGTTTTAGAGGACATGGTTTGCCACAAAAGATACCCCAACATTGATTCTCTTAAGACAGCTTTGATTCGTGCTGTGGCCAATTTCCCAATGCTATTGATGATTGGCCAGTCCGGCTTAAAGCGTGCGTGAAGGCCAAAGGCGGGCATTTCGAATGCATACTGCTTTTTTGTATACAATAAATATGTAAAAAAAAATTGGTCCGAAAACATTCATTATTTTTTATTTTATAGCATAAAATGTGTGTAACAGTATTTATGTCCCTACTAAGTACACGTTAGGAAGTCCAAGGGGACTTGGTCCGCACACGAAAATATCGTGTTGTTGTAGTGTTATTTCGGTTTCTTAGACCGAGTTTCCATAGGTTCGTAGGAGGAGCGGTTTCTTTTTTTTTGGAACTGTTTTGAGTACTGTTTTTTTTTGGAACTGTTTTGATTACTGTTTTTTAATGGAAAGTTCCGACTGCTGCTTTTTCGACATGCTTTCATATTTCTCCACTCTCGCAACAACTCAGGCGGAGGTAGCCTGATCATTGGCTATCTTTCCAAGTAAGAAAACTGCCCTGTGGTACCGGATTTTCTTCATCTGGCTGAGGGATTTTTACTTTTTTTTCGCGAATTTTAAATCCTACTTTGGTTGGTACACTCAAATAATCGTCCGAAAAAAATCGATAATCTGAAGAATTCTGTCGCATAAATCACATATTAATCTAAAAAGTTACTTTTTCATTACAAATTACATTTATTGCCGCGACACATTGCCTGTTTTCTGTGAAGCACACGCATACATGAGATGCCACTTAATGGTCAGTCAAAGGCAATGTGTCTCGAGTGTTAAATCTAGGTCAGTCTTGTTACCAATGCCGATGTCATCGCTGCTGTCGTTGTCGTTGTTGTTGCTGTCGTCTTCACTGTTCTATGGTTGCAACTATGTCGCCGATTCAATAAAAAAAAAAATACATACTGATGAGATGGAAAGAAATGTGCATAGTGTTTGGCAAAAACTAAGCGCAAACGAACCATAAATTCGAAAGTGCAAAATCATTGCACAACCCAAATGTAGAAGGTTAAATTTGCGTATAAAATGCAAAGAAAATAGTTAAAGAAATACAAAAAATGTGCATACAGAAGTGAGAAAGTGAGACTCAATTATGCGTAAATACATACATATGAGTGTATATCGGATATCTGCCGTCTAATGATATAGCAACACTCTTGCTTTTTTGTGGCATCTCTACAATGTATTCGTATAGTATTTTATATTTGGACTTATCCACCTTGCACTTCAAGTTTCTTCTTCTTTTTTAATTTTTTTTTTTTTTGTATTTGCATTCAAATACTTATCACCTGCGTGCCTGCCTGACTGCCTCACTGTAAATACGTTAAAACCAATTAATTCAGTGTTAAGTGGGAAAAGTGCATTTTCATTAACAGCTTTCAATGCACGTTGTAGCAGTGGCAGCGACGCAGAGTCATATGTTTAACCTCCCATGGCCAGCTGACGCTACCATTGGTTTAGCTTGTACCAGCATAGCACACAAACGTGTTAAATCGTCGCCGTTGTCGTTAGTACACGCTCGATTATCTCTAATAATGTAAGAGAGAGAGAGAGAATGGAGGGGGGTTGACTTCCACTAACAACAACAACAACAACACATTAAAAAATTCGTTAAGTAAGTCCAGCCAGTTCAGTCAGTCAGCTGGTTTACTGTGGTCTAAGCGTTGGCGTTGGTTGGTGTCAGCAGTCAACAAAAAGTCTGCTCGACTGACTGCTGAATGGGACGTTTACAATTTCTTTTCACCGGTTTTCCTTTGTCACGTTCCACTGGTTAAAATTCCAGCAAAGGCCGGTCGGTTGCCTTGCTGCTTTTCCGATTTCTCGTCGTTGTGGTAACGACGACCATGTGCTTTTTTTCACCTTTCAATAAATTTACTATTTTTTGTTATTGCTTTTATTTCTCTCGTCGTTGTTTTACTACAGACACTCGTCGTTAGTGAGTGCGTCGTCGTCGTTTTGTATAGTTTAGTTTAGTTTAGTGGCATGGTCATTAGTTAGTTTCGTTATTTAGCCAAATAAACGAGCATACGAGCATATATATGTACATATTTACATATTCATATGTAGAGGTATGTACGTTAAATTGTCCCAAAGCTGAACAGTGTAGACATAGTAGTAGTAGCCAAACAGCTCGTCAGTCAGTCATTACTCGTTGTTTTATCTCATTCATCATTTACCTTTCATTTTTATACATACATACATACATACATATTTAGTTAGATATTTGTGTGCGCTTGTACTACGAGTAGATACATACATTTGTGTTTTATGCGGTTTTTTCTGTGTGACCAAAATGAGTATCGAATCTAGTATGCAAGTCTTATCTCTAAGTAATGCAAAGTAAAAGTCTTTATGAAATACATACGTACACACATAGTTGCATACATAAATTTGTATGTACATGCATGTATACTTGTACTTGTATACAACCAGTATACCATGATAAGTGTGTTGTACCTTACCAAAATGTGTAATGGATATACCATACCACAGCCCGATATGTGCAATTTTACAAATATACGCACTATACGAGTTTACCCGTATATACATATGTGCATACATGGATAGGGTTATCAATTTTGCGCTTTCCAAAATAAACATAAATAAAGTGTATTTAAAAAAAAAAATTTTCATGAAATTTCTTTTTTATTATAAAGCTTGAACCTTGGCATTATATGTGAAACACTCCATCATTCAAATCACACCCTCGGGAATTTTTACAAACTTCGATCCGTTTGAAGTAATTTTCGAACACTTTTAGTCACATATTGAGCGGTATCTCAGCCATAACTTGACGAATGATGGTTTTCAAGTGCTGAGTTAAACCTGAGTTAAAGGTTCATCCGCGTAAACACAGTCTTTCGCGCAGCCCCACAAAAAAAAGTCCAACGGTGTCGAATCGCACGATTTCGGTAACTAATCGACATTGCTAAGGTGATAGATTACGTGGCCGGGAAATATCTCTCACAATAAAGCTTTATTCGCTTGTGTTGTGTGGCATGAAGCACCATCTTGCTGGAACTACATATCGTCCAAGTCATGTTCTTCAATTGCAGGCCAAAAAAAAGTCGGTTATCATACGACCAAAACGCTCCGAATTAACGGTGGCAGGCTACCCATTATCGTTTTCAAAGAAGTAAGGTCCAGTCGCACCTCCGGACAATAGATCGCACCAGATAGTAAGTCTTTTTTTCGACAATTTTGCTTATTTATGTATCCACCAAGTGAGAAATGTGCCTAGTCGCTGAAGAAAATTTTGTTGGAAAAATCGCAGTGCACTGCTTGTTGTTCAGGCACCCAATCGACGTAACTACGGCGTTGTGAATGGTCAGCAGGCTGCAGTTGTTGTGTGAGCTGGACTTTATATGGATTTAGGTGTAAGTTCAAGTGCAAAATACGCCATAATGTACCGTAAGAAACACCCAGCTCTTGAGAACGTCGAGAAATAGATACATTCGGATCGGGTCTTCGGCTGCACTTTCACTTATAGCAGCGATATTTGAGGCGGAACGAGCAAAACAATGATGCTCAGACCTTCACAATATCTAGAAGAGATCCAATCACTTCAAATTTCCTTCAAATTTTACCAATTGCTTGAGTAGTTGGACGATTATGTGCATTGTAGTCTCCTCTTAGAGCACGAAACGTGGCCACAAAATTTTAGTTTGGTTTAAACCAGAGCTAGAAGAGGTCACTATACAACCGTACCTTAGCACTAACTACTTGGGAATAGTGTTGGTCAGAAAGTTGTCGTGGAGGCTCAATGTGGAGGGAGGGAGATATGAGAGGCATGTAAAAAAAAGTTGAGATCTTTTCACAGTCCTCTGGCACGGTTTATTCGTTGGCTACCAACAAATTAATTTATGTATCCTGAAAGGTTGGTGAGGAACATCAGACTTTTAATGATCAACATTTGCAGCGTTTTATGAGATGCCCAGTATACGAACAGCGAAACTTGCAGCTAAAAATACGGTTTCATAACTGCCCCGAGTTTAAACACCTCAAATCAGGGCAGACGAGCACACTATTATAGCTCTAACACTAAGTTTAGGAATAAATTACGTAGTATCGCGTTTGAGTTTCAAGAAGCTTCTGATAGCTACACTAGAGGCGAATGGTTGGAGCATAGTGCTAGGGTTTGCAAACAAAACTCTGCATTTTTCTGCAGATGATTTTAAAATAAATGGTGGCATGGGGAATGCTCCCAATCCGAGATATGAAATTCCTTTAACCGTCAAACAATAGAAATATCTTGAAAGACGAAATATTTGCAATAAAAATGGAGACTGAGCTACTGCAGGGAGCAGATATTCATAGAAGGAAAGTACATATCGTATTCATGTAGAAAACTTACTTTCATAGCGCATGAAGTCGGCCGCGGTGGCACTATGTAAGCAAAAAAAGGAGGGTTTACATTTACCGGAAGCAAGGGCATATGGGTATCAAAGGAAATTAAATAGCTGACGAAAGTGTCTAGAGAAGGTATCCTAACAGAGAACAATGTAATTAATAACTTTCCAGTCCCGTTCTACGAAGCGGAGCACTCATAAAAAACTTTTTTCTTCTGATCTTTTTTCATTAGGCGAACAGAAAAAGAACAATTTTTTTACGAACGAAAAAGAGTCTCAGACTCCAGGTCGCTAATAGGACAACAAGTACAGGAATTGAAGAAAAGGTGCTGAGAAAATGGAGCAAGTGATCTGTAAGTTCACGGTATTCGGAAGAGAGAGGCTTAACTTACTTGGCGAAGAAAATACCCTCAATCAGCATTGTACGATTACTTCAATTTCCAAAGAGAATAGCAATGTTCTTCAACTTAGAGACACAACAAGGAGTGTAGCATTCGAAAGAACATTCTTCGTCATTTATTTCTTTGAAGATTATCTCTTTCAAATGTTAGCCGCGGGTGCGTCTCAGATGGTCCATCGGTTGAGTCCAATTTTCGATGACACGTTCGAGCATTTCGACTAGTAAGTGGCGAATGACATGCGTAATATTTTGCTCCAAGGCCTGAAAGACTTCAATAGACTTCAAACTTTACATATCCCTACAGGAAAAAGTCTAACGGTATGGTATCACACGATCTTGGTGGCCAAACGGTTGGTTGTGGGACGTGGCGCCGTCTTGTTGAAACCAAATGTCGCGGAGATCACGAGCTTCAATTTCAGACATCAAATAGTCGGCTATTATGGCGCGATAACGGTCACCATTGACGGTTACGTTCTCACCGGCATCATTTTTTGAAGAAATATGGACCGATGACTCCACCGGCCCAGAAACCACACCGTTGTTTTTTCTGGATGAAATGGCCGCTCTTAAAGCTCTTCAGGTTGCTCTTCGTCCCAAACGCGGCAATTTTGCTTGTTTACATACCCATTGAACCTAAAATTGGCCTCATCGCTGAAAAAAATGTGACTCGAAAAAGTCGGAGCGGCTTCAGTTCTTGCACAAGCTGTATTTTGTACGCTTTCAATTTAAGATCTTGACGTAAAATGCGCCAAATCGTTCCGAATGTCAGTCCGAGTTGCTGCGAACGGCGTTGAACCGACTCTCCACGGTCTCCGTGTACACTCTCAGCTACGGCCGATATATTTTCTTCACTGCGTGCTGGTCGGTCGTATATTATCCAATAATGAATGCTGGGTCTCAAGATGGATGATGGTGTTGCGAATAGTACGCTCATTAGGCCGATTATGTTGACCATAAGTTGAACGAAGCACGCGAAACAAATTCTTTACAGAACGTGAATTTTCGTAATAAAGTTGAATGATTTGTAAACGTTGTTCAGGCGTAGGTCTTTCCATCATAAAATGCCAAACAATACTGAAAAAAAATAACATGACAGCTTAACACGACTCACGAGTGATGTATAAAAAAAAGGGCTATTGAAAAAAGTACCTCTACTTGGATCACCATTTAGTAAGTGTAAAAATGCAAACTAGTGTATTTCATTCCAGTGTCTTTCCCTGCCGGGTAGACGTTCGAAATTTATTTTAAAGTATCTAAAAATAAATTTAAAATATAATGAATTTTTTAAACAAAAAAAAAATTTTTATTTGAATTTATTTCAAGGGATTATTTAATAAATTACAAAAAAATTACAAAAAAAAAAATTAAACACGAATATTTTTTTATTTTAAATGAATTTAAACTTTTGTCCCTGACAGTATGCATATACTTACTCGAATATCGCTTTTTGCATAGTAAAATGAAAGTGAATCTGAAATGCAGTTGAAACGTGAATGAAAAGTTTTGTGTCGCACGCATTTATGTATGCATAATACATATGTACATACATATTGTTGTGAGAAGAATTGTTGTTTTGATTGTAAAACTTTTGAACCTGTATATATGTACATATATGTATAGAATTACAACAACAAAATTATGTTATGTTGACAACTGTAATGATATGACAAATGTTTTTTTAGTTGACAGAAGGTGAAAAAGTGCAATGGCAACTGAAAACAGCTGCATTGATATGTATGTTACTCGTATTCATAAGAAATACTATAAATTTATTGCGATATTGCAAAATAAAAAACGAAAAAGCCTTCCTTGATCACTATTTAAATTATATTTCGAAAAAAAATTTTTTTTTCAAATACAATTAAATCAAAGTCGGAGACCCCAAAAATTGTTACTACTGAAGAATTTCAATATTTATTTTACTTTTTTATTTCGATCTGCTTTTATTTTTAATTTTTTTTTTTGTATTATATTTTTATTTTTATTATGTATTATTATTTTTTTATTTTTATATAATTTTTTTAATTCTTAATTAAATTTAATTTATTCTTTATTACAAAAAGTTTTCACACATCCATTACTCTTGACCCCGACGTGATTTGAACACGCAACCTTCTGATCTGGAGTCAGACGCGCTACCGTTGCGCCACGGAGTCATATATTCAACTTAATGTAAATGACGTATTCCAACGCAAGTAAAATTCATAACGCCATTTTGTTAAATGTTAATTATAATAAAAAATAATTTGGGGAATTTTTAAATAATAATTTTTTAAAATCTTAGAAACTTTTATTTATTTTTAATTTGAATAATTATGTGTACTTTTTTTTTAACATTAAAAATAATTTTTATTACATAAAATTCACATTTATTCATACTTTTTAAGCAATATTTTCGCCATAATTTCAAAATTCTTTTTATTTTTCATAATTAAAAATAGTAAAAAAGAATATCCAACATTTATTAGCAGAGCAAGGTTTCGATCCTCGGACCTCTGGGTTATGGGCCCAGCACGCTTCCACTGCGCCACTCTGCTTATCTCATATAGCTGAAAAATTTCTAATTTGTGTTAAGTGCAAGGTGATCAGAAAGACAAAAATATATATAAGAAGGCGAAGTGAGGTCTGTTTTCAAAAATGAAATTGGTGATTTAAATTTTTTTAACAATATTTTTAAAATTAATATAATTTTTTTTTTTTTAACTAAATTTATTATTGAGTTCAAAACAAAAATTTGCATTGTTTTTCATTTTAGGAGCATAAACTTTTAAAAAAAATTTTATGTTTCTAAAATAAAATAAAAACTTGAAAAAGCACCAGCTTTTTTTTTTCTTTTTTTTTTTTTCTTTTTTTTTGAAATCAGATCAATAACTCGTAACAGTTTTTATTAAAATATCCAACGATTCATCAAAAATAAATTTTAAAAATCTAAAAATCAACTGTAAATTTGCCTAATTTGTCATTCCTTTATTTAATTTTTTTTTTTTTTTTTTGATAAGTTTGATTAAGGGGTTAGGCCACTCTAGAATTTTGGGAAAATGGATTTTTTTCTTCTTTCAAATGATACATTATGGTCTCAAAAATGTTTGAAAGTTTATGACAGATAAAAATTGCTAAATGCCCCATTTTCGTTCTCTAGTTGAAGCGTCTTTTTCAGTCAGTAAGGTATACTCAAAACTTTAAACGCGTTTATCTCAAAACTGCTTTTTTTTCAAGTTGGCCGGAAACATAACTCAAACTATTTACAACCGATTAACTTGACATTTTGACAACAGCTTCAGAAATACATTATATACAGAAGTAAGTAGGATTTTTTTTATCTTGCATAGTTTTTTTATTAACAAATTTTGAACAATTTTTAAGCCAAATTGTTACTTTTTCCTTTAGGGACCCGCCATTTTGTTAAAAATGCATATATTTAAAAAATCCTACTAAAATCCTATTAAAATAAAAAAATTACAGGGCTTGTGTCCGGCCGTGGTTCCCGAAAAAATGGAGACATCCTAGTGAGAACGCTGTATAGCGGCCTTTTTTAAATTAATTATTCTTAAAAAATAGTTATAAGCAGTTAATTATATGTATAATAAATGCCTTTTGTCAAAAATCAGATTTATTTAATAGTTTTCCCAAAAAAAAACCCTAAAAAGGCCTATTTTGTGGCCCTCTAGAGTAGCCTAACCATTTAACTTAATGGTGACATTTACATTACCACCACACTTACGTCTTTATTTACATCGTTCATTCAACCAGACCTTGAGAAGCATGTGCTCCTTTGAATATCTACCCTTTGACAATATACAATACAGCATTAGTTAATCACTATTTGTTTTATGATAAAAACCTAGCGTGGAACTTGAATAATTTTTGTTATTTTCACTCTACACTCCACAGACTGACAAATCTTCACACATTTCTCAAATACCAAAAAAAAAACGAAACTGGTTGATCGGAATTCATTGATAATGCTATTATGCAGATTTTATACAATTCAAAAATAAAATAAACTGAAATAAAACTGCTCGTTGAATAAAATTGAATTTATTTTTAATCTACAAAAAGCACTAAACGAAACAAACGAATGTGTTGGAGGAAAAATTTTCGCTTTGATTTCAGACCTTCGATAGCTCAGTTGGTAGAGCGGTGGACTGTAGAAGTGATTTGATAGCTAAATAATATATAGAAATCCATAGGTCGCTGGTTCAAATCCGGCTCGAAGGATTGAAAACATATATTTTACAAAAAAAATTTTATGTTATTTAAAATTAAATTTCGAATAAAAGTTAAAAAGAATTAGTAATTGAGCTAATAAATTAGAGTATAAAATTTACGTTATCAAAAATTCCTTTCATTTTTAAATATTTTAGTTTTTTTATGTTTTATATTTTTTCTTAAAATTTAAAATTTTTATATTTGAGATTTTTTATTTATTTTATATTTCTTATATGTTTTAGGTTATTTATATATATTAGAATTTTTTTTATTTGTATATTTTAATTTATTGTGCCTTCTTTTCATATTTTATTTTTTTATATTGTATTTAAGATATTTTTTGGGCATATGCTAAGTAATTTAGATTTTTTATATATATTTTGAGATTTTTATATAAATTTGTGATTTTTTTTATTTATATTTTTAATTTCAAATTTTTTTTATATATTTTAGTTTTTTTTTTATATGTTTTACATTTTTTTAGATTCTTTATTTTAGTTTTTTTATGGTTTAGATGTTTTATATTTTAGATATTTATAAGTTTTAGAGTTTTTATAAATTTTAGAGTTTTTATATATATATTTTTTTTAACTTTTTATATATTAGATTTTTTTAAATTATTTTTTTTTAGATTTTTTATAATTTAAAAATTTTTATATATAAATTTAAAATTTTTTATATAAATTTAAGATTTTTACTAAATATTAGATTTTTTTTCAAATTTTTAATGTTTTAGATTTTTATATATTTTAGTTTTATATTTTTTTTTAAAGATTTTTATATTTTGGATTTTTTACACATTTTAGATTTTCATAAATTTTAGATTTTTTATGTTTTTTTTTTTTCATATATATTTTATTATTTTTATATATATTTTATTTTTTATAAATATAATTTTTTATATATATTGTAGATTCTTTATATATTTTACATTTTTTATATTTTTTAGACTTTTTATATTTAAATATTAGATTTTTTATAATTTAAAAATTTGTATATATATATTTAAAATTTTTTAAATAAATTTAAGATTTTTACTATTTTTGAATTTTTTATATAAATTTGGGATTATTTTTCTTCAGATTTTTTATATAAATTTTTTTTACACATTTTAGATTTTTTATGTTTTATATTTTTTCTTAAGTTTTTTTATTTTAGATTTTTTATATTTTAGATTTTTTATATTTAAGACTTTTTGTATATTTTAGATTTTTCATATATATTTTAGATTTTAGATTTAGATTCAAATTTTTTATATAAATTTAAGATTTTTACTAATTTTTTAGAATTTTTTCAAATTTTTAGTGTTAGATTTTTTATATGTTTTAGATATTTTATTTATTTAAGTATATCTATTTTTGATTTTTGTAGATTTTTTATATAATTTAGATTTTTATAAATTATAAATTTTTTATATATATTTTAGATATTTTATATATTTAAGAAATTTTTAAATTTCTTTTAAATTTTTTTATAGTTTAGGGATTTTAAGTATTTTATATTTTTTTTTATAAATATTTTAGATTTTTTATATATTTAAATTTTTTTTTTATAAATTCTTGATTTTCTATACATTTTACAATTTCTATATTACTTATATATAATTTATTTTTATTTATTTTAGATTTTCTATATTTTGTTTAGATTTTTTTATATACATTTATTTTTATTTGTTCTTGTTTTAAATTTTCAGACTTAAATTGCTTGTTTGTATATATATATAAACTTATAGAATTTTTATTTATTTGTGCCTTCGGTAGCTCAGTTGGTAGAGCGGTGGACTGTAGAGTAAATTGCAAGCGAATATAGATATCCATAGGTCGCTGGTTCAAATCCGGCTCGAAGGAAGTAATATTTTTTACATGTAAATTGAAAAAATACGCGCTTCATATTCAAAAGCAAAAATCTAAATTAATTTAAATCTGACTAATCATATAATAATTCTTGATTTAACAAATTTACCCGATCGGCTGACAGCACGTAGATAGAAAAATACAGTTTATAGAACTATCTGTCGTGGAAGTCTGGCTATACCGCAAGATGGTATACTCTCTCTGCTACTTTTTAACTTTTATATCTCGAAGCTCGGTTAACCAGGAAGGGAGCCTGTGGGAGTATCTTATCTAAATGCCGTGCAATGCATAATATAAAGGGCCGATGCATATTTGAAGAAGAACGACCGATCGCCACAACAACGACGGTGTACCACCGACTATAACGATTCATCGTTGTTTTTGTTTTTTCTTTTTTGTAGTAATCGCTAAAATATTCCCAAATCGACTTTGCTTGACCGGATAAAAATTCGGGTCGTTCCGGTATAAAGACCCGACCTCAAGTTACCACAGTGCAGAGCGATTACAAAATCCTCCTGCGTCAATGAAAAGTAGGTATTGTTGCTGAAGTATTTACAAGCCTGTAAAGGTTGCTATAGTAGGAAACAACCCATATCATCTTGAAAATCTCACTACTTTTGGTACCCGTACCCGCCAAAACAGTTCGCTCGTTTACTTGCTGCTAAACCCAGTATATTCGGCCAAACGAAAAGGAGATTAGTTGATTAATCGCATATCCTAACCACTGCCATGTATGGTGAAATAACTTAAGATGAGAAATGTATGCGCCATAAGTATATAGTTGATAACGGTTGAGGGCGAAAAACTTCAAACGCGATTAATTATGGATGAAGTGCAACTGGTTGACTCTGGGGAATGCCTTAATAACCTGCATTAACGGATTGTAAATATAATTTAAGATACATATCTAACTTTTTTATATACATACATATTTAATATATGTTTGTCTGTACATACATATGTAGATTTGTGTAGTTTAATCACTGTACTGTCAAGTGTATAATTTTTTAACGAGTATATAAACTATGGAGCAAAAATGAGCACAAACGTGAAAAACAAAGATTGAAAAGAAAAGAAAACACAGAAATGTAAATTGTTCCACTTAATTCATATTTTATATTACAAAGTAAGGGTTGTGGATTAAACTCCATTAATCATATGAGCCTAAAATTATGTTCCAGAATATTTACGACCGAACGAAAATAAGGCATTAGACGCTATTGGATTTTTAATAACTAGTAATTTTGCATTTCTTATTGCATTTACACGATTCTGTATGCGCGTCATAAGGTTTCGATTTCGATCGGTATTTCTTCCCAACTAACTTGTATGCTTTGAGACGGCCACTCAATATTTTTAAGATCTTAGGGTTTTAACAAGTTTTTTTTTACTAGCTTGACGAATATGCATTGTTAGCATCATCCTGGAAAACTACTCCACCTTCTGGAAACTCCATTTGAAGGACGGCTACTCGCATATTTTCGTTGAGTATAGTTTGGCAAACTGCTTACGCCATTATTCCTTGCACTTCCTCCAATAATCCCACGACAAAGTCGGAAAAATCACCCCAGACTACCATCACAGTGGTTCGCCATGTTGATGTGATCATATATATCGAATCCCATCTGAATTTATCCTTCTAATTTTAGACGCATCTGACCATATTTAGCGTTTCCAGTCTTCTATTATCCAATTTTTGGCGCCAAAACAAATGACGTTCCAGCCTCTATATTTTTGTCAGAAAGCTCTGTCTTTTTTTATTTTATTTTTATTTTTATTTTTTTGATTCTAAGCTTAAAACATCCTACATTTTTAAGTCCCGACGATTTGTCCAAGTAATTGCTTTACTGTCTATACTTTCAGCAGCTTTTTTTGGCGTTTTCGCTTTTCTAGATAATAAAGATCGAGCCGTATAGAGTGCATCTTGATCGGAGAGTATCCTTGGGCGGCCATTCTTTACTTTAGATTCCTTCAAGTTTTTCTTCAGATTTTTTTTTTTTTCGTAACCGTAGCTTGATAAATTCCGTCTTCGGAAGCAATTTTTCTTGTTGACATGCCTTCCAAAATCACTTCTTCAATTATTTATTTAAATGTATTATAGCAGACTGATAATTTTATGATCACTTTTGCACTGTGGTGTATAAGTATTTTATTTATTTATAAATTTTAAAACATTCCTAGATCTAAAATTATTTTCTAACATACATAACGTCATACTAGTAGTACCTTTAATTCAACTTTCTCAAGTGTATCGGCCATTGCCAGCCGCTTGTTGGAAGCGTTGACTCCATATGCGACACTGGATACTCGCTGCTCCACTATGAGAACGAGAGCGTTGCCATTGCCACTACTCATATTCCAGCATACCTTGTCCGCAACCATACCTACATATGTAACACGATTGTACATATATGTATATCGATATACTACCCTGCAGGAAAACCTACTAGTTGCTAACTAGAATCCAATTAGTTGATATTTTTGCACTAACTGGTTCGTCTTTCATCTATTTCTCATGTGAGCAACTGGTTTTGCTGCCAATTATATTCGACTCTGTATCAGCTTCATACTAGTTAAATACTAGTTCATTTATGCATGTTGATTTTCTACATCAGCAAAAATAAAAATAAAAATTTCAATGTTACAAAATTTTTATACAGATGGTATTTTTTGCATATTTTTAAAGTTTAACTATTTTAAAATATGTCTGTAAGAGGATTTTTCAATATTCAAATTATTTTTGGAGATTCAGGTATTTTTTTGACGCAGCATCCATATCGGCTCGGCCTTTACGCGGAACTTTAAACGCGTTCTTCTGGAAACTGTCTTTTTCAAAACGATACCCACGATATCACTGGACCAATTTACTTGAAATTTTTGGAGAGTCATCTTTGTAGATTTCTCTATGTCTGGCATTACGCTCATCCGCAAATTTCTATTTTTAGTATTTAAAAAAAAATCGTAAATCCAAAAAAAAGGTTAAATAATTTTTCTATTTCAAACGGTTGCCATTTTGTGAATTTTTTTTCGACTTTTCCGTAGTTCCAGACTGCGACATTCCTCTAGATTAATAATATTTAATAATAACTTATAAATATAACTTATAAAAAGATGGATGGTAAAAATATTGATTGCTATCTTTTCACGGAGCTTCAAAGATTACCCAAAATTCATCCCTTTAGACTAGAATACCCCCTTAAGCATTCTAATGAAACCTATTTTTTGATTATTCTTCCCACATACTAGAAACATTAAATTGGCGACCAGGTAGAAGCACTGCAAATACGGATTCAAAATACCAAAAATTCAAAAACAAGAGTTATTGCTTGGGATGAATGATACAATGGAACATAAAAAGCTCTTCGAGTATGCCTGATGGAAATTTTCGTAGAAGTTTTCAACCACTCGGAGGCTAAGAACTGTCGCTCCCGCAATATTCCACGAAGCCCAGTTTGGGGAATTTCGCTGCGGCCATAACAACAACAACACCAAGCATATTTTTAGGGGCTTTAACCAAAAAACGTAAATAAATGCTTTCTATGACAAAGTTTCATACCGGTAGCTGAACGTAAGATTTACCTAATACAGTTCCTTTTTCTATATAAACAGCTTAAACCAGTAATCATAAAGATCTTAAACTTTGAAGGTGTGTTATGTGCATTACGTTGGTATCCAATATGAGGAAGTGGATCTCTTAAACCAATCTATTCGAAAAAATTGTATTTGTGGTTCGATTTGTCAGACATTTGGAACATTCATAGATGGCTTTTTGCTCAGATCAATATATACTCGTAAACAACTTTACTCTCCGGAAAGTGGTGGTCGAGGAACCGGTCTATTCGAAAAATTTGTATTGAGTGTTAGGATGACTTTTCAATTCGGCTGTTATGGTGAAGAAAACACAAAAAATTTGAATTTTTGCGATTTTGAGGCACTAGATGGACTTTTTTCGGGTAAATCGGTTTTGCATCTTTCCTCCCTCATTCAATATCTACAGCGTTGCTGAATACACCAAAACAATAAATATTCCTTGCGATTAACCGTGAAATTGCCGTATTTGCATTTAAAAAATTGTTGAATGCTATAATTATTCAAATTTTTTAATATAGGATTTCTTATGGTACAATAAAATAAAATAAAGTACAAAACTAAAATCCAACTTAACCCTACTTTGAAATTTACTTATGTTCTTATTTATATTTAAACTTTTCGACCAAAATATCATCGTTAAATTCATATGTATGTAAAGGGTTACCTATTTAATAATGGTTTCGAAAGTACGGTACTGTATATTGACGTCTGTCAAACTTAATTGTCAAATCAAGCATGTTTTTTTGTAATTAAAAGTCAGACATTTATGAAAAATGATCGCTTAACAACCGCACAACGCGTTAAAATTGTTGTACTAGTATGAAGAGGGTGGATACTATTTCACCCTCAACCGTGGTGAACTAAAAATAATAACAACATACGAATGGTGTGTTGGTAAAAATGATTATTATTCCCGTTACCAGTGCACGGATATACAAAAAACGAACTGCTATAATTTCATCCTATTTTATACTAGTATTCAACTAGAATTTTCGCATACTAGTCTACCTATTCACTGCAGGGTAGTTACATCTATGCATATATACAATTGTCTACACTTAATGTGGTTATACTATATGCATTTCGAATAGGTACATACTCATTCATGCATGCACACATACATACATGTACCGGACTGGGTCTTCGTTCGTCTCGATTACTACGATTGCGGCTACGCCATTTACGGTTGTAATCGTTGTCGCCGCTTTTAGTCTACTACAGTTGCTATTCGGTCGCGTGACGATTCGTTACTAAAGCACACACGTAGTTTAATTACGAGTATCTTAATTATTATTACAGTAAATATATACATTTCGATTTAAGAAAAATATTAAAATACCTCTTTTTTCAACATAAAAATTATTTTATGCACATATGTACATAAGTACGTTTATACGGGTACATGCAAGCTGCGAATTAAATGTTTGTCGTCAATATCTTTACGTAGATCCTTAAATTGTTGTAATAATTTTAGAGTGGGGTAGGTCGGTCTTAAGAAAGTGTTATACATATGTACATATATGTATATGCTTATACTAAGAGATAATGTATATGTGTGTGTAAAAACTTTTAAATCTCTTTTATATCATTTTAATAACATACATACTACATAAGTGTATTTTTTTTTCAATATAAAAATCAGTTTACAGTTAGATCATGAAGTAAAGTTATAAAGTTGTCATTCGCCGCACGTTAAGATACTGTAAGTTTATAAGTTATTAATCAAACGCAATAGTCAGACTAAAACTATTCATTATACACATATTGGTAGGTTGGTGTGTACATACAAAAGCAGCCATCTAGTATAGTTTGAAAAAAGTTCATTTCCTTATTTCCATCCTACATGTTTTTTTTACTCATTCGTTCTGTCGTCCCTGTTGTGGTCGCGTGTACACGTTCGCCGTAGTATAACCAACAGATAATACTGACAAACATATTCAGTGCATGGCGGTATAACATACATATGTAGTTCAATACGCAGTGCATATGTCTGTACTTGCTCTGCGTGGCGTAATTTTAATTTCCCTTTTAACATGGAAAACATTATCCTTTCCTTATACTTTTGATATGTGTCAGGTGCAGTGTGTTAAGTAAAAGTAAAAGTAAAAGTAAATTTCTTGAGCTGCTCTGTTTTTTTTGTCTGCTCGAAAGTCTTACGTCAGCAACATTTTTATGCTCTAAATAATTTGTTTCTTAAGCTTTCTTGTCGAGATTTACTCAAAAAGGTACTTAGGAATTTTTTATATATGTATATAAGATATGTATGCATGTATATCTTATCCATTTTGCGGTTTCCAAAAAAAAAAACGGTGTCAATCGCATGATCTCGGTGGCCAATTGACATCGCCAAGACGAAAGATTATACGGCCGATTATTCTCTCACATTAACGCCATATTCGCTCGTGCTGTGTAACAGATGGCACCACATACTGTCCAAGGCGTGTTTTTCAATTGCAGGCCAAAAAAGTCGGTTATCATACGATCATAACGCTCCAAATTGTCAGCGACAGTCTCGCCGCTATCGTTTTCAAAGAAGTAAGGTCCAATCACACCTCCGAACAAAAGAGTGCTCCAGGCAGTAAGTTTTTTTTTTTTTTTGTGTGTAAAGCATCTCGGTAATTTTTTGAGGATTCTCAGAGCCCCAAATGCCTCGACACTGAAGAAAATTTTGTTGGAAAAATAACTTGTTGCTCAAGCATACGATCGAAGTAACTACGACGTTGAGTTCGTTCAGTTTTTTGTGAGCTGGGCTTTATATGGATGTAGGTGTAAGACCCAGCTCTTGAGAATGCGAGAAAGAGACACATTGGGTCTTCGGCTACACTTTCAATTACAGCAGTGACATTTGAGGCGGAACGAGTAGAACGATGATGTACAGGCCTTATCTGTGACCGATCCAGACTCTTTAAATTTATTTGAAATTTTACCATTTGCTTGAGTAGTTGTGCACCGTAATGTCCTCTTAGAGTACGAAACGTGACCAGGCTTGAATCACTATTTTTTTTTTTGTAGGCTAAAGCAATTTTTAGCTTGTACGGTTGTTAAGTAATCCATTTTCATAAATGCCTGACTTTTAACTAAAGCAAAACGTGCTTGGCTTGACAGTTAAGTTTGACAGATGTTAAAATACAGCCCGCACTTCCGAAACTACTAAATGGATAATTTTGTCATAGAAATCCTTTTACTCACTTACTTGGGTTAAAGCGCCTATAAATATGCTTTACATATTTCGCTTTAACTTTACAAGCATCTTTCCGTTGCTAGACTGTCTCACAGGAAAGAAAGACAATAATTTGAAGTAGTATTTTTTTTATCAACTAATTCTCAGAAATTATATAATACTAGCGGTACATTGGTATATTTCGCTACTCCAAAACAAATATTGGAAAAGTGAAAAATGCAATTTAAAAAAAAAAAAAATTTTAAATAAAATATTTGCCTGAAATCATTTTTAGTATTCGGAAATCCATTCAGAATGATTCAAAACTTCTGCGAAAATTTCCATTAGACATTCTCAAACAATGTTTTATGTTCCATTGTGCTTCATTCCAAGCAATTAGCCTTGTTTTTGGAATTTTTGGCATCTGCAGTTTGCCATTTTGGATCCGTATTTGCAGTGCTTCCACCTGGCCGCAAATTTAATGTTTCAAATATATGGCAAGAATAATCAAAAACTAGGTTTCACTCGAAAGCTTAATGAGTCAACCGCATAAAAATTTTGAAACAAGGTGGCAACCCTTTTCAAAAACTTTAAAACCACTCTATTTTGATCACATTGTTGTATGTAATTTATGTAATTAATATTTTAAAGGTGGAAAGTAACCTTTCTAAAAAATATTTCGCGTTAAGCGTTTTAGAAATGTCTTCATAATTTTGATAATATGGCATCCCTCAAAAACTTTTTGCACTATAAGCCTTCCAAATTCTCTTTAGCTTAATACTCTTGAAATTACATTTCATCTAACTTAAAAATTAAAGTGTATTGAAATTTTCAAACAGGTGGCAACTCTCCTCAGAAATTTCTCGATCATTAAGCTTTAGAAATTTCCTTTTTCCGAAAATGTATAACGTATTTTATCAATTCTTTTCTATTAATTTTTTTAAACAGGTGGCAACACTGCTAAAAACATTTTTTCCTTAAACCGTTCTATAATTTCTTCTCAATATGGGTATCAAGTATGTAATATTTCAATTATCTCATCACTTCAAATATAAATAAATCTAAATCATTCTCGAACACATTTGAACACAAGCAAATCTTACTCAGCATTTCATCTAAATCATAGGGGTTCCCTGCCATGGCTCGACCGCAATTAGAAAAATTAATTTTTTTCGATTATTTAGTTTTAAATAATTCTCTTTAATTTAAATTTTTCCCTTAAATTGCATTTTGATATTATTATATATATATTCTGCTTTTTTTTACAGCTAAATGGAACCATCAGATGGATCACCGCCTCCTTCACTATTCATCGTACGACCTTCTGAACTTTTTCCAAGAATAAATATGGAGAGAGAAGATGACGAGTTGGAGGTACCTTTCCAAACACGTGAGTACTTTACGAATTTACACTTTTTGGCAAAATGAATATTGATAACTTTTTGTATTTGTTCATACTTAGTTGCTGGCGAATTTGTCAGATACCTGGGTCGTACCACGGATGGCATCTTGGCACTATCAACATACCGCATATTTAAGCTTATAAGCACAACCAACGCAGAGACATCTGTGCCATTGGGCCTAGTCGAAATTGTACAATTATCAGAACAAGAACATATAGTCATATATTGCAAGGACGCAAGCAGCTTTAAATGTTCCTTTAAAACAACAGAACAATGCAGCGAATGGCAGCGTCGCATTCATCAGGCAATACGCACACCGGAAACGTTAGAATCACTATTTGCGTTTCCTTTTCATGTGTTCGTGTGTGATGAAATTAATACCATGTGTGAGAGTGAAGCATCTATTGATGGCGATCAAAGATTAACCGATGGTGGTGGTGGCGGTGGTGGTTTTTTCGGTAGTGGCGCAATTGATTATTCTAATGAGTACCTGGAACGTTTACAACGTGCCTCTCGTGAAGATGACGATTTTATGCGTGAAGTCGTACGACTCGGTTTCGATCTAAATGGAGCGTGGCGTATTTCAAAAGCGAATGAAGAATTTAAATTATGTCCTACATATCCGAAGAAGATATTGGTGCCCGGCTGTATTACAGATGAAATGCTTCATGAGGTGGCGAACTACCGTGGTTCGCGACGGCTACCATCTGTTGTGTGGCGCCATAAGAGAAATGGTGCAATAATTGCACGATGCAGTCAACCAGAAGTGGGTTGGTTAGGTTGGCGTAGTCAGTCAGATGAGCAATTACTGAAAGCTTTGGCTGATGCGTGTGCTTTTGACCGAGGTGAGCAAATGCGTCGTCTTATGCAAGTTGCGAAAGAAACAGCGCCAGCAATGTTTCTACCAGAGAACTCACCGTCAACCGGTGATGTTGAGGGACACGAGGAAGTATCAATGGATGAAGTGCGGGTATGTTGAATAAATGAATTCTTACTTTATATAGATATGTTTAACATAACCTACCATAATTTACATTATAGAAAGTTCTAATTGTGGATGCGCGCAGCTATACATCTGCCATAGGTAATCGTGCACGCGGCGGTGGTTGTGAATGCATTGAATATTATCCTTGTGCTGAAATTCAATTTATGTGTCTGGGTAATATACACGTTATACGTAAGAGCTTTCATGCGTTAAGATCCCTATGTGCTGCTCCACCAACCGATACAAAGTAAGGATTCTTCAAGGATGACATCAAAAATGTATTTATGTATTTTTTAATTCGCCTTTTCCATTTTATTATAGTTGGTTAGGTTTACTTGAGAAGACAAACTGGCTTCAACATCTTGGTGGATTATTCGCTGCTACCACAACTGTACTTCATGCCATTGAGAAACGAGGATGCCCAGTATTGGTACACTGTTCTGATGGTTGGGATCGTACGCCACAAATTGTTGCTACAGCACAATTGTGTTTGGATCCATACTACCGCACAGTCGAAGTAAAGCAAATTTTATACATATTAGTACATATACATTAGTATGTATAAATTAATTTTATTTAAATACATTAAATTTTAATAGGGTTTCCGCGTATTGGTCGAACGTGAATGGCTTAGTTTTGGGCATAAGTTTTCCCATCGTTGTGGTCACGGTCCCGGTTCAGATGATTTGAATGAACGTAGTCCAATTTTCATACAATGGCTCGATTTAGTACATCAACTACACAGACAATTTCCATGCAGTTTCGAATTTAACAGAGCTTATTTGGTAAATTTTGCAAATAAACATTAAGTTATGCCTAATATGGTCATGTAAATTTTTTTTGTGTCTTTCAGATAAAATTAGCGCAACATTTACATTCATGTCTTTTCGGCACCTTCCTATGCAACTCTTACAGGGAACGTTTGGAAAAGTCCATATTTGAGCGCACTTTCTCCGTATGGCCTTTCCTCTCAGGTCCTATGTATAGAAATCCGCTTTACTTACCAAGCAGAGATGATGTGCGTATACTAAATTCAGCACATATGTATATGCGTTTGTGTAATAATTAAATTATTCTAGGTACTTTGGCCTAAATATAATTTACGAGATTTACACTTGTGGACTGAAGTTTATATGGGTAGTTTAGGGAATCAAAATTATATTGATTTTATAAATGGCAGCAGCGAAAATGTAGAAGAATCAATCAGTAAGTGGGTTTTCAATGTAAACAGACATTTTTAAAGTCCATTAAATAAAATGTGCTCTTTTAATGATTTAGTCTCAGCGAATGTTATGGCGAATGCAACTGTACGCTGTTCCAGTGATCCTAACGTGACTTTAGAACAGTAAGTAATATTGCATTTTACACTTTAAATATTGGAAGAAATCTAATTTATGCATATTTCATGGAACTATATCTCTAAAATAATTCTTAAATTATTAAAAATATTTCCAGTCAATTCCCGTATTCTGGCAACAGCTCGGAACGTGAAGAATCGCCGGAATATGCAACTGGAGTTATAACAAAAAGTAAAGAAGGCAACAGTCATCAAAATAACCGAACAATGACGAACGACGAATTAGAAAATCTTGGTGTAAGTAAGAATCCCTTAACGAACACCGAAGATACTCATCTTCACAGAAAGGCTAATGGTCAAGTCAGCACAAATGGCAACGTAAAAAATGACACTAATGATAAGGAGTCCAGAAATTCAGAAGACGGCAATAATTTATATGAGTTCCATACATGTGCCTCGGCGTTAGAGAGTGATGCAGCTAGTAAAACATATTACCCACAAAATACGGTAGCCGGGAACGAACACAAAACAATTACTCTACCCAACCAGGCGGCTGATGCTCCAGTTGGTTTTATTACACCTGAAAAATTATCCACATTCTCTGACAAAGTTGAACTAGGCTTAAGTTCACCTTACGTTTTATTAAAATCAGAGGTATTTATTCTCTTCATTTTCCCCCCGGAATATTTGATTAATAATTCAAATGATCATAAATTACAACTTTTTCATATATATAGAACAGAAATCCCCCCACTTCATGTGATAATACTACTGAAAAAATAATGTCCACTAGTTGTGTAAATAACAGTATTTTGCAAAAAAATAATGGCACAAATGGTACCTCGAATTGTTCAAAAATCTTGTCAAAATCCGCTAGTAACGGCTCCGTCGCATCTACATCGTCTTCACCTAATAATAATCTAAATAATTGTAATAGCAATAGTAGCCTCGCAACAACAGCAGATCATAGTTGTGACAATAAAAGTGTAAATAAAGATGAAGTCGATTCGGAAGTTGATGGTGCTGTTGGTATTTCTAACATACAGCAACGGCAGCATTCCAGTGATTCTATGAACGATAGCATTATTATTTCGCCAACACATCGTAAATTGGAAATCTCTCCAAGTGGTAGATGTGAAGCAATCTCGAATAGCGGTTCATCAGTACCAGCAACACCAACCGATTTTGCGGAAAAGGCGAGCACAAGTAGTAATGGTGAAAATAATGGTCGACAACGTGGTCCGGTTGGTGCTGCCAGTGGTGCCGCAGATGTACAACGCAATGGAAGACCGCGCTTGGAAAAGTGAGTCGAAATGTCTCATTATACAGAATATCTTATATTTATTTATCATTTAATTGCTTAATATCTATAAAAAAAAATCGCGCAACAAGACGGTTTCATTTGCGTGGTGTACGCTCTTTGCCAATGACACCGCCCGTTCAATCTGAACGAGCACAAATGACTATCTCCTGTCCCGACGGCTTGGCGCATGCCTTAAGCGAACAAAATTTACGTTTACAACAAATTGTGCACGAACACAAGGTGAGTGGATGATTTTATTTTTTGTGTGTTCAATTTGAATATGAACATCTTTACAAGTACAAATACAAATTTTATTCCACAGTTGCGCGAAGATATGCTATTGCGTGAAATACATGACATGCGCATGGTATTGCTTAAGAAAAGATGTCCAAATTGCAAATGTAATCAAGCTAATCCAAACGAGGAACAGGTAAAAATTTGTTTTTTTACATTACTCACGCGCGAGCCACAGTATACACCATAGTCAAGATTAAAATTAGAAACAAAAATTTAATATATTTCTACAAATTCGTGGATGTATTTCATTGTCTTTTAAT
Organism: Neoceratitis asiatica; assembly: GCA_030068015.2. NCBI lineage: Eukaryota > Metazoa > Arthropoda > Insecta > Diptera > Tephritidae > Neoceratitis > Neoceratitis asiatica. Next base: position 31,665,632 of record CM061525.1, on the reverse strand, counting down.
AACTAAACTTACCATTTATACCTTTTTTATTTTTAATTTTAAATTTAGTTTTAACACAAATTTTTGTTTTGAAATTTTAAATATAATAAATTTTTTTTTTTTTTTTTTTTTTTTTTGTAAGTTTGTCTTGCGACAAATGTGGTTTTAAAGCACTTCTGAAAGTTAAAAAACAATTGCAACGCAATCTCTGAAGTAAACGTATTATTTTGTTTTAAATGTTTATAAAATTTATTTTGAAAATGTTATAAAATTATCTTTCCATTTATTAAATTTTTTATTTAAAAAATTAATTTTTTATTTAAAAAATTATTTTTTTTTTTCGAAATTATTGTTGTGATAAATTTGGTGTTGTAGAACTCAAAGCAATTCTGATATCATAAATTAAATTAATTTGGCATTCGTACATATCCCTACATAGTTAAAGTTAATTAAGACGAGTAGAAAAAATACTCACATTTTGCTTTCATTGGAAATTATTTCTACTTTGAACAATTTGGCTTAAACATATTACCCGTATATACCTTATTAGAACATACTCATCTTATCTATGTGTACATACATACATATGTATATCCAATTAAGGTAGACGAGCTCTCAGTTAATCGAAGTAGATTACTTGATCGAATTAAGTGCCAATACTTGAAAGCGAGTTCGTTTAATAAGCCAATACTAGTATTGCCACAACAGCAAATACGGCAACAGCAACTGCAACAACAACAACAGCCACCACATAACCAACAACGTCGCAATCGTCTCGTACATCGTTGTCACACCGCAGTCAGTCACCATGATCGTCTGTTTCTACAACACTCGTCGTTTCCTTATTGCTATTGTCATTGCCAAAATAGTCAGCGCCAACGTAAACGTCGATATCATAGCTTCAGTTGCAGTACTCTTTACAACAATAGTGAAAATAATTTGTTATCTGACGACGACGACGGAAATAACATCGCTATGACGGTGCAAATGCATAATTATTGTAGTTGTTGTGATTATGGTTACAGCAATAGTTCCTTGTCAGCGGTTAGTTTATGGTCCTTAAGGGCTTCTTTCTTGTATTGCTTACGCGCTTGTTACGGTTAATAAGTGCATGTGGTGTTATAAAATAGCATATTGATATATGTACTTAGTACTTATCAACTAGATATTTATTACATGGTAATATAAAGTTGATGAAGATTGCGGTAAATATACAAGTAGATATAGAAATATCATTTTTGAGTGGTTTCAACAATGTTTGTGTGTTGTAGCGATTGCGTAAAGCAATGTAAATTGTTGGAGCTAATCATGCCTTCTACTGTCAGCCGAATTAGCTCAAATGCTTTGCATATTGAATGTGCTATAATGAAATGAATATTAAAATTTACCACAAATAACTTCTCCTGCTTCACACACCACCATTTTTTTTTTTATTAATTATATATTATAATTATGTTATATTTAAAAATTATTATATCCCTTAAAAAATTAAAAACAATAAAGAATATTACTCATCACTCTTTACTATTCACCTTAAGAATTGCACTTTCAAATATAAAAATATATTTTCCATGGAAAAAATAGTGCGAATGAATAAGAAGTAAATTTTCCAAATGTTCTCGACACATACATATATATATTCGTTAATAACATATATCGATATGCTAAATTTGCTACTGAAAAACTTTAAATTTTTTTGCATTATCGAGTTTAATGCTGTTTTTAATTGCTTATATTTTTGTACAATCTCAATTAGCTCTGGCGCTTGCTGCTGCTCATCGACTAACATGTTGGTTGTTGTTGTTGCTGTTTGTCTTGCAAAGCGTCGTTTAACCGAAATTTCACTTGGTTTAATTGTTCTCAGCAAGTTTTAGCGATACTTCTTCATTAACATTTTCATACGAAAAGGAAAAATTAGCTAATCGCATGTGCATAACAAGCATATTTTTTACATAACAGTTATTATGCATTTAAGTTGTGTTTTGAGATTTCTTTTAATTATTTATTGTTGTTAAACCAATAATATTTCCCATACATAATAATACATTTGTTTGAAATGGAGTATTTCAAAATTCTCTTTTATTTTTATTACAGTCTCCAGTAGCGGATAATGTTGAAAATGCTTCGATATGTTCATGGGAAGCTGTTGATGATCGCAGCGCGCATACGTCTAGTGGTAGTTCCTCCATACAACAATCACAACAACAAACAAACACCGCAAGTGTCCTCTGGGTACCGGATCATGCTGTGAAACGTTGTACCAATTGTCAAAATGAATTTTGGATCGGTCGTCGAAGGCATCATTGTCGGTGCGAAAATAGAAATTATAAATTAAAATATAACAAATTTTTTTTATGCCTTTTTAATTTTTTTTTTCTTTAATTTTTTTCGTTTATTTTTTATTTTTTAGAACCAATTACTTTTTTAATAGAATAATTTATGTTTCACTGTTCATTGCTTCATGCATCACTCTTTCTTACGCACACATAATACTACTTATTATCTATACTTATATCGAATGATTTATGACTAAATTATGAAAAGTTATCTTTTTGGTTTTGATAATTTATGAAATGTTATTTTTTTTTTTGTTTTTCTTTTTAAAACTGACTTTATTTTACTTTTGTGAATTACAAACTCGCTGTTTTGTAAAATGATTACTGTATAAACTTTATCTGTTTTCATTTATTGTGTCCTTTGATTATAACTACTTTGTTTTTTGTTTAACAAGAAGTTTTACATATGTAAAAAAAAATTGAATTTTAAATTATTCATTTATTTAAAAAAAAAACATATTCATTGGTCTTCTCATTTTATTAACACTCAATACTCGTCTATAAAGTCCTTTTTCCAAATTAACATGAACTACTGCGAGTGCCACTTGCTTCTACTGGCACAAGCTTTGAGTTGCCTTTTTCCAATCCTTTTGGGCATGCCTTTTTCCAGTCACTTTTAACCTCTCCATCATAATTTTTCCATCTTCAATTATTTTATATTTTTCATATTTATTTTTATATTTACTTTCGGTAACACTATTAAATTATTTTTTCGTTATTTAGCTCATGTGGACAGATATTTTGTGCCGATTGTTCCGAGTTTTGGGCGCCGTTACCTGATGCAAAACTTTTTAAACCCGTAAGATTGTGTGGACCCTGCTATCTTGCCGTAACTACAAGATTAGAGGTAAACATTACACACATTTCACGAGTAATAATCGCTTTACGATTGCAAATTAAACAAATTAAAAAACTAAATTAAATTAAATCAACGCATAAAATATAAAGGAAGCGAGTTAATTTTTTGTTAGGCTGCTGTTCAGCATTTTTTTTTTTCATTATTATTCATTAATTCTTATAAAGATTTCTTGCGGTACAAAAAGATATCATACAAATCGTAGAAATATAAGGTTATATACACTTTTGAAGTCTCATAGTAGAATGTTTACCGCTAACGTCTACATCTACTTATACAATTATAAAAATATTATTTTACCAACAAGCTTTCGGTACATTTTTTCCTCAAGTTCATTTACATACATATATGAGTAAAATGCGTGTACGCAAATTTACTAGTCAAAAGAAATGAAAATTGCAGCTAAATTTTTTAAAATTTATTTTATTAAATTAAATAAAATGAATATATTTCTTCTACTCTTTTACAACAGCAACAGAGCAGCACCTCACTCATAATTAACAATATGCCAAATTATACAACCTCAACAACTACCAGTACCACAACCACGAATACCACATTGGTGGCAACCACTGTGTGGACGACCAAAGGTGCTGCCAGCAGCAGCAGCAGCCGTCAACACTTGCCCACTGTATTAGGTGAGCCTGTAGTTGTCAATACAGTCGATGCGACGACAACAACAGCAGCAGCAGCAGCAGCAGCGACAACAACAAATACACCTGCGTTAAATAACGGCAACATGTCCATAGCTCAAATACACATAGCAAGGGCAACAGTATTGCAACCAAAACAACAACAACAAAAACAACCTGATGAGAGCTATACTGTGCCAACAACAGCACCAACACCATCAACACTAACGCCAGCCCCGGCGACAACTAATGGCACAACCATTAACTTGCCACAGCATACAACGGTAAATGCAGTTGTTAATGTTACAACAACAGCAAATACATCAGCATCAGCAACAAGTAGCAGCTTCAAATCGGCAGTGCCAATCACAGCGGCAGCGGATGCGCTACAACAACAACAAAGACAGAATGCAGCCTCAGCAGCAGCAACAGCCAGCGCTACAGTAGCCGTTGCCGCAGCAGCTGCTAAAAACTCACAAATAGAGAGCAGCAGCATGTCACACATGCTGATGGCGGCGAACAAGAATATTGCAGCGAGTGTTGCGAATTAATGTTCGCTTTGTTTTCGTTGTAGCGGGATGATGATAATGAGCATAAAGCAGAAAACCAGAAAATCATTTTATTTTATTTCAAAGCCGAAATTGAATTTTAATGATTGATTGTTATTCTTATGAAAGAGACCTCCACTCATTCACTCAACCAACTAACCAAATATACTGTTAAATATGTACGTTAAACACCAGAGTTTCTGTTTTGTATATATATATAATATGTTTAATTATATAGACAATTTGCAATGAATACATATGTATGCATTGTATTTACATTAAACTCCTCTGGTAATAGTTTAGCATTTTAGCAGTGTATGCTGTTACACATACATTTATAACATTTTGAGAGAATGAGAAACGCGAGAGAGACTGTGCTGCCAGACTGTCGGCAACTTTGTTGCTATTGTGCCTAGACATGTGTGGAATTTAATTGCTTTTCGCCGGTGCGTGTTTGCACATGAGATGATCATTTTTCTTTTCTTTACATATGTATGTATAGCGTTTCCTTAACTTTGGCAATTCTAAGGCAAAAAAAAAAAATACAAAAATTGCAATATTTTTTAATAATTATTGGATGGAAAAAACTTTTGAAAGAAATGAAATGTAATGATTTAATTAAAATTTTCTGAATTTCCTTTTAAATTATAATTTATACTAACTAGTGGAAAATCTTATTTGAAAGAAAACATGTTTTGAACTAAGAGCTTGGCTTTATAAATATATACTTATATAACATATATATTAACAATTGTAATTTTTTTTCTTTTGAAGGAAATATTAAGAGGCAATTTATTTTTGTTGCTCAATATAAAATCTATTAGAAAAACCAAATATAATTGGAAATATTTTTAACTAATCTAATTTAGTTTCTTTTTTTTTTTTGTCCATTTACATATGTAGTTATTTAACCTCAAGAGACAAAGAACTAATGTAAAAATGTCAAAACTGCAAAAATACAAATTAAAAAAAAACGTTTGAATTTTGTTAAAAGAAAGAATATATAAAAATATCATTATTTAATTTGAATTTTTTTTAAATAATTTTTGAATAAATTGTTAAAATTGTTTATTTAGAAATTCGTCGTTAAAGTCTATTACTGCAAATAACGCATAAACGAGTTATAAAAAAAGAAAAAAAAATTACAAAAACAAAAAAAAATACGAGCGGGAAGTATATTACAAGCAAAAACCAAAAGCAAAAAAAAATTATACACACATCACATGATCGAATAAATAAATTCATTGTGTATTTATTTAAAAACCTAAAGAACAACAAGCAACTAGAAGCTGCTATGTTTTTGCATACTATTGTCATTAATATATGTGTAATTTACTACAATATGTATTTAAATTCCTTGTAAGTGCATATTATTACAAACTGGTTATGTTGAAAAAACTGTTTGCATCCCCTATATTGAACACCATTGAAGAAATATATATATTGTATGTGTGTATATGTACTATTAGGAATTTAAATTATTAAACAAATTTATTATTATTGCTTATAACGAAATGAAGCAGAATGCAATATAAAATACAATATAAAAATGAAAGTAACTGTAATTTTAATTTCATGTAATGCTATTCACTGAGATACCCCTTGGCGGCAGCGAAATCCTTACATACATATATCGCTAGCCGGCAGCATTTGGGGATCAGACGAAGAAATGTTTGTTAGCAAAATAGTGAGACTAGTCGGTATATACATATGTATTCAGATCTGTCTGATGATCGTCCACACACAATTTGCATCGTGATGCACTCCTGCAAGCGCTTTTGCGAAGCAAAGCCTTGTCCTCAGACGTATAGAAAGATCAGACCAAAGTACAACCGACTTTCATAAGCAGCCAGTTCTATGCATCGAAATTTACTCCAATTTTAACGGGCAAGAAGTGGCACTTTTTCTGTGACCTAATCTAGTTAAGGTCAACAAGTAAATTTATTCAGGCAACACCTTGCAGCACGCTTGCTTCAAACACTTCTTATTAGGACAGGCGTCGAACACAACCCGACGATATATTTCTGCTGCGTGCGCCGAAGACGACTCCGCCATTCTTCCATTTCGGTTAGATGCTATCAGTGCAATGGTTAACGTCATCTTAAGTCCTATTCAGAACTTTAAAAACACAGGGAACGAATTATGCGTTACGTGTACACATGCTAATTTGTCTGGCTTGACGGAACACCTTTAGTGCTCTCCCCACTTTAACCGACGTTATCATTGGAAATCGTTTGTTCCGTAAAGTAGTATTGACCTCTGCTGTTCGCTTCATTCCGGCAGGTGGAATTGCGGAAATCAACTCAAATTTAAAGCAACCCATTTAGCATCAAGACGCGACTGCCTAAGTCAAGTCAATCTCTGATATTCCTTAAGCAGTTTTATCAGGTAACTCAAGTAGGAGATATGGCAATTGGTAAACTGACGAAAGCAAAAAAAGTTAGAGGAAAACTAAAGGTATTGCAACTTCTCCTCTGGCGCTACCAAGCATTGGATTATTGTCAAACCCGACGAGACGCGATGACCTGGTGGATATTTCAATTGGTGACCGCACCTAGTTGGACTAGTAAAAACTCACAAACTATTTCAGCCGGCTTTTATACCGAACCTTTGAGTTGATAAGCTGAAGCGACAAGTGATTCGCTGCCCGTCAAAGACCTGCACGTCGCTTGATTTCTCCAAGGAAATGAAGTTATCGGGAAGGCACAAGACTCCCAATCTATCGGTCCCGTCGGAATAAGCATGCTGATGCTAAAGCATCTGGGTCCAGCGGAATAAGAATACCTCACAAAGGACCACCTTAACAATAGTCGACATGTAGAAAAGGGTAGAGAGGTCCAGGTGCTAAAAACGTGGAGGCAAAGTAGCGAAAACACTTGAGGACTTGGTGCTTCCGTCTTTCACTCACCACCAGAACCCAACATTGAGGCATCTGCATTGCCGCCGGATTCGAAAAGGAGGACTAGTCGACATTTATCACTAAAATTTCGTAATTAAGACTCAAAATTTCGAAAAATTAAACAAGGGGTTCCGAGGGAAGGAGTCCTCGAAACTCCCTCCACCACCAGACATCGTTTTCATGATCTCATATGCCAATGTCTGCTCGATATTGGCGCCTGGCCAGAATATTGATTACCTTTGTTCGAAAGTAAACTGCCATCTTTCCAATCTTTCCCAGGCTTTCACTGTGCGACAATTACAACTACAACCTGCGAAGTCCTCTGCAAGTCTCTTAACCAGCGGGACGAAAGAGTACCAGCTCGGAGTGAATATGAAGTCGACATATGGCAATAAACAACGGAATTTTTTGAAATTCACATTCGACTGCTTGCACTTCTTCACTCCGCATACGACTGCGATTGCCAAAAAAGTAGAGAGTCGCAACAAAATCTTCAAATAGCTATCCGACATCACCTGGAGGTTAGCATTGCGTACTGCCATTCGAAAGGCCTGGGTTCGAGCCCAGATTCAAGCAACATTCAAAATTATAGAAAATAAATTTTTCTAATTCGTTCGCCCCTCGGTAGGGAATGTCAAGCCCTCCGAGTGTATTTCTGACATGAAATAAAAAAGCTCCTCATAAAAATCCATCAGCCGTTCGGAGGCGGCTTAGAATTCGCTTCAGCGGTTACAAAGCGCCAAATATATATATATATATATATATATATATATCACCTGGAGAAAACACAAAGAAACGTTGCTCCCAATTCACAAGGCGATTGTCCGGCCGGTCCTTAACTACTCTGCACCGATCTGGTCACCGGCTACTAGCGAGACGCAACTGAAGAAGCTGCAAGCCGTAAACCTCCTGACGTCAGTGACACATCTATACTTCCAGTTAAGGAACATAATGTTATGCTAAGTAAGCAAAATCTGCTAGGATGCTGCCGCTAGATAGGACGAATTATCGACAGGCCACAAACGGCATTCACAGAGAGTACGTCACCATATTTATAAACTCTTTTCCCACGAATGCAGTCCTCAGAATTCAATCACACCCCATTGCAGACGAAGAGCTTGCGCTGCCTTGTGAGGTCCGAATAAAACTGGCACAATAAAAATCTATAAGTATATAATCTAGAAGACTCAACTCCTACGTATTCAGACTTGACCCCGACATTTTTAACGTATGTCTTGAATTCAATTAGTCAATACACTACGCACCTCTCTTGACTTGACTTGACCCCAACATACTTAACGTATGTTTTGAATGCAATCAGTCCGCTCACTACACTAAGCATCTCTCTTCATGCTCAATAAAACTGTCTCATCTAACACCACTTCCACTCTGGTCCGAGCACTCGTCGAAACAGCTCATTTCCTTAGATGACCTCGACGACTAACTTTGTTCGCTTCTGTGCGGGGTTGAGGAACCCTACTACAGTAACACTTACTTGAAGTAGAACCTTGGTTTAAGATATATACATTTGTGGTAAGAGAAAATAATACAAGGATTCCATAAAGCTTCACCTCCCACTACCACAGGACGCTTCTCAACAGACATTGTATGTATTAATGGTATGATTGGTGTCTAAGCTAGTGAGGAAACCACCATTAGATACTTGGTTAAAATTATTGCTCATAATTATATCGAGTGACTAAGAAGTGACTTGATGGTTGAAATTCCACAAAGATGCAAAGAAAACCACATAAGTTCAAAAAGTAAGCACTAGTGTAAACTCTCATAGATGTCGAGATGTCGTAAGGATTTGAAATATTTGCCTAACTTCGGGGTAAACTGATTCATTCTTTCAACTGATAAAGTATTCTAAATTTATAACTAAAATATTTACACACCACACACATGCTAAACTTTGTTTATTTACGTGCTCATTTCATCACATACATAAAAAAAAAATCATAAATCCACTTTATTTCTGTCAGTTTAATCGTACCTCCTCCTTTATGTACCTCGGTAGGTTGTATAACCGAATGGATTCAATAGCAAGGGTATATGATAGTGTTGATCCGGCTCGCATTGTACCACGATTTCAATGAACGGATAAAAACTCTTTATTCCACGCTCTGCGTGATAAGGCTTAATATCAAAATGTAGCTTGTAAATGCCGGCTTTATACTGAGCACCACTCACTAGCTGACTCACACGTCCATCTTGATTCGTTGCTGCCTCGTTCAATTTCTGCCATTGATTTTCGCCTTCGAGACGATAAATCGTAATATTCACATTCGCTGCAGCCTGACCCAATGTGGTGTCTAATATATGGGCGGAAATGGTGCGTACATCGGCGCTTACAGTATTATTGGAAATCGGTTCAAGGCTCTTAAGAAATAGGAAGCAATTTAAAAGAAAAAGTTAAACATATATACATATTTATATGTACATATATTGATGTAAATTTTACATATATTTTATATGTAAATTTCTCACCTCTTTGGTCTCGACACGAAGACGAATGCGTTCCCAGTTACTGCTCATTGTGCTATGGACACTTATGAAGAATAAACTTACTGACAAAATGAGCGTTGGACTTATCTTCATTTTTAAACTATTATTCATTTATTGTTTATCTTTAGTAGGAGATTGGCTGAGAATGTATTTGGTTTGTTTATCACAAAAATCTGAAATATGATAAAGTTCACATGTATGTACATACATGTGTGTATGTAATTAGCACTTTATAACCGCTGCAGTCATTATCAACCGCGCTTCTTCTCCAACTTGTAGTGTGCACTTCTTCTACAGATTGAGGAACCGGACCCCTAGAGCTTTTTCTAAGCCTCCTTCGAACGGCTGATTGATTTATGAGAAGAGCATTTCAACTTATGACAGAAATACGCTCGTAGGGGCTGACGTTCTCTGTCGAGGGACGATCGCAATTAAAAAATTAAAATTAAAATGCTTTATGACTACTATCAATGGTTTACCGTACTTTGTTTACTTTGTGTTAAATAGGAAAATCACCAGGTCTATAGTTGTTATAGTTACCTTGAATTGGTTTTAATAGCTGAACTTGAATATTTATTAGTTTCCTTCATGTGAGTATTGCTTCCAATATTGATCTTTACTTACTGGAAATTGAATTCATGAATAACATTTATAATTAAGCTCAGCGTAGCGCCAGTTATGTGCATTTTTAATGTCTTCCAAGAATTGATAAAGCAAGCATCGAAGCACACATACATACAAACAAAATATATTCGTACCTCTTTTTGCAAGAGTTTTTAATATTAGTACAACACACTCAATTTAACCTAGTATTGTACAATAAAAGTTTTACCTTCATAAATATTGTCTTAAAAAATTGCTCACTCTCATTGCTCATTGTTCTCTTGAGCAAGTATTTCTCTTTTTTCCCTGCCGGAACAATCCGCTTTAATACCGTGGCATTGCAAAGTTATGTTAAATACCCAAAACTATTGAAGCTATTATAACTGAGCAACTAGCTCTCTCAGCCTCATCAATTATTGACACTTCACAACACGGATTTTCACAAAAGTAAGTCCACCTCATCGCACCTACTGGAATTCACTACTCATGGCAGTAATTATAACTAACCAACTAGCTCACTCAGTGTCATCAATTAGTCTTCAATTATTCAATTATTGACACTTCACAAGACGGGTTTTGTAAATTTAAGTCATCGAACCTACTGGAATGCACTACCCATCTCAGTAATGTTTTTAAAAATGGTTATCAAGCCGATGTTATTTATACTGATTTCAGCAAAGCATATGACAAGGTCTCACACTCAATACTCAACCATCCTTACTCAAATGGATTTCATCATATTTGAAAGACAGATAGAAAAGGGTAATTTTTAACTCTAGTACTTCACGTGAAATATCAGTAACATCTGGTGTATCTCAAGGAAGTCATCTCGGTCCTTTACTATTACTTTAATCCATCAATGATCTGCCAAATGTGGTTCGTCATTCTAAAGCACTTAGGTAGGCAGATGATGTCAAGCTCTTTAAATCAGTTCGTTCTATAGAAGATGGTAAGGTGTTGTGAACTGTATGGCGTTAAACTTAAACAAGTTTAAATATATGTCCTACTCTAGAAAATATTTGCAACCCTTTGCCTGTATGATTCAAAATCACAATGTTGAACATGTTACTGACTTCATTGACTTGGGTGTCACAATGCACCCTAAACTAAATTTTATAAATCATATAAATTCTTGTACTAATAAGGCTAAATGAGTCCTAGCTTTCATTAAACGGTGGGCTAATGAGTTTTGGCGGCCGCAATAGCCGATTGGTTAGGATTGCGTACTACAATTCGGAAGGGCTGGGTTCGAGCAACAACCAAATTATAGAAAATTAATTTTTCTAATTGCGGTCGCCCGTCGGCAAGGCCCTCCGAGTGTATTTCTGACATGAAATAAAAGCTCCTCATAAGAATTTGTTAATGATAAACTGGAGGTCCCTCAAGATGCAAGAAAAACACAAATTGGTGGAGGAGCTCGGCCGAAAATCGCTTCAGCGGTTACAAAGCGACAAATACCCGTATATTACCAAATTGCTCTACACTTTACTCGTTAGGCCCATTTTGGAATACGGTTTCATTTTATGGAATCCAAATGATCAATTGCATAGTGATAAATTGGAATATGTACAAAAACAATTCTTATTATTCGCGTTAAGGAATTTTCATTGGGTTGGGAATAAAAATCTCCCTCTGCCGTCACTCCAGAGTCGATGAGTAATGGTTGGAGTTTTATTTTTAACTAAGCTGATAAGAGGTATTATCAATAGTTCATTCCTACTTAGCGAGATTAACTTTACGTGTCCCTTTAAGACAATCTAGATACTTTAGGCTCTATTCCTTGTCTTTATGCAAAACAAATTTTTAAATGTTTGTGTAACGATTTTATTTCTCATTACGCCAGCTTTGATTATTCTAACTCACGTTTTTATATAAAGAAATATTTACTAAGAGTTTTAAACTTAATAATCTCTTTATTCTCAACATTTCTTAATCGCAAATTACTTTATAGCAGCTGATCAGTAAATCTGTAGCCTAAGAGGCAAGTATAGCCGCAACCTTCTACGATCGGCCTCGGATTCAGGACAGTCTGGGCTGTACCTGGTTTTCGGTCACCGGTCTGTTGAATTTTACGTTTATCCACCAGGCGCGCCTCTCCGTCGGTTGGGCGAGAGGTTTGGCAACGCTGGGTTCGTCGTCGAAAAATGAGGGAAGTGCTGTCTTCGGCCATACCGAAGTCATTATACCTTTCATAAACTTACCACGGGCTCGTTGCTATAAATTTCATTATAAAATTAATAATAAATTGAAATTAAAATCAGGGAATGGTCAACGCGCGCAAAGAGATGAGAGGTGGCCAACCTTTGGCGTTGAAAATTTCGCAGAGTTGCATGTATTCATCTTAGACGTCATAGTCAATCTGTCACACAGCGCGTAGTAACGATTAAAAATTATTCCAGATTTTTTTTATGTAAAGGGAGACGAAAAACCTATGTGAATCAATATAACTTGATGATCTAAACGGGGTTAGGTCTCCGAAATGGTGACAGCCCTCAAATAAGATAAAATACGGGTCAACCGACTGTCGAGAGCGTTGTTTACTTGAACCCGAACCATCAGGAAGGAAGCACTAGGCGTACAAACAGGATTTAAGCACCATTCACCGAGAGTCCGTTAAACTTTTGCGAACTCTCCTGCCGTAAATGGCGTTCTCGGAATCCAAGCACCACCTATTGCGGAACAAAAACTCGACCTGCCTCTAGAGATCCGAGTACAGTGGCACAATTAAGGTCTAGATATTGTAGTCGACTTAATTCCTACCTATCCAGACTCGACCCCGATGTGTCCAATACCTAACCAGCTCTTTGCATGACACTCGTTAGTAATAAAATTAAGTTAAGCAGGGAATGTCAGTGCCTCCGAGTGTATTTATGGAATGAAATAAAAAACAATTATAGGTCATTTCCGCCACAAAGTTAGAGAGGAGCTTGTCCGAAAAACGCTTTAGCAATTGCAAAGCGCCCATTAAGAATTATATATTAGCAAGAAGCTTTTGAAAAAATATATTCGGAGAATTTCAAGACTGATGTTAATTCCTAAGAAAACAAGTAGCAACCTAGTCATTACCATGTCAATAAGTATAATTTAGCATTTCATATCTTGATTCACTAGTTTTCCAACTTTGTTCGGTTGAATTTTGATCTGATTATTCCACAATGAACATAAAAATCATATTTATTTCCATAGCTGTAACCTATTAATTAATTTTTAATTATTACTTAATAATATTGGTACGGAAATCCCAAATAAGAAAATCGCCACAATATTTAAGAAGATTATTTATTGTAAACATTCAAGTACAATATGTCGAGTGTGCGCACATATTATTATTTTTCAGAGCGGAAATATTTCAATTTCACGCGTTTCATGAGAATGTAAAATACAACTCTGTACAAGGTACACCATTTTGATTAGCGTTGCTTTCACAATTTCCACATTCTTTTTCCGGTCGTCGAGTTGTACGGATCTACTTTAATTTTGCTATTATATATTCAATTGAATACATAATCTATTGTGTGTGTGAGTGTAAAGTGAAAATATTTTAGATATGGAGGGTGGTATTAAAGTTGAAGGAGTTAATGGAGCTGCTCCGTTACCACAAAGGGCTCAAAAGAATAATGCACAAGCTAATAAGAAACCAATTGTAAATGCTCAACAGCAAAAGCAAAATGACCATTCTGAAGGAGCACCAGCTGAGAAAAAACCACGCTTTAGTCAGAGCGGACCCAATCAAAATCAAGGCAGTAACATGAATAAAGGATTTGGTAATCAGAATAGAGGAGGCTTTGGAAATCGTAATAATAACCGTAATCAACCAAACCAAAATCGAGGAAACCAGAATCAGAACCCAAACCAAGGAAACCAAAATCAGAATCAGGTAACCTTATTTATTATACTCATTATTAATAAACTTATTATTTACTGTTTTAAAATGGTTTTTGTTTATATATGTATCACTTCATCTTTTTTTTTTGTCGCTGATTTGCTTTATAAATTAAGTTTTAATTTGATGAAAAATCGATATCTAATTTTTCCTTTATACAAAATGGCGGACACAAAATGGCGACCGAACGACATTGGTTGTTCTGTCTTGTCGACACCGAATTGCCAACGATGCATACCTACCGTGTATGTATCACCCGACCGCCATATACATATATATATTTTTTTCATTGTGAAATTAAAATGGAATTTTTTTTATTCAAAATATACGTAAATAACTTAGCGCTAGTTCAACGTACTTTTTAAATGTTGATCTAGATTTTGTTGATACATTTGTATTTGTAATAATAGTAACACGGCATTTCCATCGATATCATTAACTGAAATTTGACTTTTGAGAGCAAAAGAGATACCCCTTTCTTATGAAATGCATGCACGGTGCACGGATACCAAAGTTTTCCTATCCATGCAATGGCACAACAACAAAACACCTGCAAAAAATATGCTACGGTAGGAAAATATCCTATATCTAAACCTATGTGTGTATTTATTTCCCACATATTGTAAGAAGAAAGTAATCCTATTCCGTGTTGTTAGGGTGATTCTATATGACTTGGATATACATATAATGCAAATATTTCCTATCGAATTGTGCTAGAGATCGAGGGCACCCCGCTGCAAAATTGTGACATATTCAACAGAAACAATAGGGGTATTCTCTTTGTCTAGGAAATGCATGCTATGCAAATATTTCCTATGGAACTGTGCTAGAGATCGAGAGTACCCCCGTTGCAAATTTGAACATATTCAAGTGAAACAATAACAACCACACAGGCACTGAGTTACTTTTCCTTCACAGGGGTTGTTTTTTCCTTGCTAGCTGTGGGAAATAAATATACATAGGTTTTGGTATAGGATATTTTTCCCATCGTAGCATATGTTTTTTTTTCATGTGTTTTGTTGTTGTGCTATTGCACGGATGGGACATTTTTCCTATCCGTGCACCGTAGCATGCATTTCCTAGACAAAGAGAATACCCCTAATAATAACCACGGCGTAGGGTTGTTTTTTCTTATAGTGCCGTCAGACGTAGCAATTATTTAATTTGAAATTGCATGTTAAAATCAGGAAATTTTAAATTTAATATACATTAAAACTACATAAGGAGTATTCTCTTTTTCTGGAGAATGCATGCTACGGTGCACGGATAGGTGATTTTTCTTACTCGTGCAATGGCCCAACAACAAAACACATGCAGTAAACATATGGTACGATAGGAAAAATAACCTATACCAAGACCTATGTATATTTATTTCCCACAGCTAGCAAGAAGGAAAATGCAACCCTGTGAAGGAAAAGTAACCCCGTGCCTGCGTGGTTGTTATTGTTTCACTTGAATATGTCAAAATTTTGCAACGGGGGTGCTCTCGATCTCTAGCACAATTCCATAGGAAATATTTGCATAGTATGCATTTCCTAGACAAAGAGAATACCCCTATAGTAACAACGATAAATTATTTTAAAATACTTACATTAACAGGAAGTATGTTCATACCAGATTAACCTTCATTCATACATTAACAGGAAGTATGTTCATACCAGATTAACCTTCATTCAACTTCTAGAAATTGGACTGAATAGCCGTCTTGCGAGGCTACTCAAATTATTTGACAGAATTTTTAGAGATATAAAAATTGCTAGTAGAGCACTAGAAATTATAAATATCTAAAATAAAATTGCAGTCAGACACTGAAATTTTTTCAGGAATCAAATGAAATTTAATTTCAAAACACTCAGTGTCGTCAAGTCGAAATTTAAATTTTTTGATAGGAAAGTGCGTGAAAGAAGTAAAAATTTCATGAAACTCCATTTTTGACGGCACCTTATGTAAATAGTATAAGACCCAGAGGAAAACTCCCTAAATCTATGTATGTAATTTTTACTACTACGGTGAGCAATTATATAACATTTATACAAAAAGTATTGGTAATTAATGCTTTTGTTTAAAACGACCCAAATTGATGAGGTTTTTCCCAAATAGGTGTATTTGAAGCTGTTTATTTCATTAAAAATGGCAGAAGTTAGAATTTTGCAATGGTTTAAAAGTTATTAACATTTAAAGTAGATACATTTTTTTTTTATGTATAGCTAGTCGTCTACCTTTATGTTTCTTACAGACCAGTTATAAATGTTTGGCTAAAACGATAATGCCGTACTGCTTAAAGTATATTTAAAAAGCGAGCTTCCCCTTGCACAGTGTTTTCACGCCAAATTTTTTATTTATATAATTCATATATTTTCCTTGCATTATTATTGTTTAAAAAAAATTTACACAGTAAGCCAACATCGAGTTAGCCAAGCGTAGTAGGCTAGCTGTATGTAAAAGGGCAACTTTAAATGTTAATAACTTTTCAACCATTACAAAATTCTGCTTTTCGCCACTTTTAAGTAATTAACAGTCTCAAATAACATATTTTGAAAAAAAAAAACCACAACAATTTGGTTCGTTTTAAACAAAAGCCGCTGTTCTCCATAATTATCAGAGTACTTTAGTTTGAGCGAAATATTTTTGTAGCTCCCTATAATAACTAAATGATATATGAAAATTGTTGCGAATTTTTAGCAAAACCAGAATAAACCGAATCAACAAAATCAAAATCAGCAAAATTCACAGGATGCCGCAAATCCCCCTGTTGCTGGGAATCAGGGTGCAGCTAAAAAGGATGTGGCACCTGGGCCACAACAGACCCCTCAGCAGCAGCAGCAGCAACAACAACAGCAACAACAACAGCAGCAGCAACAACAACATCACCAACAACAACAACAGCCGCAACTCCAGAATCAACAACGCAATCAACAACAAAACCAGAACTTTAATAACCAAAATCCAAATATGAACCAACACCAGAATCGTAATCGCGGAGGTGGCGGAGGTGGCGGAGGTGGTCACCAAGGTGGGGGCAATCAAGGAGGTGGTCCTGGAGGCAATCAAGGTGGTCAAAATAGAGATCGTAACCGTGGGGGCGGCCGCGGTGGTCCAAGAGAAGGTGGTGGTGGTAACCAAGGCGGTGGCCCATACAATAGAAGTGATGAATTCTTTATTGGACAACGTGTTCGTGCCATTGGAGGCCCAACACATGAATTACCACCAGTTGAGGCAACTGAAGAACCCAAGTTTTCTGGTCGTAATCGTCTATATGTAGGAAATCTTACCAATGATATAACAGAAAATGAACTTCGTGAAATGTTTAAACCATATGGAGAGATTGGAGAAATATTTTGCAATAATGAAAAGAATTTCACATTCCTTAAAGTAGATTTTCATGCAAACGCCCAACGTGCTAAACGTGAATTGGATGGAACCATGCGTAAAAGTCGTCAGTTGCGTGTCCGTTTTGCACCAAATGCTACAATACTACGTGTAAAAAATCTCACACCATTAGTATCCAATGAACTACTTTATAGAGCATTCGAAATTTTTGGACCCATTGAACGCGCTAACGTCGTTGTTGATGATCGTGGCAAATCTACAGGCGAAGGCGTAGTTGAATTTGCCAAAAAATCTTCAGCAAACGTTTGCTTACGTTTCTGCAATGAAAAATGCTTTTTCCTTACTGCATCGCTTCGTCCTTGCGTAGTTGAACCATTTGAACTTAATGAAGACGATGACGGTTTGCCAGAAAAATCATTAAACAAAAAAACGCCAGAATTCCATCATGAACGTGGCATAGGACCACGTTTTGCGGAATTGGGTTCATTCGAGCATGAATATGGTACTAGGTGGAAACAATTGTATGAATTATTTAGAACCAAGCAAGAAGCTCTGAAGCGTGAGCTAAAAATGGAAGAAGAGAAACTTGAAGCCCAAATGGAATATGCACGATATGAACATGAAACAGAGCTGCTTCGTCAAGGTTAGTACAATCGGAAAAATATAATAAATAAACTTTAAATATTATTAATTTTTATTTTTAATTACAGAATTGCGTAAACGCGAGTCAGATAATGAACGTAAAAAGATGGAGTGGGAAATGCGCGAAAAGCAAGCTGAGGATATGCGTAAACGTGATGAAGAGAATTTGCGTCGTCAGCAAAGTGAAATGCAAACGCGTATGATGCGCCAAGAAGAAGAAATGCGTCGCCGTCAACAAGAAAACACATTGTTTATGCAAGCGCAACAGCTTAATTCATTGCTTGATCAACAAGAAGGCTTCGGTGGCAACAATAGTGGAGGTAATAATTTTGACAATTTTGGTCGAGCAGCCAATAATTCACCATTTGAATTCAGAGGTAAATAATCTGATTTTGAATGGAACATTTCACACTAATGTTTAATGGTAGATCCCATTTCTGCTCTTTTAGGCAATGCTAGCGGTAACAACAGTGCCGGTAATGCCAATGGCCCAAACAATCCACAGGTACGTTCATTTTTCGAACTCTTCACGCGATGATGTTTAAACACATAAAAACTCAACAAAAAATAACATGCTGCACTAAAGAAATGATATATATACATATATTCTAAGTTAAACATAGCAAAGTGGGTCATATTTATGCACCCCAAATACTTTGCAATGCTTTTTACAAGCATTATTTGAATCGCTTTTCAATTGTTTCAAAACAAAATTAATTCTCATTACCATATTATATTATGATCAACTGGTGACGAAAGCTTTTTGGAGTTAGTTAATTGTATGCTTCAATAATGACATCAAATTTTTTAAATTAAAAAGTTAACTAAGCTTCTTATACTGAAGCGCACATTTTGGGTAAATAAAAAGTAAAAAATTTTAAGTATTTTTTATTTCATTTTAAAATGTGAAATGTGAAAACTGATCAGCAAAAATTATATATATTTGATGCTTAAGCATATGCAGTTGTTTATATCATTACATGAGTAATTGCTGAACGTTCTCAGGTAACACAATGACATTCGGCCAAATGTCATTGTTTATTTTAAAGGAAGTGCATTATAGGATCCCAAGCTTAAGCGGGACAATATATTGCAAATGCCTATGAGAGTTCGGTTAACATATGTTTGGTTATAGACATACTGCCTAATCAAGTTGTATTTTTTATATGATTATTACACAATTGTAACAGCGATAGTATGTGGAATTTTTTGAATCACGGAAGCATACTTGTTATTACATTTCCAATTTTGCGAAGCAGTTGGAAGCAAGTTTATGTTTGTTAAGTATTTGTTAGGATATATCAACATAGTAGTGGTGAAATGTGTGTTATTTGCAATGTTCACTTGAAAATTTGTCATTACTCTTTGAAAATTAACATTTTTATTTAAACTTTCGAATCTTATGTCGTTGTCTAAGAAATATTACCTGTTTAGATGGTGTGTAATACATGCTTTTATTGCTTAATGTGTTTCGGGTTGATGGGAAACAACTGCTAATTGTATCAGTATACAATGAAATATGTGTAATTTGGGATTTTCTCTGTGGGTTGGTTATGTGCTTGGGTTAAATTTCTCGATGGGTAAACTTCTTGATGGATTTATTATATGATGATTAAATGTAATATACAGGATATATTACTTTGTTGTGGGCGTTAGAAATATTAGTCAAAAATTAATTGAATATTTAATTTATATCGAGAGTATATTCTGTAACAACTTGATTTGGGCGGGAAGAAAAATGGCTTCAATTAGCCATATTGCACTGAACTCATGGAATGGGACGATTCTAAAGAATTGATGCTAAAATATTTTCTAAAAGTACAGTAAAATGATTAAAAAAATGAATTCTGTTGATGATATCATCTTATATTCGCCATATTCATACATACCATACATCTGATGATTAAAATACTCTCGGATGTGTTGCTGGTTTATACAACAAAACTTATGTAAAAACCTACTATCAATTAATTCAGTGTATGTGGCGAGGGTTTCTTCAATAAGAGAAGGAACCAAAGAATAATAAAATAAAATTTATTTATTTATTCAGGGAATTTTGTACGAACGTTAAAGATTTCCAATTGAAAGCGAATACGCTTTGTATACATAAATTGGGTATAAAGATTTTGCTGACACATTTGAGATCTCTAGTCATCGAAAGTTTCAATGTATGAATGTAATTTAAAAAAGAGTTGATATTTTCGAGTCATTGCAATTAAAATACATTTTTCGTTACTGTGATTCATGAATTATTTAAAAGCTTAAGAAATAAATATCACGATATGGGCGTTCAAAACATGGTATTTTGGTTTGGTGAAACACAATATATACCATTTATACATGTAAATTTATTTAGTAGAATTGTTGAGTGGGTGGTTTACGTATTATTTTGTTTTTATTTTCAAAACAAGAAAACAAATAGTCTTAACTTATAACATTTGCATATGAAATTCTCTTATTACCTTCACTTGCGAATAGGATGCGTTTTCATTTGAATTTGGTGGTGCTAACCAAAATCCGGGTGGCAATCAGCGCAGTGGCAATAATAACAACGCAAACAATAATCCATGGGAACGAAGAAGACGTTTCTGAGGTTCAGTGTCACCATCTAAAATGAATGAGCCCAAGCGATTTATGCTGGATTAATATTGTATGGTCTCAAGTAAAAAATTTTGAAATGAACAAAAAAAAAATTTAATTAACCTACATACATATACTTCTACCAAAACTACTTCTGCCCAACAAAATACACAAAATCGTGCAATTGTACGCTGTTACTGGAACCATCTCTTTGAGCAAATCATTGAAAGAACAAAATGTCTATATTCAAAGGACCATAAAAAAGTGTATCAACGACATAAAAATAGGAACATTCTGCAGAATGTGTGAATACCATGTGTTAAATTTTATCAATATTTCACTTTATATAAAATACATAT
This sequence comes from Neoceratitis asiatica, assembly GCA_030068015.2. Classification (NCBI taxonomy): domain Eukaryota; kingdom Metazoa; phylum Arthropoda; class Insecta; order Diptera; family Tephritidae; genus Neoceratitis; species Neoceratitis asiatica. Next base: position 31,644,477 of record CM061525.1, on the reverse strand, counting down.
ATGTATGATAATTTAATTCACTTAAATCTTAGAGGAAAAATGTATTGAAATATCACGTACATTCTCTCTTGTAGGCAGGACGAATTAATAACAAAACATTATACATACATATTTACATATATTGAGTGTAAAATTTCATTTGAAACATTTTAAATGTATACCATTTTATCATTATTTTAGAAAATGAACTCATCAGACGTTCGAAATTTAAGATTCCACAATTTTATTAGTATTAATTGATAAGACATGGATGTGAAGAGCCAAGTAGTTGAGCTTGTGTGGATAATGTCTCGCCAAGTAAATAACGGCGCTGATCTCTCGAGACATTCAGAACACATATTTTTGCTCCTCAAGCTTTTCGGTCTTACTAACCGTTAGTTTTAAGCGAAATCAATTAAATATTTAATACGAAATTCTTTATATACACAAATTTGGCAGCATACCAACATATACATTATATGTTTTATGTGAAAAGCAACTGAGACGCAAGGCTATTTTTAACTTGATACATTTGTCGTGCCTAAGATTTTTTTCGTGCAAAATTGTTTTATAGAAATTTTGTGCCGAAAAATGCTAGCTAACAAATTGTTGAAAATAAAAATTAACTTGCCTCTTATCTAAATTATGCGTGTGTAATATGATGCTGCTGTATTACAAAACAATTAAATAAAATAATAATTACATTGATTTATGTAGAAAAACCAACAAAACATCTTTTAGTCTAAAAATATATAAAATAATCCATGTTCAATCAATTGTGTAATTAAATTGAAAAACAAAAATCTTTTCATCTAATTTCTTTATGTATGTTTGTGATTATGTTGAGGTCTCGTGGGCGGGCAACACGGAAGTATTCCGCTACATATATCGTTGTTTGGAAGTTTATTCGCTTTAGGAATGGTGGTGGTGCTGAAAAATGGTGTAATGTTTGGTGAGATAATAAGAAGTGTGCGTGCCAATTAGGTGGTTTCGAAGAGTGAAGTTCGATTTAACGAGCTTGTTTGTATAAACATATTATGTATTTTCTACTTTTGTTTTATTTATATTTTACTACACATTTTTTGTAATGCGTCTTTAAAATTTTTTTTAAGGGTAAGAATAATTAAAGAATATTGTATCTTTTGCGTAGAGAGTTCGATTTTGTAAGCGAGATATTTTTACTTTACAGTAGATCCACTTGCGAATGCTCGATGTATTGAATTTCGTTCGTATTTCCACATTTTAAGAATGCCAATATTAAATCGATCGATCACTTTTCACAGTTACATTTTGTTTTTCTAATCATTTTAAGCGATTGCCAATTTAGCAATATTTCCAAAATTATTGTAATTGTTATTAAAAAGAAATAATTTCTCCCACGCTCCTCTAGTCAGCAATTTTCGCACTTTTTGTCTTCCTTTCGTATGTCACTTGCCCTACTTTGCCAATTGACACTTCGTAAATTCAAACTTTTTCTACACTTATTTGCCAAATTAAGCTAGCTTAATGCAAGTACCATTCGTTCATTACCATTTCTTTTATATTTTTTTTTTAATCGACATAGCACATAATTTACATTTATTCCTAACGATCACATCGAATATAGGTCTATTTTGGAAGTGATCCAAAATTATGACACTAATTTGAAGAAAATTATCTTTAGTATTCCTGTCGTAATGAATCAATCAGGTGGCTCACAAGATGTTATACAATTTATAAATCATAAATAAAAATGTTATAAAGCTATAATTTTGTTCAGCAAACGATTGAAAGTTATAACAAGCCTAACACAATGCTGCGAGTTGTAATGGTGTTAACATAATTCTTCATGAAAACTAACAACAAATATTTTTGAAACTAGTGTAAAATTTTACAACTGGATTTTATGTTGTTTTTTATGACATCTTGTGTGAGTACCTCAAATGTTGTGCGCAATGTAAAAAATCAAGATAGTAGAAATTTTTATAATGGATTTTGTTGTGAGTGTGTGTGCATGTTCCTCTAAAGAATATGGAAATTTTGGCCGCACATTTCTTTGGTTTATTCAACTTGGTTTTCTTTTCTTAACTTGCCAAAGATGGCAAATGATTTTAATTTTCAGCTACGGAAAATCTACTGCAATAATTATGAAAGGTGGACTCCTGAGAATTGAGACACACTTAAAATTTACAAACGTAATTTAATTCGTAACTGTGATTTGTTGACTTTTTTCCATGACCTGAGACCTGAGACTCGATTAAAATGTTGTAGTAAAATTATTGTGTAAATAAACACGCGAAAAGAATCGATATTTTTAAGTGTTTTAGTTTTTCTACAATTTAATTGACCGAGACTAAAGCAAATGACAAAATTGAAAAAAAAAAAAAACAGATTTGTACGGACGCCTGACTGACTTTCTATGTTCATAACTAAAATGCAAAAATTCTAACAACGGCTCATTCTATGGAAGTGTGTTTTAACAACTTGCTTGGAGGACACAAAACCAATTTTATTTAATGTAAAGCAATCGTCTAATAGAAGAACCAAACTATTTTTAATTGTGGCGGAGAAATAAGGCTGTAATGTTAAAAAAAATTGTTCTTGAGCAACAAGCAATATTGCTGACTCTTCTACAACATTTACCATGTGAATTGAAATTGAATGAAACAACTTTGTCTTGAAGAGGTAAGAAAATACTGAATTATTTTACTTTCTATATGCAAAAAAAAACAACAACTAAAATTACAGTTTAATTAAATAAATGTAATAAAAACAAAATAAATAAAATTAAATACCAAAAAAATTAAACAATAAAATACAATTTTTTAAAGGAAAAATCAAAAATGCAAAACAAACCGATATAAAAAGATAAAATACGACAAAGATAAAGAAAAAATAAAAATAAAATAAAAAGTACGAAAGAAAAAAAGAAGTAAAAAAGTAAAAAATATATTAAAACCCAAAATAAATTTATTGTAGTGAATTACACACGAAATGCAGATTATAATAAAAATGAAATTATAAAATAAAAATTATAAAACAAAATGAATATTTTAATAAAAATAAATGAATAAAAATTATAAAATAAATAAAAAAAAATTATAAAATAAATAAAAAAAAATTATAAAAAAAAATAAAAAAAATTATAAAAAAAATAAAAAAAAATCAAAAATAAAAAAAAATTATAAAATAAATAAAAAAAAATTATAAAATAAATAAAAAATATAAAATAAATTAAAAAATATATAAAATAAATAAAAAAATTATAAAATAAATAAAAAAAATTATAAAATAAATAAAAAAAATTATAAAATAAATATAAATAAAAAATATAAAATAAATTAAAAAAAATATAAAATAAATTAAAAAAAATATAAAATAAATAAAAAAATTATAAAATAAATAAAAAAATAATAAAATAAATAAAAAAAAATAATAAAATAAATAAAAAAAAATTATAAAATAAATAAAAAAAAATTATAAAATAAATAAAAAAATATTATAAAATAAATAAAAAAAATTATAAAATAAATAAAAAAAATTATAAAATAAATTAAAAAAATTATAAAATAAAAAAAATTATAAAATAAATAAAAAAAATTATAAAATAAATAAAAAAAATTATAAAATAAATAAAAAAAATTATAAAATAAATAAAAAAAATTATAAAATAAATAAAAAAAATTATAAAATAAATAAAAAAAATTATAAAATAAAAAAAAAAATTATAAAATAAATAAAAAAATTATAAAAAAAAGAATTATAAAAAAAAAAGAATTATAAAAAAAAAAAGAATTATAAAAAAAGAATTATAAAAAAAAGAATTATAAAAAAAAGAATTATAAAAAAAAAATAATTATAAAAAAAGAATTATAAAAAAAAGAATTATAAAAAAAGAATTATAAAAAAAAAGAATTATAAAAAAAATAATTATAAAAAAAAAGAATTATAAAAAAAAAAGAATTATAAAAAAAAAAGAATTATAAAAAAAAAAGAATTATAAAAAAAAAGAAAATAAAAAAATAAAAAAATAAAAATAAAAACTATAAAATAAAAATAATAATTATAAAATAAAAATAAAAATTATAAAATAAAAATAAAAATTATAAAAAAAAATAAAATAAAAATTATAAAATAAAAATTATAAAATAAAAATAAAAATAATAAAATAAAAATAAAAATTATAAAATTGAAAGAAAAATTATAAAATTGAAAGAAAAATTATAAAATTAAAGAAAAATTAGAATAATATAAATAATAAAAATGAAAAAATATATATTAAAAAAATTAAAAAAATGATAAAATTAAGAAGAAAAAATTACATAAAAACATTTTTTTTAATAAAAAATAAAAAATAAATAAAATAAAATAAAATAATATAAAATAATATAAAATAATATAAAATAATATAAAATAATATAAAATAATATAAAATAATATAAAATAATATAAAATAATATAAAATAATATAAAATAATATAAAATAATATAAAATAATATAAAATAATATAAAATAATATAAAATAATATAAAATAATATAAAATAATATAAAATAATATAAAATAATATAAAATAATATAAAATAATATAAAATAATATAAAATAATATAAAATAATATAAAATAATATAAAATAATATAAAATAATATAAAATAATATAAAATAATATAAAATAATATAAAATAATATAAAATAATATAAAATAATATAAAATAATATAAAATAATATAAAATAATATAAAATAATATAAAATAATATAAAATAATATAAAATAATATAAAATAATATAAAATAATATAAAATAATATAAAATAATATAAAATAATATAAAATAATATAAAATAATATAAAATAATATAAAATAATATAAAATAATATAAAATAATATAAAATAATATAAAATAATATAAAATAATATAAAATAATATAAAATAATATAAAATAATATAAAATAATATAAAATAATATAAAATAATATAAAATAATATAAAATAATATAAAATAATATAAAATAATATAAAATAATATAAAATAATATAAAATAATATAAAATAATATAAAATAATATAAAATAATATAAAATAATATAAAATAATATAAAATAATATAAAATAATATAAAATAATATAAAATAATATAAAATAATATAAAATAATATAAAATAATATAAAATAATATAAAATAATATAAAATAATATAAAATAATATAAAATAATATAAAATAATATAAAATAATATAAAATAATATAAAATAATATAAAATAATATAAAATAATATAAAATAATATAAAATAATATAAAATAATATAAAATAATATAAAATAATATAAAATAATATAAAATAATATAAAATAATATAAAATAATATAAAATAATATAAAATAATATAAAATAATATAAAATAATATAAAATAATATAAAATAATATAAAATAATATAAAATAATATAAAATAATATAAAATAATATAAAATAATATAAAATAATATAAAATAATATAAAATAATATAAAATAATATAAAATAATATAAAATAATATAAAATAATATAAAATAATATAAAATAATATAAAATAATATAAAATAATATAAAATAATATAAAATAATATAAAATAATATAAAATAATATAAAATAATATAAAATAATATAAAATAATATAAAATAATATAAAATAATATAAAATAATATAAAATAATATAAAATAATATAAAATAATATAAAATAATATAAAATAATATAAAATAATATAAAATAATATAAAATAATATAAAATAATATAAAATAATATAAAATAATATAAAATAATATAAAATAATATAAAATAATATAAAATAATATAAAATAATATAAAATAATATAAAATAATATAAAATAATATAAAATAATATAAAATAATATAAAATAATATAAAATAATATAAAATAATATAAAATAATATAAAATAATATAAAATAATATAAAATAATATAAAATAATATAAAATAATATAAAATAATATAAAATAATATAAAATAATATAAAATAATATAAAATAATATAAAATAATATAAAATAATATAAAATAATATAAAATAATATAAAATAATATAAAATAATATAAAATAATATAAAATAATATAAAATAATATAAAATAATATAAAATAATATAAAATAAGAAAAAATAAGAAAAAATAAGAAAAAATAAGAAAAAATAAGAAAAATTAAGAAAAATTAAGAAAAATTAAGAAAAATTATATAAAATAATATAAAATAATATAAAATAATATAAAATAATATAAAATAATATGAATAATACGAATAATAAATAATAAAGAATAATAAAGAACAATAAAGAATAATAAAGAATACTAAAGAATAATTAAAATAATAAAGAATAATAAAGAATATAAAGAATAATAAAGAATAAAAAGAAATTTTATAATGAAAATTACAATAAAAAGAGTCAAAGTTATAATATAAAAAGGAAAAATAAAAAACAATATAAAAACAAAGTGTAAGAATAAATAAAAATATAATTAAGTGTTTAAATATTAATAATAGAAAATAAAAACTAATAAAAAGAAGGAAATACATTTAATATAATAATAAAAGATATTAAAAATAGTAATGAAGACTATTAAAAATAATAATAAAATAAACAAATATCAATGAAAAAAAGAAAATAACAATTCGGTAAAATTACAGAACATGAAATGAAAAATTTATGTAGGAAAAAGGTATAAAAAAATAGCATAATTAAGTCAAACTTTACAGAAAAGGACTAAAAATGTTATTAAAAATGGCGAAAGCAAATTAACTAGTTTGGATCGTCGAAAAAAATAATATAAAGTAAAGTAAATTAAAGTAAAACCAAATAAATGATTAAAAAAAACTGAAATAAATAATAATGTACATATGTACATAAAAACTATTAGAGAAATAATATGAAAAATTTACCAAAACTAACAAATGATATTTAAATAAAATACTTTCCTATTTTAAATTGAATAAACATACCAATAGCAGATTCTACATCGAAACCAATTAATAATAAGTCTTCAGAATGAATGTTAGTTTTATTGTCTTATTCAATAAATCGTTTAAGGTTGATAATTTATTTTCTGCTACATAAAACACTCAAAATATCATTCTGAAAACACAAAAACATATAATTAAGATTTATTTTCTGTAAAATCTATTATAAGCGCACCCGCTATCCTTATGTAGGATGATTTATTTATTTGAGGCTTTCTTCTAAATTTTCAAATGCAAACTTATTCCTATCCTCAGATATGCCAATAATATAGGAGAATCGTAGAAAGAAAACATTTTTAGATGATATTGATCAAGAAACTGAACTCTTCTGATGACAAACTTTGCTTTAATATTATTTATCTGATGAGCGGAGCACCATGTGAAGGATAAAAGGGGGGGGATCACAAGTGCATATGATGGAAGCGGTCGTCAACTTATATATATCTCTTTTTTCGAACTTAATGAAGCCAATCGAATTTGTAAAAATTCGTTGCCAAATGTTTTTTGTATTAACATAAACTTCTGGAACATAAATAATTTTTAACACATTCGTACACGTCAATGTAAATAATCTGAAAAAAAAATTTCTAAACTTCTGATTTAGTCGACATAATTTGCTTGATAAATATATGCAAAATTATGTATACAACAGCTTTGAATATAGTATTAAACAATATTTCTGTGAAAATGGCATATCTGAGGCTTCTGATTATTTCAAGAAATGAAATTCCAACATTACGCAATGATGAAAAGTAAGAAAATAAAATCAAAGATTTGCTGGTACAATGACTATAAACAAACATTAATAAACTGTTTTGCTCGAAAACGTTAATTAAATGTTTTTCAATCGAATATGTTGTAATACTTTAATAATCGTGATTTATTTTAAAACTCGGCACTTAATACATATATAAAAAAAAAAAACTGAATCGAATTAATAATTTTTAAATTACGAGGCAAAAAAAAATTAATTTTTACGTAACTTGAAGTCTTCAAGGCCGTTTGGCGTTTAAATTTGTAAGTCATATTTGCTAGACACCCTAAAATACAAATAAGGTAAAATCTATTTAAAGAGATTTTTTTTTTTTTGAAGTACCGGTTTAAAAATTTGCACACTACGCTTTTTAGATATGCTTATCGAATGTACACAGTCCTTCTGAATTCATCCACTGTATGAATTTGTACTTTATTAAAATACTCTAAATATTATACTACTATACAGCAGTCGATTGAAAAACTTTTCAAACTGTCAAAACCATCCGACAGTCATAATCTGTTGACAACAATTTTATTTTAAATTAGCCATAAGAACAAAGTTACTTATTATTTTCATATATTTTATAGAATAATACAAGAGGAAATCGCGATTGGGTAACAATTAACAAAAGGCGTAACGAATCTAACACTGAGGCCATAAGCGCAACACTGGAAGAACCAAAGGTGCCACCACCGCCTCCATTTCATATGGAACAAAATGATGTTGGCGGCGGCATACCTGCGGATTTCAATTGGGATCTAGTCAAACAGTAAGTAAAATTTTCTTGAAAAAAAAAAAAAAATTAATAAAGCAATCGCCTAAAAATATGCCATAGACCTTAAGATAACGATATTTATTTACTAAATGCATCAATATATTCCTCATTCCAGGCTTTTGTTTTCTTCATTGCAATGTTGATCGAGTGATGAGAACATGCCAGCCAACCAACCATTCAAAATATGGTTGTGATTATAATGCATAGATGGACTCGTATGAAAATCATGAAAATCGTTCAAAAATGGTGAGTTAACAATTTTAATTTCATTTTTCATAATTACTTTTCAATGATTATAACTACGGATCTAATTACTGAAAACCTTACCTACCTTACTTTCACATTGTTGATTTATTTTTAAATGAGAATTACAAAAAATTACTACATACTTTGTTTATTTCCCTTTTAGACTATATCTAATTTGCTTTTTTCGCTTTGATTTCTTGTAGACACACAAATGAGAACTGGTGTAAATATACGAGGTAAATATTATTATTCATTCTTCATATTTTAATAAGACACTGAGTTTAGCAAACAGTAAAAACTAAGTGTGAAATGATGATAGTAATTACCGTATGAGTATATTCAATGACTAAAACTCGACGGCTGCGCTTTTTTGCGTACTGATTCTTCTAGGAATAAAAATATATATACTTTAAAGCTTCTGATATTTGTTTGCTGCAATAATATTTCTTTTTATTTCTCTATTTTCATTCCTTAAACCAGTTGAGGAAATATCAAATTTTGATATGATGATGATGAGATGAGCTGAGGTGCGTGAGGAACTGGGCAATGCTAAATGGTAAGAAAATGGAACATTTTTCGTTTATTTTCAAAAGAAATCGATATCATCATAATGATGTTACTAATTACCGTATGAGTTTTGGAAACAGTGACTTAATCGTTACGGCTGCGCTTATTGCGTTCTGAATTAGATTTTCTAATTAAGCAAATTATAAAGAATAATATG